>JAQPPZ010000755.1:0-5000000 GCA_028583015.1 Wollemia nobilis | reverse complement strand
CAATATCTTTGCTAAGTTGCAGAGTACTCATTGCAATAAAGGAGGTCATATAGAAGTTTGTAGTCTGATCCTTAAGGAAAAAGGACCTTCTTTGGCAAATCATGAGGATTCACTTGCTGATAAATTGGACATCTACCTGCACAATCCAAAAGAATAGAGAAATTCATCTAAAAACTATTTTTGCATAAGTTTTTAGTGCCATAATGCATTACATTCCTATCCCGGTAGCCCTACAGAATGCATGAGGGCATGCATTAGAATAAGTTGGGGGAAAATGATGAGGCCAGGAATTGCCTCAATAATGACATGTTTTTGGTTACTTCAAACTGCCACATAAACCTTATGTTATGTTGTTTATGTTAATTTATATGGTTAAATGCATTATATATTAAGTTTTTGCATGGTCAAAATGTTTAGGAGCATATTACTCTGTTTTGACAGTTTTCAACATTTTTTGCACTATTTTAGTTTGATTAATTAGCAAATAAAATATGTATTTCAAAAGCCAAAAGTTGTGTGCTGTTGTTTATAACCTCACAATAATATTTGAATGCTTTTCCCACCTTCCAACTGATTTGAAATGCAATTTGGCACCAAGTTTCTATGACTGTGCAACAAACTGTCAACTGTAGAAAAACAACCATACAAAAACCAACAAGCTATCACTTTATTGATGACTTGGAATTTGTCAAATTAAAGAGGAGTAAAATGCTTGGAAATAGTTGAGGGAGGTTAGGGATGACTCTTGCTCCACCTGGAAGCATTCCCACGCAGTACAAATGGCAGCAACAAGACAAAAATACTGAAAAGCAGGAACAGTTGGAAAATGCATACAAAAATCAGAATTATGCAATTATAAAGGAAGTCATAGAATTTGTCAATGTAAATGGATGACAGTAGTTGGAAACAATTTCTAAGGGATAGGAGAGATGTCCCATCCACTTAAAACCCACTTATTACCCATTTTTATTGCATCTGAGCATAAAGCTATTTTACAGCCAGATATTCCGAAGATGCTCCAAAATAAAGGGGAAAAGTGGTCAGTTTGAGTCAAAAAGATATTTGAGCATCCAAAATAGTAGGGAAATGATATTTTAAGGTGGATACAGGTGTATAAAGATATTTCTAACCTCCTCCAATGCACTCCCACCACTTGAGATGCATTCCAAGGGCCAATAAAAGATGTTGCAGTAATTTTATCTTAAATTAGACTTATTCAGATTCAAAATTATTGGTAAATCACTAGGAAATAACATCCAACTGATATTGAGCATGATGAAATTGTAATATTTTATTATAAATAAAATATCCCTTAGTTGGTTGAGCTAAGTAGAATAAAATAGAGAATTAGAATAGACTGTAATTGATCTTTAGCAATTAGCAAGAATTTCCTGCAACATTGTAATGTTGTGCAGCAATTAATAAAAAGTGCAGTTCTTTTGTTAATTTCTATTCATGAGTGAGTGTGAGTGTTAATTAGTTAAAGAGCAATTTTTCCACCTTATTCTAGATCAGGAAGCTTGGGCCCACTTTCAGGCCTAGAAGGAGGACTATTATGACAGGTTTTTCTATAACTTTGCTGCAACAGATTTAGCAGAATGCTTGTTAATTTTCATTTCTTGTTTTAAGTTAATGTGATGTTTTCATATGTTCAATTGTGTTTTTGTGCAGCCAATGTGTGTGTCAGCTGAAAAATTAGATTAGACCTATGTTTTCCCCTATTTCCTCTACTTTCCATGTTCCCCTGTTTTTCATGTTTCAGCAACTTTTATCAAATTTTTAGTAGTTTTCATTTTGCTATTAGTTCCTATAGCAAAAGCTTGATGACCTTCTGTAGTAGGACACTGACAGGTGTTTTTAGCATAAGTGTTATTTCCAAGCATCATTTCAATTCCTTCAAGTGTAACTAGGTTTCAATTTTGCAAGTGTAATTTAGGATTTCAATTCAACAACATTTCAATTTAGCAATTTTAATTCTTGCAATTGTAGTTAGATTTTAATTCCTGCAAATTAGAATTAGTTTTTAGTTCTTGCAATTTTCCATTTTGCAGATTAGGTTTAGTGTGACACCAAAAGGCTAAACCAACATTTATTTCACCCAATAACTGCTTGTAATATAAATTCCTGAATTGTACTCTGCCCTAATATTCTATCGAAGACAACCTTAGAAACCACCTCAGATTGATAAATTATAATATTAAGTGATGCTATTAATGACACGCATCAGTCCTTAAGGCAAAAATGGTAGCTGATATGTATAGCAAGAATGTCACACTTGGTCGAGGCAAAGCTAAAATTTGTGGGGATGCTAGGTATTGTTTTATCTCATCAAAGGCCTTTTGACACTCATCATCCCAATGGAATAGGACTCCCTTTTGTAATAGTAAATTCATGGGTTGATATTTATTCAAAATTTGCACTATAAAGCATCGAATAGATGAGACCTTCCCTTGTAAGCTGTGAAGCTACTTAAGGTTTTTAGGGGGAAGCATTTTGAGTATCGCCTTGACTTTGGTGTGATTGACTTAGATCCCTCACTTTGAGACTATAAAACCCAAAATTTTTCTAGATGTGACTCCAAAGACATGCTTTTCGAGATTAAGTATCATGTTATGCTCTATTAAGCGATTGAAGACCTTCCATAGAACATCAATGTGCTCTTGACACAATAGAGATTTGGCTAGAAATCCATGTAATCCTCTATAATTTTGTGCGTGTAGTAATGAAATATATAAGTCGTGACCCGCTGATATGTGGTACCAACATTTTTTAGGCCAAATGACATGACTTTGTAACAGAAATTCCCCTAAGGTGTGGTAAAGGATGTCCCAGGTTGATCTTCAAGATTAACCTAGATTTGATTGTAGCCTAGGATATCATCCATGAGGGATAAAATTTCATGACCTACAATGGCATCAATTAAAGCATCAAAGTTTAGAAGGGGGAATTCATCCTTAGGAGTTGCTTTGTTAAGATCTCAAAAATATGTGCATATGCAAATCCTCCCATAAGGATTCCCTATGGGTACCATATTGGAAACCCAGTTAGGATAGTCAATAGGTTGGATGAATCCTACATCCAATAATTTTTGTAATTCATATTTCACCATTAAGGCTATTGTTGGATGCATTTTGCAAAGCTTTTATTTGATCGGTTTGATTTTTGGATCGAGCGTAAGGTTGTGCATGACAAAAAATTGGGTCAAGACCCGACATATATTTGTACGACCAAGAAAAAGCTTTTATCTTCTATGTCAAGAGAGTTGTGTAGATGGATTGCTCTTCAAGGGATAAAATTTGTTCTAATTTTACATTATTAGGAGTCTTAGGATTAGTATCAATGTCTACATCAATTATTTCCTCTATTGACATATGGGATTCCTCCTCAAGCTAATGAGGTATAGGGATCAAGTGGATGTTGTCAACTAGATTTGGAGATTCGATAATGTTTGGTTTGATATCAACTTGAAAAACATCTTCATATGGTCCTTGGGAGAAATGAAATAGCTATAACATTTCTTCACAAGGGAAGAACTCTTCAGGTGATGGTGGCAACACAGTACGATCAAAATCAATGGCTTCATGATTGAGGTGCAAATATTTTGAAGGGTCACTGGGATTATGAAGTGGTATGGTCAAATTAGTAGAAACTATATTTATGGATTTGGATAGTTTCCATTCGTAGGTGGAAAAATCCTATCAAATATGGGTGGCCCTAGATATATCAGAGGTGGTAGTGGAATGACTAGATGAGATCTAGGAGGAGCCAGGATGACCAGATCTTCTAGGGGTAGAAGCTTCCTCTAGATGGGATGACACTTAAAAACCCTAATATAGAGCTCATCTAGGTCTATGAGAGGTTCAATGGGGTGAAGTCTTCTCCTTCATTTCTAATCCACTGAATGTGACAGGGACCTAGATACGCCAGTTTTGTCTCATCCTCATATTCTTTTGATGCCTCACTGAAGGAGTCAGAAGGCTCAATAAAAACCATTGTAATGGGAATATTATCTCCTAGTAGATGAAACTATCTTGGGTCAGCATAATAATTCTCATCAATATAATCCTCAAAGCCAATGGTTAGGATCTAGAGGGAGTCTATGAGGAGTTCATCCGACATACACACGAAACACCCTAAGATTGATTTATCTATAGAGAGTTGGTATTGTGGTTGGTAAAGTGTTTTTATACCCTTATTGTACCGACCAAGACCATTCCTATGCCAATGGAGATAGTAAAATTATCGTAGGGTGAAATCCAGTTTTAACAAATAATTGAAATTCCTTGAAAATGGATCATCATCATCCTCCATCTTAGGGGACGAACTCGCAGAATTGTCAATACCTCCATAGATAAAGTTTGTTTGATTCAGAGTCACCCCCAAGGGCACAATTATACCAATGGATAGTGATGGCAAGAAAGGCATGCCTATGTCCTGAATGGACTCAATGAGAGGAGTAAATGTGATATTCTACACTAGATATTCAACAAGTATAGGATTAGTCAAATGAATCGTGACTTGCAATGGAGTGGATGAAGATTATGAAGGTGTGGATCAATATGGTTTATCCATAGTAATAGGTAGTTCCTCTTCATCCATCAAATTTGTAATATCCATTGTAGAAATGGTTGAAATAGATTGTGGGATTTCTTCGATTAGTGCATTCGATACCTTCTCATTTAGAGGGTCTAATGATAAATAAGGGGTATTGAAAGAAATTAATGGTAATGGTGGATATAGAAGAGTTGGTGATGATTCAATGGGTGGTTGCGATGGGATTGGTGAGCTCTATGGGGGCTCTAGATGTTTTATAGGGCCATCAGGATGGATGTCCAGATGCATGGATGGCAAGATAAATTATCGTGGATTACTAACTAGATTACAATATTTGAAAGACTCAGAGTCTAAAGGGATTACATGAAATTGTACTCCATGGACATGTTTAATGCATTGGTGCAATATAGATGGGATACACTTCATATCTCTAATACAAGGTTGGCCAAGCAATATGTTATATTGTATCGCACCTTCCAAAACATGGCATAATGTAGAAATCATCTTTAGTCCAACTTGGATAGGAATGATTATTGTACCAATTGTAGATCATAAAGCACCGTTAAATGATTGAAGAGTGAAAGTAGATGCTACAATATGCAACATTGGAATACTGAGATGTTCCAATACGATAGTGATGATTATTTTGATATAAGAACATGTGTCAATCAACACTCATTTATAAGAGATCCAGTTTACATAAGAAATGATGTGCAACAGAGGATCAACTTTTTTAGTGGGTACTGGCTTGATCTCATGATCATAGAAAATTATGACCAGTTCTTTACATTTTTTAATGTACCCCAAAAAATTGGTAAAAGAGTTGGGATATTGGGGTTGCAATTCAATAGATTTTAGAATCTCCATTAGAGCTTCTCTGTGTCATGGTGATTGTTGCATCAGCTCATATATGGAGAGTTCAGTTGATGTCATTTGTAGACTTTGGGTAAGCTTAATTTTGATCATCACAATTGATTGGGGTGGTGGACCTTGGATATGATTTGATTGTAGTAAGGGATGTGGTGTATAAGGAATATTAGTTGGAGCTACAAGTGGTGCAACTCGATCAGGATATCAATTGTTCTTTGTCACAATATTGATCATACCAATGAACCCCTGATTGGATGCGGTCGTGTGGACTTCATTGACCTGTATTATCTGATATTCCTTAACCTCATGTGTAGGTAAGGGATCCTTGCATATGGCCATCTATTGGTTATCAAGAGGATTATCAATTTGTAGTTGATTTTTCTCAAGAATATCATGTACTATGTTCTTAAATGTATAGCATGTCTAGATATCATGATCATTTTATCGATGATAGAGATTGTATAGGTCCTCTCTATACCTCTTAGGTTTTGGATGATTTGGATCCATGGGGTGAATATTAGGCAAGGTGATAGCATTCACCTTACACAATCAATTAAAAAGTTATGCCAAAGATTCAGGTTGTGGGATATAGACGTAGTTGATTCTATGCCTAGTTTCATTGAGGTTGGTCGTGGTATTGCGTAGGAGGGGGTTGAGCCTGATAGTTGGGTTGTTGGGGCATCATTTGTTTCTCAAGCCTTAGAATACTCAAAACAACTTGATTAACTAAAGGTGGTTTTTGCTATGTACAATTACCTCTAGGGTTCTTTTTCCATTCCTTCTTACGAAGTTTGATGTACCCCTTCGAGACCTTGATGTTCTTGATGACCTTGGCCTATTCCAAATCCTCCTTGAATGTTTGGTATTATTGTAGTTGCAAGAAAAGTGAGATTTATTTCAAAGAACTCCTAGTGAAAATTCGAGTAAGTTCTATGATGGGTAAGGGGAAAGGAAATTTTGACATAACCTTTCTCCACCTGTTGCTATATTTTGTGACAGGATCATCATAAAATTATTAAAGTTTGGACAAGTCAGTCAAGTTTGATTTTCTCTTTATGCCAAATAAGAAGCATTCCAATAATGTGTTTGCAAGTTATTCAAATCTATAGATGTTGTGCCTTCGTAGGTGGTTATACCACTCTAATGCTGGGCTAGAGAGCATTATAAATAAGGTCTTAAGTAACAAGGTATCGTTATTTTGGAGTTAGAAACAAAGATTCATAAAACTGATTACTTGCTCTTGTGCATCATCATATCCTTTAAATTTATCCAATTTTGGCATTTCAAAATGCTTAGGATATGGAGGACATGGGATCAAAGGATGGAGTGGTTGATTACATAGTTGATGCAATGTGGATTTTTGATAACCCATTCCTTGCTTCTCCAATGATTTGATATGCTTTATGAGCACCCTGTAAGCTTGAGATGATATTATATCATCTTCCCGCATTGGTCCTCAAGGAGGGGGAGGCAGAAAATTTCTATTGGGATGATGTGGTTGAACATAATCATCAACCATGTCCTCACAGAGTGATTCAAGATATCCTTGGTCCTAATACTATGGCTCTAGATCCTCATAGGCTTCATATTCTAGTTGATGATTTTTTGGTTGATGCTATTGAGACCTATGGTGATGGATGGGCACATGAGAAGGGTGATTTTGATTTGGTCTAGGAGGCAGGTCATGGGGCTACACAATGCACCTTTTATGGGTTTGTTGCCTATAGGTATTGGGTGTGAGGATCTCCTCATGCATTACTTTTTGCAATCGTTCTTAGTGCAATTATTGCTAATGCAAGCTTTATTGATGCACCCTTTGTTGGGCTAATCAACTTTGTTCTAGGTGTTCTTGATCCATTTACAATTTATCCAATCATATCTAGTGTAGCTACTCTCATTTATTTGTGTTTTTCCTAGGTATTTATTCACTTGATCAGTCATGTAAGGTCGATGAGCCTTTGTATTAATACGAAGGGACTTGGATTACTCTATGGACCCAATAGGGTTGGATACTCATTTATCATGATCGAGGAAAACCACGTTGACCTGATGCTTAATATTAAAGGTGAATTCTACATACTTGGATGGTGCAAAGGCACACCATGCTTGCATGGACCACTTTCCATAGGGATAAATAGGATGACCTAGGTATTCCTCTTCCTCATATTCAAGATAGATATGAGTGGATGAGGCTATCGTATTAGGACGATGATGGTCATACCTATCTAGGTGAGCAAATTTTTAGCTCATGTATGGATGATCAAGTGGAGTGGCTCACTCATCCAAGCTAGGCAATAGTGCATAATATTGCTTCTGCTCATATTGGTGGATATATCGAGTCATGATGCAAATCCACAGAACTCCCCTATTAGACCCCTTAGTAGGCATGTTATGTCTAATAGTAGCACAAGATTTGTTTTGACCAAGAAGCTCTCATTCTTGATTATATTGAGGACCCATAGATACATCCTAGATAGGGATATCCTAAATATTGAATTCCTTGTAGGTGATGTTAGAATTATTACGGACACCAGGATGCCATTTAGGAATGACCATGTCCTCAAGACTGAACCAAAGATGTTTTGTGACTCCTTGCAAATTTTCAACAATACTAGCTCATGAATGAGCTTGGTTGTGCGTTGTTGCCATGATGTTGATTAAGAAAACAATAAAGAAAAAAATAAGTAGACAATGTGATTATCTAGTTTAAGTTTTTATTGTGAATTCCTATAACTTTTTAAGTGCATTTTGATGTATACCTTATTCTTTATGAATACCAAGGGTGAAAAATAGAAAACTACTAAAGGTGGTTTGAACACACCCCCTGTCAAGGAGTGTAACTCAAATGGAAAAAAGTGGATTCCTATTGGGTATTGGCTCAATGTAAAACCTAAGGAACTAAAATTATCCCCAGAAGGAGGCCATGTTGTCTTAGTCTTGCTACTTTCCTAATACCTGAGGTAAGACCTCACAAGCTTTCGCTTCACTCTCAGGCGAGCTTGGAAAAAAATGATAGTTGCATTCCACTTATTATTGAGCCCCATGGTAAAATGCCATTACTAACCTTCCCACTCTGGGTGCACCCAAGAGTAGGGGAATTTTTGGTGGTAGAATACAAAAAGCCACTTGCTTTACCCTGAGCCAATGGATGGAGATGAAGCCCACCATCGTTGGTCTCGATTAACGATTGGTGATGAAATCCAAATTATTAATGTTAAATTGAAACGTGGTGTGTGGGGTTCCTTTTATTATGAAAAAGTAAATAAATCATGAAGCACACGATGATTTTCACTAATGTAGAAATTAACGTTTGATTTTCAAAAATCCTAAAATACTCAAAACTTCTAAAATACAAAACCCTACAATGAGACAAACCTTTGAACTAACAACAATAAGTAAACCATAGTAGTATTCAAATAGATGCCATATTGCATAGGGACGGTTGTAGACAGAGGCTATATAATACATAAATGACCAAAAATAGGAGCTATTTGGGATAGAAACGACTACAGATAGAGGTCGTTTGACGTAGAGAGGGTCACAAATAGAGAGTTTTAAAAACTCAAAAATCTTATAAAATTCCTTCACTTACACATGCAAAATTTACTTTTCTTTACTAAGAACAGATAAAGAAAGACAAATTGACTTATTGTGATAGCCTATGTCTGATGTAGATACTATTTTTTGGTGTTTTTGCTTTTTGATTTGAGGTCATATTTGTAAGGGACAATTGCATCTGCTGGCCATCTCGGTAAGGGATGGTCGTACCTACTGGCCATCTCGATAAGGGATGGTCATACCTATAACTCAAAAACACAAAAAATAAACAGTAAATACCAATGTGGACTAAGTTCGATCATGATCACCACTTGAAAATACTAAAAAAGATCATACATACATGAAATGAAATATAAGATCAAAATGTGGGAAATCAAGATGCAACCATAAATATTAAGAATGAAATAAAATAAAATGATGGACGATGTCTTTCTATTAATAATGTCTTATTCTTTTCCAAGAAGGCTACAAATAATATCTCCTTTGAGGGATTGCTACCAATATTGATACAATGGATTAAAAATAAAATAATTTGGATGTACTACGCATAATATTTTTACATCCAAAAACTTATTTGGGATAGGTTTCCAGGATTACCACAATAGATGATGATGATATGTGAATCTTTATGCTATTGCTTCCTCGTAGATACTTGTGATCTACACACAACAATATTAAAGAACATTAAAAGCATATGTAGAGACTTTCGAGATAAGGCTCGTATTAATAGCAAGGAAAACGATAAATAATATGAAATAAAATAAATGCATGTGTGAAAATGAAATCTATCTATGCTAAACAGTAACTAGAAATGTTGTTAAAGCTTAATAAAAGAAGGAAAATAGGAAATAAATCTCTGCTCAGGAGGTTGTCTTTGTACATGATGGTCATACCTACAAGCCATCTCTGAGAGAAACGATCGTACCTACGGGCCGTATTTGAGAGAGACAATCATACCTATAGGTCATATCTAAGAGATGAGTGCTAATATACAAATGATTCTCTTGTGTTTGATGCAAGGTGACTTTGGGTTCAATTTGTGGATTGGTCAACAAATTAGTGCATTCATGGGGAATGCCTTAGGGGGTGGAATTCAACACTAAAACAAGGATGTTAGATTGCACAAAGAGAATGTATGTGATATTCAACATTTAAAATGATCCATTGCCATGCTTTATATGAAGAAAAGAATGCAAAAAATGTTGGGAGCTTCATGGTTGAAATTCAGTAGCACTTCATTGCTCGAAAATGAAACTCTCCTTGATAAATGTATTAAGGCTAGGTGCCATTATATAGACTTCCACAAGGGAGTCTAATATTGCATGAGAAGCCAATAAGTGGTTAGATACAAGAAAAGTAACTACCCATTCTTGAATATTTCACATAACTAACTGTGTATAACATTATGCTTAGTTGGATCGTGTAACCGCTTTAATCATGATGTGGGATTATGTGTACCATTTGAATTTACTTCTGGTATGACCATATCAGGGTGAGACAACCTTGATTGAAGGTCATATCATGGTAAGACGGTCTTTGGAGGCCATCCTTTGGTGGCACAATTGATGAGGCCCAAAAATGCCTCATTATTGCATAATGTTTGACTACCATATGATAAGTTAATTGCCAAATAGTTGACTAAAATATACTATTTGTTAAGTGTTTACATGATTTTATGTTAGGAATACTATATCTCTATTTTTGACTATTTTCAGCATTTTGTGACTGATTTTGCTTGATTAAGTAGCAAGTAAGAACATGCATTTCAATTAACCAAATGTGGTATGCTGATATCCATTAACTTCTCAATGGTTTTTGAATGTTTTCCTGCCCTTCAACTTGTTTCAAATCCACATTGAAGCCAAAAGTTTAGGACTGTCATAAATCTAAAAATCTAGAAAAAACAACCATATAAAAATCAGCAAGTTGTCACTTTATAGGAACACCTTGAAGTTGTCAAGCAAAGCATGAGGATATGGATGGAATGAGTTCAGAAGGACTACAGAAGACATCTGACCTATTTAGAAGCATTCCCACATGGTCTAAATAGGCAGCAATAGGGTATAACAGAGCAAGGACAATTGTGCAGCATTGTTGCACTATTTCAGCATGGTTACTTGGTGAATGAAGTGTATAAATTCAGTAGCAACTTGATGTACTCCTTCATGTTGATATTTGAATAATTTTTCCATGTTCTAATTTGTTTGAATTTGCAAGAAATGCCAATATTTTACAACTGTGCAACATAACTAGAAAATGCAGTAATTTACCATGTAAATTCAAGCAAGCTACCAATGAATGGCAAGGCATGAAATTCACATCCAAAGAAGAATGAAAACTATTGCAATCTAATCTTGAGGGCTAATACACCTTAGAAATGCAGACAAAACCATTTGGAGTCAACACAGTTGGTCATTCTAAAGATCTTAGAAATGAACACAGTGTCTTCGGAATGAACACAATGTCTTCGGAATGAGAATTGCAGTATCTTCGAAATGAGCCACTTATCTTCGAATGAAAACAAAATGTGCTTTTTGACTTGTTGACTGACTTTTGACGGTGGAAAAAGGGATAAGAAGGTTGAGAAAGTTAAGGGAAAATATCTCCCATCTGATTTTTCCGTCCTTGCCGTCCAAAGCCACCATTCATGGAAAAGATCAATTTTGATCCTCTTCTAAGATAAACCCAAAAAAACTGCAGCATAATAGAAAGTTGTTTGCAAGATAGAAATGGCATATTCTGAAGTGGAGAATGATGTGTGAGATATTTCTAGACTCCTCCCATGTACTCCCACCACTGAAGATGCTTTCTAAGGGCCAATGACTACTACTGCAACACAAACTGTCCAGATTTGCATTTATTTCAGATCCAGAATTATTGGCAAATCACTGTAAAGCAGCACATAGGCTGATTTGAGCATGGGATATGTTGTAAATATTTATATAAATAACATAGCTCCCTCCTTGGTTGAGCCAGTTAGGAATTAGAATAGAGGAGAGTTTTCAATTGTAGCAATTAGGACTGTATAATAATTTTATGTAACGGTTTTCAGCATGTTTTGTCATCAATAAAAGTGCAACTATTTTATCATTTTCTGTTCTGAGTGTTAATTAGTTAAGGAGTGCTTTTCACCTCCTTCTAGATCAGGAAGTATGGGCCCACTTTCAGATCTAGAAGGAGGGATTTTATGGCAGGTTTTAATCTATAATTTTTTTGTAGCAGAATTAATAGATTGCTTGCCAGATTTCATTTTCTTGTTTTTATTTTGTATTATGTGATTTATATTTTCTATTATGTTTGTGTACAGAATTTGTGTGTATGTCAGCTGACAAATTATATTAAGCATTTTTCCTTTTCTTTCCATGTTTTCCCTACTTTCTATTTTAGCAACTTTCCATTTTCAGCATATTTCATTTTGTTGTCAATTCCTGTAGCAAAAGCTTGACGACCTTTTGTGGTAGGGCATTGACAGGTGTTTTTAGAATAAGTTTCATTTACAAGCATCATTTCAATTATGCAAAAGTAACTAGATTTCAATTGTCAAAAGTAGATTAGATTTCAATTTAGCAATTTCAATTATCAAAGTCTAGATTTCAATTAAAGTAGATTAGATTTCAATTTAGCAATTTCAATTATGATAACTATTTCAATTTTGCAAAAGTAGATTAGATTTCAATTTAGCAATTTCAATTCATGCAATTGTAGTTAATTGTTAAATTCTGCAATTTAGATTTAGTTTTCAATTCCTATAATTTATTTCAGTTTCCATTCTTCAGACTAGGTTTAGTGTGACACCAAAAGGCTAAACCAAAATCTTCTTCACCAATAAATGCTTGAAATCTGAATGCCTGAATTGTACTCTACCCTAGCCTTCTATCGTAGACAACCTTGGACACCACCCCGGATTGATAAATCATTGAGATTAAATGATGAGACTCAATGACACTCATCATTTTGGCATCGTTGCCAGGGATCATGGTGTTGTTAGAGGGTAAAAGCAATCAAATAATTATTATTGTGCTAACTTATGAAGTTTAGAGTAAAATCTAAATGTAATAGCTGGTATAAATAATAATTATTGATAGTTGCATTTCAGTCCATTTAGAAAACAAGCAACCACAGGGAGGTGATCTTCACACTTGGGGGTTAAATTACCTATGTTTGAAATTCTTGATAAAAATAGAAAGAATTCATCATCCTCATTATCAAGAAATATAAGATCTTATCCTACCTGATCCTACCTGACAAGTAGTTGATCTGCTAAAGTTGTACACTTCTTGTCTTATTGTGCAAACCAAAAATATTTTTTTTTAGCCCAACCTGTGATCAGTTTGAATAATACAAGATAGGCAACCCCTGTCTATGTAGCTGAATCTGGTATAAAAAAAAAACCTGCAGGAAATGTTATTGACTATAGCAACATCCAACTGTGCTCAAACAAGAACTTACCTGAGCTTGAAGAGACAAAAATCAATGGAGATACACAGAAAACCTTTAGTCCAAACACACAGAAATTAGCCTTGGATAAAGGAGAAAAACTAGAAAAACTGCACATAGAAAATTTACTTCCATTGAACTCCTTAGTAAGAAATTACAAAGGGGTAAATTTTGTCCTCCTAGGAATGAAACAAATTGAAGTGCAGCCAAGAAAATTCTTGAACATTATTAGTTGGCTGACTTATAAACAAAAAGCAAAATTGTTGCTATTTTGAAACAATATTTCAATCCCTTTACATGGAATTACAAGGGTATATCAAGATTTTATCTTGATGTAAGCACTTAACATCTTTTGGGAATTGGTATTTAATTGTTTCAAGAATAGATTGACAAGATTTTGCAGACTAGGAGGCATGGACAACACTTGATTGAAGAAGTTTTCAGATATGGAGCAGTGCTTCTTTCTCCCATTGGTAATTCATGGAGGATGTTAGTGGTGAATGGACATTGCCTTCGGGTATACCATGCACCATTAACTAAGGAGGAGTTCTTGAAGGAGATTCCATTGGATGTACACATAATGGAAGAGAATTTCTCTTCAATATCAGATTCAGAGTGATGATAAAAAGTTTGACAAAAAGAAAAAAAAAAAAAAATACAAGAAAAGCAAAAAGAAGAATAGTCTTGTTTGTGAACTTCCTTCTTGGGTACAAGCAAGACAAGAAAAATTGAAAAAAAAAAAAAGAGAAAAAAAAATTTGCAGCAAAGGCATGTCCCACAAAATGGGGATACATGAGGACAAGCATCAATTTCAGCAAGGAAGAGGAACAATGGAGCCAATACTTCATTTCCAGCAATAAGGAGGCAATTATGATGTAAGAAGATTCTTACTGCTCATCTAGAAAGGAAGGTTGCATCAATGTTGGAGGTTTCAACAGAAAGAGATGGTGTTTTCATACAACAATTGACATGTTTTTGCAGAATAAGGATTGGTCTTATCCAAATAAGAGTGAGAGATGTTCTCTCTCATTGAAGCACTTGAAAAAAAAAAGAGGACAGAAGTTGGTTGAAAACCAGAAATGGCAGCCTCTTCTGATGAAAAAAATGAAAAAAAAGAGATGAAAAAAAAATGAAAAAAAAAGGATATAAAAAAATGAATAATTCAGTAGTGAAAACCTTCTTGGAGGCGCTACTGAGTTGGCTTGCATGAAAACCAATTTTTCGGCATGCATTGCCTTGTTGATCTACCCATCATTGTTCCACCATTGTACAAATCTCACACTGCACATGTGTTATGTTTGTTTATGTTTTCAGATAGCTTGCTAACAATCATCAAAAGCAGCTTGTAAGGTGCATGACCAATTTTTAGGATAGTAAGGTATGTGTTTCTTGCATTTAATTCATAGTAAACATTTAGCATTTAGTGTATGATAGTCGGTATTTGGCATAAACTATTCATACAATATTGACAAGTTGAAAAAGGAACATGTTCAAGATGTCAAGAAACACCCCCTTATGCCCTTAATTGCATGGAAATTCCAAAACTATGCAAAAACCTGATTTTGGGATAGACATGGCAGCAATTCTATTTCAATTTGTAGGGCAAATTTTAGAAGGAGAAGTGCAAGTTTATATCTCACAATTGTCTGATAAATTGAAGGAGGATAATCAACAAAATGCACCTGAAGGTTCTATTTTAGTACTACTGGAATAAAACAGCAACATACAAAACAAAGAATAGCATCTAAACAAAAGGATGAAGAAGGGATTTTTGATGTTATGGAAGGCTTATACACTCTAGAGATGGGCCCACAATAGAATCTATAGCTAAATTTTGCATAGGAGGTCATTTCTGCATTTTTTTGAAGATCTTCGAATGAAAAGTAAGAAAGATTTAGAGAAATGAAAAATGCAGTCTCTTGGAAATGAACAGACATCTTCGAAATGAGAAATGTAGTCTCTTCGAAATGAGCAGACATCTTCGAAATGAGAATACAGTCTCTTCAAAATGACATATCTCGGAATAGCAAAAAGTAGTAGGGTACATCAAATATTAAGGTTTATAAGGCTCTACCACAAGTAAGTACATCCCTCAAGCATTTCAAAACAAAAAAATTTATCAATTTTTTTCAAAAGGTGCAAACAACAAAAATAAGCATTCAGGATGAAATGTTGTTAAGAACAAAAAATTCCATCGGTAGTAGTGCATCTCGCAAATATGGTTCCACAATAAGACTATTGCAAGATGAATCATATGATATCAAGCCTTTAAGAGGTACCTTGCAACACTAAAACTTGTAGAAAAATAGAAAAAGAGTCATACATGTGCTTAATTGCAAAATACTTGATATAGTGCAGCAAGGAGGAATTTCTCGGTTAGCAGGTAGCAAAGGATGTTGTTCACAAGAATAAAACCTGCATATTACTATGGCCTACTAAGATGCATGAGGGCATGCATCGGTTCAAGTTGGGGGGATGATGAGGCCCAAAAATGCCTCATTATTGCACAATGTTTGACTACCATATGATAAGTTAATTGCCAAATAGTTGACTAAAATATACTATTTGTTAAGTGTTTGCATGATTTTATGTTAGGAATACTATATCTCTGTTTTTGACTATTTTCAGCATTTTGTGACTGATTTTGCTTGATTAAGTAGCAAGTAAGAACATGCATTTCAATTAACCAAATGTGGTATGCTGATATCCATTAACTTCTCAATGGTTTTTGAATGTTTTCCTGCCCTTCAACTTGTTTCAAATCCACATTGAAGCCAAAATTTTAGGACTGTCATAAATCTGAAAATCTGAAAAAAACAGCCATATAAAAATCAGCAAGTTGTCACTTTATAGGAACACCTTGAAGTTGTCAAGCAAAGCATGAGGATATGGATGGAATGAGTTCAGAAGGACTACAGAAGACATCTGACCTATTTAGAAGCATTCCCACATGGTCTAAATAGGCAGCAATAGGGTATAACAGAGCGGGGACAATTGTGCAAGCATTGTTGCACTATTTCAGCATGGTTACTTGGTGAATGAAGTGTATAAATTCAGTAGCAACTTGATGTACTCCTTCATGTTGATATTTGAATAATTTTTCCATGTTCTAATTTGTTTGAATTTGCAAGAAATGCCAATATTTTACAACTGTGCAATAGAATTGGAAAATGCAGTAATTTACCATGTAAATTCCAGCAAGCTACCAATGAATGGCAAGGCATGGAATTCACACATGGAGAGGAATGAAGGCTATTGCAATCTGATCCTGAGGGCTAATCCACCTGAGAAATGCAGCTAAAATCATTTGAAGAGCACACAGTTGTTCATTCTCAAGATCTTCGAAATGAACAAGACTTGAATGAACACATTCTTCGAAATGAGAAATACAAGTCTCTTCGAAATGAGCCACTTATCTTCGAAATGAGAACAGAAAAGTGCTTTTTGACTTTTTGACTGATTTTTGATGATGGAAAAAGGGAAAGAAGGTTGAAAAGGTTAAAGGAAAATATCTCCCATCTGACTTTGCCGTCCTTGCCATCCAAAGCCACCATTCATGGAAAAGATCAATTTTGATCCTCTTCTAGGATAAACCCAAAAATAACTGCAGCATAATAGAAAGTTGTTTGCAAGATAGAAATGACATATTCTGAAGTGGAGAAATATGTGTGAGATATTTCTAGACTCCTCCCATGTACTCCCACCACTGAAGATGCTTTCTAAGGGCCAATGACTACTACTGCAACACAAACTGTCCAGATTTGCATTTATTTTAGATCCAAAATTATTGGCAAATCACTGTAAAGTAGCACATAGGCTGATTTGAGCATGGGATATGTTGTAAATATTTATATAAATAACATAGCTCCCTCCTTGGTTGAGCCAGTTAGGAATTAGAATAGAGGAGAGTTTTCAATAGCAGCAATTAGGATTGTACAATAATTTTTTGTAATAGTTTTCAGCATGTTTTGTCATCAATAAAAGTGCAGCTATTTTATCATTTTCTGTTCTGAGTGTTAATTAGTTAAGGAGTGCTTTTCACCTCCTTCTAGATCAGGAAGTATGGGCCCACTTTCAGATCTAGAAGGAGGGATTTTATGGCAGGTTTTAATCTGTAATTTTGTTGCAGAAAAATTAATAGATTGCTTGCCAGATTTCATTTTCTTGTTTTTATTTTGTATTATGTGATTTATGTTTTCTATTATGTTTGTGTACAACATTTGTGTGTATGTCAGCTGACAAATTATATTAAGCATTTTTCCTTTGCTTTCCATGTTTTCCCTACTTTCTATTTTAGCAACTTTCCATTTTCAGCATATTTCATTTTGTTGTCAATTCCTGTAGCAGAAGCTTGACGACCTTTTGTGGCAGGGCATTGACAGGTGTTTTTAGAATAAGTTTCATTTACAAGCATCATTTCAATTATGCAAGAGTAACTAGATTTCAATTCTACAAATGTAACTTAGGATTTCATTTAGCAATTTAAATTTAATATTTCAATTAAAAGTAGATTAGACTTTCAATTTAGCAATTTCAATTCATGCAATTGTAGTTAGATTTTCAATTCTGCAACTTAGAATTAGTTTTCAATTCTTGTAATTTATTTTAGTTTCCATTCTTCAGACTAGGTTTAGTGTGACACCAAAAGGCTAAACCAAAATCTGCTTCACCAATAAATGCTTGAAATCTGAATGCCTAAATTGTACTCTGCCCTAGCCTTCTATCGTAGATAACCTTGGACACCACCCCGGATTGATAAGATCATTGAGATTAAATGATGAGACTCAATGACACTCATCATTTTGGCATCGTTTCCAGGATCATGGTGTTGTTAGAGGGTAAAAGTAGTCAAATAATTATTATTATGCTAACTTATGAAGTTTAGAGTAAAATCTGAATGAAATAGCTGGTATAAATAATAATTATTGATAGTTGCATTTCAGTCCATTTAGAAAACAAGCAACCACAGGGAGGTGATCTTCACACTTGGGGGTTAAATTGCCTATGTTTGAAATTCTTGATAAAAATAGAAAGAATTCATCATCCTCATTATCAAGAAACATAAGATCTCTTAAAAAATTAGAAGAGCCATCTGCTAGTACTACCATTTTTATATCCATATCATCAGGGTAGTATAAACAAATTTGTACTAGGTGTTGGAAAGATATCATGGTAGATATACAAGACTATCCCTTGAACAAAATAGCCATATCAGCTACCTGTAGCATTTGTTCATAGGGACATATCATTGATGAATGCCATTTACTTCCATAACTCAGAGATGCAAAATTTGTTGCCTAGTCTGAATTCTTCTCAAAGAGAGATCCCAACAACAACAAATAGGGCAAGTAAATCAACCACCACCTTCAGCCCAACCTATGGCCAATATGAATAGGACAGGCAACCCCTGTCTATGTAAGCTGAAAAAAAAAAATCACAAAAACTTTTGCACAATCAAAATAGGAGTTTACAACTTAATGATGATCCTAGAGTTTTCCATTATTACTTAAATATTGTTAGGATTTTACCGTGCTAAACCGCAACCTAGCAATTCTTAGCCTACATAGACAATAGTTGATCTCATTAGAGGTGATCCTACCTGACAAGTAGTTGATCTGCTAAAGTTGTACACTTCTTGTCTTATTGTGCAAACCAAAAATATTTTTTTTTAGCCCAACTTGTGATCAGTCTGAATAATACAGGATAGGCAACCCCTGTCTATGTAGCTGAATCTGGTATAAAAAAAAACTTGCAGGAAATGTTATTGACTGCAACAACATCCAACTGTGCTCAAACAAGAACTTACCTGAGCTTGAAGAGACAAAAATCAATGGAGATACATAGAAAACCTTTAGTCCAAACACATAGAAATTAGCCTTGGATAAAGGAGAAAAACTAGAAAAATTGCACATAGAAAATTTACTTCCATTGAACTCTAGTAAGAAATTACAAAGGGGTAAATTTTGTCCTCCTAGGAATGAAACAAATTGAAGTGCAGCCAAGAAAATTCTTGAACATTATTAGCCGGTTGACTTATAAACAAAAAGCAAAATTGTTGCTATTTTGAAACAATATTTCAATCCCTTTACATGGAATTACAAGGGTATATCAAGATTTTATCTTGATGTAAGCACTTAACATCTTTTGGGAATTGGTATTTAATTGTTTCAAGAATAGATTGACAAGATTTTGCAGACTAGGAGGCATGGACAACACTTGATTGAAGAAGTTTTCAGATATGGAGCGAGTGCTTCTTTCTCCCATTGGTAATTCATGGAGGATGTTAGTGGTGAATGGACATTGCCTTCGGGTATACCATGCACCATTAACTAAGGAGGAGTTCTTGAAGGAGATTCCATTGGATGTACACATAATGGAAGAGAATTTCTCTTCAATATCAGATTCAGAGTGATGATAAAAAGTTTGACAAAAAGAAAAAAAAAAAAAATACAAGAAAAGCAAAAAGAAGAATAGTCTTGTTTGTGAACTTCCTTCTTGGGTACAAGCAAGACAAGAAAAATTGAAAAAAAAAAAGAGAAAAAATTTTGCAGCAAAGGCATGTCCCACAAAATGGGGATACATGAGGACAAGCATCAATTTCAGCAAGGAAGAGGAACAATGGAGCCAATACTTCATTTCCAGCAATAAGGAGGCAATTATGATGTAAGAAGATTCTTACTGCTCATCTAGAAAGGAAGGTTGCATCAATGTTGCAAGTTTCAATAGAAAGAGATGGTGTTTTCATACAACAATTGACATGTTTTTGCAGAATAAGGATTGGTCTTATCCAAATAAGAGTGAGAGATGTTCTCTCTCATTGAAGCACTTGAAAAAAAAAGAGGACAGAAGTTGGTTGAAAACCAGAAATGGCAGCCTCTTCTGATGAAAAAAATGAAAAAAAAAGAGATGAAAAAAATGAATAAAAAAATAAAAAAAAATGAATAATTCAGTAGTGAAAACCTTCTTGGAGGCGCTACTGAGTTGGCTTGCATGAAAACCAATTTTTCGGCATGCATTGCCTTGTTGATCTACCCATCATTGTTCCACCATTGTACAAATCTCACACTGCACATGTGTTATGTTTGTTTATGTTTTCGGATAGCCTGTCAACAATCATCAAAAGCATCTTGTAAGGTGCATGACCAATTTTCAGGACAGTAAGGTATGTGTTTCTTGCATTTAATTCATAGTAAACATTTAGCATTTAGTGTATGATAATCGGTATTTGGCATAAACTATTCATACAATATTGACAAGTTGAAAAAATGGAACATGTTCAAGATGTCAAGAAACACCCCCTTATGCCCTTAATTGCATGGAAATTCCAAAACTATGCAAAAACCTGATTTTGGGACAGACATGGCAGCAATTCTATTTCAATTTGTAGGGCAAATTTTAGAAGGAGAACTGCAAGTTTATATCTCACAATTGTCTGATAAATTGAAGGAGGATAATCAACAAAATGCACCTGAAGGTTCTATTTTAGTACTACTGGAATAAAATAACAACATACAAAACAAAGAATAGCATCTAAACAAAAGGATGAAGAAGGGATTTTTGATGTTATGGAAGGCTTATACACTCTAGAGATGGACCCACAATAGAATCTATAGCTAAATTTTGCATAGGAGGTCATTTCTGCATTTTTTGAAGATCTTTGAATGAGAATTGAATGAAAGACATCTTGAATGAAAAAAAAATTAAAATGTAAAAAAACTTGAGAATGAGCAAGGATATCTTCGGAAATGAGCAGAAACTATACCAAAATTGCTAAAAATGCTACAGAATAGCAAAAAGAGTAGGGTACATCAAATATTGAGGTTTATAAGGCTCTACCACAAGTAAGTACATCCCTCAAGCATTTCAAATAAAA
This sequence comes from Wollemia nobilis, assembly GCA_028583015.1. Lineage (NCBI taxonomy): Eukaryota > Viridiplantae > Streptophyta > Pinopsida > Araucariales > Araucariaceae > Wollemia > Wollemia nobilis. The sequence goes on along the minus strand of JAQPPZ010000755.1, from coordinate 4,978,708 downwards.
AAAAATTTTCAATTTTGTTCAAAAGGTGCAAACAACAAAAATAAGCATTCAGGCTGAAATGTTGTTAAGAACAGAAAATTCCATCAGTAGTAGTGCATCTGCCAAATATGGTTCCACAATAAGACTATTGCAAGATGAATCATATGATATCAAGCCTTTAAGAGGTACCTTGCAACACTAAAACTTGTAGAAAAATAGAAAAGAGTCATACATGTGCTTAATTGCAAAATACTTGATATAGTGCAGCAAGGAGGAATTTCTCGGTTAGCAGGTAGCAAAGGATGTTGTTCACAAGAATAAAACCTGCATATTACTATGGCCTACTAAGATGCATGAGGGCATGCATCAGTTCAAGTTGGGGGGATGATGAGGCCCAAAAATGCCTCATTATTGCACAATGTTTGACTACCATATGATAAGTTAATTGCCAAATAGTTGACTAAAATATACTATTTGTTAAGTGTTTACATGATTTTATGTTAGGAATACTATATCTCTATTTTTGACTATTTTCAGCATTTTGTGACTGATTTTGCTTGATTAAGTAGCAAGTAAGAACATGCATTTCAATTAACCAAATGTGGTATGCTGATATCCATTAACTTCTCAATGGTTTTTGAATGTTTTCCTACCCTTCAACTTGTTTCAAATCCACATTGAAGCCAAAATTTTAGGACTATCATAAATCTAAAAATCTGAAAAAAATAGCCATATAAAAATCAGCAAGTTGTCACTTTATAGGAACACCTTGAAGTTGTCAAGCAAAGCATGAGGATATGGATGGAATGAGTTCAGAAGGACTACAGAAGACATCTGACCTATTTAGAAGCATTCCCACATGGTCTAAATAGGCAGCAATAGGGTATAACAGAGCAGGGACAATTGTGCAACATTGTTGCACTATTTCAGCATGGTTACTTGGTGAATGAAGTGTATAAATTCAGTAGCAACTTGATGTACTCCTTCATGTTGATATTTGAATAATTTTTCCATGTTCTAATTTGTTTGAATTTGCAAGAAATGCCAATATTTTACAATTGTGCAATAGAACTAGAAAATGCAGTAATTTACCATGTAAATTCCAGCAAGCTACCAATGAATGGCAAGGCATGGAATTCACACATGGAGAGGAATGAAGGCTATTGCAATCTGATCCTGAGGGCTAATCCACCTGAGAAATGCAGCTAAAATCATTTGAAGAGCACACAGTTGTTCATTCTAAAGATCTTTGAAATGAACAAGACATCTTCGGAATGAGAAATACAGTCTCTTCGAAATGAGCCACTTATCTTCGAAATGAGAACAAAAAGTGCTTTTTGACTTGTTGACTGATTTTTGATGATGGAAAAAGGGAAAGAAGGTTGAAAAGGTTAAGGGAAAATATCTCCCATCTGACTTTGCCATCCTTGCCATCCAAAGCCACCATTCATGGAAAAGATCAATTTTGATCCTCTTCTAGGATAAACCCAAAAAAACTACAGCATAATAGAAAGTTGTTTGCAAGATAGAAATGGCATATTCTGAAGTGGAGAAAGATGTGTGAGATATTTCTAGACTCCTCCCATGTACTCCCACCACTGAAGATGCTTTCTAAGGGCCAATGACTACTACTACAACACAAACTGTCCAGATTTGCATTTATTTCAGATCCAAAATTATTGGCAAATCACTGTAAAGTAGCACATAGGCTGATTTGAGCATGGGATATGTTGTAAATATTTATATAAATAACATAGCTCCCTCCTTGGTTGAGCTAGTTAGGAATTAGAATAGAGGAGAGTTTTCAATAGCAGCAATTAGGATTGTACAATAATTTTTTGTAATAGTTTTCAGCATGTTTTGTCATCAATAAAAGTGTAGTTATTTTATCATTTTCTGTTCTGAGTGTTAATTAGTTAAGGAGTGCTTTTCACCTCCTTCTAGATCAGGAAGTATGGGCCCACTTTCAGATCTAGAAGGAGGGATTTTATGGCAGGTTTTAATCTGTAATTTTGTTGCAGCAGAATTAATAGATTGCTTGCCAGATTTCATTTTCTTGTTTTTATTTTGTATTATGTGATTTATGTTTTCTATTATGTTTGTGTACAACATTTGTGTGTATGTCAGCTGACAAATTATATTAAGCATTTTTCTTTTGCTTTCCATGTTTTCCCTACTTTCTATTTTAGCAACTTTCCATTTTCAGCATATTTCATTTTGCTGTCAATTCCTGTAGCGTAAGCTTGACGACCTTTTGTGGGGGGCATTGATAAGTGTTTTTAGAATAAGTTTCATTTACAAGTATCATTTCAATTATGCAAGAGTAACATAGATTTCAATTTTGCAAATGTAACTTAGGATTTCATTTAGCAATTTCAATTTATATTTAAAAGTAGATTAGATTTCAATTTAGCAATTTCAATTCATGCAATTGTAGTTAGATTGTCAATTCTTGCAACTTAGAATTAGTTTTCAATTCTTGTAATTTATTTTAGTTTCCATTCTTCAGACTAGGTTTAGTGTGACACCAAAAGGCTAAACCAAAATCTGCTTCACCAATAAATGCTTGAAATCTGAATGCCTGAATTGTACTCTGCCCTAGCCTTCTATCGTAGACAACCTTGGACACCACCCTGATTGATAAGATCTTTGAGATTAAATGATGAGACTCAATGACACTCATCATTTTGGCATCGTTGCCAGGGACATGGTGTTGTTAGAGGGTAAAAGTAGCCCAATAATTGTTAATTATACTAACTTATGAAGTTTAGAGTAAAATCTGAATGAATAGTTGGTATAAATAATAATTATTGATAGTTGCATTTCAGTCCATTTAGAAAACAAGCAACCATAGGGAGGTGATCTTCACACTTGGGGGTTAAATTGCCTATGTTTGAAATTCTTGATAAAAATTGAAAGAATTCATCATCCTCATTATCAAGAAACATAAGATCTCTTAAAAAAAATTAGAAGAGCCATCTGCTAGTACTGCCATTTTTATATCCATATCATCAAGGGAGTATAAACAAATTTGTACTAGGTGTTGGGAAGATATCATGGTAGATATACAAGACTATCCCTTGAACAAAATAGCCATATCAGCTACCTGTGTAGCATTTGTTCATAGGGACATATCATTGATGAATGCCATTTACTTCCATAACTTAGAGATGCAAAATTTGTTGCCTAGTCTGAATTCTTCTCAAAGAGAGATCCCAACAACAACAAACAGGGCAAGTAAATCAACCACCACCTTCAGCCCAACTTGTGGCCAATATGAATAATAGGCAACCCCTGTCTATGTAAGCTAAAAAAAAATCACAAAAACTTTTGCACAATCAAAATAGGAGTTTACAACTTAATGATGATCCTAGAGTTTTCCATTATTACTTAAATATTGTTAGGATTTTATCGTGCTAAACCGCAACCTAGCAATTCTTAGCCTACATAGACAATAGTTGATCTCATTAGAGGTGATCCTACCTCACAAGTAGTTGATCTGCTAAAGTTGTACACTTCTTGTCTTATTGTGCAAACCAAAAATATTTCTTTTTAGCCCAACCTATGATCAGTCTGAATAATACAGGATAGGCAACCCCTGTCTATGTAGCTGAATCTGGTATAAAAAAAAAACCTATAGGAAATGTTATTGACTGCAACAACATCCAACTGTGCTCAAACAAGAACTTACCTGAGCTTGAAGAGACAAAAATCAATGGAGATACATAGAAAACCTTTAGTCCAAACACACAGAAATTAGCCTTGGATAAAGGAGAAAAACTAGAAAAATTGCACATAGAAAATTTACTTCCATTGAACACCTTAGTAAGAAATTACAAAGGGGTAAATTTTGTCCTCCTAGGAATGAAACAAATTGAAGTGCAGCCAAGAAAATTCTTGAACATTATTAGCTAGTTGACTTATAAACAAAAAGCAAAATTGTTGCTATTTTGAAACAATATTTCAATCCCTTTACATGGAATTACAAGGGTATATCAAGATTTTATCTTGATGTAAGCACTTAACATCTTTTGGGAATTGGTATTTAATTGTTTCAAGAATAGATTGACAAGATTTTGCAGACTAGGAGGCATGGACAACACTTGATTGAAGAAGTTTTCAGATATGGAGCAGTGCTTCTTTCTCCCATTGGTAATTCATGGAGGATGTTAGTGGTGAATGGACATTGCCTTCGGGTATACCATGCACCATTAACTAAGGAGGAGTTCTTGAAGGAGATTCCATTGGATGTACACATAATGGAAGAGAATTTCTCTTCAATATCAGATTTAGAGTGATGATAAAAAGTTTGACAAAAAGAAAAAAATACAAGAAAAGCAAAAAGAAGAATAGTCTTGTTTGTGAACTTCCTTCTTGGGTACAAGCAAGACAAGAAAATTTGAAAAAAAAAAAGAAAAAAAAATTTGCAGCAAAGGCATGTCCCACAAAATGGGGATACATGAGGACAAGCATCAATTTCAGCAAGGAAGAGGAACAATGGAGCCAATACTTCATTTCCAGCAATAAGGAGGCAATTATGATGTAAGAAGATTCTTACTGCTCATCTAGAAAGGAAGGTTGCATCAATGTTGCAGGTTTCAACAGAAAGAGATGGTGTTTTCATACAACAATTGACATGTTTTTGCAGAATAAGGATTGGTCTTATCCAAATAAGAGTGAGAGATGTTCTCTCTCATTGAAGCACTTGAAAAAAAAAAAGGACAGAAGTTGGTTGAAAACCAGAAATGGCAACCTCTTCTGATGAAAAAAATGAAAAAAAGAGATGAAAAAAAAAAAAAAAAAATGAATAATTCAGTAGTGAAAACCTTCTTGGAGGCGCTACTGAGTTGGCTTGCATGAAAACCAATTTTTCGGCATGCATTGCCTTGTTGATCTACCCATCATTGTTCCACCATTGTACAAATCTCACACTGCACATGTGTTATGTTTATGTTTTCAGATAGCCTGCTAACAATCATCAAAAGCAACTTGTAAGGTGCATGACCAATTTTCAGGACAATAAGGTATGTGTTTCTTGCATTTAATTCATAGTAAACATTTAGCATTTAGTGTATGATAATCGGTATTTGGCATAAACTATTCATACAATATTGACAAGTTGAAAATGGAACATGTTCAAGATGTCAAGAAACACCCCCTTATGCCCTTAATTGCATGGAAATTCCAAAACTATGCAAAAACCTGATTTTGGGATAGACATGGCAGCAATTCTATTTCAATTTGTAGGGCAAATTTTAGAAGGAGAACTGCAAGTTTATATCTCATAATTGTCTGATAAATTGAAGGAGGATAATCAACAAAATGCACCTGAAGGTTCTATTTTAGTACTACTGGAATAAAATAGCAACATACAAAACAAAGAATAGCATCTAAACAAAAGGATGAAGAAGGGATTTTTGATGTTATGGAAGGCTTATACACTCTAGAGATGGGCCCACAATAGAATCTGTAGCTAAATTTTGCATAGGAGGTCATTTCTGCATTTTTTTGAAGATCTTCGAAATAATTTTTTAAAAAAAAAAAACATCTTAGAATGAGAATACGATATCTTGAAATGAGCAGGATATCTTCGAAATGAGCAGAAACTATACCAAAATTGCTAAAAATGCTACAGAATAGCAAAAAGAGTAGGGTACATCAAATATTGAGGTTTATAAGGCTCTACCACAAGTAAGTACATCCCTCAAGCATTTCAAATCAAAAAAATATTATAATTTTGTTCAAAAGGTGCAAACAACAAAAATAAGCATTCAGGCTGAAATGTTGTTAAGAATAGAAAATTCCATCAATAGTAGTGCATCTGCCAAATACGGTTCCACAATAAGACTATTGCAAGATGAATCATATGATATCAAGCCTTTAAGAGGTACCTTGCAACACTAAAACTTGTAGAAAGATAGAAAAAGAGTCATACATGTGCTTAATTGCAAAATACTTGATATAGTGCAGCAAGGAGGAATTTCTCGGTTAGCAGGTAGCAAAGGATGTTGTTCACAAGAATAAAACCTGCATATTACTATGGCCTACTAAGATGCATGAGGGCATGCATCAGTTCAAGTTGGGGGGATGATGAGGCCCAAAAATGCCTCATTATTGCACAATGTTTGACTACCATATGATAAGTTAATTGCCAAATAGTTGACTAAAATATACTATTTGTTAAGTGTTTGCATGATTTTATGTTAGGAATACTATATCTCTGTTTTTGACTATTTTCAGCATTTTGTGACTGATTTTGCTTGATTAAGTAGCAAGTAAGAACATGCATTTCAATTAACCAAATGTGGTATGCTGATATCCATTAACTTCTCAATGGTTTTTGAATGTTTTCCTGCCCTTCAACTTGTTTCAAATCCACATTGAAGCCAAAATTTTAGGACTGTCATAAATCTGAAAATCTGAAAAAATAGCCATATAAAAATCAGCAAGCTGTCACTTTATAGGAACACCTTGAAGTTGTCAAGCAAAGCATGAGGATATGGATGGAATGAGTTCAGAAGGACTACAGAAGACATCTGACCTATTTAGAAGCATTCCCACATGGTCTAAATAGGCAGCAATAGGGTATAACAGAGCAGGGACAATTGTGCAGCATTGTTGCACTATTTCAGCATGGTTACTTGGTGAATGAAGTGTATAAATTCAGTAGCAACTTGATGTACTCCTTCATGTTGATATTTGAATAATTTTTCCATGTTCTAATTTGTTTGAATTTGCAAGAAATGCCAATATTTTACAATTGTGCAACAGAACTGGAAAATGCAGTAATTTACCATGTAAATTCTAGCAAGCTACCAATGAATGGCAAGGCATGGAATTCACACATGGAGAGGAATGAAGGCTATTGCAATCTGATCCTGAGGGCTAATCCACCTGAGAAATGTAGCTAAAATCATTTGAAGAGCACATAGTTGTTCATTCTAAAGATCTTTGGAATGAACAAGAATCTTCGAAATGAGAAATACAGTCTCTTCGAAATGAGCCACTTATCTTCGGAATGAGAACAAAAAGTGCTTTTTGACTTTTGACTAATTTTGATGATGGAAAAAGGGAAAGAAGGTTGAAAAGGTTAAAGGAAAATATCTCCCATCTGACTTTGCGTCCTTGCCGTCCAAAGCCACCATTCATGGAAAAGATCAATTTTGATCCTCTTCTAGGATAAACCTAGAAATAACTACAGCATAATAGAAAGTTGTTTGCAAGATAGAAATGACATATTCTGAAGTGGAGAAAGATGTGTGAGATATTTCTAGACTCCTCCCATGTACTCCCACCATTGAAGATGCTTTCTAAGGGCCAATGACTACTACTGCAACACAAACTGTCCAGATTTGCATTTATTTTAGATCCAAAATTATTGGCAAATCACTGTAAAGTAGCACATAGGCTGATTTGAGCATGGGATATGTTGTAAATATTTATATAAATAACATAGCTCCCTCCTTGGTTGAGCCAATTAGGAATTAGAATAGAGGAGAGTTTTCAATAGCAGCAATTAGGATTGTACAATAATTTTTTGTAATAGTTTTTAGCATGTTTTGTCATCAATAAAAGTGTAGTTATTTTATCATTTTTTGTTGAGTGTTAATTAGTTAAGGAGTGCTTTTCACCTCCTTCTATATCAGGAAGTATGGGCCCACTTTCAGATCTAGAAGGAGGGATTTTATGGCAGGTTTTAATCTATAATTTTGTTGTAGAAAATTAATAGATTGCTTGCCAGATTTCATTTTCTTGTTTTTATTTTGTATTATGTGATTTATGTTTTCTATTATGTTTGTGTACAAAATTTGTGTGTATGTCAGTGACAAATTATATTAAGCATTTTTCTTTTGCTTTCCATGTTTTCCTCTTTTATTTTAGCAACTTTCCATTTTTAGCATATTTCATTTTGCTGTCAATTCTTGTAGCAGAAGCTTGACGACCTTTTGTGGTAGGGCATTGATAGGTGTTTTTAGAATAAGTTTCATTTACAAGCATCATTTCAATTATGCAAGAGTAACTAGATTTCAATTCTAAAAGTATCTTAGGATTTCAATTTAGCAATTTAATTATTCAATTTAAAAGTAGATTAGACTTTCAATTTAGCAATTTCAATTCATGCAATTGTAGTTAGATTTCAATTCTTGCAACTTAGAATTAGTTTTCAATTCTTGTAATTTATTTTAGTTTCCATTCTTCAGACTAGGTTTAGTGTGACACCAAAAGGCTAAACCAAAATCTGCTTCACCCAATAAATGCTTGAAATCTGAATGCCTGAATTGTACTCTGCCCTAGCCTTCTATCGTAGACAGCCTTGGACACCACCCCAGATTGATAAGATCATTGAGATTAAATGATGAGACTCAATGACACTCATCATTTTGGCATCGTTTCTAGGGATCATGGTGTTGTTAGAGGGTAAAAGTAGTCAAATAATTATTATTATGCTAACTTATGAAGTTTAGAGTAAAATCTGAATGTAAATGATTGGTATAAATAATAATTATTGATAGTTGCATTTCAGTCCATTTAGAAAACAAGCAACCATAGGGAGGTGATCTTCACACTTGGGGGTTAAATTGCTTATGTTTGAAATTCTTGATAAAAATTGAAAGAATTCATCATCCTCATTATCAAGAAACATAAGATCACTCTTTAGAAGAGCCATCTGCTAGTACTCCCCTTTTTATATCCATATCATCGAGGTAGTATAAACAAATTTGTACTAGGTGTTGGAAAGATATCATGGTAGATATACAAGACTATCCCTTGAACAAAATAGCCATATCAACTACTTGTAGCATTTGTTCATAGGGACATATCATTGATGAATGCCATTTACTTCCATAACTTAGAGATGCAAAATCTTTTTCCTAGTCTGAATTCTTCTCAAAGAGAGATCCCAACAACAACAAACAGGGCAAGTAAATCAACCACCACCTTCAGCCCAACCTGTGGCCAATATGAATAATACAGGATAGGCAACCCCTGTCTATGTAAGCTAAAAAAAAAAATCACAAAAACTTTTGCACAATCAAAATAGGAGTTTACAACTTAATGATGATCCTAGAGTTTTCCATTATTACTTAAATATTGTTAGGATTTTACCGTGCTAAATCGCAACCTAGCAATTCTTAGCCTACATAGACAATAGTTGATCTCATTAGAGGTGATCCTACCTGACAAGTAGTTGATCTGCTAAAGTTGTACACTTCTTGTCTTATTGTGCAAACCAAAAATATTTTTTTTAGCCCAACCTGTGATCAATCTGAATAATACAGGATAGGCAACCCCTGTCTATGTAGCTGAATCTGGTATAAAAAAAAAACTACAGGAAATGTTATTGACTGCAACAACATCCAACTGTGCTCAAACAAGAACTTACCTGAGCTTGAAGAGACAAAAATCAATGGAGATACATAGAAAACCTTTAGTCCAAACACATAAAAATTAGCCTTGGATAAAGGAGAAAAACTAGAAAAATTGCACATAGAAAATTTACTTCCATTGAACTCTTAGTAAGAAATTACAAAGGGGTAAATTTTGTCCTCCTAGGAATGAAACAAATTGAAGTGCAGCCAAGAAAATTCTTGAACATTATTAGTTGGTTGACTTATAAACAAAAAGCAAAATTGTTGCTATTTTGAAACAATATTTCAATCCCTTTACATGGAATTACAAGGGTATATCAAGATTTTATCTTGATGTAAGCACTTAACATCTTTTGGGAATTGGTATTTAATTGTTTCAAGAATAGATTGACAAGATTTTGCAGACTAGGAGGCATGGACAACACTTGATTGAAGAAGTTTTCAGATATGGAGCAGTGCTTCTTTCTCCCATTGGTAATTCATGGAGGATGTTAGTGGTGAATGGACATTGCCTTCGGGTATACCATGCACCATTAACTAAGGAGGAGTTCTTGAAGGAGATTCCATTGGATGTACACATAATGGAAGAGAATTTCTCTTCAATATCAGATTTAGAGTGATGATAAAAAGTTTGACAAAAAGAAAAAAAAAAATACAAGAAAAGCAAAAAGAAGAATAGTCTTGTTTGTGAACTTCCTTCTTGGGTACAAGCAAGACAAGAAAAATTGAAAAAAAAAAAAGAGAAAAAATTTGCAGCAAAGGCATGTCCCACAAAATGGGGATACATGAGGACAAGCATCAATTTCAGCAAGGAAGAGGAACAATGGAGCCAATACTTCATTTCCAGCAATAAGGAGGCAATTATGATGTAAGAAGATTCTTACTGCTCATCTAGAAAGGAAGGTTGCATCAATGTTGCAGGTTTCAACAGAAAGAGATGGTGTTTTCATACAACAATTGACATGTTTTTGCAGAATAAGGATTGGTCTTATCCAAATAAGAGTGAGAGATGTTCTCTCTCATTGAAGCACTTGAAAAAAAAAAGGACAAAAGTTGGTTGAAAACCAGAAATGGCAGCCTCTTCTGATGAAAAAAATGAAAAAAAAAGATGAAAAAAAAAAAAAAATGAATAATTCAGTAGTGAAAACCTTCTTGGAGGCGCTACTGAGTTGGCTTGCATGAAAACCAATTTTTCGGCATGCATTGCCTTGTTGATCTACCCATCATTGTTCCACCATTGTACAAATCTCACACTGCACATGTGTTATGTTTGTTTATGTTTTCAGATAGCCTGCTAACAATCATCAAAAGCAGCTTGTAAGGTGCATGACCAATTTTCAGGACAGTAAGGTATGTGTTTCTTGCATTTAATTCATAGTAAACATTTAGCATTTAGTGTATGATAATCGGTATTTGGCATAAACTATTCATACAATATTGACAAGTTGAAAATGGAACATGTTCAAGATGTCAAGAAACACCCCTTATGCCCTTAATTGCATGGAAATTCCAAAACTATGCAAAAACCTGATTTTGGGATAGACATGGCAGCAATTCTATTTCAATTTGTAGGGCAAATTTTAGAAGGAGAACTGCAAGTTTATATCTCATAATTGTCTGATAAATTGAAGGAGGATAATCAACAAAATGCACCTGAAGGTTCTATTTTAGTACTACTTGAATAAAATAACAACATACAAAACAAAGAATAACATCTAAACAAAAGGATGAAGAAGGGATTTTTGATGTTATGGAAGGCTTATACACTCTAGAGATGGGCCCACAATAGAATCTGTAGCTAAATTTTGCATAGGAGGTCATTTCTGCATTTTTTGATGCATCTTCGGAATGAAAAAGAATAAAATAAAAAATAATGATCTTCGGAATGAGAAGACATCTTCGAAATGAGCAGGATATCTTCGAAATGAGCAAAAACTGTACCAAAATTGTTGAAAATGCTACAGAATAGCAAAAAGAGTAGGGTACATCAAATATTGAGGTTTATAAGGCTCTACCACAAGTAAGTACATCCCTCAAGCATTTCAAAAAAAAAATTTTATTAATTTTGTTCAAAAGGTGCAAACAACAAAAATAAGCATTCAGGCTGAAATGTTGTTAAGAATAAAAAATTCCATCAGTAGTAGTGCATCTGCCAAATACGGTTCCACAATAAGACTATTGCAAGATGAATCATATGATATCAAGCCTTTAAGAGGTACCTTGCAACACTAAAACTTGTAGAAAAATAGAAAAAGAGTCATACATGTGCTTAATTGCAAAATACTTGATATAGTGCAGCAAGGAGGAATTTCTCAGTTAGCAGGTAGCAAAGGATGTTGTTCACAAGAATAAAACCTGCATATTACTATGGCCTACTAAGATGCATGAGGGCATGCATCAGTTCAAGTTGGGGGGATGATGAGGCCCAAAAATGCCTCATTATTGCACAATGTTTGACTACCATATGATAAGTTAATTGCCAAATAGTTGACTAAAATATACTATTTGTTAAGTGTTTGCATGATTTTATGTTAGGAATACTATATCTCTGTTTTTGACTATTTTCAGCATTTTGTGACTGATTTTGCTTGATTAAGTAGCAAGTAAGAACATGCATTTCAATTAACCAAATGTGGTATGCTGATATCCATTAACTTCTCAATGGTTTTTGAATGTTTTCCTGCCCTTCAACTTGTTTCAAATCCACATTGAAGCCAAAATTTTAGGACTGTCATAAATCTGAAAATCTGAAAAAAATAGCCATATAAAAATCAGCAAGTTGTCACTTTATAGGAACACCTTGAAGTTGTCAAGCAAAGCATGAGGATATGGATGGAATGAGTTCAGAAGGACTACAGAAGACATCTGACCTATTTAGAAGCATTCCCACATGGTCTAAATAGGCAACAACAGGGTATAACAGAGCAGGGACAATTGTGCAGCATTGTTGCACTATTTCAGCATGGTTACTTGGTGAATGAAGTGTATAAATTCAGTAGCAACTTGATGTACTCCTTCATGTTGATATTTGAATAATTTTTCCATGTTCTAATTTGTTTGAATTTGCAAGAAATGCCAATATTTTACAACTGTGCAAAAGAATTGGAAAATGCAGTAATTTACCATGTAAATTCCAGCAAGCTACCAATGAATGGCAAGGCATGGAATTCACACATGGAGAGGAATGAAGGCTATTGCAATCTGATCCTGAGGGCTAATCCACCTTAGAAATGCAGCTAAAATCATTTGAAGAGAACACAGTTGGTCATTCTAAAGATCTTTGAAATGAACAGAACATCTTCGAAATGAGAAATACAGTCTCTTCGAAATGAGCCACTTATCTTCGGAATGAGAACAAAAAGTGCTTTTTGACTTGTTGACTAATTTTGACGATGGAAAAAGGGAAAGAAGGTTGAGAAGGTTAAGGGAAAATATCTCCCATCTGACTTTGTCGTCCTTGCCATCCAAAGCCACCATTCATGGAAAAGATCAATTTTGATCCTCTTCTAGGATAAACCCAGAAATAATTGCAACATAATAGAAAGTTGTTTGCAAGATAGAAATGGCATATTCTGAAGTGGAGAAAGATGTGTGAGATATTTCTAGACTCCTCCCATGTACTCCCACCATTGAAGATGCTTTCTAAGGGCCAATGACTACTACTGCAACACAAACTGTCCAGATTTGCATTTATTTCAGATCCAAAATTATTGGCAAATCACTGTAAAGTAGCACATAGGCTGATTTGAGCATGGGATATGTTGTAAATATTTATATAAATAACATAGCTCCCTCCTTGGTTGAGCTAGTTAGGAATTAGAATAGAGGAGAGTTTTCAATAGCAGCAATTAGGACTGTACAATAATTTTTTGTAATAGTTTTTAGCATGTTTTGTCATCAATAAAAGTGTAGCTATTTTATCATTTTCTGTTCTGAGTGTTAATTAGTTAAGGAGTGCTTTTCACCTCCTTCTAGATCAGGAAGTATGGGCCCACTTTCAGATCTAGAAGGAGGGATTTTATGGCAGGTTTTAATCTGTAATTTTGTTATAGTAGAATTAATAGATTGCTTGTTAGATTTCATTTTCTTGTTTTTATTTTGTATTATGTGATTTATGTTTTCTATTATGTTTGTGTACAAAATTTGTGTGTATGTCAGCTGACAAATTATATTAAGCATTTTTCTTTTGCTTTCCATGTTTTCCCTACTTTTATTTTAGCAACTTTCCATTTTTAGCATATTTCATTTTGCTGTCAATTCCTGTAGCAGAAGCTTGATGACCTTTTGTGGCAGGGCATTGATAGGTGTTTTTAGAATAAGTTTCATTTACAAGCATCATTTCAATTATGCAAGAGTAACTAGATTTCAATTCTGCAAATGTAACTTAGGATTTCATTTAGCAATTTCAATTATAATTTCAATTAAAAGTAGATTAGACTTTCAATTTAGCAATTTCAATTCCTGCAATTGTAGTTAGATTTCAATTCTTGCAACTTAGAATTAGTTTTCAATTCTTGTAATTTATTTTAGTTTCCATTCTTCAGACTAGGTTTAGTGTGACACCAAAAGGCTAAACCAAAATCTGCTTCACCCAATAAATGCTTGAAATCTGAATGCCTGAATTGTACTCTGCCCTAGCCTTCTATCGTAGACAACCTTGGACACCACCATGGATTGATAAGATCATTGAGATTAAATGATGAGACTCAATGACACTCATCATTTTGGCATCGTTTCCGGGGATCATGGTGTTGTTAGAGGGTAAAAGTAGTCAAATAATTATTATTGTGCTAACTTATGAAGTTTAGAGTAAAATCTGAATGTAAAAATTGGTATAAATAATAATTATTGATAGTTGCATTTCAGTCCATTTAGAAAACAAGCAACCACAGGGAGGTGATCTTCACACTTGGGGGTTAAATTGCTTATGTTTGAAATTCTTGATAAAAATTGAAAGAATTCATCATCCTCATTATCAAGAAACATAAGATCTCTTAAAAATTTTATAAGAGCCATCTACTAGTACTGCCCTTTTTATATCCATATCATCAGGGTAGTATAAACAAATTTGTACTAGGTGTTGGAAAGATATCATGGTAGATATACAAGACTATCCCTTGAACAAAATAGCCATATCAACTACTTGTAGCATTTGTTCATAGGGACATATCATTGATGAATGCCATTTACTTCCATAACTTAGAGATGCAAAATTTATTGCCTAGTCTAAATTCTTCTCAAAGAGAGATCCCAACAACAACAAACAGGGCAAGTAAATCAACCACCACCTTCAACCCAACCTGTGGCCAATATGAATAAGACAGGCAACCCCTGTCTATGTAAGCTAAAAAAAAATCACAAAAACTTTTGCACAATCAAAATAGGAGTTTACAACTTAATGATGATCCTAGAGTTTTCCATTATTACTTAAATATTGTTAGGATTTTATCGTGCTAAACCGCAACCTAGCAATTCTTAGCCTACACAGACAATAGTTGATCTCATTAGAGGTGATCCTACCTAACAAGTAGTTGATCTGCTAAAGTTGTACACTTCTTGTCTTATTGTGCAAACCAAAAATATTTTTTTTAGCCCAACCTGTGATCAATCTGAATAATACAGGATAGGCAACCCCTGTCTATGTAGCTGAATCTGGTATAAAAAAAAAACTGTAGGAAATGTTATTGACTGCAACAACATCCAACTGTGCTCAAACAAGAACTTACCCGAGCTTGAAGAGACAAAAATCAATGGAGATACACAGAAAATATTTAGTCCAAACACACAGAAATTAGCCTTGGATAAAGGAGAAAAACTAGAAAAATTGCACATAGAAAATTTACTTCCATTGAACTCCTAGTAGAAATTACAAAGGGGTAAATTCTGTCCTCCTAGGAATGAAACAAATTGAAGTGCAGCCAAGAAAATTCTTGAACATTATTAGTTGGCTGACTTATAAACAAAAAGCAAAATTGTTGCTATTTTGAAACAATATTTCAATCCCTTTACATGGAATTACAAGGGTATATCAAGATTTTATCTTGATGTAAGCACTTAACATCTTTTGGGAATTGGTATTTAATTGTTTCAAGTATAGATTGACAAGATTTTGTAGACTAGGAGGCATGGACAACACTTGATTGAAGAAGTTTTCAGATATGGAGCAGTGCTTCTTTCTCCCATTGGTAATTCATGGAGGATGTTAGTGGTGAATGGACATTGCCTTCGGGTATACCATGCACCATTAACTAAGGAGGAGTTCTTGAAGGAGATTCCATTGGATGTACACATAATGGAAGAGAATTTCTCTTCAATATCAGATTCAGAGTAATGATAAAAAGTTTGACAAAAAAAAAAAAAAATACAAGAAAAGCAAAAAGAAGAATAGTCTTGTTTGTGAACTTCCTTCTTGGGTACAAGCAAGACAAGAAAAATTGAAAAAAAAAAAGAGAAAAAAATTTGCAGCAAAGGCATGTCCCACAAAATGGGGATACATGAGGACAAGCATCAATTTCAGCAAGGAAGAGGAACAATGGAGCCAATACTTCATTTCCAGCAATAAGGAGGCAATTATGATGTAAGAAGATTCTTACTGCTCATCTAGAAAGGAAGGTTGCATCAATGTTGCAGGTTTCAACAGAAAGAGATGGTGTTTTCATACAACAATTGACATGTTTTTGAGAATAAGGATTGGTCTTATCCAAATAAGAGTGAGAGATGTTCTCTCTCATTGAAGCACTTGAAAAAAAAGGGACAGAAGTTGGTTGAAAACCAGAAATGGCAGCCTCTTTTGATGAAAAAAATGAAAAAAAAGAGATGAAAAAAAAATGAAAAAAAAAAAAAAAAAAATGAATAATTCGGTAGTGAAAACCTTCTTGGAGGCGCTACTGAGTTGGCTTGCATGAAAACCGATTTTTCGGCATGCATTGCCTTGTTGATCTACCCATCATTGTTCCACCATTGTACAAATCTCACACTGCACATGTGTTATGTTTATGTTTTCAGATAGCTTGCTAACAATCATCAAAAGCAACTTGTAAGGTGCATGACCAATTTTCAAGACAGTAAGGTATGTGTTTCTTGCATTTAATTCATAGTAAACATTTAGCATTTAGTGTATGATAATCGGTATTTGGCATAAACTATTCATACAATATTGACAAGTTGAAAATGGAACATGTTCAAGATGTCAAGAAACACCCCTTATGCCCTTAATTGCATGGAAATTCCAAAACTATGCAAAAACTTGATTTTGGGACAGACATGGCAGCAATTCTATTTCAATTTGTAGGGCAAGTTTTAGAAGGAGAACTACAAGTTTATATCTCACAATTGTCTGATAAATTGAAGGAGGATAATCAACAAAATGCACCTAAAGGTTCTATTTTAGTACTACTGGAATAAAATAACAACATACAAAACAAAGAATAACATCTAAACAAAAGGATGAAGAAGGGATTTTTGATGTTATGGAAGGCTTATACACTCTAGATATGGGCCCACAATAGAATCTATAGCTAAATTTTGCATAGGAGGTCATTTCTGCATTTTTTGATGCATCTTGGAATGAAAAGATATCTTTGGAATGATGATAGCTCTTCGAAATGAGGAGAGATGAATCTTGGAATGAGCAGAAATTGTACCAAAATTGTTGAAAATGCTACAGAATAGCAAAAAGAGTAGGGTACATCAAATATTGAGGTTTATAAGGCTCTACCACAAGTAAGTACATCCCTCAAGCATTTCAAAAAAAAAAATTTATCAATTTTGTTCAAAAGGTGCAAACAACAAAAATAAGCATTCAAGCTGAAATGTTGTTAAGAATAGAAAATTCCATCAGTAGTAGTGCATCTGCCAAATACGGTTCCACAATAAGACTATTGCAAGATGAATCATATGATATCAAGCCTTTAAGAGGTACCTTGCAACACTAAAACTTGTAGAAAAATAGAAAAAGAGTCATACATGTGCTTAATTGCAAAATACTTGATATAGTGCAGCAAGGAGGAATTTCTCAATTAGCAGGTAGCAAAGGATGTTGTTCACAAGAATAAAACCTGCATATTACTATGGCCTACTAAGATGCATGAGGGCATGCATCAGTTCAAGTTGGGGGGATGATGAGGCCCAAAAATGCCTCATTATTGCACAATGTTTGACTACCATATGATAAGTTAATTGCCAAATAGTTGACTAAAATATACTATTTGTTAAGTGTTTGCATGATTTTATGTTAGGAATACTATATCTCTGTTTTTGACTATTTTCAGCATTTTGTGACTGATTTTGCTTGATTAAGTAGCAAGTAAGAACATGCATTTCAATTAACCAAATGTGGTATGCTGATATCCATTAACTTCTCAATGGTTTTTGAATGTTTTCCTGCCCTTCAACTTGTTTCAAATCCACATTGAAGCCAAAATTTTAGGACTGTCATAAATCTGAAAATCTGAAAAAAATAGCCATATAAAAATCAGCAAGTTGTCACTTTATAGGAACACCTTGAAGTTGTCAAGCAAAGCATGAGGATATGGATGGAATGAGTTCAGAAGGACTACAGAAGACATCTGACCTATTTAGAAGCATTCCCACATGGTCTAAATAGGCAGCAATAGGGTATAACAGAGCAGGGACAATTGTGCAACATTGTTGCACTATTTCAGCATGGTTACTTGGTGAATGAAGTGTATAAATTCAGTAGCAACTTGATGTACTCCTTCATGTTGATATTTGAATAATTTTTCCATGTTCTAATTTGTTTGAATTTGCAAGAAATGCCAATATTTTACAACTGTGCAATAGAACTGGAAAATGCAGTAATTTACCATGTAAATTCCAGCAAGCTACCAATGAATGGCAAGGCATGGAATTCACACATGGAGAGGAATGAAGACTATTGCAATCTGATCCTGAGGGCTAATCCACCTGAGAAATGCAGCTAAAATCATTTGAAGAGCACACAGTTGGTCATTCTAAAGATCTTCGAAATGAACACAGTATCTTCGAAATGAAAATAATATCTTCGAAATGAGAAATACAGTCTCTTCGGAATGAGCCACTTATCTTCGAAATGAGAACAAAATGTGCTTTTTGACTTTTTGACCAATTTTTGATGGATGGAAAAATGGGATAAGAAGGTTGAAAAGGTTAAAGGAAAATATCTCCCATCTGATTTTGTCGTCCTTGCCATCCAAAGCCACCATTCATGGAAAAGATCAATTTTGATCCTCTTCTAGGATAAACCCAGAAATAACTGCAGCATAATAGGAAGTTGTTTGCAAGATAGAAATGACATATTCTAAAGTGGAGAAATATGTGTGAGATATTTCTAGACTCCTCCCATGTACTCCCACCACTGAAGATGCTTTCTAAGGGCCAATGACTACTACTGCAACACAAACTATCCAGATTTGCATTTATTTCAGATCCAAAATTATTGGCAAATCACTGTAAAGTAGCACATAGGCTGATTTGAGCATGGGATATGTTGTAAATATTTATATAAATAACATAGCTCCCTCCTTGGTTGAGCCAGTTAGGAATTAGAATAGAGGAGAGTTTTCAATAGCAACAATTAGGACTGTATAGTAATTTTCTGTAACAGTTTTCAGCATGTTTTGTCATCAATAAAAGTGCAGCTATTTTATCATTTTCTGTTCTGAGTGTTAATTAGTTAAGGAGTGCTTTTCACCTCCTTCTAGATCAGGAAGTATGGGCCCACTTTCAGATCTAGAAGGAGGGATTTTATGGCAGGTTTTAATCTGTAATTTTGCTGCAGAGAATTAATAGATTGCTTGCCCGATTTCATTTTCTTGTTTTTATTTTGTATTATGTGATTTATGTTTTCTATTATGTTTGTGTACAACATTTGTGTGTATGTCAGCTGACAAATTATATTACACATTTTTCTTTTGCTTTCCATGTTTTCCTTGCTTTCTATTTTAGCAACTTTCCATTTTCAGCATATTTCATTTTGCTGTCAATTCCTGTAGCAGAAGCTTGACGACCTTTTGTGGCAGGGCATTGATAGGTGTTTTAGAATAAGTTTCATTTACAAGCATCATTTCAATTATGCAAGAGTAACTAGATTTCAATTCTGCAAATGTAATTTAGGATTTCAATTTAGCAATATTTCAATTTAGTAATTTCAATTTTGCAAAAGTAGATTAGACTTTCAATTTAGCAATTTCAATTCATGCAATTGTAGTTAGTTGTTAAATTCTGTAACTTAGATTTAGTTTTCAATTTTTGTAATTTATTTAGTTTCCATTCTTCAGACTAGGTTTAGTGTGACACCAAAAGGCTAAACCAAAATCTGCTTCACCAATAAATGCTTGAAATCTGAATGCCTGAATTGTACTCTGCCCTAGCCTTCTATCGTAGACAGCCTTGGACACCACCCCGGATTGATAAGATCATTGAGATTAAATGATGAGACTCAATGACACTCATCATTTTGGCATCGTTTCTAGGGATCATGGTGTTGTTAGAGGGTAAAAGTAGTCAAATAATTATTATTGTGCTAACTTATGAAGTTTAGAGTAAAATCTGAATGAATAGCTGGTATAAATAATAATTATTGATAGTTGCATTTCAGTCCATTTAGAAAACAAGCAACCACAAGGAGGTGATCTTCACACTTGGGGGTTAAATTGCCTATGTTTGAAATTCTTGATAAAAATTGAAAGAATTCATCATCCTCATTATCAAGAAATATAAGATCTCTTAAAAAAATTTAGAAGAGCCATCTGCTAGTACTGCCCTTTTTATATCCATATCATCGAGGTAGTATAAACAAATTTGTACTAGGTGTTGGAAAGATATCATGGTAGATATACAAGACTATCCCTTGAACAAAATAGCCATATCAGCTACTTGTAGCATTTGTTCATAGGGACATATCATTGATGAATGCCATTTACTTCCATAACTTAGAGATGCAAAATCTGTTGCCTAGTCTGAATTCTTCTCAAAGAGAGATCCCAACAACAACAAACAGGGCAAGTAAATCAACCACCACCTTCAGCCCAACCTATGGCCAATATACAGGACATGCAACCCCTGTCTATGTAAGCTAAAAAAAAATCACAAAAAACTTTTGCACAATCAAAATAGGAGTTT
The DNA here is from genome assembly GCA_028583015.1 of Wollemia nobilis. Classification (NCBI taxonomy): domain Eukaryota; kingdom Viridiplantae; phylum Streptophyta; class Pinopsida; order Araucariales; family Araucariaceae; genus Wollemia; species Wollemia nobilis. Next base: position 4,958,237 of record JAQPPZ010000755.1, on the reverse strand, counting down.
ACAACTTAATGATGATCCTAGAGTTTTCCATTATTACTTAAATATTGTTAGGATTTTACCATGCTAAACCGCAACCTAGCAATTCTTAGCCTACACAGACAATAGTTGATCTCATTAGAGGTGATCCTACCTGACAAGTAGTTGATCTGCTAAAGTTGTACACTTCTTGTCTTATTGTGCAAACCAAAAATATTTCTTTTTTAGCCCAACCTGTGATCAATCTGAATAATACATGATAGGCAACCCCTGTCTATGTAGCTGAATCTGGTATAAAAAAAAAACCTGCAGGAAATGTTATTGACTGCAGCAACATCCAACTGTGCTAAAACAAGAACTTACCTGAGCTTGAAGAGACAAAAATCAATGGAGATACACAGAAAACCTTTAGTCCAAACACATAGAAATTAGCCTTGGATAAAGGAGAAAAACTAGAAAATTTGCACATAGAAAATTTACTTCCATTAAATAAATTACAAAGGGGTAAATTCTGTCCTCCTAGGAATGAAACAAATTGAAGTGCAGCCAAGAAAAGTATTGAACATTATTAGTCAGGTGACTTATAAACAAAAAGCAAAATTGTTGCTATTTTGAAACAATATTTCAATCCCTTTACATGGAATTACAAGGGTATATCAAGATTTTATCTTGATGTAAGCACTTAACATCTTTTGGGAATTGGTATTTAATTGTTTCAAGAATAGATTGACAAGATTTTGCAGACTAGGAGGCATGGACAACACTTGATTGAAGAAGTTTTCAGATATGGAGCAGTGCTTCTTTCTCCCATTGGTAATTCATGGAGGATGTTAGTGGTGAATGGACATTGCCTTCGGGTATACCATGCACCATTAACTAAGGAGGAGTTCTTGAAGGAGATTCCATTGGATGTACACATAATGGAAGAGAATTTCTCTTCAATATCAGATTCAGAGTGATGATAAAAATTTTGACAAAAAGAAAAAAAAAAAAATACAAGAAAAGCAAAAAGAAGAATAGTCTTGTTTGTGAACTTCCTTTTTGGGTACAAGCAAGACAAGAAAATTTGAAAAAAAAAAAGAGAAAAAAAAAATTGCAGCAAAGGCATGTCCCACAAAATGGGGATACATGAGGACAAGCATCAATTTCAGCAAGAAAGAGGAACAATGGAGCCAATACTTCATTTCCAGCAATAAGGAGGCAATGATGATGTAAGAAGATTCTTACCGGTCATCTAGTAAGGAAGGTTGCATCAATGTTGCAGGTTTCAACAGAAAGAGATGGTGTTTTCATACAACAATTGACATGTTTTTGCAGAATAAGGATTGGTCTTATCCAAATAAGAGTGAGATATGTTCTCTCTCATTGAAGCACTTGAAAAAAAAAAAAAGAGGACAGAAGTTGGTTGAAAACCAGAAATGGCAGCCTCTTCTGATGAAAAAAATGAAAAAAAAAGAGGAAAAAAAAATGAAAAAAAAATATATAAAAAAATGAATAATTCAGTAGTGAAAACCTTCTTGGAGGCGCTACTGAGTTGGCTTGCATGAAAACCGATTTTTTGGCATGCATTGCCTTGTTGATCTACCCATCATTGTTCCACCATTGTACAAATCTCACACTGCACATGTGTTATGTTTGTTTATGTTTTCAGATAGCCTGCTAACAATCATCAAAAGCAGCTTGTAAGGTGCATGACCAATTTTTAGGATAGTAAGGTATGTGTTTCTTGCATTTAATTCATAGTAAACATTTAGCATTTAGTGTATGATAGTCGGTATTTGGCATAAACTATTCATACAATAGTGACAAGTTGAAAAAAGGAACATGTTCAAGATGTCAAGAAACACCCCCTTATGCCCTTAATTGCATGGAAATTTCAAAACTATGCAAAAACCTGATTTTGGGACAGACATGGCAGCAATTCTATTTCAATTTGTAGGGCAAATTTTAGAAGGAGAACTGCAAGTTTATATCTCACAATTGTCTGATAAATTGAAGGAGGATAATCAACAAAATGCACTTGAAGGTTCTATTTTAGTACTACTGGAATAAAACAACAACATACAAAACAAAGAATAACATCTAAACAAAAGGATGAAGAAGGGATTTTTGATGTTATGGAAGGCTTATACACTCTAGATATGGACCCACAATAGAATCTGTAGCTAACTTTTGCATAGGAGGTCATTTCTGCATTTTTTGAAGATCTTCAGAATGAGAAATGTAGTCTCTTCGAATGAAAGACATCTTCAAAATGAGAAATGCGTCTTGAGATGAATTTGAGAAATGTAGTTTTTAAATGAACAGACATCTTCGAAATGAGAATACAGTCTCTTCGAATGAGCAGGATATCTTCGAAATGAGCAAAAACTATACCAGAATTGCTGAAAATGCTACAGAATAGCAAAAAGAGTAGGGTACATCAAATATTGAGGTTTATAAGGCTCTACCACAAGTAAGTACATCCCTCAAGCATTTCAAAAAAAAAAATTTTATCAATTTTGTTCAAAAGGTGCAAACAACAAAAATAAGCATTCAGGCTGAAATGTTGTTAAGAACAGAAAATTCCATCGATAGTAGTGCATCTGCCAAATACGGTTCCACAATAAGACTATTGCAAGATGAATCATATGATATCAAGCCTTTAAGAGGTACCTTGCAACACTAAAACTTGTAGAAAAATAGAAAAATAGTCATACATGTGCTTAATTGCAAAATACTTGATATAGTGCAGCAAGGAGGAATTTCTCAGTTAGCAGGTAGCAAAGGATGTTGTTCACAAGAATAAAACCCGCATATTACTATGGCCTACTAAGATGCATGAGGGCATGCATCAGTTCAAGTTGGGGGGGATGATGAGGCCCAAAAATGCCTCATTATTGCACAATGTTTGACTACCATATGATAAGTTAATTGCCAAATAGTTGACTAAAATATACTATTTGTTAAGTGTTTACATGATTTTATGTTAGGAATACTATATCTCTGTTTTTGACTATTTTCAGCATTTTGTGACTGATTTTGCTTGATTAAGTAGCAAGTAAGAACATGCATTTCAATTAACCAAATGTGGTATGCTGATATCCATTAACTTCTCAATGGTTTTTGAATGTTTTCCTGCCCTTCAACTTGTTTCAAATCCACATTGAAGACAAAAGTTTAGGACTTGTCATAAATCTGAAAATCTGAAAAAAACAGCCATATAAAAATCAGCAAGTCGTCACTTTATAGGAACACCTTGAAGTTGTCAAGCAAAGCATGAGGATATGGATGGAATGAGTTCAGAAGGACTACAGAAGACATCTGACCTATTTAGAAGCATTCCCACATGGTCTAAATAGGCAGCAATAGGGTATAACGAGCAAGGACAATTGTGCAAGCATTGTTGCACTATTTCAGCATGGTTACTTGGTGAATGAAGTGTATAAATTCAGTAGCAACTTGATGTACTCCTTCATGTTGATATTTGAATAATTTTTCCATGTTCTAATTTGTTTGAATTTGCAAGAAATGCCAATATTTTACAACTATGCAACAAAACTAGAAAATGCAGTAATTTACCATGTAAATTCCAGCAAGCTACCAATGAATGGCAAGGCATGGAATTCACATCCAAGGAAGAATGAAGACTATTGCAATCTGATCCTGAGGGCTAATACACCTTAGAAATGCAGCCAAAACCATTTGGAGTCAACACAGTTGGTCATTCTAAAGATCTTCGAAATGAACACAGTGTCTTCGGAATGAACACAATGTCTTCGAAATGAGAATTGCAGTATCTTCGGAATGAGCCACTTATCTTCGGAATGAAAACAGAATGTACTTTTTGACTTGTTGACTGACTTTTGGCGGTGGAAAATGGGATAAGAAGGTTGATAAAGTTAAGGGAAAATATCTCCCATCTGATTTTGTCGTCCTTGCCGTCCAAAGCCACCATTCATGGAAAAGATCAATTTTGATCCTCTTCTAGGATAAACCCAAAAAAACTGCAGCATAATAGAAAGTTGTTTGCAAGATAGGAATGGCATATTCTGAAGTGGAGAATGATGTGTGAGATATTTCTAGACTCCTCCCACGTACTCCCACCACTGAAGATGCTTTCTAAGGGCCAATGACTACTACCGCAACACAAACCGTCCAGATTTGCATTTATTTCAGATCCAGAATTATTGGCAAATCATTGTAAAGCAGCACATAGGCTGATTTGAGCATGGGATATGTTGTAAATATTTATATAAATAACATAGCTCCCTCCTTGGTTGAGCCAGTTAGGAATTAGAATAGAGGAGAGTTTTCAATTGCAGCAATTAGGACTGTACAGTAATTTTTTGTAACAGTTTTTAGCATGTTTTGTCATCAATAAAAGTGCAGCTATTTTATCATTTTCTGTTCTGAGTGTTAATTAGTTAAGGAGTGCTTTTCACCTCCTTCTAGATCAGGAAGTATGGGCCCACTTTCAGATCTAGAAGGAGGGATTTTATGGCAGGTTTTAATCTGTAATTTTGCTGCAGCAGAATTAATAGATTGCTTGCCAGATTTCATTTTCTTGTTTTTATTTTGTATTATGTGATTTATGTTTTCTATTATGTTTGTGTATAGCATTTGTGTGTATGTCAGCTGACAAATTATATTACGCATTTTTCTTTTGCTTTCCATGTTTTCCCTGCTTTCTATTTTAGCAACTTTCCATTTTCAGCATATTTCATTTTGCTGTCAATTCTTGTAGCAGAAGCTTGACGACCTTTTGTGGCAGGGCATTGACAGGTGTTTTAGAATAAGTTTCAATTACAAGCATCATTTCAATTATGCAAGAGTAACTAGATTTCAATTCTACAAAAGTAGATTAGATTTCAATTTAGCAATTTCAATTATGCAAGAGTAACTAGATTTCAATTTTGCAAAAGTAGATTAGATTTCAATTTAGCAATTTCAATTCATGCAATTGTAGTTAATTGTTAAATTCTGCAATTTAGATTTAGTTTTCAATTCTTGTAATTTATTTCAGTTTCCATTCTTCAGACTAGGTTTAGTGTGACACCAAAAGGCTAAACCAAAATCTGCTTCACCAATAAATGCTTGAAATTTGAATGCCTGAATTGTACTCTGCCCTAACCTTCTATCGTAGACAACCTTGGACACCACCCCGGATTGATAAATCATTGAGATTAAATGATGAGACTCAATGACACTCATCAAAAATCTTGGATGCAAAGGGAAATTCCTCCCTGTTTGAGTGGTGAAAACCACTGTTGAGCCCTAGGGTTGCCCAAGGCGAGTCATATGGCCTAAAAGGGGTCCATATAGGTAGTATCATTAACATGACATGTTTTAGGTGTCTACAGGTGATATTTTATTTGGTAGAGTTTTGGCCTAGGTGGAATATGACTTGTGTTAGCATCTAGGGGATTTATCTCTTTGGTGGTCTAGGGACTTTTTTATCCTCTTCAAATGACACTACATGTTATGGATGCTCATCATGGTGTGGTAATGATATAGTGATGTGTGGTTTTATCTATAGGCTCTTAAGTTTAGTGGGTGGAGCTCCATTTATGGATTACAACCATTGTTGTCATATGGAAGCCAACTTCTATTCTAGTTTTTACAAGTTATGGCCTATGGGAGAGTGATAATAGATGTTTTTCACAACTGTTGTGGTCTTATTTTGATTGCGGGTTTATTTTACCCATTATTGCTTATCTATTTTTTTTCTAGTGGATTGGCTAGGGTTTATGTGTATCATATGTAGGCTTAGGGTTAGTAGTGTGGGCCACAATCATGGAGTCTCTAGACATGGAAGTGGCCATGGTTCTCTAAATACTTTAACTCATATCAATGGTAATAGGAAGAAGTGGTGGTGTAGTATTTTTGTTTGGTAAAGTTCTAGCCCAAGGTAGATGGCTTATGTCAATATTTGAGAGATAAATATCCTTGGTTACCCAAGGAATTTTTTGTGCTCTTCATCTAATGTTGCATGTGAGGGCCACTCAACATGGTGATCTATCAATGTGTGTATTTCTCTATAGGCTCTTGAATCTAGTGGGTGGAGCTACATTAATGGGTTGCTACCATTGTTGCCATATGTAAACCAACTTCCATTATGGTTTCCTAAGTGACAACCAATGGGGGGGCATGATTGTGAGTGTTTTCCATAATTTTTGTGGATCTATTTTTATTATGGGTTTGTTTATCCCACTGTTACCCATTTGCTTTTTCTATGAGCATGTTCATCTATCTACAATGGTTGTGGGAGTGGGAATAATTTGTTCGCTTTTGATACATGTTTTATTTTGATAGAGGTCATGCTTTAGGCCATTGTTTATGTTCTTTTGACATCCTAATGGGGTTGTTTAGTAAGGCCTATATAAGGGTATAAAATAACCATATCATTGTAACTTCTTTAAAATTCTAAAATGAAAGTTTGATATTTTTTGATGAAACAAATTATACTTAGTTAGCTATGTGAGCTTGGATAAGGCTTAAGGTCTAACGTTAATTTGGATTTGAAGCTTTGGGAGTCTAATTTTATTCATGTCAACAAGCATAAATAATTATTTTAATTGCATCAAAGGTAATTATTTTGAATAACAAAGTAACTGTGTGTGTTTTTCCTCATACCCATCTATTCACACATCTAAGCAATCAAGAAAATCAACATTCAAAAAATTGGCTAAGTGCTGAGCATGGCAAAAAAGTGGGCCTATGTCTGAATCTGGATGATTCCCAAAAGCTCACCCTCAAGGAATGCCAAATTTGGCTAAGTGGTGAGCTTGGTAGGGGAATGGATATTTTTAGACTCTAGATGGATCCCAAAAACCCATCGCAAATATGTGGTCCAAAAAATCCATCATGTAGAAGCCCAAAAGGTTTGGTGAAAAATTAGGTAGCTATCAGGCTCTAGGAAGATTCCAAAAATCCATCAAGGAAGGATGTAAAATCAAGATGAGTGTTAAACTTGGTGGATAAATGGTAAGCTATCAAACTCCAGATAGGTACCAGATATTTAACATGTAAGAACATAGAAATTTGGCTAAGTGTTGAGCCTAGTGGAAAATCGGGGGGCCGACGAACTCCAAATGAGTCCCAAAAACCCATCATAAAAATATGTAAATTTTGACAAAGAAATGGAAAGCCATAAATCTTTGAACAAGTCTCAATAACATGCCACAAATATTATAAAAAAAATAGATAAAACCAGGCCCTAAAGTATTACCAAAGGCCCACCACAACAATTTTATAGTTGGTACCTAGTGGAATGGCAAGCTAGCATCAAACCCCGGTTAGGTCCCAAAAGTTTTTTTCTACTAGGAATTCCTTTCTCCACTAATACATACCGAGTCCACCAAAAAAGGAGGAATAATGAGCCTAAGATTGGAATTGGTCTGAGAATGCAACACCCAACTAGTAAGTAGAGCATGACATTCATCTAACAAATGATAGACAATCATTTAGCAGTCCAAGAGTGGTGAATGATAGAATGTAGGTTACACAAATAATGATCCACTACCTCTAGGCAAATGCAGACAAATATCATGGAAAAATGGAATTATCAGGTGCATAAGACAGATAGAGGAAATAGATGCAACCAACGAAGCAGAAATCCATGCCACACAAGTATTCGGTTGCAATTACTGAATGCTAGAGGGAGTATACAACCTGACCACTCCCCTGACATAGTTGCATTCCCTGATCAAACATCATGATTATTTGTAACATAATTCATTGTAAAAACTATATATAGTAGAATGCTGAGCATTTAGAAGGGTCAACTCTTTAGCTTTTACAACTCATATGTAAAACTTCTTCTGCTCAAGAAATACAAGGGGATTATTGTTTGACCTCCATGTTGTCTCATATATGTATGTATGAATGTTTTTTTGCTTATTTCTATTAAAATTGGATGAATTATTCAACTTTAATTCTGCAATTTGGATTCTATGCATTTCATTCTCTGATTATAGAATTTATTTTCAAATATACGCAATTAATGATGAATAAGAATGAACTAGTTGGTCTATTAGGTAATATTTATAGCTTCTTATGATTTTTTAAGTGTAACAATGCATGTGTTTTGATATGCCTAATTTTGTACCCCCATAAGTTCTAGCTTCAACCATATTTCCCTATTTTAGCATCCCTTTTCACCCCCCATTAATTTTTAGCAGTTAGCTAGGACTCCCAAGGAACTAGCCTCCTTCAAAGATTGTATAGAAAGCCTCATAGCTTGAACATCACTCAATGTTGGTCAAGGTTTATGGGCACACAAACCTTTCCTTATATAGATTTCCAACCAATAGTTTTTGGCATGCCCGATGGGACACAATCCCACATTTTAGATGAATCAAAGTTTCAGTGATACTTTGCTTTACCCATATATAATTCAATCACCTGGCAACTCTCCATAAGTAGAAACCTATAAAGCCATATAAAAGCTGCCCTATATTATTTTCATGATCACGAGACAAGAAACCAAAATATTAGAGGTACCTATATAATTTATAAAGTTGCATATTGGTAGTTTTAGGATAAGCTCTATTTTATCCTCTATATCAACCCCATATTAATCTATTACAAAATATCTGGATAATACCAATCTCATGCCTAAAGTGCCTATTATTCCCCAAGCAACAATGGCTCAAAATAAAAACCAAAAATTTTCCCATTGGAATAAAATAGCCTCCCTCAATCTTATAAATCATAATCCAATTCCTTAGGTTGCTCTGAAATATTTACCAACACACGATGGCTCTGGAAAAATAACATATGATCACTTCCAAGATGTTACCTCATTGGTTGCTATTCATAACATTCAATAAGAACATGCGATGATCAAACTGTTGGTTATTTATCTAAAATAGAAAATGTTGTATTAGTATAGAACTCTACCAAATGGGACCATTTCTACTTAGACTGACCTAGCTAGCAAGCTGATAGAAGAATTAAATGAATAGGGAGATCCTTTTTCCTTTCTCCCTCAGTTCATAGTTATACAAAGACATCCACAAGAATAAATAGTGGATTTCAACATTAGATTCAACTACACCTGGAAGAGAGTGCCCGATGGCCTTCGACCAACCAATGAGCAAGCCATATATTATGATTTAAGAGATTTTAGCTCAAATATGGGTCCGTCAATAAGATAATAAAATATTTAGGCCTTCTCCTAAATATTCCAAGATGCTATAAAGCTAGAAAGGGATCTTACTGTTATAGGTAGACTACCTCCCAAGCCTGTAATGACCATATTTCTTGAGTTTCTCTAAAATTAGCCATAGTCACCTACTACCAATACCATATATCCCACCATCACACCTCTTGTAAATTTTCCTCCATGGCCTAATGCTCCCATAGTTCTAGCATTGAAAGTTGCACTAGTAGTTCCATCATTACCTACCCCTCCTATAATACCTGCATTGCCAGCTCCTGACCCACAATTTGTGATCCTTCAAGACATGCAAACAACCATAAAAAATTTAACCAATGAAATCACTTCAATGAAGAGGATGGAAGCTGAAAGAAAATTTTAGCCAAGAATATTCCCATAGGTAGCAAAGGATCAGGTTGCCTCCACTAGAAAATATCTTGATAAGTCCAATACAATTTATGCAAATCAAGAAGAAGAGCCTTCAACATCTACATATGAATCAGATTATTGGTGTTCTACATGCAATGATCCTCATGGGGAGATTTCTTGTATGATGCACCAACATTATATACAAAAAATAGCAATTGAGAAAGTTAAAAGAACCTAGAAGGGACATGTCAATATGATTAGAGAAGTGGGTCATAACTTCATGATGCCATCTATTGAATAGGTCTCAGTCTTGACAAGATCAAGAAAGAAGCCTCTACAAGTAAACCCTGAGGAGTTGAACCCTTTGAAAGTGCCCACTAAAGATAAAAATAAAGGTGAGACTAAAAATGAGAATCCTCAGCAAGCCCCTATCCAAAATCTAGTCCAAAAACAAAAAATGGAGACCAAATAATGTAAAATTTAGTCGAAGGGATTGGATACATAGAAAGAGGTCAAAGACAAACTAAGATACCCTTCATTGACCAAGCATCAGATAATTGAAGCCACTCATGAATACAGGAGTAAGTTTGAATGACCTCCAAGGGACAAGGAAAGATAATTTGATATGCCTATCTTCAATATAGTTGAAGAACTAAAGAAAACACCCTCAAAGGCTAGTATGTATGATGCATTGCATATCCCTAGATAGATTGACCTACTCCAAGCTTCCCTCAAGTCAATAAAGAATCAAGGAAAAATCTATCTTAAGCTAAATATAGCTCAAGGGAGCCTTGTACTTGGGACAGGAAAAAATAGACCATCTCCATTCTATCTATCTTTACAAATGGAAGGATGGGTGGTCCATAACTGCATGATTGATTCAGGAGCAACCACTACAATTATGCCAAAAGTATATGCAATATTATGGGTATGGAATATACAAGAAGCTGCCCAATTGTTTTATAGCTAGATGGTACACCAGTGAAGACTGTTGGGGTGATCAAAGATATCCCTATGGTGTTACATAGGTTACCTCAGGTAACTATCATCCAAGAGGTTGTGGTAGTAGACTTGGAACCCTATTTTGGGATGTGCCTATCAAGAGAATTTACTACCAAGTTGGGTGGCTACCTCTCCCTTGACTATTCCCACATGGATATTCCACACAAGGGTAGAAGAGTCAAGATATACTCAGAGAAGCCCTCATCATTTCATATAGAAAAATTGGAAGAAGGAAATCAACAGGCTAATATAGTTAGCCTGATGACTGAGGAAGCAGACTTGATGGAAGAGGTGTTGGAGGAACTTCAAATGGAGGACCAATTCTCGCTAAAGGATTTCAATGCCATGATTGAAACTAGGAATTGGTACATACACCATCGCGAAGCCAGAGGTAAAGAAGCCAACAATGCAGGATGAACAAGTTCTCATGGAAAGTCAGATTTGGAAGCTCTATTTTGATGGAGCAAGATGCAAAAATGGAGCTAGAGCAGGTATAGTCCTAATCTCACCCACAAGAGCTGAAAAGATATTCTCATATAGGTTAACATGGAGCTACACAAATAATGTAATAGAATATGAAGCATTGTGCTTAGGTTTGAGAAAGGCTAAAAAACTTAGAATCAAGCAATTACAGATATTTGGAGATTCAAAATTGGTGGTAAATTAGGTCACTAAGAAATGCATCAGTAAACAATATTATCTCAAGGCTTATTGAAATAGAGTTTGGGACTTATTGGAAACATTTGAGGCCTTAAACATCAAGGCAATCCCAAGGGAATAAAATACCCATGCTGATATGTTAGCATCAATTAGGGCTAATTATTATCTGATATCAAATGTTATACATAAAGCAAAGATAGTAAGGTTAGTGTATAGACCCTCTGTTCTAGACAGAGATGTTTTTTGAAAGTGTTTGAGAATGATGAATAGGTGGTGGATTTCTTAATCCATGAAATGAATTGCTCAATTGACATATCATTGGAGGATGAAGAAGGAGAACTTATTCAGCTAAAAAACAATCACATACCAAAAGGGCTGATAACTCTTGAAATTTTATTTGATAATAGTGATAGGCTAGTTGACCATTCGATGAAAATTGACACAAAGGGCTATAGGGAAGTTCAAATAGCACTTGAAAAAAGCCTCAAGGTGGGGGTACAATGTTCAGAAGGAGAAATTAGTCAGATCTAGGAACTGTGTAGAGAGTTCAGTGACATAATAGCCTAGACCTATGATGATCTCAAAGTGTACAACAAGGACACTATACAACATACCATTGAGCTGGAGCTAGATGCAAAACCTTTTCAATAAAAATAGAGGCCTATCAACCCAAAAATAGAAGCCTTAATGAAACAAGAGCTTTTAAAGTTGTTGAATGCTAAGATAATCTATCCTATCAAACACTCTACTTGGGTGGCCAACTTGGTTCCAGTAAGAAAGAAGAATGGGGATATTCGACTCTGTGTTGATTTTTGAAATTTGAACAAGGTCTCATTAAAGGATCACTATCCTCTTCCCCATATTGATCAGATATTACATATAGTGGCTAGAGAAAAGAGATTATCATTTCTAGATGGATTCTTTGGGTTCAATCAAATATGGGTCCGAGATGAAGATCAACATAAAACAATATTCACTACCAAGTGGGGCACCTTTGCTTACCAACGAATGCCATTTGGGCTATCTAATGTTGGGGCCACCTTCCAAAGAGCAATGGATTTGGATTTTGGAGAACTTGTAAATAAGGTAATTGTCATCTATTTGGATGATATGACTAGTTTTATCTCACAAAAAGGAGGACCATGTAGAACATCTCAGGTTAGTTTTTGAAAGATGCAGGGAGTTCAAAGTTTCTTTGAACCCAAAGAAATCCATATTTGTTGTACAAGAAGGGAAACTCTTGGGACATGTTGTATCTAAAGTAGGGTTGGAAATTGATCTGGATAGGGTAGAAGCTATTCTCGCCCTTCCTCTACCATTGAACAAGAAAGGACTATAGTCATTCTTTGGGTAGATAAACTTTGTGCAAAAGTTTGTGTCGGACTTCGCTCAAATAGTCAAGCCCATGATAGATATTCTAAAAAAGGACATGGAATTCAAATGGATGGATCTCTAAAAAAGTATTTTCAAAAACATTAAGGAAGCAATCGCACAAGCCTTGGTTGTCCTCACTCAAAAGGGAAAATATAATAATGAGCAACCCATTGCCTTCATCAGTCAAACATTGTAGGATCACAAAGAGAGATACAATTTCATTGAAATATAGGTATATAATGTTATGAAATCATTAAAAAATTTAGGTATTTTGTGTCTCAAAGTAAGACACTTGTATACGTAGTGCATCCAGATGTCATAAACTTCATGATTCAAGGAGAATTGGGTGACAAAAGAGTAGGATGGGTGACAAAAATTTAGGAATATGATGTTGAAATTAGGCCAACAAAATTGGTAAGAGGTAGAGCACTTTGCCAATAATTGGTAGAAGCTACAACATTGGACATCAACTTGTCTTTAAAGGAAAAGGCTCAACATAGTCAAAAGAAGGGGAAATATTGCCTAATACATGGATTACCCAGTTGATGCATTATTTTAACTCTAGTAGATGTCCAAAGGGGCTAACAACATCCCAAAGGTGAAGGTATATACTACAGTCTAGAAAGTATGCATTAATCAATGATATTCTCTATCGAAGAAATTTTTATGGAGTGTTGTTGAGGTGCATACCTTTGAAAAAGAGTAATAAGATCCTCAAGGAATTCCATATCAGATTCTTAGGATGACATTACTCTGGGTAAATTACGATGACCAAAGTTTTAAGAGTAGGATTCTATTGGCCATAAATCTTCTTAAATGCATTCAAGATGGTTAGAGCATGTGATAAATGTCAGAGGTTTGTTGAAAAGAACAAGCATCCCGCTATGCCACTTCGGCTAGTAAGTACAAAAGAACCATTTAAGAAATGGGGGTTGGATTTTATTGGTGTGATTAGTCCAAATTCCTCATTTGGACACAAATACATCTTGATGACAGTAGCAAATTATTTCACAAAGTGGATGGAAGCCAAGGCTACCAAGAATGCTGACCATGATACCGTCATTGAGTTTCTCAAGAGATTGATCACTAGGTTTGGAATCCCCACCACCATCATCTCTGATAATGATGCATCCTTCATAGGTGCCAAAATAATGGATTTTACTAGAAAGTATGGCATCTACTGGAATGCTTCCTCAAATTACTACCCGTAGGGAAATGGTTTGGCTAAATCCACAAATAAAAATTTGTTAAAGATAATCAAGTGGAGCATCGAGCAAAATTCTAGAAGTTGGCACCTCCTACTTGATCAAGCACTATGGGTGGATAGGATAACTCCTAAGAAATCCTTGAAGACATCATTGTATGCTCTAGTGTATGGAAAGGAGGTTGTTCTCTCGATCAACCTAGAACTTTTGGCACTTAGATTTATGAGTGGAATGGAGATGGAGACTTTTTAACCAATGGAGAGAAGACTAGCAAAATTAGTGCAGCTCAAGGAAAAATGTGAAGAGACGTACAATAACCTATGTCCAAACACCAAAATGTTATGAAACACTAGTTTGATAAAAGATAGCATCAAAGATATTTAATGAAGGTGACCTTGTCTTAAAATGGGATGCAGACTAATAAAAGCTGGGTGAACATGAAAAATTTGACCCCATATGGTCTAGACCATATCTCATTGAAGATTGCAAGGATAAGAATGCATATCAATTGCATGATCTTGATGCCCAACTGCTCTCGATCCCTAGTGAATGGCCAATACCTTAAATATTATGCCTAATCCCACTAATATTGAAAGTGTATATATGTATATATTTGGCATGTATATAGTTTTTTTCCTTTCTTTTCAATCTCACGATGTAAATATTTAAGACTATGGGTAGCAGAGCTAGCCTTTGGTCCAATGATACCCATTATGGATTACCACATATATACCAAGGCTTCCTAGATAGGAAAAGTGGCTAAGTGTTGATCTTGGAAGAGTAATGGGCAATTGTTAGACTTCGAACAGGTCCCAAAAATCCATCATGGAGATGCTTAGTAAAAACCCACATGAAGATACTTGGTAGACAATCGAGTCACCATTGAACTCCAAAAGAGTTCAAAAACCCATCATGGAGAAGCTTAGTGGAGTAACATGCGACTGTCAAACTCTAAATGAGTCCAAAAAACTTATTGAAAAAGATCCTAGAAAAAGCCCACCACCACCAGAAGTTCATTCAATCGGGCAAGATCATCGATATGCAAAATCCTCCAAGTGGTGATGTCCAATTTCATCTAACAGTTGTGCTCCACCTCAAATATGAAAAGAGTGTGTTTGTATATTTAGCCAAAGGGTGTGCCATAAACAAACATCGAGCAAAGAGACAACCCATGACTATATAATACCTATGCCATCCACGCTCACTCCAAAGGGCCCATATATAAAAAATACCATTAAAAGGGATGGCGAGGACACATAGCAGTCCAACTAGAAGCTTTCATATGAGCAAACCAATTGTCTCCATGATTAGCAATGGCATAGGCACACTTTTTAGGATAAGGTAAATATGGCACCATGAATGATAAGCTGGATGAGATCTCGAATATGATCTACCTAGGATCAATTAGGTCCTGACAAGCAATGAGTCCATGATTACCAAAAAATGTTGAGGTAAAAAAGGTATTTTTTAAATTGGATTACCCAACTGACACCAACCGCCTATGCATAAGATCAATAGTATTGGTCAATGGTACGCATCCCTAAGAATTACTACCATAATCACCTATCAAAATAAATTATGGTCAAGAAGATCTCCCTCATTTAGAGAAAATTCTTCATAACGGTCCTATCAACTGCTCCCTCTTTCTTCGGCATAGAGTATTATAAATTGGGATAAGCAGGGCCTTCATTCCACTTTTATCTTATCTATATCCTTGTGGCACAAAATGGTTGAAGGAATTCTACAAGTTGAGTGAAATCCTTGATCCGTTGGAATATATAGGCACACTTATTCAAAAAAGGGATTGCAAAGTACTATCTAGAGGTGCTACAAAATCACCAAGAAGTTGAGCCTACAAGGAAAGCAAATGACAAAGCCAAAACCTCCTAAGGAGCTCACAAATATATTCACAAGGATTTTGGACACCATCATCATAATAAAATCCAGGTTAAAAGGATTTCGTGAAGCCTCAAAAATCAAAGAAAAAAATTTCTCTTAAAATAACTTGGGGGTGTAGCATAGTAGACTCAGCTCACTTTTTTCATGCCAATTTTGGTGTATCCTTGCTCGAAATTAATCGATGCAATCTTCCAATTTTGTTAAACTAGTATAGGTGTGGCCAAAAATCAAAATTTGCAGTATTTGTTTCATATAGATGCACAAATAATCAAGATTATTTTTACCATTGAAGATATTCCCATGAAGGAGCTACCAAGAGGGCACCTCAAAACCATCATTCTAGAAGAACAAAGAGTAATTTTGAATGAAGCAAGCCCTAATAAATGGTTGATTGAAGTGTTGGGTAAGCTAATGAGTGACTATATGGATAGGCCATAGAAGTTGACAAACTTTAAGGAATACATCCAACCAATCCTTTCTATGTTGGCAATTTTTCTTGGTTTGACAATAGATGCCATAGTTTACCCACATCAAATGGTATGGCCCATGCGGTAATAAAGGTGCACAACTATGTTAGGTTGTACTGGGCTGAATTCTTGGCTACAAGCATCAAAGATAAAATCATGACTTTTAGCAGGGGACTAAGATATGAATTCCCATATTATTCTTACCTTGCATGGTTTTTTCTCTATTGTATGTCCCACACAAAGTATTGTGTGCAAATTTAGCAAAAGGATGAACATGGCTAGATATGTCTAGTGGTTGATTGGACGCATACACTCAGGAGGAGCAATTACTATCTAGAATTCAACAAAATGTTTTTAGGGCCCGCCCTTGTGCACATCTATGAATTTTTCTAATTCATGTCCTATGAAGCACAAGAGTTCTTGAGAGACCCTCGGTGAGAAATCAAAGAATGGTATTATCTAAATGAGGGCACCATCATACGACTGTATGGGTTCTCTGGTTTTCCTTACCTACTCCCCTTTTATATTAAAGACTAGATATTCGGTATGGAGGTGTGCAAGAAAATCTATGCCATTGAGAAAAATATTGGTATCAGATCAAAGAAGACGGTAATTTTTAGACTACTAGTAAAATTTGGGCCTATCAATATGCCCAAAAGAGACAATACTACATACCAAAAGCTAGAAGGAAAATTATTTACCTTGAACCTCCTGATGGTACCCCATAGGTGGAATTATGACCCTAAGAACATCCTCAAGGATAAACTCACCATGAACAACACTAGGGAACCACCTTTCAACCACCAAAAAAAATGAAGAAATTCAATAGTACAGGAACTTGCCTCAGGATTAGGTGGCACCATTCACACGCCTCGACATGCATAAATAACCATCATGGAGGACATGCTACCCATACAAGAAGGTGTTCGACCTAAAAAAAAAATCTAGAACAACGGTTGAGTCCCAAGCTTGTTGAAGATATTAAGGAGAAGAAAGGATGGGATACATGTAAAACCAAATAATGGTGGATATTATAATGCGAGAAATATAAAATAAAGAAGACCTTTATAGGTAATGTAGAAAAATAATTTGAGGTAAAGTTTGACAACAAGTTTACTCTTTGGAGGTAGAAGACCGAGGAAGACCATTTTTCTGAAGATACTAAGAGTCTTAGAGAATGAAGATCAGGGAGGTGATATGGAAGAAAAAAACAAAGAAAATGACGAATATGAAGATGATTATGAGGAGGAGGAAGAAGTTCAAAGTGAGTATTGGATGTAATAGAGTCCAGTCCAAAGAGAAAATACTGAGTAGGCCATGCATACCAAGGGACCTAGAGTTGCTAAGCCTTTTGGAACGTAGTCAAAGAAACAACCTAGTCCCCAATTGTAGCAACTAGAGTCAAGAAAAAGGAGAAAGAGGTACCCTATCTTTGATAGTTCTCAGGTTTGCAAGATTGAATACAAGAGATAATAATTGTAACATGATATGCAAAAGGCTGAAGCAATAGTAACAACCATCTAAATTAAAAAGGGAAAGTAGGTAGTTGAAGAGCCAACAAAGAAAGAGCAAATACAAGGTATGGTTTCTAAACTTATTTATCCTCTTGTTAATCCTTAGTCCCCTCCTCCCCAACAATCATCTTATGTGGAAATCTTGGAGGATTCACCTCTCCATTCAACTCAGCATTCTAGGATGATTCTAGCTATTACTAACTTGCTTGAGTAGGAGCGCCCCAAGTCCCCTATATTGTCTCCTATACATTCCACCTTTCCATCTATCCTGTTATAGGGTTTGAAACACTTCTGATTCCACCTCCATCCAATACATTAGTTACCTCAACCATTCCACCATGACCATTATCTCAATCCACATCATCATTTATTTTTCCATTTCCAAAGCAGTCTCCACCTCGACCACCTCCTTCACCATCACCACCATCAGCCCATAGGCATCAATATAGGTAGAATGGTGCAACCCTAATTTGAGCATTGGATTCATACCCACTTACTCCACTACCACCCTTATTGAACACCCCTCTCATACCCCAAGTTGCGAAAGAAGACCTATTAGAAGTTTATGACATGTTAAAGATAACGTATAATAATAAAAATGGGTTGAGGAGGAGCTATGGCAGCTGCATGAAGATAAGGAATGAGTAGTCATCATGACCCATGGTGAACTTGATATAATTCATGAGAAGAGAATCAAGGTGACTGCCCAACCTAAAGTAAAGAAATATATCACAGAAATGAGGCCTAAAGACTAGTAGTTCGATGTGCAAACCAGGGATATATCCAATATTTTTGAGGCTAAAACCATCTCAGCATTACACATAGATGCCGGCACACTCTTTGTGAAAATAAGAGCTAACAATAGGAAGTGGAAAGCTACAGAAAAAGGATTCATATCCTAGAGGTCAAATAAGCAGGGAGAAGCTGGTCCAAGATACCTTAAAAAATGAGGTGAAAGTGCTAAAATATGCCCTTAATAGGGTTCCCTTTGAGAAATAGCTACATAAAAAATATGAGAAGATTTCTAGCCTAGAGCATGAGCTGCAAGTAGCATAGGGTGCAATAAAAAAATAGGATACATAGTTCAAGGCCAAGCTGCAGTAGAAAGAGGAATCCCTGACTATTGCATTAACTAAAATATAAAAGGAGAAGGAGAAGCCCCATGGGTCTCTGATATTGAAATATTGGATAAAATAGATTAGGTTCCACTATTGGGGGAAGATAAAAGGAGAAACTATGAAAAATCTCATTCATTTATTGAAAAAGTTAAAATAAACCATGAGAATATCCAAAGACGTAAAAATAGATCTGGAGAGCGAAAAGAAAAGTGTGCTGAGAAAGGACCCACAAGAACTAATGATGAGGACAATGATCAAATAAATATATCACCAGTTGAAAAAGAAATAAGCAAGGGGTATGAAAGAGTGTATATCCCTAACACAACAAATATTCTATGCCTTGGACATCTACTATTAAGGAGAAGAACTTCATGCTGCCCTTAAGAAGAAATTAGAAAAAATGAGCAATATGAATGGGGAGCTCAAAGCCCTCGATTCCCTAGGATTTTTGGATAGTAATAAGTACATCTATATAGAATAGGATCTTAAAGAATTGATTGAAGCATTGGAAAAGGATGAGAGCAAGATTTAAACATTGGAAGAACCTATAACGATGGGTTAGGTGTTCACAATCCTTCACAAACTCTTCTACCTCCTCATAAAATTTGAGGAGGCAATTGAAATATATAGGGAACCTCCCTATAATGACACTTATAGGTTGAAGACCATCACTAATAATCTCAAAGGCATCTCAGTACCTCCCATAAAAACTTGGCAACAAATATACCAAAGGTTGCAAATCCTGATTACTCAGATTATCACTCAAAAAGTTGAGTCTTTAGTAGTTGGCTTAGGAGCATAAGTGTAGCAATAAAAGGAATCAAAAAATTCAAATTGAATCCTAGAGGAAAGTAGTAAAAATAACTAGCACCATTTTTTATATAACCCCCGTGGCCCAATGGACAAAGCCCAAAAGCGAATTTTGTTCCTTTTTGGCACATGGTGTTGTCCATCTATTTTTTTTTTGGGTTCTCTACTTTTTTGCAAGTGAAAATCCTCATAATTTTCCAATAATGTGGGTGGTTTTTCTCACACCCACCTATCCACACATCTAACCAATCAAGAAAATCAAAATTCCAAAAACTCGCTAAGTGTTAAGCATGGTAGAAAGTGGGCCAATGTTGGACTTTGGATGATTTCCAAAAGCCCACCTAAAATAATGTAAAATTTGGCTAAGTGGTGAGCTTTGCAAGAAATGGGATATTTTTAGACTTCAAATAGAATTTGAAAACCCATTGCAAATATGCAGTCCAAAAAATTCTTTAAGAAGAAGCCCAAAAGGTTTGGCAGAAAAATAGGTAGCTATCGGGCTCCGAATAGATCCTGAAAACCTGTCAAGGAAGGATGCAAAATTAGGCTAAGTGTTAAACCTAGTAATGGGAAGTTATTAGAATTTAGATGGATCCTAGAGATCCACCATATAAGATTTAAAATCGGGGAGACCGATAGACTCCAAAAGGGTCCCAAAATCTGATCACAAAAATATTTAAAGCTTGGTGAAGAAAAAGGAAGCCATCAAGTCCAGATGGGTCCCAAAAATCCACCACAAATATTTTCAAAAAATCAAGTAGCTATTAGGCCCTGAAATGTTCCCAAAAACTTGCCACAATAATTTGAGAGCTGGTACCTGGCGAAATGGCAGGTTGCCATCGAACCCCGTTTGGGTCCCAAAATTTCACTGTTGCCAAGAATTCCTTTCTTCACTAAGACATGCAGAGTCTACCAACAAAGGAGGGGCAATGAGCCTAAGCTTGGAATTGGTCTTAGAATGCAGCACATGGATGACAAGTAGAGTGTGCCATTTATCTAATGAATGACAAACAATTATTCAACAATCCAAGAGTGGTGAATGATAGAATGTAATATACATGAGTAATGACCCACTACCTCCAGGCGCATGTAGGCAAATATCATGGAATAATAGAATTTTCAAGTATGTCAAACAAATAGAGGAACCAGATGCAACCAAAAAAGCCCACTCCCATGTTGCATGAGTATTCGGTTACAACTGTAGAATATTAGAGGGAGTATATAGCTTGGCCACTCCCATAATACAGTCACATTCCCTAATCAAACTTCATGCTTATTTGTAACAATATTTTTTTATAAAAACTATATATAGTAGAATGTTGAGCATTAGGAAGGGTTGACTCTTTAGCTTTTACAACTCGCATGTAAAACTTGTGTTGCTCAAGAAATACAAGGGGATTACTATTTGACCTCCATGTTGTCTTATATATGTATGTATGAATATTTGTTTGCTTATTTTTGTTAAAATTGGGTGAATGATTCAAATTATGCAATCTGGATTTTATGCGTTTCATTCTCTGATTCTGGAATTTGTTTTCAAATATATGCAATTAATGTTGAATGAGAATGAACTGGTTGGTTTTTTAGGTAATATTTCTAGCTTCTTGTGATAATTTAAGTGTAACAATGCATGTGTTTTGATGCAGCTAATTTTATACTCCCATAAGTTCTAGCTTTAGCTATATTTCCTTATTTTAGCACCCCTTTTCAACCCCCATCAATTTTCATCAGTTAGCTAGGCCTCCTCCGGAGATTGACCAAAAAGCCTCATATTTTGAAGGTCACTCAATTTTGGTCAAGGTCTGTGGGTACACAAACCTTTCCTTAGATTTCTAGCCAATAATAACCTCTTATTTCAAAGCACCAGAGTGGTGCTTTGGCTAGCACAAATAACTTCCTCTATGGGAGACCCAGGTTTGCTTCTCACTTTTGGTAGATTTGAAGAGATATGAAGGGATCTTGGCCAACATGGCAGTATCCATTCCTATACATAATTTTTTTATATACTTATATGCCTTCATCCAATGGTAAATGAGCATGTATCAAAATTGCAGTGGTCCTAGAAGTCTAGTGGTGAATAATTGGCACAAATATAGAGGTATCAATCAAGGAATTAATGGATGTTAAGTGGTAAAATGTGATTGGATACATTAGTAATTTTGTTAAGATCTTCCAAAGGCCATAAAATTTGCATATAGAAGTAGTTTAAGCTTAATTTTTCAAATTGTATAAGTTTTTGAGCTCTTTACATTGGTTACATCAATTCAAGAACTTGTTATAGTGTTGGGGGCCAAATAGTGTTGGAACAACATGATACTAGAAATATTTTCATTTATCAAAATGACATGTATATACAATGAGGATGAAGGTGGTTGCTATTGCTAACTATCTTATCAACCACATAGTCGAGATAACTCTTGAATACCTAACTACCTATATTATATGATGTGATAAATTCCTAGTATTACCTCTTATTATGTTATGCTTAAAATAGAGGCAAGAATAAACAACTCAATTTTTAAAAAAAAATCATGAACTAGGACATACACATTAATCCATTATTTTCATCATCATGAATGGGTACAAACTTAACTACTCAAATCAATGGGTTTATCACACTGGACTCAATCAAATATAGATATAAAAACAACTATCTAATACTTTACATCATAAATGAATAGGGACATACATGCTATCCATCTACATAGTTGTAAACAAGGACACACACATCTATCTACAAACCTCTATTACTAAGACACACTCAACCAATCATAGGTACAATACTTTGCTTGTGAATAGGGGCATACACAACCATTGACAAGATTATATGTGAATAGGAACACACTTTACTATCTATAAAATAGGTCTCCATTTCTATCAAATGAAACATTATCTCTAATAGACAATGTGGTCTAATTTAGTGTTCAAAATGGACTACAACTGGATCAACCAAAGCACCCCCTCAAGCTGAACAAAGTTTTATTTTGAACATGTGGTGATAAACAATCCTTGGCATATTTCTTCAATAGGACAATTGTATAGGGATTGAAAAATTATTTTTGATGAGTATAAATATACCTATATTTTGTAAGAGGATAGTAGAAAAGAATAATTAATTTTGTCTTGTCAAAGACTCCAATCATTGTGAATGTGGGATAAACATGTGCTTTTTACTTCAATAAAAATTTGGGTGTGTCACATCAACCTGATGTCATCTCTTTTATTGTCGATCAATCCAATCTCATACACTTTATGAGAATTTGCACTTAAATCTCTATAATGGTCTCTTAACATAGGGAGGTGATGTCCAACAAGGATGTAAAACTCTTTTAGAAACCTAATTGATATTTTAAAAAAAATTCCAACTAATATTGTATAAATGGCATAGTGTATTCAATGCACAATTTACATGCATACGAATTTTTTTTCTTCTTAATTGTCATTGTATTTAATCATATTATTTTAAATTGAATTCTATTGATGGCATGTGCTATTTGGTTTCAAATAGGTCAACAATAGTTTTTTATTATTATTTAAAATAATATTTTCTCCCATAGTATATTCTCTACTATTGATGTTTGATCAGATGGTTGTAAACTATA
This sequence comes from Wollemia nobilis, assembly GCA_028583015.1. Lineage (NCBI taxonomy): Eukaryota > Viridiplantae > Streptophyta > Pinopsida > Araucariales > Araucariaceae > Wollemia > Wollemia nobilis. The sequence continues at coordinate 4,935,099 of JAQPPZ010000755.1, read as the reverse complement.
ACTATTTCGGTTTGGAAACTCCTTTCCAATTTTAGATGACATGTTATATAATAGCACCAATGTCTTTATATGGTAGCTCTTCTCTAGATGATAGATCTAGACAACATCTCTTCCCTAGATGATAGTCCAAATAACAATTATTCTCTAGATAGTAGTCCATATGATAACTCTTCTCTAGATGATAACTTTTTTATAGATGACAATTTGAGATGGTAGTTGTTATCTAGACAAATTTTATCTTAGATAGTAGCTCCAAATGGTAACTCTTCTTCAAATTATAGCTCTAGGAAATTGGTCTAGATGACAACTCCTCTCCACATGACCCCATGATATAAAATATATATGACAACAATCACACAAGATTAATATTGCTCCACTGTTGTGCGTCTTTGACATAAACAAGGCAAGCAAGAACAAAGAGGATGATTGCAAAAACTCTCTAATGTAATTCTCCATATGAATTGTTCTTTGAATTAAATTCTTTAGATGACCCAATTGCCTCAAATAGTTTGTTACTTCCATGTAATGAATAGCAAATTGAAACTCTAAGTTCTACAAAATAAACATAATAAAAAAATGTGATTTCTTTGCAGGACATTAATGGATGTTGCTTTTGATGAGATCGCTTCCTCGTTCTTAATTATTGACTCCATGCTTGTAAGTAACCTTTATGCTCCTCATAGTGCCACTTCCAACTAGTGCCAAACTCTCATACGACACCTTTATTCAATATCATACAATATAAAATATTTAGATCCCTCTTCTAAGACAAGGCATTCTTGTCAAACACTTACCTCCTATTTGATGGTGAGGCTCTCATTTAAACAACATTCATTGTAATATCTCACTAGAAAATATTATTTTCTCACAGGCTATATCCACAAATAAAACTCAAAAAAATAAAATATAAATTTGCAATGATATGAATGATTATTTATATTCTTGAGAAACAACGTCAATTTGATACCATATATTAGACCAAAAGGATGCTAGACAAGATTGTGTTGATCAAAATTGTGTATATATACAACGAAGGTGTAAGTAATTAGTTTAAATAATGAACTGTCAACCACCTATTTGATTGTAACTTTTGAATACCTAACTCTAACTATATTACATGATGTAATAAATTCCTCATTTGTAAGTTTAATATTTTTGCCTAATAGATCTAAGCTTTGACCCACATTATTATTCCTTTTTTGAGGTATTCTATATTACATATTTTTTTTAATAAGGAAAATGCATATACTTATCACCCAAGCATATAGCTCTATTGTTTGGCAAGTTTTGTTCAAGGTATTCTTGTCAAACATTTTACCTCCTCTTTGATGGTGAGACTCTCCTTTAAACAACATTCATTATAGTCTCCCACTAGAAAATGCTCTTTTCTCCTAGGCTATATTTGCAAATAAAACACTTCAAAAAGTACAAGATAAATTTGAAATGATATGATGTTTTTAACATGCTTGAGGAACAATGTCAGCTTAGATACCACACATAATATATAAACCAATTACAATATTTTTTTGATAAAAATTATATATATACAATGAAGGTGTAGGTAATTGGTTTAAATAATGGATTATCAACCACCTATTCTTTTGTAACTCCTGAATACATAACTCTAACTATATTACATGATATAACAAATTTCTAATTGGCAAGTTTAATATTTTGGCCTAATATGTCTAAGCTTCGACCCACATTGATACTCCTTTTTTGAGTCATTCTATATTGCATAATTTTTCTTTAATAATGAAAATTAATATCCTTATCACCCAAGCAATTGACTCTATTGATTGGCAAATTGTGTTCAAGGAATTCTTGTCAAACATTTACCTTCTCTTTGATGGTGAAGTTTTCATTTAAAAAATATTCATTGTATTCTCCCAGTAGCAAATATTATTTTCTCCCAAGCTATATCTACAAATAAAACTCTTAAAAAATGAAAGAGAAATTTGTAATGATACAAATTATTTTTTCACATGTTCAAAGGATAATGCCAACTCTGATACCGCATGTTAGACCAACAAGGTGCTTAACAAGATTGTATTGATTAAAATTGTGTATATATACAATGATGGTGTAGGTAGTTAATTTAAATAATTTACTATAAATTGCCTATTCAGTTTCAAATCCTGAATATCTAACTTTATCTATATTACATTATGCAATAAATTCTTGAATAATAAGTATAATATTTTGGCCTAATAGGTATAAGATTTTATCCACATTGATACTCTTTTTTTGAGGTATTCTATATTTCATAAGTTTTCTTTAATGAGGAAAATGCATATGCTTCTCACCTAAGCAATTGACTCTCTTGATTGGCAAGTTGTGTTCAAGGTATTCTTGTCAAATGCTTTATCTCCTCTTCGATTATGAGGCTCTCCTTTAAACAATGTACATTGTATTATCCCACCAGTAAATATTTTTTTCTCCTAAGCTATATCTATAAATAAAACTCTTAAAAATAAAAGACAAATCTATAATGATATGAAAGATTATTTTTATTGTTTTACATGCTCTAGGAACAATGTTAGCTATAATACCATATGTTGGACCAATAAAATACCAGATAAATTTTCATTAATAAAAATAATGTATACACACAATGAGGATGAAGATGGTTGCTATTGGTAGCTATCTTATCAACCACCTAGTTAAGATAACTCTCAAATACCTAACTACCTATATTACATAATGTGACAAATTCCTAACAAATTATGTGTGATATTCCTCAAAGCCTATTGCCCTATTTTGAAGGGAAAAATTTATGATATGGTATGCAATCAAAATATTTGGCCTATGTTTATAATATATACAATTAGGTTTATGATATTTGTAGAAATCATCGAGTCTTTTGGAGGTATACATATAAGAGATTTAGAATATGCTCTAGTCAATTATTCTTCTTTCTTTGGGATATTGATTTGTCTTATGCATGGAGGTCTAATCCTTCATGATATTTTCTTTCTTCTACTCTTTGTCTAGGTGCTATTGGGATTTTGTAATGAATCTTCTCAAAAAGAGGTCCGTGCAAAGCCTCTTTTGGTGATGTAAATTAGGTGGTCAAAGGACGAGTTCAATTTTTTAAATGAAATAATTTATGCTATAAAAGGGAAATTTATGCTTCTAAGCCTTTCCTTATATAACTATAACTTATGGAAGCAAATTTTTAGAGGGAGTAACCTTTGATTATATTCCTCATATGGATTCATAGTGAAGGTGTTCTTTGGATATGTGTGGGAGTAATTTATATTGGCAATAATTACTATGGTCCATCCTAAAGATATTTTTTTGCAAAGTCATATTTACGTAAGTAGATTTATCGATGAGAAGGGGGGTCTAAATGAGTGTTATTGAAGTGTGGAGGTCCATGAGGGCATCCATTATAGGAGGAATATGTTATTGTGACTATTGTATTCTCTCCTTGGTCCCTCAAATTCATATTTTGAGGGGGTGTTGAAAGTGTAATCTAACTTATGGCCAAGGCTAATATTGTGTGATGTAATATTATATAGGCCTACATGCAATCATTGTAAAAATAAATTTATTTTATAGTATTATTGAATTATGTAAGCCCTATGGGACATGATTTACCTTGTTATGGTTAAACCCATATTGTAACTTGTAATTAACCTAAAGCCCTCTTGTTATGTTGGTTTAGGTTAAACTTACAGGAATTTTGTATTGCTATAAATATTATCATTGCTTTATCCATTGAATCAAAGTGTTGTGATCCTTATCTATGAGTAATAAAGTGATTATTTATGGTTCCTATAGGTGCCCACTATCAATATATCTCTTTCATCCTTTTTTATGCTTTTGGTATAATATTCAAGTGGATGGATTGCTTCTGATAGTTTGGAGAATAGGTGTAAATTTCAACATCATAAATCTTGTTGAAGTTTATTACATTATTTGGTACCTTGCAAGTACATTGCAAGAACCTTGTAAATATTTTGTAAATACTTTGTAAATATGTGGTGAAAAGAGTCTTGTAAATATGAGTTATTTAGAGTTTCTCATTTAGTAACCATTAGAGGTTTGTCATTATTTTTTATTTTTTTTGTTTTGTTTTTGTTTATTTTATTTATTTATTTTACATGGTGGAATCGGTAGCCACCACGAATTTGAGAAGGCTGTCCAACTTTTTATGGTCACCACAGTATTTTGGGCTCTTTGCCCTAGAATCTGCCACACAGATCTCTGCGTAGTCTACCTCTATAACCACCATGCCATGATCATTTTAAGCCTTTTATGTCATTGAAAGCACCAGGAAAGGGATAAAAATTTAGTTTAGAGAAGCCTAATATTTGAACCTTGGACCTCCGCCCCCCTTACGGGGTTTGGAGGAACGAATTGGTCTACATGTCAGACCTAAGTTTTTTCATTATTAGGAGTCAATAAAATATATTTCTTTTATGATAAATATGAAGAGTCATATTTCCCATGAGTTTGAGGAGATGAAGAGTTAGTTAAATTTGAAATATCAAGAGATGTTGTAAAGGTTATTTGTAGAGAGGTCATGTAATGTGTAAGGTAATTTTGTTAGTGTAGTAATGTGAAATATTATGGTCTCAAAAGGGACACTGCAATGGAAAAATTCATTAGGCTCTCTTAATGGATATCCAAGTTCAATTCACGGGAAGGGTGTACCTTGATATGCCTCTACTTTTCAACCTCTTAAAAAAAGTGAAATATTGTGAGATATTGTAGAAATTTATTTTTGTACTAGAATATCTTGTTTATTATCCATCAAAATTTAGTGTGTTTTATTGGTTCGAATACTTGTGTATCTCATTTTTATGTATTGTGTGTAAGATTTGAATATCAAGTATTATTGAAACTAACTTATATGCTTTCAGTAATATCAAAACCACATTTGGAGTGCTTAGGAGAAAGATAAATAGTTGTGAGAGGATCAATATTTGTGAGAGGAACCTAAAGTTGTGAGAGAAGACATATTTATCCACATGAAGACATCACATGAGAAGAGAAGTCATATGTGAATGAAATCTAGTTTGAAATAAAACAAGGGAGAGAGAATATTCAAAGTATTAAACATTGTGGAATTTGCAAGTATTGTCAAAGAATAAAGCGCCATTTTTTTGTAAAAGCCTTGTTAGGAGCCTATGAGTAGGCCAAGATAGTAGGAGAAGAGGGAAGTTAAGAATAATTTTTTGGTGCATAAATTACATTCAAAAGAGAATGCAATTTGTGGAAGTCATGGTAGTGAATCATTAGAAGCAAACTTAAAGGTACCAACAATTATCCTTTATTATATTCTATAGCACATGGTGAAATATTTAAAGAATTCTATATATTAAAAAGAGAAATATTAAAGAAGAAAGGAATATCCTTTTTGAAATAAGAATAATTTAAGATTGAGGAAATTAAATTTTGAAGAGATAATTAATTGAGAAAGATAAATATATGAAAAGAGATAAAAGAACTAAAAAGTGGAAACTGAAAGGAAATATGTAGGGGAAATTTATTAGTTGAGAATTAAAATTTTAAAAGGAAATACGATTAAGATTGAGGGATTTTTTTTTAAGGAAGTTAAAAGTATTTCTACTTGATAATTATTTTTTTCCCAAACAATTTTATATATTGGAAATATAATTGAAAATATTTTCTTAATTATGGATTCATCAAAAAATATTTTACTTGAAGAAAGAGGGACTCAAAAACATAAAAAAACTTTGTCACAAAGAAGAAAATGGTCTAATGGGTCAAATCACATCCTTTCAATAGAAAAATAGGAAATAAAAATTTGGCATGGCACATGTCATAAGAAAGAGGATAATTATTGATATATTGACTTACGAAAATCAAACATATGAATAGAAACAAACAATGGTTTAATTTTCTCCAAGAAAAAAATGAAAAACTAGTTACAATTGTAGATGATAAAAAATATGAGGTCAAAGGCATAGGAAACATGTTAATCTACCTAAAAAAAAATGCATAATTGAGAATGTGTTGTATGTACCGGGGTTAGCTAGTCTATTGTCAATATCGCAGATGTTAGAGTAAAACATAAGGGTTGAATTTAAAATTATTGATGAAAAAAACAAGGAAAGTTTATAGCTACTGGATCCTCCATAAATAGTCTATTTTATCTTGATACTTCATCATCACCAAATATTGCTTTATCCACATAAACATCAAAATCAAGAGATATTTAGGCATATAAGTGCTTCATTCTTAAATAATTTGAATAGATATCAAATGGTGATATGATTAATTAATCTAACATAGCAAACTATGATTTTTCTTGAATGTCTAGCTAGAAAACAACATAGAGTACCATTCAAACTAAGTTCACACAGAGATAGGGAACCATTAGAAGTGATACATATAGACTTATGTGGACCAATGTTAGTTAGTCTTGGTGGACACAAATATTTTTAGCTATTTGTTGATGATTATTCATATAAAATGTGGGTATACTTCTTAAAATTTAAATCAGAATGTTGGAGAATATTACATTATTTGGTACATGCTAATGTATGATGTGGAATCATATCAAGTTATTTTTGCATTAAGAAACATATACTTAAATAAGCATAAAGCAATACATGAATATAATAACATCTTAACAAACTCTAACTAGGACTAATCCTAACATAAAGTTTGTTAACAACTACTAGCAAAAGCTTCTTGGACATGAGTGGGAGTGCATACTCACGTTTACATGCAAGAAGCTAATTATTTAATAATTCTTACTAAATCCTATGTCCATTTAAATGTCCTCATCATTCCTTTTTATCATAGAAGCATTAGACTCCAATTCTTTTACAAGAAAATGGGAGCGAACATGGGAGTGTGTAAGTGCCCAAAATACAATCCTCGAACTAATGAAGACCCTTTGGAAGGCTCTGCTCACCACCAAGGAATCACTACCACTCCTACAAAGGGAGTACCCAAAGCAAACTATGCTTCAAGGGCTATAGTAGGAATTTTCTTTAGTCTTCTTCCCAAAATGTTTCCTACTCCTCACATCATTCATGCTTCAAAAATGGTGATACAAGTTGGCTTGAAACATATCCAACATATCACCTAGCCATGGAATTTGTGCTTTAGTTGACAATAACCCAAAACTAAGCACTGGGTAGCAAACGAAGTCAATAAATTTTTGCCACACCTTCTTGCTAGCCCCCCTATGACAATAAATATGTGCCTCAACTAGCAACCTATATTATCCTACAAAATAAGTACCTCAGAACTACGATTGATTCATTATGGGGTAAATTGCGACAAAGAGAGGAAAAATAATAAAGGCACAAATCCTCCAAGTGTCCTTATGGTAATCTTCTCATCTTATCGAATTGCATGGATAACTAGTCGTTGCAACTATCAAGTGTTATAGAGGAGATTACTAGTTATGAGGTTCACTTGTATTGAGGAGTATTAGTTACCATCAATCATGCACTCCATATTACAAATCCATAAAGGAAAAAAGCTTACAAAGCTTACAAATGGCTTTAAGCCAAAATAAAGTCCAAAATAGGACTTGGTGCACCTCAATACACAAGTTTCAAAATTTTAAAAATGGTGCCAATATGTAATGCACTAATGCCCAATCAATGTGGCTTGATGTCTATATCCACCCTAGCCAACCATATTTTTTGATAGCAAATAGTGGTCACCATCGGATCAATTCACATGGCCCAAATGAGATGCATAATTGGTGTGTTTGGTGTTGTGGCCCGAATGAGATGCACGACCAAGTTGTAGCTACCACACATAGTTTTGTATTTTTGTGGCACATGACCTCCATGTAGGTAATCATGTACCAAAGTTCAAATAAATCTATGTAAGCTCATATGGAAGAAGCCAGTGATTGATGCCAACATACGTAGAGGTACGTGGCACCTGATACTCTAAATGTAGGTGTAATGCATACAAAATTCAATGATTTGACTAAAATGGTTGGAGTAGTCTCTACTTTGCTTGGTTTGGTCCCATGGCCTACTTTACATTCCTACATCCACATAGGAAATTTATTTCGATTACTAAATTTTACTTGTCGATGCTTGGCTATAGAGGTCATGGTTTTGGTATGGTTGTGGAGTGTTGATCGATGATCCATGCGATTTCTATTAGTGATATTACTTTTCATAGTCGATGAAGATCCCAATAGAGAGATGCAACCCAATAATGGCTATAATGGTACCAGTGTTTAGCCCTTGGGAATTCTTCTCTACAGTCCATTGATGTAGAAGCTGGAGCCATGTAGCAACCCTATTGTTACTAAACCCCAAAGATAGACTAATATTTTTTTTAACATCTAACACATGTTAAGTTCATAGATATATTTTACATGGATGTATCCCACATTTATTTTTCATCATAAGGTATACCACAATTGAGAACTAGTCACTGCAGATGACACTTAGTGGTCAAGATTGGCCAAATCCTATAATAATTGGGGGTTCACCTTTATACCTCCATGGTATAAAGTATGCCTTAATGGTCCCTCCACATTTCTAATTATTATCCATGAATGTAAGACTATTTTACCATAGCATAGTGTTATTCCTTTTAGTCTGTCAAAAGGGAACACATTTCCCTATCCATACATAAGTTTGTCTATGTAGGACCTTGGCATAATGACTTGAAGCCTAGATACTTGCACCTCTATGATGATTTATCTAGTGCTTAGTTCTTAATTACCATACAAGATAATTAAGGTATTTATCACTTCACATGATAAATAGCTTGGCCACCCGATCCTCCCCATTCAAGGTGCCAACACAAACTTACGATGATACTCCTTACCTCCATGATAGGATATCTAGTCCAAGCTTCCCTACTTAGGACTTTTCCAAATCTTACCCACTTTTGGAAATCCTCTAGGCTATGCCACCCAGAGTAAATCAATTGTAATAAGACTTGAGTGTTGCCTACTGCAACTCCCCTCAAGTATTGGGATCATCATGTTAAAGGTTATAATAAATATTTGAGAGTCTCTTCTTAAATTATTAACCCCTAAGAGAATCAACCCTCAATATCTATTCTTAAATTAAGAACCTCCAAGAATCAACTCTACTTATGAACAAGAAAATTACATAACAATTTAGAAGTCCATCCACTTCTTAAATTATTGAACAACCCATGTAATACTAACATTGAATCATATATATAAACACAAGAAAGATATTTCCATCTAAAGCAACATGAAGATATATTTCAACTTCATTACATGACTAAATATTTAAGAACATATCAAAGTTAACATTTCATAATTTCCAATTCCTTACATAAAGGATATCTATCTTCCACTTTTAAGGAACAATAACATTACATCATATCAAGGAATATTTTCTCAAGATCACATTTAATATTTAAAATAAGCTTCATGTTAAATAGGAGCTTCAATACTAGTTCTATCATAACTTTCATAATATTTTAAAGAAAATTGCATGAAATATAAGTCTTCCATTTTGGTCTCTTCTCGTACGATGGTGATGGTTTAAAGGATCAAAACAAATCTTGTGTATCATGAAAATGCATTTAATATGCCAATGCTAATTAAAATATACTTTTGCAACATATGCATAATCCATGAAAGATATCCACAAAGCATCCATGCATTATTCAATATTTTATAACAACAACAGAGGGAAACACCATAATTTCCCTAAGAATGAATTTCCCCACCCATTCTTTGTCAATTTTTTTTCCATAAAAGAAAATATATTTCATCAACAAACACCTCCTAGAAATCCCAAATAAGCAAGGTTCATAAATGAGTTTTATAAGCAACAATAATCTCACAAATTCTCTTATAGCATATACAAAAAAGGAACCCCATAATTCCTACTAATCATAATTTCACAAGTTTTTACCTCTAAATAAATCCCTAGATTTCTCTAACTTCCATCCATCAAATTATAAATAAACTACAGTATAGAGCATTCATTTTTTCCATAAAACATTACTAAAATCTAGGTTTCAAAATGCTCAATATCCTATGTTCGAATCATTTTCTTTTTTCACAAATTCTGTTTGTTTTAAAAATATAAAACCATATTTGAGTCATTCATTTTACCACAAAAATCAATTTGTTTTTTAAAAAGATAAAACCCTAAAATAGAAAGGGTTTTACATTTATTGACCACTAAATTCAACCGATCAACTTGGGGTTACATATATTTTGCAGGGTCAAATAAAGTTAACAATCAAACTCAGGTCAAACAAAGTCAATGCGCCCGCCACTAGTGCTCATAGCTCCACAAGGGAAGCTTCCCTAGCGATGGCTTTCCTGACCACTACCTGGTGATCAAGCTATAAGGGGAGGCTCTCCCATTATAAGGTTCTTAGGTGCTCCCACATAATCAATGTGGGATTAATCATAAACAGGCTTTAAACACTTGTATCCACCCAAAAAAGTGAGCGACAACCCAACCTAACAAAGCCATATGGCAGCCAAGGATCTAGTCAATAGAGGCATAGGATAAATTCAAGTAGTCAACAGAACAACAACACTAAGACAAATGAATATTATCCAAGCACCTAGTACTCTTGGCTATCCCACGTAATGCAATGTAGGCCTTTTAAAGGGCTAAAAACTCCCTGCTTGCTTCATGTGGGATTAATAGTTAACCCTATTTTAAAATTGTTTCAACCTACCCAAAAAAAGAGTGATAACAAGCAACCATGTATCAAAAAGAAAGGTTATCAATCAATCAAGCACAAGCCATGTGTCACAAGGTTGTGGCACCACAAATCGGCACATGGGTGGCCCTGCTCAATGGAGCCCTTGACCACCGATCATGGTCGATTGATAAAAGGGAGGCTTATCCTTTTATGGTGCTTATACACCCCCACATAATATATGTGGGATAATAAGTGGGAAGGCGTGTGTCGGCCTTCCCCTATCCGAGCACACCTCGAGTGTGGATGTTGCACCTACAATGTCTTACATGGGAGGTAAATAATCAAGGATTAAAACCTAATAAAAGGACATTGCGTATAAGAACCATCCTCTTTAAAACCTTAGAGAAAAATGAATAGATTACACCTACAATTAAAAAGATTTCAATTTATTTATAGTGATGTATGTTGTCCAACAATATGGGTGTCTGCATTCTTTTTCATGAATCCTTTAGGAGCATTAAAATAGTAAGTTGGATGAAGCTTATGCTAAAGTATGTGTTTCATAAGAACTTCAATTAAGCTTTACCTAAATCAAGCTCTTATAAAGAGCTATTCAGACCATTCAACTACATAAGACTTTTATCAATAAAGATAAGAAGGGAGACATAGGTATTTGTTGTAAACAATCAATTTGTTAAACATTAAATAAACTAAGTGCATGGAGGATCTGACCTTTTTTTCTTAGGTTGAATTCTTCTTCCTTCTTAGTCTCCAATTTCTTGATCTAAGCCTCAAATCTCTGCCTCCACAAAAGCCTTTAAAATTTTCCTCTAATTTATGCCTCCCTTTTCTTCTCGGAAGGCCTCCTTTTATAATAGAAATATCTACATAATAATATTATAATATTTTATTATTTTTCAACCTTCAAAGCAAGAGAGAAATCCCTCTATTTTAATTAGTAATGTATTAAGCAAGAGACAAGGGGGAAAATCTTCTTAAATTTTAAAATAAGAAACCATGCCTCCCCTTTAGCATTTTGACCATTCAAGCTTCCCTCATGGTAATATTCTATTATTTAATAAGCCTATGCCTTTTAATCAAGATAAAAGGGAAATATCCCTTCATATTGAAATATGCACTCAACCACTATTAAGCAAAAACAGAGGGAAAATGGTACAATTATTCCTAATAAAAAATTACCAAATCTTATTTTTAAAAAGATATTCATTAAAATATTCTTTGGTCCAATAAGAATCACACACCATTTCTTTTCTCTTTTTCAATATTTTGCAAAACAAGATGTTTAAATCAATTATATTCTTCTAATTAATTTCCACATCATCTAGGAAATATGCAATCAAAATATTTAAAACCATAATTAATTTAAATTAATATCAAATGTTAATATCGATTATTAACATTGACATTTAACCTCCTTGGGGATTAATAAAAACTTTATATTTATTAATACCCATTTTTAATGAATCCTTTATCATATTCATTTCATACATATAAATGAAGTAGTGCAAAAGCAAAATCAACCATTAGCAATCACAAGCAATCCACAACATTCCCTCAATGTTTCACACCATTGTTTTATCCTTAAGTGGATGGTTTCTTTTAAGATAGACTAAGCTATAACCGATCTACTTTAGGGAGACCCATTGCAAGCAACTTCATAGTCCAATGGTGTGAACATGAGCATAAGAAAAATTTAATGCACCTACATGATGAGTATTTATCCATGTTATCTTGATTTTTTTATGAACAAGTCATTGGTCATCATTTTCCTTTTACCCTCACCATCGGTGGTTGTCCTATGTCCATCCACCCGTGAGAGTAGCTAGTCCTAATATTGAACGTGTATCAATAGTACCATATTCAAAGCATCAAATGCATATAATCAATCATTAGGTAATGACTATAAAGTAAGATTAAACATTGAACATACACCCATAAATATATAATACTCAATCAAAAGAAGTCCTACCTAGGAGGGTCATGACATTCTCCTCCATTAGGTGAAACACAATCTTCTATGTTTCTCGCTATACAAAAACTTACATATAATTTATTGAAATAAATAAGGAAAATGTTTTTGCATGTCCTCCACTTTTTTCCAAGTGGCACTTTGTTCATAGAATTGGTTCCACTGGACCTTGCACTGTTCTAGAGTTTACTTCCTCATAGCCTTGGAACAAAACTTTAGAATCTTCATTGGTATTACCTCAATGACCAATGGATCTACCATTTGAAATTTAGAAATATTCCAAACATGAGTAGGGTTAGAAACATATTTTCTAAGTAGGGATATGTGGAAAGTATCATGGATATTTGATAGGTTGGGTGGTAAAGTGAGTTTGTAGGCTACATGACTTATCCTATCAATGATCTCAAAAGGTCCAACAAAATGAGGATCTAGATTAGTGGATTTGATCACACTTTTCATAGGTCAAACCCTTAAGAAGACTTTACCTCCCATAAAGAATTCTCTAGGTATTCTTTTTATATTAGCATAACTCTGTTGTCGATTGATAACTTTATTAAGCCTTTGCTAAATCATCTTAAGCTGCTCCATCTCTTTGATAATACCAGGCTCGATCATCACCTGATCTTCTAGATTGTTCCATAATATAGGTGTTCTGCATCTTCTACCATACATGGCTTCAAACAAGGCCATTACCAAGGATGCATGGTAACAATTATTAAATACAAACTCCACTAGATGCAAAAATTTTTCCCATAAAGACTTTTGGTCCATGCAATACATGCAAAGCATGTCCTCAAGCACTTGGTTCACCCTCTCTATTTGCCCATCCATTTTTGGATGATATGCAAACTTAATATTCAGATTTTTTCTCACTACACGATGAATAGCTTGCCATAATTCCAATGTAAACCTAGAATATCTTCTTGAAATTATCACTTTAGGAAATCCTTGCAACGTAAAAATTTCCTTGGTAAACCTATTTTCCACCACTGGTGCATCATCCAGGATATTTTCTAGTATAAAATTCACAACCTTAGTCAATTTATCAACCACTACAAGGAGTGCATCATGTTGGTACCTAGTATTAAGTAAACCTACAATGAAATCCATGGATATAACTTGCCATTTCTACATCAGTATGTCATGTGGGTATAGTTTTCCTACTGGATGTTGATGTTCAATGTTAATGTTTTGACATTCCAAACTTCTAGCAATGAAATATGTGATATCCTTTTTCATTCCAAATCAATAGGTCTTTTTCATGTTCTCTATCATTTTTGTCCCTCTAGAGTGGGTAAAGTAAGGATATCTATGCACCTCTCACATAATCTATCTCCTCAAATCGCCAAATTTGGGTATAAACACCCTATCCTTAAACTATCAAAGGCCATATTTTATGCTAAAATCCTTATTTTCCTCTGGATTTCTTTCCACTTTGCCCTGAATATCAATGCAATACTGATCCTATAATTGCATCTTTTTGATTTGATCCATCAAGTCCACATGACTTTGGGTTATTGTTGCAATATGCCCTCTTATACTCAAGGTATCAACAACCTTATTTTCCTTTGAGATATTCAATACCAAATTTGTATACCACTAGGAATTTAGTCCACATTATTTGCCTTACATTTAGAAAAGGTTGGGTAAATATATACATCAGATTCTGATGGTCCATTCTTAGCTCGAAGGATTTTCCTAGCAAATAATATCGCCAAACCTTGAGAGCATGAAAAACTACTACAAGCTCAAGATCATGCATTGCATAATTCACCTCATGATTCTAGATGCATATGCTACAATAGCTCCATCTTGGTATAATATACCTCCCAAACCTTCTAAGGAAGCATCATTACAAATCATAAAGTTTCCTTGTGGATCAGGTATCTTTAGGATAGGTTCTATAGTGATATTTTCCTTTAGAGTATTGAAAGCGGCTTTACATTTTTTTTTCCCACTTGAACTCTTTTCTATTCTTCTAAGGGTTAGTGATGTGATAAGAAATTCTTAAGTAATTCTTCACAAAATGCCTATAATACCTAGTGAGATCCATGAAGCTTCTTACTTCAAACACATTGGTGGTTGTTGTCCAACTTAAGATAACTTCTACCTTATTAAGATCTACAACAATCCCTTTGGTAGATATGATATGTCCCAAGTATTGTACTTGAGGGACACAAAAGTCACATTTGGACAAGTTCCCACAAAATTAGTTCTCTCTAAGAACCTCTAGCATGATCCTCAAGTGCCTATCATGTTCCTCCTCATTACAGAAGTAAATCAAGATATCATATAAGAATACCAAAATTAACCGATCTAGATGTCTATTGAACACATTGTTCATCAAGTTCATAAATTGTTTTGGTGCATTTGTTAACACAAAGGGTAATGTTGTCAATTTATAATACCCATATCTAGTCTTGAAAACCATTTTGTGAGTATCCTCCTCATGAATCCTTAATTGATGATATCTAGACTTCAAATCAATTTTAGAGAATATGGTGGCATCCTTCAATTTATCAAAGAGATACTCAATATTAGATAAAGTATACCTATTATTTATAGTCATCTTGTTTAGCATTTGGTAATCTATGCATAACCTCAATCAACCATCCTTTTTTTTCATAAAATTCACAAGTGCACCCCATGGTGACACACTAGGTTTGATCAACCCTTTATCATGTAACCCTTGAAGTTGCACCTTTAACTCCTGTAACTCAATAGGATTCATCCTATAAGGAGTTATATAAATGGGTTCAACTCCTATAATTAGCTCAGTGGTGAAATAAAATTCATGCTTTGGTGGAAGTCCTAAGATTTATTCTGGAAATACATCTCTAAATTCTTGAAGAATTGAATGTTTTCCAAACATTTCCTTCTTCCCATCATCTTCTATTTTATCATTAAACTTAATAACATAAACCATTCCACCTTTATTTATATCTTTTCTCAATTGCTTTTATGACAGTAACTAAGGTTGAAAGGATCCTTGCTCCTTACAAATCCTTAACCTCTTCTTATCTTTATCAATATAATCCATCCATATTTATTGGAAATTGATTATGGCTCCATGTGCCTTTAACCAATCAAATCCTAGGATGATGTCAAAGGAATGCAACGGTGCTACATACAAATGCCAAATAGTAAAGCGATTGGATAAAGTTATCTTGGCTATGGGTAAACATTGATTCACTAAGTAGATATGTCCAGATCCATACTCAACCTTCCACCCTTGTGCCAAAAATCTAGGCTTTTCTGGCATGTCCCAAATTATATTAGAGGATATAAAACTATATGTAGCTCCACTAATAATTAAAATCTTAACTTCCCTATTAAACAACTTACCAATTATCATCATTGGAGTGGCTTACCCATCTATATTTTGATTACTAGTTGAAGCATAGATTTGATGATTTTGCTCTCCAATCGGATTTCTTGATTGTTGTCATCGAGGACACTTGTTTGCAAAGTATGGGCCCCCACAATAATAACAATATTATTTAGATCCTTGAGTTCTTTATAGCCTTTGATATCTTGTTACCTCTTTCTATACTGGATCAACCTACCTTTGGGGTTGAGGATTAGGAGTATTATTTCTCCTTTGGAAAATTTTCTTGAATTTCTCTTTATTCCTAGCACCCTTGTTCTCGACCCTTGAGTTTCATTTATTTATTTTACCTTGTTCATACCCCTGATTTGTAGACCCATGACTATTCCTAACCCTATTTTTTGGTCTGGCATTTTATATCAATTGCCCATGGTTGAAGAAGACTTTTCTACTTTGTTGATTGGCTTCTTCCTGTCAAGCCATATCATATGCTTTCTGTAGGATCATGGGTTTGATAAGATTGATAATAATTTTTATCCTAAGATCCACTCCTAGAATGAGCTTTTTTATCTTCAAATACTCATTATTATCGCACTCTAGCATGTACCTTAGAAGTTTTACAAACCTCTGGTAATACCTCTCCATAGTCATGGTTCCTTGTTGGAGTGTAGAAAATTCCTCAAACTTTTCTACATAAAATTGTTTTGTCAAGAATATCTTCTTAAATGCCTAAAAAAACTCCTTCCACTAAAGATTTTCTACTTGAATCTTCTTACCTACTTTGAAGGTATCCCACCATTATAAAGCTATCTCTTGAAGGTGAGGAGTATCTCGTATAGTTTGGGTAATTGAAAAAATATTTTCATAGAAAAATATATTTCTAATTTGTTTAGCCATACATCGATCGAATCACCTCCATATCTTCCAATTAATTTGAATGTCTTCACATTCTTTAGGGCCTTATCCAATTCTATCTTAATTAGGACCCTAACTTCTTGCTCTATTGGAGCAGGATCTCCTTCCTGTCTAACTTCAAGGTTTCTACCCTATGAGCTTTGACCCGCTATGGTTTCCAAAAAATACCTATGTTGGTCCATCTGTTGATTCCTTTATTCATTTTTTAAATTCATTTATTCATTCTACTGGTTCATCTACTCTTGTAATAAAGAGACAACAGTGAGGTTCTCCACCTCTATGTTCAAATTCCTTGAACTTTCTCCTAGGGGTCTAACTTTGACACTATACTTCCTAGCTTATCTTGTATCCTAAGAGGTTCAACTCCTCTGTCTCCTTAATTTAGGTGTCATTATACCTAGCCACAAAAATAAAGTTAAGTTACTAACTTAATTCATTATCATTCATTTGATAATGCTATAATTACACTTGATCCATGCAAGATGTTATTCCTAGATTATTATCATCCATTGATAATATCAATGGCCACACTTAATTTGCATAAGGTACCATTAAAAAAGTATTATCATCCACTAATAATATCAATGGCTACACTTACTCAATGTAAGGTGCCATACTAAAACAAAGATTACATTTTCTAATAATTACTCTCTAGAAATCAAGCAATTGAAATTTCTAGGTCTTCCCAAATTTAGCTTAAAAACTAAGCAAGGGCCTAAATAGGAAGCTACCTGAATCCTTAGCACATTCCCTAGAAGCTTCTAGTCTTACAACCTAGATATCTGATACCAACTGTAATAACCCCATTGTTACAAAATCCCAAAGATAAGTTAATAATTTTTTTAACATCTAACACATGTTAAGCTCATAGATAGAGTTCACATAGATTGACATACCCCAATTCAAAACTAGTCACTGCAGATGAAACTCAGTGGTCATGATTGGCCAAATATTGTAATAACAAGGGGTTCACCTTTATACCTCCATAGTATAAAGGATGCCTTAATGGTTCTCCCACATTTCTTATCATTCTCCATGAATGTAATACCATTTGACCATAGTGTAGGGTTCTCCATTTTAGTTCATCAAAAGGGAACACCTTTCCCTATCCATACATAAGTTCATCTATGTAGTACCTTAGCGTAATGCCTTGAAGCCTAGATACTTGCACCTCCATGGTGAGTTATCTAGTGCTTAGTACTTAATTACCAAACATGCTAATTAAGGTATTTATCATGTCACATGATAAATAGCTTGGCCACCTGATCCTCCCTATTCAAGGTGCCAATACAAAACTTGAGATGATACTCCATACCTCTATGGTAGGATATCTAGTCCAATCTTCCATGCTTAGGAATTTTCCAAAACTTACTCACTTAGGAATTTCTCAAATCTTACCCACTTTTGGGAACCCTCTATATGCCACCCAGAGTAAATCAATCACAAGAAGACTTGAGTGTTGCCTATCGCAACTCCCCTAAAGTATTGGGATCATCATGTTAAAGGTTATAATAAATATTTAAGAGTCTCTTCTTAAATTATTAACCCCTAAGATATCAACTCTTAGTCTCTATTCTTAAATTAAGAACCTCCAAGAATCAACTCTACTTATGAACAAGGAAATTACATAAAAATTAAGAAGTCCATCCACTTCCTAAATCATTGAACAACGCATATAATACTAACATTGAATCATATAGATAAACACAAGAAAGAGCTTTCTATCTAAAGCAACATGAAGGAATATTTTGACTTCATTAAATGACTAAATATTTAAGAACATCTCAAAGTTAACATTTCATAATTTCTAATTCCTTACACAAAGGATATCTATCTTCCACTTTTAAGGAACAATAACATTATATAATATCAAGGAATATTTCCTCAATATCACATATAATATTTACAATAAGCTTCCCATTAAATAAGAGATTAAATACTAGATCTATCATAACTTTCATAATATTTTAAAGAACATTGCATGAAATATAACTCTTCCATTTTAGTCTCTTCTTGTACAATGGTGATGGTTAAAAGGATCAGAACAACTCTTGTGTATCATGAAAATGCATTTAATATGCCAATGCTAATTAAAATATACTTTTATAACACATGCATAATCCATGAAAGAGATCCACAAAGCATCCATGCATTATTCAATATTTCATAACAACAATATAGGGAAACCCCATGATTTCCCTAAGAATGAGTTTCCCCACCCATTATTTGTCAACGTTCTTTTTCCACAAAAGAAAACATATTTCATCAAAAAACACCTCCTACAAATCCCAACTAGGAAAGGGCCATAAATGAGTTTTATAAGCAACAATAATCTCACAAAATATCTTATAGCATATACAAAAAGGTAACCCCATAATTCCCACTAATCATAACTTCACAAGTTTTTACCTCTAAATCAATCCCTAGATTTCTCTAACTTGAATCCATAAAATTTAAAGCAAACCTTAGTATAGAGCATTCATTTTTCCCACAAAACATAACTATAACCAAGGTTTCAAAATTCTCAATATCCTATGTTTGAATCATTCTTTTTTTTCATAAAATCAGTTTGTTTTAAAAAGATAAAACCATAGTTGAATCATTCATTTTTTCCACAAATTTTTTTTTTTTTTAAAAGATAAAACCCTAAAATAAAAAGGGTGTTACATTTATTGACCAATAAATTCAACCAATCAACATAGGGTCAAATACATTTTGTACGGTTAAACTGAGTTAATAAAACTCGGGTCAACCACGCTCATCATTAGTGCTCATAGCCCCATAAGGGAAGCTTCCCTAGAAGTGGATTTCCTGAGCACTACCTGGTGCTTAAGCTACAAGGGGAGGCTCTCACCTTATAATGTGCTTAGGTTACCCCCTAGAATTATTGTGGGATTAATAATAAACAAGCTTTAAAAACTTATACCCACCCAAACGAGCAAGTGACAAAAACCCAACCTAACAAAGCCACGTGGCAACCATAGATCCGATCAACAAAGGCATAGGATGAAGTCAAGCAGTCAATAAAGCAAAAATACTAAGCCAAATGAACCTTAGGCAAGTGCCTAGCATGCTTGGATATCCCACATAATGCAATATAGGCCTCTTAAAGGGCCAGAAAATCCCTGTCTACATGCAGGATTAATAGTTTTAAAATTGTTTCAACCTGCCCAACAATAGAGTGATAACAAGAAACCACGTGTCAACAAGAAAGGTGATTAATCAATCAAGCATAAGCCATGTGTCACAAGGTTATGACACCTCCAATCGATGCATGGGTGGCCCTACTTAATGGTGCCATTGCCCACAAAGCATGGTTGATTGATAAAGGGGAGGCTTATCCCCTTTATGATGCTTACACACCCCCACATAATATATCTAGGATAATATAGTGGGAAGGCCTGTGTCGGCCTTCCCCTGTTTGATCCCACCCCGAGTGAGGATGTCACACCTGTGATGTCTCATATCAGGGGTAAATAAATAAGGATTTAAACCTAATAAAAGGATGTTGCATATAAGAACCATCCCTTTTAAAACCTTAGGGGAAAAATGAATAGATTACACCTACAATTAAATTTTTTTTAATTGATTTACAGTGACGTACATCATCCAACAACATGGGTAAATATTTAGAAAGATCTTGAATTTCCACAATTATCTCTTGTATGTTCCATGGAGCCTTTGCTTTCCTCAAAATTATATTTATTACTATGAGATAATCACCTTCCATCAAAACTCCATTCCATTTCATTTGTTTACATATTTTTAATCCTTCTAAAGCTTCCCAGACTTCAGCTTCATTATTTGTCTTAAATCCAAAATTGAAAGCATAATGAGACAAAATATCTCCTCTATTATTTCTAATTATTCCTCCTCCTCTTGTTGGTCCTAGGTTTCCTTTAGATGCTCCATCAAAATTCAACTTAACCCACTCCACATCTGGTGGTTTCCACTTTATATTATTTACCTTATTTTTGCTTCTCTTGTACCCAACATCATAATTGCATTTAATGACTTGAATCCATCTATCAAGACTCTCTACTTCCAAATTAGGGATTGAGTGAGTTGATAGGGTTGGTTTAGACTCCTTTATGGCTAAACATATATTCTTTTTCATTACCTCTAGATTGCTTTCCTTTCCTTTAAAGATTCTTCCATTAATTTCTAACCATATAGTCCAAAGTATTGTATCTTTTGATATCCCATATTGTCTATAAAGCCTCACTTTTATAAGTGCTCTGTCGTTGCTTTAACCAATATTCAATTCTACTATTCATCACCATGCATTTACCAAACATATTAAGAATCCATTGCCATAGATTCTATATAATTGAGCAATTTCCCAAGAGATGGTCAATACTCTCCTCCTTATTACATAAAACACATTTAGAGGGGCCATGAAAACCCCTTTTCATAAGGTTATCCCAAGATAAAATTCTTCTATGACCTACTAGCCAAACAAATATTTTAACTTTAGGAATGCTTGGGCTATCCCAAATATCTCTCCAAATTCTAGTGAAATTATTAATATGTTGGTGTTGAACATTATATCCACTTCTTGTTGTGTATTCTCCTGAGCTATTCAACTCCCAAATAAATTTATCCTTGGCACCCCTCTGAATAATTACAATTGTTATCTTTCTACTCAATTGCCTCATAGAATCAATGTATTGTATACTTGTAAAAAAATCTTCTTTCCATTTGTATATTCCTTCTCGATCCTTGTACAAAATGTTTGAAACCCTATCGCCGTATTATAAATCTCCCTTCATATTAAAATATGCACTCAACCACTATTAAGAAAACATAGAGGGGAAAATGGTAAAAGTATTCCTAATAAAATATTACCAAATCTTATTCATAGAAAGATATTCATTAAAATATTCTTTGGTCCAATAAGAGTCACACACCATTTCTTTTCTCTTTTTCAATATTTTGCAAAATAAGATAATTAAATAAATCATTTTCTCCTAATTAATTTCCACATCATCTAGAAAATATGCAATAAAAATAATTAAAATCATAATTAATTTAAATCAATATAAAATGTTAATATTGATTATTAACATTGACATTTAACCTCCTTGGGGATTAATAAAACCTCTATATTTATTAATGCCCCTTTTCAATGAATCCTTTACCAGATTTATTTCATACATATAAATGAAGTATTGCAAAAGTAAAATCAACCACTAGCAATCACAGGTAATCTACAACAGGGTTATGCATAAGGGGTCTGCCCCAAAATGTATTTATAAAATCAAGATGAATATAGTCGTAAGGTGTATAAACGTTGGGGCGAATTTTTCAAAATTTTGTAAAAATTTTATCAAATAATGGCAATTTTTTTAAAATTGTGCACCAAAGTTTTCAAATTTTAAAATGGTGACTATCACAAGGTGACTAATGGAAGCAACTATCACAAGGCGACTGTCACAAGGTGACCGATAAAAGTGATTGGTAGAAGGTTCCTGTCACAAGGCAATTGTCACAAGGCGATAGTCACATGGTGACTGTCACAAGGTGACTTAAAGAAGGCAACTATCACAAGGTGACTGTCACAAGGCAACTGTCATAAGGCAACTATCACAAGGTGACTATCACATGGTGATTGTCACAAGGTGACTGTCACAAATTGACTAGAAGAAGACGATTGTCACAAGGCGACCACCAAATATCATCAATAAAATGCTACCATGTGTCCTCTCCTCTACCACGTGTCACACATCCATCAACTTCAGCCATGCAAACTTATATAAATAGAATAGCAAAGACATTTTCACCTTTCCACAATGATTTCTAGAGCAATTTGAGTGTTTTCAGCATTTTTAGAGCATTTTCTACAACGGTTTTAGAGCTTTTTCAGACGGTTTTCGGAGCATTTTCAGAGCTTTTTTCAAGCATTTTCAGAGTATTTTTTGAGTTTTTTTAGAGGGTTTTCCCAGGGTTTTTGGAGCATATTTAGAGTATTTTCTAAGCATTTTCCCAACGTTTTGAGAGTGTTTTAAGAGGTTTTTCAAATATTTTACAATGGGTTATCAAAAATGGCTAGCGCTTCCTCTCCTCTACCTTCTAAAGTATCATTCAAGAGCTACTATTTTAAAAACATAAAGAACATTTTCAGCACTCCTAGGAGAGATTCTAATTGGCTTTACACCTCTGAAGTTGCCAGAATCATGAAGATGCCATAGTTGGATGTCAACATCTCCTTGATGTAATGGATAGTTAATTGCTATGACCATGATGTGTCCACTGTACAGATCAAAGTTGATAACAAGGATATTATTTTTACTGTGAAACCCTCAGATGTGTAGTGACTAACAAGGCTACCATTTTTGGATGGTATCCTTATTAAAAACCAGTACGCATTAACTAAATATGACAAATAAACGTTGGCATCCAAATATGTCGTGAATCCAGACCATTTCAAAGGTAAGTTTTTAAAATTTTATTTTTATTTATCCTTAATTTTGATGTATTGTAGTTTCCATTCTCTAATAATGTTCTCTCTATTTTCTAGTTAATTCTTCTAATTCAAAAAGTGGTTAACGTTGTAGACAAATTTATTTATGCATACATTGAATTTTTATTGGAAATGTTTATTCTGCAGGGGTGACCTACAAAAATATAATTTTGGAAATTATCATTACTGATTCAATGTATTAATGGAGGTATATATGATTGGTCCACTCACATTTCCAACCGCCTGAAACAGGACCTTCTTACTGCGCAGAAAATTCAATCTGCATATACAATAACCTCCAACAACCTTATTCTTTATCTTTTTTATGAAGCATACAAAAATCTTCAAAAAAAAATCCTCCAACTGCATTGCACCCAGATTTGTTGGCTATTGGCATCCCTGCGAATGAAATAAAGGTAAAATTATTTATTGGAATAGTATCTCTTTTCTTTCTTTTCAATCAATCTTGTTATTTTATAATTTTCTTTTGAAAATAAAGAAGAGTAGCTCACTCATCTAGTAAAAGGGATGTTGCCAATAGAATTCAATAAGCATCTGCCGATTTTGATACATAGTTGTAAACATCACCAGTAACTCACACCCATAAACGTAGGAGGTCTCCTGATGGACAACATACATGTATGACTCCTCGCTACTTCTGGACATGCATCTGTTGTAGTCGACGTTGAGGAAGTAACCTCCAGATCACAAGGTAACCTTCATGGTATAGGTATCAATGATGAAGCAGAGGATAATGTTGAAGCAGATGCCACCGTAGTTTTATCTTCCCCCACTAGCAAGTCGTCACCCATCATCATTCAAATGATGATGATAAAGTAAAATTTTCATAAAATATTTTATTAGAAAATAGATGTAAGGCAACTGTTATGAATAATATTCTTGTAGATATTGATACATTAAGAGAATGGTAATATCGGGCCAAGGTTATGATCAAAGCAATAGATGGTTGATACAAGAATTTTGCACATAGAAAGGAGCTATTTTCAAAGGTAGAGAATGAGCCATAAAAGGTTGATGCTCTGTTATGTAAAGCTGAACATCAATTCTACAAACAGTGATGAAGTTCTATCTATTATGCTAGATTGATTAGATAAAATCAATGCCAAAGCATAGACATATTTCAATGAATGGAAAATAGATAAGAAGAAAGTAGCAGTTGCAAAAATTGCAAGACTTACAGTTGATGTAAGTTTTACATATATCTGAAAATCATTTTTTTCTTAAATATATTTTTTAATAAATATTAATCTTGTTCTCGTATTTTGTAGTCTAATTATCAACACTTAAAGCAGCAGGTGACAACCATGAAAACGTTGATCAGAACAAAAAAAACCAGTGTGAATAATGCTATTGAAGTGACAAAGAGACTACAATACATTGTTTTAGAAAACAATTGGTTGAAGAAGTTTATCAAATATAAGGGCTTCGATGTGGAGGTTGCAGTAAAATATAATAAGAAAGAGCTGAATGCACCATTTAGAGAAGATCCTGTGAAGGAAGAAGATTTATTGCTATCAAGGATAAACACTACAGTTGAAATTTTGGTAAGGGTTGGTGCATTGGAAGCAAAGGATATGAGGTAGATGCAGTTGAAACTTCAAGCACTTTGCAGGAAGAAAAGTAGAACTGTTATTTTCTTATTTGTGGAATGTGGAGAAAATAAACATGTTGCATAGTTTTTTTTTTTTAATTGTAAAAGACTCGTATATTTTTGAAATGAATCAAAGAGACAATTTCCATAAATTTTGTATTACTTTTTGATATTTTGTTTTCAATATTGTGATGTTTTGATCAGTTGTGTGGATGGAATAAATAATTTTGAATTATGTGGATGCAATAAAATGTTCTTTTATGTTTTATGAAATAATTTGAAATGAATGAAATGCAACACAAATATTTAGTTTGTCATACATGGTTTATTCAATACATGGTTTTCAATACATGGTTTATTCAATACATGACCATACATTGTTTTCAATACATGGTTTATTCAAAACATGGTTTATACTTTATTCAATACATGGTTTGCTATACATGGTTTTCAAAATACATGTGAAAATAAATAATATTTGTAATTAATATTTTGTTGAAAACTGATAGCATAATATATGAAATCAAAATACATGTGAAAATCAATAATATTTATAAATTGTAATAAATATTCTATTGAAAACTGATAGCATAATATGTGAATTTGAAATCAAAATATCATGTCTCAAAATATAATAAAATCTCAATATTCTATTGAAAACTAATAGCATAATATGTGAAATCAAAATACATGTGAAAATCAATAATATCTATGATTCTGTAATCAATATTTTATTCCAAAATACATGAAAACATGTCTCAAAATATAATAAAATATCAATATTTTTTTGAAAATTGATGGCATAATTTGTGAAATCAAATAAAATAAATGAAACAAATTCTAATATTCTATTGAAAAATTATAGTTTAATATGTGAAATCAATCAAATGAAAGCATATTTGCATCATAATGCTGGAAGCTGGAATAAACGCTTTTCAGATTGTGCAAAATCTTCTCCACTCATACCAAAAATTTATGTCATCACAGTCTCATTAGTGTTACCATTATCCTCATCATCCTGAGTATTCATGACACCTATTCTCTCTGCCAAATATTTCTAATATGACAAAGTTCTTTCATAAGGAAACTTCTCAACCTCATAGGTCGACACATATACTCTCAAATAATGTTTTAAATTTTTGTCCAACCTATTTTGAACTTTAGATTTTACATATGATAATGCACTAAATACCCTTTCATCCTCCACAGATCCTAAAATCATCATTTGACATAATTCATATAAACTAAAATATTCACTCATAGTATGTTGTAGGATACTACTAGGATATAACTATTTCCACAAATGTGAAATAGAACCCCTTTTATGATGATTAGTGAATTGTGAAACTTGAGAAGATATTGTTGTTCCAAAATAGTTTGATTGTATTGCCAAAATATCTTTGTTGAGAATACCATTGATTTTAATACCATTGACTACCACACATTTAGTGAAATGGCTAGCAAGAGTGCCCATGTATTTGAGAAACAAACCATTTATATTATGGTATTCATTACAAGTATCTCAAATCATTGGTTTAACCACACCCATAGCCTCAAGCAATTCATCTCTTTTAAAATGGTCTTTTTGGAACAATTTCTTGCATCCATAGGATTAGATTGTCATGCTACAAGAATTTTTTTGAAACCAACAAGCTAATACAAGCTTTGGTCAACCTACCTCTTTATTCTAGTAAAATATGTATTGCTAAGATTTAAAAAGAACCAAAATGGGTAAGGAAACCCCAATGATAAACTTAAGATATTACAAGTTTAAGCACTCCAGATTTTAGTTATACACTACTTATATTAAATGACCAAGCAAATACAACAACTCTTATTATGCCTTATGTAGACCGGTGTATAGGAAGATAGAGAGAACAACTAGATTGCATTGATATTTGCATAATTAAATACATAAGAGTTAAGGCTAAGAATAGCCGTAGTGAGAATATCACCCCTAATGGTGCAACAATAAAAAGATGCACTTTACAATATCTGAGGGTGCCGACTAATGCTAGGACGGTAAGAGAATGTCGACAAGATGATGTTGGAAATAAAATAAAGTAATAAATAGGATATTTAAATTATAGGCTAACATCCCCCCTTATTACATTATTTTGCAATACAAAGTGAGTTGCGAAAGAACTCAAACTTGATACATGCAAGAGATTTGGTGAAGATATCCGTAACTTGATCACTGGTGGGAATGTATTGAAGCTGAATTTGGTGCCTTGGAACCTCATATCGAATTAAGTGACATTGTATATCAATGTGCTTGGTTCGTTCATGATGTACTAGATTCTTGACTAGGTTGAGAACAACTTGGTTGTTATAAAACAAGTGAATTGGAGATTTGGATGGGTGACCCATACTTGTCAAAATGCAACGTAACCATATCTCCTCACACACTACTTCTCGTGCAGTGTGATACTCTGCCTTTGTAGATGAGATAGCAACCACCTGTTTCTTCTTTCTGTGCCAAGAGATAGGACCGGATCCAATATGAAAGATATATCTTGAAGTTGACTTGCAATCATCATATGATCCAGTATAGTCAGAGTCCATGTATCCTTGCAAGAAGAATTGATCATTCTTATTGTATTCTAGGCCATAGTCAATTGTACCATGGACATAGTGAAAAACATGTTTTTTTGCCTTCCAATGAGTGGTATTAGGCTCCTACATGAACCTTGAAAGATAGTTGACAACAAGCACAATATCTAGCCTAGTGTTTGTCAGATATATGAGACTCTTTATCAGTTGTCGATAGAGATCACCATCTATC
The DNA here is from genome assembly GCA_028583015.1 of Wollemia nobilis. NCBI lineage: Eukaryota > Viridiplantae > Streptophyta > Pinopsida > Araucariales > Araucariaceae > Wollemia > Wollemia nobilis. The sequence continues at coordinate 4,907,395 of JAQPPZ010000755.1, read as the reverse complement.
TATGATGAATCATCATACCAAGATAACTGAAGTCCTGACTCCATTATATTTTCCATTGGTTTATAATCAGTCATATAGTATTTTTCTAACAATGTTTTGGCATATTTTTTTTGAGACACCTTGATGTGGTGCTTCTTATGGTTCACTTCCAGACTAAGACAGTAATGGAGAATCCTAAGATTTATCATTTCAAAAGATGTGCACAAGTATTGTTTGACAACAACTATCAAATATTAGGAGCTTCCAGTAATGATTAGATCATCTATATACAGTACAAGTAACACTATCTTAGATCCTTATTTCCTAAAATAGAGATTTTCATCTGCCAAAATCCTTTTAAATATATTTTGCATAAGGTGATTATCCATCTTTTTATACCAAGCTCTAGGAGCTTGTTTCAAACAATATAAGGATTTGATCAATTTACGGACTTTCTTTTGTTGGCCTTCCACTTGAAATCCCTCAGGGTGGGTCATATAGATCTCTTCTTGAATATTACCATTCAGGAAAGCACTCTTGACGTCCATTTGATGAACTTTCCATCCAAATTGTTCTACCATAGCACAGATAACTCGAATGGATATCATTCGAGTAGTAGGTGCAAAATTTTCCTCATAGTCAATAACTTCCTTTTGTGCATAGCCCTTAGCCACAAGGTAGGCATTATGCTTCTCAATTTTTCCATCTACATTTTACTTGACCTTGTACACCTATTTAAAACAAATGGGCTTATTTTCTTGTGGCACATCAAAAATCTTTCATGTCTGATTCTTCTTCAGAGACTTGTATTTTATGTCAATAGCAACCTTCCAGTGTGGCTTTCCAAGGGCATCTTGTACTGTTGTTGTTTCATGCTCATAAAGTGAAGACATAAACACTCTTTCATCATCCACATACATATATTCTGGTTCAATAGAAATTTCTTCAAAATATTGACAAAGTTCATCAACCTCAGTAGTCTTTGTTGCAGCTTTCTCTTGATGAGCCATACTGCGAGTACAAGGTCTATTCAAAGTCATATCTGGGGGAGTGGAAATATTGGAGTCTTTGATAGTACTTTTATACCATTTAGGAATATTTTGCTGTGGAGAAGAAGTAGATCCTCCTTTTTGTGATGACGAAGGAGATCCTCCCTTCTATAATGAAGAAGGGGACTTCTCATCCACAAATTCTAAGTATATACCTGATGTGTTTTGTGATGTGAAAGTCTCATCAAAAACATCTTTGCTGGTATGAATCTTCTTAGTTAATGGATAAATAAAGTGGTAACCCTTTGAGTGCTCATCATTTCCAAGAAGAATACATTGCAAGGTCTTCTCATCTAGCTTCTTCCTTTTATATTTGGGTATGTGCATAAAAGCTTTACATCTAAAAATATGTATATGAGAGATGGAGGGTTTCCTACCACTCCATTTTTCCTATGGAGTTATTCCTTTTAGGGCATTTGTGGGTGCTCTATTCAATAGATACAGTATGGTGGTGACAGCTTCTGCCCAAAAATATTGCTCTAGATGTGCTTCTGTGAGCACAGAAACTCCATTTTTCTAAGGAGTATAAGTAGTAGTGAGCTATCTCTTGATACCATGTGCAGTCAAATATGCAAAAAATTATTTAGAGGTGAACTGCCCCCCTCTATCTGAGCGGAGGATCTTGATTGAAGTTATTGATTCCTTCTCAACAAATTTCTTGAATTGTTGGAAGTGACTAGAAGCTTCTGATTTCAGATGAAGAAATTCTTACCCACATCTTCCTAGAGTAGTCATCTACAAACAAATGAAAATACCTCTTGCCTCCAACACTGTTTGGGATAAAAGGACCACATAGATCGGTGTGAATTAACTCCAGAGGTTTCTTTGCTCTTGTAGAACTCTTTTCAAAAGGTACTCTGTGCTACTTTCCTGCCAAGTAGTCAGAGAAAACTGGCAATGTAGTGGAAATGAAGGGAAGACCCTTTACCATCTCATATTTACTTAATTAAAGTAAATATCTAGAACTGAGATGCCCGTATCTCCTATGCCAAAGTGTGGTGGCTTCCTTTTTAGAAACTGTTATGGCAAAATGAGGGGTGGATATAGCATCCAAAGCAAACAATCCATGCTTGTATGAAATAGTTGCAATGTTTTTACCCCTCTTTGTGATAAAGCAACGCTTCTTATCATTTTCAACACGAAAATCAACAACCATCTTCTTATCCAGGATTTGGGGAACTAACAATAGATTGTTTGTCAATCCTGGAACATAAAGGATTATTTCAATCTAAAACTTGTCATCTGGAAGAATTATTGAAACTATACCCTCACCTTGAACCTTGTAGGTTTTGTCATCAGCAATGGTGATGGGTTTTCCTTCCTTGTATTTATATATCTCAAACCATGATTTATCGCCAGTCATGTGTTTACTGGCACCATAATCAATATACCACAAAGGATAATTTGGCTTGGAGGATACCAAAAAAAAATTGATTTACTTCATGGTGGGTTGAAGGGTTTTGAACCCTTGACATTATGGCCCTGGGCCTTAGCAACGGGCCAACGAACCTGCCCAGCTACCTCACCTACCAATATGGGAGGTGAGGTTAGCAAAATTTAAGCTCCTCATTTTGCATGGATGCGTGAGCAGAGCCACCCTAGTGATGCTTCCCAAGTGGTGGGTGGTGCATGGAGGGGCTTCTTGAGCCTACGATCCTGCAAACTACTTCAACTTCGAATGCCTCCTCCTTATCTCCTACTGGTGAATGCCTAAAATAGGTAACACCTCCTCCTTCCTACTAGTAAGCTTGCGACACACATAGTGCTTCGAATTTGCCTTGAACTGGTTAATTTATCTACATAAATAGGTGTTACAGTGCCTTTCATGACAACTAGAGAGGTCAAGAAAGAGAGATCTGAGTTAATCTAAGGGTGAAATCAAAATTTTAATCCACCCAAAATTGCTAAAAATAGCTGCAAAATGGATTCTTGCAACTAGATTTGTGATCTAACGTGCCAAAAAGTAATGAAAAATTGATCAATTTGTAGCCTGCGGATGAGGGTTTCTATTGACAACATGAGTTGAAAGAAAATGTTTATCCCACATGCATGGGACAGTGGGCAGGTTTATGCTCTATAATCAAAATAGCCCATATAGGATCTTGTCTCCTCTTAGGGAGATGCTTTCTAAGAGGACAATGGGGCCTCGCAAGCGTGAGGCCTCTCTGGATACCAAACTAGGGTCAGTGTCTAGTCACGTCCTAGTTGGCCTTCGAGCCTAATTTTGTCAAGTCAGGTCCTCCGTCCAGTGGCAAAATACCACATTTTTGTCATGTCCTCCATTAGAGTTATATCCTATTGCAGTCGATTCAATGTCTAGTTGGGTGTCCTCCATCTGAGTCAGGTCCTATTGTAGTCGAGTCAACGTATCTGTTAGATTTGGCCTTCAAACCCCATCCAAGTCAGTGGTTGGTTTGCCACGTCAGGTAGTCCAAGTCCGGTCCAGTTTTCATGTGTCATCCCTGTTGGCTAGTCCATCAGGTTCATCGCGTCAAGATCTATCTCAAACTCCATGCTAGTATAGTCGGTCTCTGCTGCCTAGTTTGCCAACGTCATTGGTCTTTGTTGGCTAGTCTACCAGCATCATCTTGGGATGTGTGCCCGAGTTGCAAATCTAACCCTACCTCAGGATGCATTTCCAGATCCAAAAAATGAGCAAGGTTGCATCTTGTGTGACTTGCTCTGATACCATATAGGAATATAGAGTGAAAAACTAGATTGCATTGATATTTGCATAATTAAATACATAAGGGTTAAGGCTAAGAATAACCTTAGTGAGAATATCACCCCTAATGGCACAGCAATAAAAATTTACGCTTTACAATATCTTAGGGTGTCGACTAATGCTTGGACGGTAAGAGAATTTCGGCAAGATGATGTTAGAAATAAAATAAAATAATAAACTATAGGATATTTAAAATATAGGCTAACATGGTGCCTAGATTCATTGGGTTGTTATAGCAATTTAACAACACTTATAATATGAACAAAGAGAATGGGGGAAAGAGAAATTGGCACTATTAGACTCATTCGAATATCATAATAAATCTAATAGTTAACCAATGAGAGAAATGTTCATAACACATCCAAATAATGTAATCTGCTATGAAGAAACACACAAAACTGAAGATAAAAATGATAGAATTGAACCCCATAATTGTATTAATTTTTCAATGAATTTACATGCAAAGTTGGTAGAATGCCATTGAACTTTGTTACAACTTTTTAATACAATGAGAAAATCTTGTTCAAATAATGTAACAAGACTTCTTCAATTCTCCTATTCCAATCTGGTAATAGGAAGAATCTTTGGACTTCAGGCTAAAAAGAACTGGAAATGTTCTCAGCTTCTTAAGCACAGTTCTACCAAAACCTGCACAACAAAGGGGAAGAATGAGGGGTGAATAGAAAAAAGACACAAAGGATACAACAACACAACTCACAGGGCACTCAAGTATACCTCTTAGAAAAATTTGTTATCTCTAAAGCTTGATGCAGATTTTGATCGCAGTTGGTGTCTTTATAGCTCCAGGTTCTTGAATCTATTATTTTTGGCCTCATCTAGGCCTTACACTTGTCATCCTTTGGTTTGATCTTCTCTATGTGCTATCCAGTTGTTCTGAACTATGCGAGGTTGGATTTCCTATCTCAATTTTTATGGTTTTTCCTTTTGCGTAGACAACTGGTGAACTAATATATACATATATATTTTGTTATTTCTTGTTTTTCCTAGTCATCTGATTTTATCATTCAAGATCAGACTAGGTTGCCGTAGTAAATTCTTGATGTAAGATAGAGGGGAACCCGACGTGATGGTGAAGAGAGGGAAGGTGGCATGGAAAATAAACAAACAGAATGACATAGATTACAAAATGGTTATGAAGTAGGTGGGAGCAATGGGAGTTGATTTATGAGTGGGATGGTGGTGAGATGATGCTCTGTGGAATGAATGGAGAGAATACCTAGAAAAAAGAGGGAAGTGATAGGTAGGAGGAAATACGAAATGGAAAAAAATATCTAGAAGCACCTATAGGGTACTTCCATAACTATACTCCATCGGAGTGACCCCTCTGTAACTATATTTCATCGAAGCACCTAGTGAGTAGTTTTCTTGTGAACCGAGCATTTTCTCACTCTTGTTGTGCTTCTTGCATCTTTTAAATTTGTAAAATAGGAACTGGTTGCACTGTTGAGACTTCTTCTTAGAGACTAGAGTTTGCATTTTACACTCTATCGCCATTCTTATGAACAACAACTTTGGCCCGCTCTTGTTCTTATTTATCCTTCAAGTAGAAAATATTTTCATATCAGTTTCTTATGATCAGGTTTATTTTATTCCCTCCTAGTACGTGATCATGTGATGAGGACACACAGAGATCTGATTTGGTTCTCCAATATTAGGTTTTTCACTCGAGTGGTCTACATTATACTTTTTTCAATACCATATGTGGGATTCAGTTTGATCATCTAAACATTTTCTCCCTTGGTTGCTGCCTGAATTTGTATATGTTACTAAGTTTCTAATGGTACTTTACTTTGTTGCTAAAAATTATTCATTATGGTGATGCACGTGTCATTGATTATACTTGGGATGAAGTGCTTCAAAATATATGATGGTTTTCAGAATAAGCTCTTGCACTCACATTCTTATTTTTCCTTTCGGCCTTACATATCTGTGTATATTTCTTTGATGTAGGTGCCTTCATTAGATCATATGAACCTTGTGGATTTATTGTCGATATTTCCTAAGCCTGTATGTGACCGTTAGTCCCAAAATGTATATACCATTAAACTTTGAATATTTTCTTGGGCACTCGTCTATGGATTAAATCATGTAGGTGCATGTCGGTCAAAATTTATTAATCATTAGCTTTGGTTTATTTCGAGCATAGTCATTGATGTCTAAAAATACTGTATAGTTATTAGTACAATGACATAATAAATGTATGTTGAATTATTCATATGCATAAGGTTGAATAACCATGGTTAACAACAATTTAATTAGAAATATTTAGGCCAAAAATTAATAATCATTGCGTTCATTAATCAAGTGTTAAACCTGCACATAATCTTGATTTATTAAGATTAATCAGTGATTAGAAACTTTAATAGCCTTTTGATTAAATCATAAACCTTTATAATCTGATCACATTCTCATGCGCTCACCGTTTGATCTAGGTGGGATCAAGCGCTACCGTCGGATTAACTTGTAGTGCACTTTTTATATCTTGAGGGGGGAAACATTAATACATGCTTAGACATTTGCTAATCATGATTAGCATTTGATTTAACCTTTAATCACTCGATAAATTTATCTTGATTACATTTTTATCACTTCGATAAAGCGTTGTCATCAGATCTGGGCAGAGATGAGCGTGACCATTAGATCTTGTTTTGACCATAACTCCGTCGATGATTACTTTGTTAACATTTGACCGCTTTAGAAAAGTGCTACTATTAGATCTGATGATGATCATCACCACTATTAGATCTAATGAATATGGAGGATGGTTAACCTCAGCTCAGATGATAGCTTTTAATGATCGATCGATCTACTATGAGTGCTACCATTGGATCAACTGATGATCGATGCGATCGTTGATATCCCTTAACCTGCTAGATCATTAAACAAAGACGTGCATGCTTTTATGAATTAAAACCTTATGATATAATCATTGATTTATCTAAGGGGGAAAGGATTAGCAATGTATCAAGACCCTTAATTATGCTTACCAGAAGTTAACCATAGTTTAGTTAAGGTTTAATTATCGGGCGCTAAAGCCTAATGATATAATTTTTCTTTAAGCCTTAGTAATATTTTAAAGTGGTGATTAATAAAGGGGGGATGATTAAACGATGTGCTTAGAACCCTCATTAATCATGCTTATAGTTGGTTTTAATCATGCTTTAACCTTTCTTTGCTGATGAGACTTGACATTCATTAATGCTCGATAACTCCAAAAAAGCACTATCGTTAGATCTGATGGATATCGTGCACTACCATTAGATCTAGTGAACATGTGAGCCTTTTATCCACCACTTAAATTGATTCTTTAATTCATCGATCAAACTCCTATGTGCGTGACCGTCGGATCAACCTAGGATTGAGTGCGGTCGTTGATTTCTCTTGATTTGCAAGATTAATAACCAAGGAGGCGCATAACTTTACTTTTAAATAATCTTAAATTAAATGAAAGAGGATTGATTAGCCACATATTAAGACTCTCGCTAATCATGATTATCAGAGATTTAAAATAGTTTAATTATAATTAATTTATGGGTGCTTTAACCCTCCAATTTAAAGCTCTGACATTCTGAGTGGTGCGCGATAGTCGGATCTCCTCGAGATCAAGCGCAGCCACTCAAATTTAAGAAGGTACATATATTTTAATTTTTAGGATTTATAATGATGTGGCTTAGTTTAAACCTATGTTTAACCGTTATATTATTAGCATTAAGTTTTGGATTATCTGTTAATAAAGCTTTGTGATTAACCCTTATTATCTTTAGTGAGGGCGCATCCGTTGGATGAAGATGGAGTGAGCACTGCCCTTAGATCTTTTGAATTTTCTTGATATTTAACCAAATGGGTGCATGAATTAGGTTTAATTTAATTAGACTTGTATTATGACCATTGTTGACTTTTTGGCTTTAATTATTTGACATTTTAGAGAGCACACATCCGTTGGATTAGCCATAGATCAAGCGCAACCATCCAAATCTATCAACTTGTTCGATGCTTAACCAAAGGGGGTGCATACCCTTACTTGGATTTAGTCAGAAAAAAAGTGTTTTAGACCTTAGGTTATATGATTTTGATTGTGGGTCTCTTTGAATTATCTTTTGAGTTGCTTATAAAAGCGCATCCGTTCAGATCTTGTGGGAGCGCATGCATTCATCCAATTCAGAGGAGTTGAATTTTGGAATCCTACTGTTTTTTCTTCAATTGGAAACTCTTTAGGGACTTTTATGATGACTGCTGATTGTACTCAAAATTTTGAACATATTATTTATGTTCGAATTTGTGTTTTAATGGATTTTGACAAACCCCTACCTAAAAATATCACATTACAATTTGGGGAAGACACTTGGGAGCAAGTAGTGGACTATGAGAACATTCCTTTTCGTTGTAGAATTTGCCATGAATATGGTCATTTGGCCAGTGCTTGCCCAAATAAAATTCCTGATCAAAATAAAGAAGATATAAAATCAGCAGGTTTCCAAATACCTAAGAAGAACACTCAAAAAAACCAGTTATGAAGGATCAATCAAAGTCATCTGCTAATATGTTTGAAATCCTTTCCACAAATTATGTCCCAAGTGAGGAAGAGGAAATAATGGAAACTAAAATCTTAGAAACACAATTTAAATATGAAGGGAAGAACTTAGAGACAAACCAACAAATCAAAGGTTTTCAACAGAAAAAAGAGAAAATTTACACAAGAAAAACAATATTTCAAATGTCAAAACTTCAAATAATGCAGGTCCCAATATAGACTCTGTTGAACCATATAGTAAAATTTTGGTTGTGTACAAGCATTATTCAAGGTTAGAAGCCATCTCAGATTCAATTGGAATAAGTCAAGAAATAGGGAAAAAAAATTAAAGATGGATTCTAATAAAAAAGCAGGTCGCAAGACCAATCAATATCATATGGTAAAAGAAGGTGAAAAGCTTGTAGAGGAAGGTAAGATTAATGCCCTTACCAACTTTTTTAGCCTTGGTATTAATGAAGATCATCACTTGGAATATTAGAGGACTCAAAGGAATTCTTTCAAAACAAAATGAAATTAGAAGAATTATTCATATAAATCATCCACATCTTGTTTTCCTTCAAGAAACAAAGATGTCAATGGAGGATATGGACTCAATTTCCAGTAAAATTTGGCTAGCTGGAAAAGTGTTTTCCCTCAGTTCCCAAGGGACTTCTAGTGGCATTGCTTGTCTTTGGGACCCAAAAGAGGTAGTTATTCACCATATGGTTGGCAGTTGGGGTTTGTTAGCTATAGCTATTCAAAGTAGACATTCCAAACAAATTATGCTCTGCATTATTGTTTATGCTCCGACTTCTTTGGAGGAAAAAAGAAGATAGTGGAAGGATATTACTTATATTATCTCTCATTTTCTTGAAGCTTGGATCTTGATCGGAGGAGATTTCAATACCATCCTCTCTCTGGATGAGAAAATGAGGGGAATAGAAATTTAGACAAAAGCACTGACCTCATGAGGGAATATATTGCAAACCTCCATCTTGTGGATATCCAACCAGATAATGGCCTTATGACTTGGTCTAACAGAAGGCAAGGGTTAGCTTGTATAATGGAGAGATTGGATAGGTTTTTGCTCTCTGGAAATTTCTTAATCCATGGTCACATTCCTAAAGTGAAGACTCTTAATAATTTTGGTTCGGATCATTGGCCAATCATGGTGGAAATGTGGAAAACCAATGTGAGTTTCTCTCCTTTTCATTTTCAATTAATGTGGCTTAGAGACATTTCCTTCAGACCTCGTGTGCAACAATGGTGGAAGGAAGGCAAACCTAGGCATGGGACTAAGATGTTCTATTTTTCCAAAAGACTGCAATACATTAAATCCAAAATCAAGACTTGGAACTGGAAAGAGTTTGGGGATGTTCATAAAAAAAAACATGAAGTTATTGCTCATCTTGAAAATTTGAATAAGAAAATATGTTTAGATGGCCTCACAGAGAAGAGAAGTGTAGATGAAATTAAACTCACAACTCAGTTAGAGGAATGGGAAAAAAGAGAAGAAATCTTATGGAAGAAAAAATCTAGAATTCAATGGCTCAAATAAGGAGATCGAAACACAAATTTCTTCCACAAATATCTTCTAGCTCGAAGATCTCACAACTTTATTTCTTCCTTAAAATCATATTCTGGAGATGTTGTTTATACTTGGGATGGCATGAACTCTATTGTTGTTGATTACTTTTCCAATATTTTTGTTGCTACTCCTCTTGACTCAGCTTCACAACAAAATGTTCTTCAAGCAATCCCTTCTCTTATCACTTCTGAGGAGAACTCTATTTTGACTGCTCCTGTTACTATCAATGAGCTTCAACAAGTAGTTTTTAAAATGCAAAAATGGAAAACCCCAGGTCCTGATGGTTTTCCTATTGAGTTCTACCAAGAGTTCTGGGATATCCTTCATGTTGATTTATTAGAGGTGGTGGAAGAAGCCAAGAAAGCCAAAGAAATTTTGAAGGTTATCAATAAAACTTATATTACTCTTGTTCCAAAAGCTCAAGAGGTTGATCATATCTCAACTTTTAGACCTATTGCTTTATGTAATGTTCTTCTCAAAATCATTACTAAAATCATGGCAAAAAGGTTGAAGCCTCTTTTGCATAAGATTATTTCCCAGAGCAAGGGGGTTATGTGGAAGGACATCAAATAGTAGATGAGATAGTTCTTGCTCAGGAAGCCATCCATTCCATGGATATGCAAAAATCTCCTTCCATGTTCATTCGGTTAGACTTATCCAAAGCTTATGACAGAGTGGATTGGCACTTCCTTATCAAAGTTTTGAGGCAATTTGGTTTCTCTAAGGATTGGATGGATTGGATTATGGGATGTATCTCTTCAGTTTCCTACTTAGTTCTTATCAATGGCAGGCCTTCTCAGTCATTCCCAGCTTCCAGAGGTATTAGGCAAGGTGACCCGCTATCCCCTTATTTATTCATCATTCTTGTTGAATGCTTGGGTAGGACTATAACCAAAAAGAGGGAAAACAAAACCCTTGAGGGAGTTACCATTGCTCATGGAGCTAGACCTATCTCTCATATTCAATTTGTGGATGACTCTACTCTTTTAGGTAAAGCTACAGTTAAGGAAGCTTCTAATATTAAGCAAATCATTAGCTATTTTTCTAAGGCTATTGGGCAATTGATCAATGAAGACAAATCTAAAGTTATTTTCTTTCACTACTCTGCTAGACAGGAATCCATGGTCTTGGATAAATTAAGATATAAGAAGACCTCCCTTCCAATCACTTATTTAGGTATTCCCATAAATATTCAAAGGCAAAAAAATAAAGATTGGAATTGGTTGTTGGACAAAGTCAAGAAGAAAATTGGAAAGTGGACCAACAAGTGGCTTTCTTCTGGGGGTAGAATCACCTTGGTAAAATTAGTCCTTCAAGCTATTCCTATTTATGTTTCTTCCATTTTGAATATCCCAAAGGCTGTTCTTCGAGAATTGGATCAAATCAGTCATCGTTTCCTTTGGAGTGGTACTAAGGAGAAAAGAAAATGGGCCTTGGTGAAATGGGATACTTTATGTCTTCCTAAGAGTGAAGGGGGTTAGGATTCTGGTCTTCTATTAATAACAACAAAGCTTTAGCTGCTAAATTATATTGGAGGATGTTGCATAACCCCAATGCTCTTTGGGCCAATAATCTCCGTGCTAAATATGCTCGAGAACAAAAGTCCCGAAGACCTTGTTCGCTATCAAATTCCTACCAAAGGTTCTCCCATTTTAGCAGCTTCTTAAGACTGGTGAGGATTTGATAAAGAAAAAATTATTTTGGATCATTCATAATGGTCAACAAGCAAATTTTTGGATAGATTCTTGGGATGGTCACAAGCCTTTGATAACTTGGTTTCCTGATTGGAGGCCTTGGATGGAGGAGCTTCACCGAGCTAATTGGATAAAGGTGGCTAATTACCGTCGGTACCATACTGGTAATTCAAAGGTTGGTAGATATTGGATCCCTATTGAGGACTAGCCTATTCAAATCCCAGAAAGGCAAAGACAAGATATCCAAGGCATCCTTCATATGAGATCCCTCTCTTGGTCCCATGAAAAAGATTGTTTTGGATGGAACAACACTACTAAGGGTGAGTATTCAGTTGCTCAAGGTTATTTGACCTTATGCCATAATAATCCCAACCATTCTTCTAACATATTTTCTTGATTGTGGGCTCAAAATTTCTGGCCTAAGGTGAGGTTCTTTAATTGGATTTTATTGCATCGTAGGGTGCTTACTGGTGAGCAACTTATGAAGCGTGGTTTTCATGGCCCTTTTAGATGTGAAATGTGTGAAGAGAATGTAGAAAATCTCAACCATATTTTTATTGAGTGTACTTTAGCCTCTAAGCTATGGAGGAGAATGGCCACTTTACTTGGCTTACAATGGTCCAATTTTTTTACTTTTGAACAACTTTGGAGGGATTGGCCTAATCAAGAGGGTGTTGATCATTTTATTAGGTAGTTAGTTTGGATGGGTTCTACCATTCTTCTTTGGAATATTTGGAATGAAAGGAACAACCAAATTTTTAATCAAGATAGGAAGGATATTCACTATATTTGGCAAAATACCATAGCCAACTTAGTTGAATCAGTCCATCAACTCCTTAATCACCCCCAAAACTCCCACCAAATATGGGATCAAGTGATGCAAATATTGAAGATTAAATCTTCTAAGGGCAACCAACTTAAAGGGAATGTGAGTATTAGTAAGATGGATAGGACTAGAAATTGGCAACCTCCTCCTAAGGATTTTGGAAAAGTCAATACCGATGGAGCCTCTAGAGGGAACCTTGGAAAAGATAGTGTGGGAGGAATTGGTAGACTTTCAGATGGCTCCCTGGTTTTTACTTTTGCTGAGAATTTGGGTATTCTTTCCAATAACCTTGCTGAGGGGTATGGTATCCTCAGAGGCCTTCAGGAGGCTACTAAGGTTGGATGGGAAAAGGTGTTAGTTGAGTCTGACTCTCAACTTATGATTAATATCTTGAAGACTCCTTCTAAGAATCATAAGGTGGATTGGAGAATAAAAAGAATTATTGAGAAGATTCAATTAATCCAGATGGGATTTTTGAAAGTTGATTACAATCATGTGGTCAGAGATCAAAACAAGAGTGCTGATGCTTTAGCTAATTGGGCTTTGGACAAAGGTGATCTTACTTGTTATGGCCACCCTCCTAGATGGTGGGCTTCTCAAATTAGGGAAGCTCTTCTTTCTATCATTTCTTTGGATGGCTCCAGTTTTGAAGGTACCTAGTTTCTTCTTGTTTTTTTTTTTTGCTTCTCTTTGGTTCATTTAGTTTTTTTTAGTTCCCTAGCTCATTCTATTCTTTATTTTGTTTCCTCTATTGATTCTTGCCTTAATAGTCTTCTGGTCTAGATAGGTCATTGTTATGTTCAATTTTTTTTTTCTTTTTTCTTTTTTGTTTTTTTTGTTTAGTTTTTTAAGGTGGGTGGGTTCTTTTGTTTTGTTTTGTTTTTGTGTTCTTTGTGTTGTTTTTTGTTGTTCTTGTGTTTTTGTTGTTTTGTGTTTTTTTTATGTTTTTTGTTATTGTTCTTGTGTTTTTTTCATTCTTGTTCTTGGGTTTCTCTTTGTTTGTGTTAATTCATGTTTTTATGTGTGAGTGTTTTCTATGTTTTTTGTTTTTGTTTATTGTCTGTTGTTGGTTGTTTTTTATTTTATTTTTATTTTTATTTTTATTTTTTATTTTTTAGGTTTTGGTTGTGTTTATTTTTCATGTTTTTTTTTGGGTTATGTCTTTGTAGTGTTTTGTTGTTTTTGTCTTGTTTGTGTTTTGTTATGTGGTTCTTGTGTTTTTCTATGTGGTTCGTGTTGTGGTTTCTTTTATCTTATTGTGCGTGTTTGGTTGTGCTTTTGTTTTTGACACACTCAAGGAGCATGTTTTTTATTTTATTTTATTATTTTTGTTGTTATTTACTTATTTTTAAATTGGTTTTGTGTGTTTGTTTGCTCCTTGAGTATGTCAAAGGTGGTAGGCTAGGTCCGAGTCCTGGGCATTTTTGGCAAAATGGATACCCCTGCCTCCTTGGGTCTTACCCGAAAGTGGCATCCCTTTTGGGATGTTTTCCACAAATAAATAATAATAATATTAACGGTCGCAAAAAGGCAATTAATCCAATGGCTAAGGTTATGGCTTTAATTTAATTTGGATGAACATTTTAGAAACGGCTAATTAGAGCCAAAAATTAAAAACCAATTTTACAGAAGCGACTGCAATAGAGACCAACAAATTTAGATGAAGGCTTTGGAAATCAAAATTTAAATTTGGGGGTTTTTGATGTTGAGTCAAATTTGGCTCCAACAGGTCTATGATTTCTTTTGTCAATGATTCTACTATTTGTTTCATTTTAATTTTTGTATTTGTTACAACTACATAAATTCCGTTGTATGTTATGGGCATTTGTTCAACTTCATTTGTAGCTATATCCATTCGCTGACCAAAATAATATAAAGGAATTTCCTTTCCATGGACATTAATACATAGATGATTGTTTATATTGAAATTCAAAATTTTTTGAGGATCATTCACGTTTTTCAATGCTCTCAAACATGGAATCCATAAAAATTTGACCAAATGTGTACATCGTATCAATATGTAAGAAAATTTTTTTCTCACCCTGATGAAATCCATGATATAAATTGAGCTTTCTTGTGCAATTTTGATCAAAGTATTCATTTCTTCTAACATTAGAAGAATACCACATAATGTGAGAAGTATTTCAAAGTCACTCATTCGAAATAGCAAATATTTAGCCTTATCAACTGCCCTATGATTTGCATGCATAAAATCTACCAAGGATTGATATTATTTGAAAACTCTATGTCGGTTGATACATTGAAATCCACCTAGTATCTACATCTTTTAAGAGTTTTTTACCTTCAGTAACTCCTAGTGCAAACTACTGAAACTCCAAAAATATTTTTAGACTACGTGAAAAATGATCATGAATATCACAGACAATCTCTTCCACTCTCACTACATTTGTAAATGTATCCACAATTTTGTATGCAAGATTCATTCTATGAACCATGCAATGAATAGGGATCAAATATGGGGTAATATAGGTTTGTCGTCTAACACAAAGACCATTCTTGTGTCCTTACATTATAGCAACACCATCAGCTCCAACACATATTAACTTAGTGGCTATTTCCATTTCATTGATTCTTGCTATTTTCCTTAGACTAGAAACAACAACATTGTAAATATTTTCTACATTGCAATTTTCCACCATCTTGCGTAGTCCAAGTAAATGAGGTTACCTTAAA
The DNA here is from genome assembly GCA_028583015.1 of Wollemia nobilis. Classification (NCBI taxonomy): domain Eukaryota; kingdom Viridiplantae; phylum Streptophyta; class Pinopsida; order Araucariales; family Araucariaceae; genus Wollemia; species Wollemia nobilis. The sequence continues at coordinate 4,892,309 of JAQPPZ010000755.1, read as the reverse complement.
TGATTTTCCAATGTGTAAACATGCATGCAAATCCAATATGTGTTGTCAACAACAGTGATGCAGGAGCATCCAGTGGTAGTAGAGCAATCTTGCATCACCAAAAAAAATAATAATAATAATAAATAAATTATATATGTTCAGACCCATGTGTTTAAAATATATATATGTTTAGACCGATGTGTTTAAATAAATATATATATATATATATATATATATATATATATATATATATATATATATATATATATATATATATATATATATATATTATGTTTAGACATATATGTTTAGACCCATATGTTTAGACCTATATGTTTAGACCCATATGTTTAGATCCATGTGTTTAGACCCATATGTTTAGACCCATATATGTTTAGACCTATGTGTTTAGACCCATATGTTTAAACCCATATGTTTAGACCCATATGTTGGAAATTCAAATTTCAAGAGAATATTTTCCTGGGCGAGAAAATGAAAATTAAAAATGAATATTTTCCTGGTGGGAAAATGAAAGGTGGGAAAAGGAGTTATACTTACCAGAACATTATTTGGAAAGTTATTAATAGGGGGAATAGAGATTACCGAAGGGGTCCGGTATCACAGAGAGGTCTGGTATCAGAGATCATGGCTTCAATTTGTAGATCTCCAGTATTTGTAATAAAATCGGCCTTATGGTCATACATTGTGATTTTCTAATACAGTTTTATTGAAGAAATATTTGATGTGGGGATTCTATTGAATTTTTATGTGATTTAATATTAGATGTGGGGTTTCTATTGATTTTTTTTGTGATTTTGAGTATTGTGCGAGTGTTGGGTGGAGTAGCCCTTCATCAAGTGGTATCAGAGCAGGATTTCCTAAGTGCGTAAGCATATCGTCGAATGTGAGGCAATTTACACCAGGATCTATGGTTCGGGTTTGGAAAATTTGGAGCAAGATGCCCCCATGAAGAAATCTAGGTATTGCCAGTAATGTCGTAGTGCCAGTAGAGGATTTTTGAGCTTTGTAGAGGCAAGTCCAGGCATTACAAGAAGAGTTGCATAGAGGTTTTGGTCTAAGAATAGAGGAAAAGAGCGAAGATAAAGTCAAAGAAGAGGAAGACCAGTGTAAGGAAGAATAAGAGGCAGTAGATCCTGCCCAAGAGAGGTTATACAGAGCCATATCCCAGATTGGGAAGAGGCCAAAGATGAAGGTTTTCACATACTCAAGAAATCTTAACCCAGAGAAGTTGATTGATTGGATCAATGACCTGGAAGAATATTTTGAATATGAAGAGGTGGAAGATCTTGACCGGGTCAAGTTTGCTAAGACCAAACTGAAGGGTCATGCTAGAATCTGGTGGAAAGGAGTATAGCTTGACAGAAATAGGAAAAAAGATAGGATATCTAGATGGGAACGAATGGTGGAAAATTTGAAGAGGCAGTTTATTCTGGTAGATTACGAGTTGGATCTACTAAAGAAGATGCAAAGGTTGAGACAGTCAGGAAAGTCTATCAAAGAATACACTGAGGAGTTCTATAAGATCTTGATCGAAACTGACCATTCTAAGGCTAACAAGGTGAAGGTATCCCATTACATCAATGGGTTGTGAACTAGTATTCAAGAAGAGCTGAGTCTGGTTAGGATAAGAACCATTGAGGATGCTTACCAGTTTACTCTAAAATTTGAAGAGAAGTTGAACATAAGTTTTGAGGGTAAGCAAAAATGAAGATATCATGGAGAAAGAACTGGTGGAAGAACATATGGAGGATGAGGTGAGAAGAAAGAAGAAGCTAGCAGTAGTCAGGACCATAAGGGAGATAATGCTTACATATCCCATGGTCAGAAGAGTAACTACCCAAGAGGAAGAGGTATATATGGCCAAGGAAATGAAGGAAGAGGGTTTCATAGAACCTGCTTCAACTGTGGAGAAGAAGGACATCGAGCATATGAGTGTCCACAACACCAAGATAATCCAAATAGGAGGCCAACAGGTAATTCTAGAGTTGCTATTACAGATGAAGGAGCTAAATCAGAGCACTCTAAGGAGGCAGAGAGAGGAGAAGTTATGGTCACAAAGAGAACCTTGTTGAATTAGGAGAAGGAACCAGACTAGAGGAAGAGCCTATTTTTCATAAGGTGTAAATGTTTAGGTAAGGTCTGCAATGTTATTATAGATAATGGTAGTACTAATAACTTTGTATTTGAAGAAATGGTTACTAAGTTATAGCTAGAGAGAAGGAGACACCCGCATCCATACCGTATTGCATGGTTGCAGAAGGACCATAGGGAATTGGTCAGTGAACAATGCTTAGTCAAGTTTAATATTGGGAGATACTAGGATGAGGTCCTGTGTGATATCATGTCTATGGATACTTTCCATATGTTGTTAGGAATACCATGGCAGTTTGATCACCGTGCAGTCCATGATGGACATGCCAATACTTACTTCCTAATAAAGGAAGGAGTGCACCATAAATTGAAGACACAAAATGAGATGGATGAAAAGGTATGTAATAGTTCCAAAAATTATTTGGTTGATGGTAGGAAATTTCTAGATGATTTGAAGTATGAGCATGTGTGTTATGAATTAATTCCTAAATTTAGGGAAGAACCAAGCAAATATGTCCATGTAGAAGTCTCAGATATATTGGAAGACTTCTCATATATTATATCTGATAATGTGCCAAAGGGTTTACCACAAGCAAAATTTGCCTATAACAATTCTGTCAATAGGAGTACTAGCAAATCACCATTCTAGATTGTATATGGGAGTAGTCCAAGAAATGATTCTGAGTTGAGGAAGTTGGACAGGGGAGAAAATAATAGTGCTAAAGCTAAAAACTTTGCAGAGCATCTGAAGGATTTGCATGAAAATTTCAAACAACACATCAATAAGATGAACACTCCATACAAGACAAATGCTGATCAGAAAAGGAGGTTTAAGTAATTCCAAGTTGGTTATGAAGTCATGGTGCACCTGAGAAAGGAGAGGTTTCCTACTATAACATATAACAAGATAAAAATGAAGAAGTTTGGACCATGCAAGATCATACAGAAAAGAGATTCAAGAAATACATATGAGGTGGAGTTGTCAAGTGGATTGAACATATCACTTGTGTTCAATATTTTTGATTTGGTAGAGTATCATGAAGGTGACAGTTCTAAGGAACCAGTTGCAGAGTTGTGGAGTGTTCCGACATCGGCTCCAATGACAGAAGAGATAGAAGAAATATTGGATACCCGCATCAGCAGAAGTAAAAGAAACAGGAAGTATGAAGAATATCTGGTGAAATGGAAGGGAAGGCCTATAGAATATTTGACTTGGCTTTCCAAGTCTGAGGTTGACCACCTTGGTTTTGCTCCAACAAAAGAGAAGTGAGGTCACTTCTCAAACTTACCCTGGGTGTCTAATGCAGGAGCATCTAGTGGCAGCAGAACAATCTTGCATCACCAAAAAAAATAAATAAATAAATAAATAAATTATATATGTTTAGACCCATGTATTTAAAAATATATATATGTTTAGATCCATGTGTTTAAAAAAAAACATATATGTTTATACATATTTGTTTAGACCCATATGTTTAGATCCATGTGTTTAGACCAATATGTTTAGATCAATTTTTTTAGACCCATATATGTTTAGACCTATGTGTTTAGACCCATATGTTTAAACCCATATGTTGGAAATTTAAATTTCAAGAGAATATTTTCTTGGGTGGGAAAATGAAAATTAAAAATGAATATTTTCTTGGTGGGAAAATGAAAGGTGGGAAAAGGAGTTATACTTACCAGAAAATTCTTTGGAAAGTTATTAATAGGGGGAATAGAGATTACCGAAGGGGTTCGGTATCAGAGATCGTGGCTCCAATTTGTAGATCTCCAGTCTTTGTAATAAAATCGGCCTTATGGTCATACATTGTGATTTTCTAATACAGTTTTATTGAAGAAATATTTGATGTGGGGATTCTATTGAATTTTTATGTGATTTAATATTATATGTGGGGTTTCTATTGAATTTGTCTGTGATTTTGAGTACTGTGCGAGTGTTGGGTGGAGTAGCCCTTCCTCATCAAGCAGTCACCTCATAAATTGAAAGTGAAATGAATTTGGACTTTTTTATTTTCTCTTTGAGGTCATCCTGCTCAACCAATGACAAACATTTTACCATTTCCCAATCACTTCGATCTGACCAATGGGTGTTGGGTAAGTTTTGCACATCAACTAGTCAAAATAGAGATTATAATCAATGAAATCATACATAGGTATACCATTTTTAAGAATAGTGAGTACAACAACAAACTATAAACTTTTTGAAGCTAAAGTGAACTTTTCCATTTTTTAAAATTGGGCTTGAATCGTTGCACCTTTCTCAACCAAATTTTTTTTTTATTTCATTGTTTTATCATATTCTTGTGCATATCTGATATGTGCACACTCTCATGCATATTTCCACGTATATTTTTTTGTATTGGTCCATCACTTTATTTTGTTTTTATATAAACCTTTCCACAATGTTTTTCTATTGTATATTTCTTAACTTGCAATCTGTGATCCTTTCCATGTTTCCAATTGCAAATTATGTATCTCAATTCTTTTATTACCTTGTTACTATTCTATGGAAGCATTGGCTCAACAAATGAAAAATTTGAAACCCAATCAGGCTGAAATGATCTGTTAATTGTCCATCTAGATGACCTTGCACGTTTATGTTTTTTAGAAGAATATTCTTCGGAAGTAGGGACTGCATAAGAACTATTATTTTATTTTCCATTTGGCATGTTAGTTTCAGGAATCTCTTCATGTTGTTGTTCCATTTATTTAAGAAAATTTTTATATGTGGACTTTTCATTATCGTGGTTGACCGCAGAAATAGGGAGAGGGACAATGTGTGACTTTTGGGTGTCTACATGTGGATATGTGGAAGTAGAGGCATACCGAGGTCAGCAGTTTTTTCTGTAGATATAATACTAAGGTCAATACCAGGGTCATTATCATTATTCTTTTTAAAAGCATGCTTTCTTTAAAAAAATATAGATAAACAATGGAAAAATCCACCAACCAAAAATAACCCTTCTTAATGAATGAAAATATTATATATAAAATTAACAATGTATAAAAATTAACTAGTTCATAAGTATGTAAAGGTGTTCATACCTTCAATTTGTGTAGATGTTGATGGCTGAATAGATTTTAAAATATTATGAAATTATTTGAGGATACTCCTTTTATCAAAAGACTGACCTCCCTTCTTTCCACTACCAACAGGTGATATTTTACCTATATAAATAGAAGAGTAATATGATCATTTAAAAAAAGTTAAAATAATTGGTAAAAGAGAGAACTACTATTCAAGACAACAAGAATATCTAACCCAAGCAGGCTTGATATTGGTGCCCAAATAATAGGAAAACCTCTTTATTGAGTGTCAATGAATAAAAATGTATAAAAAAGGAACATAAATGGTAACAAAAACTTATCGATAAATGATTTTCGTTGTATGTCACTTGCCTTGTGACAATCGTCTTGTGACAGTCACCTTGTGACAGTCACCATGTGATAGTCACCTTGTGACAGTCGCATTGTGATAGTCACCTTGTGACAGTCGCATTGTGATAGTCACCTTGTATCAGTTACCTCATATTAGTCACCCCGTATCAATCATCCCATGTCAGTTGCCTTTTGCCAATCACTTCGATCGATCGCCTTGTGATAGTCACCTTGTGACAGTCACCTTGTTATAGTTACCTTGTGATAGTCACCTCATGATAGTCACCTCATGTCAGTCACCTTGTGTTAGTCACCTTCTACCAGTCACTTCTATAGTCGTCTTGTGTCAGTCGCCTTATTTTAATTGTATGAAACTATGAGTGTCATTGTCAAGGTTACCTATATATAGCGGGGTACAAGACGTGAATTGGGCGAGATAATTTTTTTTAATAATTTTAAGGCAAAAATTATGCGAGAAAACTTATTTTACGGGGGTAAATTTACCCTAAAAAAATTAATCCCATAATTTTCGAGCGAATGGGCTGACATTTAGGGTCCCAAAATTAGCAAAATAAAAGTTGTGAAAATCCTAAAATTCTCTCTAAATTATAAAATTTGCCCTTGTGCATAAACTTGATCCACAACATTCCCTCAATATTTCACACCATTGTTTTATCCTTATGTGGATGACCTCTTTTAAGATAGACTAAACTCTCATCGACCTACTTTAGGGAGACTCATTGCAAGCAAATTCATGGTTCAATTGTGTGAACATAAGCATAAGCAAAATGTAATCAACCTATATGATGAGTATTTATTCATGTTACCCTAAGTTGTTTATGAACAAGTCATCTATCATCATTTATCTTTTACCCTCATTGTTGGTGGTTGTTCTATGTCCATACACCCATGAGTACCTGGTCATGTAGCTAAATGTGCATTAGTAGTGCCATGTTCGAAGCATAAAATGCATATAACCAATCATTAGGTAATGACTATAAAGAAATATTAAGCATTAAAAATACATCCATCAATACATAATCCCCAATCAAAAGCAGTCCTACCTATAAGGGTCGTGACAAGCCACTTCACTGATGTAGCAGAGGAATGCAAGAACATAATAGTGAGGTTCTATCTAATGCAGGGATGTTGAGGTCAGATCTAAATAGCAAAGATGCAGTCAAATTGTTGCAAACAATATATTTTATTATATGAGATCTTCCAGCTAGGAATATGAGCTACATCAAGGTTTAATCAGATATGTCTATCTCTGCATCCACAAGCAACACATTCTTAAACCAAAGATTTTGTGAGATGAACCAATCTATCTAATCAAACTAGACTTCAACTCTGCAACAAATTATAAAATTATAGAATGGAATTGTAGAGGTGGAGGTGGAATTTTCATGAGGGAAATCCCCCCTCATAGGATAGGAACTTCTTTCTCTTATACCAACTAATGTGGAATCACATCAAGCTAGTTTTGCATTAAGAAACATATGCTTAAATAAGCATAAAAAAATACATTAATAGAATAATAACTTAACAAACTCTAACTGTAGTTGATCCTAACATAGAGTTTGTTAAGTTGTTATTCTATTCATGTATTGCTTTATGCTTATTTAAGCATATGTTTCTTAATGCAAGATCCTAGCATAGAGTTTGTTAACAACTAACAAAAAATTCTTGGACATGAGTGGGATTGCAAACTCATGTTTACATGTAAGAAGCTAATTATTTAATAATTCTTACTAAATTATATGTCCATTTGAATATCCTCATCAATATACCTTCTTGGTATAACCTTGTAAATATTATATTAGGGTTGTATCCTAGATTAGAGTGTGAGTAAATATTTTATGTAATATAATAATGTGCAAGAAATGCACAAGTGTCATGTAAATAAGTGTGCAAGTGTTATGTGTGTAAATGTGCATGAGTGTCTTACATGTAAGTGTGCACAAGTATCTTTAGATTAGAGTGCGTAATGTAAAGAGTCATGTCCAAGTGTGCATACAATATAGAGTCATGTGTATGCAATTTTCAAGTATAGAAGCCAATAATCATGAGACTTGGCATAAGGAAAAGGAATAATAAAATAACCAAAGAGTAATCCTAAGGAAGATGCCAATAACCAAAGAGTCATCCTGCAATGGCTATATAGTACTCCATAGTGTACATTGTATATATCATCAACATCACCACCTACATAGTCTACATTGTCTATATTGTGATCATTGTAACATAGTTTCATGATATATTTGTAAGAGGAAGAGAAGTAATAAAGTTTGCATACATTTGAGCAACTAATATTGTAAGTTTTATTATATTGTATGATTCAGGCTATTTATACATTCATATTGTTGCTTATTAATGAATGTTATTTGATATATTATTAGCCTTGATTTACATATTAGTTGGCTCATATCTTTCTGGTTACATTAATATCTTGATCATATTATATTGCGACTATCATATATTTGATCCTGTAAATAATTATCCTATAAATTTATATTAGTATTAAGGTTTCAAAAGCTACAAGTGGTATGAGAGCTACTATGAGAAGTTACTTGCACAAGAGTTGTTTAGCTACAAAATCAATTTGTGTCTAGAGTGACAAAATTGGTTAGAGTCTATCTACTTTAAAGGAAGTTAGACCTAGAATCTATTGAAAAGTTGAAGAAAGCATAAGCTAGGGTCTTTCCACAAGGTTGAAGGATAACCAATGAGGACTAGGACTCATATTGGAGGTGAATAAACTTGAAGACAATTGATTATTCAAGGAAATATCCAACCCTAATATTAATAGGAAAGTTTCAGGGACAAAAATCCCTTGACATTGATATTCTCTAAAATAAGAATATTTATTGATTTATAGATGCAAAAATAACTCAAGAGAAATTTGTTCATTCATGAAAGAGCCATCTTGACATTGATAAGGTTTTTAAGGACAGAAAAATTCTTGACAACTGATTTCTATCAACACTAAAAAAAATTTAAAGTTGGTACAATCAAGTTATCTTGTTTGGAGCATCAAAAAAGTTTAATATTAACATTATTAGGTTCTATAGTAACGAGGAGAATCATTATTGGAGTTATTAGGATCAACCTAAGATATTGTTGTAGTAGAGATTAATCTTCATCAGAAGTGTGAGAAGCTACCTACAATAAATAGATAAGACTTTCATCTTCAAGTGCAAGAGAAGGTGAAAAACTTTCATCAAGCAAGGATTGATTTGAGTTGTAGGTTATTGAAGTTTTCAGGTCTTGAAGATAGACCTTGATAAAAATAATTTCAAGTCTTGAAGATAGATTTTGATATTGATATATTGACCTGTGATGGGAAGCCTTCTGGTGCTGCCCCTTGGAACCTCGTTCAAGGGTTAAGTATTGTGATGGAAAACATGAAGGTGCCAAGTTTCAATGGAGATAATTATGCTATTTGGAGCATAATTATGAAGACCTTCTTGATGACCAAAGACCCCTAGAGCATTGTAGAAGAAGGATATGATGAACCCAATTGGAACAAGCTACAAGACAAGGGGAGAAAAGAGATGAAATGGAATCAATACGAAAATTGCTTAGCCCTATTGGATTTGAGGAGAGGAATGGAAAAGAGTGTTTTCCCTCTCATAGCTAATTGTAGAACAACTACAATGGCATGGAAAGTATTGAAGGATACTTATGGGTTTGATGTGGACACCCATAAAGCCATGTGTGACAATCATGAAGATTGTTTAAGCAAGGAGGAGCCTTGCTTCCTTGAAGAAATTTCTGAATTAGATCCTTTTGAAGGATCTTTTGAAGACTCTTGTGAAGGCTCATATGAAGAGAAGAGAGACGAAGATGAGTAATCCCTTCATGTAGAAGAGGATGAGAAGGCGAATGAGCCTTGTATAGCTCTAATTGGAGAGAGTTATTGTGAGACACCCATAGTTGCAGACATATCTTGCAAAGGCATGGAAAATTGTAATAGTCAATTATTTCTTTTAGGAGGAGAAAAAGATGAAAATACAAATTATACTAATGAATTTTTTGCAAGAATGGCATGCTTGAAAAACATTCACATTGATAGAAAAGAGGATGGATGTATCAATGGAGAGACAATTGCTCAAGGACCTTGTAGTGAAGACCACTTGATAGTGGAAGAAGACCTTGAAGATGAAGGAAGAGAAACTCTCACATTGGAGTGTTCCTTTCTTGAAGTGATGAGCAAGGTGCAACCAAAGTATTGTCATTGTTGTCAACATAGTTAGGTTGATCAGTTGATGCAATGGACAGGAGTTCATTGATGAGTAAGGTGCAGCCAAAGTGCAATGGACAGGAGTTCATTGATGAGCAAGGTGCAGCCAAAGTATTGTCATTGTTGTCAACACAGACAGAGGATCGGTTGATGCAATGGATAGGAGTGCAGAGGTCATTAGATAGATTGGTTGATGAAGTGAACAAGATTTCAGAGCAGTCAGAGCATGTACAGTGAATTTCCAAGGAGAAAAAAGTGGCCCAGATTCAAAGGATCAAAGAAAAAAGACAAGTAAGAAAATTGTCGCGATATCGCGACATGTTTTCTGTCATGATTTTGTGACATATCGGAGGAGAGAGAAAATGCTGGCAAAACTGTCGTGATTTCGCGACATATCGGAGGAGAGAGAAAATGCTGGCAAAACTGTCATGATTTTGTGACATATCAAAGGAGAGAGAAAATGCTGGCAAAACTGTCACAATTTTGCGACATGTTAAAAGAGAGAGAAAGCACAAGGAAAACTGTCATGATTTCGCGACATGTTCGGAGAGAAGGCGCAAGCAAAGAAAACTGTCGCAATTTCACGACATGTTCAAAAAGAAGGTGCAAGCAAAGAAAATTGTCATGATTTCATGACATGTTTGGAAAGAAGGTGCAAGAAAAGAAAACTATCACGATTTTGTGACATGTTTGGAGAGAAGGCGCAGGCAAAGAAAACTGTCGCGATTTCATGACATGTTTGGAGAGAAGACGCAGAAAAGAAAACTGTCATGATTTCATGACATGTTTGGAGAGAAGGCGCAAGCAAAGAAAATTGTCATGATTTTGCGACATGTTCGAGGAGAAGGAGCTTGCAAAGAAAAGTGTCACGATTTCACGACAATCTGCAAGAGAGGCAGTACGGATGAAAATGTGTCGCGATTTCACGACATGTTTGAGAGAAGGAGCTTGCAAAGAAAAGTGTCACGATTTCATGACGATCTACAAGAGAGGCAGTACGGACAAAAATGTGTCGTTATTTTGTGACATGTTTGAGAAGAAGGAGCTCACAAAGAAAAATGTCACGATTTCGCGACAATCTGCAAGAGAGGCAGTACAGACGAAAATGTGTCACGATTTCGCGACATGTTTGAGAGAAAGAGCTTGCAAGGAAAAGTGTCACGATTTCATGACAATTTGTAAGAGGAAGCTCTAAGGAGAAAAAGTGTCGTGATATCACGACATGTCGGGTTTTCACGATCGAAGGGAAGAAAAGCGCTAAGGCAAAAATGTGTCACGATTTCGCGACATGTTTCATTTTCACGGGCAAAAGGCAGAGAAAGGCACAAGGCAGTGAAAGTGTCATGATTTCGCGACATGTCATGATTTCGCGGGTGCATGCCAAGAAAAGTGGAAGGAAGCAAAAAGTGTCACGATTTCACGACAGGTCTTGTTTTCACTGGTGCTTGCAGAGAAGAGTGTACGAAAGCGAAAGATGTCACAATTTCATGACATGTCATGTTTTTGCTAGTGCTTGCAGAGAAGAGTGTACGAAAGCGAAAGGTGTCACGATTTCATGACATGTCATGTTTTCGCTAGTGCAAGCAGAGAAGAGTGCAAGGAAGTGAAAGTGTCATGATTTTGCGACATGTTCTGTTTTCACAGGTGCAAGCCGAGAAGAGGTTAAGAAAGCAAAAAGTGTCACGATATCGCGACATGTTATGTTTTCACGATCAACTGCCAAGAAAAAGTCAAAGGGGCAAAAATGTCACGATTTCATGACATGTCATGTTTTCATGGGTAAAAAGCGAGAAGAGTACAAAGGGGTAGAAGTGTTGCGATTTCACGACAGGTCACCTTGGCACGAGCTAAGAAGAAAACTCAGCCAAAACAAAGAAATGTAACAGTGAACTGTAGACAGTACAACAGTAAAAGAGGCAGTTACAAAATACATTCATGCAGCCAAAATTAGAAGAGTTAACTGAAGTCATTACAATAGTTACAGGTGCAGTTATAGATAGAAATCATGCAGTTAAATAATAATAGTGAACTAAAGTAATTACGACAGTTACAGGGGCAGTTACAGTGACAGTAAATAGAAGTCATTATTGTAGTTATAGGAGCCATTACAAAGAAATATCATGCAACAATGGTTACTGAAAGTCATCAGACGAAGACCACGAGTTGGAAAAATAAACGTCTCGAAGCCCAAACAAAGAACCATTCTATTAATAAGATTGCATGTGAGAATAAAGAAGTCGTTACTATTAATAGGCTGCATGCACGAATATGGAAGTTAAGAATAGAAATAGAACACTGTTATAAAAGGAGATTTGCATGAAGAAGTAAGGTTGAGCTCCGTGCGGGAAGAGAGAGCAGCGTGTTGCAGAATAGAGGGAAAGTGCTATGAAAAAGAGAATAGAGAGAGCGTTGCTATCAGGGGAAAAGAGCCACCGGATAGTGAGATAGTGTTGCGGGCTATAAGAGAGTTGTAAGTGAGAAGAGAGAGCCAAACACAGGGGCTGAAAGAAAGCAGCAAGAGTGAGCCGTAAAATAGGAGAGCAAGTGTGCAGTAAGCATAGCAATAAGAGTTGAGAATAGAACATATTGAGTCTCTAACAATTCTCCTTATGCTTCTATGAGATTGATTTGAGTGAGCAATAGACCAGTGAGGGTCTTGTAAAAGAGAAGACATTTTTATGTCAAAATAGATTCAAAATAGAAATCCAAGTTGGTGCTTGGAATCAGGGGTTGGTGCTCCTTCCAGTGGGTGCTGGTAAACTGATTGTGAAGTTGGTGCTTTGCAAAGGCTGGATTTGGATGGGAGTCCAAGCAGTCTATTTTGAGGAGTAGCCAAAACTGGTGAACCTCGTTAAATCGTGTGTTGTGGAATGCTCTCTTGTTATAATTGCTTTATCTATTTTTAAGTTCTCCTTACTTCAGCTTTAAGAGTTGTAGATTTGAATTTAAATAGCTACATTGATTCACCCCCCTCTCAGTGCCATTGTAAGACTAACAATTGGTATCAGAGCCAAGTTCCCAGTTTAGGCTAAATCAGCTAGGGTTGATCTTAGATTAGTACACAATGGGTAAGAAGAATAGATCCTCCTCCAATAAGACATCTCAGTCAGTTTTAGTTTTTGTGGAAGAGAAAATTGAACCAGAAAATGCAGAAGGAGTGAACTCTGAAGTATGTGATGAAATCTATGAGGCTGAAGTAGATCTTGAAGGAGAGTTGATCTCTGCACTTGAAGAGTTGAGTATAGAATAGAAAAAGAACAAAAGACTATCCAAGAAGCTGGAAGAATATGGGAATGAGATTGAAGATCTTTTCTTACAATTTCAAAAGGCCAAGAAAATAGAAGAAGCCTTGAAGACACAACTGGATGATAAGTTTGATGTATATAGCAAAAGTGAAGAAGAATCTAACAAAGTTGTTAGTAATCTGAAGCTGCAAGTAGAAGAGTCCAAAAGGATTGAAGAAAGTCTTAGGTCACAGATCAATGAGAAAGAGACTGTTTGCTACAAGCAAGAAGGAGAGATTGTTTCATTAAAGAAAGAAATAGAAGAGGCCAATATAAGTCTCAAATTTGAGAAGAGCATAGAGTTGCTAGATACAATGATAAAGCAACAAAGAAGCTCCACGGCTAAGTTTGGTCTTGGATATGAAGCTGAACAACCTTCATCCTCTAAATGTGTCGAGAAGAAGAAGCTCACGACTGAAGGATCAAGGCAAGGAAAGTGTGAAGCTGAACAACCGTCATCTTTTAAATATGTAGAGAAAAGTCTGAAGCTGAATCTTCAAAAGGAAGAAAATATCAAAGAAGATCTACAGCAAAGCAACCACAACAAAAGAGGTTCTCTCACTCTCACTCTTTTAATAATAATGCTTTTAATCGCTATTGTTCTAAATGCAACTGCTATGGTCATAAGGCAATTTATTGTGGACTGAACAATAGATCAAAAAGTTATGCTAATAAAAACACATCTACTTTCCTGAGTGAACACCCTGTGCAATGTTTTAAATGTAATGGCCATGGGCACATAGCAAGGTTTTGTCCAAGCACTTTTGTATCCAATCTAAGGCAAGACCATAGATTTCATCATACACACAGAATGCAATGCAGACAGGGAATAAAACATGTGCAATGTTTTAAATGTAATGGTCAAGGGCACATAGCAAGGTTCTGTCCAAGCACTTCTATATATAATCTAAGGCAAAACCCTAGATTTCATCAGACACAAAGAGGGCATCATAGACAGGGAACATATCATGTGCATAAAAGAAAAGAAAATAATCATCCATCAAGAATGCACAAGAGACAACCCTGCAAGAGAAATGCTCAAGTTCACGAAAAGGTGCAAAACAGGGATGTAGTTGAAAAATCCAAGCCCGTGTTCAAGAAAGTCTAGAGAAAGACAGAAGAAAGGGAATCGTGTCTCCTTGGACTAAAGGAGACTACTCCGCTATTGCACTAAGCCACTCTAGGTGGCACATCCTCAAGGGGAGCGATATTAAAGTCTTATTTTAAATGCTCCTATGTATTTGTTTGGTTATCTGAGGATGAAAGGCAAGTAGTCGGGATATTGTTGTTTCAGTTGTCAAGTGTGTTTTCAGTTCTTGTAGTTGTTTGTGGAGGTGTCGTGAAGGGTAGTGATTGAATTGAGAGTCATCACCATTGGTAGTATTGCTTATGTCATTGTTGTTCTGTTGATGGTTCTTACTGCCACTGTTCATAGCTATGGATTATAACAGTTCAGATAAGTTGGTTGAGTGGAAAGAATGCTTGCCCTAGCTACGTATTTGTGTTTCGATAATAGCAGTGTGTATTTGTTCGACACATTGATGATTAAGATTGTGAGATCTTTCATGACGCCTTGGTGAAATTATTTAATTCATAGACAGTTTCATTTTAACTGTTGATAAAATGCCAATCCGAGGTTAAGAAGTATGAGGTTGAGTAAGGGGCACTATGGTTGGCTATAAAGTGTTTGACAAAATGTCTTCTCCTGATTTGCATAGTTGAAAGTAAGGTGTGATCTGCAGTAACTATAGAAAACTCAAATCAGGTTGTAAATATAAAAAGGAATTTGGTTGTGCTGCAGTACAGTATTTGATGCTTACACAGAGTTGAAAGTGGATTGAGGTAACCTGTTGGATTCTCACTGAAGAGAGAGACAAACAACTGACATTAGGTTCAAGCTTGTTGAGAATATCCAAGATGCATTTGCAGATGCTGCCAGCATTGTAGAACAAACAGTTGGATATATACAATCAGTGTATGCCTTCACTAATAGTGGACAAGTTTGAGATTGCAGAGCAACAAAGGGTTGGTACTCAGAAGACAGTAGTCCAACCATGTTCTTACACATATTATATTGGTGAAGTTGACAGTGATGATGTCATTCACTGGTTATTGCTGCTACTCACATTATTGATATTGTTGATGCCTATTATGCTTATCATGATGTTGTCAAACAGTGAAATGAAGTGGTCACATATTCCCAAGAATAGACTAAGAATTAATTAGCCATTGGGATCAAATTCTCAGGGGGAGTATTTATGCATTTGTTTATCATATTGCTCATGTTTATGCTTTTTGCTAACTATAATAATTTTTGCCTGAGAATGTTGTGCATGGACTCAGGGGGAGTTTTGCAACCGCCCTTTGGTATTATTGTCAAAGGGGGAGAAGAATTACAGGTAATTGCACACAATTACGTGTGTTGCCAACAATTCCAAAGGGGGAGATTGATGAGCAAGGTGTAACCAAAGTATTGTCATTGTTGTCAACACAGTCAGGTTGATCAGTTGATGCAATGGACAGGAGTTCATTGATGAGCAAGGTGCAGCCAAAGTGCAATGGATAGGAGTTCATTGATGAGCATGGTGCAGCCAAAGTATAATGGACAGGAGTTCATTGATGAGCAAGGTACAGCCAAAGTATTGGCATTGTTGTCAACATAGACAGAGGATCGATTGATGCAATGAACAGGAGTGCAGAGGTCATTAGATAGATCAGTTGATGAAGTGAACAAGAGTTCAGAGCAGTCAGAACATATAAAGTGAATTTCCAAGGAGACTGAAGTGGCCCAAATTCAATAGATCAAAGAAAAAAGACATGTAAGAAAACTATCGCGATATCACGACATGTTTTCTATCGCGATTTCGTGACATATCAGAGGAGAGAGGAAATGCTGGCAAAACTGTCACAATTTCGTGACATATCAAAGGAGAGAGAAAATGTTAGCAAAACTGTCACGATTTCGTGACATGTTATAAGAGAGAGAAAGTGCAAGGAAAACTGTCGCAATTTCATGACATGTTCGAAGAGAAGGTGCAAGCAAAGAAAATTGTCACGATTTTGTGACATGTTCGGAAAGAAGGTGCAAGCAAAGAAAACTGTCATGATTTCACAACATGTTCGAAAAGAAGGTGCAAGCAAAGAAAACTGTCATGATTTCATGACATGTTTGGAGAGAAGGCGCAGGCAAAGAAAACTGTCACGATTTTGTGACATGTTTGGAGAGAAGGCGTAGGCAAAGAAAACTGTCATGATTTTGCGACATGTTTGGAGAGAAGGCGCAAGCAAAGAAAACTATCGTGATTTCATGACATGTTCGGGGAGAAGGATCTTACAAAGAAAAGTGTCACGATTTTGCGACAATCTGCAAGAGAGGCAGTACGGATGAAAATGTGTCACGATTTCGTGACATGTTTGAGAAGAAGGAGCTTGCAAAGAAAAATTTCGTGATTTCACAATAATCTGCAAGAGAGGTAGTACGGACAAAAATGTGTCACGATTTTGTGACATGTTTGAGAAGAAGGAGCTCGCAAAGAAAAGTGTCACGATTTTGCAACAATCTGCAAGAGAGGCAGTACGGACAAAAATGTGTCATGATTTCACGACATGTTTGAGAGAAAGAGCTTGCAAGGAAAAGTGTCACAATTTTGCAACAATTTGCAAGAGGAAGCGCTAAGGAGAAAAAGTGTCATGATATCGTGACATGTTGAGTTTTTGTGACCCAAATGGAAGAAAAATGCTAAGGCAAAAATGTGTCACGATTTCGTGACATGTTTTGTTTTCACGGGTGAAAGGCAAAGAAAGGCACAAGGCAGCGAAAGTGTCGCGATTTCGCGACATGTCATGATTTTGTGGGTGCATGTTGAGAAAAGTGGAAGGAAGCAAAAAGTGTCGCGATTTCGTGGCAGGTCTTGTTTTCGCTAGTGCTTGTAGAGAAGAGTGTATGGAAGCGAAATATGTCATGATTTTGTGACATGTCATGTTTTCGCTAGTGCTTGCAGAGAAGAGTATACGAGAGCGAAAGGTGTCATGATTTCACGACATGTCATGTTTTTTCTAGTGCAAGCAGAGAAGAGTGCAAGGAAGCGAAAGTGTCACAATTTTGCGACATGTTCTATTTTCGCGGGTGCAAGCCGAGAAGAGGTTAAGAAAGTGAAAAGTGTCGCGATATCGCGACATGTTATGTTTTCACGGTCAACTGCCAAGAAAAATTCAAAGGGGCAAAAATGTCGTGATTTCACATGTCATGTTTTCACGGGTAAAATGCGAGAAGAGTACAAAGGGGTAGAAGTGTCACGATTTCGTGACAAGTCGCCTTGGCACGAGCTAAGAAGAAAACTTAGCCGAAACAAAGAAATGTAACAGTGAACTGCAGATAGTACAATAGTAAAAGAGGCAGTTACAGAATACATTCACGTAGCCAAAATTAGAAGAGTTAACTGAAGTCGATACAATAGATTACGAGTGCGATTCATGAGATAGAAATCATGTAGTTAAATAAGAATAGTGAACTGAAGTAATTACGATAGTTACAGGGGCAGTTACAGTGACAGTAAACATAAGTCATTACTACAGTTATAGGAGCCATTACAAAGAAATATCATGCAGCAATGGTTACTGAAAGTCATCAGACGAAGACCACGAGTTGGACAGAGAAACGTCTCGAAGCCCAAACAAAGAACCATTCTATTAATAAGATTGCATGTGAGAATAAAGAAGTCGTTACTATTAATAGGTTGCATGCATGAATATGGAAGTTAAGAATAGAAATAGAACATCGTTATAAAAGGATATTTGCATGAAGAAGTAAGGTTGAGCTCCGTGCGGAAGAGAGAGCAACGTGTTGCAGAATAGAGGGAAAGTGCTATGAAAAAGAGAATAGAGAGAGCATTGTTGTCAGGGGAAAAGAGCCGCCAGATAGTGAGATAGTGTTGCAAGCTGTAAGAGAGCTGTAAGTGAGAAGAGAGAGCCGAAAATAGGGGCTGAAAGAAAGTAGCAAGAGTGAGCCGTAAAATAGGAGAGCAAGTGTGCAGAAAGCATAGCAATAAGAGTTGAGAATAGAACATATTGAGTCTCTAACAATTCTCCTTATGCTTCTATGAGATTGATTTAAGTGAGAAATAGACCAGTGATGGTCTTGTAAAAGAGAAGACATTTTTATGTTAAAATAGATTCAAAATAGAAATCCAAGTTGGTGCTTGGAATCAAGGGTTGGTGCTCCTTCCAGTGGGTGCTGGTAAACTGATTGTGAAGTTGGTGCTTTGCAAAGGCTAGATTTGGATGGAAGTCCAAGCAGTCTATTTTGAGGAGTAGCCAAAACTGGTGAACCTCGTTAAATCGTGTGTTGTGGAATGCTCTCTTGTTATAATTGCTTTATCTATTTTTAAGTTCTCCTTACTTCAGCTTTAAGAGTTGTAGATTTGAATTTAAATAGCTATACTGATTCACCCCTCCCCTCTCAGGTATGATGAAGAATGTCTCATGGAGGAGATAAATGAAGAGTGTATTTTGGAGAATGCACCTACAATTCTCATGGAGGAGAATAAAGAAGTTTTATGGGATGATGGAGAAGCAATGTTCATGGAATACCATTGGCTCCCTTATCTTGAAGACCATTCACTTGGAATGGATGAGTGTTCTCTTGAAAGAGAAAATTAATATGTAAAGATATAATCTCACTCATATGAAGTGAACGTTGATTGTAATGTTCAAGTTATGTGGTATTTTGATCCACAAGAATTTATAATTGAAGAGATGAAAGCCATAGGCTTCATGCTCAATGGAGGATATCACTCATCAGGGGTGACAAATAAAAATGCTTCTTGTTCATCATCCCAAGAAGTAAAACATGAAAAATAAGGAGATATTGAGGAAGATTACTCATTTGGTGTAATAAAAAAATATATTAATGGGTTCCATGTTATGGAAACATCAATGGAAAAAAATGATGAAGATCACTCACTTGGAGTGACTACATTGCAGAAAGAGAGTTGTCTTGAAAAGGCAACAATGTATGATTGCTTGAATGAATGGTGTTTCAACACACCAACATGGATTGAACAAATGAGGATAACTCTTAGTGAAGAGTTGATTTTTGATCTTGAAGCAACATACAATGAAGGAGAACTCCTACAAACTAGCTTTATGGGAAGCACCAAATCTACTCATACTAAAGGTAAAGTTTTTATGATTAATGATTTATTTTTTGTGAGCAGGAACGCAAATAAGGAGAAGGTCTTTCAAAGGTATTACTGAGAGAATATTGTCTCATAGAGACAACTTTGATGAAGAGTATTCTTGGAGAGAAGACAATGATAGAAAATTTGGGTCACATGGATCCAAATGAAGTGTTAAAAATTCCTTGGAAGAAGGAATATTGTAAAGTCATTGTGCTGAGTGGAATTTGTGTGAGGAGAAACATTTTGTTGCATATGTAATTTGCTATTGCATAGCTATATTTTGTTTTATTATATGTGTAGAGGTATGTGAAATTGTAATATGGCAAAACCATATACATAATATGATGCATTGTACATACCCTGGAGGAGTATTAGGAGCTGAAATATGGTTTGAAGACCATAGAATGAATGATAAAAGAAATGTTTTGGATTGGTTAATGAGAATCAATACTTTTGGCATTCTGGGAATGCCATAATTTGAAGGAGTTTTTGATGAAGGGGGAGTAGCTCATAAAAAGGAGGCACTCGGTTACTTGCAATAAGGAGCAATAACAAATATGGAGGATATCACACACAAACAATGGAAGGAGTGCCTAAGAAAAAATTTTACAATTTTTGATTTCTTGTTACAAAACTAGAGGAGACGAAAAATATTGAGTTTCTTCCAATGTTGTGATGTTGATGAAACTTTTTAAAAAGTCACATCAACATCAAGGGGGAGAATGTTGGCAGTTAAAAATAATAACTGTTACTTTTTACCCCACATAGTTCACCTTGGACGACAGGCGGCTAGGGTGGATGGCAAGCAAGGATGTCGGCAAGTGGTCGGCATAGTAGAATAGTGGTTTGATTAGAATTTTGTTTGTAGCCCGTCTATTTCTCCAACAGACTTAGGGGCAACTATATAATGTTGTATTTTATTAATTTTCCAAATTAATGTGAATATCAATTCACAATTGTAATAGAGTTTCATGATACATTTGTAAGAGAAAGAGAAGTAATAAATTTTGCATACATTTGAGCAACTAATATTGTAAGTTTTATTATATTGTATGATTCGGGCTATTTATACATTCATATTGCTACTTATTAATGAATGTTATTTGATACATTATTAGCCTTGATTTACATATTAGTTGGCTCATATATTTGTGGTTACATTAATATCTTAATAATATTAAATTGTGGCTAACATATATTTTATCCTGTGAATAATTATCCTATAAGTTTACATTAATATTAAGTCTTCAAAAGCCATCATAGAAGCCTTTATATACTTCAAACAATTCAAACAACTATAAAAATAGATATTGGACGATTGATTAGAATTATTTTCTCAGATAGAGTGGAGAATATTTATCTAGAAATTTTTAATAATTTATAATAAAAAATGGTATAAAAAGGCTACTTACTACAACCTATACACCACAACAAAATGGTATCCTCAAAAGAAAAATCCATTATATTATGAAATGGATCGATATATGCTTAAGGAAGAAAATTTTGAACATTGGTATTGGGTAGAGGCTATCAATACTATATTATACATCCAAAATAGATCTCTCATAAGAATTCTTGAAAACATCACTCCTAAAGAAATTTGGTCAGGACAAAAACCATCAATAGCACACCTAAGGATTTTTGGATGTAAAGCATACATGTATATTCCAAAATAAAAAAGGACATGATTAGATGCAAATTTTAATGTGGCATATTCCTTGGATATGATGATGATTCAAAAGGCTATATAATAATTGACCCAATATAAAAAAAATATCCTTGTAAGCATCATTGACAAATATAAAGCATGATTAGTTGCAAAAGGTTTTTTTCAAACAAAATGGACTGGTTATGAAGAAACTTTTGCATCCACAACAAAAATGACTACAATTTGTATAATTTTTGGACTAGAAGCTCAATTTGAATGGAAAATACATTATATGGATGTTAAAATTGCATTTCATAATGGTGATCTTGAATAACTACACATGATTCAACCTTAAGGATTTGTGACTAAGAGACAGGAATAAAAGGTTTGTAACTTTAAAAAATATATGGTTTGAAACAAGCCCCTAGAGCATGGTATATCAAAATCAATGACCATATTTTATGACATGGTTTTAAAATAAGTGCCTCTAATTCAAATATTTATGTTAAAAAAATTAGATCCAATATAGTTGTTCTTGTAATATATGTTGATGATCTAGTAATAACGAGAAATTTAGAAAAATTGATAGAAAGTGTAAAAAATGATTTGACAAAGGAATTTGAAATGATAGACTTAGGACTTCTACACTATTGCTTTTATTTAGAATTTTGGGGAAATAATAATAATATCACACTAAATAAAACCAAATATGAAATAAACTTCTTGAAAAATATAGAATGATAGATTGCAAACCTAAAGAGACACCCATGGAACAAGGACTATAATTATCAAGATATGATGAATCACCTCAAGTATCTACTACCTTGTATCATCAACTAATTGGAAGTCTTCTATACTTAACAAATACCATACTAGAAATATAATTTGTTGTAAATTATCTCTCCATATTTATACAATATCCTAAATAAATCCATTGGAAATTTATAAAAAGGATACTACATTATGTTAGAAACACTACATAATATGGTCTAGAGTATAAGAAAAATGACATTTTTTATTTACAATGGTATTCAAACTCAATTTATGTTGGTTTAGTATATATAAAATCAACATCAGGATATGTATTTAATCTCAGACAAAGATCCATTTTATGGTATAGCAAAAAAACAACATGTAGTGTCACTTTCCTCTAATAGATGCTATATATGAGGCACTGTGGTTATAATACATTATATTAGATATGGGGATAATTAAAAATCCTATAAAATTAAATTGTGATAATCAGGGAGTTCTAAAACTTATTAAAAATCCAACGTTTCATGAAAGAACTAAACATATTGAAGCACAATGTCACTTTACCCAGGATCATGTTCAAGGTAATCATATCCAACTAAAATATGTTTCTATTAAATATCAACTTGTAGATATTTTTATAAAAGCACTTGGCTAAAATAAGTTTGAATTATTTTGTAACTATATTTGCACAAATAATATAGTAAGAAGATCACTTGATCTACCTAAATAAGAAATTATGGGATTCCAAAAGGTGCATAGGGGTGCTATCCCCAAATGCATTCCCTCGAGGGTCATCCACACTTAGACGGGAGATCCCTGCTATTAACTTGTCATTAGACTGCACTTCATTCTATCTATCTTTGGTGCGGTGTTTTGGGTTTACCAAGAGTTTATAAATTTCCCTAATCTAGTTTTGACATGTTCAATTACTAGACACCTAGGCTATAATCTATTCTATAGACTAATGCATGATATGATAATGCAACATGATAGGAATACCAACATAGATTACAAGATATATCTTATAAGTGATTTTGCTTTTATGAGTGCTATCTATGCTATGGAAATGACATTTTTTCTTTCTTCTTGTTATAAAGGCAAGGGCACAAAGAGGATGCAAATACACGATATCTCCTAATGAAAACTACATGCAATTTGAATTAACCGCATAAGAAATATAAAAAAATACTATGCTAAACTTCTTTGATTTTATCTTTTATGTGTGTTTTAAAAGATAAATCATAGAGATATACAAGTAAAGAGTCAACAAACAACCTATACTAAGGATTTAAAATTGGAGGATAAGGGGTACTTACCTGTTTTTGTGCTTGGTGCAAATACACCATCTGATGGATATGTTGCCTAGAAATCTTGCAATTGATGAATTTTCTAAACCTACAAAATAAACAAAATAAAAAGGTGTATTAGAGATTGGGGGTCTACCAAACCACAAGTATATGGATTCCTAATTGGCACAGTAAGATACCCCTATTTATATATAGAAAATTTGAAATTAGGACCTTGGAAATGGATGTTGAGTTATTTGTAGAAAATTCACCACCTAAAATATATGTAGCTTGTGAATTCATTATAATGATAAAACTAGATTGTTAGAGAGTTGGGTCAATGTTAGGGGTTTTTAGAAATGAAAAAATATGCACATAGCAAGGTTGAATAGATTAGATTCTAGACTGGTAGAATGATCTAGGGTTGTGAGGATGGATAATGAATATGTTACCTATAATAATCTTAGGTGGCATATTTAATTCTATAATGGGAAAATATAAACAATGGCTTAAAAATAAAGAACTAGGAGTTTAAACTACATAGAGCAAATGCATCGCTTGATTTAGATATAGGTGGTGAATTTTCTTACAATTACAAAAAAATAAAATACCACACAATTATAAGTTATAGATATTATCAATGGATGCTCTAGGATTTACTAGGGGTGATCGTCTATCCTGTAGGCCACCTAAGGTGCCTACAAAGAGCTAACAAAAATAGTCAACAAATGCAAGAGTTAGATTGATAATAAGAGATAAAAACAAAGGCATGTAGGAAGCTAAACCACAAAATGTTAGTAATAAGTAAATATTGAAATTAGATGCGTCAGGAACAATATCACCAAAATTCCATCAAAGACACAAGGTTTTCCCTTACTTGAAGATGACTTCACAAAGGAATTTTGGAAGCACTTCAAGATATAAATATGATGTAAATTTCCTACAGATTTTAAATATGGGATCTTGTGATGATCAGTTCCACCCTAAGGGGCCAATTTATAAAAATGGGTCCTCCTAGGGGTTTCCCAAAATGGAGAGGCATGGTGACCTATTAGGTGGGCTAATTAAGGGCTAACTGGGTTGCTAATTGGGATGATTGACTGACACGATAGGCTTGTAATTATTTGCCCCCTTGATTGGGGTTGATATATGTAGGTGGAGGAAGGTGGAGGAAAGTTAGCCAACCTCCTCCTTGCCAACAGATTGTCTATGATGGTATAGTGGCCAGGAAGAATGATTCTTGCCCTAATTATGCTACTATAGCAAGATTAAAGGTTTTGCATGTTGAATGCAAATAGGTTTCCTATATGAATACACGGCCAACATATTAGGAGCTAGAAAATTTGAATCGATCATGAATATGTCATCTTGAAAGCATATTTGCTTTCTTGAAAATTTTCTCTAAAGTGGTATATTTACTACTACTAGATTTTGGATACAAAATCAAGGTTGAGACATTTGTCATGGATGGGTTGTCCTTTTTGTGCCTTTGTAGAAAAGTTGATCTAAGTTAGATGGTCAAATTAAAGGTATCTATATTTTCTTTCTTTTTGATGCATTTAAAATTAATAAATGCATAAAAAATAGCTATAGATACCCCTAGTTTTTAGAGAAACATGGTCACTAAATTTCAATTAAACGATATGGGACAAAATGTATCAATATTTTTTTGAAAAGAAGTGAAACATTACCCAGTTTTTTTCAAGATAATTTTGAAAGAAAGGTTCAAACTAGTTTTGCCCGCAACCTGAATGACCACTCAAGTTTTTGAGGGACAAGATGAGGTCTCAAAGAAACTTGAATAGGCTTGGTAATAAGTCTGATATGAAATTTTTTTTACATAAATTGGGTAAAATAGGGTAAAGGGGCATAGGGAGAAGTCATTTTCATCATGCGCAAAAATAAAACGAGCTTTGAAAAAATCCAAGGCTTAGTAAAATGGTGCAACAAAGATGCCCAATGCATAAGTTGGACCTAGTACGAAGTGGAGTAGGCCCAAGTGGGGCCCAATGTAACAACCCAAAATAACCAACCCAATATATATATATATATATATATATATATATATATATATATATATATATATATATATATATATATATATATATATTATAACTCAACAAGGTTCAACCATAGTATCGGTGATATATTTGACTAGGCATATCCACATTTTGAGTCTATGACACTGCAGATGTCTCTTGAGTGGATAGGAGAGGCCAAGATCTCATAGGTACTAGGGTTTACCTTGTATACCTCCATGGTATAAAGGATTCTTAAAAAGGTCACCCCAAATTTTTGGCATTCTCCATGAATACAGACTTCTTGACCTTAGTGTTAGGATTATCCCTTCTCAATCCTTA
Organism: Wollemia nobilis; assembly: GCA_028583015.1. Lineage (NCBI taxonomy): Eukaryota > Viridiplantae > Streptophyta > Pinopsida > Araucariales > Araucariaceae > Wollemia > Wollemia nobilis. Next base: position 4,867,081 of record JAQPPZ010000755.1, on the reverse strand, counting down.
GAGAGGGGGAAACACCAATTCCTTCCACCAACCATAATTCAATCTATGTTGGGTCCCTTAGGGTGTAATGCCTTGATTTCATTTATGCACCTCCATGATTATCCACTAAACTTAATACTTATCCTGCTCATCTCCGCAATAAGTGACTAAGCATTAATAACTTTGCATGATTATCTTCTCATGGACATAGATAACTAGGTGTTGCTACCTCACAATAACCTTTATCTTTGCTTGACAGATTTTTAGACAAGTTTACCTTTAGATCCCTTACCAAAGAAAACCCCCAAGCCTAAATATTAACTCTCTCTCTCTCTCTCTCTCTCTCTCTCTCTCTCTCTCTACAAGCATCTAAACAAGAGCATTCTCCAAAATGGAAGCAAAATACTTTCTTATCTAGATTGAACTTAAGCATGCAATAAATCTAGCATAGTCCTTTAGATCAAAGCATTAGTTCCAACAACATAGATAAGAGCCATGAAATAATAATAAACATCATGACACCAAGCATAATCGCTTATTTAAAGATTTAGATCATACAAATGAATAGTTTTGGCTTCTATACAATAAATCCTCTTCCACTAAGAGTGATTTCCAACTTAAACCTTCATAATGTTCCATGAAAAAATAAATAAACTAACTTCATGATCTGCCATATTCTTCCTTTAGCCTCTATGGTGGTTTTATAGTAAGGTAGGGATTAGAACATCTCATAAGCAGGTATGAATGCATTTCTACATGATTCATTGCATAACAACCGCAAGCAAAATAAGCCCATACTTCTTTACATAATATTTTCCACAAATATTTTTCGATTCCTTTTCTAAAATTACCCAAACCATGCATTTCTATACGATTCAATTCAATATAGCAAACACAAGCAAAAGAATCCCATACTTCTTTCCAAAATATTTTCCACAAATATCCTTAAGATAAGTAAAACATCTAAATATCATCTTCTACTAATGTAGCATTAGTATTCCTTCAACAATCTAAAGAACAAAACACTTGAATCTATCATTTAAGGAATTACATCCATTAAATCTATCACTAGATATAAAGATTAAATCCATTAAAATTCAACTTTAGAATAATCCAAAGATATCCAAAATCTAAGGCTAGTTCCAATTAATTCCAACATTAGAGTGATAATTACTATCATTTTATTAATCTAGAATCAACAATTAATTCCAAATATTCCATCATTAGATTAATAATTAATCTAACATTAAATTAGTATTGAATCTAAGATTAATTCCAATTAATCCATCATTATATTGTAAAAATAATCTCCCACTAGATTAGTCTAGCATCTAAGATTAATTCCAATTAATCCATCATTAGATTAATAATTAATCTATCATTAGATTGATAAAATAATCTCCCATTAGATTAGTCTAGCATCTATGATTAATTCCAATTAATCCATCAGTAGATTAATAATTAATCTATCATTAGATTAGTCTAGAAATATAAGCTTAATTCCAATTAATCCATCACTAGATTAATAATTAATCTATCATTAGATTGCTAAGGCTATATATTAGTTCCACTAAATCTATCATTAGTTTTAAATAAAACTAAATATTAAATACATTATTAATCTAAAACTAGTTTGAAATCAAAACCAAATATTAAATCCAGTATTAATATATCATTAGTTTGAAATCATAACTAAATATTAAATCCATTATTAATCTAAATTACTTTGAAATCAAAACTAAATATTAAATTCATTATTAATCTACATTAGTTAACTTTCATTCAAATATTACATGAACCAAAGCATATTAAGGATCCTAGGTTAAAAGAGCAATAGGTTACACAAAATGAAAGGAACACTTCCCAAAACCTATGCAATAACACAAAAGGCCCCAAAACAAAACCAAAGGCAAACCTTAAAATCAAAGCAAAGGCTAAGGTGTAAAAATAATACAACTAGGGCACAATTAACCATCACCATGAAGCATTCAAAACCATGATGGACCTAACCCTAAAGGGCTCAAAATGGCACCACTCCATGTAGAAGGCACATGCATCCAAGAATAAAATACCAAGCTCCAAGCCCCTCCGGGGTTTCAAACTCAATGCCAAGCAAACCAAAGGTAATGCAAGCAAGGCACCACAAAAAACTACACTATAACCTTTGTACTTTCTCTCTCTATACAAGGAGAATAGATCCCAAACTAGTGAAAGTTGAGTATGCAAAACAAGCACAATTATACCAACTCACGCACATAACATGTTAGCATTGAATAGGAAGAGCAAAAATAATATGTAGGTGATAATGAGAGCACAAAATGAGATAACGAAAGTTTAGGGCTTGAGACAACAACAAGCCAGCAAGCCTAGCGATACAAGAAAATATAAATAAAAAACCAACCCAACAATAAAGCCATCAAAGCTATGTATTTACCTTCTGGTGCAAATCTATAGTAAGAATGTTGAGAGGTGTTGCATCTCTTTTGCTCGCTGCAACCTGCCACTTGCACTGCATTCCAACTTGTCTAGTCATTTATAACTTCTTTGCTCCAATTTCCCCCATGTAGTATTCTCCCTCTCCATCCATCGTATTCATTTAAAAGGTAAGGGGGAAGATCGAGATCCTTCACATACAACTAAGTAATGTCAAGAAATTTTCTTCCAATGCCCAACCATCCTCATACATGATCCACTCAACGAAGCAAAGGGAGGAAAATAATAAAGCCTATCATAAAGTCTTAAGGTAGCTCCACCATCATCATTAGAAAAGGATAATAATAACCAAGTAAGGGTAGACAATATCAATGTAACTAAAGCATAAATCAAAGACAACCTTATATCTACACAAATATTAGCATCGAAAGACCTCCAATAAAATAAGGAATCATTTCATGACCCACATGCCATAAGAAATTTAAAGTATTTCCTCCATGTTTCACACCATTGTTTTATCCTCAAGCGAGTAATCTCTCTTTTAGGATAAACTAAGCTATCATCGACTCACTTTAAGGAGACTCATTGCAAACAACTTCCTGGGCTAATGGTGCGAACATGAGTCACAAACAAAATTGTGATGCACCTACATGAAGGGTATTTCTCCATGTTATCCTGAGTTGTTTGATGAACAAGTCATCATCATCATTTCCCTTTAAATATGGTCTCTCATTCTGTGTGGCCAATTCTCTTGTCCACCCATGAGATCACATGATCCTACAACCACACAGAGCATCAAAAGTACCATGTCCTTAAATAAAATAGATCCAACAACAAAAGTGTATATTTGTTAAAAGCAAGAAAGCTAAGCATCAACATCATCGATCAATACATAGTCCATTTATATAATAAGTCTTGCCAAGGTGGGTCGTGACATACTATCCCCTTGGACTAAACACAATCCTCTATGTTTCCTACAAAAATATTACATTTTATCTTTATTCAAACAAAAAGAAAAATGTCTTTTCATTTCATCCACATTTCCCAAGTGGCATTTTTCTTTGAATATTGGTCCTATTGGACCCTGCACTATTATAGAGTTCATTTACTCATTGCTTTAGAATGAAACTCCAAAATCTTCACTGGTATTACTTCAATGACCAAAAAATCTATCACCTACACTATTGAGACATCCCATAAATGATTAGGATCAGCATTGTACTTCCTAAGCAAGGATATCTGGAAAGAGTCATGGATCTTTGATAGGTTGGGTGGTAAGGCAAGTTTGTAAGCTACCAGACTAATTGTATTAGTGATTTAAAAGGGCCCAAAAAAATAGGGATCCAACTTATATGACTTGATGGCACTCTTCATTGGTTAAACTCTTAGGAAAACTCTATCTCCTACAAAGAATTCTCTAGGTGAACACTTAAAATTAGCTTAGCTCTTCTGATGATCAGTGGCTTCCTTAAGCCTTTGCCTAATCATACTAAGCTACTTCTCCATATCTCTAACCATATTTGTTCCAAGGATAACCTGATCCTCTGGGTTATCCCAATATAGAGGAGTTTTACACCTTCTACCCTACAAGGCTTCAAATGGGACCATTTTCAAGGAAGCATGGTATCGATTGTTATAAGAATATTACACCAGATGCAAAAAGTCTTCCCATTAAGGCTTTTGGTTAGTGCAATAAATGTATAGCATGTCTTCCAATATTTGGTTCATCCTTTTTGTTTGACCATCTATTTTTGGATGATATGCAAAACTAATATTCAACTTTGTGCCAACTACATGATGAAGGATTTGCCAAAACTTAGATGTAAATATGGAGTCCCTATCTGATATGATTACCTCAGGAAAACCATGCAACTTAAAAATATCTTTGGTGAATCTATTGACCACTATTAAGGCATCATCCTTGGTGTTTCCTAGAATAAAATGAGCAACCTTGGTCAATCTATCGACCACTACAAAGATTATGTCATGTTGGTACCTAGTCTTAGGCAAACCCACTATGAAGTCCATAGATATCACCTACCATTTCCATATTGGTATATCATGTGGGTATAAATATCTTGCTAGATGCCTATGCTCAACTTTCACTTTTTTGTATTCTAGACATCGAGCCACAAAGTCAATGATATATTTCTTCATACATGACTAGAAAAGGGTCCTTTTTATGTTCTCCATCATATTTACCCCTCCTAGATGAGTAGAGTAAGGATATCTATGCACCTCTTGCATGATCAGTCTCCTTAAATCACTAGTGTTAGGGATCACCACCCTATCCTTAAAATATAAAACTCCACCCTTTATGCAAAAATACTTATTCTCTTCAAGATTCCCTTTCATATTCGCTCAAATTTTAGTGTAATACTAGTCCTATGCTTGCATTACCCTAAATTTATCCATTAAGTCCATGTGAATACGTGTTAAAGTAACTATATATCTTCTCCTACTTAAGGCATCAACAACCTCATTTTCCTTAACTTTGATATACTCTATATCAAAATCATATTATGCTAAGAACTTGATCCAGCTCCTTTGTCGTGCATTGAGCATTGGTTGGGTAACAATATACCTCAAGCTCTGATGACTAGACTTCAACTCAAAAGGCTTCTTAAGTAGATAATAACACTAAATCTTAATGGTGTGCACCACATTTTCTAGTTTTAAATCATGCATAGCATAGTTGATCTCATGCTTCTTAAGTTTACTTGACTCATATACTATGACTAAATCATCTTGGGATAGAACCCCTCCCAAACCTTCCAAAGAAGCATTAGTATAGATTGAAAAATTCCCTTGTGGGTTTAGAATCTTGAGAACAAGTGCAATGGTAAGCTTCTTCTTAAGCAACTCAAAAGTATCTTCACACTTGTTCATCCATTTATATTCCTTTCCTTTTTTTTTGAAGGTTCGTTATGGAGTAGGCTATTTTGGAATAATCCTTTACAAAATGTATGTAATACCCTGTCAAGCCCATGAAGATCTTCACTTTAGGCACATTAGTAGGTGATGGGCAACTCAAAATGGCCTCTATCTTCTTCAGATCAACAACTATCCCTTCTACATATATGATATTGTACCTCTAGAACATAGAAGTCACATTTTGATAGATTTCCATAGAGTTGGTTCCTTCTCAACAACCCAAGCACAATCCTTAAATAATTATCATACTCCTTATTCTGGGAATATATCATAATATCATCCAAGAATACTAATACAAACTCATCTAGGTGTTCCCAAAATAAATTGTTCATCAAATTCATGAATGCTATTAGGGCATTGGTTACCCCAAAAGGTAAAATTGTGAACTCAAAATTCCCATACCTAGTCTTGAAAGTAGTCTTGTGAGTATCCTCCTCATATATTCTTAGTTGATGGTATCCTAATTTAAATTCAATCTTTGAAAATACAGTGGCACCCTTGAGTTGATTAAACAAATTCTTGATCTTGGGTAAAGGGTACCTATTCTTAACAGATGCTTTATTAAACATTCTATAATCTATGCACAATGTTAAAGAACCATCCTTCTTTTGAAAATAAGAACCTTATAGAACCATTATTCTTTTTACAAAAATAATAGGTGCACCACATAATGACACATTAGGCTTAATCAACCCTTTTTCTAGAAATCCCTGAAGTTGAACTTTTAACTCCTACATCTCAATAGGATTCATATTATAAGGAGTTCTATAAATAGGTTCTAAACTTGGCAGTAGTTCGATATTGAAGTCAAATTCATGCTTAGGTGGTAGCCCCAAAATATCTTTAGGAAAACATCCCTAAACTCATGTTGTATTGGGTGTTCCTGATGGCAAGCCGGGATTCACACCACAAATTCACAGTAGAATCACAGTAATTTTCATTAACTTTCTTAATACAGTCATACAATAATTTTCCAGGCTCACAGTCTCTCTTCCCCAATCCCGACTTCACTATCCCCCCCAAGATTGTTCCCCAATTTTTTTTTTAATGAGGCCTCGATCCTCCAGGCATTCAATGCCTCCACCTACAAAAACTCCAAATTCAAATTTCCCTCCCCCCTGGATTTTTCAAATTTTTGGTCATAAATGGGCCATCTGCCCAATCTACCAGGAAGCTTTCATTAATGGTCCTTCTTGACCTGCAACCGCCGTCAAGGTCAGGTTGTTCTTCCGCGTTATGGCCTCCTCCATAATGGCCATCGCCTGTGTCTGGTTCAATGTTCGTACCTGTCACTCTACCAACAATAAAATATACGTGGTCGTGGCCCTTCTCTGGTTTCAACACACGCAACTGTTTTCATGTAGAACTGGCCACGCCTTCTCTTTGACGTAAAAATTTGAAACACGCGCCCTTCTCAAATGTTAAGTTACACGCGGCCGTCCACGTGTCAACTCTGTCCTTTGCGACCGTCTGCTTGCTTTTCCCCTTCGGGTCTTGCCTAGCCTTCTAAATTCATTAACTTTCGTGGCTAACCAATGTGTGCCACGTGTCGGTGTTTGACTGGCCGCGACATCGCGACAGGCCACGATATCGTGACCTGTCGTGATATCGCGACAGTAACATCTCCTTTGCCTTTGCATTGTACCATCATCGCGATATCGCAACGTCGCGATTTTGCGACGTCGTGATATCACGATGTCAACATCCTCTCTACCCTTATGCTGAACCAACGTCGCGATATCGTGACGTCACGATATCGCGACGGTAACATCTCCCCTCTACCTTTGCGTTGCAAACATCACGATATCACGACGTCGCGATATCACGATGAAAACTCACTGCCATATCTGCATTGGAATAAGGTCGCGATATCGCGACGTCGTGATATCGCGACTAAACTGGATTGCGCCCCGCCAAGCCTTTTGAGGTCGTGATTTCGCGACATGTCACGAAATCGTGACATGTCACGATTTTGTGACCTCTCCCAAAGCTTCAAGAAACTTGCCTTCAATGCTTCTACAAAATCCTTCTCCCTCCCCCTTGGAAAACTCCGAAAATAAAACAAGTGCTAGGAACTTAGAAAATTTTAAGAACATTTCTGGAAAATGCAAGATTGCTTCATCCCCACCGGATGCTCCTGCATCAGAAACCCGGGGTAATTAAAAAAAAAGTGACCCTCACTTTTGGGTTGTTAGAGGAAGACCTAGGCGGTCAACCTCTGTCTTAGACAACCAAGTTGCATCTTCAACAGGTCTGCCCTTCCACTTGACCAAGTACTCAGAATATTGTCTGTTACGGGTGCTTCTGCCTTCACGGGTGTCTAATATCTCCTCGATCTCATCAGTGGTCAAAGTAGATGCTGGAATTTGCCACAATTCTACACTTGGTACTCCTGTACTTTCCCCTTCATGGTATTCTACCAGATCTGAAATGTTGAAAACAGGTGAAATGTCAAGCCAATCTGGTAATTCTACTTCATATGCATTTCCTGACTCCCGCTTTCCCAGTATTTTACATGGCCCAAACTTTTTCATCTTCAATTTATTATAAGTCTTGGAAGGAAATCTCTCTTTCCTGAGATGCACCATGACCTCATCTCCCACCTTGAACTCCTTGAACCGCCGCTTCTGGTCTGCTCTCGTCTTGTATTGAGTATTCATTTTTATGATTCGTTTCCTTACTTCCTCATGCAGACTTTTCATATGTCCTGCAAATTCTTCTGCCTCGGCACTACACTTTTCCTTCCTGTCCAACTTCCTCAGTTCAGACACATTCCTTGGGCTGTTTCCATATACTATCTGGAACGGAGATTTATTTGTGCTTTTATTTACCGAACTGTTATATGCAAACTCTGCCTATGGTAAGACCAAATCCCATCCCTTGGGTTGATCTACTATCAAACATCTCAGTAAATTTCCCAGGCTTCTATTGACCACCTCTGTTTGCCCATTTGTCTGTGGATGGTATGCTGAACTGAATTTTAGGTTTGTCTTCAATTTCTTCCACAGAGTCCTCCAGAAATACCCAACAAACTTGGTATCTCTATCTGAAACTATACTTCTTGGTAGACCGTGAAGTCGTACCACTTCCTTGAAGAACAACCCAGCAATGTGAACTACATCACTTGTCTTTTGGCAGGGAATGAAATGTGCCATTTTGGAGAACCGATCAACCACCACAAATACTGAGTCATTTCCCTCTCGTGTTCTTGGCAATCCAAGGATAAAATCAATGCTTATGTCCTCCCATGGTCTCTCAGGCACATGTAATGGCTGGTACAGCCCTGTATTTTGTTTTACACCCTTTGCCATCTGGCATATTCTGCAACCTTGCACAAACTTCCGCACATCTTGCTGAAGTTGTGGCCAGTAGTAATTTTCCTCAACCAAGGCAATGGTCTTATCCAGACAAAAATGCCCAGCCAATCCTCCGCTGTGCTTTTCTTTGATTAAATTCTCCCGCATGGAACTTCTAGGAATGCACAACTTACTACCCTTGAACAACATTCCGTCTTGGATTAAGAAATCCAACCATTTTGTTTTGTCCATAGTAATAGGTATCAAGCAAGCCTTCCAGGCTTCTGCAAAATCCGGATCTGCAGGGTACAGACCCTTCAGTTCTTCAAATCCCACTACTTCTACTGTCAATCTAGTCAGCAGAGTTTGCCTTCTGCTTAAGGCATCCGCAACTCTGTTTGACTTCCCACTTCTGTGTTTCAGCACAAAGGTATAACTTTGGAGGAACTCCACCCATTTCATGTGCCTTTGGTTCAGTTTTGTTTGACTGTTAATGTATTGCAAATCCTGATGGTCAGTAAAAAGTACAAACTCCTTTGGTAATAAATAATGTCTCCACTTCTTCAGGGCCTGAACTATAGCATAAAATTCTTGATCATAGACTGAATACTTTCTCCGGGCATCATTTAACTTCTCACTGAAATAAGCAATTGGCTTGCCTCCTTGACTCAGTACAGCCCCTATTGCACTGCCACTGGCATCACAGTCCACCTAAAATACCTTGTTGAAGTCTGGAAGTGCAAAAACAGGCTGCTCTGTAAATTTTCTCTTTAATGTATCAAAGCTCCTTTCAGCCCCTGATGTCCATTTGAACTCCTTTTTATCTCCCCTCATTGTCTCTGTGAGAGGTGCACAAATACTCGCTGAAGTTCTTTATGAACTTCCTATAAAAACTGGCCAGACCATGGAATGACCTCACTTCTGTTGTGCTCCTTGGAGTAGGCCATTCAATGATGGCTCTCACATTTTCGGGGTCCATCTTCAGACCTTCTGCTGAGATTACAAACCCCAAGTATACTAATTCCTGCTTGACAAAATTACACTTTTTCAAATTTATCAATAATTGTTCTTCTCGCAGCTTTTCAAAGACCCTCCTGATATGCATCAGGTGTTCCTCCAGGGTCCTACTGAATATCAATATATCATCTAAATAAACAATAACAAACTTTCCCAGAAATTCTTTCAGTACTTCATTTATCAGCCGCATGAAGGTACTTGGTGCATTGGACAGTCCAAAGGGCATGACCAACCACTCAAACAGGCCTTCTCTTGTCTTGAAGGCTGTCTTCCATTCATCTCCCTCTCGGATACGGATCTGATGATAGCCACTTTTTAGGTCAATCTTTGTGAAGTACTTAGCTCCACTTAAACAGTCCATGATATCATCCATTCTTGGTAATGGGAATCTGTACTTAATAGTAATTTTGTTGATGGCCCGTGAATCTGTACACATCCTCCATTCCCCATCCTTCTTTGGTGCCAGTACTGCAGGTACTGCGCATGGACTCAAACTTTCCCGAATCAATCCCTTTTCTAATAATTCTTAGACCTGTCTATTTAATTCCTCAGTCTTTATAGGTGTCATCCTGTGTGCAGCTTTATTTGGCAGGCTTGATCCTGGCATTAAATCTATATGATGGCTAATTTTTCTCACAGGGGGTAAGCCCTCAGGTACATTGTCTGACACAATTTCTAGAAATTCCTCCAGCAGATTTAGAACTTCTGCTGGGGTATCCTGGCATTCCTTCCCCCTAACTCTAGGGATTATTGCATAACATAAATGTTCATGCTTTAACCCGTTCAAAAAATCTCTTCCCTCAACTAAACAGACTCTGGAAATATTACATACCTTTTCATCTGCATCCTTCAAGGGCTTTAGTTTATGGCGTACACCATTCTTTGTCAATGAGTAGGTGTTGGCACGACCATCATGTACCGCACTCCGGTCAAACTGCCAGGGTCTCCCCAGCAACATGTGGCAAGCATCCATGGGCAATATGTCACACAGGACCTCATCACAATAATTTCCAATGTTAAATTTAACAGAACACTGCTCGTTGACCAAAGCTCTGTGGTCCTTTTGTAACCATGCGACCCGGTATGGGTGTGGGTGCTTCTTCCTTTCTAACTGTAACTTTGTAACCATTTCCTCAGAAATCAGGTTATCCGTGCTACCATTATCAATAATGATATTGCAAACCTTGCCCGCACATTTACATCTAGTGCGGAATAAACTTTTCCTCCGGGTCTGTGTCCTTCTCCTCATTCAACAGGACTCTTCTTACAATCATTGTTTCTCCTCTCTCCTCTTCTTCGAAATGCTCAGATTCAGCATCCTCCTCTGACACAGCAACTCTGGCTGGGCCCTCAGGCCTCTTGTTTGTTCTTTCTCGGTGTTGTGGACATTCAAATGCCCGGTGTCCTTCTTCACCACAGTGGAAACATGTTCCACGAAATACTCCTCTTCCAAATCCTCGTCCAGATCCACCTCGTCCTCTTGGGTAGTTGTTCTGATCTCGGGGTTGATAAACATCTTCTTCTCTTTTTCCTAGTTACTACTGGCTTCACCAATATTTTTTAGATCTTTGTACCTTTCTCCACTGGTCCTCCCACCAGTCCTTCCACCTCGGCCTCTTCCTCTTTGCTTGCCTTCAAACCGCCTGTTCAACTTTTCTTCTACCTTCAAGGCAAATTGGTAAGCATCCTCAATGGTGTTTACTCGAACCAGGCTCAGTTCTTCCTAGATACCAAGCCTCAACCCATTAATGTAACGGGCTACCTTCTCTTTGTTTGCCTCTAAATGCCCTGTTCTAATAGAAATTTTGTAAAACTCTTCAGTGTACTCTTGGACAGTTTTGTTTGTCTGTCTCAAGCTCTGCATTTTTCTTAGCAGATCTAACTCGTAATCTATCGGGATGAACTGTCTTTTCAGCTTCTCCACCATTCTATCCCATCTCGTTATTCTCTCCTTCCCTTTTTTGTTCCTCTCCAACTGTATTCCTCTCCACCAAATGCTGGCATGACCCTTCAACTTAGTCTTAGCAAATCTGACCCGGTTAGGGTCTTCAACTTCCTCGTACTCGAAATATTCCTCTAAATAATTTATCCAGTCAATCACTTCTTCTGGATTTAGGTTTCCCGAGTATGTAGAAACCTCCATTTTAGGCTGCTTTCCAATCTGAGAGATGGCCTTATACAACCGGGATTGAGCTGGATCCACAACTTCTTCTTCTTCCTCAGACTGTTCTTCCTCTTCAACTTCGTCTTCACTTTCCTCATCCCCTCCGGGTTCGCGCCTTCGCGTAACTCTGCTTGCAGGGCTTGAACTTGCCTTTGCAAGGCTCGAAAGTCTTCGACCGGCACCACATCTCCTCCTCCGCCTCGGTTCCTTCGTGGAGGCATTCTATTTTTTTTTTTTTTTTTGAAAATCTTTCCACAGATCCTGGTGTAACTGCCTCCTTCTCCGGCGATCTGTTACACTCTCAGGAGCTCCCGCTCTGATACCACTTGATGGCAAGCCAGTATTCACACCACAAATTCATAGTAGAATCACAGTAATTTTCATTAACTTTCTTAATACAGTCATACAATAATTTTCCAGGCTCACGGTATCTCTTCCCCAATCCCGACTTCACTATCCCCCCCAAGATTGTTCCCCAATTTTTTTTTTAATGAGGCCTCGATCCTCCAGGAATTCAATGCCTCCACCTACAAAAACTCCAAATTCAAATTTCCCTCCCCCCTGGATTTTTCAAATTTTTGGTCATAAATGGGCCATCTGCCCAATCTACCAGGAAGCTTTCATTAATGGTCCTTCTTGACCTGCAACCGTCGTCAAGGTCAGGTTGTTCTTCCATGTTATGGCCTCCTCCATAATGGCCATCACCTGTGTCTGGTTCAATGTCCGTACCTGTCACTCTACCAACAATAAAATATACGTGGTCGTGGCCCTTCTCTGGTTTCAACACACACAACTGTTTTCATGTAGAACTGGCCACGCCTTCTCTTTGACGTAAAAATTTGAAACATGCACCCTTATCAAATGTTAAGTTACACGCGGTCGTCCACGTGTCAACTCTGTCCTTTGCGACCGTCTGCTTGCTTTTCCCCTTCGGGTCTTGCCCAGCCTTCTAAATTCATTAACTTTCATGGCTAACCAATGTGTGCCACGTGTCGGCGTTTGACTGGCCGTGACATCGCGACAGGCCACGATATCATGACCTGTCGTGATATCGTGACAGTAACATCTCCTTTGCCTTTGCATTGTACCATCGTCATGATATCACGACGTCACGATATCGTGACGTCGCGATATCGTGACATCAACATCCTCTCTGCCCTTATGCTGAACCAACGTCGCAATATCGTGACGTCGTGATATCGCGACGGTAACATCTCCCCTCTACCTTTGCGTTACAAACGTCACGATATCGCGACGTCGCGATATCGCGACGGAAACTCACTGCCATATCTGCATTGGAATAAGGTCGCGATATCACGACGTCGCGATATCGCGACTAAACTGGATTGCGCCCCGCCAAGCCTTTTGAGGTCACGATTTCGTGACCTCTCCCAAAGCTTCAAGAAACTTGCCTTCAATGCTTCTACAAAATCCTTCTCCCTCCCCCTTGGAAAACTCCAAAAATAAAACAAGTGCTAGGAACTTAAAAAATTTTAAGAACATTTCTGGAAAATGCAAGATTGCTTCATCCCCACCGGATGCTCCTGCATCAGTTCCTCAAACAAATCCTTCCTATCATCCTTGGTCTTGTGGTTCAAGTTTATGGCATAGACCATACCACCTTTCCTAATAGCTTTCTTTAGTTGCATTGCTAAGATCATCTGAGGGTGAAAAGACCCTTGTTCACTATGTAATCTCAGTATTTGCTTATATTTATCTATATAGTCTATCCATCTATCTTAGAAGTTAATTAGGGCTCCATAATACCTTAACCAGTCCATTCCCAAGATGATGTTAAAGGCATTTAGCGGTGCTACATACAATTACCACAAGGTAGGGTGATATCGACTATGAAAAAACATTGATCCACTAAGTAGGTCTATATAGACCCATACTCGAATTTCCACCCTTGTGCCAAAAAACCTGTTATTTCTATCAAATACTTGACTATACTAGAAGAAATGAAACTATCAGTAGCTCCACTATCTATTAGAATCTTAAATTTATTATTAAACAATTTACCATTCATGATTATAGGTGTGGCTTGGTCCTCCAAATTTTTATTTTCGATTGCTACGTAGATTTTATGATTGGGTTCCTCTAACTTTTTGCTTGTTCCTGCTTGATTTGAACATTTGTTTGCATAGTGAGGTCCCCCACATTCATAGTAACCCCCTTTGGGACTACTTGTCTTTTCTATTTCTTCTCCCTTGTCTGCTCAATTTGACATGGTTTTAGCTACCTTTGTGCTTGAGGGGTACTGTTATCCTTCCTCTTCTAGAATTTCTTCTTGGAATTCCCTTATTTCCCATAATTTTTCTTTTCAAAATTTGGGTTACCCTTGTTTTTTTTACCTTTCTCTTATTCCCATTTCATGAATAAAGTAGTTTTCCTTTTTCTTAGGGACTATCGATCTTCTTCTAACAATACCACATACTTAAAGTGAGTCTTGTCCAACTGCAGGTTGGACTAATATTAACAAGTCAGTTCATAAATTTTTTGCAGAGTCTTAGGCTTATGCATAAATTTTATCTTAGGATCCACTTCCAAGATAAACTTATGTACCTTCCTAGTCTCATATTGCTTCTAGAGTGGTACATACTTAGACAATTTTACAAATCTCTATTAGTAATTCTCTATTGTCATGGTTCCTTGGAGAAGGGTGGAAAATTCCTTGAATTTTTCCACATAATGTTGTTCAGTGAGGAACGTTTTCTTAAAGGCATTCATAAATACTCCTCATGATAAATTTATTTCCTATACCTAAAAGTGCTCCACCATTCCAACCCTGTCTCCTGCAAGTGGAGAGTGCCCTAAACTTTTTGGGTCACTAAAGAATAGTATTTCATGGAGAAATAGATCTCAAACTCATTTAGCCAAGCTTCAATCGAATTACCCTCATCTCTTTCAATGAATTTGGCTTGATAAAGAGAGTTTTAGACAAGTTTACCTTTATATCCCTTCCCAAAGAAAACCCCCAAGCCTAAATATTAAATCTCTCTCTCTCTCTACAAGCATATAAACAAGTGCATTCTCAAAAAATGAAGCAAAATACTTTCTTATCTAGATTGAACTTAAGCATGCAAATAAATCTAGCATAATCCTTTATATCAAAGCATTAGTTCCAACAACATAGATAAGAGCCATGAAATAACAATAAACATCATGACACCAAGCATAATCGCTCATTTAAATATTTAGATCATACAAATGAATAGTCTTAGCTTCTATACATTAAATGCTCTTCCATTAAGAGTGATTTCAAACTTAAACTTTCACAATGTTACATGAAACAAATGAAGAAACTAACTTCATGATATTCCATCTTCTTCCTCTGGCCTACATGGCAGTTTGATAGGAAGGTGGGAATCATAACAATTCATAAGAAGGTATGAATGGATTTCTACATGATTCATTGCATAACAACCACAAGCAAAATAATCCCATACTTATTTCCAAAATATTATTCGATTCCTTTTCTAACATTATCAAATCATGCAATTTCTATACGATTCAATTCAATATAGCAAACACAAGCAAAAGAAGCCCATGCTTCTTTCCAAAATATTTTCCACAAATATTTTTCAATTCCTTAAGACAAGTAAAACATCTAAAGATCATCTTCTACTAATGTAGCATTAGTATTCCTTCAACAATCTAAAGAACAAAACACTTGAATCTATCATTGAAGGAATTACATCCATTGAATCTATCACTAGATCTAAATATTAAATCCATTAAAATTCAACTTTAGAATAATACAAAGATATCCAAAATCTAAGGCTAGTTCCAATTAATTTCAACATTAGAGTGATAATTACTCTATCATTAGACTAATCTAGAATCAACGATTAATTCCAAATAATCCATCATTAGATTAATAATTAATCTATCACTAGATTAGTCTTGAATCTAAGATTAATTCTAATTAATCCATCATTAGATTAATAATTAATCTATAATTAGATTGAAAAAATAATCTCCCATTAGATTAGTCTAGCATTTAAGATTAATTTCAATTAATCCATCATTATATTAATAATTAATATATCATTAGATTGAAAAATAATATCCCATTAGATTAGTCTAGCATCTAAGATTAATTCCAATTAGTCCATCATTAGATTAATAATTAATCTATCATTAGATTGATAAAATAATCACCCATTAGATTAGTCTAGCATCTATGATTAATTCCAACTAATCCATCATTATATTAATAATTAATCTATCATTAGATTAGTCTAGAAATATAAGATTAATTCAATTAATCCATAATTAGATTAATAATTAATCTATCATTAGATTAGTCTAGAATCTAAGATTAATTATAATTAATCCATCATTAGATTAATAATTAATCTATCATTAGATTAGTCTAGAATCTAAGATTAATTCCAATTAATCCATCATTATATTAATAATTAATCTATCATTAGATTGCTAAGGCTATAGATTAGTTCCATTAAATCTATCATTTTTTTGAAACCAAACTAAATATTAAATCCATTATTAATATAACATTAGTTTGAAATCAAAACTAAAGATTAAATCTAGTATTAATCTATCATTGGTTTGAAATCAAACTAAAGATTAAATCCATTATTAATCTACATTAGTTTGAAATCAAAACTAAAGATTAAATTCATTATTAATCTACATTAGTTAACTTGCATTCAAACATTGCACGAACCAAAGCATATGGAGGAGCCTAGGTTAAAAGAGCAATAGGTTATGCAAAATAAAAGGAACGCTTCCCAAAACATATGTAATAACATGAAAGACCTCAAAATAAAAGCAAAGGTAAACCTTAGAATCAAAGCAAAGGCTAAGGTGCAAAAATAATACCAGAAGGGCAAGGTCAACCATCATCGTGAACAAGAGGATTCGAAACCACAATGGACCTAACCCTAAAGGGAATAAAGAGGCACCCCTCCATATAGAAGGTACATGCATCCAAGAACAAAAGACCGAGCACCAAGTCCCTTAGAGATTTCAAACTCAACACCAAGCAAACCGAAGGTAACATAAGCAAGGTACCATAAAAAAATGTATTGTAACCACTATACTTTCTCTCACCATATAAGGAGAACAGGTCTCGAGATGGTGAAATTCGAGTATGTAAAACATGTTAGCTTTTAAGGATATATGCAGTAGGAGATATCTATCATAGGTCCTAATAAGATGCAGAACATATGAAAGAATGGAATTCTGCAATATGACTGAAATATAGTATAAATAGAAAGTGGTAAAAATACAATGAAGTATGGAGGTAATGGTCACTCCATTAATATAAGCTATAGAACTACATTGTACTCCATCTAGGAGTTCCACCACTATCTACTACTTCTATAATGACAAACTTGATATGCTTCAGATGAATTTGATATGTCTATGAGGCCCTTTATATAGGTAGATAGATTCCTTGGTCAACACTTGTAGACACCAAAAAAACACCAATCCGATTATGTGACTGCAAACATTGATCGCATTGACACACACAACCCCAAGGGCAGCCCCTAGAGGTTAAACAGTGGTCCTAACCACTCTCACAACAATTTTGGAAGGTCAGAGATCAATTTGGCACCTTCAGGCCCTTTGCTTAACATCTATTCCACCCTGGAACGAATTCAAACTGGGATTTGCCCCACCCAGGGATGAATTCTGGATTCGCTCCAGGGTGGGGGAATTACAGGTTTGACGGAAAAAAAAGTCAAATCTTGACAAATTGCAGCTCAGATCTACCACTTAACACTTCCTTCATTGCATGGGAGTATGGGTGAGCATTTTAGAGCATTAGAGGCAATTACAAGGGCAGTCATGAAGCCCCTATTTAGGGAGGAGTCTCCTTCCCCCTGAGAAGGCATGATTGCCAAGTGGCGCCTCTGCATGCCCATTTCAAGAGACCTTCGGGTCTATAAATTGGTGAGTTTTCTCACCCCAAATATATAGAGAAGGAGCATTTTAGAGCAATGAAGTGCTATCATTTTATTGTCATACCTCACACCTTCTGGATTTGCGCCTTTCACATCCTTGATCTCCTTTAGAGGGGAGGTCATTGGGTGACTAGTGAGAGGACGAATATTGAACCCAAAACCTAAAATTTGGCCACAATATCCCACCAAATTTTCCAAAAATACCACACAAGAGGTTTTGGACCCATCCCAAGTGGATTGGTGCCGAAATCAGGCCTCAAATGGCGGGCGGCCTGCCCCATGGGCGCCCCCTCCCACACTGCCATAGTCCTAATCGCCCCCCTTTGGAGTGATGGGAATTCCATGGTAGACTTGCTTTCTTTAATTTTTGCATTCAATTCTATGATGCTTAGATAGGTTGTCATTTAAATCTTGTCTCGTTTTGAACAATTTTGATCATGTTTCTATCTTTGCTCGCTTCTACTAATCTACAGGTAGCATCATCAAATTCCCATTGATGGAGGCCAAATTGGGAAAATATGACCATCTAGGTCTTTCCAAAATGCCCCCAATTAGCTAACCCCAAGTTTTTAGGTCTTTTGGAGCTTCCTAGGTAAGACATTTGGGACAGTACCTATTCGGCATTTTGTTGCAGGTGAATTCATCTCGCCCCGAAGCGAATTCAAATTGGCGAGGAATTTCTTGACTATTATTTTTGTAGGGCCTTCTTGGTGGTGTCTTGATGCCCCTGTCAAATTTTCAGAGCTTTTGGATTCATTTTAGGCATAGTTTAATTCATTTTTATTATTCACTTATCGTAGGCTTGGGGATTGCATGCTTTGTTTTATCCATAGGTGCTACTGACCGTTTTTTGTTCCTTTGAGTGCAAGGCTTGGACATCGAAGGAGCAGCAAGGAATCAAGACTCATCAACGCAAGCGGCGGCGACATTTGGTCCGCCCATTTTACATGTGGGCACGCGAAAGAAGGAAAGGCACCCATGGATGTAACAAGAACGCATACTTAAACGCTCCTAGCCCTTGGAAGGGGAGGATGTGCATTGTAACCGAGTTGTGAAACACATCAATAAAAAGGGCTGTCTCCTTTATTCACACTTGTTTCATTTTGATTTGCTCATGCTTTTCCCTCTTTTCATGCACTTTCAAATTCCTAGGATTTAGCGCTAAGTTCGGTTCTGTTTGCATCGCGTCTTCGCTTTCCTTTTTTGTTTTTGTATCCTCATGCTTTCAGTGGTGATCACGGTGGGACCTTGTCCTCTATTTTTAAGATCAGATATCTGATCCAAACTTGGTTTTTTTTTTCTTGCAGGCACCGCGTTTTCATACGCTGACTGATGTTCGTTCCATCAGAGGGCGAATACAGAGTTGTAATTCATCTCACCCAGGGACGAATGGGAATTCGCCCCACCCTATGACAAATACAGTCCTATAATTCATTCCCCCCAGGATGAATTCCAGTCTATGAATTTTTTGGGCAGAAACTCAGAACCGATAGATTCAGGCAGAGAAGAGGTAAGAATTCTGAACTTTTCCTGTCATTTTCTGTCTTCAGTTTTTCTATTTTTCTGGTTTCTTTTTGCGTGCTTAAGAAAGGTTTTGCCTCATGTTTATTTTATTTCATGCAAAATAAAAATAACCCCACACACCATATGGAAAATTAAACACCAAGGAGCTGGTCGTAAAACCCCAGCCCTTGATCAAGACCAACGGTGGATTTCATCACCACCTTGGCTTGAATTTTGCATTCATTAACCCTAATCGCTACTGTTGCTAGACGTAAATCCTGATGAAAGCTAACCGAGTGTAGCTGGGGTGATTCCCAACACACGAGGATAATTATTCTATGGTAGGTGTCATAAACAGGGTGATTCCCCTTTCGTACCGCCTATGTTCCACGTACCATCTGCTCTCACGTACCTATAGTTTTCCTCACATAAGGGCGGGTATATAGAGAGGTTGTTATATCGGCCTAGCAATGGTATATCGAAGGGGCGACCAATTTTGGGAGTCATAAGAGCCCTCATTTTGCATTTAAACATTCTTTACAAAAACCTTCAAAAAAAAAAAAAAAAAAAGCAAAAAAAACAAAAACAAAACACACTAAACTAGGTTTAGGACACACTTTTAATATTTAAATGAGATAATCACTGCTTTGTGTGTGTGTGCTCTTTTCTATTTAGTGTAGCATAAAAAATCATAAAAAGAGATAAAAATATATTTAGCTTGTAGGAAAACAACACCATGGTGTACACCCGTAGCCAAGCCCAATCAAGGGCAGAAGCTACAAAAAGTGTACAAGGGGGGACCGCTATAGCCTTAAGAACTTGGTCATACCGCCTTGGTGGCCTGACCCACAAGAGAGTCTGCATCATTCCATGTCAATATGGAACTATAGGGACACCCCTTTGGGAGACACCTCGTTCATCATAGCCCCTTTCAAGAGTCCTTACATGTTGCGTTCAACATAGACAAGAAATCTCCCTTAGAAGCTCTATATGAGTGGCCACAGTGTGATGAAGCGCTAGAGTGGCATAGTGTCCATGAGGAGAGGCCACATGATTATGGCATCCATCCTTTGCCCCCCATCACTGTTAGAACCAATAGACAAACCCCAGAGCACAGGGCTCTTCAAGCGGGATGAGCCAACTCTACCCACCCCTTTCACACATACGAAAGGGAGCATGAGGAAGACCACTACATTCCTCGATAGCAATGTATAGTGCGGGAGCCATGCGCTTCCACACCCGCTATGTACCATGATAACCCACAGAGGCCAGAGCCTCGGGTAAATGCTGCCAACCTCGACAAATGGAAGTGACCTATTGAGATCTTAGATCATCGCAACCGATGTAAATGCATAGGAGAGGCATCCAGGCCTCCTAGGCTCAAGATGGCAGAACAAATTGACCTGGCAGTCGCCAGACATGCCACCCACCAAGCGTAGATCACGTAGCTTGAGCAAGACCAACAGTAGCTAGAGCGTCTATACCGCATTAGCAAGGAGCGCATTCAGCACCAAACAGATGAGCTGCTCCATAACCCAGTTCCTGAGAGGGTTCCAACCCCTCGCACCCAAAGAGCAGAACCATATGAGAGGCATAATCCCTTGGTGCGAGATAGGTCCCCGCGACCTTATCAAGTGTTGCCTTCGAGACCCCCTAGACCTGAGTGGGAGGCCACTCCCCGAAACAACGATGGGTACCCTTTTCGGGGACCCACCCAAGGTCATAGGTCTCACCTAGAGACTCCTCAAGAAGCTTACGAGGAGTATGAACAAGAAGAAGAGCAAGCCGAAATTCCCTACCAAGGCAGAGGGGTTGCTATCCGGCCACCCCCCCATAGGCCTCATGTCTCCCACAATCCACAACAGGAGCAAACTAAAGAGGAAGAGATTAAATATTTCGATGCATACAAAGCGCTACTAGAGCACTTGGAGTCTATGGAAACCAAAGCTTTTGGGCCCCAAAAGCCCACATTACACCAACTCTGCAGTCATCCTGTGCATTTGTCAGTGCCTGCACCCCCTTACCCTGAACACTTTAAGCTACCTCAGTTGGTAATCTTTAAGGGTGAGGAGGATGCCCAAGAGCATGTGACCAGATTCCTGAGCCAATGTTTTGGCATTCAGGACAATGATGCGTTGTTGCTAAGGACATTTATAACCACATTCGTAGGCCCTGCCTCATATTGGTTCACCCAATTGTCGAAGCACAACATCAGTAACTTGGATCAGTTAGTGGATACGTTCCTCAAATGCTTCGCCTTTAACACCAAGAAGAAGGTGTCACTAAGTGACCTGGCCAGCTTCAGGCAGTATGAGAAAGAAACCATGGCGGCCTACGAGAATCAATGCAGGACTCTGCTTTCCAAGCTACCCTACCTCCCTCCTATGTCTGACCTTACACAAATGTTCTCACGAAGTTGTTTGAGATCGATATCTATGCTATTGCAGCTATAGCAATATGCCACCTTAGAGGAAGCTCTGGCGCAAGCCAGAATCATCGAAGAGATCAAGATACAGGATGGCGAGATCGCCAAACCTAAGAAGAAATAATGGAACAAGAACACAAAAACAAGTACTACGCAACAGAAACCCGTTGTGGTCAATCAAGTTGCTATAAATGTCCCTAAGCTTGCACAAGAAATACAGCCTCAAAAGGCTAACTATCAGGCAGTGCCTATTAATAATTATGAAATATAAAACCAGAAGCAGAAGCAAAATCAGCAGCATCACCCTAGGCGATAGTACACACCTTATATGGAGTCTAGGGACTCCCTATTTGATCGCTTGTCAGCGACGAAATTGATCAACCTTCTAGAGATCCAAACCATAGACCCCAATGCATCGAAGCCTAAGGGATACCGTGAGGACTTGTATTGTAGGTTCCACATGTGGAGGGGACATGACCTGAATGCATGTTGGAAGTTCAAAGGTTTGATACAAGACCTGATTGACAATAAGACATTGGCAGTGGACAACCCCGTAGCACCAAACAACCAATAGATGGGAGTTTTCAAAGACCCCTTGCCTGCCCATGAGGCACAGGAAAAACCTCTTCAAGTCAATGAGGTGCAACATAATTGCCCCATGCAAGGGTATGTAGGAATGATAAGCATAGTGACTAGGAACAAGAGATACCCAAGAGTTGCCCCCGAGGTAGCCACAAGAGAGGTTCCATCGACGTCACAACCTCAACAACACCCTATGCAACTACCTCCGCCTAGACCCACGACCACGATTCGGACCAAACTCACACAAAGCTTGAGGACCACGTCGGCTAGGCTCTCCATATACGAGCTTATACAACAATCAACACCCCATCGGGAGGCTCTAATGGAGATATTGAAAGCCATTGAGTTACAGCCCCATGAAGCGAATTCCTTCAACAACTTCATGGGACATGTCAAACGATGCACAAAGATAGTCATCACCTTTCGAGAGGATGAAGTTAAATCAGTATCTGATGACATGGTAGATCCACCCCTACACGTTATCACGTGGGTCAATGGGATCCCGTATAAGAGAGTGTTGGTAGACACTGGCTCGTCCAGTAACATCATTACCATAGTGGCATTGAAACATCTAAAGTTGCCAGCCTCTCACATCATGGCTTCCACCTATACACTATGAGCATTCACTGATGCGATATGCTCGAAAGTTGGCACAATTGTCCTACCCATTCAAGTAGGACAAAATACGATACCTACATTGTGCCATATTTTGGAAGGTGAGATGGCTTATAACATCTTGCTAGGGCAGCCATGGATTAGGGACATGAAGTGTGTCCCTTCGATAGCTCATCAGTTTTTGAAGTATACATTTGAAAGGGAAGTACATGTAGTCCCGGAAGACTTAGAACCCTTCAAATATTACAATGCGATGCAGCTGATGTCGCAATCGACCCTTCCATCGACTCACTTGGATTTTTAGTTAAATCCATCTAGACAGGGTCTGATTCCACAAGCACCACTGGTGATAAATCCATCAAAACCCTAGCCAGGTACATCTTCATCGTCCAGTCCTTCACCAACAATGCCACCTATCGTGGCTAAACAGAAGGACAAAGGGAAGCAAACCCTGAAAGAGGCTTAACCCCTAGAAGAGGCACTGCCAACAGTATCAACCATCTCTACTGAAGATATGCCTAGCACAATGGAAGTTGAGGCTCGTAGTTCACCCAAAATGGAGTGGACTCAGGAAGAGCTTCCATTCCCTCCCCCTCAATCGCCAACAATCACTATTGAAATGGCCAATACAGGCCTAGGGGAGTATCTAGTGCAAAATGTTGTAGCAACGACCACGCTAGAGTCTATGCAAGACATGGGGAGACCTCACCTCCCCATCGGTACAATTATTCCTTTAGGTTACCCGTAAAACCAGACAAAATTTGTGTATGAGGGCCTTTATCATGGTATTGAGCCATGCATGCAAGAGGACGAAGATGAAGAGCCTTTTGCAGAAGATGTCAACTATCTGTCTAACCCAAACTTCACTCTAATATATCTTGGCCAATGCAATTGGCATGGATATGGGATAGGCAGGTATGAGAAAGAGTGCATGTCCTTTGCCAGCCAAGATACCAAATGCATTATGACAAGTCGGGCATGGGGTTCAACCACCCCCTGCCCTTGGACATCTTGGTGGAGAACATGTAAGGCCTAAGGATAGGCAACAAGGGTGGATTGGCATCATATCCTTATGCCAACCTGAACACAATGTATACATTGGGAGATTACCTCCCATGGTCAACAGCCACCCTTGTTAACCTTGATAACCCTTCTCCTTTGCTAAAGAGAGACGAAAGTTTGGGGACTCACTTTCAAGGAAGGTATAAACAGTGTCAAGAGGGATCTTCGGAGGATGAATCAAAATATGAACTAGCATCATATGATCCCTTCAAATCTGATAGTGATCACTCACAAGTGATCCCCATGAATGACTGTCAAGAGAGCCTCTTGACAATGTTCCCTCTCGAAGCTCCAATCGAGCCAATGCCACATCAAGAGAATCAGGTCTCCCCACGGAGAGTGGAACAACCACAATGGGGCCAGATTAATCTGCTTGAGCAAGATGAGCTTGTAATGCCTCAAATAGTTGTCGAAGCCAATGAGGGCTTTTGGATCTTCGATAGTGATTATGAAGATGAAATAGAAATGACATATCTTATCACATGCGGTAGGTGCCACAACCATACCCCTTGGAGATTAATGACATATTTGAATAGATGGGCATAGTGCCAAGACACGAGTAGTACGTAGACCCAGTGGGGTGGGAGCAAGTGTTGGACCCACCGCTCTAGGTATACGAAGAGCACCTTCCACTCCGAGACCTGTTGGCATTTTTGCCACATTGATTCTCATTGATTAATGCATTAGTGTATTGTTGAAAATCTGACCTTTGATATCAGCTTTGATGCAGCTTTTATGGAAAAGGAGAAAAAATGAGTAGAAATTGACTAAGTTCAAAAACTGCAGCGATTCGCTGACATGTCGCGAAATCGCGGTCAACGCAGTCAACGCAGGCAGGTTGGGCGGAACCGTCGCGATATCGCGACGTGTTTCATTTTCGTGACTTTTGGAAAGCAAAGGAGGAGCAGCGACAAAATGTCGCGAAATCGCGACAAAAAGTCCAGCCGAAGACACAAAGCAAAAGTTGCAGCGCATCGCTGACATGTCGCAAAATCGCGGTCAACGCATGTAGCTAAGAAGAACTGTCGCGATATCGCGACATGTTCTATTTTCGCGGTTGAAAAAAGCAAAGGAGTGAGCGATAAAATGTCAGAAATCGCGACAAAAATTTCTGCCGAAGACACAAAGTTAACATTGCAGCGATGCGCCGACGTCTCATTTTCGCGCGGTGTTTGGCTTCGAAGACTCAAGGTTAAAAGCTGCAGCGATTCGCTGCATGTTTGTTAAGAAGAGGAAGCCATGGGAAAGTTGCAGCGACGCGCTACCCGTAGCATTTTCGCGACAAGGGCGGTTCAAAGGCTTGAGGGCTAAAAGGTTGCAGCGATGCGCTGCAATGTTGCAAAGTCGCGGATCGTCGGTCACAAAGGGAGTCTAAACAAAAGTGACAGCGACGCGCTGCAAGTGGGTTGCAAAAAGACTAAGTACAAATATTGCAGCGATGCGCTGCATGATAGGTGCAGAGAAAGTCTAAGGAGTAAAATGGCAGCGCTGCGCTGCATTTTTGAAAAGGTCTTGCAAAGCGGATGTACCATTTTCGCGATGGCAAAGTGGCAATTGGTACGGAAGGAGCAAAACGTAGCGATATCGCTACATGCTTCAAAATCGCGGCCATTTTGGTCCAAGAAGCGAAAGAGCATAGAAAATGTAGCGATTCGCTGCAATTTGGTGACAAAGGCGGAGATGCGAAGAGAATCAAAGAAAATACAAGGAGATGATAGCAATTCCATGATGCCTCGTTAAAAAATGATTAAGTGCTCAAATTGGTAGCGAAATGGAGACAAGGAAGAATTGAAGGCATGCAAAGGGCAAGAAGTGTTATATTTTCGCGACCCGTCCATGAAGCCGTACAAAGTGCCCAAAACATGTAGCGATATCGCTACATGTTCCATTTTCATGGAGCAAAGCGAAGAAAGGAGCCAACGACCAAAAGACGTAGCGAAATCGCTACATGTGCCGTTTTCGCGTGGATAAGCTAGCGATGGAGAAAAGGAAGCCGAAGACGTAGCGATATCGCTACAGGTGCCATTTTCGTGGGTCAAAGGTGGTCAAAGTGTACGGAGTTAAAATATGTCACGATTTCGTGACCCGTCGCATTTTCGCGACCTCCAACTGTTTTCCGCCAAAGCACAGTGTGAACGGCCCGAGGAGATTTTTTGATTTCCGATGATTTAATGCTGACCCGAATTTAATGATTTGCGGATTTCCAAGGCATTCAAAGTAAAAGACGCGCCCAGGCCACCAAGATTGAAGATTTAATGCATTCGAGGCTGTTGTTCGTGGATTATTGTAACGGTTTTTCATGCACATTTCCAAAAAACAAATTTAATGAAGGTGATCCGCTGACATGCTCTAATTGTATTTAATTTTTGCTCCCTTGATCGTAATTGAGGGGATCGTGTTCCTAATGTCCGCCATATAATTGTA
Source organism: Wollemia nobilis (assembly GCA_028583015.1). Classification (NCBI taxonomy): domain Eukaryota; kingdom Viridiplantae; phylum Streptophyta; class Pinopsida; order Araucariales; family Araucariaceae; genus Wollemia; species Wollemia nobilis. The sequence goes on along the minus strand of JAQPPZ010000755.1, from coordinate 4,840,711 downwards.
GATCACGAGGAGGATGGTGGCAAACATTTAATGTTGTAGAGAGGACGGACCTCTATAAAAACCAATGTAATTTTCATTTACAGAGGTTGGAAAATTCTCTGCTAGAGACTGGAAGTGCATTTGCAGGAATAAAAGACTTGACTTCTGATTTTTCAAGCAATGCTTTGGGTGATTTCCTTTCTGTCTTTGTTGCATTTCTAATCGCATTATTATTCTTTAATGGCTGTTGCATTTAAATTCTGCATTCTGAATTTAAATACTGCTGTAAGAATATAATCTCTGGAGTGTAGTCTTGGAGGGTTTTTTTGCATACGTTGTGTGAGAATCAAGTTGATAATTTCTATTGCTTGCTGTTGTTGCATTTGAGGTTTCCTGCTGCTATTTTCTGATCTCATCACTTCGGCCTGTGGCCATATTTCCCATTTCTTTCTGCAACTTTTTAACTTTCTTTCCTGCAACCCTTATCTTAAAACCAGATTTTAGAGTAGTGAAGGGAACCAGCCCACTCTGGAGATTGGTCTGGAAGCCATTTCTTACTTCCAGCCTTTCAATGTTGGCCAATTCTAGGGTGCACTTGTAAAATCCTTTCTCGTGGCAGATTTTGGACCAACAGTTTTTGGCACGCCGGTGGGACAGATTTTATTTGTCTCTAAAAGATCCCATAGGGTCGAAGGTTTAATGTTCGCCTTCAGACTGTAAATTAGAGCATTTGGTGACTCTGTTGTTTTTGGTGACCCTGCTGGACCCAGAAATACTTCATGATCACAAGATCACAGTCAAAGAAATTTGGCGATCTTGTTCAGTTTTTTGAGCTCGATAGTTCGAGAAGTGGTGAGCATTCTAGATTAGTTTCCTCATCCCTTCCATCTTCTGCTGTACAAATACCCAGTATTGTTGCTAGTGTTGCACCCCTACAAGTTCCACCAATGGCACAATTTCCTCCACCCAGAAAATTCTTGGCATGGAATAGCACTGGAGCCTTGAATCTGCAGGCTCAGAATCCAGTACCTCAGGCTGCACTGAAGGCTTTGCCCACTTACGACGGTATTGGTAAAATAGCCTATGAGCACATAAATGATGTGGCTTCCCTGGTGGCTATCCATGACATTACCGATGAAGATGTGATGGTCAAATTGTTAGTATGTTCTTTGAGAGGTAAACTGCTGTTTTGGTACAGAACTCTGCCTCCCGGAACCCTAACATCATGGGATCAGTTTGGTGATTTGCTGGTGAAACATTTTCATGAACAGGCTGACCCTTTCTCATTGTTAAATCAGTTTACTGTCATACAGAGACATCCATAAGAAGAGATACCTGATTTTAATGTCCGGTTTACCGGAACTTGGCAAAGGATTCCTCGATGGTATTCGGCCTCGCTGATGAATTAGTCTGCGATGTACTACCTCAGAGCGTTTCACTCAGATATCGGCTGGGCGGTTCGGCAATCTAATGTGATAACGTTTCCAAAAATATTTGAACAAGCAATTAAAGCAGAAGCTGATCTGGTTGCTGTAGGAAGACTGCCTCCAAAGGTAACTATGCCTCTTATTCCAGATTTGCCTCAATATTTATATGGTTCACAACCACACCCCATGCCAACTATGTATCCTACACCATCATGGAGCTCTAAAGCACCTCAGGTTGCACCTGTCCCAGTTTCTCAGTTGCCAGCTTTAACTCCTTTACCGCTCCCCGCACCCAACATTCAACCATCTCCCGTTTCCACTGCATTTCCAGCTTTGCCAAGCACCACCAGCCTCCTTTGCCCTTACCAAGACCTCCTCGCACCTGCAAACCCCGATCCATATACAACATTATTGCAAGAGGTTAAGTCTGCAAATTCTGCCATTAGAGCCATGGGAAATAAGATCACACTCATTGAGAGGAAGCAGCTGAGAGAGATTTCCAGCCAAGGAGATTTCAACCTCCTCAAATTACTAGAGATCAAGCTGCCTCCACAAGCAAAGCACCTGAAAAGGGCTTAGCTGTTCTAGCAAATGAAGATGCAGCCCATGCAGATGGAGTATATTGGTGCTCGACCTGTAATGACCCTCATGGAGAGGATACATGTATGGTTCACCTGAATTATGTGCAGACATTGGCTGCCAGCTCTTCAGGCGGACAAGTTAACATGATCTCAGAAGCTGGTTATAGTTTGATGACTGCAGTGGAAGACCAAGTTTCAGTTCTAACAAGGACTGGAAAGAAGCCTATGAATGTTGATCCTGCTGACTTAGAGCCGTTAAGAGTACCGGCTGAAGTGAAGAGGCCAGTGAAAGCTCCTGTGCCAGCTCCAAAGTCTTTGCCCAAAGATCCAGCTTTTAACAGAGTTCAAGAAAAGGCAGCAGCTGCACCAGTAAGATCAGAAGCAGAGGAGCAGGCACGTGAAAAATTGAAATATCCATCACTGACCAAGAGGTTAAGAGTGGAAGCTACACAACAGTACAGAACCAGATTTGAGCAACCTGCTGAGAAGAAAAATTCTGCTGCAGTTTCATACAATATTGTTGATGATCTTAAGAAGACCCCTGCTAAGGTAAGCCTTTATGACGCTTTGCAATTACCTGGTCAAGTAGATTTATTACAAGAGTCATTGAAATCTGTGAAGGAGAGTGAAAAAGGGCCTACCCAGACCGTCTATGCCCAAACTTTAACCACCTCTGTTACTGGTAAGAACAGACCTCCTCCTTTTTACTTGTCATTGCAAATAGAAGGTTGGGTTGTACACAATTGTATGATTGATTCTGGAGCCGCAACCACTGTCATGCCCAAGGGAGTATCTGAAGCTATGGGAATGGAGTATACCTGGAGTAGTACTGGAGTCCTGCAATTAGATGGTACTCCTGTGAAAATAGTAGGTGTCATTAAAGATGTACCCATTGTCCTGCATACAATGCCCCAGATCACTGTTATTCAGGAAATTGTTGTAGTAGATTTAGAGCCCTATTTTAGCATGTGTTTATCCAGGGAATTTACTGCAAAATTAGGGGGTTATCTGGCATTAGATTATTCCCATCTGGAAATTCCTTTTAAGAATAGACGTCTCAGAATACAGAATGAAAAGCCTTCCCCTTTTCACATCGAGAAGTTGGAAGATGTTGGAAAAGACATGCAGTCGGTCCATATGCTCACTGAAGAGTCTGAAGATGTTGTTTTAATGAGTGAAGTTTTAAACAATCTTCAGTTGGAAGACCAGTTTTCAATGCTTAACTTCAATGCCATGATGGAGACAGAGATTGGCTGCTATGCCATTCAAAAACCTGAGACTGAGACAAAGCAGGAATTGTCTAACCCAGTTGATCAGACTGAGGTTACAGATCAGTTATGGCAACTGTATTTCGATGGAGCTAGATGCAGGAATGGTGCCGGAGTAGGTATTGTGTTAATTTCTCCCTCTGGTGTACAAAGGACTTATTCTTATCGACTTACATGGAGTTGCACAAATAACGTTGCTGAATACGAAGCATTGTGCTTGGGTCTGAAGAAAGCAAAGAAGTTAGGAATAGAACAGCTCAATATTTTTGGTGATTCCGAGCTTATTGTAAATCAGGTCACAAATAGATGCATCTCAAAGCAGCATTATCTGAAAGCATATCGTAATCAGGTTTGGGATTTGTTTGAACTTTTCACTGCGCTTAATATTCAAGCTGTTTCCAGAGAGATGAATAAACATGCTGACTTATTAGCATCTCTTGGAGCTAACTTTTCTCCTGCTGATCAAGTTGTGAACAAGCCCAAGACAGTGAGAATGGTATACAGACCCAGTGTGCCAGACAAGGAAACTTTCTGGCAGGTCTTTGAAACCGATGAGCAGATTGTTAATTTCTTGATACATGAAGCTGCAGCTGTTGAAGGCAGAACTTTGGGAGATGAGGAAGCCGAAGGTCTTATTCAATTAAGGAATAACCATATTCCAAAGGGTCTAATAACTCTGGAGAGCTTGTTTGACCAACATGATCATTCCAGAAAGCCTCGAATGGAGATTGATAGAAAGGAATTCATGGAGTTAGAGCTTCAGCCTGACAAAGTGATTAAGGTTGGCACTGACTCAACCCCAGAAGAACTGCAAAAAATCAAGCAGCTCTGTAAAGAGTTTTCTGATATTATAGCTTGGAGCTATGAAGACTTGAAAGGCTACAACAAGCAGATTATACAGCATACAATTGAACTGGAAGAAGGAGTTAGGCCTTTTCGGCAGAAACAGAGACCTGTAAATCCAAAGATTGAGGCGTTGATGAAGGCTGAGCTTGTTAAAATGCTGCAAGCTAAGATCATCTATCCGGTCAAGCACTCCACATGGGTCGCCAATCTGGTCCCAGTCCGTAAGAAGAATGGAGATATTAGATTGTGCGTTGATTTCAGGAATTTGAACCGTGCTTCATTAAAGGATCATTATCCTTTGCCGAGAATAGATCAAATATTGCATGTTGTGGCTGGGGCACAGCGTTTTTCTTTGTTGGATGGATTTTCTGGGTATAACCAGATCTGGGTAAAAGATGAAGATCAGTTTAAGACAGCATTCACCACGAAGTGGGGTACTTTTGCATATCAGCGAATGCCCTTTGGACTGTCAAATGCTGGAGCTACCTTCCAAAGAGCAATGGATATTGCTTTCAAGGATTTATTGAATAGGATCATTGTAATATACCTTGACGACATGACAGTCTTTTCACATAGAAGGGAAGACCATTGTTCTCACCTGAGGCTGATTTTTGAGAAATGCAGAGAATTCGAAATCTCCATTAATCCGAAGAAGTCTGTGTTTGCTGTAAAAGAAGGTAAGCTTCTGGGTCATGTGATTTCTGAAGATGGATTAGCAATTGATCCAGCCCGTGTTGAAGCTTTGAAGAAATTGACACTCCCTGCAAACAAGAAGGAACTTCAATCTTTCTTTGGACAGATAAATTTCATTAGAAAGTTCATTGCTGATTTTGCTCAGGTTGTTAAACCAATGACCGAATTGTTGAAGAAAGATGCAGTTTTCCAATGGACAGCTCAAAGAAAGGAAGCATTTCAGGAGATCAAGGAAAGAATAGTGCAGGCCCCTGTCCTGATTAATCCTGACTACTCCAAGGATTTCATCTTATATGCAGTTGGAGAAGATGACAGTTATGCTGCAGTTTCGACGCAAAAGGGAGATGATGGGAATGAAAGGCCCATTGCTTTTCTGAGCCAAGTCATTTTACCTCATGAAGCAAAGTACAATTTTATTGAGAAACAGGTATATGCTTTGTGATGAAATCCCTGAAGAAATTCAAACATTTTATTTCCCAGAGCAGGACATTTGTTTATGTTATTCACCCAGATGTGAGAAATTTCATTCTTCAAGGAGAGTTGGGTGATAAACGTGCTAGCTGGGTCACCAAGATCCAAGAATTTGATGTAGAAATTCACCCAACTAAATTAGTGCATGGTAAAGCTCTCTGCCAATAGTTAGCAAAGATGGCAGCATTTGATGTATGCGAAGATCAGGAAGAAGCTCTTGTCGGTAATGACAATTTAATGAATTTCTTAATTCTGGAAAAATATTGGACAGAGGACCTGATTGATTACTTCACAACTGGAAGATGTCCATCACAATTGAATGCTTCTCAGAGGAGGAGATTTCGGTTGCAAGCTCTGCGGTATGTTTTGTTTTCAGATGGTTTATTTTTTAAAAATATTGATGGTGTTCTTTTGAAGTGTGTTAAAGAAGCAGACAAGGATAGGATCTTGGAAGAGTTTCATTCAGGTCTCTCAGGAGGTCACTATGCAGGAAGACCGATGGCCTTGAAAATCATTCGAGCTGGTTACTACTGGCCGACCCTGTTCTCAGATTCTTTCAAGATTGCACAAGCCTGTGATAAGTGTCAAAGATACGCAGGAAGAGTAAGGAATGCAGCTCTGCCTTTGCATCCAGTTCAGGTTGAAGCACCCTTTCAGCAATGGGGGTTGGATTTTATTGGAATAATTGATCCTAATTCCTCAGCTGGTCACAGATACATCTTAACAGCTACAGATTATTTCACAAGGTGGTCTGAAGCCATACCTACAAAGATGGCCAATCAATCTGTAGTGATTTCTTTCGTTGAGAGTTTGATTACACGTTTTGGTGTTCCAGACGCCATCATTACAGATAATGGGACTCCATTCATTGGAGCTGAACTGGCTGAGTTTGCTAACAAGTTTGGCATTTTCCTTAAGACATCTTCCAATTACTATCCACAGGGAAATGGCTTGGCAGAGTCAACGAACAAAAATTTGCTCAGAATTTTGAAGAGGTCATTGGGAGAGAACAAAAGATCATGGCACTTGTTATTGAATCAGGCGTTATGGGCAGACAGGATTTCCGTCAAGAAGTCCATTAAAACCTCACCATATGCCCTAGTCTATGGCAAAGAAGCAAGGTTGCCGGTTCATCTTGAGTTGCCAGTATTACAGCAGTTGCAGTCTTTTCAAGATGATGAGACAGACCTGAGTTCCTTGGATCTGCGAATAGCACAGTTGTTGGAATTAGAGGAGCAGCGTTCCAAAGCATATAATGAATTTGACAAGCACACGCAAGGGATTTCGAAGTGGTTTTATAAGCATTCTGCAGCCCGTCCATTCAAGACAGGAGATTTGGTGCTGAAATGGAATGAGAATAAAGCTAAACCTCGGCAATCATAAGAAGTTTGATACATTCTGGGAGGGTCCCTTCCGCATTTCCAGCACAGGTGCAGCTAATTCTTTCTATTTGGAAGACATGGATGGTAGCCCACTTCCAATTTCAGTTAATGGCTTTCATTTGAAAGCCTACTTTTCATGACTTCACAAGTTCAATTTGAGTTTGTATATAATATAATATATATATATAATAAAAGAGGAAGTAGAGAAGAAGAAAAGAGTATGTATATATGTTTTGCCTTTTGTTGTCACCTTGGCTCTTGTTGCTTGTGGGCTGTAGGTGTTTGTTTCCCTTTTGTCCTTCCTTTCCTGGCAGTTTGTGGCTTCCAAAGAATTCTTCTTTTCCCTCCCCTGCTTTCTATTTCCTTTCTTCATCTTCCTCTTCCTTCTTTTGTTTCTTTCTTCCTGCAATATAAAAAACAAAAAGAATAAGCCACGACTGTTGTTTCTTCTCCCCTTTTCTATTTTCCCCATTTCTTCTTATCCCTTTCTTCTCAGTTTGGTTTTTTTTAAAAAGCATTTATTTTCCAGCTTAGTTCATTTTCATTTCACGCTTCAAAACTTCCATTTCTGTTCCATCCATTCGTTCATTCCATCTATTGCCACTGGTAGTGTAGCAACATGTTGTTGTTATGTCTACTACGTCACTTTTGCTCCATCATTTTATTATTCACACCACTCCATTGCAGTCACCGCCTGCGCAATCGCAGGAGCTCACTCCACCATCACATTCCATTTCTTCAGTTTATAACCGCTTCTATGCAGGTTCTTCCGGTTCTAGTTTTCAGCAGCAGAAGAAGTTTTGCAGCAGTCCTCTGACATGTTTTGCAGCAGCCAACCTTCCTGTTCTGATATGACTCTGTGCCCAATGGACTAAGGCCTGGATTCTTGCATACAGCGAGCTGTATACCCCGCGAGCCGCCAAGAATGTTGGCATTTTTGCCACATTGATTCTCATTGATTAATGCATTAGTGTATTGTTGAAAATCTGACCTTTGATATCAGCTTTGATGCAGCTTTTATGGAAAAGGAGAAAAAATGAGTAGAAATTGACTAAGTTCAAAAACTGCAGCGATTCGCTGACATGTCGCGAAATCGCGGTCAACGCAGTCAACGCAGGCAGGTTGGGCGGAACCGTCGCGATATCGCGACGTGTTTCATTTTCGTGACTTTTGGAAAGCAAAGGAGGAAAGTAATGACAAAATCGTCACGTAAATTGCGGCGGCCAGACTAAGGTAAAAGTTAAGGGTTTGGAAGGGGTTCAAAGGCTTGAGGGTAAAAGGTGCAGCGATCGTCATGTTTGAAAAGTCGGAGTAGTTAAAAAAGTGCTAGGAAGACTAAGTACAAATATTGAGATGTTAGATAGGTCGAGAAGAGTCTAAGGAGTGAAATGGCAGCGCTGTGCTGCATTTTTGAAAAGGTCTTGCAAAGCGAAGTTGTATCATTTTTGATGGCAAAATGGCAAATGGTACGGAAAAAGAAACGCGTAGCGATATCGCTACCTGTTCCAAAATCGTGGCGTTTTGGTCCGAAGAAGACAAAAGAGCATAGAAAATGTAGCGATTCGTTGCAGTTATGGTGACAAGGTGGAGTGAAGAGAGATCAAACAAAAGCATGGAGATGTTAGCAATTCCATGATGCCTCGATTAAAAAATGATTAAGTGCTCAAATTGGTAGCGAATTGTAGACAAGGAAGAATTGAAGGCATTCAAGGGCAAAAGGTGTTATGTTTCGGACCGTCAATGAAGCCGTACAAGGTGCCCAAAACATGTAGCGATATCGCTACATGTTCCATTTTCGTGGAGCAAAGCGAAGAAAGGAGCCAACGACCAAAAGACGTAGCGAAATCGCTACATGTGCCGTTTTGGATAAGCTAGCGATGGAGAAAAGGAAGCCGAAGACGTAGCGATATCGCTACAGGTGCCATTTTCGCGGGTCAAAGGTGGTCAAAGTGTACGGAGTTAAAACATGTCACGATTTCGCGACCCGTCGCATTTTCGCGACCTCCAACTGTTTTCCGCCAAAGTGCAGTATGAACGGCCCGAGGAGATTTTTTCGATTTCCGATGATTTAATGCTGACCCGAATTTAATGATTTGCGGATTTCCAAGGCATTCAAAGTAAAAGACGCGCCCAGGCCACCAAGATTGAAGATTTAATGCATTCGAGGCTGCTGTTCGTGGATTATTGTAATGGTTTCATGCACATTTCCAAAAAACAAATTTAATGAAGGTGGTCTGAGCGACATGCTTCATTGCATTTAATTTTTGCTTCCTCGAGGCCGCGATTAAGGGGATCGTGTTCCTAATGTCCGCCATATAATTGTAGATCACGAGGAGGATGGTGGCAAACATTTAATGCTGTAGAGAGGACGGACCTCTATAAAAACCAATGTAATTTTCATTTACAGAGGTTGGAAAATTCTCTGCTAGAGACTGGAAGTGCATTTGCAGGAATAAAAGACTTGACTTCTAATTTTTCAAGCAACGCTTTGGGTGATTTCCTTTCTGTCTTTGTTGCATTTCTAATCGCATTATTATTCTTTAACGGCTGTTGCGTTTAAATTCTGCATTCTGAATTTAAATACTGTTGTAAGAATATAATCTCTGGAGTGTAGTCTTGGAGGGTTTTTTTGCATACGTTGTGTGAGAATCAAGTTGATAATTTCTATTGCTTGTTGTTGTTGCATTTGAGGTTTCCTGCTGCTATTTTCTGATCCCATCACTTCGGCCTGTGGCCATATTTCCCATTTCTTTCTGCATTTTTTTAACTTTCTTTCCTACAGCCCTTATCTTAAAACCAGATTTTAGAGTAGTGAAGGGAACCAGCCCACTCTGGAGATTGGTCTGGAAGCCATTTCTTGCTTCCAGCCTTTCAATGTTGGCCAGGTCTAGGGTGCACTTGTAAAATCCTTTCCTGTGGCAGATTTTGGACCAACAAGACCCTAGGGTGATATCAGTGCCGAGGGTAGACCCTGTCCTCCTATCAGCACATAGGGCCGATCCATTCATGCCAATACCTCTAGAGCCAGATCCGGAGCACAGATAACATCCAAAGTGTTCGAGTCATCACACCCGTGGTAATGGAGACCAAAATCATTTCATCAACATGATCTCCATTGACTTAACTACCCCCATCCGTAATCCGATCGATCTAGCACGGTCCTTGCATCTAGACATAGATGCCATAGACTGGGATCGCGTCAATTCACCTCCATCCCCATCAGAGTACTAGCCTTTCGGTAAAATGCTCCATTTAACCCCAGGGACAACTCAGGATATCTTTCATGCCAAAGAGGAACCCGAGGTTCCCAACGCAGATTTAAACTCAGCAAATGATATCCATTTGATCCCCACTCCACACCAGTTGGAGGATGGATCCCACATGTCGGTCAAGGAGACGACTGATGTAGACATCGGCTTGGATCCAATGAATCCACAGATCATCAAGCTAGGGGTAAGCTTATCCCCCGAAGAGCAAGCCAACTACATTACCCTTCTCAAAGAGAAGAAGGAGGTTTTTGCATGGTCATACAGAGACATGACGGGGCTAGATCCGTAGCTAGTCATGCATAATCTAATGCTTGATCCGACAGTCAAGCCAGTTAAGCAAAAACTACGTAAGATGCACCCAATAGTGGCCTTGATGGTCAAAGATGAATTGCAAAAGTTGTTGGATGCACAATTTGTCATATGCATGGATTATCCACCATGGCTATCCAACATGGTGCCCATCAAAAATCTCGATGGGAGGATTCACATATGCACTGATTTTTGAGATCTAAACAAAGCGAGTCCTAAGGATGATTTCCCCTTGCCGAGCATCGATGCATTGGTAGATGCTACAATAGGCCACGAAATGCTATCCCTCATGGATGGTTTCTCGGGATACAATCAGATTCGTATCAATCCCGAAGACCAACTAAAAATGACATTCACAACGCCTTGGGGGACATTTTGTTATAAGGTCATACCTTTTGGCCTTAAAAATGTTGGCGCCACCTACCAACGTGCCATGACGTACATCTTCCACGATTACATGCATAAAACTTTGGAAGATTACATGGATGATTTGTTGGCCAAGTCTCTTTTGCGCCCAGATCATCTCGATGACTTAAGCAAGATCCTCGATCGCCTCATGGAACATAAAGTCAGACTAAATCCCAAGAAGTGTGTATTTGGCGTCACATCTAGAAAACTCTTGGGTTTCATAGTCTCAAAGTGAGGCATCGAGGTGGACCCAAACAAAGTCAAGGCAATCCTTGAAATGGTTCCCCCAACTACCATTAAGCAGCTCAAAAGTTTGCAGGGAAAGGTCATGTCAATTAAGCGCTTCATAGCGTAGCTATCTGACAAGTGCCAACCCATGAACAAATTATTGCACAAGGGGGTAGCATTTCACTGGGATGACGAGTGCCAGTCAACCTTTGACGACATCAAACAATACTTGGCTTCATCGCCAGTATTGGCACCACCTAGACCAGGAGTGTCATTCTACTTATACATCTTAGCTATTGAGGTGGCACTGGATGCCATGCTAGCCCAGAAGAATGAACTTCACAAAGAACAAGCTACTTACTATCTTAGCCGCACCCTGGTTAGTTATGAACTTAACTATGCATACATCAAGAAACTCTGCTTGGCAGTGGTGTTTGCTACCAAAAAGCTATGCCACTACATGCTGAGCAACACTACGTATGTTGTGTCTAAGGAGAATCCATTGTGATACATGATGAGTCATACTTATCATAGTAGTCACATGACAAAATGGATCATGTTGTTGATAGAATTTGACATAGAGTTTATTGGACAAAAATCCATCAAAGGATAGGTCATAGCCGATCAACTAGCAGAGGCTCCTCTCGAAGACGATCAGCCTCTGGTCATAGAACTACCCGATGATGGGGTCTTCCATGTCTCAGAATCACCAGATTCTGATGAGCCTGAGTCACAAGCCGACATAACCCTATTTTTTGATGGTTCTAAATGTGAGCAAGGTGGTGGCATGGGAATTGTATTCTTCACACCGCAAGGGGCTCCAATGCCTCTGTCCTTTAAATTAGACTTCCCATGCACCAACAATAATGTAGAGTATGAAGCCTTGCTCATAGGTCTTCAAACAACAATCACCATGAACATCAAATGACTGAACATCTTTGGTGATTCGCTGTTAATTGTCAACCAAGTCAAAGGGGTATTCCAATGTAAATGCCCAGTTTTGTAGGCCTACAAAGCCCTTGTGGACAAATTCTTGGCAAAGCTTGAGTGGTACGACATCGAGGCACTCCCTCGGTCATCGAATCGTTTTGTGGACACTATGGCCTCCTTGGGGTCACTAATCTCGCAAGACCTTTCTAGTGATATGACAACCATTCAAGTCAAAACACTATCACAATCCATGATGGAGCGTGCAAGCTCTAACTTGACACCAGGAATCCACATGATCCAGATTGAACCATCCTCAGGATAGGTTCTCTCGAATCCACGATCATCTGAAACATGCCAACTAGGGGTCCTTGTTCTCCCCTACTCCCATTAATAGCAACACAATGCTATTCTTACAAGTTCTCTCCCGCTCAGCGTTTGCTAGGGATGAACTTCAAGAGGGATTGGTTGTTCATACCGTCGAGGCTTTCGATCAGCAGGATTGGTATTCACCCATAAGGGACTACCTCAAGTTAGGTAATCTCCCACTTGGATTGACGCATGCCGCAAAATGAGCATTCAAGCAGAAAGTGGCTAAGTATGTCTTGTTAGGAGACATTTTGTACCATCACAGCTACGAAGGGATCCTCCTTCGTTGCTTGGACCAGCAAGAGTCCACTTGGGCGATCGCCCAAGCGCACGATGGTACGTGTGGTGGCCACTTCAGTGGTATGGCCATCGCAAAGCGCATTCTTTGCATGGGCTATTATTGGCCATCTTTAGAGCGAGATTGTTGCGCATATGTAAGGAAGTGCGTGAAGTGTCAACACCATGCTAATTTGACACATGTACCTTCCTAGGCCTTGCAGCCGATCCAGTCGGCTTGGCCATTTTCGTAGTGGGGCTTAGATCTAATCAAAAAGATCTCCCCTACATCGTCAAGTCATCACATGTTTATCATAATGGCCACAGAGTATTTCACCAAGTGGGTGGAAGCAGTTCCGCTTACCTCTACGACAGGACCCCGCATTGTGGAGTTCATTTTGCATAACATCATATGTCATTTTGGTATTCCATCCAAAATAATCTCGGATAATGGGACGTCATTCAAGAACAAAGACGTGCGTGCTTTGACCACAAAGTACAAAATTCAGCATAGCTTTTTGACACCCTATTATCCGTAGGCAAATGGGCAAGCAGAGGCGTCAAACAAAATGCTAGTTGCCATCCTCAAAAAGACAGTCATAGATAGTCATAAGGATTGGCACATCCAAATCCCACTTGCCCTGTGGGCTTATCGCACTAGCATTCGGATGCCCACTAGGGCAACTCCATTTTTGCTCGTGTATGGCTCCGAGGCAGTCATGCCTCTCGAGTTGGAAATTCCTTCCCTACGCATATCAATGCAAGAGTTCATCGATGATGACACTGCATGGTAGGCCCGGTTAGACCAGCTTACGTTGCTTGATGAACGATGCGTTAATGCTCTCGAGCATTTACGTATCTATCAAGAGCGACTTAAGAAAGCATACAACATGAAAGTTCACCTGAGGGATTTTCAGGTTGGTGACTTGGTCTTAAAAGAAAACCAACAGAACTCTAGTTTGTCGTCCCATCTAAGGGACAAGTTCACGGAAAATTGGTTAGGTCCATATGTAATTGATAGCAAAATAGGACCTGGAACATACCGGCTAGCCTCTCTTGATGGAATCAAGGAACTAGAACCCTTGAACATCAGTCATTTGTGGCCATTCCATATCTAAAAGAGCCATATCCCAAAAAAAATGCTCCAAGGATTCCTACAATCACTTGGTCAATCCCAAAATGCTCCAAGGATTCCTACAATCGCTTGGTCAATCCCAAAATGCTCCAAGGATTCCTACAATCTCTTGGTCAATCCCAAAATGCTCCAAGGATTCCTACAATCGCTTGGTCAATCCCAAAATGCTCCAAGGATTCCTGCAATCGCTTGGTCAATCCCAAAATGCTCCAAGGATTCCCACAATCGCTTGGTCAAAAATAAGAAAATTCAAAAACAATAAAATCATCAAAAATAACAAAAATTTGCATCTCATTTCCAGGCATACTCCAACTCATCACAACAATAAAGAGCTCTTTTCGCATCTCATCTTCATATTCACAAAAAAATCAATCCATCAAAAACACAAAAATATGTAGCTGCATTAAGCATCACATCCATACATTGCATATTTGTGGTCATACAAGTCAAAGGCACCGTAGACTGTAATTACTCCGCCAGTCCATCTTGTTCCACATTTCTCCATTCTATAAGTAGTCCATCACAAATAAATGCCATTCACTTCTTTTTACCATACCAGAGTCAGTGGTCTTCTAATGTATCAAGAGTTTTCATCCTTCAGTCGTCATGTAGCTTTCTAGCCACGTACTGTACCAAGTCAGATAGATTTTACGAAGGTAGAGTTCTACTTGGATCACACCTTGTTACGTAGCATCCCAACACAAATTAAAACACATAAAAAATTCCCAAGTTGTGTGAATGAAAGATGAAACCTGCAAAGCAATCCAGGTCACCATAAGCGAAACGGTTATCTTGCTCATCCCCCTATGCGAATGACCCCAAGAATGCTGAGAGTTGGCAAAAGGACAAGCATCCTCCCTACCCAATTCCCCAAGAATCCCAAGTTCTCAAAAAGTTGCAAACATCATAAAATCTTGCAAAAAGTCAAAACTCCAAAAATTTGACATCACCACCAAAGTGCATACATCAAAAGGCACATACAATAGTGATTCTCATCACTCGAAATTCAAATCCCTTGCTCAAAAGAAAAATATATAGAAATAAACAATGATTTTTATCACTACAAAAGAGCAAGTATCCCAATACAATTGAAGAAAAGAAGGGAGTCGAACTTGAATCCCTGGAACTCTCAGCATTCCGACAGGTCATGAGGCAAACCTCAATCTGGTTTGGTGGATAGCCTATCGGTCACTGGTGGTAAACCTCCCGCATGATGATATATCTATCACATTAACTCATGTACAGATCAATGTTTGCATGTGGATGAGCTAGCTTATGGTATCCTAGATAGCACCGTAGATTAATCTGACTAAATACAACAAAGGAGTTAGTGGAGCTAATTAGGTGATCCTCAGTATAGGTTTGGTTGATAGCCTATCTGGCACTGGCGGTATCCTAACCAATACCACATAAACGAACTCAATTGCACACATAGGGATGTGAAATAACTTGGTCAAAGACAAGTCCGATTCATACCTTGTCCAAAAGTCTTGTAAGATAAAGTACAGTCATGGCTAGTTAGTTAAAACCATCTGAGTCTCAGAAAACCTTAGCTACATTCTAAACCAACTATGCTATCTTTCATCCTCACATTGCCATCAACAATCGCCAAAACCACAAAGTTCTAAATAGTCTATGGTGCCCTCGCCAAACAACACAAATTTAAATTCATCCATTACATTTGCATATCCTAAAATTTAGAAACATTTGCATTCATCATAACATATGCATCCATCAAAATAAATTAACATGCATACATCCATACTCATCACTCATCATGCATAAAATCAAATCATCACATGCACATAAATAAAATAAAGTCATCTGTATATATCATCAAAAATGAAAAAAAAAAATGAACAAAAATGCACCAAAACAGCTAATAAACTTGCCCGATGAAAGTGCTTTTGCACTTGACATCCCGGGCATGCAAAATGGATGTCGGGGTCACAAATCCTCACTATCCTACTCCCTAAGAAGGCTACCATAGCCGGACCGCTCCACGGGAAGACGGATCTTCGAGAATTTCATCCCCAAACGGCGTCGCCAAAAAGGGTCAAAACCCACCCAAAAATAGCAATAACATTGCCGAACGAAGGCGCCTTTTGTGCCTGACATTCTTGGCATCCAAAATAGATGTTGGGGTTACAAATTGTCACTATCCTACTCCCTAAGAAGGCTACCATAGCCGGACCGCTCCACGGGAGGATGGATTTTTGCCAATTTCAGCTCCAAAATGCGTCACAAAAAGGGTTCACACCCACCAAAAATAGGTCTAAATGTCGGAAAACTGCACACACGCTTAATGCTAAAACATCTAAAGGCACCCTCACACAAGTCATCTTGGGTCAAGCGACTCGTCGCTTTTCTCATGAAGGTCATTCCCTCATCGATTCGTCGCTTGAGGGGGTAGTCACACTTAGTCACCAATCAACAAATACACACCCAATTAAGGAAAACGACATGCATTCAAAGAATCATTGACAAAGACAATTACGCTCCTGCTTGGGGCAGTAAACAAGCAATAATCACAAGCTGATCAAATCACTTGGCATTTCGTGAATCATGAACTCAAGGTTCTCACAGACAAAAGGTTGCGCCCTTTGCCTATTCATGACTGATCAATGTCCAAGATCAAGTAACACCTCACCGAAAAAGGTTAACACTTGAATTGAGTTCCTTCGCTCGTCAGAAGCAAGGATTCAAGAATGCATGCCCTTTCCATACTTGGGGCATCAAAATTTGGTTAGGTTATTGAGAAACCCTAATCATTAGTGCTTTGGTTATCTATTTTTGCTCGATGTTGTGCCATGCACAGCGCATCCCAAAAAGGGGCATCTGTAGACACCAAAACAGCACCAATCCAATTATGTGACTGCAAACACTGATCGCATTGACACACACAGCCCCAAGGGCAGCCCCCAGAGGTTAAACAGTGGTCCTAACCACTCTCACAATAGTTTTGGAAGGTCAGAGATCAATTTGGCACCTTCAGGCCCTTTGCTCAATATCCGTTCCACCCTGGAACGAATTCAAACTGGGATTCGCCCCACCCAGGGACGAATTCTGGATTCGCTCCAGGGTGGGGCGAATTGCAGGTTTGACGGGAAAAAAGTCAAATCTTGACAAATGGCAGCTCAGATCCGCCACTTAACGCTTCCTTCATCGCATGGGAGTATGGGTGAGCATTTTCGAGCGTTAGAGGCAATTACAAGGGCAGTCATGAAGTCCCTATTCAGGGAGGAATCTCCTTCCCCCTGAGAAGGCATGATTGCCAAGTGGCGCCTCTACATGCCCATTTCAAGAGACCTCCAGGTCTATAAATTGGTGAGTTTCCTCACCCCAAAAGATAGAGAGAAGGAGCAATTTTAGAGCAACGAAGTGTTGTCATTTTATTGTCATACCTCACACCTTTTGGATTTGCGCCTTTCACATCCTTGATCTCCTTTAGAGGGGAGGTCATTGGGTGACTATTGGGAGGATGAATCTTGAGCCCAAAACCTGACATTTGGCCACAATATCCCACCAAATTTTCCGACAATACCACACAAGAGGTTTTGGACCCATCCCAAGTGGATTGGTGCCGAAATCAGGCCTCAAACGATGGGCGGCCTGCCCCATGGGCGCCCCCTCCCACACTGCCACAGTCCTAATCGCCCCCTTTGGAGTGATGGGAATTCCATGGTAGACTTGCTTTCTTTCATTTTTGCATTCAATTCTATGATGCTTAGATAGGTTGTCATTTAAATTTCGTCTCGTTTTGAACAATTTTGATCATGTTTCTATCTTTGCTCGCTTCTACTAATCTACGGGTAGCATCATCAAATTCCCATTGATGGAGGCCAAATTGGGAAAATCTGACCATCTGGGTCTTCCCAAAATGCCCCCAATTAGCTAACCCCAAGTTTGCAGGTCTTTTGGAGCTTCCTAGGTAGGACATTTGGGACAGTACCTTTTCGGCATTTTGTTGTAGGTGAATTCGTCCCACCCCGGAGTGAATTCAAATCGGTGAGGAATTTCCTGACTGTTCTTTTTGCAGGGCCTTCCTGGTGGTGTCTTGATGCCCCTATCAAATTTTTAGAGCATTTGGATTCATTTTAGTCATAGTTTAATTCATTTTTCTCATTCACTTATCGTAGGCTTGGGGATTGCATGCTTTGTTTTATCCGCAGGTGCTACTGACCATTTCTTGTTCCTTTGAGCGTAGGGTCTGGACATCGAAGGAGCAGAAAGGAGTCAAGACTCATCAACGCAAGCGACGGTGACATTTGGTCCGCCCATTTTACATGTGGGCACGCGGAAGAAGGAAAGGCACCCATGGATGTAACAAGAATGCATACTTAAACGCTCCTAGCCCTTGGAAGGGGAGGATGCGCATTGTAACCGAGTTGTGAAACATATCAATAAAAAGGGCTGTCTTATTTATTCACATTTGTTTCATTTTGATTCGCTCATGCTTTTCCCTCTTTTCATGCACTTTCAAATTCCTAGGATTTAGCGCTAAGTTCGGTTCTGTTTGCATCGCGTCTTCGCTTTCCCTTTTTGCTTTCGTATCCTCGTGCTTTCAACACTCTACCTAGTTGTACAAGGTGAAACCTTGCATATTACAACTTGCACATTGACACTTGTGCATTTATTACATTTCTTGAAGTAAGTAGCTAACTTACCCCTAAAGTAATCTCCTACTCTAACTATGTACCAAAGGTGGTACATTTACATGACCCAAATTATGTAATATACTCTAACTCTAACACCCCCCTGTATTAAATTATTTGGATATTGAATATTTCAATCTTCATTATGGATATTCTTCTATTGGGTACTAGAGCTTGTATCCTCCTTCATTGCTTATTGTAACTTGATAAAGCAAGTAGTTAGTATCTTCATATGATGCAAAGAGAGATGTAGCTAAGGGTTCTTTTACCTTTTGAAAATGCCTATCTGGTTCAGTATTTATAGTTTCTTTCCTATCTATGTTTTATTTGCTATGATCTCTTCTAGCATACATTTTCTTCCTTTTCCTCCTCCTACGATTCTGCATTGATACTAGTGGAATTTTTATTTCATGAGAAGTCCGTCTATCATCGCAATAATATTGATTTGTATTGCTAGCTTGCTTCATGTATTGAGTGAGTACAACCACAATTAATGATAGGTAAATCATGAAACACTCCTCAGATGTGAATATAACTATCTTTTGAGAATTCCACCTTGCCTTGAAGAGTTTTTCATGAAGATAACCAATTAATGCTTCAAAGCTACCCTCTTTTGCTTCTTTAATAAATAAGGAGAATCTCTTCTTATCACTAGTTGATATATTCTTATATCCTTCATGAAATAATTCTTCATTAATAAATTCATTTCTTAATACTTCATCCATATTCCTTTTTGATAGGTTTTGAGATAGCGTTTCTTTTTATTCCTTAGGGTTGTAGAAATTGAGTTGATAGAACCTTTGTAGTAGTCTACCTTATGACTCCCTAGTATGTGAATTTGATTTGATAAAACCCTTTATGTTTTGTAGAAACCTTATGACTCCCAAATGAACTAGGTACTTGGTAAACTTTGATGAATGCTATTATTATCAAGTTGTGTAGAATACCTTGACTCCCTAGTGATTTTGGATGAGTGATAAAGTGATTTTGTGAATAGTAGTTCAATTTTGGTTTATTTTGTAAAGTTTTGTAAATACCAAAATCAACTTTTATTACTCCTTATTTATCCTATTGAACTAAGAACTTTCTAATTTTATGAGGTTCTAATGGTTGGATTTATTTTATCCCTTTAATGTGATTTTGTGACAAGTATACCAATTAATTTCCAACTCTTAATATTCCTTAATGAACCTCCTTTTATAGCCTTTGATATTTTGATATATAATGTTTCTAAATTACAATAACCTACTTTGGTGTAGTATTCCTTATAACTCCCTAATATGAACTATTAGAAAACAATCATATTTCCAATAATAGAAATTTAATTTTTCTACGTAGAAATTCTTATTTATCCTATTTTTTAAATTGCAAAAATTAGGCTATTTTGATATATATTTTTCCTTTAATTTTTATTTCAAATATGGTTGATTTCGTTATAACTTCAACCTCATATTATACCCTTATAACTCCTTTTAATGAAAAAAAATTAGAATAAGGTAAATTCTTAACTTTATATTACTATAAACCTCTACATATCCGGTGTAGGATTTAGATGTGTATGATAGCAATCTTCAACATTTCTCTTGGGTGCTATGAGCAATGGCAGACTTTGATTCTCCCTTGACTTCATTGATTGAATGGTGGTACCTCAATTTTGGCCTCTTTGACCAAATTTGAATGTCTTGACCAAGAGCTTTAAATGCTCTTCTCACTGTAACTCATTGTTGCTCTGATAATATATTACTCTCCTTCGTTTTATGCAACTTAAATAGCAAAACAATCTTTTAGAGAAGGACAAGTGTCATGGCGGTTTCTTTCAATGCTTGGAGATGGTAGATACTATTTGGCACTTGGGATTCATTGTAGAATGGAGGATAGACATTACAGTATTTATTTGAGCACTTGTATACCTTGTTACAAGTGTCCCTCCTTATCTAACACAACTAATGATCTCATGTGTAATGCTTCCTTGGACTATTTATTTCACGTGTGTAGAATTTGAGCATTATTTTGAGTGCTTGTATGGAAGGTGTTAGGGTTTCTTCAATGGTGACAAGTGACACCTTCTTTCTTTTTGCATGAACCTACCTTATAACATATTGTTGCAAGCTTCTTTAATGTCTTGTTTCCAACTCTTTCTTTACTATGTTCTCTCTTCATTGTTTCAATGGCACTAAGATATTTCTAGCTACATAATGCTTTGGTGGAGGTCGAGTGGCTTTGAGTTAGGATAATGAGAAATGCTTCGATGGAGGCTTTGTGACACTCCAATGGTGATGTGGAATTCTCCTTGTGGATGTACGTCTATCTCTGGTATTTCTTGCTTTGATTTTCTCCTGTTGTGTTTCTTTCTTTGTAAATGATAGCTCCTTCCTTATGCTATGCTATGTATGCTTGCAGGTTACTTGTTTTGGTTGTCCAAACTGTGGGTGATGTGAGCTCTTTTTGCCTTGCTTGTATGATGTTTTTCTATAGCCGCTTTGAAATATTTCTTCCTTGTGAGGAATGTGTCTTCATGACACTTAAACCTTGTCCTTTTCCTACGTAGGACAGAATATCATGGTCTAAGATAATGTAAATAAACTTGTAAATAGAATACTTTATTTTGCACCTCCTTTCACAATATTTTTTTGTTGGTTTTAATGGTGGCTTTCTTGTAGGTAAGAGCTAATTTGATGTTGTTTACTTTGTTGGAAAACTCTCTCATTTTTCTTGGTTAATTTGGAAATAAACCCAAGCTAATAACCACATAGATAGAAGATTTTGTAGAAGTAATTTCTGTATTAATTTTTACCTGTAAAAAACCCTTAGTGCACCTTGAATTTGAGACTCACCAAGTCTCGATTTGAGATTATTTTATTGATTTTGATGGTCGCTTTCTTCTCCACTTAGAGGAATCTAATATGAATTTGGTGGCTTCTTTAGACCATGAAATGTTGCAGGTTTTGTGCACCAAATAGTGTCTCTAAACACTTTGATAATCTATTGGTTTTGTGCCTTTGATCTTAATCAATCAAAAAACACAAACTAACCCTTTTGAGAGTAACTAGTTAAATATCAACTAGTATAGTGCAAATGAATTAATAATGCACTTTAATGGTAACAATAATATCACCTTATTAATCTTATAAATAGACTCAAAATAATTCCAAATGCGCTTAATAATCTCTACAACTTTTAAGAGTAATCTGTAAAGAACCCTTAATAAAAAAATCTACAATTTTCACAACAATCAATATTGTAGGATGTAGTCTTCTTGCTTTCTAGATAGATAATAGGTAGGTGATAATTTTATTTCTTTCAAAAAATATCCAAATCCTATTTAATGTGCAAATATAGCTTAAAATGTATTCTCCTCTTTGCACTTTCTTGAAGAGTATAACCTCTTTTCTTGTAACTCTAATCCAAATATGGTGCTAAAATAAAAATTTGATAATGAACCCTTATTTTTAGTTCAACTAATTACACCCAAATTGCTTACCTTTTAAATGGTTCTACATATGATGCAGATCTTGGTGTTTAGATTCACCAAGTTGCTAACTTATGATGAATGAATTCGTAGCTTCTTGTTGATTGTCCAAAATAGCTTCTTGCTTCACCAAAATGTGGTCTCGAACGTTTTGTCTTGAGCCTAGGGTTTGGTTGCTTGTTCCTTTCAGGTGATCTTCTATTTTCTGTTGTAGATTCAGAAAACTCTCTATCTATGAAATGTGCATTTTTGTTGTGAGAGGCAATATCCAAATATCTTGGATTTAGTAGGCTTCTTCTTTTGTATGAGTCCTTCAATATTCTTCTTGACTTCAAATGGGATCTTCTTCTTCTCAATATTCTAAATATCTTGAGGTTTTCATTGGATTATTCTTTGCTATTTGGTACTCTTTTCCAAATTCTTCTTCTTTTGGGCTTGTTTTTGGATGGTGCCAATTGTCCCAAGTCCTTCACTATCATGAGCTTCTCCTTGGTAGGGTATTTTTCCAATAATTTCTTCTAGGAATTCCTTTGATGATGCTACTATGAGCTCTATAAAAATTCTCTCCAAGCCTTATTTTTCCTCCTTGATACCTCTCTAAGGTCTTCTATATTGCAACTTCTTTGGTCTTCCAAATGAGACCTTTTATTCAACCTTATACTTCTGGAAGTGTTGGTGATGACATCTTCTCCTCAAATATCTAAAATCTGCTACTCCTGGATTCTAGAATGGGACCTTACCGCTCCTTCTTCTCTTTGACAATTTGTAGGCTTTAATGGAGATCACCAATCTCCTATTTCACGGAATCTTCTCTAGAGTCTTTTTAGGAACTCTTCTCTAGAGTCTTCTTCTAAATCAATAATTCTTCTTCTGAATTAGGAACTCTTCTTTGGATCTCTTCTTCTAGATCAAGAATTCTTCTCTAAAGTCTTATTTAGAATTAAGGCTTCTATGGCATTTTTTGCATTTGCACTCTGCAGATATTGATCTTGAATGGATATCACCAATCTCCTATATCCTCCTTGACTCATATTTTGGAGTCTCTTCTTCCTTGATTCTGCTATAAGACTATTGTGGTATTTTCTTCACTTCTACAATCTGCAAGATTTGCAACTCTTGTAATGGGATATTTTTTTGAGGTCTTTGAAATCTTCAGTCTTCTCCTTGTTACTGCAAGTACTAGAATGATTCTAAGAAGATATTCTTCCTAGCTCTCTTGTAGGAAGATTTCCAACCTTTTTTTGAATCTCCTTTTCCTGCAATAAGTTGTTAGAAACTAGAATGGAAGAATTTATAATTCTGGATCAAGGCTTCTATGGCATTTCTTCTAGAATGTGAAGTTTTTCAATCTAGCAATGGATATCTTCAATCTCCAAACTTCACCACGACTCTTCTCCTAGAGTCTTTTTTTGCAACAAAAAACTTTTGATAGTAGTTAGTATAAAATAATCCAGATCCTTAAATATTATTTACTACTTGATCCATCAAACTAGTGGAATGAATGATGAGTCCTATTCTTCATGATTTTTCTTGCAACTATTTGGAAAGACTAGCCAAATTTAATCTTAGAATTTCTATAACTAAGATTTATTTTAGTCCTCACTTGTGACTCTCCCTAATCCTATTTTGATTCACCATGGCTTTGATACCACTGTTAGATTTTGAGGATATATGCAGTGGGAGAGATCTATCACAAGTCCTAATAAGATGCAAAAAATATGAAAGAATGAAATTTTGCAATATGATTGAAATATACTATAAATAGAAAGTGATAAAAATATAATGCAGTATGTTGGTAATGGTCACTCCATTAATATAAGCTAAAGAACTACATTATACTCTATCCAAGAGTTCTACCACTATCTACTACTCTTTACAATGATAAAATTGATATTCTTGAGATGAGCTTGATATGTCTATGAGGCCCTTTATATAGGAAGATATATTCCTTAGCCAACACTCTACCTAGTTGTACAAGGGGACACCTTGCACATTGATACTTGTGCATTTATTACATTGCTTGAAGTAAGTAGCTAACTTCCCCTAAAGTATTTTCCTACTCTAACTATGTACCAAATGTGGTACATTTACATGACCCAAATGATGTAATATACTCTAACTCTAACAAAACAAGCACAAAGATACCAAATCACACACATAACACATTAGCATTAAATAGTAAGAGTGAAATTAATATGCAAGTGACAAGGAGTCCAAACTGAGATTACAATAGTTTAGATCTTGAGCCAACAACAAGCCAGTAAGCCTAGCAACACAAGGAAAGATCAACAAAAAAATAACTCAACAACAAAGCCACCAAAGCTATGGATTTACCTTTTGGTTCCAATCCAAAGTAAGGAGGTTGAGAGGTGCTACATTTCTTTTGCTCGCTACAACTTGCCATTTCAACTTGTCCAATCACTTCTAACTTCTCTACTCTAATTTTTCCCTCGTAGTGTTCTTTCTCTCCTTCCATCATCTTCCTTTAAAAGGTAAGGGAGAATGCCAAGCGCCTTCACATAGATCTGAGTAATACCAAGAGTATTTATTCCAATGCCCAACCATCCTCATTCATGAGGCACTCAATGAAGTGAAGGGAGGAAAAGAATAAAGCATATCATAAAGTCTTAAGGCGGCTCCACCATCACCATTAGCAAAGGATACAAATAACCAAGCAATGGGAGACAACCTCAATGTTACTAAAGCATAAGTCAAAGATAACCTTAGATCTACACAAATATTAGCATTGAAAGACCAACAAAACAAGGAAGAAATCATTTCATGACCAACATGCCATAACAAATGCAATGTATTTCCTTGATGTTTCACACCATTATTTTATCCTCAAGTGGGTTACCTCTCTTTTAAGATAAACTAATCTATAATTGAATCGTCTTAAGGAGACTCATTACAAGAAACTTCCTGGTCCAACTGTGTGAACATGAGTCATAAACAAAAATGAGATGCACCTACATAAAGGATATTTATCCATGTTACCCTGAGTTGTTTGATGAACAAGTCATCATCATCATTTCCCTTTCAGTATGGTCTCTCATTCCTTGTGGCAAATTCTCTTTTTCACCCACAATATCACTTGATCTTGCAAACACGCAGAGCATCAGTAGTACCATATCCTTAAATAAAATAGACCCAACAATAGAATTCTATATCCATTAAAAGCAACAAATATGAGCACCAACATCATCTATTAATACATAGTCCATTTTATATAACAACTCTTGTCAATTTGGGTCGTGATATACTACCCCCCTTGGACTAAACACAATATTTTTTCCTACAAAAATATTACATTTTATCTTTATTCAAACAAACAAGAAAAATATCTTTTCATTTCATCTATTTTTCCCAAGTCGTTCTTTTCTTCGAATATTGGTCCCATTAGACCCTGTATTGTTCTAGAGTTTATTTTCTCATTTATTTGGAATGAAACTCCAGAATCTTCATTGGTCTTACTTCAACGATCGACAGATCTATCACCTACAATTTTGAGACATCCCACACATGATTAGGATTAACAATGTACTTCCTAAGCAAGGATATGTAGAAAGAGTCATGGATATTTGATAGGTTGGGTGGTAAGGCAAGTTTGTAAGCCACAAAAATGATCTTATCAATGATTTTAAAAGGCCCAAAAAAATGGAGATACAACTTAGATGACTTTATGACACTCTTCATGGGTTTAACTCTTAGGAAAACTCTATCTCCCATAGATAATTCTCTTGGTGAGCACTTCAAATTGGAGTAGCTCTTTTGACGATCAATGGCTTCCTTAAGCCTTTGCCTGATCATCTTGAGCTACTTCTCCATATATTTAATTGTATTTGGTCCAATGATAACCTAATCCTTTGGGTTATCCCAAGATAGATGATTTCTGCACCTTCTGCCATACAAGGCTTCAAATGGGGCCATTTTCAAGGAAGCATGGTATCCATTGTTATAAGCAAAATCCACTAGATGTAAAAAATCTTCCCATAAATACTTTTGGTGATTTAATTCCAACTGCAAGAGGTCCAAACAAATACCTCTCATCACATAAAACTGCGATAAATATAAACTAATCCGATAAAACCCCCATTCTCATAAAAACTATAATACATGGAAATAAACTGATAAATGCTTTATTTTATCATTCTTGGATTCACCTCCCCATTACAATGCAATACCAAGGGAATATATATCCCCAAAGAAACCCTAAAATGAAACCCTAAAGCTTAAAGCCCTAAAGATAAAAAAAAAAATTACTATTTTTGGCAAATTATTTTTTCATCAAAAATTACCATTTTTAGTAATTACTATTTTCGGAAAATTATTTTTTCATAAAAAATACCATTTTTAGTAATTACTATTTTTGGAAAATTGTCTTCTCGTCAAAATTGCCATTTTTAGTAATTTGCAAAAAACTCAGATTGACATGCAAATTAACACAACTTTGTAACACCCATATTAGGCATCCTAGAAAATCTCAACACCTAATCATGCATAAAAAATTATTTTAAAACTTCTAAAAAACACCCTCTAAAAGATAGGCTCTTGCATCATTCTCCTCTGGTTGAAAAGAACTTTGCTCCTATGAGTTCCTCTGATCAAACTCCTACAAATTTTTGCTATCAATATTTTTCCCAACCGTTTGAATCTTGGATCAAATCAATATGATGTTGAATATCCTTTTTTGGGGGTAGTCCATCTGGTAACTCCTTTGGTATGACATCTGCATACTCTTTTAGCAACTCTGTTGTTGTGGGTGGTATAGCAACATCCATAGTATCCACCTTTTGTGTTGTCAACACAACAAAAACCAACTTCATTCATCCCTGTGATAAATTCCTTAGTTGTCAATAGGTTTTTTCTTTGCCCTTCTTCCTTATGTGATAACAAGACCACTTTTACTCCATCCTTCCAGAATGTGTAAGTATTCCTTCCCCCATCATGGGTAGCCTTCCTGTCATATTGCCAAGGCCTCCCCAACAATAAGTGACATGCATCCATCAAAATTACATCACACCATACTTCATCCTTGTAGGTATTCCCAATTGAAAACTTAACCAAACACCTCTTATCTATAGTTACCTTGTTCCCTTTCTTGAACCACGATATGCGATAGGGATACGGGTTCTTCTCACACTTTAAGTTAAGTTTCTCAACCATTTCATTTGAAACCATATTTTCACAACTACCACTATCAATAATCATCTTACATACCTTTCCTCTAGATGTGCACCTAGTTCAAAAGATATTCATATGCAACCAGGAATCACCACCATCATTATCTTGTGCTTTCTCCTTCCTTGGAATGATCATCGTCCTCTTTATCATGAGATTTTCCCCCATGTCTGCAGCAAATTCTGTCTCAGTTTGCTCTTCTGCCTCAACCAGATTAACTCTAGCTTGTTCTCCTTGTTTTCTTTCTTGTGCAGGATAGTGTGAACACTCAAAAGCTTTGTGCCCTTCCTCACCACATCTATAACAGGTATATTACCTTTGTGGGCCTTCCCAATTTCATCCTCCACCATAGCCTCTTCCTCTTTGAAATCCTCCACCTCTCTCATGGTTACTATGACCTTGCCCAAACTCTTCTTGTTTTCCTATATTAGAAGATTCTCCCTTTGAGGGATTAAATCCACCACGCCCACTGGTTGGAGGTGATGATGGTCCGTTCCTCACTCCTCTTCTAAAATTACTCCTCTTATGTTTCTCTTCCGCTTTTAATGCAAATTGATATGCATCTTCTACACTATGGATCCAAAGCATACTCAACTCATCTTGTATGACATAACTTAATCCATTCACATACCTTGCAGCCTTTTTTTCTTCTGACTCTTGAAGCTCCACTCAAATTGATAACTTGTAGAATTCATTGGTGTAGTCCTTGATGCTTTGATCCTTTTGCCTGTGGTTCTGTAATCTACAAAATAATGTTTGGGCATAATATTTAGGCAAGAATTTCTCCTTTAGTTTTTTTTCATTTTTTGCCAAACCCTAATCTTTTCCTTTCCTTTCCTTTGCCTCTCCTTCTATAGATGATCCCACCAAATCAATGCATACCCTTTCAACTTCGTGCATGCAAGCTTTACTTTCCTTTCCTCTGAAAGGTCTCTCCACTCAAAGAACTTCTCCATGCTATTCAACCAATCTATCAACTCTTTTGGTTTCAACCCTCTTGCATACTCAAGGACATCAACCTTGATCCCATCTCTATTTCCTTCCAAGGCCCTAATCAGCCTATCCTCGAAATGATGCTCCTCTGGCTTCCCCTCCGGTTCTTCCTCTACATGAACCTCTGATCTGTTGTCTTCTCCCATAGTCTCATTATCAAAATCTAGATCTGCAAAATCCATTGGATGTCTTTCCCTCATATGGGCCATCATTCTAGTCAACTGAGCAACTTGTGCCTATAGCTCTTGCACATCCCTGTTAAGCTGGGCATAACCTCCTCTTCCTCTCCTCATGCTAATCTGATTTGTGTTATTCCAAACAGAAAATAAGAATAGCAAAATAACTATAATCAACAAAATTACCTTCTATTCCCCAACAAGATCCAACTTGCTCTAATACCAAATGATGTAAATCCAGCTGCAAGAGGTCAGAAAAAATGCCTCTCATCACATAAAAACTACGATAAATAGAAAATAAACCGGTAAAACCCCCATTCTCATAAAAACTGCAATACATGGAAATAAACTGATAAATGCTTTATTTTCTCATTCTTGGATTCACCTCCCCTTACAATGCAATACCAAGGGAATATATATCCCCAAAGAAACCCTAAAACTTAAAGCCCTAAAGATAAAAAATTTACTATTTTCGGCAAATTTGTTTTTTTGTCAAAAATTATCATTTTTAGTAATTACTATTTTCAGCAAATTGTTTTTCATCAAAATTGTCATTTTTAGTAATTATTATTTTTGGTAAATTATTTTTTCATCAAAAATTGTCATTTTTAGTAATTATCATTTTAGGCAAATTGTTTTTTCAAAAAAATTACCATTTTTAGTAATTACTATTTTCGACAAATTGTTTTCTTGTCAAAATTGCCATTTTTAGTAATTCATAAAATAACTTGAATTGACAAGAAAATTTACACACAAATTCGTAACACCCATATTAGGCATCCTAGAAAACCTCGACACCTAATCATGCATAGAAAATTATTTAAAAACTTAAAAAAAACATCCTCTAAAAGATAGGCTCTTACATCATTTGGTCCATGCAATACATGCGAAGCATGTCTTCCAAGATTTGGTTTACCTTTTCTATTTGACCATCCATTTTTGGATGATATGTAGAACTAATATTCAGCTTCGTGCCAACTGCACAATGAAGGGCCTGCCAAAATTTGAATATAAATTTGGAGTTCCTATCTGAGATGATTACCTCAAGAAAACCATGCATACTGAAAATCTCTTTGGCGAATCTATTGGCCACTATCATGGTATCGTCCTTGGTGTTTCCTAGAATAAAATGAACAACCTTGGTCAATATATCGACCACTACTAGGATTGCATCATGCTAGTACCTAGTATTAGGTAAACCCACTATGAAGTCCATAGATATCACCTACCATTTCCATATTGGTATATCATGTGGGTATAAATATCTTGTTGGATGCCTATGCTCAACTTTCACTTTTTGGCATTCCAAAAATTGAGCCACAAAGTCAATGATATCTTTCTTTATAAATGACCAAAAAAGGGCTCTTTTCATGTTCTCCCTTATCTTTACTCCTTCTGGATGAGTGGAGTAAGGAGATCTATACGCCCCTTGCATGACCAATATCCTTAAGTCACTAGTGTTAGTGATCACCACTCTATCCTTAAAACATAAAAGTCCATATTTTATGCCAAAATCCTTATCTATTTTGACCTAAAGTTTAGTGCAATATTGATCATGTGCTTGCATTACGCTTACTTGATCCATTAAGTCCATATGACTACAGGTCAAAGTAACTATAAGCCTTATCCTACATAAGGCATCAACAACCTTATTTTCCTTGTATTTGATATGCTCTATACCAAAATCATATTCTACTAAAAACTTGATCCACCTCCTTTGTCTTGCATTGAGCATTGGATGAGTAAAGGTATACCTCAAGCTCTGATGGTCAGTCCTCAACTCAAGAGGCTTCCTTATCTAGAAAATACAACCAAATATTAAGGGAGTGCACTATATCTTCTAGTTCCAAATCATGCATAGCATATTTGATCTCATGCTTCTTGAGTTTCCTCGACACATATTCTGAGACTGAATCATCCTAGGATAGAACCCCTCCAAAACCTTCCAAAGAAGCATTAGTATAGACTAAAAATTTTTGTTGTGGGTCTAGAATATTGAGGACATGTGCGGTGGTAAGTTTTTGCTTAAGCAACTCAAAAGTAGCTTCACACTTGTCCATCCATTTATATTCCTTTCCTTTTCTTTGAAGGTTAGTTATGGAGTAGGCTATTTTGGAATAATCCTTTACAAAATGCCTATAATACCTTGTCAAGCCCATGAAGCTCCGCACTTTAGGCACACTAGTAGGCGGTGGTAAACTAAAAATGAACTCTATCTTATTTGTATCATCAACTATCCCTTTTATAGATATGATATGTCCCAGGTACTGCACCTCTATAACATAGAAGTCACATTTTGATAGATTCCCATAGAGTTGGATCCTTCTCAAAAACCCGAGCACAATCCTTAAATTCTTATCACGCTCCTTAGTTTGGGAATATATCAGAATATCATCTAAGAATACTAAAATAAACTAATCTAGGTGTTATCAAAACACATTTTTCATCAGATCCATGAATTCTATTGGGGCATTGGTTAGTCCAAAAGGTAAAACTGTGAACTCATAATGCCCATACCTAGTCTTAAAAGTAGTCTTGTGAGTATCCTCCTCATGGATTCTTAGTTGATGGTATCCATTATCTTAAGTCAATATTTGAAAATACAGTGGCACCCTTGAGTTGATCAAACAAATCCTCAATCCTAGGTAAAGGGTACCTATTCTTAACAGTTGCTTTGTTCAACATTCTATAATCTATGCACAACCTTAGAGAAACATTATTTTTGAAAAAAGAACAAGTGCATCCCATGGTGACACCAGGCTTATGCATAGCAGCGAAACTTCGCCATTTGGGTGAAAAGTACAATTTTTGAATATTCAAATTTGCAAAATTTGGGGGACCCGAACGTCAGCCATTTAGCCAGAAATTTTCAAAAAAATAAATTTTAGGAGTTGGTTCATCGTGCTTTGATAAGAGTATCATGGTTAATTTAAAAATTTGTAAGCCATCCCACCTAGATAGAGTACCCTTTTCACCCTAAAATTTTAAAATTTCTAAATTATCCTGCCCAACTCGCCAAGTATACCTCTATATATAATTAACACCCAAGGATATATTTTCATTTTCGAAAAGTGTTCTACATCCGATGAATATTCCAACACAATTCTGCACAACATCGAAATATTTCTGAGACTGGCTGCCACTAGTTCTACATTTAGACAGAACCTCTTCTGCAACCATCCAAAACCTATTCTACAACCATTTGAAACCTATTCTACAGGAACCTCTTCTACAACCAGGCAAAACCACTTCTATAGTCGAAGCCTATTATGCAACCGTCCTAAACCACTTATGCAGTCAAAACCTCTTGTGCAAACAGATAGAATAATTTCTATAGCCGAAACATGTTCTACAACCATAAAGAACCTCTTCTGCAATCGGACAATACAATTTTTACAGCTAGATCCTATTCTGCAACCATCCTGAACTAGTTCTGCAGTTGGAAACTGTTGTGCAACCGAACGGAACCACTTTCGTAGCCAAACCCTATTTTACAACCATCTTGAACCAATTTTGCAACCAAAACTTGTTGTGCAACCAAACAGAACCACTTTCGTATTCAGACCTTATTTTGCAATTGAACGGATCAATTTTGTAAACGAAATATGTTCTGCATTTGACCGAAACCATTTCTACAACCAAAATATTTTTGACCAGATCCTGTTCCGCACCAGACCTATTTCTACACCAGGTTCTCTATCACTGCTCTGCTTTCCATATTTTTCTTTATTTTGTCATTTTCTTCATGTTATCCCCTCTTTTCTCTCTTTCTATTAAAACTTATATCTGAGCCTTCTTCTGCATCCGGATGGGCATTGCTTTGTTCCCATGTTTTCTCTGTTTTGCCCTGTTCTAAATGTTTTAAAACTCTTTGATTCTTAGTTTCAATTCAATTTTTTTTCCTTGCTAATATTATACATGAGTAAATGCTTTGGTTATCTAAATACATATTGATGCTCTGTTTCTCCGAACACATTTTTTTTTTTTTTTTGAAAAAAATGAAAAACTTGTATTAATACAAAGAACAGTTACAAACGGGAGAAAACACATCCCAACCAAGAGCAGAGAACAAGACAACAAGCGCAGAGCAAAAAAGTCAACACTTTCCACCACAGAGCACAGAAGTCAACAGGGCACGAAAACGCGACATGTCGCGAAATCACGACAATCAACCCCGTCTCGACCGCGTCAGAGCCACCAGTCGTGAAAATGCGACATGTCGCGAAATCGTGACATGTCGCGATATCGCGACAGCCAGAGCCCTCGGCACCCGATCGCCAAAAAAGTCGCGAAATCGCGACGGCAGCTCCCTTCGGCGCCCCATCACCAAAGGTGTCGCGAAATCGCGACGAGAATTCCAAATGGCTCCAGATCTCCAAAAAGGTCACGAAATCGCGACGAGATTTCTCCTAAGCGCCCAACCTGCAAAAGTGTCGCGATATCGCGACGAGTTTTCCACTTGGCGCCCAGTCCGCAAAAGTGTCGCGATATCGCGACGATTTTTCCCCAAGACTCCTATGTGCCAAAAGTGTCACGAAATCGCGACGAGTTTTCCTTTCGGCACCCAACCACCAAAAGTGTCGCGATATCGCGACGAGTTTTCCACTTTGCACCCAATCGTCAAAAGAGTCGCGATATCGCGACGAGTTTTCCTCATGACGCCAGTTCGCCAAAAGTGTCACGAAATCGCGACGAGTTTTCCTTTCAGCTCCCAATCCTCAAAACTGTCACGATATCGCGACGAGTTTTCCACATTGCACCCAGTCTTCAAAAGTGTCGCGATATCGCGACAAGTTTTCCAGATGGCGCCAGTTCGCCAAAACTGTCGCGATATCGCGACGATTTTTCCTTGCGGCTTTCGAACAGCAGAAATGTCATGAAATCATGATGGATTTTGCACTTTGCTCCAATTCACAAAAATTGTCACGATATCACGACGGTTATCCTCCTTGTCGACCCTGCGCCAAAAACGTCATGAAATCGCTAGCCTTCCACCAAAGGCCGCGATGGCAGGTCACGAAATCGTGACAACTTCCCACTGAAGGCCTCGATAGTGAAACAGGTCACGAAATCGTGACAACATCTCACCATGGGCCGCGACCGCGCGACATGTCATGAAATCGTGACATGTCACGATTTCGCGATAGGTTCCCTCCGAAGGCCGCGATGGCGCAACCTGTCACGAAATCACGACAGCTTCCCACTAGAGGCCACGACGGCGCTACAGGTCACGATATCGCGACAAAAACCTCCCTTAGCAAAAACTTTGCTCATTATCGCAGGGATCGTTCAAGACCTTGCCTAATCACTGCATCCTCCACAGGCATATCACTGTGCAGCTGCATCCCAACCTCTCTCTCAGCACCCATCTTTGCAAGGAAATCGACCGCCTTGTTTAAATCTCTACTCACATAGACGGGGATCACATCATCTAATTCCCTCCATAGTTCCTTGATTTGAGAGACCAGAATCCGCAACCTCCAAGCTTTCGAGGCAAAGTTCCTCATGCAGTCTAGAGCGCCAACCAGAATTTGGGAATCAGACTCAAGAATTATCTTCCTGTGTCCCTGCTTAACAGCCCAGATGGAAGCAGATTTAATAGCAAAGGCCTCTGCTTCATTGTTTGTGGCTCGTCCCAAACCTTGCATTTCCCAATAGAGCACAGACCCAACATGATCACGACACACTACTCCAATTCCAGCACTACCCGGATTGCCTTTTGCAGCTCCATCAGTATTGATTTTGATCCAGCCTTCTGGGGGAGGTTTCCAGCTACCTCTAACCTGTCTCTCTTGCTCAACAGCTCCCTCTTCCAGTGGCACAGAAACAAACTGATTTTCCTCCTCAACAAAGATGGCAACCGTTTCCACGACTTTGCTCCAGATGACCTGCCAAATTCCATCTAGCGAAGAGAAGGTTTCTCAAAAAATACGGGCATTTCTCTCCAACCACACCTGCCACCAGATGAAAAGTAAACCAAGCTCCCAACCAATTCGAAGAGCTTTAGATTTAAATCTACCTCTCTTCCATCTTTCCCAAATATTGGTCCGAGTCAAATCACCGTTAGCCTGGATTTTATAGTGAGAGAACCAACGCTTCCAAATCTGTCGTGTGAAGGGGCATTCAAACATCAGATGATCAGCAGTTTCCTCATTCTTGTGGCATAACACACACTGAGAAGGACCGATGATGCCTCTATTTCTGAGATTGTCAAAGGTGAGAATTCCATTGTGCATAAACTGCCATGCAAAGAAGTTCACTTTCGGCCAGCCCTTGGAATGCCATATCTTCCTCCAATCTTGAACCGAAAATAAATGTGGGGGGCTCGGGAGGATCTTATCGTATCCCTCCTTCAAAGTATAAACCCCAAGGTTCCCATAGCCCCAAGCTAGTTCATCCTCCTCATCTCTCCCAGTGAGAAACCTTTCTATCAAAATTTTAGACAAGATGGGTGCCAGCTCCGGAGGGATTGGAATTGGCCACTCTTCCAACCGCTTAAACTTTTTGAACTTGTACTCCCCCAATTGGCTGGTGTTGAAATAACTCTCAATTTGAACCCAGCCCTTGTCTTCTATGGCAGATTTAATCGGCTGCAATTCGGGAAACACAACAATGATGGGTGGGTGCTGGTCCCAGGAATCGGTCCAGAAACGAGCCTTCTCCCCTCTCCCCACTTTCCAAAACAATTGATCTTTGATAACTTGAGATCCAAGCTTGAGAGCCTGCCACACTAAGGATCCATTACCCTCCAGAGGGAAACGGCCCAC
The DNA here is from genome assembly GCA_028583015.1 of Wollemia nobilis. Classification (NCBI taxonomy): domain Eukaryota; kingdom Viridiplantae; phylum Streptophyta; class Pinopsida; order Araucariales; family Araucariaceae; genus Wollemia; species Wollemia nobilis. Next base: position 4,805,902 of record JAQPPZ010000755.1, on the reverse strand, counting down.
ATCATTGGGGTGAACATGACCCAAGTATTTACTAGAAAGGATTCTGTTGAAGAGGGATGTTGGCTGGGAAATCCACCTCCAGTATAGTTTGCCAGCCAAAGCTTTATTGTTAAGCTTGGAGCTTCTCAATCCCAGCCCTCCTTTTTCCTTGGGCTGGGTAACCTTATCCCAGCCAACCAAGGCCCATTTCTTCTCCCCTTTTGCACCTTCCCATAAAAATCTTCTAGCCATTTTGTCCAGCTCTTTCCATATAGAATGTGGGGCAGCCAGGATGGAGAATTTATATATTGGCATGGCCTGAATAACTGACTGTAAGAAAGTTAGTCGGCCCCCATAGCTTAACCATTTATGAGACCAATGATTCATTCTATCTTTGATGCCATCCAAAAGATCCTTCCAGATATCAATTTTTAGTTTTTTGAAATGCAGAGGAACCCCCAAGTAAACTACTGGGAGAGAGGTCCTAGTGAATCCCAAGATCTTTATAACTCTGTCTCGTAACCTTTGGTCAAGATTGAAGAAGACCACTTTGGATTTTTTATCATTGGTGACTTGGTTTGAGGCCCCGAGGTAGACATTTAGAGTATCTCTGATTCCTCTTGCTTCCCTGAGACTGGCCACTCCAACCAATCCTGTATCATCCACAAACTGTAAGTGAGTCAAAACTTCCGCCCCCACCTTAATACCTGTTATCGTACCTTGATGTCTTCTTCTCAGGAAGAGTCTACCTAATCCTTCAGCCAAGATGAGGAAGAGATAGGGAGAGCATGGGTCCCCTTGACGAAGACCCCGTGAGGCTCCAAAAGGTGGCGAGGGAAGCCCCTTGATTAGAACAGAATAAGAAGGCGTAGAAATACAACTCATGACCCAGTCTATCCAGTCCTGAGAGAAACCAAAGGCTGCCAACATCTTTGCCAGGAAGCCCCACTCCACCCTATCATAAGCCTTGGACATATCCAGTTTAATGAACATTCCTTTGTTACCTGATTTTTGCATTGTATGGATTGCCTCCTGGGCAAGGACCACTCCATCCAAGATCTGTCTACCTTCTACAAAACCCCCTTGCTCTGAGGAAATTATATTATGAAGGAGAGGTTTTAGCCGTTCAGCCATAATCTTTGTGATTATTTTATAAATCACGTTGCATAAGGCAATAGGTCTGAAATCATAGATATGAACCCCCTCCCTCCCCTTTTGGAATTAAAGTGATGAAGGTGTGATTTAGAGCCTTGAGCATTCTTTTATTAGTTCTGGACTCCTCTGTGACAGCCAAAACATCCTCCTCCAAGGTATCCCAAAAGGCCTAAAAAAACTCAATAGGAAAGCCATCTGGACCTGGCGATTTGCCAGTGCTCATCCCAAAGACCACATTCTTTAGTTCATCTCTATCAATGGGTCTAAGAAGGGCCTGATTCTCTTCGTGAGAGATAATAGAGGGTATGACATCAATAACTTCATTTTGAGCTTCCACATCTTGCTCCATACTTTCCTTAAAAAGTTTTGAGAAATAATCCATTGAGTGGGAATGCATACCAGGAAGAGTATCAAAAGAGTGTCCATTCTCATCTTGAAGGACTTCCATGTTATTCATTTGTCTCCTAGCACAGGCTGATCGATGGAAAAATTTTGTATTTCTATCTCCTTCTAATAACCAAGTGTTTCTTGCTCTCTGTTTCCAGTAAATCTCTTCTTGATTATCAATGTCCTCAACCGCTTTGCGCAAAGCATCATCCTCGGTTTTAAGGTGCTCAGTAATTGTTCCTTCCCTGAAGTGTTTTTGCACCTCTTCCCATCTGGCCACCAAGGGAGCCCGTTGGAGCTGGAAGTCTGACTTATTAGTTTGCCTCCACTGTTTCAATTTAATCTTGACAAAATGAAGCTGTTTGTGGAATTTGAACATTGCTGTCCCAAAAGGTAGGCGGCCTTCTTCCCACCACTGTGGAATTTTCCTTCGGAGATCCTCTTTTTGCAACCAAAAATTTTCAAATTTAAATGGTTTGTGGTGCTGCCCTGTCATAGTCCCTCCCTCCAACAAAATGGGAAAGTGATCTGATACTGGGCCTTCCAAAATCTGAAATTTAATATTCCATTTAACAAATGCCTCCTCGGAGACCAGAAAATGGTCTAGCTTTACCTTCCTACTGTGTGGCTCTCTCCTCTTGTTAGTCCAAGTAAAGTAGGTTCCAGGGCCTTTGATATCAACTAGGTGAAAGGCCTGGACTTGGGCAATCAGAAGCCGGTCCCCTAGATCCAAAACTGGGATACCACCTTCCTGATCCCTAGCAGATAATTTGGCATTAAAATCCCCAACAATAATCCAGTCTAAATCTTCCTGGGAGGACCTCATGTTGTGTACAACTTTCCATTGGAGCCTCTGGCCATCAATGCTTTGAGCCCCATAGAAGTTTGTAATTAAAACATGTTCAGCAGTGACATTGTTCCTAAAAAGAGATGTGAGAACACCCCTCCAAGCTATATGTTCTATTGCTGTCCATTCCAGAGGGTTCCAAAGAGTAACAATCCCCCCCGAGGCACCTTGAGCAGCCACATCCATATAACCAGCACCCCTCCATATTCTACTAACAGTTTTGCACATAAGATCTAAAGACATTTTTGTCTCCTGGATGAGCAAAAAGTCTGTTTTACATTTTCCTAAAAGTCTTTGAACAGCAGATTGATGGGTTCTACTGTTTAAACCCCTAACATTCCAGGATTGAATAATCATTGAAAACCTTGGGAGCAATAAGAATCAATTGTCCTCACCGATCCTCCATTGATCAGCTTGTCTCCTTGCACTGCTAGTAGATCCTTATTGGACTTTCTGCCCGCTCCTTGAGAATTACTATTTTTAGATCTCTTCTCCACCTGAGTAATCCCTAGAGCCGGCCTTTCTCTGTTCTTTTCTGCACTTCCCATGTTGACATCCTTAATAACTGGCTGTGCTGGGGAGTGGATTACCAATGCCCCTGGGTTCTCTGGCTGCAATATCTCAGAGGGTTCAATCACCTGTTCTAAGACAGGAGTAAATGAAGGAGAAGCATGAGAGTGGATGTTATTATCCTCAACATTCCCATCCACTCCTTCCATGACTTGGTCCTCTTGATCCACTAGTGACTTAAAGATTTCATACCGATTGGTTGGCTTGAGTTGTGCCTGCTCCTTGCCATTTTTCTTTTTGTTTCTCCTTCGCTTCGGCTGTTCAAAGCCATCTTTCTGGACATCAGAACCCTGAGGAGTATTGGATGGTTCTTTGACGGGAGTAAACTTACCCTCTCTGGGGCGATTTGGCATTCCAAGCGGAGCCTCCACTTTTGTGCTCAAAATATTTGGATAGAACCTTGCCAAATGGCCATGCTTATGGCAGACTCTGCATCTAAAAGGTAGGGCCTCATAATCTAACTGCTGGATCCAGGATAGTCCTGCCAACTCAAGTTCCACCTCGACTGGTAGAGGCTGGCTAATATCCATTTCTACACAAATTCTAGCAAAGACAGCTGTGTTTCCCTCTATGGTATCTTTGGAGACTCCTAGATATCTACCTAGTGAATTACCAATCATCTCCAGAACCTGCTCACCCCAAAACTCCATCGGGAGAGCGTACAACCGGATCCAAATCGGGACAGCCGTGGGTTCAATACGAGGATCGAAACCCACTCTCCAAGGTTGAACAAATAACCCTGCCGGACCGTGGTTCCTCTTCTCTGATTCAAATGCTCTGTTTCTATCTGCTAAAGAAGAGAAACTAATAATGAAATACCCATTGCTTATAGGCCATAAGGAGTACTCACCGAGTGGCTCCCAGTTCTGTCTAACCCAGGTATGCAGAAAATTCAGAGTAGGTCAGATACCCATGAATTTGCAAATCAGATCATGGTTAGCACGGTAGATGATTGTGTCTTCGACCAGCTTTGGTTCGATAACAATCTTAGGTCTGGAAGCGGATTGCGGGAGGCATCCATTAACTCGGTGTGCAGTTGAACCCTTGCCAACATTCTTGAATAGCGTTTGAAAAGCATTCCGCTGAGCTTCATCAGAGGAAGACGAAGGATTTTCTTTTAACATCTCAACATATGAGCTCTTTCTCCCAACGAGAGGAACTGGAGGAGACCCCATTGGGCCCTCCCGGGGCAGCGGACGAACCTTCAGAGTAGCACAAAGTCAACCCACCAAAGTCCCTGGAAAATCCTTCACACCAGAAACCCTAGAGCATCGCCCGACGCCTGCTCAAAAATTTTCCCGCCAAATCGCCAGAGCTCCGTTTCAATTATCACAAGTAACAATATTTAACAAACACCTTCTCCGGACACATTTTGATTCTCTATTTCTAGACCATTTTGTGCTATAACATGATATTTTTTGACATACGTATCACCAATTATTTTGTGCTTAAATAATATTTTTCTTAAATTGATTTCAATTTGAATGTTAATTATCTTTGTGCTCTTGTCAGTTAAATTGCTTTCACCAAAAAATGAACCAGTGGCATAAACTGATAAAATCACAATAAAGAATGGTAGGAAACAAGTATGTATAATCTACCACCCAAACAATTGTTTATTCTATTTACAATATTATCTTAAGGCCTCTAGAAAGTACACCCTCTTCAACATTTTATTACTCTTCTAAATTGAAAATATTTTTCGTAACAAATTTTACCTAGTGATGGAAAGAAGGGCACCAAATATTCTACTGAAAAGAGTATCCTCAAATATTTTAGCCAAACTTCGAAATGCAACGAGCCAACCACATCCATACAAATTCAAGGTACAAATGATTTTTGACTTCCTAGTATGTGCTTGATTGACGATTTGAAAAATTTTTTGTAAATTTTTTATGCAAGAATGATAAAAAATATTATGGTATGCTACTATGCAGAATACCCTATCGATCCTGATATGCCTCCACTTGAAGATATTCCCCAAGAAGAGATGCCTTTTAATGAAAATCCCCTTGAAAATGACATCCAACAAACACTTGAAGACAACACTCAAAATGAAATCACAATTGAAAATGAAAGTGATAAATCAAAATCATTACGAGCTTCATTTGAATCTTCAAGCAAAAATTCCAAAAAAAGAAAAGCATCTAACTGGATACTTGGAAGGGGATTTAGGAATGAATGGGCAGAAATATTTCCATGGCTTGAGCCTGTCATGACTGAGGATAACCAAATTGATGAAAAATAATGTAGATGCAAAATTTGTAGTTGGAGACTTGGTAAGGATCATAGGCTTCAAAACAAGATTGATACAATTGAAAAACATGTTGGCAAAGCTTATGTAAAAGTTATAAAAAGTAATGGTGAAGTGAGTAAAGAAGTTAAGTGGAAGGATGCATCAGAATATCTGCATTTAAGATATGCTATAGAATATGACAATCACTTAAAGCAACAACAATCTCTTGTTGAGAAAGGAGGAACAATTGCAGCCCAATTTCATAAAATACAGAAGACTATTTTAGCTTCAAAAAGTATGCAGTTTGCAGTTGTTTACAATATTCTCAAGAAAGGTAGACCAATGTCCGATTTTATTGATTATAAGCAGCTATTATGCCTATTTAATGTGCAAAACCTTCCTAGTTCTCATTGGTCAGACCGAAGTGGTTGGGAAATGGTAAAATATTTATCTTTGGTTGAGAAAGAAGACCTAAGAGAGCAAGTAAAACTTCCCAAATTCATTTCACTTTCTATTGATGAGGTAACAATTGTGGACAACACATCTTGGATTTGCATGCATGTGTACACATTTCAAAATCATATTAGAAGGCCTATTTTGTTGGGAATACATAAGATGTTGGAAATTTCAAATGCAAAAAATATTTATAATGTTGTTGTCAATAGTTTAAAGAATATTGCGGGAATGAATGATATAGACATAGCAACAAAGTTAATTTGCGTTGGAGCTGATGGAGCTGCTATAATGCAAGGTCACAGGTCTGGTCTTTGTGTTCGACTCCAAACAACAGTTGCCCCATATATGATTCCCATTCATTGTATGGCTCATAGAGTTAATCTTGCATATAAAATTGTGAGCACATTTTCAAATGTTTCTAAAGTGGAAAACCTTATTCGAGAAATTCATTCTTATTTCTCATTAAGTCCAAAAATGTTTGCAGAGTTTCAACAGTTTGCACTAGGAGTTACATAAGGGAAAAAATTGTTAAAATATGTGGATACAAGATGGATTTCACTGTATCAACCTTCTCAGAGAGTTTTTGTAGAATATCAATCATTGACGGGGTTTATGCATGCAAATCGTAGGATAGTTGATAAGGCAAAAGATATGTTGTTCCATTTGATTGACTTGGAAACACTTTTGACCTTATGTGGTATTCTTCCAATGTTAAAAGAAATGAATAGATTAATTAATCTTGCACAAGAGAGATCCATCTATATCGTTGATTTTATGAGGATGAGAAAACATATATGCATGCTTATACATACATTATATGTGTCTAATGCAAATTTTACAGAACCTTTGTTTGAAAGTTGGAATACATTGATAAATGTGAACAATCCAAAAAGCTTCTTGAAGTTTGACATCCATGATCATCTTTGTATTAATGTTCATGAAAATATGGTACCTGTTTATTGTTTTGAAAGGCAATCAAGTATAGTTGTGGAAGATTTTGAAGAAGTTCTTGTAACACATAGTAGATTTCATGTTATTATACAGAAAACAAAGTGTAATTTGTCAAAAATAGCAAAATATTTGATAAGTGAGATAAGAGAACGGTTTCAGAGAGATGAGTTGCTCGAGGCCATGGGTGTGGTTAATCCCATGTTTTGGGGACCTTGTACTGAATACAATTCTACAAATGAGTTGTTTATTAAATATATGGGTAACCTCATTGACCATTTCAGTAAGAGTGTGGAAGTCAATGGTGTTGAAATAAAAGGTTTACTCAACAATGATCTTTTGAAAGAACAATCATCGCATTTTGGAAGAACAATGGTTGTGCAAACATCACTTATGACAGGTGTCCATGAGATTGGTTCCATTGCATGTTTGTGGCAAAAATTGTATCCAAGCACAATCTTACAAGATACAATAAGTGAATACTTTCATTTATATGAATTATGTGAAACAATGATTTTGGGGTCAGTCGAATATGAAAGAGTTTTCAGTGCACTTTCTTTTGTTAAATCTAAACTTCACAATAGACTCAACAAAAATTTAGAAAATTGTTTAAGAATTTATGTGTCTTCATATCAATTGGATACATTTTCGTATGATAGAGCTTTGGCACACTGGAGTTCCCTAGCAGACAGAAGAGGAACTTCGAATATGATCGATAACTACGATGATGATGCTTTCAGTGATCATATGGTGGAGACACATATTTTTGCTATGCTTCATAATGATTCTGGACAAGCTGAAATGTTTCAGCTTCCATAATGATAATTTTCCATGATTTCATTGACATTGATAAACACAGTAAAGTTTTGATTTCACAAACTTGATAGAATATTTCACAATATTGTTCAAGATTTATAAGATTTTACAGAATTGTTGTTTTATATCACATTAGTGTTTCAAAAATTACATGTCTTATATCTTTTTGCAGTTTTTACAATTGTATGTTTATGTCATGATGTCTCAACTCTCTTCATTGATAAATCTTTATGTTTCATGTTTTAAATTTTATTATTGGTATCTTAATGTTGATTTGTAATGTTATCTATAATGCTTTTGTTCTTGAGATGACCATAGTGAACAATATTAGCTAGAAATAAACTAAAACTGCAACACATATTTATAAAGGCAAGCAAACTATGAATGATGAAAAATAGAAAATGAGATAATGATAATTTTCCATTATTTTATTGACATTGATAAACACAATAATGTTTTGATTTCACAAGCTTCATAGAAGATTTCACATTATTGTTCATGATTTATAAGATTTTACAGAATTGTTGTTTTATATCACATTAGTGTTTCAAAAATTACATGTCTTATATCTTTTTGCAGTTTTTACAATTGTATGTTTATGTCATGATGTCTCAACTCTCTTCATTGATAAATCTCTATGTTTCATGTTTTAAATTTTATTATTGATATATTAATGTTGATCTGTAAGGTTATCTATAATGCTTTTGTTGTTGAGATGACCATAGTGAACAATATTAGCAAGAAATAAACTAAAATTGCAACACATATTTATAAATGCAAGCAAACAATGAATGATGGAAAACCCAAAATGAGATAATGTCATTATCATTAGTTCAAAAAGAAACATATTACATTGTACAAAATTGTTGACTACAGTCAACTTGATAGCATATTACATTTTCAAATTTTCAAACATTTGATTGGTGCTTGGTTGCTTCACTATCTGTTGGAGTTGTCATTTCTTTTCCTTTGTCGGCATCTGTGTCACTCTCTTATTATAGTACTCCAACTCTCACGAGGTTATCACGTACTTTCACCATACTTGACACCAATTGCGCTTCTTCTTTGTTTGGATCTTCAAGTATTGTTGGAAGCGTTTCCTTTGTTTTCTCAAGCACCATTTTCGGATCTTCTTTGAGCTTCTCCTTGATGTATTTTTTTAAACGATTATTTTTTGATATTTTTTATTGCATTTTCTTTTTCATTTCCATTGCATGAGTCAAAAATGTCTTCGCCCTTTTAAGATTGACGTCCATGCTCTTAACCTGTGTTTTTAAGTGTTCAAAATTTGACTACAATAACAAATTGAAAACATAATTAAAAAGGGTTATATTGAAATTATTTAATATTTTCAAGAAATATAAAAATTTTACTGCAATAAAAAATAGAAACATAAAAAGTTTTCTTACCTCAGCCATATCCCTTGCAGCCTCAGCAACTGCAACTTTCTCCTTATCTGAAGCCCATTGGTTATAAAATGCTTGGGCTTCGACATTAATGTTCTCCAATCTACCAACAACAACATTCAAAACATCATCATCATAAATAAAATCGGACCTAACAGATCCTGATGTGGCCTGTTTTAGAAGGCCCTCAAGCTTTTTTGGTTCAAATTGAACCAAAGAATAAAGATAATCTCTTTTTACATAATTTTTATATCGGGTATTTATTTCCCTTAAAAGGACCTTTGCCCGATATTCCCATTCCTTCAATTCCTTCAAATATTTTAACACAAACTGATTAATTGTAGCTTCTGTGGTTTCAGCTAATAAAATATTTTCATTAAAATCAACAACATTATCCCCAGTTGGAGGACCCTGAGGAGGGTTGACTCCTTGAGTTGATGGTAATGTTGTCTCCTGAGTTGTAGGGTCAGCGGTATTTCCTTGATCTCCTTCACCTCTCAGCACATTTGTTGCCTTGAAGCCTTCAATGTTGCCCTGCAAAAGATAATCCGCATCAAGTTGAATATTATCCAATCCCTCTGTAGAAACTTTTGGTGCCTGTGAATTTGTTGAAAATGTAAATTGAGACCATCCATGCCCAGAACTTGAGGCTGGCATGTGTGATCTCTGTGGGTGTGAAAACCCACACCCAAAACTTAGAGCAGTGCCTTGTGATCTCTATGAAAACAAATGTTTTCCAACAACATCGATTTGCCCTCGCATAGGCATTGTCGAAGGTTGTGTCGGTGCCTCTCGCTGATTTGGTGGAAGTGGTAGTTGTGGTGAAACAAGGGAGCGTGATGCAACCCTTTGCTGTAATGGAGGCGGTGGTGGCATTTGGCCTCTAACTTGTGATGTTACTTGTTGATTTTGAGAATCAACTGAAAATAGTCAATAACATTTTGTTAGAATTCTTTTGAAAATAAAAAATATCTTAATTTAAATTAACTACACATAGATTTACCTGAAGACGATGAAACGTGTTGAATTTGTGTTGCATTGGGGGAGGGGTTGGCCACACTAGATTTGGCTTGCACATTTTGTGCATACCTAGGTGTACGAGAAACCCCAGGAGTAGCTGCTTGCCTGGAACATTTGTGTGACCTCTCCAAAGGTGTTGCTTCAGAGCCCGTGTCTTCAGAATCACCAGTTTGTTCTAGCCTGTGACCCCTTGTGGCAGCAATCTGTTTACTCCTTGTATTGTCTGCCTTCCCCTGCATATAGATGGAAAGAAAAATTAAAAAAAAAGAATGTGATAAACTATAAAATAGTATGTCAAGGTCAATGATGTAGTTATTACCTTCAATTCCTCTGTTGACATAGCAATTGCCTGTAGTGTTGCATGCACTACAGTTGGTACATGAGTAGTCTACAAATTATGAAAACACTCATAATAAAGAGCTAAAATAAAATTAACAGTGCCCACAATGGGTTGTGTCTTGTTGGTTGCCATTTGCACCATGTGCAACTCGGACCTGATTCGATCCGAAATATAAGTGCACCAATCGTACTTTTGATTGTGCTCAGACTGAACAATATAAGCAAGTGCCCAAAATAAAATTTTTGGTCTTCCCATCAGAATTAGTCTGGCCTAGAAAAATTTGATAATGGCCTTCAGAGTTTGATGGTTAACATCGCTGATTGATAAACCTCTTTTTGATTTGGCGGTAGAAGTTGCATAAAAAAATTAGATGTCAATTTACAAATTTGAAACATTGAACATTAATAAAATATAATTAACAAGATTTATACCTACCAAATATTCTGATGAGAGACCGTACTTGCTTTCGAGGTGTGCTTTGTCATCTGGAGATAGCTGCAACCTCATCGACACTTGTGGAAAACCAATGAATGGAAGACCTGTCAATCTGTTAATATCTCTAGGGGTGATGCTGAAAAGCATATTTCTATTTTGAACTCTAATATTCACCGTAGCCCTGTCATGGTCATAATCGGATATAATATGTTGCAGGAGGACTTTATCTATTCTGAATTATGGCATGGAAATGAGGGTTGTTAAACCTACATTATTGAGCCACCTAAAGTCCATCCCTAGGGTTGTCATCAAATCTGAAATCAAAGTGCACAAAAAATTCTTGAATTTTGGTGTAGGGGTGGAAGGGGCGGCCATCGCAAGAAGTTGGAAGTCAAAGAAAAAGGATTGGGAATCAAAAGGTTGATTGGAAAGGTTAGCTCTGGTTGCAGTAGTCGTAGAAATGAAATGGAAAAAATGATAGTTGACGCCCTTTTATAGATTGAAGAAACAAGGTTGACACGTGGCAGCATTGTATTGGACATGTAGTGTTGCTGAGTGAACGTGTGACACATGGCATAAGTTCCAGAGCTTTTCTGCATCCGCTACAATGTAGGATCGGATCCTATTCTGCATCCGATCGATGACCGAAACATATTGTGCACCCGATCCGAGATCGGGTCATATTATGCACCCAATGGGTGATCGGACCATAGTATGTAACCGGTCCGAACCCGAATCATACTATGCATCCGGTCAGTGACCGGATCATTTTTTGCTTTTGGTCCAAAATCAGATCATATTATGCATCCGGTTCATATCCGGATCAGATTATGCATCCGGTCCAAGACCGGATCATAGTATGCATCCGGTCGTTGGATGGATCATTTTATGCATCCGGTCCAAAACCGGATCATGTATGCATCCAGTACCTGACCGGATCATGTTATGCATCCAGTCTATTACCGGACTATATTATGCATCCGGTCCACAACCGGATCATATTATGCATCCGGTCCGCGATCGGATGATATTATGCATCCGGTACGTTACCGGATCTTATTATGCATCTATTTCGGTATCGGATCAAGTTTTGTAAAGTGGCTTGCATCGCCAAACTCCTTTTTCACCTGGTCCAATCAAAACATTGAAATTCACCATTTTTTGCCAATTTTTTTGAAAAATAAGGTCATTCGCCATGCCATCATACATGCACTTTGCCAGGATTCACCGGGTTTTCGCAATAGATTAGCCATTTTTTTACAAGTACCTTTCGGGTCCTACCTCTTATGCATAACCCTGGGTGACACATTGGGTTTAATCAACCATTTTTCCAACAACTCTTAAAGTTATACTTTTAACTCTTGTATTTCAATAGGATTCATATTATAAGGAGTTATATAAATAGGTTATGAACCTGGCAGTAGTTCGATAGTGAAGTCAAATTCATGCTTAGGTGGTAGTCCCAAAAGATCTTTAGGAAAAACTTCCCTAAACTCATGCAGTATTGGATGTTCCTCAAATAACTCATCCTTTCTATCATCCCTAGTCTTGTGGTTCAACTTTATGACATAGACAATACCACCTTTCCTAATAGCTTTCTTTAGTTGCATTACTTAGATCATCTGAGGGCAAAAAGACTCTTGCTCACTATGTAATCTTATCCTCTGCTTATCTTTATTTTTATAGTCTATCCATCTATCTTGGAAGTTAATTAGGGCTCCATGAGCCCTTAACTAGTCCATTCCCAAGATGATGTTGAAGGCATGTAGCGGTGCTACATACAATTGCCACAAGGTAGAGTCATTAGGTAGGGTGATATCAACTGTAGAAAAATATTGATCCACTGAGTAGGTCTATCCATACACACTCGAATTTCCACCCTTGTGCCAAAAATCCTGGTTTTCTAGAAAATCCCTGACTATACTAGAAGAAATGAAACTATTAGTAGCTCCATTATCTATTAGAATCTTAAATTTCTTATCAAACAATTTACCATTCAAGAGCATAGGTGTGGCTTGGTCATCCAAATTCTTGTTTTTGTTTGTTGTGTAGATTATGTGGTTGGGCTCCTCTACCTTTTTGCTTGGTCCTACCTGATTTGGATATTTGTTTGCATAGTGAGGTCCCCTACATTCATAGCAACCCTCTTTTGGACTTTAGTGTCTTTCTTGTTTCTTCTCCCCTATCCACTCAATTTGATATGATTCTAGCTACCTCTATGCTTGAGAGGTACAATTATCCTTCCTCTTCTGGAATTTCTTTTTGGAATTCCCTTGTTTTCATCGTTTTTATTTTCAAACTTTAGACTACTCTTGTTTTTCTTACCTTGCTCTTATTCCCATTTCATGAACCCAACTCTTTTCCTTTTTCTCAAGGATTGTCAATCTTCTTCTGACAATACCACATAGTTAAAGTGAGTCTTGTTAAACTATAGGTTGGACTCAAATTGACGAGCCAAGTCATAATATTTTTGTAGAGTCTCAGGCTTATGCATGTTTACTATATATCTTATCTTAGGATCCACTCCCAAGATAAACTTGTGTACCTTCCTAGTCTCATCTTGCTCATAGAGTGGTACATAAGCAATTTTACAAATCTCTAGCAGTAATTCTTTATTGTCATGGTTCCTTGAAGAAGTATGGAAAATTCCTTGAATTTTTCCACATAATGTTTTCGGGGAGGAACCTTTTCTTAAAGGCCTTCACAAAACCTTTCCATGATAAAATTATTGCCAAAAATTTTGGCCTAGACCTAAAAGTGTTCCACCATTCCAACCCTATCTCCTATAAGTGGATAGTGGCCAAAACTGTTTGGGTCATTGAAGAATAGTTTTTAATGGAGAAATAGATCTCCAACTCATTTAGCCAAGCTTCAGCTGAATCATATCCATATCTTTCGGTGAATTTGAAATTCTCAATATTCTTCAAATCCTTAGCTAGTTCTATCTCTATAAGAGCCCTAATTTCTTCCTCATCTGAAGGAGGGTTTCCTTCCTGTCCAACCTCAAGATTTCTATTGTGACTCATGATAGTTTATGTTGATTGGTCTTTCATGCACACCCTCTGAAGAGTAGATATGAAACACAAGTAACACATAAATGGGAATAAATTCCCTCTCACTTTAGGATCTTGTTGGATATCCAAGGTGTGAGTTATAAAGTTGGATCGAACATCTTCGCTCTTTTCCACTTCCAAAATAGTTTTTAGTGGATTGTCTATGTACCTACAAGGGGGTTTAACTTGTGTTCATTATTTTTTGGTTCATCAATCAAATTTGCATTTGTATATAGATCTAGCTCTTTGAATTTCAACGGATTAAAAGAGTAAAAGATTTTAAAGAAAATAAAAATGGATCTTTTTGAAATTAAAAATGGAGAGGGTAAGGTAGGGCAGAAAATAAAGTGGTATTCAGCAATATCAACTCTTATTTGTCTTTCAATTTGCATACCATTATGTTCTCCAATCGTGTAACCAATAGAATAATAAATCATCCACCTTTCTAAGATTAATTATCTAGCAAGGGGTGAAGCAATATTTGAGATAGATCAACCTGTTTAAAACACAATTCTCCTCAGAATTAATAGGATATATTTATGGATAGCAAACACTCATGCACACAGACTAGAGCTATCAGATCCAAATCCTTAAACTAGTTAATTTAAAAACATACTTAAGATAGTTTAATATTTCTAGAATTGAAATCTTGCTTGGATGATTTTACCAATAGCTTGGCTCTCACGAAAAAATCAGAGCAAGTAAATAAGAATTTAATTCCAGAATTAAAACTGCAATGAAGCTCTTTATTAACACTAACAACATACCAAATTAATCAAACTCATAATAATTTTAATTACATACATCCCAATGAAAACAAGAATAAGGAAATGAGCATCGTTTAAACTTAAGAAGCATATTAAGCACCTGACTATGCCACTTCAGGATAACAATGCCACAAAAGATCCCATGTCAACAACAGATGAATTTTTCAAAAAATAGTTTTCAGAAAAAATACTTCTATTATACATTCAATGGGAGTATATATAACCTGAATACATGCCCTGATATTTTAAAATATCTCACTCCCAAGGATTTAAACAAAAATATAAAAAAGTCCAACTACTCCTAAATATCCGCTTGAGTATCTTGCCATAAATGGTGAAGATACAATCAGATCTTATCTCTATCAAACGGTGACTACGTGCAGATATTTATTTTTACTTTCCAACCAGTTGTAGATGCATTTATTTAGAGCACAATACTTTGGCCATGCCTCGTAAAGTCTTCATCTGTAGTGAGCCCAATTACGATCACACTTCATTAAATTCCAATTTGCACGATGCTCAAGAATTTTGGAAATGCCATGCCTCATTAACTCTTCATCACTCTACAAGTTGGGTTGATCATCAATTTTTTCTATCCTCCATTTTGCACAGTTGCACTTGCCCAGCTTGCATAGAAATTCCATGTTCGACCTCATATCCTCCATTACTTCTGTCGTTACTACGACCATCAACAAATTTCATGCATAAATTAAAAAAAAAAAAAAAAACAAAGGTTAGAACATTAATATTATGATTAATTTAATTATTTCAAATTTTCTAAGGTTTGGAACCTTTTGATTTTTAATTTTTTTAATTAATGTCAATTTTTAATTTAATTAATTAATTAATTTTTTATTTTATAAATATATCTAAGGTTTGAGCTTTTAATTTTAAGGCAAAATATCATATTCCATATTTAATTCTAGTGCCCACCCTTTTATCAAATTTGCCCTCATGCAAAGAAAATTTGAAATGAGCTCTACATAAAGGAAATCCTAAATGCGCTCTCTTAATGAAAATATAATGAAATCTCAAATACGCGTTCTTATATGAAGGAAATCTAAAATTCACTATCTTAATGAAAATATAATGAAATCTCAAATCCACGTTATCATATGAAGATCATGAAAATATCATGAGCTTTGTTGAGCCTACCACCACTGTTATGGACCCTATTGCTGAAGCCATACTCATAGGGAGAGGATTCATGCCTTTTTTTAGAAGCTTCTCAGGAGATGGTTTTGAGATAACCACGACTTTCCTGGATACTTGGAACAATGGTAGAGTTATCATCCATGGCAAAACTTTTAAAGTTGACATCAAGTTGCTTGTTGAACTCACTGGCCAACTGGCAAGAGAGAGGTCCATTCAGCACGAGAAGCACAACTGGAAGGTGGAGTTGAATGAATTCAAGGGCAAAGATATTTGCAATAAAGCAATGATGGAAGTGAAAAGAACTGAACTTCCTACCCCTTGGAACAGCGTAATGAAACCCATCATGGAATTCATCACCATTGATGATCCTGACAAGGTTCTATGTAGCTTCCACTTTGCTTTCTATAATCATTTTAGGGACGTTAATCCTGTGAATATACCTCAGTTCATTTTTAGTTCCATTAGTTACTCCATTGAGAACATTCACAAAAAGAAGAGTGATGATCTTCCCTCACATCAGGGCCTTTTCAATGTCCTGTATAATCACTGGCTTACCCATTGCCCCCAAGGCATTGCTATTCCTTCTGTTCATCCCACCAAAGGTAAACCTAGCCCCGTCCCTGCCAAGACTAGCCAATTTTAGGCTAGTCCATCCTCCTCCCACTCCCCGACCATGTCAACCAAAAAATGTGCTACTATGGAGGTGGTCAAAGCCTTGAGAAATCAATCTGCCAAGAAAATAAAATTTGAGGCTCTTGAGAAGTTTGAGAAAGCTGTAAGATCCTCATCATGTTTGCAACAACTTGCATAGAAAAGGAAAACTTTGGTTTTAGATTCGAACAAGGAGGACAAGGATGTCCTAATCAATGTCTAAAGCAGTATATCATCAATTCAATTTCCAATTGTATCACTCACATTGTGGACCTTCGCAATGCTTTGAATTTACTATTTTTTTAAGAAGAATTTTTTCGAGGATGGTGACAAGGAAATTGTTGTGGATGATGTCAAGGACGATGACAAGAAATATATTGCTTTTGATATTGCAGAGGATGAAAGTGAGGATGAGATCAAGGAAGAACCTAAGGATGCAGATGTTGAAGTCGAAGAGGAAGCCTAACGAATTTTTGGTTCATGTTTGGTTTTTGTTTCAGGGCATTCTCATGTGTTGCCCTTCCTCTTCTCCTCCTGTTCCTTTTTGTCTTCCTTTCCATGGGACTGTGTTTCCCCCTTTTTCTTCTTCTCGTTATGTTCTTAGCTATTTGTTGTTGATGTAATCAGGTTTTGGGAGCTTTTCAAAACCCGCTTTAATTGAAAATTTTAAATTATCAAAAAAAATATAATGAAATCTCAAATCCACTCTCTCATATGAAGAAAATATGAAATGTGCTCTCTTTATGAAAATATAATGAAATCTTAAATTCATGCTCTTAATATGAAGAAAAAAACAAATGTGCGCGATATACTCTATACCTTGGAAATTTTCTTAATTTACCCTTTTCTCGTGATTTGGTATTTTTCAGAGATTTCTTGTAATTTGGCGATTTTGTGCAAGCTTGGATTTTCAATGGAATATTGCATCATTTACAAAGAAGACTAGAAATTGCTCAACATACAAAGACTTAGGGAAATTTCCTTCACTACAATCTCAACTTTCCAAATAAAGAGAACTGGAATCGTGCCATTTACAAAGACAGGGAAATTTCCTTCATTTCCCTTTTTCCCCTAAATTGGTGTTTTTTAGTTATTCGTTGCAATCTCAACTTTCCAAATCTTTTTAGAATATCATGCCATTTACAAAGAGAACTAGAAGTTGTACCATTTACAAAGACTTAGGGAAATTTCCTTCATTTCTCTTTCCCCTCGGAATTGGTGTTTATTAGCGCAATTGAGTTTTTCAAAAATCGCTTAAAACAAAGGAAATCTGAAAATTTCCTTTCATATCTTCTTTTCTCGCAGATTTAAGAATTTCAGCGCAATTGAGAAATCTTCGCCTTTTCTTTGAATTTTGTGATGAGAAAATTAGGTAAAAATTTAAAATTTTAAGTGCCCGAAATATCATAAAACTTTTCATACCTCTAAAATAGCCAAATGGGTACTCAAAAATATTGAGATATCTTAAAAATTCATTAGGGATCAAGAGATATTGCATTTTAAAGTTTGTTGGCTGCAATTGGAAATTGCTACTTCTGGAAATAAAATGACATCTAAAAATCTACAAATTAGATACCATTGAAAAGAGGAGCTCGAGATATTTCATCCAAAATTTGAATCACCTCAAACGGATTCTTCTATCAAAAGTTATGATGATTTCAAATTTGAAGTAAATTTACCACCAAGATGAAGAATTTCAAAGAACCCTAAAAATTGATTTTAATATTTGGACCTTAATAAAACCATTGAAAATTAAAATTTCTGAAATATTTAATCTGAAATTATAACATTGACATGCAAATAATTCAAAAAAGTCAATTTAAAACAATGTTTCGATGCAAGCAATTTTGACACCTTGATGCAAGCAAAAAAATCAAGATCTTGATTGCAAAGAGAATTTAGAATTAAAACCAGAGTACTTCATTAAGAAAATTTGCCAAAGCATGCAGGAAGATTAAAGACTTGCAAATAAATATGATTCGTAAAAATTTATGAATCAAATTTATTTAATAATATGCGAGAAGTAAACTTAGTAAAAAATTCAATGATTTCAGACTTCAAGAGGGTTCCCTCGAAAAATAAAAATTAATTGTCAAGAGATCAAAATTTTATTTTTAGTGGGGGTGTGTTGCTTCTCAATAAATGGCAACATCTACGGGAAAATAGTAGCACTATTTGGAACCTAGAACTCTAGTTTTAAAATAGTTCAAAATTATGTACCACACCTTGCCGCAAAGATTTTCAAAATGCTTTAACTATTATTTGCTAGCTTATCAAAATTTCCTCGAGACATACTAGGTCAAATCACTTAAAGAAAACTTTGGTGTGTGATTATGAGTGCATAAATCCTTCCTCCAAAGATGACCATGGCTTAGAATTCTTATCGAGGATTAACTATATTGTTTGGATTGCACAGGGTTATTCGAGTAGAGCTTTGTTACTAGTTTTAGCTTTTACATCCCTGACAAAGTTACTTAGTTTTCTTTTTAAGACCTTGGTTCACATCCATGGAGCATCTATAGCCCTAGTGAACATGTCTAAGATTTCTCTTTTAGAAATCTTGGCTATCTCCTTTTATTATGGAACTCTTTTTTTTGTAGAACTTTTTTCTTCTCTTTTTTTTAAAAGACTAGATAGTCAAGAAGTCTTGCTAGAGGTTCGAAATTTGGATTTAACCTATTATTTTATTAACCAAATAGACAATTAATTAACCATTTCAGATCGAGCACCAATAGCCTCTTTAGAGTAATTAAAATGATTTTTGTAAATCAGAGTTTTCCTCTCATGATCAACTTTTCTTGGATTCCCTAGGCGTTCTCCATCTAAATAGCATAACAATTTTTTATAATTAAAATAATTACGATGAGCAAGGTACATAATCTAAACTATCTTTCCACTATCATTCTAGATAACAAGTATCACCACTAACTCCCTACTTAGAAGATATTTTTATCAAAATCACCCTGCTTTGATTCAAAAAACTGAGGCAAAGACCCAAAAGAGGAAAGAAAATGAAATCATAAAAAGCCCAAATAAATCTTGGCTATCTCCTTTTATTATGGAACTCTTTTTTTTTTGTAGAACTTTTTTCTTCTCTTTGTTTAAAATACTAGATAGTCAAGAAGTCTTACTACAGGTTTGAAAGTTGGATTTGCCTTGTTATTTTATTAACCAAATAGACGATTAATTAATCATTTCAGATCGAGCACTAATAGCCTCTTTAGAGTAATTAAAATGTTTTTTGTAAATCAAAGTTTTCCTCTCATGATCAACTTTTCTTGGATTTCCTAGGATTTCTCCATCTAAATAGCATAACAATGTTTGATAATTAAAATAATTATGACGAGCAAGGTACATAATCTAAACTGTCTTTCTACTATCATTCTAGATAACAAGTATCACCACTAACTCCCTACTTAGAAGATATTTTTATCAAAATCACCCTACTTTGATTCAAAACTGAGGCAAAGACCCAAAATAGGAAAGAAAATGAAATCCTAAAAAGTCCAAAATAAACTTAAAGTCGATAAAAAAGACTAAACATGCATTGATTCATTTTTTTAATACATAATATATACATATGTACAAAGGCTCTTGTGATTACTCAAACGATGTAGTAGATGGAACAATGGAAAAAATAATTTTTTTAGATATTGACCATGGAAAAGTAAGTTTAGAAAATTACCTTCTAGGTCCTATAGATGAAATGCATTATTACCCAATTTTTTTGCTATTTGGTATGGCCCTATCCACGAAGATTGCAACTTGGTGTGTTTAGCTTTTTTTTCATGGGCTTTGTCCCACAAAAGTACCAAGTCTGCAAGTCTTAAGGCCTTCACTTTTGCTCTTCTATCAAACCAATGCTTGACTATCTCCTGATGCCAATTGAAATGCTCCAAGGCTTGAAGTCGTTCATCCTAAAAATTAATCAAGTCTAATACACGAGCTCTTGCATTAGCATGATTATTAAAATAGTCCAAAGCAAACTGGTAAGTAGGCATATTAATTAAAATTGGAACTATTGGCTTAGTCCCATACAACAAAGTGAATGGTGAAGTTTTGAGAGCTTCTTTATGGCTAATTCTATTAGCCCAAAGTGCATATTTCAATAATGTATGTCATTGTCTAGGTTTGTCTACAATAGACTTCTTAATGGCATTTATCAAAAAAAAATTCATGGATTCTACCAGTCCATTTCCTTGGGAATAATAGTTGGATGAAAATTTAAGAACTATCCCCTTGTGGTATGTCCATTCTGCAAATTCTAACGACTGAAAAGCTGGCCCATTATCACAATCTAATTTTAAAGGAACTCCAAACCTGGTTATGATATTGGATTCTATAAATTCAATTACCTCATGGGTTGTACTCCTCATTGTGGCTATTGCTTTAACCCATCGTGTATAATAATCAGTGGTTGTTAATATATATTTGTGTCTTGTTGATGAATCACTCCCACAAAATCAAGTTTCCATTGCATGAAAGGTTTATCTATTATAACAGGTTGTAATGGTAGAGCTCAGTTAGCTTGCTTGGATGTAAATATTTGACACTTATGACAAGTTATAACATGATGATGCACGTCTTTAAATAGTGCATGTCAATAGTAGCCTACTCTTAATATGTTGTGCAGTAGTTGAACCTGAAGAATGTCCTGCTCCAAACTTCTCATGAAAATCAGAAATTACTTCATTCACCTCATCCTAAGCAATACATCTTAAGAATATGTCAGCATAATTTTCTCTATACAATTTACCCCCTTTGAGTAAAAAATAAGCAAATTTTAATTTTAGTGCTCTTCTTTGAGTTTTATTCGGATGGGGTGGATAATTCCTAGATATTAATAGATGTATGATATCACCATACCAATCATCCAACTTGGAGTCTAGTTGGTTAATCTCTATCCCTGTAGATATCTCTGCAATATGTTAGGATAAACCAAACCCTCTAATTAATTTAGTTGGTCGAATCTCTAAGTCAAAATCCTACAATTTCGTAATCCAATTGCGTCTTAGTTTACCCAGTTTTTTTTACTTAACAAATACTTGACAACTAGATCAAGAACCATGGCATGGACTTTACTCAAAATATAATACCTAAATTATTTACCCACTTTCACTAAGGCATATGCTTGTTTATCCAAATGGGAGTAATTCAATTCAACACCTTTTAGATTGGTACTTTTGAAAGCAATGGGGTGCTCTCCCACTTCCCTCCATTGAGTTAATACTGCAACAAGTGTATGCGCAAAAGCAAAAGAGTAGGTAAAAATCTGCAATAAAATCCAAACTTGCCAAAATTGGGGCTTGTTTAATAGTAGATTTAATTTCTTGAAATACCACTTTGGCTTCTATTGACCAGAAAATTTGAGTAGTCTCCTTAGCATATCTCTAAGTGGTTTAACTATTTCAGCAAAGCTATAAATAAATTTCCTAACAAAGTTAATCTTCTCGAAAAATGATTTCAACTCTTAGAATTGGCAAAGGGTATATTTGATATGGCCTCAACTCTCTTGGGATTTAAAAAAATATCATCTCTGGTTATCAAGTGACCAAGGAGTTAACCTTTAGTTACACCAAAAACACATTTCTTCGAATTCAAAGAAATGCCAAATTCTCTACACTTATCGATAATAGACTCCAAATGTTTGACATGATCAAATCAATATTTAGAAAATATTTTCAAGTCATCCATGTATACCACAATACACTTATCCATGAGACCTTTGAAGGAATGATCCATCACATGTTGGAATGTTGGAATGTGGCTCCAGTTATTGGATGGTAATAACAAAAGTGCTAGTTCTGTGATTCTAGAGGGTAGGGGATCTGATCATTGGCTTGTCAAACTCTCTACTTTGGAGTTAGGGCTAAAAAATAATACCTCCTTTAAGTTTCAACTTATGTGGCTTCGTTATCCTAAGCTTCATGATTTCATGCGAGGTTGGTGGACCATTGGCAAACCTCCTCATGGCACCACTATGTATTCCTTTATGAAGCGACTACAATTTGTAAAACATAAATTGAAGATATGGAATAGACTAAATTTTGGGAACCTTTCCTTGGCTAAGCTGGCAGCTTTTAGGAGGATGGAAGAAGCTTCAAGGAATATTAGAGATCAGGGATTCACGAAGGAGCTTCTTGTTGAGGAATCTAAGGCTACAAAAGACCTTGCTGAATGGGAACTGAGGGAAGAAATTTTTTTGGAAACAAAAAGCTCGAGTAGATTGGCTTTAGGAAGGGATAGGAACACAACCTTATTTTATAACTCAATTAAGGCTCGTCATAATGGTAACCTGATTACCTCTCTTGTGAATTCTCAGGGTGCCCTACTTTCTTCTTTCAGGGATATTTCAGAAGAGACTAAGAGGTATTTTTCCTCTCTCTTCAAGGAGGACTCCCTATCAAATGATGAGAATGAAAAGCTTATTCTAAACTGTATTCCAGCGATTGTTTCTAGAGATATGAATGAGCACTTGATGGGTCCAATTTCCCTTAAGGAGTTGGAAAATGTTGTATTCAATATGAAAACAGGAAAATCCCCAGGCCCAGATTTATTCTCGATTGAGTTTTATCATGAGTTTTGGGATTTAATCAAATTTGATCTTTTGGAGGTGATCCATGAGTCCCAAAATAACAAACATATGCTAAGGGCCCTAAATGCTACCTTTGTGGTGCTTATACCCAAAAAATATGGAGCAAATTCCTTGGATATGTTCAGGCCTATTGCTCTTTGCAATGTTGTGTATAAGATCATCACAAAAATTATTGTTGAGAGGTTGAAGATATGGTTGAGCAAAATCATCTTTGAGGAGCAAGGAGGGTTTGTTGCTTGTCAAAAAATATTGGATGGGGTTGTTATTGCTACAGAATATATTCACTCGATGGAAACTTCTAAGGATAAAACTATATTCATTAAGTTGGACATGGCCAAAGCCTATGATCGGGTCAGATGGTCCTTTCTTTAGAAAGTTCTTGCTGCTTTTGGATTTGATGAGGAATGGATTAGATGGGTGATGAGTTGTGTTTCTTCTTTCTCATTCTCCGTTCTTGTTAATAATGAGCCATCAAATTTTTTTGAGGCCTCAAGGGGGTTGAGGTAAGGATATCCTTTATCTCCTTATTTTTTTATCATTATGGCGGAAGGGTTGGGAAGATTTCTCAAGTCTCAAGTCATGCAGGGTCTCATTTAGGGGTGGAAGTGGGATAGTAGTTTGCCCCCTCTTTCCCACCTTCAATTTTTTGATGATACTACTTTATTGGGAGTTACCACTATCAGGGAAGCTGGCAATATTATACGGTCTCTTGACATATATCTTGGTGCTTCTGGACAGTTGATTAATGAGGACAAGTCTTCTATTTTCTTTTTCAATACCCCTCCTCTTATTCAAGCCAGGATTGCTCGCATTCTAATATTCCAAGTTGGGACTCCCCCCTTAATTTATCTTGGTATTCCAATTTCATCTCATCCTCTACCTAGATCTTCTTGGCAATCTATGCTTGATAATTTTAGAAGGAAGGTGAATCACTGGACTTTCAGATGGCTATCCACTGCAAGTAGAGTGTTGCTTTTAAAATCTGTTGTTCAAGCTTTACCCATTTATAGATGTTTTGTACAAATAGCTCCCTCTCACTTCATCAAGGACATCGATGCTTTGTCAAGACAGTTTTTATGGTCTGGAAAACTTGATCAATCTAAATGGAGTTTGGTTAGGTGGGATTCTATATGTAGGCCGGTGCAAGAGGGAGGCCTTGGGTTGTGACATACAACTCTTTTTGGGCAGGCTTTAGCTACAAAAATTTATTGGAGATGGTGTACCTCTCAAGATCAGATTTGGGTTAAACTATTATCTTGTAAATACTTGAGAGGTATTTCTGAGGCTGAGATCCCTAGAGTCAGCTTTTTTGGGAAAGGTTCAGTTATCTAGGACACTCTGAAAAGAAGAGCTAATTTAATCAAGCAGGGTTTGTTCTGGATTTTCAATCAAGGATAAAATACTCTTTTTTGGGAGGATTCTTGGGATGGTCACCCTCCTATATTGAATCAATATCCTAGGTTATGTTCCCTACGCATTTTTTCTTGGAAGCAAGCTGGTCTCATGTGGAGGACTTTAAAAAATCCAGTCTTTTGGAAATATGGAGATGTACAGGTGGAAAGATCCGCAAGAATGGCCCCAAGGGGGATTTGCCAAGGACAAAGAGGTGCTTGCTCTTATTCTTACGAGGAGGTCTTGTTCGTTATTGAGATGTAAATATATTCTGGCTTGGAACCCTGATCCTAAGGGAACCTACTCGGTAGCCTATGGTTATCAGGTTCTTGATAAGTAAAAGTATGGGAGTCTTCCTGTCACTTGGTGTAAAAAGGTGTGGAACAAATTTTCCTGGCCAAAATGTAACTTCTTTCTCTGGTTGGTAGCTCATAATAAATGCCTCACTTGGGATAATGTGAGGAAGAGGGGATTTCAAGGTCCCTCTTTTTGTGTCCTTTGCGGTAAGAATGAGGATGACTCTTATCATTTATTTTTCCAATGCTCATTTGCCAGAGACATTTGGCACCATTGGTGGAGCACTTGGAACCATCTATGTTTTCATGTGCTGTCCCTGGTGGATTTTTGGAGTAGTCTAGGCAGACCTCCGGCCAAGGACCCCTTCCTTCGGGTGGCTTGGAACTTGGGCCCTTCTTGCATCATCTGGAAAATATGGCTTGAATAGAACCGACGCATATTTTAGGGCAGATATTTGGCTGTTCAATAGATCTGGCAAAGGATCCTGTATATGGTTTAGGAAACCATCCATAGCAAATGTGATGTGGACCCTCTTTTGGATTATAGGGAGGAGAAGGTACAGCAAGCCCTTGGTATATTTAGGGATGGTGTGAACTCTTTTAGCCCTAGTAGGGTTCCTCAGCTTAGCAAGAAGGTTAGGAGAGATGGTAGGTGGAGGCCACCCCCTAGAGGAGTTTTAAAAATTAATACTGATGGATCGTCCAGGGGTAATATTAATACTGATGGATCGTCCAGGGTTAATCCTGGACATGCTGGCATTGGCAGTGTTGGGAGAGATTCTACTGGTGGTGTCAGTTTTTTCTTTTCTATTTATAAAGGTGTTCACTCCAATGATTTTATGGAAGCTCTTGCAATTCTTGAGGTCTTGCGGAGGGGGTTTTCTCTTGGCTGACATAGGATTATCTACGAGTCTGACTCTCAAATTGTGGTTAATATTTTAAACAGTAAAAGAGTGGAGGAATTTAATTGGCAGTTGACCTCTGTAGTCGTTCAGATTCTCAGAATGAGTGAAGAGTTTGAATTTATATCCTTTATGCACATTCCAAGGGAATGGAATGTGGTTGTTGATTACCTGGCCAAAAGGGCTTCTAAGCTACTGGATCCTTGGAGTATCGATAATTGGGAGAGTCTCCCATATGGGGACTCTCAATGCCTGTGGGAGTTGATCCACAAGGATGTACAGACTTAATGTGGTTTGTTCTTGTTGTCTTTTTCGGGTGTCATTCTAGTCTAGTGGTTTTAGCCTGTTTGGCTATTTATTTGAGTCCTGGTTGGAAGCTCAATTGTACTCTATAATCCAGAGTTTTTATTAATAGATTTTTACCCATTTATTTTAAAAAAAAAAGTACATCTAGTGGTGAAATAAAAATTGGATAAAATGATTTTTAGATATTTTTTTGTGATAGATCTTTTCTCAAGTTTTCCAATGATATATTACAATAGACAATCGAGTGAATGGATAAAAAGTTATGGCTCCAAGAAGTTTTGCTATAGAAAATCAATTTCGGGGAAGCAAGTGTAATTACAAAGTCAAAGAAGTCGAAGGTTGATTCGCTGGCGAGAAATAGAAAGTTTTCGAAAATGGAAAGTTTTCGAAAAGGGAAAATCTCCAAAAAAGGAAAGTTTCCAAAAAAGGAAATTTTCCGAAAATGGAAAATTTTCAAAAAGGGTAAGTCGTCGAAAATAAAAAGTTTACGAAAAGGGAAATTTTCCAAAAATAGAAACTTATTAAAAATAGAAACTTTTCCGAAAAAGGAATTTTACCCCCGAAATGCCCTTTTCAACCCCCGAAATGGCATTTCACTCCGAAAATGGAAATTTTTCCAAAAATAGAAATTTTTCAAAAAATAGAAACTTTTCAAAAATAGAAACTTTCCAAAAATAGAAACTTTTCAAAAATAGAAAGTTTTTTAAAATAGAAACTTTTCAAAAATAGAAAGTTGCCAAAAATAGAAAGTTTTCAAAAAGAGAAAATTGATGAAATTTAATTATTGGGGCACCAAAAGTGATATTTCCAGAATCCTGGTTGAAGAGATGCCAGTATTAAATGCTCTTGTTCATTTCCAAGGCACCGACTATGGATTCCATTTCTTGTCAAAATGGAGTTAATTTTCTAGGGCACAAGGTGACAATGCATCAACCAAAATTTAATGCTAAAGCTCCTGATTTTTATATGCTATTGCTGTGATTTCAACGTGCCGACTTTTGGAGCAATTTTCCACCATCCATTTTTGCTGATTTTCTAGGCGCACTCCATGAAAGAGGGATCATTGTTTCCTAAAGAATGTTATGATTCAAGTATCGTTGTTACCAAGGAGGAAATCACTCTTGGTGGTATTTGATTTGCCAACATTTTGTTTTTGTATGCATTTAATGAAAGAGGCGCAATCCTCTATAAATACTAACCAATGTTCATTGTAAAAAGGAGGTTGGACATTTTGCAAGAAAACTTCTTAAGCATCAATAGAAGAGACTTGGCTTCTGAAATTTACAAGCATTTTCATGTCTGTGATTTCCTTCTATTTTTAAGCATTTCTGTTTATGCTCATGTTCCTATTGTTAAGTTTAAAATTATGTTTTTGAATTTAAAACATTGTTGGTGAGTGAGTGAGTTCTGGAATGTGATCTAGGGGTTGTCTCTACAAGTTTGTGAGTGAAATTTTGTTGCTTTCCTTCTATTACATGCTGGTATAAAACTCGATAGAATTCTTGTTGTTAGTTCGTCCCAAATCCTACAGTTCGTCTTGTGACTATATTTCCCATTTCTTTTCGTCATTTCCAATTTCTTTCCTGCAACTCTAGTCTTAAACCTATGTAGGATTTAGTAAGGGAGCCAACCCTCTCTGGATATTGGCATGGAGGACATCTCTTTCCTTTGGCCTTTCAATGTTGGTCGGGTCTAGGGTGCACAAGTGATAATATTTTGTACTTAGGTAGATTCATGACCAACAATACCTTTAATCTGATTAGTTACCAACTCTAAGTTTGTAAAAACTTAGATATTTTTCACATTTTTTTCTAAAGCAAATCTCAATCCTAGTATTAATGCTTCATATTCAGTCAAATTATTTTTACAAGGAAATTGCAAGTGATAAGACATAAAATATATCTGATTGTGAGGTCCTTTGAGAACTACCCTTGTACCAAAACCTTGTTTAGATTTAGCTCCATCAACATGAAGCATCCAAACATCATTATTATGATCAATTAGAGCTTTAATTGATCTCACATTTTCATAGTTGTCAAATTATAAACCCCAATATCTACATTAACAAAATTAACAGCCTCATTTTTTATATTATATTCAGTTATCATGTGTTTATACCGAGGCTCTCTCACAATCCTTAACTGATTTGCTACACCTTTCCAAGGCAAACACATGTGTGAAAAATTGTGGCTAAATACTCATTGAGAGATTTGGACCAATCCCTACTCAATATAACCTACTGGAATATCTACCACTTGAATATCAATCCTATGTTGCGCTTTAGGTTCAAAGGCTAACTGAAAGTGTATACCTTGAATTTCACCTATCACCTTGACCTAAGTTTTATCTAGTTGAACGACTCTCCTATCATATTTTACTGGTGTCAAACCTAATTGTTAGTAAATAGCTAGAGGCATAACATTAGTTGAAGCACCAAAATCTATTAGACAATTATGTAGATTTTTTCTAAATATACGAACTATTAGCAGCAAAGGTGGAACTTCATCCTTTTATTTATATATAGCCATATTTGCATTTGCTATTTTCTTCCCCTTTTCTTGAGGTTTTAGCAAGGGGTTAAAAGTAAGTCTTAATCAAGTTATCCCTCTGTTCAATAACTTGAGCAAGCTCATGGAGGGTGATTTTAGCCTTAATTTTCTTCACATCCTCCACTATATTATATCCTTTGTTGAGTGGAGCAACAAATCTATCCTATGCTTTTAAATCTCCCTCTCTAGGTGGAGGTGGATTATTATTTGGGGAAGGATCAAGAGGAAAATTTTAAGAGTTTTTGGGAGGTGTAAATGTAGTGTTGGGCTCTAAATTTTTGTTTCTAAGATTGTAATTATCTTTTCTAAACTGTTGAAAAGCTTGCACTTCATCCATAGGAATTTCCACAATATTTTTTGACTCATTTGGAAAATTTATGAATCCAAGACCATAGTAGCACTATGTTTGGATAAACTAGAACCATCAACATTTCTATGATACTCGGGAAAACTTAACTTACTAGACAAAGCTTCAAAATCATTGTAAAATTCCAAACAATCTAATTCCTTGTGTTGGGATGTCCCGTGAACCCTACACCAATTAGGTAAATCTAAGTCACAAATGTTTACTTTAGGTTCCTTACCTTTGTTGTAATCCTTGCTGGCTTCATACAAAGGTCTGAATAATTTATTTTGTTGATAAGAAAACTTGTTAGAACTTTCTTCCCCAGAATATTATCTCTTAAAACTCAATAATCATTCACAAATGGATGATGGGTAAGAAAAATTGAATAATCCGCTCGTGCATTTCATTTGACGAATAGAAGAAGATGAAGGGCATGTTTTTTGGTGAAGAGGACAAAAATATAAAAGGCGAGGTGCAGGTCAATAAGACACAGCTGGCAAGCTAGTGTAGTTGGTCGCAGGGGCAGCGCTAAGGTGTTGGTGCAGAATAGGTCGCGAGTTTGGTTCCCTTGGAGGGAGGTTTTTGCAAGGTAGTTAAAGGAGCATGATTTTCAAGGTGAGAACAATGAAGTAAAAGGGAGACTACACATGCTTTGTTCCAGCTAGGCAACTAGCCCAAGTGGCAGGCAGACCCTGTGTAAGGTGCTTGTAGTGGAGAGGTCTTGTGTTCAAAACTCGATGACAGTTTTACGATTTTCGACTAGGCAAAAGAAAGGCATATAAAATAATTTTAGTGCACATTCGTTCCCAACGGGTGGGCCAGCCCAGCTGGAACTCTAGCTTGCACTAGAGCGTGGGCTCCATGAGATCTCGAGTTCAACTCGTGGCGACGATAGCGGTAGACATGGTAAGGGAAATAAATATTTTTTTATTATTAAAGTGTGGCTTGCTTAGCGCTTGATCTAGGAAGACAAGGTTTAATTTTTGCTTTGGAAGAAGTGCATATTGTTGACCTAGGGAGACATAAGGATGATGCTTTAAAATCCAATATTGTATGCAATTCATATTTCTGTGTGGTTCTATAAAGTTAAAATAACCTTAAATTTGGATATACAAGGTGTATGAAAGTGGATTTAAACTTTGTTATGTGACTTAGGGTTTTGGTTGATAATATTGAAATTGCTTGTGGGTTTTTACAAGTAGGAGTTATAAGGTGTGTTGTGGTTGATTATTATGTGTAATTTTTGCATGGTGAAAGAAAGGTTGAAGGAGTTGTGATGAGCACCAAAAATGCTCATATTTTGTACATATTTTTGTGATCAATATGCGGCTGTATAATAAGGATTGCGTACTTTTATAAATGATTATATAGATATTTGATATAATTATGCATGTTATCTAATTTGTGTGCTTTTAGTATGTTTTGTGGAATTGCAGTTGATTTAGTTAGATTTGGGACGGTCGAGGTCCTTTTGATGGACCTGGCACTTTATTTCATCGGGGGTCAATGAAGAGAACATAGGTGCCTCCCTGCAACCGGAAGGCGCCAAGGGAATGAGCACCTCCCTACAGTCGAAAGGCACCAACTGAATACGAGCACCTCCTTGCAGTCGAAAGGCGCTACCTGAATGCGAGTGCCTCCCTGCAGTCAGAATGCGCCAACTGAATGCAAGCGCCTCCCTGCAGTCGGAAGGTGCCACCTGAATGTGAGCGCCTCCCTACAGTTGAAAGGTGCCAACTGAATGCAAGCACCTCCCTACAGTTGAAAGGTGCCACCTGAATGTGAGCGCCTCCCTACAGTCAAAAGGCACCAACTGAATGCAAGCACCTCCCTGTAGCCGAAAGGCACCAAACCAAAGACGAGCGCCTCTCTACAGTCGAAAGGCGCCAACTAAATACCAGTGCCTCCCTACAGTCAAAAGGTGCCAATTGAATGCAAGTGCCTCCCTATAGTTGGAAGGCACCAACAAAAGGCAAGCGCCTCCCCACAGTCGAAAGGCGCTAATAGAAGGCAAGCGCCTCCCTACAACTAGAAGGCACTGCGATAACAAGCTACCTTCCTCATAAGGCGCCACTGATTCTTTGCCCGTTGACCAGACCAAAATGACATGGACGGCAGCGACTGGTGTAGTTCTAGCTCTGCGTCATGCAGAGCTAAATTGGAGATAGCACCAGCGTATCAAAACGCCTTACTGATGCCAGGCAAAGCATGAATCGAAATGAACATGCCACCATCAAAATAGAATGCCAGACGTCGATTGCATTTGCCAGACTGTTCTAATTTAGTCTGGGAAGAATCAACTGTTGTAACCACTTCTGTAACAAAAGTTCTGCGGGTGTGTTATATAAACACACGCAGATCGTTCTGAAAGATATAGAGAGATATATAGAAATAATTAATAGAGAGGATAGATTGTAATACGTTGATAAATTTATTACAGTTCTAGAAGTTCTAAAGCGCGTGTTCGATCGAGAAGAAGCTGCTGGAGCCTGGGCCCACTCCAAGCCAGTATTTCTTCCCCATTTCCTTTCTATTTATTTATTTTAATTAGTTTATTGCTTTCATAGGAATGTTCATTGGTTTGCTAGTTCCAGTATTTACAGTAGATTTATTTTCAAAAATTAGATTTAATTTTTTTCTTCTTACGTAATTTATTGAGGAGTGCGGGAATGATTGACAACCATCTCAAGAACACCCCCCAAAATGTAGGATTAGTAGATTCACCTCCAGTGGTATTGTAGTAACCTAATTTCGACTCTTCGTAAGTTTACGAAGCTCCCTAGGTTGATAATTAAATGCATGGGCATGTGACAAAAATAGGAAACCATTCACCTTGTTTGGCCTGCAACATTTTGGTGTCATTTTTGGGGAAGCGTCTTAATTAGATTACTTACAATACCCTAAAACCTTCCATATGACCTTGTATGAGTTCTTCGAGAAGAAGAGGACCTGACGGTCGCTTTATAAGAACTAATCCATCAGGACCTGAGTCAGTTGAGCATTTTGGATTTGAGTTAGACTCGCTCGACCTACCAGCAGTCCATTGGAGTGAGGAACCGCACTTTGTGCAAAGTGCGGCCTCATCCCATCAACAAGGGGATGAACGAATCATCATAAATTCCCTGTTTAATAGGACTCCTCTAGAGTAATCCCTGTTGTGGAAGGCTATGGAGGATCATACGATCTCGCCAGACAACCTGAGAGCATTGACTCAAAAAGTTTTAAACGACCGAAAGGCCATAAACGCTACATTAGAAACCACATTTCTTGAAAAAATGATAAATAACGATGAAGTCTCATCTGGATTTAGTTTCCCAATAGAGGAGGGAGTAGGAGATACCAAAATGAAAAACATATCCCCTACTCACCTTCCGTCCTTTAGAGGACACCCGACTGAAGACCCTGACCTGTTTTTATTCAAGTTTGATGTTTTGTGTAGGTTTGTGGATTACAAATCAAACACGCAAAAGTTGAAATTATTTCCTTCTACATTAGACGATGCAGCTCTACGATGGTTCATCGGTCTGGGAGACAAACACATCACCACCTGCGACCAGATGAAGAAGCTCTTTCTAGAGCAATATCAAGATTTAGGGAGAGTAAGAGACTCTAGGGAGGAGGTCCTGAGCATGACACAAAGAGAAGATGAGTCTCTCGAGGAGTACTGGGAGAGATTCAGCTTTAATCTTCAACGGTCCCCTCACTCGAAGCTATCTGATAAGTCCCTCAAAAGCATCTTCTTGAGGGGACTTACCAATGAGTCACTGGAGGCTCTCAACATGATCTCCGGAGGTGATTTCTATTAGCATGCTATGGACGACATCTGGAAATTATGTCGAAACTACTCGACAAGGCGAGGAAAAATAACCCCCAGGACCATTAAGGCGACTGCTTCAATCACCAAAATAGAAATAGGCAACATGCTGGAGTATTTGAAGAGCGAAATGCTCTCATCTCTAGCATTGCAGATGGATACGATGTTGTTAGAAAAGAAGAAACAAGAAAATGACGCAACATTAGCCTATTTCTACCCAAAATGCAGAGGAAGGCACGCAAAAAATGCATGTCCAAAAAACAAGGTCAGAGTATGCACAGTTTGCAGGCTGAATCATAAAACTCGATTGTGCCCACAACTGCCCAATAACCAAGAAGCGACTGAGAGCACAGAGGCCTACTTCATAGGCAGTAGGAAGAGTTGGCCACAGCCCCCTACGGGGAATATACCAACCAAAATGCCATCATATGGGGGAGGGTCATACATGCACCAAGGACCCCCTCAACCACCTAATATGGGGTGGTGGGGACCATCACCCTGGACTAACGCACCCCCAGTAGCATTTTCGAATCAGCAGCCATGGATGCCATATCCATATCCTGGGTAGTAGTGGAGAGGTCATCATGCATGGAATCAGACCCCATAGAGTGCAACGCCTGCTCACATCCAACAGAACTTACCAACGTTGCCAGCAGCGAGACCTGTGCAGCTACCAGCACAATTGACAGCAAACCCAAACAACAGAGTAAATCATTTGGCATACAATGTAGAAGGTGAGATGTATCATATGTACAATATTTAGCTTAGATCAGGCAGGCACCTAGGAGTAGAGACGCCGCCTCTGGTAGAAGAGGAGGAATAAATAGTAGAGACACCTCCACTGGTAGAAGAGGAGGAAGAAATAGAGGAGACACCTCTAGTAGAAGGAGGAAAAGCACTTGAGAGAGCGGAGGCTCCATTTCTTAGTCGGCTGCAGGAACAAAGAAAACCAACACAGCCAAAATTCGACATCTTGTCAAGCTTGAAGAATCTCATGGTGACAATCCCATTATTTTAAGCAATTCGAGATGTCCCCATTTACACCAAGGCAATTAGATAAATGTGTCTAAGGAGACCGGGATGAAAAGCTACCCAGACTATCAACATCGTGGGTAAATTGGCAGATCTAATTATGGGTAGAACACGTCATCCAAAGTATACAAATACAGGCAGCCCAGTGCTGATCATAAAAATTGGAGGACATTCCCTTTCCAACACCTTGGTTGACCTCAGGGTAGCCATCAACATGATGCCTCAAGAGACCATGCAGAGGCTACAGCTCACGAACCTGAAGCCAACCACGACAGTGCTGCAGTTAGCCGATCGATCAACCATGTCGCTGAAAGGGATTATGGAAGATGTGATCGTAATATTCAGTGCATGGGAATATCCAACCAATTTTCTAGTTTTGCAAACCAAGACCAGGCTGAGTGGTTACCCACTCATTTTGGGGAGGCCATGGCTGGCAACAGCTTACGCTTACATCAATTGCCGAGATGGGCTGATGACCATCTCCAATGGGCAAAACGTCAAAAGGCTGACCATTTCACCGCCAGCTCAGTCTATGGACTCGATAGAAGAACCCAGGATCACCGAGCATGGAACTACAGAGTTTTCCATAATCCAATTGGTGATGACCTTGGAGGAGGTTGCAGAAGAGGAAGAGGATGGTGCTATCGTGGAGTTTCTCCATGGAGAATTGTCCACCCCCACACCTGGATCATCGTTGACTGGCGCCCAAGATTAGAACATCCGACAAATACATGTTGGGCCAGGGAGGACATTAAACGTCAACAGTAGGTTGACGCCCACACAGGTAGAAAATTTGGAAGAGCTTCTGGTAAAGCACCGACAAGCATTTGCATGGGACTACGCGAGATATGCACGGCATCAGCCCGAAAATATGTACCCATCGAATTTATTTGGTTGACCAGGCAAATCCTAGTCGACAGCCACAGAGAAGGATGAACCCAGCAATGAAAGACATTGTCAAAGAAGAACTGCACAAACTTCTGGCTTTCAAATTCATATATCCGATTTCTAACAGTGAATGGGTATCACCATTAGTGGTGGTCCCCAAAAAGAACGAGAAATGGCAGATCTGCGTGGACTACCGGGTGTTGAACAAGGCGACTAAGAAAGACCACTTCCCACTCCCGTTCATCGATCAGGTCTTGGACACACTCTCAGGAAGAAAATACTTCTCCTTTCTGGATGGATTCGAGTGGTTACAACCAGATCCAGATAGGGGAAGAAGATCAAGATAAAACAGCGTTCACCTGTCCATGGGGAACATTTTCCTATAAGGTATTGCCTTTTGGACTGTGCAACACACCGGCCACCTTTCAAAGGGTGGTGCCTAGCATATTCTCTGATATGATAGGAGACGGGGTGGAAGTATACATGGACAACTTCACCGCCTATGGAGAAACCTTTGAGGAGGCAATGACAAATCTGGAAAGAGTGCTCGAAAGGAGCAAGGAAAATCATTTTTCCCTAAGTAATGAAAAATGTTTTATGATGATGCAGGAAGGCATTGTGTTGGGACACCACCTCTCTACAAAAGGAATAAAAGTAGACAAGAGGAAGATCGAGGTCATCAGAGACCTACCTAGCCCCAGAACGCAGAAGGAGGTAAGAAGTTTCCTTGGATCAGCCGGGTACTACCAAAAATTTATCGTCGAATTTAGTAAGATTGCCAAACCACTGCACACCCTACTTTCTAAGGACGTAGAGTTCGATTGGACGGGAGATTACGAAGAAGCATTCCAATTGCTGAAATAAAAATTGATATCTGCATCGGTCTTGAGAGGACCGAATTGGGCCATACCGTTCCATATTTACTGCGATGCATCTAACGGTGCGATAAGAGCAGTCCTCGGGTAGAAAGACGATGAAGAATTTTATGCCATCTATTATGTCAATAAAAAATTGGTGGGAGCAGAGCTCAACTATACAGTGACAAAGAATTCCTCATAGTTGTCCATGCAATAAACAAATTTTGCAACTATATAACGGGATACAAGGTCTTCGTCCATATGGACCACGCGGCTATCAGGTATCTAATGAGCAAGCCGGCCATTAGTGGCAGAATTATCAGATGGCTTTTGCTGTTGCAAGAATTCGACATCACTATAGTCGATAAATCGGGCAAGGACAACGTCATGGTGGATTTTATGTCCAAATTGATACTAGCAGATCATCAAGCAGTGGAAGATTAGTTTCTGGACAAACATCTATTCGCTATTAGTGAACAAACTTTGTGGTATGCAGACATAGCCAATTACTTGGCCACCGGAAGGACCTCACCTGCTCTCTCCTACCGAGAAAAGTAGGCGGTCATAGAAAAGAGCGCATCATTCCTTTGGATGGATGGTCTCCTATTTAAAATAGGACGGGACCAAATTATAAGAAGATGCGTAGCAGAACAAGAGTTTTCAGAAGTGCTCAAGGCATGTCATGATGAGCCATACGAAGGACACTTTGCAGGGAAACTGCCTACAAAATCCTACAGGCTGGGTATTTTTGGCCCACTATGTTTAAGGACGCGACAACATATACCAGCAAGTGTGACGAGTGCCAAAGGATGGGTAGACCAACCCACCGAGATGAAATGCCCCTACAGACCCAGGTACACCTAGAACCTTTCGATAAATGGGGCATGGACTTTGTGGGACCATTTAATCCACCCTCGATGGGAAGGAGGTTTATTCTGGTCTGCACGGATTACATCACCAAATGGGTGGAAGTGCAGGCATTAAGGGACTCAAAGGAAAGAACGGTCACCGATTTCTTATTTGCCCATATTTTCACATGATTTGGGGTTCCTCGGGAGATAACAATAGACCAAGGGCCCCAATTCACCTCCAAATTAATTAAGGAGTTGATGGAGCAGTATAGAGTTTGGCACAATAAAACCACGCCCTACCATCCGCAGTCAAACGGACAAGTAGAAGTGACAAACAGGGAGATAGAAAACATCCTGACCAAAATCGTGTAGCAACACAAGAAATATTGGGCCACACGGTTGTCGGAGCCAGTTTGGGCATACAACACCACGTGGAAATCCACCACAGGATGCGCACCTTTCCAACTGGTCTATGGAAAAAATGTGATGATGCCCATCGAGTTCAAAATCAAAACTCTGAGGATGGCTTCAGAATTAAATTTGAGCTTGGACGAAGCTCAAAAATAGAGGATTCGCCAGCCAGATCAGCTGGACGAAATCTGACTGGATGCTTTGCGAGAGGACAAATATTATACGAAGCGAGAGAAAGAAGTGGCATGATAACCACATCAAGCTGAAGAAGTTCCAGGTAGGGGAATGGGTACTATTGTACGATTCTTGGTTCTAAGAAAGGAAGGGCAAACTTATGCAGAGGTGGATGGGGTCATATGAAGTGGCAGAGCTCATTAAGAATGGGGCGGTGTGCGTTAAGAAAATTAACGGCAGGAACACCATGTTCATAGTCAATGGCCACCGACTATGGCCCTATGATACATCTGAAATGTTACAGGTGGAATCCAAAGTAGGTGTGGGGGAGACCCCATCTTCCTAGATCTAGACCGAACTCTCACAGGTGAAATGGTGGGTACGAAAGTACTCACCCAAATTTTTTAGTTAATATAGTTTTTTTTATGTGTTTTTGTAGGGACAACGCCCGCATGCAAGCTACAGGCATCCTAATCCAGGGCCTAATAGGCATGGAACGCGTCTAACTGCATTTATTTTCTTTTCTTTTTTGGTTGCTTTTTGCAAGTGGAGGACCTGATAGCATGAGGGATAGGTATCTAGGAAACTAGGCCTGATTCGGCTCAGCATTCCGACACCGACTCGTAGGTAGAATCTGGGCAGTGTGAAAAAAATTGGGAAGGCTTGATCATCGTTTTTCCAGTCAAATCACCAAGCCCAGAAGAAGGTGCCTTACTACATCCAGAAGGCGCCAAGTCCAAGAAGGCACCTTACTGCATCCAGAAGGCGCCAATACCAGAAGAAGGCGCCAAGTCCACAAGAAGGAGCCAAATCGAAATACAGCGCCTTCCATCTATGCAGAAGTTCTAAATATATATATA
The DNA here is from genome assembly GCA_028583015.1 of Wollemia nobilis. Taxonomy (NCBI): domain Eukaryota; kingdom Viridiplantae; phylum Streptophyta; class Pinopsida; order Araucariales; family Araucariaceae; genus Wollemia; species Wollemia nobilis. The sequence continues at coordinate 4,768,408 of JAQPPZ010000755.1, read as the reverse complement.
TATAGGCAAAAAAAAAAAAAGAGATAATATGTAGGCACCTTCCGTGGTAGGAAGGCACCAAATCTTCTTAAAAAAAAAGAGTATGCCTTCCGACATCAGGAAGGCGCATTCATCCGAGACGCATTCCAACATCAAGAAGGCGCATTCATCCAGCCGAATACGCCTTCCAACATCAGGAATGTGTGAACCAAAAGGAGGCGCCTCCCACATTGGGAAGACACTTGCAGACAAAAGCGCCTTCCATCGACCAGACGGTAGCCAATCAAAGGCACCTCGTAGCATCGAAAGGCGCATTCTTTCGACGAAGAGCACCGACAATGTTGGAAAGGCGCTACAAGGGCACCATCCACATGGGGAAGGTACCAAAGAACACCTTTCATGTGCAACATTTACATCTATCGAATGCCTCAAGCAAAACGAAGCATCGCACGAATAAGCAACATCAAATGACCATACCTCTCTCTCATGTCACAAGTCAACAAATCAACGGCTACCATGACAACTGGAACGCCGAATCAGGTACACGCATACTAAATCAAATCGTTTATATAATTATTTATAAATACATAGTACCAAAAAAAATACCGTTGTCATAGAGATCGTATCCCCCCATAGCTGGAACCACATGCCAATGATAGGGCGTCTTCCATAACTACTAGGGTTAGGCATCTTTTCTATAAAAAGGTGCCTTTCGAAAGAAGGAAGGACAAAAAAAAATATACAGCAACAGAAGGCGCCATGGGAGGAAGGTCCAAGAACTACGCGATCAAAAAGAATGAACCCAGTGATACTGATGGGATCATAGGGGCAGTGAAGACCCAATTTGAAGCCGAGGGGTGGCTTGAATACTGCACCCTGGTCAGTCAAGGCTAGGACGTGGAGGAAGCTAGAGAATTCGCCACCTCTTTGAGGGGCGATGCGGCCCAAGTACGAGGGGTGGAAATTCCAGTCACCCCTGATTTCATATCACAGGCGACTGGATTTCCTCTCACGGGGGAATGTACATACAAGGGCGGAGTGTTAAAACTATACATCAAAATACTGCTGCCATGAGAAAATGTGCAGATAAACAGGGAGGGGTTACTCAAAAATAGTCTCCCCATGAATATGCGAAAGATGTTCGAGCAGATTGCTTGATTCTTCACATGCACAGGAAAGTACACACATCTGAACATTAATCATGTACACTTCCTCAATCACCTAGTGCATGGGAGGAAATTAAATATACCATTCTACCTGGCGACTTCTCTAAAAGATGAAGCAGCTCGATACCAGAAGGGGGCACCGTCTGCCTTAGCCCACCATGGGCTGAAATCGACATTAGTCTGCCACGCAGAAGAACAAAGATAGAACGGTGACGTAGAGGGAGATGGCGGCCAAATAGAGCAACACAATGTGGTTGCCAAATTAGGGCAAGACGAAGCATCCCTTGTAGAGGAGATAACAAACATCGAGTAATTGGCGTCACCCTATCTTCTAGGAAGGACAGAGCAGTCACCGATGCCCGAAGACATAGAGGACAGAGGGCATTCTCTAGTGCCCGAGTATGAGGAGGAAGGAGCGCCACTCGCTGGTGGTGAGGACGAACAAATCCCCAGGAGGAAACGTCTGTGGTGATTCCTCTCAATAAAGGAAGGACAGAGTGACCCGGAGATAGACGTTTCTACCCAAACCCTCTGAGAATTAACAAACCAGAGCCCATAGAATGAAGGAACTTCTAGGAGTAACGACCAGATCGATGCGGCCTTGGAGGAGGCGCTCGAATGGCAAACTGATTGCTAGATGGCATAGCAGACTCTAGAAGATTTCTAGAACCAGCATAAAATGGAATTGGAGGAAAGGGATAGATGAATCGCTCAGCTCGAGCAGCTGGTTCGACAGTTGCAAGAGGAAAATCGAATGCTCCAGGATAGAGGAATAGCAAGACAGGAGGTGGCCAATTTTGGGACATCTATGCCATGATGAGGAAGTACTTGGAACGATGGGGAGTATATGGCCCACAATTGGAGGTTGCTACGGTTGAAAAAGAAAATGCAGGGCTTACCCCTAAAGTGGTCGGGTTATACAAGGCCCAAGTAGTGCCTTCCAGATGGGATAACTCGGATATCCCTTTGGCAATGGTTAGACCTCCAGACGTCGACCTTTGGCAAGCTGTCGAAGCTGCATTTCAATCGACAGGAACAACGCTGGCTAGACCACCACTAGTAGCAGCCAAAACAAGAAGAGGACAATTGACAGCTGCAGTTTACCATAGGCAAAGGCGAACCACACCTTCAAATTTCAGCACAAAAAGATAGACTCAGGCCGTAGGGGCAGCAGAATCCTCCAAGAGATGGCGACGATGAAAAACCAAAGGGCTACCTGCAGCTTGGATGCCACAAGGGCGTGGCATATGTTAGGTGTGGGGATGATGAGCACCAGAAATGGTCATATTTTGTACATATTTCTATGATCAATATGCGGCTGTATAATAAGGATTACGTACTTTTATAAATGATTATATAGATATTTGATATAATTATGCGTGTTATCTAATTTGTGTGCTTTTAGTATGTTTTGTGGAATTGCAGTTGATTTAGTTAGATTTGGGACGGTCGAGGTCCTTTTGATGGACCTGGCACTTTATTTCATCGAGGGTCAATGAAGAGAACATAGGCACCTCCCTGCAACCGAAAGGTGCCAAGGGAATGAGCGCCTCCCTGTAGTTAGAAGGCACCAACTAAATAAGAGTGCCTCCCTGCAGTCGAAAGGTGCTACCTAAATGCGAGCGCCTCCCTGCAGTCGAAAGGTGCCAACTGAATGCAAGTGCCTCCCTACAGTCGGAAGGCGTCACCTGAATGTGAGCGCCTCCCTACAGTTGTAAGATGCCAACTGAATGCAAGCGCCTCCCTGTAGTCGAAAGGCGCCACCTGAATGTGAGCGCCTCCCTACAGTCGGAAGGCGCCAACTGAATGCAAGTGCCTCCCTACAGTCGAAAGGCACCAAACCAAAGATGAGCGCCTCCCTGTAGTTGAAAGGCACCAACTGAATACCAGTGCCTCCCTGTAGTCAAAAGGTGCCAATTGAATGCAAGTGCCTCCCTGCAGTCGAAAGGCACCAACAGAAGGCAAGCGCCTCCCCACAGTCGGAAGGCGCTAATAGAAGGCAAGCGCCTCCCTACAACTAGAAGGCACCGCGATAACAAGGTACCTTCCTCATAAGGAAGGCGCCATTGATTCTTTGCCTGTTGAACAGACCAAAACGACATGGACGGTAGCGACTGGTGCAGTTCTAGCTCTGTGTCATGCAGAGCTAAATTGGAGATAGCACCAACGTATCAAAACGTCTTACTGATGCCAGGCAAAGCACGAACCGAAATGAACATGCCACCATCAAAATAGAATGCCAGACATCGATTGCATTCGCCAGTATGTTCTAATTTATTCTAGGAATAATCGACTGTTGTAACCACTTCTATAACATAAGTTTTGCGGGTGTGTTATATAAACACACGTAGATCGTTCTGAAAGATATAGAGAGATATATAGAAATAATTAATAGAGAGGATATATTGTAATACGTTGATAAATATATTACAGTTCTAGAAGTTCTAAAGCACGTGTTCGATCGGGAAGAAGCTATTGGAGCCTGGGCCCACTCCAAGCCAGTATTTCTTCCCCATTTCCTTTCTGTTTATTTATTTTAATTAGTTTATTACTTTCATAGGAATGTTCATTGGTTTGCTAGTTCCAGTATTTGCAGTAGATTTATTTTCAAAAATTAGATTTAATTATTTTCTTATTACGTAATTTATTAAGGAGTGTGGGAATGATTGACAACCATCTCAAGAACACCCCCCAAAATGTAGGATTAGCAGATTCACCTCCAGTGGTATTGTAGTAACCTAATTCCGGCTCTTCACAAGTTTACGAAGCTCCTTAGGTTGATAATTAAATGCACGGGCATGTGACAAAAATAGGAAACCATTCACCTTGTTTGGCCCGCAACAAGTTGTAACCAATATTATTGTGCACAAAAGGTTTTCATGTGGATGGTTAAAAAGTACTATGCTAACTAACCGTTGAAGTGGCATAAGATTGAAAGAACATTTTTAGACAGGTTTGAGGGATCTTTTTCATCAAAGAAAATTAAGAGGTATGTTGACATTATTCCTTCTCTAAGATGTTTGGTTGAGAAAATATTTTTGAATCATAAGGTGGAGATAAAAGGTTTGATTAGTGTGGATTGTTGGAAATATTTGAGCTAGGGTTTGTGAAATAAATTGTGCTTCATTGTTGAAATAAATCTGAAATACTTGTGCTAGGGTTGAGATCAAGTTTGTACATCATTGTGAAACATTTTGAGCATTGGTCTGAAAGACATTGAAAGTAATTGTGAAGTGTTTGAGATCAATCTTGTGAATGAAATTTGTGCATTATTGTGTTTGATCCTTGAGAGCAAATTTGCAAGAAAGATAGACCAGTTTTGTGAAGCAAAGTTATACACTAGTTTGAATTTATTTGAAAGGGACTTTGCAAGAGGTAGAGATTGTATTAGATGAATGCAATATTTATGAATGTAAAGAACATATTGGGTATTTGATAGTACATATCATTCTCTACATATTCCAGAAGTTAAACGAATTCTAAGTATAATATGTCTAAATTGCCTAGTTGAAGAAAACATATCTGAAAGAGATATAAGCTTTGTTTGTATGCAAGATTTGGAAATATTTGAGTAGGTCCAGTGAGTAGCACTAAGGTAAATTTGAGCAAGTCTTGTGATAAGACTTAAAGTAGCATAGAGAGCATATTTGAGGAAGTGTTATGAGAAGACTTGAAGTAGCTTTGAGGTAAAGATTTGTGAGCAAAGTTGGAGCAAATTTGTGCTAGCCTTGTAACGAGGTTTGGTGCAGATTTGGATAGATTTGTGAGCAGAGTTGGAGCAGATTTGTGCTAGCCTTATAACGAGGTTTGGTGCAAATTTGAGGTAGATTTGTGAGCAGATTTGGAGCATATTTGTGCTAGCCTTGTAATGAGGTTTGGTGCATATTTGAGACACGTTTGTGAGCAGATTTAGAGCAAATTTGTGCTAGCCTTGTGATAGGGTTTGGTGTGGATTTGAGATAGAGTTGAGAGCAGGCTTTGGAGCAGACCATAGCAGAGGGGATAGAGTTATTCTTTGTAGAGAGATCCAAAAACCTAAGTAGATGGCATAGATTTCTCTTGTGGAGAGAGATCAACAAACCAGAGCAAAGGGGATAGAGTTCTCTTGTGGAGAGATATCCACAAACCAGAGTATTGGGTATTGAGATCTTATTTGGAAAAGAGGTCCATAAACATTGTAATAGGGAATTGATTCCCAAGATATTTTTTGAGAAAATTTAGAAGAAATTTTTTCTCCATGGACGTAACCCACATTGGATGAACCACATTAAATTTGTGTCTCTCATGTGTGTGATGATTTGTGCATTGCTTTTATTACTGTTATTTTTTTTGAAAATTTTGAAAAAACTTGTATTAAAACAAAGATCAATTACAATATGGGAAGAGACTCTTCCCAGCCGAAATCAGAGAGAACACAAGCTTACAATAGTAGAAGAAGATTTGCAATGGAGCCAAATCTCTTGAACCATTAACTAGCTAGCAGGGGGTCGGCATGGACAGTTGATGCGACTTGTCACGAAATCGCGACACTATTCTTCTCCTTAGGCCGCGAACATGCAACATGTCGCGATATCGCGACACCTTTCCCCTTTGGCCGTGAAAAAGCAACATGTCGCGATATCGCGACATTTTTCTCCTTTGGCCGCGAAAATTCAACAAGTCGCGATATCGCGACACTTTTCTCCTTTGGGCGCGAAAGTGCAACATGTCGCGATATCGCGACACCTTTTCTCCTTTGGCCGCGATGAAGCAACATGTCGCGATATCGCGACACCTTTTCTCCTTTGGCCGCGAAAATGCAACATGTCGCGATATCGCGACACCTTTTCTCCTTTGGCCGTGAAAATGCAACATGTCGCGATATCGCGACACCTTTTCTCCCTTGGCCATGAAAATGCAACATGTCGCGATATCGCGACACCTTTTCTCCTTTGGCCATGAAAATGCAACATGTCGCGATATCGCGACACCTTTTCTCCCTTGGCCGCGAAAATGCAACATGTCGCGATATCGCGACACCTTTTCTCCCTTGGCAGAAAAGCAACATGTCGCGATATCGCGACACCTTTCCTCCCTTGGCCGCGATGAAGCAACATGTCATGATATCGTGACAACTTTCCACCCTTGGCTGCGACGAAGCAACATGTCGCGATATCGTGACAACTTTCCTCCCTTGGCTGCGATGAAGCAACATGTCGCGATATCGTGACAACTTTCCTCCCGGCCACGACGACGCAACATGTCACGATATCGTGACAACTTTCCTCCCGCGCGATGACGCAACATGTCGCGATATCGTGACAACTTTCCTCCGGCGAAGCAACATGTCATGATATGTGACAACTTTCCTCCTGACGCGACGGCAACATGTCATGATATCGTGACAACTTTCCCGACGCGATGAGCAACATGTCGCGATATCGTGACAACTTTCCTCTAGTGACCACGACGGCGCAACATGTCATGATATCGTGACAACTTTCCTCCAGTGACCACGATGACGCAACATGTCGCGATATCATGACAACTTTCCTCCAGTGACCACGATGGTGCAACATGTCACGATATCGTGACAACTTTCCTCCGATGACGGTGCAACATGTCGCGATATCGCGACAACTTTCCTCCAGTGACCGTGATGGCGCAACATGTCGCGATATCGTGACAACTTTCCTCCCTTTGCTTTTTCTTTGATCATTGGCTCAAGGACCTTTCCAGACCCTGTCTAATCACCTCATCCTCAATATCCATGTCACTGTGCAACTGAACTCCAACCTCCTTTTCTGCACCCATCTTAGCCAGAAAGTCAGCCGCTTTGTTCAAATCTCTACTCGCATAAACTGGGATCACGTCCTCCAATTCCTTCCATAATTCTTTAATTTGGGTAACAAGAGCCCTCAACCTCCAAGCTTTCGGATCAAAGTTCCTCATGCAGTCTAGAGCTCCAACCATTATTTGCGAGTCCGATTCAAGAATAATCCTGCGGTGGCCATGTTTCACTGCCCAAACAAAAGCAGACTTGATGGCAATGGCTTCGACTTCATTGTTAGTGGTTCTTCCCAGGCCTTGCAATTCCCAATAGAGCACAGTCCCAGCATGGTTTCGGCACACCACTCCAATTTTGGCTCTACCCGGATTGCCTTTTGCAGCTCCATCAGTATTGATTTTAATCCAACCTTCAGGGGAGGTTTCCAACAATTTTTGTCCTGTCCCTCTTGCAGTTCAACGGCGTTCTTCCATAGCTCCAATGTCAATTTGAGCTTCCTCCTCGGCATGAACAGCCACAGTTTCGGTAACCTTGCTCCAAATGGTCCGCCAAACCCCGTCTAGAGCAGTAAAAGTTTCTCTAAAAATTTTGGCATTTCTTTCCAGCCATACTTGCCACCGAGATAAAGCTTAAACCGAGCTCCCGGCCAAAATGAAGAGCTTTAGATTTGAATCTACCTTTCTGCCATTTTGCCCAGATATTCATCCGGTTCAGGTCACCACTTACTTGAATTTTAAAGTATGCAAACCAACGCAACCAAATCTGTCGGGTGAAAGGGCAACCAAACAACAAATGGTCAGCGGTTTCCTCGCTCTTGTAGCATAGTACACATTGAGAAGGGCCGCATGATACCTTTTGATCCGAGATTATCAAAAGTGAGGATTCCATTGTGCATGCACTTTGCCGAGGCAAAAAAGTTAACTTTCGGCCTGCCTTTAGAGTGCCAGATTTTCCTCCAGTCCTCAACCTAAAAAGTATGAGGGGGGGCTCTAGGAGAATGTTGTCATATCCGTCCTTTATTGTATAGACGCCAAGACTCCCAAAGCCCCAGGCTAATTCATCCTCCATGTCTCCCCCTGTAAGAAATATTTCTGTCAGAATTTTAGTCATGATGGGAGTCAAATCCGGAGGGATTGAAATGGGCCACTCATCCAACTTCTTGAACTGCTTAAACTTACACTCCCCAGTGAGTAGTTGTGAAATAACTTTCAATACGGATCCATCCCTTGGCTTCAATGGCTGCTTTTATTGGCTGTAATTCTAGAAATTCAGCAATGATGGGTGGGAACTGATCCCAAGAATCTGTCCAGAAATGAGCCTTCTCCCCTCTTCCCACTTTCCAAAATAAGCGGTCTTTAACAACTTTGAGACCCTAACTTGAGAGCACTGCCAAACTAGGGACCCGAGTACCATCCAAGGGGATGCGAGCTACATCGATTGGGTTGGCTTGTCCCAGGTATTTGCTAGTTAGGATTCTACTGAAAAGGGAGGTGGGTTGGGAGATCCATCTCCCGAGTCCGACTTTCCGACCAAAGCTTTATTATTCGGCTTAGATTTTCTCAAACCCAGACCTCCTTTAACCTTGGGGTGGGTAACTTTGTCCCAGCCCACTAAGGCCCACTTTCTCTCTCCCTTTGCTCCTTCCCATAAAAACTTTCTAGCCATCTTGTCCAACTCTTTCCATATTGTAATCGGGGCAGCCGGGATAGAGAATTTGTAAATTGGCATGGCTTGAATGACTAATTGTAAGAACGTTAATCTGCCACCATAACTTAACCACTTGTGAGACCAGTGATTAATTCTGTCCTTGATACACTCCAGTAGATTCCTCCATGTGTCTAATTTTAGCTTCTTAAAGTGCAAGGGGACCCCCAAGTAAACCATTAGGAGAGAAGTCCTTGTGAATCCCAGGATTTCTAAAATTCTGTTCTGAAGCCTTTGCTCCAGATAAAAAAAACCACTTTGGATTTCTTGTCATTAATGACCTGTTGAGTAGCCCTGAGATAGACATTAAGAGTATCCCTAATCATTCTTGCTTCCCTGAAGTTGGCCACTCCCACCAAACCAGTGTCATCCACAAACTGTAGGTGCGTTAAAACTTCGTCACCCACCCTGATACCCAATAATCTACCTTGTTGTCTTCTCCTCAAGAAAAGTCTGCCAAGACCTTCAGCCAAAATGAGAAAAAGATAAGGAGAACATGGATCCCCACAGCGCAGTCCCGAGTAGCTCCAAATGGTTGCGAAGGAAGGCCCTTGATAAGCACAGAGTAAGTCAGGGTAGAGACACAGCTCATGACCCACTCTATCCGGTCCTGAGAGAAACCAAAGGCTGCCATCATTTTAGCCAGGAAACTCCATTCAACCTTGTCATAAGCCTTTGACATGTCCAGTTTTATGAACATCCCTTTATTACCAGAAGTGTGCATTGAATGGATTGCTTCAGAATTTGCCGTCCCTCAACAAAACCCCCTTGCTCAGAGGAGACAATGTTGTGAAGAAGAGGTTTTAGGCGCTCAGCCATTACCTTTGTGATTATTTTGTACAACACATTACATAAGGCAATAGGCCTATAATCTGAAATATGAACCCCCTCCTCCCCTTTTGGAATTAAGGTAATGAAAGTGTGGTTTATAGCTTTAAGCATTCTCTTATTTTCTCTGGACTCTTCTACAACAGCCCTTACATCTTCCTCTAAGTAGTCCCAGAAAGCCTGAAAAAACTCAATTGGGAAGCCGTATGGACACGGAGTTTTACCAGTGCTCATTCCAAAGACCACAGTTTTCAATTCATCTCTATCAATGGGTTTGAGGAGGGCCTGATTTTCATCCTCAGAAATAACAGCAGGTATGACAGAAATAACTTCATTTTGGGCCTCTACATCTTGTACCACACTTTCCTTAAAAAGCTTAGAAAAATAATCCATAGCATGGGAATGTATACCTAGAAGTGTATCAAAGGAATGACCGTTCTCATCTTGAAGGGCCTCCATCTTATTCATCTGTCTTCGAGCACAAGCGATCCGATGAAAGAATTTTGTATTTTGTCCCCTTCTAATAACCAGGTGGTTCTTGCTCTCTGCTTCCAATAGGTCTCCTCCTGGTTGTCAATGTCCTCAACCTTGTATGCAAGGCATCATCCTCAGCTTTGAGCTGGTCTGTAATTACTCCTTCTCTGAACTATTTTTGGACCTCATCCCATCTGGCCACCAATGGAGCTCTTTGGGCCTGGAAGTCTATTTTATTAGCACGCCTCCAATACTTCAATTGAGTTTTGACATATTGTAGTTGTTTGTGGATTCTGAACATTGCTCTCCCATAAGCTGGGCGGCCTTCTTCCCACCACTGTGGAATTTTCTCTCGAAGTTCTTCTTTCTGAAGCCAAAAGTTCTCAAATCTGAAAGGTTTGTGGTGTTGCCCCATCCTAGTCCCGCCTTCCAACGAGAATGGGACGGTGATCTAAAGCTGGGCCTTCTAAAATCTAAAAATTTATATTCCATTTTACAAACGCCTCCTCTGAAACCAGAAAATGATCTAGCTTAACCTTCTTGCTATGTGGCTCCCACCTTTTATTAGTCCAAGTGTAGTTAATGCCAGGACATTTAATGTCCACTAAGTGCAAAGCCTGGACTTGGGCAATCATGAAACGGTCCCCTGGGTCCAAAAATGGTGTTCCCCCTTCCTGGTCTCTAGAAGATAATTTAGCGTTAAAGTCCCCCGCTATAATCCAGTCTAGATCTTCCCTTGAGGTTCGCATGTTATGCACGGCCTTCCACTTCCGCCTCGACCATCTAGGTTTTGAGACCCATAAAAGTTTGTGATTAGAACGTGTTCCGCAGTGACATTATTCCTAAAAAAAGAAGTGAGAACACCCCTCCAGGCAAGATGTTCTATTGCAGACCATTCAAGAGAGTTCCACGAGTAACAATCCCCCTGAGGCACCTTGGGCAGCCACATCCATATGACCAGCACCCCTCCAAATTTTGTTGACTATTTTGGACATAAGATCTAATGACATCTTAGTCTCTTGTAAAAGCAAAAAATTAGTATTACGATTCTCTAAAAGTCTTCGAATAGCAGATTGATGGGTTCTACTGTTTAAACCCCTCACATTCCATGATTGTATAATCATTGGTTACCCTAGGAGCAATAAGAGTCTATTGTCCTCACCGATCCTCCCGTGATCAATTTGTCTCCTTGGGCTGCTAGCAACTCCTTATTGGATCTTCTACCTACTCCCTGAGAATTGTTGTTTTTTGATCTTTTTTCTACCTAGGTTATCCCCAAAGTTGGCCTTTCCCTGTTCTTCTCTGCTATTCCCATCTTGACATCTGAGATACTGTCTGCTCCTGGTTATGCACTACTAAAGCCCCTCGAACACATTGGTTGTGATACCTCACGAGTTCAACTACTTTGTATGACGGGAGGAGATGAGAGGGAGTTGCCAGGGAATATTAGAAGTTTCCTTAATACCCTCCATGCCCTCCATAAATTGTTCCTCTTCGTCAACCAGTGACTTAAATATCTCATACCTATTGGCGGGTCTGAGATGGGATTGCTCCTTTCCCTCTTTTTTCTTTGTCAGTCTTTTTCTTTTGGGCTGTTCAAAACCCTCTCTCTGAGCTTCCTGGCCCTGAACGGTGCTATTAGAATCTTTATTAAGTGTTGCCTTATCCTCTTTAGGCGGTTTGGCATTCCTAAAGGGGCCTCCATTTTAGCATTCATATTATTAGGGCAAAAATGGGCCAAATGTCCATGTTTGTGACAAACCCTACATCTAAAGGGTAGGGCCTCATAGTCCAGTTGTTGAATCCAGGAGAGTCCTGCCAATTCAATTTCCATCTCTGTCGACAAAGGCTGGCTGAGATCCATCTCCACACATATTCTTGCATACACCGCCATGCTCCCTTCAATTGTGTCTCTGCAACACCCAGATGTCTTCCAATAGAATTGCCAATCCTTGCCAACACCTGCTCACTCCAGAATTCCATTGGAAGAGCATATAGTCGGATCCATCTTGGGACAGCGTAGGTTCAACTCGGGGATCGAATCCCACTCTCCATGGTTGAACAAATAGCCCTGTCGGGCCATGATTTTTCTTCTCTGACTCAAAAGCCTTATTTCTATCGGCCAAAGACGAAAAGCTAACAATAAAATATCCATTGCTAATAAACCACAATGAATACTCACTGTGAGGCTCCCGGTGTTTTGGTGGATCCAAGAGTGCAAAAAATTCAGGGAAGGACGTATACCCATGAACTTGCAGATTAAATCGTGATTAGCTCTGTAAATGATTGATTCTTCAACCATACTTGGCTCGATGACAATTTTTGGCCTGGTTTCGACCTGCGGCAAACATCCATTCACACGATGTGTTGTCGACCTATTCCCAGCAGCCGTGAAGAGCATTTTATATGCCATTTTTTGAGCTTCGTCGTTCTTTGGAGGAGAATTTTCTTTAAACAAATCTGCGTATGAGCTGCTACTCCCTGGAAAAGGAGCCGGAGAAGTCCCCATTGGACCCTCCTGGGGCACCGATCTAGCCTTCAGATCCACCGTACCCCAAAGGCACTTCTGCAATCCAGCTGATGCCCTAGATTTTTTGAAGTTCCAAAAACCCTAGTTCAGAGGAAAAAATTGCCAGAGCTCATTTTACCGCCTTCTTTCTCAGGTCTCATTTTTATTACTGTTATTAATATTGTAATTGATAACATTGGATAATATTGTTTGGGAAAGAAAATTAAAATTTGATCTTATACTGTTCACCCCCCCTCTCGGAATAAGTTTGTGTTCTTCAGATACAACACACTAGGATCGATTACCTGACCAAATTGGGACATAAAAAAATTATCTAAATCATTCCAAGAGGTGATTGAGTCATTTGTTAGATTTAGAAACCAATTGTATGCTCCCTCTTGGAGAGTGAAAGGGAATAACCTATAGGCCACATATTCATGTTGCACATTCAATAGTTTCAAAGCATTTTTAAAGGCTACCAAGCGTTCTAATCTTGTCATGCTTGTAGGTGGGAAGATATTTTTTAGGATTCCTAGGTGAATCATGGGCTACACTAGGGATATTCAAGGTAGTGAAGCCCAACCAATTGGCCATGACTATTGGATTAATGATAATATTTTGAGTCACAAGGGGAACCATTAGCGGTGACAATGCTATATTGGATAAAGATCTGGATCTCCTAAGATTACTCCTACTTAGGGTTTCTATATCAAAAAAAAGGAACTTTGTAGCCCTTAGGTGGGACCTAGTTATTATAAAGGTAGAATCTAGCCTAACTGATTATCTTAACAAACACTAGAGGTTCAAGTATTGAGACCTTCTAGCACCAAAATAGTGTTGATTGGTCTTTCATGCACACCCTATGAAGAGTATATAGAAAACACAAGTAACACATAAATGGGAATAAATTCCCTCTTACTTTAGGATCTTGTTGGATATCCAAGGTGTGAGTTATAGAGTTGGATCGAACGTCTTCGCTATTTTCCACTTCCAAAATAGTTTTCAGTGGATTGTTTGTATACTTGCAAGGGGGTTCAACTTTCATCCATTGTTTGGTTCATCAATCAGATTTGCATTTGTAAATAGATATAACTATTTGAATTTCAGTGGATTAAAAGAATAAAGGATTTTAAAGAACATAAAAATGGATCTCTTTGAAATGAAAAACAGAGAGGGTTAGGTAGGGTATAAAAGAAAGTGGGATTCAACAATCTCAACTATTAATTATCTTTCAATTTGGTATACTATTATATTCTCCAATCATAACCAATAGAATAATAAATCATCCAACTTTCTAAGATCAATTTATTATCTAGCAAGGGGTGAAGCAAGTTTTGGGATAGATCAACTTGTTTAAAATATAGTTCTCCCTAGAATTAATAGGATGTATCTGTGGATAGCAAACACTCATGCACATAGACCAGAGCTATCAGATTTAGATCCTTAAACTAGTTGATTTAAACACATCCTTAAGATAGTTTAATATTTCTAAAATTTAAATCTTGCTTGGATGATTTTACTAGTAGCTTAGCTCACACAACAAAATCAGAGCAAGTAAAATAAGAATTAAATTTTAGAATTCAAACTGCAATGAAGCTCTTTCTTAACACTAACAACATACCAAAATTAATCAAACTCATAAAAATTTTAATTACATACATCCCAATGAAAACAAGAATAAGGAAATGAGCATTGTTCAAACTTAAGAAATAAATTAAATGCTTGGCTACGCCACTTTAGAGTAACAACACCGCAAAAGATCCCATGTCAACAACAAATGAATTTTCTAGAAAAATAGTTTTTAGAAAAAGTACTTCTATTATAAATTCTTGCATCCTTTGTTTACATTCAATGGGAGTATATATAAACTCAGGATATTCCCTGATATTTTACAATATCTCGCTTCCAAGGATTTAAACAAAAATATAAAAAAAATTCCACTACTCCTAAATATTTGCTCAAGCATTTCACCATAAATGGTGAAGATACAATTTGATCTTATCTCTATCAATGGTGACTACATGCAGATATTTTTTTTTACTTTCCAGCCAATTGCAGATGCATTTATTTAGAGCACACTACTTTGGTCATGCCTCAAATTTTTCATCTGTCATGAGCCCAATAACAACCACACTTCATTAACTTCCAATTTGCACGATGCTCAGGAATTTTGGAAATGCCATGCCTCATTAACTCTTCATCACTCTGCAAGTTGGGTTGATCATCACATTTCTCTATCCTCCATATTGCACGGTTGCACTTGCCTAGATCGCATCGAAATTCCTTGTATAGCCTCATATCCTCCATTACTTCTGCCATTACTTTGACCATCAGCAAATTTTCTCCAAAAAATAAAAAATCAAAGGTTAGAACATTAATAATATAATTAATTAATTATTTTAATTTTTCTAAGGTTTGGAACCTTTTTATTTTTAATTTAATTAATTTTTCATTTTTTAAATATCTCTAAGATTTGAGCTTTTAATTTTAGGGTAAAATATCATATTCAATATTTAATTTCAATGCCCTCTCTTTTATCAAATCTCCGCTCATGCAAAGAAAATCCAAAATGTGCTCTACACAAAGGAAATTTGAAATCTACTCTCTTAATGAAAATATAATGAAATCTCAAATTCGCGCTCTCATATGAAGGAAATCCAAAATGCGCACTCTTAATGAAAATATAATGAAATCTCAATTCCGCTCTCTCATATGAAGAAAATCTGAAATGTGTTCTCTTAATGAAAATATAATGAAATCTCAAAGTCGTGCTCTTAATATGATGAAAAAATAAATGTGCACGATATACTCTATACCTTGGACATTTCCTTAATTTACCCTTTTCTCACGATTTGGTGTTTTTCAACGATTTCTTGTAATCTTACAATTTTGTGCAAGCTTGACTTTTCAACGAAATATCACACCATATACAAAGAATACTGGAAATCACTCGACATACAAAGACAGGGAAATTTCCTTCATTTCCCTTTTTCCCCCCAATTGGTGTTTTTCAGCAATTCACTGTAATTTCAACTTTCCAAAGCTTTTTCAAATATCGCATCATTTACAAAGAGAACTGGAAATCGTGCCATTTACAAAGATAGGGAAATTTCCTTCATTTCCCTTTTTCCCTAGAATTGGTGTTTTTGAGCGATTCGCTACAATATCAACTTTCCAAAGCTTTTTCAAATATCGTGTCATTTTTGGAAATTGCACCATTTACAAATACTTAGGGAAATTTCCTTAATTTCCCTTTTTCCCTCGAATTGGTGTTTTCCAGCGTAATTGAGTTTTTCAACGTAATTGAGAAATCACTCAACTTACAAAGGAGTCTGGAAATCACTTAAAACAAATGAAATCTGGAAATTTCCTTTCATATCCTTTTTTCTCGTAGATTTAAGAATTTCAGTGCATTTGATAATTTCAATGCAATTGAGAAATCTCGGTCTTTTCTTTGAATTTCGTGATGAGAAAATTAGGTAAAAATCCAAAGTGCTTGAAATCTCATGAAAATTTCCATACCTCTAAAATAGCCAAATGGGTACTCAAATATATTGAGATATCTCAAACATTCACTACGTATCAAGATATATTACATTTTAAAATTTATTGGCTGCAATTGGAAATTGCAATTTTTGGAAATAAAATGATGTCTAAAAATATGCAAATTAGGTACCACTGAAAAGAGTAGCCTGAGGGCTAGGTGGATTGGTAATACTTTGGTCAATTACCAAGAGGAGACCTAGGTTCAAACCTTGGGGCATGCCCAATAAGGGCAAAGGTAGTAGTCTATCTTTAGTCTTCTGAGTGCGCGCCAGCTTGGTGATGATGGTACCAACCCTCTACCATCGGGGGTATCCTTCACTCTAGGCCACATTTAGTGAGGAGATGTAGGGGTTATAGAGGTAATTTCAATGATTTAAATTATGTTCAAAGGTAGAAACCTCAAGAAGAGTGTCTATCCCCCGTGCCCAGTTGTTAAAGTTGAAAGGATGTTATCGATTCCCTTGATATTAAAAAAAAAAAAAAAAAAAAGAGGATCTCGAGATCTTTCATCCAAAATTTGAATCACCTCAAATGAATTCTTCTATCAAAATTTATGATGATTTCAAATTTGAAATAAATTTGCCAGCAAGATGAACTTCAAAAAACCCTAAAAGTTGGTTTTAATATTTAAACCTTAAGAAAACCATTGAAAATTAAAAATTTTGAAATAATTAATCTGAAATAATACCATTTACATGCAAATAATTGAGAATATTCAATTTAAAACAATATTTCGATGCAAGCAATTTTGACACCTTGATGCAAGCAAAAAAATCAAGATCTTGATTGCAAAGAGAATTTGGAATTAAAACCAAAGTACTTCATTAAGAAAATTTACCAAAGCATGTGGGGAGATTAAAGACTTGCAAATAAAGATGATTTATAAAATTTTATCAATAAAATTTATTTAATAACACGCAAGAAGTAAACTTAACAAAAGATTCAATGATTTCAAACTTCAAGAGGTTTCCCTCGGAAAATAAAAATTAATTTTCAAGAGATCAAAATTTTATTTTTAGTGGGGGCGTGTTGCTTCTCAACAGTTTCTAGCAACTATTTCTATTGATCCATTTGTTCCCTCTATTGCTCTACTTGGTCTTGCAATAGTGAGACGGTAGCAGTGAGGTTCTCCACCTCTCTACTGGAATTTCCTAAGATTTTCCTTAGGGGTCTAGCCTCGACACTATCCTACCTAGCCTATCTTGATGGTATGGAAGATCCTCTTCTTCCTCTCCATAAATTTGGTTCCACAATTTCCTAGCCATACAAAAATTTTCTAGGTTAGGTTGTAGTTCTCCTTCATATTACCTCCTACCTACTAGTTAGTTACATCTTCCATATGTACTAACAACTAAATACTATCATCCATTGATAGTATTGATGGATATTCTAATTCCACATAAAAATACCATCTCCCAAGAGAATATATTTCTTCCTACAATTTATCCATCAAGTAAAAAACATATCTAACTCCTTTCTAAGGAAGCTTCTAATCCTACAACCTAGTGCTCTGATATCAACTGTAACAACCAAAAAAGTCTAAGCAAACCTAGAGAGAGATATATTATATTTTTTAGAACTCAACAAGGTTCAACCAAAGTATCCATGACATATATTTGACTAGGCATATCCATATTTCAAGTCTATGATGTTGCAGATTTCTCTCGAGTGGATAGGAGAGGCCAAGCTCTTGTAGGTACTAGGGTTTACCTTGCATACCTCAACGGTATACAGGATGCTTAAAAAGGTCACAATCAATGTTTGTCAAGCAATTATCTATCTACATTGAAGAAAAAGTCACAATTAGCGACTTATAATAGTTCAAACAGTCTAAATATGAGAATTTTACCTACTTCTTAGCATGTTGGCAAGCCCTAGTGAGGAGTCTCTAGTATATCCCTCCACCTAGAGATATTCTAGACATCTTTATAGGTAACCTTAATGAGAAATTGGTCTTCTATTTAAAGACAACCAATGCATCTTATTTCAAAGAGATAATTTACATGGCCAAAATAATATAGATCACCCTTGTCAAAAGGGTACAATTAAAACCAAGTCCCGTAAGGAGGAAGATATCTTCTTCTCACCCAAAGGGGTAGTACAAGAACAAATAAATTATAGGTGATGGAGTAACAAACTTAAACCAAGGCAACAATGTTAGTGTTATGGCAAACTTCCTTATCTTAGGAAAGACACAATAATAGAAACTTGAGAGGAAGTTCCCTTGACTAGACAAACCTCTTTCATCCATCCTAGATCAACTCTTTAATTCCAAAATGGTGGAGTTTCCATCTACCAATCCTTTATAACCTTGAAGGAAAGAGACTCCTTGATTTTTTTCTAATAATCAATGTGCCTTCCATCGCATTAACGATCATGTTACTGATATATACATAAACCTTAGAAACCTAATCCAAGACCTAATTAACAAAGGTCAAGTTATCCTTAATAGCTCTACTTCTTAGTTCTCTTCTAATCAAGACCTTAGAATTTTCTAAAATCTATTACTTAATAATAATTAAAATTAAAATGTAGCAAATAACATCACTACAAGAACATCCTACCTCCAAACCAAGGGATGGTTAGGGTGCTTCAATATTTTAATCGTATGTATCACATTTGTGTTGTGACCAAACAACAACACAAAAATCCAGCATATGATCAACCTTATAGACTTCCTTTGGTCCTTTGCATAAAAATATATCCACCAAAGGAACTCCATTAATCATTCAATCTAGAGACAAGGCTATGGGTACTTTTTATTTGCTTCATCAACTTAAAAGTACACCATGTATTATCTTCCTTCTTGAGATTCTCAAGACCTCTCTAGTTCATAGAAACATCTTGCTTAAAATTTTGAGTGAATAAGTCATTCCTCAAGACCTCAACTTGAACGATCTCACTTTTATGGTGGGGTCCATTGGGTTTAACCATGCAACTATATCATTCCATTAGGATGATGCCCCTAATTATCTATAGTCATAGATATCCTAGTATATATCATAGGCCATATCAATGATAAAATCATCAAGTAAATCCTAGTTGATAATGGTTCTGGTCTCAACATTTGTAGCCTCAAATAATTAGTCATTTTGGGATAAATATTATTTGGATAAATTTAATATTGTTATTAGGGATTTTGATAATGGGAAATATGAGGCTAATAGTATCATAGTCTTACCCCTCAAAGTCAAACCCCTATAGTCTCAAAAGTATCTTTTATCTCATGCCTTGTAACTTAACCTACAACATTCTTCATGGAAGGCCATGGATCCATGAGATATGGGTTGTCCCTTCAACTTTTCATTAGTGCCTTAAGTATAAATACAGGGATAAGACTTACCATATTTCAACTAAACCTAAATCCTTCTCATACTTCTAAATGATTGAGGTCAAGAACCCTAAAGTTTATATTTTCTCTTCTCTTAACTCATATCTTGGATCACCTTATTCTTATTCTTAGCTTCCAATGACTCATCCATTAATATCCATCACATTAAATAATTAACTTAACAATAACACTAAGGATCAAAACCCTATCCAATCAACACTGGTAATAATAATCAACTTTTCTTGGACCTATCTAGGCTTCCCCTATCTCCTAAAACCTTAGGCTTACCTTCTAGCACTAAGGGTAAAATAACACAAATAGGAAATTTCTTCTTCATTTGTATTGGTACCACCAATCATGAGAAAATTCATAGTAGTAACCATTTCTCAATTGAAGTATAGTATGATTTATGTTTCTTGTCAAACTCTTATCCATATCCAATAAAATTCTTTTCAACATGGCATATCAAGGTAAAGTATTAGGACTATATAAGTAGATATTCAAATAGCCCATACAAATTAAAGCCTGGTCATGATGTTATGGGATAGGTTATATCCCTAGTTATAGTTATCCCTTATCTTCTCTTCTTCTTTTGATGGTGATGAATTCATCTTTCCTAATAAGGCATCCCACGATGACACTATTTTATTAAAATAAATTGGATTGGGATAAGGAGTATGACAAAGATTCATTGCTCCTCATATATCCTAGCCTTTTTTTGTTTACATAATTTGCTAGAGTTAATATCTTAGTCCTAGACTATACCAAGTTGATTGTTGGTGAGGATAACTACGAGATAGAGTGCATCTTGAATGATCCTCCTAAATATGGTTCCTCATACTATCTAAGCCAAAATGACTTGTATTTTTATGGGTATTTTTCCAAATTACAAATATCACTATCTTGAAATAAAACAATAATAACTAGCCAAATATATGTTCTAAAGATCTTGAGAACCTAGGAGTGTTGCTAACTTCCGCTCATTTGGAAGAAAAATCTTATATTTTAATTAATGAGACCATGGACATCGATATTAGGACTCTTAAATATCCCAAGATTCTCAAACTAGAAAAAGTCTTGACCCTAACTGATCTTGAGGAATACACCAAGATTTTGATGAAGTTTAAAGACATATTTTCTTGGTCCTAGGACAATATGCCAAGTATTTATCCTTTCCTAGTTCCCCACCACATAGTCATCACTTGTGCAAAACTCATAAAGAAAAAATTATATAAAATACATTTAAAAATCACTTTGCTAGTCAAAGAGGAGCTCCCAAAACTCCTCAAAATTAGATTTATCAAAGTCATAAACTATTCTAATTGGATATGTAACATTGTTCCTATTTCTAATAAAATAGATAGCTTTAGAGTATGCCCCAACTTTTGGAACATCAATAAAACATGTCCTAAGGATGACTTCCCTTTGCCCAACACTAACATGATCATAAATTTCACTACAAGATATAAAATGATTTCTTTGATGGATGGATTTTTAGGCTATAATTAGATCAAAATTGTTCTTAAGGACCAAGCCAAAACAAAATCCACACCCCATTGGTAACCTTCTACTATCAAGTCATGCCTTTTGGACTAAATAATGCAAGAGCTATATAACAAAGAGCCATGACATACATATTTCATGACATGATGAATGACATAATGAAGGATTATATCATTGATCTTCTTGGCCAGTCTTTAAATTGGGAAGATCATATGCAATATCTAAGGCACATATTTAAGTGGTTGAAGGAGTACAAGTTATGCCTAAAGCCTCAAAAGTGCATCTTTGGGGTTACATCAAGAAAATTATTAGGAGTAGTTGTATATCGATGCAGTATCAAATTTCATGTTGATAAGATATTGGCTATTGTTGATATGCCACCCCCTTGAACTCTAACTCAACTGAGGATCTCTAGGTTAAAATTCAAGCCATTCAAATATTCATCTCCACCTGGTCAACAATTATCAAGCTTTCATCAAGATTTTGATAAAATATGTAGTCTTTGAATGGGACAATAATTGTAAAGCATCCTATGATGTTCTCAAATACTACCTCTTATCTCCCCTTGTCCTTGTCCCACCCAATACTTCTAGACCCTTGTTGTTATTTAGTAGTAATAGACCATGAATTAGGAGATATATTGGCACAATATAATGATCAACATAGATATTGATCAATTTTCTATATTTGGAAGACTTTAATAAATTACAAAGTTTGCTAAGACACTATATAGAAGATTTTCTTAGTTGTTATGTTTGCTTTGTAAAAGTATTGACCCTACATGCTCATCCATAAAACATTTGTCATCATGAGGATCAATCCATCATGTTATCTAATGTCCAAGCCTCACCTCTCTAGATGAACCACTAAGTTGGTCATTGTGCTTAGCAAATTTGATCTTTAGTTTGTTAGCCAAATGTATACGAAAGGTCGGGTCATTGTTGACTAGTTAGTAGCTACACCTTTAAGAGCTAGCTATCCCTTAGAAGTATACTTCCCTAATGAGTCAATATTTATCCTAGAAGTTGATCAAACTAACTCTTAGACTTTGTACTTTGATGGAATTCAATATGTTAAAGGAGTAGAGGAAGAATTCATCATGGTCACTCCTCAATAGCAATTGATTCCTTTGTCCTTCAAACTTAAGTTTCCTATACCACCGAGTACATGAAAGCCCTTATCCTATGCTTGTGTGCAATGCTATCCCTTTAGGTTATAACCCTCACTATCTACAAGAATTCCTAACTTGTAGTCAACCAAGTCAATGGTTTTTATCAAACTAAAGATGAAAATATTAAGCCATACAAAGACATCATCAATAAAATAATGGTTTTTTTTGATAAAATCACCACTAAAGCTATCCTTAGGTCTACTAACAACCATGCCAATACCATGGCATTGGCTATCTCTCTTACCCCTTAGAGGGATATGACAAACAACCTATGAATTTCATTTGGAAGACTAAGAAGCATTCAACCTTAAATTCTAGCCAACTTCCTCTAGGATTCTTTTCTATAGAAGTAGTTCCATATCCTAATCCTTAGAACAAAGGTATATTTTCTTTTCTTAAGGATGGCATGTTGCCTAACGGTTTAATCCACAATGAGCACAAGAACCTCAAGCAACACACGTGTATTCATGTTAATAATGATGATATATTATACCATCATATCCTTGATAGTATTTTTATTAGATGCTTAGCCTCAGCCAAAGTCTAAGTAGTCATCAAAGAGACCCATGATGGATCATACAATGTTCGATTCAATAGTATCGTGTTCACTAAGAAACTCCTATGCATGGGTTATTGTTAACCCTACATGGAAAAATAATCTTGCAATTGTGTTAGGTATGATAAGTGTTAGAAGAATTAAAATATTATCCATGCCCCATCCTAAGATCTTCAACCCTTTACTTCTCCTTGTACTTTTTCCATTTGGGGCTTAGACATCATTGGAAGATCAACTTAGTATCGTCTAATGGGCATAAGTTCATGACTATGGATATTGAGTACTCGACTACATGGGTTGAAGAAATACCTTTAGCCTCAATCATTGGATTCTAGGTCTCCAATTTTATTCTCAACTAGATCCTTAGTTATTATAGCATCACTTTTATGCTAATATCTGCCAATGAAACACCTTTTAAAAACAAAGATGTCTAGGAAATTTGTGCTAAATACAAGACTCAACACAAATAGTCTATACCTTACTATCCTTAAGGTAATGATCAAGTTGAAGTTTCTAAAATAACTCTTGTCAATATCCTTGAGAAGCTCATCAAAAAAACTGGTAGAGAATATTGTCTCTAGTTGTATCTCACCCTATGGACCTATCACACTGGTGTCCAAACTCCCACTGGCATGATACCCTATGCTTTGGTTTATGGAACCAATGTTATATTTGCTTTTGAGATATAGGTCTCTTTCTTATGCAATTTGTTATAGCAACCTCCATCAGAGATGAATATTATCTTACCCATCTCAGTCAAATGAAATCATTTGAAAAATAGTAGATCCATACCTTAGAGAACCTATGGGTCTACCAGCAAAGTCTTAATCATACCTATAGCAAGAAGGTACAATCCCATTCCTTTAGAGTTAGTAATATTGTTCTCAAGAAGAATCAAAAGGGCACCAATTCCAAAATCAAGCTCAAAGAAAAAATTTAGCTCAAATGGCTAGGTCCATAAATCATAACTACTAAGTATGGTTCAAGTGATTACTACCTTTCCATGCTTGATAGAAAAGAACTTATAGATATAATGAAGATAATGAATTTTAAAAGATATTACAAATCTACATTGACTAGATATTTCCTTTTAGATTCCTTTTGTTTCTTGCTTGCATCTTGCTTAAGTTTATATCTATCTACATGCACATGCATGTCTCCGTCTAGGTTGTTTGTTGACTCTTGATTCAAGGATCTATGATGACATAAAATGATAATTCTAGTTAGGATAGCTCGTTTTCATTCACTAGGTGACTAATGCAAGTAGATCCTCCCAATCCCATCTTCACAAACCAAATCAAGGTTTGCACAACATCAATCTATCTCTATATATCTCAATTGGATTTTTCTTGAATATTATCTCTATTAATATTTCCAAACCACTAATATCTTACCACATGATGAATATTGTGAGGTTTGCAAGAGTTGATGGAAAAACCAATCAAATAAAATTCTTCTTTCTCATAAATATATCACTACATGATGAATATTATGAGGATTGTAGGTGCTAATAGCAAGTTCCATCATATCATCTTAGGTCTTATACCACTATGCATGAGGTAATTGGTCAAAAATTAATTCATTCTCCCAATTGGGGAAATCAAACATTGTCATATCAATCAATCACCAAGTCCTATATGACACTTCTCTATGAGGTTAAGTAAAATTCCTTTAAGCATTTGTTTAAAGGAAAAGCATAAGTTCTTTAAGCATTTATTTAAATATGAAGCATAAGTTCTTTAAGCAATTGTTTACAAGCACAACAAATTTTTTTTAGACATTTATTTAAAGGTAAATCTCAAATCAAATGTCCTATGGACAAAGCTAAATCAAAATTTCTATAGAAAAAAGTCCTATGAGCAAAGCAAAAGTCCTTTAAGCAGTTTTTTAAAGGTAAATCAAAATTCCTATGGGTAAAGCATAAATCATTTAATCATTTATTTAGAGGTAAATCAAAATTCCTACAGGGAAATTAAACTAAAAGTCCTATGGACAAACCAAAATTCCTTTAGGCATTTGTTTAAATATAAATCATTTACTTTCATATTTGTACATATCTTTGTAATACAACTAACCAGAAGCCCTCTAGGCAAAGCTAATAAAATCCCTCTAGGCAAATATCAAATCTAACTAGAAGATATTTAGGTAATGCTAACTAAACTCCCCTTGGAAAAATATCTAATATCTCTATGTATATATCTCTATACATAGTTATATTATAACAACACCCTCTTGGGCATATCATACATCTTAAATCTCTCATCATATCTAATCATTCTTTTCTTAGTGCATTTAGTCATTCACATTTTATTTTCAATCCATAACCTTTAATTCATTAGTCACCATTAGTTAATTAACCTTTAATAATCATTAGTCACATTTACAAATCATTTCATCTTAATCCTAATTTAATCATGACTCATTAACTCACATTAAATCATAATTATCCAATCACTCATTTAATCCACATCATTAATTACACATGCAATTCCATCATGATTAAGCAATTTAGCAATAATTCAATCATTAGTCATAAAACATTAAACAACATAAACCAATAAAAACATCACATCATAGCTCATAACACCAATTAGACCCCATAAATATTAGTATATATATCAAATCTCAAATTATACATACACTGTCATAATCATGATCCACAATCAAAATGATCATAATAATCATCATAATATACAAAGTATCTATTGAGCATACAAATAACACATTATCAAGGGAAAACCAACATACTTAAAATAAAATCGGTTCTCTCTTGAAAGGGAATTTTTTCCCCAAGGTTCGAGTATGCCAGGTCTTGGTTGGTGCAAATAAACCTAGAGTATTTTGATAGTTGTTCCTTCAAGGAGCCTTTGCTAGTATGACTTACTGATATAAATTTCCCAGGCATAATGTCTTAGAATCAAAATGCTTAACTGTTTGAAAATAATTCCTCTTCATTGATTTTACAATATATAAGGGTTGAGCATAATTTAAACTATTGTAAACTAAAAATACATTTTAAATGGAAAGTAATCTACTCCTAATATAAACAAGTTCCATAGATTTATCAAAGGTCTAAGGGCAAGAAAAAATAAAAAATAAAAAATAAACAAGTATAGTCTACCCTGGACTCTGTTCTAATCCAAGAGTGTTAATTTCAATTTAAAACCAATCACAGTCTAACTAGTATTCATACAGCTTAAGGTCTGAGATGATGCAATCGTCAAACGAGAGAATAACTTTGAAACATACTAAGCACAACCACCATCAACATTCGTAGATTGAATACAAAAAAAATTAAATCCTTGTATTAATAAAGATAATCATAAATTGCACTATTTCAGATTTGTCCACTATAGTGGATTATAGGAACAAAACTCAAAATATTCTCAGACATGGTTCAAAAAATCCATCCAATAGAGAAGGAAAACAAAGAAGAAACTCTAAGGGCTTGCTAATAGATGGTTTTTAACCCTTGTAACTAACTAGTGAGCTAGTATTTATACAACTTGGTGGCTCTTCACCCCGCGTTACTTTTATAATAAATTATCATTATATTCATTTTCATGGAGCATATCAAATTTTATTTTCTCCCCATAGCATGCTTCTTGGGACTGTTTCTACTGCACCTCAACCATGCCTCATTAATTCTCTATAAAATATGGGTTGAAAATTAATTTCACCATGTTTGTTGTCCTATATGTTTGTTCTTGGTTGGTCAACTTTAAAAATTCCATGTCTAGCACTATTGAACTCCAAGCATCTACAATAAATATTCTACAAAAGTAAAAAATTGCAAGCATTAGAATTTATTACCAAAATTATTATTTATATTCTTCTAATTTTTAATTACTATTATTTTTTTATATTTATGTTCTTTTCTCCTTTTTTGCATTTTTTAACGATATGTGCACTTTCTAGTAATTTCCTTTTTCTTTCTCACATAAATTTTTGTGGTTTTTGGCTTTCTTTTGCATGTTTTGACCACATTCTATACTTTTTGGCAACATATGGTATTTTTCGATAATTTTTTATGATTTTTTGGCACTTTAGATTTTCCAACCATTTTCTATCTTTTTTGGTGTTTCTCTGCATTTTTCGGCCATTTTTTGTGTTTTCGAGATATTGTGTTTTCCGACAAGGCTCTACCTTTTTGGCTATTTTCCATGTTTTTGGGCCTTTCTATGCATTTTTGACCATGTTATGTGTTTTTACCCTATTTTTGCATTTTTTGATAATAATCTATAATTTTCGATAACTTTTATTATTTTTCAACAATTTTCTATGGCTTTAATTTTTTATGGCATTTAAATATTTTGTTTGCTCCCAAGTCGTTAATTTGTTCATATTAGACAGTTGGGAAAGCATTTCAAAGCTTTTAAATATTTTATCTCTTAAGTTTTCTCTTCAAAATTTGATTCTCCATGAGTCGTTAATTTGCTTAGATCTTAAGGTTGGGAAAGCTTGTTGAAACCCTCAAATATTTTATTCCTTAAGTTTTTACTTTAAGCTTCTGACTCTCTATGAGTTGTTGATTTATCTAGATTGAACGGTTGGTAGGATTCTTAATATTTCAACCTTTAAAACTTCTTGAATTCATGATAGCCATTAATCTGAGATCGAACAGGTGTCAAAGTTTCTTGATATTTCAGCATTTAAAACCCTTTGAACTCACAACAACCATTGATCTAAGATTGAAATTCTATAAGGGTTTGTTAATATATTGACATATAAAAATCCCCCAACTTCACAAGAGTCATTAATATAAGATCGAACAACTAGTAGGGCTTCTTAATATTTTAACTTTTAGAAACCCCTCAACATCATGAGAGCCATTGATCTAAGATCAGATGGATTGTAGGGCTTCTTAATATTTTTGACATTTAAAAACCCCCTAACTTTATGAGAGTTATCGATCTAAGATTATATGGTTGGTAGAGCTTGGGTGCAACAACTTGGATGGTATGTATAAAATAAGTAATTTAGATGCCAAACCTCCTCAAAACATAGGTAAATTTATACTTGTTAAAAATATCTTCCCAAGGTGCATTTAATGGAATTAGTTTTATGAATTTTCATCAAGTATTGAAGGAGATACAAGCCTCAAGAGGGAAATTATAGAAAAATGCAAGCGCCATGGTCAAAAAGGCAATTATATTGCATGTTGTAAACCAACCATACGGGAAATCAAATATTCATAGAACCTAGGCAAGTTTACACTTGTTGAAAATATCTTTTCAAGCCCTATCCAATGGAGGTGGTTTCATGGACTTTCACTATGCATTGAAGGATTTATAGGCCTTAAAAGGGACATCATCCATGTTGTGAAGGGTATTGCCAACTTTGTAGTGCCTAAATTTAATTAAGTTTGAGGTGCTATGGGAACATATGCATATGTATACTCATTAAAAAGCTAATTCTAAGTTTGATCTAAAGAAAGAGTTTAGTTTCCATTTTAAAGAGTTTGCAATACACAAAAATAGTAATAAAATTCATGATAAACTCAAGGTACATATAAATTGGCATATACAATTAAAAAATTTCAACTAAGAACTTGGATTTTTTGATGGTTGACTATTATGCACAAGTCCAAGAAAACAAGAAAAAAACACCAAGATAAAAAAGTGTGTCCCCAATCCATGAAAACTGGGGTGTGTTGTGCAAGAGCAACAACAAATGGTGACTTTGTTGGAAAATGCTCCTAAGCATTTTGGGAATAAAAAGAACCCTCTATGAAACAATGAAACTTCAAGACCAACAAAACTAAAAATTTGGCATCCATCCAAGGCTAGGGTTAAGCAATTAACCTAAAATCAATACTTCATTTTGTTTCAACCAAAGCATGTGTGTATGGATTCATTTTCATTTCAAAATTAGTTATAATTTGCCATCATAGTCTGAAAATCTGGCTAGCTCACCCTTGAGTGAATATTGGTCTATTAATGATGAGCCAGGGTTATGCATAAGGGGTCAGACCTGAAATGTACTTGTAGAAAATTGGTGAATCTATTTTGAAACCATGGTGAATCCTGGCCAACCTCACCTCAACGGTAATGGTGAATTACCTTATATTTTAATTTAAAATTATAAAAATTTGGTGAGTTGGATTTTTTTGGTTTCATCGAGCAGGGTGCAAAACACGATTCGAGCTCGAAATGGGTGCAAAACAAGATCGAGGCCCGAAATAGGTATAAAAACATGATCTGGGCTCAGACTGGATGCAGCACACGATCCACGCTCGAACCAAGTGAAAAATTGATCTAATAAATGGCGTAACGGTCCAAGTGGAAAAAGGGCCTGATAGACGGATCGAGTGGATTACAAAATTTGACCAAGTAATAAAGACAAACTAGGTGAAACTCATAATGCAGACAGACTGGGTGCAATAATACAGACGATCTGGGTGAAGGTTCTAAAGACGGATCGGGTGCATTAATGCACACAAATCAGGTGAAGAATTGTAGATGGATTGGGTGTATCAATGCAGATGGACTGGATGAAGAATTGTAGATGGATTGGGTGCAGTGTTGCAAACATACCGGGTGCAAAAATGCAGACGAATCGGGTGAATTAATGTAGACGGATCGAGTGTAGCAATATAAGTAGATCAGATGAAGAAATATAGATGATTTGGGTAAATAAATGTAGATGGGCTGGGTGAAGAAATGTAGACCGACCAGTTGCAAAAAAATGTAGATGAATCGGGTGCAGTAATATAAATGGATCGGGTGTAGTGATGTAGACAGCCCGGGTGCAATAATGCAGATGGACACAACCAAATGCATGTCTAATAATATGCTGCCACATGTACACCCCACATGCATGTCCAATAACATGCTGCCATGTGTCCACTCCACTCAATATTTTCTATAAAAGGTATTAGTAGCTATTTTTACAGACTTTTTTCCACTACACGAGATCAGAGCGAAGCTGCTAACACTTCCCTTTCCCAAGAGACCATTACCCCACACCTTTCCAGAGCGATGGCGGCCATGATGGCACAAAAAATTGTATTCAAAAATCAAATTTGCATTGCATTTTCAGAGTACTTAGCTGGGATGAATGGGATAGATCGTATATGGGTTCAGAATGCATTTTTTGGGGGTTTGGCTTCTATGCCCCAATTTAGAATAGATAAATTTGTTCTACACAATATAATCAATGTTCACGATAATGATCTTGGGGCCGTTACTATGTCTACACAAAATCAAAAAATATTTTTTATAATCAAACCCTCTGATATCTAGAGATTGACTAGACTTCCATAGAAGGGTCTCGCTCCAATAACACAGAAGCTTCTTCTCTTAAAGAATGATAAGGCTTTCTTGGCGGAGCATTTCAATATCTCTTTGAAATTGTTGTCAAGTATAATTATCTTCAGTTGATTATCTAAAATATTATAATTTAAATTTTTTTATCACTTAATTATTTTTTTGTAGCCTCTACGGCAAAGTCCAAGAGAGGGTTAACCAATAACTTTGTTTCAAACAATGATTTCAAGGTAATTCTTGAGTTTTTCCAAGCAAGGTTGTTTTTGCTTGGAATATCGGAGATTCCTTTCTGGTCATTAGCTTATATTATTCATTGTTTAGAGTACCATGAGAGATTCAACTGGTGTACATGTATTTTTTATCAAATCAGATTAGAACTCTATACTATTCAGACTAGCCAATCAGAAAAATCTCTTACTGTTACCTCGATAAATTACATTTTAGCTTTTTATTATGAAATTTTTCATCATTTGCAGGATACTAGTTCACCAAATGTATTGCACACCAAATTACAAAGCATTGCTATGACTGTGGAAGAGTTGAGGGTAATTATTCTATTTTTCACCAATAATAATTTTTATATTTTTTTAATTTATGTTTTAACTTTTTTTTTGCATCTAAATGCAGAGTAAGGCAGCCATCGCACGGGAAAAGAAGGATGTTGGTGTTAGAAGTTACATGCCAGAGGATGGTGGTGATTCAAAAGGGACAATGATTGAATTTCAACCACAAAGACCTCATAAAAACCAGAATCCAGCTTCTTCTCTTGCTTCTCATCAACATGTGCAAGCAAATGCCATGGAAGGTGAATCCAGTTATGTCACACCAATGATGAGTAAGTTTATTGTTTCAAGTTTTTGTTGATTCATTACCATTTCTTTTTAGTTGAAATTATATCTATTTTTCATTTTTTGGTATTTTTTTTCAGTTTTATGCCAAACCACCACAAACACTCGCACCTAGTTGTCTCCATAGGCTGAAGGGCAACACGAGATATGTTTGTCAAGTATGTGAGTTTTTTAATTTTTAATTATAAATTTTATCTCCTTTATTTTTTTTTAATAATATCTTATTATAATATATTTAGTTTCCTCCCTACAATTTCATGAAAGAAGGAAGAAAATGATGCCATCGCCACCACCACCAGGTCCAACACTACTACGTCCACCACCACCACCAGGTCCACCACCACTAGCAGCATGAAAATCTAAAAAATGACAACAATTAATGCGAGGTCAAGTTTTTGGAAAAAATCTTGATGGATCGAGATCACGGGCAAGACCCACACAATCGAAGACACAAGGACAAACATGGATTTCCAGCATTGTCATTTTCTACTGGTTGTTCTTTGAAATATGTTTCAACCTCCGGTTTAGATGTGCCAAAATTAGATCAAGATTTTCTTTTTCAGGGGAACATTGAAGGGTTAAAAGTGTCAGAGATGGTAAATTTGTAAGAAGAACCTGAAGTTGAGATAATTTCATCGTCGCCTTCTGACACCTCCGATCCTGATCTTGAGGATGAAGAAGTTAGTTTATCTGAAGATCAGTTGGTTTTTTATAGTTGTTTTTTAGTGATCTAGGATGTTTTGCTTAAAAATTTGAAAGATTTGAAGAATTGAGAATTACGAGCAAATATCCTTATCAAGTAAATAAATGCTCGCTATAAAAATTATGATAAAAGGGAAGAAATTTTTGCCTCTATCAGAAACCAACCTAAGAAGCTTGCTGGGTTGCTACATCAAGCCCAATCAGGATCGGTAAACCCTTCTGTTTCTTATGATGATAAAATTTTAAACTCTATGTTGTGCAAGTTAGAGAACTTGAATGTTGAAGCCCAGGCGTATTACAACCTATGGGCTTCTGATAAGAAGAAAATTTTAATTTCTAATGCAACAAGAGATGTTGCGAAGGTGATACTTTAGATGCAATCAAATTTATCATTATATTTTGTAATATAACTCTTGACTAACTAAGGTGTTCTTTAATTTTTATGCAGGAAAATTTCTAAAATTTATAGAAACAAGTTAATTTCTTGGCTGTTAATCTCGAGGCTACAAAGAAATTAATCTTAAATGTGATAACAATGAAGGAGACCTTACAGACTAAGGTTAGGGATAATAATTATTTAAAATTAATTATCCTCAAGCACAAAATGGATCCAAATATCTTGCTTAATAAGAAGCTTAAACAAAATGAACATGTAGTCCTTGAGGATCCATCCAAAGATGATATATTGTTGTTGGGGAGCTTACAAAAGGTAGAGGAAGACCTCATTAGAATGAGAGCACTGGAACGACCTAATCAGGTTATTGGTATAGGAGATAAGGGAAAAAAACCTGCAACTTTGGAAGCATCTCAAACTAAAGGAGATGTAGATATACATGGAGCATCTCAAACTCAAGGAGATGTAAATATACAAGAAAATATTGAATATCAAGGTCTAGGTGATCCATGTGCACAAGGAGCATTTAAACCAGCCCTTGCTTACCCTTGAAAAAATTACTTTGTTGTAAAACATTTCATTGTTGAAAGAAAGTTCTAGATGGTTGTTTTGTAAACAATTTTGTACTGTATATTTTCTATGTTATTAATGAAAACACTTTTGTTAATTTGAATTTTATCACTCATTGGTTGTTTCTATTTATATTCATGTGTTGTTTTTTAAATTTGTAACTATTCAAATATATTCACAATTATAATCTGAAAAGAAATAAACGATTAAACTATATTCACCAGTCAACTCAATTATCCCATACATTAATATCAGTACACTATATTTTTGAAAATCATGTTGTAAATCGATTATGAAAGAGAATTCTATATTTTATATCATAAAACATATAATTTGAAAGAAATTGTTGTGTGATAAAGAATAAAGTTACAATTCAGATAGGTGAAACAATCTTGTGATGATAAATAAACACATTCATATTAAACAAGGTTGTAAAATCTTGTAAAAATTACAATTCAGGTAACTGAAACAAACAAATACTATGATATAAATGCAATTAAAACTATTTCAAAAATAACACTGGGATCCATAAACAAACATTCTTGGCTTTTCCAGAATCACTATTGTGAAATATGATATCAAATAAATTCAAATCTATTAATGTTGTGAAATACTAGAAAAAACACAATACTGGAAAATTCACAAATCAAGTAACTGAAACAAACATTCCCAGCTTATCTAGAATCACTATTGTGAAATATGATATCAAATATATTCAAATTTATTAATGTTGTGAAATACTAGAAAAATCACAATACTGGAAAATTCACAAATCAGTAGCTAAAACAAGCATTCTCACCTTGTCCAGAATCACTATTGTGAAATCTGATATCAAATAAATTCAAATTTATTAATGTTGTGAAATACTGGAAAAATCGAGACAAACACACCAAGCGCAATGGAGGAGAGGAGGAGTGGAAGCGGTCAATGCGATGGAGGGATTTCAAACATTTTGGGTGGGAACCTCGAACAAGGCAGCAGAGCAGGTACGGAGGTTTCGGGCAGGAACCTCGAACAGGAGGCAGGTGAGGACCCAGAGGAAGACAGGGCCTCTACGGGAGGAGGAGTAGTCCAAAGAGGGTTCGACCCTCCTCAAAAATATCCTGACAAAGGGACCCAGAAGGGCGTCGAGGGCCCCAGTAGGGGTTGGTATTTTGTGGAGAAGTTAAAGGGTAGAAGGAAGGAATTTCTTTCTCTTCCTCCCCTTATACCGATGAATAATAGGATAATGGCACCTGTAAATACTATGGGTCCATTTCTGTCCATGGAAGAGTTCTCGCTTGTGGGCAAGTTTTTAGGAGGAAGGCCTGACATAGAGACCATTCGGTCTTGGGCTCTATCCAAGTGGAGAACAATGGGGAGCATGGAGATTGTTGCCCTTTCCAGAGGATTTTTCATAATAAGGTTTAACAACAAGGAAGATGTGAACCGCGTCCTAACTGGAGGACCATGGTTCTTGGGAAAGCGAAGTCTGTTCCTCAGATAGTGGGGGGAGGATTTCGACCCTGAAAAGTAGAGCATCAACATAGCCCCTATTTGGGTCCACCTTCCAAACCTTCCAGCCTAGTTTTTCAATGAGTACTGGCTACAAGGTATTTCCAGAGCCATAGGAGAAATGGTAGCCATAGACCATGCAACCTTGGCAAGGACGAGGATGACGCATGCAAGAATATGTGTCAACGCTGATTTAGATTCGGAGCTACCAAACTTTGTTGAACTAGGGTACGGTGATTACCTGAGAAAGCAAGCGGTGGAGTATGAAAATAGGCCAGCATTCTGCTCAGAATGTAAAACTCAAGGACACCTGAGGAACCAGTGCCCTAATCTAGCAGTCAACAAAGAAAATCAGAGGATGAAAGGCAAATGTGCAAATGACAAAAGTTTTCCTAGGGATTTTCCTCCAAGAGGGGGCCCATTTGGCAGAGGAGGCTTCAGGCCAGCTAAAGGAAACTACATTTATCAAGAAAATCCAAAGGACGGAGCAGGGCAACCTCAGAACAAAGACAAGCAACAAGTCACCGAAGAACAGGAGAACCAGGTAAGCCCCAAAAATCTGAGCTCGAATAAGTTTGAAATTCTAGCTAATTTAGGGGAAGAAGGGGAGGCTGAGGATTTTGAGGAAGGAAACCTACAAGTTGAACTACCAAAAACCCTAGAATCCCCATCAAGGGTAGGCCCCTCAAACCCTAGGATGAAGAGTCCTCTAAACGGTCAGGAGGGTGTGAATTTCAACCCTGGAGATTATAGGAAACGTTTGGAGGAAATAGGAATATCAAAAATAGTCCTTCCCAACATCAACACAAGCAGCCCGACAAACCAGGTCGAAGGTTCAATGCA
This sequence comes from Wollemia nobilis, assembly GCA_028583015.1. Classification (NCBI taxonomy): domain Eukaryota; kingdom Viridiplantae; phylum Streptophyta; class Pinopsida; order Araucariales; family Araucariaceae; genus Wollemia; species Wollemia nobilis. Next base: position 4,733,755 of record JAQPPZ010000755.1, on the reverse strand, counting down.
AAAACCAGGAGAGTACAGGAGAAATATGGAGGAGTTAGAATCGAGGATTGAGGTGGTAGGAATGAATAGGGTCAAGGAAGACTATGTCCTTGAGCAGATCACCCACCCACATTTTAGCCCCAAGCAGACCAGGAGTACCACCAAGTCGCCTATTGACTATGGTAGTGAGAAAAATAGGGGGAGGATGTCAAATGCAGATCATAATAAGTTGAGAACCAAAAATGAAATAGCCAGTGGCAAGCAGAAGACGTTGATACAACAAGTTATCCCAGGGCAAGAAGATAACAAATCAGGAAAACCTCCACAAGGGAGGGGGAGGGGGAAAAATTCTAAACAATCTAAATGAAGGTTCTCTCATGGAACGTGAGAGGCCTCAATGGCCTACCCACTCAAAGGGTGGTTAGTTCAATAAGAAAGCAATACAATCCAACAATTTTGATGTTGCAAGAAACAAAATTAGATGAAGCTCAGTCAAAAATAGTAGCAAAAAATATTTGGAGTCAAGGGGGCATGGTGTGCAATCCAGCTAAAGGAGCCTCAGGTGGTATCATGGTGTTGTGGGATCCTCGAGTGGTGGAAGGAAGCCTTATTCAGGATGATGATAGGGTTCTGAGTGTTTTTTTCCATAACATTGACAATAACAGATCATGGATTTTCTCAAATGTGTATGCTCCCAATTCAGTTCAAGGGAGAGCATCTTTGTGGGAGTACTTGGGTAAATTGGGTGATGCTTTCCATGATATACCATGGGTGGTAGCAGGAGACTTCAATACCCCCTTATACCCCTCAGATAAAAAGGGTGGAGCAGGACTCCCATCCAGGAGTATGGAAGATTTCAATGATTTTGTGAACTCAAACCAGCTAATGGATGTGAGACTTCGAGGGGCCAAGTATACGTGGAGCAACAGGCGTATAGGAAACCAACTTGTTTAGGAAAGACTTGACAGATTTTTTCTATCCAAGGAGGCAATTGTTGTATTTGGAGATTCTACACTGCAAACCCTTCCCAAAATTACCTCAGACCACAACCCCATCCTGTTGGAGGTTTCGAAAGTGAACTCCTTCAAGAAACCTTTCCATTTTTAGTCAATGTGGACTAAGCATCCAGACTTGAAGGAAAATATTTTGAGATGGTGGCAGCAGCCTTGCCAGGGAAGCTCTACCTTCAAACTTGCTCAAAAGCTAAAACTAGTGAAGGAGAACCTAAAAACTTGGAACATGGAAGTCTTTGGGAACCTGTTTGAGAATAAGAAACAAGTGGGAGAAATGTTGAAGGACATTGACAGTATGATACAGAATGGTAGTTGTGATGAAGCTACTAGGAAGGAGGAGCAGATCAAGCTTTCAGAATACCATAATATTTTGGCTTGTGAAGAGACTTACTGGCGTCAGAAGTCCAGAGCTTTATGGTTAAAGGATGGTGACTCAAATTCAAAGTTTTTCCATGTCACGACCTTGAGGAACAGGAGCTACAACAAGATTAGACAGCTGACCAAGGCTGATGGATCCAAAACCTGGGACTTGACCGAGATCAGAGAAGAAGCAGTTGGTTATTTTAGCTCCCTCCTCGGGGAGGATGTCCAGTGTTCAGAGGCAGCTAAGGATTCTCTTCTCCAGTTCATTCCTAATCTGGTTGACGAAGCCATTAATGATAAACTCCTTGCCCCTTTCACTGACGAGGAAATCAGGAAGGCTTTGTTTAGTATGGAACCGGATAAGGCTCCTGGTCCTGACGGCTTCCCCCCTCGGTTCTATCAGGATTTCTGGGATATTGTGGGAGAGGATGTGGTAGCTACGATTAAGGAGTTTCAGGCAACAAGACATATTTCGAGAGGGTTCAACTCCACATTTATTGCCTTGATTCCCAAGGGGCCAACCCCTGAGACTATGGCATATTTTAGACCTGTTAGCTTGTGCAATGTGTCCTACAAGATTTTAACTAAGACAATGGCTAATAGGATGAAAGAAATCTTACCTTTTATCATTGATCAGTGTCAAGGAAGTTTGGTACAGGGGAGATCAATCTTGGATGGGGTAATCATGGTTCATGAAGCCCTACATTCGGCTAGGCAAACTAACAAGGCAACCTTTGCCCTAAAACTTGATATGAGCAAAGCCTTTGATCACGTTAACTGGGAATTCTTGATAGCTATTCTTCTAAAATTTGGATTTCATCCCCAATGGGTGAGGCTCATAAAAGAATGCATATCAAATCCTTGGTTCTCAGTTTTGGTCAACGACATGATAACTGGGTATTTTCAAAGCCATAGGGGGCTTAGGCAAGGAGACCCGATCAGCCCGATGTTGTTTATCATAGCAAGAGGCATTGGGTAGGATGATTAAAGTAGCATGCAATGCAGGTCTAATTACAAGGATTAAAGCCACCTCTCTCACCAATCCAGTTACTCACCAACAATTCATTGATGACACTCTAATGTTGACTCAATCTTCAGTGGTGGAAGCTAGAAGGATCAAGCATATTCTCCAGCTCTATGAGGAGGCGACAGGATAGAAGGTAAATTTTGACAAGAGTAAGCTTTACTTCCTTAACACCCCTATTCAAAGGTAAACCAGAATTGCAATGATTTTGGGATGTTCGATAGCGACTCTTCCCACTTCGTATTTAGGCCTTCCCCTTTTCACTGGTTCTCCCAAGAAATCTATGTGGGATGGAGTGGTAGAAAGAATCCAAAAAAAATTGGTTGGATGGAAAGGACACTTCTTGTCTCAGGCAGGGAAACTCACCCTCACCATGGTTACCTTGCAGAGTATCCCGGTGTATTTCCTATCTATTTTCAAAGCTCCAATCAAGGTTTATCAAAAAATCGAGCAGCTCCAAAAGAATTTTCTCTGGTCGGGATCGGAGGGAAAACAGAGAATCCACTTGGTGGGCTGGAGCAAGGTGTGCAGGCCGAAAGAAAATGGGGGTCTAGGATTGTGAAGAATTGCCCACCTAAATGTAGCCTTACTGGGCAAACATGCCTGGCGTCTCATTAACAATGAGGAGAATGAGTGGACAACCATCATCAAAAGAAAATATCTTCAGGGTTTGGATTTCTTGAATGAAGACATTCCCAGAAGAGGGTCAGCATTTTGGAAGGCAATCTTAGCCAGTAAAGAGGTCATCAAAAAAGGTCTGAGATGGGTCTTAGGGAATGGCCAAAGAATCAGGTTTTGGGATGACAGGTGGGCCAAGGAAGAAGCGCTATCTCAGGCTCCCCACCTGGCCAGGATCAAAAGAATCATAGAGGACTCCATAGGGAGGAGAGTAGCTGACTTCATGAGACAGGACAGAGGAAGACTCACATGGAAACAGATAAGGATTTAGGGTCTTGAAGCGGAGTCACAAGAAATCCAAAGTATCCTGCATCAACAATTTATACCTATGAAACCAGAGCAGGATCAGGTTGTATGGGCAGCTACAAAAAATGGCCAGTTCTCAGTAAAATCCGCATACAAGCTAATGCTAGACCCTGAGGACCCCATTCTTCAGACCCAATTGGTGTGGGTCAAAAAACTTATTCCAAAAATAGCAGTGTTTTCATGGCTGGTGATTCAAGGAAGGATCCTCACCATTGACAATATGATACGAAAAGGTATGATTGTTGCTAACCATTGTTATTTGTGCAGGGCCAATTGGGAGTCCATTCTCCATATTTTCTTGGAATGCTCGGTCTCTGTGGGTATCCTTGATGGATTATTCCAAGCTTTTAGTATTTCTTGGGTCAGACCGGATACCATTTTGGAACTTTTCTACCAATGGCCAAATCCCTTTGTGAGCCTTAGGCTTAGGTTTATGTGGAGGATCTGTCTTCACCACTTTCTATGGTAGGTGTGGTTAGAAAGAAACCATAGAGCTTTCCACGAGTCAAGTCATGATGTCACCTCCATTACCACTAGGATCTTGACCTTTGCCCATGAAAACGCTTGCCTTATCCCTCAAGAAGCTCGAAACCTTCCCTGGGGGAGAGGCAGATTGCCCAATCCTTAAATTTAATCCTGGTTGAGGATCCTGTGCTCATCAAGACCAACCCTAGACTAGAAGCCAAGTGGAATCCGCCCCCGGTTGGGTGGTTAAAGCTCAATTTTGATGGGGCCTCTAAAGGGAATCCTGGTAGAGCAAGGGCTGGAGGAGTAGTGAGAGACCACCAAGGTAAGTTGGTAGTGGCCTTCTCTGAGCAGCTAGGCACAAGGACAAATAATGAGGCGGAAGCAAGGGCGGTATGGAGGGGTCTTCAGATTTCTCAAAAGTTTGAAGGTAAATTAATAGTCGAAGGAGATTCAATGCATATCATAAACCTCCTAGGAAATAGGAAAAATCCTCCATGGCGAGTGAAGACTGTCATCGAAGAGGCCAGGATCTTCTATCAAGCAAGGAATGATCGGATGGCCCAACACGTATTTCGAGAAGCCAATAGAGCAGCTGATAAATTGGCCAAGAGCCCAAATCAGATATAGTTAAAACAAACAATTTTTATTATTCCAATTATTTATCGCCCAAACCTTAGAACACGATATATAGTGCATATTACAACTACCCACGTAACAAATGGAAGAATATTAGGGAAGAAGGATTAGGGAAGATGGAGAGATAAGGGGATAAGGAGGAGGAATAAGGGGAGAGAATAAAGGAGGAGGAATAGAAGGAATAAGGGGGAGGAGAAAAATGAATTTGCCGACATTTTTAGAAAAACAAAATGCGTTCACACTAGAGCACTATTTCTAGCCAAGTTTTCTCTTGAACGCGTTCACACTGCAACACTCTCCCCCTTAAAGTTGAGAGGTCTGACTAGACAGTCTCTCAGCTTTATAAATTGAGCTTTAGCCATGCCTTTGGTGAATATGTCTGCAACGTTCTCCAAAGTGCGACAAAATTTAAGCTCAACAATTTCTTGCTCCACCATGTCTCGGATGAAGTGATACTTCATATCAAAGTGTTTTGTTCTGCTATGGTGGATTGGATTATATGCCAACTGAATGGCACTTATGTTATCATAGTAGATTCTGGTTGGACCACTTTGCTGTTCTCCAATCTCTTCCAACACTTTTCTTAACCAAAGGGCTTGAGTACTAGCATATGTGACTGCTATATACTCAACTTCTGTAGAAGACAATGCTACAACTGTCTGCTTTTTGGAACTCCATGTAATTAGTCCTGATCCTAGACTAAAACAGTTCCCTGAAGTAGATTTCCTATCATCAATGTTGCTGCCCCAATCACTATCACTGAAGCCTACTAGCTTGACAGTCTTACAATTGTGGTAATGGATTCCAAAATCCCATGTACCCTTTACATATCTGAGAATTCTTTTAGCTGCTTGCAAATGCAGCTCAGATGGACTAGCCATAAATCGAGAGACAAGAGAAACAACATACTGAATGTCTGGTCTGGTGTTGGCGAGAAACATCAAACTCCCAACCATGCTCCTGAAAGTGGTCACGTCAACTTTAGGTGCTCCATCATCTTTGCTTAATTGGATCCCATGTCCAACTGGAGTTGCAACTGGTTTGCAATGCTCCATAGCAAACTTCTTGATCATGTCCCGAGCATACTTATGTTGACAGATGAAGATCCCCTGAATCTGTCTGATGGACTTCCATTCCAAGGAAGTAATGCATTAAGCCAAGATCCTTCATCTCAAACTGCTTCATCATGGAGCGCTTGAACTCCATATTCACTTTTTCATTACTACCCATGAAAATGAGATCATCCACATACAAGCAAACTATGAGGATGTCGTTACCTTGCTTCAGGTAGTAAAGTGTGGGTTCATTTCTGCTTCTGGTGAACCCAAAATCTTTGAAGTACCCATCAATGCGTGAGTACCAAGCTCGTGGTGCCTGCTTGAGGCCATAGAGTGCCTTTTTCAGTCTGTAAACAAGGTGCTCCTTACCTTGCTCTTGAAATCCTTGAGGTTGCTCAACATACACTTCCTCTATTAAGTACCCATTGAGAAAGGCACTCTTCACATCCATGTGTTGGACTTTCCATCCCTTGTGTGCAGCTAAAGCAAGAACTGTTCTGATGGTCTCCTGTCGAGCTACAGGAGCAAATGTCTCCTCATAATCAATACCATACTTTTGTGTAAATCCTTTTGCAACCAATCTTGCTTTATGCCTTTCAATGCTTCCATCAACATTGTATTTGGTCTTGAAGACCCATTTACATCCAACACACTTCTTTCCTTTAGGAAGCTCTACCAGCTCCCAAGTATCATTGTTTTTTATAGAGGTTATCTCCTCTTTCATGGCATCTTGCCAAATTTTTTGAGTACATGCCTTCTCATAACTAGAAGGTTCAAGTTGTGCACTAGTTAACAAGGCATAGTTAACTACATCTCCCCGAGGTTCATTGGGAGTCATCATCACCATACAAATGCATATTTTCAAGTCTTTGTAAAACTAAAACTCATCTCACTAGCTTGACTTCTAGTATACCTTCTTTGAAAATTTTTATCCAACATCTGATAAGATGGATGATGTTGGAGAGTTCTCTTACCTCTCGATGGAGAATCAATATCCATTGGTGAGGAACTGACTGACCTTTGTGGAGAAGGACTTGGTGATGATGATGATGAACTGGAAGTCGAATGTCTACTTGGGCTTGGAGGAGGAGGAGGAGTATTCTTGCCTTTCTTTGGTGCTATCTGTTGCACCTGTGTAGAACCTGCATCATGAGATTCAACATCGCTATAAATTTGGGGATTTCCCCATTCTCCCCCTTCATCAAAAATCACATCCCTGGAAAGTATTATTTTTTGAGTCCTAGGATTGTAGAGTCTGTAAGCTTTTGTGTTCTCACAGTACCCTACAAAAATGCATGCTTGACTCTTAGGATCGAGCTTCTTTCTCTGTTCATCAGGAATGTGTGAGTAAGCCAATGAACCAAACACTCTGAAATGCTTGACATTCGGTTTCTTACCATACCATGCTTGGTAAGGAGTTTTCCCTTTCAAACTTGAAGTAGGACTCCTATTCAAAATATACACACTGGTCCTGGCTGCATCTGCCCAATACATATTGCTCAAATGCTTCGTTTGAAGCATAGATCTTGCCATCTCTACAATGGTGCGGTTCTTTCTCTCAGCCACACCATTCTATTGTGGAGTATAGGCAGCAGTGAACTGCCTCTTTATTCCATGTTTTTTACAAAAATTCAAAAATTCATTAGAGGAGTATTCTCCTCCTTTATCTGATCTGAGACACTTAACAGAATATCCACTCTCATTTTCCACTCTTGCTTTAAAATCTACGAAGCAATCAAATGCTTCATCTTTATGCTTCAAGAAATATATCCAACACATTCTTGAAAAATCATCAATGAAAAGAAGAAAGTAAGAGTTATTACCAATGCTCTTGGTCTGCATCGGACCACAGATGTCTGAATGCACTAGTTGGAGTGGATAACTGGCCCGCCATGCTTGTCCATGAGGAAATTTGGTTCTAGCATGCTTGCCCAAGGCACAACCTTCACAGACTTCCTTATTGTCCTGAACTTTAGGAAGTCCGGTCACCATTGCTTGAGAAGTTAACATCTTCAAACTGGCTGAATTCAAATGACCGTATCTCAAGTGCCACAACACACTTGGATTTGCAATAGCAACATTTACTAATTGATCTCCTCCTGGCTGGCCAAAATTTAAAGGAAATAACCTGTTCCTTGTCATTGGCACTTGAGTAATGACTCTATCACTATTACTCTTATCAAAAATGGTACATTTACCTTCATCAAACAATAATTTATAGTTCTTCTCTAACATTTGACCAACACTTAAAATATTGTGTTGGAGATGAGGTGTGTAATAGATATCACTTACTTGTTTCATGCCCTCTTTTGTTGGAACCTCCATGGCTCCAATGCCTTCAACCGCCAATGACTTGTCGTCTCCCAATTTGATGTTGGATTTGTAGGAAGAATCCGGAGTAGCAAAGAGTTCTTCTTTGCCACTCATATGATTTGAACACCCAATGTCCAAGATCCAGGTATCATTCAGGTTCTGATCTGACTTGCCATATGAGAGAAAGATATTTGAGGTCCCTTCCTCTTCTCCAAAATTGCCATACTGACTGCTCTGACTGCTGCTCCCTTGAGAATATTTCGACCAACAGTCACGAGCAAAGTGGCCAAGTTTGCCACAATTGTAGCAAGCTTGTTTTGACTTGTCACTTCCTTTTCCTCGTCCTGGATGCTTCCCTCTGTTCTGCTGTCCACCTCTATTCTGACCTCCACCTCTGTTTGAAGATCCTCCTCTGTTAGGAGTTCCACCTCGTGGACTATTCCTACCTCTTCCTCTGTGTTGACCTCTACCTCGACTTTTGCCTTGTCCTTTTCCTTCTTGTGAAGCGAAGGCTTTGTCATCGCCTCCATGGCTAGTGGAAGGAGATTCCTGCAATCTCTCTTCATGTGAAAGAAGAGAACCAATTAGTGCATCAAAGGAAAGTGCAGTCAAATATTTTGACTCTTCAATAATGATTGCTACATGATTCCACTTAGGAAGAAGTGTTCGCAACACTTTCTTCACCACAACTTCTGGTTTAATCTCTTCACCTAGAGTGACCATTTTATCTACTACGGCTTTGACTCGCACGCAGTAGTCTCCTACTTTCTCATTCTCTTGCATTATGAGATTTTCAAAATCTCTTTTCAGAGTTTGAAGCCTGACCTGCTTCACTTGATCACTCCCTTGAAAACTTTCCTTTAAAGCATTCCAAGCATCTTGAGCTGTTACACAGGATGCTATTCTAGGAAATATGCTTTTATCTAGGGCTGCTTGCAAATGATACAGGGCAGAGGAATTATTTTTCTGTGCTTCTTTCCTAGCTTTTCTATCAACAACACTTAAAGCAGTCTAGTCAGTAGGAGAGGGTTCTGTGTAACCCTCTTCAACTACATCCCACAAACCTTTACCTATCAACAAGGTTTTCATCTTTATTGACCAGTATTCATAATCACTACCATTGAATTCTGGAATTGGAAGATTTGAATTTGAAGCCATTTCTACTACTTGAAAGCAAACTTTGATTTGACTAAAAATAGGAAGTACAAAGCAATTACAAGTTCAAATCAAATCTAGATTTCTTAACTCTCTCACTGATTTCTTCTTCTTCTTCTTGTGGATTGTCCAGTACTGGAGGTCCAAAATTGTCTGCAATGGAATCCTCGTCGTCACTGATGACAACTATTTCAGGAGCTATCGCTGGCTCGGCCTGTGCTAGCTCAGCCTCTACTGGCTCAGGCTCTGGAGAGCGTGGGGTATAACTTTCACTGGATTGTTGCTCCGGCTCAGCTGGAGAGTAGCTATCACTGGCTTGATCTACAGGTGCGGCTTCAATTGTATCGGACTCCTCCACTCGTTGTCCAAAAATATTGTCTTCTGAGTCAGCCTCGTAACCAGAATCTGGATTCCTTTGGTGGGCTATAACAGAATTCTACAACTGACTGAATACGACATGCAGTCCGTCTCGTCGAACTCGTTCATCAAAAGCTTTGACAGTTTCTCTCCGTAGTAGAGAGCACAAAGCATGGTAACATCCGGTAGATCTGATCATCTACTCATCAAGGCAAAAAGAAAAATTCGTTAGAGCTTCTGAGGTTACAATTTTTGCTCTTTTACAGTCGTTGAGGCTATTACACAAAATTTTTAGCCTTGAACGGGGTTCCAAGGGGCAGTGCACTCGAAGGCTTCCCGTCACCTTTTTTGTACAATGCTTGCCTCTCAGGCTATTACACAATTTTGCAAGGTTTTTCAAGCCCTCTTGGGCGATTTTACAATTTGCCTCTAGGGCAATAGGTTCACTATTTCTCTTATAAAGTTTTACAATTAAACTTTTAAAGCACTTTAATAATTTTAACTTAATAATAAAAATATGCTTTAAAAATTATAAAAAAAACATTTTTTTTTAAATAATTAAAAAGCATTATTTAAATTATTAAATTAATATTAAAGAAACTTGAATAAAAGCTTAATGTAATTTTTTAAAACCTTTGTCTTTTTGACGTTTTGCAGGTCGAACTCACGACCACCCTCAACTCCGGCAAGATTCTTCACCAATGCGCCCTGCAACTCTTTTGAATATCTTATCCCGACTGCCGCACTTTTACCCTGCAAGGTTGACGATTTCACACAAAAAAATAATAAAAAAAACTTTTGCCAGGCGTCCCCGATGGGTTTCGAACCCGGGACCTTCTCCGAACAACAAAGGCACACTCGCCACTCGCGCTATGCCCACTGGCGTGCTTACAATTCAAGGCAGCTTCCCTGTGAACACGACGCCCTCGCGTTTAAAAAATAAAATAAAACACATTATCCCACATTGCCTGGGATAGAGGCTATGGGAGGGAATAAGAACGCGAACGTGCGCATTGATATTTGATTGCCTTCGGGCAATCGTCCTCTTCCAATATTTTGCTACGATCGCAACCAACCACACAATGACACCTCAGCGCTCCTGCCAACTCGTATGCCACGTCCTCTCACCTGCCACGTCAGTCTCAAAGTGTGCGCCACTCCATGTCAGCAATTGTTCCTCGTACTGCATGCCGCTTCGTCAGCTCGCCACCTCAGCAGCCAATGCCACCTCAACCAGCCACCTCAGTGTCCATGCCTCGATCTGCATGGAATCGAACCTCGATTTTTGTGCCACTGCACTACGTCAACCTCCACTTCGATCTATGTGTCTGACAGTCCTACTGCCAGACTGTAGGTCGCTTCAAAAATCGGGCTCAGTCTCCCGTTCCAGTTCCAGCTGCCTCCATCAGGAACCGACCGCCTCAAAAATCATGCCCAGTTGGACTGCGTACCCACGTTGCCCTCGTGCGGCCTCCGCCTGCACCTGCTCTGATACCAGATTGAGAGCCCAAATCAGATATAGTTAAAACAAACAATTTTTATTATTCCAATTATTTATCGCCCAAACCTTAGAACACGATATATAGTGCATATTACAACTACCCACGTAACAAATGGAAGAATATTAGGGAAGAAGGATTAGGGAAGACGGAGAGATAAGGGGATAAGGAGGAGGAATAAGGGGAGAGAATAAAGGAGGAGGAATAGAAGGAATAAGGGGGAGGAGAAAAATGAATTTGCCGATATTTTTAGAAAAACAAAACGCGTTCACACTAGAGCACTATTTCTAGCCAAGTTTTCTCTTGAACGCGTTCACACTGCAACAAGTGGAAGTTGATGGATTGGTCACATGGTAACAGGGGGTCCCAAGTGATGTGGATATCATTGTTCAAAATGATCGTAAATGCAGCTAAGACCGAGGTGTCTTGGGGTGTGGGGTTTCTGAAGGATAGTAGTATTAGTGGACAGACTGTCCCTAGCAAGGTTTGGTTTCTGTACAACATAATCCTGATATTTGTATCAGGTTTGGGTGTGGGGTTTCTGAAGGATAGTAGTATTAGTGGACATACTGCCCCTAGCAAGGTTTGGTTTCTGTACAACATAATGCTGATATTTGTAACAGGTTTTGGGTTCACCTGTAAAACCCAGTATTAGTGAAGATGCTTCTTAATTACCAAAAAAAAAAATACTAGAAAAATCACAATATTGGAAAATTTACAAATCAGGTAGTTGAAACAAATATTCTCAGCTTGTCCAAAATTACTATTATGAAATCTGATATCAAATAAATTCAAATTTATTAATGTTGTGAAAACTAAAAAATCACAATACTAGAATATTCACAAATTAGGTAACTAAAACAAACACTTCTCAGCTTGTCCAAAATCACTATTATGCATAGCAGTTATCTATGTCACCACAATCTGATCACTAAAATCATCATTATCGTCATTATCATCCTTATCGTTCGTGTTCCCGGTACCCTTTCTGTCTACAAGAGAATTCCAATATGTTAATGCCCTGTCATAAGAAAATGTGTTCAACTAATACAATGACACAAATTCTCAAACAATTTTCTAAATTTTTATCCAACCTGTTACAGAGTTTAGATTTAACGAAAGATAGTGAACTAAAAACCCTCTCATCTTCCACAGATTCCAATATCATTGTTTGACATAATTCATATAAACAAAAGTATTCACTAATAGTATCTTGTAAGACACTACTTGGATACAATTTTTGCCACAAACGTGCAATGGAACCAGTCTCATTGATGTTACTCAAAAGTGATGTTTGTTCAACCATTGTTCCATCAAAATGCGATGATTGTTGTTTTAAGAGATCTTTGTTGAGTATACCTTTGATTTCAACACCATTGACTTCCACACTTTACTGAAATGATTAATAATTTTGAACATATATTTAACAAACAACTCATGTGCATAATTGTATTTAGTACAAGGACCCCAAAACATGGGGTTAACCGCACCCATTGCCTCAAGCAACTTATCTCTTTGAAACCATTCTCTTATCTCTTTTGTCAATGATTTTGCTATTTTAAACAATTTTTTCTTTATTTTGTGTAAAACAATCTATTGTGTGTTACAAGAACTTGTTCAATATCATCAGCAACTATACTTGCCTGCCTTTCATAACAATACAAAGGTATCATATTTCCATGAACATTAATACAAATATGATCATGGATGTCAAAATTCAAAAAGCTTTTTGGATTGTTTATGTTTGTCAATGTATTCCAACTATCAAACAAGGGATCTTCAAAATATTTTTTGGAAACATATAATCTGTCAATAATCACACATATTTGATTTCTCATCCTTATGAAATCAATGATATATATGGATCTTTCTTGTACAAGTTTAATCAACCTAATCATTTCATGTAACATTGGAAGAATACCACACAACATTAAAAGGATTTTGAAGTCAGTCAAACGGAACAACAAATATTTTGCCTTATCAACAACCCTACGATTTGTGTACATCAACCCCGTTAATGATTTATACTCTTTAAAGACTCTATGTTTAGGTTGATACATTGAAATACACTTTGAATCCACATATTTTAACAATTTTTTTCCTTCTGTAACTCCTAGTGCAAACTGTTGAAATTCTGTGAACCTTTTTGGACTGCAAGAAAAATAAGAATGCATTTCATGAATAAGGTCTTCTACTCTTGCAACATTTTTAAAATATCTCACAATTTTATATGCTGTATTTACTCTATGAGACATGCAATGAATGGGTATCATACATGGGGTAACTGATGTTTGGATACAAACATAAAGACCATTACTGTGCCCTTGCATTATAGCAGCACCATTAGCTCCGATGCATATTAACTTTGTGGCTATCTCTATATCATTCATTTTTGCAATATCCTTTAAAATACTCACAACAACATTATAGATGTTTGTTGCATTTGAACTTTCCACCATCTTATATTATTCCTAGCAAACTAGGTTGCCTTACATGATTTTGAAATATGTACACATGTATGCAAATCCATGATGTGTTGTCCATAGTCGTCACCTCATCAATAAAAAGTGATATGAATCTGGCATGTTTTACTTTCTCCCTCAGGTCCTCCTTCTCAACAATGATATACATTTTATCATTTACTAACCACTTTAATCTGGCCAATGGGAACTAAGAAGTTTTTACACATCAGCTATTTCAAATAGGTGCTTATAATCACTAAAATCATAAATGGGTCTACCCTTTTTGAGAATATTATATATAATAGCCAACTGCAAACTTTTTGAAGCTAAAATGGTCTTATGCATTTTTTGAAATTGGGATTTAATCGTTCCACCTTTCCTAATAAGGGATTATTGTTGCTTTAAGTGATTTTCATATTTTATTACATATCTGACATGCATACATTTTTATGCATCCTTCCACTTAACTTCTTTTTTAATTTTACCATCACTTCCTTGAACTTTTACATAAACTTTTCCAGCATGTTTTTCTATTGTATCTTTCTTATTTTGCAGCCTGTGATCCTTACCTAGTTTCCAACTACAAATATTGCATCTACATTATTATTTTTCGAACTAGTTGTTCATGGAAGGGATAGGCTTTATCCACAAAAATATTCTTACCCATTCATCTTTAAATTCCCTTCCAATAGCCCAGTTAGATGTCTTTCTCTTTTTAGTATTTTTTCCTAAAGATTCGAAAGAATATTTTAATGTATTTTATTTATCGCTTTCGTTTTCAATTGGCATGTCCGTTTGAAGAATATCTTCAAGTGTTTTTTGGATATCATTGTTAAGAAAATTTTCATTAGAATGCATCTCTTGGTGAGGAATATCTTCAAGTGGAGGTATATCAGGGTCAACAGGGTATTTTGCATAGTAGCATACAATAATATTTTTTTATCATTTTTGGATTTAACAAAAAAAAAATCAAACAAGAATATGATTCATATCATCATGAAATATGTACATAGGCACATATTATGAGTTAAATATTTGATAAATAAAACATTATTTAAAATAATCATTGAATATACAACTAACTATTCAGAAGTCAAAAAATATTTGTACCTTTAATTTGCTTCGATGTCGATGGCTCATTGGATTTCGATATATTGCTAAAATAATTCAATATACTCTTTTTAGTAGGATATTTAACCCCCTTCTTTGCATTGCCAATAGGTGATATTTTACTTGTAAAGAAAATATTTTTCAATTTAGAAAAGTAATAAAATGAAGAGATTTTAATTATGTGAGGGCTCAATATAATGTAGTAATTAGAATAAACAAATGGTGATTTGGTAGAAAATACATACCTATTTCTAGACATGATTTATTGTTTTATTTTTGCCACTACACTAGAGATAGCACTTGTAACTAAGAAAAGCATAAAACTAATCAATATACAAATTCAAATCAATGTAATAAAAAAACTTGTGTATGCGAAATAGAGCATCACAATGTCCTTAGAGAACCAAAGTAATTACTTACTCATAATATTGTAACAGAAAAGCATATCTCAATATAAACAGAGAATCAAAGAGTGTTAACAGAAAGAAAATACGAGAAAACATGGAGAACATGATGAAATAGAGAATAACATGGGAAATAGAGCATTGACTTATCTTATTTCTACAACTGATTCAACTCATATTCTCTAAAAAGCAAAAAAATACATCATAGATTCATAATGTTTTAAGAAATAGAGTACCTAGTGCAAAAAAAGGCCCGAAGGTAGATGCGGTTGGAAGATTGATCAATAGTCAACCTAGTTTAAGAACAGTGTCAGTTGTAGTCTTGTGTCAAGTCATCCGTAGTTTGTGTAAATATCAGTCTGTGTACAGATTAGTACAAAATGGTGGTTCCAATACAGATCAAAGCCTGAATGTTGATTTGATTACAAAATAGCTATCGAATGTTGGTCCGTGTACAAAACAGATACCAAATTTTGGCCCAGGTACAGAACAGGAACAAGATGTTGATCCAAAATCAAAATTTTGTCAGGTCGTCTGAATACTGGAATGACTACAAATTAGTTTTCGTGTGGTGGTCCAGGTACAAAATAAAGTTGGTATGTTGATCTGGGTGTATATTTGTGCAATTGTTTTGTATGTCGGTTCGTGTGCAGAACTATGTCAAGCGAACGAATTTTGGCTCGGGTGCATAACAAAACCTAGATGTCGGTTCAGGTAAAGAAATGTTCTTATCTATCATTCCAGGTGTAGATATAGTTTTTGTTTTGGTCCGAGTAGAGTTTTGACTTAGATCGATAGGTTTTTGGACTCGACTGAAATTCAAAAAAAAATTGCAATAGATTGAATGTACTTTTCGATTCGAATGTGAAAAAGTATCACTGGCGTGTTAGTTATTTATGGTGTTATAGTTGGCGAGTTGGGCGATATAAATTAAAAATTTTATAAATTTAAGGTGAAAATGGTCCACAATTTAGGCGGGAGTGTTGGTGAGGTTTAAAAAAACGTAATACTATTATCAACGAATGGTGAACCGACACCTAAAAAAATCCAAAAATTTTGGGCGAAAGGACCGATGTCTAGGGTCCCCAAATTTGCCAATTTGAATTTTTGAAAATGCAAATATTCATCCTATTGGCAAATATTCATCGTTGTGCATAACCTTGTGATGAGCTTTGCTTCATAGGTATACATAACCAACTATTGGATATTGCTCTACTAGCATCTAGGCATTTATATCCCTAATAAAGTTATCTTTGATCTCACTCTAGACCTTACTCTAATGCTAGTCAAGTGTTCATAGCTTTGATAGGGTTTGTTTGAATCACCCAAGCAATTGAGCCCTCCTATTTTTTATTTTTTTTGAAAAAATATTTATTTGGCTTAGTTTACAAGATCTATGGTCTATTTTTGGGTTGTGAATCACTATGGAAAATTGAAGGGTGAACATTTGAATAATTTTTGCCTAAGAATCAAACTAAAATGGTTCCATTTCTCCTGATCTAGAATCTATCTAAAGTGTTTTCACTTTGAAGCTACAACAACCTTTTGTATTACTTTCTAGATTAATTTGTTTTACCCCAAGACTAGGATATACACAAAATGGATGACTAATCCAATCTTGACTCTATTGAGTTTAGAGAAGAACCTTTTATCTCCAAATTGAAAGAAAACACTTTCTCTTCGGAGTAACCAAAATTTAATTACACTTGACCAATCTTAGACAAAAGGAGGAAGGCACAAAACAAAGCAAAACTAAAGACAAAAACAAAGCAAAATAGAAACATGATCAACACACTAAAATTTCAAAACAACAAACTGTGTATAGGCTTATTCACAAGGCAAAATTGGAATACTTTCAGGCACTAAAATAGTATTTTATGAATTGCACATTCATTGGTAATGTGACATCCTATCTACTTAGGAATTTTAACCTAAAGGTATTTTCTTTTAGAATATTTGGTATCTAGAAGGGACCTAGACAAAGGGGGTCAAATTTCCCATGGTCACATTCCTTTTCATGGGCCTTATCCCATAGTAACACCAAATCTGCAATCCAAAAGGTTGTTATTTAAGCCCTCTTATCAAACCAGTATTTTTTCATTCCCTAATGTTTACTAAAATGTTACAATGCATCCTCCCTTTTCTCACCATACTCATCAAATTAAATAGTCTATTTTCAATCATATCCTTTGTGTCCAAGTAGTTTTTCATGAATTGCAAAGTAAGGATCTTGAGGTTGATGGGAAAAATAAGATATTAACTATAAATAAAATGATAGAGGGATGTACCTAATGAAAACTTACTAATTTTTCTATCTGACCACAATGTGTACTTCAATTTATTAGGCTAATATTTGAGATTCTTATCCAAAATTTTCCTAATTATTTCTAGAAGGTTTTTGTTAGTTGATTCTGCTAAATTATTACTTGAGGATAGTAATTAGAAGATAATTTTAGAGTTAAATTATTATCATAATCCCATTTAGTAAATTGTAAGGAATAAAAAGCAAGTCCAGTGTCACATACCATAGCATATGGCATCCCAAACTTGGTTACAATGTTATATTCAAGGAATTGGATCACAACCTTTGTTATGCAGTTTTTGGATGCTTGAGCCTCTATCCAATGAGTGATATAGTCAATGGTAGTTAGGATGAAAATGTGATTAGCTAATAATTTAGGATTGATGACACCAAAAAATTTTGGTCCCCATTATGCAAATGGGTGAGCTTCAATCACTAGTTGTAATGGCATGGAAGAATTCCTTTCTTGGTGAGTTGCAATCTAACAAACATGACATGATTAGACATGTGTGAGTGCATATTTAATGACATGATACCAATAGTAATCAACTCTTAGTATTTTATGTGTTATGGACTTCCTTGAGCCATGTCCTGTTCCATATTTTAAATAAAAATCTTTGAGAAGTTTTGTAGTTTCTTGTTTATTTAGACATCTCAAGAAGATTCTCTCATGATTTTTTCTATATAGAATACTTGATTTTATCATTATTTTATGATTTTAAGGCATAATGCTCTTATTTCTATGGAATTTAAATAATTAGGACAAACTCTATTTAGTAAATAATATAAATTGTCTCGGTACCACTCATCATTGGTAATTTCTTCCATAGAATATTGTTGGCATAAAATCTAATAATCAAGTTCAACCAATGTTGTGCTCAATCCCTATCCTCTAACTATTATCATTGGAATAATTTCTAAATCAAACTCTTGCAGGATAGAAACCCACTTACCTTTATGTTCTCCTAGCTCATTTTGCATCAAAATCTTTTATAGTCAGATCAGACACTATTGCAAACACTTTGGTATGCAAAATATAGTGTCAAAATTTCTTCAAAGCTTTGATAAAAGTAAAGGCTTGTTTATCAATTAATATGTACTTTATTTGAGCATCCTTTAATGGTGAACTTATGAAAACTATTGGTCTTTCATCTCCAACTTCTTTCCTTTGAGTTAAAACTCCAACCATCAAATGTTCGAAAGCAAATGAATAAATGTACAAGTGTTGAGTATAATCTGGACTATAAATACAAGAGCACTTGTGATTGCCTTTTTAATTTATTGGAAGGAAGCCTATTCTTTCCCAGTCTATATGATCTTGGCATCCTTCTTGAGCATTGCATTCAGAGGTCAGACTATATCTACAAACACAAAAAATATTTTCTCACAAAATTAACTTTTCCAGAGAGGGACTTCAGCTCTTGTTTACTTCTAGGAAGGGAAATTTTTTGAATCACCTTAATTCTTTCTAGGTTAATGAAAATACCTACTTTAGAAATGACATGCCCCATGATTTTTCCTTTTGTGACTCAAAAAAAATCATTTTTAGATATTTAATGAGATACCATGCTCTCATCATCTCTGTAGTACCCTTCTTAAGTCTTCTACATGGTCTACACGCTTTTTAGAAAAGACAAGGAGATCATCCATGTATATCACAATGCATTTGCTAATGAGGTACTTAAAGGCAATGCCCATAGCTCTTTGGAAATTTTCCCCTATATTGATTAGGCTAAATGGCATCCTCCTAAATGAAAACTTTCCTCATTTGGTAGTAAATATAGTTTTGATCTTGTCCTTAGGATCTAACATTACTTGATTGTACCCTTAGTAACTATCTAGGAAAGACATCATATGAGAGTCATTCACTATTTTTAGTATTTCATCTAGGGAAGGGAGGGGATAATTATCCTTCTCAAATGCTTTGTTAATATTTATAAAATCTACACACTAGCATATTTCTCCATTTTTTATGAACTAGTACTAGATTTGCAACCCAGGTAGACTATCTTACATGGAAAATGATCCAAGTAGCCAAATGTTTTTGTATCTCTTTGAAAATGAGATGCTCAAATAATGGATTCACTAGTATCTATTTCTGTTGGAAAGGCTTCATTCCAAGCTTCAAAGAAACAGTATGGGTAATAATTGACATATCATAGGTTTTTAGATCTTTGTACCTCCATGCTATAACATCCCTGCTATCCTTTAAGGACCGAGTTATTCCTCTTTTCTCCTAATCACTGCAATAAATATTTCTAGTAAGTTAACTAAGCTACCTCAAATAGATAAATATTTGACTTTATTAAGGTAATAATATTATATCTAAATTTGTTTTGTTCTAGTATTTTCTCTATTTATTGCAATCATCCACTATATTTTGGATGCATAGGTACTATGGGACTCTTAGGTGGAAATGTGTTTGAATTGGCCTAGTCATCAAGAGGGATAGAGGTTTTTTTTGGAGGTGTGGAAAAAGTTATTGGTGCTTTCCCTTTACTCTAAATAATATAATTATTTCCTCTTTGAAACTGTCGATAAGCTTGCACCTCTTCTTATAAGCATTCTTTAGGTTCCTCTTCATCCACTCTTGAGAGTTCATATGTCTTTTTTGCAACATAAAAACTTAGATAACAGCAACCAAATACATGCAAATATTTGGACCTCTAAAAATAAATAAACTTCACTAGTTAGCCTTCAATTTAGTGGAAAGAGATATTTGTCGAGTCCTAATCTTCACAAGTTTTCCTGTAACCCTATGGAAAGACTCTAGCCAAGAAAATAACTTTAATTTTTTTGAAAATGAGATTTGTCTATCTTCTCTCTATCTCTCTTATGGCTCTCCCTATCTCTTTTCAATCTACCTTGTGCTCAGATATCACTATTAGCTTTTGATGCTAGATACGTAATGAGAAATAAACCACAAGATATAAATTGAGCATGCAATATTAAATATATGATAATGGCAATATACTAAGCATGTAAAACTCATAAGAATATGTGATAACTCATAAAACTGCCATTAATGAAATCTCATAAAAATAGTACAATGATATAAAATGGAGGTCTTAAACACTCCATATTCCATACATGCTCTACATTGTATCTATTACTCCTCTACACTATGCTCTCTATACTCTCATATTGTATCTCACTTTTTCTACTATCAAAGGCCTATATATAATGAGATGTGACTCTTGGCCTTCCACCTACCTATGACTCTTCATCTTCCTATTCTATGGACTCATGTGCACATGGATAACATGCACATTTACATCATCAAGTACTTTGCACATTCTAACAACATTTGTGCATTTATTACATTGCATAAAGTAAATACTCAAACACTAACTTAAGATACTTAACCTAATCTAACCATGTACCCATGGTGGTACATTGACATGTACCAAATAATTTAATATATTCCAACAATCCTAGATGGCTAATCCATAGGCTTTCACCAAAGAGTATCTTCCTTTAGATTTAACCATCATGGCTATTTTAGAATTAAAATCTTTCAAATAATGGATGAATACCATACCCAAGGGAGGTCTAATCTTGTCGATGATATTTTGCCAATATTTGTGGAATCAAACATTGAAATCATCCATTGTTTCCATAATACTCTCTTGATGGTTGTTAGTTATTTCATGAGAGATGCATCATCTACCTCTTCTCCAAATCTGTCTATCTGGAGGTTTGCAAGTTGATTCTTATTTTTATTGAGAGTGGGGTGAGACTAATGTACCACTCCTAGGCCTTTAATCTTAAGGAAGTGGCTAGTAACCTTAAGGATATATTTTTTATTCATTGAAATATATTGCGCATAGGCTCACCATGTGATGTAAATGCTCTATCAATATAATGACATATTATCGCCTAAAATATGGTAGGCACTTAAGCATTTATGTAGGAATTGAGTCCAATATGATAGGCAGAGTAGGAAGAATCAAAGGGCTTTTGTTGTTCCATGCAAAAAATATTCTAGGGGATGATTTTTTTTAGCTACCACATTGCATTGTTGATTCCACCTCCTTGCTCTTTGATTCATGGGTGGTACCAACTCTTATGGATTGGTTCTAGTAAATTACCTAGTGATAGGTCTTCAACTCTTATATTTTTAGGTCCTTTCTTGGGAAATAAGGCACTATGTAGGAGTGGAGGTTGCTTCAACAACCTAAGAGATAGAGATCCCCACCAAAATCCCAATATTTTTTTTTGTTAGATGACTTCTTCAGGGTCCTTCTTTAGTGGAGTAACCAAATGAATCTCTTAAAGCTTCAAAAAGTAAATTGATTAAGACTTTCACCAGAGTATTATTTAAAAACTTTTTCATTAGTTTTGTGAGGAAAACATGTGAAGGTTGTCCCATCGAGTGTGACACCGTGAACTATTGTCACCTCAAAGTGTCTTGGTTGTCCAAGGTAGTGGCCTAACATGCTTAGGTACCCACACCTCATGTTGAGAAACACGTTGAGAAGCTCTATGGATGGTGAAAATTCTTGTAGGGAAACCTCTAATATTATTGTAAAGGTCTACTCCTCGTCAAATATGATATTTTGTGCACCTTTCAAATCTCTTGCAACTTTGTCTATGCTTATGCAAAGTAAAAAGAGAGAGAAAAGCATAAAAAAACTTGTAGAAATAAAATCCTAAGCTACGAGCATAATGCGCTAAGATCTAAATCCCTCCCATTTGCATATAACAAGCTTAAATAAATGTATTCACCATATTCTAATAGATATAAACTTAACACACTTCTCCATTCATAATCAGGCATTTTAAAACATATAACAAAAGTAGGACAAATCAAAATTAGTCATAACTCCCATATATGTATCAAGCAATTATAGATGCATGAATTTGGAAGAGGTTCGATGCTCCTTAGCCAATGGTTCAAGGTCCAAGACCCACCTATATAAAAGAGAAGGGATGAAAGGAAGAGCATACAAGACCATATATTAGGCATGAGCAAGTATCTCTCAATTCTTTACAATTCAAATTACATGTCTTTTATAGGCAAAACTTTGAAGGGGCTTCCCTCCAAAATATGCTAAAAAATCTAAAGTGTTATCTTCTTAGATACCCTACATCTGATAATTGGCAACCTTGAGGTCTATGGATTTGGGACCATTAATGTTGAAAGCTTTCGGGCCCTTGTATGGGTAGTTGTTGTCACCATAGACCATAACTATTGCTAGGGTTCCCTCCAGGCAACATGCGAGGGGTTTCCTATAATTAATCTTTGTCTATTTTAAGGCTTCAAGAACCAAAACTCTCCCAGGCCATGGCTTACCTTTTTTAGATTAGAATATTTATGCTTACTCGATTAGAGCATTTCATGTGGTGGAAGATAGAGGGAGATGTTGAACCTATTTGAGTGTTTTTTTTTTCGGTATGGCCTCTTCTAATTGGATGGCTGACAGGGCTTCTGCATATGATGGGTGTAGGTTGGTAGGGCAGGCTCACCCTTGCCACGTGGGTAACTACTATAAGTCTATTTACTTTTGTAAACTTTGGTGGCTCTTTTGGCCAATAATGAATGTATCTTTAGTTACCTTTTTGTGCTACCTTCCTCATCCATAAGTGGTTGCCATATGTCTAGTCTTTGAATTTAGTAGGGTTCTTTTCTTTGTGCTAACCTCCATTAATAAAATAAGCATGGGCCATTGAATATCATATCAAGGGTCAGTGGGATTCAACATCCCTCAACTGTTTACTTGGGAAATAAAAAGCGCAATCCATTGATGAGAGAATTGATAGTTGGCACGATCTCAATGCGTGTTCTCCTTTCCTCATGCCATGAAGCCTAGCATCCATCATTGATTTAAAATTAGATGATGTGTGTGGCCTATAATATTTGAAGGGCTCCAATATGGCCCCATGTTTTGGTAAACTAGAACCGCCAACACGTAGGTGCTCAACTTATGGCCTCTCAGACCAAATGCTAAAGAACTATCTGATGTATTTGTTGTGAAGGTATTTTATCACCATGGTGAATGGTCTGCAAAGCTCTTGAATGTTGGCCATTATGGAAATATTTTCTATCTCCTGTGAACATCGAATTCTTCTTGCTTGGGTCTCCCATTAATAATATCTTGTGAGCACAAAGGAGATATGATGGATGCTTGGGTGAGAGCTATGAAACCAAGCAAATGTGGGTAATACTTAGGTCTACATGCTCATCCATAAGGAATCGACCCAAAGCCTCTATCTAGATCACACCTCCACCAATGGTAGAGTCATTTTAGTTATCATCAAAATGGCTTCTTGACTCTACCCAATGGCAAGACTTGACTTAGATATTATCAAAAAGGTTGTTGCAATCACCATGGGTTGTTGATCATTAATGGGAAATCAACATGGTCATGTAGCCCCGAAGTCTTCATGTCTGCCTCAAATATCCATTGGATGATCTCTTTGACCAACCTCCTCAACAATCTTGTGGCACAAGCCATGTAGTGGCCATGTGTAGCGGATCTTCTCTATAGTATTAAGGAATGTTTATTAAATGTGAACCTTTTATCAAATTTAGTTGGTGTTTAGCAAAATAGTTAAGAAGGACTCCAAGTGTATCCTTCAAAATATTAGAGCATGGTTGAAATAATGAATACATCTACTAGAACTTGAGTGGGCCTAACAGTAAGACTTTGTAACTCCAAATAGGAGGTTCAAGGTTTAAATCCAATAGGGGGTAGAGTTGTACACCATACTTTGGTAACTAGAGTTTGGTTGGATAAACATATATTGGGTAAATAATATCCTCTACGAGGGTTGTCTCATATGGCCTATTGATTGAATTTCTTGTAAAAAATAAACACTTTAGAATAAGGTGCTTATCAAAAAAGCATAAGATGAAAAATTATTGAATATGAAAATAAATTTTTTATATTGTTTAGCAAAAATAAAAGTTATTTTTTTCCCTAAGAAATATATTCTAAAACATAGCATATAATGTCCTTGGTATGCATGATCCATTGTTGTGGATAGGATTAAAAGATCACCTTATAATCAAAGAGATATGGTCTTATAAGTAAAATATAAAAAATGTTTAGTGGTACCACATCACAAGTGATGATGTCATGCATGTGCTTGATTCATTATATTGATGCTTAACCTTGATTACTTTTTGGGATCCAATCATTCAAACAAATAGGGATGAGGATGCACTATAGTTTGAAAATCAAATCACTTTATTTTATTTTGAGCAATTATGTTTATTGTTTTTTAAATGTGAAGTAGATTGTTATTTACTCAATAGTGCGTATGGAACAAACAATCACTTTTATTAAGAACATCTAAGGTTGAGGTTTTGTTATTTCTCCAAGTGCTAGCCCTCCAATAGGTGATATTGGCCTTATATTTGCTCTTTGACATTTAAATGTGTTCAATAACATTATGCTACACCACCAAATACTTTTCTTGAGTTATAAAGTCAATGTAATTATAAGCATGCATCTTAAGATGAATGCATCGTTTGCCTCCCACTTTTTGCTTCTATTTTTATTGTGCAATAAAGGGATTTAAATTCTACTGCATTGAGTGGCCCTTTATCTATGGAACTTAGGAGATTTATGCATAGATGGATTTTGATTTGATGTTATTGAGTCTTATATAATAAAGAAATAGGACCATTTTTCTTCACTCAATATTTTTCTTTCAATTTGGCAATAAAAAGGAAGGCTCATGTTCGAGTGTCAATGGAAGAAATTTAATAATTGAACGAATATGGTAATGGAATATAATGATATATTTGAGAACATAGTGGTTCTCATCATTGTGGATGTGCAAGTGAGAGAGAAACTCATTAAACTCATTAGTATATTATTAGACTGACTTCTCATATCATTGGCATAATTGTTGGAACTACATATACTCAATTTTATAATTATTTGGATAGAAATGAGCATGCATGAGCTTTATAAACTTCATATAAGTGTCTACAAGATCTTTCTTTACTTCAAATTGGGAATGAGTGGTATTCCACCAATACAACATAAATTTAGATATCTTCAATAACATGAAGGATATCTTATTGATCTTAGTGAATTAATTTGTAAAATATTATGATTCTAATTATTGGAGATAAGTATTAAATTATTCAATATTAATTTTGCTTAGGAAGATAATCATTTTGATGTTAGACATTCCCTTGGATAAGATGCAACTCCAGAAAATGGGAGGAGAATAGGTAGCCTATTATCTTATTTGAATTATGATATCCCAAGGTTACCCAAACTAAGTATTTTCCTATTCACTCAAGGTATATTAAATGTGTCTCTTAATATTTGGAGAAGATGAATTTGTAGCATCAACCATCTTTGATGTGGATGATGTTCCTCTAGATACTAAATTATGAAACCAAACACGATGCCTATTTCTTGATAGGATGAGCATGTATAATTGGTTATTAAGTGGTGAAGCATACAAAAGAGCTTAAACTTTACCAATGGATGACAACTAATAATAACTAGGTATAACCTATAAGCATGGAAGTGTAGAGATTGATTTGATACCATTATCTATTCCAAAGGGGCCCACTATGATGGCATGAATGACAACTCCCCAACTTATCTAGTGAGTCTAAATGAATTATGTTTCAAAGTTGTGTAGCAAAATATGGCATAATTAGTCATATTTTTACACATCCATATGTTAGCTAAAAAAGAGAAATAATAGGAAGAATGTTGATCAAGAAAACACACAATAAGTTGAACCTATGTAAATAAGGGAATATTTTTTATGGATAGTGTAAATGTAAATATATCAAAATACAAAGCACTAATGTAACAAAAGTTGACAACAACATGATCAAATGGTAATAGCTCAACCGATTAGATTCGTTAAGATGGAGATCTAGGTTCAAATATTGCCAAGTGATACATGGATAATATCCAAGTTGTTGTAATACCACTATGTGGTGATGATGTAATATGGGTGGGGTTTGTTTCAATACTATATAACCAATTTGAAAAAAAAAATTGGCAACAACAATGAATCTCTAGCCCTAATGTCTATAGGTATTTGGTTGCAATGCATGCTATATGTTGAAGTCCTCAATTCCTATTCATGGTCTAGTATGCAAAAGTAAAATCCAAAGAGAAAAATTCCAAAAGAATATAAACTATCTAAATGCTAAAATATATACAACAAAATACAATAGAGTTACAAGAATATTTTGGAAACCACAACAATCCCCTTTGGGTAGTTTAACAAGACTATGTAATTCTATGTAATAGTTGTAGAAGTAGTTATTTGTCTCCTTATGCATTAGATGGAAGAATTATCTAATATTTTTATCTACCACTTGATGGATAACAACTGATGTTGTACATATGGAGATTTATATCATGGAATACTCTTATTAATGACTAGTGCTACAGGTTGGGGACTAGTACATCTCGACATATTAGAGCTGGTGATAAAAGCACTAACTCCATAATTATAATTGGCATTATTGTTAGTGAGGATGATTAGTTCTAGGATTCATGTTGCCACCTGCTATTGGTGTGTATCGTAGATGAAAAAAGTGTTGGCATTGGTTGACACTAAGCTAACCGTTGTAGTATCAAGATATGCCAAGGTGCAAAGGGTTATCTTTCATTGACACCTATATGGAATTAACACCATTATTAATTATGTGATCTAGTCAAGTCACATCCTCAATATAAGATAGTTCTAGAAGCATACCATGTATTTAATTGCATTTCATTGCATGGAAAGAACAGTTAAAGCAATTTGTTATTTTTTAAGAAATAAACTCATAATAAGATTATTTATTTCAAATTATTTGATTGATGGTATTGACATAACCAATACCAAGAGTGTCATAGAATGGTCCATGATGATTGGTAGTAGACATCAAATACAAATGGAAATTTAAGTAATTTTTGCATTGATATTTAGAGTTATCAATTTGGCTTCAAGCACCAACCTTAATTTATAGATTATTCTAAGCCCCATTAAGGATAACTTTAATGAGGACGTATTCAACTACTTCAAGCTAAAGGATAGGTTGTGGCTATCTCTAGAAAGACCACTATTGGTGTCCACAAACTATATTAGATGCAAGCTAACAAATCTATGTTGTTCATTGCCTTCAAAGTCAATGGCTCCATTACTAAGATCAAAGTACGTATATGATTTTAAGTAACTTTGTTCATGTTTGGTTTTTGGATGTTGTACATTTTCAAAGCATCCATGTTGGGCATCATTTAAGACCTAGTTTTAAATTTAATTAGGTAGGTATTTTATTACGAATTGTAGCTTACAACTCCAATATGAAAAAAGTAAACCAGCAAATATAGTGACAATCAAATATTCATCTAGGTCTAATATCATCAATAATAAAAAGATGAACAAAAATAGTAATGACATTTATAAAAGGTTTTCCAAATTTACATTTGCATGATGGTGGTGTTGTTGAGAGAATAATATTTTTTTTAAATAAGGCGAAGTACAATAAGTGTTATAGCTAGGGTCACACTCTCCACAGGCACAATAGGGGCCTCCCTCTTGGTGATTTGAACTTGGGTAACCTAGATAACAGTCCAACGACATACCACTAGGGTGTCCTTACGAGACAATAATCTAAATTTGAATCTCAATCCAAATCCAAATTTATTGCCTCAATCAATAGAGTATTCCATAACAATGTCATTCCACTATTTTTATATAATTACATCAAATGTATAAGGACCCATCAACATATGTGATAGTCTCTTCTAATAGTGTGCACAACACCTTTATTATATAGAATCGTCCTTAATTTTCTTAAATGTTACACCTTTATTATTTAAACATAATTAAATTATTTTTATATTCTTTTATTAGTTTAATATTTATTTAATATTCTTTTACATTTCTCTAACCTGTTTTAGTTTATCTTTGAATATTTTGAGTTTAGATATTATTTTAGTTTTTTTTTTTTTTTTTTTTTTTTTTTAATCGAAGCTCATTTACACACATCCCAAAATGGTTTGAAACTAGAACTCCCAAAAAAAAACCAAAAACCCTAACCACATGGGTATCCCACGAAAACATCATTTTAGTTTTAGTTTTAAGTTTTAGTTTTTTTTTTTTAACATTTAAAGATTTTAACCTATACATTAACATACTTCAAATGATATGTAACTATATATTTGTTCCTTAAAGGTTACATATCCTCCTTAAATTTTCAAAAATATAAAAATTACGCATACTATTTGAAGTACTTCATTATTTAATTTTTATTTTTATTTTAAGAAGGGAAAATTTGTTTATATTTTCAATGAAAGGAGTAATAGCATAGGTGAAACAAGTGTCATGTTGTAGATATAGAAATTGCATAATAATGTTATTCTATAGATTTCAGAAAAATATATTAAATGGTGAGGGGCCATCCACATTTGTAGTGATTTCGTCATATGGTGTCGATGAAAAACAATTTATTGTATAGGATCTTCTTAATTTTCTTAGACATTGCATCTTATTTTTTTAACCATAAATTTTTTTTTCCTCGAATTTGTGTTGTTTTAAGTATTGTATTTTTTAGTTTTTTTTAATTTATAAATTTTAAGGGATATTTATGTTTTGATTACAAATAGTATGAAATTATATATGTTGCTTAAAGGTTATATATACTCTTTGATTTTTTTAAATTTTAAAGTTTTATATAAATGTGATATATGAAATATTAAATTATTTAATTTTTATTATTTTAAAGTAAGATGGTAGTGAAAGAGGTGAATAATTATTGTCTTAGAATAATAAAAATTGCATAGTAATATATTTTTTTATTTTTTTATAAAAATATATTACATACTCATTAAGTGATTTCTTTGAGTGATGTTGACAACAATTTTATTGTATAAGATCTTTCTTGTTTTCTTAGAAATTTCATCCTTATTATTTAACCATAATAAAAATTTTGTGTTATAAAAATAAAAATTACATAGTAGTATTGTTTTACTATTTATTTTATGAAAATACATTGTAAGGTAATAGACCCATCAACATATGTAATGGTTTTCAAAGTGATATTGTTAACAATTTTATTGTATAGGATCTTCTTTGTTTTCTTAGAAATTCCATCCTTATTGTTTAACCTTAATAAGATTTTCTTCATCTTAGTTCATCAACATTATTTTTATGTGCTTTCTTTTTGCCTTTCTCTATCTGTGTTTAGTTTATATTTGGATTTTATGTTATATTCACATTTATTTTTGTCTTATAGATTTTTTAAATTATAATAATAATAATTTTAAAAGTGTATTTGTATTTGAAATTTTACAAGATTTTAATTTTGTATAAAAAAAAATCTTCTAAATATAAATCTATAAATTTTATTTAGGAGTTTGAAAAAAATACAATGCTACAAATATGAAGTACCCTCAAGAATTTTAGTTATAGATAATTGAACTAAGAGGAGTATTGACTTCTTTGTAATATTTTATAGTCAACTTACAATCCAAAAACATAATTCTAATAATAGGACTGACATGTGGAAGGTAGTAATAACTTCCTAATCAATCACAGTTCTCGAATGACTCTTAACTAAATACTAAAATTGAGGAGTCAGGTTTCAATTATGAAGATAAAAGTTATTAGAAAGCATGTCTTTCTAAAAAATAAAGGTAAGGGTCCCTTTCAAAACCTTTTTTTCTTATTGCTAATAACAGATCTTTGATATGATCCTTAATAAAAGGAGGACTGTGAAGAAACCCTAAGTCCTCTAACCACTTACTCCCTCTACAAAGTATCTGTTGGACTGTTCAAACCATTTTTTGAAAGACCATCTGCTTCTACATTTAGTTCCCTATAGATGTGCTTATATGAAATTTTTGTTAGAGAAGGTTCTAATAATTTCACTTGCTCATAGAAAGGATTGAGGAACAGTTTTTTTTTGCAACCCAACTTATCACTAATTTTGAATCTCTATAAATTTGTAAAGTTGTAATTTTGTGCTTCACTCATATTCTCATCAATAGAATCAATGCTTTCCATTTTGTCATTATTTTTTTATTCACCTAAACTTGCCTTGAAAGTGATCTTATTATTTTTATTTAAGTAAAGTTCTCCCCCTGCCCCACACCTACCTGGGATGCCCTGGCAAACTCCATCAAAGAGGGCCCATGGCTTCATAGGATGACTATTAATGTTCATATATATCTGCCCAGTTTTGTTTTTGGGGAGATTTTTAGACTTTCAAAAATAGATTTAATTTGCATTTGTACCTGAATCACTAGAATTTTCTTACCTTCAAACAGTTTAACATTTCTAACTAGCCATAAGCCCCATACCACTATTAAAGAAACACATCTATACTCCTTTAATCCTCTTTCTTTGAACTAATATTACATGTTATCTAAAAGATTCCTAGTAGGCCATTGTCCTTCCCCTTGAGTCATAGGCAGAATTGAATTCCACACTTATCTTGTGAAAGGGCAATGAACCAGAAGATTGTCCATTATTTCTTCTTCCATTCTGCACATGACACACTGACTGGGTCCTTGTCAAGACCTCCTTTGAATAACATCCCATGTTAGTATTTTTTTTCTAGAGTTAACCAAGCAAGGATTCTAGATTTTAGAGGAGATTTTACCTTCCATATTCTACTCCACCACCAAAATGTTCCTTATTGTTGTTATCAAAGCTTACCTTATACCCTTCTCTAACTATGTATTACCCACTTGTTGGATTCTTGGATCATATTATGCAATATATTTATTGATTTAGTATTATATTTGCTCTTTCCAATTTCTTTGTATAGTCATGCCAAATATGTGCATAATTTCCTCTCAGTGTTAGTTCTTTTGTTGTGAGTCTTCCTTGTTTCCATAAATTAGTACTCTTTGTTGATACCACCTATGCCAATACCATATTTCCTTGTCTATGGAGAAAATCTACTATGTTTTGTGGAAGTTGAAAAATGCCTTTGCTTCCTATCCAAGGATCTTTGTCTATCCTTACTTCCTTTCCATTCCCTATCTTCCAAGCCAAGAAATTCCCAATTAATGGAAAATATCTCACTAGTGTTTTCCAAATAATTATAGCTTTTAAAAATTATTTATTTTGCAAACTAATCCAATCTACAAAAGACAAGGTGCCTAAATATTTATCTTGAATTACTTCCTGCCATAATGCTTTATCATTTATCAATCACCATAAAAATTTTATTTTTAAACCTTTTATAAAATGATGTATATTCTTGAGGCCCCATTCTTCATATGATTTTGCTTTAGCTATTTTGTTCCATATTACTAGTGCCACTGCATCCTTATGTTTGTTTCTTGACCAAAAAAATTGCAAACACTTCTTCCTTATTTTCTCTACTATTATGATGGGACTGTAAGCCATGGAATGCTAGTAGACTGGGGTGGCTTCTAGAATTGATTTCACCAATGTAAATTGATCCCCTAATGATAGTCACCTAGTGCACAAAGTGTTGATTCTCTTCTCTATTTTGATGTATAACCAGATCTAATCATGGTACCCATAGTCATTAGGTTTCAGATGGAAGCCTAAATATTTTATCCCTTTATCAAAGGCTACTTGCTTGAAACCAAAAATCTCATTACTGCTTCTATTTGCCCTAGTTGAAATCTATTGAAAGCTATTTTTATTTTTATAGATTTATTTCCATTCTTGTAACCATACAATATAGGTCCAACACTTATTTATACTTTAAGGTTTCCTTCAATGTCCCATTTTCAAAAAGTAAAACATCATCTATAAAAAGAAAATGGGTTACCTTCAAAGAGTTACCAATTTTGATACCCTTGATCATTTTCTGTCTTTTTTGTTCCCTGATCAATCTACTCAAACATTTTGCTATCAAAATAAAAATGAGAGGAGAAAGAGGACACCCTTGTCACAAATCTTTGGAAGCCTTGAAAAACTGGAAGTTGAACCATTGACAAGCACAACAAAAGAGATTGAATTGATACATCCCATCACCCAATTCACAAAGGGAATGCTACATCCAATTTGAATTAGGCTCAGCCTGATATATAACCAATTTACTTTATCAAAAGCTTTTGCTAGATCCAATTTTATTACCATTGCTTGTTGCTTCCTTGTCTTTATTGAATGCAATCCTTCTTGGGCTATCCCTATTGGTTCATGAATCTACCTTTTGGTTAAAAACCTAAACTATTCTTTTAAAAATTTGTCTAAGAAGATCTCTTTAATTCTACTAGCTAAAATATTTGAGATGACTTTGTAGAGGGTGTTACATAAATATATAGGTCTATAATCCCCAAAATATTTTGGATTGTCTTTTTTTGGAATCAAAACCAAGAAGTGGATTTTATGGATCATAGAAATTGTCCCTTAATCATTGATTCTTCTACCATTTTTAAAAAATCCTCCTCCAAAAGTTCATAAAAATACAAATAAAAATCAATCGTCCATCCATATGGACTTGGACTTTCTCTTTTTGGGATGATTTGACTACTGATTGTAACTCCTCCTTGGTGATTTATGAGAACAAAGCTTCTTTTGTTCCTCATTGACCATCTTGGGAAATTTTAGAACTAGTTTGATTGTCTTTGCTATATTTCTTTTATTTGGATCTTTATCGCAAATGGATTATAAACAGAAGAAAGAAAAATAGGGATTGTAAACTTAAAGAAAGAAATGAGTTAGGAAAGAAACAAAAAACATTTGAGATGCCCTTAGAAAATTTGTGAGAGTCTTGAGTCATTATCCTACATGTATCCCATGATGGCCTTCATGGTAGTATATAAAGCACAACATCCACATAAAGCTTTGCAAATTAGGAAGCAGGCTTTTGGGTGAAATGCCCTAGTGGAAGCAGGTGAACCATGACCCGACCCCTCAAATAGGTGAATCATGACCCAGCCATATACTCCATCCTATCCTATGGGGAGCATCACTCGATGGTGGAGAGTGTAGAGTTCTTCTCATGCATGGTTTACATTGGTTAATTTCCCTTGTGAACCCCATGTTAGCTCTAGGATCCATTCTTCACTTCTCTCGTACTACCTAGTCTTATACTTTCTCAAATAAAAATTTATAAAAATACCTTGAGCAACGCTGCAAGAGTCTTGAGCTATTATCCCACATGTATCCCATGATGGCCCTCATAGTGGTATATAAAGCACAACATCCACATAGAGCTTTGCAAATTAGGAAGTAAGATTTTGGGTGAAATGCCCTAGTGGAAGCAAGCGAACTATGACCCAGCCCCTCAAACAAGTGAATCATGATCCAAATGTATGCTCCATCCTCTCCTATGGGAGCATCACTCTATGGTGGTGAGTGTGGAGTTCTCCCCATGTGTGGTTTTTGTTGGTTGATTTTCCTTGTGGGCCCTATGTTAGCTCTAGGGTCCATTCTTCACTCCTCTCGTACTGCCTAGTCTTGTAATTTCTTAAATAAAAATTTCTAAAAATACCTTAAGCAACCCTACAAGAGACATGTATCCCATGATGGCCCTCATGGTGGTATATAAAGCACAACACCCACATAGAGCTTTGCAAATCAAGAAGAAGGCTTTTGGGTGAAATGCCCTAGTGGAAGCAAGCGAACTATGATCCAACCTCTCAAATGAGCGAATAATTTCCAAACCGTATGCTCCATCCTCTCTTGTGGGAGCATTGCTCGATGGTGGTGAGTGTGGATTTCTCCCCATGTGTGATTTTCATTGGTTTATTTCCCTTGTGGACCCCATGTTAGCTCTAGGGTCTATTCCCTGCTCCTCTCATACTACCCAATCTCATACTTTCTCAAATATATATTTTTTAAAATACCTTGAGGAACACTGTGAGAGTCTTGAGCCATTATCCCACATGTATCCCACGATGGCTCTCATGGTGGTATATAAAGCACAACATCCACATAGAGCTTTGTAAATTAGGAAGTAGGCTTTTAGTTGAAATGCCCAAGTGGAAGCTGGTGAACCATGACCCAACCCCTCAAATGAGCAAATCATGGCCCAGTCAAATACCTCATCCTCTCCTATGGGATCATTGCTCAATAGTGGTGAGTGTGTATTTCTCCCCATGTGTGATTTTTTATTGGCTTATTTCTGTTGTGGGATTCATGTTATGTCTAGGGTCCATTCTTCACTTCTCTTGTACTATCCAATCTTGTACTTTATTAAAAAAAAATCTAAAAATACCTTGAGCAACGTTGCAAGAGTCTTTAGTCATTATCCCATATGTATCCCACGATGGCCCTCATGGTGGTATATAAAGCACAACACCCACATAGAGCTTTGCAAATTAGAAAACAAGATTTTGGTTGAAATGCCCTAGTGGAAGCAGGTAAACCATGATCCAGACCCTCAAATTAGTGAATCATGGCCCAATCGTATGCTCCATCCTTTCATGTAGGAGAATCACTTGATGGTGGTGAGTGTGGAGTTATCCCCATGTGTGATTTCCATTGGTTGATTTTCCTTGTGGGCTCCATGTTAGCTCTAGGGTCCATTCTACGCTCCTCTCGTACTACCTAGTCTCTTACTTTCTCAAATAAAAATTCCTAAAAATGCCTTGAGCAACAGTGTGAGAGTCTTAAGCCATTATCCCACATGTATCCCACAATGGCCCTCATGGTGGTATATAAATCACAACATCCACATAGAGCTTTGC
Source organism: Wollemia nobilis (assembly GCA_028583015.1). Lineage (NCBI taxonomy): Eukaryota > Viridiplantae > Streptophyta > Pinopsida > Araucariales > Araucariaceae > Wollemia > Wollemia nobilis. Next base: position 4,699,031 of record JAQPPZ010000755.1, on the reverse strand, counting down.
AAATCAGAAAGCAGGCTTTTGGGTGAAATGCCCTAGTAGAAGCAGGTGAACCATGACCTAGCCCCTCAAATGAGTGAATCATGGCCCAACCGTATGCTACATCCTTTCCTACGGGAGCATCGCTCGATGGTTACGAGTGTGTATTTCTTCCCATGTGTGGTTTTTATTGGTTGATTTTCCTTGGGGGCCCCATGTTAGCTCTAGAATCCATTCTTCGTTCCTCGCGTACTACCCAGTCTTGTACTTTCTCAAATAAAAATTTCTAAAAATACCTTGAGCAACATTGCGAGAGTCTTGAGCCATTATCCCACATGTATCCCACGATGGTCCTCATGGTGGTATATAAAGCACAACACACACATAGAACTTTGTAAATCAAGAAGTAGGCTTTTGGGTGAAATGCCCTAGTAGAAGTAGGTGAACCATGACCTAGCTCCTCAAATGAGCGAATCATGGCCCAACTATATGCTCCATCATCTCTTGTGGTAGCATCGCTCGATGGTGGTGAGTGTGGATTTCTCCCTATTTGTGATTTTTGTTGGTTGATTTCTCTTATGGGCCCCATGTTAGCTCTAGATTCCATTCTCTACTCCTCTTGTATTGCCCATTCTCATACTTTCTCAAATAATTTTTTTAAAATACCTTGAGCAATGCTACGAGAGTCTTGAGCCATTATCCCACATGTATCCCATGATGGCCCTCATGGTGGTATATAAAGTACAACACCCACATAGATATTTGCAAATCAGAAAGTAGGATTTTGGATGAAATGCCTTGGTGGAAGCAAGTGAACCATGACCCAGCCCTTCAAATGAGTGAATCATTGCCAAATTGTATGCTCCATCCTCTCCTATGGTAGCATCACTTAATGGTGGTGAGTTTGGAGTTCTCCCCATGTGTGGTTTCTGTTGGTTGATTTTCCTTGTGGGCCCCACGTTAGCTCTAAGGTCCATTATTCGCTCCTCTTGTACTGCCTAGTCTCGTACTTTCTCTATAAAATTGTTTACAATACCTTGAACAATGCTACGAAAGTATTGAGCCATTATACCACATGTATTCTACGATGGCCCTCATGGTGGTATATAAATCACAACACCCACATAAAGATTTGCAAATTAGGAAGCAGGCTTTTGGTTGAAATTCCCTAATGGAAGCAGGTAAACCATGATCCAACCTCTAAAACGAGTGAATCATGGCCCAAACATATGCTCCATCCTCTCTTGTGGGAGCATCACTCGATGGTGGTGAGTGTGGAGTTCTCCCCATATGTGATTTTTGTTGGTTGATTTCCCTTGTGGACCCCATGTTAGATCTAGGGTCCATTCTCTACTCCTCTCGTAATGCCCAGTATTGTACTTTCTTAAATAAAAAATGTTGTTACTATTATCCTCTCTCTATTACTTGTACCATTTTCTTCTTTTTGAGTCTACTACTTCTTCTTGCTCTACATTCTACTTTGATATTTCCATACTGATGGTAAATATTGCATTGAAATGGGACTCCAATGTAATCTAAATTTTGTGTGTAACACCAACTTCCTATTATTGATTCCATATTCTCAGGTAATCCTAGAATTAGTTCCATATCCACTAAGATTTGAGCAACCAATTTCCAAATGCGATTTAAACTTTTTGAGTTCACTTCGATAAAAATATTCCAAAGAGTTCCCTATCTCCCTCAGCATCTTCTCATTCCAATATTCTAGTGGCAGTGCAGGTAACTCGACCCAAATGGGTTGGGTGGTTATCCTCTTTGAGCGAGAATCAAACCTAAGTGTCCAATTTTTTAGAGTAAGGATACTATTACCCCATCTTCATCTTCTCTTTTTTTATAGTTTTGGCATCTTCTACTCTCTAGAATTCAAAAGCTATCCAACCTTTTGTCATTACATTATATATTGGGAGATATCCCAACAACTCGGACCATGTTGAATTTATCCAATCACAAAAAGTTTTTATTTTCATCAAGCGTCCCATGAACATTCCCACCAGAGCTTTATCTTTTAGTGGTAAAAGTTTGTTAAGCATCAAATTTTTCTCCACCACCATTTTAACTATATTCTTTCATTTTTTGATACATTTTCTCTTACCTATTCCCTTATTTAGATAAGAGGTGTTTTGATTTAGAAGCTCTTGGTCTTGGGCTTTTACTGAGTTTGGGATATTTTTTTTATCTCTACTTCTATTATGCTTCCATTAGCTTCTTTGAGGATGTGGTTTGTGGAATCCTTTGTCCTTTTATTCCAAAGTTCCATAAGCTCCTCTTGGGAAAAAAATATTGGTTTCTTTGAATGTTCATTTGGTCCCTTTGTATAATATACTACTTCTACTTCTTCATTCCATATTGTTCCATACAACATGTCTTTATCCAATATTTTCTCTACTCTACCCTTGTTTAGGTGTTCTACTATGGAGTTTTTTAAAAAATCTGACTGTTTTGTAAGTTTTTTACTGTTGGACCCCATCTTATCTCCTTCATTTTTATTTTGGCCACAATCTTCATTACATGCCCTTGCATCATCTTGTGGCTCCTTGCTACCATTGTTTGTTGTATTGTTAGCTTTTAGTTGTTGTTATATTTTCTTCTTCCCAATTGTTGATATGTCCTCTGACTCCCTTATTTGTTCAATCTATCTACCACCATACCCTTCTAAAATTCTCTTTGCCTATGATTTCTTCCTATCTATTTTCTACCTATCACTTCCTTCTAATACCCTTGTCCCCTCCATCTAGACTCCTTTAAATCCTCCTAATTTGACACTCTTCCAATTTCAATAAAAATATTTTTGGCTAGCCTTGAAACTAAAAAAGCCCTATTGCAAACGAAATTCTACCAAAAAGAACAACACTCAAATATTGTTCCATCTTCCCATAAAAAACACAAAACAAAAGTGAATCACATCACCCCTAGCTGAGCCACCTTCAATCCAATAATCAAATATGCTTACTAAGGGCTTTATTTTATCCTCACTGCATTTAATAAAAGGCTTATCTAGTAATTCCACCTTTATATGAATTCCAACCCTAGTTAAACTTTACACAGAAATTAAACATGATCTACATTAAGTGCTTCATCATCGTCACACTTACTCAAACCACTTTTCAACAAATGCACTTCCAACCTTGTTGAATTCAAGACTTAATTTGAACCAAAATTATTTAGTCGTATCCAACCCTTGAGCCAATCCAACCATAGCAATCACAAAGTATTGCACAAAAATAGACTAAAAAACCTAATGAAAAAAATATATCCAATAGGAAAAAATGATCCAAACTCATCACTGCTTAACAAACCCTAGAACAGGTTTGAAGACTCTCAAAGCTTTATACCTAAGTTACTGGGGTTAGAATCTCGTCAAATCCAAGCATAGACATGGAAAAAATATAGTGTATTTCTTCATACCAATAAAAAATAATCCACTATAGAACTAAAATATCCACTTCGATGGATTGATCGTATATCCAAAAATAAATAAATTAAAAGTCATACAAATCCAAAGATGAAACCTCCCCAAAAATATCTAAAATATTACAAGTAATTTAACGGTGGATAAAGGGTGGGGGTTAACTGACCTCTTGCTCCAAGAGGGTCTTACATTGCATGAAATGTGGCTTTATACTCATTTTGTTCTCTTACAATCTCCCTTGTCTCTTTGTTAAAATTTGGTCTTCTATTATGTTGTACAATTGCTATGGCTTTCTCTCTCATATCCAAATTGTGTCAAACCCATAGACTACAACTACAAATCCCCATATTTTTTTTTTAGATACTTCTTGTCATGGCCACTCAATATACTTTAGTATTTATGAGATAACTAAATAATTCGTTATATAATTTTTATCTTAGTAAGAGAAATTTTATTTTACTTTTGAATAAAAATGGATAACAACATATAAAAGGTAAAGAAGTTATGAAGTAATTTACCAATGGTGATACAAAAGTGTTTAAAGAGCAATAATATCATATGCAATAATATCATATTAGACAAGACAATAATCTATGTCAATTGGATAACTATAGTATCTAAGTGGTCTGAGAGTGAAGGCTTGGATATTTCATATAGAATGTTTAAGGTTTGAATATGAATGCGAGTAGGATATGTATGTCATGTAAGGTGGATAACACAACACTAGAGCCTCCTCTCATACACAATGAAACCAAAGAAATATGAGGTGGTCTCATATGCCCAATGTTATTAAACCTTACAAGCATAACTTGAATGGGTCTAATTATGAAGACTTTAGAAGTTCAAATAAGAGATCCAAAATTTGAACTTGGAAAGTATACCATATTTTGTAACAAAATATGATCAAATAAACACATATAATAAACCACATCACCCCATATACTTTCATAAACACTAAAAGCTACTTTTTTATTTTATTAAATTTAAATAAGTCTAAATGTTATTAAAACTAATCAAGTCCATAAATGATGTGATATTCGAAAAGCAAAATCTTATAAAAATTTCAATTTAATTCCAAAGCAAGCGAAGAGTGATTACGAGCAAGGAGTAAGCCCCACTAGCTAGTATGGAATAAAATTCATATTTGAAATCCCTAATGGTAATTCAAGATGCCTTAGCTATAAATTGAGATGCCCTAGTTGGAAGTATGGATGCCCAAGTTGAAGATAAGCAAATTAGTGAATATATGGTAAGTTTGATCTAGGTAGCACTTAACAGATATTACATAAGAAGTGACTATCAAGGATGAGATGATTGAGCATGATATAATGATTCTGAAAGTAGAGGGTTAATATATAAATTCCATAGATCTTGGTTAGGGCTTTTGGAGATTCAAAATTGGATCAAGTGGAAGTGGGGATCAAATTCAAATTAATCTATGATTTTTCTTCCTGAAGGTTTTTCATCATCTTTTCCAGTTTAGAAATCCGGGATAAAATAATGAGTGGTGGCCCATGGTTTAAGGAAGAGATGCCCTTTATTTAAGACCATGGAATGAAAAAAATTATGTTGAGAAAGAAAATATTAAGAATATTTTGGTTTGGGTTAGTCTATTTGGAATTCCATATTAACTTATCAATAAGGATATTTTGGAGAATATTGGAAATACCTTCGAGGAATTCATCAAGGAAGGACTGGCTATTAAGGAGCAAAAACATACTACATATATCCAAATATGTGTTGCTATGAAAATTTTAAAACCTTTGTCACAATACATTAAGATTAAATTTGAATGAAGATAACAGGATCAACAACTAGATTATGAAAATATTGTATTTCAATGCCATAATTGTTATGAGACTAGACACATGGCAAATGTTTGTAAAGTGAAAACTATGAAGAAAGACACAAAACATTTGATCATGATATAAATTTCAAGATGAAGCAAAGAAATCATACAGTAATAGAATAGTAGATCAAGGATATTCTACTCCAAAAGAAGGGTCAAAGAAAACCTATCTACAACATCATATGGCAAAGGCTACCATAACTGACTTGGATCAACCATTAGAAGAAATAAAGAAGTATATAAGGTATGAGAAAGTACAATGTGTAAGTTCAAGTCTAGAAGGAATTAAAGGTGCAAAGAAAGATGCGGAGGAAAATCCTAAGACAATTATGACATAAGAGGTCAAGTTTATTCTAGAGATCATATTCATTTTCCTCAAGTAGTATAGAATTCTCTCCTAGTAATAAAAGTGAAAGTGGTATAGTGGTTATCCCTTGCACTTAAAGGTTTTCAAGAGCAACATAACAAAGAAATAAGGATGGAGGAAATCCATAACAATTTAGGGTTTTTAGGGAATAATAAGAAGGTAATTCCTTTGGAAGAGCGTCCTTGCACTTTATGGTTTCAAGAGCAACATAAAGAAGAATGTGTTTTTGAGGTTATTCCTTGCACTTCAGATCCTTTAGAGCAAGACAAACCTATAGATGATAAGTCTTACTATGAGCAATGTGAGAATATTGAAGAGATTGATGAAGATGAAGGTATTGGTGGAAATGAAAAAGAGAGGAAGACCCAAAAATAAAAAACAAATAGAAAAAGAAACCCAAAGGGGTATTGGTATGGGAAAACAAAACCAAATATCGTAAGTGTTAACAAGAAGTGAGGCTAAACCCATAAATAAAAACAAAAAATAACGATGAAAATAATATATTTGAATATTAGGAACATGAATAAGAACCCTAAAAAAAGTATTAAGAAATTTTTAGGTTGTTATATACAATATATTGCTAGATATGAAAACTGGGTAGCAAATATTTTAGCCATTGGAAATGTTGAATTTCATCTTGACAAAATTTAAATTTTGAAAGGCATATGTATGAGTGAGATTTTATCTCTTAATAAAAATGATATAAATGAGTTGATTGTGAACACTTAGAATTTGGAAGAATATGGAGAATCTCTTTGATAGAAAGGCAAATGAAAAATATATTTGATAGAAAGACAAGTTAGATATGGTTTAATTAACTTGATAGAAATATAACAAGAGCAATGTAATATTTTTTTTAATGGTTGTGACCCCAAATAAAATCCACACATAGCTTATAAAAAAAATATAATAATATTACAACTTTTTTATTATATATAAGTAACCTCATGTCAATGTTTTATGGAGAGGGGCAGTTGAACAGGTTCCTGTGAAGAGAAGGAAAATGAGCCTAGTAGCGGGGGATATTTTTCAACTTCCTAAATTTGGTGAGAGTGGAGAAGAGGTAAGTCCCTTTGACTGTCTTGACATGGATGATCCGACTCTTCAACAGTTAATGGAAAGCCCTCTAGCCTCTTCAAAACCTGTGTTTGAGAAAGGCTCTTCAGGTTCGAAGACCAAAAGTCACAACCTTTTGCCAATTGGCTATTTGATCATGATAATATATTGTATTTGCTTGATAAAAATCTACAGCTTATTTAATAGGAGGTTTATTCATTGGATTTTCGCGTTGGATTCGTGGAATCCAACTCAATTTTTCTTGATATCTTATTGTTAGATATAAGGTTTGGGGGTGCCTTTCAAAACCCTATTTGTAATAGGTTTGCGGACCATTTAAAAACCCCTTCTACTACCAATAAAAAAATCCAAATCACTATAAGCAAGGGAGGTTATGGGTGTTTGTCAATGTTCCCACCCTTAACTCATCGATTTAAAGTCTATAAGTGACATAATATAATAGAATACTATTACATTACTTTGAAGCCTAATACCTATAAGGTTAGGTTAGACCTATAACCAAACATTGTTTTTGTTTTTGTTGGATATATAAATCAAAGGAATAAAAATATTTCTTTTATTTTATATTTTGACTTTGAATTCATGAATACACATCACCTTTAACCTATATTGGTATAGAATGCTCATAAAAATTTAAAATAGATATAACTCATTGTAATATGACATCTTTAAATAGTTTTTATTAATAACCTGATTTTCATAACTTATACTATCTAAAAGATACATTAATAATCATAAATAATAAATAAACATTTTATAATATTGATCTATTAAAATATTTGAAATTTAGAATAATGTATATGTAAATGTTAAATAGAAAACAAAAACCATTTCAAATATATTTTCTCATTATATGCAGTAATATTATAACTCTTTTCTTTTATATATAGATGACTTCATGTCAATCCAAATCATTATAATTAATCAAGGTTAAGGGTATTTATCAAAATCCTCACCCTTAAGCCCTCAAATTAAAAAAATGTCTTACTTTTCATGTCTTGAATACTATGTTTCCCTGGTCAACATGGAACTTCGTATCAGATAATTTATAATTGATTAAAAAAATATTAGATGGACAGTCAATGAAGGGAATAATGCAAAATTTTGGTTTAATGCATGGTTGAAGCCTTATCCTCTTATCTTTGACACGAAATGGCTACCGTTGGCTTGGTAGTTCTTAACTTGTAGAGTTCTAAAGGTAAAAGACTATAATAATATAAGTAACAACAGATATGAGGAAAAATTTTGGAGCTAAATGGTAGAGACATTTTTCGCAGGACTGCCCAAACTACCGAACTCGTTTTGGCCATATCTCACTCATCCGAACTCGGATTGAGCTAAAATTTTGAGGGTAGATGCCTAAAAACCCCTAGAACGTCTCCACCAATTTTCATATCATTTGGAGCAACACAGATCCTAGTGCATCCCTATGTGTGAATGATATATTTGGCAAGCGGCTATGCGAGGGTTTCATCTGGGTTGAGTGCAAGCAGCTCCAGAGGTTGGTTTTTAGGGCCTTCGGGCCCTAGCGGCCAATATTTTTGTGGTTTATGCTCAATATTTTAGCAAGAAATGTTGCAGGGGATACAATATGGGTTAGAAATTTGTCTTTCAACAGATCATACTCGTGAACTTGAGTGACAACGGCTTCCAATTTGTCTGCACAAAATAAAAGTGAAAACCATACCTTTCCACGGCGTCTAGGGCAAGGATTAAAGAGACCACGAAATAAGTTTCAAGCAGTTGATCAAAAAATGGCTCATATCTCAAGTGAATCTGGTGCTAAGGTGCACCCACAAAATAATTCTACTATGAAAACCCCTGTCAAGGGTAAGAATTTTGAAGACTCAATCCCAAAAATGAATTTTAGGGATGCCCTTCGTGGTGGACAGCCTCAACCCAATGCTAATATCAATACTAGGGCTTCTCATAAACCTCTAAGAATGCCTAAGATTGATCCCAGGAAAACGGAGTCGGATGTCTTAAAGCAGCTGATGGAACTCCTATTGTTAAGCTTGATATGGGTAACATTCAGTTCGGCATTGAAGATTTGGAAAAAAGAGGACTAATTTGTCGGTTCGTGGGTTTTCATCCGAGTCTATCTCGCTTTCAAAGTCTGGGGTGCAAAAAGCTGGAAAACTAAAGGTGAGTTACAAATCTCTATTTATCCAAATGGTTATTTTCTTGTTTTATTTGCTAATAATGAAGATAGAGAGAAAACTTTTCAAGGGGGTCCTTGGTTTTTTGGAAGGGCAGGGCTTTTCATGAAGCCCCGGCATACTAAATTTAAAGCCAAAGAAGAGATGCCTTCTATAGCTCCCGTGTGGGTTAGACTCTTTGGCCTCCCTATTGAATTTTGGAATCCTACTATTTTTTCTTCAATTGGAAACTCTTTAGGAACTTTTATGATGATCGCTGATTGTACTCAAAATTTTGAACATATTATTTATGCTCGAATTTGTGTTTTAATGGATTTTGACAAACCCCTACCTAAAAAGATCACATTACAATTTGGGGAAGACACTTGGGAGCAAGTAGTGGACTATGAGAACATTCCTTTTCGTTGTAGAATTTGCCATGAATATGGTCATTTGGCCAATGCTTGCCCAAATAAAATTCCTGATCAAAAGAAAGAAGATATAAACTCAGCAGGTTTCCAAATACCTAAGAAGAAGAACACTCCGAAAAAACCAGTAATGAAGGATCAATCAAAGTCATTTGCTAATATGTTTGAAATCCTTTCCACAAATGATGTCCCAAGTGAGGAAGAGGAAATAATGGAAACTGAAATCTTAGAAACACAATTTAAATATGAAGGAAAGAACTCAGAGACAAACCAACAAATCAAAGGTTTTCAACAAAAAAAAAAGGAGAAAATTTACACAAGAAAAACAATATTTCAAATGTCAAAACTTCAAATAATGCAGGTCCCAATATAGACTCCATTGAACCATCTAGTAAAATTTTGGTTGTGTATGAGCATTCTTCAAGGTTAGAAGCCATCTCGGATTCAATTGGAATAAGTCAAGAAACAGGGAAAAAAAATTGAAGATGGATTCTAATCAAAAAGTAGGTCGCAAGACCAATCAATATCATATGGTAAAAGAAGGTGAAAAGCTTGTAGAGGAAGGTAAGATTAATGCCCTTCCCAACATTTTTAGCCCTGGTATTAATGAAGATCATCACTTGGAATATTAGAGGACTCAAAGGGAGTCTTTCAAAACAAAATGAAATTAGAAGAATGATTCAGATAAATCATCCACATCTTGTTTTCCTTCAAGAAACAAAAATGTCAATGGAGGATATGGACTTAATTGCCAATAAAATTTGGCCAGCTGGAAAAGTGGTTTCCCTCAGTTCCCAAGGGACTTCGGGTGGCATTGCTTGTCTTTGGGACCCAAAAGAGGTAGTTATTCACCATATGGTTGGCGCTTGGGGTTTGTTGGCTATAGCTATTCAAAGTAGACATTCCAACCAGATTATGCTCTGCATTATCGTTTATGCCCCGACTTCTTTGGAGGAAAAAAGAAGACAAGTGGAAGGATATTACTCATATTATCTCTCATTTTCCTAAAGCTTGGATCTTGATCGGAGGAGATTTCAATACCATCCTCTCTCTAGATGAGAAAAGGGGGGAAATAGAAATTTGGACAAAAGTATCGACCTCATGAGCGAATATATTGCAAACCTCCATCTTGTGGATATCCAACCAGATAATGGCCTTATGACTTGGTCTAACAGAAGGCAAGGCTTAGCTTGTATAATGGAGAGATTGGATAGGTTTTTGCTCTCTGAAAATTTCTTAATCCATGGTCACATTCCTAAAGTGAAGACTCTTAATAATGTTGGTTCGGATCATTGGCCACTCATGGTGGAAATGTGGAAAACCAATGTGAGTTTCTCTCCTTTTCGTTTTCAATTAATGTGGCTTAGAGACATTTCCTTCAGAACTCATGTGCAACAATGGTGGAAGGAAGGTAAACCTAGGCATGGGACTAAGATGTTCTATTTTTCCAAAAGACTGCAATACATTAAATCCAAAATCAAGACTTGGAACTGGAAAGAGTTTGGGGATGTTCATAAAAAAAAACATGAAGTTATTGCTCATCTTGAAAATTTGAATAAGAAAATCCGTTTAGATGGCCTCACAGAGAAGAGAAGTGCAGATGAAATTAAACTCACAACTCGGTTAGAGGAATGGGAAAAAAGAGAAGAAATCTTATGGAAGCAAAAATCTAGAATTCAATGGCTCAAAGAAGGAGATCGAAACACAAATTTCTTCCACAAATCTCTTCTAGCTCGAAGATCTCACAACTTTATTTCTTCCTTAAAATCAGATTCTGGAGATGTTGTTTATACTTGGGATGGCATGAACTCTATTGTTGTTGATTACTTTTCCAATATTTTTGTTGCTACTCCTCTTGACTCAACTTCTCAACAAAATGTTCTTCAAGCAATCCCTTCTCTTATCACTTCCGAGGAGAACTCTATTTTGACTCGCTCTCGTTACTATCAATGAGCTTCAACAAGTAGTTTTTAAAATGCAAAAAGGGAAAACCCCGTGTCCCGATGGTTTTCCTATTGAGTTCTACCAAGAGTTCTGGGATATCCTTCATGTTGATTTATTAGAGGTGGTGGAAGAAGCCAGGAAATCCAAAGAAATTTTGAAGGTTATCAATAAAACTTATATTACTCTTGTTCCAAAAGCTCAAGAGGTTGATCATATCTCAGCTTTTAGACCTATTGCTTTATGTAATGTTCTTCTCAAAATTATTACTAAAATCATGGCAGAAAGGTTGAAGCCTCTTTTACATAAGATTATTTCCCCATAGCAAGGGGGATATGTGGAAGGACGTCAAATAGTAGATGAGATAGTTCTTGCTCAAGAAGCCATCCATTCCATGGATATGCAAAATTCTCCTTCTATGTTCATCCGGTTAGACTTATCCAAAGCTTATGACAGAGTGGATTGGCACTTCCTTATCAAAGTTTTGAGGCAATTTGGTTTCTCTAAGGATTGGATGGATTGGATTATGGGATGTATCTCTTCAGTTTCCTACTTAGTTCTTATCAATGGCAGGCCTTCTCGCTCTTTCCCAGCTTCCAGAGGTATTAGGCAAGGTGACCCGCTATCCCCTTATTTATTCATCATTCTTGTCTGAATGCTTGGGTAGGACTATAACCAAAAAGAGGGAAAACAAAACCCTTGAGGGAGTTACCATTGCTCATGGAGCTAGACCTATCTCTCATCTTCAATTTGTGGATGACTCTACCCTTTTAGGTAAAGCTACAGCTTAAGGAAGCTTCTAATATTAAGCAAATCATTAGTTGTTTTTCTAAGGCTACTGGGCAGTTGATCAATGAAGACAAATCTAAAGTTATTTTCTTTCACCGCTCCGCTAGACAGGAATCCATGGTCTTGGATAAATTAAGATATAAGAAGACCTCTCTTCCAATCACTTATTTAGGTATTCCCATAAATATTCAAAGGCAGAAAAATAAAGATTGGAATTGGTTGTTGGACAAAGTCAAGAAGAAAATTGGAAAGTGGACCAACAAGTGGCTTTCTTCCGGGGGTAGAATCACCTTGGTAAAATCAGTCCTTCAAGCTATTCCTATTTATGTTTCTTCCATTTTGAATATCCCAAAGGTTGTTCTTCGAGAATTGGATCAAATCAGTCATCGTTTCCTTTGGAGTGGTACTAAGGAGAAAAGAAAATGGGCCTTGGTGAAATGGGATACTTTATGTCTTCCTAAGAGTGAAGGGGGGTTAGGATTCCGGTCTTCAATTAATAACAACAAAGCTTTAGCTGCTAAATTATATTGGAGGATGTTGCATAACCCCAATGCTCTTTGGGCCAATAATCTCCGTGCTAAATATGTCGAGAACAAAAGTCCCGAAGACCTTGTTCGCTATCAACTTCCTACCAAAGGTTCTCCCATTTTAGCAGCTCTTAAGACTCGGTGAGGATTTGATAAAGAAAAAATTATTTTGGATCATTCATAATGGTCAACATGCAAATTTTTGGACAGATTCTTGGGATGGTCACAAGCCTTTGATAACTCGGCTTCCCGATTGGAGGCCTTGGATGGAGGAGCTTCACCGAGCTAATTGGATAAAGGTGGCTAATTATCGCTCGGTACCATACTCGGTAATTCAAAGGTTGGTAGATATTGGATCCCTATTGAGGACTGGCCTATTCAAATCCCTTAAAGGCAAAGACAAGATATCCAAGGCATCCTTCATATGAGATCCCTCTCTTGGTCCCATGAAAAATATTGTTTTGGATGGAACAACACTACTAAGGGTGAGTATTCAGTTGCTCAAGGTTATTTGACCTTATGCCATAATAATCCCAACCATTCTTCTCACATATTTTCTCAATTGTGGGCTCAAAAGCTCTGGCCTAAGGTGAGGTTCTTTAATTGGCTTTTATTGCATCGTAGGGTGCTTACTGGTGAGCAACTTATGAAGCGTGGTTTTCATGGCCCTTTTAGATGTGAAATGTGTGAAGAGAATGTAGAAAATATCAACCATATTTTTATTGAGTGTACTTTAGCCTCCGAGCTATGGAGGAGAATGGCAACTTTACTTGGCTTACAAGTGGTCCAATTTTTTCACTTTTGAACAGCTTTGGAGGGATTGGCCTAATCAAGAGGGTGTTGATCATTTTATTAGGCGCTTAGTTTGGATGGGTTCTACCATTCTTCTTTGGAATATTTGGAATGAAAGGAACAACCAAATTTTTAATCAAGATAGGAAGGATATTCACTATATTTGGCAAAAGACCATAGCCAACTTAGTTGAATCAGTCCATCATCTCCTTAATCACCCCCAAAACTCCCACCAAAGATGGGATCAAGTGATGCAAAGATTGAAGATTAAACCTTCTAAGGGCAACCAACTTAAAGGGAATGTGAGTATTAGTAAGATGGATAGGACTAGAAATTGGCAACCTCCTCCTAAGGATTTTGGAAAATTCAATACCGATGGAGCCTCTAGAGGGAACCCCGGAAAAGCCAGTGTGGGAGGAATTGGTAGACTTTCGGATGGCTCCCTGGTTTTTACTTTTGCTGAGAATTTGGGTATTCTTTCCAATAACCTTGCTCGAGGGGTATGGTATCCTTAGAGGCCTTCAGGAGGCTACTAAGGTTGGATGGGAAAAGGTGTTAGTTGAGTCCGACTCTCAACTTATGATTAATCTCTTGAAGACTCCTTCTAAGAATCATAAGGTGGATTGGAGAATAAAAAGAATTATTGAGAAGATTCAGTTAATCCAGATGGGATTTTTGAAAGTTGATTACAATCATGTGGTTCGAGATCAAAACAAGAGTGCTGATGCTTTAGCTAATTGGGCTTTGGACAAAGGTGATCTTACTTGTTATGGCCACCCTCCTATATGGTGGGCTTCTCAAATTAGGGAAGCTCTTCTTTCTATCATTTCTTTGGATGGCTCCAGTTTCGAAGGTACCTAGTTTCTTCTTGTTTTTTTTTTGTTTCTCTTTGGTTCATTCAGTTTTTTTAGTTCCCTAGCTCATTCTATTCTTTATTTTGTTTCCTCTGTTGATTCTTGCATTAATAGTCTTCTGGTCTAGATAGGTCATTGTTTTGTTCATTTTTTTTTCTTTTGTCTTCTTTGTTTTTTTGTTTAGTTTTTTAAGGTGGGTGGGTTCTTTTGTTTTGTTTTGTTTTTTTGTTCTTTGTGTTGTTTTTTGTTGTTCTTGTGTTTTTGTTGTTTTGTTTTTTTTTTTATGTTTTTTGTTATTGTTCTTGTGTTTTTTTCGTTCTTGTTCTTGGGTTTCTCTTTGTTTGTGTTATTTCATTTTTTTATGTGTGAGTGTTTTCTATGTTTTTTGTTTTTTTTTATTGTCTGTTGTTGGTTGTTTTTATTTTTATTTTATTTATTTTATTTTTTAGGTTTTGGTTGTGTTTATTTTTCATGTTTTTTTGGGTTATGTCTTTGTAGTGTTCTGTTGTTTTTGTCTTGTTTGTGTTTTGTTATGTGGTTCTTGTGTTTTTCTATGTGGTTTGTGTTGTGGTTTCTTTTATCTTATTGTGCGTGTTTGGTTGTGCTTTTGGTTTTGACACACTCAAGGAGTTTGTTTTTTATTTTATTTTATTATTTTTGTTGTTATTTACTTTTTTTAATTTGGTTTTGTGTGTTTGTTTGCTCCTTGAGTATGTCAAAGGTGGTAGGCCAGGTCCGAGTCCTGGGCGTTTTTGGCGGAATGGATACCCCTGCCTCCTTGGGTCTTACCCGAAAGTGGCATCCCTTTTGGGATGTTTTCCACAAATTATATATATATATATGTAACAACTCTAGATCATGGATTTCTATAAACAACCTGGTTAAAAGAAAGAAATTCAAACAAAATGTAGATGAACTTCAAAAGATGCCTCGAGAGTTTTATATGTTGATTTTAATATGAAAGGATGAGTTGGTTTGGAATCTTTCAAAAGATGGTGGATACTCGATCAAATTAAGATATGAGCATTTAGAGCAATCAAAATTTCTTAATTCTAATGAATTTATTTGGAAGAATGTTTGGTCACTAGAGGCTCTCCTTAAGGCCTCAGCATTCCTTTTGTTAGCAATTCAAAATAATATTCTTATAGGAGAGAGTCTACAAAGAAGAGTATATCATGGGCCTTTTAGATGTGCTTTGTATGAGAAGGATTTAAAAACATCAGACCATTTGACCCCATTTGGGGTTGCTTTTTTTTTAATTAAAAATATATTGGGTAGCTACATCAACATTGAAATAGTTATTGGATCAATTATTTCAAAGCTAAAACATTATGTATTCTGTGAAGGATTGAACTTGCCATTATTTGTTGGAATTAAGGAGAAATAATTTTTTTTAAATAAATCTCAAAGTCATTCCTAGGCTTAGAACCGTATTATTGCCTCTCTTGCAGAATATTTACAAATGTGGTGCTCATCATGGGAAGTCTAAAGTGTAGAAAAAGAGGTGGTAACAACTTGGTTATAGGGTTTGAACATACCTAGAATAGTCATCTATGTTGATGGCATTTAAACAAAGGATCTTCTACAATCTAAGGTAAAATGGAAATGTCTATAAATTAGGTTTATAAAAATTAATTTTGATGGTGCTTCTGAAGGAAATCTAGGAAAAGGTTGGTGGAGGTGGTGTTTTTAAAAATAATGAAGGCAAAATTCTTATATCACTTACTCAAAATCATATGAAACTTCAACTAACAACTATGTAGAGGCTAGAGCACTTCTTATAAAGATTAAAATTGCAATAGAAAATAGATGGAAATATATTTCAATTGAGGGAAATTCACAAATTATCGTTAATGTTATCAACAAAAATGGATGCAAGGATTGGATGAAAAATAATATTATTGTTGATGGTCATCATTTATTATTGAAGGTAATGTCTTAAAAATGTAAGCGTACTTATAGAAAAGGAAATTCAGTAGCATATTATTTAGCCAATAGCGGAGTTGATCTTCATCTTGGTGAAATTCAGGTTTTAGAAGCCATTTGACCAAGTGAGATTTTATATTTTAATCAAAATAATGTCAAGTAAATGATTGCAAAAACATGATACTTCCAAAAAGTTAAAAAATATATTTAAGAAAAAATAAATAAAAATTAATTATAATAAAAACATGTTACATATAATTTAATTAACCTAATAACAAATATAATATTTTGATAATTTTATGAAAGTGATTACTAAAATCTACCTCTAATTTATTAAAAATAAATGAAAAATAATTATAATAAAAACATGTTGAAATATAATTAACTTCAACCATAGCAGGTATATAAACTCCAATGTCAAAAGCAAACAATTCATTTCAAAAGGGGGGCTTGGAGAGGACATGTACATATGGGTGGGGCATCCTATCACGTTCATGATGACGCATTCTTGTGTTTTTATGTTGTATATGATCTTCAAGCTAGGCCATGTTTTATTCTCAGTGGCCAATGATAATGGGATGAGAGACAATGAATGTGTTTGGATTATCACATATGAGTCTAGCATCATTATCAGTATATCATCTTTTTGTTTGATGATGGACATCTTAATAAGAAAGAGCTATGTTGTCAGCTTTGTAGAAATGGATAATTTTAATTTTATGTGGAAGTAAAGATGTTGACTTCAAAGCCTAACAACCATGTGGAACTCAACATAAATACATTAATTTGATATACAGTTGGTTTACTATTTTTTTTAAGTAATTAATAAGTATAGGTTTTAAATCACACACGTTGTTTCCAACAAGTTTATATCAACTTGTTGTTGGCTCTATATGAGGGTGACCACCGGTCACTCGGGATTAGTATATTGATTTTGGTCTGACGCACACTCACTCAGAGGATTTAGAGCAGACTACTACCTTTACAAATAGGAATGTTTTCACAATTTGAACTTAAGTCTCTTCTTGATAAGTGCCAGAATGCTTTCACAGTTTAAACTTAAGTCTCTTTTTGATAAGTGCCAAAACTTACCAATCTACATAATCTCTTTGAAGTAAATATTATTTTCATCACTCTTCATATCTTGCAATTTTAAAATATTCATAATTGTTTTTCAACATTTTTTAATTTAAATAATTTTTATTATATATAATATGCAGGTGAATGGAAGCTAATAACCAATTATTAGAGAAGAAATTTGTGGTGGCTAATTTATATAGTTTAAATGAGATAGTTTAAATGAGATGATAGTTTTAAAAACTTGTTTTTATAAAAATATGATATCCCTTGTCAATGTAAATATGATAATTTCAATACTTTAAAGCTTCCTAAAACCAAATATAGCTTCCATTGAATACATAAATCAAAGTAATAAAGTATTTCTTATATTTTTTTAAAGCTTCCTAAAACCAAATATAGCTTCCATTGAATACATAAATCAAAGTAATAAAGTATTTCTTATATTTTTTTTAATATGACTTTGAATTCATGGATACATATATAGAATGTGCTTCAAAAATTTAGATAAAGGTAAATATAATATTTTTAAATATTTTTTATTAATAACTTACGTTGTAGTTTTTATAATATTTTAAATATGTATTAATAATAAAAAATATTTTATAATATTGATTTATTAAAATATTTAGAAGTTAGAATATTATATATTTTAATATTAATTGAAAAACGAAAATAAATTAAAAATAATTATTTATAAATGTAATAATCTTACAATTTTTTATTGTATATAAGTAGTTTTATGTCAATCCAAATCATTAAAATTAAGGAGGTTATGGGTGTTTGTTAAAATCCCTATCTTTAACTCCCTAATTTAAAGTCTATATGTGATATAAGACATTAGAATACTATTATAATACTTTGAAGCCTAATACTTTAGATTAAACCTATAATCAAACATAATTTCCCTTGAATACATAAATCAAGTAATAAAATATTTCTTTTATTTTCTATCATGACTATATCATGACCTTTGACCTAAATTATATAGAATGATCCGCTCATGTAGAGGAGTTGGAGAGTAAGTGGGTACTTAAAACTTTCCGTTGAAATCGAGAGGCCCCAAGTTCAAATCTCTCCCCTCACATGTTGCGGATATGCTATGTACATAAGGGGTTACAAATAATAATATATATATATATATATATATATATATATATATATATATATATATATATATATAATGCACCTCAAAATAAAGGCAACTATCATTGCAATATAACATCTTTAAATAGTTTTTATTAATAACCTAATTTTTATAACTTAAAATATCTTTAAAATATATTAATAAAAAAAACGTTTTTTTTAATGTTAATTTAGTAGAATATTTGAAAGTTAGAATAATGTATACGTAAATACTAATTGAAAAATCGAAAAAATCAAATATAATTGCTCATATATGTAATAACCTTAGAACTTGTTTTCATTATATAACATTATGTTAATTTAAATTATTATAATTAAACAAGGTTAAGGGTGTTTGTCAAAATCCTCACCCTTAATTCTCCTATTTAGAAAATGACTTATTTTCTTTTTTTCATTATATAACATTATGTTAATTTAAATTATTATAATTAAACAAGGTTAAGGGTGTTTGTCAAAATCCTCACCCTTAATTCTCCTATTTAGAAAATGACTTATTTTTCATGTCTCGAATATTATGTTCCTTTGGTCAACATTGAACTTTACATTAGAACGTTTTTTTTAATGTTAATTTAGTAGAATATTTGAAAGTTAGAATAATGTATACGTAAATACTAATTGAAAAATCAAAAAAATCAAATATAATTGCTTATATATGTAATAACCTTAGAACTTTTTTTCATTATATAACATTAAGTTAATTTAAATTATTATAATTAAACAAGGTTAAGGGTGTTTGTCAAAATCCTCACCTTAATTATCCTATTTAGAAAATGACTTATTTTTCATGTCTCGAATATTATGTTCCTTTGGTCAACATTGAACTTTACATTAGATAGTTTGAAATTAATAAAAAATACATTAGATGGTCAATCAATGAGAAGAATTATGCAAAATTTTGGTTTGGTGCTTGATTGAAGCCTTATCCTCTCTTATCATTGATTCAAAATGACTACCATTAACTTAGAAATCTCTAGCTTGTAAAGATCCAAAGATTAAAGACTAAATTAATATGAGTAACTACATATCATGGATTTCTATTAACAACCTAGTTGAAGGAAAGGAATTCAAACAAGTTGTAAATGAACAAAAAAATTTAAGAGTTTTATTTACCAACTTTTACAGGAAGGATGAGTTGGTTTGGAATCTTTCAAAAATGGTGGATACTCGGTCAAGTTGAGATATGAGGATTTAGAGCAAACACAATTTCCCACTTTCAAAACTTTTCCTTGGAAGAATGTTTGGTCACTAGAGGCTCTTCTTAAGGCCTCAACATTCCTTTTGTTAGTAGTTCAAAGCAAGATTCTTAGAAGAGAGAGTCTACAAAGAAGAGGATGTCATGGGCCTTTTAGATGTGCCTTGTGTGAGAAGGATTTAGAAACATAAGATCATTTCCTTCTTCATTGTCCCTTTGTTGACACCATTTGAAGTTATTTTTTTAAATATAAAAATATAATGGGTAGTTCCATCAACATTGAAAGAGTTGATGAAATATTGGATTAATTATTTCAAAGCTAAAGCATCATGTATTATGTGGAGGATTGGACCTGCCATTATTTGTTGTAATTTATGACTTGAAAGGAGAAATAGAAATTTTTTAAATAAATATCGAAACCACTCCCAAGTTTGGAACCATATTATTGCATTTCTTAAAGAATGTTTATAAATATGGTCCTCAGAAGTCTCAAGTGCAAAAAAAGAGGTGGTAACAAATTGGTTACATGGTTTGAACATACATGGAAGAGTCATATATGATAACGATATTAAAACAAAGGATTTTTTTTAATCTAAGGTAAAATTGAAATGTCCAGAAATTAGGTTTATCAAAAAGTAATTTTGATAGTGCTTCTAAAGGAAATCTAGGAAAAAGTTGTGGAGGTGGTGTTTTTAAAAGATAATGAAGGCAAAATTCTGGTCACTTACTTAAAATCTTATGGAACTTCAACTAACAACTATGTAGAGGCTAGGGCACTTCTTATAGGGATTAAAATTATAATAGAAAAATATAGAAATATATTTCAATTGAGGGGATTCACAATTTCTCATTAATGTTATCAACAAAAATGGATGCAGGGATTGGAAAAAATAATATTATTATTGATGATCATCATCTATTATTGGAGGTAATCTTTTAGAAATGTGGGTGTATTTAAAAAGAAGAAAATTGGGTAGCAAATAATTTTAGCCAATCGTGATATTGATCTTTATCTTGGTGAAATTCAATCTTAATCAAAATAATGTCAAGGTGTTCATTGTGAAAACATAACACTTCAAGAAAATTGAAAAATATATTTAAAAGAAAAAGAAATGAAAAATACCTACTAAAAAAATATGTTAAATATTGTTTAATCAACCTAACAATAAATATAATGTTTTAATAATTTTATGAAAATGATTTCAATAAAAATCACCTTCAACCTATTAAAAAATAAAATAAAAACTATAATAAAAATATGTTGAAAAAAAGGTCAACTTCACGATGAAGTTTGATAAACCAGGACAGGTATATAACTCCAATATAAAAAAGCAAACAATTCATTTAGCAAGAAGGGTGGCTTAGAGAGAAGGGCATGTACATATAGGTGGTGCATAAATTCGTAACGATGCATTCTTGTGTTTTTATTTTGTATATGATCGAGAAGGGCATGTACATATAGGTGTAGGTGGTGCATAAATTCGTAACGATGCATTCTTGTGCTTTTATTTTGTATATGATCTTTAAGCTAGGCCATCTTCTATTCTCGCGTTTAGATTATAATAGATGAGTAGTAGCTCAGTAGATTGTTTGGTTTTTGATTATTGTCGCGGAGTAGTAGGTCAGGAGATCGTTCGTTTTTTATTTTGATTGAGTGTTTGTTAATTAGAAGTTGATGGTTTCAATGTCAAGAACTTTTAAGTCCTATTAGTTGGAGTAAATGTTTATCGAGGTGATAGCTTTCTGATTCAAAGGTCCCTTCATTGGAGTAAATGTTCATTGAGGTATAGCTTTCCGAATTCAAACCACGTCTACGATGATAAAATAATAATAATGGAAAAGCCAAGCCCTTTAAAGTAAATGTTTATCGAGGTGATAGCTTTCCGATTCAAAGGTCCCTTCGTTGGAGTAAACGTTTATCGAGGTATAGCTTTCCGAATTTAAACCACGTTTACGATGATAAAATAATAATAATGGAAACACCAAGCCCTTTGAAGTAGATGTTTATCGAGGTAATAGTTTTATGAATTAAAAGGTTCCCTTCATTAGAGTAATGTTTACCGAGGTGATAGCTTTCTGAGTTCAAATCGCGTTCACGGGATAAAATGATAAAAACCCAAACCCCTTCAAGTCCCCTCATTGGAGTAAAATGAGTATTGTTTACTGAGATGATAGCTTTCTAAATCCAAACTGCATCTGCAAAGATAAAATGATGGAAACGTTGCCAATTCCCTATGTATAGTAAAAAAGAAAATCATTATGAATGAATTGAATGAGTCATATTTTGTTTTGATTCATTTTTTATACGAATGAATTCCCCGTCCTTAGGTGGATCGGTACGAATCCCGAGTGATTGGTGGTCTCTTTCACACCAGGTCAACAACAAGGTGGAATAGGTTTGTTGAAAACAGACCCTGTGGTTTGAACCCTATGCTTAACAATTACTAAAAATATTGTGATTGTAACCAACTCCCTGTCGCTATATTCTCAAGTTAATATAGTGGAAGGTTAATATAGATAAACTAAAGGTGATAACCAAGGGTTAGGGAAAGAAAAATATGGTGATTGAGCTAATATAGTTTAAATGAAATGATATGATCTCTCGATTTAAAAACATGCTTAAAAAAATATGCTTATAAAAAACATGATATTTTTTTGTTATAAGGTCACTTTAAACCTACAATAAAACATACCTTTCTGACGGGGCACCGGAAAACACACTTCACCTAACCCTCACTTTTTCATTAAAATCAACTGAAAATACACATAGAAATAAACGACCCGTAGGCTTACAATCAACGGCCCTCGGCTCGGTCTCTTCTTTCTCACTCCTAAACTCTAAGTGCATTCCCGATCCCCCCGTCCCAACTAATACAATAAAATGGGTTTTTATAAATGCCCCGACCCTCTCACGCATGAACTCCCGCCTAAAGGATTCACCAACCCGAATTAATTTTCCCTCCGAAACATACAAAAGAAAACACGAGAATCGGGACACCAACCCGATTAAAGACCCCTCTCCGCACGGTCCCTGTCATCTCTAAATCCATCAGTAAATTCTGCGTTCCCATCCTTCTCGTCTTCCGTGCTTCTTGGTCTTGTCCGCCCTGACTGCTCTCTGGGTGCCATGTGTCATCCGTATCCACCCTTGAAACAATCGCCTGCGTGTTTCCCGCCATCTCTCTTTCTTCCTGCGCCTTCTTCTCTCTCCATCGCGATATCGTGACATGTCACGATATCGCGACGGTTTTGCTCCTCCGCGCCCTCTGCCCTTTCTGGTCGTGATATCGCGACCATTTTTCCTCCATACTCTGACTAAAATTTCTTGTAGCGATATCGCGACGTCCCCGCTGCGTTCTGCCTCGCTTCACGTCGCGATGTCGCGACCACTTCACCTTTCACCACCTGCTCTACTGCCTTGGCCGCGATTTCGCGACGGTCGCAATTTCGCGACACATCGCGATTTCGCGACCACTCCCTCTGCTCTACCGAATCTTCGCCTTCGTGTCGCGATTTCGCGACAGTCGCGATTTTGTGACGTGTCGCGAAATCATGACACTTCCTCGCTTCTCCCTGCTCTCCCCTGCTAGTGTTGCGATTTCGCGACATGTCACGATTTCGCGGCACCTTCTGCTGCCAAGTCGTCCGAGCCATTTGTGTCGCGATATCGCGACACAAATTCTGTCGCGATATCGCGACAGGTTCTGCTTCCAAGCCTTCCTCCGCCATTTGTGTCGCGATATCGCGACAGGTTCTGTCCTTAAGCTTTCTTCTATTTTTTTTTCCTCAGCCGACTCTTCTGAAGCGGCTTTCCTAAAACTTGATGCTTCTGCATCTGATGCTGTCGGATGCTCCTGCATCAGACACCCGGGGTACGTGGAGAAGTGATCCTCACTTCTGCTTGGTCCGGTTGCTGCCTCTTGCAACACCTCCAGACCACCCTCTGCCTCTGCAGACTGCTCTAACCCCGGCTCCCGGTCCGTACTTCTGTCTTCTACCAGACAGATTTCCTCATTGCTGCAAATTTCTTCTGTAGCCTGCTTTAACTCTTCCTCTTGCACAGAAAAATATGTGCCTTCTTTCGGGCAGGTCCCGGTACTGCTGCTCTCTTCTGCCGCCTTCTTCAACTTCTCTTCTTTCTTCCTCTTTCTTTCTTCCCGTCTCCTTTGCCGCTCTTCTTGTTCCCGTAATTTTATCCCGAGCCACTCTTTTTGAAGGGCCTTCAACTATTTTTGCAAAGCTATGACTTCTTCTTCCGACACCATATCCTCCTCCCTGTCCCGTCTTCTTTGGGAATGCATTTTTCTTGCTTTTCTTATAAAGATTTAACGATCCTGGTGTAGCTGCCTCACGTCCGACGATCTGCTAACACGCCCGGATCTTAACTCACTCTCTCTCAGAACCCTCCCGCAGGTCCTGGTGCAACTGCCTCACCTTCGGCGGATCTGCTGCACACTCAGGAACATTCGCTCTGATACCACTGACGGGGCACCGAAAAACACACTTCAGCTAACCCTCACTTTTTCATTAAAATCAACTGAAAATACACAGCAAAAATAAACAGCCCGCAGGCTTACAATCACCGGCCCTCGGCTCGGTCTCTTCTTTCTCACTCCTAAACTCTAAGTGCATTCCCGATCCCCCCGTCCCGACTAATACAATAAAATGGGTTTTTATAGAGGCCCCGACCCTCTCACGCATGAACTCCCGCCTAAAGGATTCACCAACCCGAATTTAATTTTCCCTCCGAAACATACAAAAGAAAACACGAGAATCGGGACACCAACCCGATTAAAGACCCCTCTCCGCACGGTCCCTGTCATATCTGAATCCGTAAGTAAATTCTGCGGCCCATCCTTCTCGTCTTCCGTGCTTCTTGGTCTTGTCCGCCCTGACTGCTCTCTGGGTGCCACGTGTCATCCGTATCCACCCTTGAAACAACCGCCTGCGTGTTTCCCGCCATCTCTCTTTCTTCCTGCGCCTTCTTCTCTCTCCGCCGTGATATCGCGACATGTCGTGATATCGCGACGGTTTTGCTCCTCCGCGCCCTCTGCCCTTTCTGGTCGCAATATCGCGAACATTTTTCCTCTGTACTCTGACTGAAATTTCTTGTAGCGATATCGCTACGTCGCGAAATCGCTACGTCGCCGCTGCGTTCTGCCTCGCTTCACGTCGCGACAGTGCGACGTCGCGATATCATGACGTCGCGACCAATTCACCTTTCGCCACCTGCTCTACTGCCTTGGCCGCGATTTTGCGATGGTTGCGATTTTGCGACACGTCGCGAAATCGCCACCACTCCCTCTGCTCTGTCGAATCTTCACCTTCGTGTCGCGATTTCGTGATAGTCACGATTTCGCGACGTGTCGCGAAATCACGACACTTCCTCGCTTCTCCCTGCTCTCCCCTACTGGTGTCGTGATTTCACGACATGTCGCGAAATCGTGACATGTCGCGATTTCGTGGCACCTTCTGCTGCCAAGTCGTCCGAGCCATTTGTGTCGCGATATCGCGACAGGTTCTGCTTCCAAGCCTTCCTCCGCCATTTGTGTCGCGATATCGCGACACAATTTCTGTCGCGATATCGCGACAGTTTCTGTCCTTAAGCTTTCTTCTATTTTTTTCTCCTCAGCCGACTCTTCTGAAGCGGCTTTCCCGAAACTCGATGCTTCTACATCTGATGCTGCCGGATGCTCCTACATCACTTTCACTAGTTATAAAGTAATAAAAATATATATTTTAACTTTTATTATGAATTTGAATTAATGTATAGATAACTTATATGCTAATATAGAATGTATCCATTGTGTCGTAGAGTTGGTGAATGTTTTAAGTATTGCTAAAGGCCGATCCAGGTTCTGTTCTCTCTGCTTTCACCTTACGAATACATAACACAGTTGGCGAGTGTCTTGATGGTAGAGGCTGATACAGGTTTCGTTCTCCCTGCTTTCACCCTACGAATACATAACACAATTGGCGAGTGTCTTGATGGTAGATGTCAATATAGGTTTCATTTCTCCTATAACAATATTTTGTGACTGATCCCACGTGGTACACATTCTATTTCTCCTCTAATAATCCCTTGTGATTGATACCATCTAAAAAATATGATTGTAACCAACTCCTTTATCTAATAATCTTTTGTGACTAATACCACGTGGTACACATTCCATTTCTCCTCTAATAATCTCTTGTGATCGATACCACCTAAAAAGTATGATTGTAACCAACTCCTTTATCTAATAAAAACATCAAAATCTTTTGGTTTGATTAGGGATATCCTGAGCTATATTCTCAAGTTAATATAGTGGAAGGTGAATAAAGACAAATGAAAGGTGATAACCAGGGGTTAGGGGAAGAAAAATGTGGTGACTAAGCTAATATAGTTTAAATGATATGAGATGATCTTCTCGATTTAAAAAACATGCTTATAAAAAACATGATACTTTTTTGTTATAAGGTCACTGTAGGGAAGCTAAGGTGTGAAAAAATAACCTTCAAATGCAAATCTATCACAGAGAGTGAATGCAAAAATTCTTTTAACCTTTAAACATTGTTAAAATTAGATGCACATTAACATTAAATTTTAGATTTGCAGAGAATGAGAGAATCAACACAACAGAAACCACAACACAAGATATATGTGGGAAAAACCCTTTCAAGTAAAAAACCCCACACTCCAAAAATAGGAATTGATTGTATTATCAGCAACAATAATGGTTACAATACAATGCTTTGTTCTGTCTTTCAGGAGTCTTCTACAAACGTCTAGAATCTGGCAGAATTCTGGTAGCATAACGGTATCCTGAAAATATTCAACCTGCAATATAATTACAATGGCAAAGAGGCATATAAATAAACCTCACATGAAGAAACTTGGCACCCAAGACTTGCCAAATACACAACTCAATGCCTAGCTCATGATTCCACAATTCAGGGAATCTTACATGAGTTACAAAGCATAAATTTTGGATTTTTTCTAAATCCAACACCCATCTCCATAAAATCTACCATTAATGTCATGTAGAAGGCCCTACAATCAGCTATCATATCTTGTATAGGTAGGCGCCCCCACAAAAATAGCTACAGCTACCATAAACCGTCATACATGACTCTTACATTGTCATAGTTCAAAAAAAATGTCATAAATCATTTCATGGAAACTTATGATAAAAGCCATCAATTTAGCCACAAAAATAGGACTTCCAAAATTGACGCCTACCTCCTAAAAATAGCTTGCAAGTGATACATGTCATATGCCATGTAGGATGCCACCTCACCTGTGGGTCCCACAATATGACATTCACTTCGGTAGGCAAAAACATTAGCATAAATAAAATAAATAATTCACCACATATACTAATTAAATGTGCATAGGGACTCTAAGGTTGAGACACCTTAATCCCAACATTCTCCCACTTGTCGAAGACCTGTCAAGAGTCATCTAAATCAATAGCTCAGGGCCTTAAGGCCCATGGAATCGAAACACCATATGAACTTCTCCGTGCTTACTAGCTTCGTCAGTGCATCAACAACATTCCTCGAAGTGTCAACTTTCTTCAAGTTCACCTTCCCATCTTCTACCATATCACGAACAAAATGAAATTATACATCAATGTGCTTCATTCCTTGCAACACAGGAACTACCAAGGATCTACAAGCTGACATGTTGAATCTCTCCAACACAGAATTGACATACTTGCTCTGGCTTAACCAAAGCTTTCTACTGGTTCTATATCTTTTGGTCTCCATTCCCATAATTTACCTAGTTGCACCTAAGTCTTTCATTTCAAATTGTGCTAACAACTGATATTTTAGGTCAGAAATCAAACTTTTACCATTCCCAAAGAATAACATATAAACAGAGATAATGAGAATGTGACCATTGTCAGTTTTGAAATAAATACAATGGTCAGATTTAGACCTTTGAAACCCCAAACTCAACACATAGGTATCAAAATTTTGGTACCACATTCTAGGAGATTATTTCAAACCATACAGAGATTTCTTCAACTTGCAAACCATATTTTCTTTACCTTTTACAATGAAATACTCTAGTTGTGACATATAGATTTCTTCCTCCAACTCACCATGAAGGAATGTTGTCTTCACATCCATCTGCTCGATCTCCAAGTCATAAGCTACTACAAGTGATAATAGAAATCGAATGGATGTCAGCTTGGCTACAAGAGAGAATATTTCACCATAATCAATTCCCTCCACCTGAGAATACCCCTTCGCGACCAACCGTGCTTTATGCTTCTCAACACTTCCATCAAGACCATACTTTTTCTTGAACACCCATTTACATCCAACGAGTTTTTGTACTTGAAGAAAAGGTACCAGATCCCAAGTGTTATTTTTATTAAGTGCAGTCATCTCTTCGTCTATGGCTCTCCTCTAGGAATCTACATCATTCATACCCATAGCCTATCTAGCATATTTAGGCTCATCAATGTTAGCAATCAAAGCAAAAATACAACTGGAATTTAACAATGAATATTCAAACCTATCCGGTGAATATCCAAACCTATTCAGTTACCGCCTTATTCGTGTAGACCTCCTCACCAACCGAGGTTGAGGTTCTTCCTCTTCTTAGGAAATTTTAGATTTGTTTGAGCTCTCCTCATAATCAAGTCCTTCAAGAGCTCATAGTTCTTTTTTCATCGAAGTAAGTGGGATTTGAACTACCTCTTTTTTCTCTTTCTTCTCTTCCTCTGGTTGCAGCTCAACAGTCGAAGGTTTCAACTCTCTGAAAACCACACTTTTGATGTACAAAACCTTCTATGAAACTATATCCCAAAGCTTGTACCCCTTCACACCGACACCATAGCCGATGAAGATACACTTAACAACTTTGTTCTCCAACTTAGACCATTTTTCACTCGAAACATGAGCATATGCTTCGCAACCAAAAACTCTGAGATGTCTTAATGAAGACTTTTTACCAGACCACACCTCCATGGGTTTCTTTTCAACAAGCACCGATGTAGGAGATATGTTAATCATATAACAGGTTGTGGCAACCGCGTCAGTCCAAAACTTTTGTTCAAAGCCAGCACCACTCAGCATACTCCTAGCCTTCTCCATGAACATCTTGTTCATCCTTTATGCAACTCCATTTTGTTGTGGGGTGTATGGATTTGTCTTATATCTTTCAATATCGTGGTCCTTACAAAACCTATTGAATTCTGCTGAACAAAACT
Organism: Wollemia nobilis; assembly: GCA_028583015.1. Taxonomy (NCBI): domain Eukaryota; kingdom Viridiplantae; phylum Streptophyta; class Pinopsida; order Araucariales; family Araucariaceae; genus Wollemia; species Wollemia nobilis. The sequence continues at coordinate 4,670,316 of JAQPPZ010000755.1, read as the reverse complement.
TATCACCATTGTCAATCCTCAAAACCTTAATCTTTCTATCAGTCTAATTTTCAATAAAAATTTAAACTTTTTAAACCGACTAAAGACTTCAACCTTACTCCTGAGGAAATATACAAATGTCCTACTGTAATCATCTATGAAAGATACAAAATATACATATTTTGACAATGAAGGAACATTAACAGGACCAAACGCATTTGCATGAATATAGTCCAAAACCCTAGAAGACTTATGAGAACTATGGTAAAAAGAAACACGATTTTGTTTTCCATATACACAATGTTCACAAAATTCAAACTCGAGATTACAATCATCAAGGCCTTTAATAAGGCTCTTATTTTTTAGGATTCTAAGACCCCTCTCACCAATGTGACCAAGTCGTTGGTGCCATAACATTATCTTCTCCACTAGAAGCTTCATATTCAAAGCATTGGCACCCTTAGGTACCCAGAGAGCACAACCATCAGCTGTAGAAACAATTGTCTTCTTTTTTGTATGATCTTATGGTGAGGATGAAGAATCCAAAGGTCTCTTTTTCTTTGGTACGTCAGAAGAACTATTGCACTGAACAATGCATACATCCAGCTTGTACAAAGTGGCGATCTTGACACCCTTAGCCAACACCATAGCTCCTCTAGTCATCTTGCATCCTCCACTTGAGAAAACAACCTGCACACCCACATCATTCAGTTTACTTACAAAAAGTAGGTTCCATGCCAAACCAGGGATATGCAAAACACCATTGATCCCCTTCACTCTGCCATCAGGGAATCGTATCTTGACTCTTCCTTGGCCAACAATCTTTAGATGAGAGTCATCACCGAGATACACCTTTCCACTGTCATATTCTTCATACTTTGAGAACCAACCTCTATGAGAGGTCATGTGGAAAGATGCTCCCGAATCAATTAACCACACATATTATGATGCATGCATTGTCAAGGCTGTGATAAATGCATCACAGTCATCCTACGAGGATTTATTAAAATCGAAATCGAAGATAAATTTGTTTTTCTTCTTCTTTTCCTGCTTGCATTCTTTTTGGAAATGAGCGATCTTGCCACAGTTCCAACATTTCACCTTGGACTTTTTATTAGAAGACTTAGATTTCCATAAATTGAAATTATTGTCATTAAACTTCTCTATCTCAATCCTTCCAGATGTGTTTGCCATCTTACAACTGCAACAAGATTATCAAACCAAAAGCAAATTCTGCAAAACTCCCACTGAAACTAGATTAGCACAAAAAACCCTCTACCCACCAGAGATAACAAAACTGGCTAGGCTCTGATACCAATTGAAGGGAAGCTAAGGTGCGGAAAAATAACCTCCAAATGCAAATCTACCATGGAGAGTGAATGCAAAAATTCTTTTAACCTTTAAACATTGTTATAGTTAGATGCACATTAACATTAAATTTCAGATTTGTAGAGAATGAGAGAATCAACACAACAGAAACCACAACACAAGATGTACGTGGGGAAAACCCTTTCAGGTAAAAAACCCCACACTCCAAAAATAAGAACAAATTGTATTATCAACAACAATAATGGTTACAATACAATGCTTTGTTTTATCTTTCAAGAGTCTTCTACAAATGTCTAGAATATGGCAGAATTCCAGCAGCATAACAATATCCTGAAAATCTTCAACCTCCAATATCTAATTACAATGACAAATAGGCATATAAATAAACCTCACATGAAGAAACTTGGCGCACAAGACTTGCCAAATACACAACTCAAAGCCTAGCTCATGATTCCACAATTCAAGGAATCTTACATGAGCTACAAAGCATAAATTTTGGCTTTTTCTAAATTCAACACCCATCTCCATAAAATCTACCGTTAATTTTATGTAGAAGACCCTACAAATCAGTTGCCATATCTTGTATAGGTAGGCGCCCTCATAAAAATAGCTACAACTACCATAAACCGTCATACATGACTCTTACATTGTCATAGTTCAAACAAATGTCATAAACCGTTTCATGGAAACTATGACAAAAGCCACCAATTTAGCCAAAAAAAAGGACTTCCAAAATTGACGTCTACCTCCTAAAAATAGCTTGCAAGGGATACATGTCATATGCCATGTAGGATGCCACCTCACCTGTGGGTCCCACAATATGACATTCACTTCGGTAAGCAAAAATATTTGCATAAATAAAATAAATAATTCACCACATATACTAATTAAATGTGCATAGGGACTCTAAGGTTGAAACACCTTAATCCCAACAGTCACCTTAAACCTACAATAAAACATATTTTCACTGGATATAAAGTAATAAAAATATTTCTTTTAACTTTTATAATGAATTTGAATTCATGTATAGATGACCTATATGTTAATATAGAATGTATTCATTGTGTTGTAGAGTTGGTGAATGTTTTAGGTGTTGGTAGAGGCAGACCCAGGTTCCATTCTCCTTGCCTTCACCCTGCAGATATAGCACATTCTCCCTGCCTTCACGCTGTGAATATAGCACAGTTGGTGAGTGTCTTGTGTGATGGTAGAGGTCGATACAGGTTCCATTTATCCTGTAACAATCCTTTGTGACTGATGCCATGTGGTACACATTTTGTTTCTTCTGTAACAATCCCTTGTGATTGATGCCACATGGTACACTTGAAGGGGATAACTCAGGTTAGCCACAAATTTGCATTCTTGGGGTTTTTGTCTAACTAAATTTTAATTCGCTTGTGTAGAGCAGTTAACAAATATTTTGGGTGCTGGTAGAGACAGACCTAAGCTCCATTTCCTCTATGCCCACCTTGTGGATAAAAATCCCTTGTGGTTGATGTCACGTGGTATACCTAGATGAGACAACTACGAATGACCACAAAGCTAGGTTCGTGAGGTTTTTGTCTAACCATTTTTTATACGATTGTGTAGTGCAGTTGGTGAATGTCTTGGGTGCTTGTAAAGGCCAACCCAGACTCCATTTCCCCTACCTCCACCCTAAGGATACATGACATAGTTGGTGAATGTCATGTGTGCTGGTAGAGGCCAAAACGGGCTTCATGGTTGGTCAAAGTTAGGTTCTTGGGGTTTCTGTCTAACCAAATATTTAGTCTCGAGGGAATAATGCAACGGTTTTGACTTTAGCTTTTCTTCGGGAGGTCCAAGGTTCAAACCACAATGTGGGCAAGTGTGTGAGAGGGTGGGTGTATTTGGTTGTGTGTTTAGCCCCTATTGATAAGCTTAGCACTCGGCCTTATGAGGGGTCATGGTTGGGATGGGAATGCCCAACCCTAAGTGTTTCTCTTGCACTACCCTAACCAATAACGAATATGTGCCTCAACAAATTACATAAAGATAACTATAATTACAATATGATATTTTTAAATATTTTTTATTAATAACTTAAGGTTTAATCCTTATAATATTTTAAATATGTATTAACAATCATAAATAATAAAAAATATTTTATAGTGTTAATTTATGAAAATATTTAGAAGTTTTTTTTGAAAAAAAATTGAAAAATTTACATTAAAACAAGATTTTTTACGGGATGGGACTTCTCTCAACCACTTCTCTCAACCTTAGCCGACAAGAACACATGTTTACAATAGTAAAAGAAGATCTACATTAGAGCTCAATCTTCTAAACCATATTTACAAGGGTTGTCCACCTATTTACCTATTTACAAAAGTAAAAGAAGATTTACATTGGAGTCAAATTTCCTAAACCATATTAATATAATAACTGTCCAAATTAGCTAAACACTAGATTTGCTCACCAACCTACCTAATCCTCTCATCCTCAATAACCATTAACCATATTTTTGTGCCACATATTTAAAAGTTAAAATACCATATATTTAAGTATTAATTAAAAAACCAAAATTAATTAAATATATATACTTGGAAATATAATTACTTGACAATGAGAGATATAATAGAATATTGTATTAAAGTAAAAAACAAATTAAATTTTAACTATTTGAGATTTGAATATTACATTTTTTATTTAAAACTTTAATCTTAATTATTAAACTTATTTGAGTTGTAAATGAAGATTAGAGATATAAAGTTTTTAATTTTGATTTATTTAAGATTTACCACGCCATCATCTTTTTATTCATCCTTGTCTATTTTTTTTGGCCAACCATCCTTTGTCAACCTTATTCCTTTTAAATATGAACCTTGGACCTCTTATTTAAAATTTCAAAATTTTATTTATATTTAACTAACTGTTATCTATTTTAAAATATATTTTATAATACTACTTTTTAAATTTAAAACTTAAATATTTTATATAAAATTTTAAAACCTTAATTATTAAAAAATAATACTCTTAACATTATAAAAATTATATAATTGTGAGACTTATATTTTACACTATTATCTATTCATTTATCCTTCTTTTAAAAATGTCATGCAATCATTTATCCCTATTTTATCCTTATCCAACAACCCTATGTCGAACACATTAACTTGTTTCCGACAATTTTCCAAAGTAGAACGTAATGTGCATTAAATATTTCTCCATCGAAAAGGGAAAATTTAAAATTTAAGACTTCTTTCAACTTCGATATCGTACCCGAGTGGTTCCTAGCCCCAGCTTATCAGATATTCCGCATCCACAGGGACATCCTTTATCCATAATAATGGAAATATGTTTCAAATACATGTAATGAAGAAAATAAAAATATATATATATATATATATTGAGACACTTTAATGGCATATTCCCTTTATCCATAATATTGGAAATATGTTTCAAATACATGACATGAAGAAAATTAAAAAAAAAAAAATATATATATATATATATATATATATATATATTTATTTATTTATTTATTGATTGATTGAGACACTTTAATGGCATATTTTTGTATTGTTGAAATGTTATAAGGTTACTTAAGTTCAAATTAAAAGGAGAGAAGTCTGGCTTGTATTCACAAGGAGTGTGGTTCAGTTGTGCCATCTATACTTAACATTATTTCAAATAAAAAATAAAATAAAATAAAAAATATAAAAAATGTTTTAATTAGATTCTTGTTATGCCGATAGGCGTCCTATAATGGCAGTTAGAAAGGTCAGCCACGCCATAAACAATATTAATATTTTATTAAAAAAGCCGACATTAAGGGTTACGGTGAATTTAAACTAGCTTAGATATATATAAAATATATATCTATAAACATCGAGAGTTATCAATCTCGAGGCACCTATTTATCACACCCCCAAGAAATGAGATAGGCGCCTCAAGATTAATAACTCTAGGTGTTTATAGATATATATTTTATATATCTAAGCTAGTTTTAAATTATGTGTAGTTTTTATTGGGTTAGTTTCATCTAAATATTATATTTATTGTTAGGTAAAATAAATCATATTGAATATATTTTTTATTATAAATTTTTAATATATCCTTAACTTTTTAGAAGTGTTATGGTCTTATAATTAGATTTTTAACGTTATTTTAATTAAGAGATAAAATCCCCCTTGGTTAGTTGTCTTTTAAAATTTTGAATTTCACCAAAATGAAGATCAATATTGTGATTGACTAAATTATTTGTTATTTGATTTCATTTTCTATAAATATGTTCACATTTCCAAGAGATTACCTCCAATAATAGGTTATGAACATCATCAATAATATTATTTTTATCCAATCCTATCCTCGCATCTATTTATGTTGATAACATTAATGATAATTTTTAATCCCAACAAGAATACATTCCAACAAATAATGGCATGGCCAATCCTGTAGAGAATACATAAAGCTTTAGATTTGAAGTAATTATTCTAATATTTCATGAACTCTTTTAGTGTTGATGGAGCTATCCATTATATTTTCATATTTTTTAAAAGTAAACCCAAATGGTTTGAGCAAAGGAACAATGAAAAAGTAAATGGTCTAATGTTTATAAATCCTTCTCACACAAGGTGCATTTGAAATGTCCATGATATTTTGTTCTTTGTAGACTCTCTCTTATAAGAATCTTACTTTGAATTGCTAACCAAAGGAATGTTGAGGCCTTGAGAAGAGCCTCTAATGACCAAACATTCTTCCAAGGAAAATATTTGGGAGTATGAAATTTTGATTGCTCTACATTCTCATATCCCAACTTGACTAAGTATCCACCATCTTTTGAAAGATTACAAACCAAGTTATCCTTTTGTGTAAAAATCGGTAAATAAAACTCTTGAAGCATCTTTTGAATTTCATCTACAATTTGTTTGAATTCCTCTCCTTCAACCAAGTTACTTATAGAAATCCATTATCTAGAGTTGTTACTTATATTAATATAGTCTTTGACCTTTGAAACTTTACAAGCTAGGGATGCTCGAGCCAATGGTTTCCTTTTTAAGTCAAAGATAAGAGGATAAGGCTTCAACCACGCATCACACCAAAAAATTTATAATTTCCCTCATTTATTGACCATATAATATGTTTCTTTATTAATTGCAAACTATCTATTATGAAGTTCCATATCGACAATCCTTTAGATAGGTTTTTTTCCTAAATAATTTTAATTTTTTTCAATGGGTTATATGGGATTGAAACGATCCCACTTGTATTACACTATCACCAAGTATTACAACAAAGCTTGGATATTATTCGTGTATTGTATGGCAAGACTCGAACCTGGGTCTCCTTGAAATGTTGAGGAATCTAACCGGTTAAACTAATGCCACTTAATCCTAAATAATTTCATTGCATCAAGAGAACCTATGTATTTTTAAAGTAATACTTTAACCCAATTATTTCCTTGATCTCTAAATAATCTCCACCCAAGCTTTGCCCCTAATTCCAAACTCAAAGTCTACAATTTTGCAATCCCGCTTCTTCAATATTTTTTCCTTTGTAAACCTTGCCCCACTTACAAAGAGAAAACCTAATTTTTTTTCTCATAACCTTTCCAAGAACAAATCTTTGAATTTTATAAAATTTTGATGTTATACCTATTGACAATCTTTAATGTGACATCATATAAATAGGGATGGATTGCAATGTAGTTTTTATGAGTTGTAACCTTCTTAACATGGTTAAGAACTTACCTTTCCAACCTGCTAAACAAACTTTCATTCTATCCAAAAAAAAAGACCCAAAGCTCTTTTTTATTTCCTTTATGAGACAAAGGAATGCCCAAGTAGGTTGATGGAAAATTGTTAATTTGAAACCCTAAAATATTCACAATAATTTGTTGTAAATCTAGGGCAATGTTAATGAAAAACTCTTAGATTTTGTAGTAATAACTAACTGTCCAATAGCCTTCTCATAGCATGATAACATTGATTTAAACTCGGGGGACGTAGGTCCAAGGTTCAAATCTCGGGCCTCGTCGAACTGAACGCTTGTTCCTTTCCTAGTGCTTTTAGCGACGTAAAAGGTTTAAAATGATTGTGGCATGGCGGTTATAGGGGTAAACTGCGCGAATATCTGTGTGGCGGCTTTCGAGGTGGACAACACAAAATACTGTGGTGGCCATAAAAGTTGGACAGCCTGCCGGATTCGTGGCGGCTACCAATTCCACCATGTAAAAAAAAAAAAAACATTGATTTAAACTCCATGGCTTCATCGACTAAGGGATGACCCAAAAGAAAAGTATCATCGATAAATTAGAGATGATATTTTAAGGGACCACTTTTTGCAACTTGAATACCTTTCATTTTTTCATCCATTTTTCCTTTGAGAAAGCTCTTCCTAATGTCTCCACAAGAATAATGAATAGATAAGGAGATAGTGGATCACCTTGATGGAGTCCACAAGATGACTTGAAGTAACTAGGAGAACCATTGATCAAAACAAAATATTTCACAGTGTTATAACAACATTGAATCCATTCACACCAACTATAATCAAAACCAAACTTTTTAATAATATCATGTAGAAAAATCTAGGAAACCCCATTATATGCTTTCTTCATATCTAATTTCATAAGCATACTTGGTTTTTTCAAGGAATTAAGAGAATTTATGGTCTCCTATGCAATGATTATACCATCAAGAATTTGTTTACCATGAACAAAACCATCTTGTTCCTATGAGATAACACAAGCTTTCATTTTGTCCATATGTGATAATTGATGGAATATTTTACAAAAGCTTATCTTTTGCCCCCTTATCATACCCAATATCTGAGAAAATATTTTAAAAAATATTTTCTTCTTCCTTCCTTATATCTTCTTTGTCCTCAATATTTCTTCCATCTACACTTAAAATATTTTTGATGTGACGAAAATAAAATATTGTTTTTGTTGTAGCATGATTTTTTTTGTATTTCTATTTCCTTCCTTGAACCATTTCACCCTAGTTTTTTGAAACCATTAAGACTCCTCATTTTTCAATGCATTATGATAATCATAAAGCAATTGTTTTTCTTTCACATAAGAATCCTTATCCATTCCATTGGTTTCTACTATCTCTTGTAAATTTTTGAGCTTGGATTCAATTTTTTTTAAATGTTACCAAAAGATTTGATATTTCAAATTTTCATTTGCTCCTTTAAATATATCATATTTTGAATAAACCTATACATATATAAGCCTTCAAATTTTGATTCATCCTACCATAACATAATCATCTAGAATAAATCAAGGTCTTGAATCCATATAGACTAGAACCTAAATGGCTTTGGATGATCATTATTGGATAAATCGTAAGTCATGGGTTTGTTATCTAATCTTGCTTAAAAAAAGTATATAAAGAGATTGTATACTCTGTTTGCAACCATTTATTGGATAATAAGAATATATCCAATATTTTTGCTATATGAGTTGGCCTAGTGCATCTATTATCCCATGTATATTGAAAACTTGAAGGACTAACAATCCAAAGGTCATTTGAATTGACAAATAAAATAAAATCTTGTATTGATTTAGACCATCCTGGAATATAACCTTTCTTTTCCAAAGGAGATAGACCAATGTTGAAATCACCCCCAAGAATTTATAGGTCACAATGAAGCACCATTGTATTTGACAAAAATATGTTAAGGTCCTTCCAATATCTTTCATGAGTAGTAACTATAGTTGGAGCATATACATTCATAACCCCAAATTTGATGTTTCCCTCTTTCCTATACATAGTCTAGCAACACAATTACTTTTTGCTTCTAATAATTGCCCATTCCAATTGCATTTGTCCCATATTACTATGATACCACCTAAAGTTCTTCTCCATATTACTACGATACCACCTAAAGTTCTTGTAGAAGAAACTGCTAGACAATCACCCATCTTCCAAATCATTTTAAGAGCATCCTTACAATTCTCACTACTTAAGTTGATTTCTTGTATAAAAAAAACCCAGGACTATAACAACATATTAATTTCTTAATAACTCTTTTTTATAGGTCTTATTCGTACCTCCAATTTTCTATTATATCATTTTTATTATCATCACTTTTTATTTTTATTAGTGGAATTAGTCCAACTTTTTGTTAACACATGCGACATTTTTATTTGACTTTCCAAATTGATATTCCTTTGAGTTTCGTTTTTGTATCTATTAGTTAAGTGTTTATGTTAAATTATCATTTTTAATTTATTAGTATTTATTTAGGATATATATTTATAATAAAAATATAATATTTAATTTTAAAAAACTAATTTAGATGTTTAAAGTGTTTTTAGAATATAATCCTAAAATTTATGGAGTAGAGATTGACTAGCCCTACCTACAATCTCAAATTGGTTGTGAGACTCAAAGTTACTAGATCTATATACATGATTGAGGTGGAAATGAGACTAGTCTTAAGACTCGAATGAGATTCCTAGTCTTAACAAACCAACTTAAGAATAAGCTAGACACATAACCTTTACTCATAATTTTTTAATGAGTACCCTTTATTCATTATATATATATATTAAATTAAATTAAAGTAAAAATCTAACCATTCATGACTAAAAAAATATATAAATGTCAAATAGTATTAGTTTAATCAGTTAAATTTCTTAACTTTCAAAGTATGTTTTTCTTGAAAGTTAACAAATTTAACTGATTAAGCTAATACTATTTATATATTTTTTAGTTATGAATGGTTAGATTTTTACTTTAATTATATATATATAAAATAACTGTCCAAATTAACTAAACACTAGATTTGCTCACCAACCTACCTAATCCTCTCATCCTCAATAACCATTAACCATATTATGTACCACATATTTAAAAGTTAAAATACTATATATTTAAGTATTAATTAGAAAACAAAAATTAATTAAATATACATACTTGGAAATATAATTACTTGACAATGAGAGATATAATAGAATATTGTATTAAAGTAAAAAACAAATTAAATTTTAACTATTTGAGATTTGAATATTAAATTTTTTATTTAAAACTTTAATCTTAATTATTAAACTTGTTTGAGTTGTAAATGAAGATTAGAGATATAAAGTTTTTAATTTTGATTTATTTAAGATTTACCACGACATCATCTTCTTATTCATCCTTGTTTATTTTTTTTTGCCAACCATCCTTTGTCAACCTTATTCCTTTTAAATACGAACCTTGAACCTCTTATTCAAAATTTCAAAGTATTTTTTTTTTTTTGGTAAGTAGTGTTTGTATTTACAGTGGGTTTTAACAAGGATCCCAAAACCTGATTACATAAGCAATGGGTCTAGGGCATCAATCCCTTGAAATTGAACACCAAAACAAAAATTCCACCGATGATAACGAGTAAGCATGAAACAATCCCTCTCAGTTGGAAACAAACAAATAAGAAAGAAAGTAGTTTTGGAGATCCCGCCCAATGGGGAGTAGCCAAAAACCACCATCGAGAAGATTTCGCCCAGCAGGAAGCAAAGAAAAACCGTTACAATAAAATCCCGCCTCGCGGGAAGTAGTTAAAACCACCACAAACAGTCCCGCCTAGCGGGAAGCAACAGGGAAATCTCGCCATTCGAGAAACCAACAGAAAAGAAAGGATCCCGCCTCATGGAAAAAACCGACGGATTTGGCGGATCCCGCCTTGTGGAGAAACCATCCCACCCACCGGAAAAACATTTCGTTCAGCGAGAGCCATCCTGCAGGAAGCCGACAGCCAGCACAGAGAGGATCCAGCCCATAAGGAAGCGACCAGAGAGCTGCACCACGAGGAACCCGCCCCGGAAAACGAGAAGAGGATCCCGTCTCGAAAAACAAAAAGAAACAGCAGGTTAAGGGACCAGGGATCCAGGGACTGGGAATCCCGAGCGGGAAGAAGAAACAGTCACAGGGATGGGATCCTTAGGAACCAAAACAGTGGGATCTATGGTCTGCATGCATAGATCAAACCCCCCCAAGAATGAAACATGCAGCAGAAAAAGGATACCCAGCAGCAAGGACCAAGAATCCCGTCCAAGCATAGAGGCAGCTTCAGGGAATTGGGACTGAGAATGGGAACAACCCAGACAGGGAAAAGCCCCCCCCAAGGCCAAACCAGATGCCTAGGATGTCCACCAAGGAGCAGAGCCAGCACGAAGAAGCCTCCACGTGGGAATAACAGCAGCCAGGATCCCGTCGAGGATTCACAAGCAAAAGGGGGAAAGAGGCCCCCCCAGACCACCCCCAAAGCTATGAGGACCTCAAGGGAGACCCCAGAAAGCTGTCCAAACCCTAAACCGTCACCTCCATCGCACCAAGAAACGCAGGGGACCAGATCTACGCGAATGACCTGCAAAAAACCCTAGGGAGAAGCCTGAGGGAAAAAGGGAAGGGATCCCCAACCAAACAGGGATCCCTGGGAAGCACCAGTCTAAAAAAACAACCAAGGAAACCCTAGCCAGCCGGGAGGGGCGCAGATAGTGGAGAAGGATCTCCCCCAAGAGATCATCTGCAAACAACCACTCCCCGGGAGGGATGACCTGAGTTGATCCAGGGACTGGGCAGGAACCAGAAGCCATGGGAGGGGGAGCAGAGGAGGGACCAGAGCCCTCCCCTCTCTACTTTCTTCCCTCCTAATAAGAAAAGATGCTTATTGGTCCCTTCAAAGTATTATTTATATTTAACTAACTGTTATCCATTTTAAAATATATTTTATAATACTATTTTTTTAAATTTAAAACTTAAATATTTTATATAAAATTTTAAAACCTTAATTATTAAAAAATAATACTCTTAACATTATAAAAATTATATAATTGTGAGACTTATATTTTACACTATTATCTATTCATTTATCCTTCTTTTAAAAATGTCATCTAATCATTTATCCCTATTTTATCCTTATCCAACCACCCTGTGTCAAACACATTAACTTGTTTCCGACAATTTTCCAAAGTAGAACGTAATGTGCATTAAATATTTCAATTTAAAATTTAAGACTTCTTTCAACTTCGATACGTACCCGAGTGGTTCCTAGCCCCAGCATATCAGATATTCCGCATCCACGGGGACATTCTTTATCCATAATAATGGAAATATGTTTCAAGTACATGCAATGAAGGAAAAAAAAAATATATAAAAATATATATATATATATATATATATTTTTATTTATTTATTTATTTATTTATTGATTGATTGATTGAGACACTTTAACGATGTTATAAGGTTATTTAAGTTGAAGCCTTGCTTGTATTCACAAGGAGTGTGGTTCCGGTTGTACTATTTATTATACCTGACATTATTTCAAATAAAAAATAAAATAAAATAAAAATTATAAAAAATGTTTTTATTAGATTCTTGTTACATGGATAGGCGTCCTACAATGGCAGCCACGAAGGTCAACCAAGTTGTAAACAATATTAATATTTTATTAAAAAAGCCGACATTAAGAAAATTATCCGCCAACATTAAAGGTTACGGTGGATTTAAACTAGCTTAGATATATAAAATATATATTTCTATAAATGCTGAGAGTTTTCAATCTCGAGGACTCGAGGCTTTTATAGAAATATATATTTTATATATCTAAGCTAGTTTTTAAATTATGTGTAGTTTTTATTGGGTTAGTTTCATCCAAATATTATATTTGTTGTTAGGTAAATTAAATCATATTTAATATATTTTGTTATTATAATATTTTAATATATTTTTAACTTTTTAGAAGTGTTATGGTTTTATAATTAGCTTTTTAACGTTATTTTAATTAAGAGATGAAATCTCCCTTGGTTAGTTGTCTTTTAAAATTTTGAAGATCAATATTGTGATTGACTAAATTATTTGTTATGTGAAATATATATATATATATATATATATATATATATATATATATATATATTTTTTTTTTTTTTTTGATGAGGAATCTTTTTATATACAACATATCCGCAACATGTGAGGGGAGAGATTTGAACCTGGGCCTCTCGATAACTAAAGAGTTTTAACTACCCACTTGCTCTCCAACTCCTCCACATGAGCGGATAATATTATTTTTATCCAATCCTATCCTCACATCTATTTTTGTTAGATAACATGAATGATAATTTTTAATCCCAACAAGATTACATTCCAACAAATAATGGCATGACCAATCCTGTAGAGAATACATAAAGCTTTAGATTTGAAGCAATTATTCTAATATTTCATGAACTCTTTTAGTGTTGATGGAGCTATCCATTATATTTTCATATTTTTTAAAAGTAAACCCAAATGGTTTGAGCAAAGGAACAATGAAAAAGTAAATGGTCTAATGTTTATAAATCCTTCTCACACAAGGTGCATTTGAAAGGTCCATGATATTTTGTTCTTTGTACACTCTCTTATAAAAATCTTACTTTGAATTGCTAACCAAAGGAATGTTGAGGCCTTGAGAAGAGCCTCTAATGACCAAACATTCTTCCAAGGAAAATCTTTGGGAGTATGAAATTTTGATTGCTCTACATTCTCATATCCCAACTTGATTGAGTATCCACCATCTTTTGAAAGATTACAAACCAACTTATCCTTTCGTGTAAAAATCGATAAAACACTTGAAGCATCTTTTGAATTTCATCTACAATTTGTTTGAATTCCTCTCCTTCAAACAAGTTACGTATAGAAATCCATTATCTGGAGTTGTTACTTATATTAATATAGTCTTTGACTTTTGAAACTTTACAAGCTAGGGATGCTCGAGCCAATGGTTTCCTTTTTAAGTCAAAGATAAGAGGATAAGGCTTCAACCAATCATCACACCAAAAAAAATTATAATTTCCCTCAGTTACTGACCATATAATATGTTTCTTTATTAATTGCAAACTATCTATTATGAAGTTCCATATCGACAATCCTTTAGATAGGTTTTTTTCCTAAATAATTTCAATTTTTTTCAATGGGTTATATGGGATTGAAAGGATCCCACTTGTATTACACTATCATCAGGTATTACAACAAAGCTTGGATATTATTCGTGTATTGTATGGCAAGATTCGAACCTGGGTCTCCTTGAAATGTTGAGGAATTTAACCGGTTAAACTAATGCTACTTAATCCTAAATAATTTCATTGCATCAAGAGAACTTATATATTTTTAAAGTAATATTTTAACCCAATTATTTCCTTGATCTCTAAATAATCTCCACCCAAGCTTTACCCCTAATTCCAAACTCAAAGTCTGCAATTTTGCAAGCCTGCTTCTTCAATATTTTTTCCTTTGTAAACCCTGCCCCACTTACAAAGAGAAAACCTAAATTTTTTCTCATAACCTTTCCAAGAACAAATCTTTGAATTTTATCAATTTTTGATGTTATAGCTATTGATAATCTTTAATGTGGCATCATATAAATAGGGATGGATTGCAATGTAGTCTTTATGAGTTGTAACCTTCTTAACATGGTTAAGAACTTACCTTTCCAACCTGCTAAACAAACTTTCATTCTATCCAAAAAAAAAAGACCCAAAGCTCCTTTTTATTTCCTTTATGAGACAAAGGAATGCCCAAGTAGGTTGATGGAAAATTTTTAATTTTAAACCCTAAAATATTCACAATAATTTGTTGTAAATCTAGGGCAATGTTAATGAAAAACTCTTGGATTTTGTAGTAATAACTAATTGTCCAATAGCCTTCTCATAGCATTATAACATTGATTTAAACTCGGGGGACAGAGGTCCAAGGTTCAAATCTTGGGCCTCGTCAGACTGAACGCTTGTTCCTTTCCTAGTGCTTTTAGCGGCGTAAGAGGTTTAAAATGATTGTGGCATGGCGGTTATAGGGGTAGACTGCGCGAAGATTTGTGTGGCAGTTTCCAAGGCAGACAACGCAAAATACTGTGGCGGCCATAAAAGTTGGACAACCTCCCCAGATTCGTGGCGGCTACCAATTCCACCATGTAAAAAAAAAAAAAAACATTGATTTAAACTCCATGGCTTCACTGACTAAGGGATGACCCAAAAGAAAAGTATCATCGATAAATTAGAGATGATATTTTAAGGGACCACTTTTTGCAACTTGAATACCTTTCATTTTTTCATCCATTTTTCCTTTAAGAAAGCTCTTCCTAATGTCTCCACAAGAATAATGAATAGATAAGGAGATAGTGGATCACCTTGATGGAGTCCACAAGATGACTTGAAGTAACTAGAAGGAGAACCATTGATCAAAACAAAATATTTCAAAGTGTTATAACAACATTTAATCCATTCACACCAACTATAATCAAAACCAAACTTTTTAATAATATCATGTAGAAAAATCTAGGAAACCCCATTATATGCTTTCTTCATATATAATTTCATAAGCATACTTGGTTTTTTCAAGGAATTAAGAGAATGTATGGTCTCTTATGCATTGATTATACCATCAAGAATTTGTTTACCATGAAAAAAACCATCTTGTTCGTATGAGATAATACAAGCTTTCATTTTGTCCATATGTGATAATTGATGGAATATTTTACAAAAGCTTATCTTTTGCCCCCTTATCATACCCAATATCTGAGAAAATATTTTAAAAATAATTTTCTTCTTCCTTCCTTACATCTTCTTTGTCCTCAATATTTCTCCCATCTACAGTTAAAATATTTTTGATGTGACAAAAAGAAAAAATTGTTTTTGTTGTAGCATGATTTTTTTTGTATTTCTATTTCCTTCCTTGAACCATTTCACCCTAGTTTTTTGAAACCATTAAGACTCCTCATTTTTCAATGCATTATGATAATCATAAAGCAATTGTTTTTCTTTCACATAAGAATCCTTATCCATTCCATTGGTTTCTACTATCTCTTGTAAATTTTTGAGCTTGGATTCAATTTTTTTTAAATGTTACCAAAAGATTTGATATTTCAAATTTTCATTTGCTCCTTTAAACATATCATCTTTTGAATAAACCTATACATATATAAGCCTTCAAATTTTGATTCATCCTACTATAACATAATCATCTAGAATAAATCAAGGTCTTGAATCCATATAGACTAGAACCTAAATGGCTTTGGATGATCATTATTGGGTAAATTGTAAGTCATGGGTTTGTTATCTAATCTTGCTTAAAAAAAGTATATAAAGAGATTGTATACTCTGTTTGCAACCATTTATTGGATAATAAGAATATATCCAATATTTTTGCTATATTTTTTTTTTGGTAGATAAGATACTATAGCATTAATACCGGGTTTTACGGGTTGACCCAAAACCTTTTACAAAAATCAGCCCAGGGATGTTGATGAACATATCCTTACTAAGGATCCTATATATGTAAAATCTACATGTCGTAAAAGGCATTACATCCGGTAAGGCACATAGCCTGTTATCAAAAAGAAAATTCCCATACAAAATTTTGGGTATACCTCGAGAAAACACACATGCATCATAATTACAAAAAAGAAACAGATACAGATCCCTTCCTTGAGACAATGGAGAAACAAAAAGCTGCAGACACACATAGCAGAGTACTGAAAAAAACTTCCACAAGCTCAGTATTGACAGTTACTCTTAATAATTCTTTGGTAATTGTTTTCTTCCATATATGACATGCTTTGGTACCGCATACTATCTTGGCCAATAAGCCTTAGAGAAGTGAACCTACTAGCTAGATTTATGGCGGTGGCTATCTGGTGGTCCACGTGGCTTTGGTTCGAAGTCTTATATTGTCGTTTCTTTCCTTCCCTGTGATTATTAACCAACCTCAAATTACTAAGATGACTAGGAGCCATGCTATCTGACATGTGATTGTCCCCATTAGTCTTTGTGGTATTTCCAAGCAGCATCCACGAAGACTGACAACTCAGATAATTTTTATTGTGAGTTCAATTAAAAAAGATACTGGAATACTCCTAGCCTTCGAACTTACAATGCCTTCCCTGTGGTAAATTCGACTATCATTCTTGGCATTATTGTTGAATAAGATCATCTACTTCACTCGAGACACCGTGTTCCCATTTGAAAAGTCCGTCACCATCAACACCCAAATTGGCTAGCTTATCAACAATTTTGTTAGCTTCCCGAAAGACATGTTGGGATTTTCTGTCCTGTCTTCCCTGGAAAAGAATCCTAGCCTCTTCAACAATTGTTTTAATCCTCCAAGGAGGTGTTTTCCAATTATTGAGGAGATTTATAACATGCATAGAGTCTCCTTCTACTATCAAATTGCCTTATAAGTCTTGAGTCATTTGAAGGCCTATCCACATAGCTCTAGCTTCAGCTTTGTTGTTCATCCTTGTTCCCAAATATTCAAAAAATGCAAGCATCATATTCCCATTATGATCTCTCACAATGCCACCAGCGCTTGCTCCGCCAAGATTGTCCTTAGCTGCTCCATCAAAATTACGCTTAAACCAACCCGTAGGAGGTGGAGACCACTTAACATTGGCTCTGGGGTTGACTACCCTAGGCACATACTCATCTAAAAAGGTTAAGTTTAAATATTGAGCAATCGTAGTCTCCTACAGATGAGGTTTACAACTATAAAAAGGGATAAGGTTCACATTCTCATTGGCAAAGGATAGGATCCTGGCAATGATAGTTTGATGATCATGGATAGAATCATTAAAGAATCTATGGTTCCTTTCTAACCACACCTGCCAAAGACAGTGATTGAGACAAATTTTCCACATGCATCTAAGTCTTTAGCTTGAAAAGGGGTAAGGCCACTAGATGAACAAATCAAGTGCGATGGCTGGTTTAACCCATGAAATATTAAAGGCCTAAAAAACCCCACTTAGGACAGTTAAGGAAAAAGGACACTCAAAGAAAATGTGATAAATGGTCTCCTAATTAGCCCTACACAGATAACAACGATTAGTGATATAAATACCTTTACGCATCATATTATCAATGGTTATAATTATTCCTTGGATAACCAACCATGAAAAGACTACAATTTTTAGAATTAAATTTTTTATCCAAACTAAATCCTTTTGGAGGATAAAATCCTCGTCATCAAGCAAAAGCTTGTAAGCTGATTTAACAGTGAATTGCCTGTTTTCTGTAAGAGCCCAGGTCACTTGATCTTCCTTGGGTATCATGGGGATAAACTGTTGCCCGAGAATCTTACAAAGATCATTTGATTTCACTTGAAATCCTTGAATTATTATTTGTTTCCACTTCATTCTACCTCTGTCCTCAACCATATAATCGAAGACTTTTCTACCAATGAGTTCTTTTGTGATATCTCTAATTTGGGCTAAGTTAGGATATTGCATCAATGGTTTGTCCTTAGCCCACCTGTCATTCCAACAATTTATCCTCTCACCATTGCCTAAAACCCATCTTAAACCTTTTTTGATGATTTCCTTACAATTAAGAATTGCTTTCTAAAAAGCAAAACCTCTGATTGGAACTGAGTCACTTAGAAATTCCATATTTTGAAGATACTTTTATTTGATGATAACTGTCCATTCATTTTCTTCACCAAAAATGAGACGCCACGCCTGATTAGCTAGTAAAGCTAAATTTATATGAGCAATTCTCCTCAGACCTAAGCCCCCATTTTCCTTGGGTCTGCACACTTTGGTCCATCCTACAAGGTGTATCCTTTTTTTCTCCTCTGATCCAGTTCATACAAATTCTTTTTGGAGTTTCTCAATTTTCTGGAAAACCTTCACAAAGGCTTTGAAAACGGAGAGGAAATAGACTGGAATTCTTTTAAGAGAGGCCTTAGTGAGGTTCAGCTTTCCTGCTTGAGATAGAAGATGACCTTTCCATCCAGCAAGTTTTTTTTGAATTCTTTCAATAACCCTGTCCCACATTGACTCTCTCGGAGAACCAATGAAAAGAGAGAGACCAAGATACGAAGTGGGGAGGTTTGCTATATCACACCCTAAAATTTTTGCAATCCTTCCTTACCTCCGAATGGGGGTGTTCAAGAAATATAACTTGCTTTTACTGAAATTAACTTTCTGACCAGTAGCATCCTCGTAGAGTTTCAGGATGTATTTAATTATTTTGATCTCAACCACTGATGACTTGGTCAATATAAGGGTATCATCGACGAATTGTTGGTGAGAAACAACCCTAGTGAGATATGTTGCCTTGATTCCCGATATTAGCCTTGAACTACAAGCATTTTTATGGTTTTGCCTAAAGCTTCTGCCACAATGATGAATAACATAGGGCTGATAGGGTCCCCTGCCGAATTTCTCTGCTACTTTGAAAGTAACCAATAGTTGTTCCATTAACTAGAATCGAGAACCATGCTTTATAAATACATTATTTGATCAAATTAACCCATTGGTGGTGAAAACCAAACTTAAGGAGGACAACAATCAGAAAGTCCCAATTTAGCATGTCAAATGCTTTGTTCATATCAAGCTTGAGGGCAAAAATAGACACGTTAGTATTATGAGCAGAGTGCAGAGCTTCATGAACTGTGATAACTCCATCTAAGATTGACCTGCCCTGGACAGAGCTTTGAATTCTTCCATTAAAAGAAAAGGGCTCATGGAACTTGCCGGGGCTGAAATTTTATTATTTACTAGAACTATGGGCGGAAGAGAAAGAACCTCCTTTCTTTTTTCTCTAAGAGTATCAACAAAAGATAGCCACTTCTTGGGCCCCGTATTGTCCTTCATATCTTTTTTGTCGGGGTCTTTCTGAGGAGGGTCGGGCCCTCGTGTGATGCCTGCCTCCAAATCTGCTGCAGCCTGACCACCTTCCTCTAGATCCTCGCTTGGTCCATGCTCGAGGTTACCACCCACCACTTCCATACCTGCTCTACCTCTATCCCCTTGGCTGAGATTCCTACCCAAAAAATTCAAACTCTCACTCCCGCCGCACCCGCTAAACCTCAGCTCACTTATTCCTCTTGTTGAAGGAGAATGGAAGAAAAAAATATTATTCATTCAATATTTTTGCTATATGAGTTTACCTAGTGCATCTATTATCCCATGTATATTGAAAACTTGAAGGACTAACAACCCAAAGGTCATTTGAATTGACAAATAAAATAAAATCTTGTATTGATTTAGACCATCCTGGAATATAACCTTTCTTTTCCAAAAGAGATAGACCAATGTTAAAATCACCCCCAAGAATCTATAGGTCACAATGAAGCATCATTGTATTTGACAAAAATATGTTAAGGTCCTTCCAATATCTTTCATGAGTAGTAACTATAGTTGGAGCATATACATTCATAACCCCAAATTTGATGTTTCCCTCTTTCCTATACATAGTCTAGCAACACAATTACTTTTTGCTTCTAATAATTGCCCATTCCAATTGCATTTGTCTCATATTACTATGATACCACCTAAAGTTCTTCTCCATATTACTACGATACCACCTAAAGTTCTTGTAGAAGAAACTGCTAGACAATCACCCATCTTCCAAATCATTTTAAGAGCATCCTTACAATTCTCACTACTTAAGTTGATTTCTTGTATAAAAAAAACCCAGGACTATAACAACATATTAATTTCTTAATAACTCTTTTTTAGAGGTCTTATTCGTACCTCCAATTTTCTATTATATCATTTTTATTATCATCACTTTTTATTTTTATTAGTGGGCTTAGTCCCACTTTTTGTTAACACATGTGACATTTTTATTTGACTTTCCAAATCGATGTCCCTTTGAGTTTCGTTTTTGTATCTATTAGTTAAGTGTTTATGTTAAATTATTATTTTTAATTTATTAGTATTTATTTAGGATATATATTTATAATAAAAATATAATATTTAATTTAAAAAATAATAATTTAGATGTTTAAAGTGTTTTTAGAATATAATCCTAAAATTTATGGAGTAGAGATTGACTAGCCCTACCTACAATCTCAAATTGGTTGTGAGACTCAAAGTTACTAGATCTATATACATGATTGAGGTGGAAATGAGACTAGTCTTAAGACTCGAATGAGATTCCTAGTCTTAACAAACCAACTTAAGAATAAGCTAGACACATAACCTTTACTCATAATTTTTTAATGAGTACCATCTATTCATATATATATATATATATATATATATATATATATATATATATATATATATATATATAAATTAAATTAAATTAAAAATCTAGCCATTCATAACTAAAAAATATATAAATGTCAAATAGTATTAGCTTAATCGGTTAAATTTCTTAACTTTCAAAGCTTTGAAAGTTAAGAAATTTAATCGATTAGCTAATACTATTTGACATTTTTTTTTTTAGTTATGAATGGTTAGATTTTTCCTTTAATATATATATATATATATATATATATATATATATATATATATATATATATATATATATATATATATAATTAAAGGAAAAATCTAACCATTCATAACTAAAAAATATATAATGTCAAATAGTATTAGCTTAATCGGTTAAATTTCTTAACTTTCAAGAAAACATACTTTATAATCTTATTAAACTAATACATATGTAGTTATCAAACTCTTATAATATTTTTTTGATGAAAAAATCTATTTACATTAAATTAAGATAACAACCTTTACATTAAAAAAATGGGTGGATTGATCATTGGCCAGTCATGGTGGAAATGTGGAAAACCAATGTGAGTTTCTCTCCTTTTCGTTTTCAATTAATGTGGCTTAGAGACATTTCCTTCGGACCTCGTGTGCAACAATGGTGGAAGGAAGGTAAACCTAGGCATGGGACTAAGATGTTCTGTTTTGCCAAAAGATCGCAATACATTAAATCCAAAATCAAGACTTGGAGCTGGAAAGAGTTTGGGGATGTTCATAAAAAAAAACATGAAGTTATTGCTCATCTTGAAAATTTCAATAAGAAAATCCGTTTAGATGGCCTCACAGAGAAGAGAAGTGCGAGATGAAATTAAACTCACAACTCGGTTAGAGGAATGGGAAAAAAGAGAAGAAATCTTATGGAAGCAAAAATCTAGAATTCAATGGCTCAAAGAAGGAGATCGAAACACAAATTTCTTCCACAAATCTCTTCTAGCTCAAAGATCTCACAACTTTATTTCTTCCTTAAAATCAGATTCTAGATATGTTGTTTATACTTGGGATGGCATGAACTCTATTGTTGTTGATTACTTTTCCAATATTTTTTTTGCTACTCCTCTTGACTCAGCTTCTCAACAAAATGTTCTTCAAGCAATCCCTTCTCTTCTCACTTCGAGGAGAACTCTATTTTGACTTGCTCCTGTTACTATCAATGAGCTTCAACAAGTAGTTTTTAAAATGCAAAAAGGGAAAACCCCAGGTCTCGATGGTTTTCCTATTGAGTTCTACCAAGAGTTACGGGATATCCTTCATGTTGATTTATTAGAGGTGGTGGAAGAAGCCAGGAAATCCAAAGAGATTTTGAAGGTTATCAATAAAACTTATATTACTCTTGTTCCAAAAGCTCAAGAGGTTGATCATATCTCAGCTTTTAGACCTATTGCTTTATGTAATGTTCTTCTCAAAATTATTACTAAAATCATGGGAGAAAGGTTGAAGCCTCTTTTACATAAGATTATTTCCCCAGAGCAAGGGGGATATGTGGAAGGACGTCAAATAGTAGATGAGATAGTTCTTGCTCGGGAAGCCATCCATTCCATGGATATGCAAAATTCTCCTTCTATGTTCATCCGGTTAGACTTATCCAAAGCTTATGACAAAGTGGATTGGCACTTCCTTATCAAAGTTTTGAGGCAATTTGGTTTCTCTAAGGATTGGATGGATTGGATTATGGGATGTATCTCTTCAGTTTCCTACTTAGTTCTTATCAATGGCAGGCCTTCTCGGTCTTTCCCGGCTTCCAGAGGTATCGAGGCAAGGTGACCCGCTATCCCCTTATTTATTCATCATTCTTTTTGAATGCTTGGGTAGGACTATAACCAAAAAGAGGGAAAACAAAACCCTTGAGGGAGTTACCATTGCTCATGGAGCTAGACCTATCTCTCATCTTCAATTTGTGGATGACTCTACCCTTTTAGGTAAAGCTACAATTAAGGAAGCTTCTAATTTTAAGCAAATCATTAGCTGTTTTTCTAAGGCTACTGGGCAGTTGATCAATGAAGACAAATCTAAAGTTATTTTCTTTCATCTGTTCTGCTAGACAGGAAGCCATGGTCTTGGATAAATTAAGATATAAGAAGACCTCTCTTCCAATCACTTATTTAGGTATTCCCATAAATATTCAAAGGCAGAAAAATAAAGATTGGAATTGGTTGTTGGACAAAGTCAAGAAGAAAATTGGAAAGTGGACCAACAAGTGGCTTTCTTTTGGGGGTAGAATCACCTTGGTAAAATTAGTCCTTCAAGCTATTCCTATTTATGTTTCTTCCATTTTGAATATCCCAAAGGTTGTTCTTCGAGAATTGGATCAAATCAGTCATCGTTTCCTTTGGAGTGGTACTAAGGAGAAAAGAAAATGGGCCTTGGTGAAATGGGATACTTTATGTCTTCCTAAGAGTGAAGGGGGGTTAGGATTTCGGTCTTCAATTAATAACAACAAAGCTTTAGCTGCTAAATTATATTGGAGGATGTTGCATAACCCCAATGCTCTTTGGGCCAATAATCTCCGTGCTAAATATCTTGAGAACAAAAGTCCTGAAGACCTTGTTCGCTATCAACTTCCTACCAAAGGTTCTCCCATTTTAGCGAGTTCTTAAGGCTGGTGAGGATTTGATAAAGAAAAAATTATTTTGGATCATTCATAATGGTCAACATGCAAATTTTTGGATAGATTCTTGGGATGGTCACAAGCCTTTGATAACTCGGTTTCCCGATTGGAGGCCTTGGATGGAGGAGCTTCACCGAGCTAATTGGATAAAGGTGGCTAATTACTTGTCGGTACCATACTTGGTAATTCAAAGGTTGGTAGATATTGGATCCCTATTGAGGAGTGGCCTATTCAAATCCCAGAAAGGCAAAGACAAGATATCCAAGGCATCCTTCATATGAGATCCCTCTCTTGGTCCCATGAAAAAGATTGTTTTGGATGGAACGACACTACTAAGGGTGAGTATTCGGTTGCTCAAGGTTATTTGACCTTATGCCATAATAATCCCAACCATTCTTCTGACATATTTTCTCAATTGTGGGCTCAAAAGCTCTGGCCTAAGGTGAGGTTCTTTAATTGGCTTTTATTGCATCGTAGGGTGCTTACTTGGTGAGCAACTTATGAAGCATGGTTTTCATGGCCCTTTTAGATGTGAAATGTGTGAAGAGAATGTAGAAAATATCAACCATATTTTTATTGAGTGTACTTTAGCCTCCGAGCTATGGAGGAGAATGGCAACTTTACTTGGCTTACAGTGGTCCAATTTTTTCACTTTTGAACGACTTTGGAGGGATTGGCCTAATCAAGAGGGTGTTGATCATTTTATTAGGCAGTTAGTTTGGATGGGTTCTACCATTCTTCTTTGGAATATTTGGAATGAAAGGAACAACCGAATTTTTAATCAAGATAGGAAGGATATTCACTATATTTGGCAAAAGACCATAGCCAACTTAGTTGAATCGGTCCATCATCTCCTTAATCACCCCCAAAACTCCCACCAAAGATGGGATCAAGTGATGCAAAGATTGAAGATTAAACCTTCTAAGGGCAACCAACTTAAAGGGAATGTGAGTATTAGTAAGATGGATAGGACTAGAAATTGGCAACCTCCTCCTAAGGATTTTGGAAAAGTCAATACTGATGGAGCCTCTAGAGGGAACCCTGGAAAAGCCGAGTGTGGGAGGAATTGGTAGACTTTCGGATGGCTCCCTGGTTTTTACTTTTGCTGAGAATTTGGGTATTCTTTCCAATAACCTTGCTTGAGGGGTATGGTATCCTTAGAGGCCTTCAGGAGGCTACTAAGGTTGGATGGGAAAAGGTGTTAGTTGAGTCGACTCTCAACTTATGATTAATCTCTTGAAGACTCCTTCTAAGAATCATAAGGTGGATTGGAGAATAAAAAGAATTATTGAGAAGATTCGGTTAATCCGGATGGGATTTTTGAAAGTTGATTACAATCATGTGGTCGAGAGATCAAAACAAGAGTGTTGATGCTTTAGCTAATTGGGCTTTGGACAAAGGTGATCTTACTTGTTATGGCCACCCTCCTATATGGTGGGCTTCTCAAATTAGGGAAGCTCTTCTTTCTATCATTTCTTTGGATGGCTCCAGTTATGAAGGTACCTAGTTTCTTCTTGTTTTTTTTTGTTTCTCTTTGGTTCATTCAGTTTTTTTAGTTCCCTAGCTCATTCTATTCTTTATTTTGTTTCCTCTGTTGATTCTTGCATTAATAGTCTTCTGGTCTAGATAGGTCATTGTTTTGTTCATTTTTTTTTCTTTTGTCTTCTTTGTTTTTTTGTTTAGTTTTTTAAGGTGGGTGGGTTCTTTTGTTTTGTTTTGTTTTTGTGTTCTTTGTGTTGTTTTTTGTTGTTCTTGTGTTTTTGTTGTTTTTTTTTTTATGTTTATTGTTATTGTTCTTGTGTTTTTTTCGTTCTTGTTCTTGGGTTTCTCTTTGTTTGTGTTATTTCATTTTTTTATGTGTGAGTGTTTTCTATGTTTTTTGTTTTTGTTTATTGTCTATTGTTGGTTGTTTTTATTTTTATTTTATTTATTTTATTTTTTAGGTTTTGGTTGTGTTTATTTTTCATGTTTTTTTGGGTTATGTCTTTGTAGTGTTCTGTTGTTTTTGTCTTGTTTGTGTTTTGTTATGTGGTTCTTGTGTTTTTCTATGTGGTTTGTGTTGTGGTTTCTTTTATCTTATTGTGCGTGTTTGGTTGTGCTTTTGGTTTTGACACACTCAAGGAGTTTGTTTTTTATTTTATTTTATTATTTTTGTTGTTATTTTCTTTTTTTTAATTTGGTTTTGTGTGTTTGTTTGCTCCTTGAGTATGTCAAAGGTGGTAGGCCAGGTCCGAGTCCTGGGCATTTTTGGTGGAATGGATACCCCTGCCTCCTTGGGTCTTACCCGAAAGTGGCATCCCTTTTGGGATGTTTTCCACAAATAAAAAAAAATGGGTGGATTAACACACCCCATGGGGAAACAAACTAACCCTCATTGAAAAGGGTTAGGAAACAAAGCCGCCAACAAAACATAGGTTTATCAGACATCATTGATCAAAGAAAGCATATCAAATGGAATACTATGTTGTCCTGCATTAACTGCTAGTGATTATGGTATAGGAATCCACCCATTTGCATCGTGATTCTCATTAAGGCCTTCAGTACCCGTGATGCTCCTTCCAACAACTGGCCTAGGTGAAACTAGTTGAACATCATCCCACCCCCAAACCTGGAGGGACGAACAAGCAATGTCAACATTAGGTCACTTCCTTATTGGCAAGGGCTGGGACCAGTGCCTATCTGCGGGAGCACTTCTTGCATATGACGAAGGTCGACGGTGAGAGCGGGATCGAAAAAACTCCAAAGAAGAGCGCTCTAGGGGGATCCAGTTGACTTTACACAGAGCATTGGCCCATTGCACCAGAAGAACTTGTAGGTGATCCAACTCCATATCAACTTTGTTGGCTTGAGTACATATTTGTAGCCACATGCCATTAAAAACTTCTAATTTATCCGTATGAGTAAATGTGATAGAAGGCGTATACTGTTTAAAAATAATTTTGTTACGGGTCTTCCAAATTTGAAAGAGTAGGCTAATCCTGAAAACCTACCATACCTCAAAAAGCGAGAGAGACAAAGTAAAAGAGTCCCCAAGAAGAGCTTGGGGCCAAGAAACTTTTGCAGTTGTAAATAGGGAAAAAAAAGGAAAGAACCCATTCCCAAGCTTGCCTAGATCTTCTGCAGTGCCAAAAGAGATGAGTACAAGACTCGAGTACACCACAAAAAGGACATTTAAGATCAAGAATTCCAAGTTACTTCAAACGTTCTCCCAAGGGGAGACCTTGACACAACAATCTCCACACAAAAAATATTGTTTTGGCTCAACATAAGCAGCCCAAACATTCAGAAATCTAGAATTCCATCTAGTCCTTGTAGAAAATAAGTCCCAACATTGATTGAGCTTAGGCACCATAGGAAGATGAGGAGATAACCATTTATACCCCAAACAAACCTTATAATTAAGCAAAGGAGTGTCAACATGCCATCTCTAGTCTGACCACCAAGGATGCAACGAGCGCACACCAATCTTGTGCAACATAGAAAAAGGGGTGAGAGCAATAACAACATCATAAGTATATTTGTTCGCACCATTCAACCTGAAGGTGCATTTGAACTCATTCCATGGGATCCAATCACTAGTCTAGTGAGAAAAGAAATCAACTATTGTAACAATACCCTTTTTAAAAATCGTTGAGCATGAATCAATTGCACCAAGTATTCATAGAATTGATGGATAAGCCTTTATGAAAGTTGTCTCCTTTCCAACAGATCCAAGGAGTGAGTTGTTGCCATGCTTTCTAGATACTTTTAATAACAAAGGAGCCAAGAATCTTGACAAAAACTAGAGCAACAATGAGAGAGAAAATCCAACCCTCTCTATGCTCTATAGTTTAAGGGAAGACCAGAGGAAATGAAATGTCAAACCAAAATTTTCCAAGATTCAACTCCCCTTAGAGCTCTGAACACCCACTTAGCACATAGAGCAATACCTTGTCGTCTACAGTTCAACAGACCCATTCTACCAGACTCTCTGGGAAGACAACAAATATCCTATACAACTCTAAGGAATTCCTTTGTTACAAAAGAATTATTCCAAAGAAAATGTCCCAGGCAACTCTTATAATATTACTATATAATATTAAATGCAAAACCAATAACACTTATTTAAATCCTATATAACTTATTTACAAAAAAAACTATTACACATATAAATTACAATTAAAAATAATTAAACAAAAAAATATTAAAATTTTAAATTTAATGAAAAATACTTTGATTTTATTAATTCTACCTTAAACAAGTAATTATATTGCACTATCTACTACACTGCTTCTTGATTCAAAACTTCTATAAATTAATAGAATAAAATAGAAGTTTTTAATATCTATAAAATAACAAATTAAATTTAAGTTTTATGACCAACCTTGCTTTTGGGTATGAGTGTAGGCTACTTAACCTTCACTCATATAATGTTTATATGGTTAGATTTGTTCACCTCAACCTTTATACAGTCTTAATGGTTGGATTTATTTACCTTAACAATTATTAAGTTTTTACAATTGAATTCATGTATAACCTTTTTTTTTACTGGAGAACAAGGGTTGTACTTGGGTCCCCCATCCTTGAAAAATCATAACTCTCTCCTTTAGAGCTTGACAATTTACAAACAAATTTAATTCTCATCTCAATTGAGTTGCTATAGCTATATACCTACATCATTTTACGTAAAATGTTTGAATTCTTGATTTTCATTTTCTGGATCTTCTTCAAATTTTCGTGTGAATACAAATATTCTAGAATTCAACATCCTTCTTGAAATTTTTCTACAGCAACCTCCACAATACCAAAACTCCACCGCTATTGTCTATGCATTGCATTTTAGTAGATTAATATTTCCAAAACATCACACTATCATAGTTCACTTTATCAGATTTGGATTGTTAGTTTCCTTTCTGAAGCATACGTGCAACCATAAAAATTGTAATAAATAGTTTGTATGAAAACACATTAATGCTATAAAATAAAGTAGATATTACCAATGGAAAACATTAAATTAAATCTTAATCATTATTTGATTTAGGTAGTCAACATTTTCTTGTCAACTTCAACTAAACTTACTACTTCCTTTAACCATGGAAAAGAGAATTCAACTTCACAATCCTCAATTAAAACCCCTTTATTGGCTAGTTTATTTGCACATTTGTTTTCTTCCCTTAACGCATGTGTAAACCTAATTTTTGCATATTTGTTTTCTTCCCTTAACTATGTGTAAAACTAATTTCTTCAAACTTTGTAGCAAGATATTGTATTTCCACAATTATCTCTTGTATATTCCATGGAGCCTTTTCTTTCCTCAAAATTAAATTTATTACTATGAGTGAATCACCTTCCATCCATACTCTTCCATTTCATTTGTTTACAAAAATTTAACCCCTCTAAAGCTACCCAAGCTTCAGCTTCATTATTTGTCTTAAATCCACCATTGAAAGCGTATTGAGACAAAATATCTCCTCTATTAGTTCTAATTATTCCTCCTCCTCCTGTTGGTCTTGGATTTCCTTTAGATGCTCCATCAAAATTCAATTTTACCAACTCCACATCTAGTGGTTTCCACTTTATATTCTTTGTCTTCTTTTTGTTTCTCTTATACCTAACATCATAATTCCATTTGATGACTTGATTCCATCTATCAAGGTTATATACTTCCATATTTAGGATTGGGTGAGTTGATAGGGTTGGTTTAGACTCCTTTATGGCTAAACAAATATTCTTTTTCATTACCTCTAAATTGCTTTCCTTTCCTTTAAATATTCTTTTGTTCCTTTATAGCCATAAATTCCAAAATATTGTATCTTTTGATATATCCTAGATTGTCTATAAAGCCTCAATTTTTAAAGGGCTCTACCTTTGCTTTAACCATCCTTCAATTCTACCATTCATCACCATGCATTTACCAAACATATTAAGAATACATTGCCATAGTTTCTAGATTGTTGGGCAATGTCCCAAGAGATGGTATATACTCCCCTCATATTTTTTACAAATAACACTTTCTGAGGGGCCATGAAAACCCCTTTTCATAAGGTTATCCCAGGATAAAATTATTCTATGAACTACTAGACAAACAAACATTTTGACTTTAGAAATGTTGAGGCTATCCTAAATATCTCTTCATATTCTTACAATATTATTATTTTGTTGGTGCTTTACATTATATCCACTTCTTGTTGTATATTCTCATAAGCTATTCAACTCCCAAAACAAGTTATCCTTAGCTCCCCTTAGAATAATGTTGTTACCTTTATACTCAACTACCTCCTAGCATCAATGTCTTGTATACTTGTAACAAATCTTCTTTCCATTTGTATCTTCCTTCCCGATCCTTGTACAAAATATTTGAAACTCTATCACCATATTTGTCTTGAAGTAATATCATTCATGGTTTCAAAATTGGATCTAGATTGAGTGGTTTTTTATCACACCAAGTATCCATCCAAATAGAATTTTTTTCTCTAGTTCCCACCACCCATATTAGACCTTTAATCACTAGATCAATTATTTTTTTTAAACCATTCCATAGAGCAAAACCATTTGGTAGTGAGAATACAGTAAATATGAAGTTTGGTTCATTAGGCTCAACATACTCAGAAGAATTCTTGCTCATTGTCTATGTCTCTCTTTATACAATATTAAAAAAAAATCCCTAAGAGCTAAGTTTGCATTCGTAAAAAATCTTAAACCGAGACCTCCCATAGTTTTATCATCACACACCTTGCTCCATTTCACCAAATGAAATTTTCTTTTCTCATGTAATCATGACCACAAAAAATTAGCGCATAATATAGATTAAACTCTTTTCTATCAATTTTGGAATAGTATACAAAGACATAATATTTTAGAATGGCCTGTAAGACTGATTTAATTAGCTTCACTCTTTCTGCTAACGATAACCATCTACCTTTCAATAGTTATTTCTGAACTTTACTTACAATTGGATTCTATAGTTCTATCCTCATTCTATCCTCAAATAAGGACATCCCTAGATAAGTTACTGGCAAATTTGCCTCCTCCATTTGAAGTAACATGCATATCCCTGCTTTGATTCTAGTTGGGATGTTTAGGAAGTAAATTTTGGATTTTATCCTACTAACTTTTTACCCTAATGCTATTTCATATTCCTTTTAGACATTATTCAAAGTTCATGCCTTGTTTATCCTTGCCCTCTCAAAAAGGGTTCTATCATCTACAAACTATTGATGGGTGATGTTGTCAATGTTATTGTTAGCCTTAAGTCCACTTACAAGTCCATATTTGTTGGCATTCTTCAAGTTCCTACCCAAAATCTTTTCCATAATAATGAACAAATATGGTGATAGAGGATCTCCCTATCTAATATCTCTCTTAGATTTAAATGATTTTGTTACTAAACCATTGACCAGCACTAAATATGAAATTATAGAGACACAAACTTTGATCCGTTTGATCCATTTCTTCCCAAATCCAAAATTTTATAATACTGCAAAAAAAAAACCATTCAACCCTATCATAGGCTTTACTCATATCAAGTTTTAATATTTTTGCTCTCTTTTCTTGAAGTTGTTGAATGCATAACTTCATGAGCCATCATGATCCCATACAAAATTTGCCTCCCTTTCACAAATCCTCCTTGTTGTTATGAAATAATTTTGTCTAACAAAGGTCTTAACCGATTCACCATCACTTTGGAGATAATCGTATATGCCATATTACACAGGCTTATGGGCCTAAAAAAATCAACAAAATCTACATCCTTCTTTCTTGGAATCTTGGTAAGATATGTTACATTTATTTTAAAAGATATGTATTGTTTTACCCTAGACCGTTCCACTACCACTAATAAAGAATCCTTCACTATATCCCAATTATGTTGATAGAATGTTGCATAGAGCCCATTCAAACGTGGGAATTTATACTTATCAAAAGAGAAAAGAGCTAAGTGAACTTATTCCAGAGTAATAAACTCCATTAGTTTCCTATTGCCTTCATCTATTATAACTAAAGGTACTTCTTGTAGAAGTTTATTATTAAGAACTTGAAACTCCTCTGATCCTAGAATATTTTGGTAAAAAAACCTTGCTCCTTTCTAATTTCACTTTGGTCTTCAAACCAAACCCCTTATACTGATTTAATTCTACCTATTCTACATGTTGATCTTTGTACTATTACCATCATATGAAAAAAAATTGTATTTTTAACTTCTTCTGCTAACCAAGTCTATCTCAATTATAATCTCCAAAATTTCTCTTCCTTACTCAAAATATTATGATATTCACTAAGCAACTCTTATTCTTTCGAGATTAGATTATTATGATCACCTTTGTGGAATTTTAAAAGTTTATCTTTTAGTTCTTTCTTCTAAAAAATGTTTCCAAAAGTGTTCTTGTTCCATTCTTTTAATCTAGATGTTATTGGTTTAATTTGTTTTGGAAGTGTATACAACCCACTGTTTCCTAAAGAATTCCACATTTTTGTTATCATATAAACAAATTGAAGATGGCCTTCCCATATTTTCTCATATTTATAATATGATATTTTTTAAATTCACTTACCACCATTTCAAATCTTATTGGCTAATGATTAGAACCATTCCTTGTCAAGGTATTAATTTTAACATAAGTCCCTTCATCTATCCAATGATCTGAGAGCATGTATTTGTCTAATTTTCATGCTATTAGGTTATGACCTCTATTTTTGTTGGTCCATGTATAGTTATCTTCTTCAAAATCAACCTCCCATAGATTATAAAAGCACACCATAGTTATAATCTACCTAACTTAGTTGTAGGTCCATAGACATTGATAAGGATGAAATAAATATCTGCAAAGTAGCATGTGATTAAAGAGGCTATCCAATGCCTAGTTTTATGAATGGTTACACAAGAAGTTATAATAGGATTCCAACATGTTAGAATTCCCCATGCCTCTCCTTCATAATCCACAACATCCTATTCACATCTTGCCCATACTGCTTTAATAGTTTTGGAAACTTCTTCCTTTGTCATTTTACTTTTCTGGAATATACTAAGAATATCAGGCTTATTACTTAAACAAAGGTCCCTAATACACCTTTGCTTTGAGGGGGCATTATAACCCCTTATATTCCATGATATGGCAATCATGTCTCATTAGGGGCTATTGGCCCTGCCTGTGAATTATCAATATCATTTTGTTGTTTGGTAAAAAGTTCAACCAACTTAGTTTATGTTCATTTCTGTATATTTTCTCTTGCTTCCTTGGATCGAGGGTTATGCATAGTGGCAAATATTTGCAAATTGGGTGAATATTAGGATTTCCAAAATTGGAAATTGGCGAATATGAGGACCCTCGACGTCGACCCATTCACCTAAATATTTTAGGACCAATTGTTTTTTAGGGTCAATTTGCCATAATATATATCAAAACATAGACATATTTGTACTCGTTGGAAAGATCTTTTCAAGCCTGATCTAATGGTGGTGTTTTTATGAAGTTATAAGATGATTTAATAGGTTAAAAGTGGCCCCAAAGATGAATTTATATTTTAGGGCTTCAAATACCCCAAATTTTGGTATGAAGATGCTCAATTTTATTTTCTTAGGATTATCCATGATTCACCTTGATTTTGATTAGGATTCACCATTTTTTTACAAGTACATTTTGAGTCCAACCCCTTATGCATAACCCTGCTTGGATCTCGCTTGGTAATTTGAGGGTTTTCCTATTTTTGCCTTGCCTATATCAAGAGTATGTCTTGTTGTTCTATTCCTCAATATTCTTTCACAACTTTCTTTTTCAAAGAATTTAACCTCTCTTGGCTCTACTATAGAAGCTTTTAGCTTGTCTTGCTCATTTTTTGGTGTTTCCTTATTAATGGTAGAGGTATTAACATCTAATATTGCATTTTCTCTACCAATTTTCTTCTCTTGAATGGTGCATGGAACTTCAAGAGAGTCTTCAAAATTTGATGAGACACATTCATTAGATGCATCAAGGATGTTCTTTCCTAAATCAAATATCATATTGAATAAACGATTCCTTGTTAATATTCTAAGTCTGTTCTATGGTGTCCTCTAAGCTCTAATCTCATTTTTCTTCATAGACAAAAGCCCAAAAGAATTGGTATTTATTCCAGTATCCTTCCTTACTAGTCTCCACTGTTTATTTACTTTCATTTATCTAGATCTATTTTTTAGAAGTTGAAAACCATCCTCATCCATATCCATTTTTAAGTTTCTCTTGAAATTTTCTACATATGTTTTTGCTGGACTCTTCTTAAAGCATGATCTCTCAATATACCCCATATCATGACATCTTCTACATCTAAAAGATATGTTTTCATAATATTTTATTTGGGTCCACAACTTACCCTCATACTTAAGAATGATTTATTATGGTAAATGTTTACTTATATCAATCATGACCAATATTCTAGCATAAATAACCAAGAATCCATATTTTGTAGTTTTTAAAATCTCAAAGAATTATTCTAGAGTGTTGCCTATTACCTTGAAGGTATCCATTTCCCAAAGTTCAATGGGTAATCTAAACATCCTAACCCAGACTAGTACTAGGATAGATTTACATTTTTAGGTGAAAATCCTTCATACTAGCAAGTAAGGAAGAGGCATGCTCTTCCCATAAACCAAGGACCCTCTTTTAGGATTTTTCTCTTTCTTCCCTAGAACAAAAATGGCTAGGAAGAAACCTTTGGTAAGAAAGGATAGAATCACTCCTAGAGACTTCCAACTCCTATCAATCCATTTTATCAAGGTTGAAGCCCCTAGCCGATACCCATAAAATTTACCAAAAAATACCCTATCTTGAAGCACTAAGGATCTCTTTGAGGTGCGCTCACTAACCTCTACTACTAGATATGATTCTAAGAATTTAATTATAAATCAATCCATGGAAAGGAAACTAAAACTCAAAATCTATTGAAATTTATCAGAATGTCCTATAGCAAATATAATATTTGATAAAAAAAATTATAATAATTTGCATGCAAAATTTCTATAATTTGCGTGCAAAAAACTTAGCTAAAAAATTCTCTGTCCAAATAAAATGTATTGCCTCACTAAAGTCCTAGCCCTTCATTGCTTTTCTCTTCATTTGAACCTTAGCTGAAAAGTATTTGCAATTTTGTTTTTCGTAACTTGAAAAATCGTCACTGCCCTTGTTTTGGATGGTTGACTTCACAAGGTCGTATCTCCCTCAATATTGCTCGTATTCCTTCAATAATTACTCATTTTAAAGCTATTCAAATTCTACACAAGTTGATTAAAGAATCAACTGAATCAAATAACCCTTCGCGAAAATATGACTCCTAAAAAATAAGAATTTTTTATAAAAAAATGCCCTAATCCTTCGTAAAACAAATCTTTTAACTTATTAAAAAAATTATCATCCTATAATTTATACTTAATTTTTTTTATTTTATTAATTCCTCCATCACTAATGATATCTACTACATCACTTCTTGAATCTAAAATAGAAGTTTTTAATGTCTAAAAACAACAAATTAAATTTAAGTTTTATAACCACCCTTACATTTGGATATGACTTTAGGCTACTTAACCTTCACCTTCACCTGTATAAGATTTATATGGTTAGATTCATTTACCTTAACCCTTATACATTCTTCATGGTTGGATTCATATTCTACCTTAACCATTAGTAAGTTTTTACACTTGAATCCATTAGATTTATATGATTAGATTCATTTACCTTAGCCCTTATACATTCTTAATGGTTGGATTCATATTCATTTACCTCCACCATTAGTAAGTTTTTACACTTGAATCCATTTATACCCTCATAAATATATCTTTGCAATTGAATTTATTTACCTTTTTTCCGTGTGATTGGATTATTTCAAAAACTCTTCGTAGTCTTTAGGTAACTTATCATACCAATGCCAAGTCAAGATTGCAGGCCTGAGTAATCTGCATTATAATAAATCAAGTTTAAATGGATTATTTGACCTCGACCTCCTTATAATATTAATAATTAAATTTTAAGATTAAATTTAAAACACTTAAACTAGTTTAGTAAGTTTACTTAGTTCAACAAGTAGTAATAGGGTTTTAATTGCATGTCATATTGCCAACAAGTGGCTGGCTTGCTTTGCCACCCGGCATTCTAAATCCGCTGGAGAGTTAGCCTAGCCGCAGCTTTGGGTTTAAATCCGCTGATGGAGAGGTAGCCTAGCCGCAGCTTTGGGTTTAAATCCGCTGATGGAGAGGCAGCATTGGGAGTTCAGCTAAGGGGAACGCAAAAAATTGGGAGTTCAGCTAAGGGGAACGCAAAAATGGCGGAAACGGGGGAAATTTTGGCATTGAAGTGCGAGCCGAAGTTGGACAAATACAGCCTGGAGGAGGTGAGCAAGCACAGTACACCGCAAGATTGTTGGCTTATCATACAGTGCAAGGTTTACGATGTTACCACCTGGTAAAGGCTTACTTAAATTATTGAAGCAGTTTGCTCTGCAATGTCTGAATTTTCTGAATAAACGAAGAAGTTGGAGTGAATCAACAGTTGTTTTAGGACTTTATTTGCAGGGTTCCTCATCATCCTGGCGGAGATTTGATTTTCGTTCGAGCTGGGAAGGATTGTACTCACCTCTACGAATCATACCATCCCCTTTATGTAAGGTAAGCGAAGCTGTAAAATGCTCATCGTCTGACGATGGGGCATTGTTTACGCTTTATAACTCTTTTCGTCGTCGGACTAGTGTGGCATTGTTTACGCTTTGTAACTCTTTTCGTCGTCGGACTAGTGTGGAAGAGTTTATGGTAAAGATGACCCGGCCCGCTCTGAACTCCATCCCTACTTTCTTCGAAATAGAACTAAAATATAAATTAGGTATATCAAATATATATATCTATAGAACTAAATTATAAATTAGGTATATAAAATATATATATCTATAGAACTAAAATATAAATTAGGTATATAAAATATATATATCTATAGAACTAAAAATTAGATATATAAAATATATATATCTATAAACGCTGAGAGTTATCTATCTTTGCGTTTATATATATATATATATTTTATATAATGGCGGTGATAATTTTCTTAATGTCAACTTTTTTAATAAAATATTAATATTGTTTACGACGTGGCTGACCTTCCTATGGCGTAATTAAAGAGAGAAAGATTGTGCCTTGGACAATTAGGTGTAGTAATTGTTTGTTTATCCAGTCATTTTAGATTTTTCTAAGTTTATTTGAATCCTTTAAATACACAAAATAAAAATAAAAAAAAAATTAATTGTTTTTTGATAAAGGTTAAAGAAGGTTATCAAGTTGATAAAGGTTTACATAATCATATTATCAAAGACTGACTGATGGTTAAAAATAAAATAGTGTAACCAACTTTTCTATATAAAAAAAAAAAATTGATAAAGATTAAGATTATTATTAGTTATTATCATCCATATGTCGATTCCTCTTGTGTTTGCTCGAACTAGCGTTGATATTTTGTAAATATTTGTAAACAATGTTCAATATATAAATTAAAAACTAGACAATAAACTTATACACTAATAAAGGTTGTTAGGTTGACCAAAGAGGGTAATGAAGGTTATTAAGTTGATAAAGATTTACATAACTATATTATCTATTCTATTCTCTTTTTAACTATTATCTATTTTCTAATCCATAGAAGATCTCAAGGTGTATAATTTTTTTTTTTTTTTTCATTTTCCTTTTCATTGATTTTTACTTTTTCTTGTAGGGAAAGAGGTTATCTTGATGAAGTCAATAAAAGACTAAGTTATGAATATTATTTGCATATACTTAAACATATCAAATTTTTGAATATGAATTTGAACCTTATAATTATGTAGAAATATATATATATATATATATATATATATATATATATATATATATATTTTTATATTAAGATTTTGATGGAGGATGGACTTGTTGTATATTCTTAACATTTCACTTCAAATAGGCTTTTAGAGTAATGCTTATGACCTTGTTAATATTCTTCTTGAATAAGATAAAATTGCAAGATTTGATGGAGGATGGACTTGTATATTCATAACATTTCACTTCAAATAGGCTTTTAGGGTAATGCTTATGACCTTGTTAACATTCTTCTTGAATAAGATAAAATTGCTATAGAAGATGAATTGAATGTGGAAAGGAATGGAGTAACATAGTGGGTTTCATAGGAATGGACCTATGAAACAATATGATGACACTTGATTTTTTACTTGATTTTTTTTTTGATAAGTAACTAGAATTTTATATACAAATTGGGTTTTTTAAGAGGATCCCAAAACCTTATAACAAAAAGGGCCATAGCACCGATATTTAAAGAAATTCCTTAGTACATGAAAATAAACACAAACTGTAAGAGAAAGGGCCAGAAACAACCCTTGAACCAATAGAAAGACCAGATTCTAGTACCAACTAGTGAGGCCCACTTCACGAAAATATCATCCTCCCATTAATGGCAGTCTGGGATCCTCCCAGGGGTGGATACAGCAGTCTGGGATCCTCCCGGGGGTGGATACAACAGTCTGGGATCCTCCCGGGGGTGGATACAGTGCACCTGCCCAGACCTGCATAGGGAGAGCGGGAAGGCCAAAAATAGCCTGCAACCAGAAATCCTGCCCGAAATTCAAAAGCAAGGAATTATAAGAAAACTGGAGAGGATCCTCGCCCAGGGATGGCTCGGGATGCAACCCAGGGTGTAGCGGGGCAGCAAGCAGTTGCGCGAGCAAAGCAGCAAGCAACACCGAGATACAGGCCAGGGATCAGCAGTGGGACAGCCTGGGAAATGGCTTCAGGGTCCTCAAAGAAAAAAAATGGGAAGCCTCCGCATGAGCCTGAAAAGTGGAACAACACTAGTGGGGATATCTACAGGCCAAGATATCCCTGTGCACAACAAGGAGAAATATGAGGAAGCCGGAAGGATCTAGGGAAAACAACAACAGGCGCAAAGACAGGATCCCGAAAGCCAAAATTGAAGGAGGAAGGAGGGGCCACAATTGCAAATACACTAATCTCCCCCAGACCAGAGAATACAGAAGGAAGCCCCCACCACTCCAGCAGAAAGGACCAGGAACCACCATCCTTGCTCACGAACAGATCCAGGGAACTGGGACCAGGAGCCCCTGAATAGGAGCTGAAACGAACAACCTGAGGATCCCAGGCGGGAAGCAGCAACAGACACAAATATGGGATCCTCAGAAGCCTAACCTGGGGGAACCAGGGCCTACATGCACTGATCATGGGTCCCCCAAGATCCAGACATGCAACAGAAACCCTGGGAACCCCAGAAGAAGGGACCAAGATCCCCCATCCATGCTCATGGAAAGCTTCAGGGAACTGGGACTAGGACTGGGAACAACCCAGGCAGAGGAAGAGGCCCACCCCGAAGGCCAACCAATGCCCTGGGTGTCCACCAAATCGCAGATCCAGCAAGAAGAAGCCTCCGAACAGGAAACCGAAAAGGGCCCTACCCAACGGGACGGGACCAGCAGCAACCACAGGCATCCCAGAGAGGATTCACTAGCAAAAGAGGAAACTGGCCCCCCAGACCAACCCCGAAGCAGAGAGGACCTCATAGGATGCACCAAGAAGCAGTCGAACTCCCAACCTGCCACCACCACCGACCGAGGAAGCCCTGGGAACCGGATCCACGAAAAAACCCTGCAAAAAACCCCAGGGGAAAGCCTAAGGGAGAACGGGGAAGGGATCCCGAAAACATGCAGGAAACCCTAGGAGACCCCTGGGATGCACCAGACCACGGGCTCAGGCATGGAAACCCTGAAACTGCTGGGAAAGGAGCAGAAAGTGGAGAAGGATCTCCCCCGAGGGAGATTATTTGCTACAAAGAATTCCCAAAGCGGGACCCGGGATGAGCCAGGAACTGGGCAAGAACCAGAGGAGGGGGAGCAGGGAGAGGGGGGAGGACCCTCCCCTTCCGATGACACTTGATTTTGTTTCGGAAGAGGATTTATATTTCAATTAGGATTCTAACATCATACTTAACTCCTTAAGTATGATTAATCTCTTAAATCATAATGAGTTGAATGGGAAGGGAGGATTCTAACATCATACTTAACTCCTTAAGTATGATTAATCTCTTAGATCATACTTAACTCCTTAAGTATGATTAATCTCTTAAATCATAATGAGTTGAATGGGAAGGGAGGATTCTAACATCATACTTAACTCCTTAAGTATGATTAATCTCATAGATCATACTTAACTCCTTAAGTATGATTAATCTCTTAGATCATAATGAGTGGAATGGGAAGGGAGGTTGTTGATACTTCTATTTTTAAGATTTTTTTTGTGTGTAATGTTACTATTTGTTTTGGTCTATTGAAGGTTTTGTTATTGCTTGTGAATTCTCTTTTGTAAATGATTTATGGAATGGTGATTGTTGGTTTACTCTTATGTAATATATATGTGTTTTAAAGTTTAATTTTAATGTTGTCTAGCTTTAGGAATGTATTTGTTGGTGGAAGTTAGTGGTTTGATCTTGGTATTATGCTTGTTAATATATGTTTTATATCACGACGGTGCAACCCCTATGCGTCCGGCGGTCCCCATCTCACGCCGGGTTACCATGTACCGAGACGGTGGAAGTCCTGGGAGCCTTCGTAGATAGTTTGAACCCTACCAGCTGTGCTGGTAGTTACTAAAAATCGTGATTGTAACCATTGCTTCTATATACCAAAAAAAAAAATATATATATATATATGTTTTATATCACTAATTTTTGGTTGCAAGATTGAGACCACAATAGATGCCTCTTTATTTACCTTATTTCAAAAAATATGTCTAAGAAAAATATCAAGGGCTTCTTACCAAGAAACTTGAATTGTACATAATCTATATCCTATAATTGGAGGAGAATAAACTTGTATGTCCATAAGTAGATGCCCTTTTTAAACATGAGGACAAATAGAATGACTGTATTAATCCATATCATAAATTAAAACAATGCAAAATAACTTTTAATTTTATATATTTCATTTACCTTAGTTCTAATTTATCTTAGACTTTTAATTTCAATGAAATGTTAGTTTCTAAGTTCTAATTTATCAAAACAATGCAAAATAGCTTTTAATTTTATATATTTCATTTACCTTAGTTCTAATTTATCTTAGACTTTTAATTTCAAGGAAATGTTAGTTTCTAAGTTCTAATTTATCTTAGACTTTTAATTTCAATGAAATGTTAGTTTCTAAAAATCTTAAAATCAGTCAAAGAGGTCTTTGGTTCAGTGGTTGAAACATCAGATGATGTAGCCCATACCAAGTTAATCTCAATGAATAGGGTATATAGCCTGATATGATGTAAAAAGGGAAAGAAGGGTAAGGACAGCCCTTTCAAAACCCTACTTTTCAAATCATTTAAAAAAACAAATCTTAAAATCATTATTTTTTTAATGATATACTTTTTGAATCCCAAAAAAAGAAGTTTTAAGAGCATATATTTTTTAGAGAGCTTTTGAGAAAAGCTTTTTTATTTGTCCCTACGGGGACACCCCAACGGTATGTTGTTGGTGTTTCATCTTGGTGAGCTAGGTTCAAATCATCGGAGGGAGGCCCCTTGTTGCTATGCCCTCGGGGAGAGTGGCCCCAATTGTCCCACATGTTGTACTTCGCCTTACTCCAAATAAAAAAGTTTTTTTTTTTTTTTGTCAATAACTACAAGTCATTCACTTATATAGTTATATTGCATGCAATTGCTTTTTTTTTGGTCAGTCACATCAAGTCATTCACTTATATAGTTCTATTGCATACAATTTTCGGAGACTAAAACATTATTAGAAAATTGGATTGTGTAATGGATATCATGCACAAGCACATATAGACACAACCACATCCTTGAGGTGTTTATATCATGTAGAATAGAATAAAATGCCTTTAACATCCATGAGACCAAATAGTTCATGGCGTTTCATCTTGGTGACCTAGGTTCAAATCATAGGGAGGGAGGCCCTTTGTTGCTATCCTCGGGGAGTGTGGTCCCAATTGTGTCACCTGTTGTACTTTGCCTTATTCCAACCTTTGACATGTTGTACTTTGCCTTAATCCAACCTTTTGTCAATCACATCAAGTCATTCACTTATATAGTTATATTGCATGCAATTTTCCTAGACTTAAATATTATTAGAAAATTGGATTGTGTAATGGATATCTTGCACATGCACATATAGACACAACCACATCCTTGAGGTGTTTATATCATGTAGAATAGAATAAAATGCCTTTAATATCCATGAGGCCAAATAGCTCATGGGACTGAAAAATATAGTATTATCAATCAATATATATTATCTCACTCTTTTAGGAAGGGAATAAGGTTGTATAAAACTTTGATCCATCATTTTTCCTTTTGATGTGTTGATATTTAAATATTTTATTATTGACTTTAATGATAAACTCTCCTATTTTTTTTTTTTGTTGGATTTCATAATGATTTTTTGGAACAAACAAAAATAACCCTTACTCAAATCTTATATCAAAGAGGAATAGAGAGCTGAAAAAAAAGAGCATACAAAGATGAGAGGATGCCCTTAGGTACCCACACAAATGATAATCATTAAGACCACACACCCATGCAATGAATAAATTCAAGAGACATTTAAATACCTCAATTAATTGTAATTTAATTACATAATCCTTAACCCAACATATAATTACGATTAGGTTTTAGGGTTGACTTTACAAATTTAAATATAGGCTTATATAATAAATTTAATCTCAAACTATCCAACATTAGTCCATAAACATGCACAAAAGATTACATTATACAATGTTGGTCTTGGTCAACAAGGACAGATTATAAAAGAAGTCATCACAACTCCTTAGAGCTAGATTAGTGTATTCTTGTAGCAAATGACATCTCTCATGCGGGCTTCTGGGAATGTGTTAATTTCAACAAAAAAAAATTGATTTTTTTTTTTTAATTATAACAGTTTAAATTATAATTTTGATGTTTTTAAATAAAAAATCAATGATGAAAATTACAACTTAAACTTATTAACAATAGTGACAGATTATAAAAGAAGTCATCACAACTCCTTAGAGCTAGATTAGTGTATTCTTGTAGCAAATGACATCTCTCATGCGGGCTTCTGGGAATGTGTTAATTTCAACAAAAAAAAATTGATTTTTTTTTTTTAATTATAACAGTTTAAATTATAATTTTGATGTTT
This sequence comes from Wollemia nobilis, assembly GCA_028583015.1. Classification (NCBI taxonomy): domain Eukaryota; kingdom Viridiplantae; phylum Streptophyta; class Pinopsida; order Araucariales; family Araucariaceae; genus Wollemia; species Wollemia nobilis. The sequence continues at coordinate 4,627,272 of JAQPPZ010000755.1, read as the reverse complement.
TTAAATAAAAAATCAATGATGAAAATTACAACTTAAACTTATTAACAATAGTGATTTGGACTGAAATTTTCAATTTTTGATAGATTTTAACAACTGCTTAAAAATCTGCCCTATAGGTAGCATTTGCTACATGTTTAGCCAATTCTCTTATAGCTAAATGAAAATGAATTAAAAGAGAGAAACAATCATGGAGGGTTAGATCTTTGTGGTTTTTATTTTGCAACATTTTTTATATCATGTAATTTTTGCCCTATTAAATGGGCGATTTAAGTCTTGAAGGACATCACACAATGAGACATCCCTCCATCTTCAACATGTTCTTCAATAAATAGCACCAATATGAAGATTGTGAAGAATTATACCATTTAAAAAAGAAGTTCAAAATGCTTTCATATGCAAAAATTATGGCCTCTGGAAGGTTTCCCTACTAATCCTCAATACAAAATATTAGGGTCTCAAACCTTAAAAATGAATCAACCATCCATAACTTTCCACTTTGGTGCACCTAGACAACCATTGGCTTTCTAGTATCTTTCTTGTAAAACATTAACAAATGGGAGGATGCCACATGTCTTGGTTTTTGATTTGTTATTAGTTATATATATATTCCTCCATCAAATAGTCATATCATTTGCCACCTTAGTCAACACAAGTCTCCAAAGTGTGATAGAGAAGAAAGGGAGATGGCGGGCCTTGAATCCATGACCTGTGGATAAGGAATTAAGGCTAGCTAGTCACCTACGCTTGTAGATAGGGAATTAAGCCTAGCAAGGCTATCTAGTTGCCTACACTTACTTGTGAGGAAAAATCTCCACAATAAAAATGCTATGCATGGCTACCCTTACCACTCCACCTAGGTGATGCATATAGTGGACTTGGAGGTTACCTTGATCTGTGAAAGAAACAAGAACATGTAGCTGATTAATTCAAGGATAGAAACCACCTGTTCCATTGGAGGAAAAAGGGAGAAAGTAATACCCTTTTTCAAATTTTAAATTTTAAAAAATGAAACCCACATAATTGGCCTTCAAGTAGAAGAAGATGCATGAATTTCTTCATGAGGATAGGCATCCAATGTTCCCATGCTGCTTTGACTTATGACTCGATAGATGTTAGTTCAATCTGAATTTCAATAGAACATGAAGAATTCAAAATAAAAATCCTTGACATGATCAATCAATGTTGCTACATACTTGCTTTGACATCATGTTCGATTTCACAATGATTTGTCGAAAAAAATGGAAACAACCTTTACTCGTATCTTATTGCAAAGAGGAATATGGAGCAAAAGGAAAGAGTGGTGACACACAAAGATGAGAGGATGTCCTTAGGCACCCACACAAATGATAATCATAAAGATCACATATCAATACAACGAATTGATCCAAGAGGTGTTTAAATACCTTATTTAATTATGGATTAATTATATAAGCCTCACATATCAATACAATGAATTGATCCAAGAGGTGTTTAAATAAGTATTGATCCAAGAGGTGTTTAAATACCTTATTTAATTATGGATTAATTATATAAGCCTCAATAGACATATTATGTAGGTTAGGGTTCAAGGTTAATCCACCAATAACCTGAATAAAATCACTTTAGTTTGCCAATTCCATAATTTTACTTCTCTAAACTAGTTTTCTAATACAAAAGATACTCTCCGTTCTTCTAAAATTTTCTTCATCCTACATGATTCCCAACTGATCTTGTCATTAAAGTTTATGCGAAGATATTTGTATTCTCTTACTTTTTCTGTATTCTCTTACTTTTTCTAAGAGACCCATCTTTAATTGTTTCTCTTTTTTGGTGGAGAAAACTTAGATCTTGGCTTTGCTGGTATTTACTTGCATGCCTATTTCCTTGCGAAATTGTTCTAAGGCCTTTAAATGTTCTCTCAACCCATATGTTGTCCTTCCAATAAAAAGGGATCATCTGCATACAAAAAAAAAACTGACCACATAACATCATCATCATCTTTCAAATTTAACCATTCTTCTATTTTGTTAATATACAGACCAAATAAAGTAGGGGATAGAGGACAACTTGTTTAACTCCTATGTCATTTCTACGTACTTGTGTTGTAATTTTGACTCAAACCCCTTGATGAAGTCTTGAAATGCTACCCTATATTTATAGTATATTCAATTCCTCTACTATACTCCAAAGACTTCGAGAAACTGTATCAAAAGCCTTCTTGAAGTTGGAAAAAAAAAAAAAAAAATTTTTTTTTCCAACTAGTTACATGGGATTGAAACAGGCCCCACCCATATTACATCATTACCACATAGGGGTATTGCAACAACTTGGCAATTACGCATATATCGCTTGGCAATATTTGAACCTGGGTCTCCTTCTTGAAAGTCGAGGAATTTAATTGCTTGAGCTCATGCCATTTGATATAAACTTCTTTTTTCGTTTTAATTTTTTCAAAGATATATATCAATGTGGTGCAATGATCTATTGATGAGTGCTTTGGTCTTAAACCTACTCATCCTTTTGCACTCTTTTCTTTTCCTCTACCCACTTGCTGGTTTTGCACTTAACCATACTTCAAAATAGTTTTGCAAATAGAGGGTTGGCCATAATGGTTTGATAATTTGTAAAATTATTCACATCATCTCTTGAAAAGAGGTTAGCTAAACTTGTTGTCCAATCCATCGGAAATCCATATTGAATAACATCTTCGAATATCTTATTGATGTGTTGTGCTAAGTCTTCTATTTTACATTTAAAGTATTTTGTTTGTAGTCCATCCACATTGTGAGCCTTACTTGTTTCTTGATTCTTAATACCTTCCTTAACCTCCTTTAAGGTAAACAATCTTGTTGTATTGATTGTGGGAGAAGCATCATTTTCTTGATGACGTTCATATAGCTGCTTTGCATATTCTAGCCATTGGGTAGCTATAATGTTTATTTTCTATTTGTTTTTTAATTTTTGCTGAAGCTCCATTTAAAATTGTCTTGGATTTTGTTTTCCTAAATAAATTAGTCCTTCATGTCTTACATCCATATATTTCTCTTTTGTTTGCTATCACCATTTGTTTGCTATCACCATTTGTTTGTACACTTTTTGGTTTTCTTTATCTTTACTTGACTCTCTCAAAGCTCTTCTTGTCACTTGACATTCTTCACCATACCATGTATTTGCCAAAAAGCTGCCTTTTTCCTTCTTAGATTTAGATCTTTTGCATTATTTTAGCATCTCCCAAAGTTTGTTAATTTGTAACTTTTGATTCCTCTTTTTTCTTTTTCAGCATCTTGAACTTTTGATTACTACAATGCATTGCAATTTATAACAGCTCTTTTCAATGAGTCCCATTGGCTTACTTTGGCCATTTATGGGCATTAATAGAATTATCTTATCTAAAGATTAAACAATTTTCTTGGCTCATGAGGACATATCTCTTCATTGAGGATTGTAGTTCATTGTTTTAGACTCATTCACTTTGTTGATTTCTTTCCTACAATTACATTTTTATATTAGATTGGATTATGATATGATTTTAATTCTATTGGAGAATCCCCAACCTCTAATCCTCGTTAAAAACTCTATGAACAAATGATATAGTCTACAATGCTTGCCCCATTATATGTTTTACATGCCAATTTTTTAAAAATTCCTCCACATATTTATACCATTGCAAATAGTCAACCCATATAAAGCCAACGGTTATTTTTTCAATGAGTTTACACAGGTTTTTATGAGGGGTCCTGGTCCCCTCATACTGAGTGGATTTGAACCCTGGACCTCTCAAAGAGAGGCCAAAGTCCTTACCAATGCAGTAAGCTTGCAGCTAAAAGCCAACGGTTCTTCGCCAATAAGTAATAATCCCTTTATCTTCTAACAGCATTGCGCGTTACTTATTTTCTTCTTTTTGTAGCCATGGCAAATTACTGTCCAAGTCTTCATTGCTAACTTAGAGTGTTGCTCTTCTTGCTTGCTGTCCTAGCAATAAAATCTCCTCTTAGAAGTATTTTTACAATTTTAAAAGAAATATTATTCTTTAATGCTATATATGGATTCTTATAGTCCATACAAATATTTTTTTATAGTTTTTATATTTGTGGAGAAAAGTAGCAGGTTATAATTCTAATTGTTCTTTCACTTTGGATTAAAATTATTGTTTATTTGGATCTTCTTTCTCCATTTGAACAATTATATCCCAAGCATCTTCATTATTCCTCCATGTCCTTTTCCATTTTTTGTTCTTTCATTCCATATTGCTACCTTCCTATACCCTTCAAAGTTGGAGTTCTGTATGCATTATGCTCATGTGTTTCTTTGAGAATTATATTAATGTCCCTTCTTTCTCCTACAAGCCCTAACATTTTCCCTCTCCTCTAAGCGTAGCCTCTATAATTTCAACATACCAAATTTAAATGTTCCTATGGATCCAACATCCTATTTGTTTGGGAATTTTTGATTAGCATTGCACTTTATTTTTTCCAACCATGCCCATTTACCTTCATTTAATATCAAATAAATAGATTTGTGAGACCCAAGTTCAAACCACAAGGAGGTGTGTGTGAGTGTGTTTATTAAAAAAAAAATAGATTTGGTGCAATAGTCCCTCATGATATGTACATTATAAGATTCATGTCAAATGCATTGAAGCTTCTAACAACGTATGCTCATATCATATCTAGTGTTTACTTAGATTAGATTTTCAGAGTGCATGTTAACTTTGTTGAAGCTTCTAACAACTTATGCTCATATCTAACATTAGATTTATTCACTAACTTGTAGTCTACAGAGTGCATGTTAACTTTGCTATTTAGATATAATATATAGGTAGCAGCTATGTATTAAAAGGTTTGCTTTTTCTATTGATTATTTTAAGCCATAATGATTCCAATGTAACTTATTTATCCACAGGAAGCTCCTTGGACGCTATTGTATTGGAGAGGTTGAAGAGGTTGGAAATGATAGTTTACAATATTCAACTCTTGAATACTGTGAATCGGGAAATGAACCATTTTATTTGGCTCTCAAGGAACGTGTGGAGGCATATTTTGAAAAGCATAAGGTTTACTTTTCCTTTTCTGTAATAAGGTTATTTCAAAATTATAATTTCTTTTTAGGAAATCAATTTTTTTCGAATGCGAGTTGTAGAGTATAGCAGATTATTTCACTTAATTTCTTCCCTCTTGAATCAATAATAATGTTTTGACAAATTTTGCTAGGTGAATCCTCGTGTCCACCCACACATGTTGCCAAAATCACTCCTTATATTAGGTGGCTACTTGATTTTTTACTATTTAACATTTTTTGGATCTCAAAGTCTTGCTCTTTCCCTTTTATCTGCATTAGCACTGGGCTATATTGCAGCACACATTGGATTGTCAATTCAACATGATGCTAATCATGGTACAACCCCAAATCTTTACATATCTATGGTTCTACATATTTAAAATATAGTTTCTCTTGTTTTCTTACATTTTCTCCAATATTTTGTCATTATTCAGGAGCATATTCAAATGTCAATTGGCTTGGTTATTTGATGAGCACTTCTTTGGATTTTGTGGGTGTTAGCAGGTTCGACAGATGAAATGGTTTCGTGTAGAAGGTTTTTAAGAGCATTTTTCCTTCTAAAATTTCAATTATTATAAATATTCCAACTCTAATTTATTTTTCTAGTTTCATGTGGAGGCAACAACATGTTGTTGGACATCACTCTTTTACCAATGTGGACCACTATGACCCTGACATCAGTATGTTCTTGACATGCACTCTAATTCATGTTGATGATTAATTGACAAAAAAAAGGTCTAACTGAATGCTTTTCTTAGCACTTTGTTGCTTCTGTACATCACTATTGAAGCTTGCTTTTGCACAGGAGTTAAAGATCCAGATTTACGCAGAATAACATCAAAACAACCAATACAAAAGTATCATTCTTTTCAGGTATGTAGTGAAAACTAATTATTCGGTTTAATTTTATGTTATTGTTGATTTTTTTTTAATATTTCATGTTTGTTACTTTTAAAACGCAAATAAGTGACCAATTTTCCCTCTTTGACTAGGAACTTCCCAGCGTTTGACATATAAGTGATGAAAAACTTGAAATAAGCACATCTAGTTATTTTAGTATAAAAAAGTTCAAAAATGATGAGATAGTCCAATATTTGCAGTATGCACTTGGTGAGTATAGCCTGTATTTTGTCAAGCATTCACGTGTTATACATAAGAAGTTTTAATCTTTTAATATCAAATATGCAAAAAAGGATAATGGAATATATTTTAGGCTCTGATTTTTAACTTGAAACTTATGTTTTTAGGAAAGTCTACAAATAGTGGGGTAAACAACAGATTTGGGAGGTATATTTGACTTGATACTAGTATGGTAAGAGCAATAGATGTTCAATGAATGGGGGTTACCTTATCCCCAAGTTCATTGTATTGATATTTTTCAGAAAAATAATTGGCTTGAGAAACTGTTTTTCAAGAGTACCTCACTATCCAAACATTATTCATCTTAGGTATTTTATTTTGGTGCAAAGGGAAAGCAACTTACAAAGGAACATGCAAAGAAATCCTGTGTTTTTGTCATTGGCTTCTCTCCAGGGGCATTATGAAGCTCTTTAAAAGAAAGCATGTCACAACAAATGGTCTTTTGAGAATCTGAAAATCTGTTTGGCACAACCTTGAGGCAAAGACAAAGGCCTTGTTTTTTGTTGTTGTCCACACATTATTTCTTGAAATTGAGAGACCCATTAATAAGCTCTACAAAAGCTTAAGTTGTATCAAGCAACAAGGTTGAATGGGTGTGGCTCACTTTAATTTGTTTAACATGTCTCTTTGTATGCTGCATTTTCAAAGCCTAAAGAAAAGGCTTGGTGGGCCTATTTTGACTCGTAACCAATTTATGCAAGAAGAGTGACCCTTTGGTCGCCTAACCTTCAATAACCCTAATACCATGTTTCAAATACAACACCCAAAACTGAAGCTTAGGATTAGATGGGTTATTCTCAAACTGACTAAGCACCTGCCCATATTCATTTGCAACAACCATAGTAATCAGATATGGACTAGGACAACTTGAGCTCAATGGAAACCTGACAAGCTAAGATTTTGATTCAGACTTATCTATGTTGAAACAACTTCCCAAAAACTTTATAAATGCACACATACATACAAAAATCAATGTTTTTCTAATCCTGCATAAAAATAAATTTCAACAATACTTAAAACTAATTAAGTAGGGATTTTTTTTTTGGGCACATTGTGTATTTCTTTTTAAAAGAGCTTCGTAAAGACAAATTACATTATTCAAGTTTCATACTGAATCTCTCGAAACTATGCAAAATGTCAAAACCAAACTATTTCAAACCTTTTTCGTTTTCTTTTCCTCAAGAACAGAGGTTTCTATTCGTCAATAACCCACTAAAAATGCTAATCGATGTCATCCAAATCAATCACCACATAATTATGCTATGTCACCTGTTTTTGTAGGGGAAAAAGATTAAAACATCGAGTCATTTAGCTGCTTCATGATGCTTTGTAATGTGCATGCACTGAAAGTCTCCAATTGTGCTTATACCCAAAAGCATTGCAGGGCTGGTAAAAATGTAAATGGCAAGCTTTTGGAGACTTGGTGCACTCTCACCATAATCCACACCTTAAATTTGTAGGTTAAAATTTTTTTAAATCAAGTTTTAAGTTTATAAGACAATCAAAACATTTTAAAATTAGGAGTTAAAATTTCTAATGTACCTAGTTGTTTGGTTATCCTTGATTGAATGAATAGAGTGAAGAAAATAAATTGCTCGACAGTTGTCACTCTTATGAATTTGAAGCTCCTCTAGAATTTTATCCCTAATGTATCATTAGGCATCATCCTTTCTATGCACATACATAACCTGCTTATGACAACGAACAGCTTAGGATTATTTTTTGTGGGGTTTCAAGTAGAATCCTTGCTACATGCAAGGGTAGGTGGTATTATCTTGATAATTTTTTGTTTATTATTTGCCATATGGGTTTATATTTTTGCCTTTGGCTCCTACAAAAAGTGTTTAATTGCCTCTTTAGCCTTGTCCATGGCCTTGTAAATATAACCCATTGGTGCCATAAGCAGGTGCATCATCTATCACAACTTGGACGCTGTTTTCAGTTCCCACATCTGTCACAAATCCCTCCAACAAGCTAACACAAAGTGTTTGCAATCTTTACTTTGTTGAAGGTATTGACCGACTTAAAAAAAAATGTTGTCTTTACAAGCCATTAAGAAATTTATTCTAGTTCTGTTTCTACCATCCATCCACCGTCAAACAGGATAGTGTAGTTCTTTTTATGCCATATAAGTATTTGATTATCAAACAAAGCCCTCACATTTTTGACTGATACTTCCAACAAAGGGCTGCGAAACTTGTTATCTATTGGTGCTTTAAACCTTGTGTCAACAAAAATGCACTCGTCTTTGCTTCCTCTTATGGGGTCCTTGTCGCATTGAAAGGTAAACATGAATAGTACTAAAAATTTGGGGTAGCTATTCTTGCTTCATGATTCTTTTTGTGGTTCTAAGCAATGCCTTTGAGTGAAGGCTACAAATTGGAAGAAGAGCGAGGAACAAAGAAGCTTTGTCCAAGACCCCTATATGTAGTTGAAAAGTTATGACAAACTCATGACGAATAGTGAACTCTGAAATACTAGGGGAATAGGGGGTTGAAATATGAACCCCTCTTTTATATCAACCCTCACCCTCTTTCACTCTTTCCTTGTATTTATCAAGTAATACTTTTGTCTTTTGCATTATGTCTTGCTTGACTGGGTTGCATCACACAACATTCCATACAAATATTCTTGCTATATGGTATTTTAGGTGATTGATGCTTGTATAGATTTTTGCTCGGAGTAGTTACAATTAGCCTGCCTTGATTTTCGCCCTTTGTGTCGTGCTTCTATGCAGGATCCTTCTTGCTAGATGATTGTATTCCAGATTTACAGCTGGAAGGGGTGCCAAAAAAAAAATAGAAGCTCTAGTTCTTTAACTTATTTTTTCCCTATGTTATTGTAAACTCCAAGGGTGCCCTTATTTCCCATTTCCAAAACTCATAAACTTGGAAACTCCTCAGGGAACTCCGTGAAACTCATCTTTTTTTTTTGGTAGGTAATAAAATTTATTAATATCGCTGGGTTGAAGGGTCCCAATCCCTATTTACATAAGGCTATTATCTAGCACCGAAGAAACAAAAACAGAACAACCCCCATAGACATAGGGAAGAGTTGTGCTAGTTCCATGGGAACACAAAAAAACAAAATAGAAGATTCCAATAACCTTTTTCGACAACAGAAAGAAACCAGGGATATACCCGACAAAACAGGGAAGGTTCAGTAATAGAAACTAAACTCAAAAATCCCACTAACCCAGAACCCAGGACTACTGGGCTTTATCACCATCTTCAGTAGCATTATTCTTCTGATGAGCGAGAAGAGCGCTGAGCGACGTCGGAAGATCCTACAATTCCTTGAAGTTAAGAGAGAAGATGACCCCAACTTCCTTGATCATATTGGCTGCTGCTAGGAGTTGGTCAACCGCCCCCGAGATATGGCTGATGATTCTGGAGCGAAAGGCTTCAGCAGCACAACTAGTAATATTTTCAGCTGCATCCACGAACTCAATTTGAAGCCCTCTAACATGAACCATTCCATCATTCCACGAATTAACAAACTCGTCAGATGGAGAAGGTTTTGCACGAGAGGTGAAAACAATAGCCTTGTGATGAAAACCACAATTTTGAAAAAGCCCACAATTTGAAAGGAAACATGTGGGATCCTGAAACGGACAAGGAATGGTGTTGACAAAACACCAAAGACAAAAGAAACAAGGTGTTTACGAAACACCTTATAGCATTAAAAAGAACACCTTTGTTGGAACTGACAATAGTGTTGAAAAAACACTTGAAAGGAAAGACACCGGTGTTGACAAAACACCTTATGGCATTGAAAAAAACACCTTTGCTGGCATTTCTATGATTATTAAGAAACCTGCTCATTTTCTTTTTGAACAATGCTGATTAAATCCTCCGAAAAGCAGTCTTCCCAAATAATGCAATCAGATTGGTTTGCTGCCAAATTAGCCAAAGTGTCAGCAACTACGTTGGCTTCACGGAAGACATGTTGAGCTGTACTTAAGGGAAGCTGCCTGAGAATGGCTTGACTTTCCTTAATAACATTTTGAATATTCCAACCTGGTTTCGAGGAACCTTTTGCATGATTAACCACAACAAGGGAATCGCCTTCAAAGATGATTGGGTTAGGAAAATCTTTGCACAAAACAAGACACCTCCATAGGGCACGAGCCTCAGCATAATTATTTGATTGAATCCCCAAATTTTCAATGAAGGCCTTGATGATCTTTCCACTGTGATCCCGGATTATACCACCAGCCCCAACATCCCCAGGATTGCTTTTAGATGAACCATCGAAATTTGCTTTTAGCCAACCCAACGGTGGAGGTTTCCACTTAGTATTGATCCTATCATTGATGTGAACTGGTTGCTTAGAAATTTCGGTGGAAATATTGAGAACTTTAAACAAAAGCATTTCTAAACCTGGATCAGGGGATTTGTCACACTGAATTAAGTTGGTGTTCTCGGCAACGAACCTCACTGCTCTGTTGGCTACCATCACTGGATCCCTGGTCTGATTATTGAACACTGTTATTTCGCTCTAACCAAATCTGCCATAAGGTATGATGGAGGGAAGCTTTCCATATAAACTTTAATCTGGGGTGGCGAAACACAGGAGGCCACTGGGTAAACATATCAGCAATAGTATGGGGCCATGCCCATTGAACTCTGAAGATACTTAAAAGCACTGTAAAAACATCATAGGCAAATTGACAATCAACCATAATATGCTGCACTGATTCCCAAGCTTGGTAGCACAAATAACATCTGTTGGGTAACATGACTCCACGCTTAATCAAATTGTCAGTAGTTAAAATTCTGTTCTTAACAACCAACCAAGAGAAGTGAGCAACTTTGGGGATAATATTTTTGAGCCAAACGCATTTGAAGATCAAATATATCGCTTGCTCATCTTGAGAATCATAATTGTCGTATAACCCATGGGCCGTTTTGATTGAGAAGTTGCCATCCTCACTGCATTTCCAGAAAGGCCTATCTTTTTCCTAGGAAGCTGGGATAAAACTTGATCTGAGAATGGACTGCATGGCCTTAACAACTTGGTAAATTAATTCATCATCCGAATTGAAACTTAGTTGTTTCCACATGGGACGCCCCTGGGTTTGGATGATGAAGTTAGCAACTTTTGGTTCCATCTTTGCATCTGTTAAGGGTTTTAGGACAACAATGTTCTGATCATTTATAAAAGCCTCATCCTTGATCCAAGGATCATGCTAAAAATTGATTGTCTTCCCGTCACCAAGCTGCCATCTTACACCTCTAGAAATGGGTTCCAGCTTGAGGAGCTTCCTCATTCATAAAGGAATGGTGTTGTAGATATTTCTCCCTTACGACAGATATCCATTCCAAGTTCTCATAGGTAAAGATCTTCCATGCCTGTTTTGCCAAAAGGGCATGATTCATCTTGTGAATTCTCGGAAAAAACCAAGACCCCCTTTATCTTTTGGGGAGCAAACAGTATCCCAAGCAACCAAGTGAAACTTTTTCTGATTATCAGTTCCTGTCCATAGGAAGCGCTTTTGAATTTGTTCTATTTTAGATCCAACTACTGCAGGCACTTTGAAAACAGACAAAAAATAAGCAGGAATGCTCTGAAGAACTAACATGACCATCGTGGCTTTTCCTGCCAAAGAAAGCAAAACACCTTTCCAGCCTGCTAATTTATTGTGAATCCGCTCAATGACATTATTCCACATTGCATCTTTTGGATGATCCACAAACATAGGTAACCCAAGATAGGTAGTGGGCAGATTAGCAATGGAACATTCCAGGATATTAGCAATAGAAGTTTGCCGCGAGACAGGAGTATTAAGAAAAAATATTTTGCTCTTGGAATAATTAATTTTTTGCCCAACTGCATTTTCAAAGAGGTTAAGAATAGTCTTGATAGTATGGGCTTCTGGGACGAAAGCTATGGTAGCCAGCAAAGTGTCATCAACAAATTGTTGGTGGGTGGTAGGTCTTAGGTTTGAAGCAGCTTTTATGCTAGAAATTAACCTTAGAGAACAGGCTGACTTTATAGTTCTGCCAAGAGATTCAGCCAAAATGATGAAGAGGATGGGGGACAAGGGGTCCCCTTGTCTTAATCCTCTTAGGTTGGAAGCAGCTTTTATGCCAGAAATTAACCCTAGATAACAGGCTGACTTTATAGTTCTGCCAAGAGATTTAGCCAGAATGATGAAGAGGATGGGGGACAAGGGGTCCCCTTGTCTTAATCCTCTAGTACTTGGAAAGTACCCAGCTGTGGAGCCATTCACCAAGACGGAAAACCAAGAAGAGGAAACACATTGCATAATGAGATGGGTCCAATCACTGTGAAAGCCAAACTTTAGGACTTTAGACAAAAAATCTCTATTGACCCTATCAAAGGCTTTGTTCATATCCAGCTTCAAGAAGAAAGCACTTTTTTTAGATTTATGGGCAGAGTGGATTAGCTCATGAATAGTTATCACACCATCAACAATATTTCGACCTTTAACAGAGCTGCCTTGACACGGGTCTATGATGTCTGGAAGGAAATCTTTAAGTCTGGTGGCCATAGCTTTGGTAAGAATCTTGTAGACCACATTGCAAAGGCTTATAGGACGATAATTAGACAAACTCTTGGCAGTAGCGCTTTTATTTGTAAGGGCTAGGAAAGTAGAATTTACATCTCTGGGGATAAATCTGGAATTTTGCATCTCTTTAATGGCCAAGCAAAGGTCAGGACCTATGATTTCCCAAAAAGTTTGGAAAAAACGAGGGGAAAACCCATCAGGGCCAGGAGCTTTGTCTGGTTGCATGGAAAAAAGAGCTTTGTGGATTTCCTCATCAGTAAGGGGTTTTAGGAGATTGGCATTCATTTCATCAGTAACAATTCTCGGAATGTGCCTAAGGAGGGAATCCATTGCTTGGGAGGATTGGATAGGTTGGGATCCCAACATAGACTCAAAATGATGAACAACCTCATCCCTGATTTCGTAGATGTCAGCGGTGTAAGACCCATCACTCTGTTGAGCAAGGTGCAGCAAAAGAATTGCAAAAGTATTGTCATTGTTGTCAACACGAACGATTGATGCGATTGATGCGATTCGAGGTCGATCGGATCAAGTGCGATGAATTTCAAGACAAACGAGAGGTAACCCGATTCGAAGCGCGAGAAAGAGACAAGGAAGAAAACTGTCGCGATATCGCGACATGTTTTCTGTCGCGATTTCGCGACAAAAAGCAGGAGAGAGAAAATGCACGCCAAAATGTCGCGATTTCGCGACATGTCGAGTTTTCGCTGAGGAGAGAGAAAATGTGTCGCGATATCGCGACAAAACTGAAGAGAGAGAAACTGCAAGGAAGATTGTCGCGATTTCGCGACATTGCCGAGGAGAGAGAAAGTGCATGCCAATTTGTCGCGATATCGCGACATGGCAGAGGAGAGAGAAAGTGAAAGGTAAACTGTCGCGATTTCGCGACATGCTGGCAGAGAGGGAAGCAAGGTGAAAAGATGTCGCGATTTCGCGACATAAATGGAGAAAAGGAGCTAGCAACGAAAAGTGTCGCGATATCGCGACACGTCGGGTTTTCGCGACCCGAAGAGGAGAGAGAATGCTCAGCAACAAAGGTGTAGCGATATCGCTACATGTTGAAATGAATGGAAACAAAGGTGTAGCGATATCGTTGCATGATGAAAATACATGGCACAAAGGTGTAGCGATTTCGCTACAATTAGGAAGTGCAGAAAACAAAGATGTAGCGATTTCGCTACAAGTGAAAAGACACAAACAAGAAGATGTAGCGATTTCGCTGCATGACAAAATGTATAAAAACAAAGGTGTAGCGATTTCGCTACTGCATGAAACAAAGAGTGTACGGAAGCAGTGAACGTCGCGATTTCGCGACATGTTCCATTTTCGCTGTTGCTGGCAAAGGAGAGTGTACGGAAGCCAGAAGCGTCGCGATTTCGCGACATGCTTAAGGATGACGTCAGCAAATGTTGAAAGTGTCGCGATATCGCGACAAGATGCAGGGAAAGCTTCCAAGAGCCAAAACGGTCGCGATTTCGCGACATGCTTAACGATGACGTCAGCAAGGGCCGAAAGTGTCGCGATTTCGCGACAAGTTTCAAGGAAAGCTGCTAGAAGCCGGAAACGTCGCGATTTCGCGACAAGAAGATTGATGACGTCAGCAAGAGCCGAAAGCGTCGTGATTTCGCGACAAGAAGATTGATGACGTCAGCAAGAGCCGAAAGCGTCGCGATTTCGCGACAAGAAGGATGATGACGTCAGCAAGAGCCGGAAGCGTCGCGATTTCGCGACATGTTCCATTTTCGCTGGAGTTTGCAAGCAAAGCTGTACGGAAGAGCAAAGTGTCGCGATTTCGCGACATGTTCCATTTTCGCTGGAGGTTGCAAGCAAAGTTGTACGGAAGCCTGTAACGTCGCGATTTCGCGACAGCATTGAGGATGACGTCAGCAAAAGTTCAAAGTGTCGCGATTTCGCGACATGAGCGGGGGAAAAGCTTTCAAGGCCAAAATGGTCGCGATTTCGCGACAACCTTCAGGGTGACGTCAGCATAAGTTAAAAGTGTCGCGATATCACGATAGGAAACAGTTAGACTGGAAAATGCCGAAGCAACATGAAAGGTGACACATGGCAGAAAAGCATCATGCAGTCTGTCACATAAGAAGTAACTGAAGTCAGACAGACAGTTAAACGTTGACAGGTGTTGGACATGCAATGCAACAGCCAAACATGCATAATTGAAACGCATTCGAAAAGCCGAATATGAAGGATAATAAAAGCATTCGATGCATCACATATGGAGTTTCGAATAAGCATTCGAAAAGCCGTATTCGAAGAAATTGAACAGCCGAATATGGAGAATCAGAAAAGCTTTCTAAAAGACGTATTGCAGGGTTTCGAACAGTCGAAGTGCATGGAACCGAACAATCGTATTGCAGGGTTTCGAACAGTCGAAGTGCATGGAACCGAACAGTCGTATTGCATGGATTCGAACAGTCGAAGTATGTGATTCGATTGAATGCGAGGATTGAAAGGTTATAAAAGAATAATCGTACAAAGAAGATGTTGCTGTTGTTAGAGAGAAATTGCTGTAAAAGGAGGGTTAGAAAAGAATCAAGAGAAAAATAAGCAGAGCCGTGAGAGTGTGTAGAGTTGGATTAATTGCAGACCAATCAGTGGTCGTACATGAAGTGAAGACATTTTTATGTCATTCTAAATTGATCCGAATTGCAGTCCAAGTTGGTGCTTGGTACTAGGAGTTGGTGCTCCATCCGTTGCGAGAGAAAATTACGGGGGTTGGTGCTCCTTCCGGTTGATGCTGGTAAAGTATTTGTAAAATTGATATTTTGCAAAGACTGGATTTGGATTGGAGTCCAAGCGGTCATTTTTGAGGAGTAGCCAAATTGGTGAACCTCGGTATATTGAGTGTTGTGGTGTGCTCTCTTGTTCAAGTTGTTTTTCAGTTGTCAAGTTCTCTTTATTTCATATTAAATGCTGTAGATATAAAAATTAAATAGCTACACTGATTCACCCCCCCTCTCAGTGTCATTGTGTAATCATCACACTCTTTAATAGACCCTTGATTTTGTTTGCTCCTTTGTGCTTGAAGGTTGAAATGTGAAAGAATTTAGTGTTCAAATTCCCATATTTTAGCCATATGTGCCTAGATTTATGATGCCAAAAAATCTCCTCTTTCTTTAGAATGCTATGGTATTCTGAAAGAATCAATTTTTCCTCCTGTCTCGAACGAGGACCCTCCTGTCTTTGCTGAAACTGATTTTCGATTATCTGCAATTTATCCCTTATATTCGCTTTGTTTTCAAAGATGTTTCCAAAAACCTCCCTGTTCCAAATTTTCAGCTTGTTTTTGATAGAGGGTAATTTTTGAGAAAACTGCTTGATATGAGATCCAGGAAAAGTTTCTTTCTACCATTCACCAACACGCACCCTTAAATTTGGGTGTTGAGTCCACATTGCTTCAAACATGAAGGGAATTTTGAAGGAAGGTCTATTGGCTGATTCAAAAATCAATGGGCTATGATCAGAACCAATTTTAGGAAGAGCTTGGAGAGTGGTGTCACCAAACATCTGCAAAGCATCCTGGGATAGGAAAAATCTGTCAAGTCTCTCTTGAATAAGATGCGCTCCAGCTCTTCTATTACTCCATGTAAACTGATACCCTTTCCGCTTTACATCCATCAGATCATTAGTGTTCACAAAATTGCAAAAGTCTTCAGTGGATCTAGAATTGATATCATTTCCTCCTCTCTTCTTTGAGGGGTAGAGAGGAGCATTAAAATCTCCAGCGAGAATCCATGGAATATTAGAAAAGGTTGTCCTCATTTGGGTGAGGGTATTCCATTAACTTAGCCTGTCTTGAGGACTGTTTGGGGCATAAATATTTGTCAAGACCTAGTACTGTTTAAAAATCAAATCATGGAACAGAATATTGGAAATCCGACCTTGACTGGAAATCACCCTTCCCTCCACTTTGGTAGGATCCCATAGACATAGGAGACCTGTTGCAAGTGTGAACAGAACTTAGCTTGAAACAGGCTTAGAAAAAACTAGTTTTTCTAAGCCCAGTGTGAACACACTCACCTTTTGTCGGCTAATCTTGCTTGGATTGTCGGCATGATATTCCTTCTCCCTTTCCTTCATTTTCTCCTTATCCCTCCATTTAGCTTCCTCCTTTCCTGCCGTCCATTTTCCCTTATCACTCCACTCCCTTCCTCTCCCCACGCTCGCTGCCATCTCCCACTCCACCTCCTACTCCGTTCTCTCTAAACTCCCCGATCTTCCTCCACCTTCCCTTTCCTATTATTACGCAAGTTCTAAACCTATATAAGGTTCACGTTAATGTATTAATCTCTGGTTTTTTAATGAATGTTTTTGGCTTTAATTTGCGTGTCAATTATTATTACCTTGGCCTAACTAATCTAAGGTTAACTGCATCTTAGACTTACATTGGTATCAGAGCCGAGGGGGCACGGATCTCGAGGGCCGAGGTAAGGCACGGAAGCCGAAGCGCACGGATCCCGAGGAGCGGCGGAGAAGCTGTCGCACGGATCCCGAGGAGCGGCGAAGTGGCTGTCGCACGAATCCCGAGGAGCGCACGGATCCCGAGGAGGGGGGAGTGGCTGTCGCATGGATCCCAAGGATCTGACTGGACGTTGACGTGGCGGCGGCGCTGACAGCAGGCTGACGTGGCGGCGGCGCTGACAGCAGGCTGACGTGGCGGCGGAGCTGGCAGCACGAGGATCGAGGTTGATGTGGCTGGCTGACGTGGACGAGGCTAACGTGGCTGGCGGACGTGGAGGCGTGCAGATGTGGCTGGCTGACGTGGACGTGTGTTGACGTGGCAGCTGACGTGGACGAGGGCTCCGATGTGTGCCACGTGGCGGCGTTTGATTGGTCGTCTGACGAGCAAAAGGATTGGTGGATCGATTGCCCGAAGGCAATCGAACTCTTGTGTGTCCGCAGGCTTTGATAAAGCCTGGACATTTGTTTTGCCCACTGCATGTGGGATTAAAAACTAGAAGTTTTTTTTCAAACAGTATTTCCCCGCCGTTATAAGAAGAACCTCCTTCCTCTCCTATCTCGTCCGACTAGCGTGGCCTAGCGGCGAAAGTCCCCGCCTTGCAGAGCAGAGACCCGGGGTCGAATCCCGTCGGGGTAAAATTTCTTATTTTTTTTGACTTCGCGTTGATTGGAGGTTTTAAATATAGTTGTTTGTTTCTTTGCTACCACCCGAAGCTGCGTGGTGCAGCGGCTAAGATCGCCGAGTAGCTAGCGGAGGTTACCAGTTCGAATCCCAGCGGGGGTTTAAAAAAAAGGTTAAATTTTTTAATTAATTTTTTTTATTATTTGTTTTTTAAAAGGTTTTTTAAAAATTATAATTTCTATATATGTTTTTTTAATTATTGTTTTTTAAATATCCATTTCATTTAAAAATAATAATTAAAAATATATATAGGAAATTGTTAATTTTTTTAAAAGTCTTTATTAAAACAAATTTTAGAAATTTAAAAAAAAAAAAAAGTGCAAAGATATTTTGATATAATTTTTTTTTTTGGCATCATACTAAGTTGTAACCCAGTTCATACGGTGTGATTCTGGGTAGATGATCCAATCAACCGGATGCTATAATGCATTACTCTCTCTTTTGAGAAGAGAGACTCCTGATTCCTTTGACGGGAGAGTCCAGCGGTATGGACTTCATACAGTGTTTTGCCAATTAGAGAATCAAGTGATTGCTCATATGAGGAAACCAGATTCGGCTACGAGGCGGATTCCGAAGATAATATCTTCGGGCAAAGGATAGTTGAATCCGAAACGGTTGAAATAGTACCGAAGGACAGTCAAGTGACAGTTATACACCTGCAGTGCCTGAAGTAGAAACAAGTGAGAGCTATACACCACGCTCTCCTGATTCAGAACCAGAAGAAGAAGAAGAAGAAGAAGAAGAGGAAGCAGAACCAGTGGAGGTGAAACCTGCAATTGAAGAACGAAATGTTCTCAAACGAAGTTATGAACCAGCAGCAGCACCTGAAGTCATTATAATTAGTGACGACGAAGCAGACAATTTCACCTTTCCAATTTTGGGTGATCCTCGAGAAGAAGAACGCCAAATCAGTGAGCATATTAAGAAAGCTAGATTTGATTTAAATCAGTAAATTAGTGATCTATTTTGTACTTCTTTGTACTACTTGTTTGAAGTTGCAATAAAGTTTGCTTTCTAATATGGCTTCCAATACTAGTCTACCAATCCCTGAGTTCAATGGTGGTGATTACGAGTATTGGTCAATTAAAATGAAAAATCTTTTGATAGGCAAAGGTCTTTGGGATGTGATTGAAGAGGGATATACTGAACTTACTGCTGCTGAATGGGCACATTGAATGTGGCTGATAAAAGGGCTAGAAAGGAAGCCCAGAAGAATAATTCTTCCGCCCTTTATCATATCCAAGCCGCCCTTGATAGAAGTATTTTCCCTAGAATAGCTTCTTTTATAACTGCTGAATCTGCTTGGAATGCTTTAAAAGAAAGTTATAGGGGTAGTGACCAAGTCAAACAAGTTAAACTACAAACCTTGAAACAAGAGTTTGAGACTCTTAAAATGCAAGAGAGTGAAAAGGTTGGTGATTACTGCGTGCGTGTGAAAGCCGTAGTAGATAAGATGGTCACTTTAGGAGAAGATGTAAAGCCTGAAGTTATAGTGAAGAAAGTGTTGAGGACACTTCTTCCTAAGTGGAATTCAGTTGCCATAATTATAGAAGAATCCAAAGACCTAACTTCTCTGTTTTTTGAATCCCTAATTGGCTCACTTCTCTCACATGAAGAGAGGCTACAACAAACTCCTTCCACAAGTTACGAAGGAGATGATAAAGCCTTTGCTTCACAAGAAGGCAGAGGTAGAGGCCGTTCTCTCTAAACTCCCCGATCTTCCTCCACCTTCCCTTTCCTATTATTACGCAAGTTCTAAACCTATATAAGGTTCACGTTAATGTATTAATCTCTGGTTTTTTAATGAATGTTTTTGGCTTTAATTTGCGTGTCAATTATTATTACCTTGGCCTAACTAATCTAAGGTTAACTGCATCTTAGACTTACAAGACCACCAGATGATCCAACTGAAGGACTGAAAGAAAATTCACACTGTTTCCAAATAGTTTTAGCAACTTGGGGAGAATATTGTGCGCCCAATTTTGATTCTTGCATAATGAAAATAGTCGGTCTAAACTCCTTTCTTAATGAGATAGCAATTCTTTGTTTTACTATCCCATTAAGTCCTCTCACATTCCAAGAGAGGACTTTCATTTGGAACATTTACCAGGTTTTCTCCCTCTTTTGGAGGAGGTTTGCTGCAGAGGAGGTTTGGTTCTATTCAGTTCATCTCCATTGGATGCCATGATATCTGGAAATAGGGTTCATTGAATGCCATTAACTATCTCTTCTTCTATATCTCTTTTTCTTTGTTCAACTGCAAAGGGTCTTCCTCTTTTTCTGTCACTGCCAACATCTATCTAAGATATCCTATAACTTCTAGTATGCTTAGGACTCCAAGCTCCAAGGATCTCGCACTCCCCTTCTAGATTAACAACCTCATCATATCCAAGGATGGGAGGAGGGTGAGAAGGTCCCGACCCAGAGGGTGAAAGAGGATTGGATGGCGGAGGAGAAGAAGAAAGTGGAGGTGGATGCGGGGGATTGGGAGGGCAGAGGGATTCGGTCGCATCATTGGCTGTCATTGACGGGGGCAGTGGAATTTGGATAAGAAATATCTAGACTAGGGCATTCATCTTGATTGCCATTAGAAATAATATTTGATTCATTTAAAACACTGAAACGATTAGCCAAAGCATAATAAGAACTTGCCTTTTTCTTTACGCCAGTCGGTTGCTCTTCCTTGGATTCATGGCGTTGCCCGCCCTTGGAAATCTGGTTGTCCTGGTTCTTGGATGCTAAAAAGCGAGAATGTTAAGATCCATAGATTAAATTTACATGAGTCGGAAGTTGAGATTCTAGGTTCGCGTTAACACATACGAGCCTACGTAAATCTTGATCTATATTTCGTTGTCGGATCTATGGTGACCAGTTCTCCAAGGGTCCTGGCAATCCCATGGAGAAACTCCTCGTGCCAAAACATGAGTGGCAAGTTGGGGAGCCTGACCCAAATTGGAGCGAAGTTTATGTTCTGGGTTTCCGGGTCGAAATCTTCTCCCCATTTGCGAAGGAAGAGGCTTCTCCTCCCAAAGAACCAAGGACCACCGGACAGGATACAGTCTGCGTCCTCTTGATAAGATGAATCAGAAAGAAACCTCTGGACATGGCAATGATTTCCAAACATCCTCGCGTTTTCCATTTAGCGGCCGCCCAACGCCGAATAGCTTCTATATCGGGTCTCCCTCCGACAAATTTTCCCACCAGGGAGAAAGATTCTATGGATATGTAGTTAGCCATAATCTCCTCCGAAATAATCAGATCAACTCCACACGAGATAAAAGTATGCTTGGGAACCGGAGGGGGTTTAGGGCCTCCTCTGCCCTTTCGGTAAAGGAAATAGTCTCGGATGCTACGCCATTAGGGCAAACTCGCCACTCATTCCCCGTTTCCTCATGATGTTTGTTTGGGGTTCCTTCCTCCAGATATTGTCAGATTCGTCCTCCGAAATCTTAGATCCGCTTCTGTTACTGCCCGTTCCATCCTCGATCCCGTTCCCTAGCTTAATCGATCCGGTTCTAGCTCCTTGTCCGTCGAAACCCTGGTTCCTGCTAGCTTGAGAAAACGAAAACTCGTTCGCACTCCTCACCTCGCTCAGATCAACGTGAAACTGATCTTGACTTTTTATGTTTCATGAAATTTCCATGGGTGATTTTAACATTGATTGTCATTTCCAACTAAATTAAAAGTCCAAAGTTGAGGTTTCTATAGATTTTGTGGGTATTACATGAGGCCCTCATAAAGGCATACATGGTCAACATTAATCAAGATCAAGTTACTTGTTAGGGGTTGGAAGTGACCCCCTTGCGCTCCTTGGGTACCGCGACCCCCGTGGTTGAGGTTTTGGCATTTTCCGCCTCTTTTGAGGGGGTGCGTCCGGTTCCTTGCACCTCGTGTAGGGGCACCAGTCTTGGGAAGTTTAGGGGAGCATGGGATGTGGCTCCACCGGACGACCTTCAAGATTTTTTACCCGAGGTTGGCTTCTTGCTTCTAGATGTGTTCTTTGGCACTCGTCTTTCTTTGGTTCGCTAATCTACTCCTAGCCTAGCCTAGGTTGCTTCAAGGGAAAAGGAAAAAGAGAAAGGAAACAAGAAACAGAGCACAAAGTAAATTGTAGAAAACGTAAACTATCTAGCTTATCTAAGGGTGGTGATGCGTCAAAGAAGAAAATACAATTTCCACCTCAAACCAGTGGGATAGATGAACACATGAACCAAGCATGACAAAAAGTTGAACACAGGTTTGCTCATACAATTATGCAATATGTATAATCAAAAGAGGTTCGGGGCCTGTACATGCAATTGGCTCAAGGGTCGAGTCTAGACCGAGAAAGAGAGTAGAAAAGGGAGAAAGTAGATGCCACAGGTCAGATGCTAGACACAAGAACTACTATTTATAATATTTACAAGCGAGGTTTGAAATTCAAAATTCTTCCCAAAATGAGTGTTGGCGGGAGCACCAACGTCAGATCTGGCCACAAGATTCAGAGGACATTGCTGCATTAAATTCTGGGGAGTCTGGAGCTGTGAGGAGTTAAATCGCCATAAATTCCTCCATAAGTTGCATGGTCCTCTTTTTAGAGAGGTTATTTAATGTGCCCACCTTCCTTCAATGAGGAACGAGCTCAGGTTGGCAAGGCCCATTCCAAGTTTTCGCGTTCCCTTGGCTTTAGACCTATTTTGGCCACTTCTCCTTTTTTGCATTGGCTCCATGGACTCTAGTAGGGTTTCGGGCATTCATTTCGGTTGCTCAGGTGGCCCCTTGTACTTATGATCAGCCCCAAGTCGGATTGCTATTGCTTTTGACGTTGCCTTGTTCCTCATGATAGCTAATTTTCCAAGAATGCTTCTGCATAGGATTCCACTAGACCTCCACTAGACCTCGTTTGATGGGCATGCTTCTAGTCCTTGGTGTTTTTCCATGCTCTTCTTGCCTCCCCTACCTCTGGGCCTCTGGGGGGATCTTGATGAAGGTCAACAAGGTATGGTGGCCTTGCTAAATCCTTACTTGACTCTTCTGGTCCCCCCTATTCTTTTCCTCCAAGGCCTTTGGGTTTCCCCTAATGGGTGTGTTGCTCATCCATTAGGGCCTTATAGCTGGCTAGGCAGGTAGGTACTAGTAAACCGAGCTATTGGAGGCCACATCATCAAGGGAACCCTCTTAGTCACAATCGGGAAGGCTCGAGGTTCCTCTTGATGATGGGATGAAGCTTAGTCACCACTGGAAGGGCTGGAATTCCTTGTTGGCTTGTTTCAGGTGAATGACTTTTCCTCATAGATTGTTCTTTGTAGGTGCCTTCTCTGAATTAGCTACTTGGTACGTGGATGGAGCTTCGGGGCCCTTCATTTGGTTGGCTTGGGTGAAGTTTTCACTATATTACTGAAGAAAAAAGATAAACTCTAAGATGAGGGAAAAGGGAATAAAATTAATGATAGCTTGAAAATAGTTATAGGTTGGGATCTATGAAGTTAAAAAATCTAAAACTGAGTGAAAACTCTTTGGCAACAAAGAGGAACTGAAGCAAATAGAGTTCACTTACTTGGTGAAGCAAAACAAAAGAAAAATATGTGATCTTGGTTTTTCATTCTAATTTAAGTTTTTTATCTTGCAAAAAAATAACAATAGACAAGAGGTAAAACAAAATATTAGGATGTAGAACCCAAAAATCCAGGCTTAGATATTTCCATGGCTACACCTTATCTTGAGGATGATGAAAGTCCTCATATGTATACTCTTGAAGCCAAAGGAGTTGGGTATTTTTCAATTCTTGTCTTGATTTTGATTGTACTATGGTTTTGCATGATATACATATCCTGATCTATAAAGGTTGATATTTGTCATTAACCATTATACTCTATATGAAATTTAATAATAACACGTGTTTTCATCCGTTTGTGATCCCTTTAATTCAATTTTCACTATAAATTTTAAAAATATTTCATATTTTTTAATTAGATGTTTCCTTTGTCGTTACTTCCCTTTGGTTCCAAAGGGTTTAAGGACACTAGTTTCCTAATGCATTTCCATTTTGGAAGCTTTACCCATTTCATTTCCAAGAACCTAGAAAAAAACCATAGAAAAAGAACAAAACTTGGAATTTTTTGGCTAAATACCTCACACTTGATGCAAAAAGCTCGACAAATGCACTAACACAACTATATTGTGTGCCATAAAGTTCTTAGACTACTTCAACATCATGAGTTATCTATATTAATATTCCATCCCTAGAATGTTGTTCGGGTCATGCCTTAGTTAAACAGCTCGACAAATGCACTAACACAACTATATTGTGTGCCATAAAGTTCTTAGACTACTTCAACATCATGAGTTATCTATATTAATATTCCACCCCTAGAATGTTGTTCGGGTCATGCCTTAGTTTTGCTTTGAAAATGATATGTCCTGCTAATTGATTAGCTATTGGTTGAGGGTCAATATGACCCTCGAGTAACATGTGCAGGTTTTGGGATGGAGGTCTTAAGCTTTATTAATAATTTAGCTTGTATTCATGGACACAGACATTTTTCCAATGCCACTAAGTGTAACTCTGATTCCTAGATTGTTTTTTCCTCTACGAAAAATGCGTAGTTGTTGTAGTCATCTCCACAAAAATATGCAATGCGATTCTTTCGAAAGTAGATTTTTTTGCTCTTCAGCTGCATACAACACTTGTTCCTCCTTGTTATGTCATCATTCTGATTCACATGCAAAATGCAAGTTTTTTTTTTTTGCCACTTTTCCACCTAAATGGAAGTACCCAAACTGCTAATGTGAAATCTCCACAGTATCTTCATAAGTTCACAGTTTCACAAGTGAGGCATTGATCTCTATCTTACTTTGACAAGATTGGCCACACACATAAGCGCAAGAACAAATCACTTTGATACCCTGTGAAGAAAGTAGTCACACTCACAAGCGCATCTTTGTGAAGAAAGTAGTCACACTCACAAGCGCATCTTTGCTAAACCAATTCAGCAATATGTTAATGAATGATTAAATTGGGAGGAGATAAATATGAAATCTTTATCCTTTCCTAAAGGAAGAATATTACAACAAGCTTCTTGTCCTTCTCAAGCCCAACCCATGTACATTCTTGCTGAATGATTAAATTGGGAGGAAATAAATATGAAATCTTTATTGTTTCCTAAAGGAAGAATATTACAATAAACTTCTTGTCCTTCTCAAGCCCAACCCAGTACATTCTTTCTGAATGATTAAATTGGGACGAAATAAATATGAAATCTTTATCCTTTCCTAAAGGAAGAATATTACAACAAGCTTCTTGTCCTTCTCAAGCCCAACCCATTTACATTCTTGAGTATATACTTAACCATTCAGTTCTACTCAAAGTATACAGTATCTTTAGATATTTGTTATAAACAAAATCATATCACAAACTCATTTTGTTGAGATGTGATCTATTCAGTAATGGTTATTTAGAGGCATTTTACTTTTAGTCTATGTGGGTCCAAGACCTTGATTTTTAGATGAAGCAAAACTTAAAGGATCATGTATGTACATGTTTGTTCAAAAAATAATATATGTAAAGGGAAAGATGGAGATCTAGAATATCGAACCTATTATTAACATAGTTATAAGAATGAAGGAAAATAAATCAAAACTTAAGGATTTATAAAAGATAGCAAAAATCAATAGAATGGACCAACATACTTTAAAAAAAAAATTAATTATACGGGATTGAAATGGACCCCACCCATATTACATCATGACCACATAGTAGAAGAAGAGGTATTAA
The DNA here is from genome assembly GCA_028583015.1 of Wollemia nobilis. Lineage (NCBI taxonomy): Eukaryota > Viridiplantae > Streptophyta > Pinopsida > Araucariales > Araucariaceae > Wollemia > Wollemia nobilis. The sequence goes on along the minus strand of JAQPPZ010000755.1, from coordinate 4,601,646 downwards.
AGTGGAAAACCTTAGTAACTATGTGGTATTACAACACCTTAGTATCTATGTATGTCAAGATTTGAACCTAGGTTTCCTCCTTGAATGTTGAGGAATTTAACCACTTCATGCTATTTGATAATGGACCAACATACTTGTGTGCAAGACAAACAATTAATTGTTATATCATCATAACATATTACAAGGTCATATTAGGGTCCAATAATTTAGGAAGAGATGGCTTAAGATTGGTAATATAAATACCAAATTTCATGCTACTGTCAAAATAGATTTGTCCTTTTGTCAAAACATTTCAAATCATGAAGGCAATATTGCTAGTGCTAATAAAAGGGTAAAAATATTGGTAGAATTATTGTCATCATTATGGTGCTCTTGCTCAATGTCTAATGCATTTATAGGGTTTTTATCAAAATCATATAGGGTTGATAATAAAGTAAAAATTAGTTTGATAAAATTACTTCTAGATTGGTATTTAGGTCCAAGGTTAACTGAATAATGAGAATTTGGTGCAGTTTGTTATTTTTTTTAACAAAATAAAAATCTCATTGCCTAAGTCTCTAGATTTTATCAAATAAAATAGATGGATTAGACATAAAAATCTCATTGCCTAAGTCTCTAGATTTTATCAAATAAAATAGATGGTTTAGACAGTCTCTTGATTTTATCAAATAAAATAGATGGATTAGACAACAATGAGGATTTACCCTTTAAATCCATCTCATTGCCTAAGTCTCTAGATTTTATCAAATAAAATAGATGGTTTAGACAGTCTCTTGATTTTATCAAATAAAATAGATGGATTAGACAACAATGAGGATTTACCCTTTATTTGGTAGGCATATGTCTGTAAGGGTTCATCCTTGGATCAGATATTGTAAAGTGCAATGCTAGCAAAGATATCTTATGAATTAGATAAAAAGCATATTATTTTTATACAAAGGATCTAATTTTTTATTTACTAAATAACATGGATATTCATTTATAACGAGCAACATTCACATACATAATTATTTTGTCCATGGTGCATTATCCCCAAGTTCAATCATCAAGTTATCCCCAAGTCCAATCATCAAGGGCTTCCTTCCTCACATTCGCTACCAAATCCATCATTTCTTATTTAGTCCTATCTAATTAAAAATAATCCTGTTGGCATCCTTGCCACACATTGTGAGAAATTTTGCTATGTAGTAATCTCTTCTTCATTGAAACTCTGCTTTTTCAGAATGTATTCCTTCTCTGTCAAGATTTGTTTGCTGCGCTCAAGGAAGCGTGCAGTCCTGTCTTTTCACTCATCATGCAGGGTCCTTCTCCAAGTTCTCACGGCAGGGTCCAAGTAAATTCATGGCTTTTGAAAGGCGAGAGTTGTTTCGCGCCAGCGCTTCTGCTCAAAACTCATTTCGGCCTCAAAGACGACAATAGAAACTGGTTAAGTTGGCCAGCGCAATTTGATTTCGGAGAAAGAGTGGAGCACAAGCCCATTTCGGGCTAGAAAACAGCGAAACACAAGTGGGGCCCAAGCCTTTTCGCCCCCACTTGAGAGCGCAACTCAGTTTCGGGCCTTGTCTGGGTGAAACATAGTTTCGGAAAAAAAAAATGCTAAGTAGGGCCCAATCCTTTTCGCCCCCACTTGGAGCGCAAGTCCATTTTGGGTTAGAGGTCGGCCGAAGCTAAATGGGACCCAAGCGCTTTCGCCTCAAATCAAGAGCGCAACTCAATTTTGGGGCAAGAAGGGGCGAAAGCGTCTTTTTTGTCTTTTTCTAAGGCCAGCGCAATTCAGTTTCGAAGAAAGTTGCAAGTGGGGCCCAATTCCTTTTCGCCCCAACTCAAGAGTGCAATTCAGTTTCGGAGTTCGTTTGGGAGAAAGCGCCTTTGACTTTTCCTAAAAGTCAGTGCAATTCTATTTCCCCTAAGGTATTTCCAATATTCTTCAAAACATCCTTATTTATAAGCTGATATGGAAGTCCAAAATGCCTAACCCACAAAATATGGAAGTCCAAAAAGCCTAACCCACACTAGAAGCTTCTTAATAGTTTTTGTCTCAACAGAAAAAATTTCATTCCATCATCTCGAATAAAGTGCATCTCTTCCCCTAAACCATGGGCCACTAACCATTATTTTATCACTAATTTATGAATTGGAAAAGATGAGGAGGAAAAAACCTTTAGGAAGAAAAGTCATAGAATAATTTGAATTCAATCCCCACTTCCATTTGATCCAATTTTGAATCGCCAAAAACCTTGGCCATGATCTATGGAACTTACATATTAACTCTCTACCTTTAGGAACCATTTTACTTTTAAAAACCATTATATCATGCTCAATCATCTTATCCTTGATACTTACTTCTAGTGTGATATCTACTACCTAGATTGAACTTGCCATGTATTCGCTCTTCTACTTATCTCCAACTTGGAGGCATTAGGGCTTTCAAATATGATTTTCCTTCCATAATAGCTAATTGCACTCCCTCTCGGCTCACACTCTCTCCTACCTCACACTTGCTCCCGGCTTGCACTTCCTTCTGGCTCAAAATTGCCCGTGTCTCTTCTTTTTCTTGATGTTCCTTCACTTCAGCAATTTTCTAGAAACAATGTTCCACGCATTCGTGGTAAGGGTTTGAAGCACTGATGCACTCCGGATGAACTTTGCTGCTCTTTTGCCTTGACTGAATCTCGGCTAGCACTCCCTCTTGGCTCGCACTTGCTCCTGGCTTGCACTCTCTCCTGCCTTGCTCTCCCTCCCGGCTCACAATTGACCTTATCTTTTCTTTTTCTCAGCATTCCTTCTCTTCAAAATTTTTCTAGAAACAATGTTCCATGCATTCATGGTAAGGGTTTGAAGCATTTGTGCACTGCGGATGAACCCACCACTCTTTCACCATGACTCCCTCTTGGCTCGCACTCCCTCTCGGATCGCATTCGCTCCCGGGTTGCACTCTCTCTTGGATTTTCTTCAATTGAATCCTTTAAATTCTCCTAATATCTGGAACAAGAAGTGACACTTGTTCCTTGATCACACTTTGCTTTCTACTTCTTGCTTCTTGCTCACACTTCCTCCTCGCACCTCACTCGCACTCGCTTCCGGATGCACTCACTCTTGCAAAAAATGTAGGTTTTATGAACTGATCCTTTTGATTCAGCTTACAATATTTCTTTTTCTTTTGTTGAAGTCAATTTATGTATATGTTGCAATAAGGAGTGTCCATAGCATGTCTATTCCCAAATTTGCATTTCTTACCAAATGTTTTTGGCCTCTTATATGGAGTGTTTACTGTAAACTCTCTCTCCAATGATCCTTTGAGGATTGAGTGTAGGTTTAGGCAACCAAATGTTTTTGGCTTCTTGGAGTGTTTACTGTGAACTCTCTCTCCAACGATCCTTTGAGGATTGAGTGTGAACTCTCTCTCCAATGATCCTTTGAGGATTGAGTGTAGGTTTAGGCAACTGCCTTGCATAAGGAGACCGACCATCTTTCTAAAAACCATTCCTTGTGGATATGGTGCCTATCCAAATTGAGTTTGAGCCATCTTTCTAAAAACCATTCCTTGTGGATATGGTGCCTATCCATATTGAGTTTGAGCATTGTGCAGTCAATGATGCCTAGGAGAGTTGATGAAGGTATTCTCTATGACCATCTTATCATGGAGCATCATTGAATTTGGCAAATGCATGGGTCGTCAGCTTAAGTATGCCATGAATGTCATCTGTTGGGGAATAGATTATATTCACTACTGCATCCATTGTGTTTAAGCCATTGAATAGCACATACACTGAATGACCTCTTTCAATATTATAATGGGTACCTGGATGAGTTGCTATGGGATGCTGCAACCATGCACAAAGCAACCAAGACATATCTTTAGTACATTTCAAACAATGCTAACTCCTTCGGCATGGATCACAAAATAAACAAATTTGTGTGGGACAACAAACATGCAGGTAGTTCCACATGTGCTTGTCTTGTCACACGTTAATTGGTGAATGAAGCCTGGTTTGATAGGAGTTCAGGCCCCTCCTCATTTACCTTCTATTTGCTGATTTTATGCCATGTCAGCATTTTTGCAGTTCAGTTTGGACTTGGTGTCATATGGTCATTTCCTGATAGCTTGCAGGATCTGTAGGGCAGATTTTGGTGCCTGTATTTGAATTGACCATATCTTGATCGTCCAACAGTCTTTTTCCAAGTCATTTTCTTTCTTGTGTTTAGATTTTGAAATTCTCTAGCTAACTGCATTGTCTTTGAATTTCAGCACCACTTGACCCCTTACCCCTTATTTTACAGATGTTTTTGACAACAATCCAAAAAAACTTGTTTAAAAACTTTTCAAGAGTGATATTTCTTATATGGGCACATAGTTTTAGTGCCCTTTTTTAAAATTCACATCTTTTTGCATACTTTCTATTGGTGCACTCAGATTCAGCTGATTCTTAGGACATATTTGTTGTATTCATATTTTTAAGAATAAGTAACTAGGAAAAGATGAATTCTGTATTTAACACAATTGCTAGTCAACTTAATTGTTGCATCTACCGGTCACTTGTGCACTTCATTGAGATGGAATAATAACCATAGGTCCACTTGATGACAATTATTGTGTTCAACACCAACTTGTTTAGACTCTGGGTGACTTTGTAACACTAGTAAATTGGTGATTTTGGCCGTTTGATGCTTTTTTATTAACATGTTTGGCATTATCATCCTTAGGTGGCTGTGCTCTTTGTAGCATTTTGGATTGACCCCTTTTGGGTTGAAACATACTCGTTTGACTAGTTGTGTTTTAGTGCTTCTACACCAACATTGGAGCACTTTGGAGACTTGACACATTTTGTCTACTTTGCTTTACTTAAGCACTTGCTTTTGTTGGAATGCTTTGGGGAAGTTCCATCATTTTTTACACCATTGTGTTTCAACAACCTTATCACTCGGATCTTGCTGCTCTGTATAGCATTTTGTGCATGCTTGGCACCTTATTTGAGGGCAGCGCTTCAATTTATTACGTGCCCTTCTTTTTGCCCTAGCTAGGAAGCTTTGCAAACCACTTCAGCTTTTCCATTTCTCATACATTGTTTCTATTTGCATCAATTTTGAATCATTGTTCTTCGTTTGATAATGGAGTGAAGGAACTAGTTCTTTTGGGGAGATATTGTTAAATTCCTTTTTGCTTCTCCTCAAATTAAGCTCAAGGGAGGATGTTGGTGCACTTAAATTTTGCATATGTATCATATGGTCTATTCTATTATTTGATTCTAAACATATTATTCTCCTATGGTGAGCTAGACTCTTGGTTCTTAGGGCAACATTCTTTTTTGAAGTTTTGCACAACCTCCTTTTTGGAGGTTAATATATAGTTGTAATAAAAAATTGATCCTGTAGATACAATTCAACTATGGGGATCCATTGGTGGATAGCTTCTTGTTCAATATACTACTTATGGAGATAACCTGTGTAATACAGTTTTATCTTGTGGAAGGATTAGGAATTCCTACAATTTTTGCCACCATATGAATACAACATGACCGAATTTATGATACCATATGAATATAACTTAACCACAATGGGTCTTTATATTCCACTATGTTGTGTCATCCATAAATATGTTATTTTTGCCTCCACTCTAAGAGGGTCATTTGTTGATCTTATTGAGAAGCAATTGCTTTAAAAGTGTTTGTCGTTTAGCTTGCAAACCTACTTGCATGGGCAAGGTACTTCTATTATGGCTCAATGGATGTGGTGAGTTGATTGAAGTGACAAATTAGCAAACACAAACCCCACTAGAAAGCTAGTGATAAAACTAGAAAACTCGTGATAAATTTGAAGTGGTGACTATATGTATCCAGTTTGGTGGGTGATGCCATACTCCACTGTTCATCCCAAGGGTTTGGTGGAGATCTTCATATATCTCATCCCTCTTATATTTGATGAGGCTGCATCATCATCTTAAGCTATATTGTATGTACACATTTATGAATCTTCATATACTTGTTACTTTCCATCATGTCTGTATGCAGATACGAAAGGTGATTTAATGAGTTTCCTTTTTTTTTCTTTTGACTCCTATGGAAAATATAATGAATTTCATATTGATTGTTGGTAAATGCCTGGATTTTCACCTACTGTGTTTGGACTTTCAAAGGTCTAAAGACTGATAAACAGAATTGACCTTGAAAATAGCAGCATCCATAAAACAAAATTTAAGAAATTCTCTGTGAAATAGCAGTGTGGAATCAAGCAGTAAAAACTGAAAAGGAAATCAGATACAATCCCCAAAAAATAAAACTACAAGACAGATTGAATGAGTATAGCAGCATCCATAAAACAATTTAAGAAATTCCCTGTGAAATATCAAGCAGTAAAAACTGAAGGAAATCAGATACAATCCCCAAAAAATAAAACTACCAGACAGATTGAATGAGTGTTTTATTTTTGTTTGTATGAAATTGGTGTTTGTTGGTAATTTTTTTTTGGAAAAACAAGGAATTTGCTATTTGTTCTTTTCTCTGGGGAAATCGTTATCTTTTCGATGTTCCTCTAAAAGACATTAGGAATCAAGTTATTTTCTTTTTTAATCTTTTTTTCCCCTTTAAATATAATAGACGTGTAGTTAACCATTCCAATTGGATAGCAGCTTATATTCAACTTCCAATTGGATAGCAGCTTATATTCAGCTTCCTCTAAAAGACATTAGGAATCAGTTCTTTTATTTTTTAATCTTTTTTCCCCTTCAAATATAATAGACGTGTAGTTAACCATTGCAATTGGATAGCAGCTTATATTCAGTGCATTGATTGCAGCAATCTTGTCCGCTTCAATTTTTTATTTAATTGCAATCCTTCTCTTCTGTTGCCTTCAAATTATTGTTTAAAATTGCCTACATTTCTTCCATGGGCTAAATTATTTTTTGTTAATCTTGTCAACACACAATGCTCTGATAGACAGATTTTATTTAATCAGGATTCTCCTCAGTGTTTTTATGGTTGATTTGCTTATTTGTTGAAAATCAGCAAATGAGAAATTCAATTTTCATTATTGGATAAATGAGAAGTTCAATTTTCATGAGTGGATTGTTAGGACAGTGACAGATGGATTGGTTTATTTTTCTCTTTCCATGGCATCGGTCCTCTAGAGTACTCACTAAAGGTTCGTCAAGGTCTTTTACAACTGACGAGTGGTAATGCCCTTTGCAGCATCTTTACTTGGGAGCACTTTATGGATTACTGGCCTTGAAATCGGTATTATTGGATGACTTTGTAAACTACATCACTGGATCTATTGGCCCGTATGTTTTCTTCTCCATTTCTGCAGTTTTTTTTGCCAGCTTTATTGAAATGTTGGATTTGCTTATCTTCTTTTGTTCAAAAAAATACAAGATTTTTTAATTTAATTTGTTATATCGGATTGAGACGGCCCCACCCGAATTATATCATGACTACATAGTAGTATGACAACAGTTTCGCAATTATGCATGTATAGCTTGGCAAGATTCGAACCTGGGTCTCCTTGAAAGTTGAGGAATATAACTGGTTGAGGGAATGCTATTTGATCGAGAAGGTTCACCCCTAAGGTTTGAACATTGGTTTTAAGATGTGAAACTCTTCACTCCCTACCAATTGCCCTAAACCCCATGGCAAAAGATGGCAAAAGATGTACGGAATAATTATTATTAGTATTTTCTTTTTTTCCTTCTCCATTTCGGGGTGGGGTGGGGGTTATATGGTATTGAAACAAGCCCTACACATATTACATACATTTTGACAATTATGCGTGTATCACTGGCAAAACTTGAACATGGGTCTCCTCCTTAACTTGAACATGGGTCTTCTCCTTAAAAGTTTAGTTATTTAACCAGTTGACCTCATACCACTTGATAGGGGTATTATTTATGAATCTTGATAATAACAAGAAAAAAACTTTATTATTATATTTGAAATGGATATATCTTCCTGGTATGGATTTGTATAATTTCTCCTTCAGTTTTAGAATTGATATTTGGACTTTCATTTGGGTGAGTTGTATGGCCCCTAAATTTTTAGTAGCCTAATTAAATGATTTGATTCAACAGCCATGTTTCTGTTCTATATGCCATTTATAAATGACATAGTTTTGTAGAAACTGTTTATTTGGAAATATCTTAAGATGTTCTCAAAGGGTCTCAACGTGAAGAACTATCAAAGAATCTTATACCAAGCATGTTTCATGGAAACCGGTAATTATTACTATATGAGAAAATGCAATTCAAAATGTATTTTAAAAACTCAATCTACAAATGGCAGCAAATCAAATTCCATGTATATATGATATTCAATATACTGCAGTTGTGCATGACATAGCAGAGTCCACAATTTTACTCATCTTTAATGATGAGGTGTATAAAATGAAAAAATAAACTTAAGAACCTGGACTGCATAACTTGAAGTGGGCTTCACCAAATAGGAGGTCCAAGATTTGAATCCTACTGGTAGGGTTGTATATCATGCTCTGGTAACCTAACTCTGGTTGAAAAAATACACATTAAATAAATAACATTCTCTGTAAAGGTTGTCCCATAACATTCTCTATAAAGGTTGTCCCATAAGATTTGAATCCTACTGGTAGGGTTGTATATCATGCTCTGGTAACCTAACTCTGGTTGAAAAAATACACATTAAATAAATAACATTCTCTATAAAGGTTGTCCCATAACATTCTCTATAAAGGTTGTCCCATAAGATTACCCCATTTATGGTCCTGTAGATGTCAAAAATTAGTTAAATCTACTAGGATGAACTGCTCTAATTACCACATTAAAATTAGTTAAATCTACTAGGATGAACTGCTCTAATTACCACATTAAAATTAGTTAAATCTACTAGGATGAACTGCTCTAATTACCACATTCTTGACATGCCCTATCCTCAAAGTATTTATTAGCAAAAGGAGGATATGCCCGGAGTAAAACAAACGAACTTGCCATCATGTATAGCTAATATCCTCAGAGTATTTATTAGCAAAAGGAGGAAATGCCCGGAGTAAAACAAACGAACTTGCCATTATGTATGTTTGTTTGAGGGTTATGTGCTTTTTGATTGCACTAACACCTTTTTCATCTATTAAGAATGATTTCTAGTTGGGGCTTAGTTTTTCTTGTTAGTCACCATCAGCATCATTACAGAAATTTGCAGTAGTTGGATATGCTTGAACACATGTACCCTGAATAGTGATGCTTCGTTTTGTAAAGCCATAAATTTAACAAATAACGAACAAACTATGGTTTTGTACAAACGGAACATGGTTTGTCACATGTACTCTGAATAGTGAATATACACTGAGCAATTGCAGGAAAGGAGATCAATTGATTCAGATTCACCTCGACCATGTCCTCATTTCCACAAACGCCATCCCCAAATTCGGCGATGCCATCATGCACTCTTTACCTAGGATTGGCTCAGACCACAATCTCCTGTTGCTGGACAGCTATCCCCAGGCGTCTACTTTCAAATCTCCCTTCAGATTTGAATCAATGTGGCTCCAAGATCCGAACCTTAAGTCTTTGATTTCCCAATGGTGGACTCGACTCTTTCATGGATCCATAGTCTCCCAAGTGAGCAAAAAATTGAGACATTTGAAATACAAACTAAAACAGTGGAACAAGGAGGTCTTCGTAAACATCTTCCACAAAAAAACAACAAATTCAGTCCTAGCTCCGAAACATCAAACTCTCAATGCAGCATGGAGAACCTGATCCCACTCTCCAGGACACTGAAAGGATCCTCCTCTCAGATTTCCACAACATCCTCCAAAGCGAAGAAGCCTTTTGGAAACAAAAGTCTAGGGTCACTTGGCTGAAAGAAGGTGATTCAAATACAAAGTTCTTCCATGCCACAACTATGAGACACAGAGGCAGCAACAAAATTAAGGAGTTAGTCCAGCAGGATGGCGAGGTAATCATGGACATCTCGGAAATCAGAACCAAGGCAGTTAAGTTCTTTGAGGAACTGTTTGGCCCCACTCCAGACTGCGACCACCAAACCTCTGAGGACCTCCTTCGGAACATCCCCAGGTTAGTAACTGCAGATCAGAACAAATGCTTAATCAAAACCCTCTCTGCCGGAGAAATCCGGACTGCTGTTTTCTCCATGCAAGGTGGGAAGGCACCTGGCCCGGATGGTTTTCCCGCATATTTTTCCAACATTTTTGGGACATAGGGGGTTTATATGTGGTCTCATCTATCCAACAGATGCAAAGAGATAAGAAAATCCCAGGGGACATCAATTCCACCTTTTTAGCTCTCATTCCCAAAGTAAACCAGACTCGTACCCTCTCTAACTTCTGTCCCATAAGCCTTTGCAATGTCCTCTACAAAATCCTCACCAAAGTTCTTGCAAACAGACTCAAACCCATCCTTTGCATCATAGTTCCGAACCAGGGAATCTCTGTCCAAGATAGACAAATTACTGATAGCATTATCACCATCCATGAAATCATCCATTCCATTTCCTCAAGTGGTAAGGTTGGCCTTCTTTTGAAACTTGACATGAATAAAGCCTTTGATAAAATCTCCTGGGATTTCCTGTTCTCGGTTCTCCTCAGATTCGGTTTCCATCCTGACTGGATTGCTCTTGTTAAGGAATGTATTACTTTTGCTAATTTTTCTGTCCTGGTGAATGGTTCTCCAACAAGCTATTTCAAAAATTTCAAAATTTCTGAGACAAGGAGACCCCCTCTCCCTCTTTTGTTCATCATTGTTGCTGAAGCTCTAGGGAGAGCTCTTAGCCATGCCTGCTCCGAAGGGACCATTTTTGGCATCAAACCTGCTTCTTCTCTCCAAGCCATCTCTCACCAACAGTTTGTTGATGACACAATTTTAGCCACCTTTTCTTCTGTTCCCCAAGCCCAGCACATCAAATCCATCCTGCTTTCCTTTGAGGCTGCTACTGGTCAAAAGGTGAATTTCAACAAAAGCAAAATCTACTTTATCAATACTCCTATGAGACGTCAAGCTCGTATTGCTGCCATCCTAGATTGCTCCATTGCTTCTTTCCCTGCCACCTATTTAGGGTTTCCTCTCTTTGAAGGCCATTCCAAAAAATCCTTATGGAACCCGCTCATTGAGCATATCCAGAAAAATTTGGCCGGCTGGAAAGGGAGCCTCCTCAGTCAAGCAGGCAAAGCCACTTTAGTTAAGGCCACTCTGTAAAATATCCCCGTCTTCTTACTTTCTATCTTCCAGATCCCTATTGACGTGTGCAATCACATTGAGCAACTCCAGAGGAATTTTTTATGGTTAGGATTGGAGACTAAGCAACGGATTCACCTGGTAGCATGGAATCAGGTTTGTTCTAGGAAAGAGTATGGGGGCATTGGTCTCCGGAAGGTCCGTAACATGAATCTTGCGCTCATAGCCAAGCAAGGTTGGCGAATTCTCACTGTAGCACCCTAAAATTGGCGCAGTGAAATCTTAATAATTACATTTACTCTAGTAAATAATTCAAATTCAAATTTTAACCTCCCAAACCGCCCGTTAACCGCCGGTTAATCCGTTTCCCCCTTTCCCGCGCCATTTTTAGAGTTTGTTTTGACCGTTTGACGATATCGTCGCCGATCAGACGATATCGCCCCAGATCTGACGATTTCGTCTGGGCTAGGACGTCCAGACGATCTTGTCCCAAAACTGATTTTTCACAATTAGCTTCTGTTCCAACGGGTCTCTAATCCAGGCAAAAGCGTGTCTGCGCCGTTAGAGACCCTCCCCCATTGGAGATCTCCCAAATAGGGATGATCTCCAACCTCCTAACCTCCCTCCTAAGCCTATTTAATCCTAAGCCCTCCCCTTAGCACCCCCCTGGCTGATAATTCCTATAACCCGACTTCATACGCATTAAGACATCCCAAATTCATATTTGCATTAGTTCTATACCAATTTTGTTGCAGGTACCTTAGTGTTTTTCAGCCGAAGCAAGCTTACATCGTCGCCGACGATCCTGTTCAGATCGGAGGCGATCCTGTCGAATCAGAGACGATTTCGTACCAATGCGAGACGATTTCGACTACAGTCAACATTGAGGCAATCAGTGCCTAAAGTTTGCATTTCTCCATCTTTTCTCTGCTGTTTTATTCTGCAATTAGCTAGCTTATTCAGTATTTTATGCTATTCTGCATTTTGGAGTTCACCCATCTAGATCAAATGCATAATTAAGTCATAATTATTATTTAATTAGCATAATGCATTCATATTTCTATTCACAATTCTTAGCTTGATATTGTTACTGTCATTTTACACTGTTTCCCTCTGTTAGAATAGTTGTATTTTCTATGTTTTGCACCTATTTCTCTGTTTGCAGGTCTCTGACGAATTCGTCAGATCTCAGACGATCTTGTCTGATCTCAGACGATCCTGTCAAATCAGAGGCGATCCTGATCGCTTCAAGAATCAAAATTTTCGACATCCGGATCAGGTATTCTTCTTTTAATATTCTTTAATTTCTCTATTTTTTGTCTTAATTCTATTTTTTGTATTCATTTAATCTGCATCTTCATATAGAATAGCTTAGACGCATTTTGGCCAAACCTAGGACTTGAATGCTTAAGGCTAAAACGAACACATAAAACACATTCCCAACCTAGGCGTGGAAACTACCATTAAATGTTTCCTGGTGAACCCACCATCCATCGAAAAATCACCAATATACACCTCCCTTGAGAGGCGGGACCTTCGCAAGGCCTCTCAGTCCGAGGTACCGCGCCATCCTTTTCACATCCCCCTTCCGGGCACGGATCCTATAGCCTGAAGGTAAGGGTGTGAAAAATTTGGAGCGATACATTTTGGTGAACCCGACGTGAATGCATTTTAAACCTTTTGAAAACAAAAACAAAATATATATATATATATATATATATATATATATGTATACAAGAAAATAACAAAATCATCATTTCAAGTTTGTATGTTTTAGATTCAATTCTAAATAGTAGATGCTAAATATTACTTTTAGAAGTACTAAAGAAACCATGAGTTTTTACTCAAATCAATATGAGCCCATCAGTAATGTTGGAAGAATTCAGCCAAATACATTTGTTGATTATGACCAACCTCATCCCTATTCAACATCACCTCCATCACACTTCTCTCATTTTTCATCCATAACCCAACAAAACAATCCCTTTTCCAATCCTCTTCATAACGATATTATCTATTCTCCCATATATCCATATTATGTCTATCAATCCACATATAATCCTCCACCACCTTTTCAATATTCTTCTTTCAATACAACACATCCATTTCAACAAGAAAATACTTATTCTTCCAATTCTACCATGCACTCACCTCATACTTCGCAATCTTCCTGTCATCATTCTACCCATAATAAAGAAAGTAGAGGTGAGAAACCATTAGGTCCTTTTATGACGAAATTCCTAAGGCATTTATCAAAAACCTCTCAAAAACCTTCATCACGTAAATTTACTAAGCTCAATCAACCAATGGATATAATTCTCAAGCATTTACTTGATACAAATAAGATTGAACTCCCTTCCATAAGACAACTTGATACCACATCAGATTGGTTTAAACCTCGAGCTACATTGTGAATATCATAGAGTAGATGGACATATGACACAAAATTGTAAATATTTAAGATGTGCAATTCAAGATTTGATTGATAAGGGTCTTTTTAATATAAAGGAATTACAATCTACAACTGATTATAAATCTCCAAGTAAACAATCAAACTCCTACACAACAAATACCAATAATCAATCAAGACATGGGGATCTCCCAAGAACCCCTATTCAATTATCAACAACAAGAAACCAATCAAATATTGCATGTTAATGTGTCCCATCATGATGATATTATTAATATTGTAACAAAAACTACAAATGAGCAACCTCAAGTTCAATCAACTCAATCTGATATTCAAGATATGGATTCCTCATTTGACCAACCTTCAAAACTATCTTTGGCTCTAGAGAATGATCCAAAATGGAATGTAAGCATAGAAAGCTCATCTTTAGAATCAAAATCTCAATCTGAAATCCACTTTGATAGCCAACAACAAGTGATTAATCCTCAAGCAAAGATATCCCTTTTAGAAGTATTACAAATTTATCACAAGGAAATTTTGTTCAAAATACCTAGCCAACAATTTGTTCCTCATCATATTTTCTCTAAGAACATAATTAATGGTGTAAACCCTCTTGAGGTTAACCATATTTCATTCTATGATGAGGATATTCCTTCCTCTACTCCACAAGAAGACTCCTATCTTTACATTACAGGATCTAGTAAAGAAACACTTGTTAGAACTATCATGGTAGATAATGACTCCTCTCTTAATTTATGCACTTATCAATTATTCCAAAAACTCAAATCAAAGGAAGAAGATCTTAATGAATCAAATGTTATTATAAAATATTTTAACAATGAAATTCAAGAAGCTCAAGGTACTATAATTCTTCCCCTCAATATTGGATCCAAGATCCTGGATACTTTATTCTATGTAGCATATTGTCCTTCACCTTACAACCTACTTCTCAGAAGTCCTTGGATTCATACGATGAGGGTTGTCCCTTCCACTCTTCACCAATGTTTGAAGTTTGAACTTGCAAATAAAATTGTTACCATACATGGTGACCCAACACCATTTGAAGAATATTTAACGGTTGAAACATCAAGTTCTATACATTCTCTATTATCACAATTATCTTCTATCCATCACTTTTCTTCATCCATATATGATCATCCTTGTTTACCAAATAACATCCATGCATATCTTTCACATATGCTCCCTCCATCTTATCAAGACTTGGAAGATAGTGATAAGAATGAAGAACTTTCTTATCCTTCTTACATTTTATTTTGTAACATGATCAATTTTACACATATAAAAGTCAAATCTTTTGCTACATTATTCTACATTATAACAAAGCTTTTGTTATCACTACCTTTTATTCATCACCTTCTATTCTTACCTTCACCTCAACCAAATTATCCTTCAAAACCTCCTTTGATTTTGAAGCAACCTTAGACATGCTATACTCAAATAACCTTGTATAGTGTATATAGATCATCTTGTATATACCACCAATTTCAATTCATAAATTAAAATCAAAATACAAAAAAATCAAAATCCTCAAAATCTTCAAAAAAAATACTAATGCAACTAAGGACCTTAAAGGTAAATTTGAGCCCAACTGGCTTGGACCATACATTATCACTGCTAAATTTGAATCAGGAGCATACAAATTATCTACCTTAGATGGTAAAGAACTTAAAGAACCCATGAATATTTTGCATCTTAAACGTTACTATGTATAAATTTGGTCATTTCATCCTTGTATATATTTGTTTAAAATATTTCAAAATCACTATCTTGTATTTCTTTCAATTTATAAATTCAAAAACACCAAAAACATTCATAATCATCAAAATCTTCAAAACTATTTGTTGTATTTATTTATGGCACTTGTTAATTCTTTCAAAAAATAATAAAAATCAAAACAGCAATATTCTTGACTCTTTCGAAACCAAAACAATATAAAGAAGAAAGAGAGAGTCAACATTCTCAAAACTTCTCAAAAAATATTTATATATATTTTCTTACAATTATTGCAATTATATGTTTCAAATTATTTTGGATAAATTAGCATTTATTTGGAATCCCTCACTTTCACAAAACACAAAAATAAATATCTTGATTTTATCCGGCATGATTACTAATCTCTCTTATATCAAAGTCCACAAAATTCAATTAAATAAAGTTTGAGCATAGAGAATTGATCTTGTTATTTACTTAAACCAAGCACATCTTTTCACAATAAAATGATTATATTTGTAATTTCCATGCTTTGCTACATAGTAGAAGTGGTTTCTTGAGCGAAAAGTTTCCCTTGCTATCCTATCATGCACATGGTCTAGAATCTTTGAGAATTGGCAAAAGGACAAGCTCACCCCTACCTAGAATAAAAATCCCTTGCTCTACAGCTAATCTGAGCAAGTATCCCTAGTATAGAAAAAAAAGCAAAGTTCAAGAAAAAGAGAAAAAGAAAAAAAAATGTTATTTTATATCATTACAGCAATATTTCAAGCATTATCTCAAATATCAAACAAAAAGCAAAAGAAAAGCAAAAGAAAGCAAAAAGCAAGAAAGCAATAAAATCCCTTTCCCTACCCTTTGAAAAGAAAAGAAGGGTTGATGAGCTTGAATCCCTGGAATTCTCAATTATTCGAAAACTGTGAGGTAAGGCCCATAACAGGTGGTTTGTGCCCAACCCGCTTGGCCTTGGGTAACTCCTAGCGTGGCGATATGTCCGTCACATTAGCGACCTTCTTTTGTACAGACCTATGTCCGCTTATGGATTAGCTAGCTCTTGATAATCCGACTTACATAGTAGTCTAGTATGGTTATATGCATCTACATCATGGTTAATGAACACTTATTTGGTTTATTCAAATCACTTGTATCATATTATCTTGCTCAAAACCGGTAAATGAACATAGCAATTGCACACACATTTTATATTTGAGAGATTTTGTGTATCATTATGATAAATCAAGATTGGAAATGAATTCACATATGCACATGGGATTCCTTATAAATCTAACTTTTGTCTTTAAAATACTTTGAAATATTTTTTTGCAAATTGTTTGGAATAATTCATTTTCTTCTTTCAAGTACAGTTGTTTAGCATAAAGACAACTACATGCATAATAGAAAAATCAAAATTTCTTTCAAAACCATCCAATAAAAACATATATATATATATATATATATATATATATATATATATATATATATATATATATATATATATTGGACGATGGTATAGTTCCAAAACCAAAATTGGAATTTTATGCCTAGCGCAAGTCCTCATCTTCATATTTTCTGTTTATTAAAAATCAACCATGCAATAAAACAATCTATTTTTCTTGATTTTCGCGATGATGGTATAAGTCTATACCTACATATTCTATGCCTAGCGCAAACCATTGTAACAATTTTTATTCCCCATTTATTTAAAAATCATGAAAACCATATGACTTAAATCATTCTGTTATACAATTATGCTTTACAAACAAACAAACACATTATCATTATTTCATGTCATTATGTCAACCTTCAATTTTGCAATGATGGTATAATTCCTAAGGAATTATCCAAAAAATTTATCACACTTAGGAATTTATGCCTAGCAAAAATCATTTTAACATTATTTCATGCATACTATTTTTATGGAAATCTGAAAAACAAACCATCATCATCATCATTTGCACCATTGCACCAAAGTCTTAAGACAGTCTCTTAAGCACTCTTTTACTTTTAACAATATTTCTATACTGGGATTAGCTTGACGACCGAGTGAGCGGCGACTCCATGAAATGGTCTATAATAGCGACAATGTCCTTTGAAATTATTGTTAGAAGTCTCTTTTTATCTTTTATCACATTACATCACAAACAACCAATTTGTTACATCGGATTATTTCATTTAAAATTTTACAAGCATGACATTCAAAATCATAATATTTCCAATGACATAATTACATGAATCATCAAATCAATCAATCAAACATAAAAGCATCATACAAATACATAATACACAAGTCATATGATCAAAAACATATCTCATCTCATATATATATCAACAATATATACATCATCTCAAAACTGGATTGGTATGCCACAATCTGTACCTCGGCATACTCAATCCTCTATCAAAAATAATAAAAACTATATATCAATATGTACAATGTAATGCAGTAGTCTAGCCTCGAGAACCCCTCGAGCTCTCAACCTCATCTCCTCCCCCACCCTGAGGTGGACGAGGTGGCCCCATCGTAGTATGAGTAGTACTACGAGTCCTAGTCGTCGATCGAGACGAAGTCCTCGATGACCCGATCCTGATCGGATCTACGATGTTAGCTGAGAGTGGTAGTCTATCCTCCTCTGGCACCATCTGGATAGTAGAATGTCCGATAGAAAGTGATTTGGGCAATAGCCCGTGCTCACCTCCCAGTGCTCGCCCCTCCGCCCCGTGCCCCGAGGCATGCAATCTCATCTCCGAGCTGTGTAACCTCAGCTCGATGTCATGCAGCCTCCTCCTGTAGGGTCTGCACCTGTGCTTGGAGATGGATCGTCTCCGCTCGGAGAGTCACTGTCTCACTACTCTCCCTAGTGTCGACACCCTTGCCCTTATCGAGCGATGGTGGCCTCTCTCTCTATGGAGAAGGGGGTCTCTCCTCCCTCCTCTCCCTCTGTCGTGGCCTCTCCTGCGCCTGTGGCCTCCTCGCCTCTCTCCCGCTGTGACCCTGGGCCACCTCCATAGCCGCCCGGCACCACCTCCCTATCCGATGCACAACTACATGTATCAGACCCCGAGCCCTCGTCATCCGAGGAGGGCGGATGCCTGCGTACTAGGCATCGTAGCCATCGGCTACCCCTACGTCATCCCCATCCACTGGCTGAATGGGGGCATCATTCGAGTCCTAACTCCAGAAGCACTGCATGTCTGGAGCCCCGCTCACCATGGTGTTATCCCGGACAATCCAGGAAAACTCGTAATCCCTGAGAGATGGGATCCCCTGTTGTAGACCGAACTATCACAAAACTCGGTCGTAGCGGTGGAGCTCCACCTCTCCCCTCTCCATCCATAACCAACAAACTCGCCTAATGCGAGCTAACTCCTGTCCATCCTCGGCCCACCCTGGGTGCTCTCGCCATGGCCTCCAGGTGATCTGGTCTGGGACAAGGTCATCCAGTAGTCTCCGGGACATCGGTAGGTCAATCCGTCATTGTGACCCTCTTCGAAGCCACCAGTAGAAAACTCGAGGCCTCTCCCCATCAATCCTTATCAAAGGAAGCCCTATCGGCCTCCGCACTACAATGTGCTCCCAAGCACCAAACCTGTAGGAGCGATGTCATAACTAGACATCGACCGCCCTTGTACACGACCCCATGCAGGATCCTGTACAACCGGCATAGAACAAAGCTGCCCCAAGAGAATCTGTAACCATGGTCTCGCATATCGTAGATCACATCTGCTAGCATCCATGGTACCCTGCACCCGCTCTGGTGGCACAACAGAAGTCCACCAACCACTCCGGCCAAAACCTGTGTGAGTCTAGATGCCCCAGGCATCTGACGCAGTGCCTCGATGTTAACTCCGCCCTTCTCCAGGGCGAAGCTCGGGTCACCACACAACCGCCCCATAGCATGGCCCTGATTGGCCGTAGGAGTGATCAACCGTCCTTGTATGGGGATCCTCGAATCCTCCATACATCCTCTAAAGTGGGAGTCATCTCCCCTGTAGGTAGCCAAAAATAGGAAGAACCCGGATACCACCTCTCTGCTAGGGCTGTCAGTAGCCCCATGTCTGTAGACACTTGTGGCATTTCTGCCACATGCTGTAAGCCGGCCTGTGCCAGCTGATCCCGCTCTGCCTGTGTTAGAGCGGCCAAGTCATCTCTCAAACCTCCATATTTCCATTCTCTGCTCTTTAGCAATCCTCTCTGCAACATAAACAACAAAACAACAAACAATCATTAATAACAATTCAAGTGATTAAAAATGCAAGTTAAAATAAGTTCAATTTTATACAAATGATGATATCGTCCACTATTGGACGATATCGTCCCAAATTTGAGCATAATCGTCTCCGATTTTGCAAGCCGAAATCGTCCCTAATTTGATGAAATCGTCCCCCTTTCGCCGATTTCGCCCTTAGACGAAATCGGCGAACTTGAGACGATTTCATCGAAATCGGGACGATTTCGTCCCGACGACGTCGACGGCCCAAAAACGGCCGCGATGCTCAAAAATTCATTTAAAATTCACCTAAAAAGCATGTAAATTCAAATTAAAGCATTCTAAACTAAGTTTAGACTCTTACCCGTAGCCCGCGTCGGACCTCTGTCGATCTGTGCGTCGTCTCCACCATTTTTGCTTGCAGAGCTCTAAAACCAAAAAAATGAACAATAAAAATGAATTAGGGTTTTACCCTATTTTTCTTAATTTTATTCAAAACATAATTAAAAACATTTTAAAATTTTGCTTTTTCGCGTTTTTACCTCAAACGTTCGATTTGGGTAAAAACACGGAGGGGGCACCATAGTAAGCTATCGTACGATTCGACCAAGAATCGTCGCCTAAAAATGGGAATAATTTTTGCTTTCTCGTAGATCGAGAAGAACTCATCTTTAACGCATTTTCTTCGAAAAATTCGCTAAAGAGGGGGCAAAATGTAGCACCCTAAAATTGGCGCAATGAAATCTTAATAATTACATTTACTCTAGTAAATAATTTAAATTCAAATTTTAACCTCCCAAACCGCCCGTTAACCGTCGGTTAATCCGTTTCCCCCTTTCCCGTGCCATTTTTAGAGTTTGTTTTGACCGTTTGACGATATCGTCGCCGATCAGACGATATCGCCCCAGATCTGACGATTTCGTCTGGGCTAGGACGTCTAGACGATCTTGTCCCAAAACTAATTTTTCACAATTAGCTTCTGTTCCAACGGGTCTCTAATCCGGGCAGAAGCGTGTCTGCGCCGTTAGAGACCCTCCCCCATTGGAGATCTCCCAAATAGGGATGATCTCCAACCTCCTAACCTCCCTCCTAAGCCTATTTAATCCTAAGCCCTCCCCTTAGCACCCCCTGGCTGATAATTCCCTGTAACCCGACTTCATACGCATTAAGACATCCCAAATTCATATTTGCATTAGTTCTATACCAATTTTGTTGCAGGTACCTTAGTGTTTTTCAGCCGAAGCAAGCTTACATCGTCGCCGACGATCCTGTTCAGATCGGAGGCGATCCTGTCGAATCAGAGACGATTTCGTACCAATGCGAGACGATTTCGACTGCAGTCAACATTGAGGCAATCAGTGCCTAAAGTTTGCATTTCTCCATCTTTTCTCTGTTGTTTTATTCTGCAATTAGCTAGTTTATTCATTATTTTATGCTATTCTGCATTTTGGAGTTCACCCATCTAGATCAAATGCATAATTAAGTCATAATTATTATTAAATTAGCATAATGCATTCATATTTCTGTTCATAAGTCTTAGTTTGATATTGTTACTGTCATTTTACACTGTTTCCCTCTGTTAGAATAGTTGTATTTTCTGTGTTTTGCACCTATTTCTCTGTTTGCAGGTCTCTGACGAATTCGTCTGATGAATTCGTCAGATCTCAGACGATCTTGTCTGATCTCAGACGATCCTGTCAAATCAGAGGCGATCCCGATCGCTTCAAGAATCAGAATCTTCATCAGACATCCGGATCAGGTATTTTTCTTTTAATATTCTTTAATTTCTCTGTTTTCTGTCTTAATTCTATTTTCTGTATTCATTTAATCTGCATCTTCATATAGAATAGCTTAGACGCATTTTGGCCAAACCTAGGACTTGAATGCTTAAGGCTAAAACGAACACATAAAACACATTCCCAACCTAGGCGTGGAAACTGCCATTAAATGTTTCCTGGTGAACCCACCATCCGTCGAAAAATCACCAATATACACCTCCCTCGAGAGGCGGGACCTTCGCAAGGCCTCTCAGTCCGAGGTACCGCGCCATCCTTTTCACATCCCCCTTTCGGGCACGGATCCTATAGCCTGAAGGTAAGGGTGTGAAAAATTTGGATCGATACACTCACCAATGAAGAATCTCTTTGGGTCTCCATAATCAAAGCTAAATACATATGGCATAATCAAAACTTTTTGGATGACCCCTCTCCCATCCACGGATCTGTTGTCTGGAACTCCGTCCTCAAAACCAAGTAAATCTTTCAGAAGGGTATCCGGTGGAAGTTGGGTAATGGTGCAGGATCAGATTCTGGGAAGACCTCTGGCTAGGCAACAGTCCGCTTCAAAAGTGTGAAAATGTCTTGTGCCTCAGGCCGGTGACTGAAGCCTTGTTCGGTTATAAGGTATGCAATTTTTTCCTTCCCAACAGTCGCTCTTGGAAATATTTACCTGTGGACATCCTCAATGATGAGCAGAAGCAAGCCTCTACTGACCTTTTGAACTTGCCGCGCCTTTGTGTCATTCCTTCCTCTCCTGTGGAAGACTCCATCCTCTGGGCTCCCAACCCCAATGGTCTCTTCTCCGTCAATTCAGCCTATGCCCTCACTGAGAACCTTGGCCCTCTCTGGTTCCCTTCCAAGCTCATCTGGAAACCCCATCTAATCCCTAAGGTCAATTTTTTCCTCTGGCTTGCCGTCTAGGATAAGATCCTCACCATCCCGAACCTCCCTCGCCGTGGCTTTTCCATCCTCAACCGTTGTTACCTTTGCCATATGGACTGCGAGTCTACCCAACACATCCTTTTGTCTTGCCCTTTCTCTAGTCCATTCTCTCATCCCTGTTCTCCTCTGTTGGCATCTTTTGGGTCCCACCTACCTTGTTAAGTGATATTTTTGTCTAGTGGCCTAACCCTTTCAGAGGCCATCGCCTGAAGTCTTTTTGGTCTTTCAGCCTTCCCCACCTCCTGTGGAAAATTTGGCGAGAACGCAATTCTCGTGCTTTCAAGGACTCCATTCATAATGAGAAGTATGTTCTATCCAGAATCATTATTGAGAATGTGTCCATCACTCATGGGGATGGCGATCTTGAGCTGAGATCTGAAGCTCTTCTAGCCTCTTCCCTTAGGATCCCCAATGGCATTCACATTCATGTTTCTCCCAGGACAGACCACTCCCTTGTCAAATGGACCCCTCCTCCCGAGTTCCTCAAGCTGAACTTTGATGGAGCGGCCAAAGGTAATCCTGGGGCAGCGGGGGCGAGTGGCATCATCAGGGATCATTCAAGAAGCATCATCTTGGCCTATGCTGAGAACTTGGGCCACAATTCTAGCCACTTCGTCGAAGCTAGAGCTCTTTATCAGGGTGTGGTTCTCCTCCACAGTCTGCAGGCTGGCAATGTTCTGGTGGAAGGGGACTCCAAGAGCATCATCAGCTGCCTGACGACGGGAACTCTTCCAGCTTTGTGGAACATCTCCAATATGATCACTGAAATCAAACATGTAATGCTCTTTCTCGAACATAAGAACGAATCACATTTACAAGGAAGGAAATCGGGTCGCTGACCACTTAGCAAATATGGGCATCTCTAAACATAGTCTCACAGTGTGGAGAGAATCATTCCCCCAGTCCCTCATTGATATCAATGTCGCTGAAATCAATAAACAGTGATTCTTGGAGTTTCGGGATCAGAAACCAACTTATACATCATTTGTGTCAAGCTCGTTGTCATCATAGCTTTTTGATTGGCGTTTTCTTGATTGGTCAACTCTTGCACAGTAAGGCATCTCATATTCACTGCATCCAACTGGACCCCTTCCCTTTTTGGCAGGTCAAAGGGGCTCCGCACCACCAACGAAATCTCCAGCGGGATTATTCATTACATTTTCAATAAGTGGAATCTCACATGTAGCGGCTCCTGCAAGGATGACATCATTTTTCTTTCCAATATGTGGCCAAATCCAATTCTCAGCAAAGCAGGACCTTGGAATTACACCATGCCTGCTTTTTCTTCATCTGTGCTCGAAGTGTGTGCCCAGACTCTTGGCTTCAATGACAAGTTTTTCATCCTCATCATTGGGACTCTAAGCCAGATCTTGGGTAATCATTTTTCAGCCATGTTGTTTGATTCCCACTCATTTAGATTCGATTTGGTCACCGCTTCAGTTTCGAGGATCCCTGAGTTTTCTGTTTCGTTTCTTGTCTTCCACCAAAGCACGCTAAACCGCTCAAATTTAATCTTTGTGAGTTGGTTCGCGTGCATTTCCAGCCCTGTGTCCCTGTCGATTATCCTTTGGCAGAAGAATTTCCTTGATATTAGCTGTCCCTTGGCCCTCGTTATCATTAACCATTCTGAGCTCTTTTGCCACGTGCTCCTGTCCAATAAGGACGGTTATCCCCATTACCGGAATCTAACCTGGAACGTCCTATTCGCCAGCCTGGTGTCATCCATGCCCATCTCCATCTGTTCCACACCCTTGTTTGGTGTGCCTTTTCATTCGTGCCTGTAGTTCTTCACTTGATTTGGATGACGTGGACCACAAGCGGCCCTGTGTTTCGGCGCCTTCTAGGCCCTTCCACTAGCCTCTTTACCACCCTCGCATTTCTGTCGGCTTTTCATCTTCGCCACCTTTCCTTCCCTGAGCCTCATCCCTCTATCCCTCTACTCAGAGTAAGTTTTCTACCATGGCCGAAATCGAACCATCCTCCCTTCAACTTACCCCTTGGTCGAAGACATTCAAAGACCACAACCTCCTCAACTTTCTGTAGCTATTTAACGGAAATGAATCGGACCTGTCACTAGATTTTGTTCACACATGGAATGGAGGACATGTCCTCAGAGGCCTGGGATTCACTGTCACGACGGATTTGCTGGCCGAAATCATTGGCCTTCCCAACGACGGAGAAATTATCAACCGTGAGAAGCATTCTCTCCAAGGGGAATTGGCCCTCTTCAGGGACAAAGGAGAGTCCTTGGGCAAGGAGAAAGGGGGCATTGTGAGAGAGACGTTGCCGAAGCCTTGGGACACTGTCATGGTTACTGTTCTTCAATACTTCACCCTCGACAACCCTGGTGCAATTCTGAGAAACTTTGATCTGGCTTTTCTGAACCACCTCTGAGGGAAGAAAACGATTAACATTTCCGAGTACATGTTCAGGTCAGTGGAAAGGTCAGTCCTAAACTCCAAAAGGGGAATTTCTTCATCTCTTCTTCATCAGGGCCTCCACCTTGTCCTCTTCAGCCACGTGGTCGCTGAGCAGAATCGAAGAGCTGCTGGCCCTGCCCTCTTAGCTGGTGGTCCTACTAACATTGGTGGGGAAGCTGGGGGAGACATTCCCGCGTCACCTCCTCCCAACTGTACCCTCGGTTCTTAGAAGTCTGAGCCTGACGCTACCCCTGCGAGCCAAGGCGGGTTGTAGCAAACATAAAGCTCCCTTGATCATCGACGAAGTTTCAGACAACTCTTTATCCTTCCAAATCAAGAAGGATAATCCAGCCAAAATATCTGTCCCCATCGAGGGTACTTCTGCTCAAGCGTCGATGTTGTTCTCGCGAGCAACCAACTATCCCAACCTCTTGGATCGTGGGCATCTCCAAGAAATTCAGGATCTCCTCAAGGCTCTCGAGAAGGCGGCTAATACAATCTCTTCTCTCTTGACTCAAGAAGATGACCTCCTGGAGGAATATAAGGACCAATACGAAATCCTTGAGGAGTTCAAAAACTTGGTGGGAGCAGGCATCGCTAATATTGGCCAAGGGCCGAGCAGTGCAAATGCCTAATTGGGCATCTGTTGGAACAAAATCTGCCTTCGGTTAATAGTGTTGCGCCTTAGACTTTGCCAACATTGAATAGACAGACCTTGCTTGAGATCATCTCTCTAATCTCCAGAGAAGGCTGGTTCCTTTGAGTTTTTTAGAGGAAAGGGAAACAAGAGATAAGGAAAATATAGCCGAAGCTAGAACTTTTCTCATGGTACAGATTAGACAACAACTAAAAAATGATGATGCAGATTACTATCTTCAAAGTTTCTTTATATATTCCTATAGAAAACATGAATTCCTGAGTGCGATTTTAAATGTTCGTCTAAATACATGTAAATATCTTTAATATTCAACTCTAGAGATAAGGTTTATACATGCACAGTTCAGATTTCAGAACAGATACGTTATAAAACTTAAAATGAATAAAAGTTAAAAACCAGATACATACACTCGCATACAGAATTTCAAAAGCCAGAGGAAGAATATCTCTTATTGCTTGTAATACAAGAACATGTACATCAAGTCTGTAAACGTCCAAGAGCCGACCTCTTTCATGATCGACTCACTCCTATTTATACCCTAAAAAGAGTATCTTCTACTATGTACATTTAATTTCCTCAACCAATTACAAGTAATTATCTGCAGTTTCTAAGAATATACAACGGATTTCCCACAGATTAGATAGATTTCCTTCTGGCTAAATTCAGATGAGCCTGTTATTCTGCAATCATCCAGCGGACCTGCCATGTTATAATCAACTGACCATTCTTCAGAAATCAGCACATAATGTTAGTGCATGCCCCAGTTGCCAAAAATATACTCTGTTTCTCTACAACGTGTATGTCGCAAAAATCGTGACACTTTCGCCTCCTTAGCTCTTTGTCTTGGTTTTGACAGCGAAAACGCGACATGTCGCAAAATCGCGACACTTCCGCCTCCTTGCTCTCTCTTGTTGCTTTTGGCCGCGAAAAAGGGACATGTCGCGAAATCGCGACGCTTTTAGTCTCTTTAGTAGTTTTGCTATTCTTTTGGCGAAAATAAGCCATGTCGCAAAATCATGACATTCTTCCTGACTTCTACTCTTTTATTGATGGACTTGGCGAAAATGAGCAACGTCGCGAAATTGCGACTTTTTCCTCTGCTTTCCCTCTTTGTTGTTTTTTCGTCGCGAAAACTCGACATGTCGCGAAATCGCGGCACTTTTCTTCCTTAGTGTATTTTGTTTTTTATTTGTTCTTTAGCATATGGGCTGCTTCAGTCTTCTTTGAAAATATGCAAAAAAGGTGCATTAGCCGTTTTTTTTTTTTTGTAGTTAGTCACTTTTTAACTAACATTCTTGGTGCCTTCCGGGGGATTTTTTGCTCGCAAAAATAAATAGAAACCAGGCCTTCATCCATTGGGAAACGGAGTCACCAACACAGTTGCGGAAAGTAAAATTTCAAGTGAAAAATCAAAGATAAAAGAAAAAGAATGCACTTTGGAATATAAGTGATCTTTACCTTATCAAAACTTTTTTCTACCGCTTAGTGACTTAACTTTTTTCTGAGGAACATAAAAGATTCAATTCTGAGAGCTGGTCCCAGCTCTGGCTGCTAGTTTCTGACTCTGATGTTTAGATATTCTGATTTTGTCCATTGCTATAATTACCTCTTGATAAGTTTTGCAAACTCGGTTCTAGTATTCATCTTCTAAATTAGAAGAATCAGTGAAAAGTTGATATACATACTGCAACTCCTCCACTTTATCATAAGAAATGATCGTTTGCCTTAAAATTAGTTCTTGTAAACATGCTTTAATCTGTGTCAGCCTCTGGATCATCTCCATGACCTGTGTTTCTTCTATAGGTTCCTGCCCACCGTCTATGTCTGTTTCATCCTCAACAAAAGCTTTTATTGATGCTGAAAGAACCTTTTCCTTCATCACTTTTGAACCATCATCCCAGAGGTAAGGAAACCCATTATGGATAGCCAAATCAAGGTTTTGGAGCAACCCTTTCGCTTCATCTTCAAGCTCCTGCAGAAACTTATTTCCCTATGCTATCAATTTAAACTTTCTAAAGAAGTTCTTTGCTGCGATTTTAGCTTGAGACAAGGCTTCGCTTCTGAGCTTGGCTTCCATGCTTCCTGGCATATTTTTTGACAAAATCTGAATTTTAGTAGCTGCATCTTCTCTTTTCAATAAAAATGCTTCAGCAGCTCCAAATTCCTGTTTTACTACTTCAGTAGTTTCCTTTACTTTAGCTAAATACAATAATAAAGGTCTAGCCTTTAATACTAAAGATAACAAATCTTTTAACAATTCTTTCCTCATTTTTTTTACTTTATCCTTTGAAAATCTGGAAGGAGCGTTTTGTTGTTCTACCAACTGTTGCTGTAGCTGCTGTATCTGTGTATTCAATGCCTGAATCTGAGCTTCTGCCACACTCAACTTTTCTTTACATTTTGCCACTTCACTGGCAGCAGCACTGAATTTACCCTCCCATTTTTTAGCTTCCAGAGTAGGAGCCTTCTCTGCTGTTTTTTGTTCTTTCACCATAATCTCTAATTCCTTCCTCTTCTCCTTTTCCTTTAAAAACATTTATTGATAATGTCCTCCCATAAGTATACGGTCCCAAAATGTGCTTGGGCTTTCACCCACTAATCTTGCATAGGCAGTTGAGATATATCTTCATTTATCTCTTTTGCTTGGTAATCTTCCACAGTCATTTTTCCCTTCCCTTTGATTTCTTAGTAATAGGAGTTAACGTCAACTTTTTCCTCAGCATACTAGCTAGGTCTAAAGCAATGATTTCTCTTATAGTAGCTGGTGCTTTAGAATCCTCAGCTGAATGTGAAGTCCACCAATCTAAAGCATTCCTGCTTACTTTTTTCAGATTTTCAATCTTGGCCATGGTGGAGTATGACTCAATCCCTTGAGAAGTTGTAACTCCAACCGCCGGGATGTCAATGTTGGGGAGAAAAGGAATGGGAGCAACTACGGATCCAACATTTAGCAGATTTTGGGAAGATGTTGCCATTTCTGGGAGAACAAGGTAATTTTTTGGCAAGAACATTATACTTTTGTTGATTTTAGAAAAGGAGGGAGAATTACAATGGGAATGAGTAGGAGAATGAGAAGAAGAAAGTAAAGAAAACATACCTGTTTCCGGCTGGATTTGTTGTTGGTGTTCTTCTTCTTCATGTTCACTGACGATCATTTCTTCACTCTGCGCTTTGTCTTTATCAGGAGTTTTATTTCCCTCATCACTTTTGTCCAAGTTTATAATCTGTTTCTCCTGCTGCTGTCCTATCGTCAGGATTTCTTTTTTAACCGAAATTTGTTTTTTATTTTCACTATTTTGGCTCTCTTGAGCCGAACTGGGTGGGCCGCGTGAGACTTCCTTTTGTGAATTTTCATGCTCAACTTCTTGAGCATCTGCATCAGTGTTTTCTTCAGTCATATGGTCTTGTTCACCTTCTTGAGTCCTTTTCCCTAAGTTGTCTTTTGTATCTTGAGGCTCTTGATCACTAGAAGAAGTTTGAATAATATTATTGTCTTTTCTTCTATCAGCCATCATTTTCAATTTTCTCATTCTTTCTGCTACGGGTTCATCAGATTCTGTACCCGAGTCCGAAGGTGGAACGAATTTTACAATTCTTGAGGAATGATGTCTTGACGTCAGAGTATCTGCCCCAAGTGCTAGATGCTTCTCTATTTTTGTTACTAGAATAGGTTCAACTCTCCCTTGTCCTTCTTTGCCCAACCCTTTTCCATCATAACCCATTTTCAACATCATCCGGGCGGCCTTCGAACTATAAGTCTTTCCTTGCTCTTCAGTAAAAACCTCTTCTATTGATCTTTTCCTAGATGTCCTAGGTTTGGTCTGAACAAGGGGAAGATTCTGAGCCTCTGCAATTCTTTTTCCTTTACCAGCTTCGGGCTGCTGGGATTCCTCAGGTGGCTGGGATACTTCAGGTTGCTGAGATACTTCGGGAGTAGAAGAATGACTACCTCCTATGCTTGGAGGGATTCTAACAGGGAAACTTCCTCCCCAGGAGTCATGGTTTTCATTATACCGAGGTTCGAACAGATTGTCATTTTTGGTGGGGTATCTCGATGAAATCGAATTTGTCTGGACTCTCATTACCCACCATTCCCGAATTTTAGCCACATCCCAATCTGGCCTATTCTTTTGAATCCTGGTGATTTTACCTTCCGTCAATTGATGAGCTTTTATATTTTCTGGGTCAAATTGAACAATTACTTCGTAAAAATCATGCCAAGGAGGCAAAGGCTCCATATTTTCTATGTGCCACTCCAGGGGTTCATCTTCTGTGTTATTTTTGTTTTCTTCAACATCATCTCCGACTTTAACATGAAATTCTTTAATCTGTGTTTTATTCAAAATGGATTGTCTCTCAAAGAAATCTGTTCATGGGATCATATTTCCATCTTTGCGGAATCTCAATAAGCCCCAATTTTCTCAAATACTCTGCTATCTCTGTTCATTTTGCCCCTTTCTTGAAATAGTAATTCCTTCAAAACTAAAAGGCATATTACAGGTACCGGTTTTCCCAATTCCAGTCCCGAATTTGACATTAATGCTTTTTGTTTGCCTAACATATTCTAAGGCAAAGACTCTGTCAGTGACACATAATGAGGAAGTAAAAAGGGTTTGTCTGTAAACCCAGACAATCTGATGCATACTCATTGTGTTAGAATAAACCAATCTCCCTCCTCTGCAAACTTGGTTTGCAATACCTTTTCCGATTTGGGGGTCAATCTTGTTATTTGTCCATACATGGTTTTTAGCGCAGGGCCCAAAAATTCCCTATTGAAATCATAATATGACTCGGATTTGTATAACACATTTGTCCATTCATACACTGGTAAGATTTCTCCCTTATCATTTTTATCATTTTTTGAAATGAAAGCTAACTCTTGAGACATAAAGTAAAAGAATAACCACACCAAATATGAAGTGTATCTGAATGAAAACTTGGTTCCAGCCTTCAATGCTGCCAAACCCTCATGAATTTCTGCACTTAAAAACTCAGGCCAGTCAAAGAAAATAGGTTTCACACTCTTGCTCATAACAGCTGAATCGTACATTCTAGGGTTCGAAAAACATTCTACTACAACCACCTGCCACTTTTGAACCTTTTCATCATTTTTTAGTCCAGCAATCCTGGCCAGGATGGAATATAGTTCAGGATTTTTAAAAGCTGCCATGTCAATTGGGGGTTCTGGTGGATTTACCCTTTCTAGAAGATCTTTTATCTGAGTGGCTAGGAAACCCTTCGCCTTTTCGAACGAGCCAAAATATGTAGCCTGTTCTAAGGGGTCGAAATTCTTAGGTTCTAAGAAAGGGACATGGCCTAGGAAACCCTTCGCCTTTTCGAACGAGCCAAAATATGTAGCCTGTTCTAAGGGGTCGAAATTCTTAGGTTCTAAGAAAGGGACATGGCCCGCAGCAAAAGCAGAAACAAAAGCATCTTTGGACAGAGAAAACAGAACCTTCCTTGAAAAATCTCTAACCTTTCTCTCCTTTTCATCATAGAAATTTGCGATTGCCCTTACCAATTATGGGCAGGGATGAACAGGAATATATACATACCAGTACAAGAAAGAATGGTATGCAAACGTTGAAGGAGAAGACGTAGAAACCCCAGTTGCTACCTGGTTCTTTATATTGCTCCGAATCTCCGCCGAGTCCATCCATGTTATTATTGTATCTGCAATTTGGGAGTCTCTGTCAATAAAACCAGCGTTGTTCTCCTCCCTTATTTTTCCTACCGAAGTAGTCGGGGGTGATGAGGTAGATGCTACCTGGTTCTTCGCCTTCTTAGGGGCCATTATGAATTATCAGGTACATAGACTTTGAACTTCTTCTGATTGCTTCACAACTCCTTCCTCACTATGCTATAGTGTGGTGGTATAAAAGTGGCTGGCGAGATTTCTGGCTTTTCAAGCGTTACAGAGATAGTTCCTCACTTCGTTTTCTTCTTTAGGAGTTTCAGCAAGTTTGCAAATGGCGAAATGCCTTTCCAAATCCTTGAATTTAATTTTATGTAGCTTGAGAGGACATGCAAAATTAATACATTAAATGACGGTTGGTCGATTTGATTCGTCCACATTTATTTGGTTTCCGTTCTCGCCACCTTCCTTAGGAAACTCCTAAAAACGCTCACTGGCTCATTAAAAACCCACTTGGGGACTGAGAATTATTCCATGCTGAAAAAGATGCTACCTGACAGATTAATTATCTTCTTCCAACAACTGTTATGTATATCTGTCTCTAGATTATTCTCATTTGGAGGTACCTTTCAAAGGTAAAAGAGTCAAGATCTACAATGAAAAACCATCTACTTTTCACGTAGAAAGACTGGAGGGAACAACCACCGTCAACATGATGTCTGAGGAATTGGAAAATATCGATTTAATGGAAGAAACCCGGAGGAACTCCAATCTAAGGATCAGTTTTCAATGAAGAACTTCAATGCTATCGGTAGATACAGAAATGGTAAGCTATTCCATTGAGAAACCAAAAAAGCTCCCTGTTGCTGTCCCTAAAACAGGTGATTCGGCCAACCAGTTATGGAAATTGTACTTTGATGGGTTAAGGTGCAAAAATGGAGCAGGAGCCGGAATTGTTCTGATTTCATCTACTGGAAAAGAAAAAGTCTTTTCATATAGGTTGACATGGAGTTGCACCAATAACGCAGCTGAATACGAAGCTTTGTGTTTGGGACTTAGGAAAGCTAAAAAACTGGGTGCAAAACAGCTGCTGATCTATGGAGATTCAGAGCTGATTGTTAAACAGAGATTCAGAGCTGATTATTAAACAGGTTACTGGCAAATGTTTTTGTAAGCAACATTACCTAAGGGCTTACAAAAACAAAGTGTTGGATCTATTGGAAAATTTCGAAGCACTAAACATGAAATCCATTTCCAGAGAGAAGAACACAAATGCAAACCTGTTAGCGTCAGTAGGATCCAATTTTTTCCCAATCAGTAATGTTATTCAAAAGTCTAAAACAATCAGACTTATATACAGGCCTTCGGTGCCCGACAAGGACATTTTCTGGCAAGTATTTGAGAACGATGAGCAGATCCTAGATTTTTTGATTCATATGAGATGAATTGCTCTATAGATAGAGTGTTACAAGAAGAGGACGAAGAGAGCCTTATTCAACTAAAAAACAATCATATCCCCAGGGGATTGATCACCCTGGAGAGCCTTTTTGATAATAGCGACAGAGCTGTAGGTCGAAGGATCAAGGTAGATGAACGCCGGTATAAAGAAGTAGAACTAGAACCGGGCAAGATGATCAAAGTAGGGACCGATTCTACAAAAGTAGAACTAGAGCAAATAAAACGGTTGTGTAGAAAGTATCCAGATATAATAGCCTGGACTTATAGTGATCTAAAAGTGTACAGGAAAGAGGTCATTCAACATACCATCGAACTAGAGGAAGGAGCTAAACCTTTTAGGCAAAAGCAGAGGCCTGTGAATCCTAAAATTGAAGCCTTAATGAAACAAGAGTTGTTAAAACTCCTACAGGCTAAGATAGTATGCCCAATCAAGCACTCTACCTGGGTGGCAAATTTGGTCCCAGTCCGCAAGAAAAACGGAGAAATAAGATTATGCGTCGATTTCAGAAATTTGAACAGAGCCTCTTTAAAATATCACTATCCTTTACCCCAGATTGACCCAATCCTTCATACCGTAGGCGGAGCAGAAATGTTTTCTCTGTTAGATGGCTTCTCTGGTTACAATCAAGTTTGGGTGAGAAATGAAGATCAATATAAGACTGCATTCACCACTAAGTGGGGAACATTTGCATACCAAAGGATGCCCTTTGGATTATCTAACGCAGGAGCAAATTTTCAAAGAGCCATGGACGTAGCTTTTGGGGAGCTTGCAAACAAAATTATTGTCGTCTATTTAGATGACATGACTGTATTTTCTCACAACAAAAAAGACCATGCCACTCATCTGCGGCAAGTATTTGAGAAATGTAGAGAATTTGGAATATCATTAAATCCTAAAAAGTCTATTTTTGCTCGTGGAAGAAGGAATACTCCTTGGGCATGTTATTTCTAAAGCTGGGCTTTCAATTGACCCTGATAGAGTGAAGGCACTTCTTGAGTTGTCGCTTCCAGTTAACAAGAAAGGTTTGCAATCCTTCTTTGGGCAAATAAATTTCGTCAGAAAATTCATTGCAGACTTTGCCCATATAGTTAAACCAATGACTGAATTATTGAAAAAGGATGCTCCTGTGCTAGTTAACCCTGACTATTCCCGAGGTTTCATACTATATGTTGTCGGAGAACAAGATAGTTATGTTGCAATTCTCATTCAGAAAGGAGCGGATGATGAAGAAAGACCCATAGCCTTTCTGAGTTCCACCATGCACAAACACGAGGAAAGGTACAGCTTCATAGAAAAACTAAGTATATGCAATTATGAAATCCTTGAATAAGCTAAAACACTTCTTATCCCAGAGTCGGACGATGGTTTATGTTATTCATCCCGATGTAAGGAACTTCATAATTCAAGGAGAACTGGGTGAAAAAGAGATGGATGGGTGACTCGCATCCAGGAGTATGATGTAGAAATACATCCTACTAAAATAGTCAGAGGGAGCTTTGTGCCAGGAATTGGCCAAGCAAGCTACAAGTGGATATGGGGAGAGCCACCCCGTCATGGCAAACACTGAACAACATCAAGACAGAGTAAGTTCAGGTTGGATCGACGACTTTGTGAGGTACTTTCAGACTGGGTCATGCCCTCGAAGATATGAATGCTTCCCGCGAGAAGGAGATTCGTAACCTAAGCATTAAAATATACCCTTCGAACAGAAGGGTTGTACAAGGTTAATATCGATGGTGTATTGTTGAAATGCATTCCCGATAATGAAAAGC
Organism: Wollemia nobilis; assembly: GCA_028583015.1. Taxonomy (NCBI): domain Eukaryota; kingdom Viridiplantae; phylum Streptophyta; class Pinopsida; order Araucariales; family Araucariaceae; genus Wollemia; species Wollemia nobilis. Next base: position 4,567,481 of record JAQPPZ010000755.1, on the reverse strand, counting down.
AGAAAGTGTTAGATGAATTTCACAGGGTCTCTCAGGGGGACATTATGCAGGCCGAACCACAACTTTGAAGATCCTTAGAGTTGGATGTTATTGGCCTTCCATCTTCCTCGATGCATACAAAGTGACCCAGAGGTGCGAACAGTGTCAGAGGTATGTGGGGAGGAACATGAATGAGCCTATGCCCTTAAAAGCTATTCAAGTCGAACCGTTCCAGCAGTGGGGGTTGGATTTCATAGGTATAATAGAGCCAAATTCATCATCAGGCCACAAATACATTCTCACTGCCACGGACTACTTCACTAAGTGGGCAGAAGCAGTACCCACAAAGAAAGTTGATTCGGAAGTGGTGATAGAATTTTTCGAGAGTTTAATCACAAGGTTTGGCATACCAGACTCTTTGATTACAGACAACGAATCTCCTTTCACTAGTGCAAAGATGATCGAATTTTCCATTCGATATGGAATTTACCTGAAGACTTCCTCTAATTATTACCCACAAGGTAATGGATTAGCCGAGTCTACTAATAAGAATCTTTTAAGAATCCTGAAAAGAACATTAGAGGATAATAAGAAGAGAAGAACTGGCACTCACTCCTGAATCAGGCCCTGTGGGCCGACAGAATTTCAATTAAGAAATCAATCAATACATCACCATATGCTTTGGTTTATGGCAAAGAGGTTGATTTGCCGATTCATATGGAGATACCCGTGTTGAAATTGCTAAACCAAGTTAATGAAGACGAAGGCCATCCAATGGATGCCCGATTGATGCAACTTCTGTAGCTAGAAGAGTCTAGGGAACAGACCTACAATCATCATCAAAAACATATGTTGAAAACAGCCGGGTGGTTCGATAAGAAAACCACTTTCAGGAAATTCAAAACAGGTGACCTGGTGTTAAAATGGAACGTCAAGAAAGCGAAACCAGGACATCATGACAAGTTTCACGCGTTCTGGGAGGGGCCATTTGAAATTATTTCAGAAAAGCAATTCAATGCCTTCCAGCTTAAAAGATCAAGATGGATGGGTTCTACCCATCACGGTGAATGCATTTCACCTAAAATTATATTTCCAGTAAAAGGGACAGATCACCATTATATGTACAATATATTATAAGTTTTGAGTTTTGTAAATATTCCCTTTTCGCGGCCTAATAAGAATCGTTTTTGAGGACTATCAGAGTCCGACATTTTGAATAAAATCTGGAGGGAAAATTCTGCCCTTGTTATTTTGCATTTTCAAATCTAGAGCTGCCGCGTGGTCGCCTGAGAGTCGACAAGAGGGAATGAGTAAAAGAATGTTTTGAAATATGTTATGTGTGCTTCTCGAAATATTTCTAAAGATCCGCCGCCGAATGTTTCTAAGCAACCGTGTGCCCGGGGTTCAGTGGAAGAAAATTAATCTGTCAGGTAGCATCTTTTTCGGCATGGGATAATTCCCAGTCCCCAAGTGGGTTTTTAATGAGCCAGCGAGCGTTTTTAGGAGTTTCCTAAGTAAGGTGGCGAGAACGGAAACCAAAGAAAGATGGACGAATCAAATCGACCAACCGTCATTTAATGCATTAATTTTGCATGTCCTCTCAAGCTACATAAAATTAAATTCAAGGATTTGGAAAGGCATTTCGCCATTTGCAAACTTGCTGAAACTCTTGAAGAAGAAAAAGAAGTGAGGAACTATCTCTGTAACGCTTGAAAAGCCAGAAATCTCGCCAGCCACTTTTATACCACCATACTATAGCATAGTGAAGAAGGAGTTGTGAAGCAATCAGAAGAAGTTCAAAGTCTTTGTACTTGATAATTCATAATGGCCCCTAAGAAGGCGAAGAACCAGGTAGCATCTACCTCATCACCCCCAACTACTTCGGTAGTAAAAATAAGGGAGGAGAACAACGCTGGTTTTATTGACAGAGACTCCCGAATTGCAGATACAATAATAACATGGATGGACCCGGCGGAGATTCGGAGCAATATAAAGAACCAGGTAGCGACTGGGGTTTCTGCGTCTTCTCCTTCAACGTTTGCATACCATTCTTTCTTGTACTGGTATGTATATATTCCTGTTCATCCCTGCCCATAATTGGTAAGGGCAATCGCAAATTTCTATGATGAAAAGGAGAGAAAGGTTAGAGATTTTTCAAGGAAGGTTCCGTTTTCTCCGTCCAAAGATGCTTTTGTTTCTGCTTTTGCTGCGGGCCATGTCCCTTTCTTAGAACCTAAGAATTTCGACCCCTTAGAACAGGCTACATATTTTGGCTCGTTCGAAAAGGCGAAGGGTTTCCTAGCCACTCAGATAAAAGATCTTCTAGAAGGGGTAAATCCACCATAACCCCCAATTGACATGGCAGCTTTTAAAAATCCTGAACTATATTCCATCCTGGCCATGATTGTTGGACTAAAAAATGATGAAAAGGTTCAAAAGTGGCAGGTGGCTGTAGTAGAATGTTTTTCGAACCCTAGAATGTACGATTCGGCTGTTATGAGCAAGAGTGTGAAACCTATTTTCTTTGATTGGCCTGAGTTTTTAAGTGCAGAAATTCATGAGGGTTTGGCGGCATTGAAGGCTGGAACCTAGTTTTCATTCGGATACACTTCATATTTGGTGTGGTTATTCTTTTACTTTGTCTCAAGTGTTAGCTTTCATTTCAAAAAATGATAAGAATCAGAAGGGAGAAATCTTACTAGTGTATGAATGGACCAATGTGTTATACAAATCCAAGTCATATTATGATTTCAATAGGGAATTTTTGGGCCCTGCGCTAAAAATCATGTATGGACAAATAACAAGATTGACCCCGAAAGCGGAAAAGGTATTGCAAACCAAGTTTGCAGAGGAGGGAGATTGGTTTATTCTAACACAAGGAGTATGCATCAATTGTATGGGTTTACAGACAAACCCTTTTTACTTCCTCATTATGTGACTGATAGAGTCTTTGCCTTAGAATATGTTAGGCAAACAGAAAGCATTAATGTCAAATTCGGGACTTGGAATTAGGAAAACCGTGCACTGTAATATGCCTTTTAGTTTTGAAGGAATTACTATTTCAAGAAAGGGACAAAATGAACAGATAGCAGAGTATTTGAGAAAATTGGGGCTTATTGAGATTCTCCAAAGATGGAAATATGATCCCATGAACAGATTTGCTGAGAGACAATCCATTTTGAATAAAACACGGATTAAAGAATTTCATGTTAAAGTCGGAGATGATGTTGAAGAAAACAAAAATAACACAAAAGATGAATCCCTGGAGTGGCACATAGAAAAGATGGAGCCTTTGCCTCCTTGGCATGATTTTTACGAAGTAATTGTTCAATTTGACCCAGAAAATATAAAAGCTCATCAATTGACGGAAGGTAAAATCACCAGGATTCGAAGAATAGGCCGATTGGGATGTGGCTAAAATTCGGGAATGGTGGGTAATGAGAGTCCAGACAAATTCAATTTCATCGAGATACCCCACCAAAAATGACAATCTGTTAGAACCTCAGTATAATGAAAAATATGACTCTTGGGGAGGAAGTTTCCTCGTTAGAATCCCTCCAAGTATAAGAGGTAGTCATTATTCTACTCCCAAAGTATCTCAAGAGACTCGAAGTATCCCAACCACCCGAGGAATCCCAGCAGCCCGAAGCTAGTAAAGGAAAAGAAATTGCAGAGGCTCAGAATCTTCCCCTTGTTCAGACCAAACCTAGGACATCTAGGAAAAGATCAATAGAAGAGGTTTTTACTAAAGATCAAGGAAAGACTTATAGTTCGAAGGCTGCCCAGATGATGTTGAAAATGGGTTATGATGGAAAAGGGTTGGGCAAAGAAGGACAGGGAGAGTTGAACCTATTCTAGTAACAAAAAGAGAGAAGCGTCTAGCACTTGGGGCGGATACTCGACGTCAAGACATCATTCCTCAAAAATTGTAAAATTCATTCTACCTTCGGACTCAGGTACATAATCTGATGAACCCGTAGCAGAAAGAATGAGAAAATTGAAAATTATGGCTGATAGAAGAAAAGACAAGAATATTATTCAAACTTCTTCTAGTGATCAAGAGCCTCAAGATACAGAAGACAACTCAGGGAAAAGCACTCAAGAAGGTGAACAAGACCATATGATCGAAGAAAACACCGATGCGGATGCTCGGGAAGTTGAGCATGAAAATTCACAGAAGGAAGTCTCACACGACCCACCTAGTTCGGCTCAAGAGAGCCAAAATAGTGAAAATAAAAAACAAATTTCGGTTAAAAAAGAAATCCTGACGGTAGGACAGCAGCAGGAGAAACAGATTATAAACTTGGACGAAAGTGATGAGGGAAATAAAACTCCTGATAAAGACAAAGCGCAGAGTGAAGAAATGATTGTCAGTGAACATGAAGAAGAAGAAGAACACCAACAGCAAATCCAGCCGGAAACAGGTATATTTTCTTTACTTTCTTCTTCTCATTCTCCTACTCATTCCCATTGTAATTCTCCCTCATTTTCTCTCTCATTTTCTAAAATCAACAAAAGTATAATGTTCTTGCCAAAAAAATTACCTTGTTCTCCCAGAAATGGCAACATCTTCCCAGAATTTGCTAAATGTTGGATCCGTAGTTGCTCCCATTCCTTTTCTCCCCAACATTGACATCCCGACGGCTGGAGTTACAACTTCTCAAGGGACTGAGTCGCACTCCACCATGGCCAAGATTGAAAATCTGAAAAAAGTAAGCAGGAATGCTTTAGATTGGTGGACTTCACATTCAGTTGAGGATTCTAAAGCACCGGCTACTGTAAGAGAAATCATTGAAGCACCATCTTTTTGTATCTGTGGAATTCTTCTTGCTTGGAGATTCCGTTCAGCTTCCCTCTTTTTCATGGATGCCATTTCATTTGACAATGTTTTCATTGTATCAATTATGGTTGTGTACTGGTCATTCGGGGGAGCTGATGCAAGGGGTGGGGCTGGTAATGCAAGGAGTGTAGGAGGTGCGGCTATAGCTGGGAGAGCCTGCGTTGATGGGAGTACAGGCAGTTTATAAATTGACGCTTGGGAAAGTTCTGGTACAATTGGCAATAGACTCTTTGATGGATATTTCTTTGTAGTGATGAGATCAGCTTCGCCCTTTGCTGCCTCTAGATAGATCTCAGGAAAAGTGGTTACGCGGGATTACCTTATTATCATACTGAGATCTGAATCAAAAGCCCTTAAATAATAGCATATAGCTTGTTCTTCCATGGGTTTTATGCCCTGAGGTACTCTATCACGAGTTTTGGTAAATCCGATGTTGAAATCCTGGATTTCTTCTTGTGGATGCCTCTCAATGACAGTGAATTGATTCAGCAATGTGAAATGATCCGCATGTATATTAAATTCATCGACCAGACGGCCGGCAAGCACTGCCTAAGAAGTAATGGATCCAACGGGAAGCGCTATGTACCAATAGAGAATCTTTCCTTTCAATGATATAACCAGCAATCTGACCATTACATCTTCCTGAGTGATATTGTAAACAGATGCTAGCGATGATACATCTAAACAGTGCTCATCTGCTGTTTTGCCTGTTTCGTCAAAATTCGGCAATGCTTTTAGTGCAGCTTGTGGAATTTGGTTTTGTGCTCCCAAGTTCAAAGGACCAGTTTGATTCCACACAAGATGCGCTGAGACAGGGGCAGCTGCCATGGTTGCTAAAGGAGTTACAACTACTATAGGATTGTTTGCAGATGCTCCTACAACGGGTGTTAAAGAGGTGCTAATGGTGTCGGTGGATTTGATCGTGCGGCTAGCACAGGGTGTGCCTTTAGGCTTCCGAGATGTAGCTCAAAGAACTCGATGGGTTCTTCGGAGTTTCTAGCTCGAGATCTGGTTATCATATGGCTATATAACCAGAAAATTTTAGACAAGGTCTTTCTTTTATGGTCTAACCAGGTAGTTTTTTCTTGAGATTTTCAAACAAAAGGCTCTAAAGTAAAACACCAAAACTTATATAATACTGTGGGATTTACTAGTCCCATCGGGTGTGCCAAAAACTGTTGGAACAAAATCTGCCTTCGGTTAATAGTGTTGCGCCTTAGACTTTGCCAACATTGAATAGACAGACCTTGCTTGAGGTCATCTCTCTAATCTCCAGAGAAGGCTGGTTCCTTTGAGATTTTTTAGAGGAAAGGGAAACAAGAGATAAGGGAAATATAGCCGAAGCTAGAAATTTTCTCATGGTACAGATTAGACAACAACTAGAAAATGATGATGCAGATTACTATCTTCAGAGTTTCATTATATCTTCCTATAGAAAACATGAATTCTCGAGTGCGATTTTAAATGTTCGTCTAAATACATGTAAATATCTTTAATATTCAACTCTAGAGATAAGGTTTATACATGCACAGTTCAGATTTCAGAACATATACATTATAAAACTTAAAATGAATAAAAGTTAAAAACCAGATACATACACTCGCATACAGAATTTCAGAAGCCAGAGGAAGAATATCTCTTATTGCTTGTAATTCAGTAACATGTACATCAAGTTTGTAAACGTCCAAGAGCCGACCTCTTTCATGATCGACTCACTCCTATTTATACCCTAAAAAGAGTATCTTCTACTATGTACATTTAATTTCCTCAATCAATTACAAGTAATTATCTGTAGTTTCTAAGAATATACAATGGATTTCCCGCAGATTAGATAGATTTCCTTCTGGCTAAATTCAGATGAGCCTGTTATTCTGCAATCATCCAACGAACCTGCCATGTTATAATCAACTGACCATTCTTCAGAAATCAGCACATGATGTCAGTGCATGCCCCAGTTGCCAAAAATATACTTTGTTTCTCTACAAAGTGTATGTCGCAAAATCGTGACACTTTCGCCTCCTTAGCTCTTTGTCTTGGTTTTGACAACGAAAACGCAACATGTCGCAAAATCGCGACACTTCCGCCTCCTTGCTCTCTCTTGTTGCTTTTGGCCGCGAAAAAGGGACATGTCGCGAAATCACGACACTTTTAGTCTCTTTAGCAGTTTTGCTATTCTTTTGGCAAAAATAAGCCATGTCGCAAAATCACGACATTCTTCTCGACTTCTACCCTTTTATTGATGGACTTGGCGAAAATGGGCAACGTCGTGAAATCGCGACTTTTTCCTCTGCTTTCCCTCTTTGCTGTTTTTCGCCACGAAAACTCGACATGTCGCGAAATCGCGACACTTTTCTTCCTTAGTGTATTTTGCTTTTTCTTTGTTCTTTAGCATATGGGCTACTTCGGTCTTCTTTGAAAATATGCAAAAAAGGTGTTTTTTGTTGGGTCTGCCCTTGTGTGGGCTTTTTCTTGGTTTGTGTTTCTCTTGTAATGGTTCTCCTTAAGTGTGTTAGGGTTGGTGCTCATGTTCCTTTTTGCCCCTATGGAGCTTTTTGTAATGGTTTTCTCTCCCGTAAAAGGTTACGGGATCCTTTCAAAACCTTTTTTACCAATTAAAAAAAATAATATAAAAAAGTAGAAATTACAATATGTGTCATCAGTCATGACAAATACAATGTTTTTATGATCTTTGAATGCCTTTGTCCTTTTCCCTAGTAGAAGCTGTAGTCTCTCTTTGTTGTTGTGCATGTGCCTCTTCTTGAGCCTTGGTTGCTAACGTTGGTGGTCTCTTTGTCGTTGTGCATGTGCCTCTTCTTGAGCCTTGGTTGCTAACGTTGGTCGCCACCTATGTCGGGGGTCAAGGAGCAACACCCTTCATGCATATCCATTAATACCTTCACTATCTAAAGTGAAATTTTCTGCCTGTTTGCATTTTGGTGTTGCAATTATTAATATGCTTTGTTACGCCTAGAAAATCGCAAAAAGTTGGATGAAAATGGAAAAAAATAACATTTTACCGTGCAGCTATGGTTGATTTTTCTCGTCGGAATCATCGATTTTTTGAAAAAATCGATGATTCCGATGATTTATCTTATTGGAATAGCCGATTTAAAAAAAAATCGATGATTACCGATTGTTTTGAAAAATCAGAGAAAATTGCCAAAAAAAAATCGGAGATTCCTGATTTCACTCCGAGTTGACTAGAAAATCTGGAAAAATCACGAAAAATCGAGAATTGCCGATTTTCATAACTATGGGTGGGTTAACCGCAACCTATAGGGCTTACATAATTAAACACTATATAATAAATTAAATACATTTGTACAATGATTTTCCGTAGGCCTATTTACACTTCCAATAGGAATTTGGAAGTAAAGATGCTCTAGTTAGCGATAAGAGGAAGATTGAGTCTATGGCAAACCCTATCCAGGTAGCAAACATTACACCAAAAGTGATTATCAAGGATGGGATGATTGAACATGATATAAGTAGAGGGTTAATATGTAAGGTCCATGGATATTGGCTATGGTTTTTGAAGACTCAAAATTGAATTAAGTGGAAGTGGGGATTGAATTCAAATTACTCCATAACTTTTCTTCCAAAAGGATTTTTCCTCATCATCTTCTCTGGTTCGGAAATTAGGGATAAAATAATGGATGGTGGCCCCTAGTTTTGGGGCAAGGATGTTGAAATTTGTTTAATTTGGATAAAATAATGGATGGTGGCCCCTAGTTTTGGGGCAAGGATGTTGAAATATGTGTAATTTGATCTTGTTAGGCCAAGGCCAAAAGTGTGAAGAAGTGCTTATGAGCACTATTAATGTAGCCTACGGGCATGTGATTATGTAAGCCTATGTGCATCCATCATTTATGTAAGCCTATGTGCATCCATCATTTATGTAAGCCTATAGGCATGCTCATTTAAGCCTAAAAGCCTCTTTCATATTTCACCCTAAGTGGTATTGGTTAATCCAACTTTATGGATAATCTTCCTTAAAGGGTAATTTATTATTTTATTATAAATTTAACTTAAAAGGTCACCTCAATGTTAGCATGAGGTTAGCCTCTCATTGGGGTTTTGATATCACTACAAATACCCCTCAATGACGATCCACTTGTATGATGAGTGTAAATAAAATGTGATATATTGGGGTCCCTATAGGCACCCACCTTGTCCTCTTTCTCTTCCCTTTCGTTTATTATTGTTATCTTCAAATCGTTCTTTCCTTCTTTCTGGACTTAATGGTGGTGAATCTATTGTTAGAAATATTGAGTTGTCATTGATGTCAAAGGCAGAAATATTTTAATAAAAGATTTAAATATATAAAAGTTTAAATAAAGTGGAAGGTTTATATTTAAATCAAAAGATTTAAATATATAAAAGGTTAAAAATTTAAATCTGCATGGGCCGACCTCCTTGAGCGCACCATACAAAAGAGAGTTTGAAAATTCAAATATTAAAATAAATATTAAAATAATGGGCCGACCTCCTTGGGCGCGAATGACAAAAAGCATATTAATATAAGGCCATAAATTCACTTTTGGCCATGGCATGAAATTTGAATGTATCCTTTGTGTGGAGAACGAGCAAGGGTAGAAGACAAGGGAGAAGAGGAGCGCAAATTTGGTGGCGAAGCAGCGATCGAATTATCCACGTTATTATAATTAATTTCCTTCCAAAATGTACGTCGTCTCCATACTAATAAGAATAGATAATATCAAGATGTACATTTTCTTACCTAAAATTTGACATTGTAAGCTTATAATTATAAGCCTTCTAATAATAGTCTTGCATAGGAGTTATTGAACAAATGTGGATTCTCAAGTTAAGTTTTGAGATGCAAGTGTATTACCTATTTCATTTGTGGAAATCAGTTTTTATAGCATAAAAGATTCCAACACTTTAAATTACTTAAAGTGAGCTTAAACTAAGATTACCCTTTCTTTAGAGCTCTGTCAAATAGTCTTGCATAGGAATTATTGAACCAATGTGGATTTTATAGCATAAAAGATTCCAACACTTTAAATTACTTAAAGTGAGCTTAAACTAAGATTACCCTTTCTTTAGAGCTCTGTCAAATAGTCTGGCATAGGAATTATTGAACCAATGTGGATTCTCAAGTTAAGTTTTGAGATGTAAGTGTATTACCTATTTCATTTCTGGAAAGCAGATTTTATAGCATAAAATATTTCAACACTTTAAATTACTTAAAGTGAGTTTAAACTAAGATTGCCCTTTATTTAGAGCTCTGTCAAATATTCATCTTGTTGATACCTCTATTCAAGTCCCAGAACCAGTGTTTAACAATCCATCTTCTTGACTTCAAGTCTATTGATGGGATACTTCACTCAAGCACTTAAAGTGAGTTTAAACTAAGATTGCCCTTTATTTAGAGCTCTGTCAAATATTCATCTTGTTGATACCTCTATTCAAGTCCCAGAACCAGTGTTTAACAATCCATCTTCTTGACTTCAAGTCTATTGATGGGATACTTCACTCAAGCCATGATACCTTGATTTTAAACTAAGATTGCCCTTTATTTAGAGCTCTGTCAAATATTCATCTTGTTGATACCTCTATTCAAGTCCCAGAACCAGTGTTTAACAATCCATCTTCTCGATTTCAAGTCTATTGATGGGATACTTCACTCAAGCCATGATACCTTGAGTAGATAGGCTGTATGTTCATCTTTATAATTTAATAACAAATTTTGTTTTCTTTACATCATGGACATCTTGGCATATGTGGGTCACATTGAGAACAAGTGCATCCATATGCGGGTCACATTGAGAACAAGTGCAAGCCTAGCCTATCAGAGTGGTTTGGAAGCAATATTAGGCTCAAACAAGCCTGTTCATTATCTCTTTCATTGTTTGGTTTATACATTGACAGGTTGGACGTATGATAAGAAAGGAAGTGGAGGTTCCACTTGGGCATCTATGTAATGAAGTTATTACTCTATTCTAAGGACCTGACATTAATAGCAAATTTGGATTAGGATGTAAGAAAGCAATTGAAAGCCTTATTCTAAGGACCTGACATTAATAGCAAATTTGGATTAGGATGTAAGAAAGCAATTGAAAGCCTTAATACTTCTTTGTAAAGAGGTAGGGATGTAAGTGAATAACGACAAAACTAAAACACTAGTATTCTTTCTCAGCAAAAAGAAGAAATAAGAAAATTTCCTATTTTGGGGATCCACTAGAAGTTGTGATAGAAGACAAATATCTTGGATTTGATTTTCACAATACACTAAACTGGCAGACATGCACAATGAGCAGAGTACAAGGTGGTTGCAAAGCATTATAGGTTAGGTTCAGGAATGCTGAGTTATGGGATTGGAAAACCACAAAGGTTTTGTGTGGGTTGCTTATTCTGTCAATAGTGTTATATGGTCTAGGAAGAAAGCATTATAGGTTAGGTTCAGGAATGCTGGGTTATGGGATTGGAAAACCACAAAGGTTTTGTGTGGGTTGTTTGTTCTGTCAATAGTGTTATATGGTCTAGGAAGAAAGCATTATAGGTTAGGTTCAGGAATGCTGAGTTATGGGATTGGAAAACCACAAAGGTTTTGTGTGGGTTGCTTGTTCTGTCAATAGTGTTATATGGTCTAGGAAGAAAGCCAAAGCTAAAATGGAGAAAAATTGAATCTAAAAAAGACTAATCATTTTTAGGTGATTTCATGCTTCTGATTTTTTGTTTTCTGCTGTCTCGGAACTGAGAGTACATGATGTAAAAAAATTTCAATTGCTTTATTGTGGGTTCATTTGAACAGCGTGAAGGTACCTAAGATGACAAACCTGGAGATGGGAGTATTTATTGGAGGAAAGATACTTTACACAACATATATGTTCGTACTTCCATTCCTTTTCAGCCATCATGATATCTTTCAACGTGCAGTTCTTTATTTAGCTTCGCAGGTGAGCATAAATCCTCTAATTTAGCAATATAAGTTTTCCTCTATCTTATATTTATAGATTTGCATCTTAAAAACATGGTTCTCAAAGAATACTTGATTAAAAGAATTCTCTGCCTGGAATGTTTCCACAGCTTGTTTGTGGATGGACATGGGCTTTGTTGTTCGAGGTTGCTCATATTGTCTCAGAAGCTGCTTTCCCAGCTATTGATTCAAGCCATGGTCCACCTAAAGTGCACGAAGGCTGGGCTGCAATGCAGGTGAGTTTGATTATCTGATAATCACTACTGGAATGTTGTTTATCTGAGAAGATGTTACTGATGACATAGACAGCATAATAGAGAAATCGGAATCGGCAAAAAATGGGCCAAAAAAAAAAGAAGAAAACGTAATTTTCATTGAAAAAAAGTTTTTTTCATGCATATCACAATGAATTAACATTATACAAATCAAATATTAATGATGTAAGACTGTAAGCTTAAACTACACATGAAAGTGGCAAGTGATACAAGCTTAAACTACACATGAAAGTGATTATATGAAAAGGTACATTAGTCATGACAAATTGTCAAATACAATGCCTCAATGTCTTTGAATGCCTTTGCCCTTTGCCCTAGCAAAAACTCTAGTCTCTCTTTGTTGATGTGCCCTTGCCTCTTCTTGTGCCTTGGCTGTTATCTCCTCCGTTAGGTCTTCAAAGTTTTGTAATTCATCCGAGGAGAAGAGAGGCTCTTCCTGTTGCTTTTGCTATGGATCCGTGATCCATTCAGATGATGGATCAATCTCACTTAGGTCAATGGCCTCGATACTTGTTTTTGTAATTCTTTTATGGTGGAGGCAAAGGTTGTAATGAACAAATACAAGATCATTCAACTTTTCTTGTGTAAGCCTATTGTGCTTCTTGGAGTGTATGTGCTCAAATATACTCCAATTGCACTCACAACTTGAAGTGTTGCATGGTTGAGATAAGACTTTGATGGCCAAATGTTGCAGGTTAGACGTAAATGCACCAAAGTCATCCCACCATAAATTTAGAAACAACCAAAAAAACAAATTTTTAATTCATACGAAAAATAGTAAATTGAGATTATTTTCTAAAACAAAATCAAAAGACAAAAAAATTAATAATACGATGAGAATTCGATGAGGGTTACCTGGCCTCAATTTTGACCTCATTCGAATGCATTGCGCGGATGGGAAAATTACGCCCCAACATTCCTTGTAAGACTATATCTAAGATTGTAGCTTATTGCACGATTCTCTATCCAGGCACATGCAGTCAATGTAGGCCTGCCATCACCTCATAATCGGCATGAAATATAACAGAATAAAAAATTTGGGGGTTCAAGCAGTACCCCGCTGCATGACGAGGGCTATGGATCTGAGTTGTCCATCGCCGATATTCCAAATGGAACCATATCTTTGGACATGTCCATAAAATGAGGCGATTGTCTCTTTTGCCTTGTCCATAGCCTCATATACATATGCCATTGCAAATTGATGACGAAGAACCCTCACCAAAGAGTCTGACACTTAAAAAAAGGAAAAATAATATAAATAAAAATATTTTACAACAAAAAAATTACAAATTAAAATATGGAAAAATATTTTAAATTAAAAAAACAAATAATAAAATGAATTAATAAACTTAGTCTTGTACTATCCAAAAGGGCTCCTCAAACAAATAGGCATATACCTTCTAATCCTCATTGGAGAATCGGTATCTAGCAGTTTGTTCGGAATTCCAATCATCATTCACTAACATTTGCTTCAATGACACTCTTGCATTATAGATGCTTAGCAATGTCACGAAGTTTGTGGCGAAGCGTGTAACTCCAGTCTGCACTAGCTCCCTCCCATCGGTAAATTGCCTCATGAGCTGGAGGACCTATGCATGGTTGTATATTAATTTTATGATAGTCTTGGACTTCTGTACAACCTCTGCCACCCAAGGTAATTTCCCAATGAGGAGCAAATTGAGACAATTGGCTGCACATGGGATTCAAAAAATAATAGGGAATCTCTCCTCCAAAATCCTACCGGATGCTACATACATTATTGCATTGTCCGTGATGACTTGGTCAACATTCTCCTCCTCGACCTCCAACACAACCTCGCCCAACAACCTTGCAAGCATTTTGGCACTCTTAACTTGTGTCGATGCATCTACTGACTTGAGGAATGCAATTCCTCCTATAGAAGCAACAAAAAATTAATTAAGGTTCTTCCCTTCCCATTCAAACATGATATTGCAACCCTTCATCCTCCACGCCCTGCGTTGATCTTCAAGCACAACCTAAAGTATAAAAACATAATTTAATCATGCATATGTATAAATTTAATCCCTTCTGATTTTTTTTTGAAGTTTTAAAGTTGGCATAATTTAATCATGCATATGTATAAATTTAATCCCTTCTGATTTTTTTTGAAGTAACTTGCGACAATATCTATCATGCGCCTTCAGTATGGAGACCTTGCGACATTGAAGGAAAGGTCAGAAAAATAGCAAAAAGTGGTCAGAAAAATAGCAAAAAGTGGTAATGGTTGTCCTTGCTATGTTGTGCCTCTCCTAGTTCCATGCGGCCATACCCTCAAGCGTGGGTTGTGCCCCTGGCAAGGAACGTTCTACAAATGGGACTCATCCACCTCACTCCCTGTGTGCGCAACTAATGGACTCGAACTCTCATGGTGAAACCGACTAAAGTTGTCGGTACAGTGAATTCGAGAAGGGGATGAGATGGCCTCAGTTTGTCTTTTTTTTTTTTAAAGCGAAAAACCCCTTGCGGGGCCGCCTTGGTCTGAGAGACCACGAACAGGGGGTTCTACACTGTCAAAGTCACCCGAGAGTCGCACCCGACCCTGCCCGCACCAACATTATCAATTGGATTTTGGATACCCAATTCAGCTTTTTGGTAGGGTGGAGATTTGAACCTGGGACCTCCCTGGGAGGATTGCTCTCTCCTCTCCAACTCACCTACAACACCTGGGTGACCTCAGTTTGTCTTCATTTAAGGTCTTTTTGGTCTTTTTTTTCCTTGTGTGCTAGAGATGATGGCATCTACAACATTACTAACTTCTTTTGGCTCTTTGGGCATGACCTTGCCAAATGGAATTTGAGGCTGTAAATGACCCACAAAAATTGCAATAAACTTCCCCTTTCTTTTTCCCTTCCCTTTCCTTGCATACTTCCATGTTGGATCTCTTTTTGATATTTTTTTATCTTGCACAGAGGAACAAGTAACAACAAAGTTATTAACAATTACTTTAAAAACAAAAACCTAAACCCTAGATTAGGGTTTAGGGTTCAATCTTTAAACCAAGATTACAAAAGTATCGGGGATGGGGGACAGGGGATGGGGAAATGGGGAAATGGGTTTCGGGGACGACGGAGGATAGCAAACCAATTTGGGAAACGATTGGGAGACGACAAGTATAATAGTATTAAAAATTGTTCATTAATTTAATATCTATCAATCACAGTTCAACTTAGTTCTATATAAAACCATTAATTTAGTCCAAGCACAGTTCAATTTTTCTCCTTTTTTGTGCAAGTATAATTTTAATTATTTGCATTTTCCCAAACTAAATTGATTTTTTCTTCGAAATTCTAGACTTTTGAAGATTTTTCACCCTCCATGACGTCTAACCATGGGAGACGACTGGCCATCCCCCACGACATCCCCTCACAGCAGGGGTACCAAGAATGGTCCTCCATGGCCTTGCGACATCCCAGGGATGCCCCCTGTCCCTCCCAAAAGGGGGACGACGGTGAAATGTCCCCTTTGAGGTCCCCCCATACTGGGGACGAAAGGGGGACGGGGACGCGTTCCCAGGGAACATTGGTTTAAACTTTAAACATTGACATCTTAAAAAAGGGCTCAAACATAGTTATGAGGCAACAATATTTACTTAAAAGGATTTAAAAAAAGAAACTAAAGGGTTTAAGGTTAATGGGTTTGCATACATAGTTATCAGGCAACAATGTTTAAAAGGCTTGCCTACATAGTTATGAGGCAGCAATATTTTCTTTGGCCTCATACATAGTTATGAGGCAGCAATATTTACTTAAAGAATAAACAAAAAACCGAAACCCTAAACCTCAGACTACGGTTTAACCCTAAACCGTAGACTAGGGTTTAAACTTTAAACATTGATAGCTGAAAAAATGGGCTTGCATACATAGTTATTAGGCGACAACTTTTATTTAAAAAATAAATAAAAACCTTAGACCTAGTTTTTTAAATTTCTAGCTCAAATGCACGAGTTGGGTGGTTGTTGCATTTGGTTTTAATCTTAAAAAAAAAAACAAAAACGTACTTGAAATAGAAAAAAAAAGAGTTTGCAAATTATTTTACTTCGGATGAATCCTTTGGGCGGCTGTTGGATTCCTTCAAACTGCAAAAAAAAAATTGTTGTTAGGATGCCTTAATGTGTTTTGTTTGGTGTGGTAGTAGGTAGGTGGACCCTTTGAGCGGCTGTTGGATTCCTTCAAACTGCAAAAAAAAAAATTGTTGTTAGGATGCCTTAATGTGTTTTGTTTGGTGTGGTAGTAGGTAGGTGGACCCCTTTCTCCAGTTTTATGTGTGGTTCCTTCAAACTGCAAAAAAAAAAATTGTTGTTAGGATGCCTTAATGTGTTTTGTTTGGTGTGGTAGTAGGTAGGTGGAGCCCTTTTATGTGTGGTTGTAATTGATATTTTGTTGCGGGAATCCCGATTTTTTCAAAAATAGCGCCAAAATCCGATGCGAATTGACTATTTTTGGCAAACTTGAAAAAATCAAGAAATTGACAAAAAAAAATTGGCGGTTTTGGTAACTATGTAGCCAATATTAAAAAGAAAAAATTTAATTAAAAGTTATTTTTTTTCAATTTTTTTCTTTATGGTGTTTAACAAGTCCCTCCTATTATATCATCAATATTAATTTCATTAAAAAAAAAAATTGGGTGGCATAACTGGGGCCTCCCTCCCCCTGATTGGAACTCAGGTCACCAAGATGAAATACGTTGTGGTATTTCAGTTAAAAAAATAAAAAAATTTAACCCATTAACTAATACTATTTGTTATTTATTTTCCTTAATTTATTTAAGGATTTTGGCATTTTTTTTTTAATTTAGGGAAAACCCCTTGCTGGGCCGCCTTGGTCTAAGAAACCACTACCAGGGGTTCTACACCATCAAAATCACCCGGGAGTCACGCCCGGCCCTGACCGCACCAGCATAATCAACTGGATTTTGGGTACCCAATGTGCGTTTGGTAGGATGGAGATTCGAACCAGGGACCTCCCTTGGAGGATTGCCCTACCCTCTCCAACTCACCTACAGCACGTGGATTTTGGCATTTGGTATTCTATGTCATTGTCTCTTTAAATATATATATTTTGGTATGGAGGAAAATTATGGGATGACTACCCCTAGATTAGTCCGTAAGTTTGTTGCTAGGTGCTAGCCTATAGCCTTTAAGGAGATCTATGTTACACTCTTTTGTTTACCTGTTTGGAGGACTAAAAAAATACCAGAGTGAAACAAACAAACTTCTCAAGGTCTTGAAAACAAGTAGATTAGAGGCGGGTTTGAAGTTTGAACCAAATCAAGATATCATTTAGGTACTGAAATTCAACCACAGAAAATAAATAGAATATGTCAGCAATGCCTGTTAAACTCAGACAGAAGATATCAGAAGTTGCAAACTAAACACAGAAAATAAATAGAATATGTCAGCAGTGCCTTTTAAACTCAGACAGAAGATATCAGCAGTTGCAAACTAAACTTAATTGAGATTGAATGTGAATGTTCCTTTGAAAGTCAAATTTAAGAGAAGAATGTAAATGTGAATGTTGCATATGAATGTTCAGCAGTGTGCTAATGTTCAGCATGTTTGTTAATGTAATGAATCGTAACATGGTCAAAAGTTCACAGGACGCTAAAACTTTGTATTTATACAATATACTCCATATTTCTCTTTTCCCGATAATTTTGAGATGAACATTTCCTGTTCCTGAACTTGTTATTTCGTTGCTTTTGTGTAAGCCAGGTCTCAGACATTTCCTATATGCAGTTAACTATAATTCAAGTGATTCAAGTGAAGAAAGTGAAGACACTTGTTAGAGACTTGTATCCAAAATGAATCTTACATTGATGCATACAGTGAATGGTCAAATGGGTATTCTTAATGAAGCCAGATACTTGAATCTTCTGAAATAATCTTTACATTAGTGGGGTTTGCATCTTCCTATGGCACTAACGTAGTTATGCTTGTATCGTCCGTAGTCGCTAGTCGCTACACTTTACTGTTATATGTCGTTCACGCATTGATTTAAATTGGTATATATATATATCAATCAGAAACTTCTTGTATTTGTATCTTTTTAATCTTGAGGCTAATTACGATTATTGTCATTATAACCTTATCCATATCCATTTTTTATAAGATTTAAAGTGGTATTAGTATAGTGGTGCCTCTCCTTTTGTGGTCGTCAATAATTATTGATATGAGATCAATAATTATTGATATGAGATCAGGCATGAAGCATGTTGAGAAGCAGGTACAAGTTGCATTTTCAAGTATTAAAATTTCATTTATAGTTATACCTGTTATATTTCTACATCTATTTTTCATGGGTTTGTCTGTTTTAAAGGACATGATCTCTATAGCTAACAATGATAGGAATAGAATATTGTTGACATAAAACCTTCTCGAGAAGAATTGCTATTAACACCCTGTATGCTAATCATATTCTTAGTGTTTTTTTTTTCTTTTCTTTTTACGATCTCCTATGAACTTTAACTATATTACTATTCATTACATGAATGAGTTGTCAAATTTTTTAAGGTGGAACATTTTGTGTTTTTATAACTTAAGTAAGTTTAAAAGTTAAATTTTCAAATTTTTAAATAAAAAGTTGATATGACTGTTCACTATGCTTTGGTAACCGCAGTGTGGTTTTATATATATATATATATAACCACCAAGAATATGATTAACATACAAGGCGTTAATAGTAATTCTCTATGAGATCATAAGTCCTATATATATATATATATAAATAAAAAATGTGTTTTACCATATATATAACCACACTCCAGTTACCAAAGCATAAGGCGTTAATAGTAATTCTCTATGAGATCATAAGTCATATATATATATATATATATATATAAATAAAAAATGTGTTTTACCATATATATATAAATAAAAAATGTGTTTTACCATATATATAACCACACTCCAGTTACCAAAGCATAGTGAACAGTCAGTTGAGATCATAAGTTCTATGGAACAATGTGTTTTACCCCATATATATATATAACACATTGTTCCATAGAACTTATGATCTCAACTGAGGATATGACTGTTCACTATGCTTTGGTAACTGGAGTGTGGTTATATATAGAACTTATGATCTCAACTGAGGATATGACTGTTCACTATGCTTTGGTAACTGGAGTGTGGTTATATATATATATATGGTAAAACACATTTTTTATTTATATATATATATATATAGGACTTGGGTAAAATACATTGTTCCATAGAACTTTTGATCTCAACTGAGGATATGACTGTTCACTATCCTTAGGTAACTGGAGTGGTAACTGGAGTGTGGTTATATATATATACGGTAAAACACATTTTTTATTTATACATATATAGGACTTATGATCTCACAGACAAATAATCTCTTAAAACCTTAAGAGAAGAATTACTATTAACACCTTGTATGATTATGATCTCACAGACAAATAATCTCTTAAAACCTTAAGAGAAGAATTACTATTAACACCTTGTATGTTAATCATATTCTTGGTGGTTTTTTTTTTCTTTCTTAAAATAACTGGCATCTTCATCATTAATTATGTTAAGATTTATTACATGTATGAAATGTCAAATTTTCCAAGGTTAAACATTTTTGTAGTTACTTCTAAAATAGGTAATATATGAAAGTTGTATAACTTTAGTGAGTTTAATAGTTAAGACTTTAGAATTCTAAATAAGAGGTTCAAATTCATGGTAGAGTGGTGCACTATGCTTTGTTCAAGGTTCAAATTCATGGTAGAGTGGTGCACTATGCTTTGTTCAAGGTTCAAATTCATGGTAGAGTGGTGCACTATGCTTTGATAGCCGAACTTTGGTTAGCTAAACACAAATATAATAAAAAGCATTGTCCCATATAACTTATAGAGGTTAAAATGTAATTTACTACTGCTAACATTACCTACTACGCAATTATATACAATTAGCAATATGAACATTTATACTTCTCAATAATCATTAATATGGCTGGTTCAAATCTCATTCGTGGCCATACGTTTGTCTATACAAGTTCCATCTCTATGATGGCTCTTAAGGGATGGATCGTGTATGGGGTAGATTGGTTGAAAACAAGGCATCCATATTTTATGGGAGGCTACAAGGGTTCATAATTGTCATGTGTCTAAGTGGGATTTGGCATTGTGTTATGCATATTTTCTTTGGATCTCATAAATTCTAAATGTAACTGCAATGTACATTGCAAGAGCTTTTGAGCAATATATACCAGGTCCATGTTTGATTAGAAATATTCTGTGAACCCATTGACATTATAGTACAAATCTAACACCTTAATGAAAACTAATGTTAAAAACAAGTCACACCATTGAGAACTACAAAGATCTTTCTGACTATATACAAATGTTTGTTTAAAATACAAATAAATTACAAACCCCTGACCTGTTGCTGAATGAATCCTGCTAGTTGACGTTGAATTAATGTTGTATTAGGCCTGTAATTTGTGGCATTTCTCACCAATGTTACTATCTTTAGCTACAGAAATTGCACCATAAAATTTGGAAATACAAGGGATGGATATAAAAATATGACACATTCATTCTAGCTGAATGTCATTGCTGGTCCATTGCAAAATTTACGTCTATGACGGTGATTATTAACAACAGAAACAAACAAACTAGTACCTCAGCTAAATAACATCTCACAAGTAACATCTCTGTGTCACTGTCATAGACGTAAATTTTGCATGTTTAAATAGCTTGTTTAACTCATATAAACTGAATTTTTGAGTTTATAAAGGTATTTCAAGAAATCATATTATTGTGGTATTACAACAAACTGTATATCATCGGCCCCTTATCATGGGTATGTTTATCACAATGCAAAGATTCATGTCAGGTTTTACTCGTCTAGTTGCATCCCATTCACCTGAAAGGATTGCTCAAAGTTGTAATCTTAACCTTTGTGTTTATAATAGTATATTTTATGCTTTGATACAATATGGCACTTCTGTAATATATTTGTATTACCTATTGCTACAGGTCAGGACAACAACGAACTTCAGTACAAACTCCACGCTATGGACGCATTTGACTGGAGGATTGAACTATCAGGTATTATTAAGTTGTGGATAACCCTTACTTTTTCCCTCATATGCTTTAGATCTTAATTTGTTTTGTATTCCTTGGTCAAGAATATGATTTATACACAGCATATTAGAAGAACATAATGATAGTGCACATTTTTGCATGGGAAAAAGTATCTGTACTATAGTTTTTTTCTAACAGATTTGCATATCATTGATACAATATTGCCAGAGCTTTACTTTTTTAGTTCCTTAAACGTACACCCTGAACCATAGTTGCAACAAAGGACTCTGGAAAAAATTCTGCCAATATACAATATATCCAGGTCACAGTATACATGTTAAAGTCAAATAGTGACTTTATCACATAATTTTTAGAAATCCTTTATAATTTTGTTGAAAGACTGAATTTTTTTTTATTCATTTCAAGCTTAGACTGCCAGAAATATTTGGTTTAAGCAATACAATATGCAGCGATCTAATAAAAATATGGAATCTAGGGTGTACATAGGTACAAGTTAACTCTAAGAGGACTTTTTTACCCCTTCAATTTATATTACGAGGTTTAAAATTTTTATAGATACAAGTGTCTTGCACCATTGGTTGCATAATAAATAGATATATTTAAACCCTTGTCAAATAAGTTTTTATTTATTTTTTAATTATTATTTAAGAACTTCTGGAACTATGCTATGAAAGGTTCTATTGCAACACAAAACAGGACCAATTTTCTTTTCCCCAGCATGTGGATCTAAAAGAGAAATTGATCAACACTCCAGATTTTAATCAAATATGCTCGTGTACTGTTGTTGCAGTTTCATAGGATTATACTTTAGTGATGTAATTTTTTTTTAATTTTAATGTGTATAAGATATTAAAATTGAAACTCCTGTCAATATATTTTCTCTTAAAAGGGCTGTTTTGTAATGTGTAAAATGCAAGTTGTGCATATTATATATTAAAGGCCATCCTTCGTGCAAGAATTTGAGTGATACCAATTTAATAGGTTTATGAGGAAGAGGGGTTATTAGGTCCTCTATGCCCTTGCACTCAAGCTTGGCTAACTATTCTTAATTCTCTTCTCTCAGCTCATCTACATGTTCTTTGCAAAATTCTTTCAATCAAACAAAATGCCATTAATTCTGCAATATAAATTCCTATTGAATGCCTCTCAAAGTCACAGGCCAGTCGCTCTCCTTCCTCTCAGGACCCTTCTAAGTTTCTAAAACATGTAATTGGCTCCCTTGTGCTCACCCTTCATTGCCTAGGTGGGTATTTGGTTCAAAATGTACACTGCACAGCTAACCACCTTTGCCCAGAATTTGTTTTCCATATTTCTGGAGTGAATCTATCTTGGCATCTCAATGATGGTTTGAATCTTCTGTTTATCCACCCTATTTTGGTGGAGTGCATACAGAACAGTATGCTCATATATGATGTTAGCTTCTCTGCCTTGCAAATCCTTATTGTAGAAATAACTGACAATTTTTTGTTGCATGCTCTTTGTGTTTCTTATTTAGTGTGCTAGTGGAATTGCCTTCTATGTCTGTGCCTTTGGACGTTTGGCTGCCAATGGAGTTTTTTTTCTTGTGTGAACTCAAGATGAAGACTTCTTATGGAAGATGTTCATACACTGAAATCAATCTTGTTAAGACATTCGAGGGGTACTGAATTCTGAAGATATAGTGGACATCCTAGTCACAATTTCCAAGAAGTCTGGAGAAGCGTCCACTTAGTAAAGTAGTTTTTAATTTCCACAAGAAATCAAAGAAAATTGATAAAAAATATGACCATTGACAAATTTGTAGGTGGTTATCTATAATATACTTGATTTTCAGAAGATGCCAAAAATATAAGGATGCATGTATATGTACTTTCTCAATAACTGAAAGAAGGAAACTATAAACAATTTATGCTGATTAAATCTTCTAACTATTTATGCTGATTAAATCTCCTCATTGACAAAGGTGTAATTGACATTTGTTGATTTCTTGTGTGTTTTTTTCAGATTGAACATCATTTATTCCCATCAGTCTGTCATCTTCACTACCAAAGCATACATCCCATTGTTAAAGAGACTTGCAATGAGTTTAATATTCCTTATTATTCTTATCCATCTGTAAGTATGTTTGATTTTATGAGTTACTTGTGAAGTTCACAAGATCTACATTTTGTCTTGTATTTCATGTTTCAATCGACTGATTTCCTCTTGTTTTGCAGTTTTGGGCTGCATTGAAGGCCCATTTTCTTTATCTCAAGAAAGTTGGAAGTGAGAAATTTGAGTTGCGTCTCAGTGGTTAAGAAAAACATGGAAGAGACTCTGATATGATAGAATAACCTCTTGTTTTGCAGTTTTGGGCTGCATTGAAAGAGCATTTTCTTTATATCAAGAAAGTTGGAAGTGGGAACTTTGAGTTACGTCTCAATGGTTAAGAAAAACATGGAAGAGACTCTGATATGATAGAATAAAGTGCAATTTTACATCTTTTCTGCAAAGAAACCACTTGTTATATCCTCTTAGTAGCAGTGATGCACAAACAGGGTTTCTATAGTGGCAGATATTGAGGTTTTTGCAGTCATGTATTTAGGGGTTGTTGGACTTCAGGCATCTTAAGGGTTTTCATTTTCCCATATCTTGTTGCCTTCTGATAAAAATCTCTCTTAAGAGTTATTAGCCGTGCCATGGAATTGTGGACATTGTGAGGTTCGATGCTTTTTTAAATACAACAAAAAAGGAACTATTTTTAAATTTTGATTTAGTTTTTAAAATTTATTTGATTAGTTGGGGCAAGATTTGCCAACCTAAAGATAGTGGTGGCTTAGGCTTGCGAAAGTCTTGTCTCGCACTTTTTCCAAAAATTTATTGGAGATGGATTACCAATCCAAATTCTTTCTGGCTTAAAATTTTAATACAGAAGCACATCAGACATCCGCTAGTCATCCGCTAATCTTTCTTGTCGTCACATCCATGGAAAGATGAAATGTATCCAATTGAGATGGAAGCTCATCATCATAGTACGTGTCCTCAATTGAATTTTGGGATGATGATTGGTCAAAGTATAGTCCACACCATTAAAAGAGAGGTTTTTGGTTTCAGGTTAAAAAATGTAAAAGACTTTTAAATCTATAGAAGGGCAGGCAATGATTCTTAATCAGTAGAAGGGCAGGGAATGATTCTATTGGAGTCTTTTAAATCTGTAGAAGGGCAGAGAATGATTCTATTGGAGTTGGAAAGACACTAATTTTTGAATTGCAAAGTTATATTCCATGTTATATATCTAGTCTTAATGTTCTTCAAACATTTTTATTTTAGAGATTGATTCTATCGGAGTTGGAAAGACTGTAATTTTTGAATTGCAAAGTTATATTCCATAGTCTTAATATTCTTCAAACATTTTTATTTTAGAAAGGCTAATCAAACTTGATTATTGGATGTTATAAGCATGGAGTATTTAAAACCAGCCTCGACATTATCGACCCGTTGGCAATCGGATCGGCCTAGATATAGATTTTCTAAGTCTATAGCGCCTTAGACCCGTTGCCAAGCATTGAATGGTCGAAGGAAAGAAATTTCCTCCGTGCCAATCTCCAGTAGGGTTGGCTCCAAAAATAAAATGTAAATGGTTTTTGAGATAAGGGTTAGGGAGGATGCTGAAAGAGAAGGAAATTACTGAAAGGAATGGGAAAAGAGGGCGAAAGCTTGAAATATGGGGTGATGGACAGGAAGCACGATACACAACCTTTTACTCGAACCAACAACAATCAAAACAATAAAATTTTAACAAAAATCGACACTAAATTCTCTCACCTAGGGGTACTCCAGAATTAATCCATTAATCCTTTACTAAATCTTGAAACAAAACTCAATTCGTATGACAAAGTGACTAATATGATAGAAGGCATACACAAAGACAGAAGATTCAAGACCGGAACCAGAAGTCCGTGAAACAAATTTCAAGATATACAACTGCTTTTCTAGCAGAGATTGTCCATCCTTAGTTACAGAGAAAAATCTAGCTTTTATAGAGGATTTCGCCTCTCAAAACATTAATGCCCAACCACCCCTACGATGGTGACATAGATTTGATCCGGAACCAACTTAACAACATAAATTTGATTTTGCAGATAACTTAGCATTGAATGCAGAAGGTTCCCTCGATCTACCATGATCGGATGGCTTAGAGCGCAGCTTCGGGGTCGGTTGAGCAGTCAATGACGATTCTGGACAAATTTTGCTTTGGGGCCCACATGGAGTTTCTCTCCTCAACTGGAGCGAAAGCACTTTCGCTCCAGAGGTGGAGCGAAAGCATCCGTTTGCTTTGCTTAGTCTTCAACTTAATTTATGGCCAGCTAGTGAAAGCACCCTTGGCCTTGCACTTTTGCGTTTTTACTTTGAGTATCGCTCCATAGGTGGAGCGATAGGGATTTTCGCTCCACAGGTGGAATGACACCATATTTCACCATAACTTTGACTTCCTTTGCACTTTTGTGGCTCTCAAGAAGGAGCTTTCGCTCCCTAAGTGGAGCGAAAGCACTTTCGCTCCACAAGTGGAGGGCTTTTGCTCCACATGGAATGAAAGCACTTTGTGCCTTAGCCAAGTCAATTGTGGAGCGAAAGTGCTTTCGCTAGTGCGCACACTTAATTCTATGGAGGGTTGGAGGGCTTTCAGTCCACATGGAGTGAAAGCACTCTATGCCTTAGCCAAGACTTAGTCAATTGCTCTCCTCCTTTAATAGGAACTTTCGCTCCACAACTGGAGCGAAAGTGCCCCTTCCTTGCATTCGAAAGGGAAGCGTGCTCTGAAGTTTATTTGAGTCCCCAAAACTATCACCATATACGCAGAGTGGAACGAACTTACAAAAATCATATTTTAAGTAGAAAGTTTACCCACGACATCATCCCATGCTAAAACGTTTACAATTTTACATGCAAAACGATAGAAAAAGTGCAGAAAAACCAGAGAAACCATAGGACTTGAAAGAAAACAACTTTGAGTAAAAGGAGACAGTTGGTGAAAACACAACAAATACAACATCTTAACCATTTTTGATGGAAAAAGAGAAGTTTTACAATGATTAACTCCCAAAACTTCATACAACTTAGATTTTACAAAATGTGGCAGAAAGGCCAACATCTCTGGCGGTTCATGGGATATTGAGTCTGCTTCAATGCAAATATCCTAGGACTTATCCTTGGGTTGTAAAGTCATCCTCACTTTCAGCATCCTCAGACTGCTTATCGTTGCTGCCTGGTAGTTCTTCAAGTTTGTCCTTTTCCTCTTCATGTTCGCCTTCCGCCTCCTCAGAATCT
The DNA here is from genome assembly GCA_028583015.1 of Wollemia nobilis. NCBI lineage: Eukaryota > Viridiplantae > Streptophyta > Pinopsida > Araucariales > Araucariaceae > Wollemia > Wollemia nobilis. The sequence continues at coordinate 4,541,086 of JAQPPZ010000755.1, read as the reverse complement.
AGCTCACACTGCTGGGGAGAAATCTTTCTAGAGAGCTCTTAAACACATGTTCGTACACCGCGGAAGCATTGACCTAGTGGTCGAGGCAAAAGGTTGGCTGTTTCTGAAGCTCTTGGATCAGGAAACGAAAGATCTCAATTCGCTCAATATCGGCAAGATCCAGCCTCTGGTCGAACTCCTGCAAGCAAGACTCAATTGTGGTATATTTGGCTAGGAAAGGCATCACCTGTGCATATGAAATTGGATCCTCCCAAGTGTCAACATTTGAGGCGCTGTTGATGAATGCCGCCCATATCGGCCTTAACTCCTCGAGTGGTGGAATGTCTCCCTCATTTTTGTGAAGCCGGGGATGCCGATTTGCGCGAAGACATTAAAATATTGCAGCGAAGCGTTTCTATCCGGCTTGAGGGCGTCTAAGATCTTACGAGCTTCTTTGGTCAGCTCGAGCTTCATGAAGAAAGAACGCAGGGTCATCTTTGTTGTTTCCCAGGATCGAGCCAGAGGGCTCATAGGAGTAAGGTGGGCATTCACATTCTCGATTTTCTGGAGCTGCGTGGCTAAGTCCAGCCAACGATCAACGTATGTCTGAGTAGCTTCTAAAACAGAGATGCCAGCGACAACTGCCTCCTACGCCTCTCTGAAAAAGGTTAAAATCGTGACTCCCCACGCAGCTCTCACCGGGAAATCTGCTAGGAACTGCATGCACATCTACTTGATGTGCTCCCTAGAGAACGTGACAGGTTGCGATGTCTTCTCTACTAACTTGGTCTGCAACTGTTGGACCTGAACGGTTAGTGTCTGCACCTTCTGGTCTGCTTGGGCGCGCGCCTTGGAATGTTCATCAACTTCAACCTCTAGCGAAACCACGCGCTGTCTCAACTGCGTGGCTTCGGAATCGAGCATTTCAAGTTGTCTCCTCGCCTTTGCCAAGGCCTCCTCAAGCTCGAAGTTCTTGGCCTGCGCTTGAAGAAGCACTCCTTGTAGTACTTGCCATGGAAATAGACAGAGCCCATTTCGATTGCAATGTTGCCCATCTTCTGTGTCGTGTTAATCTTTGTCACGTCCTCCACGGTATGGTGGTAAGTGTAGTTAGTCAGGGTCATCTCCCCCAGGGGCTTTTGAACCATTGGTACTTTCTCTACTGTGTGAATCTCCATCCTTTCTGGATTGATAATGGACGTTTTCTCGGCTTGCGCCTTCTTCCTCCTGTGGTCCCTCAGCCAGCGTAATGAACTATGACGCACCTTGCGAATGCTCTACGCAACTGCAAGGTGCTGCGTCATCTTCAACTCAGCCTCGAGCGGCTCCTGAACTACGAGGATCGACGTGTATGGAAAGAGAGGAGGTTGCAGCTCAAGTTCGGACAACATATGGGAAACAGGAGGGGAAGCAACTGCGCTAACCCTCAAGGGCGCTTGGGTCTGGAAAACAACCTCAAAGATGGTGGGCTTAGGCGTTAAAATATCAGACGCAACCGACACCATGATAGCAGAGGGCAGTGAAAGGGAAAATGGATTTATCTTTGCGACAGTGGAAAGATCGGCGATAGGGTTTTTCGAAACAGAGAAAGAAAGGCTGACAGGCGTAGAGATTGCGAAAGCTTTAAGGCGCGTTGCAAAAGATGCAAATGAAGTTGAGGGCGACGAAAGGGTTGGGAAACCGAAATGCCAGAAACCGAGGAATGGGGCAGCGAAAGAGAAATAGAGGGAGCGACTAGGGTTTTAGTCATTGAGGAAATGGCTGCTACAGAGAGGGAAGAAGAAAGAGACACGAGTGAATGCGTACCTTCGGGCTCCATGATCAAAGGAGCCGAGGAAGCGGAACGTTGCGTGTGTGGGTCTTTTCTCTCCTCTACATCAATCGCCTCTACGTCAATCACCTCTACCTGCTTTTCCAAAAGCTTCATGACAGGTGCTTCAGGAGAGCTCGATGGAGGGATTTTAGGTGTAGCAGAAAAGCTCGTTCTGAGGGCCTTGGAGCGCTGGTTCGCGACCTCTTCGTTGCTTGCAACGGGGGAGGCGCCCTACTTCTTACGAGGTGATGGCCCACTCTCTTCATCCAGTTGCAAACCACTCAGGACTGCTTTGCCCTTACCTTGCACCACGTGCTTCTTCAATGCCAGGTCATCCACTTCATCAGGGCTTTGTGTGCTCCGTGGCACAATCTCGAAAAACGAGGAGGCTCGATAGGTGTCTACGTTTTCATCATACACCGTGGAGAATTTGTCATCCAACGCCAATGGATAGTCAGAAAGCATTTTGTTATTGTGGACCCTCATGATCTACCACTCATTTATCTTGCGATATGACCAATGTCGTAACTTTTCCTTCATCGCCTGGTACACATCTCTGGGAAGCCTCTGCTCTGGGTTGATGGTCGGGTCGTAGTCAACCTCTACGGTGTAAAAACCATGTCAGGGAGGCAAGGGCACCATCAATTCGATGCGCCACTCCAACTCACGTCAGTAGGGTTATTTCGTTGGGCGACGATATCCGAGAGAGGGTAGTAGTGAAAAGACTTTGCTTCAATGAAATCCCAGAAGACGCTATGCGGATCATACTTCCAATGTTGTGGGAGCTCAACTAACCCGAAGTCGTACAATGTTACTGAAAGGACAACGTTCTGGCCACACTGCGTCGCCTTGATTTCTCCGAACTCGAAGAGCATAGGACATGTGTGCCTCTTCCCCATACCTTTCTCGTACGACTTGGTGAAGTTGCACTACCGGGCGACCTCCAGGGCAAACAGGTATGGCGTGGCATAGTAGGGCAACAGGAAGGGTTTCTCCATGAACCCGGATATTCTAATTACCAAGCCCTGGGTGAGCAAGAAAATGTCTCCCAACTTCTCGTCCATGACTTTGTCTCTCATCTTCGTAGGAACTCGCTCGTAGTGGCTATAGATCATCTTCAGCGTTGGTCCCAAGAAAACTCGGTTGAAATTGTAGTATGATTCGTCCTTGGACAAGCTTTACATCCAGAGATAGACCGACAACGCCTTGCCTTCTTTGTCAGTTTAATTCTTGGGGATGAAGGGAAAGCGCTCATATAGGTGGTAGAAGAAATACCAAGCGAGAAAGGAGCAATGTCTAAACTAATCATCTCTGCGGCCTTGCAGGTAGGATAATGAGAGGTGCATCTGCCGTGCCACCCACTCTGCCCAGTCCAAGAAAACTAGCAGGGTATCCGAATTCATCTTGGACGGGAAATAAATTTTATTGTGGAAAATGGACTCCGCCATGGACACCTGCTAGTTGTAAACAATGGCGTTTGTAGAGAGCCCCATCACCCATGCCAAAATCGAATAAATATCACAATGCACAAATTATGTCAGGCGCATGGGTAATTTGGGAAGCCCCCAAGATGATAGCGCTCCTCCCAATTGCTCTCTCATGAACCGACGCATTTGAGGCGTGGGCTGATACCTCTTGCTCTTCTCGAAACTGATGATCTTCCTAGGGAGGAAATCAGTCGAGGGTTTCTTCCCACAGGCAAAAGCCTCTCGAACGGTATCAGCTGTAATGGGGAACAACCTATTCCCATTGGAATCCCACACTGCTCTCGTTTGGGCATCGTAAAATTATGAAATTGCCCGCACAAACTCTGGGCAATGATGCACCGACGTGCACATGTATAAGAACAGGTGCGAGTGGTGAACTACAACCAACGTATTTCCAGTCGGGTTTTCCTTGAACGCCTTCTCGACGTCCTGGTGCAGTTCTTCGATGTCTTTGTCTCATCTGACAGTCCTGAAGTCTGAAGAGGTTGTCTTCAGGCGGCGTCAACTTTATTGGCTTTTTAATACGCTTTCATGGCTTCTTTGAGTCTCTCTCCTTTGGGGACATCGTCTTGTCCTTAGGCGGTTTCTCTCTATGCTTCCCACTTTTCTTGCCCATGTCTAACAACGAATCGCTCTGATTCAAACTCTCGAAAAGATGCAGTGGAGCAGGGGCTACACAAAAATGTGTCTACAATGGAGTGATTGGCATGAATTGTCTCTGGCAACTCTTCTCCTTATAGCGCTCCTATCAAATCTACCGTTTTAAATGTCATCTGGAGTTAATGCAGGTGGAAATCGTGCATGGAATTATGTGCCTCTTATTTGCCCTTGTGCTGGTAGTTCGCCCTCGGTAATGATGAACAAGAGCATCAGTTGATAAAAACCTCCTTGGGGTGCGCACTTCTCAGGAGGAGCACCCACTTGGACTTGCCATGAGGAGGCGCGCTTCGAAGCATTATGAAGCGAAAGCACTTTGATTGGATAAAGACGTCTAGCGCCTTTATAACATTTGCTAGGCGAGGGCACACTTTTCAAGTCTATCTCCTCTTGACACATGGTACCTTCCGGATGGACGACCTCAAAAGGAATTAAAATAATAAAGACAAAAGAAAGAAAGGAGGGGGACTTTCCACTAGTGGAGCAAAAACACATTTATTAATTTTTTTTTTTGAAAGAGGGACAAGCTTCGCTCCACAAAAGGAGAGAAAGCACTTTCACTCAAAAAATGGAGCGAAAACACACTATATACATACACTTTTTTTTTATTTACACACAAGATCATACCTGAAGACTCATCGAACCTTCTCAAAATTCCACTGGTGATAAGCCTTCAAGAGAAAGTCGTTCATCGAAATTGGGACAGTAAAACCCTCCATGTCCTGCAGGATGAAAGAATTGACTTGATTGACGTCGGAGACTCGAAATGGGTCCTCCCAAAAAGCGTCGAACTTATCGTGGTTGCTCGGCTTAGACTTGTTTTCGTTCCATTTCAAGACCAAGTCTCCAAAACTGAAGGCTTTGTCAGAAGTCTTTTTACCAAACCAGCCTTTGGTGGATTCGGCATGCTTTGCAATAGTTTCGTAAGATTTTTCTGTCTTCTTCCAACTGTAGTAGTTGGGCTAACCTTGCCTCCATCGGGTCGAATTCGCCCTCTTCACCATCGAGCCACTTGAGTAACTGCAATGCGGGTAGTTCTATGTGCGTGGGCAAGACTGCCTCTTTCCCATACACCAGCGAATAGGGAGACATTTTGATTGAGCGCTTGATCGAATGCGATCATCCCAAAACGACTGGTCTAAGAGCAGATGCTAGCATCGCTTATTCTCTTCCAGGGACTTTTTTAGAATCTGTAGCAGGTTCTTGTTCATAGACTCTGCCAATCCATTGCCCTGTGGGTAATAGTTAGACGAGGTCTTCAAATAAATCTTGTACCTGATTGTAAACTCGTAGATCCTTGCATCGGTGAAAGGAGAGTCATTATCGGACACGATCGCCTCAAGCACGCCAAAACGAGTGATCAAACCTTGAAGAAAAGAGATAAACACATCTTGGTTGGCCTGCTTGGTTGACAATGCCTCCAACCACTGACCTTGAAAGTGTCGATGAAGAGGGTGGGCCAGTAGTAACCTACCTTGATGATCTTCAGGGCCATTGGCCTGCTCGCAAAATGACCTCCCAAAATCACAGAGTGAAACTCTTTAAGGATATTCGATTTCTCCAACTCTCTGATGCACCTTAAGAGGACTCCGTTGATATTTTTATAGAACAGTCCGTTGGGTTTCAGAACGTATCGGCCAACCTACAAGCAAAATCTCCTTATTTGCGAAGCATTGAAGTGAGAAGGACATTTTCTCGTGTCAGAGAACTCGACAGGTCATCCATCCAATCTGGATTGCTAATCGACAGGTTGACAAGGTTGCTTTCAGGTGTAGAGTGCTCCGATTTGGGGTTTGTTGCTTCAGCTACAACACTTCTGGCTAGTTCTTGACAGAGTGCTTGATCTCGGACTAACTTGGTAGGGCGTACTTCAATATCAAATTCTTGGATCTTGGAGACCCATCCAACCCTCCTATTATCGAGCTCTCCCTGAATAATGAAACTCCTGACGTTGGGGTCAGGGTTTTGCATAGAGGCGAAACTTCACCATTTGGACGAAAAGTACAATTTTTGAGACATAAATTGTACTTTCTAAAAGTATCAGGTCAGCCTCGGCCTTCTGCGCCTGCTCATACAAGGCAAGCAAATGCTTATATCCGAATGGAAAGCTCTAAAGTAATAGAACGTCACTTGCTTAGGGGTGGGTCGAAGGCCGATGGTGACTCTCCTCCAGGTTCAAGCAAACCTAACATTAAAGTCGACCACCTCCTCTTGAGGATGCCTCTAGATGGTGGTAAATTGGTGCAACAAAGAGAAGGGGTCTGCTTGTTCATTGAAGCCCCTTATCAACTATTATGCCAATTGATCCCATGTAGCGATGTTGTTGGCAGGTAGTCACCGATACCAGTATAGGATTTTACCTCGGAGTGAGAGCACTAGAAGCCTCACCATGACGTCTTCTTCGATAATGTGGTGAATGGTTGCTAGTCCGACGATGTCTTGAACATGCTCGTAAGTCGTCTTCCCCGTACCGTTGTATGTGGGCAAAGCCTTCAATGTTGTGGGCGGTACTTGGTTTTGAGCCATCAAAGCCAGAGGTCCCGAATGATTCCATGCGAGGAACTGCTTGGGGGCAGCTTGCTGCACCATCTGGACTGGCGGATTTGGTTGAAATGGCTGGACTAGAACATTCTGAACGTTTGGTTGAACTGGAGGGTTCTGTTGAACTGGAGAATTCGACAGATGCAGGGGCAAGCTAGTTGTGTTGGCAGGACTTGGGGTCTATAGAGCAACAACTACTTGTGAAGATGTCCCGTCTAACGGGATATTCGGTTGGACCACTCTAGGATGTTCTCTGAAAGCATTGATGTCAAGCTCGAAGAACTCGACTACTTTATTTGTAGCCTTCCATCTCGTGTACATGAAGGTGTAAGCTTTTAAACTGGTCTTCAAGATTCAGAGGCGTCTAGGTTCAGCTGAGTCGCCAGATGTTCAGATTTGATAGAAACAAGATGAACATCAACTTCTTAATACTGCTTTTGACGTGGAACGTTTGCGTCCCACTGGGTGTGCCAAAAACTGTTAGCAATCGAATCGGCCTAGATATAGATTTTCTAAGTCTACAGCGCCCTCGATCCACTGCCAAGCATTGAATGGTCAAAGGAAAGAAATGTCCTTCATGCCAATCTCCAGTAGGGTTGGTTTCGAAAATAAAATGTAAATGGTTTTTGAGATAAGGGTTAGGGAAGATGCTAAAAGAGAAGGAAATTACTGAAAGGAATGGGAAAAGAGGTCGAAATCCTAAAATATGAGGGTGATGGATAGGAAGCACGATACACAACCTTTCACTCAAACCAACAACAATCAAAACAATAAACTTTTAACAATAATTGATACTAAATTCTCTCACCTGCATAACCTCCAAGGGTACTCCAAAATTAATCCTTTACCAACAACTAAATCCAGAAACAGAATTTGAGTCGTATGACAAAGTGACTAACTTAACAGAAATAACATGATAGAAGGCATACACAAAGACAGAAGATTCAAGACCAAAACCAAAAGTCCGTGTTTAGGAAGCAGATTTCAAGATATACAACTGCTTTTCTAGCAGAGATTGTCCATCCTTAGTTACAGAGAAAATTCTAGCTTTTATAGAGGATTTCGCCTCTCAGAACATTAATTCCCAACCACCCCTGTGATGGTGATAGATAGATTTGATCCGAAACAGACTTAACAACATCAATTTGATTTTTCTGATAACTTAGCATTGAATGCACAAGGTTCCCTTGATCTACCATGATTGAATGACATAGAGCACAACTTTGACGTCGGTTGAGAAATCAATGACGATTTTGGGAAACTTTCGCTGTGTTTGGGGCTCGCCTGGAGTTTCGCTCCACAACTGGAGTGAAAGCACTTTCACTCTAGAGGTGGAGCGAAAGCATCCCTTTGCTTTGCTTAGTCTTCAACTTAATTTCTATCCAGCTTTCGCTCCACAAGTGGAGCGAAAGAACCCTTGGCCTTGAACTTTTGCGCTTTTACTTTGATTTTCGCTCCATAGGTGGAGTGACATGGATTTTCGCTCCATAGGTGGAGCGACACCACCTTTGACCATAACTTTGACTTCCTTTGCACTTTTGACTTTTGTGGCTCTCAAGAAGGAGCTTTCGCTCCCTAAGTGGAGCAAAAGTCTTTGGTTAGTGCGCACACTTAATTCTATGGAGGGCTTTCGCTCCACATGGAGCAAAAGCACTTTGTGCCTTAGCCAAGACTTAGTCAATTGCTCCCACTCCTTTAATAGGAACTTTCGCTCCACAACTGGGAGCGAAAACACTTTCGCTCCACCAGTAGAGCGAAAGTGTCCCTTTCTTGCATTCGAAAGGGAAGCGTGCTCTGAAGTTTAAGTCCTCGAAACTATCACCATATACGCAAAGTGGAACGAACTTACAAAAATCAGATTTTAAGCAAAAAGTTTACCCACGACATCGCCCCATGCTAAAACGTTTACAATTTTGCATGCGAAACGACAAGAAAAGTGCAGAAAAACCAGAGAAACCATAGGACTTGAAAGAAAACAACTTTGAGTAAAAGGAGACAGCTGGTGAAAACACAACAAATACAACATCTTAACCATTTTGATGGAAAAAGAGAAGTTTTACAATGATTAACTCCCAAAACTTCATACAACTTAGATTTTACAAAATGTGGCAAAAAGGCCAATACGACCATGTGGTGGATGTTGGTCAATAGTTTTAGAAACATTATAAATATTTTTGAATAACATAACTCGGTTTTTTTAACCCAAATTGTTTTTGGTATAAAAAGGCAAACCCTTTTTTGAACTTCACATACGGTACACAACTGCTTTCAACATTTTAAGTATGATAGGTGTCTTGAGGTATCAAACCATTGTCCTCCCTAAGGTAAAGGTCACAACTACCTAACTTTTATTATTATTTACTAAAAAAAAAATTATATATATATATATATATATAACATGATATGAATTTTTTTTGAAACATCAATCCTAAATTTCTAATGCACAATATATATGAAAAATCACTTTAAAAAAAACTTGTGCTTTTAATTAATATTATGCTTTGATACAAGTGTTATGATTTGAAATTGAAAGAAACTTTACATCTCCAGTTTGAAAATTTGAATTTATACCTTTAGAATGTTCATTAAAATTTATAACATTCATAAAAAATTAAATTAAAATCAAGTTGAAACTTCAAACTTTGAAATTGTTGAAAAATGAAAATCTAAAGGAAAAAAACTAAATATTAGTTATTTAAACAAACGAAAAATAAAAATAGTTTGATGTATAAAATTCTCAAAAAAAATCTAACACTTAACTGATTTTATTATATTGAAAAAAACTAAAGTTATATTATTTTTGGGATTTTTTTTATTAATGGTGAAAAACAGGGTTTTGAAAGGTCCCAGAACCTTTTACATTAGAGGAGGCAGAGAAAGATAAGGCTAATTAAGCACAGGCCAACCTCCAAGGCCAAAAGAAACAGAAATTAAACTAAAACAACCATCCAAAAGCAAAGACCAACCCACCACTCAACAGGGCATAAAGGAGAATTTTTATTCAACTTTCTTTTAGAGACACCAATGATCTTGCTCTATTTTTGCATAAGATTGGAAGGGTAGTAAATACATCAAGATGCAGATAACAAAACTCCAAACTCAGAGAGCAAGGATGAAGGCAAAACACCAAGCATATTCCTTGAGAATGGTAACCACCAGCAAAAGGCCAGCCCCCAAAAAAGACCCCCAAAGAGAGGATCACTAGAACACAAATGAGATCTCATCCAAGCAGAAAGACAATAAAAATACCTACTGGATAGGTAGGCCCAATGCTTCCAAAGCAACAATTGTCATTAACCGCGAAGGGAAATTGTCTTCCCAAATTCTGAATTGGCCACTATCCACCCCCAAATTGGCCATAACATCAACAACCTGGTTACCTTCCCTATAAATATGCTCAATTTTAACTTCTAACATACCTTCCAGAATCTTTGATGTGTCCTTAATAATATTCAGGATGAAACAATTGTCAGTCTTTCCAACCTGCAGATCCCGAATGATGTTCAAGGAGTCACCTTGAATGAGAAGTCTTCTGAAGCCCCTCTCAAAAACCTGGTGAACACCCGAGAAAAGAGCCTTAGCTTCAGCTAGGTGGTTGGTTTGAATACCATAATCTTCAGCGTAAGCCCAAATGACCTCACCATTATCATTTCTGACAACACCCCCTCCACCAGCCCTCTCGGGATTACCTTTGGTAGCCCCATCAAAGTTTAGAATGACCCACCCTTTAGCTGGTTTATGCCATCTAGTAGCCAATATTTTTTGAATAGTGGATACAAAAACATAATTCTCTAGATTCAAATTCCAACTAACAACAACCTCTTTCTCCACAACTTCCTCCCTACCATTTCCAACATCAAAGACAATCAGGTTATTCTCAATAGCAACTTTAATCCTTCTAAAGACAAAGGATTCATCCCTAGTAATATCCTTGAAAATTATTTTGTTCCTCTCCCACCAGATACCCCATAAAAAATGAGGAAGAACCAGATCCCACACCCTAGTGAGGTTGTGACTGATGAAGGGGGATTTCCACTGAGTGAAAAGTTCCTTGAAAGTTTGAGGTAACGTCCATTTGATAGAAAAAGAATCCAATAAAGCATTGAGCACCTTATTTGAGAAATCACAATGGATGAAAAGATGATCCACAGATTCAGCATCCTTAGAACACAAGAGACAAATATTGGGAAGATGGAATCCTTTCTTACATAAATTATCAATAGTCAAAATTTTATTTTGCAAACACAACCATAAAAAAATGCAATCTTGGGGATCAAATGAGGATACCAAACCCTTTCTGCTGGAAAATATCCTCCCCTGGACAATGATTGGGCCTCATATGCAGTCTTGATAGAAAAAATGCCTTTAGGAGAATGAGTCCATAGAAGGAAGTCCCTATCATTCTGTTGAGGAAGAAAGTATTGTTGCAACAACATGTTCAAACTTGCCAAACTCTGAAGGATCTAAAGATCAGTTGTATATAAATTCAGATGCTTCCAAATCCTCTTGCCATTAGTGATGATTATGTAATCAATTACTTTTTCTCCATATTTCAATGATAAAGGAGCCTTCAACTCATAAAACTCGGGACTAAGAAAGAGAGGTTCAAGAAGAATCCAAGTATCCTCCCAAAAGAACACATCCTTACCATTCCCAATCTACCACCGCATACCCTCTGTAACCAAACTTCTGACCCCCAACAAACCATTCCAGATCATAGAGCCCCTAGGAGGAGCAACACTTCTAAAAAAAGGAATGTGATTTTCTAGATACTTACCTCTCATAATATCTTTCCATAGATGGTCCTCCTCAACACATAATCTCTAGGTTATTTTTGCAATCAATGCCTTATTGAACAACAATAAATTTTTGATCCCAAGACCACCTTCTTTCCTAGAAGAGCAAACCCTATCCCAAGAGACAAGGGACACCCTCTGTTTATCCTCCACCCCAACCCATAGAAATCTCCTAAAGATCTGGTCAATCCTCCTCCTAACTTTGAAGGGCATTCTAAAAAGAGACATGTAATAGATGGGAATGTTTTGGAGGGTAGCTTGAAGCAATTGCAACTTACCTGCTTGGCTCAGGAGATTACCTTTCCACCCAGCTAACTTACGTTGAATCCTATCCAACATAGGAGACCACAACTCCTCCTTCATCCTCCTAGTAAACAATGGCATACCTAGATATAAAGAAGGAAGGTTAGCAATGCCACAACCAAAAATCCCTGCAATTCTATGTTGAAGTTGCCCCTAGTATTCACAAAAAATATTTGACTTTTATGGAAGTTAATTTGTTGGTTGGAAGCTTTCTCATACAACTACAAAATATTCAAGAATTCCTTAGCCTCTCTCAAAGTAGCCTCCCCAAGAAGTACAATGTCATCTACAAACTGTTGATAAGAAACTACCTCTGCAATACCAGCAGGCCTAATGCCCTTAATCTTAGAGGACAAGGTAGCAGCAAGAATCGATCTTCCTAAAGCTTCAACCATCAAAATGAAAATATATGGAGACAAGGGATCACCTTGCCTAATACCTCTTTGACCCCCAAAAAAACCACTCGGTATCCCATTGATGATGATAGAAAATTTTGCAGAGGAAATACAAACTCTAATCCACTTCCTCCATAGATCCCCAAAGCCAAATTTCTGCAACACCTTGTCAAGGAACTCCTAGGAGACCCTGTCATAAGCCTTTTGCATATCAAGTTTAAGAAGCATTCCAACCAACTTGCTTTTGGACATAAAATGTAAAGTCTCATGAACTGTAATGATCCCATCCACAATCTGCCTACCATGAACAAAACCACCTTGAAGAGGAGAAATCAAGATGGGGAGAAGCCTTTTCAACCTATTAGCAAGTGTCTTAGTAAGCAACTTATATAGGGTATTGCATAAGCTGATAGGTCTAAAATCCTTTAGAGAAGAGGCACCATGTTTCTTCAAAACCAAAACAATAAAGGTAGTATTCCATGCCTGCAACAAGGAGGAAGAAGATTGGAATTCTCTTAAGGCTTCCGAAATATCTGAACCAAGAAGGTGCCAAAACCTCTGAAAAAACCAGTAGGGAACCCATCCGGCCCAGGTGCTTTGTCCTTATTCATGCTAAATAGGTTGGTCCTGATCTCATCATTAGAAAAGGGGGCATTCAAAGCATTATTCATATCAGCTGTCACCACCTAGGGAATGTTCCTGAGAAGTTCCTCTGAAGCATCCCCATCTTCCTCCCTGTCTCTAGAAAATAAATCTTGAAAGAAGGATACCATGGTAGTAGTAATTTCTTCCTTATATTTAAGGCATTCACCAGAGTCCAATGTAATTTCTCTTATTTTGTTAGCACTCCTATGTTTCAAGGTTGAGAGGTGGAAAAACTTGGTATTCCTATCCCCCTCCTTAAGCCACGTAGCTCAAGATTTTTATCTCCAAAAAGACTCCTCACTAGCAAGAATATTATGGAATTCTGCAAGAGTAATTTGCTCTTTGCTGGCCAACTCCTCTAACCAACCTTCACTTTGGCCTTTTTCCTCAATTTCCTACAAATCTTGAAATATTTTTTGCTTCCTATGGAAGAGGTTCCCAAAAACCTCTTGATTCCACCTCTTCAAGTTAGCTTTTATGATTTTTAGCTTCTTGGCCACTTGGAACATCTTAGTGCCATAGACATTTGTATTCCACCAAGCCTTAATCAAGCCTTCAAGATCTGGATGAGAAAGCCACATTGTCTCAAATCTGAAAGGATAACCTTTCGAGCGTTTCTCCTCCATGAATTCTAATAGTAATGGGTTGTGGTCAGAAGCAATTCTCGATAAAGTCCTCAAAGAGCAATCTTGAACCATGGTAAGCCAACTCACTGAAGCAAGGGCCCTATCAATCCTAGATTGAATCAGACCCCCACCACTTCTTCTGTTGGACCAAGTGAATTTAGAACCTTGCAAATCAATATCTACTAGTCCCATGGAGGTCAAGAACTCACCAATCTCCTCCATACTATCCGAAAAAATAGTCGAGCCTCCAAGTTTCTCACTAGGGAGCAAAATGGAATTAAAATCACCAACAAGCAACCATGGTAGGTCAAATGAAGAACCAAGGGCTTTTAAGTCAACCTAGAGTTTCCTTCTATCCATAGCAACATTGGGAGCATACACATTGGTAGAAATCCAAGAAAAAATAGTTTTTTACAATAGAATAAAAAGGAAGAGAATCTATCAACCTGATGAATGAGCTTGCCCTCCATAGAATCAGGATTCCAAAGCATCCACAAACCTTCGAAAGAACCACGAGCAACCCTACTCACACCTTCACACCCCTTCCAAACAAACCTTCGTAATCTATCAAAATCCTCATCACCCATCTTAGTTTCTTGTAAGAAAAGAATATCAGGCTTGAAACTTTTTCTAAAAAATTTTAGCACTCTTTGTTTAGTCGGGGCATGCAGACCCCGAATATTCCATGAGATAATCTTCATTACTTCAAGGATTGTGGAGCCTTCCCTCCACTCAAAGGTAATGTAGGTTGGGAGCCATTATCCACATATTGAGCTATTTTCTTTAAGAGCACCTCAGATTTTTTGGTCTTCCTGGCCCCTTCCCACTACTTAGATTCATTGTTTTTTGGGTATTTCTGATGGGCCGCATAGATCCAATTGTTCCCTTCTTGCTTGCTTCTACTGATTGAGGAAGAAGTTGTTGCTGCTGAGCTATATTCTTTAGTTTCATATTTTTCTTGTTTAGAACTTCTTGAAAGCCATCTTCCTCCGAGGAAGACAAGACCTCCTCTGATTCTCTATCCAAAGCATTTGTAGAAATCTCTCCTTCTTCTACATCCCAAAGAGACTTCATGATAGCTTCATATTTTTCCTTATCAAGAGGGGCATCAACCCTCTTATTATACAAAATAGGGGTAGCTGCTCCTGAAAACATCTCAATAAGAGCCTGAGTAGAAGGTAGTTGATCCCCTTGATGATCTAGGATCTCCACTCCTTTATCTAGAATAGCATCCAACCCAACCTCAAGACCAGAATGCAGTAACTCTCCTAATACAACAAATTTATTTGTATTCACCTCTGCACCCTTGGAATGCCCACCAACTTCTAGAAAAATCCTAACAACTTTAGAGCAATCTTCTTTTTTCTCTAAGCACTTTCCATCAATTTCATCTATGACAAGGCCTTCAACTACACCAACAACCAAGATTTCTATGGGAATAAACTCCTTAGGAGCACCATGAACCCCCTTTCTATCTACCCCTGATTCAGATGCCAAAAAACTTGGATTTGGGGTCTGCTTCCTTTCCCAAGCCTTTTTTCCTTTATCAACTTTTTGAAACAGAGTGCAAGTGAAGCTGGGATGACCAAACTTCTTGCATACCGAGCATTTCCCAACTATGTTCTCATATTCCAAAGGTTGGGTCCAGACCCCAAACTTAGACTCGATTTCAATTGACTTCGGAAGGTCCTTATCAAGCATAACATTAACACAGAATCTAGCGTACAAAAACCTAGATCTAGCAATGGTAACAGGATCTATTGCCACCATCTCTCCTATTCCACTTGCGATTCCGGCTAGGATCTCCTCATGCCAAAGATATAAGGGAAGGCCAGGAAGGTGAACCCACACAGGAGCTTGGTCAATGCATTGGGAATTAGGGTTGAAATCGGGTGCCCACTTCCTTAGGAATAAACCTCTACGCCCAAAGAACCATGGACCACCTTGAAGAATCCTATCACGATCCTCCAAACCACTGAGCCTAACTAGGAAAAAACCCTTAGGTAATGCAACAATCTCCAAAGAACCCTTAGGATGCCATTTTAACTGAGCCCACTTTCGAATAGCATCCAGATCTGGATGAACCCCAACAAATTTCCCAACAAGAGCAAAATCCCCATGGGAAGCAACCATATCTGCAAGAGGGTCTGGAACCACAAGTCTTCCTGAACAAGAAAGGAGATTTAACCCTAGGCTCATTGATTTTTGCTTCCCCTTAAGAAGACTAACCCAAGATCGGGCCCCTGAGACAAAACCTTTACAACTCTCCTCACCATCCCCACCACCAATCTCCACACCCTGACCTCCACTGCTCCCCGCATCTTGACCTACACTGCTTCCACCTTGCCCACCAAAAATAATATATAAGGTAGCCAAATTTTCTTGAAAATCAAATAACATTAGCTTAATGGTCAAAATTATAGATTTCCAATAGGACTATAATTCAAATATTGTTAGGAAAAGTACTACCACTACATTACCATTATGTGGATTGTTGAAATCGTGTCAACATGATGATGTAATATAAAAAGCAAAGACATTATTTTAGAAATATACTAACACCAAATTATATGAACTGTAAGAGCAATTTGGACATATTACACTTAACCAAAATAGGTGGGGTTATTTTGATGTCATTTATTAATTTATAAAGAACAAATCTTTTTGAAAATATATGAGCAACAAATTAGGTCAATTCTAAGAGTAAATTGGGCATTGTACTTGATCGAAATACTTATTCATATTGCAAAAAATTTTGAAGTATTGTGGAGTACCTCAATCATTCATAAACATATGATCGAGAATAGAAATGAAACTATAATTAATATCTAATTAATTCAAATAGAAGGCAACAATTCAAATCACTCTCAACCATGAAAATAGAATAACAATGTGCCTTGTTAATATTTAAATTTGTAATGTACAATAACAATCGACCTAATCAAGCATGTAGCACCTTGACAACACCACCAAGCATAAACAAAACAAAATTCTCTACGTTGACCAAGATAAATGGAATGCATAGGTGCCATGGGAAATGATAGGTGGTTGGCAATTGCCACACCCGACAAACTACCTAATTCTTTGTATATACAAAAACAATATAAGTACCCCATATCTTTTTAAATACTATTTTAGTAAATCACACATCATCATGTATACCTATACAAAAGAAAAAAAACGTACAATAACACATTATTTACATGGCTTCTAAGGTGGAATATTATCAACATGACAACCTATATTTTGCCCCTATTGTAAACTTGTTGGTATCCTTGCTAACAATGCAATACAAGTATTATCTAGGGCAATTGAAACAATAAGAACAAAAGGCTAAGGGGAACTCTTAACCTAACTAACTTTCAATTACTAAGTACATTGACAAATCTTTATGTATCGTTGATGCATATTCTTGCCTTAATAAAATTTCCTAATCCAATCTATTGTTCCTTATTTTAAATAATAAGTGGTCTACTATAATTTGCTTGTGCATTCTCTCAATCTGAACACTATATTGTTGTGCTTTTGGTTGAGTTCTATAAATCGATAAACAAAATTATTTCTTGATTCTTTGACATCTACACGACATCTATGTCTCTCTAAATTTATTTGCTTTTGTAAGCGATGACTCTCATTTCTATAGAAATGCAAGCTAGCAAGGTATCTTTAGTTTTGGTAGACCAAATAATTGAGTTGTTTAGGAAAATCAAATTGTTCTAAAATCATCCTAGATTGGTTGAAAAGATCCATCTACTGCGGAGCTCATCCCCAGAAATTATACACCATCAATGTGATCTAATTCAAAGTAGGTGCGTCAACATGAAAAGTATATAAGCTCAACAACCAATGATTTTATGGTACATTGTAACATATTTATTTAAAGGTAGAGTCTATTGGTCTTATAGTGGTCACCCATAAACATGTTTAACTCAAAGTTCAAATAGGTAACCCACATCCTCTACTACATGTTATATGTGATAAAGTCATCATGAGGATGGCCCATAACATGTACAAGCTTATCAAATAAAGTCACCATCCTCACATTCATCCATTTTGGCACATTAAGGTCATTTGATCCCAAACGATGATGAAATGTTTCCACTTGATACTATATGATCCATTGTCTATGATGTTTGATTCTCCTCAAACTAAGGAACATACTTTCTTTCACAATTAGGAGAAGCAACTCCTTGGTCTGATTTGGTTGACCCTCATGTACTACATATTCTTGTAAATTGATATTATGATGAGGCTCGTTTTCATTGGTTCAAGATCTATGATGGCTATGACTTGTATTAAAGAGAATTAATCACCCCCCATGTACAAGTTCAAATTGAGGAATCTGTCTCTCCTTATTGTCCATAATGTCTAAGGTATACTTAGACAACATACCTAGTACTTTAATGTTTCCTATATCCACCGCATCATCTCAATCTAATTGCATAAGATGACAAATCTCATCCTTTTGATAGTCACCAAACTAATGAACATGTGACTCTTGTCTATGCTTCTTCTACAAAATGAGGTGGTAAGTTACTAGAAGAAAAATAGATGGTTGAATCACACTAGACTTAATCTTTTAACTAAATCATTAACTACTTGTGGGGAATACATACAAAATATTAAAAGCAATTAGAAAATCATTGCTATGATGTGAAAGAGGTGGATCATTCCATTGAAGATGAGAATACCCTCTTAAGGGATACACGACACTTTGTCACTTTGGTGAAGGTTTCTCAACATTGTTGTACTTATGGCTAGCTTCAATGGCCTTCTCCTTAGAACTATCAGCATACTCCTTCAGTGTGTTCTCAAAATATGGCTTCTTTAAATTATGGTATGTACCACTTATTGCACCCAATCTACCAACACTTGTTCTCGTCTTCTCCCTATATCAATGTAGAAGTGTAGGTGGTTCTCCTACCCAACTGAATATTTTAGGCCTCCATCACATAAGATATGTAAGTCAACCCACTCAATCACTTGAAAAATCATATGACCACACTGCATTTTAGAAGCACTTTGTTATGCACCTAGCAATGTTTAAGCAGTGATTATACAAAAAAATGTAGAATAGAATGGAAAGAATCACTTTTAGTAAAGAATATCTGGTTTCATGTAAGGTAAAAACCCACAAGGTATAAAATAAATGATCTTGATGCCTTAGAGACATCCCCTGATTTCTTACTTATATCTACCAAAAGTTATGAATGGTGAAAGGACATGTCAGTCCTTGAATTGTAATAACATATATTTAATATCTATTATGATTATTATGTTAGGAGTAGGGTCCTAACATGCCACCCTCCTTAAAAAAAACTTTGTCCTCAAATCTGAAATTGTGGAAATTGTTGTTGAATATGATGGAGTGTCTCCCACATAGCATCTTTTGAAGGTAGACCTTTCGATTGAATCAATACTTCGATGATGGTGTGATTGTGAAGATGGTGCATGTGGCGGTCTAAGATAGCTTCTGGTGCAACCATGAGGGCCTCATTGTCGAAAAATTATAGAATTTGAGTTTGAGTAGTGATGTGAGTACCTATTATGACCTTAAGACAAGAAACATGGAATATAGGATGGATTTTGGAGGATTCTGGTAACTCAAGCTTATATACGACTGGTCCAATACGCTGTAGAATTTTATAAGGGCCATAAAATTTAGGTGCTAAATTTTGAGACCCCTTGATTTTTAAAGAATTTTGATGATATGGTTGAAGGTAAAGAAATACCATATCCCCTTCTTGGAAAACCCTCTCGATTTGATGTTGTTCTGCTTGTTGCTTCATGCGGTGTTGGATGATGTGTAGATTGTATTTCAGAGTGTTCTGTAGTAGGTGTAGCATGTAGCTCATGTAGAAGCTTTGTACGATAAGCGGATGTGGGTGAGAGGACAAGATGTTCTTTGTAACGGAGTATGTTATCTTACCAATAATAGTGAGGTTTGCTCATGGGGTTTTTTTGGAGGTGTTGAATTATGGTATGTGTGGTAGGGTTTGCATACCATTCTTCCTTGACTTGTTCGATCCATTTAGGGATAGGGCAGGAAAGAGCATGTAATTGGGAAGTTTCTTCAAACTTTCTGGAAAGTGCATCTGCAACCATGTTATCTTTCCATTTTTTGTATATGATTTCATAATCATAGCCTAGTAGTTTTATCACCTACTTTTATTGTTCTAGTGTGGTTATCCGTTGTTTCATAAGGTATTTTAGACTATGGTGGTCGGTGCAGATAATGAAATATTTTCTGATAAGGTATGGTCTCCAGTTTTGGATAGCATGAACAATAGCTAATATTTCTTTTTCATATGTGGAACGTGCTAATTTTTTTTTTAAATGCTTTACTAGTGAAGGCTAAGGATTTTTCATTTTGCATGAGCACGACTCCCATTACCAATCTTGAAGCATCGCTTTCAATAATAAATGGTTTGGAAAAATATGGCATGGCTAGGACAGGGGTGGTACACATGGTATTTTTTAAGGTCATGAAGGCTTCATTAGCTTTTGGAGACCATAAGAAAGCATTCTTCTTAAGTAGTGCCATTAAGGGTGTCGCTATTTTGCCATAATCCTTGAAAAATTTACGATAATAGTCAGTTAATCCTAAGAACCCACACAACCCTTTTAGTGTTTTTGGAATCAACCAATTTTCCACATCATCAATTTTACGAGGATGTACTTTAACTCCTTCCTTGGAGACAATATGTCCGAGGTATTCAATTTATTGTTTTCCAAAGGAGCATTTTGATCTCTTTAAATATAATTGATTTTCCTCCAAGATCTTGCGTGCTTGCTCTATATATTTTAAGTGCTCTTACCAATTTTTGTTGTAAATCAAGATATTGTCAAAGAAAACTAAAATAAACTTTCGAAGGAAAGGGTAAAATACCTTGTTCATAAGGCTTTGAAATGTGGAAGGAGAATTGGTGAGACCAAATGGTATCACCAAAAATTCATAATGTCCCTTGTGAGTGCGAAAAGTCATTTTAGGTATATCACTTTCTTTAACTCAAATTTGGTGGTAGCCAGATCGTAAATCGAGTTTAGAAAAATATGCGACTCCATTAAGTTCATCGAGTAATTCATCGATGACTAGAATAGGAAATTTATCTTTGATCATTATTTTGTTGAGGGTGCGAAAATCCACACATAGGCGCCATGATCCATCCTTTTTTATTACTAGTATGACTGGAGAAGAGTAGGGACTTCTACTAGGTCAAATGAGCCCTACCCTTAGTAGGTCTTGTACCGATTTTTCTATTTTAGTCTTTTGTAAATATGGATATCGATAAGGTCTAATATTAGGAGGTTGGTATCTCGAAAGTAATTGAATTACATGATCATGGCTTCGTTGTGGAGGCAATCCTTTTGGTTCGTTAAATATTTTCTCATGTCTCTCTAAGATTTTTTGCAATTTAGGTACCTTTGGTTGTTATTCGTTAGTGTTTTGTAAGGAGATTAGTTGGGCAACCATGCCTTTTCCTCCTTTGTGAATAATCTTTTCCATTCTATGGGAACTTACGATTTGTGTAGGACCCGTTTTTAACCCTTTAATTGTGTAAGTTTGGTTGTTTTGTATGACTTGCATCCATAATTATTCAAAATCCCATTGAATTTTGTCGAGTGTTCATAGCCATTGTACTCCCAAAACAATGTCACATACTCCCAATGATAGTATATACATATATGGTTTCATATTATAATCCCCCATAGTAAGTTTTATATTATGAAATTTGCCTTTGCATGTAATTTTTCAACCATCACCAATCATGACTTCCAAGTTATTACAAGGATATATAAAACAATTAGCTTGTTTGGCCAACCTAGGGTCTACAAAATTGTGAGTTCTACCAGAGTCTAAGAGCACAATAGGGTTTTGTTTCTTAAAATACCCTTTAACCTTCATAGTTTGTGTGGCCAAATATCCTGAGAGGACGTTAAAGGATATTTATGTTTTATCCTCTTGATTTTCTTTTGGAGTATCTGTTATGACTTCAACTTTAATATCATCCTCTTCTTTGGGGGTGCAATAAATTGTGTCCAAAATATATATAATTTTGGTGAAATGAATTTGTGATTGGGGGTGAATTTTTCATCACAATGGAAACATAGACCCTTTTATTATATTTCTTTCATTTCCTCTTGGCTAATTCATTTAATTGGTATGATTTTATTCAATTTTTGGCTGGTGTACGTGTTTGGTGGTTTTCCTGTTGAAACTCTCCCTATTCGTCGATGGTTATTGATCTTCTCTTCTATCATTTGTGCTAATGCCATTGCATGTATCATATTGATAGGGTTTTGTATTTGTACTTCCAATCAAATGTCTTCTTTTTAGCCACTGATGAAGCAGCTTTGAAATAGGGATGCATCGATCCCTGATGTCAGGTTTACCAACTTCTCAAATTGCGCTTGGTATTCTCTTACGGTGGATGTTTGGAAAATTTTGGTGAGGGCTCCTGTGAAATATTCAAATTTGGTAGGGCCAAATCATAACATTATGTTATTTTTGAATTCGGTCCATGTGGGAGTACCTTTTTTTATGTATACCATTGGTACCATTGTGTAGCAATTTATTCTAACTGAAATGATGCGATATGGACTTTCTGGACTTTCAAAATTTGATATAAGGTAAAATATTGGTCTACCCTATATATCCAATTTATGGGGTCACCTCCATAAAATTTTGGAAAATATAGCTTTACGGTACGAGAAAGGATTGATGTATATGGTCCTGCTATTAATGTTTGTTGCGATGGTGTAATATTTTGTTGTTCGCTGTGCATTAACGTCAAATTTTTGTGTACCAAGTCCATGAAGTGATTTGTAGCATCCAACTTAGTGGATAACTCCGTATTAGAATTGTTGATGCTCATAGTTAGGTTTGTTATTCTTACAATGATCTTATCCTCTAAATTATCCTTCCAAAATGCCATTCCTTGCATCACTTCTTTCATTTCTTTTGAAACCTCTTTCGATACCTCTTTTGCAATATCCTTTGCCACTTCTTTCGCAATATCCTTTGCCATGTCTTGTGACTTTCATCCTTATGCCATGGTAGGTTTGTAATTTCTTGGTAATTTTGCAGGTTATTGTATTTATTTTTGTAAAAAATTTGGTCATAATTTGCCTAAAATTGTAAAAAAATATGACTTTTTGTTTAGCAAAATTTGAAGCAAAAACTGTAAAATTTGACAAAATTGTCAATAGGTGCCCAAAAATTTGTTTTGCAACTATATTTGCTAGCGGTGGACGGAGCGGTGCCTATGACATAGGTGGAGGGAGGGTGGCGGTAGAGCGAAACAGAGGTGAAGGGAGGGTGGCGGTAGAGCGAAACAGAGGTGAAGGGAGGGTGAAGTGCTGAGCAGAGCAAAGGTGGAGTCGAGGTGGAGGGCTGAGCGATGGCGACGAATTGATTAACGGAGTGTTTCAGATAGTCAACAGTTAATGGCATGAACTATGAAGTGGTTAGTTCAACAGTGAAGAAAGTGCCCAACAACTAGCACTGCCCATGCATGTGAGCGCTTATGCCTAGCGCACTAGGCAATCTAGCTTTTGCGGGTTTATCCTTTTAAACCCCGAAGCGTTCACCTCTCGTAGCAATGTGGGACAATGGGTTAAATTTTTTTTTGAACTCTTGTCGTCTCCGACATCACAGACCCTTTTTTCGGTGACCGATTTTTAATTAAACTTTGGCTAACCTTTAAATTTTTTTAATTTTTCTGTCGCAAAACCTGCAGTTTTTCGAAAAACAGCTCAGACTTCTTTCAACTACGATTTTGGATGCCTCTTCGAGCCTTCTACTGCGATTTTTCTATTTTAGATTGTTTTGATGTTCATAATGGTAATTTGCTTATTCATCTTGATGTAATCATAGCCGAAGAAGAATAACAGTGTAGTCTATGGCAGGGTATGCAGGGTATATGGACATGTTTGCTTGTGATGAAGACGTCATCGAATTCTATTGCTGCAGTCGAGAACTCTGTTCATCATTCCACATTGAGTGCATCATTCCACAGTGTCTGCAGTCTTGTATTTGGAAAATGAGAGAAAATAAAGGGAAAAAAAATTCCTTCAGGATTTTGGCTCTAATGCCAGATGTTATGCACCTAGCAATGTTTAAGCAATGATTATACAAATAAAATGCAGAGAGAATGGAAAGAATAATTGGTTTCATGTAAGGTAAAAACCCACAAGGTATAAAATAAATGATCTTGATGCCTTAGAGATATCCCCTGAGTGCTTATTTATATCTACCAAAACTTATGAATGGTGAAAGGACATGTCGGTCCTTGAATTGTAATAAAACATAGTTAATATCTATTATGATTATTATGTTAGGAGTAGGGTCCTAACACACTTTATATTTGGATATAAATATAAGTGTGTGTTCTCTAATAAGTAATAAGCCTAGCCATACTAGACTCCATTCACATCCTCTTGAATGCATGCAATTGAAGAGAAGGCATACTTGAAGCACAATAGTTTCTTAACAACCTAGACATGATGAGATCAAGTATGCACTTACATTCATAATTCCAAATAAACTAGGATTTTGGTCCTTTGATCCCATTTGTGAATTCAAATTTAGACATCAAATCGATATCATAATATTGCTAAAGGAATCCCTATAATTATTTGAACCAAATCTTTCCTTTTGTGTTGGATGAATCTCTACTCTGGTACACTGGATACTTGATTAAGCTCTATTTTTCATATGCACTTATTGTATGCCCACCATGATCTTGTGATAATGAGCTTGTGGCTTATAATGCCATGGTAGCATTAGAATAAAGTAATGAAATATTAGTCAAAGATATATCTTAATCTAAATAATTCTATGTATTGATGCACTTCATCTAACATAATATCTTCCCAATATATGGGATAACCTATATAGAGACATTGCAATAACCCGCATACACACATATATGGGGAAAAATCCAACCAACCACATCATTTAAATTGTTAAACTCAGATTCTCTAGTCAATGATGTATCATCCAATCCAATGACACCAAGTGGCAGTCAATTTTTTTTCTTTATTTGAGTGCTAATATATCAAATATTTTGGAGGCTATAACTTTTGCATACAAAAACATTTGAAGCCCATTTCATTTTCTAAATTGCATAATTTTTGGAGCTCTACATAGTGGTGGTATTAATTTATGGGAATGTTATAGATTTGTTTAAGGTTTTTGTATAAAATATATTCTTTATAGTATGTTACTATCTTAATTGATGAAATTATATTACTTGGTCAGTTCAAATGGAAGATTACTTAAAAGCAAGAATCTCCGGTTTATCTTCAACAATGAATCATAGGTCTAAATGATCATGAACTCAATAAGAGAAAGGAGGATGCTCTTAGACTCTTCTTCATGTCAATGGAACTAGATGTACTTTTTCACATCATAGAGAAAATTGATCCTATTGAGGTACAGTCTAATTTGAAATATATGTATTGAAAAGTAAGTGCTAGTGGAGTTAACAAGATAAAGATAGAGCTCTTCAATCTTAAAATTTTAGATTTTAGTAATGTTGAAGACTATATATTTTACTTCAAAGCTCTAAAATCTGATCTAGCTATGAGAGGAGGTAAGGTAAAGAGCAATGAAGAGTATGTCAAATATATTAGTTTCATTCTTTCTCCTTCTTTTCATATAGTTGATTTGTTTCTTTATGTGAATGTTATACCTACAAATAACCATAACCCATCTCTCTTGAAGGACTTTTGAAGTTTCTAATCCATTATCAAGTGGCAATGAAGAATTATGGATCTCTTTCTCATATACAAGCTCATCCAAAATACTTCAAGTCAATGGAATTTAAGGCTTAAGTTCCTAAGGGCAAGTCTAAGGTTTTAGAGGAGTCAAACACTTGCAAGTATTATAAAAGGGAAGGAAACTCCATCAAGAATTGCATTACAAGGTTAAAAAATATTGATATAGAAATTTTAAGGGTTGAACTTAAGATTTTTGATGATGAAGATGAAGACAAAGGAGGAATATCGAAGGCTCAGTAGAGCATCCATTATTGGGGGAGGAATTACCTCTAATGCCTTCTCTTCTTGGCCATATTAGCTTATATTATGAGAGGTGTTGAAATTTGCATAATTTGATCTTGTTTAGGCCAAGGAATTTTTTTTGAAGAAGTGCTTATGAACACCATTTATGTAGCCTACAACATGTGATTATGTAAGCCTATGAACATTCATTATTTATGTAAGCCTATGATCATGTTCATGTAAGCCTACGAACCCCTTTCATATTTCACCCTTAGTGGTATTGGTTAATCCATATTTATGGATAACCTTGCTTAAAAGGGTAATTTATGATTATTTTATTGTAAGGTTAACCTTAAGGTTAAGTTTATGTTAGCCTAAGGTTAACTTCTCATTGAGGATTTGGTATCACTATAAAAACACCTCAATGAGGATCTATTTGGATCATAAGTATGAACAAAATGTAATTGGGGTTCCCATGGGCACCCACCTTATTCTTATTGTTGTCTCCATTTGTTTCTTTATATTGTATATTATTGCTATCTTTTAATCACCTTTTCTTCTTTTTGGCATACAATTTTGGTGAATTAGTGTTTTGAAACGGTTCTAGAAAATATTGCAAATTTATACATTTCATTTCATCCAAGTGTTCTTTTTTTTATTCAAATCCTCTCCTATCATAACATTGGACTACTAGTTACATCCATTTTATCATTTTCAAGTATCCTAGGATACAAATAATTGTGAGTGTCTTTATAGGAAATTACCCATTTTTGCTACGAGTATTTCATATAAAACCAAAATTTTTATTTTAAATTTGCTTGAAAATTATTTTGGATCCTTTCATTTTCCTCCATTTCAAGTTCAATGTACTATTGGTGCATACTTTACATCCATAAAGTGTCATTGAAACTACCAAAAATCTAAATAAGACCCAAATGATCTTCCAATCCCATAATTTTACCTCTCTACATTTGTTCTACAATGTAAAGAATGCTCTCTAGCATCCTATATTATTTTCAATATGTGTATTGCCTAAGTCTATTATTAAAATATGCACCAAGATACTTGTATTTTATATTTCTTCTAGAAGACCCCCTTAAAATTGGAAGCTTGACCTTTTTTTCTTTTGATTGGTAAAAACCACTATCTCGGTTTTGCTAGTATTTACTTGCATGCAAAATTCCTTGTAGAAGTGTTCTAAAATGCCCCATTAACCCTTGTGTTGTCCTTACAATCAAAATGAGATCATATTTATACAAAAGTAGCTTCAACACATAATTGCCTAGTTGGATACCTACCCTTTCACTCACATTTAACCATTCTTCTTATAAAATTTGAGATAACACACATCTTTGTTTAACTCCAATGTTACTTCCAAAGTAATGTGGATTCAAATTAAGCTAGCAATTGCATTGAAGTGCACGGCTTAAATAGGCCCATATTACAACCATATTCCCTTGAAATGAGCAACCATTTCCTTGGATTGAGCAACCAATTTCCAAATTGGAAAGATAAGATTTATCCAAAATGCTCATTTGAGGGATAGCCTCTTATCTTTCTAACTTCCATTATCCCTATAGAAGATATTGGGACAACTAGTCCTAAGACAAAATCCAACATGAGCTCATAAACCCCATGTTTTACAATTTTGTACAAATTGCTTATTAACCAAAAATAAGATAGTCATAATTTCAATAGACTAAGCCTAAGCTAAAGTTGCTTACATTATTCCTCATCATACCTCCCAACAAAAGAAGTATTGGACTCCAACGCTTTTAAAAAATAAGGGAAGTCACAAGGTATTTGATAAGAAGAAATCCAATGAGTCTGATGTGGAAATTTGCCTCAATAGGCTACAAGGTATGAAGTAGTAGAGCTTTGTTGAATATGTCAAGTTTTCATATCAAAAACTATGTCGATATCGAGTGAAAGCTGAAAATTTGGTATCACATTGGCAAGGATTTATTCCAAGGTATAATCATGGTATGGCTTAAGGATATCCACATTGGTGCTATGTCATGAATACTGAGATGTACTAAAAGATCAAGATGTAAGGCACTCTTAGAAACCTGCTATATAATGGTATAAGGCCCATAACAAAGTGGTTTGGTATTGCTTTGTGCCTTTTCTGAAAAACCTCACTTATCCATTGCTTGCTTTTGTTGTTGTTGAGTCTTCTATAGAATCTAAACCACCTTTGACTGAAGGTATATGTTGAATGAATGAATTAGCCTTATCTTACTCTTTTTGAATGTGATTGGTAGCTAGAGAGGGCAAGTATAAAGGTAACTCATATGGAGACAAGGGCTAGAGTCCAAGAAAAACTTCAAAAGGGAAGTTCTCTATGGAGCTGTGAACTGCTTTGTTATGTGCATGATCCATATGAGTGAGGCTTAAATCCATCTTAGTTGGACTAGTGTGGTGATAGATCCTCAAACTTTGCACAAGAGTACGGTTAAATACTTCTATTTTCCCATCTTATTAAGGATGATAGGTAGTGGAGAAGTTAATATATACTCCCAAAATCTTCCACAAAGATTTCTAAAAGTGTCCCATAAATCGTGAGTCTCAATAAAAACAATGTTGCTAGAAAGATCGAAAGAGCAACATATTGTGTTGAATAAGAGTTGAGCTAAGTCAGGTGCATAACTGGTCTTGCAACAAGGGATGGATTTAGTCATATTTTTTAATCTATTCACAACTACAAATACACAATCATGCTATCAAACTGTCATTGGAAATATTCTCAACAAGTCTATGAAAATGCTTTCCCAAGGATGAGAAGGAATGAGCAAAGGAATGTTGAGGCCCAATTTCCTATTAGATGGTTTTGAATGGCTACAAAATGCACATTACCTCAGAAAGCGAAGAACATCCCACTACATATGAGGCTAGTAGAATAATCGTTGTAGATAATGAAGAGTATTTTATTTGCCAAAGTGTCTGCCATAGAGCATGGAATGTGTCTCTTTCAGAAGAGACTAGCGGTACTCATGAGGTACACAAAGTTTATCCAACTTATAGAGCAATCCTTCCTTTATATAGAAATCCTAAAAAGGACTTATATTTGATGAGGAAGGATGCAAAAATTGTTGGTAAACTTTCCCAAAATTTGGATCAAGAGGATACTATGCTGGCCATTTCTAGAAACCAATGTGGGAAGTGGTCACAACTATCAAGGCTTGAGCTGCTAGAGGGCGGTTCAAACAATCCACCACTGTATTACTTTGCCCTTTCTTGTATTTTATCACCAAGTGAAACTATTGCAAGTAATATGCCCACTTCATGTGACAAGCTTCCTCAATCTTGTTTTGTGATTGGAGAAACTTAAGGGGCATGTGATCAATATGTACAATTATTTCCTTTTCCAAAAAATAATACCTATAATACTTGATAGCTTACACCAAATCATACAACTCTTTATCATAAGTAGAATATTTCTTTCTGGCAGCTGTAAATATCTCGAAATGATAGGCCATTGGATGACCATTTTTATTTAGTACAACTTCAAGGGTAAACTACAATGCATTTATCTCTATCTCAAAATATTGAGCAAGATATGGAAGGACTAGGGTAGGTGTTGTACATAGTTTGTGTTTCAATACCTCAAAGGTATGAGCTTGATCCTTTGTCCATTGAAACTCAACTTTGGATTTGGTTAAGTGATGTAAAGGAGTAGCAATAGTAGAATATATTTCAATGAACTTGCGATAGAAATTTGCAAGTCCAAGAAAACTCCTTAACTTGGTGATGAAGTAAGATTAGGCCATTTTAGGAGAACTTCAGCTTTGTATGGGTCCACTTGTAAGCCTTTTTCATTTATTACAAATCCAAGTTAGGAGATAGAATATTGGGCAAAAGAACACTTTGGGAAGTTGAGAAACAAATGGTTATTTTGAAGGGTTTGGAGAACCTTTTATAGGTGCTCTAAGGGACTCTTCCTTGGAGGATAATATACAAGGATATCATACAAGTATATGATCACAAAATTATCTAGATTATCTCTGAATACTTCATTCATCAACATCATGAATTTTGTTGGAGCATTTGTAAGACCAAAAGGTATAACAAGCCACTCAAATAGTCCCAAATTGGTCTAAAATGCGATCTTCCACACGTCTTCAAATTGAATTCTGACTTGATGGTACCCACTTTTTAGATCAATCTTGAAAAATAATTTAGCTCCTTGAAGCTGATCCAAAAGATTATCTATTCTTGATTGTTATCTTGTTCAGTATCATGAAATCAATATATAGCTTCCAAGTACCATCCTTCTTCAATACAACCAAAATTGGAGATGCACAAGGAGAAGTACTTGGCTTAATTAATCCTTTAGACAAAAAATCTTGGATTTACCTTTTAATTTCTTCCATTTGCATAATAGATTACCTATAGATTGGAGCATTAGGAAGAGGTGTTGTAGGAATAATTTCTATGCTATGATTGATATGGCATTCATGAGGGAGCCTTGTGGGCTCTTTAAACACATTGGAATATGATTGCAATAATTTATCAAGTGAAAATTACCTTTTGCACTTATGAATTGATGCTTGTATCCCTTCATTTGTTGGCCTTATGAAAATGAGTGCCAATTCCTTTGCTTGATTTACCGCTTTGCATGCTTATCTACAACTTAATACCAAATTGGTGGTGTGTTGTGTACATTTGATTAGATATGCCTTGTTATTTAAGTGCAAAGTGTAAGTATTTTTGAAACCATCATAGATAGTCCTTCTATCATATTTATAGGGTCTCCCAAGCAACAATCCACAACAATCCATAGGAGTAACATCACACACAACCTTGTTCACAAATTTTGGACCAAAGAAAAATGAGACTGTGTAGGTGTGTACAATTTTGGATGAGGTCCCATTGTCCTTCCATACTGAAGAATAAGGACAAGGATGAGAACTCATAAGAAACTTAAATTTATCAACAACGAACCTCACAATATATTTTTCTACAAGTCGTTGTCAATTATACAATCAACAAAGTAATCATGAGTTAGGCAAGCTCCTGTAACAAACAGATTTTCATGGTCACCTTAAGAAGTATTCATGAGGGTCATGTTGTTTAATTGACCCTTTAACTAATTATATGATCTTCCTTCCCCCATAGCCTCAATAATACCACCTTTTGGATCCTCATTTGGAGGCTTTACAACTAGGGATTTCTTCTTCAAATTTTGCAATTTATAACATCGATGCCTAAGATGACTTTTCTTCTTACAAAAAGTACAAACCAATGGAGGTTTAGAAGAAGGATTTCTGGATGATGAAGAAGAAGAGGAAGTAGATGAATATGGATAAGGAGAAGTAGAAGAAGAATTTTTCACATTTTTTTGTTGTTCATTTGTCACCTTTGTATTTCCTCCAAACGACAAAGATTGAGTTCCTCTCGATTGAGTTACAAGCTTCTCCTCCACAAGCTATGCTTGAATGAAAAATACATCTAATTTTGTGATAGGGATATATTTCAACTCCGTAAAAAGTGGATACTACAATCCACTCTTGAATTTGGTGATTAGGGCTTTAGTAGAGTCCTGTATACCAATTGAAATCCTCAATTTGTTAAATTGGAAGATGTACTCTTGGACACTCATGTTGTGTCCTTTCTTTAGACAAAGCCACTTGAAGATAAGATCTTCTACATAACTTGAAGGATAGAAAATATCATTCAATGAGTTCACCAAATCATCCCAAGTATCAATGGGATCTTGATTTCCTTAGCGATCCATTATTAAAACTTTGTCAATACTATAAAGTTTTAGCTTAGAAAAATGGACTTAATCGTCCTTTGGAATTTTACTATAAGCAAATCACGTGTCCATGTCAAGGATCCAACTGTTTAGGACCTTGGGATCATGAGACCTATCATAAATTTTGACCTCACATTTTGCTTGTGAGCAAATATGAGGGGCTTGACTAGGGCCACTAGGGGTAGCAATATTCGTGACCCTATCGACCAAAATGCTAACTACTTACTCTGCTAAATCGGTAGCCATTTGAGACCTTGTGTAATCCAATAGTATGATTTACAAAATGGACCTAATTGATGCTTAAAGGTGGTTATAAAAATTGAGTGTTTTTTTCCCAAATAATTGCAAAATAATAGAATGTTTTAATTACATTTTTACAATGCTTGGAAGGGAAAAATTAAAAGAAACAACACAAAAATATTTCCCCCTTTTCAGAATAAAATTATTCATTCTTATTTTACAAAATTAAAAAAAAATGTCCCTTTTTGCAAATAAAAAAAATTAAGTTTTACCCCCTTAAAAAAATATTTAGCATTTTCAGTGATGGGTAATATAAGCCAATCAAATCAGGTCAACCTGGTAGGGAACAATCAATAGTCAACTATGTGTGGTCAATGGACACACGATGAAACAAGGGCTGCCACTTGACGTTGTAGCCAGCGCACATTGACTACCTTAATAGGGATGAGGCCACCCTTCTTAATACACTACAAAGCCTTTGTCCCAAGAAATGTGGGACTAAAATAAATTCTCACAATAGAAAATAAAATAAAGCTCACCCAACCACATTTGAATGGTGCCATATGTTGCATGCTCGATCGCTAGATCTAAACACAGAAACCTTACCACGTGTCGCCTCATGATTCATCATCCATGGAAGCTTATGATTGGTTGAGATCTACAAAATAGGATTCAGATCCACTTGCCTTGGGATTCATGCACCAATCAAGAGTGATTTGGAATATACATCACATAATATTCTTGAATAATGGAAAGGCATAAAATTTTGCATCGGGTTTTTATTTTTTAGATCTCGAGTTGTGTGTTGGTGTGCTATAGGTTCTGTCCTCTACGATCTCAAGATTTATTTGTTTGTGGGGTTGGTAGGTGATGCTGCAGGAAAAAAATTGACTGCATGTCAGTCAGTCGTGGATTTATCCCATTGTGATGAAGGCTAAGTCGATGACTACCTATCATTGACCATTTTTTGGCCTACTCAAGGTTGCTCGGAGTGACCTGAAGTCGTCAAAAGGCAATGCATTGTCATATCGAGTGACGTTGATGTCGCTTAAAGACGACTGAAAATGGTCGCTTGTTGTAGGTGAAACAACTACTTTTTTATTAATAAAATAAAAGCTCTCAATTATTTTTGAAGTCTTAAGGAATCATTTTTCCAATAAAACAACAAGAACCCAATAAAATTAGTAACAAAAAGCTTTTCCAAGAACAATTGTTAGCTAACAAAATAGAAGAAATTTTATTAGTGGAGAAAGCAAAGCCATCACATTTATAGTAGAAGGAAAGGATATTCAATAGAAGGATCGACCTCTATCGATGATCTTCTAGTGTAGAAGATCATCCGAGGGCCACTTCTCCTTTGTTGACGAAGTAAGCAGAGGAAGATGGCATGCGGTTTTATTCTACAGGGCTCATTCCTCTTGCAAATGATCCTATAGTAGCATAGGGTATTCTGAATGTATGACCTCACCATAATTTCACTATTTCCTCATAATAGAAAATCTTCTAACTCCAAAAAATTCTAAATCTAGTCCAAGGGAATTGGAATTCCAAAATTAAACTACGGATTGATTGCAACTAGAGGTTCAAGGTAGGATCTTGTTGGTTGATAATTACCCAAAATCAAACAAGCAGCATGAGGTTAGAAGGGTACCCAAAACCTCTACAAATCCTACGCTGTGATACCATTGATGTGGATCCAAATGAAGCTAGCAGTTGCATTAAAGTGTAGGGCTTAAATAGGCCCATCGTACAACCATATTCCCTTGAAATGAGCAACCTTTTCCTTGGATTGAGCAACCAATTCCCAAATTGGAAAGATAAGCTTGATCCAAAATGATCATCTGAGAGATATCCTCTTATATTCCTAACTTCCAATATCCCTCTAGAAGATATTCAAACAACTAGTCCTAAGACTAAATCCAACATGAGCTCATAAAGCCCATATTTTACAATTTTGCACAAATTGCTTATTAGCAAAAAATAAGACTAATCCCTCATTTCAATAGACTAAGCCTAAGATAAATTTGCTCATATTATTCCTCATCACAAAGCATCCTAAAATATCTTCTTGTGTTCTAATTTTGGCTCAAACCTCTTTATATAATCTACAAATTGTTTCCTATATTTTTTTGATATGCGTAGCTCTTTCCTTCTAGTTTATAGTTTACTTCTAGGAACTATGTCGAAAGGCATTTTAAGGTAAACAAAACAACAATATGCATCCCCTTTTACCTCATATATTTTCAATGATATGTCTCAATGTGATGCAATAAACTATTGTTGAGTGTTTTGGTTAAAACTTGCTTGTCCTTTTGCCCTCCTTTCTTGCTCTTCTACCAACTTGTTTTTGCACTCAACCATACTACCAAAAATATTTGCATATAGAGTATTTACAATTATTGTTCAATAATTCGAAGGGTTGTCTAAATCACCGTTTTTAAGAGAGATGTAGCTAAACTTGTCCAATATTTTAGAAAACCATGTTGAAGGACACCATTAAATAACCTTTTGATATGTGGTGCTAGGTTTTCTATTCCCCATTTTAAATATTCTGCTTGTAGTCCATCCACATCTTGGGCTTTACTTGTTTCTAACCTCTCAATACCCTCTTTGACCACTTTAATGCAATTTTATTTAAGATTATAAAAAATATATAGTTTATTTAAAAATAAAATTTAATATTTTAAATATAAAAAATCATTATCTCAATTGGTTAAATTCCTCAAATTTAAAGGATTAGTTCCATGTTTGAATCTTGCCAATCAATACATGCATAATTGCGTAGTTATAACACCGCTATGTGGTCATGATGTAATATAGGAGGGTTTGTTTCAATCCCATATAACCCATTAAAATAATATTTTAAATAAAAAATGTTTATATTATAAGTTATAATATAAATATAATATTATATAATTTATATTTTAAAATTACATTAATAATTATATATGATTAATGAATGTATAAAATAATGAACAAGAGTACAAATGACTAGTTTAGTGAGTTCCACCATCTAGTGACTACAAGTGAAAAGTGAGTGCAAGAAGGAAGTAAGACTTACCTTTGGCCTTTGAAAAACTTTTTGCTAAAGAAAGGGGACTCTCATAAGGACAAGATGGATATTAGTAACTATAATTTGTTTAAGGAAGACTTGGAATTATGAGTAGGTATCAAGCTATTTGGACTTCCATAAGAACTTAAAAACATGAAGGTTTTAAAAAATATTTTTAATATATTGAGTTCATCCAAGTGATACTAACTTTTATGAAGTAAAAGTTAGCTATGTATGGATATTTTAAAATCTTTGTCAAAATTTATTGATATCAAATTTAAATTAAAACATAAAGGCTAAATAGAAAACTACAAAAACAATGCATTTTTAGACCCCATATGCCATAAGATTGAACACATGGAAAATAATTGAGAAAGATATAAAAGGTGATGATATGAGGACAAAGTTGGAGCACTTAGCTCATATAGCAATCAATGATAATGTTATTTTTTAATTCAATAACCATATCCCTTGTTGTTGATATCATTAATAATAACTTATGAATCCTCATCAATTAAAATGTACTCCCATCCTTTTTCAATTGTAATTTTGATCGATGTAAGAAGTTTCATAGCCTTTGCATATTTGTTAGTTAAAGTTTCATATGATTCTTAGTATGTGAGGAGAGTTTTGCCTTAATTATTTTGAAAAACACCATCTCCACCAACTTTTCCTATATTTCCTTTGGAAATACAATCAAAATTCGTTTTTATTAACATAATTTTTGGACATTTTCATTTACCATAGATCAAAGCATATCCTTTGTGCTAGATCCATTATCACAAATAACCCTTCCATGTATGTTAACATATTTTAACCAAGATGATATCACATCTTTTTCAAAACTTAATACTTCCCATGATGAGCACCATGTCCATAAACATTATATAAGAGAGAAAATAATATAATTCCACACTTGCGCATGATTTTGATATTTATTTTAAATTTTTTTGTTAACCCTTAAAACCATAGATTCCAAAAAAATAATGATATGACCCATATTTTACAAAATGCATAATGCTTTAGCTTTAAGGATAATAATACAACATTTCATGAGCTCTTTCAATGTAGATGCTTTCTCCTTCCTCTAGCGATTTCAGTTCAAGTATCAACCTCAACTTCCTTGGAAACTCTTGTATCACTATGACTTCATCTAGAAGTATTGAAATAGTATTTGTTACTGGAACCCCTTCTTCCATGGCTTCTTTACTCATATCTTGTACCTTAAGGGGCACTTCTTCTGGGTGCTCCATGTCATAGCATTGGCTAAAGGTTTCATCTTCATTTGGATCTAAGATTTCAAAAGGCACCTTAGTATTATCTATCTCTTGATGGGATTTCCACCAAGCTCTAATTTTATTATTACTCCATTTTTGCTTCTGCAAAAAATTCTTGGATATGCTAATTTTAAATGTGGGATCAACATCCTTTAATTTAGTATAGAAGCTTTCATATAATTTCTTCTGGGGTTCACACAACAAGAATGATTCTCTTCAGAGTGGTAATAAAGCTTATTCTTTTGTACTTTGACATATTTCAAGATTAGGATTGGGTTCATGAATAATTTTTCTAAAAATCCTTGCACTTTTCATCCATGCAACAAACATGCCATTTGGATCATAATCTCAGGTGTCATTCAAAATCTCTAACACTGACTCCTTCAGCTTAGCATCCAATTCCTTGATTGCCTTCCTTTTATTTAGGATATACTTCCCAAATTACCCAACCGTATTGAGGCTTTGTATAATATCACTTTGCTCTACCCACTTTCATAGGTGACATCAATTAAGTCTGCTTACCTCAATATTTCAATATAAGCTACTCTCTCTATAAAGGAGGAAAACTACGCACCGTGTACGATTCTCGACTGGATCCATTGAGAGCCGAGGTGACCACGGTGGCTGTTATATTCTCTACACTCGAGGACATAAAAAAGAGAAAGGGTTAACCATGAATGGTTTTAGGACTCGCTTCAAGTTTGGGGTGGAAATGTTTAATGTGTGATTTCAAACAAACACCTACATTTAGCCTTTTCTAAGACTAAACTAAGAAAATAAAAGAGTGATGCAAGACACATAAGATGCAAGAAAACAACTAAGCCTAGTATGATTTTTTGATTCAATGATATCTAAAACTAAGTTGCAAGAAATGAAATTCTTTTTCTTTGAGAAAGGGCACAAGTGAAATGCACAAACAAGACTAAACCCTAGATGCACACTATATGCTCTTATTCTTTCAAATGCCTAGAAATGCAAATTAAATGTTCTATTCTTTTTACTTAATCTATATTTGGAACAAAAATAATGAAAGACACAACAACCTAAAGCTTTACCAAGGATACTTATCTATTCTAATGTTTGATCCTAGCTTTGTCTTGCAACTAGAATATTCCACAACTTCAACCTACAAAACAACTTCACAAAAATACTAGAAAATATGGTCAGCATTTGGGGGCTTGCTTAGGTCGTTGTTGACTATGCTTGGAGGTGCAACAGTCAAGCTCCCTAGGTCCTTTTAGTTGATATTTCAAAATAAAATGATCTTTTATCTTTGGAACAAACACAACGAGATATAACAACATGAAATAGTAAATGATGTGCAAAATAGAATAAACACAAAGCTTGAACAAGAATGCAATTTCTAAACTAGGGTTTGGGAACAAATGGTTGCCCCCAAGCTAATATGATATGAAATACGAGTAAAAACAAATTATGGGAACCAGAATAGAACAAAAATAAATATGAAACAGTAAATAAAACATAATGGACACAAAGCTTGAACAAGAATGCAATTTCTAAACTAGGGTTTAGGGACAAATGGTTGCCCCTAAGCTAATATGATATGCAAGCAAAACAAAATTATGGAAGATATAATGTAAACGATGTTGTTATACCCTAAGAGTAGTATGAAAAGTAGATCTAGGGTTTAGGAACAAATCCTTGCCCCTCGGCTTGATGCAACTGAAATCGCACCCTGTACGAGGCGACCGTGATCTTGGCTCTATCAAAATCATGCCCTATAAATATGAGGTATGGTTTCACAATAGAATAACAAAAGAAACATATCAATGCAAAATAAACAATAATAAATGCAATATTAACAATCTATGAATGCAAATGAGAGAAGACAACCTGGTGATAGCAAAAAAGTAGACAAAAGGATGAAGACCTCCAAGATAGTAGACTTCCCCTCAAGGCTCCAACACTTGTCCACCAAGGGTAGCAAAACAACAACAAAGCAATAGGAGTGAACACCACAAAAACTTGTTAGCACTTGGAAGAAGCTTTTAACAGATCACTTTCATGAAAATTGCTTAGCATCAAAAATCACTTGTTAAAAGAGGATCCAAACCCTCTATTTATAAGAGGTTTGGAAATAAAATGGGTGGGAAAACCCTAAGGGAGGACTGACCTTCTTGAAGTCAGCCTAAAATTTGGGTTTTCTAAGAGAAAAACCTAACTTGCCAAAATCGCACCTCATAAGGAGCAACCACAATTTTGGCAAAGCTAAGAAAAAGGGGATAAGAGGGGAAAGCAAGGACCAAACTTGTGTTAGGACAAGTTTAAAGGTCTTTTCAAGGTTCTAGGGAAATGACTCACCTGGGTGGGTCAATTTTCCATGTCTACATTCTTCGACACATACTTTAAAATAAATATATGGGCTTGTTGAACCTAAAAATGCATAAAATGGTAGCATCCCCCAATGAATACCAATCCTTTTTTTGCATCCATAGTATTTTGATGGTATTCTCTAAGATACATTAGGCTCTTTCTCCTTTCATTGCACTCACCATTGGTATTAAGAAATCATTCATAAAATTGCAATAGGAGGAGCTCTGACATAGGAATTTCATCCAGTAGAAAACATGTATTGCTTGTCCTTCTTCATCTTCTATTCTTATTTTTATATTCTCAAACAATCAAATGTTTTGACATAACACTAAATGGACTAGGAATGAGCAATACTTGAAGGTCTGATTCTCCTTGAATTTAGTTAGTACTTCATGAATTTGATCGATTATAAAGTCACTAAAGTCAAGGATTAGAGGCTTGCCTTTTGAATTACTCCTTAGCATGTGAATGACACCCAATTCTTCTTGTGCTCCTTTTATATCATCATCAGTGTTGAAGATGAATGTTGTCATGCTCAAGGTATCTTTGGCATATTCATTGATTATTTCTTGACTTAAGGGAAACTTTGGCATAGCATATTTAGAATTTTTGAGATCCATATTCAAGCACTTTATCTTATCTTTAATCTTGGCCTAATACCAATTTGTAATATTTGGGCTTATCTTGAACCCCATCAATACTAGAAACATTTGCTATATGGCTTCTCTTGTCATAGCTGCCTCAAAGAGGTCATCACAACTCACAAACACCGTCTTTAAATGATATTCATAGTGCAATGCACATGCCTCTACCAATTTTTAGCATGGATGGAATTGAGGGACCATGTATTAGGCCAATCAATTGGTCCATATCCTTGTGAAAAAATACTATCCTTCACTTTTAGGTGTCTTTGGTAAGCATATTCCCTTAGAATCTTTGTATATTTTGATAGTTTAGGATTTATCATTCCTTTGGCTACATATTAAATGCATTTTAGGGGATCAGTTCTTGTGGCTTGAGTATGAGTTACCCTCTTTGGTGCTGAGGGAGCAGTTGCAACAACATTTTATGGTGTGGTAGCAGTCTTACTCTTATTGAATTCCATTGCCATTGTAGTCTTTCTAATTTTAGGGAGCTCTATTTCTACCTTCATGCTTGTTGGATTTTGAGGTTTCTTTGATTCAAATAAAGATTACTTGAGAAGAAGACATTAATATGACTCAATGCTTTATTTTTGTTATTAATACACCTATGGAAATTTTACCTCAATTTGATTGCAAGGGATGACTATGATATTTCTTTGGCTAGCAGGACCACTTGGTCTATGTGTCATTCCTTAAGGTTGGTTTATTTCAA
The DNA here is from genome assembly GCA_028583015.1 of Wollemia nobilis. NCBI lineage: Eukaryota > Viridiplantae > Streptophyta > Pinopsida > Araucariales > Araucariaceae > Wollemia > Wollemia nobilis. The sequence continues at coordinate 4,501,821 of JAQPPZ010000755.1, read as the reverse complement.
ATTTTGTTGCTCAACTGTTTCCCACCTATTGAAATGTTTCCAAAACCTCTTCTTTTGTTCATTTGTGCTTGATCTGATGACTCAAAATTTGCTTATTTTGGCATGATATGTTGGGCATCAAATACAATGAATTTTGTTCAAAGTGACTACTTTAGAGCTTTCAATAATGCTAGAAGAATTAGAGATTTTGGATCCCATAATATTATTTCTTCCACTTTCATTGTACTCAATCCCTAATAAACTTTCCTTCCTACCTTTGTATGAGTTGCTAGTACCAGCTGTCATGTGCAAGGTTGGCAAATTCCTTCCAAATATTGCTTGCAACATTCATCCATTATGAGAGATACTTTATGCTTGTCCTATGGATTTTTCTTTTGCTATCTTAGAAACTCCTTGCTACATGTGATGTCTCTTTAGCAAGTCTATAAGAAGGTGTCTTGGTTTGAAGAATCAACATTGCTCATCCCCTCTTCGTATAGTTGCTCAAGATAAATTAAGATGATGTATTAGAATCTAGTGGTGATGCATCTCCCTTACTCAAGCTTCCTTGTGTACAAAATCCATACCAAATCCTCACCATCTGCTTAGTATGCTAGAAAATATCTAAGTGTATGGTGGGGTGTGACATTCAGTTGCTTAGAGAACATTGGAGTTGGATCCTTTTGCAACTTCTTTGGTGTAAAATATCACTTGCACAATTTCAGAGTTGTGACTTTAGAGGACAAGTTTTATTTGAAGTTTCCCCTCACTTGCATGAGCATTGCATCTTATTTGACCATGCTTGAATGATGTATGAGCTCATGCATTTCATGGATCCTTATCCAAATACTATCATACAAAGTCTCTTTGAAAAATATCCCCCACTTTTTTATATACAAGCATATATAGATGTAGAAGGTCAGATTTTAAACCATACCCATTGAATAGAAGACCTCACTAAGACCAGAAACCCAAGCTTTAGTAGTCCACTATTTCCTTTTATCATTGGGCATGAAGAGATGTGTCTCCTTTTTTGGATATTTTTGGCATGAACCACTCTTCCTACACTATGAAGTCCTAATTAATGCTTGTACCTACTGTGGGTAAATATTCAATATGGTGCACATGAAGTGGTTTTTATTGAATTTTTATTTTGATACCATATCAAACTCTCAAGATCATTAGCGACTAGTCCATCTATAGATAGACTCCAATTTTAGCAATAAAATACCTCGATAGATAAATTTCAAACTATGTAGGAAGATCAATTACTGCTATATCTTGGTACATTATGAAATTTGGATAGACGTGCAAAGTAAGCGAAATGATTTCAATAATTTCTAATAGTTGCATAACATTCTTGTCTAGTTGGACCACCCTTTTGTTCACGGGTCAATAACTTAGGCCCAATGTGTCTTCCACCTATTTTGACATGAATGAAGTACTGTCCCTAGAGTGTATCATGAAATTGTGTATTAGTATATCCTTATAGGCTAGGGATAAATAAAAAGGGGTAGGCTTGAGCCTACTTCCTCCTAGGGTTGATGTTTGTAAAACTATGGGTCTTTTGCCTTCCTAGTTTCTTTTCTTTCTCTAGTTCTTTCTTTAGATGCTCTTTCTTCCCAAGAATGGAAAAGATATCCCATATAGGTATCACCATCATAGACTTATTTAGATGATACACTATGCTGAACATATTTAGGGAAGTAGCCTTCTAAGTGGCATACGAAGGTAGTGGAGGCTTACCATTTTCTACAGTTGGTTGAATAGATTTTGATAAAGGTATAGGTTGTTTTAGGATCTGTGGAATGTTTTATTTGATGCTTATTGGAGGTTCTCATGTGTTGGGCTTTGGTGGTACCATGATGGGAAGATCCCTTTTGGGATTAGTTGGATTGCTCTAGATATTCAAGGTGACATGATTGCTCTTCCCTTGCTTCTTTATTGCCTACTTTTTGGATCTCGATACATAGTCTGCTCAAACTTATGGCTTGCTAATTGTTATAATGCTTGTGCCATTAGATACCATGTAGACTTCTTGCTCATTCCAGGTGATAAATATTTACTTTGAAGGTGCACCACTCAACTCAAGGAGGGATGAGGTAGGGGAAGGTTCATTTATTATTTGGGCTTCAACCCCCAAATAGGATGTAGGTGCCTGAAAAAGCATCACTTAACTTGGGATAGCTATTGCCTGCTAGGACATTTCTTTGGGATAGATCTAGATAGAGTAAGTATTCAAAGGTGGGTAATACCAAGCAATAGATTCCTCCACTTATGGGAGAAATCTCCTTGGTAGGGTTAGGAGGTATTTGCTATAATGGGGTTGGGATTGGCACCATTTATTGATATTGGATCTATGCCCAATCAATATTCCTATTAGCCTGAGATAGGGGCCTTGGATAACCATTATAAGGAGGTCTATTTTCATAGTTTTTTTGTTGGAAGGGAGGTATTGGGCTATTTTAATATTGAAATATCTAGGCATTTTGTTACCTCCTCATGGACAAAATTTCATTAGTGACTATCTTAAGCATATTTTTCATCACTTCAAACTAAAATTTATTTGAAACAGAGGAAGTTGGGGTAGGAAGGGGGACAAGGACTAATAAAACTGAGGTTGGATGAAAGGTTGTTGACTAGATGGCATAAGGAGGATGATATGGAGATTAAATACTAGGAAATAAATGCATTGGGGGCCTAGGGGTTAGCCTTCCAATATGGATTAGGTTTTTTTAGCTTGGATGGCTATGCCATAGGTGTATGATAGAGAATTTCCTCCCTTAGACTTAATCATCATAGATATTTCAAAATTTAAGGCCTTCAAATAATATAAATGCCATACTTGGGAGGGGAAAGATTTCATCAGGTATTTTGTGCCATGCCTTATGAAATTATACATTGAAATTATCCATGGTCTCCATCAATTTTCTTTTTATAGTTGATGACTGCTCCAAGAGAGATACTTCGTCTGATTTCTCTTTGAATATTTCCACAAACAAGGTAGCAAGCTGGTCCTAGTTAGTAATTGAGTGTGATTGAAGTAAAATGTACCACTCATGAGCCTTAACTCTAAATGATACCAATAATAATCTTAGAGCCACATTTTTCTCTATCACATTATGAAGTGCATATAGGATGACTATATTCTATAGGTGCTCAATTAGAGTTGTCATGTTGGTCCTGATGTAATGTGGGATATATTTTCATGTAGATGAAGTATCATCCCATATTGTAGGAGACATTGAAGGTCTCAATGGACCTCTATTATTCTATGTGGAAAATATTCTAGGTGGTGGAGAAACCATGTTTTGGACTTGACCTCTTCTTCTTCTTCTTGGAATGGTGTTAAGTGGAGGCACCAAAACATATGGATTGATATCTACAAAGTATACGGTAGGAGGTTTTGTATTCATAAAATTTTAGGTACTTTGCTTTGAATGAAGTTGCCAGGTGAATATTGCATTTGCTCTTCAAGCAGGTAGATTGATATCTTCACTAGAACCTCAATTTGGTATATTTTTAAGTAGCTTATTCTAGATATTTGTCTTTGAGTAGCGTCACCAAATGAGACTTTTAGATGCTTCAATCTGAAAGCACGAGATTCCAGGAAAAGGAAACACTAATTATGCAATGTAAGACGAAATGTAACGCTTTATCCTTATGTACCAAAACAAAGGAAAGAGACAATTTGGAAAGGAAAGAAAAGATGTAAAGAAATCACAGCCCTCTTTATTCAAATATCTTATCCTCGGTTACATAGACGTCTCCTCCCTTTTTAGGGGCTAGGAGCATTAAATTTGTCTTTGTTACAATGTGTGACTTAGTCTTCCTCCTTTCGCGTGCCCACGATTGCAATGGGCGGGCCAAGATGATGCCGTCGCTGATGTCGATGAGTTCTTAACCTCTGCTACTTCTCCTGCAAACAAAGAAACAACCAAGATTTCAGTAGCATCTGCCGCAAATGAAAAGTGTTTGTTCTCTAAAACTAACGAAATATGCATGTAAACATTTGCCTGAAATAGTAAATACAGTGAGTCCAAATGGCTTCAAAACTTGACATAAGATAGGAAAAGTTACCGTAAGGCCACCGCCACCGAGACAACCGGCCAATCTACCTTCAACCGGAATTTGTCCCCGGGCGGGACGACTTCGACCGCAATTCGTCCCTGGGTGGGACGAATTCTTCTGTGTTGAAGAAACCGACCTGCTGCTGCTCCAATGTCGAATCCCGAGACCTGCAAAACACCTACAAACAGGGGGGTTATGTAATTGGGGCCATTTTGGGATGACCTAGATGGTCGGATTCTCCCAATTTGGCCTCTACCCTCGGGAATTTGATCTCGACACCTGCAAGTCAGCGAAACAACAAAGTGACACAAAACATACTAGAATCTGACCAAAAGTTACAAAATTGCAGCTATGGGTTAATCAAACCTAATAACACAAAATGCAACTCTGAAAAAGTAATCTAAAATGCTCTAAAACTTAAAATAGGACTTGGGAAGTGCGGGGGTGCCCAAGTGGGCCTCCCACCGTTGGCACTTGATTTTGGAGCCAATCCACTAGGGATGGGCCCAAAACCTCTTAGGATTGGGGGGTCGGCGAATTGGTTGGTTCAGGTGTCCATGTGTTGGATTTGGGTCGGGTTCGAGCTTCCAAAGGCCACCCAACAACCTCCCTTGCAAAAGATATTGGTGGATGTGGGAAGGTGAACCAAAAGGGATGCAAGTGGGTCTTCAACTCGGCAGCACTTCGTTGCTTGAAAACTCCTTCAACCTGTCTATCTTGGGTGAGAAAAGTCCCACCTTTTATAGACCCATGGGGTCTCTTTTGGGAGGGAAGCACAAATGCCATGTGTTGGTCATAGGCACCATGTGGCAGTCTTGTCTTCCCATGAGGGAGGGGAGTCCTCCGTTGACTTGGGCTTTGATAAATGCCTTTTGTGACAGTCTTCTAATGGCCCCTCTGTCCACCTACACACGCGTGCAAGGCAAGAGTCATCAACTGACTGTTCTGGGCTGCCACTTGGTGCCATTTTTCTTTTTGCCCATTAAGCTTAGAATTCGTCCCACCCAGGGACGGATTCATAATTCGTCCTAGGGTGGGATGGATTCTATTTTGAATTCGTCCCTAGGTGAGACGAATACTGGGCAAAGTGTCCAAGTGTGCCAAATTGCTTCTTGACCTTACAAAATTGCTATGAAAGTGGTTAAGACCACTGTTTAACCTCTGAGGGCTGCCCTGGGGGCTGTGTTTGTCAAAGCGATCAGTGTTTGCAATCACATAATCGGATTGGTGCTGTTTTGGTGTCTACAGATGCCCCTTTTTGGGAAGCGCTGCGGGTGACGCAGATGCTTGAGCAAAAATAGATAACCAAAGCACTAATGATTAGGGTTTCTTGGTAACCTAACCAACTTTTGATGCCCCAAGTATGGAAAGGGCATGCATTCTTGAATCCTTGCTTCCGACGAGCTAAGGAATTTGATTTCAAGTATTAACCTGTTTTGTTGAGGTGTGACTTGAACTTAGACATTGATCAATCATGAACAGGCAAAGGGCGTTTTTATCCTCGTGGGGAACCTTGTGTTCATGATTCACGAAATGCCAAGTGTTTGATTAATTTGATTGTTGCTTGTTTACTGCCCCAAGAAGGAGCGTGATTGTCTTTTTCAATGATTCTTTGAATGCATGTCGTTTTCCTTAATTGGGTGTGTGATTGTTGGTTGGTGACTAAGTGTGACTACCCCCTCAAGCGACGAATCGATGAGGGAATGACCTTCGTGAGAGAAGCGACGAGTCGCTTGACCCAAGATGACTTGTGCAAGGGTGCCTTTAAAGGGTTTACCGTTAAGCGTGTGCAATTTTTCCAACATTTGGACCTATTTTTGGTGGGTGTTAACCCTTTTGGTGATGCCGTAATGAGGTGAAATCATTGAAAATCTAACTTCCCGTGGAGCGGTCCGGCTATTATAGCCTTCTTGGGGAAGTAGGAGAGCGATAATTTGGACCTTGACATCGATTTTATTTGCCTAGAGGTTAAGTGCAAGAGCACTTATGTCCGGCAATGTTTTTTGCTGTGTTTTTGTTGAATTTTGTACTGTTTTTGAGTGGGCTTTGACCCTTTTGTGATGTCGTTTGGGGATGAAATTGTCTAAAATTCGTCTTCCCGTGGAGCGGTCCGGCTATGGTAGCCTTCTTAGGGAGTATGATAGTGACAATTTGTGACTCCAATGTCGATTTTGTATGCCCTTGTTGTCAGGTGCAGTAGCAATCCTGTCGGGAAATTTTATTGTCTGTTTTTAGTGCATTTTTAGTCATTTTTTTTTATTTTTTTTTGTGCTGGCCTAAATTCGTCCCTGGGTGGGACGAATTCCAGCTGGAGAATTCGTCCCTGGGTGGGACGAGCGCTAATCGAGCGCTCGTCCCGCTCAAGGACGAATTCCAAGTGCAAAAGGCCTATTTAATGGCCAAAACTTGATTTTGGGCTCATTTGTGTCATTTTTTCTTGCGATTTTGGAGCTCTGGGAGGAGGAGGTAATTCTGCGAAGCGAAGCGCTGCTGGAATTCTCTCTGCCATCATGAGTGCACAAACTAGTTCGAGCGGCGGAGCCGAGGCGAGACCTGTAAGTGTTCCTAGAGTTTATTTTGCTTTTATTTAATGCATTGTTTTTGTGTTGACGCTTTTCAAAACTTTAAGATTTTTTTGTGATGTTTTTGTTTAACAGTTAAGGTTGAAAACCCTAGAACTAAAAATTTGATCTGTTATATATATATATATATTTTTTTTTGTGTTTGTGTTGATTGATTTTTTTTTTTTTTGCTTTGCAGGTTGTTAGGAGCCGGTACCGTGTACCCGCTGCATTTACTGAGGCGCGGTTGGCATTGACCGATGATGACTGGGAATGGCTTGATGCCCTTGGGCTCAAGCGGTGGCTCGACCGGAGCCTCGTGGTTTCGGATCGGGCCTATCCGATGGCCCCGATCAAGCTTTGGGATCCACGGACCAATACTTTCCATCTCCCGACAGGGGAGATGACTGTGACTCTTGAGGACGTCTATCGGTTGCTTCGGATTCCGATAGATGGTCTGCCTATTAGGACATCGCCGTTTGATCAGCGGACTACTATACTTACGAGATGTTTTGGGCATGGGGGGCAGCTGGGTGTAGCAAACCCAGTGGAGACAGCTGAGGTGGATTGCCAAGCTGGCGGGATTTTGGTTAGCTGGTGGCAGGAGAGGGGGTTGTTAGGAGTGAGGCACGCATTCTTGATGGGCCTCATTTCTAACATTCTTCTCCCCCGATTCGTCGAGCGCGAGGTTCCTGTGGAACCCGCTTGGATTTTGTGTGGCGATTGGCGAGTGCCCGATAGAGGCGTCGTTGATTCTGAGATGGGGACAAACTTTGTTGGCACAGCTCTACGAGGAGCTGTACGGGGTCCGCTGTCGACAGTGGAAGGGTGTCAGTTGCAGTTTTTTGTTGCAGTGCTGGGGTTGGCAGCACATAGTCGTTGAGAGGCCTATCGGGTTACCGTGGATGACTCGGGCGGTGATGGAGGATGAGGAGATTGGTTATGCAGTTTTGTGGTGACAGTTTGCGGAGCAGGGGCAGAGTCGGCAATGGGCAGGTGCCGTTGAGCACTACACTGATGCCTTTTCTTGGCTCACTCCAAGGGAGGTTTTTTGGCGTCCCTATCGGGACTGTCCAACCTGGCCTGAGGCTAGAGAGTGGCTCCGACGGGTACGGAGGGAGCGATGGTTGACTGGGCGACACGGGACGGAGCATGAGTTATTTTCGTACCACCGGGTTATACGACAGTTTGGGGTGCGCCAGGGGTTGCCTGGTGAGCCCGTAGTCTATCGGCATCGGGGAGACGAGAGGGATCTGGAGCCACCGGTCACCACGCCATTGGGCGAGGAGTCGGATGCGGTGATTGAGGTCTCGGATGTGGATGACGTCGGTACTACCACTGAGTATGACTCGTGGTGGGTATTGCGGCGCTGGAGAGGAGAGGGGCCATTGGGAGGCGTGAAGGTGGCAGTGGAGGATGCTGAGGTAGCAGGGGGTGATTGGGGGGGCCCGTAGTAGGCATGATGCGGGGGCTAGTAGTAGCCACCCTGCAGGGTCCCGTAGGACCCACACCACGGGGGGTAGTTCCCGTCACACCGATCCTACGTGATCATGGTGGTCGACGCCTTAGGTTGGGTTTTTGGATATGATTGCGAGGTCTGAGGACCGGTTTTGTAGCCTGTGGGCATCTTTTTGACGATATATATATATATACCGGTTTTATTTTTGGTTTTGTACATGTGATGATGTGATTTTTTTGTTATGCATGTTTATTTATTTTGATGAATGCAGATGTTATGATAAATGTATATGTTTTTGATGTCTATGTGATATGCGAGGTGAAATGGATGAATGACATTTGTGATGATTGCACTGTAGGCTGTTTAAGAAGCTCTTTATTTACATGGTTTTTCTATTTTTTTTTTTTTTGCAGGTTTCATAAGGATGATAAGTAGCGCAGATGGTTTTGGGATGAATGTAAGATTTTCTGAGATTCAGTCAGTTTTAACTCACCATCCATGATTGTACTTTATCTTACAAGACTTTTTGACCAAGGTATGAATCAGACTTGTTTTTGACCCAGCTTATTTCATATCCCCGTGTGTGCAATTGAGTTCATTTAGTGGTATTTGTTAGGATACCTCCAGGTGCCGGATGGGCTTTCAACCGAACCTGTACTGAGGATCACCTAATTAGCTCCACGAATTCCTTTGTTGTATGTACTAATATTAATCTACGGTGTAATCCAGGATGCCATAAGCTAGCTCATCCACATGCAAACATTGATCTATACGCAAGTTAATGTGACAGATATATCGTCATGCGGGAGGTTTACTCACATTACCGATAGGCTATCAAACAAATTGGTACTCGAAGCTTGCCTTATGACCTATAGAATGCTTGAGAGTTCCAGGGATTCAAGGTCAACTCCTTTCTTTTCTTCAATTGTATTGGGATACTTGCTCATTGTAGTGATGAGATCACTGTTTATTTTGATTTGTTTTTCTTTCGAGCAAGGGATTGGGGATATGGAGTGACGAAAATCACTGTTGTTTGTGCCTTTTGATGTGTGCACTATAGTTTGTCAAATTTGGAGTTTTGACATTTTGCTTTTGTGTTTTGCAACTGTTGAGAACTTTAGGGATTCTTAGGGAATTGGGTAGGGAGGATGCTTGTCCTTTTGCCAACTCTCAGCATTCTAGGGGTCATTCGCACAGGGGGATGAGCAAGATAACCATTTCGCTTGTGGTGACCTAGATTATTTTGCATGTTTCGTCTTTCGTTCACACAATTTGGGAATTTTAGTGTTTTGATTTGTGTTGGGATGTTACGTAACAAGGTGTATTTCAAGTATGACTCTACCTTCGTAAAATATGTTCGACTTTATACACTACATGGCTAAAGAGGAAAATGATGACTCGAATCATCGAAACTCTTGGTACATTCCCGGACCACCGACTCGTAGTGTGGTAAAAGTTATGCTTGGTGTTTTTGTTGTTTTTGTAACATGAGACAATGCGGAACAAGGTGGACTATCGGAGTTATTGCAGCCTTATGGTGCCTTTGACCTGTATGACTACATTTATGCAATGTATGGATGCAATGCTTAATGCAGCTATGTATTTTTGTAATTTTGATGGATTGTTTTTGGTGAAGGTGAAGATGAGGTGCGAGAATTTGAATTTTTTGATGAATTTGAGTATGCCTAGAATTGAGATGCAAATCTTTGTTGTTTTTGATGATTTTTGTTGTTTTGTTTTTTGAATTTCTTGATTTTTTTGACCAAGCGATTGCGATAATCGTTGGAGCTTTTTGGGTTGACCAAGAGATTGCGATAATCCTTGGAGCTTTTTGTATTGACCAAGAGATTGCGATAATCCTTGGAGCTTTTTGGTGACCAAGAGATTGTGATAATCCTTGGAGATTTTTGGGTGACCAAGAGATTGCGATCATCCTTGGAGTTTTTTGGGTGACCAAGAGGTGGCGATCATCCTTGGAGCTTTTTGGGTGACCAAGAGATTACGATAATCCTTGGAGCTTTTTGGTGACCAAGAGATTTTGATCATCCTTGGAGCTTTTTTGGTGACCAAGAGATTGCGACAATCCTTGGAGCTTTTTGGGTGACCAAGAGATTTCGATAATCCTTGGAGCTTTTTGGATTGACCAAGAGATTGCGATAATCCTTGGAGCTTTTTGGGTGATCAAGAGATTGCAATAATCCTTGTAGCTTTTTTTTTTTTTGGTATATGGCTTTCTTAGATATGAAATGGTCGCAAATGACTGATATTCAAGGGTTCTGTTTCCTTGATACCGTCAAGAGAAGCTAGCCTGTACGTCCCGGGTCCTATTTTTCTATCAATGACATAAGGACCTAACCAATTTGCCGTGAATTTGTCCCTCATATGGGACGACAAATTAGAGTTTTGTTGGTTTTCCTTCAAAACCAAATCACCAACCCGAAAGTCTCTTAGGTGAACTTTCATGTTGTTTTCTTAAGCCGCTCTTGATAGATACGTAAGTGCTCGAGAGCATTAACGCGTCGTTCGTCAAGCAACGTAAGTTGGTCTAATCGGGCCTGCCACGCAGTGTTATCATCGATGAACTCTTGCATTGATATGCGCAGGGAAGGAATTTCCAACTCGAGAGGCATTACTGCCTCTGAGCCATACACCAGTGAAAACGGAGTTGCCCTAGTGGGCGTTCGAATGCTAGTGCGATAAGCCCAAAGGGCAAGTGGGATTTGTATGTGCCAATCCTTATGACTGTCTGCGACGGTCTTTTTAAGGATGGCGACTAGCGTTTTGTTTGACGCCTCTGCTTGCCCATTTGCTTGCAGATAATAGGGTGTTGAAAAGTTGTGCTAAATTTTGTACTTTGTGGTTAAAGCACGCACGTCTTTATTCTTGAATGATGGTCCATTATCCGAGATTATTTTGGATGGAATACCAAAACGACATATGATGTAATGCAAAATGAACTCCGCAATGCGGGGTCCTGTCGTAGAGGTTAACGAAATTGCTTCCACCCATTTGGTAAAATATTTTGTGGCCATTATGATAAATGTGTGACGGCCTGATGATGCAGGGGAGATCTTTCCGATTAGATCGAGGGCCCATTGCGAAAATGGCCAAGCAGACTGGAATGTCTATAGGGCCTGGGAAGGTGCGTGCATTAAATTGGCATGATGTTGACATTTCACGCACCTCTTGACATACGCGTAGCAATATCGCTCTAAAGATGGCCAATAATAGCCCATGCGAAGAATGCGCTTTGCAATGGCCATACCACTAAAGTGGCCACCACATGTACCGTCATGCGCTTGGGCTGTTGAGCAAGGTGCAGCAAAAGAATTACAAAAGTATTGTCATTGTTGTCAACACAGTCAGATTGATGCAGTTGATGCAGTTCAGAGGTCAGTTAGATCAAGTGCGAAAGTTTCAAGGAAAACAGAGGTGACCCGATTCGAAAGCTGCAAAAAGAGACAAGGAAGAAAAGCGTCGCGATATCGCGACATGTTTTCTGTCGCGATTTCGCGACATGGTCGAGGAGAGAGAAGGCGCAGCCGAAAATGTCATGATTTCATGACATGTCGAGTTTTCGTTGAGGAGAGAGAAAATGTGTCGCGATTTCGCGACAAAAAGTAGGAGAGAGAAAATGCACGCCAAATTGTCACGATTTCGCGACATGGCCGAGGAGAGAGAAGATGCGAGCAAAACTGTCGCGATTTCGTGACATGCTGGCAGAGAAGGAAACAAAGGTGTAGCGATATCGCTACATGTTGAAATGAATGGAAACAAAGGTGTAGCGATATCGCTACATGTTGAAAATACATGGAACTAAGGTGTAGCGATTTCGCTACATGTTGAAACAAAGAGAAACTAAGGTGTAGCGATGGCGCTACATGTTGAAACAAAGAGAAACTAAGGTGTAGCGATTTCGCTACATGTTGAAACAAAGAGAAACTAAGATGTAGCGATGGCGCTACATGTTGAAACAAAGGGAAACTAAGGTGTAGCGATTTCGCTACTAGTCAAAAGTGTAGAACTGAAAGATGCAGCAATGATATTACAAGTCAAAATTTCATGAAAAGAGGCAAGGTAAAAGCACAAGGCACAAAGTTGTAGCGATTTCGCTACTGCATGGAGCAAAGAGCGTACGGAAGCCAGAAGCGTCGCGATTTCGCGACAAGAAGATTGATGACGTCAGCAAGAGGAAAGCGTCGCGATTTCGTGACAAGAAGGATGATGACGTCAGCAAGAGCTGAAGCGTCGCGATTTCGTGACATGTTCCATTTTCACTGGAGTTGGCAAGGAGAGTTGTACGGAAGAGCAAAGTGTCACGATTTCGTGACATGTTCCATTTTTGGAGTTGGCAAGGAGAGTTGTACGGAAGAGCAAAGTGTCACGATTTCGTGACATGTTCCATTTTTGCGGTTGGCAAGGAGAGTTGTACGGAAGAGCAAAGTGTCGCGATTTCGTGACATGTTCCATTTTCGTTGCTGCTGGCAAAGAAGAGTGTACGGAAGACGAAAGTGTCACGATTTCGACATTTTTTGGAAGCCGAAAGTGTCGTGATTTCGTGACAACATTGATGATGACGTCAGCAAAGTTGAAAAGTGTCACGATTTCATGACAGGATGAAAGGAAAGCTGCTGGAAGCCGGAAGCGTCGTGATTTCGTGACAGCATTGATGATGACGTCAGCAAAGTTGAAAAGTGTCACGATTTCGTGACAGGATGAAAGGAAAGCTGTTGGAAGCCGAAAGCGTCACGATTTCACGACAGCATTGATGATGACGTCAGCAAAAGTTCAAAGTGTCGCGATATCGCGACAAGATGCAGGGAAAGCTTCCAAGAGCCAAAACTGTCATGATTTCGCGACATGCTTAAGGATGACGTCAGCAAAAGTTCTAAGTGTCGCGATATCGCGACATGAGCGGGGGAAAAGCTTTCAAGGCCAAAATGGTCACGATTTCGCGACAACCTTCAGGGTGACGTCAGCATAAGTTAAAAGTGTCACGATATCATGACAGGTAACAGTCTGGCAGGTAAAACCCGCAGGAGCATGCAAGGTGACACGTGTCAAAAAAGCAGACAGTTAAACGTTGACAGGTGTTGGACATGCAATGCAACAGCCAAACATGCATAATTGAAACGCATTCGAAAAGCCGAATATGAAGGATAATAAAAGCATTCGAAAGGTCGTATTTGCAGGCATTCTAACAGACGTATTTGAAGCATACAAAAAGCCGAACATGAAGAATCGAAAAGCTTTCGAAGAATTGCATATGGAGAAAAGAAAAGGCACTCGAACAGCCGTATGTTCATGCATTCGAACAGTCACATTATGGACAGGAGTAATGAATTCGAACAGTTGGAGAAGGTCATTCGACTGCATGCCAGATTGAAAGGTTATAAAAGAATAATCGTACAGAGAAGATATTGCTGCTGTTAGAGAGAAATTGCTGTAAAAGGAGAGTTAGAAAAGAATCAAGAGAAAAATAAGCAGAGCCGTGAGAGTGTGCAGAGTTGAGTTAATTGCAGACCAGTCGGGGTCGTGCATAAAGTGAAGACATTTTTATGTCATTCTAAATTGATCCGAATTGCAGTCCAAGTTGGTGCTTGGTACTAGGAGTTGGTGCTCCATCTCATTGCGAGCAGAAAATTACAGGGGTTGGTGCTCCTTCCAGTTGGTCTTTGGTAAAGTGTTTGTAAAATTGATTTTGCAAAGAGCTGGATTTGGATTGGAGTCCAAGCGGTCATTTTTGAGGAGTAGCCAAATTGGTGAACCTCGGTATATTGAGTGTTGTGGTGTGCTCTCTTGTTCAAGTTGTTTTTCAGTTGTCAAGTTCTCTTTATTTCATATTAAATGTTGTAGATATAAAAATTAATAGCTACACTCGATTCACCCCCCTCTCGGTGTCATTGTGTAATCATCAATTGGTATCGGAGCAAGGTTCCTTGTACAAGCTTAATCGGCTAAGGAGATCTTGGAAGAAACAATGGCGAGGTGGTGAAGGATTTTCATCCAACAAAGCTCCCTTATTTGATGGAACAAATTACACCTTCGGAAACTCGGAATGCAAAAATATCTGAGTGCATTGGGATACGATATTTGGGATTCTGTAGATAGTGGATACACAGCACCCACTACCCCTCCAACAGATACTGCTGAGAAAAAGAAATTTGAAAACAACTCCAAAGCTAAGAATGCCATAATGTGTGGGCTTGTTGACAGTGAACTGATAAGAGTCATGAGTTGTAAATCAGCAAAGGACATGTGGGATAAATTGAAGAGCATCCATGAAGGAGACAGTAAGATTAAGGAAGCAAAACCGCAAACTCATCGAGCACAGTTCGAAGCACTGCAAATGAAGGAAGATGAAAACATAGAAATTTATATGTTGAGAGTCAACGGAATTATTAATGCAATCAGAGGACTTGGTGAAGAAATTGATGATGCAGTTGTTGTGAAAAAGGTTCTCAGAACACTTCACAAAAGATTTAACTCCAAAGTCTCTGCAATAGAAGAGGCAAAAGATCTAAACAACTTCGAGCATGGATGAGTTGCATGGTTCCCCGACTAGCATATGAAATGAGAATAGGACAAACCAAGTCTACAGACAGAGAAGCAGCTTTTAAAGCACACAAGAATGTAAAAGCTGAACATGAATCTGAGGATGAAGGAACACTGGATGAAACAGAAGCCAATTTTGTTCGAAAACTCACAAAAGGAAAAGGAAAATATAGAGGGAAGCTACCTTTTAAATGCTTCAATTGTGGAGGAGTCGGTCATTTTGCAGCCAAATGTCCAATGCAGGAGAGAACCAAAAATGGTGAAGGTTCACACCAAGAAAAAGGTGACTGGAAGAAGAAACAAAATTTTAGAAAGAACAACTTCAAGAAGAAAAGCTTCATAACCAAGAATGTCAGCAGTTCTGAAGAAAGCACAGATGAGGAGTCTGAAGAAGAAGAAGGTGAAGCTCTGTTCATGGCACTTGAAGAAGAAAGAACGAGAGGAAAATCGGGAAGGTGATGAAAATTCCAAGGATGAAGGTGAAGTGTATTTGGAAGGAGAATTGGTTGCTTGCACTTGAAGAGTTGAGTGCGAGAAAGGAAGAAGAATAAAAATTTTTCAAAGAAATTAGAGAATGCCACGAGACATAATAAACAATTTGAAAATACGAGACAGAGGAATTCAAGAAAATGTCTGAAGTTCTTGATGAACAATTAACTATAAAGACAGTTGAATGCAGCAAGCTAGAGGAAGACATTGTTAAGTTAAGGATGCGATTAGAAGAGATGAATAGAAAATTGAAGCTGTTTTCATAAGTTTGAAGAAAGTACTTGTAAAGCTGGATAAAATGTTAAATAACCAAAGGCCTTCGGCATCAAATTTGGTTTAGGCTTTGATGAAGGAGAATCTTCAAAGGATTCAAAGAACTTGAATATAGAACCCATAAAGAAAGAAGAAAAGATCAGGGTTGAACCAGAAAAACAAAATCATGCAAAAGAAAACAATAATGCCAGATTCAATAAGAATACTGACAAAGATGGATTCACAAAAGTCACACATCCGAAGAGGAGAAGAGTCATGGCGCCTACTTCAAACTGGCAAAGACCGGCACCCAGGTTTAATCATGCATTTTCTGGTTATTGTTTTAAATGCAATGCTTATGGCCATAAGATTTCAGATTGCAGGCATAATGTATCTCAAAGGAATTTTACCAGCAGAAATGTTTTTTCTCCTTTAATGAATTATGCAGTTGAATGTTATAATTGTCATAATTTTGGACATATTGCTAGAAACTCTAGAAGCACTTTTGCATCAAATAATTATCAGGGTAGAAAATCTCAGCCAAGTGGGTTGAAACAAAACCAGAAATTTCTTGAAAAACAGGCACATGCTAATGAAAGGACAAAGGCAAAACAAGTAGCAAAATATGCTATCAAACGAGAATGGAAAGAAAAGGAATCTTTGATTGTCCAGACTGCTTTTAAAGCTCAGAACAAATCAGCACCTTGGATACTTGACAGTGGTTGTTCCAGTCACATGACAGGTGACAAGCAAAAGTTTGAGAATTTACAGAATTATGAAGGTGGTTCTGTGAAATTTGGAAATAATGATGGAGCAAAGATTGTTGGAAAGGGATCAGTCAAGATCGGTGATGGCAATATAAAATCAAAAGAAGTCTTGTTTGTAATTGGCCCGAAGCATAACTTGCTAAGTGTAAGTCAAATATGTGACAGAGGTCATGATGTAATCTTCAAGAAGGAGGGCTGTGAAGTAAGAAAGACAAATAATGGAAAGTTAATAGCCACTGGACTGAGAACTTCAGGAAATCTATATACACTTTTTGAAACTGCAGAAGGAACATGCTTGATGGGACAGAAAGATGAAAAGCGGCTATGGCACAAGAGGCTTGGGCATATTAGTTTTGACAATCCGGCAAAAATCGGTTCAAAAAGAGCAGTTAGAGATATACCAAACATTGGCAAACCTATAAATAGCATCCGTGAGTCATGCCAAAAGGGAAAACAAACCAGAGCCACTTTCAAAGCAAAAGAATACTTCACTAGCAAGCCATTAGAACTAATTCACACTGATCTATGTGGACCCATGAGAACTGAAAGCATAAATGGACACAAATATTTTATGCTATGTATAGATGACTACTCAAGAATGACATGGGTACTATTTTTGAAACTCAAGTCAGAAGCCTTTGAAATGTTTAAAACCTTCAAAAATCTTGTTGAAAATCAATCAGGAAAAAGAATTAAATGCCTAAGATCAGACCGGGGAGGAGAGTTTATCTCCGAGGAATTTGCAGAATACTGTCAAAAACATGGGATAAGAAGACAGTTTTTCAGCGACTAGGACACCTCGATGAGAATGGTGTTGTAGAAAGGAAGAATAGAAGAGTGCAGGAAATGGCAAGGACAATGTCGCGAGAAAACAAAATAGTCGACGATTTTGGAAAGAGGCGATTCATACTGCAGTTTACATTCAAAACAGGTGCATGCTTGAGACCACATGAAAGCAAAACAACTTATGAGTTGTGGTTTGGCAGAAAGGCAACAACAAGACATTTCAAAGTATTTGGCAGCAAGTGCTACATAAAACGGATTGAAGATAACCTCGGTAAATTTGAAGATAGAGTTGATGAAGGTATCTTTCTCGGTTACTCAACAAAAAGCAAGGCATACACATGTTACAACAAGAAGTTGAAGAAAATTGTTGAAAGTGCTGATGTAAAAGTTGATGAAGGTAGAGAACAAGAAACTACTTATCAAGAAAACTACCCTATGTATGAAGAAGTCATTGAAGGTGATGATGAAAAAGAAACAGAGAAGAATCAGAAAATTGATCCAGATAGTGTAAAAACTGAATCTGAAGAAGAAGAAAATAGGAAATTTAAAACAGGCAACTGGCAGAAAAATCATCCAAGTGAACAGATTATTGGGGATCCCACAGATGGTATTCAAACAAGAAGAACAGCAGTGAGGAACTATTCTCTGTTATCTAGTATTGAACCTAAAAATGTTCTTTGAAGCAAGCATCGATGAAAGTTGGATGAAGGCAATCAATGAAGAACTAGATGAGATAGAGAAAAACAATACCCGGGAATTAGTACCTAGACCAACAAATAAAAACATAATTGGTACTAAATGGGTTTTTAGAAATAAATTGAATGAAGATGGGCAGGTTGTCAGAAATAAGGCAAGATTGGTATGTAAAGGCTATGCTCAGGTTGAAGGCATTGATTTTGAAGAAACTTTTGCACCGGTAGCGGACTAGAGGCAATCGGAATGTTTCCGGCATTAGCGAGTTCATAAAAACTTCAAAGTATATCAAATGGATGTAAAATCAGCATTTTTGAATGGAAAAGCTGGAAGAAGAGGTTTACATTGAACAACCCGATGGCTTCCAACTTGGTGAAAATCCAGATTTTGTTTGCAGGTTAAAGAAAGCTTTATATGGATTAAAACAGGCACCCAGAGCATGGTATGCAAGGTTGGATAATTATCTAATTAAACAAGGGTTTAAGAAAGGTTTGGTGGATAGCAACTTATATGTCAAAACAGAGAAGGGTCATCTTATTGTTCTTGTTGTTTATGTAGATGACATAATATTTGGCAACAACATGGATGAATACTTGCAAAGACATATCAATTAAAATGAAAAAAGAATTTGAGATGTCAATGATTGGTGAACTTTCTTATTTCTTAGGTCTGCAGGTCAATCAAAATGAAAAAGGCATTTTTATTTCTCAAGTTAAATATGTAAAAGAAATGCTGAAAAAGTTCACAATGGAAGACAGTAAACCGGTCAAGCACTCCCATGACAACAGGCTACAAGTTGAGCAAGGATGATAAATCCCCAGATGTAGATCAAACAATGTACGGGTCTATGATTGGAAGCTTGCTTGTATTTAACGACCACTAGACCGAGATATATTACAAGCAGTATGTATGGTTGCAAGATTTCGGGCCAGTCCCAAAGAAACTCATGTAACAGCTGTAAAGAGGATTTTCAGATATCTCAAGGGCACTATGGATTATGGGTTGTGGTATCCAAAAGGTAAAGATTTCACTTTGATTGCATATTCGATGCAGATTGGGCAGGATGTATTGATGACCGAAAGAGCACAAGTGGAGGAGCATTTTATCTTGGTGACGAGTTGGTAGCATGGCACAACAAGAAACAAGAATCGGTATCTCTATCCACTGCAGAGGCGAGAATACATTGCGAGCAACAACATGCTGTACTCAGATATTATGGATGAGACAAACGTTGAAAGATCTTGGTATTCATTTCAATGAACCAATTTCAATTAAATGTGATAACACTAGTGCTATCAACATATCCAAGAATCCAATAATGCATTCAAGAACCAAACATATTGCAATCCGATATCATTTCTTGAAGGATAAAGTTGCGAGAAGGAGAGGTTAAATTGGATTTTGTTCCAACTACAGAGCAAGTAGCTGATATATTCACAAAACCTTTGCCAAAGGAAGTATTTGAATACCTTCGGAAGAAGTTGGGAGTAGTCACACCACCCAAGCACTGACTAGCTATGGGAAACACATTCTCAGGGGGAGCATTCAAACTTTTTAAGTCTGAGAATGTTGTGCATAGACTCGGGGGAGTCTACAACAGCCCTTTGGTATTATTGGCAAAGGGGGAGAAGAAATTAAGCAAGGTTGCGAGTGTGTTGCCAACAATTCCAAAGGGGGAGATTGTTGAGCAAGGTGCAGCAAAAGAATTGCAAAAGTATTGTCATTGTTGTCAACACGATCAGATTGATGCGATTGATGCGGTTCGGAGGTCGGTCGGATCAAGTGCGAAAGTTTCAAGGAAAACAGAGGTGACCCAGATTCGAAACGGCAAAAAGAGACAAGGAAGAAAAGCGTCGCGATATCGCGACATGTTTAATGTCGCGATTTCGCGACATGGTGAGGAGAGAGAAAATGCATGCCAAAATGTCACGATTTCGCGACATGTCGAGTTTTCGTTGAGGAGAGAGAAAATGTGTCGCGATTTCGTGACAAAAAGTAGGAGAGAGAAAATGTGTCGCGATTTCGCGACAAAAAGTAGGAGAGAGAAAATGCATGCCAAATTGTCACGATTTCGCGACATGGCCGAGGAGAGAGAAGATGCGAGCAAAACGTCACGATTTCGCGACATGCTGAGAGAAGGAAACAAAGGTGTAGCGATATCGCTACATGTTGAAATGAATGGAAACAAAGGTGTAGCGATATCGCTGCATGATGAAAATACATGGAACTAAGGTGTAGCGATTTCGCTACATGTTGAAACAAAGAGAAACTAAGGTGTAGCGATTTCGCTAGTGTTGAAACAAAGAGAAACTAAGGTGTAGCGATTTCGCTACATGTTGAAACAAAGAGAAACTAAGGTGTAGCGATGGCGCTACATGTTGAAACAAAGGGAAACTAAGGTGTAGCGATTTCGCTACTAGTCAAAAGTGAAAGATGAATTAAAGTCAAAATTTCATGAAAAGAGGACAAGGTAAAAGCACAAGGCACAAAGTTGTAGCGATTTCGCTACTGCATGGAGCAAAGAGCGTACGGAAGCTGAAGCGTCGCGATTTCGTGACAAGAAGATTGATGATGTCGAAGAGCGAAAGCGTCAGATTTCACGACAAGAAGGATGATGACGTCAGCAAGAGCGGAAGCGTCGCGATTTCGTGACATGTTCCATTTTTGCTGGAGTTGGCAAGGAGAGTTGTACGGAAGAGCAAAGTGTCACGATTTCGCGACATGTTCCATTTTATTGGAGTTGGCAAGGAGAGTTGTACGGAAGAGCAAAGTGTCACGATTTCGACGACATGTTCCATTTGCTGGAGTTGGCAAGGAGAGTTGTACGGAAGAGCAAAGTGTCGCGATTTCGTGACATGTTCCTTTTTTGTTGGCAAAGAAGAGTGTACGGAAGCCGAAAGTGTCACGATTTCGTGACAGTGGTGTTTGAAAGGTGAGGGTTGTGGGGAAATTGATGATGACGTAGAAAGTTGAAAAGTGTCACGGATTTCACGACAGGATGAAAGGAAAGCTGTGAAGCCGAAAGCGTCGCGATTTCGCGACAACATTGAGGATGACGTCAGCAAAAGTTCAAAGTGTCGCGATATCGCGACAAGATGCAGGGAAAGCTTCCAAGAGCCAAAACGGTCATGATTTCGCGACATGCTTAAGGATGACGTCAGCAAAAGTTCTAAGTGTCGCGATATCGCGACATGAGCGGGGGAAAAGCTTTCAAGGCCAAAATGGTCACGATTTCGCGACAACCTTCAGGGTGACGTCAGCATAAGTTAAAAGTGTCACGATATCACGACAGGTAACAGTCTGGCAGGTAAAACCCGCAGGAGCATGCAAGGTGACACGTGTCGGAAAAAGCAGACAGTTAAACGTTGACAGGTGTTGGACATGCAATGCAACAGCCAAACATGCATAATTGAAACGCATTCGAAAAGCCGAATATGAAGGATAATAAGAGCATTCGAAAGGTCGTATTTGCATGCATTCTAACAGACGTATTTGAAGCATACAGAAAAGCCGAACATGAAGAATCGAAAAGCTTTCGAAGAATTGCATATGGAGAAAAGAAAAGGCACTCGAACAACCGTATGTTCATGCATTCGAACAGTCACATTATGGATAGGAGTAATGAATTCGAACAGTTGGAGAAGGTCATTCGACTGCATGCCAGATTGAAAGGTTATAAAAGAATAATCGTACAGAGAAGATATTGCTGCTGTTAGAGAGAAATTGCTGTAAAAGGAGAGTTAGAAAAGAATCAAGAGAAAAATAAGCAGAGCCGTGAGAGTGTGCAGAGTTGGGTTAATTGCAGACCAGTCAGGGTCGTGCATAAAGTGAAGACATTTTTATGTCATTCTAAATTTATCAGAATTGCAGTCCAAGTTGGTGCTTGGTACTAGGAGTTGGTGCTCCATCTGTTGCAGTAGAAAATTACAGGGGTTGGTGCTCCTTCCAGTTGGTGCTTGGTAAAGTGTTTGTAAAATTGATTTTGCAAAGACTGGATTTGGATTGGAGTCCAAGCGAGTCATTTTTGAGGAGTAGCCAAATTGGTGAACCTCGGTATATTGAGTGTTGTGGTGTGCTCTCTTGTTCAAGTTGTTTTTCAGTTGTCAAGTTCTCTTTATTTCATATTAAGTGCTGTAGATATAAAAATTAATGGCTACACTGATTCACCCCCCCCCTCTCAGTGTCATTGTGTAATCATCATGGGCGACAGCCCAAGTGGACTCTTGCTGGTCCAAATAACGAAGAAGAATTCTGTCATAGCTTCGACGATACAAAATGTCTCCTATCAAGACATATTTTGCCGCCTTCTGCTTGAATGTTTGTTTTGTGGCGTGCGTCACATCCAAAGGGTAGATTACCTAACTTGAGGTAGTCTCTTATGGGTAAATACCGATCCTGTTGATCGGATACCTCGATAGTTTGAACAGCTAATCCCTCTTGGAGTTCATCCCTAACAAATGCTTAATGGGATAGAACTTGCAAGAATAGCGTTGTGTTGCTACTAATGGGAGTGGGGAAAAACAAGGACCCCCGGTTGGCACGTTTCAAACGGTCTCGAATTCGAGAGAACTTATCCAAAGATGGTTTGATCCGGATCATGTGGACTCCCTGGCGTCAAGTCTGAGCTTGCGCGCTCCATCGCGGGTTGCGATAAGGTTTTGACCTGAATGGTTGTTATATCACCGGAAAGGTCTTGCGAGATTAGTGACCCCAAGGAGGCCATTGTGTCCGCAAAACGATTCGATGATCGAGGGAGTGCCTCGATGTCATACCACTCAAGTTTTGCCAAGAATTTATCCACGAGGGCTTTATAGGCCTTCGAAGCTGGGCATTTGCATTGATATACCCCTTTGACTTGATTGACGATTAACAGCGAATCACCAAAGATGTTCAGTCTTTTGATGTTCATGGCGATTGTCGTTTGAAGACCTAGGAGCAAGGCTTCATATTCTGCATTATTGTTGGTGCACTGGAAGTTTAATTTAAATGACAGGGGCATTGGAGCACCCTGCGGTGTGAAGAATACAATTCCCGCGCCACCACCTTGCTCGCATTTAGAACCATCAAAAAATAAGGTTATGTCGGCTTGAGACTCAGGCTCTTCAGAATCTGGCGATTCTGAGACATGGAAGACCCCATCATCGGGTAGTTCTATGACTAGAGGCTGATCGTCTTCAAGAGGAGCCTCTGCTAGTTGATTGGCTATGACTTGTCCTTTTATAGATTTTTGCCCAATAAACTCAATGTCAAATTTCGTCAACAACATGATCCATTTTGCCGTGCGACTACTATGATAAGTACGACTCATCATGTATCGCAATGGATTCTCCTTAGACACAACATACGTAGTGTTGCTCGACATGTAGTGGCGTAGCCTTTTGGTAGCAAACACCACTGCCAAGCAGAGATTTTCAACGTATGCATAGTTAAGTTCGTAACTGACCAGGGTGCGGCTAAGATAGTAAGTAGCCTGTTCTTTGTGAAGTTCATTCTTCTGGGCTAGCATTGCGCCCAGTGCCACCTCAGTAGCTAAGATGTATAAGTAGAACGACACACCTGGTCTAGGTGGTGCCAATACTAGCGGCGAAGCCAAGTACTATTTGATTTCGTCAAAGGTTGACTGGCACTCGTCATCCCAATGAAATGTGACCCCCTTGTGCAATAATTTGTTCATGGGTCGGCATTTGTCAGATAATTGCGCTATGAAGCGTTTAATCGACGCGACCTTTCATTGCATACTTATGAGCTGCTTGATAGTGGTTGGGGGAGCCATTTCAAGGATTGCCTTGACTTTGTTTGGGTCCACTTCGATGCCTCTCTTTGAGACTATAAAATCCAAGAGTTTTCCAGATGTGACGCCGAACACGCACTTCTTGGGATTCAGTCTACCTTTATGCTCTATGAGGCGATCGAGAATCTTGCTTAAGTCACCGAGATGATCTGAGCGCAAGAGAGACTTGGCTAACAAATCATCCATGTAATCTTCCAAAGTTTTGTGCATGTAATCGTGGAAGATATAAGTCATAGCACGTTGGTATGTAGCGCCAGCATTTTTAAGGCCAAAAGGCATGACCTTATAGCAAAATGTCCCCCAAGGCGTTGTGAATGCCGTTTTGAGTTGGTCTTCGGGATTGATACGAATTTGATTGTATCCCGAGAAACCATCCATTAGGGAGAGCATTTCGTGACCTGCTGTAGTGTCTACCAATGCATTGATGCTTGGCAAGGGGAAATCATCCTTAGGACTCGCTTTGTTTAGGTCTCAAAAGTCGGTGCATATGCGAATCCTCCCGTCGGGCTTCTTGACGGGAACCATGTTGGACAACCATGGCGGATAATCCACACAGATGACAAATTGTGCATCCAACAGCTTTTGCAATTCATCTTTGACCATCAAGGCCACTGTTGGGTGCATCTTTCTTAGTTTTTGCTTTACAAGCTTGATTTTCGGATCAAGCGTTAAATTGTGCATGACTAGCTATGGGTCTAGTCCTGGCATATCTTTGTACGACCATGCAAAAACTTCCTTCTTCTCTTTGAGAAGGGCAATATATTCAGCTTGCTCTTCGGGGGAAAGGCTTACCCCCAGCTTGAGAATCCGTGGATTCATTGGATCTGTGCCGATGTCTACGTCAGTCGTCTCCTCGACTGACATGTGGGATCCGTCCTCCAAATGATGTGGAGTTGGGATTAAATGGATATCATCAGCTGAGTTAAGATCTGCGTTTGGAACCTCGGGTCCCTCTTCAGCTTGAAAAATATCCTGAGTTGTCCTTGGGGTAAAATAAAGCATTTCACCGAAAGGCCAGTACTCTGATGGTGACAATGGTGAATTGACGCGATCCCAGTCGATGGCATCCATGTATAGATGCAATGACTATGATGGATCGATCGGATTGCGGATGGGTGCGGTCAAATCAATGGAGATCATGTGGATGGAATGAATTTGGTCTCCATAACCGCGGGTGTGATGACTTGATTCTTTTAGATGTTCCCTATACTCTGGATCTGGCTCTACGGGAACGGGCACGAATGGATCCTCTCTAGGTGAAAATTCATCTCTATGTGTGAAAAGGAAGGTGGGGTCTTCCCTTGGCACTGCTGTCATGATGGGATCTCGAGGTGGACGATGCTCATCTTGAATTTGGAGCCATAGGTCCAACACTTGGTCCCACCTCGCTGGGTCTACATGCCATTCATGTCCTAATCGTATACCCATCTGTCCCATTAGATCTTCATGAGTTAGAGTGCGGTGATGTCATCGCGCATGTCTGAGATAGTCCATTTTAGTTTCATCTTCTGAATCGCTTTCATAGATCCAAAATTTTTCATCCTCTTCAGCATATTTTGCTTGCGATGTTGAAGACTCTTTCTGTTCCAGTGAATTAATCTGGTCCCATTGCGATTGTTCCACTCTTAGTGGAGGGACCTTATTCTCTTGAGACTGTGTTATTTCGTCTGGAACCTCTAAGGGGAACAGTTTCAGAAAGATGTCCGGACACCGTTGATATTCTCTTTGAGGATTAATCTCCGAACTTTCGCCTCTCTCTAGTAAAGAAGAGGGATTACTATTGCTGCCAGGGGTGTTTGTTGACCATGGGAGGTAGTCTCCCAATGTGTATTTTGTATTCGGATTGGCATAAGGACCCAATGCCAATCCCCCCTTGTTGCCTATTTCTAGGCCTTGCATATTTTCAACCAAGATGTCTAATGGCAGTGGATGGTTGAACCCTACCCTTGACTTGTCATATGGCATCTGATATCTTGGTTGGCAAAGGATCCGCATCTCTTACTCATATCTGCCTAGCCCGTATCCATGCCAATTGCATTGGCCGAGATATTTTAGGGCAAATTGTGGGTTTGACAGATAATTGATGTTTTCAACAAAAGGTTCTTCGTCTGCTTCCTTTTGTTGGCATGGTTCAAGACCATGATCAAGGCCCCCATACACAAAATTTGTCTGGTTCGGTGGGTAGCCTAGAGGGACGATTGTTCCAATGGGAAGGCGAGGTCTTCCCATGTCTTGTACTGACTCTAGTGTGGGGGTTGCCACAACATTTTGCACTAAGTATTCCCCTAGGCCTGTACTGGCCATTTCAACGATGATTGTTGATGATTGGGTGGGAGGAAACGGTAGTCCTTCCTGAGTCCATTCCATGTTTGGTAGGTTCTGAGAATCTTGGTTTCCGTTGCGTTGGGCGCTTCCTCCGTTGTTATTGTTGAAATTGTGGGAAACTTTTCTTCTAAGGGCTTAACCTCTTCCATGATTTGTTTTCCCTTGTCCTTCTGTTGGGCCATGATAAGTGGCATTGATGATGAAGGAGCCGATGATGAAGTCTCACCTGGCTGGGATTTTGTCTTGTTGGCCACCAATGGTGCCTGCGGTATTGGACCCTGTTTAGATGGATTTAATTGGAAATCCAAATGCGTTGAAGGGAGGGTCGATTGAGGTATGAATTGTACCACATTGCAATACTTGAAGGGCTCTAAGTCCATTGGGACTACATGTATTTCTCCTTCATAAGCATACTTCAAGCATCGGTGGGCGATCGAAGGGACACACTTCATATCCCTGATCCAAGGCCGCCCTAGCAGTATATTATAAGCCATTTCACCTTCCAACACATGGCACAATGTAGGTATTGACTTTTGTCCTACCTGGACTGGCAGAACGACTGTGCCGACTGTCGAGCATATTGCATCATTGAAAGCTCACAGTGTGTACGTGGAGGCTATGATGTGAGAGGCTGGCAGCTTCAAATGCTTCAAGGCTACAGTGGTTATGATGTTACTGGATGAGCCAGTATCTATCAGCACTCTCTTGTATGGAATCCCGTTGACCCACGCGATTACGTGCAGGGGTGGATCTGCCATGTCATTTGATATCGCTTTGACCTCATATTCTCCGAATGTGATGATCGGCTCAGTACATCGTTTCACATGTCCCACGAAGTCGTTGAAAGAATTTGCCTCGTGGGGTTGTAATTCAATGGCTTTTAAAATGTCCATAAGAGCTTCTCTATGAGGTGTTGATTGTTGAATAAGCTCGTAGATGGACAGCCTAGCAGACGTGGTCCGCAAACTCTGCGTGAGTTTGGTTCATATCGTGACCTCGGGTCTAGGCAAAGGTAACTGCGTTGGGCGTTGTTGAGGATGCGATGTTGCCGGAACTTCCCTCGTAGCTACCTCAGGGGCAGCTGTCGGGTACCTTCTATTCCTTGTTACTATGCTAATCATTCCCACAAATCCCTATGTGGGAAGATCTTGTCGCACCTCGTTAACTGGAGTGGTTTTGTTTGTGCCTCGTGGGCTGGCAAGGGGTCCTTGAATACCCCCATTTGCTGGTTGTTTGGTGCGATGGGATTGTCCACAACTAATGTTTGATTGTCGATCAAATCCTGGACTAGGTCTTTGAATTTCCAACACCCATTCAAGTCATGTCCTCTTCGCCTATGGAATCTACAATACAATTCCTCTCTGTACCCCCTAGGCTTGGGAATGTTAGGGTCTATAATTTGGATTTTCGGTAGAGTGACTAAATTTGCCGCTGACAAGCGGTCAAATAAGGAATCCCTAGACTCCGCATATGGGGTGAAATTTTGCCTAGGGCGACGTGGGTAATTTTGCTCCTGTCTTCTATTATCTCTTTCATAAGCAGGAGGCACTGCCTGGTAGTTAGCCTTTTGAGGCTGCGTTTCTTGCACGAGCGTGGGAACATTTATCGCAACTTGGTTGACTGCAGCGTGTTGTGGTTGCGTTGTCCCGGTTTTAGTGGTTTTATTCCACTCTTTCTTCTTAGGCTTGGCAATTGCGCCTTCGCCTATCTTAATCTCTTCTATGACTCTGGCTTGCGCCAAAGCTTCTTCTAAGCTGTCGTATTGTCGCAGCAACAATAGACCAGAGATTGATTTTAAGCAACTTTTTGCGAACATCTGCGTGAGATCAAACATAGGAGGATGATAGGGTAACCTAGAAAGCAAATCTCTCCATCGATTCTCGTATGCTGCCATTGTTTCCTCTTCAAATTTCTTGAGGCTCGCTAAATCACTTAGTGATGCCTTCTTCCTTGTGTTGAAGGCAAAGCGTTCAAGAAACGCGTCCACTAATTGATCTAAATTGCTTATGCTGTGTTTGGGCAGTTGTGTGAACCAATCCGAGGTAGGGCCTGCGAATGTGGTTATGAATGTTCTAAGCAACAATGCGTCATTATCTTGGATGCCGAAGCATTGGCTTAGAAACCGTGTAACGTGTTCCTGTGCATCCTCTTCACCTTTAAAAACTGCCAATTGAGGCAACTTGAAGTGTTCGGGGTAAAGAGGTGTAGGCACTGAGGGATGCACCGGATGACTACGGAGTAGATGTAATGTGGGTTTTTGATGCCCAACAGATTTTGTCTCCACAGACTCCAAATGCTCCAATAGCGCTTGGTATGCATCGGAAGATTTTATTTCTTCCTCTCTTATTCACTCTTGTTGCAAGTTATGGTAAACTGGAGGCCTATGGAGGGGTGGCCGAATGGCATCCTTCCTGCCTTGATGGGGAGTTTCAACATATTCCTCTTCTGGTTCATACTCCTCGTAAAATTCTTGAGGAGTTTCCGGGCGAAACCTATGACCCTAATCAAGCTCTTACTGAAGGTACCCATCATTGTTTTGGGGAGTTGCCTCCCTCTCGAATCTATGAGGTCTTGGAAGCAAAGCTTGACGAGGTCGTGGAGACTCGTCTCGCACCAACGAATTACACCTCTCATACTGTTCAGCTCTTTGGATGCGAGGGGTTGGCCCCCTCTCAGGTATTTCATAGCGTAACTCATCTGCTTCACGTTGCATGCGTTCTCTATCCAAGTGGTGTCGGTACTCTATCTCCTGATGACTTTGTTTAAGCCGCATGATTTGGGCTTGACGGGCGGTATATCTGGCGACAGCTGGGTCAACTTGGTCTACCCTATTTTTCTCAGGAGGTTCGAATGTTTCTTCTATGTGTTTACCTCGAGTTTGCTGGTCTAAGGTTTCAATGGGTCGCTTCCCTCTGTCGAGGTAAGCGATATGTGCTCGAGGTTCTGGCCTCAAGGGGTGATCATGATATCCTGTTGGTGTGAAAATGCAAGGTTCCCGCGTTGTTTGTTGCCCTCGAGGAATGCGATGGCTTTCCTCGTACTCCCTTTCATGGGTGTAAAGGGGGTGGGCGGAGTTAGGTCACCCTATGTAAGGAGCACTGCGCTCCGGATTTGGTCTCTCTGTTCTGATGATAGGTAAAGAAGGGACGCCATATCCACGTTGCCCCTCCAAATGGACGGTGTGCCTGTCTAGCGCTTCATCGCACGGTGGCCACTCATGCCTAACTTCAAGAGGTGATTCTCTATTTATGTCAAGGTCTACATGTAAGGCATCTTCCCGAAAGGGGGTGCTTTGAATAGGCATACCCCATCGAGGAGGTTCCGAATTGGATTCTTTTGTAGGTTAGACCTATAAGGCGGTATGACCAAATCCTCGGGGCTGAAGTGAAGGCGACTTGTGCCTCTCTTTTTGTGTACCTTCGGAGCTTCCGCCCTTGATTGGGCTTTGACTGCGGGTGTACACCATTGCGGTGCTTCTATGCTATCTAAATAAGTATTTTATCTCGTTTATGATGATTTTTTTTTGTCTACACTAAGAAAAATTAAGCACACACATTCACAAAACCGTGATTATCTCTTTTAAGGATTATTGGTGTGCCCTAAACTGGTTTAGTGCATTTTTATGTTTTGTTTTGTTTTTGTAGGTTTTGAAGATCGTTTAAATGCATTATGACGGCTCATATAACTCCCATAAATGGTAGCCCCTTCAATATACCAAGCCCAGGCCGATATACCAACCTCTCTATATACCCGCCCTTATGAGAGGGAGACTATAGGTACGTGAGAGCAGAAGGTACGTGGTACGTAGGCGGTACGGAAGGGGGATTGTCCTATTAATGGCACCTACCATAGAAAACTTATCCTCGCACGCATGGGAATCACCCCAGCGACACTCGGTCTGTCTTCGTCAGGATTTACGCCTAACAAGAGTTGACAATCGAGAAATGGATGCAAATCAAGCCAAGGTGGTGATGAAATCCACCAATGGTCTTGATCAAGGGTTGGGGTCTTACGACCAGCTCCTTGGTTTAAAATTGTTGCGTGGAGTGTGTGAGATTCATTTTATTTAGCGAAAATGAAACAAGCATGAATGATTTTCCCTAAGTATGCAGGATAAAATGAAAACAGTCAAAGAAACAGAAAATAGAAACAGAAAATTTAACAGAGATGATAAAATCCCTACCTCTTCTCTGCCTGCTCCGATTGCTTCTGAATTTTTGTTCTGAAAAGTTGCAGACAAAAATTCATCCCTTGGTGAGACGAATTACAGAACAGAATTCGTCCCTCCTAGAGACGAATTTGAATTCGTCCCAGGGTCAGACGAATTGCAGAACAGAATTCGTCCCTGCCAGAGACGAATAGCAGTCTGCAACAAAAAAATGTACCTGTCAAACACAAAACACAAAAATTTAATCAGTTTCTGTGATTTTAAAAATATGGGACAGGTCCCATCGTGATCGCCATTGAAAGCACGAGATTCTGGGCAAAGGAAACACTAATTATGCAATGTAAGACGAAATGTAACGCTTTATCCTTATGTACCAAAACAAAGGAAAGAGACAATTTGGAAAGGAAAGAAAAGATGTAAAGAAATCACAGCCCTATTTATTCAAATATCTTATCCTCGGTTACATAGACGTCTCCTCCCTTTTTAGGGGCTAGGAGCGTTAAATTTGTCTTTGTTACAATGTGTGACTTAGTCTTCCTCCTTCCGCGTGCCCACGATTGCAATGGGCGGGCCAAGATGATGTCGTCGCTGATGTCAATGAGTTCTTAACCTCCGTTGCTTCTCCTGTGAACAAAGAAACAACCAAGATGTCAGTAGCATCTGCCGCAAATGAAAAGTGTTTGTTCTCTAAAACTAACGAAATATGCATGTAAACATTTGCCTGAAACAGTAAATACAATGAGTCCAAATGGCTTCAAAACTTGATAGAAGATAGGAAAAGTTACCAGAAGGCCACTGCCACTGAGACAACTGGCCAATCTACCTTCAACTGGAATTCATCCCTGGGCGGGACGACTTCGACTGCAGTCGTCCCCGGGTGGGACGAATTCTTCTGTGTTGAAGAAACCGACCTGCTGCTGCTCCAATGTCGAATCCTGAGACCTAAAAAATGCCTGCAAACAGGGGGGTTATGTAATTGGGGCCATTTTGGGACGACCCAGATGGTGGGATTCTCCCAATTTGGCCTCTACCCTCGGGAATTTGATCTCGACACCTGCAAGTCAGCGAAACAACAAAGCGACACAAAACATACTAGAATCTGACCAAAAGTTACAAAATTGCAGCTATGGGTTAATCAAACCTAATAACACAAAATGCAACCTGAAAAAGTAATATAAAATGCTCTAAAACTTAAAATAGGACTTGGGAAGTGCGGGGGTGCCCAAGTGGGCCTCCCACCGTTGGCACTTGATTTTGGAGCCAATCCATTAGGGATGGTCCCAAAACCTCTTAGGATTGGGGGGTCGACGAATTGGTTGGTTCAGGTGTCCATGTGTTGGATTTGGGTCAGGTTCGAGCTTCCAAAGGCCACCCAACAACCTCCCTTGCAAAAGAGATTGGTGGATGTGGGAAGGTGAACCAAAAGGGATGCAAGTGGGTCTTCAACTCGGCAGCACTTCGTTGCTTGAAAACTCCTTCAACCTGTCTATCTTGGGTGAGAAAAGTCCCACCTTTTATAGACCCATGGGGTCTCTTTTGGGAGGGAAGCACAAATGCCATGTGTTGGTCATAGGCGCCATGTGGCAGTCTTGTCTTCCCATGAGGGAGGGGAGTCCTCCGTTGACTTGGGCTTTGATAAATGCCTTTTGTGACGATCTTCTAACGACCCCTTTGTCCACCTACACACGCGTGCAAGGCGGGAGTCATCAAGCGACTGTTCTGGGCTGCCACTTGGTGCCATTTGTCTTTTTGCCTGTTAAGCTTAGAATTCGTCCCACCCAGGGACGGATTCATAATTCGTCCTGGGGTGGGACAGATTCTATTTTGAATTCGTCCCTGGGTGAGACGAATACTGGGAAAAGTGTCCAAGTGTGCCAAATTGCTTCTTGACCTTACAAAATTGCTATGAAAGTGGTTAAGACCACTGTTTAACCTCTGAGGGCTGCCCTGGGGGCTGTGTTTGTCAAAGCGATCAGTGTTTGCAGTCACATAATCGGATTGGTGTCGTTTTGGTGTCTACACAATCAAGTATATAGATAGAGACCTTCACTAGGGTCTCAACATAATATAGTTCTTGATAGTGAGAGTAATTAGATTAAATTAATTAGGTCCCATAGGGCGTTCCATTAAACTTTTATCTTCTTTTATTATCACAATCACCAGATATGGGGGACCAGATGGCCTGAAGATTGCACCTCGTGCAAAGCAACACAATAGGGAATCTCTGAGAGCATGAGAAGTGATTTGATCAAGCTACGTCTAAGATTTTTAATAAGGTTGGCTCCTTATTAGATGTGATATTCAATGTTCTCTATTCTAACCTAACTTACCTAGATTTTGGTGCATAGAGGAAAAGGGAAAGAAAAACCATAGAAAACAAAGGAAATAAAAATCCTAAGCTAACTAGGGATGATGCACCAAGATTATAAGATTCTTTTGCATAATAGTGGGATCATGAATACATGAGTCTTCTATGTCAAATCAAAGTGAACACTTTCTCTTCTCGACAAACACAATTAAACATAGATTGCATATACAAGAAATGAGACAAAAATAAAGTAGTCACAACCTCTTATACATGCACATAAACATACATACATACAAGAAATGGGATAGAAAATTCCCAATAGTCATGAATTTTAGTATATATATATGAGTATGAAAGTTACAATTTTTTCCAAAAGTGAGGGCTTGAAAGCTTGCCCATAGACCCACTCAGGGTGCATGTCTAGACTGTTATACAAAAGAAAATGAAGGGAGAGTTAAAAATAGCCACTAACCAATCCTTTGTAATAAGTAAACTACCACTATTTATAGACAAAAATGGAAAGTTTTTCCTTCCAAAACTTGTGCAAGAGTTCAAATCCTATTCTCCTTAATGCTCCCTTGATCTAGTTAGTATTATGTCATTTTAGTCCTTTGAGGTATTTGGATCTAAAATCATGAATTCTGAGCTCAACTACTATTGAAAGTCTCAACTACCACCCTAGGGATCCTAAAATCTAAGCATAGCCACCTTCTACATTTAATGTTGTTAGATTTGGGGGCTTTTGTTGTGCCTACCATGTTTCTACCTTCAAAAAACCATCCTAATTTCTTGGATTGTTGAGCCTAATGATGCTAGTAGGTGATTCTTAACTTCTTCAGTAATGGCTTATTAGTTCAGGTCATCTTCCCTTTTGGGAGCTTGTGCACTAGTACTGATGTCTTACAATATGATCTTCCTCCTACCTATCACTTCATCATATTTGATTGCTCTTCTTTTGTGGCCATTTATTCATTATGCTTTACTTCTTAGAGTCTTATTTTCTTTTTGAAACTTCCCTTTATCTTTCATAGCGATGTGAGCCTCTAATATTCAAATAGACAGTCATTGAAACTTTTCTTCATCTCCCTGCATTGGACTCTTATGAACTTCCATAGTTAGGCCAGATTTTTGTTGAAAGGTTTGTGTAAGTATTTTCTCTTTCCTTCTTGTCGGACCTTTATTTTAATTTTTTTTATTTTATCTACCTTTAGAATTTTCTTGCGCCTCATGGTTCAAATCTTAGAAATTTTCTTCTTTTCTCCTTCAAAATGTTTTTGACCTCCAGTCTTCAAAATTTTTGCTCTTCTTGTGCCCTTTGGAAGTTCTCTATTGCTTTTCACCTTTTTAGATTTTTTAGATTGTGTAGGCTATCAAAATTTTTGCCTTACTTTCTTGGTTGGAACTTTTATAAAAGTGTGTCAGCTCACTTTTAGAATGTTTTTGCTCACATTGGTCCAATTCCTCTTTCTTCACCTTCTATCAACTTTGCATTTGTTTCACCCTTTTTTCAAAAATCCACATAAACAATAACTTTTGAGTGTAGTGAAAATTCACTACAAATTGAAAGCAAAAATGGAACCAAATAATCTAAGACTACTATTTTTTGAGTTAATGTGAAAGTAGAAATAGTAAACAAAGAGAGACACCAAAATAAAACAATGGCAAAATGAAAAACAAAAAAGAGAATTTCTAAAAATAAAGTACCTAGATCTACCTCTTGAACAAATGTGTCATCCCTATCTTACAGTAACAATGCAAATGCAAAACCTATAAAAAAATAACAACAAAGATGAGAGCAAGGGGGTCTGCCCAATTGATATAATCACTTGAACTTTTTGATTTAATAGGTTAGACCCCTTCCCCACTTAAGGAAATTTATAAAAATAAAATAAAATATCTTAGTCATACCCTAATGGCGTTTATGCTTCCTATAGTAGGACACCCTAATGCAGATGCAATTGACAAAGAAATGAATAAAGCAAATGCAAAATATATCAAATACAACTAAGGTATGTCTGATAGGATTTGTCTTGAAGGGTATATGTAGAGAGTGCTTTGTTTTAGGGAGGTAAATTATAGCAAAATCATAGATGATAAAGACACCACCTCCTTTAACTAGGGTGATGCAAATGTAGAAGATAGACAAGCAATGAGATGATGAGGACAACTAGGACCATAGGCTTATTTTTAAGCCTGTTAATTATTTTCATTGTATTCACATGAAGTGTTTTTTGCTCATGTTTATTTATGTTTGTTATTTTGTTGGGGTGCATTGGATTTGGCGTTGAGACTATTTTTGTCTCTTGCAGGTTGTTTGTTTGCACTCCATGTTGGTTACAAGTTGTCCTAGCATAGTAATTGGTTATAGTTGGTTGTAACCCCTGTAACCTCTTTGATTCTATTTTGTACTATTTAAGCACTATGCATAATGCAATCTCTAGCTTCATTCTTGATTCCCACATCATTGGTATCAGAGTTGTAGGAGGGCTAGCAAGAAGGTGTGATAAAATTACTAACTTCATTTGCTGCGTGTAACTCTAGCTTGCACTAGCTCCCTCCCACCAGTAAACTGCCTCATGAGCTAGAGGACCCATACATGGTTGTATATGAATTTTATGATAGTCTTGGACTTCTGTACAACCTTTTCCACCCAAGGTAATTGCCCAATGTCTTCAAGAAGCAAATTGAAACAATTGGCTACAAATGGGATCCAAAAAATAATGGGGAATCTCTCCTTCAAAATCCTACAAACTGCTACATACATTATTGCATTGTTCGTGATGACTTGGACAACATTCTCCTCATCAACCTCCAACACAACCTCCCCCAACAACCTTGCAAGAATTTTGGCACTCTTAACTTATGGATGCATCTACTGACTTGAGGAATGCAATTTCTTCTATAAAAGCAACATAAAAATCAATTAAGGTTCTTTCCTTCCCATCCATCCAACCATCAGACATAACACTACAACCCTTCATCCTCCACACCCTGCATTAGTCTTCAAGCACAACCTAAAGTATAAAAATATAATTTAATCATGCATATGTATAAATTTAATCCCTTTTGATTTTTATGAAGTTTTTTTTATTTTAGACATAATTTAATCATGAATGTGTATAAATTTAAGCACAACCTGAATGTTGTCCATGGATTGTCGAAGGAGAGGGCCCTTAAGGTCATCAAAAGTTGACACCTTAAATCTTGCACCGCAAATTGCAATGGTATCTATCATGCACCTTTAGTATGGAGATCTTGTGACATTGAAGGAAAGAAAAAAATACCAAAAAGTGGCAATGGTTATCCTTGCCATGTTGTGCCTCTCCTGGTTCCACGTGGCCACACCCTCAAGCGTGGGTTGTGCCCCTAGCATGAAATATTCTACAAAAGGGACTCATCCATCCCACTCCCTATGTGTGCAATTGATGGACTCAAACTCTCACGATGAAACCGACTAAAGTTGTTGCTGATATAGTGAATTCGGGAAGGGGGATGAGATGGCCTTGGTTTATCTTCGTTTGAGTTCTTTTTTTTCCTATGTGCTAGAGATGATGATATTTACAACATTACTAACTTCTTTCGGCACCTTTGGGCATGACCTCACATCATCCCACTTTTTTTTTTTGCCAAATGGAATTTGAGGCAGTAAATGCCTCCATTAATAAGAAACCCACAAAAATTGCAATAAAAGTCCCCTTTCTTTTCCCCTTCCCTTGCATACTTCCACGTTACATCTCTTTTGACATTTTTTAATGCTTGCACATAGAAACAAGTAACAACGAAGTTATAAACAATTACTTAAAAAAAACCCTAAACCCTAGATTAGGGTTTAAGGTTTAGGTTTTAAACCAAGATTACATAAGTATCGGGGATGGGGTACAGGGAGACAAAGGAACAAGGAAATGGATTTCGGGGATGACAAGGGACAACAAACTGATTTTGAAAAACGGTTGGAGATGACAAGTATAATAGTATTAAAAATTGTTCATTAATTTAATATATATCAATTACAGTTCAATTTAGTTCTATATAAAACCACCACCTAGGTTTTACCTGCCTAGTGAAACATTCTAGAGATATGCATGATATGCAAAGATGTCTGCAAAAACATTAAGGTCATTTAAAATCTAAATAGCTCAGCCACTAAGTTATCAACAAAAAAAATTACAAAATCCTTCAAAATAAAACTAGCTATTTTATGCATAGTTAACATTTCCAACTTAACTAACTAAGCTTCATTTCAGTTCAATCTTTTCAACTCAACCAAACTATTCTAGTTCAGTTGAAAGCACTCCTGTTTCTTTTCAAAATTAAAAAAATGGAAATATAAAATCAAATTTAAGAAATGAAAAGGATGAAGTGTACTTAGTCCTGTATGTTAAAGCACATGCTGTGCACCCTCAACCCTCCACTCTCTATGTTTGTTCTTAAATCCTAGCTGCTAGAACATACAACATACTCCTGCTCCCTAGTTCCCACAACACTCCATTACTCCACACAAGGGAGAAAGCTCCCAATGCAGGCACATACACTCCACGCAAAGAAGAGGACACGTGGTTGAATGTAGAGAAGACTGAAGAGGATGCATCCATAAAGGCAGGACGCACACAAGGAAAGATGCATGCTACCACACAGATCAACACAACAGTCTGAGAGGGCCTCAGAGGACAAAGAAGAAGTAGTAGGAAAAGTCTTAATTTTCTCTTCTTTTTTTTTTGTTTTGTCCGTGTATGTGCAAGTATAATTTTAATTTTTTTTTGCCTTTTCCCAAGCTAAACTAATTTTTTTGAAAATTCTAGACTTTTTGAAGATTTTCACCCTTCAGACGCCCAACCATAGGGATGTTTTTATAATATTATTTGGACGCCTAACCATAGAGGTTGTTTTTATAATATTATTTGGACGCCCAACCATAAGGGATGGGTGGCCGTCCCCACAACATCCCCTCACAGCACGGGTACCTGGGACAGTCCCCCATGGCCTTGCGGCATCCTAGGGACGCCCCGCCTATCCCTCCCAAAAGGGGATGATGGAAAAACATTCCCTTTGACGTCCCTTCATATTGGGGATGAAAGGGGGACGGAGCCACGTTCTCAGGGATGGGAGGGATGGGGATACGTTTATGTGGAAAACTAGTTAACATTTTTAACATTGACATCTAAAAAAAGGCTTTGCATAAAAAGGTTTGAAAAAAAAAACTAAAGGGTTTGGGTTTAAAATTTAAGTATTGATAACTAAAAAATTAGGTTTGCGTTGCAACAATATTTATTTAAAAGGAAAAATAAAATCCCTTAAATTAAGGTTTAAGGTTAAAACTTTAAATATTGACACCTAAAAGAAAGGGCTTGCATAAATATTTATAAAACAATAATATTTATTTGAAAGGAAGAAATAAACCTTAAACCTTAGCCTAGGATTTAAGGTTTAAACTAAATGGGCTTGCATGGCAACAATTTTTACTTAAAAAAACTTTTTTTAAACCTTAAATCTAGTTTTTTAAATTTCGAGGTGAAATGTAAGAGTTGGATGGTTGTTGCATTTGGTTTAAATCTACAAAAGTTTTTTTACTTCATTGAATTCTTTCAAACTGAAAAAAATAAATAAATGGCTGCTGTTAGGATGCCTGATTATGTTTTATTTGGTGTGATAATAAGTAATAGACCCTTTCTCCAATTTGCAACTGATAAAAATGAAGGAAATTGAAAAAGAATAACTTTTTACTTATTATAATCTGTGGTTGCAATTGATATTTTGTTGCAAGAATCCTCGCCAAAATCCGATGCGATTTGACAGTTTTTATTTTAACAAACTCTAAGAAAATCAAGAAATTGGTTTTATTTTTATTTTTTCATTTTCTTGATTATGTGACTAATATAAAGTAAAATTAATTATTTTTTTTAAATTTTTTTTTAATAGGTCACATTTTTAGGGTATAATAACAGGGACCTCCTTTCTCGTGATAGAGGTATAATAACAAGGAGGTATAATAACAAGGACCTTCTTTCAGGAACTCAAATCATCAGGATGAAACGTCACTGTTAAGGTATTTTATTATAGAAAATAAAAAAATTTAATTTATTAACTAATAATACTATTTGTTATAGCTGCAAGTTTAGTGCAGTGATAAGGGTTTTGACTTTTCTTTTAAAAATTTTAAAGTTTAAATCCCACTTAATATGAGAAGATCAAAATCTCTTATAAAAACTTGTGTAAACTCATTAAAAAAATTATTATTTTTTTTTAATGGAGTTTGGCGTTTTGTATTCTATACCATTGTCTCTTTAAATGTATATTTTGGTATGGAGGAAAATTATAGGATGACTACCGCTAGATTAGTCCGTAAGTTTGTTGCTATGTGCTAGCCAGCCTAGTGGCCTTTAAGGAGATCTATGTTATACTCTTTTGTTTACCTGTGTCTCTATATGTTTTGAGGACTTAAAAAAAATACCACAGTGAAACAAACAAACTTGTTAAGGTCTAGAAACCAAGTAGATTAGAGGCGCGTTTGAAGTTTGAACCAAAACAAGATATCATTTACAAAGGTACTGAAATTCAACCACAGAAAATAAATAGAATATGTCAGCAGTGCCTGTTTACTCAAATAGAAGATATCAGCAGTTGCAAACTAAACTTAATTGAGATTGAATGTGAATGTTCCTTTGAAATTCAAATTTAAGAGAAGAATGTAAATGTGAATGTTGCATATGAATGTTCACCAGTGTGCTAATGTTCGGCATGTTCGTTACTGTAATGAATCGTAACATAGTCAAAAGTTCACAGGACGCTAAAATTTTGTATTTATACAGTATACTTCATATTTCTCCTTTTCCGATAATTTTGAAAGTGGCATCTCAGAAACATTTCCTGTAAACTTGTTATTTCGATGCTTTTGTGTAAGCTAGGTCTCAGACATTTCCTATATGCAGTTAACTATACTTCAAGTGAAGACACTTGTTAGAGACTTGTATCCAAAATGAATCTGACATTGATGCCGACAGTGAATGGTCAAATGGGTATTCTCCATGAAGCCAGAAACTTGAACCTTCTGAAATAACCTTCACATTAGTGGGGTTTGCATCTTCCTATAGCACTAACGTATTTATGCTTGTATCGTCGCTAGTCGCTACACTTTATACAGTTATATGTCGTTCACGCACTGATTTCAATTGATATATATATATATATATATATATATATATATATATATATATATATATTCAATCAGAAACTTCTTTAATCTTGAGGTTAATTCCGACTATTGTCATTATAACCTTATCCATATCCATTTTTTATAAGATTTAAAGTGGTATTAATATATAGTGGTAACAGGAGCCACAGTGAATTCGCCTCTCCTTTTGTGGTCGTCAATAATTATTGATATGAGATCAAGCATGGAGCATGCTGAGAAGCAGGTACAAGTTGCATTTTCAAGTATTAAAATTTCATTTTTAGTTACAAATGTTATATTTCTACATCTATTTTTCTTGGGTTCGTCTGTTTTAAAGGACATGATTTCTATAGAATAGAATATTGTTGACATAAAACCTTTAAGAGAAGAATTGCTATTAACACCCTGTATGCTAATCATATTCTTAGTGTTTTTTTTAACTTTTTAATACTGGCATCTTTACGACCTCCTATGAACTTTAGCTATATTACTATTCATTACATGAATGAGTTGTCATTTTTTTAAAGGTCCTTATTTTTAATATATTAAAAATTTGTATAAGTTTAACAGTTAAATTTTCAAAATTTTAAATAAAAAATTTAAAGTTTAAATTTAATAATTAAAATTTGATTATATATATATAATAAAAGTAAAACTCATTGTTTCATGACAAAATAATTTCCTAAAACCTTAAAAGAAGAATTACATGTTAATCATATTTTTAGTGGTTTTTTTATTTTTTCTTAAAATAACTGGCATCTTTATCATTAATTATTTTAAGATTGAAATGTCAAATTCTCCGAAGTTTAACATTTTTGTAGTTATTTTAATATATATAATATATGAAAGTTGTATAACTTTAATAAGTTTAATAATTAAAATTTTAAATAAAAAATTCAAAGTTTAAATTCAAGATAAAATGATACATTATAATTATAGTTTAATAATCGAATTTTGATTAGATAAACAAAAAAAATCATTGTCCGAGGTTAAAATGTAATTTACTACTGCTAACATTTATACAGTTATATACAATTAGCAATATGAACATTTATACTTCTCAATAATCATTTATATGGCTGGTTCAAATCTCATTCGTGGCCATACGTTTGTCTATACAAGTTCCTTCTCTATGATGGCTCTTAAGGGATGGATCGTGTATGGGGAAGATTGGTTGAAAACAAGGCATCCATATTTTATGGGAGGCTATAAGGGTTCATAATTGTCATGTGTCTAAGTGGGTGGCTTGTGTTATGCATATTTTCTTTGGATCTCATGAATTCTATATGCAATTGCAATGTACATTGCAAGAGCTTTTGAGCAATATATACCAGGTCCATGTTTGATTAGAAATATTCTGTGAACCCATTGACATTATAGTACAAATCTAACTCCACCTTTATGAAAACTTATGTTAAAAACAAGTCACGCCATTTAAGAACTACAAAGAACTTTCTGACTATATACATATGTTTGTTTAAAATACAAATAAATGACAAACCCCTGACCTGTTGCTGAATGAATCCTGCTAGTTGACGTTGAATTAATGTTGTACTAGGCATGTAATTTTTGGTATTTCTCACCAATGTTATTATCTTTATCTACAGAAATTGCACCATAAAATCTGGAAATACAAGGGATGGATATAAAAATATGAGACATTCATTCTAGCTGAATGTCATTGCTGGTCCATTGCAAACTGTAATAGCTGAAGTACTAGTTTGTTTGTTTCTGTTAATAATCACCGTCACATTCTTTGAGCTCTCACTAGTAACATCTCTGTGTCACTGTCATAGAAGTAAATTTTGCATGTTTGAATAGCTTGTTTAACTCATATAACCTGAATTTTTGAGCTTAAATAGCTTGTTTAACTCATATAAACTGAATTTCTGAGTTTTAAAAGTTTTTATACTGAACTTGCTTAATGAAATAGATCTTATCTATATTATATCATAATCACATTATTTCAAAAAATTATGTGTATCATAGGGCGCCTTATCATGGGTATGTTTATCACAATGCAAAGATTCATGTCAGGTTTTACTCGTCTAGCTGCATCCCATTCACCTGAAAGGATTGCTCAAATTACTAAAAACGATAGGGAATCGTTGTAATCTTAACCTGTGTGTTTATAATAGTATATTTTATGCTTTTATACAATATGGCACTTTTGTAATATATTTGTATTACCTATTGCTATAGCTCAGGACAACAACGAACTTCAGTACAAACTCCACGCTATGGACACATTTGACTGGAGGATTGAACTATCAGGTATTATTAAGTTGTGGATAACCCTTACTTTTTCCCTCATATGCTTTAGATCTTTTTTTGTTTTGTATTCCTTGGTCAAAAATATGATTTATATACAGCATACTAGAACATAATGATAGTGCGCATTTTTGCATGGGAAAAACTCTGTACTATAGTTTATATCTAACAGCTTTGCATATCATTGATACAGAGCTTTAATTTTTTAGTTCTTTAAATGTACACCTTGAACCATAGTTGCAACAAAGGGACTCTGGAAAAAGGTCTGCCAATATACAATATATCAGGTCACAGTATTCGTGTTAAAGTCAAATAATCACTTTATCACATAATTTTTAGAAATCCTTTATAATTTTGTTGTAAGACTGAAATTATTATTTATTCATTTCAAGCTTAGACTGCCAGAAATATTTGGTTCAAGCAATACAATATGCAGCGATCCAATAAAAATCTAGAATCTAAGGTGTAGAGAGGTGCAAGTCAACTCGAAGAGGACATTTTTTTCCCTTCAATTTATATTACGAGGTTTAAAATTTTATAGATACAAGTGTCTTGCACCATTGGTTCCATAATGAATAGAAATATTTGAACCCATGTCAAATAAGTTTTTATTTATTTTTTAATTATTATTTAAGAACTTTGGAACTATCCTATGAAAGGTTCCATTGCAACACAAAACAGGACTAATTTTCTTTTCACTAGCGTGTGGATCTATAAGAGAAATTGATACACTCGAGATTTAGCATATCATTTTATTATTCCATTATTTTATTTTGGACATATTGTTATGCTGTTGTAATTAGGTCTATTCTTACCTTCGGTGGTTCCGTCTTTGCAGGACTATTCTCGGGGTGAATAGAACTATATATACTTCATTAATATATTGAAATCATGTTCGTTGCTTTGACATGGTATCAAAGCAAATTTTCGGCGTCAAGCTCTCTTGAATGATTAGAAGCGTTGCTCTCATTCTTGATTAGTAGCTAGGCTGGGATCTGAAGGGAAATTGGTGCTAGGCGAGGCTAGGCGGACTAGGCTAAGGCTAAGGGAGAGCGTGGCTATGTGGACTAGGCTAAAATTTCTCGAGCGGAAGCCGCCCGCAGCCAGCTTGCGAGCGGAAGCAAGCCGCCGCCTGCAGAGCGGAAGCCGCCCGCAGCCAGCTTGCGAGCGGAAGCAAGCCGCCGCCTGCAGAGCGGAAAGGAGCCGCCCGAAGGAAGCCCCCGCCCGCGAGCGGGAGCAGGCCGATGCCCACAAGCGGAAGCCAATCGTCCTCTGCCAGCTTGCGAGCGGAAGCAAGCCGCCGCCTGCAGAGCGGAAAGGAGCCGCCCGAAGGAAGCCCCCGCCCGCGAGCGGGAGCAGGCCGATGCCCACAAGCGGAAGCCAATCGTCCTCTCGGGTAGCATCTCCCCGAGAGGAGACACCCTCTTACGGGTGGGCTGGGTGTTTTAAACACCACGAAGCCGATCTGCCCACGAATGTGGGATAAAAACCCAAACATCGCCACGGCGTAAACAACCTGCATCTGGCGTCAAACCTGAAAATATTATGGAATTTTTCCTTAATTTTTGGGACGATGAAAGCTTGTTTTGATGCCATAGCTGGACTCAGCAAGTAAATCCGAGCATCTTTTTCGGATTATTTTTTTCGTTTGGAGCTCAGATCTTCTGGAGCATGCATTTCCTCCATATCCAGAGGTGTCACGCAGAAGCAGAGGCGATCAGTTGCAGGTCAAATCGCAGCAGCAGAGGCGATATTTGCATCGATCGAAGGCTATGAAAAATTCTACAGATTGCCGATTTTTTGGGTGGATTTGGTGCGCAGCCGCAGGCATGAGCTCTGTGACGTCTTCCAGGACGAGTTTCCCGCGTGCCACCACACCGCCACCCGGTGGAGCGGAGGTGGCCGCATGAAGGAAGGACTCGGGGAGTCCTCCTTAAAGGTTGAGCGCCCGCTGATCCTTTCGGATCAGCTCGCTAGCCCACTTGGTTGTGGGCTGAGCGGTAGGGCTCAGGGAGCCCCGAGGTCGCGGGGTCAAAACCCGCCGACCCCACCCCCCGATAGGTAAAAAAAAAATATATTTTTGCGGTTTGT
Organism: Wollemia nobilis; assembly: GCA_028583015.1. NCBI lineage: Eukaryota > Viridiplantae > Streptophyta > Pinopsida > Araucariales > Araucariaceae > Wollemia > Wollemia nobilis. The sequence continues at coordinate 4,458,087 of JAQPPZ010000755.1, read as the reverse complement.
TTAATTTTTTTCTGATGTTTTTTTTAAATTTTTTAGTTTAATTAAATTATTTTTCATATTTTTCTTAAAAAAAAAATTATTTTTTAATATTTCTTATTTTTTTTTAGAAAATTTTGTTTAATTAAACTTTAATTATTTTTAAAACATTAGAGATTAAATTTTTTTACAAATAAGGGGGCCTATTTTTTCAAAAATCAAAGGGGGGAAAGTGAGTAATTTTTTTTCAGCATTTGAAAAAAAGCAAAATTGGCATTATTGTAAAGGTGCATTTTCGGCAGCGCCCGACACCTAGAGGTTTATTTTTGTGGGCACTTTTATGTTGTATGTTGCATTTTCCATTTTTTTGCACTACTTCATTAAAAGTTAAAAATCAAATTCACTCCCTAAGTCCCCGAAATAAATAAAACCTATCCATGCAATTTATTGCACTGCAACGTTCGGTATTTGTGATACCTCTGGCCAGCACTTACAGGTAATGCTGTCGTGATTTCGCTACTGTATCCGCCGCCTAATATAGCTGCCATAACGACGTCTGAGCTTGTTCTCTATTAATTGTCGGAGAGACATAAGTTTACCATTTTGCTATTTTTTTTACTCCATCCACTACCCCAATCGTTCTTGTGTTTAGATGTAAAACCTGATGAATGTTCTGATTTCCAAAGTGTTTAGGGGAAGTTACGACCCACGCATGAGGATTGACGACTTTGTATGGTAGGTGTCATCAACAAGACGATTCCCTTTCAGTACCGCCTAAGTACCACGTATCCTATAATCATTGAAATTACTTACAGTCTCCCTCATGTAAGGGCAGGTAATTTCTCTGATTTTTCAAAATACCTATAGTCTCCCTCGCGTAAGGGCGGGTATTTTGTACAGTATAACGACCTAGCATTAAGGTACATCGAAATGGGGACCATTTGGTGTTATAAGGAACCCTCATTATGGCTACAAAATTAATGACTGATGCTCATCGTTATTGAAAAGTCCTAATTACACACCATGGAAAAACAAGATGAAGGCTATCCTTGTCATGGAAGACCTATGGGATGTTGTTTCTGGAGCAACAACACGACCTTCATCAGCAGCTGGATCAACAACAGCTACAGCTCCAACTGCAGATCAGATTGCATTTGACAAGAAAGATAGTAGAGCAAGAGTGCTCATCTTGCTTACGGGTTCCCCTATACTCCAACAGGAAGGGTTCAAAGAAGAAGGCTAATTTTTAGAAAGGAGGACATTCTCACAAAGATTCAAAAGGGAAACAACCTCAACAAAAAAAAATATATTGCAAGATTTGTGACAAAGAGGATCATGATACAAACAAATGTTGGCACAATAATAAACAACCAAAACAGAAAGGCTAGAACAAACCACAACATAGGAATAAGCAACCCAAAGTGAATGTTGTTGTCGAGGAATTTGACTCGGATTCTGAGAGCGCACACAAGATGCTTATGACTACCATAATTTCTAAATAGAAGGATCATATATGGTATGTCGATTCTGGCGCTAGTAAGCACATGACTGGCGACAAATTGTGGTTTGAGTCCTTTGAGGCCAAAGATGGAAAACCTGTCACTATTGCTAATGATAAAAACTACAAGGTTTAGGGAGAAGGTACAGTTTCAATCACTCTTCCTGATGGCAAGTGTCAGATTGAAAAAGTTCTCTATGTTCCAGGATTGACGAACAATTTGTTGTCAGTCACACAAATTCTAGACAAGGATATGGTTGTCAACTTTAGTGTTGAGGGAGGCAAGAAGTGTTGTTCTATTACCAAAAGGGGTAAGAACATTGCAACCGCTTCATATAAGCATGGCTTATTTGCCTTAAATGCTATCTCTACTCCACATTTAGCCATGACAGTCTCTACAAAGGAGGCAACTTCCCTATGGCACAAGAGATATGGGCATCTTAGTTCTGGTTACTTACTTGAGCTAAGTAAGTATGAGATGGTAAAGGGTCTTCCTTCCATTTCTACCATATTGCCAGTGTGCTCTGACTGCTTGGCAGGAAAGCAGCATAGAGTACCTTTTGAGAAGAGCTCTACAAGAGCAAAGAAACCTCTGGAGTTGATTCACACCGATCTGTGCGGTCCCTTCACATTCATCAGTTGTGGAGGGAAGAGGTATTTTCAGTTGTTTGTAGATGATTACTCACAAAAGATGTGGGTGTTCTTCCTTAATCTAAAATCTGAAGAATTTGGTTTCTTTCAGTAATTCAAGAAATCTGTTGAGGAGTCAGGGACTTCTATAAACACCCTTCACTCAGATCGAGGGGGGAGTTTACCTCTAAAGAATTTTCTACATTCTTGATTGCACATGGGATTACGAGACAGTTAACTACTGCTTACTCCTCAGCAAAATGGAGTTTCTGAAAGGAGGAACCGTTCAATCATGGAAATGGTTTTTTGCATGCTCATAGGAGCTAGTCTTGATCAACAATATTGGGCAGAAGCTGTCACCACAGCAGTATATCTGTTGAATAGGGCACCCACAAATGCCCTACAAGGAATGACTCCACAGGAAGCTTGGAGTGGTCAAAAACCCTCCATATCTCATCTACGCATTTTTGGATGTAATGCTTTCATGCACATACCAAAAGAGAAAAGGAAGAAGCTAGATGAGAAGACATTGAAGTGTATTCTTCTTGGCTGTGATGAGCACTCTAAAGGTTATCTATTGGTTGATCCTTTGACCAAGAAGATTCATGTCAATAGAGATGTTTTTGATGAGGCTTTCACATCACAAAGCACATCTAATGTATACCTATATCTTGTGGAATCCAAAGTTGAGAAGTCCCCTTCGTCACCAAAGACTGGAGATCCTCCTACTTTTGCATCTTCTTCATCACCACAGAAGAAGAATCCAAAATGGTATACAAGTACAATCAAAGACTCCAAGTTATCCACTCCACCATATTTGACTTTGGATAGACCTCGTACTCGCAACATGTCTCGACAGGAGAAAGCAACAATAGAGACTACTGAGGTTGATGATATTTGTCAATATTTTGAGGAACTTTTTGGAGATCTAGAGAGAGAAACAGAGGATATGGATATAGATGATGATAGGGTGTTTATGTCTTCAATGAATGAACATGAACCTACTTCTGTACAAGATGCTCTTAGTGAGCCACAATGGAAGGCTACTATGGATGCTGAGTATAAGTCTTTGATGAAAAATAAAACTTGGAAGCTTATCGATATGCCACATGGAAAGAAGCCTATTGGTTGCAAATGGGTGTACAAATTCAAATACAAGGCAGATGGGACAATTGATAAGCATGAGGCCCATCTTGTTGCAAAGGGCTATGCTCAAAAATAAGGCATTGACTACGAGGAAAATTTTGCACCTATTGCTCAGATGACCACTATTCAAGTCATTTGTGCTATGGCAGCATAGTATGGGTGGAAAGTTCACCAGATGGATGTCAAGAGTGCTTTTCTGAAATGTGATCTCCAAGAGGAATTCTACGTGATTCAACCTAAAGGATTTGAAATGGAAGGCCAAGAGTAGAAAGTGTGCAAGTTGGTCAAATCCTTATATGCTTTAAAACAAGCTCCTCGAGCTTGGTATATAAAAATGGATAATCACCTCCTGCAGCATGGATTTAAGAGATGTCCGTCAAATGCAAACCTCTATTTCAAGAAATAATATTTTGAGACAGTGTTGCTTGTACTCTATGTTGATGATCTGCTCATTATAGGGAGTTCAAAAACTATGATATCTACTGTCAAAAAGGACTTGTGTAAATCTTTTGAGATGATAGATCTCGAACTTCTCCATTACTATCTTGGTCTGGAAGTGAATTAGAAGGAGCACTACATCAAAGTGTCTCAGAAAAAATATGCGAAGACACTATTAGACAAATATCGCATGACTGATTGCAAGCCAATGGCAACACCGATAGAATCTGGGCTTCAGCTATTGCGATATGATGATTCACCTCAGTAGATGGTACTCTCTATCGATAGCTGATTGGGAGTCTCATATATCTGACAAACACTAGGCCAGATATCGTGTTTACTGTCAACTATATTTCGAGGTTCATGCAGGAACCTAAGACTACTCACTAGAAAGTAGCAAAACATGTTCTTCACTATGTTCGTGGCACAATGGAATATGGCCTAGAATACAAGAGGAATAACAAATTCTTCTTGCAAGGATACACGGACTCTAACTATGTCGGGTCATATGATGATCATAAGTCAACTTCAAGATATATATTTCATCTTGGATCCGGTCCTGTCTCTTGGCACAACAAGAAGCAATAGGTGGTTGCTATCTCATCTACAGAGGCAGAGTATCACACCGCACGTGAAGCTGTGTGCGAAGCGATATGGTTGCGTCACATTCTGACAAGTATGGGTCTTCCATTAAAATCTCCAATACACTTGTTCTCGACAACCAGGGTGTTTTGAACCTTGTTAAAAATCCAGTGCATCATGAGAAAACCAAGCACATTGACACACAATATCACTTTATTCGAGACGAAGTTCCAAAGCACCGAATTCAGCTTCAGTACATTCCCACCGATGCTCAAGTTGCAAACATTTTCACTAAGGCACTTGCATGTGTCAAATTTGAACTGTTTCGTAGCTCCCTATGTATTGCAAAATGATGTAATCAGGGGGGATGTTAGTATAGCTAGTAGAATTACCCAAATAATGTAATAAGGGGGGATGTTAGCATATCATTCTATTATTTCATTATTTTATTTTGGGCATATTGTTATGCTGTTGTAATTAGGTCTATTCTTACCTCCGGTGGTTCCGTCTTTGCAGGACTATTCTCGGGGTGAATAGAACTATATATACTTCATTAATATATTGAAATCATGTTCGTTGCTTTGACAAAATATACTCATGTACTGTTGTTGCAGTTTCAAAGTTTTATACTAGTGATGTAATTGAAGAATATGTGCTTATACTGAGAGGGGGTGAACAGTATACAATAAAACTTTTTTCTTTTTAATCCAAATAATACCATCAGCATTATTAAAACAATAAACATCACATAAAGCATCACACACATGAGTGACATGATTTTTACGTGGTTCACCCAATGATGGCTACTTCCACGGAGAAAATATTTCTTATAAATTTTTCTCAAATAAATTCTCTTGGGAATCCTTTCCCTCCAATGTTTATGGACCTCTATCCAAAGGAGATGTTGATCTCCTAAATCAATTTCATGGATCTTTGTCCACAGGAGAACTCCTTCTCCTCTGCTCTGGTTGGTGCTCCTCTAGAAGACTACTGCACTGGCTTGTGGATCCTTCTCCATTGCATTGGCTTATGGATCTCTCTCCACTGAAGACTCTTGTCCCCACTTAGAAGACCTGTCCTCACTGCCCTGGTTGATGGATCTCTATCCACTGGAGACTATTATCCTCTCTGCTCTGTCACCTCCAAAGCTTTGTCTCAAATCTGCACTAACTCAGTCCTTTGATCTAGCACAAGTCTGATCAATCTCTATCTATGGTCTGACACAAACCTGTCCTCAAATCTGCACCAAACTCTGCTCCACAAATCCACACAGAACTTGCTCAAATCTGCTCAACAAGTCCACACAGAACTTGTTCAATCTCATAGAAACATAAAGAGAATTGTAAGAGACTCAATATGTTCTATACTTATCACAATGCTCAATTACTTTTTCAACTCAATTTAGAATATAGAATAGTTTGTTTTATGGAACTTGAACAATCATTTCACACATCCACTTGACAAGGCTCAATCAAATCTACTCGACCAATCACTCAATGAAACAATCCTTGCTCACAAACCCTAGTCCAAGCATATGAACACTTCACTCAAAATGTTTCCAACAATGCTTAACAACAAATCTCACATAACAATGATACTCATGTTCTTTTCAAACCCTAGTTCAAGTTCTTTGCACAACAACTCACTTCAACAACAATGCTTATAAAGCAATGATACTCTAACCCTCACTCAAGTTTTTCACACAATCAATGGCTTCAACAACAATGCTTATAAAACAATGATACTCTAACCCTCACTCAAGTTTTTCACACAATCAATGGCTTCAACAACAATTCTTATAAAACAAGGTTTTAATAACAATTCTTTATTCCATAAAACCTTGAAGCATTAACTCAACACACTCAATAGGAAACCTTAATAGAGTCTTTTTCACTCAAAACTTATTTTCCAGAAAACCAATTAATCAACTCAACTATGGAAGAATGTGCTCATATCTTTTTATTGATGAATAAGAAATCTCATAAATCTGTCACAACCACAAACATTTCTATGCAAGCTGAAAGAGGTTAGAAGATAAATATTTCTCACAATATAATGTAAATACTTAATTACACCTTATCACTCCACCTTTCAAAAACAACCATCAACATAAATAAAATATTTATCCAATAACACCTTATAAACTCCCAACTAAACATAAATTCAACATCCACCAAAATAACTCAAAACCTCTTTAATCAAATTTGATGGCAAAAAGAACTTTGGCAAAAATCAAACCTCCTTTCCTTATAACTCCAATAACATAAATCACTTCTCAATAAAACAATCTTTCATAAACCCTTTTATCTCCAAATAACACAAATCAATTATGAATAAAATAACCTTTCATAAACCCTTATTACTCCAAATAACACAAATCAATTACCAATAAAATAATTCTTCACAAACCCTTATAACTCCAAATATCCCCTTAGAAAACTTTAGGCAACATAAAAATTTTAATCAAAAATTACCTTTGCCACTAGTGGGATTCGAACCCACAATCTCTAACTTCGCGAGCGCTCTACCCGCGGATTTGACCACGGCGTGCACTAGATGCACATTTGAAACATCACAAGCACCTCGTGCTCTTTCTTCCACACCTGTCACTTAAATCGAATGCAAACCAAAAGCTTTCCCCTTGGTTCTCAAGTCGAACACGCCAATTAGCGTCCACGCGAATCGATCGTGGACTCTTCCACTCCCAACGCTCTCACGAAATGCATTGTACCAGTGGACCACCGTGTCCAATGTGGGTCAGACCTTACGCTCACCCTTTTCGTCTTCTTCCTACCGCTAATAAGACAAACAAACTCTTTGTCTTCTTCCTCAACGTTCAACGATTGCACAAATTTCTTTTAGCTTGGTCACATGAAAATTAATTCGAAGAGGGATAACTTTTGAATGCCTCTTGGCATATTATTTATACACGAATTCACCATATGGCTTAGACGTCGGCGCTCCATTTAATTCGATGACGTCGACACATTTTAAAACCTTTTATAATTTATAAATTATTTAAATTCTAATAGAATTTAAATTTTATAAATTATATTTATAAACCTTTTACTTTAATAAAATTAAAGTCTTCCTTGGGATAAAATTTAAACCTTCAAATTGTACTCCATTGATTTGATTATTCTGTCATCATGGTTTTAATAAGAACCTTAATTTTGTCATTAGGATGTTTAACAAAAACCCTTGTAGAATAATATTTGAATAACCTTTTTCTTCAACTATTGCTCCTGGTGTTAATGATGGTGTACTCCATGGTATTAATGACAGCTTCATGTGTTCACTTTGGCATCAATGACAACTTCTCACTTTGACATCAATGACAACTGAATGAGCTCAAAATGTCCAACAGTAATTTTTTTAATAATATAATATAATATTATAATACAATCAACCTTGGGTTATGTGTGGCCCATGCTAACCCTTATACAATATAATAGTATATCCCCAAATATCTATTCCTCAGTACCCTACCATAATGTATATAAGATATTACAATTGAAACTCCTGTCAATATATTCTCTCTTAAAAAGGGTTGTTTTTGTGATGTGGAAAATGCAAGTTGTGCATAATATATATTAAAGGCCATCCTTCGTGCAAAAATTTGAATGATACTAATTTCATAAAGATTTATGAGGGAGAGGGGTTATTAGGTCCTCTATGCCCTTCCAATCAAGCTTGTCTAACTATTCTTAGTTCTCTGCTCTCAGCTCATCTACATGTTCTTTGCAAAATTCATTCAATCAAACAGAATGCCATTAATTCTGCAATATAAATTCCTATTGAATGCCTCTCAAAGTCACAGGCCAGTCGCTCTCCTTCCTCTCAGGACCCTTCTAAGTTTCTAAAACATGTAACCACCTTTGCTCACCCTTTATGCCTAGGTGGGTATTTGGTTCAAAATGTACACTGCACAGCTAACCACCTTTGCCCAGAATTTGTTTTCCATATTTCTTGAGTGAATCTAGGCATCTCAATGATGGTTTGAATCTTCTGTTTATCCACCCTATTTTGGTGGAGTGTATACAGAACAGTATGCTCATATATGATGTTAGCTTCTGTGCCTTGCAAATCCTTATTGTTGAAATAATTGATAATTTTTTTGTTGCATGCTCTTTGTGTTTCTTATTTAGTGTGCCAGTGGAATTGCCTTCTATGTCTGTGCCTTTCGACGTTTGGCTGCAAATGGAGTTTTCTTCTTGTGTGAATTCAAGATGAAGACTTCTTATGGCAGATGTTCATACACTGAATTCAATGTTGTTAAGACATTCGAGGGGTTCTGAATTCTGAAGATATAGTGGACATCCTAGTCACAATTTCCAAGAAGTCTGGAGAGGCGTCCACTTAGTAAAGTAGTTTTTAATGTCCACGAAAGAAAATTGATAAAAAAAAATGACCATTGACAAATTTGTAGGTGGTTATCTATAATATACTTGATTTTCAGAAGATGCCAAAAATATAAGGATGCACCTATATGTACTTTTCTCAATAACTGAAAGAAGGAAACTGTAAACTATTTATGCTGATTAAATCTTCTCATTGACAAAGGTATAATTGACATTTGTTGATTTCTGGTGTGTTTATTTCAGATTGAACATCATTTATTCCCATCAGTCTGTCATGTTCACTACCAAAGCATACATCCCATTGTTAAAGAGACTTGCAATGAGTTTAATCTTCCTTATTATTGTTATCCATTTGTAAGTATGTTTGATTTTACAAGATCTACATTTCTTCTTGTGTTTCATGTTTCAATTCACTGATTAATTCTTGTTTTGCAGTTTTGGGCTGCATTGAAAGAGCATTTTCTTTATATCAAGAAAGTTGGAAGTGGGAACTTTGAGTGACGTCTCAATGGTTAAGAAAAATATGGAAGAGACTCTGATATGATAGAATAAAGTGCAATTTTACATGTTTTCTGCAAAGAAGCCACTTGTTATATCCTCTTAGTTGCAGTGAAAGTCTCATGGTTGTTTTGTAGATGCACAAACAGGGTTTCTATAGTGGCAGATATTGAGGTTCTGGCAGTCATGTATTTAGGATTGTTGGACTTATATATAGATATATATCCTGAAGAGGCATCTTAAGGGTTTTCATTTTCCCATCTCTTGTTGCCTTCTGATAAAAATCTCTCTTAAGAGTTATTAGCCATGCCATGGAATTGTGGACATTGTGAGGCTCGATGCTTGTTTAAATACAACATAAAATGGAACTATATTTAAATTTTGATTTATTTTTAAAATTTTATTTGATTAGTTGGGGCAAGATTTGCCAACCTAAAGATAGTGGTGGCTTAGGCTTGCGAAAGTCTTGTCTCACACTTAGCAAAAATTTATTGGAGATGGATTTCCAATCCAGATTCTTTGTGGATTAATATTTTAATACAGAAGCACATCAGTCAATGTGCATCCGCTAATCTCTTGTTGTCCCATCCATGGAAAGGCATCTTCCCTTTAGAAACGTATCCGAGATATAAGCTCATCATCATAGTATTTCTCTTTTGGATTCCCCAAGGGGGACACTCAATTGAATTTTGGGATGATGATTGGTCATAGTATCGACCACACCATTAAAAGAGAGGTTTTTGGTTTCAGGTTAAAAAGTGTAAAAGACTTTTTTAAATCTATAGAAGGGCAAGCAATGATTCTTACTGGAGTTTTTTAAATCTGTTGAAGGGCAGGGAATGATTCTATTGGAGTTTTAGAGAGTGTAATTTTTGAATTGCAAAGTTATATTCCATGTTATATATCTAGTCTTAATATTCTTCAAACATTTTTATTTTAGAAAGGCTAGTCAAACTTGATTATTGGAACTGTTACAAGCATGGAGTATTTAAAACCACCCTGGACATTATTGACCATCTGGTGGATGTTGGTCAAATCAATTAGAAACATTATAAATATTTTTGAATGACATAGCTCAGTTTTTTATCCCAATTTTTTTTGGTATAAAAAGACAAACCCCTTTCTGAAATTCACCTACACGACTTCTTTCAACATTTTAAGTACGACAGGTGACTTGAGGTATCAAACCATGGTCTCCTAAGGCAAAGGTCACAACTACTCATTACTGCGAAAACATTATGAATAATTTTGAATGACAGAGCTCAGATATTTTAACCCAAATTTGTTTGGTATAAAAAGGCAAACCCCTTTCTGAACTTCACATTACGCACAAACTTCTTTCAACATTTTAAGTATGATAGGTGTGTTAGGAATCAAACCATGGTCTTAAGGTAAAGGTCACAACTAATCAAATTATTATTATGGTCTTAAGCTAAAAGGTCATAACTAATCAAATTATTATTATGGTTTTAATCAAATTATTGTTATGGTCTTAAGGTAAAGATCACAACTAATCAAATTATTATTATGGTCTTAAGTAAAGGTCACAACTAATCAAATTATTATTATGAAACATATATTATTGCTTTTATTATTATTTATTAAAAAATTAAGGTAAAGGTCACAACTAATCAAATTATTATTATAAAACATATATTATTACATAAAAGTTATTTTTAACTTTTATTATTATTTATTAAAAAATTATATATTATGTTATTATAAAAAATTATATATTTTATATATAATAAGATATAAACTTTTTTAAAATTTCGATCATAAATTTGTATTGCATAATATATATGAAAAATTATTTTTAAAATAATAATATATATTTTTTTTATGCTTTTAATTAATAGTATGCTTTGATACTATTGTTATGTTTTGAACTTGTTATAGTGATTGAAAGAAAATTTGCATCTCCAATTTGAAAATTTGAATTTATATTTTTAGAATGTTCGTTAAAATTTATAATATTCATTAAAAAAATTTAAATTATAGTTAAATTAAAATCAAATTGGAACTTTAAAATCTGAAATTGTTGAAATATGAAAATCTAAAGGAAGAAAAAAAAACTAAATATTTGTTATTTAAACAAACAAAAAATAATAATTTGAAGTATAAAATTCTCAAAAAATCCAACATTTAATTCATTTTGTTTTTTTTTTGAATTTGAATCCGGACAGGCTGTCGAGCTTTTTTATGGCCGCCACAGTATTCTGCGATGTCTGCCCCAGAAGCCGCCACACAGATCTTCGCGTGATCGCCCCTATAACCACCATGCCACAATCATTTTAAACCCATTTACACTGTTGAAAGCACCAAGAAATGGACAAGCGTTCAGTCCGTGAGGCCCGAGATTTGAACCTTGGACCTCCGCCCCCCTTATGGGGTTTGGATGAACCAATTGGTCTACGCTTCGACCTAACTGATTTTATTATATTGAAACAAACTAAAGTTATATTATTTTGGAGAAAATTTTAAACAATATATAAGGTAGCAAATATTTCTTGAAAATCAAATGACTCAAACTTGTTAGGCAATGTACTACCACTATGTGGATTGTTGAAGTATCGTGTCAACATGATGATGATGATGTAATATAAAAAAGCAAAGACATTGTTTTTTAAATATACCAACACCAAATTATATGAACTGTAATTCAATTTGGACATATTGCACTTGACCAAAATAGGTGGGGTCATTTTGATGTCATTAATTAATTTATAAAGAACAAATATTTTTTGAAAATATATGAGCAACAAATTAGGTCAATTCCAAGAGCAACTTAGGCATTGTACTTGACCAAAATACTTATTCATATTGCAAAAGATATTGAAGTATTGTGGAGTACCTCAATCATTCATAAGCATCTAATCGACAAGAATAAAAATGAAACTATAATGAATATCTAATTAATGCAAATAGAAGGCAACAATTCAAATCACTCTCAACCATGAAAGTAGAATAATAATGTTCCTTGTTAATATTTAAATTTGCAATGCACAGTAACAATCAACCTAATCGAGCATGTAGCACTTTGACAACACCACTAAGCATAAACAAAACAAAATTCTCTACATTGACAAAAAAAATGGAATGTGTAGGTGCCATGGGAAATGATAGATGGTTGGCAATTGCCACACCCAACGAACTACCTAATTCTTTCTATACACGAAAACAATAGAAGTACCCCATACCTTTTTATAAACTATTTTAGTAAATCACACATCATCATGTATACCTATACAAAAGAAAAAATACGTACAATAACACATTATTTAAATGGCTTCTAAGTTGGACTATAATCAACATGACAATCTATATTTGGCCTCTAATGTAAACTTGTTGGTATCCTTGATAATAATGCAATACAATTATTATCTAGGGCAATTGAAACAACAAGAACAAAAGGCTAAGGGGAACTCTCAACCTACCTAACTTTCAATTACTAAGTACATTGACAAATCTCTATGTATTGTTGATGCATATTCTTGCCTTAATGAAATTTCCTACTCCAATCTATTGTTCCTTATTCGAAATAATTAGTGGTCTACTATAATTTGCTTGTGCACTCTTTCAATCTGAACAATATTGTTGTGCTTTTGGTTGAGTTCTATCAATCGATAGACAAAATTCTTTCTTGATCCTTTGACATCTACATGACATCTATGGCTCTCTAAATTTATTTGCTTTTGCAAGCAATGACTCTCCTTTATATAGAAATGCAAGCTAGCAATGTATCTTTAGTTTTGATAGGTCAAATTGAGTTGTTTAAGAGGAAAATTAGTTGTTCTAAAATCATTCTACATTGGTTGAAAATTTCCATCTACTACGGAGTTTATCCCAAAAAATTATACACCATCGATGTGATCTAATTCAAAGTAGGTGTGTCAACATGCAAAGTATCTAAGCCCAACAACCAATGATTTTATCGTACATTGTGACATATTTATTTAAAGCTAGAGTCTATTGGCCTTATCGTGGCCACACATAAACATGTTTAACTCAAAGGTCAAATAGGTAGCCCACATCCTCTACGACATGTTATATGTGATAAAGTCATCATGAGGATGACCCATCACATGTACAATTTGATCAAATAAAGTCCCATCCTCACATTCATTTGTTTTAGCACATTAGGATCATTTGATCCCAAACCATGATGAAATATTTCCACTTGAGACTATATGATCCATTGTCTATGATGTTGGATTCTCCTTAAAAGAAGAAACATACTTGATTTCACCATTAGGAGAAGCAACTCCTTGGTATGATTTGGTTGACCCTCATGTACTACATATTCTTGTCAATTGGTATTATGATGAGGCTTGTTTTTCATTGGCTTACGATCTATGATGGCTATGACTTGTCTTAAAGAGAATTAATCACCCCTCATGTACATTTCCAAATTGAGGAATATGTCTCTCCTTAGTTTCCATAATGTCTAAGGCATGCTTAGGTAACATGCCTATTCCTCTAATATTTTCTATATCCATCACATCATCTCAATATAATTGCATAATATGGAAAGTCTCATCCTTTTGATAGTCACCAAACTAATGAACATGTGACTCTTGTCTATGCCTCTTCCACAAAATGAGGTGGTAAGTTACTGGAAGGAACAATAGATGGTTGAATCACACTAGACTTAAGATTTTAACTTAATCATTGACCACATGTGGGGAATACATGCAAAATATTAAAAGCAATGATAAAATTATTGCTAGAATGTGGATCATTCCATTAAAGATGAGAGTACGCTCTTAAGGAATATATAATACTTTGTCACTTTGGTGAAGGTTTCTCAATATTGTTGTACTTAATGGTAGCTTCAATGGCCTTATCCTTAGAACTATAAGCATTCCTTCAGTGTGTTCTCCAAATGTGGCTTCTTTAACTTATGATGTGTACCACTTATTGCACCCAATCTACCAACACTTGTTCTCTTGTCTTCTCCTAGATCAATGTAGAAGTGTAGGTGGTTCTCCTACCCAACTGAATATTTTATGCCTCTCTCACATAAGAGATGTAAATCAACCCACTCAATCACTTGAAAAATCATATGACCACACCACATTTTACAAGTACTTTATATCTGGATACAAAAATAAGTGTGTGTGCTCTAATAAGTAATAAGCCTAGCCATACTAGTCCATTTACATCCCCTTGAATGCATGTAATTGAAGAGAAGGTATACTCGAAGCATGCGACTTTCTTGACAACCTAGACATGATGAGATCAAGTATGCACTTACCTTCATAATTCCAAATAAACTAGGATTTTGGTCCTTTCATCCCATTCTTGAATTTAACTTTAGACATAAAACCAATATCACAATATTGCTAAAGGAATCCATATAATTCTTTGGATCAAATATTTCCTTTTGTGTTGGATGAATCTTTACTCTAGTACATTGGATACTCAAGTAAGCTCTATTTCTCATATGCACTTATCATATGCCCACCATGATCTTGTGATAATGAGCTTGTGGCTTATAATACCATGGTAGCTTTAGAATAAAGTAACGAAATAATAGTCAAAGATATATCTTAATCTAAATCATGTGATACATTGATGCACTTCATCTAACATAATATCTTCCCAATATATGGGATAACCTATATAGAGACACTGCAATAACTCACACACACACACACACACACATACACATGGGAAGAAATCCAACCAACCACATCATTCAAATTGTCAAACTCAAATTCTTTGGTTAATGATGTAGCATCCAATCTAGTGGCACCAAGTGGCAGTTGATTTTTTTTCTTGATTTGAGTGCTAATATACCAAATGTTATGGAGGCTATAACTTTTGCATACAAAAACATTTGAAACCAATTTTGTTTTCCAAATTGTATAAACGTTGGAGCTCTACATAGTGGTGGCATTAATTTATGGGTATGTTATAGATTTGTTTAAGATTCTTGTGCAAAATAGATTCTTTACAATATGTTACTCATATCAATGGATGAAATTATAGCGCTTGGTCAATTCGAATAGAAATATTACTTAAAAGCAAGAATCTCTGGTTCATCTTCAATAATAAATCATAGGTCTCAATGATAATAAACTCAATAGGAGAAAGGAGGAATCTCTTAGACTCTTTTTCATGTTAATGGAACCAGATGTATTTTTCCACATCATAGAGAAAATTGATCCTATTGAGGTATGGTCTACTTTGAAAGATATTTATGAAAAAGTAAGTGCTAGTGAAGTTAACAGGATAGAGATAGAGCTTTCCAATCTCAAAATTTTATATTTTAGTAATTTTGAAGACTATATATTTCACCTCAAACCTATAAAAGTTGATCTAGCTATGTTAGGAGGTAAGCTAAAGAGCAATGAAGAGTACGTCAAATCTATTATTTCTATTCTTTCTTCTCCTTTTCATACAATTGAATTGTTTCTTTATGTGAATGATATACCTATAAAGGAACCATAAGCCATCTCTCTTGAAGGATTTTTGAAGTTTCTAATCCATTATCAAGTGGCGATGAAGAATTGTGGAGCTCTTTGTCATATACAAGCTCATCCAAAAAAATTCAAGTAAATGAAATTTAAAGCTCAGGTGCCTAAGGGCAAGTCTAAGGTTTCAAAGGAGTCAAAAACTGGTAAGTATTATAAAAGGGAAGGACACTCCATCAAGAATTGCATTACAAGGCTAAAAAAGATTGAGATAGAATTTTTAAGGGCCAAACACAAGCTTTTTGATGATGAATATGAGGACGAAGGAGGAATATCGAAGGCCCACTAGAGCATCCATTATGGGGGGAGGAGTTACCTCTAATGCCTTCTCTCATTAGAAATTTTAGCTTAGATTATGGGGGGTGTTGAAATTTGCATAATTTGATCTTGTTTAGGCCAAGGCCAAAAGTATGAAGAAGTGCTTATGAACACCATTTATGTAACCTACAACATGTGATTATGTAAGCCTATGAACATTCATCATTTATATAAGCCTATGGTCATGTTATTTTAAACCTATGAACCCCTTTCATATTTCACCCTTAGTGGTATTATTTAATCCATATTTATGGATAACCTTGCTTAAAAGGGTAATTTATGATTATTTTATTGTAAGGTTAACCTTAAGGTTAATTTTATGTTAGCCTGAGGTTCACTTCTCATTGAGGATTTGGTATCACTATACAAACACCTCAATAAGGATCCATTTAGATCATAAGTATGAATAAAATGTGATATATTAGGGTGTCCATGGGCACCCACCTTATTATTTTTGTTGTCTCCCTTTGTTTCTTTATGTTGTTTATTATTGTTATCTTTTAATCACCTTTTCTTCTTTTTGGCATATAATTTTGGTAAATAAATTTTTTGGAAGGACTCTAGAAAATATTGTAAATTTGCACAACATTTCATTTTATCCAAATGTTATTTTTTCTATTCAAATCCTTTCCTATCATAACCTTGGAATTTAAGTTATATCCATTTGATCATTTTCAAGTATCCTAGGATACAAATCATTGAGTGTCTCTATAGGAAAAATACCCATTTTTGCTAATAATATTTCATATAGAACCAAAAAAAATTATTTTAAATTTGCTTGAAAATACTTTTGGGTCCTTTATATTTGCCTCCTTTTCAAGCTTAATGTACTATTGGTGCATACTTCACATCCATAAAGTGTCATTAACACTACCAACAATCTGAATAAGACCCAAATGATCTTCCAATCCCATAAATTTACCTCTCTACATATATTCTACAATGTAAAGAGTGCTCTCTAGCCTCCCATATTCTTTAAAATATATGTATTGTCTACCTAAGTCTATTATTTAAATATGCACCAAGATACTTGTATTTTATATTTCTTCTAGAAGACCCCCTTCAAATTGGAAGCTTGACTTTTTTTTATTTTTATTGGTGAAAACCACTATCTTGGTTTTTCTAGTATTTACTTGCATGCCAAATTCCTTGTAGAAGTGTTCTAAGGATCTTAAATTCTACCTTAATCCTTGTGGTGTCCTTACAATCAAAATGAGAAAATTTGTTTACAAAAGCAGTTTCAACACATAACTGCCTAGTCAGATACCTACCCTTCTACTCACATTTAATTATTCTTATAGATTGGAGATAACACACATCCTTGTTTAACTCCTATGTTACTTCCAAAGTGATGTGGATCCAAATGAAGCTAGCAATTGCATTGAAGTGTAGGGCTTAAATATGCCCATCTTACAACCATATTCCCTTGAAATGAGCAACCAATTTCCAAACTAGAAAGATAATATTTATCCAAAATACTCATTCGAGGGATAGCCTCTTATCTTCCTAACTTTCAATATCCCTCTAGAAGATATTGGGACAAATAGTCCTAAGACTAAATCCAACATGAGATCATAAAGCCCACGTTTTATAATTTTGCACAAATTGCTTATTAGCCAAAAATAAGACTAAGTCCTAATTTTAATAGACTAAACCTAATCCAAAGTTGCTTACATTATTCCTCATCATGTCTCCCAAAAATAGAAGCATTGGACTCCAATGCTTTTAACAAAAAAGGGAAGTCATGAGACATCTAACCAAAAGAAATCCAATGAGCTTGATGTGGAAACTAGCCTCGATGAGCTACAAGGTATGAAGTAGTAGAGTTCTATAGAGTATGTCAAGTCTTTGTATAAAAACGGTGTTGACATTGAGTGGAAGCTAAAAATTTGGTACTGTTAGGACCCCATCCTAACACTTGATGTAATAGTCCTTGTGGAATGTGGGTAGTACCCATGTTAATATTTTGTAATGTTTTATTATAGTTTTGGATTAAGAAGTGCCTATGCCAAATGGTGCCCTTCTATGTAACCATTTTTCAAGAATGTAACTGATTGTAGGTAGGAGATTCTAGCCCGGGTGGCATTTTGCATGTAAGCCAACCTTGGGAGTTAGGTGCTAGAGGAATTCCTTAAAACTGTGAGGGGCAGTATTGTATGTATCTTTTTGCATAATTGAATGAAGTATTGAAGGAGGTTGCCCCCTCGAAGAGGCTTGCGATTCAGTGCTATTGTGAGATTGTTCCTTTTCTACAATTTACTTTCGTATTGTGCATTTTATTTCCAAGTGTGTTGTGAGCATATATGTTTATTTTTAGTATTTGTGTGAGAGTGTTAATTTTAATTAGTAGGTTCCTAACAAGTGGTATCAAAGCGCTTTCCAGGGCCGTGTTCTGCTGTGACTACGATGGTTTCTGCTAATTCGACTATTAGGTATACGATTTCTGTGTTCAATTTTTCGTTTGCCAGTTTTTCCTTATTTCAAAAAAATATATATATCCAACAAAAAGCCAAAAAAATTAGTTTATTTTTACAGTAGTTGAGTAGGTTAGAAACCTATTGTCTAGGGGTTTTAAAATATCATGAAGGAGCTATCGTTATTGGCTAAGCTAGATAGCCCATACAACATCTAGTGAAGTGAGGGGTGATCAGGCTCCAATACCCAGGCCTCAGACAACACTCACGCATGGATTTGAGCTCCCACGTATCTTCGGGTATATCAGGAGACCATCTAGGATTAAACAAAATTTTATCCCTAGGAAGCTTTTTTGGCCTTGTATTGTCCATAGTGCACGGGACACAACATCTCGAAAGACTACCCTCCCGTACTGTCAGAGAGGCAGATAGTGTGCTCAAGGGTATGTGTGGAATCCTCCTTGAGTAGTGGCCTAAAATATTGGTCCGAGCACTATTGTTCATCACTATGGTATAACAAAGGGCCTATGGGTATTACATACACCTTTGCCTAGCGTACCCTGGTTCTATTTAAACCTACAAATAAAGTTTGTTCTCCAAGTCTTTCTATTTTGTTCAACCTGCAACCATAAAAAAATTTGTTACCATATCCTTCATAGAAGTTGAGCATACGAAGAAGACATCCCTATTCTAAAATTTTTACATGCAAAATGGATAATACAAAATTATAAAGTATATAGTGGATAGAAACTAATACTAAAATAGGGGAATAGGGGGTCATAGTGAGTTATAGTTAGAATTTTTATGTAAAATAATTATAGGGTTGTCCGGATATAATGTGATAAGAATAATAGATAGTTAGAAAGTTATGTGATAGTGAAAAGAATAGATAGGGAATAGTTGTGATAGAGTGATAAATAGTGGATAAAATAGTGTTAGGAATGAGGTAGTGGTTAGAAAAATATAAAAAAGGGTAGTTGACACAAACTCAATTTTTAAAACTTGTAAAAAAAAAAAATTGAAATTTTACTCAAATAGGGATATCTCTTCACTCAAAGCTTAGATTGACTCCAAAATTTAGTAGACAACTCTACATTCTATTTCAGATAAAATTGTCCTTGGTAGCTCCTGGTCAAATTTTGCACCGATTTCCCAAAATTGGTAATTTTTTATTTTTCTTGTTAAGGCCATAACTTCCCAATGGTTAGTCAATTTGACCCAAAATTTTGGGACTAGAAGCAACTCATTATTCTACACCAAAGACCCTCAAGGACCCACCTATGAATTTTTAAGTCCAAGTTGAAGAAATTGCCTCGACATCGACTTGCACCAAACTAGGAGATCACAAAAAGTCAAAGAAGTTAGTATATCTCCTCATTGAGTGCTCAGATTGAGTGGCCATCAAAGTGGTCCCTATCCTAAAATAAGTGTTTCAACCTAATTCCCAACCATTTTTTGGACCCTTACTAAAAATAGTAACTCCTAAAATCCACCTATCTATTTTTAGTAAGTCCCACAAAAAGGATCCAAACCTTCAATTATGGTTTAGGGTACTCGCCAACAAGCATTAGATAGGGAAATTCAATCCAAAGTGGATAATATGGGCAACAAACTATGGGATACAATTAACAAAAACCTACAGGCAATACAGTCACAACTCCATTCTTTCCAAGAAACTATGACTGACCTCTCCCTTGCACAAAAAGAAATGAAGGTTGAATTGGATAGTAGAGTCTCTACTGGTTTTGCAGATCAACATGACCAAGAAGACATTGGTACAAGCCACCACCAATGAGCTATACCCACCCACAATGGAATGAGATTACCAAAATTAGACTTTCCCAAGTTTGATGGAAAAGATCCTGAGGGGTGGATTTGTAAGGCAGAACAATATTTCACTCTTCATAATGTTGATCGTTTCCTATGGTTGACCATTGCTTCTTTTAATTTTGAATCAGATGCACTCCATTGGTTTTTGTGGCTTAGGAAGGTTGAACCTGAACTTTCATGGTCTGAATTTGGGCAATGCCTACTCACTCGCTTTGGTCCTAGCGAGTTTGAAGATTTTACAGGAGCCCTTTTCAAACTCAAGCAAACTTCAACCATTCGAGAATACCAAACTCAATTTGAAAAACTTGCCAATCGAACCACGGGACTAAGTGTTGATTCTTTCCAAAGTTGTTTTGTGAGTGGACTGAAGGATGACATCAGGGCTGAGGTTAAATTGTTGCGACCTCAATCACTACCACAGGCCATACAATTGGCCAAATTGGTAGAAGATAAATTCAAGGCTCTTGGTCGAACTTCTAAATTTCCTCCCTCTAAGCCATCTTTTTGACCAAGCCAATGCCAAGTCCGACTAATAAATCTCCACCTATAAAAATATTGAGTCATGAGGAGATGGAGCATAGAAAGGCACAAGGATTATGTTACAATTGTGATGAAAAATATACCAGAGGGCATAGGTGTGTGCAACAAAAATTGTACTTGCTCGATATGGATGAAGTTCCCACTATAAAATCTTTTGAGGATGAGGAGGATCCTCAAGAAATAGAAACCACAGACCAACCGATCGATCAGGAGGAAACCCAACCAAAAATTTTTGTACATGCTTTAGTAGGAGTATCCACACCCCAAACCATGAAGGTGATTGGCCATTTCAAGGGACAAAGGGTCATCATTTTGATTGACTCTAGTAGCACACATAATTTTATTGATCCATGTGTCACCAAACAAGGGAATTGTTACATTACCACATGCAATTCCTTTGAAGTTATGATTGCTAATGGTGGCACCCTACCATGCAAAGGAAAATGTCGTAATGTTAAACTCAAAATTGGGGACTATAATCTCAAGTCCGACATGTTTGCCTTACCCTTAGGAGGGTGTGATATAGTTTTGGGAGTGCAATGGTTAAGAATGTTAGGACCAATCCTATGGGATTTTGTAGAATTATGGATGAAATTTAGTCAGGATGGGTAGGAATATACCTTTCATGGCACAAAGGTAGGAGCAATTCAGTTTATTTCTTCTCATAAGATGGAAAAATTGTTAAAGAAATCTTCCCATGGCATGGTAGCTCAACTTTTTGCTATCACCGCTCTCGAGCAAGGGGAGTCTAGTCACCCACAATAATTATAGGGGATATTAAACAGGTATGCTCATGTCTTCGAGGAACCCAAGGGACTTCCTCCTCAACGCTCACATGATCATGCAATACAACTTTTTCCTGGCAGTCTACCTCCTAATGTTCGTCCATACCGGTATGCTTATGCTCAAAAAACTAAAATTGAGAAAATTGTGCAGGAACTTCGAGCTTCTAGAATTATCCGTTCTAGTGTTAGTCCCTATTCTTCACCAGTATTGTTAGTCAAAAAGAAGGATGGCACTTGGTGTTTGTGTGTGGATTATCAGGATCTTAACAAAATTACTATCAAGGATAAGTTCCCTATTCCTATCATTGATGAACTACTGGATGAGTTGCATGGGGCTCAATATTTTTCCAAGTTGGATTTACGGTCGGGCTATCACCAAATCCGCATTAAGAATGAAGATATTCCCAAAACAACCTTTCGAACTCATGAAGGGCATTATGAATTTTTGGTTATGCCTTTTGGGTTGACCAATGCACCTTCCACCTTTCAGAGTTTGATGAATTCTATTTTTTGCCCTCATCTTCGCAAATTCATTCTAGTCTTCTTTGATGACATACTAATCTATAGTCGCACATGGGAGGATCATCTTCACCACTTAGATGAAACTCTCAAACTTTTGTCTAACCATCAACTTTATGCAAAGCAATCAAAATGTTCCTTTGGTCAGTAGGAGGTTGAATATTTGGGGCATATAGTCACTAAGGAAGGAGTTCAGGTGGACCCTAAGAAAATTTAGGTAGTGCAAGAATGGCCCAAACCTCATACCTTGAAGGGACTTCATGGATTCTTGGGTCTTACAGGATATTACAAAAAATTTGTGAAAAATTATGGCAAGATCGCAACTCCCCTAACAACCATGTTGCAAAAAAATTCTTTTGTATGGACTGATTCAATTGAGAAGGCTTTTGTTGATTTGAAGTATGCTATGACCACCACCCCTATTTTGGCAATGCCAAATTTTTCTAAACCCTTTGTCATTGAGAGTGATGCATCGAGCATGGGCATTGGGGTAGTTTTAATGCAGGAGGGTCGACCATTGGCTTTCACTAGCAAGGCACTTTCTCCTCAAAATTTGGGCAAGTCCACTTATGAGAAGGAAATGCTTACCATTTTACATGCGGTCACCCATTGGCATCCATATCTCATTGGTCAATATTTTTCCATCAAAACTGATCATCAGAGTCTAAAATATTTTTTAGAACAATGGGTGGCTACTCCGAAACAACAAAAATGGGTCTCCAAATTGTTGGGGTATGACTATGACATCTCTTATAAGAAAGGTAAAGATAATGTGGTGGTCGATGCCTTGTCTCATCTCCATGAAGATCAGGCCATGTTACATGCTATCTCTACTCCTCTTTCACAATGGATTCATCAACTTCGTGAAGATCTAGCCAAGGATTCATCATTACAAACTCTCCTCCGTAATCTCCAAGAGGATCCTCAGTCCCACCCTGGCTATGTTTGGGATGGTCAGGATTTATGGTTTCATGACCGTTTGGTTATTCCATCTGAGTCTCAAATCAAGGACCTCCTCCTTCAAGAAATGCATGCTTCCCCCACAACTGGTCATTCGGGTTTTCTCAAAATATATACCCAAACCAAGCGTACCTTTTTTTGGAAGGGAATGAAAAAGGACATCAAAATATTTGTGGTCGAATGTGATCATTGCCAACGCATGAAAGGTGAAACTATGAGTTCTCCAGGAACACTTCAACCTTTGCCCATTCTTGAGCAGATTTGGATAGATATATCTATGGACTTCATCGAAGGGCTACCAAAATCTGGAGGTAAATCAATTATTCTAGTAATAGTGGATCATCTTTCGAAGTATGCTCACTTATGTTCCCTATCCCACCCTTATACTGCATCCATTATCACCCAAATCTTCCTTGATTCCATATTTCACCTCCATGGAATACCTAAATCCATTATCTCTAATCAGGATCCTACCTTCACCAGTCGCTTTTGGTAGGAACTATTCAAGTTGTAGGGGACACAACTCAAGATGAGTTCGGCCTACCATCCTCAAACCGATGGCCAAACCGAAATTATCAATAAATGCTTGGAAACCTACCTTCGATGCTTCACTTCTGAACATCCTACTCATTGGGCTAAGTGGCTTCCTTTGGCTGAATGGTGGTACAACACCACCTATCACTCTACCACTAAGGTGACTCCATTTGAAGCAGTCTATGGTCAGCTTCCACCAGCTCCAACTTCTTACATTCCAGGTAGCTCCAAGGTTCAAGCTGTGGATTCCACTCTCCGTCAGCATGACTCCATTCTTCGCCAACTCAAGCTCAATTTGGACATGGCTTAGAATCGTATGAAATAGCAAGCAGATCAACATCGTATCGAATGTAGCTTTGTTGTTGGTGACATGGTCTTTCTTCTCTTACAACCATACAAACAATCATCTCTCCAGTTGCATGGTTGTCAAAAACTTACCACCAAATACTATGGTCCTTATCAGGTATTGCAGAGGCTTGGGGCAATGACGTACAAACTAGCCCTTCCAGCTAGTTCCAAACTTCATCCAGTCTTCCATGTGTCATCTCTCAAGTAGGTTATTGGCAACAAGGTGCAGGTGCAGTCTACACTTCCAGAGTTGGATGAGGAAGGGTCCATCATTCTTGAACTTAAATGCATTCTTGATCGAAGATCATGTACCCTTCATTGGGTAAAATAGAAAATGTCTTGGTCTGGTTGCATGGCTTACAACTAGAAGATGCGACATGGGAACCTCTTCACCAAATCCAACAACAGTTTCCTCACCTTCAGCTTTGAGGACAAAGCTTTTTGAAGGGGAAGGGCATGTTAGGACCCCATCCTAACACTTGATGTAATAGTCCTTGTGGAATGTGGGTAGTACCCATGTTAATATTTTGTAATATTTTATTATAGTTTTGGATTAAGAAGCGCCTATGCCAAATGGCGCCCTTCTATGTAACCATTTTTCAAGAATGTAACTGATTGTAGGTAGGAGATTCTAGCCCGGGTGGCATTTTGCATGTAAGCCAACCTTGGGAGTTAGGTGCTAGAGGAATTCCTTAAAACTATGAGGGGCAGTATTGTATGTATCTTTTTGCATAATTGAATGAAGTATTGAAGGAGGTTGCCCCCTCGAAGAGGCTTGCGATTCAGTGCTATTGTGAGATTGTTCCTTTTTTGCAATTTACTTTCGTATTGTGCATTTTATTTCCAAGTGTGTTGTGAGCATATATGTTTATTTTTAGTATTTGTGTGAGAGTGTTAATTTTAATAGTAGGTTCCTAACAATACCACATTGGTAGGGATTGATCCCAAGGTAGAATAATGGTATGACTTGATGAGATCCACATTGATGATGTCATGAATGCTGATATGTTCTGAAAGATCAACATGGAAGGCATTCTCAAAAAACTATTGAAGAATGATATAAGGCCCACAGTGAATTGGTTTGGTATTGCTATGTGCCTTTTTTGAAAAATATCACTTATCCAAGTAAAACCAAACTTTATCCAACCTAAAAATGATAAGGGATACAATTCTTATCCTTTGCTTGCTTTTGTTGTTATTGAGTCTTATGTAGAATCTGAACCACCTTTGACTAAAGGCTATTCAAATATTGAACGAATGAGTTAGCCTTATCCCGCTCTTTTTGAATGTGCTTGGTAGCTGAAGATGGTAAGGATAAAGGTAACTCATATGGAGTCAAGAGATAGAATCCAAGATAAAATTCAAAAGAGGAGTGCTCGGTGGAACTATGGACTACTCTATTGTATGTATACTCTATATGGGTGATGCTCAAATCCCACTTAGTTGGACTAGTGTGGTGATAAATCCTCAAATTTTACACAATTGTGTGGTTAACTACTTCGGTTTGCTCATTCGAATGAGGATTATAGGCAATGGAGAAGTTAAGATATACTCCCAAAATCTTCCATAAATATTACTAAAAGTGCCCCACAAATCATGTCTCAATAAAAAATGATGCTACTAGGAAGATAGAAAGAACACCATACTGTGTTGAAGAAGAACTGTGCTAAGTCAAGTGCAGAACTGGTATTGCGACAAGGAATGAACTTAGCCATCTTGTTAAATCTATCCACAACTACAAAGACACAATCATGTTGTTGAAATTGAAAGGAACGATGGAAATATGTAAAATACCAAACCAATCCACAAGGATTAAGGAGTTTAAGCAACACCACATTAACCAAAATAGAGAGATTGAAAAACAAAAACAAGATAATGGAAGCTAACACAAAAACTGCAATATCATATCATATATCAAAATTGATTATGAGTATAATGGAGAAGCCTTGCTTAAATAGACAAGGAATATCCACCACAATCATAGGATCAACAAAGAGATAAGGATCAATATCCATTGTACAAATAGGGAGGTGTAATATGATTCATGGAGAAAAGATATCAATCCTCCAAATGTAATCAATGAGTGTAACTCCCTCGGAATTCCAAATATCCCCATAATATCTAAAATAAGATAAAAATATATATATCCATACATAAATTGGGTGGGGAAAAATAAACTAAATTAATATAAAAACAAAGTACCTATGTGAGCATAAGCTAGAGTCTAAACACCTACTCTTACACCCCCCTCAAGTGAAGCTAGGGGTAAAAAAGAAGTGGCATATCCAAAATATGAGTTTGGATAACAAGGACTAATCAGATACTCATGTACAATGTGTATCTAGAAGCTCTCAAACTAGGAGGAAAAACCACATGGGAAAAACCATCCAACTAGAAAGAGAGAAGAAGAAGAAAGGAAGGTGGCCTCATCCACACCCCCCAAGGACAACTTCCTTCACCCCAAGCATCTCTCACAATAAATGAAAATGAGGAGATGGGAAGGGTTTAGTGAAGATGTTAACAATGTGCTACTGAATGGGAATGTAGTCAAAGTTGATCACTCCATCCTAGATAAGTTATCAAATGACGTGCATATGAATCTCAATGTGCTTGGTCCTCTAATGCTCAATAAGATTGTAAGAAATATGTTTGATGCTTTGGTTATCACACCAAAGTGAAGTGTTTCACTAATATTGTGAGAAGCCAAGCTCTGTCAAAAACTATTGAATCCAAATAATCTCCTTACTATCCAATACAATTGTATGGTATTCTACCTCTATTGATGAAAGTACAATAGTTATCTTATTTTTGCGTGCCTAAGTAATAGGTGAAGAACTAAGGTAGAAGACATAACCATAAGTAGATCGTTGAGTATTAACATAGCCTGCCCAATCAAAACTTGTATATCTAGCCAACTGTAAAGGTACTGTAAAAAAGTGAAGCTCAAAATGTGAAGTATCTCAAAGATACCACAAAATATTCTTGGCAACCTACCAATGACTACATGTGAAATTCAAGAGACCAAACCAACTATAAATGATATATCAAGATGAGTGTGATTTAAGTAAATCAAACTCCCAACCAACTATCTATAAATTATGGCATCAACTCTAGGAGTAGAACATGTGTCACTCAAAACAACACCTAACTAAAAAGGAGTAGGAGATGGCTTGCAGTTAGTCATTCCAAATCATTGAAGCAAATCCAATGTGTACCTCTATTAATAAATAGAGATCCTTGAATCTAACTATGAAATCTAAAACCCAAGAAAAAAGTATAGAAGTCCAAGATCTGTCATCTCAAAATGCTTTAAAATAGAGTGCTACACAACCTGGATGCATGAAGTAGAACTGCCTATGATCAATAAATCATCAACATATAATACAATGATGATGATGTCCTCTCCATATTTCAAAGTGTAAACTGTAGGATCAAAATGGCATCTCAAAATTCCAAAATATAGAAGAAAAGAATCCATATTCTCATACCAAATCCTAGGGGCATGTTTGAGGCCATAAAGTGATCTCCATAATCTACACACCAATGATGAATCTTGGAAAAATCCTAGAGGCTGCTCCATATAAATATCTTCTTACAAATCTCCATGCAAGAAGGCACTCTTCACATCCATCTGGTAAATTGACCAACCCATTGATGCAACAATAGAGAGTACAATACGAATAAAATATAACTTGGAAACAAGGAATGTCATCTTAGAGTAATCAACCCCCTCAACCTATGAAAAATCCTTCACCACAAGTCGAGCCTTGTACCTATGAATGGATCCATATGTTGCATATTTGGTGCAATACACCCATTTGCATCTCACCATTTTTCTTCCTTTTGGAAGAGGAACCAAATCCCAAGTATGATTCTTCATTAAGGAAGAATACTCATCATCCATGGCATCATCCCACTCTTGAATTCCATGGGCCTCATCAAAACTCTATGGATCAACAAAAATTGCCTAACAAAGAAGACTCGTACTGTAAGTAGAAGTATACCTTGAAGGTGGAAGACCATCAATGAAAGATGTTGCCTCCTCAACTGTAGTTCAAACACATCTAGGCATGGGGGCAGCATGTGCAAGAACCTCTACAATTGTCTCAACAATTTCCTCATCCTCACTATGATCATAATCAAAATAACCATCTTCAAAGTAAAAAGTAGATGAGGATGGAGGAGTAGAAAGAGTGGGATCGATTGGAGAATAATGCTCATCAAACTAGATATGAGTTCAAAAAAATGGTATCGATGTTGAGCAGAAGCTAAATATTTGACACCACATTTGCAGGGACTTATTCCAAGGTAGAATCATGGTATATATTGAGGAGATCCACATTGATGATGTCATGAATGTCGAGATGTATCGAAAGATCAAGATGAAAGGCATTCTCAAAAACTTGCTGGAGAATGGTATAAGGTCCATAGTGAAGTGGTTTGATCTTGCTATGTGCCTTTTCTAAAAAACATCACTTATCCAAGTAAAGCCAAACTTTATCTCCAACTTGAAAATGATGAGGGATACGATGCTTATCCATTAATTGCTTTTGTTCTTGTTGAGTCTTCTACAAAATCTAAACCACCTTTGACTAAAGGCTCTTCAAATGTTGAATGAATGAGTTAGCCTTATCTTGCTCTTTTTAATGTGCTTGGTAGATGGAGAGGGCAAGGATAAAGGTAAATCATATAGATCCAAGGACTAGAATCCAAGATAAACTTCAAAAGAGAGTGCTTTATGGAGCTGCAGATTGCTCTATTGTATGCATGATCTATATGGGTGAGGCTCAAATCCCACTTAGCTAGACTAGTGTGGTGATAAATCCTAAAAATTTTCACAAGTGTGTGGTTAAATAATTCTATTTACCCATCTGAATGAGGATGATAGGAAGTGAAGAAGTTAAGAGATGCTCCCAAAATATTCCATAAAGATTGCCAAAAGTGCCTCACAAATCACAATTCTCGATAAAAATAATGCTACTAGGAAGATCGAAAGAGCGCCATATTGTGTTGAAGAAGAGTTGAGCTAAGTTAGGTGCAGAACTGGTCTGGCAACAAGAAATGAACTTAGCCATCTTGTTGAATCTATCCATAAATACAAAGACACAATTATGTTATTGAAATTGAAAGGAACAATGGAAAAATGCAAAACACCAAACCAAGCCACAAGGATCAAGGGGTTGAAGCAACACCACATTAACCAAAATAGAGAGACTAAAAATCAAAACAAGAAAATGGAAGCTAACACAAAAACTACAATAACATATCATATATCAGAATTGATTATGAGTAGAATGGAGAAGCCTTGCTTAAATAGGTAAGGAAGATCCACCATAGTTGTAGGATCAACAAAGAGATAAGGATTAATATCCACCATACAAACAAGGAGGTGTGATATGATCCATGGATAAAATATCTCAACCCTCCAAATGTAATCGATGAGTGTAACTCTCTACGAATGCTAAATATCCCCATAATATCTAAATAAGATTAAAAAAAATATCCACATATAAAGTGGGTGGGGAAAACTAAACTTAACTAATATAAAAATAAAGTACCTAGGTGAGCATGATCTAGAGTCTAAACACTTACTCTAACATCCCATTCAAGTGAATATAGGGGTCAAAAAGAAGTGACATATCCATAATATGAGCCTTGACAACAAGACCTGAACAGATACTCATGTACAATGTGTATCTAGAAGCTCTCCTATCAGAAGGAAAAACCATCAAGCTAGAAAGAGAGAAGAAGAAAAAAGGAAGATGGCCTCATCCACACCCCCCAAGGACAACTTACTTCACCCAAAGAATCTCTCACAAAAAAAAAAAATGAGGATATGGGAAGGGTTTACTGAAATATTAGTAATCTACTACTGAGTGGGAATGTAGTCCAAGTTGATCACTCCATCCTAGATAAGTTGTCGAATGAAATGCCTATGAATATCAATGTGCTTGGTCCTCTGATGCTTAATAGGATTACAAGAATTATGTATGGTACTTTGGTTGTCACACCAAAGTGAAGTGCTACACTAATCCTGTGAGAAACCAAGCTCTATCAAAAACTATCGAATCCAAAGAATCTCCTAACTAGCCAATACTACTACCCAATATTTTGTCTCTATTGATAAAAGTGTAATAGTTATCTTATTTTTGTACACCCAAGTAATAGGTGAAGAACTAAGGTAGAAGAAATAACCAGAAGTAGACTGTTGAGTATCAACATAGCCTGCCCAATCGAAATCTATATACCTAGCCAACTGTAAAGGCCCCCTAGAAAAGTGAAGATCAAAATGTAAAGTCCCTTGAAGATACCATACAATTTTCTTGGCAACTTGCCAATGACTGTCATGTGGATCATGTGAAAATTGGGAGACCAAACCAATTGCAAATGATATGTCAAGATGAGTGTGATTTAAGTAAATCGAACTCCAAACCAACTATCTATAAATGGTGGTATCAACTCTGGGAGTAGAACATGTGGTACTCAAAACAACACTAGACTAAAAAGGAGTAGGAGATGACTTATAGTTAGTCATTCCAAATCACTGAAGTAAATCCAATGTGTACTTATACTGATAAATAGAGATCCTTGAATCTGACTATGAAATCTAAAACCTAAGGAGAAAGTGTAGAAGTCCAAGAGCTGTCATCTCAAAATGCTCAAAAAGAGAGCACTACACAACCTGGATGCATGAAGTAGAACTTTCGGTGATCAATAAATATCAACATTTATTACAATGATGATGATGTCCTCTCCATCCCTCAAAGTTTCAACTGTAGGATTAGAATGGCATCTCAAAAATCCAAAAGATAGAATAAAAGAATCCATCTTCTCATACCAAATCCTAGGGGCCTGTTTGAGGCCATAATGTGATCTCCATAATCTGCACACCAATGAAGAATCCTAGACAAATCCTGTAGGCTGCTCCATATAAATATCTTCTTGTAAATATCCATGCAAGAAGACACTCTTCACATCCATCTAGTAAACTGACCAAACCTATGATGCAACAATAGAGAGTACAATATGAATAGAATCCAACTTTGTGACAAGGGTAAATATCTCAAAGTAATCAACCCCCTCAACCTATGAAAAATACTTCACCACAAGTTGAGCCTTGCACTTATGAATGGACCCATATGTTTCATATTTGGTGCAATACATCCATTTGCCTCTCACCATTTTTCTTCCTTTTGGAAGAGGAACCAAATCCTAAGAATGATTCTTCATTAAGAAAGAATACTCATCATCTATGACATCATCCCACTCCTGAATGCCATGGACCTCATCAAACCTTTGTGGATCAACAAAAACTGCCTGAAAAAGAATACCTGTGTTGAAAGTAGAAGTATGCCTTGAAGGTAGAAGATCTTCAATAAAAGGTTTTGCCTCCTCAACTATAGTCCAAGCCCATATAGGCATGGGGGTAGCATGTGTAGGAACCTCTGCAACTATCTCAACAATATCCTCATCCTCACTATGATCATCATCAAAACAACCATCTTAAAAGTGAAAAGTAGATGAGGATAGATGAGTAGAAAAAGTGGGCTTAATGCTCATCCAATTGGACATGAGTTCAAAAAATAACTTCATGTGTATCTGGATCTAATAATCTATAAGCTCTCATATCCTCATAATAGCCAATAAAAATGAGTGGCTTGCTCTTTCTATCCAAAGTTATCCTTTTCTTATTTGGAATATGAGCCCATGCTTGACTCCCAAAAACTTGAAAATGAGAAACATCAGGCTTGGTCCCTATCCAAGCCTCCTCTAGAGTCATCTGCTCAAGAGCTCGATGAGATGTGTGATTTTGAATGTAATTTAAACAATTGACTACCTTGGTCCCAAACTTGGGAGGTAAATCCTATGAGTGCATCATAAAATTTTCCATTTCCTTGAGTGTTCTATTTTTCCTCTCAGCTATACCATTCTGCTATGGTGTATGTGGGATAAAGTATTGATGTAGAATCCCATGAAGATCCAAAAAATTTGAAAAATCCTTGCTTAAATAATCCCCCCAATTATCTATGCAAATCTTCTTGATGTAACTCGAAGATTGATTCTCAAAAAAAGCCTTAAATACTTTGAATGTGGCAAAAACTTCACTCTTGAACTTGAGAAAATATACCCAGTTCTCCTTGATAAATCATCAATAAAGGTGAGTGCATACTTATCTCCCAAAAAATGATTGGGAAAAACCATCAAGTCACTATGCACCAACTCAAGATAAGAAGAAGCTCTCTTGGACTTACCTTTGGGAAAAGGATATTTATGTTGTTTGCCAAGTACACAAACCTAAAAACTCCATTAATATATGAGACCTTAGGTAATCCAATGACCATATCATGAGTGCTTAAATCCTTTAAATATATGTAATTGAGATGGTCAAATCTCTCATGCCAAATATTGCTTTCTGAATCTACATGAGCCACCAAACAGGTACCTCCAAGTGAAGGTATACTCAAAGCATAATACTTTCTTGACAATATAGAAATGATGAGATCAAGTATGCACTTACATTTATCATTCCAAATAAACTATGATTTTGATCCTTTGATCCCATTATTGAATTCAACTTTAGACATCAAACCAATATCACAATATTGCTAAAGGAATCTCTATAATTATTTGGACCAATTCTTTCCTTTTGTGTTGGATGAATATCTAATCTGGTACATTAGAATTAAGTAATGAAATAATAATCAAAGATATATCTTAATCTAAATCATGTGATGCACTGATGCACTTCATCTAACATAACATATTCCTAATATATGGGATAACCTATATAGGGACACTACAATAATCTCCCTCCCCCACATGTGCACGCATGCGCACACACACACACACACACACACACACACACATATATATGGGAAGAAATCCAACCAACCACATCTTTCAAATTGTTAAACTCAGATTCTCCAATTAATGATGTAGCATCCAATTCAATGGCAACAAGTGGTAGTTGAATTTTTTCTTGATTTGAGTGCTAATATACCAAATGTTATGGAGGCTATAACTTTTGCATACAAAAAATTTGAAGTCCATTTTTTTTTCCAAATTGTATAATAATAGGAGCTCTATATAATGGTGTCACTAATTTATGGGCATGTTATAGATTTGTTTAATGTTTCTATGCAAAATAGATTCTTTACGATATGTTACTCTGTTGGAAATTTGAGTTATTTTATGTTGTCATTGATGTCACATGGATCATTGATGTCACATGGATCACATTGAGTTTTGGTGGCAAAAGCACTTCATAAATAATCATTTATGATATTTTGGAGAGCATGGATATATACAGGGTTTTTGTGAAAACCAAGGTAGGAAAAATAAAAGGTTTTATTTAAAACCATGGATGGCATATTTGAAATGGGTTTTTCTTAAAACCCAAGTTGGCTTTTCGTTTCATCGAAAAAGGTGCCCCGATGATGGAGATATTTAATTTTAAATATTTAGTTTAAATTTTAAATTATTTAAAATTTAAATTTAAATTTTAAAATTAAAAATAAAAGTAATCCATCGACGTCGTCGAATATGAGGGAGAAAACTATATAAAAGGATGCCTAAGGTTTATTAATCCTAGGCTTGCGCTCGTGAATTAATGCGATTGTTGGAAAGCGAAAAGAGCTCGTGCAAAAGAGGGTTAAGTGATGGAAGCGAAGAATAAATCGGACGGCGTGTGAAACCCTAGTCACCTTGGGTAGTGTGGCGCATTGGAAATTGGATTTTGGCTAAGGCAAGTGGCAGAATGAACGTCAAGGTTTCGAATCCCCTTGGCTGCGTTAGAAGGCGTTGGAAGAAAGAGCGCACGAAGCATTTTTGGTTTGCGTGAGAGGGAGGAGTGTTTTGAAGCACGTGGTGCCTTTCCCTCCCAAACGAGCCTGTAGCTCGTGCGGCAGCTTGGCCATGGTTAAGGCATTGAGCAAGGAGGCATCGAGGGATCGAATCCCATCAAGGACAAAGGCAAGTTAATATTTTTTTAATATTTTATTTTTCTAAAGTTGCCCTAGGAGAAATAAGGGTTGTGATGCACTTTAGGAAAAAGAGAGATTTCTGGTGATTTTCCTTTTGGAAGTATATCATATTATATATCATTGGAAAGCTTATTTCGAGGGCTATTTGATTAACTTGCTTAGAGGGAGAAATAAGGTGTGTGTAAAGAGATATTTCTGATTTTTTAAAGGGGTTCAAAAGTGAAGGTTGCTTTGTTCTTTTTCAAAGGGGATTAATTCTTTCATGAGGGGACATGGTGTATTTTATTGAGTAGGAGTAATAAGGTGTTATTTGGATATTATTGTTGTGTTATTAATCAAGATCTCTAACCCTTATTGAAAGTTGAAAAAGAAATTTTGTTGAGTGTGGCAGATTTAGTGGACAACTAATAAGGCATCAAAAAGGTATGAGCAATATTCTCCATTGACTTTGTTTATGGTGGTTGATTTCTGAAATATCATTGGAGAGAAAAGGATTGATTGTGGTTTCCTTTTTGAAAGTGGTTGGTTGAATGCTTCAAGGTTTTTTGGTTTGAGAGTTGTGATTAAACCTTGTTTTATAAGCATTGTTGTTGAAGCCCATTGCTTGTACAAAGAACTTGAACTTGAGTTAGAGGAGAACATGAGTATCATTGTTATGTGAGAGTTATTGTTGAGTATTGTTGGAAATATTTTGAGTTGATTGATTCATGCTTGAACTAGGGTTTGTGAGAAAAAGTTGTTCCTTAAGGTGATTGGTTGAGTTGAGTTGATTGAGCCTAGTCAAGTGATTGTGTGAAGTGGTTGTTCAAGTTCCATGAAACAAACTTCTATATTCTGATTTGAGTTGAGTTTGAGTTGAGAAAGAAATTGAGTTTGTGAATAGAACATATTGAGTCTCTAACAATTCTCTTTATGCTTCTATAAGATTGAGCTGAGTTGAGATTGATTTGATTTGAGTTGAGTTGAGATTGATTTGAGTTGAGATCATTGTGGATCATTGTTGTCATCCATTGAAGAGTGCATTGCCATTCATTGTTGAGTTCATCATTGAGCCTTGCCTTCATATATTTGTGGATGAGATTTGAGTGCTACTTGAGCATGATTGATTGAGCCTTTGAGAAGGCTTTTGGGATAGATTTCTGGATAGATTTGAGGCAGCTTTTGTGCATGATTGATTGAGCCTTTGAGAAGGCTTTTGGATAGATTTGGATAGATTTGAGGTAGTTTGTGTTTGAGTTGAGAAGTTTGGGATTTGTTTGGAGTGGGTTTTGAGCTTAGAATTTGAGATAGTTTGTGGTTGGGTATATTTGAGCAAGTTCTTGGTGAGCTTGTTGGAGCAGATTTGAGCAAGTTCTTGGTGAGCTTGTTGGAGCATATTTGAGTAGGTTCTTGGTGAGCTTGTTGAAGTAGATCAAGATTGCCTAGCTGAGTAGATCAGTGGATTGCCTTGCTAAGCAGATTAGTGGATTGCCTACCTGAGTAGATCAGGATTGCCTAGCTGAGTAGATCAGTGGATTGCCTAGCTGAGTAGATTAGTGGATTGCCTTGCTGAGCAGATCAGTGGATTGCCCACCTGAGCAGATCAGTGGATAGCCTAGCTTTGAGCAGATCAAAGTAATCATTTGTATTGGGATAAGGATCCCTATTTCTTTATGAAATATTATAAGGATATTATCTTGTGGACTACCCCACATTGGGGGAACCACGTTAAATCTTGTGTCTCAATTGTGTGTGGTGATTTGTGCTCTTGCTTACTATTGCTATCTATGTCATTAATGCACATTGCTATATTTTGTTATTGCAATTAAGGACACTAATTGATATTGGTTTGGAAAGAAAGTAAAAAGTGGGTGCTATACTGTTCACCCCCCTCTCAGTATAAGCTTGTGTTCTTCAATTGGTATCAGAGCGGGTTCCTTCAGAAAGGCTAATAACTTGAGGGCAGATTCTACAAGAACATAGATGGCTTCATAGAATGGATCATCTACAAGTAAGGCTCCACTGTTTGATGGTAACAATTATGCTTTCTGGAGCATGAGAATGAAGAACTACTTGATATCACAAGGATATGAGGTATGGCAGATGGTTGCAAAAGAGTATAAGGTTGAAGGTGATCCCGAGGTAGATAAGACTATCAAGAAATTGGTTGAGATCAATGCAAGGGCAATGAATTGTATTTTGAGTGGGCTACGTGAGATAGATTTTGCAAAGGTCATGGTATGTAATTCAGCTAATGAAATGTGGACCAAGTTGCGGAATACCTATGAAGGAGATTCCAAGGTAAAGTTGGCAAAACTACAAACTCATAGAAAAATATTTGAGGAATTGAAAATGGAAGACTCTGAAGATATTGCAAAGTTTTTACTTCGAGTTGATGAGATTACTAACACCATGAGAGGTCTAGGATTTGAGATGAAAGAATCAGATGTTACTCAAAAGGTTTTGAGATCACTTCCCATGAAGTATGATGCAAAGGTTTCAGCAATAGAAGAAACAATGGATATCAACAAGCTAACAATGGAAGAACTACAAGGAACTCTCACAGCTTATGAGATGAGGATAAGTAAGCATCAGGTTCCAATAAAAGAAATTGCATTCAAGGCTTCAAAGAAAAATAAAGGGAAAGTTCCAGAGATAGATAGAGATTCAGATAATGATGAGGAAGCTAACTTCATCAAAAGGAAAAAGGACTTAAGAAATTACAGGGATATGAAGAAAGTCAAATGCTACAAGTGTGGTGATTTTGGTCACTATGCAAACAAGTGTCCACATGAAGAAAATAGTGATGATGAAAAATAGGGTCATAGAAGAAAAGAATATGGAAAGCATAAGCATGACAAAGATGACAGATACAAGCAAAGCAGGTATGAGAAGAAGAAAATTTTTGTAAGACAAAGAAAACTATCTACATTGAAGAAGCAAGTGATAGCTCAGATCACAGTGATGAAGACCAGTCAGATGAAGAAGTTGGAATAAGTGAAGAAAGGTAAGAACACCTATTCCTAGGAATAGAAGGTGAAAGAGAATAATGCTTTGTGTGTGGTCAAAGAGATCACAGATCAGGATATTGCAATGGCTTCAGTGATAGTGAAGATGAGATGACACATCAAGGAAACATGCATGGTCAAAGAAATCATGAGAGTTTGTTTGCTATAGAAGATTATAATAATCTCAGTGATAGTGAAGATGAAGAAGTCTCACTTTTGGTAATAGAAAAAGAAGAGGATGAGCCAAGAAAACAAAAATCAGAAGTCAAAAGGCTAAAATAAGAATACAGGAATCTTGAAAACAAGATTCGAACAGATGTCAAAATCAGAGAAGAACTACTTCAGACAATCAATGATCTAAGAGATGAGCTTCAAGATGCAAAAAGGATAGAAGAGAGGATGAATGAAGAACTAAGGGTAATAACGGCAAGACATGACACATTAGATGAAAAGGTTCAAAAAGGAGTGGAAACATATTTTAAGGTTGTATCTTATATCCAAGAAAAATCACACTCAAAAGGAAAGGAAGTTCTAAAAGATGAAAACAAGGAAGCACCTAAGATTCATGGAGAAAGTTCCAAAGTTCCTATGGCTCCAAACATCCAGTTTGGATCTTGTTTTGAGATAGGTGAATCAAGTTCAAGAGGAAAATAAATTCTTGAAAAGGAAAGCAAGGAAGAAATTAAGGAAGAGGATTTAGATACTACAAAGAAGGTTCAAGGATACAATGCACAAGTCAAAGATGATCACAAGGATAATGGTCAAGAAAGGTATGAGGAACCAAGGCATGAACAAAGGGCTTTTCAAGGACATTATTTTTCTTGTAATGGATTTGGACACAGGGCTATACACTGTAGGGTCTATGGATCAAAGAAGTTTGATTTTTCTAGAAGGAACTTCAAAGGAAGAAGGTATGGTTTTCAGGGACATTGCTTCTTATGCAACAGGATTGGTCATAGAGCTTCTCAGTGCAAAGAAAATGAGCAACATGGTTTTGGTTTTAGAGCTACACAATTCAGAGGTCATGGTCAAAATGATTATGAAAATAAAACTTCACAATACAGGGTTCAGGAAAGGAATGGATATGGAAATTATTTCAAGAAAGAATTCAGGATATGGGCACCATCCAAAGGCTACAATATCAAGTGTTTTAATTGCAATAACTTTGGACATATTGCAAAATGGTGTAGGACTCAATTCCAAATAAGTTCAAGGCAAGAAGGTCAAACAAGTTCAAGACAAGAAGATCAAGTAACTCATCAAGAAAAGGATATCAGAAAAATATGGAAGGAAGTTGATAGAGGAAAGAAACAATGTAATATGGGAGTAAAAGTACTCCCACCCCAAAATTAATCACCTCAAGAGAGAAGGTGGTGAGGGGGCTAAGCTTAAGAGTCATATCTTTTAGCCCCATAGGTGTCCCTTTTGCCATTGATGTCAAAGGGGGAGAGATTTGAGTAAGGGAGAGAGCATTGAGTTAGGGGGAGCAGCCTCCAAAGAGAGCATTGAGTTAGGGGGAGCAGCCTCCATAGAGAGTATTGAGTCAGGGGAGCAACTTTGATTCTCGAGAGATGGTTTTTGCAGTGATTGTGGTGATTTGCATTAGAGGTGTTGCCATCAATGACAAAGGGGGAGATTGTTGGCAATTTGAGTTATTTTATGTTGTCATTGATGTCACATGGATCACATTGAGTTTTGGTGGCAAAAGCACTTCATAAATAATCATTTATGATATTTTGGAGAGCATGGATATATACAGGGTTTTTGTGAAAACCAAGGCAGGAAAAATAAAAGGTTTTATTTAAAACCATGGATGGCAGATTTGAAATGGGTTTTTCTTAAAACCCAAGTTGGCTTTTCGTTTCATCGAAAAAGGTGCCCCGGTGATGGAGATATTTAATTTTAAATATTTAGTTTAAATTTTAAATTATTTAAAATTAAAATTTAAATTTTAAAATTAAAAATAAAAGTAATCCGTCGACGTCATCGAATATGAGGGAGAAAACTATATAAAAGGATGCCTAAGGTTTATTAATCCTAGGCTTGCGCTCGTGAATTAATGCGATTGTTGGAAAGCGAAAAGAGCTCGTGCAAAAGAGGGTTAAGTGATGGAAGCGAAGAATAAATCGGATGACGTGTGAAACCCTAGTCACCTTGGGTAGTGTGGTGCATTGGCAATTGGATTTTGGCTAAGGCAAGTGGTAGAATGAACGTCAAGGTTTCGAATCCCCTTGGCTGCGTTAGAAGGCATTGGAAGAAAGAGCGCACGAAGCATTTTTGGTTTGCGTGAGAGGGAGGAGTGTTTTGAAGCACGTGGTGCCTTTCCCTCCCAAACGAGCCCGTAGCTCGTGCGGTGGCTTGGCCATGGTTAAGGCACTGAGCAAGGAGGCATCGAGGGATCGAATCCCATCAAGGACAAAGGCAAGTTAATATTTTTTAATATTTTATTTTTCTAAAGTTGCCCTAGGAGAAATAAGGGTTGTGATGCACTTTAGGAAAAAGAGAGATTTTTGGTGATTTTCCTTTTGGAAGTATATCATATTATATATCGTTGGAAAGCTTATTTCGAGGGCTATTTGATTAACTTTCTTAGAGGGAGAAATAAGGTGTGTGTAAAGAGATATTTCTGATTTTGTAAAGGGGTTCAAAAGTGAAGGTTGCTTTGTTCTTTTTCAAAGGGGATTAATTCTTTCATGAGGGGACATGGTGTATTTTATTGAGTAGGAGTAATAAGGTGTTATTTGGATATTATTGTTGTGTTATTAATCAAGATCTCTAACCCCTATTGAAAGTTGAAAAAGAAAGTTTGTTGAGTGTGGCAGATTTAGTGGACAACTAATAAGGCATCAAAAAGGTATGAGCAATATTCTCCATTGACTTTGTTTATGGTGGTTGATTTCTGAAATATCATTGGAGAGAAAAGGATTGATTGTGGTTTCCTTTTTGAAAGTGGTTGGTTGAATGCTTCAAGGTTTTCTGGTTTGAGAGTTGTGATTAAACCTTGTTTTATAAGCATTGTTGTTGAAGCCCATTGCTTGTACAAAGAACTTGAACTTGAGTTAGAGGAGAACATGAGTATCATTGTTATGTGAGAGTTATTGTTGAGTATTGTTGGAAATATTTTGAGTTGATTGATTCATGCTTGAACTAGGGTTTGTGAGAAAAAGTTGTTCCTTAAGGTGATTGGTTGAGTTGAGTTGATTGAGCCTAGTCAAGTGATTGTGTGAAGTGGTTGTTCAAGTTCCATGAAACAAACTTCTATATTCTGATTTGAGTTGAGTTTGAGTTGAGAAAGAAATTGAGTTTGTGAATAGAACATATTGAGTCTCTAACAATTCTCTTTATGCTTCTATAATATTGAGCTGAGTTGAGATTGATTTGATTTGAGTTGAGTTGAGATTGATTTGAGTTGAGATCATTATGGATCATTGTTGTCATCCATTGAAGAGTGCATTGCCATTCATTGTTGAGTTCATCATTGAGCCTTGCCTTCATAGATTTGTGGATGAGATTTGAGTGCTACTTGAGCATGATTGATTGAGCCTTTGAGAAGGCTTTTGGGACAATTTTAGATTTTTGGACAGATTTGAGGTAGCTTTTGTGCATGATTTATTGAGCCTTTGAGAAGGCTTTTGGGATAGATTTGTGGTATTGTTTTTGGATGATTGATTGAGCCTTTGAGAAGCTTTTGGGATAGATTTGTGGAAGATTTGGGAATATTTGAGCAAGTTCTTGGTGAGCTTGCTAGAGAAGATTTGAGCAAGTTCTTGGTGAGCTTGTTAGAGCATATTTTGAGTAAGTTCTTGGTGAGCTTGCTAAAGTAGATCAGTGGATTGCCTACTTGAGTAGATCAGTGGATTGCCTACCTGAGCAGATCAGGATTGCCTAGCTGAGTAGATCAGTGGATTGCCTAGTTGAGCAGATCAGTGGATTGCCTTGCTGAGCAGATCAGTGGATTGCCCACCTGAGCAGATCAGTGGATAGCCTAGCTTTGAGTAGATCAAAGTAATCATTTGTATTGGGATAAGGATCCCTATTTCTTTGTGAAATATTATAAGGATATTATCTTGTGGACTACCCCACATTGGGGGAACCATGTTAAATCTTGTGTCTCAATTGTGTGTGGTGATTTGTGCTCTTGCTTACTATTGCTATCTATGTCATTAATGCACACTTGCTATATTTGGTTATTGCAATTAAGGACACTAATTGATATTGGTTTGGAAAGAAAGTAAAAAGTGGGTGCTATACTGTTCACCCCCCTCTCAGTATAAGCTTGTGTTCTTCATACTCGTCTCAATGGATGAAATTATAGCACTTGGTTAGTTAAAATGGAAAGATTACTTAAAAACAAGAATCTTTGATTCATCTTCAATAATGAATTAGTGGTCTCAATGATCATGAACTCAATAAGAGAAAGTAGGAAGCTCTTAGACTCTCCTACATGTCACTGGAACCAGATGTACTTTTCCACATCATAGAGAAAATTGATCCTGTTGAGGTATGTTCTACTTTAAAAGATATTTATGAAAAAGTAAGTGCTAGTGAAGTTAACAAGATAGAGATAGAGATCTCCAATCTCAAAATTTTAGATTTTAGTAATGTTGAAGACTATATATCTCACTTCAAAGCTCTAAAAGTTGATCTAGCTATGACAGGAGGTAAGATAAAGAGAAATGAAGAGTATGCCAAATTTATTATTTCCATTGTTTCTCCTCCTTTTAATATAGTTGTCTTGTTTATTTATGTGAATTCTATACCTATAAAAGAACCATAAGCCATCTCTATTGAAGGACTTTTCAATTTTCTAAGCCATTATCAAGTGGCAATGAAAAATTGTGGAGCTCTTTATCATATACAAACTCACCCACAATACTTAAAGTCAATGGAATTTAAGGCTCAAGTGCCTAAGGGTAAGTCTAAGGTTTCAAAGAATTCAAACACCTACAAGTATTATAAAAGGGAAGGACACTTCATCAAGAATTGCATCACAAGTCTAGAAAATATTGAGATATAATTTTAAGGGTTGAACACAAGATTTTTGATGATGAAGATGAGGATGAAGGATTAATAATGAAGGCCCATTACAAAATCCATTATGGAGGGAGAAGTCACCTCTAATGTCTTCTCTCCTTGGACCTCTCATCTTAGATTATGGGGGTGTTGAAATTTGTGTAATTTGGTATTGTTTAGGCCAAGGCCAAAAGTGTGAAGAAAAGCTTATGTAAACCATTTATGTAGCCTACAAACATGTGATTATGTAAGCCTATGAGCATTCATCATTTGTATATGCCTTTGGTCATGTTATTTTAAGCCTACAAAGCCTTTTCATATTTCACTCTTAGTGGTATTGGTTAATCCATATTTATGAATAATCTTGCTTAAAAGGGTTTTTTATGATTATTTTATTGTAAGGTTAACCTTAAGGTTAAGTTTATGTCAGCCTAAGGTTAACTTCTCATTGAGGATTTGGTATTGCTATAAAAAAACTTAATGAGGATCCATTTG
The DNA here is from genome assembly GCA_028583015.1 of Wollemia nobilis. Classification (NCBI taxonomy): domain Eukaryota; kingdom Viridiplantae; phylum Streptophyta; class Pinopsida; order Araucariales; family Araucariaceae; genus Wollemia; species Wollemia nobilis. The sequence goes on along the minus strand of JAQPPZ010000755.1, from coordinate 4,415,753 downwards.
GATCATAAGTGTGAATAAAATGTGATATATTGGAGTGTCTATGGGCACCCACCTTGTTATTGTTGTTGTATCCATTTGTTTCTTTATGTTGTATATTATTGCTATATTTTAATCACTTTTTCTTCTTTTTGGCATACAATTTAGGTGAATTGGTGTTTTGGAATGGTTCTAGAAAATATTACAAATTTGCACAACATTTCATTTCATCCAAGTGTTCTTTTTTCTATTCACATCCTCTCTTATCATAACCTTGGACTATTAGTTATATCCATTTTATCATTTTCAAGTATCCTTGGATACAAATCATTGTGAGTGTCTCTATAGGAAAAGTACCCATTTTTGCTAAGAATATTTCATATAGAACCAGAAGTTTTTAAATTTTCTTTAAAATGCTTTTGGATCCTTTCTATTTGCCTCCATTTCAAGCTTCATGTATGCATACTTCACATCCATAGTGTCATTGACACTACCAACAGTCTGAATAAGACCCAAATGATCTTTCAATCCCACAATTTTGCCTCTCCACATATGTTATACAATGTAAAGAGTGCTCTCTAGCCTCCCATATTCTTTTCAATCTGTGTATTGTCTAAATGAGTCTATTATTAAAACATGCACCAAGATACTTGTATTTTATATTTCTTCTAGAAGACCCCCTTCAAATTGGAAGCTTGATTTGTTTCTTTTGGTTGGTGAAAACCACTATCTTGGTTTTGCTAGTATTTACTTGCATGCCAACTTCCTTGTAGAAGTGTTCTAAGGCCTTTAAATGCTCTCTTAACCCTTGTGTTGTCCTTGCAATCAAAATGAGATCATTTGTATACAAAAGTAGCTTCAAAATCTAACTGCCCAGTTGGATACTTACCCTTCCACTCATATTTAACCATTCTTCTTATAAAATTGGAGATAAAACACATCCTTCTTTAACTCTTGTGTTACTTCCAAAGCATCCTGAAAGATCTTCTTGTGTTTTAATTTTGGCTTGAACCTCTTCATATAATCTACAAATTGATGCCTATATTTTTCTGATATGTCTAGCTCTTCCCTCCTAGTTTATAGTTTACTTCTAGGAGCTGTGTCAAAGGCATTTTTAAGGTCAACAAAACAACAATATGCATCCCCTTTTACCTCATATATATTTTCAATGATATGTCTCAATGTGATGCAATGAACTATTGTTGAGTGTTTTGGCCTAAAATTTGCTTGTCCTTTGTCCCTCCTTTCTTGCTCTTCTATCGACTTGTTGTTTTTGCACTCAACCATGCTATCAAAAGGATTTACAAATAGAGTATTTACCATTATTTTTCAATAATTTGAAGGGTTGTCTACATCACTATTTTTAAAGAGATATGTAGCTAAGCGTGTCCAATATTTTAGAAATCCATGTTGAAAGACTATTAAATAACCTTTTGATATGTGGTGCCTGGTTTTCTATTCCCCATTTTAAATATTTTGCTTACGTTCCATCTACATCTTGTGCTTTACTTGTTTCTAACCTCTCAATACCCTCTTTGACCACTTGCATGCAATTTTGTTTAAGATTTTAAAATATATATAATTTATTTAATATAAAATAATAAAGTTTAAAAATTTAATTATAAAAAGCATTATCTCAATTGGTTAAATTCCTCAACTTTCAAGGAGTAGGTCCATGTTTAAATCTTGTCAAACAATACATGTATAATTACCAAATTGTTATAATACCACTATGTGGTCATGATGTAATATGGGGAGGGCTTGTTTCATTTTCATATAACCAATTAAAATAATATTTAAATAAAAAATATTTATATTATAATTTATAATATAGATATGATATTATATAATTTATAGTATAAAATTACATAAATAATTATATGTGATTAATGAATGATAAAATAATGAACACGAGTGCAAATGACTAGTTTTATGAGTTCCACCAACTAGTGACTATAAATGAAAAGTGAGTGCAAGAAGGAAGTAAGACTTGCCTTTGACCTTTGAAGATATATTTTTTTAAGAAAGGCGACTCTCATAAGGACAAGATGGATATTAGTAACTAGAATTTTTTAAGGAAGACTTGGAAGTAAGACAAGGTATCAAGCTATTTGGACTTCCATACGAACTTAAAAACATGAAGGTTTTAAAAATTATTTTTAATATATTGAGTTCATCCAAGTGATACTAACATTTATGAAGTAAAACTTAGCTATGTATGGATATTTTAAAATCTATGTCAAAATTCATTGATATCAAACTTAAATTAAAACATAAAGGTTAAATAGAAAACTACAAAAACAATGCATTTTCATACCCCATATGCTATGATATTGAACATATGGAAAATAATTTAAAATTTAAAATTATTGAGTAAGATATAAAAGGTTATGATATGAGGACAAAACTGGAGCAAGTAGCTCATATAGCAATGAAATATGGTGGAGACCAAATATTTACTGCTCCTAAAAATATGGAAAAGAATGGTAATCATGGTTCATTTGGAGCAGACGTTAGGAGAAACTAAGGCGGAATAAAATGAATAATTGCAATGTGAGAGTACAGATTCAAAATGGTCCAAATCTATAGAGAAAGTTCTAGAGTGAATTTCCAAAGGCGATATGATGAAATTTCAAAGTGTATTTTGAAAGGGTGGAAGGCAGAATATGATGATGTTGATTTAAGTAAATCATCTCCAATAGAAAATCCTCTAATTGCAATAAAAAAGAATGAAACAAGAAAAGAGAGTAAGGTGTAGCTTGTTGCTTGTACTTTAGGATTTTAAGGTAAACATAAAAATTGTAAAACAATTTGGGAAGTCTCAAAAAATTAAAGAGATTAATGATGTAAATATTGGTGGGAGGAAAAAAGAAAGAAATATATTCAAAGTAAAATTAAGAGAAAATTGACTAAGAAGGAGATTTATTAAAGAAGCCGTAAACAAATATCATGCATTTTAACAAGTGGAGTTATATCTATAAAAATTAATCATCAAAATAACAACTAGGAATATTTTAGGCATGGTATGGCTCCTAAAACAATTAATCAATCAATTAATAGATTGTTGCAGTCTTGAGTTTATTTTAATAAAGGTGACAAAATAGTTAGTGATAAATGCAAAGAAACTTTAAAAAATATTTAGAATATATATATTTTTTATTAAGCTATGTGTGTATGAGATATCCAATCAAAATAACAAAGCATTACATTTGTTGTCACATAATTAAACCATATCCAACTTGATTTTTTTTATCAAAGATATTATTCATTTCCTTTCCATCAAGTATATTCTTCATCTTCTTCTAACTGCTATGTTTTAGTAATTAACAAGTAAGAGATAAAATCTCAGTCGACCAATTATTTTCTAAAATCTGAAATTCACCAAGATAAAGATCAACATTACAATTGGATAAATTATTTGATACTTGGTTTCCTTATTTATAGATATTCTCACATTTCTAATACAATACCTCTAACAATAGTTGATGAACAATAATAATGTTACTTTATAATTCAATCCCCATAACCATTGTTGTTGTTATCATTAATAATAACTTATGAATCCTCATCAATTAAAATGTATTCCCACCCTTTTTCAATTGTGATTTTGATGGATGTTAGAAGTGTCATAGCCTTTGCATAATTGTTAGTTAAAGTTTCATATGTTTCTCAATATGTGAGAAGACTTTTGCCTTCATTATCTTGAAAAAAACCACCTCCACCAACTTTTTATGTATCTCCTTTGGAAATACAATCAAAATTAGTTTTAATAAACATAATTTTTGGACATTTTTTATTTTACCATAGATCAAAGCATATCCTTTGTGCTAACTCCATTGTCACAAATAACCCTTCCATGTATGTTAAAATATTTTAACCAATATCACCTCTTTTTTGAAACTCAAAACTTCCCATGATGAGCACCATGTCCATAAACATTCTATAAGAGAGGAAATAATATCATTCCACATTTGGGCATGATTTTGAGATTTATTTTTTAAAAAATTGTTAACTCTTAAAACCGTAGATTCCAAAAAATAATGATATGACCCATCTTGTATAAAATGAATAATGCTTTAGCTTTAAGAATAATAATCTAACATTTCATGAACTCCTTAAATGTAGATGGAGCTACCCAATATATTTTTATATTTTTTTAAAAAGCAACTCCAAATAGTGTAAGCAAAAGGATAATGAAAAATTATTTGATGTTTCTATATCCTTCTCATACAAGGAACATTTGAAAGATCCATGATATCCTCTTCCTTGTAGACTCTCTCCTACAAGAATATTGCTTTGGATTACTAGCCAAATAACTATTGAGGCCTCATGGTGTGCCTTTAGAGACAAAATATTCTTCTAAGCGAAATTATTAGTAGGAAATTTTGATTGCTCTAAATTATCATATCCCATCTTGTTTGAGTATCGACCATATTTTGACAGATAGTAAACCAACTCATCCTTCCATATAAAAATAGGCAAATAGAACTCTTAAAACATCTTTTGAATTTAATTTTCTATTTGTTTGAGTTCTTATCCTTTAACTATGTTACTAATAAAACTCCATGATCTAGATTTATTACTCATGTTAATATAATATTTGACCTTTATATCTTTACAATCTAGACATGCTTGACCCAATCATTTTCATTTTGTATAAGAAATAAGAGGATAAGGCTTCAACCAAGCATCAAACTGAAAAATCGTAGAATAATCCTCATTGGCTATCCATATTAATATATTTCTTGATCAATTGCAAAATATTTGATATAAAGCTCCATGTTAGTGATCCTTTAGTTAAGATTCATTTCCTAAACATTTTCATTGCATGAAGAGAACCTATATATTTTTGAAGTTACATTTTTGTCCAATTCTTTTCTTGATCTTTGAATAATATCCAAACATGTTTTGCCCTTAGTGCCAAACTCATAAATCTATATTTTTGCAAGTCCACCCTTCTCATATTATTTCCTTTGCAAGCCCTATCCATTTTACAAATAGAAAACCTAAATTTTTCCTCACATAATTTCTAAAGAAAATCTTTTTAAATTTTATCAAATAAGAATGTAATACATACTAGCAATCTTGAAAGTGACATTATATAAGGATGGATTGCAATGTAGTGTTTATGTATTTATATACTTCTAGCCATGGTTGAACTCACGTTTCCAACCTACCAAACAAGATTTCATTCTATCCAAAATTGATTCCTATAGCTTCTTTCTTTTATTAGAAAAATGGGCACCCAAATATGTTGATGGAAATTTTCTAACTTTAAACAAAAAAACTCCATAATATAAATTTGGGCAAGTGTTAATGAAAAATATCCTAGACTTGTAGCGTTATCCAATTGTTCAACAACTTTCTCATAGCATGATAATATTGAATTAAACTCTATGGTCTCATTTACTAAGGGATTTCATAAAAGAAAAGTATTATCAACAAATTGGAGATGATATTCATAGGGGCATTTTGTTGTAACCTGAATAACTTTTATTTCTTCTCCAAATTTAACCTTTGAGAAAGATCTTCCTAGTACTTTTGCTAGTTACCCTAGTAGATTCCATGTGACAATTCAGAGTATCCAATAGTTGATCCATTTATCAAAATAGAATACTTTGGAGTACTATGACAATATATAATCCATTGACACCAACCTTGATCAAAACCAATTTTTTGATAATATCATGTAGGATATGTAGATAGCAGGCTACGCATGGGTTGAGTCTTAGGATTCCTTTCCAAAGGGGATATTAAATCACACAGGTTGGTCTACCTCAATACGTTTTAAGATTATTTTTGTATGTGTAAGTTTTACAAAACACCTAAGGTTGCAAAATCTAGCCCTAAACCTCTTAAGGAGGAATCTAAAATAGAAAATTAAATGATGCAAGAATACAAATATGCAACAAACAATGGTCCTAAGCTATGTGCTCTTTCAATTTTAATTATTACAAGGAATGTAAAGAGTATTTTTATTTCAAGGAAAATAAAAAAGAGTATGCAAACATACAAAGCTAGCCTAGATGTAAGTATATGTTGTTATGATTTCTTGCTTAAATTATGTTGTCCTCTTTGATTGTCATGGTCACTAGATGTATGGGAACAAATAACCCAATGATCGTGCCTTGTGTAGAGTGACACAACAAGGCAACTCTAAGAGCACAAAAAGTGGCTTGATCATAATACCTTTAGGGTTTTTTGTAAGGCTAGATATTTATTAGATGTGATCTTTGATGCTTTTTATTCTAACCTAAATTACCTAGCTTTTGGTTCATAAAGGAAAAGGGAAAGAAAACCATAGGAAATAGAGGAAAATAAAAATCCTAAGCTAACCAAGGGTGATGCACCAAGATCATAATATTCTTCTACATAACAGTGGGATAAATGAGCGCATGAGTCTTTTGCATTGATAGCTCAAAGTGAACACTTCCTATTCTTGACAAGTATGGTTAAGCACAAATTGCACATACAAGAAATATGATATAAATGTAGTCACGACCTCTTATACATATGCATAAAAATACATGCACATAAGAAATAGGACAATAAAATCCTAGTAGTCATGGCTTACAGTATATATATATGAGTATAAATGTTACAACCAAGAGTGAGGGATCACAAGCTTTCGCATAAAACCACTTTGGGTTCGAGTCCATACTGTTATACAAAATAAAATGAAGTGAGAGTTAAAAATAGCAATTAACTAATCCTTTATAATGCCTAAACTACTACTATTTATAGACAAATATGGGAAGATTTTTCCTCCAAAACTTGTACAGGAATTTAGATCATATCCTTCTTGTTGCTTCCTTGATCTAGTATGCATTATAACATTTTAGTCCTTTGAGGTCTCTAGATTTGGAATCATAATTTTTATCTCAACTACTTTTGACAATCTCAACTACCACCTTAGGGATCCTAAAAACTAAGCACAACCACCTTCTATAATTATCAAATTTGGAGGTTTTTTTTGTGGTTTCCATATTTCTACCTTCAATAGGCCAACCACTTCGCTTAGATTGTGGATTCAAAGTGATGCTAGTAGGTGATTCTTAACTTCTTTTAGGAATGGATTATTAGTTCAACTCATATTCCCTTTTGGGAGCTTGTGCACTAGTACTAATGTCTTACAATTTGATCTTCCTCCTTGTCACTTTGCCATATCTGATTGATCTTCTTTGATGGCCATTTCTTCATTATGCTCTACTTCTTAGAGTATTGTTTTCTCTTTGCAACTTTCCTTTATATTTTAAAGCGATATGGGCCACTAATATTCAAATAAATGGTAGTTGAAACTTTTTATGGAAGATTTGTGGAAGTCTTTTCTCTTTCCTTCTTATTAGACCTTTATGTCTACAACTTTCTCCTCTCTTTTCTCATTTGAAACTATTATCATCTCTAATTGTCACCACTTGGGATGATCATACCTCGTGTGGAGTGACATAGTGGGTCGTTACCAAGAGCATGGGGTTCAACTCAATCAAGGACCTTCAAGAGTTTTACAAGATTGACTTATTGTTAAGATGTGATCTTCAAGGCGCTAGTTTCCCAATAAATGGAAAGGATGCAAGAGAGGAAAAAAAATAAAAATAAACTCAACAAATGAAAAGAGGGTGATATTCCAAGATATCCACTAAGATCTTACAAAAATGGGACTGAATACTATGTTCTAGTGGTGAACACTTCCTCTCCTTGACATAGTGAAGTACGATCTACATCTACTAGTTATATGCATGCATAAGAAGACGGGTCCTACAAGAGAGCCAAGCAAGTTACTCAATCCAAAAATAAATGTAGGCCCCTCATACATGTATACACTTAGTAAAAACTAATATTCAGGTAAAATTTCATAAACACGTACACATACACATCAACAGGTCTGCAAGCAATGCCAAAAAATAGACACAAGCTCTCATGTATATATAGATGCAAGAAAACTCTTATAAATATTATGCTAAAAGCAAGGGTTTGAGATTACCCATAAGACACTTAGGAACCACAACTATTTTTATATAGATAAATGAAAGGAAACCCTACAAATGTTAAAAATTGTAAACTTATAAATCCTTTGCAAAGCTAAGACTACTACTATTTATAGATTACAATAGGGAAAATTTCTCTCCAAAATTTGTAGGATGATCTAACTTCTTATCTACCATTTTTTTGAATATTTAATGGAGCAACCCTTGGCCATTGTTGTTGTCAGTCTGTAGTTGTCATGGTTGCATATCCTCTTTATTTTTATCTTTAATGGTTCACTTATCTTTGTTTGACTTGTAGAGTTGAAGTCTTCATGGTATATAATCCATATTTTCTCAATAATAGCATACTATCTAGTTTTCTTTTCTTGGGAATCTACGTGCTCACCTACCTTACCTTTGGTTTTGGTGTATTAGTCCACTTCCAAATTCATCCACTATTTCAAAACTTTTCCCATCACCCCTTGTCCTTATTATCAAGATTTTCTTATTTGTGCAATAGAGACTTTTGCTTGGTCATTTCCTTCAAGACTTCAGAAGTTTTGATAAGTCATTCCAACATATCTTCTTTCTTCATTGAATCTCATCAAACTTCTCAATTTCTTATATGTCTTTTTTGCTTCTTCCTTTGTTCTATTTTATGATTCCTTCTCCCTTCTTGTTTATACCAACCTTTATTTTAGGGTGTTTCCATGTATGCCAATTTTGCTAGTAACTTAACCAATTATTTTATTGTTGTAGAGAGGATTTCACCTTAGTAACCCTTTTATGAATTTGGGGAAGTATTTGTCTTTTGTATTTCATCATTATAGATTAATCACAAGGATCCCTCTTCTTTTCCCACTTGTTGATTTTCTCTTTGCCACCTCCCACCATTAAGAATATTCTTGAAATTTTTGTGGCGAGATGATGCATGAGTTGCCATAGGTTGCTTAACCAAACTAATACAGATGATGACGAGATTTTTTGATTCTACCATATATGACCTTTGGGTTAATCCTTAACATATAATGAAATATTTTTAGTTATCACTGAAAAGGCTTTTTAACTTTTATTAGGAGTGAGTTCTAACTCAAATATCACCAAAAGGACTTTAGACTGCTTATTGTAGGTCATTTTCTTACCAGGTGATCAACTTGCCCACTCAAAGTAAGGGTTTACATACTTGTATTTACCTATGGAGATATCTATTTGGTGAAATCTAACATAGAATATTTTTAGGCTGGCATAGATTGTGGCTCCCTTGTTTTAGCCTCAAGCTCTTCATCTTCTTCTATAGTGCAATCTAAAAAAGCTATAGTGATTTATCACTACAAAATTTTTTTTGACCTTCGATATTGGAAGTTTTTCTCTTATTGAACCCTTTGGAAATTCTCCATCACTTTTTATCCTTTCAAATTTTCTAGGTCGTGCAGGCCATCGAAACTTTTATCTTCCTTTATTTATCAAAAATTTTATAAACATGTGTAAATTTACACTCAATTTTTTTTTCTCACATTGGTTTGATGCTTCTTTCTTCACCTTCTACCAACTTTATCTTTGTCTTATCCTTCTTTCAAAACATTTCCTAAGGTAAAAAATTTTGAGTGTAGTGAAAATTCACTACAATTCTAACAACTCATAAGGGCCTTCTTGCTTGCTAAAGGATAATTTAGAATTGTTGTCTTGATCCTTGAGCACAAATTCAAAAATTGAAAGAATTTAAAAAGTAATGAAAAGAAAATAATACAAAAAATTATAAAGTTGGAAACTTATCCAACACTTTCTTGATTCCTCCTCACTTCTCATTTGAAGGGCACTAGATCTCAAATTGGTCATTGTAGGAGAAATTATTTGTACCATTGGAAATCATATGTGCTTGGATCCTTTGTGATACTAAAGGTTCGACCACCCCAAGAATGCCATTCACCTTAGGAGGATCCAACCATGATTCAAAATGGGAGATATTCTCATTACACTGCATCAACATTTATGAGTATTCTTGTTTTGAAACAAGTTTACCATCTATATCCCAAGGAAATGGGAGTTCTTTTTGCAATAATGAGCTAATTTTACACCTAAGCTTCTCAATAGTGGTGGTTAAGGCAACTACTTAGGCTTTGCACTATTGTGACACCTACTCCTTTTGGAGGAAATTCATTACTTCCTATGTTGTCATCTCTCGATCATGAATCAAAATAAATATTAGCTTGTAGTCTAATGCAATGGTCAACTTCACATGATAAGTTCTAACTTGAAATAATTATGTAAAGGCTTCAACAAGGCTTAGCTCAATTTCTTAGCTAACTTGGGAACTTTGCATGGTGGTTGTGTCAATAAATTTGAATATCTAGGAGAGTACTAGTGCAATATTAAAAATATCATTCCAATAGGCATCACTAAGTTCTTTAACCAAGCTTATAATTATTTGGCGTTGCTCAATATATTTTTTTTGTCTTAGCTCCTCTAATTGTTTTTGGATATTTTCTATCTCCTGGTTAACTTGATCTTCCTATCCAATAATCCTTTCTACAAGGCTTTTGACTTGTTATTCTTTTGCTTTTAGGAGATATTCTAAAGGTTGCTCGGTTAGATGTTTATCAGGTGTATTCACCTAGTTTTGAAGTGCTTTGACCTCCCCATAAGAGTTGCTCAAGGAACTCTTCACATATTCTAATTATTTCTCCTTATTTATCAATTTCTAACTTAATGAATCATAATCATATAAAACTACCTTTCTAACTTCCTACAAGAGTTGTACTTTAGTTTTAACCTAATTATTTTTTAGGTCAAGCCCTTTGGTCACCAATCACCAATCTTGCTCTATCATTTCTCCTTTGGGATTTTGAAGAACATAGGCTTATACTAAGAGGGGAGGTGGACAGTATAAGACTAACTTTTACTTTTATTTTCCAAACAATATTATCTAATATTATCAATAGCAATATCAATAGCAGTAATCAAATCAATGCATAAATCATCACTCACAATAGAGACACCAATTTAATGTGGTTCACCCAATGTGGGCTACTCCATGGAGGAAATATTTCCATTAAAATTTTCTCAAAAAATCTCTTGGGAATCACTTCCCTATTACAATGTTTATGGACCTCTGTCCAAAGGAGACACCAATCCCCTAATGCTCTGATTTGTGGATCACTCTCCATAGAATAACTCTTTCCCCTTTTCTTTGATTCATGGAACTTGATCTAGGATAAATATTTCTCCTCAACTGGTTTGTGGATCTCTCTCCATATAATAACTCTATCTTCCCAGCTAGTTCACGGATCACACTCCATAGGAGAACTCTTTCCCCTTGCTCTGGTTTTTGGATCTCTATCCACAAGAGAAATCTTTCCCCTCTGCTCTAGCTTATGATCTTCTAGAAGAATTCTACCCCCACTGATCTAGCTTATGGATCTCTCTCAACATAAGATATTTGTCCTCACTACTCTGGCTAATGGATCTCTATCCACTGGAGACTATTGTCCTCTACTCTATCACCTCAAAAGCTTGCTATTAACTTTATCTTAGATCTACACCAAACTATGTTCCAAGTGTAGTACAAATCTACTCATAAATTTCTATCTCAAATCTATCCTCAAGCCTTAACACAAAGCTTGATCCAATCACAAATCAACTCTGCTTAGATTTGTCCCAAGCCTTAACACAAAGCTTGAACAAATCAACAAATCAACTCTTCTCAAATCTGCCTCCAAGCCTTCTCAAAGACTTGCTCAAATCTACCTTCAAGTCCTCTTAAGAACTTGCTCAAATATGCCTTCAAGATTTCTCAAAGACTTTCTCAAATATGCCCTGAAGCCTTCTCAAATACTTGCTCAAATTTACCTTCAAGTCCTCTCAAGAACTTGCTCAATTCTGCTCTCAAGCCTTCACAAAGACTTGCTCAAATCTTCTCAAACACATGCTCAAAACAGCTCACAAGATATGCTCAATCAATCTCAAATCTTGCACACAATGCTATAAAATGCTTTTTCTAATATTCAAAGTAATTCCTTTAACTTGAAGTAGTTTAGACACATTCTATTCAAAATTCATTTAACCTCTGGAACATATAGAGAATGATGTATTGTATCAAAAACTCAATATGTTCTACTCAATCATTAAGTCTATCACTTTCATAAATTTGATTTCTAATGTTTACACATTCACTTTCAATATCAATCAAAACCAATGCTCAAGAAGTTTCACTCAATCATTCAATCAATAAAACACAACTTGCTCACTAACCCTAAACAAGTGTTTTCATACTTCTTCAAACAAGGAGCACAATGTGGGTCTTAAACCCTAACTCAAATAATCTTCAATATATATCTCAAATGTTCTCTAAACATTCACCAATGAATCATATAAAAACTCACTCAAATATTTCCAACAATGCTTATCAAACAATCCTTTTCACTCCACCTTATATTTCACAACATTCAATCCAACACTTCAAACAAAGGATGATGTGTCCATATCTTTTTGCTTTGATGGACATATGTCTTCAAAACCTGTCTCACTCACAATATCCTTTGCAACTATAAAATGTTAGCACAACACTTCTTTATGAGTTAGCAAACCTTCCATATGTGTGCCCAATTAAATTCCAAACCACTCTCTTAGTTTCTCAAATTATTACATCAACTCATATAATCAAACCCTTCAAAATATTTTAGCAAAACATACAAACAATCAGAATACCTCATACACCTTTTAAATCCATTTTAACACATTCAAAACAAAATCAACAAGGATTATTTTTACTCCAATAATTCACTTTCACACTTAAATCACTATAACTTCCTTCAAACATTAAATGCATGGAATAATAAAAATTATCCCTTTATATCTCCCACTTATCATAAATGCATTTTAAAAGAAATATAACCATCATTCAAAATAATATTCCAAGGCACTTAACAACTTCACTATATCAAAAGCCAAAATATTTCAAACCCTTTTTATGGCAAAAATAAAAATTATTTTTAAAACCTTATACCTCCCAAGTTAGGTGCATACCTTGTAACTTAGAACCTTAGGTGTCAATTTATTTAACCAAAAATTAATTCCTTGCATGCTATCTCCCACGAGAATCTAACCCCCACTCGTATGCCACTTGCACCTTAGTCCTAACCTAACCGTCACATGAGCTAAGTGCTCACTTGAAACCTTTATTGTGTTCGTTGTCCTTTATTCCTTTCGCTGGCACCAAACTCATTTAAAACAAAAACCTTCCCTTTCTGTTGTCGCTAGAAATTGAACGTGAGACCTACCTTCTACCAAGACTTAATGCTGCCATGTTTGTTGCTAGGCCAACCACGTGGTTGGTGATAGGGGCATGCAACCTTGTCCCTTTATTTGTCCACGTGCTCCTCTTTGCTTTTAAAAATAAAACCTTCATCCTTGCTTTGCTCACGAAATTCGCATCAATTAATTAAATCAAATGTTTGCACATGCATTCGAGAGACTTACTTTTGGCCTTCAAAAATTTATGGTATAAATACCATTTTTCCTCCTTGCTCGGACGTCAACGAAAATTAAACATTTAAATTTTATTCTTGGCGCCAAACCCACTTAGGGTTATAAAATTATTATAATATAAATATTATAATTATTTTATAATTAACCTTAGGCTTTCTCTTAACACTTTAATATTATAATATTATTTCCTTTGGGCCTAGGTATTTCCTTCCTTCATCTTAGGATTTATCCTTGACAACTTTAATATTATAATAATGAATATTATAATATTATTTCTTTTGGACCTAGGTATTTCCTTCCTTTGGGGTATTTAGACAATATTTTGACCAACCATGTGAAGCTTTAAACCAAATCTCTTGGGCTTAAAATATAAATATTTTAACCCTCTTTTTGTCAATTCCCTTGCACTGAGATGAACTGAATTTTGACATCAATGACAACATAACTAGTCAATTTTTTTTAACAATCTCCCTCTTTGTCATTGGTGTCAATCATTTTCCTTAACCATTCCTTTTTTCTTTTTCTAATTTTTCTCCCCTTGAGAAACTACTCTCCCTAACTGAATGCTCTCCCCCTAACTCAAATCTCTCCCCCTCTAACATCAATGGCAAAGGGACTCCTTTAAGGCTAAATATAAGACTCTTAGCTTAGACCCCTCCCCACCTCCTCCCCTTGAGGTGATTAATTTTGGGGTGGGAGTAAAATTACTCCCAGCATACAATGCTCTTTTCCTTTGTCAACCTTCTTGCTCAACATACCCTTTTGATCTCTTTGAGTATCCTTGTTATTGCTTGTATATGAAAGCTCTAGAAAATCTGTTCTGCACCACTTGGCCATATGCCCAATATTATTACACTTATAACACTTAATATTGTGGTTCCTTAAAGGTACAAATATCTTGAAGTTCCTCCTGGTGAGGCCATACCTATTTCTGTCATGAACCCTGTAGTGAATTTCTTTATGACCAAATCGATTACAAGAGTAGAAATACCCTTGAAAGAAATGTCCATCTTTGAAGTTCCTCTTAGTAATACCATACTCCTTCTTTCCATGAGTCCTGCAATGCATAGCCTTGTGACCAAACCTATTACATGAGAAATAATATCCTTTGAAGAAATATTTCCTTGGACCCATTAGTATCTTAGTCCTTTCTTCCATGTGATGTTCCATGTTCCTTGTTTGTGCATTGTTTCCTTCCTCTTTGATGTTGTCACTTCTCAACACATCGGCGTAAGTCTTAGGTTCTTCTTCAGTCACTTATTTTGATGTTCCCTTTGAGACTTCCTTTTCTTTTGAGCTTGATTCCCCTTTCTGTACTTCTAGATCTTCTTCATTGCCTAGTCCTGTTTTGATAAATGAAGATCTTTGTGCTTTGGTAATGTTATCCAAAGATTTTGAACTTTTCTCAAACCTGTGTAGCTTGTATTTAGACTCTTTCACTTCCTTCCTTAGTGAAACTACCTCATGTTCTAATCTTTCACATTCTAAGACTTTTACCTCTAACTTTTCAGTCATACCTTATTCAATTTTCCTTGCCTCTTCAACCTTAACCTTAAGGTTAGTGAGATCTTGTAGAAACTTTGCCTTTGTTTCCTTATCTTCTTGTACTTGGGATTTCAATCTTGAGTTCTCCCTTTTTAACTCAACAAGTTCCTTAACTATGGCTTCCTCCTTTCTTTTTTTGAATCTTCCTCTTCTTCTAGGTTTTCAAGAGCATCTTCATACTCTTCAATATCTAAAAGACTTTCATCACTATCACTTGAAGCACTAATTGCTACTTCAATAGGAGCGTCTCCTTTTTCTTCTATTGCCGAAAGTATAGTTTCCTTTGTATACCTGATTTGACTATCCTTGTTTTCTTTTTCATCTTCACTGCTACTGAAACCATTACAATAAGTTGCATTGTGGCCAAGGTTACCAAAATATTCTTCTTCACTGCTACTATACCCAACTTTTGAACAATGATCTTCAAGATGACCAAAGTTACCACAAATAAAACATTTGAGTATTCTTAGTTCCTTCTTATTCCTTTTTACATAGTTAGCTTATTTTCTATTGCTAGATCCTGTTTCCACTTCTCCTCTTAGAGAAAAAATCTCTTTGAGAGCAAAATCAAATTCCTTTTCCTCTTTGCTGCTATTATACCCATTTTGTGGACAATAAAGTGCCATGTGACCAAGCTTACCACACTCAACACATCTCATAGATTTTTCTTCTTCCTTTCTCTTAGTCTCAAGATCCAATTATTTTTCCTTTTCAGGTCTCATGGTTCTTCTTTTGCCTTTCCTTGCCATGTGTGTTCTTGTAGATATTCCTTCAAGCTTTTAGAATTCCTTGAAGGAACTTGCTCTGATACCAATTGAAGAACATAAGATTATACTAAGAGGGAGGGTGAACAGTATAAGATCAACTTTTACTTTTCTTTACCAAACAATATTATCCAATATTATCAATGGTAATATCAACAATAGTAATTAAATCAATGTACAAATCATCACACACAATAGAGACATCAATTTAATGTGGTTCACTCAATATGGGATACTCCATGGAGAAAATATTTCCACTAAATTTTTCTCAAAAAATATCTTGGGAATCACTTCCCTATTACAATGTTTATGGACCTCTATCCAAAGGAGACACCAATCTCCTAATGCTTTGATTTATGGATCACTCTCCACAGGAGAACTCTTTCCCCTTTTCTTTGATTCATGGAACTTGATCCAAGACAACTCTTTCTCCTCAAATGGTTTGTGGATCTCTCTCCATAGAATAACTCTATCTTACCAACTGGTTCATGGATCACACTCCACAAGAGAACTCTTTCCTCTTGCTCTAGTTCATGGATCTCTATCCATAGGATAACTCTTTCCTCTCTGCTTTGGCTAATGATCTTCTAGAAGACTTCTACCCCCATTGCTCTATCTTATGGATCTCTCTCCATAAAAGACCTTTGTCCTCACTGCCCTGGCTAATGGATCTCTATCCACTGGAGACCGTTATCCTCTTCTCTATCACCTCCAAAG
Organism: Wollemia nobilis; assembly: GCA_028583015.1. Lineage (NCBI taxonomy): Eukaryota > Viridiplantae > Streptophyta > Pinopsida > Araucariales > Araucariaceae > Wollemia > Wollemia nobilis. Next base: position 4,399,303 of record JAQPPZ010000755.1, on the reverse strand, counting down.
CTTACTCTCAACTCTATATCAGATCTACACCAAACTCTGTCCCAAGTTTAGTACAAATCTACTCATAAATATCAATCTCAAATCTATCCTCAAGCCTTAACACAAAGCTTGATCAAATTACAAATCAACTATGCTTAGATTTACCCCAAGCCTTAACACAAAGATTGAACAAATCAACAAATCAACTCTTCTCAAATCTGCCTTCAAGCCTTCTCAAATACTTGCTCAAATATGCCTTCAAGTCCTCTCAATAACTTGCTCAAATTTGCCTTCAATATTTCTTAAATACTTGCTCAAATATGCCTTCAAGTCCTCTCAATAACTTGCTCAATTTTGCTCTCAAGCCTTCACAAAGACTTGCTCAAATCTACTCAAACACATGCTCAAAACAACTCACAAGATATGCTCAATCAATCTCAAATCTTGCACACAATGCTATCAAATGCTTTGTCTAATATTCAAAGTAATTCCTTTAACTTGAAGCAATTTAGACATATTCTATTCAAAATTCGTTTAACCTCTAGAACATATAGAGAATGATGTACTCTATCAAAAACTCAATATGTTCTACTCAATCATTAAGTTTGTCACTTTCATAAATCTGATTTCTAATGTTTGCACATTCACTTTCAATATCACTCAAAACCAATGCTCAAGAAGTTTCACTCAATCATTCAATCAATGAAACACAACTTGCTCACTAACCCTAAACAAGTGTTTCATAATTCTTCAAACAAGGAGCACAATGTGGGTCTCAAACCCTAACTCAAATAATCTTCAATCTCTATTTCAAATGTTCTCTAAATATTCACCAATGAAGCATATAAAAACTCACTCAAATATTTCCAACAATGCTTATCAAATAATCCTTTTCACTCCACCTTATATTTCACAAATTTCAATCCAAAAACACTTCAAACAAATGATGATGTGCCCATACCTTTTTGCTTTTATGGAGATATATCCTATCTTACTCACAATATCTTTTGCAACTATAAAATGTTAGCACAACAATTCTTTATAAGTTAGCAAACCTTCAATATGTATGCCCAATTAAATTCCAAATCACTCTCTTGGTTTCTCAAATTATTGCATCAACTCATATAATCAAATCCTTCAAAATATTGTAGGCAACAAATCCACCTCCCGGAGAAAGAAGAAGTGATTTGCTAAAGTTTTGACTATTTTGGAGATGATTTGCTCCAGTTTTGTGAAACCGTATAGTAGGGAGAAAATCATACATAAGACCATACAACTGAAGTGGCAAACCATACAGAGCAGTGGCAAATCATACAGGGCACACCGAAATGCAATGAGATGCAAAGGAAATGTAATTTCGGGATGAAATGTCGCATGGATTTGCTAACCTAAGGTGTAAACTTAGGAAAAGGCCAAAATAATGTATTCAGTTGTAATTGGGTAGTTGTGAATAATGGATTGTCTCAGGAACCACTTTGGAATGGCTTGGGCAATGTTATATAAGGCCCCATTTTCGAATTTATGAGTCTGGCTACTAGTTTATTGGTTCATAGTTGCTAGGATAGAGAGTTAGCCATATTTCTGAGTTATTGCTATAGTATGGATAGAGTTTCCACATTGTACTGAGTTGATCACCATTAATAATAAAGAACAGACATTGTGGATGACAGTGTATGATCCTGTGTGTATGGTTGATGCATTGTGGATGATTATTGTGTGATTGAGTTTCTTCCTTACTTGTCATATGTTAGTTTTAGGCTTCATTGCGAGGTTGTGAGCAGATTGCTACTGGTGGGAATCATGGAGAATGATCTAGGAGCATGAGGACATTTTCAAGGATGTATTGAAGTAGACTGTATGATTTTTGGGCGTAATTGCTTGAACGGAATCACTTATAATCCCGGATTGGATGCTTTGCTTGTGTGTGGAATCATCTTGTTTGGACTGTTAAAACCTTACAAAACCTTCTAGAGAGAGATTGGAGTAGAAGAGCATTGCAAATACTATCTTTTTGTACCTTTGGATCGTACATATCGTACATCGTACAAATCGTACATAGAATCCTTACCCGATTTGGTAAAACAGGTGATTGATAGAAACTTACCCGATTTGGCAGTTTTGGTAATCGGCTTGAACGATTACAAAAATGTGTATGACAGCCTCCAAAATAGCATCCATCAGTTTTTTTGAGTGCAATATCATACCATATTGGCCATTGTACGATCTCAGATCATACAGTGTATGTGTGGAAGGTCGTACAAGAGATTGACAGTCCGTACGAGGGTAGTTCGGGTACTTGGAAGATTGTTCGATTTGGTACTTAAGATCAAGCTCATCCTAGGGATTATTATGACCATCGAAAGATACCTCCCCATCAGGAATACTCCACCACTATGTTACATTTGGCACCGTTGCCTTATCGAATTTGGCATTTTTGTTAAAACGGGTCGAATTTGATGAAACAATTGGAGGTGATTTCTTATGACAGACACCAATACACGAAGTCATGGGAGAAGAGAACCATGAGAGAACATTCTAGTAAGAAGGAGCATAAGGATTTCTCAAAGAGGAAACATGAGTAACTCAGATCAGAGTACGCATGAACCAGAGATAGAGCAAGTTTGGACATCCAAGAAGGAGACTTTGAGACGTTGTTGATTGAGACAGAAGACGAGGAGGAAAACCCATCGATCGTAGAGGAGACGGGTGACAAAGAGAAAGTGCACGATGATGGAGAGTGGATGGTAAGGCTTGAGGAAGTGGCAATGGGGTTGTGAGAGGGTGCAGAGGATGGGAGTCAGTCACCAAGGCAACATGATGTGGGGACTCAGGAAGATAGACCAAGACAATCTCCATCACATCAACGAAGAAGGTCGTAGAGTGAGGATGCACGAGAATTTGGTCATCGAGTGATGGGATAGAATAAGATACCTCAAATTGATTCTTCTGATGACAATGGAAGTAAGACACCTTCGAGGAGGAATTCGGTCGAGATTCCATGGGAGACCTCGAGTGAGAGTGACGACTCTCCCAAGATGGCTAATAGAGCAACCAAGCAAAGATGTCCACCATTTTTAGGTGAGGGTAAGGAAGACCCCACACGGCATGTAGGAACTTGCATAACCATTTGGAGAGAAAATGGTGTAGATAGACCGAAGGATTGGGTAGTCCTCTTTCCTACCACTTTGAGAGGATTGGCAATAGATTGGTACCTAAAAAGAGAAAACAATGTTGATTTTCAGACTTGGAACCAGATAAAGGAGAAATTCATTGAGGAATTTTGACCTTTGAAAGATGATGGAGACATAGTCACTGAGCTTTGCATGACAAAATAGAAAGTATATGAGGATATAAAATCCTACAACCATCGACTAAAGTAGTTAGTCGATAAGATGCAGATGCCATTAGCAGACGTGCTGATAAAATGATGGTTTGTAGATGGGTTACTACCAAAATATAAGAAAAATATGAAGGGAGTACCATCTGACACATATGAGGAAGCTTTGAAACACGCAAAGACCTTTGAAAGTGAGTCAAAATAGATGTATATGGGAATATTATCTCATCCCAAGTTGAAATATTTGGATAGTGAGGAAGAGGACACTATCCAGAGGATGGTAGCTTCGTTTCGCAAGGAGTTTGATAAAATGGTTAAGGAGCAAAAGATCAAACCAGAGAGGAATGAACTATGGTGCACAGAATGCAAGAGTGAGGGACATACAAATATGAAGTGCCCAAAGAATGATTACTACCATATTTGTAATGTGATGGGGCACGATGTAGTGCTCTGTCCCTATAATGCAAGAACCCATCCATAGGTACTATCAATTCAGGAGCAGGAACAAAAACCTCAGGCCCAAGGGAGTGGCCAATAGGTAATGAGTGGTGGCTATAGAAATAGCAGAAGGGGTGGCAGATAGAATCAAGGTAATCGATAGGGAGGACAAAGTCATTTATAGTATGATTCGAAAGGAAGACCGATCATACAATGTCACAATTGCCAAGAGTGGGGGCATTTTGCAAAGAATTGTCCTGCACCTCAGATGCAAGGAGCACCACAGGCAAGCACTACACATATGTGTAGATGGTGTGGTCCAGGGAACCACAAGGAGGAGAATTTTCCAAAGTAGGCGAGTTCGAGTAACCCATAGAATGTGAGCTATTTGGACATTGAGGTTCCTCAAGTTAAAGAGGAAACTTAGGAAGTATTAGCCATGATGCAGAATCAGGCTAAAAAGGACAAGTATCCAGAGCCAGCAAAGGAGAAGCAACGCTGGCAAGTTGCAAAGAAAATACTACGAGAAGAAACTGAGAAAGCTAAGCAAGGAGAATCGAGCACTCGAAAGGAAGTACGAAGACCATCAGAATAGGAGACAGTTGTGCAACATCTGGTCGCACAGGTGTTAGATACCACAGTAGAACTTAAGGTATCTGACTTATTCGAAGCTATCCCAGAATTGTCGAAAGCAATTGTGGAAGAGATACAACCACAGAAGGTGATGGAAGTAGAAAGCCAGCCAATTGTAGGAGAAGAATGAAAGGACCAATTTATGGATCCTACCATATTGATGATTGATGTGGGAAAGAAGCCTGCATTAATGCATATGGAGATTTTGGGACACAAATTGACACAAGTGATTGTGGACGGAGGTTCCAGTGTTAATGTGCTACCCGAAAGGACTTGGCTAGAACTAGGCACACCATCACTATGGGCACCGAGCTTTCGACTGTATGGGGCTGACCAGAATGATATTAACATTAAGGGAGTTTTGACTGCACAACAAGTAATGATAGCTGAGCAAGAATTCATCTTGGATTTTGTTGTGATTTCGATGCAGAAACCTGCATACGACGCTCTCTTAGGGAGAGGATGGCTACGAGTGGCCAAGGTTAATCACAATTGGGGAAAGAATCAGATCACCTTCAAAAAGGGACAACATAAATACATGATCAATTTAGCTAATCAAAGGGTGAGTGAGGATGTAGCTACAACGGATGAATCAAAAAACTCATCAGGGGATGAAGAACACGAACCTGATGGAGAAGGAATGTTGTACATAGAAGAATGTAGCGAGGACGAAGCTCGATCTGATAGTGGACTTCTTCATTGGAAAATGGAGGATTATGAAGTATTTCAGCCCAATTGCTTATGCATTGAATCAGAGGAGATTAAAGAGCAGCAAGACAAACCAGAAGCTAGTAAAGAGACTAAGAAGGAAACATAAGAGAAATGGACATTTCCAAAAAGCTTTGCGGAGTATACAGTAGGAGATGCAGAGATTGATACAAGACCGACACATCCTAAGAATGTAATGAAAGCTACGAGTGAGCTAAAGAATATCAAGTATGAAGGACCTAAGATAGTGGATATCAACTTGGGAATGGAGAAAGAACCGAGGATAGTCCACTGTGGCGATGATTGGAATCCTGTATTGAAGGCAACAACTTTCAAGATATTCTTGGAGTACAAGGATGTCTTCGCATGGACATATAAGGATTTGAAAGGAATTCCACCTGAGTTATGTGTCCATAAGATTACACTAATGCCTGGCACTCAACCAGTAAGAAGGAGGCCATATAGAATGAATCCAAAGTATGCGGCATTGGTGAATGCGGAGATAGAAAAGATGTTGGAAGCAGGAATTATATTCAGGGTGACGAACAGTGAATGGGTTTCATCGATAGTAATCACTTTGAAGAAGGAAGTCGATAAGATAAGAATATGCGTAGACTTCAGGAGTTTAAATGTAGTAACCATTAAGGACCCTTTTCCTATTCCATTTATGGATTCTATCTTGGAAGAAGTTGCAGGGCATGAGATCTATTCATTTTTGGATGGATTTTTAGGATACAATCAGATCAGCATCGCTGAGGAGGATAAGCTGAAAACCACATTTGTTGTGGAGAATGGCATTTATGCATACAATCGAATGCCATTTGGGCTCTGTAATGCCCCAACCACATTTCAACGCATCATACTATATATATTCGACCAATTGGTGATGGGGAATTTCAAAGCATTTTTGGATGATTGGTCTATTTATGGGAAGATCAAGGAGCATCTTCCAGCTCTTAGTGAATGCATGAGCAGGTGCAAAAATGCACAGATATCATTAAATCCAGCAAAGTGTTTTCTGATGGTACCATTTGGGAAATTGTTAGGGCACATTGTGTGCAGTGAGGGATTGAAGATGGATCCAGATAAAATTTGGGTAATATTACATATGGAAGAGCCTTTTGATGTGAGTTCACTCAAAACCTTCCTGGGATCAATAGGATATTACCAAAGGTTTATCCAAAATTATGCACATGTGGCCTATCCGTTAGATTCTTTGATGAAAAAGAATACTCCTTTCAGATGGATAGAGGAGCACCAGGGAGCTTTTGAGGAGTTAAAAGCTAAGTTGGTAAGCAGCCCGATCTTGGTGTTTTCGAGTTGGGATAAGGAATTCCATGTCCACGTTGATGCTTCAAACTTTGCAATTGGATGTGCATTGGCACAAGAAGGACAATTTAAGTTGGATCAACCAATTTTCTTTGCTAGTCACCTTTTGTCAAGGCCGAAAAGGAATTATAGTACAATAGAAAGGGAAGCTTTGGGGATGGTATATGCAGTTCAAAAGTTTAGGCATTACCTATTGGCAAACCCCTTTGCATTTTATGTTGATCATCAAGCATTGTTGTACTTAATAAATAAGCCAGTAATACAAGGACGAGTTAGTAGGTGGCTCGTCACGCTCCAAGAGTTCGTATTCCGAGTTGTGGTGAGACCTGGCAAGAAGCATGTGATTGCAGACCAGTTGTCTCGAATACGATCAGGAGAGCCAGTAGGAACAGGGGTTCCTGATGAATTCCTAGATGCATAGTTATTTGCCATCAATGTTGTGCCATCATGGTACAAGTTGGTTGGCCAATATCTATCCACAGGGGAGTTGCCATAGGAGATGACGACAACCAAGAAGAAGAAAGTAATTATGAAGTCAACACCTTTCCAGATAATAGCAGGATTGCTATACAAGATAGGAAGTGATGGTATCTTGAGGAGATGTGTAATGGAGGAAGAAGTTAAGATGGTATTGAAAGAAGCCCATGCCAGTTTAGCAGGGGGACACATGGGACCAGATGCGACTGCAAGGAAAATATTGCTAGCAGGTCTATGGTGGCCCACATTGTATAATGATGCAAAAGAACACGTGAAAGCTTGCGATACTTGCCAGAGAGTAGGTAAACCTGTGAGGAGGGATTTTATGCCCTTACACCCATCGCAACCACAAGAGTTGTTCGAACATTGGGGCTTGGACTTCGTAGGACCATTCAAGACATCTCAAAGATAAAAATGCAGATATATCATAGTGGCAACGGAATACCTCACAAAATGGGTAGAAGCAAGAGCATTACCTGATAACTCTGCTAAGAGTACAACATGATTTTTGTACGAGCAGGTAATCACAAGATTTGGTATTCCACTATGAATAATGAGTGATCATGGAGGACACTTCGTTAATGAGATTATCAAGATGCTGACGACAGAGTTTAAGATTTTACATTCATTGTCTAGTCCATACTACCCGAGAGCGAACGGGCAGGCAGAGGCAACTAATAAAGTCTTAGTATCGACTCTGTATAAAACCTATGGGATAGAAGGAGAAGACTGGGAGGAAAGGTTACCATCCATTTTGTGGGCATATAGAACAACTTTTAAACCAACAATGGAACATACCCCTTTCCAATTGATGTATGGTCAGGAAGTGGTGGTGCCAGTCGAGTTCTTGATACCAAGTTTGAGAGTTGCGGTAGAGCATCGCTTGGGAGATCAGGAAAGTTTGGAGGAATGACTGATGATGTTGATAAAGCTAGATGAAAGAAGAGTCATGGCACAGTGGGCAATCGAGGTAGCCTAGAAGAGATGAAAGGTGTGGCATGACAAGCATTTGAGAAAGTTAGAACTTAGTCCTGGAGACTTGGTTCTCAAGTTTAATGGTAAGAGGGAGATCAAGCCTAGGAAGCTGAAGACGCTATGGCTTGGCCCTTACAAGGTGATTGAAGCATTGGATAATGGAGCGGTCAGGTTACAGAACCTGAATGGGATAGAGGTACCCAACACTATAAATGGCTCAAAGTTAAAGCCTTATAAAGTATAGTGTTCATTCATTGCTTTGGAAGAAGTGGAATGAAGAAGATGAGCAGATACTCGAAATGAGGCTCCTCATGAGCCAGGTCCCTCATAGGAAGAGCCAGATTTGGGACTCACCAAACTTTTTTCGAGATGGAGGAGGCACAACCAATCATCGAACAACAGGAGTTGGCACCTAGACCAGGCGAAAGAAGATGAGTGCGAGTACATATCAAATGGGTAGATGGGACCATAAGAGAGGGAGAAGAGTGGATCCCTCCAGCAAGAGAATATTATCAGGAGAGAGCACTATTACCAAGAGCTTCGGATAGGAGGTACCCATAGATAGAACGTAGGGAACTACCTCGACAACCGGAAGGATGAAGAAGGGTAAGACTGATAGTGCGTAATGAAGATAGAGTGGACACGTTTGAGATGGAAATGCCAGAGGATGCTAGGGAGGACAGGCTAGAAGAAGAACTAGCAGGACTTTCCCCATTAGCTCAAGTAGGGCTATTGTAGTAGAGGATGAGAATGCAAACTCAACAATTGCAGGAAGAATATCAAATGCTACGGGGTCACAATGCGAGACTAAGAGCGCAAGTAATCCATGAATTGGATGACACCATACAAATATTGGATGAACAAAGAGCCATTAGATTACAAGAGATTGGAAGTGAGCATGAGGAGGCTAAGGATTTAACTCCAAGAAATGGTGGAGGAAATGAAGGTGCAAGTACAAGTTCACCCCCTTCACTAAGTAGACAACCTACAGTAAATGAGGAGGTAGGAGTACTATGGCGAGATATAGAGGAAACCACCACATCACCTGAAGTGCATCACAATGTAGTAGATAGGGTAGATTCTAGTGATGGAGGAATGTCATGGTTGGTACGAGAGCCTAGTACAGATGAAGAGGAACCAGAGAATCCTCATAATCCATAGAGGGATCAGAGTATTCCAATCAGAACATTGAGACCGAGACAAGTTGAGGGAGTTCGAGAAGATAGATTCAAGAATCGTACACAAGCATATGCAATAGCTCACCAATAACTATGAAGACAAAGGAGGGAAGTTCGATGACTGGAAAGAGTGATGTATTTGCCAATCGACTGGGCAGAATAGAGGGAAGAGAGTCAGACTGACTCTAGCTCTAAAATAGACTTCTCAGACGATTATAGAGCAGTATTGGCATCTTCATCCCCCCAATGATCCTTTGAGGAAAGAATATGGAGGCATCATTTGGTACGAGCTGATAGGAGAGTCAGAACCTTATGCCAGTTGTCACCAAATAGAAGTCCACTAGCTAACATCGAGTTAGTAGAGATTACTCCTGATGACCATGGAGTAAGAGGAAGAATTGGACAAGGACCTATAAGAGGGAGAGGAAGAGGTAGACGACCAAAAAATGATGGGAATCTGAATGATGTTGTAATGGGAGGAGGTAGAGGATGAGGAATATTTTGACCCCCTACTCCTAGATGGCCAGGTGCTAGCCTGCTAGCTTGCTTGAACTGGGAAAGGAACCCATAGGATATACTTCGACTAAGAGGCATGTTACGAAATGCGGTAGGAAGGCGCACAGGGGGCGACCACCCCTGAATCGACAAGGACCTCAATGGGAAGGAGGTAATTGGTGGTTACCCTGAGTAAGAGAAGAATCATCAGTAGTACGGGGAGGTTTCATGCCTAGAAGGAGTGGTAGGGGGAGATACCCACGTGGCCAAAACTTTGCTGGCAGGGGAAGGGTACAATTCGTAGATGGTGGAAACCTAGGCCAACAAAGGACCCGATCACCGAGTTTGGAGCCAAAAATGATCCAGGGAGATAGCCGAAGAAGTCACTCAAATGATAGTAGAGTGGTAAGGACACCACCCCCTCAGGATCAACTACCTGGATGATGAGAAGAAGGCCTACCAGGAGGTGAGACTCCAATTTGTCGATGTACAATATAGAACTGTACACATTGTGGAAGGGCAAATGAATGGGCAGCAACATCGTAGGTAGGGACCAGTCAAGCAGAGGTACAAGAGAATGCTGCTAACCAGAATGTGATGGTCGAACCTCGAGGCCAAGACTGGGATGGGGTCGTACAGGTGAATGTCACTGTACGATTACCCAGAAGGTAAGTATGATTAGAATAGGAATGAAAAAAAAAATGATGATGAAAAAAAATTATGTGCCTTGGTTGTGAAAATCCCTCGGGACGCAATTAAGAAGGGCGAGGTTGAAAACCGGAAATGATGACCTCTCCATAGAGAAAGCAAAATTTTTCTCTAAGTTATGAAATCGTATAGCAAGGAAATCGTACAAAAGAGAATCGTACAAAGCAAGATTGACCTGCAAATCGTACAGGAGGTCGTACGGTATGATCTAGACCGTACAGTGTATGATTTGCCAACTAACTCATTAAATGCGGCATGCGAAAAAAGCAGCGGTTGGAGGAAAATTAGGGGGAAAAGACAAAATTTGAATTTTCGCTGAGTTGTCAGTCATCCAATAGCCCAACTGGGAAATTGCATGCAAATTGGTGCCTTTGTGATTTAAATTTTAGGGTTTTTCTAGGGTTTTGGAGGATTTCTTTAAATAGGAAGAGATTTTACCCATTTTTTTCACCAAGTAAGAAAAGCACAAGAATTCAATTTTTTCCAGGAGATTGAAGCGAAGAAGCGTACGATTTAGAACTTGAACTGCATGGGCGAAGATTTTTCATGGATTTTCTGAAGATTGCAGACCCATCATAATTTGTACCAGGGCGTTCTTCTTCACTTTGAACAATTTTAAGGGGGGGGGGGGGGGGGGGGGGGGGGGGGGGGGGGGGGGGGGGGGGGGGGGGGGGGGGGGGGGGGGGGGGGGGGGGGGGGGGGGGGGGGGGGGGGGGGGGGGGGGGGGGGGGGGGGGGGGGGGGGGGGGGGGGGGGGGGGGGGGGGGGGGGGGGGGGGGGGGGGGGGGGGGGGGGGGGGGGGGGGGGGGGGGGGGGGGGGGGGGGGGGGGGGGGGCGGGGGGGGCGGCGGGGCCGGGCGGGGGGGGGGGGGGGGGGGGGGGGGGGGGGGGGGGGGGGGGGGGAGAGGGGGGGGGGGGGGGGGGGGGGGGGGGGGGGGGGGGGGGGGGGGGGGGGGGGGGGGGGGGGGGGGGGGGGGGGGCCGCCCCAATATATATAAGGGGGGGGGGGGGGGGGGGTTGTGGTTTTGTGGGGGGCGGCGCGCGCCTTGGAGGAGGGGGGGGGGGGGGGGGGGGCTTTTTTTTTTTTTTTGTTTTTTTTTTTACTCCTAAAGGAGGCCCCCCGCCACACCCCCCCCTAAAGGGGGGGGGGGGGGGCGGGGGGGGGGGGAGAGGGGAGTGGGGGCCCCGCGCGGTTTTGAAGTCATCGTGGTATGATTTTCCAGAAAAGTAACCATTGGAGGAGAGAGGAAAAAAAACAAGGGTGTAGATTTGTGGAGGAAGAAAAAAAAAAAGTAAAAAAGGGGGGGGAAAAAAAAAAAATGTATTTTTTTAGGGGGGGTTGTATGTTTTGGAAAATTTTTTATTGTGGAGAAGTGAGTGGAGCAATCGGTGAGATGTTGAAGGAATGATATCAATAGAGGAGTTTGGACGTCGATTGAGGTGGATTGCAGCCAATAGGGTGGAGAGATCACCAGGGCCACTCCATGAGAGAGAGGCATCCTCATGATAGTACTTTGGGCATCAGTTTTAGTCCCATGATAGGCATGGTAATCATCCATGGAGAAGAGGAGGACAGAGGCCATGGAGGAGACAAGGCCATTGGCGAGCGCATTTGAATAGAATGCCACCAAGGTACAGAGCGACAAGAATGGTGCACGTCACTACCTCATGGAGGGAGTTGAGGAGTGAAGTACATGTACCACAATAGGAAGAACACCTGAGTAGTGGATAGGAAGAATGCCAGGTGGAATTGAAAAATATGGTATTTGTACAGCATGGGGTAGAAGCATGCAAGAAATGGTGGAACGATGAGAAGAATAAATCTCATCCATGGAAGAAATAGTTTGAGAATGCACAGGTGGTGGTCATTGCATAGATTCTGCCATTTCACAAGACATTTTTTGAGAACTATCTTCTCCAGATAGTTTAGGCTTATGATGCATCAGCAAGGATGACCTACGTCAATGTAGGTAGGAGATCAGTGAAGGTTGAAGTGTCGATGGAGGCATTCAAGAAAACTTTTGGGCTACCAACAGAGGGTATGGAGATAGTAAAGAAACTGGTAGACCCTATTGAAGCATACCACCTGGTCACTACTTTGATGACTATCAAATCACTGACAGAGGCTAAGATTTTTGGTGCAGGGATGCACGGAATAAAATAGAGCCACTTACGAGATGAACACTGGGCTTGCGCAATGAACACAGTCATGGCTCGACTGTCAGGGGACATAAGGATGGCTGAGATGCCTATGTGGATGGCCCAGTACGTAGAAGGTATTACCTAGGGGATTTCGTATGATTGGGGTACCTATCTGGAGTGAAGAATGCATGAAGCATTGATGAAGAGACCGAAGAACTTTGGGATGGCCTTTCAGGCTATTGGTTTGCTTCTCAATGCAGTGATGGAAGTAGGGATGACATTCCCAGGGTTGACGTAGCCTAGGGAGATTAGGCCAGATCAACCAACTATACTGAAATGGGTAAATATTGTACCCATAGCCAAGGTGACTCTAGAGAAACCATGGACATGGAGTGAGTGACACAAGAGTGAAGCTCAAGAAGATACTTCTTCGAAGAAGGATGCCGATGTACATCATCGAAGGAAATGCCCAAGATGGTTGGAGCTAGAATTGGAACAATCGGTACCTGCTAGAAGGCAGCAGGAGCAGCCTCTCGAGAAAGAAAGGGAGAGTAGTCCGATTCAGATCAGGATGAGAAGGTAGAGAGAGAGGATGGCAGGAAAACTAGCTCTCGAAGTATGGAGAATGGAAGAGTCAAATTCAGAAGCGATGAAGTTGGATGAAGTGTATTGGGCAGAGGCAGAGAAAATAGTATGCTCATCAAAAATTTTCTCTCAATATGAGAAGATGGATGCCTCTAACTTCTTTAGAGGATTTGAGGTAGGGCACGATGGATTGGCCACTACCCAAGAGGAAGCAGTAGCAGAGCCGAAGAAGAAGACGTGATACAAATTTGTATCAGGAGGCTCTAGCAGACATGAAGTCTCGGAGAAGGAAGTGCCACAAGAAAGCGAAGCACTTGTTGCCTCGAAGGTCACAATGGAGGATGCACAGAAGCTGTAGGAGGAAAGAGTGGTAGAAGAGCAACAAGTGGAGGGCAAGGAGGAAGGCCGAGACAATACGGAGGAGCCACATGGAGGCTCATCTGGAGTAGAGAAGGCTCAGGGATAGGACGAGCAACGATCTCAGGAAGAGATCATAAACATTGTAGATAACGAGGGGGAGGAGGAACAAGAGAAATAGTCTCCACCTCAAGAAAATATTGATACCGAGAGAGCACTTAGAGAGCTTGGAGGAAGCTCTAGCCACCTTAGAGAAGAAGATGAACTGAGGACTCCTTCAGAGGAAGAACGATGGGGAATGCAATCCAGTTATCTCTTGGAGATACCATGGTTCGAAAGAATTACGATGGAAGAGGAGGCACGAGGTGTAGAGGATAAGGTGGAGCACTTCTTCAGTCAATTAGGCCATGTGATGAATAGTGCAAGAATGACATTTTGTATTGGCCATGTAGGAGAATTGGCATTGTGGGAACAACAAGTGTCTCTCGAGTTGGAGCGTATAATGGAATGGGTGATTAGTGCGGAGCGGATAAAGAAGATAGAAGAGATCCATGCACAACATCCATGGAGGTTACCCAGGGAAGAGGTAACAACGATGTTGGGAAGAGAAGACTTGCCAGAAGGGATGGTCACAAACTATAGGAGGGACCCAAGGATTTACCTGGATAGAGTGAGTCATCCAACCTGCCCAACCAATATGGTAGATGTGGAGTATAGATGGGTTGCCATAGGTGTGTCCATTACCCTATGGAAGTTGAACTTCCTGACTCATTGGATAGAGTGGCTGAGCATTGGGTTGACAGAAATCCATCGACTCAAGGAGGCGCAAGTAGAGGAGACTACAGCCACTCAAAAGGAATTGGCCGTAATGGAGGAAGAACTATAGAAAAGTAGGGCAGTGATAGAAGAAAAGATAAGGAAGTTGGAGGAGGATCTGTCAGGTTTTAGAATAGATTCTGAAGCCAAGATTACAATGCTTGAGGAAGAGAAGCGACAGATCACTCAGATGGTAGAAGACAGGATCAAGGAGTTGGAGGCACAACTCAAAGCAAAGGATGAGCAGATGTCAGCTCAGTTGGCCGAGAAAGATAAGCAAATAGCTATGCAGGCCAAGCAGATAGAGGAATTGATGATGGATGGCAAGAAGCTCAATGAGATGGTCTTGGACAAGCAAGCTCAAATAAGGACCAAGGAAGACCAGATACGAGCTCTCGAAGTTGACATCGAGCATCACTTGAAGATGATTGATGAGAAGAATGAAGAGCTTCAAGCGGCTGCTAGAGCAGAGGCTCATTGGAAAGATAAGTTGTCAAAGAGTGCCTCCGACCGAGAGAAACAGATGATGGACTTCGTGAAAGCCATCGAGGAAAAGGCTAACCTTCATGGAGCCAAAGCCGTCGAGATGGGGAGCTACGCAGCCAAGCTAAAAAATGAGAGAGAAATGTACAAGACCCAAGTCAAGGACTTGGAGGCTGAGGTAGCTCGACTGGAAACATTACAGAAGAAGCAGAACGAGTCATCGAGGACGTCGACTCAAATAAAGGGGAGGGCAGATGTAGGCAGCAAATCCACCTCCCAGAGAAAGAAGAAGTGATTTGCTAAAGTTTTGACTATTTTGGAGATGATTTGCTCCAGTTTTGTGAAACCATATAGTAGGGAGCAAATCATACATAAGACCATACAACTGAAGTGGCAAACCATACAGAGCAGTGGCAAATCGTACAAGGCGCACCGAAATGCAATGAGATGCAAAGGAAATGTAATTTCGGGATGAAATGTCGCATGGATTTGCTAATCTAAGGTGTAAACTTAGGAAAAGGCCAAAATAATGTATTCAGTTGTAATTGGGCAGTTGTGAATAATGGATTGTCTCAGGAACCACTTTGGAACGGCCTGGGCAACGTTATATAAGGCCCCATTTTCGAATTTATGAGTCTGGCTACTAGTTTACTGGTTCATAGTTGCTAGGATAGAGAGTTAGCCATATTTTTGAGTTATTGCTATAGTATGGATAGAGTTTCCACATTGTACTGAGTTGATCACCATTAATAATAAAGAACAGACGTTGTGGATGACAGTGTATGATCCTGTGTGTATGGTTGATGCATTGTGGATGATTATTGTGTGATTGAGTTTCTTCCTTACTGTCATATGTTAGTTTTAGGCTTCATTGCAGGTTGTGAGCAGATTGCTACTGGTGGGAATCATGGAGAATGATCTAGGAGCATGAGGACATTTTCAAGGATGTATTGAAGCAGACTGTATGATTTTTGGGCGTAATTGCTTGAACGGAATCACTTATAATCCCGGATTGGATGCTTTGCTTGTGTGTGGAATCATCTTGTTTGGACTTGTTAAAACCTTACAAAACCTTCCAGAGAGAGATTGGAGCAGAAGAGCATTGCAAATACTATCTTGTTGTACCTTTGGATCGTACAGATCGTACATCGTACAAATCGTACACAGAATCCTTACCCGATTTGGTAAAATAGGCGATTGATAGAAACTTACCCGATTTGGCAGTTTTGGTAATCGGCTTGAACGATTACAAAACTGTGTACGACAGCCTCCAAAACAGCATCCGTCAATTTTTTTGAGTGCAATATCATACCATCTTGGCCACTGTATGATCTCAGATCATACAGTGTATGTGTGGAAGGTCGTACAAGAGATTGACAGTCCGTACGAGGGTAGTTCGGGTACTTGGAAGATTGTTCGATTTGGTACTTAAGATCAAGCTCATCCTAGGGATTATTCTGACCATCGAAAGATACCTCCCCATCGGGAATACTCCACCATTGTGTTACAAATATTTTAGCAAAACATACAAACAATCATAATACCTCATACACCTTTTAACTCCCTCTTAACACATTCAAAACAAAATCAACAAGGATTCTTATTACTCCAATAATTCACTTTCACACTTAAATCACTATAACTTCCTTCAAACATTAAATGCATGGAATAATAAAAATTATTTCCTTATATGTCCCACTTATCATAAATGCATTTCCAAAAGAAATATAACCACCATTCAAAATAATATTCTAAGGCACTTAACAACTTATTTATATCAAAAGCCAAAATATTTCAAACCCTTTTATGGCAAAAATAAAAATTATTTCTAAAACCTTATACCTCCCAAGTTAGGTGCATACCTTGTAACTTAGAACCTTAGGCGTCAATTTATTTAACCAAAAATTAATGCCTTGCACATTGCCTCCCGCAAGAATCAAACCCTCGCTCGTCTACCACTTGTACCTTAGCCGTGACCTAACCATCGCGTGAGCTAAGCACTCACTTGAAAAATTTATCGTGCCCACTATCCTTTATTCCTTTTGTTGGTGCTAAACTTGTTTAAAACAAAAACCTTCCCTCTCTGCTACCATCAAGAATCGAACGCGAGACCTGTCGTCCGCTAAGACTTAACGCTACCAAGCCTACTACTAGGCTAACCATGTGGTTGGTGATAGGGGTATGCAACCTTGTCCCTTTATTTGTCTGCATGGTCCTCTTTGCTTTTAAAAAATAAAACCTTTGTCCTTACTTTACTTACTAAATTCACATAAATTAATTAAATCAAACGTTCGCACATCCTTTCAAGAGTCTTAATTTTTGCCTTCAAAACTTTATGGTATAAATACCATTTTTCCTCCTTGCTCAAACATCGACAAAAATTAAACATTTAAATTTTATTCTTGGCACCAAACCCACTTAGGGTTATAAAATTATTATAATAAATATTATAATTATTTTATAATTAACCTTAGGCTTTCTCTTAACACTTTAATATTATAATATTATTTCCTTTGGGCTTAGGTATTTCCTTCCTTCACCTTAGGCTTTCTCTTTGACAACTTTGATATTATAATATTGAATATTATAATATTATTTCCTTTGTTCCTAGGTATTTCCTTCCTTCGAGGTATTTAGACAATCTTCTTTCCAACTATGTGAAGCTTTAAACCAAATCTCTTGGGCTTAAAATATAAATATTTTAATCCTCTTTTTGTCAATTCCCTTGCACTGAGATGAACTGACTTTTGACATCAATGACAATATAAGTACTTGAAATTTCCAACAGATTTGACATCAATGGCTCTTTTAGTGTAAATAATAATACCTTTTTTATGATATAAAATGGTTGATTATCTAAGTCATAGCCAAAAATTGTGCTAGTATGGCCTATTTCTTTTGGTTGTATTTCTTCGTTTACTATTGAACCATATAAAATTTCTACAGTTTATTCAAAGCTGACACAGTTACTTGCAAGCCTTCTTATTGTCCTAGAGGTGGCAAAAATATAGTTGAAGGTTTGAATAGTGGGATTTCTCAAGGAGGAGGAATTGGGTAAATAGAGGTTGATGAGATTGGGGCAATCAAGGATGACGAGAATATTGCCTCTTAATGGAAGAGGTTGAAGAGGAATTCAAAGTAATATTAGTTAATGAAGTTGTGACACTAGGCAATTGGGTTAGTGGGGCTGAAACATTTTGTTAAACCAAAATTTCACTAGCTGGAGGGGATACAAAGACCGATGGAGAGGTTTCACTGATGAGTGGTTCATTTTTAGGGGTAATATTTTATCTTTCTCGTTTTTTTAGACTAATTATTAGGGTAGAAATGGAGATTGATGTTGTAGCTACATATTTATTTACTAGTATCGCTTCCTCCTATATCTGTACAATTAACTCAACAACTACTTTTAAAGATTAAGAAGTATTTTGAGGTAAAAATTTGCTTCTTTCTCCTTCCTCTAGTGATTCCAGTTCAAGTATCAACCTCAACTTCCTTGGAAACTCTTTTTGTATCATTGTGGTTTCATCTAGAAGTATTGGAATAGTATGTGATTGGAACCCCTTGCTTCATGGCTTCTTTACTCTTATCCTGTACCTTAAGGAGCACTTATTCTGGGTGATTCATGTCATAGCACTGGCTAAAGGTTTCATCTTCATTTGGATCTAATATTTTAAAAGGCACCTCAATATTATCTATCTCTTGATCAAATTTACACCAGGCTCTAATTTTATTAATACTTCATTTTTGCTTCTACAAGAACTTCTTGTCTATGCTAATTTTAAATGTGGGATGAACATCCTTTAATTTTATATATAATTTCTTTTGGGGCTCATGCAACAATAATTATTCTCTTCGAAGTGGTAATAAAGATTCTTCTTTTGTACTTTGACATCTTTCAATATCAGGATTGGGTTCATATATGAATTTTCTAGAAATCCTTACACTTTTCATCCATGCAACAAACATATCATTTGGTTCATAATCTCAGGTGTCATTCAAAATATCTAATCCTAACTCCTTAATATTAGCATCCAATTCCTTGACTACTTTCCTTTTATTTTGGGATATATTTCCCAACTGATCCAGTTGAATTAGGGCTTTGTAGAATATCATTTTTCTCTAACCACTTTCATAGGTGACATCAATTAAGTTTACTTGCCTTGTTATTTAAATATAATCTACTCTCTTTGACACATACTTTGAAATAAATATACGGGCTTGTTGAACCTAAAAATGCATAAAATGGTAGCATCCTCCAAGAAATACTAGTTTCTTTTAATATGCAACCATAGGAATTTGATGGTATTATCTAAGATACATTAAACTCTTTATCCTTTCATTTCACTCACTACTAGTGTTAATAAATCATTCATAAAATGGCAATAGATGAGCTTTAACATAGGAATTCCATCTAGTAGGGAACATATATTGATTTTCCTTCTTTATTTTCTATTCTCAAACAAATAGATGTTTTGACATAACACTAGATGGGTTAGGAATGAGAAATACTTGAAGGTCTGATTCTCCATGAAGTTAGTCCTTCATGAATCTGTTGGGCTATAAAGTCACTAAAGTCAAGGCTTAGACGTTTGCCTTTTTAGTTACTCCTTAGCATGTGAATAACACCAAATTATTCTTGTGCTCCTTCTCTGCCATCATCAGTGTTGGAGATGAGCACTGCCATGTTCAAGGTATCTTTGGACTCTTCATTGGATATTTTTCAACTTAAGGGAAACTTTGGCATAACATCTTTAGACTTGATGAGCTCCATATACAAGCACTTTAGCTTATATTTTAATACGAAATTATAGGCTAAACTCCAGATTGATGTTTTCATTGATAATCATGCAATATATAGGCACAAAGTGCCCGATACAATACTATGGTATGAGCCAAACCATGGGCTCATTACCATGTGCGGCAAGGGATAGGATTGTATTTAATATGCACTATATTTATCTTGCCACATTATGCCTCATTAATAATTCACAACAAATGTCATTAAGGATTTAATGCCATACCGTATCCTATCATCTTTAGTCTTGGCACAATATCGATTTGCAATCTTTGGGTTTATCTTGAACCCCATCAATACTAACAATATTTGCTATATAGCTTCTCCTATCATAGCTACCTCAAAGAGGTCATCTTGACTCACAAACACCATATTTAAGTGAGATTCATAATGTAATGCATATACCTTTATCAATTTGTAGCATGGATGAACTTGAGGTACCATGTATTAGGCCAAGAAACTAGTCTAAATCCTTGCAAAAAATATTCTCCTTCACTTTTTAGGTGTCTTTGGTAAGCATAATCCCTTAGAATCTTTGTATATTTTGATATATTAGGATCTATCATCCCTTTGGAAACATCTTCTATGCATTTTAGGGGCTCATTTCTTGTGGATCGAGCATGAGTTACCCTCTTTTGTGCTAAGCAATAATTTGCAACAATATTTTATGGTGTGGTAGCAGTATTACTCTTCTTCTGGGATTCCTTTGTCATTGCAGGCTTTCTAATTTTTGGGAGTTTTGCTTTTACCTTCATGCTTGTTGGATTTTTTAGGCTTCTTTGATGCAAATAAATATGACTTGATAAGAAGACATATTAATAGGACTCAGTGATTCATTTTTACTATTAATACACCTATGGATATTTTACCTCAATTTGGTTGGATGACTGTGATATTTCTTTGGCTAGCAAGGCCACTTGGTCTATGTGTCATCCCTTGGAATTTGTTGATTTCAAATTTTATTGCTCAACTTCTACCTATTGACATGTTTTCAAAACCTATTATTTTGTTTATTTGTGCTTGATCTAATGACTCAAACTTTACCTCTTTTGGCATGATGAGTTGGGCATGAAATATTATGAATTTTGTTCAAAGACTACTTCAAAGCTTTCAATAATGCTAGAATAGTCAAAGAGTTTGAAGCCCATAATATTATTTCTTCCACTTTCATTGTACTCAATTCCTAATCAACTTTCCCTCCTACCTTCGTATGAGTTGTTAGTACCAGCTGGCATGTGCAAGGTTGGAAAATTCCTTCCAAATATTTGCTTGCAACATTCATCCATTATGAGCGATACTCTGTACTTGTCTCTATGGATTTTCTTGTGCTAGCTTAGAAACTCCTTGCTACATGTGACGTATCTTTAGCAAGTCTATAAGAATGTGCATTGTTTTGAAGAGCATTATCAACATTGCTCAACCCCTCTTCTTGTTCTTGAATTGATTCTTACAACTATTCAAGATAAATTTAGATGATGTACTAGAATCTGGTGGCGATGCAGCTCCCTTACTCAAGCTTACTTGGGTACAAAATCCATACCATATCCTCACCATATTCTTAGTATGCTAGAAAATATCTAAGTGGATGGTGGGGTGTAGCATTCAGTTTCTTAGATGATGTTTATGGAGTTGGATCCTTCTACAATTTTGGTGTGAAAGATCACCTGCATAGTTTCAAAGTTATGACTTCAGAGGATAAGTTTTGTTTGAAGTTTCCCATCACCTACATGAGCACTAAATATTTTTTGGCCATGTTTGAATGATGTATAAGCTCATTCTATTGAGGGATCCTTAGAAAAAGTCTATCATACAAATTCTCATTGAAAAAATATCATCAGCTTTTTATATATAGTCATGGATAGATGTAAAATATCATATTTTAAACCATATCCATTGACTCAAAGACCTCACTAATATTAGCATATGAGGATTTAGTAGTCCATTGTTCCATTTTATCATTGGGCACAAAGATATGTGCCCTCTTTTTGGATATTTTTGGCATGAACCACTCTTCCTCCACTATGAACTCCTAATTAATGCTTGTATGTACAGTGGGTAAATATTCAATATGATGAACATGAAGTTGTTTTGATTGAATTGTTATTTTGATACCATCTCGAGCTTTCAAGATCATTAGCAACTTATCCATCTATAGATAGCCTCCAATTTTAGCAGTAAAATCCCTCGATAGATAAATTTCAAATGATTTTGGGAGATTGATTACTACTATATCTTAGGACACTATGAAATTTGGACAAGCATGTAAAGTAAGTGAAAGGATTTCAATAATTCCTAATATTTGCATCACACTCTTCTCTAGTTGCACCACCCTTTTGTTCATGGGTTGATAACTTAGGCCAAATGTGTCTTCCACCTCTTTTGACATGATTGAAGTACTATCCCCAGAGTCTTTTATGAAATTGTGTTTCAATATATTCTTATAGACTAGGGACAAATAAAAAGGTCTAGGCTTGGGTCTACTCCCTCTTGGGACCAATGTTTGTAAAATTATGGGTCTTTTGCCTTCCTAGTTTCTTTTCTTCCTCTAATGCTTCTTTAGGTGCTCTTTCTTCCCAAGAATGGATAATATGTCCCATATAGGTATCACCATAATGGACTTCTTTGATCCACTATGTTGAACATCTCTAAGGAAGTAGCATTTTGAGTGGCATGTGAAGGTAGTGAAGGCTTGTCCTTTTATACTATTGGTTGAATATGTTTTGACCAAGGTATAAGCTATTTTGTGATCTACATAATATTTTTCTTGATGCTCATTGTAGGTTCTAGTATGTTGGGCTTTGGTGGTACCATGATGGGAGGCTCCCTTTTGGGCTCATTTGGCCTTCTCTAGATGTTCAAGGTCACCTGATTGGTCTTCCCTTAATTCTTTATTGCTAGCTTTTTGGCTCTCATCATATAGTATGATCAGACTTATGGCCTATTGGCTGCTATAATGCTTGTGCCATTATATACCATGTAGACTTCTTGCTCATCCTAGGTGACCAAGATTTACTTTAAAGGTGCACCACTCAACTTAGGTAGGGATAAGGTGGGGAAAAGTTGATTTGTTATTTGGGATTCAACTCTCAAATAGGATGTAAATGCCTAAACAAGCATCACTTCACTTAGGATAGCTATCGCCTACTAAGAGATTTATTTGGGATAGATCTAGGTAGATTAAGTATTCAGATGTGGGTAGTACCAAGAAGTAGATTCCTCAATTTATGGGAGCAATCTCCTTGGAAGAGTTAGGAGGTATTTGCTACAAAGGGGTTGGGATTGGCACCATTTGTTGATATTGGCTCTGTGCTTGATTAATATTACTATTACTCTCAGTCTGGGGCCTTGGATACTCATTATAAGGAGGTCTATTTTCCTAATTTTTTTGTTGGAAGGGAGGTATTAGGTCAATCTAATATTGAAACCTCTGGTTATTTTGTTGTCTCCTCATGGACAACATTTCATTGGTAACTATCTTGAGCATATATGTCATCACTTCAAACTCAAAGTTATTCAAAATAGAGAAAGCGTTGTTAGTGAGGATGATTAGTTCTAGGATCCATTTTACCACCTCCTATTGGTTTGTATCATAGATAAAAAAAGTGTCAGTATTGGTTGACACTAAGTTAACCATTGTAGTATCAAGGAGTGCTAAGTTGCAAATGGTTACCTTTACACTGACACCTATATGGGATTAACACCAATATTAATTCCAATTTAAGTAACCCCTAATCTAGTCAAGTCACATCCTCAATATAAGATAATTCTAGAACCATACAATATATTTAATTGCATTTCATTACATGGAAAGAGCAAATAAAGCAATTTATTATTTTTTTAAGAAATAAACTTATAATAAGATGATTTATTTCACATTATTTGATTTATGATTTTGACATAACCAATACCAAGAGTGTCAAAGAATGGTCCATGATGATTGGTAGTAGACATCAAATACACATGGAAATTTAAGTAATTTTGCATTGATATTTTAGAGTTAAAAATTTGGCTTCAAACACCAACCTTAATTTCTAAATTATTCTAAGCCTAATTAAGGATAAATTCAATGAGGACTTCTTCAACTACCTCAAGCTAAAGGATAGGTTGGTGGGTATCTCTAGAAAGACCACTATTGATATCCACAAACTATATTAGATGCAAGTTAACAAATCTATGTTGTTCATTGCCTTCAAAGACAATGGCTCCACTACTAAGATCAAAGTAAGGATATGATTTTGAGTAACTTTGTTCATGTTTGGTTTTTGGATGTTGCACATTTTCAAAGCATCTATGTTGGTTAGCATTTAAAACCTAGTTTTAAATTTAATTAGGTAGGTATTTTATTATGAATTGTAACTTACAACTCCAAGATGGAAAAAGTAAGCCAAAAAATATAGTGACAATCAAATATTCATCTAGGTCTAATATCATCAATAATAAAAAGAGGAATAGAAATAGTAATGACATCCTCCATTATAAAAGGCTTACCAGGTTTGCATTTGCATGATGGTGGTGTTGTTAAGAGAATAATCTTTTTTAAAATAAGGCCAAGTACAATGAGTGGCATAGTTGGGGCTACACTCCTCAAGGGCACAACAGGGCCTCCCTCCTGGTGATTTAAACTTGGATAGCCTGGATAACAGTCCAACGACATACCACTAGGGTGTTTCTATAAGACAATAATCTAAATTTGAATCCCAATCCAAATTCAAATTTATTTTCTCAATTGATGGAGTATTTGATAACAATGTCATTCTACCATTTTTTATAAAATTACATCAAATATATAAGGACAACACCTTTATTATATAAGATACTCTTTAATTTTCTTAGATATTGCACACTTATTGTTTAAACACAATTAGATTATTTCCATGTTATTTTATTAGTTTAATATTTATATGATTTTCTTTTACATTTCTTTAGCCATTTTAGTTCATCTTTGGATATTTTTGGTTTAGATATCATTTTATTTTTAGTTTTATGTTTTAATATTTTTTCTAATATTTACAAATTTTAACCCATGCATTAACATTTTTCAAGTCGTATGTAATTATATTTGTTCCTTAAAAGATTACAAATCCTCAAATTTTTAGAAATATAAAAATTACAGAAATATCATATACTATTTGAAGTACTCCATTACTTAATTTTTATTTTTATTTTAACAAGAGGAATTTTGTTTATATTTTTAATGATAAGGGGTAATAGCATGGGTGGAACATCTAGCTCAAAGACGAAGATAGAAACACAAATTTTTTCATTCCTCAACTCTTCACCGCAAAAGCCATAACTGGATAAAGGATATTGTAAAGCGAATGGTTCTAAAATAGGGGATATTTAGGAAATTAGGGCGGAGGTTGTCTCCTTCTTCCAATCTCTCCTTTGCGAGATGAGTGTGAGAAGTGTTTTTGTAGAAGAAAACTCATTCAAATTATTCCTCACTTCATGATGGAAGAAATGAATTATAATCTCATCAGTCTGCTTAAATATGATGAAATTAACAAAGCACTCTTTTATATGGAAGGATTGAAGGCCCCTGGCCCATATGGATTTCCCCCAATATTTTTCTAAAGGTTCTAGCATATCTTTGGCAGGGATATTGGTGAAGCTCTGCGTGAAATTCAAATCACTGGGGTCTTCCCTAAGGATTTAAATGCCACTTTATTGGCTCTAATTCCAAAATCAACAAGTTTTATTGAGTTCAACGACTTTTGTCCAATTAGCCTCTACAATACTATCTTCAAAATTTTCACTAAAGCTTTGGCTAACAATGTTAAACCTCTCTTGTCTCGTATGATTGATTCTGCATAAAGTGGGTCATAAAATCCTAGATGGATTTATTTTAGTTTATGAACTCATATATTCAATGGATAAAAGAGGTCGAGCAGGAGCTTTTCTAAAATTAGACATTAACAAGTTATATGACAGGGTCTCATGGGACTTTCTCCTTAGGGTCCTCCAAAAGCTTAGCTTTGATAGGAGATGAATATTTATTATTAAAACCTACATTTTGTAAGCCAAATTTTTAGTGCTTTTCAATGGCTCCCCCACTAGGTACTTTCATAATTATCGTGGCATTAATCAGGGAGACTTGATCTCCCCTAATCTGTTTATACTCATGGTAGAAGCCTTGGGTAGGTCCCTTAAGACCTCCTCCTCTATGGTTGGTATTAAATTAGTCTTGAGTGTGGAACCGATCTCCCATAATTAATTTACAGATGATATTCTTCTCGCATTCCTCACCTCAATTCCTCAGGCTCGAGCAATCAAAGAGATCCTAGTTTGGTATGAAGAGGCAACAAGGCAGAAGGTTAATTTTTTGAAGAGTCAAATATTCTTCTTGAATTTCCTAATTCTTAGGCAAAGAATAATAGCGATGAAGTTGGGCTATGAGATAGTGAAGTTTCCATCGACTTACCTTGGGATTCCTCTTTTTAAATGGAGGTGCAAGGAATCTTTATGGAAGTTGGTGATGGAAAGGGTGCAACACAAAATTACCAGCTGGAAAGGAGTTCTGTTAACCCAGGCAAGTAAGGTTTTTTTGGTGAAATATACACTTCAAAGTATACCAATTTATTTAATATCCTTGTTCAATATGCCAAGTAAAATAGTGTAGAAGATCAAGCAAGCTTAAAAGTCCTTCATGTGGT
Organism: Wollemia nobilis; assembly: GCA_028583015.1. NCBI lineage: Eukaryota > Viridiplantae > Streptophyta > Pinopsida > Araucariales > Araucariaceae > Wollemia > Wollemia nobilis. Next base: position 4,373,214 of record JAQPPZ010000755.1, on the reverse strand, counting down.
CTAGGTCAGAGGAGAAGAAGAGATTCCATTTAGTAGCATGGGACCAAATCTACAGTAGAAGGGAGTTTGGAGGCCTGGGCCTAAGAAGGATAGACCAAATGAATAAGACCTTGGTTGCTAAAAAAGGTTATCCAAAATGAACAGATTGATTGGGTTAATATTATAAAAGCAAAATATCTAAATAATGGGGAGGACTTCCTATCGGATGATGTCCCAAACTCTAGGTCAACCTTTTGGCTTAGTCTACGTAATTTCAGGAGTAGTATTAGAAAGGGAGGAAGATGGAATGTGGGTAATGGCCATATAATTGGTTTTTTGTTAGATCCCTACCTGATGGACTAACTATTGGCGTCACTCCCATAATTGGAAGTGGTTGAAGACTTTTGCAGATGTACCTTTGGTTCTAAGGTTGAAGATTATATTAAAAATTGTAAATCATAGGAAGAGATGGAGAGATGTATTTAGTCCTGACTTATCTCTGGTCAAGAAAATGGCCCTTAAGAATATCTTGAACCTCCTAAAGTTCCAAGTCATCAAATATACTAATGAAGCTGATAATCTTTTCTGAAAGGCAAAAATTTTAGGAGTTTTTCTATGAAATCAGCATATTTCCTTCTAGAGGACCCTGGCCCCCATTGGTTTTTGAGCCGATTGGTTTGGTGAAATGGATTAACCCCTAATGTTAATATTTTTCTATGGCTTGTTATATAGAATAACATCTTGACCATAGATAATCTACAATCCTGAGGTATGATTATTCAAAACCGGTGTTACCTATGTGGCTTGGATGCTAAGTTGGTACAACATATTTTTATTTTGTGTATGTTATCTAAGGATGTTTTCTCCTCCTTTTTCAATTCTATTGGTGTCTTCTGGGTATGCCCCTTTCAAATGTTTGATCTTTTATACTAGTGGTACCCTCCTTTCTTCTCTCCCTGACTCCATCTATTCTAGAGATTTAGCTTGGCTCACATCATGTGGTGTATCTAGAAGGAAATAAATTTGAGGGCTTTTAAAAATGAAGCCAATTTAACCCTCTCTATCTGTGCCAAGAGCAATGAGACAATAGTGGAGAACATTTATGCCATCTCTTTAGACTCAGGTTCCTTTGCTGGGGAATTAGATCTGGAGCGTACTTTGGGGTTTAAAATTTTTTTGAGGTCTACTACCTATTTGGATTCAGGTAGGAGGAGATAAATTTCCTATGAACCACCCCTATAGGTTGGATTAAACTCAATTTTTATGGGGATTTCAAGGGTAACCTAGGAGAGGCATGCGTGGGTGGTTTAATTTGAAACAATAATGATGAACTCCTTCTCACCTTTGCTAAGAAGCTAGGACCTCAATCGAGTCATTTTGCTAAAGCTCATGCTCTCTTCCAAGGGATTTCTCTATTGAGTGGCTTTGATCAGAGTAAGGTCATCATTGAGGGTGATTCCCTTAATATCATCAATCTAGTGAAAGACTCTCAAACTCCTAGTCCTTTTGTCGCTAATATGATTTTTGAGGCAAAAAGAATCCTTTAGGTCTTTGAGAATGTGGTTGTCAAGCACGTGTACAAGGAAGGTAATAAATCAACTGATTTCTTGGTAAATTTAGGGTTGAGTCAGGATGGACTAACTATTTGGAGAGAGGATTTTCCATCGGGTATCAATGATTCAGAGACTAGAGGTTTGTTTCTTTAGGCCCCTTTGTAATTCCCTCAAGCTAGGGAGGTTTTACTCGACTTGTTCCTTTGTTGATGTTGTGGATGTTGTTGATAGCTCGCCCATTTCCCCCAAGTTCAATATTTCAAACCTTTGGAAATTCTTCACTTGTACCACCATTGTTTTGGTGGGGCCCCTGTCTCATTGGTGGTATAAATTGTTTTGGGTGCTAGTGAAATTCACTTATGACAACTGGTGCAGTGAGAAGACTCTTCTCCTGACTGCTAGGTTGAGCTAGGGACAGGTGGATCATATTTTGGAGGGCCCCAACAAGGAAAACCTAGACATAAATGAACAGTAATAGTCGGGGGCCTATTTTTTGATAGGTCTTTCTTAGTTTTTTGTTTTGTTTTTGTTTCGATTGTTATATGTGCTTGGGTTTCCTTGCATAGGTTGATTTGTATGGGTTATAGAGGTTGGTTGTAGGTCATCCGGTCTTCCTTCTACCTGTTTGTTTCTTTTTTGTCCACCTTCGTGGTGGCTATGCTGATTTTCCTTGCATGGGTTATGGATGTTGGTCTCTTTTTAGCTTGCTAACATCCTTCTCCTTGATAGGGTGTTAGTTTTTCCTTTTGTAATAAGGTTTGGGGATCCTTTCAAAACCCCCTATTTCAACTAATAAAAAAAATGTCATGTTGTAGCTATAAAAATTGCATAATAATGTTATTCTATAGATTTTAGAAAAATATGTTGTAGATATAGAAATTGCATAATAATGTTATTCTATAATTTTTTTTTGGATGAAAAAAGCATTATATTAAAATGGCTTAATCATACAAAAAAAGGGTGGATGGAATTAGCACACCCCGAGCACACAACCAACACACTAACTGTGTGCTAAACAATGAGAGGGCCATCCACATTGTAGTGGTTTTGTCAAATGGGGTTGACAAAAAAAATTATCGTATAGGATCCTTCCTAATTTTCTTAGACATTGCATCCTTATTTTTTAACCATAAAAATATTTTCTCTTGGAATTTATGTGTTTTAAGTATTGTATTATTTTTGCTTTTTAGTTTTTTTTTTTAATAAAAAAATCTATAAATTTTAAGAAGAGGTATTGTGTGTTTTAAGTATTGTATTATTTTTGCTTTTTAGTTTTTTTTTAATAAAAAAATATATAAATTTTAAGAAGAAGAGGTATTGTGTGTTTTAAGTATTGTATTATTTTGCTTTTTAGTTTTTTTTTTAATAAAAAAATCTATAAACTTTAAGAAGAGGTATTAAGAGAGATATTTATGTTTTGATTTCAAATGGTATGAAACTATATATGTTGCTTAAAGGTTGCATATCTTCCTATTTTTTAAAATTTAAAAGTTTTATAAATGCCATGTAAAATATGAAATATTTTATTTCTTAATTTTTATTTTAATTGAAGAAATTTTATTTTTATTTTTAAGTAAGATGGATAGTGAAAGAGGTGGAACAATTGTTGCTTTAGAATAATAAAAATTGCTTAGCAATATTATTTTTTTACAAAAATATTATATACATTAATTATATGATTATATGATTATATGATTTCTTTGAGTGATGTTGATAATAATTTTATTTTATTGTATAGGATCTTCCTTGTTTTCTTAGAAATTTCATCCTTATTGTTTAATTGTATATCATCCTTCTCCTTGATAGGGTGTTAGTTGTTCCTTTTCGTGTTATAAAAATAAAAATTACATAGTAGTATTATTTTATTATTTTTTTGCAAAAATAAATTATAAGGTAATGGACCCATCAACATATGTAATGGTTTTTAAAGTGATATTGACAACAATTTTATTGTATAGGATCCTCTTTGTTTTCTTAGAAATTCCATCCTTATTGTTTAACCTTAAAAATATTCTCTCCATGTTCATTCATATCCATAATTTTTATGTGATTTCTTTTTGTCTTTCTCTATCCATGCTAGTTTATCTTTGTATTTTTATGTTATTATTCATATTTATTTTTACCTTTTATATTTTTTTAATTTAAAAAATAATAATAATTTTAAATATGTATTTGCATTTGAAAATTTACAAGATTTTAATGTTGCATAAATTTTTCTCCTCTGAAAAATCTATAATTTTCATTTCTAATGCTACAGGTATGAAGTACCCTCAAGAATTTTAGTTACAGATAAAATGAACTAAGAGGAGTATTGGCCTCCCTATTGTAATATGTTATAGTCAACTTACAATCCAGAAACAAAATCCTAATAACAAGATTGACATGTGGAAAGTAGGAATAACTTCTTGATCAATCACAGTTCTTGAATGACTCTTACTTGAGTACCAAAATTGAGGACTCAAGTTTCAATTTTGAAGACAAACACTATTTTGAAGCCTGTCTTTCTAAAAAATAAAGGTAAGGGTCCCTTTCAAAACCTTTTTTCTTATTGCTAATAACAAATCTCTGATATGATCCTTAATAAGAGGAGGACTATGAGGAAACCCTAAGTCCTCTAACCACTTCTTCCCTCTACCAAGTGCCTGTTGGAAGGTTCAAACCATATTTTGAAAGACCATATACTTCTACATTTAGTTCCCTATAGATGTGCTTGTATGAAATTTTTGTTATAGAAGGTTCTAATAATTTCACTTGCTCATAGAAAGGATTGAGGAGCAAGTTTTTCATCTCAACATGATCTGCAACCCAACTTATCACTAATTTTGAATCTCCATAAATCTGTAAAGTTGTAATTCCTTGCTCCACTACTATTCTCATCAAGAGGATCAATGCTTTCCATTTTGCCATATTATTTGTTCCTTCACCTAAACCTACCTTGAAAGTGATCTTATGATTTTTATTTAAATAAAGTGCTCCCCTACCCCACACCTACCTGGGTTGCCTTGGCAAGCTCCATCAAAGAAGGCCCATGGCTTCATAGGATCCACTATTAGTGTTCCTATATGCCTACTCAGTTTTGGTTTTGGGGAGATTTTTAGACTTTCAAAAATAGAATTAATCTGCATTTGTACCTGAATCACTAGAATTTCCTTACCTTCAAACAACTTGGTATTTCTAGCCAGCCATAAGCCCCATCCCACTATCAAAGGGACACATCTATACTCCTTTAATCCTCTTTCTTTGAACCACTATTGCATGTTATCCAAAATATTCCTAGTAGGCCACTATCCTTTCCCTTGAGTCAAAGGCAGAATTGAATTCCACACTTCTCTTGTGAAAGGGCAATGAACCAGAATATGGTCCATTGTTTCTTCTTCCTTTCTGCACATGACACACTGACTTGGTCCTTGCCAAGACCTCCTTTGAAGAACATCCCATGTTAGTGCTTTTTTGGCTAGAGCTAACCAGACAAAGATTCTAGTTTTTAGAGGAGCTTTTACCTTCCATATTCTACTCCACCACCAAAGTTTTTCCTCATTGTTGTTATCAAAGCTTGCCTTATACCCTTCTCTAACTGTGTACTACCCACTTGTTGGATTCTTGGACCATATTAGATAATATCTTTGTTGATTTAGTCTTATATTTGCTCTTTCCAATTCCTTTGTATAGTCATGCCAAATATGTGCATCATTTCCTCCCAATGTTAGTTCTTCTATTGTGAGCCATCCTTGTTTCCATAAATTAGTACTCTCTGTTGATACCACCTATGCCAATACCATCTTTCCTTGTCTATGGAGATGATCTATTATGTTTTGTGGAAGTTGACAATCTCCTTTGCTTCCTAGCCAAGGATCTTTGCCTATCCTTACTTCCTTTCCATTCCTATTTTCCAAGCCAAGAAATTCCCAACTAATGGAAAAGCTCTCACTAGTGCTTTCCAAATAATTATGGCTTTTGAAATTGATTTATTTTGTAGTCTAATCCAATCTACAAAGGACAAGGTGCCTAAATATTTCTCTTGAATTACTTCTTGCCATAATCCTTTGCTGGTTATCAATCTCCATAAACTTTTTGCTACTAAAGCTTTTCCAAAATTATGTATATTCTTGAGGCCCCATCCTCCATCTGATTTTGGTTTAGCTATTATGTTCCATTTAACTAGTGTCATTGCATCCTTCTATTTGTTCCTTGACCAAAGAAATTGGAAACACTTCTTCCTTATTTTCTCTACTATTGTGATGGGAATGTAAGCCAGGGAGTGCCAGTAGACTGGGGTGGCTTCCAAAACTGATTTCACCAATGTAAGGTGATCCCCCAATGATAGCCACCTAGTGCACCAAGTGTTGATCCTCTTCTCTATTTTGGTGTATAACCAAATCCAATCCTAGTACCCATAGTCATTAGGTTTCAGATGGAAGCCTAAATATTTTATCCCTTTATCAAAGTCTACTTGCTTGAAACCAAAAATTCTCATTATTGCTTCTATTTGCCCTAGCTGAAACCTATTGAAGGCTATTTCTATTTTTTGTAGATTTATTTTCATTCTTGTAGCCATACAATATAGGTCCAACACTTCTTTATACTTTAAGGCTTCCTTCAATGTCCCATTTCCAAAAAGTAAAACATCATCTACAAAGAGCAAATGGGTTACCTTCAAAGAGTTACCAATTTTGATACCCTTGATCATTTCTTATCTTTTCTATTCCTTGAATTATATACTCAAGCCTTCTACTACCAAAATAAAAAGGAGAGGAGAAAGAGGACACCCTTGTCGTAGACCTCTGGAAGCCTTGAAAAACTAGAAGTTGAACCATTGATAAGCACAACAAAAGAGGCTGAATTGATACATCCCATCACCCAATTCACAAAGGGAATGCTACATCCAATTTGAATTAGGCTCAACCTGATATATAACCAATTTACTTTATCAAAATATTTTGCTAGATCCAATTTTATTACCATTGCTTGTTGCTTCCTTGTCTTTATTGAATGTAGTCCTTCTTGGGCTACCCCTATTGCTTCATGAATCTGCCTTTTACTTAAAAACCTAAACTATTCTTCTAAAAAATTGTCTAAGAAGATCCCTTTAATTCTATTAGCTATAATATTTGAGATGATTTTGTAGAGGGTATTACATAAAGAGATAGGTCTATAATCCCCAAAATATTTTGGATTATCTTTTTTTGGAATCAAAGCCAAGAAGGTGGAGTTTATGGATCCTAGCAATTGTCCCTTAATCCTTGATTCTTCTACCACTTTTAAAAGATCCTCCTCCAAAAGTTCATAAAAATCCAAATAAAAATCAATTGTCCATCCATCTAGACCTAGAATTTTCCCTTTTTGGAATGATTTGACTACTGATTGTAACTCCTCCTTGGTGATTTCTGAGAACAAAGCTTCTTTTTGTTCCTCATTGACCATCTTGGAAAAATTTAGAACTAGTTTGATTGTCTCTGCTATATTTGCTCTGTTTGGATCTTTATACAAGTCTTTGAAGTAATTTATTGCTAATGGTGCCAATTCTTGGAATCTTCTCAAAGTGTTTCCATTCTCCTCTTTCATTTCCCAAATTGTGTTTGTATATTTCCTTTGTTTTGCATAATTTTGAAAAAATATGTATTTTCATCCCCCTATTCTAGCCATAAAGCCTTGCTTTTCATTCTCCATTTTGCCTCCTCCCATTCTAACAATTCTCTCTTCTTTTTTCCAGTTCTTTGACTTGCATGATTTCAATTTTTGAAAAAACTTCGTTACCTCTGGTATTGTAAATTTGATTTAGAGCAGATTCAATTTTAGTAAGTCTTGCCTCTACTTCCTAGTATTTTGCTTTGGCCCAACCTAATGTGATTGATTTTATTCTCCTAAGATTACTAGTAAACTGAAACATGGTTGTCTCTTCTGAGGTTGGGTCATAATGCCTCCATTTTGTTCTTACTATGTTTTGAAATTCTTCATCCCTCAGCCAAATGGGATTGAATTTGAAAGGTCCTAGTGGTTTATCCTCTTCCTTTTCTAGTTGTAAAAGGATTGGAGAATGATCTGATCCTCCCCCTTGATCTATCCAAGTTCTCATCTTATCAGAGAAAGTTAAGAGATTTTTTGAAACTAGAAATCTGTCCAATATTTTAGATATCCCATGACTTCCAAATCGATTGTTCCTCCATGTAGGAGCAAGCTTTGTTGGTTCTATATCACAAAGTCTAGCACTCTAAATTTTGTGAAGGAAAAAATCAGCTAGTGGGTCCATTTTGACCTGTTCTCCCCATATTTCACTTATTTTTGTAACAAAGTTTAAATCCCCTCCCACCACTAAATTCTCCTTTTTTAGAAGATCTTGGTCAAAAAAATCCTCCCAAAAAACCTGCCTATCTCTATATGGACCATACATATTTACAATAGTTATAGTTTTTCCTAACTCCTTGGAGTGTAATTCAGATACTACTCCTGCTTCTATAAAGAAGTTATCAATCAATTGGCAAGAATATTTCCATCTCGAGATAATTCCCCCTGATTTTCCATTTGAGTCTATCCCAATAAACTTCCAACTTGGTAGGAGTGAATTAAGAATAGATGTTACCTTTCCTACCTCTAACATGGTTTCCTAGATCAAGATAATATCAGGCTTTTGAAGTTTAATAAGTCTTTTAAGGGCTATCTTTTTGTGAGGAGCCCCCAATCCTCTAATATTCAAAGATATTATTATCATGGATTACCTAGGGGTTGTCCTACTCTAAGTACCCCATAAATAGACCTTTGTTTACCAGAGATAATTTCTTTCTCAACTCTTTTTTGGGCTATTTTTAGATAGGAAATCCTACCTATTGAGGAACCCTGAGTTTGACTAGCTTCAAAGCTTAGCCCCTTTTGAATTTTCCCAAAGCTCTTATCTGCTTTACCTTTTTTTGAGATCTTAAAGCATATTTTTCCACAAGAGGTAAAAATTTACATTGAGATGAGGGACTAGAGGGAGAGGAAATCTTATTGATGGGGGATTTCCTTAGTTTACTTATTTTTTCTCTTTTTATTTTCTCCATGATATCAGAGAGAGTCTACCCTCTTCCATCCCAAACTAAATCCTTACTTGATCCCTCTACCTATCTATCCTCCATTATCTTCTTACTTCCCCCTAAATCTAGTCCTCTAGGCTCTTTGTTGAAAAATTGCAAAGCCTCCCTCTTCTCTTTTATAGCACCCATGAATATTTTTCTAGTTACCTGGTCCTTTTTCTTTTGTTGATTGAGTGATGCTTGTGATTATTTCTTATCCCTTATCTTCTTGAACTTATGTTACTATTATCTTCTCTCTATTACTTGTACCAATGGGAGTTTCAACTTCTATCTGCTCCTTTCTGTGTCTACTACTTCTTCTTGCTCTACATTCTACTTTGAGATATCCATATTGATGGAAAAAACTGCATCGAAATGGGACTCCAATGTAATCTAACTTGTGTGTGAGACCAAATTCCTATTACTAATTCCATATTCTTAGGTAATCCTAGACTTAGGTCCATCTCCACTAATATTTGAGCAACCAATTTCTAAATGCCATTTAAATTTTTTGAGTCCACTTCAAGAAAAACTCCCAAAGAGTTCCCTATCTCCCTCAACATCTTCTCATTCCAATATTCTAGTGGTAGTGTAGGTAACTTGACCCAAATAGGTTGGGTGGTTATCCTCTCTGAGCAAGGATCAAACCTAGGTGTCCAATTTTTTAGAGTAAGGATACTATGACCCCATCTCCATCTTCCCTTTTTTATAGTTTTGGCATCTTCTACTTTCTAGAATACAAAAGCTATCCAATATTTTATCATTACATGGTATGTTGGGAGATATCCCAACAACTCAAACCATGTTGACTTTATCCAATCACAAAGAGTTTTTATTTTCATCGAGCATCCCATGAACCTTCCCACTAGAGCTTTATATTTCAATGGTAAAACTTGTTCGAGCATCAGATCTTCCCCCACCACCATTTTAACTATCTCCTTTCATTTTTTGATACAATATTTTCTCTTACCTCTTCCCTTATTTAGACAAGAGGTGTTTTGATTTAGAAGCTCTTGGTCTTGGGTCAGTGTTGAGTTTGGGATATTTGTTTTTATCTCTACTTCTATTCTGCTTCCATTCGCTTCTTTGGGGGTCTGGTTTGTGGAATCCTTTGTCCTTTTATTCCAAAGTTCCATAATATCCTCTTGGGAACAAAAGATTGGTTCCTTTGAATGTTCATCTGGTCCCTTTGTATAATCCACTACTTCTACTTCTTCATTCCATATTGTTCCATACAACATGTCTTTATCCAATATTTCCTTTGCTCTGCCCTTGTTTAGGAGTTCTACTATGGACTTTTTTGAAAAATATGACTATTTTGTAAGTTTTTACTGTTGGACCCCATCCTATCACCTTCATTTTTTTTGGCCTCCATCTTCATTACATGCTCTTACTTCATCTTGTGGCTCCTTGCTACCATTGTTTTCTGTATTGCTAGCTTTTAGTTGTTGTTCTATTTTTTCTTCCCAATTGTCAATCTATCCTTTGAATCCCTTATATATTTAGTCTCTCTACCACCATTCCCTTATGAAATCCTATTTTCCTCTGGTTTCTTCCTATCTCTCTTCTACTTATCACTTCCTTCTAATATCATTGTCACCTCCATCTAAACTCCTTTAAATTCTCCTTCTAATTTGACACTCTTCCAATTTTAATAAAAATCTTTCTGCCTAGCATTGAAATTTAAAAAGCACTATTGCAAACTAAATTCTACCAAAAATAACAACACTCAAATCTTGTTCTATATTCCCACAAAAAACACAAAATAAAATTGAATTGCATCACCCCTAGCCCAGCCACATCAAATCCAACAATCAAATATCCTTACTAAGGGCTTTACTTTACCCTCATTGTATTTAATAAATTTTTTTTCCAACAATTCCACCTTCAACTAAATTTCAACCCTAGTTAAACTTTACATAGAAAGTAAACTTGATCTGCATTAAATGCTTCACCATCATCACACTTACTCAAACCACTTTTCAACAAATCCACTACCAACCTTGTTGAATTCAAGATTTAATTTAAACCAAAATCCTTTAGTTGTACCCAACCCTTGATCCAATCCAAACCATAGCAAGCACAAAGCATTGCATATAAATAGACTAAAAAAACTAACAAAAAAAAAACATATCCAATAAGAAAAAATGATCCAAACCACTAATTACTTAACAAACCATAGAATAAGTTTGAGGACTCTGAAATCTCTAGACCTAGGTGATTGGTGTTAGAATCCTATCAAATTTGACCATCAACATGGCTAAAAGATAGTGTATTTCTTCATACCAATAAAATATAATCCACTATAGAACTAGAATTTCTGCTCTAAGGGATTGATCATAGGTCCAAAAATAAATAAACTAAAAGAAGTACAAATCTAATAATGGAACCCCCCAAAAAATATCTAAAATATTACAAGCAATTTAATGGTAGAGAAAGGGTGAGAGTTAATGAGCCTCTTGGTCCAAGAGGGTCTTGCACTGCATGAAATATGCCTCCACACTTATTTTTTTCTCTTAAAATATTCCTTGTCTTTTTGTTAAAACTTGGGTCAATGATGATGTCTCCCATAGTGAGCCAGCCTCTGCACTTGTTGTGGTCTTCTATTATGTCGTACAATTGCTATGGCTTTATCTCTCATATCCAAATTGTATCAAACTACAACTACAAATCCGCATAGTTTTTTTTGAGATACTTCTTGTCATAGTCGCTCAATATACTTCAATATTTATGAGATAGCTAAATAATTCTTTATATAATTTTTATCTTAGTAAGAGAATTTTTATTAATTTTTGAATAAAAATGGATAACAACATATAAAATGCAAAAAATTTATGAAGGAAGTCACCAATGGTGATACAAAAGTGTTTAAAGATCACAAATATTATATTAGACAAGACAATAATCTATGTCAATTGGATAATTATACTATCTAAGCGTTCTGAGAGTGAAGGCTTGGATATTTTATATAGAAGGTTTAAGGTTTGAATATGAATGCAAGTAGGATATGTATGTCATGTAAGGTGGATAACACAACACTAGTGCCCCCTCTCATACACAATGAAACCAAATAAATATGAGGTGGTCTCATATGCCCAATGTTCTTAAAACTTACAAGCATAAATTGAATGGGTCTAATGACGAAGACTTTAGAATTTCAAATAAGAGATCCAAGATTTCAATTCATAAGGTACACCATATTTAGTAATAAAAGATGATCAAATAAACACATATATAATAAACCACATCATACCATATACTTTCATAAATACTAAAAGCTACTTTTTTATTTTTATTAAATTTAAATAAGTCTAAATGTCATTAAAACTAAGTAGGTCCATAATTGATGTGATATTTGAAAAGCAAAATATTCTAAAAAATTTAATTCCAAAGTAAGCCAAAAGTGAGTGCAATCTAGGAGTGAGCCCCACTAGCTAGTATGGAAGGAAAGTCATATTTGAAAGCCCTAATGGTAAGTCAGGATGCCCTAGATAGAAATCGATATGTCCTAGTTGGAAGTATGGATGTCAAAGTTGAAGATAAGCAAAAGAGCGACTATATGGTAAGTTTGATCTAGGTAGTAGATATTACATAAGAAGTGACAATCAAGGATGAGATGATTGAGCATGATATAATGATTCTAAAAATAGAGGGTTAATATGTAAATTCCATTCACATTCCAAGGGAATGGAATGTGGTTGCTAATTACCTGGCCAAAAGGGCTTCTGAGCTGCTGGATACTTGGAGTATCAATAATTGGGAGAGTCTCCCATCTGGGGACTCTCAACGCCTATGGGAGTTTATCCATAAGGATGTACAGACTTAATGTGGTTTGTTCTTGTTGTCTTTTCTAGGTGTCATTCTATTCTAGTGGTTTTAGCCTGTTTGGTTGTTTATTTGAGTCCTGGTTGGAAGCTCAGTTGTACTTTGTAATCCAAACTTTTTATCAATAAATTTTTACCCCTTTATTTAAAAAAATATATTTAAATTCCATAAATATTGGTCAAGGATTTTGGAGATTCAAAATTGGATCAAGTGGAAGTGGGGATTAAATTCAAACTACTCTGTGAATTTTCTTCCTGGAGGTTTTTCATCGTCATATTATCCAGTTTATAAATCAAGGATAAAATAATGAGTGGTAGCCCATGGTTTAAGGGAGGGATGCCCTTTATTTAAGACCATGGAATGAAAAAATTATGTTGAGAAAGAAACTATTAAGAAGCTTTTGGTCTAGGTTAGTCTTTTTGGAATTTCATATCAACTTATCAATAAGGATGTTTTGAAGAATATTAGAAATACCTTAGAGAAATTCATCAAGGAAGGATTAGTTATTAAGGAGTGAAAACATGTTATATATACCCAAATATGTGTTGCTATGGAAATTTTAGAACTTTTTTCACAATCCATTAATATTAAATCTGAATGAAGATAATGGGATCAACAACTGGATTATGAAAATATTGCATTTCATTGCCACAGTTATTATAAGACTAGACACATGGCAAGTGTTTGTAAAGTCAAAACTATGAAAAAAGAGATAAAATTCAAGATAAAGAAATAAAATCATGGAGTAATAGAAGAGCAGATCAAGGATATTCAACTTCAAAATAAGGGGCAAAGAAAACCTATCTACAACATCATATGGAAAATGTCATCATAAATGACTTGGATCAACCATTAGAATAAACAAACAAGGATATAAGGTATGAGAAAGTACAATGTGTAAGTTCAAGTTTAGAAGGGATTAAAGGTGCAAAGGAAGATGCAGAAGAAAATCCTAACATGAAGATGACATAAGAGGTCAATTTTATTCAAGAGATCATATTCATTGTCCTCAAGTAGTATAGAATCCTCTCCTAGTAATAAAAGTGAAATTGGTATAGAGGTTATCCCTTGCACTTCAAGGTTTCAAAAGCAACATAACAAAGAAATGAGGATGGAGGAAATCCATAATAATTTAGGGTTTTAGGGTAGAATAAGAAGGTAATTGCTTTGAAAGAGCATCATTGCACTTTATGGTTTCAAGGGTAACATAAAGAATAATGTGCTTTTGAGGTTATTCCATTCACTTCAAATATTTTAGGGCAAGATAAACCAATAGATGATAAGTCTTCCTATGAGCAATGTGAGAAGATTGATGAAGATGAAGGTATTGGTGGAAATGAAAAAAAAAATAGGAAGACCCAAGAAGCAAAAAGAAAGAGAAGAAGAAACCCAAAGAGATATTGATATGGGAAAAAAAAATCAAAACAAGAAGTGGGGCTAAACCCATAAATAAATATAAAAATAACAATGAAAATAATATCTTTGAATATTAGGGACATGAATAAGAACCCTAGAAAAAGTATTAAGAAAATTTTAGGTTGTTACATACAATATATTTATAGATATGAAAATTGAGGAGCAAATATTTTAGCCATTCATGATGTTGAATTTCATCTTGATAAAATTTAAAATTTGAAAGACATCTGTATGAGTGAAATTTTATCTCTTAAAAAAATGATATAAAGGAGTTGATTGTGAAAACTTAGCATTTTGAAGAAGATGGTGAATCTCTTTGAGAGAAAGGCAAATGAAGAATATCTTTGATAGAAAGACAAGTTAGATATAAATTTATTAACTTGATATAAATGTAACAAGAGCAATGTAATATTTTGTTTTTTAATGGTTGTGATCCCCAATAAAATCCACACATAGCTTATTAAAAAAATGTAATAATCTTACAATTTTTTTAATTATATATAAGAGACTTAATGGCAATCCAAATCATTATAATCAAGGGAGGTTATGGGTGTTTGTCAATTTTCCCACCCTTAACTTCCCAAGTTAAAGTCTTATTCAGTGGTAATTTTTCCCAATTGCAAAACCACACTCACAGTTAGGATTTTGATTAGAAAACCCTCTCTTGCAAAGAAATAAACATTTCTCCAAGGTTCCTTGTACTTAATGTGTGCATGTATGCTTGTGAAAATGTGTAAAATAAGTGCTAGGAATACCTTAGTTATTTGCAAGCAACTGTTAACAAGGGGCATGTGTTGGTATTACTTTATTGTGCTTATGCTATTGATTGTTCATGAAACTTAAAAGAAAAGAAAATGTGATTGGCCCTCATATGACCACGATGTAAAGTGAATTAATTCTTTTTATCTTGAAGTGTTTTAGGTAGATTTTATCTTCTTTTGGTTAAGCAAATTTTAAACAAGTTTTATCTTGCATTATTAAACCCTGCTTTGAGCATGAAATAAAATATTAAAATCTATCTCTAAATGTGAATCTGAAATGATGAGTGGATTCATTTTATCTTGCTTGGTGAAGCTTTGAGCATGAAAAAAATAACTACATGGCTAACTTTAAAAATGTAGTAGCCTTTGAAATACCTCATAAATTACCCTCTTTTAATAAAATTGTAATTTTCATATAGAGAATTTAATTTATTGCTTTAAACACAAAAATACAAAGCTTGGAATTTGAAAATGTGAATTCATGTAAAGCTCTAAAATTATAAAATTCCTTTTAAAACTGAACTTTATGTGAAATTTTATAATTTCAAATTTTCTTTAAAATATAATCGAAATTGCAAAAAGCTGGACAGCCTGCCGGATTCGTGGCGGCTACCAATTTCACCATGTAAATTCAAAAAAAAAAATTGAAATTGCTTTAAATGAAACTTTAAAGCTTATTCTTTGAATCCGTGCATTTATTTTTGGAATTTTAATTTTTTTATATTTTTTTATATTTTTTTATTTTATTTGCAGAATTTAAAAAATGAAAGAGATAGGCTTAGAGAAATAAAATAAAAACAAACTAGAAAATGGACCAGAATATGGAAATAGACCAAAGAGAAACTACAGAACCCTAATTTGGCCTATGTTGTAGAAAACGTTAGATCCTGAATACAAAACACAACCAAGTTAGACCTGCATCCACACAATCTAAAATCTGGTTATGGAGATATTCTAAGGGAAAATATGCATTAAAAATATGTAAACGATGCTACCATATTCACGCATAAAACACTATTAAATATTTTTAAAGCATGTGGAGAAAAATGTGCAATAAAATCTTAAAAATTATTCGAAACCTCCTTTTTTGCATACAAAAAAAATGAGACCAAAATTTTGGCAATAGTCAAAAACCTTCCAATCTTCTTTCTTCTCTTCTTTCCCAAATAAGTTCCAACCCCTATTTTGTGTTTCAGGGTTCTATTTAATTTTTTTAGAAAACCCCCTTTTACTGTCTTTCCCCATGCTTGGTCTTTCACATTTCATTTCACATGCTTCAACAATGGTTCAATATCTCTTCCTTTGTAACTTTACTTTCAATTTGTAACGGTTGCACTATGCTAACATCGCATTGCTTTGCCAGTATATGAGATTCCTCATTAATAAAACCATATTTGTAAGCCACCATTGCGTATGCATAATTCTTTAAATGGTCCCTTCGTAGGTAAATGATAAAGGTATTTCACCTTTTGCTTCATCGTTAATTTGATTAAAATAAACTAGATGTTCCCACACATGGTGGACGACAAGTGTTATTTATTTAATATGCTTTTATTAAACAACATGTTCATCCATTTTTTTTACTGCCAATGGTAGCACATTCACCCTTGTGAAAACACCACATGTACCTCATCTTGGTTCCTCTTATACCTTTCGTTTCACATGCTTCAATGATGGTTCAATATCCCTTCCTTTATAACGTTTTACTTTCAATTTGTAATGTAACGGTTGCACTATGCTAACATCACATTGCTTTGCTAGTTTATGAGATTCCTCATTAATAAAACCATCATTGTAAGCCATCGCTGTGTATGCATAATTATTTAAATGGTCCCTTCGTAGGTAAATGATAAAGGTATTTCACCTTTTTCTTCATCGTTAATTTAATTAAAACAAACTAGACGTTCCCACACATGGTGGACGATGGGTGTAATTTATTTAATATGCTTTTATTAAACAACTTGTTCGTCCATTTTTTTACTACCAATGATAGCACATTGACCCTTGTGAAAACACCACATGTACTTCATCTTGGTTCCTCTTGTAATGTCTTTATACTAAATTTTGTAAACGTGTCACACTCAGGACCTTCCACTGGACATGAATCTTCTATATATGATTTAATCCTTATTACACTCTCGTCCAACATATTTCTCCTACTGAAATCATTCAACTCGTATCTTTACCCATAAATAATTTAGAATGATACCCTTGTCAGTGTTCCACGTTGTTTTTCTGCGCACCATCCAGGAAGTTGTAGATAAATTTATTTCATTTGTTACCGACGTGTTCAACAATGACTTTTATGCGATCCCTACGAATGACAATCCTCCATTTGACGAAGGTACAGTCTAGTTTGGATTGTTTTCTACGGTTAACAACATCCACATCTTCTATCTAGGAGCCCCCACCACTACCATAATACCACTTCCCACTGTGTTCTACTTGACCTACCATTATCCTCTATAATCCTTTATTGCTAACGATTCTCACAATAAAACAATACCGGCCTTCACACTTTGAAAGGAATACGATTTTTTGGAAACTGGATATATAACAATGGCTCCATAAACCATATCTCGAAACCATGAAATTTTAACGTACCACCAAGGATCTCCTTCTCGTTGTGTAGTGTCTTATGCTAATTGTGTTACATGAAACTTCAACTCTGTATTGAAATGGTCTGTCGGACTGTAGACTTGTCTGAATTTCAATTTTACCCACATCACAAATTTACCTTAAGTATCTTATTTCACATTTCCCAGTGATTGACTCGCGTGATACATCAACGATGGCAATATTTTAGACTATGCCATATACATGTGATTCGTGATAGCACCAACCATGTTTAATTAGTTTTGTTGTATGACGTGGAGCTACTAATGTAGGGTCCCATTGCGGTGTTATTTCGTGAGTTCCTAGATGTTCACATAATCCACCTGGTTCATTTATGTTCATCTGTTGACATTGAATCCAACCAACATTCATAACTTTGCTACCACAACATAGCCATGAAATAGACCTACATATCAAATCCAACAAGTCTTCCACCATGTCTATCATCATTGATTTCATCCATTTTTATTTTCTAGCATGCTCGGTTCATCGTGATAAATTCATTAGCCCATCAATGCTACTTCTTTGGATCCATCAACGTCTCAAAAACCATTCTCATGTCCTTATTTCACGATCCACTACGTCATTTTTCTACGCAATCATCATTGTTATCTCATCCAAAAAATTAGTAAACCCATCAACATCATCATCAAATTCATAACGTGTGTCTACCCATATGTCCATCACATTTTCATTCACGATTTCATGGAGCCATAGTGGTCGAAATACATCCTCATAGCCTCATCATAGTGGAAGATCGTTATACCATAGAAATTTACCAAACCCCTAAAACTTTGCAATGCTCATGTTATCTATCACAGTTTCTTTGAGAGTTACAATATTCGCTCCATTGCTTGGCTTCATGGTGCAACCATCAACGCCATTGGATTCCTTTTGGTGATTAATCCATTTATCTCATCGTATATGGGTTAGCTTGTAGGGCCTCAACCATATCTACCTCCAATACAAGCAACCATTCGTTAGCGTCATGTTTTTAAAGAGAATAATATCTATTGTCACCACGATCTGGTAAATGAAAGGTGCTTGAAAAATCTATCACTACCATTCCACATATTTTCATCCCATTTTACGTTAGTACGTTATCGTTGTCATTCTATTTTTACTAAAAAAACAATCCCACATCTATCAGGCAACATCCTAACGATGCTTTATCAGCACCAATACGCATTGGTTTATTCGATGATTTGTTCAATAGGTAAACCCCATGCACATTCTTGCTCGACAATCAACTTAAAAGTTATGTCCTAAGATATCGATTTTGACGGGAACGATGATGGAACGAATTTGCGCTCTGGCGATTTGGCGAGAAAACCTCTGAACCGGTGTCGGGTGCTGCTCGTGGGCCTCTGGCCCGACAGATCTTCCTAGAGCCTTTGTTTGATTGTTTTTGCACTACTCTGAATACTTGTAAGCTGTTCTGGGAGGGCCCTATGGGGTATCCTCCAGTCTCTTCTGCTAGAAAAAAGAGTTCATACACTGAGATGCTGAAAGAAAACCCCTCGCCCTCCACTGGTGAAGCGCAGAGGACTGCTTTTCAAACGTTACTCAAGAACGCAGGCAAGGGTGCTTCCACACACCGAGTTAACGGTTGCCTTCCGCAATCAACTTCCAGACCAAAGATTATTATAGAACCAAAACTGGTCGAAGACACAATCTCCTATCGTGCTCATCACGACCTGATTTGCAAATTCATGGGTATCCGTCCCACTCTGAACTTTATGCACACCTGGGTTAGACAAAATTGGGAGCCACTAGGTGAGTACTCCTTATGGCCTATTAGTAATGGATATTTCATTATTAGTTTCTCTTCTTTAACAGATAGAAACAGAGCATTTGAATCTGAGAAGAGGAACCATGGCCCACCTGGGTTATTTGTTCAACCTTGGAGAGTGGGTTTTGACCCTCGTATCGAACCCACGGCAGTCCTGGTCTGGATCCGACTGTATGCTCTCCCGATGGAGTTTTGGGGTGAGCAGGTTTTAGAAATGATTGGTAATTCATTAGGCAGATTTATAGGAGTCTCCGAGAGACACTATAGAGGGAAACACAGCTGTCTTTGCTAGGATCTGTGTTGAAATGGACATTAGCCAGCCTCTACCAGTCGAGGTGGAACTTGAGTTGACAGGGCTCTCCTGGATACAACAGTTAGATTATGAGGCACTACCTTTTAGATGCAGAGTCTGCCATAAGCACGGCCATCTGGCGAGGTTCTGCCCAAATATTCTAAGCACAAAAGTGGAGGCGCCGCTTGGAAATCCAAATCGCCCCAGAGAGGGCAAGTTTACCCCTGTCCAAGATCCATCTAGTATTCCTCAGGATTCTGATCTCCAGAAAGATGGTTTTGAACAACCGAAGCGAAGGAGAAATAAAAAGAAAAATTCCAAGGAGCAGGCACAACTTAAACCAACCAATCGGTATGAAATCTTTAAATCCCTAGTAGATCAAGAGGACCAAGTTATGGAAGGAGTGGATGGGAATGTTGAGGATATTAACATTCACTCTCAGGCTTTCCCTTCTTCTACTCCGGTCTTAGAACAGGTTATGGAACCCTCTGGGACAAGGCAGCCAGAGAACTCAGGGACACTGGTAATCCACTCCCCAGCACAGCCGATTATTAAGGACGTCAATATGGGAAGCTCTGAAAAGAACAGGGAAAGGTCGGTTCTAGGGATTACCCAGGTGGAGAAGAGGTCTAAAAACAGTAATTCCCAAGGAGCGAGCGAGAAAATCCAATAAAGATCTACTAGCGAGTACAAGGAGACAAGGCTGATCAATGGAGGATCGGTGAGGCCAATTGAGTCTTATTGCTCACAAGGTCCTCAATGATTATTCAATCCTGGAATGTTAGGGGTTTAAACAACAGAACCCATCAATCTGCTGTTCAAGGACTTTTAGGAAAATATAAAACATACTTTTTGATCATCTAGGAGACAAAAATGCCTGTAGATCTTATGTGCAAGACTGCTAACAGAATATGGCGGGGTGCTGATTATATGGATGTGGCTGCTCAGGGTGCCTCGGGGGGGATTGTTACTCTCTAGAACCCTCAAGTATGGACAGCTTTAGAACACATAGCTTGGAGGGGTGTTCTCACTTCTCTGTTTAGAAACAATGCCACAGCTGAACATGTTCTTATTACAAACTTCTATGGGGCTCAATGCTTTGATGGCCAGTGGCTCCAATGGCAAGTCGTACACAACATGAGGTCATCCCGGGAAGTTTTTGACTGGATCATAGCTGGGGATTTTAATGCCAAATTATCTGTTAGGGATCAGGAAGGTGGTGCCCCAATTTTGGATCCTGGGGACCGGTTCTTGATTGCCCAAATCCAGGCCTTTAATCTGGTTGATATCAAAGGCCCTGGAACCTACTTTACTTGGAAAAACAAGAGGAGAGAGCCACACAGCAGGAAGGTTAAGTTAGACCGGTTTTTGGTTTCTGAAGAGGCATTTATTAAATGGAATCTTAAGTTCCAGATTTTGGAAGGTCCAGTCTCAGACCACTATCCCCTTTTGTTGGAGGGAGGGCCGATGACAGGTCAACACCATAAGCCATTCAAATTTGAAAATTTTTGGTTGCAAAAGGAGGATCTCCGAAGGAAAATTCCATAGTGGTGGGAAGAAGGCCGCCTACCCTTGGGGACTGCAATGTTCAAATTCCATAAACAGCTCCATTTTGTCAAGTGTAAATTGAAACAGTGGAGACAAAACAATAAGTCGGACTTCCAGCTCCAAAGGGCCCCCTTGATGGATAGATGGGAGGAGGTGCAAAAACACTTCAGGGAAGGTATCATTACTAAGCACCTTAAAGCTGAGGATGATGCTCTGCGCAAAGCGGTTGAGGACATTGATAATCAAGAGGAAATTTATTGGAAATAGAGAGCAAGAATCACTTGGTTACTAGAAGGCGATAGAAATACAAAATTTTTCCACCGCTCAGCCTGTGCAAGGAGACAAATGCATAACATGGAAGTCCTTCACGATGAGAATGGACACTCCTTTGATACTCTCCCTGGAATGCATTTCCACTCAATGGTTTATTTCTCAAACCTTTTTAAGGAAAGTGGGGAACAAGATGTGGAAGCCCAAAATGAAGTTATTAATGTCATACCTTCTATTATCTCTCACGAAGAGAATCAGACTCTCCTTATACCCATTGACAGTGATGAACTAAAGAAAGTGGTCTTTGGGATGAGCACGGGAAAATTGCCAGGTCCAGATGGCTTTCCTATAGAATTCTTTCAGGCCTTCTGGGATACTCTGGAGAAAGATGTTTTGGTCATCGTGAGAGGAGTCCAAAACTAATAAAAGAATGCTTAAGGCTCTCAATCACACCTTCATCACTTTAATTCCAAAAGGGGAGGGGGGGTTCATCTCTCTGATTTCAGACCGATTTCCTTATGCAATGTTATTTATAAAATAATCACGAATATTATGGCTGAACGGCTAAAACATTTTCTCCATAAAATAATTTCCTCTGAGCAAGGGGGTTTTGTTGAAGGAAGACAGATCTTGGATGAAGTGGTCCTTGCTCAGGAGGCAATCCATACAATGCAAACTTCAAGCAACAAAGGAATGTTCATAAAGTTGGATATGTCTAAGGCTTATGACCGGGTGGAGTGGGGCTTCCTGGCAAAGATGATGGCAGCCTTTGGCTTCTCTCAGGACTGGATTGACTGGGTCATGAGCTGTATCTCCACACCTTCTTTCTCTGTTCTAATCAATGGGCTCCCCTCGACTCCTTTTGGAGCTCTCGGGGTCTTCGTCAAGTGGACCCTTGCTCCCCTTACCTCTTACTCATCTTAGCAGAAGGATTAGGCAGACTCTTCCTGAGAAGACAACAGCTAAGTGTGATAACAGGTATTAAAGTGGGGACAAAAGTTTTGACCCACTTACAGTTTGTGGATGACACAGGATTGGTTGGAGTGGCCAGCCTCAGGGAAGCAAGAGGAATTAGAGATACTTTAAACATCTACCTTTGGGCCTTAAATCAAGTAATTAATGATACAAAATCCAAAGTGGTCTTCTTCAATCTTGACCGAAGGTTACAGGAAAGAGTTACTGAGATCCTGGGATTTACTAGGACTTCTCTACCTGTTGTTTACTTGGGGGTTCCACTGCATTTCAAAAAACTAAAAATTGATATCTGGAAGGATCTTTTGGATGGCATCAAAGAGAAAATGAATCATTGGTCTCATAAATGGTTAAGCTATGGAGGCCGACTAACTTACGTTCAATCAGTTATTCAGGCAATGCCAATATATAAATTCTCCATCCTGGCTGCCCCACATTCTATTTGGAAAGAGCTTGACAAAATGGCCAGAAGCTTTTTATGGGAGGGTGCAAAAGGGAAGAAGAAATGGGCCTTGGTTGGATGGGATAAGGTCACCCAGCCCAAGGATAAAGGAGGGTCGGGATCGAGAAGCTCCAAGCTTAATAATCAAGCTTTGGTTGGTAAATTGTACTTGGAGGTGGATATCCCGACCAACATCCCTCTTTAGCAGAATTCTTTCTAGAAAATACCTAGGCCATGCTCACCCCAATGATCTTGGACGTTTCCCTTTGGAGGGTAATGGATCCTTAGTATGGCAGACTCTCAAGTCGGGAGCTCAAGTTATCAAAGATCAATTGTTTTGGAAAGTGGGGAGAGGGGAGAAGGCCCGTTTCTGGACTGATTCCTGGGATCAGCACCCTCCCATCATTGTTGTGTTTCCAGAATTGCAACCCATTAAATCAGCCATAGAAGACAAGGGCTGGATTCATATTGAGAGTTATTTCAATACCAGCCACATTGGGGAGTACAAGTTCAAAAAGTTCAAGAGGTTGGAAGAGTGGCCAATTCCAATCCCACCGGAGCTGGCACCAATCTTAGAAAAAATTTTGAAATCCAGGTTTCTTACTGGGCGGGATGAAGAGGATGAACTTGCCTGGGGCTTTGGGAACCTTGGGGTTTACACTGTGAAGGAGGGATTTAACCAGATTCTTCCAGAGCCCCTCCCACACTCTTTCCCGGTCCATGTTTGGAAGAAGATATGGCACCCCAAGGGTTGGCCGAAGGTGAATTTTTTTGCCTGGCAACTTATGCACAATGAAATTCTCACCTTTGAAAATATTAGACACAGAGGCATCATCGGTCCTTCTCAGTGTGTTCTATGCCGCAAGCATGAGGAAACTGCTGATCATTTGATGTTTGAATGCCCCTTCTCACGGCAGATTTGGATGCGCTGGTTTTCCCACTTCAAAATTCAAGCCAACAGTGAGGTGACTCGGACCAATATTTGGAACCGATGGAAGAGAGGCAGATTTAAATCCAAAGCTCTCCGAATTGGCTGGGAGCTGGGCTTTCTTTTTATTTGGTGGCAGGTGTGGCTGGAGAGAAATGCTCGCATTTTTCGTGAAACATTCTCTTCACTTGATGGAATATGGTAGGTTATATGGAGCAAAGTGGTGGAAACAGTTGCCATCTACGTTGAGGAGGAACACCAGTCTGTTTCTGTGCCACTGCTTGATGGAGTTGTTGCTCTTGAAAGACAGGCTCAGGATAGATGGCACCCTCCCCCAGCAGACTGGATCAAAATCAATACTGATGGAGCTGCAAAAGGAAATCCGGGTAGTGTTGGTACTGGAGTTGTGTGCCGTGATCATGGTGGGTCCGTGCTTTATTGGGAACTGCACGGTCTGGGTCATGCCACAAACAATGAAGCGGAGGCCTTGGCTGTTAAATTTGCTTCTATCTGGGGTCATCAAGCGGGGCCATAGAAAGATAATTCTTGAGTCCGACTCCCAAATTCTGGTGGGCGCTCTCGATTGCATGAGGAACTTTGATTTGCAAGCCTGGAGGTTGCGGAGTCTTGTATCTCAGATAAAGGATCTCTGGAAAGAATTAGATGATGTGGTTCACATCTATGTGAGTAGGGATTTCAACAAGGCGACCGATTTCCTTGCTAAGATAGGTGCCGAGAAGGAAGTTGGAGTGCAGATGCATAGTGATATGCCTGTGGAGGATGCTGGGATTCGACAAGGCCTTGAATGCTATCTATGATAATGAGCAAAGTTTTTGCTGCTAAGGAAGGTTTTTGTCATGATTTCGCAACATGTTTTAATTTTGTTTCCTTTCTTTTATTTAAAATTGGATTTAATTAGATTCAACATGTTTGATTTAATTAAAAACCATACAAGGAGAAAACACGAAGACCAGACTTTAAAACTCATCCCAAAATCCAAACCCAACACAACAAAGCACTACACAATAAAACAAGGAGACACCAAAGGAAGGTCCTAAAAAAATTCAACCCTGAGACACATATTGCACCCTCAATTAGTAAGGGGTCTATCAAAGTTATTGCTCGAACAAGACCAAAATCCCTCAAAAATTCAAAATCAAAAGGTGGATCCCCAAGTTTGGAGTAAGTTGTGCAATGGCCACAACAAATGATGATTTTGCTGGGAAATGCTCCTGAGCATTTCGGATGAAGAACCCAGTTCTAAAAATAAACAAACCAAATATCAGAAAGACAAATCATCTAGCAACCTCCAAGAAGGTGGGGTAGATAACTTCAAATGAAAACACATGAACATTTGCTTTGGCTTAATGTGTGTGAAAAGTGATTTCATTTTGCGTTTTTGAAAACCATCCATATTCCATAAATCGTTTTGCATTAGGCTATAAAATATTACTCATGACAAAATGTGCCTCTGCATTGCTCCACTGTAAGCCAAGCGTCTATAGCCCTGGTGGAGATGACCTTGATCCCTTCTAGACCTTGCTCTACCTTCAGCTAGGCATTTATAGTCCTAGTAGATATTATCTGAATCACCCATATATTAAGTTAATTTTACATTGCTTTATTTCTTTTTACTTTTTCTAGACATAGCCCTACTTCCAGTCAGGCATCCATAGCCCCGGTAGAGATTATCTAGACCTTGAGAATGATTTGGCATGTTTTCCTTTTTATTTTCTTTTCTTTTTTTTAGCATTGTATTGCTTTGCAAAATTTACCTGCCACCTATGTTAGAGACCATTCGAGGCTAAATATGGAGTGCATTATATTTGTGCCTTAATTTGCAAAGCAAAAATGACTTCATCCTTCAAGATTTCAAATCATTCCCCTTAATATGATGTGTTCATGTGTAGCTTTAGCAAAAATATTCAGTGTTTCAAAATTCACTATCTTAGTCCCAAAATCTAGGAGTGGTTACTAAACAACTTCATCCCCTTTTACTTGATCCATATGATAGGCAATTCATCCTTCATGACAAAGGAACACAAAATATAGTCAAGAGGCCAAAAATTAGTAGCTACCACAAAACATCATCACAAATCAAGGGAAAACCCAAAACCCACTTGAAAACAAGAAAGAAAAACTTGAAGATAAACCAACACCTAACCTAATGAAAACTGACAAGAAAAAAATAACAAAATTTATCAAAACATGGGATTACATGCAAAAGCGCCACACCACACAAAGAAAAACTAAAAGCAAACACACACAAAAAACCAAAATCTAAATACAATAATGTATAAAATGATGCAAAATTTTAGGCCATCATTTCCCTGGATCCCAAACACGATTAGCACACTTTAAAAGATATATATCATAATATGCATGCCAAGCTTTACAAGAATCCAACCAACATAAGGTTAAGCCATACCAAACAAAAACTCTCATCTTATTTCTCTCACCCCACCAATTTTATCTAGTTCCATTAACAATCCCATAGTGGAGTTTCAATTCATCAAATTGATAAGATAATAATTGATTTTTAATTCTTTCTTGGCTATTCCTTAAAATGCAGATTTCAAAATTCAATTCATGATTTAGAATTAGGCTTTCCTTTTCAAATATGAGGTCTTTCAAGTAGGAACCTATTTCTAAAATTTTTGAAGCCAAGTCATTTTCTATGTCTCTAGGCCAATCATACTTATGCAACAATTGAAAAGCATCTAAGATATCTGACATAAGAGGATCATTATAAATTTTTACCCTAGATTCAATAATAAATTGTTTATGGACTTGATTCAAAGCTTCAATCATGTTTTCTTTCGTTTTATTTATGTAAGAAATTTTAGAAGTTAACTCCAATTTCTTGTTAACAACACTTGATATTTCATCATCAATAGCATTGGCATCCAAAGGAACATCATGCAACTCATTACCTGTAATTTCCAAAGCCAATAAAAAAGGTGAAGATTCTACCTTACCAAAACTTGGTGAGCCATTGTAATTTCTTATTTTTCCTCATGGTCTCTATCATCATCGTTAGGCAATCCTTCATATTCATCGATTAACTGTTTATAAACAATACTAAAATTAGGCACCCAGTTAAAAATATGTCCATCCTTTTCAAACCATAAATCTTACCGGTTAGGAGGTGTGTCAAATAACACATCCTCCTAATTATTATAATAATTATCTTCTAAAAGAAAGGTATGCAATTCTATTGTATCTTCTAAAATCAAGGGATGAAATTCTATCATATCTTCTATATAACATTTAGATTCATCAATAAATTCATTTTTAAATCTATTTTCCCCCACTTTTGATGGTTCCAGTATTTCTAAAATTGAGTCAATCCCTGTACTTGGACTAACTTGATTGTCCCAATCCTCATTTATGAAAAATGACTCTAAGAACATCATTTCCTTTTGGTCATTATTTGAAACATGTTGAATTTCTTGACCATATGTTTTAACAACTTCATATGAGTTTCTAGAGAAACCTGAATTGACATATATTTCAATGCTAGTCCTATCTAGACCTTTTCCATTATTTGAGGGGGCATCAAATTGAATATCACTAAAATTCATATCATGAGCTTGATTTGTAGGATGATTTGGAAGCATACTTTGAGGTGCTTGTTCTTGTAATGGAACCATATCTCTACTAAGCTATTGGACCAACCTCTCTAGGTCTTTTACCTTTGACTCAAGCTCATTGGGTTGAGCGGTAGCAGTGGTAGGATTAGTTGGGTTCCAAAAACCTGGAACTATCTAATTTGGTACCATGTTTTTATTTTGAACATTTTGATCTTGTAAGGTATTTTGAGCTTGAAAATATGGATTTAAAAAGAGATTTAATCTTTGTATGGGTGTTGGCATTGAGAATGTACTCACAGCCTAAGCGTTCATTGTTGTGACTCCATGAGTGGCCAATTGATTCTCTAACCATAATGGAGTGGTTAGATGGATAGATGTATTCGGGTAAGAGTATATGGGAGGATAAGTGAGCATGGTAGGGTAAAACTGATTGTAGGGCAAAGCGTTCAACATCATATTCTGTTGTGCCCATACCTAGTTTATAATTGGGGTTTGATTGCAAGCCCCTAATTGTCCTACCATAGGTGATTGCTCCATCCCAAAACCTTGTGGTCTTAGTTTTTGTTCTACAATCATGGCCTCTGTGTAGGCTAAGGCAAGATTAGTGACCACAAGATTCGTCCTAGTGAACATGGCGATCAAGGGATCTAGTGCCCCAAAGTATATCTGAAGAGCAACATTTTTTGCAATAGTAAAGGGAGCAATCAATCTCTCATAGAGCTTTTGAAATATCATGTTGAATGTTCTCAATGGTTTATTAGGTTCCCTTCTACAAGAAGTAAATTAATGATAGATTATGGCAATATCTATGGATAACCTAAACTGATAGACAAAAGTAGTTTTTAACTTGACCTAGGACGTAATAGAGCCAGTAAGTAGATTGATGTACCAATCATAGGCCGTGTTATCTAGGCTCAAAGGAAACAACCTATAAGCCACATACTCATGTTTGAATTTCCATCTAATTAAGATGTCCACATAGGCCTGAATGTGCTTCTTTACTAATCTTGTGCAAAAATCTCTTTATGTTCTTGGGTAGGTCATGAACATCTCCAGCAGTGTTCAAAGGATTTTTGTGCACCCCATACCACTTTCTAATATTTTTAGCCATTTTATTAGGTTGTGGTGTGATTAACAATGACAACAACAAATGCTTGTTAACAATGCATCAACTTAACCATCATAATAAAAAATATTATTGAAAATGGTTAGCATCAATGCATTATCAATAAAGCAATTCCCAATCAACGAATATGATCAATTGTCAACAAGACCACGTTAGTTTGAATCAATATCTATGACCTTTCAAATAAATAATGAACAAGTTAAAATTCATAAGCTCAATGAAATGACCAATTCATGCCCTCCTTCTAGCACCAAAATGTTGAGTCGTAATTTTTTCCAATTGCAAAACCACACTCACAGTTAGGATTTTGATTAGAAAATCCCCTCTTGCAAAGAAATAAATATTTCTCCAAGGTTCCTTTTACTTAATGTGTGCATGTATGCTTATGAAAATGTGTCAAATAAGTGCTAGGAATACCTTAGTGATTTGCAAGCAACTATCAACAAGGGGCCTGTGTTGGTATTACTTTATTGTGCTTATGTTATTGATTGTTCATGAAACTTGAAAGAAGATAAAATGTGATTGGCCCTCATATGACCACGATGTAAAGTGATATAATTCATTTTATCTTGAAGTGTTTTAGGTAGATTTTATCTTCTTTTGGTTAAGCATATTTTAAACAAGTTTTATCTTGCATTATTAAACCTTGCTTTGAGCATGAAACAAAAGATTAAAATCTATCTCTAAATGTGAATCTGAAATGATGAGTGGATTTATTTTATCTTGCTTGGTGAAGCTTTGAGCATGAAAAAGAAATAACTAGATGGCTAACTTTAAAAATGTAGTAGCCTTTGAAATGCCTCATAAATTACCCCCTCTTAATGAAATTGTAATTTTCATAAAGAGAAGTTAATTTATTGCTTTAAAAACAAAAATGCAAAGCTTGGAATTTGAAAATGTGAATTCATGTAAAGCTCTGAAATTATAAAATTCCTTTTAAAACTGAACTTTATGTGAAATTTTAGAATTTCAAATTTTCTTTAAAATAAAATCAAAATTGTTTTAAATGAAACTTTAAAGCTTATTCTTTGAATTTGTGCATCTATTTTTGGAATTTTAATTTTTTTATATTTTTTTATTTTATTTGCAGAATTTAAAAAAAATGAAAAAATAGGCTTAGAGAAATAAAATAAAAACAATCTAAAAAATGGACCAGAATATGGAAAAAAAAAACCAAAGAGAAACTACAAAACCTTAATCCAGCCTATGCTACAGAAAACATTAGATCCTGAATATAAAACACAACCAGGTTAGACCTACATCCACATAATCTAAAATCTGGTTATGGCAAGAATCTAAGGAAAAACATGCATTCAAAATATGTAAACAATGCTACCGTATTCAAGCATAAAACACCATCAAATATTTCTAAAGCATGTGGAGAAAAATGTGTAATAAAAGCATTATTTTATTCAAAACCTCATTTTTTGCATACAAAAAAATGAGACCAAAATTTTGGCAATAGTCGAAAACCTTCCAATCTTCTTCCTCTGCTTCTATCACAAAAAATTTCCAACCCTTGTTTTGTGTTTCAGGGTTCTATTTAAAATTTTTAGAAAACCCTCTTTTCTGTCTTTCCCCATGCTTGGTCTTTCACCTTTCGTTTCACATGCTTCAACGATGGTTCAATCTTCCTTCCTTCGTAATATTTTACTTTCAATTTGTAATGGCTGCACTATGTTGACATCGTATTGCTTTGCCAGTATATGAGATTCCTCATTAATAAAACCATATTTGTAAGCCACCACTACATATGAATAAATTTCCATTCGATCCCTCCATAGGTAAATGATAAAGGTATTTCACCCTTTGCTTAATCATTAATTTGATTAAAAAAAACTAGATGTTCCCACACATGGTGGGTGACGGGTGTAATTTATTTAATATGCTCTTATTAAACAACTCGTTCATCCTTTTTTTTTTTTAGCCAATAATAGTACATTCACCCCTATGAAAACACCACCTGTACCTCATATTGGTTCCCCTTGTAATGTCTTTATACTAAATTTCGTAAATATGTCACAATTAGGTATGAATCTTCTATATCTGATTTAATCCTTATTACACTCCCATCGAGCATATTTCTCCTATTGAAATCATTCAGCTCATATTTTTATCCATAAATCATTTAGAATGATATCCTTGTCAGTGTGTCGTGTTGTTTTTCTATGCACCATCTAGGGAGTTGTAGATAAATTTATTTCATCTGTTACTGATGCGTGGAATAGCGACTTTTATGTGATCCCTATGAATGAAAATCCTCCTTTCAAGGAAGGTATAGTCTGGTCTGGTCTGTGCATATTTATATTTTGTGCTCCCATCGAGTTGTTGAGTGAAGTCGGCATTGTTTATCATGGTTAACAACATCCACGTCTTCTATCTGGGTACCCCCACCACTGCCACGATGTCACTTTCCATAGTGTCCTACTTGATCTACCATCATCCTCTATAATCCTTCATTGTTGACGATGCTCACAACAAAAAATACCGACCTCCGCACTTTGAAATGGATATAAGTTTTTAGAAGCTAGATATATAACAATGGCTCCATAAATCGTAGCTCAAAGCCACGAATTTTGAACATGTCACCATGGAGCTCCTTCTCGTTGCGTAGTGTCATATGCTAATTGTGTTACAAGAAACTTTAACTCTACGTTGGATCCGTCGGACTGTAGACTTGTCCAAATTTCAATTTTACCCATGTCACAAAATTATCTTTAGTATGTTATTTCACATTTCCCAGTGTTTGACCAGCATGACACATCAATGATGGCAATATTTTAGACTATGCCATATACATGCTAGGATTCGTGATAGCACCAACTATGTTTAATTAGTTTTATTGTATGACATGGAGATATTGTTGTAGGGTCCGATTACGGTATTATTTTACAATTTCCTCGACGTTCGCATAATCCTTTCATATCTACCCTGGCTCATTTATGTTCATTTACTGACATTGAATCCAACCAACGTTCACAACTTTACTACCACAACATAGCCATGAAATAGACCTATGTATCGAATCTAACAAGTCTTCCACCGTGTCTATCATTGCCGATTTCTTCCATTTTTATTTTCTAGCACGCTTGGTTCACTGTAATAAATTTATTATCCTTCTAGCACTGCTTCTCCAGATCCATCCGCATCTCAAAAATTGGTCTCATGTCCTTCTTTCACAACCCACTCCATCATCTATCTATGGAATCATCGTCGTCATATCATCCAAAAAATCAGCAAACCCATTGACAATATCATCAGATTCATAATGTGTGTCTGCCCATATGTCCATCATATTTTTATTCACGATTTCGTGGAGCCACAATGGTCGGAATACATCCTCACAACCTCGTCATAGTGGAAGATCGCTATACCACAAAAATTTACCACGTCCCTGAAAATTTGCGATGCTCATGTTATTTTTCATAGCTTCTTTGAGAATTACAATATCCACCCTATTGCTTGGTTTCATGGCATAAACATCAACAACATTGGCTTCCTTTTGGTGATTAATCCATTTATCTCATCGTAGGTGTGTTAGCTTGTAGGGCCTCAATCATCTCTAGCTCCAATACAAGCAACCATTTATTAGCATCGCCCTTTTTAAGAGAATGACGTCTATTACCATCATGATCTAGTAAATGAAAGGCGCTTGACAAAGCCATTACTACTATTCCACATATTTTCATCTCACTTTGCACTCGTATGCTATCGCTATCATTATAGTTTTATTGCAAACACAAACCCACATCTATCATGCAGCGTCCTAATAATGCTTTATCAACACCAACACGCATTATTTTATTCAACAAGTTGTTCGACGAGCAAGCCCCACGCGCATTCCTGCTTGATAATTGACTTGAAATTCATGTCTCGAGATACCGACGTTGACTACGCTTCCACGATTCTGGGTCGGCCTTCGTCTCGAAAATCATACCATGGACTGATCCCTGCAAATTTTAGACAAACACCTTTTAGATAAATATATAAATGTATGCTTTTGGGATACCTAACTAAAAATCAAACATAAATTAATCAAAACTATGAAGCCCAACTACCCTAAGACAGGGGACTGAAACAAATACAACTTATTATAATTTCTTTTCTTTTTATTTTTTTATTTTTATTTTTTTTAATTTAATTTTACTTTATTTTTATTTAACTTAATTGTGTTATTTTGCTTTTAGGCACCTAACCTAGCAAAGAGACCAAGAATTACAATGAAAGAACAAAATCTTATTCATTTTTCTTATTTATTTATTTATCTTTATTATTTGTTTATCTTTGTTTTTAATTAACATTTGTTTTATTAATTAGTAATAAAACAAATAATCATTCATTTTTTATATTTTTTTTTTAATTTTAATTTTGTTTCCTTCTTTTTATCTAAAATTGGATTTAATTAGATTCAACATGTTTGACTTAATTAAAAACCATACAAGGAGAAAACATGAAGACTAGACTTTAAAACTCATCCTAATATCCAAACCCAACAAAACAAAGCACTACACAATAAAACAAGGAGACACCAAAGGAAAGCCCTAACCAACATTTAACCCTAAGATGCATATTGCAACCTCAGTTAGTAAGGGACCTATCAAAGTTATCGCTCAAACAAGACCAAAATCCCCCAAAAATTCAAAATCAAAAGGTGGGACCCCAAGTTTGGGGCAAGTTGTGCAATGGCCACAACAAGTCTATAAGTGACATAAGACAATAGAATACCATTAGAGTACTCTTAATCCTAATACCTCTAAGGTTAGGTTAGACATATAACCAAACATAGTTTTTGTTGGATACATAAATCAAAGGAATAAAAACATTTCTTTTATTTTATATTATGACTTTGAATTCATGAATACATCATCACCTTTAACCTATATTGGCATAGAATGCACCTCAAAATTTTAAATTGAGATAACTATCATTGTAATATGACATTTAAATAGTTTTTATTAATAACCTAATTTTTATAACTTATAATATCTTAAAAATATATTAATAATAATAAAATTTTTATAATGTTAATTTAGTAGAATATTTGGTTTAGGGGTAAAGATGCATTATATTTAAGACCTTCGAGTGAGAATTCTTTTGTGGAAACATAAACTATTAAAAGGCTTCGGTATGGATTAGGCTTTTTGGAATTCCTTATAAACTCATCAATAAGGAGATTTTGAAGAATATTGGTAATACTCTAGGTGAATTCATCCAGGAGGGACCAACTACTAAGGAGAGAAGGCATGATGTATAGACTGGAATATATGTCGCCATGGATATTTTTAAACCTTTATCGCAGTCAAGTAGGATTAAATTTGAATCAAGATAATGGGATTAATAAGTGGATTATGAAAATATTGCATTCTAATATCACAAATATCATGAAACTAGGCACATGGCAAGAGACTACAAAGTGAAAATGGAGGAAGAAATGGAATTTTTTGGGCATGAGGGTAGCTTCAATTTGAAATAAGGAGACCATATCATAGGAGAAGCTATGGCAAGTCAAGGATTTTCCACTCCTAAGAAAGTGGCTAGAAAATCCCTCTATATCATCAAATTGCAAAGGCCATTACAATTCACTCGAATCAACCATTAGAAGAAAAAATGATATGGGGGATGAGGAAGTACAATTCGCAAGTTCAAATATAGGAGCTAAATGTGTGAAGGAAGAGGGGAAGACAAATTTTAAAACAAAGGAAGATGGGGAAAATAAATTTTAAAACAAATGAGGTGAAGAAGGTCAAGCTTAATCCAAGTAGACCACCTTTATTATCCTTAAGTAGCTTAAAATATTTTCCTTACAATAAAAATAAAATTAGTATGGAGTGTATTCCTTGCACTTTAGGATATCAAGAGCAGTATAGTAAAGAAAATCTTATGGAGTATATCCAAGGAAATTTAGGGTTTTCAAGCCAACATAATAAAGTGATGACTTTGGAGGATCATCTATGCAATTTAGAGTTTTTAGGGCAACATAAAGAATAAATACTAATGAGGCTATTCCTTGGACTTTCGACTCTTTAGTACAATATAAATATTTAGAAGATAAGTCTCATTTTGAACAATATTAAATTTAGAAGAGATTGATGAAGATGAGAGTGTTGGTGGGAATGGAAGGAGAGAAAGTTCATCAATGTTAGCTTTTGAAGCTTATTACTTAAGATTAATAATTTAGAATATATGAAATAAAGTCACAATCCAATGTATATGATAATGGTAATATTTTGAATATATAAAATACATAAATAACTCTAATATATACTCCTAAATATAGCATAAACAAATACTCACAAAAATGGTGCCATAGCACTAAAAGAACCAAGTAATGTTATTACAAGTCATATCCGCTTACATCTTCACATTACTCTGTATATATAATGTAATGTGACTCTTCATATGGAGCACTCTTGGCCTTCACACTTCTAGACTCTTCATCTCCCTATTCTATGGACTCATGTACACATGGACTAATGTGCACATTTATATTATTGAATATTATGCACACTTGTGCATTTATTACATTGCATAAAGTAAATACCTAATCTAAGACTTGTACCAAATAATGTAATATACTCCAACACCCTCCCGTATTACATTATTTGGTTATTGAAGACTTTAGTCTTCAATATGGATCTTCAACTTGTAGATACTTTCTGTTGTGTCCCAGTTCATGTTCTACTTTGATTTGTAGACATCTTGGTAGTTGACCTCTCATTTTATTTCGTCTAAATTTGGTATTTCTTTAGTAGAATGAGTCTCTGTTTTTTGTAGTTTGTCTCTTAGAAAATATATTAGTATTATCTTGAGTCATTGCAAGTTCTTGTGAAATACCAATGGAATCTAGAAAGTATACTCCCTTGTTAACTAAACTTGTAGCCTCTATTTCATCTAGTCTTCTGATAAGACATATGTTCTTCTTATTCACACATTTGAATTCTACTATTTTTCCACTTTCAATTAATTTGGTAACTGAAATGAGGTTTGTGGTCAATCCTGGTATATACATAACATTATGCAATATAAAATGTGGATAAGATGCATTAGGTATTACACATCCATATCCATGAACCAAATATTTCTTTCCATCAGCTAGCATTATACCAAAGTTATTAGTAACCTCTAGGCAATCAAACCATTGTAGATTTCCTATCATATGATGACTTGCTCTTGAATCAATATACCAAATATCTTTGTCATCTTGAATAGTGGAATTATTTTCTTGTGAAACAATTTTGCATTGTTGATAAGAAATAGAGAGAGTGTTTTGTCTTTGCATTTGATGATGATATGTCCCTCTTGCTAATTTATCCATAGTTATTCAATTACTTAATCTTTGTAGATTCTCTTCTTAGGTTGAATTCCTTATGACTCTCAAATAGTAAATGAAAGACAAATTTCAACCACTCTACTTTTGTTCAACCTTAGTCACAAAATATAAACTCTAAATTTCTTAATTCCTATGTTGATGTTGAATACCTTATATCTCCAAACTTAGAAATTTAGATAAACTATATTTGCAATTTTGTAAGTCTAGTTTGATGTAGAAATCCTTTTTACTCCAATATAAATTGAATTGCAAATATCCTTAAAATGTTTTGTAACTTTAATAATTAAATTACAAAACTTTGTTTATCTCCTTAATTCCTCCAAATAAATTATCAAATAGATTTTCAACTCCTTCAATATTATATCTAAGGTTTTATGTTTTTCCTTTTCCAAAATACTTCCACTTTATACCTTAGATAATAATAGTTTCCACTTAACCTTATTTCTCCTAACTTAGGGTTATAAATATATGTGCAAAAATTATATTACCTCAACCTTGGACCGATGGTAATTTCATGGTCAACCTATGCACGTCTGCACTCTTCTAACTTTGGCGCTCTTCCTGCTCTCCCAATGTTGGCTCACTATCAACGTTGATGTCCTCCAAATTTTGGTGCTCTCTCCACATCCTTAAAAATAAAATTTTCTCTAAGCTTTGATGCTCTTCCAACATACGTTATCACCTCTACATTCAATCTCCATGTATGGGGTTACACAACACTTCATCCTCCTGGTTCAACTTCCACGATGCACTGTTGTAGCAAGCTTTGATGCTTGACTGGTCCACACATTGGACATGCTGCCAAATGTGTCTTCTCTACCAAATCTATCTCCTCTTCACTACCAATTGTAATACGCTACCTACACCTTGAATTTTTGTATTTTTATTACTCTATCGTGTATTCAATATTATCCTGCATCTATGAATACTCTAAATTTATCTTTGTGTGTACTCCTTTCGATGGGTGTTTGAAATTTTGGTTCCCTTTATCTTCCACTTGCCAAATGGCGCTTCACAAATGTTACTCTTCCAATATTTGGCACTCTTACATAATGAGCATTACTTCTAGGTATTACACGACAATTGCATGAGTTGTAATGTACCTTCAACCACTTGTCACTTGTATGTGACACATTCCCTTTAAGATTTGGTGTTCAAAATTTACCCTTTCTATTCCAATCACTTAGTCTTATTTCCATAATGTTGTTTCACCTTCCTTTTGCGGGGATGATTTTTTTTTGGCTTTTGGATGGGCATGGTTGATGATGGCTTCTCTTGAGCTTGGATTACATAGCACTCTAGATGGTAGCTTCCTTTGGCTCAATTTTTGTAGCACTCTTGACAATAACTTCCCTTGGGCTTGGTTTACGTAGCACTTGGGTGTGGTTTCTCTTGCACACTATTGGCTTTCCCTCGGTGCTTTCCCAATGCACCTTTGTATGTGTTCTCTTGAGAAATGGTGGCTCCAATGGTGGCTTGCTCCTTTTGAGCAATAGCCTTCTCCTTCTACGTTGGATGCTTAGTGTCTTTAGACACTAGAAAATCTGGATTTGTTCTAATCCTTGTGGATTTACTTACCAACATATTTTCCAATGGTTCTTTTGCTTTCAATGTACCTGCACTTGCACTTCACAAATTTTCTTTACTTCTCCTTTCCAAATGCTTTGAACAATTTCACTAATAACAATGTATTCTGCTTATCTCTCCAAATACATGTAGATAATAACTATTGTAGTCTTATGTGATAACTTGCTTTGAAGACTACTTTCAACTTTTCTCTTTTCCATATTAATAAAAGTAATATGGTGCTCTTTAAGATGTCAAATGTAAAACTAATTTAATGCTTCAAAACTGAATTAATGTAGCACCAAAATATTGTACCTTTGCACCTGATTTCTTTGATGAGTGATTCACCTTAATTTTGTAAGTTTTGCACCTTCACTTAATTGTCTCAAAACTTACCAAATCTATAGTCCTAGTTACTACTCTTCTTCTCACTTGCTTGTTGTCTAATAATCCTTCTCAAATCTGCTATGAAGCTCTCAAACTCATAGCTTTCTTTCTTCTCCTGAATCTGTTCACAAATTTGATTTTGTGACTTCAAATCTCCTTCACTCTTCTGCTCCAAAAACTTACCAGATTTGTAGCCTTACTTGTTGCTCAACTTTCTCTAGATTCCTATCAAATAGCTCTCTCAAAATATGCGCTAGAGTTCTCCAAACTCGCAGCTTTCTACCTTTCTCCAATGTTGTCCACAAATCTGATTTTGTGGTTTCCAATCTCCTCCAAAACTCTTCTATCAAATACTTAAGTTAGTAGCTATTAATGCTACCCCAAATACTATCAATATTTTTGCACCTTATGCAGTCAATACCTTTCTTATTTTGTTATCCAAAACCTACAATGAAAGTCTCCAAGTCCTGTAATCTATTACAGTCACAAAATCCCTTAATCTCCTATTCAGGGGTATTTCAAAACCTGCCCAAAACTTCTCCAAATCATAGCTCTAGGCTTCCTTCAATCTGCTCACCTACAACATTTTAGTCTCTACTCCAAAACCTACAACTTCTTTAGCCTTCAAAATTTTGTGGCTATCCTTAAATTCCCAAAACCTTGGGCTCTTCAATATTCTCTTCTCCTGCAATCTCCTTGTTGAATTTTGACTTCAAAAATCGATCTCCTACATTGTCAACTTTCTCAAGAATCTGAATATCTTGAGATCTTCAAATCCCTTCTCCAAGATTTTGTAAAATTTCTTGCCAAACACTTCTTCCTTTTGGGCTTGTTGTCGAATGGCGATAATTATCCCAAATCTCCTTTATCAAAACTTCTCCTTGTTCATAATATCATGTTACTAACTTTCTTCAATAATACCTTCAATGGCCACTTTTCCAAATCTGCAACAAGGCTTTCTCTAGCCTTCTTCTTCTTCTTCTTCTTCTTCTTCTTCTTCAAAATATCTTGATACCACTTCTCTCGAGTCTTCTAATTCAAAAACTCTTCAACTCGTCTATGCAACTCTTCAACTTCTCTTATCAAAGCTTTACTGAAACCTTTTCCTATCTTTCTCAAACTTCCAACTATGGGAATTCTGCAATGATATCTCTTGAATCTTCAAATTCTTTTGCTATTTAAATCTATAATAGGACCTATTCTTAGGTCTTCTCTATCTCCAATATCTAATCACGATAACCTTCTATACAGGTCTCTTTAATATCCAATTTGCAGTCTTCAATCTTCGATATTCTATCTTCCAAAACTAGAAGTTCTTCGATCTGACCTCTTTCAAGTCTCTTCGACTTCTCCAATATGTATTCTTATATGAAGACTTCCTTCTCGAGTCTCCTCAATATTTAATCTCCAATAGGGTCTTTTCTTAGACCTATTCAATCTCTAACTTTTTGCAACAAAGAATTAATCCCTACACGAGGAAAGCACATAGACTTTCAGGCAACGAAGGTGAAATTATTCTCTATCTGTTGTAGGAAGCTTCTCAAATTCTAGGTGTTAATTTTTTGCAACCAAAAAATTAGATAGTAGTACCAAATATATTAGAATTTCTAGAATTCTAAAATAAATCAACTTCACTAGTTATTCTTAAAACTAGTGGAACAAATTATGTGTTGAGTCCTAGTCTTCACAATCTTGTGGAAAGACTCTAGCCAATCTATAATTTGCAGTCTTCTTCGATCTACCAACTTTCTCCAATAGGACCTCCTTCTTGGGTCTCTTAATCTCCTCAATCTCCACAATATCAAGGTCTGACTTCAAGACCTGAAATCTCCTTCTATTCTAAATTTATTCTTGGAATAGAAAATCTCCAATCTTCTCTGGTTTCACCTTCCAGAGATAATCTCCTTAACTTCACTGGTTTCTCCTTGACCAGTGGAAATCTCCTTTGCAACTTTAAAACCTATGCAAGTAAAAACCTTATTGTGGCTCTGATACCACTGTTAGATTTTGAAGCTTATTACTTAAGATTAATAATCTAGAATATATGAAATAAAATCACAATCCAATGTATATGATAATGGTAATATTCTGAATATATAAAACACAGAAATAACTCTAATATCTACTCCTAAATATGGCATAAACAAATACTCATGGAAATGGTGTCATAGCACTAAAAGAACCAAGTAATGTTATTACAAGTCATGTCCTCTTACATCTTCACATTACTCTGTATATAATGTAATGTGACTCTTCATATGGAGCACTCTTGGCCTTCACACTTCTAGACTCTTCATATCCCTATTCTATGGACTCATGTACACATGGACTAATGTGCACATTTACATTATTGAATATTATGCACACTTGTACATTTATTACATTGCATAAAGTAAATACCTAATATAAGACTTGTACAAAATAATGTAATATACTCCAACAATCAAAGCAAGAACAAAGAGAAAAATAAATTCAAAAGGATATTGATTTGGGAAGCCTAATAAAAATATCATATGCGTTAACAAGAAGTAGGGCTAAGCCCACTAATAAAAATAAAAAGTGTTGATGATAAAAATGATATCATGAAATATTAGAAGTATGAATAAAACCCCTAAAAATATTTATTAAGGAATTAATAAGTTGTTATAGTCTTGATTTTATTTTAATACAAGAAACAAAATTAAGTAGTGAGGAATGTAAGGATGCTTTTAAGAAAATTTGGAAGATAGGTGATTGTTTAGCAGTTTCTTCTATAGAACCTTCATGTGGTATTGCAATAATATGGAATAAATGCAAATGGGTTGAACAACTACTAGAAGAAAAAAGTAATTAGGTTGCTTTTTAATTTTGCAGGAAATAGGAAAACATCAAAGTTGGGGTTATAAATGTATATGCTCCAGCTATAGATGCTCCTTGTGAAAGATGTTGGAAGGACCTCAGCATATTATTATCAAATACAATAATGATTCATTGTGTTCTATGGATTCTTGGGGTGATTTTAATATCGTTCAATCTCCTTTGAAAAATAAGGGTGGCATTCTCCTGGCATTCTCTTGGGGGTGATTTTAATATTGTTCATCATCTATTACTAAAGGTAATCTCCTGGTGGTGTGAGCATATTTATAGAGAAGTAAATTCGATAGCAGATAAATTAGCGAATTATGGTGTTGATCTTAATCTCGGTGAAACTCAAATTGTAAAAGGCAACTAGCCAAGTGAGATTTTATGTCTTATCAAAATGATGTCAACGAGCATATTGTAGAAATATAGCACTTTGAGGAAGTTGAAGAATATATTTAAGATAAAAAAAGAAACGAAAAACTATGATAAAAAGGTATGTTGCAACAAATTTAATATTTTGGTATTTTGATGGGAGTGGCCCCCAATAGAAGCCACAGATAACCTATTAAAAAAATAGTAGAATATTTGAAAGTTAAAATAATGTATATGTAAATACTAATTGAAAAACCAAAACCATTTCAAATATAATTGCTCATATATGTAATAACCTTAGAACTTGTTTTCATTATATACACGACATCATGTCAATCCAAATTATTATAATTAAGCAAGGTTAGGGGTATTTGTCAAAATCCTCACCCTTAATCCCCCTAAAAATGACTTGTTTTCCATGTCTTGAATACTATGTTCCTCTGGTCAACATGGAACTTTATATTATATGGTCAATCAGTGAGGGGAATTATGCAAATTTTTGGTTTGATTATTGATTGAAGTTTTATCCTCTTATCTTTGAATCAAAATAGCTATCATTAGCTTAGGAATCCCTAGCTTGTAAAGGTCCAAATATTAAATACTATATTAATATGAGTAACAACTACACATCATGGATTTCTATTAACAACCTAGTTGAAGGAGAGGAGTTCAAACAAATTGTAAGTGAACTTCAAAAATGTTTCAAGAGTTTTATTTACCAACTTTTACACGAAAGGATGAGTTGGTTTGGAATATTTCAAAATTGGTGGATACTCAGTCAAGTTGAGATATGAAGATTTAGAGCAAACAAAAATTCCTACTTCCAAAGCTTTTTATTGGAAGAATGTTTGGTCACTAGAGGCTCTTCTTAAGGCCTCAACATTCCTTTCATTAGCAGTTCAAAGCAAGATTCTTGCAGGAGAGAGACTACAAAGAAGAGGATGCCATGGACCTTTTAGATGTGCCTTGTGTGAGAAGGATTTAGAAACATAAGACCATCTCCTTCTTCATTTTCCCTTTGTTGACACCATTTTAGGTTACTTTTTAAATATAAAAATATAATGGGTAGTTTCATTAACATTGAAAGAGTTGATGAAATATTGGATTAATTATTTCAAAGCTAAAGCATCATGTATTCTATGGAGGATTGGACTTGCCACTATTTGTTGTAGTTTATGACTTGAAATGAGACAGAGTTTTTTAAAATAAATCTCGAAGTCATTCTCAAGTTTAGAAACATATTATTGCCTTTCTTAGAGAATGTTTATAATTATGGTGCTCATCATAAGAAGTCTCAAGTGCAAAAAAGTAGGTGATAACAAATTGGTTACATGGTTTGAACTTACATGGAAGAGTCATCTATGATAATGACATTAAAACAAAGGATCTTCTTCAATATAAGGTAAAATGAAAATGTCTAGAAATTAGCTTTATCAAAAGTAATTTTGACAGTGCTTTTGAAGAAAATTTAGGAAAAGGTTGTGGAGGTGGTGTTTTTAAAAATAACGAAGGCAAAATTCTCGTCACTTACTTAGAACCATATGGATATTCAACTAACAACTATGTAGAGGCTAGGGCACTTCTTAGAGGGATTAAAATTACAATAGAAAAATGATGGAAATATATTTTAATTGAGGGGATTCACAATTTCTCATTAATGTTATCAACAAAAATGAATGTAGAGATTGAATAAAAAATATTATTATTATTGTTGATCATCTATTATTGGAGGCAACCTCTTGGAAATGTGAACGTATTTATAGAGAAGAAAATTGGATAGCTTAACCAATTATGATATTAATTTTTATCTTGATGAAATTCAAATATTAGAAAACAATTCTTCAAGTATCTCTTAATCAAAATAATTTCAAGGAGTTCATTGTTAAAACATAGCACCTCGAGAAAGTTAAAGAATATATTTAAAATATAAAGAAATAAAAAATATTTATAATAAAAAATATGCTAAATATTATTTAATTAACCTAACAACAA
The DNA here is from genome assembly GCA_028583015.1 of Wollemia nobilis. Lineage (NCBI taxonomy): Eukaryota > Viridiplantae > Streptophyta > Pinopsida > Araucariales > Araucariaceae > Wollemia > Wollemia nobilis. Next base: position 4,330,567 of record JAQPPZ010000755.1, on the reverse strand, counting down.
ATATAATGTTTTGATAATTCTATAAAAATAATTCCAATAAAAATCGTTTTTTATTTATTAAAAAATAAAATAAAAATATGTTCAAATAAAATCAACTTCACGATGAACTTAGATAAACCATGACATGTATATAACTCCAATATCAAAAAGCAAACAATTTATTTAGCAAGAAGGGTGTCTTAGAGAGAAGGGCATGTACATATGGGTGGTGCTTAAATTCATAACGATGCATTCTTGTGTTTTTATTTTGTCTACGATCTTTAAGTTAGGCCATATTCTATCCTCGGCGGTCAATGATGAGAGCATTTACGTTATATAGATTATGATAGATGAGTAGTAGAATATTATTCAGGTGTTTGTTATTTTGAGGTTGATGGTTTCAATGTCAAGTTTTTTAGGTTTTTTCATTGGAGTAAATGTTTACCAAGATGAGATAGACAATGGCTTCTTAAATTCAAATTGTATCAACAAGAATAAAATCAAGAAAACTTTACCAATTCCCTATATATTAAGAAAATCATTACAAATAAATTGGATGAATTATAAAATCAAGGAAACTTTACCAATTTCTTATGTATATTAAAAACATCATTACAAATAAATTGGATGAATCATCTTTTGGTTTGACAAAGGACATCCTAACAATAAGGAGCTATATTCTCAAGTTAATATAGTGCAAGGTGAATGTGGACAAATGGAAGGTGATAATCAAGGGTTAGGGGAAGAAAAATGTGATTGAGCTAATATAGTTTAAATGAGTTGAGATGATCTTTTCGATTTAAAAAACATGATATTTCTTTATTATAATGTAATAAAACATAATTTTCATCGGATACAAAGTAATAAAAATATTTCTTTATTTTTTATTATGATTTTGAATTTGTGTGTAGATAATTTATATATTAATATAGAATGTATTTAATTGTGTAGCGTAGTTGGTGAATGTCTTAGTTGTTGGTAGAGGTCGACCTAAGTTCTATTCTCCTTGCCTCCATTCTACGGATACGTGGTATAGCTGGTGAATGTCTTGTGTGCTGGTAGAAGCCAATACAGACTCCATTTTTTTGTACCCACCTTATGGATACTCAAATAACAATCCCTTATGACTGATTCTATGTGGTACACCTAGATGGGACAACTACGGTTGGTCATAAAGCTAGGTTTTTGGGGTTTTCATCTAACTAAATTTTAATTCACTTGTGTAGAGTAGTTGGCAAATGTCTTGGGTTTTGGTAGAGATCGACCGAGGCTCCATTCTCCTACCTCCATCCTATGGATACATGGTGTAGTTGGTGAATATCTTGTGTGTTGGTAGAGACCTACACTGTCTCTATTTCTCATGTGCCCACCCTGTGGATAACAATCCCTTATGACTGATACCACATGGTATACTCAGATGGGACAGTTATGACTAGCCATAGTTGGTGAATGTCTTAGGTACTGGTAAATATTGACCCAGGATCCATTTTCCCTACCTCCACCTTGTGGATACGTGGTGTAGTTGGTGAATGTCCTGTGTGCTAGTAGAGATCGACATGGGATCCATTTTTCTTGTGCCCATCCTATGGATACTCAAATAACAATCCTTTATGATCGATGCCACATGGTATACCTAGATGGGACAGCTACGACTAGCCATAGAGCTAGGTTCTTGAGGTTTCTATCTAACCAAATTTTTGTTCTCAAGGAGGACAATGCAATAGTTTGGGCTTTGGATTTTTTTAGACGTCCAAGGTTCAAACCATGGTGTGGGCAAGTGTGTGAGGGGGCAGGTGGGTGTATGGTTGTGTGTTTAGCCCCTATTGATAATCTTAGCTCTAGGCCTTACTAGGGGTCATGGTTGGGATGGGAATGCCCAACCCTAAGCATCTTCTTAGGTATTTCTCACACTACCCTAACCTATATATATAGAATGTGCCTCAATAAACTACATAAAGATAACTATAATTACAATATGATATCTTTAAATATTTTTATTAATAACTAAAGTTTTAATCTTTATAATATTTTAAAGATGTATTAACAATCATAAATACTAAAAAATATTTTATAGTGTTAATTTATTAAAATACTTAGAAGTTAAAATACCATATATTTAATTATTATAACTTATGGTTTCTCGTTGAAGAAAAAAAATGCTAGAAGCTCTGGAAGAGAAAACTAGGGCATTAGTTGGGTAGACGAAGTGCTTTTTGGTTGCTGCAAAATTGAAGATAAGATAATTGTCTTAGGATGACCCAATGGGGACACCTTCGAATCCTCTTTTAGAGAAACAAAGTTCTTTTGCAGATTTGTTGAAGGATAAATATTCAACAGAGACTGAAGAACCACAAAAAATTGCATTAAAAATGCTTTTTAAAGCTGTTGGAAAAAGATCAACATATCAAAGAGTCAATGGATGCTTGCCACAATCAGAATCAAGGCCAAATATTATCATTGAGCAAATGATGGTAGAAGAAACAATCTTATATAGAGCCAATCATGATCTAATATGTAAATTCATGGGTCCCTGCCCTACCCTATTTTTTTTGCATTCCTAGGTTCAACAAAACTAGGAGCCTCTTGGTGATTATTATTTATAGTTTATTAGTAATGGATATTTTATTGTTAGTTTTTCCTCACTTGTCGATAGAAATAGGGCTTTCGAATAAGTAAAGAGGAATCATGGTTTGACAAGATTATTTTTTCAGCCCTAGAGAGTGGGATTTGATCCCCGAATTGAACCCATTGTTGTTCCAATTTGGATCTATTTGTATGCACTTCCAATAGAGTTCTAGAGTGAGCATGTATTGTAAATCATCGATAATTCCCTTGGAAGATATTTAGGTGTTTCTAGAGACACAATGGAAGGAAACACAACCATTTATGCTAGATTATGCATTGAAATGGATCTCAACCAGTCTTTGCCAGTAGAGATTGAACTCGAACTTGCAAGACTATCTTGGATTCAGCAACTGGATTATGAGGCATTGCCCTTCAGGTGTAGAGTTTAATATAAATATGGGTATTTTGCTCGGTCCTGTCCAAACAATATGAACACAAAAATGGAGGCTCCTCTAGGAATGTCAAATTTTCCTAAGGAGGATAAGTCAAAATTCAATAAAGAAACAACCAACATTTCTCAGTGTGGAGAAGCACAAGGAGATGGTTTTGAACAACTCAAAAAAAGGAGAAGGCAAAAGAAAAAAGTTGTCAAAGAGTAAACCAAACTCAAACCATCAAATAGGTATGAGATATTCAAGATACTAGTGGACCACGAAGAAGAACAATTCATGAAAGGAGTGGATGGGAATAATGAAAATAATAACAACCATGTCCAAGCCCCTCTTTCATCTCCTCCTATCCTAAAGCAAGTAACAAAGTGTAGTGATTTACCACAATCAAAGATTGCAAGGGAATTGATAGTGCATAACTAAGAGCAAACGATAATTGAGGGTGTCATCATGGATATAGCAGAAAAGAACATAGAAAAGCCAACTCTAGGGATAACTCAAGTGGAAAAGAGTCAAATAATATTAGCTCTCAAGGAGTGGGTAGAAAATCAAATAAAGAATTGATAGTAGTTCAAAGAGATAAATTGATCACTAGGGGATTGGTGATGCCAATAGACTCTTATTGATCTCAAGGTAACCAATGATTATACAATCATGGAATGTTAGGGGTTTAAATGGTAGAACCCATCAATCTGTTGTTTGAATACTCTTAAAAAAAGTAAAACATATTTTTTGCTTATCCAAGAGATAAAAATATCGTTAGATCTTATGTGTAAAACAATAAATATACTTTGGAGGGGTGTTGGTCATATGAAAGTGGTTGCCCAAGGGGGCTCAGGGGGGATAGTTACCTTTTGGAATTTTCTTGAATAGACAATAATAGAACATATAGCTTGGAGGGGTGTCCTCATAGCAGATTTTAGAACAATGTGATAGTTTAACAAGTTTTAATCATAAATTTATATGGGGCTCAAAACCTAGATGGTCATATTCGTCAATGGAAAGTGGTGCATAATATGAGAGTCTCGAGGGAGGAGTTAGACTGGATTGTTGTTGGGTATTTTAATGCTAAATTATCATCTAGATATTAGGAAGGGGAACCCCAATTTTGGATCCAAGGGATCGACTTATGATTGCCCAAGTCCATGCATTACACTTGGTGGATATTAAATGTCTTGGAATCAACTATACTTGGACTAATAAGAGGAGGGAGCCACATAGTAGGAAGGTGAAGTTAGACCATTTTTTTATTTCAAATGAGACGTTTGTGAAATGGAATCTAAAATTTTAGATTTTGGAGGGTCCAATTTTGGATCACTTTCCCATTTTGTTGGAAGGGGGATCAAGATAGGGCAACATCACAAACCATTTAGATTTGAAAACTTTTGGTTACAAAAATATAAACTTTAAAAGAAAAATCCACAATGGTGGGAAGAGGGATGTTTGACATATGGGACAACAATGTTTAGATTCCACAAGCAACTTCATTATGTCAAGGATCAACTAAAAAAATGGAGGTGAGCTAACAATATAGACTTCCAGGTCCAAAGAGTTCCATTGGTGGCCAAATGGGATGAGTTTAAAAAATACTTCAAGAATAGAAAAATTACAGAGCAACTCGAAGAAGAGGATGATGCATTGTGTAAAGTGATTGAGGAAATTGACAACCAAGAGGGATCTACTGGAAACATAGAGCAAGAACTATTGGAAATATGTTGAATATTTTCCATGTTATTTTTGTGGGGTTAACTCTAAAAGGTACTAGACACTCTCCATGTATCCTCATCGAGGTTCAAGGGTGGCAGTCCCCGATAAAATTTTTAGGGTTTCTTAAGCTATTTTTAGACCCATATGGGCTGTTTAGGGTTAAATATTTGAACCCATGGTTTTTTGCCCATGGTATTGTAAAAATTTGTTCTTGTGTTATTTAATTACACTTGCATCAAGGATTGAAGAGAGAAGAGAGATAAACATTATTGTATTGAAGATGGTTAAGTTTATACAATAAGGAGATATTACTATGTTGGATTTTTTCCGTAAGGGTTTTCCAAGTGAAATATTGTGTTATGTGTGTATATGTTATCTTCTTCTTCTTTTTTCTTTTGATTCTATATTTACTATTTTTCTATATTTAGTTTATTGGGGCCTTTTGCTCTTCATTTTGTATTAAAGCTAGGTTTTAGATTTGTTCAAAGAGTAAAGGTTTCAACCCTATGATAAATTAATTCTTAAGTGGGAGTCATACGCGAAAGAATCTAGGTGAATAAAAATGATGGGAAGAACACAAGCAGAGATTGAAAAATTTAATGGAAGAATTTCTAGTTATGGAAACCCAACATGAAGGATTTGTTGGTTGATAGAGATGAGTGTATTGCAGTCTTGGGAATAAAACCAACATCAATGACAGATGATGATTAGCTAAAAATTTATAGGAATATAAGGAGCTCTATCAGATTGTGCTTATCTAATTCAGTATTTTTGAATGTATCAATAGAGACCACAAAAAAGTTTTTATGGGATAAACTGGAAATTTTGTATCACATTAAGTTATTGGTAAATAAACTCTTTCTTTGGAAGAAGTTGTATTTGCTTTGGATGAATGATGGTGACTCTGTGGCTGAACATTTGAATGCTTTTAACATTGTGGTAAGTCAATTAAATTATGTTGAAGTAAAAATGGATGAAGAGAAAAAGTGTATTACTTTACTTTGTTCATTACTTGATTCATGGGATAACCTAGTTATGGTTATCACCAATACTACTACATTGAAAGTAGAGGATATAGTAGAAATATTGCTATATGAGGAAATGAGACAAAAATATTCTAAGGATTATCATCATAAGGATACCTTGGTAGTGAGAGATCATTCTTAATAAAGAAGTAAAAAGAAATCAAGAGAAAGGAAATCGAGTTCTAGGGGTAAATTTGTTGCTCCATAAAAGAGGAAATACTAGAAGTGTGGTAAAACAGGGCATTATAAAAGAGACTGTAGATCTAAAAAGGTTGATAATAGTCGATCACTTGATGAAGGAACTTCTACAAAAATGAAGACCAAAAATGAAGATTCAAGGGACTTATTCTTAGCTGCATCATGCTCAAGTGAATTTCATGACTCATGGTTGATTGACTCGAGTGCTTCCTTTCATATGACTTCTCATAGGGAGGGGTTCTGTGAATATAAAAATATAAATGGAGGTGAAGTCTTATTGGGATACAATTTGACATATAAAATAATAGGTCAAGGAAGAGTCAAGTTGAGGTTAAAATATGGAAGAATTAAAACTCTTCCTGGTGTGTTGCATATTTTAGGTTTGGCAAGGAATCTAATATCCTTGAGTAAGATGAATGACGTGGGTATGACTATGGTATTCAATAAGGATAGTTGCAATATGGTTTGTGGAGTCATGGTTTTGGTAAGGGGAGTTCGTATAGGAACTTTGTTCAGACTTGAGGCTAGCATTGTAAGTATTAATTGCAATAACTCTTTAGTTGTAGAGGAGAATAATATGGTAGAAGTGACTTTGAGTATTCCTATAGCAAAGACAATATTGTGGCATCAATGCATGGGGTATATTGGTGAGAAATACCTTTAAACATTAAAAATAAAAGGTATGGCTAAAGGAATTTATGATTACCCACTAAATTTTAATTTTTGTGAGCACTGTATTTTTATTAAGCAAACCCAAGTCAAGTTTCCTAGTAGAGCTACAATATCTAAAGAAATTTTGCATCTAGTTCACAGTTATGTGTTTGGACCTGCAAAAGTACCATCGTTAGGTAAATCTATCTATTTTTTTATATTTATAGATGACTTTTTAAGAAATACCTGGGCATATTTTTTACAAAACAAATCTGATGTTTTTAATAAATTTAAAGAGTTTAAGGCTCTCGTAGAAAATTAGATAGAGAAAAGATAAAGGTTTTGAGAAGTGACAATGGTGGTAAGTATTGCTCTAATGAATTTGAGTAATTTTGCAAGGACTATGGAATAGAAAGGCAAAAAACAACTTCGTATACTCCACAACATAATGGAGTTGCAAAGCAAATTTTATATTTTGATGGATAAGGCTAGAAGCATGCTAAGTAGTGCAAGATTAGAAAGAAAATTATAGGCAGAAATCATGTTAACTACTTTTTACCTCATCAATAGATCTCCTACCTCAGCTTTGGTGGACAAGACTCCACAAGAAGTGATAAGAAACTCTTTCTCAGTTATATAATATTTTTTGGTTGTGATGCTTATATGTATGTCCCAAAAGAAAAAATATTAAGCTAGACTATAAATCTAAAAAATGCATATTTGTGGGTTATAGTATTGGTGTTAAATTATCTTTAGAGAAATAAAAGGGGTTCCAAAATAGGAAATACAACCAAGCAAAGTACCTGAAATAGTTCAAATAAAATTGGAATAGGAGGAAGAAATTGTGGTAAAACTTGGTGCTACAAAAGAAGATGAACTATAGAGAGAATATGAAAAGGAAAATTCAGAGGAAGAAGGTGAGGAGGAAGCTGAAGATGCAGAACCTGGAACTCCAAGTTTGAGGAGATCAGATTGAGTGAGAAAACTCTCAAAAAGGTATAGCCCTTCAAATCTTTGTTTTACATTTAATATATTAGTTACTGAAGAAGAACCCAAGACTGTAAAGGAGGCACTTCAGTCAAGTGAGTTTAAGTCTTGGAAAATGGCTATGGAGGAAGAAATGAAGTCCCTGGATAAAAATAAGACATGGGATTTGGTGAAATTACCCCCTGGAAGAAAACCTGTTGGTTGTAAGTGGGTATTCAAGAAGAAGTACAATATAGAAGGAAAGTTGGAGAAGTACAAGGCTCGTTTGATAGCAAAAGGATTTTCTCAAATTAAGGGAATTCACTTTGGTGAGATTTTTTATCCTATGGCTAAACTAACTTCAATTAGATTTTTGTTGGATATTTTTGTTGCTTTTGATATTGAAACAAAACAGATGGATGTAAAGACAACATTTCTACATGGTGAACTTGATGAAGACATATATGTCACAACCAGAATGCTTTAGGGTAAAAGGTAAGGAGGACTTGGTATGCAAGTTAAAAATATCTCTTTACAGACTTGAAGCAATCTCCAAGAATGTGGAACCAAAAATGTGATAGGTTTGTTTTAAAACTTGGGTTTGGAAAAAGCAAAGTAGATCTGTGTGTGTATTTTAAACGAGAAGGTGAAAATTTTGTTATTATTTTTTTGTATGTGGATGACATGTTAATTGGTAACAATAAGGAGATGATAAAGTTACTAAAATATTAGTTATATTTTTAATTTGATATGAAGGATTTGGGTACTACAAAATTTATTTTGGACATAAAAATAATAAGGGATTGTGCAAATAGAAATTTGTCGTTAAACAAAATAAAATATGTTAATTTTATACTACGTAGGTTTAAGATGCATGATTGTAAATTGGTATGTACTCCATATATTGTTGGTCAAAAGTTATTTGTTGAACACTGTCCTAAAATAGATGAGAAAATTGAAGAAATGCATCATGTTCCTTATGCTAGCATTTTTGGTAGTTTGATGTATGCAATGGTCTATACTAGACCTAATATTGCACATGTAGTAGGAGTATTTAGTAGATATATGTCCAATCCTGGAAAGGAACATTGGATTGTTATGAAGAGGATCTTCAAATACTTGCATGGAACTTCATAATATGCTATATGTTACCAAGGAAAATATGGAGATAGTAATATTGTAAATATACAAGGTTTTGTGTATGTTGATTGGGATGGAGATCTTGACAAGAGAATATCTACAAGTGCTTATGTGTTCAGACTATTTGGAGGGGTGGTAAGTTGGATGAGTAAAAAGTAATCAGTGGTTGCTTTATCCACAATAAAGGTAGAGTACATTGCAACAACTCATGCTTGTAAAGAAGCAGTGTAGCTACAGAGATTGTGTTCAACATTTGGTCTTAAGAAAAAGGCTATGAGAATTGACAATGATAGTCAAAGTGTAATATTTTTGGCCAACAATCCTGATTTTCATGATCTATAAAAACATATTACTATCAAGTACCATTTTATAAGAGATATGGTTGAAGGGAATCAGGTGAAGCTAGAGAAAGTTGATACAAAGAATATTTTTGTTGATTCATTAACAAAGGTTGTACCTCCTTAAAAAATTTCTTGGTGTAGAAGATATATGGGCATGGTTACCCTTGATAGTTGATAATGGTAATTTTTGGCCCCTATGGAAAGTATTCAACAAGTGGGAGAATGTTGGAAATATGTTAAATATTTTCCATGTTATTCTGGCGAGGTTAACTCTAAAAGGTACTGGACACTCTCCATGTATCCTTGTCGGGGTTTGGTGTGATAGCCCTTGATGAAATTTTTAGGGCTTCTTAAGCTATTTTTAGACCCATATGGGTTGTTTAGGGTATTTTTTTGAACCCATGGTTTTCTGCCTATGGTATTGTAAAGATTTGTTCTTGTGTTGTTGTTATTTAATTTCACTTGCATCAAGGTTTGAAGAGACAAGAGAGATGAACATTATTGTATTGGAGATGGTTAAGTTTATACAATAAGGAGTTATTATTGTGATGGGTTTTTTCTTGAAAGGGTTTCCTAGGTGACATACTATGTTATATGTGTATATGTTATCTTCTTATTTTTTCCTTTTTTTGTATTTATTATTTTTTATATTTAGTTTATCGGGGTATTTTGCTCTCCATTCTATAGAGATGTTGTTACACCAAAATCTCAAGGCATTAGTGTTCGTGATAATCTTTGTATTTGAACCTCATAAGGCAATTAGTCCCATGGCCCAGGGTGACGGTTAGTCTACTAAGTCAAATCCCCAAAGTGCAACAGTTAGTCCAACATCCCTTCTCTAACATAAATCAGGGGTATTTGATCTTGGGGTGAGGTTCTAATACCACTATAGAGTTGTTGTTACACCAAAACCTTGAGGTGTTAGTGTTCAATACAATATTTGCATTTAAACCTCATAAGGTGGCTAGTCCCAAGGCCCAGGGTGGCGATTAGTCCACTAATTCAAATACCTGAGGTGTGGTAGTTAGTCCAACAAGAACCACTTGGTTATTAGAAGGTGGTAAAAATACCAAAATTTCCATCTAGTTGCTTATGCTAGGAGACAAACGAACAAAATGGAAGCTCTTTAATATGAGAATGGGCACTCCTTTGATACAATCCCAGGTATGCATTTCCATTCAATGGATTATTTTGCTAAATTGTTTAAGAAAAGTATGGTGCAATATGAAGAGGCTCAAAAATAAGTTCTTACTATCATACCCTTTATTATCTGTAAAGAAGAAAATCAATCCCTACTTAAACCTATTGATAGAGAGGAATTGAAGAAAGTAGTCTTTGGAATGAGTATAAAAAAAACACCAGGTCCATATGGATTTCCCATTGATTTTTTTAGAGTTTATAGGAAAACTTGGAGGTGGATGTAATGGTTGTTATAGAGGAGTCTAGAGGTAGTAAAAGAATATTTAAATCATTAAATCATACATTCATTGCCTTAATTTCGAAGGGGAAGAGGGGGTGCATATTTCAGATTATAGACCTATTACTTTATGCAATATCATATATAAAATAATCACAAAGGTAATGGTTGAGCAACTAAAACTCTTCTACATAGCATTATCTACTCAAATCAAGGGGGTTTTGTAGAGGGAAGACAAATCTTGGATGGTGTGGTTCTAGCTTAGGAGGTAATCCACTTAATGCAAAAATTTGACAATAGGGGAATGTTCATTAAATTTGATATGTCAAAGGCTTACTATAGGATGGAGTGGAGCTTCTTTTTAAGGATGATGGTACCCTTTGGTTTCTCTCAAGATAGGATAGAATGGTTCATGAGCTATGTTTCTACTTTGACATACTCATTATTTTTCAAATACCTTCCCTTGCAACCATTTGGAGCTACTCGAGGCCTTCGTCAATGAGATTTGTGTTCCTCTTATCTTTTTCTCATAATGGTTGAATGCTTGGGTAGACTCATATTGAGGATAAGACAACAAGGTTTGCTAGCAGGTATCAAGGTGGGTGAGAAAGTTTTGACTCACCTACAGTTTGTGGATGACATAGGATCGGTGGGAGTGGCCAACTTCAGGGAAGCAAGAATGATTAGAGATACTCTAAATATTTACCTTAGGGCTATAAACCAAGTCAATGATAAGTGGTATTTTTCAATCTTGATCTAAGGCTTCAAGACAAAATTTATAGATCTTGGGATTCACGAGGACTTCTCTCCTAGTGGTATATTTGGGGGTCCCTTTGCATTTAAAAAAAAATGAAAGTAGATATCTAGAGGAATATTTTGGATTGTATTAAAGAAAGAATCAATCATTGGTCTCACAAATGGTTAAGATATGGGGGTAGATTAACTTTTTTGCAATCAATATAAATTTACTATCCTTGCTGCCCCACATACCATATGGAAAGAGTTGGACAAGATGGCTAGGAAAATTTTATGGGAAGGAGTAAAAGGACAGAGGAAATGGACCTTAGTAGGTTGGGAGAAAGTAAGTCAGCCCAATATACAGGGAGGTTTGGAACTGAGGAGATAAGAGTTAAATAATAAAGCCTTGGTTGGAAAGCTTTACTGGAGGTGGATTTCCCAACCAATTTTTTTTATTTAGTAGAGTTTTAACTAGTAAATATTTGGTATAGGTGAATCCAAATAAGGTGAGTCATTTTCCTTTGGATGTTAATGGGTCCTTAGTGTGGCAGTCTCTAAAGTTAGGATCTCAGGTAGTGAAACATGGATTAGTTCGAAAAGTGGGGAGAGGGGAGAAGGAACAATTTTGGATAAATTCATGGGATCAATATCCATCTATCATTGCCCCAATATTTCAACCAGTTAAAAAAACCATGGAAAGCAGGATTTGGATCTAGATTGAAAGTTATTTCAACACTAGTTAGTTGGGGGATTATAAGTTTAAGCAGTTTAAGAAGTTGGATGAGTGGCCAAATCCAATTCCTTTAAAATTGACACCCATCATGAATAAAATATTAGCATAAATATTTCTCATAGGTAGAGATGAGGATGATGAATTAGCTTGGGGCTATGGGAGACTTGGAGTCTACAGTGAAGGATGGATATGATAAGATCCTTCTAAAACTTTGTACTCATGCATATCAGGTTGAGGATTGGAGAAAGATTTGGCAGTCCAAGGGTTCATCGAAAGAAACTTCTTTGTTTGGCAGTTTATACACAATGGAATTCTTACTTTTGATAATTTGAGACGTAGGGGAATCGTTGGTTCATCTCAATGTGTTTTATGCTACAAGAGTGAGGAAACATCTAACCACTTGATGTTTGAGTGCCCATTCATGCACCATATTTGGAAGCGATGGTTTTTATCTTATAAAATTCAAGCCAATGGTGATTTGAATCAGATTAATATTTGGGAAATATGGAAGAGGGGTAGATTTAAATCTAAAGCTCTTTGTATCAATTGGAAGCTTGGATTAAACTTCATTTTGTGGTAAGTGTGGTTGGAGAGAAATGACAAAATTTTTAGAGAAACCTTTTCATCCTTAGATGGCGTTTGGTAGGTCATTTGGAGCAAAGTCATAGAAATTGTGGTAGTGTATGCTAAAGAGGAAACTCAAACTGATATAGAGACGATGGAGAAGGAAGTTGAAGTGCAAGAGGGGTAGGAGAGAGCTAGTTGGAAACCACCCCCAAAATATTAGATTAAAATTAATACTGATGGAGTTGCAAAAGGTAATCCAAGTAGAGCTGGAATTGGAGTGGTTTGTAGGAATCATGTTGGGATAGTGCTCTATTGGGAACTACAAGACCTGGGAAGGGCCACAAACAATGAAGCAAAAGCCTTAGCTATCAAATTTACTTCTATCTAAGTGGTAAGACAAGGTTACAAGAGGATAATACTATAATCAGATTCTCAAATATTGGTATGAGCTCTAGATTGCATGAGGAACTTTGCTTTGAAGACATGAAGATTGAGGATTCTTGTAACTCAAATTAAAGAACTGTGGAGGGAATTAGATGATGTGATTCCTATTTATGTAAGTAGAGATCTAAATAAAGTGGCAAACTTCCTATCTAATATGGGTACTAAGAAGGAGTTAGGGATTCAGTGGCATAGTGACATGGCTATTGAGGATTAGAGAATTAGGCAAGTTGGTGAGCAAATCCAGTGTTTACTTAATTTGAACAACCATTGTAGAAATATGGTTTAGGAGATTGTTACTGTTGTAAATAGGTGGACAACCATTATAGAAATATGGTTTAAAATATTTGGTTCCAGTGCAAATATTCTTTTACTATTGTAAACAAATGTTCTCTTCAATTAAAATTGGGAAAAATCTCATCCCAACTTGTAAATGATCTTTATTTTAATATAAAATTTTCATTTTTTTTAAATTTAATTTTCAATTTTTTTTTAAATTACCATTAAAAATATATTTAAGTATTAATTGGAAAACCAAAATTAATTAAATATACTACTTGGAAATATAATTGTTTGACTATGAGATATATAATAGAAGACTGTATTAAAGTAAAAAATAGAGTAGATTTTAACTTCCTTGCAGCCATACGTTATATGGGATAATATGATCATTAATTAAATATACAACTTGTAAATATAATTGTTTGATGATGAGAGATATAACAGAGTACTTTATTAAAGTAAAAACAAAATAGATTTTAACTTCCATGCGAGCATACGGATATAATTGCTTGATGATGAGAGATATAATAGAGTACTTTATTAAAGTAAAAAATAAAGTACGGATATAATTGCTTGATGATGAGAGATATAATAGAGTACTTTATTGATCAGTCGGAGAGGGGAGCAACAGTCTCCCATAAAATTTTCCACTGTAGCAACCGACACTGTAGAAGCTCATGAACCGTAGCGACTACCGCCGTAGCAATCCTGTGCACTATAGCGGCCACAAAAATTTTGGCCCTAAAAAAAAAAAAAATGGCAGATTTTGGAGGCAGCAAGTTGTGACGGATGGAGCAGCAAGGAGGAGGAGCGGGAGGTCTAGGGGCAACAAACCCTAGGTGTGGGGCTTCGGAGGGCAGATCAGCAGACGCGGCAGGTGGGGGCTCTGGTGAGATAGCAGGCCCCCAGGCGGAGGATGTGGACAAGGAAGTTCTATTGGAACCGGTCCAAGGGCGTTGGGCGGATGCGGTTGAAGATATCTCTGAGGGGGACCAGGACTCTGTGCGTCAGGATCAAAGGAAGACCCAGGAAGGAGACAAAGAGAAACCTGGCAACTGGAGACCTTCATATCTTAATGCTCTTCGCGGTAAGCAAAAATTATCCGACTCTTGTTTTAATCTAAAATCTGTCAATGGTAGGTTGCACGTCCCGGATACCTTAGCTCAAGCATGTGGCTATGGAGGGCAGAACATCTCTGGTGGCAAAATTTATGGGGGTGAGGCCGGACTTGGAAGTCATAAGGAGATGGGCCATCCAAAAATGGCAGCCAAGGGCCGGTATGATGATTAAGGCTTTACCCAAGAGTTTTCTTTTGGTGACATTTCAATGTGAACAGGACATGGAAAGGACTCTCCAAGGAGGTCCTTGGTTTTTTGGGAAAAGGGGCTTGTATCTAAAGCGTTGGTCCCCCGATTTCAACCCCCAGACTCAAGTGCTGGATTTGGCTCCTATTTGGGTTAAGATGCCGGGATTACCTCTGCTTTTTTGGAATGAACAAATCTTGGCTGGGATAGCTACAGAGATTGGAGAACTAATAGCTATTGATCCTGCAACCTTGAGCAAAACAAGACTCCTTTCTGCTCGCATGTGTGTGTTGGCGGACCTGAGTAAAGAGCTCCCTAAATCCATTATATTGTCGTCTATGTTTGGCCTTCATACTCAAGTCTTTGAATATGAAAATATGTCTTTTAAGTGTAGTGTTTGCGGGAAGGTAGGGCACCAGGGTATCCACTGCATTTCCAAGAACCAGCCCCCACTCCAAAATACTGCTCCTCAAACCCATAATAATATCCCTCCCCCGCAGATCTCCATTCCTACCCAACATGGGCCTCAAGGACGTGGAGCTCGAAATCCGAATATCAAAGACCCCGTTCGCCCTATTGTAAGCAAGAGGCAACGTTATAACCCTCCTCCCAAAAATACCTATGCCCCGAAACCCTCTCACAGGGGAGCTGGTCCCTTTGATGGGAACCCTCAAGCTCAACCTGCTCCTAAGATGATACAGCAAGCCTCATAGCCAAATCACAAAGGAAAGAACCCCATAGATCAACGCCCTGGGGCAAGTAAGTTTGATTGGGTAATACGGGAGGCCTATGGAGGCTCGGTGGAAGTGGTCCCATGTACTGCAGAGGAATTTATGGGAAGAAATTCCAAGGAGATCAACATCCCAATGGAGAACAGTTTTGATGCATTAAATCATCTGAAGGGAGATCAGATGGATAGCCAAGAAGTGGAATCTGAGGTAGAGGAGACTCAAGAGAAGGATTTAGAGGAGAAAAATCAGAGGAAGGAGCAGGAAACTAATAATACAGGCAAGGATACTCAGGAGGAAGAGGTGAACCACCAAGATCAGTGTAACCCCAAAGCAGGGAAAAAAGAATCTACTAATCAAGAAGCTAAGAGCACGGAATCATCTCCACTGTCAGAAAGACCAGTTAACCTGGAAAGCTCGATTGTTACCCCAAAGACCAAGACTGACCTATCCAAGATGGTTACTAGAAGCCAAGTGAATCCCAAGGAACCCCAGCCTAGAGCGGATGTATGGGGATATGGTTCGGTAGGAAGAGGGAAACCTAGCAATGCTGCCTTAAGGCATAAAGAAGCAGAGCGAGGAGTGGCTGATGGCACTCAAGCAGTATTGCTCTTTGGGGCGAAGGCTCGAGGATCCAAAGCCCATAAATGAAGATTCTTTCATGGAATATTCATGGGAGTAATCCCCGCAAAAATAAGAGCTTTGTATGCTCTTAGACAAGAACACAAACCGGATATGATTTTACCGCAAGAAACTAAAATGGAGGAGAGTAGAGTTATTCCTTTTAAGAATAGGACTTGGCGAGAAGCTGAAGTAGTAGGCCAAGAGGCCACTGGAACAGCAGGAGGGTTGCCAGTTATGTGGAATAAGAATGTGATTGATAGTAGAGTGATTCTGATGTCTAGTTGGTTTATTGTCTCTTATGTGTGGATAAAACCACGCAGAAGAGTGGATCTTAACGAATGTATATGCTCCAGTTAGACAGGGACTGAGAAGGGTTCTTTGGAGTCAGCTAGCTGAATTGAGGGAGACGGTCCCCAACTACCCTTGGATTGTGGCGGGGGATTTCAATTGCTACCTTAATCCCGCAGATAAATTGGGGGGCTCTCAAAGAATAACTGCCGATATCTACGAGTTTAGAGATTTTGTTGAGCAACATGAGCTGATGGATGTGGACCTGCGTAGATTCTCCTATACATGGTCTAACAAAATATTGAAGGAAAACCAAATTCAGATCAGATTAGATAGGTTTCTTCTTTCTCAAGAATGCCTGGAGAGGTTTGGGGACTCTTCATTAACGACACTCCCAAGAATCGGGTCTGATCACAACCCAATTCTGTGGGAAACAGGGGAGGACTCTAAGAAAAGATACATCAGACCCTTTCGATTCGAACTTATGTGGTTCCAACATCAGGATCTCAAGGATCTGGTTGCCCAATGGTGGGACAAAAAGTATAATGGTTCGAAACTGGCCCAAGTGGCATGTAAACTAAGGAATGTGAAGGCTAACATTAGAGAGTGGAACAAAACTTCCTTTGGCAATATTTTTGTTAAAAATGCAGAACTAAAAGACAAGATCAATGAACTACAGGAGAAGTCGAAGTCAGAGCAGCTTACAGAGGATCTGAGAAACCAGGAGAGGGAGCTGTTAGCCGAATACCACACGATGCTAGGATTTGAAGAAACCTTTTGGAGGCAGAAATCCAGACCGCGTTGGTTAAAGGAGGGTGACAGAAATACAAAGTTCTTCCATGTCTCTACTCTTCGCCACAGGAGTACTAACAAAATTAAGGAGATCAAGATGGCCGATGGGTCTAACACCAAAGATATGGAAGACATAAGGAGGGAAGCGGTTGAGTACTTTAAATCATTGCTAGAAGATGTAAATCCGACTATTGAATAAGAGGACTCTGTTGGCAGCCATTCCACCCTCAGTAATCGAGAATCTTAATGGATTCTTACTTAGTCCTTTCACAAAGGAGGAAATTAAGAAGGTGGTTTTTGACATGGATGGTAACAGCTCCCCAGGACCGGATGGCTTCCCCGTAGCTTTCTTCCAGAAGTTTTGGGATATCCTAGGCAATGATGTAGTGGAAGCTATAATTGAGGCTCAAAAGGACATGGAAATCCTAGAAGGAGTTAATGCTACATTTTTAGTCCTCATCCCTAAACTAGTGGGAGCAATGGAATTTTCCAGTTTTTGCCCTATCGCTTTATGTAACACTCTGATGAAGATTCTCACAAAAACAATCGCCAATAGGCTCGAAGGTTATCCTTCCTTTCATCATTGATATGAACCAAGGAGGCTTTGTGAAAGGGCAACAAATACCGGATGGTATCATCACAATTCATGAGGTTATTCATTCAATGGTGGCTAGTAAGGAAGCATGTATGTTACTAAAGCTTGATATGAATAAAGCCTACGACCGGGTCTCATGGCGGTTCCTCACCAAGATTTTGGGTAAGTTTGGTTTCTGTCCCCAATGGATTAAGTTGATTTTTAGTTGTATCTCTACTACAAGATTTTCTGTCATGGTGAATGGGTCACCCTCCGGTTACTTTAAGAGTGAAAGGGGGTTGCGACAAGGAGATCCTTTGTCTCCATACTTGTTTATTATTTTAGCGGAAGCATTGGGTAGGAACATTTCAATAGTGGTGGCGTATGGTCGATTGGAAGGTTTCAAACCAGCCTCAACAAGCAGAGCGTTGTCTCACCAATAGTTTGTGGATGATACAATCATTGTGTCCAAAGCCTCGATGCCTCATGCTAGGAAGTCGAAGAGAATTCTAACCAAGTATGAGACAGAGCGGATAAGACATAAACTATAAGAAGAGTAGCATCTATTTCTTTAACACGCCCGGTGGGAGGGAGGAAAGAATAGCTAACCTCTTCGGTTGTGGAAAGGAGCTTCTACCAGCGACTTATCTAGGCATGCCTATGTTCGAAGGAAGAATGAAGGCTACATTGTGGAACTCTGTCATTGACAGGATCTCCAAAAAGTTAGCAGGGTGGAAGGGCAACCTTCTTAGCTCCGCAGAAAAGCCTTATTAGTTCAAACTACTTTACGGAGCATTCCAATTTATTGCATGTCTCTATTTAGAATGCCCGCAAAGGTCCGAGCTACATTGGAGCAAATTCAACGCAACTTCTTGTGGTCATGTTCAGAGGAGAGAAAGAGAATTTCGTTGGTAGCATGGAATCAGGTGTGTGCAAGCAAGGATCAGGGGGGCTTGGGGTTAAAGAGAATGAAAGAAATGAATCAAGCTCTGATTGGCAAATAGGTATGGAGATTTATCAATAATGATCAATTGGGATGGGTAAAACTTCTTAAGGCAAAATATATCAGAAATAATCAGGACTTCCTGAAAGCTGATAATCTCCCTAGAGGATCCTATTTCTGGAATTGTTTGCTCGAATGTCGGGAGGTAGTCGGGAAAGGCATCGATGGAGAATTGGTAATGGAAGACAAGTGGACTTTTGGCAAGACCCGTGGTTGGAAGAGGCCCCTCCGAAAGATAACTTAGACCTTCGTGTCCTCCAACATAAACTTTCGAAGGAAATGGGAGGAAAAGTAGGGGATTTTATTGTCGTAGCACAGGAAACTTCCTCTTGGAAGAAAATCACAGCTCATAATCTGTCGTAGCAAGAGAAGGTGGCCCTAACCAAACTCAATGATGCTTTAAGGGTGTTCCCGATCATTCCCGGGGAAGGAAGAGACAAGGCGATTTGGGGCAAAACTACAAGTGGGATCTATTCAATAAAAATCGCCTATAAGTTAATCCACTCAGGATTCAATGGTCGGACTCCGACTTCTATTATTTGGTTAAATAATTTAACCCCAAAAATAGCTTTCTTCTTTTGGTTGGCAGCTCAAAATAAGATTCTGACAACAGATAATCTGCAAAGGAGAGGTTTCCAATTCATCAATCGATGTATCTTGTGTGAGAAAGCGATAGAATCTGTAAGTCATATATTTCTAACTTGTGAATTTTCTTGTACAGTCTTCCAAATGATCCCGTCCAAATTTCATATAGATTGGGTCTCGTCCAAATAGCATGTCCGACTTCTGCATACAATGGGCTTCCCCTTCCGGGCAAAACTTTTGACTTGGCTCTAGAAGCTCAGCCTACCCCATTTTTTATGGGGGATATGGAATGAGAGAAATAAGAGAGTATTTAAAGGACGTAAGAAAGATCCTGTGTTATGTGGTAATAAAATAATCGTAGCTTTGAAAGAAAACTGGAAAACTTTCTTCTTCAAAAATGAGACCATGTCTCTAAGGGAAAGGAGGATTTTGCGGAACCGGGGAGAGGAACTTCCGGACCTAGACATTACAACCAACCCACGGGATGGTGTCAAGTGGATACCCCCCACACAAAAGTGGGTTAAGTTTAATTTTGACGGGGCAGCTAAAGGAAATCCGGGGGCTGCAGGAGCAGGAGGAGTTCTGAGAAATGAGGAAGGAAAAGTGGTCCTTGCCTTTGCAGAGCCTTTGGGAACTCAAACAAATCATTTTGCAGAAGCCCGAGCTCGCATGCGAGCAATGAGAATTGCCAGACTTGAGGGTTATAAGGAAGTTATCTTTGAAGGGGATTCGCTTAATATAATCAAGGCAATTAAGGAGGATAAAGACCCCACTGGACCATCTTGGAGCTTATCCTAGAAGCAAAGATTCATAAATCTCATTTGGTTAATGCCCGAATCCAACACACCTTCGGAGAAGGGAACCAAAGCGGCGGATCTAATGGCAAATATTGCAGTTTTCGTTGGGGAGATGCAAATTTGGAAGGATAACTTCCCTCAAGAACTATTGGTGTTGGCTTCTAGAGAAGAGCTAAGATCAAACCCGTTAGAGCATCAAGAGATCGTAGGGGTTGATGATGAGTAATCCGACAGATGGAATTAGGCAGAAAAGGCATCCCATTTGTTGGGCCTCGGGAGGTGACAAGTGTACAAGACAACAACCTAGTGGTATTAGTAAGTGCTAGGTGTTGTTTGGTTTTTGTTTTATCCCGAATAGTCAAGCGACAAGTATAGGACCGTGGACTCTAAGTATGGCTTAATGTGGGTCTTAGAAAGATCCATTTTGTATTTTGATTATACGGGCTTGATGCTAGAACCAGCCCATTTTGACTATGTAAAAGGTTTGTGGACCTTATAACCACCTCTACCTTATACCAAAAAAAATAGAGTACTTTATTAAAGTAAAAAATAAAGTAGATTTTAATTTTCATGCGATCATCATACGATATATGAAATAATGTGGTCATTCAATGTATATTTATTCATATCAAAACATATGATGTGAGATAATGGGTCATTCAATGTATATTTATTCATATGGAAACATGATGTGAGAGATAATGTGGTCATTCAATATATATTTATTCATATGGAAACATATGATGTATTATATGGTGTATTTGAAATTTAAATTTTGAATTTTTTATTTAAAATTTTAGTTTTAATTATTAGAGATATAATGTTTTAATTTCAAGTTATTTAAGGTTTACTATATCATCATCTCTTCATTTATTCTCATTTAGTTTTAGCCAACAACCCTGGTCAAATACCACCTATTGTATAACCTTATCCTCATTTATTTTTGGCCAACCACCCTCTATCAAATACCATATATTGTATAACCTTATCCTTTTGAATATGAACTTTGAATCTCTCATTCAAAATTTTAAAGTTTTATCTCTTGTTTGTATTTAATTAACAGTTAGACATCATTCATTTTAAAGCCATCCATCATTTTTTAATCTTAATCATTCATCCACTTAATTCATGCTATTTGTTCAAATTTAATTTTCATGGTCACATAAATTATATCATCAAAACCCTAACTTATATAAAAAAAAAAATTATTTTGACGATTCAACCCTTAAATCCTCTAAGTCCCCTAAGTTTTCTAAGTTTTTAAAGTTCTGAGGCATCCTTGCCCTCATTTTCATCCGTCGCCGTCATTCACATCCTCCGCATCCACCGCCACATACGCCGTGTGAACCAGCTCTATAATACTATTTTTTTCAAATTTAAACCTTAAATTTTTTATATAAAATTTTAAAACCTTAATTATTAAAAAATATAATACTCTTAACATTATAAGATTGTTTACACGATTCATTTGTCCTTCTTTTAAAAATATCATCTAATCATTTATCCCTAGTTTGTCCTTATCGAACAACCCTTTGTCAAACACATTCACTTGATACCGACAATTTTTCAGAGTAGAACGAATATTATGTGTAAGACTTACATTTTATACTATGGTCTAAAAATATCATCTAATAATTTATCCCTAATTTGTCCTTAACGGACAACCCTTTGTTAAACATATTCACTTGTTCCTCATAATTTTCCAAAGTAGAACGAATATTTCGCCATCGAAACTTTAAGGAAAAATTTAAGACTTCTTTCAACTTCGATATTGTACCCGTTGTGGTTTCTAGGCCCCGCATATCAGATACTCCGCATCCGCATGGACGTCCTATATGCATAATAAATATTAAAAAAAATTAAAAAATTAAAAAAAAAAATTCTGAGAACATTTTAATGGTATGTCGTTAAACTGTTTGATTCTTATGAAGAAATCAAAGTTCAAATCATAATGAGAAGCCTTTACTGTGTTCACAAGGAGTGTGGTCCCAGACTCTCAGTTGGCTTGTGCCACTTATTATACTTAACATTATTTCAAACAAACAAAATAAACCATTTGTGTCATTCATTATACTTAGCATTATTTCAAACAATCAAAAATAAAATAAATTAAAAATTATAGAGAATGTTTTTATTAGATTCTTGTTTTTTTTTAAATAATTAGATTCTTGATTTAAATTATATGTAGTTTTTATTGGGTTAATTTCATCAAAATATTATATTTGTTGTTAAGTTAACTAAACCATATTTAATATATTCTTTTATTATACTTTTTTTAATGTTATTTAACTTTCTAGAAGTGATTTGGTCCTATAATTAGTTCCTTGGCATCATTTTTATTAAAAAGATAAAATCTCACTTGGGCAGTTGTTTTTTAAAATTTGAATTTCACCAAAATGATGATCAATATTGTGATTAGCTAAATTATTTGTTATATGTTTTCCTTCTATATAAATATGATCACATTTCCAAGAGATTGCCTCCTATAATAGGTGATGAACATCATCAATAATATTAAAAATACTTCGTACTCATAACAAAAAAAATAATACAGTGAAATCATTACATAAGCTTGCGCAGCAACAACAAGCAGTTTGATCTCAAAGATTTTTCTATTCTAATGCAATCTTCAAGAATACTATTCTAAAGACTCTTAGCTGATCTGAGACCAGCCTACAAGTAGAACTGACAGTATGGTCAACCCCAATACCGTCCCGCTAAAAAAAAATATATATATAACATCTATCTTTCCATAGAGCAAACAACACACTAATTCTAATAACATGCCAAAAAATCAACATATGATGCGGGCCCTTGGGGGAATTGCCCAACAAAACAAGTTGCCACCAAAGGGGGCCTGAAATAATAGTCACGGTTATGCATAAGGGGTTGGACTCAAAATATACTTGTAAAAAAATGGCGAATCCTAATCAAAATAAAGGTGAATCATGGTGAATCCAAAGCAAATCAAATCAATCATCTTCACAACAAAATTTGGGGTATTTGAAGCCCTAAAAAGTAATGTCATCTTTGGGATAAATTTTTATCCATTAAATCACCTTATAACTTCATAAAAACACCACCATTAGATCAGGCTTGAAAAGAGCTTTCCAACGAGTACAAATATGCCTATGTTTGGATATATATTATGGCGAATTGACCCTAAGAAAAACATTGGTCCTAAAAATTTTAGGCGAATGGGCCGACGTCGAGGGTCCTTATATTCGCCAATTTTCAATTTTGAAAATCCTAATATTTGCCCAATTGGCTAATATTCGCCACTATGCATAACCCTGAAATAGTAGAATAAAAGGTCCTAATAGACTTCCAAACACTCCTGGATCTTGGATAGTCCTAAAATATATGCTTAATGGTCTCACTCCTACCATACACCGAGTAACTATCCAAAGCCAACATCCATTTAGCAAGTCGTGCCTTACTTTGAAGACCCTGCATCAAGCCTAGCCAAGCAAAAACTTTTAACTGCATGGAAATCCAAAGCTGCCACACTCTACCAAGCCTTTTCTGCCATTTGCCAGCAGAATAATTGGTGCCCCGTCTAGCGTTCAAAACATCCCCAAAAGGAATATAAAGGATCAACTACTGATAAATATTAGAGGACTTCAAACACCAAATGGTTTGTCATAAATCCACCTCCAATCCTTCCAAACAGGCCCTGGAAGACCATTGGTCAACTTGTAGCACTGCTCATCAAGGAGAAGTCCCTGAATTTGCTGGATAGCAAATCTGTCTGAAGCCTTGAGTTTAAATTTACCCAATAAATGCTACCAAGGAATCCATTGTCCCAAATTCCCTTCCCACAAATGATACCAACAAAAAATACCTTTTTTTGATAGCTGACAATAATGAAAAATAGGAATATCAGAGACATAGATACCATCTTCCTTCCATAAGAAAATAGCTCTAGAAGCTAAAGTCAAGCCTCTTCTATTGTCAAGATACTTCCACTGAAGAAGGCCAACCACATCCTTCCAAACTTCCCAAATTATTTTGATAAGAATACAATCCCTGATCTTGAACTTGTCAGGATGACCAACAATATCCTCCAAAGTAAAAGGGCTGTGAAAACCATCAATATATTGGGAGGTAAGAATACGATGTCTAAGAAGACGTTGCCAAGCAGAATTCTCATCCAAACATCGAACCACCCACTTAGAGTCCAACACCTTACCCTGAGTAAGAATATCCAGCAATCTCAAACCACCCTAAGATCTAGGAGCAGAACAATAACGCCAAGCAACTAAAGGGACCCTCCTAGAACCATCAACATTAGACCACAAAAAACTTTTGATGCAAGTCTCCAAACGCCTAAAATGAGAAGTATTAGGCAACCAGCAGGAAGAATAATACATGTGACAGGCTTGGAGGATCTTACTAACAACCGTAATCTTATCAGCAAATGAGATGAATTTGCTTCTCCAACTTTGAATCTTTCTTTCAAATTTTTCCATGCACCAATCCCACATGGTCTTCAAGGAGACACGCCTGCCAAAAGGAATCCCAAGATATCGAACAATTTCCCCATCCTGAATTTTCCTCCACTCAACATGAAGATCAACAGGAAGAGATGGGGCCCCCACTAACCAATAATCGGACTTAGACTCACTGATCACAGCTCTAGAGGCAACACAAAACTGAGAAAGGCAATCCTTCATGTGCAGAATAGAACCCACATCCAGTTGAACAGAGAGAGGAAACATCAACAAAGTGATTATTAAGCAAAGAACCATCAGTTATAGAAACTCCTCGGATCAGGCCCTATCGTATATTATCCTCCATTGGATATTACTTTTTATCCAATCCTATCCTCACATCCATTTTTGTTGATAACATTAATGATAATTTTTTAATTCCCCTCAATTGAAATATATTTCCATCATTTTTCTGTTGCAATTTTAATCTCTATAAGAAGTAGCCTAGCCTCTATATAATTGTTAGTTGAAGTTTCATATGATTCTAAGGGTGGAGAATTTTATTTTCATTATGTATAAAAACACCACTTCCACCTACCTTTTCTTAGGTTTCCTTTAGAAGCAACATCAAAATTAATTTTGATAACCCAATTTCTGGACATTTCCATTTTACCTTAGATTGAAGAAATTCCTTTGTTTTAATGCCATTATCATACATGACCCTTCCATGTATGTTTAAACTCTGTAACCAAGTTGTTACCACCTATTTTTTCTCACTTGAGACTTTCCATGATGAGCACCATAATTGTAGACATTCTACAAGAGAGGCAATAATACGGTTCTAAACTTGGGCATCATTTTGAGATTTATTTTTTGTTTCTTTCAAGCCATAATTTCCAACAAATTATGGCAAGGCCAATTCTGCACAAAATACATAATGTTTTAGCTTTGAAGTAATTATTCCAGTATTTCACTAACTCTTTGTGTTGACAGAGCTATCCATTATATTTTCATATTTAAAAAAAAAATTAACTCCAAATGGTGTGAGCAAAGGGACAATAAAGAAGTAAATGATCTAATGTTTATAAATCCTTCTCACACAAGGCACATTTGAAAGGTCCATGATATTTTGTTCTTTGTAGACTCTCTTATAAGAATCTTACTTTGAACCGCTAACCAAAGAAATGATGAGGCCTTGAGAAGAGCCTCTAGTGACCAAGCATTCTTCCAAAGAAATTATTTAGGAGTATAAAATTTTGATTGCTCTACATCCCCATATCCCAACTTGACTGAGTATCCACCATCTTTTGAAAGATTCCAAACCAATTTATCCTTTCATGTAAAAATCGACAAATAAAACTCTTGAAGCATATTTTGAATTTCATCTACAATTTGTTTGAATTCCTCTCCTTCAACCAGGTTACTTTCATAAATCCATTATTTGAAGTTGTTACTTATATTAATATAGTATTTAACCTTTGGACCTTTACAAGCTAAGGATGCTCAAGCCAATGGTTTTCATTTTAAGTAAAAGATAAGAGGATAAGGCTTCAACCAAGCATCAGACCAAAAAAAAATTGCTTGACCATCTAATATGTTTTTTTATCAATTGCAAACTATCTACTATGAAGTTTCATGTCGATGATCCTTTAGATAGGTTTTTTCCTAAATAATTTTCTTGCATCAAGAGAACCTATATATTTTTTTGAAAAATAAGTTGAAAAACTTATACTAAAACAAAATCATTTACAATTTGGGATGAGACTTCTCCTAGCCTTAGCCAAAGAGAGCACATGTTTACAATAGTAAAAGAAAATTTGCATTGGAACATGTTTACAATAGTAACATAAGATTTGCATTGGAGCCAAATATCCTAAACCATATTTCTACAATGGTTGTTCACCTGTTTACAACTGTAAAAGAAGATCTGCATTGGAGCATAAAACTCCTAAACTATATTTCTACAATTGTTGTCCAAATTAGCTAAACGCTGTGTTTGCTCACCAACCTGCCTAATCCTCTCATCCTCAATAGCCATGTCACTATACCACTGAACCCCTACCTTCTTCTCAGTAGCCATATTGTTTTTTGAGTAATATTTCTTATACACATCCACCATGGGGATTGAACCCGGGTCACATAATCGATAATGTCTGCCACTTTATTTAGATCTCTACTCACATAAACTGGAATCACATCATCTAATTTCCTCCAAAATTCCTTAATTTTAGTGACAGGAATTCTCAACCTCCATGTCTTCAAAGTAAATTTTCTCATGCAATCCAAATCTCCTACCATTATTTGAGAATATGATTCTAGAATTATCCTCTTGTAAGCTTGTTTTACTACCCCAATAGAAGCATATTTTATACCTAAGGATTCTGCTTAATTTTTGTGGCCCTTCCTAGGCCTTATAGTTCCCAATAGAGCACTATCCCAACATGATTCTTGCAAACAACTCTAATTCCAACTCTACCCGGATTGCCTTTTGCAGCTCCATCAGTATTAATTTTAATCTAACCTTCTGGGGATGGTTTCCACGAGCTCTGTCATACCCCTCTTGCACTTCAACTTTGTCCTCCATTATCCCTATAACATCTTGAGTTTCCTCTTTAGCATATACTGCCATAGTTTTTGTGAATTTGCTCCAAATGACCTGCCAAACTCCATCTAAAGATGAAAAGGTTTATCTAAAAATTCTATCATTTTTCTCCAACCACACTTGCCACCAAATGAAGTTTAATACAAGCTCCCAACCGATACAAATAGATTTAGATTTAAATCTACCCCTCTTCCATCTTTCCCAAATATTAATCCGATTCAAATCACCATTAACTCAAATTTTATAAGATAAAAACCATCTCTCCCAGATCTTGCATGTGAATGGGCACTCAAACATCAAGTGGTCAGATGTTTCCTCACTCTTGTAGTATAAAACACATTGATATGGACCAATAATTCCCCTATGTCTGATATTATCAAAAATAATAATTTTACTATGCATAAACTGCTAGGCAAAAACGTTTACTTTCAGCTAACCCTTGGACTCTTAAATCTTTCTCCAATCCTCAACCTGATATGCATGAGGAGGAGGCTCTAGAAGGATATTATCATATCCATACTTCACTGTGTAGACTCTAAGGCTCCCATAGCCCTAAGCTAATTCATCCTTCTCATCTCTACCTATGAGAAATATTTCTACCAAGATTCTAGTCATGATGGGTATCAATTCCGGAGGGATTGAAATTGGCCACTCATTCAACTTCTTAAACTGCTTAAACTTATAATCCCCTAGCTGACTAGTGTTGAAATAAATTTTAATTTGGACCCAACCCTTGGTTTCCATGGCTATTTTTATTGGTTGTAATTTTAGAAATTGAACAACGATAGGTGGGTATTGATCCCATGAATCTGTCCAAACATGTGCCTTCTCCCCTCTTCCCACTTTCCAAAATAATTCACCAGAGATCCTAACTTTAGAGCCTACCACACTAAGTATCCATTACCATCCAAAGGGAAACTACCCACCTTATTTGGGTTTACCTGACCCAAATATTTACTAGTTAAAACTTTACTGAATAAAGAAGTGGGTTAGGAAATCCACCTCCAGTAAAGCTTTCCAGCCAAAGCTTTATTATTTAACTTTGATCTCCTCGGTCCCAAACCTCATTTTACCTTGGATTGAGTTACTTTCTCCAAACCTATTAAGACCCATTTCCTCTCTTATTTTACTCCTCCCCATAAAATTTTTCTAGCCATCTTGTCCAACTCTTTCCATATGGTATGTGGGGCAGCAAGGATAGAAAATATATAAATTGGCATGGCTTGAATGACTAACTATAAAAAAGTTAATCTACCCCCATAGCTTAACCATTTTTGAGTGATTAATTCTTTCCTTGATACAATCCAAAATATTCATCCAGATATCTATTTTTAGTTTTTTAAAATGCAAAGGGACCCCAAGTATACCACTGGGTGAGAAGCCCTCATGAATCCCAAGGTCTCTAAAATTTTGTCCTGAAGCCTTTAATAAACATTGAAAAATACCACTTTGTATTTTTTATCATTGATGACTTGGTTTGTGGCCCTAAGGTAGACATTAAGTGTATCTCTAATCATTCTTGCTTCCCTAAAGTTGGCCACTCCCACCAATCATGTTTCATCCACAAACTGTAGGTGAGTCAAAACTTCCTCATCCACCTTGATATCTATTAGAAAACCTTGTTGTATTCTCCTTAAGATGAGACTACCCAAACCTTTAGCCAATATGAGAAAAATATAGGAGGAACAAGGATCTCCTTGACAAAGGCCTCGAGTAGCTCCAAATGATTGTGAGGGAATACCCTTGATTAACACTTAGTATGTCAGAGTAGAAACACAACTCATGACCCATTCTATCCAATCATGAAAGAAACTAGAGGTTGCCTTCATCTTTGACAAGAAGCTCCACTCCCCCATATCATAAGCCTTTGACATATCCAATTTTATGAGCATTCCCCTATTACCAAATTTTTGCATTGAATGGATTGCCTCCTGAGCTAGAACCACACCATCCAATATTTGCCTACCCTATACAAAAACCCCTTGCTTTGAGGATATAATGCTATGTAGAAGAGGTTTTAGTAACTTAGCCATTACCTTTGTGATTATTTTATATATGACATTGCATAAGGCAATAGGTCTATAATCTAAAATGTGCACCCCCTCCTCCCCTTTTGGAATTAAGGCAATGAAAGTATGATTTAATGCTTTAAGAATTCTTTTACTACCTTTGGACTCCTCTATAACAACCATTACATCCTCCTCCAAGTTGTTCCAAAAGGCCTAAAAAACTCAATTGGAAAGCCATATGGACCTGGTGTTTTTTCGGTGCTCATTTCAAAGACTACTTTCTTCAATTCATCTCTATCAAGGGGTTTAAGTAGGGCTTGATTTTCATCCTCAGATATAATAGAGAGTATGAAAACAAGAACTTCTTTTTGAGCCTCTTCATATTGCACCATATTTTCCTTAAATAGCTTAGAAAAATAATCCATTGAATGGAAATGTATACCTAGAATTGTTTCAAAGGAGTGTTCGTTCTCATATTGAAGAGCTTCCATGTTGTTCGTCTGTCTCCTAGCACAAGCAGCCCAATGGAAAAAATTGGTATTTTTATCACCTTCTAATAACCAAGTGGTTCTTGCTCTCTGTTTCCAATAGGTTTCCTCTTGGTTGTCAATATCCTCAATCGCTTTATGCAATGCATCATCCTCTTCTTTGAGCTGCTATGTAAATATTTCTTCCCTGAAGTGTTTTTGAACCTTATACCATATGGCCACCAATGGAGCTCTTTGCACTTGGAAGTCCGTCTTGTTATCTCACCTCCATCGTTTCAGTTGATCCTTGACATAATGAAGCTACTTGTGTAATCTAAACATTATTGTCCTATATGTTGGACAACCCTCTTCCCACCATTGTGGAATTTTCTTTTAAAGTTCCCAAAAGTTTTCAAATTTAAATGGTTTGTGATACTGCACTGTTTTGATCCCCCTTCCAACAAAATGGGAAAGTGATCTAAAACTGGACCTTCCAAAATTTAAAATTTTATATTCCATTTCACAAATGCCTCCTTTGAGACAAAAAAATGACTTCACCTTCCTTCTATGTGGATCCCTCCTCTTATTAGTCCAAGTATAGTTACTTCTAAGGCATTTAATATCCACCAAGTATAATTTCTAGACTTGGGCAATCAAAGTCGATCCTCTAGGTACAAAATTGGGGTTCCCCCTTCCTGATATCTAGAGTATAATTTAGCATTAAAATCCCCAGCAAAAATCCAATTTAACTCCTCCCTTGAAACTCTCATGTTATGCATAACTTTCCATTGATGCATATGACCATCTAGGTTTTGAGCCCCATAACAATTTGTGATTAAAACCTGCTCAACTATCACATTGTTCCTAAAACGCAATATGAGGACACCCCTCCAAGCTATATGTTCTATTGTCATTTATTCAAGAGAGTTCCACAAAGTAACTATCCCTCTGAGGCCCCTTGGGCATCCACTTCCATATGACCAACACCCCCTCCAAAGTCTATTTACTATTTTACACATAAGATCCAACGACATTTTTGTCTCCTAGATAAGCAAAAAAAGTGTTTTACTTTTTTTTAAGAGTCTTTGAACAACATATTGATGGGTTCTACTGTTTAAACCCCTAAAATTCCATTATTATATAATCATTGGTTACCTTGAGAGCAGTAAAAATCTATTGGCCTCACTGATCCTCCAGTGATGACTTTGTCTCCTTGAACTGCTATCAATTCCTTATTTGATTTTCTACCCACTCCTTGAGAGCTGATACTTTTTGAGCTCTTTTCCACCTGAGTTATCCCTAGAGTTGGCCTTTATTTGTTCTTTTCTGCTAAATCCATGATGACATCCTTAATTATCAGTTGCTCTTGGTTATGCATTATCAATACCCCTACAATATTTGATTGTGGTAACTCACTGCACTCAATTACCTGCTCTAGGATGGGAGGAGGGGAAAGAGGGCTTGAACATTATTGTTATTATTTTTATTATTCTCATCCACTCCTTCCATGAATTATTCTTCTTCCTATTCCACTAGTGTCTTGAAGATATCATACCTATTGGAGGGTTTGAGTTGGGTTTGCTCTTTACCATATTTTTTTTACCTTCTCCTTCTTTTGGGATATTCAAAACCATCTCCTTGTGCTTCTTTGCCCTAAGAAATATTGGTTGTTGACTTACCCTCCTTAGGAATATTTGTCATTCCCAAAGGAGCCTCCATTTTTTATGTTCGTATTGTTTGGGCAGGATCGGGCCAAATGCCCATATTTGTGGTAAAATCTGCACCTGAAGGGCAATGCCTCATAATCTAGTTGTTGAATTCAAGAAAGTCATGCAAGTTCGATTTCAAACTCTGTTAGCAAAGGTTGGCTAAGATCCATTTCCACACATAATCTAGCATAAACGGTTGTGTTTCCTTCCATTGTGTCTTTGGAAACACCCAAGTGTCTTCCAAGGGAATTGTCGATGATTTCCAATACTTGATCACTCCAAAAATCCATTGGAAGTGCATATAAATGGATCCAAATCGGGACAACAGTGGGTTCAATTCGAGGTTCAAATCCCACTCTTCAAGGCTGAACAAATAATCTTGTTGGACCATGATTCCTCTTTTCTAATTCAAAAGCCCTATTTTTATTAGCAAGTGAAGAAAAACTAACAATAAAATATCCATTGCTAATAAACCACAAAGAATAGTCACCAAGAGGCTCCCAGTTTTGTCGGATCCATGAATGTAAAAAATTTAGGATAGGACGAATACCCATGAATTTACAAATCAAATCATGATTTCATCCATATAAAATTATTTCTTCTACCATCCTTTGTTCAATGACAATCTTTGGCCTTGATTCTGATTGTGGCAAGCATCCATTAACTCATTGATATGTTGATCTATTTCCAACAGTTGTAAAAAGTATTTTTAATGCAATTCTTTGTGCTTCTTCAGTCTCTGTTGGAGATTTATCCTTTAACAAATCTGCAAAAGAACTGTGTCTCTCTAAAAGAGGATCTAAAGGTATCCCCATTGGACCCTCCTGGGGCAACAATCTTGTCTTCAATTCCACAACAACTAGAAATCTCTTGATTCCATCTATAATGTTATTTTGTAATACTTTATAATGTATGTGGCAAGTGAGAAATTATATATTTTAAAGTAATATTTTAACCCAATTATTTCGTTGATCTCTAAATAATCTCCACCTAAGCTTTACCCCTAATGCCGAACTCATAAGTCTACAATTCTGCAAGCCTGCTCCTCTAATATTTTTTCCTTTTTAAACCTTGCCCCACTTACAAAGAGGAAACTTACTTTTTTTCTCATAACCTTTCCCAAAATAGTCTCTTTGAATTTTATCAATTTTTGATGTTATACCTATTGAAAATCTGTGAAGTGACATCATATAAATAGGTATGGATTGCAATGTAGTCTTAATGAGTTGTAACCTTCCTGCCATGGTTAAGAATTTACTTTCCAACCTGCCAAACAAACTTTCATTCTATCCAAAAAAGAGATCCAAAGATCCTTTTTATTTTCTTTATGAGACAAAGGAATACCCAAGTAGGTTGATGGAAAATTTTTAATTTTAAACCCCAAAATTATTCATAATAATTTGTTGTAAATTTAAGGCAATGTTAATGAAAAACTCTTGGATTTTGTAGTAATAACCAACTGTCGAATAGCCTTCTCATAGAATGATAATATTTATTTAAACTCCATGGCCTCACTGACTAAGGGATGGCCCAAAATAAAAGTATCATCAATAAATTAGAGATGATATTTGAATGGACCACTTTTTGCAACTTGAATACCTTTCATTTTTCCATCCATTTTTCCTTTGAGAAAGCTCTTCCTAATGTCTCGAAAAGAATAATGAATAGATAAGGAGATAGTGATTCACCTTGATGGATTCCACAAGATGACTTGAAGTAACTAGAAGGATAACCATTGATCAAAATAAAATATTTCACGGTGTTATAACAACGTTGAATCCATTCACACCAACTATAATCAAGAGCAAACTTTTTGATAATATCATGTAGAAAAATCTAGGAAACCCTATTATATGTTTTTTTCAAATATAATTTCATAAGCATGCTTGATTTTTCATTGAATGAAGAGAATGTATGGCCTCTTGTGCATTGATTATACCATCAAGAATTTGTTTACCATGAACAAAACCATCTTCTTCCTCTAAGATAACACAAGATTTCATTTTTCCCTATGTGATAATTGATGGAATATTTGACAAAATCTTATCTTAATAATTAAGTGCTTCCTTCCTTATATCTTCTTTATCCTCAATATTTCTTCCATCTAGAGTTAAAATATTTTTGATGTGATGAAAAGAAAAAAATGTTTTTGTTGTAGCATGATTTTTTTGTATTTCTATTTCCTTCCTTGAACCATTTCTCCCTAGTTTTTTGAAACCATTAAGACTCCTTTTTAAATGCATTATGATAATCATAAAGCAATTATTTTTCATTCACACAATAACCCTAATCCATTCCATTGGTTTCTACTATCTCTTGTAAATTTTTGAGCTTGGATTCAATTTATTTTTTAAATGTTACCAAAATATTTGACATTTCAAAATTTCATTTGCTCCTTTAAATATCTCATCTTTTGAACAAACCTATACATATATAATCCTTCAATTTTTGACTAATACCACCATAACATAATCATCTGGAAGAAATCAAGGTCTTGGATCCATATAGACTAGAACCTAAATGGATTTGGATGACCATTATTGAGTAAATCATAAGTTAAAAGAATGGGTTTTTTATCTAATATTGCTTACAAAAAAAATCTAAAGAGATTGTATACTCTATTTGCAACCATTTATTGGATAATAAGAATATATCCAATATTTTTGCTATATATCATCCTATGTATATTGAAAACTTGAAGGACTAACATCCCAAAGGTCATTAATATTGACAAATAAAATAAAATCTTGTATTGAGTTAAATATTTTTGTAATACAACCCTTCTTTTCTAAATGAGATAGAACAGTGTTGAAATCACCCCCAAGAATCTATAGATCACAATGAACCATCATTGTATTTGAAAAAAATATTTTAAGGTCCTTCCAATATCTTTCATGAGTAGAAAGTATAGTTGGAGCATATGAATTTATAACCCCAACTTTGATGTTTCCCTCTTTCATGTACATAGTTTAGCAACACAATTACTTTTTGCTTCTAATAATTGTCTATTCCGTTTGCATTTGTTCCATATTACTATGATACCGCCTAAAGTTCTTGTACAAGAAACTACTAGACAATCACCCATCTTCCAAATAATTTTAAAAGCATCCTTACAATTCTCACAATTTAAGTTGGTTTCTTGTATAAAAAAACCAACTACTATAACAACTTATTAATTTTTTAATGAGTCTTTTTTAGAGGTCTTATTCGTTTCTCTAACAAAGATCTTATTTTACTCCCAATATTCTATTATATAATTTTAATTGTCATCACTTTTTCTTTTTATTAGTGGGCTTAGCCCCACTTTTTTTTGTAATTGGTGGTTCTATTATATGGGTTTTGGTTGGGTCTCAATCCTAGATTTACATAAGATCTTGGCAGAAAAAGAGAGCATACTATTGGGAAATCCCTTACCTAGGAAGGTGGATATCATTACGACTTTCAATCCCACATAGGGGAGGACGAAACCAAAATTTCCCATGCAGGGGAGGGTGGTACTATCCCACGAGCAAAAATGCCCATGCAGGGGCGGGCCATTACGGAGACTGAACATCGATAGACAGAAAATCCAAAGCCACGTAGAGCTATCTTCAAAACCAGAAACCAGACAAAGAGAAACCCGGACTAACATAGCTACCCAAATCCAAAATATCCCAAAAACCAAAACTCGACAAACCAAAGATGCAAGAGCAACTTATAGGGGCTCGACCTCCGGAGAGTCCTCCTTGGTGTTGGGGGTGTTCTGTTGGAGGTATTGTTTCATGGTTGTATCGACACTCTCAAAAGCGATAATAAATCTCTTGATGAACATCCTGGAAATCTTGTTGGAGATATCAAATCCAGGGATCGAATTCCCACTGATGTCCTCAGACACATGGATAGGGGAATTCTGGCTTGATTATGCTTTCACCTTCTTCACTCTGGATGACCTCCAAACCTGGGCAGAGTTATCTTCGACCTTGGCTTTGCGCTTAGCAGACGTTGATTTGCTGCCACTCGCATCAATGGGCTTGGAGAGAGTAGCAGCAGATGGGGTACCTTTCTTGGAGATGGGAGTGTAAGCTTTAAGGGTGTCCTCACTGGGTAGAGGCTCACTGGACAGGGAATGGGCAAGACTGCAAGCGAGAGAGAGGGGGGTTGGATTGAATGGGGTTGGCCAGAATGGGTGGCGGGGTGGAGGTGGCGACATGGTGGAAAATAATAGCCAATAGCCCCTAGGGAATGGGAGCCGAGTGTTTCTTGTGAGAACTGACCACAACGAGCCTAATGGATCTGTGGAGGAAAGCAGGAATGTTCATGGGCTGAAAACCTCGAAAATGGTTCACCAAGGCAAGGTGGAAGCTAGAGAGAGGCTTGGACGGATCATCACAAGACAAATATTGAAGTAGGGGGATGGTGACAATGGGCCACAGGATGAGAAGGGATTCTCGGTCCAAGGCAACACCAATCCACTTGAATTCTTGGTAATTCGGGAATCCCTTGAGCTCATGGTCCCAGTTGTATTTGTCACACCGAACCAGGCTGTCCGAGAGAGAAAGGCCAGACACCTCGGCAAGAATCTCAGGGGTTACATTGAATCGGATGTGTCTAATAGTAACATGGCCATTTTACTAAGTCCTGACAAAGTCCGTAGTGATATCAGCCTCAACACCCTTGAATTTTGATAGGAAAGGGATAAGGCCACATCCTTGCACATAGGAGGCTGACAGAGTATCGAGTTGCAGACTGTTGGGTTCAAGGAAGGCCATGGTGGTGGAGGAAAGGGGCAGATGGAAGGTGGCAAGGGAATACGAGCACAGGCTAGGGTGGTAGAGAAGAAGGATGTAGGTCTGGGTGGTGGCTCGACTGGTGCTTAAATAGGCATGAGGTAAGGCGTCGGTCATGTCGTTGGCTACGAGATTAAGACAAGTGGAAAGGCAATGGAAAGGGGAGGGTAACTAGGGATTGATGAGGGTCCATGAAACAAAGACCACACGGGTGGAGATGACAACTAAGCTTAGCGGGAGAAAAGGTAACAAAATGAAAAGGTGCTGACGGTTGGGAATGAGCATATTTCTTTGGAAATCGATGAAGTTTGAAACAAGCACCCAAGATTGAACATCGCTACCATTGGGGTCAATCAAATGGCCAATCATGTGGAATAAATGGGGTGCACGCCACAGAGAGGACACCCAAGGGATTGCACACCACGAGACCTATAAAAACTTGATTGAAAAAATCATAGATTAGCATGAAAAATATTAAAGGTAGCTGGTTTGCCTTGGCCAATCAACGACCGCTATGTGGATAATGCTTGACAGTAGGGAGCTGCACCATACAGATAGGGACGGTTGAGTGGTACCCATGTTGGCAAGACCCTTAGTAAGCCTGTTGGCTTCACGGTACATGTGGGTAGCAACAACCTATCTTTGTTGACCAATGAGAGATCTAGTTTCTTGTATCAGGGATCAGATGTTCCATGGCAGGATATTATCATTGTTGATGTACCGAATGATGTTGAGGAAATCCCCTTCGACTTGGAGGTTGATCCTTTGGTCCTTGAGGAGGTGCATACTATGCCAAAGCACCCAAGATTTAGCCACGTTGTTAGTCTGGTGATCCAAGTTCTTAGATAAGGCTATGATAGCTTTGCCTTTGTGGTTTTTGACAATCCCGCCCGCTCCTACAAGACTTGGATTCCCTTTGGAAGTGCCATCAAAGTTAAGCTTCAACCAGCCTTTCGGGGGGTTTCCAATGAGCCTTCATTCTGGAGTGGGGCATGGGAGGGGGCAGGTTGGTAGGGATGGGAATGTTCAGAGACTGGAGGATGCTCACTTCGAGGTTGCTGATGGGAAGGGAGCATGAGAGAAGGTGGGAATTCTCAGCGGCGTAGGCAATAGCTTTGGAGGCAGTGGACACTAGGTCATGGGACAACGTGGAAAAAATGCGATGGTTTCTCTCTAGCTAGATTTACCAAAGGAAATGATGGAGGTAAACTTTCCACAAAAAGGAGACCCTAGGATTTTTGAACGGGATAGGCCATTGAATGAAGAAGTCCACCAGGGATTCAAGGGGGGCCCATTGGATTTGAAAAATGGTCAGCATGTGGCTTAGACCTTTTTTAGTAAAATCACAGTCCATGAAAAGGTGGTTGACTGATTCCCAACTGGAAAGGCAAAGGTGACATCTGTTCGGGACAGGGATGCCTCTTTTCATGAGATTGTCGGTAGTGAGGGCTTTATTTTGGATGGCAATCCACGTGAAGAAGCCAATCTTGGGAATGAGGTGCTTGACCCACACCACGCTGAAGGGAATAGGGGAAACTTAGAGTTTGGTAAGAAATGAGTAGGCTGACCGGACATAAAATTCTCCACTAGCATTCCCTTTCCAGATAGGGTAGTCCAGGGTGGTTGTGGTTGGGATGATAGTGGTTCTAAGAAGACGGGATAGGTGATTCTCGGCTCTAAAAACTTGGCTATTTTTACTGGTAGGGGGAATGATTTTCCATTTGCCTTGGTTTTCAATGTAGTCCGCCACTTTGACACCCCACCTTCTTTCCAGGATAGGTTTGAGAATGGATAGTTCAGGGATTCCTGCAAGGGGTTTATATTTTAACCAAATATCATCCCAAAAGTTGATCTTAGATCCGTTGCCCAGCTGCCAACATATACCTTTGACAATGAGGGATTTAGCCTAAATCATAGCCCTCCAGAAAGTAGATCTAGTAGAGGGGACATTGTCCTCTATCAGGGACAGTTTTTGGAGGTATTTGGCTTGGATGATAGCAACCCACTCTGCCTTGTAGTTTGTGAAGATTTTCAAAGCTTGCTTAGAAATGAGGGAAAGGTTCATATCAACAGATATTCTGAGGTCCATCCCCCCTTGGTATTTGGGTTGGCAAACTTTTTTCTAGCTAACTAAATGGAACTTCTTCCTTTCCTCTGGCTCGGACCACAAAAAATTCTTTTGAATCTGTTCGATCTTGGAGTGAACCACAACTGGAGCTTTGAACACTGACATGAAATAGACAGGGATACTTTGGAGGACTGGCATGGTGAGAGTTGCTTTGGCTTCCTGATATAGGAGAGAACCCTTCCACCCTGCTAGTTTGCGGTTGATCCTTTCAATGATATTGTCCCACATGGATGCTTTTGGGCTTTTGGTAAATAGGGGAAGGCCCAAGTAAGAGGTGGGGAGATCAACAATACAACATTGGAGGATACAGGTTATCTTACATTGTTGGTTGCCTAGGGTATTGAGGAAATAGCATTTGCTCTTGATGTATTTGATATCTTGCCCTGCTACAAAAGCATAGATATCAAGGGTGTGCTTGATGGACTTAGCTTGGAGGACAGAGGCCAAGGTCGCAATGATAGTATCATCCACAAACTGTTGATGGGATAGGGGAGGAGAGCTGGATGAGGCTTTGATATTAGAGAATTTCCTTAAAGCAGAGGCAGATTTGAAGGTTCTCCCGAGGGATTCAACAAGAATGATGAAGAGGAAGGAGGATAGGGGATCTCCCTGTCTAATACCTTTGGAGCTAGGGAAAAAACCTGCAGTAGAACCATTCACTAACATCGAGAACCACGAGGAAGTGATGCAGCCTTTGATGAGGTTGATCCAATCTTTGTGAAACCCAAACTTGGAAAGGACTTTTAGGAGGAAATCTTTGTTTACCTTGTCAAAAGATTTGTATATGTCCAGCTTCAATAACATGGTCGCCTTCTTCTTGTGCGAAGTTGAGTGGAGCGTTTCATGGAGAGATATGATGTTATCGATGATAGATCTGCCTTCCACTGAACTTCCCTGACAAGGATCTATGATCGTCAGAAGGATCCTCTTGAGCCTTAAGGCCAAATATTTGGTTATAATCTTGTAGATGATGTTGCATAAGCTGATCGATCTGTAGTCTGCCATAGATCTGCATTAGGGGGTTTTGGGGATCAAGGCAATGAAAGTGGAGTTCGTTCCTTTTGGGATGGTTTTGGTTTGTTGGAGTTCTATGATGGCATTGCAGATATCTTCCTCTAGGATATCCCAAAAATTTTAAAAGAAACAGGGGGAAATCCATCTGGCCCGGGGCTTTATCAGCTTGCATGGAGAATAGAGCAAATTTGATTTCTTTATTATTGAGGGGTTGGATGAGGGAGGAGTTCATCACGGGGTGATCAGGGGGGAATGTTCTACAGGAGAGCCTCTTGGGCTTAAGGATGTTCAGGGGGATTGGTTCCCATCATAACGCTGAAGTAGGAAGCAACTTCATCTCTGATTTTGAAAATGTCTTGCGAGAGTATGCCATCGAAAAGAGTGAGCTCCTTGATCTTGTTTGTACTATGATTTCACATAGTAGAAGCATAGAAGAAATTTGTGTTTGCATCCCCATATTTCATCCATAGGGTGCAAGGATTTTTGCCTCCAGTAGTTCTCTTCTTTGGCTAAGACGTTGTGGTAATCTGACAAGAGCTTTCTCTCTTCTTCTCACAGTTGAGGGGTCCATTGGTCATGTTGGATTTGTTATTCTAAGGTTTTAAGGCTACCCAAAATCTACTCTTTGCTCTCAAAGATATTCCCAAACACTTCCTTATTCTAAATTTTGAGATTCTCCTTAATAACCTTCAGTTTCTCAGAAACCCTGGAAATAGCAGTCCCATAGTAATGGGTCCCCCACCACTAAGTGATCCGCTGCCTCAGATCAGTGTGTTGGATCCACATATTCTCAAATCTGAAGGGAGTTTTGAAATATGGAGCCCTGTTGGATTCAAGGAGGGGACAATGGTCAGAGCCTATTCTGGGAAGGGAGATGAGAGAGGTATCTCCAAATATGGGAATAGCTTGCTGAGATAGGAAACTTCTGTAAAGCTTGACTTGGATATGCTTAGGATCTGCTCTTTTGTTGCTCCAGGTGAACTGGCAGCCTTTGATATGAATGTCCATGAGTTCATTCTCTATGATGAAGTTCTAGAAATCTTGGATGCTTTTTGAGGGAGAGGGAATGTCGCCCTTCTTGTTCGAGGGAAAGAGGGGGGAATTGAAATCCCCTGCTAACATCCATAGGAGGTTGGAAAAAGCATCCTTCATGTGAGACAGAGATCTCCAGAGTATGTATCTTTCTAGAGGATTATTTGGGGCGTAAATGTTGGATAAGACCCAGGTGAATTGATTTTCTTTGCAGTAGAACATAAGGTTCAACATTCTGATAGAGGATGAGATAATCCTACCTTCAACTTTGTCTGGATCCCATAGGCACAAGAGGCCTCCATATGACCCTTCAGCGGGGGAGAAAGCCCATTGGCAGTTCTTCCAAACTGATTGGGAGATATTATTCGATCTGGATGCATCGATTTTTGTTTCTTGCAACATAAGGATGGTAGGTTTGAAGTTCTTCCTAATGGTTCAAGCTAACCTCTGCTTGCTCATACTATTGAGACCTCTGATATTCCAGGAGAGAATACTCATCAGGAAACTTTGGCGGGTTTTTTCCCTCCCTTGCCCGGTAGGGGGGTTTGGGATTTTTGTTTTCATCCTTTGTCGGGTTGAACAAATCTGGGAACAAGGTTGACTACACCCCATTGGATACTTGATTTTTGGTGTCCTTTTTATTTTTTTTGGATAAGGTAGGTCTGCCTCTTTTCTTCTCACCTCCTGTGTCAACTGGGCCCTTTTTTCTTCTAGTGATGATGGGGCTGAGATCCATGCCGAGGTGGGAGGGACTATCAACTTCCTTCAAGGATTCGATAGAGGATCTAGGAGGGGAAAGGGGCACCTCCAAAGGGGGAGGGGGGATCAACCTCAAGGAGGGAGGGGTTGAAAGCCAGGGATACAAAGGTGGATCTAGTAGGGGACGGTGACGCGATAGGGAGGGGGAGGGATGGACCGGATCTAGAAGGGGAGGGAAGGGGGTGGGGGTTGGCGGGAGGGGGGAGGGGGGTAGATTAAGAGAAAAGGACTTCATCAATGAAAGTAGATAAAGGTTCAAACCTATTGGGAAGAGCAAACATGGAACATACCTGGCTTGACTGTGCAACAGGATGGTTGATGGTAGGTGCCTCGACAGCCAGTTGCTTCCCTTTGAACTCCTTTTCTCAATTGAAGCCGACAGAGGCTATGGGTATTTCATTGTTGAATCTCGCTTGGGTGCTTTGTTTTTAGGGGAAATATTGGAGCTTTGCGTATCCTTCTACTGTTTGAGGGATGGATATTGAGACTTGAGATGTCCTTGGGATTGGTATTTGATGCAGAATGCTAGCTTGTTCTCGTATTCGATAGCTTGGCACCACCTGAAGGTTCCATAGATGATATTGATGCGAGTGGGAAGCTAGGAGGCCAAGTTGGTGTTGACGTAGATTTTGGCTTGAGCCTTACGAGTTTTGGCCTTCGTTGCAGGGTCGATGGCAACAAGGTCTCCAATGTATCCCCCAATCCCGCAAAGGATGTCCTCATGACAGAATTGGATGGGAATATCCGGGAGGCGAAGCCAGATGGGTGTGAAGTTAATGTCTTGAGTATGGGGGTTGAAATATTCCCCCCATTTCCTAAGAAATAGGCTTTTCCTATCATAAAACCATGACCCCCTAGTGAGGATGCGGGCATAGTCATTCTGGTTATTCAGCTGGATCAAAAAAACCCTCTAGAAATGGCCACCAACTGGAAGCTCCCTATTGTTCGCCATTTGAACCCCACCCATTTTCTTATGGACTCCATGTCAGGCCTCCCTCTGACAAATATCCCCACAAGGGAGAGAGTTTCCATGGATAGTTTTGGTGCCATGACTACTTCTGGGATCACCAAGTTTTCACCCAATGCGGTTAGCGAGGGGTAGTTTGTAGTCCCAAAGGAGCTGGGATTTGGAGTGCCCGTAACCTTCTCAAGGTACGAAAGGGGGAATCCACGTTGCATAAGGGGGTTGCTACCAAGGAGGGGGGGAACAAACCCCTGGTAGTTTTCCCATGGTCGATCGTAGTTTAAACTTCCCAGCCCACCCGGATCAGGGTCAGGGCCCTTTGGATCATCCATTGAGACAACTTCATCCGTAGAGGGAATCTCTCCCTGCTCCAACTCAAAAACCCCCGCAAGGGTTTGGGAAATCCTGCCTAAAGGCACCAGGGTTTTCGGGGTCGCTCTTGCTCTTGTTCATGTCACCATCTAAAGCTTCCAGGCTTAGCCCCACTTTTTATTAACACCAATGATATTTTTATTTGACTTTCCAAATCAATATCCCTTTGAGTTTCATTTTCGTATTTATTAGTTAAATGTTTCTGTTAATTTATTATTTTTATTTTATTAGTATTTATTTAAGATATAAATTTATAATAAAGACATAAAAATTAATTTTAAAAAACTAATTTAGATGTTTAAAGTGTTTTTAAAATTTAATAGTAAAATTTAAAGATTTGAGATTTACTAGCCCTACCCACAATCTCAAATTGGTTGTGAGACTCAAACTTAAAATATCTATATACATGATTGAGGTGGAAATGAGGCTAATCTTAAGACTCAAATGAGATTCCTAGTCTTAACAAACCAACTTAAGAATGAGCTAGACACATAACCATTACTCATAATTTTTTAATGGGTAATCTTTATTCATAATTACTAAGTAAAGATTTTTTTTTAAAATTAAATTTAAAAACTAACCATTCATAATATATATATCAAATAGTATTAGTTTAATTAATTAATTTTTTATATTTTAAGAAGAAAATATATGTTTAAATCAAGGTTCCACAAGCCTGGGGACGGGGGACGGGTTTCGGGGACGGTTGGGGACGGCAGGCCGATTTTAGGGGACGACTCGGGGACAGCTGGGGGGACGACTAGTATAATACTATAAAAATTGAATTTTTTAGAAATTTAGAATAATCTACACATTCAAAATTCTACACCCAACAAAAATGATATTTCATATTGCTAATCAATTATGTAAGTGCAGCCATTCATATTCAGATTAGTTACTAACACATAAGTGCGGCCATTCATATTGAGATTAGTTACTAACACATAAGTGCAGCCATAATTGAGTCATTTAACATTTTCATATTCATATTAGTTACTAATATGCAGCCATTTAATTGTTTCAAGTTCAACAACTATAACTTGAAGGTTCAACCAAGGATATCAAGTGCAAACAATGTTCAAACAGTCATCATTTTAAGTAATAACAGTCATCATTTTTTCAGCCACCAATGTTCAAACAAAGACTATCATTTTTAAAAAATTTCAGTCACTAACTGTTCAAATTTTCAGTCACTATACCAAAAGAATTGGTATTGTTTAAATAAACCTCCTTTTAGTCTTGTAATGATGGCATTATAGCATAATTCCAAAGACCCTTACCATTTTTTAAGTTAATTTTTTTTTTTCCCCCTTGGGTGAGGATGCCCAGCCGTGGGGGACGGCTGGGCCCCATGGGGGATGCTCAGACCGTCCCCCGGGACGGCTGGGCGTCCCCAAGGACGCCCCAAAAAGGGGGACGTCCCGGGGACGGGAGACCACAGGCCTCAGCCGTCCCGGGGACGTTTCCCAGCCGTCCCCCAAAAAGGGGATGGGAGAAACGTCCGTCCCCCTTGCCGAGGGACGCGGGAAACGGGGGGACTCGTCCCCTAAGCATGGAACACTGGTTTAAATCTTATTAAGCTAATACATATATAATTATCAAACTGTTATAATATTACTATATAATCTTAAAT
This sequence comes from Wollemia nobilis, assembly GCA_028583015.1. Classification (NCBI taxonomy): domain Eukaryota; kingdom Viridiplantae; phylum Streptophyta; class Pinopsida; order Araucariales; family Araucariaceae; genus Wollemia; species Wollemia nobilis. The sequence goes on along the minus strand of JAQPPZ010000755.1, from coordinate 4,286,785 downwards.
ACATTACCAATAATACTTAATTAAATTTTATATAACTTATATTTAATAGTTGGGACGCCCCAAAAAGGGGGACGTCTAGGGGACGGGAGGCCACAGGCCTCAGCCGTCCTGGGGACGTTTCCCAGCCGTCCCCCAAAAAGGGGATGGGAGAAACGTCCGTCCCCCTTGCCGAGGGACGCAGGAAATGGGGGGACTCGTCCCCTAAGCATGGAACACTGATTTAAATCTTATTAAGCTAATACATATATAATTATCAAACTGTTATAATATTACTATATAATCTTAAATACATTACCAATAATACTTAATTAAATTTTATATAACTTATTTTTAAAACTATTAAATATATAAATTACAATAAAAATAACTAAACCAAATTAAAAAGAAAAATATAAAAAACTGGAAAAAAACTTTTATTAATTCTTCCTTAGATGAGTAACAGTTGTGCACTATCTACTACATCACGAAATAAAAGTTTTTAATGTCTAATTTGTGTTTTATAACCACCCAAATAGGCTACTTAACCTCCACCTTCACCTGTATACATTTAGATGGTTAGATTCATTTACTTTAACCCTTATACAGTCTTAATAGTTGGATTCATTTACCCCAGACGACCAGACAATCATTGTACGGCAATATCATGTCATATTGCCAAGTGGGTGGCTTGCTTTGCCACCAAGCATTTTAAATCCGCTGATGGAGAGGTAGCCTCGCCACAGCGTTGGGAGTTCAGCTAAGGGGAACGCAAAAATGGCGGAAGCGGGGGAAATATTGGCATTGAAGTGCGAGCCGAAGTGGAACAAGTACAGCCTGGAGGAGGTGAGCAAGCACAGTTCACCGCAAGATTGTTGGCTTATCATACAGGGCAGGGTTTACGATGTCACCGCCTGGTAAAGTCTTACTTAAATTCTTGAAGTAGTTTGTTCTGCAATGTCTGAATTTTCTGAATAAACGAAGAAGTTGGAGTGAATCAACAGTTGTTATTTGCAGGGTTCCTCATCATCCTGGCGGAGATTTGATTTTCGTTCGAGCTGGGAAGGACTGTACTTACCTCTACGAATCATACCATCCCCTTTATGTAAGGTAAGCAAATCTGTAAAATGCTTATCGTCTGACGATGGGGCATTGTTTACGCTTTATAACTCTTTTCGTCGTCGGACTACTGTGGAAGAGTTTATGGTAAAGATGACCCGGCCCGCTATGAACTCTATCGCTACGTAGGCATTAAGTTCAAATATGATATAAATTAAAGAGAAAATTTGTGCTTTAGGTGGATTAGTAATTGTCTGATTGTCTAAGTATTTATCAAAATTTAGGTTCAAATTTTAAGGTATGTCTTATCTGAATTTTCTAAATACATATAAAATAGGAATAAAAATAAAAAAATCTTAATTATCTGTTTGTCCAAGCATTTATCAAAATTTAGGTTCAAACTTTAAGGAATGTCTGGCTTTGATCTGAATCCTCTAAGTACATACAAAATAGGAATAAAAATAAAAAAATATGATCTGAATTCTTTAAGTACATACAAATAGGAATAAAAATAAAAAAAATCTGATCTGAATACAAAATAGGAATAAAAAAAAAAATCTGATCTAAATCCTTTAAGTGCATACAAAATAAGAATAAAAAAAAAAAATACTAAAAAAGGATTTTTTTTTTTTTTTTGCAGTTAGTAGAAACTAAACTATATTATATGGGTTTTAACTAGTGTCCAAAACTAGAAATATAAGCATATGACAAAAAGTAGGTAGAAAAGTATAAAATAAATTTATGAACCAGATCAGTGAACCAGATCAGAGAAAAAATAGACCCACGCAAGGATTGATTAACAAAAAAACAAAGATCGAAAGCTCACATAGGGGTTAAGAAGAACATAAAGCAAAATCAAACCAATGCCCACTTAGAAATTTAAAAAAAAAAAATCTGATCTGAATCTTATAAGTGCATACAAAATAGGAATAAAAAAAAAAATGTGATCTAAATCCTTTAAGTGCATACAAAATAAGAATAAAAAAAAAATACTAAAAAAAGATTGTTTTTTTTTTTTTTTTGCAGTTAGTAGAAACTAAACTATATTATATGGGTTTTAACTAGTGTCCAAAACTAGAAATATAAGCATATGACAAAAAGTAGGTAGAGAAGTATAAAATAACTTTATGAACCAGATCGGTGAACCAGATCAGAGAAAAAATAGACCCAAGCAAGGATTGATTAACAAAAAAACAAAGATCGAAAGCTCACATAGGGGTTAAGAAGAACATAAAGCAAAATCAAACCAATACCCACTTAAGGGTCAAAATATTAGTAAATAAATTCCCACACACGGAGATCGAGTTCAATAGTCAAAACAAACCAATTCGTTACCATGTTTTTTGATCAGTTTCAGTGAGAGGCTAATGCTATCCATGCCACTGATTATACTACTAAGAATGGTGTTGTAAATCAAGTTAAAGATGGTCGTCGGAGAAACAGTTCTGTCACTCTCATCATCAAGTTGTTTTTAGACGAATATACCAATTATGCATGACAATAACAACATTAAAAACATTTTGAGAAAAATTCTCAAAAATTTTTGGTACTAAATAAACATGTAAAAAAAGATTATTAAGTTGATGAAGGTTTACATAATCATATTATCTGTAACTTATGATTAAAAATAATATAGTGTAACTAACTTTCTTATTAAAAATATTCTTAACAAAAATTAAGATAATTATTTTTTCTTATATAAATTAAAAATTAAAAAATAAAATTATACACTAATAATTATTTAACACCTTAATAAAGGTTGTTAGATTGACAAAAGAGGGTAATGAAGGTTATTAAGTTGATAAATATTTGCATAACTATATCTTATGGTCTTATATAAATTAAAAATTATTTATTAAATTTTAAATTTTTTATAAAATTTTCATTTTATTTTTACAACCAAAACAATTTTATATTGACTTCTTCGCAACTAATACCTTATTTTCACCATTCAGTCAACACCTTTTAATTAGGTTACTGTATCTTGGGTAACAGTTATTATTATTGTTTTTTAGCACTGTAAAGAACAAAGAACAACTGGATGATTTGACGGGAGAAAAAAGTAACGGGGCCCTCTTGCCGTTTGAATTTTGGTATTTAATGAAAGTTCAAAGCCCGGCCAAAAACCAAAAAGGAAATTAAGATATCTTGAAGGACAGTTTCAAAAGTAGTTTTTACCTTTTATCTCTTGCTTTTTAAACTTTAATTTATTATTTTAAAATTTTAAAATCACCATTATTAAATTAAAAAAACAAATAGGTGAAACTAAAGACTTCGTAATCTTATGGTTAATAGTTAATCTGATAAGGATAGTCTTTATTTATTTATTTTATTTTTATATATAGAGGAATCAACAATTACTTTTCTTTTTGAACAACTGGTTATAGGGTCAATTTATATTATTTCTATTCGTCAAATTATGGTGTTACCACTATAACCCTTAACTTGCTTTGGTAAACACAACATGGAGCGAGGGAGACCCCCCGGTGGCTCGAGGTTGGTACTGCAGTCATCAAGCTGGCGCACTCTTGTCGGACCCAAGTCAGACTACTACCTTTGCTCATAAGACCACCCAAGTCAGACTACTACCTTTACCCTTAGGCATGCCCCCTAGGGTTGAACCTAGGTCACCTTAAAGTTTATTTTAATATGTATTAGTCTTTTAATATTTTATATAGGTAAGATATCATGATTATAATAACTTGACAATTATATAAGTATTTTTGTAAACAGATTAATTTTTTTTTTTAAGTTTGATAAATTTAATTAATTAAATTAATATCATTTGTTCAAATATTAATGTTAATCACTAAATTTAAACCTTAATTTAAGATGTAAAAAGTATTAGTTAGTAAGACTAGAATCTTGGTTTCTTTTTGAAGTTTGATAAATTTAATCAATTAAACTAATAACATTTGATCAAATATTAATGTTAACCATTAAATTTAGAACTTAATTTAAGATGCCAAATTTATTAGTTATATGAATGAAAATAACCTTTATTGTGACGAAAATAAATCACATGATAATATTGCAACTAATAATATGTATATATCTTTTGCCAAGACTTGAAGTTGGGTCTTCACTTTGAGAGATCATATTTTATATTTTATCTAATATCGAGGTTGAATATATGTGGGGTACGAAGATATAAGGTCTAGGTCTACAAGATGGCGTTAGGAATGTGATCGTGATTCTCATTATAAAATAATGAGATGGTATAAACTTGTTGGGGGCAGCCTCTATGGTTTGAACCCTACGCTAAGCTTGTTGAAAGTAGCCTTGTAATTTGAACCCTTCACTTACCAGTTACTAAAAATAGTATAGATGTAACCACCTTCCTTATATAAAAAAACTCATTACTTGATTTATTCGACTTGCTTTTATGTTAAACTTCCATCCTAAACTTAGCAATCATAGACAATGATTGATGTTACTAGGGTACATATAATGTTTTTCTCCCTTATTTTGAAACTAAAGTTGAACATTTAACTATTCTAATCCGTAGAGGATCTCTAGGGGTATAATTTTTTTCTTTTTAAAATTTTATTTTCTTGTCATTTTCATTGATTTTTTCATTGATTTTTGTTTATTGTAAGAAAAGAGGTTTTGTTGATAACTAAGATATTAATAACTTTTCATATGAAATCAATAAAAAGAGTAAGTTTTGAATATTATTTGCATATTATAAACTTCATTTTAAATTTACATTATCAAATTTAAATATGAATTTGAACCTTGTAATTATATATTATTATATATCTGAAATATATATATTTTTAAATTAATATATAATAATTTTTTGAAAGTCAATGAAATATTTTTATGGAGGATAACATTGCACTTCAATAAGCTTTTAGGGTAATGCCTATGATCTTGTTAATATTGTTCTTCAATAAGATAAAGTTGTTAGCAAAGATGAATTGAAGGTGGAGAGGAATGAAGCAATATTAACAATAAGAGAAGGTAAAATCTAAACTATAAATTTGGATTTTGTAGGAATGGACTCATGAAAAAAATATGATGAGACTTGATTTTGTTTGAAAAGAGGATTTATATTTCAATTAGGATTCTAACATTATGGTTAAAGAGTTAAGTATGATTAATCTCTTAGATGATAATAAGTTGAATGGGAAGGGAGGTTGTTGATACTTCTATTTTTAAGAATCTTTTTGTGTAAAATTTATATATATTTTTGGTCTATTGAAGGTTCTTTTATTGTTTTTTGTGGATTCTCTTTTGCAAATGATATATGGGATGGTGAATGTAGGTTTACTCTTATGTAATATATATGTATGTATGCATTTTAAAGTTTAATTTTATTTGTGTCTAGCTTTAGGAATGTATTTGTTGGTGGAAGTTAGTGGTTTGATCTTGGTATTATGCTTGTTAATATATGTTTTATGACACTAATTTTTGGTTGCAAGATTGAGACTACAATAGATGCCTCTTTATTTACTTTATCTCAAAAAATATGTTTAAGAAAAATATCAGGGGCTTCTTACCAAGAAACTTGAATTGTACATAACCTATATGTTATGATTGGAGGGGAATAAACTTGTATGTTCATACGTAGATGTCCTTTTTAAACACGAGGAAAAATAGAATGATCTTTCTATATCTATAAAATAGTTAATGCATTGTATCAATCCATATCATAAATTAAAACAATGTAAAATAACCTTTTAATTTTATATATTTCATTTACGATAGTTGCAATTTATCTTAGACTTTCAATTTCAATGAAATGTTAGTTTTTAAAAATCAGTCAAAGAGGTCTTGGTTCAATGTTTGAAACATCACGTGATGTAGTCCATACCAACTTTCAAATATCGACGACATCGAATAGGCTATATAGTCCGATATGATGTAAAAATGAAAAGGGCAGCCCTTTCAAAACCCTACTTTCCAAGTCATTTGAAAAAATCTTAAAAAAATCTTTAAATCATTATTTTAATGATATGATTTTTGAATCACAAACAAAGAAGTTTTACGATAATATATTTTTTTGAGAGATTTTGAAAAAATCTTATTTTTTTCAATCACATTAAGTCATTCACTTCTATAGTTATATTGCATGCAATATTCGGAGACTTAAAAATTATTAGAAAGAGTGTAATGGATATCATGCACATGCACGTATAGACACAACACATCAGTGAGGTGTTTATATCATGTAGAATAGAATAAAATACCTTTTAACATCCATGAGATCAAATAGCTCATTGGACCGAAAAATATAGTATTATCAATCGATATATATTATCTTAATTAAGAAACGAATAAGGTTATATAAAACTTTGAGTTGGAGAGGAGAGGGCAATCCTCCAAGGGAGGTCCCAGGTTCGAATCTCCACCCTATCAAAAAGCTGAATTGGGTACCCAAAATCCAATTGATATGTTGGTACGGGCAGGGCTGGGTGCGACCCCCGAGTGACTTTGATGGTATAAAACCCCTTTTTCGTGGTATCTTAGACCAAGGCGGCTCCGCAAGGGGTTTTTTGCTTAAATAAAAAAAAAAAACTTTGACCCATCATTTTTTTTACATGTTGATATTTTATTATTGACTTTGATGATAAACTCTCTTATTTTTTTTGTTGGATTTCATAATGATTTGTTGGAACAAACATAAATAACCCTTACTCAAATCTTATAGCAAAGAGAAATAGAGAGCCAAAAAAAAAAAGCATACAAAGATGAGAGGATGCCCTTGGGTAGGTCCTTAGGTACCCACACAAATGATAATCATTAAGATCACACACCAATGTAATGAATCAGTTCAAGAGACATTTAAATACCTTAATTAATTGTAATTTAATTACATAACCCTTATCCCAACATATTATTAAGGTTAGGGTACAAGGTTATCTTTACAAATTTAAATATAGGCTTATACAATAAATTGCATCTTAAACTATCCAACATTAGCCCATAAACATGTACAAAAAATTACATTATACAATGTTGGCCTTGGTCAATGGGGACAATTTATAAAAGAAGTCATCACAACTCCTTAGAATTGGATTAGTCTATTCTTGTAGCAAATGGCACCTCTCGTGTCGGCTTCTAGGCATGTTTTTATTTCAACAAAAATTTGAATTTATTTTTAATTATAACTATTTAAATTATAATTTTGACATTTTTAAATCAGAAATCGATGAAGAAAATTACAACTTAAACTTGTTAGAAATGTTGATTTGGACGAGTATAGTTGAAAATTTCAATTTTGATAGATTTTAACAATTGCCTAAAATTTTGTCCTATAGGTGGCGTTTGGTACATGTTTAGCGAATTCTCTTATAGCTACATGAAAATGATTTAAAAGAGAGAAACAATCATGGAGGGTTATATTGTTGTGGTTTTTATTTTAAAAATATTCTTTATGCCATGTAATTTTTACCCTATTAAATGAGCTATTTATGTCTTGATGACCATCACACAATGAAACATCCCTCCACCTTCAACATGTTCTTCAATAAATAGCACCAATATGAAGATTGTGAAGAATTTACCATTTAAAAAGAAGTTCAAAATTCTTTCATGTGCAAAAATTATGGCCTTTGGAAGGTTTCCCTACTAATCCTCAACACAAAATATTTAGGTCTCAAACCAAATGAATCAATTTCCCATAACTTTCCACTTTGGTGCATCTAGACAACCATTGGCTTTCTAGTATCTTTCTTGTAAAACATCAACACATGGGAGGATGCCACATGTATTGGTTTTTAATTTACCATTAGTTATATATAAAATTATTTTTTCTTCCTCCATTGAATAGGCATATCGATTGCCACCTTAGTTGACACAAGTCTCCAAAGTGTGATAGAGAAGAAAGGGAGATGACAGGCCTTGAATCCATGACCTGTGGATAGGGAATTAATGCTAGCAAGGTTAGCTAGTTACCTACACTTCCTTGTGAGGAATAATATCCACACGACCTGTGGATAGAGAAGTAAGGCTAGCAAGGCTATCCAGTCCCCTATACTTCCTTGTAAGGAAGAATCTCCACAATAAAAATACTATGCATGGCTACCCTTACCACTCCACCTAGGTGATGCATATAGTGGACTTGGAGGTTACCTTAATAGGTTCCCCCTATTTGTGTAAGAACCAAGAACATGTAATTGATTAATTCAAGGATAGAAACCACTTGTTAAATTGGAGGAAAAAGGAAGAAAGTGACACCCTTTTTCAAATTTTAAATTTTAAAATGTCCCTCTAAAATAAACCCACATAATTGAACTTCAAATAGAAGAAGATGCATTAATTTCTTCATGAGGATAGACATCAATGTTCTCATGTTGCTTTGACTTATGACTCGATAGATGTTAGTTCAATATGAATTTCAAAAGAATAACATGAAGAATTCAAAATAAAAATTCTTCACATGATCAATCAATGTTGCTACATACCTACTTTGACATCATGTTGGATTTCACAATGATTTGTCGAAACAAATGGAAACAACCTTTACTTATATCTTATTGCAAAGAGGAATATGGAGCAAAAGGAAAGAGTGGTGACACACAAAGATGAGAGGATGTCCTTAGACACCCACATAAAAGATAATCATAAATATCACATATCAATACAATGAATTGATCCAAGAGGTGTTTAAATATCTTATTTAATTACGAATTAATTATATAAGCCTTAATAGACATATTATGTAGTTAGGGTACAAGGTTAATCTACTATTTTAACTTTACAAAGTCAATTATATGGTCCTCTTGGCTTATACAAGAGATTACATTATACAATGTTGGTCTTAGCCAATAAGGATATATCACACATTTCAACACTTTCTCTATTCTTGACTTCTCAAATAATTCATGCATAGAGTCCACTACTAGAGCATTGGCATTAATAACACATAATATTATAAGCATTATTTTCCAAAATAAAATGCTTCTCTAATTCCATTGTCCTTGATGTACAAAAGTATATATCTTCTCATCTCATTTGTCTTTTATTCTCTTTCATCTAATTGTCTCACAACTAAGTTGATGTGAGTTAAGTCCGCAATTGGTCCATAAGAATCATTACTCTTCGTTTGATGTTTGTCCTTGTATATGAATTTTGATTTTGTTCATATATAGAGTTGAAGTCAATGAGGTAGCGTTCTTTGTTCCTTCCTAGTTCCTTTGTCCACATAATTTCCCTGATTTTTTTCAATAATGACCTTTATATATTTGTTATCATTTTTACACTTAATTACTTTAATATCTCACCTGTTCATCCATTGTTGTTTTATTTCATCCATATATTCCTTTTTGGTTCAAATATTTTCCTACTGTAGATTTTGATCATCTATTCGCATCCATATTTTCAATATTCTTTAAATGGCCTAGAAACCAAATCATAGTGGTTGCCTCTATAGAAAAGGTACTTCATATAGAACTAAAGCTCTTATTTTGAATTTGCTTGTAATCAAACACTTATGAATCCTCTCTATTTAAATTTTGATATGTTATTATCCCATACTTCACACCCATACGAGTACCATTGAAACCACCAACCTTAATAAAACCCCTTTAGTTTACCAATAATTTTGCTTCTCTAAACTAGTTTTCTAATACAAAAGCTACTCTCCATTCTTCCAAAATTTTCTTCATCCTACATAATTCCCAACTGATATTGTCATTGAAGTTTATTCAAAAAGATTTGTATTTTGTTACTTTTTCTAAGAGACCCCTCTTAAAATAGAAATGTAATTGTTTCTTTTTCGGTGGAGAAAACTAAGATTTTTTTTGTGTGCCTATTTCCTTACGAAATTGTTCTAAGGTCTTTAAATGCTCTCTCAACCCATATATTGTCCTTACAATAAAAGGGATCATCTGCATACAAAAGAAATCTCACCACATAACATCATCACTACCTTTCAAATTTAAGCATTCTTCTAATTTATCAATATACAAACCAAATAAAGTAGGGGATAGAGGACAACTTGTTTAACTCCTATGTCATTTCTAAAGCATTTTGAAAGACCTACTTGTGTTCTAATTTTGACTCATACCCCCTCATGAAGTCTTTGAATTGCTACCCTATATTTCTAGAATATTCAATTGCTCTACTATACTCCAAAGTTTTCTTCTAAAAACTGTATCAAAAGCCTTCTTGAAGTTGGAATAAACAACAATATTTTTTTTCTTTCTAACTAATTACATGGGATCAAAACAGGCCCCACCCATATTACATCATCATCACATAAGGGTATTACAACAACTTGGAAATTATGCATATATTGCTTGGCAATATTTGAACCCGGGTCTCCTCCTTGAAAGTTGAGTAATTTAATTGGTTGAGCTCATGTCGTTTGATATAAACTTATTTTTAATTTAAAATTTTTCAAAGATATATCTCAATGTAGAGCAATAATATATTGATGAGTGCTTTAGTATTAAACCTACTCATCCTTTTGCTCTCTTTTCTTTTCCTCTACCCACTTGCTAGTTTTACACTTAACCATACTTCAAAATAGTTTTACAAATAGAGGATTGGCCATAATGGTTCACATCACCACTCTTGAAAAGAGGTTAGCTAAACTGAACGTCGAATCCATCGGAAATTCTTATTGAAGTACATCATCAAATATCTTATTGACATGTTGTGCCAAGTCTTCTACTATGCATTTAAAGTATTTTGTTTGTAGTCCATCCACATCGTGAGCCTTACTTGTTTCTCGATTCTTAATACCTTCATTAAACTCCTTTAAGGTAAACAATCTTGTTGTTGTATTGAATGTGGGAGAAGCATCAATTTCTTTATCATATTCATATAGTTGCTTTACATATTCTAGCCACTGGATTCCTATAATCTTTATTTTTCTATTTGTTTTTTTTTTATTTTTGCTGAAGCTCCATATAAAATTGTCTTGGATCTTGTTTTCCTAAATAAATTAGTCCATCAATTTTTACATCCATACATTTCTCTTTTGTTTTCTATCACCATTCATTTGATAAATTTAAACAATTAAACTAATACCATTTGATTAAATGTTAATGTTCATTCATTAAATTCAATCCTTAATTTAAGATGCAATTTTTTTTACTTTTAACTAATTACTCTAAAATCCATACCCATATATAATATATTTAATTATAATAATTTTTTAATTTTAATTTAATTTACTTAAAATAATTTTATATAATTAAATTTAAAAATATTAATTTTAATAATATTATAAATCATAAAACTATTATGTGTTTCTTTGATTGTGTGTTGAGTCTTTAATGTTTAAAATCATAAACTTGAAATCATCTTTTCAAAGTTTTCTTCCTTCAATTTAATATTATTGTGGTGATTTAATGTTATTGTGGTGTGGTATGCTTATTATGCCATTATGGTATTGAGAAATATGAAGTGAGGAGTTTTTATAATATAGAAAAGAGATATCCTATATTAGTTACATTATATACAGTAGGGATATCTGATGACTTTGCTTCATATTGATCTTCTCCTATGGCGAAGGAGGAGCTATTACTCACCCTATCAGGTGACAAAAACTTAGCCTGATGTGTAGTGGTGGAATCTAGGCTTGGGTTAGACATTTGTATGATTGTGGATACCTTTTATTTTCCTAATGAATTATAATTTTTTAAAGCTTCCTCCATGTATCTCATTTACTTTGGCATTGACAGGATGCCGTAGAGAGGCATTAGTATAGTGGACATTTTTAAATGGTCTACCATGTTGAAGGATTCGATGAAAAAAAATTTCTAGGCAGTTCTTGATGGCGATAGGGGCCTAGACTTTTTTGTTGATGGAGGAAATCTCAGAAGTTTCATCATGTGTTGCTTTGGAGTTTTTAGTCCTCTTCTTGTAATTGTTAGAATGGCCTAGACCCGATTATCTAGCAAAGCTTGCACCAAGGTATCCTTTTGAGTATTTGTTGACTTACTCTAGAGCTTAGGATCTAGCTGACTAGTCTTCCCTTGTTCTTAAATTACCTTCCTCGTAGCTTTGTTCATGTAATTCGATTATACTTATGGTTTCCCAAGAGCTGAGGGGCCTACTTCATCCAACATGGTATATAACTACTCCTCTTCATCCTAGGTAACCAGGGTCTATTCTAGAATTGAGTTAGTCCCTAGTGACATGGTGGGTAATTGGGCTAGAAGGTTCAATACTTGAGCATTTGACTATGGATATGGAGTAGGTGACTAAGTTTGTAGGGGTTATCTAACTGCCTATGGCTCATTTCTATGTGAGAGTCAAAGGAATAAAACTCGGGAGTTGAACAATACCACACATTGGGATCTTCAAAAGAGTTGTTTTGTGTGGTGATCATGTCCGTGATGAGGTTAAGTAAAATCTATTGCAATGGGACTAGTATAGGTACTATTTGCTGATTCATGTTTTGGGATTGACCAACATCTCTATTAGCTAGAGATAAAGGTCTCTAATACCCATTTGAGGAAGGTTGAATTTTTTGATGACCTTGTTGAAATGGAGGCTTCTAATAATTATGATAAGGGAACCTTTGGGTAGTTTATTACTGCTTAAGAGACATGATATCATTAGAGAATATCCTCATTATATTCCTCATTTTATCTAGCTCTAAAGCATAAGGATTGGGATAAGGATCAGAACAAGACTTTGGACCTTCTCAAAATTTATAATAGGAGTGGATTGTCCAACGACGGGTTGGATGACTAGAGGGGGTTTATAAAGAGATTGAATGGAGAGAAACAAAGGCAAAGGTGGCCAAGGGCTAGCCTTCCTATATATATTAAGTTGTTCTCATTCTAGATAGCTATTCCATAGGCTTTCACCAAAGAGTTTCCTCCTTTAGATTTAACCATCATGGCTATTTTGGAATTAAACGCTTTCAAATAATAGATGAATTCCATACCCAAGGGAGGTCTAATCTTGTCGATGATCCTTTTCAAATATTTGTGAAATCAAACATTGAAATCATCCATTGTATCCACAACACTCTTGATGGTTGTTAGTTGTTTGATGAGAGATGCATCGTTTACCTTTTCTTCAAATATGTCTATCAAGATGTTTGCAAGTTGATTCTAAATTCTGATTGAGAGTGGGATGAGACTAATGTACCACTCCTAGGTCATCGTAAGGAAGTGGCTAGTAACCTTAAGGATACATTTTTTCTCTAATAAAATAAACTACCATAGGCTCATCATGTGATGTAAATATTCTATCAAGGTAATGACATCTTCTCACATGAAATATGGTAGGTAATTAAGCATTGATGTAGGGATTGAGTCACATACGATAGGTAGAGTGGGAGGAACCAAAAGGTCTTTGTCATTCCATGACAAAAATCTTCTAGGGGGTGATTATGTTTAGTTGCCATGTTGCATTATCAGTTCCTCCTCCTTGATCTTTGATTTAGGGATGGTACCAACTCTTATGGATTGGTTCTAGTAAAGGACCTAGTGATAGGTCTTCCACTCTTATATTTTTAGGCCATTTCTTGGAAAAAAAGTTGTCAAGTGGGAGTGGAGGTTGCTTAAACAAGCTAAGATATAGAGATCCCCATCAAAATCCCAATATTATATTTTATCAGATGACTTCTTCAGGGTATTTCTTCTTTAGTGGAGTTACCATGTGAATCTATTAAAGTTTCAAAAAGTAAATCGACTAGGACTTTCACCAGAGTCTTATTTGAAAAAAAATTCTTTAATTTTGTGAGGCAAACATGTTAAGGTTATCCCATCAAGTGTACCATTTTGAACTGTTGTCACCTCAAAGTATCCTGGGTTTCCAAGTGTCCTAACATGCCTAGGCACTCGCACCTCATGTTGAGCAACCCAGTGAGAAGCACTATGGGCAGTGAAAAACCTATAGGGAAACATCCAATATTTTTGCAAAGGTTGACTCATCGAATTTGATCATTTGTGCACCTTTTGAATCTCTTACAACTTTGTCTATTCTTATGCAAAGGAAGAAAGGAAAGAAAAGCATAAAAATCTTGTAGAAATGAAATCCTAAGCTACGAGCATAATGCACCAAGATCTAAATCCCTCCCATTTGCATATAATAGGCTTAAATGAACACATTCACCATAGTCTAATAGATATAAATTGAACACACTTATCCATTCATACCTAAGTATTTAAAAACATATAACAAAAGTAGGACAAGGTAAAATTAGTCAAAACTCCCATATATGTAGCAAGAAATATAGAGGCATGAAATTGGAAGAGGTTAAATGCTCCTTAGCCAATGGTTTAAGGTTCGAGACACACCTATACAAAATATAAGGGGTGAAAGGAAGAGCATACAAGGCCATATATTAGGCATGAGCAAGTATCTCCCAATTTCTTACAATGCAAATTATATCTTTTATAGTTGAAAAAATGAAGGGGCTTCCCTCCAAAATATGCTAAAAAATATAAAGCATTATCTTTTGAGATCCCCCTACATCTGATAATTGGTTGCCTTGAGGTCTCTGGACTTGGGGCCATTAATAATTAAAGTTTTCAGGTCCTTGGATGGGTAGTTGTTATCACCATTGCCATCATTGTTTCTAGGGATTAGCTCCAAGCATCGTGCGAGGGGTTTCCTATAATTAATCTTTGTCTAGTTTGAAGCTTCAAGAATAAAAAATATCCTAGGCCATGGCATACCTTTTTTAGATCGGTATATTTGTAATAAATTTGCTTACTTGATCTAGAGTGTTTCATGTGTTGGAAGATAGAGGGATATGTTGAACCTGTTTGAATATTTTTAATACCGGTATGGTCTCTTATAATTGGATGGACAATAGGGATTCTGCATTAGACAGGTGCAGGTTGGTAGGGTAGGCTCACCCATGTGGTGGGTGGCCAGTTCAGTTGCCACGTGGGTAACTGCTATAAGTCTGTCTACTTTTGTCAACTTTGGCGACCCATTCTGGCCAATAACAAATGTATATTTAATTTCATTTTTGTGCTACCTTCCTCATCCATAAGCAGTTGCCACATATCTAGTCTTTGACTTCAGTAGGGTTCTTTTATTTGTGCTAACCCCCATTAAGAAAAGAAACATGGGCCATTGAATGTTAGATCAAGGGCTCGTGGGATTCAACATCCCTCAACTTTTTGCTTTGGGTAAACAAAGAGAGCACCAACCATTGATGATAAATCTGATAGTTGGTACAATCTCGATGTTTGTTCTCCTTTCCTCATACCATGAATCCTAGCATCCATTATTGATTTAAGATCAAATTATGTGTGTGGTCGATAATATTTGAAGGGCTCTAATATGGCCCCATGTTTTGGCAAACTAGGACCGTCAACACGTAGGTGTTCATCTTGTGGCCTCTCAAAAAGATGCTAAAGAACTATCTAATGTATTTTTTATGAAGTTATTTTAGCACCATGGTGAATGGTCTATAGAGCTCTTGAGTGTTGGCCATTGTGGATGTTTTTCTATCTCCCGTGACCATCGTATTCTTCCCGTTTGGGTCTCTGACTAATCATATCTTGTGAACATGATGGAGATATGATGGATGCTTGGGAAAGAGCTATGAAGCCAAGAAAATGTGGACAATACTTAGGTCTATAGGTTCATCCATGAGGAAGTCAGATCGACCCATAGCCTTTGTCCAGATCACACCCTCACCAATCGTAGAGTCATTTTAGTTATCATCAAAATGGCTTCTTGACTCTACCTAATGGCAAGGCTTGACTTAGATATTATCAAAAATGTTGTTACGATCAAGATGGATTGATGATCATTAGGAAAGGGAAATTAACATGGTCGTGTAGCCTAGAAGTCTTCATGTGTACCTCAAATATCCATTAGATGATCTCTTCGACCAACCTCCTCAAAAATCTTGTGGCACAAGCCATGTAGTGGCCATGTGTATTGAATCTTCTCTACATTATTAAAGAATGTTTAATAAAGGTGAACCTATTATCAAATTTATTTGGTGTTTAGAAAAATAGTTGAGAAGAACTCCAAGTTTATCCTTCAAAATATTAGAGTATGGTTGAAATAATGAATTCATCTACTAGAACTTGAGTGGGCCTAATAGTAAGATTTTGAAATTCTAAATAGGAGGTTCAAGGTTCAAATCTAATAAGGGGTAGAGTTGTACACCATACTTTGGTAACTAGAGTTTGGTTGGATAAATATATATTGGGTAACTAATATCCTCTATGAGGGTTGTCTCATATGGCCTATTGATTGAATTTCTTGCAAAAAAACAAACACTTTAGAATAAGGTTCCTATCAAAAAATCATAAGATGAAAATTTCTTGAATATGAAAATAAAATTTTTATATTGTTTAGAAAAAATAAAAGTTACATTCTTGATGGTGCTAAAAATAATAGGAAGAAGCACTCCCTAATTAGAGAATTGGGTTTATTTCTTGATGAATATGAATATCTCCTAAAATCGCAAAATGGATAAAATGCAATGGCACTCAAAGCTCCCTGGAACATGTCATCTCTATGGTCATGGACTTTTTTACTTTGGATTCTAACAAGGAGGTGTTGTTGCAGTTTCCATATAATTTTTTAGAATCAGCTAAGACGTAAACGCATCATGAATATTCCATTATTCCTCTACCATTCCCTAGCAAAAACTTTGACTAATGTGAGGGGAGGGAAGGGGTCATAACCTATCCATCAAGGCTTAATATTACTATTTTTGAGCATTTGGCCAAGAACAAAGGAGTGGCAGTGGAGGAGGCTTTAGCACAAATCAAGTACCAAAAAATCCCTCCTACTTTCGACCAGCCACCAGTCCCTTCCAATTATTCCTCTAGTAATTCCTCAGAATTTGATTTGGAAGACCTCAAAAGTCCCATAATCTCAGTGGAGAGAACACAAAAAACTTAAGAGGTGTTTCAGTATCACCCATAGGTATCAAGGGTGGGTGCGCGAGATGCTCTAAGCATCTCTTCATGAAAGTTGTGAAGGTTGAATCCCCCCATCACAGTGGAAATGTCAGATTTGAAAGGGTACTCATTAATGATGAAGAAAAGCAAGCTGCCAAAGGTTTCGATTGATGTCAAAAATAGTTCCCCTCATTGATACTTGAGTCTTCGAGTTTAATTCCATTTCTCAACAAGCTTAAGGAAAAGTACTAGGATTTTATTGGATCTATTGATGTGTTTATCTCTTTTATTAAGGAGATCCAAGGTATGACCCAACAACAACGTGATGAACCAAGAACCCCCAAAAAGGACATGGGAAATGTAGGAAAATCACCCTCTAAGGTGTATTCAGATATTCAATGGTAGTTCCTTGAGTCCTATCTATTCTGGATTGCGGTCATGTTGTGCATCTCCCTTATGGGGTTGGGTGATCCAGTTGGGCTATGGTTTATTTGGTCGGTTGTTTTGTTTAGGTAGTTTGTTGTTTTGGTTGGGTGGTCCTTCTCGTTAGAGTCTCTTGAGATTTTCCTTGAGATCTTTCGGTTTTGCTTTTTGTATGAGTGTTTGGGATCTTTCAAAACCCCTTCTTTTATCTAATAAAAAATAAAAATAAAAGTTACTTTTTTTTCCTAAGAAAGGCATTCTAAAACATAGCATATAATGTCTTTGGCATGCATGATCCATTGTTGTGGACAGGATTGAAAGATCATCTTATAATCAAAGATATATGGTCTTATAAGTAAAACATCAAAAATATTTAGTGGCACCACATCATAAGTGATGATGTCATGCATGTGCTTGATTCACTATATTGGTACTTAACCTTGATTACTTTTTAGGATCCAATCATTCAAACAAATAGGGATGAGGATGCACTATAGTTTGAAAACTAAATAACTTTATTTTTTTAAAGCAATTATATTTATATTTTTAAATGTGAAGTAGATTGTTATTTACTCAATAGGGGGTATGGAACAAATAATCACTTTTATTAAGAACAACTAAGGTTGAGGCTTTGTTATTCCTCTAAGTGCTAACACTCCAATAGGTGATTGTAGCACCCTAAAATTGACGCAGTAAAACTTAGCAAATAATTAAAATTACCTTAGTAATAATTCAAATTCAAATTTTAACCCCAAAACCACTCCTGTTAAACCGCTTTCCTCATTTTTCGTGCCATTTTTAGAGTTTGTTTTGACCGTTGGATGATATCGTCGCCGATCAGACGATATCGCCTCAGATCGGACGAATTCGTCTGGAGCAGAACGTCTAGACGATTTCGTCCCAAAACTGATTTTTCATAATTAGCCTCTGTTTCAACGGCGTCTCTAATCTGGGCAGAAGCGTGTCTACGTCGTTAGAGACCCTCCCCGTTGGAGATCTTCCAGATTAGGATGATCTCCAACCTCCTAACCTCCCTCCTAAGCCTATTTAAACCTTAGGACCCCCCTTGACATCCCCCTGGCTGAATTTCCCTGTAATTCGATCTTTGCGTGCATTATAATACCCTGGATCATTATCTACATTTGTGCTTTTCAAATTTTCTTGCAGGAACTTTGTCATTCTTCAGCCGGAGCAAGCTCAGATCGTCGCAGACGATCCTGTACAAATCTCGGACGATCACGTCCCAATTCGAGATGATTTCGACTGCAGTCAACATTGGGGGCAATTACTGCCCAGAGTTTGCATTTTTCTCTTCTTGTCTGCTATTTTATTCTGCATTTAGATCATTTTATTATTATTTTCTCTTATCCTGCATCTTGGAGTTCACCCATATAGCTTAAGTACATAATAAAATCATGATTAGCTATTAAAGCATGATAATTTACTTGCATTTCTATTTGGGATTATCTTATTAACATCATTTTGTCATTTCACATCATTTTCCTTTATCAGCATAGCTGCATTTTCTGTATTCTGTGTCCATTTCTCTGATTGCAGGTCTCTGACGAATTCATCTGACGAATTCGTCAGATCTCAAACGATCCTGTCAGATCGGAGACGATCCTATCAAATTCAAGACGATCTTGACTGCTTCAAAAATCAGAACCTCCATCAGACATCCGGAACCAGGTATGGATTTCTTCACTTAATTTATTCTCTGTGTTTTCTGTTTAAATCTATTTTCTGTCTTCATTTAAATCTGCATTTTCATATAGAACAACTTAGATTCATTTGGCCAAACCTAGGACTTGGATGATTAAAGCTAAAATTGAACACATTAAACTCATTCCCAACCTAGGCGGAACCCCACCATCCATCGAAAAATCACCTTAATACCCCTCCCCCGGAGAGGCGGGACCTTCAAAGGGCCTCTCAGTCCGAGGTACCGTCCCATCCTTCTCGCATCCCCCTTTCGGGCGCGGATCCTTTAGCCTGAAGGTAAGGGTGCGAAAAATTTGGAACGATACATTTTGGTGAACCCGACGTGAAACTAAAACCTTTTGAAAAAAAAACAAAAACAAAAAAAACATAGATGCATTTAAAATCATTAGAAAACTACTAAGTTGCATATCATGTTTAGATGGTAACTCCTAAGAAAAGACTAGCAGTTACTATAAATGTTGAAAACCAATTAATAGCCATAGAAATTAATTCTTTGCTTAGTGTATCTCAAACATATAGAGTCCCACCTTTGTGGGATGAACTTAATAGGAGACTAGGTATCATTTCATCTAGGTCAACTGAACTTAGGCAAATCAAGAGGTTTGTCCTAGATAGAATCCTGGATCCTGATCAACTCATTTTTTATCATGAACTTCAGAGAGCTTGCCATAGGTGGTTAGCTTATAGGAGAGCTCTTGTGTCTTCAGAATTGTTCACCTTCGAGGAATACCTCGAGAACGCAGCTGTTATACACCAATTCCTAGGTCGTGTAGAAGATCAAGAGGTCGTTCTTACGGATAGGGAAAGGTGGAGGAGAGTTCCTAGAGCTGTGTTATATCGAGAGTATTGCCACGAACTTTATTTCTACCAACCAGATTCTGAGACAGATAATATCACTATAGCACTTTTTGTCAAATTCTTGAAAGAAAATTTTCAATTTGAAGAAGAACATTTCATGACTCCTCGAAGAACTTGAGCCCGTTAATGATATTTATAAATTGTTTATAGAAAACTAGATCATTGCTTTCATTATTATTATTTCTTGCATTTAGTGTGTTGTTTGTTATCTTTATAATATTGTTAAAAATAAAAACAAGAAAAACCAAAAACATAACAAAACCAAAACATTTTATTTTAAATACTATAGTAGGTATATAATTAAAATATATACCTCTTAAGCTTGTTGCATATATATATATATATATATAATATATATATATATATATATTTGCTGAAATCTAAATTTAAGCACAATGACTAGACTTAGGAATGGTAAACAAAGCTGAAGAAGAAGAAGAAGAAGATTGGTTAGGAAAGAAAACAAAAAACTCAAATGCCCTTCTTGAGGATCCAATTCCAGAAGGAGAAACTCTAGAACAGCCAGAAGATGAGCTTGTTGTAGATGAACAAGAAGAAAATGTTAAAGAGGAAGGATCCTCATCCCCTAGAATGGCTCCAGATGGAACTATTGCTTTTGATAACTTAGATCATTTCTGGAAATTTTTCAGTAATAACATTGGTGCTCTTAATATGGCAGTTCGTATTGATAGAGGACAAATTAGTGACACTCAAGCAGCCATGGAAGATATGTTTAACATACACACTAATCCCTTGTCCTTTGTTGATCAAGAAAGTGATAAAGTTGGACCATCCAATAGAGATATGGTCACTATGATTCAGAACATGCAACAACAACAGGTTACCCAACCCCCTAAGGAACCTGTTATTGAGCCTAAAATCATTCCCACACAAAAGAGACCTTCATTCACTGCTTTATTTCGCCAAACTATTGATCAATATGCTTCAAATCGACAAAAACCTAAAATGAAGCCAAACACCAATTTTCAACAATCGGGAATACAACATAATACAACTTCAAAACTTCTTCATAACACCCTTCCTACCAACAATTTACACAATAGCAATATAGCATCTAATCTTCATGTCCCTCCATCATATGCTCACAAATCCCATATTAATGCCCTACCGAACCAATATGGTGGGCAAACCAGATAATCTGGAAGCCATGGTGAAATAGTTAGCTTCCTGCATGGACCGAGATAGATCCCTACCGTCCCTCGTACAATTATCGAGAGATGTGTAGTCAGCCTTTGGATCCCATAGTTGTAGCACAACCATACCCTAAACACTTTCCCATGCCCGTCCTGCCTATATATAAAGGAACTGAAGATCCCATAGAGCATCTTCGCATGTTTAGGATAGCATGTCATGATATATCACATGATGACTTGCTATTACTAAAAATGTTCCCAAAAAGTTTAGGAGGAATGGCATTGGAGTGGTACTATCAATTGCCCACTCATTCTTTGAGAAATTTTGAAGAAACAATTGAATCTTTTGTCCATCAATTTAGTGCCTACATCGAGAGGCATGTCACCATTAAAGATTTGTACAACTTAAAACAAGACAAAGATGAATGTTTTGCTGATTTCTTAGCTAGATGGAGGCAGTTGATAGGAAAACTGCACTTTGTGCTACCTTATAGGGAAATGTTGGATATTTTTATTAATAATTTGCAAGAACAAATATCCTATGAGTTATCAACTGCTACCTTAACTACCTTCGATCAAGCTATAGACTTAGCTCGAAGGGTAGAAGATGCTCTCATTAGGAGAGGTCAGCTCAAAAAGAAAGATGATGAGAAAACATCCAGAAATCAATATAAAAACAAACAAGTTGTAGGTGACGGAGTCACTGATAGTAGAAACATTGCTAATATCAATACAACGAAGACAACAGAAAAGTTTATATTAAAACCTCCTGATAAACCTCCTCGAGAATTTACTAGATTGAATCAACCTTTATCAACCATTCTCCCTCAATTACTAGCACGAGGTTTGATTCAATTACCAGCTATCCAGGAACCTGATCCAACTATACCCGGATACAGAGCTGATTTACATTGTGATTTCCATAGAGGACCTGGACATTCTACAAACTCTTGTAAAATATTAAAACATAAAATACAAGACTTGATTGATAATAATGAAATGGAGGTGCAAGCCTTCCAACCTAAACAAAATGCTCCTAATAATGCTCAAAAGAACATTCCCCAAAATCAGAATCAAAATGCTAATCAATCATTAGATATATTTCAACATCCTTTACCACAACATGGTAAAGAGGTGGCCAATCAAATCGAACATCATAATGTTCCCCCTCCTACCCGATATGTAGGGACTATTAGCGGACAATTATCTATTCAGGATCCTCAAATATTTGGCACAACTTTATCCATGGTCACGACCAGGCCCCTACATAATATTCAAACACCGGATCCTAGTGATGTAGAATCGGATACTGAAAGTGAAATAGACATCACCTCAAATCAATCGAATAGTTCTAAAAATGAATCAGATCCTATTCAACCTATCATAGATGCTATGGTTCCGGAAGAACCATTTCCTAGAAGAGTTACTACTCGACCCTCTTCTAATCAGTTCCTTCCTAATGAACAAGCCATAAACGCTCAACCGAGACCAGTTCAGCGTCTTCAATATAACATTGTAGGTACCATCGGAGTCGTTACCAGACAATAGGCTCAAAACTCTCAACAGGATCAAACTCAGAATGATGGATCAGCTCCATTTGTTTTGAAAAATCCCAATAAAGGGAATCATATGTCTAATGTTCAACCTAAGCCTCCTTACAATATTAATGAACAATTATCCAATACTATAGCCAGAATTTCCCTTTTGGACTTGTTAAGATCTTCTCCTACCCATAGGGATGAGTTAATGCTTACATTAAGCCAAATGATGGTACCTCAAAATATTCAACTTGAAGCCATGTCCAATACTATCATCACTCGAGAAGTCGATTGTATTGACTTTCGAGATAGAGATATACCACAACATAGTTTACATAAGGATAACCCCTTATATATTACTGCCCTAATAGGAGATGTAGTTGTTAAACGAGTCTTGATTGATAATGGTTCATCTTTAAACATATGCACTTTTGACTTCTACCAAAGATTTGGGTTTAGAAGTGATGAAATGAAAAGAACGGATATGATTATCAAAGCTTTCAATGACGAGACACAAGAAACCTGTGGAGTCATTACTATACCCTTGCAAGTTGGTCCTAGAACCCTAGATACAACCGTGTTTATTGTACATTGCCCTGCATCATACAATATACTTTTGGGTCACCCTTGGATCAATGCGATGCGAGCGGTTCCCTCCACTTTACATCAATGTGTTAAATTTGAATTTAAAAACCAGTTGGTCACTATCCATGGTGATCCTAGACCCTTTGATATGTGTGCTTTGGCAGAACCTGTTGGAGTGCAATTTTGCCCTGCCCTGTCATCCACACATCCTAATTCTTATTTTTCATCTAAACATGTGAAACACACACCCATAACATCATCTACCCCATCAACTACACCTATACATTTAACTCAACCATCTTCTAAACAAACCACACTAGAACCTCAAAAGGATCTTAAATCCACAACCAATCCTTCATGTTCCATCCCTATAATTTCAAAACCTATAGACCCATTTATTAACACCTCCACATTATCTACATCTATCATACCTTCCACATCTAAAGATATAGGGAATGATCCTTCTACATCTTATGCTCTTTCTGATGAACTCTTACCTGATTTATCTAAAATTCTTATATCAAAAAAAACAAATGCTTCTATGCAAGATTCCATTATCTTAAGTAATTTGCCGCCATCTCCTCGTACTTTGGGCCTCCCACAACCTATGGGAAGTACTTACCAAGTCGGGAGTTGTGCTTTTATTTATAAAGGATATGATTGGGGAAGAATACCCCGAAACATCAAGACTCATTATGATGGATATGCTAGATGCTATCTTGCTAATGAATATATCAAAGCTAAACCCATAATGCTTAAAATGGGATATAAAGGGAAAGGCTTGGGACCTTTCCAAAATGGTATGAAAGAACCTATTGAGGTAGAGCCATGGCCCGCCCGATGTGGTGTGGGCCTATTTCCTAGTAAGGGTCAACCCTTCCCTTTTGAAGATGATGATCAACTCATATGTTATCAAGATTATTTAGATGGGCATGATGATTTGCCTCTAAAAAATCAGCCATTTACATGCAATATGCTATCCATAGCTTACCCTGAAATGATTGTTGAATCCGATGATGAGTTGGAAGGAGATATTTTCCATGATGTCTCCGTTGAAGAGTTGTTACACAATGGTTTTTATTTTGATGGTTCTATACCTACTATAGCCCAACTTGAGGCCACCACTCCTCAAGATGAATTATCCAACTTAACCTTAAAATAATTACAAGAATTGGGCGTTTCACCCGCCCCACCTAATTTTGAAAGAGATCTACACATGGAAGTAGAAAACGTCATTAAAATTAACATTGGAACTGAGGATAATCCCCACATAATCAATATTGGATCAGAATTAAGTCAAGAAAAACAAGAGCAATACATTGCATTCCTTAAAGAATATGAAGATGTCTTCGCTTGGACATATGAAGATATGCCAGGTTTAGACCCTTCTGTAGTCATGCATCACCTAGTAGTCCATCCGGATGCTAAACCTGTTAAACAAAAACTTAGAAAAATGCATCCCAAAGTGGCCTTGCTAGTCAAAGGGGAGTTAGAAAAACTCCTGAATGTTGTTTTTATACAAGCTATTGATTATGCTTGAATGGATCTCGAATGTAGTTCCAGTCACCAAGAAAGAAGCTACCAAAGTTAGGGTTTGCACAGACTTTAGAGATATTAACGTTGCATGCCCTAAAGATGATTTTCCTCTTCCAAACATGGATCAAATCATTGACTTTACTGTTGGGAGTGGAATGATGTCCCTAATGGATGGATTTTTTGGTTATAATCAGATCAGGATAGCTCCTGAAGATCAGGCTAAAACAGCCTTTATTACCCCTTGGGGTACCTTTTGTTGGAAAGTGATGCCATTTGGTTTAAAGAATGCGAGTGCAACCTATCAACGAGCTATGACTTATATTTTTCATGACATGATGCATGATATCCTACATGATTATGTAGATGATATTATAGCTCGCTCTATTAATGAAGATGATCATTTAGATGATTTGAGAAAAGTATTTAATCGGTTAAGAGAATATCTTATTCGATTAAATCTAGCTAAATGCATATTCGGAGTCAAGTCCGGTAAACTATTAGGGGTTTTAGTTTCTTTACGTGGTATCAAAATTGACCCTCTCAAGATTGTGGCTATCACTGATATGCCCGCACCTACCAATATATCTGAGTTACGAAGTTTACAAGGTAAGCTTCAAGCTATCCGTCGCTTCATCGATAAGCTGGCGGACAAAACCGGTCCCTTTCTTAAGCTTCTTAAGAAGGATGTCCCTTTTAATTGGGACGACGAATGTAAGGAAGCTTTTGAACTTCTCAAACAATACCTCCTTAACCCACCTGTGCTTTCACCACCTAGATCTGATCGCCCTTTTATCTTGTATATTTTAGCTTCAGATTTTGCTTTAGGAGCTATGTTAGCTCAACTTGATGATGAGAAGAAAGAACGTGCTAATTATTACATTAGCAGAACCCTCATCAGTTATGAAACTCGTTATACCTCATTAGAAAAATTATGTCTAGCAGTCGTATTTTCTACGCAAAAATTATGCCATTATATGCTCAGTCAAAAAACGTATGTCATTGCTAAATATGATCCCTTGCGGTATCTCATGAGTCGACCTTATTTATCGGGTCGTACAGACAAAGTGGGTTCTTGCTCTAAGCGAGTTTGAACTCACGTTTATAGGACTAAAGTCTGTTAAGGGTCAAATCATAGCAGATCAATTAGCCGTTGCACCCTTAGAGTCTACCCATCCCCTCATCATTGAGTTTCCTGATGAATGCCTTCAATTAGAGGCAGACCATATTGAACAATGGTCCTTATACTTTGATGGAGCCCGATGCATGAGTGGGGCTGGTGCAGGTATTATTTTAATATCTCCACAAAAACACATCATTCCTCTGTCCTTCAAATTAACATTTGCTTGCACTAATAATACTGCTGAATATGAAGCTCTAATCCTTGGATTACGAGCTGCCTTGGCACTAAAAATTAAACATCTACTAGTTTTTGGTGATTCTCAACTTGTTATAAACCAAATTAATGAAGTTTATCAGACCAGAGATGATAAATTATGCCCATATAAAGCATATGTTTTACAATTGTTATCCTTGTTTGATAAAGTTACTTTGGAAGCTATTCCTCGAACTAGCAACCGTGCGGCTGACGCTTTGGCCGTAGTTGCATCTCTTCTGCCCTTGGAGTTAGATGACGAATATGCCACCATCATTATTCGTCGACTCCAGGAACCCACTTCAAATAAGTCATGCTTAGAACCTTTGGATGTGTTTCTAATCAATGAAACTACTCCTGAACCTTGGTATATGGATATATTTGATTTTCTTCAAAATGGGACTTTCCCTGCCAGTTCTAATAGAAACCAGCGTCGGTTATTACGTAGACGAGCAAGTCGATTTGTAATAATTGGCAATACTTTATATAGGAGATCTTTTGAAGGTATCCTATTGAGATGTTTGAATCTAGAAGAATCCAAATCAGCTTTGAGTGAAGCCCACGATGGATCTTGTGGAGGACACTTGAGTGGTAGTGTCATTGCTAAAAAGCTCCTTAGGATAGGATACTTTTGGCCTACCATGGAGAATGATGCACATGATTATGTGCGCCATTGCGACAAGTGCCAGAAACATGCTGACCTTGTCCATGCCCCTGCACAAGAACTGCAGAGCTATTTCATCTCCTTGGCCCTTTTCAAAATGGGGCTTAGACATTATTGGCAAAATTAATCCTGTGTCATCCGATGGACACAAATTCATCATAACCGCCACTGAGTATTTCACGAAGTGGGTTGAAGCTATGCCTTTAGCTTCCTGCCTTGGAACACAAGTCTCTAAATTTATTTTTAATCAAATCATTTGTAGGTTCGAAATTCTTGCAAATCTCATCTCAGACAATGGAACTTGTTTCAAAAATAAAGATGTTAAGAAATTATGCCAAAAATATAAGATTCAACATCGTTGGTCCACTCCCTATTATCCTCAGGGTAATGGTCAAGCAGAAGCTTCTAACAAAACCTTAATCAAAATTCTTAAAATATTGGTCAATAAATGCGGCGTGATTGGCACATTCAATTATATCCTGCTTTGTGGGCATATCGCACTAGTGTTCGTACTCCCACTGGTACTTCACCTTTTGTCTTGGTTTATGGTGTTGAAGCTATTTTTCCCTTTGAATTAGAAGTTCCTTCTTTGGCTCTACTACTTCAAGATACCGAAGTAGGAGATGAATATCGAGTTGGCAGACTCAGTCAGCTGGAACTCCTAGATGAAAAGCGCATCAATGCTTTGGAGCATCTTCGTGCCTACCAAAACAAGCTTAAAAGATCATATGCTAAGAAAGTTCGTCATCGATCCTTTGAGGTCGGCGACCTTGTTTTAAAAGAAAATAAAAAAAAATACTAATGCAACTAAAGACCTTAAAGGTAAATTTGAGCCCAACTGGCTTGGACCATATATTATCACTTGCTAAATTTGAATCGGGAGCATACAAATTAGCTACCTTAGATGGTAAAGATTTAAAAGAACCTATGAATATTATGCATCTTAAGCGATATTACGCATAAAATTTGGTCATTTCATCATTTGTATATATTTTGCATGTTGTCTCATTTTAAAAATATATATAAAACTGTTTAAACAAAAACAAACAAAAATAAAAGTAAAAACAACAATATTATTGACTCTTTCGAAACCAAAAAAATAAAGAAGAAAGAGAGAGTCAAAATCATCAAACTCCTCAAAAATATTTGTTGTATATATTTCTTCTTAAAGTATTGCAGTTATATTTTCAAATTATTTTGGATAAATTAGCATTTATTTGGAATCCCTCACTTTCACAAACACAAAAATAAATATCTTGATTTTATCTGGCATGATTACTAATCTCTCTTATATCAAAGTCCACAAAATTCAATTAAATAAAGTTTGAGCACAGAGAATTGATCTTGTTATTTACTTAAACCAAGCATATCCTTTCACAATAAAATGATTATATTTGTAATGTCCATGCTATGCTACATAGTAGAAGTGGTTTCTTGAGCGAAAAGTTTCCCCTGCTATCCTATCATGCACATGGTCTAGAATCTTTGAGAATTGACAAAAGGACAAGCTCACCCCTACCCGAAATAAAAATCCCTTGCTCTACAGCTAATCCGAGCAAGTATCCCTAGCATAGGAAGAAAAGAAAAGTTCAAGAAAAAGAGAAAAAGAAAAAAGTTATTTCAGCATTATCTCAAATATCAAAGCAAAAAAAAAGTACAAAAAAAAAAAGAGCAAAAGAGAAAAGCAAAAGCAAAAGCAATAAAATCCCTTTCCCTACCCATTGAAAAGAAAAGAAGGGTTGATGAGCTTGAATCCCTGGAATTCTCAATTATTCGAAAACTGTGAGGTAAGCCCCATAACAAGTGGTTTGTGCCCAACCCGCTTGGCCTTGGGTAACTCCTAGCGTGGTGATATGTCTGTCACATTAGCGACCTTCTTTTGTACAGACCTATGTCTGCTTATGGATTAGCTAGCTCTTGATAACCCGACTTACATAGTAGTCTGGTATGGTTATATGCATCTAAATCATGGTTAATGAACACTTATTTGGTTAATTCAAATCACTTGTATCAAATTATCTTGCTCAAAAATTGGTAAATGAACAATGCAATTGCACACACATTTGTATTTGAGAGATTTTGTGTATCATTATGATAAATCAAGATCGGAAATGAACTCACATACGCACATGGGATTCCTTATAAATCTAACTTTTGTCTTTAAGATACTTTGAAATATTTTTGCAAATTGTTTGGAATAATTTCATTTTCTTCTTTGAAGAACAGTTGTTTAGTATAAAGACAACTACATGCATTATCAAAAATCAAAATCATTTTCAAAAACATGCAATAAAGTTACATTTATATATAACTTTTGACTTTCGCGATGATGGTATAGTTCCAAAACCAAAATTGGAATTTTATGCCTAGCGCAAGTCCTCATCTTCATATTTTCTGTTTATTTTCAAAAAATTAAAAATCAACCATGCAATAAAACTATTATTTTCTTCTTTGGATTTCGCGATGATGGTATAAGTTTATACCTAAATATTCTATGCCTAGCGCAAACCATTGTACCAATTTTATTTCCCATTTATTTAAAAATCATCAAAACATATGACTTAAATCATTATGTTACACAATTATGCTTTAAAACAATGCACATTGTTACTATTTCATGTCATTATGTCAAACTTCAATTTTGCAATGATGGTATAATTCCTAGGGAATTATTCAAAAAATTTATCACACTTAGGAATTTATGCCTAGCAAAAGTCATTTTAAAATATTTCATGCATAATATTTTCATGGAAATCTGAAAACAAATCACCATCATCATCATCATTTGCATCATCACAACAAAGTCTTAAGACAGTCTCTTAAGCACTCTTTTACTTTTAACAATATTTCTATACCAGGATTAGCTTGACGACCGAGTGAGCGGTGACTCCATGAAATGGTCTATAATAGCGACAATGTCCTTTGAAATTATTGTTAGAAGTCCCTTTTATTTTTATCAAATTATCCCACAAACAACCAATTTGTTTACATCAGATTATTTCATTTAAATTTTAAAAGCATGACATTCAAACCATAATATTTCCAAATGACATAATTACATGAATCATCAAATCAATCACACCAAAACATTAAAGCATCATACAAACACATAAGACAAGTCATATGATCAAAAAATATCTCATCTATATATATATCAACAATATCTACATCATCTCAAAACTGGATCGGTATGCCACAATCTGTACCTCGGCATACTCAATCCTCTATCAAAAAAAAATAATAAACACTATGTATCAATCTATGCAGTGCAATCTATAGCAGCTAGCCTCGAGAACCCCTCGAGCTCTCAGCCTCATCTCCTCCCTCGCCCTGAGGTGGACGAGGTGGCCCCATCGTAGTCCGTGTGGTGCTATGAGTCCTGGACTCTGATCGTGATGATGTCCTCGATGACCTCATCATGATAGGCTCCACAATATGGGCCGACAGCGGTAACCTCTGCCCCTCTGGTACCATATGGTGGTATAGCATCTGATAGAATGTGATCTGGGCAATAGCCCATGCTAAGTCCCGAGTGCTCGCCCCTCCGCTCCGTGCTCTGAGGCATGCGACCTCATCTCTGAGCTGTGTGGCCTCCTCTCGGTGTCATGCAGCCTCATCCTGCAAAGTCTACACCTGAGCCTGGAGACGAACAGTCTCCACCCAAAGAGTAGCCATCTCGCTACTCTCTCCTACCTCGACACCCTTGCCCTTATCGAGCGATGGTGGCCTCTCTCTCCATGGAGAAGGGGGTCTCTCCTCCCTCCTCTCCCATTGTCATGGCCTCTGCTGAGCCTGTGGCCTCCTCTGCTCTCTCCCATCGTGACCCTGTGCCACCTCAATGGCCGCCTGGCATCGCCTCCCCATCCGATGCACAACTACGTGAATCAGACCCTGAGCCCTCATCATCCGAGGAGGGCGGATGCCTGAGTACCAGGCATCGTAGCCATCAACAACCCCTACGTCATCCCCATCCACTGGCTGAATGGGGGCATCGTCCACATCCTCACTCCAGAAGCACTGCATATCTGGAGCCCCACTGACTGTAGTGTTATCTCAGATGGTCCAAGAAAACTCGTAGTCTCTGAGAGATGGGATCCCCTGCTGTAGACCGAACTGCCTCAAAACTCGGTCATAGCGATGGAGCTCCACCTCTCCCCTCTCCATCCTCAGCCAACAGGTTTGCCTAATGTGAGCCAGCTCTTGTCCATCCTCGGCCCACCTTGGATGATCTCTCCAAGGCCTCCAGGTGATCTGGTCGGAGACAAGGTCATCAAGTAGTCTCCGGGACATTGGCAGATCTATCCACCGCTGTGACCCTCTCCGGAGCCACCAGTAGAAAGCTCGGGGCCTCTCCCCATCAATCCCTATTAGTGGGAGCCCTATCGGCCTTCGCACCATGATGTGCTCCCAGCACCAAACCTGTGATAGTGATGTCATGACCGGACATCGGCCGCCCTTGTATACGACCCCATGCAGGATCCTATACAATCGACATAGTACAAAGCTCCCCCAAGCAAACCTGTACCCATGGTCTCTCATGTCGTAGACCACATCTATCAGTAGCCATGGTACTCTGCATCCACTCTGATGGCATAGCAACAGACCACCTACCACCCCAACCAAAACTTGTGTCAGTCTAGATGCCCTAGGCATCTGGCGTAGCGACTCGATGTTCACTCCGCCCTTCTCTAGGGTGAAGCTCGGATCTCCGCACAGTCGCATCATCACGTGGCCCTGATTGGCCATGGGAGTTATTAGCCATCCTTGTATGGGGATCCTCAAAATCCTCCATACATCCTCCAATGTGGGAGTCATCTCCCTTGTCGGTAATCGAAAACAAGAAGAACCCGGATACCACCTCTCTGCTAGGGCTGTCAATAGCCCCATATCTGTAGAAACGTGTGGCATATCTGCCACATGCTGCAAGCCGACTTGAGCCAACTGATCTCGCTCTGCTTGAGATAGAGCGGCCAAGTCATCCCTCAGCCCATCGTATTTCCATTCTCTGCTCTTTAGTAATCCTCTCTGCAACATAAACAACAAAACAATAAAAATCATTAATAAAACAGTGATTAAAAATGCAAGTAAAACAAGTTCAATTTCATACAAATGATGATATCATCCACTATTGGACGATATCGTCCAAAATTTGAGCAAATTCGTCTCCGATTTCGCAAGAGGGAATCATCCCTTATTGGACGAAATCGTCTCCATATCGTTGATTTCGCCCTTGGACGAAATCGGCGATATCGAGACGATTTCGACGAAATTGAGACGATTTCGTCCCGACGACGTCGACGGCCCAAAAATGGCCGCGATGCTCAAAAATCATTCAAAATTAATCTAAAAAGCATGAAATTCAAAATTAAAGCATTCTAAATTAAGTTTGGACCCTTACCCGTAGCCTGCGTCGGACCTCTGTCGATCTGTGCGTTGTCTCGACCATCTTGTCTGCAGAGCTCTAGAAACCAGGAAAATGAACAGTAACAATGAATTAGGGTTTTACCCTATTTTTCTTAATTTTATTCAAAAACAATTAAAAACATTTTAAAATTTTTGCTTTTCGCGTTTTTACCTCAAACGTTCGATTTGGGTAAAAACACGGAGGGGGCACCATAGTAAGTTGTCGTACGATTCGACCTAGAATCGTCGCCTAAAAATGGGAATAATTTTTGCTTTCTCGTAGATCGAGAAGAACTCATCTTTAACGCATTTTCTTCGAAAAATTCGCTAAAGAGGGGGCAAAATGTAGCACCCTAAAATTGGCGCAGTAAACCTTAGCAAATAATTAAAATTACCTTAGTAATAATTCAAATTCAAATTTTAACCCCAAACTCGCCTGTTAAACCGCTTTCCTCATTTTTCGTGCCATTTTTAGAGTTTGTTTTGACCGTTGGATGATATCGTCGCCGATCAGACGATATCGCCTCAGATCGGACGAATTCGTCTGGAGCAGAACGTCCAGACGATTTCGTCCCAAAACTGATTTTTCATAATTAGCTTCTGTTTCAACGGCGTCTCTAATCTGGGCAGAAGCGTGTCTACGCCGTTAGAGACCCTCCCCATTGGAGATCTCCCAGATTAGGATGATCTCCAACCTCCTAACCTCCCTCCTAAGCCTATTTAAACCTTAGGACCCCCCTTGACATCCCCCTGGCTGAATTTCCCTGTAATTCGATCTTTGCGTGCATTATAATACCCTGGATCATTATCTGCATTTGTGCTTTTTGGATTTTCTTGCAGGAACTTTGTCATTCTTCAGCCGGAGCAAGCTCAGATCGTCGCAGACGATCCTGTACAAATCTCGGACGATCACGTCCCAATTCGAGACGATTTCGACTGCAGTCAACATTGGGGGCAATCAGTCGCCCGAGTTTGCATTTTTCTCTTCTTGTCTGCTATTTTATTCTGCATTTAGATCAGTTTATTGTTATTTTCTCTTATCCTGCATCTTGGAGTTCACCCATATAGCTTAAGTACATAATAAAATCATGATTAGCTATTAAAGCATGATAATTTACTTGCATTTCTATTTGGGATTATCTTATTAACATCATTTTGTCATTTCACATCATTTTCCTTTATCAGCATAGCTGCATTTTCTGTATTCTGTGTCCATTTCTCTGATTGCAGGTCTCTGACGAATTCGTCTGACGAATTCGTCAGATCTCAGACGATCCTGTCAGATCGGAGACGATCCTGTCAAATTCCAGACGATCTTGACTGCTTCAAAAATCAGAACCTCCATCAGACATCCGAAACTAGGTATGGATTTCTTCACTTAATTTATTCTCTGTGTTTTCTGTTTAAATCTATTTTCTGTCTTCATTTAAATCTGCATTTTCATATAGAACAACTTAGATTCATTTGGCCAAACCTAGGACTTGGATGATTAAAGCTAAAATTGAACACATTAAACTCATTCCCAACCTAGGCGTGGAAACTGCCACTAAACGTTTCCTGGTGAACCCCACCATCCGTCGAAAAATCACCTTAATACCCCTCCCCTGAGAGGCGGGACCTTCAAAGGGCCTCTCAGTCCGAGGTACCGTCCCATCCTTCTCGCATCCCCCTTTCGGGCGTGGATCCTTTAGCCTGAAGGTAAGGGTGCGAAAAATTTGGAACGATACAGTGATATTGGTCTTATATTTTATCTTTGATATCTAAATGTGTTCAATAACATTGGGCTATACCACCAAATACATTTCTTGAGTTATGAAGTCAATGTAATTATAAGCATGCATCTTATGATGAATGCATCATTTGCCTCCCAATTTTTGCTTCTATTTTTATTATGCAATAAAGGGATTTAAATTCTACTGCATTAAGGGACCCTTTATCTATGGTAATTTAAGGGATTTATGTATAGATGGATTTTGATTTGATGTATATTGAGTCTTATGTAATAGAGAAATAAGATCCTTTTTCTTCACTCAATATTTTTCTTCCAACTTGGCAATAAAGAAGGCTCATGTTGGAGTGTTAATGGAAGAAATTTAACCATTGAATGAATATGGTAATGGAACACAATGATATATTTGAAAACATAGTGGTTCTCATAATTGTGGATGTGCAAGTGAGAGAGAAACTCATTGAACTCATTAGTATATTATTGGACTGGCTGCTCATATCATTGGCATAATTGTTGGAACTACATAAACTCAATTTTATAATTATTTGGATAGAAATGAGCATGCATGAGCTTTATAAAATTCATCTAAGTATCTACAAGATCTTTCTTTACTTCAAATTGGGAATGAGTGGTATTACACTAATACAATGACATCTTGAATAACATGAAGGACATCTTACTGATCTTAGTGAATTAATTTATCAAATATTATGATTCTAGTTGTTAGAGACAAGTATTAAATTCTTCAATATTAATTTTGCCTAGGAAGATAATCATTTTGATGTTAGACATACCCTTGGATAAGATGCAACTCTAGAAAAGGGGAGGAGAATAGGTAGCCTATTATCTCATTTGAATTATGATATCCCAAAGTTACCCAAACTAAGTGTTTTCCTATTCACACAATGCATATTAAATGAGTCTCTTAATATTTGGGCTCTAGGTCTTTGGAGAAGATTAATTTGTATCATCAACCATGTTTGTATGTGGATAATGTCCCTATAGATAATAAATTATGAAATCAAACATGATATCTCTTTCTTGATATGATGAGCATGTATAATTGGATATTAAGTGGCGAAGCATACAAAAGAGCTTAAAATTTACCAAAGGATGACAACTAATAATAACTAGGTATAACCTATAAGCATGGAAGTGTAGATATTGATTTGATACCATTATCTATTCCAATGGGGCCTAGTATGATGGCATGAATAACAACTCTCCAACTTGTCTAGTGAGTCTAAATCAATTATATTTTAAAGTTGTGTAGCAAAATATGGCATGAGTTATATTTTTACACATCCATATGTTAGCTAGAAAAGATAAATAATAGGAAGGATTTTGATGAAGAAAACACACAATAAGTTTAACCTATGTAAATAAGGGAATATTTTTTATGGATATTGTAAATGTAAATATATCAAAATACAAAGCACTCATGTAACAAAAGTTAACAACAACATGATCAAATGAAAATAGCTCAACTGATTATATTCCTTAAGACGGAGACCTAGGTTCTAATCTTGCCAAGTGATACATTGATAATATCCAAGTTGTTGTAATACCACTATGTGGTGATGATGTAATATGGGTGGGGTTTGTTTCAATACCATATAACCAATTTGAAAGAAAAAGTTGGCAACAACAATGAATCTTTAGCCCTAATGTCTATAGGTTTTTGGTTGCAATACATCCTAGATGTTGAAGTCCTCAATTCCTATTCATGGTCTAGTATGCAAAAGTACAATCCAAAGAGAAAAAATCCAAAAGAATATAAACTATATAAACGCTAAAATATATACTACAAAATACAATAGAGTTACAATAATCTTTTGGAAAGCACAACAATCCTCTTTGGGTAGTTATCACAAGACTATTTACTTCTATATAATAGTTGTAGAACTAGTTATTTGCCTCCTTATGCAATAGATGGAAGAATTGTCTAATAGTTTTATCTACCACTTGATGGATAACAACTGATGTTGGACATGTGGAGATTTATCTCATGGAGTACTTTCATTAATGACTAGTGCTACAAGTTGGAGATTAGTACATGTCGACGTTTTAGAGTTGGTGATAAAAGCACTAACTCCATGAATAGTATGGGTATTATTGTTAGTGAGGATGATCAGTTCTAGGATTCATGTTGCCACTTGCTATTGGTTTATATCGTAGATGAAAAAAGTGTTGGTGTTGGATGACACTAAGCTAACCATTATAGTAGTAAGGAGTGCCAAGGTGCAAGGAGTGACACCTATATGGGATTAACACCATTATTAATTCCATGATCTAGTCAAATCACATCCTTAATATAAGATAATTCTAGAACCATGCTATATATTTAATTGCATTTCATTCCATGAAAAGAGCATATAAAGCAATTTGTTATTTTTTAAAGAAATAAACTTATAATAAGATTATTTATTTCACATTATTTGACTGATGGTATTGACATAACCAATACCAAGAGTGTCAGAGAATGGTCCATGATGATTGGTAGTAGACATCAAATACACATGGTAATTTAAGTAATTTTTGCATTGATATTTTAAAGTTATCAATTTGTCTTCAAGCACCAACCTTAATTTATAGATTATTCTAAGCCTCATTAAGAAACTTTAATGAGGACTTATTTAACTACCTCAAGATAAAGGATAGGTTGATGGCTATCTCTAGACAGACCACTATAGGTGTCCACAAACTATATTAGATGCAAGCTAATAAATATACGTTGATCATTGCCTTCAAGTCAATGGCTCCATTACTAATATCAAAGTAAGGATATGATTGGTTTTAAGTAACTTTGTTCATGTTTGGTTTTTGGATGTTGTACATTTTCAAAGCATCCATTTTGGGTAGAATTTAAGATCTAGTTTTAAATTTAATTAGGTAGGTATTTTATTATGAATTGTATGTAACTTACAACTCCAAGATGGAAAAAGTAAGCCAACAAATATAGTGACAATCAAATATTGTCTAGGTCTAATATCATCAATAATAAAAAGAGGAACAAAAATAGTAATGACATCCTCCTTTATAAAAGGCTTGCTAAATTTGCATTTGCATGATGGTGGTGTTGTTGAGAGAATAATCTAATTCTTTTTTTAAATAAGGCGATGTACAATGGGTGCCATAAATAGAATCACACTCCCCATGGGCACAACATGGATCTCCCTCCTGGTGATTTGAACTTGGGTAGTCTAGATAACAGTCCAACGACATACCACTAGGGTGTTCCTACGTGACAATAATCTAAATTTGAATTCCAATCCAAATTTATTGCCTCAATCGATAGAGTATTCCATAATAATGCCATTCCACTATTTTTTTATAGAATTACGTCAAATGTATAAGGACCCATCAACATATGTAGTGGTCTTCATATGTGATGGTCTCTTAAAATGGTGTGGATGTAATGGTCTCTTCGAATGGTGTGGACAACACCTTTTTTTATATAAGATCCTCTTTAATTTTCTTAAATATTGCACCTTTATTATTTAAACATAATTAGATTATTTTCATATTTTTTTATTAAATATTAAATAATTTTCTTTTACATTTCTCTAGCCCATTTTAGTTTATCTTCAGATATTTTTGATTTAGATATCATTTTAGTTTTAGGTTTTAATTTAAAAAAAAAAAAAAAAACATTTACAAATCTTAACCCATGCATCAACATATTTCAAATGATATGTAGTTACATTTTTCCATTAAAGATTTAAATATCCTCCCTAAATTTTTAAAAAATATAAAAAATACATAAACGTCATATACTATTTGAAGTACATCATTACTTATTTTTTATTTTTATTTTAACAAGAGGAATTTTGTTTATCTTTTTAATGAAAATGAGTAATAGCATAGGTGGAACAAGTGTCATGCTGTACATATAGAAATTGCATAATAATCTTATTCTATAGATTTAAGAAAAACCATTTCCACATCCAAAAATGTAGTGGTTTAGTCGTATGGTGTCGGTGTCGACAAAAAAAAAAATATATATTGTATAGTATCCTTCCTAGTTTCTTGGACATTGCATCCTTATTTTTTAACCATAGATTTTTTCCCTGGAATTTGTGTGTTTTAAGTATTGTATTATTTTCGCTTTTTAGTTTTTTTTTTAAATCTATAAAAGAGATATTTATGTTTTGATTTCAAATGGTATGAAATTATATATGTTGCTTAAACGTTATATATTTAGTTGACTTTTTAAAATTTTAAAGTGAGTGTGACTACATATTAGGTGTGTCTATCCACCTATTTTTTTTTTGTTGTAAAGACTTATATTTTTAAATTCAAAAAAAATTTAAAGTTATATAAATGTCATGTGATATATGAAATATTTTATTACTTAATTTTTATTTTAATTAAGAATTTTTTTTTTTTATTTTCAAAAAATATGGTAGTGAAAGAATTGAAACAATTGTTGCTTTAGAATAATAAAACCTGCATAGTAATATTATTTTATTATTTTTTACAAAAATATATTATACAATTTCTTTGAGGGATGTTGACAACAATTTTATTGTATAGGATCTTCTTTGTTTTCTTAAAATTTCATCCTTATTGTTTAACAGTAATACAATTTTCGTGTTATCAAAATAAAAATTACATAGTAGTATTATTTTATTATTATTTTTACGAAAATGTATTATAAATTAATAGACCCATAAACATATGTTATGGTTTTTAAAGTGATATTGACAACAATTTTATTGTATAGGATCCTCTTTGTTTTCTTAGAAATTTCATCCTTATTATTTAACTTTAATAAGATTCTCTCTATTTTCATTCATCAACATAATATTTATATGATTTCTCTTTGTTTTTCTTTATCCATGTTTAGTTTATCTTTGGATTTTTAGGTTATTTTTTTTTGATAAGTAACAATAATATTTACAGCGGGTTTTTTTTTTAAAGGGTCCCAAAACCTTAGGTACATAAGTAGCCGTAGCTATATTCTGATGTTAGAGTAGACCGAGGCTGCGCCCTTGGGGACCAAGCCGGGGCCCAAGGGGCCCGGTGCCTACAAATAGTCCATCCAACGATGTTTCCAGCAAGACAAAATTTGGCCTGAGGCCACCAAACAGGGAGAAACCTCAAAATTGCCCAGCAGTTAACCCAAAAAATTACTGGCCGCCACCGCTCCAGATTGCCCTGCAGTCGGGCCTGACCTGAACGGGGGCCCTGACCTGGCAGATTAGTTCCCCTCCCTGTCAGGGTCGTCGCCCAACCTGCGACGGAGTTCAGACAGGGCATTGGCCGTTGTGGAAGCCGCTTTTGCAGAAGCGGTCAGGGAGCTGATCGTGATGTCTAGGAGGGCTCTGGTCGAAAAGTTTTGCAACTTACTTTCGAAGTCAGAGCTGACTTCGGTGGCTTTCGGGGCCTCCACCTTGGCCTTCTTGGAGCTGCCAGCAGCCCTGCTGCTGTCGGGGTCGGGCCCTTGCGGATCGAACTTGCGCCAGGAGTCGGGGCCCCGCTTGGGGCCTGAGCCGGGGTTCTGCATTTTTGGGTGGGTCTACGCAGTTTCGGGGAAGGGGAGGCATCAGGGGATGGGGTCTCCTTAGATTTGGATGCTGTAGGGGAAGCAACAGGGGAGCCAGCCTCTTTAGGGGGGAACGGAGGACAGGGGAGGGATGTGATGTAGCTGGGGCTGGTTTGCTAGGGCGTGTCTATACAGAACAACCATGAGCCCTTGATGGGAGGGTCGAGAATGATTCCTGTGGGCCCGATCAATGGTGAGGCTCAGGGAATAAAAGAGAAATCGGGGGTGCTTACCAGCGTGGCTCCACGAAGGTGATTATAGAAACTAAGGTGAAAGTTGTAGAGGCGCTGATCCGGGTCGTCGCAAGTTATATATTGCATCACTGGGATGATGGCCTCGTCAAAGGGGGCTAGGAGGTCAGCTCGAAAGAGGTTGGCCTTGTCCCATTGTTGTTTCGAGAACCGGGAGAGCTCCTCCTCCTAGTTGTGCTTGTCCCGTCGAACAAATCTTCCTTTCTCCTCGTGGTGCAGGCCCGTCACTTCAGTCAAAAAATCCTTGGACACCTTGAAGTGAAGCCCTTTCACTTTGACCTCCCCGTCGTTCCAGGAATCCAGAAATCCCTGCGTGATTTCTTCGTCTGCCCCTACGAACTTACTGAAGAAGGGAGTGTAGTTCTTAGAGTCAGAAAAGATCTTGGCAGACTCGCTCAGGTCGAGAGTGGAGGGCTCGAGGAAAATTGCCTTGGCAGCCATGGAAGGCAAACAGGAAGGCCAGGGGCAGGGGAACTAGAGTCGGCCTGAACTGAGAGGGGAGACTCGCGGGGACAGGGGAAGGGGAAAACACATAGGAATGCGAGTGGCCTCTGAACATGGTTGGGTTAAAAGCTTGCAGGGAGGCGCCAAGGAGGGGAAGGGCCGTAGGCATCGGGAAGGGGCGCTTAGGGCGGGGGACGACACGAGCTGGGAGGAGCTGAGGGGGCGAGGCTGGCGGCAGCCACGTGGGGCAGGGAAGGGGAGCCAATGACAGTGCTCCAATTGGCACAATCTTGATGGGGAAGCAGTTTGGGGAAATCTCTCGGGAGAAAGGCGCGTGCGGTCTGACTCAGCATGAAGATCCGTCGGAGCGGCGCCCAAGGCGGGAAACTCGGACTGAGAAGCCACGCGCTCCAACTTGGGCTTGCCAGGTTTGCCAGCGAGGCTACGGTTATCCAGATCAGGAGAAGCCAAAAATCTGACGTGGCCTCTGAAGCGGGGAGCACTTGGCGAGACGTGATGGCGCTTGATCGGATTGGCCAGCCCTCGGGCGGGAGGGTCGTTGGGGCCAATCATCAAGGCGGAGCGGGAAGGAGTATCCCTTGTCCACGTGGGGAGGGCATGACGTCGCACCTTCAGGGCCCCGACTCGGGGCGATCTAAGCGCCTGTACTCTCATCAGGGCTTGAATTGTCTTGAGACGCTAATTGGACCAGAGCATCAAGGAAATTCGTGGTCCAGGTAGTGAGATCTTCCGTTGTGGTGGCTTGATTGGCCATGAAATCGGTTGCCCTGTTACCTTCTCTGTACACATGATGAAAGGAGTGATGAGTGAATCCTTGGAGGATGGTGAGAACTTCTCGAATGGTGTTGTGGATACGCCATGAGCTATTTCCCAAGCTACGGGCGGCCTTGATGATGACTAGAGAATCGCCCTCGATGATGACTTTTGGGGAGGTCTCCTTGAGGGCTATCAGCCCATAGAGGAGAGTTGTTGCTTCGACAAAGTTGTTGGTCTGAATGCCAAGCGGTTCGACGTACGCCAAGATCAGGGCCCCGTGATTGTCTCGGATGACCCCGCCCGCTCTAGAGGGGTCGAGGTTTCCTTTAGAAGCTCCATCGAAGTTAAGTTTAACCCATCCAGGAGGGGGCAGTCCACCTTGTCATCGAATGATGGGAGGGGGTGGGAGGGGGACCGGGGGGAGCTGGACTTCGAGGGAGGAGAGGAGGGTGGACTCGACCAGCCTTCGGGGCGCCTCGCTCAAGGGGAGGGAGCGGGAGTTCTCAAGGGCGAAGGCAACCGCCTTGGCCGCCACCCACTGGGGGAGCGGGTCGGGGAGGAGAAGGCTCTGTTGTTGCGCTCAAGCCAGAGTTGCCAGAGCAGATGAGGGAGGCAGGAGCCCCATAGGAAGCGGATGAAGGGGTGGGCGAAGGGATTGGGCCACTGAGATAGGAGGTCAGAGATGGAATTGGGGGCCACCCATTGGATAGAAAATTGGGATAGGATGAGGCCCAGGGCTTCAAAAGAGAAGGGGCATCTGAGGAAGAGGTGATTAGTAGACTCCCAGGCAGCACAACAAAGGAAGCATCTGTTCGGGATCTGAAAGCCCCTCCTGATCAGGTTCTCGATAGTCAGGATCTTATTTTGGATGGCCGCCCAAACGAAGTGGCTGATTTTGGGGATCAACTTCTTGGCCCATACCTGTTTGACTGGGAATGGGGCCTCATCAGGGACTCTTTGGAAGTTGTAGGCAGATTTGACAGAGAAGATGCCACTAGGGGTGTCGTGCCAGACGCATCTGTCGTTCCCTCTGGAAGATGGGATAACTGTCACCTCGAGGAGACGCTGGAGCCTGGAGGATTGAAGCGGGTGCCTGGGGTTCAGGATGGGCTTCCATGTTACCCGTCCTTGGTTCTGGGTGAGATAATCTGACACTTTGGGCCCTCTGCCCACCAGGCCCGATTTGAGGATGAGGAGGTCGTTGTCAGCAATCAGGGCCTCATCTTGGATCCACCTGTCTTCCCAGAAGTCGATCTTGGTTTCGTCCTCGAGGATCCATCTGGTCCCCTTTCGAATGATGTCTTTAGTGGAGATCAGGGATTTCCAGAAGGCTGATCCATCTCTGGGCTGGGAGTCACTGAGGAAGGGGTGATGGTGGATGTATTTCCTGTGCACGATACTGACCCATTCATCAGGGGCGTTGGTGAACACCTTCCAGGCGTGCTTGGACAAGAGGGCCTTGTTCATGGGGGTCACCCGCTTGAGCCCGATCCCTCCCTCGCCTTTGGGGCGGTAGACTAGGGGCCGAGGAAACTAGGGGAATCCTCTTCTTATCTTCGTTGCCCGACCACAGAAAGCGTTTCTGGATTTGCTCGATGTGTGCTTGCAATGGAGGCCGGGATTTTGAAGACCGACATGAAGTAGACCGGAATGCTTTGAAGAACCGTCGACAGGAGGGTGGCTCTACCTGCCTGTGAGAGGAGGTGGCCTTTCCAGGAGGCCAGCTTCCTCTGGATCCGATCAATCATCCCGCTCCAAAGGGTCTTGGAGGAAGCTCCTGTAAACAAGGGGAGCCCGAGGTAAGAGGAGGGGAGGGAATCAGGGGTACAACCAAGAATCCGCCCGATTCTGATTTGCCTATCCGGGGGTATGGATAAAGAAAATTTTACTTTTTTGGAGGTTGATTTTCTGCCCGGCCGCCTCCTCATACAGGGTCAAGATGTGCTTGATGGTCTTGGCTTGAGGGATCGAAGCTGAAGTAGCAAGGATGGTGTCATCCATGAACTGCTGATGGGACACAAGGGGTAGGCCCGGCGTAGGCCTGATGCCCGAGATAAGTCCACGGGAGACAACACTCGAAATGGTGCATCCCAGGGCCTCGGCCAGGATGATGAAGAGGATCGGGGATAGGGGGTCGCCTTGGCGAAGGCCTCTGGAACTGGGGAAGAACCCGACGGGGGATCCGTTAATGAGGATAGAGAACCAAGGGGAGGAAACACAGTTTTTGATGAGGCTGACCCAGGAGGGGTGGAACCCGAACTTGAGAAGGACCTTGGAAAGGAAATCCCAGTCAACTCTGTCGAAGGCCTTGTTCATATCTAGTTTGAGCAGAAAGGAGGCCTTTTTGGATAGGAGGGCCGAGTGGATGGCCTCGTGCATGATGATAACTCCGTCTGTGATAAGTCTGCCTTTGATCGAGCTCCCCTGGCAGGGGGCAATGATCAGGGGAAGGATATCCTTAAGGCGGGAGGCCATGGATTTGGTCAGGATTTTGTATAAGACATTACACAAGCTGATGGGGCAAAATTCAGAGAGGGATCTGGCTGCCTGAGACTTGGGGATCAGAGCAATGAAGGTGGAGTTTATACCTCTGGGGATGGAGCTGGCGGACTGGAGGTCCCGGATGGCTGCGCACACTTCTTGGCCAACGAGGTCCCAAAAGGATTGGAAGAACCAGGGGGAAACCCGTCCGGGCCCGGGGCCACCTCGGCCTTCATGGAAAACGTAGCAGCATGGATTTCGGAGTCAGACAGGGGCTGCAGGAGCATCTCGTTCGCCAGGGCCGAGACGGAAGTTGGGATATGCTCCAGTAGGGAGTCTGTCACTTCTGGGGACATCTGGGAATTATCGCCAAGGAGCTCCTGGAAGAAGTTGATGGCTTCAGTCCGAATGTCTTCTTCATCCTTGATTATTCTGCCATCGCTGCCCACCAACTCGAAAATTTTGTTGGAGCCCCTATTTTTGAGGGTCGACGTGTGAAAAAACTTGGTATTAGCATCACCATCTTGGAGCCATAGGGCTCTCGACTTCTGCCTCCAGAATGTTTCTTCCCTGGCCAGGATGTTGTGGTACTCGTTGAGGGCTGAACGTTCCTCTTCCCTGATCCCCGGATCTTGGGAGCCTTCCTGGAACTTGAGCTCAAGGTCTTCGAGCTTTTTCTTAATTGTTGCTTTATTTTCGAAGATGTTGCCAAACACCTCTCTGTTCCATACCTTGAGCTGTTCTTTGAGACGTCTCAGTTTGTGGTAGACTTGCTTGGCAGGGCACCCAGGGACTGGGGGAGCCCACCAGCAACCAACCTGGG
Organism: Wollemia nobilis; assembly: GCA_028583015.1. Taxonomy (NCBI): domain Eukaryota; kingdom Viridiplantae; phylum Streptophyta; class Pinopsida; order Araucariales; family Araucariaceae; genus Wollemia; species Wollemia nobilis. The sequence goes on along the minus strand of JAQPPZ010000755.1, from coordinate 4,242,648 downwards.
CCCTGAAGTTGGGGTGGTGCAGCCACATGGACTCGAACCGGAAGGGCCGCTTGAGGGAAGAGCGATGGTCGGTTTCGAGGAGGAGGGGGCTGTGGTCAGACCCAATTTTAGGGAGAGCCAGCAAGGTTGCATCAACAAACAGGGGAATGGCTTCCTTAGAAAGAAACACTCTGTCCAGCCTGACCTGGATATGGCTTGCTCCCGCTCTTCTATTTGACCAGGTGAACCTGGCTCCTTTTAGGTTGACGTCCATGAGCTCATTGAGGTCGGTGAAGGCCCCAAAGTCTTCCATGCTTTTGGACGGAGCCGCTGAACCCCCGCTTTTGTCAAAAAGGAAAAGGGGGTTGTTGAAGTCCCCTGCTAGGATCCAGGGAAGGGGGGCAAAGGCCTCCCTCATCGAGCTGATTTCCTTCCATAAGGCAACTTTCTCAATCGGGTTGTTGGGAGCGTAGACGTTAGACAAGATCCACGAACGCCTTGACTTCACACAATGGACCAGAATGTTGATTATTCTGGGGGAAGATGAAATGAGTCTCCCCTCAAAATATCGAGGATCCCACATGCACAACAAGCCTCCGGCTGTGCCAGATGCAAGGGTAGACAGTGACTCGCAATTTTGCCAAATAGCTTGGGCGACCCTCTGAGCGGCCGCTTCATCTATTTTGGTCTCCTAGAGGAGGAGGAAGGACGGGCGGTGATCCTTGCGGAGTTGGTCGAGGATCCTTTTTTTGGGGGCACCATTGAGCCCCCTGACATTCCAGGTGATGAGCTTCATTTGACACCCTTGGGGAGTCGCTTGCCCCCCTTCCCGAGCTGAGCGGGGGGTTTGGATCGTAGGGCGTCTGCTTTGGAGAAGCTCACGGTGATGTCAGAGAGGGTTGCCTGTGAGCCATTGGCTATGTCGTCTTCAGTGATCCTCGATCGTTGATCGCCCAGGGTGGGGCGACCTCTCTTGAGTTTGCTGCCAAAGTCTATGGTGAACGTCCTGCTTCGGGTCATCTTGGGGCTGATTTCATCAGGCCCGGACTGAGAACTGCCCTCAACCTCATCGTCGGACCTCTCGGAGCTGCACTCTGAGGGGGGAGGCCGGTAGGGAACGTCGGGAGGGGCGGGAGGGGGTCGAGAGGGGGATAGCGAGGAGGGGGGAGAAGGAAACTCTGGCATCCAGGGAGGAGGAAGGGAAGGCAGGAGCCGATGGGGGAGAGAGCCCGGGCGGCTCGTAGGGCTGAGAGGGGGTGCAAGCGAGGGCCTACGGGGAGGGGGGAGGGATCCACATCGGGCGAGGGGGGAGCCTAGGATCGGGGCCCCGGGAGGGCAACCAGGGAGAGGTTCGGGGGAAGGGCGAACCTAGGGAGGGCCATCCGTCAGGCAAGGGCCCGCCTGGGATTCCTTTGGGATAGAAGGGGGAGCCTCCTTGTTGTTCCAAGCCTAGGATCTACGGCCGTCGTGGGGGGCCCACGGGAAGGGGCCCTGCCTGGTCGGGAAGGGGGTTTAGCGGGGAGAGAGGCATCAACCTTCTTGGAGATGGGGCATTGGTAGGAAAGGTGCCCCTGAGTGCAGTAGAGAGGGCAGAAAGTAGGTTTGTTTTTGTAAATCAGGGTTTGGCGCCAGAAGAAGGACCCAGAGGAGATGGACACATAAGAGGGGAGTTCGGATTCTAGATTTGCATTGACGCAAAATCTGGCATGGACCATTCGAGAGCCTACCTTGGTAGCGGGATCGAAGGCCACCAGCTCACCGATCGATTGAGCAATGAGCCTTAGTACGTCTTCGTGCCACAAGTGAAAGGGAAGCTCGGGGAGCCGAACCCAGATCGGGGTGAAGTTGATACTTTGGGTGCTGGGATGGAAGTCAGCTCCATATCGCCTGAGGAAGAGGCTTTTGCGTCCCAGGAACCAGGGCCCGCCAGACAGGATCTTTTCAGCGTCATCGTTGTTGTTTAGTTTGATAATGAAAAAGCCCTTGGTAAGGGCCACCAACTGAATATGTCCAAAAACTTTCCACTTGGAAGCCGCCCATCTGCGGATGGTTTCCATGTCCGGTCGCCCTCCCAGGAACTTCCCAACCAGGGAGGCAGAGGATCCAGAGACAAAGGATGAGTAGACCTCCTCTTGAATGGAAATGTGGGTGCCCTCGAGGGAAAGCCCTATGCCCAGGGCCCGAGGCTGGGCCCTGGCGCCAGCCAGGATCTGCTGGTAGGAGGGTTTGGGCCCTCCCGGGGCAGAACCCTGCCCAGGATCTGGAGGCTTTTTCCCTAGGCCTACAATTGCGTCGAGGCTGGGAGGAGGCCCTGGGCCCAAGATGTCGTCCCTGCCCTGACCGCCAGTCTGCTCAGCCTCTGAACCCTCCTCTGGTCCCGTCGAGGGCCTAGGCCTAGGCCCCGACGTGCCCGATCCCGATCCCGATCCTACGCCCGCCCTGGATCCTGCACCTGCGTCTGAACCCTCTCCCACTCCCATTTTTGCTCCTGCTCCCGCCATCTGCTCTACCAGATTTTTAGGTTATTATTCGCATTTAGTTTTACCTTTTATATTTTTTTAATTTAAGAAACAATAATAATATTAAATATGTATTTGCATTTGAAAATTTACAAGATTTTAGTGTTGTATAAAAAAATTCTTCTAAAAAAAATTTGTAATTTTCATTTTTGAGTTTGAAAAAAATTACAATGCTACGGGTATGAAGTACCCTCAAGAATTTTAGTTATAGATAAACTGAACTAAGAGGAGTATTGGCCTCCTTGTTGTAATATGTTATAGTCAACTTACAATCTAGAAACAAAATCCTAATAACAAGACTGACATGTGGAAAGTAGGAATAACTTCCTGATCAATCACAATTCTCGAATGACTCTTACTTGAGTACTAAAACTGAGGACTCAGGTTTCAATTTTGAAGATAAATGCTATTTTGAAGCCTGTCTTTCTAAAAAATAAAGGCAAGGGTCCCTTTCAAAACTTTTTTTTCTTGTTGCTAATAACAGATCTCTGATATGATCCTTAATAAGAGGAGGACTGTGAGGAAACCCTAAGTCCTCTAACCACTTCTTCCCTCTACCAAGTGCCTATTGGAAGGTTCAAACCATCTTTTGAAAGACCATCTGCTTCTACATTTAGTTCCCTATAGATGTGCTTGTATGAAATTTATGTTATAGAAGGTTCTAATAATTTCACTTGCTCATAGAAAGGATTGAGGAGCAAGTTTTTCATCTCAACATGATCTGCAACCCAACTTATCACTAATTTTGAATCTCCATAAATCTATAAAGTTGTAATTCCTTGCTCCACTATTATTCTCATCAAGAGGATCAATGCTTTCCATTTTGCCATATTATTTGTTCCTTCACCTAAACCTACCTTGAAAGTGATCTTATGATTTTTATTTAAATAAAGTGCTCCCCTTGCCCCACACCTACCTAGGCTTCCCTAGAAAGCTCCATCAAAGAAGGCCCATGGCTTCATAGGATCCACTATTAGTGTTCCTATATGCCTACTCAGTTTTGGTTTTGGGGAGATTTTTAGACTTTCAAAAATGGATTTAATCTGCATTTGTACCTGAATCACTAGAATTTCCTTACCTTCAAACAACCTAGCATTTCTAGCCAGCCATAAGCCCCATCCCACTATCAAAGGGACACATCTATACTCCTTTAATCCTCTTTCTTTGAACCACTGTTGCATGTTATCCAAAATATTCCTAGCAGGCCACTATCCTTTCCCTTGAGTCAAAGGCAGAATTGAATTCCACACTTCTCTTGTGAAAGGGCAATGAACCAGAAGATGGTCCATTATTTCTTCTTCCTTTCTACACATGACACACTGACTTGGTCCTTGCCAAGACCTCCTTTGAAGAACATCCCATGTTAGTGCTTTTTTGGCTAGAGCTAACCAGGCAAAGATTCTAGTTTTTAGAGGAGCTTTTACCTTCCATATTCTACTCCACCACCAAAGTTTTTCCTCATTATTGTTATCAAAGCTTGCCTTATACCCTTCTCTAACTGTGTACTGCCCACTTGCTGGATTCTTGGACCATATTAGACAATCTCTTTGTTGATTTAGTCTTATATTTGCTCTTTCCAATTCCTTTGTATAGTCATGCCAAATATGTGCATCATTTCCTCCTAATGTTAGTTCTTTTGTTATGAGCCATCATTGTTTCCATAAATTAGTACTCTTTGTTGATACCACTTATGCCAATACCATCTTTCCTTGTCTATGGAGATGATCTATTATGTTTTGTGGAAGTTGATAGTCTCCTTTGCTTCCTAGCCAAGGATCTTTGCCTATCCTTACTTCCTTTCCATTCCCTATTTTCCAAGCCAAGAAATTCTCAACTAATGGAAAAGCTCTCACTAGTGCTTTCCAAATAATTGTGGCTTTTAAAACTAATTTATTTTGTAGTCTAATCCAATCTACAAAGGACAAGGTGCCTAAATATTTCTCTTGAATTACTTCCTACCATAATCCTTTGTCAGTTATCAATCTCCATAAAATTTTTGTTGCTAAAGCTTTTCTAAAATTATGTATATTCTTGAGGCCCCATCCTCCATCTGATTTTGGTTTAGCTATTCTGTTCCATTTAACTAGTGCCATTGCATCCTTCTGTTTGTTCCTTGACCAAAGAAATTGGAAACACTTCTTCCTTATTTTCTCTACTATTGTGATGGGAATGTAAGCCAGGGAGTGCTAGTAGACTAGGGTGGCTTCCAAAATTGATTTCACCAACGTAAGGTGACCCCCAATGATAGCCACCTAGTGCACCAAGTGTTGATCCTCTTCTCTATTTTGGTGTATAACCAAATCCAATCCTGGTACCCATAGTCATTAGGTTTCAGATGGAAGCCTAAATATTTTATCCCTTTATCAAAGTCTACTTGCTTGAAACCAAAAATTCTCATTACTGCTTCTATTTGCCCTAGCTGAAACCTATTGAAGGCTATTTCTATTTTTTGTAGATTTATTTCCATTCCTGTAGCCATACAATATAGGTCCAACACTTCTTTATACTTTAAGGCTTCCTTCAATGTCCCATTTCCAAAAAGTAAAACATCATCTACAAAGAGCAAATGGGTTACCTTCAAAGAGTTACCAATTTTGATACCCTTGATCATTTCATGTCTTTTTGTTCCCTGATCAGTCTACTCAAACCTTCTGCTACCAAAATAAAAAGGAGAGGAGAAAGAGGACACCCTTGTCGTAGACCTCTGGAAGCCTTGAAAAAACTGGAAGTTGAACCATTGATAAGCACAACAAAAGAGGCTGAATTGATACATCCCATCACCCAATTCACAAAGGGAATGCTACATCCAATTTGAATTAGGCTCAACCTGATATATAACCAATTTACTTTATCAAAAGCTTTTGCTAGATCCAATTTTATTACCATTGCTTGTTGCTTCCTTGTCTTTATTGAATGTAGTCCTTCTTGGGCTACCCCTATTGCTTCATGAATCTGCCTTTTACTTAAAAACCCAAACTATTCTTCTGAAAAATTGTCTGAGAAGATCCCTTTAATTCTATTAGCTATAATCTTTGAGATGATTTTGTAGAGGGTATTACATAAAGAGATAGGTCTATAATCCCCAAAATATTCTGGATTGTCTTTTTTGGAATCAAAGCCAAGAAGGTGGAGTTTATGGATCCTAGCAATTGTCCCTTAATCCTTGATTCTTCTACCACTTTTAAAAGATCCTCCTCCAAAAGTTCATAAAAATCCAAATAAAAATCAATTGTCCATCCATCTGGACCTAGACTTTTCCCTTTTGGAATGATTTGACTACTAATTGTAACTCCTCCTTGGTGATTTATGAGAACAAAGCTTCTTTTTGTTCCTCATTGACCATCTTGGGCAAATTTAGAACTAGTTTGATTGTCTCTGCTATATTTGCTCTGTTTGGATCTTTATACAAGTCTTTGAAGTAATTTACTGCTAATGGTGCCAATTCTTGGAATCTTCTCAAAGTGTTTCCATTCTCCTCTTTCATTTCCCAAATTGTGTTTGTATATTTCCTTTGTTTTGCATAATTTTGAAAAAAAATTGTATTTTCATCCCCTTGTTCTAGCCATAAAGCCCTACTTTTCATTCTCCATTTTGCCTCCTCCCATTCTAACAATTCTCTCTTCTTTTTTTCCAGTTCTTTGACTTGCATGATTTCAATTTCTGAAAAAACTTCGTTACCTCTGGTATTGTAAATCTGATTTAGAGCAGATTCAATTTCAGTAAGTCTTGCCTCTGCTTCCCAATATTTTGCTTTGGCCCAACCTAATGTGATTGATTTTATTCTCCTAAGATTACTAGTAAATTGAAACATGGTTGTCTCTTTTGAGGTTGGGTCATAATGCCTCCATTATGTTCTTACTATGTTTTAAAATTATTCATCCCTCAACCAAATGGGATTGAATTTGAAAGGTCTTGGTGGTTTATCCTCTTCCTTTTCTAGCTATAAAAGGATTGGAGAATGATCTGATCCTCCCCCTTGATCTATCCAAGTTCTCATCTTATCAGAGAAAGTTAAGAGATTTTCTAAAACTAGAAATATGTCCAATATTTTAGATATCCCATGACTTCCAAATCGATTGTTCCTCCATGTAGGAGCAAGCTTTGTTGGTTCTATATCACAAAGTCTAGCACTCTAAATTTTGTGAAGGAAAAAATCAACTAGTGGGTCCATTTTGGCCTGTTCTCCCCATATTTAACTTATTTTTGTAACAAAGTTTAAATCCCATCCCACCACTAAATTCTCCTTTTTTAGATCTTGGCCAAAAAATTCCTCCTAAAAAACCTGTCTATATTTACAATAGTTATAGTTTTTCCTAACTCCTTGGAGTGGAATTTGGATACTACTCCTGCTTCTATAAAGAAGTTATCAATCAATTGGCAAGAATATTTCCATCCTAAGATAATTCCCCCTAATTTTCCATTTGAGTCTATCCCAATAAACTTTTAGCTTGGTAGGAGTGAATTAATAATAGATGTTGTCTTTCCTACCTCTAACATGGTTTCCTGGATCAAGATAATATCAAGCTTCTGAAGTTTAATAAGTCTTTTTAGGGCTATATTTTTGTGAGGAGCCCCCAATCCTCTAATATTCAAAGATATTATTATCATGGATTACCTAACTCAGGGGGTTGTCTTGCTCTAAGTACCCCATAAATAGACCTTTGTTTACCAGAGAAAATTTCTCTCCTCTTTTTTTGAATTTTTTTAGATAGGAAATCCTACCTATTGAGGAACCTTGAGTTTGACTAGCTTCAAAGCTTAACCCCTTTTGAATTTTCCCAAAGCTCTTATCTGCTTTACCTTTTTTTGAGATCTTAAAGCATATTTTCCCACAAGAGGCAAAAGTTTACATTGAGATGAGGGACTAGAGGGAGAGAAAATATTGCTGATGGGGGATTTCCTTAGTTTACTTTTTTTTCCTCTTTTTATTTTCTCCATGATCTCAAAGAGAGTCTACCCTCTTCCATACCAAACTAAATCCTTACTTGATCCCTCTACTTTTCTATCCTCCATTATCTTCTTACTTCCCATTAAATCTAGTCCTCTAGGCTCTTTGTTGAAAAATTGCAAAGCCTCCCTCTTCTCTTCTATAGCACCCATGAATATTTGTCTAGTTACTTGGTCCTTTTTCTTTTGTTGATTGAGTGATGCCTATGATTTTTGCTTGTCCCTTATCTACTTGAACTTATGTTACTATTATCTTCTCTCTATTACTTGTACCAATGGGAGTTTCAACTTCTATCTACTCCTTTCTATGTCTACTACTTCTTCTTGCTCTACATTCTACTTTGAGATGACCATACTGATGGCAAAAACTACATCGAAATGAGACTCCAATGTAATCTAACTTGTGTGTAATACCAACTTCCTATTACCAATTCCATATTCTTAGGTAATCCTAGACTTAGGTCCATCTCCACTAAGATTCGAGGAATCGATTTCCAAATACCATTTAAATTTTTTGAGTCCACTTCAAGAAAAACTCCCAAAGAGTTCCCTATCTCCCTCAACATCTTCTCATTCCAATATTCTAGTGGTAGTGCAAGTAACTTGACCCAAATAGGTTGGTCAATTATCCTTTTTAAGCAAGGATCAAACCCAGGTGTCCATTTTTTTAGAGTAAGGATACTATGAACCCATCTCCATCTTCCTTTTTTAGTGTTTTGGCATATTCTGCTTTTTGGAATACAAAAGCTATCCAACATTTTTTCATTACATGGTATGTTGGGAGATATCCCAACAACTTGAACCATGTTGACTTTATCTAGTCAAAAGATTTTTTGTTTTCATTGAACATCCCATGAACTTTCCCACGAGAGCTTTATCTTTTAGTGGTAAAACTTGTTTGAGAATTAGATCTTCCCCCACCACCATTTTAACTCTCCTTTAGTTTTTTTGTATGTTTTCTCTTACCTCTTCCCTTATTTAGACAAGAGGTATTATGATTTAGAAGCTATTGGTCTTGGGTTAATGTTGAGTTTGGGATATTTATTTTTACCTCTACTTGTATTTTGCTTTCATTCGCTTCTTTGGGGGTTTGGTTTGTGGAATCCTTTGTCCTTTTATTCCAAAGTTCCATAAGCTCCTCTTGGGAATAAAATATTGGTTCCTTTGAATGTTCATTTGGTCCCTTTGTATAATATATTACTTCTACTTCTTCATTCCATATTGTTCTATACAACATGTCTTTATCTAATATTTCCTCTGCTCTACCCTTGTTTAGGAGTTCTACTATGGACTTTTTTAAAAAATCTAACTGTTTTGTAAGTTTTTTACTGTTGGATCCCATCCTGTCTTCTTCATTTTTCTTCTGGACATCATCTTCATTATATGTGTTTTCTTCATATTGTGGTTCGTTGCTATCATTGTTTGTTGTATTGTTAGCTTTTAGTTGTTGTTATGTTTTCTTCTTCCCAGTTGTTGATATGTCCTCTGACTTCCTTATTTGTTTAGTCTCTCTGCCACTATTCCCTTATGAAATCCTCTTTGCCTCTGGTTTCTTACTATATCTCTTCCACCTATTACTTCCTTCTAATACCCTTGTCCCCTCCATCTAGACTCCTTTAAATCCTCCTAATTTGATACTCTTCTAATTTCAATAAAAATATTTCTGCCTAGCCTTGAAACTAAAAAAGCACTATTGCAAACTTAATTCTACCAAATAATAACACTCAAATATTGTTCCATATTCCCACAAAAAAACACAAAATAAAAATGAATCACATCACCCCTAGTTGAGCCACCTCCAATCCAACAATCAAATATCCTTACTAAGGGCTTTACTTTACCTTTGTTGCATTTGATAAAAAGTTTTTCCAGCAATTCCACCTTCAACTATATTCCAACTGTAGTTAAACTTTACATAAAAAATAAACCTGATCTGCATTAAGTGCTTCACCATCATCACACTTACTCAAACCATTTTCAACAAATCCACTTCCAACCTTGTTGAATTCAAGACTTAATTTAAACAAAAATCCTTTAGTCATATCCAACCCTTGAGCTAATCCAAACCATAGCAAACACAAAGCATTGCACAAATTTAGAATAAGAAAATCTAACGAGAAAAAACATATCCAACAGGAAAAATGATCCAAACTCCTAACTTTTTAACAAACCTTGGAATAAGTTTGAGGACTCTCAAAGCTTTAGACCTGGGTGACTGAATTTGGAATCCCATTGAATTTGACCATCGACATGACAAAAAGATATTGTATTTCTTCATACTAATAAAAAATAATCCACTACAGAACTGGAATTTCCACTCTGATGGATTGATCATAGGTCCAAAATAAATAAACAAAAATACATACAAATCCAAAGATGGAATCCCCAAAAAATATCTAAACTATTACAAGCAATTTAATGGTAGAGAAAGGGTGAGGGTTAATTGGCCTCTTGCTCCAAGAGGGTCTTGCACTGGATGAAATGTGGCTCTACGCTCATTTTGTTCTCTTACAATCTCCCTTGTCTCTTTGTTAAAATTTGGGTCAACGATGATGTCTCCCACATTGAGCTAGCCTCTACACTCGTCGTGGTCTTCTATTATGTCATACAATTGCTATGGATTTCTCTCTCATACCCAAATTTTATCAAACCCACAGACTACAACTACAAATACCCATAGTTTTTGCTGAGATACTTCTTGTCGTATCCATTCAATATATTTCAATCTTTATGAGATAACTAAATAATTCATCATATAATTTTTATCTCAGTAAGAGAAATTTTATTTTAATTTTGAGTAAAAATGGATATCAACATATAAAAGACAAAGAAGTTGTGAAGTAAGTCACCAATGGTGATACAAAAGTGTTTAAAGAGCAAGAATATCATATTAGACAAGAAAATAATCTATGTCAATTGGATAACTATATTATCTAGGTGGTTTGAGAGTGAAGGCTTGGATATTTTATATAGAAGGTTGAAGGTTTGAATATGAATGTGAGTAGGATATGTATGTCATGTAAGGTGGAAAACAAAAGACTAGTACCTCCTCTCATACACAATGAAACCAAAGAAATATGAGGTGGTCTCATATACCCAATGTTCTTAAACCTTACAAGCATAACTTGAATGGGTCTAATGATGAAGACTTTAGAAGTTCAAATAAGAGATCCAAAATTTGAATTCAGAAGGTACACTATATTTAGTCACAAAACATGATCAAGTAAACACATGTATAATACACCACATCATCCCATATACTTTCATAAACATTTAAAAACTACTTTCTTATTTTTATTAAATTGAAGTAAGTATAAATGTCATTAAAACTAAGTAGGTCCATAAATGATGTGATATTTGGAAAGCAAAATCTTATCAAAATCAATTTAATTCCAAAGCAAGCCAAGAGTGAGTGTGAGCCAAGAGTGAGCCCCACTAGCTAGTATGGAAGGAAAGTCATATTTGAAAGTCCTAATGGTAAGTCAGGATGCTCCATCTAGAAATCAAGATGTCCTAGTTGGAAGTATGGATGCCCAAGTTGAAGATAAGCAAAAGAGCGAATATATGGTAAATTTGATCTAGGTCTAAGATATTACACAAGAAGTGACTATCAAGGATGATATGATTGAGCATGATATAATGATTCTAAAAATAGAGGATTGGATGAAAAATAATATTATTGTTGATGATCATCATTTATTAGGGATGTATTGATTAGATGAATAATAATATTATTGTTGATGATCATCATTTATTATTGGAGGTAATCTCTTGGAAATGTGAGTGTATTTATAAAGAAGGAAATTGGGTCGCAAATAATTTAGCCAATAACAGTGTTAAACTTCATCTTGGTGAAATTCAAATTTTAGAAGCCAATTGGCCAAGTGATATTTTATCTCTTAATCAAAATTATGTCAAAGAGATGATTGCAAAAACATGATACTTCGATAAAGTTGAAAAATATATTTAAGAAAAAACTAAATAAAAATTATTTATGATAAAAACATGTTACATATGGTTTAATTAACCTAATAACAAAAGTTGCAAGCTTACTACAATGGTAAGGGCTTTGGCTTATCTTTGGGGAGGTTCAAGGTTCAAACCCCGCTTAGTACGAGGTGATCGGGACTCCTCATAAAATTTCATGTAAACTCAAATTTTTAGGGGTGTAAACCCTAGGTGCAATCAAGTGATGAAACAAAATGATAAATTTGGCTACAATCTTTGTGAAAGGGGTGTAAAACCTAGGTGCAGTTAATAGATGCAATAAAATGATAAATTTGGCTACAGTCTTCATGAAAGGGGTGTAAACCCTAGGTGTAGTCAAGCGATGAAACAAAACGATAAATTTGGCTATAGTCTTCATGAAAGGGATGCAAACCCTAGGTGCAGTCAAGCATTGAAGGAAGAGGGTTATTCGTAGACCATCTCTTTAGTCTGTGAGAAAGCCTTTTCGGTCAGAATAAATATCTCTCAGGGATCTTTGGGTTCACAAGTGGATGAACCTCTGCCCTCTATCAGGATTTCAAAGGATGAATTTGGGTTGGATCTAATTGATCATGAAGCCCGAACAATTATCTACAAACTCAAGGGTAAAAGACTAGGCCTGGAGGAGCTCAAAGGATACATTAAATATTGGTGGACCAATACAAAATTCCAAGTAACTCTCCTACCCAAAAATTTATTTTTTGTTTCATTTTCTAATTTAGCGGATAGAGATAGGGTAATAGATTATAGATATAATTGGTTTTTTGTACAAAGAGGTGTCTATATAAGACCTTGGATTCCTAGTTTCAACCCCTTTACAAAATAAGTTAATGGCTTCCTAGTCTGGGTGAATCTTTATGCTCTCCTTGTAGAGTTTTGAGGAAAGAATGTATTCGCCAAAATCAGTAATGACATTGGTGCATTCTAGTATATGGATGCCTAAACAAAGAAAAAATTGTCTAGTAAAATTAATATGAGTAAAGAAAGATTGGCTATTTGGATGGATGTTTCACTTCCTAGACCTCAATCCATTACTATCTCCTCAAGCAAAGGGGAATGAGTTCAAAATATTGAATATGAAAACTTCTCCCTAAGATTTATGGTTGTTAGCAATATGGCCACCTGAAGAAGAGATAGCTGGTCATTTGATCATACTTTGATTTATCCTTGGTGGAGGAGAAGACCCTACATGTGAATGATTCGAAACCTTTAAATATCCTAGTTCAAAAGAAAGAAGATCATCCTTTGGATGCACCAAGTGTCCAGTAGGAGTCATGCAAACAACAAAAGTTTCAACCCCAAAAGGAAATTTTGAATTAGACCTTTGATAAAAGCCAAAGGGTTACTAAAGACCATCCAGATGGTTCCATGAAAAATATTGGCACCTCAGATGGTCTTCTTGAAGCTATTATGAAACAATTAGTGACGGTCAATTTTCTAAAAATGAAGATCCTACAAAATGTGTGACAACTAGATATTACCTCAGGAGCTTGAAGTACAAAAATACATTCTTAGATCTTGCCACTCTAAAGGAGGAAGAACCTCTGCTACAGAAGAAAAATAATTGAACTGGTTTCCTCTTTGATGGATGATTGTTATGTTTGTTTTTCTTTTATCTGTTGAAGTTATGTGCCATGTAAGGGTTGTTCTTGTTGTTAGTTCTTTAAAAAAAGTTGATTATAGGAACTTAACAGTTTAAGGAAGATGAAAAATATCTTTGATAGAAAAGCAAAGATGGGTATGCTTTAATTAACTTGTTAGAAATGTAATGTTTTATTTTTGTAATGGAAGTGGCCCTCAATAGAAGTCACACATAACTTACTAAAAATAAATAAATAAAATTTTAACCTAATACCAAATATAATATTTTGGTAATTTTATAAAAGTGACTAGTAAAATCTACTTATAACTTATTAAAAATAAATTAAAAAAATAATTATAATAAAAACTTGTTGAAATAAAATCAACTTCACGATGAACTTAGATAAACCATAACAGGTATATAAACTCCATTGTCAAAAAGCAAGCAATTCATTTCAAAAGGGGGCTTGAAGAGAAGGACATGTAGATATGGGTGGTGCATCCTATCATGTTCATGATGATGCATTCTTGTGTTTTTATATTATATATATAATCTTCAAGTTAAGCCATGTTTTATTCTTGGTGTCCAATGATAATGGGATGATAGACAATGAATGTGTTTGGATTAATTATGAATAGATTGGATGAGTCATCGAGGAGCTATGTTCTCAACTTTGTAGAAATGGATAATTTTAATTTTATGTAGAAGTAAAGATGTTAGCTTCAAAGCCTAACAAACTATGTGGTATAATGTTTTTTTTTAATAAGCTATGCATGGCTTCTATTGAGGGTTACTCTCATTACAAAAACAAAACATTACATTGCTCTCATTACATTTATAACAAGTTAATTAAAGCATATTCAACTTTGTATTTCTATCAGAGATATTCTTCATTTACCCTTCTATCAACAATATTTTTCATCTTCTCAAACTGCTAACTTTCCACAATCAACTTCTTTTATATCAAATTCTTTCAAAAATTTAAATTCTGTTAAGATGAAATTCAACACTGTGAATGGCTAAAATATTCTTTTTCTCTTTGTTTTTGCTTCTTGGGTCTTCCTCTTTTTTCCATTCTCAGCAATACTTTCATCTTCATCAATCTCTTCAATCTTCTCACACTGCTCATAGTAAGATTTATCATCCTTGTTGGACATTTTGAGTCAAAGTTGTCATTGATGTCAAGGAACGAAGTTGTCATTGATGTCAAGGAATAAGCTACCATTGATGTAAAAAGGTCAAAAGGAACAATGCAAAGGTTAATGGCAAAAGAGCTTCATAATATTTTTAATATTATGTGGAAGCATAAGTTTAAAGGTTTTTATTAAAACCATGTTTTGGAAAAATAAAAGGTTTTCCTTAAAACCAATGATGGCAAAAATAAAAGGTTTTTTCATTAAAACCATGTGGGCAAGTTGTAAGGTTTTTCTAAAAACCAAGGAGGCCCTAAAGTTTGGTTTAAAAGGCCAAAGTCCATTTAATTATTAAATTATAATAATTAAATTCTTAAAAGAATTTAATTTATTATATTTAATAAATAATGGCCAAAGTCTAATGTTGGGCGTCGGTTCTTTCGCGTACATTTTTGATGTCTCCCTCCATCGACTTCATCGCGTGCATTGTCGACGTCTTCCTCCACCGACGTGGGAGCACATTGGAAGGCATATGGCATATATATACCATAGCCTTTCCAAAGGTAAAATTATCCACCTGATTCGCTAAAGACTATCACATGCTATTTCGTGCGCATTCCTCGTGGTAGTAACTTCGTGCAAGGCGTTTCGTAGAGCGTGGGTGAAGGAGCCATCTTTTGGCTCGTGTGTTTTAGAAGGTCAAAGCGTTGAAGGTGCTTGGAGGCTCCAAGAGGAGCACGTGGCTCCACGGCGTGGAAGCCATGGTCAAGGTGCTAGTGGGAGAGATGCGCTCGGTTCGACTCACGCGCATGCCAAAGTGGTAAAGCTTTTTAATTATTAAATTTGATTTTTGCTTAGGCTAAAGTTTGTCTTAGGAGAAATAAGGGGAATATTTTTTTTGGAGTTTAGCCTAAGTTAAAGAGAATTTTTATGAGTTTTATGAAAGGTGTTTGTTGAGATTAATTTGTGGGTAAAAATATTTTTACCTTAGAGGAAAGGAAAATTATTTATTGCATTATTTTTCAAAAGAATTATTTTTAAATGCAATATTAAAGTAGGGAGTTATAAGTAGAAATTGGGTTAATTTTTGAGGATATTTTTCTGAAGTAGCTTATGTCAAATTTGAATGGTTGAGATGAAATTGTGATGAGTTAGGGTTTTGAGAAGTGAATATTTAAACTATTGTGGTGTTGGATATTATTTTAAGAATGGAGTAATAAGGTGTATTTGTGAGTTATTATATGCTTTGTATTGTTATCTAACTTCTTTGAGCTTGGCAAAGAAGTGTTTGTGGTTGTGGCAGATGTTTGAGGTTCCTTCATCATCAAGAAAAAGGTATGAGCACATTCTTCCATAGTTGAGTTGATTGGTTGGTTTTCTGGAAAACAAGTTTGGAGTGAAAAGGATTTAATTTGATTTCCTTATTGAGTGTGTTGAGTTAATGCTTCAAGGTTTTCTGGAATAAAGAGTTGTTGTTAAAACCTTGTTTGATAAGCATTGTTGTTGAAGCCATTGGTTAAGTGAAGAATCTGAACTAGGGTTTGAAAAGAACATGAGTATCATTGTTATGTGAGATTGTTTTATAAGCATTGTTGTTGAAGCCATTGGTTGAGTGAAGAACTTGAACTAGGGTTTGAAAAGAACATGAGTATCATTGTTATGTGAGATTGGTTGATAAGCATTGTTGAAATATTTTGAGTGAAGGTTTATATGCTTGGACTAGGGTTTGCAAGCAAGGATTGTTTCATTGAGTGATTGGTTGAGTAGAGTTGGTTGAGCCTAGTCAAGTGGATGTGTGAAGTAATTGTTCAAGTTCCATAAAACAAACTATTCTATATTCTAAATTGATTTGAGAAAGTGATTGAGTATTGAGTTGAATTTGAAGCATATTGAGTCTCTAACAATTCTCTATATGTTTCTAAAAGAATGAGTGAAAGTGATTGAGCATTGAGGTGAATGTGAAGCATATTGAGTCTCTAACAATTCTCTGTATGTTTCTGAAAGAGTGATTGAAAGTGATTAAGCATTGTGATGAGTATAGAGCATATTGAGTCTCTAACAATTCTCTTTATGTTTCTATGAGATTGGACAAGTTCTAGTGTGGACTTGTTGAGCAGATTTGAGGTAAGTCTTTGAGAAGACTTGTGGATAGATTTGGGTAAGCTTTTGTGGAAGCTTACAATATATATTGAGAGCATATTTGGATAAGTTCTTGTGAGAACTTATTGAGCAGATTGGACAAGTTCTAGAGAGGACTTAAGGATAGATTGGTGTGAGATTTTGTGGAAGCTTACAAGGTATATTTGAGATAAGTCTTTGAGAAGACTTGAGAGCAGAGTTGATTGATTGATTTGTTCAAACCTTGAGTTAAGGTTTGGGGTAGATCTAGTAGATTTGATTTGAGATTTAGTCAAGCTTTGAGTTAAGGCTTGAGGATAGATTTGTGCTAGACCGAAGGACTATGTTTAGTACAGATTTGAGATAGAGCTTTGGAGGTGACAGAGTTGAGGATAGAGATCTCCAGCTAGAGCAGGGAGGACAGGTGTCTTCTATGGATAGAGTTCCATTTGCTAAGGGTAGTGGAGGCAGAGGTCTTCTAGAGGATCACCATCCAGAGCAGAGTTAGGATATTGGTGTCTCCTGTGGATAGAGATCCATGAACTTGATTTAGGGGATTGGTGTCTCCTTTGGATAGAGGTCCATAAACATTGTAATAGGGAAAGGATTCCCAAGAGATTGATTGAGAAAGTTTTAGTAAAATATTTTCTCCATGGAGTAGCCCACATTGGGTGAACCATGTAAATTTGGTGTCTCTATTGTGTGTGGTGATTTGTGCATTGCTTTGATTATTGCTATTGATATTGCTATCTATACATTGCATAATATTGGTTGGGAAAGAAAAGTAAAAAGTGGTCTTATACTGTTCACCCCCCTCTCAGTATAAGCTTGTGTTCTTCAATTGGTATCAGAGCGGGTTCCTTCGAAAGAGTTTAACAACTTGAAGGAAAAGCTTACAAGAACACAATGGATTCTAAGAATGGATCATCAGATAATTCAGCACCAATATTTGATGGAAGTGATTATATATATTGGAGTATGAGAATGAAGATTTACCTGATGGCACTTGGCAATGAGATTTGGGAAGCAGTTGAAAATGGATACGATCCCACCAGTTGATCCACCTACAGATAAGGAAGGTAAGCTTCTACAACATTACAATTCAAAAGCAATGAATGCAATTTTGAGAGGTTTGCATAGAACAGAGTCCATAAAAGTTATGCATTGTCAAGATGCAAAAGGAATGTGGGATAAGTTGCAAAATATATATGAAGGAGATAAAGGTGTCAAGAAAGCAAAGATACGAAACCTCAAAGGACAATTTGAAGAGTTAAGAATGAAGGATGAGGAAAACATTAGTACTTATCTACTTCGAATCGATGAGGTTGTTAATGCTATGCAAGGACTTGGACTTAAGGTTGAAGAATCAGATGTTTGTGATAAGGTCTTAAGATCTCTTCCAAAAATATTTAGTGAAAATATTTCTGCTATAGAAGAATCAAAGGATGGTGATTCTTTGACAAGAGATATGTTGCTTGGTATTCTTACAACTTTTGAGTTGAGAACAAAAGAACCTAATCCCCAGAAGGAAGCAACCTTCAAAGCAATCAAGAAGACAAAGGGTAAGAAGTCAGAATCAAGCAATGAGTCATCCAGTGATGAAGAAGCTAATTATGGCAAAAGGAACAAGGATTCAAGAAGATCTAGAGATGCAAAATCTGTTAGATGTTTCAATTGTGGAAAATATGGTCATTATGCAACTGATTGTCAAGAAGCTAAGAATAACAATGATGAAGATAAACAGGATCACAGAAACAGGGAATCAGAAAGATACAGGCATCAAAAGAAAAGCAAGGATGGACAAAGCAGACAAGGAAAGAAGTTCTTTCAAAGGCAAAAGAGGAGCTACTATGCAGACAAGGCAAGTAAGTACTCAAGTGATAGTGATAATAGTTTTTAGATAATGATAAAGATGAAGTCCTATTTATGATTGAAGAAAAAGAAGTCAAGAAAAGGTCACCAATAATTCTCAAGTGTTTTAGATGTGGTAACTTTGGACATCTTGAAGATAGTTGTACAAGAAATGGTTTTAGTTTTAGTGATGATGAATATGAAGATACACTTGAAGGACCAGAAGAGAATATTCTAATGGCTCTAGAGAAAGAAGAAAGTGATCCTATAGAAGATAAGTCAAAATAAAATGAAGATGTGGACAAAGGTAAACAAATAGAGGAAGAATCAGATAAATAAGGATATGATCTTAAGGGAGAACTTATTTATGCTCTTGAAATAGTAAAGAAGGTAAGAAAGCAAAACTCTAAACTTGAGTTTCAGTTTCAAGAATGTGATGAAGAGAGAAGAATGCTTATAGAGGATCTAGACAAATCAAAGGCTAAGACAAAGAAGTTCAAAGATAAGTTAGAAGAAAAGGTCTTAGAATGTGAAAAGTTAGAACAAGAAGTGGTTCTACTAAAGGAAGATTTAGAAAACTCCAAGAGTAAGCTACACAAGTTTGGAAAGAGTTCAAAGATTGTGGATAAGATGATCAAGGTACAAAGAAGGCCAACAAACAAAATAGGTCTTGGTTTTGAACAGGCTCAAAAGAAATAAGAAGAAAAGTCAATCTCAAGTTCTGAAGGAGAAGAAACTTTAGAAGAAGACAATGCAAGAGAAAGTGAGACATCTGAGGATGAGTTGGACAATAGAAAGTTCAACAAAGATAAGAACAATGCACAAAGAAGAAATAGATGGAACAACAATCAGAATAGGTTAAGAGAGACTAAGAGACCAATGAGGTCAAGACAAGGAAACTTCAATGGAAGATGTTTTTCATGTCACAAGTTTGGGCACATGGCTTCACAGTGCAGGACACATGAAAGACAGGAATATGGGAACAAATAACTTTTCCATGGGTATTGCTACTCATGTAATCAGTTTGGTCACAAGGCAATGAATTGCAGGGTTCATGATAGAAAAGGATATGGCTTCACTAGGAGAAATCCTAAGATATTTGCACCTCCAAGGAATAATAACATTAAGTGTTATAAGTGCAATAATGATGGACACACAACAAAATGGTGTAGAGCAGACATTCCAGAATCAAGTATGAACAGGAACAGGAAAAGGGATATGAATAGGAATAGGAAAAGGGATATGGATATGAATAGGAACATGAACAAGAACATGGATATGAACAGAAAAGAACAAGAACAAGAATATGGACATGGACAGGAGCATGGACATGGAAAGGAACAGTCAGAGGAATCAGAAGGATCAGATAAGAAGAAAAGAGGATAAAGGTAAAGACCAGTGCTTGCTGGGAGTAGAAATACTCCCACCCCAGAATTAACCACCTCAAGAAGAGGTGGGGGAGGGGCTAAGCTAAGAGAATCATTCTTAGCCCCGAGCCCCAAAGGTGACCCTTTGCCATTGATGTCAAAGGGGGAGAGATTTGAGTAAGGGGGAGAGATTTGGTATTTGAGTAAAGAGGAGAGATTCGAAAAGAGCATTGAGCCAGGGGGAGCAATGTCCCGGGGGAGCAGAACAAAGAAAAGGTTAAGTTTCTGGTAAAAATAATTTGGGTTGCCATCAATGACAAAGGGGGAGATTGTTGGACATTTTGAGTCAAAGTTGTCATTGATGTCAAGGAACGAAGTTGTCATTGATGTCAAGGAATAAGCTACCGTTGATGTAAAAAGGTCAAAAGGAACAATGCAAAGGTTAATGGCAAAAGAGCTTCATAATATTTTTAATATTATGTGGAAGCATAAGTTTAAAGGTTTTTATTAAAACCATGTTTTGGAAAAATAAAAGGTTTTCCTTAAAACCAATGATGGCAAAAATAAAGGGTTTTTTCATTAAAACCATGTGGGCAAGTTGTAAGGTTTTTCTAAAAACCAAGGAGGCCCTAAAGTTTGGTTTAAAAGGCCAAAGTCCATTTAATTATTAAATTATAATAATTAAATTCTTAAAAGAATTTAATTTATTATATTTAATAAATAATGGCCAAAGTCTAATGTTGGGCGCCGGTTCTTTCGCGTACATTTTCGATGTCTCCCTCCGTCGACTTCATCGCGTGCATTGTCGACGTCTTCCTCCACCGACGTGGGAGCACATTGGAAGGCATATGGCATATATATACCATAGCCTTTCCAAAGGTAAAATTATCCACCTGATTCGCTAAAGACTATCACATGCTATTTCGTGCGCATTCCTCGTGGTAGTAACTTCGTGCAACGCATTTCGCAGAGCGTGGGTGAAGGAGCCATATTTTGGCTCGTGTGTTTTAGAAGGTCAAAGTGCTGAAGGCGCTTGGAGGCTCCAAGAGGAGCACGTGGCTCCACGACATGGAAGCCACGGTCAAGGTGCTAGTGGGAGAGATGCGCTCGGTTCGACTCACGCGCATGCCAAAGTGGTAAAGCTTTTTAATTATTAAATTTGATTTTTGCTTAGGCTAAAGTTTGTCTTAGGAGAAATAAGGGGAATATTTTTTTTGGAGTTTAGCCTAAGTTAAAGAGAATTTTTATGAGTTTTATGAAAGGTGTTTGCTTGAGATTAATTTGTGGGTAAAAATATTTTTACCTTAGAGGAAAGGAAAATTATTTATTGCATTATTTTTCAAAAGAATTATTTTTAAATGCAATATTAAAGTAGGGAGTTATAAGTAGAAATTGGGTTAATTTTTGAGGATATTTTTCTGAAGTAGCTTATGTCAAATTTGAATGGTTGAGATGAAATTGTGATGAGTTAGGGTTTTGAGAAGTGAATATTTAAACTATTGTGGTGTTGGATATTATTTTAAGAATGGAGTAATAAGGTGTATTTGTGAGTTATTATATGCTTTGTATTGTTATCTAACTTCTTTGAGCTTGGAAAAGAAGTGTTTGTGGTTGTGGCAGATGTTTGAGGTTCCTTCATCATCAAGAAAAAGGTATGAGCACATTCTTCCATAGTTGAGTTGATTGGTTGGTTTTATGGAAAACAAGTTTGGAGTGAAAAGGATTTAATTTGATTTCCTTATTGAGTGTGTTGAGTTAATGCTTCAAGGTTTTCTGGAATAAAGAGTTGTTAAAACCTTGTTTTATAAGCATTGTTGTTGAAGCCATTGATTAAGTGAAGAATCTGAACTAGGGTTTGAAAAGAACATGAGTATCATTGTTATGTGAGATTGTTTTATAAGCATTGTTGTTGAAGCAATTGGTTGAGTGAAGAACTTGAACTAGGGTTTGAAAAGAACATGAGTATCATTGTTATGTGAGATTGGTTGATAAGCATTGTTGAAATATTTTGAGTGAAGGTTTATATGCTTGGACTAGGGTTTGCAAGCAAGGATTGTTTCATTGAGTGATTGGTTGAGTAGAGTTGGTTGAGCCTAGTCAAGTGGATGTGTGAAGTAATTGTTCAAGTTCCATAAAACAAACTATTCTATATTCTGAATTGATTTGAGAAAGTGATTGAGTATTGAGTTGAATTTGAAGCATATTGAGTCTCTAACAATTCTCTATATGTTTCTAAAAGAATGAGTGAAAGTGATTGAGCATTGAGGTGAATGTGAAGCATATTGAGTCTCTAACAATTCTCTGTATGTTTCTGAAAGAGTGATTGAAAGTGATTAAGCATTGTGATGAGTATAGAGCATATTGAGTCTCTAACAATTCTCTTTATGTTTCTATGAGATTGGACAAGTTCTAGTGTGGACTTGTTGAGCAGATTTGAGGTAAGTCTTTGAGAAGACTTGTGGATAGATTTGGGTAAGCTTTTGTGGAAGCTTACAATACATATTGAGAGCAGATTTGGATAAGTTCTTGTGAGAACTTATTGAGCATATTGGACAAGTTCTAGAGAGGACTTAAGGATAGATTGGTGTGAGCTTTTGTGGAAGCTTACAAGGCAGATTTGAGATAAGTCTTTGAGAAGACTTGAGAGCAGAGTTGATTGATTGATTTGTTCAAACCTTGAGTTAAGGTTTGGGGCAGATCCAGCAGAGTTGATTTGAGATTTAGTCAAGCTTTGAGTTAAGGCTTGAGGACAGAGATTGAGGATAGATTTGTGCTAGACCGAAGGACTATGTTTAGTACAGATTCGAGGATAGAGTTTGGTGCAGATTTGAGGATAGGTTTGTGCCAGACCAGAGATAGATATTGAGGATAGATTTGTGCTAGACCGAAGGACTGTGTTTAGTACAGATTTGAGATAGAGCTTTGGAGGTGATAGAGTTGAGGATAGAGATCTCCAGCCAGAGTAGGGAGGACAGGTGTCTTCTATGGATAGAGTTCCATTTGCTAAGGGTAGTGGAGGCAGAGGTCTTCTAGAGGATCACCAACCAGAGCAGAGTTAGGAGATTGGTGTCTCCTGTGGATAGAGATCCACGAACTTGATTTAGGGGATTGGTGTCTCCTTTGGACAGAGGTCCATAAACATTGTAATAGGGAAAGGATTCCCAAGAGATTGATTGAGAAAGTTTTAGTAAAATATTTTCTCCGTGGAGTAGCCCACATTGGGTGAACCACGTAAATTTGGTGTCTCTATTGTGTGTGGTGATTTGTGCATTGCTTTGATTACTGCTATTGATATTGCTATCTATACATTGCATAATATTGGTTGGGAAAGAAAAGTAAAAAGTGGTCTTATACTGTTCACCCCCCTCTCAGTATAAGCTTGTGTTCTTCAATATTTAGGTTTATCTTGTTCTAAAGGATCTGAAGTGCAAGGAATAACCTCAAAAACACACTCTTCTTTAAATTTCTCTAGAGACCCTAAAGTGCAAGGATACTCTTCTATAGCAATTATCTTCTTATTTTACCCTAAAAACCTAAATTGTTGTGGATTTCCTCCAACCTCACTTCTACATTATTCTGCTCTCGAAACCTTAAAGTGCAAGTGATAACATCTTCACCACTTTCACTTTTATAACCTGAAGAGGATTCTATACTACTTGAGGAAAATGAAGATGATTTACCTGGAATAAACTTGACCTTTTTTGCTATCTTTATTTTGGGCTTTACCTCCACATCTTCTTTTGTACCTTTAATTCCTTCTAAACTTGCCAATTGATATTGTCGATGAGATTTCTTTACCTCTTCTTTTGGAGTGGAAATCCTTGATTTGATCTTGCTTCTATTATTGAATGATTTCCTTGCTTTGTCTTGAAGTTTATCTCATGGCTAGAATTTATCTCTTTCTTCATAGTTTTTACTTTGCAAACTCTTGCCATGTGTCCAATCTCAAAATAATTGTGGCAACGAAATTCAATATTTTCTTAATCTACTTGCTGATCCCATTCTCTTTATTCGGATTTAATCTTAATGGATTGTGGCAAAGGTTTTGAAATATCCATAGAAACACATATGCGAGTATATATAGCATGCTTTCGCTCCTTAGTTGTTGGTCCTTCCTTGATGAATTCCCCTAGGGTATTTCCAATATTTTTTAAAACATCCTTATATATTAGTTGATATGGAAGTCCAAAAAGCCTAACCCACACTGGAAGCTTCTTAATAGTTTTCGTCTCAACTAAAAAACTTTCCATGGTCTCAAATAAAGTGCATCTCTTCCATAAACCATGGGCCACAAACCATTATTTTATCCTAATTTTTGAACTAGAAAAGATGATGAGAAAAAAACCTTTAGGAAGAAAAGTCACAGAATAATTTGAAATCAATCCCCACTTCCACTTGATCCAATTTTGAATCTCCAAAAACCCTGACCATGATCTTTGTAACTTACAAAAGAAAACAAAAGTATTTCTTTTGTTTTCTATGCGATTCAAAAATTCACATAAAGGTAATTATCATTGCAATATGTTTTAGGGGGACAACGTAACGGTCAAGGATTTGGCTCTTCTTTGGGAGGTCTAAGATTCAAACCACGATGTGGACGAATGTGTGAGGGGTGGGTGTGCGATGGTTATGCGTTGATCATAGGAGTTTCTCACACTAACCAAATAAAAAAAATATATCATTGCAATATAATATCTTTAAATATTTTTTATTAATAATTTATGTTGTAGTTAAATATGTATTAATAATCAATAATAAAAGCATCTGTGGGTGCAGTGCAACGGTCCAGGCTTTGGCTCTTCTTCGGGAGGTTCAAGGTTCAAACCACGGTGTGGGCTAGTGTGTGATGGGGTAGGTGTGTGGTGGCTTTGTGTTAAATTCTCTATTGATAAGTATAGCTCTCGACTTTACGAGGGTTCATGGTTGGGAGGAGATTGCTCAGCCCTGTGCGTCAATCATAAATATTTCTCACAATAACCAAATAAAAAAATAATAATCAACAATAAAAAATATTTTATAATATTGATTTATTAAAATATTTGAAAATTAAAATATCATATATTTGAATATTAATTGAAAAACTAAAATAAATTAAAAAATCATTTATAACAATAATAATCCTAAAAAAAATTTATTATATGTAAGTGGCCTCATATCAATCCAAATCAATATAATTAAACGAGGTTATAAGTGTTTATCAAAATCCCTATCCTTAACTACCCAATTTAAAATCTTTATGTGACATAAAACATTAGAATACCATTATAGTACTTTGAAGACTAATACTTGTTAAGTTAACCTATAACCAAACCATAAGAGTCAGACCAATTGAAAAGCCAACCAATATATTATTCTTCTACTTGAAATTTAGGAATTACAATGCTTAAATAACTTAGGAAAAACCTTGAAATAGAAATAGGGATATTTGAGAGAAATAATAGGGAGCAGGTTAATAGGGAGGAAACGAATATAATCGCTCCTTGCCGTCCAGTGACTTGTCGTCCACCTTGTCGTCCACCTTGCCGTCCAATGAGGGTAAAAGGAGGTAGTCAAAGCTAAACAAGTTGAAACCCAAATTTTTACAATTTTACCATCTTGCTTCCTATATTCCAACATTCTCCCCCTTAAAGTTGAGAGGACTGACTATACAGTCTCTCAGCTTTATATATTGAGCTTTAGCCATGCCTTTGGTGAAGATATCTGCAATATTTTCCAAAGTGCTACAATATTTAAGCTCAACAATCTGGTGCTCCACCATATCGCGGATGAAGTGATACTTCATATCAAAATGCTTTGATCTGCTATGGTGGATTGGATTGTATGCCAACTGAATGGCACTCATGTTATCACTATACAGTCGAGTTGGACCACTTTGTCTTTCTCCAATCTCTTCAAGGATTTTTCTTAGCCATAGGACTTGAGTACTAGCATGAGTGATGGCTATATACTCAGCCTCAGTAGATGATAAAGCTACAACAGTTTGTTTCTTGGAACTCCAAGTGATTAGTCCTGATCCTAGACTAAAACAGTTCCCTGATGTAGACTTCCTATCATCTATATTGCTGCCCCAATCACTATCACTGAAGCCAACTAATTTCACAGAATTACATTTGTGGTAATGGATTCCAAAATCCAATGTACCTTTTACATATCTTAAGATTCTTTTAGTTGCTTGTAGATGCAGCTCAGATGGATTTGCCATAAACCTTGAGACTAGAGAAACAACATACTGAATATCGGGCCTTGTGTTGGTGAGAAACATCAGACTCCCAACCATGCTCCTGTAAGTGGTCATGTCAACCTTTGGTGCTCCGTCATCCTTGCTCAATTGGATCCCATGTCCAATTGGAGTTGCAACTGATTTGCATTGCTCCATAGCAAATTTCTTGATCATCTCTCGAGCATACTTGTGTTGACATATGAAGATCCCCTTATTTGATTGATGCACTTCCATTCCTAGGAAGTATCGCATTACACCGAGATCTTTCATCTCAAACTGCTTCATCATGGAGTTTTTGAACTCCATATTCATTTTAGTGTTACTACCCATAAATATTAGATCATCCACATACAAACAAACTATGAGAATGTCTACACCATGCTTTAGGTAGTACAGAGTTGGTTCACTTTTGCTTCTTGTGAATCCATACTCACTGAAATAGCCGTCAATTCATGAGTACCAAGCTCTTGGTGCTTGCTTGAGGCCATAAAGTGCTTTTTTCAATTTATAAACAAGGTTCTCCTTTCCTTGTTCTTGGAAACCTTGAGGTTGTTGAACATACACCTCTTCTGTCAAGTATCCATTCAAAAAAGCACTTTTCACATCCATGTGTTGAATGTTCCATCCTTTATGGGCAGCCAAGGAAAGAACTGTTCTGATTGTTTCTTGTCGTGCAACAGGAGCAAAGGTTTCCTCATAATCAATTCCAAATTTCTGAGTAAAACCTTTAGCTACTAATCTCGCCTTGTGCCTCTCAATGCTTCCATCAGCATTGTATTTGGTCTTGTAGACCCATTTGCATCCAACACATTTTTTTTCTTTGGGTAGCTCTACTAGCTCCCATGTATCATTATTTTTTATAGAGGTTATTTCCTCTTTCATGGAATCTTGCCATACATTTTTAGTACAAGCCTTCTCATAGCTAGGTGGTTCTAGTTGTGCACTAGCCAATAAAGCATAATTGACTACATCACCCTTAGGTTCATGGGAGTCATCATCCCCATACAATTGCAAATTTTCAAGTTGTTGCAAAACTGTATTCATTTCACTAGCTTGACTTCTAGTATATCTTTTCTGGAAATTTTGATCCAACATTTGAAAATATGGATGATGTTGTAATGTTCTTTTGCCTCTTGATGGAGAATCAAGGTCCATCGGTGAAGAACTTACTGATCGTTGTGGAGAAGGACTTGGAGTGGTAAATGATGTACTTGATGAAGTACTCCTGCTTGGGCTTGGTGGGGGTGGTTTGCCTTTCCCTTTTGTTGAAGACACTTGTTGTACCTGTGAAGAACTTACATCTTGGGACTCATCATCAATATAGATTCTTTGATGACCCCATTCTCCCCCTTCATCAAAAATTACATCCCTGGAGAGTATGAATTTATGGGTCTTGGGATTGTAGAGTCTATAACCTTTTGTAGACTCACAATACCCTACAAATATACAAGCTTGACTTTTGGGATCAAGCTTCTTCCTTTTCTCATCAGGAATGTGTGCATATGCTAAAGAACCAAAAACTTTGAAATGCTTTACATTTGGTTTCTTTCCGTACCATCCTTCATAAGGAGTGATACCTTCTAAACTAGAAGTGGGACTCCTATTTAGAATATATACACTTGTTCTTACAACATCAACCCAATACATATTAGAGAGATGCTTAGTCTGAAGCATCGTTCTTGCCATCTCAACTAGTGTGCGATTCTTTCTCTCGGCCACACCATTCTGTTGTGGGGTATAGGCAGTGGTGAATTGCCTCTTGATCCCACTTGCTTTACAATATTTCAAGAATTCATTTGAGGAGTACTCACCTCCTCGATCTGTCCGAAGACACTTTACATAATGCTCACTCTGTTTCTCTACAGTATTTCTGAAATCTATGAAGCAATCAAATGCTTCATCTTTATGTTTCAAAAAATATATCCAACACATTCTAGAAAAATCATCTATGAATGTGAGAAAATAAGAATTGTTTCCAAGACTCTTAGTCTGCATGGGACCACAAATGTCCGAATGCACTAACTGAAGTGGATAGCTGGCTCTCCACGCTTGGCCTTTTGGAAACTTCGATCTTGAGTGCTTGCCCAAAGCACATCCTTCACAAACTTCCTTATGTTCATTGATTTTGGGAAGTCCGGTCACCATAGCTTGAGATGTCAAAAGTTTTAAGCTAGCGGAATTAAGGTGACCATATCTCAAGTGCCAAAGTACACTTGGATTAGAGATTGCTACATTTGCAAGTTGGTCTCCCCCTGGTTCACCAAATTTGAGAGGGAATAACCGATTCTTGGTCATGGGGACCTGTGTGATGACTCGATTACAATTGTTTTTATCAAGAATGATACATTTTCCTTCATCAAAAACAAGTTTGTAATTATTCTCCATCATTTGCCCAACGCTTAGCAAATTGTGTTGGAGCTTTGGAGTGTAGTAGATGTCATTCACTTTCTTTAGACCTTCTTTCGTTGGAACCGCCATGGCTCCAATGCCTTCGACTTGCAATGATTTGTCATCCCCTAACTTGATATGAGATTTGTAAGTGGAATCTAAAGTAGCAAATAGATCTTGTTTGCCACTCATATGGTTGGAGCAACCAGTATCCAAAATCCATGTGTCATTGAGATTTTGGTCTGATTGTCCATAAGAAAGAAAAATATTAGAGGTGTCTTCTTCTTCACCATAGTTGCCATACTGACTGCTGCTACCTTGAGAAGTTTTGACCAGCAATCGTGAGCGAAGTGTCCTTGTTTGCCACAGTTGAAGCAAGCTGTTTTGGACTTGTTACTTCCTCGCCCTTGATTTCCACCTTGTCCTGAATTGCCACCTTGATTCTGGTTGCCTCCTCTATTCTGATTGCCTCCTCTATTGGAGTTGCCTCCTCTTGAGTTGCCTCCTCTAGAGTTGCCTCGGCCTCTGCCTCTGCCTCTTTGTTGTCCTCTGCCTCTGCCTCTTCCTTGTCCATGTCCTGCGGCCTCATTAGATGTGAAGGCTTTGTCATCACCTCCATAACTTGTTGAAGGTGCACCTTGTAGTCTCTCCTCATGAGACATTAATGATCCTATCAAGGTATCAAAAGTGAGAGTGGATAAGTCTTTGGATTCTTCGATGATGATTGCAATGTGATTCCACTTAGGAAGAAGTGTTCTTAACACCTTCTTCACCACTATTTCTGGTTTTGTGTCATCACCCAGAGTTTGCATCATATCTACTATGGCTTTAACTCGCACGCAGTAATCTCCCACTCTCTCATCTTCTTTCATCTTGAGATTTTCAAAATCTCTTTTCAATGTCTGAAGTCTGACTTGCTTCACTTTATCACTTCCTTGGAAACCTTCTTGCAAGGCTTGCCATGCATCTTTAGCAGTTGTACTAGATGCTATTCTAGGAAAGATACTCTTTTCTAATGCCGCTTGAAGATGGTAAAGGGCAAAAGAGTTGTTCTTTTGGGCTTCTTTCATTGTCTTCTTATCGGCTGCACTTAATGTATTCCAATCACTAGGAGCTATGTAACCGTCTTCTACGATGTCCCATAATCCTTTTCCTATGAGTAATGTTCGCATTTTTATTGACCAGTACTCATAGTCATACCCATTGAATTCAGGAATAGGGAGATTGTTGTTTGAGGCCATTACAATCAAGTAGCTAGAAACTCACTTTTATTGACCTATTACAAGAAAGCAATCTGCTTTGTGAAAGAAGAAAGAAAGAAGAGGAAATTACAAATTGAGATCAAGCCTTGCTTGACTCACCCGTTCACTGATAGCTTGATCTTCTTGTTGTGGCTCAGCTATCTCTGGATGCATAAAATTGTCAGCTATCTGTTCTTCGTCATCATTGATCAATATGATCTTTGGTGATTCGGGCTCTAAAATTTCCACTGAATTACTATAGTGAGTATATTCAGATTCTTGAGGAGCAATTTCTACTGATTCAGATTGCTCAAATCTACTCCCAAAAGAATTATCTTCAGAATCTGCCAAGTACCCTGAGTCAGGATGTCTCTGGTGTGCGATTACCGCGTTCTGCAACTGAGCAAAAACTGTATGGAGGCCAAGGGTTCGCACATTCTCATCAAAATTTTCAGCGTTGGATCTAATCAATAGTCCACAGAGAGCATGATAACATCCACTTGATCTTATCATCTAAGTGTTGTTTACAAAAATGCAAAATTTTGATGATAGAAAATTTCCCTGAAATTTTCTTTACAATAATTTCCTCTTAGGAAATTTATTACTCGTAAAATCTCTCAAATTTTTATAAATGTTCACCTTGCAAAGCGTGAAAATTTTAAGCCTCTCAGACTTTATAACATGAATTTCCTCTTAGGAAATATTTATCTCTATGCCCTCCTTGTTTAAAGTTTGCATAAAAAAAAACTTTAATAATGATATTAATTAATAAAAAAAAAAAATATTAATTAAAATATTTATTTTAATTAATTTTTATTTTTAAATTATTAATAAATATTTACTAAAGTTTTTTATTAAACAAATAATACAGAAAAACTTAAAAAAAAAATCAAAACTGGTCTGCTGGGTTTCGAACCCGCGACCAAGGAGTGCAACTTTTAAACTAGGCTCCTCGAGCCAAGTGAGCCACGACACACAGCTTGGTGATAATTACAAGCGCTTTATGCGCATTCTATCTCACGACTTAAGGTTTAAAAAAAAATTAAAAACCTACGACCTTCGGCCACCCGGACCTGCGATCTTCTGCGACTTGGGAACCTCTGTCGTCCTGCCGTCCTTCCTTGTCCCAAATCTCACAAACCACACCGAACACCTCTGCAGCTCTGCGATTATGGATCCGACGTCACCTCTGCAATTCTGCGATTCTGGATCCGACGTCACCTCTGCAACTCTATGATTCGCGCGATGTCTGCGATCTGAGAGCGTTTGTTGTGACCAAGGTTGAGACGTCTGCCACGAAATAGTTGTGCTGCTCCGGTTTGCTGATGAAATGGAATCAAAAAATGTTGTCTCCTATCGAGCACAACCGCTGGTTTCGAGCCAACAATTATATAAAAAAATTAAAGCTTAAATATCCCACATGCAAGCGGGCAAAGCTTATTTTAGGCTTTAAAAAGCCTTTGACTCAATATTGTTTTCGACTGCCTACGGGCAGTCGGACTTCCTACCTTTTGCCCTCCCGCGACTTGATCCTCCTGCCACGTTGGGGTTGAGTCCGTCTGCCACGTCAGGGTCAGCCCGCTTCCAGGTTTTGCCTCGTAGTCCGCATCGTTGTCAGCCCGCTTCCAGGTTTTGCCTCGTAGTCCGCATCGTTGTCCAGCCCGTCGGTCGTGTGGTAGGATTGGTTGCCCATGTCAAATATGTCACACCCAACGTCTCATAGTATGTGCCTTGGGTTTCATGTTGGTCACTCCTCGAGCTCCGTGCCAAGGCTCTGATACCAAGTATAAGAGTCAGACCAATTGAAAAGCCAACCAATATATTATTCTTCTACTTGAAATTTAGGAATTACAATGCTTAAATAACTTAGGAAAAACCTTGAAATAGAAATAGGGATATTTGAGAGAAAGAATAGGGAGCAGGTTAATAGGGAGGAAACGAATATAATCGCTCCTTGTCGTCCAGTGACTTGTCGTCCACCTTGCCGTCCAATGAGGGTAAAAGGAGGTAGTCAAAGCTAAACAAGTTGAAACCCAAATTTTTACAATTTTACCATCTTGCTTCCTATATTCCAACACAAACATGGTTTCCGTTGGATACATAAATCCAGTAATAAATAGTTTCCGTTGGATACATAAATCAGTAATAAAAATATTTCTCTTATTTTCTATTATAAATTTGAATTCATCGATACATCATGACCTTTGACCTAACTTGTATAGAATGCACCTCAAAATAGAGGCAACTATCATTGAAATATAACATTTTTAAATGGTTTTTATTAATAACTTAATTTTAATAACTTATAATATCTTAAAAATATATAAATAATAATTTTTTTAATGTTAATTTAGTAGAATATTTGAAAGTTAGAATAATGTATATGCAAATATTAATTGGAAAACCGAAACCATTTCAAATATAATTGCTCATATATATATATATATAATAATATTAAATTTTGTTTTCATTATATATACATGATATCATGTCAATTTAAATTATTATAATTTAGCAAGGTTAAGGGTATTTGTCAAAATCCTCACTATTAATATCCTATTTAGAAAAATGACTTAATTTTCACGTCTTCAACATTATGTTCCTCTGGTCAACATGGAACGTTATATCAAATAGTTTGCAATTGATAAAAAAATATATTAGCTGGTCAATTAACGAGGGGAATTATGTAAGATTTTGGTTTGATGTTTGATTGAAGCCTTATCCTCTTATATTTGACTCAAAATGGTTACAATTAGCTTAGGAATCCTTAGTTTGTAAAGGTCCAAAGGTTAAAGACTATATTAATATGAGTAACAACTACATATCATAGATTTCTATTAACAACCTAGCTGAATGAGAGAAATTCAAACAAGTTGTAAATGAACTTAAAAAATGTTTCAAGAGTTTTATTTATCAACTTTTACATGAAATGATGAGTTGGTTTGAAATCTTTCAAAAATGGTGGATACTCAGTCAAATTGAGATATAAGGATTTAGAGCAAACAAAATTTCCTACTTCCAAAGCTTTTCCTTGGAAGATTGTTCGGACACTAGATGCTCTTCTTAAGGCCTCAACATTCCTTTCATTAGTAGTTCAAAGCAAGATTCTTGCAGGAGAGAGTCTACAAAGAAGAGGACGTCATGGGCCTTTTAGATGTGCCTTCTGTGAGAAGGATTTATAAACATAAGACCATTTCCTTCTTCATTGTCCCTTTGTTGATACCATTTGAGGTTACTTTTTTTAAATATAAAAATATATTGGGTAGTTCTATCAACATTGAAAGAGTTTGAAATATTTGATTAATTATTTCAAAGCTAAAGCATCGTGTATTATGTTGTATTCTATGAAGGATTGGACCTGTCATTATTTGTTGTAATTTATGAATTGAAAGGAGAAACAATTTTTTTAAAATAAATCTCAAAATCATTCCCAAGTTTTGAACCATATTATTACCTTTCTTAAAGAATGATTATAAATATGGTGCTCATCATGAGAAGTCTTAAGTGCAAAAAATGAGTGGTAATAAATTGGTTACATGGTTTGAACATACATGGAAGAGTCATCTATGATAATGCCAAACAAAGGATCTTCTTCAATCTAAGGTAAAATGGAAATGTCCAATAATTAGATTTATCAAAAGTAAATTTGATTGTGCTTCTAAAAGAAATCTAGGAAAAAGTTGTGGAGGTGGTTTTTTTAAAAATAATGAAGGCAAAATTCTAGTGACTTAATATGGAACTTCAACTAACAACTATGTAGAGGCTAGGGCACTTCTTATGGAGATTAAAATTACAATAGAAAAAAGATGGAAATATATTTCAATTGAGGAGATTCACAATTTATCATTAATGTTATCAACAAAAATGGATGTAGGAATTGGATAAAAAATAATGTTATTATTGATGATCATCATCTACTATTGGAAGTAATCTCTTGGAAATGTGGGTGTATTTATAGAAAAGAAAATTGGGTAGTAGAGAATTTTAACCAATCGTAATATTGATCTTTATCTTGGTGAAATTCAAATATTAAAAGGCAAAGTGATTTTTATCTCTTAATCAAAATAATGTCAAGGAGTTCATTGTAAAACATAATACTTCAAAAAAATTGAAAAATATATTTAAAAAAAAAATAAAAATATTTACGATGAAAAAATGTTAAATAAAGTTTAATTAATCTAACACCAAATATAATATTTTAATAATTTTATAAAAATTACACTTAACTTATTAAAAAATAAATTAAAAATAAAAATAAAAATATGTTGAAATAAAATCAACTTCAGTTAGATAAACCATGACAGTTATATAACTCCAATATCAAAAAGCAAACAATTCATTTAGCAAGAAGGGTGGTTGAGAGAGAAGGGCATGTACATATAGGTGGTGCATAAATTCATAACGATGCGTTCTTGTGTTTTTATTAATATAACTCCAATATCAAAAAGCAAACAATTCATTTAGCAAGAAGGGTGGTTGAGAGAGAAGGGCATGTACATATAGGTGGTGCATAAAATTCATAACGATGCATTCTTGTGTTTTTATTTTGTATATCTTTTTTAAGAGTGTTTTATAATAGATGGATAGTAGTAGGTTGAGTGGTTGATTCGGTTTTTAATGAGTGGTTGTTAATTTGAGGTTGAGTGTTTTAATGTCGAACTTTTTCATGTCTTTTATTATTGGAAGGAATGTTTACCAAAGTAAAACAGATTATAGCTTTCCAAAATTTAATCGCGTTAATAGAAATAAAATGATAAGAAAATATTAATTTAAAAATATAAAAAATCATTACAAATAAATTGAAAGAATCATCTTTTTGTTTGATTAGGGGCATCCTAACAATAAGAAGCTATATTCTCAAGTTAATATTGTCGACGCTGAAAGAAGAGGAATGGAAGGTGATAGGAAAAAAATGTGGAGCAGTGGGTAGTTATAATTTTTTAGTTATCGAAAGGTCTAGGTTCAAATCTCTCCTTTCACATGTTGTGGATATGTTGTACATAAAAAGATTTCTCATAAAAAATATGATGACTCGACGAAATAATCTTCTCGATTTAAAAAAACATTTTTATTAAAAAACATGATATTTCATTGTTATAAGTTCACATTAAACCCACAATAAAACATAACTTTCACCGGATATAAAGTAATAAAAACATTTCTTTTATTTTTTATTATGAATTTGAATTCATGTATAGATAACTATAAAGTAATAAAAATATATTTTTTATTTTTTATTATGAATTTGAATTCAAGTATAGATAACATAACTTTCATTGCATATAAAGTAATATAAATATTTTTTTTTATTTTTTAATATGAATTTGAATTTATGTATAGATAACTTATATGTTAATACAAAATGTATTCATAGTATTGTAGAGTTGGTGAACGTCTTAGGTGTTGGTAGAAGCCGACCTAGGTTCTATTTTCCCTGTCTCCACCTTGTAGATATATGGCACAGTTGGTGAATGTCTTGTGTGTTGGTAGAGGTCGATACAGGTTCCATTTCTTTTGTAACAATCTCTTATGACTAATGTCATATGGTACACCCATATGGGATAGCTCTGACTAGCCACAAAGCTAGTTTTAGGGGTTTTATTCTAGCTAAATTTTAATTTGTTGGTTAAGGTTTCTTGTGGAGGCTTTGCTAGGGTTTTTTGCTCGCATGTTGTTGTTGCTTGTTTGCTCTTTCATCGACCGCCATACCACTAGTGCCCTTACAGGATCTACACACACTGTGCCATTTTGTGTAACTACTCCACCTCGGGCGAGGGGCTCCTTCCCTTTCGATGGTTGCCTCTCAGGCCGCCATTTCACTAGTTAGTGAAGTTGCAGCTACGGAGAGCCATGGCACCAGTAAAACAACCCAGGAAGTTTATCCTGAAGGTAGTTCCTCTATGTCGAACATAGTCCTGCCCATGCAGGATTTTGATAAAGCCTACAATTGGCTTGAGAGTCACACCCTGGTTGGGTACTTTCTGGGGAGGATTCCTAGTGACTCGCTAATCCGTCAATGGATTCAACAAGTCTGGCATCCATATGGCATAAAAGTTGACCATATTCAAAACCTTACTAAAGTTTTTTATTTTATTTTCAGTTTGTCGATCCGCAACATGTCGTTGCAGTTATGAGCAAAGGTCCTTGGTATGTTAGAAATACCCTTTTAATTCTTCAGCCCTGGCACCATAATTTTATAGTTTTTGCTGATGTTTCCCTACGTGTCCTAGTTTGGGTGGAATTCTCGGGTCTCCCTTTGCCCCTTTGGTCATTCTTGCCACAACTTGTCGCACCCATTGGCAAGTTTGTGTGCATGGAGCCACAAAAATTCTATGTTGTGCGGCCATACAAATGCATCTGCATTGAGATTGATCTCTCAAAGGACCTTAAGGATTCTATTGATATTCAGGTTGGTGAGACCCATTTCCAACAATGGGTGGTTTATATCAATCTCCCCAATACCTATTATCGATGTCAGTCTACAGCTCACAAGATAAAATACTACCCTCTTATGGAGGGTCGATTCAAAAATCGAGCTCCAGTAGAGACGTCAATACCTTCAAATATAATTAAATCTACCCCTCCCACTAATGGAGGGGAGGAATGGACATCTATCACTAGGAAGAATGGTAAAGGAAATCGACCACAACCTTCTATGGGAGCTGGTAAAAAGGAGTCTCAACCGAGCTCTCAGTCAGGGAGCTCTCATGCAACCTCTATAGAAGGAACTTCTATTTCTCTTCCTGTAGGTACCTCTAGTGGTAATAACAAAAATGTTTCCCCAACTCTTCAAGCCTCCTAGTCGGCTAAGCCATCAGCTATGCCAGAGTCCATCCCCTCAAGTGGATGCCCTATCTCTCCACCTAATATGCCTAGTGAAGTTCCCTCATGAAACCCTCATCACTCTCGCAGTCCAGTTAGGGAGGCCTCAGGCATCCCTTTGGAGAAGCGATGATAGATATATTTTTTTCATGAAAACCATAATAGGTTTCTCACAAACACCTTTGAATCTTTGGCAGATTTTGAGGACTCTGAGGTCATCGAAGGAAATATGCTCCTCGATCATGTCTCATGAAGTGCATGTCTTGGAATGTCAGGGGTTTGATAGATCCTGTGCACAAGTACATAGTGCATCAAGGTTTGGATGAATTCAAGACCAAATTTGGTAGTATTGATATTCTTTGCCTTCAAGAAGTCAAAGTCACTAACTTTATTTTATCTAGTACTTGCTCCTTTCTCTAGCCTCGAGGCCACACCTTTCATACTATGCATGACATAGGTAAAGGAGGGGCAATCATCTACCTTTTAAAACCTTATCATTCTAGATTGATCTCTTGGGGTTGTGACCCTTCTAATCATGTCGTCTGGGTTGTGATGGAGATTGATGACCATCTTCTTGGTGTGCTCAACATCTATGCACCTAATGATACCAATGATCATTGTGCACTTTGGTGGTGGGTGGCACTCTCTCTCCCCCTACTATCTGGTTGCTCTATGGAGACTTCAATATGATCAAATTCCCACATGACAAGGTGGGTCTTCTTCCCATGAGGTGGGCCACAAGGGAAAGAGAAGCATGGTTTTTCATGAAAGAAAATTTGGGGATCTCTAACCCCAATAGCTCTTTTTTCCTAGCTAGTGCTTGGTTCACGTGGTCTAACAACCAATAGGGTGAGAGTCATGTTCTAAAAATATTGGATAGAGCCATGCTCTCAAATTTTGATATTTTCTCCTTTGAGCGACCCTCATCTTCTTCTCCCTTTGTCTCTGTCCACCTCGAGCTCTACTTGTCTGACCATTCTCCCATTTCCTTTTCCATTCTGGTTTCTTCTACCCCCACTCCTCTTTCTCGATCATAATTTTACCTTAATACCTCTATTCTGCACCACCCCATGTTGAGGGCCTATGTTATCAAAATTTGGAACCTAGTCCCTAGACCAAAAGGGGCCTCAGGCTGGATTGATTGGTGGAATGTTGCTATCCAACACACTACCAGCTTCCTACGCTCACTTGGGTGTAAGATTGCTAAGTTTCATCATCGCTCCAATGCTGCTCTTAAGTGGGAGTTGGAAGTGGCCTCAACTCAACTTCAGTCCAATCCTTTCAATGAGGAGCTTCAGAGGCACCTTGCTATGGTTAAACACCAGCTTCTGATGGTAGAGCACTATGATGCCAAAGGGGCACAAATCAAGGTGAGGTTGCACTGGCTCAAATTTGGAGATAGGGTGACCAAGGAGTTCTTTCATCGCTTGCATCCTCATAATAAATTTTTGGGTATTAAAGCCCTTAACATTAATGGAGAGCATGTTTCTAAACTTCCTAGTATTCTCTCTACTTTTGAAGAGCACTACTAGACTATGTTTGTAGCTCAGGCCCACTCCTCGCAATATGACTAAGCTCTTAAATCCTACCTTTTTGTTGTCCCAGAGTGGCTTTCTGAGTCTCAAAGAGCTGCCTGTGAAAAGACCCTCTCTTTGAAGGATCTAGAGGAAGCTCTTTCTCAGATGGCCAATGATAAGTCCCCTGGTCTTGATGGCTTTCCCCTATGAATTCTACAAGTCCCTTTGGGACACTGTTGGGCCTGATCTTCTCAAAGTCTATCAGGAGGCCTTCTCTAAGGGTTCTTTGGGCCCTAGTATTAATCAAGGGATTATTAAATTTATCCCCAAGGTTGGTGATCCTGAAATCATCACCAATTGGAGACCTATTACTCTCCTTAATGTTTCCTATAAGATCATTGCCAAAGCCCTGGCTTTATGCATCCACCATCTCCTTCCTATTATTGTGCACCCAGAGCAAATTGGCTTCATTCGGGGTAGGTTCATCCTTGACAATATTATTGTTGTCTAGGAAGGCATGGAGTGGGCTCGCAATTCCAACCAATGATCATTATTCATCAAAATTGACTTTGAGAAAGCCTATGATAGGATCGATTGGTCATTCATTCTAGCCATGCTTAAAGCTCTTGGTTTTGGGCCATGTTTCATTAGTTCTATGGAAATATTGTTTGTTGAGGCTTCAACTATTTTGTCCATTAACAGACACAAGTCCTCAACCATTGGGCTCTTTCGATCCATTAGACAAGGTTGTCCATTGGCACCATCCCTTTATGTCCTCGTTGCTAAAGGGTTTGGCTATTTACTAGCTCACCATGCTGCTCAGGGGTCTATTCGAGGAATTTCTCTCCCTGAAGGTGAGACTCAATTGATCAATGGTCATTTTGTTGATGACTCTTTCCTCACTCTTATTGAGGAAGAAGGTGTCATTCATCAGGCGCTTGCCTTCCTAGACACTTTTTGTCTAGCTTTTGGATCCTCCATTCAATGGAGAAAGACTCAATGTTATAGGTAGTCTCTCGACCCGATGCCCCACTGGCTTAGTCAATATCAGTGGAAGATCATCCAAGAGGGGGAAATATTTCATTTTTTAGGTATTCCTTTTGCCTTTAATAGTTCATTTCTAGAGTTGTGGAAGTATGTTATTAATAGGGTGGAATAGAAACTTACCTATTGGTCCACCAAGAAGCTCTCCCTTGCTGGTAAATTCTAAATTTGCACCAAAGTCCTTGTAGCCACCCATGTTTATTATTCTTCCTATTGGGTCCCATCCAAAAATTGCTATAAGAAGCTTGATAAGCTTCTACGAGACTTTTTATGGTCCTCTTCCAATAATGGTTCGAGATTCCACCATGTTGCTTGGGAGTATTGTTGTCTTCCTAGAAGCCATGGTGGGCTTGGCATTCACAATACCCAACATCAAGGTTTGGCCCTCTATGTTAAGTGGGTCATCAGAGCCCTCATAGGTAATGAGGCCTAGAATATTCTCATTCGACACTATATCAGTGAAGGTTCCCCTTTTGGTCGTAAGAGTTGGAGGGGCATGGGGTTCCCTTCCCTCCTTGTTGCCCCTGTGTCTATCAAAGTGTCAGGATCCTTCATCATTAGGAGCATTTGGAAATCCTGGGAGAGTGTTAAGCCTTGGCTTAGATGGAATGGCCAGAGCTTCTGGCATGGCCTCTCCATCAACCAGATGAATGTTTGGTGGTCACCTGTTATCACCTACTAGGGTTCCCCGCTTGCATAGGTTCCCTGGGTTCATGCGCTTAGATTCTTTTGCAAAGGTGTGTGATGCATCACTGATTTATTTTCTCATCCTACCAAGGATTGGCTCCCTTGGGATGACTTTAGAGCTAAATTTGGGCTTAGTCACTCTGACAGGGATACTTTTGAGGCTGTCAAGGCTGCTCTCCCTGACTCCATGTTACACAAGATTTCTGTGCTTTCGCAATGACCTTGGTGGAAGGACTGGAAGTGGTATCCAGACACTCTGCTACGAAACTATAAGGCTTGATTGGGGTATGGATGGCTATCTCCTTGCCTCCCCATGATTGATAAGCTCAATCAATGGTGGAAGGTCTCCTCCCCTCGGCCTGTTTGGATGCATAGGTTCTAGACTACTTGGGCTCCTTTCTTGGAGCCCAAACTTTCCTATTTTTCCTAGAGTCTTTTGCACCAAGGGCTTCCTGTTGGGGAGCGTCTCCAACATTTAGGCATCCCTAACCCTTCTTGCCCTTTTTGTCTTCAATCTGAAGACTTTGTCCATATTTTTTGGGTTTGTGCTCATGCTCATTCCCTTTGGGAGTGGCTTTTTTTCCTTTTTTAGACCCTATTCCTTCACCACGTTTGAGTGGAAGCATATCATTTTGGGAGACCCCCCACCCTTGCCAACTATTTTCTTTGAAGTGTGGCACTTGTTTCGTATGGCGACCATGTTCAACATATGGAGAGCTAGAAATGATTGTATCTTTGGTAAGTGTTCTTCCTCTTTGCACATCTCTACTTTTGAGAAGTCTAATATTATTTCTTCTGTGTATTTTTAGATTACAGTTCAAGCCAATAAGGTGGCCATGGAGCTCACTCATCTTCAGGAGCTTATTGATCAGTGGGGGAACACGTCATGCACAGTCAATCGGGTTCCTCTTGAGCAGGATACTCCTCGAAGTCGATCCAGGTCCAGACAACAGTGTCGCTCGCTCCCAAACTGCACTCCTATCCCAGCTCAAGGTCCTTACAGAGATGGTCGTGGCTACTTGACTATTCCTCTCTCCCCCAACTCCTCGACTTGATGCCTAGGACAATTTAGGAGCTTCGATGATTGCTGCCAGCCAAGAGCCATTTGTTTATAGTTGGGAGGATGTTCCCAACACTTCTGGATAGGGGAGGGACTCAGTGCCAAAGTCTCTTGATGCTACTGTTGGGTGGGAATCAGTCCCAGGGGTGGCTAAACCCATATAATGGAGCCTCATCATTATGTAATCAGTTAGTTTTGTTGGCCATCAGTTCTGTAAGGTAGTGTTGATTA
This sequence comes from Wollemia nobilis, assembly GCA_028583015.1. NCBI lineage: Eukaryota > Viridiplantae > Streptophyta > Pinopsida > Araucariales > Araucariaceae > Wollemia > Wollemia nobilis. Next base: position 4,201,955 of record JAQPPZ010000755.1, on the reverse strand, counting down.
GCTGTAAATTGTTTGCTTGGGTTCCCGCTCTGTTTTGATGGGGATGGTTTTTCGGCTGATGGCGTTAGCCACGTGGCGTGTTTATCCGCCTCTTTTTTTGTTTGTAAAAATGTATTCTGTTAATTTTTTAATATAATGCCTTTTTTACATAAAAAAATTACTTGTGTAGAGCAGTTGGGAAATGTCTTGGGTGTTGGTAGAGGTCGACGTAGGCTCCATTTCCCCTGTGTCCACCATGTGAATAACAATCCCTTATGACTTATTCCACATTGTATACCCAGATAAGACAACTATGGTATACCTATATGGGATAACTATGACTGGCCACAAAGCTAGATTCTTGGGGTTTCTATCTAACCAATTTTTGTTTAATTGTGTAGCATAGTTGGTGAATGTCCTGTGTGCTGGTAATGATCGACACACTCCATTTTCCCTGTTCCCATAATAACAATTCCTTATGATTGATGCCACGTGGTATAGTTGTATGGGACAACTACGGTTGGCCACAGAGCTAGGTTCTTGGGGTATTTGTCTAACCAATTTTTTAGTCTAGGGGACAACGTAATGGTTCGAGCTTTGACTTTTCTTCAAGAGGTCCAAGTTTCAAACCGCAACATTGATGAGTGTGTGAGGGGGTGCGTGTGTATGGCTATGTTTAGCCCCTATTGATAATCTTAGCTCTCAACCTTACGAGAGGTTATTATTGGGATGGAAATGCCCAACCTTAAGCATTCGTCTTACAAGTTTCTCACAATACCCTAACAAATATATATATATATATATATATATATATATATATATATATATATATATATATATATATATATATATATATATATATATATATATATATCTAATAAATTTAAGTTTTAATATTATAATATTATAAAAATGTATTAACAATTATAAATACTAAAAAATACTTTATAGTGTTAATTTATTAAAATACCATATATTACATTAAAAAAATATACCATATATTTGAGTATTAATTGGAAAACCAAAATTAATTAAATATACATATTTGGAAAAATATTTGCTTGACATATGGTGTATTTGAGATTTGAATTTTATTTTTTTATTTAAATTTCAGTCTTAATTATTAGACTCACTTGAGTTGTTGTAAATGATGATTAAAGATATAAAGTTTTTAATTTCAATTTATATAATATTTACCACATCAAATCTTTTTATTTATCCTTATTTATTTTTGGCCAACCATCCTGTCAAATACCACCTATTGTATAACCTTATCCCTTTGAATTATAAACCTTGAATCTCTTATTCAAATTTTTGAAATTTTATCTCTTGTTTATATTTAACTAACCATTAAATATCATCTATTTTAAAATATGTTCTATAATATATATTTTTTGAATTTAAACCTTAAATGTTTTATAAAAAATTTAAAAACCTTAATTATTAAAAAATATAATACCCATAACATTATAAAAATATAAAACTTTTTACACTATGATCTATTCATTTATCTTTCTTTTAAAAATATATGCATAGTTTGTCCTTATCCAACAACCTTTTGTCAAACACATTCACTTCTTTCCGATAATTTTCGCCCTCGAAACTTGAAAAAATTTAAGACTTCTTTGAACTTCAATATGGTACCCATTGTGGTTCCTAGCCCCATCATATTAGATATTCTGCATCCACGTGGACGTCCTTTATCCATAATAATGGAAATATGTTTCAAGTACATGGAATGAACAAAAATAAATTATTGGGACACTTTAATGGTATGTTGTTGGACTGTTTTTTTATTGGAAAATATCTAAGAAGGAATTTCGCTTTTGGGTAAGACCCAAAGAGGCAGGGGTATCTCTTCCGCTAAAATTACCCAAGGCTCGCACTTGGCCTACCACCTTCGACACACTCAAAGAGCTTGCCTAAATCAACAAAAACAAGAACACACAAATACATAGACTGAAATAAACACAACCAAAAACACACACACAAACATAAACAACAACAAAACACGAAACACGAAACACAAAGAAAAAAACACAAAAAGTAACATAACAAAATACAAACATAACAAAAACAAGAGAACGATACAAAGACACAACAAGCAAAAACAACAAAAACTCAAAAAAAACATGAACATACAAAAACAACAATAATAATTAAATAAACACTAACAAACACAAAAACATCTAAAACAAACTAAGTCATTGGAGCTATTGACTATTTAGACAAAAGCTCCTGACAATCTCTATCAAGGATAGTAATGAAGAAATGCATCAAAACAAAAAAGATTAAAATAAATTGCATAACCATAGCAGGGATCTTAAATATCACACCAAAAAGGGAGCTGCCATCCATCGATCTATCCTGCCATTGAATCTTTGATTGTTGAGACAAAACCCTCTAACATCCTCTATCATGAATAGTATTGAAGATTTTTTTTGAAAGTTTGGGATCTAGTCATGAAAAAATCTCTACACTACTTATCATTTTAAACATAGCTTCTTGCATTGCCATCAAGAGACTGAACAAGGAGAAGATCAATCCTAATTTATTTTGGCCACCACCTAGGAGGATAACCATAGCACTTAAAATCACCTTTTTCAAGAGCCTAGTTTGCCATAACATCTACCACTTTGTTCTATTCTCTAAGCACATGATTGAAAATAATATCCTGAAAAATGTTTATGATTAACCTAAATTTATCTATAATCTTTTAGATTCTCCAATCCACCTTCTTAGACCCTAAAGTTGATTTTAGATAATTGATCATAACTTGAGAGTCTGACTTAACAATCACCCTTCTCCACCCTACCTTCAGAGCCTCCTGTAAACCTCTCAAAACTGTTGGATTGTTATAAGGCTACTCAAGTTCAAATCATGAAGAGAGAAGCCTTTATTGTGTCTAGACTCCACAATGAGTGCGGTACCAGTTGTGCCCCCCATTATACTTAACATTATTTCAAACAAATAAATAAATAAAATATGAATTATAGAGAATGTTTTTGTTAGATTATTGTTTTAAATTATATGTAGTTTTTATTAGGTTAGTTTCATCAATATATATATATATATATATATATATATATATATATATAAGGGGAGTTGGTTACATCCACACTATTTTTAGTAACTACCAAGTGTAGGGTTTAAACCATAGGGGTTGCTCCCAACAAGCCTATATGACCTCATTTTTGTTGACCCGACATGAGAGGGACTTGTAGGGTTCAAACCATAGGGGTTGCTCCTAGCAAACCTATACGACCTCATTGTTGTTGACCCAACGTGAGAGGGACTTGTAGGGTTCAAACCATAGGGGTTGCTCCAAACAAGCCTATACCACCTCGTTGTTGTTGACCCAACGTGAGAGGGACCATCAACGTTCGATATTCGTACCATCATCGTCGGTCTCGTGTGCACTCAAAGGATTCAGATCAGACTACTACCTTTGCAACAAGCATGCCCACAAGGTTTGAACCTAGATCTCTTCTTGGTAATTGCCTAACCAAACAGACAATTACCAATCCACCAATCATATTTAATTTATTCTTTTATTATAGTTTTTAATATGTTCTTAACTTTTTAGAAGTGCTATGGTCCTATAATTGGCTCCTTGATATAATTTTGATTAAGAGATAAAATCTCACTTGGCTAGTTGCCTTCTAAAATTTGAATTTCAGTAAAATGAAGATCAATATTGTGATTGGCTAAATTATTTGTTATTTGATTTCCTTCTCTATAAATATGCTCACATTTCCAAGAGATTACCTCCAATAAGAGGTGATGAACATCATCAATAATATTATTTTTTATCCAATCCTATCCTAACATCCATTTTTGTTGATAGTATTAATGATAATTTTTTAATCCCCCTCAATTGAAATATATTTCCATCATTTTTCTATTGCAATTTTAATCTCTATAAGAAGTATCCTAGCCTCTATATAATTTTTAGTTGAAATTTCATATGATTCTAAGGGAGGATAATTTTACCTTCGTTATTTCTAAAAACACCACTTCCACCAACCTTTTCATAGGTTTCCTTTAGAAGCACTATCAAAATTAATTTTGGTAACCCAAATTTTGGACATTTCTGTTTTACCTTAGATTGAAGAAGTTACTTTGTTTTAATGTCCTATCATAGATTACCCTTCCATGTATGTTTAAACCCTATAGCCAACTTGTTACAACCTATTTTTCTGCACTTGAGACTTTTCATGATGAGCACCATATTTGTAGACATTCTACAAGAGAGGCAATAATATGGTTCTAAACTTGGGCATGATTTTGAAATTTATTTTTTTAATTGCATTATTTCTTTCAAGCCATAAATTCCAACAAATAATGGCAAGGCCAATCCTGCATAAAATACATAATGCTTTAGCTTTGAAGTAATTATTCTAATATTTCATTAACTCTTTTAGTGTTGATGGAGCTATCCATTATATTTTTATATTTTTTAAAAAGTAACCCCAAATGGTGTGACCAAAGGAACAATGAAGAAGTAAATAGTCTGATGTTTTTAAATCCTTCTCACACAAGGCACATTTGAAAGGTCCATGATATCCTCTTCTTTGTATACTCTCTCTTATAAGAATCTTACTTTGAACTGCTAACCAAAGGAATGTTGAGGCCTTGAGAAGAGCCTCTAGTGACCAAAAATTCTTCCAAGAAAAATATTTGGGAGTATAAAATTATGTTTGCTCTACATCCTCATATCCCAACTTGACTAAGTATCCACCATCTTTTGAAATATTTCAAATCAACTTATCCTTTCATGTAAAAATCGACAAATAAAACTCTTGAAACATCTTTTGAATTTCATCTACAATTTGTTTGAATTCCTCTCCTTCAACCAGGTTACTTATAGAAATCCATTATTTGGATTTGTTACTTATAAATATATAGTCTTTGGCCTTTGGACCTTTACAAGCTAGGGATGCTCGAGCCAATGGCTTCCATTTTAAGTCAAATATAAGAGGATAAGGCTTCAACTAAGCATCAAACCAAAAAATTGTAGTATTCCCCTCATCGATTGACCATCTAATATGTTTGTTTATCAATTGTAAAATTTCTACTATGAAGTTCCATGTCGATGATCTTTTAGATAGGTTATTTTTCCTAAATAATTTCATTGCATCAAGAGAACCTATATATTTTTAAAGTAATATTTTTACCTAATTATTTCCTTGATATCTAAGTAATCTCCACCCAAGCTTTGCCCCTAATGCCAAACTCATAAGTCTGCAAATCTACAAGCCTGCTCCTCTAATATTTTTTCCTTTGTAAACCCTACCCCACTTACAAAGAGGAAACCTAAATTTTTCTCATAACCTTTTCAAAAAAAGTCTCTTTGAATTTTATCAATTTTTGATGCTATACCTATTTTTTTTTAAGCAAAAAACCTCTTGCAGGGCCACCTTGGTCTGAGAGACCATGAACAGGGGGTTCTACACCGTCAAAGTCACCCGGGAGCCGCACCCGACCCTGCCCGCACCAACATTGTCAATTGGATTTTGGATACCCAATTCAACTTTTTTGTAGGGTGGAGATTTGAACCTGGGATCTCCCTTGGAGGATTGCCCTCTCCTCTCCAACTCACCTACAACACCTGGGTGATGCCATACCTATTGATAATCTTGAAAGTGGCATCATATAAATAGAGATGGATTTTAATGTAGTCTTTATGAGTTGTAACCTTCCTGCCATGGTTAAGAACTTACCTTTCCAACCTGCCAAACAAACTTTCATTCTATCCAAAAAAGAGACCCAAAGCTCTTTTTTATTTCCTTTATGAGACAAAGGAATACCCAAGTAGGTTGATGGAAATTTTTTATTTTTAAACCCTAAAATTTGTTGTAAATATAGGGCAATGTTAATGAAAAACTCTTGGATTTTGTAGTAATAACCAACTGTCCAATAACCTTCTCATAGCATGATAAAATTGATTTAAAATCCATGGCCTCACTGACTAAGGGATGACCCAAAAGAAAAGTATCATCAATAAATTAGAGATGATATTTGAAGGGACCATTTTTTGCAACTTGAATACCTTTCATTTTTCCTTCCATTTTTTCCTTTAAGAAAGCTCTTCCTAATGTCTCCACAAGAATAATGAATAGATAAGGATATAGTGGATCACCTTGATAGAGTCTACAAGATGACTTGAAGTAATTAGAAGGAGAACCATTGATCAAAATAAAATATTTTATAGTGTTATAACAACGTTGAATCCATTCACACCGAATATAATCAAAATCAAGCTTTTTGATAAAATCATGTAAAATATTCTAGGAAACCCTATTATATGCTTTTTTCATATCTAATTTCATAAGCATACTTGATTTTTTCATTGAATGAAGAGAATATATGGCCTCCTATGCATTGATTATACCATCAAGAATTTATTTACCTTGAACAAAACCATCTTGTTCCTCTGAGATAGCACAAGCTTTCATTTTGTTCCTATGTGATAATTGATGGAATATTTTACAAAAGCTTATCTTTTGCCTCCTTATCATACCCAGTACCTGAGAAAATATTATTAAAATAATTAAACAACTTCCTTCCTTATATCTTCTTTATCTTCAATATTTATTCCATTCATTTTTTATGTGACGAAAAAAAAAAATGTTTTTGTTGTAGCATGATTTTTTTTGTATTTCTATTTCCTTGAACCATTTCTCCCTAGTTTTTTTGAAACCATTAAGACTCCTTTTTCAATGCATTATGATAATCATAAAGCAATTGTTTTTCTTTCACATAAGAATCCTAATCCATTCCATTGGTTTATGCTATCTCTTGTGAATTTTTGAGCTTAGATTCATTTTTTTTAAATGTTACCAAAATATTTGAAATTTGAAATTTTCATTTTCTCCTTTAAATATCTCATCTTTTGAACAAACCTATACATATATAATCCTTCAATTTTTTATTCATCCCACAATAACATAATCATTTGGAAGAAATCAAGGTCTTGGATCCATATAGACTAGAACCTAAATGGATTTAATGACCATTATTGGTTAAATCATAAGTCAAAATAATGGGTTTGTTATCTAACTTGCTTACAAAAAATTCTAAAGATTGTATATTCTGTTTGCAATCATTTATTGGATAATAAGAATATATCTAGTCTTTTTGCTATATGAGTTTGCCTAGTGCATCTATTATCCCATGCATATTGAAAACTTGAAGGACTAATATCCCAAAGGTCATTTGAATTGACAAATACAATAAAATCTTGTATTGATTTAGACCATCTTGGAATACAACTCTTCTTTTCCAAAGGAGAGGGAACAATGTTGAAATCACCCCCAAGAATCTATAGATCACAATGAACCATCATTGTTTCTGACAAAAATATGTTAAGGTCCTTCCAATATCTTTCATGAGTAGTTGTAACATATACATTTGTAACCCCAACTTTGATGTTTCCCTCTTTCCTATACATAGTCTAGCAACACAATTACTTTTTACTTCTAATAATTACCCATTCCATTTGCATATATCCCATATTACTACGATACAACCTAAAGTTCTTATAGAAGAAAATGCTATACAATTACACATCTTCCAAAACATTTTGAAAGCATCCTTATAATTCTCACTACTTAAGTTGGTTTCTTGTATAAAAAAATCCACGACTATAACAACCTATTAATTTTTTAATAACATTTTTTAGAGATCTTATTTGTAACTCTAATAGGGGTCTTATTTGTACCCCCAATATTCTATTATATCATTCTCATCACTTTTTATTTTTATTAGTAAGTTTAGCTCCACTTTTTGTCAACACCTGTAATATTTTTATTTGACTTTCCAAATCGATATCCCTTTGAGTTTCGTTTTTGTATTTATTAGTTAAGTGTTTTTGTTAAATTATTATTTTTATTTTATTAATATTTATTTAGGATATAAATAAATATATATATATATATATATGTATTATAAAAACATAATAATTAATTTTTAAAATTATGCCGACGAGAGATGCTTCAAGGTCAATTACGAAAGAAGATGCTAGGGTTTTGAAGTCATAGGAAGAAGATGTTAGGGTTTTGAGTATCATTATGGTCCCCAACTTTGGCGGACCAATGCACAACATTGGCACCGCAGAAGAGAATGCATGCGATAATGGCTCCTCTCATTCAACTGTGCAGGTTTGTGCTGAGAATGGTCCACAAGGTAACCTTCGTTCTCCTGATGTAATTCTTTCTTTGCCTAAAGTTGATTCTGCATGTCACAATTTAGAATCTCTCACCCTTGTCGGGTATTTCGTTGGATGCATCCCTAATGAGTCTTCCCTTAGGGCCTGGGTTAACACAACTTGGACTCCTCATGGATTCAAGCTAACAATGGTTCAAAACCTTACAAAGGGATTTTTTTTATTTTGCTTTGCGGAAACAACCCATGCTAAGGTGATTTACAAACATGGCCCCTGGTACATGAGAAGCTCTCTACTTGTTTTTTCTCCTTGGACCCATGACTTTTCTATTTCTGAGGAAAGATCTACCAAAGTCCATGTGTGGGTGGAATTCCCAAGACTCCCTCTACCTTTGTGGCCCTTTCTCAGTTGCATAGCAGCCCCTCTTGGGCATGTCATTTTGGTGGAGGCAGATAAATTTTTCCATGCATGCCCTCAAAAACGTGTTTGTATTGAGATTGATGTTTCTCGAGATCTCAAGGAGTCTATTGACATACAAGTTGGCGACACTGTGTTATCCCAACAGGTTCTCTACATTAATTTACCCAACATGTGTCAATCCTCAGCACACAAGATCAAAGACTGCCCCTTGATGTTGCATAACAGGGACAAGTAGAGCCCCACCACACCGAGTGCACCCACTCCTCAACCTCAAGAGGATGGTTGGACGATTGTGGGAGGGCATAAAAATGCATATTTGGCTGCTTCTAAAGGTACACAGTCCAAGTCAGCACATGTCATCCGGTAAAAAAAGATATGAAAAGGAAAAATTTGATCCTACAGCTAAAACTACCAATAATGAGGCTCCTTAGTCTCAATATAGGGTTGCGGTAGTGCTTGCTTCAGAGTCCTCTAGTACATTTTCCCCAGCTAATGCCAGGCGCTCCCGCAACCCAAGAAGGGGATCCACAGAAGAAGGTGCTACTCCAGACAAGCAACTTCATATGACCAATGTTCAGTTGGGTAACAACTATAGTGTGTTGGAGTATCTTAATGGTAGTGAGGATATGTCGTTGGATGTAGAGCCATCATCGATGGAATTGACAGTTCCTCCAGAGGAAGCAAAATTTAAAGTTCCCTCCCCTTATGTGCGATTTCGACATTCTCGTAGTCCTCGACAAGGGAAAGAAGATGAAAAAATGGTTTCACCATCTAGCCCAAAAGTTCCAATAATTTTGCATTGGGAAGACACCTATCTGGCCCAAAAGTTCCAATAATTTTGCGTTGGGTAGATGTAAGTCTACCTGGTGCCTAGAGTTACAGTTCTACAGTTTAGGGTTTCTAGTTTATTTTGCTATGTCTAATTATGTTGTGTATTCACCCTTTTAGGATTGGTTTTGTTCTGTAAGGGTGTTGAATAACTGTAATTTGTTTGCTTGGGTTCCCACTCTATTGACGGGGATGTTTTTTGGCTGATGACGTTAGCCACGTGGCATGTTTATCCGCCTTTTTCTTATTTGTAAAAATCTATTTTCTTTAATATAATGTTTTTTTACATTTAAAATAAAAAAACTAATTTAAATGTTTAAAGTGTTTTTAGAATTTAATAGTAAAATTTAAAGAGTAGAGATTGACTAGCCCTACCTGCAATCTCAAATTGATTGTGAGACTTAAACTTACAAGATCTCTATACATGATTGAGGTGGAAATGAGACTAGTCTTAAGACTCAAATGGGATTCCTGGTCTTAACAAACCAACTTAAGAAGATCTATATACATGATTGAGGTGGAAATGAGACTAAGAATGAGCTAGACACATAACCATTATTCATATTTTTTAATGGGTAACCTTTATTTATAATTACTAAATAATTTTTTTTAAAATTCAATTAAAAAACTAACCATTCATAATAAATTATATATATCAAATAGTATTAGTTTAATTAGTTAATTTTTTAATTTTTAAGAAGAAAATATATATTTTAATCTTATTAAACTAATACATATGTAATTATCAAATTGTTATAATATTATTATATAGTCTTAAATACAAGCTTTGGCCCTTTTTCAGGAGGTCCAAGGTTCAAACCGCGGTGTAGGCGAGTGTGCGAGGGGGTGGGTGCGGGTGTAGGTGTGTGGTAAATTCTCTATTAATTTTTTTTTTCGGTTACATAGGAGAGTTGGTCACAACCACACTATTTTTAGTAAATTCTTTATTGATAAGCATAACTCTCGGCTTTAGTAGGGATAATGATTGAGAGAAAGCCCTATATGTTGTGTCTTGTGCATTGGTTGTAAGGGTTTCTTACAATAACCAAATAAAAATAATAAAAAATAAAAAATTATATAACTTATTAAAAAAACTTACACTAACCAAATAAAAAAAATATAACTTATTTAAAAAACTATTAAATATATAAATTATAATTAAAACCAAGAAAAATATAAAAATCTTAAATTTAATTTGAATTTGTATTTGTATTAGTGTCCATCGGTGACCAAAAGAGGTAAATAGGACTGTAAAGTAAGACATATACAAAGCAACAGGTAAATAGGACTGTAAAGTAAGACATATACAAAGCAACGGGAGTGCCTAATGCAGCTCCAGAGAAAATAAAGTAAGAAAAACAGTAAAAAAATGACATATGATATACAAGATCTATGGATCAATGATTGCTCTCAACATTCAAGGTTGAAGAGAAGTGAGTGATATAAGATTTGGATGTCGTCGTAGATGTTCTTTGTTAGATTCGACGACGAGTTGATCTTGTTGCATCTCTATGATCACTTTGGCGCTTCGTGGTCGTGGCTTCTGGAGGCTGGAAGAATGAAGTGATAAGTCGAGATCCTATTATCTTCTGCAAACTATTACTAAATAGTTCTTTCCTAAGATTGAATTATTCCCAGATGAAAAGGGCAATGCATCTGTAATATTCATAATTAATCCAAGATTTTAGTGTATGGGTGTCTCTGAATAAACAATAATATCTACCTCGTATCTCGTAGTAGACAAGACAGGTGAAAATGAAATGCTCCTTGGATTCCACATCAAGACTGCACAATCTGCAAATACGTTGATCTCTGAGGAGGTGATGATCTATCTCAATATGTAGCTGGTGGGAGCAAACTCGTCGATGAGCTAGAGGAAACCTGAGGCTGTGTGACATTTGTATCAAGTTATATTTTGGAGTAGTGATCAATCCATTCTCTAGTTGGAGATAAAAGTGAGAGCAATGGAGCAATTTTGGTGAAAGACGTTCCTTTAGATCAGTCCAAGTAGTTTTTATATATAATGAGTAAATCTCATCTCGAATAGCCTTATTGGAGTATGGTGCATTAAGGAAACCTGAGGCGGCTGTGTGACATATGTATCAAGTTATATTTTGGAGTAGTGATCAATCCATTCTCTAGTTGGAGATAAAAGTGAGATTAATGGAGCAGTTTTGGTGAAAGAGGTTCCTTTGGATCAGTCCAAGTAGTTTTTACATATGCCGAGTAAATCTCATCTCGAATATCCTTATTGGAGTATGGTGCATTGATTGATGCTTTAGTAGGAGGGGGTCTCATGATGTATAGGCCAAGATATTGAAGTAGAGTAGTAGTCTGAGCATACCAGCAATTCCTGACCCCTTGATTTGCCAATTGTCTTGAGGATTGTAGTGTCTTCTCATGTTCGACACACAATGAAATCTTCGCAGTAAAGAGACAACAAAAAATATTGTTGTTGTAAGCAATGGACGAGCACCAAGCTCAGCTAGAATGATGGGATGTGGAATAGTTCTTTTGGAACAAATGAACTTGGACAACATTGAGATGAGGACCCTTTCAATACGAGACCAACCCATCTATCTGAGGCTAGGGCCCCAAAATTCATAGTCATAGAGCAGTGTAGGGGTAACAAGAGTGTGGAAGAGTCTGATCTTCGTACTGATGTCTTCAAACTGGAGTTGAAAGCATTGCTTATCCAGAGAGGCTAAGGTAGTATAACCTTTGTTTAACCTTGCTTGAGATGCAGGGATCAAATTGAATGTAGATCCTTTGAAAAGAACTCCTAAGTATGTGTATGATGTGACAATCTCAACAACCTTCTCTTTATATGTGATGTGAACAAAAGAGAGATCTTTCTTGGATAGGTTGAATGTCATGATTTTTGTTTTCTGGAGATTAACTTCTAATCCATGTAAGTCAGAGTATGTGCCAAGTATGTCCAATTGTTGTTGAAGTCCTCCTGCTGTACGTGACATTAGGATAATGTCATAAGCAAATAGCAAAATGGCAATAACACTACCAAAAAGTAAGCAACCTGTACTCTTAGCCAAAAAGTCCATAATGAGGACCTCCAATTCATCAATATACAATCTAAAGAGTGTAGGTAAAAGTAGACAGCCCTGTTTAACCGAACATTTTTTGTTCTGAGAGATTCAATTTTAAGTTGTCCAATAACTTTTTCATATAAAGTCATAATTGTATATAAAGTCATATAAGATTATATTTAATGAAAAAATACTTTGATTTTATTGATTCCTCCTTCGACAAGTAATAACTTTGCACTATCTTCTACATCACTTCTTTAGTCTGAAATAGAAGTTTTGAATGTCTAAAAAAACAACAAATTAAAGTTAAGTTTTATGACCACCCTTACATTTGGGTATGACTATAGGTTACTTAACCTTAACCTTCACCTCTATAAGATTTATCGTTATCCCTTATACAGTCTTCATGGTTCGATTCATTTACCTTAAACATTAGTAAGTTTTTACCGTTGAATTCATTTATAACCTCATAAATACATCTTTATGATAAAATATGTTTACCTTTCACCTGTGATTGGATTTCAAAAAATCTTCGTAGTCTTTAGCTAACTTAATATACCAATGACAAGTCAAAGATTGTAGGACTGTAGTAATCTACACTATAATAAATCATGTTTAAATGGTAATATTTGACGTCGACCTCCTTATAATATTAATATCAATAATTAAATTTTAAGATTAAAATTTTAAACATTTAAACTAGTTTAACAAGTTTAGTTAATAGGGCAGAATATAGGAGGTGGCATAGTTATTATTTTATTATTTTTAATAACTGATTAATGTAAATTCAAACCATCACCACCGATTGCTGTTGATCAGACATGAGATGGGGACTACCAATACTTCCATCCTTGTTGATCCGATGTGAGATGGGGACCACCAGTACTTCCATCTTGTTTTTGTTGACCGACCTGAATGTAAGATGGGAGAGGATTCCAGGCAAACTACTACCTTTGCCAAAGATTGGCTTCCCCCAAAGATTAAACCCTATAAGGAAAATAAAATAAAAATAAGGATTCATAGTTATTATTTTATTATTTTTAATAACTGATTAATGTAAATTCAAACCACCACCACGTACTGCTCCTGATCAGACATGAGATGAGACCACCAGTACTTCCATCCTTGTTGATCCGATGTGAGATGGGGACCACCAGTACTTCCATCTTGTTATTGTTGACGTGAATGTGAGATGGGAGAGGATTCCCAACAAACTACTACCTTTGCCAAAGATTGGCTTCCCCCAAAGATTAAACCTATGTCTCTTGTTAGTAAATGTCCAACTACACCTCCACGTACCAATCTAATAATACATTAATTGCATGTCATATTGGCAACAAGTGGCTGGCTTGCTTTGCCACCCGGCATTTTAAATCCTCTGGAGAGGTAGCCTCGGCATTGGGTTTAAATCCGCTGATGAAGAGGTAGCCTCGCCACAGCGTTGGAAGTTCAGCTAAGGGGAACGCAAAAATGGCGGAAGCGGGGGAAGTTCAGCTAAGGGGAACGCAAAAATGGCGGAAGCGGGGGAAATTTTGGCATTGAAGTGCGAGCCGAAGTTGAACAAGTACAGTCTGGAGGAGGTGAGCAAGCACAGTTCACCGCAAGATTGTTGGCTTATCATACAGGGCAGGGTTTACGATGTCACCGCCTGGTAAAGTCTTACTTAAATTCTTGAAGTAGTTTGTTCTGCAATGTCTGAATTTTCTGAATAAACGAAGAAGTTGGAGTGAATCAACAATTGTTATTTGCAGGGTTCCTCATCATCCTGGCGGAGATTTGATTTTCGTTCGAGCTGGGAAGGACTGTACTCACCTCTACGAATCATACCTCCCCTTTATGTAAGGTAAGCGAAGCTGTAAAATGCTCATCGTCTGACGATGGGGCATTGTTTACGCTTTATAACTCTTTTCGTGGTTGGACTAGTTTTTTCGAAATAGAATAGGAGGCGTTAAATTCAAATCTCATATAAATTAAAATTATAAAAATAAAAATTAATTTATTAATAGTTGTTTTCAATAAAGATTACGATAACTTTTTTTTTTGTTATATAATTCAAAGTTATACACTAATTATTTAACAGGTTAATAAAGGCTCTTGGGTTGACAAAAGAGTTTAATGAAGGTTATAAAGGTTTACGTAACCATATCATCTACAAAAGAGTTTAAGGAAGGTTATAAAAGTTTACGTAACCATATCATTTATGATTTACAGTTTTATAGTTTTATATAGATTAAAAATTATTTATTGAATTTGAAATTTTTAGTAAAGATAGTCTTTTTAAATATTTTATATAGGTAAAATATCATGATTATATTTATTTTATAATTATATAAATATTATGGTAACTAAAATTTTGGTTTTTTTAAGCTTAATAAAAATTGAAATTATTATGATTATAATAGTTTTATAAGTATATAAATATTATTTGATAACTAAAATCTTGGTTTCCTTTTGAAGCTTGATAAATTTAATTAATTATACTAATATCATTTGATTAAATATTAATATTAACCGTAAAAAGAATTGAAATAACTTTTGTTATAACCGTGATTTAATAAATATAAAACTTGAAATAAATTAAAAATTTGTATTACTTGAAATAAATTAGACAATTTTAAAATTTAATTGGAATTTGTATTATAATATAAACTTGAAATAAATTCTACACCTTGAAGGTTGAGGATGAGAATGATAATTGAAATTTGTATTATAATATTAAAACTTTGAAATAAATTAGACACATTGAAAGTTGAAGATAAAATTTAAATAGAAGAATAGAATAGAATAGAATTTGTACTAATGTTCATCGGTGACCAAAAGAGGTTAATAGTACTGTAAAGTAAGACATATAAAAAGCAACGGGAGTACTTAATGCAGCTTTAGAGAAAATAAAGTAAGAAAAACAGTAAACAAAATGACATATGATATACAAGATTTGTGGATCAAAGATTACTCTCGACATTCAAGGCTGAAGAAAAGTGAGTGATATAAGAGTTGGATGACGTCGTAGATGTTCTTTGTTGGAGTCGACGACGAGTTGATCTTGTTGTATCTCTGTGATCACCCTAGTGCTTCCTGGTCGTGGCCTCTGGAGGCTGGAAAAATGAAGTGATAAGTTGGGATCCTATTATCTTTTGCAAATTGTTACTAAGTAGTTCTTTCCTGAGATTGAATAATTCTTGGATGAATTGAGCAATGTATCTCTGATCTTCATAATTAATCCAAGATTTTAGTGTATGGGTGTCTCTGAATAAGCAATAATATCTACCTCGTATCTCGTAGTAGACAAGACAGGTGAAAATGAAATGCTCCTCGGATTCCACATCAAGACTGCACAATCTGCAAATACGTTGATCTTTGGGGAGGTGATGATATGTCTCAATACATAGTTGGTGGGAGTAAACTCGTAGTTGAGCTAGAGGAAACCTGAGGCTGTGTGACATCTGTATCAAGTTATATTTTGGAGTAGTGATCAATCCAGTCTCTAGTTGGAGATAAAAATGAGAGTAATGATGCAGTTTTGGTGAAAGAGGTTCCTTTGGATGAGTCCAAGTAGTTTTTATATATGCTGAGTAAATCTCATCTCGAATATCTTTATTGGAGTATGGTGCATTGATTGATGCTTTAGTAGGAGGAGGTCTCATGATGTCTAGGCCAAGATATTGAAGTAGAGTAGTAGTCTGAGCATACCAACAATTCTTGATCCCTTGATTTGCCAACTGTCTTGAGGATTGTAGTGTTAAATATGGATATATTCTCATGTATGACATACAATGAAATCTATGCAGTAAAGAGACAACAAGAAATATTGTTGTTGTAAGCAATGGACAAGCACCAAACTCAGCTAGAATGATGGGATGTGGAATAGTTCTTTTGGAACGAATGAACTTGGACAACATTGAGATGAGGACCCTTTCAATACGAGACCAACCCAACTGTATGAGGCTAGGGTCCCAAACTTCATAGCCATAGAGCAGTGTAGGGGTAACAAGAGTGTGGAAGAGTCTAATCTTCGTACTGATGTCCTGAAACTGGAGTTGAAAGCATTGCTTATCCAGAGAGGCTAAGGCAACATAACCTTTGTTTAACCTTGCTTGAGATGCAGGGATCAAGTTGAAGGTAGGTCTTGTGAAAAGAACTCCCAAGTATGTGTACGATGTGACAATCTCAACAACCTTCCCTTTATATGTGATGTGAACAAAAGAGAGATCTTTCTTGGGTAGGTTGAATGTCATGATTTTTGTTTTCTGGAGATTAACTTCTAATACATGCTTATCCATAGAGGCTAAGGCAGCATAACCTTTGTTTAACCTTGCTTGAGATGCAGGGATCAAGTTGAAGGTAGGTCCTGTGAAAAGAACTCCTAAGTATGTGTACGATGTGACAATCTTAACAACCTTCCCTTTATATGTGATGTGAATAGAAGAGAGATCTTTCCTAGGTAGGTTGAATGTCATGATTTTTATTTTTTGGAGATTAACTTCTAATCCATGCAAGTCAGAGTATGTGTCAAGTATGTCCAGCTACTGTTGAAGTCCTCCTACTATATGTGACATTAGGATAATGTCATCAGCAAATAGCAAAATGGCAATAACACTACCAAAAAGTAAGAAACTTGTACTCTTAGCTAGAGAGTCCATAATGAGCACCTCCAATTCATCAATATACAATCCAAAGAGTATAGGTGAAAGTGGGCAGCCCTGTTTAACCCCAATAGTACTATGAACATCTTTTGTTCTGAGAGATCCAATTTTAACCTATCCAATGACTTTATCATATAAGGTCATAACCAACAAAGTAACCTCCTCTGGAATTCCTAGATCCTTCAACCTCTAAAGTAGTAACTGTCTGGGAACAATATCAAATGATTTCCTGTAGTCAACAAAACAACAATAGATCCTGCGTTTATTGGCTTTGGCTTCTTCAATGATAGCTCTGAGAGTTAGAATGTGATCACAGGTACGATGATTTCTTCTTAAACCTGTCCACCCCTTTGCACAAAGTTTCTTAGCCTCAACAAAATCAGAGATAAAAATATCAAGAACTGTTGTAAAAAGTTTTGCAAGAGTATGACCAACCATAATAGTTCTGTAATTGTTTGGATTTAGCGGATCTCCGGATTTATGGATGGGATGTATGATATTTGAATACCAAGAGGGTGGGAACCCATGAGTAACTATATGATTGAAGAGTTTGGCAATATGGACCGCCAAGACTCTAGGCCTATGATTAAGAAATTCTGCCTTCAAATTTTCAATATCAACTACGTTACCAGTCTGTAGTTTACGAATAACATGAAAAATCATTTCATCAGTAAAGAAGTTACAATGTGATGGCCGTGGGTTGGGGATAATTGGGGCATGGTTTGGGATATCATAGAGTGAGCCAGCATAGGTGTACCAAGTGTGAGGGTCAGAAATGGGACATGTTTTCTTTTTGGGTAGAAAAATATGCCAAAAGTTTATGGGATTAAGTTTGAGCATGACTATAATTTCTTGTCTTTTTCTTGATAAGAATTAACGTTTTTTCTTTCTAAGAAAAGAACGATAATGGTTTTGGCTTAGCTTGTAATTCAAGGGATCAAGATGACCTATTGACCGAGTGAACCTATGTAAAGCTTTACATTATGTGTCAAACCATGAGTTACGAGGGCAATGGCCATGGGACTGATGAAAAGAGCAGGTGGTGTGGGGAAAAGACTCAACAGTTGCCAACCATAATGCTTTAGAAAAACAATTCTCTTTCTCAATGGGATCTTGAATTGTGTGAATATGGGTAAGGTAGGTTTTAAGTTTTTCTATGTACACATTATCATAATTGTGGTTAAAGTGGATTTTTGTAATTATTTTCGGAGGGGGTGGAGGGGCAAGTTCAGGTTTGGGAACAAATGGAAGGTTAAATGTGAAGAAGGCATGATCTTCTAAAGAAGGTACACTTGAGATGCACAGATCAGATATGGTTAAGGCAAAAGGTGGGTTAGCCATCACATAGTCAACTACACTAGCTCCACCAGCATGTGGAAAACATGTAAAATTACTGGAAAGAGGGAACTGCTTGATGTCATTTAAAAAGATTAAATCATGAGACTTGCCAAGGTTAATCAGGTGCTTACCATAGGGTGTGAAGCCATAATTTCTTACAGATTGGGTAACTCATGGCCATTATTCAATCTCAGGAAAGAACTACTTAGTAACAGATGATGCATTGCCCTTTTCATCCGGGAATTATTCAATCTCAAGAAAGAACTACTTAGTAACAATTTGCAGAAGATAACAGGATCCCGACTTATCACTTCATTCTTCCAGCCTCCAGAGGCCACGACCAGGAAGCGCCAGGGTGATCACAGAGATACAACAAGATCAACTCGTCGTCGACTCCAACAAAGAACATCTACGATGACATCCAACTCTTATATCACTCACTTCTCTTCAGCCTTGAATGTTGGGAGTAATCCTTGATCCACAGATCTTGTATATCATATGTCATTTTTTTTCTGTTTTTCTTACTTTATTTTCTCTGGAGCTACATTAGACACTCCCATTGCTTTGTATTTGCCTTACTTTACAGTCCTATTGACCTCTTTTAGTCACCAATCGACATTAATACAAATTCAAATGTGTAGATATTTTTAATATACATCTTATGGACCATATATATTTGCACTCCAAATATATTCAGTCTCACACTCGTGTCTCAAGTTGGAAGGTATGCATTGGATACCGTGTACCCATGCACCTATACACCCATTTAACGTCGCTTCTTGGCTAAGGGCAAAGACTTATCTTGATTCAATTTAAATATTTTTATGGTTTGCCATTTAATGGGTGATAAACTTAGCTCAATATCTTGCATTTAACTTTAAATTAATTAATAACAACCTCGTATTAAAGTTGCTAAATTTATTCTACTTGTTTTTATGTTAAAATTCCAACTTTAAATTAATTAATAACAACTTCATATTATAGTTGCTTAATTTATTCCAATTTAAATATTTTTATGGTTTACCATTTAATGGGTGATAAACTTAGCTCAATATCTTGCATTTAACTTTAAATTAATTAATAACAACCTCGTATTAAAGTTTCTAAATTTATTCTACTTGTTTTTATGTTAAACTTCCAACTTTAAATTAATTAATAACAACTTCATATTATAGTTGCTTAATTTATTCCACTTGCTTTTATGTTAAAATTCCATCCCAAACTTAGCAATCATAGACAATGATTGGTGTCATAGGCTATAAATAATGCTTTTCTACCTTATTTTGAATTCAAAGTTAAACATTTAACTATTCTCTAATCCATAGAAGATCTTAACGTGTATATTTTTTTCCATTTTATGTTTAATTTTTTTTTTCATTTTTCTTTTTAGTGATTTTTACTTATTGTAAGGAAAGCAAGATACTAATACCTTTTCATGAAATCAATAATAGTTATGAATTTTTTTAATGAAAAAGTAAATTTATATTAAATTAAAATAAAAAATTTTACAATAAAAAAAATGGGTGGGTTAACACATCTCATGGGGAATCAAACTATTTCTCAATGATAAGGGTTAAGAAACAAAGTTGCCAACAAAACACAAGTTTATCAATCATAATCATTCATGATCATTACATTACAGAAAGCATATCATATGGAGTAATGTGCTCTGGCGTGTTGTCTTGCAAATTGCTAGTGATTACGGGACGAGAATCCACCCCTCTGCATCGCGATTAAGGTCTTCAATACCCGTGTCACTCCAACCAACTAGTCCAGGTGAAACTGGTTGAACATATTTTTACCCCCCAACCTGACGAGGTGAACAAGCAATGTCAACATTAGGTTATTTCCAGACTAGCGAGGGTTGGGACCAGTGGCTGTCTGCGGGAGCATTTCTTGCATATGACGGAGGTCGACGGTGAGAGTAGGATCAAAAACATTCTTGAGAAGAGCGCTCTAGGGGGATCTGATTGATTGTACACGGAGCATTGGTCCAGTGCGCCAGAAGAACTTACAGGTGATCCAACTCCATAGCAACTTTGTTGGCTTAAGTACATATCCGTAGCCACATGTCATTAAAAACTTCTAATTTGTCAGCATGAGTAAATGTGACAAAAGGTGTATATTGTTTAAAAATAATTTTGTTACGGGCCTTCCAAATATGAAAGAGCAGGCTAATCCTGAAAACCTACCACACTTCAAAAATCGGGGGAGACAAAGTAAAAGAGTCCCTAAGAAGAGCTTGGGGCCAAGAAACTCTTGCATCTGTAAATGGGAAAAAAGGGAAAGAATTCATTCCCAAGCTTGCCTAGATCTTTTGCAATTCCAAAAGAGGTTAGTATAAGACTCAAGTACACCACAAAAAGGACACTTAGGATCAGGAGTTCCAAGGGGCTTCATTTCCCCAAGGGAAGGCCTTGACACAACAAGCTCCACACAAAAAAAGATTGCTTGGGTCAACATAAGTAGCCCAAACATTTTGAAATCTAGAATTCCATTTAGTCCTTGTAGAAAATAAGTCCCAACACTGATTGAACTTAGGCACCAAAGGAAGATGAGGAGATAATCATTTATACCCCAAACGAGCCTTATAATTAAGCAAAGGAGTGTCAACATGCCATCTCTAGTATGACCACCAATGATGCTGCAAGTGCACAACAATCTTGTGCAACATAGAAAAGGGGTGACGACAATAACAACATCATAAGTATCTTTATCAGCACCATTCAGCCTGGAGGTGCGTTTGAACTTATTCTATGGGATCCAATCCTTGGTCTAGCGAGAAAAGAAACCAAATTTTGTAACAATACCCTTTTTGAAAAATTGTTGAGCATAAATCCATTGCACCCGAGCTAAGGGATAATCTTGATGAAGAAACTCGAGGGACCACCAAATATTCATAGAATTGATGGATAAGCCTTTACATAAGCCATCTCCTAGTATATCTAAGGAGTGAGTTGCTGCTAGGCTTTCCATATACTTTTAATTACAAAGGAGCCAAAAATCTTAACAAAAACCGGAGCAACAATGAGAGAGGGAAAATCCAACCCTCTTCATGCTCTATGGTTTAAGGGAAGACCAGAGGAAATGAAATATCGAACCAAAACTTTCCAAGCTTTAGCTCCCCTCAAAGCCTTGACCACCCACTTAGCACACAGAGCAATACCTTGTCGTCTACAATCCAACAGACCCATTTCGCCAGATTCTCTAGGAAGATAGTAAATATTTCAGGCAACTCTATGAAATCCCTTTGTTTCAAAAGAATTATTCCAAATAAAATCTCGAAAGAGTTTCTCAAGCTTCTTATAGCAAGTCTGTGAAGGAACCTAGCAAGAGGAATAGTATACATGAGTGGCAACTAAAACTTTAGAGCAAATCTGAAATTTACCTGCTAATGACAACTTCTTAGTAAGCCAGAAATCAAGTTTCTTTTCAACTCTTTGAAGCACATAATTCCAAACCTGAGCAGGGGAGCCTTGAATGGAAAAAGGAATACCAAGAAACTTAAAAACTTATCCAGGAGGGATACAATTCCAATGATACCCTTGAAGCCAAGGTGACATAGGCAAGAGAGATTGTTTAGAGCAAGAGGTCTTCCTCCATTGTATGCTAGAACCAGAGGCTGTGCAAAAGATGTTCAGACAACACAAAGCATTAGAAACAAATTGCTCCTCTTCCCTTATAGTAAGAAAGGAGTCATCAGCTGTTGTATTCAAGATAAAAAAGGAAAAGCCCCAGGCCCAGATGGATTCCCTATTGAGTTTTATTAGGAGGTTTGGGATTTAATCAAATTTGATATTTTGGAGGTGCTCCATGAGTCCCAAAAAAACAAATAGATTCTAAGGGCCCTAAATGCTACCTTTGTAGTGCTTATACCCAAAAAAGAGGGAGCAAATTCCTTGGATATGTTCAGGCCTATTGCTCTCTGCAATGTTGTGTATAAGATCATCACAAAAATTATTGCTAAGAGGTTGAAGATATGGTTGAGCAAAATCATCTCTGAGGAGCAAGGAGGGTTTGTTGTTGGCCGAAAAATCTTGGATGGGGTTGTTATTGCTACAGAAGCTATTCACTCGATGGAAACTTCTAAGGATAAAACTATGTTCATTAAGTTGAACATGGTCAAAGCCTATGATCGAGTCAGATGGTCCTTTCTTTCGAAATTTCTTGCTGCTTTTGGATTTGAGGAATGGATTAGATGGGTGATGAGTTGTGTTTCTTCTTCCTCATTCTCTGTTCTTGTTAATAATGAGCCATCAGAGCTATTTGAGGCCTCAAGGGGATTGAGGCAAGGAGATCCTTTATCTCCTTATTTGTTTATCATTATGGCGAAAGGGTTGGGAAGATTGCTCAAGTCTCAAGTCATCCAGGGGTCTCATTCAGGGGTGGAAGTGGGATAGTAGTTTGCCACCTCTTTCCCACCTTCAATTTGTTGATGATACTGCTTTTGTTGGGAGTTTCCACTATCGGGGAAGCCGGCAATATTAGACAGTCTCTTGACATATATCTTGGTGCTTCCGGACAGATTGATTAATGAGGACAAGTCTTCTATTTTCTTCTTCAATACCCCTCCTCTTATTCAAGCCAGGATTGCTCGCATTCTAAGATTCCAGGTTGGGACTCCCCCTTCATTTATCTTGGTATTCCAATTTCATCTCATCCTCTACCTAGATCTTCTTGGCAGTCTATGCTTGATAAGTTTAGAAGGAAGGTGAATCACTAGATTTTTAGATGGCTATCCACTGCAGGTAGAGTGTTGCTTTTAAAATCTGTTGTTCAAGCTTTACCCATTTATAGATGTTTTGTACAAATAGCTCCCTCTCACTTCATCAAGGACATGGATGTTTTGTCAAGACAATTTTTATGGTCTGGAAAACTTGATCAATCTAAATGGATTTTGGTTAGGTGGGATTCTATATGTAGGTCGATGCAAGAGGGAGGCCTTGGGTTGCGACAGACAACTCTTTTTGGGTAGGCTTTGGCTGCAAAACTTTATTGGAGATGGTGTACCTCTCAAGATCAGATTTGGGCTAAAATATTATCTTGTAAATACTTGAGAGGTATTTTTGAGGCTGAGATCCCTAGAGTCAGCTTTGGTTGGGAAAGGTTCGGTTATCCGGGACACTCGAAAAGAGGAGCTAATTTAATCAGCAGGGTTTGTTCTGGATTTGCAATCAGGGATCAAATGCTCTTTTTTGGGAGGATTCTTGGGATGGTCACCCTCCTATCTTGAATAAATATCCTAGGTTACGTTCCCTAAGCATTTTTTTCTTGGAAGCAGGCTGGTCTCGTGTGGAGGACTTTAAAAAAATCCAGTCTTTTGGAAATATGGAGATGTACAGGTGGAAAGATCCACAAGAATGGCCCCAGGGGGGACTGGCCAAGGACATAGAGGTGCTTGCTCTTATTCTTACGGGGAGGCCTTGTTCTTCATTGAGGGGTAAAGATATTCTGGCTTGGAACCCTGATCCTAGGGGAACCTACTCGGTAGCCTATGGTTATCAGGTTCTTGATAAGCAAAAGTATGGGAGTCTTCCCGTCACTTGGTGGAAAAAGGTGTGGAACAAATTTGCTTGGCCAAAATGTAACTTCTTTCTCTGGTTGGTAGCTCGTAATAAATGCCTCACTTGGGATAATGTGAGGAAGAGGGGATTTTAGGGTCCCTCTTTTTGTGTCCTTTGTAGTAAGAATGAGGATGACTCTTCTCATTTATTTTTCCAATGCTCCTTTGCTAGAGACATTTGGCACTGTTGATGGAGCGCTTGGAACCATCCATGTTTTCATGTGTTGTCCCTGGTGGAGTTTTGAAGTAGTCTGGGCAGACCTCCGGCCAAGGCCCCCTTCCTTCGAGTGGCTTAGAATTTGGGCCCTTCTTGCATCATCTGGCAAATTTGGCTCGAATGAAACCAGCACATATTTCAGGGCAGTTATTTGGTTGTTCAACAGATCTGGCAAAGGATCCTGTATATGGTTCAGGAAACCATCCATAATAAATGTGATGTGGACCCTCTTTTGGGTTCGAGGGAGGAGAAGGTACAACAAGCCCTTGGTCTCTTTGGGGATGGTGTGAACTCTTTTAGCCCTAGTAGGGTTCCTCAGCTCAGCAAGAAGGTTAGGAGAGATGGTAGGTGGAGGCCACCCCCTAGAGGAGTTTTAAAAATTAATACTGATGGATCGTCCAAGGGTAATCCTGGATATGCTGGCATTGGTGGTGTTGGGAGAGATTCTACTGGTGGTGTCAGTTTTTTCTTTTCCATTTATAAAGGTGTTCACTCCAATAATTTTATGGAAGCTCTTGCAATTCTTGAGGCCTTGCGGAGGGGGTCTTCTCTTGGCTGGCATAGGATTATCTCGTGAGTCCGACTCTCAAATTGTGGTTAATATTTTAAACAAGTAAAAGGGTGGAGGAAGTTAATTGGCAGTTGGCCTCTCGTAGCCGTTCGGATTCTCATAATGAGTGAAGAGTTCAAATTTATATTCTTTGTGCACATTCCAAGGGAATGGAATGTGGTTGTTGATTACCTGGCCAAAAGGGCTTCTGAGCTGCTAGATCCTTGGGGTATCGATAATTGGGAGAGTCTCCCGTCTGGGGACTCAACGCCTGTGGGAGTTGATCCACAAGGATGTACAGACTTAATGTGGTTTTTTCTTGTTGTCTTTTTCGGGTGTCATTCTAGTCTAGTGGTTTTAGCCTGTTTGGCGGTTTATTTGAGTCCTGGTTGGAAGCTCAATTGTACTCAGTAATCCAAACTTTTTATCAATAAATTTTTACCCCTTTATTTAAAGAAAGGAGTCATCAACAAAGTGACCATTAATAAATTATCCCTAATCATTCGGAAGAGCAATTCCTTTAATAAGACCTGTAGAAGCTTGAGCAACTAAAAGATAGTCAAAGGCTTTAGCAGCAAGCACATATAAAGAGGGAGCAATAGGACACCCTTGCCAAATAGACCTAAAAAGGCCCACTGCTTCAGACTGTGAATTGTTTAGATTGAGAATAGTCGAAGCATATCTGAATAGCATAGCAATAGTCTGAATGAAAATTGACCCGAATCCTAAAGCTTTGAGCATAGCAAGAATGAATCTCCATTCAATACGATCATAAGCTTTCTCAAAATCAATCTTAATAAAAAGCATGTCCTGGTTTGACATCCGGACCCATTCCATGCCCTCCCAAACAACCAAAACATTGTCGAGGATGTACCTTCCTTGAATAAAGCCAGTTTGCTCTGATATGACTATCAAAGGAAGAAGAGGCCTAAGGCGAAGAGCCAAAGCTTTGGAAATGATCTTGTAACTAACATTCAACAAAGTAATAGGCCTCCAATTAGTGATCAACTTCGGGTCCCCTTGCTTGGATATGAATTTGATATTGCCCCTATTAATAATTGCTCCCAAAGACCCTACTCGAAGAGCCTCCAGATAAACTTTATGCAGATCAGGACCAACTAAGTCCCAAAGACCCTTATAGAACTCACAGGGAAATCCATCCAAACTTGGTGCTTTGTTATTTGCCATTTGATACAATGCATCCTCTAGATCTTTAAGGGAGAGTAGTTTATCACACCCTACTCTTTGAGACTCCGAAACCTCAACTGGTATAACTACCATACAAGCTGCCAATGCTTACTCCCGCTTAGGGGAATAAGCTTGAGCGGCAAAAACATTAGTATAGTGCTTGACAAAAGCATCAATCATCTTAGGAAGAGAGGTAAGCCTTATTCCATTGTCTTGAATGACCTTGAATTGAGTAGCTTGCCTGGGAGGGCGAAGCCTTTGAAAAAATTATTTGGTGACCCTATCACCAACTTTAAGCCAATGAAGACGGGCTTTAATTCAAGCTCCTTGAGTCTCATAAAGTTCAAAAAATTTAAGTTCATGCCTCAGCTGGGCAACATGAGACTGAATTTCAAGATTAAACAAATAGGCCTCAAGCTTGAGAGAAGCTTTGGCAAGCTCATCATGAAGGATAACATTGGAATATCTTCTGAACTGCACCACCTTTTTCCCCAAAGTATAGAGCAAGACAGTTATACAAAAAATGGCATCATTCCACCATTTTATCCAACCCAACTCTCCAGTAGGTATAGGAACTAGATTCCAAAATCTGTGGATATGATAGACCATGGAAGGGTGTTGCAGAAAGGAAGTATTGAATAAAAAATTGTGACTTATAGTGTCTTTGAGGCAGGGATTTCATCAACACATTAAACATGATGGGTGAATGGTTAGAAGTAGTGGTACCAGGAATGGTTTCCATAAACGGAGCTGAAGCATTTCTCCTATGAAAGAAAAACTGCACATGATTTGAAAGCATGGCTCTGTCCAACCTTCTCAAAATTCTTGCATGGCCAGCCTGGAAATTGGACCACGTATACCACAAATTTTTAGGAAAATCCTGGGGAGAAAAATAAGAATTGGGGTCTGACAACTCATTTTTTTTTCATGAAGTACCAGGCCTCTCTTTTCCCAGTAGCCCACTGCATGGGAAGTTGTCCTATCTTGTCTATAGGCTTTTCAGTCATATTAAAATCTCCGCACATAACCCAAACAACAGGTGGTAAAGAAAAACACACCACCGCTAGAGGCTACATCGCTCTTGAGCTTCATTGGAGGCATAGACATTAATAATGCCAAAAGACAACCCACCAACCTCAAGTAAAACCCAAACTGCATGATTGGAGGGGTCCACACCCCACAAGAAAAAACTATCTGTCCACCTAGATGCCAAAATAATGACAGCTCCCCCTCTATCATGGAAATATCTTGTGGCATAAAAAAAGCAACCTGGACAAAAAAAAGGGCAAGTACATTGCAGAATAAAGTCAAAAATCTTAATCTCTTCAAGATAGAGAAAGTCAGGATTACCATAAAACCTGGAGCATAAAGCAATCTCATCTCGGACAAAGTATTTGCGGATTGGATCCGTCAGCCCTTTGACATTCCATGATAAAAAAAATCATGGAAATCGATCAAGACTCATATGTCCAGCTACATCTTCAACGTCTCCGAGGTTTGAAATAGAATCATAAATATTATTGAGAAAATGCACCTGATCTGCTTTCCAAAACTCTTTTTGATGCCTTTTATCCTAGTGAACCAGGGAGTCTCCTCGGGATGAGCTACGGGATCTTCGACAATTGACAGAAGCCTGTTCTGGTTCCATGAAGCTTGAGGAAGACTGCCCATTGACATGCAAAACTGGAGAATCTAAAGACTAAGTAGGAGCAGAAGAAGTAACAATTTTAGCAAAGGAAGCACTAGTCGGTGGTACATTAGCAACCATTTGTGAAGCCCTAGAACTAGGTGTCGTTGGTTGCATGATATACTGCTCTATCAGCACACCATGCCCAGTTGGCGCAGAAGAAACAAGAGGTTGAGGCAAGCTGCTCAGAGCAACCATAGGATTTACATTTTTCCTATTCGTACCCTTCTTCTGGACTTCCTTCCATTCATCTTGCCCCTCTTTGGAAGTAGGAACAAAGCTAGTAATAACAGGAGCCGCAAGCATATCCTTAGCTATAATCTTGTTCGTCATTAAAAGATAATCTTTTATCTTATGGGCAGCTGATTGGCAACGGTAACATGTATTAGGCAGGTTTATGTAGACAACACGTTGCTTGAACCTATAGTCACCAACCTGGACATCAACAATCTCCTTGAGATATTTAGAAAGATCAACTTTGACACAAAAATACTTTTGAGGGTGTGAGGCATAAAATTTATTCGTTTCACAACAGAAAAATTCACCAATGGGTACCACAAGGTTCTGATAGTAAGGCCAGAGCGGCAGAGGAAGACCAGGGAATTCAACCCAAACCGAAACCCGCAAGGAAACATCATTAGTGATCGAAAAATCCTTGGTCTAGGGCTGAAAAATCAACAAGGAGCTACGAACAGACCAAGGCCCACGGTTGAGGACCGCTTTGGCCTGAGCAGGGTCAACAAAACGAAACAAAAAAAACCCTTTGGTGAGGTTTTGGATACCATCAATCTTGACGCCATGCCAACCTTGTTGAATCCAGTTTCGAAGGAGGGTCTCGTCAGGAATACGACCCTAGAAAATACCCTACTAGCATATGGCTTTCCATACAAGAACAAGTAGTATTAAACTCACTCAACGGGATAAAATAATTCGGACGAAAAATATTACCTCGTGATAAACTTTGGGAATGAACTTTTGTGGTTGTTTGTTCACCTTTGGCGCCATTGCTCCCTTCTGCAACTTCAATAGAAGTTGGAGCTACTAATTGAGCTCCGTCCATAAAAAAGAGGTTCAATCCACCAAACGACGAAGTAAAGTTGGCAAAAGCAGCAAAAAATACCCTAAGAGGCGTCCCACACACACTCCAGAGTGGAGAGGCACTATGGCACCAAGAACTCGAAATATTGTTTGCATATACTCAAAAATTATCAAATTTTGAACCTTGTAATTATATATCCAACAAAATCAATAAAAGTTATGAAAATTATTTGCATATATATAAATTTGAACCTTATAATTATATATCCAACGAAATCAATAAAAGTTATGAATATTATTTGCATATACTTAAACATGATCAAAATTTGAACCTTGTCATTATATATCATTCAAATTTGAACCTTGTAATTATATATCCAACACTAAGAGAAGAGTTTTTTTTTTAAATTAATATATAACAACTCTGTGAAAGTCAATGAAAGATTTTGATGGAGGATGGATTTGTCGTACAGTTATAACATTGCACTTTAATAGGATTTTAGGGTCATGTCTATGACCTTGTTAATATTCTTTTTAAATAAGATAAAATTGCTATAGAAGATGAATTGAATGTGAAAAGGAATGGAGCAACATTTACAATGAGAGAAGGTAAAATCTAAACTATAAAAAGGGGTTTTTTTTTGTAGGAATGGACCTATGAAACCAATGTTATTGACACTTGATTTTGTTTGAGAAGAGGATTTGTATTTCAAATAGGATTCTAAGATCATAGTTAAGGAGTTTAGTATGATTAATCTCTTAGATGATAATGAGTTGAATAGGAAGGGAGGTTGTTGATACTTCTATTTTTAAGAATTTTTTTGTGTATAAAGTTTCTATTTGTTTTGGTTTATTGAAGGTTTTGTTATTGCTTTTTGTGGATTCTCTTTCCAAATGATATATGGGATGGTGACTCTTGGTTTACTCCTATGTTATATATATGTGTGTTTTAAAGTTTAATTTTATTTGTGTCTAGCTTTAGGAATGTATTTGTTGGTGGAAGTTAGTGGTTTAATCTTGGTATTATGCTTGTTAATATATGTTTTATGTCATTAATTTTTGGTTGCAATATTGAAACCACAATAAATGCCTCTTTATTTATCTTATTTCAAAAAATATGTCTAAGGAAAAGATCAAGGGCTTCTTACCAAGAAACTTGAATTGTGGAAAACCTATATGTTATGATGGGAGGGGAATAAACTTGTATGTTTATAAGTAGATGCTCTTTTTAAACACGAGGACAAATAAAAAGATCTCTCTCTCTAGCAATCAATCCATATCATAAATTAAAACAATGTGAAATAACCTTTTAATTTTATATATTTCATTTATATTAGTTGCAATTTATCTTAGACTTTCAATTTTAATGAAATGTTAGTTTCTAAAAATCTTAAAATCAGTCAAAGAGGTCTTGGTTTAATGGTTGAAACATCAGATGATGTAGCCCATACCAAGTTCACTGAATAGGTTATATAGCTTGATATGATGTAAAAAGGGGAAGGACATCCCTTTCAAAACCCTAGTTTTTCAAATTATCTAAAAAATATTAATCTTAAAATCATTAATTTTTTAATGATATGCTTTGTGAATCACAAACAAAGAAGTTTTAAGAGCACATATTCTTAGAGAGCTTCTGAGAAAAGCTTTTTTTTTTCCCTACGGGGACACCCCAATGATATGTCCTTGGCGTTTCATCTTGGTGACCTAGGTTCAAATCATAGGGAGGGAGGCCCTTTGTTGCTATCCTCGAGGGGAGTGTGGTCCCAATTGTGTCACCTGTTGTACTTTGCCTTACTCCAACCTTTTGTCAATCACATCAAGTCATTCACTTATTTAGTTATATTGCATGCAATTTTCCTAGACTTAAATATTATTAGAAAATTGGATTGTGTAATGGATATCTTGCACATGCACATATAGACACAACCACATCCTTGAGGTGTTTATATCATGTAGAATAGAATAAAATGCCTTTAATATCCATGAGGGCAAATAGCTCATGGGACTGAAAAATATAGTATTATCAATCAATATATATTATCTCACTCTTTTAGGAAAGGAATAAAGTTGTATAAAACTTTGACCCATTATATTTCCTTTTGATGTGTTAATATTTTATTATTGACTTTGATGATAAACTCTCCTTTTTTTTTTGGATTTCATAATGATTTGTTGGAACAAACATATATAACCCTTACTCAAATCTTATAGCAAAGAGGAATAGAGAGCAAAAAAAAGAGCTTACAAAGATGAGAGGATGCCCTTAGGTACCAACACAAATGATAATCACTAAGATCACACACCAATGCAATGAATTAGTTCAAGAGACATTTAAATACCTCAAATAATTGTAATTTAATTACATAACCCTTAAGCCAACATATTATTAAGGTTAGGGTACAAGGTTAACTTTACAAATTTAAATATAGGCTTATACAATAAATTGCATCTCAAACTATCCAACATTAGCCCATAAACATGCACAAAAGATTACATTATACAATGTTGGCCTTGGTCAACGAGGAAAAAATATAAAAGAAGTCATCACAACTCCTTAGAGCTAGGTTAGTCTATTCTTGTAGCAAATGACACCTCTCGTGTCGGCTCCTGGGCAAGTGTTTATTTCAACAAAAAATAGATTTTTTTTAAATTATAACTGTTTAAATTACAATTTTGACGTTTTCAAGTCAAAAATTCGATGATAAAAATTACGACTTAAACTTATTAACAATAGTAATTTGGACTAAAAATTTCAATTTTTGATAGATTTTAACAACTACCTAAAAAGTTGCACTATAGGTGGCGCTTGCTACATGTTTAGCCAATTCTCTTATAGCTACATGAAAATGAAATAGAAGAGAGAAACAATCATGGAGGGTTAGATCTATGTGGTTTTTATTTTGTAACATTCTTTATATCGTGTAATTTTTGCCTGATTAAATAGGCGATTTAAGTCTTGAAGACCGTCACACAATGAGACATCCCTCCACCTTCAGCATGTCCTTCAATAAATAGCACCAATATGAAGATTTTGAAGAATTATACCATTTAAAAAAGAAGTTCAAAATGCTTTCATATGCAAAAATTATGGCCTCTGGAAGGTTTTCTTACTAATCCTCAACACAAAATATTGGGGTCTCAAACCTTACAAATGAATCAACCACCCATAACTTTTCGCTTTGCAACTAGGCAACCATTGGCTTTCTAGTATCTTTCTTGTGAAACATCGACAAATGGGAGGATGCCACATATCTTGGTTTTTTTATTTACCATTAGTTATATATATAAAAATTTGTGTTTGCTTCCTCCATCAATAGTCACATCGATTGCCACCTTAGTCGACATAAGTCTCCAAAGTGTGATAGAGAAGAAAGGGAGATGGAAGACCTTGAATCCATGACATGTGGATAGGAAATTAAGGCTACCAAGCTAGCTAGTCGCCTACGCTTCCTTGTGAGGAAGAATCTCCACACGACCTGTGGATAGGGAATTAAGTCTAGCAAGGCTATCTAGTCACCTACACTTCCTTGTGAGGAAGAATCTCCACAGTACGAATGCTATGCATGGCTACCCTTACCCCTCCACCTAGGTGATACATATAGTGGACTTGGAGGTTACCTTGATAGGATACCCCTATTTGTGTAAGAACCAAGAACATGTAGCTGATTAATTCAAGGATAGAAACCACTTGTTCAATTGGAGGAAAAAGGGAGAAAGTGACACCCTTTTTTAAATTTTAAATTTTAAAATTTCCCTCTAAAACCACATATTGGTCTTCAAATAGAAGATGATGCATGAACTTCTTCATGAGGATAGGCATCCAATGTTCTCATGCTACTTTGACTTATGACTCGATAGATGTTAGTTCAATTTGAATTTCAAAAGAAGAACATGAAGAATTCAAAATAAAAATCCTTCACATGATCAATCAATGTTGCTACATACTTGCTTTGATATTATGTTGGATTTCATGATGATTTGTCGAAACAAATGGAAACAACCTTTACTCGTATCTTATTGCAAAGAGGAATATGGAGTAAAAGGAATGAGTGACGACACACAAAGATGAGAAGATGTCCATAGACACCCACACAAATGATAATCATAAAGATCACATATCAATACAATGAATCGATCCAAGAGGTGTTTAAACACCTTATTTGATTACAGATTAATTATATAAGCCTTAATAGACATATTATGCAGGTTAGGGTACAAGGTTAATCCACTAGATTAACGTTACAAAGTCAACTATATGGTCCTCTTGGCTTATACAAGAGATTACATTATACAATGTTGGTCTTAGCCAATAAGGATATATCACACATTTCAACACTTTATTTATTCTTGACTTCTCAAATAATTCATGTATAGAGTCCACTACTAGAGCATTGGCACAACTAACACATAATATTATAAGCATTGTTTTCCAAAATAAAATGCTTCTCTAATTCCACTATCCTTGATGTACAAAAGTATATATCGTCTCATCTCATTTGTCTTTTATTCTCTTTCATCTAATTGTCTCACAACTAAGTTGATGTGAGCTAAGTCCACAATTGGGCCATAAGCATCATTGCTCTTCGTTTGATGTTTTTCCTTGCATATGCCTTTTGATGTTGTTCATATGTGGGGTTGAAGTCAATGAGGTAGTGTTCTTTGTTCCTTCCTAAATCCTTTGTCCACATAATTTCTCTGATTTTTTCGATAATGACCTTTATATCTTTATTGTAATTTGTACACTTAATTAATTTAATATCTCAACTATTCACCCATTGTTGTTTTGTTTCATCCATATATTGAATATTCCTTTTTGGTTCAAATATTTTCCTACTCTAGATTTTGGCCATCTATTTGCATCCCTATTTTCAATATTCTTTAAATAGCCTAGAAACCAAATCATAGTGGCTATCTCTATAGAAAAGGTACTTGTTTTTGTTGAAAGTATTTCATATAAAACTAGAGCTCTTATTTTGAATTTGCTTGTAATCAAACATTTATGAATCCTCTATATTTATCTCTATTTGAATTTTGATATGTTATTATCCCATACTTCACACCCATATGAGTACCATTGACATCACCAATAACCTGAATAAAACCCATTTAGTTTGACAATTCCATAATTTTGCTTCTCCAAACTAGTTTTCTAATACAAAAGTTATTCTTCTAAAATTTTCTTCATCCTACATGATTCCCTACTGGTCTTGTCATTGAAGTTTATTTGAAGATATTTGTATTTTGTTACTTTTTCTAAGAGACCCCTCTTAAAATAAATATGTAATTGTTTCTTTTTCTTTTGGGTGGAGAAAACCAAGATCTTGGTTTTGTTGGTATTTACTTGCATGCCTATTTCCTTGCAAAATTGTTCTAAGGCCTTTAAATGCTCTCTCAACCCATATGTTGTCCTTCCAATAAAAAGGGATCATCTGTATACAAAAAAAATTTCACCACATAACATCATCACTATCTTTCAAATTTAACCATTCTTCTATTTTGTCAATATACAAACCAAATAAAGTAGGGGATAGAGGACAACTTGTTTAGCTCCTATGTCATTTCTAAAGCATTTTGAAAGACCCACTTTCCTTTTGCCCTCTTTCCTTTTCCTCTACCACTTGCTGGTTTTGCACTTAACCATACTTCAAAATAATTTTGCAAATAGAGGATTGACCATAATGGTTCCATAGTTTGTAAAATTATTCACATCATCACTCTTGAAAAGAGGTTAGCTAAACTTGTCCAATCCATCGGAAATTCATATTGAATAACATCATCAAATATCTTATTGATATGTTGTGCTAAGTCTTTTATTCTGCATTTAAAGTATTTTGTTTGTAGTCCATCCACATCGTGAGCCTTACTTGTTTCTTGATTCTTAATACCTTCCTTAACCTCCTTTAAGGTAAACAATCTTGTTGTATTGATTGTGGGAGAAGCATATTTTTCTTAATGACATTCATATAGCTGTTTTACATATTCTAGCCATTGGGTTGCTATAATATTTATTTTTCTATTTGTTTTTTCTTGCTGAAGCTCCATAATTGTCTTGGATTTTGATTTCCTAAATAAATTAGTCCTTCATGTCTTACATCCATATATTTCTCTTTTGTTTTCTATTATCATTTGTTTGTACATGTTTTGGTTTTCTTTATCTTTACATGACTCTCTCAAAGCTCTTTTTGTTGCTTGAAATTCTTCATCATACCATGTATTTGCCAAAAAGTTGCATTTTATCTTCTTAGATTTAGATATTTTGCATTTTTAGCGTCTCCTAAAGTTTGTTAATTTGTAACTTTTGATTCCTCATTTTTATTTTTCAGCATCTTGAACTTTTGATTACAAAAATGTGAGGAATTTACAATAATACAATAAAAAAAAATTGGAGCAACTATTATCTTCTTATTACCTGGAATAATTCTCGCAGAGTTTCAGTACTCTGTTACAATCTCCTCACAAGCTCTGGAAGAGCTCACACACTTGCTACAATGCAAAATTCTTCTTCATAAAAGAAAACCCTAAAACTACCTTAAGTAAAAAAAAACAAAGCAAACCCTAACCCTAGCAAATCACATCCGTCGGATCTACATCGACGGTGTTTATTACATGTCTTAGTATTCGGCCATAACTTTTGACTCGGGTGTCCGTTTGAGCCCGTTTTTTTTCCAGATTGCACAAATTTCGAAGCTCTACGATTTTTTTTTGTCTCCTCTAAGAGGATATGCTTTACAAGGCTTAAAACATCATCTAAGGGCCCAAATTTTTGTTTTAATGTATGGCTGGCCATATTTCCAACATTCTCCCCTTGTTGGTAAGGGGACTGACTATCAAGTCCCTTAGCAGAAAAAACCGAGGTTTTACTACTCCCTTAGTAAAAATATCTGCTACTTGATCATGTGTGGAACAATACCTCAATTTAACTTGTTCCTTCTCCACCATGTCCCGAATGAAGTGGTACTTGATGTTGAAATGCTTGGACCTGGTATGGTGGATAGGATTATGTGCCAACTTAATGGCACTCTGATTATCATAGAATAAAGTAGTTGGATTCCCTTGCTTCTCCCCAATCTCTCCTAGAACCTTTTGAAGCCACAATGCTTGTGCACTTGCCGATGTAAGTGCAATATACTCTGCTTCAGTAGAAGACAACGCCAGTAGCTTGTTTCTTGGAACTCCATGTCCAAACCTGAACCAAGAGAAAAAGAGTGCCCACTAGTGGATTTCTTGTCATCAATATTACTGCCCCAATCACTGTCACTGAATCCCACTAACTTCAAATTCCTTGCCTATGAGTAGTGGATCCCATAATCAATTGTTCCACAAACATACCTCAAAATCCACTTCGCTGCCTTCAAATGTAACTGTGATGGATTAGCCATATACCTGGAACACTGTGAAACAACAAAGCATATATCCGTCCTAGTGTTACAAAGGAACATAAGGCTACCAACAATACTCATGTACTCTGTTTTGTTTGCCCTTTCAGCTCCATTCTCCAAACTCAAGATCTCCCCATGTGCAATGGGTGTTGCTACAGGTTTACATTCACTCAAACCATATCTCTTCAGCATATCCCTTACATATTTGGATTGACAAACAAAAATCTCATTGCTATTTTAATGTACTTCCATCCCAAGAAAGTAACTCATCAAACCCAAATCAGACATCTCAAACTCCTTCTTCATATCATGTTTAAAAGAATCATTCAAAGAAGAACTACTCCCCATAAATAACATATCATCAACATAAAGACATACAATAATAATATCATTACCTTCCCTTTTGTAGTACAAAGTGGGCTCACTCTTACTCCTTTCAAAATTACACTGCAGGAAGTAGTCATGGATTCTAGCATACCAAGCTCTTGGAGCTTGCTTCAGCCCATATAGAGCCTTCTTCAACCTTGTAGACTTGATCTTCTTTTCCTTGGACAACAAAACCTTGTGGTTTTTCCACATATACTTCTTCATCTAAATACCCATTGAGAAATGTACTTTTGACATCCATATGATGCACCCTCCAACTTTTATGAGCTGCTAATTTACAGCTGTACCAACATTCATAAGAGGTAATATTCTCAGGACTCTTAGTAGGACTTCTATTTAAAATGTAATTAGCAGTCCTAATTGCTTTAGCCCAATAAAACTTACTCATACCTTTTTCTTGCATCATGCACCGTGCCATCTCCACCAAAGTCTCGTTCTTTCTTTCAGCTACCCCATTCGTTGAGGTGTGTAAGGACTTGTTTTCTGCCTTTTAATCCCAAACTCACTACAGAAATCGTCAAATTCATGAGAACATAACTCACCTCCTCTATCTGTCCTCAAACATTTGATATAATGACCACTCTCATTTTCAACTAGAGCCTTAAAATTATTGAAGCAATTGAATGCCTCATCCTTATGCTCACTAAAATAAACCCAACAATATCTGGAGAAATCATCAATAAAAGTCAGAAAGTAAGAAGATTTACCCATACTTTGTGTCTGCATTGGTCCACAAATGTCACTATGAACCAACTGCAATGGATGTTGGGCCCTCCATGCTTCACCATGCGGAAAATTCCCCCTTGCATGTTTGCCAAGTGCACAACCTTCACAAACCTCCTTGGAGTCTTCAACTTTTGGCAACCCATAGACAAGTGGTGAAATCATCTTCAAACTCTTATAATTTAAATGCCCAAATCATAAATGCCATAGCCTCTCCTTACCTTCTACACCAAAAAATGCTAGAGCTCCCCCTTGATCTAAAAACTGTAATGGGAAGAGCCTGTTCTTTGTCATCTTTACAGTGGTAATCAATTTTCTCCTCTGATCATAAATTTTGCACATTCTATCCTCAAACACTAACTTATAATCTTTTTCCAACATTTGACCAATACTCATTAATGAATGCTTCAAACGAGGTGCATAATAAATATCTTTTACCTTCATTATTTTTCCTCTCCTGGTAGGAACCTCCATTTCTCCTTTTGCAACCACCTCCAAGCTCTTCTCATCCCCAAGCCTGATATTGGATTGATAAGAAGAATCAAGAGATGAAAATACATCCCTCTTGCCGGCCATATGGTTTGTGCACCCACCGTCCAGGATCCATGTCTTCTTTGTGCTATTCTGTGTAGAGAGGAAAGCTGCTTGCTCCACTTTTTATTCAATCATACAGAACAAAGTATCATCCTCATAGGAATCCTCTTCTCCATAATGTGCTGATTTTTTCAGCGTGCAATCTCTCTCATAATGGCCATATTTGTTACAATTGTAACACTGCACATTTCTCATATCTCAGCCTCTACCTCTTCCTCTTGCACTGGATCCTCCTCTTGCAGCATGAGCTTGGTCATTGTTTGAATCTTGAGATCTTCCTCGACCTCTACCACCATAGGAGCCTCTTCTACCTCCTCTTCTATTTCTTCCTCTTCCTTTGGAACCCCTACCGTGACCTCTTCCTCCATCATTCTCTTTTGCCGAAGAAGCTTGTTCCTCTGTAGAACATCCTTCTTTATCCTTCTTCCTCTTGGCAATTCTCTCTTCATGAGATGTGAGAGAGCCAATTAATGAATCTATATCCCTTTTCGAGAGGTCTTTCGTTTTTTCTATGATAAGGGCTGCACTCTCAAACTTCTCTGTCAAGGTTCTTAAAACCTTTTTAATTACTACATTTTGCTCTATGATCTCTCCAAGTGTGGCCATTTTATTTACTACTATTTTTACTCGAACACAGTAATCTCCTGCAGTTTCATTCTCCTCTTGTTTGAGATTTTTAAAATCTCTCCGCAAAGTCTGCAACTTCACCTCCTTAACTTGGGCACTCCCTTGGTAATTCTCCTTCAACGCCTTCCAAGCTTCTTGGGCCGAAATGCAGGCAGAAATCCGAGGAAAGAGACTCTTGTCTAGAGCCGACTGGATGAAAGCCAAAGCCAAATTATTTTCTTTCTCTTTCTCCTGCATCTCCTTATTTTGATCTGCAGTCAATGCACTCCAGTATTTTGGTTCGGTGAACCCAACTTCAACGATGGCCCAAGCTCCTTTTGCCTTCATAATCGTCCTCATCCGGATGCTCCAATATTCGTAGTCGAAACTGTCAAATTCTGGAATCGGAACTGAATTGGTGTTGTTGGCCATAATAGCTCCCTTCAACATGAACTGAGATCTTTGAGAAGCTTTTGTATAACTTGTAGCAGAAATTCCACAGTTACTCGAACCCAATTTCTTGATCGCCTCGCTCTGATACCAAATGAAGAATTTACAATAATACAATAAAACAAAATTGGAGCAACTATTATCTTCTTATTATCTGAAATAATTCTGGCAGAGTTTCAGTACTCTGTTACAATCTCCTCACAGGCTTTGGAAGAGCTCACACACTTGCTACAATGCAAAATTCTTCTTCATAAAAGAAAACCCTAAAACTGCCTTAAGAAAAAAAAAGCAAACCCTAACCCTAGCAAATCACATCCGTCGGATCTACATCGATGGTGTTTATTACATGTCTTAGTATTTCGGCCATAACTTTTGACTCGGGTGTCCGTTTGAGCCCCTTTTTTTTCAGATTGCACAGATTTCGAAGCTCTAAGATTTTGTTTTGTCTCCTCTAAGAGGAGACGCTTTCCAAGGCTGAAAACGTTATCTAATGACCCGAATTTTCGTTTTACTGTATGGCTGGCCAGATTTCCAACACAATGCATTGCAATTTAAAACAACTCTTTTCAAGAGTCCCATTGGCTTACTTTGGCAATTTGTGGACATTAATAAAATTATCTTATCTTATCTAAAGATTAAACAAGTTTCTTGCCTCATGAGGACATATCTCTTCATTGAGGACTGTAGTTCATTGTTTTAGACTCATTCACTTTGTTGATTTCTTTCCTACAATTACAATTCTATATTTAGATTGGATTATGATACAATTTTAATTCTATTGGAAAATCCCCAATCTCTACCTCTATTATCCTCATTAAAAAAATCTATGAACAAATGATATAGTCTACAATGCTTGCCCCATTATATGTTTTACATGCCAATTTCTTAAAATTCTTCCATATATTTATACCATTGCAAATAGTCAACCCATATAAAGCCAACGGTTCTTCACCAACAAGTAATAACCCCTTTATCTTCTAAGAGCCTTGCGTGTTACTTATTTCCTTCTTTTTGTGGCCATGGCAAATTACTGTCCAAGTCTTCATTGATGCTTAGAGTGTTGCTCTACTTGCTTGCTGTCCTTGAAATAAAATCTCCTGTTAGAAGTATTTTTTCAACTTTAAAAGAAATATCATTCTTTAATGCTATATATGGATTCTTATAGTCCATACAAATATTTTTTAATAGTTTTTATATTTGTGGAGCAAAGTAGCAGCTTATAATTCTAATTGTTCTTGTATCCCTATAAGAAGAATTTGTTGTTCCTCTTGTATTCTAGGCCATATTCCATTGTGCCACGGACATAGTGAAGAACTCGCTTTGCTGCTTTCCAGTGTGTAGTCTTAGGTTCCTGCATGAACCTTGAAAGATAGTTGACAACAAATACGATATCCGGCCTAGTATTGGTCGGATATATGAGACTCCCAATCAACTGACAATAGAGAGTAGCATCTACCCGAGGTGATTTGTCATATCGCGATAATCGAAGACCTGTTTCCATTGGTGTTGCCATCGGCTTGCAATCAATCATGCGATATTTTTCTAGTAGTGTCTTGGCATATTTTTTCGAGACACTTTGATGTAGTGCTCCTTATGGTTCACTTCCAGACCAAGACAATAATGGAGAAGTTCGAGATCTGTCATTTCAAAATATTTTCTCAAATCCTCGTTTGACAGTAGAGATCATTGTTTCTGAACTCCCTGTTATGAGTAGATCATCAACATAGAGTACAAGCAACACTATTTCAGAGCCTTGCTTCTTGAAATAGAGGTTTGCATCTGACGGACATCTCTTAAATCCATGCTGCAGTAGATGATTATCCATTTTTATGTACCAAGCCCGAGGGGCCTGTTTCAAACCATATAAGGATTTGACCAATTTGCAAACTTTCTGCTGTTGGCCTTCCACTTCAAATCCTTCCGGTTGAGTCATGTAGACTTCTTCTTGGAGATCACCATTTAGAAAAGCACTCTTGACATCCATTTGGTGTACTTTCCACCCATACTGTGCTGCCATAGCACAAAGAACTCGAATGGTTGTCATCCGAGCAGTAGGTGCAAAAGTTTCCTCGTAGTCAATGCCTTCTCTTTGAGCATAGCCCTTTGCAACAAGTTGGGCTTTATGCTTATCTATTGTCCCATATGCCTTATACTTAACTTTATACACCCATTTGCAGCCTATGGGCTTCTTTCCGTATGGCAGATCGACAAGCTTCCAAGTTTTGTTTTTCATCAAAGACTTATACTCTGCATCCATAGCGGCCTTCCACTGAGGCTCACCAAGAGCATCTTGCACTGATGTAGGTTCAAGATCGTCTATTGAGGACATAAACACCCTATCATCATCAATATCCATATCTTCTATATCTCTCTCTGGATCTACAGAAAGTTCCTCAAAAGATTGACACAGATCATCAACCCCAGTATTCTCTGTTGCAGCTTTCTCCTGTCGAGCCATGCTGCGAGTACGAGGCCTATCCAATGTCAAATCTGGTGGAGTGGATAGCTTAGAATATTTGATTGTATTTGTATACCACTTTGGATTCTTCTTCTGAGGTGTTGAAGAAGATGAAGAAGGACCTCCAACCTTTGATGAAGGAGACTTCTCAACCTTAGTTTCCACAAGGTCTAGGTATACATCTGATGTGTTTTTTGATGTGAAAGCCTCATCAAAAACTACATCTCTACTAATGTGTATTTTCTTGGTC
Organism: Wollemia nobilis; assembly: GCA_028583015.1. Taxonomy (NCBI): domain Eukaryota; kingdom Viridiplantae; phylum Streptophyta; class Pinopsida; order Araucariales; family Araucariaceae; genus Wollemia; species Wollemia nobilis. The sequence continues at coordinate 4,160,446 of JAQPPZ010000755.1, read as the reverse complement.
AAGGGATCAATCAAACGATAACCCTTAGAGTCCTCATCATAGCCAAAAAAAATACACTTCAATGTCTTCTCATCTAGCTTCTTCCTTTTCTCTTTTGGTATGTGCATGAAAGCTTTACATCCAAAAATGCGTAGATGAGAAATGGAGGGTTTCCTACCACTCCATGCTTCCTGTGGAGTCATTCCTTGTAGGGCCTTTGTGGGTGCCCTATTCAACAGATATATTGTTGTGGTGACAGCTTCTGCCCAATATTGTTGCCCAAGACTAGCTCCTGTGAGCATGCAACGAACCATTTCCATGATGGAACGATTCCTCCTTTCAGCAACTCCATTTTGTTGAGGAGTATAAGCAGTAGTTAACTGTCTCGTGATCCCATGTGCAGCCAAGAATGCAGAAAATTCTTTAGAGGTAAACTCCCCCCCTCGATCTGAGCGGAGAGTCTTTATAGAAGCCCCTGACTCCTCAACAGATTTCTTGAATTGCTGAAAGAAACCAAATGCCTCAGATTTCAGAGTAAGAAAGAACACCCACATTTTCCGTGAGTAATCATCTACAAATAACTAAAAATACCTCTTCCCCCCACAACTGATGGGTGTGAAAGGACCGCACAGATCGGTGTGAATCAACTCCAGAGGTTTCTTTGCTCTTGTAGAGCTCCTTTCAAAAGGTACTCTATGCTGCTTTCCTGCCAAGCAGTCAGAGAAAATTGGTAATGTGGTAGAAAGGGAAGGAAGACCCTTTACCATTTCATACTTACTTAATTCAAGTAAGTAACCAGAACTCATATGTCCATATCTCTTGTGCCATAGGGAAGTTGCCTCTTTTGTAGAGACAATCATGGCTACATCTGGAGAAGAGATAGTATCTAGGGCAAATAAGCCATGCTTATATGAAGTGGTTGCAATGTTCTTACCTCTCCTGGTAATAGAACAACACTTCTTGCCTCCCTCAACACTAAAGTTCACAACCATATCTTTGTCCAGAATTTGTGTGACTGACAACAAATTGTTCGCCAATCCTGGAACATAGAGAACTTTTTCAATCTGACACTTGCCATCAGAAAGAGTAACTAAAATAGTACCTTCTCCCTGAACCTTGTAGGTTTTATCATCAACAATAGTGACAGGTTTGCCCTCTTTGGCCTCAAAAGACTCAAACCACGATTTGTCGCCAATCATGTGCTTACTAGCGCTAGAATCGACATACCATACAGGATCCATCTGCTTGGAGGCTGTGGTAGTCATGAGCACCTTGTGTGCCCACTCAGAATCCGAGTCAGATTCTTCAACAACAACATTCACCTTGGGTTGCTTGTTCTTGTTGGGTGGTTTGTTCTAGCCTTTCTGTTTAGGTTGTTTATTCTTATGCCAACATCTGTTTGTATCATGACCCTCTTTGTCACAGATCTTGCAATATATTTTTGGTTGTTGAGGTTGTTTCCCTTTTGAATCCTTTTGAGAACCACCTCCTTTCGGAAAATTACCCTTCTTCTTGTTTGGCCCCTTTCTGTTGGTGTAGAGGGCAGTGTTAGAAGAATCATCTCGCTGTAGTTGGCGTGCCTCCTCTTCTTGAAGCATATTAACCAACTCTACAAAAGTAACTTTCCGTTGTGACACCTGAAGGGAAGTGATCAACACCCTATAAGAATCAGGTAAAGCTCTCAATACAATTGAGGTAAGGATCTTGTCATCAACTAGTTCTCCCAAAGAGTTCAACTTTGCCTTCAATTCAGACACTCTGCAAAGAAAAAGTTCAACTGTCTCCCCCTGCTTCATGCTTAGACTCGTGTAATTGAGATTGAAGAAATAGAATAGTGGAATCATTCTTTCCCTCATATATAGTATTAAGGGCATCCCATGCCTCTTTACTATGTTCATAGTCGACAATATGGGGTTGAACTTCATCAGACACAACAAGCAAAATGAGCACTTTTGCTTTGTTATCTTTCTTGTCAAAGTCTTTCTGAACAGCAGATGGAGCTGTAGCGCTAGCAACAGATGAAGGTCTTGTTGTTGCTCCAGATACAACATCCCATAAGTCATCCATTGCTAGGATTGCCTTCATTTTGTTTTTCCACGGTGTGTAATTAGGACCTTTCAACAACTGATGAGAATCAGTCATTAATTTTGCAAACATGGTGAAGGTTCCTTATAACACCAATTGGTCCCCCTTTCGATATACCTTTTGCTAGGCCGTTATACCATACAAAATACCCGCCCTTACGTGAGGGAGACTATAGGTATTTAGAAAGATCAGAAAAAAAATCACCCGCCCTTACGAGAGGGAAACTATAGGTAATTTTTAGAGATCATACGATACGTGGTACTTAAGCAGTACTGAAAGGGAATAGTCTTGTTGATGGCACCTACCATAGAAAGTCTGCAATCCTCATGCGTGGGGCGTAACTTCCCTAAACACTTTGGATTTCAGAAATTTCGTCAGGATTTACGCCTAAACACAAGAACTATTAGGGTAATGGATGGAGTAAAAAAATGCAAGAAAATGGCAAACTTATCTCTCCCCGATGATTTATAGAGAACAAGCTCAGACGTCATTTTTGGCAGCTATATTAGGCGGCGGATATAGTAGCGCAATCACGACAACTTTACCTGTAAGTGCTGGCCAGAGGTATCACAAATACCGAACACTGTAGTGCAATAAATTGCACGGATGGGTTTTAATTATTCCGGGGACTTAGGGAGTGAATTTGATTTTAACTTTTAATGATGTAGTGCAAAGTAAGAAAAAATGCAACATACAACATAAAAGTGCCCACAGAAAATAAACCTCTAGGTGTCGGGCGCTGCCGAGAATGCACCTTTACAATAATGCCAAATTTGCTTTTGAAAAAATTACTCACTTTCCCCCTTTGATTTTTGAAAAAAAATACCCCCCTTAAAAAAAAATTCTCTTAATAAAGCATTTTTATAACTATTGTATAGTTTTAAAGTTAAAAAAAAAATTAATTTTAATTTATATAGTTAAAAACTATTAAAATAAATTAAAATTTAACTAAAAAAAATAATAAAAAAAAAACTTTATTAAAAAAATACCTTTGTTTTTTTTTTATGTTGGGGGGGGTCGACGGGACTTGAACCCGTGACCTCTGGGTTCCCAGAACCCACCACGTGGCTCACTTGCCAGTGAGCCCGTGGGCTGATCTGGGTTCTAAACCCGACGCCCGCGTTGATAAGGCTTTTCGAAAAGTCTTCGATGCTCCACTGGCCGCCCTGGGCAGAGCTCGAGCGCCACTTGAGCTCTGCTCGGGCGTGGGAGCTGCTGCAGGAGGCGGCGGCGGCGAGGCCGCAGCAGCAGTCATGCGGCCTCTGCGTCCTCTGCTTCCTCGCACGACCTCTGCGTCCGCGGCGGCTGTCCGCAACAGTTCGACGGCAGGGAGCGCACGGGGGCGGGGGTGTCGGAAGGGAGCGCGGGGGTGGCGGCGCTAGGGCGGAGCGGTGCCTTGGGTGGCGTGGCTGTGCGGTGGTGGCGCCGGGGTGGCGCGCGTTGCGCGGCGGTGGCGCCTGGGTGCTGCTGTCATGCGGTGGCACCTGGGTGTTGCTGTCACGCGGTGGCACCTGGGTGCTTCTGCTGAGGTGGCCGCAAGGCCATAGAAAAAATTAGAAAAAAAAATTAAAGGTGAAGACCTTTAAATTTTATTTTTTTCATTCACGTGCTCTCTCCGTCAGTGCTTCTGCGACGGAAAAAAAATTGCACAGTAGGTCTGTTGTTCGAGTAAAAAATTTCAGCCTCCTCTCAAACCAGCTCTGATACCATGTTAGGAAATCGAACATAATTGTCATTGAATCTAACATTTAAATAACACACAACATTCCTGGATTAGCCCGAAGAAGGCGCATCTCAACAGGATGCCGCTGCAACAAAATAACAAGTTGCTAATGATAAATAACAACTAACAAAATACACCCAATGTAATATATCGCTAACAATTTGATTAGCATATGTTGAGGTTTTGGCTTGGTTGGTCAAAGTTTGACCATAGTCCAAGATTAGAATGTTGTTAGGATAAGAGCTATCTTTAAGTTAGTTTGTTGTAATAAGTTTAAGAGGATTTCTCTCAACCACCGTGTCTATTTTTAGTTCTTTCAAGAACTATAAAACTATGCAATGCATTGTTGATCAATAGAACAATTTCACCATTGTTTCTCACATATCTTGTGTTTACTTAGATTTACTCACTAACTTGTAGTTTACAGAGTGCATGTTAACTTTCCTATTTAGATATAATATATAGGTAGCAGCTATGTATTAAAAGGTTTGCTTTTTCTATTGATTATTTTAGGCTATAATGATTCCAATGTAACTTATTCATCCACAGGAAGCTCCTTGGACGCTATTGTATTGGAGAGGTTGAAGAGCTTGGAAATGATAGTTTACAATATAGCTCTTGAATACTGTGAATCGGGAAAAGAACCATTTTATTTGGCTCTCAAGGAACGTGTGGAGGCATATTTTGAAAAGCATAAGGTTTACTTTTCCTTTTCTGTAATAAGCAGTCAACTCTTTGGATTATTTCAAAATTATAATTTCTTTTTAGGATTTTTCAAATGCGAGTTGTTGAGTATAGCAGATTATTTTGCTTAATTTCTTCCCTCTTGAATCAATAATAATGTTTTGACAAATTTTGCTAGGTGAATCCTCGTGTCCACCCACACATGCTGCCAAAATCACTCCTTATATTAGGTGGCTACTTGATTTTTTACTATTTAACGTTCTTTGGATCTCAAAGTCTTGCTCTTTCTCTTTTATCTGCATTAGCACTGGGCTATTTTGCAGCACACATTGGAATGTCAATTCATCATGATGCTAGTCATGGTACAACTCCAAATCTTTACATATCTATGGCTCTACATAGTTAAAATATAGTTTCTCTTGTTTTTTTACATTTTCTCCAATATCTTGTCATTCAGGAGCATATTCAAATATCAACTGGCTTGCTTATTTGATGAGCACTTCTTCGGATTTGCTGGGTATTAGCATGTTCGATAGTTAAAATGGCTTTGTGTAGGTGGTTTTTAATAGCATTTTTCCTTCTAAAATTTCAATTTTTATAAAAATTCCAACTCTAATTTATTTTTCTAGTTTCATGTGGAGGCAACAACATGTTGTTGGACATCACTCTTTTACCAATGTGGACCACTATGACCCTGACATCAGTAGGTTCTTGACATGCACTCTAATTTATGTTGATGATTAATTGACAAAAAAAGGTCTAATTGAATGCTTTTCTTAGCACTTTGTTGCTTCTGTACATCACTATTGAAGCTTGCTTTTGCACAGGAGTTAAAGATCCAGATGTACGCAGAATAACATCAAAACAACCAATACAAAAGTATCATTCTTTTCAGGTATGTAGTGAAAACTAATTCTTAGGTTTAATTGTATGTTATTGTTGATATATATTTTTTTTATCTTTCATGTTTGTTACTTTTAAAATGCAAATAAGTGACCAATTTTCCCTCTTTGACTAGGAACTTCCTGTAACTTCAGCATTTGACATATAGGTGATGAAAAACTTGAAAATAAGCACATCTAGTTATTTTAGTATAAAAAAGTTCAAAAATGAAAAGATAGTCCAATATTTGTGAGTATATAGTTCAAAAATGAAAAGATAGTCCAATATTTGTGAGTATGCACTTGGTGAGTATAGGCTGTATCTTGTGTCAAGCATCCACGTGTTATATGTAGAAAGTTTTAATCTTTTAATATCAAATATGCAAAAAGGGATAATGGGATATATTTTAGGCTCTGTTATTAACTTGAAACCTATGTTTTGGAAAGTCTACAAATATTGGGGTAAACAACAGATTTGGGAGGTATATTTGGTTTGATACTAGTATGGTAAGAGCAAACATATCTAACTTGGTTAGATGTTCATTGAATGGGGGTTACCTACAATAGGGTTATGCACAGTGTAGTTCCCCAAATTCATTGTATTGACATTTTTCAGACAAATAACTGGCTTGAGAAAATGTTTTTCAAGAGTGGCTCACTATCCAAACATTATTCATCATAGGAGGTGTTTTCATTTGGTGCAAAGGGAAAGCAACTTACAAAGGAACATGCAAAGAATCCTGTGTTTTTATCATTGGCCACTCTCCAGGGGCATTATGAAGCTCTTCTAAAGAAAGCATGTCACAACAAATGGTCTTTTGAGAATCTGAAAATCTGTTTGGCACAACCTTGAGGCAAACACAAAGGCCTTGTTTTTTGTTGTTGTCTACACATTATTTCTTGAAATTGAGAGACCCATTAATACGATCTACAAACGCTTGAGTTGTATCAAGCAACAAGGTTGAATGGGTGTGGCTCACTTTAATCAGTTTAACATGTCTCTTTGTATGCTGCATTTTCAAAGCCTAAAGAAAAGGCTTGGTGGGTCTATCTTAGACTTGTAACCAATTTATGCAAGGATAGTGACCCTTTGGTCGCTTAACCTTCAATAACCCTAATACCATGTTTCAAATGTGCCACCCAAAACTGAAGCTTAGGATTAGATGGCTTATTCTCAAACTGACTAAGCACCTGCCCATATTCATTTGCAACAACCATAGTAGTCAGATACGGACTAGGACAACTTGAGCTCGACAGAAACCTAACAAGCTAAGATGTTTGGCACAACCTTGAGGCAAACACAAAGGCCTTGTTTTTTGTTGTTGTCTACACATTATTTCTTGAAATTGAGAGACCCATTAATACGATCTACAAACGCTTGAGTTGTATCAAGCAACAAGGTTGAATGGGTGTGGCTCACATTAATCAGTTTAACATGTCTCTTTGTATGCTGCATTTTCAAAGCCTAAAGAAAAGGCTTGGTGGGTCTATCTTAGACTTGTAACCAATTTATGCAAGGACAGTGACCCTTTGGTCGCTTAACCTTCAATAACCCTAATACCATGTTTCAAATGTGCCACCCAAAACTGAAGCTTAGGATTAGATGGCTTATTCTCAAACTGACTAAGCACCTGCCCATATTCATTTGCAACAACCATAGTAATCAGATACGGACTAGGACAACTTGAGCTCGACAGAAACCTAACAAGCTAAGATTTTGGTTCAGACTTATCTATGGTGAAACAACTTGGCAAAAACTTGATAAATGCACACATACATACAAAAATCAATGTTTTTCTACTCTAATATAAAAAAAAATTCAACAATATGTAGAACTAATCAAGAAGGGATTTTTTGTTTTTTTGGCACATCGTCTATTTTTTTCTAATCCTGCATAAAATACATTTCAATAATATGTAAAACTAATCAAGTAGGGATTTTTTTTTTTTTGGTACATTGTCTATTTTTTTTAAAGAGCTTGTAAAGACAGATTATAGTATTCAAGTTTCATATTGAATCTCTCGAAACTATACAAAATGTCAAAACCAAACTATTTCAAACCTTTTACTTTTTCTTTTCCTCAAGAATAGAGGTTTCTATTCCTTAATAACCCACTCAAAATGCTAATCGATGTCATCCAAATCAATCGCCTCATTATTATGCTAGTTCTCTTGTTTTTGTTGGAGAAAAAGATTAAAACATTCAATCATTTAGCTGCTTCCGGGTCATGCTTTGTAATGTGCATGCACTGAAATAATCTCCATTTGTGCTTATACCCAAAAGCATTGCAGGGCTGGTAAAAATGTAATGGCAAGATTTTGGAGACTTGGTGCACTCTCACCATAATCCACACCTTAAATTTGTATGTTAAAATTTTTTTATTTCAAGTTTTAAGTTTATAAGACAAACAAAACGTTTTAAAATTAAGAGTTAAAATTTGTAATGTACCTTGTTGTTTGGTTGTCCTTGATTGAATGAATAGAGTGAAGAAGATAAATTGCTCGTCAGTTGTCGTTCTTATGAATTTAAAGCTCCTCTAGAATATTATCCCTAATGTATCATTAGGCATCATCCTTCCTATGCACATACATAACCTGCTTATGACAACAAACAGCTTAGGATTATTTTTTTATGGGGTTCAAGTAGCATCCTTGCTACATGCAAGGGTAGGTGGCACTATCTTGATAATTTTCTGTCTATTATTTGCCATATGGGTTTACATTTTTGTCTTTGGCCCCTAAAAAAAATGTTGAATTGCCTCTTTAGCCTTGTCCATGGCCTTGTAAAGATAACCCATTGGCGATTTGTCACTTACAACAAGGCAGGGAACCTTCGATAAAAGTTCCATCGCATAAATTGGTTTAAAAATTAGAATTGTATTTCCTCCAAAAAGTTGTATTTAAAAAACATAGAAGTAAGACAAATTAAAAGATTATACTTGAAGAATCTCAACTTCACTCCAAAAAGTCACATCAAATATTCTTTAATAACTTCCACATCAAGCCTCAAGGCATATGGGGAGATCAAGCACACATTGCTCATAAACATCGTCTTTAGGGGCAAGCACAATAAAAAAATACTCTACATTGTGATGGTCCTTGTTGAATTTATTGTCTCCTTTATCCAGTTACTTTTCCCAATATCCTCTAGAATCAGATCTAGGCAATGAAGACTCCAATAAATAGTAGGGAACTCTTTCCCAAGAAGTTTTCATGTTTCCATAAGCAGGTGCATCATCTATCACAACTTGGATGCTGTTGTCAGTTCCCACATCTGTCACAACTCCCTCCAACAAGCTAACACAAAGTGTCTACAATCTTTACTTTGTTGAAGGTATCAATCAACTTAAAAAATGTTGTCTTTAGAAGCCATTAAGAAATTTATTCTAGTTCTGTTTCTACCATCCATCCACCATCAAACAGGATAGTGCAGTTCTTTTTATGCCTTATAAGTATTTGATTATCAACCAAAGTCCTCACATTTTTGACTGATGATTCCAACAAAGGGCTGCAAAACTTGTTATCTATTGATGCTTTAAACCTTGTGTCAATAACACTAGTCTTTGCTTCCTATTATGGGGTCCTTGCGGCATTGAAAGGTAAACATGAATAGTACTAAAAATTTGGGGTAGCTATTCTTGCTTCATGATGCTTTTTGTGGTTCTATGTAATGCCTTTGAGTGAAGGCTACAAATTGGAAGAAGAGCAAGGAACAAAGAAGCTTTGTCCAAGACCCCTATATGTAGTTGAAAAGTTATGACAAACTCATGACGAATAGTGAACTCTGAAATACTAGGGGAATAGGGGGTTGAAATATGAGCTTCCCTTTAACATCAATCCTCACCCTCTTTCACTCTTTCCTTGTGTTTATCAAGAAATACTTTTGTTTTTTGCATTACGTCTTTCCTGACTGGGTTGCATCTCACAACATTCCATACAAATATTCTTGCTATATGGTATTTGAGGTGATTGATGCTTGTATAGATTTTTGCTTGGAGTAGTTACAATTAAATTGCCTTGATTTTCGCCCTTTGCATAGTGCTTCTATGCAGGATCCTTCTTGCTAGATGATTGTCTTCTAGATTTACAACTGGAAGGGGTGCCAAAAAATAAATAAAAACATAGAAGCTCTAGTTCTTGAACTTATTTTTCCCCTAAGTTATAGGAAACTCCTAGGGTGCCCTTATTTCCCATTTCCAGAACTCATAAACTTGGGATTTTCTCAGGAACTTCGTGAAACTCATCTTGAATTTTTATGTTTCATGACATTTCCATGGGTGATTCTAACATTGATTGTCATTTTCAACTAAATTAAAAGTCCGAAGTTGAGGTTTCTATAGGTATTACATGAGGTCCACATGGGACATACATGGTCAACTTTAATTAAGATCAAGTTACTTGTTGGGGGGCGGAAGCGACCCCCTTGCGCTCCCCGAGCGCTGCAAACCCCCGTGGTTGAGGTTTTGGCGTTTTCCGCCTATGCTGAGCAGGTGCGTCCAATGCCCTGCCCCTCGTGTAGGGGTGTTAGTCTTGGGAAGTCAAGGGGAGCATGGGATGCGACTCAATCGGACGACCTCTGAGGTTTTTTACCCAAGGCCGACTCATTGCTTCTGGATGTGTTCTTTGGCGCTCGTATTTCTCTAGTTTGCTAATCTACTCCTAGCCTAGGTTGCTTCAAGGGAAAAGGGAAAAGGGAAAAGGGAAAGGAAACAGGAAACAAAGCACAAAGTAAATTGCCAAAAACGTAAACTATCTAGCTTATCTAAGGGTGGCGATGTGCCAAAGAAGAAAATACAATTTCCACCTCAAACCAGTGGGATAGATGAACACATGAACCAAGCATGACAGAAAGTTGAACACAGGTTTGCTCATATAATTGTGCAATATATATTAACAAAAGAGGCTTTGGGCTTGTACATGCAATTGGCTCAAGGCTCGAGTCTATACTGAGAAAGAGAGTAGAAAAGGGAGAAAGTAGATGCCATAGGTCAGATGCTAGACACAACAACAAATCCAAAATCCTTTATTTAGATTCAGGAACTACTATTTATAATATTTACAGGCGAGGTTTGAAATTCAAAATTCCCCTCAAAATGAGTGTAGGTGGGAGCGCCAATGTCAGATCTAGCCGCAATATTTAGAGGACAGTGTTGCATTAATTTTTGCGTAGTCCGGAGCTGTGAGGAGTTAAATTGCCATAAATTCCTCCATCGGTGGCATGGTTCTCTTTTTATAGAGGTTATTTAATGTGCCCACTTTCCTTCATGGAGGAACCAGCTTAGGTGTTAGCTTTGGTTGGTGAGGCCCATTCTACGTTTTTGTGTTCGCTTGGCTTCCGACCTGTTTTGGTGACTTCTCCTTTTCTGCATTGGCACCCCGGACTCCGATAGTGTTTCGGGCGTTCCTTCTGATAATCCGGTTGCTCCAGTGGCCCCTTCCCTGTACTTTTGGTCAGCCCCAAGTTGGATTGTTGCTGCTTTTGATGTTGCCATGTTCCTCATGATAGCTAATTTTCCAGGAATCCTTCTGCATAGGATTCCATTGGACCTCGTTTGATGGGCACGCTTCTGGTCCTCAGTGTTTTTCCATGCTTTTCTCACCTCCCCCACCTCTGGGCCTTCAGGGGGATCTTGATGAAGGTCAACAAGGTATGGTGGCCTTGTTGAATCCTTACTCGACTCTTCTGGTTCCCCCTATTCTTTTCCTCCAAGGCTTTTGGGTTTCCTCTGATGGATGTGTTGCTCATCCTATTGAGCAATCACCCCTGGGTATATGGAGTGTTGCAACCCAATTGTCGGAGGAATATAGCCTGGTCTTCGGGCCTTGTAGCTGGCTAGACAGGCTATTGGAGGCCATGTCATCAAGGGAACCCTCTTAGTCACCATTGGGAAGGCTCGGGGGTTCCTCTTGATGATGAGATGAGGCTTAGTCATCACCGGAAGGGCTGGAATTCCTTGTTGGCTTGTTCCGAGTGAATGACTTTGCCTTGGGACAAAGGGAGCTTCGAGCATGTTATCAGCTACTTGGTACGTGAATGGCCCTTCATCTGGATGGCTTGGGTGAAGTTTTCACTACGTTATTGGAAAAAAGAAAGAAATAAAAACTCTAAGATGAGGGAAAAGGGAACAAAATTAATGATAGCTTGAAAATAGTTATTTGTTGGGATCTATGAAGTTAAAGAATCTAGAACTGAGTGACAAACTCTTTGGCAACAAAGAGGAACTAAAACAAATAGAGTTCATTTGGTGATGCAAAACAAAAGAAAAATATGTGATCTAGGTTTTTCATTCTAATCTAAGTTTTTTATCTTGCAAAAAATAACAGTAGACAAAACAAAGTATTAGGATGTAGAACCCAAAAATCCAGGCTTCGATATTTCCATGGCTACACCTTATCTTGAGGATGTTGAAAGTCCTCATATGTATACTTCTGAAGCCAAAGGAGTTGGGTATTTTTCAGTTCTTGTCCTGATTTTGATTGTACTATAGTTTTGCATGATATACATATCCTGATCTACAAAGGTTGAGATTTGCCATTCACCATTATACTCTATATGAGATTTAATAACAACATGTGTTTTGCATCCATTTGTGATCTTTGTAATTCAATTTTGACTATAAATTTTAAAAATATTTCATATTTTTTAATTAGATGTTTCCTTTGTCGTTATTGCCCTTCTAAAGGGTTTGAGGACACTAGTTTCCTAATTTTGATTGTACTATAATTTTGCATGATATACATATCCTGATCTATAAAGGTTGAGATTTGTCATTAACCATTATACTATATATAAGATTTTATTATAACATGTGTTTTGCATCCGTTTGTGATCTCTGTAATTCAATTTTCACTATAAATTTTAAAAATATTTCATATTTTTTTATTTAATATTTCCTTTGTCGTTACTGCGCTTCCAAAGGGTTTGAGGGCACTAGTTTCCTAAGGCATTTCCATTTTGGAAGCTGTACCCATTTCGTTTCCAAGTTTTGTGCAACTTAGTTTTCCCCCTAAGGATTATGGCTCTAAATCTAAAAGAACTAGAAGAAAACCTAGAAAAAACCACAGAAAAAGAACAAAACTTGGATTTTTTTGGCCAAATCCCTCACACTTGATGCAAAAAAGTTTGACAAATGCACTAACACAACTATATTGTGTGCCATAAAATTCTCAGACTACTTCGACATCATGAGTTATCTATATTCCACCCCTAGAATCTTTTTCGGGTCATGCCTTAGTTTTGCTTTGAACATGATGTGTCCTGCTAAATGATTAGCTATTGGTCGAGGGTCAATATGACCCTCGACTAACATGTGGAGGTTGTGGGATGGAGGTCTTAAGATTTATTAGTAATTTAGCTTGTATTCATGGACACATACATTTTTCCAATACCACTAAGTGTGACTCTGATTCCTAGATTGATTGTTCATCTAGGAAAAATGCGTAGTTGCTGTAGTCATCTCCACAAAAATATGCAAAGTGATTTTTTCAAAAGTGGATCTATTTTGCTCTTCAGCTGATGCATACAACACTTGTTCCTCCTTGTCATGTCGTCATTCTGATTCATATGCAAAATACAAGTTTTTTTTGTCACTTTTGCACCTAAATGGAAGTACCCAAACTGCTAATGTGGAAATCTCCATAGTATCTTCATAAGTTCACAGTTTCACAAGTGAGGCATTGATATTAATCTTACTTTGACAAGATTGGCCACACACATAAGCACACACATATAAGCACAAGAACAAATCACTTTGATACCCTATGAAGAAAGTAGTCACTAAACCAACTTAACAATATGTTAATGAATGATTAAATTGGGAGGAAATAAATATGAAATCTGTATTGTTTCCTAAAGGAAGAATATTACAACAAGCTTCATGTCCTTCTCAAGCCCAACCCATGTACATTCTTGAGTATATACTTAACCATTCAGTTCTACTCAAAGTATACAATATCTTTAGATATTTGTTATAAACAAAATCATATCACAAACTCATTATGTTGAGATGTGATCTATTCAGTAATGGTTATCCAGAGCCATTTTGCTTGTAGTCTATGTACATTTTGCTTGTAGTATATGTGGGTCCAAGACCTTGATTTTTGGATGAAGCAAAGCTTAAAGGATCATGCATGTACATGTTTGTTCAAAAAATAAAATATCTAAAGGGAAAGATGAAGATCTAGAATGTTAAAACCATTATTAACATAGTTATAAGAAGGAAGGAAAATAAATCAAAACTTAAGGATTTATAAAAGATAGCAAAAATCAATAGAATGGATCAACATGCTTTTTTTTTTTAATTAATAATATGGGATTGAAATGGGCTGCATCCATATTACATCATGACCACATAGTGGTATTAAAACACCTTAGCAACTATGTATGTATCGCTTGTCAAGATTTGAACCTAGGTCTCCTCCTTGAATGTTGAGGAATTTAACCACTTCGTGCTATTTGATAATGGACCAACATACTTGTGTGCAAGAGAAACACTTAATTGTTATATCATCATAACATATTATAGAGTCATATTAGGGTACAATAATTTAGTAAGAGATGGCTTAAGATAGTAATATAAATATCTATTTTTTCATTTTTTCATGCTATTGTCAAAATAGATTTGTCCTTTTGTCAAAACATTTCAAATCATGAAGGCAATGTTGCCAGTGCTAATAAAAAGGTAGAAATATTGGTAGAACTATTGTCATCATGTGTAATGCATTTAGAGGGTTTTTATCAAAGTCATATAGGCCCCCTTTTAACCAAGGTTAGGTTAATAATAAAGTAAAAATCAGTTTGATAGAATTATTTCTAGATTGGTATTCAGGCCTGAATAATGAGAATTTGGTGCAGTTTGTTATTCTTTTTTAACAAAATAGAAATAAAAATTCCATTGCTTAAGTCTCTAGATTTTATTAAATAAAACAGAAGGATTAGACAACAATGAGGATTTCCCTTTTATTTGGTAGGCATATGTCTGTAAGGGTTCATCCTTGGATCGGATTTTTTTTAATCAAATAGAAATAAAAATCCTATTGCCTAGGTCTCTAGATTTTATCAAATAAAACAGATGGATTAGACAGCAATGAGAATTTCCCCTTTATTTGGTAGGCATATGTCTGTAAGGGTTCATCCTTGGATTGGATACTGTAAAGTGCAATGCTAGAAAAGATACCTTATGAATTAGATAAAATACATATTATTTTTATACAAAGGATCTATTTTTTTTATTTACTAAATAACATGGATATTCATTTATAACGAGCAACATTCACATACATAATTATTTTACCCATGGTGCATTATCCGCAAGTCCAATCATCAACTCATAGCCTATCCCTTGCCTCCTTCCTCACATTGGCTACCAAATCCACCATTTCTTATTTAGTTCTAACTAATTAAAAATAGTCCTTGGGGTAATTTAGCATTTATAACAACAAATTGCACCCAAATATGCAGCAAGCACATGCAATGGTCCCATCCTACCTCCACTCTCTTCTATAGAGACGAGCAAATATGATGAAGAAAATTAAAAATGTATAACCTCTAGGCATATTCCAAATACCTGCATATCACCCATGCATATCACTCTAGTGTAGATGCCCCCTTTTACCTATACCTTTCTCCATAGGGTCCAATAATATGGCGGGAAAATTAGTATTGTACACCCTATGGGAATACATGATGAAGAAAACATCACCCCTAGAGTCAACTAAATTTAAGATAGCAAAAATATCATGCTATGAGAAATCAAGCCCATATAAGGGCTTAACTTGTTGGTTTGATAGGTTACTCTCCATCCTTCAATCCTAGATAGGTCTAGGGATCTCCTCAGGATCTTCATAATGTCCACTTAGATACAAAGTACTCATGGGATTAAGAAAATTTCTCTATTATGCTTCGTGGATCCCCAAATCTTTCCTCAATTTACAGATCTCAAGCCCCATTAAATTAAGAGAGAATTTGAATTACATGATAAAGCATTCAAGCATAGTTCTCAAAATTACAATACAAGTATAAATCTGAATACAGCAGAATAATGATCATAATCAAGTATTACCCTTTTAGACACCATTTTGCAAACTAACAATTACTATGGAATATTTACACCATTTATTTTGAGTAGAATGTTACCAAATAATGAGAAAGGATAAACATTAAAGTATTACTTAACTCTTGGTAATATTCAAAAACTTTACTGCAAAAATCCTTTCAAAGCATTTATACAAATTTATAAACAAATCCATGTAAGCAAGAAATATAGCCATCAAACATTACAACAAAATTTAGGTCTCTTAAAGTTTTTTAGTAGTTTTATGCTTTCCCTAAGCAAATATCTGCATTAAACAAAATTAAGTAATATATAATGGAATTGCTTAAGAGCATTACATGTGTTCATTAGTAACATGGAGTCCCTCTCCTATTATAGAATTCTCTTCCCCTTCATTTTCCTCATTTGCTTCCCAAAGGGGTTTACAATTCCTTGATTTTTTTCTATTCTAACTTATATCGATTTCTTTATCCTAAAAGGAAGACTCTCATTGGGACATACCATGTGTTCCCTTGAAGCCTCTTGGTTTGTTTGGAAAATGGATATATCTAACCCTTAACTTTAGTGGAAAACTATATGCCAAAGTTTCATTTATTTTTAGTTGATTAAATAAACAAATTCTAAATGGTAAAGATACATGTACATATATTTATTTCATTTTAAATAAGTCATCATACTCCACGTTTACTCCATACATATCAGATGTAAAGACATTTGTTTCTTACAGCTAATTATATATGCATCCAAATGAAAAACATGAATATAAAATCAACCATAAACATACATTTATATTAATTGTAATTAACATGTAATATATATTAAAAATGCATTGAACCTTACTATAGTACATTTCCATAACTATGATTTCGAAAATGAAACACATTGATCTGAGCATAGGTGTTGGATTTCATGGTAGTTTCCATAAATGAGTGGAATCAACACATTACCCAACACAAAATGTAATGCACACAACATAAGGAGGTGCCTATGGACACCAAATAATATCACTAAATTGAAAACATAATACCCTCCAATCGATGATGAAATGGCTGGTATGATGGGGTATTTATACTCAATTACAAGTTACCTTTAGTTCAAGGTTAAGTAATTGACCTTTAGGTTTCAATAATAAAATATTACAAAATTAACTTTTACAAGGTTTACAAGGGCCCAAAGGGCTTATACATACAATATAATACAAAGTTGGTTGTGCTCTCAAGTGAAGCTTAATCAACACATATTTCAACATCTCCCCTTAAGCTAAACAAGACATGGAGAGAGATCCTTACTAGTCATCCCTCGTTAAGGGACACTCTCCCACACCAAGTAGCTCCTGCATGCACATAAAAGAAACTTTGGGCATAATCTTGGTCTAGATATCTGTTACCTACTCTTCTAACAATACAAAGACTAGATCAAGCATCCTAGAGGCATAAAGCCATCTCACGTAGTGCATCCAAATCTCAATGTGTTTGGTCCATTGATGAAAATATTGGATTGCAAACAATTTGGATTGTGCTATGATTGTCACATCAAAAAGTGATGGGGTAGGTATGAGGAATGTTCACCTGCTCTAGAATCATAAGCATCCATCGAAGGTGCTTGCCTACCTTATTGGTAACAAAATACTTAGCTTTCATGAAATATTGAGAAATGGTAGATTGTCATCTAGAGCACCTTGAAATGAGGTCATAAACTAGATAGAAGATAATTTATGGTGAAGCTTTGCTCATCCAAATCATCGGCCCCATTTGCATCTAAAAATCCTATCAAAGTTAAAGACGAACTAATTAAATAATGAATATCCAATTGATATGTACGTCTAGTGCATCTAAGGATCCTCTTGGCCATGGTCTAGTGACTCTCTCAATGGGCTTGCATGTACCTGGAATAATAGTTGACAACAAATGCAATATCGGGTTACATATTGGTAAGGTAGACAAGACCTCCCACAAGAGACTGATATAAAGTGAAATCCACTAAAGGAATTGTACAATCAGCCCAAAGCTTCAATCCTAAAGCAAATGGAGTTTGAGCGGACTTACAATCCTCCATCCTGAAACATTGATGGATATTTGAAGCATACTTGGCCTATGAAATATTGATCCTAGAAGTAGTTTGATCAATCTGAATGCCCAAAAAATAATACAGGAGATCCAAATTTTTCATCTCAAAGGAAGCACAAAGTCGTGACTTCATGTCTTGAATCAAGATAGGAGAACTGCCCATAATGAGAAGATCATTTGGATAGAGTACAATCACCAAGGTCTCCCCATCCTTATGTTTGATGTATATATCATGTTCAACCTCACATCACTGAAAACCATAACTAAGGAAGAAAGAGTGGATCTTCTCGTACTAAATGTATGGTGCTTGCTTAAGTCCAAACAAGGACCTAGTCAACCAACAAAGCAAGAGAGTGGGACCCTCAAGCTCAAAACTAGGTGGATGTTGTATGTCAATATCCTCCTAAAGCTCACCATAGAGGAAGGCACTCTTCACATCCATTTGATGTACCTTCTAACCATAGGAAGCAACTATAGAAAGAATCATCCAGACAAAAGCCATCCTAGCAACTAGGGAAAATGTCTCTAAATACTCAACTCCCTTTTCCTGAGAAAATCCCTTAGCAATAAGGCATGCCTTGTGCTTTTCCGGCTTACCATCTAAAAAATTCTTTGTCCTACAAACCCATTTGAATCCAATTACATTCTTCCCTTTTGGAAGAGGAACAAGCTCCCATGTTTGATTCTTCATCAAGGACCCATACTCCTCAAGCATGGTATCTTCCCACTTCGGTTGACCCTTAGCTTGAGAATATGTGAAAGGATTTCTAGAATTATCAAACCTTCAAGATAAATGCTCAAGATGGGGCCTTCTAGTATCACTCCAAGGATAGAATAGTCTAAGCATCTTGTAGAAGTGTTTTAACCCATTTTAGTGTTGTACGAACCACGGAATAACCAGACACATCCTATGGAAAAGCAACATCACAAACCAAACCTAAAAAATCTAAATCAAACTCACCACTCACATCATCATCCAATATTGTAGCACAAGAAGCTTGTGTATCAAGCTCATCATTCCCTGAACTTGAGACTAAAGGTGTTAGGTGGTGCTTCCCAAGGAGGGGTCAAATATTTAGGCGTAGGACCTTTATTGGAAGATGAAGAGGAATCCCTAATAGGAATACAACCTATAAGAATGTCAAAAGAATCTTCTAGATCAATCAGATAAATAGGAGGATCTTTTGCCAAAAGCTCGGGTGGCAGAGTTGATGAAGCCCCTAGAAGAACCAAAAATCACCTCTCTTTGAATGAGGATCTCACACCTTTGAGGATAATAGAGATGACATGCCTTAGAGGTATCTAAACACTCTACAAAAATGCACCTATGACTTTTCAAGAACTCCTTTTTCTAAATATACTTAGCTTAGGGAGCCCATGTTGAAGACTCAAGGATGCAAAACCAAGACATGTCAGGCTTATTGCTTGTCAACCTCTCAAGAGATGTTATACCCTAGCTTGCTCTAGTGGGAACCCTATTGATGATGTATGCTACATAAATGATGACCTCATCCCAAAATTTGTGCTTCATTCCCTTGTCATGAATCATACAATGAGCCACTCCATGATTACTCTTTTCTTCCTCTCAGCTAGCCATTTTTGCTTTGGGGTTATAGTGAATAGTTCTCTAGAATGCTATACCATGAAGAGTCAAAAATCATGAAAGGGAATTACTCATGTACTCATCGTTCTTGTTTGACATAAGACACTTTATCTTCCCCTCTAACTAGTTCTCTACTAGTACTTTGAATGCCTTGAATTTCTCAAAGTCATATTTTTATGAATAGTATATAACCACATGTATTTAGAGAAATCATCAAATAGAAGTAAGTATATATTTCCAAAAATGGAAGAAGTACCAATGGGTCCTGTTGCCACATTTTGCACGGGGTGCAATGTTTTCAGTTTTGTAGCAGTGCTGCTCTTCCTTTTCCCTCTTCCTCTCTTCCCCTTTCTTCTTCTCTCCCTTTCTCTCTCTTCCCTACATTCTCTTTCTTCCCCCCTTTCTTGGAGCCCCTCGCTTGGATCTCAAATTTGACAAGCAGCTTGCCCCGGAAAATGGCTAAGTGTTGGTGCGAAGTTCGCACTTCGCCGGCGCGTGCGAAGTCCGCACTTCGCCCGCTTTGGTGCGAAGTCCGACTTCGCCCTCTTTCTGGGCGCACCTTGTAGCAGGCTGGCAGGCGCGTAAAAAATGACTAAGTGCTGGAGCGAAGTCCGTACGGCGGCAAGAATCAGCTTTCACCTGTGCGCAGTCCGACTTCGCAGCGAAGTCGGAGTGCGCCCTTGACAGGTGCGCAGTAGGGAAACAAACTCGGAAATACACCCAAGGCATGAAGGCCTTCCCGATCGCGCTGTTTTCTGCTTGCGCAACCCGATGGCGCTCTGATCCCAGGCGAAGTTGGATAAACTGCCTTTCAAGGCAGTACACGTGTCAAACAAGGATCATCCATCATCCGACAAGTGTCCAGCCTTCGGGATTTGAGCCAAGACGTGCCGAGCAAAAGGACGAGCATGGGCTGCACTACCTATGCCAGTGGCCTCATTTAAAGCTGATTGGAGGTTCTACCCGCTCCAGCTACCCGCATTCCCGCCGAGAAGAAGTTCTACACAACACGCCGCCACGTAGCTGTCCAGCTTCCAGGAAGACCATGCTGCGGGTACAGTCCGGTCCGACAAAGGTCAGCATTTGCAGCTCCTTCGCCGCTTTTGTCAGCTAGTGTTTGATCGGGACTTTGTGCCCATTAATGTAACGGGAGGGACTCGGGCTATAAAAACCCACCATGTTTTCATTGTAAAGGGTGGAAGGGGAATGTCTGTTAGGGAACCATTGTAACCGTGCTTCTGCTTATAAATATAAATTGTATGCCTGGTTCTGTTCTGCTGCTTTTATTTTTTATGCTGCCTCTCCTTTATATTTATGCTTTACGTTTCCCTGTGTCACTGCTCGTTGATTCGTTTCAGCATTTGGTGGTCAGGTGCCTAAAGCATTGCTTGTGTCATGGCTTGTTGATTCATTTCGGCATTTGGTGGCCAAGTACTTTTGAACTTCATAGATTAGAGGATACATAGAATAGATGTGGTAGCAGTTCCATCAGTTGTGTGTTACGTTGCCGTCCGTAGTGGTGATTGATGCGTTGTCGTGCTGTTAGTTCTCCTTGTAGGGAGAATGTTTGCTAGGGGACCATTGTAGCTGTGCGTATAAATTCTCTGCATAACACATATACCTGGCTCTGACATCTCTTGGTTACTTTCTGTTTATGTTGTTGTCCGTAGTGGTGATTGATGCATTGCCGTGCTGTTAGTTCTCCTTGTAGGGAGAATGTTTGCTAGGGGACCATTGTAGCTGTGCGTACACCGCTTAATACGTAAAGTATACTTAGGTTTTGCAGTTCCTGGTCATGCTTTGTATTTATGATGAAGTAAGTAATGGTGATTGATGTGTTGCCGTACTGTTAGTTCCCCCCACCCAACTCCAATCACATTTGTAAATTCTTTCCGTTCCTTTATCTTTTTCCTGCACTCTTAGCTTAAACCATAAAACCCCCCAAGGAGCCGGCCTTCTCCGGAGATTGGCACGGAAGGCATCTCTTCCTTCCGGCCTTTCTAGCTGGTGGGCGAATCTGGGCGCATTCACACAAAATCCTTTCCTCATGGCAGATTCGTAACCAACAGTTTCTCTGGCACGCCCGGTGGGACCAAGGTCCCACATTTGAAGAGAGATTTTCTGATCAGTCCCCACCTGGCGCAACAGTTTTTGAGCACTCGGTGGGCCAAGGAAGTTTCCCACCCCCAAACAGAATCGAAGCACTGGTGTTCGCTTCATTGCTGTTCAAAATCAGAACACCTGGCGACTCTGCACGAACAAATCCTCTGAGTCCGAAAGACCGGTCCCAGCACCTTCATGCAAACAAGAAGGTGGCGAGCAAGGGATCCGAGAAGCCCGCCTGACTTTTACGAACTGGACATCAACGCTCGAGGCGAAATTGCCAGGCTGGCCGATCCGCAAGCTCGTGTCGACGAAGCCGAGGCTGAAATTCAAGAAGAAGCCGAAGCCGAGGTCGGCGGAGCTGAGTACGAAATAGAAGAGGCCGAGGAAGAAGAGGCATCTGCATCCTCGGAAAGTACCGACACTGAGTACACAACCGACGGCGGAGAAGAAGAAGAAATGGCTGCTCAACAGCAGAATGACGATGATCTCTTCCCGGCGGTGGACTCTACAGGGCCCTTGGCCCTGGTCGGACAGCAAGCTGTGCCCCCTGCTGCTTTAAAGTCTATCCCTACATACGACGGCTACGGCAAGACGGCGTACGAGCACATCCAGGACATCCTTGCCCTGGCCGCATTACATTCCATTACTGATGAGAGTGTGAAGACCCGTCGCCGGCCCTTTCCCCGAGGGGAAAGCTTCTCTACCGGTGGAGATCGCCGCCGTAGGGATCCATCACAGTGGTGGCCCCAGCCTTGCCGTAAGGCTCGTGAAAGGATGCAACGAGTCCGCCGACCCTACTTCTTTGCCGCATCGGGCCCAAGTATCCAGAGACACCCTCAAGAGGAGATATCTGACTTTAACATCAGGTTTGCGAGATCCCGGAAACGGGTACCTCGCGAACTTCGGCCTTCAACCGGCATGGCTGCTCACTACTATCCGAGATCCTTCAACTCGTACATATGCCTCGCCGTGAAGATTGCCGTAATAGACGAGTTTCCTCGCCTCCGTACGAGGCTGCCCAGCAAGCCGAAGCTGACATTATTTCTATCGGCAGACTCCCGTCCAGGGTGCAGGAACCCATTCATCCCGACTTCCCTGCATCCCAAGCATCCTCCCCGCTTCGGTGGTGCGCCGTCCACATCAGACAGCAACCCCAAGCAGAAGTGGAATCCGGCGCCGGTCGTAACTCCTTACGGCCCGCCTCAATTGCATTATCCTCACCCGCCTCCTCCCCGCTCCGCATTTTCCAAGCACTTCCTCGCTCCCCTCAGTACGCACCTTATTCCAACCCTCCTCCATTAGCCGCATTGCCTCCACCGGCACAGTTGCCGCCTCCTGACAGTAGCATTCAGAATACAATCCTCCAGGAGGTGCGGGCTTTGGCCTCAGGATATCATGCCATGTCCAATGACATGACCGCTCTGAAGAAGAAGCAGCCCGTATGGACCTCGCTCCTAGGAGGCCATATCCGCCCCGGCGCTGACAAAAGACAAGCCCCCGTAGCACCAGTTGCAGAGGCGTCCGCCTCCGAGAAATGCTGCTATAGAAGACCCGCCTGGTCCTTCCGACCAGGTTAACTGGTGCACTACGTGCAATGACCCGCATTCGGAGGAAGACTGCACATTGCACCAGAGACTACATCCGGACTTTGGCCGGCAGCGCCATAGAGGACGATGAACTCTACATGATCCTGGACGGCGAAGCCAACTTTGCCCTCCCGCAGGAGAATTTAGTGCCGCCCGCCAAGGAAGAAAAGAAAACCGCAGATGCCGCCAAGCCTTTGCAAGTTTATGCCGTAAGAGAAAAACCGCAGCCCGTGGGCTGCCACCGTACAAACGGCTGTGGCCCTACACATCCCAGGAGAAGGCATCCAAAGATAAAGCTCCAGCCCAAGCCTCCTCCGCAGAAGGCTGCCCCCTGCTCCACCCAAGCCTCCTATAGCAAAAGCTCCAGCTCCGGCTAAAGCTCCCGCACTCTCACCCTCCACCGAAACCAAAGAACAAGCCCAGGAGAAGTCGAAGTACCCGTCTCTCGACCAAGAGACAACGAGTTGAGGCTACCCAACAGCATCGGACGAAGTATGAGCCGGCAAAAGAAGCGTAAGGAGCTAGCACCTCGGGCTACAAAGATAGTAGACGAGTTGAAAAGAACACCCGCTAGAATCAGCATGTATGATGCTCTTCTCGCTCCCGTGCCAGTGGATCTCGCCGCAAGAATCTCTCGAAGAACATGAAGAGCGGCAAGCGATACATGCCCGCTGTCCCGGTTCAACCTCCGACAGCCTCAACCACCGGGAAGAACAGACCGCCTCCCTTTTATCTCGTCTTTACGGATGCAAGGGCACATAGTTCACAACTCGCATGGTGGATTCTCGGTGCTTCCACGACCGTGATGCCGAAAGCCGTCTCGCGATGAGATCGGGATGGAGTACACACGGAGCAGCCAAGGCGTGCCGCAATTAGACGGCACCCTCGTCAAGACAGCTTGGTGTCATAAAGGACATCCCTATCCGGCCGCACAAGGCTCTCGACATCGTGGTCATCCAAGAGGTCGTGGTTGTTGACCTGGCTCCCTACTTCGGCATGTGTCTCTCTCGGGAGTTCACCGCGGGTTGGGCGGGTACCGCCTCTAGACTACTCACACATGGAAGTGCCCTTCAAAGGAAGGAGACCGAAAATTTTCAATGAGAAGCCTTCCACCTTCCTAGTAGAGAAGATACCCGGAGGAGAGTTGGACTGCATGGTTCAGCTGTCGGAGGAAGAGCTGGTGACAGTAGAGCTGACTGAGCAAGCCTTCGAAGTGCTACAGCTTGAAGATGAGTTCTCTTTGCGGGACTTCAATGCCGTAATTGAGACAGAGCAGGGCTGTTACTCCATCGTACAGCCCGAGAGGCTTGACAAGTCAGCTGCAAAAGAAGTAGGACCTGCACCTGAGAAGCTGTGGAAGCTTTTCTTTGACGGCGCGCGATGCAAAAATGGCGCCGGTGCAGGGGTGCTTCTGGTTTCTCCGACCGGAATCCAGAAGGACTATACCTACAGGTTGGCCCGGAGCCGCACTAACAACTCGGCGGAGTACGAAGCCCCGTGCTTGGGTTTGCGAAAGGCGGAGAGGTTGGGGATTAAACACCCGCAGATCTTTGGAGATTCAGAGCTGGTGTGTCACCAGGTTACGAACAAGTGCGCCTCCAAACAACACTATCTTAGGGCGTACCGCAACCGGGTGTGGGACCTGATGGAGTCGTTCGACTCGTTGAATGTCAAGGCGATATCGCGTGAGAAAAACAAACACGCTGACATTCTGGCGTCTGTTGGAGCCAGGTACGTTCCGGCTGATGACGTTGTCCAGAAACCGAAGCCGGTTCGCACTATTTACAGGCCTTCTATGCCTGATAAGGACACCCACTGGCAGGTGTTCGGCTGTGACGAGGAGATCGTCACATTTTTGGTTAACGGAGTTGGTTCAATCGAAGGTAGAGACCCTGATGACGAGCAATATGAGGGGTTGATACAGCTAAAAAATAATCATGTCCCAAAAGGACTGATTACATTGGAGAGTCTGTTTGATCAGAATGACAGAGCAATATCTCACAGGATCAAAGTAGACCCGAAGCAGTATGCCGACCTGGAACTTGAACCTGGTAAAACTATCAAGGTCGGAACAGACTGCACCTCGGAGGAACTTGAGCAGATCAGATCACTGTGCCAAGAGTTCCCCGACATCGTGGCCTGGTGCTACGAGGATTTGAGGGGGTATGACAGAAATGTCATCCAACATACCATTGAGCTAGAGGATGGCGCCAAGCCATTCCGACAGAGCGTAGGGCCGTAAATCCGAAGATTGAGGCCATGATGAAAGCCGAGCTTTTGAAGATGCTCGGAGGCCAAAATCATCTACCCCATCAAACATTCATCCCGGGTCGCGAATTTGGTGCCCGTGAGGAAAAAGAATGGCGACATTCGTCTCTCGTGTCGACTTCGTAAACCTGAATCAAGCTTCCCTCAGGGACCACTATCCGCTTCCCCAAATCGACCAGATTCTACACATCGTTGCTGGAGCCCGCAGATTCTCACTTTTAGATGGATTTTCCGGCTACAACCAGATTGGGTCAAAGATGAGGACCAAGGATAAGACGGCGTTCACCACCAAGTGGGGGACGTTCGCCTATCACCGCATGCCTTTTGGCTTATCCAATGCCGGTGCCACATTCCAAAGGGCCATGGACCTGGCCTTCCGAGAGCTGCTCAATAAGATCATTGTTATCTACCTTGATGACATGACCGTTTTCTCTCACCAAAGAGGGGATCATGTTTCCCACCTGCGGCAAATATTTGAGAGGTGTCGGGAATTCGGCATTTCTATAAACCCGAAGAAGTCCGTCTTCGCGGTAAAAGAAGGAAAGCTCGCCGGGACATGTCATCTCCGAGAAAGGCCTCGCCATTGACCCTGACAGAGCGTAAGCCCTCCTTCGCTTGCCAGCCCCCATCGATAAAAAAGGGCTGCAGTCCTTCTTCGGTCGTATTAACTTCGTGCGGAAGTTCATTCCGGACTTCGCACAGTGATCAAGCCTATGGCCGAACTGCTGAAAAAAGATACAATTTACGAATGGACTGATGAGAGAGAGCAAGCCTTCGAGGAAATCAAGGCTCGAATTGCGCAAGCTTCGGTGTTGATAAACCCGGACTACTCCAAGGACTTCATCCTTTATGCAATGGGAGAACCCGAAAGTTACGCCGCAGTCCTAACTCGTAAGGGAGACGATGGCGAGGAGCGCCCCATAGCGTTCCCCGAGCCAAGTGATTCAGCCGCATGAGGAAAAGTACAACTTTATAGAGCGGCAGGTTCATGCTGTTATGAAATCCCTCCGAAAGTTCAGGCATTTTGTCTCCCGAGAGCAAAACGACTGTCTTTGTGATTCACCCGGACGTTCGAAGCTTCATCATACAAGGAGAACCGGGTCACAAGAGAGCAGGATGGATTGCAAAAATCCAGGAGTTCGACATCGAAGTGCGGCCCACCAAGCTTATCAGGGGCCGAGCCTTGTGTCAGGAATTGGCCCGAAGCGCTGTAGCCGGCATCTCCGCCTGTAAGTGGGAGGACACAACGACACGCATCTACCTAGCCAACTCCTTATCGGAGGGGAGTGATTGGACAGATGAACTGGTGAGATATTTCTGCACCGGAAGATGTCCAGATCACCTGAACGCCTCACAACGAAGGAGATTTCGGCTAGGTGCACTTAAGTACACTCTTCGCCCCGAGGGGCTTTACTTCAAAAACATCGACGGCATCCTGTTGCGGTGCGTCGTAAAATCAGACCAGCCCAGGGTCCTCGGAGATTTTCATTCCGGGATGCCTGGGGGTCATCATTCCGCAAGGCCTACGGCCTTAAAAATAATTAGAGCTGGGTACTATTGGCCCACTCTATTTACGTACGCTCATGCGGTCTGCTCCAAGTGTGATCAATGCCGAGGTTTGTCGGCAGTAAACAGAAAAGCACCCCCGCCCCTTCAACCGATTCAGAGCCGAGACTCCGTTCCAAAGAATGGGGTCTAGACTTCATTGGGGTGATTTCGCCTAGTTCCTCTCGCCCGGACACAAGTTTATTCTTACAGCCACCGATTACTTCACACGGTGGGCAGAGGCAATCCCGACCAAGAACGCAGACCAAGAAACGGTCATCAGGTTCATTGAGAGCCTGATTACCCGCTTCGGGGTTCCAAAGTCAATTGTGACAGACAATGGTCCGGGATTCGCAGGCGCTGTACTCACGGAGTACACTGGCAAACTTGGCATTTATCACAAGATGTCTTCTAATTACTACCCGCAGGGGAATGGCCTTGCCGAGTCTACTAACAAGAACCTCCTGAAAATCATCCGGAGGACCATTGACAGAAACAAGCGGACTTGGCATTTACTCCTGAACCGGCGCTGTGGGCGGACAGAGTTTCATTCAAGAAATCCATCAAAACGTCCCCCTATGCGCTCGTCTATGGCAAAGAGGCCGTCATGCCATCCCACATTGAAATCCCCGCCCTATGGATGTTGGACGAAGACAGAGCAAGGGAGACCCGGTGGACGACAGACTGTGCCAACTCCTGTGGTTGGAAGAAGACAGAGAAAAAGCATACCAGGCCTTCACTGATCATATTGCAGCCACTCAAGGCTGGTTTGCAAAAGGCACCACTGCCCGAGTTTTTAAAATCGGGGACCTGGTGCTGAAGTGGGACTCATATAAGGCGAAGCCGGGCAACCACGGGAAGTTTGATGCTCTCTCGGGAGGGCCCTTATCGATTGCCCGGTGAACCAGCTCAATGCCTATGTACTTCGGGATATGGAGGGTCAGCTCCTACCTATCCCCCGTTAACGGGTTCCACTTAAAAATTTACCGCTGCCGAAGGTGCCCGAGTGGCCCTTCTTTGTAAAAATTTCCTTATGCATTTTTGCTTTTCCAAGGATGTACAGCTTCCAGCTTTCAGTTTTTTATTTTGTTTGAGCCAAATCGCGACATGGGAGAGAATACGTACTTCGCAATGGAACTCGTTGTCGCCCTCGAAGGGGCGAAGTTCGTGAAGGGGCTGCTCGGGTGAAGAAAAAAGCAAAAAAAGGCTAAGTGTTGGCCGCTGCCCGACTTCGCAGAAGTCGGGCTGCGCGTCAGCCAAAGAGCGAAGTTTGAAGGGAGAAAACTGCAAGGGCACGAGTGATCTGACTGCAATCAGCTTTGAGCGAAGTCCGACTTCGCGCGAAGTCCGACTTCGCGCGCGAAGTACGAACCGCGCGCAGCTCGCGCGAAGTGCAAACTTCGCGCGAAGTTCGAACTTCGCCCGAACTTCGGGCGAAGTCCGAACGCGCTCCATTTTCTTAGCGCAGCTCGTGCACCCGGTCCCAAGAGGCAATAAAACTCTAAGTACTCGCCAATTCTTCCGAAGTTTGCAAAAGGCCGGACTGCGCTCAATCCTTGGGCGCAGTAAGAAAAGAAGAGGGAAATAGTCTCAATGCAAGTCGTAGTTCGGACTGCGCCCGATTTTTGGGCGAAGTCCGATCACGCTGGCGAAGTCGGATCGCGCCCAACTTTGGGCGAAGTCCGATTGCGCCTTGTTTTCTGGGCCAGCTTGGACAGTTTTTTTAAAAAAAATGAATAAAATATTCTAAAAAGTTCCAAGCCTGGGCCCAAGGCGCATTGCGACGGTTTGAGATGGGTTTCCGCACCAAGGGGTTTTTTCTTGAGCAATGTGCCCAGATTGCGGCAGTGACGTCAGCCATGGCGCAGCGTTCAAGATAAATTTAATGATTGCACAGTCCTCAATGAAAGTGCAATCAAAAAAGCATGGCACGGCAGCCGGGATACCTTTTTCAAAACATTCTCCTGCGCAGCCACCCAAGAAACATAACTCCTTCACTTGCCAGCCGACCTACCCCCTCCTCGCGACATTAATGACGCTGTCATTATCTAGAAAAGGGGGTCGATGCATCCGGACATGCCAAATCGTGCAGATTATTCCCGTGACTGCCATTATTCCCGTGATCGCGAAATCGCCGCAGACGCCCCGAATTCGTAATTATTGTCGTTTCGGAGAGATGGACAGAGGAAAGATGCCAATGCCGCCGCAATCCAGCGAAGGGTGCGAACCCAAGGATTTACCGCAACCAGGTGTTTTCCGAAGTGAAACACCGCCGGAGCGAAAGTCAAAGTCCCGGCCAAAGAAAGTACAGCATGGGCAAGCCCCACCACCTCCGGTAAATTACCTGGCGGGATACAAGGACGGCTCGTTTTCTATGAGCCTGACTAAGCTGCGGACAAATGTGGAGAGTTGGGCTGACAAGGTTTCGCCCTCTCACCATTTCGGGCGGCGTACAAGTCAAACCTTTTCCGGTTCTTGTGCCCTCCTCGTCCATCAATGCCCGGAGCCGGTAGACCCGATTGTCGACATTACGGACCAGCTACCCGGCAAATTTGCAGTCCAGCGGTAAACCCTTGTTCGCGCTGCGCAAGGAGACTGTTCAGCCAGCTTTCGCCCTGTGGTTGGAGTATGACTCCAGCACAATCGTCAGAAAGATAAATCTGGGCGAGCAAGCGGGACGCTTCATGCATACAAAAAGGATGAGGGATTTACTCAATTCGTAGCCGAACGCCCCGCTTGCACCGGACAAAGGCCAACCGGCCCCATGCCCTTGGCGAGGTTTCGTAGCAAATACTTATACACCATTCTCGCGTGGGTCCTCGGTCGCGACTCGATGAGCCGGGTACAGCCATACCAGCCTAGCGCCGCGTAATGTCTCCCGTGTGGAGAATCCTACGAACCAAAGACAGCAGAGAAGTGGAAAGCGCCCCATCTTTTTCGACTGGGCGGATTGGCTTGCATACGCCATCCACTCCACTGGTGAAGCTCCAGAAGAAGCAGTCCACTGAATTTCGGTTCAGTTCTTTCCTAGCTTGGCTATGTTTGTATCATTTGCACTCCCGGATGCCGATCCCGAACCTGAAGAAGGTCAATGAGAGGGGAGAGCCACAGCCCGTCTATGACTGGACGGATGACCTATACCGGAAAGGGTCTTACTACAAGTTTAACTTCAACTTTCTAGAATTGGTCATGTCAGTCTTCAGCGATGGCAAGATCCCTTGCCCCCCGCGGGAAATGACGAACTCTTTGCCGAATCAGAAGCTCGGGGACGTTTTTAGACTTACGCAGGGAATTGTGGTCAGAATCTACGGATTCAAGGGCAAACCTCACCTGCTGCCCTACTGGTGCACGGATCATCAGCTTGGGATGGAGGTTGCCCGTCGGATGGATTACGTTGAGGAGGAGTTCGGCCCGGGAAAGAAAAGGGGTCAGATCTTTCAATATCCTCTTTCCCCGGGCGAACGTTGAGATTTCCGAGGTAGGACAAGGATGTCTATCTCGAGCAGGAGCTTTTTGACATTGGCTCGATTCTCGTGCCGCAGTCACTGGAAGTACGACCCGCACGGGATAAGGGGAAAGTTCACGCATATCTCGCCCCAGGCGGATATAATCGAAGACAGATGCGATGTGGTCCATGTTGACCTCGACTGGGAAATTGACTTGATGGAAGCTTCGCCTCCGTGGCAGGATTTTTACTGCGAGGAGGTAGCATATGACCCCAAGCGAAACCCGGACCACAAGTTCTCTTCTCCAGTGGTTTAAAAAATTCATCTCCAAGATAGCAGGCCTTAACTGGCCAAAAGAAAAGATTATTGAATGCTGGAAGATGAGGTGCCGCACGCAGCACGACAAATCCACCAGGAGAAATCTGGCCGTTGATGACGACTTTTCAGCCCTATATGACCAAGCACCATGACAGCTGGCGGCCATTCGCATATCAAGATTACGTTCCCCGAGGTCCCTTTGAGGGTTATAAAGGAGGGTCTTCCTCCCAACAGTTGTACACTTCGGCAACTGCCAGCGCGGGCCCAAGCAGACATCCAAGTGGACCCAATGCAGCCCGTGGCTTCCAAGGCGGTGCCTGAAAAGGCGAAGAAATTAATCAAGGTAACGCCCGAGGTGATTCCTCGTGCACAAAAGACGCCGACGCCGCCAGAGAGCAGACCGGTTGCGGCAGACCTTCTGCAAGTCAAACCCCGGTACAAGTTTACCGTGGGAACATCAGCGCCTGCTGCACCTGCTTCATCTCCTTCCCCCGATCCAGCCATCGCTCCGGAAAATAAAAAGAGGAAGAGAGTTGAAAAGATCAGGCGACCTAGTCTGACAGTGCAGCAGCCAGTCGCAGAGCCGCAGCCGCGTTCAGCCGCTCCAGAGATTGTTTCTCTGGGCAGTCCCGAGCCAGCCGCCGGAACCAGAATCGCAGACATCCATCCAAAGATCGGCTCAAGCGGAGCCCGCAGGTACGTTTGCTGCCCCACTCTCTCTGGTCTCATCTAGCCCTACTCCTACTCCATCTCCCGCTCAATCCGAGCAAGCCGTGGCCGCATCTTCCTCCCCATCTCCACACCCTTCTAGCGGCCCCCACTCTTTCGACCAGTTTGCTCAGAACCCCAACGTTTCCCTATCTCTGAGTCAAACCCCAAACCCTTCGCCTGAGGTTAGTGCTGAAGCCGTGCATTCACCGTTACATCCACCGCCTCGCCCGCTTCAAACCCTTTCAACATCAGCCGCTCCCATCTCCACTTCCCGGTCGCCCTCAGAAGCGGCCGATCCTTCCAAAGTCCGTCCGGTTCCTCCTGATTCCATTCCCGCAGGAGAGACGTCTCAGCAGAACCCTAGGCTGGGGGAACCAGACTTCATGGACGACCTCCAGAATACGGACGACTTGCCTCTGGCAACGAGAGCTGTAGAATACCCTATCTCTTTCCTCCAAAACCTGAAGCGGAGGAGACCTGAAGAGATAGCCGCCCCGGTAAAGCGCACCAAGTTTAACTTCGAGAGGAGAGTGCTTACAACAGAGAAGATAATCCCGAAAGTGAAGAAGCCTCTCCGGGAAATGACCAGGGCGGACTACGAGCTCCAGACAAAGGAGAAGAGCTTTGATGATATTCGCTCGCGATACGAGATTCAGGGAATCATCCGTAAAGCGGATAATCTCCTTGTCAAGAGTCTGGAGGAACAGGAAGAGCTTTTCGGGTTGCAGGATAAGACAAGACAGCTTGAAGAGGACCTGTCCGTGTCCACCGAGCAGCCGGAAGCGGCGCAACGAGAAATAGATGAATTAAAAGCCCAGCTGGCCGCTTCTCAGCAAGAAGCCGCAACGGAAAAGCAGGCAGCCTTGGAGCAGATTTCTCAACTCCAGGAGTCTTTGAAACAGGCGCAGTCGCAATCTGCAGAGAGAGCATCTCAAGCGACGGTCTTTTCGAAGAGCAAAGTTAAGGGGATGCGGGCTGATCTCGTCGCGGGGATGCAAGCCCCACACGTATAAGGCTATGTCGCTCCGGATTTCGCATCCGTAATTCAAGAAGTTTCTGCCCAGGGAAAGCCTGTGGTAGAGGAGGCCGAACGCCGTGCGAAGCAATGGCCGGACCTGGCAATAAATCTTCAAGAGCGCGAGCGCGATGGCCTCCAATTCTCCCCCATGTCCTCATTCGCTGCAGACTGGGCAGATGCAAGGGTAACCTTGCATAAATATTTTAAGAAAGTAGAAGAGGTGAGGGTTGCCAGACGAATGTCGGACGCATTTGAACATGAAAGAGACATTTGTATGGCTCCCTTTCACGCTCTTTCCGAACTAGGGTGCCCAGGCTTTGTTGAGAATGGTGAGTTTCTCACCCTTGAACACGTGAAAAAGAATTGGCGGTCCTTTGAGGCAGATACAGCTGAGATTGATAGCTGGACTGAGCCAATTCAAGAAAGTCAGGTCACCCAGATGGTGTCCAAATGCTGCAAGATCAGCTCCTACTTCCAGGAGCTAGAAAAAAGATACCTCACCATCGACCTGCACGCGGTCACTGCTTTCCACGTAGCATTAGAAGAAGTTGCCGACCGCCGGCCATTCGAAGCGTAAGCCCGGCCAAGCCCGTGCCGCATACAACCGCATCTCGCGAGGCGTAGCCAAAGCCGGAGAGCCTTCGGAAGATGGTTCCGAGGAGGCAACCGACGAAGGTGAATCGAAGAACAGCTTGCCGCGAGGAGAACAACTAGAGCAAGCAAAAGCGTGGGAAGCAAGTTCCTCTCGCACCCAATGGATGAAGGCATGGATTCTTTGCGCCGAGGCGAGCTTGACACCCCGCGAGCCGCCGTAAATGTTGCCACATTTTGCACGGGGTGCAATGTTTTCAGTTTTGTAGCAAGGTTGCTCTTCCTTTTCCCTCTTCCTCTCTTCCCCTTTCTTCTTCTCTCCCTTTCTCTCTCTTCCCTACATTCTCTTTCTTCCCCCTTTCTTGGAGCCCCTCAGTTGGATCTCAAATTTGACAGCAGTTGCCCTGGAAAATGGCTAAGTGTTGGTGCGAAGTTCGTACTTCGCCCAGTGTTGGTGCAGAAGTCCGCACTTCGCCCGCTTGGTGCGAAGTCCGACTTCGCCCTCTTTCTCGGGCGCACCTTGTAGCAAGTCGCAGTCGCAAAAATGACTAAGTGCCGGAGCGAAGTCCGTACGGCGGCAGAAATCAGCTTTCACTCGGCGCAGTCCGACTTCGCAAGAAGTCGGAGTGCGCCCTTGACAAAGCGCAAGAGGGAAACAAACTCGGAAATACACCCAAGGCATGAAGGCCTTCCCGATCGCGCTGTTTTCGCTCGCGCAACCCGATGGCGCTCCGATCCCGTGCGAAGTTGGATAAACTCGCCTTTCAAGGCGTACACGTGTCAAACAAAGATCATCCATCATCCGACAAGTGTCCACCTTCGGGATTTGAGCCAAGACGTGCCGAGCAAAAGGACGAGCATGGGCTGCACTACCTATGCCAATGGCCTCATTTAAAGCTGATTGGAGGTTCTACCCGCTCCAGCTGCCCGCATTCCTGCCGAGAAGAAGTTCTACACAACACGCTGCCACGTAGCTGTCCAGCTTCCAGGAAGACCATGCTGCGGGTACAGTCCGGTCCGACAAAGGTCAGCATTTGCAGCTCCTTCGCCGCTTTTGTCAGCTAGTGTTTGATCGGGACTTTGTGCCCATTAATGTAACGGGAGGGACTCGGGCTATAAAAACCCACCATGTTTTCATTGTAAAGGGTGGAAGGGGAATGTCTGTTAGGGAACCATTGTAACCGTGCTTCTGCTTATAAATATAAATTGTATGCCTGGTTCTGTTCTGCTGCTTTTATTTTTTATGCTGCCTCTCCTTTATATTTTTGCTTTACGTTTTCCCGTGTCACGGCTCGTTGATTCGTTTCAGCATTTGGTGATCGATGTGCCTAAAGCATTGCTTGTGTCATGGCTTGTTGATTCATTTCGGCATTTGGTGGCCAAGTACTTTTGAACTTCATAGATTAGAGGATACATAGAATAGATGTGGTAGCAGCTCCATCGGCTGTGTGTTACGTTGTCGTCCGTAGTGGTGATTGATGCGTTGTCGTGCTGTTAGTTCTCCTTGTAGGGAGAATGTTTGCTAGGGGACCATTGTAGCTGTGCGTATAAATTCTCTGCATAACACATATACCTGGCTCTGACATCTCTTGGTTACTTTCTGTTTATGTTGTTGTCCGTAGTGGTGATTGATGCATTGCCGTGCCGTTAGTTCTCCTTGTAGGGAGAATGTTTGCTAGGGGACCATTGTAGCTGTGCGTACACTCGCTTAATACAGTAAAGTATACTTAGGTTTTGCGCTCCTCGGTCATGCTTTGTATTTATGATGCAGTAAGTAATGGTGATTGATGTGTTGCCGTACTGTTAGTTCCCCCCACCCAACTCCAATCACATTTGTAAATTCTTTCCGTTCCTTTATCTCTTTCCTGCACTCTTAGCTTAAACCATAAAACCCCCCAAGGAGCCGGCCTTCTCCGGAGATTGGCACGGAAGGCATCTCTTCCTTCCGGCCTTTCTAGCTGGTGGGCGAATCTGGGCGCATTAACACAAAATCCTTTCCTCATGGCAGATTCGTAACCAACAGGTCCACATATATCATTGTGTTTGATCTCTATAGGATGAGTAGCACGTCTAGTTGTCCTTTTTGGAAAGGTCTCCCTATGATGCTTTCCTAGAATATATCCTTTGCACGCACCACTTGGAGTGGAAATATGAGGAAGTCCAATGACCATCTAATAATGACTCATGTATCTCAATGATCCATAGCTAAGATGTCCAAGCCTATGGTGCCATTGTTGACTTTCATGATTTGCTTGAGCCACCATGGCCACAAAATATTTCTTCTAAGAAGAAGAAGCAAAAGGAGTTGTTCTTTCCCCAGTTTTTAGATTTGATCTGAGTCATCACAATAACCAAAAGCAACAATATTAAATCCATTGTCTATATCCCTGATCACCTAATGCTTAGGCCACAATTCTGTTTTTTTATTTGTATGAGTAATATGGTAGATAGATTAAAGATTGGGTCCAAGAATTAGGAACATGAAGAACTTCATCAAACTAAGAAGATTTAATACTAACATCTCCACAACCTGCCACCTATAAAGAAAAGTCATCTCCAATGACAACATGCTCCCCTAAAAGCAATGTGTTTTAACCCTATAGAAGATGCTTTTGCTTTGTCATGTGCCTTGTTGCCCCTAAATCTGCAATCCAATCATTAGAAGATGCAAATGTCTTGTATGCTGAATGAATAACTACATGAGCCTATCTGAGCCTGAGTTTTCACCATCATAACTATCCTCACCCTATGCATAGAAGAAAATAGCATCAACACCTCTTTTTTTGTTACTTCCTCAAGCTTTTTGATGTGAATATGACAAATTTTTCTGTGTGTCCTTCCTTGGAAAACTCACGTGTTTGCTTTTTAAAGGGCTTCTTGGACTTCTTTTCATTTTGCTTTGACTTCTTGTCCTTTTGAGCTTCGATCACTTCTTTTGGATGAGCCTGGCTGATGAAAGAATGACCCTTACACCTCTATCTATGAGCCTAATGATGGAGAAGATATTTGAACACATCATCAATTAGTGGCAGAGGAGAAGTTGGGAAGTAGACATAAAGCATCTCAAACACAACAACAACAATCTAATATATCTCTGAAACATTATTGAAGACAACGTTGAGAAGTTTAATATTTTTTTTCTTGTCTACAGCTTATTTTTCTTCTTTTCATGACCTCACAACCGATGATATGTAGACTCGGGAATTGGATCTTGAGGACCTTGGTTTTGCTCGAACCTCCAGCGACACACAGGTGACTGTTTATGGTAAGCATCTTATGAGTTGGGTGAATCCAACATGCTAGTTCTTCTCAATGGTATATCTTGTTTTCTGGATTCTAGTGGGTCTACTTGCTTTCCTCATAGTGGTGGAGCCAGTGTCGTCAACTATGCTATTTCCTCTACCACCCTCATTCCATTCATTTCCCAATTCAACGTCTCTAATCACCTTCCCCCCCTTACCGATCATTCAGTTCTTTCTCTTACGTTATCCACCGTTTCCCTTCCTGTTACTCCTCCCCCTCCTCCCTCCCCTTTAGCCCCTCGAGTCATTATAGACTTTGACTATTATTATTTCTTTACCTACATGGACCGGTTGCGTCATGTTCTCCCCAAGGTGTCTTCTCTTCTCGATGTTTCCAATTGTTCTGCTTGCTTTTTCCAAACTATTTGGAAGGCTGCTTTGGACTCATACCCCCACACTATTCGTCCTCCCCCTCGTCCTCGTCCCCCTGGTCATTGCCCCATGAACATTTGGTATGATGAGGAATGTAAGTTTGCCCACCGTAGGTTGAAATATGCCATTCGGAATCCTTCCCAGCCCTATGCCATTTCTCACAAAGACTACAGGATGCTTCTTCGAAAGAAGAAGCGTCTCTTCCTCTCTCGGCATCGACTTGATCTTATCCACTCCCTTCAGCAATCTCCTAAATCTTTCTGGCGCCTTATCCTCCCCCGTGATCGGATTACTCATGGGATCGATATTTTCTCTTGGACGATTCATGCCTCTTCCCTCTATACCATCCCAAATTAGCCTCCTATTATTGTTCCCTCCTCCCCCTCCTCGTGCCACCTCTTTTCTACTGGTCTTGTCAGGAAGGCTATCTGGAAACTCTATACGAACAAAACAGCAAATTTGGATGGGTTATAGGCAAAATTTTTGAAGCATGGTATTGATCCTCTTGTTGGGTCCCTCAATGATCTCTTTAATCTTGTTGTCTATTTTGGGTTTCCTGATTCCTGGACTCAGCATATCATTCACCCCATTCATAAGGCAGGTGATCCCCATGAACCCAATAATTGTAGGACTATCATGATTGGGCATATCTTTGCCAAGCTCTATGCCACAACATTGGATGTGCTTCTCTCCCGAAGGTTGGAGGAGGGGGGTTTCAAGGCTCTTGGCCAAGCTGGTTTTTGGCAAGATCACCAGACCACAGATCACATTCTAGTCCTTAGAGCTAATATTGAGAAATTGCGTTCCAGGTCCTCGAAGGTTTATTGTTACTTTGTAGACTTCAGGAAAGCTTTCAACCCGGTGCCTCGACATTTACTTCTTGAGAGGCTTTGGTCAGTTGGCATCTCTGGGCAGCTTTTGATAGCGGTTACACGGTTATATGAGACTATGAAAGGTCGGTTTCACTCCCCTCAAGGGCTTTCAGCCAGTATTCTTAGCCCCATAGGAGTGAAACAGGGATGCCCCCTTACCCCGACCCTTTTTGGGATCTTTATCGACGAGCTTGAGACTTTTATTAGGGAGAACGCTCACCCAGAGGATGGTTGCCTTCTTCACCATGTGCTGATTTCTATTCTCCTCTTTGCTAATGATGTTCTTTTGGCCTCATCCTTGAGGGGCTTCAGCGTCATCTGAACACTCTTGCCGCTTTTTGTGACTCGAGACAGTTGACGGTGAATCTTTCTAAGACCAAGGTTATGGTATTCAATACTACCAAAGAGGCTCTATCCCATATCCACTTCCTTTTCCAGGGTCAGGAGGTCGAAATCACCACCTCTTATGCGTATTTGGGGGATCTTTTCATTGGTCCCACTTTTGGTATGAAACCCACCGCCTAGGTCCAGGTTTGTAAGGGGTATGAAGCTCTGTCTTTGCTAGAGAGATATTGCTTCAAAGTACATTTCCAGGATATACCTGTGAAGATGAGGATCTTTGACACCTTGGTCAAGCCAACTATTACTTATGGGTCAGTGGTTTGGGGCCCTAGTCTTGGCTCGATTGAGTGGTCACGAGTTGAACGAGTCCAGACACTCTTTCTTCGACGATTCATTCGTTGCAAGGGCACAATCCCCCATTCTATTATTCTGGCAGAGTTTGGGGCTTCTCCTCTCCAGCTTGAGATTATCTTCCTGATTTTTGGTTATCTTCATAGGATTCGTACCTTCAACGATACCCCTAAGGGTTGTAGGTGGTACCCTTACATTGCCCTTCACTCCTCGATGGAACTCTCTCCGAGTTCTCGGGGAGGCTGGAGGAGTTGGTATTTTCAGGTTTTTGCTCTCCTAGCTAGCATTCAAATACGGATAGATAGGCTCCCCCCTTATTCTTTGGGGGTTCTCCCCCCCTCTCGGCTTAGTAAGGAGAAGATGCTCCACGAGATTCGGAAGGATGTTAGTCTCCAATACACCAGATGCACATGGATCTCTCCTGTTGCCCCTCTTTCCCCCAAGCTGTCTTTCTACCATGAGAACTTCTTACAGATACAGGAGGGCATAATAGTTCCACCACAATACCTTCAACAGCACACAATGCATAGTCTTCGAATCATTATTGGGTAACTCAAGGTGTGTTCTCACCAACTCCGGATTTAGTCAGATCACCATCTTCTGACGGAGTAGCGGATTTGCTTGTTTTGCTCCTTGGGTGAAGTTAAAACCCTTCATCACTTTATTTTTGTTGTCCCATTTATTATGAGATCCGAGGTAGGTTTCATTGCCTCTTTAGGGACAACTATTGATTTGTTTCTACATTCTTCAGATACCTGGACTAGCGTTGTCTCGCACTCTTTCTTAGGGAGATAACTCAGCTTCGACAACATAAAAGTTCTCCAAATGGATCTCACCCTCCTCAACATCGACTCATCACAACATACTTCACCAACTTCGATGGACCAGGTGACTTCGATCGAAAACACCTAACACCATCTAGTTCAAACAAAAGCAAGGTCACTAGGCAGCGCACCAACAGTTTGTTAGGGTTCCAAACTAACAATGGGCAGAGAAATATCATAGACTTCTTCAGCTCCGGTACTTCTGCCTGGACTGTTAGGAGAGATTAGTTTCTAGGGGGTTCTCAGAGCTTGCCCCTCTTGGGCTGCTCCCCCCCCCCCTCCTCTCTCTCCGTTCTTCTTGGCGTGCACTCCTACAAGGGCACATATTGATCCATAACTTTCCTACCAAAATACAAAATCCTACGTGCAATTATGACCAGAAAGTAGAGATCTCAATGGGCTTAAAATCCTTTCGTATGCAAACGTTATGGCCCCCAAAAGTTTGGCCCAAAAATCACACAAAATGCCTCCAAAACATTTAAAATTTTGAAAAACAAATTATACCTACAATGAATAAGAGGTCGCCATGTGTTGTTGCATGAGTGGCTGAGGGGGTTCCAATTGTATGTTGATTGGATAGTGTACCAGCAAATGAGGTGACACCACTTGTGACAATTTGGAATAGGGGACTCCCAACTAGGTGCTAACTATGTAGGCTAGCAGTGTACTAGCAAACCAAATTGTGCCACTTGTTATACTTTAATTTGCTCTACAACCTATGAATCACACTATGCCACTTTTCATGTTCTATTTGCTCCAAAATCCATGCTTTGCGAAGTTTGTTGTTAATTGTGTGATTGTATGATCACTAGGTTTGATGAGTTGGAAAAATGTGATTTGATTGAACCCAATTTTAAACTTGCCATGTGGTGATGTGCTTGCCACGTTAGTTGTTAACAAGTTGTTCCTTGCCATGTCAGTACCTACCTGTCATCGCTCACTATGGCATTTTGTGCCACCTCATCATGTGCCACGTCAACAAGTGACACATCACCTGCCATATCATCTGCCATGTTAGCATGAAGTAACATAGGGAATGTCATGTTATCAAGTGCCACATCATTTGCCACATTAGTATGAGGTATCATATAGAATGCCAGATTATTAGGTGTCATGTCATCGAGTGTCACATCAACATTCATAGGAAAACACAGTGTAACATCATTATGGAATACCATGTCATATTTGCATGCATCATTAGGATCAATGCTAATGTCATTAGTTTTTACTTTTTATCAAAAGGACAGGCAAGTGAGGTTCAAACTTGGACCTCTAAGGCCTCATGTACCATGGTAGGATCCTCTAGCCACCTTGGTGTGGGCACCACTTAACACCATAAGTACCCACATTATACTCATGATTATTCTATTTTGCAAACACTTCCAAGTATCCTTTCCTCTCACACACGAGTGACATAAACATGAGTCACAGTAACGCATGCATTCCCTATCAAAGAATTTTTGCTTGTCGTTGAGTGGAATGCTCTTCAAATATTTTGAAATTTAAAATTTGAATTTTCAAAAAATGGAGGGAAATTATCTAAATCTTCAATGTAAGAAAACATATACCTAAAAGTGAAACGGAGAAAAGTGTTGAACTAGGACCCTCTCTAAAATTTTGCAAAGAATCCAAAAGCATTGATGCTTCATTCATGTTTATCACGGTTTTCCCTACATAATATTTTTTCTGAATGCAACCAATCAAGACATCTTGATGTGGAGGAGGGATTTTGAGTATCCATTTGAAATATATTTATAATAGAGGACGTTGTTGGAATTCACAATATTTTCCAAAAACGTTTTGAAACATAAATTCACCATGATCATAATAAGAAAAGATGCAAGGTGATTTGAAGATAGCATTGATATAAGAGAGAGATTTCTTAAACTCCATACGCATTGCTACTCAAACAATTCATCATTTAATCCACAAATGAGCACCTCCCATTAGTAGTCACATTAACATGCAAGATCTTATTCTCTCCTATGGTTGAAGATACTCTACCATTTTTGTTGTCCTTGTGGCTTATAGTAGCCTTGAATAAATCCGACCTTTACAGTAACATGCAACACTGCAATGGTTTTTCTCATCTATCTTCCTAGGAGTTGTAGGCAGAAGAATTGACATGTCTGCATAATCAATGAATAAAATTATGTTATTTTGTGAAGTATTTGGCGAAATGTGCTTATGTGTAATCAACAAAGTTCATGAAATGTAAATGAAGATAAATGTATGTGAAATGTAATTCAAGAAGTTGGAGGAGTTGAGGATGCAACTACCTCCCCAATTGTATAAATAAACCCCCCCATTCAAAATGTAGTTATAAGGTGGGTGTAATAAGACATGTACTCGTGAGATACCGCTGTCTGACTATAGTGCAAGGCTGTCTAACTGTTGGACTAGGCAGTCTGATATATGCTGTGTGAGCAGTGTATCCATTTGTAATTGTAAGTTATTCCCATTGTATATTTTATTTATTTAAGTGGTAATGGAATTGTGTTGCAGTATGTCGTATTCCATTTCTATAGGAGTAAAATGTGTATCTGTCATATGGCAAATATTTTTGAGCAAATGAAGTTGCATGAGGAGTTGATGGAGTTCATGGAGGAACAAACCAAGGATGTTAATTGTTTGAATTGATCATGGAGGAAGGGAATCTCCTCTAAGTTGTCTAAAAGAATGCTTTTGGATGCATCAAGCCTTGTGGATTCAATCATAGAGAATGAGAAAAGTCAATGGAAGGAGTTTGTGCAGCTCTAGTTTTTTGAGACCACATATTTGTGGTATATATATAAATTGTTAACAATTCAATTTTGTCCTTGGTGGGTTGTTGGAATTATGACTAGCAAGATTGTGGGATACTAAAATATTTTATTGGTGTGAATATCCGACATCTCTGCAACTCCAAAAATGATGTTCAATGATGGCAAAATTCTGAAAGGAGAATCCTTTTATTTGTACGATCTCATCCATGTTGAAGGAGACATAGTTGTGCCGAAGGGAATGTCTATCTTATATGGAAGGGATTTCAGAGTAGATCCAGTAGGAAGAACTGGTTCAAGAGGCAAGAGGCCATGATATTAGTAAATTATGAGGTCATCAGAAGAACAGTAACGCTGCATCTCATATTTTAAAAACAAAAATTAGTGACTCCAACATGGAAGTGGCCATTGGAACTTCCTGAGTTCAATTGAAAATATCTACCTTAGCCTTTCTGTCCTAGAAATGAAATGAAATATTATTAATGTCCGCGGTGGGCCAAAATAAGACCCAAGGGACTATAAGAAGTACAATAATGACTGCCAGCTAGCAGGCTAAAAAGCCCAACAAAGAAAAGAACTAAGAAAAATACAAGATCAAACCCGAAAAATGGGCCAAAGAGAAAGGGAAAAGAAAAGAAAAGGGAGAGCAGAGGGGGGGAGGGCTGCAGTCCAATAGAGAGAAGTGCATGCCAAGAAGAATGAAGAGAGAGAAGGACGGGGGAGGGAGCAGACCAGGAGGGGCAAGCTCCAAGAATCCCCCAAAAACTAATCTCTCCT
The DNA here is from genome assembly GCA_028583015.1 of Wollemia nobilis. Taxonomy (NCBI): domain Eukaryota; kingdom Viridiplantae; phylum Streptophyta; class Pinopsida; order Araucariales; family Araucariaceae; genus Wollemia; species Wollemia nobilis. The sequence goes on along the minus strand of JAQPPZ010000755.1, from coordinate 4,118,183 downwards.
AACAGCTGACCGAAGTACCGGAGTTGAAGAAGTCCATGATATGTCTCTGCCCATTGCTAGTTCAGAACCCCGACAAACTGTTGGTGCGCTGTCTAGTGACCCTGCTTTTGTTCAAACTGGATGGTGTGGGGAGTTTCCGGTCGAAGTCACCTGGTCCGTCGGAGTTGGTGAAGTATGTTGTGATGAGCTGATGTTGAGCAGGGTGAGATCCATTTGAAGAACTTTTATGTCGTCAAAGCTGAGTTATCTCCCTAAGAAAGAGTGCGAGACAACGCTGGTCCGGGTATCTGAAGAAGGTAGAAACACATTGAGAGTTGTCCCTGAAAAGGCAATGGAACCTACCCTGGATCTCATAATAAATGGGACAACAAAAAATGAAGTGATGCAGGGTCTCAACTTCACCCAAGGAGAAAAACAAGCAAATACGCTCCTCCATCGGAAGATGGTGATCTGACTCAATCCGAAGTTGGTGAGAACACACCCTGAGTTGCCCAATAGTGATCCGAAGACTATGCATTGTGTGCTGTTGAAGGTATTGTGGAGGAACTATTCTGCCCTCCTTTATCTGTAAGAAGTGCTCATGGTAGAAAGACAGCTTGGGGGAAAGAGGGGCAACAGGAGAGATCCATGTGCATCTGGTGTACTGGAGACTAACATCCTTCCGAATCTCGTGGAGCATCTTCTCCTTAGTATGCCGAGAGGGGGGGAGAACCCCCAAAGAATTAGGGGGCAGCTTGTCTATTTTTATCTGAATGCTGGCGAGGAGAGTAGAAACCTGAATATACGAGCTCCTCCGGCCTCCTCGAGAACTCGGAGAGAGTTCCATCGAGGAGCGAAGGGCGAGGTAAGGGTACCGCCTAGAACCCTCAGGGGTATCTCCGAAAGTACGGATTTTGTGAAGATAACCGATAATCAGGAAGATAATGTCAAGTTGGAGAGGAGAAGCCCCAAACTCTGCCAGAATAATAGAACGAGGGACGGTTCCCTTGCAACGAATGAATCGTCGAAGAAATAGTGTCTGCACTCGTTCAACCCGTGACCACTCAGTCGGGCCAAGACTAGGGCCCCAAACCACTGATCCATAAGTAATAGTTGGCTTGACCAAAGCGTCAAAGATCCTCATCTTCACAGGTATATACTGAAAATGTGCTTTGAAGCAATTCCTCTCTAGCAAAGACAGAGCTGCATACCCCTTACACACCCGGACCTAGGCAGCGGGTTTCATACCAAAAGTGGGACCAGTGAAAAGAACCCCCAAATACACATAAGAGGTGGTGATTTCGACCTCCTGGCCCTGGAAAAGGAAGTGGAGATGGGATAGAGCCTCTTTGGTAGTATTGAATACCATAACCTTGGTCTTAGAAAGATTCACCGTCAACTGTCTCGAGTCACAAAAAGCGGCAAGTGTGTCCAAATGACGCTGAAGCCCCTCAGGGGATGAGGCCAAAAGAACAACATCATCAGCAAAGAGGAGAACAGAAATCAACACATGGTGAAGAAGGCAACCATCCTCTGGGTGAGCGTTCTCCCTGGGGCATCCCTGTTTCACTCCTATGGTGCTAAGAATATTGGCTGAAAGCCCTTGAGGGGAGCGAAACTGACCTTTCATAGTCTCATAGAGCATTGTGTTCAGCACAAGTGCCTCTTTTGTGGCTTCGTTTTTGTTGAGAGGGGCTCAGTACTATGGGACATTTATCCTTGCACATGGAACATACAAATTCCAATATCCTTAGACCTTTTGCACTTTTTGCTCCAACTTCCTTCAAATTTTAGCCAGCACATCCTGGACCTGTTATAGCAGCATGTGGAATATGATTCTCAGTGCTAGTTAGCATATCACCTTCAGCTATGAACTGATCCTTTTGATTCAGCTTACAATATTTCTTTTTCTTTTGTTGAAGTCATTTATGTATATGTTGCAATAAGCAGTGTCCATAGCATGTCTATTCCCAAATTTGCATTTCTCACCGAATGTTTTTGGCCTCTTATATGGAGTCTTTACTGTAAACTCTCCAATGATCCTTTGAGGATTGAGTGTAGGTTGAGGCAACTGCCGTGCATAAGGAGAACAACCATCTTCCTAGAAACCATTCCTTGTGGACATGGTGCCTAGGCGAATTGAGTTTGAGCATTGTGCAGTCAATGATGCCTAGGAGAGTTGATTATTTTTTAGAAGATCCTATGATTTGGTTTATGAAGGTGTTCTCTATGATCATCTTATCATGGAGCATCATTCAATTTGGCAAATGCATGGGTCGTCAGCTTAAGTATGCCATGAATGTCATCTGTTGGGGAATAGATTATTACTGTATCCATTGTGTTTAAGCCATCAAATAGTACATACACTGAATGACCTCTTGCAATTTAATAATGGGTACCTGGATGAGTTGCTATGGGATGTTGCAACCATGCACAAAGCAGCCAAGACATATCTTTAGTACATTCAAAACAATGCTGACTCCTTCGGCATGGATCACAAAATAAACAAATTTGTATGGGACAACAAACATGCAGGTAGTTCCACATGTGCTTGTTTTGTCACACATTAATTGGTGAATGAAGCCTGGTTTGATAGGAGGTCAGGCCCCTCCACATTTACCTTCTATTTGCTGATTTTATGCCATGTCAGCATTTGTGCAGTTCAGTTTGGACTTGGTCTCATATGGTCATTTCTGTGATAGCTTGCAGGATCTGTAGGGCAGATTTTGGTGCCTGTATTTGAATTGACCATATCTTGATCGTCCAACAGTCTTTTTCCAAGTCATTTTCTTTCTTGTGTTCAGATTTTCAAATACTCTAGCTTAATGCATTGTCTTTGAATTTCAGCACCACTTGACGCCTTATTTTGCAGATTTTTTGACAGCAATCCAAAAAAACTCGTTTAAAAACTTTGCAAGAATGCTATTTCTTATATGGGCACATTTTTTTAGTGCCCTTTTTTAAAATGCATATCTTTTTGCATACTTTCTATTGGTGTACTCAGATTCAGCTGATTCTTGGGAGATATTTGTTGTATTCTTTTTTTTAAGAATAAGTAACTAGGAAAAGATGAATTTTGTATTTAACATGATTGCTAGTCAACTTAATGGTTGCATCTACTGGTCACTTGTGCACTTAATTGAGCTGGAATAATAACCATAGGTCCACTTGATGACAATTATTGTGTTCAACACCAACTTGTTTAGACTCTGGGTGGCTGTGTAACACTAGTAAGTTGTTGATTTTGCCTGTTTGATGCTTTTTTATAAGCATGTTTTGGCATTATCATCCTTAGGTGGCTGTGCTCTTTGTAACGTGCTCGTTGTAGCATTGTGGATTGACCCAATTTTGGGTTGAAACATACTCGTTTGACTAGTTGTGTTTTGGTGCTTCCACACCAACATTGGAGCACTTTGGAGACTTGACACATTTTGTCTACTTTGCTTTACTTAAGCACTTGCTTTTGTTGGAGTTCTTTGGGGAAGTTCCATCATTTTTTACACCATTCTGTTTCAACAACCTTGTCACTTGGATCTTGCTGCTCTGTATAGCATTTTGTGCATGCTTCGAACCTTATTTGAGGGCAGCGCTTCAATTTATTACATGCCCTTTTTTTGGCCCTAGCTAGGCAGCTTTGCAAACCACTTCAAGTTTTCCATTTCTCATACATTGTTTCTATTTGCATCAAATTAAGTTCAAGGGAGGATGTTGGTGCACTTGAATTTTGCATATGTATCATATGGATCGTATGGTCTATTCTATTATTTGATTCTAAACATATTATTCTCCTATGGTGAGCTAGACTCTTGGTTCTTAGGGCAACATCCTTTTTTGGAGTTTTGCACAACCTTCTATTTGGAGGTTAATATATAGTTTTAATAAAAAATTGATCCTGTAGCTACAATTCAACAAAGTTGTTAAGGTTAACTAAGTAATATTGTTTTAGCTCTCTTCTACAAAAGAGCAATGGGGATCCATTGGTGGATGGGCTCATAGTTCAATATACAACTTATGGAGATAACCTGTGTAATACAGTTTTGTCTTTCGTATATTTGTATATTGCGGAAGGATTAAGAATTCCTACAATTTTTACCACCATAAATACAACATGACCGAATTTATGATACCATAATTTGAATATAACTTAACCACAATGGGTCTTTATAATCCAGTATGTTGTGTCATCCATAAAGATGTTATTTTTGCCTCCGCTCTAAGAGGGTCATTTTTTGATCTTGTTGAGAAGCAATTGCTCTAAAAGTGTTAGTTTTTTAGCTTGCAAAGCTACTTGCATGGGCAAGTTACTTCTATTATGGCTCAATGGATGTGATGAGTTGATTGAAGTCATGAATTAGAAAACACAAACCCCACTAGAAAGCTAGTGATAAATTTGAAGTGGTGACTATATGTATCCGGTTTGGTGAGTGACGCCATACTCCACTGTTCATCCCAAGGGTTTGGTGGAGATCATATATCTCATCCCTCTTAGATTTGACGAGGCTGCATCATCTTCTTAAAATATATTGTACGTACACATTTATGAATCTTCATATGCTTGTTACTTTCCATCACGTCTGTATGCAGACATGAAAGGTGATTTAGTAAGTGTCCTTTTTTTTCTCTGACTCCAAAGGAAAATATAATGAATTTCATATTGATTGTTGGTAAATGCCTGGATTTTCACCTACTGTGATAAAACAAAATTGACCTTGAAATTAGCAGCATCCATAAAACAATTCAAGAAATTCTCTGTGAAATAGCAGTGTGGAATCAAGCAGTAAAAACTGAAAAGGAAATCAGATACAATCCCCAAAAAATAAAACTACAAGACAGATTGAGTGAGTGTTTTATTTTTGTTTGTATGAAATTGGTGTCTGTTAGTAACTTTTTTTTTGGAAAAACAAGGAATTTGCTATTTGTTCTTTTCTCTGGGGAAATTATTATCTTTTCCATATTCCTATAAAAGACATTAGGAATCAAGTTCTTTTCTTTTTAATATTTTTTTCCCCCTTTAAATATAATAGACCTGTAGTTAACCATTGAAGTTGGATAGCTAATTGCAGCAATCTTGTCCGCTTCAATTTTTTAGCTAATTGCAGCAATCTTGTCCGCTTCAATTTTTTAGCTAATTGCAATCCTTCTCTTCTCTTGCCTTCAAATTATTGTTTAAAATTGCCTACACTTCTTCCATGGGCTAAATTATTCTTTGATAATCTTGTCAACATACAATGCTCTGATACACAGGTTTTATTTAATCAGGATTCTCCTCTCAGTGTTTTTATGGTTGATTTGCTTATTTGTTGAAAATCAGCAAATGAGAAATTCAATTTTCATGATTGGATAAATGAGAAGTTCAATTTTCATTAGTGGATTGTTAGGACAGTGACAGATGGATTGGTTGACTTTTCTCTTGCCATGGCATCGGTCCTCTAGAGTACTCACTAAAGGTTCTTCCAGTTCTTTTACAACTGATGAGTGGTAATGCTCTTTGCAGCATCTTTACTTGGGAGCACTTTATGGATTACTGGCCTTGAAATCGGTCTTATTGGATGACTTTGTAAACTACATAACTGGATCTATTGGCCCGTATGTTTTCTTTTCCATTTCTGCAGCTTTATTGAAATGTTGAATTTGCTTATCTTCTTTTGTTCAAAAAAAAAAGACACGATTTTTTTATTTAAATTGTTATATGGGATTGAAACGGCCTCACTTGAGTTATATCATGATTACATAGTAGTATGACAACAGTTTGGCAATTATGCATGTATTGCTTGGCAAGATTCGAACCTGGGTCTCCTCCTTGAAAGTTGAGGAATATAACTGGCTGAGCTAATGCTATTTGATCAAATGTGACCTTGGTTTTAAGATGTGAAACTCTTCCCTCCCCACCAATTGCCCTAAACCTGATGGGCAAAAGATGAACAGAATAATAATAATAATTATTTTCTTTTTTCTTTCTCCATTTCGGGGTGGGGTGGGGTTGGGGTGGGGTCGGGGTTATATAGTATTGAAACAAGCCCCACACATATTAAACACATTTTGACAATTATGCTTGTATCACTGGCAAAACTTGAACATGGGTCTCCTCCTTAAAAGTTAAGTTATTTAACCAGTTGACCTCATACCACTTGATAGGGGGTATTATTTATGATAATAACTTTTTCTTTTTTTTCCAAAGAGAAAAACTTTATTATTATATTTGAAATAGACATATCTTCCTGGTATGGATTTTGCATAATTTCTCCTTCAGCTTTAAAATTGATGTTTGGACTTTCATTTGGGTGAGTTGTATGGCCGCTAAATTTTTTGTAACCTGATTAAATGATTTGATTCTACAGCCATGTTTCTGTTCTATATGCCATTTATAAATGACCTATAGTTTTGTATAAACTGTTTATTTAGAAATCTCTTAAGATGTTCTCCTGTTAAAAGGGTCTCGACGTGAAGAACTATCAAAGACTTATACCAAGCATGTTTCATGGAAATCCCTCTCATGTTGCAATACCGTGTTTATTTAACTTCTGAGTAAGAACTCCTGTCATGCTATTATCTACATGTGCAACTCTATCACAGACTTATACCAAGCATGTTTCATGGAAACCCCTCTCATGTTGCAATACCATGTCTATTTAACTTCTGAGTAAGAACTCCTGTCTTGCTATTATCTCCACGGGCAACTCTGAACCAATTCATGTGAGAAGGTAATTATTACTATATGAGAAAATGCAATTCAAAATGTATTTTAAAAAACTCAATCTATGAGGCAGCAAATCAGATTCCATGTATATATGATATTCAATGTACTGGAGTTGTGCATGACAGAGCACAGTCCACAATTTTACTCATCTCTAATGACAAGGTGTTAAGAACCTGGACTGCATAACTTGAAGTGGACCTCATGGTGAAGACTGCGGAACTTCAAATAGGAGGTCCAAGATTTGAATCCTACGGGTAGGGTTGTATACCATGCTTTGGTAACCCAACACTGGTTGAAAAATTACAAATTGAATAAATAACATTCTCTATAAAGATTGTCCCATAAGATTATTCCATATAACTTATGGTCTTGTAGATGTCAAAAACTAGTTAAATCTACTGCGATTACAGATCAGCTTAAGATTCCATTCCAGCAACTCAACTTTCTTGTCCCTTTGATCCAATGGTTTATGACTAGCCTCCGATTGCAACAAGAACATCATAAGCAGTTAGATGAGGCAGCTGAATCTAAGATATGACGTGCTTACCATCTTGAGGAAGATTTGTGATTCTTGTGAGAATCTAAGATATGACATGCTTACCATCTTGAGGAAGATTTGTGATTCTTGTGAGAGCAAGTTGAAGCAAAGGCGACTCAACAATAGGTGGAGTTAGAGTCGATTTGTTATCATCATTAGATGCAGTTGTAGGAGAGGGAGCAACACATTGCTGCCCTTAAGTCTTAGCTGAAGGAGTACAAAAAGGATCTGAGTATGATGAGAGAATGATTGAGCACCACCTTTCATTGGGGGAGATCTGAGTATGATGAGAGAATGATTGACCACCACCTTTCAGTGGGGGAGATCAGAATGATTGACCACCACCTTTCAGTGGGGGAGAAGTGACAACGGAGTTATATAAGGTTGATAAGTAGTGGGGGAATCTCAATTTTTGAAGGTTGATGCAGCAAAACTACAATGAAGCTTTCCAGGAAATTCAATGATCCCATGCAACCTCCATTGGTCAGCCCATGCAGCCATCTATTCCTGACAGATGGTTTGCCCAACTAGGAGTCCTCGACAAGGATGACAACTGACTTAGATGAGGGGGCATATGGAGGTGGCAAAATCAATGTGGTGCCAGCTCAAGTGCCATTGTAGTGAGTCATTCTTCAAGCATTTTGTTTTGAACATATTTGTCAGTTTGTCATACATGTCATAGGGTTGCCGCATGTATATTCATGACACCTCTTATGCTGTAATAAAGTACATCATATATAATATATATTATGAGGGTATTCTCAAAATTTATATATGTACATGTTGGGTTGCATGGCATTTAGCTGGTTGCAACTTCTCCTCAATACTTTGGTAACCCAACACTGGTTGAAAAATTACAAATTGAATAAATAACATTCTCTATAAAGATTGTCCCATAAGATTATTCCATATAACTTATGGTCTTGTAGATGTCAAAAACTAGTTAAATCTACTGCGATTACAGATCAGCTTGAGATTCCATTCCAGCAGCTCAACTTTCTTGTCTCTTTGATCCAATGGTTTATGACTAGCCTCCGATTGCAACAAGAACATCATAAGCAGTTAGATGAGGCAGCTGAATCTAAGATATGACGTGCTTACCATATTGAGGAAGATTTGTGATTCTTGTGAGAATCTAAGATATGACATGCTTACCATCTTGAGGAAGATTTGTGATTCTTGTGAGAGCAAGTTGAAGCAAAGGCGACTCAACAATAGGTGGAGTTAGAGTCGATTTGTTATCATCATTAGATGCAGTTGTAGGAGAGGGAGCAACACATTGCTGCCCTTAAGTCTTAGCTGAAGGAGTACAAAAAGGATCTGAGTATGATGAGAGAATGATTGAGCACCACCTTTCATTGGGGGAGATCTGAGTATGATGAGAGAATGATTGACCACCACCTTTCAGTGGGGGAGATCAGAATGATTGACCACCACCTTTCAGTGGGGGAGAAATGACAACGGAGTTATATAAGGTTGATAAGTAGTGGGGGAATCTCAAATTTTGAAGGTTGATGCAGCAAAACTACAATGAAGCTTTCCAGGAAATTCAATGATCCCATGCAACCTCCATTGGTCAGCCCATGCAGCCATCTATTCCTGACAGATGGTTTGCCCAACTAGGAGTCCTTGACAAGGATGACAACTGACTTAGATGAGGGGGCATATGGAGGTGGCAAAATCAATGTGGTGCCAGCTCAAGTGCCATTGTAGTGAGTCATTCTTCAAACATTTTGTTTTGAACATATTTGTCAGTTTGTCATACATGTCATAGGGTTGCCGCATGTATATTCATGACACCTCTTATGCTGTAATAAAGTACATCATATATAATATATATTATGGGGGTATTCTCAAAATTTATATATGTACATGTTGGGTTGCATGGCATTTAGCTGGTTGCAACTTCTCCTCAATACTTTGGTAACCCAACACTGGTTGAAAAATTACAAACTGAATAAATAACATTCTCTATAAAGATTGTCCCATAAGATTATTCCATATAACTTATGGTCTTGTAGACGTCAAAAACTAGTTAAATCTACTGCGATTACAGATCAGCTTGAGATTCCATTCCAGCAGCTCAACTTTCTTGTCTCTTTGATCCAATGGTTTATGACTAGCCTCCGATTGCAACAAGAACATCATAAGCAGTTAGATGAGGCAGCTGAATCTAAGATATGACGTGCTTACCATCTTGAGGAAGATTTATGATTCTTGTGAGAATCTAAGATATGACATGCTTACCATCTTGAGGAAGATTTGTGATTCTTGTGAGAGCAAGTTGAAGCAAAGGCGACTCAACAATAGGTGGAGTTAGAGTCGATTTGTTATCATCATTAGATGCAGTTGTAGGAGAGGGAGCAACACATTGCTGCCCTTAAGTCTTAGCTGCAGGAGTACAAAAAGGATCTGAGTATGATGAGAGAATGATTGAGCACCACCTTTCATTGGGGGAGATCTGAGTATGATGAGAGAATGATTGACCACCACCTTTCAGTGGGGGAGATCAGAATGATTGACCACCACCTTTCAGTGGGGGAGAAGTGACAACGGAGTTATATAAGGTTGATAAGTAGTGGGGGAATCTCAAATTTTGAAGGTTGATGCAGCAAAACTACAATGAAGCTTTCCAGGAAATTCAATGATCCCATGCAACCTCCATTGGTCAGCCCATGCAGCCATCTATTCCTGACAGATGGTTTGCCCAACTAGGAGTCCTCGACAAGGATGACAACTGACTTAGATGAGGGGGCATATGGAGGTGGAAAAATCAATGTGGTGCCAGCTCAAGTGCCATTGTAGTGAGTCATTCTTCAAGCATTTTGTTTTGAACATATTTGTCAGTTTGTCATACATGTCATAGGGTTGCCGCATGTATATTCATGACACCTCTTATGCTGTAATAAAGTACATCATATATAATATATATTATGGGGGTATTCTCAAAATTTATATATGTACATGTTGGGTTGCATGGCATTTAGCTGGTTGCAACTTCTCCTCAATACTTTGGTAACCCAACACTGGTTGAAAAATTACAAATTGAATAAATAACATTCTCTATAAAGATTGTCCCATAAGATTATTCCATATAACTTATGGTCTTGTAGATGTCAAAAACTAGTTAAATCTATCGCGATTACAGATCAGCTTGAGATTCCATTCCAGCAGCTCAACTTTCTTGTCTCTTTGATCCAATGGTTTATGACTAGCCTCCGATTGCAACAATAACATCATAAGCAGTTAGATGAGGCAGCTGAATCTAAGATATGACGTGCTTACCATCTTGAGGAAGATTTATGATTCTTGTGAGAATCTAAGATATGACATGCTTACCATCTTGAGGAAGATTTGTGATTCTTGTGAGAGCAAGTTGAAGCAAAGGCGACTCAACAATAGGTGGAGTTAGAGTCGATTTGTTATCATCATTAGATGCAGTTGTAGGAGAGGGAGCAACACATTGCTGCCCTTAAGTCTTAGCTGCAGGAGTACAAAAAGGATCTGAGTATGATGAGAGAATGATTGAGCACCACCTTTCATTGGGGGAGATCTGAGTATGATGAGAGAATGATTGACCACCACCTTTCAGTGGGGGAGATCAGAATGATTGACCACCACCTTTCAGTGGGGGAGAAGTGACAACGGAGTTATATAAGGTTGATAAGTAGTGGGGGAATCTCAAATTTTGAAGGTTGATGCAGCAAAACTACAATGAAGCTTTCCAGGAAATTCAATGATCCCATGCAACCTCCATTGGTCAGCCCATGCAGCCATCTATTCCTGACAGATGGTTTGCCAACTAGGAGTCCTCCACAAGGATGACAACTGACTTAGATGAGGGGGCATATGGAGGTGGCAAAATCAATGTGGTGCCAGCTCAAGTGCCATTGTAGTGAGTCATTCTTCAAGCATTTTGTTTTGAACATATTTGTCAGTTTGTCATACATGTCATAGGGTTGCCGCATGTATATTCATGAAACCTCTTATGCTGTAATAAAGTACATCATATATAATATATATTATGAGGGTATTCTCAAAATTTATATATGTACATGTTGGGTTGCATGGCATTTAGCTGGTTGCAACTTCTCCTCAATAATTTGGTAACCCAACAGTGGTTGAAAAATTACAAATTGAATAAATAACATTCTCTATAAAGATTGTCCCATAAGATTATTCCATATAACTTATGGTCTTGTAGATGTCAAAAACTAGTTAAATCTATCGCGATTACAGATCAGCTTGAGATTCCATTCCAGCAGCTCAACTTTCTTGTCTCTTTGATCCCATGGTTTATGACTAGCCTCCGATTGCAACAAGAACATCATAAGCAGTTAGATGAGGCAGCTGAATCTAAGATATGATGTGCTTATCATCTTGAGGAAGATTTGTGATTCTTGTGAGAATCTAAGATATGACATGCTTACCATCTTGAGGAAGATTTGTGATTCTTGTGAGAGCAAGTTGAAGCAAAGGCGACTCAACAATAGGTGGAGTTAGAGTTGATTTGTTATCATCATTAGATGCAGTTGTAGGAGAGGGAGCAACACATTGCTGCCCTTAAGTCTTAACTGCAAGAGTACAAAAAGGATCTGAGTATGATGAGAGAATGATTGAGCACCACCTTTCAGTGGGGGAGATCTGAGTATGATGAGAGAATGATTGACCACCACCTTTCAGTGGGGGAGAAGTGACAACGGAGTTATATAAGGTTGATAAGTAGTGGGGGAATCTCAATTTTTGAAGGTTGATGCAGCAAAACTACAATGAAGCTTTCCAGGAAATTCAATGATCCCATGCAACCTCCATTGGTCAGCCCATGCAGCCATCTATTCCTGACAGATGGTTTGCCCAACTAGGAGTCCTCGACAAGGATGACAACTGACTTAGATGAGGGGGCATGTGGAGGTGGCAAAATCAATGTGGTGCCAGCTCAAGTGCCATTGTAGTGAGTCATTCTTCAAGCATTTTGTTTTGAACATATTTGTCAGTTTGTCATACATGTCATAGGGTTGCCGCATGTATATTCATGACACCTCTTAAGCTGTAATAAAGTACATCATATATAATATATATTATGGGGGTATTCTCAAAATTTATATATGTACATTATGGGTTGCATGGCATTTAGCTGGTTGCAACTTCTCCTCAATAGTTAGGTAACCCAACACTGGTTGAAAAATTACAAATTGAATAAATAACATTCTCTATAAAGATTGTCCCATAAGATTATTCCATATAACTTATGGTCTTGTAGATGTCAAAAACTAGTTAAATCTACTGCGATTACAGATCAGCTTGAGATTCCATTCCAGCAGCTCAACTTTCTTATCTCTTTGATCCAATGGTTTATGACTAGCCTCCGATTGCAACAATAACATCATAAGCAGTTAGATGAGGCAGCTGAATCTAAGATATGACGTGCTTACCATCTTGAGGAAGATTTGTGATTCTTGTGAGAATCTAAGATATGACATGCTTACCATCTTGAGGAAGATTTGTGATTCTTGTGAGAGCAAGTTGAAGCAAAGGCGACTCAACAATAGGTGGAGTTAGAGTCGATTTGTTATCATCATTAGATGCAGTTGTAGGAGAGGGAGCAACACATTGCTGCCCTTAAGTCTTAGCTGCAGGAGTACAAAAAGGATCTGAGTATGATGAGAGAATGATTGAGCACCACCTTTCATTGGGGGAGATCTGAGTATGATGAGAGAATGATTGACCACCACCTTTCAGTGGGGGAGATCAGAATGATTGACCACCACCTTTCAGTGGGGGAGAAGTGACAACGGAGTTATATAAGGTTGATAAGTAGTGGGGGAATCTCAATTTTTGAAGGTTGATGCAGCAAAACTACAATGAAGCTTTCCAGGAAATTCAATGATCCCATGCAACCTCCATTGGTCAGCCCATGCAGCCATCTATTCCTGACAGATGGTTTGCCCAACTAGGAGTCCTCGACAAGGATGACAACTGACTTAGATGAGGGGGCATATGGAGGTGGCAAAATCAATGTGGTGCCAGCTCAAGTGCCATTGTAGTGAGTCATTCTTCAAGCATTTTGTTTTGAACATATTTGTCAGTTTGTCATACATGTCATAGGGTTGCCGCATGTATATTCATGACACCTCTTATGCTGTAATAAAGTACATCATATATAATATATATTATGGGGGTATTCTCAAAATTTATATATGTACATTTTGGGGTGCATGGCATTTAGCTGGTTGCAACTTCTCCTCAATACTTTGGTAACCCAACACTGGTTGAAAAATTACAAATTGAATAAATAACATTCTCTATAAAGATTGTCCCATAAGATTATTCCATATAACTTATGGTCTTGTAGATGTCAAAAACTAGTTAAATCTATCGCGATTACAGATCAGCTTGAGATTCCATTCCAGCAGCTCAACTTTCTTGTCTCTTTGATCCAATGGTTTATGACTAGCCTCCGATTGCAACAAGAACATCATAAGCAGTTAGATGAGGCAGCTGAATCTAAGATATGACGTGCTTACCATCTTGAGGAAGATTTGTGATTCTTGTGAGAATCTAAGATATGACATGCTTACCATCTTGAGGAAGATTTGTGATTCTTGTGAGAGCAAGTTGAAGCAAAGGCGACTCAACAATAGGTGGAGTTAGAGTCGATTTGTTATCATCATTAGATGCAGTTGTAGGAGAGGGAGCAACACATTGCTGCCCTTAAGTCTTAGCTGTAGGAGTACAAAAAGGATCTGAGTATGATGAGAGAATGATTGAGCACCACCTTTCATTGGAGGAGATCTGAGTATGATGAGAGAATGATTGACCACCACCTTTCAGTGGGGGAGAAGTGACAACGGAGTTATATAAGGTTGATAAGTAGTGGGGGAATCTCAATTTTTGAAGGTTGATGCAGCAAAACTACAATGAAGCTTTCCAGGAAATTCAATGATCCCATGCAACCTCCATTGGTCAGCCCATGCAGCCATCTATTCCTGACAGATGGTTTGCCCAACTAGGAGTCCTCGACAAGGATGACAACTGACTTAGATGAGGGGGCATATGGAGGTGGCAAAATCAATGTGGTGCCAGCTCAAGTGCCATTGTAGTGAGTCATTCTTCAAGCATTTTGTTTTGAACATATTTGTCAGTTTGTCATACATGTCATAGGGTTGCCGCATGTATATTCATGACACCTCTTATGCTGTAATAAAGTACATCATATATAATATATATTATGAGGGTATTCTCAAAATTTATATATGTACATGTTGGGTTGCATGGCATTTAGCTGGTTGCAACTTCTCCTCAATACTTTGGTAACCCAACACTGGTTGAAAAATTAGTTCTTGATCTTTTCAAGTAATCAATCAGTTCTTGATCTTTTCAAGTAATGCTTTGCATATCTAGTTTCCTGATTGTCAATATTGTCTCTCAATATTTCAACATTGTACCAGAGCGGGGTTAGATTTTGCGAGCATTCAAGTTCTTCATTGATCTGGTTCACCTTGTCTTTTTTTTGGATAAGTCTTTTTTCTTTTCAAAGCTTATGTTGTGAAGGACTCGTGTTATCTTGCTGCAAGCTTCTGTGTGTCTATGGAACTGTTATTTTTTCAGCCATTAACAGATTAGTGTTCATCTGTGTCCTGGCCATTGCAGCAGCACATTCCTTTGTTTTGATTCACAGTGTCCATCCTTGTTTTTGGTTTGGAAATTCATCAGTTCTTTTGGGGGGCCTGCACAGCAGTCTGCTATCTTCTGCCTTCCCAGATTAAAAACTGTTTTTTTTTTTTTAATCCTCTTTTGAAGGCTTTTTCTTTTACATCATCTACTGATGCAGGCGACTTTCTGTTAGATCGTGGGAACACCGACTTTCTTCATGGCGTTTGTTTTTTTTCCCACTCTTTCCAAGTCGTGAAAGAGTGTCATCTTAGCGTTGAAACACTCTAGTTTCTATCGCAAAAGCGCTGAGTTATTACGCCTAACCGGAACGAGTGGTCAATTAAAACGACGCTTTTATGATCTACGCCAAGGTGCTGCCGATATTCTAAAGCGCCATAATAAGCGCGATCTGCTTGGTTCCCCTGTCGTGCATCTCTGCTTTAATGCAACAGGAAGGCGATTCGTTTTTTTATGAATTAATGCTTTTTTATCTGGCGGATATCGTGAATGTGCGCATTGTTGCACGTAGACTGCCGTGATTAGCGCAGTGAACATCCGTTGGAGCCTCGAAGTCGGAGAAAAGTCCCATTGGCGGTAACTGGTTGACATACTTCACTGCAACCCAAGAAATACCAGTGTTAACGACGACTTCAGTTGGAAAAGGACGCTTAAAAAAAATATCTATAAATCTCTCATTCCTCCCCGACTCTCTACATCTCCAGGCTTTTTTTTTTTTTTTATATGTTTGAATGTGCAGGTTTCTCAGCTGTTACACGCTAGAATGGATTCACGACGCCGCCAGGTTATATTTCTCGGACTTTTACTAAGCTGAGAACTGCTGCGCAATTGTTTGAAGCTCGGTTTGGAGGAGACTAATGTTGTGGAGCATCTGATGACACCCAACAGATCTGCTTACACTGGAGGCCCACATTATTGATGCAGTCTCGCTGGAATGTGATTGCGATTAGTTGGCGACGTCAGGCACAACACTCATACTGTTGATACAGTCTTGATAGGAGAGATGTGATTGCGCTTAAGGAGCAGTCTCATTGGAATGTGCTTGCGCTCACTTGATTGTGCCGCTACTGCTGCTGTGATTTTTTTTTTTTTCAAGCGCCTGTTCTTGTGTTTCAAATCTGAACACGTTATGTTGTGGTGACTGCGTCGAAGATCTTACTTGAATGTGCTTACCCTGGATTGTGCCGCTGGTTAAAAGCATTGCAGCGTCCGTTTTACTGTTTCAATTCTGAGGACATTGGCTTGTCAGAGAGTGCTGCTGTGCTATATAGCTTCCTTCAACAAAAAGAGTATTGTGAGGAAGATCTGCAAATTTTTCAAGACTCATTGTTATAATTGTAACAAAACCTCTTTTTTGAGCTCCTCTCACTGTTGTTCTCTGCCTATTCTATAAAGGCAATTTAAAGTGAAGAGTCTCCTTGTAAGAATCATATATAAATTTTTTTGGGGGGTTTTTCTGCTGGTGCTGCTTCTTGCACCTGCTTTTGATGACTTCAATAAGGGGGGTGTCCTCTTGTGTCTAAATTGCTGAATCATTTCTGGGCAGATATTGGTGGAGATATCTAGGGCTTGCTAGTGGAATCATTGTGTGGCACTCTTTAGGCCCCTTGGTGTTTGTTGCTTACATCTCTGAGCATCTTCTACATGTTATGGTTGCTATTACTCTTGCATCCCTTTGGTTTTTCAAATATCAAGTGTAGTTGCATATATAAAACACTTGAAAATATGCAATATACAAGCAAGCAAACATTTACAAGCATCTTCTCATAAGCACCTCAAAGGCACAATTTTTGACAAAATCTCAAAGAACATCTCATTTAAATAATCACCTATGTTCCACGTATCGTTCTCCTCATATACCTATAGTCTCCCTCACGTAAGGGCGGGTCATTGAGAAGTTCGGTATAAAGGTCTGGCAGGTTATTCTTGTTTCAAAACGCCTATGTTCCACCTATCGTTCTCCTCATATACTTATAGTTTCCCTCACGTAAGGGCGGGTATATTGAAGAGTTCGGTATAAAGGTCTGGTTTTTGTTGCCTTTATTCAAAAGGGGTTTTCTGGTGGTGCTGCTTCTTGCTGAATTATTTTTGGGCAATCCTTCTTTGGAGGGGGGTTGGCAATTTTTTCTCTGGGCAATATGAGTTCACTCAATACAATTGACCCACTCACCCCTCATAACTATCACACATGGAAACCCAGGATATTAAATCTTATAGCTCAAAAAGGTCTCACACATTTGCTAGAAGAAAAATAGCCTACATTTGAAAAAGAATATGAAATCTTTGTTCATAAAGGAAAGATGTATGAAACAATGGGCATTATAACAACAAATGTAAGTGAAAGCTTATGGTTTCACATCTCTGAATGTAAAACTCCATTTAAGAGTTGGGAAAATTTTAAAAATTTGTTTGATAAAGTGGATCAAATAAGATCAATGCAACTAGAAGCAGAGTTAACAGCTATATCTCCCGAAGACTACACTATTGTTGATTTCCTCACCAAATTCAAGGAAGTCCTCACTCAATTAAAAGGTAGTGGCAAGAATAAAATAGAAGAAGAATGCATCTATCTTATTCTTTCCAAATTAAATGGAGCATTTCAAATTTTTGCAACCACATTTTTGTCTACAAAAGATGCTCTTGGTACAAGTTTTAAAATGCCCACTTTAGAGGAGTTTTGTGATAGGCTAACTAGAGAGGAAATGAAGCTTTCAAAATATGAGATCTCTCCCTCCTCAAAAGCCTTAGTAGCTTCCAACTCCAAAGACAAATTCAAAAAGAAAGACAAAGCACCTATAACTTGTACTCATTGCAAGAAAGATGGTCATTCTGTGAGCAAATGTTGGAAAAGACTACAACAACTTGAGGCAGCAATGAAGGATCACAAAATAGACATAAAGAAACACATTGGAAAGGCCTTAAATTTTCAAGGTAAAGCTGCTAATATTTCATCAAAAACTTGGGTTCTAGATTCAGGAGCAACCCATCATATGACGTCTTCAAAAGAGTCATTTACTTCTCTCTCCTCAAGCACCACTTGCAGCATTGAAGTTGGTGACTCATCCTTTATCCCTGTCAAAGGAAAAGGTGACATAACCATTGATGGTGGTCATATAAATAATGTTCTCTATGTCCCAAATATTGCTACAAATCTTCTCTCTATCTATCAGATTTGTACTTCTGCAAAGGGCAAAACAGTTCTATTTTCACCAACAGGAGTTGAGATAAGAGACTTTCAAGAACCATCTTCCCTCATAGCAAAAGGTGACATTGATCATAAAGCTCACCTATTTTACTTCAAGGGATTCAAATATTCAGATAGAGCCTCTTGTTTTGTTGCTCATGGAGACCTTGAAAGCAAAATTTGGCATGAAAGATTTGGCCATCTCAGTTATACCTATTTAAGGGAGTTGAGTACTCATGAAATGGTAACAGGGTTGCCAAAAATCTCTTCTATTGATGGAGTATGTCCTGGATGTGCTCTTGGGAAACAACATCAAGATCCTTTTCACCCAAGTGGTTCACAAAAAGCTTCATCCCCACTAGAGTTAATCCATAGTGACTTGATGGTCTTCTCGGAGCCTTCTTTCAAAGGAGCGAAATATGCCTTAACCTTCATTGATGATTTTTCAAGAAGAACTTGGGTCTACTTTCTAAAATACAAAAGTGATGTACTATCCCACTTCAAAATTTTCAAGGCCTTAGTTGAAAATCAAGCCACATGCAAAATCAAGCAGATTCGTACTGACAATGGGGGGAATACTTCAGCAATGAGTTCTCCAAATTTCTCTCAACTCATGGCATAATTCATCAACATTCAGTCTCCCATAATCCACAGCAAAATGGCATAGCAGAAAGGAAAAACAGATCTTTGAAAGAAATGGCAAACTGTATGCTACACTCAAGGGATCTTCCAGCAGTTTTTTGGGTTGAGGCAATTAACTGTGCAAATTACATACAAAACCGCACACCACACAAAGCTCTTAGTCATTTGACTCCCGAGGAAGCATGGACTGGCTCAAAACTTGATGTATCTTTTTTTCGAGTTTTTGGGTGTACTGCTTGGGCCCACATCCCAAAGAAAAAGAGAAAGGCTCTAGAAAAAAAAAGCAAGAAACTTATCTTTGTTGGTTATTGTGAGGATATGAAAGCCTACAGGCTCCTTGATCCTACCACTCATGAGGTATTTTTTCACATAAATGTTCAATTTGATGAAGCATTCCCTTCTAAAGATCCTCATCCATCTTCTACCAACCTTGATTCTCTTGAGCCATCACCAATTTTTGAGCCCCAATATGATGAAGAACCCATCCTTGAGATAAATGATCAAAATGAGGATCCTATACTTCAAACTCCAACTCAAAATCTGGCCACACCCATTACTCCTTCCACAATGCCAAAATGGGCCCGCACCATTGTTCAAGAAGCCACCCCTTATATCCAAGATCTTCCATCATCAAGAAGCCACTCCATGGGTTCTGGTCTTGTCTGTCAATCCATTTCTACAGATCCTCAATCCTTTAAAGAAGCCACTGGAAAAAAGAATGGGATGATGCCATGGAAACATAATTTTCTTCCTTGATCAAAAACAAAACTTGGGATCTAGTCCCTCTTCCTAAAGGAAGAAAATTGGTTCGTTGTAAATGGATTTACCGAACCAAGTATGCAGCTGATGGAACAATTGACAAACACAAAGCTCGCTTGGTAGCTAAAGGTTTTTCACAAATTGAAGGCATTGACTATTCTGAAACCTTTGCCCCAATTGCAAAGATGGATTCTGTTAGGTTGGTCCTTGCACTTGTTGCTTCACAAAAGTGGCCTGTTTTTCAGATGGATGTTAAAAGTGCTTTCTTACATGGTGAATTAAAGGAAGAAATATTTATGGAGCAACCTGCTGGATTTATTCAAGACTCCTCCCTTGTTTGTAGACTAAGAAAATCTCTCTATGGTCTCAAACAAGCTCCTCGAGCTTGGTATGAAAATATGGACTCTTTCCTTATTTCCTCAGGATTTTCTCATTGTGAATCTGATGCAACAGTCTACATTTGGCATGAAGAAGAAACCATCACCATTCTTGTTCTCTATGTTGATGATCTACTACTCACTGGTAGTGCCATTTCTCATATCCAAACTGTCAATGACTCCCTTTATAAGAAATTCGAGATGGCTGATCTGGGTTTAGCTCATTACTTCCTTGGGTTTCAGATAACTCAAATAGATGCAGGGATTTCATTATGTCATTAGAAATATACTCTATATCTTCTTCAGCGGTTTAAGATGGTTGATTGCAAGCCTTCTTCAACGCCCTTTTAGTCTGGAGTAACTCTTAACTTCTTTCTGCAATTCTCTCCAATGTGATGCTACTCTCTATAGACTGTAGAAAGGAATTTGACATATCCCCAACAGTTCCCTTTCCACATAATAAAATACAGATCTGCAAACATTGTAGTATAGCAATAATAATGCACAAAAATCTGCAACAACATTAATAACATCAGTAATGGCAAAAATAACAGTAATAACAGTTTATATTAATAATGGCATGAGTGATACAACATTACAGGTTCAGCAATATAATCTACAGTCAACATATCCTTCATGACTGTACACAGGACTGGATTGCACTAATCCATCAACCTGCGTGACTGCCCTGCAATACCTTTTCTACGTATCAACCATTCAACCCTAGGCTGAACATCCTTCTTGGTTGCATATAATACTGGACTGTATTCTGCACATAGGCATCAATCCTCACACGTACCAATCTAGAGCAACTCTAATGAATGAGGGGGGTTTATTTATACACCCACCAAGTAGTTATGTTCTCCAACTACCTTGCAACTACCCTCAAATTACATTTCATGTGCATTTGATTTGCATTACATTTCATTTCCACTACATGACAAAATATCTTCTAATTCTAATTTAGCCGACATACATGATTTTATTATGACGTGCAATATTAAATTGCACTTTACAACATTAAAATATATGCACGTGCATTTCGTCAAACACTTTGCGTGCATTTACAATATAACCCATAATATCAAAACTGGTTCAACAATTAAGGATATCTCAATATGCCTGTCTACACAGACAACTTGTAGGAAGTTTATTGTACCTCACTCATACTTGCCCAGATATTTCCTATGTTGTTGGCTTAATATCTAGATTCTCTCAAAAAACTCACTTTAGCCATTGGCAAACAACAAAGCGAATTCTTCGCTACTTGCAGGGGACAACTAACTTTGGGTTGTTATATGGGAGCGGATCCACAGATATTGTAGGATACACAGATTCTGATTGGGCAAGATCAGTTGAGGACAAATGTTCCACCTCTGGATATGTTTTTTGCCTTGGTTCTTCACCTATTGCTTGGTCATGCAAAAAACAACAGGCAGTTGCATTATCATCTATAGAGGCAGAGTACAGGGCAGCAGTTTTAGCTAGTCAAGAGGCTCTTTGGCTTCATCAGATATTGAAGGAATTTGTTTTTTTTCATGACAAACCTATCATCCTTTGATGTGACAATCAAAGCACAATTCATATTGTTCGAAATCCAATTGAGCATCAGCGCACCGAACACATTGAGATTCACATGCACTTCATTCGAAAACATATTTAGGAGGGAACTCTAAGCTTGGAGTACATTCCCACAGACAGTCAGCTTACAGACATCTTCACCAAATCCTTTGCTTCTCCACGTTACATTCAGCTGCGTGAGAAACTTAGGATAAGGCAGTTGTCTTAGAAGCGTATGCAGAGGTTTTAACCTCTCTACTCTTCTTCTTCTTCTTTTGTAAGATGGTTTTTTCTCATGTGGTTTTTCACCATCTCTCAAAAGTTTGATTCATATATTGTACATTAATACCTAATAAAGCCATATTGCCGGGACTCATTTCTCATTGGATGGCCTAATCACATAATGTACATGAGTACCTCATCAGGCCTTGTTGTCGGGACTCATTTCTTGTTGTTCCTTTTTCCCCTAGTATCACTTAAGGGGGGTGTTAGAATAAATCTTAAGTTCTACTAGGATAGTCTAACTTGAGTTACCACTCTTCCATGAGGTAGGTGAACTCCTAGTTTAGACTAGCTCAGATCTGTTGAGTTGTTGTAATCCAATGACTCACATTGATCAAATTTATTATTTATAGAAAGTTGATCTCATGGAGTAATCAATCAATTTGATCTTTTCAAGTAATGCTTTGCATATCTAGTTTCCTGATTGTAAATATTGTCTCTCAATATTTCAACATATTTGTTTTGACAAATGGAATTTGAGGTGGTAAATGCATCCATTAATAAGAGACCCACAAAAATTGCAATAAACTTTCCCTTTCTTTTTCTCTTCCCTTGCATACTTCCATGTTGATCTCCTTTCGACATTTTTTTAATGCCTGCACTTAAAAACAAATAACAACAAAGTTATAAACAATTACTTAAAAAAAATTACCTAAATCCTAGACTAGGGTTTAGGGTTCAAGGTTTAAGGTTTAAAATTTTTTAATGCATGCACTTAGAAACAAGTAACAACAAAGTTATAAACAATTACTTTACAAAAAACCTAAACCTTAGATTAGGGTTTAGGGTTCAAGGTTTAAACTTTAAACATTGACATTTAAAAACAGGGGCCACATACATAGTTATGAGGCAACAATACTTATTTAAAAGGGTTAAAAAATAAACTAAACCCTAGAGTTGAGGGTTTAAGGTTTAAACTTTAAATATTGACAATTGAAAAATGGGTTGCTGTAACAATATTTACTTAAAAAATGGAAAAAGAAAACCTTAAACCCTAGACTAGGGTTTAAGATTTAAACTTTAGATATTGATAGTTAAAAAAAATGGGTTGGGCTTGCATACATAATTATAAGGCAACAATATCAAGCAATAATTTTTACTTAAAAGAGGACAAAAAAATAAAAATTAAACCCTAAACCTTAGACATTTAGCTCAAATGCAACAATTGGGCCGTTATTGCATTTGGTTTTAATCTCAAAAGACAAAAACACGAAATAGAAAAAAAAAAAAAGAGTGCAAATTTTTTTATCTTGAATAAATCCTTTGAGCCGCTGTTGGATTCTTTCAAACTGCAAAAAAATTTGCCTTAATTGATGTGGTAGCAGGTAGGTAGACCCCTTTAAAAATGAAAGAAATTGAAAAAAAAAAAAAAATTTATACTGTGTGGTTGCAGATGTTATCGGAATCCCGATTTAAAAAAAAATGACCAATGCCATTTGACTCGATTTTTTGGCAAATTCAAAAAAATCAAGATATCAGCAATTTTTTGTGGCGATTTTCGTAACTAAGATAGATAGTATAAAAAAAAAATATTATTAAATTTATTTTATTTTATTTTTTTATTTAATTATTGTGAAAAACCTCTATGACCCACGTTGAGCAATCTCCTCCCAACCATGATCGCTCTAAAGCCGAGAGCTATACTTATCAATAGAGAATTTAACACAAAGCCACCACACACCCACCCCCTCACACTCCCTCACGCCACACACACCCACCCCCTCACACTCCCTCACGCCACAGTTTGTTTTTTTTTAACTTTTTTTTTATGGTGTTGCAACAGGTCCCTTCATCAACATATAATGGTATTTCAGTAATTTTTTGTTTTCTTTTGAAATAGTACAAAGTATAACAGGTGGTAAAACTGGGTCCACACTCCTTGGAAGCATAGCAACATGGACCTCATTCCATGTGATTAGAACTTAAGTCACCAAGATGAAACCCCAACACCCTTAAAAAGATTTCAATAAATTTATACTTTAATTGAAAATAAAAAAAATTAAACCATTAACCTAAAAATGTTTGTTATTTATTTTTGGCATTTTGTATTCTATACTATTGTCTCTTTAAATATATATTTTGGTATGGAGGAAAATTACGTGATACCCACCGCTAGATTAGTCCGTAAGTTTGTTGCTAGGTGCTAGCCTAGTGGCCTTTAAGGAGGATTTATGTTACACTCTTTTGTTTACCCGTGTCTCTATGTTCTGAGGACTTAAAAAATACCACAGTGAACAAACAAACTTCTTAAGGTCTAGAAAACAAGTAGATTAGAGGCGGGTTTGAAGTTTGAACCAAAACAAGATATCATGTACTGAAATTCAACCACAGTAAATAAATAGAATATATCAGCAGTTTAAACTCAAAAAGAAGATATCAGCTGCTGCAAACTAACTTAATTGAGATTGAATGTGAAAGTTCATTTGAAACTCAAATTTAAGAGAAGAATGTAAATGTGAATGTTGCATATGAATGTTCAGCAGTGTGCTAGTGTTCGGCATGTTCGTTCATGTAATGAATCGTAACATAGTCAAAAGTTCATAGGAAGCTAAAACTTTGTATTTATACAATATACTCCATATTTCTCTTTTTCCGATAATTCTGAAAGTGGCATCTCAGAAACAT
Source organism: Wollemia nobilis (assembly GCA_028583015.1). NCBI lineage: Eukaryota > Viridiplantae > Streptophyta > Pinopsida > Araucariales > Araucariaceae > Wollemia > Wollemia nobilis. The sequence goes on along the minus strand of JAQPPZ010000755.1, from coordinate 4,093,869 downwards.
TTCCTGTTACTGAAACTTGTTATTTCGTTACTTTCGTGTAAGCTAGGTCTCAGACATTTCCTATATGCAGTTAACTATACTTAAAGTGAAGAAAGTGAAGACACTTGTTAGAGACCTGTATCCAAAATGAATCTTACATTGATGCTGACAGGGAATGGTCAAATGGGTATTCTAAATGAAGCCAGCAACTTGAATCTTCTGAAATAACCTTTACATTAGTGGGGTTTGCATCTTCCTATAGCACTAACGTAGTTATGCTTGTATCGTCCCTAGTCGCTAGTCGCTACACTTTATACTGTTATATGTCGTTAACGCACTGATTTAAATTGGTATATATATATATATATATATATCAATCAATCAATCAATCAGAAACCTTTTGTATTTGTATCTTTTAATCATGAGGTTAATTCTGATTTTTGTCTTATAACCTTATCCATATCCATTGTTGATAAGATTTAAAATAGTATTAATATAATTGTAATAGGAGCCAGAGTCAATTCGCCTCTCCTTTTATGGTCGTCAATAATTATTGATATGAGATCAGGCATGGAGCATGTTGAGAAGCAGGTAAAAGTTGTATTTTCAAGTATTAAAATTTCATTTCTATATTTCTACATATATTTTTCATACGTTTGTCTGTTTTAAAGACAGGATTTCTAAAGCTAACAATGATAGGAATAGAATATTGTTGACTTAAAACCTTTAAGAGAAGAATTGCTATCGACACCCTGCATGCTAATCATATTCTTAGTGTTTTCTTTTTTTCCTTTTTAATACTGGCATCTTTATGACCTCCTATGAACTTCAACTATATTACCATTACATGAATCAATTTTTTTAAGGTCGAACGTTTTCTAGTTATTTTTAATACATATAATACATGAAATTTGTATAATTAGTTAAATTTTCAAAATTTAAAATAAAAGTTTAAAATTTAAATTTAACTGAAGATAAAACTGTTCATTATACTTTGTTAACCAAAATTTATTATATAATCTACACATAATATCATAAAACCTTAAGGGAAGAATTACTATTAACACCTTGTATGTTAATCATATTCTTAGTGGGTTTTTTTCTTTTTTCTACCTTCATCATTAATTATGTTAAGATTCATTACATGTATGAAATGTCAAATTCTCCAAGGTTTAACACTTTTGTATTTACTTTTAATATATGTAATATAAGTAAATTGTTTTATTTTTAGTGAGTTTAACAGTTAAGATTTTAAAATTTTAAATAAAAAGTTTAAGGTTTAAATTTAAGGTAGAACTGTACATTATAACCAGTTAAATAAACACATAATTAAAAACATTATCCAATATTTCCTATATAGTCTCATAGAATGTAATTTACTACTGCTAACATTATACAATAATATACAATTAGCAATATGAACATTTATACTTCTGAATATTCATTTATATGGCTGGTTCAAATCTCATTCGGGGCCATACTTCTGTCTATACAAGTTCCACCTCTATGATGGCTCTTAAGGGATGGATCGTGTATGGTGTAGATTGGTTGAAAACAAGGCATCCATATTTTATGGAGGGTACAAGGGTTATAATTGTCATGTGTCTAAGCGGGATTTAGCCTTGTGTTATGCACATTTTCTTTGGATCTCATGAATTCTATATGCAATTGCAATGTACATTGCAAGAGCTTTTGAGCAATATATACCAGGTCCATGTTAATATTCTGTGAACCCACTGACATTATAGTACAAAAGCTTTTGAGCAATATATACCAGGTCCATGTTAATATTCTGTGAACCTTTTGACATTATAGTACAAATCTAACACCTTTATGAGAACTTATGTTAAAAACAAGTCACACCATTTGAGAACTACAAAGAACTTTCTGACAATATACATATGTTCGTTTAAAATACAAATAAATGACAAATCCCTGACCTGTTGCTGAATGAATCCTGCTAGTTGACGTTGAATTAATGTTGTACTAGGCATGTAATTTTTGGCATTTCTCACCAATGTTATTATCTTTAGCTACAGAAATTGCACCATAAAATTTAGAAATACAAGGGATGGATATAAAAATATGAGACATTCATTCTAGCTGAATGTCATTGCTGGTCCATGGCAAACTATTATAGCTGAGGTACTAGTTTGTTTGTTTCTGTTGTTAATAATCACCGTCACATTTTTTGAGCTCTCACTAATAACATTTCTGTGTCACTGTCATAGATGTAAATTCTGCAAACTATTATAGCTGAGGTACTAGTTTGTTTGTTTCTGTTGTTAGTAATCACCGTCACATTCTTTGAGCTCTCACTAATAACTTCTCTGTGTCACTGTCATAGATGTAAATTTTGCATGTTTAAATAGCTTGTTTAACTCATATAAACTGAATTTTTGAGTCTTCAAAGTTTTTGTACTGAACTTGCGCAATGAAATAGTTCTTATCTATATTATATTATAATGTATAATGGTATTTCAAGAAATCATAGTATTACAACAAACTGTATATCATAGGCAGCCTTATCATGTGTATGTTTATCACAATGCGAAGATTTATGTCAGGTTTTACTCATCTAGTTGCATCCCATTCATCTGAAAGGATTGCTCAAACTACTAAAAACAATAGGGAATCGTTGTAATCTTAACCTTTGTGTTTATAATAGTATATTTTATGCTTTGATACAATATGGCACTTTTGTAATATATTTGTATTACCTATTCCTATAGGTCAGGACAACAACGAACTTCAATACAAACTCCACGCTATGGACACATTTGGCTGGAGGATTGAACTATCAGGTATTATTAAGTTGTGGATAACCTTTACGTTTTCTCTCATATGCTATAGATCTTATTTTGTTTTGTATTCCTTGGTCAAGAATATTATTTATATCCAGCATATTAGAAGAACATAATGATAGTGCACATTTTTCCATGGGAAAAAGTATCTGTACTATAGTTTATTTCTATCAGCTTTGCATATCATTGATACAATATTGCCAGAGCTTTACTTTTTTAGTTCTTTAAATGTACACCTTGAACCATAGTTGCAACAAAGGGACTCTGGAAAAACGTCTGCCAATATACAATATATCCAGGTCACAGTATTCATGTGAAAGTCAAATAATCACTTTATCACATAATTTTTAGAAATCCTTTATAATTCTGTTGAAAGACTGAAATTATTATTTATTCATTTCAAGCCTAGACTGCCAGCAATATTTGGTTTAAGCAATACAATATGCAGAGATCCAATAAAAATCTGGAATCTAGGGTGTACAAATGTACAAGTTAATTCTAAGACGACTTCTTTTCCCCTTCAATTTATATTACGAGGTTTAAAATTTTATAGATACAAGTTTCTTGCACCAATGGTTCCATAATAAATAGATGATATATTTAAACCCTTGTCAAACTAGTATTTATTTATTTTTTAATTATTATTTAAGAACTTCTGGAACAATGCTATGAAAGGTTCTATTGCAACACAAAACAGGACTAATTTTCTTTTCCCTTAGCGTGTGGATCTATAAGAGAAATTGATCAACACTCCAGATTTGGGTCAAATATGCTTGTGTACTGTTGTTGCAGTTTCATAGTTTTATACTTTAGTGATGTAATTTTTTTAAATTTTTAACGTGTATAAGATATTAGAATTGAAACTCCTGTCAATGTATTCTCTCTTAAAAAGGGCTGTTTTGTGATGTGGAAAATGCAAGTTGTGCATATTTTATATTAAAGGCCATCCTTCGTGCAAGAATTTGAGTGATACCAATTTGATAGATTTATGAGGGAGAGGGGTATTAGGTCCTCTATGCCCTTCCACTCAAGCTTGTCTAACTATTCTTAATCCTCTGTTCTCAGCTTATCTACATGTTCTTTGTAAAATTCTTTCAATCAAATAAAATGCCATTAATTCTGCAATATAAATTCCTATTGAATGCCTCTCAAAGTCACAGACCAGTCGCTCTCCTTCCTCTCAGGACCCTTCTAAGTTTCTAAAACATGTAATTGGCTCCCTTATGCTCACCCTTGATTGCCTAGGTGGGTATTTGGTTCAAAATGTACACTGCACAGATAACCACCTTTGCCCAGAATTTGTTTTCCATATTTCTGGAGTGAATCTATCTTGGCATCTCAACGATGGTTTGAATCTTCTGTTTATCCACCCTATTTTGGTGGAGTGTATACAGAACAGTATGCTCATATATGATGTTAGCTTCTCTGCCTTGCAAATCCTTAATGTTGAAATAGCTGACAATTTTTTGTTGCATGCCCTTTGTGTTTCTTATTTAGTGTGCTAGTGGAATTGCCTTCTATGTCTGTGCCTTTGCACGTTTGCCTGCCAATGGAGTTTTCTTCTTGTGTGAACTCAAGATGAAGACTTCTTATGGCAGATGTTCATACACTGAAATCAATGTTGTTAAGCCATTCGAAGGGTTCTGAATTCTTAAGATATAGTGGACATCCTAGTCACAATTTGCAAGAAGTCTGGAGAGGCCTCCACTTAGTCAGTAAAGTAGTTTTTATGGTAAATGTCCACAAGACCATAAAACGAAAGGAAATTGATAAAAAAAATGACCGTTGACAAATTTGTAATATACTTGATTTTCGGAAGATGCCAAAAATATAAGAATGCATGAATATGTACTTTTCCTCAATAACTGAAAGAAGGAAACTGTAAACTATCTATGCTGATTAAATCTTCTCATTGACAAAGGTGTAATTGAAATTTGTTGATTTCTTGTGTGTTTATTTCAGATTGAACATCATTTATTCCCATCAGTGTGTCATCTTCACTATCCAAGCATACATCCTATTGTTAAAGCGACTTGCAAGGAGTTTAATGTTCCATATTATTCTTATCCATCTGTAAGTATGTTTGATTTTATGAGTTGCTTGTGATGTTTCACAAGATCTACTTTTTTTCTTGTTTTTCATGTTTCATTTCACTGATTCCCTCTTGATTCGCAGTTTTGGGCTGCATTGAAAGCTCATTTTCTTTATATGAAGAAAGTTGGAAGTGGGAACCTTGAGTTACGTCTCAATGGTTAAGAAAAATATGGAAGAGACTCTGATATGATAGAATAAAGCTCTATTTTACATGTTTTCTGCAAAGAAACCAGTTGTTATATCCTCTTAGATGCAGTGGAAGTCTCATGGTTGTTTTGTAGCTGCAGAAACAGGGTTTCTATAGTGGCAGATATTGAGGTTCTTGCAGTCATGTATTTATATTTAGTAGGTGAAGTTGGGGTTGTTGGACTTTTATATATATAAATATATCCTGAAGAGGCATATTTTAGGGTTTTCAATTTCCCATCTCGTGATAAAAATCTCTCTTAAGAGTTATTATCCATGCCATGAATTGTGGACATTGATAATTGTGAGGCTTGATGCTCTATTAAATACAACATAAATTGAAACTATATTTAAATTTTGATTTACTTTTATAATTTTATATGATTAGTTGGGATAAGATTGCCAACCTAAGATAGTGGTGGCTTAGGCTTGCGAAAGTCTTGTCTCACACTCTTAGCAAAAATTTATTGGAGATGGATTTCCAATCCAAATTCTTTGTGGGTAAAATTTTAATACAGAAGCACGCCGGTCAATGTGCATCCTCTAACCTTTCTTGTCATCCCATCCGTGGAAAGGCATCTTCCATTTAGAAATGTATCCAATTGAGATGTAAACTCATCATAGTATGTCTCTTTTGGATTCTCCAAGGGGACACTCAAATGATTTTTGGGATGATGATTGGTCATAGTACCCACCACACCATTAAAAGAGAGGTTTTTGGCTTTAGCTTGAAAAAATGTAAAAGACTTTTAAATCTGTAGAAGGGCAGGCAATGATTCCTATTGGAGTTGGAAAGTCTGTTTTGAATTACAAAATTGTATGCCATGCTATATATCTAGTCTTAATATTCTCCAAACATTGTTAGTTTAGAAAAGGCTAGTCAAACTTGATTATTGGACTTGTAACAAGTATGGAGTATTTTATAACCAGCCTGGACATTATTGACCCTGTGGTGGATGTTGGTCAATATTATTTGAAAATCAATTAGAAATATTATGAATATTTTCCCTCTTTGAAATGAATGACATAGCTCAGTTTTTTTAACCCATATTTTTTTGTAGAAAAGGCAAACCCCTTACTTCGCATAGAGTACAAAACTTTTTTCAATATATAAGTATGACAGGTGTCTTGAGGTATCAAACCATGGTCCTCTCAAATTAAGGCAAAGGTCACAACTACTCAAGTAATCAAAGTGAAACGTTATTATCTAAAAGAAGAGTTATTTCAAACATAAGTGGGAGTGGGAAGGTGCAGATGCTAAGTCGAAAGGTGTTTGCGGGTGTGGAGCCTAGCGGTTTTCAGGATGGGAAGGATGTCGAGGTGTCGGATGCTGAGAAGTTTTGTGGTAAAGGACCTAGTGTCGGGTCCCCGATACCTACGGTCAATTACAGGTTATCTTTAGGTGAACACGAGGGTGGGGCCCCTCGCTCGGGGAACCCCTTTGATCCTAGTGAGGCTTCTTTTGCTGTAGTTACTATAAAAGGCTTGGGGGCTCGCAGTTCGAAAGTGATTTTTGACCTCACTCTTGACCAAGATAAGTTGCTCATCCTGGACGAGCTCCTGAAAGTTACCATGGAAGAGGGGTCCTGGAATCTTGTTGGTAAATTCTAGGGTGGCAGGCCAGACTTGGAATCCATTAGGAGATGGGTGCTCTCCAAATGGAAGCCTTTGGGCTCCTTGAAAATCATTGTTGTACCTAAAGCCTTCATCATCAAGTTGAATTGTGAGGACTCGAAACACATTTTGGGTGGTGGACCTTGGTTCTACGGTAAGAGGTATTTTTCTTTGGAAATGGGGTCTTGATTTTAACCCAAATATCCAAAAACTGAATCTGGCCCCCTTGAGGGTTAGGCTACCTAGCCTGCCCTTCCATCTATGGCACGAGGATATTTTGAGGGGCATTTCTAATGCAATAGGGGACCTGCTTCTGATTAATTAAGCAACTGAGCTAAATCAAGAATGATTTTTTTTCGGGATGTGTTATGGTAGATATTGAGGCTAACCTTCCTGGTTTCATTGAGCTCATCTTGAGCCAGGGACCTTGGATCCAACCTATCGAGTATGAAAACAAACCCACTAGGTGGCCTGTTTGTAAAAAGGTAGGTCATTTGTCGGTGCATTGCCCATCTAAGGTCAAGCCCGGGGGTGGCGAGAAAAAGGAAAAATGGATGAGGAAGCTTCTAGTTGATTTGCCAGGCCAAGCTGACATTGGAACAGTGGAAAAAAATTTAAAATTAGAGAAGCCTATAGAGATGGAGGCACCCTCTTAGGTGGTGGTGGAAGTTGGCAATCCCAGGATGACGGTGGTCATGGAGTAGTCAGATGCTCCAGCTAATCCGAGCCTTCAGAATCAACTCTCTTAGGTTAGTCCCTCTGATCTTATTACTGAGGTTCTTATTCCCCATGAATTCCTCCAAAATTCATTTAGATGTCTTGGGCTTCAGGGCGATGGTGTTGAGCAAGGTAACCTTTTTGAAAAGGAGTGTTCTCGAACTCCTAAACCCAATTTGGGCTCTCCAAATTGTTCAGTAGAAGGCTCTCCAAAGCCCTGCTTAGAAAAAGTGTCCCCTGGCCCTAAGATGAGAAGCCCAAAGCCCTGCTCTGAAAAAGGGTCCCCTGGTCCTAAGATGAGAATTCACAAGAAAGGTCAAATAGATGTGGGGGTGATTCAAAAGGTGGGAAAGCCTTCAAACAAATTCATGCAAAATCGAGAGGTAGAGTCAGAAATTGCCAATGGCTCCCAAGCTCAGCTAAAATTTGAGAATGATAAGGATCTAGGGGGAAAACAATTAAAGCTATACTCCTTTTGTCATTCCCCCATCCCACTAATGGGGGAAAGAAGCCTAACCCCAAATCTCATAAATGAAGCTCTTATCTTGGAACATTAGAGGTCTAAATGGGTCTTCCAAGTAGAGGGTTTTAGCGTCTCTTAGGAAAGAGGTTTGGTCTGATATCATCCTTGTTCAAGAAACCAAAATTGACAGTTTTAATGCAGATGTAGTAAAGAAAATACTTTGTAAAGGTGCGGTTTTGTGGTTAGTTTAGCTAATGGTACTTTGGGAGGTCTTTTGTGCCTGTGGGACCCAACGAAGTTAGTCGAATCAATTATTTTGACATTTGATAGAGTTATAACATTATTTTTCGTTGTACAGAAACTGGTTGTACATGGGTGTTGTCTAACATCTATGCCCCTAATTTCGGCCCCAGTAGAAACCTTCTTTAGGCATCTGTAAGTGCAATGAGAGAGGTGTTTAAGGATGAGGCCTGGGTGTTAGCTGGAGATTTCAACTCTCCTCTATACGAGTTAGATAAGAAAGGTGGCATAACTACCGTGTCTAAGGGTATGGAAGATTTTGTAGCCTTTTTAAACAGTCATGAGCTTATGGACTTGGATTTGAAAGGCTCTAAGTTCACTTGGAGTAACAAGTGTTTAGGCTACCAACATATTCATATAAGATTGGACAGGGTCTTGTATCTAAAGAGGGTCTGCCATTTTTTGGAGATGCTTCCCTAAGCTCTCTTCCTAAGGTGGGATCCTGCCATAATCTGTTGTTGCTTGAAAAACTTCAAAACACTCATTTTTTTCCTAGGCCTTTCAGATTTGAAGCAATGTGGCTGCAAGTTTTTTTGTCCTTTCATTTCCCAAGTGGCATCCAAACTCAGATTTATTAAATCTAATCTCAAAGTTTGGAATAAATCATTTTTTGGAAATCTAGTCCAAAAAAAGAAAGATCTGAAATCTCAATTAAAGGAGCTATATTCTGACATGGAAGTGGGAGACCTCTCAATGGAAGCTAGAATCAAGGAGAGGAAGATCCTCACTGAATTCCACAATGTCTTGGCTAGTGAAGAAGTGATGTGGAGGCAAAAGTCAAGGGCTCTTTGGCTCAAAGAAGGGGACATATATACTAAATTTTTCCACACCTCCACCATGAGACATAGAAGCAACAACAAGATTAGGGAAATTATTAAATCTAATGTCTCTATTCTTTGGGATTTACAGGAAATCAGATCCAAGGCTATTTCTTTTTTCTAAACTCTTCTTTGTGATAAAGTGGTTGGTGATATAGTGGCTGAAGAAAGCCTTCTCCGCAATATTCCCCCCTAGTTTTAGAAGATATGAACATATCCCTAAATAGTCCTCTCAGAGATGAGGAGATTAGAGATGCAATTTTCTTCATGGGTGGCCTGAAATCTCCAGGGCATGATGGTTTTCTTCCTCTATTCTTTTAGAAGTTTGGCACATCCTTGAAAAGGATATTAGCGATGACCTGAGAGAAATACGAATATTGGAGGTCATTCCTTGTGATGTTAACTCCACATTCCTGGTCCTCATCCCCAAGTCTACTGGAGCCAAGGATTTCAAGTATTTCAGACCTATTAGCTTGTGTAACTCTATTTTCAAAATTTTGACTAAATCCTTGGCTAATAGAATCAAAGCCTTTCTACCTTGCTTAATCAATCAAGATCAGAGCAGTTTGGTGGTAGGCAAACATGTTCTCAATGGAATCATTGCAATCCATGATATTATACACTTCGTTGATAAGAGTGGCAGGCTCGAGATTTTTCTAAAATTGAACATGAATAAAGCCCGTGACAGAGTTTCATGGGACTTCCTCTTAAAAGTTATGGGTAGATTTGGCTTCAATTTCAATTAGTTAAGTTTGATCAAATCCTGTATTTCAACGACAAAATTCTTTGTTATCATTAATGGTTCCCCAACCTGTTATTTTTGAAGTTGTAGAGGTATCCGACAAGAGGACCCTCTCTCCCCATATCTCTTCATTCTGATGGTAGAAGCACTGGGCAGGTCTCTTAAGGTAGACTCAATGATTGAGGGTATCACACATGCTCAAGCCTTAGAAACAATTTCTCACCATCAGTTTGCTGACAACACCCTCTTGTCCTTCCTTGCCACTGTTCCTTAGGCCTTAGCAGTTAAGGATATTTTATTAACCTTCGAAAAGGCAGTGGGACAAAAAGTTAACTTCTTGAAGAACAAGATATTTTTCTTCGACACCCCCTAGCGCGACAGAGAAGAATTACTAATATTTTGGGTTGTGAGATTACCATGCTCCCCTTGGTCTATCTTGGAATGCCCATTTTTAAAGGTGGTATTAAGGTGGAGCTTTGGGACCCTATGGTGGAAATATTTTAAAGGAAGTTAGCAAGTTGGAAAGGTGCCCTTCTGAGTCAAGATGGCAAGGCCCTTTTTGGTTAAATCTACTCTCCAGAGTGTGCCTATTTATTTTATGTCCCTCTTAAAGCTACTTGGAAAAGTCCAAAAATGTACACATACAAAAAACCTTCCTCTGGTTGAGGTTAAAGGAAAGGAAAAGGTTTCCTTTGGTCGCCTAGGAGCAGTTTTATAGCAGGAAAAAATATGGGGGGTTGGGTCTCCAAAAACTGAGCCAAATGAAAAATGATCTTATAGACAAACAAGGTTGGATATTTGTGGAGAGACAATGTGGGATGGGTTCACATTTTAATGGAAAAATACTTGAACACCAATGGTCAATTCCTTTCAAACCCAATTCCTTCAAAAGGATCAGTATTTTAGCTCAACATCATCAAATCCCGATCCATAATTTTGAAGGGAGGTAGGTGGAATCTAGGAAGTGGGTAGGATATAGACTTATGGAGGGATAAGTGGTTGGTGGAGCACCTGTTGGCCTCTTACCCAAACTTGTTGATGGTGGAACCAATTACAAGGCAGGCCTTTGGTCCTAAAGTGAGTGGCTTTATGGAATCCCTCAACGAGTAGAAGAAGTGGAAATCTGTTGCTTTCCCTGGCCTATCCCAAGTCAAGAAGGAAGCTCTAAACCATATCTCTGAATTATTAAAATTGTAGGTTATCAAGAACAACGAGGATGCGGATAAGCTACTGTGGAAAGAGGAAAACAATGGGCTATGTTCAATGAAATCTGCATATTTTCTTTTGGAAGATGTCTTTGATCCTTGATTATCTATCCATAAAATTTGGCTCAGAGGCCTTGTTCCCAAGGTGAACCTTTTGCTTTGGCTTGTTGTACATAACAAAATCCTTACCCTTGATAATCTCCAAAAGAGAGGTTTGTACGTTCCTAATAGGTGTTATATGTGCGGGCTCGCTATAGAATCCTCCTCTCATCTGTCTTATCATTGCCCCTTCACTAGTGATGCGTTCTCTTGTTTCATGCTCTTTGTGGGTGTCTGTTAGGTTTTCTCGGATAGTCTGTCTGACCTTGTTGAGCATTGGGTTCTCCCTTTCTTTACCCCTCATCTTCGTGTGTTGTGGTATTTCTATCTAGCACGCCTTTTGTGGTACATTTGAAAGGAGAGGAATCTTTGTGCCTTTAAGTATTCCTCGAGAGTTGTTGAGTCTATTTTTTAGAGAGCCATATCTATTGTAGTGAAGAATATCTCGACTATTCCCTTTGATAATGTTGGATTCTGCAAGGAGGAGGGCTTAGAAGTGTCTTTAGGTTTCTAGCCTTGAGCTAGAACAATGGTGCATCCAGGGCCGAGCTTGAGAGAGCTGACTAAATGGGACCCCCCCTCTGATTGCATTAAAATTAATTTTATGGATCTTCTAAAAGAAACCCCAGGAAGGCTCGCACAAGAGGAGTCATTAGAAATTCTAGAGGTGAGATTTTGTTGGCCTTCACTAGAAAATTTTAGCGTCCAAACCAACCACTTTGCGAAGGCTAGAGCACTATTCCAAGGTTTCTTCCATTTGGAAGCTATGGACTATAATAAAGTTATTATTGAGGGAGACTCCCTAAACATCATTAACTTAGTGAATGGTCATCAAACGCCCAACCATAGCAAACTTAATTTTAGAATCCAAAAGAATCATCCAAAATTTGGAAGAAGTTTAAGTCAAACATGTTTTCAGGGAAGGAAACAAATCCATGGATTTCCTTGCAAATCTGGGTTTGTGTCAAGGAGAAATCACAATATGGTGGGAAGCCTTCCTCGAAGGTCTCAACCAATTGGACAATGATGTCAGATCATTTTAGTTTTTTTGGGTTTTACCATTTTGACGGGAGTTGACTGGCTTAAAGTTTGTCCTAGCTACGGGATGGGAAGAGTCGTCACTGTTGAGTTAGGTCCCTTTGAATATTTTTGGACCAGAGCTTGGGGTATTTTTGAAATTTATATTTGGATCCTGGGCCTGTTCACGCCAATCGACTTGTTTTTTTTTTGAAATTTCGTATTTGGAGCTTGGGCCCTTTCACGCCATTCGGCTTGGTTCATGGGTTCTTCCTTGGTGGTGGCTTAGGTGGTAGGTCCAGGCTGAAAAAGTTTCTATTTCTATTAAAACATGAAAAATCTGAGGAGAAAGTAAAGAGGCTTTCGTGGTTGATTTGGAGGGGGTGATGGGTCATCATCAAAGAGTTTGGCTAGGGGTTGCGAGTTGTGTCGATCATTAACATAATGATTGGCCATGGGTGGCAGGTCGAACCGGTGCTCTCTGGTTGGGATTAATTCATGGTATGATCTTTCAGTGGTGGAAAGCTTGGTTTAGGAAAAGGGTTGATCTTATTCAATCATGGATGCTCATGATTGGCTGAGCAATTGGGTTTCCCCTCATGATGGTTGTGCATGGGTTGAGGTGGTCGTTCGACATGTGGGAAGTGCTATGCACCAGTTGGGATCTTGTGAGTGTGTGGAAAATATCTTTTCCTATATCCCTTGAAATCACCCTAAATCCTTCTAGAGTTGGGTGCTAGGGCTCTAGAAAGATCGGTTCACTTTTTAAGACGGTCACATTGGGGCTTGATTTTATAATCCAGTCAATTTTTATTTGGTGTAAGTTCCAGAGTGATAGTTGGTAACGATGTGGAATTTTGGTGGACAGGTTGGCCTGTGTCGGTTTCATGATCTGGATGAGCTCTCTAAAATTGGAATTTTTCTCCTATGTCTCTTTTCAATGTTTCTTGTTGTTGGTTGCTAGGGCAAGTTGGATTTTGTGGTGGGGTTATACATATTGTGGGTCTCAAAAGCTTTGACTCTCTGTAATCTTGATATATTTTCAAGAAAGCCTCTATCCTTTTGGTGTTTGCTAGATAACCTTTGATAATGCCTTGTTCACGTTCCTTCTTAGGTGGTTTGTACATAGAAGGATTCTTAGAAAAGTGGAAGGGATAGTCCTTGAGTCGAGTTCTCTCAACATCAATGAGGATGTGAGAAAGATTCTAAGGAAATGTAACTTCCTTCAATGTATGATGAAGTTTAATGGCCATAACAAGGCAATGGCACAACGGGATGGTTAGACTGGGGAACCTAGAGTTTGAGGTTTCCATTCCTCTTATCGCTGAAGTTGTCAGCCTTCGCACGAATGGGTTTGTTCATAACAAAGAGAAACACTCTCTGGCCAGAGAATCCCAACTTTTTTTGGGTAAAGAAGAGGAGCTTGTAAAATTTCAAAATAATTTTAAAAGATCATCCTTTAAAGCACCCTAGGATAGAGTGGCACTGGTAATAATTCAGTACTTCACGTTGGACAAGAACCAGGACATCCTTAGGAGCTTCCATTTCATGTTCCTAAATTAGTTATGCCACAAGAGACTCATGAAAATTCTATCCTTCCTATTCTAGTGGGAAAGTTTATGAGTTAGGTAAAGAAAGGGATTTTGTCAGATCCCATCAACTAGGGGTTAGAAAAATTATTTTTTGATCATGTTGTAAAAATTAGAGGCTTATTAGGGGAAGAGATTCTGAAATCTTTGGCTAAGGTGGCACCTCCGATTGTTGAGTTACCTGATTTGTCTCAATATAAGCAGAGTAATTCCCAGAGTTAGGAGGTCATCCCTACAATCCTTGCCTTAGATTTTGGAGATAAAGTGGAAGATTCCTCCCCTAAAGATGTTGGGGGTAGTGAGGAGAGAACCAAACATTCCAAATGCTTGGTGGTAAAGTTGGCAAGTGTTGATAAGGCACCACTCTACGTTGACGAGTCTGAGTCTAATGACTTAGCCCCTTCCAAAAAGAAAGCTAAAATTTTCTTTGGGTTGGCCAATAGAAAAAAAAGGTACAATCATTCAACCCCAAGACTCTCCTAGTATGCCAAAGTCCTTCAAAAGGATGTTATTGAATTTGTAGAACTTTCTCATTGACTCCATGCAAGCGGCCATGTCTTGCACCAAAGAAATCAAGGTTATGATGGGTTGGGAGCAGTGGGACTTGAAGGACCAAGAGCCAAAGAAGAGAGAAGCAGGAGTTATCGGCCTAAAGAATTGAAGATTGGGATTCTTGCTTGCTTTTTGGTTTTTATGGTGCTGGGTTGTATCGTCATTTAGATCCTCACTTTTGTGGGAGTTAGTTTCTTTTGTGGTCTTAGTTGTTGTTGTTATCCTCATGTTGACTGTTTTGTGGGTCAACCAAGGAGTTGTTTGGTTCCCTGGTGGTGATTCTTTTGGTGTATCTTGCCTTGTCTTATATCTTATCTAGGTTCACCCATGGGAAGGTAGATCACTCCACTTTGTAAAAGGTTTGGGGACCCTTTCAAAACCCCTTCTTTCACCTAATAAAAGAAGAATAAGAAGATTTATTTCTTAACTTTTATTATTATTTACTAAAATATTATATATACTAGGGGCGCAACGGGGCCACCTATCTATATATGTGGCCATAATGGGAAGGGTGCCCTCATTGTGCCCCTAGATGTATTTGGCATGATATGAAATTTTTTGAAACATCAATTCTAAATTTCTAGTGCATAATATATATGAAAAAATTTTGTGCTTTTATCTAGTAGTATGCTTTGATACAATTGGTATGTTCTGAACTTGCTATAGTGATTGAAAAAACTTTGCATCTCAATTTTGAAAATTTGAATTTATACCTGTAGAATGTTCATTAAAATTATAACATCTATAAAATTTTAAATTATAGTTAAATCAAAATAAAATTGGAACTTCAACATCTGAAATTGTTGAAATATGAAAATCCAAAGGAACAAATACTAAATATCTATTATTTGGACAAATGAAAAAAACTAGTTTGAAGTATAAAATTCTCAAGATAACTAACACTTAATTGATTTTATTATGTAAGAAAATTGAAACAAAGTAAAGATATATTATTTGGGAGAAAATTTAAAATATATAAGGTAGCGAATCTTTCTTGAAAATCAAATGACATTAGCTTAGTGGTCAAAATTGTAGATTTCCAATAGAATGACTATAATTCAAATCTTGTTAGGCACTGTAATACCACTAAGTGGATTGTTGAAATATCATGGCAACATGGTGACGATGTAATTATAAAAAGCAAAGTCATTGTTTTCTAAGAGCAATTTGACCAAAAATAGATGGGGTCATTTTAATCTCATTATTAGTTTAAAAAGAATAAATTATTTTTGAAAAGATATCAACAAAAAATTAGGTCAATTCCAAGAGCAATTTGGGCATTGTACTTGACCAAAAAACTTATTCATATTGCAAAAGAGACTGAAGTATTGTGGAGTACCCCAATCATTTATAAGCATCTTATCAAGAATATAAATGAAATTATAATGAATATCTACTTAATGCAAATAGAAAACAATTCAAATCACTCTCAACCTTGAAAGTAAAATAATAACATGCCTTGTTAATATTTGAATTTGCAATGCAAAGTAACAATCAACCTAATCGAGCATGGAGCACTTTGACAACACTAGACATAAACAAAACAAAATTCTCTACATTGACCAAGATAAATAGAATGCATAGGTGCCATGGGAAATGATAGTTGGTTGGCAATTACCACACCCAACGAGCTACCTAATTCTTTGTATACACGAAAGTAATAGAAGTATCCCATACATTTATATATATTATTTTAGTAAATCACATATCATCATGTATACCTATGCAAAAGAAAAAATACATACAATAACACATTATTTACATGGCTTCTAAGTTGGACTATAATCAACATGACAACCTATATTTGGACCCTGTTGCAAACTCCTTGGTATCCTTGCTAACAATGCAATAAAATTATTATCTAGGGCAATTGAAAAAACAAGAACAAAAGACTAAGGCAAAGTATCAACCTACCTAACTTTTAATTACTATGTACATTGATAAATATCTATATATTGTTGATGCATATTCTTGCCTTAATAGTTGATGCATATTCTTGCCTTAATAGAATTTCCTACTTCAATCTAGCTCAACCACTTGCAACTAGGTTTTCAAGGTGACAATATTTTGTTCTTGATTCAAAAAAGTGGGCTAGGGTTTAAAATTGAAAATTTTCCATCAACCTACTTGGGTATTCCTTTGTCTAATAAAGGAAATAAAATTCAGTCAATCCACCTTCTATTGCACCCGATATTAAGGTAGGTGATTGAAACCTTGGGGGGTGGGATCTACAACTACAATTAGTGCGCAAACGTAACAAAATATAGCCTGGATCGCAACATTCAGGTCGATATACTATAATTTGCTTGTGCATTCTCCCAATATGAACACTATATTGTTATTCTTTTGGTTTAGTTATATCAATCGATAGACACAATTCTCGCATGATACTTTGATGTCTATGCCTCTAAATTTATTTGCTTTTGCAAGTGATGACTCTCCTTTATACATAAATGCAAGCTAGAAAAGTATCTGTAGTTTTAATAGGCCAAATAATTGAGTTGTTTAAGGGAAAAATCAAATTGTTCTACAATCATTCTATATTGGTTGAAAATGTGATGTGGGAGCATATGGAAACCTAACTACCTAGTTGAGAAATGAGAAGGCCAATCGTTTGATCGTTATGTAATTATTTTTAAAAAGCTATAAATATTTGCTAGATGAACAACATTTAGGTGGTTGTAGCAGGAAAAAGAGGAGAGAGGAAAAGAGATAAGCATGGGAAAAGGGAAGCCTAGGAGAAGAGAAGGGACTTTCAAAATTATTCTATATTGTATTCCAATGGAGAATCAATAAATAAATAATCATTTTTTGCCAATTAAAATCTGAAGCTCCCTTGTCGAATGTTAAATAATATTTTTTGCAAACCACATGCTTTGTTGTTAAATGTGTGTGCAGGTTACAAGCTCATCGAAGCTTTGGAGGAAGGGGTGAGAAATTTTGTAGGCACAAGGGAGTGTTATAGGAGTTAAAGGTTTGCAATATAGAAATATTGCAAGCATAGGAGGGTACCACTCTAACCCATTGGAAAATATAAAATATTTGAACATGAAATAGGTCGAAATCATTCTTCATAGAATTAAAGAATAATAATGTCCTTGTACTATTCTTCATAGAAGGAAAGAATAATAATGTTCCTATATGATTGAATAATAATGCCCATTTTTGGTGGAAAATTATTTGATTTTGTGATGAGAAGATATTGAGAAGGAAGCCTTGACCGTTCAATTGCATGGTGAGACAAATTGTCCAAACCTAAATAGGGCCGTATCATTGCATAATTTCTAGTGGTTGTACGATTTTCATTATATGGTTGCACAATTGCCATTACCAGTGGTTGTACAATTGCCATTTACAGTGGTTGTACGGTTGCAAGTGGTTGTACAATTAGAAGCATTGCATGATAACAAAGACATTATTGTACAAAGGGGATGTGGCAAATTTTCTACTACATAATTTTGGTATTAGAGCCACTGTTTAGAGCGTACAAATTAGAATGTAATCAAATCATACGCTATGGTAAGAGGGTACTGTGAATATTTATTGTTGGGGAGGTTGTTGTTCAATTGACCTGCTCTCCTCTATTGCATCATTTGGTATTACAGCCAGAAGATCTCTGAGGCGTGGCACATGATAAAGGAATGATGGTACAATGGGGAAGAAGAAGAATGTGAGACGCTCAAGTCGAGGATATAGCTGAGATGATAAGAGGAATCATTGATTAATTAGATGCACTTGAAACTACCCAAATGAGGGGTGTTCAAGTAGAAGACGTAAGTGATAGTGAAGAGGAGGAAGCAAGCCCACCCTAATATCGCAATGAAAGACAAGAAGGGGATCCAAAAGAGATTAATTTAGGTAATTTCTAACATGGGTAGGAAGCTAGAATTAGAAACTTCATCATATAACAAAATATTAAACCCTAAGGAACTCATAGATTGGATCGTAAATATGGAGAAGTATTTTGATTTTGAATTAGTAGAAGACCCTAAGAGGGTAAAATTTGCCTGTACAAAACTAAAGGGGCATGCATCCTTGTGGTGGGACCATGTCCAAACAGAGAGGCAATCAAAAGGGAAGGAAAAGATTAAGACATGAGAGAAAATTATCATCAAAATGAAGGTCAAATTCCTCCCATCAGATCACCAAATAGGGTTGTTCAAAAGACTTCAAAACCTCAAGCAAAAGGAGCTGGGAGTGAAGGAGTACATAGAGGAATTATATAAGTTGATCATAAGAGCTAGTAATATTGAATATGATGAGGAAAAGTTATAAGCTTTATATATGAACTAAGGTTGTCCATACAAGATGAAGTTGGGATACTTAAAATTAGGAAAATTCAAGAAGTGTATCAATATGCACTCAAGGCAGAGGATAAGTTGGTCCACAAGCAACAAAATAATTCTAGATGCAAAGGATGACCCTCTCAAAGAAGAGAACAATCAAATAATGGTAGAGGATAACATTTTCAAGAAGGAGAAGTTAGTACTTATCAAAGTGATTCTATTAAGAGCACTTGGGAAAAGGGTGAATCGTCAAGAGGATGAGGTGGATTTGGTAGAGGTAGAGGTCATGGTTTTGTTGGCAAGTGCTATAGATGCTTTGAAGAAGGACATAAGGCATTTGAGTGTCCTCAAGCACAACAGGCCAATAAGTGTGGAAGAAAAGCTCGTAATCAAGTTGTACAAGTAGATGAAGATAATATTGCTTCACCAAAGCACATGGAAGAACCATAATAAGGAGAATTCCTTATGATAGATAGGGTGTTATTAAAATCATCAAAGAAGGTGTATGAACCCGAGCAAAAAAGAAACATGTTTAATATGATTTGCAAATTGGGGGGTAAATTATGCAAGGTGATTGTGGATAGTGGAAGCACAAATAACTTGGTGTCAACAAATATGGTGGAGAAACTTGGGTTGAAGAGAATGGAACACCCAAATCCATATAGAGTCTCATGGTTGCAAAAGGGACATCAAATCTTGGTAACCAAACAATGTATGATAGATCTCCAAATTGGCTCTTATAAGGATGAGATACTATGTGATGTTATGCCTATGGACGCTTTTCATGTCTTGTTGGGTAGACCATGGCAATTTTATAGGAAGGCAATGCATGATGGTAGGGAGAACACCTATGTGATTAAGAAGGATGAAAAGACATACACAATAATTCTATTGAAGGACAAAGGGAAAGAAGTGGACCATAGTCCTATAGTGTACCAGGGTATAGAGAGAATCCTTGAAGGGAAAGAAAAAGGAAGCATGTCTTTCTTTCATCACTGAAACCATAGAAGAAGGTACAATGGACAAGGTGAATGATATCCCACATGGTTTGAAGGATTTATTGGAAGAATATGCAATGATTCTTTCAAAAGATGGGCTGCCACCCATAAGGAGCATGGGACACCTCAAAGATTTCAATCCTAGATCGAGCTTACATAATAAGGCAGCTTATAGGATGACACCAATGGAATATGAGTAAAAGGTAGAAGCAAGCAAGAGAGTAAGCATGAGAAAGAGATAGGTAGCTCATGTCACTAGTAGTAGTGACAATGAAGATTATAGTGCAATGACTCCTATTGTAGATAGGAAGAATAAGAAAGAGAAAATAAGTGGTAAATAGATAGAAGAGGAAGATGAACCTCATTAGGTTATTGATGGTCATGACAAAGGTAATATTACCAAAGTTGATAGTGACAATGGTACTTCTGAGTGTGTTGAAGGACATTGTGATAGTGATGGTCGAGATCAGAGTAAGGGTGAAGAGTTTGGGTGTGTTGAAAAGCACACCATAAGCATTGGCTCCAAATTTATGAGAAAAATGGGGTACAATGGAGAAGGATTAGGAATATGTGAAATATCCATAATGTTAGAGGTAAGGCCAAATAATGAAGGCCTTGGGTATGCACATCCAACAAAAGGTAGAAAGACTAAACTTGTGAGAGGAGAGAGCAATATAGGGAATGAAGGTTCAAGAATGGGTTGTTGCAATCAATGTGGAATATTTGGACATGTAGCAACTAGGTGTTGGAACCTACATCCTTGTGGGAGTTGTGGAGGACATAATCACTCCACATGCGAGTGTTGGTGTTGAGAGGAAGTTGCCAACAAAGTGCATGTTGATTGCGGTTGGATGGATGTGTCACAATGGGACAAGGTGAAATAAATGTTGAGTGCATTCTATAAGAAGAGGTTTGATCCTCAGAGGAAGGCCAAGACAAGACAACGAAGTTGGCCTTGTGTAGACAACCAAGCTAGAGTGGTAATAGCTTGGAAGAACACTTCATGAGATGGAGCTCATGAAATATTTTTGTTACATCTAGAAAACAAACTACCCAATTGAGAAGTGAGAAGGCCAATCATCCAACTGTTATGTAACTATTTTTGAAAAGCTTTAAATATTTTCTAGATGAACAACATTTGGGTGGTTGCAGTAGAAAAAAGAGGAGAGAGGAAAAGAGATAAGCATAGGAAAATGAAATCCCAGGAGAAGAGAAGGGGCTTTCAAAATTATTCTATCTTGTATTCCAATGGAGAATCAATAAATAAATAATTAGTTTTTCCAATTAAAATTTGAGTCTCCCTTGTTGAATGTTAAATAGTCATTTTTGTAGACCACATGCTTTGTTGTTAAATGTATGCAGGTTAGGAAGGATCACCGAAGCTATGGAGGATGAGCTGAGAAAGTATAGAGGCACAAAGGAGTTCTAGAGGAGTTGCACAAAGGTTCACAAGCTAGGAAGATTACAGGTATAAGAGGGTACCACTCTACCCCATTGGAAAATAGAAAATATTGGAATATGAAATAGGTCAAAACTATTCTTCATAAAAGGAAAGAATAATAATGCCCCTGTACGATGGAATAATAATACCCCATATATGGTAGAAAAATAATTTGATTCAATGATGAGAAGATATTGATAAGGAAGCCTTGACCATTCAATTGCATGGTGAGACAGGTTGTTCAAACGTAAATAGGGTTGTACCATTGCACAATTGGTAGTGGTTGTATGATTGTCATTGTACGGTTGCATGATTGCCATTGCTAGTGGTTGAACAATTGCCACTATATGATTGCACAATTTTCAATGGTTGTATGATTGCCATTGTATGGTTGCATGACTACCAATGGTAGTATGATTACCATTGTACGGTTGCATGATTTTGAATGGTTGTACGGTTGCAAGTGGTTGAGCAGTTGCAAGTGGTTGAGCGGTTGCAAGAATCATACGATAACAAAAGAATTATTGTACAAATGGGTGTGACGGTTTTTCTACTGCATCATTTTGGTTATTAGAGCCACTATTTAGAGCATATAAATCAGAATTTAAAAAAATCATAAATTATGGTGAGAGGGTATTGTGAATCTTCATTGCTAGGGAGGTTGTTGTTCAATTGACCCCCTCTTCTCTACTGCATCAAAAGGTCCATATACTATGAAGCTCATCCCCAAAAATTGTGCACTATCATTGTGATATGATTCAAAGTAGGTGTATCAACATGCAAAGTATCTAAGCCCAAAAACCAATGATCTTATGGTACATTGTGACATGTCTGTTTAAAGTGTCTATTGGACTTATCATGGCCATCCATAAACATGTTTAACATAAAGGTCAAATAGGTAGCCCACATCCTCTACTACATGTTATAGATGTTACATACCTGACACTTGTAACTCATAGGGGCATATGTTATTGTATATAAAGTGGACCATGTATCAAGTTAGAAGTGGGCCACATGTTAAGTTAGGAGAGTGTGTGTCATAGAATCATGTATATAACTGCTTTGTCATAGAATCTCTTTGTTGTCATAGAATTATGAATGTAACCACTTGGTATCATGAATGTAACTATCATAAATTAGGTAAGTCAGGAATATTGTCATAGAATACTATCATAGCAGGATGTCATAGAATATTGTCATAAAATATCAAGAAATATTCTTGTAAATATTATAAAATGGGAAGGATGTAACCCTCATGGGCTAGAGAAGAATTTGCATATTTTGTAAGGAGGTTTCCCCCTCAAAGTGGCCCACGATAGTAATATTTCTTGTCCCAAATTCTTGCAATTATTATTATTTATGTTTCCATGTTTCAATTAATGAATGCTTATGTTATTGGATATACGATATTAGTGCTGCTTTTATCAATACTTTGTGCAATCATAGTTAGAATTATCTTTGGCATTGAATTTCTTATCTCAGTATAACTCTGCACTAAGAATTTTGAGGTGAAATATTCGCATGAGAAGAAGAGGTTCATTGCAAGTGGTATTAGAGCCCTTTCCAGGGCATGGTAAGCTTCTATTGTGAGCAATTTTTTTTGTTAATCCTAGGTCTGTAGGTTAGAAATGGTGTTCTAGTTGTTTTAAAATAATATGGAGGAGTTGTCATTATTGGCTAAGCTAGATTGCCCATAAAGCATCTAGTGAAGTGAGGGGCGATCAGGCTCCAATACCTAGGCCTCAAACAACACCCATACATGGATTTGAGCTCCCACGTACCTCGCGTATATTGAGAGACCCCTTTAGGAACCCATAGCCAAACCTTCATATATAGGAAACTAGTCGACCATGTAATATCCATAGTGCACCGAGCACAACACTTAGGAAGATTACCCTCCCATACTGATCAGAGAGGTGGGTAGTGTGCTCAAGGGTATGTGTGGAACCCTCCTTGAGTAGTGGCCTAAAATATTGGTCCAAGCATTATCGATCATTGTTGCGATATAATAGAGGGCTATGGAGAGTACACAAACCCTAACCTAGAATCCATCCATTTCATTCATTGGGCTATCAAAAAACATCATTTTGGGATATAGCCCATTGTGATCATCTCATCGAGCTGATCATTTTGGTATATAACACCCATACACCTTTTTGGGACCCTTACTAAAAATAGTAGTCTAGGGTGCCAAAAATTATCATTTTGGGATATAGCCCATTATGATCGTCTCATCGAGCTGATCATATTGGTATATAGCACCCATACACCTTTTTGGGACCCTTACTAAAAATAGTAACTACTAAAAATATCATTTTTTATTTTTAGTAAATGCCCCCTAAGACCCGTTATCAAGCAATGGAGGCCAAAATGAACAAGTTGGAGGAACAACTCTCCAAATTGGATACCCTCATGGAACTCAAGGGTCAAATATCTTCTCTCATCACCATGATAGCATACTACTAGCATAAGCAAGACTAGATGAGTCATGATATTGAGGTGCTTAAGATTAAAAATCTAAATTTTGATGGGTATGCTGAGAATAGCCCAGATGCTTAGAGGGGGAAAACTATTGACTAGCCAAAATTTTCCATGGTCTTTGTCAAGGAGAATAATCAGTGGATAGGAAACAATAGAGGCATGACTCCGAGACTCCCTAAAATAGATTTTCCAAGGTTTGATGGAACAAAGCCACAAAGTTGGTTGATTAAGGTTGAGCAATGGTATGAGCTTCATGAAACTCCCTTTGACCAAAGGATCTTTATAGTTGCCTTTCATTTTGATTTGGAAGCACTACATTGGTACCAGTGGTTGAGAAAACAAGTTCCTAATCTTGGGTGGACACAATTCAAGAGAGAACTCCTTAGTCGGTTTGGGTCATCTGAGTTTGAAGATTTTATTGGAGCACTCACTAAGTTGAGACAAACAAGCATTGTGCTTGAGTATATCACTACTTTTGAGAAGCTTGCCAATAGGACTGAAGCTCTTCCTGATGAATTCTTCAAGAGTTGTTTTATTAGTGGCCTTAAGGAAGAGATAAGGACTGAGGTTCAAATGCTTAAACCAACCACTTACATGATGGCCATAGGGCTAGCTAAACTTGTAGAGAACAAATGGAATGCTCAAAGGAAGGCTTCTAGACCCCCTACATTTCAAAATAGAACTTTTGCATCCACCAATAATAATGCTCCAAAAGCTCCAATGGTTAAGAGGTTAACACCAGAGGAGATGGTCAATCGTAGAGCCAAGGGACTCTGCTATAACTATGATGAAAAGTGGGCCATGGGACACAAATGCAAAACCCAATGCCTCTACCTCTTGGATATGAGCAATACTTTAGCTTCTTCTATAGACATAAGGGATGACTTTGTGGATTCAATGGAAGAGCACCTAGATTCAATGGATGTAGAACCTCCAACCAACAGTCAAGAAGAAGAGATTCCCATCATTTCTTTGAATGCCATTGCAAGAATATCCACACCACAATGCATGACAGTCCAAGGATTTCTCAAAGGGCACAAAGTTTTGATCCTATTGGACTCTGGTAGCACTAATAATTTTATTGACCCTAATGTTGCAAAAAGGGTAGATTGTTTCATTTATGGTCATGATCAAGTCCAAGTAAAAATTGCTAATGGAGATATCATGACTTGTACTAGGAGGTGTCGAAATGCTCGCCTATCCATTGGTGACTATCATTGTCAGACTGATCTCTATGCAGTCCCATTGGGTGGAGTGGACATTGTATTGGGTTGCCCTTGGCTACGAACATTGGGAATAATGTCCTGGAATTTTTTAGAACTTTGGATGCAGTTCACTATCAATAACAGAACCCACACCATTCAGGGAGTGAAAACTAGCAATCCCAAGATTGTAACATCCCATCAGATGCAGAGACTACTTAAGAAAGGTCATCGGGCAGTTGTGGGAAGATTTTGCCAAATGCAGTTGTGTGTTATCCAGGATGAGCAGATGCCCTCAAACTTGTCAGTTGTCTTAACCAAGAATCAATAGGTCTTCATCAAACCCAAACAACTACCACCTAGTCGATTGGAAGATCATAGAATCAATTTAATTTCTGGAGTCAACCTCCAAATATTTGGCCATATAGGTACCCCTATCACCATAAGAATGAGATTGAGTAGTTGGTAAAGGAACTACTGGATGCAGGACTCATCCGTCCAAGCACAAGTCCTTTTTCAGCTCCCATCTTATTGGTCAGGAAGAAGGATGGGTCATGGAGAATGTGTGTGGACTTTCGTGAACTCAATAATATCACCATCAAGGATAAGTTGCCCATCCTGGTGATTGATGATTTGTTGGATGAGTTGCATGGTGCTCAATATTTTACCAAATTGGACCTCAGGTCGAGGCTATCACCAGATTCGAGTTCACAAGGATGACATCCCCAAAATAACTTTCAGGACCCATGAGGGGAATTATGAGTTCTTGGTCATGCCCTTTGGCCTCACCAATGCACCATCGACTTTCCAAGGCTTGATGAATAGGGTTCTAAAACCCTACCTATGGAAGTTTGCATTGGTCTTTTTTGATGACATATTGATCTACAACAAAACATGGGAAGAGCACCTACAACATGTTGATCAGGTTTTGAAGCTCCTGCAACAAAACCAATTGTATGTCAAGCAATCTAAATGCACCTTTGGGGCAATCGAAGTAGAATATTTGGGGCACATCGTGGCCAAAGATGGTGTCCGAGTAGATCCAACAAAGATTGAGGCCATGAAGGAGTGGCCCAAACCCAAAACATTGAAGAGCTTTTAGGGATTCCTCGGCCTTACAGGATATTACCGAAAGTTTGTTAAGGACTATGGGAAGATAGCAACCCCTTTGACAGCTATGCTTAGGAAGGATGCATTCACATGGAATAGTGCAATTGAGCAGGCTTTTTTGACTTTGAAGGATGCCATGTGCCACACACTAGTCTTAGCCATACCTAATTTTTCCAAAACTTTTATCATTGAAAGTGATGCCTTGGGAGTTGGATTGGGGGCAATACTTATGCAAGAAGGTCGACCACTTGCTTTCATAAGCAAGACCCTATCAGGGAAAAATCTTGCCAAATCAACTTACGAGAAGGAGATGATGGCCATTGTTTTTTCCATCCTCCATTGGCAACCATACTTGTTGGGGCGACACTTCATCATCAAGACCGATCATTGCAGCCTTAAGTATCTCTTGGAATAGAGAATTTCTTCCCTTGAGTAGCAAAAATGGGTCACTAAGCTCTTAGGATATGACTATGAGATAGTCTATCACAAGGGGAAAGAAAATGTGGTCGTCGATGCTCTTTCTAGGTTGCCTGAAACATAAGATATTCTATATGTAGTGTCCATCCTTAAGGCTGATTGGTTAGAGACACTTAAGTCTGAATGGCAGGCAGACCCCACACTTGCAAAGATCATTCAGGACTTGTAGACAACAACAAAGGACCATCCCAATTATTCATGGAAGTAGGGGGAGTTGCGCTATAAGCATCGAGTTGTTATTCCACCCACTTCCCAACTCAAATCCCAGATTCTCACAGAGCTTCACTCTTCTCCGATAGGGGGACACATAAGTTTCTTACAAACCTATGAATGGGTAAAGCATAGTTTCTATTGGCCCAGGTTGAAGTCAGATATCAAACAATTTGTGGATAGTTGTGATACTTGTCAATGCCAAAAAGGGGAAACAATTAGTACACCAGGATTACTTCAACCTTTACCCATTCTAGAGTCCCTGTGGATAGACATCTCCATGGACTTCATTGAAGGACTTCCTCTATCTAGAGGTAAATCAGTTATAATGGTAATCATGGATCGATTGACCAAATATGCTCATTTTTGTCCTTAAGTCATCCCTATACTTCCAAGATAGTGGCACAAATTTTCATGGATCAGATCTTTAGACTCCATAGGAGCCCACACTCCATAGTCAATGATCGTGATAAGATATTCACTAGTAAATTTTGGGAGGAGCTACATCGCATTCAAGGGACCCAGTTGAAAAGAAGCATGTCCTATCACCCATAGACAAATGGCTAGATGGAGGTGGTGAATAAATGTCTCGAGACCTATCTTCAATGTTTTGTTTTAGATAATCAGTCCAAATGGAGTCAATGGCTTCCCTTAGCCGAATGGTGGTACAATACCACTTTTCACACAACCACAAGGATGACACCATATGAAGTAATGTATGGTCAACCACCCCCAACACTCACTTCTTACTTTCTAGGAAGCTTGAAGGTAGATGCAATTGACACAATCCTTAGTCGTAGGCAAGAAGTCTTAGCAGCCCTCAAATAAAATTTGGCTACCGCTCAGAACCGTATGAAATAACAAGCAGACAAACACAAAACTGAGAGGGAATTTGTTGAGGGTGACATGGTCTTCCTTTGTCTTCAACCTTATAAACAAATGTCCCTCAAACAAAAGGGTCGACATAAGCTGGCACCCAAGTTTTATGGACCCTACAAGGTACTGCAGTGAATAGGGGAGGTTGCTTACAAGTTGGAGCTGCCAACAACGTCCAAGATTCACCCAGTTTTTCATGTATCTTGCTTGAAGAAAGTGGTGGGCACACATACTCAAGTACAGACCATCCTTCCTGAATTGGATGAAGAGGGATCCATTCTTTTGTAGCCTGCAACCATTTTGGATCATCAAACCCAACATCTCCGCTCTCGAGATATCATTGAAGTGTTGGTGTAGTGGCAAGGGTTACCAGAGAAGATGCCACATGGGAGCTATTGCAGGACTTTCAACAACAGTTCCCCACCTTTCAGCTTTGAGGACAAAGCTTCTTTAAGGGGGGTGGCATGTTACATACCCGACACTTGTAACTCATAGGGGCATATGTTATTGTATATAAAGTGGACCATGTATCTAGTTAGAAGTGGGCCACGTGTTAAGTTAGGAGAGTGTGTGTCATAGAATCATGTATATAATTGCTTTGTCATAGAATCTCTTTGTTGTCATAGAATTATGAATGTAACCGCTTGGTATTATGAATGTAACTATCATAAATTAGGTAAGGAATATTGTCATAGTAGGATGTCATAGAATATTGTCATAAAATGTCAGAAATATTCTTGTAAATATTATAAAATGGGAAGGATGTAACCCTCATGGGCTAGAGAAGAATTTGCATATTTTGTAAGGAGGTTGCCCCCTCGAAGTGGCCTGCGATAGTAATATTTCTTGTCCCAAATTCCTGCAATTACTGTTATTTATGTTTCCATGTTTCAATTAATGAATGCTTATGTTATTGGATATACGATATTAGTGTTGCTTTTATCAATACTCTGTGCAATCATAGTTAGAATTATCAATACTCCGCATTAAGAATTTTGAGGTGAAATATTCACATGAGAAGAAGAGTTTCATTACAATAAGTGATAAAATCATCATGAGAATGATCCATCACATGTATAAGCCGATCAAATAAAGTCGCCATCCTCACATTCACCTATTTTGGCACATTAGGATCATTTGATCCCAAACAATGATGAAATGTTCCCACTTGAGAATTTATGATCCATTGTCTATGATGTTGATTTTTGATCAAAAGAAGGAACATACTTGCTTTCATCGTTAGGAGAAGCAACGTCTTGGTTTGATTTGGTTGACACTCACATGCTACATATTCTTGTTAATTGGTTTTATCATGACTATGACTCATTTTAAAGAGAATTAATCACCCCTCATGTACAAGTCCACATTAAGGAAGATGCCTCTCCTTAGTGTCCATGATGTCTAAGGCATTCTTAGGTAATATGCCTAGTCCTCTAATGTTTCCTACATCCATCACATCATATATATATGATTGCATAAGATGGAAATTCTCACCCTTTTGATAGTTACCAAACTAATGAACATGCAACGCTTGTCTATGCTTCTTCCACAAAATGAGGTGGTGAAAACACTAGACTTAATATTTTAACTTAATAATTGACTATATGTGGAAAATACATGCAAAATATTAAAATCAAGAAGGAAATCAATGCTAGGATGTGAAGGAGATGGATCATTCCCTTGAATATGAGAGCACCCTCGTAAGGCTATCAACAAACATCATTTTGGGATATAGCCCACTATGATCATCTCATTGAGATGCTCATTTTGGTATATAACACCCATACACCTTTTTAGGACCCTTACTAAAAAAATTAGTCTAGGGTGCCAAAAACTATTATTTTGAGATATAGCCCATTATGATCATCTTGTTGAACTAATCATATTGGTATATAGCACCTATACACCTTTTTGGAACCCTTACTAAAAATAGTAACTACTAAAAGTATTTTTTTTTGTTTTTAGTAAATTGTCGCTAAGACCCGTTATCAAGAAATGCAAAATAAAAAAGTTGGAGGAACAACTCTCCAAACTGGATGCTCTCATAAAACTCAAGGGTTAAATATCTTCTCTTACCACCATGATAGCATACTACTAGTATAAGCAGTTATAGGTGTGTCATATCGAGGTGCTTAAGATTAAAAATCTAAATTTTTATGGGTATGTTGAGAATAGCCCATATGCTCAGAGGGGAAAACCATTAAATATCCAAAATATTCTGAGGTCTTTGTCAAGGAGAACACTTAGTGGATAGAAAAAAATAGAGGTATGAATCTGATACTCTCTAAAATAGATTTTTAAGGTTTGATGGGACAAAGCCACAAAGTTGGTTGATTAAGGCTAAGAAATGGTATGAGCTTCATAAAACTCCCTTTGACCAAAGGATATTTATAATTGTATTTCATTTTGATTTGGAATCACTAGGGAAAACAAGTTGCCAATCTTGGGTGGACACAATTCAAGAGAAAAATTCTTAGTTGGTTTGGGTCATTTGAGTTTGAATATTTTATTGGAGCACTCACTAAGCTGAGACAAACAAGAATTGTTCTCGAGTATATCACTACTTTCAAGAAACTTGCCAATAGAACTGAAGCTCTTCTTGATGAATTCTTCAAGAGATGTTTTAATAGTGGCATGAAGGAAGAGATAAGGACAAATGTTCAAATGCTTAATACAACCACTTACATGATGGCCATAGGGCAAGCTAAAATTGTAGAGAACAAATGGAATGCTCAAAGGAAGGATTCTATATCCTCTATATTTAATAATAAAATTTTTGCATCCACCAATAATAATGCTCCAAAAGCTCCAACAGTTAAGAGGTTAACACCAAAGGAGATGGTCAATCGTAGAGCCAAGGTACTATGCTATAACAATGAAAAAAAGTGGGCCATGGGATACAAATGCAAAACCCAATGCCTCTACCTCTCAAATATGATCAATACTTTAGCTTCTTCTATAGACACAAGGGATGACATTGTGGATTCGGTGGAAGAGCATCTAGATTCAATGGATGTAAAAATTCCAACCAAGAGTCAAGAAGAAGAGATCCCCATCGTTTATTTGAATGTCATTGCAAGAATATCAACACCACAATGAATTACATTCCAAAGATTTCTCAAAGGACACAAGTTTTTATCCTATTGGACTCTGATAGCACTAATAATTTTATTGACCCCAGTTTTGCTAAAAGGGTAAACTATTTCATTTATGGTAGTTA
The DNA here is from genome assembly GCA_028583015.1 of Wollemia nobilis. Classification (NCBI taxonomy): domain Eukaryota; kingdom Viridiplantae; phylum Streptophyta; class Pinopsida; order Araucariales; family Araucariaceae; genus Wollemia; species Wollemia nobilis. Next base: position 4,063,389 of record JAQPPZ010000755.1, on the reverse strand, counting down.
TCAAGTCCAAGTAAAAATTGCTAATGGAGATATCATGACTTGTACTGGGAGGTGTTGAAATGCTCGCCTATCCTTTGGTGACTGTCATTGTCAGACTAATCTCTATGTAGTCCCATTGGGTGGAGTGGACATTGTATTGGATTACCCTTGGCTATGAACATTAGGAATAATATCATGGAGTTTTTTAGAAATTTCAATGTAGATCATTATTAATAATAGAACCCACACTATTCAGGGAGTGAAAACTAGCAATTATAAGATTCTAAAATCCAAACAAATACAAAGAATTCTTACGAAAGGTCATCAGACAATTGTGGGAAGATTTTTATAAATGCAGTTTTACGTTATCCAGGATGAGCGGATGCCTTCAAACTTGTCATTTGTCTTAACCAAGAATCAATAGGTCTTAATAAAACTTAAACAAATATCATTGAGTCAGTTGGAAGATCATAGAATCAATTTAATCCTCTGGAGTTAACCTCCAAATATTTGGGCAAATAAGTACTCCTATCGTCATAAGAATAAGATTGAGTAGTTAGTGAAAGAACTACTAGACATAAGACTCATCCATCCAAGCACAAGTTATTTTTTAGTCCCCATATTATTGGTCAGGAATAAGGATGGGTTATGGAGAATGTGTGTGGAATTTCATGAACTCAATAATATAACCATCAAGGACAAGTTTCCTATATTGGTGATTGATGATTTGTTGGATGAGTTGCATGGTGCTCAGTATTTTACCAAATTGGACCTTAGGTTAGGGTATCACCAGATTTGAGTTCACAAGGATGACATCCCTAAAATAACTTTCAAGATCCATGAGGGAGGGGCATTATGAGTTCTTGGTCATGCCATTTAGCCTCACCAACGCATCATCGAATTTCTAAGGCTTGATGAATAGGGTTCTAAAACCTACCTAAGGAAGTTTACATTGGTATTATTCAATGACATATTGATCTAGAACAAAACATGGGAAGAACACCTACATGTTGATTAGGTTTTGAATCTCTTGCAGCAAAACCTATTGTATGTCAAATAATATAAATGCACCTTTGGAGAAATTGAGGTAGAATATTTGGGGCACGTCATGGCCAAAGATGGTGTTTGAGTAGATCCAACAAATATCAAGGCCATGAAGGAGTGGCACAAACCTAAAACATCGAAGAGCCTTCAGGGATTCCTTGGCCTTGCATGATATTACTAAAAGTTTTATAAGGACCATGGGAAGATAGCATCCCCTTTGACAATATTCTTAGGAAGGATTTGTTCGCATGGAATAGTACAGTTGGGCAGACTTCTTTGACTTTGAAGGATGCCATGTGCCACACACCAATCTTAGCCATACCTAATTTTTATAAAATGTTTATCATTGAAAGTGATGCCTTGGGAGTGGATTGGGGGCAAAACTTATGCAAGAAGATCGACCACTTGCTTTCATAAGCAAGGCCCTATCAGGGCAAAATATCTCAAAATCAAATTATGAGAAGGAGATGATGGCCATTATTTTTTCCATCCTCCATTGGCAACCATACTTGTTGGGGAAACACTTTTTTATCAAGACAAATTATTGCAACCTTAAGCATCTCTTGGAATAGAGAATTTCTTCCTTTGAGTAGCAAAAATGGGTCACTAAGCTATTAAGATACGATAATGAGATAGTCTATCACAAGGGAAAATAAATGATGCTCTTTCTAGGTTGCATGAAATATATGATATTCTACGTGTAGTTTCCATCCTTAAGGATGATTGGTTAGAGGAACTTAAGTCAAAATGGAAGGCATACCCCACACTTTCCAAGATCATCCAAGACTTGTAGACAACAACAAAGGACCATTCCAATTATTCATGGAAGTAGGGGGAGTTGTGCTATAAGCATCGAATTGTTATTCCACCCACTTCACAACTCAAATCACATATTATCATAGAGATTCACTCTTCTCCGATAGGGGGACACATAAGTTTATTACACACTTATGAATGGGTAAAACATAGTTTCTATTGGTCTAGGTTGAAGTCAAATACCAAATAATTTGTGGATAGTTGTGATACTTATCAATGTAAAAAAGGGGAAACAATTAGTACACCATGGTTACTTCAACCTTTACCCATTCTAGAATCCATGTGGATAGACATCTCCATGGACTTCATTTAAGGACTTCCTCTATCTAGAGGTAAATCAGTTAGAACGGTAATCATGGATCTAATGACCAAATATGCTCATTTTTATCCTTAAATCATCCCTATACTTCCAAGACAATGTCACATATTTTCATGGATCATATATTTAGACTCTGTAGAAGCCCACACTCCATAGTCAATGATTGTGATAAGATATTCATTAGTAAATTTTGGGAGGAGCTCCATCACATTCAAGGGACCTAGTTGAAAAGAAGCATATCTTATAACCCATAGGCAAATGGCTAGATGGAGGTGGTGAATAAATGTCTCGAGATCTATCTTCAATGTTTTGCTTTAGATAATTAGTCCAAATGAATTCAATGTCTTCTCTTAGCCGAATTGTGGTACAATACCATTTTTCACACAACCACAAAGATGATACCATATGAAGTAGTGTATGATCAACCACCCCCAACACTCACTTCTTACTTTCTATGAAACTTGAAGGTGGATGCAATTGATACAATCCTTAATCGTAGGAAAGAAGTCTCGACATCCCTAAAATAAAATTTGGTTATTGCTCAAAATTGTATAAAATAACAAGCTGACAAACACAAAATTGATAGGGAATTTACTGAGGGTGACATGACCATCCTTTATCTTCAATATTATAAAAAACTGTCCCTCAAACAAAAGGGTCGACATAAGCTAGCACCCAAGTTTTATGAACCCTAAAAGGTACTACAGTGAATAGGGAAGATTGCTTACAAATTGGAGTTGGCAACAAAGTCCAAGATTCACCTGGTTTTTCATGTATATTTCTTGAATAAAGTGGTGGGCACACATACTCAAGTATAGACCATCCTTCCTAAATTGGATGAAGAGGGATCCATTATTTTATACCCTAAAACCATTATGGACCATCAAACCTAACATCTCCACTCTTGAGATATCATTGAAGTGTTGGTGTAGTGGCAAGGGTTGCCACATGGGAGCTATTGCAAGACTTTCAACAACAATTCCCCAACTTTTAGCTTTGATAACAAAGCTTCTTTAAGAGGGGTGACATGTTACATACCCAAAAATTATAACTCATAGGGGTGTTTTTTATTGTATATAAAGTGGACCATGTATCAAGTTAGAAGTGGGCCATGTATTAAGTTAGGAGAGTGTGTACCATAGAATCATGTATATAATTTCTTTGTCATAGAATCTCTTTGTTGTCATAGAATTATGAATGTAACTGCTTGGTATTATGATGTAACTGTCATAAATTAGATAATATTGTCATAGTAGTATGTCATAGAATATTATCATAAAATGTCAGAAAATATTCTTGTAAATATTATAAAATGGTAAGGATGTAACCCTTATGGTATAGAAAAAAAATTGTATATTTGTAAGGAGGTTGTCCCCTTGAAGTGTCTTGCAATAGTAATATTTCTTGTCCTAAATTTCTACAATTATTGTCATTTATGTTTCCATGTTTCAATTGACAAATGCTTATGTTATTGGATATACGATATTAGTGCTGCTTTTATCAATACTTTGTGTAATCATAGTTAGAATTATCAATACTCCGCATTAAGAATTTTGAGGTGAAATATTCACATGAGAAGAAGAGTTTCATTACAATACGTGATAAAATAATCACGAGGATGATCCATCACATGTATAATATCAAATAAAGTCGCCATCCTCACATTCATCTATTTTGGCACATTAGGGTAATTTGATCCCAAACAATGATGAAATGTTCCCACTTGAGAATTTATGATCCATTGTCTATGATGTTGATTTTTGATCAAAATAAGGAACATACTTGCTTTCATCATTAGGAGAAGCAACTTCTTGGTTTGATTTGGTTGACACTCACGTGCTACATATTCTTGTTAATTGGTATTATCATGACTATGACTCATTTTAAAGAGAATTAATCACCCCTCATGTACAAGTCCACATTAAGGAATATGCCTCTCCTTAGTGTCCATGATGTCTAAGGCATGCTTAGGTAATATTCCTAGTCCTCTAATGTTTCCTACATCCATCACATCATATCTATATGACTGCATAATATGGAAATTCTAACCCTTTTGATAGTTACCAAACTAATGAACATGCAACTCTTGTCTATGCTTCTTCCATAAAATGAGGTGGTGAATACACTAGACTTAATATTTTAACTTAATAATTGACTATATTGGGAAATACATGCAAAATATTAAAATCAAGAAGGAAATCAATGCTAGGATGTGAAGGAGATGGATCATTCCCTTGAAGATGAGAGTACCCTCTTAAGGGATACATGACACTTTGTTACTCTGGTGAATTTTTATCAATAATTTTGCACTTATTGCTAGCTTCAATGACCTTAACCGTAGAACTATAAGCATGCTCCTTTCGTGTGTTCTCCAAACGTGGCTTCCTCAAATTATGATTTACACCACTTATTGCACCCAATATACCAAAACTTGTTCTCTTATATTATCTCTAGATAAATTTAAAACTATAGGTGGTGCTCCTACTCAATTAAAAATTGTAGGTCTTCCTCGCACGAGATATGTAGATCAAATACACTCAATCACTTGAAAATAATATGGCCACATTGCATTTTAGAAGCATTTTATATCTTGATACAAAAATAAGTGTGTGCTCTAATAAGTAATAATCCTAGCCATATTTTCCTATGAGGGATACCATAGTGGTAAGTTCTTGGATTTTCATTCAGGGGATCCAAGTTCAAACCCTAGTACGAGGGGCCCATGACCCCTTATAAAGCACACATTTTTAACTCAAAAATTTAAGTCTCTTGAGGGATACCGTAGTGGTATTTATTTGGGTTTTCATTCAAGAAACCCAAGTTCAAACCTTAAAAAACCATATTTAACTCAAATTGCCAATGAGACCATGGTTTAGTGGTTCAAAAATTCGGGTGATGTAGCTCACACCAAGGTTCAAATATCGACAACACCAATAGGCTATATAGCTTGATGTGTCTAAGTTGATGTAAAAGGAAAAGGGTAACCCTTTCCAAACCCTACTTAAAAAAGAAGAAGCATAGCCATACTAGAATCCATTCATATACCCTTGAATGAATGCAATTGAAGAGAAGACATACTTGAAGCACAAGACTTTATTGACAACCTAGACATGATGAGATCAAGTATGCACTTACATTCATCATTTAAAACAAACTAGGACTTTGATCCTTTGATACCATTCTTGAATTAAACTTTAGATATAAAACTAATATCATAATACTACTAAAGGATTCCCTATACTTCTTTGGATCAAATATTTCCTTTTGTGTTGGATGAATCTATACTTTGGTACACTATATACTCAAGTAAAATTTATCTCTCATATGCACATATTGTATGCCCTCTATGATATTGTGATAATAAGCTTGTGGATTATAATACCATAGTAACTCTAGAAGAAAGTATTGAAATAATAGTCAAAGTTTTATCTTAATCTAGATAATGTGATGTGTTGATGCACTTCATATAACATAATATCTTTTGAATATATGAGATAACTGTTAGGTATGAAGACAATATACAACAAGCAGGTCAGCTAGATGTCTAACCTGTTAGACATATGGGTCGGACGTCTAGGAAAGACACAAGATGTCTAAACTGCTAGACGTCTAGGCCATATATCTAGGTTGCCAGACGTCTAGGCTGGTAGACATCTGGGCTTGATGTTTGGGCGGGCTGACATCTAGGCTGGTAGACGTCTGGACCTGACGTCTAGGCAACTAAACATCTATGCTGATAGACATTTGGGCCTGACGTCTAGGTTGGTAGACGTCTAGGCCTGACATTTGGGTAGCCAAACATCTAGGCTGGTAGACGTCCATCCTAACGTCTGACCAAGTAGACATCTAGGCCAAACATCAAGCCAAGTAGATATCCAACCAAGTAGATGTCAGATTAGTGGACATCTAGGTAGACGACAAGAATGCAGAATATGAATAGTATTTTGGAGGCTTCTTTTGGGAGAGGAAATGAACAATTTGGAGTATTCCTTCTGCACTATAAAAGGGACTTGATACCTTGCATAAAGAAGTGAGGTTTTTAAAAACGTTGAAAGATGTGGATGTAAATTTTGCTGAAAATAATAAAAGATAAGTTGCCATTACCCCATGGTTTTTCTTGCACATTGTAGGTTTCCACGTAAATCTTTGTCACTTGTGTTACTATTTTCATGTTCTATATTTATGTTACTGTGCTTCCTCTTGCAGGTGATAAATATTAAAGTTTTTTTCTAACATCTAGTATCAGAGCTAAGGTTTTGTACGAGTGGGAGCTACAAAAATGACAAAATATGTAACCAAGTTCGAGATTGAGAAATTTAATGGCAAGAACTTCACTCTATGGAAGATGAAGGTGGAGGATTTTCTGGTTCAGAATGACCAAGCGCAAGCCTTGAAAGGGATTACGAATAAATCGAGCAGCATGAAATATGAGGAGTGGACAATGCTTGACATGAAGGCAATTTCTATAATCTATATTTGCCTAACGAACTCTGTCTTGTTCAATGTAGCTGAAGAGAAGATCGTAGAAATATTTTGGCAAAATCTTGAAAAGTTGTATGAAACAAAATCAGCAACTAACAAGGTTTTTTTGAAAAAGCAACTTTATAGCTTGAGGATGAAGGAAATTTCATTCATGGTAGATCATTTGAATGAGTTTAATACTATGATCAGTAAATTTGTTTCAGTTAATGTGAATATGGAGGATGAATATAGGGCTATCACCCTACTTTGTTTCCTACCAGACACTTGGGATCATATGGTGATGACCATCAGTAATTCATCATCAGGAACTCTCAAATTTGATGATGTGGTAGCCACTTTGTTGGCAGAATATTTGAGATAAAAAATGTCTCTGGAACCCTCAACCAATGAAGCCCTATCTGTGAGAGGTAGATAATTCGAGGGGAGTAAAAAACATAGAAAACAATCTAGATCTAAGTCTAAAGTACGTAAGAAGAAAGGGAAGTGCTAGCATTTTGGGAATCTAGGACACTCCAAGAAGGACTGTTGGAAATTAAAGAATGGTGAAAAGCAAAATCAGCCATTAGTTGAGGCTAGTGTAACAAATTCAGGAGAGATGACAACATATGAAGCCTTCTATATCAGTAACAACAGATCAATTTTACATACCTGGGTTTTGGACTCAGGTGCATCCTTCCACATGTCTCCCCACAGATACTGGTTTGACAAATATCAACCATAATGTGGTGGAAAGGTATATTTGGGTGATGATCATCCTTTAGAAATTATGGGAAGAGGGGATGTAAGGATTAGGCTGGATGGTGGTAGAGAAAGTATGTTATGTGATGTGCGACATGTGCCCAAATTGAGGAAGAATTTGTTCTCAATCAAAATGATGGATAATCTAGGGTATTCTGTCACCTTCTATAACAACCACTACAAGATTACTAGAGGAGCTCTTGTAGTAGCAAAGAGAGAATCTTATGGGACTTTATACCATTTATGCGGTGATACGGTGACAAACCATGCAACAACAACAACTTTTGTTCAGGATGCAGTAATGCTATGGCATCAACACCTAGTCCATATGAGTGAAAAAGGCCTAAAATTTTTGCATGAAAGAGGTATGCTTTCTAGGATTAAGTCTTGTAATTTAGACTTATGTGAGCACTGTATTTTTGGTAAAAAAAAGAGGGTTCGATTTACTACAAGTCCTGGTAAGATTTCTGATTTTCTACACCTTATACATTCAGATATATTTGGACCTGTCCCCACTCAGTCCTCAAATGACACCATATATTTTTTAACTTTTATAGATGATTATTCTAGGAGAGTGTGGGTTTACTTTCTGAAGAAGAAGTTGAAAGCTTTGCAAAAATTTAAGGAGTTCAAAGCACGGGTAGAAAAGAGTTTGGGCAAGTCAATTTTGTGTCTCAGGTTAGATAATGGGGGTGAATATTGCTCCAAGAAATTTGATAAATTTTGTATGTAGGAAGGTATTAAGCACCAAAAGACTATACCATACACTCCACAACAAAATGGTGTGGTTGAGAGAATGAATCACACAATCATGGAACATGCAAGAAGCATGCTTAGCGCATCCATGTTGGAGAAAAAGTTATGGGAAGAGGATGTTAATACAATTGTCTATCTTATTAATATGTCACATACAACTACATTGGATGGATAGATTCCAGAGGAGGTTTGGTGTTGTAAGCTAATTGATTACTCTCATTTGTGCACCTTTTGCTATGATGTGTTTGCCCATGTACCCAAAGAAAAAAGTTCCAAGATTTAACTGAAGTCAAGCAAATATGTTTTTCTCAACTATGGAGATATAGTGAAGGGGTATAGACTATGGGATCCTATTGCCCACAAGTTAATTATTAGCCAGGATGTAATTGTTGATGAAAATCCATGCAAAGGAAGGAGGTACAACAAAACCCTAATGTTGTACCTATTGAAGTAGAATTGAGTGAAGAATTACATGCTAAAGTTTTTGATCAACATGTATAACAAGTAGAACAGGAAGTCGAGCAGCCACAACGGTCACAAGACCAAGAGCCACAACTGACAGATCATTGGGTTAGAAGATCTACACATCCACAAAAGTGTTCGAAAAGGTATTCTCATGTGTATTAGTCCTCTTTTGCTTTGCTAACCGATGATGGTGAACCTAGTTCATTTAAGGAAGCTAGAGAGTCTAAAAATGTAGGAAAGTGGAGGAAATCCATGGAGGAGGAAATCGAGGCACTTCGAAAGAATAAAACTTGAGAACTTGTGGATATTCCACCTGGAAGAAAGACTATTGAAAACAAGTGGGTGTAAAAAGTGAAGAAGAACAATAATGGGCTGTTGGAAAGCTATAAAGCTCGCTTGGTGGTAAAGGGCTATGTGCAAAAGTTAGGTTTTTGACTTTAATGAAAATTTCTCTCCATTTGTGAAAATGACTACTATTAGAGTTCTACTTGCACTTGCAGCTACATAGTATTTGGAATTAGAGTAGCTTGATGTAAAGACTGCTTTCTTGCATGGTGATCTCGAGGAAGAGATATATATGGATCAGCCTGAGGGCTATGAATAAAGAGGCAAACAACATTTGGTTTGCAGATTGAAGAAATCATTGTATGGATTGAAACAGGCACCAAGGATGTGGTACAGGAAATTTGACACCTTCATGAAGATTTAAAGTTTTAGTAGGAGTGAAGCTGACCATTGTGCATACTATAAGAGGTTTGATGATGAAATTTTTATTATTTTGCTATTTTATGTTGATGATATGTTGGTTTTAGGCCCCAACATGAAGAAAATCATTGGTCTTAAGGCTCAATTGGCTAGGACATTTGAAATGAAGGATTTAGGAGCAGCAAACCAAATTTTAGGGATGAAGATACACAGGGATAAAAAGGAAGAAATATATGGTTAAGTCAAAAGTCATATATGGAGAATATTCTGCAACGCTTCAATATGCAGAATTCAAAACCAGTTAGTAACCTACTTCTTCCACACTTAAAATTGTCTTCCAACCAGTGTCCTACAACAGAAGTAGAGAAGACAAGCATGTATCATGTACCATATTCATCAGTCGTAGGAAGCCTCATGTATGCCATGGTGAGCACCAGATAGGATATTGCCCATGTAGTGGGAGTAGTCAGCTGGTACATGGAAAATCTTGGTAAGGAGCATTGGAATGTAGTGAAGTGGATATTCAGATATTTAAGAGCCACTTTAGATGTTGCCATTTACTTTGGATTGGCAGATTTGCAAGTTACAATTTTTGTGGATTCTGATTATGGTGGAGATAAATATGGGAGAAAATCCACTACAGTATATACCTTCACTCTTGCAGGAGTAGTGAGTTGGGCTTCAAAGTTGTAGTTTGTTGTGGCTTTATAAACCACTGAAGCAAAATACATTGCAGCAACTCATGCCAACAAAGAGGCAATTTGGCTAGAGTAATTGTTGGGTGAATTCAAGGTAATGCAGAAGAAAATTACACTACATTGTGATAGCCAGAGTGCTATTAAACTAGTGAAGAATCCAATATTCCATGATCACACCAAACACATTGATGTCAAATACCACTTTATGAGAAATATGGTGGAAGAAGGTAGGATCCTGTTACAAAAAATTAACACTGAAGTGAATCCTACATATATGCTTACAAATACGATCAAGGTAGAGAAGTTTCAGTGGTGCAGAACTTCTCTGGGCTTGCTAAAAAAGTAACAAGGGCAACATTGGGTAATTGGCACTGGATAAAAAAATTTGAGTAGAAGAATTCCTGAATATTGACTTCAAGTGGGAGAATGTTAGGTATTAAGACAATATATAGCAAGCAGGTCAGCTAGACATCTGACCTGCTAGAAATTTAGGTCAGACATCTAGGCAATAGGCTAGAGGTCTGACCTTCCAAACATATAGTCCAGACATCTAGGTTACCAGATGTCTAGGATGGTAGACGTCTGGGCCTAACGTTTGGGCGGCCTGACGTCTGGGCCTGACATCTGGGCTGCCAAATTTCTAGGCTAGTAAATGTCTGGACATGACATCTGGACAGCCATACGTCTAGGCTGGTAGACATCTGGGCTACCAGACGTTTGGGCTACTAGATGCCTAGGTTGGTAGACGTATGGGCAACTAGACGTCTAGGCTGGTAGACGTCCAACCTAACGTCTGACCAAGTAGACGTCTAGGCCAGACATAAAGCCAAGTAAATTTCTAGCCAAGTAGACATCAGAGCAATGAATGTCTAGGTAGATGACAGGAATGTAGAATATGAATAGTCTTGGGAGTAAAAACGAACAGTATTTTAGAGGCTTCCGTTTGGAGAGGAAACAAACAGTTTGGAGTCTTCCTTCTGCGCTATAAAGGGACTTGATTCCTTGCATAAATAAGTGAGGTTGTTAAAAACGTTGAAAGACGTGGATATAAATTTTTCTAAAAATAATAAAAGAGAAGTTGCCATTGCCCTGTGGTTTTTCCTGCACATTGCAGGTTTTCATGTAAATCTCTGTGTCACTTGTGTTACTGTTTTCGTGTTCTATATTTTTGTTATTGTGCTTCCTCTTGTAGGTGATAAATCTTGAATTTTTTTTCTAACAATAACTTGTATAGATACATTGCAATAACACATATGTGTGTGTATGAGGAAAAATCCAACCAACCACATTATTCAAATCATCAAACTCAAATTCACCAATTGATGACGTAGCGTCCAATCTAGTGGCACCAAGTGGCATTTGTTGATTAGGCAAGATTTCTTCCAAGGTTTCACATTTGATTTTTTTCTTAATTTGAGTGCTAATATACCTAATATTTTGGAGGCTATAACATTTGCACATAGAAATATTTGGAGCCCATTTATTTTTCTAAATTGAATAATTTTTGGAGCTCTACATAGTGGTGACATAGTTTATGGGCGTGTTATAGATTTGTTTAATATTTTTGTGCAAAATATATTCTTTATGGTATGTTACTTATATCAATGAATGAATTTATAAAACTTGGTCAGTTCAAATGGAAATATTACTCAAAAGCAAGAATTTATGGTTCATATTCAATAATGAATCAAAAGGTCTCAATGATCATGAACTCAATAAGAGAAAGGAGGAAGCTCTTGGAATCTTCTTCATGTTAGTGGAACCAGATGTACTTTTCCACATAATAGAGAAAATTGATCATATTGAGGTATGGTCTACTTTGAAAGATATCTATATAAAAGTAAGTGCTGGTGAAGTTAACAAGATAGAGATTAATCTCTCCAATCTCAAAATTTTAGATTTTAGTGATGATGGAGACTATATATCTCACTTCAAATCCTTGAAAGGTTGATCTAGCTATGACAAGAGGTAAGGTAAAGAGCAATGAAGAGTATGTAAAATCTATTATTTCCAATATTTCTCTTCCTTTTCATATAGTTGGCTTATTTGTTTATATGAATGCTATGACTATAAAAGAACCATAACCCATCTCTATTGAAGGAATTTTCAAGCTTCTAATCTATTATGAAGTGGTAATGAAGAATTGTGGAGTTCTTTCTCATACATAAGCTCATCTAAAATATTTTAAGTCAATGGAATCTAAGGCTCAAGTGACAAAGGGTAAGTCTAAGGTTTCAAAGGAGTCAAACACTTGCAAGTATTGTAAAACAAAAAGACACTCCATTGAGAATTGCATTACAAGGCTAAAGAAGATTGAGATGGAATTCTTGAGGATCAGACACAATATTTTTGATGATGAAGATGAGGATGAAGGAGGAATATTGAAGGCCAACTAGAGAATTAATTATGGGGGAGGTGTTACATCTAATGCCTTCTCTCCTTGCCCCTCTAAGATTAGATTATGGGGGGTGTTGAAATTTATGTAATTTTATCTTGTTTAGGATAAGGTCAAAAGTATGAAGAAGTGCTTATGAGCACCATTTATGTAGCGTACAACATGTGATTATGTAAGCCTATGAGCATTCATCGTTTATGTAAGCATATGGGCATGTACATGTAAGCCTATGAACCACTTTCATATTTTACCCTTAGTGGTATTTGTTAATCCATATTTATGGATAAGGTTAACCTTAAGGTTAAGTTTATGTTGGCCTAAGGTTAACTTCTTATTGAGGATTTCGTATCACTATAAAAACACCTCAATGAGGATACATTTGGATCATAAGTATGATTTAAATGTGATATATTGAGGTACCATAGGTACCCATATTATTCTTCTTGTTGTCTCCCTTCATTTCTTTATGTTGTATACTATTGCTATCTTTTAGTAATATTTTCTTCTTTTTGGAATATGATTTTGGTAAATCAATGTTTTGGAAAGGTTTTGGAAAATATTGCAAATTCGAACAACATTTTATTTCATCCAAGCATTTTTTTTTCTACTCAACTCCTCTCCTATCATAACCTTGGACTACTATTTATATCCATTTGGTCATTTTAAAGTATCCTAGGATACAAATCATTGTGAGTGTCTCTATTGTAAAAGTACCCATTTTTGCTAAGAGTATTTCATATAGAACCAAAACATTTATTTTACATTTTCTTGAAAATACTTTTGGATCCTTTTTGTTTGCCTCCATTTCAATATCGATGTACTATTGGTGCATACTTCACATCCATAAAGTGTCATTGACACTACCAACAATCTGAATAAGACCCAAATGATCTTCTAATCCCATAATTGTGCCTCTCCACTTATGTTCTACAATGTAAAGAGTGTTCTCTAGCCTTCCATATTATTTTCAATTTGCATATTGTCCAACTAAGTCTATTATTAAAATATGCACCAAGATACTTGTATTTTATATTTCTTCTAGAAGATCCCCTTCAAGTTGGAAGCTTGATTTTTTTTCTTTTGGTTGATGAAAACCCCTATCTTGATTTTTCTAGCATTTACTTGCATGCCAAATTTCTTGTAGAAGTGTTCTAAGGCTCTTAAATGCTCTCTTAACCCTTGTGTTGTCCTTACAATCAAAATGAGACCATTTATATATATAAAAGTATCTTCAACACGTAACTGCCCAGTTGGACACCTACCTTTCCACTCACATTTAATCATTCTTCTTATAAAATTGGAGATAACACACATCCTTGTTTAACTCCTTTCTTACTTCCAAAACATCCTAGAAGATCTTATTGTGTTCTAATTTTGGCTTGACCTTCTTCACATAATCTATGGATTGTTGCCTAGTTCTTCCCTCCTAGTTTATAATTTATTTATAGGAACTGTGTCAAAGGCCTTTTTAAGGTCAACAAAACAACAATATGAATCCCCTTTTACCTCCTATATTTTTAAATGATGTCTCAATATATAAAAAACTATTGTTGAGTGTTTTGGCCTCAAACTTCTTGTCCTTTTACCTTTCTTTCTTTTTCTTCTACCAACTTGTTTTTGCACTCAATCATACTACCAAAAGGCTTTGCAAATAGAGGATTTACCATTATGGTTCAATAATTTGAAGGGTTGTTTATATCACCATTTTTGAAGAGAGATGTAGCTAAGCTCGTCCAATATTTCAAAAAACCATGTTGAAGGACACTATTAAATAACCTTTTGATATGTGGTGCTAGGTTTTCTATTCCCCACTTTAAATATTCTACTTACATTCCATCTACATCTTAGGATTTACTTGTTTCTAACCTCTTAATACCCTCTTTGACCACTTTAATGCAATTTTGTTTAAGATTATAAAATATATTATACATTTTATTATTTATTTAAGAATACAATAATAAATTTAATATTTTAAATATCAAAATGCATTATATCAATTGGTTAAATTCTTCAACTTTCAAGGAGTAGGTCCATGATTAAATCATGCTAGATAATACATGCATAATTGCCCAGTTGTTATAATACCACTATGTGGTCATGCTGTAATAAGGGGAGGGATTGTTTCAATCCCAACACATTAAAAAATGATATTTTATATGAAAAATGTTTATATTTATAAGTTATAAATACAACACCATATAATGTATAGTTTACATTAATACTTTAACGTGATTAATGAATGTATAAGATAATGAATGAGGTGCAAATGACTAGTTTAGTTAGTTCCACCAACTAATGACTATAAGTGAAAAGTGAGTGCAAGAAGCAAGTAATACTTGCCTTTGACCTTTGAAGTTCTATTTTTTTTTAAAGAAATGGGACTCTCATAAGGACAAGATGGATATTAGTAACTAGAAATTTTTTATGGTTGACTTGGAAGTAAGAGTAGGTATCAAGCTATTTGGACTTCCACATGAACTTAAAAACATGAATTTTTTTAAAATTATTTTTAATATTTTGAGTTCATTCAAGTGATACTAACAAATGAAGTAAAATTTAGCTATGTGGATATTTTAACATCTTTGTGAAAATTCATTGATATCAAATCTTAAAAAAAAAGGTTAAATATAAAAACTATGGAATCATTGCATTTTCATACCCCATATGCAATGAGATTGAACATATGGAAAATAATTGTAAAATGAAAATGGTTGAGAAATATATATAAGGTTATGATACTAGGATAAAGCTAGAGCAAGTAGCTCATATAGCAATGAAATATGGTGGATACCAAAAATTTTCCACTCCTAAATATATGGAAAAGAAAGGGCATCACGGTTCGTTTGGAGCAAACTTTAGGAGGAACTAAGGAGGAATGGAATGAATAATTGCAATGTGAGAATTCAAATTCAAAATAGTACAAAGATATAGAGGGAGTTATAGAGTGAATTTCCAAAGGGGATATGATGAAATTTTAAAGTGAATTTTGAAAGAGTGGAAAGTGAAATATAATGATGTTGATTCAAGTAAATTTTTTCCAATAGAAAATCCTCTAGTTGCAATAAAAAAAAATGCAACAAAAAAGAGAGTAAGGTGTAGCTTGTCCCTTGCACTTTAGGATTTTTAGGTAAACATAAAAATTATAAAATAGATTGGGAATAGTCTCAAAAAATGAAGGAGATTGATGTCACATCCCCACTATTTTGATTATCATTTTTTGGGAAGAATGTGATACTACTATGAGCATTTGTGATTGCAGGTGCAAGTTTCTATTCTGTAGCAAGCAAGATGAACCATAAGAACATCCACCTTTGGGCAGAGATAGTGGTTGAAATGTCAGGTAAGGTGGGATATGATGCTGTGCATATACACACCATGGCTCGTGGGTACACGGAAGCCCACTATAATAAAAAATTCATATAGGGACATATGGCATTTGTTGCATTCTTGAAAGTATTTTTGTCTGCAATTGCACTAAGAATACATGTTAAATGAATTATAAAAATTAAACTGTATATATATCATAATATATAAAATAAAATAATAAATAAATAACATGAGCATATAAATATAATGGTAATAATAATAATAATATTTATATGTGTACAATACAGATATATATATATATATATATATATATATATATATATATATATATTAAATAGATAAATCCAAGTTAAAGTTATCTCTTATAAGAAATAAAAATAGCAAACAATATCTTTATGTTTTCTTCGACTACTCAATATTGCAACACTTGGCCATCCTTTTGTTTTGCATTTAATGTCTTATGTGTCATGTGTAAATAGAACCTTGAAGCTTTAAAATGATACGACCAACGAAGGTTTTAGGGGGATCAACATCGTTTTATCTTCACGTAATGGTTTCTGTTATAACGTGAACTTGAAGCCACAAAGAGGCACACAATTTTTTGGTAGGAAAGAAGACTAGAGAAATTGACATCCGATGTTCAATGTGTGAGTGGAAAACTACCCTTCTGACCGAGATTGTATATTTACTTATTTCTTCGACGAATTTCCAGGTTGGATACCTTAAATTTTCTTTTCAATGGCCTGTATTTTTGCGTGTGAAATGATTGGATAAGCCTCTCTTATTACAACAAATGATTTGTAAGAAATTTTATTATGCAAATAGCCATATTTCGAAGTGAAAACCGGTTATATAAACAATACTAATAATCCACATAAAATATATTAAAATTGTGGTTTGGTTTCACTTAATTCAGCAAGGTATTTAATAAATTTTGCCCTATATTGTGTTTTCTATAGAGATATCCACTGAAAGGATTTTATATGAAATACTATCAATCTTTTAAAATGTATATATAAATATATATAATAAATATTTTCTTTGGTAGATGCATATTTCTTTGTTTGTTGTATTGGGCTCTCATTGTTTTCGTTTACTTGGAGAATTGCATATCTAATGAAATTTCACTACATTCGCCTGCATGGTAGTTGTATATAAAAGAGCCATGCTGATCCTATTCATAAATTCTTTTCCACTATCTCTTGCCATAGAAGATGTTGGTGAAACGACCTGAGAATTATGCCAAGCAGTGTACTAGCAGATGGGGAAAAGCTAAATTAATGGATATGTAACTTGGAGATTGTACCCAATGTATTTTATAGTCTTAATATGATCAGAATATAAATTATAGTCATCCTTAAAAAATGAATACCATAGTCAAAATCATGAATGTGATATTTTTGAAGTTGAAGCTTTCAAATTAATTTTGTTTTAGTTAAAGTTATATGTTGTTTCGCATGGATGATATCCTCGATAAATTTCATATTTTTGTTATAAAAATATATTATCTACCTTGAGTACAAAGGTTTGAATATTTCATATTTGATAATCTCAAGCTGGTAGTTTTAAAAATATTTCTACTCACTAAGAATACCGTCCTCTCTGTGCAATTGGCGGTTGATCAATATCAAACCAGATTTTAAACAACTTTATTAATTTTTTTTCTTAATTCACGACTAGCATCTTGCTATAGGTAGGCAAAAAATTGCATTATGAATGAATGTGGAATCATATTGTGTTTGTGGTTGATTTACGTATCCTTCTATGGAAAGTGTTGAAAACTGAGTTGGCTGTATAGTTTGGTTAAACGAATCCTTCTATAGAAAGTGTTGAAAACTTTTAAATAGAAATTTTAGATGCTGGATCAAATCCCTAAACTAGATAATACTAAATAAACTATTTAGATTTTAAAGTATCGCTGCCAAGTATTTTTTTAAGGAATTATAGTCATAGTTGAAAAGATTGGTATTAATATAACCATTGTGTTGTCTACTCAATTGTACATTTCGATGCTGCTTCCTCCTCGTCGTTAGCTTGATATCATAATGTTGATGTCTTTTTGCCTTAGGAACACCAATTTATTTAAAAATTTTAAATCAAAACCCGTCTCATTGTTTTCTGCGGTGGATAGAAAGTCAAAACTCATTAATGTATCTATGATTTCTTATGGGACTAGCGAAGAACACTTGCTACCAAGATTGCAGTAAACCCGTACTTTGGAAATGAGTCAAATCCCTTCATTTTATATTTTGATTTTAATTCTTTGATTTTGGGATCAATAATTATGTCGTATAAGTCTTTAATATAGTTGGAAAAGAATTTTAATAAAAGAATCAAAGCCTGATAATAAATGGCAGTCCTTCATCGCTCAATTTAAATGTTTGCTTCATTAGCATATGCTTGTTAATTGGAGCATTCAAATTTTCAACTTACTTTTAAACTATTGGAGCGATGTGGAAATTCAACCCTAATTTTAAAGAAGGGTCAATAATAAAAGGAATTCCTTAGAGTTTCGTCGGATTATTTTTGGTAGTTTTTTGATATTAAAAGATATTATATTTTTCTAAAGAGTTTTATATTATATTATAAAGTCTAAAAATATATTAGTTTATGGTAAATATAAGTATGAGTTGTTAATTTTTTTTTAGTATTCTTATTAAATTGTTTTTATCAAGTATTAATAGATTAAGCTTTATTTAAAAATTCTTATAAAAATGTGCAGAGGATGTAAAAGTATGTTATGTTCTTTTGATATGTTGTAAATTATGTTTTAAAATATTTTTACTAAATTTAGAAAAGGGATATTTTTATAGAAACTAACTTAAAGTAAATAGAGTAAGTTAAAAGTTTAGATGAACACTGCTACTACGGATATATGATATGTGGGTCTATTTTATAATATTAATCGAACTGAATAACGAATTAGTTCTTTTATATGCCATAAAATTATGCTTTATTTTGATTAAAGATAGGATCCAATAATAATTTAGATAGATTGTACTTAGTATTTAATAATTTGTTTTTGTTATAAGCTATAGAAGGAAGTATTCAAATTAAAATACTTAATATTTTGCTTAATTTATTTTTCCTTAGCTATGTTAACATTATGTTCTACATTGAAGTAAATTGGAATTTGATCAATTAATAAAATCTTAAGTTGTAAACCTTGGATAAACTTGAATTCCTATGAAACCCATGATGTTAACCACCAAAAGGAAAAGATCAAACCTATATGTCTATGAAGCATTCATCGAGTAGGATGAACTGCTAATACCATCGAGAAGGATGTGCATTCACCCAACTCTAATAGTGCGCAATGGCGACTATTGTGAATCGAGGACAACTATTATCTAGTAGGGTCAGTGGATTCCTAGCTATCGAGAGTAACAAACGATGGTATGGGACATCGTTCTAGGTTGTCGTACGATGTAGTACGTGAGGGTTCTTAAGATCATCACCAGTTGTGGAATTTCCAACTAAAATCAAAGTTAGGGAGCTAGTCCTTGGGGTTGGAAGGTCCAGTGGTAGATGGTATGGGCAACATTACTATTAACTAGGAACTGATCTGGGACACCTGGTCCAATAAACCAGAGAATTGGCAAACCCTGATAATATTGTAGGTGAAAGTCAATAATTAGGCACTGGCATAGCTATGCTAACTAAAGCATGGGTTAACTATATTAATTGGGTCAGTGGACCAGTAGGACAATAGTTGGATCATATATCTAAAGTCCTCTATGCTATAAGACAAGAAATTAGTGTGTCTACCCTTCCAGGTGTTATGGGCCCTGGAAGGATAACCCCATGTCGAGATCCGAGAACTCGAGAAAAGAGAAAAAAAAGATCTCATAAATGGTAACCTACCACAGGAATTTGTCCAATCTTGAGCACTTGAGATACTGTCTACAACAACATAAATTCTCGAAGTGAGATCATCTATGCCTAGGTACTAATTCAAAGTTGTGTGTGTTTACGTCAAAGTGTATCATTTGGATGCACATCAATAAATTTGTGACTGTGCTATTGAATTTAATCAAAATTTTATATTCATATTTTTCTTACAACCAGGTGAGTAGACTTGGGTTGTTACAATTGATGATGTAACCTTGGTGGGAGGAAAAAAGAAATAAAGACATTCAAAGTAAAATTCAAGAGAAAATTAACTAAGAAGGAGATTGATTTAGGAAGCCATAAACAAATATCATGCATGTTAACAAAAAGTGGAGCTAAGCCTATAAATAAAAAGAAAAAATGATCATCAAAATAGTAACTAGGAATATTTAAGGTATGATATGGCTCCTAAAAAATTTAATCAATCAATTAATATATTGTTATAGTCTTGAGTTTATTTCAATGAAGGTGACAAAAATAGTTAGTGAGAAATGCAAAGAAACTTTAGAAAATATTTAGAAATTATTATTATTCTTTTTTATAAGCTATGTGTGTATGAGCTACTCCCATAAAAATAACAAAGCATTACATTTGTTGTCAAGTCAATTAAACCATATCCAATTTGCCTTAAATATACTTTTCATTTCATTTTCATCTATCTGCTATGTTTTTGTAATTAACACTTTGACATTAAATAAAATATCAGTTGGTCAATTGTATTCTAAAATTTTAATTTCACAAAAATGAAGATCAACATTACAATTGGCTAACTTATTTGCTACTTGGTTTCCTTTTTTCACAAATAATCTCACATTTCCAGGACACTGCCTCTAACAATTATTGATGAACATCAATAATAATGTTATTTTTTATTCAATCCCCATATCCCTTTTTGTTGATATCATTAATAATAACTTGTGAATCTAATCAAATAAAATGTATTTCCATCCTTTTTTAATTGTAATTTTGATCAATGTAAGAAGTTTCATAGCCTTTGCATATTTTTTAGGTAAAGTTTCATATTATTCTCAGTAAGTGAGTAGAATTTTGCCTTTGTTATTTTGAAAAACACCAACTCCACCAACTTTTCCTATATTTACTTTGGAAATATAATTAAAATTAGTTTTAATAAACATAATTTTTG
Source organism: Wollemia nobilis (assembly GCA_028583015.1). Classification (NCBI taxonomy): domain Eukaryota; kingdom Viridiplantae; phylum Streptophyta; class Pinopsida; order Araucariales; family Araucariaceae; genus Wollemia; species Wollemia nobilis. Next base: position 4,042,630 of record JAQPPZ010000755.1, on the reverse strand, counting down.
GAAATTTCTATTTTACCATAAATTGAAACATATCCTTTGTTCTAACTCCATTGTCACAGATAACCCTTCCATGTATGTAGATATTTAAACCAAGAGGATAACACCTCTTTTTTGACATTTAATAACTCCCATGATGAAAACCATATCCATAAACATTCTATAAGAGAGGAAATAATACAATTCCACACTTGGGCATGATTTTGAGATTTATGTTAGAAAATTCTATTAATTATTAAAACCATTGTTTCAAAAAATAATGATATGACCCATCCTTTACAAAATGCATAAAGCTTTAGCTTTAGGAATAATAATCCAACATATCACGAACTCTTTCATTATATATGGAGCTACCCAATATATTCTTATATTTTTGATAAAAACAACTCCATATAGTATAGGCAAAGGGATAATGAAAAATGATTGGATGTTTCTATATCCTCCTAGCATAAGGAATGCTTGAAAGGTCCATGATATCCTCTTATTTGTAGACTCTCTCCTACAAGAATATTGCTTTGGACTACTAACCAAAGAAATATTGAGGCCTTAGGGAGTGCCTTCAAAGACCAAACATTCTTCTAAGGAAAATTATTAGGAGTAGGAAATTTTGATTACTCTAAATTATCATATCCCAACTTGATTGAGTATCGACCATATTTTGATAGATACTAAACCAACTTATCATTCCTTGTAAAAATAGGTAAATATAACTCTTGAAACATCTTTTGAATTACATTCGCTATATGTTTAAGTTCTTATCCTTTAATTAGGTTACTAATATAAATACATGAACTAGAGTTGTTACTCATATTAATATAATCTTTGACCTTTAGATTTTTACAAGCTAGACATGCTTGAGCCAATCATTTCTATTTTATATAAGAAATAAGAGGATAAGGCATCAACCAAGCATCAAACCAAAGAATTTTGGAATACTCTTAATTGGCTCTACATAGTAATAATATGTTTCTTGATCAGTTGTAAACTATTTGATATGAAGCTCCATGTTGGTGATTATTTATTTAGGGTTCATTTCATAAATAATTTCATTCCATCAAGAGAACCTATATATTTTTGAAGTTACATTTTCATCCAACTCTTTTCTTGATCTTTAAATAATCTCCAACCACAATTTTCCCTTAGTGCCAAACTCATAAGTCTATAGTTTTGCACGTTTATCCTTCCATATTATTTTCTTTGCAAGCCCTATCCCTCTTACAAAGAGAAAACCTAAATTTTCCTCACACCATTTCTAAAGAAATATTTTAAAACTTTATCAAATAAGAATATTATACCTACTAGCAATCTTGAAAGTGACATCATGTAAGGATGTATTTTAATGTAGTTCTCAACATACTAAACAAGATTTCAAACTACTAAGCATATGGTTGAACTTGCATTTTCAACCTACTAAACAAGATTTCATTCTATCCAAAATTGATTCCCATAGCTCCTCCTTTCTTTTATGAGAAAAATGGACACCCAAATATGTTGATGGAAATTTTATAACTTCAAACACAAAAAACTCCATAATATAAATCTAGGCTAGTGTTAATGAAAAGTATCCTATATTTTGTAGTATTAGACAACTTCCAACAAATTTCTCATAGCATGATAATATTGACTTAAAATATATGATCTCATTGACTGATGGATTTACCAAAATAAAAGTATTATCAACAATTTGGAGATGAGATTCACATGGATCTTTTGTTGTAACTTGAATAACTTTGATTTCTCCTCCTATTTTTGCTTTTAAAAAATCTCTATCTAGTGCCTTTACTAGTTACCCTAGTAGATTCCACATGACAATTCAAAGTATGCAATAGGGGATCCATTTATCAAAATAGAATATTTAGAGTACTATTGCAACATCTAATCCATTGACACCAACCTGGATCAAAATCAAATTTTTGATAATATAATGTAGGAAATGTAGACAGTAGACTGCACGCGGGTTGAGTCCCTAGATCCCTTTCCAAAGGGGACCTTAAATCATAAGGGTTGGTCTACCTCAATATGTTTTATGTTCAAGTTTCAAGGTAATTGTTGTATGTGCAAGTTTTACAAAAAACCTAAGGTTGTGAAATCCAACCCTAAACCTCTTAAGGAGGAATCTAAAACAAAAAATTAAATGCGGTAAAAATACATATATGCAATGGATAGATTGAAAAGGGGTTTTGAAAGGAACCCCAAATATTTTACAAAGGAACATACATACTTATACGAAAAAATATCACAAGGAGGTCATATCAACAGAGATGATCTTAGAAGACCAAAAGGAGGCCATATCAACATAGACAACCTCAACAAACCAACAAACCAAATAAATAACAAAGACAAAACAACCCGTCACCACAAAACTAGGACTGAAAGGGAAAATAGTAGTGATAAAAGACATTGCATTAACAAAAATACCACTACCTTTGAGGTTCAAGTTACTCTTTAGGGTGATCCTACTCGACCAAATCAATATTATGACATTCCTCCACATCCAGGGTGTTGTCTTCTTTCATAGTGCTGAGAATCTTGCCAACTTGGAGGAGCATAGTCAAAGCAAAGCTCAAAAGTTCTCCCATGCTAGCCTAGGAAACGAGATGATTGGAACCACCCTTAGTCTTGATATTTTTAAGCTTCATAGGGGTCTTCTCAGGATCATCTTTCGATAAGTCAATGATAATAATTTTGTGTTTCCTCCTAGAGGTCCTGATCTTAGATGAGCAATGACACAAATCAAATTGGTGGGATTTGGAGTGCAAATAGGGAATACAAATCCACCTTTGGCTGTGCCTACTGAGTCTTTCTCTAATTCATCATCACTGAGGACTGAATTAGAAGGAATATCTACCTAGCTATCGATAATGGATAGGGATACCATTTTAGCCTCCTTTTGAATGACATGATGGTATAATATGAGGTGGAGGCCCTGGTATTTAGTGTGGGTTGAGGAACCATCCTTGAAATTTACAATCGAAAGCTTCAACGACCTGTAGAGGTGCTCAGGGATTTTAATATCCTTGATAGCCCATATATGGTTCAATAATTCCATATGGAAGCTTTTGAGCGGTGAATTGATCTAATAAATGGTAAAGTACTCCATAATGGAGACCATCACCTATTCCAAGGTTGTAAGAGACCTTTTATAATGATGCCACTTTTATCTCTAGCCAAATGATTCTCTTTTTTCTTGAAGTGGATGAGTTCCCCTGCTAAGGAGTGCTTGTATCTATGTACAATGTCACTGTCATTGGTTAGTTCGATCACCTCCACTGTCAAATGGGCATTGACTATGAATTTAAGCCCTCTTAGCATCACACTATCTTTATCCTAGGTAGATGTGAATTCCTTATAAAGGACAAGGTCATTGTTGTTAAACTTACGAATAAAGGATAGAAAGCAGTGAATCTTCAAAAACTCCTCCACAAGGGCATCAACTTGCAGATATGCGGGTTTGATCAACACCATTCTTTGGCTGTAGCACAACCAAACGACACACCATTGGAAAGGGTCCCATAGGATCTGAACAACCCTCCTTCCATCGGTCCACTACCGAACACAATATTTTAATTTTAATGATTATAATAAATATAAAGAGTATTTTTATTTCAAGGGCAAACAAAGAGACTATGCAAACATACAAAACTAGCATAGGTGTAACTATATGCTGTTATGATTTTTTGTTTAAATTAAAAAAAAAATGGAATATATTTTTTGGATTTAATGTGAAAATAAAAACAATAACCAAAGAGATAGACACCAAAATAAGACAATAGTAATATGAAAACCAAATAAGAAATTTTTTAAAAAGAAGATGTGTGGATCTGCCTCTTGAAAAAATGTATTGCCCCTATCTGACTACATGGGTGCAAATGTAAAATATATAAAAATGGTAAAATAAAAATAGAGATGAGAGCAAGGGGGTCTGACCAAATAAGATAAGCGCTTGAAATTTTTTATTTAATAGGTTAGACCCCTTGGCCACTTAAGGAAATTTGTAAAAATGAAGTACAATGTCTTAATCATACCCTGATGATGTTTGTGCTACCTATAGGAGGACAACTTGACACATGCAAATTATAGAGAAATGAATAAACCAAATGCAATATATGTCAAATATAGCTAAGGTATGTCTGACATGGAGTATTTTTAAGGGTATATGTAGAGAGCTTTATTTCAAGGAGAAAAATCACAACAAAATCACAAAAGATAAATGTGTTGCCTCCTGCAACTGGGGTGGCACAAATACAAAATACAGACAAGTTAGGAGAGGTAAGGTCAAGCAAAGGTGATCAAAATAAGTTGTAGGTATGGGTTTCCTAGTGGGAGAGGTACTTCACTTGTGGGTACTATATAAAGTTGGGTTTTGGACGTAAATATTAGAGAATAGTCACTTATAGCAATTGTGTTACCTCCTACAAATAGGGTGGTGTAGATGATAAGTGAGAATAAATGGGTAGAGAAAAGTAGAAGATATCAGTCAAGGATGTCCACAGGTAGAGAACAGGTCTAGGTAGAGAGCATACTCGATTATCCTTTAAAATAGTAAAAAATATTATGTAAAAAGCATGTAAGAATGGTATCGAATGAATGCTAAAATAGTAAGATGTGAGGAAACTAAATGTAATAAATATTGTTAGAAACAATGAACTAAGATAATTAGAGAAAATAGGTTAGCAATTATATAAAGCAAGGAAAATGATGAAATAAAAAAATAATAAGGAAATAAGACAAAAGAGCATAATAGGAGAAATATAACATCACCCAAGCTTGGTGATGAACCTCCTTGCAATTGCCACACAATGGCCTCCTTACCCCTTTGTTGCAAATGGATTTATGACCTTCTTTTCTTGCTCTACTATACTCATCAAATGCCTTTGCAAGAGGAAAGAATAAGAAAGCTAATTAAACTAAAATGACAATATGACTACTAAGACCGCTCAAGAATGTTTTTAGCAGTATGTAAATAAGAAAAATGCTTAGTATTTGTGCCTTCCCCCTAGGGTTTATTTATAGTGTTTACATAGGGGATTCTTGGAAGGAAGTTTCTAGAGATTCAACATTCAAAAGGGAAGCAAGCATGGATAAGGAAGAAGCATGCATGATAAGGGCATAGAGTGAAGGTATGCTTGTGGCACATTTTTGAGATTATGCTCATATAGAACAATTGCACCAACCTAATTTGTGGCTAGGAAAAAATGAATTTTTACCATTTAAAATTAGAGTTTAGAAGGGAAACAATGGTTTGGCAATTTTTTCTTTTGCACCACCCTAGCTACAAATGCATTGTCAGCGTAAATGTTGATAAACTAACACATTTAAAAATGAGGAAAAAATGCCTTAGTAATGGGTTGATATGGATTGGATTGCCTCATCTATCTATGGAATTGATCTTGAAAATTCATGGTTGTCTAGGCATGCAAAATTGAATGTCTACATTTTTACCTCTTTTTGATGCATTTTTTGTGTGATAAATGCATCAAAAATTAATGTAGATGCTCCAATTTTATGACTATTTTGCTTACTATTGTTGCTTTGAGGTAATGGGATGAAAAAGGTACTACAAAAAATTGTACTTTTTGGCATCATTAATGCCCTAGGGGTGCCCCCTTGAGTTTTGGTGGGAAAATAAAATTTTGGATGAAACTTGATTCGCCTGGGAGTATATGTAGTGTATAAAAAGAAAAATGTAAGAAATTGAAAAAATACTTTTGGGGCAAGTTGGGGGGGATTACATAGGACTAGAGGGTGAAAAATGAATTCAGTTTCACAACATGAGTTTATTGATTTCTTTTGGATCTAATTCTTGTGTTGATGCATGGTGATGATGATGTGTGTTAATTTTTTATTATTTGCTTGATTTGATTTATTTTGTTTTATTTGATGATTGATAATTAGATGAGTTGATGTCAAATTTGAAGTGTGATGATAAAATTAGAGGGTTTAGGGCTAGTGATCAGATTTAGGATGAGAATCAAGGTATTTTATAATAAACTAGAAGAGAGAAAGGAGGAAAAATATTTGGTGGCACAAATGCGTAGGAAGGTGGTTTGCATTAATCAAGGGTTTGATAAGCAAGATCAGACTAGTAAGATCAAGAACATATCCTTTGAGTTGTAAAATTGATTGGGATTAGGTAGGTAAGTAGATTAATTTTAGTTACAAATGCGTTGCCTGATTGCAATAAGGTGATATTAATGCGTTGAAGAATGTTATGGGAAACTTAAGAGTAGGCTAAGCAAAAGAGGGTGAAGGGGATAGTTTTATGTAAAATATGTAAGGCCAAGAGTGTTGGGAGTGCTAAAATGGATAAGCCTCTTTATAAAGAAAATATGCCAGATTATGACATTGGATGACATAATTTATAGGAGTAAGCTTTTGGGTGGAACAAAAGCAGGTTTAGGGGCATCATCTTGGAAGGGATGGGATGGTGTGCAAGGATATTTTCAAATTATTTTTAATCATCACCAAAAATTCTTGATTTTTTATCTAAGTTGAAAAGGGGAACGAAGAAGGATGGGTGATGTTGAATTAAGAGAGGAGTACCTATATGCAAAGCATATTCAAGTGGTCGTCTAGAGGGTTTGATAAGGGATAAATTCCTAGAAGATGCATAAATGTGTCTATATATAGAAGCTTATTTATGTCTAAGTGGTGGCCTATATTCTTTATTATAGACAAGCACTCATAGTGAGGTGATAAAAAAAAATACACAAATTATTGTTGCATTCATAAGCAGTGGCTTGAGGCCCTAATAAAGGATAAGCACCTAGAATATGCAAAAATGTGTCTATATAATAAAATACTATTTTATATCTGAGTGGTGGACTATATGCCTAATTATAGACAAGCACTCATTGAGAGGTGACAAGAAAATATATACAAATTATTGTTGCATCCATAAGAATTGGCTTGAGAATATGTACAATAATTTTTTTTACTAGGTAGTGGCCTAATATCCTGATACAATACAAGTGCCTAGAAGATGATGGAATGCTTCTATGCTATATATAAATTTTATCATTCCCAAGTGGTGGCCTTAAAGCTTGGTATAGGACAAGCATTTAGGTCATGATGATAATCTACTTGGAAGATATACAATATAATACAAAGAGATATAATATTTTGATTAATAATTTTCCACAAATGGAATTTGGTTATTAAATACCATAGAGGGAGTTTGGTTAGTAAATGTCACAGGGGGACTTTAGTTAGTAAATTCCCAAGGGGAACTTCGGTTAGTAAATGCCTAGGGGGAATTCAAATATATATGCCATAGGAGGACTTCAAAATATCTGCACCCAAAGGGGCTTTAATGTCTATGCCATAGGGGGAATTCAAGTGTCTATTCCACAAAGGGAATTTAAAATGTCTATGCCCAAGGGTGATTTAATGTTTATGCCTTATGGGAACTTCAAAATGTATACACCTAAGCGGGCTTAAATGTATATGCCATAAAATAATTTCAAAATATCTTCACCCAAGGGGGCTTAAATGTCTATGCCACAAGGATATTTCAAAATGTTTATGCCCAAGGGGGTTTAAATATCCTCTACAATTTGATGATGGTTTTCTTTAGAATCCTTGTTATGTTCTTGTTTTTTTATCCTTCCAACCCATTGCCCTAGGTGTAGTAATTAGATGATGTCTTGATCAATAACTTACATTCCAAGGAGAATTGCATCACTTTAGCCCCTTTGAATTAGGTGGCATTATCAATTACTATGGTGGCTAGAGTATTGGACATGGTTATTATATCCTCCAACAACTAGATAATCACCTCTTAATTGGTTTATTTGATAAGTATTGCTTCAACCCACTTTTTCAAATAGTCCATCACAATGAGGATCCATCCATGTAATATGCTTGATAGAAGATTTATTTGCCAATGAAGTTCAAGTCCCATTGCTAGAATAGTTTACTAATGATTATGAGCTTTAGGGACATTGGTATTTTCTCTCTTCCCATGGACATACAACAATATTTGTAATTATTAACCCGTTGAAAACATTAAGTGAAAATGATGGGCTAATAACACCAAACCCTTAGGGTCTTGTGGGTCATGGTAGGTGTTGAATAATTCCCTCCATAATCATGATATTACTTGATCAAGAATTCCATTTTTTCTTCTTTGACACATCATTGAAAGACACCATCAAGCCATGTATAGTGCATAACATTTTTCATAAATTGGACCCTTTATTTCATCATCAATTATTTTGGTACTTATCCAGTGGATATGCACATAGAAATATCCTCCATCCATCCTATCCTATCATCTAGTTATCTCTTCCACTATGAAAATTGGATCTTTCAAAACTAAAAATGTTAAAATTTTACACAAGGCTCTACCCCTAATGAGTTTAGTGGGTTTGATTTCAATATTAATTTCTTAAATATTATTAATCCATCTAGCTCTCTTTTCCTCGATTCACTATGATGCATAGTATATTGGACATCAGGGTGCACTATAAAGATGGTGGTATTGCTTTGTGGTAGGTAGTAATTAAACTTCCTAAGAGCCTTCATCAAGACAAACACCTATTTTTTGATAAATGTATACTATTATTGGTAGTTATGGAGGACTTGGCTCATAAATGAGATAGGGTGTTCTTTGTCTTGGTTATTTTTTTAGTTAGGACTACAATGATACTTTCATCAATTCCAAACATGTAGAGCCTAAAATATTTGAAAAATAAGAATTAAATAGGACTAGGGATTTGGTTATGGTATTTTTGATGTCTTGGAAGACTTTTCTACCTTCCCTAGTCTACACTAGGGTAAAATTTCTTTTACTATCATGGTAATTGGTTTGACCATATAGATACATTTAGTCATGAATTTGGAAATAAACTAAATTTGACCTAGATAAGACTATATTTATTTGAATTATTTGGTTAAGGAAAGTGTTGATAACCAGATCTAGTGCCTGCACCATAGGCACCACAACCACTTGTAGATGCAATTTTATTTAGGTGCATCCAATGTTTGTACCTCACTTGGGGTGCTCATCTTGGGAAGTTCAAGGAGCATGGGATGTGGCTCCTTCATATGACCTCCAAGGTTTTTAACCAAGGATATCTCCTTTTCTAGGTGTGATATTTGGTGCACTTTACTTCTATAATAGCCTAGACTAATAAGGTTCTTTCTAGGTAAAAGGGAAAAAAGAGAAAAGTAATAAAATGGAATCTAACTGCCTAAGCTATAGGTGACGATGTACCAAATATTACATTTTCCATTCTACACTTCAGTGGGATTAGTGAACATATGAATCAAACATGAAAATGAAATTGAACATGGTACCAATCATATATGAATACAAATCAAGAGACTTCCAATGAAAGCTAACACATATGCTAGTCACAGTCCCCCATAGAAATATATATGAACACTCATACCAAAATAAGAATACTAGAATAATCACAACTTATTGCATTCATGTTAAAATCACATTACGTTCATACAAAATTTAAAGAGGCTTAATGACATGTACATGCGATTGACCCAAGGCTCAAGTCCAAAATGAAATACAAAGTAGAAAGAGGAAAAATTGCTCAAAGGTCAGATGCTAGACAAAACAACAATTCAACTTCCTTTACAATAAAGAAAACATTAGTATTTATAGGTAAAAATTAGGAGTATTTCCCTCTCAAAATTCAAAATCCCCTTTTAAATAATTCTTGCTTAAAAAACCTTGTCCAAGATAATTTATATTGATGGTGCACAATCCTAAGGTCCCTAGATCCAGGAATGTTAGGTGAGATCTTGTTCCCATGCTAGAAATATACAGATATCTCTTATCATTAATGCTTGGTCAAGTCCATGGTTGCTCCTCAAAAAGTTCTATGATGATGCTTTTAATCTTATAATTTAATGTAGAGAAGGGACTGTCTTCCTATATTATTGGAGCATGGTTGGAGGTAGTTTGACCAAAATTTGGTCACCACCACTCCTTTGTGCATGTCTTGGTTCGATTGGTTCTTGTTAGGGTAGTATTTATCTTTGCTCTCATAAGATGTTCCAATTACTATTGTTGGTCTACAATCACTAAATATTTAAGTTGGGTGAATGTGCCCAAGTCATTTTTCTCTCTAGTTCTACCTGTTCTATGCAATTTATTGCCTTGGGCTATCCAAACTCTAGTTTGGGTACTTTTACTTTGACCTTGAGTGTCTTGTTACAAGGCTTTTCTACTTGTCTTTACTTGAGCTTCCCCTCAAGAATATGGTTCATGTACATTCGTTCATTCCTCAACCCTATTTTGGAGTTCTATATAGCTCTCCTCTGACCAGAACCATATTTCATACATAGAACAAAGTGATACTCATCCCGAGTGTAGTGAGAATTCACTTTAAGAAGATCTTGAATGAATTTTATCCTATCAAGGTCTATGTCTTAGTCATATTTCAACACCACATGACCTAATAGTTTGCCTTTCTAAACCATAAAAATAAACTCTGGGGATAGAGTGTTATACCAAAATATTTGCACCTTTGAAAGACTAACTCAAGATGTTCAATATGTTTATTTCTATATTTAGAATATACAATCAAATCATCAAGGTCCATAACCCATTGGAAAGTAGCACCTACATTTGATAGTCCAAATGACACTCTTTAAAAAGCAAGGGTTCCTCATTTAGTAGTCATATGTTAATTATCATAATTAACCCAAATATGATTATATCCTAAGAATCCATCTAGGAGTGACAACATCTAAGACCTTACTATTTTATACAAAATATAATCTATAGTTTATAGGGGGTAGTGATATTTCAATGAAGCTCTATTCAAATTCCTGAAGTCAATGCATAATCTTATATCACCATTATTTTGCATGTACGAACAAAATTAGTGATTTAGGTGGAATTTTTAATTAGAAATATGATTTAGGCCTGTGAGAGCTTCAATAATTCCTTTTTAATCACTACCTCAATTTCAGGATTCATTAGATGTTTATGCCTAAATTTCCTAGAACCAAATTTCAAACTCAATGTGTGTACTATGATATTCCAATTATATGCTTTGATCTTCATACACCAATGCAATTATATCCCCTTATTTGCCACATAGTTCCTTGTTATGGTTCAATGGGTTATCATAGCCTCGTGGTAGAGGGAGTTTCAAATCTGCTAGAAAATTTCTTTGAAGACCTTTCCTTTTAAGTATCTTTGGTATTTAATAGCATCTTCTACTTGATAGATTGATGGAGGTTCAAATCCTCTCATATTGTTCAACTTTGGATGACAATTTAGCTCCAAATTCCTTCCTCTAGTAGGATTTTCCTAGTCTAGTGAAATTTCTCTACACTTTGGCCACTCATAGGGAACTTCTTCTCACAAGAGGCAAAGAACCCAAAAACAAAAGACTTGTTTATTAGGCACAAATTCTATGAAGGAAAATCCTAAAATTTTTTGAACTAAAAATATGGGAGACAAATTAATTTCTTGAAGGGTAGTGTTGCTCAAGGCTTATGAAATGTGAGAAAGAGATTGTCTTATATATAATTCTTTGTCTATGAAAATCTTTGAAATTACTCACCTAATCAACTCTATTTCAAATTCAATTTTTCCTAACAAGATCCTAGTTGAATCAACAAAGATAATATCATCTATCATTCCTTAGTTATTTTATTTATTGCTTAACCTCCTGATATGGTCAAACCTTATGCATGTAACTACTTAGTGCACTTTTTCAAAAAATTATTTTGTATGAGTGCTACTCTATTGCCTTATCTAGCCAATGGTAATGCAACACTTAGCTTCTAATATATGTATTTAGATATCACTTACAATAAAATACATGTTTTTTACATATTATTATGTGCCAAATACTTCATATGGAGCTTACTCATTAGAATCTACAATGCCTGGATAAAATGACCCAAAATTTCATTGCTCTCATCTATTTATTTTTTGTAACATGTGACTTGTTAGAACTAGGATTTGATGTTGAGTTGGTTTTGGTACATAATGAATTCATATGTTTGTGTGAATTATTGCATTGAAATCAAGCATGAAAAAATCATATTACATCAGTAATGTTTCTATGAGCTCTTTTGGATCTTATAGATGCTTTCTTTAGAACATATGACTTGTAGCTAGAAGTTGATGATTGGTTCAATTTTTAATATGAAAAATTCCCATGTCTAAGTGGATTACGATATTGAAATCAAGCATCAAAATTTGAAGGCTCTACAACTATTATATTTTTCTCTAGATCCATGAACATGGCTATAAGCCCTTTTGATTACCTTTTTTATTTTTAGGTTGCAACGAACTAGCATTGGTGTTGATATACCATGTAGGTGTTGGAATTTATAGGATCATTACAAGCTAAGAATCAATAGTCTTCCCAGGCAGTGGATGTTTCCTCCTCTTGAATTTTGATAATAGCAACTTACTTTCTAGAAATATTGCTAGTTGAATCCCATGATATCTTGAGATGTAGGGGAATATTATTGGTTGATATCCATCATACTTATTTCAATATTATACCACTCCATTATCATGATCTTATTTATCATATTTTTATCACAACTTTCAACTCTTCAATCTCTATTGATTCTTTCAACTTTGGGGTAGGCAAGGCTAGTACAAGACTTGCTGGAACAATATGCTTGGGATATGATTTGGATATAGACAAGGTGACCTAAGTGAAGCTTGTTGGCCTAGTTGGTTTGATAGAGTCATAAGTAAAGCTTGTTGGCCTAGTTGTTCAATCTTAGAGAGATATGGTATTATGACTTTGGGAGGAAGCTTACCAACTAAGATGAGTACATTGTCATTTAGAATAATGTGAATCCTATTGTTTCTTCATATATTTTTTATCCTAGGTTAAATTATATTTAATAAGTTGATCCTCATATCGTTATTGCTATACCAAATCATTATATGGGTAAATTTGGAGGATATTGGAACAAAGTCTACCCTTCATGGAGCTCTTTGATAATAAAATGCTTCAAATGGGGATAAATTGAGGGATGAATGGTAACAAGTATTATGCCACCATTTAGCTAATGAGGACCAATGAACCTAGTGATATTGATTATATTATGCAAAAATATAGAGGTAAGTACCCAAATATTTATCAATAATATTTATCTAACCATACGACTAAGGATGATAAGAAGAGGATATGCTCAACTTGACATGACTAAGACAAAAAATGCTTTTCAAAAGTTACTGGTGAAGACAAGGTCATAATCACTCAAAATAGTTTTGGGCATACAACATGATTTAAAAACATAATCAAGAAATACCCTTTTACAATCTATTACAACAAAGATCATTATTTTACCTTTGGATTAAATACCCTCAATGAAATCCATGGATATGTGCTCCCATTTGTGGTGAGGGACATGAAAGGGTTGCAACAATCAAGTAGATTTAACTATTTTCCCTTTGTTACACTAACACACCTCATAGTTGACCATAAATTTCTTCACATAAACTTTTAATAATTTCTAAGAAAAAGATTGCTTCACCCATTCATATGTTTTCAAGAATCTTGAACATCCATCCATAAGAGATTCATGTAATTCTTGGAAAATATTTTATTTAATATTTATTGTACGAGGAAGATAAATGTAATCCCTTTTTAAATGACTCCATCAATACAGGAGAAACAAAAATTCAATAATGATCTTGCCTCACTTCTTGAATGATCCATGAAGTCGTTGGGTTAGAAATCCAATATTATTGAAGTTGCAAAAGCTATTATTGAAGAGGACTAGAGATGGTATTGAGAATAACAACATCCTCATATTTGTGAGATAAGGCATCATCCACACATTCTCATTTTATTTCTTGTATTAAATTACAAAATCATAACCCAAGAGCTTGATCATTAGTTTCTTCTGTTTAGGGTATGAGATACATTGCTCTAATAAAAACTTAAGGTTGCTATGATTAGTATTGATGATAAAAGGATACCCCAACAAATAAGGCCTCCATTTACCTATGGCATGAAGAATAAATAACATTTCCTTCTCATAAATGGACTCTACCAAATTCTTTTCCAAAATTTTCTTACATTCAAAGGCTAATAGGAGTTCATCTTGCATAAAAACAACTCCAATATCTTTAATAGTGATCTTGTTGAGAGGAAAAAAATACGACATATATGCCATGAATTATACTTGCATCATACCATAATAAATGGAGAGGAATATGGATTGCTGCTTAGATAGATTATTTCTTGCTCCAATATTTCCTAAACTAACTTCTACATATTTGACTTTTGGGGATGGATATAATGTTAAGGATGCACATTAGGAGGTTGAATTCCTATAACAAGATGGATGGTATGATCATGTGTTTCCTTAGGGGGAAGACCCATGGGATTACTAACGATCTCCTCATAGTTTTTAATAATGTTATATATATATATATATATATATATATATATATATATATATATATATATATATATATATATATATATATATATATAAAAGGAATAGCTAGAAGAAGTGGTTCCAAAGACTAAACCTCCATGCAATTGACTTGGGAAAAGAATCCACAACCACCTCTCTTCAATATTTTTTCCATGTTGTGAACTAACCAACTTGGAGGGAGGGGTTGGATTCCTTGTTGACAAATGGATCTTCCCTTATCTATTCATTTAACATATAATTTTTGTATATTAATAGTAACATACCCAATTTCAAATAGCCATTGTGCACCTAAGATGACATTTGAACTACTAGGTTCATAGTAAAAATATTACTTGACAAAGTATAATCCCACACATTGAGTGATATTCCTATTTGCAAGTAAGACTTGAAATTTATCCTAATTTGAAATATTGATATACAAGCCCAAGGAATTTGTTGTCTTATTATCTATAAAGTTATGCATGTTACCTAAGTCAATCAACAAATTGATGTAGTATCATTTAACAAATATTTTTACCTTGATAGTATGATGAACTTGGATCCCCATACGAGTGTGAGTAGAGAAATTCATGGAATCATCCTTGTGTTCTATATCATTTAATTTTGTTAGTTTTTATTGTTGTAATGAATATTTATATTCATATATTGTTATGTCTTCACCAACCATATTGAAAGTTACGATGTTCTTCATAGGCCTAATCTCAAGGATGGTGAGAATGATATCTAAAGTAGAAGAAACCTTGGAAATGTTAGCTTTTGATGCAGCTTGTAATGAGAGATAGCAATCACAAGATGCAGAATAATATGAAATAAATTAAATCTATGATATGGCTAAAAATATACTATAAATAAAAATGATGGAGATGTTTACAAAAGTAGCTATGGAGGAAATGAACACTCCATGAATATAACTACTACTCAAGAATGGGCATTGAGCATATTATACCCCATCACATTACATCATACTACTACATCATATCACACTGGTCTACACTACTTCCTATTGCTCTACATCTGTGGCCATTTATATAGGAAATAGGTTCCTTGGCTAACACTCTACCTAGATGTGCAAGGGACAACTTGCACATATACAACTTGCACTTTGACACTTGTGCAGTTATTACATTGCATGAAGTAACTAGATAAATTCCCCCTAAAGTAATCTAATGTCCTAAGTATGTACCAATAAAGGTACATTTACATGATCCAAATGATGTAATATAGTCTATTTCTAACACCCCATGTATTACATTATTTGGATATTGAAGACTTTAGTATTCAATGTGGATCTTCTTCCAGTCCTTGAAATTCTGAATCTTCTTCTTTATTTTCTAAAACATGTTCAAGCAAGTGATTAATATCTTCATAATATTTCATTCTTGCTAAGAGAACTTTGATTTCAAAATTATCTATCGATTCATCCAGTTCTTCAATTTCTTCTATCCTTTGATCTAGATATCCTTTTTTATTTATTTTTCGATACTCTAATCGAGGGTAATTGGTTGGATGCTGAAATTGTTGTTGATGACAATTTTGATATTGTCATGCCTGAAATTGATTCCCATTGTTCATATGATTTCCTTGATTCTGATTTTTGGGATTGAACCTATAGTAGTTGGTGCTATGACCTTTAGAAATGTTCCCTGTGGATTTTATTTAGATGACAATGCATTGTTAGATATTTCATCTTTACCTATATTGCCCACTTCATATTCCTGTAGAATATTGATTAATTCACAAAAATAAGTATCTTTAATTAGAACTTGTAAAGATGTTACCAACTATTTATAGCTATCTGGAAGTGCTCTCATAGTTATTTGAGTAAAAAGTTCATCCTTGACCGTTTCTCCTAAGGTAAATAATTTCTCTTTGATATATGCTACCTTCCTTAGGAACAATTCTATGCTTTCTCTATTATTTATTTTTAATGAATGAAGTTGAGTCTGAAGATGGATAATGGTAGCCTTATTATTTCCTTCAAATATTTTCTCTAGGCTTGTCCATGCATCTGAAGATGTTTTTGCTGAACTGATATAGGGTTGCATTTCATCAATGATTGCAAAGGTTATTATCATTAGTGCCTTTGAATAATTTTCTATAAAATTTTGGATTTTAATATCATCTGTGGTAGGTATTTTTGTTTTCCCTTTGATGATATCCCACAGTTTTTCATATACCAAGATAGTTTTGACTTTATTCTTCCAAGAAAAATAATTAGGATCCTTGAGTAATTGATATTTTTCTAGGAAGAATTTGTTTGAAGCCATTTAAAAACCCTAATCTCAATCCTCAGATTTTGTAGAATGAATTATGACTCCCTAGTATGCTATGGATAAGATATAGTGTTTTTGTAGAAATATAGTTTAATATTTGATTTATTTTGTAAATTTTTATAGAATATCAAAATCAATTCCTATTATCTCTTATTGTTCCTATTGAACTAAACAATGTTCCTAAATTTAAAGAGATTATAATATTGGATATTTTATCTCTTTTGAAAGGATTGAGACAATAATATTATGAATATCCAACCTATGAAAAAACTCTCTTTATAAATAACCCTTTGGGAATTAGGTTAAGTGTATCTAATTTTCCAATTAATTGATTTGATGTATAAGCCCTTATGACTCTCTAATATTTTTATAAATTAGGTCACAAATTTGCAAATATTCAATATTTTTCCAAGTAGAAACCCTTATTACTCCTAGGTTTTATATTGCAAATATTTGATTCATTTGATTAAATATTTCCCTTGATGTATAAATTTCAATGTAAATAAATTCCTTTGATTCAAAACTTATAACTACAAGGAAAGAAAGCACATATAAATGGAAATAATTTTACCTTTCTCCAAGCAATGTTCGACATTGATTTTAGAGAAGCTTGGACTGTAGAATTTACGTAGACGTCATGGATGTTGTGATTGTATCCTTCAATGGAAGCACTTTGGAGTTCAATGTATTCCAAATCTTGCATATTTTAGGCTCTTCCCTTGACTTTGGTTACCTTGAGCATTAAAGGCTCTAACACCTGCTTGACATGCTGCAACTTGGCCCTTTTTGCACAGACGATGAGATAGTAAATTCGATGATGAAGAATGCTTGTTCACTTTGGTCGTTGATGTCCTTAAAATAGAGAAAATTTTTCTTTGATGTACCAAGTGGTACGACCATTTCCCTTTGAGCGCTTGAGGAGAGTTTCATGCCAACAAAATATTTGTCTACCTTCTTGTAATGTAAGAATGTTACGTTCTTTAGAAAAATGCTTGGTCTTCCTCTTTGATAAGTGTATCTCATACACTCAATGCACCAATCTATTTGAGTAACTCCTCCTTGAAGATGAGTGCTCTCTTGATTTGAGCGTTAGGGTTAGGGTTTTTCTTAAGTGACAAGTATCACTTTCTTCTATGCATGTATGTAGTCTTTATTGTTGGTTTGAACATACCCTTTGGAGATATTTTTAGCTTCACAAATCCCCACCTTTGCTTTCATTCACCTACACAGTTTTTTTCTAGGATATGGAGCAACAGTATGGAGGCCTTGAGCATCGCTTTCAGTGAGCGTATATGGAGTAAGTAACACTCCAATGGTGCTTCAACTTTTCTTTTTTTATATTTGTTTTTCATCCTCCTTTCATAGATGCTATTGCTCTTGAATGACGTTGTTTCTTCCTTGCTCTTGTACATGTATCTTGTAGGTTCAGCCATCTAGGATGTGAGGAGAATGAGCCCTTTGAATGATTCCTTGAGCTAGGCTTGGATGACTACTAGCATATGACCGCTTTCGACTAGTTTTTCCAGAAACTGTAGTGCCTTTGAGGCACCTTAAAATCTGCCTTCTCTCTCTGTATAACCAGATTATAATAGTGTAATATAATATAAAATAGTTTTTATACAAGATGTCCTTGTTGAACCTTCTTTTGCACTCCTCTTTGTAAATCTGAATTTCTAGTTTTGAGGTAGAATATTGAGTGCAATATAGGGGTTTTGAGGTTGTCTATTTGCTTAGACACCTTTCCATGTTTTCTTGGATATTTTATAAATGAATCCAAGCTTGTAACCACATGATAGAAGCTATTTTTCTGCACTATTTCTTGTGCTTTGAACTTGAGACTCACCAAGTCTCGTTCAAGGCTTCTTTTGATGCTCTTATAGTGGTTACTTTATTCTCTAATGCTTGGAGGATTGAGCTGATTTTGTGTTTTCCTTAGGCCACTTCAAAGTTGTAGATCTCAGTGCACTAATAGTGTCTTTATATACTTTGACAAATTCTATTTTTGTGCCCTTCTAATGAACACAAACAATAATATTAGAGAGCAATATAATAGTGCAAATGAATCTAATAATATTTTACTTCTACTGCACTAATAATTTCACTTTATCACTCCAATCAACTCTTAAAAATAATGCAATTAATCAATTTACTATAACTAATTGAGAATAATATAAAATAAATCTTCAAGAATTATTCTAAAATTTCTTTATAAGCAAGGTAATATGAGCTAGTCTTATTTTTCTTTCTAAAGTAGCTGATATGTAGTTGATATATAGTTTGAGATTCTTAAATCTAATAAACTTCTAAAGTGCAAATGAACCTTAAATAATACTTTCTTTTTGCACATTTGAAGACTCTTAATTCAAATATCCTTTTTGCAACTTTACTCCAATCAAGGTGCTTAAAAAAATTTGATAAGTAATCTATTTAATGAATTTACTTGCACAAATAGTTGCTTACCTTTTTCTAAAACCATTTTCACAAATTCTATAGAGGATGTAGATGTTGATGTCTAAGATCACCAAGTTGCTATCATGAGTAAGATCTTGTAGATCTTTGTAGGTTGCCTTG
The DNA here is from genome assembly GCA_028583015.1 of Wollemia nobilis. NCBI lineage: Eukaryota > Viridiplantae > Streptophyta > Pinopsida > Araucariales > Araucariaceae > Wollemia > Wollemia nobilis. Next base: position 4,023,395 of record JAQPPZ010000755.1, on the reverse strand, counting down.
AACAAATTCGTCTTCACCAAAATATGGTCTTCAAATCTCTTTCACGAGCCTAGGATTTTGGTGGCTTGTTCTCCTCTTGTAGTCTCCTCATTTTGCTGTAGATTATAAGAGATATTTGATTCTGAAGTGGTACCTTATTTTTGTGAGAGGTAATATCAAAATATCCTAGATTTGGTGGGCTTATTCTGTCTGAATCTTCCTTCAAGATTCTTGTCAAATTCTAACTTCAAAAAATATCTTCTTCTCAAGATTCTAAATGTCTTGAGGTCTTCTAATATTTGGAACTCCTTGCCAAATTCTTCTTCTTGGGCTTATTGTTGCATGGTGATAATTGTACCAAATATTTCATTATCTCCAATAGTGAATTTCTCTAATGAGTTATCCTTGGAACTCCTTTGATGATTTCTTTAGTAAGGCTCTCCAAGCCTTTTACTAGATCTTGCAACTTCTTTTGGTCTTCCTTGAGACCTTATATTCAACCTTGTACTTTTGGAAATGTTGGTGGTGAGATATTCTCCTGGATCTCTGATTCTACTGCCTTTATATTCGAGTAGGACTCTCCCAGTTGTTCTTTTATCAATGATATCTTCTCCTGATCTCTTTTGCTTCAGGTGTTGGATAATTATGAAGAATATACTCTTCCTAACCTTGTTTTTATAGGAAGATTTTCCAAATCACTAAATCTCCCTGTTCCTGCAACAAAATATTAGTAATAAAATTTTCTTTTGAATTAGATACTCTCTTTTGGAGTCTTCTTCAGGATCAAGGGTTCTGTGGCCTTTTCCTTAGTACCAAGGCTTATGTGGCCTTTTCCTATGGATCAAAGCTTCTATGGACTTTTCTTCTAGATAAAGGCTTCTATGGTCTTTTATTCTTGTGAAGTTTCCAATATAGCAATGGATATCTCCTATCTTCCAACTTCACCATAATTCTTCTATAGAAGTCTCTTCTATAGTGTTCTTCTCTTGCAACAAATAATATATGCACTATGAAGGCACTTTGACCTTTGGACAATGAAGTTGAAATATCCTAGCTATATGTTGTAGGAGGTGTCCCAATCATCTGAGAATTAATTACCTAAAATAAAAGAACCTTCAGGTTAGTTTCTCAAGATCTCTTAGATGAGCTTCACTAGTTGATTCATCAAAATAGTGGATCAAGTCCTAAGTCCTAGTATTCACAAGTTTTCCCTTGAAACTTTGTGGAAATATTGTAGCCATATGCAATCTCATTATTTTAGAAACTGAGATTTATTTCAGTCCTTACTTGTGGCTCTCCTTAATTCTACCACCTCGAATCTTTTGAGGAGTTTTGATAGTGACTGGTCCAATGGTGCGTCAAGTTGTCAAAAACTCAGGGTCAATGATGGTGGGTTTTATATTGACCTACTATGGCTCTGATACCATCGTTAGCTTTTTATGTAGCATGTAATGGGAGATAACAATCACAAGATGCATAATAATATGAAATAAAGTAAATTTGCTAGATGACTGAAAATATACTATAAATAGAAATGATGGAGATGTTTACAAAAGTAGCTATGGAGGAAATGAACACTCCATGAATATAACTACTGCTCAAGAATGGGCATTGAGCATATTACACCCCATCACATTACATCACACTACTACATCATACCACAGTGGTATACACTACTTCCTACTGCTCTATCTTACTCTATGTCTATGGTCCTTTATATAGAAAATAGGTTCCTTGGCCAACACTCGACCTAGATGTGCAAGGGACAACTTGCACATATACATTGTACACTTTGACACTTGTGCAGTTATTACATTGCATGAAGTAACTAGATAACTTATCCCTAAAGTAATCTAATGTTCTAATTATGTACTAAGAAAGATACATTTACATGATCCAAATGATGTAATATAGTCTATTTCTAACAGGGAACACTCATTATTACAATAAGGATAATAAGAGTTGAAGTCACATCTATGTTAGGGACTAGAATTTTAGAGCTTCTATTTAGTTGCTAAAGCTATATGTTGAGCATTATTTAGAGTATAGGGATTGAACATGTCAACTTCCTATCAAATTTTATCCTTATGACCATGGCAAAAGGCTAATACCACCACTGCTAGATTCAACTAGTGAATATAGGTTAGAATATGGGTGAAACTAAAGTAATACTTCACTATTTTGATTTGTTTTATTTGCATAAAATTAAAGGAAGAAATATAGTTGGTTCCTGTAGCCACCATTAATAATTACTATATATCGATAATATTACACAATACTCTAAAAATTTAAGTAAGAGTGTGATGGGGTATTTATAGTAATACCAAAACCCTCAATTACATCATAAAGTTTAACCTAGGTCAACATAATAAATGTTTTTTAGATAAATTACAAATAATAATTTAGGTTTAACTATGAAGAGGTTAGTCTTGGTTTGAAATCTGCCTATGTGGATGATATGCACCCTTAAGATCTTGACCAAGATTGGAAGACCTAGAATAGCTTCTAAGTCAACTTACAAAGTAGTTTAGTTCATTGTGATGCTAATTAAACTAAATATGGGGTTAAAGACTAAAGAAAGAAATGATAAGGGTTAGAAGGTAGAAATGAATATGAGATAACATTCAACAACAATAAGAGACACAAGATATGAAAGTCTTGTACTCTCAACTCAATTAAAATACCTAATAGACCAACTACCTTATAATATTATAGACCATTTATTCAAATCAACAAAGACATAATTAAGCATTTTAAGGTTAAACAAATAGTAATCTAGACAATTATCTAGTTTAGCAAAATAATTTTAATAGAAATCACCATCCATCTAAAATAAACATAAATTCTTAACAATGTGTTTCACATACATACATGTTCTACAACATCTTCAAATAGAGGCTAAACAAACACTTCAATATTTATTGAGAGGCACACAATACAACCATCATACAACTTATATAATTGTAAAAGCTAAAGAGTTGACCCTTATTATCAGATATCTTGCACTTTTTATAGATTTACATTGCATTATATTAGATTAAAATCATTGTACACAACTGATTGTAGGCCCGAAAAGGGCAATTATGGAAGGTGTATGTCCATTTCTAGTTTAGGTGAGCTTAACCACCTTGATCATGGTTTGCTTGTGCCTGGTCTAGATTCCATCCATGAAGTTAGCTTCCATGTGCTTCTAGTAGATTGTAGTGTACTCTAGCAGGTTCACTTTTGGAAACTACATTCCATCGCATTGATAGTTCATGATTGGTCCTAATAGCTTAGATAGGGTAAATTGAGAGGCATGCACAAATATGATTAATAGGTATAAGTTCAAAATCTCTCTTATTGGATGCTAGGGCTTGGAATCATGACTAGATTATTGTATTCTTCAGTTAAACTTCTTTGTCAAACTCTATATCTTAGACAAATTTTGAGTCTGACAATGTATCTTTGCGTTAGATATTTCAACTCTTTTAGATTTTATGATATCAGTTGCTTCTAAATTTTGGCTACTTTTATACACTTGACAAAAATTATAATATTGTAAAGTCTTGCTTTGATATTAGATGCCAAAATTTTTCATCTCTTCGAGTGATGTTAGCACCTCTAAAATTTTGACCACTTTTTGGCTTGATATCCACACAACCAAATTTTGAGTCTAGCAGTATGCTAGATGCTAGATAATCTTAGCCAATGTGATGATATGTGCCATGTCACACACTTTGCCTTAGTCAAAATTTTTATCAAGCATTACTGGTGAATATTAAATGTTGAAATTTTGCTTTTGCTATGCTGACATCATCTTTGTAATGTGTCTAACTCCTACTTCTAAGTATTGGGTCTTCTACCTTAGCAAAAAACATGATCCTACTACTACAAAGTGCTATATTGTTCTACCTTCATCCAAATTTTGGGTCTAGCTAGAACATATTGAATTTCAAGTTGCCTTATAGTATTTTATCTTGTATTCCATCATTTCTTTATAGCTAAATCTTCATTAGGAACTTGCTTTGGTATTCAACTTGTGCGAAGATGATTCTTTTGGTCTAGTTGTTGTGTTTATGCCTTAGCAAAATGATGACAACACTTCAACAAAATTGTAATCTAGCTAGAGTTTCCAAGAATTGTGAATGTGGATGACCAAATTTACCCACATTATTGGTAAATTTTGGGGATTTTTGCTTGCAAAAATAGATAACCTAGCATGCCTTATCTATGGGGAAGTGGAATCATCAAGGGAACATAGGGCTAGAAGATAAGCTGATAGAAAACACAAGCATAAAAATGAGAAAATCTTAAAGCTATAGGACATAAAAGAATTTTAAAATAGGTAACTAATGAAGAAAACAAAATGCAAAGGGTGAATTAATATTGTAGTTGTAACAAGGATTTATTAAAATATGCAATGGAGAGTAGCACTATTGTAGTTCCATCCCATTTTCTTATAAAATATGGCATTGTCTATAAGATGAAGGAAGGAAGCTTGTAGGAAGTGAAAATAGGTGACCAAATGTTCTAGAAGGAAGCTTGTAGGAAGTGAAAATAGGTGATGTATAATGGGAAGTAATATTAATATAAAATGTGTAGTATGGAAATTGAAGAAATCATGAAGGGCAGGGACATAATTGGAAAGGTGAAGAGCGTAGGAAAACGGGAAACAAAAATAAAAAGAGAAGGTAAATATGAAAAGAGGAAGGGAAGGAAAAATACAAGGAGATACCTAGTTGTAAGTACCTCCAATAAAACTAAATATCATATGAGCATAGTTCACCACAACTAAAAGTTGCTTTAGATCCAAGAAAATTTCCTTAGGTAAATATTCTAAGCACTTAGTGGTATGAGTACTTCACTATTTTTTGCCAACCCTCTTATTGAAAAAATCATGTAGATATTCCATATCTAGATTGCACACTTTTGTGAAGCATCCTAGAGTTTCTGAGATATGCATGGTTGCTTGGATTAAGATTTTAGTGCTAAAGAACATCTTTATACATGATCCTTGCCTTGTATATCATTTTATAGTCTTTATGGATAATGATGACAATTGGAATTTTAATTGAAATTGGCTTTTATCAGAGTTGGCATTGCTAAATGGATTTTATCCCCATGTGAAAATATGGTATACATGCTTCTCCTCTTGGTCAATCAATCATCTTTCACCACCAATTGTTTTTCTTTATTACAACACATAATTGCTTTCATGATCTAATTACTATGGAGTGATGATACTTGATAATATTCATCGCTCTATCATGACTTTAGGTTTGACCTTTCTACTTTCTTGTCATTTGGAATTTTTGAAACTTCAAATGACAAAAAGTAAAAAAAAAGAAGCCACCCATATTTGGCTAAGAATTCCTTCCTAAAATAGGTCTTTATTTTTACCATATATTCAAAGAAATATCTATGTAATTGAGCTTAGGGAGTGTGTAGAGTTACATGTCTTGGCATTATGTTTTAAGGCATGAACTGCACAACTCCTTAGGCTCATCCAAATAGAAATTTCTCTCAATGTATGGTTGCTTCTGCAAATTACCAGACTTTGTTCTTCATGTAATTCAAGTATTCTCTTTAGACATTTGTGTCCTATTATCAAAAGAGCAAGACCATTCCTACTAGCCTTCAATAGGAGATACCAAAATTATGCCAAAAGAGCATAGTCGTCAACAAATTTATCAACAATGATGCAAAGCTAAAGGAAGAAACCTATTTATATAGATTCCTTGGTTGAAATACTTCATTGATAATTTGTCAAGGCTGTTCTCTTTTTATTCAACTCAGATGTTACCATATCATATAACTTATTGAATGCAATCCTATCTTGACTTTTTTGATGATGTGCATGCGATCTACCTAATGCTCCTATCAAGGTAATATTCTTTACCCTTTTGTTACCTTATCTAGCCAATTGCCTTATTTGTAGTTATATTTATCAATTATCAACTTTTATTTAGATGCCAACCTATTTACACAAAAGTGTGGCATGCCTTCTCACATCAATGGTGTTGAGCTTTTACCTCATACTCGACATCTACAATTACCAAAACATAAAATGCAAAACTCATTGTAGACACCAAAATCCAGCCACTTGCAAGTCATCTATATCTTCCTGTCAGCCACATGTCAATCATTCATCCTTCCCGCCATTATTTGGCCCAAATCCACACTTTTTCGCCATTATTTGGCCCAATTTCACCTTTCCCGCCATTTTTCATCCCCAAATTTATTTAAATTAATATTTATATATATATTTTAATATTTTAATATATATATATATATAAATATAGTTTAAGTGATTTAATCTAAGTCGTCCATCTTTCATTTAATCTCATCCGTCCATCCTTCTTAATCCGTTTCACAACCTAGATTTATTCTCTACCCTTGGATCCACTTTAATCTTAGCCACACGTTCAAAGTGTCGTTAAAACCCTAAAGTGTGCCCTAAGAGTAGATTATAAATAGAGCCACCTTGATGGCTCAAACCCTACTTCTATCTTGGCTATCTTTGCTATCTTTGCTATATTTTGGACCTATCTCTTCTATTTCATCTATCTCTTCAGCCATCCATCGCTGCCCCTTTTCGTCGCATCCGTCGCCAACTTCGTCGCCATCTCTTCTGCAGTACTCTGCAGAATTCCCCATTCTTGTCACAAGTGCCCACAGGCGTTTACCCGCAGCCACAGACTCAGACCGGCATCTAAAACCTTGATCCAAAAGCACACGGGCGTTCAGCGAGTGCACCAGGGCGCCTTCTGCAGTCGATTTGACAGCCACATTACTTCCAGATGCCGCCTGGTCTAGCCGCGTTAACAGAGAACAAGTATAAATCAGTTTAAAGCAAGTAACTTCTTTTCTTTTATTAATCTGTTGTTGAACTCCTGCATTCTATTTTTCTAGGGTTTTAAATTATTTTTGAGGGCTCACACAGTGGAGCCCTCTTATTAATTTCTAACTCCTTGATAGTGTTAATGTGTGCAGGATTTTAATGGCAGATCCGGTGTGTTGATAGCAGCTGCTTAAGCTGGAGTGGTCTGAGCAAGGATACAACAAAACCCACTCACTTTGTTGGGATTAAGGATACGTCTTCAGAAACGCCACCACTTTGTGCCAGCTAGGGTTTCGGAGAACCCTAGCACGAATTGTAATTTTTGTATCACAAAAAGGGTTACAGGCCCTGTTGTACTTAAAAGGAGTTTCTAAACTCCATTGATTAATAAAAATCATTTATTTTGTACAACTGTGTTCTGCATTACTTTTTATCATGATTTCTTTATCTTTTGTTTGGCGTTGTATTTTTAATCTACAAATGGCGATCACGGTGGGACCCCCTAGGGTTTCATGTTTTTAATACTTGCTTTACTAATCTATTCCTGTTTTCTGTTTTATTTTGTAGGTTCCAGAAGTCACGAAATTCGTTGTTCCAGCGAACTAGGGTTTCTGAGCTTGCAAAAAACAGCAGACGCAGAGCGGCGTCTGGAAGTCCAATACGAAACGCAGAGGTGCGTTTCAGCCTATGCAGACTCCCGTGGGCGTTTGAAGTTAGTTTTATAGAAAAGCGTAGGCTTTCGAGTAAGTTCGTTTTTCTTTTGTTGTACTTTTTACGTTTTTGGTTTTTCTGCTGTATTCTGTTTCTTTTTCATATCATTGCTTTAAAATGAATAAAAACTAAGTAATCTGGAAAAGAATAGTTATTTTTAATTACATTTTTTTTGCATTGCATTATTGATTGTTGCTTGCATTAAAAAAAAAAAAATTGCATACCTAGCTGCATATTAGAATAGCTACGAATTATTTGTTTTAATTATCTAAGTAGGACTATTGATTGGATGTCAATAGTACTCTTGCCATTGGGTGATTCCAGGCAGAGAAGTGGACGAACCTTTCGGTTGCTCCTTTGATATCTGATATCATTGGTAGGTAGGGGGTTTTAAACGGTGTACTTCACTTCTTCAGAGGAAATGGCATGTTTTCAGTAGCCTCTTGCTTAGATCATTAGAACTTTTGATTTATAGCTTTGTATGTATACATTAGATAACTAAAAACACTTAAAATAAAATTCACTGCATCTCATATTGCATTTAAAACAGTAATATCTGGATTTCATCACCCGGTATTGCTTGAAGTTTAGTGACGGTGGAATTCATATCCATCCATTAAACTTTTGCCTTAGACACCATAGGTCACCCCCGAGCAAACTTGTTGGATTTCATCACCAGTAAGAATCTCGTTGTCCTTTCCTAGCCATAGTTTTTACCTTTTTTTAATGAATAATTCAAGATTAGATCACATGCAAAACTCATAAATCGGACACTTAAAATTTACTACAGATTAAGATCAGAAAATAATTAATTAACCGCAGGTAAGACACATTGGTTGAAACTTAAGTTGTGACTGTTTTCTGATAATTTCTTTAGTGTAAATTTATCATTCCAGTTTTGCATTCTTCTTTTCTGAATTTGTTTAGATTTATTGCTTCATGGTCTTAACAAGGAATCAATCTAAAATGTTAAATCTAAATAATCAAATGAATAATTCACAGAATATCCCCATCACCAACATAGCCACTTATCCTAGTGAATTTCAGGCAGGTTCGCCTGCAGGTCTTTCACGTCCTTCTACCGTCTACCACATGGCCATGCCCATAGAGGAAGACAATTCCTCTCATATTATCCACATTGATATGGCCCAAGTGCAAACTCACTTAAGAAATGGCACTGGCTATGTCCTTGAGCCAATCCAAGATTCCCCTATGCAAGATTCTATTTTTCAGCGAGGATATTGCATCAACCATACCCGCTGGTTTCACTCGAGTCTACACTAACCATTTTTTTGAGGCTAATGTGGTATCTGTTCAGCCGGCTTCATCTCCAACATCTTCCTAGATGCTCAATTGTCCTCCTTTGGAGACAAATGTAGTGTCTTCCCGACCACTTTCTCCTCCATTTACCCAGGTGTACACCAATTCTCTCTATGAGGCTGGTGGAACCTCCTCTAGCCATGACCAATTTCAAAACTCTTCTTCCCAAACCATTTATGGTTTCACCCTACCTGGGGCACAGTCTACTGTTTCTTCCCAGGTACCGCATACTTCAGCCACCTTCATTGCCCCTGCTATGCAGTCTTCTGTGACTACCATGGCATCCTGCCCTCCACCTTCATCCAATCATCCCACCTCCCTTGGGTTAGAGATTAATAAGGTTAGGGAGTACCTCGACAAGTTGCTTCAACAACAATAGCAACAAAATGCCCAACCACCTGTCGTAGTAAATCCTACACCCCAACCAATTTCTACCCAGCCAGCTTTTCTTAGCTCAGGCCCCACCTGGGTACCCCAATCTTCGGTGGTGTCCATTCCTACCCCACCTTTCTCCCAACCCAGTCCAGTTCATCATTCACCCCAATCACATTCTTTTCGGTATCATCAATACCAAAAACCTGTCCATTCCACACCGCCTAATCCAGGCAATTTCATCCCATCTCATCATTTTTCAACTCCTCCATTGCATCCTCATAATCATCAAACAAGTCAAAATTTTCATGAAGATTATCGACTCCATGCAATACAACAACAGATTGACAACCTTATGCTCAACATGCCTGGCTCATCTAGTCAGAAACCTATGCTAAGGTCATTGATCAATCAACCAATTCATCCTTCGGTACCTTCACCGCCATATCCGACTGATTTCACATTATCGAAGTTTGACAAATTTTGAGGAACTGAGGATCCTCATGAACATGTGAGCTCATTCATGCATGCCTGCTTTAGAATCCAAAATAATGACGCTCTTATGCTCAGAACTTTTCCTCAGACATTAGGGGGAGATTTTGTACAATGGTACAATCATTTAGCTCACCATAGCATTTATGCTTACGAACAATTGATTAATCTGTTTTTAGAACGATTCTCCCTAAATGTACAAAGGAAAGTTTCATTGTCCGACTTATACAAGCTCAAGCAACATGACGATGACTTGGAAACCGTTGGAGGGCTATCATTAATAAATTGCCATTCTCCCTACCAATGGAGGAGTTAACCAAAATGTTTACCCGAGTTGTCTAAAACCTATCTCTTGGTTACTCCAATTACAACAATACAGGACTTTTGAAGAGGCTTTGGCCCAAGCAAGTATCATAGAAGACATTAAAGTCCAAGAGGGTGTTTTAAAACCCCGTAGAAAAGAATGGCAACAAAAGGGCCAACAACAAAATAATAATTATGGCCAAAACAAACAAACACAGGCTAGTACAGCCTCAAATGTTAACCAAGTTAATCAAGTGGTGGCGAGTCAGCCCGTAATGGCTCAACAACAACAAGTAATGCAAATTCAATCGCAACCAATTGCTTATCATGCGGTACCCGCCCCTACTCAACCAGCTCCCAATACTGGGCCAACCATGGAAACTCGACCTTGGCAAAATAATCGTCCCAAGCGACAATTCACACCTTTAGATGAACCATATGCGGTCATATTCAATAAGTTATATAGCACAAATCAGTTAACTTTACCTGAGTTCAAACCTTTAGAACCATCTAGAAGGGGAAAGTATTACAAGGAGTACCTATTTTGTCCTTATCATAGGCAAAATGGGCATGATATCAATAATTGTACAACTTTCAAACATGTGATCCAAGATCTTATTGAGATTGGAGCCATTAAATTGGATAACCCCTTAGCCCAACAAAATCAAAATCTTGGTATATTTCAAACACCCCTTCCACATCGGGAGGAAGCTCCAACAACTTCAAGGGGAGTAACTTAGGTAACTCCTCCTAATCAAGTCAACCATGTACAACAATACCAAGGTTTTGTGGGTACTATTAACGTAGTAACCCGGGGTCAAAGGGCGAACCAACGAAATCAAGCTGAACCACGACCACTCGTACAAACCCCCCAATCCACCTCGGGTAACGGTGACCCAACGACATGCTAGTACTTCTCAACAACCGCTAAATCATTCTACTCAACGCCAACGACCCATCATGTCATTGAGTAGCCGGTTAACTATCGCTTTAAAAATGGCTTCTGCCAAGTTATCGATCTATGACCTCATTCAACAATCTCCCCCGCATAGAGAGGCATTAATGGAAATATTAAAGTCAATCGAGCTTCAAAATCAAGATACTAATGCCTTCAACAACTTTGTGGGGAGTATTCAAACATGCATGGAGCCCTTCATCACTTTCTATGATTTTGAAATCAAACCTATGTCAACAGAAAGTATAGATCCTCCACCGCATATCATGGCCAAGATCGATCACAAGCCATTCAAGAGAGTCTTAATTGACACCGGTTCCTCAATCAATATCATTACAACATCGGCATTGAGTCATCTAAAGTTGTCGCCATCCCTTATCACAAAGTCGACTTTTACTCTTAAAGCATTCAATGATGCTTTATCTTCCACGGTTGGCACGATTATCTTGCCCATTGAGGTAGGGGCCCGAACTTTGCATACCTTGTTTCACATCTTGGAAGGGACCATGGCATACAATGTATTGCTTGGACGGCCTTGGCTTAGGGAGATGAGATGTGTCCCTTCTATACTGCATCAATGTCCGAAGTATGTATATGAAGGATAGGTTCATTGTGTACCTGTTGACATTGAACCCTTCAAACATTGCAACTATGTCTCAAATCCTTATGAGATTGTGTTGCCATCCACTCATCTTTTCTTAACCCCATCTACTTCTTCTATACCATATTCTTCTAAAGCTCCCATTCCTGAGGAGCCACCCATCATATCGCAACCACCTTCATCTTTCGTTATTCCATCTCATTCACCACTTTCTTCATCTCCTAATCTTCCTTCTTCTTCATCAGTGACCACATGCACATGTGGCCATGACCAATCATCTCTTTCCACGTCATTAACCCCTTCTTCTACACCTTTTTCAACATCACCTATTATTCCTCCATCTTCCCAACCATCACCAGTCGATGTTTCACAAGTTAGTGAAGCATCAACCCAACCAAATCCTTCCAATTCTTCTATCCCACATTCTTCTATTCCATCATCTAGTCCATCTCCCTCCCAAGTCAAGGTCCATCTCATTGATGCAGGTATTGGTGAGTATTCCATTCAAGATGTCCACATCACACCGTTCAATGTGCAAACAGTTAAAGATTTTGGTCATCCACATGACCAAAATTTATCCATTGGATCGGTTTATAACATGGGTTCTATGCCAAATTCCATTAATTTTGTATATGGGGGAATAGAGTCATCTTCTAGTCCTACCACCATACTAGAACCCAAGCATCCAGTCCCTGCAAATATCGAAATGATGGAGGGTTTCCCTCTCGCTATTTCCACATACATAATTGGCAGCAATTTGGCCTAGGTCGATACGAGCAAGGGGTAACTGAACGCATCGATATGCCAAACCAGAGAGCCACTGAGCGTTTTGGTCTGGGCTACCAACCACTTCCATCCCTTTCTTCTTTTGAGCAAGCTTTTCAAAGCATTAATCTTAATTCAGAAGAAGAAATCCTCCACCCCGACGAATCCGAAGATGAAGTCTATGAAGAATTTGACATCATGTCAAATGGTGATGAATCTGAAGAAGAGTCGGCGCCCATTGTTCCCCTCACTAAACAAGACGAGTTTTATCTCCAATTGTTCCCTCTCCAAGAGGCCATCTTTCGATTGCTTCTTCCACAAGAACAAGGTGAACCACCCCCTCCGCCACATCCATAAGCCATAATCCAAACTTGTATTATATGTATATACTAAAATAGTGGTTTTCACTAATACCAAAAAAAAAAAAAAAATTAGAAAATTCCAAAAAAAAAAAAAATCAAAATATATAAAAATACTTTATTGCTTTATGTATGTGTGTAATAGTGGTTTTCACCACTACAAAAAAAAAACAAAAAAAAAAAACTCAAACTAAAAAAAAAAAAAAAAAAATTGAAAAACTATGTTGTTTTGCACTTCAGGTCTTCCGAGGTCTTCACCGGTTTTCCCTTCCATTCCGCCATTCTTTCTTCCATAAGTTGACAATGAATTTTGAAGACTTATTCACCCCGCTCCATAATCCATATGATCCGGATAAGCCAATCCCGATCAACCCAAGCCTGATTGACATGGATCGGATTTCATCCCCTCCATCTATTTTAGAGTTCATCCTTTTCGAGGAATTGTTAAGGGCTTTCGCCAACTACATTCCTCCTTCACCTCCACATTCACCTTCATCTTCTAAGCCAGAGGTCTTCCAGGCAGACATAGATGAGAGCAAGGCATAGGAGCTTGATGACATTTTAGATGACATAAATCTGATCCCTACTCCCCATCAGCTTGAGGAAGGTTCCCACATGTCTATTGAAGAAACTATCGATGTAGACCTTAGTCCAGACCAAGATGGCACCCAAATTGTGAAGCGGCTAAAAGTCTATCATCAGAGGAACAAGAGCAAATGATTGCTCTACTCAAGCGGAAGAAGGAGATATTTGCATGGTCTTACAAAGACATGCCAGGCCTAGACCCTAATTTGGTTGTCCATAACCTCACCTTACAAAAAGATGCTAAACTTGTCAAACAGAAACTTAGGAAAATGCATCCTACCGTGGCCCTCCTAGTTAAATCGGAGATTCAAAAACTTCTGGATGTTAAATTTGTCGTCCCGATTGATTATCCTGAGTGGCTTTCTAACATGGTACCCGTTCGCAAGCCTAACGGGGGATACGTGTTTGCATCGATTTTCGAGATCTAAATAAAGCGTGTCCTAAGGATGACTTTCCTCTTCCAAACATTGATACTCTTGTTGACACTTGCGCTGGTCATGAAATGCTTTCGTTCATGGATGGATTTTTAGGATACAATCAGATTCGAATAAACCCTGAAGATCAACACAAAACAACATTTACTACACCTTGGGGAACTTTTTGTTACAGGGTGATGCCCTTTGGCCTTAAGAACGCAGGTGCAACCTATCAACGAGCCATGACTTATATTTTCCATGATTATATGCATAAGATTATCGAAGATTATGTGGATGATTTATTGGCAAAATCTAAAACTCGACAAGAGCATTTTGATGTATTGGAAAAAGTTTTTGATAGACTTCTAGAGCATAAAGTAAGGTTGAACCCTAAGAAATGTGTCTTTGGTGTTACCTCAGGCAAACTCCTAGGTTTTATTATCTTTAAACGAGGTATTGAGGTGGACCCAAACAAGGTCAAAGCCATTATGGAAATGTGTCCCCCAACTAATTTGAAGGAGTTGCGTAGTTTACAAGGAAAGATTAATTCAATCCGTCACTTTATTGCACAACTTTCTAATAAATGTAGGCCATTTTGCCACCTACTACAAAAGGGGGTACAATTTTCATGGACAGATGAGTGTCAGAAAGCCTTTGATGACATAAAGCAGTACTTAGCGTCTCCGCCAGTCTTAGCTCTACCTTGTCCAGGGGTCCCTTTCAATCTTTATATCTCAGCAACGGACTTTGCCTTAGGGACAATGCTTGCACAAAAGAATGAACAAAATCGTGACCAAGCTGTCTATTATATTAGTCGAACATTGGTAAGCTATGAAACCCGATATGCTTATGTGGAAAAGTTGTGCTTAGCAGTGGTTTTTGCCACTAAGAAACTTTGTCATTATATGCTTAGCCATACAACATATGTCATAGCTAGAGAAAACCCTCTGCGTTATATGATGTCTAAACTCCATTGATTAATAAAAATCATTTGTTTTGTACAACTGTGTTCTACATTACTTTTTATCATGATTTCTTTATCTTTTGTTTGGCGTTGTATCTTTAATCTACAAATGGCGATCACGGTGGGACCCCCTAGGGTTTCATGTTTTTAATACTTGCTTTTAAAAAAAAAAAACACATAATAAGTACTTGCTTAAATGAACAAATACCTCAGCTGGCTGCACTGGTGCGTCCGCTCCCATCTCCGCCATAGCTCCCGCGTGCTTCACTCTCCCACACAACCTTTCACTTCACTCCACTCCCTCAGACGCACTTCTCTCAAGCTCGAACGCACAAATGAGCGAAATTCTCGCTGAAACTGTTTAAATAGCTGGTTGTGGTGCCCTGAAACGTAGTGGGGCATTTCATGGCACATTCAAACGTAGTGCTGCATCTGCAGAGCGCCTAAACACCGATGGGCGTCTCTGCCACCCCCAAATGCAGACCGGCGTTTGGTGTCAGTATTGAATAAAGGAACAAAACTTGCAAAATTGAAGCTTACCTCCTCCAAATTTCATCAAATTACATTCATCCATTCTTCTTATCATAATAAAACATTTTGTGAAGGTTACAACAGTTTTGGACACAAATTTTGTCATTTCGCTCAAAAAGCGCATCATTCATCATTGTTTTACAAATTGGGTTAAAAATGTTCAAAACCTTCACAAAATTAACCACATTCATCAATTCTTCTGATCTATCGTCAACTTCATTCATTCTTCTTTCATCATGCATATTTTTTCCAAATCAAATTAAAGTAAACCTCGTATCTAGTGGTATATTCTATCACCTTGGCGATTGCAGCGATTTGAATCCATGGAATTCGGTAAGAGGATTAAACCACCATAAGGACACCTACCATTTATCATAATCAACTATTTCACTGTTTGAAAATTGGAAATCAATTTTGGATATTCTACTTTTCAAGTGACCTCATACCAAGATTAATTTGCTCAACAGCTTGTCATTGATGTCCTAGTTCATGGGGCCTTAAACATGGACAATCTTTAATATCATCATTATTTTGAGTCTTGCTAGAGATTGAGGCTACCTAGGTTGATTGGTTCCGACCCGAGGAATTATCCATACAGTCACTAGGAGCATCTCTGAGTTCTGAAATCTTTCATGCATCTTTCATATTTGCATATCAATGGCGCCAACAAGGCAATTTCATCAACAGTATGGATGCACACACAGGAGTTGGGGCATCCGTTATCAATTTTTAATTTTCTTATAGTGGAATTCAACTTACATGATCATGGAATTTATAGTTTGGCAAAAATCCCTTTATAACCGTTGGGGCAGAAAACGGTCCATCTTTCACATCACTCATATCATCTTCAATCATATTCTTTCTCGGTTTGTACACCAACCCCTTTTCCGTTGGGACATAAACAGATGGTTCATACACCAACCCCTTTTGTTGGACATATGTGGTTCTCCCCCCTTTTTTTCACCGTTGGGGCAAAAATGGTTCATTTTCTTTCGAATTTCTTCCAATTGGCTTGTGAGAACCATTCTCGCTCGCCAATTGAGGGGGTAAGCTCAAAAATTTTAAATATTCTTTTATTCTTTGGTCTTCAAAGTTGTGCTTTAATCTTGAGAGAGAGTTGCGTCTGATCCAACTTTTCAGGTGTCTTAAGTTTTTGTGCTGCATTGTGTCTTCACACAAAGCAGCTCAAAAAGGGGCATCTGTAGACACCAAAATCCAGCCACTTGCAAGTCATCTATACCTTCCTGTCAGCCACATGTCAATCATTCATCCTTCCCACCATTATTTGGCCCAAATCCACACTTTCCCGCCATTATTTGGCCCAATTTCACCTTTCCCGCCATTTTTCATCCCCAAATTTATTTAAATTAATATTTATATATATATTTTAATATTTTAATATATTTTAATATATATATATATAAATATAGTTTAAGTGATTTAATCTAAGTCGTCCATATTTCATTTAATCTCATCCGTCCATCCTTCTTAATCCGTTTCACAACCTAGATTTATTCTCTACCCTTGGATCCACTTTAATCTTAGCCACACGTTCAAAGTGTTGTTAAAACCCTAAAGTGTGCCCTAAGAGTAGATTATAAATAGATCCACCTTGATGGCTCAAACCCTACTTCTATCTTGGCTATCTTTGCTATCTTTGCTATCTTTTGGACCTCTCTTCTATTTCATCTATCTCTTCAGCCATCCATCGCCGCCCCTTTTCGCCGCATCCATCGCCGCATCCATCGCCAACTTTGCCGCCATCTCTTCTGCAGTACTCTGCAGAATTCCCCATTCTTGTCACAAGTGCCCACGGGCGTTTACCCGCAGCCACAGACTCAGACCGGCGTCTGAAACCTTGATCCAGAAGCACGCGGGCGTTCAGCGAGTGCACCAGGGCGCCTTCTGCAGCCGATTTGATAGCCACATTACTTCCAGATGCCGCCTGGTCTAGCCGCGTTAACAGAGAACAAGTATAAATCAGTTTAAAGCAAGTAACTTCTTTTCTTTTATTAATCTGTTGTTGAACTCCTGCATTCTATTTTTCTAGGGTTTTAAATTGTTTCGAGGGCTCACACGGTGGAGCCCTCTTATTAATTTCTAACTCCTTGATAGTGTTAATGTGTGCAGGATTTTAATGGCAGATCTGGTGTGTTGATAGCAGCTGTTTAAGCTGGAGTGGTTCGAGCCAAAGGATACAACAAAACCCACTCACTTTGTTGGGATTAAGGATACGTCTTCGAAACGCCACCACTTTGTGCCAGCTAGGGTTTCGGAGAACCCTAGCACGAATTGTAATTTTTGTATCACAAAAAGGGTTACAGGCCCTGTTGTACTCAAAAGGAGTTTCTAAACTCCATTGATTAATAAAAATCGTTTGTTTTGTACAACTGTGTTTACATTACTTTTTATCGTGATTTCTTTATCTTTTGTTTGGCGTTGTATTTTTAATCTACACTCATGTTTTTCTATTTGATTAAAATTTTCAAATAGGTAACTTGTTTTGGCTAGGTACTATTGTTGGGTTGATGATGAGCCAAGGTTGGTTACTAAGCATATTTGACAAATGGCCTCATGAATAGACACATGCGATATTCTTTGAGCATACAAATTATTGATCAACTTCCCTAGGTACATTGGTCTATGTACCAAATTAAAAACCAATGACTTAAGAGTTCCAATGTGCATGAGAATGTTGGTTTTGAGATACAACCTAAAATACTCTTTGGCCATATGCGGTCTTTCTAGTAGGTGTTTCACAATTTTGGATTTATTTGCTAGAACATGTGACTAGCCATGTGTTATAACACATCATTGTTAGCTAGTAGATCCTATTGATTTCTTAAATTCAACAAAATTAATGTTTGAAGGTTACTCTAGAGCTCATGCCACATATCTCTTGCTTACCTTTTAACCAATGTACAACTTCCACTTGGTAGGGCTCCATAACTTTTACCTCCATTTATGTATTTTGCTCTTCATATCTTCCAATATGATAAGGCCAAATATTTTCAACATGAATTTAGACTATTTTTTGTATGCAAGGAATGGTCATATAAGCATTATCTTTGCCAAGTGTCCCTTGATTTGTACCAAGGAATATTTTGATAGGCTTATCCCAAATAAAGGTGGCAAGTAAACAATTATTATGTCTTGCGTTGCTATAAGATTTGATAGCCTATACAACAAGATTAACACCTTTTCTATAACACCCACTGTCTTGATTGGTATTCCATTGAAAAGCATTGTCCTAGAATCTATTCTAGCAAAGCTTAAACTCATAGCATCATATATTACCTAGGGTATGATTGTGATATTATATTTTGGATTCAATATATAATTATGTAGTACCCAAATTTATAAGCACATAGATAAGTATAAGGGAAGAGACTTGGTCTTACCCATATCAAGAGATGATCATTGATGTGCAAAATTAGAATCTAGAAGGGACACTGTGTCACTTGCTAAACCTTTTAGAGTTGCTTCAAGTATATTTACTTGTTCAAATATCATCAAGGTTTCTTTCAAATCCTTTACCTCTTTCATAATATTATCTCCAGAACTGTTCATTGGCTTAGTTACCTTTTGAGCTAGTCTTTGATAAAATTCCAACATGTGTTCCCTTTTTTCTTGTGAATGTCGAGTAGTACAATTTTTGGTAAGCTTGATTTCTTTGAAAATGTAAGCTTATTTGGACCACACTATTTTACAAGTAATTATGGTAGCTACTTTTATGGTTTCTCCCCTTATGAGAATAGTATTTGCTCTTGCTAATATTCTTCATATTTTTCCCTTGTTTGCTCTACTCTTTTATTCATGTTTTCCATATCTTTGACCTCCTAAGCATATATTGACTAAGTAGGACAACTCGTCCTTATGTCTAGATTGATCAAACACATTATGGAGTGCTTTCTAACTTTAAAGGAATTATATGGATCCATTGCAAGAGCTACAAAGTCATATGCATTTTGAGCTACCATTGAGTGTAAGTGTGGTTGAAAATTTTGATAAGCACTACCATCATTAAATGTTGAGCACTTGATCTTGACCAGAATACAATATTCTCTATTTTTTTTATCTATAACAACAAAAATATACTCTTTACTAACCTTACCAATGTGCATAAACTTTTGCTCTGAAGGAAGTTCCTCTTGTGGGTATGCTTTGTATCCTACCCCTGCATTTTGCTTGTCCATCCTATTAAGTTTATTAGTCAAGTGTTGTACGACAACCCCTATTTCTTGCACTATTTGATATTATGGGGTGGTCATGGTAGGCGTATTTTTTATTAGAGAGAGATATGAGCCATATGGTTTAGGTAATATATTCAATTGTGGAAAAAATATGGTCAGAGATGGAACTAGTGAGTTTATATAATGAATCTAAGGGGTATCTAACATGGTGGATCTAGGTGGGAGTTTTCCTAGCAATATGAGCATATTTTTTGCATTTATGACCACCTAAAAGACTTATGGAAATCAAATATCAATTTCACTCTTGAGGTAAGTAACATAAGCTTGAGGATTCACTTTACATAATTTGACCCCTAACATTGTAATACGTTCTTGAACCGACGACACCAAGGCAAAGAGCTCAAAAAATCATGCAATTTGAACAAATGGCTAAAAATATTTTCATATGCAAAAGTTATGGCCTCCAAAATTTTTGCCCTAATGGACCTCAAAAAAGGAAAAAACTAAAGCTTCAAACCTTGGATATTTAGTAACCAATTACAATTGCCATTTGAAATTCTCTGATTCGCTAATGTCCATTGATTTTTCACTACCTAAGAACCATTGGGTTGCTTACTAGTTTGAAATTCTGACACTTATCATTTTCTCATTGGTTGGATGTATATAAATAGGTAAAATTTGAATATTCATGGCATTATAAGTGACCACATCAACCGCCATCTCATCCATTAATTTAATCTTATTTACAAAATAGCTGAGGTGTATTGGAGAGATTCAAACCATGGTGTCGCCCACGTAAGCACATCATGATGACCATGTCTCCAATTGTATTATTGGGAAGGGAATGCAACACCCCTCTACATGACATGTTTCCTAGTAGCAACAACAAAAAGAAATAATAATGCATGGTTTGAATACATAGCCTCACTCTCCAAAATAAATTACTATTGTACAACTTACCACCACATGCAATCATGGCAAAAGTGTTGGTGCTTCCATAAAAGACCATTCATTTGGTCTACTATAGCAAAATAAAACTTTGGCATGAATATATCCTATGTATTTCTATCTCTTCTCCACATTATGTGTTACCATGCTACAACAACCATTTATATGGAAGTATGACTTTTAGAATTTGATAATCTCCTCTTACACACAGATGCACAAAAGACATTGTCTCCAAACAAAGTTTCTTACAATCCCAAGCATATTCTATTTGAATACCTTAATACACACTCTCCTTGCTATAATGGTATTATCTTAGTTGGATAAATGCATGGCCCTTATCCTTGAATAAGGGCAATGTGCTCTTTTGGTCAAAAGAGCACTAAGCCAGAGCAAGAAATACATATCAAATGCAATAATTTGAATTCAAGTTTCATACCTGTAACCATTTGAAGAATCAACTTCTTTCTCTAATCCAAACATTTGCATTTTATAATAACTTTGAGCAATATGAGACCATAATATCTTGAAATTAAAATTTTGAAGTGTTATTTGAAATAAGTAAGGCATTTTTATACAATACAAACAAATAATAAGAAATGGGACAAAAAATCCTTTTTGCCTCTTATGCGGATATGGCTTATGATGCTTTGAGGAGGAAATCATCCTAGAGTTTGAAAGAAAAATTAGAGGATTCAAATGACATTTCTATATGACCAAGTAAGGCAAATCTATATCTACTCTGATACCATCTTGGAATTCACACATAATTCAAAAAACAAATAGAAGTAATCCATTCACTCAAGTCTTATACAAAAAGCATAAAAGGATGAAAAATGAAAGCAAGAGACATAGAAACTGTGGGTACCGATGAGAACCATAAATAATGACTATATTATCCATTAATAAGTATCACGACACTTTGATATAATGGATGGAGTGTTGGGACTACTTATACCAATACCAAAACCCCAATTACATAAGTGAACTTAACCTCAACCAATATAATAAGAGGGCTTTAGGTTAATTAAATGTTATAAGCTAGGTTTAACTATAACAAGGTTAATCGCAACCCATAGGGCTTACATAATAAAATAATACAATAAATGAAATACAATTATACAATGATTGCCCATATGCCTATAAAAGACTACATCGTAAAATGTCATCCTTCGCCATAAATCAAATTACACCTTTAACGAACAACTTGACAATTATGCATGTATTGCTTGGAAAGGTTCGAATATGGGTCTCCTTCTTGAAAGTCAAGGACTTTAATTGGTTCAACTCATGCCATTTGTTGTCATTGCTTTCAATTGATAATCCCACCAAAATAATTGTAGTTTTCCACACTAAGGAGGGATTCAACTTACATAGTGTGAGGGAAGGTAAGTTGAGGATTGCAATACAAGTAATAGTTGAACATTGTTTAGAAAGAATGGATGATATGAGACAAACATGAATGTCATCTATGAAAATGTATATCGTGATCACCCCTAATATTCCAAGATATCATATTTATTTTTAATTTTTTTAAATTATTTGTGGGATTAGCCTCATTTCTTGTTAACTCTTGAGATATTTGCTTTTGTTTTCCCATATCAATATCCCTTTGAGTTTTATATTCTCTTTATTTTTTCTTGTTGGGTCTTCCTCTCTTTTTTCATTCCCACCAACACTTACATCTTCATCAATCCATTTGTCTTTTTCACATTGTTCTTAGTGAGAATTGTCATATATAGCTTTGTCTTACTCTGAAGGATTTGAAGTGCAAGGAATATCCTAAAAAACACTTTCTTCTTTATGTTTCCCTTGAAACCCTGAAGTGCAAGGACACTTCTCCTTAGCAATTACCTTCTTATGCTACCTTAAAAACCTTAAATATTTATGGATATCCTCTATTCACATATCTTATTTTACTATTCATGGAATCGTAAAGTGCAAGGGACAACCTCTACACTACTTTCTTTTCCATTGCTAGGAGAGGATTTTATGCTACTTAAGAAAAAATAAATATTTTACCTAGAATAAACTTGATCTCTTCTACCTCTTTTGATTTAAAGTTTTTCTCTACATCTTACTTTACACCTTTAATTCCTTTTAAATTTGAACTTGCACATTGTACTATCTCATCCCTTGTATCGTTCCTTGTTTCTTTTATTGATTGATTTGAGTGAACTATGGTGGCTTTTGCCATTTAACATTATAAATTGTACTTCTACTATAGTATGATTTCCTTGCTTCATCTTAAAGTTTGCTTCATGACCAAAAATTTATCTTTTTTTTTTTTTCACTTTGCAATATCTTTCCATGTGTCTAATATCATAACAATTACAACATTGCAATGGAATATTTTCATAATCTACTTGTTGATCCCATTTTCTTGATTCAAATTTAGTCTTAATGAATTGTAGCAAAGGTTGTGAATTATCCTTAGCAGTACATATCGAGGTTTATATATCTTCCTTTTGCTTTTTAGTAGTTGGTCCCTCCTTGATGAACTCTCCTAGTGTATTTCTAATAACCTTCAAAATATCCGTATTTATAAGTTGATATGGAATTCCAAATAGCCTAACCCAGGCTTAAAGCCTTTTAATAGTTTCTATCTTGCAAGAAATTTTTTCACTCCATGGTCTTAAATGAAAAGAATCTCTTCTCCTAAACTATGGGCCAACACCCATTATTTTATCCCTGATTTTCATACTAAAAAAAATGATGAGAAAAATATCTTTAGTAAGAAAAGTCATAAAATAATTTGAATTCAATTCCCAGGTTGATCCAATTTTGGGTCTCTAAAATCCATAAACAATATCCATAAAACTTATATATTAATCTTTGTTTTTAAAAACTATGATATTATGCTCATTAACAATGGTTTTTATTTATTTACATATAAAAGTCCAAATTAAGTGGATCAAATTTATGTAAAAATAAATCAGAAAGCAAGCTAGCATAAGCATAATTTTAAAGAAATCTAAATCTATATTTTCCTTCATGAATTTAAAGAAAACAAGGTAGCACTTTTATATCTTTTATATGCTATACTGAGAGTGTCATTGTCAGTGGAGAGCGCACCAATTTCTAGAACATAATAGTGAGAAGAATAACCTGGAACATTACACCAATTTCTAGAACATTATAGTGAGCAGAATAACCTGGAACATTACAGCGAGAAGAATAACACTATTAAAGAAATAAATAAATAAAGGTCAGATTGATACTAATTTTTAGAATATTAAGGTGAGAAGAATAAAACACTGAAGAAATAAGAAAGGCAAATTAGTGCGCTGCTCCATCGCTTCACATCAAACGAAACTTCCCGACTTCTTAGTAGTCCAAACTTGAAAGGTAATTCATCTGTAGACGAATAATTAAATTGATGTGAAATTCCATCACAGCAATATTTTATCATTACTTATTTTTAAGTAAGATAAATAATTCTACGTAAATAGATGGAGGGTTTCCATAGAATACTGAAAAATTCCCATCCTGGAATTTTCTTTTATGTCACCACTACTTTTTATTAATAATGTTTATTTGGACATCATTATTTAATTTTAAATTATGATTAAAATTAAAATTAAAATTAAAATTAAAAATATGTTAATATTATGTTTTAAGATTAAAATATGTTAATGTTATATTTTAAGAGAAAGATAAAAAGATATTAACATAGAACAAAATTTTAATTATGTTATTAAACTCACATCATTGCCTGTAACATCGTTAAATTTTTCCTTTTCTAAATTTCCACCACTTACGGCACGCGTTACGTGCCACGAGACACGTTTAAGGACATACGTGATCATCGTCGGTTAACTTGAACGTTACGTTTGCGTCAACGTTTAGCCCTTGAATTCAACCGTTGAACACGTTCGTGCCCCCTCCAAATAGGACTATAAATCCACACCGTGCTGCAGTCCCAGAACAAAGAAAATTAGATACATATTCCCTTCTAGGTAATAACTGTGGACAGAGAGATCTTCTTCCTTATCTATGGACATTTTAAATGTTTTCAGTTTTCCTGCTCTCCTTGGCTTGATTTGCTTCTGTATTTTCTACATCCGGAGAGAGGCTAACAAGGCTGTGCCACCGTCATATCCCATCGTGGGTTCGTTGTTTTCCTTCTCGAAAAACCGAAGACGGCTTCCCGAATGGATTACGGAGCTTCTGAAAATTGTGCCGTCCCACACCATCAAGCTCCAGCGGCTGGCCGGCAGAAGGGCGGTTATCACTGCCAATCCCGCCAACGTAGAGCATATATTGAAGACGCGCTTCGAAATTTATCCCAAGGGCGATTTGTTCTCGTTGGTCTTGCACGATCTGTTGGGAAGAGGGATCTTCAACGCCGACGGTGAGACCTGGAAATTGCAGAGGCGAGTCGCCAGCTTCGAGTTCAGCACCAAGTCCTTGCGCGACTTCATTCACGACACCGTTCACGGCGAGATCACCGACCGCCTCCTGCCGCTCCTCAGAAAAGCCGCCGCCGCTGGCAGTCGGTTGGATATGCAGGACGTGTTGCAGAGATTTGCCTTCGACAACATCTGCAAAGTGGCCTTCGGAACCGACCCCGGTTGCCTCGATATTTCGCTCCCCGTCTCGGAGTTCGCGGAGGCCTTCGAAGTCGCCACCGCTTTGATCGTGAGAAGGTTCAGCGACGTCGTGCCCTTTGGCTGGAGGGTAAAACGGATGTTAAACCTCGGTTCCGAGAAGACATTACGCCACGCAATCCAGCGAGTTCACGGTTTCGCCGAAGAGGTTATCCGCAAAAGAAAGGACGATGATGAGTGCGGCGGCCATCAAGACCTCTTGTCCAGATTTCTAGGCGTCGCGGAAAAAGACTCGCACCACGATTTTCTGAGAGATATTGTCATAAGCTTTATCTTGGCGGGGAGAGACACGACGTCTGCGGCGCTCACGTGGTTTTTCTGGCTGCTGTCCTCTCATCCTCAGGTCGAAGAACGAATTAATGGAGAAATCGCCAGGGTTGTTGCTGCGCGAGGAGAAAAGGAGGCTTCAGGGTTCTGTTATGAAGAATTGAAAGAGATGAATTATCTGCACGCGGCGATCTGCGAATCTATGAGGCTCTATCCGCCGGTGCCGTCTGATTCAAAAGAGGCGTCGGAACACGATGTGCTGCCGGACGGAACGGTGGTGAACAAGGGGACGCGCGTGACGTATCACCCGTATGCGATGGGACGGATGGAGAGCATTTGGGGCAACGATTGTTTGGAATTCAAGCCGGAAAGATGGCTGAAAGAGGAGGAGAACGGATCGGCTGTGTTCGTTTCAGAAAACTCTTTCAAGTATCCGGTGTTTCAGGCGGGGCCTCGAATTTGCTTGGGAAAGGAAATGGCGTTTATTCAGATGAAATGCATCGCAGCGAGCGTCATGGAGGAATTTAGCATCAAGGTAGACCCCAATTTGAATCCCAAGTTCATTGTCTCTCTCACTTCCAAAATGGAAAATGGGCTTCCTGTAGTTGTGAAAAAAAGATCAAATTAGAAGAGGGAGCCGAATTCAGAAAATGACGCTTCAAAAATGAACTTTGATAAAATCAAGTAAACTTTACTTTAAGTAAGTTATTGGTTTCGTTTCTGAGATGGTACACACGCTTGAGAGACATGAGGTCGGTATTAAACCGACAATCTTCGCACCCTATTTTCTTAAGATAAAGATTCAAACTTCTTGATGAATGGGTTAAAGACCATTTTGCGAAGACTTAGACTTCAAACTCTTTTTTTTGAGGAGCGATTTCAAAGACCATTTTGCGAAGACTTAGACTTCAAGCTCTTTTTTTTGAAGAGCGATTTCAAAGACCATTTTGCGAAGACTTAGACTTCAAGCTCTTTTTTTTGAAGAGCGATTTCAAAGACCATTTTGCGAAGACTTGGACTTTTGATTTACTTATTTTTCAAGATTAGATTCAAACTCTGTCGATATGTTTACATTACACTAATTAATAAGTAAAACATTTAAGTGACTAGATTTTAAACTCTTTTTCAAAGATCATATTCAAACACTAATACTTTTAATCTACTTATTTTTTTAAGAATAGATTCAAACTCATTTGATCTTTTCACATTTACACTAATAATTGCACTCACCTAAAACTTTTCACGGATTAGATTTTAGGTTTCACGGATTAGATTTTAGATTCTTTTTCAAAGACCATATTCAAACACTAATACTGTTGATCTACTTATTTTTTAAGAATAAATTCAAACTCTTACTATTATTTTACACTAATTATACTCACTACTTAAAATTTTAAATTTAATTTACTCACTATTTAGAATTTTAAATTTTCGATTCCTTTCCAAAAACCATGTCGAGACACTAATACTTTAATCCACTTAGAATAAATTCAAACTCTTTGCATCTTCTTACAACTCATAAATTTTCATTTTAAATATTTTCCCGAAAGATGTTCAAACACTAATAAATATATAAGTGAGGTTATTTAAAAAAACTTAATTGATCCTTCAATATTTATTACAACCTTTATTTGCTGAAGTTTGTTGATTGTCCATTTATGGTCACACATTTTATGTAACACATTTTATAAAAGAGAGTTTGGAATTTGGAGAAAACGTAAAGTCATATTATTATGTGAGGATCTTTATCTGCTGAAGTTTGTCCATTGTCCTTTTATTGCCTAAAACGGAAATTGATTTATGGTAACACATTTGTTTAAAGAGAATTTGGAATTTATTTTTGATGAAAAGCTAAATTATATTAATAATAAAGTTTAACATGAAAAAAAGTGGCGGGTGGCAATGATCACACCCCTGGAAGAGACAAGCCAACCCTAACCACGGGTTGGGAAACCACAAACCAGAGCTCACTACAAACTAGGCAACATCAATCAAACAGGTAGTGAAACTTGCATGCAATCAGAAAGTTTGTGGTTGCACGTCTATGTTGGAGTCCCATGGAATGGCCAAGGTATGCGGTAATCCATCTGTGTGTCCCTGATCCTCATGAACATTTGAATCTCCCCAGCCCTGTCCTCGAGATCTATCAAGCTGGCAATTATGTGCACTTATATCCCCTGCATTCCAGGCACGATCCTGTGTGCCACCATTAACTTCCACCAGCTCATCCCAGGCACCTCTGGGTGGAGAACATGAAGGTGATTGAATTGGTTGTGCATTCCATCCATCATTGTAGGTAAAAATGTCATGTCCCCAACCTCCCTGTGCATGCACCAGACGTGGCAGTTGATGAGACCTCGAGCGAGAACAGGATGTCTGCTGTGCGTTGTTTGGAAAAACCCTGCTAACTGAGCAAGGTGCATTTTTCTAGTCATCCAAAAGTTCCTTCATGTGCGCCTGCTCAATGTCAAGTTTAGCCTGTTGATTGCAAATCTGGAACCATGTATCTTGAAACACCTCTATTTTGTTAGCTAGAGAAAATTCATCAGAAGGATTTTGATGCTGAAAAACTATCTTGTTTCTAGATTTCCACATGTGAAAAAGAAGACTAATTCGAAAGATGTGCCACACTTTGGACAAGGGAAGAACAAATTTAATCTTATCCCCTAACAGAGCTTGCTGCCATGTAAGGGATTCATCCTGGAATTGGGAAAAAAAAGACCATCCCCATTCCCAGGCACTCCTTGCTCTTGTGCAGAACCAGAAAATATGAGGAGAAGATTCATCCTCATTACAAAATGCACATTTAGGGTTTGCAACTCCCAAGTGCTTGAGTCTGTCTCCTAAGGGTAAACTTTGAAAGAGAAGGCTCCAAGCAAAAAAAGATTGTTTTGGCTCAAGAAAAGAAGACCAAACTATCTGAAATCGAGCCTTCCAACCAGAAATCGCCACTAGATCTCCCCATTTATCATTAAGTCTAGGGACCATTGGCAACATTGGGGAGAGCCACTTGTAACCCAATTTAGCTGAGTAATTCAACAATGGTATATCCGAAAACCAGGACCAATCTTTCCACCATGGCCTCTAAGAGTGCTGCCCACACTTGTGCCACATGGAAAAGGGGATAATGTCAATTATTGAGTCATAAGTGAGCTTGTCACCAGTGCTCAACTGAAATTGTTGTTTAAAAAGCGGCCAAGGGATCCAATCCCTTGAGGTTTGAGAATAAAAATCAGAAACTATAGATATACCTTTTTAAAAAAAAATTTGGGCATGAATCCATGGGACCTGAGCAAGAGGAGTTCCCTGAATGTTAATCACCGAAGACCACCAGATGTTTAAAGAATTGATGGACAGTCCTTTATGGCCTCCATTCCCTTTCCACTTAAGCCAAGGAGTGAATTGCTGCCATGATTTCCAAATACTTTTAATCACAAAAGAACCAAAGATTTTCACAAAGACTGGCATTACAATTAGGGAAGGGAGGTCAATTCCTCTCCAGGCTTTTTTGTTCAAAGGCAGCCTTGAAGAAATACAATGTCTGATGAGGATTTTCTAGGCCTCCGAGCCTTTAAGGGCTCGTATGATCCATTTGGCACAGAGAGCCGTGCCTTGTCTTTTACAGTCAACCATGCCCATTCCTCCTGAAGCTTTAGGTAAACAACACATATCCCAAGCAACCCGATGAAAACCTTTCTTCTCAGTTGAGTTTGCCCACAAAAAATTCCTCAATAGTCTTTCAAGCTTAAGGTAGCATGCTTGTGAAGGGACCCAACAAGAAGATTAATACACATGAGTAGAGGCAAGGACCTTAGAACAAATATGGAATTTTCTTGCCAGAGACATCTTTTTAGTAATCCAATACTCAAGCTTTTTCTCAACTTTCTACAAAACATAGTTCCATAGCTGAACAGGGGAACCATAAAAGGCAAAAGGGATCCCTAGAAATTTGAACACTTCTCCTGGCAAAATCCAATGCCATTGAAACTGTTCTAGCCAAGGAGGGAGCGGGGTAGGGGACTACCGATAACAAGAAGTTTTTCTCCATTGAATACTAGAACTAGAGGCCTGACAAAAAACTTCCAAACATCTGAGTGCTTCCTTCACTGAGTGTTCCTCCTCTAAAAGAGTGAGAAAAGAGTCATCAGCAAAGTGACCATTAATGAGTTGAATTTGGTTATCAGGGAGAGAAATACCCTTAATTTGGCCCAAAGAAGCATGCCTAGCAAGAAAATATCCAAAGGCTTCAACAACAAGGATATACAGAGAAGGAGCCAAGGGACAACCTTGCCGAACAGATCTGAACAAACCGATTGGCCTAGTTTGATGATTATTCAAAGATAAAACAGTCGAAGCATCCTGAAAAAGAATATTGACAGATTGAACAAACACAGGCCCAAACCCTAAATACTGTAACATGGAAAGAATGAAGTTCCATTCAATTCTATCATAGGCCTTTTCAAAATCAATTTTCAAGAAGAGGGCTTGCTGACCAGACTGCCTAGCCCATTCCATACCTTCCCAAACTGCAATGACATTATCCAATATATATCTGCCTTTAATAAATCCTGTTTGCTTTGGCCTAACAATAAGAGGCAATAGGGGCCGAAGTTTCAGAGCCAGGGCTTTGGCAATAATCTTATAGCTGACATTGAGCAAGGTAATTGGCCTCCAATTTGTTATACATTCAGGATCCCCTTGTTTTGGAATGAACTTGATATTACCTTGGTTCAAAATTGCTCCAAGAGAGCCACTATGCATGGCTTCAAGGTAGAATTTGTGTAAATCAGAACCAACAAAGTCCCAACATGCCTTGTAGAATTCACAAGGAAATCCATCCAAGCACAGGGCCTTCTCATTGGCCATTTGATTTAATGCTGAGGCAAGGTCATCAATAGACAAATACTTTTCACACTCCTCTATTTGAGCTACAGAGAGTTTGTTAGGGACAACATCCATGCAAATCTTGAGAGCTTCATCCCTCTCTGGAGAAGAAGACTGAGCAACAAAAACTTGAGTGTAATGCTTAACAAAAATGTCAGCAATATCTGGGTAGAGAGGTATGGCGAATACCATTGTCCACAATAGCTTTGAATTTAGTGGCATTGCGAGGAGGACGTAACTTTTGGAAGAATTCCTTAGAAACTCTGTCCCCAATTTTAAGCCAATGTAGGCGGGCCTTGATCTGAGCACCTTTAGCTTCATAGAGCTCTGCCACCTTGAGCTCATGACGAACCTGAGCAGCATGCCCCTGCAAAATAGGACAGAGAGGGTTGGATTCAAGCCTACAAGAGGCTTTTGTCAGTTCAGTGCATAAAGCAAGCAAAGAATTTTTTCTAAACTGAGCAACTTTCTTGCCCAAACTGCAAAGAAGGGCTGTGGTTCGGGATATAGCATCATTCCACCACTCAATCCATCCTTCTTCACCAACAAGTCTGTCCCCCAAATTCCAGACTCTCCGAATATGACACATCATGGAAGAATGCTGAAGAAAGGATGTGTTAAGAAAAAATTGAGACTTAATACCCTGAACAGGTACCACAAAAGATAAAACAGTGAACATAATTGGGGAATGATCAGACCCAATAGTACCAGCAATAACCTCCACAACTAGAGCATCACCATGCTTCCGATGAAAATAAAACTGGGTATGGTCTGACAACATAGCTCTATCTAAACGTTTGAGAATCCTTGCCCGCCCAACTTGAAAGTTATTCCGGGTAAACCAAAGGTGCTCATCAAAAGAAGCAGGAGAAAGACAAGAATTAGGGTCAGACAAACATAATTTTTTTGTTCATAAAAAACCAGGCTTCACGCTCACCAAGGGCCCACCTATGGTTTAGACCCCCAATTTTATCAGAAGCACGCTCAACCATATTAAAATCTCCACAGATGATCCAAACTATAGGAGGCAAAGAAAAGGCACACCATTTCCAAAGCAAACAGCGCTCCGGAGCACTTTGGAGGCATATACATTTAAAATTCCAAAGGACATTTCGTCAACTTCAAGCAAAATCCAAACAGCTTGGTTAGAAGGGTCAACCCCCCAATCAACAAAATTCCCATGCCATCTATTGGCCAAGAGAATAACAGCACCACCACGACCGGGAGGGTGCTTGGTGGAAAAAAGTTGACTACTAGGGTAAATGAGCGCACAGGCACACTGCAATTGGAACTCAGTAATTTTAACTTCTTGCAAGCAAACAATATCTGG
The DNA here is from genome assembly GCA_028583015.1 of Wollemia nobilis. Taxonomy (NCBI): domain Eukaryota; kingdom Viridiplantae; phylum Streptophyta; class Pinopsida; order Araucariales; family Araucariaceae; genus Wollemia; species Wollemia nobilis. The sequence goes on along the minus strand of JAQPPZ010000755.1, from coordinate 3,991,990 downwards.
GCCCCCATACTTGGTTGCACAAAAAGTAATATCATCACGAACCATGTATCTTCGAACTGGGTCTATCAGTCCTCTAACATTCCATGATAGAAAAATCATTCTGACCTGTCGAGGATCAAACTTCCTCTGACCTCATCAGAGTCACCCAGAATAGCAAGCGACTAAAACGAGTTGCTAGAAAAGCTTCCCAGTTGTCAATTTTTGTCTGCATGCAGACCCTGCACTGGACTACGAGACCTTCGTCTTCGGGCATTCATGCCTTCTTTTTGCTCCAATTGGTGAGCAACCATGGAGACAGAGAGGATACCATCATATTTAAGAGCCATCGACATATCTTCAGCCACAGCTGCTGAATTGGAAAGGATTTGAGTACTTGGGGAAGCATTTTGGGATGGAACTGGGACATGCAAGGGCGGTTTTATCGCTGTGGCTTGAGCATAGGAGCCAACAGGCTGACCCCCCTGAGGATTATGGACAGAGGACTGGCCTCCCTGAGGGCCTTTACCAGGGACATGCTTGCCTTTCTTGGAGACCACCTTCCAGTCACTGTCAGACCCATCTTTGGTTGGCTAGTTTTTCTCATTAGAAGCTTGATTAACAGGGGTTGGGCCCTTGGATTTAAACTTATCTGCCATTAAGGGACAATCTTTAATCTTGTGTGCGGCAGACTGGCACCTGTAGCAAGTGTTTGGCAAATTGACATACACCACTCTCTGGTGGATATTAGTATCACCTACCTTAATATCAATAAATTCCTTGAGGGAATTGGCCAAATCAATTTTCACACAGAGCAGACGGGTAGGCCGAGCATTATAGAAGCGCTGAGGCTCTTCACATACAAATTCCCCAACTTTCATGGCAACATCACGAATAAATGGGACCAATGCCATTGGCAAACCTGGGAATTCAACCCACACAAGGACAACAAGAGAGACACCATTGGCAACCTGGAAATTCTTGTGCCATGGTTGACAAATAAGCAATGTGCTATGAACATAACAAGGACCCTTGCTGAGAACTTTTTGACACACTCTAGATCAGAGAACCGAATATGAAAGAAACCTTTGGTCGGGTTTTGCACTGAGACTCTACAAAGATACCATATGGGTTCCAATAGCTTTGAAACCAGTTTCGTAGAATTGCATCAGAGGGGATACGGCCCAAGAAGTAGCCTATGATAGTATTTTGCTCTAGCCAAGTACAAGCTTTATTGAAACTATCGAGGGGAATAGAAATGTCTGGCACATTACCTTGTGGAACACCGTGGGAATGAACTTCCGAGGTTGCTTGCCCGCCATCCTTTTCTCCATCGGCTTCACCAGACGATGAACCAGGAGGAACCAAATGTGACATATTAAAAAAAAACACGGTAATTCCACCCAAGGCGAATCAATAATGGAAGGACAAAGCAACAGATCCCATCCACTGGCACATGCAGCACTATGACGAGGCCAAAAATCACACATGCAAACGATGAATGCAAAGTCGGATCGGCTCCTCAGGATGAGTTGCAAAGCAAAACCCTAGTCCGATCCACAGGTTTAAATCTTGCCAAATGGAATTTGGAATTTAGGTTTATGAATAAAAACATAAAGACCTATTATTTTGGGAGAATGGTATGCCTTGTATAACAAAAGCCGATACATTTAAGTTATTTTTTATGAATTAAATTTAAATTTTCATTAAAAATTCAATGTTTTTATTATTACAATATTTATATCAAAATAATATTAAATAATTAATATAAAAATATTATTAAATTATTATTTTTTTAATATATATTAATTAAAAATTAAATATTAAAATTTAAAAATATTAACAATAAGCCTTCTTAAATTATTAAAACAATATAGCTGAAAATCATAAAGATAATTTGTAAGTAAAGGGAAAACAAGAGGAAGCTACTATTTGGAACCAACAACTTATAGGAGTTTTTCAATGTGTCCACTTTTTCACATAAACAACCACCAACGACCTTGATGGGCCTTGATGGGTGCACCAATCAACATTGTGTTTTAACAAGTTGATAAAAGAAATATTTTTTAAGTGTGTTTAACATCAAATATTTATTATAAAAATTAAATTAATTTTAAATAATTTTTAAATTTTTTAAACTTGTGACTAAGGTTTGAATTTAGGTTTTTTTTTATAGTTTTTTTATATATTTTTAAGATTTAATAATTTATTTGTTAAATTTATTTATTTATTTATTTTTAATTTATAAATTTTAGCATATAAAAGATTAAAATAATTTGTAATCTTTTAATCTTAAAATATATTAATTGATAGATATAATTTAAAGTAAACAATTATATAAAAATTATATGATTTCAGAGATGGGAGCGAGTCTCATATATTTTTTATTTTAGAAAGTAAACATGCACTGTGATTGCAAGGAGGAAACAAGTATGAGCACGAAGTAAGTACAAGCAAAGAGCGAAGTAAGAACTCTAGGAGAATTCATCTAGGAGAGACCAACTACTAAGGAAAGAAGGCATGTTGTATACGCTCAAATATGTGTTAAGATAAACATTTTAAAACCTTTATCCTAATCCATTAGGATTAAATCTAAATCAATAGAATGAGATCAACAAGTGGATTATGAAAACAATGCATTCTAATGTTGATTTCTCCTGCAATGAGGCTCTCCAAGCCTTCTCCTTGTTTCTTCTTAAGACTTTCTCCAAGGTCTTTAATCTTGCAGCTTCAAAAATACTTCAGTGAGACCTTCCTTGATCTCTTCAATATTTAATTATGGAAGTTTTGTAGTGAGATCTCCTTCTTGGATCTCATAACCCGCTACTACTGAAATATGCAAAAGGACTTTTGTTAGTCCTTCTCAATGCCCAATCTTCCAACTATGGAATTTCTTCAAAAAAGGCCTTCTATGGACCTCTTCTTCAATGTGAAGTTTTCAATCTTCAACGTGGCTTCCTTGGCAACTAGATCTTCTTCTCAATATCCAAATAAGAGTCTTCAATCCACAAATCCTACAATGGGACCTTTTCCTTAGGCCTCAAAATCCCCACTCTGAAACTTGTTGCTTAAGGTACTAGATTGATTCCAAAGAAAATATTCTTCCTAGGTCTTGTAGGAAGCTTCCCAACTTTCTTTGAATCCCCTTTCTTCTGCAACAAAGTATTAGGCAATGATAAAAGAAATTTCTATAAATATATAGAAAATAATCTCCAGTTTTTGGATTGTCAATCTAGTGAGAGCAATGTTGAGTTCTAGTCTTCACAAGTTTTTTGCAACTCTGTGGAAAAACTCTAGCCAATAGTAAATTTCAAAAATCTCAAAATAAAATTTACAATATCCTCTCAATCTCTCTTGTGGCTCTCTCTATTTCCTATTGATCTACCTAGTGCTCTAATACCACTGTTAGCTTTTGAAGCTTTAAACTTAAAGGAAATGCAACCACAAATATAAAAATAAGCATACAATGTTATAACTATGATAACAACTAACTAATATGCATAAAAATATGATAGAAAACTTGATACAATGCTAAAAAAAAGCTCATATATGAAAGGTCACGAAAATATACAATGCTCTTCAATGGATGTCACTACCTCTCCATATTTGCAAAAATTGATCTACATTGTATCTACTACTACTCTATCTATGCACTCCAAAATCCTCTCTATCTTCTACTCTATGAGGGCCTATTTATAATGAGATGCAACTTTTTGCCTTCAATATTCCTATGAAACCTCACTATTCTATTCTAAGAACTTATGTACATGTGGACTACATGCACATTTACATCATTGCACATTTTAACACTTGTGCATGTATTACATTGCTTTAATAAAGTACTTAAGTCCTAATAAAATTCTAATATAAATATGTACCCATGATGGTACATTTAGTAAAGAACCAAATAATGTAATATATTCCAACAACTTGCTAGAAATGGAAATAACTACAACTAAAATGAAGTAAAGAATAGAGAAGAAAATGAAGCATAAAATAACTATTCTTTCACACTAAGCTACAACAATATTAATCTAAAGCTAATATGGATAACTATTCCTCTCAAGAGATGAAATGAAGCAACTATATTATAGTCATAAAATGCAAGAAAAATAATAAACTAACCTATTCTATAGCAAATAAAACACACACAAAATAATAACTTAATCTAGATTATAACAAATGGAAATACAAGAAAATGGTATCTTCTACCTAGCTAGGAGTGGGCCCTTGATCCACAACAACGTGGAAGGGAAAAAACTAAACTCAACTCACATGAAATGGAAGGTAACAACAATTTAAAGAATAATATTATTTCAGATCATAATGTCTTTACAAGGTACAATGGATATCAACTAAAGTTCCAACAACATAACATTATATTTCCTATCTATCTATGTTATATACTAGTGTTGTTCCTCTTATTTATAATGGAGAGGACAAGGTCCTCTCTTACCTTCATAGTTAGGTTGTTACAATAGAAAATATCCATGCAAATATATAGGTAGTCTTATCAATAAATGAAGATAAGAAATAAGTGTAACTACAGTTAAAACTGGTCATCTGACTACATAGGATCTTATTTGCCATAGTGGAGAGGTTGAAAATAGAAAAGTGAAGTTTCAAAATGGATTTCCAAACCAATGCATGCAAAACTACCTTTGTCCTATTCTTATAAATTGCTACCAGTTGTGTTGAGTCAACAACAATTGACTAGTTGATAACATACTGCATGTGTGGTTGCCAAAATAGAACTCAGTTGACTACAACAATGAAATAAAATTTACAAATTAGTTTGGTATTATTTCAGACATGCTCTAATTTTTCCTCTTCTATCACGTCAGCTATTGGTTACTATCACCACATCCCTTGTTATCTACAACTGCCATGTCAAGAGCTCGTGCATTCCCAACATCCAGTGCTAGGCTATTATCATCGACTAGGGACAACCTGTAGTATATGTTCTATCCAAAAATGCATTGTCTCCTTCAATGCTAGTTGAGTGTCGTTAAGTATGGTGTTGCTTGTATAATACTGCATTTAGGGGCCTATTACAATCTTGATCTTTGACACTACATGAACTACGGTCTCCAATGTTATCATTATGAACTCTAGCTATGTATGAAATCTAATAATTTTTATTTATTCACCTTGGTATTAATTAGCATAAACACCCTTTATTTTCCATTCTTGGCATGTAATATCTCTTGGTGAGAGATGAATTTTTTGGGTGCTAAATCCTAAACCAACCTTAAAATTATAAATACTCTCTTTTGGTGGCATTTCCATTTTATGGAAGGTAAATTTTTAGGAATGAATAATAGGGAGTTTCCATGTCCAAAAAATGTGAATAGGTTTACATGAAACCATTCCTTTGTTTCCATCACACCATTCTTAGAAAAACTAGTTATTTTCATAAAAATTAAACCTCTTTTAAATGACGCCTAATCTTGAGGAGTGGACTAGTTTTAGAGAGGGAAAATATATTAAAACCCTTTTTGGGTATGAGAGGAGGGAAAATCTTGCTTATTGGTTCTCTCTAGCAAGAAGGGAGGAAAAAGGGCATTCACATCACAAAGAAGGGGTAGACTAGTGGAAAATTGTCTTCTAGACAATATTTGGAAGAAAGAGAATTCTCTAACATTGTAACATATAACTCGTCTTGTTACTTAGCTAAACACCATAATTCAATTTTTTTAACTTCCTTGGATAAATGAGGAGTTTTCTTTCATGTAGTGGGTTCCTTTTAAAATTTCCCATATATAATTTTGGTTCCACACCTTTGAGAAGTCCCTTACAAAAGCTAAAAACCAATGTATTTTAGAGTAAGGAATCCCTAGAAGTTGCTTGGATAATCCATACATCCCTATTTATATTTAATTTTAGTTTCTAAGACTTACATGATGATATGCTTCATAAAATACCTAAACAAACTATGTATGCAAATGTTGAACTGGCGAATTATCTAGCTTCTAACTTAATAATGCATTCAAATTAATGTTTCATCAAAGTTGAAAGGAAGGGCTAGTGGCTTCCTCTAACCTATATATTAAGGCTAACTCCCCATTATCCCCATTGAATTATCCTATGCCAAATTACACTAATTGCATGAAAGTAAAATGCAAAAAATTAAAATACATGAAAAGTAAATTTTAAAGTTCAAGGGTGGGAGGGATTCAAACCAAAATATGACCATAACTATAGCAAGAAGTGTGTGATTAACTAACATATGAAAATCCAAACAAAATTAATATTTTCTATTCATCAAGTATGAAATTGCTAAGCAAATGACAAGTTGGCACAAAAGTGCTATGCCTCAATCACTATGCACTTTACAAACCAGGAGGGTAGTGCCACTGATGGAATGCAAAGGACTTTCTAAATTATCATAAATTTCATGAGACAAAAAGTACAAAGTGGATTTTATAAAGTGTAGCTCTAAATTCTCATGGCCAAACGATGTTTACAATGGAGCCTGTGACCCCTATTTATAGTTAGATTTTACCCTTTACTTGGAGAGAGAAATTATCATATCTGAGAATCAAAGCTACTCCCCCTGACTCAATACTCTCTATGGAGGATGCTCCCCCCATCTAAATGCTATCCTTGGAGGCTGCTCCCCCTAACTCAATGATTTCCCCCTTACTCAAATCTCTCCACCTTTGACATCAATGGCAAAAGGGACACCTATGGGGCCAAAAGATATGAAATCTTAAGCTTAGCCCCCTCACCACCTTCTCTCTTGAGGTGATTATTTTGGGGTGGGAGTACTTTTACTTCCATATTACATTGTTTATTTCCTCTATCAACTTCCTTCCATATTTTTCTGATATCCTTTTCTTGATGAGTTACTTGGTCTTCTTGTCTTGAATCTGTTTGACCTTCTTGCCTTGAAACTGCTTGACCTTCTTGCCTTGAACCTGTTTGGAATTGAGTTCTACACCATCTTGCAATATGTCCAAAGTTATTGCAATTAAAAAAAATTATATTGTAATCTTTGGATGGTGCCCATGTCCTAAATTCTTTCTTGAAATAATTTCCATATCCATTCCTTTCCTAAACCTTGTATTGTGAAGTTATGTTTTCATAATCATTATGACCATCACTTCTGAATTGTGTAGCTCTAAAAACAAAACCATGTTACTCATTTTATTTGCACTGAGAAGCTCTATGACCAATCCTATTGCATAAGAAGCAATGTCCTTGAAAACCATACCTTCTTCCTTTTCTAGCAAAATCAATCTTCTTTGATCCGTAGACCCTGCAGTGTATAGCCCTGTGTCCAAATCCATTACAAGAAAAATAATGTCCTTGAAAATCCCTTTGTTCATGCCTTGATTCCTCATACCTTTCTTGACCATTATAATTGTGATCATCTTTGACTTGTGCATTGTATCCTTGAACCTTCTTTGTAGTATCTAAATCATCTTCCTTAATTTATTCCTTGCTTTCCTTTTCAAGAATTTATTTTCCTCTTGAAATTTATTCACCTATCTCAAAACAAGATCCAAACTGGATGTTTGGAGCCATAGAAACTTTGGAAATTTATTCATAAATCTTAGGTGCTTCCTTGCTTTCATCTTTTAGAACTTCCTTTCCTTTTGAGTGTGATTCCCCAAACCTAAAATACGAGACCTTTGGTGCTTTGGAACCTTCCTCTTCTTTCTATTTATTTGTGTCAAATAGTAAATTGGCATCCATTTTTATTGTCTCTAAAATACATGTTTCCTTCTTAATGAAAATATCTTGACCTTTTGAGTCATGTGATGGATCAAACTTCTCAAGTATGAAACATCTCAATTCTTTTAGATTCTCCTTAACCTCTTGTAGTTGCTCATGGATATCATTGAAGTCTTCCTTTAGATCAACTGAGACTTCTATCTTTCTTACAATATTCTCTTGTTTAACTTCTTCTGTTTTTAGTGAATGTTCTTCTTCTACTTCTTTTATCCTATAGAAAAACCCTTCTTCATCTTCACTGTCACTAAGATCATTATAATCTTCTATAGCAAACAAAATCTCATGATTTATTTGACCATGCATGTTTCCTTGATGTGTCATCTCATCTTCACTATCACTAAAGCCATTGCAATATCCTAATATGTGATCTCTTTGACCACACACAAAGTACTATTCTCTTTCACCTTCTATTCCTAGGAATAGATGTTCTTCCTTTTCATCATTTGACTTGTCTCTATCACTGTGATCTGAGCTATCACTTGCTTCTTCAATGTAGATAGTTTTCTTTGTATTACGAAAATTTTTCTTCTTCTCATACTTGCTTTTCTTGTATTTGTCATCTTTGTCATGCTTATGCTTTCCATATTCTTTTCTTCTGTGACCGTGTGTTTCATCATCACTTTTTTCTTCATGTGGAAACTTGTTTGCATAGTGACAAAAATCACCACACTTGTAGCATTTGACTTTCTTAATATCCCTGTAATTTATTAAGTCCATTTTCCTTTTGATGAAGTTAGCTTCCTCATCATTATCTGAATCTCTATCTGTCTCTGGAACTTTTCCTTTCTTTTTCTCTGAAGCCTTTAATGCAATTTATTTTATTGGAACTTGATGCTTACTTATCCTCATATCATAAGTTGTGAGAGTTCCTTGTAGTTCTTCCATTGTTAGCTTGTTGATATCCATTGTTTCTTCTATTTTTGAAACCTTTGCATCATACTTCATGGGAAGTGATCTCAAAACCTTTTGAGTAACATATGATTATTTCATCTCAAATCCTAGACCTCTCATGGTGTTAGTAATCTCATCAACTCGAAGTAAAAACTTTGCAATATCTTCAGAGTCTTCCATTTTCAATTCCTCAAATATTTTTCTATGAGTTTGTAGTTTTGCCAACTTTACCTTGGAATCTCCTTCATAGGTATTCTGTAACTTGGTCCATATTTCATTAGCTAAATTACATACCATGACATTTGCAAAATATGTCTCACGTAGCCCACTCAAAATACAATTCATTGCCCTTGCATTGATCTCACCAATTTCTTGATAGTCTTATCTACGTCAAGATCACCTTCAACCTTATACTCTTTTGCAACCATCTGCCATACCTCATATCCTTGTGATATCAAGTAGTTATTCATTCTCATGCTCCAGAAAGCATAATTGTTATCGTAAAACAGTGGAGCCTTACTTGTAGATGATCCATTATATGAAGTCATATGTATTCTTGTAGAATCTATCCTCAAGCTGTTAGCCTTTTCGAAGGAACCTGCTCTGATACCAATTAAATAACACAAACTTATACTGAGAGGGGGGTGAAAAATATAGCACCCACTTTTTACTTTCTTTCCAAACCAATATCAATTAGTGTCCTTAATTGCAATAACCAAATATATCAGTGTGTATTAATGACATAGATAGCAATAGTAAGCAAGAACACAAATCACCACACACAATTGAGACACAAGATTTAACATGGTTCCCTCAATGTGGGGTAGTACACAAGATAATATCCTTATAATATTTCATAAATAAGTAGGGATCCTTATGTTAGCGTACTGTTCTGTTAGCGTAGCTGTTCTACTTTGTTTGCATTATATTCTTTAGCAAACTGTTGCAACCATGTAACAGCTCCGGTGTTCTATTCCTGGCTGTTACCGATGTATTTAAACAATGCTGCGTAATACAATTCTTGTTGCACAATTCTACATGGCATCAGAGCCAGTGGCGTGAAGGGAGAAGCGCAGCGGCAGTAGAGAAGCTTGGGCAGCAGGCATAAATTTTTTTATTTGCCAGACGGGAATTTTTTTTCTCTGGGTTTGTTGGGCAGAGGATTCCTTCGGCGAGAAAAAAAAAAAAAAAAAAGATGCAGACCCCACGTGCAGAGCTGTGCACGTCGTGACGCGGGCCCCGTGCGCAGACGCTCGGGAGTCCGGTCGGCGGCCAGGACGTCACGCAGACGTCCATTGGCGCTGCGTCCGAGGAGGCGCGTCCCCAGAACAGGACGCAACTAGCTTGCAGCCCCCCCCAGGAAGGACGCGGCAACTGCATCCAGGACGCGTCCCCAGATAGGACGCAGTCCGCTCGCGGCCCCCCAGGCAGGACGCGTCGCGCACTGTCTGCGCTGCGTCAGCGTGCGGCAGGAGGAGGGAGCGCCCGCGCGGGAGGTGCAGGGGTATAAACCCCCCCCCCAAAAAAAAATTTGCGCAGCGCGAATTGCGCGCTGCGCGTGCTCTTCCCCGCCCCTCGAAAGGAAAACGAAAAAAAATCGCCCCACCCCGGTTCGAAAAAAAAAAAGAAAAAAAAAGAGCTGTTGATTTTTTTTCGAAAAATAGAGCGAGTGGGGGAATTTCGGAAAAGCAGCACGGATTCGAGATTTTTTTTCGTAAAACCAGAGCGCAGGGAGCTTCGCGTCATTGAAGTGGCAGCGTCCAAGCAACCAGGCCGAAAGCAGAGGAGGAGGAGGAAGAAGGTGTTCAAAAATGAGGAGGCTCTTGATCTCTTCCGGATCAGCCCGCTGGCTCACGTGGTCGTGAGCCGTGCGGTAAGGCTCAGGGAGCCTACAGGTCGGGGGTTCAAATCCCACCGACCCCCCCAAGGTATATTTTTTTTTCAAAGTCATTTTTAATTATTATTATTTTTAATTAAAATTTTTAATTTTAATTTTTTTTTAATATAGTTTTAAACTTTATAAATTAAAATTTAATTTTAATTTATTTTTTCTAAAGTTTTGAAACTATATAAATTGAAATTATTTATTTTAATTTTAAATAAATAATGATTATAAAAATGCTTTGTTAAAGAAAGCCTTTTAAGGGGGGATATTTTTTCAAAAAATCAAAGGGGGATAGTGAGTAATTTTTCGAAAAATAGCAATTTGGCATTGTAAAAGGTGCATTTTCGGCTGTGACCGACACCTTGTGGGTTATTCTTGTGGGCAAATTTTTTTGTTGTATGTTGCATATTTCATTTTTGCACTATAACATTAAAAATTAAAATCAAAACACTCCCTAAGTCCCCGGAATATAAAACCCATCCGTGCAATTTTATTGCACTGCAGCGTTCGGTATTTGTGATACCTCTGGCCAGCACTTACAGGTAAAGCTGTCGTGATTTGGCTACTGTATCTGTCGCCTAATATAGCTGCTATAACGACGTCTGAGATTGTTCTCTATAAATCGTCGGGGAGGAATAAGTACGCCATTTTTGCATTTTTTTACTCCATCCACTACCCTTTATCGCACTTGTGTTTAGGCGTAAATCCTGACGAAGTATTCTTCATAGTGTTTAGGGGAAGTTACACCCCATGCATGAGAAGAATCTTCTATGGTAGGTGCCATCAACAAGGCGATTCCCTTTCAATACCGCTTATGTTCCACGTATCGTATGATCTCTAAAATTCACCTATAGTCTCCCTCACGTAAGGGCGGGTGATTTTTGTTGATCTTTCTAAATACCTATAGTTTCCCTCACGTAAGGGCGGGTATTTTGTACGGTATATTGGCCTAGCAAAAGGTATATTGAAAGGGGGACCAATTGGTGATATAAGGAACCTTCACTATGGCCGTTGTTGCAAAGTTGATGACTGATCCGCATCAGTTATTAAAAGGTCCAAATTATACACCATGGAAACATAAGATGAAGGCTATTCTCCAAATGGAAGATTTGTGGGATATTGTTACTGGAGTAGCAACTAGGCCTTCACCAACAGCAGGATCCACAGGTCCTTCAGTAGATCAGATTGCTTTTGACAAGAAAGACAGTAGAGCAAAGGTGCTCATTTTGTTTGTTGTTTCAGATGAAGTGCAACCTCATATAGCTGACAAAGCAAGCGGTAAAGAGGCATGGGATGCCATTAGAACTATCTATGAGGGGAAGAATGAATCCACCATTCTTCATCTTCAACAACAACTTCATAACCTGAGTTTGAGACAGGGTGAAACAGTTGAACTCTTTCTGTGTAGAGTGTCTGAGTTGAAAGAGAAATTGAGTTCTCTAAGAGATATCTGTGGACGAAAAGCTTCTCATTTCACTTGTGATGAGAGCTTTACCTTCTTCATTTGATATGTTGATAACCTCCATCCAGGTGTCCCAACGACAAATTACCTACATCGAGTTGGTCAATCTGCTCCAACAACAGGAGGCACGCCAACTTCACAAGGATGATTCTTCCAATACAGCCCTATACACCAACGAGCGGGGGTTCTAGGAAGAAAGGTAATGGGCAAAAAGGAGGCAAATTTCGAGAAAGGAGGAAATTCTCAACGGGATACGAAAGGAAAAGGCAAACAACCTCAACAGAAGAAGAGGTGGTGCAAGATCTGTGAGAAATACAACCATGACACCAACAGGTGTTGGCATAAGAACAAGCAGAAAGGCCAAAACAAACCACAAAATAAGAACAAGCAACCCCAGGTGAATGTTGTTGTTGAAGAATCTGACTCAGATTTTGAATGGGCACACAAGGTGCTCATGACTACCATAGATTCCACTCAGAGGGATCCTATTTGGTATGTCGATTCTGGAGCTAGCAAACATATGACTGGCGACAGATCGTGGTTTGAATCATTTGAGGCCAAAGAGGGTAAACCTATCACCATTGCTGATGATAAAACCTATAGGGTTCAGGGAGAGGGTACAGTTTTAGTCACTCTTCCTGATGGCAAGTGTCAGATTGACAAAGTCCTCTATGTTCCGGGATTGGCCAACAATTTGTTGTCAGTGACACAAATCCTGGATAGAAATATGGTTGTCAAATTTCGTGTTGAGAATGGAAAGAAGTGTTGTACCATTACCGGGAAGGGTAAGCGATTGCAACGACTTCATATAAGCACGGCTTATTTGCACTAGATGCTATCTCTACTCCACATGTTGCCATGATTGTCTCTACCAAGGAGGCAACTTCCCTATGGCACAAGAGATATGGGCATCTTAGTTCGGCTACTTACTTGAGCTCGGCAAGTATGAGATGGTAAAGGGTCTTCCTTCCCTTTACGCCACATTGCCGGTGTGCTCCGATCGCTTAGCGGGAAAGCAGCATAGAGTAACATTTGAGAAGAGCTCTACAAGAGCAAGAAAACCTCCGGAGCTAATTCACACCGATCTATGCGGTCCTTTCACACCCAAAAGTGTTGGAGGGAAGAGGTACTTTCAATTATTTGTAGATGACTACTCACGAAAGATGTGGGTTTTCTTTCTCAAACTGAAATCTGAAGCTTTTGCATTCTTCCAGCAGTTCAAGAAATCCGTTGAGAAGGAGTCAAGGGCTTCTATCAAAACCCTCCGCTCAGATCGAGGGGGAGAGTTTACCTCTAATGAATTTTTTGCATTCCTAGATAAGCATGGGATCAAGAGATAGTTAACAACTGCCTATACTCCTCAGCAAAATGGAGTTGCTGAGAGAAGGAACCGTTCTATCATGGAAATGGTTCGTTGTATGCTCACAGGAGCTACTCTTGGCTAACATATTGGGCAGAAGTTGTCACCACTGCAGTGTATCTTTTGAATAGGGCACCCACAAAGGCCCTAAAAGGAATGACTCCACAGGAAGCATGGAGTGGTCGAAAACCCTCCATATCTCATCTACGTATTTTTGGATGTCGAGCTTTCATGCACATACCGAAAGAGAAAAGGAAGAAACTAGATGAGAAAAAACTGAGATGTATTTTTCTTGGTTATTCTGAGCACTCTAAAGGATATCGGTTGATAGATCCTTTGACCAAGAAAATTCATATCAGCGAGAGATGTTGTCTTTGATGAAGCTTTCACATCACAGAGCACATCTAATGTACACCAAGATATTGTGGAACCTAAGGAAGGGGAGATTCCTTCGTCAACACAGACAGGAGGTCCTTCTACATCTTCTTCATCACCACCGAAGAAGAATCCTAAATGGTGTACAAATACAATCAGAGACGCAAATTTATCCACTCCTCCCAATTTGAATTTGGATAGACCTCGTACACGCAGTATGGCTCAAAAGGAAAGAGAAGCCAGAAAAACTGGTGAGGTTGATGATCTTTGTCAATATTTTGAGGAACTTTCTGTGACTCCAAGTGCAGAAGTAGAGGATATGGATATTGATGATGACAGGGCATTCATGTCTACCATAGATAGTCTTGAACCTGCATTAGTGCAAGATGCTCTTAGTGAGCCTCAGTGAAAGGTCGCTATGGATACAGAGTATGAGTCTTTGATGAAGAATAAAACTTGGAAGCTTGTTGATCTGCCGCATGGAAAGAAACCTATTGGCTGCAAATGGGTATACAAAGTCAAGTACAAGGCGAGATGGAACAATTGATAAGCATAAGGCCCGACTTGTTGCAAAGGGCTATGCTCAAAAGGAAGGCATCGACTATGAGGAAACTTTTGCACCTACTGCTCGGATGACCACAATTCGGGTTATGTGTGCTATGGCAACACAATATGGGTGGAAAGTTCACTAGATGGATGTCAAAAGTGCCTTTCTTAATGGTGATCTCCAAGAAGAAGTCTATATGACTTAGCTAGAAGGATTTGAAGTGGAAGGCCAACAGCAGAAAGTTTGCAAATTGGTCAAATCCTTGTATGGTCCGAAACAAGCTCCTCGAGCTTGGTATATAAAAATGGACAATCACCTTATGCAGCATGGATTTAAGAGATGTCCGTCAGATGCAAACCTCTATTTCAAGAAACAAGGTTACGAGATAGTGTTGCTTGTACTCTATGTGGATGATCTGCTCATTACAGGGAGTTCAAAAACTATGATCTCTACTATCAAAAGAAACTTGTGCAAATATTTTGAGATGACAGATCTCGGACTTCTCCATTATTGTCTTGGTCTGGAATTCAGCCAGAAGGAGCACACCATCAAAGTGTCTCAGAAAAAGTATGCCAAGACATTGCTGGATAAATATCGCATGACTGACTGCAAGCCAATGGCAACTCCTATGGAGAATGGACTTCAGTTATCACGATATGATAAATCACCTCAGGTAGATGGTACTCTCTATCGACAGTTGATTGGGAGTCTCATATATCTGACCAATACTAGGCCAGATCTCGTATTTGCTGTCAATTATCTTTCGAGGTTCATGCAGGAGCCTAAGACTACTCATTGGAAAGCAGCAAAACGTGTTCTTCACTATGTCCGTGGTACTATAAAATATGGCCTAGAATACAAGAGGAACAAAAAATTCTTCTTGCAAGGATACACGGACTCCGACTATGCCGGATCATTTGATGATCGCAAGTCAACTTACGGATACATTTTTCATCCGGGATCCGGTCCTGTCTCTTGGCACGGCAAGAAGCAGGTGGTTGCTATTTCATCAACAGAGGCAGAATATCGCGCCGCACATGAAGCTGTGTGCGAAGTGATATGGTTACGTCGCATTCTAACAAGTATGGGCCATCCATCAAAATCTCCAATACACTTGTTCTGCGACAATTAGGGTGTTTTGAACCTCGTCAAGAATCCAGTCCATCATGAAAGAACAAAGCACATTGACACACAATGTCATTTCATTTGAGATGAAGTTCCAAAGCACCGAATTCAGCTTTAGCACATTCCCACAGATGCTCAAGTTGCAGACATTTTCACTAAGGCACTTGGACGTGTCAAATTTGAATTGTTTCGCAGCTCACTTTGTATTGCAAAATAATGTAAGGGGATGTTAGTAGTCTAGTATAGCTATTAGTTATTACATTACCCAAATAATGTAATAAAGGGGGATGTTAGCGTACTGTTCTATTAGCGTAGTTGTTCTACTTTGTTTGCATTATATTCTTTAGCAAACTGTTGCAACCATGTAACAGCTCCGGTGTTCTATTCCCGGCTGTTATCGATGTATTTAAACAATGCTGCGTAATACAATTCTTGTTGCACAATTCTACAATCCCAATATAAAATATTACTTTGATATGCTCAAAGCTAGGCTATCCAATGATCTGCTTAGGTGGACAATCCACTGATCTGCTCAGCAAGGTAATCTATTGATCTACTCAACTAATAAATCCATTGATCTACTCAGCTAGACAATCCACTGATCTACTCAGCTAGGCAATCCTGATCTGCTCAGGTAGGCTATCCACTGATCTTCTCAGTAAGGCAATCCTTATATACTCAAGTAGACTATCCACTAATTTGCTTAGCAAGGCAATCCACTGATTTGCTTCATCAAGCTCACCAAGAACCTGCTCAAAATATGCTCCAGCAATATCACCAAGAACTTACTCAAATATGCTCTAGCAAGCTCACCAAGAACTTGCTCAAATCTGCTCCAGCAAGCTCACCAAGAACTTTCTCAAATATGCTCCAACAAGTCTATTCACAAATCTATCCCAAAATCCTTCTCAAAGGCTCAATAAATCATGCACAAAAGCTGCCTCAAATATATCCAGAAATCTATCCCAAAATCCTTCTCAAAGGATCAATCAATCATGCACAAAAGCTGCCTCAAATTTGTATAGAAATCTGTCCCAAAAGACTTCTCAAAGGATCTATCAAACTTGCTCAAGTAGCACTCAAATATCATCCATAAATCTATGAAGGCAAGGCTCAATGATTAACTCAACAATGAATGGCAATGCACTCTTCAATGGATGACAACAGTGATCCACAATGATCTCAATTCAACTCAACTCAAATCAATCTCAACTCAGCTCAATCTTATAGAAGCATAAAGAGAATTGTTAGAGAATCAATATGTTCTATTCACAAACTCAATTTCTTTCTCAACTTAAACACAACTCAAATAAAAAAATAGAATTTTATTTCATGGAACTTGAACAACCACTTCACATAATCACTTGACTAGGCTCAATCAACTCAACTCAATCAATCATCTTAAGGAACAATTTTTTCTCACAAACCCTAGTTTAAGAATGAATCAATCAACTCAAAATGTTTCTAACAATACTCAATAATAACTCTCACATAACAATGATACTCATGTTCTCCTTTAACTCAAGTTCAAGTTCTTTGTACAAGCAATGGGCTTCAACAACAATGCTTATAAAAAAATGTTTAATCACAACTCTCAAACTAGAAAACCTTGAAGAATTCAACCAACCACTAGGAAACCACAATCAATCCTTTTCTCTCATATGATATTTCAAAAATCAACCACCATAAACAAAGTCAACGGAGAATATTGCTCATACCTTTTTGATGCCTTATTAGTTGTCCACTAAATCTGCCACACTCAACAAAATTTCTTTTTCAAATTTTAATAGGGGTTAGAGATATTGATTAATAACACAAAAATAATATCCAAATAACACCTTATTAATCCTACTCAATAAAATACACCATGTTCCCTCATGAAATAATTAATCCCCTTTGAAAAAGAACAAAGCAACCTTCACTTTTGAACCCCTTTACAAAATCAAAAATATCTCTTTACACACACCTTATTTCTCCCTCTAAGCAAGTTAATCAAATAGCCCTTGAAATAAGATTTCCAACGATATATAATATGATATACTTCCAAAAGGAAAATCATCGAAAATATCTCTTTTTACTAAAGTGCATCACAAACCTTATTTCTCCTAGGGCAACTTTAGAAAAATAAAATATTAAAAAAAATATTAACTTGCCTTTGTCCTTGATGGGATTCGATCCCTCGATGCCTCCTTGCTCAACACCTTAACCACGACCAAGTTGCCGCATGAGCTACGGGCTCGTTTGGGAGGGAAAGGCACCACGTGCTTCAAAACACTCCTCCCTCTCACGCAAACCAAAAATGCTTCGTGCACTCTTTCTTCCAACGCCTTCTAATGCAGCTAAGGGGATTCGAAACCTTGACATTCATTCTGCCACTTGCCTTAGCCAAAATCCAATTTCCAATGCACCACATTGCCCAAGTTGACTAGGGTTTCACACACCGTCCGATTTATTCTTTGCTTTCATCACTTAACCCTCTTTTGCACGAGCTCTTTTCGCTTTCCAACAATCGCATTAATTCACGAGCACAAGCCTTAAACCTTAGGCACCCTTTTATGTAGTTTTCTCCCTCATATTCGACAACGTCGGTGGATTAATTTTATTTTTAATTTTAAAATTAAAATTTAAATATTAAATAATTTAAAATTTAAACTAAATATTTAATATTAAATATCTCCATCAACGGGACACTTTTTTTGATGAAACAAAAAGCCAACTTGGGTTTTAAGAAAAACCCATTTCAAATATGCCATCCATGATTTTAAATAAAACTTTTATTTTGTCTGCCTTGGTTTTCACAAAACCCTGTATATATCCATGCTCTCCAAAATATCTTAAATGACTATTTATGAAGTGCTTTTGTCACCAAAAATCAATGTGATCCATGTGACATCAATGATCCATGTGACATCAATGACAACATAAAATAACTCAAATTGCCAACATGAACTTGGATTTTATCAGAGTTGGCATTGCTAAATGGATTTTATCCCCATGTGAAAATATGGCATACATGCTTCTCCTCTTGGTCAACCAATCATCTTTCACCACCAATTTTTTGCTTTATTATAACACATAATTGATTTCATGATCTAATTACTATGGAGTAATGATACTTAATAATATTCATCGCTCTATCATGACTTTAGGTTTGACCTTTCTACTTTCTTGTCATTCGGATTTTGAAACTTCAAATGACAAAAAGGAAAAAAGAAGAAGCCACCCATCTTTGGCTGAGAATTCCTTCCTAAAATTGGTCTTTCTTTTTACCATATATTTAGAGAAATATCTATGTAATTGAGCTTAGGGAGTGTGTAGAGTTACATGTATTGGCATCATGTTTTAAGGCATGAATTGCACAACTCCTTAGGCTCATCCAAATATAAATTTCTCTCAATGTATGGTTGCTTATGCCAATTACCAGAATTTGCTCTTCCTATAATTCAAGTATTCTCTTTAGAAATTTATGTCCTATTATCAAAAGAGCAAGACCATTCCTACTAGACTTCAATAGGAGATACCAAAATTATGCCAAAAGAGCATAGTCCTTAATAAATTTATCAACAATGATGCAAAGCTAAAGGAAGAAACCTATTTATATAGATTCCTTGGTTGAAAGACTTCGTTGATCATTTGTCAAGGCTGTTCTATTTTTATTCAACTCAGATGGTACCATATAATATAACTTCTTGAATGCAATCCTATCTTGAATTTTTTGATTATGTGCATGCAATCTACCTAATGTTCCTATCAAGGTAATATTCTTTACCCTTTTGCTACCTTATATGGCCAATTGCCTTATTTGTAGTTATATTTATCAATTATCAACTTTTATTTACATGCCAACCTATTTACACAAAATTATGGCATGCCTTCTCACATCAATGGTGTTGATATTTTACCTCATACTCGACATCTACAATGACCAAACCATAAAATGCAAAACTCATGTTTTTCTCTTTTATTAACATTTTCAAATAGGTAACTTGTTTTGGCTAGGTACTATTGTTGGGTTGATGTTGAGACAAGGTTGGTTACTAAGCATATTTGACAAATGGCCTCATGAATAGACACATGCGATATTATTTGAGCATACACATTATTGATCAGCTTCCCTAGGTACATTGGTCTATGTACCAAATTAAAAACCAATGATTTAAGAGTTCCAAGGTGCATGAGAATGTTGGTTTTGAGATACAACCTAAAATACTCTTTGTCCATATGTGGTCCTTTTGGTAGGAGTTTCAAAATTTTGGATTTATTTGCTAGGACATGTGACTAGCCATGTGTTATAACAAATCATTGTTAGCTAGTAGATCCTATTGATTTCTTAGATTCAACAAAATCAATGCTTGAAGGTTACTATAGAGCTCATGCCACATATCTCTTGCTTACCTTTTAACCAATATACAACTTCCACTTGGTAGGGCTCCATAAATTTTACCTCCATTTATACCTTTTGCTCTTCATATATTCCAATATGATAATGCCAAATATTTTCAACATGAATTTAGACTATTTTTTGTATGCAAGGAATAGTCATATAAGCATTATCTTTTGCCAAGTGTCCCCTGATTTGTACCAAGAAATATTTTGATAGGCTTATCCCAAATAAAGGTGGCATTCAACAATTATTATGTCTTGTGTTGCTATAATATTTGATAGCCTATACAATAATATTAACACATTTTCTATAACACCCACTGTCTTTATTGGTATTACATTGAAAAACATTATCCTAGAATCTATTCTAGCAAAGATTAAACTCATAGCATCATATATTACCTAGGGGATGATTGTGATATTATATTTTGTATTCAATATATAATTATGTAGCACCCAACTTTCTAAGCACATAGATAAGTATAAGGGAAGAGACTTGGTCTTACCCATATCAAGATATGATCATTGATGTGCTAAATTAGAATCTAGAAGGGACACTGTGTCACTTGCTAAACCTTTTCGAGTTGCTGCAAGTAGATTTACTTGTTCAAATATCATCAAGGCTTCTTTCAAATCCTTTACCTCTTTCATAATATTATCTCTAGAAGTGTTCACTAGCTTGGTTACCTTCTGAGCTAGTCTTTGATAAAATTCCAACATGTCTTCCCTTTTTTTCTTGTGAATGTCGAGTAGTACAATTTTTGGTAAGCTTGCTTTCTTTGAAAATGTAAGCTTATTTGGACCACACTATTTTAAAAGTAATTCTGGTAGCTACTTTTATGGTTTCTCCCCTTATGAGCATAGTATTTGCTCTTGCTAATGTTCTTCATCTTTTTAATTTTTTTTCTCTACTCTTTTATTCATGGTTTTCATATCTTTGACCTCCTAAGCATATATTGACTAAGTAGGACAACTCGTCCTTATGTCTAGATTTATCAAACACATTATGACGTGCTTTCTTACTTTAAAGAAATTATATGGATCCATTGCAAGAGCTACAAAGTCATCTGCCTCTTGAGCTACCATTGAGTGTAAGTGTTGTTGAAAATGTTGATAAGCACTACCATCGTTAAATGTTGAGCACTTGATCTTGACCTAACTACAATATTCTCTATTTTTTTAATCTATAACAACATAAATATACTCTTTACTAACCTTACCAATGTGCATAAATTTTTGCTTTGAAGGAAGTTACTCTTGTGAGTATGCTTTGTATCCTACCCCTGCATTTTTCTTGTCCACCCTATTAAGTTTATTAGTCAAGTGTTGTACGACAACCCCTAGTTCTTGCACTATTTGATATTCTGGGGTGGTCATGGTAGGTGTATTTTTTATTAGAGAGAAATATGAGCCATATGGTTTAGGTAATATATTCAATTGTGGAAAAAATATGGTCAGAGATGGAACTAGTGAGTTTATATAATGAATCTAAGGGATATCTAACATGGTGGATCTAGGTGGGAGTTTTCCTAGCAATATGAGCATATTTTTTGCATTTATGACCATCTAAAATACTTATGGAAATCAAATATCAATTTCACTCTTGAGGCAAGTAACATAAGCTTGAAGATTCACTTTACATAATTTGACCCCTAACATTGTAATACGTTCTTGAACCGATGACACCAAGGCAAAGAGCTCAAAAAATCATGCAATTTGAACAAATGGCTAAAAATATTTTCATATGCAAAAGTTATGGCCTCCAAAATTTTTGCCCTAATGGACCTCAAAAAAGGAAAAACTAAAGCTTCAAACCTTGGATATTTAGTAACCAATTACAAATTGCCATTTGACATTCTCTGATTCGCTAATGTCCATTGATTTTTCACTACCTAAGAACCATTGGGTTGCTTACTAGTTTGAAATTCTGACACTTATCATTTTCTCATTGGTTGGATGTATATAAATAGGTAAAATTTGAATATTCATGGCATTATAAGTGACCACATCAACCACCATCTCATCCATTAATTTAATCTTATTTACAAAATAGCTGAGGTGTAATGGAGAGATTCAAACCATGGTGTCGCCCATGTAAGCACATCATGATGACCATGTCTCCAATTGTATTATTGGGAAGGGAATGCAGCACCCCTCTACATGACATGTTTCATAGTAGCAACAACAAAAATAAATAATAATGCATGGTTTGAATACATAACCTCACTCTCCAAAATAAATTACTATTGTCCAACTGACCACCACATGCAATCATGGCAAAAGTGTTGGTGCTTCCATAAAAGACCATTCATTTGGTCTACTATAGCAAAATAAAACTTTGGCATGAATATATCCTATGTATTTCTATCTCTTCTCCACATTATGTGTTACCATGCTACAACAACCATTTATATGGAAGTATGACTTTTAGAATTTGATAATCTCCTCTTACACACAGATGCACAAAAGACATTGTCTCCAAACAAAGTTTCTTACAATCCCAAGCATATTCTATTTGAATACCTTAATACACACTCTCCTTGCTATAATGGTATTATCTTAGTTGGATAAAGGCATGGCCCTTATCCTTGAATAAGGGAAATGTGCTCTTTTGGTCAAAAGAGCACTAAGCTAGAGCAAGAAATGCATATCAAATGCAATAATTTGAATTCAAGTTTCATACCTGTAACCATTTGAAGAATCAACTTCTTTCTCTAATC
The DNA here is from genome assembly GCA_028583015.1 of Wollemia nobilis. Lineage (NCBI taxonomy): Eukaryota > Viridiplantae > Streptophyta > Pinopsida > Araucariales > Araucariaceae > Wollemia > Wollemia nobilis. The sequence continues at coordinate 3,969,526 of JAQPPZ010000755.1, read as the reverse complement.
CAAACATTTGCATTTTATAATAAATTTGAGCAATATGAGACCATAATATCTTGAAATTAAAATTTTGAAGTGTTATTTGAAATAAGTAAGGCATTTTTATACAATACAAACAAATAATAATAAATGGGACAAAAAATCCTTTTTGCCTCTTATGCGGATATGGCTTATGATGCTTTGAGGAGGAAATCATCCTAGAGTTTGAAAGAAAAATTAGAGGCTTCAAATGACATTTCTATATGACCAAGTAAGGAAAATCTATATCTACTCTGATACCATCTTGGAATTCACACATAATTCAAAAAACAAATAGAAGTAATCCATTCACTCAAGTCTTATACAAAAAGCATAAAAGGATGAAAAATGAAAGCAAGAGACATAGAAACTATGGGTACCGATGAGAACCATAAATAATGACTATATTATCCATTAATAAGTATCACGACACTTTGATATAATGGATGGAGTGTTGGGACTACTTATACCAATACCAAAACCCCAATTACATAAGTGAACTTAACCTCAACCAATATAATAAGAGGGCTTTAGGTTAATTAAATGTTATAAGCTAGGTTTAACTATAACAAGGTTAATCACAACCCATAGGGCTTACATAATAAAATAATACAATAAATGAAATACAATTATACAATGATTGCCCATATGCCTATAAAAGACTACATCGTAAAATGTCATCCTTTGCCATAAATCAAATTACACCTTTAACCAACAACTTGACAATTATGCATGTATTGCTTGGAAAGGTTCGAATATGGGTCTCCTTCTTGAAAGTCAAGGACTTTAATTGGTTCAACTCATGCCATTTGTTGTCATTGCTTTCAATTGATAATCCCACCAAAATAATTGTAGTTTTCCACACTAAGGAGGGATTCAATTTACATAGTGTGAGGGAAGGTAAGTTGAGGATTGCAATACAAGTAATAGTTGAACATTGTTTAGAAAGAATGGATGATATGAGACAAACATGAATGTCATCTATGAAAACGTAGTTCTTGATCACCCCTAATATTCCAAGATATCATATTTATTTTTAATTTTTTTAAATTATTTGTGGGATTAGCCTCATTTTTTGTTAACTCTTGAGATATTTGCTTTTGTTTTCCCATATCAATATCCCTTTGAGTTTTATATTCTCTTTATTTTTTCTTGTTGGGTCTTCCTCTCTTTTTTCATTCCCACCAACACTTACATCTTCATCAATCCATTTGTCTTTTTCACATTGTTCTTAGTGAGAATTGTCATATATAGCTTTGTCTTACTCTGAAGGATTTGAAGTGCAAGGAATATCCTAAAAAACACTTTCTTCTTTATGTTTCCCTTGAAACCCTGAAGTGCAAGGACACTTCTCCTTAGCAATTACCTTCTTATGCTACCTTAAAAACCTTAAATATTTATGGATATCCTCTATTCACGTATCTTATTTTACTATTCATGGAATCGTAAAGTGCAAGGGACAACCTCTACACTACTTTCTTTTCCATTGCTAGGAGAGGATTTTATGCTACTTAAGAAAAAATAAATATTTTACCTAGAATAAACTTGATCTCTTCTACCTCTTTTGATTTAAAGTTTTTCTCTACATCTTAATTTACACCTTTAATTCCTTTTAAATTTGAACTTGCACATTGTACTTTCTCATCCCTTGTATCGTTCCTTGTTTCTTTTATTGATTGATTTGAGTGAACTATGGTGGCTTTTGTCATTTAACATTATAAATTGTACTTCTACTATAGTATGATTTCCTTGCTTCATCTTAAAGTTTGCTTCATGACCAAATTTTTTTTTTTTTTTTTTTTCACTTTGCAATATCTTTCCATGTGTCTAATATCATAACAATTACAACATTGCAATGGAATATTTTCATAATCTACTTGTTGATCCCATTTTCTTGATTCAAATTTAGTCTTAATGAATTGTAGCAAAGGTTGTGAATTATCCTTAGCAATACATATCGAGGTTTATATATCTTCCTTTTGCTTCTTAGTAGTTGGTCCCTCCTTGATGAACTCTCCTAGTGTATTTCTAATAACCTTCAAAATATCCGTATTTATAAGTTGATATGGAATTCCAAATAGCCTAACCCAGGCTTAAAGCCTTTTAATAGTTTCTATCTTGGCAGAAATTTTTTCACTCCATGGTCTTAAATGAAAAGAATCTCTTCTCCTAAACTATGGGCCAACACCCATTATTTTATCCCTGATTTTCATACTAAAAAAAATGATGAGAAAAATATCTTTAGTAAGAAAAGTCATAAAATAATTTGAATTCAATTCCCAGGTTGATCCAATTTTGGGTCTCTAAAATCCATAAACAATATCCATAAAACTTATATATTAATCTTTGTTTTTAAAAACTATGATATTATGCTCATTAACAATGGTTTTTATTTATTTACATATAAAAGTCCAAATTAAGTGGATCAAATTTATGTAAAAATAAATCAGAAAGCAAGCTAGCATAAGCATAATTTTAAAGAAATCTAAATCTATATTTTCCTTCATGAATTTAAAGAAAACAAGGTAGCACTTTTATATCTTTTATATGCTATACTGAGAGTGTCATTGTCAGTGGAGAGCGCACCAATTTCTAGAACATAATAGTGAGAAGAATAACCTGGAACATTACACCAATTTCTAGAACATTATAGTGAGCAGAATAACCTGGAACATTACAGCGAGAAGAATAACACTATTAAAGAAATAAATAAATAAAGGTCAGATTGATACTAATTTTTAGAATATTAAGGTGAGAAGAATAAAACACTGAAGAAATAAGAAAGGCAAATTAGTGCGCTGCTCCATCGCTTCACATCAAACGAAACTTCCCGACTTCTTAGTAGTCCAAACTTGAAAGGTAATTCATCTGTAGACGAATAATTAAATTGATGTGAAATTCCAGCACAGCAATATTTTATCATTACTTATTTTTAAGTAAGATAAATAATTCTACGTAAATAGATGGAGGGTTTCCATAGAATACTGAAAAATTCCCATCCTGGAATTTTCTTTTATGTCACCACTACTTTTTATTAATAATGTTTATTTGGACATCATTATTTAATTTTAAATTATGATTAAAATTAAAATTAAAATTAAAATTAAAATTAAAAATATGTTAATATTATGTTTTAAGATTAAAATATGTTAATGTTATATTTTAAGAGAAAGATAAAAAGATATTAACATAGAACAAAATTTTAATTATGTTATTAAACTCACATCATTGCCTGTAACATCGTTAAATTTTTCCTTTTCTAAATTTCCACCACTTACGGCACGCGTTACGTGCCACGAGACACGTTTAAGGACATACGTGATCATCGTCGGTTAACTTGAACGTTACGTTTGCGTCAACGTTTAGCCCTTGAATTCAACCGTTGAACACGTTCGTGCCCCCTCCAAATAGGACTATAAATCCACACCGTGCTGCAGTCCCAGAACAAAGAAAATTAGATACATATTCCCTTCTAGGTAATAACTGTGGATAGAGAGATCTTCTTCCTTATCTATGGACATTTTAAATGTTTTCAGTTTTCCTGCTCTCCTTTGCTTGATTTGCTTCTGTATTTTCTACATCCGGAGAGAGGCTAACAAGGCTGTGCCACCGTCATATCCCATCGTGGGTTCGTTGTTTTCCTTCTCGAAAAACCGAAGACGGCTTCCCGAATGGATTACGGAGCTTCTGAAAATTGTGCCGTCCCACACCATCAAGCTCCAGCGGCTGGCCGGCAGAAGGGCGGTTATCACTGCCAATCCCGCCAACGTAGAGCATATATTGAAGACGCGCTTCGAAATTTATCCCAAGGGCGATTTGTTCTCGTTGGTCTTGCACGATCTGTTGGGAAGAGGGATCTTCAACGCCGACGGTGAGACCTGGAAATTGCAGAGGCGAGTCGCCAGCTTCGAGTTCAGCACCAAGTCCTTGCGCGACTTCATTCACGACACCGTTCACGGCGAGATCACCGACCGCCTCCTGCCGCTCCTCAGAAAAGCCGCCGCCGCTGGCAGTCGGTTGGATATGCAGGACGTGTTGCAGAGATTTGCCTTCGACAACATCTGCAAAGTGGCCTTCGGAACCGACCCCGGTTGCCTCGATATTTCGCTCCCCGTCTCGGAGTTCGCGGAGGCCTTCGAAGTCGCCACCGCTTTGATCGTGAGAAGGTTCAGCGACGTCGTGCCCTTTGGCTGGAGGGTAAAACGGATGTTAAACCTCGGTTCCGAGAAGACATTACGCCACGCAATCCAGCGAGTTCACGGTTTCGCCGAAGAGGTTATCCGCAAAAGAAAGGACGATGATGAGTGCGGCGGCCATCAAGACCTCTTGTCCAGATTTCTAGGCGTCGCGGAAAAAGACTCGCACCACGATTTTCTGAGAGATATTGTCATAAGCTTTATCTTGGCGGGGAGAGACACGACGTCTGCGGCGCTCACGTGGTTTTTCTGGCTGCTGTCCTCTCATCCTCAGGTCGAAGAACGAATTAATGGAGAAATCGCCAGGGTTTTTGCTGCGCGAGGAGAAAAGGAGGCTTCGGGGTTCTGTTATGAAGAATTGAAAGAGATGAATTATCTGCACGCGGCGATCTGCGAATCTATGAGGTTGTATCCGCCGGTGCCGTCTGATTCAAAAGAGGCGTCGGAACACGATGTGCTGCCGGACGGAACGGTGGTGAACAAGGGGACGCGCGTGACGTATCACCCGTATGCGATGGGACGGATGGAGAGCATTTGGGGCAACGATTGTTTGGAATTCAAGCCGGAAAGATGGCTGAAAGAGGAGGAGAACGGATCGGCTGTGTTCGTTTCAGAAAACTCTTTCAAGTATCCGGTGTTTCAGGCGGGGCCTCGAATTTGCTTGGGAAAGGAAATGGCGTTTATTCAGATGAAATGCATCGCAGCGAGCGTCATGGAGGAATTTAGCATCAAGGTAGACCCCAATTTGAATCCCAAGTTCATTGTCTCTCTCACTTCCAAAATGGAAAATGGGCTTCCTGTAGTTGTGAAAAAAAGATCAAATTAGAAGAGGGAGCCGAATTCAGAAAATGACGCTTCAAAAATGAACTTTGATAAAATCAAGTAAACTTTACTTTAAGTAAGTTATTGGTTTCGTTTCTGAGATGGTACACACGCTTGAGAGACATGAGGTCGGTATTAAACCGACAATCTTCGCACCCTATTTTCTTAAGATAAAGATTCAAACTTCTTGATGAATGGGTTCAAACTCCTTTTTTTGAGAAGCGATTTCAAAGACCATTTTGCGAAGACTTAGACTTCAAACTCTTTTTTTTGAGGAGCGATTTCAAAGACCATTTTGCGAAGACTTAGACTTCAAGCTCTTTTTTTTGAAGAGCGATTTCAAAGACCATTTTGCGAAGACTTGGACTTTTGATTTACTTATTTTTCAAGATTAGATTCAAACTCTGTCGATCTGTTTACATTACACTAATTAATAAGTAAAACATTTAAGTGATTAGATTTTAAACTCTTTTTCAAAGATCATATTCAAACACTAATACTTTTAATCTACTTATTTTTTTAAGAGTAGATTCAAACTCATTTGATCTTTTCACATTTACACTAATAATTGCACTCACCTAAAACTTTTCACGGATTAGATTTTAGGTTTCACGGATTAGATTTTAGATTCTTTTTCAAAGACCATATTCAAACACTAATACTGTTGATCTACTTATTTTTTAAGAATAAATTCAAACTCTTACTATTATTTTACACTAATTATACTCACTACTTAAAATTTTAAATTTAATTTACTCACTATTTAGAATTTTAAATTTTCGATTCCTTTCCAAAAACCATGTCCAGACACTAATACTTTAATCCACTTAGAATAAATTCAAACTCTTTGCATCTTCTTACAACTCATAAATTTTCATTTTAAATATTTTTCCGAAAGATGTTCAAACACTAATAAATATATAAGTGAGGTTATTTAAAAAAACTTAATTGATCCTTCAATATTTATTACAACCTTTATTTGCTGAAGTTTGTTGATTGTCCATTTATGTAACACATTTTATAAAAGAGAGTTTGGAATTTGGAGAAAACGTAAAGTCATATTATTATGTGAGGATCTTTATCTGCTGAAGTTTGTCCATTGTCCTTCTATTGCCTAAAATGGAAATTGATTTATGGTAACACATTTGTTTAGAGAGAATTTGGAATTTTTTTTTGATGAAAAGCTAAATTATATTAATAATAAAGTTTAACATGAAAAAAAGTGGCGGGTGGCAATGATCACACCCCTGGAAGAAACAAGCCAACCCTAACCACGGGTTGGGAAACCACAAACCAGAGCTCACTACAAACTAGGCAACATCAATCAAAGAGGCAGTGAAACTTGCATGCAATCAGAAAGTTTGTGGCTGCACGTCTACGTTGGAGTCCCATGGAATGGCCAAGGTATGCGGTAATCCATCTGTGTGTCCCTGATCCTCATGAACATTTGAATCTCCCCAGCCCTGTCCTCGAGATCTATCAAGCTGGCGATTATGTGCACTTATATCCCCTGCATTCCAGGCACGATCCTGTGTGCCACCATTAACTTCCACCAGCTCATCCCGAGGCACCTCTGGGTGGAGAACATGGTGGTGAGTGAATTGGTTGTGCAATCCATCCATCATTGTAGGTAAAATTGTCATGTCCCCAACCTCCCTGTGCATGCACCAGACGTGGCAGTTGATGAGACCTCGAGCGGGAACAGGACGTCTGCTGTGCGTTGTTTGGAAAAACCCTGCTAACTGAGCATGGTGCATTTTTCTAGTCATCCAAAAGTGCCTTCATGTGCGCCTGCTCAATGTCAAGTTTAGCCTGCTGATTGCAAATCTGGAACCATGTATCTTGAAACACCTCTATTTTGTCGGCTAGAGAAAATTCATCAGAAGGATTTTGATTCTGAAAAACTATCTTGTTTCTAGATTTCCACATGTGAAAAAGAAGACTAATTCGAAATATGTGCCACACTTTGGACAAGGGAAGAACAAATTTAATCTTATCCCCTAACAGAGCTTGCTGCCATGTAAGGGATTCATCCTGGAATTGGGAAAAAAAAGACCATCCCCATTCCCAGGCACTCCTTGCTCTTGTGCAGAACCAAAAAAATATGAGGAGAAGATTCATCCTCATTACAGAATGCACATTTAGGGTTTGCAACTCCCAAGTGCCTGAGTCTGTCTCCTAAGGGTAAACTTTGAAAGAGAAGGCTCCAAGCAAAAAATGATTGTTTTGGCTCAAGAAAAGAAGACCAAACTATCTGAAATCGAGCCTTCCAACCAGAAACCGCCACTGGATCTCCCCATTTATCATTAAGTCTAGGGACCATTGGCAACATTGGGGAGAGCCACTTGTAACCCAATTTAGCTGAGTAATTCAACAATGGTATATCCGAAAACCAGGACCAATCTTTCCACCATGGCCTCTGAGAGTGTTGCCCACACTTGTGCCACATGGAAAAGGGGATAATGTCAATTATTGAGTCATAAGTGAGCTTGTCACCAGTGCTCAACTAAAATTGTTGTTTAAAAAGCGGCCAAGGGATCCAATCCCTCGAGGTTTGAGAATAAAAATCAGAAACTGTAGATATACCTTTTTTAAAAAACTTTTGGGCATGAATCCATGGGACATGAGCAAGAGGAGTTCCCTGAATGTTAATCACCGAAGACCACCAGATGTTTAAAGAATTGATGGACAGTCCTTTATGGCCTCTATTCCCTTTCCACTTAAGCCAAGGAGTGAATTGCTGCCATGATTTCCAAATACTTTTAATCACAAAAGAACCGAGGAGATTTTCACAAAGGCTGGCATTACAATTAGGGAAGGGAGGTCAATTCCTCTCCAGGCTTGTTTGTTCAAAGGCAGCCCTGAAGAAATACAATGTACGATGAGGATTTTCCGGGCCTCCGGAGCCTTTAAGGGCTCGTATGATCCATTTGGCACGAGAGAGCCGTGCCTTGTCTTTTACGAGTCAACCATGCCCATTCCTCCTGAAGCTTTAGGTAAACAACACATATCCCAAGCAACCCGGTGAAAACCTTTCTTCTCAGCTGAGTTTGCCCACAAAAAATTCCTCAATAGTCTTTCAAGCTTAAGGTAGCATGCTTGTGAAGGGACCCAACAAGAAGAGTAATACACATGAGTAGAGGCAAGGACCTTAGAACAAATCTGGAATTTTCCTGCCAGAGACATCTTCTTAGTAATCCAATACTCAAGCTTTTTCTCAACTTTATGCAGAACATAGTTCCATAACTGAACAGGGGAACCATAAAAGGCAAAAGGGATCCCTAGAAATTTGAACACTTCTCCTGGCAAAATCCAATGCCATTGAAACTGTTCTAGCCAAGGAGGGAGCGGGGTAGGGGACTGCCGATAACAAGAAGTTTTCTCCACTTGAATACTAGAACCCGGAGGCCTGACAAAAAACTTCCAAACATCTGAGTGCTTCCTTCATTGAGTGTTCCTCCTCTAAAAGAGTGAGAAAAGAGTCATCAGCAAAGTGACCATTAATGAGCTGACCTTGGTTATCAGGGAGAGAAATACCCTTAATTTGGCCCAAAGAAGCATGCCTAGCAAGCAAATATCCAAAGGCTTCAGCAGCAAGGATATACAGAGAAGGAGCCAAGGGACAACCTTGCCGAACAGATCTGAACAAACCGATTGGCCTAGTTTGATGATTATTCAAAGATAAAACAGTCGAAGCATCCTGAAAAAGAATATTGATAGATTGAACAAACACAGGCCCAAACCCTAAAGACTGTAACATGGAAAGAATGAAGTTCCATTCAATTCTATCATAGGCCTTTTCAAAATCAATTTTCAAGAAGAGGGCTTGCTGACCAGACTGCCTAGCCCATTCCATACCTTCCCAAACTGCAATGACATTATCCAATATATATCTGCCTTTAATAAATCTTGTTTGCTCCGGCCTAACAATAAGAGGCAACAGGGGCCGGAGTTTTAGAGCCAGGGCTTTGGCAATAATCTTATAGCTCGACATTGAGCAAGGTAATTGGCCTCCAATTTGTTATACATTCAGGATCCCCTTGTTTTGGAATGAACTTGATATTACCTCGGTTCAAAATTGCTCCAAGAGAGCCATTGTGCATGGCTTCAAGGTAGACTTTGTGTAAATCAGAACCAACAAAGTCCCAACATGCCTTGTAGAATTCACAAGGAAATCCATCCAAGCACAGGGGCCTTCTCATTGGCCATTTGAGTTAATCTTGAGGCAAGGTCATCAACGAGACAAATACTTTTCACACTCCTCTCTTTGAGCTACGGAGAGTTTGTTAGGGACAACATCCATGCAAAGCTTGAGAGCTTCATCCCTCTCTGGAGAAGAAGAGTGAGCAGCAAAAACTTGAGTGTAATGCTTAACAAAAATGTCGGCAATATTGGGTAGAGAGGTATGGCGAATACCATTGTCCACAATAGCTTTGAATTTAGTGGCATTGCGAGGAGGACGTAACTTTTGGAAGAATTCCTTAGAAACTCTGTCCCCAATTTTAAGCCAATGTAAGCGGGCCTTGATCTGAGCACCTTTAGCTTCATAGAGCTCTGCCACCTTGAGCTCATGACGAACTTGAGCAGCATGCCCCTGCAAAATAGGACAGAGAGGGTTGGCTTCAAGCCTACAAGAGGCTTTTGTCAGTTTAGTGCGTAAAGCAAGCAAAGAATATTTTCTAAGTTGAGCAACTTTCTTGCCCAAACTGCGAAGAAGGGTTGTGGTTCGAGATATAGCATCATTGCACCACTCAATCCGTCCTTCACCAACAGGTCTGTCCCCCAAATTCCAGGACTCTCCGAATATGACACATCATGGAAGAATCTTGAAGAAAGGATGTGTTAAGAAAAAACTGAGACTTAATACCATGAACAGGTACCACAGAAGATAAAACAGTGAACATAATTGGGGAATGATCAGACCCAATAGTACCAGCAATAACCTCCACAACTGGAGCATCTCCATGCTTTCGATGAAAATAAAGCTGGGTATGGTCTGACAACATAGCTCTATCTAAACGTTTGAGAATCCTTGCCCGCCCAACTTGAAAGTTATTCCGGGTAAACCAAAGGTGCTCATCAAAAGAAGCGAGGAGAAAGACGAGGAATTAGGGTCAGACAAACATAATTTTTTTCATAAAAAACCAGGCTTCATGCTCACCAAGGGCCCACCTGTGGTTTAAACCCCCAATTTTATCAGAAGCACGCTCAACCATATTAAAATCTCCACAAACGATCCAAACTGCGGGAGGCAAAGAAAAGGCACACCATTTCCAAAGCAAACGAGCGCTCGGAGCACTATTGGAGGCATATACATTTAAAATTCCAAAGGACATTCCGTCAACTTCAAGCAAAATCCAAACGACTTGGTTAGAAGGGTCAACCCCCCAATCAACAAAATTCCCATGCCATCTATTGGCCAGGAGAATAACAACACCACCATGATCGGGAGGGTGCTTGGTGGAAAAAAGTTGACTATTAGGGTAAATGAGCGCACAAGCACACTGCAATTGGAACTCAGTGATTTTAACTTCTTGCAAGCAAACGATATATGGGCCCCCATACTTGGTTGCACAGAAAGTAATATCATCGCGAACCATGTATCTTCGAACTGGGTCCGTCAGTCCTCTAACATTCCATGATAGAAAAATCATTCTGACCTATCGAGGATCAAACTTCCTCTGACCTCATCAGAGTCACCCAGAATAGCAAGCGACTGAAACGAGTTGCTAGAAAAGCTTCCGGTTGTCGGTTTTTGTCGCATGCGGACCACCTGCTGGACTACGAGACCTTCGTCTTCGGGCATTCATGCCTTCTTTTTGCTCCGGTGGTGAGCAACCATGGAGACGAGAGAGGATACCATCATCTTTAAGAGCCATCGACATATCTTCAGCCACAGCTGCTGAATTGGAAAGGATTTGAGTACTTGGGGAAGCATTACGGGATGGGCCTAGGACATGCAAGGGCGGTTTTATCGCTGTGGCTTGAGCATAGGAGCCAGCAGGCTGACCCCCCGAGGATTATGGACGGAGGACTGGCCTCCCTGAGGGGCCTTTACCGGGGACATGCTTGCCTTTCTTGGAGACCACCTTCCGAGTCATCTGTCGGACCCATCTTTGGTTGGCTGGTTTTTCTCATTAGAAGCTTGATTAACAGGGGTTGGGCCCTTGGATTTAAACTTATCTGCCATTAAGGGACAATCTTTAATCTTGTGTGCGACGGTGGCATCTGTAGCAAGTGTTTGGCAAATTGACATACACCACTCTCCGGTGGATATTAGTATCACCTACCTTAATATCAATAAATTCCTTGAGGGAATTGGCCAAATCAATTTTCACACAGAGCCGACGGGTAGGCCGAGCATTATAGAAGCGCTGAGGCTCTTCACATACAAATTCCCCAACTTTCATGGCAACATCACGAATAAATGGGACCAATGCCATTGGCAAACACAGGAATTCAACCCACACGGGGGACAACAAGAGAGACACCATTGGCAACTTGGAAATTCTTGTGCCATGGTTGAAAAATAAGCAAACTGCTATGAACATAACAAGGACCATTACTGAGGACTTTTTGACACACTTTGGATCAGAGAACCGAATATGAAAGAAACCTTTGGTCAGGTTTTGCACGAGACTCTACAAAGATACCATATGGGTTCCAATAGCTTTGAAACCGGTTTCGTAGAATTGCATCGGAGAGGGATACGGCCCAAGAAATAGCCTATGACTGTATTTTGCTCTAGCCAAGTACAAGCTTTATTGAAACTATCGAGGGGAATAGAAATGTCTGGCACATTACCTTGTGGAACACCGTGGGAATGAACTTTCGAGGTTGCTTGCCCGCCATCCTTTTCTCCATCGGCTTCACCAGACGATGAACCAGGAGGAACCAAATGTGACATATTAAAAAAAACACAGTAATTCCGCCCAAGGCGGATCAATAATGGAAGGACAAAGCAACAGATCCCATCCACTGGCACATGCAGCACTGTGACGAGGCCAAAAATCACACATGCAAACGATGAACGCAAAGTCGGCTCGGCTCCTCAGGATGAGTTGCAGAGCAAAACCCTAGTCCGATCCGCAGGTTTAAATCTTGCCAAATGGAATTTGGAATTTAGGTTTATGAATAAAAACATAAAGACCTATTATTTTGGGAGAATGGTATGCCTTGTATAACAAAAGCCGATACATTTAAGTTATTTTTTATGAATTAAATTTAAATTTTCATTAAAAATTCAATGTTTTTATTATTACAATATTTATATCAAAATAATATTAAATAATTAATATAAAAATATTATTAAATTATTATTTTTTTAATATATATTAATTAAAAATTAAATATTAAAATTTAAAAATATTAACAATAAGCCTTCTTAAATTATTAAAACAATATAGTGAAAATCATAAAGATAATTTGTAAGTAAAGGGAAAACAAGAGGAAGCTACTATTTGGAACCAACAACTTATAGGAGTTTTTCAATGTGTCCACTTTTTCACATAAACAACCACCAACGACCTTGATGGGCCTTGATGGGTGCACCAATCAACATTGTGTTTTAACAAGTTGATAAAAGAAATATTTTTTAAGTGTGTTTAACATCAAATATTTATTATAAAAATTAAATTAATTTTAAATATTTTTAAAAAATTTTAAACTTGTGACTACGGTTTGAATTTAGGTTTTTTTTATAGTTTTTTTATATATTTTTAAGATTTTATAATTTATTTGTTAAATTTATTTATTTATTTATTTTTAATTTATAAATTTTAGCATATAAAAGATTAAAATAATTTGTAATCTTTGAATCTTAAAATATATTAATTGATAGATATAATTTAAAGTAAACAATTATATAAAAATTATATGATTTCAGAGATGGGAGCGAGTCTCATATTTTTTTTATTTTAGAAAGTAAACATGCACTGTGATTGCAAGGAGGAAACAAGTATGAGCACGAAGTAAGTACAAGCAAAGAGCGAAGTAAGAACTCTAGGAGAATTCATCTAGGAGAGACCAACTACTAAGGAAAGAAGGCATGTTGTATACGCTCAAATATGTGTTAAGATAAACATTTTAAAACCTTTATCCTAATCCATTAGGATTAAATCTAAATCAAGAGAATGAGATCAACAAGTGGATTATGAAAACAATGCATTCTAATGTTGATTTCTCCTTCAATGAGGCTCTCCAAGCCTTCTCCTTGTTTCTTCTTAAGACTTTCTCCAAGGTCTTTAATCTTGCAGCTTCAAAAATACTTCAATGAGACCTTCCTTGATCTCTTCAATATTTAATTATGGAAGTTTTGTAGTGAGATCTCCTTCTTGGATCTCATAACCCGCTACTACTGAAATATGCAAAAGGACTTTTGTTAGTCCTTCTCAATGCCCAATCTTCCAACTATGGAATTTCTTCAAAAAAGGCCTTCTATGGACCTCTTCTTCAATGTGAAGTTTTCAATCTTCAACGTGGCTTCCTTGGCAACTAGATCTTCTTCTCAATATCCAAATAAGAGTCTTCAATCCACAAATCCTACAATGGGACCTTTTCCTTAGGCCTCAAAATCCCCACTCTGAAACTTGTTGCTTAAGGTACTAGATTGATTCCAAAGAAAATATTCTTCCTAGGTCTTGTAGGAAGCTTCCCAACTTTCTTTGAATCCCCTTTCTTCTGCAACAAAGTATTAGGCAATGATAAAAGAAATTTCTATAAATATATAGAAAATAATCTCCAGTTTTTGGATTGTCAATCTAGTGAGAGCAATGTTGAGTTCTAGTCTTCACAAGTTTTTTGCAACTCTGTGGAAAAACTCTAGCCAATAGTAAATTTCAAAAATCTCAAAATAAAATTTACAATATCCTCTCAATCTCTCTTGTGGCTCTCTCTATTTCCTATTGATCTACCTAGTGCTCTAATACCACTGTTAGCTTTTGAAGCTTTAAACTTAAAGGAAATGCAACCACAAATATAAAAATAAGCATACAATGTTATAACTATGATAACAACTAACTAATATGCATAAAAATATGATAGAAAACTTGATACAATGTTAAAAAAAAGCTCATATATGAAAGGTCACGAAAATATACAATGCTCTTCAATGGATGTCACTACCTCTCCATATTTGCAAAAATTGATCTACATTGTATCTACTACTACTCTATCTATGCACTCCAAAATCCTCTCTATCTTCTACTCTACGAAGGCCTATTTATAATGAGATGCAACTTTTTGCCTTCAATATTCCTATGAAACCTCACTATTCTATTCTAAGGACTTATGTACATGTGGACTACATGCACATTTACATCATTGCACATTTTAACACTTGTGCATGTATTACATTGCTTTAATAAAGTACTTAAGTCCTAATAAAATTCTAATATAAATATGTACCCATGATGGTACATTTAGTAAAGAACCAAATAATGTAATATATTCCAACAACTTGCTAGAAATGGAAATAACTACAACTAAAATGAAGTAAAGAATAGAGAAGAAAATGAAGCATAAAATAACTATTCTTTCACACTAAGCTACAACAATATTAATCTAAAGATAATATGGATAACTATTCCTCTCAAGAGATGAAATGAAGCAACTATATTATAGTCATAAAATGCAAGAAAAATAATAAACTAACCTATTCTATAGCAAATAAAACACACACAAAATAATAACTTAATCTAGATTATAACAAATGAAAATACAAGAAAATGGTATCTTCCACCTAGCTAGGAGTGGGCCCTTGATCCACAACAATGTGGAAGGGAAAAAAATAAACTCAACTCACATGAAATGGAAGGTAACAACAATTTAAAGAATAATATTATTTTAGATCATAATGTCTTTACAAGGTACAATGGATATCAACTAAAGTTCCAACAACATAACATTATATTTCCTATCTATCTATGTTATATACTAGTGTTTTTCCTCTTATTTATAATGGAGAGGACAAGGCCCTCTCTTACCTTCATAGTTAGGTTGTTACAATAGAAAATATCCATGCAAATATATAGGTAGTCTTATCAATAAATGAAGATAAGAAATAAGTGTAACTACAGTTAAAACTGGTCATCTGCCTACATAGGATCTTATTTGACATAGTGGAGAGGTTGAAAATGGAAAAGTGAAGTTTCAAAATGGATTTCCAAACCAATGCATGCAAAAATACCTTTGTCCTATTCTTATAAATTGCTACCAGTTGTGTTGAGTCAACAACAATTGACTAGTTGCTAACATACTGCATGTGTGGTTGCCAAAATAGAACTCAGTTGACTACAACAATGAAATAAAATTTACAAATTAGTTTGGTATTATTTCAGACATGCTCTCATTTTTCCTCTTCTATCACGTCAGCTATTGGTTACTATCACCACATCCCTTGTTATCTACAACTGCCATGTCAAGAGCTCGTGCATTCCCAACATCCAGTGCTAGGCTATTATCATCGACTAGGGACAACCTGTAGTATATGTTCTATCCAAAAATGCATTGTCTCCTTCAATGCCAGTTGAGTGTCGTTAAGTATGGTGTTGCTTGTATAATACTGCATTTAGGGGCCTATTACAACCTTGATCTTTGACACTACATGAACTACGGTCTCCAATGTTATCATTATGAACTCTAGCTATGTATGAAATCTAATAATTCTTTTTTATTCACCTTGGTATTAATTAGCATAAACACCCTTTATTTTCCTTTCTTGGCATATAATATCTCTTGGTGAGAGATGAATTTTTTGGGTGCTAAATCCTAAACCAACCTTAAAATTATAAATACTCTCTTTTGGTGGCATTTCCATTTTATGGAAGGTAAATTTTTAGGAATGAATAATAGGGAGTTTCCATGTTCAAAAAACGTGAATAGGTTTACATGAAACCATTCCTTTGTTTCCATCACACCATTCTTAGAAAAACTAGTTATTTTCATAAAAATTAAACCTCTTTTAAATGACGCCTAATCTTGAGGAGTGGACTAGTTTTAGAGAGGGAAAATATATTAAAACCCTTTTTGGGTATGAGAGGAGGGAAAATATTGCTTATTGGTTCTCTCTAGCAAGAAGGGAGGAAAAAGGGCATTCACATCACAAAGAAGGGGTAGACTAGTGGAAAATTGTCTTCTAGACAATATTTGGAAGAAAGAGAATTCTCTAACATTGTAACATATAACTCGTCTTGTTACTTAGCTAAACACCATAATTCAATTTTTTTAACTTCCTTGGATAAATGAGGAGTTTGCTTTCATGTAGTGGGTTCCTTTTAAAATTTCCCATATATAAGTTTGGTTCCACACCTTTGAGAAGTCCCTTACAAAAGCTAAAAACCAATGTATTTTAGAGTAAGGAATCCCTAGAAGTTGCTTGGATAATCCATACATCCCTATTTATATTTAATTTTAGTTTCTAAGACTTACATGATGATATGCTTCATAAAATACCTAAACAAACTATGTATGCAAATGTTGAACTGGCGAATTATCTAGCTTCTAACTTAATAATGCATTCAAATTAATGTTTCATCAAAGTTGAAAGGAAGGGCTAGTGGCTTCCTCTAACCCTTATATTAAGGCTAACTCCCCATTATCCCCATTGAATTATCCTATGCCAAATTACACTAATTGCATGAAAGTAAAATGCAAAAAATTAAAATACATGAAAAGTAAATTTTAAAGTTAAAGGGTGGGAGGGATTCAAACCAAAATATGACCATAACCGTAGGAAGAAGTGTGTGATTAACTAACATATGAAAATCCAAACAAAATTAATATTTTCTATTCATCAAGTATGAAATTGCTAAGCAAATGACAAGTTGGCACAAAAGTGCTATGCCTCAATCACTATGCACTTTACTAACCAGGAGGGTAGTGCCACTGATGGAATGCAAAGGACTTTCTAAATTATCATAAATTTCATGAGACAAAAAGTACAAAGTGGATTTTATAAAGTGTAGCTCTAAATTCTCATGGCCAAATGATGTTTACAATGGAGCCTGTGACCCCTATTTATAGTTAGATTTTACCCTTTACTTGGAGAGAGAAATTATCACTCTTAAGTAAAAATGAAGATTGGGAGCATCTCTAACAAAACAATCATCTACAAATGTTACATCCCTCTAAATATATCTCTAATAGGCTTAGAAGGTTTCTAAAATAAGTTAGTGTGCCACCACATTCTAAAATATCATCCTCAAAAGATTATCCATGGGATCCATACCTTTATTTTTACCTTGCAAGTGATTCACTCTAGGAAGTAAATGAATTATTTGACTTTGCTAGTGAATCACTAGCTGACCCCAAGCATTTTGCTCCCATAAACTAATTGGGCCAGTTTAAAAGTAAATTTCTCCTAAACGAATTGACACCTAAGTTGGACTTAGTCAAAATTTAGGGGTTTTGGAAGTCCTTGTTTGATTTATTTCATTATTTTGTACTCTTCCAAAATAGTGAATTCCAAAGTAGTATCAGGGTACTACATTTATGACATCTTCATGGAACACCAAGCTTGATTTGCAAGAGATCTTAGGTCTAGCCTTTATCCTTGGGAAAAAATTCTACAAAGTTAGAATTCCTATTATAAAACCATCAAAACTTTAGTTCTCCTTTTCTACTTTTTGTGTCAATAATTCCAACAAATTTTTCGCTCCTTATTACCTAGTAATTGGAAAAATGATAAGTATTCACCTCTCCCAAAAGATATTTATAAGATTTTTCAAAAAAACCATCCTTATCATCTTGGTCCTTATCCTCTTTGAACTTGCACCAATAATATCATTATCAAGGATTTTTAATTGTGTCAAACACGTCAGATAATCTAAAATCAACTAACCCCTAAATATCCTTGATTATTTTATATATTAAGGATTATAGAGAGGCTAAGGTATACTTACAGGTTTTTGTGTCTTTGTGTGCATCTAGAATATTCTTAAGCTTCTTGACCAACTCTTTCTTGTCAATCCCTAGTTGTTATGTCTATGTTGTTGATAAAGTGGATAAATTTTTTAATACTTCCTTGAATTATTCCCTTGTTAGGTTTTCTTCAACTTATCTAATGGTTGCTAAGACTTGATTCAAGCTATGTTTTGAATACACCACAAAGTGGAAGTATCCTTAGGAATTTACAATCTCTTCCATGATTTTATACCATAGGGACTTGACTTGTTGGACATTAATAGACTTTCTGGGGTCTACTATTTTCTCTGTTTATTTTTATGTTGTGATCTCTCCTTAGAACTATTCAATTCTTTAATATTTCTCCTATAGGACCTCTTGGAGTTATTATATTTTGTTCAACCTATGTGCCCATTGTTGCGGGAGATCCTCCAAATGCATTTCAGCCTCAACAAGTTGAGATTGAAGGTCTTCAATGTACTTCTTCAATTGGTTTCTTTTAGAGGTAAAATTTTTAAATGTCTCATTTTCTTGTTGGATTTTATCCTTTTATGCCGAGTTGCACCACTTCTACTTCAAGATCTTGGTTCTTATTTTGTAGTGCTTCATCCTCTACTACTAGCCAACCAAAAATTATGGCAACACTAATTGAATGCTGGTTTGTGAGTTCGATCATATAATATGGATATTTTTTTATTAGATTTAACTCAAAGAATTTGTTGGTAAATTTAGTAGGGAAAGTTGCCACCTTGGATGGGTTAGATTATCTAGCTTTTGTTATGTAGATCTTGTCCTCTTTTCATGCTAGTTGTGACTGCATCAAAATTGAAGCCTTAGAGATCTTGTCCTTTAACCACTTATACTCATTCCACTTCTTTTCTTTAACAATGACATAAAATTCCTTTTCAACATACATATATTCTAGAATATAGACACATTTGCATTTAAAATATTGGCTTGGCCCCCAACAAAGTTGACTTTAATGGGCACTCCTATAAATTTAGTCTTCTTGACCTGTAGGAGGAGTTGCATCACCTAGAATGGTGGATAGTGTGGATGAATTAATACAATAGGTAGGGTTAATTGGGTGGAAATGAGAGTGAATGTGGTGGGTATTGAAGGGTTTGGTTGAGATACTAGTCATACTAGAGTTTCCACTAGCAAAGACATCATGGGTGATGACATGGATATTGGTGAAGGATATGTTATTTATGGCACCAATGGTTGAGTGGTGGATGCCTAAATAAATTGTGATGGGTGTGGTACTAAATGTGGTGGAGAAAATTGTAAGTAGAGTACTCTAGGATAACCATGGGCTATATGGGTAGAGGATACAAGAAGTGCAATAGAATAAGGGTTGGAAATATAAATAGAATAATAAAGAATAGCAATAAAAGTGAGAATGATGGAGGGCAAAATGTGAATGGAGATGGATATAGTAGTGGCTAGAATACTGATAATTCCTAACTTGGGAGGGAAACCTCCTTGAGGTATTTCTCCCTCCTTGAGTTGAGATTTATGTCATTTTTGCTCTTATGCCTTAGTCACCTTTTCAAACATGGATCCATACATTTTGAATCCATTTTCCCTTCAATAGTTGTTTGTTGAACCATTGATCTGACCATTGCCAATGTAGAAGGTGCAACATAGATGATAGTTGTTGGTGCTAGTGCTTGTCATTGTCTTCATGGCCTAGATGGGCCAATTATAGCTTTATTAATATTTTTTACCTCTTGGCACTTATGTAATGTTTGTGATTCTAAATAGAAAAAACCTCATCATCAAATGGGTTATATCTAGTTGGCCTGTTAATGTGCTCATTTAGTAGCACATCTTATACCATGATAGGATATTTCTATGTATGTATCCCACCTTCCTTAAGGCCCTATATTTTTGATGGTTCATTTTAATATCTAGGTCTCTTTGGTTTTGACATAGAATTAGTGGCATTCTAGGGGGTTGTTGTACCACTCTTGGATCTTATCTTCATACCTGTGTGCACTTACCAATATGACAAGGGATAAATTTTTATTTAGATTGACCTAATTCTAAATGTTATATCACTTCTCATGCACAAATAAGTTATCCAAGTCCTTGGCCTTAAGGGTAATTTTGAAAATCCCATTGGAATATAGGGCCAATGATATCTAAGTTTATCAAACTCCATGTCTCTCTTTTTTTCCTCCATGACTTGTTGGAACCCATGCAACTTTGGTGTGATCATCATTATTGGTTGCTTGAGTGAATATAAAGTTGTTTTATTTTTCTCCCTAAAGTATTTTAGGTCCACATAGTCAAGTTGCCTCACATAATCAAGTTTGAACATGTAATTTAGGATAAAAGCGAGAAAATTAAAATATATGACTAAGAAGCAACAAAAGGTGTATGAATGACATTCCTACATAAGTAGAAATCCTAATTTAACCATTTTATAGACTTTAGGAGTTGTTGTGTCTCATATAACAACCTTGGAATTATTCACTAGAATTTTTCTTTTATAACATCATACACCTTATTATAGAAAAGCAAGAGGTGGTATTGTTTTCTTATCATAAGGGTATGTCCATGAACATCACAACTAAAAGAGGTTGTCCATCCACCCCACCTAATCTAACTAGAAAGCAGGAAACCAATGCTTCTTATAGTATATAATGATCCAAATAAGGTAGGAAGTTTATGTGAACTTCCTCTCTTTTCTATTTAGCTAATTGTCTATTTGATTGACAATGTATTTGGTGTAGTCAATCATCTAGGAGTGACCATGGTAGGTTTGCACATCATGGAAGAGGGTAATGTGTTCTTCATAAATTTTAGAATCTATTCTCTCTTCAAGTACCATAATGATCCTAGAATGAACTCTAAGTTGGATGCTAAAGTTAAATGGAAGGTTGGGCTCCTTTAGGTAAGGGACCAAGAAATCCCTCCAATAGTTACTTATTATCAAGTAGTAAAAATGCTTCTAGATATTTGTATTGTAGAGACCCACATGAAATGATCATTTTTTACCTTTAACATATTCTATTTGTCCTCCTCATAATTATGAAATGACTTATTACTTTATTGTGGGGGTCTAAAGCTTACTTTGAAGGGGTTGCACCTTTTAGTAAAAAATTCTATTAGCTCAATACAACTCCACATTTGTAGCACAATGTTCATAGGTAACCCTAATGTTCAAATTTGGCTCATGCTCCAGGAGCCAGTTTGGGGACCCAAATTGTATCTCCTCAACACTTTCTTCCTAACCTACCAAATGGAGTGCTTGTGCTTTCTATCTATCCTCCTATAGGGCTCATTGAATAACTCCTTTGGTCTCTTAGGAGGAGAGAAGTATTACCTCTTCCTCTTCCACCTTTGCTAAAATACTTATAATATGACATTATTAGACCAAGGCCAACAATGATGAAGTAACTAAGAGTGCTCTTGATGCAACCTATGAGCAAGTGCTATGTAAGCCTTTGGTAATTATCTATGTAAGCTTATGGGTATTCTATATGTAAGCCTACATGCATATTTCTATGTAAGTAATACTATCAACATTTATGTATAAGCCTATGGGCATCTTGATGTAAGCCTATAAGAAATTTTGATGTATTTACCCTTAGTGATATTGGTTAATCTACCTTTGTGGTTAACCTTGATTAAAAGGTGTAATATATTTACTTTATTGTAATATAACCCTCAAGACAAGTTACATTGACTTGAGGTTAACATCCAATTGGGGATTCAATATAATTATAAATACCCACAATAATTGACACGTGGGGGTGGGCAGTAACAACTGCACTGTGCAAGTGCAGTTGTGCAATTGTTACTGCCCACACCCACACTCAAATTAGTTTATGATATGTGATATTGTGGGGGTACCTATGGGCACCCACCCCTTATTCATTCTATTTATTCATGTCATTTATCTATTTTTTTATTTTTCTTTTATACCCTTTTCTATTTTGCTCTTCTTCCTTTTTCTACATTCGATTGCGGTGAATGTATATTTTGGGATGTTTCTACATATTATTATGAATTCTAATACCAAAATGAAACAAATTTTCTCAATCACACAAAAAGGATGTACAAGAAAAATCGATGTAGATATAGATAAATCATTAGTTTAGTTGGATTCCTAAGGAAATTTTAGGTAGGTCCTAGTTTAGTAGTTTTGGAGATTTTGTCATTTTAATGTCTATTTTTGTATCTAAAAAAGATACCTATTTTTCCTTAAAATTTTTAAATTTAGAATATTCCATTGTGTAGCAAGAGAAGGCATGCAAGCACAAGTAGGTTTTTGGTAGGAAATTCAAATAGAAGAAGGAAAATTATTAATTCTATCAACATAGTTTTGTTTTTGTTCATAGGTGTGGTTCAATAGTTGGTCTCTTTTAGGGTTATGCATAAGGGGTCAGACCTAAAATCTAATTATAAAAATAAGGTGAATCAATTTTGAAATCCAAGTGAATCCCAGCCAAATTCATATAGGAGACATGCCCAAGTCATACCCTTTAAGTGACCACTAACACACTACTTGCATGTCTTATTACTACACCAATAGTGCAAACAAGTTGAAAAAAGTAGGTCACGCCCCCTTAAGTTAGCACCATGCCATGAGTGACTACTATCAAATAAGGGTATACTTTGGTTGCCCAATTGGAGATCACATGCCATGGAGGTCCTAGGAGGCTAGGAGATTCAAGAAACGTTAATTTGTGCAATCTGTACACCAACTGAGTAATTCAACCACCAAATCTGTCAAAGGATATAGTGGTGATCCTTGATCATCAATTCCTTAAGGATATTTGAAGATTGAACACCAAATTAGGAGGACAAAAACATTTTAAGCTCAACCACGGATATCAGCCATGATGGATAGTGCTCACCGTCCATTAGACCCATGGTCAGGTTGTCATCTTTAGTTTCCTTGTTTGCTAGTTGTAGGATTTGTTTAATTGCATTAGATTAGATATATGTCATATTAATTTGCTTTAATAGAGACTTTGATCGGTGCAATTAGATTTTTTAGTTATTTTTCTTCACTCTTGTAATTATGGCACTAATGGTTCTTTTCATGCTTCCATGCTTTCAATTTCATAATTAATTCAATAGATAGCTAGATCTGCTTTTGCTTATATGTTTGTAGCAATATTTTTAGGTTTAATATAAGTTTAGTATGTTTCTTGCACTTTCTTGATTTCATGCTAGCTATGCTAATTTTTATGCAAATACCTCCTACAAGCCTCACAAAGAGAGGTCTCATTTGTTGCTAATTACTTCTTGTTGTTTATTACACGTAGGACTAACAAGGTTTTGAGATGCAAGGCAACAAATACATCTAATCATGGAGAAGAAGATCATTGACACCTTGGAGCAGTTCGTGTACATTTAAAAAGTCTGTGTATTGCACCTACCTCGTTGAGGCTTTCAAATTGTGTTAATTGTATCAACATTTGGGTGACCCTAAGAGGGGTATGATTGTAATCGAGATTTGATTCAAGATTAATAAAAGAAACATTCACTTTCTTGTCATATGCAATATTGTCTTTCATTTTTTCTTTAATGATTGATTTCAATTAATGTATTAGTTAGGTGTATGATTTTTAGATCGGTACAATATCAAACTATCTCAAAAATATTGAGGACTTGGAGCAAGACCTTAAACCATTCTTGGTGAACCATTCCCCTAGCATCAAGTGTAGAGAACAACACAACCCCCGTGGTTCACCCCATTAGGCTTTTTACCTTCACGGATCTAGCCTTTTTTGGGAATTGTACATGGTAAGGTAGTTTTCCTCCTCTAAAACTTGAAATGCAATATTGTCTAGCTAGACCCAAAATTTGGGCCAAGGTAGAACAATCTAGAACTTTGCAGCAACACTGGATCATAATTTTTTCTAATGTAGAAGACCCAATGCTTAGAAGTAGAAGCACACGAAATCTAACTTCATGGATGGAATCTAGACCAGACACAAGAAAACCATGATCAAGGTGGTTAACCTCAGCTAAAGTAGAAAGGGACGTCCACATTCCATAATTACCCTTGTCAGGTCTACAACCAATTGTATACAATGATTTTAAGCAGATAGAATGCAATGTAAATCCATAATAGTACAATATATCTAAGAATAAGGGTCAAAAATTTAGCTTTTACAATTGTATAAGTTGTATGATGGTTGTACTGTGTGCCTCTCAGTAAATATTGAAGTGTTTGTTTAGCCTCTATTTGAATATGTTGTATAACATGTATGTATGTGAAACGCTTTGTTAATCATTTATGTTTATTTTAGATGGATGGTGATTTTTGTTAAAATTATTTTGCTAAACTAGATAATTGTCTGGATTACTATTTGTTTAGCCTTAGAATGCTTAATTATGTCTTTGTTGATTTGAATAAATGGTCTATAATATTATAAGCTAGCCGGTATGTTAGGTATTTTAATTGAGTTGAGAGTGCAAGACTCTCATATATTGTGTCTCTTCTTGTTGTTGAATGTTGTCTCATCTTCATTTCTACCTTCTAAACCTTATCATTTATTTATTTAATCTTTAACCCCATATTTAGTTTAATTAGCATCACAAGGAAATAGTCTACTTTGGAAGTTGACTCAGAAGCTATTCTAGGTCTTCTATTCTTGGTCGAGATCTTAAGGGTGCATCTCATCCACAGGAAAATTTTAAACCAAGACTAAACTCTTCATAGTTAAAACTAATTTAGAAATTGTAATTTATCTAAAGAACATTTATTATGCTGAATTAGGTTAAACTTTATGATGTAATTGAGGGTTTTGATATTACTATAAATAACCTATCACAATCTTACTTTAATTTTTAGAGTATTGTGTAATATTATCGATATATAGTGATTATTAATGGTGGCTATTGGCACCCACCATATATTTCTTCCTTTAATTTTATGCAAATAAAACAAATAAAAATAGTGAAGTATTGCTTTAGGTTCACCCATATTCTCATCTATATTCACTAGTTGAATCTAGCGGTGCTGGTATTAGCCCTTTGCCATGGTATTAAGGATAAAATTTGATAGGAAGTTGACATGCTCAATCCCTATACTCTAAATAATGCTCAACATATAGATTTGGAAACTGAATAGAAGCTCTAAAATTCTAGTCTTCAACATAGATGTGACTTCAAATCTTATCATCCTTATCATAATAATGAGTGTTCCATGTTAGAAATAGACTATATTACATCATTTGGATCATGTAAATATATCTTTCTTGGTACATACTTTGGATATTATATTACTTTAGGGGGATGTTATCTAGTTACTTCATGCAATGTAATAATTGCACAAGTGTCAAAGTGCAAGTTGTATATGTACAAGTTGTCCCTTGCACATCTAGGTAGAGTTTTGGCGAAGGAACCTATTTCCTATATAAAGGGCCATAAACATAGAGCAAGACGGAGCAGTAAGAAGTAGTGTAGACTAGTGTGACATGATGTAGCAGTGTGATGTATTGTGATGGGGTGTAATATGCTCAATACCCATTCTTGAGTAGTAGTTATATTCATGGAGTGTTCATTTCCTCCATAGCTACTTTTGCAAACATCTCCATTATTTCTATTTATAGTATATTGTTAGTCATCTTACAAATTTACTTTATTTCATATTATTTTGAATCTTGTGATTGCTATCTCCCATTACAAGCTACATCAAAAGCTAACAGTGGTATCAGAGCCACGGTAGGTAAATAGGAAAAGCACCATTATCATGGACCCTGAGTTTTTGACAACCTGATGCACCATTGGACCAATAACTATTAACAATACTCAAAATAATATAGGTGATAGAATTAAGGAGAGCCACAAGTAAGGACTGAAAGAAATCTTAGTTTCTAGAATATTGAGATTGCATATGGCTAGAGTCTTTCCACAAAGTTTCAAGGGAAAACTTGTGAAGACTAGGACTCAACACTTGATCCACTAGTTTGATGAATCAACTAGTGAAGCTCATATAATATATCTATAGAAACTAACTTGAAGGTTCTTTTATTGCAGCAAATTAATTATCAGATGATTGGGACACCTCCTACAACATAAAGCTAGGATATTTCAACTTTGTTACCCAAAGGACAGAGTGCCTTCATAGTGCAGTTGTTGCAAGAGAAGAACACTATAGAAGAGACTTATGGAGAAGAATTATGGTGAAGTTGGGATATCGGAGATCTCCATTTCTAGATTGGAAACTTCACAAGAAGAAAATGCCATAAAAGCCTTGATCCATAAGAAAAGACCATAGAAGCCTTGATCCAGAGGAAAATGCCACAGATGCCTTGGTACTTAAGAAAAGTCCATAAAAGCCTTAAATAAAAAGCCACATAAACCTTGGTCCTGAAGAAGAATTTAGAAGAGAGTATCTAATTCAAAAGAAGATTTCAGTTTTAATATTTTATTGCAGGAACAAGGAGATTCAGTGAGTTGGGAAAGCTTCCTACAAAAATATGGTTAGGAAGAGTATCTTCTTCAGAATCAATCCATCACCTGAAGCAAAATATATCAGGAGAAGATATCATTTATGAAGAAGATAGAAAGGATTTTGGAGTGCATAGATATAGTAGTAGTAGATGCAATGTAGATCCATTTTTGTAAATATGGAGAGGTAGTGATATTCATTGAAGAGCATTGTATATTTTCATGAGCTTTCATATATGAGAATTTCTTGAGCATTGTATCAAGTTTTCTATCATATTTTTATGCATATTAGTTATCCATTATCATAGTTATAACATTGTATGCTTATTTACATACTTGTGGTTGCATTTCCTTTAAGTTTAAAGCTTCAAAAGCTAACAATGGTATTAGAGAACTAGGTAGATCAATAGAAAATAGAGAGAGCCACAAGAGAGATTGAGAGGAGATCGTAAATATTATTTTTAGATTTTTGAAATTTATTATTGGCTAGAGTTTTTCCATGGAGTTGCAAAAAAACTTGTGAAGACTATAACTCAACATTGCTCTCACTAGATTGAAAATACAACTAGTGAAGATTATTTTATATAGATTTATAGAAATTTATTTTATCATTTTCTAATAATTTATTGTCGAAGAAAGAAGATTCAAAGAAATTTGGAAAGCTTCCTACAAGATTTAGAAAGAATATCTTCTTTGGAATCAATCTGGTACCTAAAGCAACAAGTTGTAGAGTGGAGATTTGGAGGCCTGAGAAAAAGGTCCCATTGCAAGATCTGTGGATTGAAGACTCTTATTTGGAGATTGATAAGTGAAGATAAATAAAGATCCCAAATAAACTAAATTCGAAAAGCAGTAATTACAAAATCAAAAGAAGAAGATAACAGATTCACACATTACAAAATATTTATCCTAGAAACCCTTAATTGAGAAAAAACTAGCACAATATTATCTTCTTATTGTATTAAATTGACCTTCTCCAATACAACAATATTATTCCTCTGTCTCTTTTCAAACCCTAATGTAAGTGTGATATATATATATATAAAAGGCATATGCACATATTTTTACAATATCAGGGGCAAAAAATCATGGGTTCAAATATAGTAACCCTAAAAGCCCATATGGGTATGAAAATAACTTAAAAAACCCTAGAAAGTTTAGCCCCAAATGCTGGAGAGTATAGGTATAGAGTGTCCAGTACCTTTTAGTTTTAACCCCACCAGAATAACATGGAAAATATTCAACATATTTCTAACATTCTCCCATTTGTTGAATACTTTCCATAGGGGCTAACAAATACCATTATCAACTATCAAGGGAAACCATGCCCATAGATCTTCTACACCAAGAAATTTTTTGAGCAGGTACAACCTTTGTTAATGAATCAACAATATTATTCTTTGTATAAACTTTCTCCAATATCACTCGATTCTCTTCAACCATCTCTCTCACAAAATGGTACTTTATATCAATATGTTTTGATCGATCATGAAAACCAGGATTGTTTACTAGAAATATTGCACTCTGACTATCACTATTAATTCTCACATCCTTATGTTTAATGCCAACTATTGAACACAACCTTTGTAGCCACACTACTTCTTTATAGGCATAAGTTGTTGCAATGTACTCTGCTTCTGTAGTGAGTAAAGAAACAACTGATTGCTTTTTACTCATCCAGCTTACTACCCCTTCAAATAGCCTGAACACATAAGCACTCGTGTATCTTATCTTATCAAGATCTTTAGCCCATTCAACATCCACAAACCCTTGTAGATTTACAATATCATTGTCTTCAAATTTTCCTTCATAACATATAGCATAATTTGTAGTTTCATGCAAGTATCTAAAGATCCTCTTCACAACAGTCCAATGTTTCTTTCTTGAATTTGACATATATCTGTTAACTACTCTCACTACATGTGCAATATCAGGTCTAGTACAAACCATTGCATACATTAGACTGCTCACAATATTAGCATAAGGAACATGATATATTTCTTCAATTTTCTCATCTATTTTAGGACATTGTTCAATAGATAACTTTTGACCAACCAGATATAGAGTACATATAGGTTTACAATCATGCATCCTAAACTTATATAGTATCAAATCAACATATTTCATTTGATTTAACCACAACTTTCTATTTACACGATCCCTTATTATTTCCATACCCAAAATAAATTTTGCAGCACCCAAATTCTTCATGTCAAACTCAAAAGATAACTAAGATTTTAGTAACTTTATCATCTTCTTACTGTTTCCAATTAACAACATGTCATCCACATATAATATAATTATAATAAAATTTTCACCTTCCTTTTTGAAATATACACATGGATCTACTTTGCTTTTTCCAAGCCCAAGTGTCAAGACAAACCTGTCAAATTTTTGGTTCCACATCCTTGGAGACTGCTTCAACCCATAAAGAGACTTCTTCAGCTTGCATACCAGGTCCTCCTTATATTTTACCTTAAAAAATTTTGGTTGTGACATATATATATATATATATATATATATATATATATATATATATATATATATATATATATACTTCATCAAGTTCACCATGTAGAAAAGTTCTCTTTACATCCATCTGATCTATTTCAAAATCAAAAGCAACAGAAATAGAAAATAAAAATTTGATTAAAGGTAGTTTAGCTGTAGGAAAAAATCTCACCAAAGTCAATTCCCTCAACCTGAGAATATCCTTTTGCTACCAAGCGAACCTTGTACTTCTTCAACTTTCCTTCTACATTGTACTTCTTCTTGAATAACCACTTACAACCAACAAGTTTTTTGCCAAGAAGTAATTTCACTAGGTCTCATGTCTTATTTTTATCCAAAGACTCCATTTCTTCCTCCATAGC
Source organism: Wollemia nobilis (assembly GCA_028583015.1). Taxonomy (NCBI): domain Eukaryota; kingdom Viridiplantae; phylum Streptophyta; class Pinopsida; order Araucariales; family Araucariaceae; genus Wollemia; species Wollemia nobilis. The sequence goes on along the minus strand of JAQPPZ010000755.1, from coordinate 3,940,302 downwards.
CCTTTTCCAAGACTTATTATCTCTTGATTGAAGTGCCTCCTTTAAATTCTTGGATTCTTTATCAGTAACTGATAAATTAAATGCAGAACAAAAATTTGAAGGACTATACCTGTCTGGAAATCTTCTCACTCAATCTGATATCCTGCAAATTGGAGCTCTAGGTTCTGCATCTTCAACTTCCTACTCACTTTCTTCCTCTAGATATTCCTCTTCAAACTCTCTCTATAATTCAGGTTCTACCATAAGTTATTCCTCCTATTCCAATTTTATCTAAACTATTTCTAGTTCTTTGCTTAGTTGCATTTCCTATTTTAGAACCCCTTTTGTTTCTCTAAAGATCACATTACGACTGTAATTTTTTTTTATGTTTCTGGGTTCTACAACTTATATCCTTTAACACTAGTACTATAACCCACAAATATGTATTTTTTATATTTATAGTCTAGCTTAGTCCTTTTCTCTTTTAGGACATACATATAAGCATCACAACCAAAAATCCTTATATGACTAAGAGAGGGTTTCTTACTAGTCCATACTTCTTGTGGAGTCTTGTCCACCAAATATGAGGTAGGAGATCTATTGATAAGATAAAAAGCTATTAACAAAGCTTTTGCCCATAATTTCTTTTCTAACCCTACACCACTTAGCATGCTTTTAGCCTTATCCATCAATGTCCTGTTCATTTGTTATGTAACCCCATTATGTTGTGGACTATACAAAGTTGTTTTTTGCCTTTCTATTCCACAAACCTTACAAAAATGCTCAAATTCATTAGAGCAATACTCACCACCATTATCACTTCACAAACCCTTTATATTTGTCTCTATTCGATTTTATACAAGAGCCTTAAACCTTATAAATTTATTAAAACCTCATATATGTTTTGTAGAAAATATACCCAAGTCTTTCTTGAGAAGTCATCTATAAATGTAACAAAATAGATAGATTTGCCTAATGATGGTACTTTTGCAAGTCCAAACACATCAGTATGAACTAAATGTAAATGTCCTTCGGACCTTGTAGCACTACTTGGAAACTTGACTCTAGTTTGTTTTCCAAAAACACAATTTAAAAAAAAAATTAAAATTTAATGGGCAATAAAAAATTCTTTCAGCCATACCTTTCATTTTTAATTTTTGAAGTCCTTTCTCACCAATATACCCCATGCGTGGATACCACAACATTTTCTTTGCTATAGGAATACTTAGAGCCATTTATATCGTATTATTTTCTTGTACCACTAAAGAGTTATTACAATTAATACTTATAGTGCTAGCCTCAAGTCTGAACAAAGTTCCTTTGCGAACTCTCCTTGCCAACACCAAAGATCCAAAAACCATCTTGCAGTTATCCTTATCGAATACCACATTCACACCTGCATCATTCATCTTATTCATGGATATTAGATTCCTTGCCAAACCCAGAATATGCAACACACCAGGAAGGGTTTTAATTCTTTCATCTTTTAGCATGAGCTTGACTATTCCTTGATCTATAATTTTATATGTTGAATTGTCTCCGAAGAAGAATTTACCTCCATATGTCTTTTAATATTCACAAAATCTCTCCTTATGAGGAGTCATATGAAAAGAAGCACCTGAGTCAATTAACCATGAGTCATCGCATTCACTTGAGCATACTGCAACTAAGACTAAGTCCCCTGCATATTCATTTATGGTGTTCATTTTTGTAGAAGTTCCTTCATCATATGATCAATTATTACTAGCCTTTTTAGATATATAGTCTCTTTTATAATGCACTACTTTACCACAATTCTAGCATTTCCTTTTTTTGGGGGCAATAAATTTACCCCTAGATTTTAATTTCTTTTCTCTAGATTCCTTTTTGCTTCTTTCTTTAGAATGACCTCTCACAACCAATGATTCCTTTTGATGATAATCCTCAATTTTTTTTATCTTATCTCCTCAGACAACAAAGTTCCTACTATATCCTCTACTTTCAATGTAGATGTAGTATTGGTGATAGTCATAACAAGGTTATCCCATGAATCGGGTAATGAATAAATTAAAGTAATACATTTTTCTTCTTCATCCATTTTTACTTAGACAGAGGTTAATTGACTTACCATAGTGTTAAAAACATTCAAATGTTCAACCACAAAATCACCACCATTCATTCAAAGTGAATACAATATTTTTTTAAGAAAGTTTATTTACTAGTGACTTTGTCTGATACAATGTTCCTAGCTTCTTCCCTAAAAACTTTGATATGGCATGTGTAGATACGTTCAACAATATCAAATCAAATAAGCACAATTTGATAGAGCTCCTTACCTTCCTATCAATTTTTAGCCAATCCTCATCTGTCATTGATGTTGGTTTTATTCCCGAAATCGTAATTCACTGATCTCTATCAATCAACAAATCCTCCATCTTGAGTTTCCATTACTCAAAATTCTCTCCATTAATTTTTTAATATCTATCTATGTGCTTCCCATATTTCTCCTTTGCTTGGATCCTTTCGCGTATGACTCCCACTCAAGAATTAATTTATCATAAGGTTGAAACCCTTACTCCTCAAACAAAGATAAAACCTAGCTCTGATACAAAATGAAGAGAAATAAAGAGCCCAGATAAACTAAATAAAAAAGTAGTAATTGCAAAATCAAAAGAAGAAGATAGCATATTCACACATTATAAAGTATTTGTCCTCGAAACCCTCAATCAGGAAATAACCAACACAATATTATCTTCTTATTGTATTAAATTAACAGTCTCTAATACAATAATATTCTTTCTTTGTCTCTTTTCAAACCTTAATGCAAGTGCGATATATATAACAAAGGCACATGCACAAATTTTTATAATATCATGGGCAAAAAAGCATGAGTTCAAATATAGTAACCCTCAAAGCCCATATGGATCTAAAAGTAACTTAAAAAACCCTAAAAAGTTTAGTCCCGAATCTCGACGAGTATAGGTACAGAGTGTCCAGTACCTTTTAGTGTTAACCCCACCAGAATAATATGGAAAATATTCAACATATTTCCAACAAAAAAAATATCTAGTGGCCAAGGAAGCCACATTGAAGATTGAAAACTTCACATTGAAGAAGAGGTCCATAGAAGATCATTTTTGAAGAACTTCCATAGTTGGAAGATTGAGCATTGAGAAGGACTAACAGAAGTCCTATTGCATATTTTAGTAGTAGTCTATTTATGAGATCCAAGAAGGGGATCTCACTATGAAACTTCCATAGTTAAAGATTGAAGAGATCAAAAAATGTCTCATTGAAGTATTTTTGAAGCTGCAAGATTAAAGATATTGGATAAGTCTCAAGAAGAAACAAGGAGAAGGCTTGGAGAGCCTCATTGAAGGAGAAATCAACATTAGAATGCATTGTTTTCATAATCCACGTGTTGATCCCATTCTCTTGATTTAGATTTAATCCTAATGGATTACAATAAAGGTTTTAAAATGTTTATCGTAACACATATTTGAGCGTATACAACATGCCTTTGTTCCTTAGTAGTTGGTCTCTCTTAGATGAATTCTCCAAGAGTACTTACTTCGCTCCTTGCTTGGGTCTACAGGCCTTGTCAACATTCTAGAGGAAGGACCGTACTTACTTAGTGCTCATACTTTTTCCTCCTTAAAATCACAATGCATGTTTACTTTCTAAAATAAGAAAAGATGAAACTTGCTCCCATCTCTGAAATCATATAGTTTTTACATAAGTTTATACTTTAAATTATATCTATTAATTAATATATTTTAAGATTAAAATATTACAAACCATTTTAATATTTTATATGCTAAAATTTATAAACTAAAAAAAAAAAAATTAACAAATAGATTAAAATCTAAAAAAAAAAACCTATAAAAAAACCTAAATCCAAACAGTAGTCACAAGTTTAAAAAATATTTAAAATTAATTTAATTTTTAAAATAAATATTTGATGTTAAACCCACTTAATTTTTTTTTTTTTAATCAGCTTGTTAAAACACAATGTTTATTGGTGCACCCATCAAGGTCGTTGGTGGCCGTTTATGTGAAAAAGTGGACACATTGAAAAACTCCTATAAGTAGCTGGTTCCAAACACTAGCTTCTTCTTGTTTTCCCTTTACTCACATATTATCCTTATGTTTTTCAGCTATATTGTTTTACAGTCTATTTGCTAACGCTTATTTAAACATCTTAATAATTTGAGAAGGTTTATTGTTAAGATTTTCAAATTTTAATATTTGATTTTTAATTAATATATATTAAAAATAAAAATTAAATTTAATAATATTTTAATATTAATTATTTAATATTATTTTGATATAGATATTATAATAATAAAAATATTGAATTTTTAATGAAAATTTAAATTTAATTCATAGAAAAGATAATTTTAATGCACCTAGTTTTGTTACGCAAGGCATATCATTCTCCCAAAATAATAGGTCTTTATAATTTTATTCATAAACCTAAATTCTAAATTCTCTTTTACAAATATGTGCTACCATAAATCAATTTCCATTTTAGGCAATAGAAGGACAATGGACAAACTTCAGCAGATAAAGATCCTCACATAATAATATGACTTTATGTTTTCTCCAAATTCCATACTGTCGTTTAAAAAATGTGTTACCATAAATGGACAATCGACAAAATCGACAAACTTCAGCAGATAAAGGTCGTAATAAATACAATGCGTTAAATAAATGTGTTACGTCCAATCGACAAATTTTAGCAGATAAAGGTCGTAATAAATACAACGCGTTAAATAAGTACAATGACAAATTTTAGCAGATAAAGGTCGTAATAAATACAACGCGTTAAATAAGTACAACACTTATTGAAGGAACAATTAAGTTTTTTTCACATTCACCTATATATTTATTAGTGTTTGAACATAATCTTTCGAACAATATTTAAAATGAAATGTTATTAGTTATAAAAAGATGAAAATAGTTTCAATTTATTTTTAGTATTAGTGTTTGGAGATGGTTTTTGAAAAAAATTTAAAATTTAAAACTTTAATAAAATAGTGAGTACAATTAATATAAAAAAATAAGAGTTTGAATTTATTTTTATTAAAAGTATTAGTGTTTGAACATCGTTTTTGGAAAAAAATCTAAAATCTAATCAGTAAAAAGTTTTAGGTGAGTGCAATCATTAATAAAAAGATCAAACAGTTGGAATCTATTCTTATTAAATAAATAAAAAATATTAATGTTTGAACATGGCCTTTAAAAAAAATCTAAAATCTAATCACTTTAATAATAAAATAGATAGTGTAATATAAACAGATCGAATGAGTTTGAATCTAATCTTGAAAAAGTAAATCAAAAGTGTAAGTCTTCGCAAAATGGTCTTTGAAATCAAAAAAGATAAGGAAGAAGATCTCTCTATCTTGTTCAACGGTTGAATTCAAGGGCTAAATGTTGACGCAAACGTAACGTTAAAGTTAACTGACAATGATCACGTATGTCCTTAAACGTGTCTCGTGGCACGTAACGCATGACGTAAGTGCTGGAAATTTAGAAAAAAAAAAAAAATTTAACGATGTTTACAGGTGACCTGAGTTACCTCCCGAGAACATGGGAACACTGATCGGTTAGTGTGATGATATAATTTAATGTTATGTTTGAAATTTATTCCATATTAATATATATATTTTTAAATTAAAATGTGAGTAAATTAAAAAAAAAAAAATAGTGATGTCGAAATAAACATTCTTAATAAAAGTAGTGGTGACATAAAAGAAAATTGCAGGATAGGAATTTTCCAGTATTCTATGGAGGAAACGAGGCACAAACCCTCCATCTATTTACGTAGAATTATTTATCTTTGTTAAAAATAATTAACAAGTATTGATAAAATATTGCTGTGATGGAATTTCACATCAATTTAATTATTGTTCTACAAATGAATTACCTTTCAAGTTTGGACTACTACGAAGTTGGAAGTTTCTTATACTCTGACCTTTATTTATTTATTTAATAGTGTCATTCTTCTCCTTATTCTTCTTCTTCTCACTATAATGCTCTAGAAATTGGTGCGCTCTCCAATGACAATGACATTCTCAGTATAGCATATAAAAGATATAAAGGTGCTCCCTTGTTTTCTTTAAATTCATGAAGAAGAGGATAGATTTAGATTTCTTTAAAAAAATGCTTATGCTACCTTTTTATTTATTTTGGCATAAATTTGATCCACTTTATTTGGACCTTTATGGAAATTAAAAAAAAAAAAACATTTAATGAGTTGGTAATATTAGATATGCATTTTATTTAATTGGTTATATGAGATTGAAATGATTATAAAGTCATTATTAAATAGTGGTATTATAATATAGGCAATTATGCATGTATCACTTGGTAAGATTCAAACTTAGATTATCTCTTTGAAAGTCAAGAAATAATGTTATGTTATTTGATAACATTGGGTATGCATTTTGATCTCTTTACTCAATTTTTGGATAATATTATTAACTTGCATTGTTAAAGCCTTTGAAAGCATTGTGAAAGGATCAAATGTTGTTAAACAATGTAAAACATTTTTATAGTTCATCTATGCAAAATAACAAAACTATTAAAAAACAAGAAAGTTAATTAGAGCTATGACGATTAATAAATTTGCTCTAAAACCTATTTCTATTAAAATTGAGTTAGTCAAACTTAGTTTTTATAGTTTTCTTTATAATATTCTAATAAAAAAAATCTATAGTGATTCAAAAAATGATGGTAATTATTTGTATTTTCAAGCAATAAATCAAATCCTAAGTAAAGCCAACACTAAATAAAAATCCAAAATTAATTTGAAGAAAAAATATTATTTTTATTGAGTGTGGGTGAATCGGGAGCGCGAGCCTCACTAGGCAGCATGGAAGAAAAACCATATTTGAAAGCCCTAATTGAAAGTCAGGAAACCCTAGTTGGAAGTATGAATACTCAAGTTGAAGATAAGAGGAAGAGCGATATGTGACAAGTTCGATATAGGGAGCAGATGTTACACCAAAAGTGGTTATCAAGGATGACATGATTGAGCATGATACCATAGTTCTTAAAACAAAGGGTTACTATATAAGTTCCATGGATATTGACGATGGATTTTAAAGACTCAAAATTGGATCAAGTGAAAGTGGGAATTGAATTCAAATTACTCTATGACTTTTCTTACTAAATATATTTTCCTCATCATCTTTTATAGTATGAAAATAAAAGATAAAATAATGGGTGTTGGTCCATGGTTTAGGGGAAGAGATTCCTTTACTTTAATACCATAGAGTGAAATTTTTCTATCAAGATAGAAACTGTTAAAAGGCTTTAAGCATGGGTTAGGCTATTTGGAATTCCATATCAACTTATCAATACGGATATTTTTAAGGTTATTAGAAATACCCTAGGGGATTTCATCAAGGAGGGATCACCTACTAAGGAGCAAAAGAAAGATATATAAACCTGGATATGTATTGCTAAGGATAATTCACAACCTTTGCTACAATTCATTAAGATTAAATTTGAATCAAGAGAATGGGATCAACAAGTAGATTATGAAAATATTTCATTGCAATGTTGTAATTGTTAAGAGATTATACACATGACAAGAGATTGCAAAGTGAAAAATGAAGAAAGAGAATTTTTTGACCATGAAGCAAACTTTAAGATGAAGCAAGAAAATCATACTATAGTAGAATTTGGATTAGACCAAGTATATTCCACTCCAAAAGAAAATATAGATAAATACAATTTATAATGTTATATGGCAAAGGCCACCATATTTCACTCAAATCAATCAATAAAAGAAACAGGGAAAGATACAAGGGATGAGAAAGTACAATGTGAAAGTTTAAATTTAAAAGGAATTAAAGGTGTAAAGTAAGATATGGAGAAAAACTTTAAATCAAAGGAGGCAAAAGAGATAAGTTTATTCTAGGTAAAATATTTATTTATTTCTTAAGTAGCATAAAATCCTCTCCTCACAATGGAAACGAAATTAGTGTAAAGGTTGTCCCTTGCACTTTATGGTTTCATGAATAGCAATATTAAGATATGTGAATATAGAATATCCATAGTAATTTAAGGTTTTTAAGTTAGCATAATAAGGTAATTGCTAAGGAGAAGTGTCCTTGCACTTTAGGGTTTCAAGGGAAACATAAAGAAGAAAGTATTTTTAGCAAGACAAAGCTATATATGATAATTCTCACTAATAACAATGTGAAAAATTCAAAGGGATTGATGAAGATGTAAGTGTTGGTGGGAATGAAAAAAAGAGAGGAAGACCCAACAAGAACAAACAAAGAGAATATAAAACTCAAAGGGATATTGATATGGGAAAACAAAAGCAAATATCTCAAGAGTTAACAAGAAATGAGGCTAATCCCACAAATAATTTAAAAAAATTGAAAATAAATATGATATCTTGGAATATTAGGGGTGTTCAAGAACTACTTTTTCATAGATGACATTCATGTTTGTCTCATATCATCCATTCTTTCTAAATATTGTTCCTCTATTACTTGTATTGCAATACTCAACTTACCTTCCCTTACACTATGTAGGTTGAATCCCTCATTTTTAGTGTGGAAAACTAAAATTATTATGATGGAATTATCAATTGAAAGCAATGACAAAAAATGGCATGAGTTGAACCAATTAAAGTCCTTGAATTTCAAGAAGGAGATCCATATTCGAACCTTTCCAAGCAATACATGCATATTTTCCAAGTTGTTGTAACACCATTATATTGTTAAAGGTGTAATTTGATTTATGCTATGCTGACATTTTACGATGTAGTATTTTATAGGGCTATGGGAAATCATTGTATAATTGTATTATTTTATTATGTAAGCCCTATGGGCTGCGATTAACCTTGTTATAGTTAAACCTAGCTTAAAACATATAATTAACCTAAAGCCCTCTTATTATGTTGGTTGAGGTTAAGTTCACTTATGTAATTGGGGTTTTGGTATTGTTATAAGTAGCCTCAACACTCCGTCCATAATGTCAAAGTGTTGTGATACTTATCCATGGATAATATAGTCATTATTTATGGTTCTCATGGGAACCCACAATTTCTATGTCTCTTGATTTCATTTTTCATCCTTTTTATACTTTTTGTATAAGACTTGAGTGAATGGATTACTTCTATTTGTTTTTTGAAATGTGTGAATTCCAATATGGTATCAGAGTAGATATAGATTTGCATTACTTGGTCATATAGAAATGTCATTTGAAGCCTCTAATTTTTCTTTTGAACTCTAGGATGATTTCCTCATCAAAGCATCATAATCCATCTCCGTATAAGAGGCCAAGAGGATTTTTTGTCCCATTTCTTATTATTTGTTTGTATTGTAGAAAAAAAGCCTTTCTTCTTTCAAATAACACTTCAAAATTTTAATTTCAAGATATTATGGTCTCATATTGCTCAAAGTTCTTATAAAATGCAAATGTTTGGATTAGAGAAAGAAGTTGATTCTTCAAATGGTTAAAGGTATGAAACTTGAATTCAAATTATTGCATTTGATATGCATTTCCTGCTTTGTCTTAGTGCTCTTTTGATCAAAAGAGCACATTGCCCTTCTTAAAAGAGAAGGGGCGTGCCTTTATCCAACTAAGATAAATATCATTATAGCTAGGAGAGTGTGTATTAAGGTATTCAGATAGAAGATGCTTGGGTTTGAATTATTGTAAGAAATATTGTTTGGAGATAATGTCTTTTGTGCATCTGTGTGTAAGAGGAGAATATCAAATTCTAAAAGTTCTACTTCCATCTCAATGGTTGTTGTAGCATGGTGATACACAATATAGATAAGAGATAGAAAGACATAGGATATATTCATGCCAAAGTTTTATTTTGCTATAGTAGACCAAATGAATGGTATTTTATGGAAGCACCGACACTTTTGCCATGTCTGCATGTGGTGGCAAGTTGGACAATAGTAATTTATTTTGGAGAGTGAGGTTATATGTGTTCGAACCATGCGTTATTATTTCTTTTTGTTGTTGCTCCTAGGAAATATGTCATGCATAGGGGAGTTGCATTCTATTTCCAAAAATACAATTAGATACATGGTCATAATGGTGTGCTTATGTGGGAGACACCATGGTTTGAATCTCTCCAATACACCTCAGCTATTTTGTAAAAAAAAGAAAATTTATGGATTCCATGGCGGTTGATGTGGTCACTTTTAATTCCATGAATATTCAAATTTTACCTATTTATATTCATCCAACCAATGAGAAAATTATAAGTGTCATAATTCCAAAGTAGTAAGCAACCCAATGGTTCTTAGGTAGTGAAAAATCAATGGACATTAGCAAATCAGATAATGTCAAGTGGTAATTTGTAATTGGTTACTAAATATCCAAGGTTTGAAGCTTTAGTTTTTCCTTTTTTGAGGTCCATTAGGGCAAACATTTTGGAGGTCATAACTTTTGCATATGAAAACATTTTGAGCCATTTGTTCAAATTGCATATTTTTTGAGCTCTTTGCCTTGGTTTCATCCGTTCAAGAACGTATTACAATGTTAGGGGTCAAATTGTGTAAAGTGAATCCTCAAGCTTATGTTACTTGCCTCAAGAGTGAAATTGATATTTGATTTCCATAAGTCTTTCAGGTGGTCATAAAATAAAAAAATATGCTCATATTGATAGGAAAACTCCCACCTAGATCCACCATGTTAGATACCCCTCAGATTCATCAGACAAAATCACTAGTTCCATCTCTGGCCATATTTTTCCCACAATTGAATATATTTTTTTGAACCATATGTCTCATATATGTCTCTAATAAAAAATACACCTACCATGACCACCCCAGAATCTCAAATAGTGCAAGAACTAAGGGTTATCATACAACACTTGACTAATGAACTTAATAGGGTGGATGTAACAAGCCTACATATGTAATTAAATTTAAAGAGATTATTCTGAATGCTTTCTATTGTGTTGGTATGGTAGGAATTTGATAGTGTTTCCTCATAAGAATAATTACATTCGTATCGAAATTCTGGATACACTGTAAAATTTAAATGAATGCTTTTTACTGTGTTGGTATGATAGGAAATTGATAGTGTTTACCCATAAGGTTAATCACATCCGAATTGAAAATTCGGAATACACTGGACATTCAAATTGAAAATTTGGAATACACTGTAATCTATTTTCATGTTGAGAAGATAATTTAAACATTAAATGTAAGAGTACTTTAATTTTAGAAAAATATATATTTGGTTACAATTTAGGGCACAAAGAGCTTGTGTTGTTGAAGTCAATTTGTTTTAGTAAATGTGTAAGTAGCCTGTATTATGTTTGAGTCTAGTTTGCATATAGGGAATAGTATACATTCAGATGTAGGTTGGCTGCTTTGACCTCTGTGTTAAAGCCGAATAGCCCTCGAAACTCATACAAAGATTTTCGTAGCACTCCATTGTGTTTACAATAGATATGTAATCCAAAGGATCAGAAAAACTCTCTTCATTAAAAAGTTTAATGCTGGCTGATTTCATTGATAGATTCTTAAGTGATTTATTTATGTATTATATTCGGTACAGTATTGGCTTGAAAAGTGTTTTAGTTTACGAAGAAATAATTAGCTTTCTATCATCTTAAAATGATGTATGAAATTTCAATGAGCTATCTGAATTCAAGTTTGAAATGGCAGCGAAATGCTGAATGAAAGGTGTATTTGAATTATTTGGTTGGTGTAAAATATATACTACGATAAGCCCAGTTAATGTATGTGAATCACTCTATGAGAAAAGAATTTCAAAAAAGTAACAGATGAGAAAAACCTAAAACTAATAAATGTAGTTTGTTTGTTTGGCAAGACTTTAGCTTGTCTAGAAAACATGGTTATATCCTCCTTCGCTTGCACGGAAAACATAAGTTTGAAGAGGATCTAAATATAAATATATATATATATATTCCTAAACATTAGCCACTGCATTTTAATGGGTACCATGAGAAGAAAACAAATGCCTTAGCGCGAGCTTATCTTGTACAAAATACATGCTGGTCTATGTTAAATTACGATGATGAAAGTGTAAATGAAACATAATTTTTATGATATCAAACTAGAACTCATATAATTAGTATGTGTTTTCACTTAGAATATATCTGAGGCAATTCCTGATATATTAAACTGAATGCGTAGCTCCTTTGAAAGCTTAGGTATGTATAGGTTTTTGGAACATAGGCGCTACTAGTCTGCACGTTTCCTTTTGTCTGCCAACGCCTGTTGAAAACTATTGCATTTAGTAAATTGTAGCTAATGCAGTGATATAGGTATTATTGAATAGATTGTCTGATTTATCCTTATGTGGCAGGTAAGGAATGATAGATTTTAATTCGTGGAGTTTAAGGTTTTAATAAATAGTTTTTAGAAATTACGTCGTAGGATTACCTGGAAGCAATTTTTTTTCAAAGTCCAAAGTACATTAGAGCTCTCTATTATAATTAGGGTTGATATAATTTAAAAAGCCTATATAGATAAATGACATAAATTAGTTATTAGATAGGGTATAGCTGGAAATTGCTATTATTGGATATAGTAAAGAGGGTTTTCGCAAGAATGATCTGTGTAGTGGAAAGATTTATATAAGAGGTTTGTATTTTGTATGGAGTGAAACGAAAAAGCCACATAGTTGTCCTAATACGTTTTTATTGTTTATATAAATTTTTAGCTTTCATAATTTGTATTTTATGATTTTTAATTACGATATTTAGTTATGTATTTTTTTCTAAATACTTTATGGGATTGTAACAAGATATTGACTATATTTGATTGATTGAATTTTAGATTTTAAATATTATTAGGTAATTTATTTTAAATATAGATGAATACTTACATCTACAAAATCATTATCTTAAAGTATGATAGATTCAAATAAAGAAATAAAACATTTATTTAATAAATTTGTGTGAGACACGAATTTAACATGGTTGTGGGTAGACAACCTTATAACTCAATAAGTTTATGGTTGTGGGTAGGCAACCTAAGCTATTTAGAATGTGGGTAGACATTCAATATTTCAACCATATGGTTGTTGAGGGGTAAAGGCTCACATCCAGTCATGGCTTGCCAATCTCCAAAAATTAAGGCAGAATAAACTCATCTAGTACCTGAGCAGAAGATCTTATGAGAACTTGCATACTGATATGGGCTTTATGCAAGATAATACTTTTGGAGAGTTACCGGGGTAGCGGTAAACTCATGATGTAATTCAAGGAGGTGAATATACATCAACCCTAGCATGCATACACTAATATCTTAAGATAAGATATGGGGAAGTAAGTGTTCAAACTCTAGGTGATATGGGCCCTGGAAGTAAAAACCCTAGCCTATACTTGGATTCTCGGGTAAGGAGAGGAAGTAGAAAGGCAAATATACCAAGATCTGGCCAATCTCGATCTCATGGATATTTCGTCTGTAGTGAAATGGCATCTGTGAAGATTAAGGCATGCTTGTACTAGACCGAATTGGATAAAAATTCAAAAATTACTCTTTATTGCGCCTTGAAACCAAGTGGGTTGACTTGGATTATTACAGTGGACAAGCAAAATGTAGGGGTAGGATACGAAGCATACCCACAAGAGGAAATTCCTTCAGAGCAACAAGTTATGCACATTAGTAAGGTTATTAAAAAGTATATTTATGTTGTTATAGATATAAAAAATAGAGAATATTCTAGTCTGGTTAAGATCAAGTGCTCAACATTTAATGATGGTAGTGCTTATCAACATTTTCAACCACACTTACACTCAATGGTAGCTCAAGATGCAGATGACTTTGTAGCTCTTGCAATAGATCTAGATAATTTCTTTAAAGTAAGAAATCACTCCATAATGTGTTTGATCAATCTAGACATAAGGATGAGTTGTCCGGTTTAGTCAATATATGCTTAGGAGATCAAAGATATAGAAAACATGAATAAAAGAGTAGAGCAAAAAAATGAAAAATATGAAGAAGATGAGAAAGAGGGAATACTATGCTCATAAGGGGAGAAACCAAAAAATTAGCTATCAAAATTACTTGTAAAATAGTGCAGTCTAAACTTTTTTGGCTTACATTTCCAAAGAAAGCAAGTTACCAAAAATTGTACTACTTGACAGTCACAAGAAAACAAAGGGATACATGTTGGAATTTTATCAAAGATTAGCCCAGAAGGTAACCAAGCCAGTGAACACTTCTGGAGATAATATTATGAAAGAGGTAAAGGATTTGAAATAAACCTTGATGATATTTGAACAAGTAAATTTACTTGAAGCAACTCTAAAACTATTAGCAAATGACACAATATTCCTTCTAGATTCTAAGTTAGCACATCAGTGATCATATCTTGATATGGGTAATACCAAATCTCTTCCCTTATACTTATCTATGTGCTTAGAAGGTTGGGTGTTACATAATTATATATTGAACCCAAAATATAATATCACAACCATACCCTAGGCAATCTATGATGTTATAAGTTTAAGCTTTGCTAGAATAGATTATAGGACCATGCTTTTCAATGGAATACCAATCAAAACAATGGGTGTCATATAAAAGGTATCAATATTGTTGTATAGGCTATCAAATATTATAAAAACACAAGACATAATAATTATTTACTTACCACCTTTATTTGGGATAAGTCTATCAAAACATTTCTTGGTACAAATAAGGGGATACTTAGCACAAGATCATGCTTTTAGGACCATTCCTTGCATACATAAAATAGTCTAAATTCATGTTGAAAATATTTTGCCTTATCATATTGGAAGATAATAAGAGCAAAAGGCATAAATGGAGGTAAAATTTATGGAGCCCTCCCAAGAGGAAGTTGTAGATTGGTTAAAAGGTAAGCAAGAGATAATGTGGCATGAGCTCTAGAGTAACCACAATGTAGTGAGTATAAGAAATCAATAGGATCTACCAGCTAACAATGATTTGCTATAACACATGGCTAGTCACATGTCCTAGAAAATAAACCCAAAATTTTGAAACAACTACTAGAAGGACCGCATATGACCAAAGAGTATTTTAGGTTGTATATCAAAACCAACATTCTCATGCACCTTGGAACTCTTAAGTAATTGGTTGTTAATTCAGTACATAGAACAATGTACCTAGGGAAGTTGATCAATAATTTGTATGCTCAAAGAAAATCACATGTGTCTATTCACGAGGCCATTTGTCAGATATGCTTAGGAATCAACCTTGGCTCAATATCAACCCAAAAATAGTACCTAGCAAAAATAACTTACCTATTTCAAAGTGTTAATCAAAGAGAAAAGCATAAATTTTGCATTTTATGGTTTGGTCATTGTAGATGTCGATTATGAGGTAAAATTTCAACACCATTGATGTGAGAAGGCATACCAAAATTTTGTGTAAATAGGTTGGCATGTAAATAAAATTTTATAATTGAAAAATATAACTACAAATAAGGTAATTTGCAAAATAAGGCAGCCAAAGGATAAATACTAAGACCTTGAGAGAAGCATTAGGTAGATCGCATGCACATCATCAAAAAATTCAAGATAGGATTGCATTCAAGAAGTTCTATGAGATTGTAGCACCTGAGTTGAATAAAAAGAGGATAGACTTGACAAATGATCAATGAAGTATTTCAACCAAGGAATCTATATAAATAGGTTTCTTCCTTTAGGTTTGCATCATTGTTGATAAATTCTTTGGGGACTATGCTCTTTTGGCATAATTTTGGTATCTCCTATTGAAGGCTAGTAGGAATGATTTTTCTCTTTTGATAATAGGACACAAATATCTAAAAGGAATACTAGAATTATAGGAAGATAAAAGTCCAGTAATTGGCAGAAGCAACCATAAATTGAGAGGAATTTCTATTTGGATGAGCCTAAGGAGTTGTGCAGTTCATGCCTTAAAATATTATGCCAAGACATGTAACTCTACACACTCCCTAAGATCAATTACATAGATATTTCTCTGAATATGTCGTTAAAAGAAATGCCAATTTTGGGAAGAAATTCTCAGCCAAAGATGGGTGGCTTCACCTTTTTTTCCTTTTTGTCATTTGAAGTTTCAAAAATTCCAAATGAAAAGAAGGTAGAAATATCAAACCTAAATTCATGATAGAGCGATGAATATTATCAAGTATCATCACTCCATAGTAATTAGATCATGAAAGTAAGCATATTTTGTAATAAATAAAAAAAAATTGGTGGTGAAATATGATTGGTTGACCAAAAGGAGAAGCATGTATGTCATATTTTCACATGGGGATAAAATCCATTTAGCAATGCCAACTCTGACAAAAGTCAATTTCAATTAAAACTCAAATTGTCATCATTATTCATAAAGGCTATAAAAGGAGATACAAGGCAAGGATCATGTATAAAGATGTTATTTAGCACTAAAATCTTAATCCAAGCAACCATGAATGTCTCAAAAACTCCAGGATGCTTCACAAAAGTGTGCAATCTAGAGATGGAATATCTACATGATTTTGTCAAGAAGAGGGTTAGCAAAAATAGTGAAGTACTCATGCCACCGAGTGCTTAGAATATATACCTAAGGCAATTGCTTGGATCTAAAGCGACTTTTAACTACGGTGAACTATGCTCATGTGATATTTAGTTTTATTGGAGGTACTTACAACTAGGTATATCCTTGTATTTTTCCTTCCCTTTCTCTTTTCATATTTACCTCATCTTTTTATTTTTGCTTTCCATTTCCTTATATACTTCACCTTTCTAATAATGTCCCTGCCCTTCATGATTTATTCAATTGCCATATTACACATTTAATATTAATCCCACTCCCCATTATACATCACCTATTTTCACTTCCTTCTAGAACATTTCCTCCTCCTCATTCTATAGATAATCCCATATTTTATAGGAAAATGGGATGGATCTACAATAGGGTTACTCTCCATTGCATATTTTAAGAAATCCTTGTTACAACTACAAGATTCATTCACCCTTTGCATACCTTCACTTTTATTCATTAGTTACTTATTTTAAAATTCTTTTTTGTCCTATAGCTTTAAGCTTTTATCATTTCTATGCTTGTGTTTTCTGTCAACTTATCTTCTAGCCCTATGTTCCTTTGATGATTCCACTTCCCCATAGATAAGTCCTGCTAGGTTCTCTATTTTTGCAAGAAAAAATCCCCAAAATTCACCAATAATGTGGGTAAATTTGGTCATCCACATTCATAATTTTTGGCAACTCTAGCTAGATTGCAATTTTGTTGAAGTGTTATCATAATTTTGCTAAGGCATAAACACAACAACTAGACCAAAAGCATCATCTTGGCACAAGTTGAAGACTAAAGCAAGTTTCTAATGAATATTTAGCACTAAATAAATGATAGAAGATAATCTAAAATACTATAGGGCAAATTGAAATGCAATATTTCCTAGCTAGACCCAAAATTTGGGCTAAGGTAGAACAATCTAGCACTTTGTAGCAGCACTGGATCATAATTTTTGCTAAGGTAGAAAACCCAATGCTTAGAAGTAGGAGTTAGACACTTTAAAAAGTTGATGTTAGCATAGCAAAAGCAAAATATCAACATTCAATATTTACAAACAATGTTGGATGAAAATTTTGACTAAGGCAAAGTGTCTGACATGGCACATATCATCACAAATGTTAAGATTATCTAGCATCTAGTATACTGCTAGACTCAAAATTTGGTTGTGTGGAGATCAAGAAAATAAATGGCCAGAATTTTAAAGGTGCTAACATCACCCGAAGTTATGAAAAGGTTTGACATCCAATATCAAAGCAACACTTTACAATATTATAAATTTTGTCAAGTGTAGAAAAGTAGCCAAACTTTAGAAGCAACTGACATCATCAAAACTAAAAGAGTTGAAAAATCTAGCGCAAAGATACATTGTCAGACTCAAAAATTGTCTAAGGCATAGAGTTTGACAAAGAAGCTGAACTGAAGAATACAAGAATCTAGTCATGATTCCAAGCCCTAGCATCTAATGAGAAAGCTTTCAAACCTATCCCCATTAATCAGATTTGTGCATGCCTCCCAACTAACCCTATCTAAGCTATTATGACCAATCATGAACTAGCAATGTGATAGAATGTAGTTTCCAAAAGTGAACCTGTCAGAGTACACTACAATCTACTAGAAGCACATGAAATCTAACTTTATGGATGTAATATAGACCAGGTACAAGCAAATCATGATCAAGGTGGTTAATCTCAGCTAAACTAGAAAGGCATGTCCACCTTCCATAATTGCCCTTGTTAGGCCTATAATCAATTGTGTACAATGATTTTAAGCTAATAGAATGTAATGTAAATCTATAAATAGTGCAAGATATCTGAGAATAGGGTCAACTCTTTAGCTTTTACAATTGTATAAGTTGTATGATGGTTGTACTATGTACCTCTCAATAAATATTGAAGTGTTTATTTATCCTCTATTTGAAGATGTTGTAGAACATGTATGTATGTGAATGACATTGTTAAGAATTTATGTTTACGTTAGATGGATGGTGAATTCTATTAAAATTATTTTGTTAAACTAGATAATTATTTGGATTACTATTTGTTTAACCTTAGAATGGTTAATTATGTCTTTGTTGATTTGAATAAATGGTCTATAATATTGTAAGGTAGCTAGTCTGTTAGGCCTTTTAATTGAGTTAAGAGTGCAAGATTCCCATACCTTGTGTCTCTTGTTGTTGTTGAATGTTGGCTCATATTCATTTCTACCTAACCCTTATAATTTATTTCTTTAGTCTTTAACCCCATATTTAATTTAATTAGAATCATAAGGAAATAGCCTACTTTGGAAGCTAAATCAAGTTATTTTGGATCTTCTAATCTTGGTCAAGATATTAAGGGTGCATCACATCTACATAGGCAGATTTTAGACCAAGACTAACCTCTTCATAGTTAAACCTAATTTATTATTTGTCATTTTTTTAGGCCCATTTATTATGTTGGCTTAGGTTTACCTTTACGATGTAATTGAGGGTTTTGGTATTACTATAAATACCCCCTCACACTCCTAATTTAATTTTTAGAGCATTGTGTAATATTATCTATAGATAGTGATTATTAATGGTGGATACAAACACCCACCATATATTTCTCCCTTTCATCTTATGCAAATAAAACAACTAAAAATAGTGGAGTATTGCTTTAGGTTCACCCATCTTCTTTTCTATATCCACTAGTTGAATATAGTGGTGGTGGTCTTGTATTTTGCCATGGTATTAAGGATAAATTTGATAGGAAGTTGATATGCTCAATCCCTATACTCTAAACGATGCTCAACATATAACTTTGGCAACTGAATAGAAGCTCTAAATTTATAGTCCCCAACATAGACGTGACTTCAAATCTCATCATACTTATCGCAATAATGAGTGTTCCCAAGGTTTATTCTACTTCAGACATCATTCTCACCATCCTTGACATTAGGCCTATGAAGAACATTGTATCTTTCAAGATCAAAGGTAAAGACATAACAATATATGAATATAAAGATTCATTGCAATAATAACGACTGAAAAAAGTAAATGAGGTAGAACACAATGATGATTCCATGGATTTATCTACTCACACTCTTATGGAGCTCCAAGTTCATCATATTATCAAGGTACAAATATTTATTAAATTATAATATGTCAATGTTTCGATTGACTTAGGTAGCATGCATAACTTTATATAATAAGAAAACGAAATCCTTAGGTTTGTATATAAATATTTCAAATCAAGATAAATTTCAAGTGTTAGTTTCAAATAGGAGTATCACTCAATGTGTGGAATTATACTTGGTCAAGCAATCTATTTACCATAAACCTGGGTAGTTCAAATGTCATCTTAGGAGCAAAATGGCTATTTGAGATTTGTTATGTTACTATTAATATACACAAATTATATGTCAAGTGAATAGAGAAGGGAATATTCATTTTTCTATAAGGAATCCAACCCCTCCCTCTAAGGTGGTTAGTTCACAACATGGAAAATATATTGAAGATATGTGGTTGTGGATTCTTTGCCCAAGTCAATTGCATGGAGATTTAGTCTTCGAAGGCACTTCTTCTAGCTATTCCTTTATATTTATAGAATATTGTGGATCACTATGAGGAGGTCTTTAGTGATCCCATGGGTCTTCCTCCTAAGAAAACACATGATCATACCATCCATTTTGTTATAGGAACTCAACCTCCTAATGTGCATCCTTATAACCATTATCTCCATCCCTAGAAGTAAAAAATTGAGAAGTTAGTTTAGGAAATGTTGGAGTGAGGAATCATCTATCTAAGAATCAATACATATTTTTCTCCACTTGTGATGGTATGATTCAAGTATAAATCATGGAACATATGTCATGATTTTTTCCTCTCAAAAATATCACTATCAAAGGTATTGAATTTTTTTTATGCAAGATGACCTCCTATTAGCCTTTTAATGTAAGCAACTTTTGGAAAAGAATTTGGGATAGTCCACTTATGAGAAGAAAATATTAGTTGTTCTTCATGTTATAGATAAATATTGGCCTTATTTTTTGGGGCTTCCTTTGATCACCAAGACCAATCGTAGCAACCTTAAGTATTTCTTAGAGCAACACATCTCATGCCCTAAATAGAATAAATGGATGACCAAACTCTTGGGTTATGATTTTATAATTGAATACAAGAAAGAAGAGGAGAATGTGTGGATGATACCTTGTCTCACAAATATGAGGATGTTGTTTTCAATTCCATCTCTAGTCCTATTCAATAATGGATTTTCAAACTTCAAGAAGATTGGATTTCTAACCCATAGACTTCATGGATCATTTAGGAAGTGAGGCAGGCTCATCATTGCATTCTTGTTTCTCCTATATTTATGGAGTGATTTGAAAAAAGGATCACATTTATCTTCCTCATAATTGGGACATTAAATCAAAGGTTCTCCAAGAATTACATGAATCTCCTATGGATGTATGTTCAAGATTATTGAAAATATACAGATGGGTGAAGCAACATTTTTCTTAGAAAGGATTAAAAGTTGATGTGAAGACATTTATGGTCAACTAAAAGGTGTGTTAGTGTAACACAGGGAAAATAGTTAAATCTCCTTGATTGTATCAACCCTTGACTATCCCTAACTACCAATTGGAGCACATATCCATGGATTTCATTAAGGGTCTTAAATCCAAAGGTTAAATGGTGATCTTTGTTGTAATATACTGCCTTTCCAAGTATGCTTATTTCTATGCATCACAACATCCCTATATACCAAGTAAGGTGGTCAAGGCATTTCTTGATTGTGTTTTTAAATCATGTGGTATAACCAAAACTATTATGAGTGATTATGATCTTGTCTTCACCAGTAACTTTTGGAAAGCATTGTTTTGTCTTAGTGGTATCAAGTTGAATATATCCTATTCTTATCATCCTTATCGAATGGTTAGATAAATATTGTTAATAAATATTTTGATACTTACCTTTTAAATTTTGCATAAGATAAGCAATATCACGAGGTTCATTAGTTCTCATTAGCTAAATGGTAGCATAATACTTAATACCATTCATCCATAAAGTTATCCCCATATGAAGCATTTTATAGTCAGAGACCTCCATGAAGGGTAGAATATGTTCCAAGATCCTCCAAAGTTGCCCATATAATGATTTGTTATAGCAATAATGACATGTACATCAAATTATTAAAGATAATTTGACCCATGATAAAAACCATATGATGCAAAAATAGGATTCACATTGTTCTGAATGACAATGCACTCATATTAGTTGGTAAGCTTCCTCCCAAAGTCATAATTCCACATCTCCTTAATATTGAACAACTAGACCAACAAGATTCACTTATGAATCTATTAAACTCTTGAATATGCACCTTACCTACACCCAAATCATATCCCAAACATATTGTTCTAGAAAGTCCTGTATGAGCCTTGCCTACCCTAGAGTTGAAAGAATTAACAAATATTGAAGAGTTGAAAATTGTGATAAAAATATGAAAAATAAGGTCATGATAATGGAGTGGTAGAATTGTGAAAGAAGGTATGATGGATGTCAACCAATAATATTTCCCTACATCTCAAGAGGTCAGGGGGGTTCAAATATGAATATTTCTAGAAAGCAAGTTGCTATCGTTGAAATTCAAGAGGAGGAAACATCCATTGCCTAGGAAGACTATTGGTGTTTAGATTGCAATGATCCTAATAATGCCAATTCCAACTAGTTGTAGCCTAAAAATTAAAAAAGGTAATCAAAAGGGCTTATAGTCATGTTGATGGATCTAGAGCAAAATATAATGGTTGGAGAGCCTTCAAATTTTGATGCTTGATTTCAATGTCATAATCCACTTAGAAATGGGAATTTTTCATATTCTAAATCCAACCAATCATCTACTTCTAGCTACAACAAGTCATATCTTTTAAAGAATACATATAGAAGATCTAAAAGAGCTCATAGAAAAGTCATCGATGAAAGATAGGTTTTTCATACTTGATTTCAATGCAATATTTCACACAAACATAGGAATTCATCACATACCAAAACTAACTCAACATCAAAATCCTAGTTGTAACAAGTCACATGTTACAAAAAATAAATAGATGAGAGTGATCAAAGTTTGGATCATTTTGTCCAAGCATTGCAGATTCTGATGAGTAAGCTCCATATGCAGTATATGGCACATAAAAATATGTTAAAAATCATGTATTATATTGTAAGTAAGTGACATGTAAATAAATATGGTAAAAACTAAGTGTTGCATGACCATTGGCTAGAGAAGGCAATAGAGTAGCACTCATACAAAACAATTTTTTGAGAAAGTGCACTAGGCAGTTCACATGCATAAGGTTTAAACATATTAGGAGGTCAAGCAATTAATAAAATAGCTAAGGAATGATATATGATCTTGCATTTGTTGATTCAAGTGGGAGCTTGTTAGGAAACATTGAATGTGAAATAGAATTGATTAGGTGAGTGATTTCAAAGGCTATCCCAGGCAAAGAATTTTATATAAGACAATCCCCTTCTCATGACTTCATAAGCCCCGACCAAAACTACCCTAAGCAAGAAATTTGTCTCCCATATTTTTAGGTCAAAACATTCTAGGATTTTCCTTCATAGACTTTGTGCCCAATAGACAAGGCTTCTATTTTTGGGTTCTTTACCTCTTGCAAGTAGAATTACCCTATGAGTTGCCAAGGTGTAGAGACACTACACTAGAAAAATACTACCAGAGAAAGGAATTTAGAGCTAAATTACCGCCCAAAGCTAAACAAGATGAGAGGACCTGAACCTCCATCAATATATCAAGTAGTAGATGCTATTAAAATGCCAAAGACGCTAAAATAGGAAGGTCTTCAAAGAAAGCTTCTAACAGATTTGAAACTCCCTCTACCATGAGGCTATGTTGACCAATTGAACCATAACAAGGAACTATGTGGCAAATAGAGGGATATCATTGCATTGTCATATGAATATCAAAACATATGATTGGAATATCATAGTACACACTATTGAGTTTGAATTTGGTGCTAAAAATTTTAGGCATAAACATCTAATGAACCCTAAAATTGAGGTAGTGATGAAAAATGAGTTCTTGATAGGGTATGCATAGCGATGAATATTTGCAAATTGGGTGAATATTAGCATTTTTAAAAATGCAAATTGGCGATTTTGGGGGACCCTGGACGCTGGGAAATTCACCTAAAATTTACGAGAAAAAATAGTTTTAGGTGTTGGTTCATCGTGCATTGATAATAGTATTACATATTTTTTTAAGCATTCGCCAACATTCCTACCAAAATCCTGGACCATTTTTGTCTTAAATTTCTAATATTTTTAACTTATCCTACCAAATTTTCCAACTATACCACTATATATAATTAACACACCAACAATAATTTTTCATTTAATACATTCAAAAAATTAAAAAATCTAGCAGCCGCAACGAAAAGTAAAAACTTCCAAGCAATAAGATGAACTGAAACGTTTGATATGTTGTAGAATTCCATCAAAATTTAGCTGTGTGCGAAAATCAGTCGATCCGAATCAAAACTCTATTCGGATCGAAACCAGACCCATATCTACACACAAACAGATTCGGTTCTCTTTTTTCACCCAGATCCTTTGTTGCACTCAAAATGAAAGTCAGACCCAATTCTATACCCAAACTGACATTTGGACATTGTTTTATACCCAGATCGACCTTTTTTGCACTTAGAATGATAGTCGAACCTAGTTTCATACACAGACCGACATTCGATCACTGTTCTGTATTTGGATCGACATTTGAAACCTGTTTTAAACCCGAACCAACATACAGACCATTTTATACTACTAGACCAAAATCCAGTTCCTGATCTTCACCCGGACCAACATCCAAAAACTATTCTGCACCCGAACTGACTACTAGACCCAGTTCTCCACTGGACTGACTGTCAGACCTTTTCTCCAACCAAACCGACTACTGGACCTCCTTTTCACTCGGACCGACTGCCAAACTTTTTTTCCACCTGGATAGACCGCCAGACCTTTTTTGCACCAGGTACTCTATTTCTCTTAAGACATTGTGAATCTGTGATCCTATATTTTTTTGGTTTTTTAGAGAATATGAGTTGAAGCAATTGTAGTAATAAGATCTATTTTTCTATCATCTAATTGCGGGTTTTTCTTTTGTTATTTTTTTTATCATTTATTGAAAATAACTTAGTGCTCTGTGTAGACACCTAAAATTAACGATTTTAATAGCTTTAATAAAATGACAAAATATTAACAATTACGTATTAATAAAGGTTACAAAAGTAAAATTAATTTAAAAATACCTAAGGACTCTTAATAAAACTTCTATAAATACGTTTGTAAAGATTAAAACTTAAATAATGTAAACAATTAAAATTTAAAAATGTGTTGATCCACCCGCTTAATGTAATCATGTGCATTAATGATGAAACGACCAACATTTTAAAAAAAATTGAAAACATTTTGCATACCTACAAAAATAATAAAAATGATGAAAACAATAAAAATATTACAGTTAATAAAATAATAAATTCCCTAGACTTCCTACAACACATTAATATTCAATTTAACTTAAATTAACCTAATTAACTATGATTAATATCATTATAATTACCTTATTTATTAGTCCCCTTGCATAGAAAACAACAAAACAAATAAAATAATAAAAATCTTAATTAATATTAATTAAAATACTAATTAATGCCCCTTAAACATAGTTATGCCATGTTCTAGGCACCATAATAAATGAGAAATCTAGAAGCCCCATTTCTTGAGAATTTAAAAATTGCCCTAATTTAATAAGGTCACCCCATGAGGTACCCTTCCCCATGCTATTAAAGGTAAATTTTAAATTTTAAATTAAAAAGGGCATTAATGCCACATAGTCCAAGAACACACAATTTAATACACTTTAATACACTTGACATTTAAAAAATATTAAACCTGCCTCCTTGGTCTTTTAAATTACAATTTTTAAATCACATGCCCATCCCCCTAGGATACTACCCCAAGAAAATTAAATGTGAAAATTAAGACTCATCATTTCTAAGAATTTTAAATTTCCCTACATTCCCCCATGTGCCCACAAAGCAATTTTAAATTACTTTACACCTTTTCTAGACCCTCCCCCTTGCCAAAGCAAATTAATGAAACCCTTCCACCTCACATTCTCTAGATTTTTCCCCAACTACCCTTGCCTATGTGGAGTCCATGTGGAGTCCACATGGCATCCCACTCATCCACTCTAATTTTACCTATAAATACAACTTCCCATGGTCATTCTAAGTGAGCCCAAATGGTGCTAGCTAAATGCTGTCAAGATTGCTTTAGGCCTTTACCTTAGCCATTTTTTCACTCACCCTCAAACATTCCTAACTACTAGTGACTTCCTGAAACCCTCAACACTCCATAAAAGCCCTTTACAAGCTCTCGGTTGTTACTTTTTGCTGATCCCAGGCCCTATTGTGAAATCGTCTTCCTTGAGACAGTCTCAGACTACTACAACCATCTCGGTCTCAAAGACTATCAAAAACCAACAACAACACTTCAAATAAACGACAAACGACTGTTTCAAGCGATTACGTGTATATTTTATCATTTTAGTCATGTTTAACAACATCATTCTCTGTTTTTACTTGAATATCATATCACTTGAGCAAAAGCCCAACCAAGGTGGGCTTATTTTATCACTAATATTTCTTTTTTGAGTGCTACATTGCAAGTATTGCATAACATTTGAGCAGCCTTGGGAGAGAGAACATACACACACCCACACTACAATCTATTGTGATGAGGAAACATTACACCATATTGTGTTGTAAAAGCCTTTGAGGCTTCCTTTTATTTGTAATAAAGCAAAGAGTTGTTGGTTATCATTGTAAAATCTTACATATTTGCAATAAAATCTATTGTATCAGTTAATCTCTTTATCTTTATTTTACTCTTGTAATATTTGGTGGTTTTTCCCTCTCACAAAATGGCATGCCTGGTAGGACCTCTCCATTAACATGCACTCTAAATTACTCCATTGTCAATTTTTATTAGTAAAAATAAAAAGTGTAGTCTTTGTTTATGCTGTTTGTTGCTGATTTTTGCTCACTATCACGTTTTTTTTCTAATTGTTGTTGTTTTCTACCTTTTTACAGGGTACAACCGAGGTCATCTGGTTGGAGATGGTCCCAACCTATACTCATCACTTGGTTGGAGATGGTCATAGTGAAGTCGTCTGCATAGAGACAAATTCGTGCCTGAAAGTTGCAAAATTGCACCCCCTTTCAAATCTACGAAGGCCTACAGGTAAGTCTTCATTTCTGCATTTTTCTTTTATTTAACATCATGATTTGGGTTCTTTTCACCCATATATAGGTTCCTTTAGATTTTCTTTTTAGTATAGATTACCTATAATAGGCTTACTCCATATACTTAGTTTTGCTAGTTTACTTTACCCCTTTAGGTTCTTCCTTCCTTAAGCGTAACCCATTTCCTTAATTTTTGAACATTTCTCTTTAATTTACTAAGCCTCCTTAGGCCTTTTGTCACACACTACACTAGCCTCCTTAGGATTTAGTTGAGCTTTTCACACCCTTAGGATCTTTTCTTTTTCAAGCCTGCTTAGGCTTTACATTTTGCACACAGCCTCCTTAGGCTCTTTGATCACAAAATCCTCCTTAGGCTTTCCACTTCACATATTCCGCCTCCTTAGGCTCTTTTCTCACATTTACTTTAAGCATTTTAAAATAAATTTAGCTTTTAGCTTAAACTCCCTTTTTTAACTTAGATTAAGGTTTTTAAATAATTTTAGTTTTAGTTAAAATTTCTCTCTTTTTACTTAGATTTAGATTTTTAAAAATAAATTTAATCCTAGACAAAATTTCTTTCTTTTATCATTACTTTAGAATTAAAAAAAAAATATAGCTTTTAATTATTATTTTTTTCCTTAGCTTATATTTAGAATTTTAAAAAGGAATTTAGTTTTTGGTTAAAATATCTTTCTTTATTGACTTAGAATTTGATTTTTAAAATTTCATTTTAGTTAAAGTCTCTTCCTTTTAATTTCGTTTTTTTCTTGAAACCGTCTGAACGCAGACGATATCATGTTTTGATAACTTCTATGTTTTCCATTTCACGACCTAACCATCCCTCGGCAGACGGTCTCATTTGTTTATGACCATGTCAACAAAAACGGTTTAGACCCAAAATGTGTTTGTGGTCTAGCAACTATTTTTTGCCCTACCCCTAGATCGTCCTTCATTAGACGGTTTGTATCGCAACCATCTCTGCAAAGAAGGTTTCATCTATCTGGAAAATTTCATATTTTATGCTTGCTATTTTTGTTTCTGATTGTTAAACCACTGCCAGTATTGCTATTTTACTCCCAACTGTTATTACGTTTCTTACCACTTCATTTGTAGAACCATATTTTCAAATAAGGTTATGATTGTATCCATCTCGTTGGATATGGCCATACCCTACCATCAACTTCTGTCAGCTACTTTTACCTTTCTATGATCGTCTTTTGCCTAAACGGTCCTTACTATCACCATCTTCCTGCAGACGATCTTGCCCTGTTTTACATATTTTGATTGTTCCCATCATTCATTGAAACCATATCCTTTAATACGGCCCCTTTTGTAACCAATTTTTTTTGTAGGATATTCCCCTTTTCATCATAGAATTTTGATCAAATTTTGTATCTTTACTCAAATTAGCATTTTTGCTTGCATTTCTGATAAAATTTTGTATTTTAACTTAAATTAGCAATTTCAAAATTTTAATAAAATTTTATATTTTTGTAGAATTAGTATACTCACACACTCACATATTTTTGCACTCCATTAATATATATACATTTTAATTGCAAGGATAACCTCCTTGGCGACGTTGGACTTTACCACCAATCGTCACGAGCTCTAGAAAATACCTAGTTAGTACGATAGTCTCTTGGACTTCATCATCGAGAGGTTGGTTACCCTTGGGACTACCTCAGGGTAATCATTAGGTTAGATGCTCTTTAACCATGGGGCTTAATAATTGGTAGAGTGTAGCTATCATTTTTTTCCAAGCTTGCCCGAGGGTGAAGCAAAAGCCTGTGGGGCCTTACCCCATGTATTAGGCGAGTAGTAGGACTTAGAAAACGCGGTATCTCTCATAGAAAAAATGGTCTCCTTAGGTTACCTTGTACCTACCCTCCATCCTAGGAAGCCACTTTTGTGCCCATACACCTTTTTGTAGATACCACTTCATCCCCACATTTTGTAGTTTAGGGTAGGCTATACATAAAAAAACACTCAAAAATATTATTCATATATATATATATATATATATATATATATATATATATATGTTTGTGGTGTGGTTTGTGTTATTGATTTTCTATATTTTATAATTTCTTATTTTTTGGGATGATTAGTACTACCTCCTAGGGTTGCAACGTATTAATATAACCTTTTTGTGAAAAGATTTTGGACGTTTTATTTGTTTCATGGTCTTGACGCGAAGCCAAGCTCGAACCCAAAACTTACCCACCATGGATCCTACCTGACCATCTGCTACCGCACCTGACTTAACCTTGTGAGTGAGGAATTGATCACTTTAGGTACCTCTTATTTATAACACAAGCCCTTTCCTCTCGATACCCATCACAACTATGATGCCTATCTCGTCATTACTAGAATGGCCAATGTCGAGACCACTTCTTCAGATACCTCTAGAGAATGTGTGGATGATACCTTGTTTAACAAATATGAGGATATTATTATTTTCAATGTCATCTCTAGTCCTATTCAATAATAGCTTTTGCAACTTTAAGAAGATTGGCTTTCTGACCCAGAGAATTCATGGATCATTTAGGAAGTGAGGTTGGCTCATCATTGCATTCTTGTTTCTCTTGTATTGATGGAGTGATTTGAAAAAAGGATCACATTTATCTTCCTCATACTTGGGACATTAAATCAAAGGTTCTCCAAGAATTACATGAATATCCTATGTATGTATGTTCAAGATTTTTGAAAATATACGAGTGGGTGAAGCAATATTTTTCTTAGAAAGGATTAAAATTTGATGTGAAGACATTTGTGGTCAACTATGAGGTGTGTTAGTGTAACAAAGAGAAAATAGTTAAATCTCCTTGATTATTTCAACCCTTGCCTATCCCTGACCACCAATGAGAGCACATATCCATGGATTTCATTAAGGATCTTAAATCCAAAGGTTAAATAGTGATCTTTGTTGTAATATACTACCTTTCCAAGTATGCTCATTTCTATGCATTACAACATCCCTATATAGCAAGTAAGGTGGTCAAGGTATTTTTTGATTGTGTTTTTAAAATCATGTGGTATAACCAAAACTATTGAGTGATTATGACCCTGTCTTCACTAGTAACTTTTGGAAAGCATTGTTTTGTCTTAGTGGTATCAAGTTGAGTATATCCTCTTCTTATCATCCTTAGTCGGATGGTTAGATAAATATTGTTAATAAATGTTTGGATACTTACCTCTTAAATTTTGCATAAGATAAGCCATATCACTAGGTTCATTTGTTCTCATTAGCTAAATGGTGGCATAATAATTAATACCATTCATCCCTCAAGTTATCCCCATTTGAAGCATTTTATAGTCAAAGACCTCCATGAAGGGCATACTATGTTCCAAGATCCTCCAAAGTTTTCCATATAATAAACAAGATGAACAAGATGAGAAGACTTGAACCTCCATCAATCTATCAAGTAGTAGATGCTATTAAAATGCCAAAGATGCTAAAACAGGAAGGTCTTCAAAGAAAGATGCTAGCATATTTGAAACTCCATCTACCACAAGGCTATGTTGACCAATTGAACCATAAAACGAAACTATGTGACAAATAGGGGGATATAATTGCATTAATGGATGAAGATCAAAGCATATGATTGTAATATCATAGTATACACTATCGAGTTTGAATTTGGTGCTACAACGTTTAGGCATAAACATCTAATGAACCCTAAAATTGAGGTAGTGATGAAAAAGGAGTTCTTGATAGGGTTATGCATAGCGGTGAATATTCAAAAACTGGGTGAATATTAGCATTTTCGAAAATACAAATTGATGATTTTGGGGGACCTTAGACGTCGAGCAATTCACTAAAAATTTACGGGACAAGAAAATTTTAGGTGTCTGTTCATCGTGCATTGATAATAGTATTACGGTTTTTTTAACATTCGCCAACACTCTTGCCTAAATCTTAGAGCATTTTCACCTTAAATTTCTAACATTTTTAACTTATCCCGCCAAATTTGCCAACTATACCACTATATATAATTAACACACCAACGATACTTTTTCATTTAAAACATTCAAACTATTAGAAAATCGAGCAACCACAATGAAAAGTAAAACCTTCCAAGAAAAAAGATGAACTAAAACATTCGATTTGTTGTAGAATTCCACCAAACTATAATCGTGTGTAGAAACCAGTCGATTCGGATCAAAACTCTACTTAGACCAAAACTAGACCCATATTTGCACCCGAATAGATTTGGTTCTCATTTTTCACCCGGACCCTTTGTTGCACTCGAAACGAAAGTTGGACCCAATTCTGTATTCGAATCGACATCCGATATTTTTCTATACCCAGACCGATATCGAACCCTTTTATGCACTCACAACGATAATTGAACCTAGTTCCATACGCAGACCAATAGTTTTGTACTCGAACCAGTATTTGAAACATGTTCTAAACCCGGACTGGCATACATACGATTTTTAGCTACCAAACCAACATTCGAATCTTGATATTCACCTAGATCGACATCCAAGTTTTGTTCTACACCCGAACCGATTATCGGATCCAATTCTCCACCAGAATGACTGTCAGACCTTTTCTCCACTCGAACCGACTACCGGACCTCCTTTTTACTTGGATCGACCGCCAGACTTATTTTCCACCCAGACCGACCACTAGACCTTTTTTTGCACCAGGTACTCTGTTTCACTTAAGACATTGTGAATCTATGATCTTGTATTTTTTTTATAGAATGAGTTGAAGCATTTGTAGCAATAAGATCTATTGTTTGTCATCTAATTACAGGTTTTTCTTTTGCTATTTTTTTATCATTTATTGAAAATAACTCAATGCTTTGTGCAGACACCTAAAATTAATGATTTTAATAGCTTTAATAAATTGACAAAATATTAACAATTATGCATTAATAAATATTACAAAAGTAATATTAATTTGAAAATATCTAAGGACGCCTAATAAAGCATCTATAAATACGTTTGTAAATATTAAAACTTAAATAATGTAAACAATTAAAATTTGAAAACATTTTGCATACCTACAAAAATAATAAAAATAATAAAATATTACAATTAATAAAACAATAAATTCCCTAGACTTCCTACAACACATTAATATTCAATTTAACTTAAATTAACCTAATAAACTATGATTAATGTTGTTATAATTACCTTATTTATTAGTCCCTTTGCATAGAAAACAACAAAGCAAATAAAATAAATCCGCTCATGTAGAGGAGTTGGAGAGCAAGTGGGTAGTTAAAACTCTCCAGTTGAAATCGAGAGGCCTAGGTTCAAATATCTCCCCTCACATGTTGTGGATATGCTATGTATGCTATGTAACGATTATATCATGACCACATAATAAATATTTACCCCATTTTTAAAAAAACAAAGCAAATAAAATAATAAAAATCCTAATTAATATTAATTAAAATACTAATTAATGCCCCTTAAACATAGTTATGTCATGTTCTAGGCACCATAATAAATGAGAAATCTAGAAGCCCCTTTCTTGAGAATTTAAAAATTACCCCTAATTTAATAAGGTCACCCCATGAGGTACCCTTTCCCATGCTACTAAGGTAAATTTTGAATTTTATATTAAAAAGGGCATTAATGTCACAGTGCCCAAAGACACACAGTTTAATACACTTGACATTTAAAAATAAATTAATCCTACCTCCTTGGTCTTTTAAAAACAAATTTTAAATCACATGCCCATCCCCCTAGGATACTACCCCCAAGACAATTAAATGGGACAATTACAGCTCACCATGTCTAAGAATTTTAAATTTCCTTGCGTTCCCTCATGTTCCCACAAATCAATTTTAAATTACTTTACACCTTTATCTAGACCCTCCCCCCTTCCCAAAGAAAATTAATGAAACCCTTCCACCTCACTCTCTAGATTTTTCCCCCAATTTCCCACAAAGCAATTTTAAATTACTTTACACCTTATCTAGACCCTCCCCCCTTCCCAAAGAAAATTAATGAAACCCTTCCACCTCACTCTCTAGATTTTTCCCCAACTACCCTTGCCTATGTGGAGTCCACATGGCATCCCACTCATCCACCCTAATTTTTCCTATAAATACAACTTCCCATGGCCATTTTGAGGGAGACCAAATGGTGCTAGCTAAATGCTATCAAAACTGTCTTAGACCTTTGGCTCAGCCACTTTTTCACTCACCCTCAAACATCCCTAACTACTGGTGACTTAAATGGTGCTAGCTAAATGCTATCAAAACTGATTTAGACCTTTGGCTTAGCCATTTTTTCACTCACCCTCAAACATCCCTAATTATTGGTGACTTCCCGTAACCCTCAACACTCCATGAAATCCCTTTACAAGCTCTCGACTATTACTTTCTGTTGATCCCAGGCCCTATTGTGAAATTGTCTTTCTTGAGACAGTCTCAGACTACTGCAACTGTCTTGGTCTCAAATACTATAAAAAACTAGCAATAACACTTCAAATCAGTGGCTGTTTCAAGTGATTACAAGTATATTTTATCATTTTAGTTGTGTTTAATAGTAGTATTCTCTATTTTTACTTGAATATCATATCACTTGAGCAAAAGCCCAACCAAGGTGGGCTTATTTTATCACTAACCTTTCTCTTTTGAGTGTTGCATTGTAGGTATTGCATAACATTGGAGCAGCCTTGGGAGAGAAAACATACACACACACCCACACTACAATCTGTTGTGATGAGGAAACATTACACCATATTATGTTGTAAAAGCCTTTGAGGCTTTCGTTTATTTGTAATAAAGCAAAGAGTTATTGGTTATCATTGTAAAATATTACATATGTACAATAAAATCTATTGTATCTGGTTTCCCCCTCCCACATTCTGTTCCCATGTTTTCTTTATTTCGACCCGTTCTCCATGTTTTTCCCTATTTTCTCTTTTTTTGTTAAAACTCTTTGATTCTCTGTTTCTATTGAGATTTGATTTGATTTTATAATATTATACATAGATAAATGCTTTGGTTCTTTAAAGACGTTGTGATGCTTTGTTTCTCTAAAGACATTGTGATTCTATTTTTTTTGTCTATTTTGTACTAGAATCTTCTATTTTTCCACATTTGTATTTGTAATTATATATTTCGCATAAACAAGTTTTTTTTTTTCTTACATTGATTTGAATTTGTATATTGATTAGTTTTATGCTCAAGTGGCATACACTAAAAAATTCACAATAAAGCATGTTTAGAAACATGTATTTTCTACCAACCAACCATCTGTTTATTCTAATTACTATATTATCTTGAGCCCTCATAGAAGTAAGATCTCTTTAACATTTTATTACTTTTCTCAGTTGAAAATTATTTTCTTTCCAGTAAAATGTCACCTATTAGCAATGCAAAGGAGGGCCAAATATTCTGCTGAAAATAGTATCCTGAATAATTTTAGCCATATGTCGAAATCCATTGAGCCATCGACATTTGTGTGAATTCAAGGTACAAATAATTTTTGACTACTAAATAGTTAGTTGTATATTTCATGATTATTTTAAATAATGCTTTATTTCTCAATAAGTTTATTCACAGTATGTGCCTCTGTCCATATTGCATGATGATATGAATCATATTTTTGTTTGTATATTTTTTTGTTAAATCCAAAAATGATAAAGAATAGTATTGTATGCTACTATGCAGAATACCCTATTGACCTTGATATGCCTCCTCTTGAAGATATTCCTCACCAAGAGATGCCTTCTAATGAAAATTCTCTTAACAATGACATCCAAAAAACACTTGAAAATATTCCTCAAAATAACATGCCAGTTGAAAATGAATGCGATAAATCAAATACATTACAGATTTCTTTTGAATCTTCAAGCAAAAATACAAAAAAGAGAAAGAAATCTAACTGGGCTATTGGAAGGGCATTTAATTTTGGATAGGTAAAAAAATTTCCCTGGATAGAGCTTGTCCTAATCTAGGACAACCAAGTCGATCAAAAATAATGTAGATGTAAAATTTGTAGTTGGAAACTAAGGATCATAGGCTGCAAAATAAGATAGATACAATAGAAAAACATGTTGGTAAAACTTATGTAAAAGTTACAGGAAGTGATGGTAAAATTAATAAAGAAGTTAGGTGGAAGGATGCATCAGAATGTATGCATGTCAAATATGCAATAGAATATGACAATCACTTAAAGCAACAACAATCTCTTGTTGAGAAATATGGAACGATTGAAGCCCAATTTCATAAAATTCATAAGACCACTTTAGCTTCAAAAAGTTTATAGTTTTCTATTGTGTATAGTATTCTCAAAAAGGGCAGACCCATGTCCGATTTTATTAATTATAAGCACTTGTTTCAACTAGATTATGTTCAAAACCTTCCTAGTTCCCATTGGTCATATCGAAGTGGTTGGAAAATGGTAAAATGTTTATCATTAGTTGATAAGGAGGACCTGAGAGAGAAAGTAAAACTTGCTAGATTCATATCACTTTCTATTGATGAGGTGACAGTTGTGGACAACACATCTTGGATTTGCATGCATGTGTACACATTTCAAAATCATGTAAGGCAACCTAGTTTGCTAGGATTACATAAGATGGTGGAAAGTACAAATGCAAAAAATATCTATAATGTTGTTGTGAGTAGTTTAAAGGATATTGCATGAATGAATGATATAAACATAACCACAAATTTAATATGCGTTGGAGTTGATGGTGCTGCTATAATGTAAGGGCATAGGAATGGTCTTTGTGTTCATCTCCAAACCTCAATTTCCCCATATATGATACCCATTTATTGCATGGCTCATAGAGTGAATCTTGCATATAAAATAATGAGCTCTTTTGAAAATATTGTGAGAGTGGAAGACCTAATTTGTGAAATACATTCTTATTTTTCTTGCAATCCAAAAAGGTTTGTAGAGTTTCAATAGTTTGCACTAGGAGTTATAGAAGGAAAAAAATTGTTAAAAGATGTGGATACAAGGTGGATTTCATTGTATCAACCTACACACAAAGTTTTTAAAGAATATCAATCATTAACAGGGTTTACGTACTCAAATCGTAGGGAAGTTGATAAGGTATATTTGTTGTTCTATTTGACTGACTTAGAAATACTTTTAACATTGTGGTATTATTCCAATGTTACATGAAATGAATAGATTGATTAAACTTGCACAAGAGAGATCCATCTATATCATTGATTTAATGAGGATGAGAAAGCAAATATGTATGATTATTTATAGGTTATATGTATCTAAAGTAGATTTTATAGATCCCTTATTTGATAGTTGGAATACATTGAAAAACATGAACGATCCAAAAATATTTTTGAAGTTTGACATCAATGATCATATTTGTATTAATGTTCGTGGAAATATGATACCTCTTTATTGTTTTGAAAGGTAATAAAGTATAGTTGTGAATTATGTTGAACAAGTTCCTGTAACACACAATATATTTGAAGTTGTTTTACATAAAACTAAGACAAATTTGTTAAAAATAGCAAAATCATTGATAAGTGAGATAAGAGAATGATTTTAAAGAGATGAGTTGCTTGAGGCCATGGGTGTGGTTAATCCTATGTTTTGGGGTCCTTGTATTGAATACAATTCTACACGAGTTTTTTATTAAATATATGCTCATACTTATTAAGCATTTTAGTAAAAGTGTGGAAGTCAATGGTGTTGAAATCAAAGGTATACTCAACAAAGATCTTTTAAAACAATAGTCATCGTAACACCACTTTTGAGTAACATCCATGAGACTGGTTCCATTGCACGTTTGTGGTAAAAATTGTATCCAAGTAGTGTCTTCCAAGATACTATTAGTGAATACTTTTGTTTATATGATTTATTTCAAACAATGATTTTGGGATATGTGGAAGATGAGAGGGTTTTTAGTGCACTATATTTTGTTAAATCTAAGTTCCTCAACAATATGGACAAAAATTTAGAAAATTGTTTGAGAATTTATGTGTCATCGTATCAACTGAAAAAGTTCCCCATGACAAAGAATTGACATACTAGAATTCCCTTGCAGGTAGAAGGGATACCAAGAATACGAATAATAAGGAGGATAATGATGATTTTAGTGATCATATGGTGGAGACACAAATATCCACTATGCTTAATAGTGATACTGGACAAGTTGAGAAGTGTTTGTTTCAACTACCTGAATTGTGATTTTTCTAGTATTTCACAACATTAATAAATTTGAATTCATTTGATATCAAATTTCACAATATTGGTTAAGATGTATTAGGTTTCACAAAATTTGATTATTCATAGTATTTGTTTGTTTTAGTTACCTAAATTTTAATTTTTACAAGATTTTACAACATTGATCAATATGAATTTGTTAATTATCATTTTTATCTATAAATTTGAGTTTATTTGTCATCACAAGATTGTTTCATCTATATGAATTTTACCTTTATGATATATAACACAACATTGTCTTTCAAATTATATGTTTTATGTTGTAGTCTTCAGGGTGTCCAAACTAAGTTCATTCATAATTGATTTACAACATTATATTTTAAAGTATATATTTTTTGTTATAGTATTGTTAGTGTACTCATATTAATTTATTGGTATAACTGAGTTATATAATAGTTATATTCTGTTTATTATTTCAAATTACAATTATGAATATAGTTGAATCGTTCTAAATTTAAAAGTTGCACAAGAATATAAATGGAAACAACCTTTGAGTGATAAAAGACATAAATTAATAAAATCATTTTTCATTATTTGCATAGAAAATATGTTAGCCTATATTGAACTATGTTATTACATTATTTTAGTGCTTATAGGTGGTTTGGGTAATTATATGGGTTGGTTCATTAACCTTCGAAGACTTGTTCTTTATATTCAAACTTTATTGAATGCAATGGTTAGTGTTTGTGTTTCTAATATGGTATCAGAGCCAATATATGTCTTGGGAAATGTGATTGTAATTTTTCACTCCAACGTATTCTCTGGCCATTAAAAAGCACCTGATAAACCTATGCACGTGATTTGTAGACCTATGTAGAATCTCTGCAAGGAGTGATCGGGAGAGTGATAGTGTAGAATACGTTGTAGTACCCATTGAAGACGTTGAAGGGAGAGTTGAAGACAACGTTAGGTGATTTATGTGATGCGGTTTGATTTCCTTTGACAAAAGCAATTGTCATTTGTTTCATCTAATGTGGAGTGGCATTGTATAAATGCATGGATTCCATATGATGTGGAGAGGCATCATCCAAATGCACGGATATTTTGTTGCACTCTGACAAACCGAGATTTTGATTTGAGGCTGCCCGACGGTAGATGGTATAAATTTTAAAAAAATTATTTAAAACTTTAAAGGCAAATGATCCTCCCGTCTCAGACTTTTTTTAAAAATTATTGTTGACCCTAACAAAATAAAGGCACTTAGTGCCTTCTTCATTTCATCCATACTTGTAGTGGAGATGGTCGGACCCCGAGTGCTAAGGCGCTAAAAAGTGGATGGGGGTTCGAATCGCGAAGCGTAACATTATATATATATATTTTTTTAAAATATCTTGTTGGTCCAAAAAATTAGGGGCGCATCGTGCCTATGCATTCTCATTGGTCGATCTAGCGGAGTTGGTCGAGCAGGGTGCGTTAGGGTGCTTGGGAGGCACAATGTCGGGGGTTCAAACCCCACCGACTCCAAAAACATTCTTTTGCAAGCGAGCAAGCTTAAAAGGTATTTTTTTATTTATACCTTGGGTTCATTGTAAAAAAAAAATTGAACCAAGCAAGCACGATAGTGGCATTATTTTTACAACAAAAAGACAGTGTTTTTTTTAGGGATAAGACAATTTTTTTTTGCTTTTCCTTCAAAGCACACATTTTTGTTTTGTTTCCACTAAAACCTAAAGAAAAGGAACTCATTTTTCCATGGAGGGATAAGAAAATATAGTTTCTTTTCCAATTTGAAAGGGTATATCACAAATTTTCATCCTTGTTTATTTTGCAATAAAAAGGGGGATCAACAACATTTTTTTCTCTTGCAAAATTCTATGACAGGGGGGAGAAGAAAATTGTGGATTTGAAAAGAAAATTTGCCTTTGAATATCATTTTTGCAAACCAAAAAATCATATATTTTGCAAAATTTTTGTAACAAAGATGCATTTTTGGTGGAAACTGACATCTTAAAAACTGGCATTGTAAGTAGGTGCATTTTCGGTGGGAACCGACACCTATAGTTAAAACTTATGGGCACTTGTGATTGTTTTTGCATTTCAATCATAAGTTAAAATTAAAAAAAGTAAGCAAAGAAAAGACCCCAAATTTTACACCTATTTGTGCAATTTATTGCACAACAACATTCGATATATATGGTACCTCTGGTCCACACTTACAGGTGATGATGTTGTGCTTTGGACTACTGTATCTAACGCTTAATATAGATGCAACAATAACATCTGGGCTATTGTTATCTATAAATTATTGAGAAGAAATAAGGAAAGCCAGTTTTGATATTCACTCCATTTATTACCCTAATTCTTTTTTATTGTTTGGCTTAAACTCCTCCAACTCATCATCCTTTTTCGAAAGGGTTTTGAGGTAGGTGCCATCAATTTGATTGAATTCCATTTCACGTAATCTTTGTAAGTATAAAGAAATGGGGACCATTTGGTGTTATAAGGAACCTTCACAATGGCCATTGTTCACAAATATCTGTCAGATTCATAGTTTCTCAAAGGTTCTAATTTTACACCATGGAAGACAAAGATGAGAGCTATCCTTTAGGTTGAATATTTATGGGATGTAGTGACTGGAACTACAAAACATCCTACAATAATAGGACCAGATCAAGAGGTATTTGATAAGAAGGATAGAAGGTGTCTCATGTTTATTCTACTTGTTACTATAGATGAGGTCCAACCTCATATTTGTGATGTAAAATCTGGTAAAGAAGCTTAGGATGATTTTATTACCATTTATGAAGGGAAGAATCAATCCACTATTCTTAACCTTCAATCTCAACTATATAAACTTAGTATGAAATCTGGTGAGACATTTGAATTGTTCCTATGTAGAGTGGCAGAATTGAAAGCCAAATTGAATGTTATGGGAGAGACAGTGGAAGATACTCTCTTGACCTCAATAATCTTAAGAGCTTTGCTAGAATACTTCAAGGTTTTTATCACATCTCTACAAGTGTCTGGTAGACAAGTTACCTTTGTGGAATTGGTAAATTTACTTCAAACTGAGGAGGCAAATCAGTTTCAAAGAGATGAAGTGCCAGATAATGCACTTTACTCAAAACAATGGGGAAATAAGCAAGGTAAATTTTAGAAGGGAGGATATTCATCCAAAGGAAAAGGGAAACAACCTCAACAAAAAGAAACGAAATATTGTAAAATCTATGATATGGATAATTATGACACCAACAGGTGTTGGTTCAAGCATAAAAAACCCAATGACCAAGATCACAAGAAAAAGGGAAAGAGGAAGTACAAACCACAGAAGAAGAATACACAACCCAAGGGAAATATTGCTTATGAGGAATCAGACTCAGACTCTAAGAGAGCACACAAGGTGCTCATGACTCACACATCTTCTCAATAGAAGGATGCAGTGTGGTATATTGATTCTAATGCCAATAAACACATGACTGGTGATAGATCATGGTTTGAGATATTTGAGGCAAAGGAAGACAAGCCAGTGATAATTGTTGATGATAAGACCTACCGAGTCCAGGGTGAAGGAGATGTTTCCATCACTCTTCTAGATGGAAAATGTTAGATTGAGAAAGTTCTCTATGTTCTTGGATTGGAAAATAATTTGTTGTCAGTACCTCATATCTTGGATAGAAACATGGATGTTATTTTCAAAGTTGAGGATGGTAGCAAGAGATGCTTCATCACTATATAAGGAAATCATGTAGCAACAGGTTCATACAAGCATGGATTTTTTTATCTTAGATGCCATTTCTACGCCTCATGTTGCCATGGTGGCTAACACAAAGGAGGCCACTTCTCTTTGGCACAAGAGATATGGGTATCTGAGTTTAGGATATTTGCTCGAGTTGAGAAAATATGAGATGGTGAAATGCCTTCCAAACCTTTCATCCACATTTCCAGTTTGCTCGGATTTCTTAGTAGAGAAGAAACATCGGTTACCATTTGAGGTCAGCTCTTCATAAGATAAGAAACCTTTGGAGTTGGTACATACTGATCTGTGCTGTCATATGCCAAACAACTATGGTAGAAAGAGGTATTTTCAGTTGTTTGTTGATGATTACTCATGGAATATGTGGGTTTTATTTCTATAATTAAAGTCAGAGGAATTTTGGTACTTTCAATAGTTCAAGAAGCATGTTGAGGAGTCTGGATGTTCCATAAAGACCCTTCGCTCATATCGAGGGGGGAACTCCAAAATTTTTTCATCATTTTTAATGCACATGGGATTAAGAGATAGCTAACAATAGCCTATACTCCACAATAAAATGGAGTTGTTGAGAGGAGGAACCGTTCCATCAAGGAAATGGTTCATTGTATGCTTAATGGGTTACATATTGAGCATGAGTATTGGGTAGAAGCGATGAATACAAAATCGTACCTCCTGAATAGAGCACCCACAAAAGCTCTATAGGGTATGACTCCACAAGAAGCATGGAGTGGTAGGAAACCCTCCATTTCTCATCTAAGGATTTTTGGATGTAAGATATTCATGCACATTCAAAAATAGAAGAGGAAGAAGTTAGATGAGAAAACCTTACAATGTATTTTTCTTGGTTACGATGAGCATTCAAAGGGATATCGGTTGATAGATCCTATGACCAAAAATACACACACCAGTAGAGACATGATATTTGATGAAGCTTTCACATCAGATAACACATCTACAACTGTATACCTAGATGAAGAGGAGCCTAATAAAGAGACTCCAACCCCACAGAACAAGGTTCCAAAATGGTATACTAGCACATGCCATATTGAGAGATTCAAATTTGAATTCATTTCCAGATCTAACTCTAGATCGACCTTGTACTTGCAGTATGACTCAGTAGATGAGAGTAGAGGCATCAAATTTAGAGGTTGACGAGCTTTACCAACAATTTGATAAACTATCTATAGATGCATAGGAAGATAGAGAAGTAGATATGGATTATAAAAGGGTTTATATATATATATATATATATATATATATATATATATATATATATATATATATATATATATATATATATATATATTACATTGGATGAGAATGAACCCACAATAGTTCAATATGCACTTAGTGAGCCTAAGTGGAAGGTTGTTTTGAATGCTGAACATACATCCCTCATGAAAAATATTACGTGGAAGCTAGTTGATCTACCTTCAGGAAAGAAGCCCATTGGCTACAAATGGGTGTTCAAAGTGAAGTATAAGGTAGATGGAACTATTGATAAGCATAAGACCCATATTATTGCAAAGGGCTATGCTCAAAAAGAGGGAATTGATTATGAAGAGACTTTTGCACCCACTACAAAAATGACTACCATTCATGTACTTTGTGCTATGGTAGCTTAGTTCGGGTGGAAGTTACATCATATGGATGTCAAAAGTGCCTTCTTGAATGGTGACCTACAAGAAGAAGTGTATATGATCCAACCAGAAGGATTTATGGTTTAAGGTCAAGAATAGAAATTTTACAAGTTGGTCAAATATTTGTATGGGTTAAAACAAGCTCCATGAGCTTGGCACATCAAAATGGACAGTCACCTATTACAACATGGATTCAAAATAAGTCCTTCAGATGCTAATATCTATATCAATAACAATGGTTCTGACATAGTGATTTTGGTACTCTATGTGGATGATCTAATCATCATTGGCAGTTCAGAGAACATGATTGATGTAGTGAAAGATGATTTGAAATAATATTTTGAAATGACATATCTAGGACTTCTTCACTATTATCTTGGTTTAGAAGTGACTCAGAAAAAGAATCATATCAAAGTAACACAAAAGAAGTATGCCAAGACATTGGTTGAAAAATATTGCATGATTGATTGTAAGCCTAAAGCGACTCCAATGGATCCAGGGCTTAAGTTATCATGATATGATAAATATCCACAAGTAGATGGTACTCTCTATCGCCATCTGACTGGGAGTCTCATATATATGACAAATACTAGGCCAGATCTTAGTTTTATTGTGGGTTATCTTTCAAGGTTCATGCAAGAACCTAAGGTGAGTCATTGGAAAGCAACAAAAAGAGTTCTTCATTATATCCTTCGTAGTACAGAATATGGCCTAGAGTACAAGAAGAATTCCAATTTCTTCTTACAAGGGTACATGAACTTAGAATATGCTGGATCCATTGATGATAAAAAATAAACTTCTAGATACATTTTCCATCTTAGATCTGGATCCGTCTCTTGGTATAGTAAGAAGCAGCAGGTGGTTGCTTTATCTTCTATAGAGATAGAATATCATGTAGAAAGTGGAGAATTCTATGAGATGATATGGTTAAGTTGCATTCTTGCAAACATGGGTCTTCCAAAGAATCTTCCCCTTCATTTATTTTGCGATAATCAAGGTGTTTTGAATCGTCAAGAATCCAGTCTTTCATGAGCGTACCAAACACATTGACACTTGCTATCATTTTATTTGAGATGAAGTTCCAAAGCACCACATACAACTCCAGTACATTCCCACTGATGAGCAGGTTGTATATATTTTCACTAAGGCACCTGAACGTGTCAAATTTGAATTGTTTCACCATGCTCTTTGTATTTTGAAATAATGTAACAAGAGGGGATGTTAGCCTATATTGAACTATGTTATATTATTTTAGCACTTATGTTATTAAGCACATGTAGGTGGTTCTATAGGTGGTTTGGGTAGTTATTTGGGTTGGTTCATTAACCTCCCAAGACTTGTTATTTATATTTAAACTTTATCAAATGCAATGGTTACTATTTGCGTTTCTAGTAAAATATACATTGTATAAAATTGTATACAAAAATACAACAAAACTTGTCATCTATGAAATATTTTACAATATACTAATTTTAAGATGGGTGAGCAGGGGCTGATCCAGTCACTCCTTATGCATGTGGATCACCTTGGGCTTGACATTCAGTCACTCCTTTTATATCTGCATCTCCTTGAGTTTGAGATGCTCCATGTATATTTGCATCTCCTTGAGTTTGACATGTTCCTAAAGTTGCAGGTTCTTTTCCCTTATCTTCAGTTCTAATATTCTATGCATACCCTTTTAGTGCTCCTATTATGATGAGGCCTTCCTCTACCTTTTGCAAGCTCCCCATCAATCCTATATCTTCTTTGGTTGGATCCTCAAGGACTACATGAGCATTTTGTTGAAGCTTCTTATT
The DNA here is from genome assembly GCA_028583015.1 of Wollemia nobilis. Taxonomy (NCBI): domain Eukaryota; kingdom Viridiplantae; phylum Streptophyta; class Pinopsida; order Araucariales; family Araucariaceae; genus Wollemia; species Wollemia nobilis. Next base: position 3,896,255 of record JAQPPZ010000755.1, on the reverse strand, counting down.
AAGCAAGATATTTGGATCCATTTTGTGCTCCACTATAATTACTTTGAAATAATTATTATCTTTGACCTTATCCTGTAAGATCTCCTTCAATGCTATTACACTTAATATTGATTTCTTTGTAGCCTCGAGATTAACAACCATGAAATCAACTTGTTTTTGTAAATTTTGAAAATTTGATTGCAAAAAGTAAAAGAAAATCTTAGTTAGTCAAAATTTATATTACAAACGATACTGCATCTACAGTTACTCGATATGGGATTTCCTAGTTAGTCAAGAGTTGTATTGCATCTAGATTCTCACCTCACCCACATCTCTTGCAGTCTCGACGATTGCAAATTTCTTCTTATAAGAAGCCCATAGGTTGTAATACGCTTGGGCTTCAACCTTTAGGTTCTCTAACTTGTTCAACATAATATTTAAATTTTGGTCATCATATGAAACAGAAGGGTTCATCGATCCTGATTGAGCTTGATGTAACGACCCAGCAAGCTTCTTAGATTGGTTTCTGACCGCGAAGAAAATTTCTTCCCTTTTACCATAATTTTTATAGCAAAGCATTTATTTCCTTGATAAGTATTTTTACCTGAAATTCACAATCATTCATTTCCTTGAAATTTTTAAGCAAAGGGTTCTGGATCAACGCATAACAATTATTAGAAACTAAATGCTTTTTGGAAAAACTAACTTGTTCATCCTTAGTTTGAGGACCTAGATCGGTGGTGTCAAAAGGCAACGATGAAATTGGCTCGGCTACAAGAATTTCTTGTTCTTGTAGTGCTTGAAACATATCTGACACTTTAAACCCTTCAATGTTCCCCTGTAAAGATAATCTTTGTCTAATGCTGGAACATCTAAAATCGAGGTCAAAATATCTTTCAACGAACAACCAGTTAAAAATGACATAGATGGAAATTCAGAATTCTATGTCCTGGATGGTGCGGGTGCCTCCCGTGATCTTGGTCCAGCAAGTTGTTTTCCACCAATGTGACCTCACATTAATTTTTTTCATTGTTAAGGTTGTCCTGGTTGTGGTGGTGGTGGTGGTGGCAACATCATTTCCTTCCTTATTTTAGTAAATTGCCAAGAGGGACCTAAATACATTATAATAAGATATTATTAAACAAAATTATAGTGGATAAAATTAGTACATAACATTAAAAACACACTTACCTAATGAAGATATCTCTTGCTGCCATTCAACTGGTGGAGACAACTAGGTGTGAGTGCATGGGGGTGTGGGACGTAAAAATGAAAAATAAATATAATTTTAAGTAAACAGTAATGGTAATGAATCAAGAAAACTCGAAACAATAAACTTACCCGTCATTGGTCTAGGCCCGACATAACTAGATTTACATTCCACGATATGTGTTTGCACATGTTGACGAGAAGGGAGAAGAAGTTGGCTTCATACATTTATGAGCCCTCCGTAGTGATGATGATTTGCACATTATGCCTTCTAAATCACCATCGTCCTCTGACATGTGATTCCTGATAGCACCATCGTATTTTTCCCATGCGATGGCTACCTTACTCTGCATTGAGGAGCAAATAAAAAGTTAAAATATAAATTAAAAATATGCTAAAATATATAAATTATTTGATGGTGAAATATAGAATAATTACCTTCAACTCTTCAACAGACATATCAATGCTTTGTAATGCTGCGTGCACTATAGTCGGTGAACTTGTATCCTAAAAATTATGAAAACTTTCATAATAAAGTGCTAAAATATATCTTACCAAGGCTATCATGGTGGGTTTCTATGTTTTTTTTTGAGCAATATGCAACTCTGATCTAATGCAATCTTAAATATATGTACACTAGTCGAATATTTCATTGTAATTTAGACAACGACTAATATAAGCCAATGATCATAATGGAATCTTCGTTCTTCCAAGAAAAAAAAATCTTTCTTGGAAAAACTCAACAATTGCCTTGAAATCATTGTTCATAATTGAGGAAATAGTTAACCCTCTTTTGGACTTCACTGCAGAAGCTACAAAAAAAATTAGATGACAACAAATTTTAAATTGTGAAGTTTAAGATAATCAAGTGATGAGAATTATACTTGACAACAAAATCGGAGAGATATCATAGTTGGTCACGAGGAAAGCCTTATCATCCACAGAGAGATCTAAATTTTGTGAAATGAGACCGAGACCCTCCTATGGAAGATCAGTCAATCTCTGGATATCAGAGGATTTGACTGTGAAATAATTTTTTCTATTCTGTATAGATAGACTAACCGTCGCAAGATCATTGTCGTAGCCTTCGATGATATTGTATAGAGCAATTTTATCTGTTCTAAAATGGGGCATAGAAATAAAATCCTCAAAACCTACATTTTTGACCCATCTATGGTCATTCCCAGGTGTGGTTACGAAGTTTGAAAATCCAACGTAGGTTTAAATTTTGAATGAAATTTTTTGAGAGGTTGTCAACATGGTGGCCATTGCTATAGAAAGTTGTGGGGTAATGGTCACTTGGGGGAGGGAAGGATTTGTAGCTTCTCTTTGATATCATGTAGAAGAAAAAAGCCTAAAAAAACAACTATTCATACCTTTTTATAGATAAAATTGATTGAGGTGGACACATGGCAACATGTTATTGGATATGCACTAGGTGGTGATCGACCGTGTGACACGTGGCCCAACCATTATCTACACCCTATCTGAGGTTGAACAGTTGTCCTCACCCGATCCAAAGCTGGATATTGTTTTACACTTGATCCATGATCGAACTATTATCTACACTTGGTCCGAGGCAGGATAATTATCTACACCCGATCCAAGGGAGGACTATTATATGCACCCAATCTGATGTCAAACCATTATCTTCACTTGGTTAGAGGCCAAACCATTATCTATATCATGTTCAAGGTCGAACCATTATCTGCACCCGATTCGACCATTAACTACACCCGATTTTAGGCCAAACCATTATCTACACCCGATTTGACCATTACCTACACCCATTTCGAGGCTAGACCATTATCTGCACCCAGTCTAACCATTACCTACACCTGATCTGAGGCCAGACAATTATATTCACCAAGTATGAGGCTGGGCCATTATCTGCACCCAGTCTAACCATTACCTACACTCGATTCGATGTTGAACCATTGTATTCACCCAATCCGAGGCCAAACCATTTTTTGTAATTGGTTCATTAATTTTCTACACCTGGTAAGAGGTCAAAAAATTATCTTCACCCGGTCTAATGTTGAACCATTTTTTTCACCATGTTCGAGGCTGGACAATTATATACACCTAGTTCGAGGTCAGACCGTTATCTACACCTAGTCCGAGTTCGGACCTTTATCTACACCCGATCTATGGTCTGACAAATTTTAGCACCTGGTTTGAAGCCAAAACATATTCTGCACCTGGTCCTAAATGTCATATGCCATTATTTATAATTTAAAAATTTACAATGAGCTACTAACTAATGGAGAATGAACAATACATTTCAGATGTGAACTAATAATAATAGACAAACACTATTCTAACTACAATCCAAATAAATCCTATGATACGTTATGTTGGTACACGAAGATGTTATACATAAAATTATGAATATTATAAAGTGTTTACTATTCAAATATACATAAAAAGTGCTTTTTACATTTATTCCATTTCTGATTTCATATTTGATAAAGATGTTACTAAAATCGTAAATTCTGAAAATATTTGGAAACCACCCTACAAATGGGGCAATTATGCTTACCCATCTCAAACCACTTGAAAATACAGTTGGTATGGAATATGTGTCCTGGATGACAAGGCATGTCTGTCACTAATGCTCTCGAATGAAATTCTTCCAATAAAATAGTGTAGTGGTTGACTTCCTCTAAATCTCTCAAAGACTTACCTGATTCTTCCATATTATCTAGCAAAATCTAATAAAAAAATTCCATATTAATTATTGGGAGACCATTAAATCCTAGACACAAAATCCCCATGAAATCTGGAATCAAATCATTAAACCCTAGCACAAAAACTGAAACTAATCTTTACATTTTTCATCTGTGATTTACAGCAGGGCAATCAACTATGGCACCTCCCCCTTTGCTAGAAGTACACTCATAGGTATTTCACGCTCCTAGATCATCCACACTCCCAATTCATCCATGCTCCTAGGTCATCTATGCTCCCAAGTCATCCACGCTCGTCCACTAGTTTGTGTTTGTTTGTTTTTTGGGAAGGTTTGTTTTTCAATTTTTTGTGTTCATTTTATGTTTACGGTCCAATTTTGCACCTTTTTTCCACCTGGTCTGAGCCTAAACAATTTTTACACCTGGTTCAAGGGTTTATGTATGAACGAATGTGCATTAACTATATTCTTGAGGGGAATCTTAGACAAAGACAAGTAGAAAAGCCCTGTAACAGGACCTTGAGGTTCAAAGAAAAATTAACAAAACTAGAGTTTTGATAACCCAAGGTAGTAAAGTGCATAGAATAGGTAGAACCAGAGAGAAAAATGCCTTGGATACATTCACCCAACTAAAATATTTAGTGATTGTAGGCCCACAAAAGTAATTGGAACACCAGGTGAGATAAAAGATAAATACTACCCTAATAAGCACCAACCAGACCAAGAAATGCACAAAGAAGTGGTGGTGACCAAATTTCATTAAGACTACATCCAACCATACTCCAATAATATAGGAAGACAATCCCTCCTCTACATGAAATTACAACATTAAAAGCATCATCATAGAACTTGTCGAGGAGCAAGCATGGACCTGACCAAGCATTAATGGCAAGATATCTCTACATATTTCTAGCATGGGAAAAAGATCTCACCTGATAGCCCCAAATCTAGGGACCTTAGGATTGTGCACCATCAATACAAAAGTTCTCGAGCAAGATTTTTTAAGCAAGAATTTTTAAAAGGGGATTTTGAATTTTGAGAGGGAAATATTCCTAATTTTTACCTATAAATACCAATTTTTTCTTTATTGTAAAGGAGGTTGAATTGTTGTCGTGTCTAGTATCTGACCTTGAGCAATTTTTCCTCTTTCTACTTTGTATTTCATTTTGGACTTGATCCTTGGATCGATCACATGTATAGGTCATTAAGCCTCTTTCAATTATGTATGAATGTAATGTGCTTTTAACATGAATGCAATGAGTTGTGATTATTCTAGTATTTTTATCTTGGTCTAAGTGTTCGTATATATTTCTATGGGGGTTGTGACTAGCATATGTGCTAGCTTTCATTGGAAGTCTCTTGGTTTGTAGTCATATATGATTGGGACCATGTTCAATTTCATTATCATGTTTGATTCATGTGTTCACTAATACCACTAAGATGTAGAATGGGAATTGTAATCTTTGTTGCATCGCCACCTATAGCTTATGCTAGTTAGATTCCATTTTATTACTTTTCTATGTTTTCCCTTTTCCCTAGCAAGAACCCTATTATTCTAGGCTAGTATAGGAGGAAGTCAAGTGCACCAAAGATCACACCTAGACAAGGAGAAATCCTTGGTTAAAAACCTTGGAGGTCATCTGAAGGAGCCACATCCCATGCTCCTTGGACTTCCAAATACTAGCACCCCAAGCAAGGTACAAACATTGGATGCACTTGAAGAAAAATGTATTTGCAAGGGGTTGTGGTGCCTAGGGTGCAGGGTTTAGATATGATCCTCAACAATTTCCTTACCCACATCATTCAAACGAATATAGTCTTTTCTAGGTCAAATTTAGTTTATTTCTAAATGCATGACTAAATTCATCTAGATGGTCAAACCAATTACCATGATAGTTAAATAAAATGTTTCCCTAGTGTAGACAGATGAAGGTAGGAAAGTGTCCCAAGACATAAAAATACCATAACCAAATATCCAGTCCTAGTCAATTCTTATTTTTCAAATATTTAAGGCTCTACATGTTTGGGATCGATGAAGGTATCATTGTATTCCTAACTAAAAAAAATAACCAAGACAAAGAACACCCCATCTCGTTTATGAGCCAAGTCCTCCATAACTACGAATAATAGTACACCTTTATAAAAAATAAGTGTTTGTATTTATGAAGGCTCTTAGGAAGTTTTAATTACTACCTATTACAAAGCAAGACCATTGTCTTTGTAGTGCACCATGATGTCCAATATATTGTGCATAATTATGAATTGAGGAAAAGAGAGCTAGATGGATTAACAATATTTAAGAATTTAATATTGAACTAAAATAATTAGGAGTAGAGCCTTGTGTAAAATTTTGATTGTTAGTTTTGAAAGATCAAATTTTCATAGTGGAAGAGATAATTAGATGATAGGATATGATGGATGGAGGATATTTGTAGGTACATAGCCACTAGACAAGTACCAAAAATATTGATGACCAAATAAAGGGTCTAATTTAGGAAAAAGGTTATGCATTATTAATGGCTTGATGGTGTATTTCAATGATGTGTCAAAAAAGAACAAATGGAATTCCTAATCAAGCAATATCATGATGATGGAGGGAATTATTCAACACCTACCATGACCCACAAAATTCTAAATACTGGGTGCTATTAGCCCATTATTTTCACCGATTGTTTTCAATGGGTTAAGAATTACAAATATTGTTGTATGTTCATGGGAAGAGAAAGAAAATACCAATGTCCCTAAAGCTCATCGTCATTAGTAACCATTATAGCAATGGGAATTGAATTTCATTGGAAAATTAGTCCTCTATTAAGCATAGGACATGGATGGATCCTCATTTTGATGGACTATTTCACAAAGTGGGTTGAAGCAATACTAATAAAATTAACTAATTAAGAGGTGATTATCTAGTTGTTGGAGGATATCATCACCAGGTCCAAGACTCTAGCCACCATAGTCATTGACAATACCACCTAATTCAAAGAGAATAAAGTGATGTAATTCTCCTTGGAATGTAAGTTCTTGATCAAGACACCATCTAATTATTATCCCTAGGGAAATGGGTTGGAAGGATAAAAAATAATAACACAATGAGTATCCTAAGAAAACCATCATCAAATTATAGAGAAAATGACATACTAAGCTATAAAAGGCTCTATGGGTTGATCAAGTGACACCGAAGGCATCCATCAGGTCATACCCTTTCAAATTGATCTAAGACAAGGCGGTGGTGCTACTAATCAACTTAGAACTCTCTTCCTTTAAAATTTCATAGTAGTTGGAACTTGAGGAAATTGGCATTAAGCCAATGCAAACTAGGTTGAATGCTCTACTGGCCCTAGAAAAAAAATGGGTAAAAGCACTCAAGAGAACTATGCAATATCAGGAGGTAGTCAAAATATGGTTTGATAAATGTTCCACTAAACTATTTTAGAAATAAGAAGACTTTATGTTCAAGTAGGATGAGCACAGATCTAATCCTTGTAGTCATCATAATTTTGACTCACTATGGAGTGGACCCTATCAAATTGTACAAATTGTAGGTATAAATTCTTAGAAAAGAAGCATGTTGCATGGAAGCATGTTCTTGATTTTATTAAATGGGTAGCACCTATTTCCCATATAGAAAAACATCAACCAAAATAAAATTTAAAAATGTATATATATCTTCCAAAAGCCAACCACCTGAATGGATGAACTGATCCTAAACAAGTTGATTGCCCACTTGTTCTTGATCATGTGTCACCAAACCCTTGTGAGAGACCTATACCATTGTGATAATCTCTTAGATATGGTAAAAACAAGGGGTATGTCCAACAACACATTTTTAGAAGGCAAGTGTCTTGAGACCCTTATGGGAGACCTAGAGTGCCATGGTTTTACCTCCTATCAACACCTCAAGTTCTTTCTCTCCTTTTTCTAATAACCCTTTTCCGATCACTATTCTCACTATGACTCTAATTGTTAATCCTCTTACCAATACTATTGACCTTGATCTACATGCATATCATTTGAATCAAGAACAAATTATTACTTTCATTGTCAATTCCTTATTTAATTAAAACTATACGATTACTTCTATTGCCATGTCCTTAGATAACATCCAAAGGGTCTAAAAAATATCCATTACTGTACCTTTTTTTATCCAAGTATCACAAAAAACTATGGGGTAACAATCTCCAATAATTCATTGGACACCATATACTAGTGCTCTTCCATAATTTCCACTTGGTCATAGTCCTCGAAATTCCTATAGAAAACACTCAATTATTTATGCTACCCAAGGTTCTCCTCTAGTTATGGGTGCTTAATATTTTCTTCTAATCTAGATTCTATTGCAGGAGGTGCTTCTAATTTCCTTAACTAGCCTCATGATATTTTATTTCCTTGTATTGACATTCCTATATTTGAAGGTTTTGATCCACAAGATGGTTGGCCAAGATGTATAGCCTTAGCTACATACACCATTTTCCTAAAGTAGGTCATGTCACATTAGCAACTTCTAAGTTGGGAACCTATGCTCACCAATGGTTTTTGTGGTAGCTTTGCCAACATGACGGTTCTCTTTTATGACCTGAAATCAAAGAGCAATTTCTTTAAATATTTGCAAAAGGATATTCTACATCATATGTGGTCCATCTTATGCAAATAAATTAAACAAGAACATTGGAGTATTACTTTGGGTTCACTAGTCTTCTCACCTACACCCACTAATTGAATCTAGTGATGGTGCTATCAATAATTTTCCATGGTCTTAGGGATAAAATTATATGGGAAGTCAACATGCTTGATCCCTATACTCTTGAGGATGCTCAACTTATAGCTTTGGTAGTAGAACAAAAACTACAAGATTCTAGTCCCCAAAATAGACATAACTTAAACTCTCATCACCCTTAACTGAATAATGAGCTTTCATAGAAATTTTTATATTCAAAATATCATTCTCACCATCCTTGAGATCAAGCCTATGAAGAACATCATAATTCCAAGTGGAAGGTGAACACGCAATAATCCATGAAGATGAAAATTCATAATAATAGGATCAACCAAAAGAATTAGATGAGGTAGAACATGAGGATGATACCATGGATCTCTTGGCTTATGCTCTTATTGGAATCTAAGATGACCATACTATCAAGGTACAAGTATTTCTTAAATGATAATGTGTTAATGTGTTGATTGATTCAAGTAGCATACATAACTTTATAGATAGTAACACAACAAAGTCCTTTGGCTTGTATCTTGATACTTCATATCGGTATAATGTTTAAGTATTAAATGCCAATGGGATACTACTCAATGTCTAGATCGAATGGTTGAAGTTAACATCCAAATGGGGGATTATACTTTGTCGAGCAATATTTTTGCCATGAACCTAGGTAGTTTAGATATCATCTTGGGAGCATAATGACTATCTCAACATGGTGAATTTACTATTAATCTACATACATTATATGTCAAATTAATAGAGAAGAGAAGATTCATTTGTCTATAAGGATTCCAACCCCTCCCTCCAACATGGTTAGTTCACATAGCCTGAAAACAATATTTAAGAAAGGTGTTTGTGAATTCTTTGCCCAAGTCAATTGCATGGAGGTTTAGTATTTGGAGTCACTTCTTCCAACTCTTCCTTTAGATTTATAGAAAATTATATATCATTATGAGTAGGTATTTAGTGACACCATGGGTATTTTCCCTAAGCACATACATGATAATGTCATCCACCTTGTTCTAGGAAGTCAATCTCTTAGTGTGCATCCTTACTACTATCCCTAGCCCCAAAAGTCAAAAATTAAGAAGCTTGTTCATGTAATGTTGGAGCAAGGAATCATCCATCTCAGTATTAGTCCATACTCCTCTTTGTTTGTGATGGTAAAACATAAGTATAATTCTTGGCACATGTATCCTAATATTTATCCTCTCAACAAGATTGCTATCAAAGATATTGGAGTTATTTTGATGTAATATGAGCTTCAATTAGCCTTTGAAAGTAAACATATTTTGGGTAAAAATCTAGAATACTCCACTTATGAGAAGAAAATAATAGTTGTTTTTCATGCCATATATAAATGGATGCCTTATTTTTTGGATTATCATTTCACCATATATATTGACTATAGCAACCTTAAGAATTTCTTAGAGAAACATCTCTCATACCCTATACAAAATAAATGGATATGATTTTTTAATTGAATATAAGAAAGAAAAGGAGAATGTGGTGGTTAATTCCTTGTCTCACAAACATAAGGATGTTATTGTTGTCAATGCTATTTGTAGTACTATTCCATAATGTCTTTCTCAAATTTAGTAAGATTGGATTTTTGATCCAAAGACTACATGGATCATTCAAGAAAGGGAGGCAGGCTCATAATTGCATTCTTATTTCTCAGATATTGATGGAGTGCTTCACAAAAAGGATCACATTTATCTTCCTTAGTATTTGGATATTAAGTCAAATATTCTCCAAGAATGACATACATCTCCTTTGGTTGGACATTCAAGATTATTGAAAATATACCAACGGGTGAAGCATTTGTTTCTTAGAAAGGATTAAAAATATATGTCAATATGTTTGTGGTCAAGTGTGAGGTGTATTAGTGTAACAAAGGGGAAAGAATTAAATCTCTTGGATTGTTTCAACCCTTGCCTATCCCTAACCACCAATAGGAGTACATATCCATGGATTCCATTGAAGGCCTTCCCAAATCTAAGGGTAAAATGGTGATCTTTATGGTAGTAGGTTGCCTTTTCAAGTATGCTCATTTCTATGCATTACAACATACCTATATATAAAATAATATGGCCAAGGTATTTCTTGATTATGTTTTAAAATTATATGGCATGGACAAAACCATTGTGAGTGACTATGACCTTGTCTTCACCAATAAATTTTGGAAGGCACTATATGGACAAAAACCTCCATCAATGGTAGACTATATTCAAGGATCCTCCAAAGTTTCCTAGGTAATGATTTGCTATGGCAAAAATAACTTGTGCTTCAGCTTCTTAAAGATAACTTGACCCTTGCCTAGAACCACATAAAAAAATAGCAATATTTACATCGTTTTGAATGAAAATTTATCATAGGAGATATGGTATTTTGTGCCTGCAACCCTACAAGCAATTGTCATTAAAGACCAAGTCTATACAAAATTTGGCTTCTCAATTTTATGGGTCCTACAAGGTGGTTGGTCACATTGGTGAAGTTGCATATTAGTTAGAGCATCCATCATCTCCTTGCATTCATCCTATGTTTCATGCATATTTTCTCCAATAATTTTTTGGCTAGAAGATGCAAACTAGATGAAGCTTCGAATACTTTATGAAGAAGGTCAAATAATTATCCAAACTAAAACAATGTTGCAATTCTTACTTCATTAACTTCAATCTTGACAAATTCAAGAGTTCTTTATCAACTAGCAGGACCTTCTAATACAAGATGCTATGTGGAATCCTGAGAGAATTTTTTAGTCTTATCTAACTTTGAGGATAAAGGGATCATTAGCATTAGGATTAGGGTTAATTATTTGTTTAATCTATTAGGAAGAGTCAGGTGGTAGTTGAGATCGCCTTTCATATTTAAATATTAGTTGTGTCTATTATGCATATGAGACTTCCCCCTTTCCAAGTTGCTATGATACTTCACCCTTTCTAAGTGGCTAAGGATTTGCATTGATTTGACCTTAGAATTTGATTATTGCATATTTGGTTTTTTGGCAATTGGATCTAAGTGATTATTATAATTTGGGTAATGTTATTTATGCATTATTGGATTGCTACTACTATTGCTATAATTCTCAAACTTATTTCATAGCACACTACACCCTACTTAGTAGTTTATATTTCTCATGGTCCATTTGTAAGTGAGTGCATAAACTGTTCTATGCTGGTTTATGTTTACACTATGTTATGGAGGAGCCCTACCAGGGATCCCCACTAAACCATCTTGAGGAAAAAAACTATTTGAGATGGCAAAAAAATAAACACAACCATATAAAAATTATTTGACATGTCAAAAATAGCTTCAGCCCTTACTCAATCCTCAAACCAAGTGACTCATTGAATCATTATGAGTGAATAAATTCAATCAAACAATATTCAAATTTCTTTTAATAATGCCCAAGCCATACCCTTAAAGTGACCACTAGCACACTACTCGCATGTCTTATTACTACACCAATAGTGCAAACAAGCTAAAAAAAGTAGGAAACTTCCCCTTAAGTTAGTACCATTCCATGAGTGACCATTGTCAAAAAAGGGTATGCCTTTATAAGCCTCTAGCAAGAATGGAACACAAAATCTCCTTGTTTCGAAGGAGAATACCAGCCATTGAACTATCAGAAGGGTTGGAGGTAGAGCATTCTATTGTGGAATATTATGATCACAACTAGCATGCGTAACACAAATAAAAAAATATGCTTACCATAGTATTTTAATGAAAGACCTTCCTATCATGAGGAAAGAGACCGACTATTGCACCACACCTATGAACAAAAAGAAAACTATGTTTATAGAATTAATAATTTTCCTTCTTTTTTTCTTATTCCCTTTGAATTTCTTGCCTAAAACCTACTTGTGACTCCATGTCTTCTCTCGCTATACAATGGAATATTCTAAATTTCAAAATTTGAAGGAAAAATAGACATATTTTTTAGATACAAAAATAGACATTAAAATGATAAAATCTGCAAAAGTGCTAAACTAGGATCTACCTAAAGTTTCATTAGGAATCCAACTAAACTAATGATTCATATATATCTACCCTATACAACCTTTTTGTGTGATTGAGCAAAGTTGCTTCATTTTGACTCTAATACCATATTGGAATTCATAATAATTTGTAGAAACATTCCAAAACATACATTCACCACAATCACATGTATAAAAAGGAAGAAGAGCAAAATATAAAAGTGTATAGAAGAAAAATAAATAAAGACATAAATGACATTAATAGATAGAATGAATAAGGGGTGGGTGCCCATAGGTACTCCTATGATATCACATATCATAAGCTAATACAACATGTCAATAATTGGGGGTATTTAAGTGTTACTAAATCCTCAATTGGATGTTAACGTCAAGTCAATGTAACTTGACTTGAAAGTTATATTATAATATAATAAATATATTACACCTTTTAATAAAGATTAACCACAAAGGTAGATTAACCAATGTCACTAAAGGTAAATATATAAAAAGTGCTTATAGGCTTACATCAAGATGCTCATAGGCTTATACATAAATGTCAATAGGATTACATAGAAACATGCATGTAGGCTTACATATAGAATACCCATAATCTTACATAGAGAATTCCCATAGGTTTACATAGTAGTTGTTCATAGGCTACATCAAGAGCACCCATATGTACTTCATCATTGTTGGCCTGGGCATAATAATGTTAGATTATATTTTATTTAGCAAAGGTGGAAGAGGAAGAGGTAATCCTTCTCTCCTCCTAAGCAACCAAAGGAGTTATTCAATGAACCCTATAGGTAGTTAGAGAGAAATTACAAGCACTCCATTTGGTAGGTCAGGAGGGACGTGTTGAGGAGATACAATCTGGGCCCCAAAACTAGCTCTTGGAGCATGATTTAAATTTAAACATTAGGGTTACCTATGAACCTGGTGCTACAAGTGTAGAGTTGTCTTCAGACAATGGAAGTTTTTGCTAGAAAGTGCAACCCCTTCAAAAGAAGCTTTAGAACCCCACAATGAAGTGAGAATTCATTTCATAACCATGAAAAGGACATGTAGAAGATGTTAAAGGTAGCATATGATCCCTTCATGTGGGTCTATACAATAGAAAGACCTAGAAGCATTTTTACTACTTCAAAATAAGCAACTATTGGAAGGACTTCTTGGTACCTTACCTAAAGGATCCCAACCTACGTTGGTAAATCCTAGATGATTGACTACACCAGATACACTATCAATCAAATGGATAATTAGCTAAAGAGAAAAGAGATAAAGTTCTCATACACTTCCTACCTTGTATGGATCATTATCTATCAGAAGAAACATTGATTTCCTGCTCTCTAGTTAAACTAGGTGGGGTAGATGGACAACCCCTTTTAGTTGTGAAGTTCATGGACATACCTTTTGAAACTACCAAAAAGACACCATAACACCTCATTCAAATATCATGGAATCTATTGTATTTGTATTGATAATCATAAAAGGGTTACAAGAGATGATATCCTTTTACAATTTTGCCCTGAAGGCTACAATAGGGTCTTCCCTTAGGAAGCCTCTTTCAGATGTGGTACAAAGACAACAAGATTTGTCCTTTTGGGTTCCTCGATGTAGGTGGGCTTCTTGCTCGTGAGCCACCGCTTGTTGGAGATGTTTCCTTGTGCTTTGCTGGACCTGTAGAAACCTACAAAATCCTATTAGTGCATTGGGGGTCTACCTCAGTCAAACCCCATGGTTATGAAGACAAAAGACTCATAAAAATGCTCAAAACATGAAATTAACCATTAAAAACTAGCATAAAACAATAAACTAAGCTATTCTTACCTATCCGAATGGTTCTGATGCCTATTGCAGAGGTTCGCACTCCTAGGGTGCGAACCACGAGGTTCGCACGTGTGAGGTGCGAACCGGCCCTTTTGAAGCCGGATTGCTCAGATGGGGTCCCTGGATGCTTCTGATTGGTTTTGGATGTGCACTTTGTTCGGTAGAACTTCTGAACAACAAATCCTGATGTGGAAATCAACCTGTCTCACTCACAAAATGGGATTATGCAAGAGACAAACTGATTATGACCTTCGTATGATGGATGTGAGATGGATGTGTGTTGATTGCAATGGCTATGGTGATTTTGGTAGAGTTTCGGTATGTAAAAGTTGTGATCCTTAAAATGGTGAAAATGGCCTTCTATTTATAGAGTGGGCCTATGAGGTGGCTATGGTGAGGTGTCCACCAAAGAGGTGTCCCCTGAGGTGTCCTGGGTCATGAGTGAAGTTGGGTGAGAGAATCCCTCACCCATCCAAAAGTAATGATGATTAGGGATAAATATCAATTTGCAATTAATATTCACCTTTATGGAAATATCTTAGCATTAATTAATCATTTTTGTGTGCAAAAGTCTCCATCTTGCATTTATGACCCAGGGGTGTGTGATATGGAGAAATATCTAGGATGAGAGGTGGCAAGGCTAGGATAGGCTAGGCTAGGTGAGGTGGGAGGCTAGGCTAGTCAAAGTAGACTAGGTGAGGTGGAGGCTTTTAATTAAATCAAGATTAGATCTAATTAAGTATGAAATTAGCCATAAAGCACAATTTGACCAAAATATTGACTTTTTGACCATAAAGTGATTTTTGACTATGGTAAAGGTTTCAACCTTAGTTGAGTTGGCATGAGGTCACATGAGGACCTAGGGTTAAGCGTAGGAAGGGGCTTAGCTAGCCCAAAGGGGCTAATGGTGATGAATAGTGTTTTTGGGTCAATTTATGCAATTTTCAATGGTTTTGCAAATTAATTAACCGTGGAGATGGGGAGAGGGACAATGTGTGACTTTTTGGTGTCTACATTTTGCCCCTTTTTGTACTGGAGTGTGTGAAACATGGTTTAGTACAAAAACTGATGATATGGATTGATGATGATTGATGGTTTGTGAAAGAGATGCATTGATAAAAAATGGTTTTGTGAATGATTGCTTTTGGGGAGAATCGCATGATTGCCTTGCACTATGATCAACTAGAAATGTTTCAATTTTTGGATGAAACAAGATGCTTTTGTTAACTTTTGCTTTCGATTGATTGATGAGCTCATTTGATGACATTTGATAAATCGTTGGAGCCTAAGGTAGAACTTCAGGATTTTCATTCACAAGTGGTCTTATGCCTGCCACTTATGATGATTGGAATCCATGCGACATCTATAGGCAGAGGTATTTTGAGATTTGGCAAACATCATTTTGTTTTGAATTGGAATTTTGGTCTTTGAAATAATCGTTAGCAAAAAATTTTGTAGGCATTTGTTGTATCCATGATTGGAATTATTTTTGTTTGTTTGATCATGTGCAAGGTAGATTTTGGTGTGATTGATGATAACCCCCTCAAGCGGCGGATTGGCGATGATAGCGAAGAAAATTGGCGATGCGACGGTTGATGAAGATGTAAGGCAAATGTGAAAAATTGGGCATAAAATTGATGAAATGAATGATTGGATAGTTTTTATGGTGAAATATGTGGTAAATGGGAAAATTTGGAGGTCGTATGGCTGGTTCACACTTCACACGTGTGAACCGTATGGTTCGCACCCTAGGGGTGTGAACCTGTCGGTTCGCATGTGTGGGGTGCGAACCCACCCAAAATGGATTATTTAAGGTGAAAATTTGATTTTTGACATCATTTTCATGCGCATACGGAGTTGGAGAGGTGAAAAATGTAATGGAGTGCTTTCGGGTTGTGGATCAAGCGAGGCGGGATGGCGAGCACGTCAGGGGGCGCTGACACGGGGGCGAGGATGCCCGAGGTAGGTGTTTTTTGGTTTTTTTGGCATGTGTGAATTTGGGGAGGGTTTTAAAATGAAACTTTTGCTTTTAACACCATGAAATGAGGGCAGGGGTAGAAAATGATTAAAATTTGTACACAAATGTAAAAATGGCCAAATGGGTATCCAGATTTGTTTATTTTTTTTTTTGACTTTTTGGTGCATGGGGATGTGTGCATGGGATGTGATGTGGAAAATGGGTGGGAAAATGTGCATGTGGGTGGGTATGTAGGTGAAAACTGAGTGATGAGACATGCCTAATGAGCCAAATGGGTATCTCGATCTAACTTTAGTTTTTTTTTTTGACCTTGTTTTGACTGTTTCATGTTGCGTGCCAATGGGAGGGTTTTTGTGTTGTTTTCTGCATTTTTGGCATGTGTTTCCTTATTTTCTGTATGTGTGTTGGGTACCGTTGGAATCAGCATAAAATTCTGCATCCAGCCATGAATTTTTGTGGTTTGGAGGTTCATTGGGGTGCGAAGTTGCACGTGTGGGGTGCGAACCATCATCTTTTGATTTTTTGGATTTTTTGGATCTGGGTTTGGCGTGATTTTGGACAAATTGATGATTTTTTTATTTTTTTTGTGGAATTTTTCATGTTTTTTTTTTGCGTGTGAATGCAAAATGTGATGGAATGCAATATGTGAATGAGAAACTGAATTAAGTGTATATGTACATCGATGCAATTTCTATCTAATGATGCTTAGAAATAGTAAAAAAATGTATGCATTTATTTTACATTGCTATGTATATGAAATTATGTATAAAAATGTGAATGATTTCTAACATGTGGTGTGTGTGATGGTAGGTGAAGAAAATATTTACACGCCATCGACTTCGGACTTGTAGGAAGGAGTTGGAGGCTCAGTGGGGTGAGGCAGATGTAGAGTGGTTGAAGATAGTGGGGCTTTATGGTGTATGGGTGATGCGTGAGGTTCATGTGAACCACGCATATATGGCCACATTATGTGAGAGGTGGGATCTTGATAGGAACACCTTTCATTTACCGACAGGGGAGATGATGGTGACCTTGGAGGATATCTATCGGATATACAGGTTGTCGATTGATGGAGTGACGGTGATGGTGGTGAGGAAGGAGGAGCGAGATGGTATTCTGGAGAGGGCCTTTGGGGAGAGGTGGAGGTGGGTAGAGGTGAAGAAGGGGGTGGACTATATGTACTATTGGAGGAAGAGGGAGAGGTGGCTCTCATTGCATCATGCGATGGGGATGTTATTGATAGTGAGTCATGCCCTACTAGATGCTTCAGGGGTGAAATTCCCCTGGAACATGATGGGGATTGTGTGTGACATGGTGGAGCGAGGGTGATGATATGCATGGGCACCTACACTATTGACATAGGTGTATCATGAGCTACATAGGGTGGTGAGGATGGATAGGATGGGACTGAGTATCCTTCCATTGCTGTAGATATGGGCATGGGAGCACATCACTATCTTGAGGCCTATAAATTTGCCATATGATGCACATGCTCGTGAGGGGCGTGAGATACCCTATGCCATGAGATGGTGGGTAGATATGGAGAAGAAGAGGAGGGAGCATGGTGGTGATTTGATGCACCATAGGGAGGAGCTAGGGTGATTGAGGATGGAGCATATTAGGTGGAGGCCATGGTGAGGAGGGCCTAGTTGGGATCAGGATGCCTTGCATTTGGCATGCATTCGGTGTGGTAGGTGGGTGGTGGGGAAGTACTCATTAGAGGTTGAGTACTTTCCATTTTCTAGGGTGCATTGATAGTTTGGATTGGTATAGGGGTGACCTGATCCTCCTATGGATATTTATAGGGTGAAGGGGGATAGGGGGCCACAACCTGTAGTGCCACCATTGGATTTGATTCTAGATGAGGTGATTGATGTCCCAGATGTGGAAAATGTAGGGATGACCATTGAGTATGAGGTGTGGTGGTCGAGGTAGACTTGGGAGCCTAGGTGGGGCATGGTGGATGGATGGGTGGATGTAGTAGGAGCTACTTCCCTATGTAGGGTTTCCAGGTGGAGTGAGAGTAGTGACACCTAAGGAGGTATAGGAGAGGTCACTCGAGCTTGGAGAGGAGGAGGAGGCTGAGTTGGACTGGTTGAGGAGGTGAGTGAGGCTACGATGTGATGACCAAGATAGGCTGGTGAGTGATAGTGGTGTGGGGCCATCAATCGAGGGTGGTAGGAGGTAGGAGTTGAGGGTGAGGAGAGGGAGGATGTTCCCTCGATGGAGGTAGATGATTGGATGTTTAGGCTGATGGGTGGTGGTGGTGGGGATATGGGGGATGTTGGTGTTGGGGAGATGGGGGATGTTCCTTTGGAGGATGTGGAGGAGGATTTAGATGAGTATGATTTTGGTGGGGATTTGGTAGCCATGATCATGGCTGAAGGTGAGGTGGTGGTTTTGAGGAGGGAGGTAAAGAAGCTTAGAAATAAGCTTCTTGATATTGAGCTGGATTGGGTGGTGGATCACTCTATGATAGAGGTGGAGAAGAAGGAGGTGGAGGTGGACTTGAGGGCTACTTTAGATGAGCGTGATGAGGCTAGGGTTCGCATGGAGTAGATGGCCAAGGATATGGAGGTACTCAAGATTGAGTGGGATGGTCTTAGGCTTGAGCGTGATACCATCTAGAGGGAGTGAGATGAGATGGTTGAGATGGTAGGGTAGTTTTAGCAGTTGTTGGATGAGGTGAGGGTAGAGATGGAGGTTGTGAGAGCTAGCCATGTTGTGAGGGTGGTTGAGCTTGAGTAGACTATGTGAGAGGTGTTAGCCTTGAAAGCATGGGTGGAGTAGGAGATTGAGGGGTTGGGTAATGTGGTGTCATAGTTGGAGGCATCATGGAGGGAGGTGGTGCGGTTGAAGAAGGTGAATGTGAGGTTGTTAGTATCAAGGAGGTGGAGAGGAGGATGAGGTGTGAGGGGAGCTATGTTAATGGTTGGATATCTCAACTATTTTGGATCACTGGCTTTATTATGTAGCCATAGTAGAGTGCACCATCAGTTGGTGAGAGAGCTTAGGATATAATGGTGCCTATGATGTCATAGGCACTAGTGAGGATGGGGCCACCAGCATGGGTGGAGAGGGTAGGAGCGGTGGGAGTCAGAGAGGTAGAGTCCTCATAGTATGCGGATGGAGGAGGTGTAGTAGACGAGGGGAACGGGGAGACATCAAGAGGCCAGTAGCCATGAGGGACTATGGGAGCAGTTGGTGCGAGAGTTTTTGGATTTTTTGTTTTTTTTAGGTGCTTAGGAGGAGCAGATTTTTTTGTGGGGAGATGTACCTAATGATGGTGCATTCCTTATTGTAGTCGTATGGCATTTTGTGGATGGTGATGTATTGACATGGATATGTGATGATGTGCCCGTAAGGGCCCACACATTTTATTGTAGCCTGATGGCATCGATTTTTGATATATATATACATATGAGATTCTATGGCACTTGTGTCTATTTGCATTTGTGTTTGTTTCTTTCTACTTATGGTAGTGTATGGTTAGTGTATATGTGATAGTAGATAATTGGATGAAAATGGAATGATGATATGTGTAAATAAATATGCAAAAATGTGAGATGATATAAAAAATGGTATGCAATGATATAAACATTTGCTTAGGGATAGCATTTGCATCATTACATTGCTCTAATGATGTGATCCATTCCGTTATTCCAAGGAAGTTGGAGCTGAGGGATGTCATGAAGAGATTCGAACAGTACAGTTTGTAAAATCAATCCCATTGACTAACTGAGCAAAACTTTGTGACTCACTTGGAGGCTATCTTGGTAAACAAGACCTCTATCCTGGACTTGTGTGTGGAAAGTGATGTTCATTTTACCATTCTGGAATAGGGTGGGTTATAACTGCATGCCAACTTTAGCTTGTATGCTAGCTCATTGGTAAAGACCTGAGGACTACAGGGATTCAAGTTGATGATATCTCGAGGCCTTTCCTTTTGTTTTTTCCCTAGTGTGAATGATTTTCTTGGGTGGTGCTCTGTTATTCTTCTTTCTTTTTTCTTCTCTTTTTTTTGGATACTTGCTCAGATTAGATATAGAGCAAGGGATTATTATTTCTTTTTGCTTTTTTAGGATACTTGCTCAGATTAGATGTAGAGCAAGGGATTTTTATTCAAGGAGGGGGAGGGCTTGTCCTTTTTTCATTCCTCTGGTTCGAGAGAAATCATGTGAATGATTTAATGAGTAGAGTAATTTTCTCTAAGCATCAGCTGGCATGCAATGTAATCAGCCCCATTTCCAGAATGTTATTAGTATGTAAGACGTGCATGTAAGTCCAGGAAAGAGAGCAAGGTGACCAAGGGAAGCCTAAAAGTATTTTTGAAATATGCCAACTTTGGATGGTGGTTGATTATGTAACTATTTGTGGTCGAAGTAATCAAAACATCGCTCTAATCCTGTCTCCTGAAAAGGGGTTTTGGACATCAATTTGGCATGCTAGCATGTGCATTTTTAATTCCTTTTGCATGGTATTTACAATGAATATATGCAGATGCCTATATGGATGCAAAAAGCAAGTATTTATGTACAAGGTTGCCCCAGTGTCATGGACAATGGAATGGGGTATGAGGAAGAGTGGTATGCAAATGGAGAATGGAAGGAAGAAAAGAAGAGATAGAAGGGGGAAAAGAGAAGAATTGAAACTTATCAAAGGTATGTAGCCACTCGAAGCGTGACCATACAACATTGAAAAGTAACAAGAAGAAGAGGGTATAATAAGAAAAATAAAAGAAACCCATCAAAGGTATGTAGCCACTCGAAGCGTGACCATACAACATTGATGAGTGACTAGAAGAAGTTAATATAAGAAAGAAGAGAAAAGGGAGAGAGAAAAGGGGGCAATGAAATATATGTAGCCGCTCGAAGTGTGACCATACAATATTCACTTATAGAAGTAGGGAGGGGAGGAGAGAAATGGAGCAAGTAGATTTAAATGTATATGCAAGTGAACTTAGTGTCATCAAACCGCAAAAATGATGATGTTGTTTTTTTTATATACATATGTACACAAGTAATGATGAGTTGTAATGCCTATGACTAGGCATAAAATGCTCATAGATGAATAATGTTAATGGGCTCAAGCTCGGCTATTCCTTCCAATGTGGCCAGATGATATGCCCCAGATCCAAATTTGTGAGTAACCATGTATGGGCCTAGCCAATTTGGTGCAAATTTGTCATGGAGATGGCACGGTTGGCTAGTAATTTGTTGGTTCTCTTTGAGGACTAAGTCTCCAACTTGAAATTCATGTTGGTGTACCTTTGAATTATAGGCATGTCGAAGATGGTCTTGATAAACACGTGTGTGTTCAATGGCATGAATGCGATGTTCATCTAAAAGGGTTAATTGATCTAATCGAGCTTGATGAGTCGTGTCATCATCAATGAATTCTTGCATGGAAACCCTTAATGATGGTATTTCAAGCTCCAAAGGCATGATGGCTTCAGCACCATAGACAAGAGAGAATGGGGTTGCCCTAGTTGGAGTTCGAATACTGGTCCGATATGCCCATAATGCTAAAGGTATTTGATTGTGCCAATCACGGTGTGACTCTACAATGGTTTTGTGAAGAATGGTGATGATGGTTTTGTTGGTTGCTTCAGCTTGACCATTACCTTGGGGGTAGTATGGAGTAGAGAAGCTGTGTTGGATGTTAAATTTTTTGCATAAAGCATGCACATTCTTATTCTTGAATGGTGTACCATTGTCAGTAATGATTTTTGATGGGATGCCAAAATGATAAATGATGTGTTGAGTGATGAAATCAACAATTTTGGGACCGGTCGTTTGAACTAGAGGAATGGCCTCAACCCATTTTGTAAAGTATTCAGTTGTTGTAATGATGAACTTATGATTGGTAGATGATGCAGGTGTGATTTTACCGATGAGATCCAGGCCCCATTGTGAAAATGGCCACATTGATTGAATAGGTTGGAGAGCCTGAGAAGGTAAGTGTGTAAGATTGGCATGATGTTGGCATTTAACACACTTTTTAACATAGGCACAATAGTCATGTTCCATTGTGGGCTAGTAATAGCCCATTCATAAAATGTATTTGGTGATGGCCATGCCACTAAAATGGCCACCACAGGTACCATCATGGGCCTCTTGAGTAATGCGTTGGGCTTCGGATGGCTCAAGACAATGCAATAGTATGCCATCATAACTTCGCTTGTAAAGGATATCACCTAGCAATGTGTAGCGAATAGCACACAATTTAAAAGCTCATTTGTGAGTATGACTTAAATCAGGTGGTAGGATATCGAGCTTGATGTAGTCCTTAACTTAGGAAAACCATGGATCATGTGGTGTAACTTCGATGATATTGATGCCATCGTCACAAGGAGGCACTTGTTGGAAATGGCAGAGTGGAAAAGGGTGTGAATGGACACGTGAGTGGTGTCAAAAAGTGGGTTTTGTGGAATGAGTGAGCCTAGGGAGGCCATGGTATCGACAAAATGGTTTGTGGAGCGTGGGGTAGCGGTGATGTCATACCACTCAAATTGGGCCAATAAATCTTCAGCTACCTATTTGTATTATTGCAAGACAGGGCAACGACATTGCCATTCTCCCTTGATTTGATTCACTATGAGGAGGGAGTCTCCAAATATGTCTAGGCAATAAATGTGCATGGAGAGCGCTTACTTTAGGCCAAGGATAAGAGCCTCATACTCAGCATTGTTGTTGGTGCATGGAAAGCCTAACTTGAAAGAAAAGGGGAGAGGTTCCCCTTGTGGTGTGAAAAAGACTATTCCTGCACCCCCAGCGTGTGTGCAATGGGAGCCATCAAAGAACAAGGTTAATTCAGTAATTGATTCAGGCTCTACTGGTTCTTCGGCTTCGCTTATATGAAATACTGAATCATCTGGAAGTTGGATAAGCAATGGCGCATCACTTGGTAATGGAGCCTCGACTAATTGATCAACAATGACTTGGCCTTTGATGGATTTTTGACTTATGAATTTGAGATCAAATTCTATGAGGAGCATGATCCATTTGGTCGTTCTGCTATTGTGGTAGCTCTTACTCATCATGTAGCGGAGAGGATTATCATGAGCAACTACGTAGGTAGTATGGCTAAGCATGTAGTGTCACAACTTTTGTGTGGCAAAGACAATGGCTAGACAAAGTTTTTCCATGTAAGCGTATCATGTCTCATAATCAATCAATGTACGACTGATATAGTATACAACTTGCTCTTTGTCGCATTCATTCTTTTGAGCCAAAAGTGTGCCCAGGGCGACATCGATGGTAGAAATGTATAAGTGGAATGGGCATTCGGGATGGGGTGGAATGAGGATGGGTGGAGATGTGAGGTAGGATTTGATGTCATCAAATGTGGTTTGGCATTTACTATCCCATTTAAATGGGACCCCCTTTTGTAAAAGATGATTAAATGGTTGACACTTGTCTGAAATTTGGGTGATGAATCATCGTATGGATTGGATTCTTCCTTGTAAGCCATGTAATTGCTTGAGGTTTGTAGGGGGAGGCATGTCAAGGATGGCTTGGACTTTGGTGGGATCTACTTCAATGCCTTTTTGTGAAATGATGAAACCCAATATTTTTCCAGTGGTGACACCAAAGACACATTTCTTTGGATTTAATCGGACATTATGTTCTAATAGGTGATCAAAGATTTGACGTAGGTCTTCAAGATGTTGACCATGAGTTTTGGATTTAGCTATGAGGTCATCAACGTAGTCTTCAATAGTTTTATGCATCATATCATGAAATATGTAGGTCATGGCACGTTGATAAGTTGCCCCAATATTTTTGAGGCCGAATGGCATGACTTTGTAACAAAAGGTCCCCTAGGGGGTGGTGAAGGAGGTCTTGTGTTGGTCTTTAGGATTGACATGAATTTGATTATAACCTAAAAAACTATCCATGAGTGATAGTATTTCGTGTCCAGCTGTAGCATCGACCAAAGTGTTGATATTAGGGAGTGGAAAATTGTCCTTGGGACAAGCTTTGTTAAGATCCCTAAAATTGGTGCAAATGCGGATACCCCCTTTGGGTTTTCTGATGGGAACCATGTTTGAAACCCACTCAGGGTAATCGATAGGTACTATGAAATCAACATCAAGGAGTTTCTGTAACTCCTGTTTAACCATAAGCGCAATTGTGGGATGCATGCGATGCAACTTTTGTCTGACAGGTTTGGCTTTGTCATCCAGGACAAGGTTGTGCACTACCAATGAGGGGTCAAGGCCAGGCATATCTGTGTAGGACCAAGAAAAAACCTTAATGTAGTATCTAAGGAAATTGGTATAAAGGACACACTCTTCTTAGGTGAGGCTGGAGGTGAGGTAGATGATGTGAGGATTGTTTGGATCATTGCCAATGTCAACTTCAATAGTATCCTCAACAAGCATGTGAGAACCATCCTAGAGTTGTGCTGGTGTGGGGATGAGATGTAGGTCATCAATGGATTCAGGAGCTGGAATTCATCATCTAGATAAATATCTGTATGATGGATCCATGGTATGTGAGGTGGGATGGTAGGTAATGGTGCATTAGTAGATCAGATCATGTGGGGTGTGGGAAGGAAATTAGGGATGGGGTGGAGGAGATATCATCGAAATCGATGAAATCTTCAATAGGAGGTGGTATGTAGTTAGGTTGATTTGGGTAGCGAAGGGGGTGTATAGGTCAATAGAAATCATGTTGATCGATGTATTGTAGATGGAGGAGGTAGGTGAGGAAGGTTTTAAAGAATTGGAAGAGGATAGGAAGAAATCAAGAACTGGTTGGTGGCGACCAGGATTCAATACCATGGGTGGTGAAGGTGAATGAGAAATTTGGCATCGAGATGGGATGGTTTTATGAATGGGGATGAATGGAGTAGAAGGTAGAGAGGAGGGTGATGGAGAGGGAGGGGAGGATGGATTGGTAGGTAGGGGTGAAGTGGTAGGTAAGGAGGGATTGGCTGGTAAGGATGGATTGGTAGGTGCAGATAGATCAATGGCGAGATAGGTGAAGTGGTAGACAAGGGTGTCGATTTCCTGTGGTGAAAGGGGCTCATGGGGTGGAGATGGTAGAAAGAATGTGGATGGTATATCAATTATGGAATGAGGAGAAGAGCTATCAGGTGGCATAGTAGGTTCAAATTCCTCATCGGGAAAATATCAGGAGGATTAAGATCCAGATGTTGAAAGTCATGCTCAAGATTGTGAATAGTGTCTAGATTGTAACCGAGTTCGGATCGATCGATGGGAAGGTGAGTGGGAGGACTGATATAGGAATGACATCCTTGTTCATATCTCCCTAGGCCATACCCATGCTAGTTGTATCGATGTAGATATTTCTAGGAAAAAAGAGGATTAGACATGTGATTAAGATTACTATAAAATCTGGTTTGTGGTGGTGGAGGTGTTGGAGGATCTACGGATGAATCAAGGCCCCCATATACAAAGTTTATGGAATTATTGGGAGGACCAAGAGGAACTACTACCCCAATAGTCAAGGGCACATCATGAGGTCAGCCAAAATCATGGGTGGTTTGGAAAGTGGATGGTGAAACTCGGGAATCTATAATGTTATACTCACCAAGACTAGGTGTGGTCATGTGGATAGAAACATGGGGAGGATCAGGATGCTCGGGTGGAGGAGAGGACCCCTGTGTGGTGGTGGTGATGGTGCAGTAGGTGGAGGTGGAGTGCTTGGTGGGGCATGTGCATCAGTATAGGTGGATTGGGCTAATTGGTCATCAAGTCGAGTAGCATATTGTGCCCACTCATAGCATTTAGTTGGAGATCCGATAATGGGATGATTAGCATGGGGAAATTGGGTTGGAGGTGAAGGAGAGGGATTGGATGAATGGGGGACTATGCGCGCCCATGTTGATCATGGCACAAAGTGGTGAGTAGATGGAGGTGGCGTAGGAAGGAGAGGTGTGGTGTTGGATGATGGTGGTGGGGTTGGCGTAGCAAAAAAGGTAAATGGTGGTGGTGTGAAGGATGATGAAGCACTATGGGAGAAATTAGGAGTAGGTGGTGGTGGTGGAGGTTGAGGTGGATTGGATGAAGTGGAGGTAATATTGCTTAGGTTGGGTGTAGGGGGTGGTTGTGATGATTGTGGATAGGTGTTATCTAGTGTGTGGCATGGAATGGGGGTGAATTGCGTAGATGATAAGGATGGACCAGGTGGAAGGCTGATGATATTGCAGAATTTGAAGGGATCACCATCGGTAGGGATGCAGTGGACTAATCCATTATGAACATATTTGATACAATGATGAAGTGTGGAAGGGATGCATTGCATGTCCCAAATCCAAGGTCATCCTAATAGGATGTTATACTGCATCTCACCTTCGATAACATGGAAGAGAGTGGAAATGGTTTTGGCACCTGCCTTGATGGGCAAGACAATAGTACCAATGGTGGGATGCATAGAGCCATCAAAGGCTCGAAGATCCATGGATGGTGTGGCAAGATGAGAAGGAGGAAGATGAAGGTGGTTCAATGTGATGGTAGAAATGATGTTGATGGATGACCCGATATCAATGAGAACATGTTTATAGGTAACGACGTTGATGGAGGCTTGAATATGTAATGGGGGATCCACTCCCTCACCTACAAATTCTATAATTTCATGGTCATGGAAGCTGATAGAAGGTTGTAGGCATCTCTGAACATTGCCAATAAATTTGGCAAAGGAGTCTACATTATGGGTGTCAAGATTGAGAGAGCGGAGGATAGAATCAAGAGCTTCATGATGAGGTTGGGATTGTTGTAGGAGGTCATAAATGGATAACCTTGTAGGGGTAGTATGAAGCTGGTGAGAAAGACTACCATGGATGGTGATGACATTCCATGGAGGGGGTGGGGGAATTGGTGGTGTGATGATTGAGGTTGTGACTGGTGGTTGTTGTGATGTGGAGGGTTGTTGAGCGGTTGCAGGGGGTGGATAACGTTGATTGCGAGTGGCGATATTGATCATACCCACAAAACCCTACTGGGAAGGATCTCGATTGACATGATTAACCTGGCATGGATCATTTTGAGGTGGATTACCCCCATGCTTGGGTAAGGGATTTTGATATATCCCCAAGTTTTGATTTTGTGGTGCAAGGGGGTTTGAGACCTGAATAGTGCCTCGATCGATAAGGTCTTGGATAACATGGTGAAATATGCGACATGAATCAATGGTGTGGCCATGTTGTCGATGATAATCATAGAAGGCTTATGGATTGTAGTCCCATGGGAGAGGGTGATTTGGATCAAGAGGTTGGACATTTGGCAAGTGGATGAGGTCCCCCTTAGTTAATCGATGAAATAGAGTTGGCATGGGCTCAGATAAAGGTATCCAATTATATGGAGGGTGAGGTGGACGTGGATTGCGACCTTGGTATGGATTAGATTGTGGTGGGTGGTTGTTTGGTTGTGGAGTGGGAAGAAGTGGAGGATTAGCTTGATATTGATTTTGAGGAGATCATGGGGGAGTGGGTTGTGGAGCTTGCATAGATGCCACTTGCACTGGTGGATATGGAGAATTGAGAAGAACCTGATTGGTTTGTGGTGGTCATGTGGTAGGTGGTACATATGGAGGATGATTGTAATGGTAATTGGTGGGGTAGGATTGTTTCTGATGCAACTTGATTTTTCTCGTATGGACCTTGATGTCCTCGATAACTTTGGCTTGGGAAATGGCTTCCTCAAATGTCCGACTCTGATGTATCTACAATGTTTGGGAGATTTTTTTATGACAACTCTTGGCGAAGAGTTTGATGAGCTCTGAAGGTGGGAGAGGGAAGGCGAGATCATGAAGGACCACTCTCCAATGGGTGATAAAATTAGTAATAGGCTCATCATCCCACTGATGTAAAGCATACACATCGGACAAGGTAAGCTTGGTTTTGATGTTGATGGTAAAATGTTCAAGAAAAATATTGGCCAACTGCTCAAATGTATACAAGCTATGGTGAGGTAAATGGTTGTACCAATCTAATGCTTGACCTCCAAGTGACATGGCAAAGGTACGAAGCATAAGGGGATCACTTTCGTGCAATTGGTAATAGGAAAAATGGTAATTATTTAGGTGCTCTCTAGGATCCTCCTTACTTTTAAATTTTTTAAATTTGGGAATCTCAAATCTGTAAGGATAAGGATGGATAGGAATATATGGGTGAATTGGTTCATTGCACAACTCATCATATGTGGGTTTTTGAGGCCCATAACCAGTTGTACGTAGATCCAAAGCATGCAGCTGCTCCTGCATGGCTTGAAACTCACTAGAGAGCATGGTAGTGGTTTGAGGAGGAGCAAGAAATGGAGGGGGTGGTGTAGATGTAGGAGGTGGCTGTGATGAGGCCTACGTGTAATCCAAATGTGGTGGATACTATAGTTGTTGTTCCTCCCACTACTGATAGTAAGCATCCTATTGTGGAGTAGGTGTTGACGTCGAGTGGTACTATGGGATAGGAACCTGAGATGGATGAGGTGAAATGTATGAAGCCTAGGACATAGGTGGTGGCTATTGTGATGGGTCATAATATCCAGGGGTGATGGACCAAGAATCAGGATCTACTGTTGTTGTTGTTGTGCATCATAGTAATCGGGAGGTGACTGGCTAGGCATGGGAATCTGCTGCTACTATTGTGCATACTAAAAAGTAGGTTGCACCTGAGTAGTAGTAGTGGATGACCATGTGGGTGGGGTGGTAAAAAAGGTTGGAGGTGTGGAAGAAGGGGGTGGAATAGAAGTGGATGTGTGAAAGGAAAATTGTTGTGAAGCAGCGGGTGGTATGGATGAGGACTGAGGTGGAGCGGATGGGGTAGCAAACAAAGAATTTGGTTGGATGGAATATCGAGGTGGAACGCCTTGATAGGTGGGGTGCAATGGAGGTGGTCGATATGAAGGAGGAGGGGGTAGCCAAAATGTATTGGGAGGCACTGATGGAGGACCATAGGTGGAGAATGGGGGATAACTGGTAGGTGGAAATGTGGTGAACTATGAGGTGGGTGCGGTGGTTGTGGGGTGAAGGATGTAGGTGGTGGAAAAGCTTGGATGGAGGGGTTTGTGAGACCTGGTGAAGTGGTGTGGTAACCCTGAGATGGGTGTGAATAATATGTTGGTGGATTGGAGGAT
Source organism: Wollemia nobilis (assembly GCA_028583015.1). Classification (NCBI taxonomy): domain Eukaryota; kingdom Viridiplantae; phylum Streptophyta; class Pinopsida; order Araucariales; family Araucariaceae; genus Wollemia; species Wollemia nobilis. The sequence continues at coordinate 3,866,780 of JAQPPZ010000755.1, read as the reverse complement.
GGAGGTTGAGATGAAGGTGGGTGACTGGATGAGGCCTACTGAGATACCAGTATCTATGATGAAGATGGTGTGGAGGAAGGAGTGGAAATCATACCGACTAACTGTATAGTGGTAACAACATCCATGATGATTTGGGAAATGACAACATCATCACCCAAAAGGGGGTGGGAAGAGTGATCAATGAAAGGATGAGTGGAGGATGGTGAAGGAGGGGGAGTGAGCTCCTCTACCACCATAACTGGTATGGGGTGACCTGGAGAGGTGTAGATGACATGCTGGTAGAAAGTAGATGGAGGATTGGATGAAGAGAGATCCTCTAAGGGAGGGGGCCCTTCGAGATTCTCATCTAGGAAGTGAGATGGTGTAGGAGATGCCATGTGGGATGTAGGACTAGCCCTAGGAGTAGAAGGCCCCATCAATAAATCAGGTGCAACTCGGGATGAAACCTGCTCAGACTCGAAAGGTGGATCTATGGTCTGAGAAGAAGAGGCCCCTATGGTAAGAATATTCATTGGGTAGCCTCGGTAGCATGATGAAGTGCTTCACATCTGACTACGCATAATCGACATGGTAAGATATGTAATAAGTGGAATAATAGTCAATAGGTGTGAAATGTGAACTCAAAAACTATCTGTGATTGATCGGGATACTCTCTGGTGATAGAAACATAGGTTCATAGGCTAGGGGTGTGGACCAAATTGGTTCACACTCTAGGGGTGTGGACCACCCAAAATGAAAAATAGAAGGTCAAAATGTGTAGTATGTGTCTCTGTGTGTTGTATGTGCAATCTGGAACCTAAAAAATAGGTTCATAGTCTAGGGGTGTGGACCAAAAGGTTTACACTCTAGGGGTGTGGACCACCCAAAAGTGTAGTAGAGGGTGAAATTTGTGTTGTGTGTACCCTCTCTGTGTTGTAGAGACCTGTGTGAATCAGTATGGTAGCCTGAATGCTATATTTTTGCATAGAATCATGTGAAATAAGCTTGAGTGTAGGATGATCATGTTGGGGGGTGCAAATCACCTAAAAACAAGTTGTGTAGTGAAAATCATGGTAATGAAACTATGGAACAATCTGTAAGTGAGTTATAGCACGTTTGATGTGTTGTTGTAACCACTTTTCTCGAGACTCAACAAAAAGCAAAAGTTCTTTCTTTTTGGTTTTTTTGTGTGTTTTGATGATAGAATATATGACCTAGTAGCAAAATCTGGGTAGTGGGTGATCTTCTAATATGAATCAGGTATGTCATAGCACAGAACCTTTTGCAATGCCCAAAGGCACACAAAATAGAACTATGTTTCCAATGGGTGAGTGGCTACCTAGATGGAATATGGTACAGTAAAATGATATCCAAAAGGGGGAGACTCAAAATGCTCTAATGAGTCAAATAAACTCTCACGAAGAGAGGTCATGCTGTCAATGTGGTGCTACCGACATACCCATGCTTTCGCTTAACCCTCACATTTAAGGCACCCACAGTAATGACAGTTACACCCACTAATTATTTGAAAAGCCCTATGGTAAAGGGGCTTTCTAAAACTACCCACTCTGAAGGTACCTTCCAGTGATGAATTCTGGATAACCAACACTCAAAGTGGGAAGGAACGGCTGGGTATTAATGCTAGAATGATCCACCTAGGGGGAACTATGGTGACTAATCTGGAGGTGAGCTAGTGGAGAGTAATCCTAGACCTCACTGAACTCTAGTGTTGAATTGGTGATGAAATCCAATTTGTGTTGGAGATGAAACCCAGTTCCTTACACCATTTAAATGGAATGTGAGTGTGTGGTGTTTGTTTGTGCGGTACTATTTTAGAAGCAAATCTAGATTAAGTGCCTTTTCAAAATAAACTATGCTAGAATGCCTTTTCAAAATAAATCTATTTACTTGGTTGGGGTGCAAAAACAACTTTAATCTATTGACTTTTGAAATGGAAATCTAATTAAGTGGTTTACACAAATTAAATTTACTCTATTGATTTTCAAAATGTAAATCTAATTAATTGCTTTTGAAGGGAAATAACTTGGAAATAAATGACTAGAATTGGAAGCTATACTAGAAAATAATTGAAAATTCTATCTAAAACAAACAAGAATGTGTGATGTTGTTGGAACTTGTAGCTCAACTCGTTATATTAGCTTTAGAACATAGAAAATTTAAATATTTTGACACAAAACCTACGTCCAGGTGAGTGTAAACATCTCCTCTATGCTCTCTGGTTGAAGACTATGTGAATTTGGGAGGTTCACACTCCTCGGGTGTGAACCTATCTTCTGCTAAGGAGTTCACACTCCTACCATGCGAACCGGTATCCGAAGATAGAGTTGACTAGTTTTGGGATCTTGGTAATGATTTTGAAGTTTTTGGAGTATTTTGAGCACAAGTACCTGCACAAAAGATTCCAAAAACTCAATTTATGTCTAGCAAGATAACCAAAACAATAAATATTTCATAATTCTTAAGGTAAATAAATGACAAAAAGGTAAATTAACTACTGATTTGGTGTCGAAAGATACAAGGATGCTTTAACCTTGCATACATCGTGGCAAGAGACAATTTGTGGTCTAGGTATGAGGGCATGCAATCCTCGAGAACATGAGGCTTTTAACCTCCCTTGACTTACCTTGTCATTGGTTGTGGGTGTCTAAACCAATACCTAGGTATCAAGTAGTAGTTTGAGGTAGATTGGGGAATCCACACGCCCAAGTGTGTACTCACTACTCTCTTTGTAAGCTCACCGGTGCACCAGTGAACCTTTTGTGGTGTGGCTTGAGGTGTCTTTCAGGGCATTTTTGGTTTGTGGTGTTCTTCATAGATGACAACTACCTGCCATACAAAATAGACCATAATTTTTGGTTAGAAGGTGATTAAGCTTATGCTTGGTGGAGGTCCCATCGGGCATGCCAGAATGAAACTATCAAAAAGACACCATAACACCTCATTCAAATATTATGGAATCTATTGTATTTGTATTGATAATCATAAAAGGGGTTACAAGAGATGATATCCTTTTACAATTTTGCCTTGAAGGCTACAATAGGGTCTTCCCTTAGGAAGCCTCTTTCATATGTGGTACAAAGATAGCAAGATTTATCCTTTTGGGTTCCTCGATGTAGGTGGGCTTCTTGCTCATGAGCCACCACTTGTTGGATGCTTCCTTGTGCTTTTTGGACCTGTAAACCTACAAAATCTTATTAGTGCATTGGGGGGTCTACCTCAGTCAAACCCCATGGTTATGAAGACAAAAGACTCATAAAAGTGCTCAAAACATGAAATTAACTATTAAAAACTAGCATAAAACCATAAACTAAGCTATTCTTACCTATCCGAATGGTTATGATGCTTGTTGTAGAGGTTCACACTCCTAGGGTGCGAACCACGAGGTTCGCACGTGTGAGGTGCGAACCGGCCCTTTTGAAGCTGGATTGCTCAGATGGGGTCCCTGGATGCTCCTGATTGGTTCTGGATGTGCACTTTGTCCGGTAGAACTTCTGAACAACAAATCTTGATGGTGAAATCAACTTGTCTCACTCACAAAATGGGATTATGCAAGAGACAAACTGATTGTGATGCTCGTATGATGGATGTGAGATGGATGTGTGTTGATTGCAATGGCTATGGTGATTTCGGCAGAGTTTCGGTATGTAAAAGTTGTGATCTTAAAATGGTGAAAATGGCCTTCTATTTATAGAGTGGGCCAGGGTGAGAGAAAGGGGATGAGGTGTCCCCTATGAGGTGGCTATGGTGAGGTGTCCACCAAAGAGGTGTCCCCTGAGGTGTCCTGGGTCATGAGTGAAGTTGGGTGAGAGAATCCCTCACCCATCCAAAAGTAATGATGATTAGGGATAAATATCAATTTGCAATTAATATTCACCTTTATGGAAATATCTTAGCATTAATTAATCATTTTTGTGTGCAAAAGTCTCCATCTTGCATTAATGACCCAGGGGTGTGTGATGTGGAGAAATATCTGGGATGAGAGGTGGCAAGGCTAGGATAGGCTAGGCTAGGTGAGGTGGGAGGCTAGGCTAGTCAAAGTAGACTAGGTGAGGTGGAGGCTTTTAATTAAATCAAGATTAGATCTAATTAAGTATGAAATTAGCCATAAAGCACAATTTGACCAAAATGTTGACTTTTTGACCATAAAGTGGTTTTTGACCATGGTGAAGGTTTCAACCTTAGTTGAGTTGGCATGAGGTCACATGAGGACCTAGGGTTAAGCGTAGGAAGGGGCTTAGCTAGCCCAAAGGGGCTAATGGTGATGAATAGTGTTTTTGGGTCAATTTATGCAATTTTCAATGGTTTTGCACATTAATTAACCATGGAGATGGGGAGAGGGACAATGTGTGACTTTTTGGTGTCTACACCTTTATAAGAAGTAAAAAATACCACATACTATAACAAGGTGTATGAGGTTATAATAGAACAATTCCAGGGAATAATTCCAAGGTTGTTAAATGAGACACAACAACTCTTAAAATCTATAGAATGGCTAATTGTGTATTTCTACTTGTGTAGGAAGGTCATTCATACACATTTTTTTTCTTCTTAGTTATGCTTTTTTAATTTCTCAATTTCATCCTAAATTATATGTGCAAACCTAAATATGTGAGGCAACTTGACTATGAGGACCTAAAATACTTTAGGGAGAAAAAGAAAATAACTTTCTATTCACTCAAGCCAACAATAATGATGATTACACAAAAGTTGTAATCACCAGTTTTGGGTATAATATCCCTATATTTGAAGCATAAAATTCTATATTTTATGTTGAAATCCTTATTGTAACAACCTACCAAAACCAACCCAAGAGAGAGATACTTTTTTTTATAAGAAAGGTTCACAAGGATACCCAATAATTCAATTTCAACATTTACAAGGCTTACCACATTTGAGTCTATATCACTACAAATGACACTCAAGTGGACAAGAGTGGACAAAATCTGGTATATTATGGGGTTCACCTTACCAAAATTCACCATTTAAAAGGATGCCAAAGTGATCCCCCCACCTTTCCTATACCCTCACCGGTATAAGACAATTTGACCACAACATAGATATTATCCTTTAAGGTCCATAACACTTAAAGGGTAACACCTATTCCTTAATCCTTCCATAAGTTTTTCTATGGAGAATATCCTGGGGTAAATCCTTGGTGCTTAGTTACCACACCTCCATGGGCTAACTAAGGTCATCACCAATCCTTTGGTAATGAGCATGGTTCCTAACCTCACTATTTATGGTACCACCATAGCTGAGAATCCGACTATTGCATTCCTACAACTCGTAAATTATTCCTAGCTATTGCATTCCTACAAATCCTCCCAGGTTTGGGTTAAATATTTGACATAAGGATATCCAATAGGGATATATAACACCACCCCAAGAAAACCCTTCTTGGATTCATTTAACCAAGATTATTATTATTATTTTTTACATGGTGGAATCGGTAGCTGCCACGAATCCAGGCAGGTTGTCTAGCTTTTATGGCCACCATAGTATTTTGCACTGTCCTCCCCAAAAGCCACCACATAGATCTTCATGTAATCCGCCCCTATAACCGCCATGCCACAATCATTTTAAACCTTTTACGTCACTAAAAGCACCAAGAAAAGGACAAGCGTTCAGTCCGGCGAGGCTCGAGATTTGAACCTTGGACCTCCACCCCCCTTATGGGGTTTGGATGAACCAATTGGTCTACACCTCGGACCTATTTAACCAAGATTATTGAATTACATAATGTGCCATATTATAAACATGCTTAGTTATAACCAAAAGCTAACTACACATTTTACTATGAGTTGCATAAAAGATCATCTTGCTTAAAATAAAACATGCATGAATTTTGAACATAATACTAACAAAAGAGGTCAGCATAATCATCCATAAAAGTATAAGTATCCATAAATAAATTTATGCTAACATACAATTCTCCTTTCTTTCTATAATGAAAGCTTCATCCAAAGAGATCAAAACTAGCTTAAGAATTCATTCTTTTCAAGTTATGCAACTCATACAATATGTAAATATTTTTGAGCCTTTAATAATTCATAATAAAGTAATTAAACAATTGGTTACATAGCAAAACTCTCATTTACATAGCAACCCCACCTGTCCCCCTTTTTAAAATACATTATGGCAAGTACGCCCAAAAGTCCTTTGCACCATATTTTATTCACGATCCTCTTTATGAAGGAAATACAACGAGCTTTAAACAAATCGTAGGGATTAGGACAAATCTTAATGCAATGCAACTTAATATACTCTATGTATATGCAACCATCCATGCAAAATACAATCCAAGCAACAATGAGAGTAACAAAAAAGAACTGAGCAAATAAATAAAGAGAATACAAAGAAATGAAATTGCCAAAATTGCTTTCTTTATTGATATTTTGATACAATTGTTACAAATGAATTTTTGAATTGCCCCAAATGTGTTTGGGGGTAATGTTACAATTCTCTCTCTTTGTATTGATACAAATGAATGATCTGATGGAACGGGGGTCTTCCAACTCTTCACAGGAACTCGTGCTCTTCGTCCTTTCTACTACAATCCAAGGTGAGTGGGCTTTGGTATCCAGCAAGGGACCACTCCAGCTTCAGCAGCCTTCTCCAAAGTACTTATAACCTGCACACATTCAAACCAACAAAGAGTTAGTAGCACCTATATATTTGATCACTAAAAACCAATGCTATGCATAAACCCTAAGAAAGTAATCTTGTTATGCAAATGACAAAAGCAATTAACATAAAAAGCCTTGTTACAATGAAAATTACTGATCTCTACTATCGTACTATGTCTTGATCTCAGATCCACTAAACAACGAGCGCATGATGGCAAATTGGGAACCACGGATGCATGGTAGCGAAATCGTGGATGCATGGTCCTGATTGTGAAATCGTGGACCGGTGGTTTCAGGCTGAAACACAGACTACTTTGGGAAATGGACCTCTGGGATATGGCAAGAGCTATGCACTCATGATTTGCTTGGGGATCATGGTCAAATTTCTGTAGCCTAGCGATATTTTTAATTTAGCTCCCTTTGTTTGGTGGGGTAAGGGTGCCTTTATAGGCCCCTTAGGATTTTGGAGGGAAGTGGAAGGTGGCAAGCCTAGATTACCAAGTGGTAATTCTGGGCTACCAGGTGGAAGGGACAGTTACAGTGAGTCACTCAATGTGCCTCACTTAACTAGGGTGATGTGGCTACTAGTGGAGTGGGATGTGGGATCTTGTCCTATGTGAAGGGACAAGGGAGGCAAGGTGGATTAGATGTGGCATGGGTGTTGGGAATCTACCCCATGTGAAGGGACAAAGGGGACAAGAGTGGGTGAGATGTGGCAAGGATGTTGGATGGGGTGTCTAGGACACATGTCCAGTGGGTAGGCAGGGTATCCTAGGGTGGTTTTTCTAGATTTAATAAATTTGGAAATTAGGATAATGTGCAGGATTTTATATCCCTAAGTTGAGACTTAGGTATATGATTTATTATGCTGGATTTTGAGGTGGGATGGCAGATGTGGTTTTGTGGGTGCTGAATTTTAGTGTCTACAGTTACCCCTTTTTGTACTACATTGTGTGCAACACGATGCAGTGCAAAAACCAATGACACCTGATTTTATTTGAATGGATAAATGGACTCAGTTTTTCTCGGCACAAAGAATGAATGACTTAAAAATTTGCTTTTGGCTTACCCCCTCAATTGGCGAATGAGTAAAGAATGAAACTCATAAGCCAATTGACTAAAGGTAGATGATGAAATGTCTCTTAGTTGGATGATGTGGATGAAATGCAATGTATGAGATGTTGATGAATTTGATGCCCCAAGTTTGGGGATTGGTTGTGTTGTTGCAAATTTGCCTTTGGTTCATTTTTGAGCAATGTGTTGTGGTGAAATTATTAACCATGTGTGTGAGCTCGTGAGTCTAGATACTGTTAGTCACTCCTATGTGTCGGAGCCAGCACCCTTAGACTTCGATGCTCTTGGTTTTTGATTACACCAAAGTTGAATTGATTTGTTTGGATTTTGTATTCTATTTTATTTTATTTTATTTTGGAAATCGCGGATGCACGGTTTTGTTTTGCTGGAACTGCACTTTCGTGTTTCCATCTGCTAATCACGGATCTGTGATTCTACACGCTCCGCAAAATACGAACGAATGTTTTCTGCTACAAACTGCAGATGCGTGGTTTTTGCCATGAGAAGCGGCTATTAATAGGTTTGGGTTACTTTCATTCTTTATTATTTGCTACCAATATTTTCCTGATTTGCTCTGGTCCATTTGAGATGGAGATTTGTGAGAGGAGTGGAAGTGGCATTGATGCGGGTGTAGGTGGAGGTGGAGGCTCGGATGGAGTGGAAGTCGACATGCACTATGCGTAGGTAGGTGATAAAGTCCCTTAGTGTAGGTTTAATGCTTTGTTTTGTTTCTTTTGTTGTTTTTTTTTTTTTTAAATCACTAAGTAGGGGTGGTAAAAAAAAAATTGTGTTTTTTTTTTTGACTACCATGCTAGGGGTAGGTTGAAAGTTTTGTTTTTTTTTTGGAATGTTTGAATGTTTATTTTGTTGAATTGAATGTAGAATGCAATTTGTTTTGTTGTTTGTTTATTTTTTTTTACTACCATGCTAGGGGTAGGTTGAAAGTTTTTTTTTTTTTGTAATGATGTTATTGTTGTTGTTTTTGGCTATAGGTGAAGCTTCTTGATGCTCACCATAGATGGCCTCACATTATTTCCAAAGTGTGAAAGGCTTTGATTGATGATGATTGGAGGTTCCTTGAGGCAGTTGGTTTGGACGATTGTGGGCACTTGGGCACCATCAGGGCAGATGGAGCACTTATTTTTGCTCTTTTTGAGAGATGGGACCCAGATAGGGATTTTTTCCAGCTCCCTACAAGGGAGCTCACTATGACTTTGGAGGACGTGCACCATATATTTTGGGTGCCTATTGAGGGTCCATCAGTGAGTGTGGGCCATGACAAGGAGGAGGCACTTCGACCCATCTATGGTGATTTATGGGATGTTGACTGTAGTAAGGGTGGCATTGCTTACCTTGACTTGTTCAAGGTTGAGAGATTGGGTGTTGTTCCTACATTCATGATGTACATATTGAGCAACATGTTGTTGCCCAATAGCATGGGATCAAGGATCCCATGGAACCAGGTTTCCATTGTGCTTGGTCTGATGGTAGATCCATAGAGGTTGGCATGGGCACCCGCTCTTCTATGCCAGACTTATAGTGAGTTGTATGAGGTGAAGAGGTGGGGTCACAAGGGCCTTAGCTGTAGTCTTTTGCTCCAGATTTGGTCATGGGAGCATATCATTATGGGCCACCCTGTTGGACTTCCTTGTGCTTGTGGTGCTACTGATCCTCATGCTTATCGTTGGCTCCTTAGTGAGGAGTCTTCTCCTACACACCCTTCAGTTGAGGCTTCTACTTATAGGGATAGGCTTAGTGCTCTGACTAGGGATTTGATGTGTTGGCACCCATGGAGGGGCCTGGATTGGGATACAGATGTTGTGGAGCTTCATCGAGTTCGGTGAGGGTGGTGGGTTATGGGTAGTCATACTTGAGAGATGGAGTTCATCCAATTTTCTCGAGTGTAGAGGTAGTTTGGGTTAGTGTAGGGTGTTCCTGATGATCTCGTCATCTATAGGTGGTGGGGTGATGAGTTAGGTCTACTTGTTGCTCCTCCTTTCTGGACGTTGATGATGCTTCAGATGACCTAGTCATTTAGGTGCCTAATTTGGATGATGTGGGCACTACTATGGAGTATGATGCATGGTTTGCTTCATAGCCCCTTTGGACACCTAGCCAGGTTGTTGATGATGAGGGTAGTGGGGATGAGCTAGATGCAGGTGATCAGGCTCTTGGGCAAGCGAAGCATTTTTGGGGTAGTGATGTTGGGATGCAGCCTACCACAAAGGTATAATAGCCTGAGGTAGATGTGGAGCTTGAGGTTATGGAGGAGGGTGATGATGGCCATGGGGATGGAGATGGGGGAGAGTAGTAGGTTGATGAGGGAGAGGAGGATGTTCCTCCTCGCCATATGGAGGAGTAGTGGGACCTACTCCAGGGTGAGCGGGATAGTTTGGATCTGGAGGTGACTCACCTGAATGGTGAGTTGTCTTGGTACCAAGGTGAGGTTGCTCGACTTTAGAGTGAGGTGGACCATCTCTATGATAGACTAAGTGCATACAATGTTGCTAGTTGAGACGTAGAGATTACGAGGCTATAGGGTGAGTTGGCTAGGGTGCAGCATGCACCTATTGGGGATGATTCAGCTTCCACCATTGCCTCTCTTAGGGCATAGATATCTCAGTGGGTGGCTTGGTAGGGTGTGGATCTGAGGACTATTCATAGGTAGGGGGCGTATATCGAGATGTTGGAGGACATTTTGCATGAGCACCAGATTCCCTTACCTGTTCCTCCTTCTTCATTAGTTGCTACTTCTAGTAGGAGGACCGAGATGAGCCATAGGACTCATCGACCATCTAGCTCTCATGGTGCTTCATCAACGCAGGGTCCTCATAGGGATCCTAGTGGCGCTAGCTAGTAGTGCCTTATCACTTCTTTTTGTTTTTTGTCTTTTTGTCTATGAGCCTCAGTGCTCTGATGTATACAACCTGTGGATATTTTGTACTATGAGACTCACCTTTATATATATATATATACATGGCTTTTACCTTTTGTGTTATATATTTGTGTGAATGCTTTTGTGTAATGCTTTTGTGGAATGCATGTTTATGTTTATGATTGATGCATATGATATGTTATGGATGATTAATGCAAGATGGTATGTATGGATGATTAATTCAAGATGAATGTAATGATCATTTATAGTTTAGATCTTTGTTTTGGCCATTTTCTAGCATTGTTGTTTAATCAGGGGCACCAAACTTGGTGGTTTATGTGGGGAGAATGTCTTTTTGAAATGACATGGATGTTGACATGGAAGAAGTTATGGATGTTGACATGGAAGAATATATGGATGTTGATATGGAAAATTGACTATTTTGTAGAGACTCAAACATCCTAGTGTATCAAAAAACTCACTAAAATTACCTAATTCTTCTAGGACCAAATGTGTGTGTAGTGAATTCATTTACCGAATCAAGAGCATGGTAATGACTCGAGACAATCAAGAACTAGTGTGTGTGCAATTGAGTTCATTAACTCATCTTGAGTAAATTGGGTAAACCTATTATGGTTTGAACCTAGAAGCTAGCTTGTCCGTATGAGCGGTCAGAGGTCTCTTTTTAAAAGAGACATGTCACCACGCATGAGCGTACTCCACTGCCAGTCAAGCGTCTATAGCTCCGATGGAGGCTAACTCCATAGTCCATGATTTTTGTTTTTTGACTTCTTGAATTTTGGGGATGACTACTTAACCATCTAACTAGAAATGTAGTACGATCCTTACAACCCAATTAATCAGTGGTGTGTGATGTAAAGGAATTAGAGCTTTGGGGAATCGGATTCTCAACCTAAGTGTGATGAGAATTGTACCCTATCCTTACTACTCTATCTTTTGAATTTGAAGCAACTATGATAGTAGTGAAAACCATTGTTGTCATGGACTATGTTGCATAATGGGACAAGCAAGGATGACCCTTTTCACCTCAAGGTTCCTACCAAGTATGGTGTTATCCCTTTTTGACACAAGATGTTTTTAAGATGTGAAATTGTGTTTGGTTCGAGAATATTTTTGAAATCAATTCCCAATACTCAAGATTTGTTTAGTGTATATATGTGCAATGGTCCTAAAATAATTTGATATATTTTTTGGAGGTTGCTTAAAACACTAGGAGTGGTTGAGTGACCGAAAACACCTAGGATTTGTGCATGTATGGAGGCAAATGACAATTTGACCTGGTGAAATTGTGTGGATGACTTTTGTGAGGGTGCCCCTGATTAAGGCAACATGACTTGATTGGTCCAATTCAAGACCTTGAACCTAATAAATGATCCCTAATATGAAGTGTGAAATGTGGATGTAATGTATGAAATGCATTTTGTGAAGTGCAATGTTTGTGATACCAATGTGTGAAAATGATATATGTGAAATGCAATGCTATGAAATGAAATGTGTGCAATGTTTTTGTGTATTAGCCATGTATATATACACTTATTTTTAAGTCGCATTATGCATAAAATACCTTTAGGTGCATTATGTTCAATGGCTCTAGCTCCAATTCTCCTTCCAAGTTGGCAAGTCTATATGTTCCTGGACCCAACTTCTGTTTGACAATGTATGGGCCTAACCAATTAGCCATAAATTTATCTCTCAAGTGTGGCAATGCATTTGTATTTTGTTGGTTCTCTTTGAGCACAAGGTCCCCTACTTGAAATTCGTGAGGATGGAATTTTGCGTTGTAAGCATGTTTGATGCGGTCTTGGTATACTCGTAGATGTTCCAAGGTATTGATGCACCTTTCATCAATGAGTGTTAGTTGGTCAAGGTGTGCTTGTCTAGTTGTGTCATCATCCATGAATTCTTGTAGTGCGATTCACAAGGAGGGAATCTCAAGTTCAAGAGGTATTATTGCTTCAACACCATAGACTAGTGAAAATGGTGTTGCTCCCATTGGCATTCTGATGCTTGTTCGATAAGCCCATAGTGCCAAGGGGAGTTGAGTGTGCCAATCTCTATGATTTTCTTTGATGAGCTTCTTGAGAATGGCTATCACTATCTTGTTGGTTGCTTCGGCTTACCCATTTGCCTATGGGTAATAAGGTGTCGAGAAACTATGTTGGATATTGTACTTGTTGCATAAGGCTCTAACATCCTTATTCTTAAATGACTTACCATTATCAGAGATGATCTTGGAAGGTATTCCAAAATGATAGATAATATGCTGAAGTATAAACTCCGCTATTCGAGGTCCAGTCGTAGTGGTCATTGGAATTGCTTCGACCCATTTAGTGAAGTATTCCATGGTAGTTATGATGAATTTATGTTGTCCTGATGAGGTAGGTGAAATTTTTCCAATCAAATCGAGGCCCCATTGTGAAAAGGGCCAAAGGCTTTGAATGGGATGTAAAGCTTATGATGGTACATGAGTTAAATTGGCGTGATGTTGACATTTTTGATATTTCTTGACATATTGACAACAATCACTTTCCATGGTGGGCCAATAATATCCCATGCATAGAATACGCTTTGCAATGGCCATTCCACTAAAATGACCACCACAAGTACCATCATGGGCTTCCATAATAGCTCATTGTGCCTCAACGGGATCTAGACATCGTAGTAAGATTCCATCATAACCATGTCTATACAACACATCCCCCAAGAGAGTAAAATGAGCTACTTTTTGTTTGAACGTTCTTTTTGCAGCCCTCATCATTTCTATTGGGAGGGTCCCGGACTTGAGAAAGTCTCTGATCTCATCAAGGTAAGAATTGTATGGTTCGACGTGGACCAAACATACACTCTTCTCACCTTTAGACTCTGCTCGTTTGATTGCTGGCTTGGACACAGTTGTTATGATTAATGGTTGGACTTCTCCATGCTCATTCTTAGGAATCAAGGACCCCAAAGAAGCCATTGCATCCACAAATCTATTGGTCGAACGAGGCAAGTTACTAATTTCATACCAGTCAAATTTTTCTAGCAATTTCATTGCTACTTCATGATATTGTTTCAAGATTGGTTCTTTGCATTGGTATTCTCCTTTTACTTGGTAAACAACTAGTTGAGAATCTCCAAAAATGCTTAGTCTTTTGATGCCCATAGCTATAGCTGATTGAAGCCCCAAGATTAAAGCCTCATACTCTACATTGTTGTTTGTGCATGTGAAGTCGAGTTTGAATGATAAAGGAATTGGGATTCCTTTGGGTGTATAAAACACAACTCCGGCACCTTGTCCTCTTTCGCACTTTGATCCATCAAAGAACATTGTCATGTCAGCTTCATCCTCAGGAGGGACTAACTCTTCTTGTTCAGTTATGGAAAATACCGAATCATCTGGAAGCTCAATGATGAGTGGTTTGTCATTAGGTAATGGAGCTTCAGCAAGTTGATCAGCTATCACCTGACCTTTGATGGATTTTTGACTGATGAATTCGAGGTCAAATTCTATTAAAAGCATTATCCATTTTGTGGTATGGGTGTTATTGTATGTGCGAGTCATCATGTATCACAGAGGATTTTCTCTAGCTATGACATAGGTAGTGTTGCTTAGCATGTAATGTCTGAGTTTCTTGGTGGCAAAAACCACCGCTAAGCATAATTTTTTGACATAAGCATATCTTGTTTCGTAACTTACCAATGTCCAACTGATATAGTAAATGGCTTGCTCCTTATGATACTCATTTTTTTGTGCAAGCATTGTCCCTAGTGCAAAATCTATTGCAAAAATGTAGAGGTGAAAAGTGACTCCTAAATGAGGCGGTGTAAGAACTGGTGGTGAAGCCAGATACTTCTTTATGTCATCAAATACCTCTTGACATTCAGCTGTCCAAGAGAATGTCACCCCCTTCTGTAGCAAGTGATTAAATGGCCTGCATTTATCTGAAAGTTGTGCAATGAATCATCGGATAGATTGAATCTTTCCTTGCAAACTACGCAACTCTCTCAAGTTTGTTGGAGGAGGCATCTCTATTATGGCCTTGACTTTTTTGGGGTCTACTTCAATGCCTCGCTTGGAGATAATGAATCCTAGAAGTTTTTTGGATGTGACACCAAATACACACTTCTTAGGATTTAGCCTTACTTTGTGCTCAAGCAATCGATCAAACACTTTCTCTAAGACTTCAATGTGCTCAAGACGCATTTTTGATTTAGCAATCAGATCATCTACATAGTCCTCAATAATATTATGCATATAGTCATGAAATATGTACATCATGGCACGCTGATATGTGGCTCCTGCATTCTTGAGACCGAAAGGCATCACTCTGTAACAAAATGTGCCCCAAGGCATTGTAAATGTTGTCTTATGTTGGTCCTCGGGATTTATTCGAATTTGATTGTATCCCGAGAAACCATCCATTAGTGAAAGCATTTCATGTCCAATGTAGGAGTCTACTAGTTGATCAATGTTAGGCAGAGGAAAGTCATCCTTGGGGCATGCTTTGTTCAGATCTCAAAAATTAGTGCATACGCATACCCCCCATTCGACTTACGAATGGGTACCATATTGGAGAGCCACTCAGGGTAATCAATTGGGACTATGAAATGCACGTCCAGTAGTTTTTGTAGCTCTTATTTTACAATTAATGCAATAGTTGGATGAATTTTCCTAAGATTTTGCTTGAAAGGCTTAGCATCTGGCGCCAAAGTAAGGTTGTGGACCACCAAGTCGGGGTCAAGGCCAGGCATGTCTCTGTATGACCACGCAAAAATTTCTTTCTTTCTTGTCAAGACGTCGATCATACGCTCTTTCTCTTCTATGGATAAATATTTAGCAATTTTGACAATTTGAGGATTGTCCGCATCTAGGCTAAGGTTCACGTCTATAGATTCTTCGATTAGCATGTGAGAACCTTCCTCTAGTTGATGTGGAGTCGGGATGAGATGGATATCATCCACCACATTCTCAAATGTCTCATGGGCCTCCCCCTCTACTTCAGTTTGAAAAATTGATGCATCGGAGGGTGAAGGTTGTTGTGGAATGTATGCGTTTGAAGCATGCAGCAACTCTTCGGATAGGATGAACTTGGCTATGGAGGGTGGGGATGAAATCCTGTCCATGGTGATAAGGCTAGTGTCGATATGAATCGGTTTTGCCAAATCATAGGGATTGCGGAGTGGGGTGAGCAAGTCAACAGAAATCATATTGACTTGATGGAAATGAGGTGGTTGCGATTCAAGAGATGATGACTCATTCTCTCTAATGGTGATACTTGTGGGAGCGGCCAAGGTGGTGGTGGAGGATCTAGTTTGGGATGCTCACGCTCTTTGTTGACTCGAAAGAGAGTGTGATCTATGGGAAACATCTTTTGGTACCACTCATCTCTCTGGATGGGTTCAACATAAACCACATCCTCTTGGGGGCCATCTAATATTCGATTGAGCCATTCTAGATTTACCTCCATTTGTTGGAATCCCCCAAAGTCTTCTTCGATGTGGTGCATATGTCTTGGTCCAAGATAGGCCATCTCAGTTTCATCCTCATAATCATCATCGCTTATGAAGAATCCATTAGCATTTGTCTCGGGCCCCAGGAGGTGGCATGCATGTCTTGGCCCAAGGTAGGCCCTCTCAGTTGAGTCTTCCAACTCATAGCCACTTTGATGGATCATGAATGTATGCAATACACTCTTCAAAAAAGCCTCATGTAAATGAGGGGTAAAGTCAGGATCCAAGTACTCATCATCTGCATCATCAAGATCATCACATTCATCACTCTCCTCTTCCTCTTCTTCATACTCGATGGTGAGTCGTTGGAAGGTTTGATTGAAGGAAGAGTTTGAGGTAGAAGGTCTATACCCTAGACCAGAGCGATCATGTGATTCTCTATATTCTAGCTCGACAATGTTATGAGGACCTTGCTCATGTCGTCCAAGTCCATATCCTTGCTAGTGGACCCTACGAAAATATCACACTGGGAATACTGGGTTGGAAAGATAATCTAGATCTCCATTAAATTCTTGTAAGGGTTCCTCATTAGGGGGAGGTGGATCAGATGAAGAATCCACTCCCCCATATATGAAATTAATCTTATTTGGTTGGGAACCCATTCTGTACACTTCACCTATGGCTAAGGGTGGGTCGCGTGGGTGACCATAGTCTCTAACTGACTCAATAGGTGGTGTGACTATGACACTCTCAATGATGTACTCACCAATGCCTGGATTAGCGAGATGTACTACAACTCGGGAAGGTTGGGATAATGATGGCTTAATGGATGAAGAGGGTGCATCTGAGCTAGTCTGTGGCTCAAGGGGAGGTGGTGGATCTTCTCGGATAGGTGGCCCTATCTACGAGACTATGGGTTGTGATGCTTGTGATTGGATAGGTTTGTTGGTGGATGGAGTGGGTTGTGCTATGAATATGAATGGCTTTTGTGGATCTAGTAGTGTAGTTGATGGAGTTGATGATTGGTTGGTGGGATGATCAGTTGTGATGGGTAAATGAAATGTAGTGGTTGAGGGTTGACTAGAGTTGGTGCTCTTAGATGCAAAAGTAGGATCAATTATAGGCAATTCCTCTAGGATGGGGGCTTTTGATGAGGTGTCATTAGTGGGAATGGTTCGGATGATGAGTGGTTGGATGGATAAATGGGTTGATGGAAGCAAAGGCTCATAAGGGTTGGAGATCAAGTTGCAGTACTTATAAGGTTCTGTGTCTACTGGGATGCAATGTACTTTGCCCTCATGTACATATTTTAGGTATTGATGCAATGTTGAGGGCACACACTTCATTTCCCTAATCCAGGGGTATCCAAGAAGTATGTTGTACTGCATCACCCCCTCCAAGATGTGAAAGAGGACATGTATAGTTTTCACCCCCATGGTGATGGGAAGAACAACGTTTCCCATAGTTGAGCATAATGCATCATTAAAGGCTCTAAGGGTGAAGGTGGATGTTGTGATGTGTGATGAGGGGATCTTTAGTTGTTTGATGGTGGGTGTGGTAATGAGGTTGATGGAAGAGCTAGTATCAATAAGAACTCTCTTGAATGGCTTCATGTCAATATGAGCTACTATGTGCAATGGAGGATCCGGTAAATCTGATGAAACTTGCTTTTCCTCAAAATCATAAAATGCTATCGAGGGTTCCATGCACTTTTGTACACTCCCCACAAAGGAATTGAAAGCATTGGGATCTTCAGATTGTACTTGGATGGATTTTAGGATTTCCATCAATGCTTCTCGATGTGGGGGTGATTGTTGTATTAACTCATAGATTGATAGTTTTGCCGATGCCATTTTCAGACTTTGGGTCAACTGGCTACTTAAGGTGACAATTGGGCATGGTGGATTACTTGGATTGTGAAGTGGTGGTGGTGGAATTGATGGCCCTAGTTGTATGGGGACACTTGGTTGTGTCATCGGAGCTTGTGTTGTGTGATTTGTCTATCTTTGCCCATGGGTGACCACACTGATGGCCCCTACAAAACCTTGGTGTAGTTGAGACACGTAATTGACTTGGTTGGGAGGAACTGTAGAAGTTGATGCTCCCGTTGATTGTTGATTTACCTCATGATGGGGCAAAGGTGTCTGATATATACCAAGGTTCTGATTGGATTGGGCCAATGGATTATCAACTTTGATCTTTCCTGCTTCTAATAAGTCTTGCACAATACCCTTAAATCCATGGCAAGCTTCGATGTCATGACCTCTTTGCCTATGATAAATGCAAAATAGGTGCTCTTTATAGCCTTTTGTCTTTGGCTTGTTAGGATCTTCGGGTTTAATCTCTGGTAATGTAAAGAGTTGTGCCACATACAGTTTTTGAAACATAGTTGAATAGGGCTCTTGTAATGGTGTGTAGTTGCGCCTAGGCCTAAAGTGACGCTACTTTCGCTCTACAAGTTGTAGTTTATTTTGTACCTACTATGGGGGTGGAACCGCTTGATAATTCAATTTTTACAGTTGTTGTTGTTGGGGTTGTTGGATCTGTACTTGGGCTTGTTGATTTGATTATGGTTGGCCCAAGACTATCTGGTTAACCTGAGTGGCCTTGGATTGGTCGTGGTTATTCCCCTTCTGATTTTTGTTCTACCACTTCTTTTATTTAGGCTTAATCTCGCCCTCTTGGATCTTTATCTCTTCTATCAATTTGGCTTGGGTGAGTGCCTCATCGAATGTTCTATACTATTGTAGTTGTAGTAACAAAGAGATGGGCTTGGCACAACTCTTTGTGAACATTCATGTTATTTCTATCATGGGGAGGGAGAATGGTAACTTAATCATAACCACCCTCCAATGGTTACCAAAATCATGAACCGATTCATCATCATATTACTTCAAGTAAATCAAATCGGTCAATGTGGTTTGCTTTCTAACATTTAGGGAAAAATGCTCCAAGAATTGGTCCACAAGTTGCTCAAAGGTGAAAACACTCTGATGCGGTAAATGGTTGTACCAATCTTGGGCTTCTCCCCCAAGTGTCTAAGGAAATGTGTGTAGCATGAGTGCATCATTACTGCTAATCCTAAAGCATGCATTTACAAACCTTGTTACATGCTCTCGAGGGTCCTCTTCCCCCTTAAACTCAAGCTTCAGCATCTGGAAGTCTACTGGATATGGCGACGTAGGCACCGAAGCATGGATAGGATGATTGAGTAGTTACCTTAAGGTTGGCTTCTGATATTGCAAACCTGGGGTTTGCATGGCAAGACTATCAATCTGACTCTACAAGAACTGGTATCTAGGATCATCCATAGGGTTAAAACCTTGGTTTACCTGATGCTGCTGGTAATGGGGTGCATTGTATGTGGGAGGTGTATGATGGGGAATGATGGGCTGAAATGTGTGATGGTATGGAGGTTGATGGAAGTTTTGATATGGATGAGGTGATGGAGGGATGGTAGTATGTTGACCCATCGAGTTAGCATACGTGTGATATGGGGGATTAGTTGCTATGGTAGTGGATGGGGGATACAATACCCAAGATGGATCTTGGATAAAGGTATGGGTTTGGTGAGAGGTAGGTGGTAGGTTATGCTCAATCCTCTACAAATGCTGATTGGGGTCAGGGTTAACGCTATGGTTAGCATTATCCAAAATCATCTATTGTAGCTGCAAGAAAGCCTATTGCATAGCAATTGCATTTGACGTGGGCACAACCACATAGGAGGTGGTAGGATGAGTTGGTTGTGAGACAACCATGGTAGTGGATGCAAGTGGAGGGTAGGTAGCAAAAGGTATTGCCATCGAATGTGGAATGGTATGATGCATGGAACCTATGGGTGTAGTAGATGGAATGGATGTGGGAATCTGCGAAACAACCTGAGTTGTTGTTTCATACAGGGGATTAGTGCAAGTGATGGTTTGCTGAGGCAATGTGAGGGGTGGTTGGTTAGATGATGATGGTTCTCTAGCTAGTACTTGTTGGGCATTAAATTGCACCAAGTTTTCACTCGATACTGCAGCTGTCTATCTTCCTAGTTTCTTTTCAAGCTTGCACCTGATAGCTACAACTCAAAACTCAATATTTGATGGACCAAAATAGAGTTTTTGATTCAACCTCCAAAGTAGGCTAGTTCCTTGTCGATTTAACAAGATATTGACACAATTATGCTCACTTAGGTTTTAAATATTAGGGTTAGAAAAGGTTAGGGTTAGGGAAATGTGAATAATGGTGGATAGATAGGCTAACAACATTGTATCACAATAGAAAGCTCCAAAAAACAAACCCAAAGATACAGTACCCAGATCAACATTATCTCAAATTGCATAATTCCTCATTCATTAAAGCATAGCATAGAAATATTGCAGATAGAGATTTCAATATCTAGACAATGATAATACAAATAACAGAATTCACCAGTGCCTAGATTTTATAGAAATGCACTCCCTAACAATATGGAACAATATCAGAAGCAAATTTCAATTACTTTAACAACTAGTAATCCATTAACTAGGCAAAAATTAACCATCCAAGCATTTACAAAAATACAACTAAAGAATTCGAACCTCTTATATCAAGTATGAGAACATGAATTTGAGGTGAAGATCAATGTAATGCTCCTTCCATTATCTTTCAGGAATATTTACAGTAGCACAAACAAACACACTAGAGCTGACCCTTTAAAATTGAGGGTTCGATATCTATTTATAGTTTTGCAAAATTTAAAATTACAAAGAACATTACATTGATTTTATTTTGATAGTACAACATAGGGATCTAGATGGCATTTGCTTACTAGTTCATCCTCTGAGAAATACACTAAAATTGGTCCACTATGGCATCTTGGGGCCTCTGCAACTTGCTGGTCACTCGACAAAACTGGAGTTCCGATCGTTAGAAATCATGCTTTACCATCGATTTTTCTTGGAAGCTATCTACCATCATAGATCTACAACCATCCCTGGTTCTATTTTCTTGAAACCCTCGACGCTTCAATTTCCTCTTACTAGTTGTTTCAAACCGACAAAGAAATATTCTTTTAAATACCTCAGATTCCTCGATGCCTTCTCCACCATTGATATTCCTCATTATACGGTTATGATTAATTTTGATGAAAGCTTATTATAATGGTAGGAGAAAAAGTGCCATTCTGCTTCAAAACATTGATGACATCATCCTTTTGCCTTGAGAAATAGCAGAGTGCCAATTTGGCTTCCAAATGACTCTAAAGTTAAAAAGGAATCGAATCTGCTCCTTATCATTCATGTGCCTTTATAACTTGTCAAACATTCACCAATCCGCACAAAAATATCAGTGATGTCATACCTTCCTTGAAAATTTTACGGATTCCATTCCAGGATGAGCAAGTATATTGGTGTATGATCTTCAATTCAGACCCATCATGATGCAAAGCGACTATTTCTCCATTTCGCTCATTTTCTTATTAAAAACATTCCTTCTCGCTAATCCAAAAAGAAGTTGGTAGAAATTACCTTTAGTCATGAATCCGCACATACTTCATTAACAACAATTCGCCTCATTACCAATCCGCACTTCTTTTCCGTTGACATCATATTTTCTTGAAGATTTTTACGGATTCTAGGGTTGTGCTAATCTAGATCCAGAATCAAAAGAAGACTCCCGAAATATCTCATACCAAGACTTAGCCATTTGCAAATATGTCAATCCGCACTTTCTAATCGCTGACTTCATCGCTTTATTAAAAATTTTGCGCGATTCAAGAATGTCACCAATTTGGAACCATAAAAAAATCTCCTGGAATCACTTCAAGCATGAAAATTTACTTAAGTTCTGAGTGGGCTCATACCTTCTATTGCAGATCTAATCCAAAGTGCAATGCAAGGTGTGCAGAATGAAGACTTTATCCCTTAGGCAAAATTTTACTAAGTATGTGGCCATTTTGGGCCTATATTCTGGCGCCTGTCGGGTGGATTTTCTCGCAAAGCCAATTGAACTCAGAGTTTTATCCATTGGGCCTTAGGAGTCAAATATACTTCTCTTCAAAGAATATACTTTACAAAATAACTTCCATACAAACACTACTCTTTAAAAATTTCAACAATTCGTTGAGAGAGTAGAGGTTCATATCGAAGTGATGCCAAAAATACGTAAAACTTATCTGCTCATATAGATACTGTGTATAAAATACAAGTATTTCTACTATCTTCAAAAACTAAACACAACTCTACTCTTTTTATAAGGCCTCATTTTAAAAATTGCCTTCATACAAAATTTGCTGCTTTGTAGGCTTCATGCCTTTATTGCCTATTTCTGAAAAATTGTAAGAGTAAAAACAAGAATACAAAACTTGTGTATAAATATACAAAACAAAAATAAACTAATCTTGAGCCCCTTTCGGGCCTGTGATAGCTCCATATTTCTCTCCTTCTTCTACAACTTATTTTGGAATGGGTGTTCTCTGACCTCCCTCACCAGGAGTATCTCCAAACAACTGAATCATCAATTCTAAATATTGTAGAGCCTATTTCCAGGATTCTTTAGAGGGATTTGATGTTTCTTTAAGCTGCTTTTAAACATATTGCAACTCTCCAACATCTTCATAGTTAGCAGCATTCTCTCTTTTCACCATATATTCCATGAGGTCTCTCAACCGGGTATAATCCATGATCAGTTTGGCAGCTTGTTCTTGGGGTAGTGGCTCTTCTAAAGAATCAATTCCAGATTCATATTGCAATTTCTTATTGATGCTTTGTTGGATTTTTAAAGCATGTCTACGAAAGCATGGCGTACCAGGTGCGATGCAAACAAAAGCAGATGTATTAAGGAAACACTAAGTCCTACAAAGATGCGAAGAACTTAAAGTGCATGAAAAGGGAAAACGAACGAAATGAAACGAGATGTAAAGCAAAAGTAAAGGTGCAGCCTCTTTTATTAATCTTGCTTGAGATTATGTTACAATATGTCTCTCACATTTTCATGGGTTAGGAGTGTTCGATAGAATTTTTTTACACCAACGGACGATATGTTTCCCTTCGGGATCTTTCGCGTGCCCAAATTCGAAATGGGTGGGCCAAACGTTGCCACCACTTGTGTGAGTGCATCTATCATTCCTTGATACCCCTATGGTGTCGATATCCTAAATACATAGAAACAACAAACGATTAATAGCACATGCGGATGGAGGGAAACATGCAATCCCCAAGGCCTCCGGTTAATGCATACATGAAATAATTAAAATAGTGATCAAAACTTATCAAAATTAAATGAAATTTGGACAAAATCATGTAAACATCATCAAGGACACACTAAAAAAATAACAGTCAAGAAATCTGCTGTATATTTCTAATCGCTTTGGGGTGGGACGATTAGGACTGTCATAAAATGTACAAAAGTGACCTCCCAAATTTCCCATCTAGGGGCCTCCAAAACACCTAAAAACTTGGGGTTAGGCAAAATTGGGAATTTTGAGACGACCCAGAATGTTGGATTTTGCATATTCTTCCCAGATTGCCCTGTATATGAAAGTGCTCCTTGTAGGCTAGTAAAAGCGTAAAACCACGAAAACACGGTCAAAACAAGTCAGAATGCGTTGAAATTTGAACCGTAGCATATATGAAACACACAAAAAATGATGCAAAAGAAATAGTGAAGAAATATGCTATAGATTTCTAATCGCTCTAGGGTGGGGCGATTAGGACTGCAATAGTGCGGGGGGGCGCCCGGGGGCAGGACGCCCGCCGTTTAGGGCTTGGTTTTGACACCAATCCACTTGGGATGGGTCCAAAACCTCCTAGGGGGTTGTGTAAAAAAATTTGGTGTGGGATAATGGCCAATTGTTTAGGTTTTGGGTCCATATTGCGCTCCTAATGTTCACCCAATAACCTCCCTTCCAAAAGAGAGATCAAGGATGTAGGAAGCACAATGAGGGTGAGGGTATAATTCAGCAGCACTCCGTTGCTCCAAATGCTCTTGCCCCATCATTATTTTTGGGTGAGAAGAATCACAATTTTATAGACCTGAGGGTCTCCTTTGAATGTGCATTCTGGGGCGCCACTTGGCCATCATGCCTTCCCAAGGGAGAGAAGATTCCTCCCTGATTAAGGGCTCCATGACTACCTCTATGACTGCCTCTTTGAGCTAAAAAATGCTCACTTACACTACCATGCATTGAAGTTGGAGTTGAGTGGTGTATCTGGGCTACCATTTGTCAAGGTTTGACCTTTTACCCATCAAACTTGCTATTCGCCCCACCTTGGAGCGATTGCTGAATAGCAATATAATCGTCCCAGGGTGGAACGAATAGGGAGCAGAGTGCTTGAAAGGTGCCAAATTGACCTCTGACCTTCCAAAACTACTTTGGGAGTGGTTAGGACCACTTTTTAAACTCTAGGTGCTGCCCTAGGGGCTATGTATGCCAATTCGGTCAGTGCTTATCATCACATAATCGGATTGGTGTTGTTTTGGTGTCTACAGATGCCTCTTTTTGGGATGCGCTGTGCGTGGCGCAGTGCTAAGCAAAAATAGATAACCAAAGCACTTAATGATTAGGGTTTCTCGATAACCTAGCCAAATTTTGATGCCCCAAGTATGGAAAGGACACGCATTCTTGAATCCTTGCTTCTAATGAGCTAAGGAGCTTAACTCAAGTGTTAACATTTTTCGGTGAGGTGTTACTTGATCTTGGACATTGTTCAGTCATGAATAGGCAAAGGGCGCAACCTTTTGTCTATGGGAACCTTGAGTTCATGATTATAGAATACCAAGTGTTTGATCAGCTTGTGATTATTGCATGTTTGCTACCCCAAGCAGGAGCGTGATTGTCTTTGTCCATGATTCTTTGAATACATGCCACTTCCTTGATTGGGTGTGTATTTGTTGATTGGTGACTAAGTGTGACTACCCCCTCAAGTGATGAATTGATGAGGGAATGACCGACATGATAAAAGTGACAAGTCGCTTGACCCAAGATGACTTTTGTAAGGGTGCCTTCAGTTGTTTTTCATTGAACGCTTATGCAGTTTTCCAACAATCGAACCTATTTTTGGTGGGTTTTGACCCTTTTTATGATGCCTATTAGGGTTAAAAATTGTCAAAAATTCGTCCTCCCGTGGAGCGGTCCGACTATGGTAGCCTTCTTAGGGAGTAGGATAGTGATAATTTATGACCCCAACGTTGGTTTTGCATGCCAATAATGTATGGCGCAAAGGCGCCTTTGTTTGGAAGTTTTATGTTGCTTTATTTCTTGCTCGGTAATCGTCCCAGGGTGGGACGAATACCAGTTTTGTAATCGTCCCAGGGTGGGATGAGCACTAACTAGAGCGCTCATCCTAGGGTGGAATGATTATAGGCCTAAGAGCCTAGTTAAGGGCTAAAACTAGGTTTTGGGCTCATTTGCAATTGTTTTTTCTAGCAATTTGGAGCTATGAGGAGGAGGAGTTCGAGTTTGCGTAGCGGAGCTCTGCCGAATTCTCGCTGACACCATGAGTGCACGGACCGGATATTCGAGTGGCGAGTTGAGGCGATACTGGTAGGTGCTCTTCCTTCTGCTTGTTATTTGTTTGTTTTTATATGAATTTTTAAAACTCGCATTTTATCATTGTTTTTTGTCACATTAAGGTTAGAGACCTAGATGAATGTTGTGGTTTTATTTGTTTTGTTTTGTTCATCATAAGGTTAAAAAACCTTAGTTTGAATTTTTGTTGTTTTGATTTGTTTTTTTTTTCATAATAAGGTTAAAAACCCTAGGATAAACTTTGCTTTTTATTTTGTTTTTTTCTTTTAGACTAATATTAAAAACCCTAGTTTAAAATTTGTATTTTTTGTGTTGTTTATTTGATTTTTTGAATGTTTTTTTTTTGTTTAGACTAAGGTTAAAACCCTAGGATAAAATTTATTTTTTGTTTTGTTTTTTTTGTTTAGACTAAGATTAAAAACCCTAGTTTAAAATTTGTATTTTTTGTGTTGTTTATTTGATTTTTTGAATGTTTTTTTTTTTTTTGTTTAGTATTTGTGTTCAGACTAAGGTTAAAACCCTAGTTTAAAATTTGTTTTTTGTATTTTTTGTTTTTCGTTTAGACTAATGTTAAGCCCTAGTTAATTTTTGTTTTGTTTTTTTGTTTTTGTTTGTATACATTGTTGTACATTCATTTTATTGTTGTACAGTTTTTTTGTTGTCATGTTTTAATGTTTTTGTGTTGTTTTTGTTTTTCAGGTTGTGAAGAGTCGGTACCATAAACCGAAAGTATTTTTTGATGCACGGGATGCACTGACTGTGGCGGATTGGGATTGGCTTGATGCCCTTGGGCTCAAGCAAGTGATGTAGTTGGAGCCTGTGGTGGGGGATCGGGCATATCTGACTACCCTGATCAATTTATGGGATCCTCGCACCAACACCTTTCATCTCCCAACATGGGAGATGATAGTGACTCTAGAGGATGTGTATCAGATTCTACGGATTTCGATAGATAGGATGCTCATTCGGATGACTCCTCGTGATCAGTGGATGGTGGTGCTGACATGATGCTTTGGGCATGCGACAGAGATGGGGGTGGATAGGGCAATGGAGAGGGCAGAGGGGGACTGCCTGATTGGTGGGATTCTGGTGTGATGGTGGCTGGAGAAGGGCATGTTGGGGGTGAGGCATGCGTTTCTCATGATCCTCATCTCCAACATGCTGCTTCTTGACTCCTCAGGTGCGAGGTTCCCTTGGAACCTACTTGAGGTAGTGTTCAGACTGGTGGAGTGTCCGACAATAGAACCATTGATTATGAGGTGGGGTCAAACGCTACTGACACAGCTATATGATGAGTTGTACGAGGTCCGTTGTCGGAGGTGAAAGGGGATTGGATGTAGCTATCTGTTGCATTGCTGGGGGTGGTAGCACATAGCTGTGGAGTGGCTACAGGGGAGGGTTGGGGGGCTCAGATCGATGATGTAGATATGGTGGAGGTTGATTACTTCACTAGGGATGATGTAGGGGTTCTGGAGTAGCCAAATACATAGGACGTCTCGGAGTAGCAGCAGCATGCCATCCCAGAGATGCCCATGCCTTAGGAAATCCTAGGAGATATGGAGGCTAGGTATCATGTTGAGATAGCACGATTGGAGGAGCTACTACAGAGACGATATGAGGAGCACCGAGCCGAGAGGGAGCTCTTACGGGATTAGTTGGCATAGCGAGATGAAGCATTGGTTGCATACCGTCGACGGGATGTGGAGTGGGGTCGATGCTAGGTGGAGTTGGATGCAGAGATTATCTACCTCGATGGATACTTACCTGAGCTCACTGGAGGTGGATCGTCGCATCGTACGAGAGGCAACAAGACTGAGTAGTCAGCATCCTCTCATCGTAGACGGCTGGGTGAGGGTAGCGATAGTGGGCATGAAGTGGGGGCTGGCAGCAGCTGCCCTGAGAGGTCCCATAGGACCCACACCACTGGGGGTAGTTCTAGTCGCACCGATCCTGCGTGATCATGGTGGCCGACTCCCTAGGCTTAGGGTTTTTGAGTTTTTGATTTATTTGTGAGGTCAGAGGACCGACTTATTATAGCCTACAAGTATTTTTGACCTAATATATACATGACTCTCTTTTTGATTATACACTTGTCGTGATTTATCGTTTATTTTATGCACATTTATTTACGTTGATGTATGCATGTGTTATTGTGAATGCGAATGTTTCTACTATATGATATATGCATATGGAGGGGATGAAATGGTTTGTTGATAACTTGACGGTGGCACCATAGACTGTACAGGATTTACTGGATTTCTATACTATGTGATTGCTTTGTGAGATGACTTTTCATGTGTAATTTTTGTTTTGTTATTTCTGATGGTGATAAATAAATGTACGACAATTGTTTTAAAATGTAGTTAATGTTTTTCTAAGACTCATCTGCTTTAACTAACTAATCAATACTGTACATTGTCTTACAAGACTTTCAAACAAGGTACGAATCAGACTTGAGTTTGACCGAGTTATGTCACATCCCTGTGTGTGCGATTGAGTTCATTGATGTGGTATTCGTAAGGATACCACCAGTGCCAGGTAGGCTGTCCACCAAACCTGTATTGAGGATCACCTAATTAGTTCCACTAACTCCTTTGTTGTATTTGTAAGATTAATCCATGGGACAATCTAAGGTACCATAATCTAGCTCATCCACATGCAAACATTGGTCTACACACACGCAAAGATAATGTGATAGACATATCATCATGCATTTAGGATACCGCCATTACCGGGTAGGCTATCCACCAAACCCGTAATGAGGATCACTTAAATGGTTTTTCAAATGCTGAGAATTCCAGGGATTCAAGCTCAGGCGTCTTTCGGTTGCTCAACTTGTTGGGATACTTGCTCTCATACATAGTGATGAAAATCAATGTTTATTTTTCTCTTTTGTTGTTTTTTCTTGAGCAAGGGGTTTAAGTAGTGGTGATAACCACTGTTATTATTTTTATTGTTGCCTTTTGAGGATTTAGATTTTGCATTTTGATTTCCATGTTGACCTCATGGTTTTTTGGCTTGTGAGTGGTATTGATCCTTTTGGACTTGGGAATGACTACTCATCCTTTTCAGGGACGCGTAGTACGAATCCTTACGAATTTGGGGACCAAATGTGATTGGGAATTTTGCTTTGGAATGGCGTTGATATTTAGGCCTTGGGGATGACTATCCATCCTTGTTAGGGGCGTGTAGTACGAATCCTTATGACTTTGGGGATCAAAGGTGTTTCAAGATTTTTTATAGTGGACTTTTGGCATTTGCTTGTGAATGGCATTGATCCTTTTAGGCCTTGGGGATGACTACCCATCCTTCTCAAGGACGTGTAGTACAAATCCTTACGACTTTGGGGACCAAAGGTTTTTTGGGATTTTTTTGCAGTGGTGAAAACCACTATTTATTGTGGGGAATTGGATGAGGAAGAGCTTGTCCTTTTGTCAATTCTCAGCATTCTTGAACCATTCGCATAGGGGGATGAGCAGGACAAACTTTCACCTATGGTACCCTAGACTGCTTTGTAGGTTTCATCTTGCATTTACACAACTTGGGAATTTTTATGTGTTTTAAGCTTGTGTTGGGATGTGATGTAACAAGGTGTGATCCAAGTAAAACTCTACCTTGTAAAGATCGATCTGACTTTGTACAATGTTTGACTAAAAATCTAAAGACAACTGAATAATGAAAAACCCTAAAGACATTAACAGACAACTAACTATGATATGGCGAAGGGTGTTATTTTTTATGTATCTTTTTACAAAATGGATAAATGTGGAAGATGATGCACTTTCCGAGTAATGACAGTCTATGGTGCGTTTGACATGTATGACCAGCAACTATGCAATGTCTGTATGCGATGCCTAATTTTTTTTTTGTTATTTTTGATTATCTGTTGTTTTTTTTTCATTTTCTTTTTTGACCAAGAGATTATGGGTTCGACCAAAGGAATTTATAGATACCTTTGGGGCGTGTTAGGTTGACCAAGCAATTGTGGGAACCTTTAGAGCTTTTGGTTTGACCAAAGGGTTTATGGATACATTTGGGGCATTTTAGGTTGACCAAGCGATTGCTAGAATCCTTGGGGCTTTTGGTTTGACCAAAGGGATTAGAGATACCTTTGGGGCATTTTTGGGGTTGACCAAGTGATTGTGGGAATCCTTGGAGATTTTGGTTTGACCAAAGGGTTTATGGATACCTTTGGGGCATTTTAGGTTTACTAAGCGATTGCTGGAATCCTTGGGGCTTTTGGTTTGACCAAAGGGATTAAGGATACCTTTGGGGCATTTTTGGGGTTGGCAAAGTGATTGTGGGAATCCTTGGAGCTTTGGGGGTGGGCCATGTCTCTTTTAAATGTGAAATGGCCTCAAATGACTGATGTTTAAGGGTTCTAGTTCCTTTATCAAGAGAGGCAAGCCAATATGTTCAAGGTCCTATTTTATAGTTGATTACATAAGGACCTAACCAGTTTGCCGTGAACTTGTCCCTTAAATGGGGCAACAAATTAGAATTTTGTTGGTTCTCTTTTAAGACTAGGTCACCAACCTGAAAGTCCCTCAGGTGAACTTTCATGTTGTATGCTTTCTTAAGTTGTTCTTGGTAGATACGTAAATGCTCGAGATCATTGACACGTTGTTCGTCGAGTAACGTAAGCTGGTCTAACTGAGCCTGTCGTGCAGTGTCATCATCGATGATCTATTGCATTGATATGCATAGGGAAGGTATTTTCAAGTCGAGAGGCATGACTGCCTTGGAGCCATACACCATCAAAAATGGAGTTGCCCCAGTGGGCGTACGAATGCTAGTGCGATAATCCCAAAGAACAAGTGGTATTTGAATGTGCCAATCCTTATGACTATCTGTGACTGTATTTTTAAGGATGGCAACTAGCATTTTGTTTGACGCCTCTGATTGCCCATTTTCCTGTGGATAATAGGGTGTCAAAAAATTATGCTGAATTTTGTACTTTGTTGTCAAAGTTCACACATCTTTGTTCTTAAATGATGTCCCAATATCCAATATGATCTTGGATGGAATACCAAAATGACATATGATGTTATGTAAAATAAACTCCGCAATGCGGGGTCCAGTCATAGAGGTAAGCGGAATTGCTTCCACCCACTTGGTGAAGTACTCTATGGTCGTTATGATAAACATGTGATGACCTGACGATGCAGGGGAGATATTTTCAATTAGATCTAAGCCCCACTACGAAAATGGCCAAGCCGATTGGATTGGCTGCAAGGCCTAAGAAGGTATGTGTGTCAAGTTAGCATGGTGTTGACACTTCATGCACTTCCTCACATATGTGCAACAATCTCGCTCTAAATATGGCCAATAATAGCCCATGCGAAGGATGCGCTTTGCGATGGCCATACCGTTGAAGTGGCCACCACATGTACCATCGTGCGCTTGGGTGATCGCCCAAGTGGACTCCTGCTGGTCCAAGAAATGGAGGAGGATTCCTTCGTATCTTTGAAAATACAAAATGTCTCCTAGCAAGACATGTTTTGCCACTTTCTATTTGAATGATCTTTTTGCGGTGTGCGACAATCCAAGTGGGAGGCTACCTAACTTGAGATAGTATCTTATGGGTGTGTACCAATCCTGCTGATCAGAAACCTCGATGGTATGAACGGTTGATCCCTCTTGAAGTTCGTCCCTAGTACAAGCTGAGTGGGAAAGAACTTGTAGAAATAACATCGTGTTGCTATTAAGAGCGGTTGGGGAGAACAAGGACCCCCAGTTGGCATGATTCAGACTATCATGGATTCAAGAGAACTTATCCTTAGATGGTTCAATCTGGATCAGGTGGATTCCTGGCATTAGGTCAGAGCTTGCATGCTCCATCATGGATTGCGATAATGTTTTGACTTGAATGGTTGTCATATCACCAGAAATGTCTTGCAGGATTAGTGAGCCCAAAGAGGCCATAGTGTCCGCAAAATGATTCGATGATCGAGGGAGTGCCTCGATGTCGTACCATTCAAGATTTTCCAGGAATTTGTCCACAAGGGCTTTGTAGGCCTATAGAACTGGGCATTTACATTGGAAAACCCCTTTCACTTGGTTGACAATTAACAGTGAATCACCAAAGATGTTCAAGCATTTGATGTTCATGGTGATGGTTTTCTGAAGACCTATGAGCAAGGCTTCATATTCAACATTGTTATTGGTGCATGGGAAATCAAGTTTGAATGATAAAGGCATTGGAGCACCTTACGATGTGAAAAATATGATTCTCGTGCCACCCCCTTGCTCACATTTAGAACCATCAAAGAATAAGGTTATGTCGGCCTGTGACTCAGGCTCATCAAAATATGGAGATTTTGATACATAGAAGACACCACCATCGAGTAGCTCTACGGTTAGAGGCTGATCATCTTTGAGAGGAGCCTCTGCTAGTTGATCGACGATGACTTGACCTTTGATGGACTTTTGTCCAATGAATTCGATGTCAAACTTTGTCAACAACATGATCCATTTCACCGTGTGACTACTATGATAAGTACGACTCATCATGTATCGCAATGGATTCTCCTTAGACACAACATATGTCGTATTGCTCAGCATGTAATGGCATAGCTTTTTGGTGGTAAATACCACTGCCAAGCATAGCTTCTCAATGTATGCATAGTTAAGTTCATAATTGACCAGGATGCGGCTAAGATAATAATTAGCTTGTTCTTTATGCGATTCATTTTTCTGGGCTAGCATGGCGTCTAGTGCCACCTTAGTAGCTGAGATGTATAAGTAGAATGACACTCCTGGTCTAGGTGGTGCCAATACTGGCAGTGAAGCCAAGTACTGTTTGATGTCGTCGAAAGCTGGCTGGCACTCGTCATCCCAGTGAAATGCTACCCCCTTGTGTAACAATTTATTCATTGGTCGGAACTTGTCAGATAGTTGTGCTATGAAGTGCTTGATCGATGTGACCTTACCCTGCAAGCTTCTGAGTTGCTTGATGGTGGTTGGGGGAAGCATTTCAAGGATTGCCTTGACTTTATTTGGATCCACCTTGATGCCCTATTTTGAGACTATGAAACCTGAGAGTTTTCCATATGTGACGCCAAATACGCACTTCTTGGGGTTTAGCCTAACTTTGTGTTCGATGAGGCCATCAAGGATCTTGCGTAAGTCATCAAGATGATTTTGGCACAAAAGAGATTTGGCCAACAGATCATCCATATAATATTCCAAAGTTTTATGCATGTGATCATGGAAGATGTATGTCATAGCGCGTTGGTATGTGGCACCAGCATTTTTAAGACCAAAGGGCATGACCTTATAACAAAATGTCCCCCAAGGCATCATGAACGCCATTTTTAGTTGATCGTCGGGATTGATACGAATTTGGTTGTATCCCGAGAAACCATCCATGAGGGAAAGCATTTTGTGGCCTATTGTAGCATCTACCAATGCGTCGATGCTAGGCAAGGGGAAATCATCCTTAGGACTCGCTTTGTTTAGATCTCAAAAATTGGTGCATATGTGAATCCTCCCATCCAGCTTCTTGATGGGTACCATGTTGGACAACCATGGTGGGTAATCCATGCAGATGTCAAACTATGCATCCAACAACTTTTGTAGCTCGTATTTGACCATTAAGGCCACTGTTGGGTGCATCTTACGTAGCTTTTGCTTGACTGGCTTGACTGTCGGATCAAGCGTTAAATTATGTGTGACTAGCTATGGGTCTAGCCTCGACATGTCTTTGTAGGTCCATGCAAAAACCTCCTTCTTCTCTTTGAGAAGGGCAATGTAATCAACTTGCTCTTTGGGGGATAGAATTACCCCCAGCTTGATGACTAGCATATTCATTGGATCAAAGTCAATGTCTACACAATCGTCTCTTCGACTGACATGTGGGACCCGTCCTCCAACTGGTGTGGAGTTGGGATTAGGTGGATATCATTTTCTGAATTTAGATCTACGTTTGGAACGTCGGGTTCCTCTTCAACGTGGAAGATATCCTGAGTTGGTCCTGGGGTGAAATGAAGCATCTCACCGCAAGGCCAGTACTCTGATGGGGATGTTGGCGAGTTAGCGTGATCCCAGTCTATGGCATCTAGGTTTAGATACAATGGTCATGCTGGATCGGTTGGATTGCGGATGGGGGCGGTTAAGTCAATGGAGATCATGTTGATGAAGTGAATTTGGTCTCCATTACTGCGTGGGTGGTGACTCGAACATCATTGGTGATATTTATGCTCTGGATCTGGCTCTATGGGTATTGGCACAAACGGATCGGCCCTATGTGCGGATAGAATGACAGGGTCTATCTTTGGCATTGATGGCTCTATAGGGTCTCCGGGTGGAAGGTGCTCTCTATATGCTTGAAGTGGTAGATGCAACACTTGGTCCAACTGTGCTTGGTTCAAATGCCACCTATGCCTTGGCCCCATGTTTAGCTGTTCAAACATGTCATCAATGTCTATGGGGTATTGCTGCTATCGCATATGGTTGAGATATGCCATATTAGTCTCATATTCATAATAGTTATCAGATATCCATAGGCCTTCATTGGCTTCAACAACTATTTACGGCATGTGAGGCTCGTTCTATTCGAGCAAGTTGATTTGGTCCCATTAGGGTTGTTATGCTCTCTACGGGAGGACATGATTCTATTGGGGTGGCAATCGCTTGATTGGAGCATTCAATGGGAACATTGCCACGAAGTTCTCCTGATAGTCATCTATGGGTGTCACTTGTGAGTGATTGCTATCGGACTCGAAAGGGTCCCAAGGTGCTACCTCATACTCTGACTCGTCTTCGAAAGATCCTTCCTGACCTTGTTTATATCCCTCTTGGAGGTAATTTATTGAACTTTCCCCTTTCTCGATCAAAGGGAAGGTGTTGTTGAGGTCAACAAGGTTTGTTTTTAACAATGGGAGATAATCCCCCAATGTGTATGTTGTGTTAAGATTGGCATATGGATCTTGTGCGAACCCATCCTTGTTGCCTAGCCCCAGGCCTTGCATGTTCTCTACCAAGATGTCAAGGGGCAAAGGGTGGTTGAACCCTACTCTTGATTTATCATATGGCATTTGATATATTGGTTGGCAAAGAACATGCACTCCTTGTTCATATCTGCCCAATCCATATCCGTGCCAATTATATTGGCCAAGGTATTTCAAAGCGAAGTTTGGGTTGGAAAAATAGTTGATGTT
Organism: Wollemia nobilis; assembly: GCA_028583015.1. Lineage (NCBI taxonomy): Eukaryota > Viridiplantae > Streptophyta > Pinopsida > Araucariales > Araucariaceae > Wollemia > Wollemia nobilis. The sequence goes on along the minus strand of JAQPPZ010000755.1, from coordinate 3,832,097 downwards.
CTCAGCAAAAGGCTCTTTGTACTCTTCCTCTTGTAAGTAAGGTTCAATGCCATTATCGAGACCCCCATATACAATTTTTTTTTGATTCAGTGGGTATCCTAAAGGGACAATAGTGCATATTGGGAGGTGAGGTCTCCCCATGTCCTGCATGGACTCAAGCGCGGGTGTTACCACAATGTTCCGCACTAGGTATTCCCCCAGGCCTGTATTGGCCATCTCAATGGTGATCATTGGCGATTGAGGGGGAGGGAATGGGAGTTCTTCCTAAGTCCACTCCATGTTGGGTGAACCAGGCATCTCGAATTCCATTCGGTTGGGCACCTCTTCGGTAGAGATGGTTGAGACTAATGGTGGTACCTCTTCCAAGGGCTTCTTCCTATTGTCCTTCGGTGTGGCCATCATAGGTAGCATCATTGGTGAAGGAACAAATAATGAAGATGGGCCCGGTTGGTGATTTGATGGACTTAACAGTGGGGATGTATGCGAAATCAGACCCTATTTGGATGGATTCAACTGAAAGTCCAAATATGTCGATGGGAGGGTCGACTGTGGCATCAGCTGCACCGTATTGCAATACTTGAAGGGCTCTAAGTCTGCTGGGACTACATGCACTTGCCCTTTGTATGTGTACTTTAGGCATTGATGGGCTATCGAAGGGACACACTTCATGTCCCTGATCCAAGGCCAGCCCAACAAGATGTTGTAGGCCATATCACCTTCCAGGATGTGGCACAATGTAGGAATAGTCTTTTGTCCCACTTGGATGGGTAGGACAATTGTGCCAACCGTTGAGCATATCGCATCATTGAATGCTCAAAGAGTATAGGTGGAGGCCACAATATGAGATGCTGGCAGCTTCAGGTATTTCAATGCCATCATTGTGATTATATTACTGGATGATCTAGTGTCCACCAACACCCTCTTAAATGGAATCTCATTGACCCATGCAATGACGTCCAGGGGTGGATCCACCATATCACCAGTCACCGATTTTAGTTCATCTTCTCTAAAGGTGATGACTGGTTATGTACATCATTTTACATGTCCCACAAAGTTGTTGAAATAATTTTCTTCGTGGGGCTGTAGCTCGATGGCTTTGAGTATCTCCATCAGAGCCTCCCTATGGGGCGGTGATTGTTGGATGAGCTCATAGATGGAGAGGTTAGCCGACGTGGTCCTTAAACTTTGGATAAGTTTAGTCTGATTCGTGGCCACTGGTCTAGGCAGAAGAGGTTGTGTAGGGTGTTGCGGAGGTTGACACATTGATGGAAAATCTCCTGTAGCTATAGCGGGGGCATCTATGTTTGGGTACCTCTTATTCCATGTCACTATGCTTATCATCCCTACATACCCCTGCATGGGGTAGTTTTGTATCACCTCATTTACTTGTAGAGTCTTTGCCTACGCATCATGGGTAGGTAGGGGGTTTATGAAGACCTCCATCTGTTGGTTGCTTGGTGCTACGAGATTATCCACCACTAGCATTTTCTTGTCTATTAGGTCCTGCACTAAGCTTTTGAACTTACAACATGCATAAAGGTCGTGTCCTTTCTATCAATGAAATCTACAATATAGGTCTTCCCTATAGCCCTTGGGTTTTGGCATGTTGGGGTCTATGGGTCAACTTTTTGGCAGGTTTATCAAGTTTACCATGGACAAGCGGTCAAACAAGGAGTCTTTAGACTTTGTGAAGGGTGTGAATTGTCGCCTAGGGTGACACTGCTGATTTTACTCTTGCCTATGGTTTTCCTTCTCATAGCTGTCAAGAGGAACTGCCTGATAATTAGCCTTTGGGGGTTGTGTCATCTGTGTAGGCTTTGGTATGTTTATGGCAACCTGATTGACCGTGGTGGGTTTCGGTTGCATGGACCCAATTTTGGCATTTTTGGGCCACTCTTTCTTATGTGGCTTGGCAATATCGCCATACTACATCTTGATTCTCCTCAATTATTCTAGCTTGCACCAAGGCTTCCTCGAGAGTGGCATATTGCTGCAGCTACAATAGCATAGATATCGACCTTAGGCAACTCTTCAAGAACATTTGGGTTAGGTCGGCCATGGGAGGGAGGTAAGGTAGCCTTGAAAGCAACGTCCTCCACCGATTTCCATAAGCCACCATGGTCTCTTCCTCATACTGCCTAAGGCTATCTAGGTTGCTTAATGATGCCTTCTTCTTGGTGTTGAAGGCAAAACATTCAAGGAACGCGTCCACTAGTTGGTCTAGGTTGTTGATGCTATGCTTCGACAACTGGGTAAACCAATCCGATGCAAGGCCTACAAACATGGTTATAAATGTTATTAGAAGAAAAGCATCATTGTCCTGAATGCCAAAGCATTGACTCAGGAATCTTGTCAAGTGCTCTTGGGCATCCTCATCCCCTCTAAAAATTGCCAATTAAGGCATTTTGAAGTGTTCAGGGTATGGGGGTGCCGAAACTGAAGGATGCACAAGGTGACTGCAAAGCTGGCATAAAGTGGGATTTTGGGGCCTAGAAGTCTTGGTCTCCATAGACTCTAAGTGCTTTAGCAATGCTTTGTATGCATCAAAAGATTTTATCTCTTCCTCATTGGTTTGTTCCTATTGTGAATTATGGGGAACTTGAGGACTATGGAGGGGTAGCCGGATAGCGCCCCCTTGCCTTGGTAGGGCGTTTCAACCCACTCTTCTTCTTGCTCAAATTCCTCATAGGCTTCTTGAGGAGTTCCTGGGCATGACCTATAAACATGGGTGGGTGCTTGAGGAGGGTGCCCATCATTGGTTCTGGGAGTGGTCTCCCTCTCAGGTCTAGGAGGTCTTGGAGGCAACGCTTGATAAGGTCATGGAGACCTTTCTCGTACCAAGGGGTTATGCCTCTCATAAAGATCTGTCTTATGTGTGCGAGGGGTTGGAATTATCTCATGCACAGTGTTCTAGAGAAACTCATCTGTCTGACGTTGAATGCGCTCTTTGCTAAGACGATACAGGTGCTCTAACTATTGTTGATCTTGCTCAAGTTGCATGATTTGCGCTTGGCAGGTGGTATGTTTGGCAAATTCCAAGTCGATTTGTTCCACCATATTATGTCTAGGAGGACTATATGCCTCCCCTACATATCTATCTTGGTCGTAGTGATCCGAGATCTCTATAGGTCGCTTCCCTCTATCGAGGTTAGCAGCATTCACCTGAGGCTCTGACCTCAGTAGGTGGTGATGAGGCCCAAGAATGCCTCATTATTGCACAATTTTTTACTCATTATTGCACAATGTTTGACTACCATATGATTGGTTAATTGCCAAATAGTTGACTAGAATATACTATTTGTTAAGTGTTTGCATGATTTTATGTTAGGAATACTATATCTCTGTTTTTGACTATTTTCAGCATTTTATGACTGATTTTGCTTGATTAAGTAGCAAGTAATAACATGCATTTCAATTAACCAAATGTGGTATGCTGATATCCATTAACTTCTCAATGGTTTTTGAATGTTTTCCTACCCTTCAACTTGTTTCAAATCCACATTGAAGCCAAAAGTTTAGGACTGTCATAAATCTGAAAATCTGAGAAAAATAGCCATATAAAAATCAGCAAGCTGTCACTTTATAAGAACACCTTGAAGTTGTCAAGCAAATCATGAGGATATGGATGGAATGAGTTTAGAAGGACTACAAAAGACATCTGACCTATTTAGAAGCATTCCCACATGATATAAATAGGCAACAACAAGGTATAACAAAGTAGGGACAATTGTGTAGCACTGTTGCACTATTTCAACATGGTTACTTGGTGAATGAAGTGTATAGATTCAGTAGCAACTTGATGTACTCCTTCATGTTGATACTTGAATAATTTTTCCATGTTATAATTTGTTTGAATTTGCAAGAAATGCCAATATTTTACAACTGTGCATCAAAATTGGAAAATGCAGTAATTTACCATGTAAATTCTAGCAAGCTACAAATAAACAGCAAGGCATGGAATTCACATATGGAAAGAGATGAAGACCATTGGAATCTGATCCTAGGAGATAACCCACCTGAGAGATGCAGAAGAAATCACTTGAAAAGTACACATTTGTTCATTCCAAAGTATCTTTGAAATGAACAAATATCTTCGAAATGAGAAAACATAGTGTCTTCGAAATGAGCAGACATCTTCGAAATGAGAAATGCAGTATCTTCGAAATGAGCGGATCTTCAGAATGAGAATTGTAGTATATTCAGAATGAGAATTGTAGTATCTTCAGAATGAGAATTGCAGTATCTTCGGAATGAGCGATCTTTAGAATGAGAATTGCATTGTCTTCGAAATGAAGCCACTTATCTTCGAAATGAAAACAGAATGTGCTTTTTGACTTATTGACTGATTTTTGAAGCTGGAAAAAGGGAAATAAAGGTTGAAAAAGGTAAAGGAAAAGATATTCCACCTAGATTTTCCGTCATTGCCATCCAAAGCCACCATTCATGGAAAAGATCAATTTTTATCCTCTTCTAGGATAAACCCAGAAAAACTGCAGCATAATAGAAAGTTGTTTGCAAGATAGGAATGGCATATTCTGAAGTGGATAATTATGTGTGAGATATTTCTAGACTCCTCTCATGTACTCCCACCACTGAAGATGCTTTCTAAGGGCCAATGACTACTACTACAACACAAACTGTCCGGATTTGCATTTATTTCAGATCCGAAATTATTGGCAAATGACTGTAAAATAGCACATAGGCTGATTTGAGCATGGGATATATTGTAAATATTTATATAAATAACACAGATCCCTCCTTGGTTGAGCAGTTAGGAATTATAATAGAGGAGAGTTTTCAGTAGCAGCAATTAGGACTGTACAGTGATTTTTTGTAACAGTTTTCAGCATGTTTTGTCATCAATAAAAGTGCAGTATTTTATCATTTTATGTGTTGAGTGTTAATTAGTTAAGGAGTGTTTTTCACCTCCTTCTAGATCAAGAAGTATGGGCCCACTTTCAGATCTAGAAGGAGGGATTTTATGGCAGGTTTTAATCTATAATTTTGCTACAGCAGAATTAATAGATTGCTTGCCAGATTTCATTTTCTTGTTTTTATTTTGTGTTGTGTGATTTATGTTTCCTATTATGTTTGTGTACAACATTTGTGTGTATGTCAGATGACAAATTATATTACGCATTTTTCCTTTGCTTTCAATGTTTTCCCTGCTTTAGCAACTTTCCATTTTCAGCATATTTCATTTTGCTGTCAATTCTTGTAGCAGAAGCTTGACGACCTTTTGTGGCAGGGCATTGACATGTGCTTTTAGAATAAGTTTCATTTACAAGCATCATTTCAATTATGCAAAAGTAACTAGATTTCAATTCTGCAAATGTAACCTAGGATTTCATTTTAGCAATTTCAATTCTGCAAAAGTAACTTAGGATTTCATTTTAGCAATTTCAATTCTGCAAAAGTAGACTAGATTTCAATTTAGCAATTTCAATTCATGCAATTGTAGTTAGATTTCAATTATTGCAACTTAGAATTAGTTTCAATTCCTATAATTTATTTCAGTTTCCATTCTTCAGACTAGGTTTAGTGTGACACCAAAAGGCTAAACCAAAATTGCTTCACCAATAATGCTTGAAATCTGAATGCCTGAATTATACTATGCCCTAGCCTTCTATCATAGACAGCCTTGGACACCACCCCGAATTGATAAATCATTGAGATTAAATGTTGAGATTCAATGACACTCATCATTTTGGCACTGTTGTCGGGGAACATGGTGTTGTTAGAGGGTAAAAGTAGTCAAATAATTATTATTGTGCTAAGTTATGAAGTTCAGCGTTAAATCTGAATGTAATAGCTGGTATAAATAATAATTATTGATAGTTGCATTTCAATCCATTTAGAAAACAAGCAACCACCACCTTCAGGCCAACATGGACAGGCAACCCCTGTCTATGTAAGCTGAATCTATTAAAAATAAATAAAATCACAAAAACTTTTGCACAATAAAAATAGGAGTTTACAACTTAATGATGATCCTAGATTTTTCCATTATTACTTAAATATTGTTAGGATTTTACCGCGCTAAACCGCAACCTAGAAATTCTTAGCCTACACAAACAATAGTTGATCTCATTAGAGGTGATCCTACCTGACAAGTAGTTGATCTGCTAAAGTTGTACACTTCTTGTCTTATTGTGCAAACCAAAAATATTTTTTTAGCCCAACCTATGATCAGTCTGAATAATACAAGATAGGCAACCCCTGTCTATGTATCTGAATCTGGTATATAAAAAAAAAAACCTGCAAGAAATGTTATTGACGGCAGCAACATCCAACTGTGCTCAAACAAGAACTTACCTGAGCTTGAAGAGATAAAAATCAATGGAGATACACAGAAAACCTTTAGTCCAAACACATAGAAATTAGCCTTGGATAAAAGAGAAAAACTAGAAAAACTGCACATAGAAAATTTACTTCCATTGAACTCCTTAGTAAGAAATTACAAAAGGGGTAAATTTTGTCCTCCTATGAATGAAACAAATTGAAGTGCAGCCAAGAAAATACTTGAACATTATTAGCTGGCTGAATTATAAACAAAAAGCAAAATTGTTGCTATTTTGAAACAATATTTCAATCCCTTTACATAGAATTACAAGGTATATCAAGATTTTATCTTGATGTAAGCACTTAACTTCTTTTGGGAATTGGTATTTAATTGTTTCAAGAATAGATTGACAAGATTTTGCAACCTAGGAGGCATGGACAACACTTGATTGAAGAAGTTTTTAGATATGGAGCAGTGCTTCTTTCTCCCATTGGTAATTCATAGAGGATGTTAGTGGTGAATGGACATTGCCTTCGGGTATACCATGCACCATTAACTAAGGAGGAGTTATTGAAGGAGATTCCATTGGATGTACACATAATGGAAGAGAATTTCTCTTCAATATCAGATTTAGAGTGATGATAAAAAGTTTGAAAAAAAGAAAAAAAAATACAAGAAAAGCAAAAAAAAAAGAATAGTCTTGTTTGTGAAATTCCTTCTTGGGTACAAGCAAGACAAGAAAAATTGAAAAAAAAAAAAGGAAAAAAAGAGAGAAAGAAAGAAAAAAATTGCAGCAAAGGCATGTCCCACAAAATGGGGATACATGAGGACAAGCATCAATTTCAGCAAGAAAGAGGAACAATGGAGCCAATACTTCATTTCCAGCAATAAGGAGGCAATGATGATGTAAGAAGATTCTTACTGCTCATCTAGTAAGGAAAGTTGCATCAATGTTGCAGGTTTCAACATAAAGAGATGGTGTTTTCATACAACAATTGACATGTTTTTGCAGAATAAGGATTGGTCTTATCCAAATAAGAGTGAGAGATGTTCTCTCTGATTGAAGCACTTGAAAAAAAAAAAAAAGGATAGAAGTTGGTTGAAAACCAGAAATGGCAGCCTCTTCTGATAAAAAAATTGAAAAAAAAAGAGATGAAGAAAAAAAAAAATTGAAAAAAATGATGAAAAAAAATATAAAAAAATGAATAATTTAGTAGTGAAAACCTTCCTAGAGGCACTACTGAGTTGGCTTGCATGAAAACCGATTTTTTGGCATGCATTGCCTTGTTGATCTACCCATCATTGTTCCACCATTGTACAAATCTCACACTGCACATGTGTTATGTTTGTTTATGTTTTTAGATAACCTGCTAACAATCATCAAAAGCAACTTGTAAGGTGCATGACCAATTTTCAGGATAGTAAGGTATGTGTTTCTTGCATATAATTCATAGTAAACATTTAGAATTTAGTGTATGATAGTCGGTATTTGGCATAAACTATTCATACAATAGTGACAAGTTGAAAAAGAAACATGTTCAAGATGTCAAGAAACACCCCCTTATGCCATTAATTGCATAGAAATTCCAAAACTGTGCAAAAACCTGATTTTGAGACAGACATGGCAACAATTCTATTTCAATTTGTAGGGCAAATTTTAGAAAGAGAACTGCAAGTTTATATCTCACAATTGTCTGATAAATTGAAGGAGGATAATTAACAAAATGCACCTGAAGGTTCTATTTTAGTACTACTAGAATAAAAAAGCAACATACAAAACAAAGAATAGCATCTAAAAAAAAGGATGAAGAAGGGATTTTTGATGTTATGGAAGGCTTATACACTCTAGAGATGGACCCACAATAGAATCTGTAGCTAACTTTTGCATAGGAGGTCATTTTTGCATTTTTTGAAGATCTTCGAAATGAGAAATGCAGTCTCTTCGGAATGAACAGACATCTTCGAAATGAGAAATGCAGTCTCTTCGGAATGAACAAACATCTTCGGAATGAGAAATGTAGTCTCTTCGAAATGAGCAGAAATATTTGGAATGAGAAATGCAGTATCTTCGGAATGAGCAAGATATCTTTGGAATGAGTAGAAACTATACCAGAATTGTTGGAAATGCTACAAAATAGCAAAAAGAGTAGGGTACATCAAATATTGAGGTTTATAAGGATCTACCACAAGTAAGTACATCCCTCAAGCATTTCAAATCAAATATTTTATCAATTTTGTTCAAAAGGTGCAAACAACAAAAATAAGCATTCAGGCTGAAATGTTGTTAAGAACAAAAAATTCCATCAGTAGTAGTGCATCTGCCAAATACAATTCCACAATAAGACTATTGCAAGATGAATCATATGATATCAAGACTTTAAGAGGTACCTTGCAGCACTAAAACTTGTAGAAAAACAGAAAAAAATTTATACATGTGCTTAATTTCAAAATACTTGATAGAGTGTAGCAAGGAGGAATTTCTCAGTTAGCAGGTAGCAAAGGATGTTGTTCACAAGAATAAAACCTGCATATTACTATGGCCTACTAAGATGCATGAGGGCATGCATCGGTTCAAGTTGGGGGGGATGATGAGGCCCAAGAATGCCTCATTATTGCACAATGTTTGACTCATTATTGCACAATGTTTGACTACCATATGATAGGTTAATTGCGAAATAGTTGACTAGAATATACTATTTGTTAAGTGTTTGCATGATTTTATGTTAGGAATACTATATCTCTGTTTTTGACTATTTTCAGCATTTTATGACTGATTTTGCTTGATTAAGTAGCAAGTAATAACATGTATTTCAATTAACCAAATGTGGTATGCTGATATCCATTAACTTCTCAATGGTTTTTGAATGTTTTCCTGCCCTTCAACTTGTTTCAAATCCACATTGAAGCCAAAAGTTTAGGACTGTCATAAATCTAAAAATCTAAGAAAAACAGCCATATAAAAATCAACAAGCTGTCACTTTATAGGAACACCTTGAAGTTGTCAAGCAAAGCATGAGGATATGGATAGAATGAGTTCAGAAGGACTATGAAGAACACAAGATTATACTGAGAGGGGGGGTGAACAGTATAAGACCTCTTTTTACTTTTTCCTTTATACTTCAAAATAGTAAAGCAATATACCCAAAGCAATATCAAAACAATGCACAATATCATCCACAAAGTGACACCAATTTTAATGTGGTTCACCCAGAATGGCTGGGCTACGTCCATAATTTTTTTTTCTAAAAGTTATCTCAAAGTTCTTTGGGAATCCTTCTCAATTACAATGTTTATGAGCCTCGACCCAAAGGAGATACCTTCCCCCAATCAGAATTTATGAGCCTCTGCTCAAAGGAGATACCTTCCCCCAATCTGAATTTATGAGCCTCTCGCTCAAAGGAGATACCTTCCCCTCTCGCTTCCGGGAAATGATCCCTCGAAGATCAACTGTCTCTATCTCTTGCCAGCACATGGAACTCCTTTCCATCGAAGACCTCTTGTCCTCAATGCTTAGCCTAAGAGACCTCTGTCTTCTATGATCACGTCCACAGCAGCTCAGCAACCTATACCAAAAATAGTCAGTCGGTCTAGTACAAGTCTTCCTCTGTCTATCAGATCTATCCAACTCTTGAACAAATCAATCCTCTACACACAAACCTTCTCAAAGACTTGCCAAATCTATCCTTAGGTTCTTCTTAAAGAACCAGTGCACCTCTGTCCTTATACAGTAGCACTCCGCATTCGTCTTTGCCCTATGTGATCTCTTCGCCCTTTGCTCTCTCTATGCAATCACAACCGCAATTGGAACAATTCACCATGACTCTTCGCTCACTCTGCACACTTCGATAAAATTTTGCACTTTGCTCTCGACGATCGAACTTCTCACTCTGCGCTCTATCTGTGAACATTACCACCAACAACATCGCCAACTCTTGAAAACAACCTACCTTTTATAATATCACTTTCAAGATCAAAACCTTAATCTTGGTCGGTTGTAACCCTGATCTTTAGTTGGCTGCACAACCCTAAACTTCGTCGGCTCACATTTAACTTTGTTGGCTTCAACTACCTCTGTAACTCTTTTGTAGCTTTTGCCACGAAACTACAACATGTCGCGATATCGCGACACCTTTGCAACCGTACACTTTCTTTTGGCTTTTATCGCGATATCGCGACACTTCAGCCTTTGTCGACTTCAACTAAGCTCTTGTCATGATATCGCGACACTTCTATCTTTGTCAGCATCAACTTTGCTTTTGTCGCGATATCACGACACTTCTCCCTTCGTCGACCTCCTTTCTACTTTTGTCATGAAATCGTGACACTTCTGCCTCTGCAGACTTCATCTTCACTTCTATCGTGATATCATGATACTTCTGTCTTCATAGCATTCCTCTATGTTTTTGTCGTGAAAATGCGACACTTCTACTATAGAAGACCTACTTTCAATTTTTGTCGTGAAATCGTGACACTTCAGCTTTCATCTGATTTCTTTTCTGCCTGTCGCGAAATCATGACACTTTCTGCATCTATACGCATTCTTTGCAACCCGTCGTGAAATCACGACGCTTTCAGCTTTCGTATGCTTTCCTTGTAACCCGTCATGAAATTGCAACGCTATCAACTTTTCATACGTTTTCTTTGCAACCTATCATGAAATCGTGACGCTTTCAGCTTTCGTACATTTTCTTTGCTCTTTGAGTCACAAAACTGCGACATGTTGCGAAATCGTGACACTTTTCTAACTTGCTTTCTCTCTTCTACTTAAGTTGTGAAAATGCGACATGTCATGATATCGCGACACTTTTCTAACTTTCTTTCTCTCTCCTGCTTAAGTCGCAAAAATGTGACATGTCGCGATATCGTGACACTTTTCCTCAGCTCTTTTCTGTTCTTTGGGTCGCAAAAACCCGACATGTCGCGATATCGTGACACTTTTTCTCCTTAGCACTTTTCTTTTCTTTGGGTCACAAAAACCCGACATGTCGCGATATCGCGACACTTTTTCTCCTTAGCGCTTTTCTTTCGAACCTGTCAGCTTGGGGTTTGCAAAAGACCTTTGAAACTGTCATGCCGTAACCTTCATCAAAATAAATTATTTGACATCAAATCAAGTTCCTTCAAAAGCTTCTTGACATCAATGACAACTTATATACTTGAGCAAATGCAATTTACCCAAAGTACCCAAAATTGCCAACTATCTCCCCCTTTGTCATTGATGACAAACCTTTACTGAAAACACTTCTCAAGAGCCAAAACTGAAACCAACTGTGCTAACAATTGAAAAATTGTGCCCACAATTGAGAATATTTCTTTGAAGTTTTGCTCCCCCTGACTTGAAGCTTTCCTCTTCACTTGAAGCTCTCCCCCTTACTCATATCTCTCCCCTTTGTCATCAATGGCAAAGGGTCACCTTTGGGTCTCGGGAGTAAGAATGAGCCTCTTAGCTTAGTCCCTTCCCCACCTCTTGATGGGGTGATTAATTCTGGGGTGGGATTAAAACTCCCACTAGGCACTAATCATCATCAACATCTATAACTTCCTTGTCGAGCCTTCTCTTGAACTCTTTGTCCATATTCCTGTTCTTGTCACTGTTCTTGTTCTTATTCTCATCCCTGTTCTTGTCCATGCCTTGATCCTTGGACCTGATCATGCCACTGTTCCTGTTCCTATATTTTGGAATTTCAGCTCTACACTATCTGATTGTGTGACCTTCATTGTTGCACTTGAAACACTTGACGATGTTGTTTCTCTGAGGTAAACCTAATCTTTGAATCCACCAGTTCGACCAAACCTGTTCTAACCAAACCTGTTCTGGCCAAACCTGTTCTAACCAAACCTATTTCTGTTATTTGCCTTGCAATAAACTGCCTTGTGCCCAAACTATTGACAAGAGTAGCAATACCCTTGAAAGTAACTAGCACTTCGAAACTCGTCATTTACCTTCTTCACTTGAGCCATGCAATGTGAAGCCATGTGACCAAACCTGTGACACGCAAAACATCTGCCTTGAAATTTTCCTTTATTTGACCTCTTGGATCCTGAAAACTTCTTCTTCTCATTATGAATTCTATTTTTTGTTTCTACGCATCTATCATTCAAGGAGTCATGATTTGAAATACTTTCCTCATCAGAACTCTCTTTCTTTTGGAGTCTCTTACTAGACTCTCCAACTTGTTCCTTGTGTGGCTTAACAAAACCAAGGCCTGTTTGATCTGTTGTCTTTATTTGACCTTTGATGAGTGACTTAACATTTTTAGAGCTATCTTGAAACCTATAAAGCTTATCCTTGTACTCTTTAGTTTCCTCTTTCAAAGAATCCATTTTCTGTTCTAACTCATTATACTCAAGAACCTTAGACTCTAACTCATCCTTGAGTTCTTGTGTCTTAGCTATAGAGAAGTCAAGAATTTCTATAAGATCATCTCTCTCCATACAAAATTCATCTAACTTATCCTTGAGTCTAGCATTATTCTTTCTTTCCTTTTCCAAAACACTAAGAGCACTGATAAGTTCACTTTCAAGATATTTTATTTGATTTTCTTTTAAATCATCAAAGCCTTTTTCAGATTTCTTATCACTAGAGGTGCTACCCTTTTCAAAAACCATACATGCATCTTCCTTATAGTTTTCTGAAGCATCCTCATACATACTAGAAACCAAATCATTATTTGTGCAATCATCCTCAAGGTGACCAAAATTTCCACATCTAAGACATTTCATGATAATGAATCTATGTTTTGGTTCTTCCTCTTTTTCTGATATGAACATCTCATTTTCATTATCACTTGAAGAACTTTCACTATCACTACTAGAAAACTTGCTTTGTCTAGATAGAAACTCTTCTTGTGCTTGTGAGAAAACCTCTTTCCTTGATTGCTGTGCTCATATTTGTTCTTTCTGTGATGCTTATGCTTTTCAGAAACCTTGCTCATAGAATCCTGTTTATCTTCATCACTTTCATTCTTGGGAATAGTACAGTCAGTAGCATAATGACCAAAATTTCCACAATTGAAACATCTTATATTTTTCATGCTTTTGTGCTTTCTAGAGAACTTGCCTTTCTTGCTGTAATATGCCTCTTCATCACTAGAAGACTCATCACTCTCTTGAAGTCGTTTACCCTTGGATTTCTTGGTAGCCTTGAAAGCTGCCTCTTTTTTGACATCAACCTTCACTTGAGTTCTCAACTCAAATGCTGCAAGTATACTATGGAGCTCATCCTTTTTCAAATTATCCAAATCTTTAGCTTCCTCAATAGTAAAAATATTTTCACTAAATCTATTAGGAAGAGATCTTAAAATCTTATCACAAACATCATTTTCAACAAGCTCAAGACCTAAGTCTTTCATGGAGTTAACAACCTCATCCATACGAAGCATGTAGTCACTAATATTTTCATCATCATTCATCCTGGAGTTGTTCAAACATACCTTTGAAGTGTCTCAACTTGGCCTTTCCGACATTTGTATCACCTGTATGAACCACCTTCAATCGTTTCCACATTTCACTAGTTGTCTTGTAGTGAATCACTTTGGTGAGATCTGCTTCTGTAAGCCTTTCAGGATTGCATTCATTGCTTTTGAATTGCTGTGATGTAGGAGCCTTTCTTCTTTAGTATTAGGACCATGTACAGGAATAGTGTACTCATCTTCAATCACTTCCCATACCTCATTACCAAGTGCCATTAGATGAACCTTAATCCTTACACTCCAAAGACCAAAATCTGACCCATAAAGAATAGGTGTTGCATTGCTACTTGAATGATCCATTGTGTTCTTTACTAGCTTTTCCTTCAAGCTGTTAAACTTTTCGAAGGCACCCGCTCTGATACCAATTGAAGAACACAAACTTATACTCGAGAGGGGGGTGAATAGTATAAGACCTCTTTTTAATTTTTCCTTTATACTTCAAAACAGTAAAGCAATATACCCAAATCAATATCAAAACAATGCACAATATCATCCACAAAGTGACACCAATTTTAACGTGGTTCACCCAGAATGGCTGGGCTACGTCCACAAAACTTTTTTTCTAAAAGTTATCTCAAAGTTCTTTAGGAATCCTTCCTAATTACAATGTTTATGAGCCTTAGCCCAAAGGATATACCTTCCCCCAATTAGAATTTATGAGCTTCTACTCAAAGGAGATACCTTCCCCCAATCTAAATTTATGAGCCTCTGCTCAAAGGAGATAGCTTTCCCTTTGCTCAGGAAATGATCCCTTAGAAGATAAACTACCTCTACCTCTTGCCATCACGTGGAAATCCTTTCTATCGAAGACCTCCTGTCCTCAATGCTTAGCCTAAGAGACCTCTGCCTTCTATGATCACGTCCACAACAGCTCAACAACCTGTACCAAACATAGTCGACCAATCTAGTACAAGTCTTCCTCTGTCTATCAGATCTATCCAACTCTTGAACAAATCAATCCTCTACACACAAGCCTTCTCAAAGACTTGCCAAATCTGTCCTCAGTTTCTTCTCAAAGAACCAGTGCACCTCTGTCCTTATACAACAACACTTTGTGTTTGTCTTTGCCCTATGTGCTCTCTTCGTCCTCTGCTCTCTCTACACAATCACAGCTACACTTGGAACAATTCACCATGAATCTTCGATTGAATTTCGCACTCTACTCTCGACAATCGAACTTCTCACTCTGTGCTCTATCTGCGAACGTTACCACCAACAACACCGCCAACTCTTCAAAATAGCTTGCCTTTTATAATATCACTTTCAAGATCAAAACCTTAATCTTAGTTGGCTGTAACCCTGATCTTTAGTCGGCTACACAACCCTAAACTTCGTTGGCTCACATTTAACTTTGTCAGCTTCAACTTCCTCTGTAACTCTTCTGTAGCTTTTATCGCAAAACTACATGTCACGATATCACGACACCTTTGCAACCATACACTTTCTTTTGGCTTTTATCATGATATCATGACACTTCAGCCTTTGTCGACTTCAAGTAAGCTCTTATCGCGATATCGTGACACTTCTGTCTTTGTCAGCATCAACTTTGCTTTTGTCATGATATCACTACACTTCTCCCTTCATCGACCTCCTTTCTACTTTTGTCATGAAATCGCAACACTTCTGCCTATGCAGACTTCGTCTTCACTTCTATCATGATATCGCGACACTTCTGTCTTCATAGCCTTCCTCTCTGCTTTTGTCATTAAAATGCGACACTTCTCCTATAGAAGACCTGCTTTCAGTTTTTGTCACGAAATCATGACACTTCTACTTTCGTCTACTTTCTTTTCTGCCTGTCACTAAATCGTGACACTTTCTGCATCCGTACGCATTCTTTGCAATCTGTCACAAAATCATGATGCTTTCAGCTTTCGTACGCTTTCCTTGTAACCCATCATGAAATCACGATGCTATCAACTTTTCATATGTTTTCTTTGCAACCTGTCGTGAAATCACGACGCTTTCAGCTTCCGTACATTTTATTTGCTCTTTAAGTCGTGAAACTACGACATGTCACGAAATCGTGACACTTTTCTAACTTGCTTTCTCTCTCCTGCTTAAGTCGCAAAAATGCAACATGTCGCGATATCATGACACTTTTCTAACTTGCTTTCTCTCTCCTGCTTAAGTCGCAAAAATACGACATGTCGTGATATCGCGACACTTTTCCTCCTTAGCTCTTTTCTGTTCTTCGGGTCGCGAAAACCCGAAATGTCGCGATATCGTGACACTTTTTCTCCTTAGAATTTTTCTTTTCTTCGGGTCACGAAAACCTGACATGTCGTGATATCATGACACTTTTTTGCCTTAGCGCTTTTCTTTCGAACCTGTCAGCTTGGGGTTTGCAAAAGACCTTTGAAACTGTCATGTCGTAACCTTCATCAAAATAAATTATTTGACATCAAATCAAGTTCCTTCAAAAGCTTCTTGACATCAATGAAAACTTATATACTTGAGCAAATGCAATGTACCCAATGTACCCAAAATTTCCAACAGACTATAGAAGACATCTGACTTATTTAGAAGCATTCCCACATGATCTAAATAGGCAACAACAGGGTCTAACAGAGCAGGGACAATTGTGCAAAGACTGTTGCACTATTTCAGCATGGTTACTTGGTGAATGAAGTGTATAAATTCAGTAGCAACTTGATGTACTCCTTCATGTTGATACTTGAATAATTTTTCCATGTTCTAATTTGTTTGAATTTGCAAGAAATGCCAATATTTTACAACTGTGTAGCAGAACTGGAAAATGCAGTAATTTACCATGTAAATTCTAGCAAGCTACAAATAAATAGCAAGGCATGGAATTCACATATGGAAAGAGATGAAGACCATTGAAATCTGATCCTAGGAGATAACCCACCTGAGAGATGCAGAAGAAATCACTTGAAAAGTACACATTTGTTCATTCCGAAGTATCTTCGAAATGAACAAATATCTTCGAAATGAGAAAACACAGTGTCTTCGGAATGAGTAGACATTTTTGAAATGAGAAATGCAGTGTCTTTGGAATGAGTGGATCTTTAGAATGAGAATTGTAGTATATTTGGAATGAGAATTGCAGTATCTTTGAAATGAGAATTGCAGTATCTTCGAAATGAGCGATCTTCGGAATGAGAATTGCATTGTCTTCGGAATGAAGCCACTTATCTTCGAAATGAAAATAGAATGTGCTTTTTGACTTATTGACCGATTTCTAAAGCTGGAAAAAGGTAAATAAAGGTTGGAAAAGGTAAATGAAAAGATATTTCACCTGGCTTTGCCGTCATTGCCATCCAAAGCCACCATTCATGGAAAAGATCAATTTTGATCCTCTTCTAGGATAAACCTAGAAAAATGTAGCATAATAAAAAGTTGTTTGCAACATAGGAATGGAATATTCTAAAGTGGATAATTATGTGTGAGATATTTCTAGACTCCTCTCACGTACTCCCACCACTGAAGATGCTTTCTAAGGGCTAATGACTACTACTGCAACACAAACTGTCCAGATTTGCATTTATTTCAGATCCAGAATTATTGGCAAATGACTGTAAAATAGCACATAGGCTGATTTGAGCATGGGATATATTGTAAATATTTATATAAATAACACAGCTCCCTCCTTGGTTGAGCAGTTAGGAATTATAATAGAGGAGATTTTTCAGTAGCAGCAATTAGGATTGTACAATGATTTTCTGTAACAGTTTTCAGCATGTTTTGTTATCAATAAAAGTGTAGTATTTTATCATTTTATGTGCTGAGTGTTAATTAGTTAAGGAGTGTTTTTCACCTCCTTCTAGATCAGGAAGTATGGGCCCACTTTCAGATCTAGAAGGAGGGATTTTATGGTAGGTTTTAATCTATAATTTTGCTGCAGTAGAATTAATAGATTGCTTGCCAGATTTCATTTTCTTGTTTTTATTTTGTGTTGTGTGATTTATGTTTCCTATTATGTTTGTGTACAACATTTGTGTGTATGTCAGCTGACAAATTATATTACGCATTTTTCTTTTGCTTTCCATGTTTTTCCTGCTTTAGCAACTTTCCATTTTCAGCATATTTCATTTTGCTGTCAATTCTTGTAGCGTGGCTTGACGACCTTTTGTAGCGGTGGCATTGACAGGTGCTTTTAGAATAAGTTTCATTTACACACATCATTTCAATTATGCAAAAGTAACTAGATTTCAATTCTGCAAATGTAACCTAGGATTTCATTTTGGCAATTTCAATTCTGCAAAAGTAACTTAGGATTTCATTTTAGCAATTTCAATTCTGCAAAAGTAGACTAGATTTCAATTTAGCAATTTCAATTCATGCAATTGTAGTTAGATTTAAATTCTTGCAACTTAGAATTAGTTTTCAATTCCTATAAATTATTTTAGTTTCCATTCTTCAGACTAGGTTTAGTGTGACACCAAAAGGCTAAATCAAAATCTGCTTTGCCAATAAATGCTTGAAATCTGAATGCCTGAATTGTACTCCGCCCTAGCCTTCTATCGTAGACAGCCTTGGACACCACCCCGGATTGATAAATCATTGAGATTAAATGATGAGATTCAACGACACTCATCAGGTGATCCTGATAAATAGCAGGTGCGAAGGCACATTGCTCCCACGCTGTGTATTCCTCTTGAGGAATATAGTGGTTTTCCTCATGCTCCCTTTCATATACGTGAAAGGGGCAAGCAGAGTTGGCTCGCCCTGTCTGAAGAGCCTTACACCCTAGATTTGGCCTATTGTTTCTAATAGTAATGAGGGGTAGAGGAGGGATAATATAATCATGTGACCCCTCCTTATGGACCTTATGTTGTTCTAGCACTTCCTCGCGCAGTGGCCACTCATAATGAGTGTCTAAAAGGGCCTTCCCGTGTATGTACTCCTCCTGAAATGGTCTGTGTTGAATGGGAGTGCCCCTCGAAGGGGTGCCTCTATATTCCTATTCCGTCATGGTATGATGTGGACTATTTTGTGGGTCAGGCCGCCAAGGTGGTATGACCAAGTCCTTGGGGCTATAACGGAGGCGACTTGTGCCTCCTTGTACACTTTCCATCGCTTCTGCCCGTGATTGGGCTTGGCTATGGGTGTACACCATGGTGGTGGTTTTCTAAGGGATACGTATGTTTTTATCTTCTTTACGATTTTTTATGCTACACTAAACAAAGGGGACCACACAATCAAAGAAATGATTATCTCGTTTATAGATTAAAGGTGTGTCCTAAATCTGGTTTAGTGTGTTTTGATTTTTGTTGTGCAAAACCTTGTAACAAAAACATGCATAATGAGGGCTCTTATATCTCCAAAATGGTTGCCCCTTCAATATACCACTGCCAGGCCGTTATATCGAACCTCTCAATATACCCGCCCTTACATGAGGGAAACTATTGAGAGCAGAATAGTACGTGGAACATAGGCGGTACAGAAAGGGAATCACTCTATTTTTGACACCTACCATAGAAGACTTATCCTCATGCACGGGGAATCACCCTCGCTACACTTGGTCAACTTTCGTTAGGATTTATGTCTAGCAACAATCGCGATCAGGGTTATGTATGCAAAATTCAAGCCAAGGTGGTGATGAAATCCACCGTTGGTCTTGATAAAGTGTTGGGGTTTTAAGACCAACTCCTTGATGTTTATATTATCACGTGGTGTGTATGGTTATTTTTACTTGCGCAAAGAAAGAAAACATGCAGTAAAATTTTCCATGCAAGCAAAGAAACAAAAAAATTACAGAAATAGGAAACAAAAAATTACATAGGGTGTTCAGAAAACCTACCTCTTCTCTGCCCACACCAGATGCCCCTGAGTTTCTGCTCAGAAACTGCACAGAGAGCTAATCGTCCCGGGGTGGGATGAATAATATATTTGTATTCGTCATAGGGTGGGACAAATATGCATTCATCTTGGGGTGACACAAATTCCAATCTGTATTTGTCACAGGGTGGCAAGAGCAGCAGTCCAGCGCTTGAAGGATTAACACCTATAAGAAAAACACAAGATTTTTGATCAAAAAATTGATCCCAATAGTAGGGGATAGAGTCCCACCATGATTTCCACTGAAATCATGTCTACGAAAGAACGACGTACCAGGTGCGATGCAAACAAAAGCAGATGTATTAAAGAAATGCTAAGTCCTACGAAGATGCGAAGAACTTAAAGTGCATGAAAAGGGAAAATGAACGAAATGAAATGATATGTAAAGAAAAAGCAAAGGTGTAGCCTCTTTTATTAATATTTCTTGATATTAGGTTACAATACATCTCCCCCATTTTCATGGGCTAGGAGTGTTCGATACAATTTTGTTACACCAACGAACGGTACGCTTCCCTTCGGGATCTTTTGCATGCCCACATTCAAAATGGGTGGGCCAAACGTCATCACCGCTTGCATGAGTGCATCTATCATTCCTTTCTGCCCCTTATAGTGTTGATATCCTACATACATAGAAACAACAAATGATTAATAGCACATGCGGATGGAGGGAAACATGCAATCCCCAAGGCCTCCGGTTAATGCATACATGAAATAATTAAAAAAGTGATCAAAACTTATTATAATGAAATGAAATTTGGACAAAAGCATGTAAACATCATCAGGGACACACTACAAAAATAATAGTCAAGAAATCTGTTGTATATTTCTAATCACTCTGGGGTGGGACGATTAGGACTGTCATAAAATGTACAAAAGTGGCCTCCCAAATTTCCCATGCAGGGGCCTCCAAAACACCTGAAAAATTGGGGTTAGGTAAAATTGGGCATTTTGAGATGACCCAGAAGGTCATATTTTGCATATTCTACCTAGATTGCCTTGTATCTGAAAGCGCTCCCTGTAGGCTAGTAAAAGCGTAAAACCACAAAAACATAGTCAAAACAAGTCATAATGCATTGAAATTTGTACCATAGCATATATGAAACACACAAAACATGATTCAAAAGAAACAATGAATAAATATTTTGTAGATTTCTAATCGCTCTGGGGTGGGACGATCAGGACTGCAACAGTGCGGGGGGTTGCCTGGGGGCAGGACGCCCACCGTTTGGGGATTGGTTTTGACACCAATACACTTGGGATGGGTCCAAAAAATCCTAGGGGGTTGTGTCAAAAAAATTGGTGTGGTATCATGGCCAATTTGGTGTTTTCAATTCATCTTTAGAAAATCCTGAGGACTTAGCTTTCTCAATCTGAAGCTGA
The DNA here is from genome assembly GCA_028583015.1 of Wollemia nobilis. Lineage (NCBI taxonomy): Eukaryota > Viridiplantae > Streptophyta > Pinopsida > Araucariales > Araucariaceae > Wollemia > Wollemia nobilis. The sequence goes on along the minus strand of JAQPPZ010000755.1, from coordinate 3,811,157 downwards.
TGCTTTAAGTTCTGAATTTCTTTTGCCTGATCTTCATTCAACTTCTTTTGCTCTTCTAATTGGCCCTTCAACTCATTGGCCTTTTGAAACTTTTCTTGCCAACCCTTGGCCTCTTTCCTCAGAGCTTTTTCTATCTTCTTTTGATCATTGAGACTCTTCTTAAGCTTTTCAACTTGTTTTTCCAGCTTATCCACCTTCTCTCTAACCATATCATTTTTCACATAGAAGGTATCTAAGTGGGCCTTGGCTATAACTAGCTCATCTTCAGCAGGGAGCTTGTCAATATCTTTTGTGACTTCCTCCACTCGGTAATCTTGAACAATCATTTCATTCTTAGGTTTTCTTACCAGTGGAGTCATGGATCTTGATATTCTCTATCTGGAAATAGGATCAACATACATACTTCTTCTTCTTACAACCATCCTGTTGGAAGGCTTAGCAAGCTTTTCTGCCCAATAATCATTTATGCTCTGAGTGGCTGCCTACTCCTTTGGTACAACAATAGGTCCTAAAAGACCAACAACTATGGGAGATGGTGACACTAGAAATGAAAGGGTGGACTGAACTATTGCTGATGGGGGAGAAGATATAGTTATAGTAGCCTCTGTGACAACAATTGACTCTATAACTACTGTTGTTGTTGTTACTGGTAGACTCATAGAAATTGATGCAAGACTAACAATTGGATGGGTGGATATACTTGGAACGCAGTGTCCCATTGATGGTGGTGATGAAAAATATGGAAGTGAAGTGGTGGTGGATGGGGTGAGAACTCTTGATACTGGTAGTGAGACTTGGGGTGACTGTGATGAAATAGAACTGACCTGTACCTCCATAGCTACTGATGAGATATGTGGTGGATTGTGAGAGGGAGGAGGTACATTTGCCACATCTCCTTGATTAGAAAGGGAGGGATATTCCTTTGGGGATTCATGGAGATGAAGAGGAGAAGAGGGATTAGAAACCATACCTTCACCTACAGATGTAGGGTGCTCTTGTTCTTCCTTGGTTTCTTGTTGTTGCTCCTGATTAGTCAACTCTTCTATAGCAAAATCAGCTACCTCTTTAGCAATCTCCTCCATATCCATTTTTTGTTTCTTTGAAATTTCTTTCTCCTCTCTTTCCCAAACTCTCTTAGTCCTTCTATGAACCAATTGGAAATCAACAGTCTCATCTTCAGAATCTTCTTCCAACACATCTTCTTGCGCAACTCCAGAAAGTAATGATTGCTCAACAATGGGACGTATCTCAATAGATGTTGCAGGGGCAAAATAAAGTGGTCTGAACCTAAAAATTTCATCCTTCTTCTTCCAATAAATATCTATGTCTGGAGGCTATCCTCCCAGAGCTAAATGTTTAGGCCTGGATATTGTTTCAATGACTGGGGTACTGACAAATTTTTCCTTAGAATACTGCATTTTGCTCATCAACTTAGCCCCCTTAGGAAACTTCTCCACCTGCTCAGTGGTAGGATTGAAAGTCTTCATTACTTCAGCCACTGTCAAAGGAGTTCCTGGCTCTTCTAATTGAGCCTCTTGATCAGTAGGTGGAGGGAGGGATTCAGAGGAATTTTGTGGTTTTTCAACTGTTAATACAATGTTCCTGACATCCTTTTGTCTCCAAGTCGCAATGTTTTTATTATATCTCCTTGAAAATTCTTTATCAATTTTCATCCCAAACTTGGACTTGGGCTTTCCGATTTCAATCCTCATTCTCCACCAATATATTATTTTTGCTACATTCCATGGTCCTTTTTCCTCCTCTTCTTCTTCTTCTACAATTTCTTCCTCGGGCTGAGGATCCTTTTTCTTTGTAGACTTAGCCTTAGGTGGAGGACCTTTTTTCTTTGCAGACTTAGCCTCAGGTAGAGGCTCCTTCTTTTTGTAGATTCAGCTTCAATATTTTCAATTGTAGCTTCTGTAATCTGATGACTTGGCTTATGGTCAGGGTCAAAATCAATAATCTGCTCATAAAAATCCAACCAGGGGGGTAACTGAGCCATATTTGAGACATTCCACTCTAAAAGAGCAGTCTCATCATTGTTTTTGCCCTGTTCAAAATGAGCCCTGGGCCTCTTTTCAAACTTATAAGCCTTATCTCCATTTAGGGTTTTATTTCTTGTAGTGAAAATGCCATCAGGGTCATAGCTCCATCTTTGGGGAATATAAAATAGACCTAACCTATCAAGGTATTGGTCTATTTGTTGGCTCTATCCCTTCTTGGTGATGGTGATGTCATCCAAAGTGCGGTGGGTAAGTAAAGACTTCCTCTTCCTTCCAGAGCCATAGTTCGCATCAATGTACTCTGCCTGCCTCAGATATTCTAGGGCAAAAAGCCTCTCTATGATGAAATGGGGTAGGAGGAAGGGTTTACCCATGAAACCATACAATCTGATCATAGTGCCCTCAGTAAAAAATACCAGTCTCCTTCTTCTGCATCCTTAGTCCTCAGAATCTCCTTGGCCAAGGGTGGCAATCTAGGGCATTTACCATACATTATTTTGAGGGCAGGTCCAAGAAATTCCAAATTGAATCTATAGTAAGATTCACTGCTCCTTAAGTGACTTGTCCAATAATACACCAACAAGGGTTCCCCATCATTGGTTTTATCCTTGACCAGAATCCACTGCATTCTATCTCTAACAATAGCATAGAACATCCATACCAGACTTGAGCAATGCCTAAAACTAGGAGCATCAATACCCCTTTTCATGCTTACTAGCTGCTCATGTATCCTTTGAGCGAGAAAAGTTGGCCAGTCAAAATAAATCACTCTTGTCCCTTTCTTTCCCACATATTTTTCATACATTCTCTCATTAGAAATATAGTATGCGATAACAATTTTCTAGCCATGGACCATTCTGTCAGAGTCTAAACCCTCCATGCAAGCCAACATAGAAAATAGGATGGGGTTTGCAAATTTATCAATAGAAATAGGGACTTCAGGAAAATTTTCCCTAGGCTTAATATTAAGTTGTTTATAAACCCAATTTTTAAATGACTCACCATCATTAGCTCACTTTTCTATGGTGTAAAACCTAGTCTACTCAATGACCCTAAATGGTTTCGGGATTACCTATGGCTCAGATCCTAGGGCAAAGAGTCTATGGCAAAAAGAGGCAGTGATACTAAAAAGGGTTTTGCCCTCATGGGTCTTTACCCTTTAGCCAATGTCATAAAAATTTGATATCATAGCTATCAACTCAGGGTATGGATGAATAGAATCACAAATATAAAAAGATAGATAAGAGAGGATGGAGCATCTACCTTCTACCGATAAAGCAACTCTCTTCTTGTATCTATCATTTACGTTCCTTCTCAGCCTTGTCCTTTCTATGATGGTCATTACTGTGTCTACCATGACTTTGGCTTTATCAAGATACGATGCCACCACCTTCTTATCCAGAGTTTCAAACTCTTGAACATCTTTTGAAGTCTCAGTGGGTGATTCCTCAGGAGCCATTTTGGTAGCAGTACTACTTTGTTCACTGTAACTAGCAGCAAAATTTTTAGAATATTGCTTCACCTTCTAACTGCTTCGTGGTCACGAATGGTTGCCAAATGAGCCTCATGTACATTTTTCATGACTTTTATCTTTTGGAGCATGCGTATCTTCCACCATTAATGCAGCTATTGCGTGACCTCTCCGTTGGCACACTTTCCAATTTCTAATCATTTGCTTCGGTGGCTCAATGGTGTCATCCTCTCTTTTCATTGGTTGAAATTTCAAATTGCACTGCCAGCTCACTGCACCCCTTCGGCTACTCTTTGATTATGGTGTGAGTTCATTAGAATTGAATGCGGGAGCATTCTCTAGCCTCCACGTGTCACGGTCGAAGTTGCTACTTGGTTCCACTTTGATTTTGAAACTGGTGGGCTGAGAGCTTTTTTGAATCCACTGACACTTAGAAATCCCATGCATGAAATCCCATCTCGATTCCACTTCGACTATCTTAGCTTTGGAAGGTTCCCAGATTGAGAGCATCTTTGTTCTTCTTTCATATGGGATAGAAACCTGTGCACCATTCTATGAAAATCCGATGCATTTTGATGTGGATTTGAGAGCGGAACGTCGTTCCAAAAAATTTTACATAGCACTTGGTGTGGAATGGAACATTACTATGCACTTGGCCCATACTTAGTCATTTTGCAATTTTTTCTTTTTCAATATTTTCTAGAGAAAACCAATTACAAAGTGCAGAAAGAAATTAAAGTACAAAGTGCAGAAAGGAGGGAAAATAACTATACAATGTATATACATATGTTACAGTGAGCTCACTCCTTACACATAGTAGAGCTTGAGGTGAAAACCATTCACCGGGATGGGTTGTATGTTTCCCTCCGGGTCTTCCAGCTGAAACACATTGGATTCTTTGGCTTCCATGATTTTGAAAGGACCATCCCAAAAAGAATCAAACTTTTCATGCTTGCCTGGATTTGCTTTATCAACATTCCATCTGAGAACTAAGTCTCCAACTTGGAATTTTTTGAATCTAGCTTTCTTATCGAACCATGCTTTAATGTCTGATGAATGCTTTTGAAAACTGTCATAGGCCTGAGCTCTGCTTTCTTCCAGTTGCAGCAAGTGAGTCAACCTGGTCTTTATCGGATCTTCTTCTGGCTCTTCTTCTGTACTGACAAGTTTAAGTGTTGGGATTTCCAAATGGATTGGCAACACTGCCTCTTTGCCATACACTAGTGCATAAGGAGAAGTCTTAATGGACTTTTTAATAGTAATCCTATCTGCCCATAGAGCTTGGTCTAGCAATAGATGCCAACTTCTTTTGTTCCCTTCAAGTGATTTTCTCAAAATCCTTAACAGGTTCTTATTGGTAGATTCTGCAAGTCCATTACCCTATGGATAATAATTGGAAGTATTTTTAAGAGTAATGCCATACTTACTGGAAAACTCAATATACTTGGCTCCTATGAAAGCTGGGCCATTGTCACTCACCAAAGCTTCTAGAACTCCAAACCTTGAAATCAAATTTTCCAAAAAATTGATCACAACATCTTGATCTGACTTCTTGGTAGGAATAGCTTCTACCCATATGGTAAGGTAATCTATGGCAGTTAAGATAAACTTATGCTCTACTGAGGAATTGGGGTTGATAACCCCTATGAAATCTAGCCCCCATTGTTGAAAAGGCTCTTCAACTTGAATGGGCTTGAGGGGGATGAAGCATTCCTTGTTCTTCCTACATATCTCTGACATTTGTCACAAGCCCGAGTGACTTTAAAAGCATCAATGAATACGGTGGGCCAATAATACCCTACTCTTATGATTTTTAAAGTTGTAACCCTACCTAAACTATGTCCACCAGCTGGTCCTCCATGGAATTCTTCCATGACTCTTTTTTGTTGATCATCCTTCAAACATTTTAGAAGAACTCCATCCAAGTTTCTTTTGTATAAGCCCTCTGGTAGTAATACATATTTCAAGGCATGAAGCCTGTATCTCCTTATTTGAGATGCATTCATATTGGGAGGGCATATTCTAGTTTGGAAATACCTGATCATCTGGTCAATCCAATCAGAGTCTATAGTTTGTACTATTTCCACCTGATTTTCTTCTGCTGCCTGGCAAGTTGTTACCTCTACCAATGTTGCAGCTTCTGTTAACCCTTGGCACAAGGCTCTGCCTCTTACCAGCTTGGTGGGATGTATTTCTACATCATATTCTTAGATTTTGGTAATCCAACCAGCTCTTTTGTCTCCTAGATCACCCTGAAGGATAAAACTTCTTACATCCGGGTGGACTACATATACCAGGGTCTTGCTTTGTACTAAATACTGCCTAAAATTTTTTAGTGACTTCATCATAGAAAATACTTGCTTTTCAATAAAGTTGTATTTGACCTGATAATCATGGAGTGTCTGGCTCCAAAAGAACATAGGATGTTCCTCCCCTTGATCATATTTCTGAGTAAGTACTGAGGCATAACTCTGCTCAGCTCCATATGCATAAAGAATAAAATATTTACTAAAATCCAGATTTACCAGTACTGGGGCTGCTACAATGGATTGCTTGATAACCTCAAAATCTTGTTTCCTAATTTCAGTCCACTTGAATTCAACCTTTTTCTTGAGTAGTTCAGATATAGGCCTTACTTTCTATGCAAAATCAGAGATGAATTTCTTGACAAAATTGATTTGGCCTAGGAAATACTGCAAGGTCTTCTGATTAGTGGGCAAAGGAAGAGCCAGAATTGACCTAATTCTATCTGGATCTATAGCCATACCTTCTTTTGAGACCACATGACCTAGTAGTTTTCCCTCATGGACTGCAAAGAATGACTTCTTAGGATTGAGTGAAATACCAAATTCTCTGCACTTTTGAAAAACTTGTTCTAAATGAAACAGATGATCCTTTTTATCATGGGAAAACATAGTCATGTCATCTAGGTAAATCAGAATAACTTTTTTGATCAGTGCCCCAAAATCATAATCCATGGCTCTCTAAAATGTAGCTCCTGCATTGGATAGTCCAAAAGGCATTCTCTGGTAGGCAAATGTACCCCATTTTGTGGTAAATGTTGTTTTGTACTGGTCTTCATCTTTCACCCAAATTTGGTTGTATCCAGAGTAACCATCCAATAGTGAGAACCTCTCTGCTCCTGCTACTACTTGTAAGATCTGATCAATCTGAGGGAGGGGGTAGTGATCTTTAAGGGATGCTTGGTTCAGATTTCTAAAGTCTACACATAAGCGTATATCCCCATTCTTCTTTCTTACGGGTACCAAATTGGCTACCCAAGTGGAATGTTTTATTGGGTATATTATCTTAGCCTTCAACAACTTTAAGAGCTCTTCTCTCATAATGGACTCTATCCTTGGATTGATAGGCCTCTACTTCTATCGAAATGGTTTTGCATCAGGCTCTAATTCAATAGTATGTTGGATAACCTTTTTGTCATACACCTTGAGGTCCTCATATGACCAAGCCACAATATCAGGGTACCTTAAGCATAAAGCTTTAATATCTTCTGCTTCCTCAGGTGAACATTGGACTCCAACATTGAGCTTCTTCTCTATTCCAACCTCAACTTCTTTATAAATTTTTTCATTGACCTTCATGGCTCTAACCTTCTTTCTGTCCTCATTATCAAACAAACTTTCAAGGGTGACCAACCCTCTTGGAATATGATTGTTTCTTAATTGGATAATGTCTTGCTGATCAATTTCTTCTAAATTCTCTTCTTGGATAGTCGAGAGACATGCTTCCCTTACTAGAAAGTCAAGAATTTGTTCATCACTTTCAAAAACCTACCAAAAAATCTGCTTGTCTGGTACTGTAGGTCTAAAAATCATTTTAATTCCCTTGGCTTTCTTGATTCCAAAGTCTACATAAGGGTTGAAGTTAGCTCCCTTTTTTGCTAATGAATCAGCCAGAGTATTCTTTTCTCTGGGAATAAAATTTAAATTCAGGGCATCAAAATATTCCATTAAATCCCATACCCTATTTATGTAAGATTTCAAGTAATGGTGCTTACTGTTGCACCTATTTCTTACTTGATGGACTATCAGCTCATAATCACCATATATGTTCAAAATATTAATGCCCATACTTTCTGCTTGTATCAATCCTAGACATAAGGCCTCATACTCTACAGCATTGTTAGTACATGACCATGTCAGTCTGTAAGCAAAATTTTTTGTACCTTCTGACTGTGATTGTAGGACCACACCAGCTCCTACACCATTTCTGCATTTAGCACCATCAAAGTGCATGACCCATGTTTCTTTCTCCCTTAGGGATTGGTTGGATATAGCAGGGATTTTCCTCTCTGATTCTGTTGAGATGCTATATGTCCCCATACCAGTTCCAAACTGACTGTAATCTTCTCTGAAAGGTAACTCATCTTCTATGTCTAACTCTTCAATGTTTTCCACCAGCTCAAATTCTTCCACAGGATTAAGATTACACATATCCTCTTCAATATTTTCAATGTGATAGGCTACTAGTTTTTTAGGTGTTATTCTTATCCTTTTTCCTTTGAAATGGATCACCATGCTAGAATAATCCATATACATACATCCCCCTAGATTTGCAGTAAACTCTCTTGAAAGACACAATCCAAAATAGGGTTCTAAGTCAACCACAACTATTTCTTGCACTATTGTTACCTCAGGGGCTCTGTGCAACCTCATCAGTACATCTTTAATGACCCCAACTATCTTGACAGGTGTTCCATCTAGTTGTAACACTCCAGGACAAGACCGGGTATACTCCATACCCATCTCTTCACAGACTGCTTTAGGCATTACTGTAGTCGATGCTCCTGAGTCAATCATACAATTTTGGACTACCCAACCTTCCATTCTTAGGGATATATAGAAAGGGGGAGGCTTATTCTTTAGCATAATAGGTGTCATTTCTTTCTTTTCTTATGGCATACTAAGGATTGTAGTGGCCAAACTATTCTATGGATTCTTACTGAGGGAAGCTTTAAGCAAGTCAATCTGACCAAGAATGAATAGAGTGTCATACATACTAGCTTTTGAGGGGATTCTCTTCATTTCTTCAATAATGTTGTATTCTGACTTAGTCAAAGAGAGTTTTTCCAAACCTCTTTCTGGATCACCATATCTTCTTTTATATTTTTGGGTGGCCTCTAATATTTGTATTTTAGTAATATAAGGGAACCTAAGCCTTTCTTGATCTTCACCTTTAGATCTCATTCGGTCTCCCTCTATTTCCTTTTTTGGTCTCTTGGGAAAACTATCTGTCTTCTCTTTCCCCTTAGCTTGAGGAATAGGGAAGGTGTCATTGCTTTGAGGAAGGGAGTCTATTTTCTTCTGAGAAGGGACTTGGAAATGCCCCATTTTTTGTGGATCTACTTGCAAATATTTCTTCCCAAACCTTGTCATAACAACAATTGGGCTTTCCTCAACTGACTCTTTTCCAACCATGATTTGATCAGGGTGCCATAACATATTGACTCTCCCCTTTTGGTTCCTTTCAGCTTGATCCATGGCTTGTTGAACATGGTGTTGATACATTACACAAGACTATGAATCATGGGGGTCATTGCACACTAGGCACCAAAAATTCGCAAGAGTAGTATCAGAAGAACATTCTGGCTCCTCATATGTTGCATTCACCCTAACCCTAGTATTGTTACTAGGACTAGGTCTCTGATATTTATTTACATATGGGAATCTCCTCTGTTGTGACCTTTCCTGGTCTCTTTTTTCCATTGAATTCATTCTATTGCTCAGAGTTTTCAGAGTATTTTGTATATCTAGGATAGCAAAAAACTCTTGAGATGGTTGAGAAGGAAGGGGAGGAAAATGGGGTGCAGAGGATATAGGCTTTGGTTGAGGGATGGCATTCATTTGTGGAGATGGAGATGACAAAGAAAGGGGGTCTATGTGAGATTGAATTTGGCTACTAGTGGTTTCTGAGTTATAAGGCAACACAATTTTGGGGGGAAGCCTTCCTACATTAATTAGGATATTTTTAGCATGAACAACTACATTATAAACCTGGGGGAAGGTTTCTACTCTTGATTGTTGTGTCTACAACCCTAACTCAGATCCAAGAGCTCGGATATAATACATATAAGCCAAACATGTAGTTGGTCTGGTAGTGGGGGGAATTCTTTTCCATGTTCTGCTAAATCTCAAATTAAAGTCTAAGATAGTTTCTTGCTGGGTTTTCTGCATGGATGTAAACTAATTAAGCAAAGAAAAAGGATCAACAGATTCATTAAATTCCTCTATGAACAGCTCAACCAATGCTTGCCATGAAGTGATAGAATTATCTTCCAGAGTTCTAAACCAATGCAATATCTTTCCTCTGAAGGATAGGGCTAGAATTCTGACAATAATATTTTCTTCTTTTATGTTGTGGATTGCTTCCATATTCAAGATATCTTGATAGTGCTCATAAGCTATTTTCCCAGATCCATCATAAGTGGGAATAGCCTTAGATACATCCTAGGGAATGACATCCATTTGGGCTAATCTAAGGGGACCGGTTGTGTTCCAGCTAGGGTACTTCTGTAATGGCTGATTGGGAGCCACATTTTGTGCCATACTTCCTGTTGTAGGTCTTATTGGGGGAACTATTAGATTTTCTTCCAGAAGCTCTTCCTCCTCGAGGAAATATTGATCTAAACTTCTAGCAACAACAGCCCCTCTGTAAGGTAACTCACAGTAAAAGTAGGAATTAGGGTTATTCCTTTTGAAAGACCTGGTATACATGAAAGGACACTGGTCTACAGGGATAATCCTTTTTCTGGGTCTAATGACCAGGGAGTCACCAGGTGAACTTTCTTTTCTCCACTTATAAGGTCAAGATAATTCACCAAATCTTGATTCCTTCGGGTTGAGATAACAATACTCATTTGATGGGTTTCGTGTTCCTTGTGAACTGGTCCCATCGGGCGTGCCAAAAACTATTGGGCACTAAATTGCACCAAGTTTTCACTCGATACTGCTGCTGTCTATCTTCCTATTTTCTATCCAAGCTTGCACCCGATAGCTATAGCTCAACACTCAACATTGGATGGACCAAAATAGAGTTTTCGATCCAACCTCCAGAGTAGGTTGGTTCCTTGTCAACTTTAATAGGATATTGACACAATTATGCTCACTTAGGGTTTAAAGGTTAGGGTAAGAAAAGTTTAGGATTAGATAAATGTGAATAATAGTGGATGGATAGGCTAACAACATTGCACCACAATAGAAAGCTCCAAAAAACCAACCCAAAGATACAGTACTCAGATCAACATTATCTCAAATCACATAATTCTTCATTCATTAAAGCACAATAGAGAAATATTGTAGACAGAGATTTCAATATCTAGACAATGATAATCCAAATAACAGAATTCACCAGTACCTAGATTTTATAGAAATACACTCCCTAACAATATAGAACAATCTCAGAAGCATATTTCAATTACTTTAACAACTAGTAATCCATTAATTAGGCACAAACTAACCATCCAAGCATTTACAGAAATACAACTAAAGAATTCGAACCTCTGATATCAAGTATGAGAACATGAATTTGAGGTGAAGATCAATGTAATGCTCCTTCCATTAGCTTTTGGGAATATTTATAGTAGCACAGGCAAACACACTAGAGCCGACCCTTTAAAATTGAGGGTTCGACCTCTATTTATAGTTTTGCAAAAATTAAAATTACAAGGAACATTACAAAGATTTCATTTTGATAGTACAACAGAGGGATCTAGCTGGCATTTTCTTACTGGTTCATCCTCCAAGAAATCCACTAAAACTGGTCCACCATGGCAGCTCGAGGCCTCTGCAACTTGCTGGTCACTCAACAAAACTAGAGTTTAGGCCATTAGAAATCATGCTTTACCATCGATATTTCTTGGAAGCTATCTACCATCGTAGATCTACAACCGTCTCTGGTTCTATTTTCTTGAAACCCTCGATACTTCAACTTCCTCTTACTAGCTGTTTCAAACTCGATGAAGAAACATCCTTTAAATACCTCAGATTCCTCGATGCCTTCTCCATCATTGATCTCCCTCATTATACGATTATGATTAAATCTGATGAAATCTTATTATAATGGTAGGGAGAAAAAGTGCCATTCCACTTCAAAATATTGATGACATCATCCTTCTATCTTCAAAAATAGCAGAGTGCCAATCCGACTTCCAAATGACTCTAAAGTTAAAAGGAATCGAATCCGCTCCTTATCATTCATGTTTCTTTATAACTTGTCAAAAATTCACCAATCCACACAAAAATATCAGTGATATCATACCTTCCTTGAAACTTTTGCGGATTCCATTCCAGGCTGAGCAAGTATATTGGTGTATGATCTTCAATCCGGACCCATCATGATGCAAAGTGACCCTTTCTCCATTTCGCTCATTTTCTTATTAAAAACATTCCTTGTCGCTAATCCAGAAAGAAGTTGGTAGAAATTACCTTTAGTCATGAATCCACACATACTTCATTAACAACAATCCACCTCATCACCAATCCGCACTTCTTTGCCACTGACGTCATCTTTTCTTGAAGACTTTTGTGGATTCCAGGGTGGTGCTAATCCGGAGCCAGAATCAAAAGAAGACTCCCAAAATCGCTCATCCCAACACTTAGCCATTTGCAAAGATGTCAATCCGCACTTTCTAATCGCTGACGTCACCGCTTTCTTAAAACTTTTGTGGATTCAAGAACGTCACCAATCCGAAACCAGAAACAAGTCTCCCGAAATCACTTCAAGCATGAAAAATTACTAAGTGTTGAGCGGGCTCATACCTTCTGTTGTGGATCCGCTCCAAAGTGCACTGCAAGGTGTGCGGAATGAAGACTTTATCCCTTAGGCAAAATTTTGCAAAATTTTACTAAGTATGTGGCCATTTTGGGCCTACAATGCTACAGAAGTCAACTCGAAGAGTGGATTTGTAAAAACTTGTCCCGACTGCTATGGGTGTGTGAATGTGGACTCTTGGTGTAATGATGGTATGAAACTGGATGGGATAGTGAGTGGTGGTATTTATGGTAAAACCATTCTAGCAGTATTCAAGTACATCCTAATAGAATACATGTCTACAAGTGTGATACGACCATCTGTTGGGGTAGGTGGTTCATTCCTAGGAGTCTCAAGGATAGAGGTGTGGGTAGCCCTATGCATAAAATATATGTTCAAAATGGGGGCACTACTAGAAGGCCCTACATTTAGGCTTTGGGACATAAGAGGGGCATACTAATTTGCCCTATCACCAAAGTTTTAGGGGCCTCACTAGATTGATATGCCATGGGGGAAGACCACTAACTTTGGATTAATGCTAACTTCTTGGCATGACTACAAGTCACTACCATATGCTAATGTGCAATGATGTGTGAAATGTAAATGTGAATCTATGTAAGAAAAATAAAATTACGATGCAATACAACACACATAAAATAAACACAAAAGGTTTTTGGTCCTAAGTTTGCACCAGTTTTGATTTGATTTTAATTTTGATTTTAATTTTTATTTTTTATTTTTTGATTTATTTTTTTGAGAGTTTTGAAAAATAAAGTACATGTGCAAAATGTTTCACCCTAAATAAATCTAGGATTTCAGCTGTATAATCGTAGCTCGACAACCTGGCGATGAACTCCAGGTCGCGTAAAACCCCAAAGTGTGGAGATGAAATACACACCCAGGCAGGGAGCATAGGTCCTACTAGTCCTCACCCAGTCTCACTTGGTCAGCGTTATACCTCTCTGAAGAGAAATACATGTAAATTTTCTAAGATACAAACGGTTATTGGAGCCGACCTTGGCCAAAAATTAGGGTAATATGTTGGTGGTTCAATGATGAAATCCAAACCCAGCGGAATCCATCCATTTTCCAACATTTATTTGAGTGTGTGAGGTTTTATTGAATTATTGTGATATGAAAAAGCTAGCATGCAATTTTATTTTCAATCCTAGTGTAGAAGTGCAAGAAAAAGAGAATGGAAAACATCATACCTTAGGGACCAATAACTGATTTCAAGAAAAATTCTGGCAGACTATGTTTTCAAAGGCCAACCGTGGGTGTGTGGTTGGTTCTAGTAAACCATGGGTGCGTGGTTTGCCAATCATAAGTCTATATTTAGGAGATCCCAACCGCGGGCTTGCGATTTTGACTATAGAATAGAATCAATCAAAAATTGATTTGATGCTTGAATAGAAAGCCCAAATTATTGCTAATATGGGCAATGCATATGAATTTCCCTATATGCATAATGTAGATCTTCTTGATTTTCCTATTATTGTGTGAACGAATCTGAAAACTAAGTAAATTTCTATCCTAAGACCTAAATGCATAAAACACACAGGACTAAGACTTTTATCCTACCTATATGCAAACTAGAAATAGAAGCAGAAACAAGGAGAAAAATAAAAATTAGCACAAGGGTACAGACCTACGTTCCTTTCACCACTCCCTCCAGATCTTAACTGCTGGTCCGCATTCCCACAATACAACAACTATGAGCGTGCATTTCTCTATAACTCCAACCGTGGACTTGCATTTTCTTAGATCGAAATTGTGAATATGTATTTTCTCAGAAGAGAAACCACAGATGCATGGTTTCATAGTGACAAGTTAAGCGCAAGGACTCCCAGATCTACCGGCCTGAGATTAAATTCTTGTGCGTCTCAAATTTTTGACATTTGTACATGTAATAGAAATAGAGATCAGTAAAATTAAAAAGAAGCAAGGCAAAACAAATGGAACCCTTGGGGGGTCCCACCATGATCACCATTTTTGTAACCAAAAAACTGAGCAAATAAATAAAGAGAATACAGAGAAATGAAATTGCCAAAATTGCTTTCTTTATTGATCTTTGATACAAATGTTACAAATGAATTTTGAATTGCCCTAAATGCATTTGGGAGCAATGTTACAATTCTCTCTCTCTGTATTGTTACAAATGAATGATCTGATGGAATGGAGTTATTCCAACTCTTCACAGGAACTCGTGCTCTTCACCCTTTCTACTCCAATACAAGGTGAGTGGGCTTTGGTATCCAATAAGGGACCACTCCAGCTTTAGCATCTTCTCCAAAGTACATGTCATGTGTACACATTCAAACCAAAAGGGATCTATAGAACCTATATATTTGGTCACCAAAAACCAATGATTTGCATAAACCCTAAGAAAGTAATCTTGTTATGTAAATGATAAAAATAATTAACATAAAAAGCCTTGCTACAACAAAAATTACCGATCTCTATTATCATACTGTGTCTTGTTCTCAAATATGCTAAACCATGGGTGCATAGCGGTGGACTAGGAATTGCGAACACACGGTAACAAAACCATGGATGCGCAGTCCTGACTATGAAACCACAAACAGACGGTTCAGGCTAAAATGTAGGTTACCTTAGGAAATGGACCTTCAAGATCTGGTACGGATATGCACTCGCAATCTGCTTGAGATTGAGGATCAATTTCAGTAGCTGACAATATTTTTAATTCAGCTCCCTTGGCTTGGTTGGGTAAAGGTGCCTTTATAAGCCCTTTAGGGTTTTGGAGGGAAGTGGAAGGTGGCAAGCCTAGATTACCATGTGGCAATTCTAGGCTGCTAGGTGGAAAGGACAGTTAAGAGTCACCCAGTATGCCCCACTTAACTGGGGTGATGTGGCTACTAGTGGAGTGGGGTGTGGGATCATGTCCTATGTGAAGGTATAAGGGAGGCAAAGTGGATTATATGTGGCATGGGTTTTGGAAATATGCAAGGGGACAAGAGTGGGTGAGATGTGGCAAGGATGTTGGATGGGGTGTCTAGGACACATGTTCAATGGGTAGGTGGGCTATCCTAGGGTGTTTTTTCCAGATTTAATAAATTTAGAAATTAGGATAATGTGCAGGATTTTATATCCCCAAGTTAAGACTTAGGTATATTATTTATCATGTAGGACTTTGAGGTGGTATGGTAGATGTGGTTTTGTGCGTGCTGAATTTTTGTGTCTATAGAGAGAATCCCATACTTCTCTCCATAAATTTTATTGTATCTACACAAGCCTCATAAAACCTTTATAAATATTTACCCACAAACCAAAGCTCTATGCAACCATCCATGCAAAATACAATCCAAGCAACAATGAGAGAATCCCATACTTCTCTCTATAAAAGTTCTATCTACACAAGCCTCAAAAAACCTTTATAAATATTTACCCACAAGCCAAAGCTCTTTTTAATCCAACAATAAGATATTTTTATTTTCTTTAATAATCAAAGAAGAAAGCAATATTACAACTAAATATTTCTAATTTTCCTTAATCATTAAAGACTAATCAATAAGGTAACAACTTAAAATCAAAGTTCTTTATCTTCTTATTTTATTACCAAACAACATAGCATACCTATATTTTACCACTCTCAAACAACTTAATTAAAGTTTACTTGGCATCTCTTTAATAATAAACATGGTAACTAAATAAAATGTGCCTAACTTTATTCTATCAAAGAATGCCAATCAACATATAATAAAACCATGTTTGACTTTCCTATTTCCTCTTGAAATAAAAAAACTCTTCACTATGAAATCAATCACAATTAAATGAAGATTTATAAACTTGTCCATATATATATATATATATATATATATATATATATATATATAGATATAGATATAGATATACATATACATATAAAGGCATCCAAATAAAAAAATAAACCACAACACATCACCCAAAGATTATGCCCAAAACAGAATAAATAAAAGCTAAATCTAGAACCATCCCAATATTTGCAAGATAATGTTAAGGTAAAAATAAATATTTCTAAAGCTTTAATATACTACCAATGACCATACTTCTAACAAAATCAACATTAGCATAAAATATGTAGCACTTAGGCTTAACACAACCACAATGTCAACCAAGAACTCTTTAGAGCTGATTACTCCTGTAACTTGACCAAGCTCTTTTATCCACTGCTGCATGCACAAACACCTAAGAATAGAGCCACAACACAAACGATGATTCTATACACTACACACACAAAGATATTTTAATCCTAAGACTCGACAATCAACTACCCAAGCAAAACATGTAGATATAAATGCATCAAAGCTTACCTTGGAATAAAATCCCAAACCTATTACCATTCAATAGGCCCAAGGTGCACTACAAAACATAGATCCAATATTACATTAGGGGGTTTACAAAGGATAGCAATACTACTACAAAACGCTAAAGAAAAATTCTATGTTTGGAGTCTTAATAGCTTTAGCACCAGATGTGTACCCTCAAAAAGAAACTCACAAGCATAAAATAAAGTAAAACATAAATGAAAAGCATATCTGAAGATAAAGAGTCAAGCAATGTTTCCAAGAAGCAATCATAAGCAATATAATACCAATAATGATTACCAATCAAACAAGGGATAACCAAGTTTACTCACTATTTCCTCTCATAGGCTTGACGTTCACTGGTGCAGCTTGCTCTTTATCCTTCTTGACCTCCACTTCTCCTCCACTACCAATAACCATTGGAGCAAGGGTCTCTCCTCCCTTATAGCCTCACCTTCCAAGATGTGGGAGGCACCAAGAAGTCTCCAAATTATTGGTTGCCCATCACGTTTTCAACCAATGCTCTCTTCTTGGATATTACACACAATCGAGCGCCAAAGATCTTCTATGTGCTTGTTAGATTTTGAGGTGGATTGCAATGAGAGATGGCAATCATAGGATGCTAAAATATAAGAGAAAGTTAATTTATGAGATTGCATAAATATGCTATAAATATAAATGATGGAAATGAATTCAATATTGCTATGGAGGAAATGGATACTCCATGCAAGATGCTACAACACTATAATGTACTCCGTCACTAATGGAGTCACATAGTACTACTACTACCTACTAACTTACATGTCAAACTCTTACAATGAGGACCTTTTATAATGAAAGATAGATTCCTTGGCCACCACTCTACCTAGTTGTGCAAGGGACACCTTGCACATTTACAACTTGCACATTCACACTTGTGCATTATTACATTGCATAAAGTAACTAGATAAATTCCCCCTAAAGTAATCTAATTTTCTAAGTATGTACCTAGAAAGGTACATTTACATGATCCAAAAGATGTAATAGACTCTGACTCTAACACCTCCATGTATTAAATTATTTGGATACTGAAGACTTTAGTCTTCAATATTGATCTTCTTCCATTGGATAATGGAACTTGTATTCTCCTTCATTGCTTACTATGATCAGATTCATTCAGTATTTTGTTTCTTCGGTTGATTTAGAGTAAGTTGATGTTGTAGGTTCCTCAATTACCATTACTATATTCCTCCATTTTTAAATTTACCTTTGAATGTAGTCTATGTGCTTTCATAGGTGGTTGTACTGCAACTTGGTTCTTGCTGAGATATTTCTACTTATCTATTTTTACTTTGTGTAAAACCTTATGAACAACCGCTTAGAGCATCATGATAAGATTTTTAATTAGTAGAACTTGAAGCATCAATGTTGCATGAATATTAAGAAATCTATTCAAGATATGATCCACTTAATTCTATTTTATTTTTGAGTAGTTCTATCAATCTCTTTTGTTCTACATTCTCATCTTTGTAATGTTTATGTGTGAGCAATGCCATGTACAATATTCTCACAAAATATAGAGGAAGTGAAACATCATTTTTATTATTGACAATTATTTCATTGAGACATGATTGAAGATAACATTCCATAGAATCAAATTATCATCTAATGCTTCACTATGAAATATTTTTGAATCTAGGTCTAATATTCCTTTAGATTTCATGAGTAGATTCATGATCCCGATTTTTATGGCACTGAATTTTCTGAAGGGATTATTTTTGTTAATTCTTGATGGGTTATTTGAAGTAGACATCCTTATCACTCCCTTAGTTTAAGATATATAAAGATTTTATCTTATGTCTCCTAATATTAATGTATATGTAACCCTTAGAATATATAAAAACTTGATTTGATAAAACCTTTGTTATCCTTTGGGTTATGTAGACTTCCTTATATCTCCCTAATGATGAGAGTTCATAAATCTAATAAGTTTTAGGTTTTGTAGCAAGCTTACATTTATCTAATGAATTTAGAACTTGAATTTTTTTTGATGGATGCTAATATTACCAAGTTTTGTAGAATGCCTTATGACTCCCTAGGATGTTTTGGATAGGGTATATGAACAATATAGTGCTTTTGTAAATTGTAGTTCAATTTTAAGTTGTTTTTTAAAATTTTGTAAATACAAAAAATAACTTTTCTATCTCCTTTTTTTTTTTTGAATTTACATGGTGGAATTGGTACCTGCCATCAATCTAGGTAGTCTATCTGTCTTTTATGGACACCACAGTATTCTGTGTTATCCATCACAAAAGCCACCATACAATTCTTCATGCAGTCCACCCCTATAAACACCATGCCACAATCATTTTAAACATTTTACGTCATTGAAAGCACCAAGAAAGGGACAAGCATTTAGTCCGATGAGGCCCGATATTTGAACCTTGTACCTCCTCCCCCCTTATGGGATTTGGTCAGACCAATTGGTCTACACCTTGAAACTTTTTCTATCTCCTTATTACTCCTATTGAACTAAGCACTATTTTAAATTCTTTGAAGAGGTTTTGAAGTTGGATTTATTTTCCTTCCTTTAAGTGTTTTGAGACAACACTATTATAAAAAAATCCCAACTTTTGAAAACTTTAATAAACATATTTAAATACCCATTTTTGGTTGATTTTAATGTTTTCTAGTTTCCAATTCCAAAGTTTAATGTTGTATTTCTTATAACTCCCAAAGTTGGAAAAATTAGAAAATGATATTTGCAAGTAATTTGAATTTTAATAATAACCCTTATTTCTCCTTGATAACCTTTTTGCAAATATTAACAAATATGAAGTATGCTTTCTTAATAAATCTCTAATGCTGAATATTGCAATAGAATATTAAATGTTCCCTTATAACTCCAAAAACCTTATGTTAAAAGTAAGCTTAAAAAATCAACCTTTACCTCAATAGTCCTTTAATGTTGTGCATCAGCATATTCATTGCTATGTGTTGTGTAGCACTCATGGGTAGTCAAAGCCATATTTGAATGGCAATAATTCATTCCTTGATTGGTGATCCTTCTCCTCTACAATTGGCACCAAAAGATACCTTGGGATATGCCTTTCAAGGCTTCTCCAAATGCAAGTGATGTTAACTGGTTTTATGATAGTGTCTTAAATGTCTTTCTTACACCATTGAATGGTGAATGGCTTGAAACAACCTTTGTTAAACTTACAATGGCACTGAGAGGGGGGGTGAATCAGTGTAGCTAATTAAAATCTTAAATCTGTAATTCTTAATGCTGAAGTAATGCAAACTTAAAAATAGATATAGCAATTATAACAAGAGAGCATCACACAACGCAAGATTTTAACGAGGTTCACCAATGTGGCTACTCCTCAAAAATTGACTGCTTGGACTACCATCCAAATCCAGCCTTAGCAAAGCAATCAATTTTACAGCAAATTTACCAACACCTACTGGAAGGAGCACCAACTCCTGATTTATCTGCACCAACAGAAAGGAGCACCAACCCCTAATTTATCTGCACCAATAGAAAGGAGCACCAACTCCAGATGCCAAGCAACAACTTGGACTGCAATTCTGAATCTATAAATGTTACAAAAAATACCTTTGCTTCCACAAGACCCCGATCGGTCTAGAACTTACAGTTCACAAGACACTCGCATCTGCTGTACTGTTGTAGCCGAGTTCTATGATCGACTTAGCCTTTTGTGCACTCTTGCACACTCTTCTTTCTCTATATACACACTTCGCATAGTCTGCACCGTAACACCGAACGATCGTCTCTACCTTCTGCGCTCTCTGCTCTCTGTGCGCTCTTACTTCGCACTTAGCTTGATTTTGACACGACTCGCTCACTCTACGCACTCCAATCAAATTTTTCTCTCTACGTATTATCACCGAACGTCGCACTTCACAACACACTTAACTCATCAAACCAACCTTCCTTTTATAATCACATTTTCACGATCAAAAACTTGATTCTTCGTCGATCGTAACCCTAATCTTAGTCGGTCGCAAAACCCTAGACTTCGTTGACTGCAAGCCCTAATCTTCGTCGAACAATATTTGACTTCGTCGGCTTCATTGCCTCTGTAACTCTTCTGTATCTTTTGCCGTGAAAAAACAACATGTCACGATATCGCGACACTTTTGCCTTCGAAGTCTTCTATTCTGCATTTGTCATGAAATCGTGACACTTCTCCCTTTGTAGCCTCTAACTTTCTTTCTGTCACGATATCGCGACACTTCTGCCTTTGAAGCCTTTGTCTTTCTTTCTGTCGCGATATCACGACACTTCTGCCTTCATAGACTTCGTCTTCGCTTTTGTCATGAAATCGCAACATTTTTGTCTTCATAGCCTTCCTCTCTGCTTTTGTCACGAAATCATGACACTTCTCCTATTGAAGACCTACTTTCTATTTCTGTCATGAAATCGTGACACTTCTGCTTCGTCTGCTTTCTTTCTCTGCATGAAATCGTGACACTTTCTCATCCGTACGCTTTCCCTTCATCCTGTCGCGAAATCGTGACACTTCTTATTTCGAACACTTTCCTTTACTGCATGTCACGAAATCGTGACAGTTCTCACTTGGAGTTCTGCAGCATGTCGCAAAATCATGACAGTTCTCATTTTACTTTCTCTCTCCTTGAACTTGTCGCGAAATCATGACAGTTCACACTTCAGACTCTCCCTTCTACAGCATGTCACGAAATCGTGACACTTTTTCTTTCGGACTCTTTCTCCTGCAACATGTCACGAAATCGTGACACTTTTTCGTCCGTACAACCTTCCTTGCAATATGTCATGAAATCATGACACTTTTCCTTCTCTGCCTTCCTGCTCTCGTCAAGTCACGAAAATGCGACATGTCACGAAATCATGACACTTTTCCTTCTATGCCTTCCTGCTCTCGTCAAGTCATGAAAATGCGACATGTCACGAAATCGTGACACTTTTTCTTTTTCTTCCTTCCTGGCCTTTTCGAGTCGCAAAAATGCGACATGTCACGAAATCGTGACACTTTTCCAACTTACTCTTTTTCTTTGCCAACCTGTCGCGAAATCGTGATAGTTTTCTCTGCTATTTCTCTCTCCTCTAGTATGTCACGAAATCGTGACAGAAAACATGTCGCGATATCGTGACAGTTTTCTTACTTGTCTTTTTCTTGATCTTTTTGCAAAAGGCCCACTATGGTCTTCTTGGAAACTCACTGTCCATACTCTGACTAACCTTAGAACTCCTGTCCTCTCGCACCCGAATGGCTTTTGAACCGCCTTTCCACCGCATCATTAGATCTAACCGACCGTGTTGACAACAATGACAATACTCCCGTCGCACCTTGCTCAACAATCTCCCCTTTGGAATTGTTGGCAACACATGTGTAATTTCCTGTAATTCTTCTCCCCCTTTGTCAATAATACCAAAGGGCTACTGCAGACTCCCCCTGAGTCCATGCACAACATTCTCAGGCACAATTTGTTGCACATAGCACAAATTATGATTATGAGCAACAGAGTAATCAAATACTCAAATGCTCCCCCTGAGAAAGTGATCCCTGTAGCTAGTCAATTCTTGGGAAGTGGGACCACTCCCAATTTGTTTCGAAGATACTCAAACACTTCCTTGGGCAATGGTTTTGTGAAAATATCTGCTACTTGTTCTATAGTTGGAACAAAATCCAGCTTAACCTCACCTTCAACAACTTTCTCTTTTAAAAAATGATATCTCGATAGCAATGTGTTTTGTCCGTGAATGCATTACTGGATTCTTAGAGATGTTAATTGCACCGGTGTTGTCACACTTAACCGATATTGGCTCACCGAAGTTAATACCAAGATCTTTCGGAGTTTGTTTCATCCACAAAACCCGTGTACAACATGTTGTTGCTGCAATATATTCTCGCCTCTATTGTTGATAAAGAAACTGACTCTTGTTTCTTACTGTGCCACGCGACCAACCTGTCTCCAAGATAGAATGCACCTCCACTGGTACTCTTTCTGTCATCGACACATCCTGCCCAATCTGCATCTAAAAAAGAAATGAGAGTGAAGTCCTTGCCTTTCGGATACCATAACCCATACTCCATAGTACCCTTGAGGTACCGAAAAATCCTCTTTACCGCTGTCACGTGAGTCTCCTTGGGATTAGCCTAAAAATGAGCGACCATGCAAACTGCCTGCAAAATATCTGGTCTGGTAGCTGTCAGGTACAATAAGCTCCCAATCATAGATCTGTATGTGGTTTGATCAACAAGTGGAGATTTGTCATCCTTGCTCAACTTGGCACTCGTCGTCATGGGAGTGCTCACTAGCTTACAATCCTCCATTGTGAACCTTTTTAACATCTCTTTCACATATTTGATTTGGGAAATAAATATGCCCTTCTCATTTCGATTAACTTGTAACCCAAGAAAGTAAGACAGTTCACCAATCATAGACATTTCAAATTCTTTCTACATCTTATCTGCTAAGTCTCCGCAAGACTCATCTTTGTTGCCGCCAAATATGATATCATCTACATATACAACAAGAACAATAAGATGTCCATTTTCTATTTTGACATACAAATTGTTGTCCACCATACCTTTCTTAAACCCTTGATGAGTGAGATAGTTGTCTAGTCTTGCATACCATGCTCGGGGTGCCTGTTTTAATCCATATAAAGCTTTCTTCAACTTGCAAACCAAGTTGGGATCATCACCAAGTTGAAAACCATCCGGCTGCTCAATATAAACCTCTTCTTCAAGTTTCCCATTTAGAAAAGCTGATTTTACATCCATCTGATAAACTTTGAAGTTCTTGTAAACTGCTAGGGCCAAAAACATTCTAATTGCCTCAAGTCTTGCTACAGGTGCAAAAGTTTCCTCAAAATCAATACCTTCTACTTGAGCATAACCTTTACATACCAATCTTGCTTTATTTCTGATTACCTGTCCGTCTTCATTCAGTTTGTTTTGAAAAATCCATTTAGTACCGATTACATTCTTGTTTGCAGGTCTAGGTACCAACTCCCAAGTTTTATTTTTCTCAATCTGATCTAATTCTTCATCTATAGCCTTCATCCAACTTTCATCTTTGCTTGCTTCATCAATATTTTTGGGCTCAATACTGGATAAAAGAGAGTAATTACTTACTGCTTTTCTTCTTGTTTGCACACCAGCTGTGGGGTCTCCAATTATTTGCTCTCTAGGATGGTTTTTCTGCCAGCTGCCTGTTTTGAATTTCTTATTTTCTACCTCTTCTGAATCATAATTTAAATCATCTGAGACATTCTTTTGATTCTGTTCAGTTTTGTCTTCCTCATCTCCTTCAAACACTTCTTCATAAATTGGGTAGTTTTCTTCATTGCTAACTACCCTTTCCCTACCTTCATCAAATGTAACACTGGCACTGTCCACAATTTTCCTTAGCTTTTTGTTGTAGCATTTGTAGGCTTTGCTTGATGGTGAATAGCCAACAAAAATACCTTCATCTCGCTTCTATCTTCAAATTTACCAAGATTATCTTCAGCTCTTTTGATGAAACACTTACAACCAAAGACTCTGAGATGTTTTGCTATTGCCTTTCTGCGTAACCACAATTCATAAGGAGTTTTGTTTTCATGTGTTCTCAGCATGTACCTATTTTGAATGTACACAGCAGTATGGACTGCTTCTTTCCAAAATATGTCTGCTACTCTGCTCTCAGTCAACATAGTCCGGGCCATTTCCCGTACTGTCCTATTTTTTCTTTCTACCACACCATTTTGCTGAGGTGTCCTGGCTGCTGAAAACTGTCTCCTAATGCCATATTTATCACAGTACTCTGTAAACTCAGCTGAAATGAATTCTCCTCCTCTATCCGATCTTAAGTTTTTGATCCTCTTTCCTCGTTTCATTCTCAACGTGGTGTTTGAAAGACTTGAACATTTCAAAGGCTTCTATTTTCTGCTTCAAGAAGTATACCCATGTCATTCTGGAATAGTCATCAATACACAACATAAAGTATTTATCACCATTTATGCTTTGCGTTCTCATAGGTCCACATAAATCAGTATGTATTAGTTCCAATGGTTTGCTTGTATTGTACTCTTTTGCTTTGAATGTGACTCTAGTTTGCTTCCCCTTCTGACATGAGGCACAAATGCTATTTGAAGGTTTGTCGATAGTGGGAATATCTCTCACCGCCCCTTTTGAGCTGATTTTCACCAGATTATCAAAACTGATATGACCGAGCCTCTTGTGCCACAACCAATTTTGTTCTTCCTGACCGATGAAACAGGCTCCCTCTGAATTCTCTAAAAGCGTGTACAAGTTGCCAGCAGTCCTTGACCCAGTTGCTATCAGTTTTCCACTGCTTGTTTTTCTAACTTCACAGCCTTGCTTCTTAAAAACTACTTCATGTCCTTTGTCACAGATTTGACTGACACTCAACAGGTTATGTTTCAGACCATCCACGAACAACACTTCTTCTGACTTGATTTTTTCGTTAATAATCTTAACCGAACCTTTCCCTACTATCTGAGCTCCATCATTATTCCCGAATTTTACTGAACCACCTTCATATTTCTGAAACTTTTCAAATTTTTGTTTATCACCTATCATATGACTTGAGCATCCACTGTCAAGTATCCATGGTACATGTTTATTCTGTGCTTTGAAAGTTGTTTGCACTATCAGAGATTCCTTAAGCTGCTCTTTCTGTTTCCATTCTGTTTTGATTACCGTATTGGGCTCTAATTTTGATTTTCCTTTTTCAGTATCTCGTGCATGTTTTTCAAGAAGTTTTCTATTTAGTTTCATCCTATTTGATTGGAATTTTCTTTCCTGAAAATGATTTGAAGTAAAAGCACTTCGACAATTTCTTGCAATGTGTCCAAAATTATGACAGTTAAAGCATTCTACTGTATAATTCATCAAAGGTGAAAAAGCATTTCTACTTGTGAATTTTCTTGGACCTACATTATATTTGCAGTTTGCAATCTTATGACCATAACCATTGCATTTAAAACAGAAACCAAAAAAAGGATAATTGAACCTGGGTGATGGTCTTTGCCATGCTGTCGTAGGGGCCATGAATCTTCTCTTTCTTTGATGCGTGACCTTGGTGAATCCATCATTATCAATATTCTTTTTGTGCATGGCATTAACGTCATGAGTCATTTTACCTTTATCAACCTGTTTCTTATCTTCAATTTTTATAGGTTCTACATTTCTGGCCTTAGAACCATTTGAAGATTCTCCTTCGACGAAGCCTAGACCAAATTTGGTGCCTGCAGGTCTTTGGTCATTTAAAATTTTATCCAATTTCATAGAGCTTTCTTCGCGTTTGTGATAACAGCTAATTTTATGCTCCAACTCTGCTATCTGCATACGAAAACTAACATTCTCTTCTTCTAGTTTGCAGCAGACATCTATTTTCATGGTAATCTGAATTTCAAGCTCTTCGGTTATCTTCTTGTATTCTTCTGTCTGTACTTTCAAACTAGTTATGATGTCGTTTGCATCCTCAAGCCTCTTTGAAAGTTTCTTATTCTTTTTCTTCTCTATTTTCCATTCTTCAAGTGCAGAGGTCAACTCACCTTCTAGATCAACCTCAGCCTCAGATTTTTTACCACAAACCTCACAGATTACTCCTGCTTTTTCTGATTCTTCTTCTTCAAAAGCCATGAAAAGAGCTTCACCTGTTTCTTCTTCGTAATCCTCACTCGAGCTGTCTTCAGATGAACTGGCATTCCTTGAGATGAAGCTTTTCTTTTTGAAGTTGCCTTTTCTGAAGTTTGTTTTCTTCTTCCAATCACTTCTCTCTTGGTGTGATCCTTCATCATTTTTGTTCTTTTCATTCAGAGGACATTTAGTCACAAAATGCCCGACACCTCCACAGTTGAAACATTTAAAAGGTAGCTTTCCTCTGTATTTTCCTTTTCCTTTCTTTAGTTTTCTAACGAAGTTAGCTTCTTCTTCATCTGATGTCTCTTCTTCCTCGGTTTCTTGTTTTGCATTTTTATTTTTAATGGCTTTGAAGGCCGCTTCTCGGTCTGTGGGTTTAGCTCTTCCTATTCTCATCTCATAAGCAATCAAAGAACCATGCAACTCATCCATACTAAAGAAATTTAGATTTTTTGCTTCTTCTATCGTAGAGACTTTAGAATCAAATCTGTGAGGAAGAGATCTTAATACCTTTTTCACGATAGCAGAGTCACTTATGTCATCACCGAGTCCTCTCATTGCATTTGTGACTTCATTAACTCTCAACATGTATCCCTCTACGTTCTCATTGTCATTCATCCTTAAAGCTTCGAACTGAGCTCGATGTATTTGTAACTTGGCTTCCTTGATCTTATGGTCTCCTTCATGAATGCTCTTTAGTTTGTCCCAGATTTCTTTTGTCGTTTTATAGTTTATGACTTTAGCCAGTTCACTGTCTACTAATCCACTCATGATAGCATTCTTTGCTTTTGAGTTATTTTCATATAGTTTCTTTTCTTCAGCCTCTTTTGGAGCAGTGATGGGATCTGTGTATCCACTACGTACTGAGTCCCAGATGTCGTATCCCAAAGCACAGAGATAAACCTGCATCCTGACTTTCCAGTATGCGTAATTAGATCCGTCAAACACTCGGTGCTCTGTTTGATGAGAAGCCTTCACCGCTCGCCATTGTGTTAAATCCAAGATCACCCTAGCCGGTTAAGCTTGAACAGGTACTTGGCTCGATACCAATTGTTAAACTTACAATGGCACTGAGAGGGGGGGTGAATCAGTGTAGCTAATTAAAATCTTAAATCTGTAATTCTTAATGTTGAAGTAATGCAAACTTAAAAATAGATATAGCAATTATAACAAGAGAGCATCACACAACGCAAGATTTTAACGAGGTTCACCAATGTGGCTACTCCTCAAAAATTGACCGCTTGGACTACCATCCAAATCCAGCCTTAGCAAAGCAATCAATTTTATAGCAAATTTACCAAAACCTACTAGAAGGAGCACCAACTCCTGATTTATCTGCACCAACTAGAAGGAGCACCAACCCCTAATTTATCTGCACCAATAGAAAGGAGCACCAACTCCAGATGCTAAGCAACAACTTGGACTGCAATTCTGAATCTATAAATGTTACAAAAAAATACCTTTGCTTCCACAAGACCCTGACTGGTCTAGAACTTACAGTTCGCAAGACACTCGCATCTGCTGTACTGCTGTAGCCGAGTTCTGTGATCGACTTAGCCTTTTGTGCACTCTTGCACACTCTTCTTTCTCTGTATACACACTTCGCACAGTCTACACCGTAACAACCGAACGATCGTCTCTACCTTCTATGCTCTCTACTCTCTATGCGCTCTTACTTCGCACTTAGCTTGATTTTGACACGACTCACTCACTCTGTGCACTCCAATCAAATTTTCTCTCTTCGTGTATTATCATCGAACGTCGCACTTCACAACACACTTAACTCATCAAACCAACCTTCCTTTTATAATCACATTTTCATGATCAAAAACTTGATTCTTCATCGACTGTAACCCTAATCTTAGTCAGCTGCAAAACCCTAGACTTCATCGGCTGCAAGCCCTAATCTTCGTCGACCAATATTTGACTTTGTCGGCTTCACTGCCTCTGTAACTCTTCTGTAGCTTTTGCCACGAAAAAACATGTCGCGATATCACGACACTTTTGCCTTCGAAGTCTTCTATTCTGCATTTGTCGTGAAATCATGACACTTCTCCCTTTGTAGCCTCTGACTTTCTTTCTGTCATGATATCATGACACTTCTGTCTTTGAAGCCTTTGTCTTTCTTTCTGTCATGATATCGTGACACTTCTGCCTTCATAGACTTCGTCTTCGCTTTTGTCATGAAATCACAACATTTCTGTCTTCATAGCCTTCCTCTCTGCTTTTGTCATGAAATCATGACACTTCTCCTATTGAAGACCTACTTTCTGTTTCTATCATGAAATCACGACACTTCTACTTTCTTTCTGTCACGAAATCGTGACACTTTCTGCATCCGTACGCTTTCCCTTCATCCTTTCGTGAAATCATGACACTTCTTATTTCGAACACTTTCCTTTACTGCATGTCATGAAATCGTGATAGTTCTCACTTGGAGTTCTACAGCATGTCGCAAAATCATGACAGTTCTCATTTTACTTTCTCTCTCCTCGAACTTGTCATGAAATCGTGACAGTTCACACTTCAGACTCTCCCTTCTGTAGCATGTCATGAAATCGTGACACTTTTTCTTTCGGACTCTTTCTCCTGCAACATGTCACGAAATCGTGACACTTTTCCGTCCGTACAACCTTCCTTGCAATATGTCGTGAAATCGTGACACTTTTCCTTCTCTGCCTTCCTGCTCTCGTCAAGTCACGAAAATGCGACATGTCACGAAATCGTGACACTTTTCCTTCTATGCCTTCCTGCTCTCGTCAAGTCGCGAAAATGCGACATGTCACGAAATCGCGACACTTTTTCTTTTTCTTCCTTCCTGCCTTTTCGAGTCATGAAAATGCGACATGTCGCGAAATCGTGACACTTTTCCAACTTACTCTTTTTCTTTGCCAACCTATCACGAAATCGCGATAGTTTTCTCTGTTGTTTCTCTCTCCTCCAGTATGTCACGAAATCGCGACAGAAAACATGTCGCGATATCGCGACAGTTTTCTTACTTGTCTTTTTCTTGATCTTTTTGCAAAAGGCCCACTATGGTCTTCTTGGAAACTCACCGTCCATACTCCGACTAACCTTAGAACTGTCCTCTGCACCTGAATGGCTTTTGAACTGCCTTTCCACTGCATCATTAGATCTAACTGACTATGTTGACAACAATGACAATACTCCTGCTGCACCTTGCTCAACAACCATTTTCTCCTCAATGATTTAACTCCATTTGACTACTACCTTGCTTTGATTTACTACGTTCGACTTTACACTGGTGTATCTTTCATTCTCCAATATTGACATCTTAAGTAAGTGTCACATGAAGCATTACAAGGTAGATATATTTATTTTTCCTTCAACAATGATGAGATTTGTGGTAACCTCCAAAGATTCTTAACTCCATCCAAATGAATGTAACTCCCTTTAGGTGAGTGCTTGAATTTTTGGAGATAGAGAGTTTGTGCCAATTGGCTTGTGCATGCAAGCCTTCTTTATAACGTTGCTATGTTTCTTGATATGCAAGCTTTCTTTTGCATGTTGGCTTGGTGAGTATGATGGATGATTATAGTTGGATTGCTTCATAGTGTTATGGCACACTTTTGAGCTCTTCTTTTGGTGGATGCTCGGTTCAATGGATGCCTTAGGTATAGCTCTTATCTCTACATTTATTTGCAAGTTTTTAATGTTTATATTTACCTTTCTTCAGCACTGGTTATAACAACCAATGAGTATCCTTTTGCTTTATATTTTATGTAGATAACCTATCACTAAATGCTACCCTTATTTCTATGTAAGCATGAGTGATAATGCCTTATTTCAATGGCTCCACTATTGCAGGTGATGCACTGCTTATAGGGCTGAATTTTATGGAGGAAATCAGTATTTTTAAACACCTCAAATCTTGAACATGTGAGCTCTTCGGTGGCTCTTCCTTTCGCCACAAATATGTTGTTTGTGTGAGCTTTTTGATAGATCCTTCCCTTGGTCATAATTCTATTGGATAAGGACATCCTTATACCCCTCTGTAAATAGTAATACTTTTGTTCTTCCAAGGAACAAAAGAGGTGCCTTTTGTAACATGTAAATCTTGCACCAAAATGAAGAATTTTTATAATCCTTCTTGATTCTTTTGGATGATAGTCAATCCAAGCTAATTAAATGAGGATTCCTGCACTCTATGCTAAAAACAAAACCCTTATATTCTCCTTGAATCTTGAGATTTCCAAGGTCTCAATTTGAGGTTTCCTTCAAGGATTTCAATGGTGGTTTTCTACTCCACTTTTTTGCTTGTAATGGTGGCTTCTTTTGGCCATGAAAGTTCTTGTATCGCTCCAAATTTTTTGCATCCTTACCTTCAGGCTATAGGATCCATGCCCGGAAGGGGGGTGCAAGAAGGATAGGACAATACCTCGGACTGAGAGGCCCTTTGAAGGTCTCGCCTCTCGGGGGAGGGGTATAAGGATGAATTTTTGATGGATGGTGGGTTCACCAAGAAACTTTTGAGTGGCAGTTTCCACACCTAGGTTGATAGTAGGTTTGATATGTTCATTTTGCATTTTAATCATTCAATTCCTAGGTTTGGCCAAGATGAATCTAAACTATTCTATATGCCAATGTTGATTCTATGAATACAAAAAATATGAATAAATGCTAAACACAGATAATATGCTAAAGGGGATAGAACATACCTGATTCCGGATGTCTGATGAAGATTCTAAGTTTTGTAGCAGTCCAGATCGTCTCAACTCGTACGTTATCGTTTGAGATCAGACGAGATCATCGTCAAACTGACGAATTCGTCAGAAACTTGCAATCATAGGAATGGATACAAAATACCAAAAATGCAACAGATTTAATGATTGATTTTAACTTTATCATACGGTTATGCTAAATGAGGTGAACTCCAAGATGCATAAATATAATAACTAAGATAATGTATATATAAATGCAGAAAATAATAAAGAGATGCAAACTCTAGGCTCTGATTGCCCCCAATCTGGACTACAGTCGGGATCGCCTCCAATCGTACGAGATCGTCTGCGCTCGTCTACAGGATCGTTCGAAATCGCCTGGAATCGCTTGCGATGATCCGAGCTATATTCGACTAAAAAACAGTAAATTTCCTACAAGAAAAAATGAAATACAAAATGCAAATGATGGTGTGAGGATGCTTTGAGGTGCGTGAAAGTTTAGGGGGTTTAAGCAGAGTTTTATGCAGAGATTCAGGGGGATAAACTGATAAAATCTTAGTTTATATAGGATTAGGGAGAGGTTAGGAGGTTGGAGATCATCCTAATTTGGGAGATCTCCAACGGGGGAGACTCTAACTACGTAGACACGCTTTCTGCCTAGGTTAGAGGATCTGTTGGAACAAAATCTAAGCATGAAAATTTTATTTTGGGAAGAAATCGTCTGGATGTTCTATTCCAGATAAATTCGTCAGATCTGGGATGATTTCGTCTAATCTGCAATGATATCGTCCAACGGTCAAAACAAATCCTTAAAATGGCACAAAAAATAAGGAAAGCGGGTAATGGGCGGTTTGAGGGGCGGTTAACGGTTAAAATTTGAATTTTTATCTTTTTACTAAGGTTTAACTGTGCCAATTTTAGGGTGCTACATTTTGCCCCCTCTTTAGCGAGTTTTTCGAAGAAAATGGGTTAAAGACGAGTTCTTCCCGTTTTACGAGAAAGCAAAAATATACTCAATTTTCTAGACGACGATTCTTGGTCAAATCGTACGACTGCTGACTATGGTGCCTCCTCTGTGTTTTTACCCAAATTGAACATTTGAGGTAAAAGCACAAAAAAGCAAAAATTGTAAAAAAATGTTGTTGATTTGAAATAAAATTAAGAAAATAGGGTAAAACCCTAATTCATTTTTACTGTTCAATTTTATTGGTTTTTAGAGCTCTGCAGACAAAAAATGGTGGAGACAACACACCGATCGACAGAGGTCCAACGCGGGCTACGGGTAAGGATCTAATCCTAGTAAATTAGGTTTGAATTTAATTTGTGCAATTTTTTGTTTTAAATTTTGACTGTTTAGGGCATTGCGATCATTTTTAGGCCGTCGACGACGTCGGGAAGAAATCGTCCCGATTTTGTCGAAATCGTCCCTAGATCGTCGATGTCGTCAGAGGGTGAAATTTGCGAACTAGGGGCGATCTCGTTCAACAAGGGGCGATCCCCAAGTTGCAAAATCGGAGACGATTTCGTCCTACAAAGGATGATTTTGCCCAATTTGGGACGATATCATCCAATGGTGGACGATATCATTACTTGATGAAATTAAGCTTGGTTAAAATGTATTTAATTTGATTTTAATGATTGGTTGATTAATGAATTTTATTGTGTTATTTTTTGTTTTGCAGAGGGGATTACTAAAGAGTCGAGAGTGGAAATACGACGGACTAAGAGACGACATAGCCGCGCTCGATCAGGTGGAGCGCGATCGACTAGCATAGGTCGGTTTGTAGCATGTGGTAGAGATGCCACAAGTACTGACAAACATGGGGCTACTGACAGCCCTAGCAGAGAGATGGTATCCAGGGTTGTCCTGCTTTCGGTTACTGATAAGGGATATGGCTCCCACACTAGAGGATGTATGGAGGATCATGAGGATCCCCATACATGGACGGTTGATGACTCCTACGGCCAATCAAGGCCAGGCTATGATGAGGCTGACCGAAGACTCGAGCTTCACCCTGGAGAAGGGCAAAGTGAACATCGAGTCTCTAAGGCAGATGCCTAGGGCATCTAGGCTGACTCAGTTTTTGGTCGGGGTAGTAGGTGGCTTACTGCTGTGCCACCAGAGCAGGTGCAGACTACCGTGGCTCCTATCAGATGTGGTCTGTGACATGAGAGACCATGGGTACAAGTTTGCATGGGGTAGCTTTGTACTATGCTGCTTGTATAGGATCCTACACGGGGTCGTATACAAGGGAGTCCGATGTCTGGTCTTGATATCACTACTATAGGTTTGGTGCTGGGAGCACATCACGGTGCGGAGGCCGGTAGGGCTCCCACTGACAGGGGTTGACCAGGAGAGGCCCCAGGTTTTCTACTGGTGGCTATAGAGGGGGTCACAGCAGCGGATAGATCTGCCAATGTCATGGAGGTTTATAGATGACCTCATCCCAGACCAAATCACCTGGAGGCCATGGCGAGAGAACCCCGGGTGGGTAGAGGATGGGCAGGAGCTGGCTCGCATCAGGCGAGTTTGCTGGCTGAGGATGGATTGGGGAGAGGTAGAGCTCCACCACTACAATCGGGTTCTACGACAGTTCAGTATACAGTAGGGGATCCCTTATCTCAAGGATTACGAGTACTCCCAGACTGTCCGAGATAGTACCACACTAAACGGGGCTCCAGACATGCAACGGTTCTGGAGTCAGGACATGGATGATGCCCCCATCCAACTAGTGGATGGTGATGACACTAGGGTTACCAACGGATATGATTCCTGGTACGTAGGGATCTGCCCTCATCGAATGACAAGGGCACAGGGTCCGATGCATGATGTTGTGCAACGGATGGGGAGGCCACGTCAGGTTGCTATTGAGGCAGCACGGGGTCACGATGGGAGAGAGCAGCGATAGTCTCCACAGGAGAGATGCCAGAGGATGGGTCGAGCACCATAGAGACCTCAGGAGATAGGGAGGAGGGAGATGGGAGTCCCTTCTAAGTAGGGGGAGAGACCACCATCACCGGATAAGGGCAAGGGTGTCAAAGTAGGGGAGAGCAGCGAGACGGTGGCTCTCTAGGCTGAGGTTGCCTACCTCTGGGATCAGGTGTAGACATTGCAGGATGAGGTTACACAGCTCAAAGCTCAGGGCAGAGGGGCGAGTATGCAGGATTTGGCATGGTCTATGGCTCAGACTACGTTCTATCGGGGAGCATACTACTAGATGGTTCCAGAGAGCCAAATATTACAGCTACCAGTTGACATTGCGAGGCCGATTAGGATGGGGTCATCGAGGACATCGTCATAATTGATGTCGAGGACCCACAACATAGGGTGGACTCCGATGGGGTCTCCTCCTCCATCTCAGGGCAGGAGAGGAGACGAGGCTGAGAGCACGAGGACTTCTCGAGGCTAGACGCTCACTGCATAGAGATTGTATTTATTATTATATATTTTTTGAGAGGATTGAGTATGCCAGGATATTGATTGTGGCATACCAATCCAGTTTTGATATGATGTACATAATTTGTTGATATATATATATGGTATTTTTGATGATATGACTTGTGTATATGTTGTATGATGCTTTAATGTTGAATCTTGTAATTGATTATTGATGATTCATGTGATTATGTTATTTTAGAAATATTATAATTTTATGTCATGTTGTAAAATTTAAATGAAATAATCTGATGTGAATAAATTGATTTTTTTGGTGTGATTTGATGAAAATAAAAGGGACTTTTAACAATAATTTCAAAGGACATTGTCGCTGTTATAGACCATTTCATGGATTCGCCGTTCGCTCAGTCGTCAAGCTAATCCCAGTATAGAAATATTGCTAAAAGTAAAAGAATGCTTAAGAAATATGATAGGGATGATTTGTTTTCAGATTTTCATAAAAATATTATGCGTGAGATACTAAAAGAAATATGATTTTGCTAGGCATAAATTCCTAAGTGTGATAAAATTTTGAACAATTCCTTAGAAATTATACCATGGTTGCAAAATTGAATGTTGACATAATGACATGAAATAGAATAAGTGTTCGTTCGCTTTAAAGCACAATTGTGTAACATAATGATGTAAGCCATATGTTTGTTTTTTTTTTTTTTTAAATGAACAGGAAAATAAAATTAGGATAATGGTTTGCGCTAGGCATAGAATTATAGGTATAGACTTATACCATCATCGCGAAATCCAAAGAAGAAATTGATATTTTAATTTTATTGCATGATTGATTTTTGATTTTTGATAAACAGAAAATAATAATATACAAACTTGACTTTATTTGCTAGATTTTGTAATAGGTTTTTTAAAAGAATTTTGGATTTTTGGAAACAATGTATGTAATTGTTTTTATACTAAACAGATGTTCTGAAATAAGAATAAAATTTATTCCAAAAGAGTTGCAGAAATATTTTAAATTATCTCAAAGACAAATGTAGATTTATAAGGAACACTCATGTGCATATATGAGTTCATTGCCGATCTTGATTTATCATAATGATAGAGAATCTCTCAAATACAAATGTGTGTGCAATTTTATTGTTCGTTCACAAATTTTGAGCAAGATAATTTGATACAAGTAATTTGAATTAACCAAATGAATGTTCGTTGACCATGATTTATATGCATGTAACTGTACTCGGACTCATTGTGTAAGTTAGGTTATCAAGAGCTAGCTAATCCATAAGCCGACATAGGTCTATAAAAAATAAGGTCGCTAATGTGACAGACATATCACCATGCTAGGGATTACCCAAGGCCAAGCGGGTTGGGCACAAACCACCTGTTATGGGGCTTACCTCACAGTTTTCGAATAATTGAGAATTCCAGGGATTCAAGCTCATTCACCCTTCTTTTATTTTCAAGGGGTAGGGAAAGGGATTTATTGCATTTTGCTTTTGCCTTTTCTTTTTCTCTTATTTTCTTCTCTCTCTCTCTTTTTTTTTTTGTTTTTGTTTTGTATTTTTCTTGGAACTTGAGATAATGTTGAAATATTGTTGCGATGGTACAAAATGATATTTTTATTTTTCTCATTTTTTTTTTACTTTTCTTTTTCTTCCTATGCTAGGGATACTTGCTCGGATTAGCTGTAGAGCAAGGGATTTTTATTCTAGGTAGGGGTGAGCTTGTCCTTTTGTCAATTCTCAAAGATTCTAGACCATGTGCATGATAGGATAGCAGGGGAAACTTTTCACTCAAGAAACCACTTTTACTATGTAGCATGATATTGAATTTGCAATGAAATCATTTTAATGTGAAAATATATATTTGGTTCAAGTAAATAACAAGATCCGTTCTCTATGCTCAAAATCTTATTTAATTCAACTGTAGACTTTGATATAAGAGAGATTAATAATCATACAAAATAAAATCAAGATATTTATTCATGTGAATGTGAAAGTGCAGGATTTCAAATAAATGCTAATTTATCCAAAATAATTGAAAATATAACGGAAATACTTCAAGAATTGATAGGTATGAAAATAAAATATGTTTGTGAATATTTTGATAATTGTGAAGTTTTTATATTTTGATTCTGATTGATAAACTGCAAGAAGAAATACTATTACTGTTTTTGAATTTTTTTTTATATAAATGGCTAAAATGAAACAATATGCAAAATACAATATATACAAATTATGAAATGACCCAATGTTATGCATAATAACGCTTAAGATGCATAATGTTCATAGGTTCTTTAATATCTTTACCATCTAAGGTAGCTAATCGATATGCTCCCGATCCAAATTCAGCAGTGATGACATATGGTCCGAGCCAGTTGGGCTCAAATTTACCTTTAAGGTATTTAGTTGCATTAGTATTTTTCTGATTTTCTTTTAAGACAAGGTCGTCGATCTCAAAGGATCGCTGATGAACTTTCTTGAGGTATGCTCATTTAAGCTTGTTTTGGTAGGCACGAAGATGCTCCAAAGCATTGATGCGCTTTTCATCTAGGAGTTCCAGTTGACTAAGTCTGCCAGCATGATATTCATCTCCTACTTCAGTATCTTGAAGTAGCAGAGCCAAAGA
Source organism: Wollemia nobilis (assembly GCA_028583015.1). Taxonomy (NCBI): domain Eukaryota; kingdom Viridiplantae; phylum Streptophyta; class Pinopsida; order Araucariales; family Araucariaceae; genus Wollemia; species Wollemia nobilis. The sequence continues at coordinate 3,774,253 of JAQPPZ010000755.1, read as the reverse complement.
AGGAACTTCTAATTCAAAGGGAAAAACTACTTTAGTGCCATAGACCAAAACAAATGGGGAAGTGCCTGTGGGAGTACGAACGCTAGTTCGATAGGCCCACAAAGCAGGATATAATTGAATATGCCAATCTCGACCATATTTGCTGACCAGTATTTTAAGGATTTTGATTAATGTTTTATTAGATGCTTCTACTTGGCCATTACCCTGAGGATAATAGGGAGTGGACCAACGATGTTGAATTTTATACTTTTGACATAATTTCTTAACATCTTTATTTTTAAAACAAGTTGCATTGTCTGAAATGAGATTTGCAGGGATTTCAAACCTACAAATAATTTGATTAAAAATAAACTTGGAAACTTAGCTTCCAGTGCAAGAAGCTAATGACATAGCTTCAACCCACTTCATGAAATACTCAGTGGTGATTATGATAAATTTGTGTCCATCAGATGACACAGGGTTCATTTTTCCAATGATGTCTAAGCCCCATTTTGAAAAGGGCCAAGGAGATGAAATAGCTTGTAGTTCTTGTGCAGGCGCATGGACAAGGTCAGTGTGTTTCTGGTACTTGTCGCAATGGCACACATAATCATGTGCATCATTATCCATGGTAGGCCAAAAATATCCTATCCTAAGGAGCTTCTTAGCAATGGCGCTACCACTAAAATGCCCCCGACAAGATCCATTGTGGGCTTCACTCAAAGCTGATTTAGATTCTGCTAGATTCAAACATCTCAATAAGATGCCTTCAAAAGATATCCTATACAAGGTATTACCAATAATCACGAAGCGACTTGCTCGTCTACATAATAACCTGTGCTGGTTGCTATTACAACCTTCAGGGAAGGTCCCATTTTGTAGAAAATTAAATAAATCAGTGTACCATGGTTCAGGAGTAGTTTCGTTGATTAGAAACACATCCAAAGGTTCTAAGCATGATTTTATTAAAGTGGTTTCCTAGAGTCAATGAATAATTATGGTAGCATATTCGTCATCTAACTCCAAGGGCAAAAGAGATGTAGCTGCAGCCATAGCGTCAGCCGCACGATTGTTAGTTCGAGGAATAGCTTCCAAGGTAACTTGATCAAACAAAGATAATAATTGTAAGACATATGCTTTGTATGAACGCAATTTATCATCTTGGATTTGATAAACATCATTGAATTGATTTATGACAAGTTGAGAGTCACCAAAAACCAATAGATTGTTAATTTATAGCGCTAAAGCAGCTCGTAATCCAAGGATAAGAGCTTCATATTCAGTAGTGTTATTAGTACAAGCAAATGTTAGTTTGAAGGACAGAGGTATAAGATGTTTCTATGGAGATATTAAAATAATACCTGCACCAGCCCCACTCATACATCAGGCTTCGTCAAAGTATAGGGACCATTGCTCTGGATGGTTTGCCTCTAGTTTAAGGCATTCATCGAGAAACTCAATGATGAGGGGATGGGTAGACTCTAAGGGTGCATCGGCTAATTGATCTGCTATGATTTGACCTTTAACAAACTTCTATCCTATAAACATGAGTTCAAACTCACTTAGCGCAAGAACCCACTTTGCTGTGTGACCAGATAAGTACGATCGACTCATGAGATATCGCAAAGGGTCGAATTTAGCAATAACATACATTTTCTGGCTGAGCATATAATGTCGTAATTTTTGTGTAGAAAATATGACTACTAGACATAACTTCTCTAATACGGTATAGCGATTTTCATAACTAATTAAGGTTCTACTAATGTAATAATTAGCACGTTCTTTCTTCTCATCATCAAGTTGAGCTAACATAGCTCCTAGGGAAAAATCAGAAGCAGAAATGTACAAAATAAATGGACGATAAGATCTAGGTGGTGAAAGCACCGGTGGTTTAAGGAGATATTTTTTGAGTTCGAATGCTTCTTGACATTCGTCGTCCCAATGAAAAGGGACATATTTCTTAAGAATCTTAAGAAAAGGTTTGGTTTTGTCTGCCAACTTATCAATAAAGCGACAAATAGCTTGAAGCTTACCTTGTAGACTTCGTAATTTTGATATATTTATGGGTGCGGGCATATCAGTGATAGTCGCGATCTTGAGAGGGTCAATTTCAATGCCACGTAAAGAAAATATAACCCCTAATAATTTACTGGACTTAACTCCGAATATACATTTGGCTAGATTTAGTCAGATAAGATATTCCCTTAACCGATAAAATACTTTTATCAGGTATTTTAAATGATCGTCTTCTTTGATGGAACGAGCTATAATATCTTCTACATAATCATGTAGAATATCATGCATCATATCATGAAAGATATAAGTCATGGCTCATTGATAAGTTGCACCTACATTCTTTAAACCAAATGGCATCACTTTCCAACAAAAGGTTCCCCAAGGGGTAATAAATGTTGTTTTAGCATGATCTTCAGGAGCTATCCTGATCTGATTATAACCAAAGAATCCATCCATTAGGGATATCATTCTGCTCCCAACAATAAAATCAATGATCTGATCCATGTTGGGAAGAGGAAAATCATCTTTAGGGCATGCAACATTGACATATCTGAAGTCTGTGCAAACCCTAACTTTGGTAGCTTCTTTCTTAGTTACCGGAACTACATTCGAGATCCATTCAGCATAATCAATGGCTTGTATAAAAATAACCTTCAAGAGCTTTTCTAATTCTCCTTTGACTAGTAAGGCCACTTTAGGATGCATTTTTCTAAGTTTCTGTTTAACAGGTTTAGCATCTAGATGGACTACTAGGTGATGCATAACTACAGAAGGGTCTAATCCTGGCATATATTCATATGTCCAAGCAAATATGTCTTCATATTGTTTAAGGAATGCAATGTATTCATCTTGTTTTTATTGACTCAATTCTGATCCAATGTTGATTATGTGAGGGTTATCTTTGGTTCCAATGTTAATTTTTATGATGTTTTCTATTTCCATGTGTAGATCTTTCTCAAAATTAGGTGGGGCGTGTGAAATGCCTAATTCTTGTAATTCTTCCAAGGTTAGCTTGGATAATTCGTCTTGAGGAGTCGTGGCCTCAAGCTGGGATATACTAGGTATAGAGCCATCGAAATAAAATTCGTTATGTAACAATTCCTCAATGGAGACATCATGAAAGATATCCCCCTCCAACTCATCATCGGATTCGACAATCATCTCAGGGTAAGCTATGGATAACATATTACATGTAAGAGGCTTAAAATGCAAGACATCCCGTTTATCCAGATAATCTTGGTAACATATGAGGTGGTCATCATCCTCGAATGGGAAGGGCTGACCTGTGCTAGGAAATAGGCCCACACCACATCGGGCAGGCCATGGTTCTACCTCAAAAGGTTCTTTCATACCATTCTGGAAAGGTCCAAAAACTTTCCCTTTATATCCCAATTTAAGCATTATGGGCTTAGATTTAATATACTCATTAGCAAAATAGCATCTAGCATATCCATCACAATGTGTCTTGATGTTTCTAGGTATTCTTCCCTAGTCATATCCATTATAAATAAAAGCACAACTCCCTACTTGGTAAATACTTCCCATAGGCTGTGGGAGGCCCAAGGTACGAGGAGAGGGTGGGAGTTTATTAAAAATAAGGGAATCTTGCATGGCAATGTTTGTTTTTTTTTATATAAGAATTTTAGATAAATCGGGTAAGAGTTCATCAGTAAGAGCATAAGAGGTAGAAGAATCATTTCCTATGTCATCGGATGTGGAAAGTATGCCTGTAGTGGATGTCGGTGTTATAGAGATATCGATGGATGATTCTATAGGTATGGAAGTTATAGGAGTAAAACAAGAAGCATTAGTTGTAGTTTTAGGATATTTTTGAGGTCCTAATGTGGTTTGTTCGGAATATGGTTGAGCTATATGTAGAGGTGTAGTTGATGGGGAAATAGTAGATGATGTTATGGGTGTGTGTTTCACACGTTTAGACGAATGATGAGAATTAGGATGTGTGGATGACATAGTAGGGCAAAATTGAACTCCAACAGGTTCTGCCAAAACACACATATCAAAGGGTCTAGGATCACCATGAATGGTAATCGACTGATTTTTAAATTCAAATTTCACACACTGATGTAAAGTTGAGGGAACAGTTCGCATCGCGTTGATCCAAGGGTGACCCAAAAGTATATTGTACGATGCAGGGCAATGTACGTTCTCGGACCAACTTGCAAGGGGATAGAAATAACTCCACATGTTTCTTGTGTTTCGTCATTGAAGGCTTTTATGATCATATTAGTTCTTTTCATTTCATCACTTCTAAACCCAAATATTTGGTAGAAGTCAAAAGTGCATATATTTAAGGATGAACCATTATCGATCAAGACTCGTTTAACTGCTACATCCCCAATTAGGGCAGTAATATATAAGGGGTTATCCTTATGTAAACTATGTTGCGGTATATCTCTATATCGAAAGTCAATACAATCGACTTCTCGAGTTATGATAGTATTGGACATGGCTTCAGGTTGAATATTTTGTGGTACCATCATTTGGCTTAATGTGAGCATTAATTCATCCCTATGGGTAGGAGAAGATCTTAAAATTTCCAAAGGGAAATTCTAGCTGTAGTATTTGATAATTTTTCATTAATATTATAAGGAGGCTTAGGTTGAACATTAGGCGCATGATGTCCTTTATTGGGATTTTTCAAAACAAATGGAGCTAATCCATCGTTCTGAGTTTGATCCTATTGAGATTTTTGAGCCTGTTGTCTGGTAACGGCTCCGATGGTACCTATAATATTATTTTGCGGATGATGAATGGGCCTTGGTCTAGCGTTTATGGCTTGTTCATTAGAAATTAATTATTGAGACGATGGTCGAGTAGTGACTCTCCTAGGAAATGGTTCTTCTGGAACCATAGAACTTGTGATAGGTTGAATGGGATATGATTCATCTTCAAAACTATTCGATTGATTTGAGGTGATTTCCATGTCACTTTCAGTCTCATATTTGGTATCACTAAGATCAGGGGTCCGAATATTATATAGAGGTCTAGTCATAACCATGGATAAAGTTGTGTCAAATACTTCCACATCATGAGTAGGTGAATGTCCACTAATAGTTCCTACATATCGGGTAGGAGGGGGAACATTATGATGCTCAATTTTATTAGCCACCTCTTTACCATGCTTTGGTAAAGGATGTTGAAATATGTCCAAGGATTGATTGACATTCTGATTCTGATTTTGAGGGATGTTCTTTTGAGCATTATTAGGAGGATTTTGTTTAGGTTGAAATGCTTGCACCTCCATATCATTGTTATCAATCAGGTCTTGTATTTTATGTTTTAATATTTTACAAGAATTGGTAGCGTGTCCAGGCCCTCTATGGAAATCACAATGTAAATCAGCTCTGTATCCGGGTATAGTTGGATCAGGTTCCCGGATATTTGGTAATTGGATCATTCCTCGCGCTAGTAATTATGGGAGAATGGTTGATAAGGGTTGATTTAACCTAGTAAATTCTTGGGGTGGTTTATCAGGAGGTTTTAGTATAAATTTCTCTGTTGTTTTCATAGTATTAACATTGGCAACGTTTTTGCTATCAGTGAATCCATCGCCCACAACTTGTTTGTTTTTATATTGATTTCTGGATGTTTTCTCATCATCTTTGTTTTTAAGTTGACCTCTCCTAACAAGAGCATATTCCAATATTCAAGCTAAATCTATAGCTTGATCGAAGGTGGTCAAGGTAGAAGTTGATAACTCATAGGATAACTGTTCTTGTAAATTATTGATAAAGATATCCAAAATTTCCCGATAAGGTAACACAAAGTGTAATTTTCCTATCAACTACCTCCATCGAGCTAAGAAGTCAGCAAAACACTCATATTTGTCTTGTTTTAGGTTGTACAAATATTTAATAGTTACATGCCTTTCAATATAGGCACTAAATTGATGCACAAAAGACTTGGCGGTCTCTTCAAAATTTCTCAAAGAATGAGTGGGTAATTGATAATACCACTCCAATGCCATCCCTCATAAAATTTTTGGGAACACTTTTAGTAATAACAAATCATCATGGGATATATCATGGCACGCTATCCTCAACATACGAAGATGCTCTATGGGATCTTTAGTTCCTTTATATATAGGTGGGACAGGCATAGGAAAGTGTTTAGGATATGGTTGTGCTACAACTATAGGATCTAGAGGCTGACTACACATCTCTCGATAATTGTACGAGGGATGGTAGGGATCTATCTGGTCCATGCGGGAGACTAATTGTTTCACCATGGTTTCCAGATTACCCGTTTTTCCACCATGTTGGTTTGGTGGTACATGATTATGGGATTTGTGAGCGTAGGAAAGCGTGACATAAGGATTAGATGCTATATTGCTGTTATGCAAATGGTTGGTAGAAAGAGTATTATGAAGAAGATTTGTTGTAGCATTATGTTGTATCCCAGATTGTTGGAAATTGGTATTTGGTTTTGTTTTAGGCTTTTGTTGATTTGAAGTATATTAATCAATAGCTTGGCAAAATAGAGCAGTGAATGAAGGTTTCTTTTGTGTGGGAATAACCGTAGGCTTGATAACAGGCACTCTAGGTGGTTGGGTAACCTGTTGTTGTTGCGTGTTTTGGATTATAGCGGCCATATCCAAATTGGATGGTCCAACTTGATCACTTTCTTGATCAACGAAGGACAAAGGATTAGTGCGTGTGTGATATATGTCTTCTAGGGTTGCTTGAGTGTCACTAATTTGATCTTTGTCCATATGGACTGCTCTATTAAGAGTGCCAATATTAGTATTGAGGAACTTCCAGAAATGTTCCATGTTCTCAAAAGTAATAGCTCCTTTTGGAGATATTTTAGGGGATGAGGACCCTTCCTCTCTATCATTTTCTTTTTTTTCATTTCCTATAGCAAATTCTTCTTCTTGTTGGTCAAAGGTTCCTTCTTCCTGAATTGGGTCTTCAGGAAGGACATATGGGTTATTTCCTAGTTTTCTTAACCAATCTTCTTCTACTTCAGTCTATTTTCCATTCCTGAGTCTAGTCATTATGTCTAAATTTAGATTTTAGCAAATATATATTAATATATTTGCAATAAATTTAGGAGGTATATATATTTTAATTATATACCTACTATAATACTTAAAAGAAAATGTTTTGATTTTTTGTTATGATTTTGTTTTGTTTTTATTTTTTTATTTTTTTTTTGTTTTTGTTTTTTTGTTTTATGCTTATAAAGACAATAAACAACACACTAAATGCAAGAAATAATAATAATAAAAGAATAGCTTAGTTTTCTATAAATAGTTTATAGATGTCATTTATAGGATCAAGTTCATCAGGAGTCATGAAATGCTCCTCTTCAAATTGGAAATGGTTTTTCAAGAACTTGATAAAGTGTGCTATAGTGATATTATCTGTTTTAGACTCTGACTGGTAGAAATAAAGTTCATGGCAATACTCTCAATATAACACAGCTCTAGGAAATCTATTCCATATTTTTCTATCCGTAAGAACGACCTCTTGATCCTCTATATGAGATAGAAATTTATGTACTACAACTGCATTCTCAAGGTATTCCTCAAAGGTGTACAACTTTGAAGACACACAGGCTTTTTTATCTGCTAACCACCTATGGAACGCTCTCTAAAGTTCATGATATAAGGTCACTTGATCAGGATCCAGGATTCTATCTAGGACAAACCTCTTAATTTGCCTAAGTTCTGTTAACCTAGATCCAATGATACCCAATATCCTATCAAGTTCATCTCACAAAGGTTGAACCCTATTTTTTTGAGGTACTCTAAGCACAGAAGTAATCTCTATAGATACTAATTGATTCTCAACATTAATGGTGACAACTCATATTTTATTATAATCTACCATCTAAATGTGATATGCAATCTTTGATTCTAAATGCATTTATGTTATGTTTTTTTTTTTGGATTATTTTCAAAAGGTTTTTAGTTTTCATGTCGGGTTCACAAAAATGTATCACTCCAAATATTTTGCATCCTTACCTTCAGGCTATAGGATCCGCGCCCGAAATGGGGATGCGAGAAGGATGGGACAATACCTTAGACTGAGAGGCCCTTTGAAGGTCTCGCATCTCGGGGGAGGGGTATAAGGGTGAATTTTTGATGGATGGTGGGTTCACCAAGAAACTTTTGAGTGGCAGTTTCCACACCTAGGTTGATAGTAGGTTTGATGTGTTCATTTTGCGCTTTAATAATTCAATTCCTAGGTTTGGCCAAGATGAATCTAAACTATTCTATATGCCAATGCTGATTCTATGAATACAAAAAATATGAATAAATGCTAAACACAAAGAATATGCTAAAGGGGACATAACATACCTAATTCTGAATGTCTAATGAATATTCTGAGTTTTGTAGCAGTCTAGATCGTCTCAAATCGTACGTAATCATCTGAGATCATACAAGATCGTCATCAATCTGACGAATTTGTCAAATGAATTTGTTAGAAACCTGCAATCACAGGAATGGATACAAAATACCAAAGATGCAACTGCAAAAGCAGAGGATAATGATAGGAATAATAGCAAATAGGCCTAAATAATAGATTCAAATAACAAATAAGAGAAATGTAGTAGATTTAATGATTGATTTTAACTTTATCATGCGGTTATGCTAAATGAGGTGAACTCCAAGATGCATAAATATAATAACTAAGATAATGTACAGAGAAATGTAGAAAACAATAAAGAGATGCAAACTCTGGGCTCTGATTGTGATGCAGGAGCATCCGGCGATAGCAGGGCAATCTTGCATCAACCAAATTTTTCTAAGTATTGTGTTTTATTTCTTTTCTTTACAAGGCAGAAGTCCGTTGCGATATCGCGACGTCGTGATATCGCAACATTAAAAATGGAACCAAGGCAAGGTGAAAGTTTGTCGCGATATCGCGACATCAAAAGAGGGGACCAAAGCAAGGTGGAAGTTTTTCACGATATCGTGAAATTAAAAAGAGAACCAAGGCGAGGCGGCAGTATGTCACGATATCGCGACATTAAAAAGGGAAACCAATGTGAGGCAGAATTTTGTCGCGATATTGCAACATCAAAAAAAAGAACCAAGCAAAGGCAGAAGTTTGTCGTGATATCGTGACATCGCGACATGTCGCGATATCGTGACCAAAAGAAGGCAATTAATAATTGGACATGCGGACGGCCAGGCGCACAAAAAAAGAGGCGACAGTCACAGGTGGACGTTCTGACAAAGCGACAGTTGCAGGTCATGGGCAATATGGATGAGACAGCAGTTCAAAAGAACAGTCTGACAAAACGACGGTTGCAGGTCAAGGGTCTCTTTAATGCATGCTTTCATGGCGGATCGGGGCAGTTGCCCATTTATGGAAAGAAAATTGAAAACCCGACCGAGGAAGCCGATTTTGGAGGTTTTTGAAATGTTTTCTGCCTGGTGGGTCATTAATGACCTAGAGGGTCAAGACCTTGATAAAAACTCAGAGACTGTAAGGGAACGGGATGGTGAGTTAGAGATTGAGAGGGGGAAGAATTATGCCGATGGACGGTATTGTAACACTGTGGTAAGAAAATTACAGAGAAATGATATCAAGTTTGTCTGTGTGAATCTCGGCTCGCCATCAAGTGGTATCAGAGCGGGAGCTCCTGAGCATGTAACATATCGCCGAAAGAGAGGCAGTTACACTAGGATCTATGGAAGGGTTTGTAAGGGAAGAAAGGAAAATGCCTCCACGAAGAAACCATGGTGGAGTAAGAAATGTGGTGCCGGCGAAAGATTTTCGAGCTTTGCAGAGGCAAGTCAGGCCCTGCAAGAAGAGCTACGTAGGAGGCACGAGCCCGAAAGGGATGAAGGAAGTGAAGACGAAGTTGATGAAGAAGAAGACCAGTTTGAGGAAGAAGAAGAGGTTGTAGATCCTGCACAAGCCAGGTTGTACAAAGCCATCTCCCAGATTGGAAAGAAACCAAAAATGGAAGTTTCTACATATTCAAGAAACCTAAATCCAGAAGAGGTGATTGACTGGATAAATGACCTAGAAGAATATTTCGAGTATGAGGAGATTGAAGACCCTAATCGGGTCAGATTTGCTAAGACCAAGCTGAAGGGTCATGCTAGCATCTGGTGGAAGGGAATACAGCTGGAAAGGAATAGAAGAGGGAAGGAAAGAATAACAAGATGAGATAGAATGATGGAAAAGCTGAAAAGACAGTTTATTTCGATAGATTATGAGTTGGATCTGCTAAGGAAAATGCAGAGTTTGAGACAGACAAACAAAACTGTCCAAGAATACACCGAGGAGTTTTACAAGATCTCTATTAGAACTGGGCACTTAGAGGCAAACAAGGAGAAGGTGGCCCATTATATCAATGGGTTGAGACTCAGTATCCAAGAGGAGCTGAGCCTAGTTCGGGTAAGCACCATTGAGGATGCTTACCAATTTGCCCTAAAGGTGAAAGAAAAGCTGAATAGACGATTTGAAGGCAAGCAAAGAGGAAGGGGCCATGGTGGAAGAACTGGTGGAAGGACCAGTGGAGAAAAATACAAAGATCTGAAGAAGATCGGTGAAACAAGTAGTAACCAGGATCAAAAGGAAGAGGATATTTATCAGCCCCGTGATCAGAACAACTACCCAAGAGGACGGGATGGATCAGGACGAGGGTTTGGAAGAGGAGTATTTCATGGGGCTTGTTTCCACTGTGGCAAAGAAGGACATCGAGCATTCGAGTGTCTGCAACACCGAGAAAGGATGAACAAGAGACCGGATGGTCCAGCCAGGGCTGCTGTAGCAAAGGAAGATGTTGAATCTGAACATTTTGAAGAAGTAGAGAGAGGAGAGGCAATGATCATGAGGAGAGTCTTGCTGAATGAGGAGGAGGGCGTAGACCAGAGGAGAAGCTTATTTTGCACAAGGTGTAAATGCACGGGTAAGATTTGTAATATTATCATTGACAACAGTAGCACGGATAACCTGGTTTCGAAAGGAATGGTTACAAAGCTACAACTAGAGAGGAAGAGACACCCGCATCCATATCGGATCACGTGGTTGCAGGAGGACCATAGGGTTTTAGTCAGTGAGCAATGCCTGGTGAAATTCAGTATTGGGACTTACCGTGATGAGGTCCTGTGTGACATCCTACCCATGAATGCTTGCCATTTGCTATTGGGAAGGCCATGGCATTTGACAGGTGCATGATTCATGATGGTCGTGCCAACACCTACTCTGTAACAAAGAATGGAACGCATCATAAGCTGAAACCCCTAAAGGAGGTGGAAGAAAAGGTATGTGGCGGTGCCAGAATTTGCTTAGTTGATGTTAGAAAAGTTTTAGATGATTTGAAGCATGAACATTTGTGTTATGCAATAATTCCTAGAGTTAGGGAGAAAAAATGCAAAGATACCCCAGTAGAAGTCCTAGATCTGTTGGAGGAATTTCCAGATATTGTATTTGATAATGTGCCTGAGGGTTTACCCCCAGTAAGGAAGATCAACCACCATATAGATTTGGTGCTAGGATCGAGCTTGCCAAATAAAGCTGCACATAGAATGATGCCTGTAGAAACTGAGTTAAACAGGCAGGTCCAGGAGTTGTTGGATAAGGGATTGATTCAAGAAAGTTTGAGCCCATGCGTAGTACCTGCAGTGCTAGCACCAAAGAAATATGGAGAGTGGAGAATGTGTATAGATTCTTGAGCCATCAACAAGATCACAATAAAATATAAATTTTCATTGCCAAGAATGGATGACATAATGGACTTTTTGAGTGGAGCCAAGTACTTCACCAAGATTGACCTCAAGAGTGGTTACCATCAGATTCGTGTCCGAGAAGGAGATGAGTGGAAGACAGCCTTCAAGACCAGAGAGGGCTTGTATGAGTGGTTGGTCATGCCATTTGGGCTATCCAATGCACCTAGTACCTTCATGTAGCTGATGAATGAGGTACTGAAGGAGTTTTTAGGCAAATTTGTCATTGTCTATTTAGATGATATATTAATATTTAGCAGAACCCTAGAGGAGCACCTGGCGCACATCAGAAGGGTTTTTGAGAAGCTGCGGGAGGAGCGATTATTAATTAATCTAAAAAAGTGTAATTTTGTAAAGGAGTTAGTATACCTGGGATTTGTCATCTCAGCAGAAGGTCTAAAAATGGACCCAAAAAAGGTGAGAGCTATCATCGAATGGCCTACCCTGAGAAGCACAACAGAGGTATGATCATTTCATGGTCTAGCCAGCTTTTACAGAAAATTCATTAGAAATTTTAGCAGCATTTGTGCACCCCTCACAGAAACAATGAGAGGGGATAAGAAAGAATTTAAGTGGACCTTAGGGGCTGATAGGAGCTTTGATGTATTGAAGAAAAAGGTCACAGAACAACCTATTTTGGCACTTCCAGACTTTAACAAAGTATTTTAGGTAGACTGTGATGCCAGTGGTAGTGCAATAGGAGTTGTACTGAGTTAGGAAGGCAAGCCTGTTGCTTACTTTAGTGAGAAGCTCAATGATGCTCAGAAAAAGTATTCAGTTTATGACCAAGAATTTTATGCTATGGTTCAGGATCTAAAGAAGTGGAGGCATTATTTGTTGCCAAAAGATTTTGTTCTATTCACTGATCATCAGGCCTTACAGTACATTAACAGCCAAACAAAACTGAATTAGAGGCACTTGAAGTGGGTTGAGTTTCTCCAAAGCTATACCTTTGTGTTGAAGCACGAAGCGAAAAATCAAACAGAGTTGTAGATGCCTTAAGTAGAAGGCAGAATTTGCTGATTGAAATGACAGTGGAAGTGGTAGGATTCGAAGAACTGAAGGGTCTGTACCTTGAAGATCCTGATTTTGCAGAAGCCTGGATGGCTTGCTTGGCACCTGTTACTTTGGATAGGACAAAATGGTTGGATTTTCTAATTCAAGATGGAATGTTATTCAGAGGAAGTAAATTATGCATTCCAAGGAGTTCCATGCGGGAGAACTTAGTCAAGGAGAAACACAACGGAGGACTGGCTGGACATTTTGGTCGGGATAAGACCATTGCCCTAGTGAGTGAGAACTATTATTGGCCGCAACTACAGCAAGATGTGAAAAGGTTTGTGCAAAGTTGCAGAATATGCCATATGGCAAAAGGCATGAGGCAGAACACAGGATTATATCAGCCGTTACCTGTACCTGAGAGGCCATGGGAGGACATCAGCATGGATTTCATTCTTGGGTTGTCGAGAACACAAAGGGGAAATGACTCCGTATTTGTGGTGATTGACAGATTATCCAAGATGGCACATTTTATTCCTTGCTAGAAAACAAGTGACGCGGTTCACATTGCAGGGTTGTTTTTCAAGGAAGTGGTGCGACTTCACGGTCTACCAAAAAGCATAGTTTCTGACAGAGATACAAAGTTTGTTGGGTATTTCTGGAGAACATTGTGGAAGAAGTTGAAGACAAATTTGAAGTTCAGTTCTACATACCACCCACAGACTGATGGACATACAGAGATGGTAAATAGAAGTCTGGGTAATTTATTAAGATGCTTGATAGCAGATAAACCCAAGGGATGGGATTTGGTTTTGCCGCAGTTGGAATTTGCATACAACAATTATGTCAACAGGAGTACAAACAAATCTCCATTCCAAGTCATATATGGAAACAGCCCAAGAAATGTTTCTGAGCTGAGGAAATTAGATAAAGGAGAAAAGTGCAGTGCCGAGGCTGAGGAATTTGCGAAACAGATGAAAAGCCTGCATGAAGAAGTAAATAAGCAAATTACAAAAATGAATACTCAGTATAAGACAAGATCAGACCAAAAGCGATGGTTCAAAGAGTTCGAAGTGGGAGATGAAGTCATGGTCCATCTCAAAAAAGAAATATTTTCTACCAAAACTTATAACAAATTGAAGATGAAGAAGTTTGGGCCATGCAGAATACTGGAAAAATGGGAGTCAGGCAATGCATATAAAGTGGACTTGCCAAGTGGGCTTGACATTTTGCCTATTTTTAACATATTAGATTTAGTGGAATACCATGAGGGAAATAGTACAGAGGCACCAAGTACAGAATTGTGGGGCACTCCAGAATCTAACCCAACCACAGAGGAGATCGAGGAAATATTAGATACTCGTGAAGGCAGAAGCACAAGGAACAAACAGTATTATGAATACTTGATAAAGTGGAAGGGCAGACCTGTAGAAGATGCAACTTGGTTGTCAAAAATAGAGGTTGACCGCCTGGGTCTTCCCCTAATAGAACAGAAGTGAGGATCACTTCTCATTTTACCCCGAGTGTCTGATGTAGGAGCATCCGACGACAGCAGGGCAATATTGCATCAACCAAATTTTTTTCTAAGTATTGTGTTTTATTTCATTTCTTTACAAGGTAGAAGTTCGTCACGATATCACGACATTGCAATATTGCGACGTCGCGATATCGTGACATCAAAGGAGGGAACCAAGGCAAGGTGGAGGTTTGTCATGATATCACGACATTAAAAAGCGAACCAAGGTGAGGCAGAAGTATTGTCGCGATATCGCGACAATCAAAAGAGGGGACCAAAGCAAGGCGAAGGTTTGTCGCGATATCGCGACGTCGCGATATTGCGACGTTAAAAAGAGAACCCTGGGCGAGGCGGAAGTCTATCATGATATCACGACGTCGCGATATCGTGACATTGAAAAGAGAAACCAAGGCGATGCGGGAGTTTGTCGCGATATCGCGACGTCGTGATATCGTGACATCAAAGAAAGAACCAAGCAAGGGCAGAATTTTGTCACGATATCGCAACCAGAAGAAGGCAATTAAGAATTGGACACGCAGATGACCAGGCGCACGAAAAAAGAGGCGACAGTCATAGGTGGACGTTCTGACAAAGCGACAGTTGCAGGTCATGGGCAATATGGATGAGACAGCAGTTCAGAAGAACAGTCTGACAAAACGGTGGTTGCAAGTCAAGGTCTCTTTAATGCAGGCTTTCATGGCGGATCGGGGCAGTTGCCCATTTATGGAAAGAAAATTGAAAACCCGGTCGAGGAAGCCGATTTTGGAGGTTTTTGAAATGTTTTTTGCCTGGTGGGTCATTAATGACCTAGAGGGTCGAGACCTCGATAAAAACTTAGAGACTGTAAGGGAACGGGATGGTGAGTTAGAGATTGAGAGGGGGAAGAATTATGCCGATGGACGGTATTGTAACACTGTGGTAAGAAAATTACAGAGAAATGATATCAAGTTTGTCTGTGTGAATCTCGGCTCGCCATCAGATTGCCCCCAATCTGGACTATAGTCGGGATCGCCTCCAATCATACAAGATCATCTATGCTCCTCGACAGGATCATCCGAAATTGCCTGGAATCGCTTGCAATGATCCGAGCTAGCTTTGATTGAAAAATAGTAAAGTTCCTGCAAGAAAACATGAAATACAAAATGCAAATGATGGTGTGAGGATGCTTTGAGGTGCATGAAATTTCAGGGGGTTTAAGCAGAGTTTCAGGCAGAGAGTCAGGGGGATAAATTGAGAAAATCTCAGTTTATATAGGATTAGGGAGAGGTTAGGAGGTTGGAGATCATCCCAATTTGGGAGATCTCCAACGGGAGAGACTCTAACTGCACATACACGCTTTCTGCCCAGGTTAGAGGAGCTGTTGGAACATAAGCTAAGTATGAAAATTCAGTTTTGGGATGAAATCGTCTGGACATTCTATTCCAGACGAATTCGTCAGACCTGGGATGATTTTGTCTAATCTGCGACGATATCATCCAACGGTGAAAACAAATCCTAAAAATGGCACAAAAAACAAAGAAAGTGGGTAACGGGCAGTTTGAGGGGCGGTTAACAGTTAAAATTTTAATTTTTATCTTTTTACTAAGGTTTAATTGTGCCAATTTTAGGGTGCTACAGTTCTATAGATATTTTTGATTTCGTGCTTTTTAACAACACAAATAATTGAGAGCAACTAGTTAAAAAATCAACTAGAATTGTGCTTAATAGATGCACTTTAAATGGTAACAATAAATTCACCTTATTGCTCCACTAATTTTTCAAAATGATCTTAATAGTTCCACTGCAACCTTTCAAATATAATATGGAATAAATTCTTTTGAATTTCACTACAAACACAGTTGTAGGATCTAGTCTTCTTTTTCAATATATAAGATAGGTAGTTGATTGTAAATTCTAAAATCAACTCCTAATTATGCAAATGAACCTTAAAAGGAATTTTTATCTTTTTATTTTTGGAGACTGTAATTCAATTTTCATCTTTGCAACTTCTGATCTAACATAAGGTGCTTTAACAAATATGCTTAGTAATCCGATTAATGAATTTACTTGTACAAATAGTTGCTTACCTTTTTATAGCTTTTGTAGAGAATTTAGATCAAGCTTGTTGCTTTAGATTTCTACAAATTTTGTTAGCTTTTCCAAATAGCTCCTCCTTCACCAAAAAGAGATCTCAAACTTTCTTTCATAAGCCTGGGGTTTGGTGGTTTGTTCTTCTCTAGTAATCTTCTTCTTTCTACCATGGATTCAGAGGAATATTTATGCCTTCTTGAAAGGTATTCTTCAAATCTATCAGCTTTAAAAATATTCTTTTATCTTCAAGTATTCTTGTCGAATTTTATCTTCAAGCAAGATCTTCTTCTCAAGACTTTGAATATCTTGAGGTCTTTTGTATATTCTTTGGTACTCCTTGCAAATTCTCATTCTTATCCTAATTGGGCTTTGTTTTCAGATGGCAATAATTGTCCCAAATATTTTCCTTATTATAATTTTTCTTTTTGATGGAGAATTTCTTCTAGGAACTCTTTTAATGATCTTGATTTAGCAACAAGGCTCTCCAAGCATTTTTCCTTGAGACCTCTCCTAGGTCTTCGATTCTATAGCTACTTTGGACTTCCTTGAGACCTTATTCTTTAAATTCTGGAATTGAAATTCCTTCTTGGATCTCTTGATTATACTACTTCTAGATTTGAACAAGGCTCTTCTAGTTCTTCTCGTCCTTCCAAGACTAGAAGTTTCTTCAATGAGATTTTCACGTGATCTCTTCACCTTCAAGTTTGCTTCAGGTGTTGGATTGATTTTGAAGAAAATACTCTTCCTAAATTTCTTGTAGGAAGTTTCCCAACTTATTGAATCTCCTTTCCCTGCAATAAATGATTAGTACTAAAATTTGAATATGCTTCTAAATTAGGTACTCTCTTCTAGATTCTTCTTCAGGATCAAGGCTTTTGTGGCCTTTTTTTAGATCAAGGCTTTTGTGGCCTTTTCTTAGATCAAGGATTCTATGGTATTTTTAGGATCGAGGCTTCTATGGCATTTTCTTCTATGAAGTTGACTTTATCCATAAATATCTTCAATCTGTAGACTTTATTTTGACTCCTCCTAGAGTCTCTTTTGTAGTATTATTCTTTTACAACAACTAATCTCTGCACTATGAAGGCACTCCAACGTTCGGGTAATAAAGTTGAAATCTTCTAGATTTCTATTTTAGGAGGTACCCCAATCATATGAGGGTTAGTTACCTGCAATAAAAGAAACTTCAGGCAATAGTAAAAATTTTAGATCTCGTAGATGAGCTTCACTAGTTGATTCATCAAACTAGTGGATCAAATGTTGAGTCCTTATCTTCACGAGTTTTTTTTTTTGTAACTCTGTTGGAAGACTCTGAGCTAAATGAATTTCAAAATTTATTTTTTTATTTTGTTCTACCAAACAATCTTAATGAAATTCACATGCAATGGGTTCAATGGAACATCCAATTTGTAAAAATCGAAGCTATGGTGATTGGCCCTATTTTGCAATAGCACTTTCTCAAAGCTCTCCCTACCACCTTGATTCTTCTAAATATTTTTTCAAGATCCTATGCACTATGGCAAATCAATTTTACCAAAAATTTAGGCTCAATAATAATGGTGGTACTCCTATCAATCTACAATAGCTAGTTCTACTGTGACTAGACCTACCATGGATCTGATACCACTATTATATTTTGAGGTGGATTACAATGGGATATGACAATAACAGGATGGTGAATTATAAGAGAAAGTAAATTTATGAGATTGCAAAAATATGCTATAAATATAATTGATGGGAATGAATACAATATTGCTATGGAGAAAATGGACACTCCATGCAAGATGCTATAGGACTATAATGTATTCCATCACTAATGGAGTCACATAGTACTAATACTACTACCTACTAACTTACATGTCAAACTCTTACAATGAGGCCATTTTATAATGGAAGATAGATTCCTTGACCAACACTCTACCTAGCTATGCAAGGGACATCTTGCACATTGACACTTGTGCATTTATTACATTGCATAAAGTAACTAGATAACTTTCCCCTAAAGTAATCTAATGTCCTAAATATATACCTAGAAAGGTACATTTACATGATCTAAATGATTTAATAGACTCTAACTCTAACAGATGCTTTGATTACTATGCATTATGGTTTTTAATTAATTACCCACTAACATTATCCATAATGATTCTTATGTTTTGCAAACCTTTGCAATAATTAAGTTAATTAATTTCTTTCTTTTCATTGAAGCTTTGCTAAAATAATAAAATAATCTAAATTCCATCCTTAATACTATTACCTTTATCCATAGGTAAATTAAATTAATTAATTTTTGATTAATACCAAATGCTAATATTAGTTATTAGCTTTGATATTAATAACATAGGTATTAATAATATCAACCATATTAATACTTTAAAGGCATAGTTAAATAAATCTATGCTTCACAAACATAAGCAATACAAAGCCTTTCCAAGTAGACAATATTACACACCATTATTTTATCCTTAAGTAGGTGGCTCTTTTAAGATAGCCATTTGCTATCACCAACCTATTGAGACTCATTGCACAAGCAACTTCCCAACCCAATGGTGTGACCATACAACAAGCAAAAATGCAATGCATCTACATGAAGGGTATTTTGTTACCCTTGAGTTATCGATGAACAAGTCATCAACCATAATTTTCCAAATTTCTCTCGACTCTGGTGGTTGTCCCATATCAATCCATCGATGAGAGTACCTAGTCTTGCAACCATAGAATCCATCAATAGTACCATATTCTAAAGTGACATAATCAATAATTAAATGCACTTTTATATCATGAAATAAAACTATGTATTAGATAACAACTCCATAATACATAATTCAAATGTCAAGCATAAGTTCTACCAAGGAGGGTTGTTACAGTTTCAACAAGTCATGGAGGGAAAAAAGAGATATAGAATTTAAGCAGATTAGATATCATTAACCCTATGGCCCAATGGGGTATTCAAAATTACCCTTAAATCCAAGAAGTTGGATAACTTACTTGTGCATGAGAAGTGATATAACATTTAGAATAAGACCAATCTAAACAAAGACTTATCCCTTGCCATATTGGGAAGTGCACAAAGGTATGAAGATAAGATCCAAGAGTGGTATAATAACCCCCTAGAATGATATCAAAATTGAACCATCAAATAATCAGGGCCTTAAAGAAGGTGGGATACATACATAGAAAGATCCTATCATGGTAGAAGATGCGCTACTAAATGAGCACATTAATAGGCCAACTAGAGATGACCCATTTGATGATGAGGTTTTTGCTATTTGGGATCACAAAAATTACAAAAGCACCAAGAGGGAAACAAATTATTAATAAAGCTATAATTGGCCCATGTAGGCCATAAAGACTAAAATAAGCACTAGCACCAAAAATTGTCATCTCTGATGCACCTTCAACACTAGCAATGGTTAGCCTAATGGTTCAACAAATAACTATTGAAGGGCAAAGGGATTCAAAATGTATGGTTCCATGTTTGAAAAGGTGACTGAGGCATAAGAGCAACAATGACATAAATCTCAACTCAAAGAGGGATAAATACCTCAAGGAGGTTCTTGTGGGTGTAAATTTGCACCACCGCACCCACATTCTCCTTTTGCAAGATGATGCTCCTCCAAGCGACTGTAAAATTTTGAATAACATTGATGGATGGGTGGAAGATATCAAGTGGTGGCTGGTGCAATGATAGGCAACCTAAAATAGTGGGTGGATGGTAGATAAAATAAGTGCCTATAGAAGCAAGGTGGATGAAAGTAGGGCATATGGAAGTAGGGTGGATGATAGATTGGGCAAACAATACACCCTATACCTTGGGAAAAATTATCCAAAAATCCCACTTGTTGAGTAGATCTTTCAAGCAACTAGCGAGGGCAAAAAAATCATGTAACCTCATCCTTGGAGGAAGACAGAAACTCCCACCCATCTTGGGCAGAAGTTGCGAGCACAAAATTGAAAAAACCTTGGACAAATATCTACCCTCTTCCCTGATGTCTTCACGGGTGGAAGGAAGGATGAAGAAAGCACCCACCCAGCGTGTAAAGTTCTCACCATCACTCAAAATTCAAGCTGAAGGTGTACTCACTATCATAGCTATCTAGTACCTAGTTCTCGTACATAGAAGTGATAGATTTGAGGTGCATTACCCCCAAGGTGATTAATGCCAATCATACACCACCTAACTAGGGGATTTCCAATCGAGTAAAAGGATGAGGTAGGTAGATATTAATGAATTAAACCAGAATGTTAGAGGGTTTCCAATGATCTAGATCAAGTCAGCCATATCTACCTCCTTTTAGAAGAACAACGTCATCCTGAGGAACAACATACCAGTTCGACACCTACCATTTTCTAGAGTAGTCTTCCTGCCTACCGCCATTAATTTTCAAATTTTGAATGTAATGTAAATTGCCTATAAATAGTGGAATTCTGGTCATTCCTAAGGGTGGCTCTTGAGCTATTACAATTCATATGTAGGGTTCTTCATCACTATGTAAATATAAACTCATCACTTTTTGGTATTCGATCTTGCCTTTGTATATTAAATGTATGGATGTTTATTTCTATTTTAGTCATTTAGGTGGTCTCATATTATTCTACAATTTGGATTTTGTGGAATTCGCTTAGTTACTTGGGAATGTGCATTTATAAATACGTTTTGGGGGTTTATTTTTGCTAAAGCTAGTCAGCTAGGAGAGCTCTAATTCTGCATTTGGGATTTCATGCACCTATTTATTGGTTCTAAAATTCACCCTCTGCACACTGCTTCATAGATCTTGATGAAGGCATCATGGGTTGATCTATTAGGTGTTGTCTCTGTGTTTCCACCTGTGGTACCATGCTTTCATAGGTATTGATGCGGCTATACCTATCCTTGTGAGTTCTAGCTATGACCATTTTTCTATCTCTTTACCCCTTTTTTACTTTTCTATTTTATGACATTGATAGCTAGAACCACCCCTAAGGAACCTGATTCCTTTGAATATCAATCAAATCATCCCGACTCGATGGTAATTCTATGCTGGTACTGGTATACCCATACCCTCCGTGCAGTGTCAGATTTATGACCAATAATTTTGGTGACTCTTCTAGGGAACTCATTGAGTTTTTGTATTTTAGGAAATCAGAGTTTGGTGACACTCTAATTTGCCCATACCTCTCATAATCACATAGCAAATTTGACTGAGTGGCACCTCCAGATCATGAGACCAGTTGATTTCTAATGTTGAAGATCTAAACATCCCATAGGACTCAAGGTGTGTTAAACAACCTTGATCTCACTAGAGGAGATAGTATTTTCATATAGAAACTCTAACTTTGACTCCAATAGGATAACTTGGACCTCTAAGGACTGGTGCCAAGATGGCTTACCTAAATTTTACCTAGTGGAATGACCCCAATCCATCGAACCTCCAATGTTGACATGAAATTCCCAAGGGTTCCCTAAAATACCTAACCAAGTATAATGGCACGTTTAGAATTGCTCGAGAACATCTTGAATATGTCGCTGCTAGCGCTCCTCTATGGTATTACCTAAGAAGATGTCATGATCAGGCTCCTGATCTTATCTCTAGAAGGAAGGGTTTTATTGTGGTACCGATCCCTTGGGTAAAATCCATGTGATCATGGGTAGATTTGGTGAGAGCTCTTATCAACACATTTGATGAATCCATAGATCAATTCCAACTCTTAATTCATCTCTCATTCATCAAGAGGGTGTCTCTTGAATCTCTTATCGACTTTAACATTCGATTTGAGAGGAGCTGGAAAAGGATCCCCCTTAGTACCAGTCATCACCTGCCTAGGCTCACCTGTACTATATCCAGGCTCTTAGCTTGAATATAATCCTCCTACTACTACAATCTAGGGAAAAAAGATTACCTAAAATATTTTAGGAGGTCGTACGGGTAGAGCAACTCCTGATTCAAGTAGGAAAGACATATTCAGATGACTTCACCCTACCATCCCCTTTTCCAACCATTGTTGTTCCCTTCCTTACTATACAACATCCACCATGGATTCCAACTCAAGTTGTGTAGGAGCTAGGGCTATAATCTTGCGAAACATAAAGGGCAGATAGTTTCTCAAGCCCAAAAGGGAAAAATGCAAGCACCAGCTCTAAAAATAAAAACCTTATTGCTTGCACATTTTCCCAAGAAATAGAGGATTTGGACCAGGGTAGAAATTACACCCACAAAGAGGGGGTATTTTTGCACCCTTTTTGTGTCTAGGGATATGGCGAGCAAGGGCCAAGTCATATCCACAATGGCTTAGCTGATCAACATTCGATTCATGAGTAGGTCCCATCAGTAGCAAGCTCAATTAATGAAATATGCAAGAATAAGTTAATGAGAATGATGAAGACGTGTGAAGTTGAGGTTTCACAAGTGAATCCCAAGGAATGGCAACATCGAAACCTATTTCTAGATGAACCAGTATGGAAAGAAGGCTCCCACATGTAAATTCATTACCACATTGATCATAAATTGTATAAGTACTTGTATTCATGATGATATGCCAAGTTGTGGATTCTTCATGACTTGGAAGGGTTGGCAAGGTCGACCAGACTAGAAAGAGCATCTCAAATTTAGTATAATATGGTTCGGTCATTATAGATTAACTATATGAGTTGTAGAGTGAATCGATGGTTGTGGCGTGCCACTCACACTATAATTTTGTGTACATAAATCGATTGGTAAATAAAGGTGTATGTTAGAGTGACATCATCTACTCCTTGGTGATTGGAAGAGGACTACCAAAATGCTTCATTGTTGAAACACATTCATATTCCCAATGTTTTCCTTGTTTATTGTTGTGACCCCATACCCAATGAATCTAAGGCTCATGATTCAGGCATCTATACGTGTAATCCCGTAAAAGATATCTACTAATTTTTTGAAAATAGCACCCACTCCTCGTATGATGGGAAATATATCTTATAAAAGGAACCCTGAAGGGTAGAAGCAAAAAGACTTAAAGAACATAAAGCTAAAAATAGTGTTGCAACTGAATATTATCGGGAAGAGAGGAAATGAGCAAATGAGGTTCTTACAAGATTGCATAAAAAAGAGGTGTTGCACCAAAAATGGTAAATGACCTTGGCATTCTGTCTGTTATTGAATCCATCATGATACTTGATGGGATATTGTGATGGGAATTTAGTCTACAGGGGTGTCCCATGGATCACCTTCCCTTTTGTTTCTCTTTTTTTTTTGCATCCTTTGCTTCCTTCTCTTTCTTCAGTTCCTTTCTACTGCCAATTAATGAGGTTAGTAGTAGTTGTTTTCATGCTTCTATTGCTTCTTGTGTTTCCCTCCCCCCCCTCTTTCCCTCTTGTTCTTATTTCCTAGTTTTGCTTATTGTTTTCACTTATCGTTTTCCTTCTTTTCTTCTCTCCCACCTTCCTCCCCTTCATTTTCCATTTACCTTTGGCTTTATTCCTCATTTATCTTGTAGCCTCCCTCATCTACTTTTGTTTGTGCCCTCATTGTCCCTTTCATCATTTTATTTTGTGCATTTCAAGATGCAACTTTATGGATTCTTATTTCCCACAAGGGAAAAGTCCTTGTGAGTCATCAAGAGTGTGGGTACAATTTCACACCACCACACCCACATTCTCCTTTTGTAGGATGATGCTCCTCCAAGTGGCTACCAAATTTTGAGTAACATTTATGGAAAAATAGAACATATCAATTGGTGGTTGGTGTAGTGATAGACGGTCTAAAACAGTGAGCGGATGGCAGATAGAAGTAGGGTGGATAGAAGCAATGTGGATGAAAATAGGGCAGATGGAAGTAGGACGAATGATAGATTGGGCAGACAATCCACCATGTGCCTTGGGAAAAATTATCCAAAAAGCCTACCCACTCGTTGGGAAAACCTTTCAAGTGGCTAGCAAGGGCAAAAAATCACGTAACCTCACCCTTGGGGGAAGATAGAAATTGCCACCCATATTGAGCATAAGTTGCGAGCATAAAATGGGTGAAACCTTGGACAAATATCCGCCCTCGTCCCTGATGTCTCCGTAGGTAGAAGGAAGGATGAAGAAAGCACCTGCTTGGTGCATAAAGTTCTCGTCATCACATAAAATTCAAGTTGAAGGCATACCCACTATCACAGCTCTCCAGTACCTAGTGATTGTACGTAGAAGTGATAGATTTGAGGTGCATTCATCTCAAGGTGATTAATGCTAGTCATACTCCACCTAACCAGAGGATTGCCATCCGAGTAAAAGGATGAGGTAGGTAGATATTAATGAATTAAGCCAAAATGTTAGAGGGTTTCCCATGGTCCAGATCAATCTGGACATATCTACCTCCTTCTAGAAGAATAGTGCCATCTTGAGGAATAGCGTACCAGTTTAGTGCTTGCCATTTTCCAAATTAATATACCCGCCTACTGCCATTAATGTTCAAATTTTGAAATTAATGTAGATTACCTATAAATAGTGGAATTCTGGTCATTCCTAAGGATGGATCTTTAGCCATTATAATTCACATGAAAGGTTCTTCACCACTGTGTAAATATAGATTAATCATTGTTTGGTCTTTGATCTTGCATTCATATTTTTATTAAATTTCTAGATTATTATTTTTGTTTTAATCATTTAGACGGTCTCATATTATTCTTCATCTGGATTTCATGGGATTCACTTAGTGACTCAGGAATGTGCATTTATAAATATGTGTTGAAGGTTCATTTCTGCTAAAGCTAATCGAATAGGAGTGCTCAAATTATGCATCCCAAATTTCATGCACCTATTCATTGGTTCTAGAATTCACCATCTGCACACCACTTCATAGAGCTTGATGAAGGTATCATGGGATGATTTTTTAGGTATTATATTTATGTTTATGCCCATGGTGCCATGCTTGCATAGGTCTTGATGCGGCTATACCCATCCTTGTGAATTCTGGCTATGATCATTTTCCTATCTCTTTCCCCTATTTTTCCCTTTTTCTATTTTGTGGTATAGATAGATGTAACCACCCCTGAGGAATTGGCCTCCTCCAAAGATCGACCACCCCATCCTAAATTAGTGGTTGTTCTATGCTAGCATTGGTCCACCTCCATCCTTTGCGTGGTGTCGTATTGATGATCCAAGTTGGGAATTATTATTTTTCTAGCCACTATTGTATCCATATTAATTCACATTCTGCCCTCCATTGTTCTAGCTTCTATTTATATCTTTATTCTTTTATTTACGCTTCTTCTATTCCCAACCCTTATTCTATTGCACATCTTATATCCCTTGTTAGTGTATATTACATCATTTAGGTCATGTAAATGTACCACCTTTGGTACATATCTAGAGTAGGAGTTTACTTCATAGTAAAGTTAGTTAGTTACTTCAAATGCTATAATAAATGCACAATTGTCAATGTGCATGTATTCCACATGTACATGAGTCCTAGGTAGAGTAAAGGCCAAGTAATATATTTTTCTATATAAAGGTCTCATAGGTATAGTAGTAAGTGTAAGGGAGTGTGCTATAGTAAATATTCAGTGTGTAGTAGATATAGTGTGTAGTATGGTACAATGTAGTTCTTTCATATATTTTCATGGAGTGTTCATGTCCTCCATTATATAGCATTGTACTATTTTTTTTATTCCCATTAATGACATATTTTTGAGTTATTTGTAGAAGTTCATTTCTTTAATTTTCTTCATATTATTGTACCATTAGTTTTATAGTTATCTCAGATTAGTTTTCTTCCATCTTGTGGTTGTAATGCCTATCATAAAAATCTAATAGTGGTATTAGAGCACATGGTAGATCATATAGGAAATAGGGAGAGTCATAAGTGAGACTGAGAGAAATCCAAAAATATCATTTACAAAATTTTTGAGATTGCATTTGGCTAGAGTCTTTCCACAGAGTTACAAGAAAACTCGTGAAGACTAGGACTCAACATTCATCCCACTAGATTGAAAAATCAACTAGTGAAGAGTCATCATCTCTAGATTTATAGTTTCCACCATTTTAGTTTCTAACATCTTGCTATAGAAAAAGGAAATTCAAACAAGTTTGGAAGCTTCCTACATAGAGCTAGGAAGAGCATATTTAGAAGAATCATTCCAACACTTACAACAACAAATAGAAGACTAAATATTATAGATACCTGAGAAGAGGTCTCATTACAATAGATTACAAACCTTACAGAGATTACAAACTTGCAAGAGTGCAGAAGAATAAAAGGCAATAGAAGACTTACTGTTGATTCAAGATACTCTAGAGAAGAGTCAAGAAGAAGATTGGAGGTTGGTGATATCCATTAGATATTGCAAATAGCAGATTGAATAAATCATCTAGAAGAAGATTAAGAGACCCATAGAAGGTCTAGTTACAAAACTTCTAGTTTTGGGAAGATTGGAGGTTGGTGATCTCCATTTAAGCCTATAAATTGTAGAATTAAAGGACCAACAAAAAGGTCATATTCCAGATTCTAGTAGCAACAATTTTTAGAGATCTAAGAAGAATATATCATTACCAACACTTCCTTAGTAAAATGTTGAAGGAAAGGTCTCATTTGGAAGACCATAGAAGCTACGAGATAGAAGACCTTGGAAAGGTCTCAAGGAGAAACAAGGAGAAGGCTTGGAGAGCCTTATTTTTAGAATTTAAAGAAGGCCATTAAAGGAGTTCCTAGGAGAACTCATTGGAGAAATATACCAACAAGGAGGAGTTACTTACAAAGCAGAATTTGAGATAATTGTTGCCATACGACAACAAGCCCAAAAAGGAGAAGAATTTGGCAAGGGGTGCCAAATATCAAAGGAGAATACTGAAGATCTAGAGATATTTAGCTTATTGAGAAGGAGACTAGGATCACAGTTAGAATTCAATAAAGAGAATGGAGCTAGCCATCACTACCAAACCATAAAGGTTTGAATATTACCTTTGGAGGCTAGTAGGCTCATCTGGAGATAGGGGTTTGTTAAATCTACAACAAAATACTGAAAGGGTCCTTGAAGGAAAACTCAACTAAAATTTGGAGGAATTTCCTACCAAATTTATGAGTTTCAATAACAACATTTTAGCACAAAAATTGACTGTGACAGGGAAAAAATAAAGACAACATTACTAGCTACAAAAATTTAGGAGTTATAGAGTTTATCTTGAAGGCTAATAGAAGTCACCTACTATATATTAAACGAAAGAAAGATAGAGGAGTTTCTAAGATGCAAATTTGTGAGTTAAGGAGTTATTTAAGACAACTAAGAATAGTTGTAGGTTCATTCAGTTAAAGGCAACAATAAGGTGAATCTAATCACCTAGCAATCCTTCATCTACAAAGATCATTAAGGTAAGCAACTTGGGTGCAAATAGGTTCATTAGTTGAACTTTAATTTGGGTTATTATCTAGTTCCATTAAGCACCATTTTAATTCTTTACAAGTTGCAAAAATAGAAGGTTGCATTATAGTCTTTAAAATAAGTACATAAGGAAGTTTATTTTAGAGTTATTATCTGCACATTAAATAGGAGTTGGATATATTTTGATAGAAAGAAAATATTATCTTCCTATTATCTAGTTACAACAAAACAAGACTACATTAAGAGATTATAGTTCTCTACAAGGAGCAATTACTAAGTGCATATTTTAAGGAGTAATAAGATGAGATTAATATTGCACTATACTAGTTGTTCTTTAGATGCACTAAGTACTTTTAGATTACAGTAAAATTAGTGCATATTTCAAGCTACTTTAAGAGTTCATTTACAAGAGTTATAAGGGTGATTATTACTGCACTATATTAGTTATTTAAGTTCATTTTAGTGCAAAATTAAAACCTCTAAATAACATTTTAGTTGCATGGTGAAAAGCTTGGGTATACTAGTGGTTAAATTATCCAAGTGAAGAGTTAGAGGTTAGAGTTGTCTAGCAAAAAAAAGGTAATAATACATTGCTATTAGAGATTAGAGCAATCAACTACCATATATAAAAGAAAAGGAGTAGTTTTATATACAGTAAGAAGCTACCACATCAAATAATAAAAGGACCATAAGGCATCAAGAAACTCTCAAAACTTTGGTGCAAATAAGAGCATCTTATTTACATTACATTGGTGCTCTATATCCATCGTAAAAGAGGAAGAAAATATAGTGTTTCAAGACACTACAATAGCAAGTACCCTACATCCACAAGCAGTTGAATCTTCTAAGTCAAAATGTGCAAAGAAGATGTGAGCCAATATAGGGCTCATTAGTAGTAGGTATGGATGTCTAAAATACACTAGTTTCAGTCCATTATCCACTGCCTACAACAACATTAACTTGTAGCATTAAGACTTGTGTAAAAAATATTGCATAGTAATAGATATCTACATCTATAGGTCATCATATTGCATAACAAAGGATAGAATAAAGTATCTACATAAAGGAGCCATCTAAAATAAAGGGTAGCATATAACAAATGGTACAACAAGAAAGAAAACAAAGGTACCATACTCAATATAAAACACCTCATTCGGTCCTCGTGCTCCATAGAACCATATTCAAGTGCCTAGGATCTCCACCAAACCAAGATCCAACCTTTGTCTACCTGGAAGAAGCGTTGAGAGCAAGACACCAGTTGGATTTACATTGGCAAGAGGAGTATACAGGTTAAGGAAGGTGTTGGAGGGAAGTTTTTCATAAAATATACCACTTGTCGCATCTGAAAAGAAACACTCATATTCCTTAGGAAAACAAATGCTCACTTATTGAGCATTAGAGTAATTATTTGGGGGTTACAAAGCATCTCTATCTAAAAGGAAATGTTATAGCATCTCAAGCAACGTAGGTGTTATCCCCATGCACGTTGGAGCTCATAAGACACTTGGACACCACTTCAAGAAGTGTTAAGATTCCTCTCAAATGTTACTCAAGAAGCTTATGCCACGTGGGAGTCTTCAAGAGGAGTTCATAGTCATTTAAGCACTTAATTCCAAATGAAGCATACAACAAAACCTGTGAAAATATTAGGATTCTAATCCTAACTATTACAATTATTTAATTTACTAATTTATTTATGGACCAATGTGTCCTTCTACCTCACAAATTTAGGGTAGATACATATATGCATTCACAAGGGTGTTTTCAAGCATCCATAAAAGAGAATAATAATATATTTTATAGATCCATTGATTGGTTTACCATCAGTGTAAAAGTGATTCGATTATAAATAGTGATTCTTTCCAATTCCACTTATTTGCATCTTAATTCATCTATTTCGCAGTCATCAGGTCATTAGGAACTTTGGTCCCTACCATCCAGTATCAGAGTTTTTCATCTTGGAAGTTTACACCAAATGATTCCATTCAGAAAACTAAAATCATTCTATTCTTATTTGAGTACAATTACAGTAAATTATCTCCAAATAAAAAATGTCTGATTTGCTCAGTCTGTGCCTCCATTTGACCAGTACCATCTCGTATCACCTGTTCATACCATTACATCCACCATAGTTATACCAGCGTATAGTCAAACATGCCATTTTGCTTCTCCCATAAACTAATAGTGCAACTTTAGTTTAATTCATCACACCATAATCAACAATGTAAGACCGATTCTAGTGAAAGAGAAAGATATTTTTGCTGCAATGTACCATATAAATCTATTCCATATCGATCAGGTGCAATTAAGCAGTGAAAAAATTTAAAATTATCACCAGATGCTATTTTTTAGTGTGATAAAACTTTCAAATAGTGCTTCGTATTTTTTCAGTGTGATAAAGTTGACAAAGTCTAAATTTTTAATAAAAAATTTATCTTTTTTCTAGCCATCGTAGGTTTGCCGATGTCAAAAATACTTCTGTCGGTAATAAAAAATAAGGACCACATAAATTTGTGCTCCCTTTTATCCACATTGGTCCCGCGAGGGGACCAAAGGGGGTTAAAAGTATGCCGCACATGCCTAGTGATTTATCTAGCATAGCTAGAAATACCTATGTGCACAAAACCACCAGTTGTAACCCATGTCGCTCTGCCCTCTGATTCACCCTCATCGTCACCAATTGTCATGTTCCTGTTCATCCATTCACCACCTATTTTCTTATTTGTATTTATTCTGTCCGCCTGCTATCAAATTTGTCTTGTTCACCTATTGATTCCAAGTAACCATTGATTACCGCTAGCCATTATTGAACCATCCAAAATTTTCTCCCAGTAATGTTTCCCACCTAAAAATAAAAGATTCAAATTCAAAAAGGATTGAAGGTCCACAAAGTTGATAAAAACCAAATTTTTGAAAAAATATTTTGCATAAATTTATGCACAAACTTATAACAAAAACCTTAAATTTTGCAAAATATTTGTTTTTCAAAACCTAATTTTCACTACTACAATACAAGTTACAAAACCACACCACAATAGCCAATGGCAGGGAATAAAAAGACCCTATGAAGGAATTCGTGCAAGAAATGAATCTATGGAAGGACAAACTTGAGAAAAAAATCATGACAAAGGAGGATTTTCGCAAATGGCAGGACGAAAATACTCTACTAAAGACAGACTATGAAAAGAAGGTAGCAGAATCAGACTTAAAAATTGATACCACTAACCATTGTATAGATATGGTACAAAAAATATGGCATTAATCCAAGTCGGCCAATATATCAGAGCACTAACACACCAAGCATTACTCGAGAGACCACAAACATCAATTCTACCTCGAAATACTAAATTGAATTTTATAAAATTTGAAGGAGGTGGCCCCACAAATTGGATCTATTGGGCTGACCAATACTTCTCCCTCTATCAAATCCTTGAGGTACAAAATGTTCGCATTGCATCCTTCCACCTGGAAAGTATCACTACTCAATGGTACCAATGGTAAGAAAAGACAAATGACACCCCTACATGGACAAAATTTACAAAAAATCTAATGGTACGATTCGACCCAAGCAAATTTGAATATTTCATAGGAGCTCTCACCAAACTCCACCAAACCACCATAGTATGAGAGTACCAATCTCAGTTCAAGAAATTGGTAAATCTTACATCAGGGCTAGATGCCTGATTATTCCAAAGTTGTTTCATTAGTGGCCTAAAGGAAGAAATTTGATTAGAAGTACAAATGCTCAATCCTATTGACATGATGCACACTATTATGTTAGCCTAGATGGTGGAAGAAAAAATTAATAACCAGCATCGACTAGGAAGACCACCAATAGGGAAATCACAAAATACCTACACCATCCAAAAATTAAATAGTCTTAGCAATTAAATGAATTAGCCCTGAGGAAATTAAGGAAATAAGAGAAAATGACATTTTCTTTCATTGTGATGAGAAATATGTCACCAACCACAAATGTATTACACCAAAATTATATATTTTGGATACGATTAATCATTGTAGTCCAAAAGAAGAAGATAATATTGAAGTGTAAGTAGTAACGAATACCCAGGAGGAAAATAACGAGGATAAAACAAAAATATCTTTTAACGCCCTCACATTTTTTTCTTCCCCACAAACTATGAAATTCAAAGATTAAAAAACAAAATATCATTGTGCTTCTATACTCTAGTAGCACACACAATGTTATTGAGCCAAGGGTGACAAACCAAGCTAACTGCTTTATACATCCTTGCAATAATTTCAAAGTTATGATTGGAAATGGAGGACTGCGTGCAAGGGAAAGTACCAAAATATTAAACTCACTATGGGTGATTATAATATGAAAGGGGACATGTATTTACTTCCCTTAGGAGGATGTGACATCGTTCTAGGAGTGCAATGGCTATGAGCACTCGGTACAATCCAATGGGACTTTGAATATTTATGGATGAAATTCACACAAAAGGACCAAAAATATACTATTAAAGGATTAAAATTAGGCCCTTCACAAATCATAAGTTCCCATAAAATGGAGAAAATTATTCGCAAAGGAGGTAAAGGTATGATTGCACAACTATTTTCCATTCAACCCACCAATGAAGAAAAACTAAAAGTTCTCGAATTACAACAACTTCTAGCACACCATTCTCAAGTATTTAATGAACCAAAAGGTTTTCCACCTCCACGTAGTCATGATCATGCCATTCAAATTCATCTAGGGCATAAACCCTCTAATATCCGACCTCACCGATACCCTTATCTATAGAAAATAGAAATTGAAAAACTAGTACAAGAGTTACTAAAGGCAGGGGTAATTAGACCCAGCGGGAGTCCTTACTCTTCTCCCATTTTACTAGCTCAAAAGAAGGATGGGTCATGGCACCTATGCATTGATTTATGCAAACTAGCCATTAAAGATAAATTTCCCATCCCCATCATCAATGACTTATTATATGAGCTACATGGAGCTACATATTTTTCAAAATTAGATTTACGATCAGGTTACCATCAAATTCGAGTAAAGGAAAGTGATATTCCAAAAACTGCCTTCTACACTCATGAAGGGCATTATGAATTTATGGTTATGCCATTTGACCTTAC
This sequence comes from Wollemia nobilis, assembly GCA_028583015.1. NCBI lineage: Eukaryota > Viridiplantae > Streptophyta > Pinopsida > Araucariales > Araucariaceae > Wollemia > Wollemia nobilis. The sequence goes on along the minus strand of JAQPPZ010000755.1, from coordinate 3,741,542 downwards.
ATAATATGGACAATAAAAAATACCCCAATAATGCCACTTTAAAGTTTTATCACCATAAGTTGGTGACATCATGAGATAATTAATTTGATAATGAACCAGGTATTCCACCTTTTTCTTCAAAATTTATTTTAGTTTTCTTTTATGAAATTTTTATCTATAGTAAAATATGGGAATATCACTTGCATCATTTAGACCAAGCATTGAAAATCTTGGAGGACAACCAATTATATGCCAAAAGATCAAAATTTTCCTTTAGACAACAAGAAATTGAATATCTCAAACATATTGTCTCTAAATAAGGAGTTAAAGTGAATCCTCACAAGATTAAATATGTAAAAAATTGGCCTATCCTAAAAACCTTGAAAGACTTGCATGGTTTTTTAGGATCAACAGGGTACTATCGTAAATTTGTCAAAGATTATGCCAAAATCATAGTCCCTTTGATAGTTGTACTAAAAAAGAATGTTTTTTTTTTGTCCTCAAAGGCTGACGATGCTTTTACCACCTTAAAAAATGCCATGTGTACCACTCCTATATTAGCTATGCTGGATTTTTCTAAACCATTCACTATTGAAAGTGATGCTTCAGGATTAGGAATAGGCACCGTTCTCATGCAAAATAAAAGACCCTTGGATTTTACTAGCAAGGCATTTTATGGAAAGAATTTGGCCCTCTCCACATATGAAAAAGAGATGTTAGCTATTATTCATGCTTTTCAATATTGGATACCTTACCTTATCAGCCAATGTTTCATTATTTAAACTGACCATCATAGTCTAAAGTATTTTCTTAAGCAACACATATCCACTCCTAAAAAAAAAACTGGGTTACTAAACTATTAAGATATGACTATGAAATCATATATAAAAAAGGAAAGGATAACATGGTTGTTGATGCACTTTCAAGAAAATTTGAAGAAATACCCCAATTACACGCCCTTTGCTCTCCTATTACCAAATGGATAGACCAAGTAACTGAAGAATGGTTTAATGATACCACAACTCAAACATTAATTCAATAAATACACCAAGACCCCAAAAGCAAGCCTCACTACTCATGTTTTTCTCAAACCCTAACTCAGGTTTTTCATACAACCAATGGTTTCAACAATAATGCTTATAACACATTCTTCATCTAACCATGATACTAATATTTTTCTCAAACCCTAACTAAGATTTTCATACAACCAATGGTTTCGACAACAATGCTTATAAAACAAGGTTTTAATCACAACTCTCAAATTAGAAAACCTTGAAGCATTAAACCAACCACTTTCAAAAAGGAAACCCTAATCAATTCCTTTTCACTCCAAACTTAATTTTCAATCAAGCCAATCACCTAACTCAACAAAGAAGAGTTTTGCCCATTCCTTTTCTTGAAGAGTAGTTCTCTTTACAAATTTGTCACACTCACAATTACTTCTTTGACAAACTCAATAAGGGTTAGAGGATATTTATTTTCTCAATAAATCACAACACAAAAATAATATCAACCAAAATACACCTTATCACTCCATCTATAAAATAATACTAAATATCTTTCCAAAAATAATCTCCTTGGAAAATATCTCTTTCACAATAAAATCAACTCTATTAAAGTCTTACTTCTCAAATATCCAGAATTTATTATTTAAGACTTTAATTAAAACAATACCTAAACTCCTTATGCCTCCTAACTTTATTTCCAATCAATAATTCTCAGTTAGCAATTTTCCAAATAATAAAAATCTTTTAACTCCCACTTTTCTAAAAGTAATTAATCATCAACATAGGCAATATTATTCAAATGCTCAGCAAAAATATTACCTCTGCCTTGGAGGGGATTCGAACCCCTAACTCTGCCCATGACCTGCACCTTAGTCATGGTTCTATTTCCACGAGAGCTAAGAGCTCGCTTGGAGCATTGAGAGCACCACGTGCTCTAAGTTCTTTATGCTTATGGTGAAAACAAAAACACGCACAACGCTTTGGTGTTCCCAACACCAACTAAATTGCGTCTTGCTAGGATTCGAACGTAGGTCAACGTTGCCACAAAAACTTAACCAATGTCTCCTTGCCACTACACCACGCTTCCCAGCTAGCTTGAGGTTTTAAATGCACTCTGGTTTATTTCGATCGTTGTCCTTCAAATCTGTTCGTTGTTTCTCATGAGCTCAACCACCAATTCGTATGCCTTTTCTTTTTTCGAGCAAGGATAAGTTAATCAATGTCTTTTAGTTATTATATATAGTTCCATTTGTCTTCCATACAATCACGTCGGTGCATCAATTTAATTCGATGTTGACTTGGTTGATTAGGTTATAAGGTATTTAAATTTAATTAAAATAAAATTTAAATATATAAATTAAATCAAACCAACCTTAGGCTTTAACTTAATTAAACCTTGGAGCCTTGTCTTACTACACAACCTTGTAACGAATATTTATTTATAAAATTTAAATTCCTTGTGAATTTAAATAATTTATAAAATAAATATTAGACCTCCTTTTTAACCTTTGCAATAATCCTTCTTGGGTTTTTTATGAACCAATCACTTAACCTATGCTCCCAATAATATTAAAATATTATGGAGCCTTTTTGCCTTTAACTTTTGCACTGTTGAAGCTTTTTCCTGGATGATAGTGACAACCTTTGACGACTTTATTTCTTGCCAAATTCCTTGATATGAGTGATAACTCTATCACGTGACATCAATGACAACTTTGACTTAGAGGACTCAAAATATCCAACATCTAGTTGTGGTGGATCACTTATCTAAATATTCTCATTTTTGCCTCGTGGCCCATCCTTATACAACTATTACCATCACCCAAAATTTTCTTGATAATATCTTTAAATTACATGGCATTCCTTCCACTATAGTCAGTGATTGTGATCCCACCTTCACTAGAAAATTTTGGAAAGAATTGTTTAGACTCCAGGGCACTCAACTTCGTATGAGTTCTGCTTACCATCCCCAAACTGACGGTCAAACTGAAGTTAATAAATATTTGGAAACTTAACTACGTTTTTTATTTCTACTCAACCCCTTCATTGGGTTAAATGGCTCCCTTTAGCCGAATGGTGGTATAATACCTCATATCACACTGCTATTAAGATGACCCCATATGAAGCTTTATATGGCCAAGTACCACCATCGATTACCTCTTATATTCTTGGAAGTACCAATGTGTCAGTAGTGGAGATGGAACTTTCTACTCGAGATAATATTATTCACCTTCTCAAAGATAATCTACACACCACACAACATCGTATGAAGCAACAAATAGACCAATATCAGATCGAACAATATTTTCAAGAAGGAGATATGGTATTCCTTCATATTCAACCTTATCACCAAACTTCTCTAAAAATCAAGGGTTCCCAAAAGTTGGCTCCCAAATTTTATGAACCATATAAAGTTATACAATGCATTGGACCCGTTTCTTATAAAATCAAGTTACCAAAATATTCCAAAATTGATACCGTATTCCATGGATCTTACCTTAAAATAGTAGTTGGCACACACATCACTACACAAACTCAACTCCCTGAGTTCACAAAGGATGGACCACTCATGGTTGAACCTGAAGCTATCCTAGATTGCCACATTCACCAAATTTGACATCGCACTATCACCGAGCTTTTGATTCAATGGAGAGGCCTATATTCCAAAGATGTTACATGGGAAACACTTCATCATATCCATAAATAATTTCCTCATTTTTTTCTTTGAGGATAAATCTTGTTTTAAGGAGGGTGGCATGTTAGGATTCTAATCCTAACTATTACTATTATTTAATTCACTAATTTATTTATGGACCATTGTGTCCTTTCACCTCACAACCTTAGGGTAGATACTTATATGCATTCACAAGGGTTTTTTCAAGCATACGTCAAAGAGAATAAGAATATATTTTATAAATCCATTGATTGGTTTACCGTCACTATAAAAGTGATTCGATTATAAATAGTGATTCCTTCCAATTCCACTTATTTGCATCTTAATTCATCTATTCCATAGTCATCAGGCCGTTAGAAACTTTGGTTCCTACCAAAAAATATAGCAACATCCAAGGGAGAAGAGGTAAGCTTTATTTGGAGTCAAAGACTATCATAAACTTGTGTTGGAGAAGAGCATTAAATGCTCAATGTCATAAGCACAATTTAAGAGGAAGACCAATCGGAATAGCACAATGGAAGTGTGAACAGTGAAGTAAGATCAAAGTAATGATGGAGTAGCGCAAATAGAGAATTGGAAAGCATTGAATGCTCATCCTTACCCAACTAAGATAGGCATTGAAGTATCAATCTACTCAAGCCAACAAAGATACGTAAAGCCACATCATAGATACGTTGAGCTACATTGCTAAGGTAAATATATTATTTCTTGCTTTAATTAAGGTAATATTGGAGTTATAAGGTAATATATTCAACCCTACTATTGCATGGAATAACCAATATTAACCAAGAATTAGTAATCTATTAAGAAAGCTAATTTCAATATATTATTGAAGGATATTTGTATATAACTAAGTAGGAGTTATAAGGAGTATAGTATAAGGTTGAAACTCTTCTATTATTTACTTTGGAAATAATAGCAAAATCAACCATACATTTGAAAAAAAATTAAAGGAGATTTATATATTTAAATAGTTTAATATTTGAAATTAAGTACCATAGGAGATATAAGGGTTTCTACTTGGAAAATTAAAACTCTATTATTGCAAATATTATTATTTTCTAATATTCCAAATTAGGGAGTTATAAGGTATACTACATCAAAATAGTTTATTGGAATTTAGAAATATTAAACTATTGGATATTGAGGGTTATAAAATGAAGTTATTCATTTACTTAAAGGAGTTGGAATTATATAATTACACTTGTCTCTTATTCATACTCAAAGGACAAAAGAAATCCAACCATAGAGAACTTCAAATTAAGTGCATAGTTCATTAGGAGAGATAAGGTGAAATAGAAGTTGATTATTGTTATTTAAAAAACACTACAAAATCAACTCAAAAGTGAACTATTATTTACTAAGCACTTTATTAAGCTTATAGCTTACTCTAATCACTAGGGAGACATAAGGAATTCTACAAAACCTAAGTCTAAAAATGTCTCTATCAAAATAAAGTCATACACTAGGGAGATATAAGGATCATCATGACAACAAATAAATTCATCCTTACAAAATCTCAACTACTTAAAGGTCAAAATTACTTCTCATGGAAAAACAAAGTAAGGGAAATTTTAATAGTTGATAAGCTTTGGGAAATTGTAAAAGGAATAACTACTAAACCTAATTCAGGTGATACAAAGATTCAAAAGTTTGAATATAGTGATGCAAAATCATTAATGATAATAACTTTTACCATTACAAATGAAATACCATCTTACATCAATTCAGCAGGAACTTCCACATAAGCTTGGAAAACCCTAGAAAAAATATTTGAAGGGAAAAATAAAGCTACTATCCTAAATATTAAAACTCAATTACATTCTCTAAAAATGAACAGTGGAGAAAATATAGAACTATTCCTAAGAAAGGTAGTAGACATTAAGGGAAAATTATTAACCTTGGGAGAAAAGGTTGAAGATAAATTCCTTGTTCAAGTAACCATGAGAGCACTTCTAGACAACTACAAGCATCTAGTTACATATTTACAAGTACTAAGTAAAGATACATCATTTGATGAGCTAATCAACATTCTTCAAGAATATGAGGTATAAAGTACAGTGAAAGATGAAATGACTAACACTACATTAGGAAACATAGCCTCATATTCAAAAGGATAAAAGCCTTGGAATAATAGATATTATCATGTATGCAAGATAAAAGGTCATAGTACTAATCACTGCAAATTCAATCCAAGAAACCAAAATCGATGGAATCAGATAAACTATGGAAAACAACCAAATAGGGCATTCCAACCAAGGCAATATCAAGCTCAAAATAATACTCAACAACAACAATTTCAACGACAATACAATTATCCTCAATTGGAATATCAAGGAGAAAATTAGAAGGGACACTTAGCTCAAAGGATTCAAGAAATTGAAGAACTAGAAGATCCTACAGATAATGAAGTCAAAGCTCTCTCAAAAAATATATCTTTTTATGAAGATACTAATTACTTGCTTGAATAGGACACAGACAACAGAGAAGGAGAACTTAAACTCCAGTACCAGATAAAAGATCCATATTGAAGACTAAAGTCTTCAATACCCAAATAATGTAATACAAGGGGGTGTTAGAGTATATTACATCATTTGGGTCATGTAAATGTATCAACTTTGGTACATATCTAGAGTAGGAGTTTACTTCAGAGTAAATTTAGTTAGTTACTTCAAGTGTTATAATAAATGCACAAGTGTCAATTTGTAAGTGTAAATGTGCATGTAGTCCACATGTACATGAGTCCTAGGTAGAGTAAAGTCCAAGCAATCTATTTTTCTATATAAAGACCTCATAGGTATAGTAGTAAGTGTGAGGGAGTGTGATATAGTAAATATACAATGTGTTGTATGGTACAATGTAATTATTTCATATACTTTCATGGAGTGTTCATGTCCTCAATTATATAGCATTGTACTATTTTTACCATTCCCATTAATGGTATATTTCTAAGTTATTTGCATAAGTTTATTTCTTTATTTTATTGCATATTATTGTGCCATTAGATTTATAGTTATCTCGGATTAGTTATCTTCCATATCATGGTTGTAATGCCTCCCATCAAAAGCTAACATCCTTTTCCAATGTAGCCCATGGTTAACCTAGAGGCACTCTGCTTACAATTGTCTCCACCACATTCGACACACCCTTCATAATTTATTTAGGTATCCACCACTCAACCATTGGTTCCATATATAACATATCCTTCACCAACATCCATGTCATCACCCACTATATCTTTTCTAGTGGAAACCCTAGTACAACTATTATCTTAACCAAACCCTTCAATACCTACCATATTCACTCTCATTTCCACCCAGTTCACCCTACCTATTGTATCAATGCATACACACTATCCACCATCCCAGGTGATTCAACTCCTCCTATAGGTGAAAACATCACCTACCCTAGTCAAGGAGACTAAACCTATAGAAGTACCCTTAAAATCCAACTTTTTTGGGGGGCCAAGCTAGGCCTTTATATGAAAATTTTTCTATATTCTAGAAGATATGGATGTTGAAAAATAATTTTATGTCATCGTCAAAGAAAATAAGTGGAAGCAGTACAAGTGGTTGAAGGATAATATCTCTAAGGCTTCAATTTTGATGCAGTCACAACTAGCATGAAAAGGGGATAAAATATACATAACAAAATCTAGAGAATCTAACACCTTCAAGGTGGCAAATTCCCCTACTAAATTTATCAATAGTCTTTGAGTTGAATCTGATCTAAACATATCCATATCACATGATCCAACTCCCATATCAACATTCAATTAGTGTTGCCATGAAATTTGGTTGGTTAGTAGTAGAGGATGAAGTACTAGCAAAGAAGAAACAAGTTCTTGAAGTATAAGTGGTGCAAATCAAGGCATAAAAGGATAAAATTCAACAAGAAAATTATACATTTAAAAATTATACCTCCAATAGAGGCCAATTGAATAAGTACATTGAAGACCTCAAATCTCAACTTGTTGAGGCTGAGAAAAACACAACTGGAAAATCTCTCACAAAAATTCACACAAGGGTTGAACGAGATAGAATAACTCCAAGAGACCCTATAAGAGAGAGATTAAATAATTGAATAGTTCTAAGTAGATATCACAACTTCAAAATAAATAGAGATAATGATACACCCCAAAAAGGCTTTTAATGTCCAACAGGTTAAGTCCTTATGGGATAAAATCAAGGAAGAGGTTGTAAATGCCTAGGGATACTTTTACTTTGTGGCATATGCAAAAAATAGCCTGAATCAAGTCTTAGCAACCATTGGATAGGTTGAAGAAAATTTGACAAGGGAAGAATTTAAGGAAGTATTAAGAATTTTGTCCACCTTGTCAACAATAGAGACAACAACTAGGTATTATCAAGAAAAAGTTAGTCAAGAAACTTAAGAATATTCTAGATGCATACAAAGACAAAAACTTGCAAGGGTACCTTAGCCTCTCTATAATCCCTAATATAGGAAATGATAAAGGATATTTAGGGGTTAGTTGTTATTAGACTAACTGATGTGTTTGATACATAATTAAAACTCCTTGATAATGACATTATTGATGCAAGTTCAAAGAGGTTAAGGACCAAGAGGATAAGGGTGACATAGTCAAAATGTATAAGAAGTTAAAGCCTATTTTTGTAAAACTTCAATATTTCATGGGAAAATAATATGGGTTTTTTGAAACCCTTATAAAGGTATTTTGGGAGAGGCCAAGACTAAGCATTTATCCAATTACTAGGTAATAGGGAGTTAAAAAGTTGCTGGAACTATTTCCACATAAAGTAGAAAAGGAGAACAATAGTTTTGATGGTTTTACAATAGGAATCAAAAATTTGTAGTGTTCCTAAGGATAAAGGCTAGACCTAATATATCGTACCAATCAATATTGGCACCCCATAAATTTTTAAAAATTATAGTGTCTAGATACTACGTTGGAATTCACTATTTTAGAAGAGAACAAAACAATGAAATTAATTACACAAGGCCATCTAAAACCCATGAATTTTGACTAAGTCAAACTTAAGTGTCAATTGGTTTAGTAGAAATTACTTGTAAAGTGGCCCATTTAGTTCATGAGAGCAAATTTCTTAGGGTCAACTAGTGATTCACTAGCAAAATCAACTAATTCGTTCACTTCCTACAGTGAATCTCTTGAGGGGTAAAAATAAAGGCATGGATCCCAAGGAGAATATTTTGAGGATGATATTTTGGCATATGGTGGCACAATAAATAATTTTGAAAAACTTCTAATCATATTAGAGATATATTTAGAGGTATGTAACATTTTTAGATGCATCATTTTGTTAGAGATGCTCCCAAATCTTCATTTTTACTTAAAGAGTGATAGTTTCTCTCTCTAGGTAACTCAGGGGAAAAATATAACTATAAAGAGGGGTCATGGGATCCATTGTAAACAACTTTTGGCCATGAGAATTCAAAGTTAAACTTTATGAAATCCACATTGTAATTTTTATCTCATGAAATTGGTGAGAAAATAAAAAGTTCTATGCATTCCATCAGTGGCACTACCCTCCTAGATTATAAAGTGCATAGTGATTGAGACATAGAACTTGTGTGTCAACTTGTCATTTGCTTAGAAATTTTATACTTGATGAATGGGAAACATTAATTTTGTCTAAATTTTTATATGTTAGTTAATCACACACTTCATTGCTATGGTTATGGTCATATTTTAGTTTGAATCCCTCCCACCCTTGAACTTTAAAATTTACTTTTCATGTATTTTAATTTTTTGCATTTTAATTTCATGCAATTAGTGTAAGTTGGTATAGGAGAATTAAATGGGGATAATGGTAATTTGACCTCAATATAGGGGTTATAGGAAGCCACTATCCCTTCCTTCCAACATTGTTGAAACTAGAACTGGAGTGCATTATTAAATTAGAATTCATACAATTTTCCAATTCAATATTTACATACATAGTTTATTTAGGTGTTTTATGAGGTATATCATCAAATAAGTATTAGCAACTAAAATGCAATTGAAATAGGTATGTATGGATTATATAAGCAACTTCTAGGGCTTACTTACTCTAAAATACATTGGATTTTAGCTTTTGTAGGGGACTTCTCAAAGGTTTGGAACCAAAATTATTAATGATACATTTTAAAAGGAACCCACTACAATAAAAAACCTCCTAATTTATCCAAGGAAGTTAAGAAAAATATTTGAGTGTGGTTTTTAGCTAAGGAACAAGATGAGTTACATGTTACAATGTTATATAATTCTCCGTTTCTTCCAAATTTTGTCTACAAGACAAAAATTTCCACTAGTCTGCTCCTTCATTGTGATGTGAATGCCTTTTTTCCTCCGTTATTTCTAGAGAGAACCAATGAGAAATATTTCCCCTTCTCTCATACCCAAAAAGGTTTTTAATAGATTTTCCCTCTCTAAAACTAGTCCACTCCTCAAAATTGGGCATCATCTAAAATATATTCAATTTTATCAAAATAACCAATTTTTCTAAGACTGGTGTAATAAAAACAAAGGAATGGTTTCATGAAAACTTGTTCATGATGTTTGGACATGGAAAATATCTATTACTCATTCCTAGAAACTTTACCTTCCATAAAATATAAATGCCACTAAAAGAGAGTATAATTTTAAGGTTGGTTTAGCATTTAGCAGCCAAAAAGGTCATCTCTTAGCAAATGCTCCTTAAATTCTAACTTAAGCATCCTTCACTATAACCTTTTATCTTCTAAATTGCTGGATAACCTTTCATCTTCCAAATATTTTTGAATACATCCTTATATTCTTTGCTAGACGCTATTAATTCCTTAATAACTCTTTTTTAAGGGTTTTGTTCATACCTCTAATATTCCATGATTAGTTTTTATTTTATTTTATGGGCTTAGTCCCACTCCTTGTTAAAGCCTATGAAATTTGTTTTTGGTTTCCTAAATTGATGATATCCCTTTAAGTTTCCTTTTCACTTTGTTCTTGCTTTGAGGGTCTTCCTTTTATTTTTCCATTCCCACCAACACTTCCATATTCATCAATTTATTCTATTTTTTTATACAATTCATAGTGAGACTTATCTTCTAAAGATTTATGTTGTCCTAGATAATTTTAAATGTAATAAATAGCCTAAAAAACACTTTCGTATTTATGTTGCCCTAGAAATCTTAGAGTATAAGGATGAACTTCCATACTAATTTATTTTTGTATGTTGCTTTGAAAACCTTAGATGTTTTCCTAGAAACCCTATAGTGTAAGAGTGATTATCCATAGTAATTACTTTCTTATGTGTCCTTGGAAACCCTAAAATTCCATGGATATCCTCCATATACATTTCTTTATTATTTTGCTCTTCAAACTCTAAAATGCAAGGGATACACTCTATACTCTTTCATTTTTATTGTAAGGGGAAAATCTTATACTACATGAGAAAAATGAATGTGATTTACCTAGATTAATCTTAACTTCTTTCACTTATTTTGATTTAAAATTTATCTTCCCATCTTCCTTTGCACCTTAAATTCCTCTGAATTTAAACTTACACATTGTAATTTCTATCCATTCTCCTTCTCTTTCAACCATCTTTCCAGATTGAACTCCAAAAAAGCATTGCCTTAAATACTCTTTATCCATCCCATCGCATATGGGTGATACATCATGTGCGTCCCCTTTCTCACCACCATTTCGTCCAACAACACATCCTGTTCTAAAGCCTCTTTAGTTTCAGGTGACATCGGTGGATACAACCTCATAGATTCATAGATCACCGCATGTAGATAATTCATATCTTTCAATTATTCATAACAAAACCCTAAAGCCTCCTTTTCTCCTCATATAGAAACAACCCTGGCTATTTATCCATTAATTCATTCTTCGACCTGAGGATGAGAGGACAACAGCCAAAAAAACTGCGTGAGCACCACAAACGTTGTGTCTCTCCCCGCCAAGATAAATCTTATGATAATATCTCTCAGAAAATCATCATACAATTCCTTTTCTACGATGCCTAGAAATCTGGACAAGAGGTCTTGATGGCCGCCGTACTTATCATCATCCTTTCTTTTATGGATAACCTCTTCGGTGAAACCATGAACTCACTAGATTGCATGTCGTAATGTCTTCTTAGAAATGAGGTTTAACATCTATTTTACCCTTCATCGAAAGGACAATATGTTGTTGAACCTTCTCATGATCAAAGTGGTGGTAACTTCGAAGGCTTTTGTGAACTCTGAGATGAGGAGTGAAATATGTTGTCGATTTTGAAGGCCACTTTGCATATGTTGTTGAACCGGCTGCCAGTAGTGGTAAATTTTTTGAGGAGCGGTAGGAGGCGGTTGGTGATCTTACCATGAATGATCTTGTGAATGAAGTTGCATAAGGACCTGCTACTAAACTCAAAGCTGGTGAATCACCTTTACAATTTCTAGGTCTCGCCATCAATGTTTAAAATAACTCTTCCCAACAGATCGTGCAAGACCAACGAGAAAAAATCACCCTTGGGATAAATTTCAAAGTGCTTCTTCAATATGTCCTCTACATTGGTGGTATTGGTAGTGATAACCACCCTTCTACCATCCAGCCGGTCAAGCTTGATGGTGTGGGAGGGCACCATTTTTAGAAGCTCCGTAAAATATAGTCGGATTCCAAAATTCAATTGGGAGGCATAAGATTCAAACCCACAAAGGTCTTGTAGAAGGCATATCTTATTCAAATTTAAATTTAGTATGCTAAGATTTCATGAAAAGACCTGTCCTTTCAAAGAACCAGAGACCCCTTTGAAATATTTTCTCTTTATCTTTATCATTAGTAAAAATAACAAGAATTAGAAATAACCATTGGGATAAATAGATATTTGTAACTCACCTTGTGTTTTCTAGTATTTTATAGCCCACACTTTGAAAGTAGATAGGCTCGAAAAAAAACCTAAGAAATGACAAATCAGTCATCTTCTTTCCAAATCTTCTATGTCATCCTAAATGTCACCCATTTTTAGCTTAACAATTGGGGTTCCATCAACTCTTCTTAGACATCTCGAATTAGTTTTTTTGGGATCAATATTAGGCATTCTTAGAGGTCTATGAGGTGCCTTAAGATTAATATTAGCATTAGTTTGGGATTGTCCACCATGGAGGGCATCCCTAAAATTTATTTTTGGGGTCGAATCCCCAAAATCCTTATCCTTGAAAGGGGTTTCCATAGTGGATTTGTTTTTGATGCATTCCTTAGCAGCATTATTGCTTGATTTCTAAACCATTTTTTATTTTTCTAAGGAGGTTTCTCTTATTTGATCTATAACTTGAAACTTGTTTCTGGGTCTCTTTAATCCATGCCTCGGATGTTGAGGAAATGTGTGATTTTCATTTTTTCCTTGTGCAACAAATTGGAAGCATTTTTTAATCAAGTTCGTAGCATGATTTGTTGAATGAATAATTCCTAACCCATCGTAGGTCTCCTAAAACATATCCTATGTTTATATTGGGCAAAAAAAAAAAAATAGCCTAGCCGCTAGTACCCATAGGCCCTGAAAAACAATCTCTATTGTCACTTGCACTTGAACCACAGAATAAACCTCACACAGCTACCTTCGAAACCCTCATCACTTTTCCAACATTTTTTTTGATAGTCACTCATAATTTAAGATCATGCATTTGTTCTAAATTCAAGTATAAATAAAGTTTTTATATATCATTTTTTATAAATTTGATGTGTTTTTTAGACATCGCATTAATATGTTTTTGAGTTTTCTTTATAAAAACTTAAATTAAAATATAATTTTAAAAAATAATTGTTATGTAGAAATAAATATTCTTCATAAAAGAAAATTCCAGGATAGAAATGTTCTAGTATTCTTTACAGGAAATTTTTTATCTTTGTTAAAAATAAGTAATAGTAAAATATTGTTGTGATGGAATATCACATTAATTTAGTTGTTAGTCTACAAATGAATTACCTTTCAAGTTTGGACTACTAAGAAGTTGGAAAGTTTTATTTGATGTGAACCAATGGAGCAGTGCACTAATTTGACTTTGTTATTTCTTTAGTGTTTTATTCTTCTCACCTTAATATTCTAAAAATTAGTATGAACCTAGCCTTTTTTATTTATTTATCTAATAATGTTATTCTTCTTGCTGGAATGTTCTAGGTTATTCTTCTCATTGTAATATTCTAGAAATTGGTGTGCTCTCCCTCAATGACACTCTCAATACAGCATACAAAAGATAAAATTTGCCATGTTCTAAAGGATAAAATTTGAGAGAAAATTGACATGTTCAATCCCTATACTCTAAATGATGCTCAACATATAACTTTGGTGACAGAAAAAATATTAGAATTAATGTGTACTTTTTCTTTTGCATGTTATGACATGTGTCCTTGACACTTTTCAGGTTATCATATAGGCATCATGCCTATATATTGTACTTATTTTTGTATCAATATATCACATCTTTTATAGTCCCAATATCTATAGTACCTAGTGGATGCAGTGGTTGGTTACCCATGCATTTTGGTAGGATGAGATGATCACCATAAGGACACCTACTCTAAGGACTACAAACATAGACACCCTAGACTCTATCTGAGGACTTTTTTGTATCAAATTCTAAAGACTACAGACGAATAAACTTCAAAATATTCTCTTATTTCTTTCTTCTCCTCCACATTTGGATTCTATGGCTCATTTTATTGTAATTTTTTGAGTGCATTTTTGGTAGAGACCGACACTATCATATGGCTCGTATTTATTTTGTTAGTAAGGTGTATTTTCCCAAGAGGCTGACCTTGAGACACCCAAGATGACCCTGAGGCACTTAGATGGCTGACCTAGAGGAAAAATACCCATGGAAGTGGATACCGTTGATCTAACATTATTCATAGTTGGAGATCCAAGCACAAAAAGCATAAGCCTAGACCAAATCATGTAATAAAGGAGGATATTAGGGTTTTATAAAAGTACACATTAAGGGAGGATGTATTGATACAAAAATAGATTACAATATATAGGTATAAGCCTATATGAAAATATGACAAGTATCACAACTATAAATAATGCTAGATAAACTATGTATACATCTCGATATGTTACCTCAGGGTTAGCCACTTCCTTGGATCTGTTGCCTCTGGGTCAGTCGTCTAAGTACCTCAGGGTCAACCACTTCTAGGTCTATTGCCTCTGTAGGTCATCCTCTAGGTATGTTGCCTCTCGTAGATCACTAACTAGGTTCACCATGAATATCATCCTCCCTCATGGTGAAACACAATCTAGAAGGTGTTGGTCTCTGCAAAAAATGCACCTTAATACAAAAGAAATACAAGCCATATAAGAGTATTGGTCTGTGTCTAAAATACACTCAAAAAATAAAATAAAATGAGCCATAGAATCCAAATGTGGAGGAGAAGAAAAAATAAGAGAATAGAATCTTCTAAAGTGTCTATGTCTATAGTCTTTAGAATTTGATCCAAAAAAATATTCGGATAGAGTCTAGGGTGTCTATGTTTGTAGTCCCTAGAGTAGGTGTCCTTATGATGACCTTCTCATCCTACCAAAATGCATGGGTAACTAGCTACTGCATCCGCCAGGTTCTATAGAGAAGGTTACTTGGTACTAGGATCACATACAAGTGCCTTGGGAGTGTTAGGTTCACTCCATTATACAATAATATTTTAGGCTAAAAAATGTAAAGGGAATAGCCTCAAAATTACAATTGGACACCACCAATGTTTCTATCTTGGAATTTTTTTTTTGACGACTATAAATACCCCTATGTTCCACTCTCAATGGGGCCTTCATCATGTGGAAAAACAACATGTCTCTCTAGGCAGCAAATAGAAAACATCGCGCAATGACGACATCGCGCAATGGAGAAATTAAAACATATCTGAAATATTCTGAAATTTTCTTTTAGAATAATTACATTTGTATGAACATGAAGCCCTTCCATGCTCCATGTGGGAAGAAAAATTTCATTGCCCCCTTTGCTTTTACAATAGAAAAAATAAAAGGTAATATTTATTGTGTAATTTTAATGTTAAATTTCTCACTTAACATAATGTACTATTCTTTTTAAAAACATTAATGATGCTACTGGCTTTTCATAGTTACCAAAAAACAACAATAATGGGCCCTCCATTTTTTATGTGTGTAGACACAAAAATCTAGGCATTTGCATTACACATCATAATTATGCATAATAATTCCTGGACATTATTCATTGGCATTGCACATCACAATTTTGCATAATAATATATGCCTAAGTCTAAAATTAGGCATATAATTCCTACACATTATTCATCCACATTGCACATTTTAGTTTTGCATAACATTATGTGCCTAAGTTTTGACTTAGGCATAAAATCCTGCACATAATTATATTTTCTAGATTTTATTAAATATAGGAAATATACTCCTAGGATAACCTCTCTTCTCACTTGACATGTGTCCTGGTCACATCACCATCCCTCTTTTTCCACCTCTCATACACCCTTGTCCCCTTTGTCCCTTCACATGGGGTAACCCTTCACACTTCACTCCACTTCCAACTACCCACTTGGTAGATATCACACCTCACTCCATATTTCACTCCACTTGCACCTACCCACTTGCCACATCTCCCTAGTTAAGTGAGACACTTCTAGTGACTCACTACAATTACCCAGGAGAGGTGGCTACCTAGTACCTGCCACTTGGAAGCCCTGGCTTGCAACCTGTCCTTCCCTCCAAAACCCTCAAAGACCTATAAAGGCACCATCACATGAAGAAACAAAGAGGCTGAGAGAAGGGAGAGGAGGGGAATGCTAATGTTATGCTTCTCGAATTGTGCTATGTAAACAATTTCATTGTTCATCTTCTTCTATTTTCATTTTACGTTAGTCATTTTACATTTACATTTATCATTATCATTGTGACAGGTGCTACTAAACCCTTGTCAATTTTCATGTGTGCAGATTTCAGGTTCAGGATTCAACAAGCTCAAAATTTAACATGGTGGTTACGAAAAACCCACCTCCCACATTGTTGTAGCATTGAAGAAGTGAAAAACACCATATGTTTATTGTAAAATAGAATCACCCCCTCCAAGAATTTGTATTGTGAAAGCACCCTAAAAAGGGGCTTTGTATCACAAAAATATTTAATGAAAATAAACGCAATGTTTCATTTTTAATTCAATGGCATTTTTCTTTATGTATACAACTACCTTAGGCCAAACTACATGCCACTCGTTTTGGGACCTCATACCAATGTTAATGGATTTTGTATAAGTGATAATAATTATGAAGATGAGACTGAAATGATATATCTTAATCATATGTGTGAAATGCAATATAGGGAAATACTCTGAGAAGAGGCACATCTTGAAGGGCTTAATCAGGTAGCAAAAGATCCTCAAGAGGAGGTAGTGCATGTAGAACCTATTCAGAGAGATGACTGGTACCAAAAGAAATTCCCAATAGACCACAATATCTTTCGGCTAAGCAAAGAGCATGAGAGTCCTGAACCAGAACCTCCTCCACCACCTTGGCCACTCCTACAACACCACCAAACACACACACTAGGTCAGTTGCAACCTATAGAGAATGAGTCATCATCTCTAAAATCATAGCCACCTCATTTCCATCAAGTCAATATGATTTCTGTTGACTTGCTCACCCCACTCCATAATCCATACAATTTGGCAAAGCTGATTCATGTTGACACTAGCCTCATTGACATAGACAAGATCTCATATCCACCATCCATTGTCGAATTTATCCTGTCCGAAGAATTGCTACATGCTTCAAATGCATATATTCCACAACAATCTTCATCATCAAATAACTCAGTTTTTCAAACTAAAATAGAAGGGGAAGCCCATGAGACATTTGAGAATGTGGTGGATGATATCCACATCATCCCAACTCCACATTAGCTAGAGGAAGGTTCTCACATGCTAATTGAAGAATCTATAGATGTGAATCTTAGCCTAGACGTGGACAATCCCCAAATTGTCAAAATCACAAAATATTTATCCACAGAAAAAAATAATGCATGATCAACGTGCTAATGATAAATAAAGAAGTTTTCGCATGGTCATATAGAGACATGCCTAGATTAGACCCTGAGTTGGTAGTCCACAACCTTACTTTAGCATCGGATGCTACACTGTTTAAGCAAAAGCTTAGGAAAATTCATCCAACAGTTGCATTACTTGTGAAAGAAGAGCTGCAAAAGTTATTGGACATAAATTTCATAGTCCCAATTGATTACCCAGAATGGATCTCAAATATGGTACCCATTCACAAACCGAACGTAGGGATACACGTATGAAATAATTTTTGAGATTTAAACAAAGCTTGTCCAAAGGATGATTTTTCTTTGCCTAATATCGATCAACTAGTAGACTCCTGTGTTGGCCATGAAATGCTTTCCTTAATGGATGATTTCTCAGGATACAACCAAATTCGAATTAATCCCAAATATCAACACAAGACAACATTTACAACACCTTGGGATACATTCTATTACAAAGTGATGCCTTTTGGATTTAAGAATGCAAGAGCTACATATCAACGTGCTATGACATACATATTTCATGACTATATGCATAAGATCATCGAGGATTATGTAGATGACCTGATTTCTAATTAAAAAATGTGTCTCAAGCATATTGAAGTCCTAGAAAAAGTGTTTGATCGATTGCTAGAACATAAAGTAAGGTTAAATCCTAAGAAATGTGTCTTTGGCATCACATCTGGAAAATTGCTAGGATTTATTGTTTCCAAGTGATGCATTGAAGTGGACCCAGGTAAGGTAAAGGCTATCATAGAAATTCCACATCCAAATAAATTAAAAGAGCTATGTAGTTTACAAGGAAATATCCAATCTATTCGATGATTCATTGCACAACTCTCAGATAAATGTAGGCCTTTCAATCGCCTACTATAGAAGGGGGTGACACTCTCTTGGAAAACTGAATGTCAAGAGGTATTTTATGATATAAAGAAGTATCTGGCTTCATCGCAAATTCTTACGCCGCCTCGCACAGGAGTCCCTTTTCACCTATACATCTCTACAATAGATTTTGCACTAGGGACAATGCTTGCACAGAAGAATGAAAATCATAAGGAGCAAGCAATTTACTATATCAATCGAACATTGGTAAGTTATGAAACAAGATATGCTTATGTCTAAAAGTTGTGTTTAGCAATGGTTTTTGCCACTAAGAAACTTAGACATTATATGCTAAGCAACACTACTTATGTCATAGCTAGAGAAAATCCCCTGCGATGCATGATGACTTGCACTTACAAAAACACCCATACCGCTAAATGGATAATGCTTTTAACAGAATTTGATCTTGAATTCATAAGTCAAAAATCCATAAAAGGCCAAGTGATAGCTGATCAGCTAGCTGAAGCTCCCTTACATAATGTTAAACCACTAATCATTGAGCTTCCAGATGATTCAGTATTCTCTGTCACAGAACACAAAGATTTATTTCCTCCTGAGGATGAAGCATACATGATAATGTTCTTTGATGGATCTAAGTGCGATAAAGGACAAGGTGCTGGAGTCATGTTTTATACACCCGAAGGAATGTCAATTCCCTTATTGTTCAAACTTGACTTCGCATGCACTAACAATAATGCAGAGCATGAAGCCTTAATTTTAGATCTTCAATCAACTATAGCAATGGGCATAAAAATACTAAGCATTTTTGGTGATTCTCAAATAATTGTTTTCCAAGTGAAAGGAGAATATCAATGTAAAGAACCGGTTTTAAAGAAATATCATGAAGTAGCAACAAAGTTGCTAGAAAAGTTTGACTGGTATGAAATAAGTAACTTACCCCATTCGACAAATAGATTTGTGGATGCAATGGCTTCTTTGGGATCCCTTATCCCTAAGAATGAGCATGGATAAGTACAACCACTAATCATAACAATAATGTCCAAACCATCAGTTCAAAGAGCATAATCTACAAGTGAGAAGAATTTTTGTTTGATACATGCTGAATCTTACAATTCTTACCTTGATGATATAAGAGACTTTCTCAAGTCTGAAACACTCCCAATAGAAATGTCACAAACTGCAAAAAGAATGTTCAAACAAAAAGCAGTTCATTTCACTCTCTTGGGGGACATGTTGTACAAGCGCGGGTATGATGGAATTTTGTTACGACGTCTAGATCCCATTGAAGAAGAACAAGCTATAACAGAAGCCCATGATGGTACTTGCGATGGTCATTTCAGTGGAATGGCCATAGCAAATCAAATATTGTGAATGGGTTACTATTGGCCAACCATGGAGAATGATTGTTGTCAATATATAAAGAAATGCCAAAAGTGCCAACATCATGCCAATTTAACTCATGTACCATCACAAGATTTACAGTCCATTCAAAGCCTTTGGCCATTTTCACAATGGGGTCTTTATTTTATTGGTAAAATATCACCTGCCTCTTTAAGACAACATAAATTCATCATAACTACTACTGAATACTTCATGAAATGGGTTGAGGTAATTCCAATGACCACCACGACTGGACCTCGAATAGTGGAGTTCATACTTTAACAAATTATCTGTCATTTTGGAATACCCTCTAAGATCATTTATGATAATGGCAATTCGTTTAAGAATAAGGATGTTCGAGCTCTATGCAACAAATTCAATATACAACAAAGTTTCTCAACACCTTATTACCCACAAGCAAATGGGTAAGCTGAAGCAAAAAACAAGATAGTAGTAGCCATTCTCAAGAAACTAGTCAAAGAAAATTATAGAGATTGGCATACTCAACTTCCTTTGGCACTATGGGCTTACAGAACAAGCATTATAACACCAACGAGAGCGAGACCGTTTTCACTAGTCTATGTGCTGAAGCCATATTACCACTTGAGCTTGAGATTCCTTCCTTGCTAATCACATTACAGGAGTTCATGGATGATGACAAAGCCAAACAAACACATCTTGACCAACTAACACTTATTGATGAAAAGTGCATTAATGCTTTAGAATATTTGCAAATGTATCAAGACAGAATCAAACGTGCTTAAAACACAAAAGTACATCCTTGCAAATTTCAAGTAGGAGACCTCGTGCTAAAATAAAATCAGCAAAATACCAATGCATTGCCACATTTGAGAGATAAATTTATGTCTAATTGGTTAGGCCCATATATCATAAAATAAAATTTGGGACCAGGTGTAGCACCCTAAAATTGGCACGGTTAAAAACCTTAGTAAAAGATAAAAGATAAAAATTTGAATTTTAACCCCAAAACCGCTCCAAAACCGCCTGCTACCCGTTTCCTCATTTTCCATGCCATTTTTAGGATTTGTTTTGACCGTTGGACGATATCGTCGCAGATTAGACGAGATCATCCCAGATCTGACGAAATCGTCATGGACAGAACGTCCAGACGATTTTGTCCCAAAACCAAATTTTCATAATTAGCTTCTGTTTCAACAGCCTCTCCAACTTGGGCAGAAGCGCGTCTGCGCAGTTGGAGATTGCCCTGTTGGAGATCTCCCAGATTGGGATGATCCCCAACCTCTTAAACCTCTTCCTAAGCCTATATAAACTAGGATTTTCTAGTTTACCCCCCCGACCCTACATGATCCCCTTGATTCTGATTTCCCTGAACCCCTTAGCTGACAGATTTAACTCCTTATTCCCTCGCACTACTATCTGTGTTCTATATTTTGCATTTTCTTGCAGGAACTCTACTGTTTTGCAGTCGAAGATAGCTCGGATCGATGCAAACGATCTCGGACGATTACGGACGATCTCGTACGATTGGAGGCGATCCTGACTGTAGTCCAGATTGGGGGCAATCCGAGTCCGAGAGTTTGCATTCCCTTAGCTTTCTCTGCATTTTTCATATTGTATTTCTGCATTGTCTTGAATTATTATGTTTTTTGCATCTTGGAGTTCACCTCATTTAGCATAATCGCATGGTAAGGTTAAAATCAATCATTAAATCTACTGCATTTCCTTATTTGTTATTGGAATCCATTATTTAGGCATGTTTGTTGTTATTTCTACCATTGTCCTTTGCTTCTGCACTTGCATATTTGGTATTTCGCATCTATTTCTGTGATTGCAGGTTTCTGACGAATTCGTCTAATGAATTCGTCGATATCGAACGATCCTGTCTGATCTCAGATGATTACGTACGAACTGAGGCGATCTGGACTGCTACAAAACTCAGAATCTTCATCAAACATCCGAAATCAGGTATGACACATTCTAATTAGCATATTCTCTGTTATTAGCACTCATTCCTATTTTTTGTATCCATTTAAATTATCATTGGTAGATAGAATAGTTTAGATTCATCTTGGCCAAACCTAGGAGTTGAATGATTGAGTATAAAAATGAACACATCAAACCCACTATCAACCTAGGCATGGAAACCGCCACTCAAAAGTTTCCCGGTGAACCCACCATCCATCGAAAATTCACCCTTATACTCCTCCCCCGAGAGGCGGGACCTTCAAAGGGCCTCTCAGTCCGAGGTATTGTCCCATCCTTCTCGCATCCCCCTTCCGGGCGCGGATCCTATAGCCTGAGGGTAAGGATGCGAAAAATTTGGAGCGATACATTTTGGTGAACCCGACGTGAAAACTAAAAACCTTTTGAAAACAATTCAAAAAAAAAAAAACATAAATGCATTTAGAATCAAAGATTGCATGTCATATTTAGATGGTAGATTATAACAAAAGACGAGTTGTCACCATTAATGTTGAAAATCAATTAGCAACTATAGAGATTAATTCTGTACTTAGCGTACCTCAAACAAATAGGGTTCAACCTTTGTGGGATGAACTTAATAGGAGATTGAATCTCATTTCATCTAGAGCAACCGAACTTAGGCAAATCAAGAGGTTTGTCCTAGATAGAATCCTGGATCCCGATCAAGTGACTTTGTATCATGAGCTTCAGAGAGCTTGCCATAGGTGGTTAGGAGATAAAAGAGCCCTTGTGTCTTCTCGAGTTGTATACCTTTGAGGAATACCTCGATAATGCAGTTGTAGTACATAAATTTTTGTCTCGTATAGAGGATCAGGAGGTCGTTCTTACGGATAGACAAAGATGGTATAGAGTCCCCAGAGCTGTGTTATATCGAGAGTATTGCCATGAAATCTATTTTTACAAATCAGAGTCAGAAGTAGATAATATCACTATAGCACACTTTATCAAATTCCTGAAAAACCATTTTCAATTTGAAGAGGAGCATTTTATGACTCCTGATGAACTTGATCCTATCAATGACATTCATAAACTATTTTTAGAAAACTAAGCTATTATTCTATTATTGTTATTTCTTGCATTTAGTGTGCTATTTGTTGTCTTTATAAGCATAAAAAAAAAAATAAAAAAAAATCATAACAAAAAAATCAAAACATTTTATTTTTAAGCATCATAGTAGGTATATAATTAATATATACCTCCCAAATCTATTGCAAATATATCAATATATATATTTGCTAAAATCTAAATTTAGACATAATGACTAGACTCAGGAATGGAAAACAAATTGAGGTAGAAGAAGATTGGTTAAGGAAAACAGAAAATAACCCAGATGTCCTTCCTGAAGACCCAATTCAGGAAGAAGAAACTCTAGACCAACAAGAAGAAGATTATGTTGATGCAAATGAACAAAAGGAAAATGATAGAGAGGAAGGATCCTCATCTCCTAAAATAACTCCAGAAGGAGCTGTTACTTTTGAAAACATGGAACATTTTTGGAAATTTCTCCATACTAATATTGGCACCCTTAATAGAGCAGTTCATATGGACAAAGATCAAATTAGTGACACTCAAGCAACCCTAGAAGATATATATCACACACGCACTAATCCTTTGTCCTTCGTTGATCAAGAGAGTGATCAATCTGGACCGTCCAATTTGGACATGGCTACTATAATCCAAAACACGCGACAACAACAGGTTACCCAACTACCTAGAGTGCTCATTACTAAGCCAAGGGTTATTCCTACACAAAAGAAACCTTCATTCACTGCTCTATTTTGCCAAGCTATCGATCAATATACCTCAAATCAACAAAAGCCTAAAACAAAACCAAATGTTAATTTCCAACAATCTGGGATACAACATAATGCTACCACAAATCTTCTTCATAATACTCTTCCTACCAATCATTTGCATAATAGCAACATAGCATCTAATCCTTATGTCCCGCCTTCCTACGCTCACAAATCCCATGCTCATGTACCACCGAACCAATATGGTGGGCAAACCGGTAATCTGGAAGCCATGGTGAAATAGTTAACCTCCCGTATGGACCAAATAGATCCCTACCGTCCCTCGTACAATTATCGAGAGATGTGTAGTCAACCTCTAGATCCTATAGTTGTAGCACAACCATATCCTAAACGCTTTCCCATGCCTGTCCTACCTATATACAAAGGAACCGAAGATCCCATAGAGCATCTTCGTATGTTTAGGATAGCATGTCATGATATATCACATGATGACTTGTTATTACTAAAAATGTTCCCGAAAAGTTTAGGAGGGATGGCATTGGAGTGGTATTATCAATTGCCCACTCATTCTTTGAGAAATTTCGAAGAGACCGCTGAGTCTTTTGTGCATCAATTTAGTGCCTATATTGAAAGGCATGTAACTATTAAAGATTTATACAACCTAAAACAAGACAAAGATGAGTGTTTTGCTGACTTCTTAGCTCGATGGAGGCAGTTGATAGGAAAATTACACTTTGTGTTACCTTATCGAGAAATGTTGGATATTTTTATCAATAATTTACAAGAACAACTATCCTATGAATTATCAATTGCTACCTTGACCACCTTCGATCAAGCTATAGACTTAGCCCGAAGAGTGGAAGACGCTCTCATTAGAAGAGGTCAGCTCAAAAAGAAAGATGATGAGAAAACATCCAGAAATCAATACAAAAATAAACAAGTTGTGGGTGATGGAGTCACTGATAGCAGAAACATTGCCAATGTTAATACTGCAAAAACAATAGAGAAGTTCATATTGAAACCTCCTGATAAACCACCTCGAGAATTTACTAGGTTAAATCAACCTTTATCAACCATTCTCCCGCAATTACTAGCATGAGGTTTGATCCAATTACCAGCTATCCGGGAACCTGATCCAACCATACCCGGATATAGAGCTGATTTACATTGTGATTTCCATAGAGGACCCGGACATGCTACCAACGCTTGTAAATGATTAAAACATAAAATACAAGATTTAATTGATAACAATGAGATGGAGGTACAAGCCTTTCAACCTAAACAAAATCCTACTAGTAATGTTCAAAAGAACACCCTTCAAAGTCAGAATCGGAATGCCAATCAATCATTGGACATATTTCAACATCCTTTACCAAAACATGGCAAAGAGGTGGCTAATCAAATTGAACATCATAATGTTCCCCCTCCTACCCGATATGTAGGAGCCATTAGTGGGCATTTACCTATTCACGATCTAGAAATATTTGACACAACTTTATCCATGGTTACGTCCAGACCCCTATATAATACTCAAACACCTGATCTTAGTGATGTAGAATCTGATACTGAAAGTGACATGGAAATCACCTCAAATCAATCGAATAGTTCTGAAAACGAATCAGATCCTATTCAACCTATCACAAATTCTATGGTTCCGAAAGAACCATTTCCTAGAAGAGTTACTACTCGACCCTCTTCTCATCAGTTCCTCTCTAATGAACAAGCCATAAACGCTAGACCGAGACCAATTCATCATCCTCAAAATAATATTGTAGGTACCATCGGAGTTGTTACCCGACAACAGGCTCAAAACTCTCAACAGGATCAAACTCAAAATGATGGATCAGCTCCATTTGTTTTGAAAAATCCTAATAAAGGGAGTCATATGCCTCATGTTCAACCTAAGCCTCCGTATAATATTAATGAACAATTATCCAATACTACAGCTAGAATTTCCCTTTTGGACCTTTTAAGATCTTCTCCTACCCATAGGGATGAATTAATGCTCACATTAAGCCAAATGATGGTACCACAAAATATTCAGCCTGAAGCCATGACCAATACTATCATAACTCGAGAAGTTGACTGTATTGACTTTCGAGATAGAGATATACCACAACATAGTTTACATAAGGATAACCCTTTATATATTACTGCCCTAATTGGGGACGTAGTCGTTAAACGCGTCTTGATTGATAATGGTTCATCTTTAAACATATGCACTTTTGACTTCTACCAAAGATTTGGCTTTAGGAGTGACGAAATGAAAAGAACGGATATGATCATAAAAGCCTTCAATGACGAGACACAAGAAACGTGTGGAGTCATTACTATACCCTTGCAAGTTGGTCCTAGAACCCTAGATACGACCGTGTTTATTGTACATTGCCCTGCATCGTACAATATACTTTTGGGTCGCCCTTGGATCAACGCGATGCGAGCAGTTCCATCCACTTTACATTTAGTGTGTTAAATTCAAATTTAAAAACCAGTTGGTTACCATTCATGGTGACCCTAGACCCTTTGATATGTGTGCTTTGGTAAAACCGGTTGGAGTTCAATTTTGCCCTGCTTTGTCATCCACACATCCTAATTCTCGTCAACCGTCTAAACATGTGAAACACTCACCCATAACATCACCTACTTTTTCCCCATCAACTACACCTCTACATATAGCTCAACCACTTTCTGAACAAACCCCATTAGGACCTCGAAAAGATCCCAGAACTACAACCAATGTTCCTTGTTTTACCCCTATAACTTCCACACCGATAGACTCATCCATCGATATCCCTATAACATCCCCACCCACTACAAGCATTCTTTCCACATCAAAAAATCTAGGAAATGTTCCTTCTACCTCTTACGCTCTTACTGATGAACTCCTACCCGATTTATCTAAAATTCTTATATCAGAAGAGATCAACACTGTCGTGCAAGCTTCCCTTGTTTTAAATAAACTCCCACCTTCTCCTCGTACCTTGGGCCTCCCACAACCTATGGGAAGTATCTACCAAGTCGAAAGTTGTGCTTTTGTTTATAAGGGATATGATTGGGGAAGAATACCCCGAAACATCAAGACACATTGTGATGGATATGCTCGATGCTATTTTGCTAATGAATATATTAAAGCTAAACCCATAATGCTTAAATTGGGCTATAAAGGGAAAGGTTTGGGACCTTTCCAAAATGGTATGAAGGAACCTATTGAGGTAGAACCATGGCCTGCCCGATGCGGTGTGGGCCTATTTCCTAGTAAAGGTCAACCCTTCCCATTTGAGGAGGATGACCATCTTACATGTTATCAAGATTATCTCGATAAACAAGATTCTTTGCTTTCAAAAAATAATCCCTTTACCTGTCATATGCTATCTCTCGCCTACCCTGAGATGATTGCCGAATCCGACGATGAGTTGGAAGGGGATATCTTCCATGATGTCTCCGTTGATGATTTATTGCATAACAAATTTTATTTTGATGGCTCTATACCTAGTATAGCCCAGCTTGAGGCCTCGACTCCTCAAGATGAATTATCCAAGCTAACCTTGGAAGAATTACAAGAATTGGGTGTTTCACCCGCCCCACCTAATTTTGAGAGAGATTTACATATGGAAGTTGAAAACGGTATCAAAATTAACATTGGAACCGAACATAACCCTCACATAATCAATATTGGATCAGAATTAAGTCAAGAAAAACAAGATAAATACATTTCATTTCTTAAAGACTATGAGGATGTCTTTGCCTGGACATATGAAGACATGCCAGGTCTGGACCCTTCGTAGTCATGCATCATCTAGTAGTCCATCTGGATGCTAAACCTCGTTAAACAAAAACTTAGAAAAATGCATCCTAAAGTGGCCTTACTAGTCAAAGCAGAACTAGAAAAACTGTTGAAGGTCATTTTTATACAAGCCATTGATTATGTTGAATGGATCTCAAATGTAGTTCCAGTAACTAAGAAAGAAGCCACTAAAGTTAGGGTTTGTACAGACTTCAGAGACATTAATGCTGCCTGCCCTAAAGATGATTTTCCTCTTCCTAACATGGATCAAATCATTGATTTTACTACTGGAAGTGGAATGATATCCCTAATGGATGGATTTTCTGGTTACAATCAGATCAGGATAGCTCCTGAAGATCAGGCTAAGACAACCTTTATTACCCCTTGGGGAACCTTTTGTTGGAAAGTAATGCCATTTGGTTTAAAGAACGCAGGCGCAACCTATCAACGAGCTATGACTTATATCTTTCACGATATGATGCATGATATTCTACATGATTATGTAGATGATATTATAGCTCGTTCCATCAAAGAAGATGATCATTTAAATGACTTGAGAAAAGTATTTGATCGGTTAAGGGAGTATCTTATCCGATTGAATCCAGCCAAATGTATCTTCGGAGTTAAGTCCGGTAAATTATTGGGGGTTATAGTTTCCTTACGTGGCATTGAAATTGACCCTCTCAAGATCATGACTATCACTGATATGCCCACACCCACCAATATATCAGAATTACAAAGTTTACAAGGTAAGCTTCAAGCTATTCGCCGCTTTATTGATAAGTTGGCAGATAAAACCGGACCCTTTCTTAAACTTCTTAAGAAAGATGTCTCTTTTCATTGGGACGAAGAATGCCAAGAAGCATTTGAACTCCTTAAGCAATATCTCCTCCAACCACCGGTGCTTTCCCCACCTAGATCTGATCGTCCATTTATTTTGTACATTTTTGCTTTCGATTTTGCCTTAGGAGCTATGTTAGCTCAGCTTGATGATGAGAAGAAAGAGCGTGCTACTTATTACATCAGTAGAACCCTAATCAGTTATGAAACTCGCTATACCATATTAGAGAAGTTATGTCTTGTAGTCATATTTTCTACATAGAAACTATGACATTATATGCTCAGTCAGAAAACGTATGTTATTGCCAAATTCGACCCTTTGCGATATCTTATGAGTCGACCGTATTTATCTGGTCGCACAGCCAAGTGGGTTCTTGCGCTAAGCGAGTTTGAACTCACGTTTATAGGACAAAAGTCTGTTAAGGGTCAAATCATAGCAGATCAATTAGCTGCTGCACCCTTAGAGTCTACCCATCCCCTCATCATTGAACTTCTCGATGAATGCCTTAAATTAGAGGCAGACCATCCTAAACAATGGTCCCTATACTTTGATGGAGCCCGATGTATGAGTGGGGCTGGTGCAGGTATTATCTTAATATCTCCGCAAAAACATCTTATCCCTCTGTCCTTTAAACTAATGTTTGCTTGCACTAATAATACTATTGAATATGAGGCTCTAATCCTTGGATTACGAGCAGCTTTGGCATTGAAAATTAAAAATTTGTTAGTTTTTGGTGATTCCCAACTTGTCATAAATCAAATCAATGATGTTTATCAGACTAGAGATGATAAATTACGCCCATATAAAGCATATGTTTTGCAGTTATTATCCTTGTTTGATCAAGTTACTTTGGAAGCTATTCCTCGAACTAGCAATCGTGCGGCTGACGCTATGGCTGCAGCTGCATCTCTTTTACCCTTGGAGTTAGATGATGAATATGCTACCATCATTATTCATCGACTCCAGGAACCCGCTTCAAGAAAATCATGCTTAGAACCTTTGGATGTGTTTCTAATCAATGAAACTACTCCCGAACCATGGTACACTGATATATTTAATTTCTTGCAAAATGGAACCTTCCCTGATGGTTATACTAGCAACCAGCATCGATTATTACGTAGACGAGCAAGTCGCTTCGTAATTGTTGGTAATACCTTGTATAGGAGATCTTTTGAAGGCATATTATTAAGATGTTTGAATCTAGAAGAATCTAGATCAGCTTTGAGCGAAGCCCACGATGGATCTTGTGGAGGACACTTTAGTGGTAACGCCATTGCTAAGAAGCTCCTTCGGATAGGATATTTTTGGCCTACCATGGAGAATGATGCACATGATTATGTGCGCCATTGCGACAAGTGCCAGAAACATGCTGACCTTGTCCATGCGCCTGCACAAGAGCTGTAGGCTATTTCATCTCCTTGGCCCTTTTCAAAATGGGGCTTAGACATCATTGGGAAAATCAACCCTGTGTCATCTGATGGACACAAATTTATCATAACCGCTATGGAGTATTTCACAAAATGGGTTGAAGCTATGCCTTTAGCTTCTTGTACTGGAACGCAAGTTTCCAAATTTATTTTTAATCAAATTATTTGTAGGTTTGGCATTCCTGCCAATCTCATTTCCGATAATGGAACTTGTTTCAAAAATAAAGATGTCAAAAAATTATGTCAAAAGTATAAAATTCAACATCGTTGGTCCACTCCCTATTATCCTCAGGGTAATGGCCAAGCAAAAGCATCTAATAAAACATTACTTAAAATTCTCAAAAGACTGGTCAATAAATCTGGTCGAGATTGGCACATCCAATTATATCCTACTTTATGGGCCTATCGAACTAGTGTTCGCACCCCCACTGGAACTTCACCTTTCGTTTTGGTTTATGGCGCTGAAGTTGTTTTTCCATTTGAATTAGAAGTTCCTTCTTTGGCTCTACTACTTCAAGATACTGAAGTAGGGGATGAATATCGTGCTGGCAGATTTAGTCAGCTGGAACTTTTAGATGAAAAGCGCATCAATGCTTTGGAGCATCTTCGTGCCTACCAAAACAAGCTTAAGAGAGCATATCTCAAGAAAGTTCATCCTCGATCCTTTGAGATCGGCGACCTTGTCTTAAAAGAAAATAAAAAAAATACTAATGCTACTAAAGACCTTAAAGGTAAATTCGAGCCCAACTGGCTTGGACCGTATATCATCACTGCTAAATTTGGATCGGGAGCATACAAATTATCTACCTTAGATGGTAAAGAACTTAAAGAACCTATGAACATTATGCATCTCAAACGCTACTATGCATAAAACATTGAGTCATTTCATCATTTGTATATACTTGTATTTTGCATATTGTTTCATTTTTAGCCATTTCTATCAAAATATTTTTCAAAGAACAATAATAATATTTCTTCTTGCAATTCATCAATTAAAATCAAATACAAAAACATCAAAATTGTCAAAATCTTCAAAAACATTTTTTATATATACCTGTCAATTCTTGGAATTTGCAGTTATATTTTCAATTATTTTAGATAAATGAGCATTTATTTGGAATCCCACACTTTCACACTCACATGAATAAATATCTTGATTTTATTTGGTATGATTATTAATCTCTCTTATATCAAAGTCCACATTGGCATTAAATAACATTTTGAGCATAGAGAACTGATCTTGTTATTTACTTGAACCAAGTATATCTTTTCACATTAAAATGATTTCATTGCAAATTCAATATCATGCTACATAGTAGACGTGGTTTCTTGAGCGAAAAGTTTCCCCTGCTATCCTATCATGCACATGGTCTAGAATCTTTGAGAATTGACAAAAGGACAAGCTCACCCCTACCCAGAATAAAAATCCCTTGCTCTACAACTAATCTGAGCAAGTATCCCTAGCATAGGAAGAAAAGAAAAATGCAAGAAAAAGAGAAAAAGAAAAATGTTATTTTGTATCATCACAACAATATTTCAGCATTATCTCAAAAATCAAGCAAAAATACAAAAAAAAGAAAGAAAAAGAAAAAAGAGCAAAAGAGAAAAGCAAAAGCAAAATGCAATAAAATCCTTTCCCTACCCCTTGAAAAGAAAAGAAGGGTGAATGAGCTTGAATCCCTGGAATTCTCAATTATTCGAAAACTGTGAGGTAAGCCCCATAACAAGTGGTTTGTGCCCAACCCGCTTGGCCTTGGGTAATTCCTAGCATGGTGATATGTCTGTCACATTAGCGACCTTCTTTTGTATAGACCTATATCGGCTTATGGATTAGCTAGCTCTTGATAACCTAACTTGCATAGTAGTCTGGTACGGTTATATGCATATAAATCATGGTTAACGAACATTCATTTGGTTAAAGCAAATTGCTTGTATCAAATTATCTTGCTCAAAATTGGTAAATGAACAATACAATTGCACACACATTTGTATTTGAGAGATTTTGTATCATTATGATAAATCAAGATCGGTAATGAACTCACATTTGCACATGAGGATCCCTTATAAACCTACATTTGTTTTTGAGATAATTTAAAATATTTCTGTAATTCTTTTCGGAATAATTTTATCCTCTTATTTCAGAATTTTGTTTTGTATAAAAACAATTATATACATTGTGTCACAAAATTGCAAAACGATTGCAAACAACATGTTCATCATATTATTATTTTCTGTTTATCAAAAATAAAAAATAAAAAAATCAATCATGCAATAAAACTAAAATATTTATTTTATCTTTGGATTTCGCGATGATGGTATAAGTCTATACCTATAATTCTATGCCTAGCGCAAACCATTGTTCTAATTTTATTTTCCCATCCATTTTAAAAACACATATGGCTTACATCATTATGTTACACAATTGTGCTTCAAAACGAACGAACACTTATTCTATTTCATGTCATTATGTCAAAACATTTCATCTTGCAACCATGGTATAATTTCTAAGGAATTATTCAAAAATCTATCACACTTAGGAATTTATGCCTAGCAAAAATCACTTTTAAATATATTTCATGCATAATTTTGTGGAAAAAAATCTGAAAACAAATTATCACCATCATCATTTTCATCATCACAACACAAAGTCTTAAGACAGTCTCTTAAGCACTCTTTTACTTTTAGCAATATTTCTATACTAGGACTAGCTTGACGACCTAGCGAGCGGCGACTCCATGAAACGGTCTATAACAGTGACAATGTCCTTTGAAATTATTGTTAGAAGTCCCTT
This sequence comes from Wollemia nobilis, assembly GCA_028583015.1. NCBI lineage: Eukaryota > Viridiplantae > Streptophyta > Pinopsida > Araucariales > Araucariaceae > Wollemia > Wollemia nobilis. The sequence continues at coordinate 3,709,073 of JAQPPZ010000755.1, read as the reverse complement.
TTATTTTTCATCAAAATCACACCAAAACAACCAATTTATGCACATCAGATTATTTCATTTACAAATTTTATGGCATGACATAACATTATAATTTACTTCCAATGACATAATTACATGAATCAACAATTCAAGCATCATAATACAACATATACACAAGTCATAGCATCAAAAAATACAATCTATATATATCATCAATCAATTATCTACATCATCTGGATTGGTATGCCACAATCAAAACCCTGGCATACTCAATCCCCTCAAAAACAAATATATATATACATATATAATAAATCTGCACTCTACAGTAGCTAGCCTCGAGAAGCCCTCGAGCTCTCAGCCTCATCTCCTCCCCCACCCTGACATGGAGGAGGTGGTCCCATAGAGGTTCGGGCCGTATCTCGGGTCCTCGTCGTCGATCGTGAGGATGTCCTCGATGATCCCATCATGACCGGCTCTGCAATGGGGGCTGGCAATGATATCCTCTATCCCTCTGGGACCGCCTGATAGTACAACCCCTGGTAAAATGTGGTCTGAGCAATAGACCATGCCAGATCTCGAGTGCTCGCTCCTCCGCCCCGAGCTCTGAGCCGTGTAGCCTCATCCTGCAGTGTCTGCACCTGAGCTCGAAGGCGGGCAACCTCAGCTTGGAGAGCCACCGTCTCGCTGCTCTCCCCTACCTCAACACCCTTGCCCTTATCAGGCGATGGTGGTCTCTCCCCCTACTGCGAAGGGAGTCTCTCCTCCCTCTGCCCTGTCTCTCATGGCCTCTGTAGAGCCTGACCCATCCGTCGGCATCTCTCCTATGGGGACCATTGCTGCTCTCTCCTACCGTGACCCTGTGATGCCTCAATGGCAGCCTGGCACCGCCTCCCCATCCATCGCACAACCATGTGCATCGGACCCTGTGCCCTCGTCATCCGAGGAGGGTGGATGCCTGCATACTAGGCATCGTAGCCATCTGCAACCCCAGCATCGTCACCATCCACTGGCTAGATGGGGGCATCGTCCGTGTCCTGACTCCAGAATCACTGCATGTCTGGAGCCCCGCTCAGCGTAGTACTATCCCAAATAGTCTGGGAGTACTCGTAATCCCTGAGAGAAGGGATCCCCTACTGTAGACCGAACTATCGTAGTACCCGGTCGTAGCGGTGGAGCTCTACCTCTCCCCGCTCCATCCTCAGCCAGCAGACTCACCTGATGTGAGCCAGCTCCTGCCCATCCTCTGCCCACCCGGGGTGCTCTCGCCATGGCCTCCAGGTGATCTGGTCTGGGATGAGGTCGTCTAGCAACCTCCGAGACATCGGTAGATCTATCCGCCACTGTGACCCTCTCTGTAGCCACCAATAGAAAACCCGGGGCCTCTCTCGGTCAACCCCTATCAGTGGGAGCCCTACCGGCCTCCGTACCGCAATGTGCTCCCAGCACCAAACCTGTAGCAATGATGTCAAGACCAGACATCGACCTCCCTTGTATACGACCCCATGCAGGATCCTATACAAGCGACATAGTACAAAGCTGCCCCATGCAAATCTATACCCGTGGTCTCTCATGTCGTAGACTATATCTGAGAGGAGCCATGGTAGCCTGCACCCGCTCTGGTGGCACAAAAGTAAGCCACCTACCACCCCTACCAAAACCTGAGTCAGCCTAGATGCCCCAGGCATCTACCGTAGAGACTCGATGTTCACCCCGCCCTTCTCCAAGGCGAAGCTCGGGTCTCCAGTCAGCCTCATCATCGCCTGGCCTTGATTGGCCGTAGGCATCATGAGCCGTCCCTGTATGGGGATCCTCATGATCCTCCATACGTCCTCTAGTGTGGGAGCCATCTCCCCTGTCGATAACCGAAAGTAGGACGACCCCGGATACCATCTCTCTGCTAGGGCTGTCAGTAGCCCCATGTCAGTCGGTACTTGTGGCATCTCTGCCACATGTTGTAGCCCGACCTGTCCTAGTCGGTCATGCTCTGCCTGGTCAAGCACGGCTATGTCGTCTCTTAGTCCGCCGTATTTCCATTCTCGGCTCTTTAGTAATCCCCTCTGCAAAACAAATAATAACAACAAAATTTATTAATAACCAATCATTAAAATCAAATTAAACACATTTTAAAATCAAGTTAAAGATGCTATCATCCACCATCGGATGATATCGTCCCAAATTGGGCAAAATCGTCCTTTGTTAGGACTAAATCATCTCTGATTTCGCAACTTGGGGATCGTCCCTTGTTGAACGAGATCGCCCCTAGTTCGTCGATTTCGCCCTCCAACGAAATAGATGATTTAGAGACGATTTCGGTGAGATAGGGACGATTTCGTCCGGACGTCGTCGACGGCCTAAAAACGGCCGTGATGTCCCAAATAATCAAAATTTAAATCCACAAATTGCACAAAGCAAAATCAAAACTAATCTACTAGGCTTACGTCGGACCTCTGTCGCTCTGTGCGCTGTCTCCACCATTTTCTCTCTGTAGAACTTTGGAACAGTAAAGATGAACAGTAAAAATGAATTAGGGTTTTACCCTATTTTCTTAATTTTATTTAAAAAGTCAACATTTTAATTTTTGCCTTTCCGCGTTTTTACCTCAAACGTTCGATTTGGGTAAAAACACGGAGGGGGCACCATAGTCAGCAGTTGTACGATTCGACCAAGAATCGTCGTCTAAAAAATTGAGTACATTTTTGCTTTCTCGTAAAACGGGAAAACTCGTCTTTAACGCATTTTCTTCAGAAATTCGTTAAAGAGGGGGCAAAATGTAGCACCCTAAAATTGGCACGGTTAAAAACCTTAGTAAAAGATAAAAGATAAAAATTTGAATTTTAACCCCAAAACCGCTCCAAAACCGCCTGCTACCCGTTTCCTCGTTTTCCATGCCATTTTTAGGATTTGTTTTGACCGTTGGACGATATCGTCATAGATTAGACGAGATCGTCCCAGATCTGATGAAATCGTCATGGACAGAACGTCCAGACGATTTTGTCCCAAAACCAAATTTTCATAATTAGCTTCTATTTCAACAGCCTCTCCAACTTGGGCAGAAGCGCGTCTGCGCAGTTGGAGATTGCCCTGTTGGAGATCTCCCAGATTGGGATGATCCCCAACCTCTTAAACCTCTTCCTAAGCCTATATAAACTAGGATTTTCTAGTTTACCCCCCTGACCCTACATGATCCCCTTGATTCTGATTTCCCTGAACCCCTTAGCTGATAGATTTAACTCCTTATTCCCTCGCACTACTGTCTGTGTTCTATATTTTGCATTTTCTTGCAGGAACTCTACTGTTTTGCAGTCGAAGATAGCTCGGATCGGCGCAAACGATCTCGGACGATTACGGACGATCTCGTACGATTGGAGGCGATCCTGACTGTAGTCCAGATTGGGGGCAATCCGAGTCCAGAGTTTGCATTCCCTTAGCTTTCTCTGCATTTTTCATATTGTATTTCTGCATTGTCTTGAATTATTATGTTTTTTGCATCTTGGAGTTCACCTCATTTAGCATAATCGCATGGTAAGGTTAAAATCAATCATTAAATCTACTGCATTTCCTTATTTGTTATTGGAATCCATTATTTAGGCATGTTTGCTATTATTTCTACCATTGTCCTTTGCTTCTGCACTTGCATATTTGGTATTTCGCATCTATTTCTGTGATTGCAGGTTTTTGATGAATTCATCAGATATCAGACGATCCTGTCTGATCTCAGATGATTACGTACGAACTGAGGCGATCTGGACTGCTACAAAACTCAGAATCTTCATCAAACATCCAGAATCAGGTATGACACATTCTAATTAGCATATTCTCTGTTATTAGCACTCATTCCTATTTTTTGTATCCATTTAAATTATCATTGGTAGATAGAATAGTTTAGATTCATCTTGGCCAAACCTAGGAGTTGAATGATTGAGTATAAAAATGAACACATCAAACCCACTATCAACCTAGGCATGGAAACTGCCACTCAAAAGTTTCCTGGTGAACCCACCATCCATCAAAAATTCACCCTTATACTCCTCCCCCGAGAGGCGGGACCTTCAAAGGGCCTCTCAGTCCGAGGTATTGTCCCATCCTTCTCGCATCCCCCTTCTAGGCGTGGATCCTATAGCCTGAGGGTAAGGATGCAAAAAATTTGGAGCGATACACCAGGAATGTATAGACTTGCCAACTTAGAAGTAAAGTTGGATCCAGATCCATTAAACATAATGCACCTAAAGGCATTTTATGCATAAATCGAATTGCAATATATATATATACATGGCTAAAAAAAATTCACATACATTGTATACATTTTAAATTGTATATAAACATATTTGCATGCATTTTGCACATTGCATTCGCATATCATATAGATAATATTCATATCAAAAAAATTCAATACATTTGCATTGCAATAAACATATCATATGCATGTAGCCACATTAAAAAAATACTTGCATCCATCCCATCCCACATTTAGTGATATTTTGTAGTGGTGATGATATGGCCAAAGAAAAACAAGTTCCAATAATTGGGGGTACCCAACTCAGGCATTTACGCAATTCAACAAATAATACGCCCATATATGTTTTTCTTATGTCATAAAATCAAATTTTCAGTCACTCAACCATTTGTAGAGTAAAACCAACTTTCATAAAATGTTAAATTTTCTTTAGGACCAAATCACTTTTCTCACATTAAGAAAGTCTTTAGTATTGTCGACTGATTCCAAAAACAATCTTGCACCAAACACACTTCTTCACATCTTAAAAAAAATTTGAGTTAGAGAGGAATAACTCCATACTTGGGTAGCACCTTGAAGTGAAAAAGAGGTATTCCTCGCTTGTCCTATCATGCAACATAGTCCAAAATAAAAAACAGTGGTTTTCACCACTATCATAGTTGCTCTCCAAATATAAAATAAAATGTAGAGTAGTAAGGATAGGATCACATTCTCATCGCACTTCGGTTGAGAATATGATTCCCCAAAGCTCTATCCAATTAACAAATTCCATGCACACACCATAGAAGCTGAAAGGATCATACTACATTCCCCTCATAAAGTTATGTAGTCATCCCCAAAGCCTAAAGATAAGATCATTGGACTATGGAACAAGCCTCCACTGGGGCTATAGATGCTTGACCGGCAGTGGAGTAAGCTCATGCAGGGTGACATGTCTCTCTCCCAAAAGGGAGACCTATGACCGCACATACGGATAAGCTAGATTCTTGGTAAATCCTATAACAGGTCATGTCTAATTTACTCATAATGGGTTAATTAACTTCACATACACATACATTGGTTCTTGAATGCTTAGGGTTATTGCAATGCTCAATATTTAGTAAATGAACTTCACTTGCACACACATTGGTCCTAAAGAAAATTAGACAACGATCAAGTAAGTTTGGTTGATAGCATTAGACTATTTGAGTCTTTGAAAATCCTTCACTATTAAAAATAAAAAACCATAACATTTTCATATCAACATCCATATGTTCTTCCATGATCACATACATATCTCCATCATAGATCACCCGTATAAATCCACCAAGTTGGATACCCCCAATTGCAAACAATGAACAAAGTAATGGCCAATTAAATTCTGAGCTATAAAGATCACATGAACACCATACATTCCATCATATAGTTTGCACAAACAAATAATTAAACTGCATATTCCATATTAGTTTGCATAAATTATTGACATAAAAAGATAAAAACATCAAATGGAAACCATAAATCATCATAGAACAAACATATAAATATTTAGATTGCATTTACATCAATAAAATAATAATAAAGCATTCCAATGAAATATGCATACATTATCATTAATACAAGAGATAACAAAAATACAAAAGCCAATGTATATATAAATATGAAAGACCTCACAGTACAAAATACTCGCAGGCTGTATACATAAGAGCACAAAGGTTCATAACAAAATAAATACACCAAAAAAATACAAAAAGAGAAAACATGCCACAACTAGCTAGTGCCAGCAGGATCCCTTCGAGAACCATGCACTGAAGAAGCTCCGTGAGAGCTCACTGGCCGATGAGTCCTATGACTCGTATCAGTCCCTCGGCTAGTAGTAGAAACTGATGACGAAGGAGGAACAAGAAAAGGAATCTGTCGCTCATGCAAGATGTTCTCAAACATCTCAATATAAATATCCTACTTGTGTAGGCTCCTCAAGTCTACATCCTATCGATCCACCCACTGAGAAATCTCTGCTCGAAGAGAAGCAATAGTAGTTGTGGTGTTACCTTCAGTAGAACCTACCTGTAAGCAACTAAACTCACTCAGTAACTGAGTCACCTCACCTTCGAGCCTTATAATATCGACATCCCTAGTAGCAATAACATCACTACTAGGTCCACCCCACAGTCCATCCACCTCAACCTATAAGCGAGTCACCTCGCTCTGACATAGTGCCAAATCACCCTTCAAGTGAGCCACCTCCAACTCCAGGCTGTCCCACAGCCTATAGAACACCACACTCCTCCTATTTCCACCGAGAAGGGGCATCCCCCTCTCCATACCCATCACCACCAACCTCCTCTAGCTACTGCACATCAATAGCTACCTCAGCCCTTGAAGCACTACCTTGTCAACGATTCATCGACCAAGGAACCCACCCTACCACCTCCTCATCATCACCACTCCCCTCATCATCAACAACTACACTCAGCATCCAAAGAGGCTAAGAGGTAAACCATGCATCATAGTTAGGTGTCGTACCCACATCATCCAATTCAGTAAGCTCCATATCAGGATCATCGATAGGGTCATCAACCCTCCAAAAAATTAGGAGTAACAAGAAACCCTAGCTCCTCCCCCCATCACCTATAGGTCACAGGTGCATCAGGCACACCATGAACTAGCCCAAACTACCATTGTACCCATGTGAACTGGATATAATACATCTCCCATAGATGGGCACCTACAACCCATCGCTCTTGTCAGATACGACAAAGCTCTATTGCATCAGTCACCCAATCCAAACCCCTTCACGGGTGCCAGCTCATCCAGGTCTTAGTCAATGAGCTCAACATATCTCTATACTCTACAGCACCCAAAACCGCACGACCACTCTCCTCACTAAGAAGCCACTTGAAAGCTCAAGGAGAGACCACATCACATGCACAAGGTAGACCAACTAGACATCCCACAATGATGTTCTCCCAAGACCAAATATGGAGCACAAAGCTACAACCAAGGCCCTTGTGCCCCCGCATATTCACCTCGTTCAACTCACTATATATCTGACAAAAAAGAGTGGGAGCCCAAGCCAACTGTTGAGGATCAGTAATCAACCCCAGAACAATAGGAACCTGGTTCCACGAGATCCTAGATCCCATGGAATTGGGCAACAACATGTTGCTCAATATGTACATCAGGAAGGTTGAAATTGCACCAAGACTGTTAGCCTGAAATAAATCCAAGTATGCAATGCCACCCTTGTTGTAGTCTACATCCCACAACTCACCAAAAATAGGGTACAATACCTCCTTCTTGTCGAGGCCAACCCGAATAGCTGGACCCTCGATAGGAATGTGGAAAATGTGGTATATATCCTCAAGAGTAATAGTAAGATCCCCCATAGGAAGCTGGAAGGTCTCCCTATCCGGATCCCAATGCTCGACAAGCGGAAAAAGCAAGTCCTCATAAGCTCGGATAGTTCCCAACCACCTGCATCCATCAAGACCAATGGTCTCCATGAAAGTTCAGTCATCATCAAAAATTTCCTTCTGCACCTTCTAGATAGTCCTTGGCCATCTATGCCTAGCATCAAGTAACCTAACCTACAAAAAAAAAAAAAAAAAAAAAACATGAGAAACAAAAAAAACTTTCACCTACCCCTAGGTGATCATAAATCAACAGGCAAAAACAAAACATTGAAATAGAAAAAAAAACTGGCACCTACCCCTAGGTGACAATAAATAAATAGACACAAAAAAAACAAAAAGAAAAAAAAACATGTTCATTACCAACACCACTTAATTTCAAAAAAATAAAAAAATAATAATAAGAAAAACAACAAACAAACAAAACAATAAAAAAACAAAAAAAATGAAACCTAAACTAAGGGGCAAGACCACCAACCTAGGCATAGCGGATGCCACCTTCCATTCCAGTCGACACACCACCACCGTCACCACTGCCACCGCTTCCCTCGCCAATCTCCATCTCACTCATCACTCTCAATAAATCAACAAATGACGAATGGCAAATGTGACAATGACTAGGCAACTAGCCTATTTATAACCATGATTTGTGGTGGAAAACATGCATCCACATTTCCTAGAACGTGTGAAAATACAAATCTGTGATTCATAGCCTAAACCGTTGACCCGTGATTAACGCATTGAAAACACAGATCCGTGGTTTCAGCAAGACACAACTGCTAAGGCACGGTCACAATTAAAAAAAAACAAAAAAAAAAACAAAATACAAAAATAAAAAACAAATATGCTTCAAATTTTCAGACTGATGTTCAAACATAGAAAAAACCAAGGTGAAAATGACACCTACTCCATGAGGTTACAAAACACGGTAAATTACTACTCCATCAAATTGCATAACGTAATTGCTAACAGTCACTAGGACAGGCGCCTAGGGTGATTGGTTCCTTTACTACATCTCTTGCATGTCAACAAACCAAAAGGTAATCTGCAGAACAAAAGTCCACCATTAACATGGGGCAACATCTGATTTCACTTTCAATTGCCTATTGGGTCTCATTCGTTACCCATTCACCAATTGAGGGGGTAAACACACAATTAAAATTTTTACAATAATCATTCATTCTGCCACACCAAAAAGAGTTGAGTCCATTCATCAAATAAAAGTCGAGTGTCATCAGTTTTTGCACCACATTGTATTGTACACAATGCGGTACAAAAAGGGGCAATTGTAGACACCAAAATTCAACACATTTATCACCCCATCATCAAATCCTGTATAATAAAATTATATGCCTAAGTTCTAATTTAGAAATGTAAAACCCTACATATTATCCTATTTTTTAGATTTATAAAATCTGGAAAATCACCCTAGAATACCCTGCCTACCCATTGGACATGTGTCCTAGACACTTCATCCAACACAATTGCCACATATCACCCACTCTTGTCCCCTTTGTCTTTGCACATGGGATAGATTCCCAACACCCATGCCACATCCCACCTTTTTTTTCCCCCTTGTCCCTTCACATAAAAAAAGATCCCACATCTCACTCCACTTGTGGCCACATCACCCCAGTTAAGTGAGGCACACTAGGTGACTCACTATAACTGCCCCTTCCACCTGGAAGTTCAAATTTACCACTTGGCAAGTTGGGCTTGCCACCTCCCATTTCCCTCCAAAGCCCTAGGAAGCCTATAAAAGTACCATCATTTCACCAAAAAAATGGAGCTAAATTTACATACCGACAGGCTACCAAAATTGACCCAAGTCCAGAGCGAGATCACGAGCACCATATTTGTCCCGTACTGATAGTTCAATTCCTGAGGCATCTTGTTTTTTAGCTAAAACTGCATGTCCGTGGTTCCACAGTAAAAAACACACATCCGCAATTTCACAACCGCAGGTCCACAGTTTCCAGTCCATCACTACACGTCTGTGGTTCCAAAGTCCCGAGCATAAAACCACACGCACGACAAAGATTAGTAGAAAGAATTCATCTGTTAGCAAGGCTTTATTTGTTAATTGCTTCTATCACTTGTTTCGTATGATTATTTGCTTAGGGTTTATGCATAGCATTGGTTTTTATTACTCAAATATACAGGTGCTACTAATCCCTTTGTTGGTTTGAATGTGTGCAGGTGATAGGTACTTTGGAGAAGTTGTTGAAGTTGGAGTGGTCCCTTATCGAATACCAAAGCCCACTCACCTTGGACTGTAGTTGGAAGAACAAAGAGCACGAGCCCCTGTGAAGATTTGGGAAACCCCCATTCTATCAAATCATTATTCATTTGTATCAATACAGAGAGATAGCATTGTAGCATTGTCCCAAACACATTTGGGGTAATCCAAAATCCATTTGTAACAATTGTATCAAAATCAATAAAGAAAGGAATTTTGGCAATTTTTATTTCTCTGTATTACATTCATTTTGTTGCTCAGTTCTTTTGGTTACAATGTGCACATCCTTGGTGGAACTTACATACCATATGACTTGCAAGTGCTGAGGGAAACAAGTTAGGAAACATCTTTGATGGGCCACGTGCCTATCATTGGATCGGACTTCTTTCATCACGAACACTATAGAACAATCTAAAATTGATAGTAGAAACCTGCTTCATGTTATCGAAGAGCAACGTGAACATAGTTGGTTCTATCAAACATAATTGCACAACCATGACATGGAAATAAAATTGGAGTTCTTTGACTTCCAGTAGATATCGAACAATAAATAATACACAAGAAACTCTCTGCATGGCAGATAAAAACAAGGTTCCTCCATGTGGGCAATTTTTTTTTTAAATTGTGTGGTTGCACGCCATCACAACACATCGACCAATATATCATGCTCACAACGAGCCATAGTGCCCACTTTTGTGGATGCAAACTATGTGCATCTAGAAGAAGGTGATACCAGCTCCCCATTGCTAACGCCGCTCCACATCAATAGTGCTCCTCGTGATATCCATGATTGGACCAGACAACCACCAAATTAGCTTGCTATTTTTTGTCCTACAATTGGATCCTCCATATCCACATCATTTACGCACACCAACATGTCACTTAAAAACAACTTAAATTCTCTGTCGATCATCCCCCATGCCTCTTGAAAACATGGGTGTATGCCTCCATGATGGTATGTTGGACAACGCTTCATCGGATCCCATACAATCATCTGATCAAAAAAACAATAATTCAAAAAAATATCGTGGATCCAGTCAGCAAAAAATCTTTGGTCTTCTCCCATGGCAATAAAATATCCATCTATAACTAGGTACTATGGAATAGAAATTTTCCAAGATGTGGATGGGGAAAAATAGGAAAAGACTCCCTCAAATGTATTTCTTCCTTAAAAAATTGTACCTTCATTGTTGCATGAGGGTTGTTGGAGTCGATCCATAGATATCTGCGTCATCACCAAGGGCATGTCCAGGGACTATTCATGCGTAGAAGATTATCTGAGTGATCAAGATACTTGGACCTATGTAAAAGCACACTTCATGTTGAAAAATGTGTCCAAGATCTAGGAGAGCCCACAATATTGGCTTCAACGTGCGCGCCAAAGTGACGATCTCCTCCACATGTTTCTAAAAAATCACCAAAGCGTAGATTAAAAAATAAAAAAAATTAAACGCACTAGAGTTTATCAGGACCTTCGTCAGCACGGTAGTAATCCATCATTTTGTAGCATTGATCAATCACTGCTTCAACTGTACGTTGACGCCACCTGAGCTACAAATAGATCTCAACGCTAATCACAAAGGCTCTCTGCATGGATAAGCCATTTATTTTTCATGACATTTAACCGAAGTGTTCATTTGACTCTATCAAATCATGAAGCCTCAGGTGGGACTCACTGATGGTCTCCAACTTTGACCTTCACGCTCTCTGAAATTTGGTACAAGCCATCATTTGTTTTTTTTGACAACCCCAACATGCCCATGAAATATCAAGTTATTTAAGGCATCTTCCCAATCTTCAATGGCAGGAACAAATTTGCAGTAAATTGAACTCAAAAAAAATAACGTGCATCATCCCCAGCTTCGAGTATTACCATATCTGGGTGCAACCTTAAATGCTAAAAAAACCATAGGGATCTAGTACAAATCTCAAGATTCCTTGTAAATAAGTCAATCATGGAAGGAAAGGTCAAATATGGAGCTCTCACAAACCCTCTCTTGCTCGGCCTCGAATGACCGCATCATCAAGGTCTAGAAACTTACACAAAAAAAACTTTAAAATCAAGTAGACCACCATTATCATCGTCGAGAACATCATCATCGCCGCTTTCACCAAGCTTCGATGCAGAAAAAGAAGCGTAAAAAATGTGTCTCATCTAAGAAACATCCACCAACAAAAAAAGGCTAGGCAGTGCTCCAAAACTATAGTAAAAAACTACAGATGCCCTCCAGTAATCCAGATCACGAGATTCGTGAGCAACACACCTTTCTTTATTGCACTTTAAATTTCCTGTAACCTTCAATGGCAAAAAAAATCCATAGGTATCCAGTAAGTCAAAAAATAGACCAACACCAAAAAACAAGATCTGGCTTCATATGCACAACCTATAGAAAAAAATTATAGCAGCAAAAAAATCGTTAAAATTTTTTCACTCTACTCCTCAACATATCATACCTCAAAGCAATGAAGCTTCAGGGGAAGACATGAGTTTTATCAAGCTATTTGGTTTCTTATCCATTAAAAAATGGAGAGCATGCTCTCTAGGCTTGAAGAACAAAATGGAGGAAAAAACAAGGGGGGAATTTCCTCAAGGGTTTACATAGGGCAAGAGAGCGCTTGAGCTTTGATATCAAATGTTTGGACTGTAAAATATGTGATATATTGATACAAAAATAAGTACAATATATAGGCACGAGGTCTATATGATAACATGACAAGTGTCAAGGACACATGTCATAACATGCAAAAGATAAAGTACACATTAATTCTAACAACAAAAGCTCTAAAAATATAGTCCCTAACATAGATGTGACTTCAAATCTCATCATCCTTATCATAATAATAAGTATTCCCAAGGGTTCTTCTACTTCAGATATCATTCTCACCATCCTTGAGATTAATCCTATGAAGAACATTGTAAGTTTTAAGTGGAAGGTGAAGACATAACAATATATGAAGATAAAGATTCATTACAACAATAACAACCAATAAAACTAAATGAGGCAAAACATGAGGATGATTCCATGTATTTCTCTGCTAATGCTCTTATCGGGCTCTAAGTTCATCATACTATCAAGGTACACAAATTTATTAAATGACAACATGTCAATGTGTTGATTGATTTAGGTAGCACATATAACTTTATAGATAACAAGACAACAAAATCCTTAGGCTTGTATCAATATTTCAAATCAAGATAAATTTTAAGTCTTAATTGCAAACATGAGTACCACTCAGTGTGTTGGTCGAATGGCTAAAGTGAACAATTAAATAGGGGATTATGCTTGGTTAAGCAATCTCTTTACCATTAACTTAGGTAGTTCAAATGTCATCCTAGGAGCACAATGACTATTTTATATTGGTGATGTTACTATTAATCTACAAAATGTATATGTCAAATGGATAAATAAAGGAATATCCATTTGTCTCCAAGGAATCCAACCCCTCCCTCCAAGGTGGTTAATTCACATAGCGTGGAACATATATTGAAGAAAGGTGGTTGTGGATTCTTTGCCCAAGTCATTTGCTTGGAGGTTTAGTTTTCAAAGTCATTTCTTCTAGATCTTCCTTCATATTTATAGAGCATCGTGGATCACTATGAGGAGGTATTTAGTGATCCCATGGGTCTTACCCCTAAGCACACACATGATCATGCCATCTACCTTGTTCTAGCAATTCAACCTCCTAATGTGCATCCTTACCGCTATCCCCATCCCTAAACGTTGGAAATTGAGAAGTTAGTTTAGGAAATGTTGGAGCAAGGAATCATCTATCTAAGAATTAGTCCATATTACTATCTACTTGTGGTGGTATAATACAAGGATAATTCATGGCACATATGTCATGTTTTCCTCCTCTCAACAAGATCACTATCAAAGGTATTGGAGTTGTTTTTATGCAATATGAACTCCTATTAGCCTTTGAATGTAAGATATTTTTGGGCAAGAATTTTGGATAGTCCACTTATGAGAAGAAAACATTAGTTGTTCTTCATGCCATAGAAAAATGGAGGTCTTATTTATCGGGGCATCATTTTATCATCAAGACTAATCATAACAACCTTAAGCATTTATTAGAGCTACGTATCTCATGCCCTAAATAGAATAATTGGATGACCAAGCTCTTGGGTTAATAATTTGTAATTGAATACAAGAAAGGAAAGTAAAATGTGTGGATGATTCCTTGTCTCAAAAATATGAGGAGGTTGTTTTTCAATGCCATCTCTAGTCCTATTTCATAATATCTTTTGCAACTTCAATAAGATTGGTTTTATAACCTATAGACTTCATGGATCATAAAAGAAAGTGAGGCAGACTTATCATTGTATTCTTGTTTCTCATGTATTTATGGAGTGCTTCACAAAAAGGATCACATTTATCTTCCTCAAATTTTGGCTATTAAGTCAAATGTTCTCCAAGAATTACATGCATCTACTTTGGATGGATGTTTAGGATTCTTGAAAACATACTAGCTGGTGAAGCAATATTTTTATTAGAAAGGATTAAAAGTTGATCTGAATACATTTGTAGTCAACTATGAGGTGTGTCAGTGTAATAAAAATAAAATAATTAAATCTCTTGGTTTGTTGCAACCCTTGCCTATCCCAAAAGTAATGGGTTATTGGGAACCTTCTAAAAACAAGATTTTATTTATTTTAAATTGCTTTTGTGATGTGCGTGTGAATATGTAATTGATGATAATGTGTATTATCAAATGAAAATAAATTTGGCAATAGTAGAAAAGCTTTCATACAACTTCCTAAATATATCATTTTCATACCACTTTTTGCATCCACAATAAGTGGTATGAAAGAGAAATTCTAAAATAAAAACAAAAAAAAAATTATTTGTTCTACGTTGCTTGTATGATGTGTGTATGAATATGTAGTTCCTTTTGTTTATTTTTATGTGAAATAATGAGTTGGTTTGGAATCTATAAAAATATGATGGATACTTAATCAATTCAGTATATAATACATTAGACTACAAGGATCATTCAAGAAAGGAAGGCAAGCTCATCATTGCATTCTTATTTCTCATATGCTGATGGAGTGCTTCACAAAAAGGATTGTATTTATCTTACTTGGTATTTGGCTATTAAGTAAAAGGTTCTCCAAGAATTGCATACATCTCATTTGGTTGGACATTTAGGATTCTTAAAAATGTACCAATGAGTGAAGCATTTTTTCTTAGAAAGGATTGAAAATAGATGTCAAGATGTTTGTGGTCAATTGTGAGGTGTGTTAACAAAGGGGAAACAATTAAACATTTTGGATCATTGTAAGCCTTTCTCATCCATGGATTTCATTAAAGTTCTTCCCAAATCTAAGGAAAAAAATGGTGATATTTATGGTTGTAGATTACCTTTTCAAGTATGCTCATTTCTATGCATTACAACATCCCTATTCAACAAATAAGGTGTATAAGGTATTTCTTGATTATATTTTTAAATGACATGGCATGCCCAAAACCATTGTGAGTGAATGTGACCATATCTTCATCGATTAATTTTGGAGATTATTGTTTTGTCTTAGTGCTAACATGTTGAGTATTTTCCCTTTTTATCACCCTTAGTCAAATGGTCAAGTAGAGATTGTTAATAAATATTGGGTAGTGACCTCCATTATTTTTCTCAAGATAACCATTATCATCGAGTTCATTATCCCTCATTATATTAATGGTGGCACAATAATTCTTACCATTCATCCCTCAAGATGTCCCCATTTAAAGCAATATATGGACAAAAACCTCCATCAATGGCAGATTATGTTCTAGGATCCTCCAAAGTGACCTAGGTAATGATTTGTTATAGAAAAAATGACTTTTGCTTCAACTTATTAAATATAATTTGACCCAGGACTAGAACCACATAAAGAAATAACAATATTCATATTATTTGTGAATGATAATATATCATAGGAGATATGGTATTTTGTGTCTACAACCCTACAAGAAATTGACCTTGAAGACCAAGTCTAGAAAAAATTTGAATTTTTAATTTTATGGGTCCTACAAGGTGGTTCATAAAATTGGTGAAGTGGCATATTAATATAGAATTTAGAGTTTTCAAAGGATATATGAAATGCTCAACAATTTGTATTGATAACATGCGATGATTAAATACAGAAAAGAGAAGTGGTTCGATTGGTTGAACCACCCGAATTAGTTGGCTAACTTCCAAATACTCGGAGAGCACATTGGAGGCGCTAATTTTTATGTAAACCTAATAATGAAATATGCTAACATCCCCCCTTATTACATTATTGGCAAATCCCAAGGATATTGTGAAATAATTCAAATTTGATGCGTCCAAGTGCTTTGGTGAAGATATCTGCAATTTGAGCATCAGTGGGAATGTATTGGAGCTGTATTTTGTGCTTTGGAACCTCATCATGAATAAAATGACACCAAGTGTCGATGTGTTTGGTGCGATCATGAAAAATTAGATTCTTGACGAGATTAAAAACACCTTGATTGTTGCAAAACAAATGTAGTGGAAGATTTACTAGAAGACCCATGTTTGTAAGAATGCGACGTAACCATATTATCTCGCAGACTGCTCCACTAGCTGCTCGATATTCTACCTCTATAGAAGAGATAGCAACCACCTACTGCTTCTTGCTATGCCACGAGATAGGACCAGAACCAAGATGAAATATGTATCCAGAAGTTGATTTTCGATCATCAATGGATCCAGCATAGTCAGAGTCCGTGTATCCTTGTAGATAGAACTTGTTATTCTTTTTATATTCCAAGCCAAAATTTGTTGTACCACGAACATAATGTAGAACTCTTTTTGCTACTTTCCAATGACTTACTTTGGGTTCCTGCATGAACCGTGAAAGATAACCCACAACAAAACTAAGATAAGGCCTAGTGTTGGTTAGATATAGGAGACTCCCAATCAGTTGGCGATAGAGAGTACCATATACCTGTGGTGAATTATCATATCGTGATAACTTAAGTCCTTGTTCCATTGGAGTTGTTTTAGACTTATAGTTAGTCATTCGATATTTTTCAACTAATGTCTTGGCATACTTATTTTGTGTAACTCTGATATGGTGTTCTTTCTGAGTCACTTCCAAACCAAGACAATAGTGAAGAAGTCCTAGATCTGTCATTTCAAAGGATTGTTTCAAATCAATTTTTACTACATCAATCATCTTCTCTAAACTTCCTGTTATGATCAGATCATCTACATATAACACCAGAATCACTATATCAAAACCATTGTTCTTAATATAAACATTCGCATATGAAGGACTTATTTTGAATCCATGCTACTTTAGGTGACTATCTATCTTGATATACCAAGCTCGAGGAGCTTGTTTGAGCCCATACAAATATTTGATTAATTTGCAAACTTTATGTTCTTGCCCTTCAAATTCAAATCCTTCTGGTTGAGTCATGTATACTTCTTCTTGTAAGTCACCATTTAAGAAGGCACTTTTCACATCCATCTGGTGTAGCTTCCACCCAAACTGAGCTGCCATAGCACGAAGTACTTTGATAGTAGTCATCTTTGTAGTAGGGGCAAAAGTCTCTTCATAGTCTATACCTTCTTTTTGAGAATAGCCCTTTGCAACAAGACAGGCCTTATGCTTATCAATAGTACCATCTGCTTTATACTTTATTTTGAATACCCATTTATAACCAATGGGTTTCTTTCCTGTAGGCAGATTGACTAGGTTCCAGGTATTATTTTTCATGAGAGATTTATGTTCTGCTTTCATAACAACCTTCAAATGAGGCTTACTAAGTGCATATTGAACTGTTGTTGGCTCATTTTCATCCAATGTTGTTATATAGACTTGTTCATTATCTATATCTATATCTTTGTCTTCTTATGCATCTACAGATAGATCATCAAACTATTGGCAGAGCTCATAAACTTCTAAAGATAATGCCTCTGCTCTTCTCTGCTATGTCATACTTCGAGTGCACGATCGATCTTGAGTTAGATCTAGAAGTGTGTCCAGTTTAGAATCTCTCAATGTACTAGTATACCACTTTGAAACCTTCTTCTTTGGAGGTAAGATTTATTTCTTAGGTTCTTCTTCTTCTTCAAGATATACTTTTTCAGATGTGATATCTGATGTGGAAGCTTCATCAAATACTACATCTCTACTTATATGTGTTTTCTTGGTTATAGGATCTATCAAGCGATATCCTTTTGAAAACTCGTCATAACCAAGAAAAATACATCGTAGTGTCTTCTCATCTAACTTCTTTCATTTTTGCTTTGGAATGTGCATGAATGCTTTACATCCAAAAACCCTTAGATGAGAAATGGAGGGTTTCTTACCACTCCAAGATTCTTGTGGTGTTTTTCCTTGTAGAGCTCTGGTGGGTGCTCTATTTAGGAGATATGATGTTGTGTTTACTACTTCTACCCAATACTTATCCTCAAGATGTGCTCCTTTTAGCATACACCGAACCATTTCCACAATGGAACGATTCCTTATCTCTGCAACTCCATTCTGCTGAGGTGTATAGGTTGTAGTCAATTGCGTCTTAATCCCATGTTATTTCAAAAATGATGAAAAATATTCAGAGGTATATTGCCCCCCTCGATCTGAGCGGAGGGTTTTGATGAAACAACCCAACTCCTTCTCAACGAGTTTCTTGAATGGTTGAAAGTACTTAAAAGCCTCTAATTTCAACTGAAGGAAGAAAACCCACATCTTCCGTGAGTAATCATCAATAAACAATTGAAAATACTTCTTTCCACCATAGCTGGTTGGGATAGGACCACACATATCGGTGTGTATCAATTCTAGAGGTTTCGTAGCTCTGGAGGAGCTAGTTTCAAAAGGCACTCGGTGTTGCTTCCCTACTAAGCAATCTGAGCAAACTGGTAAGACATAGGGGAGGTGAGGAAGTCCTTTCACCATATCATATTTGTGCAATTCAAGCAAATATCTTGAACTTAGATGCCCATAACGTTTATGCCAGAGAGAAGTGGCTTCCATTGTGGTTGTTGCTAGAGCAACATGGGGCGTGGAAAGAGCATATAAAATGAACAATCCATGCTTGTAGGATCCAATTGCAATATGTTTACCTCTGTGAGTTATAAAACATCTCTTCTTTCCTTTCACAACTTGAAACACAACATCCATATTTCTATCCAAAATTTGTGGAATAGACAACAAATTATTGGCTAATCCAGGAACATAGAGAACCTTTTCTATATGATATTTACCATATGGAAGAGAGACATAAACATCCCCTTCACCCTTCACTTGGTAGACTTGATTATCAGCAATTGTGACTAGTTTGCCTTCTTTTTTCTCAAAAGTGTCAAACCATGATTTATCCCTAGTCATGTGCTTACTAGCTCCTGAATCAATGTACCATACAACATCTATCTGAGACGATGAAGTGTGGGTCATGAGAACCTTGTGTGCTCTTTCAGAGTCAGAATCTGAATCATATCCAGGAGAATCTGAGTCAGAGTTAGAGTCAGCATAAGCAACATGACCCTTAGGTTGCTTATGTTTCTTTTTGTATTTTTGTTTCTCTATGCCTTTCTTCTTAGGCAACTAGTCATTTTGTTGCTTGTTTTTGAACCAACACTTATTGGTGTCATGGTTATTCATATCACAAATTTTGCAATATTTTTTATCTTTCTATTGATTTTGCTTCCCTTTTCCTTTGGAAGAAGAGCCCCCTTTTTGAAACTGACCTTGTTTCTTACCCTTTTGTTGGGTCGAGAGAGCATTATATGATACCTCATATTTTTGAACCTGATTTGCCTCCTTAGTCTAAAGCAAATTTACCAGCTCTACAAATGTTACCTGTCTACCATAAACATTGAGCGAAGTGATCAATATTTTGTAGGAATCTGGTAGTGCTCTTAAGATGACAAAGTTCAAGATATCATCATTTACTGGTTTTCCCATTGCATTCAATTTGGCTTTCAACTCTGCCACTCTGCAAAGGAAAAGATCAACTATCTCTCCAGAATTCATTCTAAGAGTATGTAGTAGAGTTTGAAGATGAAGAATAATGGACTAATTTTTTCCTTCATACACTGTGATCAAAGTATCCCAAGCTTCCTTACTGGTTTTTGCATCATAATATGAGGTTGCACCTCATCTGTAGTAGCAAGTAAGATAAATACGAGAATTTTCTTGTCTTTCTTATCCCAAGCATCTTGATCTGTTCCTGTTGTCTGAGGGTATTTCATAGTGCCATTCACTACATCCCATAAATATTCCAACTGAAGAATAGCTTTCATATTTGTTTTCCATGGAACAAAGTTAGGACCTTTCAGTAACTGTGAATCTGAGAGATACTTGTGAATAATGGCCATTATGAAGGTTCCTTATATCACCAATTGGTCTCCCTTTCTTTATACCTGCCAAATCAATATATTGTAACCATTCAATATAAACCCGCCCTTACGTGAGGGAGACTATAGGTATATATGAATAGTATACCACTCAATATGTACCCGCCCTTACGTGAGGGAGACTATAAGTACATATGAGAAGCACAACATATTGAATTTTGGTAATACTGAAAGGGCATCATGTTGTTTATGACACCTACCATAGAAAGTTTATTCAACCTTCGTCAGGATTTACATTTAACAACAATCATGATGTGGGTATGAAATGAAGTGAACTATAAAACTAGTTTACCTTATTTCTCCTCGACGATTTATAGAGAACAAGCTCAGACATCGTTGTTGCAGCTATATTAGGCGACGAATACAATAGTCCAAAGCACAAAAACATTACCTGTTAGTGTGGACCAGAGGTATCACAAATATCGAACGCTGCTGTGCAATAAATTGCACAAATAGGTGTATAAATTTGGGGTCTTTAATTGTTTTTTTTATATGATAATTATTTTCAAGAAAAAAACAAAGTTAAGTGCAAAAAATCACAAGATGCCCACAAATTTTTGAACCTATATGAGGTGTCGGTTTCCACCGAAAATGCACCTATTTACAATACCAATTTTTTTCATTGTTTTTGAATTTGATTCCCCCCTTTTGTCTTTGATTTTTTTGAAAGGAAAGTGTTGTAATCCCCCCCTCTTTGTTGCAAAAAAAAAATAGGAGAGAAAAAAATGGGAATAATGCCAATCTTTTAGAAAGCACAACTTATCACTCCAAAAATGAGGGAGAAAATTGAAGCATGGGAAAAATACCTCAACAAATAGCCCCTCCTTGTCGCGTGGTGGCAAAAAGTTTTTTGCCAAAATACCCCTCCAGAATTAATGTGAAAACCTTTATCCCACATGCACTGTGAAATGCATGTGTGGGTCTTCAAAAACCCGAAACCGCATGGAGTTAGTCAACTGCCTTCGGGCGGTTGTAGTTGGTCTTTTTGCCTCCTTGAACTCTGCATAGTTATCCGTCAGGTCATTCCTCTGTCCACCCAGCTATCTACCACATCATCAATCCTCTGTCAAGTTATCTATCGCATCGTCAGTCCAGTTGTCTGCCACATCATCTGTCCAATCAGTCTTCTTTCTGCTACGTTAGCAGTCTAGTTGTCTTCCACATTGTCAGTCCAGTCAGTCCTTTGTCTATCGTGTCATCACTCCAGTTAGATTCTTCTTGGTCCTTGTGCCTTAACGTTAGTCCAATTAGAGTCTTCTTAGGCCTTATGCCTTGTCAACATCCTTTGCGTCCTTTGTCACCTCGGGCCTCATTCTTGGGTAACGTGCATGTGGCTTCTACGTTCTCTACATCCTCTGTCACCTCAAGCCTCATGCTCGAGCTACGTATGGCTCACCCCTTATGTCCTCCCAGTATCCAATCCAATCCATGGCTCTGATACCATATAGAATTTAAAGTGTTCAAAGGATATATGAAATGCTCAACAATTTGTATTGATAACATGCGATGATTAAATACACAAAATAGAAGTGGTTCGGTTGGTTGAACCACCCGAATCAGTTGGCTAACTACCCAATACTTGGAGAGCGCATTGGAGGTGCTAATTTTTATGTAAACCTAATAATGAAATATGCTAACAATTAATTGGACCTTCCACCATCTTCTTGCATCCATCCTGTCTTTCATATATTTTTTCTCTAACAGGTTTTTTGGCCAAAAAGTGCAGTCTTAGATGAAGCTTCCAATACTTGATAAATAAGGTCAAATCACTATATAGCCTAAAGTAGTGTTGTAATCCAGTGTTCCTTATATTTAGTCTTGAAAAATTCAATAGTTCTTTATTAAGTGGTAGGAACTTCCAAAACAAGATGCTATGTGGAAGCCTACAAGCATTTTCTAGTCTTATCCAACTTTTAAGGATAAAGTTATAGAGGGGGAGCCATATAATGGCTCTAATATAGCCATGTTATCTATATTTATTTTTATTATCTTGGGACCTAGGTTTAGATAATGGAACCTTGAGAATTAGGGTTAGGGTTAATAATTTATTTAATCTATAAGTAGGGGTGGTAGTTGAGATCATATTTCATATTTGAATATTAGTCACATCTACTGGGCATATGAGACATTTCCCTTCCAAGTGGCTATGAGACTTCACCTTCACTAAGTGGCTAAGGATTTGCATTTGAATTTGGAATTTGATTATTGCATAATTGATTTTTTGGTAATTGGATCTAAGTTATTATTATCAATTGGTCAATGTTATTTATTCATTATTGGATTGCTACTACTATTATTATAATTATCAAAAAAATTTCATAGCATACTAAATCCTACTTAGTACTTTATCTTCCTCTTGGTATATTTATAAGTGAGCACATAAACTATTCTACTCTGGTCGATATTTACACTATGGTAGGGGGAAGCCCCACTAGGGATCCTTACTAAACCATCTTGAGGACAAACACTATTTGAGATGGACAAAAGTTAAACACAAAAATATAGAAGATTTTTGATAGGTCACAAATATCTTCAACCCTTTCTCAATCCTCAAACCAAATGACTCATTGAATCATTACAAATGAATCACTTTGATCGAACAATATTTAAATTTCATTTAATAATGCCCAAGTCATACCCTTCGAGTGACCACTAGCACACTACACACACATCTTATTGTTCCACCAATAGTGCAAATAAGCTAAAAAATTAGGGTACTTCCCCTTAAGTTAGTACCATGCCATGAGTGACCATTGTAAAAAAAGGGTATGCCTTTAGAAGCCTCTAGCAGGAATGGAACACCAAATTTCCTCCTTTCAAAGGAGTATACCAACCATTGCACTCTTAGGTGGGATGGAGGTAGAGCACTGTATTGTGGAATATGATGATCACATCTAGTATCCTTTATGTAATAAAAAATATGCTTACCATAGGATTTGAATGAAAGACCTTACTATCATGAAAAAAGAGACCAATTATTGCACCACACCTATGAACAAAAGGAAAACTATGTTGATAGAACTAATAATTTTCCTTCTTTTTTTATTTTTTCCCTTTGATTTTCCTACCAAAAACCTACTTGTGCCTCCATGATTTATCTCACTACACAATGAAATATTCTAAATTTTAAAATTTAAATTTTAAATTTTGAAGGAACAATAGGCATCTTTTTTAGATACAAATATAGACATTAAAATGGAAAAATCTCCAAAAGTGTTAAATTGAGACCTACTTGAAATTTCATTAGGAATCCAACTAAATTAATGATTCATCTATACCTACCATTTTTTTCATTGTACAACCCTTTTGTGTGATTGAGCAAAGTTGCTTCATTTTGGCTCTAATACCATGTTGGAATTTATAATAATTTCCAAAAATATACATTCACCACAATCATTTGTAGAAAAAGGAAGAAGAGCAAAATATAAAAGGGTATAGAAGAAAAATAAATAAAGAGATAAATGACATGAATAGATAGAATGTGTTGGAAATTTTGAGTCAAGTTGTCATTGATGTCAAGAAACAAAGTCATCATTGATGTCAAGGAATATGTCAAGGAACAATGCAAAGGTTAATGGCGAAAGAGCTTCATAATATTTTTAATATTATGTGGAAGCATATGAAGGCGGGTTTTTATTAAAACCATGGATGAGCAAAATAAAAGGTTTTTCATAAAAACCCAAGGAAGCTTTTTGATGGATAAGCAAAATAAAAGGTTTTTCATAAAAACCCAAGGAAGCATTTTGAAAAGATAAAGGAGGTTTTAATATTTATTTTATAAAATATTTAAATTCAATTTGAATTTAAATGGGAGAAACAACCACGCCGGGTTAAAATTTTATAAATAAATATTATTTATACAAATGGTAAAATCAAAGAGGGCTTTAATAAAGCCAAAAGGGGTTTAAGAATTAATTTATAAAATTTAAATTCTAAAGAATTTAAATAATTTATAAATTAATTATTCAAATTTTGAAGGCACCGACGTTCGAAATTATTGGAGGCAATATGTATAAAAACCATATGCCTAAAAGGCATAGAAGTTACCCTTCATTCGAAAGAAATAATCGTGGCATGAGTTGTGGTGAATAATCATGCAGAGAAGAAGATAAATATTTGTCTTAAGGTGCCAACGAAAGTGTTAAGACCATTGAGGGCTAAACCCTCATATCCACCAAGGCACGTGGCCTAGTGGCAAGCGATCATGAGTTAAGTCATGCGGGTGCAGAGTGGTTTACGTTCAATTCTCGATGAGAGCATTTTGGCGTGTTGTGCTTTGGCATCGGAGGAAGCGATGCATTGACCTTTTTGGTTTCAACGCATTGGGGAAAGAACATAGAGCACGTTGTGCTCTTTGTTTCCCAAACGAGCGCCTAGCTCATGCAATGGTTGGAGCCGTGGCTAGGGAATTGGGAGAAGCTGCATCGAGGGTTCGATTCTCACCTAGGTGAAGGTAATAAATTTTACATTATTTTAAATTGCCTAAGGTGTAAACATAATGTTTAGGGAGTTATAAGGGGTTTTGAAAGGTGCTTATTTTAAATTGTTAGTTTTTGATTAAATGAAGGAATAAGGTGTTGAACTTTATTTTTTAATAAAGTTATTGTGATGTTTTTGATTTATCAAAAAGTGAATTGAAGATTTATTAAATTTAAGAGGACTTTTTGCCATTGAGTTAGTTTGAAAAGGAGATTGTATTGAAAATATTTTTGATATTGAATATTGTTTTAATTGGGATATCATAAGGTGTATTTGGTCAATCATTTTTGTATATGTTGATGGATGCTTTCTTTAAAATGGAGTGATAAGGTGTATGTGTGTTTTGATATTTTGCATTGTATCTTTGAGAGAGTTTAGTATCTTCTAACTCCTTTGAGTTTGGCAAATAAGTGTTTGTGGTTGTGATAGATATTTGAGGTTCCTTCATCATCAAGAAAAAGGTATGAGCACATTCTTCCATAGTTGAGTTGATTGGTTGGTT
The DNA here is from genome assembly GCA_028583015.1 of Wollemia nobilis. Lineage (NCBI taxonomy): Eukaryota > Viridiplantae > Streptophyta > Pinopsida > Araucariales > Araucariaceae > Wollemia > Wollemia nobilis. The sequence goes on along the minus strand of JAQPPZ010000755.1, from coordinate 3,683,898 downwards.
TTCTAGAAAATAAGTTTGGAGTGAAAAGGACTTGATTAGGGTTTCCTTATTGAGTGTGTTGAGTTAATGCTTCAAGGTTTTCAGGAATAAAGAGTTTTTAAAAACTTGTTTTATAAGCATTGTTGTTGAAGCCATTGATTGTGTGAAGAACTTGAACTAAGGTTTGAAAAGAACATGAGTATCATTGTTATGTGAGAGTTGTTTTATAAGCATTGTTGTTGAGTGAAGAACTTGAACTAGAATTTGGAAAGAACATGAGTATCATTGTTATGTGAGATTGGTTGATAAGAATTGTTGGAAATATTTTGAATAAAGGATCATATGCTTGGAATAGGGTTTGTAAGCAAGGATTTTTTCATTGAGTGATTGGTTGAGTAGAGTTGGTTGAGCCTAGTCAAGTGGATGTGTGGAGTGATTGTTCAAGTTCCATAAAACAAACTATTCTATATTCTGAATTGAATTGAGAAAGTGATTGAGTTGAAGCATATTGAGTCTCTAACAATTCTTTGCATGTTTCTAAAAGAGTGATTGAAAGTGATTGAGCATTGTGATGAGTATAGAGCATATTGAGTCTCTAGCAATTCTCTTTATGTTTCTATGAGATTGGACAAGTTCTAGTGTGGACTTGTTGAGCAAATTTGAGGTAAGTCTTTGAGAAGACTTGTGGATAGATTTGGGTAAGCTTTTGTGGAAGCTTACAATACAAATTATTGAGCAGATTTGGATAAGTTCTTGAGAGGACTTATTGAGCAGATTGAAAAATTTCTAGAGAGGACTTGTGGATAGATTAGTGTGAGCTTTTGTGAAAGCTTACAAGGCAGATTTGAGACAAGTCTTTGAGAAGACTTGAGAGAAGATTTGATTGATTGATTTGTTCAAACCTTGAGTTAAGGTTTGGGGCAGATCCAACAGAGTTGATTTGAGATTGAGTCAAGCCTTGAGTTAAGGCTTGAGGACAGATATCGAGGACAGATTTATGCTAGACCGAAGGATTGTGTTTAGTATAGATTTGAGCACAAATTTTGGTGCAGATTTGAGGATAGATTTGTGCCAGACTAGAGATAAATATTGAGGATATATTTGTGCTAGACCGAAGGATTGTGTTTAGTGCAGATTTGAGATAGATCTTTGGAGGTAACACAGTTGAGGATAGAGATCTCCAGCAAGAGAAGGGAAGACATGTGTCTTCTATGGATAGAGTTCCATTTACTAAGGGCAATGGAGGTAGAGGTCTTCTAGAGGATCACCAACCAAAGTAGAGATTAGGAGATTGGTGTCTCTTGTGGATAGATATCCATGAACTTGATTTAGGGGATTGGTGTCTCCTTTGGACAAAGGTCCATAAACATTGTAATAGGGAAAGGATTCCCAAGATATTTATTGAGAAAATTTTAGTGAAATATTTTCTTCGTGGAGTAGCCCACATTGGGTGAACCACGTAAATTGTGGTGTCTCTATTGTGTGTGGTGATTTGTGCATTACTTTAATTATTGCTATTGATATTGCTATCTTTACATTGCATAATATTTATTGGGAAAGAAAAGTAAAAAGTGATCTTATATTGTTCACCTCCCCTATCAGTATAAGCTTGTGTTCTTCAGAATGAATAAGGGGTGGGTTCTCATAGGCACCCCCACGATCTCACATATAATAAACTAATACAATGTGTCAATTATTGGGGGTATTTATAGTGATATTGAATCCCAAATTGGATGTTAACCCCAAGTTGATGTAACTTGACTTGAAAGTTAAATTATAATATAATAAATATATTACACCTTTTAATCAAGGTTAACCACAAAATAAATTAACCAACGTCACTAAAGGTGAATATAACAAAAGTGCTTATAGGCTTACATAAATATTCCCATAGGCTTATACATAAATATAGATAGGCTTATATATAGAATACCCATTAGCTGAAGTATAGGTACAAATTTTCATGGAATATGTCTAGATGGTTCACTCTAGGATCGTCATGGTACTTGGAGAGAGAATAAATTCTAAAATTTATGAAGAATACATATCCCTCCTCCAAGTTGTACTAACCTACCCTAAGCACTCCTAAATGGTTGATTGCACTAAATAAATTGCCAATCAAATAGAAAATTAGCTAAAGGAAAAAGAGAGGAAGTTTAGATACACTTTCTACCTTGTTTGGATCATTATCTACCAAAAGAAATATTGGTTTCTTTCTCTCTAGTTAGACTAGATGGGATGTATGGACAACCCCTTTTAGTTGTGAAGTTCATGGACATACCCTTCCGAGAAGCAGACAAGACCACCTATTTTTTTCCTATAAAAAGGTATATGAGGTTATAATAAAAAATTATTGTAAATAGTTCCAAGGTTGTTATATAAGACACAATGACTCCTAAAATATATATAATGGCTAAATAAAATTTCTACTCGTGTAGGAATATCATTCATACATCTTTATTGCTTCTTAGCCATACCTTTTGAGTTGCTTTCTTTCATCCTAAATTATATGCTCAAACTTTAATATGTGAGGCAACTAGACTATGTGGACCTAAAATACTTTAGGGAGAAAAACAAAACAACTTTCTATTCATTCAAGCAACCGATAATGACTATCACACCAAATTTGCATGGGTTCCAACAAATCACAAAAAAAATATAGACATGGGGTTTGATGAACTTAGATATCATTGGCCCTATAAACCAATGGGGTCTTCAAAAGTATCCTTAAGACCAAGGAGTTCGATATCTTATTTGTGCATCAAAAGTGACATAACATTTAGAATGAGGCTAATTTAAACAAAGAGTTATCCATTTCCATCTCAGGAAGTGCACACATGTATGAATATATGATCCAAGAGTGGTACAACAACCCATTATAATACCACTAATTCTATGTCAAAACCAAATATTATTTTGACATAGAAATTAAAATGAACCATCAAAAAATAGGGGCTTTGAGGAAGGTGGGATACATAGATAGAAAGATCCTATCATAGTATAAGATGCACTACTAAATACGCACATTAACATGCCAACTAGAGATGACCCATTTGATGACAAGGTTTTGATATTTGGGATCACAAACAATACAAAAGTTCCAAGAGGGAAAAAATTATTATTAAAGCTGTAATTGGCCCATCTAGACCATGAAGACTTGGATGAGAACTAACACAAAAAATGTCATCTTTGTTGCACCTACAACACTAGTAGTGGTCAGCCTAGTGGTTCAATAAACAACTATTGAAGGTCAAAAGAGATTCAAAATGTATGGGTCCATGTTTGAAAAGGTGACCGAGGCATAAAAGCAACAAGGACATAAATTTCAACTAAAGGAGGGAGAAATCCCTTGAGGAGGTTCCTCTCCTGACTTGAATTACCAATATTTTGGCCACTATTGTATCCATATCTATTCATATTCTTCCCTTCATCGTTCTCGCTTCTATCGCTATCCTTTATTATTATATTTATGCTTCTTCTATTCCCAACCCTTCTTTTTTTGCACATATTGCATCCTCTACCAATGTAGCCCATGGTTATCCTAGAGGCACTTTGCTTACAATTATCTCCACCACATCTAGTACAACACCCATCACCTCATTTGCATTAAAATATATTTAGGTATCCACCACTCAACCATTGGTACCATATATTACATATCCTTCACCAACATCCTTGTCATCACCCATGATGTTTTTGCTAGTAGAAATCCTAGTACAACTAGTATCTTAATCAAATCCTTTAATACCTACCACATTCACTTTCATTTCCACCCAATTCATCCTACCTGTTGTATCAGTGCATCCACACTATCCACCATCCTAGGTGATGCAACTCCTTCTATAGTTACGACATCACCTACCCTTGTCAAGGACACTAAATATATATAAGTACCCCTTAAAGCCAATGTTTTTGTGGGACTAATATAGGGACTAAGCTAGGCCTTTATGTGGAACATTATCTATATTCTAGAAGATATGGATGTTGTAAATAAATTTGATGTTATCGTCAAAGAAAATAAGTGGTTGAAGGAAAAGATCTCTAAGGCTTCAATTTTGATGTATTCACAACAAGCATGAAAAGGGGATAGTATCTACATATCAAAATCTAGAGAATATAACCCATCCAAGGTGGAAACTTTCCCTACTAACTTTACTAGTAGAGTCTCTGAGTTGAATTTGATCCAAACATATCCATATCATATGATTCAACTCACAAATCAACATTCGATTATTGTTGCCATGACATTTGGTTTGTTGGTAGTAGAGGATGAAGCACTAGCAAAGAAGAACCAAGATCTTGAAGTAGAAGTGATGCAACTCAAGGCATACAAGGAGCAACTCCAACAAGAAAATGATACATTGAAAAAGGATGCCTCCAAAAGAGGCTAATTGAAGAAGTACATTAAAGACCTTAAATCTCAACTTGTTGAGGCCGAGAAAAATACAACTGGAGGATCTCTCACAACAATTTGCACAAGGGTTGAACCAAATAGAATAACTCCAAGAGTCCTATAGGAGATAGATTAAATAATTGAATAGTTCTAAGGAGAGATCTCAACTTCAAAATAAATGGAGATAGTCATATATTCCAAGAAGGCTTTTAATGTCTAGCAAGTCAAGTCCTTATGGGATAAAATCAAGGAATACGTTGCAAATGCCTAAGGACACTTCCACTTTGTGACATATGCAAAAAATAGCCTAAACCAAGTCTTAGCAACCATTGGATGGGTTGAAGAAAACCTGAAAAGGGAAGAATTATATGAAGTATTAAAGTTTTTGTCCATCCTATCAAAAACATAGACACAACAACTAGGGATTGACAAGAAAGAGTTGGTCAAAAATATTAAGAAAATTCTAGATGCACATGGAGACATAAAAACCTACAAGGATACCTTAAACTCTCTATAAGCCCTAAATTGGAAAATATCAAGGAAATTTAGGGGCTAGTTGCTATTAGAATATCTAATGAGTTTCATATGATAGATGACATTATTGATGCAATGTTTGAAGAGTAGAAGGACCAAGCCGACAAAGGTGATATAGTCAAAATGTATAAGAATTTGAAGCCTATTTTTACAAAACATCAATATGTCAATGAAAATAGGATGGCTTGTTTTAAAACCCTTATAAATATCATTTGGGAGAGACCAAGACTTAGCATTTATCCAATTACCAAGTAATAAGGAGAGAAAAAGTTGTTGGAACTATTATCATAGAAACTAGAAAAGAAGAACCATAGTTTTGATGGCTTTATAAAAGGGTTCCTAACTTTGTAGAATTTGTTCCCAAGGATAAATACTAGACCTAAGATCTCTTGCTAATCAAGCTTAGCACCCCATGAAGTTGTCAAAAACGTAGTGTCCTGATACTACCTTGGAATTCACTATTTTGGAAGAGTACAAAACAATAAAATCAATCAACCAAGGCCTTCCAAAATCATTTAATTTTGACTAAGTCCAACCTACATATCGATTGTTTTAGGAGTTATTTGCTTGTAAAATGGATAAATTAGTTAATGAGAGCAAAGTGCTTAGGGCCAACTAGTGATTTACTAGCAAAGTCAAATAATTTATTCACTTCTTAGTGTGAATCACTTAAGGGGTAAAAGTAAATGCATAGATCCCAAGGAGAATATTTTGAGGATGATATTTTGGCATGTGGTGGTACACTAACTTAATTTGGAAGCCTTTAAGCCTATTAGATACATATTTAGAGGCATATAACATTTTTAGATGCATCATTTTGTTAGAGATGCCCTCAAACCTTCACTTTTACTTAAGAGTGATAGTTTCTTTCCCAAGGTAACTCAAGGGTAAATTCCTACTATAAATAGGGGTCATGGACTCCATTGTAAACATCTTATGGCCATGAGAATTTAGAGCTACACTTTATGAAATACACACTGTACTTTTTATCTCATGAAATTGAAGAGGAATTAGAAGGTCTTTTGCATTCCATCAGTGGCACTACCCTCCTGGATTATAAAGTGCATAGTAATTGAGGCATAGCCCTTTTGTCATATTGTACTTAGAAATTTAATAATTGATGAATGGAAAACATTGATGCAATTTAGATTTTTAAATGTTACTTAATCACACACTTCCTGGCTATGGTTTTGGTCATGTTTTAATTTGAATCCCTCCCACCCTTGAACTTTAACATTTGCTTTTCATGTATTTTAATATTTTGCATTTTACTTTCATGCAATTAGTGTAAGTTAGCATAAGATAATTCAATGGGAATAATGGGGAGTCGACCTCGATCTAGAGGTTAGAGGAAGCCACTAGCCCTACCTTTCAACTTTGTTGAAAATAGAATTAGAGTGCATTATTAGATTAGAATCTAGACAATTTACCAATTCAACATTTACATACATAGTTTGTTTAAGTGTTTTATGAAGTATATCATCATGTAAGCCTTAAAAACTTAAAGTCAAGGGAAATAGAGATGTATGGATGATCCAAGCTTCTAGGGCTTCCTTACTCTAAAATACATTGGTTTTTAGCTTTTGTAAGGGACTTCTTAGAGGTTTGGAACCAAACTTATTAATAGGGTATTTTAAAAGGAACCCACTACAAGAAAACAACCTCCTTGTTTATCCAAGAAAGTTAAAAAAAGATTTAAGTATGATGTCTAGCTAAGGAACAAGATGAGTTGCATGTTATAGTGTTAGAAAATTCCTTGTTTCTTCCAAATTTTATCTAGAAGACAAAAATTTCCACTAGTCTACTCCTTTCCTGTGATGTAAATGCCATTTTTACTCCCTTCTTGCTAGAGAGAACCAATGAGAAATATTTCCCCTCCTCTCATACCCAACAAGGGTTTTAATAGATTTTATATCTCTATAACTAGTTCACTCCTCAAGCTTGGGCATCATACAAAATAGGTTCAATTTGATCAAAATAACCATTTTTTTGCTAAGAATGGTGTGTTGGAAACAAAGAAATGGTTTCATGCAAACTTATTCATGTTATAAGACTTATCTTCTAAATATTTATGTTGCCCAAGATAATTCGAAATGTAAGGAATAGCCTCACAATCACTATTGTATTTATGGTGCCCTAGAAACCTTAGAGAACAAGGATGATCATCCATACTAATTTACTTCTTATCTTGCTTTGAAAACCTTAAATGTTTTCCTAAAAACCCTATAGTGCAAGAGTGATTCTCCATAGTAAGTGTTTTCTTATGTGTCCTTAAAAACCCTAAGTTGCCATAGATATCCTCCATACACATTTCTTTATCATGTTGCTCTTGAAACCCTAAAATACAAGGGATACACTATGTAGTCTTTCATTTTTATTACAATGAGAGAATTTTATACTAAGTGAGAAAAATGAAGATGATTTACATATATTAATATTGACTTATTTCACCTCTTTTGCTTTAAAATTTGTCTCCCCATATTCCTTTGCACCTTTAACTCCTTTGAATTTGAACTTGCACATTGTACTTTCTCATCCCTTATGTCATTGTTTCTTCTAATGATTGATTCATGTAAATTGTAACAAATTTCATCATTTGATGCAGAGGGATCTTCTTTACCACTTTCTTGAGAGTGAAAAATCCTTGATTTAATCTAGCGTCTACTTTCATATAATCTCCTTGTTTCATATTGATGTTTGTATCATGCTCAAATTTTGTCTTTCTCTATCATTTTCACTTCACAATCTCTTGCCATTTGTCTAGTCTTATAATGTTTGTGATATTAGAATGCATTGTTTTCAAAATCCACTTGTTGATCTCATTCTCTTGATTTAGAGTTAATCCTAATGGATTACAATAAAGGTTTTAAAATATTTATCATAACACAAATTTGGGTTTATACAACATGTCTTCGTTCCTTAGTAGTTGGTCTCTCTTAGATGAATTCTCCTAGAATACTTACTTCACTCCTTTCTTGTACTTACTTCATGCTCATACTTATTTCCTCCTTGCAATCACAATACATGTATAGTTTCTAAAATAAAATAAAAAATGAAACTTGCTCCCATCTATAAAATTATATAATTTTTATATAATTTTATATTTTAAATTATAATCTATTAATTAATAAGTTTTTTAAATTAAACGATTATAAATCATTTTAATATTTTATATACTAAAATTTATAAAAATAAAAAATAAATAAATTTAACAAATAGGTCATAGAATCTTTAAAAAAAATAAAATAATAATCTAAAAAACCTGAATTGAAAAGAAAAAAGTAAATATTTAAAATTAATTTAATTTTTTTAATAAAAATCTAATGTTAAACCTCAATAAGGATATTTATTTTATCAACTTTTCAACCCACAAAGATGTTGGTGGTCGTTTATATGAAGAAGTGGACATTGAAAAACTTCTATAAGTTTTTGGTTCCAAACACTAGCTTCTTGAATCTTCTTGTTTTCCCTTACCTTGCAAATTATCTTTATGATTTTCAACTATATTTTTTTCCAGTCTATTTGCGGGCGCTTATTTTGCTGTTGTTACTTCACCACCCCACCCGAAGTAGGTTTATGATTAAGATTTTTAAATTTTAATTAATATTTATTAAAAACTAAAAATTTAATTTTATAATATTTTATATTAATTATTTAAATTGTTTTGATATTGCAGCGCAATGGTTTGGGCTTTGGCTCTCCTAGGGCTTTGGCTCTTCTTCAAGAGGTTCAAGGTTCAAATTGTGGCGTGGGTGAGTGTGTGAAGGGGTGGATGTGTCTCCCTCGTTATTTTTTTTTACGTGGTAAAATCTGCCGGAATTTGAGTAGGTTGTCCGGTTTTTTTTATTTTATTTATAGCAGTCACATTATTTTGCGATGTCCGCCCTGAAAGCTGCCACATATATCTTCGCGCAGTTTGCCCTTATAACCATCATGTCAGAGTCATTTTAAACCTTTTAAATAGCTGAAAGCACCAACAAAAGGACAAGCATTCAATCCAACAAAATCCTATGCCCTTATAACCATCATGTCTGAGTCATTTTAAACCTTTTCAGTGAAAGCACCAACAAAAGGATAAGCATTCAATCCAACAGAATCCTAAATTTGAACCTTAGACCTCAAAAAAAAAAAAATACTAAATTAAAAAGATTTAAGTTCAATTTAAGAAAAAGATTGCCCTGCTTTTATCATGTGAAGATACCATCCTTGGCATAATACTATATCTTTATATTTTTATTCATAAATCCAAATTCCCCATTCTCTTCTTAAAATGTGTTACCATAAATTATTCACACAGCAATTTCCATTTTAGGCAATAGGAGGACAGTGGACAAACTTCAGCAGATAAAGATCCTCACATGTTTAGAGATAAGCCACGTTCCAAGACGTGCTCCACCATCACATGTTTCGTTAGAGAAGCAACGAAACCTCAACCTTCGACTCCTCAATGAAATGCTCGGCCAACAGATGGAATCTGTCACGCCGCCTTATACCTACCGAATCTCACCGGGCTATACTGTCCATCATAGCTATGCTTAATCGACACCGTGAATCATGGCCACTGCAACCGTCCTCACCACCATCATTACCATGCTTCTGCGTTGCTCTCTAGATCTTGCTATGACACACCGCAGTGACTATAGACGTTACTCCACCTCCATGATCGCCGCCTTCAGTGTTTGGTCACCCAAATTCGGCCTTGTCAAGCCCCGTGTCAATGTCAACATGGCCACCATAATTTGTGTACTGGTTTCGTCTGTGTTGGGTCACACTAGGTTGTCCGCCCGCGCGAACTCGGCCTTGATTTTCAATGTCATCGGTGGCCCACGTCGTTAATAAACCGCCATTTGGTAATCCATGTCAAATCGTCCTGATGGTCTGCATAAGATAAGCATAAGCCTTATGTTAAAATAACTTACTTTGCCTATCCAGGGGGATATATATGATGTGGGGGGGGAAAAAAAAATAACTTACTTTGCCTAAACAAAAAAAAAACTTCATGCATACATATACATATTATTTATATATATATATATATATATATATATATATATATATATATTTATATATTTTATTTTAAAATCAAATGTATTCTTTTTCTTTTTTTTATTTTTATTATACATATATAACTATATATATTTTTAATTTTTTATTATTTCAAAAAGAAAATTCATTTTATTTTAATTTAATTGAATTTAAATATTTTAATTAATTTAATGTCAAAACATTAAAATTAATCAAAACATCACCAAATCAAAACAATGAAACAAAAACCAATCAACACGTAGAATACTTTCAAACGAAGATAAGAAGACACCACAAATTGAGGAACCTCGGAGTCCACATGGCGAGCTCATGGCTATGATCCTATCAAACATGATTGCTCAAAGACAACCGAAGTCCCAAAAACCAAAAATTTAAAGTGGGTCTCCAATTTTGGGGTAAGTTGTGCAATGGCCACAACATGGGGTCATCCAAAATAGGTTCAATTTGATCAAAATTAAGAGTTTTTACTAAGAATGATGTGTTGGAAACAAAGAAATGGTTTAATGCAAACTTATTATGTTATGAGACTTATCTTCTAAATATGTATGTTGCTCTAGATAATTTGAAATGTAAGGAATAGCCTCACAAACACTATTGTATTTATGGTGCCCTAGAAACCTTAGAGTACAAGGATGATCATCCATACTAATTTATTTCTTATGGTGCTTTGAAAACCTTAAATGTTTTCCTAAAAAACTTATAGTGCAAGAGTGATTCTCCATAGTAATTGCTTTCGTATGTGTCCTTAAAAACCCTAAGCTTCCATAGATATCCTCCATACACATTTCTTTATTATGTTGCTCTTGAAACCCTAAAATACAAGGGATACACTATGTACTCTTTCATTTTTATTGAAATGAGAGAATTTTATACTAAGTGAGAAAAATGAAGACAATTTACGTAGATTAATCTTGAGTTCTTTCATCTCTTTTGCTTTAAAATTTGTCTCCACGTCTTCATTTGCATCTATTAACTCCTTTGAATTTGAACTTGCACATTATACTTTCTCTCCTTGCTTGGTTTCCAATGGGTTCAAGACTTTTCCGTAGGGCCTCCTTCCCTTCTGAGAGGAACCTGGTTATGCGTCTACTTTCATATGATCTCCTTGTTTCATATAGATGTTTGTCTCATGCTCATATTTTGTCTTTCTCTATCATTTTTACTTCACAATCTCTTACCATTTGTCTAATCTCATAGTGATTATGATACTAAAATGCATTTTAAAATAAATATTTGATGTTAAACCCACTTTAAAAATATTTCTTTTATCAACTTGTTAAAATACAATGTTGATTGGTGCACCCATCAAGGTCGTTGGTGGCCATTATGTGAAAAAGTGGACACATTGAAAAACTCCTATAAGTTGCTAGTTCCAAACACTAGCTTCTTCTTGTTTTCCCTTTACTCACAAATTATCTTTATGATTTTCAACTACATTGTTTTACATTCTATTTGCGGGTGCTTATTTAAACATCTTAATAATTTGAGAAGATTTATTGTTAAGATTTTCAAATTTTAATATTTGATTTTTAATTAATATTTATTAAAAATAAAAATTAAATTTAATAATATTTTTATATTAATTATCTAATATTATTTTGACATAAATATTATAATAATAAAAAATATTTATTGAAAATTTAAATTTAATTTATGGAAAAGACAATTTAAATTTAAATGTACATATTTTTGTTATATAAGGCATACCATTCTTCCAAAATAATAGGTCTTTATGTTTTTATTCATAAACTTAAATTCCAAATTCTCTTTCAAAAACATTTGCTACCATAAATCAATTTCTATTTTAGGCAATAAAAAGACAATAAAGAAACTTCAGCAGATAAAGATCCTCACATAATGATATGATTTTCTGTTTTCTCCAAATTCCATACTCTCTGCAATAGGAGGACAATTGACAAACTTCATGTCGTAATAAATTTGATATGATTTTCTGTTTTCTCCAAATTCCATACTCTCTGCAATAGGAGGACAATCGACAAACTTCATGTCGTAATAAATTTATTAAAAACAAAGTACAACGAATTGAATAAGTATAACACCTATTAATTTTTTGTACATAAACTCTCATATATGTATATATATATATATTTATTTATTAAAAAATTCTTGAATATAGTTTTTTTTAAAGAGTCTAAAATTTAATAGAATCTAGTTAGTAATATAAGCTCACTCACATATATTTATGTGTTTGAATATAGTTCTTTTAAAGAGTTCAAAATTTAATAAAAATAAGAAATAATTTTTTTTTAACAAGATTTTAGAAGTGAAACAAAATTCAATATAGTAAAAGATTGAGTGAGAATATCGGGTGATGTGGTTTACTTGCATTATCGGTGATGTAACCTGAGTTCAATCCCCACAACGGATATATATATGTATAGATTGAATGAATACAATCCAAAAAGTATTAAAATGAAACAAAATTTAACACACAACGTTTGAATCTGTTTTTAAAAAATAAGTAAGTAAACAGTTAAGTCTTCGCAAAATGGTCTTTAAAATCGTTCCTTAAAAAACAAAGTTTGAATCCATTCTTCAAAAACAAATAAATAAGAAATCTAAGTTTGAATAGCGACTTCAGGTCTCTCAAGCGTGAAACGAAAGCAATAAATTACTTAACCAATAAATTACTTAAACTAAGGTCTTGATTTTATCCAAGTTCATTTTTGAAGCGTCATTTTCAGAATTCGGCTTCCTCTTCTAATTTGATATTTTTTCCACAACTACATGAAGCCCATTTTTTTCACAATCATATCTTATGTTCTTGTTTCTTCTAAGAGTTGATTCAAGTAAATTGTAACGAATTTTATTATTTAATGTAGAAAGATCTTCTTTATCATTTTTTTGAGAGCAGAAAATCATTGATTTAATCTGGCGTCTATTTTTGTATGATCTCCTTGTTTCATATTGATTTTTGTCTCATGCTCAAATTTTGTCTTTCTCTATCATTTTCACTTCATAATCTCTTGTCATTTGTGTAGTCTCATAATGTTATGTTTGTGATATTAGAATGCATTGTTTTCATAATCCACTTGTTAATTCCATTCTCTTGATTTAGATTTAATCTTAATGGATTACAATAAAGGTTTTAAAATATTTATCTTAACATAAATAATCCACTTGTTAATCCCATTCTCTTGATTTAGATTTAATCTTAATGGATTACAATAAAGGTTTTAAAATATTTATCTTAACATAAATTTGGGTCCATGCCTTCGTTATTTAGTAGTTGGTCTCTCTTAAACGAATTCTCCTAAAATACTTACTTCGCTTGGACTTACTTCGTGATCATACTTATTTTCTTCTTGCAGTCACAATACATGTATACTTTTTAAAATAAGAAAAGATAAAATTCCCTCTCATCTTTGAAATTATATAATTTATAATTTTATATTTTAAATTATAATCTATTAATTAATGTATTTTAAAATTAAAATATTAAGTTATTTTAATTTTTTATATACTAAAATTTATTATAAAAAATAAATTTAATAAATAAATCATAGAAAAAAATCTAAAAAAAACGTTAAAGGAAACAATAAATATTTAAAATTAACTCGATTTTTAAAATAAATATTCAATATTAAACCCGACTTTAAAAATATTTCTTCTATCAACTTTTCAATGCACAATGTTACCCAAGGTTGTTGGTGGCAAGTTGTTGGTTCCAAACACTAGCTTCTAGAAACTACTTGTTTCCCTTCCTCACAAATTATCTTTATTATTTTTCAACTGCATTGTTTTCCAGTTTATTTGTGGACGGTTATTTAAGAATCATAATAAATTAAGTAGGTTTCTGCTTAAGATTTCCTATTAGCAATTATATATATTTTTAAGATTTACTTCTGCTAACATTACCTATTAGCAATTATATATATTTTTAATTTTTTATTATTTCAAAAAAAATTATTTTATTTTAATTTTAAATGAATTTAAATGTTTTAATTAATTTAATGTCAAAACATCACCAAATCAAAACAATGAAACAAAAACCAATCAACACACCAAATACTTTCAAATGAAGACAAGAAGACACCACAAACTGAGGAACCTCAGAGTCCGCATGGCGAGCTCATGGTTATGATCCTATCAAACATGATTGCTCAAAGACAACCAAAGTCCCAAAAAAAAAAAAATTAAAGTGGGTCACCAATTTTGGGGTAAGTTGTACAATGATCACAATAGGGCATCATCCAAAATAGGTTTATTTTGATCAAAATTACGAGTTTTTGCTATGAATGATGTGTTGGAAACAAAGAAATGGTTTCATGTAAACTTATTCATGTTATGAGACTTATCTTCTAAATATTTATGTTGCCCTAGATAATTTGAAATGTAAGGAATAGCCTCACAAACACTATTGTATTTATAGTGACGTAGAAACCTTAGAGTACAAGGATGATCATCCATACTAATTTATTTCTTATGGTACTTTGAAAACCTTAAATGTTTTCCTAAAAACCCTATAGTGTGTAGCAAGTGTGAACACTTAATTTATTAAGTGGTTATTTAGTGGCTAGGCTAGGTTTAGTTGTCGGCAAATTCTTTTAATGTCGGCATGATTTTTAAGTTGAATATCTCTTCTTCCCCTTATCCCTCCATTCTCTCCTATATTCCCTCTTCTACCTTATCACTCCACCTTCCTTCCCTCTTCTCCTCCAACCTCCCTTCTTTTTCTCTCCGTCGACTTCCTCCCTTCCCTCTTCATATATATTAGTGGTTATATCCTATGTTTGATTAATGATTGTATTGGCTCTGCATAATAATAATAAAGCATTATTATTCAACTTGCCATATTGCCTCCTAATCTGAATATCATATTTGGTATCAGAGCTTGGTCGAGCGAGCGTGCTGGGCATGAATCTCGAGGTCGCACGGTGACTAGCTGGCGAGCGTGTTGGGCACGTATCCCGAGGGCGCACCGTGATCGAGGAGGTGGCAGGGCAGACTGACTGGGCATAGATTTTGAGGCGATTGACTGCATGATTTTTGAGGTGACACGTGGCAAAGTAGTCACTGACGTGGCAGAGCGGACAGCTGACATGGCGATCTGAGGTGGACGCTGACGTGGTGATCGAAGGTGGACGCTGACGTGGCGAGCAGAGGTGGCGAGTTGACATGGCGCATCGGGTGTGCGGTGATGTGGCAAAATTTTGGTTTGTCCACGTGGCGGAAGCAGTTTTGTCAGAGTACGCACACGTGGCAGAAGCAGAGCAAGCATAGAGTTGAGGAGTGATTGCCCGAAGGCAATCAACGTTACATGCGCTCACGCGCATATTTGAAGGCTATGTTGCCTTCTTCCCACTGAATGTGGGATAAATCTTATATTTAAAAAAATCCCCGTAGTCAGTATAAGGAACAGGCGGTTCCTTCCTCCTCCACCGAAGCGTAGCGCAGGTGGTTGAGTTGTTTGGTTGCGGCACAGAGGTCCCAGGGTCGAATCCCGCCGGGGTTAAAAAAATACAATTTTTTTTTTTTTTATGCCGCCGATCAAGGATTTATTAATCCTTGTTGCCCTTGTTCTTCCACCGGAGCCGCGTGGTGCAGCGGCTAGACCTTGCGGGTAGAAAGCAGAGGTCCTTAGATCGAATCCCGTCGAGGATTTCAAAAAAAAAAGGTTTTTTATTTAATTTTTTTATTATTTAGTTTTAATTAAAGTTTTTTAAAAATTATTTAATAATTTTCATTTATATATTTTTTTATTATGTTTTTTTTAAATAAAATTTTATTTAAAAAAAGGAATAATTTAAAATATATATATAGGAAATTGTTAAAATGTTTTTAAAAGGGCTTTATTAAAACAAATTTTGGAAAACTTTTTTAAAAATTTAAAGGGTGAAAAGTTTTTTTTTGGCATCATAATTGTAACCCAATTCATGCGGTGTAATTCTGGGTAGATGATTCGATCATCTGGATGCTATTATGCATTGCTCTCTCTGTTGAGAAGAGAGACTCCTGATTCCTTTGATAGGAAAGTCCAGCAGAGTGGACTTCATACAGTGTTTTGTCAGTTAGAAAACCAAGTGATAGCACATCAGAGAAAACCAGATTCTGGATACGAGGCGGATTCTGAAGATAATATCTTCGGGCAAAGAGTAGTTGAATCCGAGATGGTTGAAACAGTACCTGAAGGACAATCAAGTGACAGTTATACTCCTGTAGTGCCTGAAGTTGAAACGAGTGAGAGCTATACACCTCGCTCTCCTGATTCAGAACCAGAAGAAGCAGAAGCAGAAGTAGAGGAAAAAGAACCAGTGGAGGTGAAACCTGCAATTGAAGAACGAGTTGTTCTCAAAAGGCGTCTTGAGCCAGCAGCAACAGCAAAAGAAGTCATTATAATCAGTGACGATGAAGCAGACAATTTCACCTTTCCAGTCTTGGGAAATCCTCAAGAAGAAGAACGCCAAATCAGTGAGCATTTTAAGAAAGCTAGATTTGATTTAAATCAGTGATCTATTTTGTACTTCTTTGTACAACTTGTTTGAAGTTGAAATAAAATTTGCTTTCTAAAATGGCTTCCAATACTAGTTTACCAATCCCTGAGTTCAATGGTGGTGATTACGAGTATTGGTCAATTAAAATGAAAACTCTGTTGATTGGCAAAGGTCTTTGGGATGTGATTGAAGAGGGATATACTTGAACCTTCAGCTTTTGAGTGGGCAGTTTTGAGTGTTGCTGATAAAAGGGCTAAAAAGGAAGCTCAGAAGAATAATTCTTCTGCCCTTTATCACATTCAAGCCGCCCTTGATAGAAGTATTTTCCCTAGAATAGCTTCTTTTACAATAGCTGAATCTGCTTGGAATGCTTTAAAAGAAAGTTATAGGGGTAGTGACCAAGTCAAACAAGTTAAACTCCAAACCTTGAAAAGAGAGTTTGAAACTCTTAAAATGCAAGAAAATGAAAAGGTTGGTGATTACTGCGTGCGAGTGAAAGCCGTAGTAGATAAGATGGTCACTTTAGGAGATGATGTAAAGCCTGAAGTTATAGTGAAGAAAGTGTTGAGGACACTTCTTCCTAAGTGGAATTCAGTTGCAATAATTATAGAGGAATCTAAAGACCTAACTTCTCTGTCTTTTGAAACCCTCATTGGCTCACTTCTCTCACATGAGGAGAGATTACAGCCAACTCCTTCCACAAGTTATGGAGGAGATGATAAAGCCTTTGCTTCTCAAGAAGGCAGAGGTAGAGGTCGTGGCAGAGGAAGGTATAGAGGAAGAGGCAAAAATAATCAGAGAGGTGGAACTCCTAACAGAGGAGGAAATCAGAACAGAGGAGGATTTTCAAACAATAGTGAACAACATAATAGAGGAGGACAACAAAATAGAGGGAAACAATCAGGCAGAGGCAAAGGAGGAGATAAGTCAAAACAATCTTGCTACAATTGTGGCAAACTTGGCCATTATGCTCGTGACTGTTGGACTAAGACTTCACAAGGAGCTAGTAGCAGCCAGAGCAGTCAGTTTGGAAACTTTGGAGAAGAGGAAGAGGCCACAAATCTCTTTCTCTCATATGGTCAGGCAGATCGAAACATGAATGATACATGGATCTTGGACACTGGGTGTTCAAACCATATGAGTGGCAAAGAAGAGCTCTTTGCTACTCTAAACTCCTCCTACAAATCCAGCATCAAATTGGGAGATGATAAATCATTGGCAGTTGAAGGCATTGGAGCTATGGCAGTTCCAACTAAAGAAGGAGTCAAACAAGTAAGTGATATCTATTATACACCCCATCTCCAACATAATCTTTTAAGTGTTGGTCAAATGTTAGAAAAGAACTACAAGTTGCTTTTTGATGAGGGTAAATGCACTATTTTTGATAAAAATAACAATAATAGAATCATTACTCAAGTGCCAATGACAAAGAATAGATTGTTTCCTTTAAAGTTTGGCCAGCCAGGGGGAGATAAGTTAGCAAGTGTTGCTATTTCCAATCCAAGTGTTCTATGGCACTTGAGATATGGCCATTTGAATTTTGCTAGTTTGAAAATGCTAACTTCCCAAGCCATGGTCACTGGACTTCCTAAAGTTCAGGATAGTAAAGAAGTCTGTGAAGGGTGTGCTCTTGGGAAGCATGCCAGATCAAAGTTTCCTCATGGACAAGCATGGCGGGCCAGCTATCCACTCCAGCTAGTGCATACCGACATCTGTGGTCCGATGCAATACGTAGTCCGGGTAACAACTCTTACTTTCTACTCTTTATTGATGATTATACTAGAATGTGCTGGATATATTTTTTGAAACATAAGGATGAAGCATATGAATGCTTTATCGATTTCAAAACAAGAGTTGAAAGTGAGAGTAGATATTTTGTAAAATGTCTTCGATCAGATAGGGGAGGAGAATACTCCTCTAATGAGTTTGTGAATTTCTGTAAGCAACATGGCATTAAGAGGCAGTTCACTGCTGCCTACACTCCACAGCAGAATGGTGTCGCAGAGAGGAAGAATCGCACCATTGTGGAGATGGCAAGGTCTATGCTTCAGACGAAGCATTTGACTAATTCATATTGGGCAGATGCAGCCAGGACCAGCGTATATATCTTGAACAGAAGTCCTACTTCAAGTTTGGAAGGGCAGACACCTTACCAAGCTTGGTATGGTAAAAAGCCAAATGTTAAGCATTTCAGAGTGTTTGGCTCGCTGGCCTATTCTCACATTCCTGATGAGCTTAGGAAGAAGCTCGATCCAAAGAGTCAGGCATGTATCTTTGTAGGATACTGTGAGAATACAAAAGCTTACAGACTCTATAATCCCCGGACTAGAAAGTTTGTGATTTCCAGGGATGTGATTTTTGATGAAGGGGGAGAATGGGGTAAGCCCCAAATATTCAGTGATGTTGAATCCACTGATGTAGTTTCTAAGCAGGTGCAACAACAGACACCACAGAAAGGAAAGCAGTCTCCTCCCGATCCAAGTTCATCTTCTGATTCCACTTCTTCACCAAGTCCTTCTCCACAGCGATCCGTAAGTTCCTCACCAATGGACATTGATTCTCCATCCAGAGGTAAGAGAACTCTACAGTATCATCCATCATATCAGATGTTGGATAAAAAAATTTCAAGAAGATACACTAGGAGTCAAGCTAGTGAAATGGATTCTGTTTTACACAGATTAGAAAGTATGCACCTGTATGGTGATGATGTCTCCCAGCAGGAACCTAGGGGAGATCAAGTTAACTATGCTTTGTTAACTAGTGCACAGCTTGAACCTTCTAGTTATGAGAAGGCATGTACTCAAAAAATTTGGCAAGATGCCATGAAAGAGGAGATAACCTCTATAAAAAACAACGACACTTGGGAGCTGGTAAAGCTTCCTAAAGGCAAGAAATGTGTTGGATGTAAGTGGGTCTACAAGACCAAGTTTAATGCTGATGGTAGCATTGAAAGGCACAAGGCGAGACTAGTTGCAAAGGGATTCACTCAGAAATATGGAGTTGATTATGAAGAGACTTTTGCTCCTGTAGCCCGACAGGAGACTATTAGAACAGATTCTTGCCTTAGCTGCACATAAGGGATGGAAAGTCCAACACATGGATGTGAAAAGTGCATTTCTAAATGGTTACTTGACAGAAGAAGTGTATGTTGAGCAACCACAAGGATTTGAAGAGAAAGACAAGGAACATCTTGTTTACAAACTGAAGAAGGCACTTTATGGCCTCAAGCAGGCACCACGAGCTTGGTACTCACGCATTGATGGGTACTTCAAAGAATTTGGGTTCACCAAAAGTAGAAATGAACCCACCCTTTACTACCTACAACAAGGAAATGACATCCTCATAGTTTGCTTGTATGTGGATGATCTCATATTCATGGGTAGTAATGAAAAAATGAATATGGAGTTCAAACACTCCATGATGAAGCAGTTTGAGATGAAGGATCTTGGCTTAATGCACTACTTCCTTGGAATGGAGGTTCATCAGTCAGATACAGGGATCTTCATCTATCAACATAAGTATGCTCGGGACATGCTTAAGAAGTTTGCTATGGAGCATTGCAAACCAAGCTTGCAACTCCGGTTGGACATGGGATCCAATTAAGCAAAGATGATGGAGCATCAAAAGTTGACGTGACCACTTTCAGAAGCATGGTTGGGAGTTTGATGTTTCTCGCCAACACCAGACCTGATATTCAGTATGTTGTTTCTCTTGTCTCTCGATTTATGTCTAACCCTTCTGAGTTGCATTTGCAGGCAGCTAAGAGAATTCTCAGATATGTAAAGGGTACATGGGATTTTGGAATCCATTACCATAAATGTAACACTATCAAGCTTGTAGGCTTCAGTGATAGTGATTGGGGTAGCAACATTGATGACAGAAAATCAACCTCAGGGAACTGTTTTAGTCTGGGATCGGGACTAATAACTTGGAGTTCCAAGAAGCAGATAGTAGTAGCACTATCTTCAACAGAAGTTGAGTATATAGCGGTCACTCATGCTAGTACTCAAGCTCTATGGCTACGAAAGGTATTAGAAGAAATTGGAGAGCAGCAAAGTGGTCCAACAAGGATATTCTGTGACAACATTAGTGCCATTCAGTTGGCATACAATCCTGTCCACCATAGTAGATCAAAGCATTTTGATATGAAGTACCACTTCATCAGAGATATGGTGGAAACTAAAACTGTTGAGCTTCACTATTGCCACACTTTGGAGAATGTTGCGGACATCTTCACCAAGGCACTGGCTAAAGCTCAATTTGTAAAGCTGAGAGACTGTCTCGTCAGTCCTCTCAACTTTAAGGGGGAGAATGTAGCAAGTGTGAACACTTAATTTATTAAGTGGTTATTTAGTGGCTAGGCTAGGTTTAGTTGTCGGCAAATTCTTAATGTCGGCATGATATTTTTTAAGTTGAATATCTCTTCTTCCCCTTATCCCTCCATTCTCTCCTATATTCCCTCTTCTCCCTTATCACTCCACCTCCCTTCCCTCTTCTCCTCCAACCTCCCTTCTTTTTCTCTCTGTCGACTTCCTCCCTTCCCTCTTCATATAAATTAGTGATTATATCCTATGTTCGATTAATGGTTGTATTGGCTCTGCATAATAATAATAAAGCATTATTATTCAACTTACCATATTGCCTCCTGATCCGAATATCATATAGTGCAAGAGTGATTCTCCATAGTAATTGCTTTCTTTTGTGTCCTTAAAAACCCTAAGCTTCCATGGATATCCTCCATACACATTTCTTTATTATGTTGCTCTTGAAACCCTAAAATACAAGGGATACACTATGTACTCTTTCATTTTTATTGCAATGCATGAATTTTATACTAAGTAAGAAAAATGAAGATAATTTACGTAGATTAATCTTGATTTCTTTCACCTCTTTTGCTTTAACATTTGTCTCCCCATCTTCATTTGCATCTTTAACTCCTTTTAATTTCAACTTGCACATTGTACTTTCTCATCCGTTATGTCCTTGTTTCTTCTAATGGTTAATTCAAGTAAATTGTAACGACTTTCATCATTTGTTGTAGAGGGACCTTCTTTACCACTTTCTTGAGAGTAACAAATCCTTGATTTAATCTAGCATCTACTTTTGTATGATCTCCTTATTTCATATTGATGTTTGTCTCATGCTCATATTTTGTCTTTCTCTATCATTTTCACTTCACAATCTCTTACCATTTGTCTAGTCTTATAATGTTTGTGATATTAGAATGCATTGTTTTCATAATCCACTTGTTGATCCCATTCTCTTGATTTAGAGTTAATCCTAATGGATTACAATAAAGGTTTTAAAATATTTATCATAACACAAATTTGGGTTTATACAACATGTCTTCGTTCCTTAGTAGTTGGTATCTCTTAGACGAGTTCTCCTAGAATACTTACTTCACTTCTTTCTTGTACTTACTTCATGCTCATACTTATTTCCTTCTTGCAGTCACAATACATGTATACTTTCTAGAATAAGAAAATATAAAACTCGCTCTCATATTTGAAATTATATAATTTATAATTTTATATTTTAAATTATAATCTATTAATTAATGTATTTTAAAATTAAAATATTACAAGTTATTTTAATCTTTTATATATTAAAATTTATTAAAAAACTAAAAATAAATTTAATAAATAAATCATAGAAACTAAATCTAAAAAAAATGTTAAAAGAAAAAATAAATATTTTAAATTAATTTAATTTTTAAAATAAATATTTGATGTTAAACCCCACTTAAAAAATATTTCTTTTATCAACTTTTCAATGCACACTGTTATCCATCAAGGTTGTTGGTGGTCGTTTATGTGAAGAAGTGGACACATTGAAAAACTCCTATAAGTTGTTGGTTCCAAACACTAGCTTCTTGAAACTTCTTGTTTCCCCTTTCCTCACAAATTATCTTTATGATTTTGAACTGTATTGTTTTTCAGTCTATTTACGGATGATTATTTAAGAATCATAATAAATTAAGTAGGTTTATGGTTAAGATTTTTTTTTTTTTTGGAAAACATCCCAAAAGGGATGCCACTTTCGGGTAAGACCCAAGGAGGCAGGGGTATCCAATCCACCAAAATCGCCCAGGGTACGATCCTGGCCTACCACCTTTGACATACTCAAGGAGCAAACAAACACACAATAAGATTTAAAAAATAAATAAATAAATAAAAATAAAAATAATAAAATAAAATAAAAAACATGCTCCTTGAGTGTGTCAAAAAGAAAAAGCACAACCAAGCACACACACAATAAGATAAAAAAACCACAACACGAACCACATAGAAAAACACAAGAACAACATAACAAAACACAAACATGACAAAAACAACAGAACACTACAAAGATAAACAACAAAAACATGAAAAACACAAACAACCAAAACCTAAAAAATTAACAAATAAAAATAAAAAAACAACCAACAATAGACAGTAAAAAAACAAAAAACATAGAAAACACTCACACACAAAAACACGAATTAACACAAACATACATAAACACAAGAACAAGAACAACAAAAACACAAGAACAATAACAAAAAACACAAAACAACAAAAACATAAGAACAACAAAAAACAACACAAAGAACACAAAAACAAAACAAAACAAAAAAACATACACACCACAAAAAATTAAACAAAAAAAAAAAAGAAAAAAATTGAACATAACAATGACCTTTCTAGACCAAAAGACTTTTAAGGCAAGAATCAACAGAGGAAACAAAAGAAAGAATAGTTTGAGCTAGGGAACTAAAATACCATGACCGAACCAAAGAGAAGCAAAAAAAAAGCAAGAAGAAACTAGGAACCTTCAGAATTGGAGCCATCCAAAGAAATGATAGAAAGAAGAGCTTCCCTTATTTGTGAAGCCCACCATCTAGGAGGGTGGCCATAACAAGTAAGATCACCTTTGTCCAAAGCCCAATTAGCTAAAGCATCAACACTCTTGTTTTGATTTCTGACCACATGATTGTAATCAACTTTCAAAAATCCCATCTGGATTAATTGAATCTTCTCAATAATTATTTTTATTCTCCAATCAACCTTATGATTCTTAGAAGGATTCTTCAAAATATTAATCATGAGTTGAGAGTCAGACTCAACTAACACCTTTTCCCATCCAACCTTAGTAGCCTCTTGAAGGCCTCTGAGGATACCATACCCCTCAACAAGGTTATTGGAAAGAATACCCAAATTCTCAACAAAAGTAAAAACCAGGGAGCCATCTGAAAGTCTACCAATTCCTCCCGCACTAGCTTTTCCAGGGTTCCCTCTAGAGGCTCCATCAGTATTGACTTTACCAAAATCCTTAGGAGGAGGTTGCCAATTTCTAGTCCTATCCATCTTACAAATACTTACATTCCCTTTAAGTTGGTTGCCCTTAGAAGATTTAATCTTCAATATTTGCATCACTTGATCCCATCTTTGGTGGAAGTTTTGGGGGTGATTAAGGAGATGATGGACTGATTCAACTAAGTTGGCTATGGTATTTTGCCAAATATAGTGAATATCCTTCCTATCTTGATTAAAAATTCATCTATTCCTTTCATTCCAGATATTCCAAAGAAGAATGGTAGAACCCATCCAAACTAACCGCCTAATAAAATGATCAACACCCTCTTGTTTAGGCCAATCCCTCCAAAGTTGTTCAAACGTTAAAAAATTGGACCACTGTAAGCCAAGTAAAGTGGCCATTCTCCTCCATAGCTCAGAGGCTAAAGTACACTCAATAAAAATATGGTTGAGAGTTTCTACATTCTCTCCACACATTTCACATCTAAAAGGGCCATGAAAACCATGCTTCATAAGTTGCTCACCGATAAGCACCCTACGATGCAATAAAATCCAAATAAAGAACCTCACCTTAGGCCAGAGCTTTTGAGCCCACAACTAAGAAAATATGTCAGAATATTGGTTGGGATTATTATGGCATAAGGTCAAATAACCTTGAGCAATTGAATACTCACCCTTAGTAGTGTTGTTCCATCCAAAACAATATTTTTCATGGGACCAAGAGAGAGACCTCATATGAAGGATGCCTTGGATATCTTGTCTTTGCCTTTCTAGGATTTGAATAGGCCAGTCCTCAATAGGGATCCAATATCTACCAACCTTTGAATTACCAGTATGGTACCGATAAGTAATTAGCCACCTTTATCCAGTTAGCTCGGTGAAGCTCCTCCATCCAAGGCCTCCAATCGAGAAACTGAGTTATCAAAGGCTTGTGACCATCCCAAGAATCTATCCAAAAATTTGCCTGTTGACCATTATGAATGATCCAAAATAAATTTTTCTTTATCAAATCCTCACCAGTCTTAAGAACTGCTAAAATGGAAGAACCTTTGGTAGGAAGATGATAGTGAACAAGGTCTTCAGGACTTTTGTTCTCAACATATTTAGCATGAAGATTATTGGCCCAAAGAGCATTGGGGTTATGCAACATCCTCCAATATAATTTAGCAGCTAAAGCTTTGTTGTTATTAATAGAAGACCAGAATCCTAACCCCCTTCATTCTTAGGAAGACATAAAGTGTCCCATTTCACCAAGGCCCATTTTCTTTTCTCCTTAGTACCACTCTAGAGGAATCGATGACTGATTTGATCTAGTTCTCGAAGAACAACCTTTGGGATATTCAACATGGAAGAAACATAAATAGGAATAGCTTGAAGGACTGATTTTACCAAGGTGATTCTACCCCTAAAAGAAAGCCACCTGTTGGTCCACTTTCCAATTTTCTTCTTGACTTTGTCCAACAACCAATTCCAATATTTTTTTTGCCTTTGAATATTGATGGGAATACCTAAATAAGTGATCGAAAGGGAGGACTTCTTATATCTTAATTTATCCAAGATCATGGATTCCTGTCTGGTAGAGCAGTGAAAGAAAATAACTTTAGATTTGTCTTCATTGATCAACTGCCCAGTAGCCTTAGAAAAATAGCTAATGATTTGCTTAATATTAGAAGCTTCCTTAAGTAGCTTTACCTAAAAGAGTAGAGTCATCAAAAAATTGAATATGAGAGATAGGTCTAGCTCCATGAGCAATGGTAACTCCCTCAAGGGTTTTGTTTTCCCTCTTTTTGGTTATAGTCCTACCCAAGCATTCAACAAGAATGATGAATAAATAAGGGGAAAGCGGGTCACCTTGCCTAATACCTCTAGAAGCTAGGAATGATTGAGAAGGTCTGCCATTGATAAGAACTAAGTAGGAAACTGAAGAGATACATCCCATAATCCAATCCATCCAATCCTTAGAGAAACCAAATTGCCTCAAAACTTTGATAAGGAAGTGCCAATCCACTCTATCATAAGCTTTGGATAAGTCTAACCGAATGAACATGGAAGGAGATTTTTGCATATCCATGGAATGGATGGCTTCCTGAGCAAGAACTATCTCATCTACTATTTGATGCCCTTCCACATAACCCCCTTGCTCAGGGGAAATAATCTTATGCAAAAGAGGCTTCAACCTTTCTGCCATGATCTTAGTAATGATTTTGAGGAGAACATTACATAAAGCAATAGGTCTAAAAGTTGAGATGTGATCAACCTCTTGAGCTTTTGGAACAAGAGTAATATAAGTTTTATTGATAACCTTCAAAATTTCTTTGGCTTTCCTGGCTTCTTCCACCACCTCTAATAAATCAGCATGAAGGATATCCCAGAACTCTTGGTAGAACTCAATGGGAAAACCATCAGGACCTAGGGTTTTCCCTTTTTGCATTTTAAAAACTACATGTTGAAGCTCATTGATAGTAATAGGAGCAGTCAAAATAGAGTTCTCCTCGAAGTGATAAGAGAAGGGATTGCTTGAAGAACATTTTGTTGAGAAGTTGAGTCAAGAGGAGTAGCAACAAAAATATTGGAAAAGTAATCGACAACAATAGAGCTCATGCCATCCCAAGTATAGACAACATCTCCAGAATCTGATTTTAGGGAAGAAATAAAGTTGTGAGATCTATGAGCAAGAAGAGATTTGTGGAAGAAATTTGTGTTTCGATCTCCTTCTTTGAGCCATTGAATTCTAGATTTTTGCTTCCATAAGAGTTCTTCTTTTTTCCCATTCCTCTAACTGAGTTGTGAGTTTAATTTCATCTGCACTTCTATTCTCTGTGAGGCCATCTAAATGGATTTTATTATTCAAATTTTCAAGTTGAGCAATAACTTCATGTTTTTTTTATGAACATCCCCAAACTCCTTCCAGTTCCAAGTCTTGATTTTGGATTTAATGTATTGCAGTATTTTGGAAAAAATGAACATCTTAGTCCCATACCTAGGCTTACCTTCCTTCCACCATTGTTGCACACGAGGTCTAAAGGAACTATCTCTAAGCCACATTAATTGAAAATGAAAAGGAGAGAAACTCACATTGGTTTTCCACATTTCCACCATGATTGGCCAATGATCCGAACCAACATTGTTAAGAGTCTTCACTTTAGGAATGTGACCATGGATTAAGAAATTTTTAGAGAGCAAAAACCTATCCAATCTCTCCATTATACACGCTAAGCCTTACCTTCTGTTAGACCAAGTCATAAGGCCATTATCTGGTTGGATGTCCACAAGATGGAGGTTTGAAATATATTCGCTCATGAGGTCAGTGCTTTTGTCCAAATTTCTATTTCCTCCCATTTTCTCATCTAGAGAGAGGATGGTATTGAAATCTCCTCCAATCAAGATCCAAGCTTTAGGAAAATGAGAGATAATATGAGTTATATTCTTCCACTATCTTCTTTTTTCCTCCAAAGCAGTTGGAGCATAAATAGTAATGCAGAGCATAATTTGGTTGGAATGTCTACTTTGAATAGCTATAGCCAAAATACCCCAACTGCCAATCATATGGTGAATAACTACCTCTTTTGGGTCCCAAAGACAAGCAATGCCACCTAAGTCCCCTGGGAACCGAGGGAAACCACTTTTCCAGCTGGCCAAATTTTACTAGCAATTGAGTCCATATCCTCCATTGACATCTTCGTTTCTTGAAGGAAAACAAGATGTGGATGATTTATCTCGAATCATTCTTCTAATTTCATTTTGTTTTGAAAGACTCCCTTTGAGTCCTCTAATATTCCAAGTGATGATCTTCATTAATACCAGTGCTAAAAAATTTGGGAAGGGCATTAATCTTACCTTCCTCTACAAGATTTTCACCTTCTTTTACCATATGATATTGATTGGTCTTGCGACTTGCCTTTTGATTAGAATCCATCTTCAGTTTTTTTCCCTATTTCTTGACTTACTCCAATTGAATCTGAGATGGCTTCTAACCTTGAAGAATGCTCGTACACAACCAAAATTTTACTAGAGGGTTCAAAAGTGTCTATATTGGGACCTGTATTATTTGAAGTTTTGACATTTAAAAGATTGTTTTTCTTGTGTAAATTTTCTCCCTTTTTTTCTGTTGAAAACCTTTGATTTGTTGGTTTATCTCTGAGTTCTTCCCTTCATATTTATATTGTGTTTCTAAGATTTTTGTTTCCACTATTTCCCCTTCCTCACTTGGGACATCATTTGTGGAAAGGATTTCAAACATATTAGCACATGACTTTGATTGATCCTTCATAACTGGTTTTTTCTTAGTGTTCTTCTTCTTAGGCAGTTGGAAACCTGTTGAGTTTATATCTTCTTTCTTTTGATCAAGAATTTTATTTGGGCAAGCACTAGCCAAATGACCATATTCATGGCAAATTCTACAACGAAAAGGAATGTTCTCATAGTCCACTACTTGCTCCCAAGTGTCTTCCCCAAATTGTAATGTGATATTTTTAGGTAGGGGTTTGTCAAAATCCATTAAAACACAAATCCGAGCATAAATAATATGTTCAAAATTTTGAGTACAATCAATAGTCATCATAAAAGTTCCTAAAGAGTTTCCAATTGAAGAAAAAATAGTAGGATTCCAAAATTCAATAGGGAGGCCAAAGAGTCTAACCCACACGGGAGCTATAGAAGGCATCTCTTCTTCGGCTTTAAATTTAGTATGCCAGGGCTTCATGAAAAGCCCTACCCTTCCAAAAAACCAGGGACCCCCTTGAAAAGTTTTCTCTCTATCTTCATTATTTGCAAATAAAACAAGAAAATAACCATTTGGATAAATAGAGATTTGTAACTCACCTTTAGTTTTCCAGCTTTTTGCAGCCCAGACTTTGAAAGCAGGTAGGCTCTGGATGAAAACCCACGAACCGACAAATTAGTCCTCTTTTTTCCAGATCTTCAATGCCAGTCTGAATGTTACCCATATCAAGCTTAACAATAGGAGTTCCATCAGTTGCTTTAAGACATCCTGACTCCATTTTCCTGGGATCAATCTTGGGCATTCTTAGAGGTTTATGGGAAGCCCTAAGATTAATATTAGCATTGGGCTGAGGTTGTCCACCATGGAGGGCATCCCTAAAATTCATTTTTGGGGCTGAGTCTTCAAAATTCTTACCCTTGACAGGGGTTTGCACAGTAGATTTATTTTGTGGGTGCACCTTAGCACCAGATTCACTTGAGATCTGAGCCATTTTTTGATCAGCTGCTTGAAACTTGTTTCGTGATCTCTTTAATCCTTGCCCTAGACGTCGTGGAAAGGTATGGTTTTCACTTTTATTTTGTGCAGCAAATTGGAAGTCGTTGTCACTCAAGTTCACAGCATGATCTGTTGAAAGACAGATTTCTAACCCATATTGGATCCCTTGCAACATATCCTGCTAAAATATTGAGTATAAACCACAAAAATATTGGCCTCTAGGGCCCGAAGGCCCTAAAAACCAACCTCTGGATCTGCTTGCACTCAACCTAGATGAAACCCTCGCACAACCGCTTGCCAAAAATCTCGTTCACACATAGGGATGCGCTAGGATCTGTGTTGCTCCAAATGATCTAAAAATTGGTGGAGATGTTCTAGGGTTTTTCAGGCATCTACCCTCAAAATTTTAGCTCAATCCGAGTCCGGATGAGTGAAATATGGCCGAAACAAGTTCGATAGTTTGGGCAGTCCTGCGAAAAACGTCCCTCCAAAAATAATTTTTTAAATTTACAAATTTTCTTACATCAAGATTTTCAATTTTTAATATTTAATTTTTAATTAATATATATTAAAAAATAAAAATTTAATTTTATAGTATTTTATATTAATATTTTAAAATTGTTTTTGTATAAATATTGTAATGATAAAAACATTAAACTTTTTAAATGAAAATTTAAATTTAATTTACGGTAAAGATTGTCTTTATGTACCCTTTTATCACGTGAAGGATACCATCCTTGCGTAATAGTATATATTTATATTTTTATTCATAAAATTCAAATTTACTATTCTCTTCTAAAAATGTGTTACCATAAATTATTCACAAAGCAATTTCCATTTTAGGCAATAGGACAATGGACAAACTTCAGCACATAAAGATCCTCACATAATAACGTTTTTCCGTTTTCTCCAAATTTCATACTCAAGGACAATCGACTAACTTCAGTAGATAAAGGTTTTAATAAATTTATTAAAAACAAAGTTCAACACATTGAATAAATTTAACGCCTATTAAGTTTTTGAATTGAACATCTGATACTTATATTATAAATAAAAAATCAGAAACATAACACAATAAATCGCATATATAAGAGCATTATAAGTCTGTGATACCAACAAAAATTCTAGCAACTACTACAAAGACTGACTATTATGACTAAAATTGTTTTTAATATAGTCGTTACATAGTGACAAAATTACAAAATCAAAGGAATAAATCAGACTCCTTAATGTCTTGAAATAAAGAACTAGCAGTCCAAATATTATATTTTATTTGAATCAGATTTTCATACATCTTCTTAGACTGTAACCGATCTTCAAGTCCACATATCAACCTGTTAACTTGCAAAATTATTTTAAATCGTATGAGTCTCAGTCACATATATTTATTAGTGTCTAAATATAGTCTTCTAAAGAGTCCAAAATTTAATAGAATCTAATCAATAACATAAGCTTAGTGTTTGAAAATTTAATAGAATCTAATCAATAACATAAGCTTAGTGTTTGAAAATTTAATAGAATCTAATCAATAACATAAGCTTAGTGTTTGAATATAGTCTTTCTGAAGAGTAAAAAATTTAATAGAATCTAATCAGTAACATAAGCTTAGTCCAAATTTAATAGGTAGTTGCCCTAGTGGCTAAAGATGGTGGTTGTTTCTTAAGTGGTCTTGTGTTCAAACCCCTTGAGGGTGGTTGTTGATGTAATTTGTATACGTTCTCTTGAAAAAAAAAACTAATTTTTATCCGCTCATGTAGAGGAGTTGGAGAGCAAGTGGGTAGTTAAAACTCTCTAGTTATCGAGAGGCCCAGGTTCAAATCTCTCCCCTCACATGTTGCGGATATGTTGTATAATCCGCCCATGTTGAGGAGTTGGAGAGCAAGTGGGTAGTTAAACCTCTCTAGTTGCTGAGAGGCCCAGTCAAATCTCTCGCCTCACATGTTGCGGATATGTTATGTAATGGTTCCCTCGTGGTCACAGTCTGTTTACCCCTTGTGGCCACCACCAAAAAAAAAAAAAAATTAATAGAAGTAAGAAACGATTTTTTTTTAATAAAATAGTGATTGCAATTGAAAGAGTTTGAATCTATTCTTAAAAACAAGCAAGTCAAAAGTCAAGTCTTCGCAAAATGGTCTTTGAAATCGCTCCTTAAAAAACAGAGTTTGAATACATTCAGCAAAAACAAACAAATAAGAAATCTAAGTTTGAATAGCGACTTCAGGTCTCTCAAGCGTGAAACGAAAGCAATAAATTACTTAAACTATGGTTTTACTTGATTTTATCCAAGTTCATTTTTGAAGCGTCATTTTCAGAATTCGGCTTCCTCTTCTAATTTGATCTTTTTTCCACAACTACAGGAAGCCCATTTTCCATTTTGGCAGTGAGCGAGACAATGAACTTGGGATTCAAATTGGGGTCTACCTTGATACTAAATTCCTCCATCCAAAGGGCACGACGTCGCTGAACCTTCTCACGATCAAAGCGGTGGCGACTTCGAAGGCCTCCGCGAACTCTGAGACAGGGAGCGAAATATCGAGGCATCTGGTATCGGTTCCGAAGGCCACTTTGCATATGTTTTCGAAGGCAAATCCCTGCAACACGTCCTGCATATCCAACCGACTACCAGCGGCGGCGGCTTTTCTGAGGAGCAGCAGGAGACGGTCGGTGATCTCGCCGTGAACGGTGTCGTGAATGAAGTCGCGCAAGGACCTGGTGCTGAACTCGAAGCTGGCGACTCGCCTCTGCAATTTCCAGGTCTCACCGTCGGCGTTGAAGATCCCTCTTCCCAACAGATCGTGCAAGACCAACGAGAAAAAATCACCCTTGGGATAAATTTCGCAGCGCGTCTTCAATATATGCTCTACGTTGGCGGGATTGGCAGTGATAACCGTCCTTCTGCCGCCCATTCGGGAAGCCGTCTTCGGTTTTTCGTTAAGGAAAACAACGACGGGATAAGATGGTGGCACGGCCTTGTTACCCTCTCTCTTGCTTACTCGGATGTAGAAAATACAGAAGCAAATCAAGCCAAGAAGAGCAGGAAAACTGAAATCATTTAGAATGTCAACAGATAAGGAAGAAGATCTCTCCATCCTGGAACAATACTTTCACTCGAAGGGAATATATATCTGATTTTCTTTGTTCTGGGACTGCAGCACGGTGTGGATTTATAGTCCTATTTGGAGGGGGCCACGAACGTGTTCAACGGTTGAATTCAAGGGCTAAACGTTGATGCAAACGTAACATTAAAGTTAACCGACAATGATTTATACAGGTCTGATAAGTCGAGTTGAAAAACACGTATGTCCTTAAACGTGTCTAGCTGCTACTTCTAAGCAATGGGTTAAAGACCTAGAATAGCTTCTGAGTCAACTTCCAATGTAGGCTATTTCCTTGTGATGCTAATTAAACTAAAGATGGGGTTAAAGACTAAAGAAAGAAATGATAAGGGTTAGAAGGTAGAAATGAAGATGAGACAACATTCAACAACAACAAGAGACACAAGATATAAAAGTCTTGTATTCTCAATTGAATTGAAAGGTTTAACAAACCAGCTACCTTATAATATTATAGAGCATTTATTCAAATCAACAAAGACATAATTAAGCATTCTAAAGCTAAACACACAGTAATTTAAATAATTATCTAGTTTAGCAAAATAATTTTAACATAAATCACCATCCATCTAAAATAAACATAAATGCTTAACAATGTGTTTTACATATATACATGTTCTACAACATCTTCAAATAAAAGCTAAAAAAACACTTCAATATTTATTGAGAGGCACATAGTACAACCATCATACAAATTATACAATTGTAAAAGCTAAAGAGTTGACCCTTATTCTCAGGATATCTTGCATTATTTATAGATTTACATTGCATTCTATTAGCTTAAAATCATTGTACACAACTGATTGTAGGCCTGACAAGGGTAATTATGGAAGGTGGAC
This sequence comes from Wollemia nobilis, assembly GCA_028583015.1. Taxonomy (NCBI): domain Eukaryota; kingdom Viridiplantae; phylum Streptophyta; class Pinopsida; order Araucariales; family Araucariaceae; genus Wollemia; species Wollemia nobilis. Next base: position 3,651,026 of record JAQPPZ010000755.1, on the reverse strand, counting down.
GTCCCTTTCTAGTTTAGCTGAGCTTAACCACCTTGATCATGGTTTGCTTGTGTCTAGTTTAGATTCCATCCATGAAGTTAGCTTTCATGTGCTTGTAGGAAATTATAGTGTACTCTGATAGGTTCACTTTTGGAAACTACATTCTATCACATTGCTGGTTCGTTATTAGTTGGGAGCAGGGGTTATGCATAAGGGGTTGGACTCAAAATGTACTTGTAAACAAATGGTGAATCTTAATCAAAATCAAGGTGAATCATGGAGAATCCTAAGAAAATCAAATTGAGCATCTTCACACCAAAATTTGGGGTATTTGAAGCCCTAAAATGTAATTTCATCTTTAGGATCACTTTTGACCTATTAAATAATTTTATAACTTCATAAAAACACCACCATTAGATCAGGCTTAAAAAGAGATTTCCAACGAGTACAAATATGCCTATGTTTGGATATATATTGTGGCAAATTGACCCTAAGAAAAAATTGATCTTGAAAATTTTAGGCGAATGGGCCGATGTCGAGGGTCCTCATATTCTCCAATTTTCAATTTTAAAAACCCTAATATTTGCCCAATTGGCGAATATTCATCACTATGCATAACCCTGGTTGGGAGGCATGCACAAATATTATTAATGGATATAGGTACGAAAGCTCTCTTATTGGATGCTAGGGCTTGGAATCATGACTATATTCTTGCATTCTTCAGTTCAACTTCTTTGTCAAACTCTATTCCTTAGACAAATTTTGAGTCTGACAATGTATCTTTACGCTAGATTTTTCAACTCTTTTAGTTTTGATGATGTCGGTTGCTTCTAAATTTTGACTACTTTTCTACACTTGAAAAAATTTGTAATATTGTAAAGTGTTGCTTTAATATTGGACATCAAAACTTTTCATATCTTTGGGTGATGTCAGCACCTCTAAAAGTCTAGCCACTTTTTGGCTTGATCTCCACACAACCAAATTTTGAGTCTAGCAGTATGTAGATGCTGGATAATCTTAGCATTTGTGATTATATGTGTCATGTTAGACACTTTGCCTTAGTCAAAATTTTCATCAAGTATTGTTGGTGAATATTGAATGTTGGAATTTTGCTTTTGCTATGTTGACATCAACTTTTTAAAGTGTCTAACTCCTACTTCTAAGCAATGGGTCTTCTACCTTAGCAAAAATTATGATCCAATGCTACTGCAAAGAACTAGATTGTTCTACCTTGGCCCAAATTTTGGGTCTAGCTAGGCAATATTGCATTTCAAGTTGCCCTATAGTATTTTAGCTTATCTTCCATCATTTCTTTATAGCTAAATCTTCATGAGAAACTTGCTTTGGTCTTCAAATTGTACCAAGATGATGCTTTTGGTCTAGTTGTTGTGTTGATGCCTTACAAAAATGTTGATAAAAATTCAAAAAAATTGCTATCTAGCTAGAGTTGCCATGAATTGTGAATGTGGGTGACCAAATTTACCCACATTATTGGTGACTTTTGGGGATTTTTGCTTGCAAAAATAGAAAACCTAGCAGGACTTATCTATGGGGAAGTGGAATCATCAAGGGAACTTAGGGCTAGAAGATAATCTAATAGAAAATGCAAGCAGTAAAATGAGAAAAGCTTAAAGCTATAGGACATAATTTTTTTTAAATAGGTAACTAATGAAGAAAAGTGAAGGTATAAAAAGGTTGAATGTATCTTGTAGTTGTAACAAGGATTTATTAAAATATGCAATGGAGAGTAACCCTATTGTAGATCAATCCCATTTTCCTATAAAATATGGGATTGTCTATAGAATTAGGAGGGGGAAATATTCTAGAAGGAAGCTGGCAAGAAGTGAAAATAGGTGATGTATAATGGGGAGTGGGATTAATATTAAATGTGTAATATGGTAATTGAATAAATCATGAAGGACAAGGACATAATTGGAAAGGTGAAGGGTGTAGGAAAATGGGAAGCAAAAACAAAAATATGAGGGAAACATGAAAAGAGAAATGGAAGGGAAAATACAAGGATATACCTAGTTGTAAGTACCTCCAATAAAACTAAATATCACATGAGCATAGTTCACCACAGCTAAAAGTTGCTTTAGATCCAAGCAAATTACCTTAGGTAAATATTCTAAGCACTTAGTGGCATGAGTACTTCACTATTTTTTGCTAACCCTCTTATTGACAAAATTATGTAGATATTCCATCTCTAGATTGCACACTTTTGTGAAGCATCCTGGAGTTTTTGAGATATGCATGGTTGCTTGGATTAATATTTTAGTGCTAAAGAACATATTTATACATCATCCTTGCCTTGTATCTCCTTTTATAGCCTTTATGGATAATGACGGCAATTGGAGTTTTAATTGAACTTGGCTTTTATTAGAGTTGGCATTGCTAAATGAATTTTATCTTCATGTGAAAATATGGCATACATGCTTCTCCTTTTGGTCAACAAATCATCTTTCACCACCAATTGTTTTTGCTTTATTACAAAACATGCTTACTTTTATGATCTAATTACTATGGAGTGATGATACTTGATAATATTCATCGCTCTGTCATGAATTTAGGTTTGACCTTTCTACCTTCTTTTCATTTGGAATTTTTGAAAATTCAAATAACAAAAAGGAAAAAAGGTGAAGCCACCCATCTTTGGCTGAGAATTATTTTCCAAAATTAGCCTTTTTTTTATCATATTTTCAGAGAAATATCAATGTAATTGAGCTTAGGGAGTGTGTAGAGTTACATGTCTTGGGATAATATTTTAAGGCATGAACTACACAACTCCTTAGGCTCATCCAAATATAAATTCCTCTCATTGTATGGTTGCTTCTGCAAATTACTGGACTTTTATATTCCTATAATTCTAGTATTTCCTTTAGACATTTGTGTCCTATTATCAAAATAGAAAAACCATTCCTACTAGCCTTCAATAGGAGATACCAAAATCATGCCAAAAGAGCATAGTACTCAATGAATTTATCAACAATGATGCAAATCTAAAGGAAGAAAACTATTTACATAGATTCCTTGGTTGAAAGACTTCGTTGATCATTTGTCAAGTCTATCCTCTTTTTATTCAACTTAGGTGCTACCATATCATAGAACTTATTGAATGCAATCCTATCTTGACTTTTTTGATGATGTGCATGCGATCTACTTAATGCTCCTCTCAATGTCTTATTCTTTACCCTTTGGCTACCTTATTTGGCCAATTACCTTATTTGTAGTTATATTTATCGATGATCAAATTTTATTTACATGTCAATCTATTTACACAAAATTATGGTATGCCTTCTCACATCAATGGTGTTGAGCTTTTACCTCATACTTGACATCTACAATGACCAAACCATAAAATGCAAAACTTATGCTTTTCTCTTTGATTAACACTTTGAAATAGGTAACTTGTTTTGGCTAAGTACTATTGTTGGGTTGATATTGAGCCAAGGTTGGTTCCTAATCATATCTGATGAATGGACTCGTGAATAGACACATGTGATTTTATTTGAGCCTACAAATTATTGATCAACTTCCCTAGGTACATTTTTCTATGTACCAAATTAACAACCAATGAATTAAGAATTCCAAGGTGTATGAGAATGTTGGTTTTGAGATACGATATAAAATACTCTTTGGCCATATGCGGTCCTTCTAGTAGTTGTTTCAAAATTTTAGATTTATTTGCTAAGACATGTGTCTAGCCATGTGTTATAACATATAATTGTTAGCTGGTAGATCCTATTGATTTCTTATATTTAAGTAAATCACTACATTGTGGTTACTCTAGAGCTCATGCCACATTATCTCTTGCTTACCTTTTAACCAATCTACAACTTCCACTTGGGAGGGCTCCATAACTTTTACCTCCATTTATACCTTTTGCTCTTCATATCTTCTAATATGATAAATTCAAATCTTTTCAACATGAATTTAGACTATCTTTTGTATGCAAGGAATGTTTATATAAGCATGATCTTGTGCCAAGTATCCCCTAATTTGTACCAAGAAATATTTTGATAGGCTTATCCCTAATAAAGGTGGTAAGTCAACAATTATTATGTCTTGTGTTGTTATAAGATTTAATAGCCTATACAATAATATTGACACATTTTCTATGACACCCACTGTCTTGATTGGTATTCCATTGAAAATCATTGTCCTATAATCTATTCTAGAAAATATTAAACTCATAGCATCATAGATTACCTAGGGTATGATTGTGATATTATCTTTTGGGTTTAATATATAATTATGTAGCACCCAACCTTCTAAGCACATAGATAAGTATAAGGTAAGAGACTTGGTCTTACCCATATCAAGAGATGATCACTGATGTGCTAACTTAGAATCTAGAAGGGTCACTGTGTCAATTGCTAAACCTTTTAGAGTTGCTTCAAGTAAATTTACTTTCTCAAATATCATCAAGGTTTCTTTCAAATCATTTACCTCTTTCATAATATTATCTCCAGAAGTGTTCATTGGCTTGGTTACCTTCTCGGCTAGTCTTTGATAAAAAATCCAACATGTCTTTCCTTTGCATAGATAAGTATAAGGTAAGAGACTTGGTCTTACCCATATCAAGAGATGATCACTGATGTGCTAACTTAGAATCTAGAAGGGTCACTGTGTCAATTGCTAAACCTTTTAGAGTTGCTTCAAGTAAATTTACTTTCTCAAATATCATCAAGGTTTCTTTCAAATCATTTACCTCTTTCATAATATTATCTCCAGAAGTGTTCATTGGCTTGGTTACCTTCTCGGCTAGTCTTTGATAAAAAATCCAACATGTCTTTCCTTTGTTTTCTTGTGACTATCGAGTAGTACAATTTTTGGTAAGCATGCTTTCTTTGGAAATGTAAGCAAAATAAATTACAAGTAATTCTGGTAGCTAATTTTTTCGATTCTCCCCTTATGAGCATAGTATTTCCTCTTTCTCATATTCTTCATATTTTTCCTTTTTTTGCTCTACTCTTTTATTCATTTTTCCCATATATTTGACCCCCTAAGCATATATTGACAAAGTAGGACAACTCGCCCTTATGTCTAGATTGATCAAACACATTATGGAGTGCTTTCGTACTTTAAATGAATTATCTGGATTCATTTCAAGAGCTATAAAATCATCTGCCTCTTGAGCTACCATTGAGTGTAAGTGTGGTTGAAAATATTGATAAGAACTGCCATCATTAAATGTTGAGCACTTGATCTTGACCAGACTAGAGTATTCTCTATTTTTTTATCTATAACAACATAAATATACTCTTTACTAACTTTACCAATGTGCATAACTTTTTGCTTTGAAGAAAGTTCCTCTTGTGGGTATGCTTCGTATCCTACCCCTGCATTTTGCTTGTCCACCCTATTAAGTTTATTAGTCAAGTGTTGTATGATAACCCTTAGTTCTTGCACTATTTGAGATTCTGGGGTGGTCATGGTAGGTGTATTTTTTATTAGAGATAGATATGAGCCATATGGTTTAGAAAATATATTCAATTATGGGAAAATAGGGCCAAATATGGAAATAGTGAGTTTGTCTAATGAATATGATGGGTATCTAATATGGTTGATCTAGGTGGGAGTTTTCCTAGCAAGATGAGTATATTTTTTTATTTTATGGCAACCTGAAAGACTTATGGAAATCAAATATCAATTTCACTCTTGAGGCAAGTAACATAAGCTTGAGGATTCAATTTTTTACAATTTGATCCCTAACATTGTAATACATTCTTGAACCAATGAAACCAAGGCAAAGAGCTAAAAAAATTATTTAATTTGAACAAATGGCTCAAAATGTTTTCATATGCAAAAGGTATGGACTCCAAATTTTTTGCCCTAATGGACCTCACAAAAGGAAAAACTAAATCTTCAAACCTTCGATATTTAGTAATCAATTACAAATTGCCACTCGATATTCTCTGACTCGCTAATGTCCATTAATTTTTCACTACCTAAGAACCATTGTGTTGCTTACTAGTTTGGAATTCTGACACTTATCATTTTCTCATTGGTTGGATGGATATAAAATGTTAAAAATTGAATATTCATGGAATTAAAAGTGACCACATCAACCGCCATGTCATCCATAAATTTGCCGTTGTTTACAAAATAGCCAAGGTGTATTGGAGAGATTCAAACCATGGTGTCTCCCACATAAGAACATCATGATGACCATATCTCCAATTGTATTGTTAGGAAGGGAATGCAACTCCCCTATGCATGAAATGTTTCCTAGGAGCAACAAAAAAAAAGAAATAATAATGCATGGTTCTAACACATATAACCTCACTCTCCAAAATAAATTACTATTGTCCAACTTGCCATCACATGCAGTCATGGCAAAAGTGTTGGTGCTTCCATAAAATACCATTCATTTGGTCTACTATAGTAAAATAAAACTTTGGCATGAATATATCCTATGTCTTTCTATCTCTTATCCACATTGTGTATCGCCATGCTACAACAACCATTGATATGGAAGTAGAACTTTTAGAATTTGATATTCTCCTTACACAAAGATGCACAAAAGATATTATCTCCAAACAATGTTTCTTACAATGATTCAAATCCAAGTATCTTCTATCTGAATACCTTAATACACACTCTCCTAGCTATAATGGTATTAATTTTAGTTGGATAAAGGCATGCCCCTTCTCCTTGAATAAGGACACCGTGCTGCAGTTGCAGAACAAAGAAAACTAGATACATATTCCTTTCTAGGTAATAACTATGGATAGAGAGATCTTCTTCCTTATCTATGGACATTTTAAATGTTTTCAGTTTTCCTGCTCTCCTTGGCTTGATTTGCTTCTGTATTTTCTACACCTGAGTAAGCCAGAGAAGGTAACAAGGCCGTGCCACCGTCATATCCCATTATGGGTTGGTTGGATTATGAAAACAATGCATTCTAATATTGATTTCTCCTTCAACGAGGCTCTCCAACCCTTCTCCCTGTTTCTCCTTGAGACTTCTCCAAGGTCTTTAATCTTGCAACTTCAAAAATACTTCAATGAGACCTTCCTTGATCTCTTCAATATTTAATTGTGGAAGTTTTGTAGTGAGATCTCCTTCTTGGATCTCATAATCCACTACTACTAAAATATGCAATAGGAATTTTGTTAGTCCTTCTCAATGCCCAATCTTCTAACTATGGAAGTTCTTCAAAAATGGCCTTATATGGGCATCTTCTTCAATGTGAAGTTTTAAATATTCAATGTGGCTTCCTTGACCACTAGATCTTCTTCTCAATATCCAAATAAGAGTCTTCAATCCGCAAATCCTACAATGGGACCTTTTCCTCAAGCCTCCAAATCTCCACTCTACAACTTGTTGCTTTAGGTACTAAATTGATTCCAAAGAAGATATTCTTCCTAGGTCTTGTAGGAAGCTTCCCAAATTTCTTTGAATCCCCTTTCTTTTGCAACAAAGTATTAGGCAATGATAAAAGAAATTTCTATAAATCTATAGAAAACAATCTCCAGTTGTTGGATTGCCAATCTAGTGAGAGCAATGTTGAGTTCTAGTATTCACAAGTTTTTCTGCAACTCTGTGGAAAAACTCTAGCCAATAGTAAATTTCAAAAATCTCAAAATAAGATTTACAATCTCCTCTCAATATCTCTTGTGGCTCTCTCTATTTCCTATTGATCTACCTAGTTCTCTAATACCACTGTTAGCTTTTGAAACTTTAAACTTAAAGGAAATACAACCACAAATATGGAAATAAGCATACAATGTTATAACTATGATAATGACTAACTAATATGCATAAAACTATGATAGCAAACTTCATACAATGCTCAAGAAATTCTCATATATGAAAGCTCACTAAAATATACAATGTTCTTCAATGGATGTCACTACCTCTCCATATTTGCAAAAATTGATCTACATTGTATCTACTACTACTCTATCTATGCACTCCAAAATCCTCTCTATCTTCTACTCTATGAATGCCTATTTATAATGAGATGCAACTCTTTGCCTTCAATATTCCTATGACACCTCACTATTCTATTCTAAGGACTTATGTATATGTGGACTACATGCACATTTATATAATTGCACATTTTAACACTTGTGCATTTATTACATTGCTTTAATAAAGTACTTAAGTCCTAATAAAATCCTAATATAAATATGAACCCATGATGGTACATTTAGTAAAAAACCAAATAATGTAATATATTCCAACAAAAAATTGCTAGAAATAGAAATAACTACAAGTAAAATGAAGTAAATAATAGAGAAGAAAATGAAGCATAAAATAACTATTCTTTCACACTAAGCTACATCAATATTAATCTAAAGCTAATATGGATAACTATTTCTCTCAAGAGATGAAATGAAGTAGCTATATTATAGTCATAAAATGCAAGAAAAATAACAAACTAACATATTCTATAGCAAATGAAACACACAGAAAATAATAACAACTTAATCTAGATTATAGCAATGAAAATACAATAAAATGGTATCTTCCACCTAGCTAGGAGTGGGCCCTTGCTCCGTAGCAATGTGGAAGGGAAAAAATTGAACTCAACTCACATGAAATGGAAGGTAACAACAATTTAAAGCATAATATTATTTTAGATTTGAATGTCTTTACAAGCTACAATGGATATCAACTAAAGTTCCAGCAACATAACAATATATTTCCTCTCTATCTATGTTATGTCCTAGTGTTTTTCCTCTTATTGATAATGGAGACGACAAGGCCCTCTCTTACCTTCATAGTTATGTTGCTACAATAGAAAATATCCATGCAAATATATAGGTAGTCTTATCAATAAATGAAGACAAGAAACATGTGTAACTACAGTCAAAAATGGTCATCTGCCTACATAGGATCTTATTTGCCATGGTGGAGAGGTTGAAAATAGAAAAGAGAAATTTCAAAATGGATTTCCAAACCAATGCATGCAAAACTACCTTGTCCTATTCTTAGAAATTGCTACCAGTTGTGTTGAGTCAACAATAATTGACTAGTTGCTAATATCCTACATGTGTGGTTACCAAAATAATACTCAGTTGACTACAACAATTAAATAAAATTTACAAATTAGTTTGGTATTATTTGAGCCATGCTCTCATTTTTCCTCTTTTGCCAAGTCTGCTATTGGTTACTATCACCACATCACTTGTTATCTACAACTTCCATGTCAAGAGCTCGTGCATTCCCAACATCCAGTGCCAAACTATTATCATCGACTAGGGGCAACCTGTAGTCTATGTTCTATCCTAAAAAGCATTTTATCCTTAAATTCTAGTCGAGTGTTGTTAAGTATGGCATTGATTGTATAATACTGCATTTAGAGGCCTATTCCAACCTTGATCTTTGACACTATGTGAACGGGTCTCCAATGTTATCATTATGAAATCTAGTTATGTATGAAATCTAATAATATTTTTTTATTCACCTTGGCATTAATTAGCATAAACCCCATTTATTTTCCTTTCTTGGCACCTAATATCACTCTTGGCACATAATATCTCTTGGTGAGAGATGACCTTTTTGGGTGCTAAATCCTAAACCAACCTTAAAATTATAAAGACTCTCTTTTGGTGGCATTTCCATTTTATTAAAGGTAAAGTTTTTAGGAATGAATAATAGGGAGTTTCCATGTCCAAAAAACGTGCATAAGTTTACATGAAACCATTCCTTTGTTTCCATCACACCCTTCTTAGAAAAACTAGTTATTTTTATAAAAATTAAACCTATTTTGGACGACGCCCAATCTTGAGGAGTGGACTAGTTTTAGAGAGGGAAAATATATTAAAACCCTTTTTGGGTATGAGAGGAGGGAAATTCTCACTCATTGGTTTTCTCTAGCAAGAAGGGAGGAAAAATGGCATTCACATCACAAGGAAGGGGTAGACTAGTGGAAAATTCTATCTTCTAGACAATATTTGGAAGAAAGAGATAATTATTTAACATTGTAACATATAACTCACTTTTTTCCTTAGCTAAACACCATACTTCAATTTTTTTTAACTTCCTTGGATAAATGAGGAGGTTGCTTTCATGTAGTGGGTACCTTTTAAAATTTTCCATATATATGTTTGGTTCCACACCTTTGATAAGTCCCTTACAAAAGATAAAAACCAATGTATTTTAGAGTAAGGAATACCTATAAGTTGCTTGGATCATCCATACATCCCCATTTATATTTACTTTTAGTTTCTAAGACTTACATGATGATATGCTTCATAAAATGCCTAAACAAAGTATATATGCAAATGTTGAATTGGTGAATTTTCTGACTTCTAACTTAATAATGCACTCAAATTCTAGTTTCAAAAACGTTGAAAGGAAGGGCTAGTGGATTCCTCTAACCCCTATATTGAGGCCAAGTCCCCATTACCCCCATTGAATTTTCCTATTCCAACTTACACTAATTGCATGAAAGTAAAATGCAAAAATTTTAAAATACATGAAAAGTAAATTTTAAAGTTCAAGGGTGGGAGTGATTCAAACTAAAATATGACCATAACCATAGCAAGGAAGTGTGTGATTAACTAAATTATAAAAATACAAAAAACATTAATGTTTCCTATTCATCAAGTATGAAATTTCTAAGCAAATGATAAGTTGGCACAAAAGTGCTATGCCTCAATCACTATGCACTTTACAAACCAAGAGGGTAGTGCCATTGATGGAATGCTAAAGACTTTCTAAATTCTCATAAATTTCATGAGACAAAAAGTATAAAGTGGATTTTACAAAGTGTAGCTCTAAATTCTCATGGTCAAAAGATGTTTACAATGGAGCCTATGACCCCTATTTATAGTTAGATTTTACCCCTAACTTACTTGGAGAGAGAAATTATCACTCTTAAGTAAAAATGAAGATTGGGAGAATCTCTAACAAAAGAATCATCTACAAATGTTACATACCTCTAAATATATGTCTAATAGGCTTAGAATATTTACAATATAAGTTAGTGTACCACCTCATTCCAAAATATCATCCTCAAAAGATTATCCTTGGGATCCATGCCTTTATTTTTACCCTGCAAGTGATTAACTCTAGGAAGTAAATGAATTATTTGACTTTGCTAGTGAATCACTAGCTGACCCTATGTATTTTGCTCCCAAGAACTAATTGGGCCAGTTTACAAGTAAATTTCTCCTAAAACAATTGACACCTAAGTTGGACATAGTCAAAATTTAGGGGTTTTGGAAGGCCTTGTTTGATTGATTTCATTTTTTTTACTCTTCCAAAATAGTGAATTCCAAGGTAGTATCAGGACACTACATTTATGACATCTTCATGGGGCACCAAGATTCATTGGCAATAGATATTAGGTCTAGCATTTATCTTTGGGAACAAATTCTACGAAGTTGGAATTCCTATTATAAAACCATCAAAACTTTAGTTCTCCTTTTCTACTTTTTTGTGTGAATAATTCAAACAATTTTTTCGCTCCTTATTACATAGTAATTGGAAAAATGCTAAGTTTTCACCTCTCCAAAAATATATTTATAAGAGTTTTCAAACAACCCATACTTATCGTCTTGGTACTTATCATATTTGAACTAGCATCAATAATATCATCATCAAGTATTTTTAATTGTGTTAAACACGTCAAACAATTTAAAAGCATCTAACCCCTAAATCTCCTTGATCATTTTCTGTATTAGGGATTATAGAGAGACTAAGGTATACTTGCAGGTTTTTGTGTCTTTGTGTGCATCTAGAATATTCTTAAGCTTCTTGACCAACTCTTTCTTGTCAATCCCTAGTTGTTATGTCTATGTTATTGATAAAGTGGATAATTTTTTAATACTTCCTTGAATTCTTCCCTTGTTAGGTTTTCTTCAACTTATCTAATGGTTGCTAAGACTTGATTTAGGTTATGTTTTGAATACACCACAAAGTGGAAGTATCCTTAGGCATTTACAAAATCTTCCTTAATTTTGTACCATAGGGACTTGACTTGTTGGACATTAATAGACTTTTTGGGGTCTACTATTTTCTCTATTTATTTTGATGTTGTGATCTCTACTTAGAACTATTCAATTATTTAATATTTCTCCTATAGGGCCTCTTGGAGTTATTCTATTTGGTTCAAGATGTGTGCCCATTGTTGTGAGAGATCCTCCAAATGTATTTCAGCCTCAACAAGTTGAGATCTAAGGTCTTCAATGTACTTCTTCAGTTGGTTTATTTTAGAGGTAACCTTTTTAAATGTATAATTTTCTTGTTGGATTTTATCCTTTTATGCCTTTATTTGCACTACTTCTACTCCAAGATCTTGGTTCTTCTTTTCTAGTACTTCATCCTCTACTACTAGCTAGCCAAATTTCATGGCAACACTAATTGAATGTTGGTTTTTGAGTTGGAGCATATAATATGCATATGTTTGGATGAGATTCAACTCAGAGACTTTATTGGTAAATTCAGTAGGGAAAGTTGCCACCTTGTATGGGTTATATTATCTAGCTTTTGTTATGTATATCTTGTCCGCTTTTCATGCTAGTTGTGATTGCATCAAAATTGAAGCCTTAGAGATCTTGTCCTTTAACCACTTATACTCGTTCCACTTCTTTTCTTTGACGATGAAATCAAATTCCTTTTCAACATACATATCTTCTAGAATATAGACACATTTGCATTTAAAAGCTTGTATTGATGCCCAAAAAAGTTGGCTTTAATGGGTACTCCTATAGATTTAGTCTTCTTGATTGGGGTAGGTCATGTTGTCACCTGTAGGAGGAGTTACATCACCTAGGATGGTGGATAGTGTGGATGCATTAATACAATAGGTAGGGTGAATTTGGTGGAAATGAGTGTGAATGTGGTGGGTATTGAAGGGTTTGGTTGAGATACTAGTTATACTAGGGTTTCCACTAGCATAAACATCATGGGTGATGACATGGATATTGGTGAAGGATATGTTTTTATGGCACCAATGGTTGAGTGGTGGATGCCTAAATAAATTGTGATGGGTGTGGTACCAAATGTGGTGGAGATAATTGTAAGTAGAGTACTCTAGGATAACCATGGGCTATATGAGTAGAGGATACAAGAAGTGCAATAGAATAAGGGTTGGGAATATAAATAGAATAATAAATAATAGTAATAAAAGTGAGAACGATGGAGGGAAAAATGTTAATGGAGATGGATACAGTAGTGGCTAGAATACTAGTAATTCCTAACTTGTAATGGAAACCTCCTTGAGGTATTTCTCCCTCCTTGAGTTGAGATGTATGTCCTTGTTGCTCTTATGCCTTAGTCACCTTTTCAAACTTTGACCCATATATTTTGAATCCATTTTTCCCTTCAATAACCATTTTTTGAACTATTGGTCTGACCATTGCTAACATTGTATGTGCAACATAGATGATAGTTATTGGTGCTAGTGCTTGTCATAGTCTTCATGGTCTATATGGGCCAATTATAGCTTTATTAATAATTTTTCCCTCTTGGTACTTTTGTAATGTTTGTGATTCCAAATAGCAAAAACCTCATCATCAAATGATTTATCTCTAGTTGGCTTGTTAATGTGCTCATTTAGTAGCACATATTATACCACGATAGGATCTTTCTATGTGTGTATCCCACCTTCCTCAAGGCCCTATATTTTTTATGGTTCATTTTAATATCTAGGTCAAAATCATCTTTGGTTTTGACATAGAATTAGTGGCATTCTAGGGGGTTGTTGTACCACTTTTGGATCTTATATTCATACCTGTGTGCACTTACCAATATGACAAGGGATAAATTTTTATTTAGATTGACCTAATTCTAAATGTTATATCACTTCTCATGCACAAATAAGTTATCCAACTCCTTGGACTTAAGGGTACTTTTGAAAACCCCATTGTATTATAGGGCCAATGATATCTAAGTTTCTAAAACTCCATGTCTCTCTTTTCTCCTCCATGACTTGTTGGATCCCATGCAACTTTGGTGTGATCATCATTATTGGTTGCTCGAGTGAATATAAAGTTGTTTTATTTTTCTCCCTAAAGTATTTTAGGTCCACATAGTCGAGTTGCCTCACATAATCAAGTTTGAACATGTAATTTAGGATAAAAATGAGAAACTCAAAAGATATGACTAAGAAGCAACAAAAGGTGTATGAATGATATTCCTACATAAGTAGAAATTCTAATTTAGCCATTTTATAGACTTTAGGAGTTGTTGTGTCTCATATAACAACCTTGGAATTATTCACTAGAATTTTTCTTTTATAACATCGTACACCTTATTATAGAAAAGCAAGAGGTGGTCTTGTTTGCTTATCAGAAGGGTATGTCCATGAACATCACAACTAAAAGGGGTTGTCCATCCACCCCACCTAATCTAACTAGAGAGCAGGAAACCAATGCTTCTTCTAGTAGATAATGATCCAAATAAGGTAGGAAGTGTATTTGAACTTCCTCTCTTTTTCCTTTAGTTAATTGTCTATTTGATTGATAATGTATTTAGTGTAGTCAATCATCTAGGAGTACCCACGATAGGTTTGCACAACATAGAAGAGAATTATGTGTTCTTCATAAATTTTAGAATCTATTATCTCTTCAATTACCATAATGATCCTAGAATGAACTCTAAGTTGGATGCTAAAGTTAAATGGAAGGTTGGGCTCCTTTAGGTAAGGGACCAAGAAATCCCTAAAATAGTTGCTTATTATAAAGTAGTAAAACCACTTCTATATTTTTGGATTGTAGAGACCCACATGAAATGATCATTTTTTCCCTTTAAAATCTTCTATTTGTCCTCCTCATGGTTATGAAATGACTTCTTACTTTATTGTGGGGGTCTAAAGTTTATTTTGAAGGGGTTGCACCTTTTAGCAAAAACTTCTATTAGCTCAATACAAATCCACACTTGTAGCACAAAGTTCATAGGTAACCTAATGTTCAAATTTGGCTCATTCTCCAGGAGCCAGTTTGGGGACCCAAATGTATCTCCTCAACACTTTCTTCCTAACCTACCAAATGGAGTGCTTGTACTTTCTATTTATCCTCCTATAGGGCTCATTGAATAACTCCTTTTATCTCTTAGGAGGAGATAAGTATTACCTCTTCCTCTTCCACATTTTCTAAAATACTTATAATATGGCATTATTAGGCCAAGGCCAACAATGATGAAGTAACTACGAGTGATCTTGATGTATCCTATGAGCAAGTGTTGTGTAAGCATTTGGTAATTCTCTATGTAAGCTTATGGGTATTCTATATGTAAGCCTACATGCATGTTTCTATGTAAGTAAGACTATCAACATTTATGTATAAGCCTATGGGCATATTGATGTAATCCTATAATAAATTTTGATATATTTACCTTTAGTGACATTGGTTAATCTACCTTTGTGGTTAACCTTGATTAAAAGGTGTAATATATTTACTTTATTGTAATATAATCCTCAAGACAAGTTACATCGACTTGAGGTTAACATCCAATTGGGGATTCAATATCATTATAAATACCCACAATAATTGACACATATTAGTTTATGATATGTGATATTGTGCGGGTACCTATGGTAACCCACCCCTTATTCATTCTATTTATTCATGTCATGTAACTCTTTTTTTATTTTTCTTCTATACCCTTTTTTGTTTTGCTCTTCTTCATTTTTCTACATCCGATTGCGGTGAATGTATGTTTTGGGATGTTTCTACATATTATTATGAATTCCAATACCAAAATGAAACAACTTTTATCAATCACACAAAAAATATGTATAGGGAAAATCGTGGTAGATATAGATAAATCATTAGTTTTGTTGGATTCCTAAGGAAATTTTAGGTAAGTCCTAGTTTAGCAGGTTTGGAGATTTTGTCATTTTAATGTCTATTTTTGTATCTAAAAAAGATACATTTTTTCCTTCAAATTTTTAAATTTAGAATATTCCATTGTGTAGCAAGAGAAGGCATGCAAGCACAAGTAGGTTTTTGGTAGGAAATTCAAATGGAAGAAGAAAAAAGAAGGAAAATTATTAATTCTATCAACATAGTTTTCTTTTTGTTCATAGGTGTGGTGCAATAGTTGGTCTCTTTTAGGGTTATGCATAAGGGGTCAGACCTAAAATCTAATTATAAAAATAAGGTGAATCAATTTTGAAATGCAGGCAAATCCCAACCAAATTCGTGTAGGAGGCATGCCCAAGTCATACCCTTCAAGTAACCACTAACACACTACTTGCACGTCTTATTACTACATCAATAGTGCAAAAAAGTTAAAAAAAGTAGGTCACTCCCCCTTAAGTTAACACCATGCCATGAGTGACTACTGTCAAAGAAGGGTATGCCTTTAGAAGCCTCCAGCAGGAATGGAACACCAAATCTCCTTATTTTGAAGGAGCATTGCACTATTGGGTGGGTTGGAGTTAGAGCATTGTACTGTGGAAAATTATAATCATAACTAGCATGTGTAATGCAATAAAAAAAATGCTTAGCATAGGATTTGAATAAAAGACCTTACTATCATGAGGATAGAGACCAAGGTTAGGCATAGTGGCAAATCTTTGTTAATTCACAAATATTAGCATTTTCAAAAATAGAAATTGGTGAATTTGAGGACCTTGGATGTCGATCCATTTGACCAAAATTTTTGGGTCCAAAATTTTTTTAGGGGTCGACTCGCCCCACGTTAATAATAATATTACATTTTTTTTATCGCCAGCACTCCCACCTAAATCGAGGACCCTTTTCACCTTGAAATTATAAATTTTTTTAATTATCCTACAAAATTTACCTCTTATACCAACAATATATATAATTAACATGACAATGATACTTATTCATGTAAAACATTCAAACTATTCAAAAAATGAGCAACAACAACAAAAAGTAAAACCTTCCAACAGAAAAGATAAGACCTAAAATATTTGATTTGTTGTTAAATTTTATCAAACTCCGATCGAGTGCAAAATTTTGTTGAACTTTGACTATGTGCAAAAAACCATCTGATCACTGACCGTAACCGGACCCTATTTTCCACTCAGGATAGGGGCAGACCCTGATTTGCACCCGGATCATAGTTGGACTCATTTTTCCACCTGAGCCACATCTGAACCTATTTTCCACCCAGATAGGTGTCCGACCTAGTTTTCCATCCGGATCGAAGTCGAACCTAGTTTTCCACACGAATCAAAGTTGAACCTATTTTTCTACCCAAATCGAAGTTGGACTTGCTTTGCACTTGGACAGGGACCAGACCCTGCTTTGCACCCAGATCGAATCTGGACCTAGTTTTCCACCCAGATCGAATCTGGACCTAGTTTTCCACCCAGATCGACTATTGGATCTTGCTTTGCACCTGGATATGGGTCAGACCCTCTCAGATCGAATTTGGACCTAATTTTACACTCAAAACCAATCCGAGCCATGCGTTGGTCATGAAAAATAAAGGTATAAAATTTTACCTCTTTATTCTTTTTAGAGAATATGAGTTCAAGGAGTTGTAGTAGTAACATCTGTTTTTCAGTTATAAAATTACAAGTTTTTATTTTTTTGTTTTCCTTTGATTTTACCTGTTTTCCTCTATTCCATATGTGAGTTTTTTGATGCCCTTTTCAGCTAGTTGTCCTTCTCTTAAGACATTGTGATTCTCTGTTTCTCTTAAGATAGTGTGATTCTCCATTTCTATTATTTTTTAGAGAGTATGAGTTCAAGGAGTTGTAATAAGATCTATTTTTTTGTCATAAAATTGTAGGTTTTTATTTTATTGTTTTTATATCATTTATTGTAAATAGGTCAAGGCTTTATTTCCCATATTTTTTCCCTATTTTCCTTTGTTCCACATGTGAGTGTTTTGATGTATTTTTTAGCTAGTTTTCCTTCTCTTAAGACACTATGATTCTTTGTTTCTCTTAAGACACTATGATTCTCTATTTCTCTTAATTTTTAGATTTTTTAAAGAATATGAGTTCAAGGAGTTGTAGTAGTAATATCTATTTTTCTATCATAAAATTACAAATAGGTAAATGCACAGTTTCCCATGTTTCCCTATTTTTCTTTACTCCACATGTAAGTGTTTTGATGGGTTTCTTAGCTAGTTGACCTTCTCTTAAGAGATTATGATTCTATGTTTCTCTTAAGACACTATGATTCTCTATTTCTCTTAAGACACTATGATTTTCTATTTCTCTTTATTTTAGAGAATATGAGTTTAAGGAGTTGTAGTAGTAAGATCTATTTTTCTATCATAAAATTGAAGGTTTTATTTTGTTGTTTTTCTATCATTTACTTCAAATAGGTCAATGCTCTGTTTTTCATGTTTTCCCTTGTTTTTCTTTGTTCCACAAGTGAGTGTTTTCATGGATTTTTTAGCTAGTTGAACTTCTCTTAAGACATTGTGATCCTCTATCTATTCCACTAAGACTGATTTTTTAAGCCATTTAGTACTATAATCTGGTATTTTTCCACATTTGAATCTCTAATTATATTTCATATCTATATACGTTATTTTTCTTAAATTATAGAAATTCCTATATGTGGCTACAAATTTGAATTTGTATATGGATTTTTTTTGTCCTCTAAATAAATACAAGTGTAGACAATTATTTATCCCTAAAAAATAGAGTAGTGGTATGCA
Source organism: Wollemia nobilis (assembly GCA_028583015.1). Lineage (NCBI taxonomy): Eukaryota > Viridiplantae > Streptophyta > Pinopsida > Araucariales > Araucariaceae > Wollemia > Wollemia nobilis. The sequence continues at coordinate 3,632,495 of JAQPPZ010000755.1, read as the reverse complement.
CTGAAAAAATCATGATAAAGCCTGACTGGAAATTATTATGTATTTTCTACCAACCAACCCTCTGTCTATTATAGTTACAATATTATTTTGAGGTCTTATAGTAGTAATATATGTTCAACATTTTATTAATTTTCTAAAATGAAAAATATTTTTCTTTACAAGTAAAATGACACCTACTAGTGATGGAAATAAGGGAGGAAAATATTTTGCTAAAAAGAGTATCCTCAAATATTTTAACCATATATCAAAATATAATGAGCAATTGACATCTATAAAAATTCAAGGTACAAATGATTATTACTTACGAAATAGCTAGTTTTGTACTCTACTAATTCTTTTAATAAATTTTTCTTCCTCAAAAAGTTAATTTTCAGTATATGGCTTTGGCCATATTGCATGTTGATATGATTTTTTTTTTTTTGTAAAAATATGTTCTCTTACATCCAAAAATAATGAAGAATATCATTGTATATAGAATACACTGTTGACCTTGATATGCCTCCTCTTGAAGATATTCCTCATGAAGAGATGAATTCACATGAAAATTCTCTTAACAATGACATCCAACAAACACTTGAAGATATTCCTCAAAATGACATGTCACTTAAAAAAGAAAGCGATAAATAAAATACAATACAAACTTATGGGAAATATTCAAGACAAAAAACTAAACGTAGAAAGTTAACTAGATGGACTATTAGAAGGTCATTTAAGGTTGAATTGTCATCAACATATCCCTTTATAGAGCCAGTTCGACTAGAGAACAATAATTACATTCCAAAAAAATGTAGATGCATGATTTGTAGTTGGAAATTGGGTAAGGATCATAATATGCAACTAAAGTTAGATACAATAGAAAAACATTATGGGAAAGTTTATTCAATAGTTAAAGAAAGTGATGGAACAATTAAGAAAATAGTTAGGTGGAAGGATGCATCGAAATGCATGCATGTTAGATATGCAAAAGAATATGAAAAATAATTGAAGCTACAACAACCTCTTGTTGAGAAATATGGAACGATTCAATCCCAATTTCATAAAATTCATAATATCACTTTAGCTTCAAAAAGTTTGTAGTTTGTTGTTGTATATAGTATTCTTAAAAAGGGTAGACCCAATGTTCGATTTTATTGATTATAAGCCCCTATTTCAGCTAGCTAATGTGTAAAACCTTCTTAGTTCCCATTAGTCAGATCGAAGTGGTTGGGAAATGGTAAAATGTCTATCATTGGTTGAGAAGGAGGACCTGAGGGAGAAAGTAAAACTTTCCAAATTAATTTCACTTTCAATTGATGAGATGATGACTGTTGACAACACATCTTGGATTTGCATGCATGTGTACACATTCCAAAATCATGTAAGGCAGCCTAGTTTTCAAGAATTACATTAAATGGTGGAAAATTATAATGCAAAAAACATCTATAATGTTGTTGTAACTAGTTTAAAATATTTTGCAAGAATGAATGATATAGAAATAGCCACAAAGTTAATATGCGTTGGAGCAAACGAAGCTGCTACAATGCAAAGACACAAGAATGGTCTTTGTATTCGACTTTAGACATCAATTGCTCCATATTTTATACCAATTCATTGCATAGCTCATAGTAAAAAACCATTAAATGATAGAAGACACAAAATCAATAAATATATATTTCATTATTTTGATTGAAAATATATTACATTGTACAAAATTATTGAGTACAATGCAACAAAATATGCAATCAACTAGTAAATATTTTACAATTTCTTAATTATTAGACTGGGGGTTTGTTGCCTCAGATTATCTTGGATTTGTCTATTCCTTTTCTTTTACTCCTTTGTCAACACCCTATGTTGGCAGTGCTCCAAATTTTATTAGGCCTTCCTCTACTCTCTTTAAACTCCCCACCAATGCTCTTTCTTCTTAGGTTGAATCTTCTTGCACTATTAAAATTATTTCTTTCTTCTTTTGTTGCTTTAGCAAGATATCCACATCCATTTTGTGTTCTTTGATTATTTTTTTAAAAAGGTTACTGTCCCTAATTTTGGTTTGCATTGTTTCCTTCATTTTTATTGCACTTATCAGATTTGTCTTCATTGTTTGGAGATGAACTTGCAAGATTTTAACTTGTTTTTTTAAACTATAAAAATATTACTACAAAAGAAAAAGAAAACATAAGTCAATAGAGTTATATGAAAAAATAAATCACTCAAATTTATCATAGCTAAATTCTCACCTTAGCCACATCACTTGTAGCCTCAAGGACTGCAACTTTTTTTTTATCAGAAGCCCATTGGTTATAATATGCTTGGTCTTCAACATTAATTTTATCCATTCTATTCAACATAATGTTCAAAAATTCATCATAATACAAAAGAGTAGACTTCACTGAGCCTGATCTATCTTGATCTAGCAAACCACCAAGATTTTTTTATTCATTTTTTACTAAATAAAAATTGCTTCTCTTTTAAATTTTTTTTATATTGTGCATTAAGCTTATTTATAAGGAACTTGGTCCGAAATTCCCACCCATCATCTCATCTAAATCTTGAAGCACCATCTTTATGATGGTTGATTCATAATTTTCAACCATTAAAATATTTTCATCAAAATTGACTTTGTCATCCTTAGTTTGAGGATGAGGGATGCTAGTCTAAGCAACCAATGATAATGTTTGCTAAGTTATGAAAGCTTGTGTTTGTTGTGTTTCTATTTGTGGATCATGAAGCACATCTATTGCATTGAAATATGAAATGTTACCCTACAACAAATAATCTTTATCGAGTGGAGGATTATCTAATCCTACGCTCAAAACATTTAGTACTTCTATATTTGTGTTAAATGAAAATTTGGGAAAGTCAGACATAGTCTGACTTGGTACCCCTTGTGATCTCATTGAAAAAATTATTTTCTAATTCCACCCCACATTTGGCCTCTCATTTGTTGATCTTGTTGTAGTGGTGGTGGAGGCGATGGTGACATCATTTGCTGACTTCTTATAGAATGTTGTTAAGAGGTACCTAAACACATTAAAATGAGGTTTCACCAGGAATAATTCAGAAAAATAACATATGTTAATTTAAACTAAATACACATTGAATTATCTGAAAATGGTAAGATCTGTTGTATGTTGGTGCAGGTGGATATGGGACATAATTATGAAAACATATGAAAAAATTTAATAAAAATTATTATAATTTTAACTAAACAATTATAGAGATAAAATATTGAAAGAGAAACTTACATGTCATAGGGATGGCCTCACTAGATTCACATTGCACATTTTGTGCAGATAGAGGTGGACAAGAAGCCCTAGAAGAAGCAACATGACTCATATATTGTTGCGGCCTTTGCAATGGTGATGCTTCTGACCCTATGTCTTTTGAATCACCAGTGGCCTCTGGCATTTGACCTCTTATAGCAGCATCATGTTTTTTCCTTATGGTGGATGCCTTACTCCACATTTATGTGCAAATAAAAAAACAAAATATGAAAATGTGCCAAAATATAATAAAATATTTGATGGTGAAATATGGAATTTTTACCTTTCACATCTTGAGGTGTCATGGCAATGCTTTGTAGGGTTGGGTGCATTACAGTCGATACACCAATTTTCTATAAATTATAAAAAAAATCATAATAAAGTCTAAAAATATAATTAACTATGGCCACCATGGTCCCTAATTTCATTTGAATGCTATGGAGCTCTATTCTAATGTGATGCAAAATATACGTACACTAGTCAAAATTCTAGTGGTAAAGATAGCGAACCATATAGGCTGATGCCCAGAATGAAATGTCCATTGGTATTCCATGCAGAATAAGTCTTGCTTAGAAGAAATCAATAATTTCCTTTAGATATGTATTTGTTAACCCTCTTATGGATAATGATGAAAGTTACAAGAAAAAAATTATATAACAAATCACAAATTTTAAATTTTGAACTTTAAGAGAATCAAGTGATGAGAATTATACATAACAACAATTTCGAAGAGAGATTGTAGTTGGCGTCCAAGTAACTTTTTCATCAACAAGCAAAATAAACTTCGGTGTGATAGGAGCAAAATCCTTGTGGGGAAGACCTATCAATCTCTAGATATTAGTGGGTTTGATGGTAAAAGATATTTTTCTATTTTGTATTGTGATTGACGATCGCATGAACATTGTTGTAATCATTTATGATATTATATAGAACATGTTTGTCTATCCTAAAATGGGGTATTGAAATAAAACCTTGTAAACCTGCGTAAGTAACCCATACAAGGTTGTATCCAGGGGTGGTTAATAAATTTGAAATTTTGGGGCAAGTAAGGTTTTTTACATAATTTTTGTAGCAGGGGTGGAAGTGGTGGCAATTGCTAGAATTTTTGGAAGCAAGGGAAACTTCACTCTATAATGGTGTGGGGTAATGGTCACTTAGGGAGGGTTCACTCTAATCTTGTGCAGAAAAAAAAACCTAAAAAATGATTGTTGATGTTTATTTATAGATAGAATTGACTATGGGTGGACATGTGGTAGCATGTTATTCAAAATGCATATGTGGGTGATAAATCATGTAACACATGGTAGCATAAACCCTAGTGCAACCAGTACATATTTAGACCTTATCTTACACCCAACATGAATCCAAACCTTGTTTTGCACCCGACCTAAATTTGGACCCTATTTTGTAATCGTCCCACGATCGGATACTATTTTGTAATTGGTTTATGATTGGGCCCTATTTTGCACCTGGATTGAATCTAGATATTGTTTTGCACCCGATCAAAATTTGGTCCCTATTTTGCACTTGATTCTTATCTAGACCATTTTTTACACCCAATCTGCATTTGGACCCCATTTTGCAATTGAACCATAGTCGAACTCTATTTTGAAATTGGTTTACGATCAAACTTTGTTTTGTAATTGGTTTTTTATTGAAGCCTATTTTGCACCCAATCTAAATTTGGTCCCTATTTTGTACCGACTTCTCATTCAGACCATGTTTTGCACTCAATCTGCATCCAGAACCTATTTTGCAACATTAGAATTTATTGCGATGATCGTATTTATTGCGATGATCGTATTTATTGTGATGGTCATCAAAACTATCAAATTCGCCATTGTTTTATAATTTTTGGTGAAAAATAAAGGCAATTTGCCATGTCTCCTACATGAATTTGGCCAAGATTCACCTGGATTTCAAAACTAATTCACCTTATTTTTATAATTAGATTTTGGGTCTGACCCCTTATGCATAACCCTAAAAGAGACCAACTATTGCACGACACTTATGAACAAAAAGAAAACTACGTTGATAGAATTAATAATTTTCCTTCTTTTTTTCTTCTTCCCTTTGAACTTCCTACCAAAAACCTACTTGTGATTGCATGTCTTCTCTCGCTACACAATGGAATATTCTAAATTTAAAAATTTGAAGAAAAAATAGGTATCTTTTTTAGATACAAAAATAGACATTAAAATGACAAAATCTCTAAAACTGCTAAACTAGGACCTACCTAAAATTTCCTTAGGAATCCAACTAAACTAATAATTTATCTATATCTACTACGATTTTCCCTATGCATCCTTTTTATGTGATTGAGAAAAGTTGTTTCATTTTGGTATTGGAGTTCATAATAATTTGTAGAAACATCCCAAAACATACATTCACCGCAATCGGATGTAGAAAAAGGAAGGAGAGCAAAATAGAAAAGGGTATAGAAGAAAAATAAAGAAAGAGATAAATGACATGAATAAATAGAATGAATAAGGGGTAGATGCCCATAGGTACCCCCATGATCTCACATATCATAAACTAATACATGTCAATTATTGTGGGTATTTATAATGATATTGAATCCCCAGTTGGATGTTAACCTCAAGTTGATGTAACTTGACTTGATGGTTATATTACAATATAGTAAATATATTACACCTTTTAATCAAGGTTAACCACAAAGGTAGATTAACCAATGTTACTAAAGTTAAATATATCAAAAGTTCTTATAGGATTACATCAAGATGCCCATAGGCTTATACATAAATGTTGATAGTCTTACTTACATAGAAATATGCATGTAGGCTAGGCTTACATATAAAATACCCATAAGCTTACATAGAGAATTACCAAAGGCTTACATAGCACTTGTTCATTGGCTACATCAAGATCACCCGAAGTTACATCATTAAGAGCACCTGTAGTGAAGCAGAGTTACATTAAACAAACACATACAATCCACAAAAGATAGAGAAAATGACCAATGAGCCAAAACTTTCTTGCATTCTATTCCCCAAATATCGAGCTTACAGAGACTAACCCCTTACAATTTTGAAATTCCCCCCTTTTGACCATGTTTTCTCCTTTCCCGCCTAAAACTATAAGTTTAAAATTTGAAATTTTGGGGGTAACTTGCCGAGGTCATAACTTTGCACTTGTTGACCTGATTGACTATTACAACATGTTTTCAGAAAGGGCACAAGACAAACTAAGTGGGGTAGTCCTTGTAAATTTGTACCAAACTCTATGTCTAACTAAAAATACCTAAATTCAACCTCTAAGACCTTCAAAAATCTCCTACAAGGTAAACTAGTTTTACTAGTTTTAAAAAATTAAACAATAACATTTTTTTTTCGGGTGATACAAGATCACTCTTACACCATTGGATGCTCCTGCATCAAACACCCAGGGTAATTTGAGAAGTGACCTGCACTTCTCTGTTGTTGGAAGAAAACCAAGGTGTTCAACCTTAGCCTTTGACAACTAATAAGAATCTTCAACAGGTCTGCCCTTCCACTTAACCAGATATTCTGCATAATGCCTGTTTTTGGTTTTTTTTCTGATGCAGGTATCTAGGATCTCTTCTATCTCTTCCATCCCTAGAGTAGATGCTGGAATATTCCACAATTCTACTACTAGTCCCTCACCATTGTCTCCTTCATGGTATTTTGCCAAATATGAAATATTAAAAATAGGTGATATGTTAAGCCCACTTGGCAATTCCACTTCATATGCATTGCCTGAATCTCATTTTCTATGATTTTGCATGGTCTAAACTTCTTCATTTTTAGCTTATTATAAGTTTTAGCAGGAAACCTTTCTTTTCTTAGATGGACCATAACTTCATCTCCCACTTCAAATTCCTTAAACCGTCGCTTCTGGTCTACCCTTGTCTTGTACTGAGTATTCATCTTAGTAATATGCTTCTTCACTTATTCATGCAATCTCTTCAGATGCTCTGCAAAGTCCTAAACCTTAGCACTACACTTTTCTCCTGTATCCATCTTCCTCAACTCAAAAGCATTTCTTGGATTGCTCCCATATATGATCTGGAATGAAGATTTATTAGTACTCCTATTGATAGAATTGTTGTATGCAAATTATGCCTGTGGCAAAACCAAATCCCATCCCTTGGGCTTATCTCCTACCAAGCATCTTAGTATATTATCCAAACTTCTATTCACCACCTCTGTTTGTCCATCAGTTTGTGGGTGGTATGCAGAACTAAATTTCAGGTTTGTCTTCAATTTCTTCCATAGGATCCTCCAGAAATACCCAAAAAACTTGGTATCCCTATTGAAAACAATACTCTTTGGTAGACCATGAAGTCGTACCACCTCTTTGAAAAACAACCTTGCAACATGAACTACATAATTAGTTTTCTGACATGGAATAAAATATACCATATTTGAGAATCTGTCAACCACCACAAATATGGAGTCATTTCTCCTCTGTGTCCTTGGTAGGCCAAGAAAAAAATCCATGTTGATGTCCTCCCATGGTCTCTCTAGTATAGGTAATGGATAATATAGTCCAGTGTTATGTCTCACACCCTTGGCCATCTGGCATACTCTACAACTTTGCACAAATCTCTTCACATCTTGTTGCAACTGTGGCCAATAGTAGTTCTCACTAACAAGGGCAATGGTCTTATCTCAACCAAAATGTCCATCCAACCCTCCACTATGCTTCTCCTTGACCAGATTCTCCCTCATTGAACTCCTTGGAATGCATAATTGTTTTCCTTTGAACAACATTCCATCTTGGATTAGGAAATCCAACCACTTAGTCTTGTCCAAAGTAATAGGTTCTAAGCAAGCCCTCCAAGCCTCTGCAAAATTAGGATCTTCAAGATACAAACCCTTAATTTCGTCAAACCCTACAACTTCCACCTTTATTTCTATCAACAAACACTACCTTCTACTTAAGGCATCTGCAACTTTGTTTGAATTTCCACTCATGTGCTTCAACACAAAGGTATAACTCTGTAGAAACTCAACCCACTTCAAGTGCCTCTAATTTAGCTTACATGGGCTATTAATATACTGTAAGGCATGATGATCAGTATATAGAACAAACTCTTTTGGAAACAAATAATGCCTCTATTTCTTCAGATCTTGAACTATTGCATAAAAATCTTGATCATATACATAATATTTCTTTCTAGCATCATTAAGCTTCTCACTAAAATAGGCAATAGGTTTACCTTCTTGACTCAACACAGCTCCTATGGCACTACCACTAGCATCACAATCTACCTGAAATACCTTGTTAAAATTTGGAAGTGACAAAATAGGTTGCTCTGTGACCTTATTATTCAACATATCAAAGCTCTTATCTGCTCCTAAGGTCCACTTAAATTCTTTCTTATCCCCTCTCATTGTTTCTGTTAGGGGTGCACAAATACTGCTAAAATTTCTAATAAATTTCCTGTAAAAACTTGCTAGACCATGAAATTATCTTACCTCAGTTATGCTCCTTGGGGTAGGCCATTCAATGATAGCCCTCATCTTTTTTGGATTCATTTTTAGACCTTCAAATGATATAAAAAATCCCAGATATGCTAACTCCTTCTTCATAAAACTGCACTTCTTCAAATTAATCAACAACTGCTCCTCCATTAGCTTCTCAAAAACTCTTATGATATGCATCAGGTGCTCTTCTAGATTTTTTATAAATATTAAAATTTAATCCAAATAAACAATGAAATTTTTTCCTAAAAACTCCTTCAATACCTCATTCATCAGTGGCATGAATGTGCTTGGTGCATTGGTTAGCCCAAATGGCATGACCAACCACTCATACAAAACCTTTTTGGTCTTAAAGGTTGTCTTCCACTCATCCCCTTCTCTAATATGAATCTGATGGTATCCACTCTTGAGGTCAATCTTTGTGAAGTACTTGGCCCCACTCAAATAGTCCATAATGCCATCCATCCTTGGCAATAGAAATATGTATTTGATGGTGATCTTGTTAATAGCTTGGGAGTCTGTACACATTATCCACTCTCCATATTTCTTTGGTGCTAGTACTTTAGGTACTGCACATGGACTCAGGCTCTCCTGAATCAATCCCTTTTTCAGCAACTCTTGGACTTGCATGTTTAGCTCCTCATTTTCTACAGGAGTCATTATATGGGCTGCCTTATTGGGCAAACTAGCTTCCAGTACCAAATCTATATGGTGATTGATCTTCCTCACTAGTGGTAAACCCTCAGGCAAATTATCTTATATAATATCTGGAAATTCTTCTAACATACCTGAGACTTCTATTGGGGTATCTTTGCATTCTTATTCCCTAACTCTAGAAATTAAGGCATAGCACATATGCTGATGTTTCAAACCATCAAAAAACTTGCTACCTTTAACTAAACAACTTTTGGCACTGCTACATAACTTTTTATCCACCTCTTTTAGGGGCTTCAACTTATGGCACACTCCATTCTATTTTAGGGAGTAAGTGTTGGTACGTCCATTATGCATTACACACCAATCAAACTGTCATGGTCTTCCCAATAGAAAATTGTAAGCATCCATAGGCAAGATGTCACATAGGACCTCATCATGGTAATTCCAAATATTAAAATTTACCAAGCATTTCTCACTGATCAAAGCCCTATGGTCCTTCTGCAACCACATAATCTGATATGGGTGTGGGTGTCTCTTCCTCTCTAACTATAGTTTGGTAACCATTCCTTATTAAACTAGGTTATCTATGCTACCATTGTCTAAGATAATATTACAGGCCTTACCTACACATCTACACCTTGTACGAAATAAGATCTTCCTCTGATATGGATCTCTCTCCTTATTTAGCAAGGCTCTCCTTGTGATCAATACTTCTCTTCTTTTTTATTCTTCAAAGTGATTAGATTTAGCACCTTCATCAATAACCATAGCTCGGGCATTAGCTCTGGGCCTCTTATTTGTCCTCTCTTGGTGTTGTAGAAACTCGTATGCTCAATTTCCTTCTTCTCCATAGTGGAAACAGGTTCCACGAATTCCTCCTCTTCCAAACCCTCGTCCATACCTTCCTCTCTAGTAACCATTGTTCTAATCATGGGGGCAGTAAGCATTATTCTCATTTTGGTCTTGACTATTGTTGGCTTATCCATTCTTCTTTTTATCTTTATTTTGTCCTCCATTTGTTCTTCCACCAGTTCTTCCACCATGACCTCTTCCTCTTTGCTTGCTCTCAAACCTTTTGTTCAGCTTCTCTTCAACCCTCAAGGCAAACTAGTAAGCATCCTCTATGGTGGTCATCCTGACCAAACTTAACTCCTCTTGAATACTTGCTCTTAACCCATTAATATAACGAGCTACCTTCTCCTTGTTATCCTCAGAATGACATGTTTTGATTATGATCTTATAGAACTCCTTTGTGTATTCTTTGACATACTTACTCGACTATCTCAAACCCTACATTTTATTTAGTAGATCCAAATCATAATCAGTTGGAATGAACTACCTCTTCAATTTCTCCATCATCCACTCTTATTTTGTTATCCTTTATTTTTCTCTTTTGTTTCTATATAGCTACACTCCATTCCACCATATGCTAGCATGACCCTTCAACTTGGTCTTAGGAAACTTGACCCTATAAGGATCTTCAACCTCCTCATACTCAAAGTATTCTTCCAATTCATTGATCCAATCAATCAACTCCTCTGGATCAATATTTTTAGAAACCTCCATCTTCGATCTCTTTCCAATATGAGATATGGCTATATATAACCTGGCTTGTGTAGGATCTACAACCTCTTCTTCTTCCTTGAAATGGTCCTCTTCTTCTTCAACTTCATATTCACTGTCATCTTCTCTCCTTCGCTCAAACCCTCTATGCAGATCCTTTTGCAAAGCCTGAACTTACCTCTGCAAAGCTCTGAAATCTTCTTCTAGAACCATATTTCTCCCACCACCATAATTTTTTTATGGAGGCATTCTGCTCACTTATCTCACAAACCCTAAACACATATCCTCGTGTAAACTACCTCACATCTGACGCTCTGTTTACACACTCAGGAACTTTCGCGTTGATACCACTTGAAGCAAAGTTACATTAAACAAACACATACAATCTAGAAAAGATAGATAAAATGACTAATGAACCAAAAATTTCTTGTATTCTATTCCCCAAAGATCGATCTTACAGAGACTAACCCCTTACAAATTTGAAATTCCCCCCTTTTGACCCTGTTTTCTCCTTTCCCACCTAAAACTATAAGTTTGAAATTTGAAATTTTGGGGGAAACTTGCCGAGGTCATAACTTTGCGATCGTTGACCTGATTGGCTATTACAACATGTTTTCATAAAGGTCATGAGATGAACTAAGCGGGGCAGTCCTTGGCACATTTTTCCAAAGCTTGCATCTAACTAAAAAAACCTAAATTCAACCTCTACGACCTTCAAAAATCTCCTGCAAGTTCAACTAGTTTTACTAGTTTTACAAAATTAAACAATTACAATTTTTTTTTTAGGTGATGCAAGATCACTCTTACACCACTGGATGCTCCTACATCACGTAGTTACTATCATCTTTGTTACACCTATAAAACTAGCAATGGTCAAATCAATGGTTCAACAAACAACTATTGAAGGGAAAAATAGATTCAAAATATATGGGTCCATGTTTGAAAAGGTGACTAATGCATAAGAGCAACAAGGACATAAATATCAACTCAAGGAGGGATAAATACCTCAAGGAGGTTTCCCTCCCAAGTTAGAAATTATTAGTATTCTAGCCACTACTGTATCCATCTCCATTAACATTTTTCCCTCCATCATTCTCACTTTTATTGCTATTATTTATTATTCTATTTATATTACCAACCCTTATTATATTGCACTTCTTGTATCCTCTACCCATATAGCCCATGGTTATCCTGGAGGTACTCTACTTACAATTGTCTCCACTACATTTGGTACCACACCCATCACAATTTATTTAGGCATCCACCACTCAATCATTTGTGCCATATATAACATATCCTTCACCAATATCCATGTCATAACCCATGATGTATTTGCTAGTGGAAACCTTAGTACAACTAGTATCTCAACAAAACCCTTCAATACCCACCACATTCACTCTCATTTCCACCCATTTCACCATACCTATTGTATTAATGCATCCACACTATCCACCATCCTAGGTGATGCAACTCCTCCTACATGTGACAACATCACCTACCCCAATCAAGAAGACTAAATATATAGGAGTACCCATTAAAGCCAATTTTTTTTGGGGGTCAAGCCAAGACTTTAAATGAAAATTTATCTATATTCTAGAATATATGGATGTTGAAAAGGAATTTTATATCATCGTAAAAGAAAAGGTGGAACGAGTATAAGTGGTTAAAGGACAAGATCTCTAAGGCTTCAATTTTGATGTAATCACAACTAGCATGAAAGGGGACAAGATCTACATAATAAAATCTAGATAATATAACCCATCCAAGGTGGTAATATTCCCTACTAAATTTACCAACAGAGTCTCTGAGTTGAATCTAATCCAAACCCATATTATATGATACAAATCACAAACCAACATTCCATTAGTGTTTCCATGAAATTTGTTTGGCTAGTAGTAGAGGATGAAGCACTATCAAATAATAACCAATATCTTGAAGTAGAAGTGGGGCAAGTCAAGGCACAAAAGGATAAAATCCAACAATAAAATGAGACATTTAAAAGGGTTACCTCTAAAATAAGCCAATTGAAGAAGTACATTGATGACCTTAAATCTTAACTTGTTGAGGCTGAAATACAATTGGAGGATATCTCACAACAATGGGCACATACGTTGAACCAAATATAATAACTCCAAGATGCCCTATAGGATAAATATTAAATAATTGAATAGTTCTAAGGAGAGATCACAACATCAAAATAAATATAGAAAGTCGCAGACCCCAAAAAGTCTATTAATATCCAACAAGTCAAGTCCCTATAGGATAAAATCAAGGAAGAGGTTGTAAATGGCTAAGGATAATTCCACTTTGTGGTGTATTCAAAACATAGCCTGAATAAAGTCTTAGAAACCATAAGATAAGTTGAATAAAACCTGACAAGGGAAGAATTCAAGGAAGTATTAAAAATTCTATCCACCTTATCAACAACATAGACATAACAACTAGGGATTGACAAGAAATAAGTGATCAAGAAGTTTAAGAATATTCTAGATGTACATAGAGAAACTAAAACCTACAATTATACCTTAGCCTCTCTATAATCCTTAATATAGAAAATGATCAGGTATATTTAGGTGTTAGTTGCTTTTAGATTGTCTGACGTGTTTGACACAATTAAAACTCCTTGATAATGATATTATTGATGCAAGTTCAAAGAGGATAAGGACCAAGACGATAAGGATGGGTTGTTTGAAAAATATTATAAAGATCTTTTGGGAGAGGCCAAGACTTAGCATTTATCCAATTACTAGGTAATAAGGAGAAAAAAAGTTGTTGGAATTATTGACACAAAAAGTAGAAAAGGAGAACTAAAGTTTTGATGGTTTTATAATAGGAATTCCAACTTTGTAGAATTTTTTTCCAAGGATAAAGGCTAGACCTAAGATATCTTGCCAATCAAGCTTGGTTCCCCATTAATATTTTAGAAATGTAGTTTCCTGATACTACCTTGGAATTCACTATTTTGGAAGAGTATAAAATAACAAAATCAATCAAACAAGGCCTTCCAAAACCCCTAAATTTTGACTAAATCCAACTTAGGTTTCAATTGGTTTAGGAGAACGTTTCTTGTAAAGTGGCCCAATTAGTTCATGGGAGCAAAATGCTTAGGGTCAACTAGTGATTCACTAGCAAATTCAAATAATTCATTCACTTCCTAGAGTTAATCATTTGCAGGGTAAAAATAAAGGCATGGATCCCAAGGATAATCTTTTGAGGATGATATTTTAGAATGTGGTGGCACACTAACTTATTTTGGAAACCTTCTAAGCCTATTAGAGATATATTTAGATGGATGTGACATTTGTAGATGATTGTTTTAGAGACACTCCCAATATTCATGTTTACTTAAGAGTGATAATTTATCTCTCCAAGTAAGTTAGGGGTAAAATCCAACTATAAATAGGGGTCACAAGCTCCATTGTAAACATATTTTGGCCATGATAATTTAGAGATACATTTATAAAATACACTTTGTAATTTTTGTCTCATGAAATTTGTGAGAAATTAGAAAGTCCTTTGCATTCCATCAGTGGCACTACCCTCCTAGTTTGTAAAGTGCATAGTGATTGAGGCATAGCACTTTTGTGCCAGCTTGTCATTTGCTTAACAATTTCATACTTGATGAATAGGAAACATTAATGTTGTTTGTATTTTCATATGTTAGTTAATTACACACTTCATTGCTATGATTATGGTCATATTTTATTTTGAATCCCTCCCACCCTTGAACTTTAAAATTTACTTTTCATGTATTATTTTTATTTTTATTTTACTTTCATGTAATTAGTGTAAGTAGGCATAGAATAATTCAATGGGGATAATGGGGAGTTGGCCTCAATCTAGGGGTTAGAGGAAGCCACTAGCCCTTCCTTCCAACTTTTTGAAACTAGAATTTGAGTGCATTATTAAGTTAGAAGTCATACAATTAACCAGTTCAACATTTGCATACATAGTTTTTTTAGGTATTTTATGAAGCATATCATCATGTAAGTCTTAGAAACTAAAATTCTACTCCTAACCACAAGAGGAAATTCATAGTATGGACAAGCAAAATGTTGGGGTAGGATACGAAACATACCCACAAGAGGAACTTCCTTTAGAGCAACAAGTTATGCACATTGGTAAGGTTAGTAAAGAGTATATTTATGTTGTTATAGATAAAAAATAGAGAATCCTCTAGTCTGGTCTAGATCAAGTGCTCAATATTTAACGATGGTAGTTCTTATCAATATTTTTAACCACACTTACACTCAATGGTAACTCAAGAGGCAAATGAATTTGTAGCTCTTGCAATGGATCCAGATAATTCCTTTAAAGTAATAAAGCACTCCATAATATGTTTGATCAATCTAGACATAAGGACAAGCTATACTGCTTAGTCATGTTAGTATCACAATGGCACTGAGAGGGGGGGTGAATCAGTGTAGTTCTTTAAAATTAAATCCACAACTCTTAAAGCTGAAACAATTAAAACTTAAAACCAAATAAAGCAAGTATTACAAGAGAACATCACACAACACAAGATTTATCGAGGTTCACCAATTTGGCTACTCCTAAAAAATGACTGCTTGGACTCCCATCCAAATCCAGCCTTTACAAAGCACCAACTTTACAATCAATTTACCAGCACCCACTGGAAGGATCACCAACCCCTAATTTATCTGCACCAACAGAAATGAGCACCAACCCCTGATTTACCAGCACCAACTGGAAGGAGCACCAACCCCTGATTTACCAGCACCAACTGGAAGGAGCACCAACCCTTGATGCCAAGTAGCAACTTGGACTTCAATTTTGAATCTAGAAGTTTGACAGAAAAATACCTTCACTTTTACAAGACCCTGACTGGTCTATTGCTTACCCAATCTCTCTCACTGTTCACGAAACACACACATATTCTGTGCTCTTACATCTGCACTTTGCCCTCTTTTAGTTGCATCTCTATGCACACTCTGTGCACTCTCTTTGCACTCTATAAACACACTTTGCACTCCCTTTGCGCACTCTCTTCGCACACTCTGTGCCCTTACAATCACACTTAGTGCTCGTATTCACCCTTTTCGCTCTATGCGCACTCAACTTTCTCTATGCACTTACAGTCGCACTTAGCGCTTGTCTTCACCCTTTTTTCTCTCTACGCACTCTGATCTCTCTACGCACTCACAGCTGCACTTAGCACTTTTCAACCCCTCTCAATTCTCCAAGCAACACTCCTTTTATAACAATATTTTCATAATGTAATTCTTGGTCTTAGTCGGCTTTCATTGCACTCCTGGTCTTTGTCGGCTTTTATAACAATATTTTCATAATGTAACTCCTTGTCTTAGTTAGCTTTCATTGCACTCCTGGTCTTCGTCGACTTTTATAACAATATTTTCATAATTTAACTCCTTGTCTTTGTTGACTTTCATCGGTCTTTGTCGACTTCAACTAATGAAGATGTTCGGTATATCCACCGCTCGAATATTTCATTCTGTAACAGTCCTTGTAACCGTCGTACTGACTTTTGTTCACTCTTCTTATTTTAGCTGCATGAATTCACTCTGTAATAGCCCCTGTAACTACCGTAGTGACGTCCATCCACTGTCACACTTCTTATTTCAGTTGGGTTCTTCTTCTTGTATCGCGCACATGTGACCTGTCACGAAATCGTGACATTTTTGCCTTTGTCTTCTTTTGTTGCTGTTGGCCATGAAAATACATGTGGCGATATCGCGATACTTTCACGTCCGTACTCTTTCTCTTTGCTCTTGGTTGCGAAAATGCAACATGTCACGATATCGCGACACTTTTTCTCTCTTGCTCTCTTTCTTCTCTTGTTGTCGCGAAAATGCGACATGTCGCGATATCGCAACACTTTTTCTCTCTTGCCCTTTCTCTTCTCTTCTAGTCACGAAAATGCGACATGTCACGATATCGCGACATTTTTTCTCTCTTGCTCTTTCTCTTATATTTTGGTCACGAAAATGCGACATGTCGCGATATCGTGACACTTTTTCTTGCTTGCTCTTTCTCTTCCGACATGTCACAAAATTGTGACATTTTTTCCTGCTTGCTCTTTCTCTTCCAACATGTCGCAAAATCATGATGCTTTTTCCTGCTTGCTCTTTCTCTTCCAACATGTCGTGAAATCACGACACTTTTTCTTGCTTGCTTTTTCTCTTCCAACATGTCACGAAATCGTGACACTTTTTCTTTCTTACTCTTTCTCTTCCAACATGTCGCGAAATCGCGACACTTTTTCTTGCTTGCTTTTTCTCTTCCAACATGTCATGAAATCATGACACTTTTTCTTTCTTACTCTTTCTCTTGCAACATGTCGCGATATCGCGACACTTTTTCCTTCTTTCTCTACATGTCGCGAAATCGTGACACTTTTTCTTTCTTCCTCTACATGTCGTGATATCGCGACACTTTTATTTCTTGCTCAACTTGTCTTTTCCTTTGATATTTAGCATATGGGCCACTTCGGTCTTCTTGGAAAATCACTGTACATACTCTAAATAACCTCTAAACTCCTATCCACTACATCAACCGATCTATCTGACTATGTTGACAACAATGACAATACTGTCGCTGCACCTTGCTCAACAATCTCCCCCTTTGGAATTGTTGGCAACACACGTGCAATTTCCTGTAACTCTTCTCCTCTGAAAATAATACCAAAGGGCTACTGTAGACTCCTCCTGAGTCCATGCACAACATTCTCAGGAAAAAATTATTACACTTAGCAAAAATCACAAACATGAGCAAAAAGATAAACAAATACATAAATGCTCCCCCTGAGAATGTGGTCTCGATAGCTAGTCATTTCTTGGGAAGCATGACCACTCCCAATTTATTGTGAATGTACTCAAAGACTTCCTTGGGCAACGGTTTTGTGAAGATATCCACTACTTGCTTTGTAGTTGGAATAAAATCCAACTTAACCTCACCTTCCGCAACTTTCTCCTTCAAAAAGTGATATCGGATAGCAATATGTTTTGTGCGAGAATGCATAACTGGATTCTTTGAGACGTTAATGGCACTGGTGTTATCACACTTAACTAAAATTGGCTCACTGAAGTTAATACCAAGATCTTTCAGGGTTTTATTCATCCATAATACCTGCTTACAACACGTTATCGCTGTAATATATTCTGCCTCTACTGTGGATAAGGAGACTGACTCTTGTTTCTTACTATGCCATGTGACCAACCTGTCTCCAAGATAGAATGCACCTCAACTGGTACTCTTTCTATCATCTAAACATCCTACCCAATCTACATCTGAATACGCAATAAGGGTGAAGTCCTTACCTTTCGGATACCATAACCCATACTCCATAGTACCCTTGAGGTACCGAAGAATCCTCTTCACTACTGTCACATGAGTCTCCTTGGGACTAGCTTAAAATTGTGCTACCATGCATACTGCCTGCAAAATATTTGGTCTGGTAGTTGTCAAGTATAGTAAGCTCCCAATCATAGATCTGTACATGGTTTGATCAACATGTGGAGATTTTTCATCCTTGCTCAAATTGCAACCTGTCATCATGGGAGTGCTAACTGGCTTACAATACTCCATTGTGAACTTCTTTAGCATCTCTTTCACATATTTAATTTGAGAAATAAATATGCCCTTATCATTTTGATTAACTTGCAACCCGAGGAAATATGAAAGTTCACCAATCATTGACATTTCAAATTCTTTTTGCATCTTATTTGTTAAATATTTACATGACTCATCTTTGTTACTGCCAAATATGATATCATCTACGTATACAATAAGAACAATAAGATGGCCATTTTATGTTTTGACATATAAATTACTATCCACCATACCTTTCTTAAACCCTTGTTGAGTAATATAGTTGTCTAGCCTTGCATACCATGCTCGGGATGCCTATTTTAAGCCATATAATGCTTTCTTCAACTTAAAAACCAAGTTGGGATTATCGCCAAGTTGGAAACCATCTGGCTGCTCAATATAAACCTCTTCTTCAAGTTTCCCATTCAAAAACATTGATTTCACATCCATTTGATAAACTTTGAAATTCTTGTAAACTGCTAAAGCTAGAAACATTCTAATTGCCTCTAGTCTAGCCACTGGTGCAAAGGTTTCCTCAAAGTCAATACCTTCAACTTGTGCATAACATTTACATACCAATCTTGCTTTATTCTTGACTACTTGTCCGTCTTCATTCAATTTGTTTCGAAAGATCCATTTAGTACCGATTATATTTTTATTTGCAGGTCTTGGTACTAACTCCCAAGTTTTGTTTTTCTTGATCTGATCTAATTCTTCATTTATTGCCTTCATCCAAATTTCATATTTGCTTGTGTCAACAACATTTTTGGTCTCAATGCTGGATAATAGAGAGCAGTTACTTACTACTCTTCTTCTTGTCTGAACACCAACTGTGGGGTCTCCAATTATTTGCTCTCTAGGATGATTTTTCTGCTAGTTGCCTATTTTGAATTTCTTATTTTCTTCCACTTCTGAGTCACTACTTGAATCATCTGAGTTAATTTTTTGTTTCTTTTGCGTTTCCTTTTCCTCATCTCCTTCAATAACCTCTTCATAAATTGGGTAGTTCTCTTCATAGCTAGTTATTCGTTCCCTACCTTCATCCACTTTAACATCGACACTATCCACAATTTTCTTTAGCCTCTTGTTGTAGCATTTGTAAGCTTTGCTTTTTGACGAATAGCCAAGAAACTTACCAAGATTTTCTTTAGTTCTTTTGATGTAACACTTGCTGCCAAAAACTTTGAAGTATCTTGTTGTTGCATTTTTACCGAACCACAACTCATAAGGAGTTTTGCTTTCATGTGTCCTCAACATGCACCTATTTTGGATGTATACCACAGTATGGACTGCCTCTTTCCAAAATATGTCTGCTACTTTGCTCTCAGTCAACATAGTCCGTGCCATTTCTTGCACTGTCATGTTCTTTATTTCTACCATCGTGTCCTGGCTGCTGAAAACTGTCTCCTAATACCATATTTTTCACAGTACTCTATAAACTCCTCTGAAATGAATTCTCCTCCTCTATCTGATCTTAAACATTTAATCCTTTTTCCTGTTTGATTCTCAAATTGGTTTTTGAAAATCTTGAACATTTCAAGGGCTTCTAATTTATGCTTCAAAAAAAATATCCATGTCATTCTGGAATAGTCATCTATACACAACATAAAATATTTGTCACCATTTATGCTTTGCGTTCTCATGGGCCCACATAAATCAGTATGTATTAGTTTCAAAGGTTTGCTTGTGTAGTACTCTTTTGTTTTAAATGTGACTCTAGTTTGCTTCCCATTTTGGCATGAAGCACAAATGCTATTTGATGGTTTGCCAATGGTGAGAATATCTCTCACTGCCTTTTTTGAGCTGATTTTTACTAGATTATCAAAATTGATATGATCGAGCCTCTTGTGCCACAACCAATTTTCTTCTTCCTGTCCAATCAAGAAAGCTCCTTCTGAAGTCTCTAAGAGAGTGTACAGGTTTCCAGATGTCCTTGATCTAGTTGCTATCAATTTTCCACTATTTGTTTTTCTGAATTCACAACCCTGCTTCTTAAAAATCACTTCATGACCTCTGTCACAAATCTGGCTTACGCTCAACAAGTTATGCTTCAGACCAACCACAAAAAAGACTTCTTTTGACTTGATTTTTTTGTCACTAATATTAACTGAACCTTTGCCAACTATCTTAGCTCCATAATTATTTTCAAATTTTACTGAACCACCTTCATATTGCTGTAACTTCTCAAATTTCTATTTGTCACCTGTCATATGACTGGAGCATCCACTATCAAGTATCCATGGTGTATATTTATTCTGTGCTTTAAATGTTGTTTGTACGATCAAGTATTCCTTTTCTTCCTTAAGTCATTCTTTTTCTTTCCACTCTGGTTTGATTATAGTTTTGGGCTCTTGTTTTGACTTTTTCTTTTTAGTAGCTTGTGCATGTTTTTCGAGAGTCTCATCCCATTTTGTTGAAATTTTCTTCCCTAAAATTGATTTGATGCAAATGTACTTCGACAATTTCTTACAATGTGCCCAAAATTATGATAGTTATAACATTCTACTACATAATTCATCAGAGGTGAAAAAACATTTCTACTGGTAAAATTCCTTGGTCCTACATTATACTTGCAGTCTGAAATCTTATGTCCATAACCATTGCATTTAAAACAGTAACCAGAAAAGGGATGATTGAACTTGGGTGATGGTCTTTGACATGTTGTCGTAGGAGCCATAAATATTCTTCTTCTTTGATGTGTGACATTGGTGAATCCATCATTGTCAATTCTCCTTTCATGCCTTGCATTATTGCTTTCTTTTGCATGAGTCGTTTTTCCTTGATCAACCTATTTCTTATCTTCATTCTTTATGGATTCTACATTTATGGCCTTTGATCCATTTGATGATTCTCCTTCGACGAAGCCCAAACCAAATTTTATGCTTGTAGGCCTTTGGTTATTTATAATCTTATCCAGCTTCATAGAACTTTCTTCGCGTTTGTGATAACAACTAATTTTACGATTCATCTCTTCTATCTGCATCCTTAAACCAACATTCTCTTCTTCTAGCTTGCTGCAATAATCTATTTTCATGGTTATTTGCACTTCGAGATCTTCAGATATTTTCTTTTATTCTTCTATCTGTAATTTCAAAATGGTTATGATTTCATTTGCATCCTCAAGATTTCTTGAAATTTTCTTATTCTTTTTCCTTTCTATCTTCAATTCATCCAGAGCTACAATTAGTTCCTCTTCCAAATTTATTTCTGCATCAATTTCTTCTTCATCACATTCCTGTTCTTTTTCTGATTTTTCTTCTTCGAGTGCCATGAAAAGAGCTTCACCTGTTTCCTCTTCACAATTCTCACCGGAGTTGTCTTCTGATGAACTGACATTCTTGGAGATGAAACTTTTCTTCTTGAAGTTGCCTTTTCTAAAATTTGGTTTTTTCTTCTAGTCACTTCTTTCTTGGTGCGATCCTTCATCACTTTTGTTCTTCTCATTAAGTGGACATTTATCTACAAAATGCCCAACACCTCCATAGTTGAAACATTTAAATGGTAACTTTCCTCTGTATTTACCTTTTCCCCTTTTTAGTTTTCGAACAAAGTTTGCTTCCATTTCATCTGATGTCTCTTCTTCCTTGGATTCTTGTTTTTCTTTCATATTTGTTGTGGCTATCCACAACGTACCCCAAAATTGGGGACCCACCTTTTGCATGTTTTCCAAGAAGACCGAAGCGGCCCATATGCTAAAGATCAAAGGAAAAACAAAATACAGCATGAAGAAAAAAGTGTCACGATATCGCAACATGTCGCGTTTTCGTAGCTAAGAGCAATAGAATACAACATGAAGAGAAAATGTCGTGATATCATGACATGTTGCAGTATCACGGTCCGAAGCAGAGGAAAAGAGAAAAGAGGAAAAATGTCACGATATCGCGACCAAAAGAAGCAATGGAAAGTGCGAAGGCAAAAGTGTCATGATATCGTGACATGTCACGTTATCGCGGTTCATAGAGGAGAGAGAAGGCAAAATGGGAAAATGTCACGATATCGTGACGTGTTGTGAAATCGTGGTCAAAGCGGTCAAACAGAACAAGACGCCAAAAATGTCGCGATATCGCGACGTGTTTCATTATCACGATGCAAGACAAAGAACCAAGTTGAAGACTCAAAGTTGTCATGATATCGCGACATGTCACGTTTCCGACGGGTAAAAGAGCTAAGTATAGAAATTGTCGCGATATCGCGACATGTCATATTTTTGCGACTTGTCATGAAATCGTGGTCAAAGGCAGCAAGAGGAACAGTCAACGCAAAGTTGTCGCGATATCGCGACATGTCGCATTTTCGTGACCTGAAGACGAGATGAAGGGCAAGGAGGAAATTTGGGGGTTTGGGTTTGTGGGGAAGGTGAGGAAGGAGCAAACGAAAGAAATTGTCGCGAAATCACGACATGTGCGTTTTCGCGATCTATCGACGATAATGGAGGTGAAGATAGAAAAATGTCGCAAAATCGTGACATGTCTCATTTTCATGATTTACGGACGACCTACAAGCTAAGCAAGGGAAATGTGTCATGATATCACGACATGTCATGTTTTCGTGATCGAGAGCAACCAAAGTGAACGTAGAGGAAAAACGTCGCGATATCGCGATGTGTCAAATTTTCATGGCTAAATGTAGCAAAGTACAATAGAATAAAAAGGTGTCATGATATCACGACATGTTACGTTTTCGTGGCTAAGAATAGCAAAGTATAGCAGAATGAAAAGGTGTCGCGATATCGCGACATGTTGCAGTTTCACGGCAAAGAAGGAAAAGTGTCGCGATTTCGCGACATGTTGCATTTCGCGGCTAAATGCAGCAAGACAAAGAAAAATGAAAAGGTGTCGCGATTTCATGACATGTAATGTTTTTGCGGCTAAGAAGGAAAAGCATCGCGATATCGTGACATGTTGTGTTTCGGTGTAGGAGAAAGAGTAAAATAGAAAAGTGTCGCGATATCGCGACATGTTGCATCCTCGCGACCAAAAGAAGAAAAGTGTCACGATATCGCGACATGTTGCATTCTCGCGACTCAAAGAAGAAAAGTGTCACGATATCGTGACATGTTGCATTCTTGTGACCAAAGACATAAAAGTGTCACGATATCGCGACATGTCTCATTTTCATGATACAAGAAGAAGAGCAAAGCTGCGGACATAAAAATGTCGCGATATCGCGACATGCTATTTTTTTGTGATTCACGGGGGCATTACAGAGTCTACAGGGGAAGCGCTGAACACGTGGCACAAAGGTGTAAGGGTTATGGTGTAACGCTTCATGACCAACGGTTACAGTTAGCAAAGAAGATCAAACGTTTCGATGCTCAAACAAAAAGCCAAAAACAACGAAGAGGCGGGGAAGACGAAACGAAGGGATCTGGGAAATGAAATGAAACGTCACAGAGCGAAACAGAGAGCCATACCAGAAAGTTTAAAAGTAGAAGCAAATGACAGGTACAGGGGTCAGAAAACATTGCGAGCAGAGTTGCAGAGCTGAAGGCGATAAGCCATTCTGGGCCTGCTTTGGAGTGTTTTCTTCCACTTTTTCTGGTTTTGATAAAACTAGAAATTTCTGTTATTGTAAATTGATACATATTTAATACAGAAAATTCAGAGAGTTGCATCTCATTGACAAGAAAGGAGGAGTTATTTTCTGCATGCGAGATTAAATGTTTATTTTTCCCCTTTTCAGATTTTAGGCTTATAGATGGAGTTTAATGCAAGTTATCTTGGTTGCTTCATGCGAATGTCTAAATCTGAAAACCACATTCAAAACCCTAGAAACCAACACTTAACTTATCTGGATTGTGCATGTTCTGCAGGTCCAATAGGTTAGGTTGCATGCAGAAAACCTCATATCTTCGGTTTTGTCGAAATAGGATAGCAGCACCCTGAATGCATTTTAGTTTCATTTTCTTTGCATTTTATTTTCATTTTTTTCTGCACTTTTATTTTCCAGAAAGTTTAACTTTATTTTAATTTACAGTCATTAAAATAAACACTTGAAAAATTTCCAAAATCCAAAAATAAAATATTCCATTGTTAAGGTCGATTCACATTGAGTTCATTTTGGTTCAACGAACAATCATTAAAGTTTCAAGATAAAATAAACCAACATTGCCCCTTGTTTACAGTTACTTGCAATCACTAAGGTGTTCCAAGCATTTAAATTGAATATTTTTATTTATGCAAAATGCTAACATAGCGGAGACCTTGGAGAAGTTATTTATTTAATTTCTTTGCAAGAGGGGATTTGAGACCCAAATCCTATCGGAGAGTGTATTTTCACAATTGGGTGAAAATACCACTCAACAGATTGGCGCTAGAAGGAGGGCCTGAATTGGTTTATTTCAGTGTGATTTAAATGCTATAGGGATTTAAATTTTGAATATTTCATGCCCTATTGATTATTATCTTTAGCCCTCTTTTAACAATACAACTTTGTAGTGTTAAAAGGAGGACATGAATTGCTATGCACTTTTCTAACGCTTTGATTGTTCATACAGGAATAATGTGATTTGATTTGATTTTTTTTTTTTAAATAAAAAAAAAGATATTTATTTGACTAACAAAATTGGTATTAAAGTTGTATTCTTTAAGATTCACTAATGGCTATGTTTACACCATGGATGCCAGGTAGCCCATTGAACATACCGGGAGTTCAACATTATTTGCCCTTTGGTTTTGAGAGATGTCTTCCTCGATTTTTTTCTAATGGGACAAATACTGCAGAAGAACATATTCAAGCATTCAAAATTTATGTGAATCACTTAACAATTTGGTATGATGATGTTGCTTGTAAAATGTTCCTTTACACCTTGGACAAAGTGGCATATGATTGGTTTACAAGTCTACCTTTAGGGTCTATCACTTCTTGGGCTCAACTAGAGGCAACATTTCTTAATCAATTCAACAAAAAGCGAGTTGACCCAATCCTCATGTACGATCAGTTTTTCACTATTAGAAAAGGACCAAGTGAAAATGTGAAGTCATTTTCTGAAAGGTTCTTTGGACTATACACTCAATTAGTGACATTTTATGCTCTTCCAGAAGAAATGGCTCTCCAAATATACGTCAATGCTCTTGACCCACTCATTTCCACATATTTGCGAGGGATGCCTCAAATCACATCTTTGTCACAAGCCTATACTCAAGCAATGGCAATTGAGCAACAATTGAGTTGTCAAAATTATGGTGTGGGTTTTGGATCATATAATCTTCAATCATTTAATACCTCCCTTACCCACCCAATGATTTATCCACCTCAACCAAGTTCAAGTGTGAATCAATTTCAGAATCAACAATCGTTCCCAAGCTTCAATCAATTTCAAAATCCTCAACCTACTATGCAAGATCAACCATCTTTCTTAAGTATGAATCAACTTCAAAATACTCATCTTGATTCAAAAGATGTTTCTAAAATCAATTTCAATGATTTTCATAATAATATGATTTTAGGCAAGGGAGGAGTACTAGATCCAACTAGTATTGAAACATGTGATAGATTGGGAACCCTTGACTCACCAAAAGATGAATTCTATGAGGATGAATCTTCCTGAAGAATCATTTATGTCTCACACCCCTATTGATGAAACTTCCTTTGATATGCAGAATAAGGAAAATTTGGATGTGAATTCACATGATGGTATTAAAGATTTTGAGGAAGAAATACTATGGATGGGTAATAAGGATTTGGAATCATTATCCACAAAGGAATATTGGGATGATCATGAAAATAAGAATGTAAAAGTGGATCTAATTATAGAAAATCCTAGGCCATCACAAGTGGTTGAAAGTGATTTTGAAAGAAAATCAATAAATAAATTCGAAGATATGATAGAATTTCACCACTTGTTCTTGGATGACACATTGGATGACATTGTTGAAAATAATGGCCAAGAAAATTCACACCTTCCAAATTATGTTAAACTTGAATCATGGGTTACAAATGTGGACTATGATAGCCTTATCAATTTGAATACAAGCAATAACCCAATTTTGGAAGTAATTGAACCATCTAAGGAAGGTGAAGGTAAATTTGATGAGAAACATGTTGATGAATTGAAAGATGATGAAGAAGTAGTTGAACGTCACCACTTGACTTTGGAAGATGATTATTATGATGCTTGGAAGAAGTGGGAAGACTACACTCACTCCAAAACTGCTAATGAAATTTGTGTGCCTATTGATATGCGAGGATAATACAATTGCCCTTTCATATGAGGATATTACAAGTCCTGTACAATCCGAGAATGTTTTGGAAGAAGGGTTGGAATCTCATCAAAGGTTGGAGAAGGATAATGATTCTACTACCATGGATAAAGAAGGAGAATCAATTGATTTTGTTCCCCTTGAGGGGCAAGAAATCAAAAATCTTGATCCACCTATTGCTTCTACAATGTCTATGCCATCTCAAAATGATGAAATTACAAAACCTAAGTGGTGTGGGTTTGATACTATTGATGATCCTAATGAAAATGTGGATTTTGAGGCAACTCAAGCCATTGATCATGGAAAGGTGTCACGTGACACATATCTTGAAAAACTAGGCTCTTGTTTTGAAAAATATGGACGCATGTTTGATTGGGTGCCTAACTTTGGTGTTTTTGAACAGGTGTTGGATGATGAAGAAGACAATGAGAAAAAAGAAAAAGCTACTAACACTCATCAAGTTGTGGTAAATTCTAACCATGATGGGTTGAGTATGGATGACAAGGTGAAATCTTTACCTTTGGTAGTAGCTACAAAAATTTTAAGTAATAGGTTACATGATGTCCCTTTGGATGCTAATATCATTAATGATGAAATGTCAAATTTTGTTGATGCTTGTCAAGTTTTGAATGATTTTGATTGCTTTAAAATCTTGGAAAATGATTTGAATTCAAGACTTTTAGAAATAGGCTCTTGTTTGCAACATCTCACATTTGAAAAGGAAGGCCTAATTTTAAATCATGAATCGAATTATGAAATGGATACTTTCAAGAATAGACAAGATAAAATTGAATATCATTTATTGTCTAATCATTTTAGTAATTTGACGCTCACCTATGAGAGTACTAATGGAATTAAATCTAATTGGTGGGGTGAGCGAGGCAAGTTGAAGTGTCTTGCATGGTGCGGTCTAATCTTGTTTTTTTTGGGTTCTTACAAAATTTGGCATGCGTATCGCGTTATATGTTTGTTGAAGTGCTCAAATCATGTTTGGGATCCAGGAAAGTGATAGTCCAAGCTTTGCACCATCTTGTATTATATTGTACATTTGTATATAGATTTTGGTTTTTTGGTTTTGGTTTGTGTTTTCAAGTTCGTTTTTGGAATTGCTTTTTGGGTTTGGTTTTAAGTTTTGTGTGTTGGTCCTTTGGACATTTTTGGTTTGTCTAAAAAAAAAAAAAAGAGATGAAAATTGAGATGTCAACTTATGCCTAAGATCAGGAGAATATGAAACATTGGAATTGTGTTGTAGAAAGCTCCGCAAGTAACACAAACATTTTAAATAATATCGTTTGAAACTTGTGATGCATGAAGTTGTCAGTTTTACAAATTATGGCAACGTAGGTGGTATACTCCATCCGCAATTCAGAAAAAGCAATGTATTCATGTTACATTCCACATTGCATATACATTCCATCTCAGTTGCATCTTCATTTCAAATACAATCATTGAAAAGGTGTCAAATCCTCTTAGGGTTATTATATAACATATAAAAAAAAAATAAATCCTAAGGTTGGGAACTGATGCCCGAACTATCTTGAACCAAGCACGTTCTATGCACATTAAAGAGGATCTTGAGCAAAATGATCAAAACCATGCTTGGAAGAAAAGGTGAGGTGAAAGGAGTATTTCGTGTCTGTCCTATCATGCAACATAATCCTTAAAATAGTGGTTTTTACCACTCCCATAAAGCTTAAAGCCTAAAACCATAGTAGTAAGGATAGGGTTAAATCCTCATCGAACTTAGGTTGAGGATCCAACTCCCCAAAGCTCTGATTTGACCTACATGGAGTAGTAAGGATAGGGCATAATTCTCATCTCGCTTAGGTTGAGAATCCGATTCCCCAAAGCTTCTATTTTTCATTTCATCATAAATCTTGGATTGGAAGGATCGTACTACATGTCCCTTGCAAGGATGGGTAGTCATCCCCAAGGTCCAAGAAATCAAAAGTAAAGCTAATATTTTCCATTTCATCATTAATATTGGATTGGAAGGATCGTACTACATGTCCCTCGCAAGGATGGGTAGTCATCCCCAAGGTCCAAGAAATAAATAAAAAAAAAAATGAAGCCAAATCATGGATTATGGGGTTAATCTCCACCGGGGCTATAGACGCCTGACCGGCAGTGGAGTATGCTCATGCGTGGCAACATGTCTTGTCTAAAAGCAAGACCACTGACTGCTCAAACGGATAGACTAGCCTGACAATTTCATCCATAATAGGTTAAATCATTTTGTTCAAAGTGAGGTAATGAATTCCAGATCAAAGTAGTAAGGATAGGGTTAAATTCCCATCTCGCTTAGGTTGGGAATCCTATTCCCCAAAGCTCTGATTTCACTTACACTTGCACATGGGTTCAAGATGGTAGTGACACATAACCAACTTTGGGATCTAATAAATTAATTCATTATACACGTATTTGATCCTAAGAGGGTTTGACAGTTTTAAAATGTTTGTGTATGATACTAGAAGGTTTGAGCCTTTATAAAGCAGGTTGTTATATCTCTAGCATATTTTTCATGCATTAAATCCTGCACAAATCATTCATAACCTCACATATGCATTCAGGTAAAACTGACAATGGAATGTTGATCAATTTCAAACGATAGAGAATGGAGCACACTGCACACACCGAGCTGATGCTTAATGATTCTGATGTTTCATGTATTTCTGATCTATTGGCATTCTTTGTATTTTTTATGTGCTGACGCCTGTATTTAAGTTTGTATATTTCCAGGTTAGGTTCTCACCGAAATGCTCAGGAGCATTTCCCAGTAGAGTCGCCATTTGTTGTGGCTGATCCACAACGCACCCCAAAATTGGGGACCCACCTTTTTGCATGCTTTCCAAGAAGACTGAAGCGGCCCAGATGCTAAAGATCAAAGAAAAAGCAAAATATAGCATGAAGAAAAAGTGTCGCGATATCGCGACATGTCGCGTTTTCGCGGCTAAGAGAAGAATAGGAAGAGAAAGTGTCACGATATCGCGACATGTTGCAGTATCGCGATCCGAAGCAAAGGAAAAGAGAAAAGAGGAAAAATGTCGCGATATCGTGACATATAAGCAATGGAAAGTGAGGAAAAGTGTCGCGATATCGCGACATGTTGCGTTATCGCGGTTCATAGAGGAGAGAGAAGGCAAAATGGGAAAATGTCACGATATCGCGACATGTTGTGAAATCACGGTCAAAGCGGTCAAATAGAACAAGATGCCAGAAGTGTCACGATATCGCGACATGTTGCATTATCACGATGCAAGACAAAGAACCAAGTTGAAGACTCAAAGTTGTCGTGATATCGTGACATGTGTTTTCACGATGTCCGATGGGTAAAAGAGCTAAGTACAGAAATTGTCATGATATCGCGACATGTCATATTTTTGTGACTTGTCATGAAATTACGGTCAAAGGTAGCAAGAGGAACAGTCAATGCAAAGTTGTCACGATATCACGACTTGTCGCATTTTTGCGACCTGAAGACGAGATGAAGGGCAAGGAAGAAATTATTGTGAAATTGCTACATGTTGCATTTTCGTGATCTATCGATGACAATGGAGGTGAAGATAAAAAATGTCGTGAAATCGAGACATGTCTCATTTTTGCGATTTACGACGATCGACAAGCTAAGCAAGGGAAATGTGTTGTGATATCGCGACATGTCATGTTTTCGTGACCAAGAGCAACCAAAGTGAACGATATTGTGACATGTCAAATTTTCGTGGCTAGGTGCAGCAAAGTACAATAGAATGAAAATGTGTCGTGATATCGTGACATGTTGTGTTTTTGCAGCTAAGAATAGCAAAGTACAGCAAAATGAAAAGGTATCGCGACATGTTGCAGTTTCGTGGCAAAGAAGGAAAAGTGTCGCGATTTCATGACATGTTGCAGTTTCACGGCTAAATGCAGCAAGATAAAGAAAAATGAAAAGGTGTCACGATTTCGTGACATGTCACGTTTTCGTGGCTAAGAAGGAAAAGCGTCGCGATATCGCGACATGTCGTAGTTTCACGGCTGAAAGCAAAAAAATGCAGCTAGAATGAAAAAGTGTCATGATTTCGCGACATATCGTGTTTTCACGATAGAAAATAGGGAGAGAGTAAAATAAAAAAGTGTCGCAATATCGTGACATGTTGCTTTATTATGGTCCGAAAGAGAAAAGTGTCGTGATATCGTGACATGTTGCATTATCGCGGTTTGAAAGAGAAAAGTGTCACGATATCGCGACATGTTGCATCCTATCGCAGACCAAAAGACAAAGAAGTGTCGCGATATCGCGACATGTCTCATTTTCGCGATACAAGAAGAAGAGCAAAGCTACGGACATAAAAATGTCGCGATATCGCGACATGCTATTTTCTTCGCGATTCACGAGGGGCCATTACAGAGTCTACAGGGGAAGCGCTGAACACGTGGCACAAAGGTGTAAGGGTTATGGTGTAACGCTTCATGACCAACGGTTATAGTTAGCAAAGAAGATCAAACGTTTCGACGCCCGAACAAAAAGCCAAAAACAACGAAGAGGCAGGGAAGACGAAATGAAGGGATCTGGGAAATGAAACGAAACGTCATAGAGCGAAACAGAGAGCCATACCAGAAAGTTTAAAAGCAGAAGCAAATGATAGGTACAAGGGTCAAAAACCGCTACGAGCAGAGTTGCAGAGCTGAAGGCGATAAGCCATTCTAGGCCTGCTTTGGAGTGTTTTCTTCCACTTTTTCTGGTTTAGATAAAACTAGAAATTTTTGTTATTGTAAATTGATACATATTTAATACAAAAAATTTAGAGAGTTGCATCTCATTGACAAGAAAGGAGGAATTATTTTCTGCATGCGAGATTAAATGTTTATTTTTTCCCTTTTCAGATTTTAGGCTTATAGATGGAGTTTATGCAAGTTATCTTGGTTGCTTCATGCGAAGGTCTAAATCTGAAAACCGCATTCAAAACCCTAGAAACCAGCACTTAACTTATCTGGATTGTGTATGTTCTACAGGTCCAATAGGTTAGGTTGTATGCAGAAAACCTCATATCTTCGGTTTTGTCGAAATAGGATGACAACACTCTGAATGCATTTTAGTTTCATTTTCTTTGCATTTTATTTTCATTTTTTTTGCACTTTTATTTTCCAGAAAGTTTAACTTTATTTTAATTTACAGTCATCAAAATAAACACTTGAAAACTTTCCAAAATCCGAAAATAAAATATTCCATTGTTAAGGTCGATTCACATTGAGTTCATTTTGGTTCAACGAACAATCATTAAAGTTTCAAGATAAAATAAACCAACATTGCCCCTTGTTTACAGTTACTTGCAATCACTAAGGTGTTCCAAGCATTTAAATTGAATATTTTTATTTATGCAAAATGCTAACATAGCGGAGACCTTGGAGAAGTTATTTATTTAATTTCTTTGCAAGAGGGGATTTGAGACTCAAATCCTAAAGGAGAGTGTATTTTCACAATTGGGTGAAAATACCACTCAAAAATATTTTTAAGGGCTTTAAAACCAACTTTTTTGTCTGTGGGTTTAGATTTTCCTATTCTCATCTCATATGCAGTCAAGGAACCATGCATCTCATCCATACTAAAGTAATTTAGATCTTTAGCTTCTTCTATAGCTGAGACTTTAGAATCAAATCTTTGGGGAAGAGATCTTAATACCTTTTTCACGATGATAGAGTCTCTGATTTCCTCGTTGAGTCCTCTAATCACATTAATGACTTCATTAACTCTCAGCATATATGCCTCTATGTTCTCATCGTCATTCATCTTTAATGCTTCAAACTGAGCTCGATGTGTTTGTAACTTGGCCTCCTTGATATTATCATCTCCTTCATGAATACTCCTCAGTTTGTCCCATATTTCTTTTCTCATTTTACAACTCATGATCTTTACCAGTTCACTGTCCACTAATCCACACATGATAGCATTCTTTGCTTTTGAGTCATTCTCAAACAGTTTCTTATCAGCAGCATCAATTGGAGAAGTGGTGGGCATTGTGTATCCACTAACTACTGAATCCCAAATGTCGTATCCCAAAGCATGAAGATATGTCTGTATCCTGAGTCTCCAAAATATGTAATTAATTCCATCAAACAATGGTGCTTTGTTTGATGAGAAGCCTTCACCACCTGCCATTGTGTCACTTCCAAGATCACCCTAGCCGATTAAGCTTGTTCAAGAACTTGGCTCTGATTCCAATTGTTAGTCTCACAATGGCACTGAGAGGGGGGGTGAATCAGTGTAGTTATTTAAACTTAAATCCATAACTCTTAAAGCTAAAACAATTAAAACTTAAAACCAAATAAAGCAAGTATTACAAGAGAACATCACACAACACAAGATTTACTAAGGTTCACCAATTTGGCTACTCCTAAAAAATGACTGCTTGGACTCCCATCCAAATCTAGCCTTTGCAAAGCACCAAATTTACAATCAATTTACCAGCACCCACTGAAAGGAGCACCAAACCCTGATTTATCTGCACCAACAGAAAGGAGCACCAACCCCTGATTTACCATCACCAACTGGAAGGAGCACCAACCCCTGATTTACCAGCACCAACTAGAAGAAGCACCAACCCTTGATGCCAAGTAGCAACTTGGACTTCAATTTTGAATCTAGAAGTTTGACAAAAAAATACCTTCACTTTTACAAGACCTTGACTGGTCTATTGCTTACCCAATCTCTCTCACTATTCATGAAACACACACATATTCTATGCTCTTACAGCCACACTTCACCCTCTTTTAGTTGCCTCTCTACGCACACTCTGCACACTCTCTGCGCACACTCTGTGCACCCTTTATGCACTCTCTTTGCACACTCTATGCCCTTACAACCACACTTAGTGCTCGTATTTTCCCTTTTCGCTCTCTACACACTTTGCTTTCTTTATGCACTCACAACCGCACTTGGCGCTCGTATTTGCCCTTTTCACTCTTTGCGCACTCTGCTCTCTCTGCACACTGACAACCACAGTTAGCACTTTTCAACCCCTATCAATTATCCAAGCAACACTCCTTTTATAATAATATTTTCATAATGTAATTCTTGGTCTTAGTCGGATTTCATTGCACTCCTGGTCTTCGTCGGCTTTTATAACAATATTTTCATAATGTAACTCCTTGTCTTAGTCGGCTTTCATTGCACTCCTGGTCTTCGTCGGCTTTTATAACAATATTTTCATAATGTAACTCCTTGTCTTCATCGGCTTTCGTCGGTCTTCATTGGCTTCAACTAATGAAGATGTTTGATATATCCATCGCTCGAAGATTTCATTCTATAACAGTCCCTGTAACCGCCATGCTGACTTTTGTTCACTCTTCTTATTTTAGCTGCATGAATTCACTCTGTAACGGCCCCTGTAACTGCCATAGTGACGTTCATCCACTATCACACTTCTTATTTCAATTGGGTTCTTCTTCTTGTATCGCGCACATGCGACCTGTCGCAAAATCGTGACATTTCTACCTCTTTGTCTTCTTTTGTTGCTATTGGCCATGAAAATACATGTCGCAATATCGCCACACTTTCACCTTTGTACTCTTTCTCTTTGCTCTTGGTCGCGAAAATGCGACATGTCGCAATATCGCGACACTTTTTCTCTTGCTCTCTTTCTTCTCTTTTGGTCGTGAAAATGCGACATGTCGCGATATCGTGACACTTTTTCTCTCTTGCCCTTTCTCTTCTCTTCTGGTCACAAAAATGCGACATGTCACGATATCGCGACACTTTTTCTCTCTTGCTCTTTCTCTTCTCTTCTGGTCGTGAAAATGCGACATGTCGCGATATCACGTCACTTTTTCTTGCTTGCTCTTTCTCTTCTGACATGTCCCAAAATCGTGACATTTTTTCTTGCTTGCTCTTTCTCTTCCAACATGTCATGAAATCGTGACGCTTTTTCCTGCTTGCTCTTTCTCTTCCAACATGTCACGATTTTTCTTGCTTGCTCTTTCTCTTCCAACATGTCGCGAAATCACGACACTTTTTATTTCTTACTCTTTCTCTTCCAACATGTTGCGAAATCGTGACACTTTTTCTTACTTGCTTTTTCTCTTCCAACATGTCACGAAATCGTGACACTTTTTCTTTCTTACTCTTTCTCTTGCAACATGTTGCGATATCACGACACTTTTTCCTTCTTGCTCTACATGTCGCGAAATTGCGACACTTTTTCTTTCTTCCTTTATATGTCGCGATATCGCAACACTTTTATTTATTGCTCAACTTGTATTTTCCTTTGATCTTTAGCATATGGGCCACTTCGGTCTTCTTGGAAAATCACTATACATACTCTGAATAACCTTTGAACTCCTGTCCATTGTATCAACCGATCTATCTAACTGTGTTGACAACAATGACAATACTGTCACTGCACCTTGCTCAACAAGTCAATATATGCTTAGGAGGTCAAAGATATGGAAAAAATGAATAAAATAGTAGAGCAAAAAAGAAAAAAGATGAAGAAGATGAGCAAGAGGAAATATTATGCTCATAAGGGGAGAAACCAAAAAATTAGCTACCATAATTACTTGTAAAATAGTGTGGTTCATATTTTTTTGCTTATATTTCCAAAGAAAGAGATCTTACCAAAAATTGTACTATTCGACAATCACAAGAAAACAAAGGGAAGACATGTTGGAATTTTATCTAAGACTAGCTCAGAAGGTAACAAAGCCAATGAACACTTATGAACATAATATTATGAAAGAGGTAAAGGATTTGAAAGAAACCTTGATGATATTTGAACAAGTGAATTTACTTGAAGCAACACTAAAAGGTTTAGCAATTGACACAATGTCCCTTCTAGATTCTAATTTAGCACATCAGTGATCATATCTTGATATGGGTAAGACCAAGTCTCTTCCCTTATACTTATCTATGTGCTTAGAAGGTTGGGTGCTACATAATTATATATTGAACTCAAAATATAATATCACAATCATACCCTAGGCAATCTATGATTCTATGAGTTTAAGCTTTGCTAGAATATATTCTAAGACAATGCTTTTTAATGGAATACCAATCAAGATAGTGGGTTCCATAGACAAGGTATCAAGCTTGTTGTATAGGCTATCAAATCTTATAGCAACACAAGACATAATAATTATTGACTTACCACCTTTATTTGGAACAAGCCTATAAAAATATTTCTTGGTACAAATCAGGGGATAGTTGACACAAGATCATGCTTATATGACCATTCCTTGCATACCAAAAATAGTCTAAATTAATGTTGAAAAGATTTGGCCTTATCATATTGGAAGATATGAATAGAAAAAGACTTAAATGGAGGTAAAATTTATGGAGACCTCCCAAGTGGAAGTTGTAGATTGGTTAAAAGGTAAGCAAGAGATAATGTGGTATGAGAACTAGAGTAATTGTAAAGTAGTGATTTTTTTGAATCTAAGAAATCAATAGGATCTACTAGCTAACAATAATTTTTTATAACACATGGCTAGTCACATGTCCTAGAAAATAAACCCAAAATTTTGAAACAACTACCAGAAGGATTGCATATGGCCAAAGGGTATTTTAGGTTGTATCTCAAAACCAACATTCTCATGCACCTTGGACCTCTTAATTCATTGGTTGTTAATCTGGTATATAGACCAATGTACCTACAGAAGTTGATCGATAATTTGTATATTCAAAGAATATCGCATGTGTCTATTCATGAGGCCATTTGTCAGATATACTTAGGAACCAACCTTGCCTCAACATCAACCCAACAATAGTACCTGGACAAAAAAAGTTACCTATTTCAAAGTGTTAATCAAAGAGAAAAATATGAGTTTTGCATTTTATGGTTTGGTCATTGTAGATGTCGATTATGAGGTAAAATATCAACACCATTGATGTGAGAAGGCATGCAATAATTTTATGTAAATATATTGCCATGTAAATAAAAGTTGACAATTGATAAATATAACTACAAATAAGGTAATTAGCCAAATAAGGTAGCCAAAGGGTAAAGAATAAGACCTTGAGAGGAGCATCAGGTAGATTGCATGCACATCATAAAAAAATTCGAGATAGGATTGCATTTAAGAATTTCTATGAGATGGTTGCACCTGAGTTGAATAAAAAGAGAATAGACTTGACAAATGATCAACGAAGTCTTTCAACCAAGGAATCTATATAAATATGTTTCTTCCTTTAGCTTTGCATCATTATTGATAATTTCGTTGAGGATTATGCTCTTTTGGTATAATTTTGGTATCTCCTATTGAAGGCTAGTAGGAACCGTTTTACTTTTTTGATAATAGGACATAAATATGTAAAGGGAATACTAGAATTATAGGAAGAGAAAAGTCCGGTAATTGGCATAACCAACCATACATTGAGAGAAATTTCTATTTGAATGAGCCTAAAGAGTTGTGCAGTTCATACCTTAAAACATGATTCCAAGACATGTAAATCTACACACTCCCTAAGCTCGATTACATAGATATTTATCTGAATATATGGTAAAAAGAAAGACCAATTTTAGGAAGAAATTCTCAGCCAAAGATGGGTAGCTTCACTTTTTTTTCATTTTTGTTGTTTTAAGTTTCAAAAATTCCAAATGACAAGAAGGTAGAAAGGTCAAACCTAAAGTCATGACAAAGTGATGAATATTATCAAGTATCATCACTCCATAGTAATTGGATCATGAAATCAAGCATGTGTTGTAATAAAGCAAAACATTTGATGGTGAAATATGATTGGCTGAACAAAATAAGAAGAATGTATTCCATATTTTCACATGGGGATAAAATCCATTTAGCAATGCCAACTCTGATAAAATCCAAGTTCAATTAAAAGTCCAATTGTCATCATTATCCATGAAGGCTATAAAAGGTGATACAAGGCAAGGCAAGGATAATGTATAAAGATGTTATTTAGCACTAAAATCTTAATCCAAGCAACCATGCATATCTCAGAAACTCCAGGATGCTTCACAAAAGTGTGCAATCTAGAGATGGAATATCTGCATGATTTTGTCAAGAAGAAGGTTAGCAAGAAAAAGTGAAGTACTCATACCACTAAGTGCTTAGAATATTTACATAAGGCAATTTTCTTGGATCTAAAGCAACTTTTAGCTGTGGTGAACTATGATCATGTGATATTTAGTTTTATTGGAGGTACTTACAGCTACGTATCTCCTTGTATTTTCTCTTTTCTCCCTCTTTTCATATTTTCCTTCTCGTTTTGTTTTTGCTTCCCATTTTCCTATGCCTTTCATCTTTCCAATTATGTCCCTACCCTTCATGATTTCTTTAATTTCCATATTACGCATGTAATATTAATCCCACTCCCCATTATACATCACCTATTTTCACTTCCTACAATCTTCCTTCTAGAACATTTCCTCCTCCTCATCCTATAGACAATCCCATATTTTATAGGAAAATAGTATGGATCTACAATAGGGTTACTCTCCATTGCATATTTTAATAAATTTTTGTTACAGCTACAAGATTCATTCACCCTTTGTGTACCTTAACTTTTCTTCATTAGTTACCTATTTTAAAATTATTTTATGTCCTATAGCTTTAATATTTTCTTATTTCTATGCTTGTGTTTTCTATCATATTATCTTCTAGCCCTACATTCCCCTGATGATTCCACTTCCCCATAGATAATGCCTACTAGGTTCTCTTTTTTTGCAAGAAAAAATTCCCAAAATTCACCAATAATGTGGGTAAATTTGGTCATCTGCATTCACAATTCCTTGCAAATCCAGCTAGATTACAATTTTGTTGAAGTGTTAACATCATTTTACTAAGGCATAAACACAAAAACTAGACCAAAACCATCATTTTGGCACAAGTTGAAGACCAATGCAATCTCCTAATGAAGATTTAGCTATAAAGAAATGATGGAAGACAAGCTAAAGGACTATAGGGCAACTTGTGTAGACACGGAAAATTGACCCACTTTTAGTGGGTGTTGTGGAGTTTCCACAACCACCCCAAAATTCTTGGGGACCCACTTGTCATATTTTGATATGAAAGGTTTTTGGTTTTCTTTGGTTTGTAAGAATAGGGATGTTTGACCGTTTTGTTTTAATGATTTTAATTGCTTTGGTTATTTGATATTTAATGATTAATTAATCTAGGCATTAATGCTTAGATTAATTAAAATCCATTTTGATGAATAAGAGTTTAATGTTCTTCATACTATCTAAGGTGATGGAATGTGTTTAACAAAGCAAGGCCTGACCTAAAACAAAAAGAGGATACAAAAGGTACAAAGAAATTGAGATAGAAGCCAATATGCTATTATCTACCTAATATAATTGCATTAACTATATTATGTACATAATAGTAATATTTTTAAGATTATGTTATAAGGTTCTAAAATGTTATCATTATAATAATATTATTATGATTATATTATAATGTTATTATTATAATAATATTATTATATTGTATATAATAATATTATTATAATGTACTTTATAAAAGACGTGATAATAATATTTACGATAAGGTAAAGTTTAACGTCGTTTCGTTTGATTGCAGATAAGGCGATGGTGGCTATTCAAAAACATTCGAAGACATGAGTGGCTAGTCCAAGAACGTTCAGCGCTATGGCAGCGAAGCTTCATGGAGCAACGTCGACAAAGAAGAGGCGGTCCAAGATGGCGTTAGGGTTTTAGAAGAACAACATGAAAGGCGCCGAAGTTGTCAGTGAAATGACCGAGAGGCAGAGGCATGCCATCGAACAAGGAAGGAAGAAGCGTTATTAGGGCAACCTATGATGCCAATTGATGGAGTTAAAGGTCAGCCTCGAAGAGCATGGAAGGTTTTAGTGTTGCATCTATTTCATTACGCTATGGCAGCATGAGTGTGAGAGTAGGGAGTTGAACAATGCCATGGCTGCGTAGGTTTGGCAACACCACGACGTCGATGGCAACATCGATGGCTACGTAGGTTTGGTAGCACCATGATGTCGATGGCAACATCGATGGCTATGTAGGTTTGGCAGCACCATGACAATGATGGCAGCGCTATGGCTGCATAGTCTTGGCAGTGCCATGGCTGCGTAGGTTTGGCAGTGCCACGACGTCGATGGTAGCACTATGGCTGCGTAGTCTTGGCAGCACCATGGTTACGTCGTTGGTAGTGCTATGGCTGCGTAAGTTGGATAGTGCCATGGCTGCATAGGCAGTGTGATGGTTTCATTTGGTTACGTGGAAACCAAAGTGCCTAGGATGGGGGAATGCCATCCCAGTCCTTGGGCACATTGGTATGGCTTAGGAGAAATACCATCGGGTCTCGACCTCAAAAAGTGACAATGAAAGTTTCACTGAATAAGATTGGCTTGTATTATTTTAGTTAATGTGAATGTGGTTTGATCACGTTCAATGTTTTAAAGGAGGTCTAAAATCGTAGGGGTTATAAGGTATAGTTAATGCTTTTATCATTCGTTTGATGGATGTAAAGGGGTATTCTTGGGTAGAATGCTTATAAGAGAAAGGGGAGATATAAGGAGTCATGCAGGGTTATGTTTTTGTTGTTAGTTTTTAAAAAATAAATAATGTTTAGAAGTGTTATGTTTATTAAATCACAGAAAATGATGATGGATTATTTTCTTATATCCATTCATTATTTTGGTTGTGAGAGAAGATGAAGCGAAAGGACTTCTAAGCATTATTTATACCTTGCTATCCTACCTTTTTCAAGGGGGGGCTGGAAATGATGTAACATTCCGAGAAAGCAATAAAGAAAGAGCATTTTTCAGATTTTGAGAGGGTAGCAAACTTCTATGAGCAAAATCAAAAGGAGGGTTTTTATCATAAAACTAACGTTTTTAGTGTCTTATCATTTCTGCATTTTAGTGACTTCTAGCCATTGTCTTATGCCATGAAATGGGTTGCAATAGGCGAAGGTCAAGATTATGCAGTTTCTTTATGTTTCCTTTGAGTCTCGCACTTGATTTAATGGTATTGTGCTTATGTTGCAGGTCCATTGATTCAGGTTGTTTTATGATTACCTCATAACTTGGGATTTTGCAGGGAGGAGCTTGCTAAACTAATTCAGAATTTGACTTTTTCAGCTAACCAAATTTACATGTTTATTTCATTTACTGTTCTCAAAGTTTATTTTATTTCAAGCATTCAAGCATTCCATTATGGTCCATCCAGAATTTTAGTTTCTTTCATTTCCATTCTGGTCCTTTTCCAAAATTTCTTCTAATTTCCTGTTAGTTTCATTTTTTCTGGTCCATTTCCAAAAATTGTTAAGCTTTCAAGTTATTTCCATTCTGGTCATTTTCCAAAATTTCTGCACCTCCAAGTTTCATTAATCTAAAGCTTTCAGATAAAACACATGGTTTAGGAGGGATACTAACCTACTATTTCACATTAAACTAAGATAAGAAATGAAAGCTAACTTTGCTAACTTTGCTAACATTGCTAACATGCTAACTTCTACTAACCACTATTAGGGTAGTGACATCAACATAAGGAAGATAAAATGAACCCAACTATCTAAAATTTACTTCATCTTAAAGGCACGGGCATTAAAATGAGGTGGAAAATTCCACATTTTGTCATTTGAAACCTTTTAAATGAAGATAAAATACTCTACTAAGAGGGATTCAGGGTAGCACCAATTTAAAAAAACCCTAAAAAGAACTGCTTTTATTTTTAGTTAGATCTTTCAAATCACTAAGCATTGTTTAGAACTAGTAAAGGCCCCTTGTTTATGGTCACATGCATTATTGAATTATTTTTGGCACTATTGTAATCTTTTAGATATTTTACCAGAACCTTGGAGAAGTTGAATGTTTGTCATTTGGTTTCTTTTCAAGAGAGAGTTTTCTATTCAATACTCTGCATGTGGTGGTATTTTGCAATTGGGAAAAATATACACTCAACATCTTTGGCGCTAGAAGGAGGGCCTTCTTTTATGCTTTGTGATTTAGTTTTTTGCTAATGCTAACGTGGTCAATTTTGGTTCAATAGTATTGTGTTTGCAGGTGCAACATTTTACTCTTGACTAGTTTGTGAGAAGCCTTAATAGAATAGATTTGAGTTTTCCCAAGCTGGACCCACCTAGACGCATTGCTACTAGGTCTAAAACCACTGAGGAAACCATTTTTCAAAGTCTTTCTCCCAAAACTAGGAAACCGAGGTACAAAATCTAGGAGATTAAAATCTCGTCCGAGCTTTCTGATACGTTAGGTTTAGAGACGCTTTGCCAAGATTTGGAAAGGCTAGCTCTCAGACCTCTGAATCTGAATACCTTCAGTGGATGTGCACCCATTAGTTCCACCGCAAGAGCTACATCAAGTGTACCCATCTCCGTCATCTCGAGTGTATCAACTACTTTAGTAGGGTCATTACCTTTGGTTAATATGGCCCAACAACAGTAGCAACAACAACTAGTTCCCTGGTTTGGTACCCAAAGTTCTCCGTTAAGTATACCTGGGGATGTCCATGACATACCTAGGCACCTTGAGAGGTCTATCCCTAAGTTTTTCCATGATGGTCCCATTTCAGCTGAAGAGCACGTTCAAATTTACAAGGACCATATGATTAGGCAGGGAGTCAGTCATGAAGACGTCGCTTGTCGACTCTTCCCTAATAGCTTTGACCAAATGGCTCATGAATGGTACAGGAATCTTCTTGCAGGGTCCATTACATCTTGGGCCTAGTTGGAAGCTACCTTTGTTAATCAATTTAGGTCATTGCTAGATCCTACCATCATGTATAACCAATTCATGTCATGCAAGAGGTATCCTAATGAACCTATCAAAACATTTAATGCCAGATTCCAAAAGCTTTACACAAACATGACTCGTCACTTTGCAATAGATGCTACTGTGGCATTGCAATTATACCTCACAACCTTAGATCCGATGACAACCATGTTTACCAAGAGAAATCCTCAAGTTACAATGCTGGCCTTAGCCTATGCTGAAGCCATGACTATTGAGCAACAAATGACACCGCAAGGTGGCACTATGCCTCAATTTCCCATGTTAGGGCAATATGGCCCTTACAATCAATTTTCCATGATGAATCAAGTTGTGACACCTCAGATGCCCATGATGAATGCTTTGCCATATCATCAGTCATACCCATTCGCTCCCATGCTTCCATATTTTTTGACATACCCTAGTGTTGCCATTCCACCCACTCCAAAAATGATGGTTGCTAATCAGATAACCTTACCAGGATTTGAGGTGAGTAGTACTCAAGCCTCAAATGCCTATCCCATGGTTGCACCTCTTCAGGCCAAGGGTCCATGGTGGACCCAAAACACCTAGATTCAAACCTTAGTGCCTAATCTAGAGGTTGCTAATGTCAAAAATGTTAGTGGATCTAGGGCTGTCATGCCCTAACCACAAGGACCCAATTTTGAGCTAGAAGAGCTCAAGAGAATGACCATAAAATAGGGCAATGACATCATTCGGTTATAAAAACAAGTTGCCCAAAATCACATGCCCAATCGAAACCATGACCATAGGAGAATAGGACCGTACAATACGTAGCCTAATAATGGGTGCGTACCCAATCTGATAGCCAATCAGGCTGATGCGTTAGGAGATTGTGATGAGTCAGAGTCATGTGATGAGGAAATGCATCATTATTGCCATAGAAAGTCAGACTCTTTGGTGTCTGAAGTCATTCATTATTTAGAAAATGATGAGATGGAGGAAGATATGAATGTGTTAGGAGAGGAAGAGGATGAAGCTTTGGAAGCCTAGACCGCTAAACATTTTGGGAAAGCTAATCACAAGTATTTTACTAGGAGTTCTAAGGATCCCAAAACCTCCTCTACTCCCCCAAACAACCCTTTAGTTCCTCCTGATACAAAAGGTGATGTGAATCCACCACCTCCATTTTTGGAAGCACCTAGGACAATGCCAAAAGTGTCAAATCCTGGAACATCCACTTATGACTTGGAAGAAGATATGAAAAGGACCAAGGCCAATATCTCAATGTATGAGGTCTCTCTATTGTTGGGGCAGGATAAAATCATGGGGAAGAGATTAAATTCCTCGAGTCAAATTCATGAGGTTAAATCTGTAGAACCCCAACTTGCTATGATGAAAGAGAAACCAGAGGTACCTCCTTTTCTCATAACTGTTAGGATCATAGGCAAGAATTTACACAACTGTTTGATTGATTCTGGTGCCTCGGCCAACATCATGCCTCTTGAGATAAGCCAAAAGCTAGGACTTAAGCCTGTTCATTCGAATAGCAAAGTGGTCCAATTAGACAGATCTATGGTGGATGTAATAGGTGTTGTAAAATATGTCCTAGTTCAGATCAACTCAGAGCCTAGGGTCCAACATTACATGGATATCCTTGTGCTAAATATTGTTGCCAAGTATGGCATGGTGTTGGGCAGGGATTGGAGCAAAAATCTCAATGGTTATGTGGTGACTGATTCCTCCCATATGTGGTTGCCATGGAGAGGAGTTGCAAACCAAATCTGGGTAGACAGAGAGCCCAGACTTAGGGAAATGATTACAGAATATAATAAACCCAATGAGATTCAGTTTACTGAAACAGAATTAGGGGTTTACAATTTTGACATAGAGGACATAGCCGAAGGGTCCCAAAATGATAATCTTTACCATTGTACTTCGAAAGAAAACAAGAGGGTGTGGACCCTAAAGTTTGATGGGTCCAAATCAAAACAAGGTGTGGGAGCTGGGGTAGAGCTCACATGTCTTGGTAGTAAGCCTTTGCTTGCTGCCTACAGATTACAGTTCTCGACCACCAATAATGTGGCGGAGTATGAAGCCCTAATTTTTGGACTTCAGTTGGCCCTAAGAGAAAAGGTAAAATACCTTAAGGCATCGGGAGACTCAAATTTAGTAGTCAAATAGGTCAAGGAGCAATATACCTGTAGAGACAAGAGGTTGAACCT
The DNA here is from genome assembly GCA_028583015.1 of Wollemia nobilis. Classification (NCBI taxonomy): domain Eukaryota; kingdom Viridiplantae; phylum Streptophyta; class Pinopsida; order Araucariales; family Araucariaceae; genus Wollemia; species Wollemia nobilis. The sequence continues at coordinate 3,587,921 of JAQPPZ010000755.1, read as the reverse complement.
CTATAAAACTAGAGTGAGGGAATTAATTAATGAGTTTGATGCTTTCAATATTTCCCTCATCTCAAGAAAAAATAATAAAATGGTTGATTCGTTAGCCATAGCGGCCAGCATGCTTTCGCCTACCGACCATAAAAAATGTAAAAAAATTTCCATTGAGTTAGTGCCTTGCCCCTCCATACCAGACAATGTCACGAACTTACAGGTCTTTGATAGTGATAGACACATTTTTAGTTTTGTCACTAATTCTGGTATATTTGAAAATCAGGTTATAGACGAAGAAGAGAGGAGGCAAGTAGAAGTAGGAACAACCGGAGTATGGAATGAGATGCCAAGTGATAGGGCCTCTCTAGAAAATTTGTTTGATATTGGATATCAAAAGAAAAAAGAAAGAAAAATACCATCCCCCAAGGAATCATGCAATTCAATCAATTTGGGGAGTGCAGTAGATCCACGTGAAGTGTTCATTGCAAAGGCATGCACACAATGAGAGAAGGAATCAATAGCTCAGGTTTTAGGAGAATACATTGATTGCATAGCTTGGAGCTATGAAGAGCTGAAAACTTATGACCCGAATGTAATCATGCATACTATTCCTCTGAAGCTTGATTCCAAGCCTTTTAGATAGAGGTAAAGAATGGTTAACCCAATCCTAGAGCCCCTGATAGAGAAGGAAGTGAAGAGGTTGCTGGAAGCCAAAATCATCTTCCCTATTAGGCATTCCACATGGGTGGCTAATCTTGTCCCTGTTAGGAAGAAGAGTGGAGAGATTCGGTTGTGCATAGATTTTAGAAATCTGAACAAAGCTTGCCAAAAAGACAATTACCCATTACCCACCATTGACGAGATACTCCAAAAGGTAAATGGGTCTGAAATGATGTCATTCTTGGATGGATACTCGGGATATAATCAAATTCTCATACATCCAAATGATAGGATGAAGACGACCTTCACCACGAAGTGGGGAACATTTGCCTACCGGAGGATGTCGTTTGGTTTGTTGAACGCTGGAGCCACTTTCCAAAGAGCCATGGATTTTGCATTCAAGGGGCTCAGTGGTAAGTGCATTATTGTCTATGTGGATGATATTCCTATCTTCTCCAAGAAGAGGGAAGATCATGTTAGAGACTTGAGGAAAGTGCTCCAAAGGTGCAGGGAACATGGAATTTCCCTAAATCCAAAAAAGTGCATCTTTGGGGTAACGGAGGGTAAGTTGTTAGGACATGTCATTTCGAAATATGGGATTGCTATAGACCCAGAGCGGATAGCCGCTATCCAGGATATTCCTCATCCCAATAGCAAAAAGGAGCTTAGGTCCTTTTTCGGTAAGATTAACTTTGTGAGAAAATTCATTTCAGGTTTTGCTGAAATCGCCAAGCCCCTAAATGACATGCTGAAAAAATATGTTCAGATAAAGTGGACCAGTGAGAATAGGGATGCCTTCACAAGCATCAAGGATGCTATTTCCAAAGCCCCTATTCTCATTAGTCCAGACTATGCTAAACCATTTTATATTTACACATTTGCTTCAGATCATTCTTTTGCAAGTGTGTTAACTCAAAAAAGTGAAGACAACATTGAAAATCCTATAGCCTTTTTGAGTTCTCCTTTGAAGGATGTGAAACTGAGGTATTCTATCCTAGACAAGCAAATGTATGCCTTGTTTAAAACTGTAAAAAAATTCAGGCATTACATTGTGCATAGTAAAGTTTTTGCTATAGTTCCTGACTCGACAGTAAAGTCCATGTTCTTACAGAGTGAGCTAGGTGAAAGAAGGGGGAAATGGCTTTCCACCCTTCAAGAATTTGACTTAGAGATAAAGCCCATGAAGATAGTGCATGGACAAGGTTTGGTCAAGGCTATCACAGAAATTGACCCTTTAATAACGTGCCAAAACTACGAGGTTAATGATATCACTACAGAGGAATGGTACGTAGATATTGTATATTTTTTGTTGCATGGTAAGTGCCCTTCTCATTTGAATTCCACTCAGCGTAGGGCACTACGTTTAAAATCAGCTAGATTTTTGATTAAATCTGGTGTGTTGTACAGGAAGAATCATGAAGGAATTTTCCTTCGTTGCATTACTCAAGAGGAAGCAACCCAAGTACTCAAAGACTTCCATGGTAAGTATGGAATTGGACATGGGTCAGCAAATGCGACAACACACCAAATTCTTAGAGCTGGGTATTATTGGCCCCACTTGTTTAAAGATGCACATGCACATGTAAGAACATGTCACATATGCCAAGTGGCAACCAATAGAGAGCGGAATGCAACAATGCCATTGCAGTCAATGGTAGAGACGAGACCATTTGCACAATGGGGATTAGACTTTGTTGGGGTGATAAATCCTAACTCGTCCGATTCCCATAAGTTCATCCTCACCACTACTGATTACTGCACAAGGTGGACAGAGGCTATACCTACTAAGAATGCCACCTCCGAGGTTGTGATTAGATTTCTAGAGGAAAACATAGTCACTCATTTTGGAATGCCTAACTCCATAGTAAGTGACAACGGTTCTACCTTTTCCTCTTTAGAATTTGCAAATTGGGCGTACGACAATAAGGTGAGTCTAAAATTCTCTTCCAATTATTACCCCCAAGGCAATGGTTTGGCAGAATCATCAAATAAAAATTTATTATGCATAATCAAAAAATTACTTGAAAAGAACCCTAGAGATTGGCATAGTAAGTTAAAATTTGCCCTTTGGGGAGATAGGACCAGAAGCAAGGAGTCAATTGGGACATCTCCTTATCACTTAGTCTATGGGCAAGACCCTATTTTTCCTACTAATCTGAAATTGCAAACTTTACATTTTATAAAAGACTATGTTGGGACTGATGATAAACTTGAAACCAGATTAACCCAATTAATGCATCTTGATGAGAAAAGGGAGGAAGCCATGCTTCATTTCAGCAAACATCAAGACATAATCAAAAGGTGGTTTGATAAACGGTCCAAAATTAAGGTCTTTAAAGTTTCAGATTTAGTTTTGTTGTGGGATAAAAGGCATGAAAAAAAGGAGAACATGAAAAGTTTGATTGCTTGTGGCTGGGACCCTATCTAATATCCGAAGTCCTAGGTGAAAATAGTTTCAGATTAAAAACCTTGGATGGAAAATATTTGGCCTTACCCATCAATGGCCTTCATTTAAAGCATTATTTTCAGGCCTAAGGGTAGAGTCATTGTATTATATGTACACTAATCAACTTGCTTAATTGTTTGTCTTATCAGTTTTATTTCCTGTTTATTTGATCTTGTTTCTTTGATTTCAGAAGTCTTTAGTATGTCAAAGTGGTCCAGTTTTGGATTTGATTGTAGGAGTAAGAGGTCAGCCTATGTGTATACGAATGTCAACCAAGACTAAAAGGATGTGAAAAATTGGAATCATATGGCAAAAGGCTTGAACATGTGAAATATTATTTGCAGCTCATGAAGCATGAAGTCGTTGATCTTGCATATCATCCACCCATGTCTCAAAGGCACATTCTTATTACATAAACATCATATGCTAAACCCAAACACTGAAAGTGATGTCCAATTATCTTGGGATCAAAGGCACAAAGAACACTAAGAAGATCTTAGGTTTGGAAGTTGTTGCCGAAGTTGTCGTAGGTCTATCACATTTCTGTCCATGTCCAACATCTTGGGTAAAATAATATGAAACCATATTTGGATGGGGATGTGAGGTGAAAAGATAATTCTGGTCTATCCCACCCTACACATAGTCCATAAAATAGTGGTTTTTACCACTTTCGCAATACTTGAAAGCCCAAAATCGGAGTAGTAAGGATAGGGTCAAATTCTCATCATGCTTAGGTTGAGAATCCGATTCCCCAAAGCTTTGATTTTGCCTCCATCACACCATGGATCATTGGGTTGTAAGGATCATACTACGTGTCCCTCAGAAGGATGGGTAGTCATCCCAAGATTCAAGAAATCCAAAGCAAAATGTTCACCACTCCGTTTCCATCACACCATTGACTATTGGGTTGTAAGGATCGTACTACGTGTCCCTCAGAAGGATGGGTAGTCATCCCAAGATTCAAGAAGTCAAGAGCAAAATCATGGACTATGGAGTTAACCTCCATCGGGGCTATAGACGCTTGACTGGTAGTGGAGTACACTCATGCTTGGTGACATGACTCTCGTAAGGTTGAGATTTATGGCCGCCATGAGGATAGATTAGTCTGATGACCTCATCCATAACCGGTTTAATTATTTTGGTCAAATATGAGAGCGAGTAAAGGATAGGGCTATATTCTCATCACACCTTGGTTGAGAATCCGATTCCCCAAAGCTCTAAGGTACACTTGCACACACTGGTCCTTGATGATGATGGCTCATAACCAAGCCCTAGATCTAGTCAATGAATTCATCGCACACACAGTTGATCCTAAGATGGTTAGACATTTTTGAGGTGTTTGCTCAAGCCACCATAGAATGTGTTGCTCATGCTATAAAAATTTTTACCCTCAAAGCTCTCCATATCCATTGCCATAATTCTAGTCAGGTAAAATTGATGATGCAATGCGAAAAAGTTACAAAAAAAATAAGGTGTGGAGTGCTACACACACCCAGAGCTAATATTGCATGATTCTAATATTTTACTATTCTTATAAGTCTATTGACATTATTCATGCATTTGTTGATGCTTGCTGCTTTCTGGTTTGGAGTGTGTTTTCAGATTTTCTTTTTGGGTTCTCACCGAAATGCTCAGGAGCATTTCCCATATGAGTCACCATTTGTTGTGGAGTTTCCACAACCACCCCAAAATTCTTGGGGACCCACTTGTCATATTTTGATATGAAAGGTTTTTGGTTTTCTTTGGTTTGTAAGAATAGGGATGTTTGACCGTTTTGTTTTAATGATTTTAATTGCTTTGGTTATTTGATATTTAATGATTAATTAATCTAGGCATTAATGCTTAGATTAATTAAAATCCATTTTGATGAATAAGAGTTTAATGTTCTTCATACTATCTAAGGTGATGGAATGTGTTTAACAAAGCAAGGCCTGACCTAAAACAAAAAGAGGATACAAAAGGTACAAAGAAATTGAGATAGAAGCCAATATGCTATTATCTACCTAATATAATTGCATTAACTATATTATGTACATAATAGTAATATTTTTAAGATTATGTTATAAGGTTCTAAAATGTTATCATTATAATAATATTATTATGATTATATTATAATGTTATTATTATAATAATATTTTTGTGATTATATTCTTCTAAAATGTTATTATTATAATAATATTATTATATTGTATATAATAATATTATTATAATGTACTTTATAAAATATGTGATAATAATATTTATGATAAGGTAAAGTTTAACGTCGTTTCGTTTGATTGCAGATAAGGCGATGGTGGCTATTCGAAAACATTCGAAGACATGAGTGGCTAGTCCAAGAACGTTCAATGCTATGGCAGCGAAGCTTCATGAAGCAACATCAGAAAAGAAGAGGTGGTCCAAGATGGCGTTAGGGTTTTAGAAGAATAACATGAAAGGCATCGGAGTTGTCAGTGAAATGATCGAGAGGTAGAGGTATGCCATCGAACAAGGAAGGAAGAAGCGTTATTAGGGCAACCTGTGATGCCAATTGATGGAGTTAAAGGTCGACCTCGAAGAGCATGGAAGGTTTTAGTGTTGCATCTATTTCATTACGCTATGGCAGTGTGAGTGTGAGAGTAGGGAGTTGAACAACGCCATGGCTGCATAGGTTTGGCAGCACCACGACATCGATGGCAGCGTCGATGGCTGCATAGGTTTGGCAGCACCACGACGTCGATGGCAGCATCGATGGCTGCATAGGTTTGGCAGTGCCATGACAATGATGGCAGTGCTATGGCTATGTAGTCTTGGCAGTGCCATGGTTGCGTAGGTTTGGCAGCACCATGATGACGATGGCAGCGCTATGGCTGCGTAGTCTTGGCAGCGCCATGGCTGCATCGTTGGCAGCGCTATGGCTATGTAAGTTGGATAGTGCCATGGCTGCATAGGCAGTGTGATGGTTTCATTTGGTTACATGGAAACCAAAGTGCCTAGGATGGGGGAATGCCATCCCAGTCCTTGGGCACATTGGTATGGCTTAGGAGAAATACCATCGGGTCTCGACCTCAAAAAGTGACAATGAAAGTTTCGTTGAATAAGATTGGCCTGTATTATTTTAGTTAATGTGAATGTGGTTTGATCACGTTCAATGTTTTAAAGGAGGTCTAAAATCGTAGGGGTTATAAGGTATAGTTAATGCTTTTATCATTCGTTTGATGGATGTAAAGGGGTATTCTTGGGTAGAATGCTTATAAGAGAAAGGGGAGATATAAGGAGTCATGCAGGGTTATGTTTTTGTTGTTAGTTTTTTAAAAATAAATAACGTTTAGAAGTGTTATGTTTATTAAATCATAGAAAATGATGATGGATTATTTTCTTATATCCATTCATTATTTTGGTTGTGAGAGAAGATGAAGCGAAAGGACTTCTAAGCATTATTTATACCTTGCTATCCTACCTTTTTCAAGGGGGGCTGGAAATGATGTAACATTCCGAGAAAGCAATAAAGAAAGAGCATTTTTCAGATTTTGAGAGGGTAGCAAACTTCTGTGAGCAAAATCAAAAGGAGGGTTTTTATCATAAAACTAACGTTTTTAGTGTCTTATCATTTCTGCATTTTAGTGACTTCTAGCCATTGTCTTATGCCATGAAATGGGTTGCAATAGGCGAAGGTCAAGATTATGCAGTTTCTTTATGTTTCCTTTGAGTCTCGCACTTGATTTAATGGTATTGTGCTTATGTTGCAGGTCCATTGATTCAAGTTGTTTTATGATTACCTCATAACTTGGGATTTTGCGGGAGGAGCTTGCTAAACTAATTCAGAATTTGACTTTTTCAGCTAACCAAATTTACATGTTTATTTCATTTACTGTTCTCAAAGTTTATTTTATTTCAAGCATTCAAGCATTCCATTCTGGTCCATCCAGAATTTTAGTTTCTTTCATTTCCATTCTGGTCCTTTTCCAGAATTTCTGCTAATTTCCTGTTAGTTTCATTTTTTCTGGTCCATTTCCAGAATTGTTAAGCTTTCAAGTTATTTCCATTCTGGTCATTTTCTAGAATTTTTGCACCTCCAAGTTTCATTAATCTAAAGCTTTCAGATAAAACACATGGTTTAGGAGGGATACTAACCTACTATTTCACATTAAACTAAGATAAGAAATGAAAGCTAACTTTGCTAACTTTGCTAACATTGCTAACATGCTAACTTCTACTAACCACTATTAGGGTAGTGGCATCAACATAAGGAAGATAAAATGAACCCAACTATCTAAAATTTACTTCATCTTAAAGGCACGGGCATTAAAATGAGGTGGAAAATTCCACATTTTGTCATTTGAAACCTTTTAAATGAAGATAAAATACTCTACTAACAGGGATTCAAGGTAGCACCAATTTAAAAAAACCCTAAAAAGAACTGCTTTTATTTTTAGTTAGATCTTTCAAATCACTAAGCATTGTTTAGAACCAGTAAAGGCCCCTTGTTTATGGTCACATGCATTATTGAATTATTTCTGGCACTATTGTAATCTTTTAGATATTTTACCCGAACCTTGGAGAAGTTGAATGTTTGTCATTTGGTTTCTTTTCAAGAGAGAGTTTTCTATTCAATACTCTGCATGTGGTGGTATTTTGCAATTGGGCAAAATATACACTCAACATCTTTGGCGCTAGAAGGAGGGCCTTCTTTTATGCTTTGTGATTTAGTTTTTTGCTAATGCTAACGTGGTCAGTTTTGGTTCAACAGTATTGTGTTTGCAGGTGCAACATTTTACTCTTGACTAGTTTGTGAGAAGCCTTAATAGAATAGATTTGAGTTTTCCCAAGCTGGACCCACCTAGACGCATTGCTACTAGGTCTAAAACCACTAAGGAAACCATTTTTCAAAGTCTTTCTCCCAAAAATAGGAAACCGAGGTACAAAATCCAGGAGATTAAAATCTCGTCCGAGCTTTCTGATACGTTAGGTTTAGAGACGCTTTGCCAAGATTTGGAAAGGCTAGCTCTTAGACCTCTGAATCTGAATACCTTCAGTGGATGTGCACCCATTAGTTCCACCACAAGAGCTACATCAAGTGTACCCATCTCCGTCATCCCGAGTGTATCAACTACTTTAGTAGGGTCATTACCTTTGGTTAATATGGCCCAACAACAACAACAACAACAACTAGTTCCCTGGTTTGGTACCCAAAGTTCTCCGTTAAGTATACCTGGGGATGTCCATGACATACCTAGGCACCTTGAGAGGTCTATCCCTAAGTTTGTCCATGATGGTCCCATTTTAGTCGAAGAGCACGTTCAAATTTACAAGGACCATATGATTAGGCAGGGAGTCAGTCATGAAGACGTCGCTTGTCGACTCTTCCCTAATAGCTTTGACCAAATGGCTCATGAATGGTACAGGAATCTTCCTGTAGGGTCCATTACATCTTGGGCCCAATTGGAAGCTGCCTTTGTTAATCAATTTAGGTCATTGCTAGATCCTACCATCATGTATAACCAATTCGTGTCATGCAAGAGGTATCCTAATGAACCTATCAGAACATTTAATGCCAAATTCCAAAAGCTTTACACAAACGTGACTCGTCACTTTGCAATAGACGTTGTTGTGGCGTTGCAATTATACCTCACATCCTTAGATCCGATGACAACCATGTTTACCAGGAGAAATCCTCAAGTTACAACGTTGGCCTTAGCCTATGTTGAAGCCATGACTATTGAGCAACAAATGACACCGCAAGGTGGCACTATGCCTCAATTTCCCATGTTAGGGCAATATGGCCCTTAAAATCAATTTTCCATGATGAATCAAGCTATGACACCTCATATTCCCATGATGAATGCTTTGCCATATCATCAGTCATACCCATTCGCTCCCACGCTTTCGTCTTTTTTGACATACCCTAGTGCTGCCATTCCACCCACTCCAAAAATGATGGCTGCTAATCAGATAACCTTACTAGGATTTGAGGCGAGTAGTACTCAAGCCTCAAATGCCTATCCCATGGTTGCGCCTCTTCAGGCCAAGGGTCCATGGTGGACCCAAAACACCCAGAGTCAAACCTTAGTGCCTAATCCAGAGGTTGCTAATGTCAAAAATGTTAGTGGATCTGGGGTTGTCATGCCCTAGCCACAAGGACCCAATTATGAGCTGGAAGAGCTCAAGAGAATGACCATAAAATAGGGCAATGACATCATTTGGTTACAAAAACAAGTTGCCCAAAATCACATGCCCAATCAAAACCATGGCCATAGGAGAACAGGACCGTACAATACGCAGCCTAATAATGGGTGCGTACCCAATCCGATAGCCAATCAGGCTGATGCGTTAGGAGATTGTGATGAGTCAAAGTCATGTGATGAGGAAATGCATCACTGTTGCCATAGAAAGTTAGACTCTTTGGTGTCTTAAGTCATTCATTATTTAGAAAATGATGAGATGGAGGAAGATATGAATGTGTTAGGAGAGGAAGAGGATGAAGCTTTGGAAGCCCAGGCCGCTAAACATTTTGGGAAAGCTAATCACAAGTATTTTACCAGGAGTTCTAAGGATCCCAAAACCTCCTCTACTCCCCCAAACAACCCTTTAGTTCCTCCTGATACAAAAGGTGATGTGAATCCACCACCTCCATTTTTGGAAGCACCTAGGACAATGCCAAAAGTGTCAAATCCTGGAACATCCACTTATGACTTGGAAGAAGATATGAAAAGGACCAAGGCCAATATCTCAATGTATGAGGTCTCTCTATTGTTGGGGTAGGATAAAATCATGGGGAAGAGATTAAATTCCCCGAGTCAAATTCATGAGGTTAAATCTGTAGAACCCCAACTTGCTATGATGAAAGAGAAACCAGAGGTACCTCCTTTTCTCATAACTGTTAGGATCACAGGCAAGAATTTACACAACTGTTTGATTGATTCTGGTGCCTCGGCCAACATCATGCCTCTTGAGATAAGCCAAAAGCTAGGACTTAAGCTTGTTCATTCGAATAGCAAAGTGGTCCAATTAGACAGATCTATGGTGGATGTAATAGGTGTTGTAAAATATGTCCTAGTTTAGATCAACTCAGAGCCTAGGGTCCAACATTACACGGATATCCTTGTGCTAAATATTGCTGCCAAGTATGGCATGGTGTTGGGCAGGGATTGGAGCAGAAATATCAATGGTTATGTGGTGACTGATTCCTCCCATATGTGGTTGCCATGGAGAGGAGTTGCATCTGCTTGTGTTTGTTTTTTCGCTTCTTTCACCTCGATTTTAATCTATAAAATGAGGGGTTAATCCCACTCCTAATAAGATATGCATGCGATTGATCTTAGAAATAGTTAAGCTCAAAATTCTTATGATTAATTAGTGCTCGCATTCTTACTTTTGCTCTACTTCCCATTTCTTCTACAAGCTAAGGTTGAAGTGAGAATTTCGGATTTGATCTTCTGTTGCATTGATTTTGATTATTGTGTGATTTGGTGGATTCATGTTGTAGTTCGAAAGGAAAGAGAGTGTCCATTTGGATACCTCGATCTCTTATGCTTGCTTCTGCATTGTCCATCAGGTTGTGTGTACTTTGTTTCCTACATTTATTTATGCTTTGCATTTATCTTTTATTTTTATGTCTTTGAAGTGAAATCGCACATTGTCTTGGTGAGGCATGACTTCGCTAATCCTAATTTAGGGTTTTTTCTCACTGAAGCGAGATCGTGCCCCATTCTGATGGAGCACAACTTCACCTATAGTGTTATCATGCCTGTCATCTACAAGTTGTGATTTTTCCAAGGACTAAACTAGGGGTATCTGTAAAATTGTATTTAGGGCATAATAGCATAATTTGTTTTTTGCTTCTCTGTTGTTGCATTGTTGTTTTATGATTAATTCTCCAAAGGTCAATTTTTGCTTTTATTTCTGAAGGTCATCTAAAAGGACCTAGGGGAATTGACTGTTGTGCCTCAAAGAATCATTGTACAACAATCTAAGCAGACCACCTAATCCTAATCCCATTTTCAAGTGTTTCATAAATTGTATTGCAGAAACATGTATTTTTGATATCATTGGATAGGAGGCAAAAAAAGCTAAGTCAACCATCGGTCAAGATAAGTGTTCTAAATATTTTATTGGTTGAAGATCTGATATGAATATTGATTCTTAGGCATCTAAAAGTGAAAAGCATATAGTGTGCATCTAGGGTTAATATTGTGCATTTATCTTGTGTCCTTGATTTAAAGGTTTTCTAGATAAAACCCTAGGTTAGCAAGCTTTTAAAGGAAGAATCATATTAGGTTAGCTCTTGTATTCTTGCATTCTAATTTTTGCATTGTCCTTTATATTTCATAGCATATATCTAGAAAGGCTAAACTTAGGTGATTGCTTTTAACTGAATACATCAAAATTTCCCAAAAATATTGAGGACTTTGAGTGTGTCCTTAAATCGTTCCTGGTGAACCCTTCCCAGTAGCACCGAGTGTAGAGAACAACACAACCCCCGCAGTTCAGTCCATAAGGTTTTCTACCTTTGTGGATCTAGCCTTTTTTGGGAATTGTATGCAGTAGGTCAGTTTTCCTCCTCTACATATTTGGTGAACCCAATGTGAACACCTCCTTTATTTTGAAAACTTTAAGCAAGATCATTAATTTTGTTTGAAATTTCTTAAAAAAATTAAAATTTGTGTGTTAGTTTTTTTCACTAACTATTTTCACTAATTCTAAATGGCTTGTTTCCTTAGAAGTTAGAGGAAATAATTAGAATATAATTATATTCCCTTGGAAGATGATCATATTGATAGGGAAGACCATAATGTAGGTCGAGAAGAGCAAGAAGAGGTAGATATGGAAACTGAAACTAATCCTGATCCTTACTGTATCGCCCAAATTTTTTGCACCCTTACCTTCAGGCTAAAGGATCCGTTCCCGAAAGGGGGATGCAAGAAGTATGGGACAATAACTTGAATGGAGAGGCCCTTTGAAGGTCGTGCCTCTCGGGGGAGGGGTATAGGGGTAAATTTTTGACAGATGGTGGGGTTCACCAGGAAACTTTGAGTGGCAGTTTCCACGCCTAGGTTGAGAATGGGTTTGATGTGTTCATTTTATATTCAATCATTCAGATTCCTAGGTTGGCCAAAATGAATCTAAGCTATTCTATATGAAAATGCTAATTTATATGAAGATATTAAACATGCATGAATCCTAAATACAGAGAATACATGAAATGGAGAAGAATACACCTGATTCCTGATGTCTGATGAAGATTCTGAAGCTTGTAGAAGTCTAGATCATCCCAAATATGATAGGATCATATGTAATTGTACAAAATCATCCCAAATTGTAGGCGATCATCTGAGATTAGACGAGATTGTCAGCGACCTGAAGAATTCATCAGAAACCTGCAATCATGGAAAAAGACACCAAAAACAAAAAATGCAATTGCAAGAATGATGCAAAAATGATAGAAATAATAGTATAGGTACTTAAATGATAAATCCAAATAGCAGATTAAAGGAGATGCATTGTTTTAATAACTTATTTTAAATTTTATCATGCAAATATGCTAAATGAGGTGAAATCCAAGATGCAGAATAGAAATAAATCAATCTAATGCATAATTAAATAAGAAATAAAGAAAGAAAATGCAAACTCAGGGCTCTGATTGCCCCCAATCTGACTTGTAGTCAAAATCATCTGCAATCGTACGAGATCATCGTTGATCTCGACAGGATCATCCAAAATTGTGTTGAATCGCCTACAACGATCCGAGCTTCTTTCGGCAAAAACACAGTGAAATCCTATAATGAAAACTTGAAAATACGAGTGCAAATGATGGGAGATAGGACGTTCTAACATAGAAAAACTAAATTACAGGGAAATAATCAGCCAGGGAGAGAGTCAGGGGGATAAACTGATAAAATCCTAGTTTATATAGGATTAGAGGGAGGTTATGAGGTTGGGGATCATCCCAATATGGGAGATCTCCAACGTAGGAATCTCCAACCGTGTAGACACGCTTCTGCCCAGGTTGGATAGGTTGTTGAAATAGAAGCTAATTATGAAAATTTGGTTTTGGGATGAAATCATCTAGAGGTTCTGCTCCAGACAAATTCATCCGATCTGGGATGATATCATCAAATCGATGATGATATCATCCAACGATCAAAACAACTTCTAAAAATGGTGCAAAAAATGAGGTGAGCGGTTAACGGGCAATTTTGGGGTTAAAATTCATTTTTTTTAATCTTTTACTGATGGTTTAACTGCACCAATTTTAGGGTGCTACATTTTTCCCCCTCTTTAGAAAATGTTTTGATGAAAATGCATTAAAGACGAGTTCTTCATGCTTTACGAAAAAGCAAAAATTTATTCCATTTTTTAGACGATGATTCTAGGTAGAATCGTATGACTGCTTGCTATGGTGCCCCCTCTGAGTTTTTACCCAAATAGAACGTTTGAGGTAAAAGCACGAAAAAGAAAAAGAAAATGTTGTTTTTAAATAAAATTAAGAAAACTAGGGTAAAAACCTAATTCATTTTCACTGTTCACTTTTGCTATTTTCAGAGCTCTGCAGGCGAAATGGTGGAGCGCGGGTTGCGAGTAAGGATCTAAACCTGATCTATTATATTTTTAATTTGATTTTTTTGATTTTTAATTTAAATTTTGATTGTTTTTGGGGCATCACGGCCGTTTTTAGTCAGTTGATGTCATCGAGACGAAATCGTCCCGATTTCATCTAGGGACGAAATCGACGAAATAGGGGTGATCTCGTCCAATAAGGGACGATCCCCAAATTGAGAAATCAGAGATGATTTCGTCCTACCAAGGACGATTTGACTAAATTTGGTACGATATCATCCAATAATGGACGATATCATTTTTTTATGAGATGAAATTGATTTTAATTGATTTTAATGTTTTATCTATTAATGATTTTTATTGTTTTATTATTTATTTTGCAGAGGGGATTACTAAAGATTCGGGAGTGGAAATATGGGGGTCTTAGAGACGATGTAGTCATGCTTGATCAGGCCAAGCGGGACAGACTAGCAGAGGTTGGACTACAACATGTGGCAGAGATGCCACAAATTTCTACGGACATGGGGCTACTGACAGCCCTAGCGAAGAGATGGTATCCGAGGTCATACTGCTTTTGGCTACTGATAGGGGAGATGGCTCCCACTCTATATGATGTATGGAGGATCTTGAGGATCCCCATACATGGGTGATTTATGACTCCTTCGGCCAATCAGGGCCATGCCATGATGCGCCTATGCAGTGACCCAAGCTTCACCTTGGAGAAGGGCAGAGTGAACATTGAGGCATTGAGGTAGATTCCTGGGGCATCTTAATTGACCCGAGTTTTGTCAGGGGTGGTGGGTGGCCTACTTATATGCTACCAGAGCAGATGCAGGTTACTATGGCTACTCTTAGATGTGGTCTGTGACATGAGAGACCACAACTACAGGTTTGCTTGGGGCAATTTTGTACTATGTCACTTGTATAGAATCCTGTACGGGGTCGTATACAAGAGAGGTCAATGTCTAGTACTAACATCGCTGCTACAGGTATGGTGTTGGGAGCACATTACGGTGCAAAGGCCGGTAGGGCTTCCATTGACAAGGGTTGACCGAGAGAGACCCTAGGTTTTCTATTGGTGGCTCCAGAGAGGGTCACAACGACAGATAGATCTACCAATGTCTCAGAGGTTGCTAGACAACCTCATCCCTGATCAGATCACTTAGAGGCCATGGAAAGAGCATCCAGGGTGGGGAGAGAACAAACAGGAGTTGGCTCACATCAGGCGAGTCTTCTGGTTGAGGATGGAGCAAGGAGAGGTAGAGCTCCATTGCTATGACTAAGTTTTAAGGCAGTTCGGTCTTCAATAGAGGATCCCTTCTCTTAGGGATTACGAGTACTATCGGACTATCTGGGATAACACCACATTGAGCGGGGCTCCAGATATGTAGCGATTATAGATTCAAGACATTGATGATGCCCCCATTCAGCCAGTGGATGGGCATGACGCTGGGGTCACAGATGGGTATGATGCCTAGTATGCAGGCATCCGCCCTCCTTGAATGACAAGGGCATAGGGTCCGATGCATGCTATTATGTGATGAATGGGGAGGCATCACCAAACTGCCATCGATGTAGTGAGGAGTTGTGGAGGGAGGGAGCAACGACGACCTCCTCAAGAGAGATGTTAGAGAGTGCCATAGGCTTTAGAGAGATCACAACAACCAGAGAGGAGGGAGGAGAGACTCCCTTCTCAGAAGAGGTATAGGCCACCATCGCTCAATAAGGGCAAGGGTGTTGAGGTTGGGGAGAGCAACGAGGTGGCAGCTCTCCAGGTGGAGAATACCCACCTACGAGCTTAGGTGCAAATGCTATAGGATGAGGCTACATGACTCAAGGCTCGAAGCGGAGGGGCGAGCATTCTAGAGTTGGCACAGTTGGTTGCTCAGACCATGTTCTATCAGGGAGTATACTTCTAGCTAGTTCCAAAGGAGTAGAGGATACCATTGCAAACTGGCATTGCAAAGTCGATCAGGATGGGGTCATCGAGGACATTGTCATGATCGACGTCGAGGACCCACAATATGGCATGGACTTCGATGGGACCACTTCCTCCACCTTAGAGTGGGATAGGAGATGAGGCTGAGAGCTCGAGGGCTTCTCGAGACTAGCTGATCATTGCACAAAGACTATATATTTTTGAGAGGATTGAGTATGTCAAGTTATAGATTGTGGCATACCAATCCTGTTTTGATATAACATATATATTTCTTGATATATATATATTATTTTTGTGATATGACTTGTGCATATATTTTATGATGCTTTAATATTTTAATTGTTGATTGATTATTCATGTAATTATGTCATTGAAAATATTATAATTTTATGTCATGCTATAAAATTTAAATGAAATAATCTGATGTAAACAAATTGGTTGTTGTGGTATGATTTGATGAAAAATAAAGTGACTTCTAACAATAATTTCAAAGGACATTGTCACTGTTACATGACCATTTCATGGAGTTGCCGCTTGCTAGGTCATCAAGCTAATCCTGGTATGAGAAAATATTGCTAAAAGTAAAAGGGTGCTTAAGAGACTTTCTTAAGACTTTGTGTTGTGATGATGAAAAATGATGATGGTGATGATTTTTTTTTAGATGTCCATGAAAATATCATGCATGAAATATTAAAAATATGATTTTTGCTAGGCATAAAATTCCTAAGTGTGATAAAATTTGAACAATTCCCTAGGAATTATACCATCATCGCAAAATTGAATGTTGACATAATGAAATGAAATATAACATAATGATTTAAGCCATATGCTTTTATGGATTAAATAATTGGGAGATAAAATTAGAACAATGGTTTGCGCTAGGCATAGCATTTTAGGTATAGACTTATACCATCATCGTGAAATGCAAGAATTGATATAATAGTTTTATTGCATAGTTGATTTTTGATTTTGAGATAAACAAAAGATAAAATGAGGACTTGCACTAGACATAAAATTCCAATTTAGGTTTCAGAATTATACCATCGTTTTGAAAGTCAAAAAAATATATAAATGTGACTTTATTGCTAGATTTTTGAACATGTTTTGAAAGAAATTTTGGATTTTTGAAAAAAATGTATTTAATTGTTTTTAGGCTAAGAAGATATTCTCAAGTAAGAAAATTAAATTATTCCAGAATATTTGCATAAATATTTTAATTATCTCAAAGACAAAATTTAGATTTATAAGGAACCCCGTGTGCATATGTGAGTTCATTGCTGATCTTGATCTATCATAATGATACAAAATCTCTCAAATACAAATGTGTATGCAATTGTATTGTTCATTTACCAATTTTGAGAAAGATAACTTGATACAAGTAATTTGAATTAACCAAATGAGTGTTCGTTGACCATGATTTATATGCATGTAACCATACCATACTACAATGTAAGTCGGGTCATCAAGAACTAGTTGATCCATGAGCGGACATAGGTCTGTGCAAAATAAGGTCGCTAATGTGACAGACATATCACCATACTAGGAGTTACCCAAGGCCAAGCGGGTTGGGCACAAACCACCTGTTATGGGGCTTACCTCATAGTTTTCAAATAATTGAGAATTCCAGGGATTCAAGCTCATTCACCCTTATTTTCTTTCAAAGGGTAGGGAAAGGGGATTTTATTGCTTTTTGCTTTTTCTTTTCTGTTCTTTTCAATTTGCTGATTTTTTTGCTTGAAACTGAGATAATGCTGAAATATTTCTAAAATGGTGCAAAATGATACTGAAATAATGCTTCTTTTTCTCATGATTTTTCTTGATTTTTATTTTTCTTTTTTTTCCTATACTAGGGATACTTGCTCGGATTTGCTGTAGAGCAAGGGATTTTTATTCTGGGCAAGGGTGAGCTTGTCCTTTTTTCAATTCTCAAAGATTCTAGACCATGTGCATGATAGGATAGCAGGGGAAACTTTTCACTCAAGAAACCACTTCTACTATGTAGCATCATATTGATTTTGCAATGAAATCATTTTAATGTGAAAAGGTGTACTTGGTTCAAGTAAATAACAAGATCAATTCTCTATGCTCAAAACTTTATTTAATTCAACTGTGGACTTTGATATAAGAGAGATTAATAATCATACCAAATAGGACCAAGATATTTATTCATATGAGTGTGAAAGTGAGGGATTCCAAATAAATGCTAATTTATCCAAAATAACTAAAAATATAACTGCAATACTTCAAGAATTGACAGGTGCAAAAAATAGAAATTTGTTTTGAGGATTTTGATGATTTTGATTTTTTTATATTTTGATTTTAATTTACGAATTGAGAGAATACATAATAGTACTATTTTTGAAATTTTTATATGAATTACTAAAATAAAACAATATGTATAATATATACAGTGACGAAATTACCAGATTTATGCATAATAGCGTTTAAGATGCATAATGTTCATAGGTTATTTAAGATCTTTACCATATAAGATAGCTAATCGGTATGCTCCCAATCCCAATTTAGTAGTGATAATATAAGGTCCAATCCAGTTAGGCTCAAATTTACCTTTAAGGTCTTTAGTTGCATTAGTATTTTTTTTATTTTCTTTTAAGACGAGGTCACCGATCTCAAAGGATCGATGATGAAATTTCTTGAGGTATGCTCGTTTGAGCTTGTTTTGGTAGGCACAAAGATGCTCCAAAGCATTAATGTGCTTCTCATCTAGGAGTTCCAGCTGACTAAATCTACCAGCACGATATTCATCTCCTACTTTAGTATATTGAAGTAGTAGAGCCAAAGAAGGAACTTCTAATTCAAAGGGGAAAATAGCTTCAGTGCCATAGACCAAAACAAAATGTGAAGTGCCCATGGAAGTACGAACGCTAGTTCAATAAGCCCAAAAACCAAGATATAATTGAATGTGCCAATCATGACCAGATTTATTGACCAGTCTCTTGAAGATTTTAATTAATGTTTTATTAGATGCTTGTGCTTGGCCATTACCCTGAGGATAATAGGGAGTGGACCAACGATGTTGAATTTTATATTTTTAACATAGTTTATTTACATCTTTATTTTTGAAACAAGTTCCATTATCCAAGATGAGATTTGCAGGAATTCCGAACCTACAAATAATTTGATTAAAAATAAATTTGGAAACTTGGGTTCCAATGCAAGAAGCTAAGGGCATAGCTTCAACCCACTTCGTAAAATACTTAGTGGCGGTTATGATGAATTTGTGTCCATCAGATGACACAGGATTGATTTTTCCAATGATATCTAAGCCCCATTTTGAAAAGGGCCAAGGAGATAAAATAGCCTGCAGTTCTTGTGCAGGCGCATGGACAAGGTCAGCATGTTTCTGGCACTTGTCACAATGGCACACGTAATCGTGTGCATCATTCTCCATGGTAGGCCAAAAATATCCTATCCTAAGGAGCTTCTTAGCAATGGCGCTACCACTAAAGTGTCCCCCACAAGATCCATCATGGGCTTCACTCAAAGCTAATCTAGATTCTTCTAGATTTAAACATCTCAATAGGATACCTTCAAAAGATATCCTATATAACGTATTGCCAATTATTATGAAGCGAATTGGTCATCTACATAATAACCGGTGCTGGTTTCTATTAAAACCTTCAGGGAAGGTTCCATTTTGAAGAAAATTGAGGATATCAGTGTACCAAATTTTAGGAGTAGTTTCATTGATTATAGACATGTCCAAAGGTTCCAAGCATGATTTAGTTGAAGCAGGTTCCTGGAGTCGATGAATAATGATGGTATCATATTTGTCATTTAACTCCAAGGGTAAAAGAGATGCAGTTGTGGCCATAGCGTCAGCTGCACGATTGCTAGTTCAAGGGATAGCTTCCAAGGTAACTTGATCAAATAAATATATTAATTGTAATACATATGCTTTATATGGGCACAATTTATCATCTCTGGTCCGATAAACATCGTTAATTTGATTTATAACAAGTTGAGAATCACCGAAAACTAATAGATTTTTAATTTTTAGTGCCAGGGTAGCTCGTAATCCAAGGATTAGAGCTTCATATTCATCAGTGTTATTAGTACAGACAAACATTAATTTAAAGGATAGAGGTATAAGATGTTTCTGTGGAGATATCAAAATAATACCTACACCAACCCCACTCATGCATCGGGCTCCATCAATGTATAGGGACCATTGATCTAAATGATCTGCCACTATTTTAAGGTTTTCGTTAGGAAACTCAATGATGAGGGGATGGGTGGACTCTAAGGGTGCAACAACTAATTGATCTGCTATTATTTGATCCTTAATAGACTTCTAACCTATAAATGTGAGTTTAAACTTGCTTAGCGCAAGAACCCACTTCACTGTGCAACCAGATAAATAAGGTCAACTCATGAGATATCGCAAGGGATCGAATTTAGCAATAACGTATGTTTTCTGACTGAGCATATAATGGCGTAGTTTTTGTGTAGAAAATATGACTACTAGACATAAATTCTCTAATGCTGTGTAGCAAGTTTCATAACTGATTAAGGTTCTACTAATGTAATAATTAGCACGCTCTCTTTTCTCATCATCAAGTTGAGCTAACATAGCTCCTAAAGCAAAATATGAAGCATAAATATACAAGATAAATGGGTGATCAGGTCTAGGTGGCGAAAGTATAGGTGGGTTAAGAAGATATTGTTTGAGGAGTTCAAATGCTTCTTGACATTCATTGTCCCAATGGAAATAGACATCCTATTTAAGAAGCTTAAGAAAGGGTCCATTTTTATCCACCAACCTATCGATGAAGCGACGGATAGCTTGAAGCTTACCTTGTAGACTCCGTAATTTGGATATATTTGTGGGTGCGGGCATATCAGTGATAGCCGTAATCTTGAGAGGGTCAATTTCGATGCCACGTGAAGAAATAACCCCCAATAATTTATCGGACTTAACTCCGAATATACATTTGGATGGATTCAATTGGATAAGATATTCCCTTAACCGATCAAATACTTTTCTCAAGTCATCTAAATGGTCATCTTCTTTAATAGAATGAGCTATAATTTCATCTACATAATCATGTAATATATCATGCATCATATCATGAAAGATATAAGTCATGGCTCTTTGATAGGTTGCACCTGCATTCTTCAAACCGAATGACATCACTTTCCAACAAAAGGTCCCCCAAGGGGTAATAAATGTTGTTTTAGCCTAATCCTCAAGAGCTATCCCGATATGATTATAACCATAAAATCCATCCATTAAGGATATCATTCCACTCCCAATAGTAAAATCAATGATCTGATCCATATTGGGAAGGGGAAAATCGTCTTTAGGGCATGCAACATTAATATCTCTAAAGTTTGTACAAACCCTAACTTTAGTAGCTTATTTCTTAGTTACTGGAACTACATTCGAGATCCATTTAGCATAATCAATGGATTGTATAAAAATAACATTCAGGAGTTTTTCTAACTCCCCTTTGACTAGTAAGGCCACTTTAGGATGCATTTTTCTAAGCTTCTGTTTAACAAGTTTAGCATCCGAATGGACTACTAGGTGATGCATAACTACAGAAGGGTCTAAACCTGGCATATCTTCATATGTACAAGCAAAGAAATCTTCATATTATTTAAGAAATGCAATGTATTTATCCTATTTTTCTTGACTCAAATCTGATCTAATGTTGATTATGTGAGGGTTATCCTCGGTTCCAATGTTAATTTTTATGACATTTTATACTTCCATGTGGAGATCTCTCTCAAAATTAGGTGGGGTGGGTGAAACACCCAATTATTGTAATTATTCCAAGGTTAGATTGGATAATTCATCTTGAGGAGTCGTGGCCTCAAGCTGGGCTATACTAGGTATAGAGGCATCAAAATAAAATCCATTATGTAATAATTCCTCAACGGAGACAACATGAAAGATATCTCCCTCCAACTCATCGTCAGATTCAGTGATCATCTCAGGATAAGTTATAGATAGCATATTACATGTGAATGTCTTATTCGTTAAATGCAAAGCATCGCGTTCATATAAATAATATTGGTAACATATAAATTGGTCATCATTCTCAAATGGGAATGGCTGGCCCTTACTAGAAAATAAGCCCACACCACATCAGGCAGGCCATGGTTCTACCTCAAAAGGTTCTTTCATACCATTCTGGAAAGGTCCCAAACCTTTCCCTTTATATCTCAATTTAAGCATTATAGGTTTGGCTTTAATATACTCATTCGTAAAATAACATCGAGCATATCCATAATAATGAGTTCTGATGTTTCTGGGTATTCTACCCCAGTCATATCCCTTATAAATAAAGGCACAACTCCCGACTTGGTAAATACTTCCCATAGGCTGTGGGAGGCCCAAGGTACGAGGAGATGATGGAAAATTATTTAAAATAAGGGAATCTTGCATAAAAGAAATTGTTTCTTCTGATATAAGAATTTTAGATAGATCGGGTAAGAGTTCGCCAGTAAGACCATAAGAGGTAGAAGGAACATTTCCTACATCTTCATATGTGGAGAATATGACTTTTGTGGATGTGGATGGTGTAGAGGTGTTGATAGATGGGTCTATTATAGGTATAGAAGTTATAGGAGTAGAACATAAGTCATTGGTTGTGGGATTAGGATCTTTTTGAGGTCCTAATGTGGTTTATTCAGAATATGGTTGAGCTATATGTGAAGGTGGAACTAATGGAGAAGTAGATGATGTTGTGGGTGTGAGTTTCACATGTTTATATGGATAATGAGAATTAGGATGTGTGGATGACAGAGCAGGGCAAAATTGAACTCCAATAGGTTCTGCCAAAGCACACATATCAAAGGGTCTTGGGTCACCATGAATGGTAACTAACTGATTCTTAAATTCAAACTTATAACATTGATGTAAAGTTGAGGGAACAACTCACATCATGTTGATCCAAGGATGACCCAAAAGTATATTGTACGATGCAGGGCAATGTACAATAAACACAATCGTATCCAAGGCTCTCGGACCAACCTGCAATGGAATGGTAATAACTCCACATGTTTCTTATGTTTCGTCATTGAAATATTTTATGATCATATCAGTTCTTTTTATTTCATCACTTCTAAATCCAAATCTTTGGTAGAAGTCAAAAGTGCAGATATTTAAATATGAATCATTATCAATCAAAACTCGTTTGACTGCTACATCTCCAATTAAGGTAGTAATATACAAGGGGTTATCCTTATGTAAACTATGTTGCGGTATGTCTCTATCTCGAAAGTCAATACAATCAACTTCATGAGTTATTATAGTATTAGCCATGGCTTTAGGTTGAATGTCTTGTGGTACCATCATCTGGCTTAATGTGAGCATTAATTCATCTTTATGTGTAGAAGAAGATCTTAAAAGGTCCAAAAGAGAAATTCTAGCTGTAATATTTGATAATTGTTCATTAATATTATAGGGAGGTTTAGGTTGAACATTAGGTGCATGATTCCTTTTATTAGGAACCTTCAAAACAAATGGAGTTGATCCATCATTCTACATTTGATCTTGTTGAGAGTTTTGAGCCTGTTGTCTAGTAATAGCTCCGATGGTACCCACAATATTATTTTGTGGATGATGAATGGGTCTTAGTCTAGAGTTTATAGCTAGCTCATTAGAAAGTAATTGGTGAGACGATGGTCTAGTAGTGACTCTTCTTGGAAATGGTTCTTCTGGAACCATACAACTTGTGATAGGGTGAATAGTATCTGATTCATCTTCAGAACTATTCGATTGATTTGATGTGATTTCCATATCACTCTCAGTCTCGTATTCTGTATCACTAAGATCAGGTGTCCGAATATTATGTAGAGGCCTGGTTGTAACCACAGATAAAGTGGTGTAAAAAATTTCCAAATCATGAATAGGTAAATGCCCAGTAATAGTTCCTACATATCGGGAAGGAGGGGGGACATTATGATGTTCTATTTGATTAGCCACCTCCTTACCATGTTTTGGTAAAGGATGTTAAAAGATGTCCAATGACTGATTGGCATTCTGATTCTGATTTTGTGGGATATTATTTTGAACATTATTAGGAGGATTTTGCTTAGGTTGAAAGGCTTGCACCTCCATCTCATTGTTATTAATTAAGTCATGTATTTTATGTTTTAATATTTTACAAGAGTTGGTAGTGTGTCCAGGTCCTCTATGGAAGTCACAGTGTAAATCAGATCTGTATCCGGGTATAGTTGGATCAGGTTCCCAAATATTTGGTAATTGAATCAAACCTCGTTCTAATAATTGCGATAGAATAGTTGATAAAGGTTGATTTAACCTAGTAAATTCTCGAGGAGGTTTATTAGGAGGTTTCAGTATAAACTTCTCTATTGTCTTCGCAGCGATAACATTAGCAATATTTTTGCTATCGATGACTCCATCACCCACAACTTGTTTATTCTTATATTGATTTCTGGATGTTTTCTCATCGTCTTTCTTTTTAAGCTAACCTCTCCTAATGAGAGCATCTTCCACACTTCGAGCTAATTCTATAGCCTGATCGAAGGTGGTCAAGGTAGCAGTTGATAATTCATAAGATAGTTGCTCTTGCAAATTATTAATAAAGATGTCCAACATCTTCCTATAAGGTAACATAAAGTGTAATTTTCCTATCATCTGTCTTGTTGTGGTTGCTCCACAACGTACCCCAAAATTGGGGACCCACCTTTTTATTTTTGGTATTTGGGTGTTTGCATGTTGGTTTCGAGTGTCTAATGACCGGTTTGTTTTGAATTTGCATTTGTCATTAGTTTTTGTCAATAATATTTTATTGTCGACAACTTTTTCTTGTCGATGATATTTTATTGTCGATGACTTTTTGTCGTCAATTTATTGTTTACGATTTTTAACATCATTTTGTTGTCGACGATTTTTATCGTCAATGTTGTGTTAGCAATGTTATTGCTAATATTGTGTTGTTGTTTTCTATCATGTATGTGTAATGTGCTTGTGTCCTATCAATTCAAGAGAAAGTTATAATAAAATATATGTCTATATGCATATTTCATATATATGTATAGATATATGAAAATAAAAATAAAGAATAAAAAAATAATATATATTATTATCTAAATATATTTGATATATTTATAATAATATATATTAATAAATAAGTAAATATATTCTTATATAGTTATATTACATATTATATATAAGAATATGATAAAAAAGAAATATAAAAATAAAAATATAAGTTGTGGAGAGTATTTCCTTTGAAAATGAAAATATGCATCGTGCCTTCGGAAAGCTTCTTTTCACTTATGTGTTAAACGAATCCTTAGGGCTTTATGCTTAATATATATGGTGGGTTCTAAATACTTATTTAAATTTTTGGTTATATGCATGCAGGTCATTTGAAAGGCAAGTGGCGATACATCCATCGGAGCAACCGGAAGGTGATGACGCGGCAGATGGAGAGCAGATGGCTTGGAAAGAAGAGGCGACATGGAAGAAAGCCTTCAACATTCGAAGGTGGATAATGATGGAGGTTCGGCATTCTGCCCGACGTCAATCACAGATTCATTCTACCCACACTCAGAGGAGCACACGTCGCCAGCTCCATCAGAACATGGATCGACAACAAGGGTTCGGTGGACCCTACAGACCCAGAGAATGGATGATGAACAACAACGAATTATGGGGAGAATTGATAGCATGGATGATGCATCACAAAGTGAAGACCACCGGGACATAAATACATGCATCGGTGTAGAGGTTTCGTGAAACACAACATATGGGTGTTAGTAATGCTCGAAGAAGACAACATGGCAAGGGAACGATAGTCGGCAAATGTGGACCTTAGGAATGAAAAATGCACTCAGGAATTTGTTTGATATCACCGTGTTTGGCTTACGTAGCCAACGAAATATGAGGTCTATAGGTTGTTTTTAATGGCCATCTTTGGGAGCAATACCGGGATGAAATGGACTGAGGAAAGAAAGGAAACTCGGTAGTATAGGTTTCTATGAGAACATCCCGGATAATTGATGTGGATGACATTGTTTGACCTAATGTTCCACTCCACGGTAATCAATGACGAGCTACAGAAATAGGCGGGTCCAAGGCTTTACCATACCAGCACAAATGACAGTTTTCAAAAACAACTACATGGGATAAATTATCAGTCAAAAAAGATTGGAGAGTAAAGGCGACGGGAGAGCTCTAGTTACCAAATAATGGGTGTTGGAATTAAAGTCTTAGAGCAACTAATGTGTAATGTTATTGATCTAAAAGCTAATTCCATGGAATTTTATGTGCATGCAGGTATTCGGTGAGGGCGTCCGTAGATGTGGTTTCGAGCACATAGCGTGGCACGGCTACGAAGGTGGGCATCTTAGTATAAAGAGATGTAGACATGAATTACACAGGTGGCGTGAATGTTGTGTTACCCATATTATGCATGTAACGACAATACACTCGAGACATAGGCAGCATACCAGTACAACACCAGTGGGCACACATGATGGGTTTTAGACGTTTTTGTTATTATGTGCTGTTATTCATTGGTGGAGGTAGCGATATAATGTTAAATCATGAAGTTCTCTGAAACATGGGTGTTATAGATGCATGTGACCATTGTGGAAACCGCAGATATGCTCAATAATGACATCGTCCGAAGGATTTGAACGTTGTCCACGGTGGTGACAAAGTGAGGGCCTGGTGTTAACATGCATTCAATGGACAAGGGGGCCATGCATGCTATTAATTGGGTTTCGTTGCAATTCAAATAAAGGTTTATTTTGCATGTATTCAAATTCTATAACATAAAGGAATACGAAAGCACCTTAAAGTTTGTGCCTTTATTGAAATGTAAAGGGATTTAGCACGTGGACATTAGCCACTTCTAAGAGAGGGAAGAGTATAAGCTAAACTAAAAGCCAACAAGAAAAGTGATGAAACGACAATGTTGGAAAATGAAACAACAAACCTGGAGTTTCTCATAACAGAAAGAAATAGAAACGAACAGCCAAAACAGCATGGGAAAACGAAATGAAGGGGTTTTGGAGCAATGTTAAATCTGCCATTGAACCACAAACACGGGGTTGGAAACTTTTCAAAGAAGATTGCAAGAATGAAGGCAAGGCCTTGGCACTGGGTTTTTTTGGATATTTTCCTTCCACATTGGACTGGTTCTTTGAGAAAACCAGATTTCTGCCATGTACAAAGAAATATTTTAATGCAGATAGTTTTTTTTAGAAAGTTGCATCTTATGGGCAAGAAAGGAGGAGTCATTTTCTGCATGCAAGATTAAATGTTTATTTTTTCCCTTTTTCAGATTTTAAGCTTGTAAATGGAGTTTATGCAAGTTTCTTGGTTACTTCATGCGAATTTTTAAATCTGAAAACCTCATTTAAAACCCTGGGAGCCAGCACTTAGCTTATCTGAATTGCGCTTGTTTTGCAAGTCCAATAGGTTAAGTTGCATGCATGAAAACCTCACATCTTTGATTTTGCTGGAATAGGATAGCATCAAACTGAATGTATCATGTGTTTCATTTTCTGCATTTCAATTTTCATTTTTCTGCATTTTATTTTTCCAGAAATTTTAATTTTTATTTTAATTTTTAGGCATTAAAATAAACATTAAAAAAATTTCAAAATCTAAAAATAATTTCACCATTGCATAGGTTATACTTCATACTTCCAATACGCACTTTGAAATTTCATTTTTGGAGTTGTTTAGTATTTTTAAAAAGTCATCGAAGTTGCTGTTTTATTACAAATTTCAAAAAATCCAAAAATAGTAAATTTTCATTTTTGGGCCGAATTTCATTTTTTCAGTTTCATGCTTCATTCATGAGCCTATGATGACATTCCCTTCATGAAAATTCTAATTTCATTAAAAAGGTTATGTTTTATGGCATTTCACAAATTTCCATTTTTGAGCCTAAAATTGTCCTCTCTTCATAAAAAATTTAATTTTACAAAAGGGGGGTAATTTGAGTATTACATTGAAGGTCATTTCTTCAAAGCACTTAATTGTTCATCTTAATGAAAATTTGATTTCATTTAAGAGGGATAAGTTAAAGTGTCATTTAAAGACCTTAATTTAAGGCCATAAATTATTACCTCTTTATGAAAACCTATTTCACCAAAGAGGGATAGTTTATCGATCACATTGAAAGCTATCTTCATCTTCATGATAAGAAGCCATATTTGGATTTAATGCAAGATAAAATCTATTTTAAAACCCTCAAGATAAAAGAAATTAAGGTACTACATCGTGGTCATATGAGGGCCAACTCACATTTGCTTTATTTTGGTTCAATGAACAATCACTAAAGTTTCATGGTAAAATAAACCAACATTGCCCCTTGTTTACAGTTACTTGCAATCACTAAGGTGTTCCAAGCATTTAAATTGAATATCTTTTTTGAGACTACTAATACACATATGCAAATGCTAATATAGCGGAGACCTTGGAGAAGTTGTTTGTTTAACTTCTTTGCAAGAGGGGATTTGGAACCCAAATCCTAAGGGAGAGTGTACTTTCACAATTGGGTGAAAATACCACTCAACATGTCTCACCTAGCTAGGAAATCAGCAAAGCATTCATCTTTGTCCTGTTTTAAGTAATACAAATCTTTAATGGTCACATGTCTTTCGATGTAGGCACTAAATTGATGAACAAAATACTCGGTTGTTTCTTCGAAATTCCTCAAAGAATTAGTGTGTAATTGATAATACCATTCTAATGCCATTGCTCCCAAGCTTTTCGAGAACATTTTTAGTAATAACAAGTCATCATGTGATATATCATGACATGCTATTCTAAACATACAAATATGCTCTATGGGATCTTCGGTTCCTTTATATATGGGAAGAATAGGCATAGGAAAATGTTTGGGATACAACTATGCTACGACTATAGGATCTAAATGCTAACTACACATCTCTCGATAATTGTACGAGGGACGTTAGGGATCTATCTGGTCCATGTGGGAAACTAACTATTTCACCATGGCTTCAATATTACTAGTTTGTCCACCATATTGGTTCGGTGGTACATAGGTATGGGACTTGTGAGTGTATGATGGCATGAAATAAGGATTAGACGTTATATTTCTATTATGTAAAGTGTTGGTAGGAAGAGTATTATGAAGGGTATTTGTAATAGTATTATGTTGTAGGTAATTGGTGTTCAGTTTTGTTTTGGGTTTTTGTTGATTTGAGGTATGTTGATCAAGAGCTTAGTGAAATAGAGTAGTAAATGATGGTTTCTTTTGTGCAGGAATGACCCTAGGCTTACTAACAGGCACTTTAGATGATTGGGTAACTTGCTATTGCTGCATTTTCTGAATCACAGCTGCCATACCCAAATTGGATGGTCTAGCTTGATCACTTTCTTGATCAATAAAGGACAAGGGATTAGTGCGTGTTTGAAACAATTCTTCTGGAGTTTCTTGAGTGTCACTAATTTGATCCTTGTCCATATGGGATGCTCTATTAAAAACACCAATATTAGTATTGATGAACTTTCAGAATTGTTCCATGTTCTCAAAAGTGATAGCTCCTCCCAAAGACATTTTAGGGGATGAGGATCCTTCCTCTCTAACAATTTCTTCTTTTTAATTTCCTATAGCAAGGTCTTCTTCTTTCTAGTCTAGGGTTGCTTCTTTCGTAACTTGATCCTTAGGAAGGACATTTGGGTCATTTAATGGTTTTCCTAACCAATCTTCATCTTCTTCGGTTTGTTTTCCATTTCTAAGTCTAGGCATTATGCTAAGCTTAGGTTTTAGCAAATATATATATATATATATATATGTGTGATAGGGTTGAGAGGTATATATTTTAACTATATACCTACTATAATACTTAAAAGGAAATGTTTTGTTTTTGTGTTTTTTTGTGTGATTGTTTTATTATTTTGTGAGAATAAAGATAACAAACAACATACTAGTTGCAAGAAATAACAATAGTAAAAAGAATGACTTAGTTTTCTATAAATAGTTTATGGATATGATTGATAGGTTCAAGTTCATCAGGAGTCATGAAATGCTCCTCTTCAAATTGGAAGTGGTTTTTCAAGAATTTGACAAAGTGTGCTATGGTAATATGATCTATTTCAGATGCTGACATGTAAAAATAAGGTTCATGACAATACTCTCGATACAAAACAGCGTTAGGAATTCTATTCCATCTCTTTCTATCTGTAAGAACAACTTTTTGATCCTCTATACGAGATAGAAATTTATGTACTACAACTACGTTCTCAAGGTATTCCTCAAAGGTGTATAATTCAGAAGACACAAGTGCTCTTTTATCGGCTAACCACCTATGGCAAGCTCTCTAAATTTCATGGTACAAAGTCACCTGATCAAGATCCAGGATTCTATCTAGGATAAACCTCTTAATTTTCCTAAGTTCTACAGATCTAGATTCAATAATATCAAATCGCCTATCAAGTTTGTCCCACAAAGGTTGGGCTATATTTATTTGAGGTACTCTAAGCACAGAAGTAATCTCTATAGTCGTTAATTATTTTTCAACATTTATGGTGACAACTCGTATTCTATTATAATATACCATCTAAGTATGATATGCAAATTTAACAGTCTTCTAATGGTTCTAAATGTTCTTAATAATGTGTTTTTTTAGTTTCACATCGGGTTCACCAAAATGTATCGCCCAAATTTTTCACACCCTTACCTTTAGGCTAAAGGATCTATTCCTGAAATGAGGATGCGATAAGGATGGGACAATGCCTTGAATGGAGAGGCCCTTTGAAGGTCATGCCTCTTGTGGAAGGGGTATAGGGGTGAATTTTCCACGGATGGTGGGGTTCACCATGAAACTTTGAGTGGCAGTTTCTATGCCTAGGTTGAGAATGGTTTTGATGTGCTCATTTTATATTCAATCATTTAGATTCCTAGGTTGGCCAAAATGAATCTAAGCTATTCTATATGAAAATTTCAATTTATATGAAGACAACAAACATGCATAAATCCTAAATACAGAGAATACATGAAATGGAGAAGAATACACCTGATTCCTGATGTCTGATGAAGATTCTAAAGCTTGTAGGAGTCCAGATCGTCCCAGATATGACAGGATCATCTGTAATTATATAGAATCATCTCAAATCATAGGTGATCATTTGAGATCAGATGAGATAGTCAGCAACTTGATGAATTCGTCAGACAAATTCATCAGAAACCTGTAATCATGGAAAAAGACACCAAAAACAAAAAATACAATTGCAATAATGATGCAAAAATGATAGAAATAACAGTATAGGTACTTAAATGATAAATCTAGATAGCAGATTAAAGGAGATGCATTGTTTTAATAACTTATTTTAAATTTTATCATGCAAATATGCTAAATGAGGTGAACTCCAGGATGCAGAATATAAATAAATCAACCTAATGCACAATAAAATAAGAAAGAGATAGAAAATGCAAACTCAGGTCTCTAATTGCCCCCAATCTGACTTGCAGTCAAAATCGTCTGCAATCGTACGAGATCTTCGTCGATCTCGACAGGATCATCCTAAATTATGTTGAATCGCCTATGACGATCCGAGCTTCTTCCAACCGAAACATAGTGAAATCCTGTAATAAAAACTTGAAAATACGAGTGCAAATGATGGGAGATAGGACATTCTAACACAAAAAAACTAAATTGCAGGGAAATAATCATCTAGGGAGAGAGTTAGGGGGATAAACTAAGAAAATCCTAGTTTATATAGGATTAGGGGGAGGTTAGGAGGTTGGGGATCATCCCAATCTGGGAGATCTCCAATTTAGGAATCTCCAACCGCACAGACATGCTTCTGCCCAAGTTGGAGAGGTTGATGAAACATAAGCTAATTATGAAAATTCAGTTTTAGGACGAAATCGTCTAGACATTCTACTCTAGACGAATTTGTCCGATCTAGGACGATATCGTCAAATTGATGATGATATCGTCCAATGGTCAAAACAACTTCTAAAAATGACATGAAAAATGAGGTGAGCGGTTAACGGGCAGTTTTGGGGTTAAAATTTTAATTTTTTTATTTTTTACTGATGGTTTAACTACGCCAATTTTAGGGTGCTACACTTACGCTAGACCCAATGGTAGCTTTGTCTTCTCATAATTTTATCATATTTGGGAATTCATAAAAGCTCATAAGGAGAAGCTATTGGAATATGTAGAATGAGAAGCTCATCTTGAAAGAGAATATGCTACTCCTTCTCCTCCTATTAGGTATCCTATGCTTAATCATGATAATCCCACATCTCAACCTGTGCATCTTAGTAATTTGAAGAACCAATTGATTTGTGCTACTTCTAATACCACCAACATTGGATGGAATCCACCTATTCCCCCAACTAACAATGGCACCCAAAATTACTTTCAATTTCCTCCTTTATCTTCTAATGTCAAAATTATTGCTTTTGTTCCACCACAAGTTAATATTCCATTATTACAAGACACCACATATGACAACAACCTTCTCATGTCCAACTTAAAGTCAAGGAAATATGGGAAACACACATGATTAAAAAATGTAGAATTTAGAAAATATAGTGAATTAGTTGGTTTCAAGTATGGATATGATTCAGCCTTCAAGGTTTACACACAATTATAAGGAAATGTGTAGTTAACCATTGGATCCTATTGTTGCTACTAGACCTTATCCCAAGCATTTTCCTATGCCCGTTTTACCAATCTATAAAGGGACAAAAGATACAATAGAGCATCTAAGAGGATTTAGGATAGCTTGGCATGATATTATTTATGATGATATGCTTCTATTAAAAACATTTACAAATAGTCTTGTTGGGGTTGCATTGGAATGATATTATCGGTTGCCTAACTATTCTTTAAAGAGCTTTGAAAAGATTGCATAAATGTGTGTTCATCAAGTTAGTGCTTATATTTAAAAGGAAGTAACAATGAGAGACCTATATGACCTAAAGCAAAGTAAAGAAGAAAGTTTTTCAGAATTCTTAGCTCGTTGGAGAAGTTTAGTTGGCCAATTAAGACAACATGTGTCTCAGAAGGATATGCTTGATATATTCATTAGTAATTTACAAGAACAAATATCATATGCACTAGAAACTACTATTGTTACCTCTCTTGATCAATCAATTGGGTTAGCTAGAAAAGTAGAACAAACTCTCATTAGAATAGGTCATCTTAAGAGTAAAGAAGAAAAGTCTACTAAGTCTCAATATAATAATAAGAATATAGGAGGTAATAATGATAGTAGTCCTATTAATAATGTCATCAATATCCTACAAAATATTGTGCTTCAAAAACCTCCTTAAGGGACTTTTACCAGACTTAATATACCTATGGAAGAAGTTTTGAAACAACTATTAGAAGATAAGGCAATTGAACTACCTCCTATAAGACAACCAGATACTACATATCATTGGTATAAGGCAGGTCAATATTGCACATATCATAGAGTAGGACACTGGACAAACTCTTGTAAGAAGTTGAATCATGTGGTTCAAGATTTAATTGATGCAGGACACATTGATTTAAGGAATTCTCAAACTCCAAGTAATCAAGCTCCTATTCAACAAACCCCAACAACAAATCAAGATATGGGTGTATTCAAAGATTCATTACCAAAGCATGATCAACAAGCTACCAACCAAGTGGC
This sequence comes from Wollemia nobilis, assembly GCA_028583015.1. Classification (NCBI taxonomy): domain Eukaryota; kingdom Viridiplantae; phylum Streptophyta; class Pinopsida; order Araucariales; family Araucariaceae; genus Wollemia; species Wollemia nobilis. Next base: position 3,554,744 of record JAQPPZ010000755.1, on the reverse strand, counting down.
CCATCAAGGTGATTATGTACACCATAGTAATGTGGTTGGCATGGTTGGGGTAACTACAAGAAAACAAGTTCAGAATCAACAAGAACAAAGTTCAGCATCACAACCCATTTTAGTTTTAAAGGAGAATCAAAGAAAAGATTCAGCTACAAGAATTCCACCTATAGTTTTGAGACCACAATCATAGATTTCATACGATATTCAGAAGCAATTAGAAAATACTCCAGCAAAAATATTAGTCTTAGAAATTTTGTAAACTTATCATGATCATCGAAATGATTTAATGGAATTTTTAAAACAACAATCTGTTTCCCCAGATGTCACCCCTGATGCCATAATTGATGCCATAGGTTCTTTTGGGATACATCATATCTCATTCTTAGATTATTATAAACCTTCCTCAAACTTACATGGAGATTCATCACTTTACATCACTACACTTATTAGGGATACCCTTATCAAACAAGTTTTGATTAATAATGGCTCATCTCTTAATTTGTGTACATATCAATACATTCAAAATTTTAGATTAAATGAGGAAGATTTAACAAAATCTGATATCCTTATTAAATATTTCAACAATAAGTCCCAAGAGGTCTGTGGTGTCATATATCTTCCATTAAAAGTGGGGCCTCGAATATTGGATACATTGTTTTACGTGGTGTCTTGTCCTGCATATTTTAATCTTCTTCTTGGGTGACCTTGGATTCATGCAATGAAGTTCGTCCCTTCTACTTTTCATCAATGTCTCAAATTTGAATTCAAGAATCAAGTTATCACCATTCCAAGTGATCATTGACCATTTGAATCTATTCAAATATAGAGTTAGCTCAATATGAATCTTACTCTTATTCTTCTATTTATTCAACAAATTCTCTATGTTCCTCATCTCAAATTAGAGAGCATCTTCAAAATTTAAAAGTGAGTGAGGAACGTCAACCCTATTCTTCATCCTTGGATCATGATAATTAGTTTATTCAAGAGCCTCTTCTAGATCTCACCAAGATACCACCGTCACCTCAAACTATGGGCTTGCCTAATAAGAAGGATGATGTTTTACATGTTGGTACATGTACATTTGTCTTTGGAGGGACTACATTTGAAGAAATTTTTTGTGGTAACAACCCTTCTCCTAGCGAGTGCTCTTTCGCTCAATGTTATCTCACTAATGATTATCCCCTTCCTAAGAGGATCCTATCTAGTATGGGATATGCAGGTAAAGTATTGGGGCCCCAAAAAAAAGGTATACAATAACCTTTGGATGTTGAGATTTGACCTGGGAGATGTGTATAGATTTTATACCTAATAAAAATCAACCTTTGTCCTTTGAGGATGATGACCATATTGTGACTTATGCAGAATATATATAATATCAAAAGATGATAATAAATGAGAATAAAAGCATTAATCATGCTTCTCCTCCAAAGCTAATGTCTTGTAATATGATTGATTCTGTTTGTTTTGAGAATGGTAGATATTTATATAATGTTTGTTTTATTAAAGAGAATGGTGTTGTTAGAAGATGTGTTGATTATCGTTCAGTGGATGACCAAATAAGGGCCTTGGAAGAACTTTACCATGATTTTTATCATTGATAAAATGCACTTCTTGGGGATATATTCGATCAGACACCTCATGGTACGTTAATTTATTTAAATAAGATGAATGATGCATTTAGGTTTTGCATTGATTTCAATTCTATCTAAAAAAAATATTTCTTTCATGTAGTTGCATTTTAATTCCCATTTCATCCACTTGCTTGCTCATATTGCATTTTTGCTTGTCATCCTTGAATGATTTCCTGACATATAAAGAACACCTTGCATGATTTCCTGTCATAATTGCATTATTGCTTGTTCATGATTGCTTGCTCATATAGATTTTTGGGGATTTTGAGACAATGGCATGTGATGATACCTAGTTAGGTCATATCTCACATGCATTGCACTTCTCACTAGGACTTTGATGCCTAGAAATATCCCCCCTAGGGATTTATTACTTATTTATTATTATAATTGCTTCATCTCATTCTCTCAATTCCTTTATCATTATAATGCTTTCACTCACAAAGTCTTATTAATATCCCTATCTAGGATAGCACTTGCATATCATTTATTTACATATTACACCCCACATGGGATACTTATATATCCTAGCAGGTATTACATCATCTACAATATTCCATAGAATCATACTCTCTTTTGACTCAATAGGCTCAACACCCCATTATAGGATAAGCTCCTTGGTCAATTTTAGTAGACCTCGACATACATCCTAGTGGGTAAATATCTCATAGAAGTCAATAAGGGATCAACCACCCATAGTGGGTCAGAATCCACATATCTGTTTACACATATGCAAGTGCTAAACCTATAGCGGGTCTAGCTCTATTTATAAAATTATCTATGGTATCTAACTACACTGATTCCTTGCAACCTACACTAGTTCCATGCTATGAGTCATTAGTTATTCTCCTTTTCAGATGGTTGACCTTTGGATTTTTCTTCTTCTTTTCTTCCTTTTTCTCTTCCTCTTCTTCTTCCTCCTTTTCTCTCTTCTTATTTCTTCTCCTTATTTCTTTCTCTTCTTTCATCTGTCTTATTTGTCTTTATCCTTCTTCTTTTGCATCCATCCATTTTCATATAGTTTGCATTAAGATAGTTTTTGCATACATGAAAACATGAATTAAATAAAAATACATTACACAGACAAATAAAACAATAAAAGTAGCTACATATTACTTGAGAGAAAAAGAGTACATAATCCTTGTTTCAGGTTTGTGTACCATAATCTAGACTTGGTACACTCAACCTAGGGATGTACACCACAATCTAAAAAATTGGTGCATCATCTTGATTCCCAGTCCTATATCTCCTAGCTATGAGATCCAGCTCCCTCTGGCACGTCCTGAGGAGGAGGTAATTGTTGACAATTTTGTCACATTTCTCAAGGGGTAGATAAGAAACAAGTTTTGTATAGTGTTGTGTAAAGTTTTTTGCTTTGTTATTTTTATTTTGAAAAGTTGCAGCAATTTTGGCTTTCAAAGCCACCCCTTTGTATAAAAAATAGAAAGAGAAAAGGCTTCGCTACCGAACAAACTAGAGAAAAGAGCTTCGCCAAAGAAAATGAAACTGCTTCGCACCCGAAGTATTTCCAACACTACTTCGGGTGAAAATTTTGCGAAGTAGTTCTGCCGAAGAAAAATGCAAGAGGACCGACGAAAAGGGCTTCGGGCCCGAAACATTTCCAACAACTACTTCGGCCAAGGCACCAGCAAAGCAGAATCCAAGGGAACATCGAAGATTACTTCGCTAGAAAGTTGTCGAAGCATCTACTTCGGGCCTCCTCACACCCGAACCATTTCCACTTCGATGGAAAACCTAGCGAAGCATTCACTTCGGCTAGTTTTCGCCCGAAGCATTTTCAACCGAAGTTCTGGCAGCCAAGAGAAACGAAGCATTTTGAAGGCAGGAATGTGTTTCGGCCGAAATCTCTCCGAACCACAATTTTGAAGAGGATCGCGGCGAAGTACTTCTCCAAGGCATCAGCGAAGCAGTTTTGTCAACAAAGCGGCAAGGACGAAGAAGACCATTTTGCGAAGGAGATATGCTTCGGCACTCCCCACCCCCGAAGCAGTTTTGCGAAGCTCAATCCTACGAAGTACATATCAAAGAGGAGTTTTGCTTCGGCCCAGAACCATTGCGAAGCGAAGTGGTGGATGAAGACTTAGCGAAGCGCTTCACGGGCACACGTTCCAAGTCGGGTATCTTCCCGAGGCGATCAAGTGCCTCATAAATGCAATTTTTCGTGCCCAGCAAGCCCGTTGCTCATTTTTGGCAATCAAAAGTGAAGTATCAAGCCATGATGGAGAACCCGACGAGCATGGCGGCCACTCGAGCACTGCACCCGGAGACCAAGGACGTCCAGACGGCTCATCAATGCACCTTTCCATGGTTGACCCGATCACAGTTGCCAATTTTGGTAACAGATTTGAAAGCTCAGTCATGAGAGCCGAGGAAGGCCAAATTTTTAGAGCTCGAGGGCGTACTCTTCTTTGCTATGTAATTATGATTCAGAGGCCCGGGTCCTCTATAAAAACCTAGGCATTGTAATGGAAAAGTGGGGGGGAACTATCTGCTAGAAAGTTGCTGTAACTTGATGTCCTACGATTAATACTAAGAGACTTTGAGCTCAATTCTTCTCTTTTATGCTGCCTTCTGTGCTTGATTCTTCTATCTCTCCCTGTTTGTAGATCGAGATGCTGAACTCTGCGTCCGGTATGCGATTGGGGACAGTGTCCTGAAACTCGTTCGAAAGGATACATAGGAGTAGAAAAGTGTTGTATTGACTTTCTTTTATGCTGCCTACCTTGCTTGATTCTTCTATCTCTCCCCGTTTGTATGCTGGATGCTGAACTCTGCGTCCGGTGTGCGATCGGGGACAGTGTCCTGAAACTCGTTCGGGAGGATACATAGGAAGGTTGATACTACATTTCTTTCGTTTCACTCTTGGTGTTCCTTGCTGCTATTCAAGTTATCTGTTAGCGATCGTGCTTCCTGTTCTCTCCCACCTTAAATCATCAATCTTCTTCCCTTACTTTTTTATTTCTTTCTCTAACCCTTACTCCTTTTTATTTCTTTTTCTAACCCTTACCCTTTTATCTCTTTCCTGCACTCTTGTCTCAAAACACCCAAAGTAGTTTAGCATAGGAGCCGGCCTTTCTCCGGAGATTGGCACGAGGGGCATCTCTTCCCCTCGGCCTTTCAATGTTGGTCCAGGTCTAGGGCGCGTACACTTACACCAAAATCCTTACCTAGGCGGATTTGATGACCAACAGTTTTTAGCACGCCCGATGGGACCCGACTGTATTTGTCTTAGGAAGATCCATAACCAGTCAAGGTCCCATATTTTAACGCACAATCCCATCTTCACCGGGGCCAATAGTTCTAACCAGTTCCCGGTGTGACCTGGTCAGTCTCACCTGACTAGTGGTAGTGAGGACTGATGCCCTCATTACTGAAAGACTAATAGCATCTGGCGACTCTGTTTACCCGAAAATCTCTAAGTCGTAAAGACCAGTACCCAAATCCGTGCCTTCATGACACAAATCCCCATGTTTTAAGGAAGTCTGAGTTGGTGAATCTCTGGCTTGCCCCCATCTATCAAAATCACCTGGCGACTCTGCTGAGCTGAAAGCCCAGATTCCTTCATCGTAGGCGCCTTTAAGTTGAAAGAAAATGTCCCATGAAATCAAGGCCACCGCTATAATGGAAGGAGCACGTTACCCTAGTTGGAACGCCCGTTCCCCTCTGAATCTTCAAGGTTATCATAAAATTCCTAGAGGAGCCTTGCATACATTGGCGAAATACGATGGCACTAAAGGAATGGCCCAAAGGCACCTTGAAGACGTTGCGGCATTGGCAAACCTCCACAACATAATCCATGAAGATGTCATGGTTAGACTTCTGGTCATGTCTCTAGAAGGAGAAGCGATGCGGTGGTTCAGATTACTCGAGTATGAAAGCATCGGCTCGTGGAGCGATTTAGCCGAAGCTTTGATCAAGACATTCGACGGCTCTCAAGATCCCTCCCAGCTTTTGATGGATCTATTCGCTATCATGAGAGCACCTCTGGAGAGCATCACGGACTTCAATGTCCAATTTTGTAGAAGTTGGAAGAGCATTCCAGTGGAGATCCAACCCACGCATGCCCAAGCTCACCTCTTCTATGTTCGTGCCTTTCACCCAGATATACGCCTTCTCTTGCTGCAATCAGGTGAACGAAGGTTTCCTCAGATATTTGAGGAAGCAATACGAGCAGAACAACTCTTGTTCCTATCTGGAAAGTGGCAGTGGGGAGAAAACCCATCACTGTTCACTGCTCCTGGCCATCCTACGTAGTATTCATCATGGCAGACTCCTCGTACTGAGCGTAGGTTTGAGATGCAGTCATTCGGAGCTCAAGAAGCAAATTTTGCCCAAGAACAGCAATGGGAATATGCAAGCTTTGACCCAACAATGGACAATGTGGCTGCTTGCAATCTCCATCAGGAGGTAGTCCAAGGAGAGCAGTCTCCAGCGGTAAGGCCTGAGAATGAGGAAGGCACCTTTTTGTGCCCTTTTTGTATCGCAAGGAGCGAGACACATGAATTCAACCAGAATCCATTGAATGTGTCTCGAGAAGCAGAAGAGGAGGGAGAACCAGACACAAGAGCGCTCCCAGAGGGAGAGAGAAGAGAAGGGTCTGGAGGTGACTCTGGCCCAATAGATCAAGGCTAGAGGTTCTCCCACCCGAACGAGCTCGTTGCCCCGCGAGCCGTTAAGAAGGTTGACACTCTTGTCACATTACAAAAGGGGTGTAAAGTAAAAAAAAAAATTCGGTAATCTCCTTCGGAGATTTTTACCCAAAGTAACGGTTGCGAGAAAGTGAAGGGCCGAACCAAAGTTCAATCAAAGGCACGAAAAAGCTTTGCACCCGAAGCATTTCCAGCAATCACTTCGGGTGGAAATTCTACGAAGTAATTTTCAAAAGCACAAGCTTCGGTAGGTGGCCCTCGCAAAGCGCAAAGAAGGATAAGTACTTCACACCCGAAGCATAGAAGATCAGCCCGAAGAAGAGGTTCGATGCGAAGCATTTCCCAGTCTGACCCAAGCTTCGCCGAACTGATTATGCGCAGGACGAAAGCATTTAAAGCACGTCTCAAAAAATGTGTCGACTACCACCTTGAAAAGAGCTCGAAGCGGACGAATTTAAGGCAAAGGTGGCGGGGCACGTCCCGAGGTGATTCAGTTGGGGAAAGGGCTCACACCCGAGTACAAGATGTGCTTCCAATGCAGGGTGTAATCATTGGGGCACGTAACTCCGCATACAATGTCGTCGGACAGCCAATCGGATGGCGCAGCAATCTCCTAGGCCGATAGCATAGGTTTAATTATGGCAAGAGCCATAAATAGGGGTAGTCGCCCCTTAAGGCTATAAAATGCAGGCCTTAGCAAGGAAAAAGTTATTTGGAAGTGCAAGATTGAAGGCACATTGCTCGTCCGCAAATTTTGCTACCACTCGCCGAGAAGCTCCCTGACGCTGAAACAGTCTGTGCTGCTGGTGGTGCTGCCATAATCATACAACATGGGAAAGAAAAGTTCAACCTCGAGAGGAAAGGAGCCAGAGGTAACAGTTCCTAAAAAAGTGAAAGGTTCAGAGGAGAAAAAGCAGAGACCGAAGAAGGTCAATCCAAGCCTCCGTCCAGAAAAGCAAGTTGTGGAAGAAAGAGAGGAATCCGAAGATGAACGACTTGTAGAGCCACCGGTCGACAGGTGGGAGAAAATTAAAGATACAGAACTCTCAAAAGGCATAGCCGAGCTCAGGTACATTATTGATTTTATGAAGAGCAGGCTCACGCCAGAAAACAAGAGAGCCACTGCGTATTACTCCCAAATCTATTGGTATCTGACCCCTCCTGTGCACCATTGCCCTGAGCTGATTTACGCCATCGCACAGAACTACCAACCAGCTTCCAGGCAAGTGTTGAATGCCGCTGGCCATAAGTTGTTCTCCATCTTGAAGGAGGACGTGCAAGCAGCTTTCGCGCCCCAGCAAGGGCCGCCGAAGGGATATATAGTTCGCAGTGTCATTTTAAGCGAACAAACGGAGAGGTTCACCTCAAACAACTATGTGTTGAAATTCTTGCAAGAAAACCTCAAACTGCCCCCAAATGCCCCTACCCTTGGAAGCCTTCAAGAACACGGACATCTTCTCCATCATTGCATGGGTGGCGGGCTTGTCAACTGATACTTCGGTATACCCTTGGCAGGTGTCTTTGGCCGAGTGTATTTCCAGAGGGGAGTTCTATGCTCCCGATGCTTCGAGGCCAAATACCAACCCGGTCTTCTTTGACTAGGCGGAATGGGTAGCCCAAAACCTGCACTCGCGGCTCACCGCAATGAAGACTTCTGGAGCGGAGCAGCACTTTAGTCCATGCTCTTTTTTGGTATGGCTTTTCTTTTACCATACACATAAGAATCTTCCCCATGTTGCAATTACACCAAGTGATAAGGATGGAAATCCTTTGCCTGTATACCAGTGGACTCGCCTCCTATTGAGGTCAGAGTCTTATTATTCTTTCAATCAACAATTTTTGGGACCCGCCATGCAATTGTTGATAGGGTCCAGCCCTCGGGTGCCCCTCAGTCTGAGAGACAGGGTGGTGCAGGCAAAAAAGGGGGATATTTTTCAACTTACACAGGGGCTTGTGATACGCCTGTTCGGCTTTGTGGGAAAACCTTTCTTGCTGCCGGTTTTCCCATCTGAGTACCAATTCACACTGGAGGTCGCTCGACAGAGCGACGCAACCAATGAAATCTATGGCCATGGCCGAAAGTGGGCCCCCACCTACGATTTTCCCTTTAGAATGGGAGTGATTGAAGTTTTCGCCTTAAAGCAGAACATTTTCTTGGAGGAAAAACTGGCTAATTTTGGCCTGCTTCAGATTCCTCAAAGGTGGTTTTATGATCCCATAGGGGTGATGAAAAATCACTTAAAATGTAAAAATTTTCATGCCTGCCCCCATCCCGAAATAATGGAGCAGAGAAACAATCCCAACGGGAAAGATCTAGAGTGGCATTTAGAAAAAATGAGAACATTGCCTCCCTGGCATGACTTTTATCCCATGGAAATAGAGTTCGATCCTGATCAACACCCATTTCCAACCCCAGACTCCACATTCTGGAAGAAGGCCAAGGATGATCTGAAGGAAGAATTAAAGAACTGGGATGAGGAACAGCTGAGGGAATGGTGGATAATGAGAGTCCATCGCCGAAATATGAATTCCTACGGACTCTTGGCAACGGATAGGGACTTCGCGATTGTCTATGAAACTAAGGTTGGATCTTGGAAGCCCATATCCTTCACCGATTTTATCCCTCCAGCTACCCCAGGATCGGGCGAAAGCCCAAGGAAGACTGACGATGCCTTGGGAGCACAGAAAAAAGTTGAAACTGTGCCTAAGGTACTAACGCAAGCACCATCTGAGGATACAAGCATCGAAGAATCAGAGCAGCCATTGGAAAGAAAAAAGAGGAAAAGGCCAGAGCAAATACAAGCGCCCTCGACCCATCCAAAGCGATCTCGTACAGGGCATCCGAGTCTGCCTGCCGAACAACCTGCGCCAGTCTCGGTCGAAGCAAATAATGAAGATGCTGTGCCACCAAATGCCGAGACGGTCCCAGACGTAGACGTTATCAATGTTGAGGAACTCCTCCAACAGGAAGGGGATCCTGAGGGAGAAGTCTTGGAGGCCGAAGGTGCAGAGGCCCATAAGGGCCAAGAGCCGATCACGCAAGAAGTTACCCTGGCCGCTTTGCCAGGAGGGCACATAGGTACGCACTCTCTCCCTCTCTCCTCGATCTCTGACGCGTCCACCATGGTCTCGGTTGAGGGTCATCATCAACCCTTTCCCTCCCTACAAGGCCAATCATCCCTCCAAGCATTGCCTATTTCTCTGCCTAACCCCATTCCACCCGAGTCATCCGACCAAGACAAACCTGTTAAAACACCTTCGCCCGCCCACGCCACCGACCCTGCCATTCTCAGCCAAGGCGAAGTCAATATCTCATCATCGAATCCTGAGACCCAGGTTCCCATCATACACGGTGTTGTCCCACTAGCCGAGGCCCCCGCTACACCTGTCGTCGAACCTTCTGGCGAGGCATTCCCCGTTAACCCTTTATATTTGTTTACCCCTTCGGCTGGAGATCCAGCCTCATTTGAATCCGAGCTGTCCATAATAAAAGAACGTCCTCTAGCTAAAAAACTACTTCAGGCCCGACAAAACACTGAGAAGATGCTGAAGGAGGCTAGGAAGAAAAGAGGGCGATCTCTGGCCCAAGTCGAGAAAGGTGCTGTCTTTGATCTGGAGGCAGGAAAATTGTACAAAGTGAAGAAGGTCCCCAGAGTCCAGAAGCCTCTGGATGAGATGACCCCAGCAGATTATGATTATCAGGAGAAAACCAAGGACCTGGAGCACCTGAACATAGACAATGAGTCTTTGTCTATGCATGTAGGGGTCGAGACCTTCCGAGCGCATGCAAACATTGCAAATCAGCATAGATTCGAAGTAGAGAGGGCCAATATTAAGCTAGAGGAAGAGTTGGCAAGAGTCCGGTCCAAGCTAGCAGACGCTGAAGAGCAGTGCAAGCTGATGAAAAAAGAAGCGCATGCCCTAAAATCGCAAATAAACCAACTGGAATGTACAGCTAAAAATCGAGCACAGAGACAGATCGAGAATGAACTGAGGGCAAAAGAGCTCGAAGGAAAAATTTTGCAGATGCAAAACCAGCTGTACGAAAAGGAGGGCCTAGGGCTGTGTGACAGGAGCAGAATCAAGGAGATTCGCTCGCATTTGCTCAAAAACTTTAGATCTCGGGCCTCCAGCACTCTTTCAATTTTGGCCTACATTATAGAAGCCCAGAATGCCGCTACCGAAGGAGGGCCAATCATCGAAGAAATCACCCAAAAAGCTAGAAGCCGACTCAAACTAGCTTTCGATGTACAAAGCGCCAAGTATCAAGACTTGCAGATCCCTGCGATGAGCCAAACAGCTAAGGAAGAGGGCGAAGAAGAAGAGGGAGCAGAGCAAGAAGGAGAACCAGCTACCGAGGCGCTCCCAGAAGAAAAGGAAGGTGCGGAAGAAGGAGGAGAAAGGTCGGGAAAGGACTCCGGCCCAATGGATCAAGACTAAGGGTCCTCTCACCGAGACGAGCTCGTTGCCCCGCGAGCCGCCAAGAATGTTGACAATTTTGTCACATTTCTCAAGGGGTAGATAAGAAACAAGTTTTGTATAGTGTTGTGTAAAGTTTTTTGCTTTGTTATTTTTATTTTGAAAAGTTGCAGCAATTTTGGCTTTCAAAGCCACCCCTTTGTATAAAAAATAGAAAGAGAAAAAGCTTCGCTACCGAACAAACTAGAGAAAAGAGCTTCGCCAAAGAAAATGAAACTGCTTCGCACCCGAAGTATTTCCAACACTACTTCGGGTGAAAATTTTGCGAAGTAGTTCTGCCAAAGAAAAATGCAAGAGGACCGACGAAAAGGGCTTCGGGCCCGAAACATTTCCAACAACTACTTCAGCCAAGGCACCAACGAAGTAGAATCCAAGGGAACATCGAAGATTACTTCGCCAGAAAGTTGTCGAAGCATCTACTTCGGGCCTCCTCACACCCGAACCATTTCCACTTCGGCGGAAAACCTAGCGAAGCATTCACTTCGGCTAGTTTTCGCCCGAAGCATTTTCAACCGAAGTTCTGGCAGCCAAGAGAAACGAAGCATTTTGAAGGCAGGAATGTGTTTCGGCCGAAATCTCTCCGAACCACAATTTTGAAGAGGATCGCGACGAAGTACTTCTCCAAGGCATCAACAAAGCAGTTTTGTCAGCAAAGCGACAAGGACGAAGAAGACCATTTTGCGAAGGAGATATGCTTCGGCGCTCCCCACCCCCGAAGCAGTTTTGCGAAGCTCAATCCTGCGAAGTACATATCAAAGAGGAGTTTTGCTTCGGCCCAGAACCATTGCGAAGCGAAGTGATGGATGAAGACCTAGCGAAGCGCTTCACGGGCACACGTTCCAAGCCGGGTATCTTCCCGAGGCGATCAAGTGCCTCATAAATGCAATTTTTCGTGCCCAGCAAGCCCGCTGCTCATTTTTGGCAATCAAAAGCGAAGTATCAAGCCATGATGGAGAACCCGACGAGCATGGCGGCCACTCGAGCACTGCACCCGGAGACCAAGGACGTCCAGACGGCTCATCAATGCACCTTTCCATGGTTGACCCGGTCACAGTTGCCGCTTTGGTAACAGATTTGAAAGCTCAGTCGCGAGAGCCGAGGAAGGCCAAATTTTTAGAGCTCGAGGGCGTACTCTTCTTTGCTATGTAATTATGATTTAGAGGCCCGGGTCCTCTATAAAAACCCGGGCATTGTAATGGAAAAGAGGGGGGAACTATCTGCTAGAAAGCTGTTGTAACTTGATGTCCTGCGATTAATACTAAGAGACTTTGAGCTCAATTCTTCTCTTTTATGCTGCCTTCTATGCTTGATTCTTCTATCTCTTCCTGTTTGTAGACCGAGATGCTGAACTCTGCGTCCGGTATGCGATTGGGGACAGTGTCCTGAAACTCGTTCGAAAGGATACATAGGAGTAGAAAAGTGTTGTATTGACTTTCTTTTATGTTGCCTTCCTTGCTTGATTCTTCTATCTCTCTCCGTTTGTATGCTGGATGCTGAACTCTGTGTCCGGTGTGCGATCGGGGACAATGTCCTGAAACTCGTTCGGGAGGATACATAGGAAGGTGGATACCACATTTCTTTCGTTTTACTCTTGGTGTTCCTTGCTGCTATTCAAGTTATTTGTTAGCGATCGTGCTTCCTGTTCTCTCCCACCTTAAATCACCATCTTCTAACCCTTACTCTTTTTTTCTTTCTCTAACCCTCACTCCTTTTTATTTCTTTTCTCTAACCCTTACCCTTTTATCTCTTTCCTGCACTCTTGTCTCAAACACCCAAAGTAGTTTAGCATAGGAGCCGGCCTTTCTCCGGAGATTGGCACGAGGGGCATCTCTTCCCCTCGGCCTTTCAATGTTGGTCGCAGGTCTAGGGCGCGTACACTTACACCAAAAGTCCTTTCCTGTGCGGATTTGATGACCAACAGTAACCTAGGCTATGATACAAAATATCATGATACCGATGTCATCCATGATCAAGACTGCAATATGCTCACCAATTGTAGGGATGGAGAAAGTGGCATCCTCTAACCTTGTGGGAAAACTATGTAGTAAACCATCTCATAAAACATAGCTTATTGAAGGGTTGTATCTAACCTCTCTCCTATCCATTATAACTCCACCTGAAGAAGTTGCACCACACCACCTACCTGGCTACTCTCAATGATAGCCAACCCCTTTTTTCTAAATTTCTAGCACTTTCCATCCATATTAGGCATCTCTCCTTGGATTCAATCAGTATCTTCCTAAGTCGAGTCCTTATCAGCCTCTGCGGTGCTTAGTGAACTCCATAGCTCCTCTAGCCTCTTAGCCCTATCCACCTAGATCTGGACCATCTAGCTCTATAAAGAGGCTACCTATGCTTGTAGCTCCTCTACCTTCCTTTTAGCTCTTGCTAGCTATTGTTGTAGATGTGGAGGACTCTCTAGTATATCTAATCTGTAGTCTCCTTATCTATGGGGGTATACCTCGTCCCCCATATTCAGTCCCTACTGCCTAGGTTGCCTCCTCTACCACTAGGATCTAAACATGATCTAATTTATATCTTGGAGTGGTAGGAGTCTGTTGTGCCCTCTCTATGGCTCGATGAGCTACCTCTTGAAATACTTGTTGCATGATTGGGTCCATAACCTGGCACCTATGTATCATACTGGTGAGGAGATCCTTTGGGGCACAACTCCTCTATACCATCTCCTATACCTGACCACAACTCTTGCATCGTCTATCCTCAGGTCGATGTAAGGAGGATTATCCATATCCTCCTTATCCCACTTGGTGAGGTTTGACTCATATCCTACCCTTGCTGGGTCCTGGGTCACCCTCCAGTACCAGTAGTCCCCCAAGTTTGGGACTCCCTATAAGATCTTGTTCTACCAAAGGACTTAGTTAAACCTAAATATCTCTGGCTCTCCCTTATTCAATCTCAGCCACCTAATCCTTTGTATCTTGGATAGCTCTATCCTATCCTCCACCCACCTAGGGTGAAGCCTCCATGACCTTTCGATGATCTTCACCTCTCAAAGCTCATCGATCACCCAACTCACAAGGGGTAGGTTCCCTGCATAGACCCTCATGATCCTCTCTAGGGACCTAGACCACCTGTATGTTGTTGGCTACTCTATATTGGATAGTGGGCCTGGTAGTACCTCTAGTTTCCATATCATGAAGTACTTACAACACCACACCTAGAGAAATATCATACACATCAATCCTATATGCCACTTATACATGACATTATACATCATGTATAGGTGAGACAAAAAATATGGGCCTAATGTGAATTGAACCATATAATCATGCATGTCTGCCACTACTCCTGTCATCGCCCATGGCAAGTATCGTTTACTGGTATGGCATGTTAGTAGCCTAGTCACAACCCCATAGAGCACAACAGTCAGAGGATCTACCCCGTAATGGCCCACTAGATCATCAACTAATATGGTGTTCTCTCACACTTGGTGGGTAAACCCTATTGAGAAATACTATAGTGTGGTTACCTATCCTCACGATCTATAAACTACCATCCCTCTGATAGGGATCCACAAAATCTATCACACATCCTCTAGTGTGATTGTGAGCTCTCTTGTGGGTAACCAAAAAGTAGAGGACTTCGGGTACCACCTCTTTGCCAAGGCTATATGCATAGCCCTATCTATCTCAATGTGAGGCATCCTTGCTAGGTGGTCTATCCCCACCACTTCTAGCCTAGCCATATCCACTAGACCTAGTGCATCCAGCTCTTCCAGAGCCCTTGCCCTCCACTCTTGACTCTCAAGAATACCTAGCTACATCCACAAACAAATAAAATTAAATTAGTTTCATGAATTAAAAAATTATAATATACAAATAATAATAACAATAATCTATAATTTCAAATCAAAACACAAATATTGATCATGATTTTGTAATTTGCACTTCATAGTTGTTTGTTTTCCTTAATTTTCCTCCTGTGTTTGTTTTTGCTTTTTCTTTTCTTTTCTTTTCTTCTATTTTTTTAGCAAAATCGTGACCTCCATTTTGGGAGCCACAATTTCACGAATTCATGCTCAGTTTTACCCGAGCGCAATTTCACTATGCTTCACCTAGAATAAAATTGTGACTGGGCTATGAAATCATGCCCCAATCGAGTGTAAAAATCGCTATCTAAAACGGTGAAATCCCCTAGAGCCTGCCCTAAAATCCACAAAAAACTGAGGAAAAGATGCATCAAGAGGGAGGAATTTGGTACTTACCCACTCTCGTGCCCCAGATTTTCCCCTATTGATAGTTGCTCGATAAACTGGTAATGTCATTTATTTTTCTCCCCAAAGCCCTTTCTATGCCAATGCGTGGTGAAAATGAATTAGGGTTTACCCTTTTTTACTTTTTTATGCTCTATTTTTTGCCCTTGTTTTCTTTGGTTTTTGTTCTTTCTCTCTCTTTCTTCTTCTGTGTCAGTTATTTTGAGTTTGTATAAAATATGTCGTCTTCATAAAAATTTTAGGGGGCACCCTAGCCTTTAGAGGAATTAATGTCCCTAATGCCTCTATTTGCGTGTAAAATAAGAAAGTGTCTGGAATGACACTATTTTTGCACCACCTCTTTCTTCTAAGCTAGCCATCCCATTTTTTCTTGTTGTCTTCTTCTAGTGAGTGTGCCTGCATAATTTCTTTGACGTATTTACTTGGATTTAAATGCATCAAAGAGGGGGGGAAATGTAGACATGAAAAATTGACCCACTTTTAGTGGGCAATCTTCCTTAGAGCCCCTAAGAGGTCTCTAACCATTGCCCTAGGCAAGCGTAAGCATATGTTCCCCCTAACTTGCCTTTATTTAGCATTTTAGCGAAATCACACCTTATTACGATAGGGCACAACTTCACGAAAGCGATATCGTACCCCATTGGTACGAGGCATGATTTTGCTATTTTTAGGGTGTTAATTTATTAAAACTTGGGTTAAAACTTTTTAGCATGATTGGCATCGACTTGTGTTTGTTTTCCTACTTCTTTGACCTTGATTTTCATCTATAAAAGGAGGGGTTAATCCCACTCCTAAGAAGATATACATGTGATTGATCTTAGAAATAATTAAGCTTGAAATTATTATATTTAATTAGTGCTCGCATTCTTACTTTCACTCTGCTTCCTATTTCTTCTACAAGCTAACCCTTAAGTGCAAATTTCATATTTGATCTTCTGCTACATTGATTTGGATTTTTGTGTGGTTTGGTGAATTTGTGCTTTAGTTGAGAAGGAAAGATAATACCCATTTGGACACCTTGATCTCTTCAACCTACTTTTGTGTTGTCCATCAGGTTATGCACACTTTGTTTCCTGCATTTGTTTATGCTCTACATTTTTCTTTTATTTTTCGTGTCTCTGAAGTGAAATCGTGCTCTATCTCGGTAAGGCATGACTTTGCTAATCCTAATTTAGGGTTTTCACTCACATGAGCAAGATCATACCCTATTCTAATAGAGTGCAACTTCACCTATAGCATTATCGTTCCCACCATCTACGAGGTATGATTTTACCTAGGACTAAATTGGGGGCATCTATCAGATTCTGATTGCATGAGTATTTTCTAAATTGCATTTAAGGCATGATAGGATATTTTTTTTCTACTTATCTATTGTTGCTTTGTTGTTTTATGATTAATTAGCCAAAGGTCAATTTTTGCTTTTGTTTTCAAATGTCATTGAAAAGGACCTAGGGAGCTTGACTGCTACACCTCCAATCATTGTTGTATAGTGGCCTAAGCAGGCGCCCTAATGCTAATCCTATTTTCAAGTGTTTTATAAGTTATCTTGCAGAAACATGCATTTTTTATATCATTGGATAAGAGGCAAAAAAAAAAATTCAACCACCAGTCAAGATAAGTGTTCTAATTATTTTATTGGTTGAAGATCTAATCTGAATATTGATTCTTAGGCATCTAAAAGTGAAAAGCATATAGTGTGCATCTAGGGTTAATATTGTGAATTTATCTTGTCTCCTTGCTTTAAAGGTTTTCTAGATAAAACCCTAGGTTAGCAAGTATTCAAAATAAGAATCATATTAGGTTAGCTCTTGTATTCTTGCATTCCAATTTTTGCATTATCCTTTATCTTTCATAGCATAGATCTAGAAAGGCCAAACATAGGCGATTGCTTGAAACTAAATACATTAAACTATACCAAAAATCCTAAGGACTTGGAGAGAGACCTTAAATCATTCCTAGTGAACCCTTCCCCCTAGCACCAAGTATAGAGAACAACATAGCCCCTGCAGTTCACCCCATAAAGCTTTCCACCTTTGCGAATCTAGCAATTTTTGGGAATTGTACGTGGTAGGGCAGTTTTCCCCTCTACAACTTGAAATGCAATATTGCCAGGCTAGACCCAAAATTTAGTCCAAGGTAGAACAATCTAGCACTTTGCAGCAACACTAGATCATAATTTTTGCTAAGGTAGAATACCCAATGCTTATAAGTAGGAGTTAGACACTTTAAAAAGTTGATGTCAGCATAGCAAAAGCAAAATTCCAACATTCAATATTCACCAATGATGCTTGATAAAAAAAATTACTAAGGAAAAGTGTATGACATGGCACATATCATCATAGATGCTAATATTATCCAGCATCTAGCATACTGCTAGACTCAATTTTTTTTTGTGTGGAGATCAAGCCAAAAAGTGGCCAGATTTTTAGAGGTGCTGACATCACCCGAAGAGATGAAAAAGTTTGACGTCCAATATCAAAGCAACACTTTACAATATTAAAATTTTTGTCAAGTGCAAAAAATTAGCCAAACTTTAGAAGCATCTGACATCATCAAAACTAAAAGATTTGAAAAATATAGCACAAATATACATTGTCAGACTCAAAATTTTTGTAAGATAGAGTTTGACAAAGAAGTTGAACTAAAGAATGCAAGAATCTAGTCATGATTCCAAGCCCTAGCATCAAAATAGAGATCTTTTGAACCTATCCTCATTAATCAGATTTGTGCATGCCTCTCAACTAACCCTATCTAAACTATTAGGACCAATCATGAACTAGCAATGCGATAGAATGTGGGTTCCAAAATTGAAACTGTTAGAGTACACTACAATCTACTAGAAGCACACGGAAGCTAACTTCGTGGATGGAATCTAGACCAGACACAAGAAAACCATGATCAAGGTGGTTAAGCTCAGCTAAACTAGAAAGGGATGTCTACCTTCCATAATTACCCTTGTCAGGCCTATAATCAGTTGTGTACAATGATTTTAAGCAAATAGAATGCAATGTAAATCTATAAATAGTGTAAGACATCTGAGAATAAGGGTCAAATATTTAGCTTTTACAATTGTATAATTTGTATGATGGTTGTACTGTGTGCCTCTCAATAAATATTGAAGTGTTTGTTTAGTCTCTATTTGAATATGTAGAACATGTATGTATGTGAAACACATTGTTAAGCATTTATGTTTATTTTAGATGGATGGTGATTTTTGTTAAAATTATTTTGCTAAACTAGATAATTGTCTCGATTACTATTTGTTTAGCCTTAGAATGCTTAATTATGTCTTTTTTGATTTGAATAAATGATCTATAATATTATAAGGTAGCCAGTCTATTATGTATTTTAATTGAGTTGAGAGTGCAAGACTCTCATATCTTGTGTCTCTTGTTATTATTGAATGTTGTCTCATCTTCATTTCTACCTTCTAACCCTTATCATTTATTTATTTAGTCTTTAACCCCATCTTTAGTTTAATTAGCATCACAAGAAAATAGTCTACTTTGGAAGTTGAATCAGAAGCTATTCTAGGTCTTCTAATCTTGGTCGATATCTTAAGGGTGCATCTCATCCATAGAGGCAGATTTCAAACCAAGACTAACCTCTTCATAGTTAAACCTAATTTAAAATTTTTAATTTATCTAAAGAACATTTATTATGCTGACTTAGGTTAAACTTTATGATGTAATTGAGGGTTTTGATATTACTATAAATTACCCATCACACTTTTACTTTAATTTTTAGAGTATTATGTAACATTATCAATAGATAGTGATTATTAATGGTGGCTACTAACACCCACCATATATTTCTCCCTTTCATTTTATGCAATTAAAAAAAATAAAAATGCTGAAGTATTGCTTTAGGTTCACCCATATTCTTATCTATATTCACTAGTTGAATCTAGCAGTGGTGGTATTAGCCTTTTGCCATGGTCATAAGGATAAAATTTGATAGGAAGTTAACATGCTCAATCCCTATACTCTATAGCTTTTGTGACTTAATAGCAGCTCTAAAATTCTAGTCTTCAACATAGATGTGACTTCAACTCTTATCATCCTTATCGCAATAATGAGTGTTCCCTATTAGAAATAGACCATACTACATCATTTGGATCATGTAAATGTATCTTTATTGGTACATACTTAAGATATTAGATTAATTTAGGGGGAAGTTATCTAGTTACTTCATGCAATGTAGTAATTGCACAAGTGTCAAAGTGCAAGTTGTATATGTGCAAGTTTTTCCTTGCACATCTAGGTAGAGTGTTGGCCAAGGAACCCATTTCCTATATAAAGGGCCATAGACATAGAGCAAGATAGAGCAGTAGGAATTAGTGTAGACTAGTGTGGTATGATTTAGCAGTGTGATGTAATGTGATGGGATGTAATATGCTCAATGACCATTCTTGAGTAGTATATTCATGAAGTGTTCATTTCCTCCATAGCTACTTTTGTAAATATCTCCATCATTTTTATTTATAGTATATTTGTAATCTTACAAATTTACTTTATTTCATATTATTTAGTATCTTGTGATTGCTATCTCCCATTACAAGCTACATCAAAAGCTAACAGTGGTATCAGAGCCACGGTAGATCAATAGAAAAACCACCATTATCATTGACCCTAAGTTTTTGACAACCTGATGCACCATTGGACCAATCACTATAAAAAATCCTCAAAAGAGTATAGGTGGTAGAATTAAGGAGAGCCATAAGTAAGGACTAAAAGAAATATCAGTTTACAGAATTCTAAGATTGCATATGGCTAGAGTATTTCCACAAAGTTTCAAGGGAAAACTTGTGAAGACTAGGACTCAACACTTGATCCACTAGTTTGATGAAAAAACTAGTGAAGCTCATATAAGAGTTCTATAGAAACTAATATGAAGGTTCTTTTATTGGAGGGAATTAATTCTTAGATGATTGGGTCACCTCCTACAACATAAAGCTAGGATATTTTAACTTCGTTTCTCGAAAGTTGGAGTGCCTTCATAGTATAATTTTTGCAAGAGAAGAACACTACAGAAGAGAATTTCGGAGAATAATTATGGTGAATTTGGGAGATAGGATATCTCCATTGCTAGATTGGAAACTTCACAAGAAGAAAAGATCATAAAATCTTTGATCTAGAAGAAAAGTCCATAGAAGCCTTGATCCAGAGGAAAATGACACAAAATACTTGGTACTTAATAAAAGGTCACATAAGCCTTAAATAAAAGGCCACATAAGCCTTGATACTAAATAAGACTCCAGAAGAGAGTATCTAATTCAGAAGTAGATTTCAATACTAATATTTTGTTGCAGGAACAAGGAGATTTAGTGAGTTGAGAAAGCTTCCTATAAAAAAATTGTTAGGAAGAGTATCTTCTTCATAATCAATCCATAACCTAAAGCAAAATATATCAGGAGAAGATCTCATTGATGAAGAAGATAGAGAGGATTTTGGAGTGCATAGATATAGTAGTAGTAGATACAATGTATATTTATTTTTGTAAATATGGAGAGGTAGTCACATCCATTGAAGAGCATTGTATATTTTCACGAGCTTTCATATATGAGCATTTCTTGAGCATTGTATCAAGTTTTCTATAATATTTTCATGCATATTAGTTATCCATTATCATACTTATAACATTGCATGCTTATTTCCATACTTGTGGTTGCATTTCCTTTAATTTTAAAGCTTCAAAAGCTAACAATGGTATTAGAGCACTATGTAGATCAATAGGAAATAGAGAGAGCCATAAGAGATATTGAGAGGAGATTGTAAATATTATTTTTAAATTTTGAAATTTATTATTGGCTAGAGTTTTTCCATGGAGTTGCAAAAAAATTTGTGAAGACTAGAACTCAACATTGCTCTCACTAGATTGACAATCCAACTAGTGAATATTGTTATCTATAGATTTTTAGAAATTTCTTTTATCATTTCCTAATACTTTGTTGTAGAAGAAAGGAGATTCAAAGAATATTTGGAAGCTTCCCACAAGAGCTAGGAAGAATATCTTATTTGGAATCAATCTGGTACCTAAATGAACAAGTTGTAAAGTGGAGATTTGGAGGCCTAAGGAAAAGGTCCCATTGCAAGATTTGCGGATTGAAGACTCTTATTTGGAGATTTATAAGTGAAGATAAATAAAGATCCCAAATAAACTAAATTAGAAAAGTAGTAATTACAAAACCAAAAGAAGAAGATAGCAGATTCACACATTACAAAATATTTATCCTCAAAATCCTTAATTGGGAAAAAACTAGCACAATATTATCTTCTTATTATATTAAATTGACCGTCTCCAATACAACAATATTATTCATCTGTCTCTTTTCAAATCCTAATGCAAATGCGATATATATAACAAAGGCACATGCACAAATTTTTACAATTTCAAGGGCAAAAAATCATGGGTTCAAATATAGTAACCCTAAAAGCCCATATGGGTCTAAAAATAACTTTAAAAACCCTAAAAAGTTTAGCCCCAAACCCTGGAGAGTATAGGTATAGAGTGTCCAGTATATTTTAGTGTTAACCCCACTATAATAACATGGAAAATATTCAACATATTTCTAACATTCTCCCACTTGTTGAATACTTTCCATAGGGCTAACAACTACCATTGTCAACTATCAAGGGAAACCATGCCCATAGATCTTCTACACCAAGAAATTTTTTGAGCAGGTACAACCTTTGTTAATGAGTCAACAATATTATTCTTTGTATCAACTTTCTCCAATATCACTCAATTCTCTTCAACCATATCTCTCACAAAATGGTACTTTATATCAATATGTTTTGATCGATCATGAAAACTAGTATTGTTTACCAAAAATATTACACTCTGACTGTCACTGTTAATTCTCACAACCTTATGCTTTATTCCAACTATTGAACACAATATTTGTAGCCACACTACTTCTTTATAGGCATAAGTTGTTGTAATGTACTATGCTTATGTAGTGAATAAAGCAATAACTGATTACTTTTTACTCATCAAAATTAATTCCCCACCATATAGCCTGAACACATAAGCACTCGTGGATCTTCTCTTATCAAGATCTTTAGCCCGTTCAACATCCATAAACCCTTGTATATTTACAATATCATTATCTCCAAATTTTCCTTCATAACAGATAGCATAATTTGTAGTTTCATGAAAGTATCTGAAGATCCTCTTCACAATAGTCCAATGTTCCTTTCTTGGATTTGACATATATCTGCTCACTACTCCCACTGCATGTGCAATATCAGGTCTAGTACAAAAATTTGCATACATCAGACTGCCCATAACATTAGCATAAGGAACATGATACATTTATTTAATTTTCTCATCTATTTTAGGACATTGTTCAGTAGATAAATTTTGACCAACCGAATATAGAGTACATACAGGTTTACAATCATGCATCCTAAACTTATATAGTATCAAATCAACATATTTCCTTTAATTTAACCACAACTTTCTATTTTAACGATCCCTTATTATTTCCATACCCAAAATAAATTTTGCAATACCCAAATCCTTCATGTTAAACTCAGAATATAACTGATATTTTAGTAACTTTATCATCTCCCTACTATTACCAATTAACAATATATCATCCACATACAATACAATGATAATAAATTGTTTACCTTCCTTTTTGAAATATACATGGATCTACTTTACTTTTTCCAAGCCCAAGTGTAAAGACAAACCTATCAAAGTTTTAGTTCCACATCCTTTGAGACTGCTTCAACCCATAAAGAGATTTCTTCATCTTGCATACTAGGTCCTCCTTATATTTTATCTTAAAGCATTCTAGTTGTGACATATATATATCTTCATCAAGTTCACCATGTAGAAAAGTTATCTTTACATCCATCTGATCTTTTTCAAAATCAAAAGCAACAGAAATAGAAAATAGAAATCTAATTAAATCTAGTTTAGCTGTAGGATAAAATCTCACCAAAGTCAATTCCCTCAACCCGAGAAAATCATTTTGTTGTCAAGCGAACCTTTTAATTCTTCAAATTTCCTTCTACATTGTACTTCTTCTTGAATAACTACTTACAACCAACAAGTTTTTTGCCAAGGGGTAATTTCACTAGGTCCCATGTCTTATTTTTATCCAGAGACTCTATTTATTCCTCTATAGCCCTTTTCCAAGACTTATTCTCACTTGATTGAAGTGCCTCATTTAAAGTCTTTAGTTCTTCATCAATAATTGATAAATTAAATGCAAAAAAAAAAATTGAAGGACTATACCTATATAGAAATCTTCTCACTCGATCTGATCTCCTAAAAATTGAAGCTCTAAGTTTTGCATATTTAGCTTCCTCCTCACTTTCTTCCTCTAGATATTTCTCTCCAACCTCTCTCTGTAATTCAGGTTCTACCACAAGTTCTTCCTCCTATTCCAATTTTATCTTAACTATTTTTGGTTTTTTTGCTTGGTTGCATTTCCTGTTTTAGAACCCTTTTTGTTTCTCTAAAGATCATATTACGACTATAAACAATATTCTATGTTTATGGGTTCCAAAATTTATATCCTTTAACACTAGTACTATAACCCACAAATATACATTTTTCATATTTATTGTCTAACTTAGTCCTTTTCTCTTTTAGGATAAGCATCACAACCAAAAAATCTTATATGACTGAGAGAGGGTTTCTTACTAGTCTATACTTCCTATGGATTCTTGTCCATAAAAGTTGAGATAGGATATATATTGATAAGATAACAAGCTATTAAAAAAGCTTCTCATAGAATTATTTTCTAACCCTACACCACTTAGCATGCTTTTAGCCTTATCCATCAATGTCATGTTCATTCGTTATACAACCCCATTCTGTTTTGGACTATACATAGTTGTTTTTTGCCTTTCTATTCCACAATCCTTACAAAAATACTCAAATTCATTAGAGCAATACTCACCACCATTATCACTTCACAAACCCTTTATATTTTTCTTTATTTGATTTTATACAAGAGCCTTAAACTCTTTAAATTTATTAAAAATCTCATATTTGTTTCATAGAAAATATACCCAAGTCTTTCTTGAGAAGTCATCTATAAATGTAACAAAATAAATATATTTACCTAATGATGGTACTTTTGCAAGTCCAAACACATCACTGTGAACTATATGTAAATGTCCTTCAGACCTTGTAGCACTACTTGGAAACTTGACTCTAGTTTGTTTTCCAAAAATAGGGTTCTCAAAAAAATCAAAATTTAATGAGCAATAAACAATTCCTTCAGCCATACCTTTCATTTTTAATGTTCAAAATCCTTTCTCACCAATACGTCCCATGCATTGATGCCACAACATTGTATTTGTTGTAGGAATACTTAGAGAAATTTCTATCGTATTATTTTCCTTTACCACTAAAGAGTTATTACAATTGATACTTATAGTGCTAGCCTCAAGTCTGAACAAAGTTCCTATGCGAAATATCCTTACCAAAACCAAATATCCATGAACCATCTTGCAGTTATCCTTATCGAATACCACATTCACACATGCATCATTCATCTTACTCATGGATATCAAATTCTTTGCCAAACCTGGAATATGCAACCCACTAGGAAGGGTTTCAATTCTTCCATATTTTAACATGAGCTTAACTTTTCCTTGACCTATTATTTTATATGTTGAATTGTCTCCCAAGAATACTTTACCTCCATATATATTTTCATATTCACAGAGCCTCTCCCTATGAGGAGTCATATGAAAAGAAGTACCTGAGTCAATTAACCATGAGGCATTGCATTCACTTAAGCATGCTGCAACTAAGAATAAGTACCTTGAATATTCACTTATGGTATTCATTTTTATAGAAGTTCCTTCATCAGATGATCAATTATTATTAGACTTTTTAGATCTGCAATCTCTTTTATAATGCACTGCTTTACCACAATTCTAGCATTTCCTTTTTTTTGGGGCAATAGATTTACCCCTATATTTTGATTTCTTTTCTTTGAATTCATTTTTGTTTATTTCTTTAGAATGACCTCTCACAACCAAGGATTCCTTTTGATGATAATCCTCAAAAAATAATCTCATCTCCTTATACAACAAAGTTCCTACTATATCCTCTACTTTCAATGTAGATGTAGTATTGGTGATAGCCATAACAAGGTTATCCCATGAATCAGGTAATGAACAAACTAAAGTAATACCTTTTTCTTCTTCATCCATTTTTACTTCTATAGTGGTTAATTGACTTACCATAGTGTTAAAAGCATTCCAATATTCAATCACAAAATCACCATCATTCATTCAAAGTGAATACATTTTTTTTCTAAGAAAGAGTTTATTTACCAGTTACTTTGTTTGATACAATGTTCCCAAATTCTTTCATAACAACTTTGATGTGGCCTTTGTAGATACGTTCAATAATATCAAATTAGAGAAGCACAATCTAATAGATCTCCTTGCCTTCCTATCAATTTTGAGCCAATCCTCATCTGTCATTGATGTTGATTTTGTTCCCAAGACCACAATCCACTAATATCTATCAACCAACATATCCTCCATCTTGAGTTTCCATTACTAAAAATTTTATCCATTAAATTTTTTAATCTCTATGTGTGTGCTTCCCATATTTCTCTTTTGCTTGGATTATTTCGCGTACGACTCCCACTCAAGAATTAATTTATCATAGGGTTGAAACCCTTACTCTTCGATCAAAGATAAAACCTAGCTCTGATACCAAATAAAGAGAAATAAATATCCCATATAAACTAAATCAAAAAACTAGTAATTGCAAAATCAAAAGAAAAAGATAAGAAATTCATACATTACAAAATATTTATCCTGGAAACCCTTAATTAGAAAATAACAAGCACAATATTATCTTGTTATTGTATTAACTTGACCATCTCCAATACAATAATATTATTCCTCTGTCTCTTTTCAAACCCTAATGCAAGTACCATATATATAATAAAGGCACATGGACATATTTTTATAATATCATGGGTGAAAAAGCATGAGTTCAAATATAGTAACCCTAAAAGCCCATATGGGTCTAAAAGTAACTTAAAAAACCCTAAAAAGGTTAGCCTCGAACCCTGATGAGTATATGTACAGAGTTTCCAGTACCTTTTAGTGTTAAGCCCACTAGAATAACATGGAAACTATTCAACATATTTTGAAGATTATAACATGAAACTCAGAGAAAAATGAAGCATATTGCAAAACTGGAAAACATAATAAAAAAGAATAAATTATAGTTTTGGAAGATGAAATGAAGGACTTTCACTTATAATAATCACATGAAATTTATATAGCTTAGAGAGCTATATAGTTTCAATACACTGTCCAAATTTTAGAGCAAAAGGATTTATAAATCAAAAGTTATAGCCTATCAAAGTAGGCTACTAATCACTTTTTTAAGAAATAGGATTGTAGTTGCGTTTTTCATTTTTCCCTATTCCATTCAACTTCTCCTTTCACCAAAATGTTACAATCACATGTTTTTACCCTATTATACCCTAATACAAATATTCTAAAGCTATTACAAGAAGTGTAACAATCTATAGCTATTAGAAAACATAAATCTTCCTAGAATGACACATTCTTTTATTCTGTAGTTACAAAATAGGGGCATATTTGTTTTAATTCATTTTTTATGACTTGTAAATGCCACATGGTTAGAATAATATTCCAACATTCTCCCATTTGATGTTGAGAGGGCCAACAATCAGGTCTCTTAGCATAAAAAATTGAGTCTTTGTAACTATTTTTGTGAATATGTCTGCAATTTGGTCTTTGGTGTTACAATAGCTTAGTTTGATCATCTTATTCTCCACCACATACCTGATGAAATGGTACTTGATGTCAAAGTGTTTTGACTGGACATGGTGGATAGGATTTTGTGTCAACTTAATGGCACTTGTGTTGTCACAAAAAAGTGTAGTAGGAGTTCCTTGCTTCTCCCCAATATCTCCAAGAACTTTCCTAACCCACAAGGATTGTGCACTTGCTGATGTGAGTGCAATGTATTCAGATTCTGTAGAAGATAAAGCAATAGTAGCTTATGTTTTGGAACTCCAAGTAATCAATATTGAACCAAGGGAGAAACAATTTCCACTAGTGGACTTTCGGTCATCAAGATTACTTCCCCAATAACTATCACTGAAACCAATCAAATTAAAATTATGAGATGAGGAGTAATGAATGCAAAAATCAATTGTGCCTTACACATACCTCAGTATTCTCTTGGTTACCTTCAAATACAATGTAGAAGGATCAACCATGTACCTTTAACAAAGTGATACTGTATAACAAATATCAGACCTAGTATTGCAAAGAAACATTAAACTCCCAATAATTATTCTATATTTAGTTTTGTTTGCATGATCAACCCCATCATACAAACACAAAATATCTCTATGAAGAACACAAGCTTATACTGAGAGGTGGGGGTGAACATTATAATACCTCTTTTTATTTTTTCCTTTATACTTCAAAAAAGTAAATCAATATACCCAAAGCAATATCAAAACAATGCACAATATCATCCACAAAGTGACACCAATTTTAACGTGGTTCACCCAGAATGCTTGGGCTACATCCACAAAACTTTTCTCTAAAAGTTATCTCAAAGTTCTTTGGGAAACCTTCCCAATTACAATGTTTATGAGCCTCGGCCCAAAGGAGATACCTTCCCCAAATCTAAATTTATGAGCCTCTACTCAAAGGAGATACCTTCCTCCAATCTGAATTTATGAGCCTCTTCTCAAATGAGATACCTTCCCCTCTGCTCTGGAAATGATCCCTCAGAAGATCAACTGCCTCTCTCCTCTTGCCAGCATGTGGAACTCCTTTCCACTGAAGACCTCCTCTCCTCAATGCTTAGCCTAAGAGACCTCTGCCTTCTATGATCACGTCCACAACAGCTCAGCAACCTGTATCAAACACAGTCAGTCGATCTAGTACAAGTCTTCCTCTATCTATCAGATCTGTCCAACTCTTGAACAAATCAATCCTCTGCACATAAGCCTTCTCAAAGACTTTCCAAATCTATCCTCAGGTTCTTCTCAAATAATCAATGCTCTATGTCCTCAATTTCTCTGATAGAACTAACAAACTCAGCTCACAAGTCCTCTGCTAGGACCTGTCCAAAAAATTGCTCACAAGTCCCCATCGGAACCTATCCAAAAACCTGCTCACAAGTCCCCACCGAAACCTGTCCAAAACCTCAGCAAGCTCACCAAGAAAAACTTTCTTAGCATGAACCCACAAAGAGAATTGTTAGAGACCCAATGTGATTCATCAACCTCATAGAAGCATAAAGAGAATTGTTAGAGACTCAATATGTTCTATACTTAACTCCCAATATCAATCTCAAATCTCATAGAAACATAAAGAGAATGGTTAGAGACTCAATATGTTCTATACTTAACTCCCAATATCAATCTCAACTCAATCTCAAATCTCAAAAGAATAAGATAGATGTAGTATATTTTTCTCAAGAACATGAAACACAACCCAATAATTGCCAACCATGCAATATCTCATATAACAATGATACTCATGTTATTTTCACCAACAATTAGGGTTTCAACAACAATTCTCATCAAACAAGGTTTAGTCAACCAACACCATTCAACTCAACATCAACCTTGAAGCATTCAACCAATCATCACAAGAAAAGGAAACAAGTAGAAATCCTTTTCCCTCCAAGGATATTTGAACAAAATAGCCACCAACACAATTTCACCAAATGCAAAGAATAACTTGCTCAAATCAACTCAATGGAGTAAGCCCAAATCATGTATCAAGTAAAGCACTAACTTGATCAAAACAACCTCTATGGAAGCAAATCAACCATTAATATCAAAACAACCAACTAAGGGTTTCACCATCTCAATGCAAGTAGCAAGACTCACAAATATCAACCCTAGTGCACAAAGATTCCACTATCTCAAACCAAAAATTATGCATTCACCAAAAACTCTCCTTAAGGATAACAATGCATAAGTATTCTTCAAAAAACCAGAAAATAGGATTTAAACCTAGCCATTAGGATACCTAGTAGAATACCTTTTCACTCCAACCTTATTTCAGAAAACATACACCAATCATACTCATAAGAAGAATGTGCCCATACCTTTTTCTTGATGATGAAGGGGTCTCATACATTTGCCACAACCACAAAAAACTTCTATGCCAATCTCAAGAAGGTTAGAAAATAAATCTTTCTCACAATGTAATGTAAATCCACAATTACACCTTATTACTCCTCTCACTCAACTTATTATACCTCTCCAATTAATTTTAACATAAAATACCTTTTAATTTCACAAATATCTAAACTCTTATAACTCCCAATTGAAAGCTTTAAATTAAATTTTAAACAAAGCCTTATGACTCCCTCTTTGTAAAACTTATTTCTCTAAACTTTAATCACAAAAGAAACTTTGAGTCATACCTTTGAAAATAAAACATTGGTGCGGATGGGTTTTGACCCTCCAACCTTCATCAACTCAAAACTATCCGTGGCCACCTGCGCTATCCACTTGGATGAGAATACAATGGAAAAAAACCTATGTAACTCCTTCGTCCTCTTCCAATAATAAAAAAATTAACGCCGCTGCGACTTGACCTTAGGACCTCCCAGATCGCAGCACCTTTATTCGAACAAGCAACCAACTCCTCCACACTATCAGATGGAAACAAAAAACATGAATATCAGCCTTATTTTCTTTTTATCCTTTCGTAAATTATGAAACCCTCACTTACTGCCACATCACTGAAAATTTTGAATCACATGCTCTATACTTGCTTGAAAAACGATATTGTTCGTCCCTTCTTTAACTGCACCTTCCAATGTCATATCAAATTTTTGATCGCATCATTAGCAAATTCAAATATTAAAACAATGGCTCAACTACCAACATTTGATTTGCTCCCTTTATATATAAGGTATATGTTTTAATAAAAGCGTCGGCCCTTTTTAACATGATTTCCGTCGGTGGAAAATATTTTAATTTAATTTTAAAATTTTAATTTAAATTTTAAATAAATAAAATTTAAACTAAATATTTAAAATTAAATATCTCCATCACCGGGGCACCTTTTTCAATGAAACGAAAATCCAACTTGGGTTTTAAGAAAAACCCATTTCAAATTTGTTGTCCATGGTTTTAAATAAAACCTTTTATTTTGTCTGCCTTGGTTTTCACAAAAACCCTTCCTTGAACTTAGATTCTTTTGACATCAAATCAAATTCCTTCAAAAGCTTCTTGACATCAATGACAACTTATACACTTGAGCAAAGGCAATGTACCCAAAGTACCCAAAATTGCCAACACTCTATGTGCAATTGGAGTAGCTACAGGCTTGAAATCAATCATACCAAACTTCTTCGACATGTCCTTTGAATACTTTGTTTGACAATGAAAAATATCATTACTAGTTTGATGTAATTCCATGCCTAGAAAGTAACTCATCAAACCAAGATCAGTCATATCAAATTCTCTTTTCATGTCCTCCTTAAAATCATCATTCATTGAAGGACTACTTCCCATAAACAACAAATCATCAAAATACAAGTACACAATGATAATGTCATTACCTTGTGTCTTGTAGTATAATGTAGGCTCACTCTCGCTTCTTTGAAAGCCACACCTTTGGAAGTATTCATGAATTCTTTGGTACCAAGCTCTTGGAGCTTGCTTCAACCCATACAAAGCCTTATTCAATCTATAGACCTGATATTCTTTGCCATGGACCTAAAAACCTTGAGGTTGTGTCACATACACCTCTTCATCAAGATACCCATTAAGTAAAGTACTTTTTACATCCATGTGGTGCACACTCCATCCTTTGTGAGTAGCCAAAGAGAGCACCATTCTCACTATATCTTACCTTGCTATAGGAGCAAAAGTCTCCTCATAGTCTATGCCAAAATTTTGTGTAAAGCCTTTGGCAACCAATCTAGCCTTGTATCTCTCAATGGAACCATCACTGTGCCTTTTGATCTTGTAGACCCATTTGCAGCCAACACATTTTCTATCTTTGGGTAGTTCAAACAATTTCCAAGTGTCATTGTTTTCAATAGAATGCATTTCTTCATTCGTTGCCTTCATCCACAACTTGTTAGAAGCAACATGTTCATAACAAGAAGGTTCAAAATCATCCACAACTTTTGAAACAAGAGCATAATTAACAATATCACCTTTGGGGTCTCCATTGTCTTCATATCCATACATGTGCAAATTCTCAAGCCTTTACAAGACTTGGTTCATTTCTTGATGCTGGCCTCTTGTCAATATTCTATTGAAGTTGGTGTCAATGATTTGAGATGGTGGATTATCCTTCAATAGTATCTTTCTCTTCACATTTGCAGATGGTTATGGATATGCGTAAAAGCTTGTAGGAACTTCTTATTGGCTTGCTCTTGGACTTGAAGATGAACTTGTGGATCCCATGTGAGATGGTGACATAAAATAAGTGCTTCTGTACAAAGAATATTTAGTAGAAATATGGCTGGGCTGAACACTTTCTTGGCTAATTGGAACAATATCTTCAAACACATCATAATAAACACATAATTTTTTAGACTCCCAATTTCCCCCTTCATCAAAAATTGCATCTCTAGATACAACAATTTTTCTAGAATGAGTATTAAAGAATCTATAGGCCTTAGATTGCTCACTATAACCAATGAAAATCATCTTCTCACTCTTAGAATCAAGCTTTTTTCTCTTCTCATAATTCACATGCACAAAAGCAACACTCCTAAAAACTCTAAAGTGTTGTACATTTGGCTTCTTTCCAAACCAACATTCATAAGGAGTACTATGCTCTAGACTCCTAGTAGGACTTCTATTAAGAATATAATTAGCAGTCCTAGTTGCTTCAGCCCAATAAAATGAATTAAAAACTTTAGTTTGCATCATCTATCTTGTCATCTCCACCAAAGTCCTATTATTTCTTTCAGCCACCCCATTTTTTTGAGGTGTGTAGGGGCTGGTCTTTTGCCTCTTGATGTCAAACTCCCTAAAAACTCTTCAAATTCATTAGAAAAAAATTCACCTCCTCTATCACTCCTCAAACATTTGATGGTATGCCCACTTTTATTATCAACAAGTTATTTAAAATATTTGAAGCAAAAAAAAGCCTCAGATTTATGCTTAAGGAAATAAACCCAACAATATCTTGAAAAATCATCAATGAATGTGAGAAAATAGAAAGCTTTACCAATACTTTGAGTTGGAATTAGTCCACAAATGTCCTTATGAACCATCTGAAGTGGATATTGGGCCCTCCAAGCTTCACCTTTGGGAAATAGCCCCCTTGTTTGTTTACCAAGAGCACACCCATCACAAATATCCTTGGTGTCTTCTACTTTTTGTAAAACATACACAAGTGGTGAAAGCATCCTCAAACTATGAAAATTCAAATGCCCAAATCTCAAATGTCATAGCCTCCTTTTATATTCAATACCCACACAAGCAAGTTCTCCCCCTTGCTCAACAAACCTCAATGGAAACAATTTGTTCTTAGTCATCTACACTTTTGTGATCAACATTCTATTATTATCATAAATCTTGCACATTTTAACCTCAAAAACCAATTTGTAATATTTTTCTAACATTTTCCCAATTCTCATCAAATAATGCTTCAAATCAAGTGCATAATAAATATCTTTTACCTTCAATTTACCTCTTTTTGTAGGAACCTCCATGTCCCCTTTTGCAACCACCTCCAAGCTCTTTCTCATATCCAAGCCGGATATTTGAATGATAAGAATGGTCAAGAGAAGAAAATAACTCCTTGCCATTCATGTGGTTTGTGCACCCACTATCAAGGATCCATGTCTCATTGGTGAAACATTTTGGTCTATCATAGGAGAGAAATGCTTGCTCTTCATGGAGCGCTCCATCTTCATTTGAGTAGAACAATGTCTCATCTTCAAATAAGTCTTCCTCTCCATAATTTTATGATCTATTAGAGTATTTTTTCAGCCTACAATCCTTCTCAAAATGACCATATTTGTTACAATGATAACATTCAACATTTCTCATGCCTCTACCTCTACCTATTCCTCTTGCATTTGATCCTCCTCTTGAAGCATGGGCTTGATGATCACCTTCAAAATTTTGATCTCTGCCTCTTCCTCTACCAAAGGAGCCTCTTATTCATCCTCTTCTATTTCTGCCTCTTCCTCTAGAGCCTCTCCCTTGTCCTCTTCCATGTGCATCATTTCCTTTGATAGAAAAGGCTTGTTCTTCACTAGAAATGGCTTGCTTTTTCTTTTCTTCTCTCTTACGAATTATTTCTTCATGAGATGTAAGAGTACCAATTAATTGGTCAAGGTCCATGGTGGAAAAATCCTTTGATTCTTCAAGCATAAGGGCAACATTATCCCATTTCTCTGTCAAATTTATGAAAACTTTCTTAATTACAACTGGTTTCTCCACATTTTCACCAATAGTGGACATTTTATTTACCACTAACTTTAATCTCACACAATAGTCTCCTACATCTTCATTATCTTACTGCCATAGGTTATCAAATTATCTTCTCAAGGTCTGAAGATTTACCTCTTTCACTTTATCATTTCCTTGATAATTTTCTTTCAAGTCTTCACAAGCCTCGCTCTCAGAAAGAGCAGATTGCAAATGGTACAAAGCAAGAAAATTCTTGCTCTCTTTCTCCCTCATATCTTTAGCTTCATCCGATGTTAACATAGTCCAATTTGATGGTTTTGTGTAACATTCATAAATAATGCTCCACAAGTGTTTTCCATTTAACAAAGTCCTCATTTTGATGCTCCAATATTCATAGTTTGATCCATCAAACTCTGGAAGTGGAAGTGAGTTTTAGTTTCTTGCCATTACAACAATCTACAACAATGAACTAAAATATCCAAGAAATTTTAAATTAGAACTTCAAGAACAACCTATAGCCTTCAAACCCAACAACTCAGTCTACCAAGCTCTAATACCAAATGAATATTATAACATGAAAATCAGAGAAAAATGAAGCTTATTGCAAAACTGGAAAACGTAGTAAAAAAGAAGAAATTGCAATTTTGGAAGATGAAATTAAGGCCTTGCACTTATCATAATCATGTGAAATTTATACAACTTAGAGAGCTATATAACTTAAATACATTTTCCAAATTTTAGAGTAAAAGGATTTATAAATCAAAATTTATAGCCTCTCAAAGTAGGCTACTAATAACTTTTTTCAGAAACAGGACTGCAACTGCATTTTTTGTTTTTCCCTATTCCATTCAACTTCTCCTTTCACCAAAATGTTACAATCACATGTTTTTACCCTATTCTACCCTAATACAAATATTCTAAAACTGTTACAAGAAGTGTAACAGTCTATAGCTGTTAGAAAACTGAAATCTTCCTACAATGACACGTTCTTTTAATCTGTAGTTACAAAATGGGGGGCATATTTGCTTTACTTTTTTTTTGCTGACTTGTAAATGCCACATGGTCAGCAACATATTCCAACATATTTCCAACAAGAAAAATATTTAGTGGCCAATGAAGCCACATTGAAGATTGAAAACTTCACATTGAATAAGAGGTCCATAGAAGACCCTTTTTGAAGAACTTCCATAGTTGGAATATTGAGCATTGAGAAGGACTAACAAAAGTCCTATTGCATATTTCAGTAGTAGCAGATTTAGGAGATCCAAGAAGGAGATCTCATTGCAAAACTTCCATAGCTAAATATTGAAGAGATCAAGGAAGGTCTCATTGAAGTATTTTTGAAGCTACAACATTAAATACCTTGGAGAAGTCTCAAGGAGAAACAAGGAGAAGGCTTGGAGAGCCTCATTGAAGGAGGAATCAATATTAGAATGCATTGTTTTCATAATCCACTCGTTGATCTCATTCTCTTGATTTAGATTTAATCCTAATGGATTACAATAAAGGTTTTAAAATATTTATTGTAACACATATTTGAGCGTTTACGACATGCCTTCATTCCTTAGTAGTTAGTCTCTCCTAAATGAATTCTCCTAGAGTACTTACTTCATGCTCATACTTTTCCTCCTTGCAATCACAATGCATGTTTACTTTCTAAAATAAAATAAAAAAATGAAACTTGCTCCCATATCTGAAATCATATAGTTTTTATATAATTTTATACTTTAAATTATATATATTAATTAATATATTTTAAGATTAAAATATTACAAATCATTTTAATATTTTATATGCTAAAATTTATAAATAAATAAAAATTACAAATAAATTATAAAAACTTAAAAAATAAATTTAAAAAACCTATAAAAAACCTAAATTCAAACCATAATCACAAGTTTAAATTTTTTTAAAAATATTTAAAATTAATTTTGTTTTTAAAATAATATTCGATGTTAAACCCACTTAAAAGTATTTATTTTATCAACTTGTTAAAACACAATGTTGGTTGGTGCACCCATCAAGGTCGTTGGTGGCCGTGAAAAAGTGGACACATTGAAAAACTCCTATAAGTTGTTGGTTCCAAACACTAGCTTCTTCTTGTTTTCCCTTTACTCACATATTATCTTTATGATTTTCAGCTATATTGTTTTCCAATCTATTTGCAAGGGTTTATTTAAGCATCTTAATAATTTGAGAAGGTTTATTGTTAAGATTTTCAAATTTTAATATTTGATTTTTAATTAATATATATTAAAAATAAAAATTTAATTTAATAATATTTTTATTTTAATTATTTAATATTATTTTGATATAGATATTGTAATAATAAGAACATTAAACTTTTTAATAGAATTTTAAATTTAATTTATAGAAAATATATCTCGAATGTACAGATTTTTGTTATGTAAGGCATACCATTCTGTCTTTATATTTTTATTCATAAACCTAAATTCCAAATTCTCTTTCAAAAAATGTGTTACTATAAATCAATTTCCATTTAGGCAATAAAAGGACAATGGACAAACTTCAGCAGATAAAGATCCTCACATAATAATATGACTTTCTGTTTTCTCCAAATTCCATACTCTCTTTTAAAAAATGTGTTACCATAAATACAACGCGTTAAATAAGTACAACACGTATTGAAGGAACAATTAAGTTTTTTTACATAAGTTAAATTATATATTTATTAGTAGTTGAACATGATCTTAAGAACTCTGTGGTTTGAACCCTGCGCAGAGTTGCCCTGCGCAGCCAACTCTCCTATGTAACCCAAAAAAAACTTATATATTTATTAATGTTTGAACATGATCTTTAGAAAAAATATTTAAAGTGAAATGTTATTAGTTGTAAAAAGATGAAAAGAGTTCGAATCTATTCTTAAAAAAAAGTAGAGTGGAGATTTGGAGGCCTGAGGAAAATGTCCCATTACAAGATTTGTGGATTGAAAACTCTTATTTGGAGATTGATGAGTGAAGAGAAATAAAGAGCCCAAATAAACTAAATAAAAAAAACAGTAATTACAAAATCAAAAGAATAAGATAGCAGTTTCACTCATTACAAAATATTTATCCTGGAAACCCTCGATAGGGAAAAAGCAAGCATAATATTATCTTATTATTATATTAAATTGACTGTCTCCATTACAACAATATTCTTTCTCTATCTCTTTTCAAACCCTAATGCAAGTGTGATATATATAAAAAAGGCACATGCCCGAATTTTTACAATATCAGGAGTAAAAAATCATGGGTTCAAACATAATAACCCTAAAATCCCATATGGATCTAAAATTAACTTAAAAAACCCTAAAAGTTTTAGCCCCAAATCTTGGCAAGTATAGGTATAGAGTGTCCAATACCTTTTAGTGTTAACCCCACCAAAATAACATGGAAAATATTCAACATATTTCTAACAGTCTCCCACTTGTTGAATACTTTCCATAGGGGCTAACAACTACCGTTATCAACTATCAAGGGAAACCATGCCCATAGATATTCTACACCAAGAAGATTTTTGAGCAAGTACAACGTTTGTTAACGAGTCAAAAATATTTTTCTTTTGTAGTGAATAAAGCAACAACTGATTATTTTTAATCATCCAACTTACTGTCCCTCCAAAAGTCCTGAACACATAAGCACTTGTGGATCTTCTCTTATCAATATATTTAGCCCATTCAACATCTACAAACCCTTGTATATTTACAATATCATTGTATCCAAATTTTTCTTCATAACAGATAGCATAATTTGTAGTTTCATGCAAGTATCTGAAGATCCTGTTCACAACAATTCAATGTTCCTTTCTTGGATTTGACATTTATCTGTTAACTACTCCCACTACATGTGCAATATAAGGTCGAGTACAAATCATTGCATACATCAGATTGCCCACAATATTAGCATAAGGAACATGATATATTTCTTCAATTTCCTCATCTATTTTAGGACACTTTTTTAGTAGATAAATTTTGACCAACCGGATATAGAGTACATACAGGTTTACAATCATGCATCCTAAACTTATGTAGTATCAAATCAACATATTTTATTTGATTTAACCATAACTTTTTATTTGCACGATTCCTTATTATTTTCATACCCAAAATAAATTTTGCAGCACCCAAATCCTTCATGTCAAACTCAGAAGATAACTGAGATTTTAGTAACTTTATCATCTCCCTTCTATTAACAATTAACATCATGTCATCCACATACAATACAATGATAACACAATTTTCACCTTTCTTTTTGAAATATACACATGGATATACTTTGTTTTTTTCCAAGCCCAAGTGTTAAGACAAACCTATCAAATTTTTGGTTCCACATCCTTGGAGACTGCTTCAACCCATAAATAGACTTATTTAGCTTACATACCAGGTCCTCCTTACCTTTTATCTTAAAGCATTCTAGTTATGACATATATATATCTTCATCAAGTTCACCATGTAGAAAAGTTGTCTTTACATCTATCTGATCTATTTCAAAATAAAAAGCAACAAAAATAGCAAATAGAAATTTGTTTGAAGCTAATTTATTTGTAGGAGAAAATCTCACTAAATTCAATTCCCTCAACCCGAGAAAATCATTTTTTTGTCAAGCGAACCTTTTATTTCTTCAACTTTCCTTCTACGTTGCACTTCTTCTTGAATAACCACTTACAACCAACAAGTTTTTTGCCAAGGGGTAATTTCACTAGGTCCCATGTCTTATTTTTATCCAAAGACTCCATTTCTTCCTCCATAGACCTTTTCCAAGACTTATTCTCACTTGATTGAAGTGCCTCCTTTAAAGTCTTGGGTTATTCATCAGTAACTAATAAATTAAATGTAGAACAAAAATTTGAAGGACTATACTTGTCTAGAAATATTCTCACTCGATTTGATCTCCTAAAAATTGGAGTTCTAGGTTCTGCATCTTCAAATTCCTCCTCACTTTCTTCCTCTAGATATTCCTCTCCAAACTCTCTTTGTAATTTAGGTTCTACCACAAGTTCTTCCTCCTATTCCAAATTTATCTGAACTATTTATGGTTCTTTGCTTGGTTGCATTTCCTATTTTAGAACCCCTTTTGTTTCTCTAAAGATCACATTATGACTGTAAATAACCTTCTATGTATTTTGGTTCCACAACTTATATCCTTTAACACTAGTACTATAACCCAAAAATATGTATTTTTTATATTTATAGTATATCTTAGTCCTTTTCTCTTTTGGGACATACATATAAGCATCACAACCAAAAACCCTTATATGATTGAGAGAGGGTTTCTTACTAGTCCATACTTATTGTGGAGTCGTGTTTACCAAAGCTAAGGTAGGAGATCTATTGATAAGATAACAAGATATTAACAAAGCTTTTGCATAGAATTTCTTTTCTAACCTTACACCACTTAGCATGCTTTTAGCCTTATCCATCAATGTCCTATTAATTTGTTCTGTAACCCCATTATGTTGTGGACTATACAGAGTTTTTTTTTGCCTTTATATTCCACAAACCTTACAAAAATACTCAAATTCATTAGAGCAATACTCACCACCATTATCACTTCACAAAATATTTATCTTTTTCTTTATCTGTTTTTCTACAGAGCCTTAAACTCTTTAAATTTATTAAAAACCTCATATTTGTTTCGTAGAAAATTTACTTAAGTCTTTCTTGAGAAGTGATCTATAAATGTAACAAAATATATATATTTACCTAATGATGCTACTTTTGCAGGTCCAAACACATCATTGTGAACTAGATGTAAATGTCCGTCAGACCTTGTAGCACTACTTGGAAACTTGACTCTAGTTTGTTTTCCAAAAACACAGTTCTCAAAAATTCAAAATTTAATGGACAATACAAAATTCCTTCAGCCATACCTTTCATTTTTAATTTTCAAAGTCCTTTCTCACCAATATACCCCATTCATTAATGCCACAACATTGTCTTTGTTGTAGGAATACTTAGAGCCATTTCTACTGTATTATTTTCCTATACCACTGAAGAGTTATTGCAATTAATACTTATAGTGCTAGCCTCAATTCTGAACAAAGTTCTTGTGCAAACTCTTCTTGCCAACACCAAAGATACACAAACCATCTTGCGGTTATCCTTATCAAATACCACATTCACACTTGCATCATTCATCTTACTCATGGATATCGTATTCCTTGCCAAACTTGAAATATGCAACACACCAGGAAGGGTTTCAATTCTTTCATCTTTTAGCATGAGCTTGACTCTTCCTTGACCTATTATTTTATATGTTGAATTTTCTCCCAAGAAGAATTTACTTCCATATATCTTTTCATATTCACAGAACCCCTCCCTATGAGGAGTCATATGAAAAGAAGCACCTAAGTCAATCAACCATGAGTCATCATATTTACTTGAGCATGTTGTAGCTAAGAATAAGTCCCCTAAATCTTCATTTATGGTATTCTTTTCTACAGAAGTTACTTTATCAGATGATCAATTATTATTAGCCTTTTTAGATATGCAGTCTCTTTTATAATGCACTGCTTTACCATAATTTTAGCATTTACTCTTTTTTGGGGCAACAAATTTACCCCTAGATTTTGATTTCTTATCTTTGGATTCATTTTTGCTTCTTTCTTGAGAATGACCATCTCACAACCAAGGATTTATTTTGATGATAATCCTCAAAAGAGTTTCGTCTCATCTCCTCAGATAACAAAGTTCCTACTATATCCTCTACTTTCAATGTAGATGTAGTATTGGTGATAGCCATAACAAGGTTATCCCATGAATATAGGAATGAAAAAATTAAAGTAATAAATTTTTCTTCTTCATCCATTTTTACATCTACAAAGGTTAATTAACTTACCATAGTGTTAGAAGCATTCAAATGTTCAACCATAAAATCACCATCATTCATTCAAAGTGAATACATTTTTTTCTAAGAAAGAGTTTATTTACTAGTGACTTTGTCTGATACAATGTTCTCAACTTCTCTCATAATAACTTTGATGTGGTCTCTATAGATACATTCAATAATATCGAATCAGATAAGCACAATCTAATAGATCTCCTTGCCTTCCTATCGATTTTTAGTCAATCCTCATCTGTCATTGATGTTGGTTTTGTTCCCAAGATCGCAATCCACTAATCTCTATCAAACAACAGATCCTCTATCTTGAGTTTTCATAAATCAAAATTTTGTCCATTAAATTTTTTAATCTCTATCCATGTGCTTCTCATCTTTCTTCTTTGCCTAGATACTTTCGCTATGACTCCCACTCAATAATTAATTTATCACAGGGTTGAAAACCTTACTCCTCAAATAAAGATAAAACCTAGCTCTGATACCAAATGAAGAGAAATAAAGAACCCAAATAAACTAAATCAAAAAAGCAGTAATTGCCAAATCAAAAGAAGAAGATAGCATATTCACACATTACAAAATATTTATCCTGGAAACCCTCAATAAGGAAATAACCAGCACAATATTATTTTCTTATTGTATTAACTTGACTGTCTCCAATATAATAATATTCTTTCTCTGTCTCTTTTCAAACCCTAATGCAAGTGCGATATATATAACAAAGGCACATACACGGATTTTTACAATATCATGAGTGAAAAAGCATGAGTTCAAATATAGTAACCTTAAAATCCCATATAGGTCTTAAAATAACTTAAAAAACCCTAAACATTTTAACCCTTAACCCCTATGAATATAGGTACAGAGTGTCTAGTACCTTTTAGTGTTAACACCACCAGAATAATATGGAAAATATTCAACATATTTCCAACAAGAAAAAGATCTAGTGGCCAAGGAAGCCACATTGAAGAAGAGGTCCATAGAAGACCCTTTTTGAAGAACTTTCGTAGTTGGAAGATTGAGCATTGAGAAGGACTAACAAAATTCCTATTGTGTATTTCAGTAGTAGCGGATTTATAAGATCCAAGAAGGAGATCTCACTTTGAAACTTCCATAGCTAAATATTGAAGATATCAAGGCATGTCTCATTGAAGTATTTTTGAAGCTGTAAGATTAAAGACCTTGGAGAAGTCTCAGGGAGAAACAAGGAGAAGGCTTGGAGAGCCTCATTAAAGGAGAAATCAACATTAGAATGCATTGTTTTCATAATCCACTTGTTGATCCCATTCTCTTGATTTAGATTTAATTCTAATGGATTACAATAAAGATTTTAAAATGTTTATCGTAACACATATTTGAGTATATACAACATGCTTTCATTCCTTAATAGTTGGTCTCTCCTAGATGAATTCTCCTAATGTACTTACTTCGTGCTCATACTTGTTTCCTCTTTGCAATCACAAACCATGTTTACTTTCTAAAATAAGAAAAGATGAAACTCGCTCCCATCTATGAAATCATATAGTTTTTTTGTAATTTTATACTTTAAATTATATCTATTAATTAATATATTTTAATATTAAAAAATAACAAATTATTTTAATATTTTATATGCTAAAATTTATAAATTAAAAATAAAAAATAAAATAAATTTAACAAATAGATTATAAAATATTTTAAAAAAATTAAATTAAATTCAAACGATAATCACAAGTTAAAAAAATTAAAAATATTTAAAACTAATTTAATTTTTAAAATAAATATTTGATGTTAAACCCACTTAAAAAATATTTCTTTTATCAACTTGTTAAAACACAATGTTGATTGGTGCACCCATCAAGGTCGTTGGTGGCCGTTTATGTGAAAAAGTGGACACATTGAAAAACTCCTATAAGTTGCTGGTTCCAAACACTAGCTTCTTCTTGTTTTCCCTTTACTCACAAATTATATTTATGGTTTTCAGCTATATTGTTTTACAGTCTATTTGCGGGTGCTTATTTAAGTATATTAATAATTTGAGAAGGTTTATGGTTAAGATTTTCAAATTTTAATATTTGACTTTTAATTAATATATTAAAAATAAAAATTTAATTTAATAATATTTTTATATTAATTATTTAATATAATTTTAATATAGACATTGTAATAATAAAAACATTAAATATTTTTTAATAGAAATTTAAATTTAATTTATGGAAAAGATAGTTTGAATGTATCGATTTTTGTTATGTAAGGTATGTCATTCTAAAAAAAAATAGGTCTTTATGTTTTTATTCATCAACCTAAATTCCAAATTCTCTTCCAAAAAAATGTGTTACCACACATCAATTTCCATTTTAGGCAATAGAAGGACAATGGACAAACTTCAGGAGATAAAGATCCTCACATAATAATATGACTTTCTATTTTCTCCAAATTCCATACTCTCCTTTAAAAAATGTGTTACCATAAATGGACAATCGACAAACTTCAGCACATAAAGGTCGTACTAAATACAATGCCTTAAATAAGTACAACACGTATTGAAGGAAAAATTAAATTTTTGTACATAAGTTAACTTATATATTTATTAGTGGTTGAACATGATCTTTAGAACTTTGTGGTTTGAATTCTATGTTGTCACTTACTAAAAATAGTTGTTGTAGCCAACTCTCTTACGTAACCAAAAAAAACTTATATATTTATTAATTTTTGAACATGATATTTAGAAAAAATATTTAAAATGAAATTTTATTAGTTGTAAAAAGATGAAAAGAGTTTGAATCTATTCTTTAAAAAAAGTAGATTAATTTTTTTGTTAGAGATGCTCCCAATCTTCATTTTTACTTAAGAGTGATAATTTCTCTCTCCAAGTAAGTTAGGGGTAAAATCTAACTATAAATAGGGGTCACAAGTTCCATTGTAAACATCTATTGGCCATGATAATTTAGAGCTACACTTTATAAAATCCACTTTGTACTTTTTATCTCATGAAATTTATGAGAATTTAGAAAGTCCTTTGCATTCCATCACTGGCACTACCCTCTTGGTTTGTAAAGTGCATAGTGATTGAGGCATAGCACTTTTGTGCCAACTTGTCATTTGCTTAACAATTTCATACTTGATGAATAGGAAACATTAATGTTGTTTGGATTTTCATATGTTAGTTAATCACACACTTCCTTGCTATGGTTATGGTCATATTTTAGTTTGAACCCCTCCCACCCTTGAACTTTAAAATTTAATTTTCATGTATTTTAATTTTTTTTATTTTACTACCCAGATGTTGTAGGTGGGTTGGAAAGGAGAGGGCAATCCTCCAAGGGAGATCCCAGGTTCAAATCTCCACCCTACCAAAAAGTTTAATTGGGTACCTAAAATCTAATTGATAATGTTGGTGCGGGAAGGGTCAGGTGCGACTCTCGTGTGACTTTGATGGTGTAGAACCCCTTGTTCGTGGTCTCTCAGACCAAGGTGGTCCCACAAGAGGTTTTTCGCTTAAAAAAAATTGTATTTTACTTTCATGCAATTAGTGTAAATTTAGCATAGGAGAATTCAATGGGGGTAATGGGGAATTGTCCTCAATCTAGGGGTTAGAGGAATCCACTAGCCCTTCCTTTCAACTTTGTTGAAACTAGAATTTGAGTGCATTATTAAGTTAGAAGTCAGACAATTCGCCATTTCAGCATTTGCATACATAGTTTTTTTAGGTATTTTATGAAACATATCATCATGTAAGTCTCAGAAACTAAAATTAAATATAAATAGGGATGTATGGATGATCCAAACAACTTCTAGGGATTCCTTACTCTAAAATACGTTAGTTTTTAGCTTTTGTAAGAGACTTCTCAAAGGTGTGGAACCAAACTTATATATGGAAAATTTTAAAAGGAACCCACTACATGAAAGCAACCTCCTCATTTATCCAAGGAAGTTAAAAAAAAAATTAAGTATGGTTTTTAGCTAAGGAACAATACGAGTTATATGTTACAATGTTAGAGAATTCTCTCTTGCTTCCAAATATTGTCTAAAAGACTAAATTTTCCACTAGTCTG
This sequence comes from Wollemia nobilis, assembly GCA_028583015.1. NCBI lineage: Eukaryota > Viridiplantae > Streptophyta > Pinopsida > Araucariales > Araucariaceae > Wollemia > Wollemia nobilis. Next base: position 3,510,475 of record JAQPPZ010000755.1, on the reverse strand, counting down.
CCCCTTCCTTGTGATGTGAATGCCCTTTTTCCTCCCTTCTTGCTAGAGAGAACCAATGAGAAATATTTTACCTCCTCTCATACCCAAAAAAAGGTTTTAATATATTTTCCCTCTCTAAAACTAGTCCACTCCTCAAGGTTGGGCGTCATCCAAAATAGGTTTAATTTTTATAAAAATAACTAGTTTTGCTAAGAATGGTGTGATGGAGACAACGAAATGGTTTCATGTAAACTTATTCACGTTTTTTGGACATGGAAACTCCCTATTCTTCATTCCTAAAAACTTTACCTTCCATAAAATGGAAATACCACCAAAAGAGAGTCTTTATAATTTTAAGGTTGGTTTAGGATTTAGCACCCAAAAAGGTCATCTCTCACTAAGATATATTATGTGCCAAGAGCGATATTATGTGCCAAGAAAGGAAAATAAAGGGTGTTTATGATAATTAATGCCAAGGTGAATATAAAAGGATTATTAGATTTCATACATAGCTAGAGTTCATAATGATAACATTGGAGACCCTAGTTAACGTAGTGTCAAAGATCAAGGTTGTAATAGGCCCCTAAATGCAGTATTATACAATCAATGCCATACTTAACAACACTTGACTGACATTGAAGGAGATAATTCTTTGTTGGATAGAACATAGACTACAGGTTGTACCTAGTCGATGATAATAGCCTGGCATTGGATGTTGGGAATGCATGAGCTCTTGACATGGCAGTTGTAGATAACAAGGGATGTGGTGATAGTAACCAATAGCTGACATGGTAGAAGGGGACAAATGAGAGCATGCCTGAAATAATACCAAAATAATTTGTAAATTTTATTTCATTGTTGTAGTCAATTGAGTTCTATTTTGGCAACCACACATGTAGCTTGTTAGCAACTAGTCAATTATTGTTGACTCAGCACAACTGGTAGTAATTTCTAAGAATATGATAAGGTAGTTTTGCATGCATTGGTTTGTAAATCCATTTTGAAACTTCACTTTTCTATTTTCAACCTCTCCACCATGGCAAATAAGATCCTATGTAGGCAGATGACCAGTTTTGACTGTAGTTACACTTGTTTCTTGTCTTCATTTATTGATAAGACTACCTATATATTTGCATGGATATTTTCTATTGTAATAACATAAATATGAAGGTAATAGAGGACATTTCCCTCTACATTATAAATAAGAGGAACAACACTAGGACATAACATAGATAGAGAGGAAATATACTATTATGCTACTGGAACTTTAGTTGATATCCATTATAGCTTGTAAAGACATTCTGATCTAAAATAATATTATGCTTTAAATTATTGTTACCTTCCATTTCATGTGAGTTGAGTTTAGTTTTTTACCTTCCATATTGATGCGGAGCAAGGGCCCACCCCTTGCTAGGTGGAAGATACCATTTTTTTGTATTTTCATTTGTTATAATCTAGATTAAGTTATTATTTTTTGTGTGTTTCATTTGCTATAGAATAGGTTAATTTGTTATTTTTCTTGCATTTTATGACTATAATATAGCTGCTTCATTTCATCTCTTGAGAGGAATAGTTATCCAAATTAGCTTTAGATTAATATTGTCATAGCTTAGTGTGAAAGAATAGTTATTTTATGCTTCATTTTCTTCTCTATTCTTTACTTCATTTTAGTTGTAGTTATTTCCATTTCTAGAAAGTTGTTGTTGGAATATATTACATTATTTGGTTCTTTACTAATGTACCATCATGGGTACATATTTATATTAGGATTTTATTAGGACTTAAGTACTTTATTAAAGCAATGTAATAAATGCACAGGTGTTAAAATGTGCAATGATATAAATGTGCATGTAGTCCACATGTACATAAATCCTTAGAATATAATAGTGAGGTGTCATAGGAATATTTAAGGCAAAGAGTTGCATCTCATTATAAATAGGCCCTCACAGAGTAGAAGATAGAGAGGATTTTAGAGCGCATAGATAGAGTAGTAGTAGATACAGTGTAGATCAATTTTTGCAAATATGAAGAGGTAGTGACATCCATTGAAGAGCATTGTATATTTTTGTGAGATTTCATATATGAGCATTTCTTGAGCATTGTATCAAGTTTTATATCATATTTTTATGCATATTATTTAGTCATTATCATAGTCATAACATTGCATGTTTATTTTCATATTTGTGGTTGCATTTCCTTTAAGTTTAAAGCTTCAAAAGCTAACAGTGGTATTAGAGCACTAGGTAGATCAATAGGAAATAGAGAGAGCCACAAAAGAGATTGAGAGGATATTGTAAATATTATTTTAATATTTTTGAAATTTACTATTGGATAGAGTTTTTCCATGGAGTTGCATAAAAACTTTTGAAGACTAAAACTCAACATTGCTCTCACTAGATTGACAATCCAACTAGTGAAGATTGTTTTCTATAGATTTATAGAAATTTCTTTTATCATTGCCTAATACTTTGTTGTAGAAGAAAGGAGATTCAAAGAAAGTTGGGAAGCTTCCTACAAGAGCTAGGAATAATATCTTCTTTAGAATCAATCTAGTACCTGAAGCAACAAGTTGTAGACTGGAGATTTGGAGGCTTGAGGAAAAGGTCCCATTGTAGGATTTGCGGATTGAAAACTCTTATTTGGATATTGAGAAGAAGATCTAGTGGCCAAGGAATCGACATTGAAGATTGAAAACCTCACATTGAAGAAGAGGTCCATAAAAGGCCCTTTTTGAAGAAATTTCATAGTTGGAAGATTGAGCATTGAGAAGGACTAACAAAAGTCCTATTGCATATTTTAGTAGTAGCAGATTTATGAGATCCAAGAAGGAGATCTCACTACGAAACTTCCATAGTTAAAGATTGAAGAGATCGAGGAAGGTCTCATTGAAGCATTTTTGAATTTGCAAATATTAAAGACCTTGGAGAAGTCTCAAGGAGAAACAAGGATAAGGCTTGGAGAGCCTCATTGAAGGAGAAATCAACATTAGAATGCATTGTTTTCATAATCCACTTGTTGATCCCATTATCTTGATTTATATTTAATCCTAATGGATTACAATAAAGGTTTTAAAATGTTTATTGTAACACATATTTGAGTGTATACAACATGCCTTCGTTCCTTAATAGTTGGTCTCTCCTAGATGAATTTTTCTAATGTACTTACTTCGTGCTCATACTTGTTTCCTCTTTGCAATCACAATGCATGTTTACTTTCTAAAATAAGAAAAGATGAAACTCGCTCCCATCTATGAAATCATATAGTTTTTATATAATTTTATACTTTAAATTATATCTATTAATTAATATATTTTAATTTTAAAATATTACAAATCATTTTAATATTTTATATGCTAAAATTTATAAATTAAAAAAATAAATAAATAAATTTAACAAATAAATTATAAAATCTTTAAAAAAAAATTTAAAAAAACCTAAATTCAAACGATAATCACAAGTTTAAAAAATTTAAAAAATATTTAAAACTAATTTAATTTTTAAAATAAATATTTGATGTTAAACCCACTTAAAAAATATTTCTTTTTATCAACTTTTTAAAACACAATGTTTATTGGTGCACCCATCAAGGTCGTTGTCGTTGGTGGCCGTTTATGTGAAAAAGTGGATACATTGAAAATCTCCTATAAGTTGTTGGTTCCAAACACTAGATTCTTCTTGTTTTCCCTTTACTCACAAATTATATTTATGATTTTCGGCTATATTATTTTCCTGTCTATTTGCGGGCGCTTATGTAAGTATCTTAATAATTTGAGAAGGTTTATGGTTAAGATGTTCAAATTTTAATATTTGACTTTTAATTAATATATTAAAAATAAAAATTTAATTTAATAATATTTTTATATTAATTATTTAATATAATTTTAATATAGACATTGTAATAATAAAAATATTAAATATTTTTTAATAGAAATTTAAATTTAATTTGGGAAAGATAGTTTGAATGTATCGATTTTTGTTATGTAAGGCATGCCATTCTCAAAAAAAAAAATAGGTCTTTATGTTTTTATTCATAAACCTAAATTCCAAATTCTCTTCCAAAAAAATGTGTTACCACAAATCAATTTCCATTTTAGGCAATCGAAGTACAATGGAAAAACTTCAGCAGATAAATATCCTCACATAATAATATGACTTTCTGTTTTCTCCAAATTCCATACTCTCTTTTAAAAAATGTGTTACCATAAATGGACAATCGACAAACTTCAGCAGATAAAGGTCGTACTAAATACAACACCTTAAATAAGTACAACACGTATTGAAGGAACAATTAAGCTTTTTTACATAACTAAACTTATATATTTATTAGTGGTTGAACATAATCTCTAGAACTTTGTGGTTTGAATTATGCGCTGTCACTTACTAAAAATAGTGACTGTAGCCAACTCTCCTATGTAACAAAAAAAAAAACTTATATATTTATTAATTTTTGAACATGATCTTTAGAAAAAATATTTAAAATGAAATGTTATTAGTTGTAAAAAGATGAAAAGAGTTTGAATCTATTCTTTAAAAAAATTAGATTAAATTTTTTTGTTAGAGATGCTCCCAATCTTCATTTTTACTTAAGAGTGATAATTTCTCTCTCCAAGTAAGTTAGGGGTAAAATCTAACTCTAAATAGGGGTAAGAAGTTCCATTGTAAACATCTTTTGGTCATGAGAATTTAGAGCTACACTTTATAAAATCCACTTTGTACTTTTTATCTCATAAAATTTATGAGAATTTAGAAAGTCCTTTGCGTTTCATCAGTGACACTACCCTCCTGGTTTGTAAAGTGCATAGTGATTGAGGCATAGCACTTTTGTGCCAACTTGTCATTTTCTTAAAAATTTCATACTTGATGAATAGGAAACATTAATGTTGTTTGGATTTTCATATGTTAGTTAATCACACACTTCCTTGCTATGGTTATGGTCATATTTTAGTTTGAATCCCTCCCACCCTTGAACTTTTAAATTTACTTTTCATGTATTTTAATTTTTTGTATTTTACTTTCATGCAATTAGTGTAATTTGGCATAGGAGAATTCAATGGTAATAATGGGGAGTTGTCCTCAATATAGGGGTTAGAGGAATCCACTAGCCCTTCCTTTCAACTTTGTTGAAACTAGAATTTGAGTGCATTATTAAGTTAGAAGTCAGACAATTCGCCAGTTCAACATTTGCATACATAGTTTTTTTAGGTATTTTATGAAGCATATCATCATGTAAGTCTTAGAAACTAAAAGTAAATACAAATAGGGATGTATGGATGATCCAAACAACTTCTAGGGATTCCTTACTCTAAAATACATTGGTTTTTAGATTTTGTAAGGGACTTCTCAAAGGTGTGGAACCAAACTTATATATGGAAAATTTTAAAAGGAACCCATCACATGAAAGCAACCTCCTCATTTATCCAAGGAAGTAAAAAAAATTGAATTATGGTGTTTAGCTAAGGAACAAGACAAGTTATATGTTACAATGTTAGAGAATTCTCTCTTTCTTCCAAATATTATCTAGAAGACTAAATTTTCCACTAGCCTGTCCCTTCCTTGTGATGTGAATGCCCTTTTTCCTCACTTCTTGCTAGATAGAACCAATGAGAAATATTTTACCTCCTCTCCTACCCAAAAAAAGTTTTAAAATATTTTCCCTCTCTAAAACTAGTCCACTCCTCAAGATTGGGCGTCATCCAAAATAGGTTTAATTTTTATGAAAATAACTAGTTTTGCTAAGAATGGTATGATGGAAACAAAGGAATGGTTTCATGTAAACTTATTCACGTTTTTTTGGACATGGAAGCTCCTTATTCTTCATTCCTAAGAACTTTACCTTCCATAAAATGGAAATACCACCAAAAGAGAGTATTTATAATTTTAAGGTTGGTTTAGGATTTAGCACCCAAAAATGTCATCTCTCACCAAGAGATATTATGTGCCAAGAAAGGAGGGTGTTTATGCTAATTAATGCCAAGGTGAATAAAAAAGGATTATTAGATTTCATACATAGCTAGAGCTCATAATGATAACATTGGAGACCCTAGTTCATGTAGTGTCAAAGTTCAAGGTTGTAATAGAGCCCTAAATGCAATATTATACAATCAACGCCATACTTAACAACACTTGACTGACATTGAAGGAGATAATTCTTTTTTGGATAGAACATAGATTGCAGGTTGTCCCTAGTTGATGATAATAGCCTGGCACTGGATGTTGGGAATGCATGAGCTCTTGGCATGGCAGTTGTAGATAACAAGGGATATGGTGATAGTAACAAATAGCTGACATGGTAGAAGAGGAAAAATGAGAGCTTTGCTGAAATAATAACAAAGTAATTTGTAAATTTTATTTCGTTGTTGTAGTAAACTGATTTCTATTTTGGCAACCACACGTGCAGGTTGTTAGCAACTAGTCAATTATTGTTGACTCAACACAACTGGTAGCAATTTCTAAGAATAGGATAAGGTAGTTTACTTGCATTGGTTTGGAAATCCATTTTGAAACTTCATTTTTCTATTTTCAACCTCTCCACCATGGAAAATAAGATCCTATGTAGGTAGATGACCAGTTTTGACTGTAGTTACACTTGTTTCTTGTCTTCATTTATTGGTAAGACTACCTATATATTTGCATGGATATTTTCTATTGTAACAACCTAACTATGAAGGTAAGAGAGGGTCTTTCCCTCTCCATTATAAATAAGAGGAACAACACTAGGACATAACATAGATAGAGAGGAAATATACTATTATGCTACTGGAACTTTAGTTGATATCCATTGTAGCTTGTAAAGACATTCTGATTTGAAATAATATTATGCTTTAAATTATTGTTACCTTCCATTTCATGTGATTTGAGTTTAGTTTTTTACCTTCCATATTGATGCGGAGCAAGGGCCCACTCCTTGCTAGGTGGAAGATACCATTTTTTTGTATTTTCATTTGCTATAATCTAGATTAAGTTATTATTTTTTGTGTGTTTCATTTGCTATAGAATAGGTTAGTTTGTTATTTTTCTTGCATTTTATGACTATAATATAGCTGCTTCATTTCATCTCTTGAGAGGAATAGTTATCCAAATTAGCTTTAGATTAATATTGTCGTAGCTTAGTGTTAAAGAATAGTTATTTTATGCTTCATTTTCTTCTCTATTCTTTACTTCATTTTAGTTGTATTTATTTCCATTTCTAGCAAGTTGTTGTAATATATTACATTATTTGGTTCTTTACTAAATGTACCATCATGGTTAAATATTTATATTAGGAGTTTATTAGGACTTAAGTACTTTATTAAAGCAATATAATAAATGCACAAGTGTTAAAATGTGCAATGATGTAAATGTGCATGTAGTCCACATGTACATAAATCCTTAGAATATAATAGTGAGGTGTCATAGGAATATTTAAGTCAAACAGTTACATGTCATTATAAATAGGCCCTCATAGAGTAGAAGATAGAGAGGATTTTGGAGTGCATAGATAGAGTAGTAGTAGATACAGTGTAGATCAATTTTTTCAAATATGAAGAGGTAGTGACATCAATTGAAGAGCATTGCATATTTTTGTGAGCTTTCATATATGAGCATTTCTTGAGCATTGTATCAAGTTTTCTATCATATGTTTATGCATATTAGTTAGTCGTTATCATAGTAATAACATTGCATGTTTATTTTCATATTTGTGGTTGCATTTCCTTTAAGTTTAAATCTTCAAAAGCTAACAGTGGTATTAGATCACTAGGTAGATCAATAGGAAATAGAGAGAGCCACAAGAGAGATTGAGAGGATATTGTAAATATTATTTTAAGATTTTTGAAATTTACTATTGGATAGAGTTTTTCCATGGAGTTGCATAAAAACTTGTGAAGACTAGAACTCAACATTGCTCTCACTAGATTGACAATCCAACTAGTGAAGATTGTTTTCTATAGATTTATAGAAATTTCTTTTATCATTGCCTAATACTTTGTTGTAGAAGAAAGGAGATTCAAAGAAATTTGGGAAGCTTCCTACAAGAGCTAGGAATAATATATTCTTTGGAATCAATCTAGTACCTGAAGCAACAAGTTGTAGAGTGGAGATTTGGAGGCTTGAGGAAAAGGTCCCATTGTAGGATTTGCGGATTGAAGACTCTTATTTGAATATTGAGAAGAAGATCTAGTGGCCAAGGAAGCCACATTGAAGATTGAAAAATTCACATTGAAGAAGAGGTCCATAGAAGGCCCTTTTTGAAGAAATTCCATAGTTGGAAGATTGAGCATTGAGAAGGACTAACAAAAGTCCTATTGCATATTTTAGTAGTAGCGGATTTATGAGATCCAAGAAGGAGATCTCACTACGAAACTTACATAGTTAAAGATTCAAGGAAGCCACATTGAAGATAAAAATAAAAACCTATAAAAAAAACTTAAATTCAAACCGTTGTCACAAGTTAAAAATAAAAAATAAAAAAAATATTTAAAATTAATTTAATTTTTAAAATAAAAATTTGACGTTAAACCCACTTAAAAAATATATTTTTTTTTATCAACACATTGGTGCACCCATCAAGGTTGTTGGTGGTTGTTTATGTGAAAAAGTGGACACATTGAAAAACTCCTATAAGTTGCTAGTTCCAATCACTAGTTTCTTCTTGTTTTCCCTTTACTCACAAATTATCTTTATGATATTCAACTATATTGTTTTGGGCGTTTATTTAAGCATCTTAATAATTTGAGAAGGTTTATTGTTAAGATTTTCAAATTTTAATATTTGATTTTTAATTAATATATATAACAAAATAAAAATTTGATTTTATAATATTTTTATATTAATTATTTAATATTATTTTGATATAGATATTGTAATAACAAGAACATTAAAATTTTTAATAAAAATTTAAATTTAATTTATGGGAAAGGTAGTTTACCCGTTCTGTCATGTGAGGCATGACATTCTCCCAAAATAATAGGTCTGCATGTTTTTATTCATAAACCTAAATTGCAAATTCTCTTTCAGATAAATGTGTTACCATAAATCAATTTCCATTTTAAATAATAAAAGGACAATGGACAAACTTCAACAGATAAAGATCCTCACATAATAATATGACTTTCTGTTTTCTCCAAATTCCATGTTCTCTACGGACAATCGACAAACTTCAACAGATAAAGGTCGTGATAAATACGTGTTGAATAAGTACAACACGTATTGAAGGAAAAATTAATGTAATTACAAATTTTCTTTCAAATAAATGTGTTACCATAATATGACTTTCTGTTTTCTCCAAATTCCATACTCTTTTAAAAAAATGTTTTACGGACAATCGACAAACTTCAACAGATAAAGGTCGTAATGAATACAACGTGTTGAATACACGTATTGAAGGAAAAATTAATTGTTATTACATTAGCTCATTTAAATAAGAACCACATATATTATTAATGTTTGAACAAGTATTTAAAATGAAATGTTATTAGTTATAAAAAAATGAAAATAGTTTGAATCTATTCTTAAAAATAAGTAGATTAAAATTATTAGTGTTTGCACATGGTCATTGTAAAAAAAATCTAAAATTTAATCAGTAATTTTTTTTAGTTTAATAAGGTAGTGAGTAAGATCGAAAGAGTTTAAAACTATTTTTAAAAAATAAGTAGGTCAAAAGTATTAATGTTTGAACATGGTCTTTGGAAAAGAATCTAAAACCTAATCAGCTTTCCATGAATGCAATTATTAATGCGATAAGAATTTAAAAAAAAATTAATTTTTTTTAAAAAAATAAGTAGATGAAAAGTATTAATGTTTGAATATGATCTTTGGGAAAAAATCTAAAATTTTAGATGAATGTAATGCAAACAGATCGAAAAAGTTTAAATCTATTCTTAAAAAATAAGTAAATCAAAAGTCTAAGTCTCCTCAAAAAAAAGTTTGAAGTGTAAGTCTTCGCAAAATGGTCTTTGAAATCGCTCTTAATAAAAATTTTTTTGAACCCACTCATCAAGGACAAATAAATAAGAAATCTAAGTTTGAATCTTTATTAGGGTACCAAGATTGTCGGTTTGAATACCGACCTCATGTCTCTCAGAAGAGAAAGCAATAAATTACTTAAACTAAAGCAATCATTTACTTAAACTAAAGTTTACTTGACTTTATTGTCAATTTGAGAATTCGGCTTCGTCTTCTAATTTGATCTTTTTTCCACAACTACAGGAAGCCCATTTTCCATTTTGGAAGTGAGAGAGACAATGAACTTGGGATTCAAATTGGGGTCTACCTTGATGCTAAATTCGTCGATGACGCTCGCTGCGATGCATTTCATCTGAATAAACGCCATTTCTTTTCCCAAGCAAATTCGAGGTCCCGCCTGAAACACCGGATACTTGAAAGAAGTCTCTGAAACGAACACGGCCGATCCGTTCTTATCCTCTTTCAGCCATCTTTCCGGCTTGAATTCCAGCCCTGCTCTCCATCCGTCCCATCGCATACGGGTGATACATCACGCGCGTCCCCTTGCTCACCATCGTTCCGTCCGGCAGCACATCGTGTTCCGACGCCTCTTTTGAATCAGACGGCACCGGCGGATAGAGCCTCATAGATTCGCAGATCGCCGCGTGCAGATAATTCATCTCTTTCAATTCATCATAACAGAACCCCGAAGCCTCCTTTTCTGCTCGCGCAGCAACAACCCTGGCTATTTCTCCATTAATTCCTTCTTCGACCTGAGGATGAGAGGACAGCAGCCAGAAAAACCACGTGAGCGCCGCAGACGTCGTGTCTCTCCCCGCCAAGATAAAGCTTATGACAATATCTCTCAGAAAATCGTCGTGCGAGTTCTTTTCCGCGACGCCAAGAAATCTGGACAAGAGGTCTTGATGGCCGCCGCACTTATCATCATCCTTTCTTTTGCGCATAACCTCTTCGGCAAAACGGTGAACTCGGTGGATTGCGTGCCGTAATGTCTTCTCGGAACCGAGGTTTAACATCCGTTTTACCCTCCAGCCAAAGGGCAAGACGTCGTTGAACCTTCTCACGATCAAAGCGGTGGTGACTTCGAAGGCCTCCGCGAACTCCGAGACAGGGAGCGAAATATCGAGGCAACCGGGGTCGGTTCCGAAGGCCACTTTGCATATGTTGTCGAAGGCAAATCTCTGCAACACGTCCTGCATATCCAACCGGCTGCCAGGGGCGGCGGCTTTTCTGAGGAGCGGCAGGAGGCGGTCGGTTATCTCGCCGTGAACAGTGTCGTGAATGAAATCGCGCAAGGACCTGGTGCTAAACTCGAAGCTGGCGACTCGCCTCTGCAATTTCCAGGTCTCGCCGTCGGCGTTGAAGATCCCTCTTCCCAACAGATCGTGCAAGACCAACGAGAACAAATCGCCCTTGGGATAAATTTCGAAGCTCGTCTTCAAAATGTGCTCTACGTTGGCAGGATTGGCAGTGATAACCGCCCTTCTGCCGCCCAGCCGGTCGAGCTTGATGGTGTGGAAGGGCGCCATTTTCAGAAGCTCCGTAAACCATTCGGGAAACCGTCGTCGGTTTTTAAAGAAGGAAAACAACGAACCCACGATGGGATATGACGGTGTTACGGCCTTGTTGGCTTCTCTCCGGCTTAGGCTTACTCGGATGTAGAAAATAGAGACGCAAATCAAGGCAAGAAGAGCAGGAAAACTGAAAACATTTAGAATGTCCAAAGATAAGGAAGAAGATCTCTCCATAGATAAGGAAGAGGACTTTCACAGTTATTACCTAGAAGGGAATATGTATCTAATTTTATTTGTTCTCGAACTGCAGCCAGGTGTGGATTTATAGTCCTATTTGCAGGGGGTGCGAACTTGTTGCACGGTTGAATTCAAGGGCTAAACGTCGACGCAAACGTACCATTAAAGTTGGATAACTGGAGTTGAAAACGTACCATTAAAGTTGGATAAGTGGACGCAAACGTACCATTAAAGTTGGATAAGTGGACTCGATTATTTATACACTTTGGATAAGTGGAGTTGAAAAACACATAACGCGTGGCGTACGAAAAATTTAACGATGTTACAGGTGACCTGAGTTACCTCCCGAGAAGCACTCTGAGTCTCCCACAAGATTTAAAGTTTTTATATATTATTTTGTTAAAATTTGGTGTGTTTTCTAGACAATGATTTTGAGGTTTCTAACATAAATTAAAAAATAAAAATATATATATTATTTACTGACAGTTTATATCTGATTTTTTTTTAAGTAAAATATACCACTAACCAAAACAAGTTATTTTATAATTCTTTATCTTTATTAAAAATAAGTAATATGAAAATATTACTGTGATGGAATATCACATCAATTTAGTTATTGGTCTACAAATGAATTACCAAGTTTGGACTACTAAGAAGTTGGGAAGTTTCTTTTGATGTGAACCGATGGAGCAGTGCACTAATTTGCCTTTCTTATTTCTTAGTGTTCTCACCTTAATATTTCTTGAGTGTTTTATTCTTCTCACCTTAATATTTCTTCAATGTTTTATTCTTTTCACCTTAATATTCTAAAAATAAGTATTAATCCTAATTTTTTTTGGTTATATAGAAGAGTTGGTTATAGCCACTATTTTAGTAACTGGCAACACAGGGTTTAAATCGAGACTACAACCATTAAATCTATTCATCTCATTAATTGTTGACCCGACGTGAGATGGGGACCAGTGGTCGCCCAGGTTCATACCGTCTTCGTCAGTTTGACATACCGTCTTCGTCAGTTTGACACGCACTCAGAGAATTTAAAGCAGACTACTTCCTTTGCAATGATCCAGGTTATTCTTATCTCAATATAGCATATAAAAGATATAAAAGTGCTTACTAGCTTTCTTTAAATCCATGAAGGAGAAGATAGATTTAGATTTCTTTAATAATATGCTTATGCTACCATTTTTATTTATTTATTTTGGAATAAATTTGATTCACTTAATTTTGACCTTTATATGTAAATAAATGAAAATCATTACGAAGGAGAAGAAAATGTTAGGTATTAGATATATATTTTATTTAATTGGTTATATGGGATTGAAATGACTCTTACTTATATAAGGTTATTATTAAAGAGTGGTATTATAGTTTTTAGCAATTATTCGTGTATCACTTGGTAAGATTCAAACCTCATTTACCTAAAAGTCAAAGAATAATGTTATGCTATTTGATAACATTGAGTATCGATTTTGACCTTCTCACTCAATTTTTGGATAACATTATTAACTTGTATTCTTGAATCCTATGGAAGCATTGTGCAAGGATCAAAAGTTGTTAAACAACATAAAACAAGAAAGTTAATTAGAGCTATGACAATTAATAGATTTGCTTTAAAATCTATTTTTATTAAAATTGAGTTAGTCAATCTCAATTTTTATAGATTTTCCTTATAATATTCTAGTAATAAAAATCTATAGTCATCCAAAAAATGATGATAATTATTTGTATTGTCAAGCAATAAATCAAACACTAAGTAAATCCAAAACTAAATAAAAATCTAAAACTAATTTGAAGAAAACAAAAATTATTTTTATTGAGTGAGTGTGATCTAGGAGTGAGCCTCACTAGGTAGCATAGAAGAAAAAACATATTTGAAAGTCAGGAAGCCCTAGTTGGAAATATGAATGTCCAAGTTGAAGATAAGAGGAAGAGGGAATATGGGACAAGTTTGATATAGGGAGTAAATGTTACACTAAAAGTGGTTATCAAGAATGAGATGATTGAGGATGATATGATAGTTCTTAAAAGCAAAGGGTTAATATGTAAGTTCCATGGATATTGACCATGGTAATTAGAGACTCAAAATTGGATCAAGCAGAAGTGGGGATTGAATTAAAATTACTCCATGACTTTTCTTACTAAATATTTTCCTCATCATCTTTTCTAGTATGAAAATAAAGGATTAAAAAATGGGTGGTGGCCCATGGTTTAGGGGAAGAGATGCCCTTCATTTAAGACCATGGAGTGAAAAAATTTCTATCAAGATAGAACTATTAAAAAGCTTCAAGCGTGGGTTAGGCTATTTGGACTTCCATATCAACTTATCAATAAGGATATTTTGAAGGTTATTAAAAATATCCTAGAGGAGTTTATGAAGGAGGGACCAACTACTCAGGAGCAAAAACAACATATATAAACCTAGATATGTATTGCTAAAAAAAATTCGTAACATTTGCTACAATCTAATAAGATTAAATTTGAATTAAGAGAATGAGATCAACAACTAGATTATGAAAATATCCCATTGCAATGTTGTAATTGTTACAAGATATTACAAAATGAAAATAATGAAGAAAGAGAGAAATTTGTGGTCATGAAGCAAAATTCAAGTTGAAGCAAGGAAATCATACTATAGTAGAAGTTGGATTAGACCAAAGGATATTCCACTCCAAAAGAAAAGATAGATAAAGACTATTTATAATGTTATATGGCAAAGGCCACCATAGTTCACTTGAATCAATGAATAAAAGAAATAAAGAAGGATACAAGGGATGAGAAAGTACAATGTGCAAGTTCAAATTTAGAAGGAATTAAAGGTGTAAAGTAAGATGTGGATGAAATATTTAATCAAAGGAGGAATAAGAGATCAATATTATTCTAGGTAAAATGTTTATTATTTTCTTAAGTAGCATAAAATCCTCTCCTGGCAATGGAAATGAAAGTAGTGTAGAGGTTGTCCCTTGCACTTTATGATTTCATGTATAGTATAATAAGAAATGTGAATAGAGGATGTTCATAGTAATGTAGGGTTTAAGGTAGCATAAGAAGGTAATTGCTAAGGAGAAGTGCCCTTGCACTTTAGGGTTTCAAGGGAAACATAAAGAAGAAAGTGTTTTTGAGGTTATTCCTTGCACTTCAAATCCTTCAGAGCAAGATAAACCTATAGATGATAATTCTCACTATTAACAATGTGAAAAAGTCAAAAATATTGGCGAAGATGAAATTTTTGGTGGGAATTAAAAAAAGAGAGGAAGACCCAACAAGAAAAAACAAAGAGAATATAAAACTCAAAGGGATATTGATATGGGAAAACAAAAGCAAATATCTCAAGAGTTAACAAGAAGTGAGGCTACTCCCACATGTAATTTAAAAAAATTGAAAATAAAAATGATATCTTGGAATATTAGGGGTGGTCAAGAGCTACTTTTTCATAGATGAAATTCATGTTTGTCTCATATCATCCAATATTTCTTATCATATTTCCTCTATTACTTGTATTTCAATCCTCAACTTACCTTCCCTCACACTATGTAAGTTGAATCCTTCCTTTTTAGTGTGGAAAACTAAAATTGTTTTGGTGGAATTACTAATTGAAAGCAATTATGACAAATCACATGAGCTCAACCAATTAAATTCCTTGACTTCCCAATATTTCCAAGCAATACATGCATAATTGCCAAGTTGTTGTAACACCATTATATTGTTAAAGGTGTAATTTGGTTTATGGCTAAGGATGATATTTTATGATGTAGTATTTTATAGGCCTAGGGAAATCATTGTATAATTATATTTCATATATTGTATTATTTTATAATGTAAGCCCTATGGGTCATGATTAACCTTGTTATAGCTAAACCTAGCTTATAACATGTGAATAACCTAAATCCATCTTATTATGTTGGTTGAGGTTAAATTCACTTATGTAATTGGGATTTTGGTATTGTTATAAGTGGCCCCAACACTCCATCTATTATATCAAAGTGTTGTGATATTTATCCATAGATAATATAGATCTACCTGACTTTGTCATATATAAATCTCATTTGGATCCTCTAATTTTTATTTCAAACTCTAGGACAATTTCCTCCTCAAAGCATCATAAGCAATCTCTGCATAAGACACAACAAGGATTTTTGCCCTATTTTTTATATTATTTGTTTGTATTGTAGAAAAATGCCTTTGCTCTTTCAAATAACACTTCAAAATTTCAATTTTGAGATATTGTGGTCTCATATTGCTTGAAGTTCTCAAAAAATACAATTTTTGGATTAGAGAAAGAAGTTGATCCTTCAAATGGTTGCACATACGAAACTTGAATTCAAATTATTACATTTGATATGCAATTTTTGCTCTAGCTTATTACTATTTTTACCAAAAGAGCACAATTCCCTTCTTCAAGGAGAAGGGACATGCCTTTATCCAACTAAGATAAATACCATTATAGCTAGGAGAGTGCGTATTAAGGTATTTAGATACAAGATGCTTGAGTTTGAATTATTGTAAGAAACATTGTTTGGAGATAATATCTTTTGTGCATCTGTGTCTAAGAGGAGAATCTTAAAATAAAAAAGACCTACTTCCATATCAATGGTTGTTGTAGAATGGCGATATGCAATGTAGATAAGAGATAGAAAGACACAAGATATATTCATGCTAAGGTTTTATTTTTCTATAGGAGACCAAATTAATGGTCTTTTATGGAAGCACCAACACTTTTGTTCATGACTACATGTGGTGGCAAGTTGAACAATAGTAATTTATTTTGGAGAGTGAGGTCATGTGTTCAAACCATGCACTATTATTTATTTTTATCGTTGCTCCGAGGAACATATCGTATATAGGGGAGTTGGATTACCCTCCAAAAATTACACTTGGAGACATGGTAATCGTGATGTACTTATGTAGGAGACACCATGGTTTGAATCTCTTTAATGCACCTCAGATATTTTGTAAACAAGAGAAAATTTATGGATGACATGGTGGTTTATGTGATCACTTCCAATACCATGAATATTCATTTTTTACCTATTTATATCTATCCAACCTATTGGAAAATGATAAGTTTCAGAATTCCAAACAAGTATACAATCTAATGGTGTTTAGGTAAAAAAAATTAATGGACACTAGCGAATAAGAGAATACCAAGTGGCAATTTACAATTGGTTACTAAATCTTTAAGGTTTGGGGCTTTAATTTTTCCTTTTTTGAGGTCCATTAGGGCAAAAATTTTGGAGGCCATAATTTTTGCATATGGAAGTATTTTGAGCCATTTTTCAAATTGCATGATTTTTTGAGCTCTTTGCATTAGTGTCATGAGTTCAAGAACTTATTACAATGTTAGGGTTAAAATTATGTAAAGTGGATCCTCAAGCTTATGTTACTTAACTCAATGGGTGAATGATAACATATGGTCAACTTAAATGTTCTTTTTCATATTATAACATTAAGGACTATATTATGGGACTCAAGTCATTGAAAGCATATATTGCATATTTTGGAGGTAAAAAGAAAGATGATGTAGAATGTGTAAAAATTATTCTTTACAATGTCCCCCCTTCATTTTAGATGTTGATTCTCATGGTTCATGTAGCAGTGAGGAGTTGTGGTGATACTTCACAAGTCCAGGCTCATGCAAAAGAATTCACACCTAAGGATACTAAGACCTAGGGCTAGGATACATCTTCAAATAAGTTAAAGACCATTTATATATATTACAATAAGGAAGGAAATCCAACCAAAAATCATGTAATCTTGTATAGGCCTATCGAAAATTAAGGTACAATTGTATTTAATTTATTGTATCATTTTTTTATGTAATCTCTATGGCCCATGGTTAAACCCACCTTATAACTTTTAATTAACCTAAATCCATCTTGTTATGTCATCTTAGGTTAAACTCATTCATGCAAATTGGATTTTGGTATTAGTATAAATACCCACCATCACTTCATCCACTATATTAGAGTGTTGTGATTTTTATATGTTTAATTTGTAATCTAATTCAAGGACAAGAGTTGACATTGTGTGATGAATTGGATAGGCCTAAGGCCATTTCATTATGTAATGTGCTTAATATTTTATAAAATTTTATTATGTAAACCCAATGGGCCATGGATAACTATGGGTAAATTTGGTCATCCACATCCACAAGTCTTTGCAACTCCAGCCTGATTATGATTTTGCTTAAGTGTTTTCATCATTTTGCTAAGGATCAACATAATAACTAGACCAAAAGCATCATCTTAGAATAAGTTGAAGATTGAAGTAAGTTCGTGATTGAAATTTAGCTACAAAGCAACAATGGAAGACAAGTTAGAAGACTATAGGGCAACTTGAAATGTGATAATGCCTATCCAAACATAAAATTTTGACCAAGAATAAACAATCCAACACTTCATAGCAACACTAGGTCAAAATATTGACTAAGGTAGAAGAACCTATGCTTAGAAGTAGGAGTTGGAAATTTCTAAAAGTTTACATCAATATAACAGAAGTAAAAGCTTGACATCTGATATTCACTAGCAATGTTGGATAAAAATTTTGACCAAGGCAAAGTGATTGCAAGGCATATGTGCTTGAATTTTAAGATAGTTGATGTCATCATAGATGTTGAGATTATCCGACATCTAAAACACTACCAGATATAAAATTTGGCATAGTGTGAAGATCAAATAAAAAAATGGTTGAACTTTTGGAGGCGCTAACATCACCCAAAAAGATGAAAACGTCCAATGTCTAGTATCAAAGCAACACTTTACTAGATTATAATTTTGGTCAAGTGTAGAAAAGTGGCCAAATTTTAAAAGAAACTACTATCATAAAAAGAGCTAAAAAATCTAGCATTAAGATACACTACCAAACTCATGGAAGGAATCTAGTCTGGACACATACAAATCATGATCAAGTTGGCTTAGCTTAGCTAAACTAGAAAGAGGCATCCACCTTTCATAATTTCCCCTATTTGGCCTATAGTTGTGTATAGTGATTTTGAGCTAACAAAATGCAATGCAAATCTATAAATAGTTCAAGATAGCTCAGAATAAGGATTGGCTTTTTAGATTTTACAATTATGTAATTTGTATGATGACTATAATGTGTGCCTCTTCATTGAGATTGAAGTGATGTTTGTACTTTGTTTGAAGATGTTGCATAACATGTATGCATGTGAATCCCATTGTTATGTATTTCTTTTAATGTTATATGTATGGTGAATTCTATTAAAATTATTTTGTTAAACTAGATAATTGTTTGGATTATTATATTTTTAGCCTTGGAATGCTTAATTATGTCTATGTTGATTTGGATAAATGCTCTGTTATATTGTAATATAGTTAGTTTGTTAGGCCTTTTAATTGAGTTGAGGGTGCAAGACTTTCATACCTTGTGTCTCTTATTATTGTTAAAATTTGATCTATCTTCATGTCTACCTTCTAACCCTTATCATTTATTTCCTTAGTTTTTAGCCCCATAATTAGTTTAATTAGCATCATAAGGAACCAACCTATTTCGAAGGCTGACTCAAAAGCTATTATGGGGCTTCCAATATTGGTTGAGATCTTGGATTTTTGACCAAGATTTTTTGGTATCCCTACTGGGATAGAAATGTCCCACCCTCAAAAAAGCTTATTGAATATCACATAATAAATACCCATTGTTCTAACCAAGTTTTAGGCATAGGATTTCATAGTCCCATCTTAATGTCCTAGAGGACTCAATATTTTTGTGAACAATATTGATCTCATAAGTGGAGAATACATATTCACCTAGCGACTTTGCTGATTTAATATTAAGAAGAGTTGGTGTCCTTGTTGGTAGACAATCTTAGAATTATTGGTGGTTGGATTGGAGGGCAAGGCAGGTCACTACACATCAACTATATTTATGCCTCCATAGCTATAGCAATACATATTCTTAGATCCATGGTCAAAAAAAAAATTGTCCAACATGGAATAGTGTCAGGCCCCTTAATCTTCTAGATCTTCATAAAATTCCTCAAGTAGCATTAAACGCTTTGCCCACTTATGATGGTAATGGGAAGATTTATTATGAGCATCATCAAGAAGTTATTGCTCTAGATACAATTTATAACATTCCCTTTGAAGATGTAATGGCTAGATTTTTAATATTGTCCTTTCGAGGCAAGGTATTGCAATGGTACCATTATTTGGAGGATCATAGCATTAAGACCTTGGTGGACCTAGTTGACACTCTCATATTAGAGCATGATGGCCTGAGGGACCCCTTCTTATTTATTATTCCATTTTCCTCTATCCAAAGGCTTCCTTAGGAGAGTATCACTGACTTCAATATCAAGTTTAGAAGAAAATAGTAAATAATTCCCCAAGAAATAAGGTCTTCACATGCCCATGCATATATCTATTACCTTCATGCTTTGATTCTAAGTATTTTGATACAATAGTATAATGAGAGAGGTTTCCCACAAGTCTTTCAAGTGACCATAAAAGTAGATAATATGCTTATCTTGTTAGTAAAAATCCTACCCATATCCACCATGTTGGATACCCCTCAGATTCATAAAACTCACTAGTTCTAACTTTATCCATATTTATTACACAATTGAATATGTTTCCCAGACCATAAGGTTCATATCTCTCTCTAATAGAAAATGCATCTACCATGACCACCTAAAAATCTCAAACAATGTAGGAACTAAGGATTTTCATACAATAATTGACTAATTAACTTAATAGGATGGACCAACAAATTGTTGGGGCAAGATACGAAGCATAACCACAAGAGGAACTTCCTTCAGAGCAACAATTTATGTACATTGGTAATATTAGTAGAGAGTATATTTAAGCCATTAGAGATTAAAAAAAGAGAGAATACTCTGGTCTAGTCAATATCAAGTGCTCAATATTTAACGATGATAGAACTTATCAACACTATCAACCACAGTTACACTCAAAGGTAGCTCATGAGGTGGATGACTTTGTAGCTCTTGCAATGGATCTATATCATTCCTTTAAAGTATGAAAACACTCCACAATATGTCTAGTCAACCCAAACATAAGGATGATACTTGGCCAACATATGCTCAGGAGATCAAAGATATGGAACACATGAAGAAAAGAGCATAGCAAGAAAAGGAACAAGATGAAGAAGATGAATAAGAGGAAATACTATGCCCACAAGGGAAGAACCCAAAAAATTAAAGACCAAAATTACTTGCAAAATAGTGCGGTCCAAAAACATTTTGCTTACATTTCCAAATAAAGCAGGCTTACCAAAAATTGTACTACCTGATACTCACAATAAAATAAATGGAAGACATGGTGGATGTTTATTAAAGGCTAGCTCAAAAGGTAACCAAGACAATGGAAACTTCTAGAGACAACATTATGAAAGAGGAAAAATATTTAAAAGAAACCTTGATGGTATTCTTATAAGTAAATTTACTTAAAGCAACTCTAAAAGGTTTAATAGTTGACACAGTGACCCTTATATATTCTATGTTAGAAAACAAATGATCATCTCTTGATATGGGTAAGACCAAGTCTCTGCCCTATTATTTATTTGTGCTTAGAATTCTGGGTGTTGCATAATTGTATATTAAACCCAAAAGCTAATATCATAATCATACCCTAGGCAATTTGTGATGTTATGAGTTTAATCTTTGCTAGAATAGATTTTGGGACAATGTTTTTTAAAGGAATACTAATCAAAATAATGGGTATCATAGAAAAGGTATCAAGCTTGTTGTATAGGCTATCAAATATTGTAGCAGCATAAGACATAATAATTGTTGACTTACCACATTTATTTTGGATGAGCCTATCAAAAAATTTCTTGGTAGAAGTTAGGGAACACCTGGTACAGGACCATGCTTATATGACCTTTCCCTGCATACATTTTTTTTTAATTTCATGTTGAAAAGTTTTGGCATTGTCATATTGGAATATATGAAGAGCAAATGGCATAGATGGAGGTAAAATTATGGAGCCCTCCCAAGTGAAAGTTATAGATAGATTAAAATGTAAGTAAGGGATAATGTGACATGAGCACTTATGGAGTAACCCTAAAGCAGTGATTTTGTTGAATATGAGAAATCAACAATATCTACCAACTAATAATGATTTGTTACATCACAAGACTAGTCACATGTCCCAACAAATAAACCCAAATATTTTGAAACAACTACTGAAAGGATCGCATATGGCTAAAGAGTATTTTAAGTTGTATCTCAAAAATGACATTCTCATGCACCTTGGAACTCTTAATTTATTAGTTGTTAAACTGGTACATATATCAATGTACCTAGGAAAGTTGATTAACAATTTGTATGCTCAAAGAAAATTACATGTGCCTGTTCACAAGGTCATTTGTCAGATATGCTTAGGAACCAACCTTGGCTCAATGTAAACCCAATAGTAGTACCTTGCCAAAAAATGTTACCTATTTCAAAGTGTTAATCAGAGTGAAAAGCATAAATTTGATATCTTATGGTTTGTACATTACAAATATTAAGGATGAAGCAAAATCTCAGTACCATCAATGTGAGAAGTCGTACCACAATTTTGTGTAAATAGGTCAAGATGTATATAAAAGTTGATAATCAATGAATATAACTACAAATAAGGTAATTGGCTATATAAGGTAGCCAAAAATAATAGGACCTTGAAAGGATCATTAGGTATATTACATGCCTAGCATTAGAAAATTCAAGATAGGATTGCATTCAAGAAGTTCTATGAGCTGGTAGCACATGAATTGAAGAAAAAGAGGATAGACTTGACATATGATCAATGACTTCTTTCATCCAAGGAATCTATATAAACAAGTTTATTACTTTAGCTTTGCATCATTGTTGATAAATTTGTTGGGACTATACTCTTTTGGCATAATTTTGGTATCTCCTATTGAAATTCAATAGGAATTGTTTCACTCTTTTAATAATAGGACACAATTGTCTAAAGGGAATACCATAATTATAAAAAGAGCAAAGTCTAGTAGTTAGCAGAAGCAACCATGCATTGAGAGGAAGTTCTATTTTGTTGAGTCTGAGGAGTGTGTGTAGTTCATGCCTTCAAACATGCTACCAAGACATGTGACTATGTACACTCCCTAAGCTCAATTACATAGAGATTTTTTTGAATATGTGGTAAAACAAATGGCCAATTTTGGGAATAAATTCTCAGCCAAAGATGGGTGGCTTCACCTTTTTAGCCTTTTTTTCATTTGAATTTTGGAAATGCAAAATGAGAAGAAGGCAGAAAGGTGAAACCTAAAGTCATGATAGAGCAATGAATATTATCAGGTATCATCACCCCCTCCCATCCATTATACATTTGTTTCCCCCTAACCTTCTATGTTTTGTCATTCCCTATATCTCAATTCATCTTCGTTTCTTCTAATCATTCCATATCCCCTTCTACTTCTCCATTACTTCTTTTAGACTCTATATTTCAATGGATAGGCTAGCTAAATTCTTCTTGGAAAAGAAATTTAGGGTGTCTAGTTGATTGAGAATTTGCGTTAAAATGACATACAATGCATATAGAAAATACATGAAGAATATCATATGACACCTTAGTAACTTGATGATGAAAGAAAACACAAGGTATCATCATGAGTAAAATAATTTGAAAAACGACTATTAGTTGCATAAAAGAGTGCTGCAATAAAATGTTAAGATCTAGGAAAACCTACATTGCTAAGACAAATGAATGACATATGGTACTAGGAAACAAGGAGAAGGGTGGTAGATTACATGTTAGGCTACTAACCAAACACCATAGTGAGTAGATCATGAAAGCAAGCATGTTTTGTGATAAATAAAATATTGTGGTGGTGAAATATGATTGGTTGACCAAAAGGAGAAGCATGTACACTAGATTTTCACATGTGGATAAAATCCATTTAGCAATGCCAACTCTGGTAAAATTCAAGTCCAAATAAAACTCTAGTTTTCATCATTATCTGCAAAGACTATAAAATGAGATATGAGGCATGGATCATGCATAAAGATGTTATTCGTTATTGAAATATTAATCCAAGAAACCATGCATATCTCATAAGCTCCAGGATGCTGAAAAAAACTTTATGATCTAGAGATGGAATACTTTCATGGTTTTATCAATAAGAGGGTAGCAAAAAATAGTAAAGTACTCATGCCACCGGGTGCTTGGAATATTTACCTAAGGCAATTTACCTAGATCTAAAGAAACTTTTAGCTATGGAAAACTATACTAATGTGGGATTTAATTTTATTGGAGGTACTTAGAGCTAGGTATCTCCTTGTCTCCCATTCCCTTCCTCTTTTCATATTTCCCTCCTTTTTTTTCTTGCTTCCCATATCCTTGCACCCTTCACCTGTTCAATCATGTCCTCACTCTTCATAATTCCTTCAATTGTCATATTACGCATTTAATATTACTCCCACTTCCTATTATACATCACCTATATTCACTTCCTACTAGCTTCCTTCTAGAATATTTCCACCTCCTCATTCTATAGACAATCCCATATTTTGTAGGAAAATGGAATGGATCTACAATAGGGTTACTCTCCATTGCATATTTTAATAAATCCTTGTTATCGCTATAAGATTCATTCACCCTTTGCATACCTTTGCTTTTTCTCCATTAATTACCTACTTGAAAATTCCTTTATTTCCCATAGCTTTAAGCTTTGCTCATTTCTATACCTGCATTTTCTATTAGCTTATATTTTAGCTCTATGTTCCCTTGATGATTCCACTTCCCCATAGATAAGGTCTACTAAGTTCTCTATTCTTGCTAGGTTTCCTTGAAAACAAGTCAAAATATTATAGGGCAACTTGAAATGCAAGGGTGCATAGCTAGACCCAAAAATTAGGCCAAGGTAGAACAATTTAACACTTTGCAACAACATTGGATCGAAATTTTTGGTAAGGTAGAAGACTTGATGCTTAGAAGTAGGATCCAACATTTTCAAATGTTGACATTAGTATAGCAGAAGCAAAATCCCAACATTTGATATTTATCGACAATACTGGATGAAAATTTTGAATAAGGTAAAGTGATTAACATGGCACATATATCAAAATTTTAAGATAATTAATGCCATCACAAATTCTAAGATTATCTAGCATTATCTAGAATTTGGCACACTACTGGGTCCAAAATTTGGTTTTGTGGAGATCAAGCCAGAAAGTGGCTAGACTTTTGGAGGTGCTGACATCACCCAAAGAGATAAAAAAGTTTTATGTTCAATAATAAAGCAACACTTTACGATATTAAAATGTTGGTCAAGTGTAGAAAAGTGGTCAGTATTTAGAAGTAATTGATATCATCAAAAGAGTTGAAAAGTGTAGCGCTAAGATACATTGTCGAACTCAAAATTTGGCTAAGGCATAGAGTCTGACACAAAGAAGCTGAATTGAAGAATGTATGTTGGTCATGATTCCAAGTCCTAGCATCCAATAAGAGAGCTTTTGAACATATCTACATCAATCAGATTTGTGTATTCCTCCCAATCACCCCTATCTAAGATATCAGGACCAATCGTGAGCTAGCAATGCAATATAATACAATTGCTAAAAGTGAACCTATCAAAGTACAATACAATATGTTAGAAGCACATGGAAGCTAGCTTCATGGAAGGAATTTGGACTAGACACATCAACAAACCATGATCAAGGCAGTTAGGCTTAGCTAATTTGGAAAGGGACGTCCACCTTCCAAAATTTCCCTTATCAAGCCTATAGTCACTTGTGTGCAATGATTCTAAGCTAATAGAATGCAATGTAAATCTATAAATAGTGCAAGATATATTAGAATAAAGGTCAATTCGTTAGCTTCTACAATTTTATAATTTGTATAATGGTTGTATTGTGTACCTCTTAATAAAAATTTATGTATTTTTTTAGCCTCTCTTTGATGATGTTGTAGAACATGTATGTATTTGAATCACATTCTTAAGCATTTATGTTTATGTTATATGGATGGTGAATTCTGTTAAAACTATTCTACTAAACTAGATAACTATATCGATTACTATTTTTTTAGCCTTGAAATGCTTAATTATGTCTTTGTTGATTTGAATAAATGCTCTCTAATATTGTAAGGTAATTGGTCTATTAAGCCTTTTAATTGAGTTGAGAGTGCAAGACTCTCATACCTTGTGTCTCTTGTTGTTGTTGAATCTTGGTTGGACTTCATTTCTACCTTCTAACCCTTATCATTTCTTTCTTTAGTCTTTGACCTCATCTTTAGTTTAATTAGCATCATAAGGAATTGGCCTACTTTAGAGGTTGAATTAGAAGCTATTCAGGGTCTTCCAATCTTGGTTGAGATCTTAAGGGTGCATCTCATCCACATAGGTGGATTTTAGACCAAGATTAACCTCTTCATAGTTAAACCTAATTTATTATTTATAATTTACCTAAAGCCAACATATTATGTTGGCTTAGGTTAAACTTTATGATGTAATTGAGGATTTTGGTATTACTATATATATCTCCTCACATTCCTACTTTAATTTTAGAGTGTTGTGTGATATTATCTACATATAGTGATTATTTATTGTGCCCACAGACACCCACAATATATTTCTCTCTTTTAATTTTATGCAAACAAAGAAAACAAAAATAGTAGAGTATTGATTTAAGTTCACCCATATTCTCATCTACATCCACTAGTTGAATCTATTGGTGGTGGTATCTGCATTTTGCCATGGTCTTAAGAATAAAATTTGACAGAAAGTTGACATGCTCAATCCCTATACTCTAAATTATGCTCAATGAATAGCTTTGGTGATAGAACTGAAGCTCTAAAATTCTAGTCCTAAACATAGACATGAATTCAATTACCATCATCCTTATCACAATAATGAGTGTTCCCAAGGATTATTTTGCTTTAGATATTATTCTCACCACCAAGATATTATTATCACTATCACTAAGATTTGGTCTATGAAGAACATCATAACATTCAAGTGGATGGTGAAGACATAATATTATATTAAGATAAAGATTCATTACAATAATAAAAACTAACAAAAGTAAACGAGACAAAATATGAGGATGATTCCATGTAAGTTCATCATATGGGGCTCTAAGTTCATCATACAGTCAAGGTATAAATATTTATTAAATGACAATATGTCAATGTGTTGATTGATTTAGGTAGCACACATAACTTTATAGATAATAAGACAACAAAATCCTTGGGATTGTATATCAATATTGCAAATTAGGATAAATTTTAAGTCTTAATTTTAAATAGGAGTATCACTTAGTGTGTCGGATTATACTTGGTCAAGTAATCTCTTTACCATGAACCAGGGTAGTTCAAATGTCATCTTAGTAGAACAATAACTATTTGATATTGGTGATGTTACTATTAATCTACAAAAATTATATGTCAAATGGATAGAGAAGGGAAGATCCATTTGTCTCGAAGGAATCCAATCCCTCCATCCAAGGTATTTAGTTCACATAATGGAAAATATATTGAAGAAATGTGGTATTGGATTATTTTCCCAAGTCAATTGCATGGATGTTTAGTCTTTGAAGTTGCTTCTTCTAGCTCTTCCTTCAGATTTATAGAACATTATGGATCACTATGAGGAGTTCTTTAGTGATACCATGGGTCTTCCTCCTAAGCACACACATGATCATTTCATCCACTTTGTTCTAGGAATTCAACCTTCTAATGTGTATCCTTACCACTATCCCCATCCCCAAAAGTAAAAAAAATGAGAAGTTAGTTTAGGACATGTTGGAGCAAGGAATCATCTATCCAAGCATTAGTACATCTTAATCTCTACTTGTGATAGTATGATGCAAGGATAATTTATGGCACATATGTCATTTTTTCATCCTCTCAATAAGATCACTATCAAAGGTATTGTATTTGTCTTTATGCAAGATGAACTCCTATTAGCCTTTGAAGGTAAGCAAATTTTTGGAAAGAATTTGGGATAGTCCACTTATGTGAAGGAAATATTAGTTGTTATTCATGCCATATATAAATGGAGGCCTTATTTATTGGGGAATCCTTTCATCTTCAAGATCAATCATACTTTAGCATTTCTTAGAACAATGTATCTCATGCCCTAAATAGAATAAATGGATGACCAAGCTCTTGGGTTATGATGTTGTAATTGAATACAAGAATGGAAGGGAGAATGTGTGGATGATGTATTTTCTCACAAATATGAGGTAGGCTTCATGGATCATTCAGGAAGTGAGGTAGGCTCGTCATTGCATTCTTGTTTCTTCTATATTCATGGAGTGCTTTGCAAAAAGGATCACATTCATCTTTCTCAAAATTTGGATTTTAAGTCAAACGTTCTCCAATAATTACATGAATCTCCTATGGATGGATGTTCAAGATTCTTGAAAATATACCAGCGGGTGAAGCGATATTTTTCTTAGAAAGGATTAAAAGTTGATGTGAAGATTTATGACTATAAGGTGCGGTAGTGTAACAAAGGAAAAATAATTAAATCTTCTTTATTTTTACAACCCTTGTCTATCCCTAACCACAAGTGTCGAGATCAAACCAAAAAGTGATTGAACTTTTGGAAGTAGTGACGTTAATTAAACAGATAAAAAATCCCAATGTCTAGTATCAAAGCAACACTTTACTAGATTAAAATTTTGGTCAATTGTAGAAAAGTGGCTAAATTTTAGAAGCAATTGATGTAATCAAAAGAGATGAAAAGTCTGGCACTAAGATACACTGCCAAACTCAAAATATGGCTAAGGCATAATTCTAGCATGAAGAAGAAGCTAAATCGAAGTGCAAGAATTCAATCATGATTCCAAGCCATGATATCTACTAAGAGAGCTTTCAAACTTATCCCAATCAATCATATTCAATCAATCAGGACCAATCATGAGCTAGCAATGCAATAAAACGTAGTGGATATAAGAAAACCTGTCAAT
Organism: Wollemia nobilis; assembly: GCA_028583015.1. Taxonomy (NCBI): domain Eukaryota; kingdom Viridiplantae; phylum Streptophyta; class Pinopsida; order Araucariales; family Araucariaceae; genus Wollemia; species Wollemia nobilis. The sequence goes on along the minus strand of JAQPPZ010000755.1, from coordinate 3,481,907 downwards.
GTACACTACAATTTGTTGGAAGCACATGGAAGCTAACTTCATGCAAGGAATCTAGACTGGACATATCAATAAACCATGATGAAGGTGGTTTAACTTAGCTAAACTAGAAAGGGATACCTACCTTTCATAATTGCTCCTATCAAGCCAGTAGTTAGTTATGTATAGCAATTGTGAGCTAAAAAAATGCAATGTGAATCTATATAAAATAGTGCAAGATAGCTTAGAATAAAGGTTGGCTCTTTAGCTTGTATAATTACATAAGTTGTATGATGACTATACTGTGTGCCCCTTAGTAAAGATTGAATTGATGTTTGACCTTTTTTTGAAGATGTTGCATAACATGTATGCATGTGAATCCCATTGTTAAGCATTTATTTTAATGTTAGATGGATGGTGATTTCTATTAAAATTATTTTACTAAACTGGATAATTGTTTGAATTATTATTTGTTTAGTCTTGGAATGCTTAATTATGTCTATGTTGATTTGAATAATGTTTTCTAATATTATAAAGTAGTTAGTCTATTAGAACTTTTAATTGAGAGTGACGCCTACAAGATTTTTGCAGAGTAGGGTTGTCTTACTCTTTGCTGGCACAAACGCCCCTTGTTTTCTGTCTCGGCCTGGAAGAAGCTGTAAATGCATGCTTCTTGACATTATCGTTATTATTTTTGTTTTGCAATTAGTAATGTTTCTGTGAATAAATTTTTCAAAACTTATGTAGATTATAATATCTTCTCAGCTTTGATAGTATAAAGTAGTAATATTAATAAAAAAAAATTATATTAAAACTAAAAATATATATCATTTTGTTTTGTGAGGGATGTCATAGTGAAATGTTTGAGTTTTATATCAAAATACCCTATTCCAAACCCTAGTATAATGGATAGTGACCCTTTCAAAACATGTATTTTACCATAAGGGATACTATAGTGGGATATATTTATGGTATACTATAGTGGGATGTCTTTGAAATTTCATCTAGGATCCCTCATAAAAACCCATGTCTTTAATACAACAACATTTTACTGAATGGGATCTTAGTTCACTGGTCAATGAGGTCTTAGTTCAATGGTTGAAACATATGAATGATGTAGCCCACACAAGGTTCAAATCTCAACTAAAATAAACTAAGGTTCAAATCTAGACTATACTGAACCAAGATTCAAATTTTGACAACATTAAAGAGGCTATCTAACTCGATGTAAGTTGTTATGAAAAAAGAAAAAACTACTCTATTAAAAACCTATTTAAAAAAATTAAAATAGATAAATAATATTTATCATTTTATGTAAGGTCAAGATTTTATACAACGTCACACTACCATTACTTATATAAAAAAATTATATCGAGGTCTTAGTTAAATGGTTGAAACATATGAATGATGTAACCCACTACACTAAACCAAGATTCAAATGTTGACAACATTAAATAGGCTATCTAACTCAATGTAAGTTGTTGTGAAAATAAATTCAAATCTAGACATCGATATAAGTTTTTTTATATCGAGGTCCAAATATCAACTAAAATAAACCAATTTTCATATCTAGACTACATTCAAATGTTGACAACATTAAATAGGCTATCTAACTTGATGTTGTTGTGAAAAAGAAAAAAACCATCCTTTTGAAAACCTATTTAAAAAATAAAATAAAATAAATAAACTCAATTAAAAAATAAAAATAAATAAATAATATTTATCATTTTATCTATGATCAAGATTTTATACAATGTCACACTACCATTACATATAAAAAAAACTTATATCTAGGTCTTAATTCAATGCTTGAAACATATGAATAATGTAACCCACTACACTAAACCAAGATTCAAATGTTCACAACATTAAATAAGTTATCTACCAGGATGAAAATTGTTGTGAAAAAGAAAAAAACTACCTTTTAAAAACCTATTTAAAAAAAAAATAAATAAATAAATAATATTTATCCGTAAAGATTTTATACAATGGCACACTACCATTACATATAAAAAAAACTTATATCGACTACATAACCTTGTGAGGGTCATTATCCTCTTAATTTGGCTCCCTCTTCGAGTTTGATCTTTTTTCCACAACTACTACAGGAAGCCCATTTTCCATTTTGGCAGTCAGAGAGACAATGAACTTGGGATTCAAATTGGGGTCTACCTTGATACTAAATTCCTTCATGACGCTCGCTGCGATGCATTTCATCTGAATAAACGCCATTTCTTTTCCCAAGCAAATTCGAGGCCCCGCGTGAAACACTGGATACTTGAAAGAATTCTCTGAAACGAACACGGCCGATCCATTCTCATCCTCTTTCAGCCATCTTTCCGGCTTGAACTCCAAACAATCTTAAGCGAAGGTACCATTAAATTTAACCCACAATTCTTTATACACGTCTCGTGACGTAAGCGCTGGAAATTTAGAAAAATGAAAAATTTAACTATGCTACCCGAGAACAAGGGAGCACTATGAATCAATTTATTTATTTTATTTTTTTAACGTTGTTACAGGAGCACGATGAGTCAATTTTTTTTGTTTTGTTTTGGGAAAACACCCTTTCAAGGCGTTAATTTAACGATGTTACAGGTGACCTGAATGACCTCCCGAGAACAAGGAAGCACTATCAGTCAAATGTTTTTATTTTTGGATAATATTTAAAGAGGTAAGGCCAAAATTGTCCAAGGTTTCATTTGGCTTACCTTTTTTAGCACATTCAAGGAGCATGCTTAAAATAACAAAAACACAAACCAACAAACATAAAACACAAACACACAAAAACAATACACAACAACAACAAAATACAAAAAAAAACATAAGAACAACAACAAATCACAAATAAACACACAAAACAACAAAACCATACCAAAACACAAAAACACAAAAAAACACACAACAACAAAATACAAAAACAACAACACAAAAAAACATAAAAACACATTGAAAAATTAAATCAACATAAATAAATATATATCTATGGCTTTTCCAGGCCAAGATGCCTTTAACCAAGAATCAACACAAGAAAAATAAAAATAATATTTCTGATCTAAGGACCTGAAATGCCCTGATTAGACCAAAGAGAGGCTAATACAAAGAAAAAATGAACTAGGTACCTCTAGTATTGGAGTCATCTAGAGGAAGGATAGAAAGAAGAGCATCTCTGATATGCGAAGCCCACCATTTTGGAGGGTGGTCATAGTAAGTAAGATCACCTTTATCCAACGCCCAATTAGCTAAAGCATCAAAAATCCTATTTTTTTCTCTGACTACGTGATTGTATTCAATTTTCAAAAAACCCATATGGATTAATTGAATCTTCTCAACAATTTTTTTTATTCTCCAATCAACTTTACGATTCTTAGAAGGAGTATTCAACATATTAATTATGACTTAGGAGTCAAATTCAACCAACACCTTTTGCCATCCAACCTTAGCAGTCTCTCGAAGACCTTTGATGATACCATACCCCTCAACAAGGTTATTGGAAATGATACTCAAATTCTTAGCAAAATTGAAAACCAAGGAATCATCTGGAAGTCTACCAATTCCTCCCATACTAGCTTTTATAAGGTTCCCCCTAGAGGCTCCATCTGTATTAACTTTTCCAAAATCCTTTGTAGGAGATTGCTAACTCCTTGTTCTATCCATATTTTGATTACTCACATTCCATTTAATATGGTTTTCAATAGTAGGGTGAGTCTTCAATCTTTTCATAACTTGATCCCATCATTTGTGGGAGTCCTCAAGGTGATTAAGGAGTTTTTGGACCGATTCAGCTAAGTTAGCAATGGTATTTTGCCAAATATAATGGATATCCTTCCTTTCTTGTTTGAAAATTTGGTTGTTTCTTTCCTTCCAGATATTTCAAGGTATTATGGTAATTCCCATCCAAACTAAGTGTCTAACAAAATGATATACAACCTCTTATTTAGGCCAATCCCTCCAAAGTTGTTCAAGAGTACAAAAATTGGACCACTATAAACCTAGTAAGGTAGCCATTCTCCTCCACAACTCAAATTCTAAGGGACACTCAATAAAATGATGGCTAAAGTTTCCACATTTTTTCCTCACGTCTCACATCTAAACGGCCCATGAAAGCCATGTTTCATAAGTTGTTCACAAATGAGCACTCTTCTATGTAATAAAAACAAATAAAAAACCTCACCTTAGGCCAGAGCTTTTGAGCCCATAGATATGTAAATATGTCATAGGAATGGTTGGGATTATTGTGGCATAAAGCCTAATAACCTTGAGTAACAATATACTCACCCATAGTAGTGTTGCTCCATCCAAAAAAGTCCTTATCATGGGACCGAGAGAGATATCTCATATGAAGGATGCATTGGATATCTTTCCTTTGCCTTTCTAGAATTTGAATAGGCCAGTCCTTAATAAGGATCCAATATCTACCAACCTCTAAATTACCAGTCTAGTACTGATAGTAATTAGCTAGCTTTATCCAATTAGCTTTGTGAAGCTTCTCCATCCAGGGCCTCCAATCAAGGAATTGAGTTATCAAAGGTTAGTGATCATCCCAAGAATTTATCCGAAAATTATCTTGTTGACCATTATGAATGATCCAAAATAAATTATTTTTTATCAAATCCTTACCAGTCCTAAGAAATGCAAAAATGGGAGAACCTTTGGTAGGAAGTTGATAGTGAACAAGGACTTTACGACTTGTTTTTAGTATTTTTAGCATGAAGATTATTGGCCCATATGGCATTGGGGTTATTCAAAATCCTCCAATACAACTTTGCACAGCTAAAGCCTTATTTTTTTTTATAGCAAACCGAAATCCTAACCCCCCTTCATGCTTGGGAAGGTATAAAGTATCTCATTTCACCAAGGCCCATTTTCTTTTCTCCTTAGTACCACTCTAGAGGAACCCTTGATTGATTTGATCTAGTTATCAAAGAATTGCCTTTGGGATATTCAACACAACAAAAATATAAATAGGTATAGCTTGAAGGATTGATTATACCAAGGTAATTTTACCCCCATATGAAAGCCACTTGTTGGTCCACTTTCCAATTTTCTCCTTTACTCTATCCAACAACCAATTCTAATATTTTTTGTCTCTAGATGTTGGTAGGAATGCCTAACTAAGTTATTGGAAGGGAGGCCTTATAATATGTTAATTTATCTAGAACCATGGATTTTTGTCTGGGAGAGCAGTGAAAGAAGATGACTTTTGATTTGTCTTCATTGATCAATTGTCCCATAACATTAGAGAAACAACGAATTATTTGATTAATCATAGAGGCTTCCTTAATTGTAGCTTTACCTAACAAAGTAGAGTCATCAAAAAACTAAAGATGAGAGATAGGCCTGGCTCCATGAGCAATGGTAACTCCCTCAAGGGTTATGTTTTCTCTATTTTTGGTCATAGACCTGCCCAAGCATTCAACAAGAATGATTAATAAATAAGAGGAGATGAGGTTGTTTGTCTAATACCTTTGGAAGCTAGGAACACCTATGAAGGACAACCATTGATAAGAACTAAGTAGAACACCAAAGAGATACATCCCATAATCCAATTTATCCAATCCTAAGAGAATCCAAATTGCCTCATAACTTTGACAAGGAAGTGCCAATCCACTCTATCATAAGCTTTGAATAGGTCTAAAAAGATGAACATAGAAGGAGATTTCTATGTTTCCATGGAATGGCTGGCTTCCTGAGCAAGAACTATCTCATCCACAATCTGATGCCCTTCCACATAACCTCCTTGTTCAGGGAAAATAATCTTATGCAAAAGAGGTTTCAGCCTCTCCACCATGATCTTGGTAATGATTTTGAGAACATTACATAAAGTTATTGGTCTAAACTATGAGATATGTTCTGCATATTGAGCCTTTGGGAATATAGCTATATAAGTTTTATTTATAACCTTCAAAATATCTTTGGCCTTCCTGGCTTCTTCCACCACCCCTAATAAATCAACTTGAAGAATATCCCAAAATTCTTGGTAAAATTCGATGGGAAAACCATTAGGTCCCGAGGTGTTCTATTTTTGCATTTTATTTACCACTTGTTGAAGCTCATTGATAGTAATTGAAGCAACCAAAACAAAGTTCTTTGGAGAAGTGATAAGAGTTGGGATCACTTGAAGGACATTTTATTGAGAAGCCAAGGCAAGACATGCAACAATGAACAATTTGGAAAAAGTAGTTGATTGTGATAGATTTCATGCCATCCCAAGTGTGGAAAGAGTCTCTAGAATCTAAATTTAGGGAGGAAATAAAATTGTGGGATATTCGAGCTAGAATATATTTGTGGATGAATTTCGTGTTTCAATCTCCTTCTTCGAGCCATTGGATCCTAGATTTCTACTTCTATAAGAGCTCTTCTTTTCTTCCCACTCCTCCAACTATGTTGTGAGTCTAATTTCATTAATATTTCTACTCTCAGTGAGGCCATCTAAACAAATTTTATCATTCAACTCTTCAAGCTGAGAAATCACTTATTTTGGATGTTAACCTCAAGTTGACATAAATTGAATTGAATGTTATATTATAATATAATAAATATATTACACCTTTTAATCAAGGTTGACCATAAAGGTAGATTAACCATTGTCACTAAATGTAAATATATCAAAAGTTCTTATAGGCTTACATCAAGATGCCCATAATCTTACATAGAGAATTCCCAAAGGCTTACATATCACTTGCTCATAGACTACATCAAGAGCACCCATATGTACTTCATCATTGTTGACCTTAGCCTAATAATGTTAGATTATAATTATTTTAGCAAAGTTGGAAGAGGAAGAGGTAATCCTTCTCTCCCCCTAAGCAACCAAAGGAGTTATTCAATGAACCCTATAGGAGGATAGAGAGACAATACAATCACTCTATTTGGCAGAATAGGAAGGAAGTGTCACTACACCAAAAAGGGTCTTTAAGGGTGGATTTTAATCACCCTTAAAGACCTTTAAGGGAATTTATTAAGCCGTCATCTATGAGGGCATTGTGAATAATCCGCATCATATGACGATTAAAAACCACCTCAAAAAACCTCCCTCTTAAGGTCTATTAGGGTGGTTTAAAATTATCCTTTTAAGAGGGCAATTTAAAACTGCCCTCTTAAGAGGGCGGTATAGATGGTGGTTTAAAACTGCCCTCTTAGGGCTAAGAGGGTGGTATAGAGGGCGGTTTAAAATCACCCTCTTAGAGACCACCCTCTCTAAGAGGGTGGTATAGAGGGTGGTTTAAAATTGCCCTCTCAGCCCTAAGAGGGCAGTTTTAAACCATCCTCCTATGAGGTATACTAATTCACTCTCTTCACCTACTAATTGCTGTTCAATTTAAGACATTTATGCACTGCCTCAAACACATTTTTAGTTTGTGTTTATTACGTTTCTTTGCACTCTTCTTGCTATTCTTATCATGTGAGGAACTTGAAAAACACCAGTCATTTTTGTTTATCATACTATACTATACTGCAAGTTGTTAACAATGCATTGCATATAATACAACGCCATTGATTATGTTCTATTCATACTTTTATATCTGTCAACAACTTGGACTATTGGTCCTTTGAAATGCTTATTCTCTTATCTGGTCTGTTGCCTAATCCAAAACTTGAGACATCCCTTCTTTCAATCTGGTATGTATATGTAATACTAGAGTTTTAATTTTGAATGAAGCTTAATAATGGGACTTGTATGGATTTACTTTACTTCACCCTGAGCTAGCTTTGATATTTTGCAGCCTGAACACTGCTTCTCTTTCATATATGATTCCCTTTGGACTTGGTGCTGCTGTAAGGTTAGTATGGCTAACTAGTAAATCTCTGCTCTGTTTCTGTTAGTCATCTAAGCTATTGAAGCTTAATTTTTAAAATTTCAGATCGTCAATGTTGTTGAATCCAAATATGGTCCAATTAGAGTTTTTCATAACTTTGCATCACAGTACACGAGTTTCAAATGAACTAGGATCTGGACATTCATGTGCTGCACATATAGCATTTTATATCACAATATTTATGGTAATCATGAAGGCTTCCTTCATAGGATGCACTTTATTCTCTATACGAAATGTTTGGGGCTATGCTTTCAGCAATGAGCAGGAAGTTGTTGATTATGTTGCAAGCATGATGCCACTGCTTGCAGCCTCAACAATTATGGATGGGATACAGGGTGTTCTGTCAGGTTGAGAATTATCTTCTATAAAAAAAAATTTGGACTGTAGCATCATATTCATTTTGAAATCATGAATACTATAAGGATATATCTCAAACACACCACCTGCTGAAGTCATGTTTTTGGAAAATAAATTTGCAGGGATTGCTAGAGGATGTGGATGGCAGAAATTGGGTGCTTATGTTAATCTTGGAGCATACTATGTGGTTGGGATTCCCGTAGCTGTGACCTTGGCCTTTGTACTGCACGTGGGTGGCAAGGTAAGTAAATCTGTCTTTTCTTTCTTTATTTCCAAAGCCTCAAAATTTCTACTTTCACTGCCTAAGACTCTGAACGACAACCTTGGTGAATTGTTTGACTCTTTAATCTGTCACAACTCAAGATTTTTGATGACAAATAGTAAGAAGCCCTGCATTCTGTAAATAAAAGCACAAATTCCTGATTGTACACTTTAATCTGGCTAGATCATTCCAAATGTAGACCATGCCAGTATGAGAATATTTTCCATGTTCAAGCATGAATGTAGTATTTTAAAGGCTATAATAGTTGATATTGCTAATCTATTTAATCAAATTTGTTCATTTAGAATAGGATGCCCGATACTAGAAACTGTTGATAATATATGTCTAGTCATTAACCAATAGCAAGCATAAACTCAACTTCAAATTAATAGTTGTTCTTCATCTCATCATTTGACTTTAATTACTCCTTAGATGGAAACTACTCTCCATCACAAGCTGGACTTTGTTGTAATTTAATATTTAAAAAATGAAGCAAATTGCTAGATTAATCTTTTAGCTGATGCAGATACTATTAAGTAATAAATATGGAAGAATGAAGGGCTTGTTTCAGAATTAGATTCCTTCCAAAGAGTAGAAAAAGCACATGCCTCTTAGTAGGTTGCAGTCAAAATGTTGATGTGTAGAGATAAATGAGTAGTAATATTTCTCTTTTACATTTAAATTTCCTATCTATGACACATATTTATGGATATTTCAGGGACTTTGGCTTGGAATTTTTAGTGGCCTTTTCACACAAACAATTTTATTGGTCATTCTAACTTCATGTACAGACTGGGAATAGCAAGTAAGTGGTTGCAACTTATCTATCTATTTGAAAGGGTAGAGGAAAATGGACCAAGCAATTATAATTTCATATGAAAACAAAGACAAATATAGGATTGAGATTGTATTGTGTGAATGTAAATTATGTACTTACTTAGGTCACGCATACATGGGCCTAACTATCTAGGGAATAAAATAAATTTTAATGCATTATTTTTGCATTATTTACCATTCATTGACTGGCATATTTTTGAACCATTGATCTGATGCACATGAGGTGTATTAAAGGAAGAGTTCTGCCCACATATACATATCACTCATAGTCTCATACTAACAAATTAATTAGTTCGGGGGCATTAGCAATACATACAACTTTCTCTTTCTAGGATTTTGATTTGTCCATGAGAATGAGTGCTTGCTTTGGATCTAGCTGAATGTTATACTTTGGTACTACCTTCTAATCACATGAACAATGATTATCTTATGGCCAGGCAAGAAATGCAAGAGAAAGAGTATATGCATCAGCATTGCCGAGAGTCACCGATGAAATAATAAAGGTGTGTGGTTTTTTATGTTGCATTCTTGAAAAGTCTATTTTTAAAAAATGTTTTTTAGATAGAGGATATGATAGAAAATAAAGCATTAAAACAAAATAACAAACAATGTCTTCTTGATATCTCTAAAGCTAATCCAAGTGATAGATTAATCTAACTTACTGTAATGAATGTTTACAATTAAGCAGGACAAAAATTCTCAAAGTTGATGTTGACCATGGGTGTAGTCAAAATCTAAACTCTTGAACATAGCATGGCAATTTTTGGCTTCCTTCAGCTGTAAAATGCATCCTACAATCTTCGAGTGTAATGGTAATGACAAATATCCATATATATGCAACATAATATTCTACAACACATTTCCCTGCTTCTTTTATATGCATGAAAAAGCTATGAAAAATAGCATCATTATTTAAGGGTGATCACCTATCCTCTTACCTTTGTTTCTTCCATCCCACTAGTACAAGTGCAAGTGTTATTCATTCCCCAGGTACAACTGCATGGAAACATAAGCTTGTGATATGACCACACCAAATACAAACCGGTTAATGAAAAAAATGATTGATAGAGGACCACCCAAGAGAAAGAAGAATAAGTTATTTTGAGCTCGTTATCACCAAGAAGCTTATAAACTTTGAAGGGGTTCTTAATTAGCCTACGAATCTAAAAAATAAAAAATCGCATCAAAATTTCCAAAGTTTTAATGCCTAAAAATTCAAAAAACCTACCCATGAATCTAAAAAATAAAATAATTCTAAGGTGATTATGAGGGCGGTTTAAAACTTCTCTCTTAGACCCTAAGAGGACAATTTATAAGAGGATGGTTTAAAACCGCCTTCTTAGGTCTATTAGGGCGGTTTTTACCGTCGTAAAAAACCGCCATCTTTTAGGCGTTGTTAAAAGATTTTTTTGGTGAGGGCAGTTTAAAACCACTCTCTTAGGGTCTATTAGGGAATTTTTTTACAATCATAAAAAATTATCATATTTTAGCCAACCTTAAAAGTCTTTTTTGGTGTAGTGTGTCAAGGAGATACAGTATAGGCCCCCTAACTGACTCCTGGAGCATGAGTTAAATTTGAATATTAGGGTTACCTGTGAACCTAGTGCTACAAGTGTGGAGTTGTATTGAGCTAATAAAAGTTTCTGTTAGAAGGTGCAACCCCTCTGAAAGAAGCTTTAGACCCCCATAATGAAGTGAGAAGTCATTTCATAACCATGAGGAGAACATATAGATTATGTTAAAGGTAGTATATGTTCTCATTATGTGGATCTCTACAATTCATTTTGTAAAAACCTACCTTGGGCACTTCTATATGATTGACTACACCAAACACATTGTCAACCAGATGGACAATTAGCTAAAGGAAAAATAGATAAATTTTGCATACACTTTCTACCTTGTCTAGATTGTTATCTACCAGAAGAAACATTGGTTTCTTGCTCTCTAGTTAGACTAGGTGGAGTGTATGGACAACCCCTTTTAGTTGTGAAGTTCATGGACATACCCTTCTGAGAAGAAAACATGACCGCCTATTAATTTTCTATAACAAGGTGTATGAGGTTATAATAGAACAATTCTAGGGAACAATTCCAAGGTTGTTATATGAGATACAACAAATCCTAAAATCTATAGAATGGCTAAATGGGAATTTATACTTGTGTAGGAAGGTCATTCATACACATTTTGTTTCTTCTTAGTCATGCCTTTTGAGTTTATCACTTTAATCCTAAATTACATGTTCAAACTTGAAAATGTGAGGCACCTTGACTATGTGGACCTAAAATACTTTAGGGAGGAAAAGAAAGCAACTTTCTATTCATTCAAGTAGCCAATAATGATGGTCACACTAAAGTTGCATGGGTTCCAACAAGTCATGGAGGAAAAAAAAAGAGACATAGAGTTTGAGAAGCTTAGATATCATTGGCCCTATGACCCATGGGGTCTTCAAATGTACCCTTAAGGCCAAGTAGTTGGATAACTTATTTGTGCATGAGAAGTGCTATAACATTCAAAATAATGCCAATATAAACAAAGAGTTATCTCTTGCTATATTGGGAAGTGCACGCAGGTATGAATATAAGATACAGTAGTGGTACAACCCCCTAGAATGCCAATAATTCTAGATCAAAATCAAAGATTATTTTGACCTAGATATTAAAATGAACCATCAAATTCTCAGGATCTTGAGGAAGGTGGGATACACACATAGAAAGTTCCTATCATGGTAGAATATGCACTACTAAATGAGTACATTAACAACCCAACTAGAGATTACCCATTTGATGAGGTTTTTTCTATTTAGGATCACAAAAATTACAAAAAATTAAAGAGGGTAAAACTTATTAATAAATCTATAATTGGTCCATGTAGGCCATGAATACTAGGACAAGCACTAGCACCAAAAATTGTCATCTTTGTTGCACCTACAACACTAGCAATGATCAATCCAGTGGTTCAACAAATAATTATTGAAGGGGAAAAGAGATTCAAAATGTATGGGTAGATATTTGAAAAGGTGACTGAGGCATAATAACAACAAGGACATAAATCACAACTCAATGAGGAGAAATTCCTCAATGAGGTTCCCCTCACAAGTTGGTAATTATCAGTATTCTAGTCACTATTGTATCCATATCCATTTACATTCTACCCTCCATCATTCTTGCTTCTATTGCTATCCTTTATTCTTCTATTTATGCTTATTCTATTCCCAACTCTTATTCTATTGCACTTCTTGTATCCTCTGCCAATGTAGCCCATGGTTATCCTAGAGGTACTCTGCTTACAATTATCCCCACCACATTTGGTACTACATCCATCACAATTTATTTAGGTATCCACCACTCAACCATTGGTACCATATATAACATATCCTTCACCAATATCCATGTCTATGAAGTCTTTTCTAGTGGAAACCCTAGTACAACTAGTATCTCAACCAAACCCTTCAATACCTACCACAATAACTCTTGTTTCCACCCAACTCATCCTACCTATTGTATTTATGCATTTACACTATCCATGATCCTAGGTGATGCAACTCCTCCTCTAGGTGACAGTCAAGGAGACTAAATCTATACAAGTATCCCTTACAGTCAACTTTTTTTTTGGGCCAAGGTGATGCACCTCCTCTAGGTGAAAAATTATCTATATTCTAAAAGATATGGATGTTGAAAAAATTGATGTCATCGTCAAATAAAAGAACTAGAAGTAGTACAAGTGATCAAAGGACAAGATATCTGAGGATTCACATTTGACGTGGTCACAACTAGCATGAAAAGGGGACAAGATCTACATAACAAAAACTAGAGAATCTAACCCATCCAAGGTGGAAACTTTCCCTACTAAATTTACCAATAGAGTCTCTGAGTTGAATCTGATCCAAACATATCCATATGATATGGTCCAACTCACAAAGCAACATTCAATTAGTGTTGACATGAAAAATGGTTGGCTAGTAGTAGAGGAGGAAACACTAGAAAATATGAACCAATATCTGAAGTAGAAGTGGTGTAACTCAAGGCATAAAAGGATAAATTCCAACAAGAGAATTAGACATTTAAAAAGGATGCCTCTAAAAGATACCAATTGAAGAAGTACATTGAAGACCTTAAATCTCAACTTGTTGAGGATAAGAAAAACACAATTTGAGGATCTCTCACAACAATTGGCACATAGCTTGAACCAAATAGAATAACTCCAAGAGGTCCTATAGGAGAGAGATTAAATAATTAAATAATTCTAAGGAGAGATCACAACTTCAAAATAAATAGAGATAATCAAGGAAGAGGTTGTAAATTCCTAAGGAATAGATTGTAAATGCCTAATATACTTCTACTTTGTGGTGTATGCAAAAAATAGCCTAAATCAATTCTTAGCAACATTGAATAGGCTGAAGAAAACCTGACAAGGTAAGAATTTAAGGAATTAAAAAAAAAATTCACCCTATCAACAACACAAACATAACAACTAGGTATTGACAAGAAAGAGTTGGTCAAGAAGCTTAAGAATATTATATATATGCACGGAGACATAAAAACCTACAGGGATATCTTATCCTCTCTATAATCCCTAATAGATCAAATGATCAAGAAGATTTAGGGATTAGTTGCTAATAGATTGTCTGATGTGTTTGACACATAATTAAAACTTCTTGATAATGATATTATTGATGCGAGATCGAAGAGGATAAGGACGAAGCCGATAAGGGTGACATAGTCAAAATGTATAAGTTGAAGTCTATTTTTTTAAAACTTCAATATCTTAGGGGAAAACAATATGGGTTGTTTGAAAACCCTTATAAATATATTTTGGGAGAGGCCAAGACTTAGTATTTATCCACTTACTAGGTAATAAGGAGTGAAAAAATTGTTGGAACTATTACCACAAAAAGTAGAAATGGAGAAATGTAGTTTTGATGGTTTTATAATCGAAATCCCAACTTTGTAGAATTTATTCCCAAGGATAAGGGATGGACCTAATATCTCTTAACAATCAATATTAGCACCCCATGAAGTTGTCAAAAATATACTATCCTGATAATACCTTGGAATTCACTATTTTGTAATAGTATAAAACAATGAAATCAAACAACCAAGGCCTTCCAAAACCCTTGAATTTTGACTAAGTCCAACTTAGGTGTCAATTTTTTAGGATATTTTTACATGTAAAGTGGCCCAATTAATTCATGGGAGCAAAGTGCTTAGGGTAAGATAGTGATTCACTAGCAAAGTCAAATAATCTGTTCACTTCCTAGAGTATATCACTTGATGTGTAAAAATAAAGGTATGGATCCCAAGACGAATATTTTGAGGATGATATTTTGGCATAGAGTGGCACATTAACTTATTTTGGAAACCTTATAATATTTAGAGGTATGTACCATTTGTAGATGCACAATTTTATTAGAGATACCCTCAAATCTTCATTTTTACTTAAGAGTGATATTTTATTTCTCTAGGTAACTCAGGGGTAAAATCTAACTATAAATAGGGGTCATGAGATCCATTGTAAAACATCGTTTGGCCATGAGAATTCAAAGCTAAACTTTATGAAATCCACATTGTACTTTTTCTCATGAAATTGGTGAGAAATTAGAAATTCCTTTTCATTCCATCAGTGAAACTACCATCCTGGATTGTAAAGTGCATAATGATTGAGGCATAACACTTATGCACCAACTTGTCATTTGCTTAGCAATTTCATACTTGATAAATGGAAAATATTAATATTGTTTGAATGTTCATATGTTAGTTAATCACACACTTCCTTGCTATGGTTATGGTCATATTTTAGTTTGAATCCCTTCAACCCTTGGACTTTAAAATTTACTTTTCATGTATTTTATTTTTTTGCATTTTACTTTCATGTAGTTAATGTAAGTTGGCATAGGAGAATTAATTGGTAATAATGGGGAGTCGACCTCCCTTAATATAGGGGTTAGCGGAAGCCACAATCCCTTCCTTCCAACTTTGTTGAAACTATAAATGGAATGCATTATTAAATTAGAAGTCAAACAATTTACCAGTTCAACATTTACATACATAGTTTGTTTAGGTATTTTATGAGGCATATCATCATGTAAGTCTTATACACTAAAATTCAATGGAAATAGGGATGTTTGGATGATCCAAACAACTTCTAGGGCTTCATTACTCTAAATACACTGGTTTTAAATTTTGTAAGGGACTTCTCAAAGCTTTGGAACCAAACTTATTAATTAGACATTTTAAAAGGAACCCACTACATGAAAACAACCTCCTCATTTATCTAAGAAAGTTAAGAAAAAAATTTAAGTATGGTGTTTAGCTAAGGAACAAGACGAGTTACATGTTATATTGTTAGAGAATTTCCACTAGTCTACTTCTTTCTTGTGATGTGAATGCCCTTTTCCCTTCCTTCTTACTAGAGAGCACCAATGAGCAATATTTCCCCTCCTCTCATACCCAAAAAGATCTTAATAGATTTTTCTTCTGTAAAACTAATCCACTTCTCAAGATTAAGTGTCATCCAAAATAGATATCAATTTTATGAAAATAACCAGTTTCGCTAAGAATGGTGTGATAAAAACAAAAAGATAGTTTCATGCAAACTAAACTCTTTATTCTTCATTCCTAAAAACTTTACCTTCCATTAGTCTTTATAATTTTAAGATTGGTTTAGCATTTAGCACCCAAAAAAAGTCATTTCTCACCAAATCCTCCTTAAATTCTAACTTAAGCATCCTTCACTATAACCATTCTAACTTAGCTACCTCTTCTAGTTTGATCTTTTTTCCACAACTACTACAGGAAGCCCATTTTCCATTTTGGCAGTGAGCGAGACAATGAACTTGGGATTCAAATTGGGGTCTACCGTGATGCTAAATTTCTCGATGACGCTCGCTGCGATGCATTTCATCTGAATAAACGCCATTTCTTTTCCCAAGCAAATTCGAGGCCCCGCCTGAAACACCGGATACTTGAAAGAGTTCTCTGAAACGAACACGGCCGATCCATTCTCATCTTCTTTCAGCCATCTTTCCGGCTTGAATTCCAAACAATCCTTGCCCCAAATGCTCTCCATCCTTCCCATCGCATACGGGTGATACGTCACGCGCGTCCCCTTGCTCACCACCGTTCCGTCCGGCAGCACATCCTCTTCCGACGCCTCTTTTGTGTCAGACGGCACCGGCGGATACAGCCTCATTGATTCGCAGATTGCCGCGTGCAGATAATTCATTTCTTTCAATTCTTCATAACAGAACCCCGAAGCCTCCTTCTCTGCTCGAGCAGCAACAACCCTGGCGATTTCTCCATTAATTCGTTCTTCGGCATGAGGATGAGAGGACAGCAGCCAGAAAAACCACGTGAGCGCCGCAGACGTCGTGTCTCTCCCCGCCAAGATAAAGTTTATGACAATATCTCTCAGAAAATCATCGTGCGAGTCCATTTCCGCGACGCCTAGAAATCTGGACAAGAGGTCTTGATGGCCGCCGCAATTATCATCATCCTTTCTTTTGCGGATAACCTCTTCGGCGAAACCGTGAACTCGCTGGATTGCGTGCCGTAATGTCTTCTCGGAACCGAGGTTTAACATCCGTTTTACCCTCCAGCCAAAGGGCACGACGTCGCTGAACCTTCTCACGATCAAAGCGGTGGCGACTTCGAAGGCCTCCGCGAACTCCGAGACAGGGAGCGAAATATCGAGGCAACTGGGATCGGTTCCGAAGGCCACTTTGCATATGTTGTCAAAGGCAAATCTCTGCAACACGTCCTGCATATCCAACCGACTGCCAGCGGCGGCTGCTTTTCTGAGGAGCGGCAGGAGGCGGTCGGTGATCTGGCCGTGAACGGTGTGGTGAATGAAGTCGCGCAAGGACCTGGTGCTAAACTCGGAGCCGGCGACTCGCCTCTGCAATTTCCAGGTCTCGCCGTCGGCGTTGAAGATCCCTCTTCCCAACAGATCGTGCAAGACCAACGAGAACAAATCGCCCAAGGGATAAATTTCGAAGCGCTTCTTCAATATGTGCTCTACGTTGGCGGGATTGGCAGTGAAAACCGCCCTTCTGCCGCCCAGCCGGTCGAGCTTGATGGTGTGGGAGGGCGCCATTTTCAGAAGCTCCGTAAGCCATTCGAGAAACCGTCTTCGGTTTTTCAAGAAGGAAAACAACGAACCCACGATGGGATATGACGGTGGCACGGCCTTGTTACCCTCTCTCCGGCTTAGTCTTACTCGGATGTAGAAAATAGAGACGCAAATCAAGCCAAGAAGAGCAGGAAAACTGAAAACATTTAGAATGTCCATAGATAAAGAAGGATATCTCTCCATCCAGCAAGAAGACTTTCCCACTTATTCCCTAGAAGGGAATACGTATCTAAATTTTGTTTTGGGACTGCAGCCCGGCGTGGATTTATAGTCCTATTTGGTGGTGCGAACTTGTTCCACGGTTGAATTCAAGGGCTAAACGTGGACACGGTTGAATTCAAGGGCTAAACGTGGACACACAGGTACCATTAATGTTAACCGACAATTATTTATACACCATTAATGTTAACCGACAATTATCTATACACGTCTGATAAGTGACACGTAATTATGCATGTGTTATTCGATAAGATTCAAACTCTGGAACATAATAGCTTGGCAATTATGCATATATTACTTGATAAGATTCAAACTTGGATTAATTTTTTAAAAGTCAAAAAATAATGTTATGCAATTTGATAACATTGAGTATGAATTTTGACTTCTTTATTCAATTTTTAGATAACATTATTAACTTGGATTGTTAAAGTTTTTGGAAGCATTGTATAAGGATCAAATATTGCTAAACAATGTAAATCATTCTTATAGTTCATCTATACAAAATAACAAAATTATTAAAAACAAGAGAGTTAATTAGAGCTATGACAATTAATAAATTTGCTTTAAAATCTATCTTTATTAAAATTGAGTTAGTCAAACTCAGTTTTTATAGCTTTCCTTGTAATATTTTAATAGAAAAAATCTACAGTGATCCAAAAAGTGATGATAATTATTTGTATTGTCAAGCAATAAATCAAGTCTTAAGTAAAACCAAAACTAAATAAAAATCTAAAACTAATTTGAAGAAAAAAATGTTCTTTTTATTGAGTGATTGTAATCTAGGAGCAAGCCTCACTAGGTAGCATAGAAGAAAAGCCATATATGAAAGTTAGGAAGACCTAGTTAAAAGTATGAATACCCAAGTTGAAGATAAGAGGAAGAACAAATATGTGACAAGTTCAATATAGGTTGTAGATGTTACACTAAAAGTGGTTTTCAAGGATGAGATGATTGAACATGATACAATAGTTATTAAAAACAAAAGGTTAATATGTAAGTTCCATGGATATTGACCATGGTAATTAGAGACTCAAAATTGGATCAAGCGAAAGTGGGGATTGAGTTCAAATTACTCCATGATTTTTCTTATTAAAGATTTTTTCCTCCTCATATTTTCTGGTATGGAAATTATGGATACAATAATGGGTGGTGGCCCATGGTTTGGGGGAAGATATGCCCTTCATTTAAGACCATGGAGTGAAATTTTTTCTATCAAGATAGAAACTATTAAAAAGCTTCAAGCATGGGTTAGGTCATTTGGACTTCCATATCAACTTATCAATAAGGATATGTTGAAGGTTAATAGAAATACCCTAGAGGAGTTTATCAAGGAGGGACCAACTACTAAGGAGCAAAAGCAAGATACATAAACCTAGATATGTATTGCTAAGGATAATTCACAATCGTTGCTACAATCCATTGAGATTGAATTTGAATCAAGAGAATGAGACCAGCAAGTAGATTATGATAATAATCCATAGCAATGTTGTAATTATTATGATATTAGACACATCGCAAGAGATTGCAAAGTGAAAATAATGAAGAAAGAGAGAATTTTTTGGTCATGAAGCAAACTCCAAGATGAAGAAAATAAATCATACTATAACAGAAGTTGGATTAGACCAAAGGGTATTCCAATCCAAGAGAAATTATGGATAAAGACAATTTATATTATATGGAAAATGCCACCATAGTTCACTCGAATCAATGAATAAAAGAAAAAATGAAGGATACGATGAAAAAGTACAATGTCTAACTTCAAATTTAGAAGGAATTAAAGGTATAAAGTAAGATGTGAAGGAAAAATTTAAATCAAATGAGGAAGAAGAGATCAAGTTTATTCTAGGTAAAATTTTTATTATTTTCTCAAGTAGCATAATCCTCTCTCCGCAATTGAAATGAAAGTAGTGTAGAAGTTGTCCCTTGCACTTTACGATTTCATGTATAACATAATAAGAAATGTGAATAGAGGATATCCATAGTAATTTAGGGTTTAAGGTAGTATAAGAAGGTAATTGTTAAGGAGAAGTGTCCTTGCACTTTAGGGTTTCAAGGGAAACATAAAGAAGAAAGTGTTTTTAAGGTTATTCCTTGCACTTCAAATACTTCAGAGCAAGACAAACATATATATGATAATTCTCATTATGAACAATGTGAAAAAGTTAAAGATATTGATGAAGATGAAATTTTTGGTGAGAATTAAAAAAAGAGAGGAATATCCAACAAACAAAAACAAAGAGAATATAAAATTCAAAGGGATATTGATATGGGAAAACAAAAGCAAATATCTCAAGAGTTAACAACAAGTAAGGCTAATCCCATAAAAAAAATTAAAAGTTTGAAAATAAAAATGATATTTTGGAATATTAGGGGTGATCACGAGCAACTCTCTCATGGATGACATTCATGTTTGTCTCATATCATCCATTATTTCTAAACATCATTCCTCTATAAATTGTATTGCAATCCTCAATTTACCTTCCCTTACACTATGTAAGTTGAATCTCTCCTTTTTAGTGTGGAAAACTAAAATTATTTTGGTGGAATTGCCAATTGAAAGTAATGACGACAAATGGAATGAGGTCAATCAATTAAATCCCTGAATTTCAAGAAGGAGACCCATATTAAAATCTTTCCAAATAATACATGCATAGTTGCCAAGTTTTTGTAACACCATTATAATGTTAAAGGTGTAATTTGATTTATGTCTAAGAATGACATTTTATGATGTATTTTATAAGCCTATGGGCAATCATTGTATAATTGTATTTCATTTATTACATTATTTTATTATGTAATCCCTATGGACTATGATTAACCTTTATTACAGTTAAACCTAGCTTATCACGTGTAATTAACCTAAATCCCTCTTATTATGTTGGTTGAGGTTAAATTCACTTATGTAATTTGGGTTTTGGTATTGTTATAAGTAGCCCCAATACTCCATCCATTATATCAAAGTGTAGTGATACTTATCTAGAGATAATATAGTTATTATTTATGGTGATCAAGGGCATCCACAATTTCTATGTCTCTTGCTTTCTTTTTCATCCTTTTATGCTTTTTGTATAAGACTTGAGTGAACAAATTACTTCTATTTGTTTTTGGAAATATGTGTGAATTCCAACATGGTATCAAAGTAGATATGGATCTGCCTTACTTTGTCATATATAAATATCATTTGGAGACTCTAATTTTTCTTTCAAACTCTAGGATGATTTCATCGTCAAAGCATCATAAACCATTTCCACATAAGAGGTAAAAAGGATTTTTTTTCTCATTTCTTATTATTTGTTTGTATTATAGAAAAATGTCTCGCTTATTTCAAATAACACTTCAAAATTTCAATTTTGAGATATTGTGGTCTCATATTGCTTAAATTTCTTAGAAAATGCAATTATTTGGATTAGATAAAGAAGATGATTCTTCAAATGGTTGCACACATGAAATTTAAATTCAAATTATTGCATTTGATATGCATTTCCTACTCTGGCTTAGTGCTCTTTTGATGAGAAGAGCACAATGCCCTTCTTCAAGGAGAAGGGACATGCATTTATCCAACTAAGATAAATACCATTATAGCTAGGAGAGTGTGTATTAAGGTATTTAGATACAAGATGCTTGGGTTTGAATCATTGTAAGAAATGTTGTTTGAAGACAATGTCTTTTGTGGATCTATGTCTAAGAGGAGAATCTCAAACTCTAAAAGACCTACTTCCATGTCAATGGTTGTTGTAGCATGGTAATATGCAATGTGGATAAGAGATAGAAAGGCATAAGATATAGTCATGCTAAAGTCTTATTTGCTATAGGAGACCAAATGAATGGTCTTTTACAGAAGCACTAACAATTTTTCCACGATTGCATGTGGTGGCAAGTTGGACAATAGTAATTTATTTTGGAGAGTGAGGTCATGTGTTTGAACCATGAGCTATTATTTATTTTGTTGTTTCCCATAGGAAACATGTCATGTAGAAGGGAGTTGCATTACCCTCCCAACAACACACTTGAATATATGGTCATGATGATGTACTTATGTGGGAGACACCATGGTTTGAATTTATCTAATGCACCTTAGCTATTTTGTAAACAAGGGTAAATTTATGGATGACATGGCAGTTGATGTGGTCACTTCCAATGCCATGAATATTCAATTTTTACCTATTTATATCCATACAACCAATGAGAAAATGATAAGTTTCATAATTACAAACTAGTAAGCAACCCAATGGGGCCTAGGTAGAAAAATCAATGGACACTAGTGAATCAGAGAATACCCAATGGAAATTTAAAATTGGTTACTAAATATCTAAGGTTTGGGGCTTTAATTTTTCCTTTTTTGAGGTCCTTTAGGGTAAATTGTTTGGAGGCCATAATTTTTGCATATGGAAGTTTTTTGAGCTATTTTTTCAAATTGCATGATTTTTTGAGCTCTTTGCATTCGTGTCATCATTTCAAGAACTTGTTACAATGCTAGGGGTCAAATTGTATAAAGTGGATCCTCAAGATTTTGTTACTTTCATCAATGAGTGAAATTAAAACATATGGTCAACTCAAATGACCAGTTTCATATTATATCATTGAGGACTATATTGTGGGAGCCATTAAGAGTAGATATTGCATCTTTTGGAGGTAAAAAGAAAGATGATGTAGAATGTGTAAAAATTCTTCTTTCCAATGTGTCCCCTTATTTTTAAATGTTGAATCTCATGGTTCATGTGATTCCTATGTTATTATAAACACAAAAAAAATTATTTCTCTTGATCAAATTTTCTCCCCTAGTTTATTTTTAGGTAGCAATGAGGAATTGTGAAAAGGATTGAAAATCCAACTAACTTCATATTATTTACAAACTCATTATATAGGCACTAATGGCCCAAAATACATAACCAAACCCATCAAATCATGGATTTGATCCAATATGCTTAACCATAAGCTACAAAAGTGCAAAGGAGAATGCACGTAACTTCTAAGTTAAGAGAAAAGGAATAATGCTAACTATAAGATCCATTTTAGCTATCTTGAAGTACACACTTCCTACTTTGAGTTCACACTTACTAACTAACACTCTAAATGACAACTAGAAGATAACTAGTGCCCACAAGTGCATGTGAGAAGGAGACTCACTTACAATTATTAATTTGCAAGAAATAAACTATGCAAACCTAGCTAGGAACTACTAGAGGGGTCATATGAGGGATCAAACATCAATCCTCATCATGCCTCCCCACAATAGAAGCATTGGCCTCCAATGCTTTCAGAAGAGTAGGAAAGTCACGGGACATCTGATGAAAAGAAATCCAACGAGCCTGATGCGGCAGCTATCCTCGTCGAGCCACAAGATATGAGGTGGTAGACCCCTGGCGAGTCTGTCGAGTCTTTGTGTCATAGATCTGATCGGAATCCAATGGTAACTGAGAATCAGGAACCACGTCCACAGGATGACTGATAGCTGGTGCTGTCTCCAATGTAGAGTCAAAGTACAACTTCAAAAGATCTACATTGACGACGTCATGAATTCCCAAGTGTGCGGGAAGATCAAGGCGGAAAGCATTCTCGGACACCTGTTGAAGAATAGTATAAGGCCCATAGCGAATCGGTTTGATTTTACTATGAGTCTTATCAATAAAATGCTGCTTGTCAAGATGCAACCAAACTTTGTCACCAACCTAAAATGGATGAGGAATTCGATGTCGATCCATGGCCTTTTTTTGTTGTTGCTGTGTCTTTTGCAAAATATCAACCACCTTTGATTGTAGATTGTGCAAGTGCTTGAATAAATGAGTGTGCCTTGTCTTGCTCCTTCTGAAGATGTGAAGTGATAGGAGAAGGCAAAGACAAAGGTAACTCATAAGGTGCCAAGGGCTGAAATCCCATACAAACCTCAAAAGGTGAGTGACCTGTAGAAGAATGTAGGGCCCTATTGTAGGCATGTTCAATATGAGTGAGACTCAAGTCCCACTTTGTTGGTGAAGCGTGATGATAGATTCGTAAACTTTGCACAAGGGTACGGTTTACCACTTCAGTCTGCCCATCGGACTACGGATGATAGGCGATGGAAAAGTTAAGGGAAACTCCCAAAATTTTCCACAAAGAATGCCAAAAGTGACCCACAAAGCGTGAATCATGATCCGATATAATGCTGGTAGGTAGACCAAAGGAACGCCAAATGCTATCAAAGAAAAATTGGGCTAAGTCTGCTACAGAACTTGTCTTGCGGCATGGAATAAACTTAGCCATCTTACTGAATCTGTCAACCACCACGAACACACAATCATGTTGTCGCACTGTCATGGGAAAACCACTAACCAAATCCATGGAAATGCTTTCCCAAGGATGGGAAGGAATGGGCAAAGGCATGCCTAAGCCAAACTTCTTGTTAGCTGGTTTTGAGCGACAACAAACTGCACATTGTTTGAGAAATCTCAACACATCCCTCTGCATTTTAGGCCAATAGAAAAATCTTTGCAAGTGATGAAGTGTTTTGTGCTTCCCAAAGTGACCACCATAAAGTGTAGAATGAGCTTCCTTAAGAAGTGACACTCTAGGCTCACAAGGAACACAAACCTTGTCCAATTTGTAAAGAAGTCCTTCTTTGATGTAGAAATCTTGGAAAGGACGCAAATTGGAAGAAGAAGGCTTACTCACTTGCTCAAATATTTTCCCAAAATCAGGATCCTGTGAATACTGATTAGGCCAAGTCTGAAATCCCAAGTGTGAAGTGGACATAACTGTTAAGGCAAGAGCGGCAGGAGGCCTACTCAAACAATCAGCAATAGTATTACTCTTCCCCTTTTTGTACTTGATCACCAAGTGAAATTGTTGGAGGTAAGAGGCCCACTTCATATGTCTTGATTCTTCAATTTTACTTTGAGATTGTAAAAACTTGAGAGGCATATGATCAGTGTGTACTACTGTATCTTTTCCCAAAAGATAATGTCTCCAGTACTTGATAGCTTGAACTAATGCATACAACTCCTTGTCATATGTAGAATAGTTCAACTTAGCAGCAAAAAAGTTTCTGAATGATAAGCAGCTGGATGACCATTCTGTTTGAGCACAGCTCCTAAGGCAACTTTAGAGGCATCCGTTTCAATCTCAAAAGGTTGAGAGAGGTCGGGTAAAGTTAACACAGGTGTTGTACAAAGTTTCTTTTTGAGTTTCTCAAAGGCAATCTCTTGGCTTTTCTCCCAATGAAATGGAACTTTAGACTTAGTGAGATAATGCAATGGAGCTGCAAGGGTGGAATATTGAGGAATGAACTTGCGATAAAAATTCGCAAGTCCTAGGAAACTCCTTAACTCAGTGAGAGTTGTAGGAGGGGACCACTTAAGTAAAACATCAACTTTTGTGGGATCTACCTGAATTCCACTTTCACTAATCACATAACCAAGGTAAGAAACTGAAGTATTGCCAAAAGAACACTTGGAAGAATTGGCATATAATTGATTCTTCGCAAGAAGATCAAGTGTATGATGGATATGCCTAAGGTGTTCCTCCCAAGTCTTTGAGAATATCAATATATCATCAAGATATATTATTACAAATTTGTCAAGTACATCACGAAATACATCATTCATCAACCTCATGAAGGTTGCAGGAGCATTAGTAAGACCGAAGGGCATGACCAACCATTCAAAGAGGCCCATCTTCGTCTTAAAAGTTGTCTTCCATGTATCCTCAGCTTGGATACGCACTTGATGATATCCACTTTTGAGATCTATTTTTGAAAAGAACTTAGCTCCTTGGAGCTGATCTAATAAATCATCAATGCGTGGTAGTGGATATCTATTCTTTATAGAAATTCTGTTCAAAGCACGAAAATCAATGCACAATCTCCAAGTGCCATCTTTTTTAAGAACCAACAAAATAGGTGAGGCACAAGCAGAAGTACTTTCCTTAATGAAACCCTTAGACAACAAATCTTCTATTTGCCTTTTTATTTCTTCATTTTGCAAAATAGATTGTCTATACATGGGAGCATTAGGTAGTGAAGAACCAGGAATGATTTCAATGCTGTGATTAATTGTGCGAATTGGAGGAAGAGACTTTGGCTCCTGAAATATGTGTGAGTAATTTTGCAATATTTTATCCATTGAAGAGTGTTGCTTTGGAATGGATGTGGATGTAGGAGTGTTTTGAGAGCGAATGAAAATTAGAGCAACATCACCACCTTTTTTAATTACTCTTTTTGTTTGCTTGGAACTTAGAATGATGTTAGGAGTGTTGGTGCTTTTAATGAGAAAGACCTGACCATATTTTTGAAGTGTGTAGGTTCTTTTGAAAGCATCATAAACAACTCTCCTATCATACTGAAAAGGTTGTCCAAGCAAAATCCCACAACAATCCATAGGAGTCACATCACAAGTGACTTGATCTATGAAATGTGGGCCAAGTGCAAATTTTAATGTGCAAGTGTGAGTGATTTCTGAGCCCCTTCCACTATCCTTCCAACCCAAAGAATAAGGTTGAGGATGAGGCTCCATAGGTAACTTCAAACGCTCGACAATGGACCTCGCAATTAGATTTTTTTGCGAGCCATTATCCACTATACAATCTGTTGCAAAATTATGGAGCAAATGAGCTCGAGTGATGAACAAAGCATCACGAGCGCTCTCAGATGAACTTACATTCACTAAGGTAACCTCATTGAGCTTACCTCGTAATTCCGTATATACTCTACTTTCTCCTACTGACTCAAGGGGACCTTTGGAAGCATCCTCCTCTTGAGTAGTAATGACTAAACTCTTCTTTTTAAGCTTAAAACAATCAGCTTTTTCATGACCTTTCTTCTTACAATAGTTACAAAACTTTTTAGAAGAAGAAGAAGAAGAAGGTTTGGAAGAAGAAGAAGAAGAGGGAGTAGAAGCGGAAGGGGAAGGAGAAGAAGGATATGGAGAAGAAACATTCTTCTTTTGAGCAAAATTCTTCTTTTGTGAGAAAGAATTATTCCCTTTTGATGAGTTTGCAACCACTTGAGTAACAGGTGCGCGGAATGCCTACGAATGCGCCTTAAACTTGTCCTCCGCAAGTTGCGCTTGGTTGAAAACTGAATCCAATGTGTCCATAGAAACAAACATAATTTCCCTGTACAAATGTTCCAACAAACCACTTTGAAATTTGAGAATCAAAGCTTTAATATCTTCCTCCACATTCAAAAGTATCTTGTACCTGTTGAATTGAAAGATATATTCCTGCACAGTCATATTAGTACTTTGTCGAAATCGAAACCATTTAATGACCAATTCCTTAGAATAATTGGAAGGATAAAAATTGGTCTTAAGACAGTCTACAAGCTCATCCCATGAGGTGAGTTCATCATGACCTCTTTTTCTTTCAACAAGTACTTTAGCTAAACCAGAAAGTTTGAGTTTAGCATATGGAACCATATCCTCATCTGCAAGTTGAGTGTAAGAAAACCAAGAACTCATGTCAAGAATCCAACTATTCAAGACTTCAGGGTTCGGGATCCATCATAAAGTGGCACTTCACAACGAACTCTCAAGCGAGAATCATTAGCAGAAGTTGAAGCATTATGGAGAGAAATATCATTTACCTTCATTGCAAGGTTACCAAGAACTTCTGCCATGGTAGTATCATTAGCTTTATCTGCTAAAGCATTTACAACATGTGCAAGTTCTGCCACTTGGGCAGCCAAGTCAGAAGCCATGTGAGACCGGGTATAAGCCAGGAGTAAAAGGGAAAAACACTGAAAAATCAAGGAAAATTTGAAGGTTCCTTGTTACAATGGTGTGCCCTGAAAAATACTCCTAAGGCTAAAAATTGAAAAATTTAAACTAACCTAAGGTTTACAATTTATATTTTATTAATTTAAAAATAACTTAATTAAAAATTAAATTATAATTAATCAAAGATTAATTAATTTAATTAAGCTATTAAAAATTAAATTAATAAAAATAAAAAAATTACATGCAACCTTAGAATAGTAAAATTTTTAAAAAAATTACAATTTACCCGCGGTAAACTGAACTCCACTGGCTGTGCATGGATTTCTGAACTTCACTGGCACGTTTCCCGAGGCATCAATTTCCAAAGCCAGGTGCAGTTTGAGATGTGGTGCATATCCAAGGACCTCCTATCCTGTGCACACAATTCCCGAGCAGGACAGAGGCCTGAAATGCCTGGGCAAACACCAAATAAACCCAACTCGTGGGTCTGCTGCCTCCTGACGTAGGCAGATCCTGTCTGTCCTATGTGGGATGGCATAGGATCCACCCTGTTGGCAGGTAATTAGCCAACATCCTACGTAGCAGGCTCCTCTGCCTGTCGCACGCTGTCCGACTAATAACACCATGCGAAGTAGGCTAACCTGTTAGTCGTACGTTGTTCGACTGACAGATCGCTGTCAAAAATAGATAGCGGCCTACACCTTGCATAGCAGGTTCAACACGGTCGAACGCTGTCAGGTTGACAGCGCTATCAAAATGACATCACGCTATCAAAACCATATGACAGGCCTGTGCCCTGCACAGCAGGTTCAACGCGCGGCCGCACGTTGTCCGACTAACAGCACTGTCAAGATGACAACACGTTGTCAGAACTAGACAACAGGACTACGCCCTACACATCAGGGTCAACACGCGATGCCTGGGTCAACGTATTGGTGAGCCGGATGGGCACGTCGGCCGAGACAGTCATCGGGCAAGGCACTTCACGTGCCGTATTCGGCCCTGGTGGCCGAAAGGCAAACTATGCCAAATTTTTATTTATATTTTTTTTTTTACAATCTATATTTAATTAATATATAAATATATATATATATATCAATTAAAATATAAGTTTTCTGACAAAAACTATGAAATTTTTAAAAATTAACCAGGAGGGTTAATTTAAAAACATAGAAAACATAGAAAATTGCTAATATTTGAAGGCAAATTACCTTCAAAATAAAAAAATTGCTAATTTCTCTTGATTATCCCAAGACTCCTTCAGTAGCTCTCCTTTCAAGATCCAGTCGACACACGACCAGCGTTTGAAAGGCAACCAGATCTAAGTCGACACACGACCTAGTTTTGATGATGCTCGATCTTCAAGACTCCAAAATGGCAGGAACTTCAGGAACAACAGGCTCCCTAATTCGCATTTCACCGTAGGAGAAATCCAACCCTGCCAAGGGATCTTTGTAAGAAAGAAATCGGGGTAAACTTCTCCTATACTTCTTGAGCATACGGAGAAAGTTGGAACGAGGATTTTGACGCCTAAGGAACTTCCTTCTGCGAATGGTTTTCAAGCTCCCCTTGAGCTTGAACCGAGTCCTCAATGAAAACAAGTTTCTCATAAGAAAAACTAATCTATCTCCTATCCTCTCACCTCACAAGCCCTAGTGTAAACTTGAACTAGGCTCTGATACCAATGAAAAGGATTGAAAATCCAACTAACTTCATATTATTTACAAACTCATTATATAGGCACTAATGGCCCAAAATACATAACCAAACCCATCAAATCATGGATTTGATCCAATATGCTTAACCATAAGCTACAAAAGTGCAAAGGAGAATGCACGTAACTTCTAAGTTAAGAGAAAAGGAATAATGCTAACTAGAAGATCCATTTTAGCTATCTTGAAGTACACACTTCCTACTTTGAGTTCACACTTACTAACTAACACTCTAAATGACAACTAGAAGATAACTAGTGCCCACAAGTGCATGTGAGAAGGAGACTCACTTACAATTATTAATTTGCAAGAAATAAACTATGCAAACCTAGCTAGGAACTACTAGAGGGGTCATATGAGGGATCAAACATCAATCCTCATCAAATTGTGGTGATACTTCACAAGTCTAGGCTCATGCAAAATAATTCACACCTAAGGAGACTATGACCTAGGACCCAGATAAGTCTTCAAATAAGTCATATACCATTTATAGATATTACAAGAAGGAAGGACATCCAACCAAAAATTGCTTGCTAAAATTGCAAAGGATTGAAGATAAGTTCCTAAAGATGAGTGATCATCCTCTAGATGATGAAGAGGATTCAAAAGTGTTATCCTAAACTACAAAGACCTATTAAATATTCTATTATGGAGGGAAGGTATTATTGTTACTAGTGTCTTCTCTCCTTGGCTTCTCATTTCAAGTTATGAGGAGGTGTTGGAAGTGTAATATAACTTATGTACAAGACTATCATTGTATTATGTAATATTTTATAGGTCTATCGATAATCATTATACAATTTTATTTCATTTATTGTATTATTTTGTTATGTAATCCCTATGGACCATGGTTAAACCCACCTTATAACTTATAATTAACCTAAATCACTCTTGCTATGCCATCTTAGGTTAAACTCATTTATGTAAATTGGGTTTTTGTATTCGTATAAATACCCACCACCATTTCATCCACTATATTAGTTTTGTGATTCTTATCTATTTAATTTTTAATCTAATTCATGGCCAAGAATTGACATTGTGTGATGCATTGGATAGGCCTAAGGGCATTTCATTATGTAATGTGTTTAGTATTTTGTAAACTTTTATTATGTAATCCCAATGGGCCATGGCTAACTGTGGTCACCCACATTCACAATTCCTGGTAACTCTAGACCGAATTGAAATTCCTCCATGAATTTTCTTACTAAATATTTTTTTCTCATCATCTTTTCTAGTATGGAAATCAGGGATAAAATAATGGGTGGCGGTCCATGATTTAGGGGAAGAGATGCCCTTCATTTAAGACCATGAAGTAAAAAAATTTCTATCAAGATATAAACTATTAAAAAAATTCAAATGTGGGTTAGGCTAATTGGACTTCAATATCAAGTTATCAATAAGGATATTTTGAAGGTTATTAGAAATACCTTGGGGGAATATATCAATGAGGGACCAATTACTAAGGAGAAAAAGCAAGATATATAAACCCGAATATGTATTGTTAAGGATAACTCATAACCTTTGTATAATCCATTAAGATTAAATTTAAATGAAGAGAATGAGATCAACAAGTAGATTACAAACATATTTCATTGCAATTTTGTAATTGTTATGATATTAAACACATTGCAAGAGATTGCAAAGTGAAAAATGAAGAAAGAGAGAAATTTTTGGTCATGAAGCAAACTTCAAGATAAAGCAAGAAAATCATACTATAGTAGAAGTTGGATTAGACCAAGGATATTCCACTCAAAAATAAAATTTAGATAAAGATAATTTATAAGGTTATATGACAAAGACCTCATAGTTTACTCGAATCAATGAATAAAATAAATAAGGATACAAGGGATGAGAAAGTACAATGTGTAAATTCAAATTTAGAAGGAATTAAATGTGTAAAGGAAGATGTGGAGGAACACTTTAAATAAAAGGAGGAAGAAGAGATCAAGTTTTGTCCCCCTCCTTCTCCAGCATAAAGACTTCCTCCTCCCAAAATTGTTCTCCCTGCAGCATAATGGCCTCTTTCCCTAGCCATATCCTCCCTTTTCCACCTCAATTAGAGCATGCTTTTCAAAAATTAAAGGGAAAAAACTTCATTAGTAGCCTGTTTGCTTAGTCCCAGCTAGCTTGAGCTCACACATATCTCCAAAAGGCCATCATTTTTAATGATTTTGAAATACTTCCCTCAAATGAAAAGTCAAATGAGCTCACCATTTGTGAAAAATTATATTAAATTACCCATGCTCCTGCCATAATAAATGGAGCCATTATATAAAACATTTATTAATAAATCCACTTTTTCTTAATTTAAATTAAAAGCAATAGAAAATCATTAAATCTAACCATTATGCATTTAAGACATCATTATTCTTTTCCTTTGCTAAAACTATTTAAAGTCCCATCAAGGCAGATGTCAAATGGTGACCTATCATTTAAATGGATAGTCAAATTTTATCAAAATCATTGCAAGAAATGCCTTTATTCAACTCCTTTGTTGAACAATTTAAAAGCATTATTAGAGCTATTATCAAACCAAAAATATGGCAATGTACTCTTGTAAACATAATTAGCCCTACAAAACCAGGAAACATAACATTGTTATAGGCATAGATCATAATTCAATGTTGCATCATATCCATGCATAGCTATAGCACCAACAAAGTTAGGCATTAAAATAATAAGCTCAATCATATTGTTTTCTCATCAAGGGTCCCACAAGGGCAGGTCATGACATCTTCTTACCATGCTACCTAGATTTCCTTCATAAGAATCCTATATATTTTTTATATCCTAAAACCTTACTTCAAGTTTGAACTTTCAAAAATGTCTTTCCTACTATGTTACCTTAATTTTTCTCAAAAGAGTCCTATATTTTTTTAAATTTTCCCAAATATTTAGAACAAGAAAAGGTCACATTCACTCTTTGTCTATACTTACTTTGTTTCATGCCTTTTTCCTCACAATCACAATGCATGTTTACTTTCTAAAATAAGAAAATATGAAACTCATTGTCATCTCTATTATCATACAATTTTTATATAATTTTATACTTTAAAATACAATATATTAGTTAATATATTTTAAAATTAAAATATTACAAGTCATTTTAATCTTTTGTAAGCTAATTACAATTCTTCAGTTTAGGGTTTCTAGTTTATTTTGCTATGCCTAATTATGTTGTGTATCCACCTTTTTAGGGGATGGTTTCGTTCTGTAAGGGGTATGGAATAATTATAATTTTTTTACTTGGGTTTCAGATTTATTGACAGGATGGCTGATGGTGTTAACCATGTGATGTGTTTATTCGCCTTTTTTTTTTGTAAATATGTATTTTGTTCTTTAATATAATACTTTTTACATCAATTTTTTTTTTTAAAATTAACAAATAGGTCATAAAATCTTTAAAAAATATGAAAAATATACTATAAAAAACCTAAATTCAAAACGTAGTGTTACAAGTTTAAAAAAAATAATAATAATAATTTAAAATTAATTTAATTTTACAAATAAATATTTGATGTTAAATCCAATTTCTAAAAAAATTCTTTTGTCAACTTGTCAACACACAATGTTCATTGGTCCACCCATAAAGGCAGTTGGTGGCATTTTATGTGAAAGTCCCACTAGACATATTGAAAATCTCCTATGGGGACAATGTAACAGTTAGGTCTTTGTTTTCTCTCTGGGAGGTTCAAGCTTCAAACTGTGAAGTGTGTGTGCAATTACATATCGTTTAAGCTTTTGGTTCTCTTGTACCTCATAGAAAATCACACATTCCAACATGATAATATGCTGGAGAAAAAACCATAATTTTTATTTTGTTTTTGTTACATAGGAGAGTTGGTCACAATCACACTATATTTAGTAACTGACAAGTGCAAGGTTCAAACCATATGGGTTGCTTCCATCAAACATATTTTGCATTGTTATTGTTGACCCTTTATTAAGGTAACCATTGATTGCTTTGGATTCGTACTGTTATCATTAATCTAACGCATGGGTTGCTCCCACCAAACCTATTTTGCATTGTTATTGTTGACCCTTCATGAAAGGAACCACCGGTTCATGAACCACCGGTTGCTCGGAATTCGTAGTGTCATTATCGATCTAATGCATGCTCAAAATATTTAAATAAAACTACTACCTTTGCAAACAGGTTGCGCCCAAGATTTACCTAAATATCTTCTTGGTAAATACTTGGTGAGACAGACACTTACCAATCCACCTCCCTTTATTAAGGTAACCATCGATTGCTTTGGATTCGTACTGTTATCATTAATCTAACGCATGGGTTGCTCCCACCAAACCTATTTTGCATTGTTATTGTTGACCCTTCATGAAAGGAACCACCGGTTGCTCGAAATTCGTAGTGTCATCATCGATCTAATGCATGCTCAAAATATTTAAATAAAACTACTACCTTTGCAAACAGGTTGCACCCAAGATTTACCTAAATATCTTCTTGGTAAATACTTGGTGAGACAAACACTTACCAATCCACCTAACCTTTGGAAAAAAAAATATGAATTATGTTCTTTCAAACACCCACTTCTTATTGCTTTTCGTTTTGTCACAAATTATCTTTATGATTTTCAACTATATATTCTTTTCATAGGCGCTTATATTAAGTATTTAAAAATATATATTAATTTTTAAATTAAAAATTAAAAATTAAAATTTTAAATTAAAAATTAAATTTTTTCAGTATATATTAGATTTTTTTTTTAAGTTTAACATATTTTAAATTTTTAATTGATATATATTAAAAATAATAAATTAAAAATATAAAAATTAAATTATATTAAAAATAATAATATATATTATTTTATCCGTGAAGGATGTTATAGTAAGATTTGTGAGTTTTATTAAAAGACTCAAATCCAAATTCCGGTATAATGGATTGTGACCTTTTCAAAACCTGTATTTTTTTTTGAGTAAAAGGTAAAAAAATTATTAAAAAAATTGAACAGCTTATACAAATTCATTTTGATATCCTGCTTTTCCCGGTAAAGTTCAAAACGCAGTTTTTCTGTTTTCTTTTATATGCTCAGGATCTCTGAATCCTTGTTCTTTAAACTTTGTCTCCTTATTAATTGTATATGTCCTCTTCCAACAAAAAAAATAAGATTATTGAAGCTTTCTTTGTTCCATTTTCTATTCCTAATATCTTTCATGTTGTATTTGATTCCATACTTGTACCAAATGTCTTGTTCTATCTTTACCACAAAAATTAATGAACTGAATCTTAGTTCAATGATTAAAATATATAAATGATGTAACCCATACTAAAATTCAAATCTTAACTAAACTAAACCAAAATTTTGAATCTTAGTTCAATAATTAAAACATATAAATGATATAACCCGTACTAAAATTCAAATCTTAACTAAACTAAACCAAAATTCAAATCTCAACCGACAATTTTGTCTCTGTTTGGCTACTTATGCACTCGGATATAATGTGACGAACTAAAGCAAGCTGATGTCACTTTCCAGGTCCCTTAATTCTCTCTTAAAAAACTGTGTTACCATAAATTATTCACAGAAGCAATTTCCATTTGCCTTAGGCAATAGGACGGCAATCGGCAAACTTCAACAGATAAAGGTGGTCATTATATAGTTGAATAAGTACACCGTGTATTCAACGTTTGAAGACGTCTTAGCGAAGTGGTTTGACACGGTGAATGAAATCGCTTCAAATAAACAAAGAGTTTGAATCACGAATCACGAATCACGAATAATTAACAAGTCTAAGTTTGACTCTTCATCTTGTTCTGCGGTTGAATTCAAGTGGACGCAAACGTACCATTAAAGTTGGATAAGTCGAAAATTATTTATACACGTTGGATAAGTGGAGTTGAAAAACACGTAACGCGTGACGTAAGCATTGAAAATTTATTAAAAATAAAAACTTATCGATGTTACAGGTGACCTGAGTTACCTCCCGAGAACAAGGGACTCCACAATATTTAAATTCAAATCTATATAAAGTTTTTATTTTGTTAAATTTTAGTGTGATTTTTTAGACCATGTTTTAAAGTTTTTTTTAATAAAAACTTGAATTGAGTCTCTATACCTGAATTCTTTATCTTGGTTAAAAATAAGTAATGACAAAATATTGCTGTGATGGAACATCACATCAATTTAGTTATTGGTTTACAAATGAATCACCTTTCAACTAAGAAGTTGGGAAGTTTCGTTTGATGTGAAGCGATGGAGCAGCGCACTAATTTGCCTTTCTTATTTCTTCAGTGTTTTATTCTTCTCACCTTAAATATTCTAAAAATTAGTATCCATCTGATTGATTTCTTTAATATTATTATTCTTCTCGCTGGAATGTTCCAGGTTATTCTTCTCACTGTAATGTTCTAGAAACTGGTGCGCTCTCCTCTCAATATGGCATGTAAATGATATAAAAGTGCTTCCTGGCTTTCTTTAAATTAATGAAGGAGAAGATAGATTTAGATTACGCTACCTTGTTTTTTATTTATTTATTTTGGAATAAATTTGATCTGATAATAATGTTAGGTATTAGATTTGTATTTTATTTAATTGGTTATATGGGATTGAAATGATTTTCATTTATATTAGATCATTATTTAAGAGTGATATTATAATACTTAGCAATTATGCATGTATCATTGGATTAGATTCAAACTTAGGTTACCTTTTTGAAAGTCAAGAAATAATGTTATGCTATTTGATAATATTGGGTATGAATTTTGATTTTTTTACTCAATTTTTGAATAACAATATTAACTTGTATTTTTGAAGCCATTTGGAGCTTTGTGCAAGGATCAAATGTTGTTAAACAATGTAAAATAAGAAAGTTAATTAGAGCTATGACAATTAATCAATTTGCTCTAAAATCTATTTCTATTAAAATTGAGTTAGTTAATCTCAATTTTTATAGCTTTCCTTATAATCTTCTAATAAAAAAATCTATAGTGTTTCAAAAAAAATGATGATAATTATTTGTATTCTTAAGCAATAAATTAAATCCTAAGCCAAAACTAAATAAAAATCTAAAACTAATTTGAAGAAAAAATGTTATTTTTATTAAGTTTTGAGTGTGATCCAAGAGTGAGCCTCACTAGGTAGCATAGAAGAAAAACCATATTTGAAAGTCAGGAAGCCCTAGTTGGAAGTATGAATATCCAAGTTGAAGATAAGAGAAAGAGGGAATATGTGAAAAGTTTGATAGAGGGAGTAGATGTTACACTAAAAGAGGTTATCAATGATGAGATGATAGAGCATGATACGATAGTTCTTAAAAGCAAAGAGTTATTATGTAAGTTCCATGGATATTGGATATGGTAATTAGAGACTCAAAATTGGATCAAAGTGGAAGTGGGGATTGAATTCAAATTACTCCATGGCTTTTCTTACTAAAGATTTTTTCCTCATCATATTTTCTAGTATGGAAATCAAGGATAAAATAATGGGTGGTGGTCCATGGTTTAGGATAAGAGATGCCCTTCATTTAATACCATGGAGTGAAATTTTTTCTATCAAGATAAAATCTATTAAAAAGCTTCAAGCGTGGGTTAGGCTATTTGGACTTCCATATCAACTTATCAATAAGGATACTTTGAAGGTTATTAGAAATATCCTAGAGGAGTTTATCAAGGAGGGACCAACTATTAAGGAACAAAAACAACATATATAAACCTAGATATGTATTGCTAAGGATAATTCACAACCTTTGCTACAATCCATTAATATTAAATTTGAATCAAGAGAATGAGACCAACAAGTAGATTATAAAAATATTCAATTGCAATGTTGTAATTGTTATGAGATTAGACACATGGCAAGAGATTACAAAATGAAAATGATGAAGAAAGAGAGAAATTTTTGATCATGAAACAAACTTCAAGTTGAAGCAAGGAAATCATACTCTAGTAGAAGTTGGATTAGACCAAAGGATATTCCACTCCAAAATAAAAGATAGATAAAGACAATTTATAATGTTATATCACAAAGGCCACCATAGTTCACTTGAATCAATGAATAAAAAAGACAAGGAAGGATACAAGGGATGAGAAAGGACAATGTGCAAGTTCAAATTTAGAAGGAATTAAAGGTGTAAAGTAAAATGTGGAGGAAAACTTTAAATCAAAGGAGGAAGAAGAGATCAAGTTTATTCTAGGTAAAAATATTTATTATTTTCTTATGTAGCATAAAATCCTCTCTTGGCAATGGAAATGAAAGTAGTATAGAGGTTGTCCCTTGCACTTTACTATTTCATGTATCGCATAATAAGAAATGTAAATAGAGGATATCCATAGTAATTTAGGGTTTAAGGTCGCATAAGAAGGTAATTGTTAAGGAGAAGTGCCCTTGCACTTTAGGGTTTCAAGGGAAACATAAAGAAGAAAGTGTTTTTAAGGTTATTCCTTGCACTTCAAATCCTTTAGAGCAAGATAAACCTATATATGATAATTCTCACTATGAACAATGTGAAAAAGTGAAAGATATTGACGAAGATGAAATTTTTGGTGAGAATTAAAAAAAAGAGAGGAAGACCCAACAAGCAAAAACAAAGAGAATATAAAACTCAAAGGGATATTTATATGGGAAAAAAAAGCAAATATCTCAAGAGTTAACAAAAAGTGAGGCTAATCCCACAAATAATTTAAAAAAAAAATTAAAAAAATGATATATTATAATATTAGGGGTGGTCAAGAACTACTTTTTCATAGATGACATTCATGTTTGTCTCATATCATCCATTTTTTCTAAACATATTTCCTCTATTACTTGTAGTGCAATCATCAACTTACCTTCCCTCACACTATGTAAGTTGAATCCCTCATTTTTAGTGTGGAAAACTAAAATTATTTTGGTGGAATTACTATTTGAAAGCAATGATGACAAATGACATGAGCTCAACTAATTAAATTCCTTGACTTTCTAATCCTTACAAGTAATACATGCATAATTGCCAAGTTGTTATAACACAATTATATTGTTAAAGGTGTAATTTGATTTATGGCTAAGGATGACATTTTATGATGTAGTCTTTTATAGGCCTATGGGCAATCATTGTATAATTGTATTTCATTTATTGTATTATTTTATTATGTAAGCCCCATGGGTCATGATTAACCTTGTTATAGTTAAATCTAGATTATAACATGTGAATAACCTAAATCCCTCTTATTATATTGGTTGAGGTTAAATTCACTTATGTAATGGGGATTTTGGTATTGTTATAAGTGGCCCCAACACCCCATCCATTATATCAAAGTATTGTGATATTTATCCATGGATAATATAGTCATTATTTATGGTGCTTAAGGGCACACACAATTTCTGTCTCTTGCTTTATTTTTTCATCATTTTTATGCTTTTTGTATAAGACTTGAGTGAATGGATTACTTCTATTTGTTTTTGGAACTATGTATGAATTCCAACATGTTATCAAAGTAGATATGGATCTACTTTACTTTGTCATATATAAATGTCATTTGGAGCCTCTAATTTTTATTTTTAACTCTAGGACGATTTCCTCCTCAAAGCATCATAAGCCATCTCTGCATAAGATGCAAAAAGGATTTTTTCCCTATTTTTTATATTATTTGTTTGTTTGTAGAAAAATGGCCTTGGTTGTTTCAAATAACACTTCAAAATTTTAATTTTGAGATATTGTGGTCTGATATTGCTTAAAGTTCTCAAAAAATGCAAATGTTTGGATTAGAGAAATAAGTTGATTCTTCAAATGGTTGCACACATGAAACTTGAATTCAAATTATTGCATTTGATATACATTTTTTTCTCTAGCTTAGTGCTCTTTTGACCAAAAAAGCACAATTCCATTCTTCAAGGAGAAGGGGTATGCCTTTATCCAACTAAGATAAATACTATTATAGCTAGGAGACTGTGTGTTAAGGTATTTGGATACAAGATGCTTGGCTAATCATTGTAAGAAATATTGTTTGGAGATAATGTCTTTTGTGCATCTGTATCTAAGAGGAGAATATCAAACTTTGAAATACCTACTTCCATCTCAATAGTTGTTGTAGCACATCGATATGCAATGTGGAGAAGATATAGAAAGGTACAAGATATAGTCATGCTAAAGTTTTATTTTTCTATATGATACCAAATGTGTAGTGTGCTACCCTCTTCTGAACACCAAATTTTTGCCCTTGGTTTAAGAGTTTCGGTTTGTGATTGTTTTTGTATTTTTCAATATATATATATATATTTTTGTGTATTTTTTTTTGAATATAAATAACACATGCTGGAAATGAAAATAGCTTCTAAATTTTCCACTACATATCCAAATACAATGAAATTCGGACACAAGATTCTTTATATTAAAATAAATGAACCCAATAGAGGAAATTGCAAGATATTGAAAATACCCAGATAAAATGAAGTCTAATACAAGTCTGAAAATGTTCATTAGCATACAAAAATCCTCATATTTTGATCATAAAATCCAAAGTACAAACTTCTTCAGCATATATCCTTTATTTTTGAGTACCCTTTAAGCCAAAAATCACAATGTATATGACTTAGAGCCCCCAAATGGAGCATTTCTACTCCTCCCAGCGTTCACGTCCCTCTTGAGATTGTACAACCAAGCTAAGAGAATGTAAAATCTGGAAATGTAATTTAGCTCCAAACTCCACCAATACTTCTCGTCTTCAACTAGGTATGCAGATGAATAGTGCCAATGAATAGTGTCGTGTGAACAGTACCACGTGAACAGTGCAGATGAATAGTGCTGCCTGAAAATTGATTTTGTGTTTTAATCAATCTGAGGGTGTCTCTCAACCCCGAGATCAATGACCTTGTTTGTGGATTTCATCACAAACAAGCTTAAGCTTCAAATTCCTGCAAACTGCAAGACTTCATTCGTAAATAATAAGATAGTAGAAGATAATCCCCTCTCCCCAAAGCATTGTGTTGCTTTATATTCTATTCTTTCGGTGAGCTTGACTTCTTTCTTGCAAATGTGGGATAAAACATATTTCCCTTTTTTTTTTTTAAATAAAATAACTATATAATGCTCTTTTAGTTTATTTTAATGCCAAACACTTGAATACGTTAAATAATTTAATTTTAACGCTTAATTAACTTCAGGTATTAAAATAATTGCCTTCCACATATCGGATCAGAGATCTGAAGATAGATCTAGATACCCATTTTGCCAAACTATCCGATCATGAAATCATTTTTCTAGCCCCCCTTGCCAAGAATAGTGACTTACTAAAAATAGTAAGTTTCCTTACTAGATCATCCAAATGAGCTCGAAACTGATCTCTGAGAGTACTTCTGGAACCCCCAAAGCTATGAAGTACCTGAATCCACTATCTCCTGGTCATGACATCCAAAATTGATTTACTATAAATAGAAAATCCACATCCTCTGATCAAAAATAGAAACTACTGTTGGTTCCTGTTGAGAAGCAACACACCCCCACTGAAAAATAAGATTCCATCCTTAGAAAGCCCTGAACTTCCATTTTTGCAGCAGGGACCCTCTTGATAATTTTCAGGTTTTAAATCCAAATTTGCTTGCCTCCTTTTTAAAGTTGTGCTTTTTCTTGCATTCCAGCTGTGTTATCCAAGAATTCACTTTTTACATGCTATAATCATTCATGCACAAGCAAAATCTTGCACCGGTACCGAGAAAAATCCAGAAAACAGTTGCATAAATTCATGAAAAATCAAACTTTCCATTTTTGGTAGTGTCGCGATATCGCGACACTTCCATTTTCGGAAATGTCGCGAAATCGCGACAGGTAAATCAAAAAGCAGCTAAGTCATTTTTGTGTAGCGAAATCGCGACACTTTCCATTTTTGGAATTTTTGGAAAGTGTCGCAAAATCGCTGCCGGTCGGAGGAGAGAGAAAGAAAACGTACGGAAGGGCGCGATTTTGCGACATGTCGTGAAATCGTGACATGTCGCATTTTCGCGATAGGAGAGAGAAAGTGGGCTGCAGAATGAAAATCGGCTAAGTCGCAAATGTGTCACAAAATCGCGGTCAACGCGGTCAATGCATGCAGCTACGGGAACTGTCGTGATATCGCGACGTGTTCTATTTTCGCGACTGGAAAGGAGAAAAAGTGGCTAAGTCCAAAAGGTGCAGCGCGTCGCTAACATGTCGCAGAATCGTGACATGCGAGAAGAAAGTTGTGCGACAGCTGGCAGGAGGCGTGATTTCACGACATGTCGCGTTTTCGCGGCCAACAGGGGAAGAAGTTGCCGATGATCCGGGGACGTCGCGATTTCGCGACATGTCACGAAATCGCGACATGTCGCAGAATCACGATAGGAGAGAGAAAGTCCTCAAAAGACCAGAAGTGCATTCCAACGGGAAACATAAGGCATCCTGGGGTAGCGACACATGTCAGCACGCATATAGGCCAAGTAGATGCCGACATGCAAGCTTATTTTGTGATTTTAATCTGATTTTAATTGTTAAAGCTTTAATTTAATGTTTATTAAAGTGCTAATATAATCTTTTTGTCTTTCATGCAGGATTCCATCTAGCACTTGCGAGACAACCGAGAAAGGCCATAAAGTCAAAGTTAAAGTGCAGATTTGATCAAGGACCGCCATGCTAGAGGAGAAGATGCCGGTGAAAGCATTCAATGGAGATTTATTGTAGAATTAATAGCATGAAGACAATTTCAACACAGGGATGGCTTTACGGAGATCAGATCTGAGAGAGGTGGTGACTCATCCGGCTCACCCGCAGGAATTAATGGAGGCATTTATTTGCAGCTGCGAATGAATGCAAGTGGCTTTAGATTTTATCTTCTCCATTTATGGCAGCTGACTCCCCTGATTTGCCGAAGGGTTAAGTTCTATCTGGACTTTGATTTTAAATGGATTTTTATTGTAAAACCCGGGTCCTAGGGTTTAGAAAGATAATATTTGCAGTTATGAGAAGAAGATATTTTTGAAAAGATCAGGGTCTGTCCTGAGTTTATAAATACTTCTTCTCAATGTAATTGCGGGAGGCGGAGACTTAGAAATAAAAGGCTTATAAGCAATTTCTTGCAAATCTTGTGAAATCCTTTGTTTCTGGACTTGGAGTTGATGTGCTTTAGCTTTTCTGTGATAGCATGGCCGGGAGCCTAATCTTTTGCGAGTGTGATAAGTGTATCTTCTTTTGTTATCCATTCCATTAAAGTTTGTTAGATAAACGCTGTAAATCTGCCATTATCAAGTTTAAATATGCTTTGTTAGGCTTCAGTTGTTCTATTGTCTGCTAGGGGAAATTACAGATTTGAGGTTAAGTTTGTTCTAATTGCTCTGTCTTCACTGTGCGAGCTAGGCTGCCGGTGAAAG
Organism: Wollemia nobilis; assembly: GCA_028583015.1. Taxonomy (NCBI): domain Eukaryota; kingdom Viridiplantae; phylum Streptophyta; class Pinopsida; order Araucariales; family Araucariaceae; genus Wollemia; species Wollemia nobilis. The sequence continues at coordinate 3,439,595 of JAQPPZ010000755.1, read as the reverse complement.
ATACCAGTTTTAACCAGCTGCCCTTGGATTTATGATTTTTTGCTAGATCTGTTTCACTCTGCCTTGTGCTCTTAGTTGAAAGTGATCTTAGACTAACTGGACACTTTCTTCTTTGATTTGTTCTGTTGTGAAGCTGATAGCATAGATAAGATTGATATTTTAGGGTTTTACAGTTGATATTTTATAAACTTCTCTTTCTGCCCTACCCTACCCTCTCTTTGCTTACCGTGAATGATCCATTTTTATTTTCTTTGTTTGTCTTTTATTTAAATCTGCTGACCCATGAGAGCTAGATCAAGAATTCAAGTTAAATCTGATAAACAAGTGACAACTACTGAACAAGTTCAAGAACCCCCTATAAGGTAACAGAGCAGTCCATATTGAAATCTATTCCAGAAGCAAAAAAGAGTGAATAGCCATTCGACCCAACTCTGTAACTCGCACCTTGGATAACCAGCTAGATCCTAAAGTGAGTGGGATCCGTCCCATGGGTGTCTCCGAAGGCTTCCTGCCCATCCTTTCGTGGGGTGCGTATGAAAGTCGGACCAACAGTTCCTAATCACCTGACTTTGCTTATGAAACTGCATGAATAAGCAAGCCTAAGTATTGCTCAATGAGCAACTAGAGTGGGGACATTACAGTCATCCCTCCCCAAAATTGTTTATCCTTAAGCAATTGGAGTGTAGGGTGTTGCAGAATGTGCTCGTCCTCCCAAGTAGCATCCTCTATGGGTAATCCCTGCCACTTAAACAAATACTTTGTGATAGTCCTACTCCTTAATTTTTGCTCTCTAGTCTCTAAAATCACCTCAGGAATCAAAATAATCCAACCCTCATCATCAAGTGGTGAAAGCTCAGTGAAAGGAATGATGTGATGTCCTATCGCCTTCTTAAGGCGAGACACATGAAATACATTATGCAACCTACTATTTGTAGGTAGCTCCAACTCATAAGAAACCTCACCTATCCTTCTAGTTACTCTGAATGGCCCATAGAAGCGAGGTTTTAGTTTCTCCTTACCACTTTTCTTAAGAGTGGACTGTCTATATGGCTGTAAGCATAGGTACACCAAGTCTCCAACCTCAAAGCTATGCTCAGTCCTGTGTCTATTCGCATATTGCTTCTACTGGTTTTGTGCATGATGTATATTATCTTTCAATGTCTGCAAGATATCCTGGTTGTCCTGTAACAACTCTTGTGCCTTAGGCACCCTGTAATCCTGAATAAGTAGATCAATAAACTTGGGGGCATCATACCCATACAAAGCCATAAAAGGAGTCATCTTGATAGACATGTGGTGTGTGGTGTTATAACAGTACTCACACAAGTGCAACCACTTGACCCACGCCTTCTGCTACGCTGAAATGTAGTTATGCAAGTAGCCCTCAACCCACTTGTTCACAATCTCATCCATCAGTTTGTGGGTGATAACTGGTGCTGGGGGTCAACTAAATCCCACTCAATCTAAACAAATCATGCCAAAAATGACTCATAAATCGGTTGTCCCTGTTATTGACAATAAACTTAGGCAATCCATGCAACTTGAACACCTCACAAAAAAACAAATCTGCTACCTGTACTGCTGAATAAGTTGTTGCGATTGCATAAAAATGTACAAACTTGGTCAACCTGTCAACCACCACATAAATGCAATCTCTCCCTTGCACTGTAGATAGCCTTGTGATGAAGTCCATAGATATACTCTCCCACTTCCTATCTGAAATGGGTAATGGTTGTAACAATCCCGCTAGGCTAATATGCTCATCCTTATTCTGCTGGCATATGACACACTCCTTCACATACTTAAGGACATCATCCTTAAGCCCCTTCCATGTGAAACGCTCTCTCACCTGCTTGTAGGTCTTAAAGAAACCTGGATGCCCTGCTAGTGGTGAGTCGTGAAGAGCTTTCAAAACTATCCTTGAATTATGAATGAGGTACAAGATAGATCTTGTCTTTGTACATAATCAGCCCATTAATCACACTATATCTGTCATCCCGTTGAGTACCCTCAAGGATACTAGTTTCCCACTCATCCTTGGCATAATCTGCCAAAATCAACTCTTTCCAGTCCTCAAAAATAATGCCTACTGCACATAAATGTGGTCTCCTGGAGAGTGCATCAGCAACTACGTTCTTTTTCCCTTTGACATAAACAATGTCAAAATCAAATGCTTGAAGTTTACTTACCCATTTTTGTTGTCTTTCATTCAGGTCTTTTTGGCCCATAAAGTACTTCAAGTTGTTGTGGTCGGTTTTAACAGTAAACTTACCTCCCACTAAATACTGTCGAAACTTGACAAGAGCATGCATAATGGCAAGCATCTCCTTATCGTATATAGAATAAGTCCTTTCAGCCTCTCTCAGCTTCCTACTCTCAAATGCGATAGGGTGTTTATCCTGCACCAATACTATCTCCTGAAGCATCACACTCCAACTCGAAAGGTCTGCTAAAATCTAGAATAACGAGTACAATGCTGGAGCAAACTAAATCCTTGAACTTATCAAAACATTCATGTGTTGCCTGTGTCCAATTAAATGCCCCTTTCTTTATCAGATCAGTAAGTGGCACTGCTACCTGAGAAAATCCCTTAAAAAATATGCGGTAGAACCCACATAGGCCAAAAAAGCCTTTGAGATGAGTCATATTTGTAGGGGTAAGCCAATCCATGATTACCTTAATCTTTTCGAGATCCATACGCACCTCTCTTGCACTGATTATGTGACCCAAATAAGACAACTCTGTCATACCAAAATCATACTTGGAATCTTTTGCATAAATGGATTCACGCTCTAAGATGTACAAGATCTCATCAATATGCTGAAGATGCTCCTCCCAAGTCCTGCTATAGATCAAGATGTCATCAAAAAATACTAAAACATATCTACGCAGCTGATTTCTGAATACCCTATTCATCAATGACTGAAATGTGGTGGGGGCATTAGACAATCCAAATGGCATCACTAAATATTCAAAGTGTCCATAGTGACATCTAAAAGATGTCTTCTCCACATCACTTCCCCTCATGCATATCTGATGATACCCAGATCGAAGATCAATCTTCGTAAAAAATCGTGCCCCATGCAACTCATCAATGAGCTCATCGATCCTGGGAATTGGATACTTATTTTTAATGGTCTTCTTATTTAGGGCTCGATAGTCTACACACATCCTCATGGTGCCATATTTATTTTTCACTAAAACCACAGATGATGCAAATGGGCTTTTACTTGGTCTGATGTGTCCCATAGCCAAGAGTTCCTTAAAAGTTTTCTCAATTTCATATTTAAGACGCTTTGGGTGCCTATAAGGAGTGGTGATAACTGGTTTAGTGCCCTCCTCTAACTCTATAATATGCTCAACTCCCCTATTTGGTGGTATGCTTGGATGTATGTCTTCAAACACCTTGCGATGTTTTTCTAAGAGAACCCAGATGTTAGGTTGGTATTCTTTCCCCTACGGCTCATCTGTAGAAGGCATCAACACACACTCTATGGCCCAGTCAACCTAATCATGTTTAAATAATCTCTGCATCCTCCTGAATGATATTGTCCTGATCTTGCCATCTGAAACTCCTCTAAGTACAACCTTTCTGCCATCGATATCAAACTTCATTTCCAATTTGTTTAGGTTCATAGTGAACTCCCCTAACGAACTCATGTAATGCATGCCCAACACTACATCTGTGTCACCTATGCTGATGCAATAGAAATCATCCTAAAACTCATACTCGCCAAGTCTCATTCGTAGGTTAGGAATTATCTTAGTGCATTTGATGGTAGTACCATTAGCAACCATCACTCTGAATTCCTCAAATGTCTCCATGGGAATTCCTCACTTGATGGCTAAATTCTCATCAATAAAATTATGTGTCACTCCCATGTCAATGAGAGAGGTAACACACTGCCCATTAACTACTCCTCGTACCTTAAAGGCTGCCACTTGCTGGAAACTGTATAACTGAGCTACCGTCTCCTCAGTTCCTGACTCTGGATGTTGTTCCTGCTCACTCTCTGAATCACTTCTGTCACTACTTCTTTTCTAGTCCGCGTCCTCGTATTCAGACTCCTCACAGGTGTAGGGTTCCATCTGCTTAATTTTAGCTTTGTCAACACACTTGTGACCTAGGGTCCAAGGTTCCTTGCATCTGAAACAAAGATTCTTCTTTCTCAACTCATTGGTGTTATCATTGTGTTCTTTCTTGAAGTTATCTCTTTACTGTTCCTTACTCTTGAAAAATGGCTTATTATCTTTAAATTTCCTGTAATCTCCTCCCTTAGGCTAAAATTTGCCTCGTGAGGCTATGGACTCCATATCACGAGCCTTATTAATGGCTTTGTGTAGTGAAGGTGGATCAAAGGCTTTCACCAGCCCCCTCAACGGATCAACTAACCCATCAATGAAGAGGACGATCAGTCTCCTCTCCGACACATCTGTGACATGAACTGAAGTCTTATAAAACTCTGATATGTAGCCATCCACTAAGCCCATCTGTTTGATATGTGTTAGTTCTTTAAAATCTAACTCTAGATCTCACCTTTCGAACCTGTCAATTAGACGTTCTATGAACTCAACATATGTAGTAATCTAATCATGCCCCAAAGTCACCAATCCATGGTGCCACCACTCGTGTGCTACCCCATCTAGGTGTAATGCAACATACTTGATTGCTTCATCTTCGGCCATGCTGTTTAACTGGAAGTATGTATCCAATTTTTGAACCCAAGCTCTAGTTGTGGTCTTACCGGAGCCATCAAAGTTAGAAATAGTAATCTTCCCAACCTTCCTCTGTAAATCATGTCCTCTATCATGATTCCTCTTGCCCCTACCAGAGCCCTATCGAATCCTCATATCTATGTAATCCTAGAAAGACATGCCTACATGGAATTCCTCACTAGCCTGGTTCCACTCATCTATGAACGTTGCCTGCATCTCCTGTATAGTAGGCTCTGGATCCTCCTGTGGTGCCATGGGTGTGAAAGTAGGCATCAAAGGACTAATACTCTGTGTTCTTTCTTGTTGTGCCTGATTAATTCCTCTAACATTATTCACCAAACCATCACCATTACCATTTTTCTTGTGGTTCCTGTCATGCCCATTGTTATTCTGTTGATTTATATTCACCTGTTGAGTCATAGGACCACCTAACTGTGTCGTAACCAGTTGTAATTATTGTTGCCCCTACATGAATATCTGGAAAATTTCCTTGTTTGGATCAATGGGAGGTCTATTTTCCCTTTCGTCTCCCATTTCTACCCCCTACTATGGGTTTTCTTGTTCTCCTTCAATGAAACCCCTATTTCTCCTTGTGTAATATTGGTGCCCGCTCATCTATCATAGGATGGCAAGATACTCTGTGCTCTAATACCACTGTAGTGTGCTACCCTCTTCTAAACACCAAATTTTTGCCCTTGGTTTAAGAGTTTCGGTTTGTGATTGTTTTTGTATTTTTCAATATATATATATTTTTTTGTGTATTTTTTTTCTGAATATAAATAACACATGCTGGAAATGAAAATAGCTTCTAACCTTTCCACTACATATCCAAATACAATGAAATTCGGACACAAGCTTCTTTATATTAAAATAAATGAACCCAATAGAGGAAATTACGAGATATTGAAAATACCCAGATAAAATAAAGTCTGATACAAGTCTGAAAATGTTCATTAGCATATAGAAATCCTCATATTTTTATCATATAATCCAAAGTACAGACTTCTTCAGCATATATCCTTTATTTTTTAGTACCCTTTAAGTTGAAAATCACAATGTATATGACTTAGAGCCCCCAAATGGAGTGTTTCTACTCCTCCCAGCGATCACGTCCCTCTTGAGATTGTATAGCCAAGCTGAGAGAATGTAAAATCTAGAAATGTAATTTAGCTCCAAACTCCACCAATACTTCCCGTCTTCAACTGGGTATGCAGATGAATAGTGTTGATGAATAGTGTCATGTGAACAGTACCACGTGAACAGTGCAGATGAATAGTGTCGCCTGAAAATCGATTTTGTGTTTTAATCAATCTGAGGGTGTCTCTCAACCCCGATATCAATGACCTTGTTTGTGGATTTCGTCACAAACAAGCTTAAGCTTCAAATTCCTACAAACTATAAGACTTCATTCACAAATAATAAGATAGTAGAAGATAATCCCCTCTCCCCAAAGCATTGTGTTGCTTTATATTCTATTCTTCCGGTGAGCTTGCCTTCTTTCTTGCAAGTGTGGGATAAAACATATTTCCCTCTTTTTTTTAAATAAAATAACTATATAACGCTCTTTTAGTTTATTTTAATGTCAAACACTTGAATACGTTAAATAATTTAATTTTAACACTTAATTAACTTCAGGCATTAAAATAATTGCCCTCCACATATCGAACCAGAGATCTGAAGATAGATCTGGATACCCATTTCGCCAAACTATCCGATCGTGAAATCCTTTTTCTAGGCCCCCCTACCAAGAATAGTGACTTACTAAAAATAGTAATTTTCCTTGCTGGATCATCCAAATGAACTCAAAACCGATATCTGAGAGTACTTTTGGAACCCCCAATGCTATGAAGGACCTAAATCCACTGTCTCTTGGTCATGACATCCAAAATTGATTTACTATAAATAGCAAATCCACATCCTCTGCTCAAAAATAGGAACTATTGTTGGTTCCTAATCACCTAACTTTGCCTACGAAACCGCATCAATAGGCAAGTCTATGTATTGCTCAATGAGCAACTAGAGTGGGGACATTACAAAATGAATGGTCTTTTATGGAAGCACCAACACTTTTGTCCATGACTGCATGTGGTGGCAAGTTGGACAGTAGTAATTTATTTAGGAGAGTGATGTCATGTGTTCAAACCATGAGCTATTATTTCTTTTTATCGTTTATTCAAGGAAATATATCATATAGAGGGTAGTTGCATTCCCCTCCCAATAATACACTTGGATATATGGTCATCATGATGTACTTATGCAGGAGACACAATGGTTTAAATCTCTCAAATGTACCTCATTTATTTTGTAAACAAGGAAAAATCTATGGATGACATGGTGGTTGATGTGGTCACTTCCAATGCCATGAATATTTATGTTTTACCTATTTATATCTATCCAACCTATCATAAAATGATAAGTTTCAAAATTCCAAACAAGTAAGCAATTCAATGGTGTTTAGGTAGAAAAAAATCAATGGACACTAGTGAATAAGAGAATACCCAGTGGTAATTTATAATTGGTTACTAATATCTAAGGTTTGGGACTTTATTTTTTCCTTTTTTGAGGTCCATTAGGGTAAAAAAAATTGGAGGCCATAATTTTTGCATATGGAAGTATTTTGAACTATTTTTCAAATTCCATGATTTTTTGAGCTCTTTGCATTGGTGTCGTCACTTTAAGAACCAATTACAATGTTAGGGTTCAAATTGTGTAAAGTGGATCCTTAATTTTATGTTACTTAACTCAATGTGTGAAATGATAACATATGGTCAACTCAAATGATCGGTTTCATATTATAACATTAAGGGCTATATTATGGGACTCAAGTCATGGAAAGCATATATTGCATGTTTTGGAGGCAAAAAGAAAGATGATGTAGAATGTGTAAAAAATTTTCTTTACAATGTCTCCCTTTCTTTTAGATGTTGACTCTTATGGTTCATGTAGCAATGAGGAATTGTGATGGTACTTCACAAGTCTAGGCTCATGCAAAATAATTCACACCTAAGGAGACTAAGACCTAGGGATCAGATACGTCTTCAATTAAGTTAAAGACCTTTTATAGATATTACATTAAGGAAGGACATCCAACCAAAAGTTATGTAATCTTGCATAGGCCTATCGACAATCATTATACAATTGTATTTTATTTATTGTATTATTTTGTCATGTAATCCCTATGGGCCATGGTTAAAAAAACCTTATAAATTCTAATTAACCTAAATACCTCTTGTTATGTCAGCTTAGGTTAAACTTATTCATGCAAATTGGGTTTTGGTATTAGTATAAATACCTACTACCACTTCATCCACTATATTAGAGTGTTGTGATTCTTATATGTTTAATTTGTAATCTAATTCAAGGCCAAGAGTTGATATTGTGTGATGCATTGGATAGGCCTAAGGGTATTTCATTATGTAATGTGCTTAATATTTTGTAAACTTTTACTATGTAAGCCTAATGGACCATGGATAATTGTGGCTAAATTTGATCACCCACATTCACAAGTCCTAGCAACTCCAACCTGATTATAATTTTTCTTAAGTGTTGTAATAATTTTGCTAAGGCATCAAAACAATAACTAGATCAAAAGCATCAAATTGAAATAAGTTGAATATTGAAGTTAGTGATTGAGATTTAGCTACAAATCAACAATGGAAGACAAGTTGGAAGACTATAAAGCAGCTTGAAATGTAATAATGTCTATCCAAACATAAAATTTTGGCCAAGGATAAAAAATCCAACACTTTGTAGCAAAACTAGATAAAAATATGGACTAAGGTAGCATGCCCTATGCTTAGAAGTAGGAGTTGGACATTTCTAAAAGTTGAAATCAATATAGCAGAAGCAAAAGCCCGACACCTGATATTCACTAGTAGTGTTGGATGAAAATTTTGACCAAGGCAAAGTTCCTACAAGGCATATGTGCTCAACTTTTAAGATATTTTATATCATTATAGATGTTGAGATTATCTGACATCCGACACACTACCAGACCTCAATTTAGCAAAGTGTGGAGATAAAATCAAAAAGTGGTTTAATTTTTGGAGGCATTAACGTCACCTGAACAGATGAAAAAGTCTAATGTATAGTATCAAAGCAACACTTTACTAGATTAAATTTTTTTTCAAGTGTAGAAAAGTGGCCAAATTTTAGAAGAAACTAATACCATAAAAAGAGGTAAAAAGTCTAGCATTAAGATGCACTGCCAAACTCAAAATTTGGCTAAGGCATAATTCTAACATGAATAAGAAACCAAACCAAAGAATGCAAGATTTCAATCATTATTCCAAACCTTGACATCTGATAAGAGAGATTTTAGACCTATTTCCATCAATCAAATTCACCCTATCCATGTTGTCAAGACCAACCATGAGCTACCAATGTAATAGAATGTAGTGGTTAAAAGATAACATATCAATGTACACTGCGATTTGTTGGAAGCACATGGAAGCTAATTCCATGGAAGGAATCTAGACTGGACACATCTACAAATCATGATCAAGGTGGTTTAGCTTAGCTAAACTAGAAAGGGTCACCCACCTTTCATAATTGCCCCTATTAAGCTTGTAGTTAGTTGTGTATAGTTATTTTGAGCTAAAAGAATGCAATGCAAATCTAAAAATAGTGGAAGACAGCTTAGAATAAGGGTTATCTATTTAGCTTTTACAATTACATAATTCTTATGATGAGTGTGCCTCTTAATAAATATTGAAGTGATATTTGACCTTTGTTTGAATATGTTTCATAACATGTATGCATGTCAATCCCATTGTTAAGCATTTATTTTAATATTAGATGGATGGTGAATTTTATTAAAATTATTTTGTTAAACTAGATAATTGTTTGGATTATTATTTTTTTAGCCTTGGAATGGTTAATTATGTCTATGTTCATGTGAATAAATGCTCTGGAATATTGTAAGGTAGTTAGTTTGTTAGGCCTTTTAATTGAGTTGAGAGTGCAAGACTCTCATACCTTGTGTCTCTTGTTGTTGTTAAAATTTGACTTGTCTTCATATCTACCTTCTAACTGTTGAGCAAGGTGCAGCAAAAGCATTGAGAAAGTATTGTCATTGTTGTCAACACAGACAGATTGATGCGATTGATGCGATTCGAGAGGTCGGTCGGATCAAGTGCGAAAGTTTCAAGCAAAACCAGAGGTGACCCAGATTCAGAAATTGGCAGAAAGAGACAAGGAAGAAACATGTCGCGATATCGCGACATGTTTTCTGTCGCGATTTCGCGACAAAAAGTAGGAGAGAGAAAATGCACGCCAAAATGTCGCGATGTCGCGACATGTCGAGTTTTCGCTAAGGAGAGAGAAAATGTGTCGCGATTTCGCGACAAAAAGTAGGAGAGAGAAAATGCACGCCAAAATGTCGATGGACATGTCGAGTTTTCATTGAGGAGAGAGAAAATGTGTCGCGATTTCGTGACATAAATGGAGGAAAGGAGCTTGCAATGAAGAGAGTAGCGATTTCCATGCATGTTAAAGTTTCGCATTTCAAAGCACGGTTGGAAATGTATGGAAACAAAGGTGTAGCGATTTCGCTACAAATCGGAAGTTAAGAAAGGCGAGATGCGACGATTTCGACACAAGTAAAAATTCACAAGAAGAAGGTGTAGCGATTTCGCTACATGTTGAAACAAAGAGAAACTAAGGTGTAGCGATGGCGCTACATGTTGAAACAAAGAGAAACTAAGGTGTAGCGATGGCGCTACATGTTGAAACAAAGGGAAACTAAGGAGTAGCGATTTCGCTACTAGTCAAAAGTGTAGAATTGAAAGATGCAGCAATGATATTACAAGTCAAAATTTCATGAAAAGAGGCAAGGTGAAAACACAAGGCACAAAGATGTAAAAATTTTGCCATTGCATGAAGCATAGTGTCGCGATTTCGTGACATGTTCCATTTTCGTTGGAGTTGGCAAGGAGAGTTGTACGGAAGAGCAAAGTGTCACGATTTCGACAAATAAAAAATAAAAAAATATTTCGACATGTTCCTTTTCTCTGCTGCTGGCAAAGAAGAGTGTACTGAAAGCGGAAGTGTCACGATTTCACGACAAGCAGGATGATGACGTCAGCAAGAGTCGAAAACGTCACGATTTCGCGACAAGAAGGATGATGACGTCAGCAAAGTTGAAAAGTGTCACGATTTCATGACAGGATGAAAGAAAAGCCACTGGAAGCCGAAACGTCGTGATTTCATGACAAGAAGGATGATGACGTCAGCAAAGTTGAAAAGTGTCACGATTTCGTGACAGGATGAAAGAAAAGCCACTGGAAGCCAAAAACGTCACGATTTCGCGACAACCTTCAGGGTGACGTCAGCATAAGTTAAAAATGTCACGATATCGCGACAGGCGACAGGTTGGCAGGTAAAAGCCGAAAAAGCAGGCATGGTGACACGTGTCATAAAAGACATCATGCAGCCAGTTACATAAAATGTAACTGATGTCAGATCTGCAGTTACAGATTGACAAGTGTTAGTCATGCATTCGAACAACCGTTTGCATGTATTCGAAGAATCAAATATAAATTATCGAAAGGTTTTCGAAAAGTTTTTTTAGCTTTCGAACGGTCGCACTCATGGAATCGAACAGACATTTTGCTTGTATTCAAAGAGCCGAATATGAAGGATCGAGATATGCTTTTCGAGAAGATATGTTTGCAGCATTCAAAACAGCCATACCACAAGAAATCGAAACGCCGTATTACAGGGTTTCGAACAGTCGTTTTCGAACAACCACTTATTTGCAGGAGAAAAGAATTCGAACAGTTGGGTATATGATTCGACTGCGTGCCGGATTGGATGTATATAAATGAATAGCTGTAAAGAGAAATTGTTGAAGAAAGATAGAAGTTGTTGCAGTAAGAAGGGAATTGCTGTGAAAAGAGGGTCTGTATAGAGAAATAAGCGAGAGACATGAGATTGTGCGAGAGGTTGTTAAAATTACGGACCGGTCGGGAGTCGAGTTAGTAGTGAAGACATTTTTATGTCATTTTGATTTGATTAGAATTGCGGTCCAAGTTGGTGCTTGGTACTAGGGGTTGGTGCTCCATCCGTTGCAGCGAGAAAATTACAGGGGTTGGTGCTCCTTCCGGTGGATCTTTGGTAAAGAAGTTGTAAAATTGAAATTTTGCAAAGAGCTGGATTTGGATTGAAGTCCAAGCAGTTAATTTTTGAGGAGTAGCCAAATTGGTGAACCTCGTTATATTGTGTGTTGTGGTGTGCTCTCATTTTGTTCTTCTGGTTTTATAAGTTTTATGTGCTTCAGTCTTTGAATGTTGTTGTTTTGAAGTTAAATAACTACACTGATTCACCCCCCTCTCAGTGTCATTGTGTGAACATCAATTGGTATCAGAGCAAGGTTCCTTGTACAAGCTTAATCAGCTAAGGAGATCTTGGAAGAAACAATGGCAGGCGGTGAAGGATTTTCATCCAACAAAGCTCCCTTATTTGATGGAACAAATTACACCTTCTGGAAACTCAGAATGCAAACATATCTGAGTGCATTGGGATATGATATTTGGGATTATGTAGATAGTGGATACACAGCACCCACTACTCCTCCAACAGATACTGCTGAGAAAAAGAAATTTGAGAACAACTCCAAAGCTAAGAATGCCATAATGTGTGGGCTTGTTGACAGTGAACTGATAAGAGTCATGAGTTGTAAATCAGCAAAAGACATGTGGGATAAACTGAAGAGCATCCATGAAGGAGAAAGTAAGATTAAGGAAGCAAAACTGCAAACTCATCGAGCACGGTTCGAAGCACCTGCAAATGAATGAAGATGAAAACATAGAGACTTATATCCTTGAGAGTCAACGGAATTATTAATGCAATCAGAGGACTCGGTGAAGAAATTGATGATGCAGTTGTTGTGAAAAAGGTTCTCGAGAACACTTCACAAAAGATTTAATTCCAAAGTCTCTGCAATAGAAGAGGCAAAAGATCTAAACAACTTCAGCATGGATGAGTTGCATGGTTCCACTGACAGCATATGAAATGAGAATAGGACAAACCAAGTCTACGAGACAGAGAAGCGACTTTTAAAGCACACAAGAATGTAAAAGCTGAACATGAATCCGAGGATGAAGGAACAACTTGGATGAAACAGAAGCCAATTTTGTTCGAAAACTCACAAAAGGAAAAGGAAAATATAGAGGGAAGCTACCTTTTAAATGCTTCAATTGTGGAGGAGTCGGTCATTTTGCAGCCAAATGTCCAATGCAGGAGAGAACCAAAAATGGTGAAGGTTCACACCAAGAAAAAGGTGATTGGAAGAAGAAACAAAATTTCAGAAAGAACAACTTCAAGAAGAAAAGCTTCATAACCAAGAATGTCAGCGGTTCCGAAGAAAGCACGAGATGAGGAGTCCGAAGAAGAAGGAGGTGAAGCTCTGTTCATGGCACTTGAAGAAGAAAGAACGAGAGAAAAATCGGGAAGGTGATGAAAATTCCAAGGATGAAGTTGAAGTGTATTTGGAAGGAGAATTGGTTGCTTGCACTTGAAGAGTTGAGTGCGAGAAAGGAAGAAGAATAAGAAATTTTCAAAGAAATTAGAGAATGCCACGGACATAATAAACAATCTGAAAATACGAGACGAGAGGAATTCAAGAAAATGTCTGAAGTTCTTGATGAACAATTAAGCTGTAAAGGCAGGTTGAATGCGACAAGCTAGAGGAAGACATTGTTATGTTAAGGATGCGGTTAGAGGAGATGAATAGAAAATTGAACTGTTTTCATAAGTTTGAAGAAAGTACTTGTAAAAGCTGGATAAAATGTTAAATAACCAAAGGCCTTATGGCATAAAATTTGGTTTAGGCTTTGATGAAGGAGAATCTTCAAAGGATTCAAAGAACTTGAATATAGAACCCATAAAGAAAGAAGAAAAGATCGGGGTTGAACCAAAAAAACCAAATCATGCAAAAGAAAACAATAATGCCAGATTCAAGAAGAATACTGACAAAGATGGATTCACAAAAGTCACACATCCAAGGAGGAGAAGAGTCATGGCTCCTACTTCAAGCTGGCAAAGACCGGCACCCAGGTTTAATCATGCATTTTTTGGTTATTGTTTTAAATGCAATGCTTATGGCCATAAGATTTCAGATTGCAGGCATAATGTATCTCAAAGGAATTTTACCAGCAGAAATGTTTTTTCTCCTTTAATGAATTATGCAGTTGAATGTTATAATTGTCATAATTTTGGACATATTGCTAGAAACTGCAGAAGCACTTTTGCATCAAATAAATATCAGGGTAGAAAATCTCAGCCAAGTGGGTTGAAACAAAACCAGAAATTTCTTGAAAAACAGGCACATGCTAATGAAAGGACAAAGGCAAAACAAGTAGCAAAATCTGCTATCAAACGAGAATGGAAAGAAAAGGAATCTTTGATTGTCCAGACCGCTTTTAAAGCTCAGAACAAATCAGCACCTTGGATACTTGACGGTGGTTGTTCCGAGTCACATGACGGGTGACAAGCAAAAGTTTGAGAATTTACGAGAATTATGAAGGTGGTTATGTGAAATTTGGAAATAATGATGGAGCAAAGATTGTTGGAAAGGGATCAGTCAAGATCGGTGATGGCAATATAAAATCAAAAGAAGTCTTGTTTGTAATTGGCACTGAAGCATAACTTGCTAAGTGTAAGTCAAATATGTGACAGAGGTCATGATGTAATCTTCAAGAAGGAGGGCTGTGAAGTAAGAAAGACAAAAAATGGAAAGTTAATAGCCATTGGACTGAGAACTTCTAGAAATCTGTATACACTTTCAGAAACTGCAGAAGGAACATGCTTGATTGGACGGGAAGATGAAAAGCGGCTATGGCACAAGAGGCTTGGGCATATTAGTTTTGACAATGCGGCAAAAATCAGTTCAAAAAGAGCAGTTAGAGATATACCAAACATTGGCAAACCTGTAAATAGCATCTGTGAGTCATGCCAAAAGGGAAAACAAACCAGAGCCACTTTCAAAGCAAAAGAATACTTCACTAGCAAGCCATTAGAACTAATTCACACTTATCTATGTGGACCCATGAGAACTGAAAGCATAAATGGACACAAATATTTTATCTTGTGTATAGATGACTACTCAAGAATGACATGGGTACTATTTCTGAAACTCAAGTCGAAGCCTTTGAGATGTTTAAAACCTTCAAAAATCTTGTTGAGAATCAATCGGGAAAAAGAATTAAATGCCTAAGATCAGACGGGGGAGGAGAGTTTATCTCCGAAGAATTTGCGAGAATACTTGTCAAAAACATGGGATAAGAAGACAGTTTTCAGCGGCTAGGACACCTCGATGAGAATGGTGTTGTAGAAAGGAAGAATAGAACAGTGCGGGAAATGGCAAGGACAATCCTTGCGAGAAAACAAAATAGGTGACAGATTTTGGAAAGAGGCGGTTCATACTGTAGTTTACATTCAAAACAGGTGCATGTTGAGACCACATGAAAGCAAAACACCTTATGAGTTGTGGTTTGGCGAGAAAGGCAACAACAAGACATTTCAAAGTATTTGGCAGACAAGTGCTACATAAAACGGACTGAAGATAACCTTGGTAAATTTGAAGATAGAGCTGATGAAGGTATCTTTCTTGGTTACTCAACAAAAAGCAAGGCCTACACATGTTACAACAAGAGGTTGAAGAAAATTTTTGAAAGTTTTGATGTGAAAGTTGATGAAGGTAGAGAACAAGAAACTACTTATCAAGAAAACTACCCTATGTATGAAGAAGTCATTGAAGGTGATGATGAAAAAGAAACGAGAGAAGAATCAGGAAAATTGATCCAGATGGTGTAAAAGCTGAATCGAAGAAGAAGAAAACGAGGGAAATTTAAAACGAGCAAGTGGCAGAAAAATCATCCAAGTGAACAGATTATTGGGGATCCCACGGATGGTATTCAGACAAGAAGAACAGTAGTGAGGAACTATTCTCTGTTATCTAGTATTGAACCTAAAAATGTTGCTTGAAGCAAGCATTGATGAAAGTTGGATGAAGGCAATCAATGAAGAACTAGATCAGATAGAGAAAAACAATAACTGGGAATTAGTACCTAGACCAACAAATAAAAACATAATTGGCACTAAATGGGTTTTTAGAAATAAATTGAATGAAGATGGGCAGGTTGTCAGAAATAAGGCAAGATTGGTATGTAAAGGCTATGCTCAGGTTGAAGGCATTGATTTTGAAGAAACTTTTGCACCGGTAGCAGGACTAGAGGCAATCAGAATGTTTACGGCATTAGCGAGTTCATAAAAACTTCAAAGTATATCAAATGGATGTAAAATCAGCATTTTTGAATGGAAAAGCTGGAAGAAGAGGTTTACATTGAACAACCGAGATGGCTTCCAACTTGGTGACAATCCAGATTTTGTTTGGAGGTTAAAGAAAGCTTTATATGGATTAAAACAGGCACCCGAGCATGGTATGCAAGGTCTGGATAATTATCTAATTAAACAAGGGTTTAAGAAAGGTTTGGTGGATAGCAACTTATATGTCAAAAGAGAGAAGGGTCATCTTATTGTTCTTGTTGTTTATGTAGATGACATAATATTTGGCAGCGACATGGATGAATACTTGCAAAGACATATCAATTAAAATGAAAAAAGAATTTGAGATGTCAATGATTGGTGAACTTTCTTATTTCTTAGGTCTGCAGGTCAATCAAAATGAAAAAGGCATTTTTATTTCTCAAGTTAAATATGTAAAAGAAATGCTTGAAAAAGTTCACAATGGAAGACAATAAACCAGTCAGCACTCCCATGACAACAGGCTGCAAGTTGAGCAAGGATGATAAATCTCCAGATGTGGATCAAACAATGTACGGGTCTATGATTGGAAGCCTGTTGTATTTAACGACTACTAGACCAGATATACTACAGGCAGTATGCATGGTTGCTAGATTTCAGGCAAGTCCCAAAGAAACTCATGTCACAGCTTGTAAAAGGATCTTCAGGTATCTCAAAGGTACCATGGATTATGGGTTGTGGTACCCAAAAGGCAAAGACTTCACTTTGATTGCATATTCTGATGCAGATTGGGCAGGGTGCATTGATGACCGAAAGAGTACAAGTGGAGGAGCATTTTATCTTGGAGACAGGCTGGTAGCATGGCACAGCAAGAAACAAGAATCAGTCTCTCTATCCACTGTAGAGGCAGAATACATTGCAGCCACAACTTGCTGTACACAGATATTATGGATGAGACAAACTTTGAAAGATCTTGGTATCCACTTCAAAGAGCCAATATCAATAAAATGTGATAACACTAGTGCTATCAACATATCCAAGAATCCAATTATGCATTCAAGAACCAAACACATTGCAATCCGATATCATTTCTTGAAGGATAAAGTTGCGGAAGGAGAGGTCAAGTTGGATTTTGTTCCAACTACGGAGGAAAGTAGCTGATATATTCACAAAACCATTGCCCAAGGATGTTTTTGAGTACCTTAGGAATAAGTTGGGAGTGGTCACAATTCCCAAGAACTGACTATCATTAGGGATCACATTCTCAATGGGTGCATGCATGCCTATACTTATAGTTTTGCTTATATTTATGATTTTTGCTAACTATAACGATATTTTCCTGAGAATGGTGTACAGAGACTCGGGGGAGTCGACGGCCCTTTGGTATTATTGGCAAAGGGGAGAGAAGAAGTTGAGCAAGGTTGATGTGTGTTGCCAACAATTCCAAAGGGGGAGATTGTTGAGCAAGGTGCAGCAAAAGCATTGAGAAAGTATTGTCATTGTTGTCAACACAGACAGATTGATGCAGTTGATGCAGTTCAGAGGTCAGTCAGATCAAGTGCAGAAAGTTTCAAGCAAAACAGAGGTGACCCAGATTCAAAAATTGGCAGAAAGAGACAAGGAAGAAAACTGTCGCGATATCGCGACATGTTTTCTATCGCGATTTCGCGACAAAAAGTAGGAGAGAGAAAATGCACGCCAAAATGTCGCGATGTCGCGACATGTCGAGTTTTCGCTGAGGAGAGAGAAAATGTGTCGCGATTTCACGACAAAAAGTAGGAGAGAGAAAATGCACGCCAAAATGTCGCGATGTCGCGACATGTCGAGTTTTCATTGAGGAGAGAGAAAATGTGTCGCGATTTCGCGACATAAATGGAGGAAAGGAGCTTGCAATGAAGAGAGTAGCGATTTCCATGCATGTTAAAGTTTCGCATTTCAAAGCACAGCTGGAAATGTATGGAAACAAAGGTGTAGAGATTTCGCTACAAATCGGAAGTTAAGAAAATCGAGATGCAGCGATTTCGACACAAGTAAAAATTCACAAGAAGAAGGTGTAGCGATTTCGCTACATGTTGAAACAAAGAGAAACTAAGGTGTAGCGATGGCGCTACATGTTGAAACAAAGAGAAACTAAGGTGTAGCGATGGCGCTACATGTTGAAACAAAGGGAAACTAAGGAGTAGCGATTTCGCTACTAGTCAAAAGTGTAGAACTAAAGATGCAGCAATGATATTACAAGTCAAAATTTCATGAAAAGAGGCAAGGTGAAAACACAAGGCACAAAGATGTAAAAATTTTGCCATTGCATGAAGCATAGTGTCGCGATTTCGCGACATGTTCCATTTTCATTGAGTTGGCAAGGAGAGTTGTACGGAAGAGCAAAGTGTCGCGATTTCGTGACATGTTTTTTTAAAAGTTGGAAGGAGAGTGTAGGAAGAGAAAGTGTATGATTTAGTGACATGTTCCTTTTTCATTGCTGTTGGCAAAGAAGAGTGTACGGAAGCCGAAAGTGTCACGATTTCGCGACAAGCAGGATGATGACGTCAGCAAGAGTCGGAAACGTCACGATTTCGCGACAAGAAGGATGATGACGTCAGCAAAGTTGAAAAGTGTCACGATTTCGTGACAGGATGAAAGAAAAGCCACTGGAAGCCAGAAACGTCGTGATTTCATGACAAGAAGGATGATGACGTCAGCAAAGTTGAAAAGTGTCACGATTTCATGATAGGATGAAAGAAAAGCCACTGGAAGCCGAAAACGTCACGATTTCGCGACAACCTTCAGGGTGACGTCAGCATAAGTTAAAAATGTCGCGATATCGCGACAGGCGACAGGTTGGCAGGTAAAAGCCAAAAAAGCAGGCATGGTGACACGTGTCATAAAAGACATCATGCAGCCAGTTACATAAAATGTAACTGATGTCAGATCTGCAGTTACAGATTGACAAGTGTTAGTCATGCATTCGAACAGCCGTTTGCATGTATTCGAAGAATCAAATATAAATTATCGAAAGGTTTTCGAAAAGTTTTTTTCAGCTTTCGAACGGTCGCACTCATGGAATCGAACAGACATTTTGCTTGTATTCAAAGAGCCGAATATGAAGGATCGAGATATGCTTTTCGAGAAGATATGTTTGCAGCATTCAAAACAGCCATACCACAAGAAATCGAAACGCCGTATTGCAGGGTTTCGAACAGTCATTTTCGAACAGCCACTTATTTGCAGGAGAAAAGAATTCGAACAGTTGGGTATATGATTCGACTGCGTGCCGGATTGGATGTATATAAATGAATAGCTGTAAAGAGAAATTGTTGAAGAAAGATAGAAGTTGTTGCAGTAAGAAGGGAATTGCTGTGAAAAGAGGGTCTGTATAGAGAAATAAGCAGAGACATGAGATTGTGCAGAGGTTGTTAAAATTACAGACCGGTCGGGGTCGAGTTAGTAGTGAAGACATTTTTATGTCATTTTGATTTGATTAGAATTGCGGTCCAAGTTGGTGCTTGGTACTAGGGGTTGGTGCTCCATCATTGGGAGAAAAAATTACGAGGGGTTGGTGCTCCTTCCGGTGGATCTTTGGTAAAGAAGTTGTAAAATTGAAATTTTGCAAAGACTGGATTTGGATTGAAGTCCAAGCGGTTAATTTTTGAGGAGTAGCCAAATTGGTGAACCTCGTTATATTGTGTGTTGTGGTGTGCTCTCATTTTGTTCTTTTGGTTTTATAAGTTTTCTATGCTTCAGTCTTTGAATGCTGCTGTTTTGAAGTTAAATAACTACACTAATTCACCCCCCCCCCTCTCAGTGTCATTGTGTGAACATCACTAACCCTTATCATTTATTTCCTTAGTATTCAGCCCCATCATTAGTTTAATTAGCATCATAAGGAACCAACCTACTTTGAAGGTTGAATCAGAAGCTATTCTAGGTCTTCCAATCTTGGTTGAGATATGTATTTCATACCAATATGTTTTGGCATGCCTACTGCGACAGAAATGTCCCACCCTCAAAAGAGCTTATTGAATATCATAATAAATACACATTGTGCTAACCAAGTTTTAGGCATAGGATTTCATAGTCGCATATTAATGTCCTAGAGAACTCAATGTTTTGGTGAATAATATTGATCTAATAAGTGGAGAATACATATTCACTTAGCTACTTTGTTGATTTAATATTAATATGGGATAGTGACCTTGTTGGTAGACAATCTCAGAATTGTTGGTGATTGGATTAGAGGGCAAGGTAGGTCACTACACATCAACTAGATTTATGCTTCCATAGATATAGCAATACCTATTCTCAGTTCCATGGTCAAATGGATTTGTCCAACATGGAATAGTGTTGGGCCCCTTAATATTCTAGATCTTCATTAAATTCCTCAAGTAGAATTAAAGGATTTGCCCACTTATGATGGTAATGGGAAGATTTATTATGAGCATCATAAAGAAGTTATTGATCTAGCTACAATTTATAACATTCCCTTTGAATATGTAGTGGTTATAAATTTAATATTGTCCTTTTGAGGCAAGGTATTGTAATGGTACCATTCTTTGGAGGATGGTAGCATTAAGATCTGGATGGACCTAGTTGACCCTCTCATATTAGAGCATGATGACCCAGGGGACCCCTTATTATTGATCATTCCATTTTCCTCTATCCAAAGGCTTTCTTAGGAGAGTACCACTGACTTTAGTATTAAGTTTATAAGAACCTAGAAAATAATTCCCCAAGAAATAAGGCCTTCGCATGCCTAGGCATATATCTATTACCTTCATGCTTTGAGTCTAGAAGTAAGCCTTTTGATACAATAGTATAATGAGAGAGGTTTCCCACAAGTCTTTCAAGTGGCCATAAAAGTAGAAAATATGCTCATATTTCTAGGAAAACTCCTACCCATATCCACCATGTTAGATACCCCTCTAATTCATCAAACTCACTAGTTTCGACTCTATCCATATTTTTTCCATAATTGAATATGTTTTCCAAACCATACGGCTCATATCTCTCTGATAGAAAATACATCTACCATGACCACCCCAAAATCTCAAAGAATATAGGAATTAAGGGTTGTCATACAACACTTGACTAATTAACTTAATAGGATGGACCAAAAAAATGTTGGGGTAAGATACGAAGCATAACCACAAGAGGAACTTCCTTCCGAGCAATAATTTATGCACATTGGTAAGATTAGTAGAGAGTATATTTAAGCCATTAGATATTAGAAAAAGAGAGAATACTCTGGTCTAGTCAAGCTCAAGTGCTCAATATTTAACAATGGTAGCACTTATCAACACTATCAACCATACTTACACTCAAAGGTAGCTCATGAGGTGGATGAATTTTTAGCTCTTGCAATGGATCTAGATCATTCCTTTAAAGTAGGAAAATACTCCACAATGTATCCAGTCAATCTAGAAATAAGTATGAGTTGTCTTGCTTGGCCAAAATATGCTCAGGAGGTAAAGATATGGAACACATGAAGCAAATAGCATAACAAGAAAAGGAACAAGATGAAGAATATGAACGAGTGGAAAGACTATGTTTAAAAGGGGAGCACCCAAAAACATAGAGACCAAAATTACTTGTAAAATAGTGTGGTACAAAAATATTTTGCTTACATTTCCAAAGAAAGCAGGTTTACCAAAAGTTGTACTACTTGGTAGTCATAAGAAAACAAAGGGAAGACATGGTGGACGTTTATCAAAGACTAGCTCAAAAGGTAACCAAGACAGTGGACACTTCTAGAGATAACATTATGAAAGAGGTAAAATATATGAAAGAAATCTTGATGTTATCCTCAATAAATTTATTTATTCAAATATTAATTAAATTTAATATTTGAATAATAAATTTATTCATAACCTAGTTATAAAGTTTGACTTTATATAAATTAAACTAGGTTAAAAATATGTAAAATTTGATATAAAATAAATTGTAAAATATTTAAAAGGGAGAAATAAGTTTTAATCTCGGACAGAAAACTACAATATGAAAAACACAAAGACCTTAAAAACCTAATTTATGCCTACCATAATTTTACACAATAAAACAATAAATTGGTGCAATCTTCAATGGAATTTAAATTCTTCAAAAACTATATCAAATATTTTAATCATAATTCAAATACCAAATTCTCGCTTATTTGAATCCATAAAATAATTTGATATAATAATCATATCTTACAATAAAAAAAATTGAATCTTCTAGAAATCCATTCATTGTAGCTTTTTCTTTTCTAGCCTTTGCTCCTTTGAAATCCTTCCTTATTCTCTGCCCTGCAAATGTTCGACCCTGTTCTTGGCTTTTAATTCTCCATTTATAGTTTGAATAATTCGTTATATGGTTGGTTCTTCCCGTTCCATTATGGTTTCCATATAGTTGTAAAAATGAATTCTTAACGAAACCCTAATGTCACCAATGCCTTTTTCAAAGGATTTAATATTTCTCCTCATTGGCATTTGAAAATTAAAGTTAAGACATGCCCATGAAACCCATGAACACATCCTCTATTCAACATACTTTAATAATCCTACCAAAGAAAAAATATATTAATTAGAATATAAAATATTTATAAAATAACCTTCTTAAATATATTTAAATTATAAAGTTATAAAAATTTACAATTTAATTAATTTAAAACATATTTATAACATAATAATTCTAACTATATTAAATTATAAAGTTATAAAACTTTATAATTTAATTAATTTAAAACAAGTTTTATAAATAACAATTTTAAATATATTAAATTATAAAGTTATAAAAATTTATAATTTAATTAATTTAAAACAAGATATAACTAAACATAACATACGAACATGCAACCTATATGAACACCACTATAATAAATGAAAATATATTAAAATAACACCAAAAATATATACTAAATAACAAAAATATAATTTAAATACAACATAAAAGTAAAACAACATAACATAAAACAACTACAAAAGCAAAACACACATTATAACATAAAAGAACTATTTAAAATAAAACCATAAATACATTATAACATTAAACTTTTAACATAATAAAAATAACATAACACAAACAATATTTATACAACCTAAAATAATAACAAAATAAAGAATAACATAAAGACACCTATAAACAAATATAACACAACATAAAATAAAAATTGACAAAACACAACATAACAAAACCAAACAAGAAAATCACAATTTTAACATGAAATCAAATTTGTCAGTGAAACCAACCATAATACAACATTCCTAGAGATCGATTTTTTCAACTCCATATGATGAAGACAATAAAAAACGAGCAAAAGCACAAATTAAAAACAATTTTTAAAATTCAAGTGGGTCCTCAATTTTGGGGTCATTGTGAATGAGTCACAATAAATGGTGACTGTACTGGTAAATATCCTTGGACATTTTAGACTTAAAATCAACCTCTAAAAACAAAAAAAACTTAAATATTAGAAATATGAGCATTAGTAATAGTTGGAGAATGTGAATAGACCAATTCAACATGAAACAGTAAAATCATCAGCAACAACTTAGTGTGTGAAAAGTGATTAATTCTATATCTTTGAGACCATTCAACTTTCAATTGTCAAATTTACATTTTAGGCTATGAACATTTTCTCTTTTGAAGTATACCTCCACTAGGCTCTCTTCAGACATTGCTCTACTATCAACCAGACATTCATAGCCCCAGTAGAGATTATCTACATCTCTCATATATTAGGTGAATGTTTGCATTTTGTATTTTGTATTTCAGTCTAGACCTATCTCCATTGCAATTCAGACATCTATAGCCCCGGTGAAGGCTATCTAGACTACAAAGATAGATTTATCATTACTTTTCTTTGTATTCATCATTCTTTTTTTTATTTTTTCTTTTTATCCAATAATAAGGTACTTTGCAAAAAATCCACCTGCCATTTGGGTTAGAGATTAGGTAAGGCTGAAAGAGTATATGGAATTTTTCACCTTAAATTGCAAAATTTACAACTTCATACTTCCATAATTTCAAAAGATATATTTTTTAAAGTGTTTAAATAACTACACTAATTCACCCCCCCCCCTCTCAGTGTCATTGTGTGAACATCACTAACCCTTATCATTTATTTCCTTAGTATTCAGCCCCATCATTAGTTTAATTAGCATCATAAGGAACCAACCTACTTTGAAGGTTGAATCAGAAGCTATTCTAGGTCTTCCAATCTTGGTTGAGATATGTATTTCATACCAATATGTTTTGGCATGCCTACTGCGACAGAAATGTCCCACCCTCAAAAGAGCTTATTGAATATCATAATAAATACACATTGTGCTAACCAAGTTTTAGGCATAGGATTTCATAGTCGCATATTAATGTCCTAGAGCACTCAATGTTTTGGTGAATAATATTGATCTAATAAGTGGAGAATACATATTCACTTAGCTACTTTGTTGATTTAATATTAATATGGGATAGTGACCTTGTTGGTAGACAATCTCAGAATTGTTGGTGATTGGATTAGAGGGCAAGGTAGGTCACTACACATCAACTAGATTTATGCTTCCATAGATATAGCAATACCTATTCTCAGTTCCATGGTCAAATGGATTTGTCCAACATGGAATAGTGTTGGGCCCCTTAATATTCTAGATCTTCATTAAATTCCTCAAGTAGAATTAAAGGATTTGCCCACTTATGATGGTAATGGGAAGATTTATTATGAGCATCATAAAGAAGTTATTGATCTAGCTACAATTTATAACATTCCCTTTGAATATGTAGTGGTTATAAATTTAATATTGTCCTTTTGAGGCAAGGTATTGTAATGGTACCATTCTTTGGAGGATGGTAGCATTAAGATCTGGATGGACCTAGTTGACCCTCTCATATTAGAGCATGATGACCCAGGGGACCCCTTATTATTGATCATTCCATTTTCCTCTATCCAAAGGCTTTCTTAGGAGAGTATCACTGACTTTAGTATTAAGTTTATAAGAACCTAGAAAATAATTCCCCAAGAAATAAGGCCTTCGCATGCCTAGGCATATATCTATTACCTTCATGCTTTGAGTCTAGAAGTAAGCCTTTTGATACAATAGTATAATGAGAGAGGTTTCCCACAAGTCTTTCAAGTGGCCATAAAAGTAGAAAATATGCTCATATTTCTAGGAAAACTCCTACCCATATCCACCATGTTAGATACCCCTCTAATTCATCAAACTCACTAGTTTCGACTCTATCCATATTTTTTCCATAATTGAATATGTTTTCCAAACCATACGGCTCATATCTCTCTGATAGAAAATACATCTACCATGACCACCCCAAAATCTCAAAGAATATAGGAATTAAGGGTTGTCATACAACACTTGACTAATTAACTTAATAGGATGGACCAAAAAAATGTTGGGGTAAGATACGAAGCATAACCACAAGAGGAACTTCCTTCCGAGCAATAATTTATGCACATCGGTAAGATTAGTAGAGAGTATATTTAAGCCATTAGATATTAGAAAAAGAGAGAATACTCTGGTCTAGTCAAGCTCAAGTGCTCAATATTTAACAATGGTAGCACTTATCAACACTATCAACCATACTTACACTCAAAGGTAGCTCATGAGGTGGATGAATTTTTAGCTCTTGCAATGGATCTAGATCATTCCTTTAAAGTAGGAAAATACTCCACAATGTATCCAGTCAATCTAGAAATAAGTATGAGTTGTCTTGCTTGGCCAAAATATGCTCAGGAGGTAAAGATATGGAACACATGAAGCAAATAGCATAACAAGAAAAGGAACAAGATGAAGAATATGAACGAGTGGAAAGACTATGTTTAAAAGGGGAGCACCCAAAAACGTAGAGACCAAAATTACTTGTAAAATAGTGTGGTACAAAAATATTTTGCTTACATTTCCAAAGAAAGCAGGTTTACCAAAAGTTGTACTACTTGGTAGTCATAAGAAAACAAAGGGAAGACATGGTGGACGTTTATCAAAGACTAGCTCAAAAGGTAACCAAGACAGTGGACACTTCTAGAGATAACATTATGAAAGAGGTAAAATATATGAAAGAAACCTTGATGTTATCCTCAATAAATTTATTTATTCAAATATTAATTAAATTTAATATTTGAATAATAAATTTATTCATAACCTAGTTATAAAGTTTGACTTTATATAAATTAAACTAGGTTAAAAATATGTAAAATTTGATATAAAATAAATTGTAAAATATTTAAAAGGGAGAAATAAGTTTTAATATCGAACAGACAACTACAGTATGAAAAGTACAAAGACCTTAAAAACCTAATTTATGCCTACCATAATTTTACACAATAAAACAATAAATTGGTGCAATCTTCAATGGAATTTAAATTCTTCAAAAACTATATCAAATATTTTAATCATAATTCAAATACCAAATTCTCGCTTATTTGAATCCATAAAATAATTTGATATAATAATCATATCTTACAATAAAAAAAATTGAATCTTCTAGAAATCCATTCATTGTAGCTTTTTCTTTTCTAGCCTTTGCTCCTTTGAAATCCTTCCTTATTCTCTGCCCTGCAAATGTTCGACCCTGTTCTTGGCTTTTAATTCTCCATTTATAGTTTGAATAATTCGTTATATGGTTGGTTCTTCCCGTTCCATTATGGTTTCCATATAGTTGTAAAAATGAATTCTTAACGAAACCCTAATGTCACCAATGCCTTTTTCAAAGGATTTAATATTTCTCCTCATTGGCATTTGAAAATTAAAGTTAAGACATGCCCATGAAACCCATGAACACATCCTCTATTCAACATACTTTAATAATCCTACCAGCAAGACACATATTAATTAGAATATAAAATATTTATAAAATAACCTTCTTAAATATATTTAAATTATAAAGTTATAAAAATTTACAATTTAATTAATTTAAAACATATTTATAACATAATAATTCTAACTATATTAAATTATAAAGTTATAAAACTTTATAATTTAATTAATTTAAAACAAGTTTTATAAATAACAATTTTAAATATATTAAATTATAAAGTTATAAAAATTTATAATTTAATTAATTTAAAACAAGATATAACTAAACATAACATACGAACATGCAACCTATATGAACACCACTATAATAAATGAAAATATATTAAAATAACACCAAAAATATATACTAAATAACAAAAATATAATTTAAATACAACATAAAAGTAAAACAACATAACATAAAACAACTACAAAAGCAAAACACACATTATAACATAAAAGAACTATTTAAAATAAAACCATAAATACATTATAACATTAAAATTTTAACATAATAAAAATAACATAACACAAACAATATTTATACAACCTAAAATAATAACAAAATAAAGAATAACATAAAGACACCTATAAACAAATATAACACAACATAAAATAAAACTTGACAAAACACAACATAACAAAACCAAACAAGAAAATCACCATTTTAACATGAAATCAAATTTGTCGATGAAACCAACCATAATACAACATTCCTAGAGATCGATTTTTTTTCAACTCCATATGATGAAGACAATAAAAAACGAGCAAAAGCACAAATTAAAAACAATTTTTAAAATTCAAGTGGGTCCTCAATTTTGGGGTCATTGTGAATGAGTCACAATAAATGGTGACTGTACTGGTAAATATCCTTGGACATTTCAGACTTAAAATCAACCTCTAAAAACAAAAAAAACTTAAATATTAGAAATATGAGCATTAGTAATAGTTGGAGAATGTGAATAGACCAATTCAACATGAAACAGTAAAATCATCAGCAACAACTTAGTGTGTGAAAAGTGATTAATTCTATATCTTTGAGACCATTCAACTTTCAATTGTCAAATTTACATTTTAGGCTATGAACATTTTCTCTTTTGAAGTATACCTCCACTAGGCTCTCTTCAGACATTGCTCTACTATCAACCAGACGTTCATAGCCCCAGTAGAGATTATCTACATCTCTCATATATTAGGTGAATGTTTGCATTTTGTATTTTGTATTTCAGTCTAGACCTATCTCCATTGCAATTCAGACATCTATAGCCCCGGTGAAGGCTATCTAGACTACAAAGATAGATTTATCATTACTTTTCTTTGTATTCATCATTCTTTTTTTTATTTTTTCTTTTTATCCAATAATAAGGTACTTTGCAAAAAATCCACCTGCCATTTGGGTTAGAGATTAGGTAATGTTGAAAGAGTATATAAGTTTTTTCACCTTAAATTGCAAAACTGACAACTTCATACTTCCATAATTTCAAAAGATATATTTTTTAAAGTGTTTAAATAACTACACTAATTCACCCCCCCCCCTCTCAGTGTCATTGTGTGAACATCACTAACCCTTATCATTTATTTCCTTAGTATTCAGCCCCATCATTAGTTTAATTAGCATCATAAGGAACCAACCTACTTTGAAGGTTGAATCAGAAGCTATTCTAGGTCTTCCAATCTTGGTTGAGATATGTATTTCATACCAATATGTTTTGGCATGCCTACTGCGACAGAAATGTCCCACCCTCAAAAGAGCTTATTGAATATCATAATAAATACACATTGTGCTAACCAAGTTTTAGGCATAGGATTTCATAGTCGCATATTAATGTCCTAGAGCACTCAATGTTTTGGTGAATAATATTGATCTAATAAGTGGAGAATACATATTCACTTAGCTACTTTGTTGATTTAATATTAATATGGGATAGTGACCTTGTTGGTAGACAATCTCAGAATTGTTGGTGATTGGATTAGAGGGCAAGGTAGGTCACTACACATCAACTAGATTTATGCTTCCATAGATATAGCAATGCCTATTCTCAGTTCCATGGTCAAATGGATTTGTCCAACATGGAATAGTGTTGGGCCCCTTAATATTCTAGATCTTCATTAAATTCCTCAAGTAGAATTAAAGGATTTGCCCACTTATGATGGTAATGGGAAGATTTATTATGAGCATCATAAAGAAGTTATTGATCTAGCTACAATTTATAACATTCCCTTTGAATATGTAGTGGTTATAAATTTAATATTGTCCTTTTGAGGCAAGGTATTGTAATGGTACCATTCTTTGGAGGATGGTAGCATTAAGATCTGGATGGACCTAGTTGACCCTCTCATATTAGAGCATGATGACCCAGGGGACCCCTTATTATTGATCATTCCATTTTCCTCTATCCAAAGGCTTTCTTAGGAGAGTATCACTGACTTTAGTATTAAGTTTATAAGAACCTAGAAAATAATTCCCCAAGAAATAAGGCCTTCGCATGCCTAGGCATATATCTATTACCTTCATGCTTTGAGTCTAGAAGTAAGCCTTTTGATACAATAGTATAATGAGAGAGGTTTCCCACAAGTCTTTCAAGTGGCCATAAAAGTAGAAAATATGCTCATATTTCTAGGAAAACTCCTACCCATATCCACCATGTTAGATACCCCTCTAATTCATCAAACTCACTAGTTTCGACTCTATCCATATTTTTTCCATAATTGAATATGTTTTCCAAACCATACGGCTCATATATCTCTGATAGAAAATACATCTACCATGACCACCCCAAAATCTCAAAGAATATAGGAATTAAGGGTTGTCATACAACACTTGACTAATTAACTTAATAGGATGGACCAAAAAAATGTTGGGGTAAGATACGAAGCATAACCACAAGAGGAACTTCCTTCCGAGCAATAATTTATGCACATTGGTAAGATTAGTAGAGAGTATATTTAAGCCATTAGATATTAGAAAAAGAGAGAATACTCTGGTCTAGTCAAGCTCAAGTGCTCAATATTTAACAATGGTAGCACTTATCAACACTATCAACCATACTTACACTCAAAGGTAGCTCATGAGGTGGATGAATTTTTAGCTCTTGCAATGGATCTAGATCATTCCTTTAAAGTAGGAAAATACTCCACAATGTATCCAGTCAATCTAGAAATAAGTATGAGTTGTCTTGCTTGGCCAAAATATGCTCAGGAGGTAAAGATATGGAACACATGAAGCAAATAGCATAACAAGAAAAGGAACAAGATGAAGAATATGAACGAGTGGAAAGACTATGTTTAAAAGGGGAGCACCCAAAAACGTAGAGACCAAAATTACTTGTAAAATAGTGTGGTACAAAAATATTTTGCTTACATTTCCAAAGAAAGCAGGTTTACCAAAAGTTGTACTACTTGGTAGTCATAAGAAAACAAATGGAAGACATGGTGGACGTTTATCAAAGACTAGCTCAAAAGGTAACCAAGACAGTGGACACTTCTAGAGATAACATTATGAAAGAGGTAAAATATATGAAAGAAACCTTGATGTTATCCTCAATAAATTTATTTATTCAAATATTAATTAAATTTAATATTTGAATAATAAATTTATTCATAACCTAGTTATAAAGTTTGACTTTATATAAATTAAACTAGGTTAAAAATATGTAAAATTTGATATAAAATAAATTGTAAAATATTTAAAAGGGAGAAATAAGTTTTAATATCGAACAGACAACTACAGTATGAAAAGTACAAAGACCTTAAAAACCTAATTTATGCCTACCATAATTTTACACAATAAAACAATAAATTGGTGCAATCTTCAATGGAATCTAAATTCTTCAAAAACTATATCAAATATTTTAATCATAATTCAAATACCAAATTCTCGCTTATTTGAATCCATAAAATAATTTGATATAATAATCATATCTTACAATAAAAAAAATTGAATCTTCTAGAAATCCATTCATTGTAGCTTTTTCTTTTCTAGCCTTTGCTCCTTTGAAATCCTTCCTTATTCTCTGCCCTACAAATGTTCGACCCTATTCTTGGCTTTTAATTCTCCATTTATAGTTTGAATAATTCGTTATATGGTTGGTTCTTTTCCGTTCCATTATGGTTTCCATACAGTTGTAAAAATGAATTCTTAATGAAACCCTAATGTCACCAATGCATTTTTCAAAGGATTTAATATTTCTTCTCATTGGCATTTGAAAATTAAATTTAAGACATGTCCATGAAACCCATGAACACATCCTCTATTCAACATACTTTAATAATCCTACCAACAAGACAAATATTAATTAGAATATAAAATATTTATAAAATAACCTTCTTAAATATAATTAAATTATAAAGTTATAAAACTTTATAATTTAATTAATTTAAAACATATTTATAAAATAACCATTCTAACTATATTAAATTATAAAGTTATAAAACTTTATAATTTAATTAATTTAAAACAATATAAAATAACAATTTTAAATATATTAAATTATAAAGTTATAAAAATTTATAATTTAATTAATTTAAAACAAGATATAACTAAACATAACATACGAACATGCAACCTATATGAACACCACTATAATAAATGAAAATATATTAAAATAACACCAAAAATATATACTAAATAACAAAAATATAATTTAAATACAACATAAAAGTAAAACAACATAACATAAAACAACTACAAAAGCAAAACACACATTATAACATAAAAGAACTATTTAAAATAAAACCATAAATACATTATAACATTAAACTTTTAACATAATAAAAATAACATAACACAAACAATATTTATACAACCTAAAATAATAACAAAATAAAGAATAACATAAAGACACCTATAAACAAATATAACACAACATAAAATAAAAATTGACAAAACACAACATAACAAAACCAAACAAGAAAATCACCATTTTAACATGAAATCAAATTTGTCAGTGAAACCAACCATAATACAACATTCCTAGAGATCGATTTTTTCAACACCATATGATGAAGACAATCAACAACGAGCAAAAGCATAGATTAAAAACAATTTTTAAAATTCAAGTGGGTCCCCAATTTTGGGGTCATTGTGAAGGAGTCACAATAAATGGTGACTCTACTGGTAAATGTCCTTGGACATTTCGGACTTAAGAACCCAACTTCTAAAAACAACAAAAACTCAAATATTAGAATCATGAGCATCAATAATATCTAGAGAATGTGAATAGACCAATTCAACATGAAATAGTAGAATCATCAGCATTGGCTTGGTGTGTGTAAAGTGATTCATTCTATATCTTTGAAACCATTCAACCTTCCATTGTCAATTTTACATTTTAGGCTATGAACATTTTCTCTTTTGAAGTATACCTCCACCTGGCTCTCTTCAGACATTGCTCTACTATCAACCAGACGTTCATAGCCCCAATAGAGATTATCTAAATCTCCCATATATTAGGTGAATTTTTACATTTTGTATTTTTCATTTCAGTCTAGACCTATCTCCACTGCCATTCAGACATCTATAGCCCCGATGAAGGCTATCTAGACTACGGTGATAGATTTATCATTACTTTTCTTTGTATTCATCATTTTTTCTTTTTTTATTTTTTCTTTTTATCCAATAATAAGGTACTTTGCAAAAAATCCACCTGCCATTTGGGTTAGAGATCAGGTAAGGCTGAAAGAGTATATGGAATTTTTCACCTTAATTTGCAAAATTGACAACTTCATACTTCCAAAATTTCAAAAGATATATTTTTAAAGTGTTTGTAGTACTTGTGAAGCTTTTGCAATATGATTTTAATATTTCAAATTTCTTTATCTTGGTTCAAATTCATGAAGATATACACTAACATCTCATTTTCCTTTTTCTTCAGGTTTTGCATGCTTTCAAAATAGGTAATTTTGTCCTATATGATCCAGGAACAAATACCAAACAAGATCATCAAGTGTTTATTGTAACTACCACAACTACCTCAATAGAAGAAACCATACCAAAAATCTCACAAACAACAAAATGACAACTTGAATACCAAAATTATGGCATAAGCTAGTATTATTCAAAAACAACAATGGAAACACATCCAATGATTTCACAAAACCAAAACATCAACAAACAAGCAAATAAAAAAATTTCACGAAACAACAAATTATGTACAAAATAAAACAAAAAACAAAAACACAAAAACCCAAAAATCTATTTACAGAAATATACACTATGTACAAAATGATAATAAATTTATGCTATCACCTTCCTGGATCCCAAATATGATTGACATACTGTAAAAGACATATATGATTTGCATTCCAAGCTTTACATAAATCCAACCAAAACAAGATTAAGTGAAATGATGCAACCTTCATTTTGCCTTTCACACCCCACTGATTTAATTCAAACTTATAAGCAATTCCATGTTTAAAATTTGAACCATTAACCTTACAAGTAAATACATGATCTTCCATGATCTTATGCTTATTCAACAAGATGGGAATTTCAAACCTTGATTCATCACTTTGACTTAAATTCTCATTTTTACAAGCATATAGGATTTCTTTCAAATAAGAAGCAAATTTTGAAAATTTTAAAGCAAAATCATCATCTATGTTTTTAGGCCAATCATATTCATGTAACAATTTACAAGAATCTAGGATATTTACAAAATAAGAATCATTATAGTTTTGTATCCTAGATTGAATTGTTAATTGTTGATGAATTTGATTCAATGATTCAAGCATATCTTCTTTTTCATTTAGCAATACAATCCTATTGGTGGTGGGAATAAGAATCCATTCTATTGCTTCATCGACCTCTAATGACATCTCATCATAAATAATAGTAGAATCCAATAAATGATTATGCAAAAATTTACCTGATTCTTGGATGTTTGAATACAAAGGATAAGATTCTACCTTTTGTACACTTTCATTTACCACTACTTGATAAGCCATTATAGTCTTTTTTTTCTTCATGATCTCTATCATCATCATCATCATTTTGTATTCCTTCATCAATGACCATTTCTTCTCTTTCTATTGCAGCAAGATGTTCTACAAACTCATGTTCAAAATGATCAAATTTTGGAATCTGTTCTATTTTTGAAATTGGCATATCATTTTCTGATTGCATAGGAATTGTGAAATCTTCTTTTGAAATAGAAGTTTCAACATCCTGCATATCAAGTGAAACAAAAATTTTATCAGTAGGAGTGTGAGAAAACAATGATTCACCATACATACCCCATCCATTATAATAATTATCTTCTAAAGCTAAAGGATGAGGTTCAACCATATCTTCACACTTTGTAAATTCAACAATCGAATGCTTTTCAAATTCACTTTCATCACTTTCAAAAAATTTATCCTCAATAAAAAATTCATCTTCCTCAAGTAATAAAATTTTATGATCAATCATAATGAAATTACCTCTAGAATTTTTCAATTCTGGAGCTTTAATTGTTTCATTCAACTCTATGGAAGATTCTATTCTATCATATGTTTCAAAGCTAGTTAGATCTAAAAATCCTCCAATATCTGAAGACTCATGCATTTCTACATTCTGATAAACTTGATTACTACAATCCTCATTGATGGATATTGGATTTGAAACTTGAACTTCCTCTTGAACAATATCAAAAGTGGTTGAAAAACTAGGACATTCAATTTCATTCGATGGTGTCGAAAAATGTGTATCATGACTCATAGGTGGTAATTGATTTGAAACCTTAGGGTTAAGTAATGATAATCTACCCACATCAATTCCTCTTGAAATCAACCATTGCTCTACAACTACTGCCCCACCATAGATGCTAGATAAGGATAAATCTTTAGGAAGCTTTTCTAACAACTTAACAGTAAAAGGATCTAAAGCTTCCAAGTATATTTGAACAACTTCTTCTTAAATGATAAAGTGTATCTCTATTTCAGTATACAACTTATGAAACCTATCATTAAATTGACTCATGGATTCATTAGGTTTTTTATAGATAGAGGAAAATTGATTTGATAACAAATCCATGTCAACCAATGTTCCAAAATGTTCAAGAAACATTGTTTCTAGTTGGTTCCAAGAAGTGGTAGAACTTGTAGGTAAATTGATAAACCAATCTTTAGCAAATTCATCCAATGTGTATGGAAACATTCTACATAGAACATCTTCTTGCATAATTTGAAAATGAAACATAATGTTTTTATATGGCTGAATATGTTCTTCAACTGTAATCATCCCATCATGCTTAAAATGGGGTAAATCATTTTTTGCCATTGAACCAATTTTAATATGCAAGGCTATGTATGAAAATTCACAAGAATTGAATCATAACCTAATTTTTGAATTTATGACAGATTAACATTAATGCAACATAAATAAAAAAATTCAATTTTTTTTTAAATAACTAATTGCACATGCTGAAAATTAAAATATTACCTTTCATGCCCTCCTTCTAGCGCCAATTTGTTGAGGTGTGATTTTGTCCAATTACAAAAATCACTCGACAACTAGGATTCAAAATCCTCTCTTGCAAAGAAAGTATACTTCTCCAAGGTTCTCACTTAATATTTTTATGTATCATGCATATGTGCTAAAATAAGTGCTTGAATAATCTCAATAGTTTACAAGTACTATTAACAAGGGGCCTGGGAATCAGGTAATTAACTTTAAATTCATCATGTGTTAAGTGTCTTTTACTCCAACTCTTTCTCTAAGCAATAATAGATAAATTTACCTTTTAATTTTGATAACTTGTGCAAATTTATTCTATAATCTCAAAACAATATCTTAATTAAAATGCTTCAAATGATTTTGAGATAAAAATTTAATCTAGCATTTTAATTAATATTAAATTTCAATTAACTTTAATAAAATCAAAGTTTATGAAATTTTAATGAAATTGATTAAATATAAACCTTAATTATAAAGTCTAAACTTTATAATATTCAAAATTTAAGGTTTATTTAATGTAAATATTTGTTCATCCAAATATGAAATTGAAATTGAAATATTTGGAGAATGAACAAATATAATAATGATTAACCCAAATTATAAGGTTTTGAAACCTTAATAATTATGAAACATAGGGTTTAATATAAAACTGATTTATGAACTTTTGAATTTTATGATATGAAAATAAAGTTCATAAAGCATCTCCTTCCCGTAATATTTATTTCTTAAATATTTATTGAATTAAATATTTAAGAACAAATATAATCCTCAAATGTAAAGTTTGGATCTTTGGATAAATTGAAACCATATTAAAATAAAACCCAAACTATTTAATGAAAAGATATCAATTCTAAATTCTCAACTTTATGAAATTAAAGTTGGAATCAGAATAGTCATTTATCCTCAATAAATTTATTTATTCAAATATTAATTAAATTTAATATTTGAATAATAAATTTATTTATAACCTAGTTATAAAGTTTAACTTTATAAAAATTAAACTAGGTTAAATGTATGCAAAATTTAATATAAAATAAATTACAAAAAGATTTAAAATAAAGAAATAAATTTAATCTCGGACAAACAACTACATTATGGAAACACAAAGACTTTAAAAACCTAATTTATGCCTACCAGAAATTATACAATACGACAATAAAAATGATGCAATCTTCAATGGAAATTTAATTTATTAGAAACTATATCAAATCATTTTATTAAAAATTCAAATACCATATTCACGCATATTTAAATCAAAATAATTTGATATAATAGTTGGATCTTACAATAAAAATTTTGAAACTTCTAGAAATCCATTCACTATAGCTTTTTCATTTCTAGCCTTTGCTCCTTTGAAATCCTTCCTTCTTCTCTGCCCTACAAATGTTCGACCCTATTCTTGGATTTTCATTCTCCATTTATAGTTTGAATAATTCATTATATGGTTGGTTCTTTCCCATTCCATTATGGTTTCCATACAGTTGTAAAAATGAATTCTTAATGAAACCCTAATGTCACCAATGCCTTTTTCAAAGGATTTAATATTTCTCCTCATTGGCATTCGAAAATTAAATTTAAGACATGTCCATGAAACCCACGAACACATCCTCTATTCAACATACTTTAATAATCCTGCCAACAAGACAAATATTAATTAGAATATAAAACATTTATAAAATAACCTTCTTAAATATAATTAAATTATAAAGTTATAAAACATTATAATTTAATTAATTTAAAACATATTTATAAAATAACCATTCTAACTATATTAAATTATAAAGTTATAAAACTTTATAATTTAATTAATTTAAAACAAATTTATAAAATAACAATTTTAAATATATTAAATTATAAAGTTATAAAACTTTATAATTTAATTAATTTAAAACAAGACATAACTAAACATAACATACAAACATGCAACCTATATGAACACCACTATAATAAGCGAAAATATATTAAAATAACACCAAAAATATATACTAAATAACAAACATATAATTTAAAGACAACATAAAATTAAAACAACTACAAAAGCAAAACACACATTATAACATAAAAGAACAATTTAAGATAAAACCATAAAAGCATTATAACATTAAACTTCTAACATAATAAAAATAACATAACACAAACAATATTTATACAACTTAAAAGAATAAAAAATTAAAGAATAACATAAAGACACCTATAAACAAATAGAACACAACACAAAATAACAACATAAAACAAAACTTGAAAAAACACAACATAACAACACCAAACAAGAAAATCACCATTTTAACATGAAATCAAATCCGCCAATGAAACCAACCATAATACAACATTTTTAGAGATCTATTTTTTCAACTTCAGATAATGAAGACAATCAACAACGAGCAAAAGCATAAATTAAAAACAATTTTCAAAATTCAAGTGGGTCCCCAATTTTGGGGTCATTGTGAAGGAGTCACAACACCCCTCACCTTCTATGTTTTTTCATTCCCTATATCTCAATTCCTCCCCTTTCTTCTAATCATTCCATATCCCCTTCTACTTCTCCATTACTTCTTTTAGACTTTGTAGCCCAATGGATAGGCTAGCTAAATTCTTCTTGGGCAAGAAATTTAGGGTGTCTAGTTGATTGATAAGATGTGAGAAAATGATATACAACGCATATAGTAAAGACATGAAGAATATCATATGATACCTCATGTACTTGATGATGAAAGCAAACACACGGTGTCATCATGAGTAAAATAAGTTGAAAAAAGGCTATTGATTGCCTAAAAAAGAGTGTTGCAATAAAATGTTAATATCTAGGAAGATCTACATTGCTAAGAAAAATGAATGACATATGGCTCTAGGCAACAAGGAAAAAGGTGGTAGATTACATGTTAGGCTACTGACCAAAAACCATAGTGAGTAGATCATGAAAGCAAGCATGTGTTGTGATAAAGCAAAATATTTAGATGGTGAAATATGATTGGTTGACCAAAAGGAGAAGCATGTACACCAGATTTTCACATAGGGATAAAATCCATTTAGCAATTTCAACTCTGGTAAAAGCCAAGTCCAATTAAAACTCTAGTTGTCATCATTATCTGCAAAGGCTATTAAAGGATATATGAGGCAAGAATCATGCATAAATATGTTCTTCAACATTAAAATCTTAATCCAATAAACCATGCATATCTCATAAGCTCCAAGATGCTGAACAAAACTTTATGATATGGAGATGGAATACTTGCATGGTTTTATCAATAAGAGGGTGGCAAAAAATAGTAAAGTACTCATGCCACTGAGTTCTTGGAATATTTACCTCATAAAATTTACCTAGATTTAAAGAAACTTTTAGCTATGGCAAACTATACCAATGTGGTATTTAATTTTATTAGAGTTACTTATAGCTAGGTATTTCCTTGTCTTCCATTTCTTTCCTCTTTTCATATTTCCCTCCTTATTTTATTTTCGCTTTCCATTTCCTTGAACTCTTCACCTTCAATCATGTTCCCACCCTTCATGATTCCTTGAATTTCCATATTACTCATTTAATATTACTTCCACTTCCCATTATACATCACCTATATTCACTTCCTACAAAATTCCTTCTAGAATATTTCAACCTCCTTATTCTATAGACAATCCCATATTTTGTAGTTAAATGGAATGGATCTGCAATAGGATTACTCTCGATTGCATATTGTAAGAAATCCTTGTTATAGCTACAATATTCATTCAACCTTTGCATACCTTTGATTTTTCTCCATAAGTTACCTATTTGAAAAAAAAAATTATTTCCCATAGCTTTAAGCTTTGCTCTTTTCTATGTCTGCATTTTCTATTAGCTTATATTTTAGCTCTATGTTCTCTTCATGATTCTACCTCCTCATAGATTAGGCCTCCTAGGTTCTCTATTTTAACTAGGTTCCCTTGAACACAAGTCAAAATATTATAGGGCAACTTGAAATGCAAGAGTGCTTAGCTAGACCCAAAGTTTGGGCTAAGGTAGAACAATCTAGCACTTTTCAACAACATTGGATGCTTAGAAGTAGGAGCCAAAATTTTCAAATGTTGACATCAACATAGCAGAAGCAAAATACCAAAATTCAATATTCACCAACAATACTAGATGAAAATTTTGACTAAGGCAAAGTGCTTGGCATGGCACATGTACATCACAAATGCTAATATTATCTAGAATTTGGCACACTACTAGATCAAAAATTTGGTTGTGTAGAGGTCAAGATAGAAAGTGGCTATACTTCTAGAGGTGCTGACATCACCCAAAGAGAGAAAAAAATTTGGTGTCCAATAATAAAGTAACACTTTACCATAATAAAATTTTTATCAAGTGTAGAAAAGTGGTCAGTCTTTAGAAGCAATTGACATCATCAAAAGAGTTAAAAAGTTTAGGGCTAAGATACATTATCAAACTTAAAATTTGGCTAAGGAATAGAGTCTAACACAAAGAAGCTGAATTGAAGAATGTAGGAATATGGTCATGATTCAAAACCCTAGCATCCAATAAGATAGATTCTGAACATATCCCCATTATTCATGAGCTAGCAATGCAATAGAATG
This sequence comes from Wollemia nobilis, assembly GCA_028583015.1. Taxonomy (NCBI): domain Eukaryota; kingdom Viridiplantae; phylum Streptophyta; class Pinopsida; order Araucariales; family Araucariaceae; genus Wollemia; species Wollemia nobilis. Next base: position 3,399,842 of record JAQPPZ010000755.1, on the reverse strand, counting down.
CAGTTGCTAAAAGTGAACCTATTAGAGTATACTATAATATGTTGAAAGCACGTGGAAGCTAGCTTCATGGAAGGAATCTTGACTAGACACATCAACAAACCATGATCAAGGTAGTTAGGCTTAGCTAATTTAGAAAGGGACATCCACCTTCCATAATTGCCCTTATCAGACCTATATTCACTTGTGTGCAATGATTCTAAGCTAATAGAATGCAATGTAAATCTATGAATAGTGAAAGATAGCTTAGAATAAAGGTCGACTCTTTAGCTTTTTTAATTATATAAGTTGTATGATGGTTGTATTGTGTGCCTTTTAATAAATATTGATGTGTTTGTTTAGCCTCTATTTGAAGATGTTGCAGATATGTATGTAAGTGAATCACATTCTTAAGCATTATTTTGTATGTTAGATGTATGGTCAATTCTATTAAAATTATTTTGCTAAACTAGATAACTATCTTGATTATTTTTTGTATAGCCTTGGAATGCCTAATTATGTCTTTGTTTATTTGAATAAATACTCTCTAATATTGTAAGGTAATTGGTCTATTGATCCTTTTAATTGAGTTGAGAGTGCAAAAATCTCATACCTTGTATCTATTGTTGTTGTTGAATCTTTGTTGGACTTCATTTCTACCTTATAACCCTTATCATTTATTTCTTTAGTCTTTAACCTCATCTTTAGTTTAATTAGCATCATTAGGAATTGGCCTACTTTGGAGATTGACTTAGAAGTTATTCAGGGTCTTCCAATCTTGGTCGAGATCTTAAAGGTTCATCTCATCCACATAAGTGTATTTTAGACCAAGATTAACCTCTTCATAGTTAAACCTAATTTATTATTTGTAATTTACCTAAATATGACTTATTATGTTGGCTTAGGTTAAACTTTATGATGTAATTGAGGATTTTGGTATTACTATAAATATTCCCTCACATTCCTATTTTAATTTTTAGAGGGTTGTGTGATATTATCTACATATAGTGATTATTTATTATGCCTACAGGCACCCACCATATATTTATCCCTTTCATATTATGCATAAAAATAAAAATAATAGTGGAGTATTAATTTAAGTTCACCCATATTATCATCTACATCCACCAATTGAATCTATTGGTGGTGGTATATGTCTTTTGCCATGGTCTTAAAGATAAAATTTGATAGAATTTTGACAAGCTAAATCCCTATACTCTAAACGATGCTCAATGAATAGTTTTGGCGATAGAACCACAACTCTAAAATTATAGTCCCAAACATAGACATGAATTCAACTCTCATCATCCTTATCATAATAATGAGTGTTCCCAAGGATTATTTTGCTTTATATATTGTTCTCACCATCCTCGATATTAGGACTATGAATAACATCGTAACTTTCAAGTGGAAGGTGAAGATATAATAGTATATAAAGTTAAAGATTCATTACAAAAATAATAACTAACAAAAGTAAATGAGGCAAAACATGAGGATAATTCCATGGATTTCTCTACTCACACTCTTATGGAGTGCTAATTTCATCATACGATCAAGGCACAAATATTTATTAAATGACAATATGTCAATGTGTTGATTGATTTAGGTAGCACACATAACTTATATAGATAATAAGACAACAAAGTCCTTGGGCTTGTATATCAATATTTCAAATTAGAACAAATTTTATGTCTTAATTGCAAATAGGAGTATCACTTAGTGTTTGGGATTATACTTGGTCAAGTAATCTCTTTACCATGAACCTAGGTAGTTCAAATATCATCTTGGGAGCACAATTACTATTTGATATTGGTGATGTTACTATCAATATACAAAAATATATGTCAAATGGATAGAGAAGAGAATATCCATTTGTATCCAAGTAATCCAAACCTTCCCTCAAAGGTATTTAGTTCACATAATGAAAAATATATTGAAGAAAGGTAGTATTCGATTCTTTGCGCAAGTCAATTGCATGGAGGTTTAGTCTTCGAAGCTGCTTCTTCTAGATATTCCTTCAAATTTATAGAATGTTGTGGATCACTATGAGGATTTCTTTAGTGATCCCATGGATATTCCCCCTAATAACACACATGATCATTCCATCCACTTTGTTCTAGGAATTCAACCTCCTAATGTGCATCATTACCACTATCCCCATCCCCAAAAGTAAAAAATTAAGAAGTTAGTTTAGGACATGTTGGATAAAGGAATCATATATCCAAGCATTAGTCCATATTATGACGGTATGATGCAAGGATAATTTATGGTACATATGTCATGTTTTCATCCTCTCAAAAAGATCACTATTAAAGGTATTGGATTTATCTTTTTGCAAGATGAACTTCTATTAGACTTTGAATGTAAGAAACTTTTGGGCAAGAGTTTGGGATAGTCCACTTAAGAGAAGGAAATATTAGTTGTTATTCATGCCATATATAAATGGAGGTCTTATTTATTATGAAATCCTTTCTTCTTCAATATAAATTATAGAAGCCTTAAGTGTTTCTTAGAGCAACGTATCTCATGCCCTAAATTGAATAAATGGATAACCAAACTCTTGGGTTATGATGTTGTAATTGAATAAAAGAAAGGAAGGAAGAATGTATGGATGATGTATTTTCTCAAAAATATGAGGATGTTGTTTTCAATGCCATCTCTAATCCTTTTTCATAATGGATTTTGCAACTTCAAGAAGATTGGGTTTCTAACCCAAAGACTCAATGGATCATTTAGGAAGTGAGGCAGGCTCGTTATTGCATTCTTGTTTCTTCTATATTGATGGTGTTATTTGGAAAAAGGGTCACATTTATCTTCCTTAGACTTTAGATTTTAAGTCAAATGTTCTCCAATAATTACATGAATCTTCTATGGATGGATGTTCAATATTAATATACCAACAGGTGAAGTAATATTTTTCTTAGAAAGGATTAAAATTTGATGTGAAGATGTATGTGGCAACTATGAGGTGAGTTAGTATAAAAAATGAAAAATAGTTAAATATTCTTGACTTTTGTAACCCTTACCTATCCCTAACCGCAAGTGTGGAGATAAAACCAAAAAGTGGTTAAAATGTTTAGAGGAATTGACGTTACTTTAACAAATGAAAAATTTCAACGTCTAGTATCAAAGCAACACTTTACCAGACTAAAAATTTGGTCAAATGTAAAAAAGTAGCTAAATTTTAGAAGCAACTAATGTCATCAAAAGATCTAAAAATTCTGGTGCTAAGATACACTGCCAAACTCAAAAATTGGCTAAGGCATAATTCTAGCATGAAGAAGAAGCTAAATCGAAGAATGCAAGAATTCAATCATGATTCCAATCCCTGATATCTTCTAAGAGAGATTTCAAACTTATCCCAATCAATCATATTCACCCTATCCAAGTTGTTAGTACCAATCATGAGCTAGCAATGCAACAAAACATAGTGGCTAAAAGAAAACCTGTCAATGTACACTGCAATCTATTGGAAGCACATGGAAGCTAACTTCATACAAGGAATTTAGACTGGATACATCAATAAACCATGATGAAGGTGGTTTAGCTTAGCTAAACTACAAAGGGATACCTACCTTCCATTATTGCTCCTATCAGGCCTACTTTTAGTTCGGTATAGAGATTTTGAGCTAACAGAATGTAATGTAAATCTATATAAAATAGTGCAAGATAGCCTAGAAGGGTTGGCTCTTTAGATTTTATAATTACATAAGTTGTATGATGAATATATTGTGTGCCTCTTACTAAATATTGAATTGACTTTTGACCTTTCTTTGAAGATGTTGCATAACATGTATGCATGTGAATCCTATTATTAAGCATTTATTTTAATGTTAGATAGATGATGAATTCTATTAAAATTATTTTGCTAAACTAGATAATTGTTTGGTTTATTATTTATTTAACCTTGGAATAATTTTTTTTGGTAATTAAGGTACATATTCATTACAACCGGGTTTTACAGGTTGACCCAAAACCTATTACAAAAATAGCACAACGCTGAAACGGGACATGATCTCAATAGGGACAGTCTGTCCTTAGCCCCCTACTGAGGTCACACAACCAACAAAGAGCAACACCCTTACAAAATATTACACACACCTTAGAACACAGGCAGTCGACACTATCGCCTCCTAACACTTTCTCTTCTCTTTTGGTCGCGAAACTGCGACATGTCGCGATATCGCGACACTTTTCCTTCCTCCTCTTTCTTTTCTCTTTTGGTCGCAAAAAAGTGACATGTCGCGAAATCGTGACACTTTTCCTTCCCGCTCTTTCTCTTCTCTTTTGGTCACGAAAATACGACATGTCGCGATATCGCGACACTTTTTCCCTCTTGCTTATTCTCTTCACTTTTGGTCGTGAAAAAGCGACATGTCGCGATATCGCTACACCCTTTCTTTCATTCTGAACATGTCACGAAATCGTGACACTTTTTCTTTCCTCCTCTTTCTCTTCTCTTTTGGTCGCGATAATGCGACATGTAGCGATATCGCGACACTTATCCTTCTTGCTCTTTCTCTTCTCTTTTGGTCATGAAAGGATGACATGTCGCGAAATCATGACTCTTTTTCCATCTTGCTCTTGCTCTTCTCTTTTGGTCGTGATAAACCGACATGTCGTGATATCGTGACACTTTTTCCTTCTTGCTCTTTCTCTTCTCTTTTGGACACGAAAATTCGACATGTCATGAAATCGTGACACTTTTTCATTCATGCTCAACACATCGCCAAAAAGTGACACTATTTCCTTCTTGCTCACCATGTCGCGATATCGCGACACTCTTTCTTGCATGTCATGATATCGCGACACTTTTTCTTTCTTGCTCTTTCTCTTTTCATTTGGTCATGAAAATGCGACATGTCGCGATATCGCGACACTTTTTCCATGTCGCGATATCGTGACACTTTTTCCATGTCGCGATATCGCGACACTTTTTCCTTCCTCCTCTTTCACTTCTTTTTTGGTCGCGAGAATGCGACGTGTCGCGATATCGTGCCACTTTTCCTTCTTGCTCTTAGTCTTCTCTTTTGGTCGTGAAAGATGACATGTCACGAAATCGTGACACTTTTTCTTTCTTGCTCTTTCTCTTCTCTTTTAGTCGCGAAAAAACATGTCGCGATATCGCGACACTTTTTCCCACTTGCTCTTTCTCTTCTTTTTTGGTCGCGATAATACGACATGTCGCGATATCGCGACACTTCATCCTTCAAGCTTAACTTATCGCCAAAAAGTGACACTTTTTCCTTCTTGCTCAACATGTCGCAAAATCGTGACACTCTTTCATACTTCATGTCGCGATATCGTGACACTTTTTCCCTCATGCTTTTTCTCTTCTCTTTTGATCGTGACATGTCGCGATATCGTGACACTTTTTCCTTTCTCTTTTGAACATGTCGCGATATCGTGACACTTTATCCCTTCAAGCTTCTTATCTCAAACACTTCTTCCTTCAAGCTTAACTTATCGCCAAAAAGCGACACTTTTTCCTTCTTGCTCAACATGTCACGATATCGTGACACTCTTTCATTCTTGCTCATCATGTCGCGATATCGTGACACTTTTTCCCTCATGCTTTTTCTCTTCTCTTTTGATCGTGACAACGTGACATGTCGCGATATCGTGACACTTTTTCCATGTCGCGATATCGTGACACTCTTTCTAGCATGTCGCGACATCGCGACACTTTTCCTTTCTTGCTCTATATGTCGTGACATCGTGACACTCTTCCTTTCTTGCTCAACCTGTCATGATATCGTGACCCTTTTTCCAACATGTCACGATATCGCGACACTCTTTCTTTCTTGCTCAACCTGTCGTGAAATCGCTACACTTTTCCTTTCTTGCTGAAAATTGCTTTTCTTGAAACTCGAACAAGTCATGAAAATGTGACATCGGTCTTTGGCCTCAGCCATTGCCCCTAACCCCATAACATGAAGCCACCAAGCCACCTGGATCCTTCCCCTATTGCAAAGAAAACTAAAGCCATCACAATAAGGACCGAAGCAATACTGACAAAACCACATTGAAACTGCTCTCCCTTTTTCGATCCCCATGGCTTCACCATCATTGGCGATCATTTTGAATAATTTTAGCCACTTCACTTGGGACCCCATGTTCCCAAATGACCAACCCAACGGCTTCCACCCCTAAATTGGCCAAGATATCAGTAGTTTTATTTGCTTCCCTAAAAATGTGTTGGGCCTTCCGATCGTTCCTGGCATGGTAAAGGCTCCTAGCCTCTTCGATGACAGTCTTAATCCGCCATGGAGGATTTTTCCCATTGCTGAGAAGGTTTATGACCTGCATTGAATCTCCTTCGATAATAAGTTTACCTTCAATTTCCTGAGCCAACTGAAGACCCCTCCATAACGCTCTTGCTTCCGCCTCGTTGTTAGTCCTAGTTCCCAGCTATTCAGAAAAGGCCATCACCAACTTGCCTTGATGATCTCTCACTGCTCCTCCAGCCCCTGCATTGCCAGGGTTACCTTTAGAGGCCCCATCGAAGTTGAGCTTGAACCAACCTACCGGGGGCGGTTTCCACTTGACACCTAATCTGGGATTGACCTTGAAAGACACAGGTTTCTCGCCTAGAGTAATATTTAAGGATTGAGCGATCCGCCTCTCCCAGGGGGAAGGATTTCGATCTTCATAAGGTATAAGGCTGACGTTTTCATGGGCAAAGGTAAGAATCTTATTGGTAATGGAGGTGACATCATGGCTGGACTCATGGAATGCTCTATGATTTCTTTCTAGCCACACCTGCCAAAGAAAATGATGGAGACAAATCTTCCAAAAAAACCTCAGCCTAAGGCTAACAAAGGGATTTGGCCATTGGTGGAAGAGGTCAAGGATGGTAGCTGGTCTGACCCAACAAATGCTAAAGGCTTGAAACAACCCATTGAGAACACTCAGAGAGACCGGGCATTCAAGGAAAATATGGTGGGTGGACTCCCAATTACCCCTGCACAAAGAACATCGGTTAGCAATTATCATACCTTTCCTTAACAAGTTGTCAATCGTCATAATCCTACCTTGGATCACCAACCATGAAAACATAGCAACTTTAGGAATAAGGTTTTTGACCCACACCAACTGAGTCTGGAGTGTGGGGTCCTCGGTATCTAACATTAGCATATATGCAGATTTGACTGAGAACTGCCCATTTTCGATGGTTGCCCATATTACATGATCCTGCTTAGGTCTCATGGAAATGAATTGTTGATGCAGGATGCTTTGGAGTTCTTCTGATTCAGCTTCAAAGCCTTGAATCCTTATCTGTTTCCAGATAAGCCTACCTCTGTCCTGTCTTATGAAGTCAGCCACTTTCCTTCCTATGAGATCCTCTGTGATTCTTTTGATCCTTGCAAGGGAAGGAAACTGAGATAAAGCTTCATCCTTGGCCCACCTGTCATCCCATAACTTGATCTTCTACCCGTTACCAAGAACCCATCTTAGGCCTTTCTTTATGACCTCTCTACTTGTTAAGATTGCTTTCCAGAATGCCGACCCTCCACCGTGCACCGAATCATTTAGGAAATCGGTATCTTGAAGATATTTTCTTTTAATTATGGCAGTCCACTCATTTTCCTCATTGTTGATAAGACGCCAAGCTTGTTTGGCAAGCAAGGCAGTGTTTAGGTGAGCAACTCTTCTTAGTCCTAGCCCCCCATTTTCTTTCGGCCTGCAAACCTTGCCCCGACCCACAAGGTGGAACCTCTTTTTTTCCTCTGACCTAGACCATAGAAAATTCTTTTGGAGCTGTTCAATTTTTTGGTAAACTCTGGTTGGGGCCTTAAACACAGATAGAAAATAAATCGGGATGCTCTGTAAGGATGCCTTAGTGAGAGTAAGCTTCCCGCCCTGAGATAAGAGATGACCTTTCCAACCAACCAGTTTCTTTTGAATTCTTTCAACCACTCTATCCCACATCGACTCTCTCGGAGAACCATAGAAAAGGGGAAGGCCTAAATAAGATGTAGGAAAAGTCGCTATCGAACATCCCAAAATCGTAGCTATTCTGGCTTGTCTCTGGATTGGGGTGTTGAGGAAGTAAAGCTTACTCTTGTTGAAATTCACCTTCTGTCCCACCGCATCCTCGTAGAGTTGGAGTATGTGCTTAATCCTTCTGGCTTCAACCACTGACGAGTGAGTCAACAACAAAGTGTCATCAACAAATTGTTGGTGAGAAACTGGGTTGGTGAGAGAAGTGGCTTTAATCCCCGAGATTAACCCAGCAGTACAAGCAACTTTTATGGTTCTACCTAATGCCTCTGCTACTAAAATGAACAACATTGGGCTAATCGGATCTCCTTGTCTAAGCCCCCTATGACTCTGGAAATACCCAGCTATCGTGCCATTGACCAAAACTGAGAACCAAGGTTCGAAAATACATTCTTTTATCAGCCTGACCCACTGAGGATGAAAGCCAAACTTCAGAAGAACAACCATCAAGAACTCCCAGTTAATGCGGTCAAAAGCTTTGTTCATATCAAGCTTTAGAGCAAAGACCTCCTTGTTGGTTTGCCTTGCAGAGTGCAAGGCTTCATGGACAGTGATTGCACCATCCAAAATTGATCTCCCCTGAACAGAGCTTCCCTGACCAGGGTCAATAATGAGGGGCAATATTTCTTTCATTCTGTTAGCCATGGCTTTGGTTAATATCTTGTAGGATACGTTACATAAACTAACCGGTCTGAAATCTGCCATTGTCTCCGGAGATGGGCCCTTCGAAATCAGGGCAATAAAGGTGGACTTGAACCCTCTCGGGATATGTTTTGAAGCCTGAAACTCTTGGATAGCAGAAATGACATCCTCTCTCACAATATCCCAAAAAACTTGGAAGAACCGAGGAGGGAACCCATCAAGGCCAGGGGCCTTCTCAGGTTCCATACTAAACAAAGCATTTCTGATTTCTTCATCGATGAATGGAGCAAGAAGCTTACCATTCATGGCCTCATCAACCATGCTAGGAATGAACTGGAGGAGAGAGTCCTTGGCTTCCTCTAAACACTAGGATTCATCTCCGAGAAGGGAGCTAAAATAAGCAACAACTTCCTCTCTGATCTCCATCAGATCCTGGGTTTTGGATCCATCAGCTTTGGTCAGCTCTCTGATCTTGTTATTACTTTTGTTCCTCAATGTTGTGACATGAAAAAACTTTGAGTTCAAGTCACCATCCTTTAGCCATAAAGCCCTTGATTTTTGTCTCCAGTATATCTCTTCACAAGCCAAAATATTGTGATATTCTGACAGCTTGGCTTGCTCCTCCTTCCTAGTAGCTTCATCACCTAAACCATTTTGTATGGAGTTGTCAATGACCTGCAACCTTTCTCCCACTTGTTTCTTGTTCTCAAACAGGTTCCCAAAAACCTCCTTATTCCAGGTTCTAAGATTATCCTTTACTAATTTCAGCTTTTGAGCAAGTTTGAAACCTGAGCTTCCCTGGACGGGTTGCCGCCACCATCTGGAAATATTTTCTCTTAACTCCGGGTGCCCGATCCACATTGACTGGAAACGAAAAGGTTTTTTGAAGGAATTTGACTTTGGAACCTCCAAAAGGATGGGATTGTGATCAGAGGAAATTTTGGGAAGAGTTTGCAAAGTCGAGTCTCCAAACCCAACAATTGCCTCCTTCGATAAGAAAAACCTGTCAAGTCTTTCCTGGATCAGTTGGCTTCCAGCTCGCCTGTTGCTCCAAGTATACTTGGCCCCTCTTAGTCTCACATCCATCAAATGGTTCGAATTAACGAAGTCATTGAAGTCTTCCATACTTCTGGTTGGGAGCCCTGAACCACCCTTTTTGTTCGAGGGGTATAATGGCGTGTTGAAATCGCCAGCCACCACCCACGGGATGTCATGGAAAGCATCACCAAGTTTACCCATATACTCCCACAAAGAAGCTCTTCCTTGAACATCATTGGGAGCATAGACATTTGAGAAGATCCACGACCTATTGTTGTCAATGTCATGGAAGAAAACACTCAGCACCCTGTCGTCATCTTGGATGATGCTTCCTTCCACCACCCGAGGATCCCACAACACCATGAGACCCCCTGAAGCTCCTCTAGCCGGTTTGAACACCATGTCCCCTTGGCTCCACATATTTTTTGCTATTGATTTTGACTGGGCTTCGCCTAGTTTTGTTTCTTGCAGTAACACAATTGTTGGATTGTACTGCCTTCTTAACGAACTAACCACCCTTTGAGTGGGTTGGCCATTGAGGCCTCTCACATTCCATGAGAGAACCTTCATTTGGATTGTTTAGAGTTTTTCCCCTTCCCCTTCCCTTGGGGAGGCTTTCCTGATTTGTTATCTTCAAGCCCTGGGATAACTTGTTGTATCAGTGTTTTCTGTTTGCCACTGGCAATCTCATTGTCAGTCCTCATTCTGTTGAGCTCTGCATTTGAAATCCTCCCCTTCTTTCTCTCACTGCCATAGTCAATGGGTGACTTAGTAGTACTCCTGGTCTTTTTGGGGCTAAAGGGTGGATTAACTCTCTGTTGTAGAACCGGACTAACACATTCCTCCAAAACATTCATTTCTACCACCTCAATCCTGGATTCTAACTCCTCCATCTGTTTCTTGTATTCTCCTGATGAACCTTCTAGATGGTTTGACGGGCTCCTGGCTAAGATGGTGGGAAGGACTAAATTCGAGGACTCAATCTCCTCCACTCATTTTCTGTAATCTGTAGGATTTTGCCTTGCCCCTCCCTGGGGGCTTGAGGGGTTCTTAGTTATGGGAATTGTAGGACCCGCCCTTGATGGGGAAACTAGGGATTCAGGGATTTCACCTTGCAGGTTTCCTCCATCTAACTCCTCGCTCTCCCCTTCTCCCATTAGATCCTCTAAAATTTTGAACTTATTTGAGCTTGGAATTTTAGGGCTTACCTTATTTTCTTGTTCGTCGGAGAGAAGTTGCTTACCTTTGCTCTGACCTTGCCGTGCCCCCTGTTTTGTCTTCTCCTGATAAAAATGGTTATTTTTAGGTTGCCTAAACCCTCCTCTGCCCACGGGGCCGCCATTTGGATGGGGGTACCTAGGAAACCCTTTCTCATTGGCCCGTTTGCCTTCCATATTTTGGTTTTCTCTGCTATCTGCATGATTAGGGCACTGATTTTGCAAATGGCCTTGGGTTTTACACTAGATATGTAGAGAAGGCATCTAAGCCTCCTAGACCTAGGACGATAGAACAAATCGACTTGGCATTTGCCAAACATATCACCCACCAAGCGTAAATCATGTAGCTTAGGCAAGATCAATAGCAGTTAGAACAATTGTATCATCTTAACAAAGAGCACATTCAATGCCAGATAGATGAGTTGCTCTAGAACACTATGCATGAGAGGATTCCAACCCCTCACATGCATAGGACAGAAATTTATGAGATGCACACCCCTTAGTACGAGACAAGTCTCCACGAACTTATCAAGCATTGCCTCCAAGACCTCTGAGACCTGAGCGGGAGGTCACCCCTAGAACCAATGATGGGCACCTTCCTCGGGCACCCATCCATGTTTATAGGTCATGCCCAAAAACTCCTCAAGAGGCCTATGAGGAATTTGAGCGAGAAGAAGAGCGGGCTGAAATGCCCTACCAAGGCAGGGGGAGTGCTATCCGGATAACCCTCCATAGGCCTCAAGTTCTTCGTAATTCATAATTGTAACAAACCAAAGAAGAGGAAATCAAATCCTTTGATGCATACAAAGCACTGCTAGAGTGCTCAGAATCTATGGAAACTAAGACTTCAGGGCCCCAAAATCCCACCTTACGCCAGCTCCATAGTCACCCTATACATCCTTCAGTGTCGACACCCCCATACCCTGACCACTTCAAAATGCCTCAATTGGCAAGTTTTAGAGGGGATGAGGATGCCCAAGTGCACGTAACAAGGTTCCTGAGTCAATGCTTTAGCATTTAGGACAATGATGCATTGCTTATGAGAATGTTTATAACCACGTTCACAGGCCCTGCCTCAGATTGGTTTACCCAATTTCCGAAGCATAACATCAACAATCTAGACCAGCTAGTGGATGCGTTCTTTGAACATTTTGCCTTCAACACCAAGAAGAAGGCATCCTTAAGAAACCTAGCTGGCCTTAAGCAGTATGATGATGAGACCATGGTTGCTTATGGGAATCAGTGGAGGACATTGCTTTCAAAGCTACCTTACCTCCCTCCCATGGTCGACTTGACTCAAATGTTTTCAAAGAGTTTCTTAAGGTCGATCTCTGTGCTATTGAAGTTGTAGCAATATGCCACCCTCGAAGAAGCCCTGGCGTAAGCCAGGATAATTGAGAAGATCAAAATATAAGACGGTGAGATTGCTAAGCCGCAGTGGCCCAAAAATGCTAAAACTGGGCCCACACAACCGAAACCCGCTACAGTCAATCAGGTTGCCATAGCTATACCAAATCCTGCACAAACGACACAGCCCCTAAAGGCTAATTATCAGGCAGTTCCTCTTAATAACTATGAAAAGTAAAATCATAAACAAGAACAAAATCGACAACATTGCCCTAGGTGACAATTCACACAATTCACGGAGTCTAGAGACTCCTCGTTTGATCGCTTGTTCATGAAAAACTTCATAAACTTGCTGAAAAGTCGACCCATAGACCCCAAAACACCAAAACAAAATGGCTATAGGGAAGACTTATATTGTAGATTTCATTGATAGAAAACACACAAGATCTCCACTTGTTGGAAATTCAAAAACTTAGTGCAGGACTTGATAGACAACAAAACACTCGTGGTAGATAATCTCGTAGTGCTGGACAACCAACATATGGAGGTCTTCAAAGACCCCCTGCTTGCCCATGATGCACAGGCAAATACTTTACAAGTGAACGAGGTGACACAAAATTGCCCCATGCAAGGATATGTAGGGATGATAAGCATCGTGACATGGAACAAAAGGTACCCAAACACGACTACACCCACTGAAGCTACCAAAAATGTCCCATCAACATCACAACCTCCACAACACCCTATGCAACCTCCCTCACCTAGACCAGTGGCCATGATTAAGACTAAACTTACTCAAAGTTTAAAGACCACTTCGGCTAGTCTCTCCATTTATGAGCTCATCCAACAATCACCGCCCCATCAAGAGGCCCTGATAAAGATACTCAAAGCAATTGATCTACAACCCCACGAAGCCAATTCTTTCAATAATTTCATGGGACATGTGAAACAGTGCACAGAACCAGTCATAACATTCAAGGAAGACGAACTAAAATTGGTGACTGGTGATATGGTGGATCCACCCCTGTACATCATTGCACAGGTCAACAGGATTCCATTCAAGAGGGTTTTGTTGGACACTGGCTCGTCCAACAACATAATCACAACAGTAGTATTAAAACACCTTAAGCTGCCAACATCCCACATTGTGGCATCCACTTACACTCTTCGAGCATTCAATGACGCATTATGCTTGATGGTTGGCACAATTGTCCTACCCATCCAAGTAGGACAAAAGACCATTCCTACGTTGTGTCACATCCTTGAGGGTGAGATGGCCTACAATATCTTGCTAGGCCGGCCTTGGATCAGGGACATGAAGTGTGTCCCTTCGATAGCCCATCAATGCCTCAAGAACACATATGAAGGGTAAGTACATGTAGTCCCAGAAGACTTAGAGCCCTTTAAGTTTTGCAATGTGGTGCAGTTGATACCACAATCGACCCTCCCATTGACACATTTGGACTTTCAATTGAATCTGTCCATACAGGGTCTGATTCTACCTACATCCTCGTTGTTGAGTCCCTCAACTCACCAACCCGGCCCTTCTTCATCGTTTGTTCCTCCACCAATGGTGCCACCTACAGTGGCCATACCAAAGAACAACGGGAAGAAGCCCCTAGAAGAGGTACCACCATCAGTCTCAACCATCTCTACCGAAGAGGTGCCTAGCCGAGTGGAAGTCGAGACACCTGGTTCACCCAACATGGAGTGGACTCAGGAAGAACTCTCATTCCCTCCTCCTCAACTACCAATGATTACCATTGAGATGGACAATACGGGCCTGTGGGAGTACCTTATGTGGAACGTTGTGGCAACACCCGTGCTTGAATCTATGCAAGACATGGGGAGACCTTGCCTCCCCATAGGCACTATCGTCCCTTTAGGTTACCCGCAAAATCAGACCAATTTTGTATATTGGGGCCTCAAGAACGGCATTGAATCCTACCTACAAGATGAAGAGGACAAAGAGCCATTTTCTAGGAATATTGACTATTTTTCCAACCCAAAATTTGCCTTGAAATACTTAGACCAATGTAATTGGCATGGACATGGATTGGGTAGATACAAACAAGGAATGCATATTCTTTGTCAATCGAGATACTATATGCCATATGATAAATCATGAGTAGGTTTCAACCACCCTTTTCCCCTCGATGTCTTGGTAGAAACCATGCAAATCTTAGGTCTAGGCAATAGGGATGGGTTGGCACAAGATCCATATGCCAATCCCAACACTACATACACATTGGGGAATTATTTCCCATTGTTAACAACAAACCTTGTTGACCTCAATAGCCCCTCCCCTTTGATCGAGGAAGGGGAAAGTTTAAGAAGTAACCTCTAAGAGGGATATGAACAAAATCAAGGGGGGTCTTCTGAATATGAGTCAGGTTATAAGGTAGCACCTTGGGACCCTTTTGAGTCTGATAGCAATCACTCACAGGTGACACCCATTGACGACTATTAGGAGGACTTCATGGCAATGTTCCCCTTTAATGTTCTAATCAAGAAATTGCCACCTCTAGAGAATCCAGCCCTCTCGTAGAGAGTGAAACAACCCATAATGGGCCAAATCAACTTGATTGAACAAAACAAGCCTCCCATGCTAGCCATAAGACCAAGTGATCAAGAAATGCCTAGTGGGAGGCTATACCAGCTAGAGAGGCAAATAGTTTTCAAAGCCAATGAAGGTCTATGGATATCTGATAATGACTATGAGTATGAGACTGAGATGGCATATCTCAACCATATGAGGCAATAGGAATACCCCATAGACATCGATGATATTTTTGAACATGTAAATATGGGACCAAGGCATAGGTGGCATTTAAACCAAGTGATTCATCCACCACTTCGGGCATAAATGGAGAATCTCCCACCTAGAGACCTTATAGGGCCATTAGTTCCTAGGGTAGACCCTGTCCTTATATATGCACATAGGGCCGATCATTTTGTGCCAGTACCCATAGAGCCATATTTGGGGTACAAGGATCACCAAGGATGTCAGAATCAACACCCACACGATAATGGAGACCAAATTCAATCCATCAACATGATCTCCATTGATTTAACCACCCCCATCTGCAATCCAGCTGATCCAACATGACCATTGTATCTAGACCTAGATGCCATAGATTGAGATTGCGCTGACTCACCACCATCCCCATCAGAGTATTGGCCTTGCAGTGAGATGTTTCATTTCACCCTAGGACAGACCCAGGATATCTTCCATGTTGAAGAGGAACCCGATGTTCCCAACGTAGGTCTAAATTCAAAAAATGATATCCACCTGATCCCAACTCCACACTAGTTGGAGGACGAATCCCACATGTCAGTCGAAGAAATGATTGACGCAAACATCAGTTCTGATCTAATGAATCTACAAATCATCAAGCTAGGGGTAAGTCTATCCCCCAAAGAGCAAGCCAATTACATTGCCCTTATCAAAGAGAAGAAGGAGGTTTTTGCATGGTCCTACAAAGACATGTTGGGGCTAGACCCGCATCTAGTCACGCATAATCTAACACTTGATCCGATAGTCAATCCAGTCAAGCAAAAGCTACATAAGATGCACCCAACAGTGGCCTTAATGGTCAAATACGAGCTACAAAAGCTATTGGATGCACAGTTTGTCATCTGTGTAGATTACCCACCATGGCTGTCCAACATGGTACCCGTCAAAAATCCTGACAGGAGGATTCACATATGCACCAATTTTCAAGATTTAAACAAAGCGAGTCCCAAAGATGATTTCCCCTTGCCTAGCATTGACACATTGGTAGACGCTACAATAGGCCACGAAATGCTCTCCCTCATGGATGGTTTCTCAGGATACAACCAGATTTGTATCAATCTCGATGATCAACTAAAAATGGCGTTTACGATACCTTGGGGAACATTTTGTTATAAGGTCATGCCCTTTGGCCTTAAAAATGTTGGCGCCACCTACCAACCTACGATGACATACATCTTCCATGATCACATGCATAAAACTTTGGAAGATTATATGGATGATCTATTGGCCAAATATCTTTTGTGCCAAAATCATCTCGATGACCTACGCAAGATCCTTGATCGCCTCATCGAACACAAGGTTAGGCTAAACCCCAAAAAGTGCATATTTGGCGTCACATCTGGAAAACTCTTGGATTTCATAGTCTCAAAATGAGGCATCAAGGTAGATCCAAATAAAGTCAAGGTAATCCTTGAAATGCTTCCCCCAACCACCATCAAGCAGCTCAGAAGCTTGTAGGGTAAGGTCATGTCGATCAAGTGCTTCATAGCATAGTTATCTGACAAGTGTCGACTCATGAATAAATTATTGCACAAGGGGGTAGCATTTCATTGGGATGACGAGTGTTAGTCAACCTTCGATGATATCAAACAATACTTGGCTTCGCTGCCAATATTAGCACCACCTAGACCAGGAGTGTCATTCTATTTATACATCTCAGCTACTAAGGTGGCACTGAGCGCCATGCTAGCCCAAAAAAATGAATTACATAAACAACAAGCTAATTATTATCTTAGCCACACCCAAGTCAGTTATGAACTTAACTATGCATACGTTGAGAAGCTATACTTGGTGATGGTATTTGCCACCAAAAAGCTATGCCATTACATGCTGAGCAATACGACGTATGTTGTGTCTAAGGAGAATCCATTGTGGTACATTATGAGTCATACTTATCACAGTAGTCGCATGACAAAATGGATCATGTTGTTGACGAAGTTTGACATCGAATTCATTGGACAAAAGTCCATCAAAGATCAAGTCATTGTCGATAAACTAGTAGAGGCTCCTCTTGACGACGATTAGCCTCTGATCGTAGAGCTGCCTGATGATAGGGTCTTCCATGTCTCAAAATTGCCAAATTCTGATGATCTTGAGTCATAGGCCGACATAACCTTATTTTTTGATGGTTTTAAATGTGAGCAAAGGGGTGGCACGGGAATTGTGTTTTTCATACTGCAAGGGGTTCCAATGCCTTTATCATTTAAACTTGATTTCTCGTGCACCAATAACAATGTTGAATACAAAGCCTTGCTCATAGGTCTTCAAACAGCCCTCACCATGAACATCAAATGCTTGAATATCTTTGGTGATTCACTGTTAATTGTCAACCAAGTCAAAGGGGTATTCCAATGTAAATACCTAGTTTTGCAAGCCTACAAAGCCCTTGTGGATAAATTCCTAGAAAATATTGAATGGTACGACATCGAAGCACTCCCTCGATCATCGAATCATTTTACGGACACTATGGCCTCTTTGGGGTCACTGATCCTATAAGACATTTTCAATGAGATGATAACCATTCAAGTCAAAATGTTATCGCAATCCATGATGGAACGTGCAAGCTCTGACATAACACCAAGAATCCACCTGATCCAGATTGAAACATCTCAAAATAGGTTCTCTCGAATCCATGATAGTCTAAATCATGCCAACTGGGGGTCTTTGTTCTCTCCAACCCTTCTTAATAGTAACGCAACACTATTTTTATAAGTTCTCTCCCACTCAGATTTTTCTAGGGATGAACTTCAAGAGGGATCAATCGTTCATACCATCGAGGTTTCTAATCAACAGGATTGGTACACATCCATAAGAGACTATCTCAAGTTGGGTAGCCTCCCACTTGGGTTGTCGCACGCCATGAAAAGATCATTCAAATAAAAAGCGGTAAAACATGTCTTGCTAGGAGATATTTTGTACCGTCAGAGCTACGAAGGGATCCTCCTCCATTGCTTGGAGTAACAGGAGTCCACTTGGGCGATCACCCAAGTGCACAATGGTACATGATATGTCCACTTCAGCGGTATGGCCATCGCAAAGCGCATTCTTCACATGGGCTATTATTGGCCATATTTAGAGTGATATTGTTGCACATATGTGCGAAAGTGTGTGAAGTGTCAACACCATGCTAACTTGACACACGTACCTTCTTAGGCCTTGTAGCCGATCCAATCGGCTTGGCCATTTTCATAGTGGGGCTTAGATCTCATCAAAAAGATCTCCCCTGCATCGTCAGGTCATCACACATTTATCATAACGGCCACAGAGTACTTCACTAAGTGGGTGGAAGCAATTCCGCTTACCTCTAAAACTGGGCCCCGCATTGCAGAGTTTATTTTACATAACATCATATGTTATTTTGGTATTCCATCCAAGATCATCTCGGATAATGGGACGTCATTTAAGAACAAATATGTGTTGGCTTTGACAATAAAGTACAAAATTTAGAACAATTTTTTGACACCTTATTATCCGTAGGCAAATGGGCAAGCAGAGGCATCAAACAAAATGCTAGTCACCATCCTTAAAAAGATAGTCACAGATAGTCATAAGGATTAGCACATCCAAATACCACTTGCCCTATGGTCTTATCGCACTAGCATTCAGATGCCCATTAGGGCAACTCCATTTTTGCTAGTGTACAGCTCCGAGGCAGTCATGCCTCTCGAGTTGGAAATACCCTCCCTGTGCATATCAATGCAAGAGTTCATCGATGTTGAAATTGCATGGTAGGCCTAGTTAGACCAGCTTACGTTACTCGATGAACGACATGTCAATGCTCTCGAGCATTTACGTATCTATCAAGAGTGACTTAAGAAAGCATACAACACAAAAGTTCACCTAAGGGACTTTTAGGTTGGTGACTTGGTCTTAAAAGAGAACCAACAAAATTCTAACTTGCCACCCCATTTAAGGGTCAAGTTCACAGCAAATTGGTTAGGTATCTATGTAATCAATAGTAAAATAGTACCTGGAACATACCGAATCGCCTCTCTTGAAGGAATCAAGGAACTCGAACCCTTGAACGTCATTCATTTGAGGCCATTCAACATTTAGAGATCCATGGCCCACTCCAAAAGCCCCAAGGATTCTCGCAATCACTTGGTCACCCAAAACACCCCAAAGGTATCCATAATCTCTTTGGTCAAACCAAAAGCTCCAAGGGTTCCCAAAACTCCTTGGTCACCCAAAAATACCCCAAAGGTATCCATAATCCCTTTGGTCAGACCAAAAATCCCCAAGGGTTCTCACCACTGCTTGGTCACCCAAAATGCCCCAAAGGTATCTATAATCCCTTTTTTCAAACCCAAAATCTCTAAGGGTTCCCACAATCGCTTGGTCAACCCCAAAACTCCCAAAGGTATCCATAACCCCTTTGGTCAAACCAAAAGCCCCAAGGATTCCTGCAATCGCTTGGTCAACCAAAAACACCCCAAAGGTATCTATAATCCCTTTGGTCAAACCAAAATCTCCAAGGGTTCCCATAATCGCTTGGTCACCCAAAATGCCCCAAAGGTATCTATAATCCCTTTGGTCAAAACCTCCAAGGATACGTAAGAATCACTTGGTTCACACCTATGCAAGTTAAATCATCCATAATGAATATTCAAAAACAACAAATAATCAAAACTAACAAAAAATAGCATCTCACTTTCATGCCTAATCTTAAAAGTCAAAAAAAAAAAATGACTCTACATAATCTTAAAAGTCAAAACAAAAAAAAAGAGAGTTGCATTAGGCATCGCATACATACATTGCATATTTGTTGGTCATACATGTCAAACGCACCATAGACTGTAATTACTCGGCAATTCCATCATTTTCCACATTCAATCCATTTTGTAAAAGATCCATCAAGAATAATGCCCTTCGCATTTTTGCGATATCATAGTCATTTGTCTTCTAATGTCTTTAGGGTTTTTCGTCATTCAGCTGTCTTTAGATTTCTAGTCAACTACTGTACAAAGTCAGACCGATTTTTACAAGGTAGAGTTTTACTTGGATCATGCCTTGTTACATAGCATCCCAACATAATCTTAAAACACATAAAAATTCCCAAGTTGTGTGAACAAAAGATGAAACCTACAAAGAAGTCTAGGGTACCATAAGTGAAACGTTATCCTTCTCATCCCCCTATGAGAATGGTTTAAGAATGTTGAGAATTGACAAAAGGACAAGCTCTTACCCATCCAATTCCCCACAATAAATAGTGGTTTTCACCACTATCAAAAATTCCAAACACCTTTGATCCCCAAATTTGTAAGGATTCGTACTACATGCCCTTGAGAAGGATGGGTAGTCATCCCCAAGGCCTAAAAGATCAATGCCATTCCAAAGAAAAAATCCCAAAAGTCCCCCATAAAAAATTTCAAACACCTTTGATCCCCAAATTCTTAAGGATTCTTACTACATGCCCTTGAGAAGGATGGGTAGTCATCCCTAAGGCCTAAAAGGATCAATGCCATTCACGAAGCAAAATCCCAAAAGTCCACCATCAAAAATCCCAAAACACCTTTGATCCCCAAAGTCGTAAGGATTCGTACTACACATCCCTGAGAAGGATGGGTAGTCATCCCCAAGGCCAAAAGGATCAATGCCATTCACAAGCCAAAAACCCACAAGCTCAACTTTGAAATCAAAATTCAAAATCTCAATCCTCAAAAGGCAACAATAAAAATATAACAGTGGTTATCACCACTACTCAAACCCCTTGATCAAGAAAAGAAGAAAAACTCAAAATAAACAGTGATTTTCATCACTACAATGAGAGCAAGTATCCCAACAAATTGAACAACCAAAAGATGCCTGAGCTTGAATCCCTAGAATTCTTAGCATTTGAAAAACCATTTAGGTGATCCTCATTACGGGTTTGGTGGATAGCCTACCTAGAAATGGCAGTATCCTAAATGCATGATGATACATCTATCACATTAGCTTTGCATGTGTGTAGACCAATGTTTGCATGTGGATGAGCTAGCTTATGGTATCATAGATTACACCGTAGATTAATCCTACTACATACAACAAAGGAGTTAGTGGATCTAATTAGGTGATCCTCAGTACAGGTTTTGTGGACAGCCTACCTGGCACTGGCGATATCCTTATGAATACCACATAAACGAACTCAATCGCACACACAGGGATGTGAAATAAATTGGTCAAACTCAAGTCTGATTCGTACCTTGTTCGAAAGTATTGTAATATAATGTACAATCTTGACTAGTTAGTTAAAGCATCTGAGTCTCAGAAAAATCTTAACTACATTCTAACACAATTGTAGTACATTTCATTACTTACATCACCATCAAAAAATACAAAACAAAAATTACAAATGCAAAGTTATTCCATAAAGCAATCACATAGCACAGAAAGACAGTAAATTATGTACAGTCTACGGTGCCACCGCCTGCATACCAACAAATCATTCCATCTATTCCATATGCATACATATATATCATATAGTTAAAATCATCCACAGTCATAATAGCATCATACTTAACAAAATAAAACAAAACAAAAAGGGATATTAAGTACATACTTAATATAAATAGAATCATTAAAATAAAATTGTACAGAAGAACAACAAGCTACAATTTACAATTGTACAACAAAGCAACAAAAACTACATCCAAAAAAATGCACCAAAAATAGCAATAAATCTTCCGAATAAAGGTGCCTTTGCACCTGAAATTCATGGCATGAAAAACCGTCGTCGGGGTCACAAACACTCACTATCCTACTCCCTAAGAATGCTAGCATATTCGGACCACTCCACGGGAAGGAGGATTTTTGATAATTTCTATCCCAATCGGCATCGCAAAAAGGATCAAAACCCACCAAAACTAGGTCCGATGGTTGGAAAACTGCATAAGCATTCAACGAAAACAACTATAAGCACCCTAAAAAATGTCATATTGGGTCAAGCGACTCGTCATTTTTCTCATTTTTGGTCATTCCCTCATCGATTCGTCGCTTGAGGGGGTAGTCACACTTAGTCACCAATCAAAAAATACACACCCAATCAAGGAAATGGTATGCATTCAAAGAATCATTGACAAAGACAATCATGCTCCTGCTTGGGGCAGCAAACAAGCAATAACCATAGGCTAAACAAACACTTGGCATTATGGAAGCATGAAGACAAGGTTCCTCAGACAAAAGGTTGCGCCCTTTGCCTATTCATGACTGAACAATGTCCAAGATCAAGTACAACTCACTGAAAAAGGTTACACTTGAGTTAAGCTCCTTAGCTCATCAAAAGAAAGGATTCAAGAATGCATGCCCTTTCCATACTTGGGGCATCAAAATTTGGCTAGGTTACTGAGAAGCCCTAATCATTTAGTGCTTTGGACATCTATTTTTGCTCAGCACTATGCCACGCATAGCACATCCCAAAAAGGGACATCTATAGACACCAAAACATCACCAATCCAATTATGTGACTACAAGCACTGACCAAATTGGCATACATACCCCCTAGGGCAGCCTCTAGAGGTTAAACAGTGGTCCTAACCACTCCCAAATTAGTTTTGGAAGGTCATAGGTCAGTTTTGCACATTTTAAGCACTTTTCTCCCTATTCGTCACACCCTAGGACGATTAGAATCCTATTCGTCCCACCCTGGGACAATTAGCAGCAATCGCTCTAGGGTGGGACGATTAGCAGGTTTGACTGGAAAAAATTCAAACCTTAACAAATGGTAGCCCAGATTCACCACCTAAATTTGCCTTCAAGGCATGCAATTGCGAGGAATGGTTTCAAATCAGAGAGAGACTTCAGTCAAGCCTGCCCTGATCATGGAGGCCTCATTCAAGGAGGCTCTAAATCAGGGAGGAATCTTCTCTCCCCCCAAAAGGGCATGGTGAGCCAAGTGGTGCCCTCACATGTGCATTCAAAGGAGACCCTTAGGTCTATAAAAATGTGATCCTCCTCACCCCAAAATGAGAATAGAGCTGGAGCATTTGGAGCAACGAAGTGCTATCAAACTATACCCCCATTCCTCTTTGTGCTTCCTACATCCCTAATTTCTCTTTTGGAAGAGAGGTTATCGGGTGAACACTAGGAATGCAATCCAGATCCAAAACCCAAACAGTCGGCCAAAATCCCACCCCAAACTCATCGACACAACCCCCTAGGAGATTTTGGACCCATCCCACTTGGATTGGTATCAAAACTAGGCCCTAAATGGTGGGCGTCCCACCCCCGAGCGCCCCCCGAACTACTGCAGTCCTAATCGCTCCACCCCAGAGTGATTATAAATATATGCATTATTTCTTTACTGTTCTTTTTTCATTATTTTGTATTTGATGTACTTATGCTGTTGTCCAAGTTTCATTGCTTTCTGACATGATTTGACCTGGTTTCTGTCATTTTTATGTGTTTACTAACCTACAGGGAGCGCCTTCGGATATAGGATAACCTAGGAAAAATATGCCAAATCTGACCTTCTGGGTCATCTCAAAATGCTGCTTTTTGTCTAACCCCAAGTTTATAGGAGTTTTGGAGGCCTCTAGATGGGACATTTGTAGGGTCACTTTTTGTATGTTTTGCTATAGTCCCCAGCATCTCGCCCTAGAGTGATTAGAAATTAATGCATGATTTCCTTACTATTATTTTTACAATAGGTCCCTAATGATATCCTAATGCCTCTTATTAAATTTTCATCACATTCTGACATGATTTGACTGTAGTTTTATCATTTTTTACGTGTTGACTAGCTCGTAGGGTGCCATTGTCACATACAAGAAAATCTAGGTAGGATAGGTAGATTATGAACATCTGGGTAGTCTTAAAATCTCACATAATGCCTAACTTGTGAGTTTCAGGTGATTTGGATGAGCATAGGCAGGACATTGGAGTGCTCACCTTGGAGAGTCCCTCGACGGGAAAACGCGCATAACAGGGTCGTCCAACGTCGCTTTGATGCAAAATTAGGTGATACCAACTCTAGATGTTGTCCTTTACATTCATAAGTCATTCTATAATCGATATATCAACCTTATCACTGATATTCCATAAGCGTCCGTTGGAGGCCTTGGGGATTGCATGTTTCCCTAGATACGCATATGCTATTAATGATTTGTTGTCTTTATATGCATAGGATCTCACCACCAAGAATACTATAGGGTCATCAAGTAACGATGAACACATGGACACAAGCGAAGATAACCTTTAGCCCGCCCACTTCGAATGTGGGCACGTAGAAGACATTGGAAGCATACCGTCCGATCTTGGAAGAGCGGCTTCATCCATGCATCCATTGATGTAACAAATTGTATCACATGTTTTTATCCCTAGATGGGGGACGTGTTTTAATCATATTAGAATAAATATCAATAAAATAGGCCCCGCTTTGTTTTGCTCACATCTTGTTTCTGCGTCATTTCCTTCATGCATTCGTAGGACTTAGCATCTGTATCCATTTTTGTTTGTATCACATCAGAATGCTTTCATTCTGCACCACTTTCACCATGCACAATTGAGACAAAAATATTTAACGTGGTTCCCCCAATGTGGGGTAGTCCATAATATAATCTCCTTAAATTATTTCATAATGAAATAGGGATCCTTATCCCAATAAAAATGATTACTTTGATATGCTCAAAGCTAGGCTATCCACTGATCTAATCAGGTGGGAAATCCACTGATCTTCTCATCAAGGCAATCCATTGATCTACTTAGCTAGACACTCCACTGATCTGCTCAACTAGGCAATCCTAATCTGCTCAGGTAGGCAATCCACTGATCTTCTCAGTAAGGCAATCCACTGATTTTATCAGCTAGGTACTCCACTAGTCTACTTAGTTAGGCACTCCACTGATCTACTCAACTAGGCAATCCGTAGATATGCTTCAGCAAGATCACCAAGAACCTTCTCAAAATTTGCTCCAGCAAGCTCACCAAGAACTTGCTCAAATTAGCTCCATCAAGCTCACTAAGAACTTGCTCAAATATACTTATCAATCTCACCAAGAACTTGCTCAAATCTACTCAGTAAGCTCACAAATAACCTACTCAAAATTTTCTCCAGCAAGCTCACCAAGAACTTTCTCAAATCTGCTCCAACAAGCTCACTAAGAACTTGATCAAATCTGCTTAGCAAGGTCACCAATAACTTGCTCAAAATCTGCTCCAACAAGCTCACCAAGAACTTTCTCAAACCTACTCTAGTAAGCTCACCAAGAACTTTCTCAAATATTCTTAGCAAGCTCACCAAGAACTTGCTCAAATTTTCTCAACAAGCTCACCAAGAACTTACTCAAATATGCTTTAGCAAGCTCACCAAGAACTTGCTCAAAATATGCTCAACAAGCTCGCAAAGAACTTGCTCAAATCTGCTCCAGAATCTATCCATAAATTTATCCCAAAAGCCTTCTCAAAGGCTCAATCAATCATGTACCAAATTTGCCTCAAATCTATCTAAAAATCTATCCCAAAAGCCTTCTTAAAGGCTCAATCAATCATGCTTAAGTAGCACTCAAATCTCATCCACAAATCTATGAAGGCAAGGCTTAATGATGAACTCAACAATGAATGGAAATGCACTCTTCAATGGATGACAACAATGATCCACAATGATCTCAAATCAAATCAATCTTAACTTATTCATCTACAGGTATTTGACATGGGGACCCTATTAGCCCCATGTTATTCATCATTATGGCAAAATCTTTAGGCAGAACCATCAAAAATGCTTGCAGTTCAAGGCTAATATCGGGAATCAAGGCAACATCTCTCAATAGGGTTATTTCTCACCAAAAATTCATCGATGATACCATTATATTGACTAAGGCATCAATGGTTGAGGCCAAAATAATAAAATACATCCTGCAACTCTATGAGGATGTTGCTAGTCAGAAAGTTAATTTCAGTAAAAGCAAGTTATATTTCTTGAACACCCCCATTTAGAGGCAAGGAAGGATTACAAAAATTTTAGGGTGTGATATAGAAAACCTCCCCACTTCGTATCTTGGTCTTCCTCTTTTCATTGGTTCTCCGAGAGATTCAATGTGGGACAGGGTTATTGAAAGAATTCAAAAAAAACTTGTTGGATGGAAAGATCATCTTCTATATCAAGCAGGAAAGCTAACCATCACTAAGGCCTCTCTTCAGAGCATTCTAGTCTATTTCCTCTCCATTTTCAAAGCACCTATGAAGGTTTTCCATAAAATTAAGAAACTCCAAAAAGAATTTTTATGGACTGAATTAGAGGAGAAAAAAATGATACACCTTGTAGGATGGACCAAATTGTGCATACCCAAGGAAAATGGGGGCTTAGGTATGAGGAGAATTGCTCATATAAATTTAGCTTTACTAGCTAAGCAGGTGTGACACCTCATTTTTGGTGAAGAAAATGAATGTAAAACTATCATCAAACGAAAGTATCTTCAAAATATGGAATTTCTAAGTGACTCAGTTCCAATCATAGGTTTTGCTTTTTGGAAAGCAATTCTTAATTGTAAGGAAATCATCAAAAAAGGTTTAAGACAGGTTTTAGGCAATGGTGAGAGGATAAATTTTTGGAATGACAGGTGGGCTAAGGATGAACCACTGACGCAATATCCTAACTTAGCGCGAATCAGAGATATCACAAAAGAACTCATTGGCAAAAATATCTCTAATTATATGGTTGAGGATAGAGGTAGAATGAAGTGGAAACAACTAAGAATTCAGGGATTTCAAGTAGAATCAAATGATCTTTGTAACATTCTCGAGAAATAGTTTATCCCCATGAGACCCAAGGAAGATCAAGTGACCTAGGCTCCTACGGAAAATGAGTAGTTCACTGTTAAACTAGCTTACAAGCTTTTGCTTGATGACTGGGATTTTGTCCTCCAAAAGGACTTAGTTTGGATAAAAAATTTAATTCCAAAAATTACAGTCTTTTCATGGCTAGTTATCCAAGGAAGAATTCTAACCATTGATAATATGATGCGTAAAGGTATTTGTATCACTAATAATTGTTATCTATGCAGGGCTAATTGGGAGACCATTTATCACATTTTTCTTGAGTGCCCTTTTTCCTTGTCTGTCCTATGTGGGGTTTTTCAGGCATTCAATATTTCATGGGTTAAACCAACCACCATACTTGATTTGTTCATCCAATGACCTTGCCCATTTTAAGACAAAAGGCTCCAAAATGTATCTACATACATCTTGGTCAACCCAAAACTCTCCTAGATAGTCTATGACCATCTAGGTCAACCCAAAAGGCTCCAAGGGTATATACATACTTCTTGGTCAATCCAAAACACCCCTAGATGGTCTATGACCATCTAGGTCACCTCAAAAGGCTCCAAAGGTATCTACATACTGCTTGGTCAATCCAAAACCCCCTAGGTTGTCTATGACCATCTAGGCCACCCCAAAAAGCCCCAATGGCATCTACTAAGCCCGTTGATCACATATACATACATATATATCAATCAAAAATCCAAAAACATCATCAAAATGTCAAAAATACAAAAAGTTGGCCTATTTTCATATTCCACCACCTGTTTTCTTAGGTAGTTGCCATACTCTAGCTCCACAAAATTTGGTAGCTCAGAGTCTATATTAGCGTTGACGCAAAATATTGCCTGTGACATCCTCATCCTAGCCAAGGTTGCATGATCTATGGACACCAATTTTCCCATTGCTCTGGCGATGCCTTGTAGCCAATCCTCATTGAAAAACTAAGCTGGTAAGTTAGGAAGATGAACCCAGATAGGGGCAGTATTGATACTCTATTTTTCAGGGTCAAAATCCTCCCCCCACTTCCTAAGGAAAAGGCTATGTTTCCCTAAAAACCAGGGTCCTCCAGTTAGAACGTGGTTCGCATCCTCCTTGTTATTAAATCTTAAGATAAAAAAACCCCTGGACAGGGCAACAACTTCCAAACTCCCCACCGTTCTCCATTTGGTCAAAGCCCATGATCGAATAGTCTCAATATCCGGTCTTCCACCCAGAAACTTACCCACAAGCGAAAACTCTTCCATGGCTAAAAAATAGCCCATCACATTAGAAGGAGCCACTATCCTATTATTCACGGGAATGAGGGGCGAGAATGAAATGAAATCACTCACCCAACCCTTCAGGGTTTTCGCAAAAGATCGACCCCCTCTGGGACCCGCAACGCCCATCT
Source organism: Wollemia nobilis (assembly GCA_028583015.1). Classification (NCBI taxonomy): domain Eukaryota; kingdom Viridiplantae; phylum Streptophyta; class Pinopsida; order Araucariales; family Araucariaceae; genus Wollemia; species Wollemia nobilis. The sequence continues at coordinate 3,371,698 of JAQPPZ010000755.1, read as the reverse complement.
GGGTACCTTTGTCTAAATATTTTTGAGGAGGGTCGAGCCCACTAGGGACAATCCCACCTAATTTCGAAGATCTCCCTTCCTCTGGATCCTTGCCTGATTCCATCTCGATGGTCCTTCCCAAGCACTCTGTGACTTCTCTGCAGTTCCCGCCCAAAATTTTCAAAACTCCTCTGCTCCACTCTGCTCTGCTTCTCCGCTTCTCCGCTCCACTCCTCTCCAAGTATTCAAAAATATTAATGCTAGAAGGAAAGGAAAGAAAATATTGATTGGAATACTTAATTATGTCTATGTTGATTTGAATAAATGCTCTATAATATTGTAAGGTAGTTAGTCTGTTAGACATTTTAATTGGTTGAGATTGTAAGACTCTCATACCTTGTGTCTCTTGTTGTTGTTGTTAAATTTTGACCCGTCTTCATGTCTACCTTATAACCCTTATCATCTATTTACTTAGTTTTTAGCCCCATCATTAGTTTAATTAGCATCACAAGGAACCAACCTACTCTGAAGGCTAACTTAGAAGCTATTATGGGTCTTCCAATATTAGTTGAGATATTGGATTTTAGACCAATATTTTTGGGCATGCCTAGTAGGATAGAAATGTCCCACCCTCAAAAGAGTTTATAGAATATCATAATAAATACCTATTTTGCTAACCAAATTTTAGGCATAGAATTTCATAGTACCATCTTAATGTCTGAGAGGACAAGATTTTGGTGAATAGTCTTAACCTCATAAGTGGAGAATACATATTCACCTAGCAATTCTGTTGATTTAAGAATAAAAAGAGTTGATGACCTCATTCGTAGAAAAGCTTAGAATTACTGGTGATGGGATTGGAGGGTAAGGTATGTCACTATACATCATCTATATTTATGCCTCCATAGATATAGCAATACTTATTTTAGAACTATGGTTAGATGGATTTGTCCAACATGGAATAGTGTTGAACCCCTTAATCTTCTATATCTTCATGAAATTCCTCAAGTAGCATTAAAGCCTTTTCTCACTTATGATGATAATGAGAAGATTGCTTATGAGCACCATCAAGAAGTCATTATGCTAGCTACTATTTATAACATTCCCTTTGAAGATGTAATGGCTAGATGTTTGATGTTGTCCTTTTGAGGTAATGTACTGCAATGGTACCATTCTTTGGAGGATGGTAGCATTAGGACTTGGGTGGACCTGGTTGAACCTCTGATATTAGAGAATGATGACCAACATACCCCTTGTTATTGATAATTCCATTTTACTCTATCCAAAGGCTTCCTTAGGAGAGTATCAATGAATTCAATATTAAGTTTATAATATTTTAGAAAAGAATTCCCCAAGAAATAAGGCCTTCGCATGCCCAGGCATATATCTATTACCTTCATGCTTTGAGTCTAGAACTAAGCATTTTGATACAATAGTATAATGAGAGAGGTTTCCCACAAGTATTTCAAGTGGCCATAAAAGTAGAAAATATGTGTTATAGTATATTACTATATCACCCAAATTTTTTGCACCCTTACCTTCAGGCTAAAGGATCCGTGCCCGAAAGGGGGATGCGAAAAGGATGGAACAATACCTCGGACGGAGAGGCCCTTTGAAGGTCGCGCCTCTCGGGGGAGGGGTATAAAGGTGAATTTTTGATGGATGGTGGGGTTCACCAGGAAACTTTGAGTGGCAGTTTCCACGCCTAGGTTGAGAATGGGTTTGATTTGTTCATTTTATGTTCAATCATTCAGATTCCTAGGTTGGCCAAAATGAAGCTAAGCTATTCTATATGAAAATTCTGATTTATATGAAGACAACAAACATAAATGAATCCTAATGCGATTAAATGCAGAGAATATGTTAAATGGAGAAGAGTACACCTGATTTTTGATGTCTGATGAAGATTCTGAAGCTTGTAGGAGTCCAGATCATCCCGGATATGACAGGATCATCTGTAATTGTACAGAATCATCCCAAATCATAGTCGATCATCTGAGATCACCCAGGATCATCAGCGACCTAATGAATTCGTCAGACGAATTCGTCAAAAACCTACAATCAAGAAAATAGACACCAAAAACCAAAAATACTATTGCAAGAATGATGCAAAGTGAAAGAAATGAGAGTGTAGATGCTTAAATAACAAATCCAGATATCAAATTAAATGAGATGCAATGTTTTGGTAACTTATTTTGAATTTTATCATGCAATTATGCTAAATGAGGTGAACTCCAAGATGCAAAACAGAAGTAAATTAATCTAATGCACCAATAAATAAAGAAACAAGGTAGAAAATGCAAACTCGGGACTCTGATTGCCCCCAAACTGAATTGCAGTCAAGATCGTCTGCAATCGTATGAGATCATCGTCGATCTTGACAGGATCATCCGAAATTGTGGTTGAATCGCCTGCGACGATCCGAGCTATCTCCGACTGAAACACAGTGAAATCCTGCAACAAAAACTTGAAAACACGAATGCGAATGATGGGAGATCAGGGAGGGAGTCAGGGAAATCAGAGGATCTAGGCAATCAGAAATCAAGGAAATCAAGGGATCAGCCAGGGGGATAAACTGGAAAAATCCTAGTTTATATAGGATTAGGGGGAGGTTAGGAGGTTGGGGATCATCCCAATCTGGGAGATCCTCAACGTGGGAATCTCCAACCATGCAGACATGCTTCTGCCCAAGTTGGAGAGGTCGTTGAAACAAAAGCTAATTATGAAAATTTGATTTTGGGACGAAATCGTCTGGACGTTCTGTCCCAGACGAATTCGTCCGATTTGGGACGATATCGTCAGATCGGCGATGATATCGTCCAACGGTCAAAACAACTTCTAAAAATGGTGCAAAAAATGAGGTGAGCGGTTAACGGGCGGTTTCGGGGTTAAAATTCAAATTTTTACTTTTTACTGATGGTTTAACTACGCCAATTTTAGGGTGCTACATTTTGCCCCCTCTTTAGCAAATTTTCTAAGGAAAATGCGTTAAAGACGAGTTCTTTACGCTTTACGAGAAAGCAAAAATTTATTCCATTTTTTAGACGATGATTCTAGGTCGAATCGTACGACTGTTTGCTATGGTGCCCCCTCCGAGTTTTTACCCAAATCGAACGTTTGAGGTAAAAGCACGAAAAAGCAAAAATTGAAAAATGTCATTTTAAAAATAAAAATAAGAAAAATAGGGTAAAACCCTAATTCATTTTTACTGTTCACTTTCGCTGTTTCAGAGCTCTACAGGCGAAATGGTGGAAACGACGCATAGATCGACAGAGGTCCGGCACGGGTTGCGGGTAAGGATCTAAACCTAGTGTACTATGTTTTTAACTTGATTTACTTGATTTTTTATTTGAATTTTAATTGTTTTTGGGCGTCACGGCCATTTTTAGGCCATCGACGACATCGGGACGAAATCGTCCCAATTTCATCGAAATCGTCCCTATATCGTCGATTTCGTCTAAGGACAAAATCGAAGAAATAGGGGCGATCCCGTCCAATAAGGGGTGATCCCCAAATTGAAGAACGGAGATGATTTCATCCTATTAAGGATGATTTTGTCTAAAATTTTATGGGATGATTTTAATTGTAATTGATTTTTTAATGATTATGTACTAATGATTTTTGTTGTTTTATTGTTTATCTTGTAGAGGGGATTGCTAAAGAGTCGGGAGTGGAAATACAGAGGTCTAAGGGATGACTTAGCCATGCTCGATCAGGCCGAGCGAGACAGACTGGTAGAGGTAGGACTGCAACATGTGGCAGAGATGCCACAACTTCCTACAGACATGGGGCTACTGACAGCCCTAGCAGAGAGATGGTATCCGGAGTCGTCCTGCTTTTGGCTACCGATAGGGGAGATGACTCCCACTCTAGAGGATGTATGGAGGATCTTGAGGATCCCCATACATGGTCGATTCATGACCCCTTCGGCCAATCAGGGCCATGCCATGATGAGATTGTGCAGTGACCCAAGCTTCACCCTGGAGAAGGGCGGAGTGAACATCGAGGCTTTGAGGCAGATGCCTGGGGCATCTCGGTTGACCTAGGTTTTGGTAGGGGTGGTGGGTGGCCTTCTTCTATGCCACCAGAGTGGATGTAGATTACCATGGCTACTCTCAGATGTGGTCTGTGACATGAGAGACCATGGATACAGGTTTGCTTGGGGCAGCTTTGTATTGTGTCGGTTGTATAGGATCCTTTACGGGGTCGTATACAAGGGAGGTCGATGTCTGGTGTTGACATCGCTGCTATAGGTTTGGTGTTGGGAGCACATTACGGTGTAGAGGCCGATAGGGCTTCCATTGATAGGAGTTGACCGGGAGAGACCCTGGGTTTTCTATTGGTGGCTCTAGAGAGGGTCATAATGGTGGATAGATCTATCGACATCCCAGAGGTTGTTGGATGACCTCACCCTAGATCGGATCACCTGGAGACCATGGAGAGAGCATCCAGGGTGGGCAGAGGATGGACAGGAGTTGGCTCACATCAGGTGAGTCATATGGTTGAGGACAGAGCGGGGAGAGGTAGAGCTCCACCGCTATGACCGAGTTTTGAGGTAGTTCGGTCTACAACATGGGATCCCTTCTCTTAGGGATTATGAGTACTCCCGAACTATGCGGGATAACACCACACTGAGCGGGGCTCCAGACATGCAACGGTTCTAGAGTCAGGATGCTGATGATGCCCCCATTCAGCCAATGGATGGGGATGATGCGGGGGTAGCAGATGGGTATGATGCCTGGTATGCAGGCATCCGCCCTCCTCGAATGATGAGGGCATAGGGTCTGATGCATGTTGTAGTGCAATGGATGGGGAGGCGATGCCAGGCTGCCATCGATGTAGCGAGGGGTCATAGAGGGAGGGATCAGCGATGGCCTCCTCAGGAGAGATGTCGAAGAATACCACAGGCTTCGAAGAGACAACAATAGCCAGAGAGGAGGGAGGAGAGGAGAGAGAGACTCCCTTCTCAGTAGAGGGATAGGCCACCATCGCTCGATAGGGGCAAGGGTGTCAAGGTGGGGGAGAGCAATGAGATGGTAGCTCTTCGGGTGGAGAATGCCCGCCTATGAGCTCAGGTGCAGACTCTACAGGATGAGGCTACACGGCTCAGGGCTCGGGGTGGAGGGGCGAGCATTCTGGAACTGGCATGGGTGGTTGCTCAGACCACATTCTACTAGGGAATGTACTACCATTTGGTTCTAGAGGGCCAGAGGATACAGTTGCCAGTCGGCATTACGAAGCCGATCAGGATGGGGTCATCGAGGACATCATCATGATCGATGTCGAGGACCCACGACACAGGACGGGCTTCGATGGGACCACCTCCTCCACCTCAGGGTGGGAGAGGAGATGAGGCTGAGAGCTCGAGGTCTTCTCGAGGCTAGATGCACATTGTACATAGACTATTTTTGAGATGATTGAGTATGCCAGGGTATAGATTGTGGCATACCAATCCATTTTGATATGATGTATATACTTCTTGATATATATATGATGTTCTTTTTTTGTGATATGACTTGTGCATATGTTTTATGATGCTTTAATATTTTAATTGTTGATTGACTATTCATGTAATTATGTCGTTGAAAATATTATAATTTTATGTCATGCTATAAAATTAAATGAAATAATCTGATGTAAACAAACTGGTTGTGGTGTGGTTTGATGAAAATAAAATGACTTCTAACAATAATTTCAAAGGACATTGTCGTTGTTACATGACCATTTCATGGAGTCGCCGCTCGCTAGGTCATCAAGCTAATCCCGGTATGAGAGAAATATTGCTAAAAGTAAAAGGGTGCTTAAGAGACTTTCTTAAGACTTTGTGTTGTGATGATGAAAAATGATGATAGTGATGATTTGTTTTCAGATTTCCATGAAAGTCTTATGCATGAAATATTAAAAATATGATTTTTGCTAGGCATAAAATTCCTAAGTATGATAGAAATTTGAACAATTCCCTAGGAATTATACCATCGTCGCAAAAAAAATGAATGTTGACATAATGAAATGAAATAGGAAAGTTTTCGTTCTTTTTAAAGCACAATTGTGTAACATAATGATTTAAGCCATATGCTTTTATGGATTAAATAAATGGGAAATAAAATTAAAATGATGGTTTGCGCTAGGCATAGAATTTTAGATATAGACTTATACCATCATCGCGAAATCCAAAGAAGAAATTGATATAATAGTTTTATTGCATAGTTGTTTTTTGATTTTGAGATAAACAAAAAATATACAAATGAGGACTTGCACTAGGCATAAAATTCCAATTTAGGTTTTAGGAACTATACCATCGTTGCGAAAGTCAAAAATATATAAATGTGACTTTATTGCTAGATTTTGAACATGTTTTGCAAGAAAATTTTGGATTTTTGAAAAAAATGTATTTAATTGATTTTACGCTAAACAGATATTCTCAAGTAAAAAAATCAAATTATTCCAGAAGATTTGCATAAATATTTTAAATTATCTCAAAGACAAATTTGACATTTATAAGGAACCCCGTGTGCATACGTGAGTTCATTTCTGATCTTGATCTATCATAATGATACAAAATCTCTCAAACACAAATGTGTGTGCAATTGTATTGTTCATTTACCGATTTTGAGCAAGATAATTTGATACAAGTAATTTGAATTAACCAAATGAGTGTTCGTTGACCATGATTTATATGCATGTAACCGTACCAGACTACTATGTAAGTCGGGTCATCAAGAGCTAGCTGATCCATAAGCGGACATAGGTCTATACAAAAGAAGGTCGCTAATGTGACAGACATATCACCATGCTAGGAGTTACCCAAGGCCAAGCGGGTTGGGCACAAACCACCTGTTATGGGGCTTACCTCATGATTTTCGAATAATTGAGAATTCCAGGGATTCAAGCTCATTCACCCTTCTTTTCTTTCAAAGGGTAGGGGGGAGGATTTATTGCTTTTTGCTTTTTCTTTTCTTTTTCTATTTTTTTTTATTATTTTGCTTGCCATTGAGATAATGCTGAAATATTGCTGAGATGGTACAAAATGATATTGAAATAATGCTTCTGAATAATTTCTCTTTTTCTCATGATTTTTCTTGATTTTCTTTTTCTTTTTTTTTCTTCCTATACTAGGGATACTTGCTCGGATTGGCTGTAGAGCAAGGGATTTTTATTCTAGGCAGGGGTGAGCTTGTCCTTTTGTCAATTCTCAAAGATTCTAGACCATGTGCATGATAGGATAGCAGGGGAAAATTTTCGCTCAAGAGACCACTTCTACTGTGTAGCATCATTTTGAATTTGCAATGAAATCATTTTAATGTGAAAAGGTGTACTTGGTTCAAGTAAATAACAAGATCAGTTCTCTATGCTCAAAACTTTATTTAATTCAACTATGGACTTCGATATAAGAGAGATTAATAATCATACCAAATAAGATCAAGATATTTATCCATGTGAGTGTGAAAGTGGGGGATTCCAAATAAATGCTAATTTATCCAAAATAACTGAAAATATAAATACAATACTTCAAGAATTGACAGGTGCAAAATAGAAGATGTTTTTGAGGATTTTGATGATTTTGATTTTTTTATATTTTGATTTTAATTTATGATTTGAGAGAATACATAATATTACTATTTTTTTTGAAATTTTTATATGAATTACTAATATGAGACAATATGTATAATATATACAGTGACGAAATTACCAGATTTATGCATAATAGCGCTTAAGATGCATAATGTTCATAGGTTCTTTAAGATCTTTACCATCTAAGGTAGCTAATCTGTATGCTCCCGATCCAAATTTAGCAGTGATAATATATGGCCCAAGCCAGTTAGGCTCGAATTTGCCTTTAAGGTCTTTAGTTGCATTAGTATTTTTTTTATTTTCTTTTAAGACGAGGTCGTCGATCTCAAAGGATCGATTATGAACTTTCTTGAGATATGCTCGTTTGAGCTTGTTCTGGTAGGCACGAAGATGCTCCAAAGCATTAATGCACTTCTCATCTAGGAGTTCCAGCTGACTAAATCTTCCAGCATGATATTCATCTCCTACTTCAGTATCTTGAAGTAGTAGAGCCAAAGAAGGAACTTCTAATTCAAAGGGAAAAATAGCTTCAACGCCATAAACCAAAACAAAAGGTGAAGTGCCCGTGGGAGTACGAATGCTAGTTCGATAAGCCCACAAAGCAGGATATAATTGAATGTGCCAATCACGGCCAGATTTATTGACCAATCTCTTGAGGATTTTAATTAATGTTTTATTAGATGCTTCTGCTTGGCCATTACCCTGAGGATAATAGGGAGTGGACCAACGATGTTGAATTTTATATTTTTGACATAATTTCTTTACATCTTTGTTTTTAAAACAAGTTCCATTATCCGAGATGAGATTTGCAAGAATTTCAAACCTACAAATAATTTGATTAAGAATAAACTTGGAAACTTGCGTTCCAGTGCAAGAAGCTAAGGGCATAGCTTCGACCCACTTCGTAAAATACTCGGTGGCGGTTATGATGAATTTATGTCCATCAGATGACACAGGATTGATTTTTTTGATGATGTCTAAGCCCCATTTTGAAAAGGGCCAAGGAGATGAAATAGCCTGTAGTTCTTGTGCAAGCGCATGGACAAGGTCAGCGTGTTTCTGGCACTTGTCGCAATGGCACATGTAATCATGTGCATCATTCTCCATGGTAGGCCAAAAATATCCTATCCTAAGGAGCTTCTTAGCAATGGCACTACCACTAAAGTGTCCCCCACAAGATCCATCGTGGGCTTCACTCAAAGCTGATCTAGACTCTTCTAGATTCAAACATCTTAATAGGATACCTTCAAAAGATCTCCTATATAACGTATTGCCAATTATTACGAAGCGACTTGCTCGTCTACGTAATAACCGACGTTGGTTTCTATTAAAACCTTCAGGGAAGGTCCCATTTTGAAGAAAATTGAGGATGTCAGTGTACCAAAGTTCAGGAATAGTTTCGTTGATTAGAAACACGTCCAAAGGTTCCAAGCATGATTTAGTTGAAGTGGGTTCTTGGAGTCAATGAATAATGATGGTAGCATATTCGTCATCTAACTCCAAGGGTAAAAGAGATGCAGCTACGGCCATAGCATCAGCCGCACGATTGCTAGTTCTAGGAATAGCTTCCAAGGTAACTTGATTAAATAAAGATATTAATTGTAATACATATGCTTTATATGGGCATAATTTATCATCTTTGGTCTGATAAACATCATTAATTTGATTTATAACAAGTTGAGAATCATCGAAAACTAATAGATTTTTAATTTTTAGTGTCAGGGCAGCTCGTAATCCAAGGATTAGAGCCTCATATTCAATAGTGTTATTAGTACAAGCAAACGTTAATTTAAAGGATAGAGGTATGAGATGTTTCTATGGAGATATCAAAATAATACCTACACCAACCCCACTCATACATCGAGCTCTATCAAAGTATAAGGACCATTGCTCTGAATGATCCGCCTCTAGGTTAAGGCATTCGTCAGGAAACTCAATGACGAGGGGATGGGTGGATTCTAAGGGTGCAACAGCTAATTGATCTGCTATGATTTGACCCTTAACAGAATTATGTCCTATAAATGTGAGTTCAAACTCGCTTAGAGCAAGAACCCACTTTGTTGTGCAACCAGACAAATAAGGTCGACTCATGAGATATCGCAAGGGATCGAATTTAGCAATAACGTATGTTTTTTGACTGAGCATATAATGGCATAGTTTTTGTGTAGAAAATATGACTGCTAGACATAACTTCTCTAATGTTGTGTAGCGGGTTTCATAACTAATTAATGTTCTGCTAATGTAATAATTAGCACGCTCTCTTTTCTCATCATCAAGTTGAGCTAACATAGCTCCTAAAGAAAAATCTGAAGTAGAAATATACAAGATAAATGGGCGATCAGGTTTAGGTGGCAAAAGTACAGGTGGGTTAAGAAGATATTGTTTTAGGAGTTCAAATGCTTCCTTACATTCATCGTCCCAATGGAAAGAGACATCCTTCTTAAGAAGCTTAAGAAAGGGTCCAGTTTTATCCGCCAACTTATCGATGAAGCGACGGATAGCTTGAAGCTTACCTTGTAGACTCCGTAATTCAGATATATTTATAGGTGTGGGCATATCAGTGATAGTCGTAATCTTGAGAGGGTCAATTTCGATGCCACGTAAAGAAACTATAACCCCCAATAATTTACCTGACTTAACTTCGAATATACATTTGGCTGGATTCAATCGGATAAGATATTCCCTTAACCGATCAAATACTTTTCTCAAGTCATCTAAATGGTCATCTTATTCAGTAGAACATGCTATAATGTCTTCTACATAATCATGTAGTATATCATGCATCATATCATGAAAGATATAAGTCATGGCTTGTTGATAGGTTGCACCTGCATTCTTCAAACCGAATGGCATCACTTTCCAATAGAAAGTCCCCCAAGGGGTAATAAAGGTTGTTTTATCCTGATCTTCAAGAGCTATCTTGATCTGATTATAACCAGAAAATCCATCCATTAAGGATATCATTCCACTCCCAACAGTCAAATCAATGATCTGGTCCATATTGGGAAGGGTAAAATGTCTTTAGGGCATGCAACATTAATATCTCTAAAGTCTGTACAAACCCTAATTTTAGTAGCTTATTTCTTAGTTACTGGAACTACATTTGAGATCCATTCAGCATAATCAATGGCTTGTATAAAAATAACATTCAGGAGTTTTTCTAACTCCTCTTTGACTAGTAAGGCCACTTTAGGATGCATTTTTTTAAGCTTCTGCTTAACAGGTTTAGCATCTGGATGCACTACTAGGTGATGCATAACTACAGATAGGTCTTGTTGAGTGGTATTTTCACCCAATTGTGAAAGTACACTCTCCCTTAGGATTTGGGTTCCAAATCCCCTCTTGCAAAGAAGTTAAACAAACAACTTCTCCAAGGTCTCCTCTATATTAGCATTTGCATATGTGTATTAGTAATCTCAAATAAAGATATTCAATTTAAATGCTTGGAACACCTTAGTGATTGCAAGTAACTGTAAACAAGGGGCAATGTTGGTTTATTTTACCATGAAACTTTAGTGATTGTTCATTGAACCAAAATAAAGCAAATGTGAGTTGGCCCTCATATGACCACGATGTATATTTTTTTTTTTTTTTTTTTTGTTCTCTTGGTGATTGGGTTTCAGTGCTTAAATGTCACTTATTTCCCTCTTTGATCAATTTTCATCAGATGAATTAAGTGTTTGAAAAACCTTCAATGTAATACTCGAATTACCCCTCTTTCGTAAAATTAGAATTTTTATGAAGAGAGGGTAATTTTAGGCTCAAAAATGGAAATTTGTGAAAATGCCATAAAACATAACTCCTTCAATGAAATTGGAATTTTCATGAAGGGAATGTCATCATAGGCTCATGAGTGCAAAACAAAACTGAAAAAATGAAATTTGACCTTAAAATGGAAATTTTCTATTTTCGGATTTTTTAAAATCTGTAATAAAACAACAACTTCGATGAATTTTTAAAAATACTAAACAACTCCGAAAATGAAATTTCAAAGTGCGTATTGGAAGTCTGAAGTATAACCTACGCAATGGTGAAATTATTTTTGGATTTTGAAATTTTTTAAATGTTTATTTTAATGCCTGAAAATTAAAAAAAAGTTAAAATTTCTGGAAAATAAAATGCAGAAAATGAAAATGAAATGCAGAAAATGGAACACAAGATACATTCAGTTTGATGCTATCCTATTCCGACAAAACCGAAGATGTGAGGTTTTCATGCATGCAACCTAACCTATTGGACTTGCAAAACAAGCACAATCCGGATAAGCTAAGTGTTGGCTCCTAGGGTTTTAAATGAGGTTTTCAGATTTAAACATTCGCATGAAGCAACCAAGAAAACTTGCATAAACTCCATTTACAAGCCTAAAATCTGAAAAGGGGAAAAATAGACATTTAATCTTGCATGCAGAAAATGACTCCTTTCTTGTCCATAAGATGCAACTTTCTGAAATTTTTTGTATTAAAAATTTGTCATTTTACAATAACAAAATTTTTTGGTTTTCCCAAACCAGTCCATGGAAGAAAAATAGCTCAAACAGGTCCAGAATGGCCCTCTTGCCTTCAAATCTGCAACTCTGCTCGTAGCAGTTTCCAACCCCTCAAAACATCCTTGCCTGGCGTATTTAAAATTTTCAGGAAGCTTTTCGTTTCATTTTCCAATGGCTGTTCGTTTCACCTTCCCTTGTGCATGCATGTGTTTTGGTTTCCAAAAAGGCTTTTCGTTTCTATTTTGTGGCCCTTCGTTTCATTCCCATGGTTTGGCTTCCTCTATTTGGTTTTCTTCACTTTTCGTTTGATTTCAAAAAAACGTTTCCTTTTCTCCACATGGGCATGCGTCCGCTTCCTTCCATGTGTAACGACCATCTTAAATGATTTCAAATCATTAAATATTCCTTATGTAACGTTTTGTCTTATTCATTGGATTTTGTCCTTATGTGTCCACGTCATTATGCAGTCTTGGTGTTCACTATCCTGGTGTTCATCACTAATATCGACCCTTCCACTACTCTTTCCTTGGCAAAAATGGAACATGTCGCGATATCGCGACACTTTTGTTTCTCTCCCCTTTTGAGTCATGAAAATGCAACATGTCGCGATATCGTGACACTTTTGTTTCTCTGCCCCCTTTTGAGTCAAAATGCAACATGTCAGGATATCGACACTTTCTTCTTTGAGCGAAAATGCAACATGTCGCGATATCTCGACACTTTTCTCTTCTTTGAGTCATGAAAATGCAACATGTCATGATATCGTGACACTTTTTTTTTTGGCCAAAATGCAACATGTCGCGATATCGTGACACTTTTCTTTCTTTGGCTAAAATGCAACATGTCATGATATCGTGACACTTTTCTTCCTTTGGCCGTGAAAATGCAACATGTCGCGATATCGTGACACTTTTCTTCTTTTCTCTTCTCTTTGGCTATGAAAATGCAACATGTCACGATATCACGACACTTTTCTTTTTCTCTTTTGGTAAAATGCAACATGTCCCGATATCGCGACACTTTTTTCTTCTTGCCTCTCTTTGCTTTGGACCGCAAAAATGCAACATGTCGCGATATCGCGACACTTTTTCCTCCTTGCGGTGTTTTGCTTTTTCTTTGATCTTTAGCATATGGGCCACTTCGGTCTTCTTGGAAACTATGCAAAAAGGTGGGTCCCCAATTTTGGGGTACGTTGTGGAGCAGCCACAACAAATGGCGACTCTGCTTGGAAATGCTCCTGAGCATTTCGGTGAGAACTCAACCTGAACACCTTCAAAACTCAAACACAAGCGTCAGCAAATATCCCAAGAATGAAACTAGACGAGAAATACATGAAGCATTAGAATTATTAAGCATCAGCTCGGTGTGTGCAATGTGCTTCATTCCCTATCGTTTGAAACTCGTTCAACTTTCCATTGTCATTTTCACTTATGATTCGTGCGTATGAGAAGTTATGGATGATTCCTGTAGGATTTAATGTATGGTGAAGATGCTAGAGATATAACAAGCTTTGCAAAGGCTCAAACTTTCTAGTACCATGAACAAACATATTAAAACTGTCAAATCCTCTTAGGACCAAATATGAGTATACTGAATTAATTTACTAGATCCCAAAGTTGGTTATGTGTCACTACCATCTTGAACCCATGTGCAAGTGTAAGTGAAATCAGAGCTTTGGGGAATAGGATTCCCAACCTAAGCGAGATGGGAATTTAACCCTATCCTTACTACTCTGATCTGGAGTTCATTACCTCATCTTGAACAAAATGATTTAACCTGTTATGGATGAAACTGTCAGGCTAGCCTATCCGTTTGAGCAATCAGTGGTCTTGCTTTTAGACAAGACATGTTGCCACGCATGAGCATACTCCACTGCCAGTCAGGCGTCTATAGCCCCGGTGGAGATCAACCCCATAATCCAGGATTTGACTTTACTTTTGATTTCTTGAACCTTGGGGATGACTACCCATCCTTGCAAGGGACATGTAGTACGATCCTTCCAATCCAATATCAATGATGCAATAAAAGTAGAATGAAAAATATTTGCTTTGGAACTTCAAGTTCTTGAGTGTAGATCATGGAGGCAAAATAGAAGCTTTAGGGAATCAGATTCTCAACCTAAGCGAGATGAGAATTAGACCCTATCCTTACTACTCCATGAAGATCAAATCGAGCTTTGGGGAATTGGATCCTCAACCTAAGTTCGATGGGGATTTAACCCTATCCTTACTACTCTGATTTTAGGCTTTAAGCACTATAGGAGTGGTAAAAAGCCACTGTTTTAAGGATTATGTTGCATGATAGGACAGACACGAAATACTCCTTTCGCCTCACCTTTTCTTCCAAGTATGGTTTTGACCATTTTGCTCAAGATCCTCTTTAAAATGTGTAGAACGTGCTTGGTTCAAGATAGTTCGGGCATCGGTTCCCAACCTTAGGATCCTTTTAATATATGTTATGTAATAACCCTAAGAGGATTCGACACCTTTTCAATGATTGTATTTGAAATGTAGATGCAAGCTGAGATGAAATGTATATGCAATGTCGAATGTAACATGAGATATGGATGAATGCATTGCTCTTTTTGAAATGCGGATGGAGTATACCACCTACTTTACCATAATGTGTAAAACTGACAACTTCATGCATCACAAGTTCCAAACGATATTCTTTAATGTGTTTGCGATACTCGTGGAGCTTTCTGCAATACAATTCCGATGTTTCATATTCTCTTAGTCTTAGTCAACATTCATAAGGACATAAGTTGACATCTCGCTTTTTTTTCTCTTTTTTTTTTTTTTAAGACAAACCAAAAGTGTCCAAAGGACCAACACACAAAACTTAAAACCAAACCCAAAATACAATCCCAAAAAGAAACTTGAAAACACAAACCAAAACCAAAAACCAAAGACTATATACAAATGTACAATATGGTACAAGATGATGCACAGTTTGAACTGTCACTTCCCTGGATCCCAAACATGATTTGAGCATTCCAAAAGACATATAATGTGATACACATGCCAAATGTGGAAGGAATCAAACAAAAACAAGATTAGACCAAACAATGCAACCAACTTCAACTTTCCTCTCTCACCCCACCAATTAGATTTAGTTCCATTAGTATTCTCATAGGTGAGATTCAAATTACCAAATTGATTAGACAATGGTTGATTTTCAATTCTTTCTTGTCTATTCTTTAAGGTGTAAATTTCATAATTCCATTCATGATTTAGAACTAGGCTTTCTTTATTCAAAATGAAATTTTGTAAGCAAGAGCCTATTTCTAAAAATTTCAAAGCTAATTCATTTTCCATGTTCTTAGGCCAATCAAAATTGTGCAACAATTTACAAGCATCTAGGATATTTACTAAATGGGGATCATTAGAAGTTTTTATCCTAGGTTCAAGAATTAATTGTTGATGAATTTGATTTAGCAATTTAAGTGCATCAAGCTCCTTTTCATTCATTAAAGTAATGTTATCAAAGGTGTGGTTAGAAATTAATCCTTGTTCTTCATTCACCTTCAATGGCATTTCATCATAAATATCATTTGAATTATACAAATCTTCACCTAAATCTTGGATGTTTGGACACAAAGGTTTAGATTTTACCTTTTTCACATTTTCATTTACCAAAACTTGGTGAGGATTTGCAATTCCCTCTTTTACCTCATGGTCTTCATATTCTTCATTGATTACTTGTTCATCAAACATACCAAAATTGGGCACCCAATTGAAAACATGCCCATCCTTTTCAACCCTCAAATATTCTTGGTCAAAGTGTATGTCAAGTAACTCATCTTCATGATCAATCACTTGCGTTGCTTCTAATAGATCAACCACTTTGTCATTTAATTCCAATTCTTTGTTCACTATCCATGGTATCTCTTCATTTGAATCCTCAAAATAATCATGCAAACTTGTATCCGAATCTTCAATGAATTTATATTCAACATGATCGAATTTTGTAACCTTCTCAAATCTTGTGAATGTGAGATCTTCGTATGAAGTAGAAGTTTCAACATCCTGCATATAAATTGGAATAGAGGCTTCATCAATAGGGGTGTGAGGAAATAACACATCTTCATATCTTCCCCAACCATTGTAAAAATTATCTTCCAAATTTGTGGGATGAAACTCCATGGTATTTGTGACATGCTCTTTTGATTCATTTGTCAATTCTTTTTCTTCTTTGTCCTTGGTCATAGGATCATTATAATCTTCCAAAATTTGATGAGATTTGAAACCCTCTTCCAAAACATCCTCAAATTGTACAGGAGTTGTAATATCTTCCTTTGAGTAGGCGATTATGTTGTCCTGTATATCAATTGGCACACAAGTTTCATTAGCAGTTTTGGAGTGAGTGTAGTCTTCCCACTTCTTCCAAGCATCATAATAATCATCTTCCAAAGTCAAGTGGTGACGTTCAACTACTTCTTCAACATCTTCCAATTCATCAATGTGTTTCTCATCAAATTCACCTTCACCTTCCTTAGATGGTTCAATAACTTTCAAAAGTGGGTTATTTCTTGAATTCAAATTTGTAAGGCTATCATCGTCCAAATTAGTAACCCATGATTCGATTTTATCACAATTTGGAGGGTGAAGAATTTTTTGATCATTAGTTCCAAGCTTCTCATCGAGAGTGTCTTCCAAGAACAAGTGGTGAAATTCTATCATATCTTCAAATTCATTTATTGATTTTCTTCCAATTTCACTTTCAACCACTTCATTCAATTCTATGGTAGTTTTGTCCTATCACCTATCTCAAACCTTGTTGAATTTAGGACCCCTTTATCTGAATAATCATGTATCTCTATGAATGAGATCATTTCTGCATAATCCTCATTGGTGGATGTCGACTTAGCAATTTGCACCTCCTCTTGGACTACATCTAAGGTGGTTGTAACATTTGGACCTTCAAATTCATCCCCTTGATCATTTACCTTAGGTATCATTGGAGTGGAGGGTGCTATATTTAATGGTTGGTGTCGGTTGGCATCACTAACTCCAAAAGAACAATCTCTCATGTGAACATGTTGTGCCTTTTCTTCTTCCAAAACTTGTTCTACCTTTTCAAAGATCTCATAGATTGTCTCTAGAGACAGGTCATCCAAGTTTTCCTTAATGAGTGTAGCAAGTGTGGGGGGTATGGCTCTCAGGTATACTTCAATAGCTTCCTCTTCCGATGTACCCAAAATTTCCCACATTTGAGAGTACAATTCATGAAACCTCACACTGAATTGACTCATGGACTCATTAGGCTCTTTACACATAGAGGTGAATTGATTTTGCAACCTATCCAAGTCAACTTGATTACCAAAGTGATAAAGATAGGCTGCTTCTAATTGGCTCCAAGAAGTCTTAACCTCCATGGGTAGATGGCAATACCACGAGAATGATCTATCACCCACAATGTATGGGAAGAACCTACAAGCAATAGGCTCACAAAATATTTGAAATTGACATAATGTGAACTTATAGATATGTAGATTTTGTAGGTATCCTGATGCCACCTCTTGATTAAAAAGTCGTAGAAACTCCAATAACATTTCATGAATTTGATAAGGTGTTCCAAAGGTAGAATGACATTCATAATACTTTCCTAATGTAGATACCATCGTTTCTCTTAGGGACATCATTTCTTCTCTTAGGGATACAATTTGCTCCTCAGATGTTGCCATTAGTGAAACTCAAAGAATAACTTCAAAACCAATTTGTTAGTCATGAATAAAAGAAGGAACCATGACAAAGCAATATTCTAAAAATGTAAATTAGTTTCTGATTCACCAGATCGCATATGCGCAAGTGAAGAGCATACTCCTAGTGTTGTAGGCTTTCCGATTCACAAGATCGCATTACACGCAAGTGAAGAGCATAATACCGACAACAAATACGTTTTAGACAAAATAATTCCTTACAAATAAGCATGAAATGACTCGCAAATATCAAACATGTAACGTATGAATAATCATGTTAGCATCAACCAAGAGATGTATCCATTAAAATCCAATGAAAGTAATTGCATGGAGACAACCTCGTTAGTCAAGACCAAAATTTTTCAAAATCAAATCAAAACACATTATTCCTGTATGAACAATCAAAAGCGTTAGAACAATGCATAGCAATTCATGTCCTCCTTTTAACACTACAAGGTTGTATTGTTTAAAAGAGGGCTAAAGATAATAATCAATAGGGCATGAAATATTCAAAATTTAAATCCCTATAGCATTTAAATCACACTGAAATAAACCAAATCAGGCCCTCCTTCTAGCGCCAAAATGTTGAGTGGTATTTTCACCCAATTGTGAAAGTACACTCTCCCTTAGGATTTGGGTTCCAAATCCCCTCTTGCAAAGAAGTTAAACAAACAACTTCTCCAAGGTCTCCGCTATATTTAGCATTTGCATATGTGTATTAGTAATCTCAAATAAAGATATTCAATTTAAATGCTTGGAACACCTTAGTGATTGCAAGTAACTATAAACAAGGGGCAATGTTGGTTTATTTTACCATGAAACTTTAGTGATTGTTCATTGAACCAAAATAAAGCAAATGTGAGTTGGCCCTCATATGACCACGATGTAAAATATATTTTATCTTACTATCCTTGGCTTCTTCTAAGATAGATCTTTCATTTCGATAAACATCCTCTTTGGTGAATTGTTTTCAAGAGATAATTTATGGCCTTAGTAAGGGCTTAATGTCACTTTAACTTATCCCTCTTAAATGAAATCAAATTTTCATCAAGATGAACAATTAAGTGCTTTGAAGAAAAGACCTTCAATGTAATACTCAAATTACCCCTCTTTCGTAAAATTAGAATTTTTATGAAGAGAGGGTAATTTTAGGCTCAAAATGGAAATTTGTGAAAATGCCATAAAACATAACTCCTTCAATGAAATTGGAATTTTCATGAAGGGAATGTCATCATAGGCTCATGAGTGCAAAACAAAACTGAAAAAATGAAATTTGACCTTAAAATGGAAATTTTCTATTTTCGGATTTTTTAAAATCTGTAATAAAACAACTTCGATGAATTTTTAAAAATACTAAACAACTCCGAAAATGAAATTTCAAAGTGCGTATTGGAAGTCTGAAGTATAACCTACGCAATGGTGAAATTATTTTTGGATTTTGAAAATTTTTAAATGTTTATTTTAATGCCTGAAAATTAAAAAAAAAGTTAAAATTTCTGGAAAAATAAAATGCAGAAAAATGAAAATGAAATGCAGAAAATGGAACACAAGATACATTCAGTTTGATGCTATCCTATTCCGACAAAACCGAAGATGTGAGGTTTTCATGCATGCAACCTAACCTATTGGACTTGCAAAACAAGCACAATCCGGATAAGCTAAGTGTTGGCTCCTAGGGTTTTAAATGAGGTTTTCAGATTTAAACATTCGCATGAAGCAACCAAGAAAACTTGCATAAACTCCATTTACAAGCCTAAAATCTGAAAAGGGGAAAAATAGACATTTAATCTTGCATGCAGAAAATGACTCCTTCTTTCTTGTCCATAAGATGCAACTTTCTGAAATTTTCTGTATTAAAAATTTGTCATTTTACAATAACAAAAATTTTTGGTTTTCCCAAACCAGTCCATGGAAGAAAAACAACCCAAACAGGTCCAGAATGGCCCTCTTGCCTTCAAATCTGCAACTCTGCTCGCAGCAGTTTCCAACCCCTCAAAACATCCTTGCCTGGCGTATTTAAAATTTTTAGGAAGCTTTTCGTTTCATTTTCCAATGGTTGTTCGTTTCACCTTCCCTTGTGCATGCATGTGTTTTGGTTTCCAAAAAGGCTTTTCGTTTCTATTTTGTGGCCCTTCGTTTCATTCCCATGGTTTGGCTTCCTCTGTTTGGTTTTCTTCACTTTTCGTTTGATTTTAAAAAAATGTTTCCTTTTCTCCACATGGGCATGCGTCCGCTTCCTTCCATGTGTAACGACCATCTTAAATGATTTCAAATCATTAAAGATTCCTTATGTAACGTTTTGTCTTATTCATTGGATTTTGTCCTTATGTGTCCACGTCATTATGCAGTCTTCAGTTTCACTATCCTGGTGTTCATCACTAATATCAGACGCACTGTCCACTACTCTGTTCCCTTGGCGAAAATCGAACATGTCGCGATATCGCGACACTTTTGTTTCTCTGCCTGCCTGCCCCTTTTGAGTCGCGAAAATGCAACATGTCGCGATATCGCGACACTTTTGTTTCTCTGTCCCCTTTTGAGTCACGAAAATGCAACATGTCGCGATATCGCGACACTTTTGTTTCTCTATTGCCTTTTTGAGTCACAAAAATGCAACATGTCGCGATATCGCGACACTTTTTCTCTTCTTTGGCCACGAAAATGCAACATGTCGCGATATCGCGACACTTTGTCTTTGGCCATGAAAATGCAACATGTCGCGATATCGCGACACTTTTTCTTCTTGTTCTTTCTCTTTTTGGCCACGAAAATGCAACATGTCGCGATATCGCGACACTTTTTCTCCTTGCTTTCTCTTCTTTTGGCCATGAAAATGCAACATGTCGCGATATCGCGACACTTTTTCTTTCTTGTTCTTTCTCTCCTCTTTTGGCCATCGAAAATGCAACATGTCGCGATATCGCGACACTTTTCTTTCTTGTTCTTTCTCTTCTCTCTTTGGCCACGAAAATGCAACATGTCGCGATATCGCGACACTTTTTCCTCCTTGCTTTTTCTCTTCTGCTTTGGACCGCGAAAATGCAACATGTCGCGATATCGCGACACTTTTTCCTTCTTGTTTTTTCTCTTTTCTTTGGCCGCGAAAATGCAACATGTCGCGATATCGCGACACTTTTTCTCCTTGCTTTTTCTCTTTGCTTTGGACCTCGAAAATGCAACATGTCGCGATATCGCGACACTTTTTCTCCTTGCGGTGTTTTGCTTTTTCTTTGATCTTTAGCATATGGGCCACTTCGGTCTTCTTGGAAAATATGCAAAAAGGTGGGTCCCCAATTTTGGGGTACGTTGTGGAGCAGCCACAACAGGTCTAAACGTGGCATATCTTCATATTTCCAAGCAAAAACATCTTCATATTCTTTAAGAAAAATAATGTATTTATCCTATTTTTCTTGACTCAATTCTAATCCAATGTTGATTATGTGAGGGTTATCGTTGGTTCCAATGTTAATTTTTATGACATTTTCTACTTCCATGTGTAGATATCTCTCAAAATTAGGTGGGGCGGGTGAAACGCCTAATTCTTGTAATTCTTCCAAGGTTAGCTTGGATAATTCGTCTTGAGGAGTCGTGGCCTCAAGTTGGGCTATACTAGGTATAGAGCCATCAAAATAAAATCCATTATGTAATAATTCCTCAACAGAGACATCATGAAATATATCTCCCTCCAACTCATCATCGAATTTAGTGATCATTTCAGGATAAGCTATAGACAGCATATTACATGTGAATGTTTTATTCATTAAATGCAAAGTATCGCCTTCATCTAAATAATCTTGGTAACATATAAGATGGTCATCATCCTCAAAGGGTACTGACTGACCCTTCCTATAAAATAGGCCCACACCACATCAGGCGGGCCATGCTTCTACCTCAAAATGTTCTTTCATACCATTTTGGAAAGGTCCCAAACCTTTCCCTTTATATCCCAATTTAAGCATTATAGGTTTGGCTTTAATATACTCATTAGTAAAATAACATCGAGCATATCCATCATAATGAGTTTTGATTTCTAGGTATTCTACCCCAGTCATATCCCTTATAAATAAAGGCACAGCTCCCGACTTGGTAAATACTTCCCATAGGCTTGGGAGGCCCAAGGGACGAGAAGATGGTGGCAAATTATTTAAAATAATGGAATCTTGCATAGAAGCATTCATTTCTTCTGATATAAGAATTTTAGATAGATCGGGTAAGATCTCATCAGTAAGAGCATAAGAGGTAGAAGGAACGTTCCCCATGTCTTTCAATGCATAAAATATGCATTTGGTGGATGTAGACGGTGTAGAGGTGTCGATAGATGGGTCTATTAAAGGTGTGGAAGTTATAGGAGTAGAATAAGAGACATTGGTTGTGGAATTAGGATCTTTCTTAAGTCCTAATGCGGTTTGTTCAGAATATGGTTGAGCTATATGTGGAGGTGCAACTGATGGAGAAGAAGTAGATGACGTTGTAGGTGTGAGTTTCACACGTTTAGATGGATAATGGGAATTAGGATGTGCGGATGACAGGGCTGGGCAAAATTGAACTCCAATAGGTTCTGCCAAAGCACACATATCAAAGGGTCTTGGATCACCATGAATGGTAACCAATTGATTCTTAAATTCAAACTTAACACATTGATGTAAAGTTGAGGGAATAGCTCACATCGCATTGATCCAAGGATGACCCAAGAGTATATTGTACGATGCAAGGCAATGTACAATAAACACAGTCGTATCCAAGGTTCTTGGACCAACCTGCAATGGAATGGTAATAACTCCACACGTTTCTTGTGTTTTGTCATTAAAAGCTTTTATGATCATATCAGTTCTTTTCATTTCATCACTTCTAAACCCAAATATTTGGTAGAAGTCAAAAGTGCAGATATTTAAAGATGAACCATTATCAATCAAGACTCGTTTGACTGCTACATCTCCAATTAAGGCAATAATATATAGGGGGTTATCTTTATGTAAACTATGTTGCGGTATGTCTCTATCTCGTAAGTCAATATAATCAACTTCACGAGTTATTATAGTATTCACCATGGCTTCAGGTTGAATGTCTTACGGTACCATCATCTAACTTAATGTGAGCATTAATTCATCTCTATGTGTAGGAGAAGATCTTAAAAGGTCCAAGAGAGAAATTCTAGCTGTAATATTTGATAATTGTTCATTAATATTATAAGGAGGTTTAGGTTGAACATTAGGTGAATGATTCCCTTTATTAGGAACCTTCAAAACAAATGGAGTTGATCCACCATTCTGAATTTGATCTTGTTGAGAATTGTGAGCCTGTTGTCTAGTAACAGCTCCGATGGTACCCATAATATTATTCTATGGATGATGAATGGGTCTTGGTCTAGTGTTTATAGCTAGCTCATTAGAAAGTAATCAATGAGATGAGGGTCTAGTAGTGACTCTGGAACCATATAACTTGTGATAGGGTGAATAGGATCTGATTCATCATTAGAACTATTCGATTGATTTGATGTGATTTCCATATCACTCTCAGTCTCATATTCTGTATCACTAAGATCAGGTATCTGAATATTTTATAGAGGTCTGGTTGTAACCACGGATAAAGTTGTGTCAAATATTTATAGATCATGAACAGGTAAATTTCCACTAATAGTTCCTACATATCAGGCAGGAGGAGGGACATTATGATGTTCAACTTGATTAGCCACATCCTTACCATGTTTTTGTAAGGGATGATGAAAGATGTCCAATGACTGATTGGAATTATGATTATGGTTTTGTGGGATGTTCTTTTGAAAATTATTAGGAGGATTTTTCTTAGGTTGAAAGGCTTGCACCTCCATCTCATTGTTATCAATCAAGTCCTATATTTTATGTTTTAATCTTTTACAAGAGTTGGTAGTGTGTCCAAGTCCTCTATGGAAGTCACGGTGTAAATCTACTCTGTATCCAAGTATAGTTGAATCAGGTTTTCGAATGTTTGGTAATTGAATCAAAACTCGTTCTAATAATTATGGTAGAATAGTTGATAAAGGTTGATTTAACCTAGTAAATTCTCGAGGAGGTCTATTAGGAGGTTTCAGTACAAACTTCTTCGTTGTCTTCGTAGCATTAACATTAGCAATATTTATGCTATCGGTGACTCCATCACCCACAACTTGTTTATTCTTATATTGATTTTTTGATGTTTTCTCATTGTCTCTCTTTTTAAGCTGGCCTCTCCTAATGAGAGCATCTTCCACTCTTCGGGCTAAGTCTATAGCTCTGATCGAAGGTGGTCAAGGTAGCGATTGATAATTCATAAGATAGTTGCTCTTGCAAATTATTAATAAAGATGTCCAACATCTCCCTATAAGGTAACACAAAGTGCAATTTTCCTATCAATTGTCTCCACTTAGCTAGGAAATCAGCAAAGCATTCATCTTTGCCCTGTTTTAAGTTATACAAATCTTTAATGGTCATATCTCTTTCGATGTAGGCACTAAATTCATGAACAAAATACTCGGAAGTTTCTTCAAAATTCCTCAAAGAATTAGTGGGTAATTGATAATACCACTCTAATGCCATTCCTCCCAAGATTTTCGAGAATATTTTTAGTAATAACAAGTCATCATGTGATATATCATGACATGCTATCCTAAAAATATGAGGTGCTCTATAAGATCTTCGGTTCCTTTATATATGGAAAGAAAAGGCATAGGAAAATGTTTAGGATATGGTTGTGCTACGACTATAGGATCTAAAGGCTAACTACACATCTCTTGATAATTGTACGAGGGACGGTAGGGATCTATCTGGTCCATGCAGAAACTAACTATTTCATCATGGCTTCCATATTGCTAGTTTGTCCACCATATTGGTTCGGTGACACATAGGTATGGGATCTATGAACGTATGATGGTGTGACACAAGGATTGGATGTTATATTGCTATTATACAAAGTGTTGGTAGGAAGAGTATTATGAAGGGGATTTGTAATAGTATTATGTTGTACCTTATATTGTTGGTAATTGGTGTTCGGTTTTGTTTTGGGTTTTTATTGATTTAAGGTATGTTGATCAAGAGCTTGGCAAAATAGAGCAGTAAATGATGGTTTCTTTTGTGCGGGAATGACCCTAGGCTTGTTACTAGGTACTTTAGATCATTGGGTAACCTACTATTGTTGCATGTTCTGGATCACAACTGCCATATCCAAATTGGATGGTCCAGCTTGATCACTCTCTTGGTCAATAAAGGACAAGGGATTAGTGTGTGTTTGAAATACTTCTTCTAGAGTTTCTTGAGTGTCACTAATTCGATCCTTGTCCATATGGGCTGCTCTATTAAAAACACCAATATTAGTATTAATGAACTTCCAAAATTGTTCCATGTTCTCAAAAGTGATGGCTCCTCCTAGAGACATTTTAGGGGATGAGGATCCTTCCTCTTTAACAGTTTCTTCTTGTTCATTTCCTATAGCAAGCTCTTCTTCTTACTGGTCTAGGATTTCTTCTTCCTAAACTTGGTCCTCAGGAGGGACATTTTGGTCATTTAATGGTATTCCTAACCAATCTTCATCTTCTTTGGTTTGTTTTCCATTCCTAAGTCTAGGCATTGTGCTAAACTTAGGTTTTAGCAAATATATATACTTATATATATATATATATATATATATATATATATATATATATATATATATATATATATATATATATATATATATATATCGATAGGGTTGAGGTATATATTTTAACTATATACCTACTATAATATTTTAAAGGAAATGTTTTGTTATTATTTTGTTTGTTTTTTGTGTTTTTTATTATATTATTATTTTACGAGAATAAAAATAACAAACAACATGCTAGTTATAAGAAACAATAGTAGAAAGAATCACTTAGTTTTATATGAATAGTTTATGGATATCATTGATAGGGTCAAGTTCATCAGGAGTCATGAAATGCTCCTCTTCAAATTGGAAGTTGTTTTTCAAGAACTTGACAAAGTATGCTATGGTAATATGATCTATTTCAGACCCTGAAATGTAAAAATAAATTTCATGGCAATACTCTCGATACAACACAGCTCTAGGAACTCTATTCCATCTCTTTCTATCCGTAAGAACGACTTCTTGATCCTCTATACGAGATAGAAATTTATGTACTACAACTACATTCTCAAGGTATTCCTCAAAGGTGTATAATTCAGAAGACACAAGTGCTATTTTATTGGCTAACCACCTATGGAAAGCTCTCTGAAGTTCATGGTATAAAGTCATCTGATTAGGATCCAGGATTCTATCTAGGACAAACCTCTTAATTTGCCTAAGTTTTCCAGATCTAGATTTAATAATACCCAATCTCCTATCGAGTTCGTCCCACAAATTTTGGGCTCTATATGTTTGAGGTACTCTAAGCACAGAAGTAATCTCTATGGCCGTTAATTGATTTTCAACATTTATGGAGACTGCTTGTCTTCTATTATAATCTACCATCTAAGTATGATATGCAAATTTAACAGTTTTCTAATGATTCTAGATGTTCTTAATAATGTGTTTTTTTTTGGATTATTTTCAAAAGGTGTTTTTAGTTTCACAACGGGTTCACCAAAATGTATTGCCCAAATTTTTCGCACCCTTACATTCATCCTAAAGGATCTGTTCGTGAAAGTGGGATGCGAAAAGGATGGAACAATACCTCAAACAGAGGCCCTTTAAAGGTCATGCCTCTCGGGGAGGGGGTATAAAGGTGAATTTTTAACGGATGGTGGGGTTCACCAGGAAACTTTGAGTGGTAGTTTCCACACCTAGGTTGAGAATGGGTTTGATTTGTTCATTTTATGTTCAATCATTCAGATTCCTAGGTTGGCCAAAATGAAGCTAAGTTGTTCTATATGAAGATTCTAATTTATATGAAAACAACAAACATAAATAAATCCTAATGTGATTAAATGTAGATAATATGTTAAATGGAGAAGAGTACACCTAATTTATGATGTTTGATGAATATTCTGAAGCTTGTAGGAATCCAGATCATCCCAGATATGATAGTATCATCTATAATTGTACATAATCATCCCAAATCATAGGCGATCATCTGAGATCACCCAGGATTGTCAGCGACCTGACGAATTCGTCAGAAAAATTTATTAGAAACCTGCAATCAAGAAAACAGACACCAAAAACCAAAAAAACTATTGCAAGAATGATGTGAAGTGAAAGAAATGAGAGTGTAGATGCTTAAATAACAAATCCAGATATCAAATTAAATGAGATGCAATGTTTTGGTAACTTATTTTGAATTTTATCATGCAATTATGCTAAATGAGGTGAACTCCAAGATACAAAATAGAAGTAAATTAATCTAATGCACCAATAAATAAAGAAACGAGGTAGAAAATGCAAACTCGGGACTCTGATTGCCCCCAAGCTAAATTGTAGTCAAGATCGTCTGCAATCGTACGAGATCGTCGTCGATCTTGATAGGATCGTCCAAAATTGTGGTTGAATCACCTACGACGATCCAAGCTATCTCCAACTGAAACATAGTGAAATCTTGCAACAAAAACTTGAAAACACGAATGCGAATGATGGGATATTAGGGAGGGAGTCAAGGAAATTAGAGGTTCCAGGCAATCAAGCAATCAGGGAAATCAGGGGATCAGCCAGGGGGATAAACTGGAAAAATTCTAGTTTATATAGGATTAGGGGGAGGTTAGGAGGTTGGGGATCATCCCAATCTGGGGTATGTCCTCGACGTGGGAATATCCAACCATGCAGACATGCTTCTACCCAAGTTGGAGAGGTCATTGAAATAAAATCTAATTATGAAATTTTGATTTTAGGACAAAATCGTCTGGACGTTCTGTCCTAGACGAATTCGTCCGATTTGGGATGATACCATCAGATCGGTGACGATGTCATACAATGGTAA
Organism: Wollemia nobilis; assembly: GCA_028583015.1. Taxonomy (NCBI): domain Eukaryota; kingdom Viridiplantae; phylum Streptophyta; class Pinopsida; order Araucariales; family Araucariaceae; genus Wollemia; species Wollemia nobilis. The sequence continues at coordinate 3,344,065 of JAQPPZ010000755.1, read as the reverse complement.
AAACAACTTCTAAAAATGGTACAAAAAATGAGGTGAGTGGTTAACAGGCGGTTTCAGGATTAAAATTCAAATTTCTACCTTTTTACTGATGGTTTAACTACGCCAATTTTAGGGTGCTACAATTACATTATTTGGATCATGTAAATGTACCTCCTATGGTACATAGTTAGAGTAGATATTACTTTAGGGGGAAGTTAGCTACTTATTTCAAGCAATGTAATGAATGCACAAGAGTCAATGTGCATGTTGTAATGTGTAAAATGTCCACCTGTACAACTAGGTAGAGTGTTAGCCAAGGAATATATTTTATTATATAAAGGGTCTCATAGTGATAGATAATAAGACAACATACAGATATCAAAAGCATTGTAGTAGAGAGTATATTGTGGTAGAGCTCCTGTATGGAGCACAATATAGTTCTTTAGCTTATATTAATGGAGTAACCATATCCTCCATACTGCATTGTATTTTTACCACTTTATATTTATAGTATATTTCATTCATATTGCAGACTCACTTTCTTTATCAGGACCTATGCTAGATCTCTCCCACTGCATATATCTTCAAAAGATAACATTGGTATCAAAGCCACGATGAATCAAGATATGAAAAGGAGAGCCTACATCCATCATCGTCTAGTAGGTCAATTGGAATAGGGAGATAATGAGGACTAAAATAAAATTTTAGTTACATAAATTCAGAGATTATACATTTGGCTAGAGTATTTCCATATAGTTGCAAAAAAACTCGTGAAGACTAGGACTCAACATTCATACCACTAGTTTGATAAATCAACTAGTGAAGATTATCGTCTCTAGATTTACATAATTACATAATTTGTATTATGACTATATTGTGTGCCTCTTAATAAATATTGAATTGATGTTTGACCCTTGTTTGAAGATGTTGCATAACATGTATGCATGTGAATCCCATTGTTAAGCATTTCTTTTAATGTTAGATAGATGGTGAATTCTATTAAAATTATTTTTCTAAACTGGATAATTATTTGGATTATTATTTGTTTAACCTTAGAATGCTAATTTATGTCTATGTTGATTTGAATAAATGCTCTATAATATTGTAAGGTAGTTAGTCTATTAGACATTTTAATTTAGTTGAGAGTGCAAGAATACCATACCTTGTGTCTCTTGTTGTTGTTAAATTTTGACTCGTCTTCATGTCTACTTTCTAACCTTTACCATTTATTTCCTTATTCTTTAGCCCCATCATTAGTTTAATTAGCATCATAAGGAACCAACCTACTTCGAAGGCTAACTTAGAAGCTATTATGGGTTTTCCAATATTAGTTGAGATCTTGGATTTCAGACCAATATTTTTTGGCATGCCTAGTAGGATAGGAATATCCCACCCTCAAAAGAGCTTATTGAATATCATAATAAATACCCATTGTGTTAACCAAGTTTTATGCATAGAATTTTATAGTCCCATACTAATGTCCTAGAGGACTCAATATATTGGTGAATAATCTTGACCTCATAAGTAAAGAATACATATTCACCTAGCAATTATGTTGATTTAAGAATAAAAAGAGTTGATGACTTTATTCGTAGAAAATATTAGAATTGCTGGTGATGGGATTGGAGGGTAAGGTATATCACTGTACATTAGCTAGATTTATGCCTCCATAGCTATAGCAATATTTATTTTAGAGCCATGGTTAGACGGATTTGTCCAACATGGAATAGTGTCGTACCCCTTAATCTTCTAGATCTTCATGAAATTCCTCAAGTAGCATTAAATCCTTTTCCCACTTATTATGGTAATGAGAAGATTGCTTATGAGCACCATCAAGAAGTCATTGTGCTAGCTACCATTTATAACATTCCCTTTGAAGATGTAATGGTTAGATGTTTTATGTTATCATTTTGAGGTAAGGTATTGCAATGGTATCATTCTTTGGAGGATGGTAGCATTAGGACCTAGGTGGACCTGGTTGAACCTCTAATATTAGAGAATGATGACCCAACAGACCCCTTGTTATTGATCATTCCATTTTCCTCTATACAAAGGCTTCCTTAGGAGAGTATCACTAACTTCAATATTAAGTTTATAATATTTTAGAAAATAATTCCCCAAGAAATAAGGCCTTCGCATGCCCAGGCATATATCTATTACCTTCATGATTTGATTCTTGAACTAAGCCTTTTGATACAATAGTATAATGAGAGGTTTCCCACAAGTCTTTCAAGTGGCCATAAAAGTAGAAAATATGTGTTAGAATATATTACATTATTTGGGTAATGTAAATATACCTCCTATGGTACATAGTTAGATTAGATATTACTTTAGGGGGAAGTTAGCTACTTACTTCAAGCAATGTATAAATGCACAAGAGTCAATGTGCATGTTGTAATGTGAAAATTATCCACTTGTACAACTAGGTAGAGTGTTAGCCAAGGAATCTATTTTCCTATATAAAGGGCCTCATAGTGATAGATCATAATATGTAGCATAAAAATATCAAGAGCATTGTAGTAGAGAGTAGATTGTGGTAGAGCTCCTATATGGAGCACAATGTAGTTCTTTAGATTATATTAATGGAGTGACCATATCCTCCATACTGCATTATATTTTTACCACTTTCTATTTATAGTATATTTCAGTCATATTGTAGACTCACTTTCTTTCATCTTATCAAGACCTATGCTAGATATCTCCCATTGCATATATCCTCAAAAGCTAACAATGGTATCAAATACATGATGAATCGAGATACGAAAAGGAGATCCTACATCCATCATCATCCAATAGGTCAATAGAAATAGGGAGAGAATCACAAGTGGGAACTGAAATAAAATTTTAGTTATAGAAATTCTAAGATTATACATTTAGCTAGAGTATTTCCATAGAGTTGCAAAAAAACTTGTGAATACTAGGACTCAACATTCATACCACTAGTTTGACAAATCAACTAGTGAAGATTATTATCTCTAGATTTATAAGTTCTTCTGTTCCAGCTGCTAACAACTTGTTGCAGGAAAAGGAGATTCTATAAAAGGTTGGGAAGCTTCCTACAAGGAATTTAGGAAGAATATCTTCTTAGAATAATTCCAGAACCTGCAACAACAAGAAGAAAACTAAATATTTTAAAGACCTTGAGAAAGGTCCCATTACAAGAGCTATAATCCTGAGAAGTGCAGAAGTGAAGAAAATGCCACAATGGTCTTATAGCAGACTCAAGGAAGAAGAGACCCCATAATACAAGTCAAGGAGGGGATAGGATGTTGGTGTAATTTGTGTTACTAAAGGCACAAAAATAACATAATAATTTGTAGCACTACTTGGCCAAAGGAATCCACCAATACAAGCAAAAAGGTGAAGAAGTAATACACTATTAATATCCTTGAAGGACGCCTCAAATTGAGATTTGGTGAGTCTCAATATTCAAGGAGAATATAGGATTTTATTTAAGTGCAGAGTGCAAAAATATTTACTTAAAAAATATTTCATTACTTAGATTAACTATCATTAAAAAATCCAAGGAAGCAGATTAAAAGAGACAAGAAGGATTTCATAAAAGGTCCTTTGTATTGGTGCAAATATAACTATTACAAAGCACCAATTTTGCTCCTTTGAAAGGAAAAAAGTTATCATATTATAGGAAGCAATGCATACGTCATATTTTATAGGTTGAAGGGAAGATCTCAAGCAAGAGGAAGGCACAAACGAAGAGCTCACATATCTAAGAATCGAGGTGTTTAAAAATACCATTTCTCCACATCCAATCTAGCCCCAGAAGCGAGTGTGTCACCTACAAAATTGGAGATATTAAGAAGACATCTGAGACTACATATAGAAAAGTGTAGCATACAGAGGGAGATCATCTACATAAAAGAGGTGCTATCAAACCAAGCAAAAATGCTATCAATAAAATTTTATAAAATACGTACAAAAAAGCTTATTATAGGAGTATAAATACAAAGGAAGAAGTGCTATACCCAAGATTTCTACTTGGAGATAATGTCTGCCATTGAAGAGCACAAAAAGCTACCATAGGACCACCATTGAAGATCACCATAGAACCAATAAGCAATACAACTGGTGCCATCCATAATCCTCATCAAAACATCATGTGAACAGAGAAGAGGGATTGCTTGCGTTTCAAGAAACATAGCAAGCCAATGCATGTTTCAAATATATAGGCAAAGATAGGGCATCAACGCCCATCATTGGAGTGTTAGAAGAAAGGGTTACATGCATAGGCCATGAGTGCCACTTGGCATAAGAGATCTAAGCATTCAAACATTTGTAAATATTTCAACACTCACATAGGAGGATTTATAAATCTTTGTGAGGTTACCACCAAACTCATCATTGCATATGTTGGAATATCAACACCTACAAAGTAACACTTAAGTGACACTTGTTCAAAAATCACAAGGAAGAATTCTTATTTAAGGCATCCATATTGAATAAGGAGAAGCATCGAAGGTCAAATATAAGACCAATATTAAATTATGTGAAGCCTATTTAGAGGAAGAAGGCTAATTCAAGCCTATGCACCATTCAAAGGAGAATTTTAGTATTAAAGAAGTTTTCATAATATTAGCATAGACACCACCTCATTCAAAGAACAATCCAACATCTAAGTCATGGAAGGAATATGTCATACAAGCGTGTAATTTATCAAAGACTAGACCGAGCATACATGAAGGAATACCAGCATCGATTATAGAGAAAGGAAGTGCTACGTAAGAGAGATTTCAACATCGATCAAAGAGGGTATTGACTGCCATTTCAAAGGATTTAAATTTACCACCTCACAACATCAAAGTAAAATATTATGAAGGTAAATCATATACCATTTATTGCTTGCTATAGACTAAGGATATATTGGAGTTATAAGGGTACATTATATTTACTATTGCAATTCATTCACCTAGAATTAGTAAAATATTAAGCAAGCATATTCCAAAAATATTTATATTTGTAAATAATAAAGTAGGAGTAATAAGGATTTCAACCTAGAAATTAAAAGTTATACTGTTACAAATATTATATTGTTTTCTAATATTCCATATTAGGGAGTTATAATGAATACTACATCAAAGTAGGTAATTGAAATTTAAATACACTAAATATTAAATATCAAAATCTATAAAGGAGGTCTATTAAGGAAAATCAAGAGTTGGAAATAAATTGACATACTTGTCTCAAATTCTATTCCATATTAGGGAGTTATAAGGAATACTACATCAAAGTAGGTAATTGAAATTTAAATACACTAAATATTAAATATCAAAATCTATAAAGGAGGTCTATTAAGGAAAATCAAGAGTTGGAAATAAATTGACATACTTATCTCAAATTCTATGAAAGGAGTAAAATTAATCTGACCAATAGAACCTCATCAAATTAGAAAGTGCTTAAGTTCAATAGGAGTAATAAGGTGTAATAGAAGTTGATTTTTTCTACTTACAAAATATTACAAAATCAACTCAAAATTGAACTACTATTCTCAAAAGCACTTTATCCATTATATAGCATATCCAAATGTACTAGGGAGTTATAAGGCATTCTACAAAACTTGATAATAATAGCACTCATAAAAAATTATCAAGTACTTAATCCAGTTGGGAGTCATAAGGTTTCTACAAAGCCTACAGGTATTCTACTAATTTACATCTCTTAACTAGGGAGATATAAGGAACCCTACAAAAACCTAATCTCTAAAATATTTCATCAAATCAAGATCATAACTAGGGATTTATAAGGTAGACCACTTAGAAAATTTGATATAAGCTCTATCAAAGCACTTTATACTCCATTCCAAGAAGCTATAATATGTCTATTCCAAGAAATAAAACAAATGAATACAAAAATAATCTCTCTAGAAAGGAAAAATCAAGTGTCATTTAATTGGAATCATGAATCTACTTATAAAAGGAGAAGCATATTTAGATCTTACTTCAAAAATAATTCATAGTGAATCCTTAAATGATGACGTTGATACCATTGAAAATTATCTACAAGAATGATTCAATGAAGCAATTATAGATGGAAAATATGGCATTCCACTTTCCTTATATTTCGTAAGCATATTTTATATGGTATTGATACCTCAAGATCCGCTAATCCCAAATCCTATCTTGATGTCTTGAAAGAAGTTTCTGTATAAAGTAAGAACAAAGAAGGAGAAACATCTTTGCAAGGATCTAGCAATAGTACTACCACCTATAGGAATGTAAAAACCAAAATCAAAGGAAAAGATAAAGAATAAGAAGATGATCCAGATAAAGGAGAATTCCAGAGAAAAATTCAATTGATGAAAGAACTTGATCAAATCAAAGAGCATACTCAAGAAGAAGATCCATATTGAAAATTGAAATCTTCAATACACAAATAATGTAATACAGGGGGGTGCTAGAGTATATTACATCATTTGGCCCATGTAAATGTACCTCCTATGGTACATAGTTAGAGTGGATATTACTTTAGGTGGAAGTTAGCTACTTCAAGCAATGTAATAAATGCACAAGAATCAATGTGCATCTTATAATGTGCAAGGTGTCCACTTGTACAACTAGGTAGAGTGTTGGCCAAGGAATCTATTTTCCTATATAAAGGGCCTCATAGTGATAAATCATAATACGTAACATACATATATCAAGAGCATTGTAGGAGAGAGTAGTTGTGGTAGAGCTTATGTATGGAGAACAATGTAGTTCTTTATCTTATATTAATGGAGTGACCATATCCTCCATATTGCATTGTATTTTTACCACTTTCTATTTATAGTATATTTCAGTCATATTGTAGACTCACTTTATTTCATCTTATTAGGACCTATGTTATATCTCTCCCACTACATATATCCTCAAAATATAACAATGCTCATATTGCTATGAAAACTCCCACCCATATCCACCATGTTAGATACCCCTCAGATTCATTAGACAAACTCACTAGTTTCATCCCTAGCCATATTTGTCCCACAATTGAATATGTTTCCCAAACCATATGGCTCATATCTCTCTATGAAAAAAATACACCTACCATGACCACCCTAAAATCTTAAAAATTACTGGAACTTAGTGTTGTCATACAAAACTTGACTACTTAACTTAATAGGGTGGACCAAAAAAATGTTAGGGCAAGATACGAAGCATTCCCATGAGAGGAATTTTCTTTAGAGCAACAATTGTATGCATATTGGTAATGTTAGTAGAGAGTATATTTAAGCTATTTGAGGCAAACAAAAGAGAGAATACTTCTATCTAGTCAAGCTCAAGTTCTCAATATTTAATGATGGTAGCACTTATCAACACTATCAACCATACTTACACTCAAAGGTAGCTCATTAGGTGAATGACTTTGTAGCTCTTGCAATGAATCCAAATCATTCCTTTAAAGTAGGAAAATACTCCATATTGTGTCCAGTCAACCCAGAAATAAGGACGAGTTTTCTTGCTTGGCCAACATATGCTTAGGAGGTCAAATATATGGAACACATGAAGCAAAGAGCATAGAAATAAAAGGATCAAGATGAAAAAGACAAAGAAAAGGAAATACTATGGTCACAAGGGGAGCACGAGATAAAAATTACTTGTAAAATAGTGCGGTCTGAAATCATTTTACTTACATTTCCAAAGAAAGCATGCTTACAAAAACTTATGCTACCCAATAATCACAATAAAACAAAGGGAAGACATGGTGGAAGTTTATCAAATACTAGATAAAAAGGTAACCAAGCCAATGGACACTTCTGGAGACAACATTATGAAAGAGGTAAAATATTTGAAAGAAATTTTTATCGTATTCATACAAGTAAATTTACTTAAAGCAACTCTAAAAGGATTAGTAGTTGACACAATGTTCCTTCTAGAATTTAAGTTAGAAAATAAGTGATCATATCTTGGTGTAGGTAAGACCAAATCTACGCCCTATTACATATCTATGTGCTTTGAATGCTGGGTGTTGGATAATTGCATATTGAACCCAAAATCTAATATCATAATCATACCCTAGGCAATTTGTGATGTTATGAGTTTAATATTTTCTAGAATATATTTTGGGATAATGTTTTTCAAAGGAATACCAATCAAAACAATAGGTATCATATAAAAGGTATCAAGCTTGTTCTATAGACTATCACATATTACAACAACATAAGGCATAATAATTGTTGACTTGCCACCTTTATTTTGGATGAGCCTATCAAAATATTTCTTGGCACAAGTTAGGGGGCACCTAGAACATGCTTATATGACCATTCCCTACATATGAATTTTTTTGAATTCATGTTGAAAAACTTTGGCCTTGTCATATTGGAATAAATGAAGAGCAAAAGTTACAGATGAATGTAGAAGTTATGGAGCCCTCCCAAGTGGAAGTTGTAGATAGGTTAAAAGGTAAGTAAGGGCTAATGTGACATGAGCACTTATGGAGTAATCCCAAAGTAGTGATTTTGTTGAATATGAGAAATCAACAAGATCTACCAGCTAATAATGCTTTGTTACATCACATGACTAATCACACATCCCAACAAATAAACCTAAATTTTTTGAAATAACTATTGAAAGGACCACATTTGGCTAAAGAGCATTTCAGGTTGCATCTCAAAACTAACATTCTCATTAACCTTGGAACTCTTAATTCATTAGTTGTTAATATTGTACATAGACCAATGTACCTGAGAAAGTTGATCTAAAATGTGTGTGCTCAAATAAAATCACATGTGTCTATTCACAAGGTCATTTATCAAAAATGTTGAGGAACCAACCTTGGTTGAATGTCAACCCAATAGTACTACCTGGATAGAATAAGTTACCTATTTCAAAGTGTTAATCAGAGTGAAAAACATAAATTTGACATCTTATGGTTTGTACATTATATACTTCAAGAATGAAGCAAAATATTAGCACCATCAACGTGATAAGGCAAGCCACAATTTTGTGTAAATAGGTCAAGATGCAAATAAAGGTTGATAATAAACTAACATAACTACAAATAAGGCAATTGGCCAAATAATATAGCCAAAGGGTAAATAATAGGACCTTGAGAGGATCATTAGGTAGATGACATGTGCAACATCAAAAAATTTAAGATATGATTAAATTCAATAAGTTCTATGAGTTGGTATCACATAAAAAGAGGATAGACTTGACATATGATCAATGACTTATTTCAGCCAAGGAATCTATATAAACTAGTTTCTCCATTTAGCTTTGCATCATTGCTGATACATTTATTGAGGACTATGCTCTTTTGGCATTATTTTGGTATCTCCTATTGAAGGCTAGTAGAAATGGTTTCATTATTTTGATAGTAGGACACAATTTTCTAAATGGAATACCATAACTATATGAAGAGCAAAGCCCAATAGTTAGCAGAAGCAACCATACATTAAGAGACTTATTTTTTGTTGAGCCTCAGGAGTTTGTCTAGTTCATGCCTTAAAACATATTTCCAAGACATGTAACTATGCAAACTCCCTAAGCTCAATTACATAGAGATTTCTCTGAATATGTGGTAAAAAGAAAGATCAATTTTGGAAAGAAATTCTTAACCAAATATGGGTGGTTTAACCTTTTTTGTCATTTTGTCAATTGATGTTTCAAAATACCAAATGATAAGAATGCATAAATATGAAACCTAAAGTCATAATAGAGTGATGAATATTATCACATATCATCACCCCCTCCCATCCATTACACATTTTTTTCCCCTCATCTTATGTGTTTTTTCTTTTCCTATATCTCAATTCCTCCTCCTTTCATCTAATCATTCCATCTCCCCTTCTACTTCTCCATTACTTCTTTTAGAATCTATAGCCAAATGGATAAGCTAGATAAATTATTCTTGGGCAAGAAATTTATGGTGTCTATTTGATTGAGAAGTTATGTGAAAATGACATAAAAGGCATATAGAAAAGACATATGAAGAATATCATATGACACCTCAGTACCTTTACGATGAAAGTAAATGTAAGGTGTCATTATGAGTAAAACAAATTAAAAAATGCTATTGATTGCATAAAAGAAAACACTATAATAAAATTTTAATATCGAGGAAGATAGAAATTGTTGAAACAAATGAATGACAGATGGCACCACACAATAAGGATAAATGTAGTAGATGACATGTTAGGCTACTGACAAAAAACCATAGTGAGTAGATCATGAAATAAATCATGTGTTGTGATAAAGCAAAATATTCTGGTGGTGGAAGATGATTGGTTTACCAAAAGGAGAAACATGTATGCCATATTTTCACATGGGGATAAAATCCATTTAGCAATACCATCTCTGGTAAAATCCAAGTCCAATTAAAACTCTAGTTGTCATCATTATCCACAAAGGCTATAAAAGGAGATGCAAGGCAAGGATCATGCATAAATATGTTCTTCAACATTGAAATATTAATCCAAGCAACCATGCATATCTTAGAAGCTTCAGTATGTTGCATAGAACCCTATGATCTAGAGATGGAATACTTGCATGGTTTTATCAATAAGAGGGTAGCAAAAAATATAAAAGTACTCATACCAGTGAGTGCTTGGAATATTTACCTATGGCAATTTGCCTAGATCTAAAGCAACTTTTAGCTATATCAAACTATGCCCATGTGGGATTCATTTTTGTTGAATGTACTTATAGCTAGGTATCTCCTTGTCTCCCATTTCCTTCCCCTTTTCATATTTCCCTCACATTTTTATTTTTTCTTCCCATTTCCTTGCACCTTTCACCTCTCCAATCATGTCCCTACCCTTCATTATTCCTTCAATTACCATATTACACATTTAATATAAATCCCATTTCCCATTATACATCACCTATATTCACTTCCTACTAGATTCCTTCTAGAATATTTCCTCCTCTTCATTCTATAGAAAATCTCATATTTTGTAGGTAAATAGAATATATTTACAATAGGGTTACTCTCCATTGCATATTTTAAGATATACTTTTTATAGCTATAAGATTCATTCACCCTTTGCATACCTTTGCTTTTTCTCCATCAATTACCTATTTGAAAAATCCTTTATTTCCCATAGCTTTAAGTTTTGTTCATTTTTATGCCTACATTTTCTATTAGCTTATATTTTAGCTCTACGTTCCCTTAACGATTCTACTTCCCCATAGATAAGGCCTACTAGGTTCTCTATTTTTTCTAGGTTCCCTTGAAGATAAATCAAAATATTATAGGAAAACTTGAAATACAATAGTGCCTAGCCAAACCCAAAATTTAGGCTAAGGCAGAACAATCTGGCACTTTGCAACAACACTAGATCAACATTTTTGGTAAGGTAGAAGACTCGATGCTTAGAAGTAGGAGCCAAAATTTTCAAAAGTTGACGTCAACATAGCAGAAGCAAAATCCCAACATTCGATATTCACCAACAATGCTCAATGAAAATTTTGACTAAGGCAAAGTTCCTAACATGGCACATATACCAGACTTTCAAGATAACTAATGTCATCACAAATGCTAAGATTATCTAGAATTTGGTAAATTACTAGATCCAAAATTGGTTGTGTGAAGCTCAAGCCAAAAAGTAACTGGACTTCTAGAGGTGTTGACATCACTCAAAGAGAACAAAAAATTGATGTTCGATATCAAAGCAACACTTTACCATATTAAAATTTTGGTCAAGTGTATAACTATGGTCAAACTTTAGAAGCAACTAACATCATCAAAATAACTAAAAAATGTAGCACTAAGATACATTATTAGACTCAAAATTTGGCTAAGGTATAGAGTTTGACATAAAGAAGCTAATTTGAAGAATGTAGGAATCTAGTCATGATTCCAAGCCTTGAAATCTAATAAGAGAGCTTATGAAACTATACCCATTAATCAAATTTGTGTATGTCTTCCAACCATCCCTATCTAAGTTGTTAGGATTAATCATCAGCTAGCAATGCAACATAATGCAGTCACTAAAAATGAACTTATCAGAGTACACTATAATCTACTAGAAGCATGTGGAAGCTAGCTTCATGGAAGGAATATGGGCTAGACACATCAAAAAACCATGATCAAGGCAGTTAGGCTTAGCTAATCTAGAAAGGGATGTTCACCTTCCATAATTGCCTTTATCAGACCTATAGTCACTTGTGTACAATGATTCTAAGCTAATAAAATGCAATGTAAATCTATAAATAGTGCAATATAGCTTAGAATAAGGGTCAATTCTTTAGCTTTTATAATTGTCGTGAAATCATAACCGAAGCAAGAGCAGGAAGGTGCCAGAGGAAATGTCATGATTTTGCGACATGTCGTGAAATCGCGACCGAAACAAGAGAGAGAGGGCATCCGAAGAAAAATGTCACGAAATCATGACCAAAAGAAGACAGGAAGGGCCAGAGAAGAAAATGTCATGATTTCGCGACATGTCACGAAATCGTGATCGAAAGAAGATAGGAAGGGCCAGAGAAGAAAATGTCACGATTTCATGACATGTCATGAAATCACGACCGAAGGAGCAGAAAGAAGGCAAGGAAGGAAACTATCACGATATCGCGACATGTCACGATTTCACGACCCGAAGCAGAGGGCGAAAGCGGAAGGCAAAGCTATCGCGATATCGTGACATGTCACGATTTCATGACCCGAAGAGGCGAGAAGGAAGTAGGAAGGAAGAATGTCACGATATCGCGACATGTCACGATTTCACGACCCGAGAGACGAGGAGGAAGTAGAAAGGAAAGATGTCACGATATCGCGACATGTCACGATTTCATGACCAAAAAGGAGAGAGAAGAGCCAAAAGGAAGATGTCATGATATCGTGACATGTCGTGATATCGTGACATGTCATGATATCGTGACCCAAAGAAGAAGAAGATAGCAAGAAAGAAAACTGTCATGATATCGTGACATGTCGCGATATCACGACCCGAAGGAGGAGAAGACAATGAGAAAGGAAATTGTCATGATATTGCGACATCGCGACCCAAAGGAGAAGAAGACAGCGAGAAAGAAAACTGTCGCGATATCGCAACATGGGCGATATCAAGACCCAAAGGAGAAGAAGGCAACGAGGAAGAAAAATGTCACGATATCATGACATGTCATGATATCACTAGTTCTCGATTCGAAAAGGCATGCATTCCTAGATGATGTTTCTCGAGGTGGTCCAGGCCTCATTTATGCATGATTTCTTGCCCGGTAAGCTTGCTGAGCATGGCGGCCACTCGAAGGCTACGCCCAAAAGTCAGAGACATTTAGATGGCTCATCAATGCATGTTTTCATGGCTAATCCGGTGGTAGTTGCCAGTTGAGGAAAAGGATGTGAAGATTCAGTCATGAAGGCAGAGGAAGGATGTATTCTTCCAGGTGGGTCATTAATGGCCTAGAGGGTCGAGACCTCGAAAGAAACGTAGACATTGCTATAGAAGCAGGTGGTGAATCTGGATAGAAGGGGGGATGAAGGACTGGAAGAAACTATGCCTGCGGGCTAGTATTGTAATTTCTTTGAAGTTTAATGAATGAGATTTGATTGATTTCCTGTGTCCCCATCAAGTGGTATCAGAGCGGGAGTTCCTGAGTGTGTGAGCAGATCATCGAAAGTGAGGCAGCTTGCACCAGGATCTGTGGAAGGGTTGTGAGAAGAGAGTGAAGCAGAATGCCTCCACGAAGAAACCATGGTGGTGGAAGAAATATGGTGCTAGCAGAAGATTTCAGAGCTTTGCAGAGGCAAGTTCAGGCCCTGCAAGAGGAGCTGCGCAGAGGGCTTGAACCCAGAGGAGAAGAAGGAAGTGAAGATGAAGTTGAAGAAGAAGAGGACCAGTTTGAGGAAGAAGAAGAGGTTGTAGATCCTGCACAAGCCAGGTTATACAGAGCCATCTCTCAGATTGGAAAGAGACCGAAGATGGAGGTTTCTACGTATTCTGGAAATCTTGATCCAGAGGAGTTGATTGACTGGATCAATGATTTGGAAGAATACTTTGAGTATGAGGAGGTTGAAGATCCTGATAGGGTCAAGTTTGCTAAGACCAAGTTGAAGGGTCATGCCAGCATATGGTGGAAGGGAGTGCAACTAGAAATAAATAGAAGAGGAAAGGAGAGAATAACCAGATGGGATAGAATGGTGGAGAAGTTGAAGAGGCAGTTCATCCCAGCTGACTATGAGATGGATCTGCTAAAGAAAATGCAAGGTTTGAAGCAATCAAGCAAGTCTGTTAAAGAATACATAGAGGAGTTTTATAAAATTGTAATCAGAATAGGCCATTCAGAGGCCAACAAGGAGAAGGTAGCCCATTATATTAATGGGTTACGAGCAAGTATTCAAGAGGAGTTAAGTCTGGTCAGAATGACCACCATAGAGGATGCTTACCAGTTTGCCCTGAGGGTTGAAGAGAAGCTGAATAGAAGGTTTGAGAGCAAGCAAAGAGGAAGAGGTCATGGTGGAAGAACTGGTGGAAGGACCAGTGGAGAAAATTATAAGGATCAGAAGAAGGCTGGTGAGACCAGTAATACCCAAGAGCAGAAGGAAGGAAGCACCTACCAACCCCGTAATCAGAACAATGGTTACCCAAGAGGGAGAGGTAGATCTGGACGTGGATTTGGAAGAGGAGGATTTCGTGGAACCTGTTTCCACTATGGCGAAGAAGGACATCGAGCATTTGAGTGTCCACAACACCGAGAAAGGATGAATAAGAGACCTGAGGGTCCTGCCAGAGCTGCTGTAGCAGATGAAGGTGCTGAATCAGAACATTCTGAGGAGGCAGAGAGAGGAGAAGTTATGGTCACTAGGAGGACCCTGTTGAATGAGGAGAAAGGATCAGACCAGAGGAGGAGCCTATTTCGCACAAGGTGCAGAAGTTTGGGTAAGGTCTGTAACATTATTATAGATAATGGTAGTACTGATAACTTGGTCTCAGAAGAAATGGTTGCTAAGTTACAGTTAAAAAGGAGGAGACACCCGCATCCATATCGGATTGCATGGTTACAGAAGGACCATAGGGCTTTGGTCAGTGAGCAATGCTCAGTGAAATTCAATATTGGGAATTACTGTGATGAGGTCCTGTGTGACATCCTGCCTATGGATGCTTGCCATTTGTTGTTGGGAAGGCCATGGCAGTTTGATCGGTGTGCAGTGCATGATGGTCGTGCAAACACCTACTCAGTGACGAAGAATGGAGTGCGCCATAAGCTGAAGCCCTTGAAGGAGGTGGAAGAAAAGGTATGCAACAACGCTAGAATCTGTTTAGTTGAAGGAGGAAGATTTTTGGATAGTTTAAAGCATGAGCATATGTGCTATGCATTAGTTCCTAGAGTTAGGAAGGAAGAATGCAAGGATACCCCTGTAGAAGTCTTAGGACTGTTAGAAGAATTTCTAGATATTATATCTGATAATGTGCCTGAGGGTTTACCACTAGTGAGGAAGATCAGTCACCATATTGATTTGGTACCAGGATCTAGTTTACCCAATAAGGCAGCACATAGAATGACTCCTACAGAAACTGAAGAGCTGAACAGGCAAGTCCAAGAGTTGCTGGAGAAGGGACTGATTCGGGAGAGCTTGAGTCCATGTGCAGTACCTGCAGTACTAGCACCAAAGAAATATGGAGAGTGGAGAATGTGTACCGACTCTCGAGCCATTAACAAGATCACCATAAAGTACAGATTTCCATTGCCAAGGATGGATGACATTATGGACTATTTGAGTGGAGCCAAGTACTTCACCAAGATTGATCTGAAGAGTGGTTATCATCAGATTCATGTCAGAGAAGGAGATGAGTGGAAGACAACCTTCAAGACCAGAGAAGGTTTGTATGAATGGTTGGTCATGCCATTTGGGCTAACCAATGCACCAAGCACATTCATGCGATTGATGAATGAGGTATTGAAAGAATTTTTAGGCAAATTTGTCATTGTCTATTTGGATGATATTTTAATATTTAGCAGGAACCTTGGAAGAGCATCTGATGCATATCGAAGGGTTTTTGAGAAGCTACGGGAGGAGCAGTTGTTAATTAATCTGAAGAAATGTAATTTCATGAAGAAGGAGTTAGTGTACCTGGGATTTGTCATCTCAGCCGAAGGTCTAAAAATGGACCCAAAAAAAGTGAGAGCCATCATTGAATGGCCTACCCCGAGAAGCACGACTGAGGTAAGATCATTTCATGGTCTAGCAAGTTTTTACAGGAAATTCATTAGGAATTTCAGCAGTATTTGTGCACCCCTTACAGAAACAATGAGAGGGGATAAGAAAGAATTTAAGTGGACCTTAGGAGCAGATAAGAGCTTTGATATGTTGAAGAAGAAGGTTACAGAGCAACCTATTTTGGCACTTCCAGATTTTAATAAGGTATTTCAGGTAGACTGTGATGCTAGTGGTAGTGCCATAGGAGCTGTTATGAGTCAAGAAGGTAAACCTGTTGCTTACTTTAGTGAGAAACTCAATGATGCTAGAAAGAAGTATTCAGTTTATGATCAAGAGTTTTATGCTATAGTTCAGGCTCTAAAGAAGTGGCGACATTACTTGTTGCCAAAAGAGTTTGTTCTATATACTGATCATCAGGCCTTACAGTATATTAATAGCCAAGGGAAGCTAAATCAGAGGCACCTAAAGTGGGTTGAGTTTCTACAGAGTTATACCTTTGTGTTGAAGCACAGGAGCGGAAGGTCAAACAGAGTTGCGAGATGCCTTAAGTAGAAGGCAGTGTTTGTTGACAGAAATGAAGGTGGAAGTGGTAGGATTTGATGAACTGAAGGGTTTGTACCCTGAAGATCCTGATTTTGTAGAAGCCTGGAAGGCTTGCTTGGCACCTGTTACTTTGGACAGGACCAAGTGGTTGGATTTTCTGATCCAAGATGGAATGTTGTTTAGAGGAGGTCAATTATGCATTCCACGGAGTTCAATGAGGGAGAATCTGATAAAGGAGAAGCATAGTGGGGGACTAGCTGGACATTTTGGTCGAGATAAGACCATTGCCCTTGTTAGTGAAAACTACCATTGGCCACAGTTGCAGCAAGATGTGACTAAATTTGTGCAGGGTTGTAGAGTATGTCAGATGGCTAAGGGAGTGAGACAGAATACAGGATTGTATCAGCCATTACCTATACCAGAGAGACCATGGGAGGACATCAGTATGGATTTTGTTCTTGGCCTACCAAGGACACAACGAGGGAGTGACTCCATTTTTGTTGTGGTTGACAGGTTTTCGAAGATGGCTCATTTTATTCCATGTCAAAAAATGAGTGATGCAGTTCATGTTGCAGGCTTGTTTTTCAAGGAGGTGGTACGCCTTCATGGTCTACCCAAGAGTATAGTATCTGACAGAGATACCAAATTTGTGGGTTATTTCTGGAGGACTTTGTGGAAGCAGCTGAAAATGGATTTGAAGTTCAGTTCTGCATACCATCCACAGACTGATGGACAAATAGAGGTGGTGAACAGAAGTTTGGGTAATCTTCTAAGATGCCTGGTAGGAGATAAGCCCAAAGGATGGGATTTGATTTTGCCACAGGCAGAATTTGCTTACAACAATTCCATCAATAGAAGTACTGGTAAATCCCCATTCCAGATTGTGTATGGGAACAACCCAAGGAATGCTTCTGAGTTGAGAACGATGGGTAAAGGAGAAAAGAGTAGTGCTGAGGCTGAAGATTTTGCAGAGCACATAAAGAGTTTACATGAAGAGGTAAAACAACATATCAGTAAGATGAATACTCAGTACAAAGCCAAAGTCGATCAGAAGTGGCGTTTCAAGGAGTTCCAAGTGGGAGATGAGGTCATGGTTCACTTGAGAAAGGAAAGGTTTCCTAGCAAAACCTACAACAAGCTGAAGATGAAGAGGTTTGGACCATGCAGGATCATAGGTAAAAGAGATTCGAGAAATGCCTATGAAGTGGAACTGCCAAGCGAGCTGAATATATCACCTATTTTTAATATTTTAGACTTGGTAGAATACCATGAAGGAGGTAGTAGTGAGACACCAAGAACAGATTTGTGGGGTATTCCAACATCTACTCCAGCAACAGACGAGATCGAGGAAATACTAGACACTCGAGCAGGCAGAAGTACCAGGAACAGGCAGTATTCTGAATATCTGGTCAAGTGGAAGGGCAGGCCTATCGAAGATGCAACTTGGTTGTCAAAAGTAGAGGTCGACCGCCTGGGTCTTCCTCCAATAGTACAGAAGTGAAGGACACTTCTCAATCCACCCCGGGTGTCTGATGCAGGAGCATCCGATGGCAGCAGAGCAATCTTGCATCAACAAAAAAAAATTCCAAGTGTTTGCTTTGATGTCACGATATCACGACAAAGAAAAGTGTCACGATATCACGACATGTCACATTTTCGCGACTCAGGAAGGAGAGAGAAGGCGCGACAAAAATGTCACGATTTCATGACATGTCACGAAATCACGACCGAAGCAGAAGAGGGAAGGTGCCCCGAAGAAAATGTCATGATTTCATGACATGTCATGAAATCGTGAAAGAGAGAGAAGGCATGTCGGAATCAGAAAAGAGAGGAAGGGTAAGAAGAAAAATGTCATGAAATCATGATCGAAGCAGGAGTGGGAAGGTGCCGGAGGAAATGTCATGATTTCGTGACATGTCACGAAATCGTGACCGAAACAAGAGAGAGAGGGCATCCAAAGAAAAATGTCGTGAAATCACGACCAAAAGAAGACAGGAAGGGCCAGGAGAAAATGTCATGATTTTATGACATGTCATGAAATCATGACCGAAAGAAGATAGGAAGGGTCGGAGAAGAAAATGTCATGATTTCGTGACATGTCATGAAATCGTGATCGAAGGAGCAGGAAGAAAGCCAAGAATAAAACTGTCATGATATCGTGACATGTCACGATTTCGTGACCCGAAGCAGAGGGTGAAAGCGGAAGGCAAAGCTATTGCGATATCATGACATGTCACGATTTCATGACCCAAGAGGTGAGAAGGAAGCAAGAAGGAAGAATGTCATGATATCGTGACATGTCACGATTTCGTGACCCGAGAGACGAGGAGGAGGCAGAAAGGAAGATGTCATGATATCGTGACATGTCACGATTTCGTGACCGAAAAGGAGAGAGAAGAGCCAAAAAGGAAGATGTCATGATATCATGACATGTCACGATATCGGAAGAGAAGAAGAAAAGTGATATCGTGACATGTCACGATATCATGACCCGAAGGAGGAGAAGACAGTGAGAAAGGAAAATGTCATGATATCATGACATGTCGCGACATCGCGACCCGAAGGAGAAGAAGACAATGAGAAAGAAAACTGTCACGATATCGCGACATGCATGATATCACGACCCAAAGGAGAAGAAGGCAGCGAGGAAGAAAAATGTCATGATATCGCGACATGTCACGATATCATGACTGGTTCTCGATTCGAAAAGGCACGCGTTCCCAGACGGTGTTTCTCGAGGTGGTCCAGGCCGCATTTATGCATGATTTCTTGCCCGGTAAGCTTGCTGAGCATGGCGGCCACTCGAAGGCTGCGCCCAGAAGTCAGAGACGTTTAGACGGCTCATCAATGCGCGTTTCCATGGCTAATCCGGTGGCAGTTGCCAGTTGAGGAAAAGGATGTGAAGATTCAGTCACGAAGGCAGAGGAAGGATGTATTCTTCCAGGTGGGTCATTAATGGCCTAGAGGGTCGGGACCTCGAAAGAAATGCAGACATTGCTATAGAAGCAGGTGGTGAATCTGGATAGAAGGGGGATGAAGGACTGGAAGAAACTACGCCTGCGGGCTAGTATTGTAATTTCTTTGAAGTTTAATGAATGAGATTTGATTGATTTCCTATGTCGATTATTTAGCTTTTATAATTGTATAAGTTGTATGATGGTTGTACTATGTGCCTCTTAATAAATATTGATGTGTTTGTTTAGCCTCTATTTGAAGATGTTGTAGAACATGCATGTATGTGAATCACATTCTTAATAATTTACGGTTATGTTAGATGGATGGTGAATTTTGTTAAAATCATTTTGCTAAACTAGATAATTGTCTCAATTACTATTTTTTTAGCCTTGAAATTCTTAATTATGTCTTTGTTGATTTGAATAAATGATCTATAATATTGTAAGGTAACTAGTCTGTTAAGCATTTTAATTGATTTGAGAGTGCAAGACTCATAATTTATGTCTCTTGTGTGGCTGAATCTTGACCCAACTTAATTCTACCTTCTAACTATTATAATTTCTTTCTTTAGTATTTAACCCCATATTTAGTTTAATTAGCATCATAAGGATCTGGCCTACTTTAGAGGTTGACTCAAAAGTTATTTTGGGTCTTCCAATCTTGGTCGAGATCTTAAGGGTGCATCTCATCCACATAGGCATATTTTAGACCAAGACTAATCTCTTCTTAGTTAAACCTTATTTTTATTTGTAATTTACCTATAGATGACTTATTATGTTGGCTTATGTTAAACTTTATGATGTAGAGGTTTTTGGTATTACTATAAATATCCCCTCACACTCCTTTAATTTTTAGAGTGTTGCGTAATATTATCTATAGATAGTGATTATTTATTGTGCCCACAAGCACCCACCATATCTTTATCCCTTTCATTTTATGCAAAAAAAGAAAACCAAAATAGTGGGGTATTGCTTTAAGTTCACCCATATTCTCACCTACATACACTATTTGAAACTATTGGGTAGTATCCACCTTTTTCCATGGTATTAAGGATATAATTTGATAGAAAGTTGACATGCTTAATACCTATGCTCTAAAAGATGCTCAATGAATAGCTTTGGTGATAGAACTAAAGCTCATCACTTATCACAAGTGGACTAATGATCATTGATCTTGATTTTTCTATCACCAAGTTGAAAACTAGAGAAGGTTGAAAATCAGAAATGGTAGCCTCTTCTGATGAAAAAAAAGAATAATCTCATTTTTGAAAATCCTTTATGAACGCAATTGAGACAAAAGTTGGTTGAAAATAAAAAATAGTGGCCTCTTCTGTAAAAATAAAATAAAATAATAATTCAATTGTGAAAAATTCCTTGGGGTGCTATTGAGTCAAGGCTTGCATGAAAAACAGTTTATGACATGTTTACCTTGAATATTTTTCAACATTTGTACAAAGTCTAATTACTGCATCTATGTATTTTTTAGATTTCAGAAATCATAAATGTGCGATCAACAAATAATCCAAAAATGTTCATGAAATCTCTTCAATAGTAAGGTATGCATTTTCTTCAAATTTTACTATTGGTTAGCCTTAGCATTGCATGGATAGTAATTAAATGCTTGGAATACTTATGTATATAAATGGTAAACTTAAACACCCTACTAAGTACTCCTAAAAGTTGTTTTTATATACCTTTGGTTATGGGAGATTCATATTTGAAAATTTTGAAAAAGAGTTGCTCTAGATGCTTTGGTATAACAGTTGTGTATGAAAAGTTTGAAAATAAAGGCATGGGAGAGCTTAGCATAGTTGTGCAAGAATAAAGTACATAAAAAAACAAAAACAAATGCTGAAAAAATTAAACTGCATAACTTTTTGGTCCATTTTTTAAGCTCCTGCAACAATCCAGTACAAAACAGTGTATTCGACTTATGTCTTGGCACATTACAGGTGTATTTGGTCTAGCTTTGAAACACTTAGGTCTAAAAATGGATTTTTAGGTAAAGCTCTACAACATCACAAGTAAAAGTGCTTCGAAATATGTAGAATCATAGAATTGCTAGAAAATAATGTCATTGGTTTCAAAATAGCAAGCTAGAAAATTACAGGAGTGTAGTGAAAATTGTAGAAAAAATGTAGTTTGAACATATTTTTGTTGATAATGAGCCAAAACAAGGATATGAGGTAACCACTAGTAGGATAGAGACCTTTAGGGTAAATATTAATGACAAGGCTACTCCTGAACCTAAGAAAACCCCATAATCCTCCTATGGTCCACCAGCTACCAGAACTAGGGCACAAAAAAGAGAAGAGTTGAAGGTAGCCCTACAACAAAACCTAGGGCCAAGAGGGTAATTTTTAAAAAACCCGAGGACACTGAGATGTTTGCTCAGATAGAAAAACCTGCACAACCAAATCCTTCTAGTTCTAAAACAATTGGGGCACATGCTAAAGCAATCAATTTATCACTACATAAGAAGATGAAACTGGTTTCCTATCTAGTATTATTATAATTGGCCATAGGTTGGACTGAAATTGGAGGTTGCTTCACCTATTGTTGTTGTTCTTCTTCTTCTTGAGGAAATTCTGAGCAGGACCAAGCAACAAATTTTGTGTTTGACCTTCATATCTTTGTTGTCCCTGGTATGGTTGGTATTGCTATCCCCAATTTTGTTCATGATATTGTGCTTGCATCCATGGTGGATTGTGTTGATTCCATTGTGGATTCATCCACCCATATTGTGACCAATATTGAGAAGATGTCCATGGAGGTTGACTCTAGGATTTTTGTGGTGGTTTTGAGTAACCCCATGGCATAATCCAAGGATTTTATCACCAATTTATGGGAAAACATGGGGCATTTTTATATTATAAAAAAATTCCCTCTTATCTTTTCCCAACAAATTTGAGTTCTTTTTTTTGTGTTTCCAAGACATTTTTTAGTCGTGGAAGTAAATGATATTGTTCAATGACATATCCTTTTGAAAAAAGACTACAAATAATAGATATAGAGTTTTTTTTTAAAGGACAGTCTTGAAGAGCATGCTTATTTCTGCATCTCAAATAGTAAATGGCTAGGGGTTCTGCAGATTTGGTTTTTGCATTCATTTCCCCTAGCATAGTACTTAGATGTACAAGGATGTAAGTTTTTAAGTTGGAAAATTCTTCCATTAGCTCTTTTGAATCACTACCATTACTACTCCACTTTCGTCTTCTTTTTCTTGTGTAGGAGTAATTTTTACATAGTTCTAAAATCTCATTAATGTCAAGGATACTCACATCTCCCTTGCCCATTAAATATAAAACTTCTCTAGATTCATATTGTAATCCTCTTAAAAATATGGGCTTGCCTATTTCTAATTCAATAGGCCCACATATCTTTTGCACAAAATTAAACCTATCCAAGTAATTCTCCAAAGTTTCATCTTCTTCTTGTTTGATTATGAATAATTCATCCTTCCTGTTTTCACTTGGTAGTATTCTTGGTACTTGTCCAAAAATACTTCCTCTATTTCTTCCTAGGTTCGGATTGATTTAGATGCTAAAATCATAAAACAATGTAAAGCTATGTCTTTGAGTGTGGAAGATAATAATTTAAGTTTTTGGTTGTCATTTGTGTAATCGTATGTTTGACATACAACATTGAATTCAAATACCAATTGATCAAGATCTTTGGATGCACTTCCCGATGGAATCGAAGGTGAAATTATTTTCATTGGAGAGTAGGATTGTCCCCATGAGTGTGATCATTACTACCCCTATCTGGGTTCCCTTGTATCTTTTCCATTATGTCTTCCTAACAACTAGTATAGATTTATTTAAACTATCATGTTGGTAAGAATATATCAGGGGTAGGTGAGGAGGTACTAGTAATTTGCTCCTCTTGTAATTATCTCTTAGGAGATACACTTCCTGACGATGAGGGTGGTGGTTCTTTTTTAACAACCTTAGGAATCTCAAATACAAGTAATTCATCCCCTTGGTGTGAATATTGCCTTTCTGTGGTAGGTAAAGGGTTTGTTTTAATAAATCATCATTTTTTGTCCCTTAACCTATTCATTCATTCTCTACTTGTGTCCGAATGGTCAGAAATGCAACTATCAGCTACACAACTATGTTTATGCAAGTGGTTTTTTCAAGAATTACTCCAAGGTTTGTTTATCACAACTTGACACAATTATAATTGCATGAAGGTGGCTTTATTGATGCTACCTCATCCTAGGAACTTATTTAAGGTAGTAAAACACTTTAAAACTTAAAACGATGCTCAATGAATAGCTTTGGTGATAGAACTGAAGCTCGTCACTTCTCATAAGTGGAATAATGATCATTGAGCTTGATTTTTCTATCGCCAAGTTGATGAGGTTGATTTATTGATGCTACCTCATCCTAGGAACTTATTTGAGGCAGGAAAACACTTTAAAATTTCTCAACTAATCCGATTTCATAAAGCCTTAATTTACTAACTATTTTTATTATGCATTTTTATTGCTAAAAATAATGCAAAATAACCATAAAAACTACATAAAACCTATATAAATAGCAACATATCATTTTCTGCAATTACTATGTTAACTTCAATATAAACATCAATAATTATTAAATTAATTAGCATATTTTAGGTAAAATAGGAATATTTTATGTTTAAAAAAACTAAAATAATAAGTCATTTTATGACCTCATCATTCCTCTTGCTTATACTGATGCATGTCCTCATGCATCCTAGTGAGCCATAGCAATATTTAGGTCTAGCCTTGTGAATAAAATTTTTCTATAAACCAAATGTAAAATTGTTGAAATTGTTGAAATGGTTGAAATGCTAAAATTCTTGCAATTTTAGAAAAATATTGAAAGTGTTGAAATTGTTGCAATTTTTTAAAATGTTGAAAATGCTCTAATTCTAAAATTGTTAAAAATGTTGAAATTCTAAAATTATTGCAATTTTTTGAGAAATAATAAAAATTTTGAAAAATGCAATGTTGCAATTTTTTGAAAAATGTTGAAGATGTTGCAATTTTTGAAATCATTGTAAACCTATCATTGAGCTTCAGTTGTGAGAAGGTTGAAAATAAAAAATGGTGGACTCTTCTGATAAAAAGAATAATATTGATTGTGGAAATCGTTTATGAATGCAATCGAGACAAAAGTTGGTTGAAAACTAGAAATGGCGGCCTCTTCTATATAAAAAAAATAAATAAATAATTCAATGGTGAAAACCTCCTTGGGGCACTATTGAGCCAAGGCTTGCGTGAAAACTAGTTTTCGACATTTTACCTTAAATACTTTTCAGCATTTGTACAAAGTCTAAAAATTGCATCTATGTATTTTTTAGATTTTAAAAATCATAAGTGTGTGATCAACAAATAATCCAAAAAGGTGCGTGAAATCTCTTCAACAGTAAGGTATGCATTTTGTTCAAATTTTACTATTACTTGGCCTTAGAATTGCATGAATAGTAATTAAATGCTTGGCACACTTATGTATATAAATGGTAAACTTAAACACCCTACTAAGTACTCCCAAAAGTTGTTTTTGTATACCTTTCGTTATGGGAGTTTCATATTTGAAAATTTAAAAAAAAAAGAAAAAAAGTTGCTCTAGATGCTTCAGTATAAGAGTTGTGTATGAAAGGGTTGAAAATAAGGGCATTGGAGAACTCAGTATAGTTGTGCAAGAATAAAGTATATAAAAAAAAGTAGACAAAATGTTGAAAAAAATTAAACTACACAACTTTCTAGACCATTTTTTTGAAGAACACAAGCTTATACTGAGAGGGGGGTGAACAGTATAAGACCACTTTTTACTTTTCTTTCCCAATCAATATTATGCAATGTATAGATAGCAATATCAACAATAGTAATCAAAGCAATGCACAAATCACCACACACAATAGAGACACCAAATTTATGTGGTTCACCCAATGTGGGCTACTCCACGGAGAAAATATTTCACTAAAATTTTCTCAATCAATCTCTTGGGAATCCTTTCCCTATTACAATGTTTATGGACCTCTATCCAAAGGAGACACCAATCCCCTAATCAAGTTAGTGGATCTCTATCCACAGGAGACACCAATATCCTAACTCTGCTCTGGCTGGTGATCCTCTAGAAGACCTCTGCCTCCACTACCCTTAGAAAATGGAACTCTATCCATAGAAGACACCTGTCCTCCCTACTATGGCTGGAGACCTCTATCCTCAACTCTATCACCTCCAAAGCTCTATCTCAAATATGCACTAAACACAGTCCTTCGGTCTAGCACAAATCTATCCTCAATATCTATCTCTGGTCTGGCACAAACCTATCCTCAAATCTGCACCAAACTCTATCCTCGAATCTGTACTAAACACAGTCCTTTGATCTAGCACAAATTTATCCTCAATATCTATCCTCAAGCCTTAACTCAAAGCTTGACTCAATCTCAAATCAACTCTATTGGATCTGCCCCAAACCTTAACTCAAGGTTTGAACAAATCAATCAATCAACTCTGCTCTCAAGTCTTCTCAAAGACTTATCTCAAATCTACCTTGTAAGCTTCCACAAAATCTCACACTAATCTGTCCACAAGTTCTCTCTAGAACTTGTCCAAATCTGCTCTACAAGTCCTCACTAGAACTTGTCCAAATCTGCTCAATAAGTCCTCACTAGGACTTATCCAAATCTGCTCTCAATCTGTATTGTAAGCTTCCACAAAAGCTCACACAAATTTGTCCACAAGTCTTCTCAAAGACTTACCTCAAATCTGCTCAACAAGTCCACACTAGAACTTGTCCAATCTCATAGAAACATAAAGAGAATTGTTAGAGACTCAATATGCTTCATATTCACTTCAATACTCAATCACTTTCAATCACTCTTTTAGAAACATATAGAGAATTAATGTTAGAGACTATACTCACATTCACCTCAATACTCAATCACTTTCAATCACTCTCTTAGAAACATATAGAGAATTGTTAGAGACTCAATATGCTTCACACTCATCAAGACTCTCAATCTCTTTCTCAACTCAATTCAGAATATAGAATAATTTGTTTTATAGAACTTGAGCTATCACTTCACACATCCACTTGACTAGGCTCAACCAACTCTATTCAATCAATCACTCAATGAAATAATCCTTACTCACAAACCCTAGTCCAAGCATATGAACACTCACTCAAAATGTTTCCAACAATGCTTATCTACCAACCTCACATAACAATGATACTCATGATCTTTGCAAACCCTAGTTCAAGTTCTTCACTCAATCAATGGCTTCAACAACAATGCTTATCAAACAAGGTTTTATCAACAACTCTTTATTCCAAAACCTTGAAGCATTAATTCAAAATACACTCAACAAGGAAACCTAATTAAGTCCTTTTCACTCCAAAGTTGTTTTTCAGAAAACCAACCAATCAACTCAACCAAGGAAGAATATGCCCATACCTTTTTCTTTGATGTAGGATGACCTTCAAAACCTAGATCAAATATCACAACTTTCTTTGCCAAGTACAAAGGGTTAGATGACAAGAATTATCACCCTAACACTTTTCACAAAATACAATGATAACTCAAATCCAAAATACACCTTATTGCTCCATCTCAATAATAAATTCCAACATCATAATTTTCATCAAAAACTCTTTAATAAAATATAACTCAATTACTACTTATAACTCCTTTCTCAAATTGCACTTATCAAATAAAATACTTTATAAAATAATGCAATTTATTCTTCTAAGATAAAAATTAATTACCTTAGTTTTACTTTATCAAAAACTACCTTTTATCATGCCCAAAAATCACTTTAGCTTATAAGTAAATAATCCACTTTTAATCATCACCTTATCCCTCCTAATATTCTCACACAACCTTAGGGCAAACAAAAATTAAAAAAAAATAATACCTTGCCCCTTAGTGGGATTTGAACCCAAGATGCTGCCTCCCAAGTACTCTAAGTCATGGCCTTGGCTTCAATGTGAGCTAAGCGCTCACGTGGGAGCTAGAGTACCCAAGCACTCTATTATCCTTTTCGCTGCCACCAAAACTAAAAGCAAAAGGGTTTCAACACTTTGTTGTTATCGGGTTTCGAACTCGTGACCTTCCTTCCACTAAGACCAAGCCAAATGCCACTCGAGCTAGCCATCGAATGGTGCTAGAAGGTAATACACCAGTCTTTCTGAAACTCCACAAAATCTAAATTTTCACAGTGCACTAATCTTCCTTCCAGAATATCTTTCAAATTTGAAAGCATATATATTTTGCCTTAGCAAAGGCAATATTTATATTGCCTTGTTGTTTCTTTCAACACGTCGGTGGAGGTAACTTCAATTTGCACGTCGATGGAATAGCTTTAGTGTTTGACCTAATTAATAAATAAATATTTATTTTATAAAATTTAAATTCATTTGAATTTAAATATTTTATAAATTAAATATTTAACCTTCCTTTAGACTTTTTAATGTGGAATAAAAAGCCTCCTTGGGTCTTTATGAAAACCTTTTATTTTTCCAATCCATGGTTTTTAATAAAAACCTTTTACTTATGCTTCTTATAATATCAAAAATGAATATTATGAAGCTCTTTTGCCATCAACCTTTGCATTGCTCCTTTTGACCTCTTGGCATCAATGGTGGTTCACTCCTTGATATTAATGACAACCTCATGCCTTGACATCAATGACAACTTTATGGACTCAAAATGTCCAACAATCTCCCCCTTTGTCATTGATGGCAACCCAATAACTTTTTACCATTTCCTTGACCTTTTTATTTTTCTCCCCTTGGGAAATTTCTCTCTCCTTAAACCAAATCTCTCCCCTTACTCAAATACCAAATTTCTCCCCCTTACTCAAATCTCTCCCCCTTTGACATCAATGGCAAAGGGTCACCTTTGGGGCTCGGGGCTAAGAATGAGTCTCTTAGCTTAGCCCCTCCCCCACCTCCTCTTGAGGTGGTTAATTATGGGGTGGGAGTATTTCTACTCCCATCAAGCATTGGTCTTTACCTTTATCCTCTTTCCTTCTCATCTGATCCTTCTGATTTCTTTGACTATTCCTATTTATGTCCATATTCCTGTTCCTTTATTCCTATTCATGCTTGATTCTGGAATGTTTGCTCTACACCACTTTGTTGTATGTCCATAATTATTGCACTTATAACACTTAATGTTATTATTCCTTGGAGGTGCAAATATCTTAGGATTTCTCCTAGTGAAGCCATATCCTTTTCTTTCATGAACCCTGCAATTCATTGCCTTGTGACCAAACTGATTACATGAGTAGCAATACCCATGGAAAAGTTATTTGTTCCCATATTCTTGTCTTTCATGTGTCCTGCACTATGAAGCCATGTGCCCAAACCTATGACATGAAAAACATCTTCCATTGAAGTTTCCTTGTCTTGACCTCATTGGTCTCTTAGTCTCTCTTAACCTATTCTGATTGTTGTTCCATCTGTTTCTTCTTTGTGCATTGTTCCTTTCCTTGTTGAAATTTTTGTTGTCCAACTCATCCTTAGATGTCTCACTTTCTCTTACATTATATTCTTCTAAAGTTTCTTCTCCTTCAGAACTTGAGGTTGACTCTCTTCTCATTTCTTTTGATCCTATTCAAAACCAAGACCTATTTTGTTTGTTGACCTTCTTTGTACCTTGATAATTTTATCCACAATATTTGAGCTCTTTCTAAACTTGTGTAGGTTATTCTTGGATTTTTCTAAATCTTCCCTTAGTAGAGCCACTTCTTGTTCTAACCTTTCACATTCTAAGACCTTTGCTTCTAACTTATCCTTGAACTTCTTTGTCTTAGCCATTGACTTGTTTAGATCCTCTATAATATTTCTTCTCTCTTCATCACATTCTTGAAACTGAAATTCAAGTTTAGAGTTTTGCTTTCTTACCTTCTTTATTGTTTCAAGAGCATAAATAAGTTCTGCCTTAAGATCATATCCTTATTTATCTGATTCTTCCTCTATTTGTTTGCCTTTGTCTACATCTTCATTTTCTTTTGACTTGTCTTCTATAGGATCACCTTCTTCTTCTTCTAGTGCCATTAGAATATTTTCTTCTGGTCCTTCAAGTGTATCCTCATATTCATCATCACTAAAACTATAACCATTCCTTGTACAACTATCTTCAAGATGTCCAAAGTTACCACATCTAAAACACTTGAGAATTATTGGTGACCTTTTCTTGACTTCTTTTTCTTCAATCATAAATAGGACTTCATCTTTATCATTATCTGAGAAACTAGTATCACTATCACTTGAGTACTTACTTGCCTTGTCTGCATAGTAGCTCCTCTTTTGCCTTTGAAAGAACTTCTTTCCTTGTTTGCTTTGTCCATCCTTACTTTTCTTTTGGTACCTATATCTTTCTGATTCCCTATTCTTGTGATCCTATTTTTCTTCATCATTGTTATTTTTAGCTTCTTGACAATCAGTTGCATAGTGACCATACTTTCCACAATTGAAACATCTAACATATTTTGTATCTTTAAATCTTCTTGAATCCTTATTCCTTCTACCATAATTAGCTTCTTCATCACTGGATGACTCATTGCTTGATTCTGACTTCTTACCCTTTGTCTTCTTGATTGCTTTGAAGGTTGCTTCCTTCTGGGGATTAGGTTCTTTTGTTCTTAACTCAAAAGTTGTAAGAATACCAAGCAACATATCTCTTGTCAAAGAATCACCATCCTTTGATTCTTCTATAGCAAAAATATTTTCACTAAATATTTTTGGAAGAGATCTTAAGACCTTATCACAAACATCTGATTCTTCAACCTTAAGTCCAAGTCCTTGCATAGCATTAACAACCTCATCAACTCGAAGTAGATAAGTACTAATGTTTTCCTCATCCTTCATTCTTAACTCTTCAAATTGTCCTTTGAGATTTCGTATCTTTGCTTTCTTGACACCTTTATCTCCTTCATATATACTTTGCAACTTATCCCAAATTCCTTTTGCATCTTGATAATGCATAACTTTTATGGACTCTATTCTATGCAAACCTCTCAAAATTGCATTCATTGCTTTTGAATTGTAATGTTGTAGAAGCTTACCTTCCTTATCTGTAGGTGGATCAACTGGAGGTATGTATCCATTTTCCACTGCTTCCCAAATTTCATTGCCAAGTGCCATCAAGTGAATCTTCATTCTCATACTCCAATATATATAATCACTTCCATAAAATATTGGTGTAGGATTATCTGAGGACACATTCTTAGAATCCATTGTGTTCTTGAAAGTTTTTCCTTCAAGTTGTTAAACTCTTTCGAAGGAACCCGCTCTGATACCAATTGAAGAACACAAGCTTATACTTGAGAGGGGGGTGAACAGTATAAGACCACTTTTTACTTTTCTTTCCCAATCAATATTATGCAATGTATAGATAGCAATATCAATAACAATAATCAAAGCAATGCACAAATCACCACACACAATAGAGACACCAAATTTATGTGGTTCACCCAATGTGGGCTACTCCACGGAGAAAATATTTCACTAAAATTTTCTCAATCAATCTCTTGGGAATCCTTTCCCTATTACAATATTTATGGACCTCTATCCAAAGGAGACACCAATCCCCTAATCAAGTTCGTGGATCTCTATCCACAGGAGACACCAATCTCCTAACTCTACTCTGGCTGGTGATCCTCTAGAAGACCTCTGCCTCCACTACCCTTAGCAAATGGAACTCTATCCATAGAAGACACCTATCCTCCCTGCTCTGGCTGGAGACCTCTATCCTCAACTCTATCACCTCCAAAGCTCTATCTCAAATCTGCACTAAACATAGTCCTTCGATCTAGCACAAATCTATCCTCAATATCTGTCTTTGGTCTAGCACAAACCTATCCTCAAATCTACACCAAACTCTATCCTCGAATCTATACTAAACATAGTCCTTCGGTCTAGCACAAATCTATCCTCAATATCTATCCTCAAGCCTTAACTCAAAGCTTGACTCAATCTCAAATCAACTCTATTGGATCTACCCCAAACCTTAACTCAAGGTTTGAACAAATCAATCAATCAACTCTGCTCTCAAGTCTTCTCAAAGACTTATCTCAAATCTGCCTTGTAAGCTTCCACAAAAGCTCACACTAATCTGTCCACAAGTCCTCTCTAGAACTTGTCCAAATCTTCTCTACAAGTCCTCACTAGAACTTGTCCAAATCTGCTCAATAAGTCCTCACTAGGACTTATCCAAATCTACTCTCAATCTGTATTGTAAGCTTCCACAAAAGCTCACACAAATCTATCCACAAGTCTTCTCAAAGACTTACCTCAAATCTGCTCAACAAGTCCACACTAGAACTTGTCCAATCTCATAGAAACATAAAGAGAATTGTTAGAGACTCAATATGCTTCACATTCACTTCAATAATCAATCACTTTCAATCACTCTTTTAGAAACATATAGAGAATTTTTAGAGACTCAATATGCTTCACATTCACCTCAATACTCAATCACTTTCAATCACTCTCTTAGAAACATATAGAGAATTGTTAGAGACTCAATATGCTTTCACACTCATCAAGACTCTCAATCACTTTCTCAAATCAATTCAGAATATAGAATAATTTGTTTTATAGAACTTGAGCTATCACTTCACACATCCACTTGACTAGGCTCAACCAACTCTACTCAATCAATCACTCAATGAAATAATCCTTACTCACAAACCCTAGTCCAAGCATATGAACACTCACTCAAAATATTTCCAACAATGCTTATCTACCAACCTCACATAACAATGATACTCATGATCTTTGCAAACCCTAGTTCAAGTTCTTCACTCAATCAATGGCTTCAACAACAATGCTTATCAAACAAGGTTTTATCAACAACTCTTTATTCCATAAAAACCTTGAAGCATTAATTAAAAACACAACTCAACAAGGAAACCTAATTAAGTCCTTTTCACTCCAAAGTTGTTTTTCAGAAAACCAACCAATCAACTCAACCAAGGAAGAATATGCCCATACCTTTTTCTTTGATGTAGGATGACCTTCAAAACCTAGATCAAATATCACAACTTTCTTTGCCAAGTACAAAGGGTTAGATGACAAGAATTATCACCCTAACACTTTTCACAAAACACAATGATAACTCAAATCCCAAATACACCTTATTGCTCCATCTCAATAATAAATTTCAACATCATAATTTTCATCAAAAACTCTTTAATAAAATATAACTCAATTTCTACTTATAACTCCTTTCTCAAATTGCACTTATCAAATAAAATACTTTATAAAATAATGCAATTTATTCTTCTAAGATAAAAATTAATTACCTTAGTTTTACTTTATCAAGAACAACCTTTTATCATGCCCAAAAATCACTTTAGCTTAAAAGTAAATAATCCACTTTTAATCATCACCTTATCCCTCCTAATATTCTCACACAACCTTAGGGCAAACAAAAATTAAACCAAAAATAGTACCTTTGCCCTTAGTGGGTTTTGAACCCACGACGCTGCCTCCCAAGCGCTCTAGCCGTGGCCTTGGCTACCACGTGAGCTAGCGCTCACGTGTGAGCTAGAGTGCCCAAGCACTCTACTCTCCTTTCTGCTGCCACCGAAAACAAAAAACCAAAAGGGCTTCAACACTTTGCTGCCATCGGGTTTCGAACCCGTAACCTTCCTTCCATAAGAGCCAAGCCAAATGCCACTCGAGCTAGCCACCGAATGGTGCTAGAAACAATACACCACGTTTTCTTAAACTCCACGAAATCCAAATTTTCACAGCGCACGAATTTCCTTAGCACATTTTTCAAATTCTGAAAGCATGTCTTTTGCCTTAGCAAAGGCAATATTTATATTGCCTTGTTGTTTCTTTCAACATGTCGGTGGAGGTAACTTCAATTTGCACGTCGGTGGAATAGCTTTAGTGTTTTGCTATTTCAAATAAATAAATATTTATTTATAAAATTTAAATTCAATTTGAATTTAAATATTTTATAAATTAAATATTTAACCTTCCTTTAGACTTTTTAATGTGGAATAAAAAGCCTCCTTGGGTTTTTATGAAAACCTTTTATTTTGCCAATCCATGGTTTTTAATAAAACCTTTTACTTATGCTTCTTATAATATAAAAAATGAATATTATGAAGCTCTTTTGCCATCAACCTTTGCATTGCTCCTTTTGACCTCTTGGCATCAATGGTGGTTCACTTCTTGGTATTAATGACAACCTCATGCCTTGACATCAATGACAACTTTATGGACTCAAAATGTCCAATATTTTTATGCTTCTACAACAATCTTGCACAAAACAATCTATTCTATCTATGTTTTGGAACATTGCAGGTGTATTTTATCCAGATCTAAAACACACAGGTTTGAAAATAGAGTTGTAGGTAGAGCTCGACAACATCACAGGTAAAAGTTCTTCAGAACATGTAGAATCATATAATTACTGGAAAATAATACATTTGGTTTCAAAATAGCAAGTTGGAAAATTACAGGAGTGCAGTTAAAAAAAGTTGTAGAAAAAAATGTAGTTTGAACAAATTTCTATTGAGAATGAGCCAAAACAAGGATATAAGGTAACCAGCAGTGGGGCATATATATTTAGGGTAAACATTGATGATAGGGCTACTCCTGAACCTGAGGGAACCCCATCATCCTCCCATGGTCCACCAACTAAAAAAACTAGGGCACAAAGAAAGAGAAGAACTGAAGGTAGCCCTATAGCAAAACCTAAGACCAATAGGGTAATTTTTTAAAAAACTGAAGGCACTGAGATGTCTTCTCAGATAGAAGAACCTGCACATCCAGAGTCTTTTAGTTTTAAAATAATTGGGGTACAAGTCAAAACAACCAATTTGTCATCTACAAAGGAATATGAAACTGACTACACAAATAGGTTTGTACAAAGAAAAATTTTAGAAAAAGAGCAAACTGGTGGAATGGAGAAATTAGGGGCACAACCATTGAGAAGGTCCACCAGCCAGAGGAGAAAATTTGCTATAGAGGAACTTGCTAAGATAGGGAAGAAAGAGGTTGAGAATCAGACAAAACCACCTTCACCCCCTCCTATGAGAAGAAGTTTAAGGAGGAAGCAACAAGAAATTGCTATAACTCAAGAAACAACATCCACTACACCATCTAGAACAAGAAGAAGGAGTAAATTGATTTTGTAGGAGGATGAAGATGATGTTGCTGAGGAAATACCAATTTAGGTAGAGGAAATATATATTCAAGAGACACCTATTCAGATGAAGGAACCACTTGTAGAGGTTGAAGAACTTGTAGAGCCAAATTCCCCACCAGTAATGGATTTGTCCACATATTCTTCAAAATATGAAGATTCTGAGGCATATGAGCCATAGGACCCTATGGAAGATTATAGGGTGATAATTAAGACCCATTAGACCTAGATTGAAAAGGGGGAGGCAACTATCAAAGAAAAATATGAATATATTTGTCAATTACTACAAGAATTGAATGAATTGAAAGGGAAAGTGGCACAACTTGAAAATATACCTGCAATTTCTGATTTAGTGGAAGAAGCAATAGAAATATTTCTTGGTTTCGTAGGGAAGATTCCAAAATGGGAAGCATAAGAGAATATCCCACAATTTCCCCATAGAACGGAAGAAGTCACCTTGGAGTAGGGATCTCACATTTTTATTTTTTCCATGGTTGTTTCGGTAGAACAACAACAGGAAAAATATGGAGTTGCACCTAATAAGAGGGATGGCAAAGAGCCAATGGATGTTGAAGAGAGCTCCCACCAAGGAAGGGATACTTCGAATTTGGAGCAATAACAAATTTTTTAGGAACAACTTGCAATAGAAGATACTTTGAAGCTTTTAGATGTAGCTCAGGAACATTTTGAAGTAGCTTTAGAATATTTTGAATATGAATAAGAACCTTCTAGAGAAGCTCTAGAAGATCTAGAAAAAGTGGCAAAATGTCTAGAAGAATATTTGAAATAATAGGATGAGCAAGGCACATCAACAACCGAAGTTCCTGGAGTACAAACTACTTTTATGCATGTAGGTACATCACCTAAGGCAGAAGGAAAGCAAATTTTCACAAAATCTATTAAAATAGTTTAGACTACAGAGATAGGTATTCAAGTTGAGTTACTTCCTAAACATGAACCCCCACTAGTGGTAGTGCATTAGTCGAACATGGTGTCATTAGTAGCACATAGCGAGGCCATAGCAGGTTGGGTAGCATGTTACCATGTCCTTGAATTATTCTTTGCAACAATAAATCCTTTGGAGGAGCAAAGCAAAAAATAGATTATAATAATTATAGAATTCCAAGCCAAGGTGAAGGAATTGTGCCTAATTGCTGAAAACCTGGTGCAATGCAAGAGGCCTACCAGATTATATAGTTTATTTCTTAAGGGGATATTTCTCAAGTGTCAAGTAATGAGAATTTGTTCTGGTTTATCATATGACTTATCTTCTGGCGAGGATTTCCTTGATGCATATTTGTAAAGTCCTGAGGAGTAAAAGAATTTACTATGTGAATTTTATTTGCACAAATTTGTAATGGTAGAGGATGTGTAGTTTATACCTCATATATACATAGGTGATATACAACTTAGAGATTTTATTTTCACACTATAAATCAGATGTATTGGGATCAAGAAATATAGTAGAATATGAACTATTCAGCAATTTTAGAATTTTCAACAAGTTTCAAAAAATTTAAAATTTCAAGATTTTTTAGAAATTTAAAAAAAAAAAATCAGCATTTTAGCTATTTTTAGCATTTTTCAAAAATTGCAGTAATTTTCATATTTTCATCAATTTTAGCATTTTCAGCAAATTTGCAGTAATTTCAGTGATTGCAACAATTTTAGCAATTTTCAAAAACATTGTAACAATTTCAACATTTTGAACATTTTTCAAAAATTGCAACATCTTTAGTATTTTTCAAACAATTGCAACAATTGCATTTTTCAATATTTTTAGCATTTCTCAAACAATTGCAGTAATTTCAGAATTTCAACATTTTTAGCAATTTCAAAATTGGAGCATTTTCAACATTTTTCAAAAATTGCAACAATTTTAACACTTTCAACATTTTTCAAAAAATGCAGCAATTTTAGCATTTCAACCATTTTAACAATTTCAATAATTTTATATTTGGTTGACAAAGGATGTTTTCTAGAAGGCTAGACCTGAATATTACTACGGCTCACTAAGATGCATGAGGAAAAGCATCAGGATAAGTAGGGGAGAATGACGAGGCCATAAAATGGCTCATTATTTTAGTGTTTTTACACATAAAAACTACCTATTTTGCTTAAAATATGTAAGTAGTTTAATAATTATTGAAGTTTATGTTTATGTTAACATAGTAATTGTAGAAAATGATATGTTGCTATTTGGATAGGTTTTATGTAGTTTTTATGGTTATTTTGCATGATTTTAGCAGTAAAAATGCATAATAAAAATAGTTAGTAAATAAAGGCTTTATAAAATCTGATTAGCTGAGCATTTTTAAAGTGTTTTCCTACCTCAAATAAGTTCCTAGGATGAGGTGGCATCAAGAAAGGGACATTGTAGCTAAAACAGGGCAAGAAAATCTATTGCCATAATGACAAGGCAACAACCTGTAGGTTCAAAGGAGGACAAGATTGAGCACTCATTTTTTATTTGAAAATGTCTTGGGAGCATAGATCAGACTTAAGAGGACTTGACCAAGCACTTGGAAGTGACTCAAAACCATTTTCCAACTCATTTTACACCAAGCACATTCTCACGAAGTTGCTGTCGAATTTCCTACACAAAATAGCATTTACTTGACTATTTTGAAAAGTGCAAACGATGAGCTGGAAAGGTGAAATCTTGCAGAGGCATCCCTAAAATTATTTCCAGGCATCCCATAGCAGTTTAGACATGCAAAAAGGAGGGAATATATAATTTCCAGTTCATCATTCTAAAGTTGGAAAAATTAATTAAACTGCAAAATTTTTTGAAAATAGTTTTTTGGTAGATTTTTAGGGAGACAAATGAGGATAACATATGGATAGATATAACTAATATATCATACATTTTTCTATCGATTTCCCCATCATTGGATATGAGAGAAAATGTACAACTAGATGCAAATAGTTTATGTCCTAACTTTGGACAATCTATTGCAGCATCAGAAATCAATTTTTGACAACAAATTATTTTCTAATTTTACCCCTAATTATATGAAGAACATGTTGAGTATTTAATTATAAATACTCCTTGTGTGCTCCTTTGAAAATTTAGAAGGGAAGAAAGGAAATAAGAAAATATGTATGAATTTGAAAAGGTGTAATTTTGGTAGACTGTCATAAACTTGATTGTTTCTATTTTTTGTATGCATTTTGATTAATTTGGTAGGTCAACTTATTTTCTTCTATAATTTTTTTGTTAGCTTTTGAAGCTATAAACTTAAGGAAATGTAGCCACAAGTAATGAGATAAACAAGATTTGTTATGAATATGATAATGGCTCTCAAATAAGTAAATAAATAACATGAAAAACTTCTATAATCACTCATGCAATAACCATTCATGTAAACTCACAAAAAATTGGAACTTGATACAATATGGGTAACTTTATCTACTAGTGTATGCCATGAGCAATGCATGCTTCAACATCAAATACAATGTTTTATCACATATATATATACTAGTATGTGACTCTTCACTTTCCTACCCTAAGAACACATGTGCATTCTGCATGATAGACACTTGTGCACATGCACACCTAACTAAGGACACTTGTTCTTCCTATTCTAAAGGACTCATGTACATGTGGACTACATGCACATTTACATCATTGCACATACTTGTGCATTTATTTATTTGCATAAAGTAAACACTTAAATCCTAATTTAAGATAAACTCCTAATATAATCATGTACCCATGGTGGTACATTGACATGTACCAAATAATATAATATATTCCAACATCCCCCATGTATTACATTAATTGGGTATTGAAGACTTTAGTATTCAATATGGATCTTTGTACTTCTCTTCATTCTTCAAGTGACCTAGGATTTGATCTTCTGCTTAAGCTTCATGCACTGTTACCATTTTACTTCTAATTTTATTTTCAAAGAAGTTCATACCTTTCCTGTGCCTATATCTATACCTTGAAAAATATACTTGAGAAAATTCATTAATAAATTTTCTTGTCATTGTATATATCTAATCAAATAAATGATTTATTTGTACCAAAAATATGTTTGGGAATGATTGGTTCCTCCACAAATTTTATAACTATGGAGATTGTAACATATCTCTATCTTATGCCCATATCTATTACAATGATTGCATATATTTTCTATTGCCAAATCCCTTTGACCATTTTATCCTTCATAGCAACTGTTCCTGTAAATATATGTCATTGATTTGATATCACTAGTATCTATTACAAATTTTATCTCTTGCTTATTGTTGCTAATTTTACCTATATACTCAAGATCTTCATCTCTTATCAACTTTGAACAAGCACCATTAGTATGATCAATACAATCATTATAATGATCTTTATCAACATCAATATGATCTTATGCATCACTGTATCTATCATCATCTATATCTATGCTTTCATCAATTCTAGCAACCTGAACTGTATATAAATCACTTGTATTGCATATAGCATCAATATTTGTAACAGGTTCTTCTACCTTAGTCAAGAATTCTAAATCACTAGTGTCAATGCTTGCATTGCAATATTCCCTTTTATTTTGACAAGAATCATGATTTGCATCTTTATCCATTTGAAGAAGATCACTAGTATCATAGCATGCATCAATCATCAATGGTTTTGATTCTATGGTATTGCAACATGAATCTACCATCATAGGTCTTAAGTCATTTGTATCATTAGAAGCATCTTTCATTTCTATCTTGTTCTTTACCTCTTCAACATTTTCTTGTTCTCTCATATTAGAAACATTGAGAGTGACAATTCCTTTGTAGATTATTCTCCATAGATTGATAGGTATAGTAACAAAATCTTCATAGAAATCATTAGCATTGTTAAGAATACTTTGCATGTATTTTTGAAGTATAGAATAATCTCCTTTTCTACTTCACTAGTAATATCACCAACCCAACTGTTCAAAATAGTTGTTTCATCAATATACTTGTTCTTCAAATATTCTATCATGTCCTTTTGTCTTCTATTCTTGTCTTTTAGAACTTCATTAGAAAGTAATGCCATGTATATTACTTTTCCTATATCATTAGGTAATGTGAAAGCATCTTTTGAGTTTTCAATTGCTTCTCCATTTTTTGAATTTAATTAATCTTCTAGTTTTAAAAAAAATCACTTTCGGACTCTCTCATGATTGATTTCAAAACATTTTTTCCTTTTATTGATGTATTTTCTTGACTTTTAATTTTCTCTATAATATTTTGTGTGCACTCTTTTAGTAGTTGCAATCATTTCTTAGTCTTTTCTAGTGAGTCATCTTGAATGTAAATTTCTTCTTCTTGAAAGCCTAAGTCTTCTCCAATGTAAATTAGTTCTTCTTGTAGACATAGGTTTTCTTCTTCAACTAATTCTAACAACTCATGAAGTTCTAGTTTTTGAGTTTCTATTTTTGGATTACTTGTTTTCCTTTGCTTTTTATTTACCATGTTCCTTTTATGTAGGCTACCTTATGGCTCCCTAGATAAAATATTTATATTTTTGTAAACTATATTTGCAAAATTCAATATCCTAATTTGATGTAGTAGACCTTATCAATTTGCAAATATTAAATCTGATTTACAAAACTTAATTGATTGATTACAAAACTTGTAATTGATTTTCCAATACTCTAGGTAGAATACCTTTTAACTCCCAAGTAATTTTAGTAAAAGATCAAGTTTGCTAAGATATTTTTAATTCTTCAAGTTTTGTAAAGAACTTGGATCTACCAAATTATTATTATTATTTTTAAGCGAAAAACCCCTTGCAGAGCCGCCTTGGTCTGAGAGACCACGAACAGGGGGTTCTACACCATCAAATTCACCCGGGGGTCGCACCCGACCTTGCCCGCACCAACATTATCAATTGGATTTTGGATACCCAATTCAGATTTTTGGTAGGGTGGAGATTTAAACCTGGGACCTCCCTTGGAGGATTGCCCTCTCCTCTCCAACTCACCTACAACACCTGGGTAAAACTAATTTATAGTGGAAAACACCCCTTTCGAGGTGCCACTTTCAACAGGTTGGGCATAGGAGGAATGGAGCCTTGTCGGCCTCTGCCAAGCACATAGGACATTCCTAACTATACCATATATCTGCAGGATGGAGACAAGGGGAATGGAACCTGGGTCGGCCTCTACCAAAGACCCAGGGTATTTACCACTGCACCACAACAAGCAGATAGATCTACCAAATTATTTTGAGTGCAATATATTTTCAATAGTATGTTTAGCTTTCTTAGTTTCCTTGAGTTGAATCTTTTTATCTCCCTAATGTTCAACTTTAATTTTCACCTTATTTCTCCCTATGAATTAGTAAATAGAAAGCTAAAAATAATTTGATAATGCACCTTCAAGTTTTGATAAGGTTCTTTGTTTTGTAGACCTTTTAGTTGGATTTCTAATGTCTCATAAATTAGAGTAAAAAACTACTTTAAAAAAATGTAATTTTTCAAATTTATATCAATGCTTTAAAATTTCAAATTTATATCAATGCTTTAAAAGCTTCTTTTAAGTCTTGGAGATATAATTTTCCAAATTTCAATAGTCTAAATTTTTAAAAAGAACTCCTTATATCTCCCTAAGTTAATATTTTGTAAATATTCGATGCAAAATGATTAGTTTCAAATCATTTCTCTCACTATCTTTTAAAGCATTCAATATATGTATTTTCTAAGGTCCTTATTACTCTTGAAATAATCAAACCTTCATCTTAAATGTAAAATCAAAACATTAAGGGATGGTTTTACCTTACGTGCACCGCTTACTAGCGATGTTTCATGTCCTACTATTAATAATAAATGTGATTCAGAATTGATGTGTTGGCTGCGACGTGCTTATTACCGAGATGTAATTGTTCCTTTGTAATAATTCGAGTTCAGAAACTTTAAGATGCAAACACTATGATCAAGGTTAATGATTAACCTCCTAAAAATGCTTAGCTACAACTCAGCCCCAATGGCTAACGGTTCCTTCATATGCTCTTGTGGTCAAGGTATTTGACCTGAATCAACGGTTCTCTTAGTGTTGTGTTGGTACCAGTTGTACAAACCCCTTATTTGGTGCACGTGTTGACAAATGTGAATGTATAACCTTCTTAATTTAGATGTATTGACTATAACTGAAAGACCTTGCTAGAAATTGTTAATGGTTTCTTATTTAATTTTATTCTATGCTTCTCCTTTATTCCACACTAGTAGATACCGGTGCTTTTCCTCTGTTCATTTTGAAATAATATCTCCT
This sequence comes from Wollemia nobilis, assembly GCA_028583015.1. Taxonomy (NCBI): domain Eukaryota; kingdom Viridiplantae; phylum Streptophyta; class Pinopsida; order Araucariales; family Araucariaceae; genus Wollemia; species Wollemia nobilis. Next base: position 3,302,100 of record JAQPPZ010000755.1, on the reverse strand, counting down.
TCTTCTCTATCTTAGTTGGCTTGCTGCACCATGTGGGTTTGTGAGTACCTTCTCCTAGGAAGGTGTGTACCAGACAAGGGTGGTCACTGAAATCAACCTATAATGACTTCTTAGATTCTTTTATTGCTCTTTTTCATTAAGCCAAGTGACAGCATCTTTGCTGCTCAGTTTCCAAACCAACTGCACTCCCGGGTGAATATGGTCAAGAAAGGTGTTTGACCTCATTTCTTCTCTTCCCATATGACCTATAGACTCCTCTTGAAGCTTTTCATAATGGGTATTCTTGAAAGACACCTATTCTCTTTGATAACAGTTATTAGTAAGTCTAATCCTTCTAAGAATAATTTTCTTGTGTTGTAATGGATGTAGGCTGACTCTCACACACAACTAAAATTTGCACGATCTCTAACAGTGCTCCTCTAATGCTTGGAAAATTGATCCTCCGTGCGCGTGCTTGATATTTCATTGCTACTTAAAAATTTTGACCTCTCCTTATTTTTGCTGATGAATTTGATGAGATTCTTTTGCTTAATGTTCCAATTCTCCATAGTCATGAATAGCTCAGGCTTGATGAAGAGTAATAATGCTTCTCCTTAGAATATATCAAGCATTGGTTGGGTGATGGCTGAGCTCTTTCACTGGTGTTACTTCTACCTTTTATCCAAAGCAATGCATTGTGTTTCTGTCTATATAATAATTAGAGTATCACCTGCTTGGAGACGTTGTAGTATCTCCGTGTATTGCCTTCACCAAAGGTTTTGTAATGTTGGATGTACCTGGTAATTTTAGATTTGCTATTGAGTTCTTTTAGCTTAATAGTTTGAATGCTAATCTCTGTGAAGTCTAAAGCAATCTTCTAAAAGTCGCTTACCTTCATGAAATTAAGTATTCCTTACCTTCATGAAATGGTGGCTTCTTCAACTTTCTTTGCAATATGGGATAATTTTGGATTGCCTTCTATACTTTGGAAATTCTCTCCTTGCTTGGTTTCTTAATATGATGATGCCAAGATTTTAACCTTTTTAAATAGAGTGCCTTAAATGATAATACTATGCACTTTTTGTATATGCAATATAGACTTTAGAATAGTCTTATTTTATTGTTAGCACTTCCTTGAATCTTGTAGAAATGAACTTCTACACTTGAGTATTTTTAATTTAAAACCTATCTATGCAACATGTAAACCTATAACTCAGTGCTTAATAGACTTAATAATGAACCAAATATATTATTCAATTAATAAACCTTTTACACCTCAGTTGCATACCTTTTAAACCTTTGTAGATGGTGATGTTATTGGTGGTTTGAATCACCTAAATTCTACCTTGTAGTAGATGGAATTGCAGTTCTTCTCGGCTGTCCAAAATAGATCTCTAGATCACCTATTTGTAGCTTTAAAACTCCTCTTACTGTTTGCCCTAATTGTTGCTTTCTTGTTGTTTTCAAATATAAACTTTTTATATTGTTAAAGTAGTCAATTTCTACTTCAATATTTGGCAAACTTCTTGTCAAATCCTTCTCCTTGGGCTTGTTGTCAGATGGTGACAATTGTCCCAAGTTCTTAACTATTAGGAGCTTCTCCTAAAATATCCTCCAAGTAGCTTGAGGTCTTCTCCTTGGGCCTTCAATCTTGCAACTTCTCTTTTCCTTACTTCAATGAAACCTTATGTGATCTCTTTAATCTGCAACTATGGAAGTTTTGTGATGGGATATCCTTCTTGGATATCCTAAATCTACTACTATTAAAATCTACATCAGGACCTGTGCTAGTCATTTTCTATCTTAAATCTTGTGGCTCTCTTAATTTATTATTGATATATTGTGGCTCTGATACCACTGTTATCTTTTGAAGCTATAAATTTAAAGGAAATGTAGCTATAAGTAATTATATAAAAAATATTTGTTATGAATATGATAATGGCTCTCAAATAAGTAAATAAATAACATGAAAAACTTATGTAATCACTCATGCAATAGCCATTCATGTAAACTCACAAAAAATTGAAACTTGATACAATATGTATAGATTTCTCTACTAGTGCATGCCATGAGCAATGCATGCTTCAACATCAATTACAATGCTTTGTCACATATATATACTAGTATGTGACTCTTCACTTTCCTACCCTAAGGACACATGTGCATTCTACATGATAGACACTTGTGCACATGCACACCTAACTAAGGACACTTGTTCTTCCTATTCTAAAGGACTCATGTACAAATGGACTACATGCACATTTACATCATTGCACATACTTGTGCATTTATTCCTTTGCATAAAGTAAATACTTAAATCCTAATTTAAGGTAAACTCCTAATCTAATTATGTACCCATGGTGATACATTGGCATGTACTAAATAATGTAATATAGTCCAACATTTTTACCTTTCATTGAGCTTGGAGCTTGGGCCCACTCTAAGGAACAATGGAAGGTGTACTAACTTAGTTTTAGGATTATTTTCAGTATTTTATTTTATGTTATTTAATTTTAGCAATTTTGTTCTTGATGTTAAATTTATCATTCCTCTGTTTTTATTGTGTTTTCTCCTAATTTTTCCCTATTTTATCAGCATGTTATGTTTCATTTTGTTGCAACCATATGATCACAATTAATTTTTATAATAATCATTTTTTTTTCAACATTTACATTTTTGCACTTGATTTTTGTTTTAGCTAGTTTTCAATTTCAGCATTTTATTTTTGCAATTTCCAATTTATCAAATGTAGTTTAGTGACTTTCAATTTCAGCATTTTTAATTCCTTAAAATTAATTAGCTTTCTTTTCATGCAAGTGTGAAATTAGCATAGTTTTCTCTCTGTAGATATTTCCCACTTTCCTAAGATAATCTAGTGTCTTGATACCTAAATTGTAGTTTCAAGGTCTCTAATGTATACAACCCTAAGACACCTCCCCAAATTTGATAAATTAAATTGAATTGAATTAAATTAAATGATGAGCATTAACAACACTCATCAAGAAGGAAATATTAGTTGTTCTTCATGCCATAGATAAATGCAAGCCTTTGTTGGTGAACCCTTTCATCATCAATACCAATCACATAAGCCTTAAGGAGCAATATATCTCATGTCCTAAACAGAATAAATGGATGACCAAGCTCTTGGGTTATGACTTTATAATTGAATACAAGAAAGTAAGCAAGAATGTGCAGATCATTCAAGAAGTGAGTTTGGCTCATCATTGCATTTTTGTTTATCCTGTATTGATGGAGTTCTTTGCAAAAAGGATCTATTGGTGCAAAAGCTGCCTATGGTTACGTTCACATCTGAGACTTTTCCAACATTGAATGTGTAGACACCAAAATCCAGCCACTTGTAAGTCATCTATACCTTCCTGTCAGCCACGTGTCAGTCATCCATCCTTCCCGCCATTATTTGGCCCAAATCCACACTTTCCCGCCATTATTTGGCCCAATTTCACCTTTCCCGCCATTTTTCATCCCCAAATTTATTTAAATTAATATTTATATATATATTTTAATATTTTAATATATATATAAATAAAGTTTAAGTGATTTAATCTGAGCCGTCCATCCTTCATTTAATCTCATCCGTCCATCCATCTTAATCCGTTTCACAACCTAGATTTATTCTCTACCCTTGGATCCACTTTAATCTTAGCCACACGTTCAAAGTGTCGTTAAAACCCTAAAGTGTGCCCTAAGAGTAGATTATAAATTGAGTCACCTTGATGGCTCAAACCCTATCTATCTCTTCGGCTAAACCTACCTATCTTTCCTATCTAATTTTAGCTGGCTATTCTTGTTAATCTAGTCTTCGAGTCTTCTACGGCCCTAAGTCTGAACTAAACCCTTTCGCCGCATCCATCGTCACTGCTCTGGTCTCGCCGCGTTAACGGGAAAAGGTATAGATTCGTTTAAAGCAAGTAATCTTTCTTTATGTATTAATCTGTTGTTGAATTCTGCATTCTTATTTTTATTTCATAATCTAGGGTTTTAGACTGTTTTCGAGGGCTCACACGGTGGAGCCCTCTTATTAATTTCTAACTCCTTGATAGTTTTAATGTGTGCAGGATTTTAATGGCAGATCTGGTTTGTTGATAGCAGCTGCTTAAGCTGGAGTGGTCCGAGCCAAAGGATACAACGAAGCCCACTCATTCTGTTGAGGTTAAGGATACATTCTTCGGAGACGCCACCACATTGTGCCAGCTAGGGTTTCGGAGAACCCTAGCACAAATTGTAACTTTGTATCACGAAAAGGGTTACAGGCCCTGTTGTACTCAAAAGGAGTTTCTAAACTCCATTGATTAATAAAAATCGTTCATTTTGTACAACTGTTTTGCATTCCTTTATTGTGATTTCTTTATCTTTTGTTTGGCGTTGTATCTTTAATCTACAAATGGCGATCACGGTGGGACCCCCTAGGGTTTCATGTTTTTAATACTTGCTTTACTGATCTATTCCTGTTTTTGTTTTATTTTGCAGGTTTCGAAAATCATGAAATTCGTTGTTCCAGCGAACTAGGGTTTCTGAGGAGTTTGCAGAAAATGCAGCAGACGCAGAGCGGCGTCTGGAAGTCCGATCCGAAATGCAGAGGTGCGTTTCAGCCTGTGCAGACTCCCTTGGGCGTTTGAAGGCAGTTTTACAGAAAAAGCGTAGGCTTCCGAGTAAGTGCGTTTTTTTTCTTTGTTAAACTGTACTTTTTACGTTTTTGGTTTTTCTGCTGTATTCTGTTTCTTTTTCAGATCATTACTTTAAAATGAACAAAAACTAAGTAATCTGGAAAAGAACAGTTAAGTTGTATATACATTTTTTTGTTACATTTTTAGTTACATTTTTCTGCATTGCATTATTGGTTGTTGCTTGCATAAAAAAAAAAATTGCATACCTAGCTGCATATTAGAATAGCTACGAATTATCTGTTTTAGTTATCTAAGTAGGACTATTGATTGGATGTCAATAGTACTCCTGCCATTGGGTGATTCCAAGCGAGAGAAGTGGACGAACCTTCCGGTTGCTCCTTTGATATCTGATATCATTGGTAGGCGGGGGGTTTTAAACGGTGTACTCCACTTCTTCGGAGGAAATGGCATGTTTTCGGTGGCCTCTTGCTTAGATCATTAGAACTTTTGATTTATAGCTTTGTATGTATACATTAGACAACTAAAACACTTAAAATAAAATTCACTGCATTTCATATTGCATTTAAAAGAGTAATATCTGGATTTCATCACCGAGTATTGCTTGAAGTTTAGTGACGGTGGAATTCATCTCCATCCATTAAACTTCTGCCTTAGACACCATAGGTCACCCCCGAGCAAACTTGCTTGGATTTCATCACCGAGTAAGAATCTCGTTGTCCTTTCCTAGCCATAGTTTTTACCTTTTTTGTGAATAATTCAAGATTAGATCACATGCAAAACTCATAAACCGGACACTTAAAATTTACTACCGATTAAGATCAGAAAATAATTAATTAACCGCGAGGTAAGACACATTGGTTGAAACCTAGGTTGTGATCTGTTTACGATAATTTCTTTAGTGTAAATTTATCATTCAAGTTTTGCATTCTTCTTTTCCGAATTTGTTTAGATTTATTGCGTTATGGTCTTAACAAGGAATCAATCTAAAATGTTAAATCTAAATAATCAAATGAGTAATTCACGAGAACATCCCCACCACCAACATGGCCACTTATCCTAGTGAATTTCAGGCAGGTTCGCTTGCAGGTCTTTCACGTCCTTCTACCGTCTATCGCATGGCCATGCCCATGGAGGAAGACAATTCCTGTCATATTACCCACATTGATATGGCCCAAGTGCAAACTCACTTAAGAGATGGCACTGGCTATGTCCTTGAGCCAATCCAAGATTCCCCTATGCAAGATTCTATTTTTCAGCAGGATATTGCATCAACCATACCCGCTGGTTTCACTCGGGTCTACACTAACCCTTTTTTTGAGGCTAATGTTGTATCTGCTCGGTCGGCTTCATCTCCAACATCTTCCCAGATGCTCAATTGTCCTCCTTTGGAGACAAATGTAGTGTCTTCCCGACCACTTTCTCCTCCATTTAACCGGGTGTACACCAATTCTCTCTATGAGGCTGGTGGAACCTCCTCTAGCCATGACCAATTTCAACCCTCTTCTTCCCAAACCATTTATGGTTTCACCCTACCTGGGGCACAGTCTACTGTTTCTTCCCAGGTACCGCCTACTTCAGCCACCTTCATTGCCCCTGCTATGCAGTCTCCTGTGACTACCATGGCAGCCTGCCCTCCACCTTCATCCAATCATCCCACCTCCCTTGGGTTAGAGATTAATAAGGTTAGGGAGTACCTCGACAAGTTGCTTCAGCAACAACAGCAACAAAATGCCCAACCACCTGTCGTAGTAAATCCTACACCCCAACCAATTTCTACCCAGCCAGCTTTTCTTAGCTCAGGCCCCACCTAGGTACCCCAATCTTCGGTGGTGTCCATTCCTACCCCACCTTTCTCCCAACCCAATCCAGTTCATCATTCACCCCAATCACCTTCTTTTCGGTATCATCCATACCAACAACTTGTCCATTCCACACCGCCTAATCCAGGCAATTTCATCCCATCTCATCATTTTTCCACTCCTCCATTGCATCATCATAATCATCAAACGAATCAAAATTTTCATGAAGATTCTCGACTCCATGCTATGCAACAACAGATTGACAACCTTATGCTCAACATGCACGGCTCATCTAGTCGAAACCTACGCTAAGGTCGTTGATCAATCAACCAATTCATCCTTCGGTACCTTCACCGCCATATCCAACTGATTTCACATTACCGAAGTTTGACAAATTTTGAGGAACTGAGGATCCTCATGAACATGTGAGCTCATTCATGCATGCCTGCTTTAGAATCCAAAATAATGACGCTCTTATGCTCAGAACTTTTCCTCAGACATTAGGAGGAGATGCTGTACAATGGTACAATCATTTAGCTCACCATAGCATTTATGCTTACGAGCAATTGATTAATCTATTTTTAGAACGATTCTCCCTAAATGTACAAAGGAAAGTCTCATTGTCCGACTTATACAAGCTCAAGCAACATGACGATGAGGCTGTTTATGACTTTGGAAACCGTTGGAGGGCTATCATTAATAAATTGCCATTCTCCCTACCAATGGAGGAGTTAACCAAAATGTTCACCCAGAGTTGTCTAAAACCTATCTCTTGGTTACTCCAATTACAACAATACGGGACTTTTGAAGAGGCTTTGGCCCAAGCAAGTATCATAGAAGACATTAAAGTCCAAGAGGGTGTTTTAAAACCCCGTAGAAAAGAATGGCAACAAAAGGGCCAACAACGAAATAATAATTATGGCCAAAACAAACAAGCACAGGCTAGTACGGCCTCAAATGTTAACCAAGTTAATCAAGTGGTGGCGAGCCAGCCCGTAATGGCTCAACAACAACAAGTAATGCAAAGTCAACCGCAACCAATTGCTTATCATGCGGTACCCGCCCCTCCTCAACCAGCTCCCAATACTGGGCCAACCATGGAAACTCGACCTTGGCAAAAAAATCGTCCCAAGCGACAGTTCACACCTTTAGATGAACCATATGCGGTCATATTCAACAAGTTATATAGCACAAATCAGTTAACTTTACCCGAGTTCAAACCTTTAGAACCATCTAGAAGGGGAAAGTATTACAAGGAGTACCTATTTTGTCCTTATCATAGGCAAAATGGGCACGATATCAATAATTGTACAGCTTTCAAACATGTGATCCAAGATCTTATTGAGATTGGAGCCATTAAATTGGATAGCCCCTTAGCCCAACAAAATCAAAATCTTGGTATATTTCAAACACCCCTTCCACATCGGGAGGAAGCTCCAACAACTTCAGGGGGAGTAACTCGGGTAACTCCTCCTAATCAAGTCAACCATGTACAACAATACCAAGGTTTTGTGGGTACTATTAACGTAGTAACCCGGGGTCAAAGGGCGAACCAACCAAATCGGGCTGAACCACAGCCACCTGTACAAACCCCCAGTCCACCTCAGGTAATAGTGACCCAATGACATGCTAGTACTTCTCAACAACCGCTAAATCATTCTACTCAACGCCAACGACCCATCATGTCATTGAGTAGCCGGTTAACTACCGGTTTAAAAATGGCTTACGCCAAGTTATCGATCTATGACCTCATTCAACAATCTCCCCCGCATAGAGAGGCATTAATGGAAATATTAAAGTCAATCGAGCTTCAAACTCAAGATACTAATGCCTTCAACAACTTTGTGGGGAGTATTCAAACATGCATGGAGCCCTCCATCACTTTCTATGATTTTGAAATCAAACCTATGTCAACAGAAAGTATAGATCCTCCACTTGCATATCATGGCCAAGATCGATCACAAGCCATTCAAGAGAGTCTTAATTGACACCGGTTCCTCAATCAATATCATTACAACATCGGCGTTGAGTCATCTAGAGCTGTCGCCATCCCTTATCACCAAGTCGACTTTTACTCTTAAAGCATTCAATGATGCTTTATCTTCCACGGTTGGCACGGTTATCTTGCCCATTGAGGTAGGGGCCCGAACTTTGCATACCTTGTTTCACATCTTGGAAGGGTCCATGGCATACAATGTATTGCTTGGACGGCCTTGGCTTAGGGAGATGAGATGTGTCCCTTCTATACTGCATCAATGTCTGAAGTATGTATATGAGGGACGGGGTTCATTGTGTACCTGCTGACCTTGAACCCTTCAAACATTGCAACTATGTCTCAAATCCTTATGAGATTGTGTTGCCATCCACTCATCTTTTCTTGACCCCATCTACTTCTTCTATACCATCTTCTTCTAAAGCTCCCATTCTTGAGGAGCTACCCATCATATCGCAACCATCTTCCTCTTCCGCTATTCCATCTCATTCACCACTTTCTTCATCTCCTAATCTTCCTTCTTCTTCATCAGTGACCACATGCACATGTGGCCATGACCAATCATCTCTTTCCACGTCATTACCCCCTTCTTCTACACCTTCTTCAACATCACCTATTATTCCTCCATCTTCCCAACCATCACCAGGTGATGTTTCACAAGTTAGTGAAGCATCAACCCAACCAAATCCTTCCAATTCTTCTATCCCACATTCTTCTATTCCATCATCTAGTCCATCTCCCTCCCAAGTCAAGGTCCATCTCGCTGATGCAGGTATTGGTGAGTATGCCATCCAAGATGTCCACATCACACCGTTCAATGTGCAAACAGTTAAAGATTTTGGTCGTCCACATGACCAACATTTATCCATTGGATCGGTTTATAACATGGGTTCTATGCCAAATTCCATTAATTTTGTATATGGGGGAATAGAGTCATCTTCTAGTCCTACCACCATACTAGAACCCAAGCATCCAGTCCCTGCCAATATCGAAAGGATGGAGGGTTTTCCCTCTCGCTATTTCCACAGACATAATTGGCGGCAATTTGGCCTAGGTCGATACGAGCAAGGGGTAACCGAACGCATCGATATGCCATATCAGAGAGACCCACTGAGCGTTTTGGTGCGGGCTACCAACCACTTCCATCCCTTTCTTCTTTTGAACAAGCTTTTCAAAGCATTAATCTTAATTCAGAAGAAGAAATCCTCCACCCAGACGAATCCGAAGATGAAGCCTATGAAGAATTTGACGTCATGTCAAATGGTGATGAATCCGAAGAAGAGTCGGCGCCCATTGTTCCCCTCATTGAACAAGACGAGTTTTATCTCCAATTGTTCCCTCTCCAAGAGGCCATCTTTCGCTTGCTTCTTCCACAAGAACGAGGTGAACCACCCCCTCCGCCACATCCATAAGCCATAATCCAAACCTGTATTATATGTATATACTAAAATAGTGGTTTTCACCACTACCAAAAAAAAAAAAAATCAGAAAATTCCCAAAAAAAAAAAAAAAAAATCAAAATATATAAAAATACTTTATTGCTTTATGTATGTGTGTAATAGTGGTTTTCACCACTACAAAAAAAAAAAAAAAACTCAAACTAAAAAAAAAAAAAAACTGAAAAACTATGTTGTTTTGCATTTCAGGTCTTCCGAGGTCTTCACCGGTTTTCCCTTCCATTCCGCCCATCCTTTCTTCCATAAGTCGACAATGAATTTTGAAGACTTATTCACCCCGCTCCATAATCCATATGATCCGGATAAGCCAATCCCGATCAACCCAAGCTTGATTGACATGGATCGGATTTCATCCCCTCCATCTATTTCAGAGTTCATCCTTTCCGAGGAATTGTTAAGGGCTTCCGCCAACTACATTCCTCCTTCACCTCCACATTCACCTTCATCTTCTAAGCCAGAGGTCTTCCAGGAAGACATAGACGAGAGCAAGGCACGGGAGCTTGATGACATTTTAGATGACATAAATCTGATCCCTACTCCCCATCAGCTTGAGGAAGGTTCCCACATGTCTATTGAAGAAACTATCGATGTAGACCTTAGTCCAGACCAAGATGGCACCCAAATTGTGAAACTGGCTAAAAGTCTATCATCGGAGGAACAAGAGCAAATGATTGCTCTACTCAAGCGGAAGAAGGAGATATTTGCATGGTCTTACAAAGACATGCCAGGCCTAGACCCTAATTTGGTTGTCCATAACCTCACCTTACAAAAAGATGCTAAACCTGTCAAACAGAAACTTAGGAAAATGCATCCTACCGTGGCCCTCATAGTTAAATCGGAGATTCAGAAACTTTTGGATGTTAAATTTGTCGTCCCGATTGATTATCCTGAGTGGCTTTCTAACATGGTACCCGTTCGCAAGCCTAACGGGGGATACGTGTTTGCACCGATTTTTGAGATCTAAATAAAGCGTGTCCTAAGGATGACTTTCCTCTTCCAAACATTGATACTCTTGTCGATAACTGTGCTGGTCATGAAATGCTTTCGTTCATGGATGGATTTTCGGGATACAACCAGATTCGAATAAACCATGAAGATCAACACAAAACAGCATTTACTACACCTTGGGGAACTTTTTGTTACGGGGTGATGCCCTTTGGCCTTAAGAACGCAGGTGCAACCTATCAACGAGCCATGACTTATATTTTCCACGATTATATGCATAAGATTATCGAAGATTATGTGGATGATTTATTGGCAAAATCTAAAACTCGACAAGAGCATTTTGATGTATTGGAAAAAGTTTTTGATAGACTTCTAGAGCATAAAGTAAGGTTGAACCCTAAGAAATGTGTCTTTGGTGTTACCTCAGGCAAACTCCTAGGTTTTATTATCTCTAAACGAGGTATTGAGGTGGACCCAAACAAGGTCAAAGCCATTATGGAAATGTGTCCCCCAACTAATTTGAAGGAGTTGCGTAGTTTGCAAGGAAAGATTAATTCAATCCGTCGCTTTATTGCACAACTTTCCGATAAATGTAGGCCATTTTGCCACCTACTACAAAAGGGGTACAATTTTCATGGACAGATGAGTGTCGAAAGCCCCCTTCGGAATTCTTGCAAAAGAATGAACTAACAAGCATTGATTCATTTTATAATCAATGAGATTGTGAGTTTATCAAGACCGATTGAAACGTGCTTACAATGCCAAAGTTCATCTAAGAGAATTTCAAGTAGGGGATCTTGTCCTTAAAGAGAATCAACAAAACACCAATGCATTGCCGCATCTTCGAGATAAATTCGCGGCTAATTGGTTAGGTCCATATATGGTCACTTGAAAGAGTGGGTAATGGAACTTATAGACTTGCCAGTTTAGAGGGAGAGGAAGAACCCGAACCACTTAATGTTATACACTTGAGGGCATTCTACGCATAGTTTGAATTTTATATGTACATATATACATGGCTTGTACAACAAAAAAAAAAAAAAAAACAAATAAAATAAAAAGAATTTGCATTTCATTGTTAGTTGCATACATCTCATTCAAAAACATTGCATTTCATGTGCATACATCTCATTGAAAACCATAACATTTCATTTTCAGCCATAGTTGCATATCATGTTAGAGACCATTCTATCTTTTGGATATAAAATTTGGTCAAGCAAAAGTCATGTTGCCTTAATCGGGGGCACCTTCATAAAATCCATCAAACCGAATTGTCATTCGTACACCCATTTTCCATTTGCACATATTTACATTGCCAAAATGTTTTCGAGTCACTCGGCCATTCCTAGTGTTTTAAGCAAACTTTGAAATGCATGTCAAAGTTCTCTAGGGCCATATCACAAATTACACTAAATAAAATCTTGAGTATTGGGAAATGATTTCAAAAGCGGTCTTGAACCTATCACATTTTCACATCTTAAAAACATCTTGTGTCAAAGAGAGATAACACCATCCTTGGGTTGTGCCTTGAAGTGAAAAGGGTAATCCTCGTTTGTCCTATCATGCAAACATAGTCCATAAAACAGTGGTTCTTACCACTATCACAAGCAATCACAAAATATAAATATAAACAGAGTAGTAAGGATAGGGTAAAATTCTCATCATACTTCGGTTGAGAATCCGATTCCCCAAAGCTCTAAGGAAATGAACATTTTTCACACACCACTGATCCCAAATAAGTTGTAAGGATCGTACTACTTGTCCAGTCAGACGGATAGGTAGTCATCCCCAAGGCTTACAAAGGTCAAAAACAACATGGACTATGGAGTTAACCTTCACCGGGGCTATAGACGCTTGATGGCGGTGGAGTATACTCATTGCGTGGCGACATGTCTCTCCTCAAAAAGAGACCTCCGAATGCTCATACGGACAAACTAGCTTCGGGGTCTTCTCCATAAGAGGGTTACCTAATTTATGCAAGATGAGGTTAATGAACACACTTGCACACACACGAGGTTTTTGATTGCCTAGAGTCACTACCATGCTTCTGATTTGGTTAATGAACTCGCATGCACACACATTTGGTCCTAGTTGAATTAGGCAGTGTTAGTAAGTTTGTTTGATACCACTAGCATGTTTGAGTCTTTGTAAAACAGTCTTCCATATCAACCTCCATATCTTCCTCCATATCTTCTTCCATATCACCCTCCATATCTTCTTCCATATTCATGTCATTCCATACGTCATCCATTCACAAGCCACCAAGTTCGGTGCCCCTGATTAAACAATTATGATAACAGTTGGCTAAATCTAACTATCTAAAAGTATGAGTGCTTCTTAGTGCATATTTCATTTACTTAGTCTTGCATTAATCATCAATAGATTTGTATGTTATATACTTAGTCTCGCATTAATCATCTATAAGTTTGCATTCCATTCCATCACATATGCATCAAAAACATTAAAACATATAAAAACATGCATCACAAAAACATAGGCATTCACACAAAAGAGAGTAAAACACCAAATAAATAAAAGCCATGTATATATATATTATGTATAAAGGACAAAGCTGTACAATGAATGCCAAAAGGCTACAATATACAATAGAGCACCAAGGCTCATAAAGAGTGCATCTAAGCACTAAGCTAACCATCAAAAGAGGACCCCTGAGACCTAGTAGGAGCCCTAGACCTAGTGGTGTGCCTAGACTCACTACGCCTAGAGAGAGAGGAGGATGGAGGATCAGGCAACACAATGTGATGCCTAAACAATGTGTCCTCCAGAGCCTCAATGTAACGAGTCCTAGACCTAAGCCTAGCTATGTCTATCCCGTGTCGTCGCTCCCGCTCCGCTAGCTCTGCCTAGAGTCTCGTCACCCTGTCATCCTGGGGCACCCTGGTCGCTCCATCCAAGTCCGCCTACAGCTGGGCCATCCTCTCCTCCTGAGCAGCTAACCGGGCATCCCGCTCTGCCGCCTGCTGCTCCAGCCGAGCTATCCTCTCGTCCCGGGCAGCTAGCATAGCATCACGCTCTGCTATCTGCTGCTGCAGCTGCGCCAGCTCGTTCTCGTGCCCGCTAGGGGGTACCTCCCTAGCCTCTCCTGCGGCCTCTCCTAGGCCCTCTCCGCCATCCTCCCCGTCATCTTCGCTCCCGGAGCCTACCGTGCCATCTTCCCCTTTCGCCTTCGACTGTCAGATCGAAGGCGGGGACCCTCCCTGCGCTTGGGAACCTCCGCGGTTCCCTCGCCCTCTCCAGACCCAGCCTCGGGCTCTCCGGCTCCACCAGCCACCAATGGTGGCTCCCACCTCGGCTCTACGGCCATCCATGCTGCATACTCAGTTGTCACCCCGACGTCGTCCATGTCGGGGATCTCCATGTCCTCATCGTCCTCTATCGCCTCCCTCCACGGCTCGGCACACGACAAATCACCCTCTGATCTGTGCCTCCGATAGCGCACTGGCTCATCGGGGACATCCTGCCTCAATCCGACTTGGCGGAGTACTCGAGACATCTGTATGTACTCCGCCTCGCTATGGCTCCGCCCCACTACCCATCTGGCCTGTCGCACCCGTCTCAGGTGCTCTCCATCCCCGATCCACCTCGCCTCCCACCAGGGCCTCCAAATGACTTGGGCATCTGTCAAGTCTGCCCATAATCTCCTATACCATTGCCCCGATCTCACGGGGCGGCTCGGCTGTCTCTCCTCCGCCACTGGCCATCTCCTACCATAAGCCTGGCTCATGTCCCAGTGAGCCCATGGCAACCCCTCCGGTCGAGCCACTCTGAAGTGCTCCCAGCCCCAGCATTGGAGCACCACACTACAACCTAGGCCCTTTCGGCCCCGTCTTCGAACCTCATACAACTCCCGGTACACCTGCGCCAATAAAGCGGGCGCCCAGGCATACACTACCCTATTAGTGAGCATCTCGCTCACTACACCCATCAGGTTCCATGGGAACCTACACCCGATGTTGTTCGGGGCCACAATGTTGGCCAACACGAACATCATCAGAGCCTCCACCGCTACCAACTCCTTGGCCGTATACATGGCCAAGTATGGGATCCCCCCGCTCTCCGTCCGGATCTCCCTCCAGTCATCCCCAAACAACTTGGCCATCTCCGTGGCCCTATCTCGTCCAACCTCCACCCGTGCCCCCTCCACGGGCACCTTGAGGATGCGGTATACATCCTCAAGCGTCACCGTCATCTCTCCAGTCGGGAGCTGGAACGTCCCCCGATCTGGATCCCACCTCTCGGCCAAAGCCGAGAGGTACCCCTCATCCGCCCGAACTACCTCCAACCGGGCTGCCTCCGCTAGCCCCACTGCCTCCAATATCTCCCAGTCTGCCTGGGACAACGACCTCCTCATCCCCGGAATGATAGGGGAGAATCGGTGTCGTGCCTCTAACACCCTAAGTTGCAAAACAACAAAACAAAAATTTGTTACAAATTTTTCCAAAAAAAAAAAAAAACACATAATAAGTACTTGCTTAAATGAACAAATACCTCAGTTGGCTGCACTGGCGCGTCCGCTCCCATCTCCGCCATAGCTCCCGCGTGCTTCACTCTCCCACACAACCTTTCACTCCACTCCACTCCCTCAGACGCACTTCTCTCAAGCTCGAACGCACAAATGAGCGAAATTCTCGTTGAAACTATTTAAATAGCTGGTTTTGGCGCCCTGAAACGTAGTGGGGCATTTCATGGCGCATTCAGACGCAGTCCTGCATCTGCAGAGCGCCTAAACACCGGCGGGCGTCTCTGCCAACCACAAATGCAGACCGGCGTTTGGTGTCGGTATTGAATAAAGGAACAAAACTTGCAAAATTGAAGCTTACCTCCTCCAAATTTCATCAAATTGCATTCATCCATTCTTCTTATCATAATAAAACATTTTGTGAAGGTTACAACGAGTTTTGGACACAAATTTTGTCATTTCGCTCAAAAAGCGCATCATTCATCATTGTTTTACAAATTGGGTTAAAAATATTCAAAACCTTCACAAAATTAACCACATTCATCAATTCTTCTGATCTATCGTCAATTTCATTCATTCTTCTTTCATCATGCATATTTTTGCCAAATCAAATTAAAGTAAACCTCGTATCTAGTGGTATATTCTATCACCTTGGCGATTGCGGTGATTTGAATCCATGCAATTCGGTAAGAGGATTAAACCACCATAAGGACACTTACCATTTATCATCATCAATTATTTCACTTGTTTGAAAATTGGAAATCAATTTTGGGTATTCTACTTTTCAAGTGACCTCATACCAAGATTAATTTGCTCAACGAGTTGTCATTGATGGCCTAGTTCATGGGGCCTTAAACATGGACAATCTTTAATATCATCATTATTTTGAGTCTTGCTAGAGATTGAGGCTACCTAGGTTGATTGGTTCCGACCCGAGGAATTATCCATACAGTCACTAGGAGCATCTCTGAGTTCTGGACTCTTTTCATGCATCTTTCATCTCTGCATATCAATGGCGCCAACAAGGCAATTTCATCAACAGTATGGACTCACACACTGGAGTTGGGGCATCCGTTATCAATTTCTAATTTTCCTATAGTGGAATTCATCTTACATGATCATGGAACTTACAATTTGGCAAAAATCCCTTTATAACCGTTGGGGCAGAAAACGGTCCATCTTTCACATCACTCATATCGTCTTCAATCATATTCTTTTCTGGTTTGTACACCAACCCCTTTTCTGTTGGGACATAAACAGATGGTTCATACACCAACCCCTTTTTTTCACCGTTGGGGCAAAAACGGTTCATTTTCTTCCGAATTTCTTCCAATTGGCTTGTGAGAACCATTCTCGCTCGCCAATTGAGGGGGTAAGCTGAAAAATTTTTAAATATTCTTTTATTCTTTGGTCTTCAAAGTTGTGCTTTAGTCTTGAGAGAGAGTTGCGTCCGATCCGACTTTTCGGGTGTCTTAAGTTTTTGTGCTGCATTGTGTCTTCACACAAAGCGGCTCAAAAGGGGCATCTGTAGACACCAAAATCCAGCCACTTGTAAGTCATCTATACCTTCCTGTCAGCCACGTGTCAGTCATCCATCCTTCCCGCCATTATTTGGCCCAAATCCACACTTTCCCACCATTATTTGGCCCAATTTCACCTTTCCCGCCATTTTTCATCCCCAAATTTATTTAAATTAATATTTATATATATATTTTAATATTTTAATATATATATATATATAAATATAGTTTAAGTGATTTAATCGGAGCCGTCCATCCTTCATTTAATCTCATCCGTCCATCCATCTTAATCCGTTTCACAACCTAGATTTATTCTCTACCCTTGGATCCACTTTAATCTTAGCCACACGTTCAAAGTGTCGTTAAAACCCTAAAGTGTGCCCTAAGAGTAGATTATAAATTGAGTCACCTTGATGGCTCAAACCCTATCTATCTCTTCGGCTAAACCTACCTATCTTTCCTATCTAAGTCTAGAGTTGGCTATTGTTGTTAATCCTGAGTCTTCTACGGCCCTAAGTCTGAACTAAACCCTTTCGTCGCATCCATCGTCGTCGCCTGGTCTCGCTGCGTTAACAGGAAAAGGTATAGATTAGTCTAAAGCAAGTAATCTTTTCTTTATGTATTAATCTGTTGTTGAATTCCTGCATTCTTTATTTTTATTTCATAAATCTAGGGTTTTAGATTGTTTACGAGGGCTCACACGGTGGAGCCCTCTTATTAGTTTCTAACCTCTTTGATAGTTTTAATGTGTGCGGGATTTTAGTGGTAGATCTGATTTGTTGATAGCGGCTGCTTAAGCTGGAGTGGTCCGAGCCAAAGGATACAACGAAGCCCACTCATTCTGTTGAGGTTAAGGATACATTCTTCGGAGACGCCACCACATTGTGCCAGCTAGGGTTTCGGAGAACCCTAGCACAAATTGTAACTTTGTATCACGAAAAGGGTTACAGGCCCTGTTGTACTCAAAAGGAGTTTCTAAACTCCATTGATTAATAAAAATCATTCATTTTGTACAACTGTTCTGCATTATTTTATTGTGATTTCTTTATTTTTGTTTGGCGTTGTATCTTTAATCTACAGAATGTTCCCGTTCAAAAAAATGGGTACCCAGTTCAATCTCTAGAGAAGGTTGGTTCCTTTCTTGGTTGTGGGAAAAGGGAAAGATTAAAGTGCTTAAAGAGAGGGAAATATAGCTATTGCTAGAACTTTGAAAGGGTACATATTAGACAACAAGGAAATGCACATAGATTTAACAGATAAGCATTCTTTTAAATTCCTAAATAGAAACAACCAATCCTTCGATGTAGATTAAATCAATCACTAGCCCACAAAAATCATTAACTCTAGAACTATTGAACGTAAAATGTAGAAATCTAGAGATAGAATTAATGCAACTTATATTCCATATAGCTTGAATAGAAGTATTGATTCATTCATACATACATGATTGCACACTTTGAACCAAAGCCAAATAGGGAGTTTATCTTTATTGCTTATCAGAAGTCTGCATACATTTGATCTTGTAAATGCCTAAGAGTCGACCCTTTTTTAGGGTGCACTCATCCTATATATATACACTCCCTACATATGTAAATATCAAAATTTGTTACAACAATATGCCAACTGGCTAATTTTGGTGAGATGTTGAATAACACCTATTGGCCTAAGGAGAAATGATATAGTGGAGTTTCCAATAGTAAGAGGTTAAGATATGATCCTTCGGTTACCACCTACTCATGTCAATATTTTGAAGATGTGGTCACCCAACTGTATTCCACTCTTCTATTTCTTGAGCTAATGGCCCATGAGAACAAGATCGATCATGAAATCATGACACTTCTTCATCTTCCACTTCTCTGATATAAAATATCTCCAAAAAAAGGTCGATCATAAATTACTTCTCTATCTCATCTCTTCCCATGAGAATAGGATCAGTCGATAGAAATCTTGACACTTCTTTGCCTTCCAACTTCTTCTAGCTATCGACCCGTAAGAATAGGGTCAATTACGGGATCACGACACTTCGTCACCTTCTAGATTCATATGGCTATTGACCTATGAGAATAAGTTTGATCATGAAATCATGATACTTCTTCACCTTTCAATTTCATCTAGCTATCAACCTGCGAGAATAGGGTCAATCACAAAATCATGACACTTCTTCACCTTTCAGCTTCATATGGCTATCAACTCGTGAGAATAGGGTCAATCGTGAAATCATGATACTTCTTTGCCTTCTAGCTTCATTTGTCTATCAATATGTGATAGTAGGGCCACTCAAAAAATTGTGATACTTCTCCGTACTCCAACTTCATCTAGCTATCAACCCACAATAACATGATTGATGTGAGATCGTGATACTTCTTCCTTCTAGCTTCTTTTGGCTATTGACCCATGAGAATAGGGTTGGTCATGAAATCATGACACTTCTTCACTTCCAGCTTCTTCTAGATATCAATCCATGAGAATAGGGTCATGAAATCTCGACTCTTCTTCACCTTCTAGCTCCTTCTGGCTATCGACCCACAAGAACAAGGCCAATTGAGAAATCTCGACTCTTCTTCGTACTTCAAAATTTTGAGAAATCTCCTCATTCCCCTTAGTGTAGTCATTTTGACCTACATTATTGGTGCCTCCTAGGGAATTCTACTAGTAGAATGTTAGAATCCAGAGCCTTCATCCATTGGGTATCGGAGTAAAAAGAACAAAAAAGAGGAAAGAGGTAGGTATAGAGCAAAATTTGTTATCATGGAAGCAAAATGTAGCTATTCTTCAGGGGCTTCTTCTTCATTTGAGTTCACCATTTCCCTTTCTACTTGATTGCTTGTATTTCCTTCTGATTGATCACCTTTTCTAGCTTTTTTAGCCTCCCTTTGTTTCTCTATCTTTTTGATAACATCATTATAGGTGATACAAACCTACTTCCAAGCTTCGTCATCTGGATCAAAGGTCTCCATGAACATCTGGTATAAGTATTCTAGTTCTTCAACCTTATCATAAGACAAAACCTTTGACCTCAAAAATAATTCATGCAAGCAAGAGTTGATCTATGTAAGATCTTGAGCCAATTTGAATACTTGATCTTCTTGTATAGGTTCTTCCTAGCCATCTATCTCAGACTCATCTTCAATAAAAGCCTTCTAGGAAGCTTTAAGTTCATCTTCTCCTAAGATATTTGAATCTTCATCCCAAAACCTGGAAGTCCACAATTTCTTGCTAAATTCAAATGCTTTAATATACCTTTAGCTTCAACCTTAAGTTCTTGAATTATCTTAACACTTTGAGTCACGAGCTTGTGTCTTCTAAAGAAACTTTGGGTTGCTATTTTGGCTTGGGACCATGCTTCATTTTGGGTTCTATTTGCAACCCTTTCTTGCGTACTTTCAACCAAAACTTGTATCTTAGTCATGATAGTTAACCTTACCTACAAGAAGGTTATAGATGTTGTGAACTCATCTTCCACCTGATTTAGTACTTCCTTTATTTTGGCTAAGTATAATAATATAGGTCGTGCCTTCAGGCCCATTTTTAGTATATCTTCGAACATATTCTTTCTAACTGATTTGGCCTTTTCTTTAGACAAACCAATGGCTTTGCTCTTCTCCTCTTGAACCTGCTTCTGGAGATATTTCACCTGTTCATTCAAAACTTGGATTTATTCAACAACTTTTCTTACTTCTTCTTTATACTTAGTTACTTCATTGAATCTCTCTTCCCACTTCTTTACCTCAAGCTTCAAAGCCTTTTCAATAGTCTTCTACTCATTTAGAGTTGATTCCAATTCTTTCCTAGCTTCTTCAGCTCTAATGTAATTTTCTTTGAAATATTCTACATTCAAATATATGGT
Organism: Wollemia nobilis; assembly: GCA_028583015.1. Classification (NCBI taxonomy): domain Eukaryota; kingdom Viridiplantae; phylum Streptophyta; class Pinopsida; order Araucariales; family Araucariaceae; genus Wollemia; species Wollemia nobilis. The sequence goes on along the minus strand of JAQPPZ010000755.1, from coordinate 3,281,434 downwards.
CCCTAAGTGGGCCTGAGCCATTCCCCATTCATCCTGCATTAGAAGTTGAGTAATATCTTCAGTTACTATTTCAGCTTGATAATCATCCAGTGTCATTTCCCCTTCAGGCTTCTTCACTAATGGTGTCATCTTCATCCTCGAGCATTGCATGCTGAGGGGATCTAGAGCCACTACCTCTTGAGTGTGGGCTATGTTTTTGGAGGCTTGAGCACAATGAGACTTCCACCAGTCTGAGGTATTTTTGTTAGCCTTCTTTAATTTTTGAGTTTAGAAATAGTAGGGTGATTTTCAAGAAGATGTAGGAATGGATTGCAAGTTTGGGAAATTGGTAGTAGGGGGAAAGGAATGGTGACTAGAGTGGCATCTACATTCAGTGGTTCTTATGAGGGAGTTGTGGGGAAGGTCGAAGATGATATGGGATCAGATTGTGCTTGTGATGTAGGTGGTGGTGGTGAAGGTGGAGGTTGTTAGTTTAAAAGGGATGAAACATCACCTTCGGGAGTAGAATGGGAAGGGGATTCTCTTTGGGATTGAGAAGAAGATGAAGTAGAAGAGATAGAAATTATACCTAGCACTACTGATGATGTTTTTGGATTTGTATATTTAGTAGGAGGTGGTCCTTCAAGGTTGGGACTAGTCTTTCAGCCAACTTGTCAGGTTTAGAAACATTGACTTCATGATGTTGAGGGGGCTGCTCTACATATTTTGCCACATCTCTTATTTTAGAGTCTTCATTGATTTCTTCATGCCTACTTTTCTTCTGCTTATCCTCTGTAATAGACTCTAATTTCATTTTTTTGAAGATAAGAGGTTGGTCATCAGAATTTGTATCAGAGGTCGAAGGAGGAATAAATTTAGGATTTATCTTCTTAGGGACCTCTTGTTGTTCAATGGTAATTTCTTTCCCTTTACTTTGATCTATTTTCTCCTTTTCAACCGTAGGAGGATTCTTTTCTTGAGTGCCATGAAATCTTGGTGGAACCTTGTCTACAATAGTTTCTGACCATGTAGCTTGGTATTGGTCATATCGAAGGGAAAACTCATGATCATTCTTCAATCCCCACTTGGAAGGGGTCATGTTAATTTGTACTCTCATCATCCACCAGGCTAGAATATTTGTTGTTGTCCACTTTGGCCCTCTTTTTTGCATTCTTCGTATATCCTTATCTTTTAAAACATGGCTTGGATTATTCTTAGGGTCATAATCTACCACATGTTCATAGAAATCATGCCATGGGGGAAAAGGCTACATCTGATCTACATGCCATTCTAACACTTCATTTTCTGCATTGTTTCTATGTTTCTCAATGATTTCTCTATTAGACATATGATGCTTCTTGAAAGTAGTCTTGTTCAAAGTAGATTGCCTTTCTACAAACCTATCAAGGGGATCATATTTCCACCTCTGTGGCAATTCCACTAACTTTAGGTCTTTTAGGGCTTGAGTGATTTGCTCATGCTGCCCTTTCTTGGACACAACTATACCTTCAAATTGGAAAGGCATTGGACATGTACCAGTTCTACCTATTCCTATGCCAAACTTGAAATTAATGTACTCTATTTGTCTCACATATTCCAAGGTAAACAATTGATCGGTGACATAGTGTGGAAGCAAGAAAGGCTTCCCTATGAATCCGTAGAGTCTGATGACTACCCCTTGAGTCAAAATAAACCAGTCACCTTCTTCTGCATGCGGGTGCTACAAAACATTCTACAATTTTGGAGATAATCTGTTTATATCTCCATACATGATTTTTAGAGCTGGTCCCAAAAATTCCTTGTTAAAGTGATAATATGACTTGGCCTTTGAAAGTACCATTGTCCATTCGTATACTGGTAATATTCTCCCCTTTTCATATTTATCAATTATAGATATGAAAGAAAGTCACTTTGACATAAAAAAGAAGAAGACCCATACTAGATATGATGAAAACCTGAAAGACACCTAGGACCCTTTCTGCATCTTGGACAAGCCTTCATGAATTTGTTGGAATAGGAAATATGGCCAATCAAAGAAAATTGGTATGGTGCTCTCATCCATGATAGAGGTGTCATAGAACTTAGGGTTTGAGATGCACTGAGCTACTACAATCTACCACTTGTATACTTGTGCATCTAATTTTAGTCCTACCACCATAGCTAACATAGAAAAAAGCTCTTTGTTCTTGAAATTTGATAGGGGAATGGGGGCTTCTGGTAAAATTCCTCTAGTAGGTGGCTCCACTAATTGTGATTGTAGGAAATTCTTTATGTTATTAGTGGAGGTATAGAATTTTTCCTGTTCAATCGGGTCAAATGACTTGGGTTTCAAGATAGGCTTTCGATTAGTGATGAAGGTAGTGATGAAAACATTAGGATCTAAAGTGAATAGGACCTTACCCTTGGAATATTTAATAATTCTTGTTTGGGGTCATAAAACTTCACTATGGCTCTGATGAGCTCAGGGTAAGGGTGGACAGGAGTGCAAGTGTACCAGGAAAGTAAGGAATGGAAAGGGAAAGTGATTGGGGATGATGGAGTCATACCTTTAGCTACTCTCACCTCCACATATTTTAAATTTTTTTGGGTTTTCCATGTGATGATTGTGTCTGTAATTTTTGCATCCCTATCCATAAACTTTGCATTCTTTTCTTCTACCTGATGAGCTACTACAATAGTTGAAGATGACCCAACCATGATAGCGGTTGCTTGTCATGAATTTGGTGAGGAAAATTCTCTGGAACTGTCTATGCAAAGCTAGAGCTCTAAGTAGAGTTAGAGGATAATTTTGTAGAAAATACTTTGAAATAGTAGAGTGTAAAAAAGGGCTTCCATGATGTAAAAAGGATTGCATGCATGAGTTAGGGCATCATGCAATAATTGTAGTAGGTGTCGCACATTCCTAGAATAACTTTGAATGTTGTTTCCATCTTATTCTATGCACCACCTTCTTTGAGCCAATTACTATGTGTCACCTCTCTTTGGACCAATAAATTTGCATCACCCTTTTTGGACCAATAACTTTGAATGGTGTTATTTTGAATGGAGCATATTTAAATTTGAAAAATGATTTTCCTACCAACCATAAAATCATGTCACCTTTTGAATTTGATTGAGAGATGTCATTATGTCATGAAATCGTGACTCTTTTCACTATCACTTAGAGATTTCACCTATGAGAACAAGGTTGGTCATGAGATTGTGACCTTCTTACAAGAAGTGACCTAGGAATGCCATTATGTCATGAAATCATGACTCTTTTCACTTTCAAGCTTGCTTCTAATTTTGGCCCATGAGAACAAGGCTAGTCATGAAATCATGACCTTTTCTACAATATGTGACTTAGAAATACATAATGTACATAAAATACAAAGGGAGGAAGAGAGTCCCTAGCTCACTTGAAATAGAGCTTCAGGTGGAAGCCATTGATAGGGATAGGTTATGTCTGGCCCTATTCATCTTTAAGCTGGAAGGAGTTATGTTGTTTTTCAATGATTATTTCGAAAGGACCTTCCCAAAATGCATCAAACTTCTGATGGTTTCCTGGTTTTACCTTATTCTCATTCCACCTCAAAACTAAATCTCCAACTTTGAAATTTTTGAAGGTAGCCCTTTTGTCAAACCATTTTTTAGTTTCTCCCATATGTTTTTGATAATGATTATAGGCTTGTTCTTTCTACTCTTCTAGTTGCAAGAGTTGTATTAACCTATTTTCCATTGGCTCTGCCTCTTCAACACTAGTTTGATTGAGCAATTTCAAAGTGGGTATTTCTATGTGTACAGGGAGAACAACTTCCTTACCATAAACCAATGAGTAAGGTGATGTGTTGATGGATTTCTTTATTGTAATCCTATCAGCCCATAATGCTTGATTTATCAGTGAGTGCCAACTTCTCTTGTTATCCCTTAGAGTTCACTTTAGAATCCTAAGCAGGTTCTTATTTGTTGATTCTGCTAAACCATTTCCTTGTGGATAGTAATTCAAAGAAGTTTTCAAATATATCCCATATTTACTAGAAAAATCAATCATTTTAGCACCTACGAAGGATGAACCATTTTCAGTCACCAATGCATCAGGTATACCGAATCTTGTTATCAAACTTTCCATGAATTCTATCACAACTTCTTGATCAACTTTCTTGGTGGGTACTGCTTCAGCCCATCTGGTGAAGTAGTCTATAGCAGTTAGAATATATTTATGTCCAATAGATGAATTAGGTTCTATTATCCCAATGAAATCCAAACCCCATTTCTGGAATGGTTCTTCAACCTGAATAGGTCTTAAGGGCATAGAAGCATTCCTATTCCTCCCAACATATCTTTGGCATTCTTCACAATTTCTAGTTACCTTGAATGCATCTGAGAAAATGGATGGCCAATAGCAACCTATCCTGATTATCTTCAAAGTTGTAGTTCTTCTTGAATAGTGTCCACCTGATAGACCTCCATGGAATTCTTCCAAAACTTTCTATTTTTTGTCATCTTTTATACACCTTAGCAATACACCATCCAATTTTTTTTGTATAACCCCTCTGGTAATAAAGTATATTTCAAAGCTTGGATTCTATATCTTCTCCTTTGTGAAGCATTTAAACCTATTGGACACTTTCCAGTCTAAAAATATCTTACCAGTTCATCAGCCCAATCAATGTTTTCTAAGGGTTGATCATCCCTTGGAGTTGATTCTTGCACCTGGTAGGCTATATACTCTGTTGAGGCTTGCTTGGCTAGTTCTTGACATAAGGCTCTACCTCTCACCAGCTTGGTTGGGTGAATTTCCACATCATATTCTTGTATTTTTGACACCCAACCAACCCTTTTCTCACCAAGCTCTCCCTGTATGATGAAATTCCTGACATCAGGATGAACTACATACACAATGGTTTTGCTTTGTGAAAGAAAATGCCTAAACTTTTTCAATGATTTCATAATTGCATATACTTGTTTTTCAATAAATTTGTATTTTTCTTCATGTTCTTGCATGGTTTGACTTAGGAAAGCGATGGGTCTTTCTTCATTATCTCTACCCTTTTGAGTAAGGACTACTGCATAACTCTCTTGTTCACCTACAACATATAGAATGAAGCCCCTAGAGTAATCTAGGTTAACCAGGATAGGCGCTTGAGCTATCTATTCTTTTATTCTTTTGAAATATTTCTTTCACAAGTCTATCCATTTGAACTCAACATCTTTCTTTAATAACTCGATCATAGGCTTGATAATTTATGCAAAATCTGCTATGAATTTGTGCATAAAATTGATTTACCCAAAGAAGGATTGTAGGCCTTTCTTGTTTGGAGGTAAGGGAAGTTCTAATAGTGCTTTTACTCTATTAGGATCTATGGCCAACCCAACTTCAAAAATAACATGACCTAGCAAGACTCCCTCTTGCACAACAAATATGGACTTCTTTGGATTCAAAGAAATACCAAACTCTCTACATTTCTTGAAAACTTTCTTGAGATGTTCAACATGATCTTCTTTATGGTGAGAGAACATTGTCATATCATCTAAGTAAATCACTATGATTTTATTGACAAGTTCTCCAAAAGCCACATCCATTACCCTCTAAAAAGTTGCTCTAGCATTGGATAATCCAAAAGGTATTCTTTGGTAAGAAAATGTTCCCCATTTGGTAGTGAATGTGGTCTTGTATTGGTCTTCATCCTTGACCCATACCTGATTGTATCCAAAAAACCCATCCAATAATGAGAATATTTCTACCCCTACCATAGTATGTAGAGTCTGATCTATTTGTGGGAGAGGGTAGTGATCCTTCAATGAAGCTTTATTCAGATTTTTGAAGTCTACACATAGTTTGATGTCTCCATTTTTCTTCTTGATTGGTACCAAGTTAGCCACCCAAGTAGAATGTTTGATAGGGTAGACAATATTGGCTTCAAGTAGCTTCAACAATTCTTGTTTCATCAAAGCTTCAATTTTTGGGTTTATTGGCCTCTATTTTTTCCTGAAGGGTTTTGCATCCTTTTTGAGCTCAATAGTATGTTGTATAGTTTCTTTTCTATATACTTTGAGATCACTATAAGCCCAAGCTATAATATTAGGGAATTATTTGCATAGTTCTTAAATTTGATTTAATTCCTTTTCTATACAATTTACTCCAACTTTAATAAAATTTTTAGGTTCTAGTTGGACTTCTTTGTATCTATGTTTATCAACCTTCATCTTGTGACCTATTGATCTATCATTGTTGTCGAACAAGCTCTCAAGGGTGATTAACCCTTTTGGGATATGATTGTTTTTTAGTTGAATCAGACCTTCATCTTCCTCATCTTTTAACACTCTATCACTTGAATAATTCATCTCATAGATCAAGAAGTCTAATATCTGATCATCACTTTCAAATACCTACCAAAAGGTATCTTTATCTAGTACTGAAGGCCTATATATAAGCCTGACTATCTTAGATTTTTGGATAACATTACTTATAAGACATAAATTGGCACCTACTGATTCTAATAGATTAGCATGGGTATTCTTCTCTCTAGGTATTGCTTTAATGTTTAGAGCTTCGAAAGCTTCAAATAGATCCCATACCTTATTTTTGTAAGCTTTAAGATAATGTTGCTTACTAATACATCTTTCCATGACCTGATTTACTATTAGTTTCAAATCTCCAAAAATATGCAACTGTTTAACTCCTAGTTTCTCAGCTTTCTTTAGGCCTAAACAAAGTGCCTCATATTCAGCTGCATTGTTGGTACAACTCCAGGTTAACCTATAGGAGAAAATATTTTATTACCTATTGGGGAGATTAGGACTATACCTGCTCCAACACCATTCTTGCATCTAGCACCATCAAAGAAAAGTTTCCAAATTTGATCGGTAGATTGGTCTACCTCATGTGGAGGAGTGGAATTACTTTTCTCAGGCTTCATGATAGAATAACTTCCAAGTTCTATCTCAATCATAGCATTGAAGTTCTTGAGGGAAAATTGATCTTCTGTTTGTAATCCATCTAAGGCTTCCTCCATCAAGTTTAACTCTTCCATTTCTTTAGTCATTATACTCATAGTACTAGCTTGTCTTCCTTCCTCTTCAACCTTTTCAATGTGGAAGGTAGATGGTTTCTCATTAAATATCTTGACTCTTTTGCCTTTGAATGGGATTTCCAAGTGTGAGTAATCTAGGGATAGATATCCTCTAATTTTAGCTATGAATTCTCTGGATAGACACATACCAAAATAAGGTTCCAAATCTACTACAACAACTTCTTGTATGACTGTAATTTGAGGTATTATGTGCAGCACTATAGGGATATCTTTGATCACTCCCATAGTCTTAACTGGAGTACCATCCAATTGCAAAACACCTGGGCTACTTCTGGTGTATTCCATCCCCATAATGTCACACACAACTTTTGGTATTATAGTAGTTGCAGCTCCTGAGTCTATCATACAATTATGTACAACCCATCCTTCCATCTGAAGAGACAAATAGAAAGGAGGAGGTCTATTTTTTCTAGTAGCTGATGTTAAACTGGCTTGAGCTAAATTAAACTGAGATGGAGCTTTACTTTTGTTTTTTATTGACCTCAAATATTCTTGCAATAAGTCAAATTGTCCTGGGAATTGTAATGCATCATACATACTTGCTTTAGAAGGGGTCTTCTTCATTTCTTCCACTATATTGAAGGAAGGTGGATCAATGTTCTTCTCCTTTTCTTTTGTGAAGGTATCATACTTGTTTCTATACCCTTGAGTTGCATCTATTCTCTGATGCTTGGTCAAATAAGGATATCTTAACTTATCCCTTGCTTGTTCTTGGGTTTCAACTTCCTTCTGTGGGATGGCTTCTTTGTGTAATTTTGCTTTTATTCTCTAAACTGGGCTTTGGGGAATCTTTTCATGAGGGGCCCTTTTCTCAACCTGATTTCTTATATCTGAAGGTACTTTCAGGGGGTTGAGCTCTTGAGGATCTACTTGTAGGGGCTTCTTTCCTGATCTTGTTAGGATGACAACTTGCTCTATCAAAGGTATCATAAGATTGTGGTATTCTTCTCTAATCATATTTACTTACCCCTTATGAGCCTTTTTTGCCCTCTCAATAGCTACTTTCTGGACATAATGTTGATGGATCATACACGAACTTTCACCATGGGGATCATTGCATGTAGAGCACTAAAAATAGAATTCTATTGAAGAGTTGGCAGGTTCATTATCATTGTTAGCATAAACCATGTTTGATCTCTCTTGATTTTTACTACTTGTGGAAGCTTGATCTCTTGTCACCTATGGAAATCTCCTTGGTTGGAAACTTCTCTCAGCTTCTCTTCTTTCCATTGAGGTCATCTTATTGGTCATATTCTTCATGAATGATTGTATGTCTAATAAGACTGCAAGTTGAGGATCAGGAGTTAGTAAAACATATGATACAAGGATTGCAGGAATAGTGGGTAAAGTTGGAGGAGTAAGGGGTGCTTGTATTATTGGTATAGAAGGTTATCTAATCCATTTAGGGAGATCCACATTAGAAATAAGAGTAGGATTTGGAAAATTAGTATTAGATGCTTGTGGGAGATCTAGGAAGATAGGCATTATCATTTTTGGGGGGAGCCTTCCAATAGCAATGAGGTCCTTTTTAGCTTTTAGAGCTTCTTGAAAATTTTTGGGAAGGTGAACACTTGAGACTATCTTATAACCATGCTTATATCTAAATTGAAAGCTCTCAGGTAATAATACATTGCTTGTTCATTCGTTGGCCTCAACCCATCAGGTACCCTCTACCAAGTATGATTGAATCTAATGTTGAAATCAACTATCTCTTCTTGAGGATGTTTTTGAATGATAGTGAACTGATTGAGTAGAGAAAAAGGATCAACCTATTGATTGAACTCTTCTACCAATTTACCAGCAAGTTGGGCCTAGGTGGCTATAGTCTGATTAGGAAGAGCCCTATACTAGTAGAGCATTTTTCCTTTCAAAGAGATGACTAACAACCTTATCATTACATCTTCTTCTGTAATATTATGTATTGCTGCTAATGAGGCTACATCTTGACAATGTTCATAAGTCATTTTTCCTATACCATCATATTCAGGCAATGCTTTCAAATCTGTTGTAGGGATTTGATGTTGGACCACTAGATTCAAGGGGCCTAAATGATTCCATGTGGGGTAGGGTAGATTGGGTTGATTTACGACCATTATAGCTACTATGTCGGTTGGTATTGCAGTAGTATGGGTAGTTGTGCTTGAAGGTCCACTAGTAGCAGTACTAGGGAGAGTTGTAGGGGAAGGATTTATCGATCCTATAGTAATGGTAGAAGAAGAAGTTGATCGAGCAACAAGTACAAGATTAACTCTAAGACTACCGAGATGTAATTCAAAGAACTCAATGGGTTCTTCAGATTTTTTTGCTTTAGATCTAGTTTTCATATATCTTGGTATTCAACCAACAAATAGATAAGGATTTTCTTGGGTTTTATCTTTTGAACGGAGTCACCAGGTGATTTTAAAATTTGAATAGGACAAAGATAAACACCGTAACTTTGAACTATAAAGATAGTGGGATTGGGTCCCACTAGGTATGCCAAAAATTATTGGTGCAAAATCTGCCTATGGTTACGTTTGCACCCAAGACTTTGCCAACATTGAATGATCGGGTTAAAAATAGAGACTACCTGGTTCAATCTCTAGAGAAGGTTGGTTCCTTTCTTGGTTGTGGGAAAAGGGAAAGAGTAAAGTGCTTAAAGAGAGGGAAATATAGCTATTGCTAGAACTTTGAAAGGGTACAGATTAGACAACAACAAGGAAATGCATACACATTTAATAGACAAGCATTCTTTAAATCTCTAAATAGAAACAACCAATTCTCTGATGTAGATTAAATCAATCACTAACCCACAAAAATCATTAACTCCAGAACTATTGAATCTAAAATGCAAAAATCTAGAGATAGAATTAATGCAATTCACATTCCATATAGCTTGAATAGAAGTATTGATTCATTCATACATACATGATTGCACACTTTGAACTAGAAGCCAAAGTAGGGAGTTTATCTTTATTGCTTTTAGAAGTCTTGCATACATTTGATCTTGTAAACACCTAAGAGCCGACCCTTTTTTAGGGTGTGCTCATCCTATATATATACACTCCCTACATACGAAAATATCAAAATTTGTTACAACAATATGCCAGCTAGCTAATTCTGGTGAGATGCTAAACAACGCCTATTGGCCCAAGGAGAAATGACATAGTGGAGTTTCCAACGACAAGAGGTTAAGATATGATTCTTTGGTTACCACCTGCTCATGTCAATATTCTAGAGATGTGGTCACCCAACTGTATTCCACTCTTCTATTTCTTGAGCTAACGACCTACGAGAACAAGATCGATCATAAAATCGTGACACTTCTTCACCTTCCAGCTTCTTCTGGCTATCGGCCCATGAGAATAGGGTTAGTCATGAAATCATAACACTTCTTCACCTTCCAGCTTCATCTGGCTATCAACCTATGAGAATAGGACCAATCATGAAATCGTGACTATTCTTCACCCTCCAACTTCATCTGGCTATCGACCCATGAGAATAGGGCTGATCAAGAAATATCGACACTTATTCACCTTCTAGCTTCTTCTGGCTATCAGCCCGTGAGAATAGGGTCGGTTATAGGATCGTGATAATTCTTCACCTTCTAGCTTCTTCTGGCTATCGACCCATGAGAATAGGGTCGATCATGAAATCATGATACTTCTTCACCTTCTAGCTTCATCTGGCTATTAGCCCATGAGAATAGGGCTAATCTCAAAATTGTGACACTTCTTTGCCTTCTAGCTTCATCTAGCTATCAGCCCATGAGAACAGGGGAAATCATAAAATCATGATACTTCTTTGTGCTCTAGCTTCATCTGGTTATCAGCTCATGAGAACAGAGTCGGTCATGAGCTTGTGATACTTTTGTGCCTTCCATATCCTTCTGGTTGTCTGCCCACAAGAATAGGGTCGATCACAAAATTGTAATACTTCTCCACACTCCAAATTCATCTGGCTATCATCTCGTGAGAATGGGGAAATTTGATAAATCTTGATACTTCTTCGCCTTCCAACTTCATCTGGCTATCAACCCACAAGAACAAGGCCAATCGAGAAATCTTGACTTTTTTTCATACTTCAAATTTTTGAGAGATCTCCTCATTCCCTTCAGTGTAGTCATTTTGATCTACAGTATCACATCTATCTTTCACACTATTTGGATATTAAGTCAAATGTTCTCCAATAATTACATGAATCTCCTATGGATGGATGTTCAAGATTCTTGAAAATATGTCAGCGGGTGAAGCAATATTTTTCTTAGAAAGGATTGAAAATTGATGTAAATATGTATGTGGTCAACTATGAGGTGTGTTAGTGTAACAAAGGAAAACTAGTTAAATATTATTTACTATTGCAACTCTTGCCTATCCCTAACTGTCAATGGGAGAACATTTCCATGGATTTCATTGAGGGCCTTAAATCCAAGGGTAAAATAGTGAGCTTTGTGGTAATAGATTGCATTTCCAAGTATGCTTATTTCTATGCTTTACAACATATCTATATAGCAAGTAAGGTGGCCAAGGTATTTCTTGATTATGTTTTTAAATTATGTGGTATACCCAAAACTATTGTGAGTGATTATGACCATGTCTTCACTAGTAACTTTTTAAAAGCATTGTTTCATATTAGTGGTATCAAGTTGAGTATGTCCTCTTTCTATCATCCTTATTCGAATGGTTAGATACAGATTGTTAATAAATGTTTGGGTATGTGCCTCTACATTTTTTTATAAGATAAGTAATATCACTAGGTTCATTAGTCCTTATTAGCTAAATGGTGGCATAATACTTATTTACATTCATCCCTCAAGTTATCTCCATTTGAAGCATTTATATTCAAAGACCTCCATGAATGGTAAACTATGTTATAGGATCCTCCAAAGTTTTCCACATAATAATTTGTTATAGCAATGATGACATGTGCATAAAATTATTAAAGATAATTTAACCTAGGCCTAGATCCACATGAAGCAACAATTGGTTTCATATTATTTAAAATGACAATGCACTCATCTCAATTGGTAATATTTATCTCAAATTCATAATGCCATATCTCCTTGATATCCAAAAACTAGGCCAACAAGCTTCACTTATGACTCTATCAAACCCTTGACTGACCACCTTGGCTACACCCAAATCATAGCCCATGCATATTGTTCAAGCAAGCCCTGTACTAGCCCTGTCTACCCCAAAGTTGAAAGAATCAATAGAGATTGAAGAGTTGAAAGTTATTATAAAAAATATGACAAATAATTTCACATTAATGGAGTAATAGAATGTTGAAAGGAGGTATGATGGATATCAACCAAGAATATTTCCCTACATATTAAGAGATCATGGAGCTTCAACTATCAATATTTCTAGAAAGCTACTTCCTATTGCCAAAATTCGAGGAGAAAACATCCACTTCTTGGAAAGACTATTGGTTCTTAGATTGCAATGATAATCATAATTCCAACACCTATATGGTCTATCAACACCAATTTCAGTTGGTTGCAGCCTAGAAAGAAAAATCAAAATCAAAAGGACCTAAATCATGTTGATGGATCTAGAGAAAAATATAATGGCTGGAGAGACTTCAACTTTCGATTTGATCTACATATTCACTATATTTAGGAAAAGAATTTTGCTATCAAATACCCACAAGGTGGATGGTCTAGAAATTATCCTACAACCTTAAAAGGAGTAGAAGAAATAATCCAAGTCAAAAGTAGCAAAAATTTGAAAGCATCAAGGGCTAATAAAGAAGAAACAAGAGAGAAAACCTAGAGAAAGTTGTGGTATCCTTCTATGACTAGGAAGAAAATGGGAGTGGCTACTCAATAGTATTAAAGGAGGTTTGAACAAGTAGTTTGAAAGGAGGAGCTACCAAAAGCATATGGATTTAGATTTGTGGAAGAATTAAAGAAGACTCCCTCAAGATTCAATATGTATGATGTTTTTCTAATTTTTGGATAAATTTATTTGCTAAAAGTAACCCTCAAAATCTCATAATCAAGAAGACTCACCCCTTAGACCTCAATTTGGTGCAAAATAATCCAACTGTAAACATGGGTAATATCAAGCCTCTACCCTTTTGTATGTTCTTATTCATGGAAGTTTGGATAGTACACAATTGCATGGTGGATTTCCAAGCTTCCAATAGTCATGCCTAAGGCTATTTATGGTGATATGGAATTAGAATACACTCATAATAGTTATGGTATGTTGCAACTATATGAAACACCTACGTACCTATTTAGAAAAGGATTCACGAATCTAGGTATAAATTTGGAGGAAGAGTGGGGTGGGAAAATCCTATCTGTCTTGTCTCATACTTGCATTAACGCTACCCTAAGGCAGTGTTAGTTCACCCTTTTTAATGGTTTCCACTCATATAGTCATATCAGTTTATTATGAGTCTTTTGGAGAGCTCAATGGCACTAGGGAAGTGTTCATGCAAGTTCATTCTAAAAGTGTATCACGAGGTAAATGCCCTGTCCCTAAAGTTGTTATTCCTTTGCATGAATTTTATATGGCTTGTGAATGGTTTGAAATTTATACCTTGGTGGGTTATTTTTTGGGTCGTATCCCATATGATACCCTTTTTTGTTCCTGAGTTTAGCAAGTCTAAGGTCCACATGGAGTCAAAGTAGAGAATGTACAAAATCTTACCAAAGGGTATTTCCTTTTTCACTTTTTAGACCCAGGTCAAGAACAAAAAGTTCTATCTAGGGTACCATGGACTATCTGTAATTCTCTATTGATTTTGTAACCCTACTCTAGAGATTTATGAGTCAATGATCAAGCTGCACTGGAAGTTCCAATGTGGGTTGAATTCCCTGATCTTCCTATTTCTCTTTGGATTTTTTGTAGACTTTAGCTGCCCCCTTAGGTAAGTTTGTTTTTCTTGAGCCAAAAAAGTTCTTCTTCGTTCGACCCACTATAAGGGTTTGTATCAAAGTTGACCTTACCAAGGCTATGCAAGAGTTTATTGATATCAATATCTGGAATCAATCATTTAGGTAAATAGTTATCTATATCAATTTACCCAACACTTGTTATCGGTTTCAATATGCAACTCACAAAATTTGGGAGTGCCCTCTAATGGAGTGGAAATATAAGGCAAATCCCTCACCCACTCTCACGGATCTTGCTAATGGCTCATGAGGAAACACTAAAGAATGGACTAATGTTTCTAGAAGGAAAACCCATGGTGCTAAGTAGCAGGAAGCTTCAGCTTTCGTTGCATAATCTTCTCCTAATTCTCAGGATATGCAAGCTTCTACTAAAGCTATTTATAATTTTGTTGATATGGCCTCTCTGGTTGTTGGCATGCAATCCCCAGTTTTGTTGGTGTCTCAATATCTTTGGTCGGGCCCTTCTTTTGCCTCAATGGTGGCAGCTCCAAATAATTCTTTGCTGGAGGAGTTTTTTGCCTTTAAGTTCCATTTCTCTCATAGCCTTGTTCGAAATGATAAATGTTGGTAGCTAAATAGTGATGCTTTCCACGCAGTCTCCAACTCTTTTGGCTTGCTTAAATGTTTGGGTGATATAGAGCATTTCATGGAGATCATGCATCCTAACAAATCCCAATGATTTTTTTCTCGTGGAATGTTCGAGGACTGACGAACCCAATCAAAAAATATTTGGTTCGAAATGAGATGTCAAATGTTTCTCGAGTGCATGGAAGCCTCAATTTTTTATGTCTGTAAGAAGTTAAGATATCTGATTTCAATCTGCGATGTGCATGTGAATTTTTGTTGTCATGAAGTGTCTCTTTAGCCATGAAGCATTCCCTAGGAAAATGGGGAGTTGTCACTATCCTTGCATATTTATTATAGAATAATGTTGTGACGTGGGGTGTTGACCCATCCAATCAAGTTGTCTAGCTTTTGCTTGAGATATACAAAAAACTGTTTGGGGTGGTTAACAAGTATACCTCGAACATCGCTTCTAACCTATGTGAGGTGTGGAGATGGCTTTCCATGAATATGCCATTTGCCACTTGGGTGCTCTATGAATATTTTAATATGGTGGAGAAATTTTATAACAAGGTCAGTCATGCCCCGATGCGGTGGTGCTTAGGTGAAAGGGAAGCTTAGTTTTTTATGAAAAAAAGCTTCACCTTTATGACCCTAATTCCCGCTTCTCACCTTTTGACTTCCCTTAGGCTCTTTGGTATACTTGTCCAATTTCTATGCTTCTTATACCAAGATTTTGGAAATATTGGACATAGCCATGATTTCTAAATGTGACAACTTTTAGTTCTCCCATATTTTACCTTCTTCACCATTTGTGCTGACTTTTCCTGGTACTATATTATCTAATAATTCACCTATTTTATTCTTGGTGGTAATTTTAAACTTTCAACCTAGAGTGCATTCTTCATAGTTTTACCTGAATGTTTCTTTTTTTGCATAGCTTTAGCATGAAAGCTCATATATGATGCATTGGAATTTGATTCCTAGACCTAATGGTCTTTCTAGAAGTATTGAGTGATGGAATTCTACCATTCAACAAACCACTAAGGTGTTGCGGACTCTGAGTGTTGAAGTTGCAAAATGGTGAAAACAAGCTAAGTCTACCTTGTAGAGTGAGTTATCCAAAGCCTGTATCAGGTTTGAATCCTCACCTTTCATCTCTCTTGCTCAATCCCAAGTTTCTTCCATTTGATATGAGCTAAAAGAAACTAATTTGTATGAAGCCAAGGGTGCTCAATTACGTACTCGAATGTATTGCCTCAAAGTGGGGGATAAAGTCACCAAATATTTTTTCAACACCTTAGGCCTCCTACCCAGTATTCCCAGTTTCAAGCCATTCAAGTGGATGGACAGAGATTCACAGACATTCCAAACATTGTCAAAGCCTTTGTTTCACATTATTAAGGTGTTTTTGCTTCTCAACCCCTTGATGATTCTAGAAGGCAAGCTCTTACTTATTGGATTGTTGTTGTCCCCAACAAGCTTTCTCTTGAGCAAATACTATTCAATGACACTCCTCTTTCTCTGGAAGGTCTAAAAATACCTTTTCACTCATGGACAATGATAAGGCACTTGGTCTTGATGGATTCCCATGTGAATTCTATAAAGAATTTTGGGATATGCTTGGTTCTGATCTCCATAAAGTGTATCTTGAAGCCCTACAATGTGGTTCACTGGGTTCCATTATTAACAAAGGTAATGTTACATTTATTCCTACGTATGGAGACCCTGATCTCATCACTAATTGGAGGTCGATCACCCTGATTAATATGAGCTATAATATTATTTCCAAATCCCTTGCACTTAAGCTTAAATATCTCATGCCTTTGATTGTTATACCTAAACAAACTGGCTTTGTACAAGGAAGATACATTATTGATAATGTTTTTGTTGTTTGGGAAGGTATAGATTGGGCAAGAAATTTTGAACAATATGTTTTATTCATTAATATTGACTTTTATAAAACCTATGATAATATGGAGTGGTACTTCATCGCTGCCATGCTTTAGGATCTGGGCTTTGGGCCAGTGTTTGTGAGCACCATTCTTATGTTATTTCAATATGCTTGAACTTTTCTTACTTTGAATAATATTCAATCTCAATCAATTTCTCTTGGTCGCTTTGTAATACAAGGGTGCCCTCTTTCTCCATCTCTTTTCATTCTTGTTGCAAAGACTTTTGGCTATTTTTTGTACCATAAGGTGGATCAAGGATTAATCAGGGGTATTGTTCTTCCCAATTCTGACCGTTAGTTGGTCAATGATCATTTTTCTTATGGTTCTTTCTTAATGCTTTGAGAAGATGAGAAATACCTTTCCTTTGCTATTAGTTTCTTAGAGGTGTTCTGTTTAGCCTCTATTTCTTCTATTCAATAGAAAAAAACCTCCTATTTTCGGTAATCTCAATCCCAAATAACATGTTGGCTGCATAATTTTCAAAGGACTTAGATTCAGCTAGGTGAGGTGTTTAAATTTCTTGGAATTCCTTTTGTATTTCATGGTTCCTCTACTCAATTATGGAAGTATATTATTGATAAAGTGAACAATAATCTTTCTTACTAGACTAGTAAGAAACTTTCTCTGGCAGGAAAATTTCATATTTGTTCTAATATTTTAGCCACTACCCATGTCTATTATTCATATTGCTAGGTTCCATCAAAATCTTGTTATAAAAAGTGGGATAAGCTTCTGAGAGATTTCTTGTGGGCCAAAGACTATGTCAAACAAGGTTTTCATTGGGTAGACTAGGAAATTTGTTGTTTGTCCAAGGATTTTGAAGGCATGGGTTTGTTTGATTGTCACCAACAAGGTTTTTCCCCTTGTGCTAAATGGATCACCTGATCTTTAATTGGGGATGAATTTTGAAAAGTGCTAGTCAGGCATTACATTTCTTCTGGTTTGCTCCAAAGGAAGAAAATTTGGAAAGTGGTGGGATTGCTATCCATTCTTACTGCTTGTGTCCCTAGTAAAGTTAAAGGTTCTTTTGTCATTTAGAGTATTTGAAAAGCTTGGGAGGCCTTCAAACCCTGACTTAGTTGTGAATAACACAAGCTTATATAGAGAGGGGGGTGAATAGTATAAGACCACTTTTTACTTTCTTTCCAAACCAATATCAATTAATGTCCTTAATTGTAATAACCAAATATAGCAATGTGCATTAATAACTCAGATAGCAGTAGTAAGCAAGAGCACAAGTCACCACACAATTGAGACACAACAATTTATGTGGTTCACCCAATGTGGGCTACTCCACGGAGAAAATATTTTACTAAAACTTTCTCAATCAATATCTTTGGGAATCACTCCCAATTACAATGTTTATGGATCTTTGTCCAAAGGAGAACTCTTTCCCCTTCTACTCTGGCTATGTGATATTCTAGAAGACTTTGTCTCTTTGCTACACTAACTTGTGTAACTCTCTCCACTTGAAGACTCCTCACTCAGATCTATCTTCAACTGTGCTGGTTGTTGGATATCTATCCACTAAGACTCTGTTCTTTGTACTTTTTCACCTCCAAAGCTCTGTCAATAGGCTCACTAAGAACCTTCTCAATAGGTTCACACAGAACCTGCTTAACAAGCTCACACAGAACATGTCCAATGCTGAATAATAAGATCACACAGAACCTGTCCAATGCTGAATAACAAGCTCACATAGAACATGTCCAATGTTGAATAACAAGCTCACATAGAACTTGTCCAATGCTGCTCCAACAAGATCACTAAGAACTTGTCCAAATCTTCTCTAGCAAGCTCACCAAGAACTTGCCCAAATCTGCTCTAGTAAGCTCACCAAGAACTTTCCCAAAACTATCCACAAATTTTTCCCAACACAATCCTCAAATCTGTCCCAACATTGTCCTCAAATATATCCCAAAGCTGTCCTCAAATATTTCTAAAAGGCCTTCTCAAAGGCTCAATCAATCATGCTCAAGTAGTATTCAAAGTGAACTCAATAATGAATGGCAATCTCAACTCAAGTCCACTTCATAGAAGCATAAATAGAATTGTTAAAGACTCAATATGTTCTAATCTCACTCTCAACCCAAATTAATCTCAACTCAACTCATAGATACTCAATATGTTCTAAACTCACTCTCAAGTCAAATCAACCTCAACTCAATTCAAGTCAACCTCAACTCAACTCAAGTCTTATAGAACCATAAGGAGAATTTTTAGAGACTCAATATGTTCTAACCTCAATCTCAACTCAACATAGAATGATGGAAGAGTTTATTCATAGAACTTGAACAATCACTTCATACATCACTTGACTAGGCTCAATCAACTCAACTCAACACAAGGGATAACTCTTTCTCACACAAACCTAGTCCAAGTATGTATAAACCAACTCAAATGTTTCCAAAAATGCTCAACCACAAATCTCACATAACAATGATACTCATGTTCTTTTCTAACTCAAGTTCTTTCACAACCAATGGGATTCAACCACTATGCTTATAACACAAGATTTAAACACAACTCTCAATTCAAAAAACCTTGATGCATTCAACCAACCACTTTCAAAAAGGAAACCACAAACAATCATTTTCCCTCCAATGATATTTCAAAAATAAACCACCATAAACAATCAATAGGAGAATGTGCCCATACCTTTTATGAAGAGAAGAAACCCCTTTGGAAATCTGCCACACTCAACATACTTTGAAACAAAACAACCTTCACTTTGAAACCCTTTAGAAAAATAGAAATACCTCTCTACATACACCTTATTTCTCCTTCTAAATGAGCTATTCAAATATCCCTTGAAATAATCTTTCCAATGATATATAATATGATATACTTTTATAAAAGGAAAATACCAGAAATATCTTCTTTTCTAAGAGTGCTTTTAAAATTGCCTTCCAATAAAAAATCAAATCAACCCTCATCACCTTATTCCTCCAACATTTGGAAATAATAAAAAATTTATTAATAAATAAGTTACTTGCCTCTTAGAGGGAATTGAACCCTCATCTCTACCCAAAAAATCCTCAACCACGGCACCAAAGACCACGCGAGCTACGCGCTTGCATAGGACAAAGAGCGCAAAATGTGCTTTTTTCCTTCTCCCCTTGCTCACATCAAAAAATGTGGGCCAATTATCTTGATTGATACTATAACCCATGGGAATTGAACCTCGTCTCTTTTGCAAACAAAAACCTTTGCACTCCCCTCGCTCGTCGTTGGACCAAGCTACCACACGAAAATTTTGGCACTTTTCGTCTTATCTCCTCTGCATTCAATTCCAAGGGTTTTGAAATAAAAGCCTTTGCATTTATATGCAACTTCCCTTTAATTTTGCAAATGTCGGCAGTGATTTTAAATTATTTTTTTTTTGATGATGACGTCAGCACTGAGGTAATTTTAATTTTAAATAATTAAAATTTAAACTAAATATTTAAAATTAAATATCTCTATCACTAGGGCAACTTTTTCGATGAAACGAAAGGCCAACCTGGGTTTTAAGAAAAACCCATTTCAAATCTGCCATCCATGGTTTTAAATAAAACCTTTTATTTTGCATGCATTGGTTTTCACAAAAATCCTGATTTTATCCATGCTTTCCAAAATATCATTTGCTCATAAAAACTCAATGTGATCCATATGACATCAATGATTCATGTGACATCAATGAAAACATAAAATAACTCAAATTGCCAACAATCTCCCCCTTTGTCATTGATGGCAACACCTCTAAAGCAAAAACCACAATCACTGCAAAAACCATCTCTGAGAATCAAAGTTGCTCCCCCTCCCCCTAACTCAACACTCTCTTTGGAGAGTCTAAAGAACACAAGCTTATACTGAGAGGGGGGGTGAACAAGTATAAGACCACTTTTTACTTTCTTTCCAAACCAATATCAATTAATGTCCTTAATTGCAATAACCAAATATAGCAGTGTGCATTAATAACTCAGATAGCAGTAGTAAGCAAGAGCACAAGTCACCACACAATTGAGACACAACAATTTACGTGGTTCACCCAATGTGGGCTACTCCACGGAGAAAATATTTTACTAAAACTTTCTCAATCAATCTCTTTGGGAATCACTCCCAATTACAATGTTTATGGATCTCTGTCCAAAGGAGAACTCTTTCCCCTTCTGCTCTGGCTATGTGATCTTCTAGAAGACTCTGTCTCTCTGCTGCACTTACTGGTGGACCTCTCTCCACTTGAAGACTCCTCACTCAGATCTGTCTTCAACTATGTTGGTTGCTGGATCTCTATCCACTGAGACTCTGTCCTCTATACTCTGTCACCTCCAAAGCTCTATCAATAGGCTCACTAAGAACCTGCTCAATAGGCTCACATATAACCTGCTTAACAAGCTCACATAGAACTTGTCCAATGTTGAATAACAAGCTCACATAGAACTTGTCCAATGTTGAATAACAAGCTCACATAGAACCTGTCCAATGCTGAATAACAAGCTCACATAGAACCTATCAATCTAACAAGCTCACAAGAACTTGTCCAATTTGCTAACAAGCTCACATAACTTGTCCAATTTCTACAAGCTCTCAAGAACTTGTCAAATATGCTCTAGCAAGCTCACTAAGAACTTGTCCAAATCTGCTCTAGCAAGCTCACCAAGAACTTGCCCAAATCTGCTCTAGCAAGCTCACCAAGAACTTGCCCAAAACTTTCCACAAATCTATCCCAACACTATCCTCAAATCTATCCCAAAGGCCTTCTCAAAGGCTCAATCAATCATGCTCAAGTAGTACTCAAAATGAACTCAACAATGAATGGCAATCTCAACTCAAATCAACTTCATAGAAGCATAAAGAGAATTTTTAGAGACTCAATATGTTCTAATCTCACTCTCAACCCAAATCAATCTAAACTCAACTCAAATCAACTCATAGAAGCATAAAGAGAATTGTTAGAGACTCAATATGTTCTAATCTCACTCTCAACTCAAATCAACCTCAACTCAATTCAAGTCAACCTCAACTCAACTCAAGTCTTATAGAACCATAAAGAGAATTGTTAGAGACTCAATATGTTCTAACCTCAATCTCAACTCAACATAGAATGATGGAATAGTTTGTTTCATAGAACTTGAACAATCACTTCACACATCACTTGACTAGGCTCAATCAACTCAACTCAACCAATCATCACAAGGGACAACTCTCTCTCACACAACCCTAGTCCAAGTATGTATCAACCAACTCAAATGTTTCCAACAATGCTCAACCACAAATCTCACATAACAATGATACTCATGTTCTTTTCTAACTCAAGTTCTTTCACAACCAATGGGCTTCAACCACTATGCTTATAACACAAGGTTTTAAACACAACTCTCAATTCAGAAAACCTTGATGCATTCAACCAACCACTTTCAAAAAGGAAACCACAAACAATCCTTTTCCCTCCAATGATATTTCAGAAATCAACCACCATAAACAATCAATAGGAGAATGTGCCCATACCTTTTATGAAGTGAAGAAACCCCTTTGGAAATCTGCCACACTCAACACACTTTGAAAAAGAGCACAACAATCTTCACTTTGAAACCCTTTACAAAAATAGAAATATCTCTCTACATACACCTTATTTCTCCTTCTAAATGAGTTAGTCAAATAGCCCTCGAAATAAGCTTTCCAACGATATATAATATGATATACTTTTATAAAAGGAAAATACCAAAAATATCTTCTTTTCTAAAAGTGCTTTTAAACTTGCCTTCCAATAAAAAATCAAATCAACCCTCATCACCTTATTCCTCCAACATTAGGCAATAATAAAAAATTTATTAATAAAAATGTTACTTGCCTCTTAGAGGGAATCGAACCCTCGTCTCTGCCCAAACAATCCTCAACCGTGGTGCCAAAGACCACGCGAGCTACGCGCTCGCATAGGACGAAGAGCGTAGAATGCGCTTTTGTCCTTCTCCCCTTGCTCACATCAAAAAAAAGTGGGCCAATTCTCTTGCTCAAAACTCTAACCCATGGGAATCGAACCTCATCTCTTTCACAAGCAAAAACCTTTGCACTCCCCTCGCTCATCGTTGGACCATGCTACCACATGAATATTTTGGCGCTTTTCGTCTTATCTCCTCTGCATTCGATTCCAAGGCTTTTGAAATAAAAGCCTTTGCATTTATATGCAACTTCCCTTTAATTTTGCAAATGTCAGTGATGCTTTTAAATTAATTTCTTTTTGATGATGACATCGGCACTGAGGTAATTTTAATTTTAAAATTTAAAATTAAATTTTAAATATTAAAATTTAAACCAAATATTAAAAATTGAATATCTCCATCTCCGGGGCACCTTTTTTGATGAAACAAAAAGCCAACCTGGGTTTTAAGAAAAACCCATTTCAAATATGCCATCCATGGTTTTAAATAAAACCTTTTATTTTACCTACCTTGGTTTTCACAAAAACCCTGTATATATCCATGCTCTCCGAAATATGAATGCTTTGGTCATCAAAACTCAATGTTACCTTGTGACATTAATGTGACATCAATGACAACATAAAACAACTCAAATTTCCAACAATATCCCCCTTTGTCATTGATGGCAACACCTCTAAAGCAAAAACCACAATCACTACAAAAACCATCTCTGAGAATCAAAGTTGCTCCCCCTGACTCAATAATCTCTTTGGAGGTTGCTCCCCCTAACTCAATGCTCTCTTTGGAGGCTGCTCCCCCTAACTCAATACTCTCCTCCTTACTCAAATCTCTCCCCCTTTGACATCAATGGCAAAAGGGACACCTATGGGGCTAAAATATATGACTCTTAAGCATAGCCCCCTCACCACCTTCTCTCTTGAGGTGATTAATTTTGGGGTGGGAGTACCTTTACTCCCATATTACATTGATTCTTTCCTCTATCAACTTCCTTCCATGTTTTTCTGATATCCTTCTCTTGATGAATTACTTGATCTTCTTGTCTAGAACCTTGACTCTTTCCTTGAACCTGTTTGACCTTCCTTGCCTTGAACCTATTTGGAATTGAGTCCTACACCATTTTGCAATATGCCCAAAGTTATTGCAATTAAAACACTTGATATTGTAGCCTTTGGATGGTGCCCATATCTTGAAATCTTTCTTGAAGTAATTTCCATGTCCATTTCTTTCTTGAACCCTGTATTGTGAAGCTCTGTTTTCATGACCATTATTACCATGACTTCTGAATTGTGTAGCTCTAAAACCAAAACCATGTTGCTCATTTCCTTTGCACTGAAAAGCTTTATGACCAATCCTGTTACATGAGAAGCAATGTCCCTAAAAATCATACCTTCTTCCTTTGAAGTTTCTTCTAGCAAAATCAAACTTCTTTGATCCATAGATCCTGC
The DNA here is from genome assembly GCA_028583015.1 of Wollemia nobilis. Taxonomy (NCBI): domain Eukaryota; kingdom Viridiplantae; phylum Streptophyta; class Pinopsida; order Araucariales; family Araucariaceae; genus Wollemia; species Wollemia nobilis. Next base: position 3,257,614 of record JAQPPZ010000755.1, on the reverse strand, counting down.
AATGTATAGCCCTGTGTCCAAATCCATTACAAGAAAAACAATGTCCTTGAAAATCCCTTTGTTCATGCCTTGGTTCCTCATACTTTTCTTGACCATTATCCCTATGATCATCTTCAACTTGTTCATTGCATCCTTGAACCTTCTTTGTAGCATCTAAATCTTCTTCCTTAATTTCTTCCTTGCTTTTCTCTTCAAGAGTTTCTTTTCCTTTTGAACTTGATTCACCTATCTCAAAACAAGATCCAAACTGAATATTTGGAGCCATATGAACTTTGGAACTTTCCTCACAAATCTTAGGTGCTTCTTTGCTTTCATATTTTAGAACTTCCTTTCCTTTTGAGTGTGATTCCCCAAACTTAAAATATGGGACCTTTGGTGCTTTGGAATCTTCCTCTTCTTTCTCTTCATTTGTGTCAAGTAGCAACTTGGCATCCATCTCTATAGCCTCTGAAATACATGTTTCCTTCTTAGTACAAATATCTTGACCTTTTGAGTCATGTGATGGATCAAACTTCTCATGTAGGGAACATCTCAATTCTTTTAGATTCTCCTTAACCTCTTGTAGTTGCTCATGGATAACATTGAAGTCTTCCTTTAGATCAACTGAGACATTATCCTCTTGTTTAACTTCTTCTGTTTGGAGTGAATGTTCTTCTTCTACTTCTCTTATTCCATAGAAAAACCCTTCTTCATCTTCACTGTCACTAAGATCATTATAATATTCTATAGCAAACAAACTCTCAAGATTTCTTTGACCATGCCTGTTTCCTTGATGTGTCATCTCATCTTCACTATCACTGAAACCATTGCAATATCTTGATCTGTGATCTCTTTGACCACACACAAAACATTGTTCTCTTTCACCTTCTATTCCTAGGAATAGATGTTCTTCCTTTTCATCATCTGATTTGTCTCTATCACTATGATCTGAGCTATCACTTGCTTCTACAATGTAGTAAGATTTCTTTGCCTTACAAAAATTTCTTCTTCTCATACCTGTTTTGCTTGAATCTGTCATCTTTGTCATGCTTATGCTTTCCATCTTCTTTTCTTCTTTGACCCTATTTTTCATCATCATTATTTTCTTCATGTGGACACTTGTATGCATAGTGACCAAGATCACCACACTTGTAGCATCTAACTTTCCTTATATCTCTAAAATTCCTTGAGTCCTTATTCCTTTTGATGAAGTTAGCTTCCTCATCATTTTCTATAGCTCTATCTATTTCTAAAACTTTCCCTTTCTCTTTCTCTGAAGCCTTGAATGCAATCTCTTTTATTGGAGCTTGATGCTTACTTACCCTCATCTCATAAGTTGTGAGAGTACCTTGCAATTCTTCCATTGTTAGCTTGTTGATATCCATTGTCTCTTCTATTGCTGAAACCTTAGAATCATATTTCATGGGAAGTGATCTCAAAACCTTTTGAGTAACTTCTGATTCTTTCATCTCAAAACCTAGGCCTCTCATGGTGTTAGTAATCTCATCAACTCGAAGTAAAAACTTTGCAATATCTTCAGAATCTTCCATTTTCAATTCCTCAAATATTTTTCTATGAGTTTGTAGTTTTGCCAACTTTACCTTGGAATCTCCTTCATAAGTATTCCACAACTTGGTCCACATCTCATTAGCTGAAGTACATACCATGACCTTTGCAAAATCTATCTCACGAAGCCCACTCAAGATACAATTCATTGCTCTTGCATTTATCTCAACCAATTTCTTGGTAGTCTTATCTTCCTCGGGATCACCTTCAACCCTATACTCTTTTTCAACCATCTGCCATACCTCATATCCTTGTGATATCAAGTAGTTCTTCATTCTCATGCTCTAGAAAGCATAATTGTTACCATCAAATAATGGAGCCTTATTTGAAGATAATCCATTCTATGAAGCCATTTGTGTTCTTGTAGAATCTGCCCTCAAGTTGTTAGCCTTTCTGAAGGAACCCACTCTGATACCAATTGAAGAACACAAGCTTATACTGAGAGGGGGGTGAATAGTATAAGACCACTTTTTACTTTCTTTCCAAACCAATATCAATTAATGTCCTTAATTGCAATAACCAAATATAGTAGTGTGCATTAATAACTCGGATAGTAGTAGTAAGCAAGAGCACAAGTCACCACACAATTGAGACACAACAATTTACGTGGTTCACCCAATGTGGGCTACTCCATGGAGAAAATATTTTACTAAAACTTTCTCAATCAATCTCTTTGGGAATCACTCCCAATTACAATGTTTATGGATCTCTGTCCAAAGGAGAACTCTTTCCCCTTCTGCTCTGGCTATGTGATCTTCTAGAAGACTCTGTCTCTCTGTTGCACTTACTGGTGGACCTCTCTCCACTTGAAGACTCCTCACTCAGATCTATCTTCAACTATGTTGTTGTTGGATCTCTATCCACTGAGACTCTATCCTCTGTACTCTATCACCTCCAAAGCTCTATCAATAGGCTCACTAAGAACCTGCTCAATAGGCTCACATAGAACTGCTTAACATGCTCACATAGAACTTGTCCAATGTGAATAACAAGCTCACATAGAACTTGTCCAATGGTTGAATAACAAGCTCACATAGAACCTGTCCAATGCTGAATAACAAGCTCACAGAACTCAATTCTAACTTGAATTTAACAAGCTCACAAAGAACTTGTCCAAATCTGCTCTAACAAGCTCACTAAGAACTTGTCCAAATCTGCTCTAGCAAGCTCACCAAGAACTTGCCCAAATCTGCTCTAGCAAGCTCACCAAGAACTTGCCCAAAATTGTCCACAAATCTGTCCCAACATTGTCCTCAAATCTGTCCCAAAGGCCTTCTCAAAGGCTCAATCAATCATGCTCAAGTAGTACTCAAAATGAACTCAACAATGAATGGCAATCTCAACTCAAATCAACTTCATAGAAGCATAAAGAGAATTTTTAGAGACTCAATATGTTCTAATCTCACTCTCAACCCAAATCAATCTCAACTCAACTCATAGAAGCATAAAGAGAATTGTTAGAGACTCAATATGTTCTAAACTCACTCTCAACTCAAATCAACCTCAACTCAATTCAAGTCAACCTCAACTCAACTCAAGTCTTATAGAACCATAAAGAGAATTGTTAGAGACTCAATATGTTCTAACCTCAATCTCAACTCAACATAGAATGATGGAATAGTTTATTTCATAGAACTTGAACAATCACTTCACACATCACTTGACTAGGCTCAATCAACTCAACTCAACCAATCATCACAAGGGACAACTCTCTCTCACACAACCCTAGTCCAAGTATGTATCAACCAACTCAAATGTTTCCAATAATGCTCAACCACAAATCTCACATAACAATGATACTCATGTTCTTTTCTAACTCAAGTTCTTTCACAACCAATGGGCTTCAACCACTATGCTTATAACACAAGGTTTTAAACACAACTCTCAATTCAGAAAACCTTGATGCATTCAACCAACCACTTTCGAAAAGGAAACCACAAACAATCCTTTTCCCTCCAATGATATTTTAGAAATCAACCACCATAAACAATCAATAGGAGAATGTGCCCATACCTTTTATGAAGTGAAGAAACCCCTTTGGAAATCTGCCACACTCAACACACTTTGAAAAAGAGCACAACAATATTCACTTTTGAACCCCTTTACAAAAATATAAATATCTCTCTACATACACCTTATTTCTCCTTCTAAATGAGTTAGTCAAATAGCCCTCGAAATAAGCTTTCCAATGATATATAATATGATATACTTTTATAAAAGGAAAATACCATAAATATCTTCTTTTCTAAAAGTGCTTTTAAACTTGCCTTCCAATAAAAAATCAAATCAACCCTCATCACCTTATTCCTCCAACATTAGGCAATAATAAAAAATTTATTAATAAAAATGTTACTTGCCTCTTAGAGGGAATCGAACCCTCGTCTCTGCCCAAACAATCCTCAACCGTGGTGCCAAAGACCACGCGAGCTACGCGCTCGCATAGGACGAAGAGCGTAGAATGCGCTTTTGTCCTTCTCCCCTTGCTCACATCAAAAAAAATGTGGGCCAATTCTCTTGCTCAAAACTCTAACCCATGGGAATCGAACCTCATCTCTTTCACAAGCAAAAACCTTTGCACTCCCCTCGCTCGTCGTTGGACCATGCTACCACATGAAGATTTCGGTGCTTTTCGTCTTATCTCCTCTGCATTCGATTCCAAGGCTTTTGAAATAAAAGCCTTTGCATTTATATGCAACTTCCCTTTAATTTTGCAAATGTCGACGATGCTTTTAAATTAATTTCTTTTTGATGATGACGTCGATGTTGAGGTAATTTTAATTTTAAAATTTAAAATTAAATTTTAAATATTAAAATTTAAACCAAATATTCAAAATTGAATATCTCCATCTCCGGGGCACCTTTTTTGATGAAACGAAAAGCCAACCTGGGTTTTAAGAAAAACCCATTTCAAATCTGCCATCCATGGTTTTAAATAAAACCTTTTATTTTACCTACCTTGGTTTTCACAAAAACCCTGTATATATCCATGCTCTCCAAAATATGAATGCTTTGGTCATCAAAACTCAATGTTACCTTGTGACATTAATGTGACATCAATGACAACATAAAACAACTCAAATTGCCAACAATAGACTTCTTCCTCTAACTCAATACTCTCTTTGGAGGCTGCTCCCCCTAACTCAATGCTCTCCCCCTTACTCAAATCTCTCCCCCTTTGACATCAATGGCAAAAGGGACACCTATGGGGCTAAAAGATATGACTCTTAAGCATAGCCCCCTCACCCCCTTCTCTCTTGAGGTGATTAATTTTGGGGTGGGAGTACTTTTACTCCCATATCACTTTGTTTCTTTCCTCTATCAATTTCCTTCCATGTTTTTTTGATATCCTTCTCTTGATGAATTACTTGATCTTCTTGTCTAGAACCTGTTTGACCTTCTTGCTTTGAACTTGTTTGACTTCCTTGACTTTTGGAATTGAGTCCTACACCATCTTGCAATATGCCCAAAGTTATTGCAATTAAAACACTTGATATTGTAGCCTTTGGATGGTGCCCATATCCTGAATTCTTTCTTGAAATAATTTCCATATCCATTCCTTTCTTGAACCCTGTATTGTGAAGCTCTGTTTTCATGACCATTATGACCATGACTTCTGAATTGTGTAGCTCTAAAACCAAAACCATATTGCTCATTTCCTTTGCACTGAGAAGATTTATGACCAATCCTGTTGCATGAGAAGCAATGTCCCTAAAAATCATACCTTCTTCCTTTGAAGTTTCTTCTAGAAAAATCAAACTTCTTTGATCCATGGATTCTGCAATGTATAGCCCTGTGTCCAAATCCATTACAAGAAAAACAATGTCCTTGAAAATCCCTTTGTTCATGCCTTGGTTCCTCATACCTTTCTTGACCATTATCCTTATGATCATCTTCAACTTGTGCATTGCATCCTTGAACCTTCTTTGTAGCATCTAAAACTTCTTCTTTAGTTTCTTCCTTGCTTTTCTCTTCAAGAATTTATTTTCCTTTTGAACTTGATTCACCTATCTCAAAACAAGATCCAAACTGAATATTTGGAGCCATAGGAACTTTGGAACTTTCCTCACAAATCTTAGGTGCTTCTTTGCTTTCATCTTTTAGAACTTCCTTTCCTTTTGAGTGTGATTCCCCAAACCTGAAATATGGGACCTTTGGTGCTTTGGAATCTTCCTCTTCTTTCTCTTCATTTGTGTTAAGTAGCAACTTGGCATCCATCTCTATAGCCTCTTAAATACATGTTTCCTTCTTAGTACAAATATCTTGACCTTTTGAGTCATGTGATGGATCAAACTTCTCATGTAGGGAACATCTTAATTCTTTTAGATTCTCCTTAACCTCTTGTAGTTGCTCATGGATAACATTGAAGTCTTCCTTTAGATCAATTGAGACATTATCCTCTTGTTTAACTTCTTCTGTTTGGAGTGAATGTTCTTCTTCTACTTCTCTTATTCCATAGAAAAACCTTCTTCATCTTCACTGTCACTAAGATCATTATAATCTTCTATAGCAAACAAACTCTCAAGATTTCTTTGACCATGCCTGTTTCCTTGATGTGTCATCTCATCTTCACTATCACTGAAACCATTGCAATATCCTGATCTGTGATCTCTTTGACCACACACAAAGCATTGTTCTCTTTCACCTTCTATTCCTAGGAATAGATGTTCTTCCTTTTCATCATCTGATTTGTCTCTATCACTATGATCTGAGCTATCACTTGCTTCTACAATGTAGTAAGATTTCTTTACCTTACAAAAAATTTCTTCTTCTCATACCTATTTTGCTTGAATCTGTCATCTTTGTCATGCTTATGCTTTCCATCTTCTTTTCTTCTTTGACCCTATTTTTCATCATCACTATTTTCTTCATGTGGACACTTGTATGCATAGTGACCAAGATCACCACACTTGTAGCATCTAACTTTCCTTATATCTCTAAAATTCCTTGAGTCCTTATTCCTTTTGATGAAGTTAGCTTCCTCATCATTTTCTAAAACTCTATCTATTTCTGAAACTTTCCCTTTCTCTTTTTCTGAAGCCTTGAATGCAATCTCTTTTATTGGAGCTTGATGCTTACTTACCCTCATCTCATAAGCTGTGAGAGTACCTTGCAATTCTTCCATTGTTAGCTTGTTGATATCCATTGTCTCTTCTATTGCTGAAACCTTAGAATCATATTTCATGGGAAGTGATCTCAAAACCTTTTGAGTAACTTCTGATTCTTTCATCTCAAAACCTAGGCCTCTCATGGTGTTAGTAATCTCATCAACTCGAAGTAAAAACTTTGCAATATCTTCAGAATCTTCCATTTTCAATTCCTCAAATATTTTTCTATGAGTTTGTAGTTTTGCCAACTTTACCTTGGAATCTCCTTCATAAGTATTCCACAACTTGGTCCACATTTCATTAGCTGAAGTACATACCATGACCTTTGCAAAATCTATCTCACGTAGCCCACTCAAAATACAATTCATTGCTCTTGCATTTATCTCAACCAATTTCCTGGTAGTCTTATCTTCCTCGGGATCACCTTCAACCCTATACTCTTTTTCAACCATCTACCATACCTCATATCCTTGTGATATCAAGTAGTTCTTCATCCTCATGCTCTAGAAAGCATAATTGTTACCATCAAATAATGGAGCCTTATTTGTAGATAATCCATTCTATGAAGCCATTTGTGTTCTTGTAGAATCTGCCCTCAAGTTGTTAGCCTTTTCGAAGGAACCCGCTCTGATACCAATTGAAGAACACAAGCTTATACTGAGAGGGGGGTGAATAGTATAAGACCACTTTTTACTTTCTTTCCAAACCAATATCAATTAATGTCCTTAATTGCAATAACCAAATATAGTAGTGTGCATTAATAACTCAGATAGTAGTAGTAAGCAAGAGCACAAGTCACCACACAATTGAGACACAACAATTTACGTGGTTCACCCAATGTGGGCTACTCCATGGAGAAAATATTTTACTAAAACTTTCTCAATCAATCTCTTTGGGAATCACTCCCAATTACAATGTTTATGGATCTCTGTCCAAAGGAGAACTCTTTCCCCTTCTGCTCTAGCTATGTGATCTTCTAGAAGACTTTGTCTCTCTGTTGCACTTATTGGTGGACCTCTCTCCACTTGAAGACTCCTCACTCAGATTTATCTTCAATTATGTTGGTTGTTGGATCTCTATCCATTGAGACTCTATCCTCTATACTCTGTCACCTCCAAAGCTCTATCAATAGGCTCACTAAGAACCTGCTCAATAGGCTCACATAGAACCTGCTTAACAAGCTCACATAGAACTTGTCCAATGTTGAATAACAAGCTCACATAGAACCTGTCCAATGCTGAATAACAAGCTCACATAGAACTTATCCAATGTTGAATAACAAGCTCACATAGAACTTGTCCAATTCTGCTCCAACAAGCTCACTAAGAACTTGTCCAAATCTGCTCTAGCAAGCTCACCAAGAACTTGCCCAAATATGCTCTAGCAAGCTCACCAAGAACTTGCCCAAATCTGTCCACAAATTTGTCCCAACACTGTCCTCAAATTTGTCCCAACACTATCCTCAAATCTGTCCCAAAGGCCTTCTCAAAGGCTCAATCAATCATGCTCAAGTAGTACTCAAAATGAACTCAACAATGAATGGCAATCTCAACTCAAATCCACTTCATAGAAGCATAAAGAGAATTGTTAGAGACTCAATATGTTCTAATCTCACTCTCAACCCAAATCAATCTCAACTCAACTCATAGAAGCATAAAGAGAATTGTTAGAGACTCAATATGTTCTAAACTCACTCTCAACTCAAATCAACCTCAACTCAATTCAAGTCAACCTCAACTCAACTCAAGTCTTATAGAACCATAAAGAGAATTGTTAGAGACTCAATATGTTCTAACCTCAATCTCAACTCAACATAGAATGATGGAATAGTTTGTTTCATAGAACTTGAACAATCACTTCACACATCACTTGACTAGGCTCAATCAACTCAACTCAACCAATCATCACAAGGGACAACTCTCTCTCACACAACCCTAGTCCAAGTATGTATCAACCAACTCAAATGTTTCCAATAATTCTCAACCACAAATCTCACATAACAATGATACTCATGTTCTTTTCTAACTCAAGTTCTTTCACAACCAATGGGCTTCAACCACTATGCTTATAACACAAGGTTTTAAACACAACTCTCAATTCAAAAAACCTTGATGCATTCAACCAACCACTTTCGAAAAGGAAACCACAAACAATCCTTTTCCCTCCAATGATATTTCAGAAATCAACCACCATAAACAATCAATAGGAGAATGTGCCCATACCTTTTATGAAGTGAAGAAACCCCTTTGGAAATCTGCCACACTCAACACACTTTGAAAAAGAGCACAACAATCTTCACTTTGAAACCCTTTACAAAAATAGAAATATCTCTCTACATACACCTTATTTCTCCTTCTAAATGAGTTAGTCAAATAGCCCTCGAAATAAGCTTTCCAACGATATATAATATGATATACTTTTATAAAAGGAAAATACCAGAAATATCTTCTTTTCTAAAAGTGCTTTTAAACTTGCCTTCCAATAAAAAATCAAATCAACCCTCATCACCTTATTCCTCCAACATTAGGCAATAATAAAAAATTTATTAATAAAAATGTTACTTGCCTCTTAGAGGGAATCGAACCCTCGTCTCTGCCCAAACAATCCTCAACCGCGGTGCCAAAGACCACGCGAGCTACGCGCTCGCATAGGACGAAGAGCGCAGAATGCGCTTTTGTCCTTCTCCCCTTGCTCACGTCAACAAAAATGTGGGCCAATTCTCTTGCTCGAAACTCTAACCCGTGGGAATCGAACCTCGTCTCTTTCACAAGCAAAAACCTTTGCACTCCCCTCGCTCGCCGTTGGACCACGCTGCCACACGAAGATTTCGGCGCTTTTCGTCTTATCTCCTCTGCATTCGATTCCAAGGCTTTTGAAATAAAAGCCTTTGCATTTATATGCAACTTCCCTTTAATTTTGCAAACGTCGATGGCGCTTTTAAATTAATTTCTTTTTGATGATGACGTCGACGCTGAGGTAATTTTAATTTTAAAATTTAAAATTAAATTTTAAATATTAAAATTTAAACCAAATATTCAAAATTGAATATCTCCATCTCCAGGGCACCTTTTTCGATGAAACGAAAAGCCAACCTGGGTTTTAAGAAAAACCCATTTCAAATCTGCCATCCATGGTTTTAAATAAAACCTTTTATTTTACCTGCCTTGGTTTTCACAAAAACCCTGTATATATCCATGCTCTCCGAAATATGAATGCTTTGGTCATCAAAACTCAATGTTACCTTGTGACATTAATGTGACATCAATGACAACATAAAACAACTCAAATTGCCAACAAATTGGAAAGGGAGTTTTCACAAAGCAAGTGCCTCTTTGCCTTCCATGAATATTTGGTGGTCTCCTGTTATCACTTCCTCTTTGCCTTCCATGAATATTTAGTGGTCTCTTGTTATCACTTGACAGGGCTCTCCCCTGGCTCTAGTGCAGTGGTTCAGAGCACAGAGGTTCTATAAGCATGGTATTGCTTCCATTTTTTAATTCTTATCCCAACATACAAGGATTTGGATACCCTAGGAAATTTTTCATCAAAATCACAATTTAAATCCTTGTGATAGAGATACTTATGAGGTGGTTATTAATAGCATTTCATTTTCTATTTGGAGCAAACTGCATAAGCATTTTTAAAAACCATGGTGGTCAGATTGGTGTTGGCCTGGGGAGCTTCCTATTTTGCAATATAAAGCTCATATTGGTTACAAATGGCTCACCCCACAAGTTCCAATGGTTGATAAGCTCACTCTGAGATGGGATTTAGTCTCTCTTCCCTCCCAATAGAATAAGAGGTTTCGGATTGCTTAGGCTACTTATATTGAACCTAAACAAAGTTTTTTTTCTTGGAGCCTCTTGCACCAAGGGTTGCTTGTTGGCAATAGGCTCAAGCATCTGGGTGTTCATAATCCCATTTGTTTGATTTACGGACAGGCAGAAGATTTACTGCATGTTTTTTGGTTTTGTGATCGGGCTCAATCGACGTAAGAGTGACTTCTTGAAATTTTCAAACCTTTTATGCAGGAGAATTTTACCTGGGTGCATGCTATTTTGGGTGACCCTATTACTTTTTCCTCCAAATTGGGTGTTTTTTGGAACATTTTTATAATTGGTACCCTATTTTATCTATGGAAGTCCCAGAATAAAGCTACTTTTTCTCAGTAAGATATCGGTTGGTCTTCTCTGTTGTTGATAAATATGATATATTATTTGATTACTGGTTATAGATTCAAGTACAGGTTGAAAAAGTACATGTGGAGCTGTAGTACTTATGTACCCTCATGGATCATTGGGGGAATGTGCCCTGCACTATGAGTCATGTGCCTCTTCCTTCCCCTTCCAGGGGAGGTTCTAGGTCCCAATTGTTGACTCACCAGGGGACCTGTCATTGGTCGTAATCCCTGATACCAAACATTGGTCCCAGCCCCCCACCCCAACGTAAATGTGGAGAATATGGAGCTATAAGCCCATCTCGCTTGACCTTTGGTTGGGATGTTCGGCCTCCTGAGCAATATGATGCCCCTGGTTGGGGTGAAATTGTACCAAATGCACAGACCCGTACTGTTAGTGGTACTACAACTGATGGTTGAGGGGCTCTAGCTTCTTCAACCATTGGATGGACTTATGACCTTATGGAGGAAAACTTCAGGCCTTCCACCTAGTAGTGATTTCTTAGCTCATTCCTTTCTAGATTCATATTTGACACTGTTTTAGCAATTGTTACTTGGTTTTTTGTGGACTGTTTTTGACACTCTTGTGTACTCCTAATCATGGTGGTTAGTGTGTTGGTTTACAAGGTGTGCTAATCTCACCCGCCCTTTTTTTGTATAATTAAACATTATTTTATTAGTATAATGACCTTTTCATCCAAAAAAAAAGTTGGTTACGATTAAAACTTCTATGGACTTATGGCTAAGATTTTTGTGTGCCTATTTATTTTTAAAGATTAATATTTTGAAATAATTTTTATTATAAGTTCGAGGTGTATACCAATTGGTTCAACCAAACCCCATAACGGGGCGGAGGTCCAAGGTTCAAATCTCGGGCCTTACCGAACTAAATCCTTGTCCCTTTCTTAGTGCTTTTAGTGGCGTAAAAGGTTTAAAATGATTGTGGCATGGTAGTAATAGGGGCGGATTGCACAAAGAACTGTGTGACGGCTTCCGAGGCGAATAGCATAGACTACTGTGGTGACCAAAAAAACTGAACAACCTATTCAGATTCGACCATATAAATTTAAAAAAAATAATAATAATAATTTTTATTATATGCATTTATATATATAGTCCTTTCCTTTTTCCTTCTATATTCATTATTTATTTCCTTCCTTTTAGATGATAATTTAACTCTTAAATATGTATCACTATAAATATATCTACAATATCACTTAATCAAATATATTTTTTATTTTATTTTACATGGTGAAATCGGTAGAAACCAAGTAGGTTGTTTGGATTTTATGTTCGACAATATTTTGTGTTTTTCATCCCAAAAATTGTCACATAAATCTCCGCACAGTCTGCGTTTATAACCACCATGCCAGCCAGGATCATTTTGAACCTTTTACACATCTAAAAGCACCAAGAAAAAAAGAGACAAAGGGACAAGGACAAGTGTTCAATCCGGTAAGGCCCAAGATTTAAACCTTGAACCTTCGCCCTCTTACGAGATTTAAAAAAACCAATTAATCTACACCTCAAACTTTAATTAAATAATTTTATATTAAAATTTATTTTATTTATTGGTTAAATAGTTATAATAAAAATTTATTACTTATTTTTATTTTATTATAAGTTTAATAAAACGAAATATAGGCAAAATGTTTTAAAATTTAAAGAAAAAACATATGTAAACTCAAAACCTCTGATATTCCAAGTATCAAATATTGCAAATATTTAATTAAATACGTATGAGAAAAATAGATTTTATAATTTATAAATTTTTTTATTATTATATAGGAGAGTTAGTTATAATCACTCTTTTAATAATTGGCAAGCATAGAGTTCAAATCATATAAACTACTTCCAACAAATCTATCCGTCTTGTTTTTATTAACCACATGTCCCTAAATCTAATACACACTGAACAAATTACTACCAGGCTTCCCAAATTTTTTACAAAATGAAAATTTATTTCAATGCACCACTTCAAACTTCTCTCTAAACCTGAATGCGACGATAATTAAAATCTTGGCATGTTTGACGGAAGTGCTTTTTCAAGAGATTTCTATGTGCAAAAAAAAATTTAAAAAATACTATTAAAAAACATTAAAATTTAAATTTAAATTAAAAACCAAATATTTGATGTTAAATTTAATTTATAAAATGTTTTTTTATTTTAAATTCGTCAACACACAATGTTTATTGGTGCACTCATGAAAGTAGTTGGTGAAAATTTATGTTAAAGTTTCATTTTAATTTTTAAAAAGTTTAAGTTTTAAACAGAAAAATTTATCCAATTCCATATCATTTAAATTTTAATTGGTTCTTTTATAAATCATAAAAAATCACACGTTCTAAAATAATCTAACACAATGATATGCAGAAAATATAATAATTAATTAATTTAACTTGTTGGTTCTTCCAAACACTCACTTCTTCTCGCTTTTCCTTTTAAGGCAAATTATCCTTATGATTTTCATATATATATATATATATATATATATATATATATATATATATATATATATATATATATATTATATATATAATTTATGGAAAACATCCCAAAAGGGATGTCATTTTCGGGTAAGACCCAAGGAGGTAGGGGTATCCATTCCGCCAAAAATGCCTAGGACTCGAACCTGGCCTACCACCTTTGACATACTCAAAGAGCAAACAAACACACAAAACCAAATTAAAAATAAGTAAATAACAACAAAAATAATAAAATAAAATAAAAAAATGTTTCTTGAGTGTGTCAAAAACAAAAGCCCAACCAAACATGCATAATAAGATAAAAGAAATCACAACATGAACCACATAGAAAAACACAAGAACCACATAACAAAACACAAACAAGACAAAAACAACATAACACTACAAAGACATAACCAAAAAAAAAACATAAAAAATAAACACAACCAAAACCTAAAAAATTAAAAAAATAAAAATAAAACAACCAACAACATACAATAAACAAAAACAAAAAACATAGAAAACACTCACACATAAAAACATGAATTAACACAAACAAAGAGAAACCCAAGAACAAGAATGAATAAAACACAAGAATAATAACAAAAAACATAAAAAAAAAAAAAAACACAAAACAACAAAAACACAAGAACAACAAAAAACAACACAAAGAACACAAAAACAAAACAAAACAAAAGAACCCACCCACCTTAAAAAACCAAACAAAAAAGAAAAAAAAAATAAAAAATTGAACATAACAATGACCTATCTAGACCAGAAGACTATTAAGGCAAGAATCAATAGAAGAAACAAAAGAAAGAATAGAATGAGCTAGGGAACTAAAAAAACTGAATGAACCAAAGAGAAGCAAAAAAAACAAAAACAAAAAGAAACTAGGTACCTTTAGAACTGGAGCCATCCAAATAAATGATAGAAAGAAGAGTTTCCTTAATTTGAGAAGCCCACCATCTAGGAGGGTGGCCATAACAAGTAAGATCACCTTTGTCCAAAGCCCAATTAGCTAAAGCATCAACACTTTTGTTTTGATCTTTGATCACATGATTGTAATCAACTTTCAAAAATCTCATCTAGATTAATTGAATGTTCTCAATAATTCTTTTTATTCTCCAATCCACCTTATGATTCTTAGTAGGAGTCTTCAAGAGATTAATCATAAGTTCAGAGTCAGACTCAACTAACACCTTTTCCCATCCAACCTTCATAGCCTCATGAAGGCCTTTGAGGATACCATACCCCTCAACAAGGTTATTGGAAAGAATACCCAAATTCTCAGCAAAAGTAAAAACCAAGGAGCCATCTGAAAGTCTACCAATTCCTCCCACACTGGCTTTTCCAGGGTTCCCTCTAGAGGCTCCATTTGACTTTTCCAAAATCCTTAGGAGGAGGTTGCCAATTTCTTTTCCTATCCATCTTACTAATACTCACATTCCCTTTAAGTTGGTTGCCCTTAGAAGATTTAATCTTCAATATTTGCATCACTTGATCCCATCCTTGGTGGGAGTTTTGGGGGTGATTAAGGAGTTGATGGACTGATTCAACTAAGTTGGCTATGGTCTTTTGTCAAATATAGTGAATACCCTTCCTATCTTGATTAAAAATTTGGTTGTTCATTTCATTCCAAATATTTCAAAGAAGAATGGTAGAACCCATCCAAACTAACTGCCTAATAAAATGATCAACACCCTCTTGATTAGGCCAATCCCTCCAAAGCTGTTCAAAAGTAAAAAAATTGGATCATTGTAAGCCAAGTAAAGTGGTCATTCTCCTCCATAGTTCAGAGGCTAAAGTACACTCAATAAAAATATGGTTGAGAGTTTCTACATTCTCTTCACACATTTCACATCTGAAAGGGCCATGAAAACCACGCTTCATAAGTTGCTCACCAATAAGCACCCTACAATGCAATAAAAGCCAATTAAAGAACCTCACCTTAGGCCAAAGCTTTTGAGCCCACAATCGAGAAAAGATGTCAGAAGAATGGTTGGGATTATTATGGCATAAGGTCAAATAACCTTGAGCAATTAATACTCACCCTTAGTAGTGTTGTTCGATCCAAAACAATCTTTTTCATGGGACCAAGAGAGGAATCTCATATAAAGGATGCCTTGGATATCTTGTCTTTGCCTTTCTGGGATTTGAATAGGCCAATCCTCCATAGGGATCCAATATCTACCAACCTTTGAATTACCAGTATGGTATCGACAATAATTAGCCATCTTTATCTAGTTAGCTCGGTGAAGCTCCTCCATCCAAGGCCTCCAATCAAGAAATTGAGTTATCAAAGGCTTGTGACCATCCCAAGAATCTGTCCAAAAATTTGCGTGTTGACCACTATGAATGATTCAAAATAAATTTTTCTTTATCAAATCCTCACCAGTCTTAAGAACTGCTAAAATGGGAGAACCTTTGGTAGGAAGTTGATAGCGAACAAGGTCTTCAGGACTTTTGTTCTCAGCATATTTAATTTTCAACTATATTATTTTGGCAGACGCTTAAGCATTTAAAAAAAAAATGATTTTTAAATTTTACAACATATTTTAGATTTGTTTTTTTCAACGAGTTTTGTTTTGTGAAGGATGTTATAGTAATGTTATTAGGTTTTTATCAAAAGACTCAAATTAGGATATTGGTATAATGGATCGTGATCCTTTAAAACCTTTATTTTACCTTAAAACTTTCCTATGAAGGATACTATAGTGGGATGTCTTTGTGTTTTCATTCAGGATTCTTCTTAAAAAGCCGTCTTTAACACAACATTTTAGTGAGCGGGATCTTAATTCACTGGTCAATGAGGTCTTAGTTCAAACATATGGATGATGTAGTCCTAGCCCACACCAAGATTCAAATTTTGACGATACTAAACCAAGGTTCAAATATTGATAACATTAAATAAGCTAGTTAATGTGAAAAAGAAAAAACGACCCTTTTAAAAACCTATTTAAAATTATTAAAATAAATAAATAATATTTATCATTTTATCAAATTTTATATAATTTCACACTACCATTACATTTAAAAAAAAAAAAACTTGTATCGACTGCATAACAGGAGCTGCTCTCGTCCCTTTCAATTTTGTCTCTGTTTGGCTACTTGCGCACTTGGATGTGATGTGACGAACTAAAGCAAGCTGATGTCAATTTCCAGGTCCCTTAATTCTCTTTTAAAAAACCCCGAAGCCTCCTTTTCTCCTCGCGCAGCAACAACCCTGGCGATTTCTCCACTAATTCGTTCTTCGACCTGAGGATGAGACGACAGCAGCCAGAAAAACCACGTGAGCGCCGCAGACGTCGTGTCTCTCCCCGCCAAGATAAAGCTTATGACAATATCTCTCAGAAAATCGTCGTGCGAGTCCATTTTCGTGGGATATGACGGTGGCATGGCCTTGTTACCCTCTCTCTTGCTTACTCGGATGTAGAAAATAGAGACGCAAATCAAGCCAAGGAGAGCAGGAAAACTGAAAACATTTAGAATGTCCCTAGATAAGGAAGAAAGAAATCTCTCTACCGAGGAAGGCTTTCACAGTTATTACCTAGAAGGGAATATGTATCTAATTTTATTTGTTCTGGGACTGGAGCCCGGTGTGGATTTATAGCCGTATTTGTAGCGGGTGCGAACGTATTCCACGGTCGAATTCAAGGGCTAAACGTTGACGCAAACGTAACATTAAAGTTAACCGACAATAGATGGAGTTGAAAAACACGTATGTTCTTTGTGGAAGCAAAGGTGTCTGGTGGCACGTAACGCGTGACGGAAGCGCTCCAAACATAGAAAATAGAAAAATTTAGCGATGTTACAGGTGACCTGAGTTACCTCACGAGAACATGGGAGCACTCTAGATTCGAATTCAAATTTAAATCTGTTTTCTATATTAAAATTTTGTGTTTGGGATATAAGATTAATTTTTTTTAGTTTTTATTATTATAAATATAATAAAAGAGGTATTAGATTAATTTTTTTTAGTTTTTATTATTATAAATATAATAAAAGAGGTATTAGTAGCCTACCCAACTAATGAAAAAAACTCTAACTTGGTGATAGGCGAGCAGAGCATCGGCCAGAGAGTGAAAAATAATGGAGTGCACAAGAAAATCATGCTCGGTAAAGCGGATAGATTAGGAAAGTTAGGGTTGTAATTGTGATAAGTGATAGAGAATGGGTTAGGGTTTTGAGTATTATTATGGTCCTTAATTCTGGTAGACCAATGCATAGCATTGGTGCTACAAAGAGAATGCATGTGATAATGGCTCCTTTCAACCGCAGATTTGTGGTGAGAGTGGTCCACAAGGTAACCCTCGTTCTGGTGATGTGATATGGCTCCTTTCAACCGATTGTGCAGGTTTGTGGTGAGAGTGGTTCACAAGGCAACCCTTGTTCTATTGATGTGGTTCTATTGATGCGATTCTTTCATTGCTTGAAGTTGATTATGCATGTCACGCAATTTAGAATCACTCACCCTTGTCGGGTATTTTGTTGGCCACATCCCTAATGAGTTTTCCCTTAGGGCCTGGGTTAATGTAGCTTGGACTCCATGAGGAGTCCAGTGAATGATGGTTCAAAACCTTACAAAGGGTTTTTTTTGTTTCACTTTACGGAAACAATCCATGTTAAGGTGATTTATGGTTCAAAACTTTACAAAGGTTTTTTTTGTTTCGTTTTGCGGAAACAACCCATGTTAAGGTGATTTATGAACATGGCCCCTGGTACATGAGAAGTTCTCTTCTTGTTTTTTCTCTTTGGACCCATGATTTTTCTCTTTTTGAGGAAAGATCTACTAAAGTCCCTGTGTGGGTGGAATTCCCATGACTCCCTCTACCTTTGTGGTCCTTTCTCAATCGCATAGCAGCCCTTTTAGGGCATGTCATTTTGGTGGAGGCAAAAATTTTTTTCCATGCACGCCCTAAAAAACGTGTTTGCGTCGAGATTGATATTTCTCGATATCTCAAGGAGTCCATTGACATACAAGTTGGAGACATTGGGCTATCCCAACGGGTCCCCTACATTAATTTTTTCAACACATGTTTTCGGGATATCCCAGCGGGCCCTCTACATTAATTTGTCCAACACATGTTTTCGGTATCAGTCCTTAGCACATAAGATCAAATATTGTCCCTTGATGCCACATAACAGGGACAAGCAAAGCCCCACCACACTGGGTGCACCCACTCCTCAACCTCATAGGATGGTTGGATGGCCACAACCTCAGGAGGATGGTTGGACGAATGTGGGAGGGTGTAAAAATCCACATTTGACTACTTCTAAAGGTACAAAGTCGAATTCGGTACATGTCTCAAAGCCGATAAAAAGAAAAGGAAAAAGTTGGTCCCCCAGCTGAAATTGCCAGCAATGAGGCTCCTCGGTCTCAAGAGATTCATACCCCAAAGGATGTAATAGAAGTTACTTCACAGTCTGCCCAACCGGCCAATCCTTTAGTACATTTCCCCTTGGCTAATGCAAGATGCTCCCGTAGCCCAAGAAGGGGATCTGTAGAAGAAGATGTCGCTTTAAATAAGCGACTTCATATGACAAGTGTTCAGTTAGGCAGTTATGTTCCTGATTCATCCAACAACTACAATGTGTTGGAGTATCTTAACGACGGTGAGAATATTTCATTGGATGTAGAGCCTTCATTAATGGAATTGGTTATTCCTACGGAGGAAGCAAAATCTAAAATTATTTCCCCTTCTATGTGGTTTCGGCGTTCTCGTAGTCCTCGATAGGAGAAGAAGATGGAGTCAATCTACCCGAAAAAAGGGTTTCAGCGTTTCAACTCAAGAATTCCAATACCTTTGTGGCATTGGAACAACAGAATGACGGAGCAATAAGTCTACTTAGTGCCTAGAGCTACAATTCTACAGTTTAAAGTTTTTTGTTACTCTAGTTTATTTTTCTATGCTTATTTATGTTGTGTATTCACCTTTTTAAAAGTTAGTTTAGATTTTAATTGTATGAATAACTTTACAGATCTTTCTAACTCTTTTTATTATAACCTCTTTTATTTTTATTAAATATAATTATTAATTCCAATAAAAAAAATACTAATAACATTAAAAAAAAAAAAAAAATCTAGAAAAGTTTTCCGTATGTAGATCTTCGTTTTATCTTCGTTAAAAACAAGTAATGTTAACATATTGCACATCAATTTAGTCACTCGTCTACAAAATACTTGGAAGAGTGCAGTCTACAGTTTCGTTAGATGTGCTCCGATGAAGCAGCGCTTTGTTTTAATGTTTTATTTTCTTCATTAATTGTATTTAATATAGGTGAGATATTACAAGGTGTATTTTATAAGATACTTTAAATTTAATTATAAAATATTACAAGGTGTATTACATACTTTAGATTGTAAAGTGTATTATATCCTTTAAATTGTAAAGTGTTACATAAGTAAAAATAATAATAAATTTCAATTTTATAAAAAAAAAAAACAAAAAGTTTTATATTAAATTTATTGATTTATATGTGATAATATGTATAAATCACAAAACAAATAATCTTAAAAGTTTTAAATGTGATTTATCGTAAAATATATTTTATTTATAAATTAAATAGCTTAGATATAAAGGATATATATCTAAAAATACCGAGAGTTATCAATCCCCGAGGCACCTATATTGGGTATATTGCAATGGATGTTCATGTATTTATACAATATTTTATTAAACAAGGTTGGTTAGTTTAAATATTTTAAATGTTTGCAATCGTTGTTTTAGTTTAAATATTTTAAATGTTTTTGTTAATGTCGACTTTTTTAATAAAAAAAATAAATTGTTTACGACGTGACATGTATGACCTCTTTGCCTCCCACCACCCTGTCTACCATTGTAGGAACATCTCTCGACGTAATAAGATAATTTTATAATAAATTTTATTATTTAATATTTATATTTATTTTATTTTTATATATTTATAACTTTATCAATCTTAATAAAAATTATAAAATCATAATCTATTTTATTTTTATAAATTTATTTTTATATGTTTATAAATTTATCAACTATAATAAAAATTATAAAATCATAATCTATTTTATTTTTATAAAGTTGAATCCAATATGATTTATAAAAAGCTTGTTTAACTATTTGTCCTTTTAACCTTATAAACATAATAATTATAATTTGTAGCCTAAAAAGTAAAAGGATTATAGATTCTTCACTTGATAATGGTTTTTGGAAAAATACCATTTACATAACAAAAACAAAATTTCTAAATTCTATAAATAATTAATAAAGCTCCTATGTTTGATGTATTTAATATTTAGATATTCACTCAACTAGCTTCTCAACTACTTGTATTTTATTAATAGGCAGGGAAGTTGGTTGGTTACAACCACACTATTTTTAGTAACTGGTTCAAACAAATAGGGGCTGCTCCAACAAACTTATACCACCTTCTTATTGTTGACTAAATATTCTTTGGAGAGCTGGTTACAACTATACTATTTTTAGTAAGTATCAAACATAACAGTTTAAACCACAAAGCTACTCCCAACAACCCTCTACCACCTTGTTATTGCATGAGGGAACTATACTTGGAGGATTGAGGATTACTAACAAAGTACTACTTTTATAAATTGATATGCGTGCGTCCAAAATTTAAACCTAGATCTTTTCCGTAAATTCCTAATCAAACAAACAATTTCCAATAAACTTCTCATTGAAATAAAATCATATATAATAAAAAATCTTATAAAAATCAAAACTAATTTACATTTTACATAACTTTCGATGTTTCTTGGAGTAACCCTAGGTGGAGAGCATGGAAACGGTGGAAATCAACCACTGGTGGAGCATAGAAATACCTTACCGTCGAAAACAACCAGTTAGGCAAGCTTCACTTTCTCGCTCCTTATATTTTATACAACCACGCTATTCATGAAAGTGAGGGCAAAGCTTCACTTTCTCTACTCAAAGTACTTTAACAGTTTAGTATATTTTATACATGTAAGGCATCATCTTGTCTCCGGTCACATATGGGTTTGAGCTCTTCCATTTCAAGCACATCATGGGGTCGTTGATCTGCAATACATTGCTTATGTCGTTAGTATGTCCTATGACTGCAATGACGAAGGAATGCCACAACTGCTGCAACTGAAACTGCGTTCTATGCTTCGCAGACACTACAATACTCAACGTTATTGAAGTTGATCTCGACAGCTTCAATAATAACTTCTTTGGCGCTCCCATCACTTCGGAAGTGGGCAGACTGAAGAGACTCATTTATTTGGACCTCTCAATCGCTGGGTTTGGCGGCCTAATTCCTGTGGAGCTCGGAAATCCCTGGTAACCCGTATAAGAATTTTCGAGTATTTTAGTGGTACAAATAGAATTCTTTATCTTCGTTAAAAATAAGTAATGATAAAATATTGCTGTGATGGAATGTCACATCAATTTAGTTTTTGGTCTCCAAATGTAATACGTTTGGAGTTTGGACTACTAAGAAGTTGGGAGGTTTCGTTTGATGTGAACGGATGGAGCAGCGCACTAATTTGCCTTTCTTATTTCTCCCGTGTTTTATTCTTCTCACCTTTATATTCTAAAATATAGTAATAATCTGAATTATTTATTTATTTCTTAAATACTGTAATTCTTCTTGCCGTAAATTTTAGGTTATTCTTCTCACTATAATGTTCTACAAAGTGGTTTGCTCTCGACTGGCATTTACACTCTCAATATAGCATATAAAAGACAAAAGTGCTAGATTAGTTTTATTTAAAAATATGCTTATGCTACCTTGCTTATTTATTTATTTTGGCACAAATTTGGTCCACTTAAATTTTGAACATTATGTGTAAATACACTTAATTAGTTCTTTTTACATAGAAAATTATTATTGATGAGTTGGTAATATTAGGTTTGCATTTTATTTAATTGGTTATATGAGATTGAAATGATCTTTATTTATATAATTTGTTGGGATTTGCTGCCAACCCTCATCCGTCCCGCCATGACCTCTCATAAGAGGGAGAGTCGAGCTTAAAAATATAAAATTTAATACATTACTATTATTACGCATTGGTATTATAATACTCTATTATTACGCATTGGTATTTTAATACTTGGTCAGTAATTATGCATTTATCATTTGACAAGATTCAAATCAAGGTTACATGAAAGTCAATGAATTTGATAGATTAAGATTAGGTTATTTGATAACATTGGGTATGTATTTTGACCTCTTTTTCTTTAGTCAATTTTTGGATAACATTATTAACTTGAGTTGTTAAGGCCTTTGGAAGCATTGTGGAAGGATGGAATGTTGCTAAACAATATAAAACATTCTTATATATATCATTTATGAGAAATTTTTTTTTTTTTTTTAAATAAGAAAGTTAATTAGAGTTATGGAAATTAATAAATTTGCTTTAAAAACCCATTTCTATTAAAATTAAGTTAGTTAAACTCAGATTTTTTAGTTTTTATTATAATATTTTAATTAAGAAAATCTATAGTGATTCATAAAATAATGGTAATTATTGGTATTTTCAAGTAATAAATCAAATCCTAAGTAAAACCAAAACTAAATAAAAATCTAAAACTAATTTGTAATGAAAATTTTGCTTTTATAGAGTGAGTGTGCGAGCCAGAGTGAGTCTAACTAGGTAGCATGGATGAAAAACCATATTTAAAAACCCTAATTGAAATTCAGGAAGTCCTTGTTAGAAGTATGAATGCCCAAGTTGAAAATAAGAGGAAGTGTGAATATTTGACAAGTTCAATCTAGGGAGTAGATGTTACACTAAAAGTGATTATCAAGGATGACATGATTGAGCATAATATAATGTTTCTAAAAAGTAAAGGGTTAATAGGTAAGTTCCACGGATATTGACCATGGTTTTTGGAAACTCGAATTTGGATCAAGCAGAAGCTAGGATTGAATTCAAATTACTCCATGACTTTTCCTATTAAATATTTTTTTCCTCATCATGTTTTCTAGTATGGAAATCAGGCATAAAATAATGGGTGGTGGCCCGTGGTTTAGGGGAAGAGATACCCTTTATTTAAGACCATGAAGTTAAAGTGTGGGTTAGGCTTTTTTGACTTCCATATCAACTTATCAATAAGGATATTTTAAAGATTATTAGAAATACCCTAGGGGATTTTATCAAGGAAGGACCAACTACTAAGGAGCAAAAACATGTTATATGTACCTGGATATGTATTGCTAAGGATATTTAACAACCTTGCTACAATCTATTAAGATTAAATTTGAATCAAGAGAATGGGATAAACAAGTAGATTGTGAAAATATTCCATTGCAATATCATATTTGTTATGAGATTAGACACATGGCAAGAGATTGCAAAGTAAAAATGATAAAGAAAGATAAAAAAAAATTGTCAAGAGACAAACTTCAAGATGAAGCAAAGAAATCATACTATAGTAGAAGTTGGATTAGACCAAGAATATTCCACTTCAAAAGAAAAGACATAAAAAATCTATTTATAATGTCATATGACAAAGGCCACCATAGTTCACTTAGATCAATTGTTAGAAGAAACAAAGAAGGATACAAAGGATGAGAAAGTACAATGTGCAAGTTCAAATTTAGAAGGAATTAAAGGTGTAAAGTAAGGTGTGGAGGAAAAATTTAAATCAAAGTGTAGACACCAAAACCTATCTACTTGTTGTCCATCCTGATTTTCCTGCCATTACCACCCATTATTCACATATATTTATGTATATTTATTTTATATATATATATATATATATATATATATATATATATATATATATATATATATATATATATATATATATATATATATATATTTATAATTTATACATATTTAATAAATATATTTATATAAGTGAATTAATCCCATCCATCCGATTTCACTTAATCCTATCCATTCATCCATATCAATCCATGCCACACCCTAGATTTAATATCCACCCTCTAATATGCTTTTATCTCAGCCACATGATTAGTGTCATTGAAACCCTAGCATGACCTAGGTTGGATTATTAATAGGAGCCATTATTGATGGCTCAAAACTTGAATCCTAAGTTAGATTTTACATCTGTATTCTCTAGAGTATCCAAGCACTCACATCCTCCATCCTTGCTTGTCATAGCCCTCGCATCCATTGCCACCCCTCTCGCCTGACCAAATCTGCTTCTGTAGATCTTCTCCTTAGTCATCGAATACCTTCGGATGCTCCTTATCATTCTAGAGCACCTTTAGGTGCTTCCACTCTACCGCCAAGCACCTTTGGGCACCCTTTGCTATTCCTAAGTACCCATAGGCATTTCCTATAGTCGTCGAGCACCCGTGGGTGTTTTACATTAGAATATTGAAGTCCCCCTAGCCTTCGAGTGATGCTAGGGCATCACCACACTAGTCCACTATAACAGATTTTATCAGATCATAGAACGGTAGATAAGGTAAATCAAAGTTATTGTTATTATATTTTATTATGTTGCTAGTATTTGTTCATATTTTGTTATTGCATAGCTAGGGTTTAGTCTTAATTTCTAAGGGTCTCACAATGTGGAGCCCTCATTGTTATTACTAACTCTTTTGCTATTTTATTGTGTGTATATCTGGTAGCATTACATTAGCATTAGACAACTGCTTAATATGGAGTGACCTGACATCAGATAACTAGAAGCCCACTCACTTCTTTTGGGATCAGATACGCATTTTGAGACACCACCAGCATTGTTTTCTAGGGTTTCTAAGAACCTTAGCCATTATAAAATTTTTATCAAAGAATTCAAGGATTCTTATTGTAACAATTGAGTTTTGAGGCTCTCCCCCTTAATAAAAATCATTCATTGTGCAATACTGGCTTTCTTGAGTTCAATTTATATCTTGTTATTTGGTGTTGCATTTTTGTCTTCACAAATGGTGATCACGGTGGGACCCACTAAGGGTTTCTTTTTCTAATTTGCTTTGCTAATTTATTTGCTATTTTCTATCTTGTTTTACAGGATTTTCAAAGGCACAATTTGAGTATTTTTTACTAGTTAGGGTTTTCAAAGACTTTAAGGAAGTTGTAGAAACGCCCAACAGTGCTCGAGGGCTATCCAAAAACACCCAGGTGGGTTTCAAAAATTCCCAAGGGTATTTTATAAATATTTGGAGCAGAAACATAGGCTATTTTTTAAGTCTACTGTAAAACCCTAGCTTTTCTATTTACGTATTCTGGAAATCTTACATTTTTTTTCAAGTTTCCAAGCTAAAAAGAACATCATTAATTAATCTTGGAAAAACATTCATATTAGCTTGCATATTAGGTTTCATATTACTCATTTGCATTCATCCACACTTTCTATTTGAAGATTTTGGTTTCTACTGTATTCAAAAATTGAAAAATATTGCATTTTGATTTCATGTGAATTGAAAATTTGCATAACTAGTTTGCATTATAGGGTCAAGGATTCATATTTTTGTAGGTGTAAGTAGGAACATTATTTAGATACCAAAATCATCCTCGTACTTTGGTGATTTCATATGGAGGAGTAGACGAAACCCCCAGCTATCTAGAGTGGGTCTTAAACGGTGTACTCTACACCCTTTAGAAAATTTGGTATTTTGGGTAGTGGCTTCTAATTTAGACTATTGAAAGTAGTTATATGTCTAACATTGTATGTACACAATAGCAAATCATAAATTAAACAAAAAATTCACACACTGCACGATTCACATTTAACAGTAATGGTTGGATTTCATCACCAACCATTGCTTGAGATTTGGTGACGATGGCTTTCATCTCCAT
Source organism: Wollemia nobilis (assembly GCA_028583015.1). NCBI lineage: Eukaryota > Viridiplantae > Streptophyta > Pinopsida > Araucariales > Araucariaceae > Wollemia > Wollemia nobilis. The sequence goes on along the minus strand of JAQPPZ010000755.1, from coordinate 3,231,579 downwards.
CCACCAATATTTTCCCTTAGAAACCTTAGGTCACCCTCGAGCAAACTTGTTGGTTTTCATCACCAGCAAGAATCTCGTTGCCCCAACTTAGCCATAGTTTTTACCTTTATTTGGTTAATTTATATTAGCACATTTGAAACACACAAGATAAAAACCTAAGAAAATGAATGCACATTAAAAGGAGATAATCAATGAATGAGGTAATACACACGTGTTAAAAAAATGTAGCATTAATTGTCTATTTTTCTTGTGAAATTCAAATTTTGTGTTTCATTTTACTGCATAATCTATATTTTGGTTTATTTGCTTTATGCTCTTAACAAGAAAAAAAAAGAAAGCATTAAATCAAGATAATTCAATGAAACCTTCATCCACCTTCCCCATTGCTTTTGTGGTAGATTACCTAAATGTGACACAGGTATATCTGTTTGTAGGTCCCTTACATTCCTTATCATGCATAGCCTTTCATATGGTTGTTCCCCAAGTAGATCCAACCTCACCAACCATTGATCAACACATTACCCACATAGACATGGCATGAGTAGAAGCTCTCATGAAGTCTTCTAACTATGTCTTAGAGTCAGTCCCCAACTCACCTAGACAAGATCCTACTTCATAGCAGGAACTTTTTTATTCCCAACCACCATCCAACTTTACCTAGGTGTACACTAACCCTCTTTTTGAGGCTTCAGTTGCACCTTCATCTCATGTGTCCATTCCACAACCCTCATATGCTCCTATCACTTCATACACATCCACATACACTAACCCCCTATATGGAGCACATGTAAATGTTGCTTCATAAGTTTTAGCCTCACAAGTTACCATACCAAGTGTAACTTGTTCCCTAGCCACATCTTCCATACCATCTGCTTCCATACCTTCCATTTTTGATAGAGAAATTAATGAGGTATGGGAACACTTGAATAAATTACTTAGGCAATGTCAAAATTCTCAACAACAAGTGCAAGTGAATCCTAAGCCTTTACCAAACTCTACTCAGACTGTCCTCATTAACCAAGATCCATCATGGACACCACAGTCTTATGTGGCTTCTATCCTTGTTCCTCCACAAATCCATACCAATACCCATCCTATTCCCATTGGCCAACCTAGCCATAACCCTCATACATCAAACTCATTCTAAAATTCTTCATAATTTCACCATCAATCTTTCATTCATCAATTTCCATAAAATTCGCCTAGTCATCATCACCAATCTTAATATCATTTAGTCACTCCACAACATTTTTCCACCCCACCTCAAAATTATCAAGTAATTCAAGGCTTCCACATTCCTGAAGAAGACCCTCGAATTATGGCCATGCAAAAAACATATAGATTAATTGATACAATATACTCCTTGTTTGACAAATCAGAAATCGACTTTACGTCAATTGATCAATCAACCCATTCATACTTCGATACCATCACCGCCATATTCGACATATTTCACGATGCCTAAGTTTGAAAAATTCAAGGGAACTGAGGATCCCAACGAGCATGTGTACACGTTCGTACATGACTATTTTAGAATTCAAAATGACAATGCTCTCATGCTCAAAATATGTCCTCAAACATTACGAGGAGATGCCATAGAGTGGTATAATCAATTACCCAGTCATAGTATTTATAAATTTGAGCAATTGATTGACCAATTATTTGAGTGTTTTATCCTAAATATTAGAAACTCATTATCTGATGTCTATGCTTTAAGACAACATGATGATGAGTCTAACTACAATTTTGGAAATCATTGGAGGGTTGTCATCACAAAGTTTTCGTTCACCCTACCAATGGAAGAGCTAATCAAATTATTCACCAAGAGTTGTTTAAAACCTATCTCTTGTATGCTTCAACTAAAAACTTATCGTTCATTTAAAGAAGTTTTAGCTCAGGCTAGTGTCATTGAGGAAATAAAAATCCAAGAAGGCATACTTAAACCTAAGAAAAATGAATGACAAAATAAAGGCCAATATAAAATCAACTATTCTAGCCAACCAAAATCAACACAGGCTACCCCAATCAATCAACCCAATCACGTTAATCAAGTGGTCATGATCCAACCACTAATGGCTCAACAACAATCAGTGCAACAACCACCGCAAAAAATTCCTTATCATGCGGTACCCTCGACAACTCAGGCCATGAAAAACACAGTGCCAATTGTAGAAAACCATCCTTGATGATAGTTTGTCCAACAAAATCACCAATACACCCCCTTAGCCAAGTCATATGCTTCCCTTTTATGAAGGTTGTATGACACAAAAACTTTCTTTACCCAAAATTAGACCATATGATCCACCTAAACGTAGTAAACACTATCAAGAACATCTATTTTGTCCTTATCATAGGCAAAATGGGCATGATATTGTCATACATTTAAAGACATAGTGCAAGACCTTATTTACTTGGAAGCAATCAAACTTGACAACCCCCTTGCTCAACAAAACTAAAACCTTGGTATTTTTCAAACATCAATTCCTCATCATAAGGAGGTACAACCAAATATAGCAGGGGCTAACATAAAAACTCCTCCTAATCAAGTCCATCACGTCCAAAAATACCAAGGGTTTATAGGGGTCATTCATGTGGTTACTAGAGGTCAAAGAAACAATAAAAAAATGCAAGGCAACCACCTCAAGCAAGTGTGTCACAACCTCCCACATCACCACCCATTCAAATTTCCCCCAAACCTTCATCGCCTATCCATATCCCTAGCCAATCAAATCCTCCAAATCCACCTATCAATCATCCACCATGACCAGTTATCTCATTGAGTAACAGGTTAACCACAAGTCTAAAGATGGCTTCTGCCAAATTGTCAATTTATGAAATAATTCTATAATCTCCCCCACATCGTGAGGTATTAATGGATATTCTCAAATCCATTTAACTACAATCTCAAGATTCTAATGCTTTCAACAATTTTGTAGGGAGCATTCAAACATGCATGGAACCTTCCATCACATTCTATGACTTTGAGATTAAGCCAATGTCATTGGACTCAATAGATCCTTCATTTCATATCATGACTCTAATTGACAAGAAGCCTTTTAAAAGAGTCCTAATTGACAATGTATCCTCTATCAATATCATCACCACATCCACTCTTCATCATCTTAACCTTCCCCATCTCATATCACCAAATCATCATTTATCCTAAAAGCATTCAATGATGATTTATGTTCCACAATTGCCACTATTATTTTACCCATTGAAGTAGGAGTTGAAAAAATGTATGTTCTTTGTGGAAGCAAAGGTGTCTGGTGGCACGTAACGCGTGACGAAAGCGCTCCAAACTTAGAAAAAATAAAAATTTAGCGATGTTAGAGGTGACCTGAGTTATCTCCTGGAAACATAGGAGCATTGTCGTGAGTGTTAAAGAGATTCAAATTTTTTATATTAAAATTTTGTCTTTGAAATATAAGATTAATATGTTTTTGAGTTTTTATTATTATAAATATAATAAAAGAGGTATTAGTAACATTAAAATATCCAGGACCGAAATTTTTCGGTATGTGGATCTTCGTTAAAAATAAATAATGATAACATATTGTTGTGATGGAATTTCACATCAATAAAAATACTTGGAAGAGTGCAGTTTACAGTTTCGTTGGATGTGAACAGATGGAGCAATGCTTTGTTTTAGTGTTTTATTTTTTTTACATAGATAAAGGAAATAAGGAATTTTAATTGAAAATAAGATATTTTATTTTTATATAAATTTTTTTTATAATTATTTGTATGTATTGTAAAAATTTTAAATTTGATTTATTACAAAATATATTTTATTTATTTGATAAGATATTTTTATCATAAATTTTATTAATTAATATTTATATTTATTTTATTTTTACATGTTTATAACTTTATCCACCTTAATAAACATTATAAAATTATAATTTAATTTATTTTTATAAAGTTGAATCCCATTTGTTTAATTATTGTCTTTTTAACTTTATAAACATAATAATTATAATTTGTGGCGTGAAAAAAGTAAAAGATTATAGATTCTTCACTTGGTAATGGTTAGTGGAAAAATATTATTTACATTGTAAAAGCAAGGACATCACTTGCATTATGGGTGATGTGAACCGGGTTCAATCCGAATGTGTATAAGAAGTTCTAACCTGTTATTCTATTTAATATTAGATATTCACTCAACTACATTCTCAAATATTTGTTTTTTTTAATTGGCAAAAGAGTTGATTGGTTACAACCACATTATTTTTAATAATTAGTTTAAATCATAGGACTACTTCCAACATACCTATACCACCTAGTTATTGTTAACTAAATTTTCTTATTCTTAGGAGAGTTCATTACAGCCACAGTATTTTTAGTAAGTGTCAAGGATTAACCCTATACCACCTACTTATTGCATGAGGGGGACTATACTAAGAGGATTGAGGATTAAGAATAAACTACTACCTTTGTAAATTGGCATGCCTCCAAAGTTTGAACCTAAGTGTTTTTCTGGTTGGTAAGTGCTAAGTCTTTTCTTGGCCAAACAAACAATTACCAATCCACCTAACTCTTGGGAATTTCTCAACTGCTTTTCATTGAAAATAATAAAATCATATATAATAAAAAAAATTGTAAAGATCAAAATTAGTTTGCATTGTATTGTATTGTAGGAAGGTGACAATTTGGAATAGACTACTACCTTTGTAAATTGGCATGGATTTGGAACAGACTACTACCTTTGTAAATTGGCATGGATTTGGAACAGACTACTACCTTTGTAAATTGGCATGCCCCCAAAAAATTTGAACCTAAGTCTTTTGAGGGTAAATACCCTGCCAAACAAACAATTACCAATCTACTAACTCTTAAAAATTTCTCAACTACTTTTGAAAAAAATAAAATCATATAAATAAAAAATCTTGTAAATATCAAAAATAGTTTACATTTTGGAGCATAGAAATACCTAACCGTCAAAAACAACCACGTTAGGCAAAGCTTCACTTTCTCCAGCCACGCTATCCATGAAAGTGAGGACAAAGCTTCACTTTCTCCAGCCACGCTATCCATGAAAGTGAGGACAAAGCTTCACTTTCTCTAGTTAATATACTTTAACAGCTCCGTATATTTTATACATGTAAGGCATCATCTTGTCTCCTGTGACATATGGGTCTGAGTGAAACCGAGCTCTTCCATTTCAAGCACATCATGGGGTCGTTGCAGATAAGGGCAAACTTTGCATCTGCAATATCATTGCTTATGTTGTTAGTATGTACTATGACTGCAATTACAAAGGCATGCCCAGAGACCAAAAAGTACAACCTGTTGGATTTCAAATCCCTCCCATAGTTTGAGCTCGTGGCAAGGCCACAACTGCTGCGACTGGAACGGCGTTCTGTGCTTCGCAGACACTACAATACTCCATGTTATTGAAGTTGATCTCGACAGCTTCAATAATAACTTCTTTGGCACTCCCATCCCTTCGGAGGTGGGCAGACTGAAGAGACTCACCTATTTGGACCTCTCAAACGCTGGGTTTGGCGGCCGAATTCCTGCGGAGCTCGGAAATTCCTGGTAACCCGTATAAGAATTTTCGAGTATTTTAGAGGTATAAACCCTCTATCTGTTTATGTAGAATTCTTTATCTTTGTTAAAAATAAGTAACGATAAAAAATTGCTGTGATGGAATTTCACATCAATTTAGTTATTGGTCTCCAAATGAAATACCTTTGGAGTCTGGACTACTAAGAAGTTGGGAAGTTCCGTTTGATGTGAACGGATGGAGCAGCGCACTAATTTGCCTTTCTTATTTCTTCAGTGTTTTATTCTTCTCACCTTTATATTCTAAAATATAATATTAATCTGAATTATTTATTTATTTTTTACATACTGTAATTCTTCTTGCCGTAATGTTTAGGTTATTCTTCTCACTATAATGTTCTACAAATTGGTTTGCTCTCCACTGGCATTTACACTCTCAATATAGCATATAAAAGACAAAAGTGCTAGATCTAGTTTTCTTTAAAAATAGGCTTATGCTACCTTGCTTATTTATTTATTTTTGGCACAAATTTGGTCCACTTAACTTTGACCTTTTTATGTAAATATACTTAATTAGTTTTTTCTATATAGAAAATTATTATTGATGAGTTGGTAACATTAGGTATGAATTTTATTACGTTGAGAGGCGTTCCTACAATGGTAGACAGGGGGTGGGAGGCAAAGAGGTCATACATGTCACACGTAAACAAAAAAAAAATTATTAAAAAAGCCGACATTAATAAAAAAATTTAAAATATTTAAACTAGCTTAGATATAAAGGATATATATCTAAAAACGCCGAGAGATATCAATCCCGAAGTGCACATCTTGGAGATCACACCCCCAAGAAATGAAATAGGCGTCTCGAGATTGATAACTCTCGGCGTTTTTAGATATATATCATTTATATTTTAGCTAGTTTAATTGGTTATAAGATTGAAATGATCTACATTTATAACTTCTATGTCATCCTCCTCTTTGGGAGTGCAATCAATTGTGTCCAAAATATCTAATTTCAGTGAGATGCATTTGTAGTTGGGGTAAACTTTTCGTCACAGTGGAAACATAGGCCCTTTTCTCGTCTTTATTTTAGCTCTTCTTGGCTAATTCATTTAATTGGCATGACCTTATTTAGTTTTTGGTTGGTGTAGATATTTGGTGTTTTTCCTGAAAAAACTCTTCCTATTCGCCTTTGGTTATTGTTCTCCTCTTCTATCATTTGTGCTAATGCCATTGCATGCATCATATCGATAGGATTTTGTATTTTTACCTCCATTCTAATGTCTTCTTTTAGGCCACTAATGAAACAACTTTGGAAGAATGATGCATCTAGTCCTGTTGTAAGGTTCGCCAATTTCTCAAATTGTGCTTGGTATTCCCTTACGATGGAGATTCGCTGCAATTTAGTGAGGGCTCCTGTGAAGTCTTCAAATTTTGTGAGGCCAAATCGCAACATTAAGTTTTTTGTGAATTCGGTCCATGTGGGCGGACCTTTTGTTTTCTCATACCATTGATACCACTAGGTAGCAATTTGTTCCAAGTGAAATGATGTGAAATGGACTTTTTGAATCTTCAGAATTTGCTATAAGGCAAAATATTGGTCTGCTCTATATATCCAATTTGTGGGGTCGCCTCCATCAAATTTTGGAAAATCTAGTTTTTTGGTACGGGGAAGGATTGATGTATATGGTCTCCCTATTAATGTTTGTTGTGGTGGCGTAGTTTTCTGTTGTCCGTTTTGCATGAGCAGCAAATTTTGTTCTACTAAGTCCATGGAATGGGTTGTAGCATCCAATTTAGTGGATATATCTGTATTCGAGTTGGTGATGTTTATGGTTAGGTCTGCTATTTTGGTAGCGATTTTATCTTCTAAATTGTCTTTCCAAAACGTCATTCCTTACATCATGTCTCTCAATTCCTTGGAAAACTGCAAGAGTTCTTTTGTAATTTCTTTTGAAACCTCCTCGCAATCTCCTTTGTTATGTCTTGATATTGTTTTCCCTCGACCATTTAGGGTGTGGTTGGTTTATAAGTGATTTGAATATGCAAAAATTAGTTTTATCAGAAAAAATTGTCTGTCTCCGTCGAGTTAATTTTGCGTACTTACTGCTCTTTTTTCACATCGAATGATATTTTCCTCGCCTCGTGTTAGTCTCACAATGACATTGAGAGGGGGGGTGAATCAGTGTAGCTCTTTAAAACTTAAATATTCAATACTCAAAGCCAAAAAAATGAAAATGTAAAACCAAATAAAGAAAGTATAACAAAAGAACATCACACAACACAAGATGTACCGAGGTTCACCAATTTGGCTACATCCCCGAAAATGACTGTTTGGACTCCCATCCAAATCTAGCCTTTGTAAAGCACCAAATTTACAATCAATTTACCAGCACCCACTGGAAGGAGCACCAACCCCTGATTTATCTATACCAACAGAAAGGAGCACCAACCCTTGATTTATCTGCACCAACAGAAAGGAGCACCAACCCCTCTACCAAGCACCCACTTGATTTTGATATTGATAATAAAATGACATATATGAATGTCTTCACTAAAACCATAACCCTCTATGGTCTGTAAGCTCAAAATATAAAACTTTTTATTTCACCCAGTATAACATCCCTCTCTCTGCATTACTTAGAATTTGAATCTTCTCTTCTCACAAAAAAAAATTGATTATTCTCTTAGCTCATTCTACCAATTGCTAAACACTTTCTGGGTATTATGTAACATTTTTTCTGTGAACTCCTCTCAAAATTTTATCCAAAATGGATATCATATGAGAAATTTATGCCCAAAATACTGAAGTGACAATTTTCACCACTCTCCAAAAATCACGGATTTTCACTCTTTATTTTTCTCCACACACACTTCTCTCTTCACAAAATAAAGTCCCCACTTTTCAATAAAATCCCTTGTCACTTAAAAAGCACACACTTGCATTCTTTTTCACTTTTCAATTTTAAAAATATTTTATTTAATGAAGCTTCTTAAAACAATATAACTTCCTTTTTTTATTTTGAGAAGGCATTTCGTCAAACACGTCACATGCAAAGAATTGACACCTTACTCGTTCTCTTACTTCGGAGCCATGTGACACCTCAAACAAAAAATGAAAGATGCTCTATTTGATGCCTTGAAGGTGTAACAACACTGAAACTGAAACTCTGGCGACTCTGCAAGGTCAAAATGGCCAACTAAAGGATTTTGCACAAGTGGAACAAATTGACATAAAAGTGACCTATACCATTTTTGCAACAATCATAACTCTCACCTCATAACTTTGTTTTCTCTAAAATTTAAAACATAGAATCTCTGCAATGCTGAATACATCCAATCCAAATCTCACCATATAAATCCTTATGATTTTCCTGTACCACCTCCATGAAAACTACTGCTGACACACTTTTTCCAAAAAGAGCGTTTTTGTGACAGTATTGCAACACTTGTAAAATTTGCCTCGTTTCTCAATTTTGGTGGAAATTTGGAATACATATTCTTGAAGATAACTACCACCTCCAGTTTTAATTTCGCTATCAAATTCTTCTCAGTTTGCTCGCAGTGCTTCTGACAAAATTGCCATTTTTTGGCCTATACAACCACTTGCCAAATCATCCGCCAAGATATCAAAAACGTCACCGATCAATCCAAACACTATGATGACACCCCCAAAACTATTTTGGACTATTTCTTGACATTTTGACATGTTCCAAACTGATCCATATTGTCCAATTGCGCTCGTGATGGCTTTTGCAATTTTTGACAACTTCTTGACGATTTTTTCAACTTTTGCAAATTTGCACGAACAACCTGTAACAACTTCACCCGAACATCAAAAACATCCTCATAATAATTGAACATCACTATACATACTTCGAACAACCTCTGAATAACTATACACTACATAAACCTGTCCATTTGAGTGTGTTGAGAACAATGACAATATTGTCACTGCACCTTGCTCAACAATCTCCCCCTTTGGAATTGTTGGCAACACACGCACAATTTCCTGTAACTCTTCTCCCCATTTGAAAAAAAGACCAAAGGGTTGCTGCAAACTCCCCCTGAGTCCATGCAAAACATTCTTAGGCAAAAATTATTACACTGAGCAAAAATCACAAACATGAGAAAAAAGATAAACAAATACACAAATGCTCCCTCTGAGAATGCGGCCCCAATAGCTAGTCAACTCTTGGGAAATGTGACCACTCCCAATTTCTTGTGAAGGTACTCAAAGACTTCCTTGGGCAATGGTTTGGTGAAGATATCCGCTAATTGCTCTATTGTTGGAACAAAATCCAACTTAACCTCACCTTTCGCAACTTTCTCCTTCAAAAAATGATACCGGATAGCAATATGTTTTGTGCAAGAATGCATAATCAGATTCTTTGAGATGTTAATGGCACTAGTGTTATCACACTTAACTAAAATAAACTCACTAAAATTAATGCCAAGATCCTTCAGAGTTTATTTCATCCATAACACCTACGTACAACACGTTGTCTCTACAATGTATTCTGCCTCTACTATGGATAAGGAGATTGACTCCTATTTCTTACTGTGCCATGCGACCAACCTGTATTCAAGATAGAATGCACCTCCACTGGTACTCTTCCTGTCATCTACATATCCTGCCCAATCTGCATCTAAATATGTAATAAGGGTGAAGTCCTTACCTTTCGGATACCATAACCCATACTCCATAGTACCCTTGAGGTATCGAAGAATCCTCTTCATTGCTGTCACATGAGTCTCCTTGGGACTAGCCTAAAATTGTGCTACCATGCATACTGCCTGCAAAATATCTGGTCTAGTAGCTATCAAGTATAGTAAGCTCCCAATCATAGATCTATACATAGTTTGATCAACATGTGGAGATTTTTCATCCTTTATCAACTTGCAACCTGTCGTCATGGGAGTGCTAACTGGCTTACAATCCTCCATTGTGAAATTTTTTAGCATCTCTTTCACATATTTAATTTGAGAAATAAATATGCCCTTCTCCTTTTGATTAACTTGCAATCCGAGGAAATACAAAAGTTCACCAATCATTGACATTTCAAATTCTTTCTGCATCTTATTTTCTAAATATTTACACAACTCATCTTTGTTGCTGCCAAATATGATATCATCTACGTATACAACAAGAACAATATGATGACCATTTTATGTTTTGACATACAAATTACTATCCACCATACCTTTTTTGAACCCTTTTTGAGTAAGATAATTGTCTAGCATTGCATACCATGCTCGGGGTGCCTTTTTTAAGTCATATAACGCTTTCTTCAACTTGTAAACCAAGTTGGGATCATCACCAAGCTGGAAGCCATCTGGCTGCTCAATATAAACTTCTTCAAGTTTCCCATTCAAAAATGCTGATTTCACATCCATTTGATAAACTTCGAAATTCTTGTAAACTGCTAAAGCCAGAAACATTCTAATTGCCTCTAGTCTGGCCACAGGTGCAAAGGTTTCCTCAAAGTCAATACCTTCAACTTGTGCATAGCCTTTGCATACAAATCTTGCTTTGTTCCTGACTACATTTCTGTCTTCATTCAATTTGTTTTGAAAGACCCATTTAGTACCGATTACATTTTTATTTGCGGGTCTTGGTACTAACTCCCAAGTCTTGTTTTTCTCGATCTAATCTAATTCTTCATTTATTGCCTTTACCCAACTTTCATATTTGCTTACATCAGCAACATTTTTGGGCTCAATGTTGGATAATAAAGAGTATATACTTACTAATATTCTTCTTGTCTGAACACCAACTGTGGGTCTCCAATTATTTGCTCTCTAGGATGATCTTTCTGCTAGCTACCTATTTTGAATTTCTTGTTTTCTTCCACTTCTGAATCATTGTTTGAATCCTCTAAGTCAATTTTTGGTTTCTTTTTCATTTCCTTTTCCTCATCTCCTTCAATGACCTCTTCATAAATTTGGTAGTTCTCTTCATAGCTAATTACTCGTTCCCTTTCTTCATCAACTTTAACATCATCACTATCCACAATTTTCCTTAGCCTCTTGTTGTAGCATTTGTAAGCTTTGCTTTTTGACGAATAGCCAAGAAAAAAACCTTCATCCGCTCTATCTTCAAACTTACCAAGGTTTTCTTCAGTTCTTTTGATATAACATTTGCTGCCAAAAACTTTAAAGTATCTTGTTGTTGTCTTTTTACCGAACCACAACTCATAGGGAGTTTTGCTTTCATGCATCCTCAACATGCACCTATTTTGGATGTATATCGCAGTATGGACTGCCTCTTTCCAAAATCTATCTGCTACTTTGCTCTCAGTAAACATAGTCCATTTCATTTCCTACACTATCCTGTTCTTTCTTTCTACCACACCATTCTGCTGAGGTGTCATGGCTGCTGAAAACTATCTCCTAATGCCATATTTTTCACAATACTTTGTGAAATCCTCTTAAATGAACTCTCCTCTATCTGACCTTAAACATTTAAACCCTTTTCCTGTTTGATTCTCAATTTGGTTTTTGAAAACCTTGAACATCTCAAAAGCTTTTGATTTATGCTTCAAAAATAATACCCATGTCATCCTGGAATAGTCATCTATAAACAACATGAAATATTTGTCACCGTTTATGCTTTGCTTTCTCATGGGTCCACATAAATCAGTATGTACTAGTTCCAAATGTTTGCTTATGTAGTACTCTTTTGTTTTAAATGAGACTCTAGTTTGCTTCCCCTTTTGACATGAAGCACAAATGCTATTTGATAGTTTGCCAATGGTGGTATTATCTCTCACTGCTTTCTTTGAGTTGATTTTTACTAGATTGTCAAAACTGATATGACCGAGCCTCTTGTGCCACAACCAATTCTCTTCCTCTTGTCCATTCAAGCAAGCTCCTTCTGAAGTCTCTGAGAGAGTGTACAGGTTACCATATGTCCTTGATTCAGTTGCTATCAACTTCCCATTGTTTGACTTTCTGAATTCACAACCTTGCTTCTTAAAGATCACTTCATGACCTCTATCACAAATATGACTTACGCTCAACAAGTTATGCTTCAGACCAACCACAAACAAGACTTATTTTGACCTGATTTTTTTGTCACTAATATTAACTAAACCTCTACCAACTATCTTAGCTCTGTTATTATTTACAAACTATACTGAACCACCTTCATATTGCTACAAATTCTCAAATTTTTGTTTGTCATTTGTCATATGACTAGAGCATCCACTATCAAGTATCCATGGTGCTGATTTATTTTGTGCTTTAAATGTCGTCTGTATGATCAAGGATTCCTTTTCTTCATTAGGTCACTCTTCTTCTTTCCACTCAGGTTTGATTACAATTTTGGGCTCTTGTTTTGGATTTTATTTTTGAGTAGCTTGTGCATGTTTTTCAAGAAATTTTCTATTTTGTCTTATTCCATTTTGGCTGAAATTTTCTTCCCTGAAATTGATTTGATGCAAATGTACTTCGATAATTTCTTGCAATATGCCCAAAATTATGAAAGTTATAACATTCTATTGCATAATCCATCAAAGGTGAAAAAACATTTTTATTAGTAAAATTCCTTGGTCCTACATTATACTTGCAATCTGAGATCTTATGTCCATAACCATTGCATTTAAAATAGTAACCATAAAAGAGATGATTGAACCTGGGTTGTGTTCTTTGCCATGTTGTCGTAGGAGCCATAAATCTTCTTCTTCTTTGATGTGTGACATTGGTGAAGCCATCATTGTCAATTCTATTTTCGTGCCTTGCATTATTGCTTTCCTTTGCATGATTCGTTTTTGCTTGATCAACCTGTTTCTTCTCTTCATTCTTTGTGGATTCTTCATTTATGGCCTTTGATCCATTTGACGATTCTCCTTCATCAAAACCCAAACCAAATTTTATGCTTGTAGTATTTTGGTTATTTATGATATTATCCAGCTTCATAGAACTTTCTTCACGTTTGTGATAATAACTAATTTTCTGATTCATCTCTTCTAGTTGCATTCTTAAACCAACAATCTCTTCTTCTAGCTTGCTGCAATAATCTATTTTCATGGTTATTTGTACTTCGAGATCTTCGAATATTTTCTTGGATTCTTCTATCTGTACTTTCAAATTTGTTATGATTTCATTTGCATCCTCAAGCTTTCTTGAATTTTTCTTATTTTTTTTCTTTCTATCTTTAATTCATCTAGAGCTGTAATTAGTTCCTCTTCCAAATTCACTTCTGCGTCAATTTCTTCTTCATCACATTCCTGTTCTTTTTCTTGTTTTTCTTCTTTGAGTGCCATGAAAAGAGCTTCACCTATTTCCTTTTTAGAATCCTCACTGGAGCTATCTTTTGATGAACTGACATTCTTGGAGATGAAACTTTTCTTCTTGAAGTTGTCTTTTTTGAATTTTTTTTTCTTCCAGTCACTTCTTTCTTCGTGCGATCCTTCATCACTTCTGTTCTTCTCATTAAGTGGATATTTAGCTGCAAAATACCCAACGCCTCCATAGTTGAAACATTTAAATGTTAACTTTCCTCTGTATTTTCCTTTTCCCATTTTTAGTTTTTGAACAAAGTTTGCTTCCATTTCATCTGATGTCTCTTATTCCTCGGATTCTTGTTTTGCTTTCATATTTTTATGGGCTTTAAAAGCAGCTTCTCTATCTATGGGTTTATATTTTCCTATTCTCATCTCATATGCAGTCAAAGAACCATGCATATCATCCATACTAAAAGAATTTAGATCTTTAGCTTCTTTTATAGATGAAACTTTAGAATCAAATTTTTGGGGAAGGGATCTTAATACCTTTTTCACAATGACATAATCTTTGATTTCCTTGTCGAGTCCTCTAATTGCATTAATGACTTCATTAACTCTCAACATATATGCCTCTATATTATCATCTTCATTCATCTTTAATACTTCAAACTAAGCTCAATGTATTTGTAACTTGGCCTCCTTGATCTTAACGTCTCCTTCATGAATGCTCTTCAGTTTGTCCCATATTTTCTTTGTCATTTTACAACCCATAATCTTTACCAGTTTGTTTTCCACTAATCCACACATGATAGCATTATTTGCTTTTGAGTCATTCTCAAACAGTTTCTTACCGACAACATCGGTTAGAGAAGTTGTGGGTATTGTGTATCCACTATCTACTGAATCCCAAATGTCATATCTCAAAGCACAAATATATGTCTACATCTTGAGTATCCAAAATATGTAATTAGTTTCATCAAACAATGGTGTTTTATTTAATGAGAAGCCTTCACCACCATTACGTAATTGTGTCACTTCCAAGATCACCCTAACCGGTTAAGCCTGTTCAAGAACCACGCTCTGATACCAATTGTTAGTCTCACAATGACACTGAGAGGGGGGTGAATCAGTGTAGCTCTTTAAAACTTAAATATTCAACACTCAAAGCCAAAAAAAATGAAAACATAAAACCAAATAAAGCAAGTATAACAAGAGAACATCACACAACACAAGATGTATCGAGGTTCACCAATTTGGCTACATCCTAAAAAATGACTGTTTGGACTCCCATCCAAATCCAGCCTTTGTAAAGTACCAACTTTATAATCATTTTACCAGCACCCACTGGAAGGAGCACCAACCCCTGATTTATCTGCACCAACAGAAAGGATCACCAACCCCTAATTTATCTGCACCAACAAAAATGAGAACCAACCCCTCTACCAAGCACCCACTTAATTTTGATATTGATAATAAAATGACATATATGAATGTCTTCACTAAAACTAGAACCCTCTATGGTCTGTAAGATCAAAATCTAAAACTTTCTATTTCACCCAGTATAACATCTCTCTGTCTACATTACTCAGAATTTGAATCTTCTCTTCTCACAAAAAAAAATTGATTTTTGTCTCAGCTCGTTCTACCAATTGCTAAATTCTTTTTGGGTATTGTGCAGCACATTTTCTATGAACTCTCAAAGTTTCATCCAAAATTGATATCATATGAGAAATTTATGCCCAAAATACTGAAGTGGCGTTTTTCACCACTCTCCAAAAATCACGGATTTTCACTCTTTATTTTTCTCCACACACACTTCTCTCTTCACAAAATAAAGTCCCTACTTTTCAATAAAATCTCTTTTCAATTAAAAAGCACACACTTGCATTATTTTTCCCTTTTCAATTTTAAAAATATTTTCTTTAATGAAACTTCTTAAAACAATATAACTTCCTTTTTTTATTTTGAGAAGGCATTTCGTCAAACACGTAACATGTAAAGAATTGACACCTTACTCGTTATCTTACTTCGGAGCCACGTGACACCTCAAACCAAAAATTAAATATGCTCTATTTAATGCCTTGAAGGTGTAACAACTCGAAATGGCCAACTAAAGGATTTTGCACAAGTGGAACAAATTGACATAAAAGTGATCTGTACTATTTTTGTAACAATCATAACTCTCACCTCGTAACTCTGTTTTCTCTAAAATTTGAAACATAGAATCTCTACAATCTGACTACATCCAGTACGATTCTCATTACATAACTCCTTATAGTTCGCCTGTACCACCTCCACAAAAACTACTGCTGACACACTTTTTCCAAAAAGAGTGTTTTTGTGATAGTCTTGCAACACTTGTAACATTTGCCTCGTTTATCCATTTTGGTGGAAATTTAGAACACATGTTCTTGAAGATAATTACCACCTCCAGTTAAAATTTTGCTATCAAATTCTTCTCAGTTTTCTTGCAGTACTTCTGATAAAATTACCCTTTTTCGGCCTGTACAACCACTTGCCAAATCATCCGCCAAGATACCGAAAATGTCACCGATCAATCCAAACACTATGCTAACACCTCCAACGCTGTTTTGGACTATTTATTGACATTCTGGTATGTTTTTAACTGATCCATCTTGTCCAACTATGCTCGTGATGATTTTTGCAATTTTTTGACCACTTCTTGACAATTTTTTCAACTTTTGCAAATTTGCACAAACAACTTGTAACAACTTCAACCGAACATCAAAAACATCCTCATAAACATTGAACATCACTGTACATACTCCGAAAAACCTCCGAACAACTGTCCACTGCATCAACCTATCAATTTGAGTGTGTTGACAACAATGAAAATACTGTCACTGCACCTTGCTCAACAACATGTACTCATTATTGGGGTTTTCTCAATTCGGTAATGCGTGATATGTCCAAAAAAATTTGTATCCTACCTTTGCTAGCGACTGTGGCCGACTATGTAATAGTGCCATTAGTAATGGTTAGAATGTGTGCTGAAAAGAAAACGTTGTCGAGTAATGGCCTATCAGTAACTAGAGCAGGATGGGGAAAAAATTTCAGGTCTTTTTAGCTTTGATCCAGTTGTTATGAACCTGGAACTTGAAATATGAATTCAATGTAGAAAATAATCGTTGTTTGAATAGAATCGCAGTTTGTATTGAAAGGCAAAAACCCACAATATAATAAATTAATGTTCTTGGATGATCTTTGGAGCATCCTCCTTGTCCTATTTACATCTATCTAAAATGTGTGAATGGCGAAGAGATATGTCCCTTTATAATACAATATAATATATAATATGATTAAGAGTTACGTTAGGAGGGTCCTAACATAAATGCTCTACATTTTTGCTTGGATTAGATTAATTTATTCTTGTCTCCTGTGACATATGGGTTTGAGTGAAACCGAGCTCTTCCATTTCAAGCACATCATGGGGTCGTTGAAGGGTAAAATTTGCATCTGCAATACATTGCTTATGTCATTAGTATGTACTATGACTGCAATTATGAAGGAATCCCAGAGACCAAAAAGTACAACCTATTGGATTTTAAATCCTTACCATAGTTTGAGCTCGTGGCAAGGCCACAACTACTACGATTGAAACTGTGGTCTATGCTTCACAGACACTACAATACTCAATGTTATTGAAGTTGATCTCGATAGCTTCAATAATAACTTCTTTTGCGCTCCCATCCCATCATTTTGGAGGTGGGTAGACTGAAGAGACTCATTTATTTGGACCTCTCAAATGCTGGGTTTAGTGGCCTAATTCCTATGAAGCTCGGAAATTCTTGATAACCCATATAAGAATTTTCGAGTATTTTAGAGGTATAAACCCTTTATCCGTTTATGTAGAATTATTTATCTTTGTTAAAAATAAGTAATGATAAAATATTGTTGTGATGGAATTTCACATCAATTTAGTTATTGGTCTCCAAATGAAATACCTTTGGAGTTTGGACTACTAAGAATTTGAGAAGTTTCGTTTGATGTGAACGGATGGAGCAGCGCACTAATTTGCCTTTCTTTTTTCTTTAGTGTTTTATTCTTCTCACTTTTATATTCTAAAATATAGTATTAATTTGAATTATTTATTTATTTCTTAAATACTATAATTCTTCTTGTCGTAATGTTTAGGTTATTCTTCTCACTATAATATTCTACAAATTGGTTTTATCTCCACTGGCATTTACACTGTCAATATAGCATATAAAAGACAAAAGTGCTAGATCTAGTTTTCTTTAAAAATATGCTTATGCTACCTTGTTTATTTATTTATTTTGGAACAAATTTGGTCCACTTAACTTTGACCTTTATATGTAAATACACTTAATTAATTTTTTTTACATAGAAAATTATTATTGATGAGTTGGTAATATTAGGTATGAGTTTTATTACGTCAAGAGGCGTTCCTACAATGGTAGAGAGGGGTGGGAGGCAAAGAGGTCATACATGTCACGCCGTAAACAATTTTTTTATTAAAAAAACCAACATTAACAAAAACATTTAAAATATTTAAACTAGTTTAGATATAAATGATATATATCTAAAAACGATATCAATCCTGAAGTGCATATCTTGGAGATCATACCCCCAAGAAATGAGATAGATACCTCGAGATTGATAACTCTATGGCGTTTTTAGATATAAGCATTTTTAGATATATATCCTTTATATTTAAGCTAGTTTAATTGGTTATGAGATTGAAATGATCTATATTTATATAATTGTTTGGGATTTTGTTAGTGTGAGACCGATCCTCATTCCCTCCCACCATGACCTCTCATAAGGGGAGAGTTGAACTTAAAAATAGAGAATTTAATACATTACTATTATTACTCATTGGAATACATTACTATTATTACGCATTGGTATTATAATACTCTATTATTACGCATTGGTATTATAATACTTGGTAAGTAATTATGCATTTATCATTTGACAAGATTCAAACCAAGGTTACATGAAAGTCAATGAATTTAATAGATTAATATTAGGTTATTTGATAACATTGGGTATGTATTTTGACCCCTTTTTCTTTAGTCACTATTTGGATAACATTATTAACTTGAGTTGTTAAGGCCTTTGGAAGCATTGTGCAAGGATTGAATGTTGCTAAACAATATAAAACATTCTTATATATCATCTATGAGAAATTAAAAATTATTAAAAAATAAGAAAGTTAATTAGAGCTATGGAAATAAATAAATTTTCTTTAAAAACCCATTTCTATTAAAATTAAGTTAATTAAACTCATTTTCTTTTAGTTTTTTTTATAATATTCTAATTAAAAATAACAATCCATAAAATGATGGTAATTATTGGTATTGTCAAGTAATAAATCAAATCCTATGTAAAACCCAAACTAAATAAAAATCTAAAACTAATTTGATACGAAAATGTTTCTTTTATAGAGTGAGTGTGATCTAGGAATGAGTGCCAGCTAGGAGTGAGTCTAACTAGGAAACATGGAATAAAAACCATATTTAAAAGCCCTAATTGAAATTCAGGAAACCCTTGTTAGAAGTATGAATGCCCAAGTTGAAAATAAGAGGAAGAGTGAATATTTGACAAGTTCAATCTAGGGAGTAGATGTTACACCAAAAGTGATTATCAAGGATGAGATGATTGAGCATAATATAATGCTTCTTAAAAGTAAAGAATTAATATGCAAGTTCCATGGATATTGACCATGGTTTTTGGAAACTCAAATTTAGATCAAGCATAAGTTGGGATTGAATTCAAATTACTCCATGAATTTTCTTACTAAATATTTTTTCCTCATCATATTTTCTAGTATGGAAATCGGGGATAAAATAATGGATGGTGGCCCATGCTTTAGGGGAATAGATACCCTTTATTTAAGACCATGGAGTTAAAGTGTGGGTTACGCTTTTTGACTTCCATTTCAACTTATCAATAAGGATATTTTGAAGATTATTAGATTTACTCTAGAGTATTTTATCAAGGAAGGACCAACTACTAAGGAGAAAAAACATGATATATGTACCTGGATATGTATTGCTAAGGATATTTAACAACCTTGCTACAATCCATTAGGATTAAATTTGAATTAAGATAATGGGATCAACAAGTAGATTGTGAAAATATTCCATTGCAATATCATATTTGTTATGATATTAGACACATGGCAAGAGATTGCAAAGTAAAAATGATAAAGAAAGAGAAATTTTTGGTCATGAGATAAACTTCAAGATGAAGCAAAGAAATCATACTATAGTAGAAGTTGCATTAGACAAAGAATATTCCACTTCAAAATAAAATACATAAAAAATATATAAATAATATCATATGACAAAGGCCACCATAGTTCACTTGGATCAATTGTTAGAAGAAACAAGGAGGATACAAGGGATGAGAAAGTACAATGTGCAAGTTCAAATTTAGAAGAAATTAAAGGTGTAAAGTAAGGTGTGGAGGAAAAATTTAAATCAAAATGTAGACACCAAAACCTATCCACTTGTCGTCCATCCTAATTTTCCTGCCATTTCCACCCATTATTCATATATATTTATGTATATTTATTTTATATATTTAAATATTAATATTTTATATATTATATTTTATATATATTTAATAAATATATTTATATAAGTGAATTAATCCCAACCATCCGATTTCACTTAATCCTATCCATTCATCCATATCAATCCATGCCACACCCTAGATTTAATATCCGCCCTTCGATATGCTTTTATATCAACCACACGATTAGTGTCATTGAAACCCTAGCATACCCTAGGTTGGATTATTAATAGGAGCCATTTTGATGGCTCAACCCCTGAATCTTGAGTTAGAGTTTACATCCGTATTCCCTAGAGTATCCATGCACTCACATCCTCCGTTCTCGCTTGTCATAGCCCCCGCATCCATCACCGCCCCTCTCACTTGACCAAATATACTTTTGTAGATCTTCTCCTCAATCTTCGAATGCCTTCAAGTACTCCTTGTCATTCCCAATCACCTCTGGGTGCTTCCACTCCACTGCCAAACACCTTTGGATACCCTCTACCATTCTCGAGCACCCACGAGTATTTCTTGCAATTGTTGAGCACTCGTGGGTGTTTTACATTAGAATTCTAAAGTCCCCCTAGCCTCCAAGTAATGCTAGGGCATCACCGCACCAATCCACTTTAACATATTTCATTAGATAAAAGAATAACAAATAAGAAAGATAAATCAAAGTCATTATTTTTATATTTTATTGTGTTGCTAGTATTTGTTCACATTTTGTTATTACATAGCTAGGTTTTAGTCTTAATTTTCTAAGGGTCTCACACTGTGGAGCCCTCTTTGTTATTACTGACTCATTAGCTATTTTCTTGTGTGTAGATCTGACAATATTACATTAGAATTAGATAGCTACTTAAGCTGAAGTGGCTCAGCATCAGATAACTAGAAGGCCACTCACTTTTTTTGGGAGCAGAGACGCGTTTTGAGACACCACCAGCATTTTTTGCTAGGGTTTCGAAGAACCCTAGCCATTGTAAAATTTGTATCAAATAATTCAAGGATTCTTATTGTAACAATAGATTTTTGAGGCTCCCCAATTAATAAAAATCATTCATTGTGCAATATTGGCTTTCTTGAGTTCAATTTATATCTTGTTATTTGGTGTTGCATTTTTATCTTCAAAAATGACGATCATGGTGGGATCCACTAAGGCTTTCTTTTTTATTTTCTTTGCTATTTTATTTGCTATTTTCTATCTTATTTTGTAGGATTTTCAAAGGTGCAAATTGAGTATTTTGCATTGGTTAGGATTTCTGAAGACTTATAGGAAGTTGCAGAAGGTGCGCAAACACCCGACGGTGCTCAAGGGCTATCTAGAAACACCTAGGTGCGTTTCAAAAATTCCCAAGGGTATTTTACAAAGAGTTGAAGTAGAAATGTATGTTGTTTTATGGTTAAAACCCTAGCTTTTCTATTTACGTATTCTGGAAATCTTACATTTTTTCAGGTTTCTAAGCTAAAAAAAAACATCATTAATTAATATAGAAAAACATTCATATTAGCTTGCATCTTAGGTTTTAGATTAATCATTTGCATTCATCCACACTTTCTATTTGAATTTTTTGGTTTCTTCTATATTCACAAATTGAAAAATATTGTATTTTGATTTCATGTGAATTGAAAAATTACATAATTAGTTTGCATTATTAGATTAGGGATTCCTAATTTTTTAGGTCTAAGTAGGAACATTATTCAAATACCAAATGCATCCCCATACTTGGGTGATTCCATACGAAGAAGTATACGAACCCTTTAGCTGTTTAGAGCGGGTCTTAAGCAGTGTACTCTACATCCTTTGGAAAAATAGGTATTCTGGATAGTGGCTTCTAATTTAGACTAATGAAAGTAGTTATATTTCTAACATTGTATGTACACAATAAAAAATAAAAAGAATCACACACTACATGATTCACATTTAATAGTAGTGGCTAGACTTCATCACCAACCATTGTTTCATATTTGGTGACGGTGGGTTTCATCTCCATCCACCAATATCTGCCCTTAGAAATCTTAGGTCACCCTTGAGAAAACTTGATGGATTTCATCACTAGCAAGAATCTCGTTGCCCCAACTTAGCCATAGTTTTTACCTTTCTTTGGTTAATTCATATTAGCACATTTTAAACACATAAGATCAAAACCTAAGAAAATGAACACACATTAAAAGGAGATAATCAATGAATGAGGTAAGACACGTGTGTTAAAAAACTTAGTATTGATTGTTTATTTTCTTGTGAAATTCAAATTTTGTGTTTTATTTTACTGCATAATTTGTATTTTGGTCTATTTTCTTTATGCTCTTAACAAGAAAAAAATAAATCATTAAATCAAGATAATTCAATGGATATTTCATCCACCTTTCCCATCACTTATGTGGTAGATTCCTTGAATGTGATACAGGCATATATGTATGCATGTACCTCACATTCCTTATAACCCACAACATTTCATATGGTTGTTCCCCAAGTAGAGCCAACCTCACCAACTATTGATCACCATATTACCCGCATAGAAATGACACGAGTAGAAGCTCTCATGAAGTCTTCTAACTATGTCTTAGATTCAATCCCCAACTCACCTAGACAAGATCCTACTTCACAATAGGAACTTGATTCCCAGCAACCATCCAGTTTTACCTAGGTGTACACTAACCCTCTTTTTGAGACTTCGGTTGCACCTTCCTCTCATGTGTCCATTCCCTAACCCTCATGTGCTCCTAGAACTTCATACACATCCACATACACTAACCCCTTGTATGAAGCACATGTAAATACTGCTTCACAATTTTCAGCCTCACAAGTTACCATACCAAGTGTAATTTGTTCCCTATTCACATATTCCATACCATTTGCTTCCATACCTTTCATTTCTGATGGATAAATTAATGAGGCATGGTAACATTTGAATAAATTGCTTATGTAGTGTCAAAACGCTCAACAACAAGTGCAAGTGAACCCTAAGCCTTTACCAAAATCTACTCATATTGTCCTCATTAACCAGGGTCCATCATGGACACCATAGTCTTATGTGGTTTCTATCCCTATTCCTCCACCAAGCCATACCAATACCCATCCTATTCCCATTGGCCAACCCATCCATAACCCTCATACATCAACCTCATTCCAAAATTTTCTATATTTTCACCATAGATTTCCTATTCATCAATTTCCATCAAATTCACCTAGTCATCATCACCAATATTAGCATCATTTAGTCACTCCACAGAATTTTTCCACCCCACCTCAAAATCATCAGGTAATTCAAGGATTCTAAATTCCTGAAAAAGACCCTCAAATTAAGGCCATGCAAAAATAGATAGATCAATTGATACAACATACTCCTGGTTTGACAAACCAGAATTCAACCTTACGCCAATTGATCAACCAATCCATTCATCCTTCGGTACCATCATCGCCATATCCAGTAGATTTTATAGTGCCTAAGTTTGACAAATTCAAGGGAACTGAGGATCCCAAAGAGCATGTGAGCACATTTGTACACACATGTATTAGAATTCAAAATGACAATTCTCTCATGCTCAGAATATTTTCTCAAACATTAGTAGGAGATGCCATACAGTGGTATAATTAATTACCCAGTCATAGTTTTTATACTTTTGAGCAATTTATTGACCAATTCTTTGAGTGTTTTATCCTAAATGTTAGAAATAAAGTCTCATTTTTTATTTCTATGCTTTAATACAACATGATGATGAGTCTATCTACAATCTTAGAAACCATTGGAGGGTTGTCATCACTAAGTTGACATTCACCCTACCAATGGATGAGCTAGTCAAATTATTTACCAAGATTTGTTTAAAATCTATCTCTTGGATGCTTCAACTATAGACTTATCATTCATTTGAAGAAGCTTTAGCTCATGCTAGTGTCATAAAGGAAATAAAAATCCAAGAAGGCATACTTAAACCTAAGAAAAAAGAATGGCAAAATAAGGGTCAATATAAAAGCAACTATTCTGGCCAACCAAAATTAATACAGGCTACCCCAACCAGTCAGTCCAATCATGTTAATCAAGTGGTCATGAGCCAGCCGATAATGGCTCAACAATAATTAGTGCAACAACCACCGCAACAAATTGCTTATCATGCGGTACCCTCGATAACTCAGGTCATGCAAAACACAGTGCTAGATGTAGAAAACCGTCCTTGATGATAGTCTGTCTGAAAAAATCACCAATACACCCCCTTAGTGGAGTTATATGCTTCCTTTTTTCAAAGTTTGTATGACACAAAAAAACTTGCTTTACCCGAAATTAGACCAGATGATCCCACTAAACATAGTAAACACTATCGGGAACATCTATTTTGTCCTTATCATAGGCAAAATGGGTATGATATTAATAATTTCCATACATTTAAAGACATAGTACAAGACCTTATTGACTTGGGGGCAATCAAACTTGACAACCCCCTTGCTCAACAAAACTAAAACCTTGGTATTTTTCAAACACCACTTCCTCATCATGAGGAGGTACAACCAAATATAGGAGGGGCTAACACCAAAACTCCTCCTAATCAATTCAATCATGTCCAACAATACCAAGGGTTTTTAGGGGCCATTCATGTGGTTACTAGAAGTCAAAGAAATAATAAAAAAAATGCAAGGCAACCACCTCAAGCAAGTGTGTCATAACCTCCCACATCGCCACCCATTAAAATTCCCCCCAAACCTTCATCGCCAATCCATATCCCTAGCCAATAAAATCTTCCAAATTCACCTATCAATCATCCACAACGACCAGTCATCTCATTGAGTAGTTGGTTAACCACAAGTCTAAAGATGGCTTCTACAAAATTATCAATTTATGAGTTAATTCAACAATCTCCCCCACATCGTGAGGCATTAATGGATATTCTCAAATCCATTAGACTACAATCTTAAGATTCTAATGCTTTCAACAATTTTGTAGGGAGCATTCAAACACGCATGGAGCCTTCCATCACATTCTATGACTTTGAGATTAAGCCAATCTCATCGGACTCAATATATCATCCATTGCATATCATGACTCTAATTGAAAATAAGCCTTTTAAAAGAGTCCTAATTGACACCAGATCCTCTATCAATATCATCACCACATCCACTCTTCATCATCTTAACCTTCCCCCATATCATATCACCAAGTCATCATTTACCCTAAAAGCATTCAATGATGCTTTATGTTCCACAGTTGGCATTGTTATTACCCATTGAAGTAGGGGTCAAAACTTTACACATTATATTCCACATATTGGAAGGATCCATGGC
This sequence comes from Wollemia nobilis, assembly GCA_028583015.1. NCBI lineage: Eukaryota > Viridiplantae > Streptophyta > Pinopsida > Araucariales > Araucariaceae > Wollemia > Wollemia nobilis. The sequence goes on along the minus strand of JAQPPZ010000755.1, from coordinate 3,206,025 downwards.
ATACAATGTACTCCTTTGAAGACCTTGGATGAGGTAAATGAGATTTATTCCTTCCATTTTACATCAATGCTTGAAATATGTGCATGAGGGACAAGTACATTGCATTTCTATGGATGTTGAACTGTTCAAGTATTGTAATTTCATTTCAAGTCCTTATGATTGTTCCTGTCACCATTAGCCAATCCATCTACCACTTCACCAATTTCCTCATTAAAAGCTCCAATTCCTGAGGAGCTTCCTATCACGAGTACCCATTCCTGAGGATTTTTAAGGGTTTATTTTTATGAATTGCTTTGCTAATTTATTTGTTATTTTTTGTCTTGTTTTGTAGGATTTTCATAGGCATGAATTGAGCGTTTTTCATTGGTTAGGTTTTTTAAATACTTACAAGAAGTTGTATAAGGTGAAAAAATGCCCGATGGTGCTCGAGGACTATCCAAAAATGCCCAGGTGCATTTTAAAAAGAGTTTGATCAGAAAGGTAGGTTGTTTTGTAAGTCTACTATTAAAACCCTAGCTTTTATGTTTACGTATTCTAAAAATCTTACTTTTTTTTTTCATGATTCTAAGCTAAAAAGAACATCACTAATTAATATAGGAAAAAATTTCTTATTATATTGCATCTTAGATTTAATATTATTCATTTGCATCCATCCACACTTTCTATTTGAAGTTTCTAGTTTTATGTTGTATTCACAAATTGAAAAATATTACATTTAGATTTCATTTGAATTGAAAATTTGCATAATTATTTTGCATTATAGGGTTAGGGATTCCTATTTTTGTAGGTATAAGTAGGAACATTATTCATATACCAAAATTATCCTCGTATTTGGGTGATTCTATATGGAGGAGTAAACGAACCCTCAACTGTCTAGAGCGGGTCTTAAGCGGTGTACTCTCCATCCTTTGGAAAAATTGGTATTCTGGGTAGTGGCTTCTGATTTAGACTATCAAAAGTAGTTATCTTTCTAACATTTTTGGATTTCATCACAAAATTAAATTAGACTAGCAAATCATAAATTTAATAAAAATAATCACACTCTACAATTCACATTTAATAGTAATGGTTGGATTTCATCACCAACCATTGCTTGAGATATGGTGATGGTGGCTTTCATCTCCATCTACCAATATTTACCCTTAGAAACCTTAGGTCACCCTCGAGCAAACTTGTTGTATTTCATCACCAGTAAGCATCTCATTGCCCCAGCTTAGCCATAGTTTTTACCTTTCTTTGGTTAATTTAGATTAGCACATTTGAAACACACAAGATCAAATTCAAATAAAATGAACACACATTAAAAGGATATAATCAAATAATGAGGTAAGACACAAGTGTTAAACAAACTTAGCATTAATTGTTTATTTTCTTGTGAAATTCAAATTTTGTGTTTCATTTTACTACATAATCTGTATTTTGGTTTATTTGCTTTATGCTCTTAAGAAAAAAACAAAAGAAAGCATTATATCCAAGATAATTCAATGGAACCTTCATCCACATTCCCCATCACTTATGTGGTAGATTCCCTAAATATGACATAGGTAGATCAGTCTTCAGGTCCCTCACATTCCTTATCAGCCACAATATTTCATATGGTTATTCCCCAAGTAGAGCCAACCTCACCAACCATTGATCACCACATTACCCACATAGGAATTGCAGGAGTAGAAGATCTCATGAAGTCTTCTAACTATGTCTTAGATTCAGTCCCCAACTCACCTAGACAAGATCCTACTTCATAGTAGGAACTTATTTATTCCCAGCCACCATCCAACTTTACCCAAGTGTATACTAACCCTCTTTTTGAGGCTTCAGTTGCACCTTCCTATCATGTTTCCATTCGCCAACCCTCATGTGCTCCTAGCACTTCATACACATCCACATACACTAACTCCTTGTATGAAGCACATGTAAATGTTGCTTCACAAGTTTTAGCCTCACAAGTTACCATACCAAGTGTAACTTGTTCCCCAACCACATCTTCCATACCATTTGCTTCCATACCTTCCATTTCTAATAGATAAATTAATGAGTCATGGGAACACTTGAACAAATTGCTTACGTAGCGTTAAAATTCTCAACAACAAGTGCAAATGAACCATAAGCCTTTACCAAACTCTACTCAGACTATCCTCATTAACCAGGGTCCATCATGGACACCACAGTCTTCTATAGTTTCTATCCATGTTCCTCCACCAAGCCATACCAATACTCATTCTATTCCCATTGGCCAACCCAGCCATAACCCTCATACATCAACCTCATTCCAAAATTCTCCATATTTTCACCATCAATCTCCCATTCATAAATTTCCATCAAATTCACCTAGTCATCATCACCAATCTCAACATCATTTAGTCACTCCACAACATTTTTCCACCCCACCTCAAAATCATCAGGTAATTCAGGGCTTCCACATTCCTAAAGAAGACCCTCAAATTAAGGCCATGCAAAAATAGATAGATCAATTGATACAATATACTCCTGGTTTGACAAATCAAAATCCAAATTTACGTCAATTGATCAATCAACCCATTCATCCTTTGGTACCATCACCGCCATATCCGATAGATTTCATGGTGCCTAAGTTTGACAAATTCAAGGGAACTGAGGATCCCAAAGAGCATGTGAGCATGTTTGTACATGCTTATTTTAGAATTCAAAATGATAATTCTCTCATGCTTAGAACATTTTCTCAAACATTAGGAGGATATGCCATAGAGTGGTATAATCAATTACCCAGTCATAGTATTTATACTTTTGAGCAATTGATTGACCAATTATTTGAGTGTTTTATCCTAAATGTTAGAAATAAAGTCTCATTGTCTGATGTCTATGCTTTAATACAACATGATGATGAGTCTATATACGATTTTGGTAACCGTTGGAGGGTTGTCATCACTAAGTTGTCATTCACCCTACCAATGGATGAGCTAATCAAATTATTCACCAAGATTTTTTTAAAACCTATCTCTTGGATGCTTCAACTATAGACTTATCATTCATTTGAAGAAGATTTAGATCAGGCTAGTGTCATCGAGGAAATAAAAATCCAAGAAGGAATACTTAATCCTATGAAAAAGGAATCAAAAAATAAGGGCCAATATAAAAGCAACTATTCTAGTCAACCAGAATTAACATAAACTACCCTAGCCAGTTAGCCCAATCATGTTAATCAAGTGGTCATCAGCCAACTGGTAATGTCTAAAAAATAATCATTGCAACAACCACTGCAACAAATTGTTTATCATGCGGTACCCTCAACAACTCATGCCATGCAAAACACAGTTCCAACATAGAAAACCATCCCTGACAATAGTCTGTATGACAAAATTGCCAATACACCCCCTTAGCCAAGTCATATGCTTCCATTTTTTGAAGGTTGTATGACACAAACAAACTTGCTTTACCCAAAACTAGACCAGATGATCCCGCTAAACATAGTAAACACTATTAGGAACATCTATTTTGTCCTTATCATAGACAAAATGGGTATGATACTAATAATTGCCATACATTTAAAGACATAGTACAAGACCTTATTGACTTGGGGAAAATCAAACATGACAACCCCTTGCTCAACAAATCCAAAACCTTCGTATTTTTCAAACACCACTTCCTCATCATGAGGAGGTACAACCAAATATAGGAGGTGCTAACACCAAAACTCCTCCTAATAAATTCAATCACATCGAACAATACCAAGGGTTTTTAGGTGCCATCCATGTGGTCACTAGAGGTCAAAAAACAATAAAAAATGCAAGGCAACCACCTCAAGCAAATGTGTCACAACCTCCCACATCGCCACCTATTCAAATTTCCCCCAATCCTTCGTTGCCAATCCATATCCCTAGCAAATAAAATCCTCCAAATCCACCTATCAATCATCCATAATGACCAGTCATCTCACTAAGTATTTGGTTAACCACAAGTCTAAAAATAGCTTTCGCTAAATTGTCAATTTATGAGTTAATTCAACAATCTCCCCCACATCGTGAGGCATTAATGGATATTATCAAATCCATTGAATTACAATCTCAAGATTCTAATGCATTCAAAAACTTTGTAGGGAGCATCCAAACATGCATGGAGCCTTCCATCACATTCTATTACTTTGATATTAAGCCAATCTCATCAGACTCATTAGACCCTCCATTGCATATCATGGTTGTAATTGATAAGAATCCTTTGAAAAGAGTGCTAATTGACACTAGCTCCTCTATAAATATCATCACCACATCCACTCTTCATCATTTGAACCTTCCTCCATCTCATATCACCAAGTCATCATTCGTCCTAAAAGCATTCAATGATGCTTTGTGTTCCATAGTTGGCACTATTTCTTTACCCATTGAAGTAGGGATCAAAACATTGCACACTATGTTTCACATCTTGGAAGGATCCATGGCATACAATGTACTCCTTGGAATACCTTGGATGAGGAAAATAAGATGTGTTCCATTCATTTTACATCAATGATTGAAATATGTGCATAAGGGACAAGTACATTGCATACCCGCGGATGTTGAACCATTCAAGTATTGCAATTTCATTTTAAATCCTTATGAATCCATGCTTCCTTCCACCCATATGTTCCTATAACCATTAGCAAATCCATCTACCACTTCACCAATTTCCTCATCAAAAGCTCCCATTCTTGAGGAGCTTCCTATCATGAATACCAATCAGCTTTCATGTCTTCATCATCTTCATTATTAACTACATGCACATCATCATCATTCATTCAATAACCTTCCCAATCTAATCCATCCCCCTCACCTAATGTTTCACAAGTCGATTTGATAGATTGTGACACATCTCCATCTTCACCACTTCTCGTGCCATCATCCAACCAAGGTCCTTCCATATCTTTACAAGTCAAGGTCCACCTTGCTAATCCCAATATTGGTGAATATATGGTCCACGACATAACAGTCACACCACTCACCATCCCTAATGATAAGGATTTAGATCGTCCATGTGATCCACCTTTAGCCATAGGAGTGGCATATGACATGGGTTCAGCTCCAAATATCATAAATTTTGTGTATGGGGGATTGATTCTTCATCAAATCTAGCACCCCTAGAGAAACCCAAAGAACCGACACTTGCCAATATTTCAAACATGTTAGGATTTCCATCTGCTATTTTCACATAGTCAATTGGTAAGGTCATGGCCTAGGATTGCATGAACAGGGAGTGTCCTAGCCTATTGATTTTCTATATAAAGAAGTGCATGACCATTCAGGTCTAGGTTACGACCCACTTTCCACCAACTCTTCTTTTGAACAAGCCTTCCAAAGGCTTAATCTAAATTTAGGAGAAGAATCCCTCCATCCCGATAACTCTAACAATGAAATCCATGAATAATTTGAACTTATGTCGAACATTTTGGATGAATCTGAAGAAGAATCGGATCCCATTATTCTCCATATTGAACAAGATTAGTTTTATCTCAGAATGTTCCCCATCCATGAGCCCATATTTCACTTTCTTCTTCCCCAAGAGTGATATTTCCCTACCATTGAACCACCACCCCTTCATTAATCCATTTCATAAGCCAAACTTGTAACATATGTATATAACACATAAAAATAGTTGTTTTCATCACTACCAAAAAAAAATCAAAATAAATTAAAAAATCATCCAAAACACATTTTCTTTCTTTGCATTGCATGTATATATCATTTAGTTAAATGAATTTATTTGTGTTTCTTGTTGTTATCTAGGTTAACCAAGCTCCTAGCATCAGTTCTTAGGTTCCATCCATTCCATATGAAATTATTCACCTTTACCCATAAGTCAACATGAATCCTGTTGATTTATTCAACCTGCTCCACAATAAATATGATCCGAATAAACCAATTCCAATTGACATAAGCCTTATAGATATGGATTGGATTTCCTTGCCCCCATCCTTTTTCAAGTTTGTCTTATCTAAGGAATTGTTAAGGGCTTCCACCAACTACATTCCTCCATCCCCTTTGCCTTTACCTTCACCTTCACCTTCGAATCTCGAGGTTTTCCAGGCAAAAATATATGAGGATAAGCCAAAAGAGTTTGATGACATCTTAGATGACATTCATTTGATACCTACATCCTATCAACTTGAGGAAGGTTCCCAAATTTCCATTGAAGATACTAATAATATGGACCTTATTTCAAACAAGGACAATCCCCAAATTGTCAAGCTTGGAAAAATATTATCAGTCAATGAACAAGAGCAATTAATTACTCTCCTCAAGAGGAAGAAAGGCATATTTGCATGGTCCTATAAGGACATGCCTGGTCTTGAACCTAGTTTGGTTATCCATAATCTCACCTTACAGCCTGATGTTAAGTCGGTCAAACAAAAAATTAGGAGAATACATCCTACCATGGCCCTCTTGGTAAAAATAGATCTTCAAAAACTCTTAGACATGAAATTCATAGTTCCTATCGACTATCCTTAGTGGATTTCAAACATGGTACCCATTTGAAAATCTAACAAGATGATACACATTTACACTGACTTTCAAGATCTCAACAAAGCATATCCCAAGGATTACTTTCCTCTCCCAAACATCGATACTCTTGTCGAAACTTACGCTGGTCATTAAATGATTTCTCTCATGGAAAGTTTCTTAGGAACAACCAAATTTGAATAAACAACATTCACTATACCTTGGGGAATTTTTTTTTACAAGGTGATGCCCTTTGACCTCAAAAATGTAGGTACCACTTATCAACATGCCATGACATATATTGTCCATGATTACATGTATAATATTATCAAATATTATATGGATTATCTCTAGGCTAAATCTAAAACTCGACAAGAGCATATTGGTGTATTGAAGAAATGTTTTGACCAACTTCTAGAGCATAATATAAGGTTGAGCCCCAAGAAATGTGTCTTTGGTGTTACCTCAGGAAAACTTCTAGGATTCATTATCTCCAAAAGAGGTATTGAGGTGGATCCAAACAAGGTCAAGGCCATCATGGATATGCCTCCCCCAAATAACTTAAAGGAATTACATAGTTTACAAGGAAAGATTCAATCAATCTATTGTTTCATTTTTGTAACTTTCTGACAAATGTAGGTCATTTAATCTTCTACTACAAAAGGGGGTGCCATTATCTTGGACAAATGAATACCATAAATCCTTTGATGATATTCATCAATACTTAGCTTCTTGTCATTCTTAGCTCCTCATATGGGGGTCCCTTTCTATATTTATATTTCAGCAACAGACTTTGCATTAGGGATAATGCTTGCACAAAATAATGAACAAAATTAAGAGCAAGTTATCTACTACATTAGTCAAACATTGGTAAGCTATAAAACTAGATATGCTTATGTAGAAAAATTGTGCTTAGCAGTGGTTTTTACCACTAAGAAACTTCAACATTACATGCTTAGTCACACAACTTATGTCATAGCTAGAGAAAATACTTTGCATTATATGATGTACCACACTTACAATAACACCCGCACCACTAAATGGATAATGCTCCTTACTAAATTTGATTTAGAATTTATTAGTCAAAAATCCACTAAAGGTTAGGTAATAGTCGATCAACTTACGGAAGCTCCACTACCTAATGATTATCCTTTGATTATTGAGCTCCCAGATGATTTAGTATTTGCAGTCACTGAACAAGAAGAAGATGTCATTCCAAAGGAAGATATTGATATCACACTATTCTTTGATGGCTCTAAGTGCATGAAAGGTTAGGGTTCTAGACTCATGTTTTATACACCCCAAGGGGTACCCATTACCTTATAATTTAAACTTGACTTCCAATGCACAAACAACACCATAGAGTATGAAGCCTTAATATTAGGTCTTCAATCAGCTATAGCTATGAGCATTAAGCGTATTAGGATATTTGGTGATTCTTAATTTATCGTTAAGCAAATCAATGGAGAATACCAATGGAAAGAACCTACCATTAAGATTTATAACTAAGTGGTAATGAAATTGCTCTCTAATTTTGATTGGTATGAAATCAATAGTTTACCACGTTCAACTAATAGGTTTGCATATGCAATGGCCTCACTTGGATCATTGATTCCAAAATACTCCTTAGGAGAGGTACAACCCCTTATTATTTCAATGATCTCTAAATCTATAATTGTCCATGCTGAATCTAAGGATGAAAAGGATATTTGCTTCATCCAATCGGATCCATATGAGCCTTGGTCAAGCCAAATAGTAACCTTTCTCAAGTTTTGAACACTCCCATATGATATGTCTTGAACTTCCAAACACACTTTCAAGAAAAAGGTCGCTCATTTTGTTCTCTTGGGGGACATGTGGTATAAATATGGTTATGATTGAGTCATCCTTCATTATCTCAAGTCTAGTGAAGCACAAAGAGCCGTAGCTAAAGCCCATGATGGTACTTGTGATGGTTATTTTAGTGGAATGACCATTGCAAAGTGTATCTTATGCATGGGTTATTATTGGCCCACAATGGAACGTGATTATTGCACTTATGTCAAACATTACAAAAAGTGTCAAGAACATGCTAATTTAACTCATGTACCATCACAATATTTATAGCCTATTCAAAGCCTTTGGCCCTTTTCACAATGGGGTCTAGATCTAATTGGAAAAATTTGACCTCCTTCCTCGGGACAACATACATTCATCATCACATCTACTGAATACTTCACAAAGTGGGTTGAGGCAAATCCTCTAACCAATATGACAGGACTTAAAATTGTGATTTTTATACTTCACAATATCATTTGTCATTTTGGTATACCCTCGAAAATCATCTCTGACAATGGAAAGTCTTTTAAGAACAAGGATGTTCGAGCACTTTGCGAGAAATATAACATTCAACACATTTTTTCAACTCTTTATTACCCACAAGAAAATGGACAAGTTGAAGCTTCCAACAATACCTTAATTATTTTTCTCAAGAAAATAGTTAAATAAAATCATAGAGATTGACATACATAAATTCCCTTGGCATTATGGTCTTATCGAACATTATGGGCTTATCGAACAAGCATTTACATGCCTACAGTGGCAATGCCATTTTCATTGGTTTATGGAGCCAAAGCAATCATACCTCTTGATATCGAGATACCCTCCTTACAAATTTCTTTACAGGAATTCATAGATGATGACATTGCTAGACAAGCACGTCTTGACCAACTCACACTTCTTTATGAGATGTGAGTCAATACCTTAGAGAATTTACGAGTTTATCAAGACCGTCTAAAATGTGCTTACAATGCCAAAGTTCATCTACGTGAATTCCAAGTAGGTGATCTTGTCCTTAAAGAGAATTAACAAAACACCAATGCATTGCCACATCTTCGTGATAAATTTACGGTTAATTGGTTTGGTCCATACATTGTTATGCAAACAGTGGGTAATGGTACTTATAGGCTTGCAAGTCTAGAGGGAGAGGAAGAATCTGAACCACTTAATTTTAAACACTTGAGAGTATTCTTTGCATGATTTTATTTCTATATATGTATATATGTACATGGCTAATACACAAAAACATTTCCATACATTTTATTCACAGCATTGCATTTCCTTTGCATATACACTTCATTTCAAAAACAATGCATTAACACACATTTCATATTGCATTTCAAATTTCACAAACATTTCATTCGCACAAATTTGCATTTCATACATTCCACCACATTGCACATTTCATATTAGGGATCATTTATTAAGTTCAAGATCTTAATTGGTCCAACAAAATGATAATAATAACTCATTGTATTAATCTAATTGTTCACACTGATTACATGAATATTTATAGCTTTTGATAAGAGCTATAATATGTACAAATCTGTTGTTGGAGGATTCTAAGCTAACAAACTATAGCTCATAATAGTCTTGAGCCATTTAATATTGCAACTACATCCTAACAAATAAGATGCTAATCCCTAAAATCTCTTAACATATTCTAGAATAGAATATATGCTAACTAAACTTAGCTACGTAGATAAAACTCCTAACAACATGAGCATAATCCAACTCTTATTCTAGAATATCAACTCTTAGGACTTAGGGTTAATGTAATATTCCAAAATTCTCCCCCTTGATGCTAAATACACTCATGCAAGAGTTATTTAAGCATCACAAAGTTGGAAGAAAACATTTCTCTTACGTTTCCTCCAATTTTGAATCAAGAAATCAAAATTTGTAAATAACTTGTGGTGGCACTCCTTCCACTCTTCATGTGGGATCTCCTTCATCTTTGATGTTGCTCCTCCATAATGCAAATGCTTGAGTGCCTTATTTTGTTTATTAGCTCCCCCTTCAACAAAAGTATCTCCTCTTGTGGTTTTCAGCAACCACTCTCTTACATTTTTATCATTATGGTCTTTAAACCATGCTCTAACATTTTGATCTTCTTTTACATCTTAAACACTAAAAAATACTCCACATGAGTATTTACAATTAATCATCTCACATAGATGATTATACCATACAACTCTTTCACATATTTCCACATAAAATATCACAACAAATATGGCCATAAAATGACCAACTACAAATGCAACATAAAATTGCTCCTCACACAAATATTATCTCAAAACAATGGCTTTACAATATTCCTTCTCCCAAGGAATGTTGAGTACTTCATTTGGATCCATGTGACCCAAGTTTGCCATAATTGTCTTCTCTCCAAGAAGAATCTTCATCAAAGTAGTCTTAATGAGACAATCGTCTCTCAATAATACCTTTAGAAGACATTCTCCTTTCTTTTCATTCCTGCTCACAAAAAACAAATCATTAATCATAAAAATATTACCTTTAGTATGAGTAGATTTGATTCTTCCCATAAAGCTATTTTGTAGCAGTTCTCATTCATTGTATGTTTCTTCAAGATCAACCATCAACTCTTCACTAAGAGTTATCCTCCTTTGTTCAATCCATGTTGGTGTGTTGAAACACCATTCATTCAAGCAATCATACATTGTTGCCTTTTCAAGACAACTCTCTTCCATCAATGTAGTCACTCCAAGTGAGTGATATTCATCCACAATTGCCTCTTCAAGACAATTCTCAATCTCCTTTGATGATGCCTCCATTACATCATGAAGTCCATTAATGACTATCTCACTATTTTCTATCTCCTCCTTGAGATAGTCTTTCTCATAATTTTATTTTCCTTTTATTATCTCACCCTTGAGATAATCTTCATTATGGAGCATGAAACTTATGCCCTTCATTTCTTCTTCCTCTTCTACACTTGGGAAATCATCCCACATAACTTCATTTGCTCTTTCAAGAGATCACACATCCATTCCAAGTGAATGGTCTTCAATATAAGTGAGCCAATGGTCTTCCATGAACATGGCTTCTCCATCATCATCCCACAAAACTTCTTTATTCTCCTCCATGAGAATTGTAGGTGCATTATCCAAAATGCACTCTTCATGTGTGAGACATTCTCCATCATACACCATCTCTTCAGCTAGATGGTATTCAAGCAGGGAACACTTCAATGTAAGTGTTTCTTTTCCTTTATCTTCAAATTCTTCTTCCTCTTTGCTATCAATGTGAATGCTTTCAAAGCATGCCATTCCTGCAAAAAATTCATTAGTACAATTTTTCTTTTCATATTTTTCTTCTCCTAAAATAAATAATTGACTATTACAATTTTCCATGCCTTTACAAGACATGTTTTCAATTATGGGTGGCTCACAATGACTCTCTCCAAGGAGAGTTGTACAAGGCTCCTCCTCATACTCTTCTCCATGAAGGGATTTTGTACTCTCTTCCTCACAAGGCTCTTCTTCAAATATGTCTTCCTCTTTAAGGAATAATTCTCCATGAGAAAGCATGTTGCATATCAGTCTGTACAAGACTATTCAAAAACTCCTTCAAAAGGATCTAATTTAGAAACTTCTTCAAGGAAGCAAGGCTCCTCCTTGCTTAGATAATCTTCATGATTGTCACACATGGATTTATGGGTGTCATCATCAAACCCATAAGCATCCTTCAACACTTGCCATGCCATTGTAGCTGATCTACAATTGGCTATGAGAGGAAAAACACTCTTTTCCATTCCTCTCCTTAAATCCATAAGGGCTAAGCAATTTGCATATTACTACTCCGTCTTCTCTTTTCTCTTCTCGCCTTCTAGCTTGCTCCAAGTGGGTTCCTCATAGCCTTCTTGAACTATGTCCCAAAACCCTTTTGCAATCAAAAAAGTCTTCATATTAACTGCCCAGAATTGATAGTCTTCACCATCAAATTTTGGCACCTTCAAATCTTCAAATATGGTGGCCATTCTCTCTGTCTGAACAATTCAACTCAGCAGCAGTTCAACAAAAAATCAGCAACAAATGTATATTGATATTTGGAAGGTATTTGTTGCTCTGTGTATCCAACCTCTTCACTTACAACAGAGCTTCTCTTCACTTACAGCAAAGTGACGTGTGACACCTCTTCTCAAAAATCAAATTTAGGATTTTTTTTTTGTATATGAAAGTTTGAAATAAATTTTAATGAAAATAAGTTATATTAATTAAATATAAATTTCTTAATTTAAATTTCATTAAAAAATAATTAAGAAATTTATAATTTAATTAATATAAAAGAAATATTAACATTAAAATAAATAAAAACTTAAATATATAAAAAAAATATCCATTACCTTTAGTTGGGAATCGAACTCCCAAATTTTTTTCTAGAAAATGATCTTAGGCGACGGTCACTTGCCACTTCGGTTGTGCTTGTCGATAGAACATGTAGGATATTCACTCCTACTTAACAATTACCTGGTCTCATTTGACTTCCAACGAGCGGCGGTATCGCTTCCTGTCCACCTGAGTAGTGCTTTCGCTCTACGATGATGCTCCTCGGTGCGTCCTGGCTTCTTTGATGGTGCTCTATGTGCTCTGGGTAGCACAATAGCTTTTGGTAGTGATTCTAACTTCTTGCAACACGCTGCTTCTCCTACAAACATGAAATTAATGTTGCTTTAGCTGGTGGTAACTTTTTTCTGTGCTTGGCTCCTGAGCTGCTTCTGCTGGCAGATCTCGATCCTTCGACTGCGTGACCTCTAGCGTGTTTGACTTCCAGTGCACAAATTACATCTCTCAAAATTTTATAAAAACTTTTTGTTCCTCTATATCGCTTCATGTAGATCATTCCTCCAATCGTTCTTGCAAAGGTGAGGCAAGTACATACCTTCTCCTGTAGCAATATTGATGTACAGTTCAACAATTTTGGGATAGCTGCTCTAGCACATTTTTGAGCACAATTTGGAGGAGAAAGAAGAATATTTTGTGAGACCATCGGAGGACATGCCAACACACATCATCTCCAAAATGACTTACATCATCAGAATCAATATAATTTATATGCAAGCTCACTCAATCATGCTCTAGTTCGTTCAACATGCGAGCGATATCTTTTGGAAGTTTTTAGCTCACTAAATATGTAAGCAATATCTTAAGAAGGCATTACACTATCAGGTTCTCCCTCACACAGTGCAACACAACTTATAATGCCAAAGTATCACTCCACATCAAACATCGCTCTACACCTCCAAGATGTCAGGATTGAACTCACAATTCTTGTGATGGGCAATCAAGACTAAACTATTTGGAAATGCTTCTCTCCAGCTCCGATACCAAATAACTCATTGTATTAATCTAATTGTTCACGCTGATTACATGAATATTTATAGGTCTTATCAAAAGCTATAAATATTCATGTAATCAGCGTGAAAAATTAGATTAATACAATGATTTATTATTCTCATTTGTGTACGCAGGAATTCCACGATCAGGTTCTCCCTTGCACAGTACAACACAGCTTATAATTCCAAAGTGTCACTCCACATCAAACATTGCTTTGCACCTCCAAGATGTCAGGATTGAACTCACAATTCCTATGATGGGCAATCAAGACTAAACTATTTGGAAATACTTCTCTCCACATCTGATACCAAATGAGAATAATAACTCATTGTATTAATCTAATTGTTCATGCTGATTACATGAATATTTATAGCTTTTGATAAGAGCTATAATATGTACAAATCCGTTGGAGGATTCTAATCTAACAAACTATAGCTCATAATAGTATTGAGCCATTTAATCTTGCAACTACATCCTAACAAATAAGATTCTAATCCCTAAAATCTTTTAACATATTCTAGAATAGAATATATGCTAACTAAACTTAGCTACGTAGATAAAACTCCTAAAAACATGAGCATAATCCAACTCTTATTCTAGAATATCAACTCTTAGGAATTAGGGTTAATGTAATATTCCAAAACAAAATTCATGTTGCCATAATCAAGGCACCTTCACAACATCATCCACATAATTCCACCAAGTCAAATTGCCATTCATACAAACCATATTTTCATAAAAGTCCTAGGCTTTTTCGGTCACTCAGCCACTCCTAGTGATTTAATAAAACTCCAAAATACATGTTGAGTTCCTTTTAGGACCATCACATATATACACTAAGAAAATATTGAGTTTTAGGAATTGACTCCAAAACACTCTTGAACCAAACACAATTTCACATCTTAAAAACATGTTGTGTCAAAGAGGGATAACACCATACTTGGTATGAACCTTGAATTGAAAAGGGTCATCATTGCTAGTCCCATTATGCAACATAGTCCATAAGAATAGTGGTTTTCATATCTATCATAGTTGCTTCCAAATCCAAAATATGGAGTAGTAAGGATATGGTACAATTCTCATCATACTTAGGTTGAGAATCTGATTCACCAAAACTCTAAATCTTTTACATCACACACCATTGAACATTGGGTTGTAAGCATACCAAATTTGCAGTCAGACGGTTAGGTAGTCATCCCCAAAACTTAAGATATCAAAAAACAAATCATGAACTATGGAGTTAGCCTCCACCAGAGCTATAGATGCTTGACTGGCAGTGGAGTACGCTCATGCATGGCGATATGTCTCTTTCAAAGAGACCTCTGACCGCACATAAGGAAAAGCTAGCTTCTTGGTCTCATCCATAACAGATTTACCCAATTTACTCAAGGTGATTTAGTTAACTCACTATCACACACATTGGTTCTTGATTACCTCAATTCATTACCATGCTCTTCATTCAGTAAATGAATTCACTGCACACACATTTTGTCCTAGAGGAATTAGGCAGTGTTAATGAGTTTGTTTGATGCCACTAGTATGTCTGAGTCTCTGCAAAATAGTTAGTTTTCCATATCAACATCCATATCTTCTTCCATATCAACATCCATATCTTCTTCCATGTCAACATCCATGTCACTTCATGAGTCATTCATCCCATATACCACCAATTTTGGTGCCCCTAATTAAACAACAATGCTAGAAAATGGACAAGCAAGATCTAAACTATAAATGATCATTAGACAAATTTGCATTCCATACCTTGCATTAATAATCCATACATTCCACCTTGTATTAATCATCCATAACATATCATATGCATTCATCATCCATTTAAATATGCATTCTACAAAAAGCATTCACACAAACACATATAACATAAAAAGATAAAATTCATGTATATATATGTATAAATATCGCATGTACAATGAGTTCCAAAAGGCTACATACAATGGAGCACCAAGGCTCATATATACAAAAAGTGCATCTAAGAAATGGTTGCGTCCTTCAAGAAGATCCCTATGACCTAGGAGGAGCCCTAGACATAGAGTTATGCCTAGACTCGCTATGCCCGATAGCCTCAGATACAGATGAGGTTGGAGGATCAGGAAGTGGAATATGATGTTCCATCAACATATCCTCTAATGCCTCGATATACCTATACTGATATCTAAGGT
Source organism: Wollemia nobilis (assembly GCA_028583015.1). Classification (NCBI taxonomy): domain Eukaryota; kingdom Viridiplantae; phylum Streptophyta; class Pinopsida; order Araucariales; family Araucariaceae; genus Wollemia; species Wollemia nobilis. Next base: position 3,190,227 of record JAQPPZ010000755.1, on the reverse strand, counting down.
ATGTTATATCAACATTATATCGATGCTCCCTCTCTAGTAGCTCTTCCTAGAGCCTCATGATCCTCTCAACCTAAGCCATCACCATTGCATCCTGCTTTGCTACCTACTGCTCTAGCCTCACCCGTTCCTCCTCACCCTGATCTGGAGGCTCATCTAAAGTATCCTCTACATCATCCCCATATTTGCCATCTTCTCCACTCTCATGAGTCTTCCTAGCTCCACCCATAGTCCTCCTCCTTCGATTATCTAGTCGAATGTGCCACTGTCGCTTGGGGGCCTCATGATTCCTCTCACCATCACCATCAACCTCATTTTCACCTCTACCAACAACTACCTGAGGTGGTGCCTATGATGGCTGTGTAGTGAACCATGCATCATACTCCATGGTGGTCCCCACATCATCCACATCTAGGAGATCCATCTCCTTGTCATCCTCATAGGTCACCCTCCATGGATCTTCACATGGTATCCTTGTCTACTCTCTATACCTACTATAGTGCATCAGCTCATCCGAGATATCCTAACTCAAACTGAACTATCGTAGTACTCGCAAGAATTGAAAATACTCAACCTCACTCTAATATCTCCCAACCACCCACCTAGTCTATCGCACTTGTCATAGATGCTCTCCATATCAGGTCCACCTGCTACCTCATCATGGCCTCCATATCACTTGGGAATATGTTAGTCCAAACCATAAATCCTAGTACCACTGGCTCATCCACACTGACCAACATAGTTGTAACTCCTTGACCACCACCTATCTCCTAGCATAGGGCTGCTCCCTACCCAAGTTGGCTACTAGTAAGACCTCTGGTTGAGCCACACTGAAGTGCTACCATCCCTAATACTATAGTAGCAAGCTGCATCTTAATCCTTTTCTCCCTTGCCTCATCACCTCATACAACTCCCGATATACCTGTGCCAATAAGGCAAGATCCCATGCATACACCTATTGCCTAATGAGCATATCGCTCACCAATCCTATCATGTTCCAAGGGAACCTTCATTTAGTGTTTTTCAAATACATGATGTTGGCTAACACAAATATAACCAAGGCACAGAGGGTTTCCAACTCCGTGTCCACATACATGGACAAGTAAGGTATACCTACACTCTCCACCTTCACACCTTTCCAACTATCGCCAAACATCTTCTTCATCTTTGTCCCCCAATCATGTCCAACCTCAATGTGAATCCCCTACACTAAAACCTTAAGGATGCAGTATACATCCTCAAGTGTGATAGTCACCTATCTGATAGGAAGCTATAAATTTCCCCTATTAGGATCCCACCTCTCTGCCAAGGCAGAGAGGTACCCCTCGTCAACCCTCACCACATCAATCTAGGCTACCTCCGCTAGCCCCACTACCTCCAGCAAATCCCACTCATCCTTCACCACTGCCTTCCTCATCCCAGGAATGTACAATGAGAACCGATGTTGAGACTCTAAAATCCTAATCTGCAACACAACACAAAATAGTTGTCATTTACACATTTAAAAAAAAAAATCATAAAAACAAAAAAAATTTACACAATACACAAAAAAAGAGAATTACCTCAACAACTCATGCTCTAGCCTCAACCTCGACCTTCGCACATGATCCCTCCATTGCCATAGCTTCCACGACCAATTCACTTCACCTCACTTCACTCCACTCTCCCAAATGTAGATTCTCAAACTTTTTTTTTTTAACATGGTGGAATCGATAGCCTCCATGAATCTGGGTAGGTTGTCCAGCTTTTATGGTCGCCACATTATTTTGCGTTGTCCACCTCGAAAGCCACCACACAGATCTTCATGCATTCTACCCCTATAACCACCATGCCACAATCATTTTAAACCTTTTACACCACTAAAAGAACCAGGAAAGGGATAAGCATTTAGTCCGACGAGGCCCGAGATTTGAACCTTGGACCTCCGCCCCCTTATGGGGTTTGGATGAACCAATTGGCCTACACCTCGGACCTGCTTCTTAAACTCTTAAATGCACAAATGAGCTTCATTTCTCATCCTACCAGCTATTTATAGCTACTTCAAGTGCCTTGAGATGCCCATGGGTGTTTCTTGGAGTACTAAAGCACACTAGGGAATTTGCAGAGCACCAAAACACTGGCAAGCATTTCTACGTGCCAAAAGCACCAACGAGCATTTGGTGTCAATTTCAAAAAAATAAAAATTCTTACAAAATAGTGGCTTATCCACACCAAATATTTTCATATTGCATTCATGTGTCTATTCCATCATTTTATCAGGTTTTGTGAAGATTCCAATTGATTTGGACACATATTTTTTTTTTGCGACCACAAATCATAAATTCACCTAAAAAATTACAAAATCACTCCAAATTGGTCTAAACCTTCACAAAACTATCACAATCATCACTCTTATCATTCATACATCATCATCAAAATCATTCCATATCATCATTTGCATATTTTTCAAGTTCAAACAACATGCAAGTGAGTCTTGTATCTAGTGGGTTTTTCTATATACTTGGTGATTAAAGTGATTTACGTAAGATGAAGACCCTACCATAAGGATACTTGGTCATTTTCATCATTCCATATCTCATTGTTTGAAATCACAATCATATTTGGTACTTCACATTTTGAGTGAAACCTTGCAAAGAATAATTTGCACAAAAGTTATCATTGATGGCCTAGTTCGTGGGGCTTAAATCATGGACAATATCACATTTTTGCACATTTCCTTGACAGTCATCATGGTGACTATCTTTAACTAGGGTGGTTGGTTTTGATTATAGGAATTATTTGACAATCACTACTTGGCCCTTCGAAGTTGACAATTTTTACTCTGCATTTTCATCTTTTCATATCAATGACACTGGAAGGCACATTTTTCACTAGCATTGAATCGCCCCAAATTTTGGGTAACCACATGTGGTTTTGACTTTCCCACAATGGGATACATCTTACATGACCATGACATCTAAACTTGGCAAGAATCCCTTCATCTATTGGGGCAAAAACATATTTTTTCACAAATCCCTTCATTTGTTGGGGCAAAAACAGACACATTTTACATCACATCTTTCACAAAATCCTTCATATTTTGGTGCAAAAATAGACACACCATATCACATCTTTCACAAATCCCCTTCCCACCGTTGCATCAAAAATGGTATTACATTTGCATCATTCATTTGCACAAATTTTTCAATTGGCTCGTGAGATTCATCCGCAAACTCATTCGCCAATTGAGGGGGTAAGCTACGCAAAATTCAAATTCTTTCATTATTTTATCTCCAAGCTCATGTTTCACATCCCAAGAGAAAAATTGTTTTTGTACCTCACCCAAACAGGTGTCTTGTGTTTTTGCACTGCATTGTGTTTCACACAACGCAGTACAAAAAGGGGCATTCGTAGACACCAAAACCTAACCACTTGTCGTCCATCCTGATTTTTTTGCCATTACCACCTATTATTCATATATATTTATTTTATATATTTAAATATTAATATTTTATATATATTTAATAAATATATATTTATATAAGTGAATTAATCCCAACCATCCGATTTCACTTAATCCTATCCATTCATCCATATCAATCCATGCCACACCCTATATTTAATATCCACCCTCCGATATGCTTTTATCTCAGCCACACAATTAGTGTCGTTGAAACCCTAGCATGCCCTAGGTTGGATTATTAATAGGAGCTATTTTGATGGCTCAACCCCTGAATCTTGAGCTGAAGTTCTCCCCTAGAAGTTTCTTGGAAATCCTTGAGTCCTTGGCTACCTGAGTTCTATTCTTGTATCTGAGTACTCTCGCCTTCCATCCTCACTTGCCATATCATCTGCATCTATTGCTGCCCCTCTTTCCTAGCAATATCTATTTCTATAGACTTCCCCCTCAGTCGTCGAATACCTTCAGATGCTCCCTATCATTCCCAAGCATCTCTAGGCACTTTCCCTCTGTCGTAAAGCACCTATGGGAACCCTCCACCATTCTCAAGCACCCACGAGTATTTCCTACAGCCTTTGAGCACCCAAAAATGGTTTAAACCAAAATTTTGAAGTCCCCCTAGCCTTCGGGCGATGATAGAGCATCCCTATGCTAATACACAACAATAGGTTTCATCAGATCAGAGAATGACAAATAAGCAAGGTAAATATTTTTATTGTTATTTCATTTTATGCACTTTCAATTATATTCATGTTATTTACATCATATAGCTAGGATTTTTGTATTGATTATAGAGGGCCTCACATTGTGAAGCCCTCACAGTTGCTACTAACCCATTTGCTATTTTTATTGTGTGCAGATCTGGAAGTGTTACATTAGCATTGTACAACTGTTTAAGTTGGAGTGGCCTGACATCAGATAACTAGAAGCCCAAGAAATATGTCTTTGGTGTTACCTCGAGAAAACTTCTAAGATTCATTATCTCCAAAAGAGGAATTGAGGTGGACCCAAACAAGGTCAAGGCCATCATGGAGATGCCTCCCCCAACTAACTTAAATGAATTACGTAATTTACAAGGAAAGATTCAATCAATTCATCGTTTCATTGCACAACTGTTTGACAAATGTAGGTCGTTTAATCACCTACTACAAAATGGAGTGTCATTCTCTTGGATAGATGAATTTCAAAAATCCTTTGATGACATTAAGCAATACTTAGCTTCTCCACCAATCTTAGCTCCTCCTCGTTCGGGGGTCCCTTTCTATCTTTAGATTTTAGCAATGGACCCTGCATTAGGGAAAATGCTTGCATAAAAGAATGAGAAAAATCGAGAGCAAGTTGTCTATTACATTATTCGAACATTGGTAAGCTATGAAACCAAATACACTTATGTAGAAAAATTGTGCTAGTAGTGGTTTTTTCCACTAAGAAAATCAACATTACATGCTTAGTCACACAACTTATATCATAGCTAGAGAAAATCCTCTACATTATATGATATCTAGCACTTACAATAACACTTGCACCACTAAATAGATAATGCTCCTTACTGAATTCGACTTGGAATTCATTTGCCAAAAATCCATTAAAGGTCAGGTAATAGCCATTCAACTTGCGGAAGCTCCACTACCTAGTGATCATCCTTTGATTATTGAGCTCCCTTATAATTTGGTATTTGTGGTCACCAAACAAGATGTCATTCTTGAGGAAGACGTCGATATCACACTATTCTTTAATGGCTCTAAGTGCACGAAACTTCAAGGTATTGGAGTCGTGTTTCATACATCCCAATGGATACCCATCCCCTTATCATTTAAATTTGACTTCCAATGCACAAACAACATCGTAGAGTATGAAGCCTTAATCTTAGGTCTTCAATCAGCTATAGGTATGAGCATTAAGTGTATTATGATATTTGGTGATTCTCAACTTATCATTAAGCAAATTAATAGATAATACCAATGCAAAGAACCTGCCATTAAGCTTTATCATGAAGTGGTAATGAAATTTCTCTCTAATTTTGATTGGTATGAAATCAATAGTTTGCCACATTCAACTAATAGGTTTGCACATGCAATGGCCTCCCTTGGATCATTGATTCCAAAAGACTCATTAGGAGAGGTACAACCCCTTATTATTTCAATGCTCTCTAAATCTGTAATTTTTCATGCTGACTCTAAGGATGAAAAGTATGTTTGCTTTATCCAATCGATTTATATGAGCCTTGGTCAAGCCAAATAATAACCTTTCTCAAGTTTGGAACACTCCCATCTGACATGTCTTGAACTGCCAAACACACTTTCAAGAAAAATTTCACTCATTTTGTTCTCTTTAGGGACGTTTTGTATAAACATGGTTATGATGGATTCCTCCTTTGTTGTCTCAAGTCTAGTGAAGCACAAAGAGCCATAGATGAAGACCATTATGGTACTTGTGGTGGTCATTTTAGTGGAATGGCCATTGCAAAGCGTATTTTACGCATGGGTTATTATTTTCCCACAATGGAACGTGATTGTTGCACTTATGTCAAACATTATAAAAAGTGTCAAGAACATGATAATTTAACTCATGTACCATCACAAGCTTTACAGCCTATCCAAATCCTTTGGACCTTTTCACAATGGGACCTAGATCTAATTGGTAAAATTTTACCTCCTTCCTTGAGATAGCATACATTCATCATCACAGCTACTGAATACTTCACAAATTGGGTTACGACAATTTCTCTAACTGGTATGACAAGACCTAGAATTGTGGATTTTATACTTCACAATAAATTTTGTCATTTTGGTATACCCTCGAAAATCATCTCTGACAATGGTAAGTCTTTTAAGAATAAGAATTTTTTAGCACTTCATAAGAAATATAACATTCAACATAGTTTCTCGACTCCTTATTACCCACAAGCAAATGGATAAGTTGAAGCTTCCAATAAGACCTTAATTGCTATCCTCAAGAAACCAATCAAATAAAATTATAGAGATTGTCATACACAAATTCCCTTGGCATTATGGGCTTATCGAACAATAATTCGCATGCCTACAGTGGCAACACCATTTTCATTGGTCTATGGAGCCAAAGCAATCATACCTCTTGAGCTCGAGATACCCTCATTGTGAATTTCTTTGCAGGAATTCATAGATGACAACACTATAGACAAGCACGTCTTGACCAAATCACACTTCTATATGAGATGTGATTCAATGCTTTAGAGCATTTACAAGTTTATCAAGATCACCTAAAGCGTGCTTACAACGCAAAATTTCATCTACATGAATTCCAAGTAGGAGATATTATCCTTAAATAGAATCAAAAAAATACTAATGCATTACCAGATCTTCGTGATAAATTCATAGCTAATTGGTTATACATTTGAGAGCATTCTATGCATAGAAGAAGAGGAAGAAGAAGAAGAGGAAGAATTATGTAGGAGATATTATCCTTAAATAGAATCAAAAAAATACTAATGCATTACCAGATCTTCGTTATAAATGCATAATGGTACTTATAGGCTTTCCAGTATAGAAGAAGAGGAAGAATCTAAACCACTTAATGTTATACATTTGAGAGCATTCTATGCATGACTTGATTTCTATATATGTATATATACATGGCTAATACACAAAAACATTTGCATACATTTCATTCACAACATTGCATTTCCTTTGCATATACACTTCATTTCAAAAACAATGCATTAACACACATTTCATATTGCATTTCAAATTTCACAAACATTGCATTCACACAAATTTACATTTCATACATTCCACCACATTGCACATTTCATATTAGGGATCATTTATTAAGTTCAATATCTTAATTGGTCCAAAAAAATTCATGTTGCCTTAATCAGGGACACCTTCACAACATCATCCACACAATTCCACCAAGTCAAATTGCCATTCACACAAACCACATTTTCATAAAAGTCCTAGGTATTTTTGGTCACTCAGCTACTCCTAGTGTTTTAAGCAAACTCCAAAATACATGTCGAGTTCCTTTTAGGACACTCACACATATACACTAAGAGAATCTTGAGTTATGGGAATTTACTCCAAAACACTCTTGAACCAAACACAATTTCACATATTAAAAACATCTTGTGTCAAAGAGGGATAACACCATACTTGGTATGAAACTCAAAGTGAAAAGGGTCATCCTTGCTAGTCCCATCATGCAACATAGTCCATAATAATAGTGGTTTTCATCACTATCACAGTTGCTTCCAAATTCAAAATATGGAGTAGTAAGGATAGGGTACAATTCTCATCATACTTAGGTTGAGAATTCAATTTCCCAAAACTCTAAATCTTTTACATCACACACCACTGATCATTGGGTTGTAAGGATCATACTACATTTCTAGTCAGATGATTAGTTATTCATCCCCAAAACTCAAGAGATCAAAACACAAATCATGAACTATGGAGTTAGCCTCCACTAGAGCTATAGACGCTTGATTGGTAGTGGAGTATACTCATGAGTGGTGACACATCTCTTTCAAAGAGACCTCTGACCACACATAAGGACAAGCTAGCTTATTGGCCTCATCCATAACAATTTTATCCAATTTACTCAAGTTGAGTTAATTAACTCACTTGGACACACATTGGTTCTTGATTTCATTGAGTCATTACCATGCTCTTGATTCATTAAATGAAATCACTACACACAAATTTGGTTCTAGAGGAATTAGGCAATGTTAGTGAGTTTGTTTGATGCCACTAGTATGTGTGAGTCTCTGCAAAATAGTCAATTTTCCATATCAACATCCATATATTCTTCCATATCAACATCCATATCTTCTTCCATGTCAACATACATATCACTTCATGAGTCATTCATCCCATATACCACCAAGTTTGGTTCCCCTGATTAAAAAACAATGCTAGAAAATGGACAAGCAAGATCTAAACTATAAATTATTATTAGACAAATTTGCATTCCATACCTTGAATTAATCATACATACATTCCATCTTGCATTAATCATCCATAACATATCATATGAATTCATCATTCATATAATCATGCATTCCACAAAAAGCATTCACACAAACACATATAACATAAAAATATAAAATTCATGTATATATATGTATAAATATTGCATGTACAATGAGTGCCAAAAGGCTACATACAATAGAACACCAAGGGTCATATATACAAAAAAGTGCATCTAATCATTGGCTAGATCCTCCAAGAAGACCCTTGTGACCTAGGAGGAGCCCTAGACCTAGAGCTATGCCTATAATCGCTATGCTCGATACCCTTAGATATAGATGAGGTGGGAGGATTAGGAAGTGGAATATGATGTTCCATCAACCTATCCTCCAATGCCTCAATATACCTATTCTAAGACTAAAGGTATGCTATGTTGAAATTATGTTAACGCTCCCTTTTTAGTAGCTTTGTCTGGCACTTCCGGATCCTCTCATATCGAGCCATCACCATCGCATACTTCTTTGCTACTTGTTGCTCTAGCCTCACCTATTCCTCCTTACCTCGATCTGGAGTTCCATCTAGATTCTCCTCTACATCATCCCCATCTTCGCCATCTCCTCCACTCTTAGGAGCCTACCTAACCACACCCTTAGTCCTCATACTTTGACTATCTGATCGAAGACATTATTTTTTCTTAGGGGCCTCATGGGTACCCTCACCATCACCTTCAACCTCATCCCCACATCTTCCAACCACTACTCGAGGTGGCACCCATGGTGGTTCTGTAGCGAACCACACATCATACTTTGTGGTAGTCCTTGCATTATCCACATCTAGGAGATCCATCTCCTTGTCATCCTAATAGGTCACCCTCCATGGCTCCACACATGGTAGCCATGTCTCATCTTGATACCTCCTATAGTGCATCAACTCATTCGAGACCTCCTGAATCAAACAAAACTATCAAAGTACTCACAAGAAATGAAAATACTTAGCCTCACTTCAATATATCCCAACCACCCACCTAGCCCATTGCATCTATCGTATATGCTCTCTGTCTCAGGCCCACCTTCTACCTCACCATGTCTCCATATCACTTAGGAAAAATTTATTCCAGCCCACAAATACCGGTACCATTAACTCATCCACACTGATCGACTCAACTGTACCTCCTTGGCCACCACCCATCTCCTAGCATAGGGCTACTCCCTACCCAATCCGGATACTAGTATACCCTATGGTCGAGCCATATTGAAGTGTTGTCATCCCCAAGATACATTCTAATACTTTCCTCCCCTACCTCATCACCTCATACAACTGTCGATATACTTGTGCCAATAAGGTAGGAGCCCATGCATACACTTATCGCCTAGTGAGCATATCACTAACTAATCCTATTAGGTTCCAAGGTAACCTGCACCTAGTGTTATTCAGGGCCACAATGTTGGCCAACATGAACATAACCAAGGCACAACGGGCGTCCAAATCCTTGTCCACATACACGGACAAGTAAGGTATACCTCCTCTCCACATTCACACCCTACCAACCATCACCAAACATCTTCTTCATCTTTGTACTTCGATCACATCCAACCTCAATGTGAATACCCTCCACTGGAACCTTGAGGATGCGATATACATCCTCAAGTGTGATAGTCACCTCTCCGATAGGAAGCTAGAAAGTTCCCCTATTTGGATCCCACATCTCCACCAAGGCAAAGAGGTACCCCTCATCTACCCTCACCACATCAATTCGGACTACCTCCGCTAGCCCCATTGCCTCTAGAAAATCCCACTCATCCTTCACCACCACCTTCCTAATCCCAAGAATGTATGACAAGAACCAGTGAGCCTCCAAAATCCTAAGTTGCAACACAACACAAAATAGTTGTCATTTACACATTTCAAAACAAAATCATAAAAACACAAAAATTTTGCACAATAAAAAAAAAGGAATTACCTCAGTATCTCATGCTTCAGCCTCAACCCTAGCCTCCGCATCTGCTCCCTCCACCACCATAGCTTCTATGCCCAAGTCACGTCACCTCACTTCACTCCACTCTCCCAAACACAGCTTCTTAAAATCTCAAACGCACAAATAAGCTTCATTTCTTGTCCTACCAACTATTTATAGCTGCTTCAGGCACCTTAAGACCCTCATGGGTATTTCTTGGTGCATTGAAGTGCACTAGGGCATTTGCAAAGCACCCAAACACCGACGGGTATTTCTACGTGCCAAAAGTGCCAACGAGTGTTTGGCATCAATTTCGACAAAAAAAAATCTTACAAAATAGTGGCTTATCCCCACCAAAAAATTTCATATTGCATTCATGCATCTATTCCATTATTTTGTTATGTTTTGTGAAGATTCCAATTGATTTGGATGCATAAATTTCATTTGCAACCACAAATTGTAAATTCACCTAACAAATTACAAAAGCACTCCAAACTAGTCCAAACCTTCACAAAATGGTCATAATAATCAATCTCATCATTCATACATCATCATCAAAATCATTCTATATCATCATTTGCATATTTTGCAAGTTCAAACAACATGCAAGTGGGTCTTGTATCTAGTGGGTTTTTCTATATACTTTGTGATTGCAACGAATTGCATCCATGCAACTTAGTAATATGAAGAGCCTACCATAAGGACACTTGGTCATTTTCATAATTCCATATCTCATTGTTTGAAATCACAATCATATTTGGTACTTCACATTTTGAGTGAAACATTGCCAAGAATAATTTGCATAAAAATTGTCATTGATGGCCTAGTTCGTGGGGCTAAAAATTTCAATATCACTTTTCATCATTTCAAATTTCCTTGACAGTCATCATGGTGACTGGATTTAACTAGGGTGATTGGTTCTGATCATAGGAATTATCTAACAGTCACTAGTTGGCCCTCTAAAGTTGACTATTTTTACTCTATGTTTTTCATCTTTGCATATCAATGACGATGGAAGGCACATTCTTCACTAGTTTTGAATCACTCCAAATTTGGGGCAACCACATGCGGTTTTGACTTTTCCACAATGGGATACATCTTACATGATCATGACATCTAAACTTGGCAAAAATCCCTTCATATTTTGGAGCAAAAACATACATATTTTTTTCACAATTTCCTTCATCTGTTAGGGCAAAAATAGACACATTTTGCATCACATATTTCACAAAACTCTTTGTATGTTGGAAAAAAAATAGACACACCATGTCACATCTTTCACCAATCCTCTTCCCACCATTGGGAAAAAAAAATATTACATTTGCATCATTCATTTGCATATATTTTTCAATTGGCTCGTGAGATTCATCCGCAAACTCATTCGCCAATTGAGGGGGTAAGCTATGCAAAATTCAAATTCTTTATTTCTTTTTTCTCCAAGCTCGTGTTTCACATCCCAAGAGAAAAATTGTTTCTATACCTCACCCAAACAGGTGTCTTGTATTTTTGCACTACATTGTATTTCATGCAACACAGTACAAAAAGGGGCATCTGTATACACCAAAATCTAGCCACTTGTCATCCATCCTGATTTTCCTGCCATTACCACCCATTATTCATATATATTTAAGTATATATTTTTTTTTAAGGGGTAAAAATTTATTGATAAAAATTATATATTCCATAGTATAACTGAACTTCCAACCAGGACTCAAATAAACAACCAAACAGGCTAAAACCACTAGACTAGAATGACACCCAAAAAAGACAACACGAATAAACCACATTAAGTTTATACATACTTGTGGATCAACTCCCATAGGTGTTGAGAGTCCCCAGATGGGGTACTCTCCCAATTATCGATACTCCAAGGATCCAGTAGCTCAGAAGCCCTTTTGGCCAGGTAATCAGCAACCACATTCCATTCCCTTGGAATGTGCACAAAGGATATAAATTCGAACTCTTCACTTATTTTGAGAATCTGAACGGCTACAGAGGCAAACTACCAATTAACATCCTCCACCCTTTTACTGTTTAAAATATTCACCACAATTTGAGAGTCAGACTCACAAATAGTCCTATGCCAGCCAAGAGAAAACCCCCTTCGTAAGGCCTCAAGAATTCCAAGAGCTTCCATAAAATTGTTGGAGTGAACACCTTTATAAATGGAAAATAAAAAACTGACACCACCAGTAGAATCTCTTCCAACACCGCCAATGCCAGCATGTCCAGGATTACCCCTGGATGATCCATTAGTATTAATTTTTAAAACTCCTCTAGGGGGTGGCCTCCACCTACCATCTCTCCTAACCTTCTTGCTAAGCTGAGGAACCCTACTAGGGCTATAAGAGTTCACACCATCCCCAAATATACCAAGGGCTTGATGTACCTTCTCCTCCCTAGAATCCAAAAGAGGTTCCACATCACATTTGCTATGGATGGTTTCCTGAACCATACACAGGATCCTTTGCTAGATCTGTTGAACAGCCAAATAAATACCCTAAAATATGTGTCGGTTCCATTCAAGCCAAATTTTCCAGATGATGTAAGAAGGGCCCAAATTCCAAGCCATTCGAAGGAAGGGGGTCTTGGTCGGAGGTCTGCCCATACTACTCCAAAACTCCACCAGGGACAGTACATGAAAACATGGATGGTTCCAGGCGCTCCACCAATGGTTCCAAATGTATCTGGCAAAGGAGCATTGGAAAAATAAATGAGAAGAGTCATCCTCATTCTTACTACAAAGGACACAAAAAGAGGGACCCTGAAATCCCCTCTTCCTCACATTATCCCAAGTGAGGCATTTATTATGAGCTACCAACTAGAGAAAGAAGTTACATTTTGGCCAGGAAAATTTGTTCCACACCTTTTTCCACCAAGTGATAGGAATACTCCCATACTTTTGCTTATCAAGAACCTAATAACCATAGGCTATCGAGTAGGTTCCCTTAGGATCAAGGTTCCAAGCCAGAATATCTTTACCCCTTAATGAAAAACAATGTCTCCCCATAAGAATAATAGCAAGCACCTCTCTGTCCTTGGCCAGTCCCCCCTAGGGCCATTCTTGCAGATCTTTCCACCTGTACATCTCTATATTTCCAAAAGACTGGGATTTTTTAAAGTCCTCCACACGAGACCAGCCTTCTTCCAAGAAAAAAATGCTTAGGGAACGTAACCTAGGATATTGATTCAAGATAGGAGGGTGTCCATCCCAATAATCCTCCCAAAAAAGAGCATTTGATCCCTGATTGCAAATCCATAACAAACTCTGCTTGATTAAATTAGATCCTATTTTCAGAGTGTCCCAAATAACTGAACCTTTCCCAACCAAGCTAACTCTAGGGATTTCAGCCTCAGAAATACCTCTCAAGTATTTACAAGATAATATTTTAGCCCAAATATTATCTTAAGAGGTAAACCATCTCCAATAAAGTTTTGCATCCAAAGCCTACCCAAAAAGAGATATTTGTCGCAACCCAAGGCCTCCCTCTTGCACCGGCCTACATATAGAATCCCACCTAATCAAAATCCATTTAGATTGATCAAGTTTTCTAGACCATAAAAATTGCCTTGACAAAGCATCCATGTCCTTGATGAAGTGAGAGGGAGCTATTTGTACAAAACATCTATAAATGTGTAAAGCTTGAACAATAGATTTTAAAAGCAACACTCTACCTACAGTGGATAGCCATCTGAAAGTCCAGTGATTCACCTTCCTTCTAAACTTATCAAGCATAGACTGCCAAGAAGATCTAGGTAGAGGATGAGATGAAATTGGAATACCAAGATAAATGAAGGGGGAGTCCCAACTTGGAATCTTAGAATGCGAGCAATCCTGGCTTGAATAAGAGGAGGGGTGTTGAAGAAGAAAATATAAGACTTGTCCTCATTAATCAACTGTCCAGAAGCACCAAGATATATGTCAAGAGACTGTCTAATATTTCCAACTTCCCTGATAGTGGAAACTCCCAACAAAGCAGTATCATCAACAAATTGAATGTGGGAAAGAGGTGGCAAACTACTATCCCACTTCCACCCCTGAATGAGACCCTGCATGACTTGAGACTTGAGAAATCTTCCCAACCCTTCCGCCATAATGATAAACAAATAAGGAGATAAAGGATCTCCTTGCCTCAATCCCCTTGAGGCCTCAAATAGCTTTGATGGCTCATTATTAACAATAATAGAGAATGAGGAAGAAGAAACATAGCTCATCACCCATCTAATCCATTCCTCCTCAAATCCAAAAGTAGCAAGAAATTTCTAAAGAAAGGACCATCTGACCCGATCATAGGCTTTGGCCATGTCCAAATTAATGAACATAGTTTTCTCCTTAGAATTTTCCATCGAGTGAATAGCTTCTATAGCAATAACAACCCCATCCAAGATTTATCAGCCAGTGACAAACCCTCCTTGCTCCTTAGAGATGATTTTGCTCAAACATATCTTCAGTCTCTCAGCAATAATTTTTGTGATGATCTTATACACAATATTGCAGAGAGCAATAGGCCTGAACATATCCAAGGAATTTTCTCCCTATTTTTTGGGTATAAGCACCACAAAGGTAGCATTTAGGGCCCTTAGCATATGTTTGTTCTTTTGGGACTCATGGACCACCTCCAAAAGATTAAATTTTATTAAATACCAAAACTCCTGATAAAACTCAATCGAGAATCCATCTAGGCCTATGGCTTTTTCTTTTTTCATCTTGAATACAACATTTTCCAACTCCTCAAGGGAAATTGGACCCATCAAGTGCTCATTCATCTCTCTAGAAATAATCATTGGAATACAGTTTAGAATAAGCTTTTCATTCTCATCATTTGATAGGGAGTCCTCCTTGAAGAGAGGAAAAATACCTCTTAGTCTCTTATGAAATATCCCTGAAAGAAGAGAGCAGGGCACCTTGAGAATTCACAAGAGAGGTAATCAGGTTACCATTATGGCGAGCCTTAACTGAGTTATAAAAGAAGGTTGTGTTCCAATCCCCTTCCTGAATCCAATCTACTTGAGTTTTTTTTTTCCAAAAAATTTCTTCCCTCAGTTCCCATTCAAAAAGGTCTTTTGTAGCCTCAGATTCCTCAATAAGAAACTCCTTCATGAATCCCTAATCTCTAATATTCCTTGAAGCTCCTTCCATCCTCCTAAGAGCTGCCAGCTTAGCCAAGGAAAGGTTCCCAAAATTCAGTCTATTCCATCTCTTTAATTTATGTTTTACAAATTGTAGTCGCTTCATAAAGGAATACATAGCGGTGCCATGAGGAGGTTTTCCAATGGTCCACCAGCCTCGCATGAAATAATGAAGCTTAGGATCACGAAGCCACATAAGTTGAAACTTAAAGGAGGGATTATTTTTTAGCCCTAACTCCAAAGCAGAGAGTTTGATAGGCAAATGATCAGATCCCCTAGCCTCCAGAATCATAGAACTAGCACCTCTATTATTACCCATACAATAACTGGATATCAAAAACCTATCTAGTATCTCTGATATGGAAGCTTCCCCACACCTTCTATTGTGCCAAGCAAAGATCCCATTATCTGTATTGATGTCAACCAAGTTTAGGGTCTGTATATGAGCACTAAAGACAGAAGAAAAAGGCTCAAGACGGTCCACACCACCATGTTTATCCTCTAGACAAGTGATAGAGTTGAAGTCTCTAGCCAAAATCCATGGGTATAGGGGAACCAAACTTCTCACAAAGGAAATGTGCTTCCACAAATTCACTTTACCATTGTAATCAACAAGAGCATACACATTTGTAAGTAGGATGATTTCACCAGATTCATTATCATGCCCGACCATTGAAATACACTATCTGTTGGAAATCCATGTAATATGGGATATCTTAATTGGATCCCATAAACAAGCGACATCACCAGCATATCCACATGCACCAATAAACTAGAATTGCCCCCTTCTCCACAACTTGGGAGCAATATTGAACATACTATCAATAGCCAATTTAGTCTCCTAAATAAACACCACATCTGAAGAATGCACATGAACCAAATCACGAAAAAAAATTTATATGGGGATGCTATTCAACCCCCTTACATTCCATGAGAGGATAATCATTTTTGGGGGTTATAAAAATGGGAGTCCAATGTTCTCACCAAGCCTGACTCCACCAAAGTCTTCCCCATTAACTTAATTTTATCCCGGTCCTTCTTCCGATCCACCTTCATATTCTTATCCGAAAAAAAATTTTTAATTATTTTTTGTTGCAATCCCAACACCGTAGGAGTTTTGCAGTCCAAGGATGACTGCATCAGTTCCTGAGTAGGAGAGGGCATAACTAAATCTGTACCACTTTCCAAAAAAATTTCCCTCATAGGGCTAGACCCAAACATGTCCCCTATACTCAGATCCAAAGCCCTTTATTCTTCATTTAAACCCCCTAGATCTAATTTCGTAAGTTCCCCCTAAATAAGAGACATCTGATTTGGCCTTGTTATATTTGCATCAGGTAGCGACGTTTTAGGTATCTTCATGCACTGATAAAGATCGTCTAATATTTCAAAATGGTTGAGTAGAGCATCTGTCTGGCAATCCTTAAGGTCTTTGTTTGCCCTTCATCCTCTATTTCGGGCTTTTACCGAAACAAAACCTTCCTTATCTCGTTCCCCTTCCTTTATCGGGGCTTTTCCTTTATCCAAAATTTGTACAGACCGAGAGGACCCAATATTTGAAGCCACAGGCGAGACAAACTTAGGGCATTTTCTTTGCAGGTGGCCATATTCATGGCAAATCCAACAATGAAATGGAAGAGCTTCATAGTCAAGTTTTTGAACCCATGTAGTTGATCCAAATTGTATTTCAATAGAATCTAGAATAGGATTATTTAAGTCAATTTCAACATAAATACGAGCAATAGAGATTACCTTTTTATCCATTGTTTGTTGTGACAGTCCAACCGGCTTCCCAAGTAGAAGGGCAATCTTATGCAAGATATCAATTCTCTAGAATTTCAATGGAAGCCATGGAAACCGCACCCATATTGGAACCCACGACGGTTGCTCCTCTGATGGGTTGAAACCCACATGCCAGGGTTTAAGAAATATTCCCACTTGGTTATATAAATAAGGACCCCCTTTAAATTCTTTGTTACAATTTGCAATACAAGAGAAAACCACCATAAAATAATTGTTCGCACTCAGCATCACCTCCACATCGCCTTTAGGATTCCAAGTCTTCCTAACCCAAACGTCCACAAAGGGGAGAGAAATTTTTATGCCCAAAAATTTGCCAATAAGGGCATGTTTGGTTAGATACTCCACATATTTTGCCACCGAGTCTGGTTGAACCACTAGAAATGGTCGAGATTCACATCATTTCAAACATCCATTGTTATTTAAAAATTAGTTCCCGACATGCACTAGAAAATCTTGTTCCTTCCAGTCATTTTCAAATGAAAAAATATCACGAGCATGCACTCTCTATGCCGAACCCGATGCCATCATGACATTCCTCCAATTTTTCAGACCTCCTCCGAAAGTTGTTGCCATCCCCGCAGAGCAATTTTTCTTCATCAAACCTTAGCAGAGTAGTTTTTCCTGATCAAACCCTAGCAGAGCTCCAAAGTCTCCACTTTTTTTCCAAATAACCCATATTTATGTATATTTATTTTATATATATTTAAATATTAATATTATATATATATATAATATATATTTATATAAGTGAATTAATCCCAACCATACAATTTTACTTAATCCTATCCATTCATCTATATCAATCCATGCCACACCCTAGATTTAATATCCATCCTCCGATATGTCTTTATCTCAGCCACACAATTAGTGTCGTTGAAACCCTAGCATGCCCTAGGTTGGATTATTAATAGGAGATATTTTTATGGCTCAACCCCTGAATCTTGAGTTAGAGTTTACATCCTTATTCCCTAGAGTATTCAAGCACTTATGTCCTCTGTTCTCGCTTGACATAGCCCCCGCATCTATCACTGCCCCTCTCGCCTGACCATATATACTTTTGTAGATCTTCTCCTCGGATGTCAAATGCCTTAGGGCACTCACTATCATTCCCTAATGCCTCTGAGTGCTTCCACTCCACTTCCAAGCATCTTCGGGTACCCTCTGCCATTCCTGAGTGCTCATGGGTGTTTCTTGCAGCCATCAAGTGCTTGTGGGCATTTTACATCAGAATGTTGAAGTCCCGCTAGCCTTCGAGTGATGCTAGGGCATCGCTTCACCAATCCACTGCAAAAAATTTCATCAGGTTAGAGAACAATAGATAATCAAGGTAAATCAAAGTTATTGTTATTATATTTTATTGTTTTGCTAGTATTTGTTCACATTTTGTTATTGCATAGCTAGGGTTTAGTCTTAATTTCTAAGAGTCTCACACTATGGAGCCCTCATTGATATTACTAAATCATTTGCTATTTTATTGTGTGCAAATTTGGCAATATTGCATTAGCATTGGACAGTTGCTTAAGTTGGAGTGGCCCAACATCGGATAACTAGAAGCCCACTCACTTTTGTTGGGAGTAGAGATGTGTTTTGAGACACCACCAGTGTTTTTGCTAGGGTTTCTAAGAACCCTAGCCATTGTAAAATCTGTATCAAAGAATTCAAGGATTCTTATTGTAACAATGGAGTTTTGAGGCTCCCCCCATTAATAAAAATCATTCATTGTGCAATATTGTCTTTTGAGTTCAATTTATATCTTGTTATTTGGTGTTGCATTTTTGTCTCTTCACAAAGGAGGCAAAATCAATCAAGTTTTTTGCAATGTAATAAATTTGGA
Organism: Wollemia nobilis; assembly: GCA_028583015.1. Lineage (NCBI taxonomy): Eukaryota > Viridiplantae > Streptophyta > Pinopsida > Araucariales > Araucariaceae > Wollemia > Wollemia nobilis. The sequence goes on along the minus strand of JAQPPZ010000755.1, from coordinate 3,171,124 downwards.
ATATCATATTAATTATTCATTTTAATGAAAAGTTCAATTTTATTAAAATTTCTATTTTCATAAAATGAAATTAATTTGATTCTTTTGAAAAATGTGTAAAGTTTAAAATTTCAAATTTTTGTTAAAATGTGAACTTGTGTAAAATGAGAATTTGAAATTTAATCTTGGAATTTCCATGTTTCTTTTTTGGGGTTTTAATTTTTTATTATTTTTGTATTTTGTTTGATGAAATTAAAGAAAATGTAAAAGTCTAGGGTTAGAGAAAATAAAATGAAAATAACAAGTTGTCGTAACTTTCTAAAATTTTGACCCAAATATGCAAAAATGAATATCATACACTAAACTCACATTAGTTTAACCCATATTCATGCAGTTACAATTAATGAGCTGCAATCTTCTACAAAATAAAACAATATGTTAAAAAAATGAGTCTACCATCCGCATGCATAAAACTCATCAAAAATTCCAATATATTGCCAACATGAAATATTTTAAATAAATACACTTGCAGAATACTATGTTTCAATGGCTTACAATGGTGAAACTTGGTGTGGTCCAACAACTTGGGAGGATAGGTTTAAAAAAATCCAGTTCCAACGTGCCCTTGCTGCCAAAAAATCTTCGATCCCTTTTCATCAGCTTCAATGAATTTTTAAAATTTCAAATAAAACCCTTCATTTACTCTTCTCTCTCATTTAGTTTTCTAACACTTCGATTCTTCACGTCACTTCTTTCTCTTCTTCCATTTGTAACCGCCATGGAGTAAATTATTTTTATTTGTTTCGAAACGTTTTTAGTAACGCCTTTGCCATCCACCAAACACATAATCATCAACGAGAAAGGCTTTAAAACAAATTTAATTTTTCTTTTTTTCCCTATTGTACTTTTTTGTTCTGCCTTCTTGTGCAATGATGCAAAATACCATTAATAATTCGTAAAACATATTATTCCAGCCAAATTTATGGCAGTGTAGGTATTTTAGTCTTTAATTTGATTAATAAATACCTTGCCACACATGGTGAGTGACCTAGGTATCTCCTTTAATATTTGAAGGAAATACATCCATCCATATGAACCGTCTAGATTAAATACATTATCTTCTACAAATACTAGGATCATTGTACTCAAGAAAATGCATAGGAAAATGATGAACATCCACTGTGTAGTTGTTGTGCTCTAACAATAGCATTTTTTGACACCTGCTCTTTAAGTGATTGAGTTTGTAGATAAAATGAGGGTTGATGTTTCACACCTTAGCACTACATAAATATTCTATAGAAATGATATTTTCAAGTGTGAACCCAATGTCTATGCATGAACGACTTCAAAAATCATGAAAAATCATGGCTTCACAATCTCTAAGAACTCGTATAGCTGTAGAATCAGTGTTAAAGTACATGTCACCCCTAATTTCGAAACAAATATCTAGAATATTGTATTATGACATTCAGAAGTGCTATCTTTGTATCCTAAAGCACCCAAATTAAAAAAAAAACACCTATATGCATATAGTGACCAAATCCTTCATCATTTCTTCATGAATTTTTGTCAACTTCTGATATGCATCAAGTTTTAGAATTCTATGGAAACACTTCTATATTTATCTTTTCCTTGCAAAAATTGTATCAACCTTGGGCATTATCTACTCCGCATTGGTTCTTCAGATCATTTTCAAGCTGCTCAATATCAATGGATCGATATTGCTTGTCGATTTCTTGGGCAGTGACCACAGAAGTTCCATCCATAAATGTATGTGCTTTTTTAGTGGTAGAATGTTGTTCCAATACATAAGAGCTCTTTTGTTGAGAATCAATCCAAGCATATGCACAATCGACCAAGTGCAAAATATTAATAGAAGCATTAAGCCCCTATCCTTGCTCCCCCTCCCTTGGTTCTTGCCTAGTACCTAGCTCAAACCGGGTCATCCCGCTCTAGGAATGCTTTGTAGCAGATGATCTCCTTGGGGGGAGATCCTTCTCCACTTTTTGCTCCTTTCCTAGTAGTTTCAGGGTTTCCCTACCTGATCTCGAGGTCTGGTGCATCCTAGGGGTCTCCTAGGGTTTCATGCATGTTTCTGGGATCCCTTCCTCGATATCCCTCAGGCTTCCCCTTGGGGTTTTTTTTAGGTTTTTTCTTGGATCTAGTTCCCAGGGCTTCCTCGATCAGTGGTGGTGGTTGGTTGGGTTTTCAACTGCTTCTTGGTGCATCCCGTGAGGTCCTCTCTACTTTAATATTGGTTTGGGGCAGCCAGTTTCCTCTTCTGCTAGTGAATCCTCTCTGGGATGCCCATGGTTGTTGCTGGTCCTGTCCCATTTAGTAGGGCCCTTTTTGGTTTCCTATTAGGAGGCTTCTTCTTGTTGGATCTGCAATTTTGTGGACACCCATGGCATTGGTTGGCCTTCAGGGTGGGCCTCTTCCTCTGCCTAGGTTGTTCCCAGCCCCAATCCTAGTTCCGTAAAGCTTCCATGAGCAAGGATTGGGGGATCTTGGTCCCTTATTTTGGGGTTACTAGGATTTTTTTTGCATGTCTAGATCTTAGAGGGGGACCCATTATCAGTGCATGCAGACCCCAATTCCCCTAGGAATGAGATCAGTGTGTTTGCAGTTGTGGTCCCTCCTTCCTCCTTTAGTTTTGGATTTTGGGATCCTGTCTTTGCACCTGTTGCTATTTTCCCTAGATCCTTCCAGCTTCCTCGTATTTCTCCTTGTTGTGCATAGGGATATCTTGGCCTATAGATATCCCCAGTAGTGTTGTTCCTCTTTTTAGGCTCAAGTGGAGGCTTCCCATTTTTTTCTTTGAGGACCCTGATGCCATTTCCCAAGTTATCCCATTGCTGATCCCTGACCTGTATCTCGATGTTGCTTGTTGCTTTGCTCACATGGCTGCTTGCTGCCCCACTACACCCTAGATTGCATCCTGAGGCATCCCTGGGTGAGGATCCTCTCCAATTTTCTAAATTTCCCTTCTTTGGGATTTTAGGTAGGATTTCTTATCGTAGGCTATTCTTGGCCTTCCCACTCTCCCTGCATAGGTCTGGGTAGATGCATTGTATCCACCCCTGGGAGGATCCCAAACTATGGTATCCACTCCCAGGTGGATCCTAGACTATTGTATCCACCCCTGGTAGGATCCTAGTATACCAGCAATGGGAGGATGATACTTTGGCGAAGTGGGTCTTACTAATTAGTTCTAGAATCTGGTATTTCTACTATATCAAGAGTTTTTTTTGGTCCTTTCCCTTTTAGTTTGTGTTTATTTTCATGTGCTAAGGAGTTGCTTTAAATATCGACGCTACGGTCCTTTTTTTTATAAGGTTTTGGGATCCTCTTAAAATACCCAATTTGTATATAAAATTCTAGTTACTTATAAAAAAAAAAGTATAGGTGCACTCTTAAGGCACCTTCATCCTTCATTCGAACTGCATGCCTATAAATATAACCAGTTGTTTTATTCTAATTGTGATGATACATGTGAAATGCATATAGAAGCTTGAAAGGATTTGGTTTTGTTGTAATATCTGAAAATTCTGCCTTCCAAACCAATTCACACTCTACTCTTTCCAAAAGACCCACAAAAGGTAGCTCATGATCACAAATAAATTTATCAAAAAAATCTTGAAGTGTGACTATGGGCCTCCACTTCACTCTAAAAACATATTTAAGTGTGGCAATGGGCCTCCACTTCACATCAAAATAAGTATTATCTCTGACAGTAGTAGACAATGCATTCGTCACCTCCAATATCTATTCTTGAAGTATCCATAGCGAATGGTGGTCCATGCCTACTCAAAGAACACAGGTCTCCAAAGCTATTTTGCTTTTATCCCACATTTAGGATGTGGGATAACGCACAAGGATATAAAATGAACAAAATATGCAATAATATATGACCATATTATGGTGGTCCATATCTTTCTTAGTTTCACATGAACCCATCATGTATAGCCACCCTCCTTGTCTACCATGTGGCTACATCACCCTCATTGTCTTCGTCCACCCTCTCCTACCACGTAGCCTCTATCGTTATCTTCTAGCTATCAACCTTCCACGGTCTGGGTCATCACTATGTCAGTCCAAGTTATCACCACGTTCGAGTCATAATGATCAGTCCTGTTGTTCGTCATGGTCAATCCAAGTCAACTCCATGTCCGCTGGTCGACATAATTTTCATAAATTGCATAACATTTCAAAATTAGACTTTCATGGGTTAATAAAAATAACATACAAAGCGATGATAATGATGTGTAAACATTTTTTTTTGGTTTATTTTATTTTTATTTTATATTTTTTTTGTTTTATTTTTTATTTTATATATATATATATATATATTGTTTTATTTCTTTAATATTTATAATTCTAAAACCATCTTATTTTTGTACCATTGAGTGGGTCAATAAATATTTAAATCAAAACTAATCAACAAATCATTCAAATTTATTTAAATGACGATTAAATGGAAACTAATCAAGAAAACATTTACAACAAATGAAATCTCCTTAATTTCAAAATTTTAAGTGGGTCCCCAAAATTGGGTGTGTTGTTGTGACAGTCACAACAGAACTTAACAAACCCAACCACCCGTATTTTTCTAACCCTTATCTACCAAGAAAATTTGATTTATACATTTGTTATTCCAAAAGAAGTGTGAAATACATTGGGATTGAAATATCATCCTATAGACAAAAGGGTTATGTAGTTAGATGAAAGCCTAGTTCAAATATTAGGGATTGTGAAAAATCATTCACTTTCCCTATATGCTTGTCTAAATCAAATAGTTATACAAGATGTATCAATAATCAATCTTAACCCTTATTTTGGTATTTATCTATCAATAGATTTCATTATAAAATTGGGAGGATACTTATATTTGGATTGTTTCCTATTGGTATTAAGGATAGCATATGGGACTAGCATTAAAATTTTGATAGAACCTCTGCATTCTTATCATATAGAAAATTTGTCACCATTAGAATGGAGTAATGATAAAATCTTGATAGTTGAAGAAGAATGGCCCAACCCTTATATGATGATGGATGAATTACAACCACGTATCCCAGAGGACCAATTGAATCAATGGAAAATAGAAATTTGGGATCCCAACTCCTCAAAAGTATAGAGACAAATAGGTATGGGATAGGAATAGTTTGAAATGATATCGAGCCCCTAAGGAGGGGTCATGTAAATATATGTAAAAGACAAAAAAATGTACTTTTATTCTTGAAGTGTAAAATATATTTTCAAAGAGGAGAATAGCCATAAAGCCATCAAGGAAACCATTCTTGGAATCAACACCAAATAAAAAATTACCAAGACATTTTGGATGACAAGTTCACATTTGCCAAATATTGTTCATACATGAAGTGAATATAAGCCAGAGATTTTATTACATCATCTTCAACACAAAGATAAAAGCTCATCCTAATAGGACATTGAGACAAAAGAAGATACAAGCTCGGATTAAATGAAACAAATAAAAATAATTGCCTCATCCCCAAGAAAAATGTTGACACCCTCTAGAAAGCTACGCCCGAGCAACTTCATACCCAATGGATAGAGGATTTTAGATTCTGATTTCAACTCCTTTTGTAAATAGAAGGCCCCTTGATAGTCATCAAAGTTGTGATAAATCACTACAACACAACTAGGTTGCACCCCAAAGATTATAAAAAACCTAAATTAGAGACAAGGGAACCATAATAATTGCTAACTTACAAGGATTTCATGTTGGATATCACCAAACAAATATCTCCAAAGGGTAAGGACGAGTGTAAAAACCCTCACACTATATAAAAATGTTGATCATCAAACCTTCATGAGGTAGTGATCCATAGTGATTTTGTCTCAGTATTTTTGGTGATATCTAAGCCAGACCCCACTTTTTATAAGATCAAGTGAACCTTTTCAATGATAACTAAATAGGCTTCATCACAAGCAAAATATCAACCAAAATAACATCTATCATTGAGTCAGCAGAGCTAACTCTCATTTGCATTGGTTTGGGTCTACAACCTCTAGCACCTCGTATGTTATCTCTAATGGTGGAAGATGGTTGAGAGGGAACCAACAACTAGGGGAAGGGGATAGATCCTTACAATGACTCTACACCATGATATTTCAAAGGACATATAATTCCCTACATTCATAAAATACGGCTACTAAGGTGAAACCCTCTCTACATCAATAAAAGATTTAATTGAATTGCTAGCAAATTGATATATATGGAAATATATCGAATAAAATCCCCAAGAACTAAATGTCATCATTCACAGTTGACATCATAAGAATATTTTAGTGATCTTTCCTTGGGAAAGGTATAGAAAGTGTGTGATCACAAGGTAAAAATTGGTATAGACAAGGAAGAAAGAAATTCTAAAGTAGAATAAAGGCAAAAACTTGAAGGCATAAGTTAAGAGGGATGCTTGGGAGTTTTTGATAAGTCTTAGGGTGGAGGAAGAAAGTCCAATAAAAAGTTCTAATGAAATGACTTGTCAAAACTCATAAATTTCCATAGAAAGAGGGTAGGTGGATAAAGCTCCCATTAAGAACTATAGTGATGACTCACTAAACCTTTTACTTTGAAAGAAAAATTAAGTTTAAGTTGCAGACAAGCACAAAAGAAACCCTCGATAAAAAAGATTCAACGATCAGAGTTCAGGTCTCAAGAGTGAAGCTTGTCCAAAAAATTAGAAGTTTGTTATTCCTAATTAGAAGACAAGGAGAAAAAGTTTCAACAAATGTACCTAAGATAAAAAGTATCAAAGTTCCAATGTCGAGTGATCCTAAGCTTAAGTTATGAAGAAAGTGTTTGAAGAAGAAAATATCAATGCCTCAAAAATCAAAATTAATGAGGTGTGCATTCTTTGAGGAATATTGTCCTTTCCTACAAAGGAATGTCTCATATCTCTATGAAAGAACAACATGGGAGACATGGTAGAAGCAACTCAAATATCCAAAATGTTAAATGAAGATATCTTCTACACCTAGTTAATGACAATTCCCAGAAAAGGGTAGATGGTAATAAAGACGATAACTACTCATCAAAGGACTCAAAAACATTTGATATTCATGAATTTAATCCAAATAACCTCATAGGGACTGATAATTTGTACAAGACATGACCCTACATCATAAGCAATAGCCACCTTGAAATATATGCATGAGTTTTGGAGGGAAACCCTCCATTTTATAATCTATAAATAGGATTAGTATTATATTTGTAAAGGACGACAATTTTACATTTGCATCCTCTTGTAATATTCCCTTTCATTTCCTTTTGTAATAGTAGTTGGATCTTAAGTGGTTTGTGGGAAAATTTTGAACCTCCGCTTCTAGCATAATATTTGTAAATATTTGCTTGCATATATATATGAAAACCTACGTCAATTTTTGGTTTAGCCATACATGGATCCTTGCAGACCTATTTATATGTGTATGTGTGTGCTCGTAATATTTTAATTGCTTTGAATTTTATTGATGTATGTATGTGTGAGGAGTTTGTGTCTATTTTTAGACTATACATCTATGACTCTCTTGAGGACCCCACCTCTTTATGCATGCCTATGTTGATGACTCTTATTTTTTCTTAACTATGTCAAGGAGATGAAGTGTTCACCATTGGAACATAGTGTTTAGGTCTATTTTTAGAGGAATATCATAATGGATCTTTTGGTGCATCGCCACCTTTTTATTTTGTTGAATTATTTTTCTTTTATCTCTTGCATCCCTTTTTACTATAGATTTTAAAGTGCACTTAAAATATCACATATTAATAAGGAGTCAGCCTTGTAAATAAATCTCAAAGGCCAGAGTCAAACCTTATGCTCTCTACCATAGCCCCGCTATGTTGCTCCCTATAAGGTATGATTTTTCCCCCACCAAGGATAATCAAATATGATAATAGTTTAATGGAATGCTCGATGGGACTCTTGTGATATATAATTAGTTCAAAATTTACAATAATAAATTAGGCTTAGAATTGATGAGGGTAATTGTCTATTCCTTCTTATTGAAGTGCCTCTTCACTCACCTAGTGACTCTACTCTAAAATGAATATTGAAAGAAGCCACCATTAAATATATTAAACCAAGGTTTGGGTGAAGGCCTTAGTCCACTTGCTTTCTAGAAGCATTAAGTTGTATTGGCGACTCCACTAGAACCAAATAACCCATAGGTACAATATGGTTATCCCATCTCAAGAATTATCTCCTACCTAGGGAGAAAAAAACCTTCTACAACCTCCAAAACCATTAGCTATTTGGAAAAAAAATCCAATATCACTACTAGAAATCTTGCCTGAATACATGGGTTAAGTCTTGACATCCTCATTAGAGAACCTACAAGAAATGGTCTTCATTTACTAGGTGCACATCACAGAGTAAGACATGGTCCTTGTACTACTAGTAGCTTCATTAAAAGGTAAGGCTCACTAGAAGTATAATGCTTTGTTTCCACATTCAATCATTGACTGGGATCATCTTGTTGCCTTAGTCATGAATAATTTCAAAGAAGAGGCAGACTAAGCAGAATCTAATCCAACCACTCCCTCCAAGGATGCATCATAAATGGAGATGCAAAGCACTCCTATGGATGTTAAAAAGGAGATCTATGGACTCCCTAAACAACAAGATAAAATCTCAAAGGAGCTTATCCATAGACATCAAGAAGGGCATGAGTCTGTAGCTTTACCAAGAGCTTGTCAAACCTATGGGGAAGAGGAAAATTTTATGTCAGATCCTTCTACCCCTATGATGGCCAAGTAGTATAATGGGAAAAAACCATCTTGGGAAAAAGCCCCCATGAAGAGTCCAAGCCAACACATACAAAGACCCTCTTCATATACAAAGGTAGGAGGACATCAAAAGGCTCAACCAATGAATGGGGACCTCAATCTAGTGGTGCCAACAATAGCATCATCACTGGTACCTGCCTATTATTGGTGAGGAGGTTGTTAAAAAGTCCTAGTTTCATTAGGGTGATGATATTTCCCCATGAAAGTAGAGAAAAAGGAAGAAGAAAGGACTTGAACAGCCAGTGAGGGGCCTTTTTTACTCAATTTGCAATGGATAAAGGAAACTCACATAAAACTTTATACATATGTATTATATGTAAGATATAAGTGATCTCAATTTCATGAGATAACGAAATTCTTGACTGTTTGTAGATTTTCAAATATGTGGCTTGATTGTTGAAAACTTTTGCTTTCAAGGGATATTTATCCTTAGTCCATGCCCAATGGACTAAGGCAATAGGTTTTTTAGGTGCCTTATCCTGAGTAGACTAAATATCCCCTACGAGCAACCAAAATTATAGTGATGACTCACTACACCTTTTACTTGCCAAGAGTAATAGAAGTTTGAGTCACAAACAGGCACAAAAGAAACCCTCGATCAAAAATACCCAATGATAAAAGGGCAAGTCTCGAGAGTGAAGGTTGTCTAAAAAAAAAAATTTGTTAGTCCCGATCAAAATATAAGGAGTGGAAGTTTCGAAAAAGGTGCTTGAGACAAAAATTCTCAAATTTTTGAAGTAAAGAGGCCCCAAGCTCAAGTGATGAAGAAAAATTTTAAAGAAGAAAACATCGATGCCACGAAAGTCAAAATTAATGAGGTGTGTGTAAGAATAAAACATAGATGAGAGTCATCAACATAGTCATAAGAAGAAAACATCAACTAGACATCTATGGAATATCTACCTCTTTATGCATGCCTATGTTGATGACTCTCATCTATGCTTAATTGTGTCTAGGAGAGGAAGCGTTCATTGGTGACACATAGAATTTAGGTATATTTTTGTAGGAAGATCTTAGTAAATCTTTTGGTGCATTGCCACCTTTTTTAGTTGAGTTACTTTCCTTTTACCTATCACACTCCTTTTCCCTGTAGAGTTTAAAGTGTGTCTAAAATATCACATCTTAACAAGGATTTGACCTTATAAGAAACTCTCAAAGACCCTTGATTGATCCAAACCCCATGATCTCAATAACGACCTTGCTATGTCACTCCTTGTGAGGTGTGATTTCTCATTTCTAGGGATAATTGGAGACGGCAATAATTTAATGACACACCTGATGGGCCTAGGTAATTTGTAAAGGAGATGCAAGACTAAGTGATACAATCTAAAATACTACTATTTATAGATTATAGATGGAATATTTAGCCTACAAAATATAAGAAACCTAAAAAAATTGGTGCCTTAGTCCATTGGGCATGGAGTTAGAAAAAATCTCCCTTGAAAGAAAAAAAATTTAGCCATCTAGCCACATGTTTGAAACTCTGCAAATGGTTAGGGCTTCTGCTATCTCATGAAATTGAGATCACTTATATCTTACATATAATACATATTTAAAAAAATTAAATTTTGTGACCTTTATCCATTAGGCATAAAGTCAAAAATACCCCCACTCATTACCTAAGCTTCTACTATTTTTTTCTTTTCTTCTAGTTCCATGGGTAAATTATTTCCATATTTTTGGATCTCGAGTTTTTGAGCAATTTCTTTGGCTTAAACAAACTAGTACCAGGGAAAAAATATTTTATTACTAAGCTAAGGCTACCACCAGTGTTGAATCCTTCATATTTCACCCTATTGACATGCATCTTCCACCTCTAGCTCAAATCCTTTGCCTCTTCTATGCTTGTGGAAGGGAAAAATATTTCCTCTTGTCCTGTAGAAATGTTGAAGCTTGTTTTCTTAAATATCTTTGAGGTAGTGGATTCCATAACCTTTGCTATACCTTGGTTCACTTGATTGTTATTCTAGTTATGGGACCTACTACCTCTACCTCTATGAAATAATATTTCTATATTGGCATAACCTGTTCAAGAGTATCAAGTTGTTGAGTGAGAGAGGACTAGGAAGTAGTAGCTTGGATAGTTGGGGTTGATTGCTTTATCTCCTTGAATCCATTTATGAATAGGACAAAAAGTTGATCTCATTCGTAAATTGAGTGTAGTGAAAGGGAGTAGAACCCCTTACAATCCTTTCCTTCAAATGAAGTTATAAGCAACCTCAAATCCATGTTTTTCTTTGTGATGTTGTGCAATTGGTAAAAGCAGACAATAATTTGCAGATGCTCTTACAGGGTTGATAGTCCTTCATCATTGTATTATGGTAGACTTTGTAGTATGGATGTTGGATAGTCATATCGAACATCTAGTGGCATCACAAGTTGTAAGGGGTTTATTTTGCTCCATGGTGAGAAGTTCACAAAGAAGGAAACATTCATGTTCTGTCATGTAGCCTCCATGGTGGAGCTTTCATTATCTTTTGGGTCCTTTGATTTGAGAAAAGTCACAAGGTGAATTCAACATTTGCTCTGAGAGCAAAGATATTGAGGCCTTCACAAAAACCTCAATCTAATTTCTTTTTACAATGGCATCTTTTAGTATTCGTTCTAAAGCAGATTCATTAGGTGAATGAAGAGGTGCTTCAAAAAGAGGGAATAGGTAAAGACCCTCATCAAGTCTAAGCCTAACTTGTTGTTGTGATTTTAGGACCAATTATATGTCATTAGGGTCCCACTGGATGATTTTGTATCCTCTTATAATATTTCCTTTTATTTATCTTTGTAAGAGCAATTGGCTCTTGAGCAACTTATGGGTAAATTTTGAACCCCTGCTTCTAGCACAATATTTGTAAACATTTTATTGCATATATATATAGAAGCCTACACAAATTTTTGGTTTAGCCATCTATGTCTCCTTATGGACCCATTTTGGTGTACATGTGTGTGCCTATAATATTTTATATGATTTGGGTTTTATTAATGTATGTGTGTATGAGGGGCTAGCATATATTTTTGGACTAGCAATCTATGGATCTCTTGTGGGACCTGCCTCTTTATGCATGCCTATGTTGATGACTCTCATTTGTGCTTAACTATGTCAAGGAGAGGAAGTTTTCACCACTGGAACATAGTGTTTAAGCCTACTTTTATAAGAATATCTTAGCAAATATTTTGACATATTGCCACCCTTTTTTATTGAGTTATTTTCCTTTTATGTCTTGCATCATTTTTCCTTGTAGATTTTAAAGTGTGCCTGAAATATCACATATTAATAAATATTCAGCCTTATAAACAACTCCCAAATACCCTTAATTGAGCCAAACCCTGCACTTTCGATCACAACCATATTGTGTTGCTCCCTACAAGGTGAGATTACCCCCCACTAAGGACAATTATAGATAGCAACAGTTTAATGGAATGCCTGGTGGGGCCCCAATGACATATCATTGGTCCTAAAATTGTAGCAAGTTAGACTTAGACTTGGTGAGGATCTTTGTCTATTCTTGCTTGTTAAAACACCTCTTCACTCACCTAGTGACTCTGCTCCAAAATGAATACCAAAATAAGCCACTATTGAAGATATTAGATTGATATTTAGGTGAAGGTCTCAGTTTACCTACTTTCTAGAAGCATAAATTTGCATTCACCTACAACTCCACTACAATCCAAAGGATACATAGGTCTAAGATAGTTGCTCCATCTCAAGAACAATATACTACCTAGGGAGAAAAGAACCTACTACGACCTCTAGAACCATCGTTGTTTGGGAAAATTTCTAGTATGACTGATAGAAATTCTACCTAAATACACTGGTAAAGGCCTAACATTCCCATTAGATAACCTACAAGAAATGGTCTTCATTTAATAGGTGCACAATGTCAAAGAGTAGGATGTGGCCAAACTATTGGTAGCTTTATTAATAGGTAAGGCTTGCTAGAATTATAATGCTCTATCTCCATATTCAATCACTAACTGGTATTAACTTACTACCTCAGTAATGAATAATTTCAAAGAAGAGGCAAATAGAGTGGAACCTAAACCAAGTACTCCCTCCAATTATCCATTAGAAGGATAGATTCAAAGGACTCCTATGGAGGTTAAAAAGGATATTTGTGGACTTCCAAAATAATAGCATATCTTAGAGGAGCTTATCCATGGGCATGGATCTATAGCTTATTAGAACAATGGGGGAAAATAAAATTGGGTCAGACCTCTTCTACCCCTATGATGGCCAAGCAACACAATGGGTAACTAGCATCTTGGGAAAAATCCCCCATGAAAATTCCTAGTTTCATTAGGGTGACGATATTTCACCCAAGAAACTTGAGAAAAAAAAGAAATGACAAGAGTAGCTAGTGAGGGAACTTTTTGACTCTATACCCAATGGATAAAGACCACACACTTAAAAATCTATACATGTGTATTATATGTAAGATATAAGTGATCTCAATTTCATGATATAGTGAAAGCCTTGGCCGTTTGCAGAGTTTCAAAGATGTGGCTTGATCGTTAAAAATTTTTGCTTTCAAGGGAGATTTTCCTAACTCCATGCCTAATGAACGAAGGCACTAGTTTTTCTAGGTTTCTTATCTTTAGAAAGCTAAATATCCCTTGATATCATCTAGAAATGTAGTGATATCTCACTACACCACAAGAAAAAGTGTAATTTTGAGTCACGAACAAGCATAGAAGAAACCCTTGATCAAAAAGATCCAATGATTGGAGGGCAGGTCTCGAGAGTGAAGGCTATCCAAAAAGACAAAAAGTTGTTAGTCCCAATTAGAATACAAGGAGAAAAAGTTCTAAAAAATGTACCCAAGATTAAAATTCTCAAAGTTTCGATGTCAAGTGGCCCCAAGCTCAAGTGATAAAGAAAATTTTCGAAGAAAAAAACATTGATGCCCCAAAAGTCTAAATTAATGAGGTGCACATTCTTTGAGGAATATTGTCCTTTCCTACAAAGAAATATTTTATATCTTTGTAAAAGGATAACATCAATGTAGGAGCTATGGTAAAAGTAGCTTAAAGACCTAGAACATTAAATGGAAAGTTCTTTTGCACCTAGATGAAAAGAATTCCCAAAAATGGGTAGATGGAAATCAAGATGATAGTTACTCATCAAAGGACTCAGAATCATTTGATATCTATGACTTTAGATCCAAATAACCTTAGAGGGACCGATAGTTCAGACAAGACATGACCTAAAATTAGAAGCAAAAACCACCTCGAAACATCTACATGAGTTTTGGAGGGAAAACCTTCCCTTTGTAATCTATAAATAGGAGTATTACTAGCTTTATAAAATATTGGCAAGTTTGGATTTATATCCTCTTGTAATATTTCCTTTTATTTTTGTTTGTAAGAGTAGCTAGATCCTGAGTAGCTTGTGGAAAAATTTCAAAGCCTTGCTTCTAGTGCAATCTTTGTAAATATTTGCTTGCATACATATATCTACAGAAGCCTACATCAATTTTTGGTTTAGCCATTTATGGCTTTTTGCAAACCCATTTATGTGTATATGTGTGTATGTAATATTTTACTTTGGATTTTATTAATGTATGTGTGTGTGAAGTTCTTGCATGTATTATCTAAATAGCCATCTATGGATCTCCTATGATACCTGCCTCTTTATGCATGATTATGTTGATGACTCTTATTTGTGCTTGATTGTGTCAAGGCGAGGAAGCATTCATCGATCGCACATAGCATTCAAGCATATTTTTGTTGGAAGATCTTAGCAGATCTTTTGGCACATTGTCACCTTTTTTCTTTTTGTGTTATTTTTCTTTTATCTCTTACATCCCTTTTCCTTTTAGATTTTAAAGTGTTCCTAAAATATCCCATCTTAACAAGGAGTCAACATTGTAAAAAACTCTTGGAGGCTCTCGATTGAGCCAAACCTCACGCTCTAGGCCATGACTTTGCTATGTTGCTCCTAATGAGCCATGATTGCTCATCTGATAGGGTCAATAGAAGCATAAAATAGTTTAATCCTCTTATCGACATAGTTAAGCACAAATGAAAGTCATCAACATGGGTATGCATTAAGAGATGGGTCCCGCAGGAGATCCATAGATGGCTAGTTCAAAAATAGACACAAACCCCTCACGCACACATACATCAATAAAACCCAAAATCAGTAAAATATTATAGGTACATACATACACATATAAATGGATCCATAGGGAGCCACAAATGGCTAAACAAAAAATTGTTGCAAGCTTCCATATATATATGCAAGCAAATTTTTAAAAATATTATGCCAAAAATAGGGGTTCAAAATTTACCCACAAGCTGCTCAAGATCCAACTACTCTTATATAAGTAAATGAAAAGAAATATTACAAGAGGATACAAATGCAAATTTTTTGATCTTTTACAAATCTAATACTAGTTTTTATAGATTATAAAGGGGAGGGTTTCCCTTCAAAACTCATGCAAAGCTTTCAAGGTGGTTGTTGCTTTTGATGTCGAGTCATGTCTTGCTTGAAATGTCGGTCCCTTTGAGGTTCTCTAGATCTGAAGTCATGAATATCAAATAGTTATGATGTATTTAATGAGAAATTATCATCTTTATTATCATCTACACATTTTTGAGAGTTTTTATCATCTAGGTGCAGAAGATCTCTTCATTTAATGTTTTGGATATTTGAGCTACTTCCACCATGGATCCCATGTTGTTGTTGTCCTTTCATGGAGATATGAGATATTCCTTTGTATAAAAGGATGATATTCCTCAAATAATGTGCACCTCATTAGTTTTGACTTTCGAGGCATCGATGTTTTCTTCTTCAAAAATTTTCTTCATCACTTGAGTTCGAGGCATCGATGTTTTCTTCTTCAAAAGTTTTCTTCATCACTTGAGTTTGGGGCTGCTTGTCATAGAAATTTTGGGTTTTGTTATCTTAGATACTTTTGTCAAAAAATTTACTCCATGTATTTTAATTGAGACTAACAAACTTTTGAATTTTTAGACAACCTTCACTCTCAAGACATGCCCTCCAATAATTGGATCTTTTTAATCTAAGTTTTCTTCTATGCTTGTCTATGACTCAAACTTTGTTTTGCCAAGTAAAATGTGTAGTGAATCATCACTAAAGTTATGGCATATATTATGGGATCATAGTCTGCTTAATATAAAGAAACCAAGAAAATTTGGTGCCTTAGTCCATTGGGCACAAAGTTAAGAAAAATCTCCCTTGAAAGTGAAATTTTTCAGTGGTCAAGCCACATGTTTGAAACTCTGCAAATAGTCCAAGTTTCCGCTATCTCATGAAATTTAGATGACTTATATATTACATATAATAAATATGTATAATTTTTAAGTGAGTAGTATTTATCCATTGGGAATGGAGTCAAAAAGGCCCCCACTCATTACCCGAGCTTCTACTACTTTTTTATTTTCTTCCAATTTTGTGGGTGAATTACTTCCACCTTTTCAGGGCTTGAGTTTTTGAGCAATTTATTTGGCTTATATGGGTAAGTACTAGGGAAAAAATTTTCTCTTATTGTGGTAAGTCTAGCACCAGTACTAAATTCTTTAGATTTGACCCTGTTAGCATGTACCTTCCACCTCTAGCTTAGATTCTTTGTCTCTTTTATGCTTGTGGAGGGGGAAATTGTTTCCTCTTGGCCTATATAAATGCCTAAGCCCAAAAATTCAAAATTAATGAGGTGTGCATTCTTGGATGTATACCATCCTTTATTGCAAATGAATATTTTATATCTCTATGAAAGGACAATTACAACATGTGAGCTATTACAGAAGTAGCTCAAATATCTTGAACATTAAATGAAGAGATATTTTGTACCTAGATGATGGGAATTCTTAAAAATGGGTATATGGCAATAAAGATAGTAGTTTCTTATCAAAGGGCTTAGAACCATTTGAAATTCATGACTTTAGATCTAGAGAAACTCAGAGGGACCAATATTTCAGACAAGACATGACTCAACATCAAAAGTAGTAGTCATCATAAAATCTCCATATGAGTTTTGGATGGAAACCATCCCCTTTATAATTTATAAATAGGAGTATTATTAGATTTTTAAAGTATCAAAAAGTTTACATTTGTATCCTCTTGTAAGCTTTCCTTTCATTTATTTTTATAAGAGTAGTTGGCTCCTAAGTGGATTATGGGTAAATTTTAAACCCTCACTTTTGACACAATATTTGTAAAAATTTTCTTGCATATATATACACACACAAAATCTTGCATCAATTTTGACACAATCTATGGCTCCCTACATACCCATTTCTATGTGTATGTGTGCGCCTCTAATATTTTATCTGCTTTGGATTTTATTGATATATGTGTGTAGGGGGCTACGTCTATTTTCAGACTAGCCATTTATGGCTCTCTTGTGGAACTTGCCTCTTTATGCATGCCTATGTTAATGACTCTCATTCATGCTTAACTATGTTGAAGAGAGGAAGTGTTCATCACTGGAACATAACATTTAGAACTATATTTGCAATCTGATCTTAGCAAATCATTTGGTACATTACCACCTTTTTCTTTTATTGAGTTATTTTTCTTTTATCTCTTGCATCTATTTTCTCTATAGGGTTTAAAATGTACTTGAAATATCACATATTAACAAGTATTTGGCCTTGTAAAAAAATCTTAGAGGCCCCTGATTGAGCCAAACCTTGTGCTTCCAATCGCATCCTTACCATGTCGCTCCTCATGAGGAATGATTGCTCCCTCACAAAGTATAATAAAATATAACAAAAAATTAATGGCACACCCAATGGGACCCTAATGACATATTTTTGGTCCCAAAATTGTAACAAATTAGGCTTAGACTTGGTGAGGGTCTTTACCTATTTTCTCTTGCTAAAATATCTCTTCACTCGATGACTCTGCTCTAAATTGAATACTAGAAGAAGCCACTACTGAAGACATTAGACCAAGTTTTGGGTGAGGGTATTAGTCTATCTTATTTCTAGAAGCATGAAGTTGCATTCACCTAGTGACTCCACTACAATCCAAAGGACCCATAGGTCCAATATGGTTGCCCCATATCAAGAACTGTCTCTTACTTGGGGAGAAAAGAACCAGTTGTGACCTCCAAAACCACCAGCTATTTGGAGAAAAATCTAGTATCACTATTGGAAATACTATATGAATACAATGGTGAAGTCTTGACATCCCCATTAGATAACCTACAATAAATGGTCTTCATTGACTAGGTACACAAAATCACAAAGCAGGATGTGGCCCTCAGACTGTTGGAAGATTCATTAAAGGAAAAGGCTTATCAAAAGTATAATACTTTGTCTCCACATTCAATCACTTACTGGGATAAGCTTTTTGCCTCAATCATGAATAATTTTGGAGAAGATACAAATACAGTGGAACTTGAGCCAAGCACTCTCTTCAAGGGTGCATAAGAAGTAAATATTCAAAGCACTCTTATAAAGGTTAAAAAGGAGATCTACAAACTCCTTGAACAACAAGAGCTGATATCAGAGGAACTTATCCATAAGCTTTAAGAGGGGTGTTTATCTACAAATTTATCAAGAGCTTGTATTACCTATGGGAAAGAGGAAAATTTTGGGCCATACCTCTTCTATCGTTGTGATGGACAAACAACACAATGGGAAACCACCATCTTGGGAAAAAGCCCCCATGAAGAGGCCAAGCCAACACATGCAAAGAACATTTTCATACATAAGGATAGGAGGATATTAAAGGGCTCAACCAATGAATTGGGACCTCACTCTATTGATGCCAATAATAATATCATCTCTGACATCTACCTATTATTGTTTGGGAGGCTGTTGAAAAGTATTAGTTTCATTAGGGTGATGATCTTTCAATCAAGAAATTGGATAAAAAGAAAGAAGAAAGGACTTAAGTAGCTAGTGGGGGAATTTTTGACTCCATACCCAATGGATAAAGGTCACTCACTTAAAACTATGTACATATATATTATATGTAAGATATAAGTGATCTCATTTTCATGAGATAGTGGAAGCCTTAATTGTTTGTAGAGTTTCAAATATGTGGCTTCATCGTTAAAATTTTTTTCTTTCAAGGGATATTTTTTCTAACTCCACACCCAATGGACTAAGGCACCAATTTTTTAGGGTTTCTTATCTTTACCAGGCTCAAGATCCCTTGAGAGCTGTTATAACTATAGTGATGACTCACAACCCCTTTTACTTGGAAATAAAAACAAAATTTTGAATCACAGACAAGCACAAAATAAATCATTTATAAAAAATATCCAATGATAAAATTTTGTTAGTCTGAAAGGTCAAAATTTTGTTAGTCTCGATTAAAAGACAAGGAGCAAAATTTTTGACAAACGTACTTGAGAAAAAAAGTCCCAAACTTTCGATGTCATGTAGCCTGAAGCTCAAGTGATGAAAACTTTTGAATAAAACACTAATGCCTCGAAAGTTAAAATTAATGAGGTGTGCATTCTTAAAAAAATATTGTCCTTTCCTACAAAGGAATATCTCATATCTATATGAAAGGACAATAGATCATGGGAGCCATGGTAAAAGTAGCTCAAATATCTAAAATATTAATTGAAGAGATATTCGATACCTTGATGATGAGAATTTTTACAAATGGATAGATGGCAATAAAGATGATAGCTTCTCATCAAAGAACTCAGAACTGTTTGGAATTCATCACTTCAGATCTAGAGAACCTGAAAGGGACTGATAGTTCAAACAAGACATGACCTGACATTAGAAGCAACAACCACCTTGAAATGTTTGCATGAGTTTTGGAGGGAAACCCTTCCCTTTGTAATCTATAAATAAGAGTAGTATTAGTTTTGTAAAGGATCAACATATTTGCATTTGTATCCTCTTGTAATATTATATTTTATTTATTTCAATTAGAGTAGTTGGATCCTAAGTGCCTTGTGGGTAAAATTCAAACCCTTGCTTTTGACACAATTTTTGTAAACATTTGCTTGCATATATGTATGAAAGCCTAAGTCAATTTTTAGTTTATCCATTTATGGCTCTCTACAGACCAATTTATGTGTGTATGTGTATGCCTATAATATTTTACTTACTTTGGATTTTATTTATGTATGTGTGCATGAGAGGCCTATGTCTTTTTTAGCACTAGCCATCTGTGGCTCTCCTACAGGACTTGCCTCTTTATGCATGCTTATGTTGATAACTATCATTCATGCTTAAATATGTTAATGAGAGGAAGCATTCACTGTTAGCACATAACATTTAGCCCTATATTTGTAGGAAGATATTAGTGGATATTTTAACACATCTCCACATTTGTGTTATCTCTTGCATTCCTTTTCCTTATACAATTTAAAGTGCACTTGAAATATCACATCTTAACAAAGAGTTGACCTTGTAAAAATCTCTTAATGATCCCCAATTGAGTTGAACCCCATGCTCTCAATCATAGCCATGTTGTTTCACTCCCATTAAAACGTGATTGATTCCCCACTAGGGACAATCAAATATGTCAACACATATAATGGGTACTATCAATCAAATGAGAATGTTTGGGAAAAACGTTGAAAATCAAAGAATTATAGAAAAGGTGTTGAGAGTCCTACAAGCAAGATTTGACTCAATTTTCATTTCTATTGAATAATCAAAGGATCTATTAAATATTTCAATGGATGAGTTAATGAGATCCTTGCAAACACATGAGCAAAGGGTGAATAGGAAAACTCAATCCTCATTGGAGCATGCATTCAAAACAGGAGGAAGAGGATATAACAGCAGAGGTAGAGGTGGTAGAGGCTATAAAATATGAGAAAGAACAAACTAATCCAACAAAGGAGAAACCAATGCAATTTATATGAAGCAAGAGGAAAATGCAACAACAAAAATCAACAAGGAGGCTTATATCAAAGGTATGACAAATAAAAAATCCAATGCTATTATTGAAAAAAATTGGGCATTATAGTTATTAATGTAGAAAAAAAATGGCCAAGGAAAACAAACAAGAAACAAATTATAGAAATGAGAAAGAAGAAACAAAATATGCATGTGGTTCTTTGTTAATAACATGCATTGTTGATGAAGAGAGTCAAAAGAATGTATGGTATCTAGATAGTGGTTGTAGTAATCATATGTTAGAAAACAAAGATATGTTCTCAAAACTAGATATCAAATTTGAGGTGAAGATGGAAAAGAATAGTAAAGTTCTTGTTATGGGAAAAGGAAACATATTTCATATGTCTATTATTTGCCTAGGCTGAAACACAATCCATTAAGCATTGGGTAACTTGTGCAAAAGGGTCACATAGTACATTTTAAAAACGGAACCTACATAATTTATTTTTTATTTTTTATTTTTTATTTGTGCAAAACATCCCAAAAGGGATGCCACTTTCGGGTAAGACCCAAGGAGGCAGGGGTATCCATTCCGCAAAAAATACCCAGAACTTAGACTTGGCCTACCACGTTTGACATACTCAAGGAGCAAACAAACACACAAAACCAATTTAAAAATAAGTAAATAACAACAAAAATAATAAAATAAAATAAAAAACATGCTCCTTGAGTGTGTCAAAAACAAAAGCACAACCAAACACGCACAATAAGATAAAAGAAACCACAACACAAACCACATAGAAAAACACAAGAACCACATAAAAAAACACAAACAAGACAAAAACAATAGAACACTACAAAGACAACCCAAAAAAAACATGAAAAATAAACACAACCAAAACCTAAAAAATTAAAATAAAATAAAATAAAAATAAAAATAAAAAACAACCAACAACAGACAATAAACAAAAACAAAAAACATAAAAAACACTCACACATAAAATCACGAATTAATACAAACAAAGAGAAACCCAAGAACAAGAACGAAAAAAACACAAGAACAATAACAAAAACCATTAAAAAAAAAAAACACAAAACAACAAAAACACATGAACAACAAAAAACAACACAAAGAACATAAAAACAAAAGAACCCACCCACCTTAAAAAACTAAACAAAAAAAAAAAAAAAAAAAAAATTGAACATAACAATGACATATATAGACCAGAAGACTAATAAGGCAAGAATCAACAAAGGAAACAAAATAAAGAATAGAATGAGCTAGGGAACTAAAAAAAAATTGAATGAACCAAAGAGAAGCAAAAAAAAAAAAAAAAAGCAAGAAGAAACTAGGTACCTTCAGAACTAGAGCCATCTAAAGAAATGATAGAAAGAAGAGCTTCCCTAATTTGAGAAGCCCACCATATAGGAGGGTGGACATAACAAGTAAGATCACCTTTGTCCAAAGTCCAATTAGCTAAAGCATCAGCACTCTTGTTTTGATCTCTGACCACATGTTTGTAATCAACTTTCAAAAATCCCGTCTAGATTAATTGAATCTTCTCAATAATTCTTTTTATTCTCCAATCCACCTTATGATTCTTAGAAGGAGTCTTCAAGAGATTAATCATAAGTTGAGAGTCAGTATCAACTAACACCTTTTCCCATCCAACCTTAGTAGCCTCCTCGAAGGCCTTTGAGGATACCATACCCATCAACGAAGGTTATTGGAAAGAATACCCAAATTCTCAAAGAAAAGTAAAATCAGGGAGCCATCTGAAAGTCTACCAATTCCTCCCACATTGGCTTTTCTAGGGTTCCCTCTAGAGGCTCCATCAGGATTGAATTTTCCAAAATCCTTAGGAGGAATTTGCCAATTTCTAGTCATATCCATCTTACTAATACTCGCATTCTCTTTAAGTTGGTTTCCCTTAGAATATTTAATCTTCAATATTTGCATCACTTGATCCCATATTTGGTGGGAGTTTTGGGGGTGATTAAGGAGTTGATGGACTGATTCAACTAAGTTGGATATGGTCTTTTGCCAAATATAGTGAATATCCTTCCTATCTTGATTAAAAATTTGGTTGTTCCTTTCATTCCAAATATTCCAAAGAAGAATGGTAGAACCCATATAAACTAACTGCCTAATAAAATGATCAACACCCTCTTGATTAGGTCAATCCCTCCAAAGTTGTTCAAAAGTAAAAAAATTGGACCACTGTAACCCAAGTAAAGTGGACATTCTCCTCCATAGATCAGAGGCTAAAGTACACTCGATAAAATTATGGTTGAGATTTTCTACATTCTCTTCACACATTTCACATCTAAAAGGGCCATGAAAACCATGCTTCATAAGTTGCTCACCAGTAAGCACCCTACGATGCAATAAAATCCAATTAAAGAACCTCACCTTAGGCTAGAGATTTTGATCCCACAATCGAGAAAATAGAAGAATGGTTGGGATTATTATGGCATAAGGTCAAATAACCTTGAGCAACTGAATACTCACCCTTAGTAGTGTTGTTCCATCCAAAACAATCTTTTTCATGGGACCAAGAGAGGGATATCATATGAAGGATGCCTTGGATATCTTGTCTTTACCTTTCTAGGATTTGAATAGGTCAGTCCTCAATAGGGATCCAATATCTACCAACCTTTGAATTACCAGTATGGTACCGACAATAATTAGCCACCTTTATCCAATTAGCTCGGTGAAGCTCCTCCATCCAAGGCCTCCAATTGAGAAACTGAGTTATCAAATGCTTGTGACCATCCCAGGAATCTATCCAAAAATTTACCTATTGACCATTATGAATGATATAAAATAATATTTTATTTATCAAATCCTCACCAGTCTTAAGAATTGCTAAAATGGGAGAACCTTTGGTAGGAAGTTGATAGCAAAAGGTCTTCAGGACTTTTTTTCTCAGCATATTTAGCATGGAGATTATTGGCCCAAAGAGCATTGGGGTTATGCAACATCCTCCAATATAATTTAGCAACTAAAGCTTTTTTGTTATTAATAGAAGACCAGAATCCTAACCCCACTTCACTCTCAGGAAGACATAAAGTATCCCATTTCACCAAGGTCCATTTTCTTTTCTCCTTAGTACCACTCCAAAGGAAATGATGACTGATTTAATCCAATTCTTGAAGAACAGCATTTGGGATATTCAAAAAGAAAGAAACATAAATAGGAATAGCTTGAAGGACTGATTTTACCAAGGTGATTCTACTCCCAAAAGAAAGCCACCTATTGGTCCACTTTCCAATTTTCTTATGGACTTTGTCCAACTACCAATTCCAATATTTATTTTTTTGCCTTTGAATATTTATGGGAATACCTAAATAAGTGATTGGAAGGGAGGTCTTCTTATATCCTAATTTATCCAAGACCATGGATTCCTGTCTAGCAGAGCAGTGAAAGAAAATAACTTTAGATTTGTCTTCATTGATCAACTGCCCAGTAGCCTTAGAAAAACAACTAATGATTTGCTTAATATTAGAAGCTTCCTTAACTGTAGATTTACCTAAAATAGTGGAGTCATCCACAAATTGAAGATGAGAGATAGGTCTAGCTCCATGAGCAATGTTAACTCCCTTAAGGGTTTTGTTTTCCTTCTTTTTGGTTATAGTCCTACCCAAGAATTCAACAAGAATGATGAATAAATAAGGGGATAGCGGGTCACCTTGCCTAATACATCTAGAAGCTGGGAATGACCGAGAAGGCCTTCCATTGATAAGAACTAAGTAGGAAACTGAAGAGATACATCCCATAATCCAATCCATCCAATCCTTAGAGAAACCAAATTGCCTCAAAACTTTGATAATAAAGTGCCAATCCACTCTAGCATAAGCTTTGGATAAGTCTAACCGAATGAATATGGAAGGAAAGTTTTGCATATCCATGGAATGGATGGCTTCCTGAGAAAGAACTATCTCATCTACTATTTGACGTCCTTCCACATAACCCCCTTGATATGGGGAAATAATCTTATGCAAAAGAGGCTTCAACCTTTTTGCCATTATTTTAGTAATGATTTTGAGAAGAACATTACATAAAGCAATAGGTCTAAAAGCTGAGATATGATCAGCCTCTTGAGCTTTTGTAACAAGAGTAATATAAGTTTTATTGATAACCTTCAAAATTTATTTGGCTTTCCTGGCTTCTTCCACTACCTCTAATAAATCAACATGAAGGATATCCCAGAACTCTTGGTAGAACTCAATGGGAAAACCATCAGGACCTCGGGGTTTTCCATTTTTGCATTTTAAAAACTACTTGTTGAAGCTCATTGATAGTAACAGGAGCATTCAAAATATAGTTCTCCTCAGAAGTGATAAGAGAAGGGATTGCTTGAAGAACATTTTGTTGTGAAGCTGAGCCAAGAGGAGTAGTAGCAAAAATATTGGAAAAGTAATAAAAAACAATAGAGTTCATGCATAAACAACATCTCCATAATATGATTTTAAGGAAGAAATAAAGTTGTGAGATCTTTGAGCTAGAAGAGATTTGTGGAAGAAATTTATGTTTCTATCTCCTTCTTTGAGTCATTGAATTCTATATTTTTGCTTCCATAAGATTTCTTCTCTATTTTCCCATTCCTCTAACTGAGTTGTGAGTTTAATTTCATCTGCACTTCTCTTCTTTGTGAGGCAACAAAGGAGAAACCAATGCAATTTCTATGAAGCAAGAGGAAAAGGCAACAACAAAAATCAACAAGGAGGATTATGTCAAAGGTATGACAAATTAAAAATCCAATGCTATTATTGAAAAAAATTGGGCATTATAGTTATTAATGTAGAAATAAAATGGCCAAGGAAAAAAAAACAAGAAGTAAACTATAGAAATGAGAAAAAAGAAGCCAAATATGCATGTGGTTCTTTGTTAATAACTTGCAATGTTGATGAAGAGAGTAAAAATAATGTATGGTATCTAGATAACAATTATAGTAATCATATGTCAGGAAACAAAGAGATGTTCTCAAAATTAGATATCAAATATGAGGTGAAGATGGAAAATAATAGTAAAGTTCTTGTTATGGGAAAAGGAAACATATTTCATATGTCTATTATGTGCCTAGGCTGAAACACAATCTATTAAGCATTGGGTAACTTGTGCAAAAGGGTCACACAGTACATTTTAAAAATGGAACCTACATAATTAGAGATGGATAAAATAGACTAATTGCAAATGTGACCATGACAAAGAATAAGATGTTTCCCTTGAGAATTTAGAGCAAAATGTTTCTCTTTATGTGTTAATATAAAAAATTCTAAATAGTTGTGGCACCTTAGTGACATAATCATGGAGCGTGCACCTAGCTACTGTATTGATCTATACCATCATGAAAGCATAAAGATTCACACAAGTACATAAATTGAACAAAAACAATGTAAGGTTTCTTGTATTAATATTTGAATGAGCTTTGATTACAAAAATGACCTCTTAGGGTCACTTGAAAGATGATACTGATATTACAATTGCCAATGCCCTCAATAGGGTAGGCACACTTATAGTGCTCTATTGATTAGTCACAAACTGCCTTGGGGTGGAGCTGACCCCCTTCTTCATGATGTGGAAGGATTATGACATAAGCTCCTCTTGCACCTATCTCCCTATGAACAAGAAACAACAGCACATGATTAAAAATATTGATAGCTTCTCGTGATGAGGCCCCTTTAAAGAAATATGTATGTAAATGCCATTAAACTAGTAAAACAAGAAAACATAAAGAAAGACTTTAAACTATTCTAATTTGATCAAGAATTATACTACAACATGAAGGACATGAATAAGCAAATGATGCATGGATCAAATATCAAGTTAGGAGCAATAAACTGCATAAAAGATCCAATATAATCCTACTTAATATAATGCATGAAATGACTAATTCCTATGGTCAGAGTTTCTCTAAAATGCAATTAAACCTATAAAATACTAATATAACTAATCTATGTGATCAAAATCAAAGCAAGTAAGGTGATCAGCCACCTGTTGCAAACCATATCTATGGTGGGTGGTCTGCACTATGAACTGTGGCTGACAGCCATGGTTTAATCTCTGATAGGTTTACCCTCAGAATTAGGGGCAGTGGGCTTGACCTCCTTATCCAAGTTGATGTTCAAGGGTCGCATTTGTTGTCCTTTGATATATTTTGCAGTAAAATCGCTATGAAGGACCTTTGTTTGCCTGAATTTGTGTTTCTTGAATCTCCTAGGCACCTAGAGCATCCATGGATAATTGGTCTTTAGGTTAATAGTAAAGGGGCTCTCAAATGCATAGATTCAGTATGCAATTTGATAGGGCTTCATTGCTCTCTTGATCAATTAACTCTCTCCCCTTTTCTCCCCATTTGGAGGGGGTATTTATAGCATACCCCTAGGGCTAGGGGTGGCTTCATGGAGAAGCCAAGACCAAGAAGGGTGGTTGGGATAGTTGGGATGGAAGCCTCTGGAATCTTTTGTCCTTCAACTACCTCCTTCTATATCTTTTGGTCGTTCTAGCCGATTTGGTTCATATGGAAGGCCTAACTGAACTTCAGTTAAGACCGTAGGTCACAGTTGTGATCCAGACTGTAGACCACAGGTGTCAACCACGGTTTAGACTAGAGACCACAAGTTTGGGCTGCGATTCAGACTACTTAGGCCAAAATGCCTAAATTGAGCAGTTAGAACCACTACTCTATCTTGGATTCTGTCCAAGATCCTCCATATGGTTTTTTAGCATGTCCATATGAGTAGTCACCCTCGGCATGATGCATTTTAGGTGTATATAGATACCCCTTTTGAGATGCGTTGTAATATCGAACAACGTTGAGAAAAAATATACATCCTAAAATGATGTCGAAGGTTCTATGATGATCATTAGTCTTCTCAATATTAGATGTCCTGGGTCCAGCAAAATGACGTGCATCCTGGAATCATTGCTTCCAACTTGGAAAGGCTTACATTTGAAAAGTATGCACTCGCCATCAGATGTTCGGGTAGCTTTGGTGCTACAATAGGAGTTAGGCCTATATAATCGAAGGATGAGAGTTACAAATAAAATTTCATATTTTCTATTTGCCCCAAGCAAAGGGGGAAGCTTATGATATCTGTTAGCAATGATTCGTAAGAACGAATGCAATTTTGACAAGATCAAGGGATCTACGATCTTCAGGATCTTCTATTGATTTTGATTATGACATGAAATTATGACTACCCCCTCAAGCGACGAGTCGATGAGGGTAATGACAATGTATGAAGTGACAAAATCGCTTGACCATAATGAATGATCATGAACAACTTTAGATTTGAGCCTTTTAATGCCTTGGCTAGGCCTAGTTTAGCTTATGATTGCAACTCTTAGTAGTATTTGCACATCTCTATCCCATGGATCAGTCAAGCTACGATAGCCGTCTTAGGGAATCAAAATAATACAAATGCAATTAGACTTGTTTTGAATCATATTTTCGATGATTTATTGAAAGATATCATAAAAGAAATGATAATTTTACCCCAAATGTCCTTATGGTGATTTACTCATATTTTCGGATTGCATGGATCGCAAGTCGTTGCAATCGCCAATTTTATAGGATAAATCATTGAATACGAGGTGCATTTGGTTTTTCATTATTTGATTTTTTTTGTTTAATTTTGCATTTATTTGATTGATCCTAGTGCTTTTAACATCACCA
This sequence comes from Wollemia nobilis, assembly GCA_028583015.1. Taxonomy (NCBI): domain Eukaryota; kingdom Viridiplantae; phylum Streptophyta; class Pinopsida; order Araucariales; family Araucariaceae; genus Wollemia; species Wollemia nobilis. Next base: position 3,142,876 of record JAQPPZ010000755.1, on the reverse strand, counting down.
AATTTGCAATTTTGATCATTGATTTTGAATTTTTATCCAATGGGAGTCATTAATTTATCTTTTTAGACCTTCCCATGGTGGGTTTTGAGTGCATTTATTGCTAGCTGCGGACCGTGGGTACGGACTGCGGTTTACATTTCCAAATTTTGGGAACTGTGGGTCAGACCTGCAAGCGGGAAACCCTAGTGTCGGAACCATAGGTGTTAGCTGCGGCCCGTGGAGAATAGGAGGACCTATAAATTGCATTCCCATTTGAAAATTTTCATTATTTTCTTGCAACTACTAGCAATTTGAGAGCTCTGAGAGGGATAGAACATTCCTCGATCTGAAACGATGCCAAACTCTATCGCAATTACACTCATATACCTCGATGGCGGATCTTGATCAGCCATCTACTAGTCGGGGCCAGGGTGCGGGTAAGGTAACTCGAAACTAAGACCACGCACTCAATACCAATAAAATGAACTACATTAAGTAATGCAAAAAATGAACCTCACTAAACTGTTGGTAATGAACCCCACTAGTTTAGGCTAGCTGTAGGATTTAATTTTATGCCTTAGTGGTCTAGGAGGGTACCCAAAATGGGTGCTGCTCCTAAATTGCAGCTGGTAGCTACAGTTCCCAGTTGGCAAATTAGGGACCACAGGTTTTAGCTACAGTTCCCAATTTGCAAATTGGGGACCACAGGTTTCATTTGCGGTTCCCAATTTGCAAATTGGGGACCGCAGGTTTCAGTTGTGGTTTGCTATTGCTATTTTTTGTTTTTTAACTCTAGGTTGTCTAATTAAAATTTTTTAATTTTCTTTAGCTCTGCTTAGCTAGATTTAGCTTACATTATGCTTTTTTCTTTTAAAATTTAACTTTTAGAGCGCATGAGCCTGACCTTATGAAGACTCTCCGTGAGGCTTTATCTGATGATGACCGAGCTTGGTTTTGAGTTGTCGGGTTCGGTTACGTCATGGATCTACCCAAAATTAGGGTAGATCAAGCCTATCTTACTACATTGCCCTGGTGTTGGAATGCACGGACCAACACATTCCACCTTCCTCCTAGTGAGATGACTATCACTTTGGAGGATGTCTACAAGATCTTTAGAATCTCCATCGATGGTGAGGCTATCATCTCCTTTGCCTCCATGGCAAAGGATGTTGTCTTCGATGCCATCTTCGGTGACCAGAGCATCGATGCACAAGATGATGTTGACCATGGAGGGGTACACATTAATGACTGGTATCGTGATGATGTATTTTCTATACGAGATGCCCTCTTCATGCATCTCATTGTGCATATTGTCCTTCTAGACTCCTCAGGTGCAAAAAATCCTTGGAACATGTTAGCCACTGCTTTGAGGGTGCTTTAGAGCTCTACAAAGGAGCCACTACGATTACCTTAGGGGAGCACCCTATTATGCTAGCTCTACAAGGAGCTATACCATATCATAGAGCGTAGTCATAAGGGCATCAGTTGTAGTATTTTATTACAAATCTGGAGGTGGTACCACATCTGTATCGAGCATCCTACGGAGCTACCACTATGCATCACCATCATAGACATCGACCATCAGTGTTACACCACATGCTAACCTCGTACTGAGGAGGGTATCCACAACAAGGCTCATGCTGGGAAAACTAAGCACTACATCATTAGGTTTGCATCACTTGGATCGAGGGACATTGTTTGGCACCCCTACATGGATTGCCCTGCATGGCCTGAGGTAGACGAGTGGCTATGATGGGCCCATCGAGACAGATGGCTTATCTAGCATAAGCCAGAGGTCAAAGAGTATCAGTTATTTTCTCATGTCCTACGATAGTTCATCATGGTGCATAACATACCAAAGAAGCCACTAAGGTATAGATGCCTAGCTCTAGAGAGGGACCTCTCATTGATAGTTCCTCCACCACTAGGAGATGCACCCGACGACTTCCAATAGTCAGGGGTTGAGACATTTGGGACCATGCCAAACTATTATGAGTGGTGGTCCTTATTAATATGGCATGGTATAGGGTCTCTGGTCTGAGAGTCGACTCAGGCAAAGGCAGAGGAAAATCTTAAGGGGTGCAGGGTGCACCAGTATATAAAGGGTGATTGGGGTGCAGAGGCCACCGCTGAGGATATTCCTAATATTGACCCTGATGAGGATACTCCAAAGGAGGGTGAGGTCCCTCTTGACAATGCAGAGGGATGACTTCTGGCTCAGGTGGCTAACTTGTAGAGTCAACTCGAGTGATTTCACACACAACAGCTCGAGAGAGACACTACCATCGCCACTCTGGAGGTGAAGGTGGCTGACAGGGAGCAATGCCTTATTGAGGTGCAAGACTAGGTATAGGAGCTCATGACTTGAGCCATAGATGTAGAGGCCTAGGTGTAGAGACTACAGACTACCTTAAAGTTAGCACAGGCATAGTGAACTATAGTAGAGGCAGAGTAGGATCTTACTTATGCCTTGAGAGGGGGTATGTTGCCTTCTTAGGCTACTATAGGGCCTCTTGCAGCACCAATAGTAGGTACAACTACATAGGATCCGACAACTGAGGTAGAGCAACTACATGGTATGGTCATGAGGACCAATGAGATGCACATAGTCTAGCTTGCTCATGTTGATTAGCTAGTTGGTTACATTGAGATGCATGATCTATAGGTTCTAGAGGATCCTTTCATATCAGAGTCTCAGAGGACCTAGACTAGGACTACTGAACAATCTATAGCGAGCTCGAGTCACATGACTCACAGTACTGAGAGGACGTATAGGTCCTCTAGCACATACATAGCGAGATCATAGGCCAATACTAGAGATCCAGGGCAGACATCAGGGACCTCCAGTCAGAGGACTAGCCTGTTGCAGTTACCAATTTTTTTCGTGTTGGGTGCTTTAGGATTTGGATGCAGGAAGGATCCACCACAAGTGCCAGGTCATCTAGGAGAGCAGGCTCCAAAGCACAGTACGGAGGGAGGTAGCGAGAGCTCTAGTATGAGGGGAACAACCTAGATCTGAGTTATAGCAGCTGTCGACTACATTTTTGATATATAATTTTGTGTGTAAGGTCGAAGACCTACATAGTTGTAGCCTATGGGCATTTTGTACTCCCTACGTACTCTTTTGAACATATATATATATATATATGATATGATATTTTATGGCCCATTATGTGTACATGTTTATTTATTTTTTTTATTTTATGTTTATTTGATGCACATGGATGCAAGGCTTATGTAAATGCTATGTTTATATGATGTGATGTATGGATGACATGCACTAGATAGCTATTTTACTTTATGATGATGATATGCAGTGATCTATATGATTAGATGTGCGATATATGATGTATTCATATGGATGTGATGTTTATTTTTAAATGCATATTTATTTTTGCTTTGTGGGCATGCGTTTATTTTATTTAGTTTATGGTATTCTATGCAATTTATGGTAATGCATTATGTACATAATCATAATCTAATTGAAATGAACATGTATGCTTTAATCACTTAAACATAAGGAATGAATGTAAACTGTGTATATCAATTTTTAAAATATGACACCACATAATGTATAACAATCATGCAAAATAATTGATAATTCTCATTACAAGAACTTAATCAATTAATCACCCATATATGAAATGTAGTGAAATGGATTGGTATAATTCTAATGAATGAATATGTCATTCTGTATATTTCTTCTTTGCTACACTAAATAGTCAGTGGTCATCTAAATATCATTTCTGATATTCATGCGGTATCTATCCTATATGTTTGATTGTGCTTTGTAAAATGTATTTTTATGAATGAATGACTCGTATTTCTAAAGTCTAATGATATTTGGTATCTTGTTGCTATTGGAGAACTTTTTGGGGTTTTCCTTGAGGCTCAAACAACCTAGTAGACTTCTTCAAAAATCACATACTAACTATACAAGGCTTTTATTGGACAAGGCTTTTGTCGTGATAGACCCAACTATTCATTATCCTTGTGTGTGCATGTGAGTATTTTTAGATAGATCATAAGCATACCCCGTATGTCAGTCGGGACTCTTTCAACCCATATGTGAGATAGGGTTCCTCATACGATCGTACCATCCTTGTTTTAGCTTTGATTAGACTTATACAACTAGACAATCCTAGGTACCTAGAGCTAGCTCATATTGCAAATTGATTAGGGCTACCCCTCCAAATGCAAGCGGGACTCTTTCAACCCATTGCTATGTTTGGGGATCACCCAATAGAACTACCCCTCCGATTGTAGGCGGGACTCTTCCAACCCATTGCTGCGATCGGGGATCACTCTATGGCTTTTAAAAGGTGGACAATCCAGGGATTCAAGTTCTCACCCTTCTTACTTTCTCATATGTAGTGACAAAAATCACTATTAGTCTACGTGTTACCATTTTCTTTGAGCAAGGGATTTTTATAGAGCTTTTGATTCACTATGTCACTTTACTTTTTGAACTTGAAATTTGTTCTTTTGCACTTTGTAACTTGGGATTTAAACTTTGTGACTTTGGGATTTATAAGGGAAATTCTTGTCCTTTTGCCAAAGTACACCTTTCTAAACCAACTATTTGCAAGATAAGCAGGTCATGAAACCCATCTCTCTAGATACCTAAGACTACTTTCGCAACTTTCATCCTCTCTTGTCTTAGTAGGATTTTATATTTTTTTGCTTAGTGACGAGATTATGATATGTTGAAGCACTATCCCAACTAATGACCTTGTCTATAACAGCAAAGCAAGATTTCTACAATATCTAAAGAACCCACTAGGTATGGTTGAGTGACTGGAAAACTTAATATGCATACGTATTTCTCCGCAACAGGTATCATGTATGAATGCAATGAATTATGATAAATGCAAGGGTGCATGATTGACACACAAACGTGTGATCATTTGTAAAATTTTGATAGATTCATTACACTCTACTATGGAATGCAACACATGACAAATGCCTAAATGCAATATGATGATGTGAATGCATATATGAAAATGCAAACTACAAAAGCAAATGTTTTTGGATTTTAAGCTTTACCAATTTTTTTTGGACTTTTATATATTTTTCTTGATTTTTATGGATTTTGAGCTTCCATATTTGACCAAACAATGAGTACATGTCCTTGGATCTTTTAAGGATGACCAAATGGCGAGGAACTGCCTTTGGAGCTTTTACTTGACCAAGCTACTCAACAAAGAGCTTGGGGCATTTTGGGATGACCGAGCGGTTGAGACAAAACCCTCAAAGATTTTGGGTTGACCAAAGGGCTTACAGATGCCTTTGGTACCTTTACTTGACCAAGCTTCTTAATTCGAGAACTCAAAGCCTTTTGAGATGACCAAGCAGTTGTGGACAAACCCTCGAAGCTTTTGGGTTGACCAAAGGGTTTACAAATGCCTTTGGTGCCTTTACTACACTCTCAAGCATAGAACGCCTTAAGATAGATGATATTGAGAGGCTCAAGCTCTTCCACACCCTCTAGCAACGTTAGGTGATAGGACCTAGCCAATTAGCCCAAAAAATTTCTCGCATATCAGGCAACAAATTCAAATTTTTTTGGTTCTCTTTTAGCACAAGATCCCCAACTTCAAAGTCTCTCTATGGATTTTGACATTGTAAGCTCATTTTAATCACTCTTGATAAACGTGAATATGCTCGAGGGCATTCATGCAACGTTCATCGAGCAACATCAATTGATCAAGGTGAGCTTGTCGCATGGTGTTTTCATCGATGAACTCCTTCAATGCGACGTGCAACATTGGAATTTCCAACTCTAAGCGCATAATGGCCTCAGCACCATATACAAGTAAAAATGGTGTTGCACCAATGGGTGTTCGAATGCTAGTCTTGTAAGCCCATAATGTAAGGGGCAATTGTATATGCCAATCCTTGTGGTGTTCTTGCACTGTATTTTTCAAGATGGCTACCATAGTATTATTTGGGGCCTCAGCTTGCCCGTTTGCTTGCGGATAGTATGGAGTTTTAAAACTATGTTTAATGCGGTATTTAGACATTAAAACCTGCATAGTTTTGTTCTTAAAAGAAGTTCCATTATCCAAAATTATTTTGGATGGTATCCCAAAATGACATATGATATGATCAAGAATAAATTCTACAATGCAAGCTCCAGTGGTCATTGTAAGGGGAATGACTTCCACCCACTTTGTAAAATACTCAAAAGTCATGATAATGAATGTATGTCGACCTAACGATGGAGGAGAAATCTTGCCAATAAGATCTAGTCACCACTGAGCAAATGGCCAAGCCGCCTGAATGGGCTGTAAGTCTTATGATGGCAAGTGCGTAAGATTAGCATGATACTGACATTTAACATATTTCTTGACATACACATTGTAATCCTTCTCCATAGCGGGCCAATAATAACCCATGCAAAGGATGTGTTTGACGACAGCCATACCACTTAAATGGCCACCGCACGTACCATTGTGAGCTTTTGAAATTGCCCAAGATGACTCTTGGGTCTCAAGACATCGAAGGAGAACTCCTTCGTAGCTACGTCGATACAAAATATCTCCTATCAAGACATACTTATTTGCTTTCTATTTGAATGTGCATCTTGTAGCACGTGAAAATCCCTCTAGGATCATACCAAGTTTTAAGAAGTCTTGTATTTGCAACATCCAGCTTTGACAAGCCTCAGCTTTGACTGCTAATACGACTTGCTTCCCTTGCGTATTTAACTTTATAAATGCATACTAGAAAATAATCTTATGGTGAATGGTAGTACCACTCCCCATAGGACTTTGAGAAGTCAATGACTCCCAGGGTGCCTGCTTAAGAAAGTCTTCCGCTCTATGGAACCAATCAGCTGTTGGTTCCATGACAATCATGTTGGCTGACTCTTTGTTATCAAATTCTGCACACTCCACTGCTGGGTGCGAGAGTGTTCTAACATGGATGGTAGTAAAATCGATGGATGGATTCTAAGGGATCAATGACACCAAATATGCCATGGTTTTTGCAAACCTATTTGACAAACGAGGGATTTCCTTGATGTCATACCATTCAAATTTATCCAGATAAGTGGCAACAAGATCTTTGTAGGCTTTCAGTTCTAGACATCAACACTGAAAGAGCCCCTTAACTTGGTTAACTATGAGCAGAGAATCACCAAAAATATTCAATATTTTAATACCCATGGTGATGGCTACGTGGAGGCCCAAAAGTAGGGCTTTGTACTCAGCATTATTGTTGGTGTACAGAAAGTCTAACTTGAATGACAAGGGCATTGGAGGTCCTTGTGGCATGAAAAACACTATTCCTGCACCACCCCCTTGCTCACACTTTGAAATGTCTACGAACAATGTCATATCAGCATTATTCTCTGGTTCTTTAGGTTTGGGAGCTTCAGATATTACAAATACCGCATCATCTGGAAGCTCAATGGTTAGAGGCCTACTGTTGGACAGTGGTGCCTTAGCCATTTGATCAGCTATGACTTATCCCTTGATGGAATTTTGGTTGATGAATTGTAAATCGAATTCTGTCAATAGCATGATCCACTTTGTAGTACGTGTGTTATGATATGTCTTACTCATCATATACTACAAAGGATTCTATTTTGATATAACATATGTTGTATGACTTAGCATGTAATGTCACAATTTCTTAGTAGTGAACACCACTGCTATATAAAGCTTCTCAACATATGCATATCCTGAATCATAACTCACCAAGGTGCAACTGATGTAATATACGGCTTGCTCTTTGCCTTACACATTCTTTTTGGCTAACAAGGTCCCTAATGCAAAGTTGGTTACCAATATATATAGCAAAAAAGGCACATCCGGCCTTGGTGGAGCTAGTACTGGTGACGTTTCTAGGTATTGCTTAATCTCAACAAAGGCTAGTTTGTAGTCCTTGTCCCAATAAAATGTGACCCCATTGTGTAGCAGTCGATACATGGATCGACATTTATCTGATAATTAAGTGATGAATCACTTTATGGATGCTAATTTGCCCTGAAGGCTTCTTAGTTCTTTGATATTAGTGGGAGGACGCATCTCTAGAATAGCCTTGACCTTTGCTGGGTCTATTTTGATGATTCATTTAGAAATGATGAATCCCAAGAGCTTACCTAAAGTTACACCAAATACGCACTTCTTAGGATTCAACCTGACATTATGCTCTATCAGGCGATCGAAGACCTTCCTTAAGACCTCCACATGCTCTGCTTGCAGCAACAACTTAGCTAGTAAGTCATTGATATAATCTTCTAAGATTTTATGCATGTAGTCATGAAAGATATATGTCATAGCCCGCTGATATGTGACACCAGCATTTTTAAGACCGAATGGCATAACTTTGTAGCAAAATGTCCCCCATGGCGTTATAAATGTGATTTTATGTTGATCTTTGGGTTCAATCTGAATATGATTATATCAAGAAAAACCATCCATAAGGGAGAGCATTTCATGACCTACAGTAGCAGCTACCATAGCATCGATATTTGGCAATAGAAACGAATCTTTGGGTGTTGCCTTATTGAGATCTCTAAAATCTGTACAAATATGAACCCTTCCACCTGGCTTTCCTATGGGTACCATATTAGACACCCATTCTGGATAGTCGATGGAGATGACAAACTCTATGTCCAACAACTTTTGCAACTCGTATTTTACCATTAAGGCTACTATTGGATGCATTTTTCTGAGTTTTTGCTTGACTGGCTTCTTCGACAGACCTAGCGAAAGGTTATGAGTAACCAATTTTGGATCTAGTCTCGACATGTCTTTGTAAGTCCAAGCAAAGAGATCAGGTCTCTCTTTCAGTAGAGGGATGATGCTATCATGCTTATCCAGAGTGAGACTCTCTCCAAATCTAACCTTATTTGGATTGGTGGGATCTTTACTGATATCCACATCGAAGGTTTTCTCTACTGACATATGTGATCCCTCCTCAATATGGTGAGGTGTAGGAATCATATGGATGTCATCATTCGGGTCCATATGTTCCTCGTGGGAAGCACCCTTAGCGTGATAAACATCATAAGCATAGCCTGGTACAAAATGAAACGGTTGTAGCATTTCTTCATTAGAGAAGAAATCTTTAGGCTGGACCAGCGAGTCAGCGTGATCCCAATTGATAGCATCCATGTTCAGATGCAGTGGTTTGTATGGATCTACTATATTACGAAGTGGAGTGGTCAAATCAATGGAGACCATACTAATGAAATGGAATTGATCTCTAGAACCACAAAAAAAAATCTATATCTGAAGCGTAGCTTCTGTACCCAAGATCTGGCTCGGATGGTACGGGCACAAACTGATCCTCTCTATGGGATGCCCGTATAATTGTATCCTCTCGGTGCACTAGCTACAAAATGGGATCTCTCGACTCAAGGAGCTTCATGTACGTAGGTGGATGGGGAAAGAGTTCCTGATACCTCTCTTCGAGCTCTCTTCTTTCCCTTAGGTTGCGATGGAGATTGATTTCCCGATGCAAATTTGTAGCTGTAATAGGTGGGGGACCTTGAGGTGGAGGCCTATTACATAGGCAACGAGGTCCCAAATAGGACATCTCCAACGAATCCTCATAATCACTGTACAAATATAATCTGTCACTTCCCCCCTCTTCTAATGGGTGACCTGCCAAATGTGGCCCCATGTATCTGATTCTACAGTCACTATCATCATTATCCAGATAAATCTAATAAAATGATCATATATATGATACTACCGCATAAATTGGTTCTACTTCTTCCTCAGAGCACTCAGTGTTGGGAGGGACTTCCTCCATAACATGCTCTGATTCCCTAGGCAATAAATATTATGGACACACAAGCTTGGAATCGGTCCTCTCATCTACATCACTATGGTCACTACCATGGATGGACCACTCTATTGTGTCTATGAACGATGGGATATTAGCTGGGTGAGGCCTTAAATAGGCCTCATCTATTTCATATTTATAATCATTATCGACTATGAAGCGCTCATTCGTCTCTTCCACTTGTTCCATAGGAAGCATATGGCGTATAAACGTAGATCCTGGAAAGGTCTACTCTATTTTCTCCTCATATTGATCATCATTTGAGGACTCATCATCTGCATCGTAACTAGGTCCACTTATTTCGGAGGCAGACTCATCTCCATCATCATCACAAATATCTCCTAACTTGAGATCGCCTACAGTAGTGGGGTTAGTCCCTACATACCAGTGTCGTCGGTAGCACTACGGATTTGGTTACCCAGGTTGCCTCTAGGGTTATCCTCTAAGGGCCCATCATGATATGAATTGGGTGGCCCTATGGTAACAAAGGATGTCATCTAGTGAGTCCTCCAATAGCTAGAAGGATTAGGGTGATATGGATTAAAATCCACATCATCCCCCAGACTCAGGTACATACGATCTAAGGATGCAGCAAGCAAATCATCATGATCTTGTACCTATAACCCTAACTTGAACCTATTAGTAGCTAACTAATAATGAGGTTCAAGTGGAGTCCTACGTCCTTGTTCAAAAAAACCAAGGTCGTATCCATGCCAATGATACAACTCGAAAATGTGCATGGTGTATTCTGGGTTGGATAGATAGCACACATTCACAGTGAATGGCTCGTCATCATCCTCATCTATGGACATTCTAGTGGGCACTTGATCTAGCCCTGTGTAGGCAAAGTTTTTTTGGTTGGGTGGCTCACCCAATGACACTATAGATCCAATCATAAATCGATGGGCATGCGGTCGGCCCATCTCTTATGTAGTCTGCAGTATAGGTTTGAAAGTAACATTTTGCACAAGATACTCACCCAACCCTATACTAGCTAGATGAACGGTCACCTGCGGTGCAGATGACCCTGCTGAAGATGCAGGAAAAGTAGGCTAAGGTTCCTCTTCGGCTTTGTCTTGAGGTTCTTCCACATCCATGGGAGTGGGAGTCTAATTGGTGACTGGTCCAAGCATATGATCTTCTACTTTCTTACCCAATTTTGCCTTTAGCTTTTCATCTTGCTGATGCATTGCCGATGCAGTCATTTTTAGATAAGTTGCAGTCATATGCTCAGATCTACGTGATAGATGTCGATGGTTGAACATGAGCTACTGGTTTACCTCTTGGAATATTAGCTGGTGAAACAGGCCAGATATCCAAGTGGGTCAACAAGAGTACAAACCCCCATGCAAATCTGCTAGGTTCACAAACTTGAATGGTTCTTTGTCTGAGGACACTACGTGAACTTGTCCCTCATGAATGTAATTCACGCATTGATGCAAGATAGAGGGGACACAACGCATTTCACAAATCCAAGGTCTTTTAAGTAGAATTTTGTACTGCATGGTGCCCTCTATCACGTGGCACATCACAGAGATGGTCTTGAGTCCCACCTGAATAGGTAGAACAATTGTACCAACCATCAAGCATAGTGCATCATTAAATGCTCTCAACATAAAGGTGGTAGGCACAATGTGTGATTTGGGTAACTTGAGATGGCTCAATGCCTTGGTCGTAATTATATTGATCAAGGACCCAGTGTCGATCAAGACCCTTTTGAAAGGCATATAGTTAACACACACGATAATATGCAATGGCAGGTCAGCTGTAATAGTAGGAATCATCTTCACTTCATGATCATAAAATTGTATCGTGGGTTCTTGACATTGTTGTACATGTCCCATGAAATTTGTAAATGCATGTGCATCTTGGGACTATACCTCAATGGACCTCAAAATGTCCATCAGAGTCTCCCTATGTCTAGGGGACTACTGAATAAGCTCATATATTGACAACTTTGCAGGAGTTATCTACAGGTTCTGAACTAACCTGCTCTTTATGGTCACCACTGGTCTAGTTGGTGGGCCTGGAATGTTCTGAGCTGGCCGTTGACTCGGCATAGCTTGTATTCTAATGGGAGCATGAGGTTGATTTGGTTGATCTTACCTCATGTGTCTAGTAACAATATTGACCATACCTACGAACCCCTAGGTAGGTGGTTCAATTCTCACTTGATTGACCTGGCCGACGCTGTTACGAGGCACCTCGTGATTAGGTAGTGGATTCTTGACAATCCCAAAGTTTCTGTTGTTCGACACCTGTGGATTACCTAGTACTACAAGCTCTCCTTTTTCTATCATGTTCTACACAATGTGTTTGAAGGACCAATATGTCTTGATATCATGGCCTTTCACTCTGTGGAATATGCAGAATAGATCGTCTTGATGCCACTTTGACTTTGGCACATTCAGATCTATTAATTTGACCTTGGCCAATCATATGGCCTTGGCCTTGCATAGTTGATGGAAAATCGAAGTCATCGATTATGTCAGAGGTATGAACTGACGAGGTGGGCGCTCTTCTCTGTTTGTGCCCTTATAATTGTTTTTATGTGTCTCATAATGCATAGGAGGAGGTTGGGCCTGATAATTAGGCTTTTGCTATCCCTTGTCCTCTCCTCAAAGATTTAGTACTACTTGATTCACGTGGGCCTTCTTGCCTTGTTGCTTCGTAGTGCTTTTTTTAAACCCATATTTGTTGGTCTTGATCTTCAAGTTGCCTTCTTGCAACTTGATGTCCTCAATCACCTTGGCTTGCACCAAAGCTTCCTCGAATGTAGCACACTACTGCAGCTGCAATAGTAGTGAGATGTGCTTGGCACAACTCTTTGTAAACATTCAGGTTAGTTCTACTGTAGGAATAGGGAATGGCAGCTTTGCCATTATTCTATGCCATATCTTTTCGTATTATCGTCGTGTTGAGCTAGCACAGCCAAATCGAAAAGGTTGGCCTATTTCTTGACTCCAAATGAATAGCGTTCAAGAAATGCATCAGCTAACTGCTCGAAACCAATAATATTGTGTTTCTTCAGCTGATTGAACGACTCTCAGGCCAGACCATAAAGTGTTGTAATGAGGGTGTGCAACAACAAGGCATCATGACTCTCTATCTGGAAACAAGCATCCAAAACATTCGTAACATGCTCTTGGGCATCCTCATCACCTTTGAATTTTTCTAACCTGGGCATATCAAAATGCTCGGGATATGGAGGCATAGGCACCGAGGGGTCTAGAGGTTCATTGTATATCTTCCTTAGTGTCAACTTTTGCATATTTGTGCCTTGTCTCTGTTGAGCAAGGTGCAACAACAATATTGTCATTGTTGTCAACACAGTCAGATAGATCTATTGATGCAAGTGGACAGGAAGTTCAAAAGCTATTCAGATGCAGAAGACAGGAGTTCAAAGGTTATTCAGAGTATGTACAGTGATTATCCAAGAAGACCGAAGTGCCCCATTTGCAAAAGATCAAAGAAAAAGACAAGTAAGAAAAGTGTCGCGATATCGCGACATATACAGAAGGCAAAAACTGTCACGATTTCACGACATGTTGGAAGAGAGAGAAGAAGCAGGAAAAACTGTCATGATTTCGTGACATGTTGGAAGAGAGAGAAGAAGCAGGAAAAACTGTCATGATTTCGTGACATGTTGGAAGAGAGAGAAGAAGTAGGAAAAATTGTCACGATTTCACGACATGTTGGAAGAGAAAGAAGAAGTGGAAAATTGTCGCGATTTCGCGACATGTTGGAAGAGAAAGAGAAAGCAGGAAAAATTGTCACGATTTCGTGACATGTTGGAAGAAAAAAGACAAGTGGAAAAACTGTCACGATTTCGTGACATGTTGGAAGAGAAAGAGAAAGCAGGAAAAACTGTCACGATTTCGTGACATGTTGGAAGAGAAAAAGGCAAGTGGAAAAATTGTCATGATTTCACGACATGTTGGTAGAAAAAGAGAAGGCAGGAAGAAGTGTCACGATTTCGTGACAAGTTCAAAAAGAAAGAAAGTAAGAAAAGTGTCACGATTTCGTGACATGTCACATTTTCGTGACTCAAAAGTGTAGGAAGGAAGAGAATGAAAAAGTGTCACGATTTCATGACATGTCACATTTTTGTGACTCAAGAAAGAGAGGAAGTGTAGGAAGAGAAGTGTCACGATTTGTGAAGAGGTGTCGCGATTTGATGACAAAAGGAAGAAGACTTGAAGGAGAAGTGTCACGATTTCGTGACAAAGAGAGAGTATTTTGAAGAAGTGTAGATTTCATGACAAAAGTAGAGAAGAAGACTTCAAAGAGAAGTGTCACGATATCGTGACATGTCGCATTTTCGCGACTCAAGAAGGGCAGGCAGGCAGAGTAACAGAAGTGTCATGATTTCATGACAAAAGAGTAGAGAAAGCGTACGGAGGTGAAAGTGTCACGATATCGCGACATGTTGCATTTTTGTGGGCCTAAGCAAAGAAAAAGAGGAGAGAGAAAAAGATGTCGCGATATTGTGACATGTTGCATTTTTGTGGGCCTAAGCAAAGAAAAGGAGGAGAGAGAAAAAGGTGTCACGATATCGCGACATGTTGTATTTTCGTGGGCCAAAGCTAAGAGAAAGAGGAGAGAGAAAAAGTGTCGCGATATCACGACATGTATTTTCATGGGCCAAAGCTAAGAGAAAGAGCAAGGAGAAAAAGTGTCACGATATCACGACATGTATTTTTACGGTTAAGTTGAAGCCGATGAAGACCTTTGCAACCGACTAAGTTTAGGGTTTGCAGCCGACTAAGATTAGGGTTTACAGCCAACTAAGATTAGGATTTGATCATGAAAATGTTGTTATAAAAGGAAGGTTGTTTGAAGAGTTAGTGGTGTCGATGTGTGCGAAGTTCGGTCATAGTGCGCAGAGTGCAAGTCATGTCGAATCGTGCTAAGTGCAAAAATCATAAAGGAAGTAGAGTGCACAAAAGGGAGAAGATGATCGTTCGACTGTGATGCAGTAGATTGTGCGAAGTGATTTCGTAGAGAGAGCAGAGTGCGTAGAGTTCGCAAAGGTGAAGCAGACTAGTCAGGATCTTGTAAAAGTGAAGGTATCTTTCTGTTAATCTTCTAGATTCATAATTCAAGTCCAGGTTGTAGCTTGGCATAAGGGGTTGGTGCTCCTTCTAGTGGGTGTTGGTAAATCAGGGGTTGGTGCTCCTTTCTGTTGGTGCAGATAAATAAGGGGTTGGTGCTCCTTCCAGTGGGTGCTGGTAAAGTGATTGTAAAGTTGTTGCTTTGCAAAGGCTGGATTTGGATGGTAGTCCAAGCAGTCATTTTTGAGGAGTAGCCACATTGGTGAACCTCATTAAATCTTGTGTTGTGTGATGCTCTTTTGTTATTCTTGTTGTATCTTGTAATAAGTTTTAATTGTTGCTGTTTTAAAGAGCTACACTGATTCACCCCCCTCTCAGTGTCATTGTAAGACTAACAATTGGTATCAAAGCTAAGTCCATGTACAAGCTTAACCAGCTAGGGTGATCTTGGAAGTAACACAATGGCAGGTGGTGAAGGCTTCTCATCAAACAAAGCACCATTGTTTGACGGATCTAATTACTCATTCTGGAGAATCAGGATGCAGACATATCTCTATGCTTTGGGATATGACATCTGGGATTCTGTAGTTAGTGGATACACAATTCCCATCACTCCTCCAAAAGAGGCTGACGAAAAGAAATTGTTTGATAGTAACTCAAAAGCAACGAATGCTATCTTGTGCGGATTAGCAGACAGTGAACTAGTGAAGGTCATGAACTGTAAATCGGCAAAAGAAATATGGGACAAACTGAGGAGTATTCATGAAGGAGATGATAAGATCAAGGAGGCCAAGTTACAGACACATCGAGCTCAGTTCGAAGCTTTGAAGATGAATGACGATGAAAACATTGAGGCATATATGCTGAGAGTTAATGGAATCATTAATGCGATCAGAGGGCTCGACGAGGATATTGGAGACTCTGTCGTCGTAAAAAGGTACTAAGATCTCTTCCTCAAAGGTTTGATTCCAAAGTCTCAACGATAGAAGAAGCTAAAAATCTAAATTATTTCAGTATAGATGAGATGTATGGTTCTTTGACTGCATATGAGATGAGGATAGGAAGATCTAAACCCATAGACAGAGAAGCGGCTTTTAAAGCCCTTAAAAATAAAAACACAAAACAAGAGTCCGAAGAAGAAGAGACATCAGATGAAATGGAAGCAAACTTTGTTAGAAAACTGAAAAAGGGAAAAGGAAAATACAGAGGGAAGCTACCATTTAAATGTTTCAACTATGGAGGGGTTGGGCATTTTGCAACTAAATGTCCACTTAAAGAGAAGAACAAAAATGATGAAGGATCGCACCAAGAAAGAAGTGACTGGAAGATGAAAATGAATTTCAGAAAAGGCAACTTCAAGAAGAAAAGTTTCATCTCCAAGAATGTCAGCTCATCAAAAAATAGCTCCGGTGAAGAGTCTAAAGAAGAAAAAGATGAAGCTCTTTTCATGGCATTTGAAGAAGTTAAATCAGAAAAGGAAGAAGGAGTGACCTCTGAAGTTTGTGGTGAAAACCTTGAGGCTGAAGTAGATCTAGAAGGTGAATTGATCTCTGCACTTGAAGAGTGGAAGATAGAAAAGAAAAAGAATAAGAAACTTTCAAGAAAGCTTGAGGATGCAAATGGAATCATAACCAGTTTAAAAGTACAGATAGAAGAATCTAAGAAAATCTCCGAAGATCTCGAAGTGCAAATAACAATGAAAATAGATTATTGCAGCAAGCTAGAAGAAGAGATTGTTGGTTTAAGAATGCAGCTAGAAGAGATGAATAAGAAAATTAAGTGTTATCACAAACGTGAAGAAAGTTCTATGAAGCTGGATAAGATCATAAATGACCAAAGGCCTGCAGGCATCAAATTTGGTCTGGGCTTCATCGAAGGAGAATCGTCATGTGGATCAAAGGGCAGAAATGCAGAATCCATAAAGAATGAAGATAAGAGACAGGTTGATCAAGGAAAAATGTCTCATGCAAAAGAAAGCATTAATGCCAGGCACAAAAGGAGAATTGACAATGATGGATTCATCAATGTCACACATCAAAGAAGAAGAAGACCTATGGCTCCTACGGCAACATGGCAAAGACCATCACCCAGGTTCAATTATCCTTTCTCTGGCTTCTATTTTAAATGCAATGGCTATGGACATAAAATCTCAGACTACAAATATAATGTAAGACCAAGGAATTTCACCAGTAGAAATGCTTTCTCTCCTTTGATGAATTATACAGTAGAATGCTATAACTGTCATAATTTTGGACACATTGCAAGAAATTGTAGAAGTACAATTGCATCAAATCAGTTTCAGGGAAGAAAATTTCAATCAAACAGGATGAGTCAAAATAGAAAACTTCCCGTAAAACATGCACAAGCTATTGATAAGGGAAAGGCAAAACAAGAGCTCAAATCTACTATCAAAACAGAGTGGAAAGAAAAGGAGCGTCTCAAGGAAGAAAAGGAATCCTTAATAGTTCAAACAACATTTAAAGCACAGAACAAATATGTACCATGGATACTTGATAGTGGATGCTCCAGTCATATGACAGGTGACAAACAGAAGTTTGAGAAGTTACAGAAATATGAAGGTGGATCAGTAAAGTTTGGAAATAATGATGGAGCTAAGATAGTCGGCAAAGGCTCAGTTAAAATCAGTGATGGAAAGATTAAGTCAGAAGAAGTCTTGTTTGTGGATGGGTTGAAACATAACTTATTGAGTGTAAGTCAGATTTGTGATAAAGGTCATGAAGTAGTTTTTATGAAGCAGGGTTGTGAAGTCAGAAAAACAAACAGTGGAAAATTGATAGCAACAGGATCAAGGACATCTGGTAACCTATACACGCTCTCAGAGACTTCAAAAGGAACTTGTTTTATTGGACAACAAGAAGAAAATTGGTTGTGGCACAAGAGACTCGGTCATATCAGTTTTGATAATCTAGTAAAAATCACCTCAAAAAGGGCAGTGAGAGATATTCCAATCATCAGCAAACCTGCAAACAACATTTGTGCTTCATGCCAAAAGGGGAAGCAAACTAGAGTCTCTTTCAAAACAAAAGAATACTACACAAGCAAACCTTTGGAACTAATACACACTGATTTATGTGGACCCATGAGAACACAAAGCATAAATGGTGATAAATATTTTATGTTGTGCATTGATGATTATTCCAGAATGACATGGATATTTTTCTTAAAGCATAAATCAGAAGCTTTTGATATGTTCAAGATTTTCAAAAACCAAGTTGAGAATGAAACAGGAAAGAGGATCAAATGTTTAAGATCAGATAGAGGAGGAGAATTCATTTCAGAGGAGTTTACAGAGTACTATGAAAAATACGGTATCAAGAGACAGTTCTCAACAGCCAGGACACCTCAGTAGAATGGAGTGGTAGAAAGAAAGAACAGGACAGTGCAGGAAATGGCACGGACTATGCTGGCTAAAAGCAAAGTAGCAGACAGATTTTGGAAAGAAGCAGTCCATACTGCAGTGTATATCCAAAATAGGTACATGCTGAGAACACATGAAAGCAAAACTCCTTATGAGTTGTGGTTTCGAAAAAGGGCAACAACAAAATACCTCAAAGTTTTTGGCAGCAAATGCTACATCAAAAGAACTGAAGATAATCTCGGTAAGTTTGAAGATAGAGCGGATGAAGGTATTTTTGTCGGTTATTCATCAAAAAGCAAAGCTTACAAATGCTACAACAAAAGGCTAAAGAAAATTGTGGACAATGCCGATGTTAAATTTGATGAAGGTAGAGAACGAGTAATTAGCTATGAAACGAACTACCCAATTTATGAAGAGGTTATTGAAGGAGATGAGGAAAACAAAATGGAGAAGATACAAGACATTGACTCGGATGATTTAAGTTGTGATTCAAAAGTGGAAGAAAATAAGAAATTCAAAATAGGCAGCTGGCAGAAAAATCATCCTAGAGAGCAAATAATTGGAGACCCCAAAGTTGGTGTTCAGACAAGAAGAAGAGCAGTAAGTAACTACTCTCTACTATCCAGCATTGAACCCAAAAATGTTGATGATGCAAGCAAAGATGAAAGTTGGATGAAGGCAATAAATGAAGAATTAGATCAGATCGAGAAAAATGAAACTTGGGATTTAGTACCTAGACTTGCTAACAAAAATATAATCGGGACTAAATGGATTTTTCGAAACAAATTGAATGAAGACGGACAGGTAGTCAGAAATAAAGCAAGATTAGTTTGTAAGGGCTATGCACAAGTTGAAGGCATTGATTTTGAGGAAACTTTTGCACCAGTAGCTAGATTAGAGGCAATCAGAATGTTTCTGGCTTTAGCAGTCTACAAGAATTTCAAAGTTTATCAAATGGATGTGAAATCAGCGTTTTTGAATGGGAAACTTGAAGAAGAGGTTTACATTGAGCAACCAGATGGTTTCCAACTTGGTGATAATCCCAACTTCGTTTGCAAGTTGAAGAAAGCATTATATGGCTTAAAACAGGCACCCCGAGCATGGTATGCAAGGCTAGACAACTATCTCACCCAACAAAGGTTTAAGAAAGGTATGGTGGATAGTAATTTGTATGTCAAAATAGAAAATGGGCATCTTATAGTTCTTGTGGTATATGTAGATGATATCATATTTGGCGAAGGCAAAGATGAGTCATGTAAAGACTTAGCAAATAAGATGCAAAAAGAATTTGAAATGTCAATGATTGGTGAACTTTCATATTTCCTCGGATTGCAAGTTAATCAAAATAAGAAGGGCATATTTATTTCCCAAGTTAAATATGTGAAAGAGATGTTAAAAAAGTTCACAATGGAGGATTGTAAGCCAGTTAGCACTCCCATGATGACAGGTTGCAAGTTGAGCAAGGATGACAAATCTTCACCTGTTGATCAAACCATGTACAGATCTATGATTGGAAGCTTACTATACCTGACAGCTACCAGACCAGATATTTTGCAGGCAGTATGCATGGTAGCACGATTTCAGGCTAATCCCAAGGAGACTCATGTGACAACAGTAAAAAGGATTCTTCGGTATCTCAAGGGTACTATGGAATATGGGTTATGGTATCCGAAAGGTAAAGACTTCACCCTCATTTCGTATTCAGATGCAGATTGGGCAGGATGTGTAGATGACAGAAAGAGTACCAGTGGAGGTGCATTCTATCTTGGAGACAGATTAGTCGCGTGGCACAGTAAGAAACAAGAGTCAGTTTCTTTATCGACAACAGAGGCATAATATATTGCAGCGACAACATGTTGTACACAGGTATTGTGGATGAAACAAACCTTGAAAGATCTTGGTATTAGCTTCAGTGAGCCAATATCAGTTAAGTGTGATAACACCAGTGCCATTAACATCTCCAAGAATCCAGTTATGCATTCACGCACAAAGCACATTGCTATCAAATATCATTTTTTGAAGGAGAAAGTTGCAAAAGGTGAAGTTAAGTTGGATTTTGTTCCAACTACAAAACAAGTAGCGGATATCTTCACAAAACCATTGCCCAAGGAAGTTTTTGAGTACCTTCAAAATAAATTGGGAGTGGTCACACTTCCCAAGAATTGACTAGCTATAGGGATCACATTCTCAGGAGGGGCATTTAAGTATTTGATTATCTTTTTGCTCATGTTCATGATTTTTGCTAAGAGTAATGAATTGTGCCTGAGAATGTTGTGCATGGACTCAGGGGGAGTCTGCAATAGCCCTTTGGTATTATTGTCAAAGGGGGAGAAGAGTTACAGGAAAGTGCACATGTGTTGCCAACAATTCCAAAGGGGGAGATTGTTGAGCAAGGTGCAGCAACAGTATTGTCATTGTTGTCAACACAGTCAGATAGATCTATTGATGCAGTGGACAGGAAGTTCAAAAGCTATTCAGATGCAGAAGATAGGAGTTCAAAGGTTATTCAGAGTATGTACAATGATTATCCAAGAAGACCGAAGTGCCCCATTTGCAAAAGATCAAAGAAAAAGACAAGTAAGAAAAGTGTCGCGATATCGCGACATATACAGAAGGCAAAAACTATCACGATTTCGTGACATGTTGGAAGAGAGAGAAGCAGGAAAAACTATCATGATTTTGTGACATGTTGGAAGAGAGAGAAGAAGGAAAAATGCGATTTGAATGTTGGAAGAGAGAGAAGAAGAGAAAAATGTCACGATTTCGCGACATGTTGGAAGAGAGAGAAGTAGGAAAAATCACGATTTCGCGACATGTTGGAAGAGAAAGAGAAAGCAGGAAAAACTGTCATGATTTCGTGACATGTTGGAAGAAAAAAAGACAAGTGGAAAAACTGTCATGATTTCGCGACATGTTGGAAGAGAAAGAGAAAGTAGGAAAAATTGTCACGATTTCATGACATGTTGGAAGAGAAAAAGGCAAGTGGAAAAACTGTCACGATTTCGTGACATGTTGGTAGAAAAAGAGAAAGCAGGAAGAAGTGTCACGATTTCGCGACAAGTTCGAAAAAAGAGAACAAGTAAGAAAAGTGTCACGATTTCGTGACATGTCACATTTTCGTGACTCGAAAGGGTAGGAAGGAAGAGAATGAAAAAGTGTCATGATTTCGCGACATGTCGCATTTTCATGACTTAAGAAAGAGAGGAAGTGTACGGAAGCAGAAGTGTCATGATTTTGCGACAAAAGCAAAGAAGAAGATTGAAGAGGTGTCACGATTTGTGACAGTTTTGAAGTTTGAAGAAAGTGTCATGATTTCATGACAAAAGCAGAGAAGAAGACTTCAAAAGTAGAAGTGTCACGATATCGCGACATGTCACATTTTCGTGACTCAAGAAGGGCAGGCAGGCAGAGTAATAGAAGTGTCATGATTTCATGACAAAAGAGTAGAGAAAGCGTACGGAGGTGAAAGTGTCGCGATATCGTGACATGTTGCATTTTTGTGGGCCTAAGCAAAGAAAAATAGGAGAGAGAAAAAGATGTCGCGATATCGTGACATGTTGCATTTTCGTGGGCCTAAGCAAAGAAAAGGAGGAGAGAGAAAAAGGTGTCATGATATCGCGACATGTTGTATTTTCATGGGCCTAAGCAAAGAGAAAGAGGAGAGAAAAAAAGTGTCGCGATATCGCGACATGTTGTATTTTTGTGGGCCAAAGCTAAGAGAAAGAGCAAGGAGAAAAAGTGTCGTGATATCGCGACATGTATTTTCATGGTTAAGTTGAAGCCAACGAAGACCTTTGCAGCCGACTAAGTTTAGGGTTTGCAGCCGACTAAGATTAGGGTTTGCAGTCGACTAAGATCAGGGTTTACAGTCGACTAAGATTAGGATTTGATCATGAAAATGTTGTTATAAAAGGAAGGTTGTTTGAAGAGTTAGTGGTGTCGATGTGTGCGAAGTTCGGTCGTAGTGCGCAGAGTGCAAGTCATGTCGAATCGTGCTAAGTGCAAAAATCACAAAGGAAGTAGAGTGCACAAAAGGGAGAAGATGATCGTTCGACTGTGACGTAGCAGATTGTGCGAAGTGATTTCGCAGAGAGAGCAGAGTGCGTAGAGTTCGCAAAGGTGAAGCAGACTAGTCAGGATCTTGTAAAAGTGAAGGTATCTTTCTGTTAATCTTCTAGATTCATAATTCAAGTCCAGGTTGCAGCTTGGCATAAGGGGTTGGTGCTCCTTCCAGTAGGTGCTGGTAAATTAGGGGTTGGTGCTCCTTTCTGTTGGTGCAGATAAATAAGGGGTTGGTGCTCCTTCCAGTGGGTGTTGGTAAAGTGATTGTAAAGTTGTTGCTTTGCAAAGGCTGGATTTGGATGGTAGTCCAAGCAATCATTTTTGAGGAGTAGCCACATTGGTGAACCTCGTTAAATCTTGTGTTGTGTGATGCTCTTTTGTTATTCTTGTTGTATCTTGTAATAAGTTTTAATTGCTGCTATTTTAAAGAGCTACACTGATTCACCCCCCCTCTCAGTGTCATTGTAAGACTAATAGCCTCTATATTACTTTGACCTTATCGACCAAAACCTTATATGCCTCAGAAGATAAAAATTCCTCCCTAAGCTGATGTGGAGGTGGTCTAAGAGGTAATATCTTCTTTGGGGGATGTGGATGACGTGGCTCTTCCTCCTCCTCAACTCGATAACTCTTAAGATACTCCTGATTGTATCCATCTACATCTACATGTTCATGCTGCCTTAGTCTAAGATCATTGAGTGATGGCAGTCGATCCCTTTGTTGGGCACTGACATGAGTACGAGTGTCTCTACGCTCCTCATGCATATCGGCTAGGGACATAACCTTCCTATGCACATGAGCTCTATTATCCTTGGGAGGGTATAGGCCAACCTTGGCTAGTCGATCCTCCTACTCTATGCGCTCCTTCTAAGCTAGAAAACGCTCCTCGCGCATGCGCTGCTCATATAATCTCTGTCGTAGGAGCCTTTGCACTTGAATATTTTCATCTTCAATACGTTGCCTATCTAGGCGAACATCCTCCAATTGATCTTGGAGGAGTTGACATCTTTTATCAGATACCAGTCTATGTGATCTGTCGATCTGGTCGGCCATGGGAGGCCTTTGGTGTGTATGCTCTGTACGAGCTACCTTATGGGTTATGTACCCATTGTACAAATGTGCTGATGGTGGATGCATGACATGAGGGCACTTAGAAGCCTCTACATGCTCTCTAGTGCTCTTGATACAACTATCGCTACGTTCACTCAGAGCACGAGTGGGCAGAGCTATAGGCTTGTAGCCTAGCTGCTCAAGAACACTACCTAGACCATCTAACTGTCTAGACCTCCATCGCTCATGCGATGGTGTTCCATTAGCTCCCACCTTTGATATATCAATGGTGATATTACATGGTGGGCCACGCATGGGAGTATGGGTGGACCTATGCTCAAAAGTGAGCCTGTCCTCTTGCCCCTGAATGGGTAGATCTCTAGTCCATCTATACTCTGATTATGGAGGGTTAGAACCTCCTATGTACCTAGAACGTATGGGAACCAACTTGATCCCCTACACAACATATTCCTTAGCTGATCTCATGGATGCACGTGCAGTGTAGTCTTAGTAATGGCTTTGGAGTAGAGCATCCTCATGCTAAGAAGCTCTGCACTTAGTCCTGTGCCTAGAGGAGTGTAATGAAGCTCCTCTATCAAGGGTTCACTCAACGGGATCTCCCCATGTCGAGTTGTCACCTGTAATGCTCATCGAATGTCGTTCAGTTTGCTCATGTATATGAGGACTTGACACATGCTGCTATGAACCAGTTGGAGGTTGATCATGGGCATCGGTCCTAGACCTTTTTGGATCACCCCATGTGTTCATAATTTGTGTACCTAATTTCTAGATGTGTTTTATTATGCAAACTAGGTATACAAATGATGATTATCTCCTTTTAAATTTTTATTGTGAGCCCTAAAATATTTTATGTTGTTTTCAGATGTGTTGTATCAGTGTTGGAAACTCTCATGTGTTTTGAAATATTGTTGGATTTTATACTCAGTTAAATTGGCTTTCACCTGTATACCCGTAGCTCTACAACTTGGTGATGAAACCCAAGTCACGTAAACCAACCTATAATGTGTGGAAGTGAAACCCACACATGGTCAGGGGGCACAGGTCCTCCCATTTCCTCACCCATTTTCCCCCAATTAGCGTCATACCCTCCGAAGAGGAGTATATGCAAATTTTTTAGGGTACAAAAGGATCTTGGACCCGGTATGGTCTAGTAACACAAGGTACGTGGTATTTGGGCCAACAAATGGAAATTACGCCCACCATCATTGAACCCTACTAGTGGTTGGAGATGAAGCCCAACTCACTAGCGTTTAAGTGCCAGGTGGTGTGTGTGGTTCCTTTTACTTTGCAAAAATGACAAATGCATAATGATCATTCCTACATGATATGCATGCAAAGAAAGGAATGTTTCAAATTTATAAAGAATGCATGCTAATGTCCTATATGATATTTTTACGATGCAATTACAATGACATGGCCACTAATTGGGCCTCAAGCATGCAAATGACATGCAATATCTATCAAGGTCATTGTATTTAGGGGCAGATTGCACTCAAAGGTCTGCTATTCCCAACAATGCCTTTCTAATGAAAGGAAAATAGAAACAAACTAAGACTTGTTCATTGACTTTTTTTATTTAAGTTCCTAGTTTGCAACAGTTCAATGCTTTCTGGAAAAACACAGAGTAGAAAATTCAAAACATATAGTGAAATTGGGGCCTACCTTAGCTCTTACTCTATTGCCCATTGATTTTCCTGTTGTCTGCCTTTTCCTCTATTAACCACAGGTTCAATCTACGGGCTACAGTAGTGATTGCAGGTTACAACTATGGGCCAAAAAATAACCGCAGCTGAAAGCTATGGTTAGCATCTGAGATAAGAAAAAACCAATAAAAGTCAGAACTTAGGGCTAAAATTGGGGGCTCCCACCATGATCACCATCTGACCTAATCATGGAGCGTGCACCTAGCTACTGTATTGATCTATACCATCATGAAAGCATAAAGATTCACACAAGTACATAAATTGAACAAAAACAATGCACGTAAGGTTTCTTGTATTAATATTTGAATGAGCTTTGATTACAAAAATTCCCTCTTAGGGTCACTTGAAAGATGATACTGATATTACAATTGCCAATGCCCTTAATAGGGTAGGCACACTTATAGTGCTCTATTTATTAGTCATAAACTACCTTGGGGTGGAGCTGACCCCCTTCTTCACGATGTGGAAGGATTATGACATAAGCTCCTCTTGCACCTGTCTCCCTATGAACAAGAAACAACAGCACACGATTAAAAATATTGATAGCCTCTCATTATGAGGCACTTTAAGGAAATATGTATGTAAATGCCATTAAACTAGTAAAACAAGAAAACATAAAGAAAGACTTTAAACTATTCTAATTTGATCAAGAATTATACTATAACATGAAGGACATGAATAAGCAAAGGATGCATGGATCAAATATCAAGTTAGGAGCAATAAAGTGCATAAATGATCCAATATAATCCTACTTAATACAATGCATGAAATGACTAATTCCTACGGTCAGAGTTTCTCTAAAATTCAATTAAACCTATGAAAATACTAATATAACTAATCTATGCGGTCAAAAGCAAAGAAAGTAAGGTGATCAGTCACTTGTTGCAAACTGTAGCTATGGTGGATGATCTGCACTATGAACTATGGCTGACAGCCACGGTTTGACCTCTAATAGGTTTACCACCAGAATTAGGGGCAGTGGGCTTGACCTCCTTATCCAAGTTGATGTTCAAGGGTCACCTTTGTTGTCCTCTAACATATTTTGTGGTCAAATAATTGTGAAGGGCCTTCGTTTCATCATATTTGTGTTTCTTGAATCTCCTAGGAACCTAGGGCATCCATGGCTAATTGGTATTTAGGTGAATAACAAAGGGGCTCTCAAATGCACAAATTCAGTATGCAATTTGACAAGGCTTCGTTGTTCTCCTGATCAATTAACTCTCTCCCCTTTTCTCCCCATTTTGAGGGGGTATTTATAGCATGCCCCTAGGGCTAGGGGTGACTTCATGGAGAAGCCAATACTAAGAAGGGTGGTTGGGACAGTTGGGATGGAAGCCTCTAGAATATTTCATCCTTCAACTATCTCCTTCTAGATATTTTTGTTGTTCCAACCGATTTGGCTCGGATGGAAGGCCTAACTAAACTTTAGTTAAGACCGCAGGTCATAGTTGCGGTCCAGACTGCAGACTGTAGGTGTCAATCGTGGTTTAGACTAGATACCGCAGGACTGGGCTGCGATTCAGACTACTTAGGCCAAAATGCCTAAATTGAGTGGTTAGAACCACTGCTCTATATTAGAGTCTGTCCAATATCCTCCATATGGTTTTGTAGCATGTCCATATGAGTAGTCGCCCTTGACATGACGCGTTTTAGGTGTCTACACTTAGATTCGGTCATTTGAGTTTTAGTGGCCTAAATTTATTGTACAAAAAGCAAACGGTAAAAGGATTTCCACAAATAGAGCAACCTAATCAACCATGTGAAGGTTGAATTATAGGCAAGCAACATAGGGATGCATTTCCTGCAAGAAAATCATGGAGAGCTTCATAACCTTTGGAACTTGTGCATTCAAATATTTTTCGGCCTATGCAAATCAACTCATTAGAGAACAACAAATATTTTCGACATTCATAGATGATTTTAGCCAAAAAAACATGGGTATTCTTCCTGTAGCAAAAATTAGAAGCATTTGGCATATTTTAGGATTTTAAGGCATTAGTTAAAAAACAAAGTGGTTATTATGTAAAAACATTAAGAATAGATAGAGGATGTGAATACATCTCAAATGAATTTCATTGCTTTTGCAAGGAACATGGAATTAAGAGATAATTAATAGCCAAATATACACCTCAAAAAAATGGTGTTGTAGAAAGGAAGAATAGGACCATAATGGAGATGGCAAGGAACATGCTAAAGGAAAAATCATTACCTAATGTATTTTGGACAGGATTTGTAGCGTGTTTAGTTTAATTGCTAAACAAGTGTCACACAAAGAGTGTCAAGGATGTAATCCCATAAGAAGCATGGATAAATAAGAAACCAAGTGTTGCACATTTAAGATTCTTTGGGTGCATAGCCTATGCACTCATTCCAAAAGAGAAGAGAAGAAAATTGGATGACAGAGAGAAAAATTCTTTTTTATTGGATATAGTGAACAATCAAAGGCTTATAAATTGTATAATCCTATTACAAAGAAATAAATAGTAAGGAGAGATTTATAATTTATTGAAGATGAAGCTTGGAATTGGAACACCAAAGCAGGTTAGCAAGGGACAACAAGCATTGAGATGGAAAATTTGAATAGAGAAAGCACAAATCAACCCTTAGCTTCAACCAATAGCACCAATGTAGGTAGCAACCTTTCATCATTAAACTCACCATCAAGTGCAAGAAAAATGATCATTTTTCCATCATGAGAGCACCTTCAAATCCAAGGAGCTTACAAGAACTATGAGGTAACAAGAACTAAAATTGAAGATGAAGAGCATGCTAATTTTGCTTTATTGTTAAATGTGACCCTATTTCCTTTGAAGAAACAATTAAAAACAACAAATGGATGAAATCCATCAATGATGAAATTGATGCAATAGAGAAAAATCAGACTTAGGAATTAATGGATCTTCTAGCAAGAAAAAAACCATAGGTGTAAAATGGGTAAATAAAAAAAAAATTAATGCCAAAGGTGATGTAGAAAGACATAAAGCAAGGTTGGTCGTAAAAGGATACTCACAAACATTAGTTATTGATTATCATGAATTCTATGCACCTATAGGAAGGATTGACACAATAAGGATGATTCTAGCATTTGCAACACAAAAAGGATGGAAAGTCTACCAAATGGAT
The DNA here is from genome assembly GCA_028583015.1 of Wollemia nobilis. Classification (NCBI taxonomy): domain Eukaryota; kingdom Viridiplantae; phylum Streptophyta; class Pinopsida; order Araucariales; family Araucariaceae; genus Wollemia; species Wollemia nobilis. The sequence continues at coordinate 3,114,704 of JAQPPZ010000755.1, read as the reverse complement.
GTCAAATCTGCTTTTCTAAATGGGGTTTTGGAAAAAGAGGTCTACATGGACTAGGCACCATTTTATGAGTTGGAATGGCAAGAAGGAAATTTTTATGAACAAAAAAAAGGCCTTGTATGAACTTAAAAAAACAACTAATGCATGGTTTAAACACATTGATTCTTATTTTCATGAAAATGACTTCATCAAGTGCACATATGAGCACACTCTCTACAATAAGACAAATGAAGAAAGAGAAATGATAGCAATCTTCTTGTATGTAGATGACTTGATTTATATTGGCAACAACAATATGTTGTTTGATGAGTTTAGAGATGCTATGAAGAGTGAATTTGAAATGATAAATTTAGGCTTGATGAAGTATTTTATTAGTTAATGCAAGCAAGAAAAATGATTCTAAGGTATTTCAATGGAACCAAAGACAATGGGATATTTTATGCAACATCAAACCAGTTTGAACTTATTGGGTATACATATAGTTATTGGGCTGGAAAAATTAATGATAGAAAGAGCACTTCAAGATATATATTTCATCTTGGATTAGATGTAGTCTCTTTGTCATCGAAGAAACAACCTATTTTTGCACTTTCAACTGTTGAAGTAGAGTATGTAACTACCATGTAAGTTGTGTGTTAAGCAATATGGCTCAAAATAATTCTAGATGAGTTGAATCAAGTATAGGAAGCAACAACTAAAATATTTTGTGACAATAATTGAGCCATAACATTGTCTAAATATCTAGTGTTTCATGGACAAAGAAAACACATAGACATCAAGTTTCACTTCATCAAAAAGCTAGTAAAAAATGAAAAAATCATGTTGAAGTTTTGCTAATCAAAAAAGCAAGTTACAAACATATTCATAAAAACCTTGAAGATATTTTGAAAGGTTGAAAAAAAATTAGGTGTCTTATTTTTTTTAGAAATTTTTCTTAAAGGAGGGTGTTACAGTTATTTCATATTAGCTCGCCTATAGAAAGCTTCTCCATATTAGAAATAATATTTATTTTGTGCTTGTTTTAATGTTTGTCCTTTGTTTAATTTTAAAATTTTTTGTGTCTGACAAGAAATTAAATGTTCACACCTCTTTTGTTTGAAGAAGGTCAAATAATAATGAATAACACAAGCTTATACTGATGGGGGGAGGGGTGAACAATATAAGAGCACTTTTTACTTTTCTTTTCAAATCAATATTATGCAGTGTATATATAGCAGTATCAATAGCAATAATCAAAGTAATGCACAAAACACCATACACAATAGAGACACATATTTAACGTGGTTCACCCAAATATGGATACCTCCATAGAGAAAATATTTCTTCTAAATATTTCTCAAATGATCTTTTGGGAATCCTTTCCAATTACAATATTTATGGACCTATGTCCAAATGAGATGTTGATCCCCTAAATCTGGTTTGTGGATCTCTATCCATAGGAGAACTCTTTCTCCTCTGCTCTTGATGGTGATCCTCTAGAAGACATTGCCTCCACTACACTGACTGGTGGATCTCTCTCCACTTGAAGACTCTTGTCCTCACTTAGAAGACCTGTCCTCAATGTCCTAGCTGATGGATCTCTATCCACTGGAGAATATATCCTCTCTATCCTGTCACCTCCAAAGGTCTATCTCAATGATGTACTAAACATAGTCAAGTCGGTCTAGCACAACTCTACTCAAATCTTGCACTAAACACAATCCATTCGTTCTAGCACAAGTCCACTCAAATCCACACTAAACACAGTCCAGTCGGTCTAGCACAAATTTACTCAATCTCTCTTTTTGGTCTGGCACAAACCTGTCCTCAAATATGCACCAAACTCTACTCTCAAATCTACACTAAACACAGTCCAGTTGGTCTAGCACAAATTTGTCTTCAATATCTATCCTCAAGCCTTAACTCAAGGCTTGAATCAACTCTGCTATATATTCCCCAAACTTAACTCAAGGTCTGAACAAAGCAATCAAATCTGCTCTCAAGTCTTCTCAATGACTTGTCTCAAATCTTCTTTGCAATTTTCCACAAAAGCTCACACCAATCTATCCACAAGTCCTCTGTAGAACCTACTCAAATATGCTCTACAAGTCCTCTCTAGAACTTGTTCAAATCTATTTAACAGGTCCACACAGAACCTGTCCAAATATGCTCAATAGGTCCACACATAACCTGCTCAAATCTGCTCAGCAGGTCCACATAGAACCCACTCAAATCTACTCAACAAGCTCACATAGAACTTGTCCAAATCTGCTCAACAAGCTCACACATAACTTGTCCAAATCTGCTCAAAAAGCTCACACAGACCTTGTCCGATCTCATAGAAACATAAAGAGAATTGTTAGAGACTCAATATGTTCTATACTCAATGCTCAATCATTTTCTCAACTCAAATAAATCTCATAGAAGCATAAAGAGAATTTTTAGAGACTCAATATGTTCTATTCTCAAAACTCAATCACTTTCTCAACTCAATATCATAGAATCATAAAGATAATTGTTAGAGACTCAATATGTTCTATTCTCAAAACTCAATATCAACTCAAATAAAAATATAGTATACTTTTTTTTATGGAACTTGATCAATCACTTCATACATCCGCTTGACTAGGCTTAATCAACTCTACTCAACCAATCTCTTCAAGAAACAACTCTTTCTTTCAAACCCTAGTCCAAGCATGTAAACACCAACTCAAAATGTTTCCAACAATGCTCAACAACAAATCTCACATAACAATGATACTCATGTTATTTTCAAACTCAAGTCTAAGTCCTTTGCATAACAACTCACTTCAACAACAATGCTCATAAAACATTATTCTAATAACAATGATACTCATGTTCTTTTCAAACCTAACTCAGGTTCTTCACATAACCAATGGCTTCAACAACAATGCTAATAATACAAGGTTTTTAATCACAACTCTTAATTCAGAAAACCTTGAAGAATTAAATCAACCACTTTCAAAAAGTAAACCCTAATCAAATCCTTTTCACTCCAAACTTAATTTTCAAAACAGTAATCAATCAACTCAACCAAGAATGAATTTTCCCATACCTTTTGTTTGACAATTAGTTGGTCTCACAAATCTGCCACACTCATAATTACTTCTTTGCCAATCTCAATAAGGGTTAGAGGATAATTTTCTTCAACAAACATATCACAAAATATAATATCAAAATTACACCTTATCACTCCAACTTGATTAGTAATCAATATCCTCACAATAATCACAAAAATCCTTAATTCAAAATAACATACTACCCACAAAGTCTTAATATTTTAATATTCCACAATAGCAATTTAAGACTTTTAAAAATAAAAACATAATTCTCCTTATAACTCCTAAAGATAATTCTTAACTACCACAACTTTATTACAAAGTAACCTTTCCAGACTCGACCACTAACAACCTTATACCTCCAACTTAGGCATTTAATTAAAATTAAAATTAAAATATTACCTTTGCCTTTGGAGGGAATCGAACCCTCAATGTTGCCCCCTATGAGCACCTTAACCGTGGCCAAATTTTTCGTACAAGCCAAGCACTTTTTAAGATTAACGAAGCACCACATGCTTCTTAATATCCACTCTCTCCTTCTGCCTTGGTAAAAGAACATGCGTCGTAGGTGCTTCACTCAACACACCTCACGATGCACCTACTGTGATTTTAACACGAACTCCCTTGCAAGCCAGTACTTTTACACTTTCCAAAATGCCACTAGTCCACATTGTCTTATGCAACTTTAAAAATTGAAGCTTCCTCCTTTCAACACTTTGTTGTCATGTTTTTTGCATACACTCACGAGCTCTTATTTTCGCAGGTCAATCTTTTTTTACTTTCGAGCAAGGATAATAAATTTAAACTTTAGGCATAGTATTTATATGCTTCCTCCATTAATTTGAAAACGTCGGTGCTTTCCTTGTTGTTTTCTATGACGTCGACGGAGATCATAAAGGCTTTGAATACCTTTGGTCTTAAACCCAACCTTTGGGTTTATTAAGATATCTTTAGACTTTATAAAACCCACTCTTTGCATTATAAAATATTATAATAAAAATTATAAATATTTTATTTGGGTTTTCACCATGGCACATTTAATATTATAATAACCATTATTATAATATTATACCTTTGATAAAGTACCTTTAATATTTATTTATAAAATGTAAATTCTCATTGAATTTAAATATTTATAAAATAAATATTATAACTCCTTTTTAACTTCTTTCTTTTGCACTGTTTCACTTAATCTTTGGACTTCTTCCTGGATATCAAATAACCATTTTATTCCCTTTGTTTCCTACTAAAATATTTGGTATCAATTATGACTTTTTCTGGTGACATCAATGACACCTTTGACTTAGGGACTCAAAATATCCAAAAATATCCCCCTTTGTCATTGATGGCAACCCATACTCTTCTTATCAAAATATGACCTTTATTTTTATTTTTCTCCCCCTGGCTCAATGCTCTCTCAACTATCAAATATCTCCCCATTACAAAAATCTCTCCCCATTTGAAATTAATGGCAAAGGGTCACCTTTGGGGCTCGAGGCTAATAATGAGCCTCTTAGCTTAGCCCCTCCCCCACCTCCTCATGAGGTGGTTAATTCTGGGGTGGGAGTATTTCTACTCCTCGAAAGCACTATTCTTTACCTTTATTCTTTTCTAAGTTTCCTAAATCCTCTAACTATTTATATCCAAGTCATCATCCTTGTTCCTATCATCATTCATGTTCCTGTTCCTGTTCCTGTTCCTGTTCCTGTTCCTGTTCCTGTTCCTGTTCCTGTTCCTGTTCCTGTTCCTGTTCTTGTTCACATCTAGGTTCCTATTCCTGTTCTCATCCATGTTCCTATTCTTGTTCATACCTTTTTCTAGAATGTCTGATCTACACCACTTTACTGTGTGACCATCATTATTGCACTTAGAACACTTAATGATATTATTCCTTGGAGGTGCAAATGTCTTAGGAATTTTCCTAGTGAAGTCATATCCTCTTCTTTCATGAACCCTCCATTTAATTACCTTGTGACCAAACCGATTACATGAGTAGCAATACCCATGGAAAAGTTATCCATTCCCATTTCCTATCTTTCATGTGTCTTGCATTGTGAAGCCATGTGCCTAAACTTGTGATATGAAAAACATCTTCCATTGAAGCTTACATATTTTGACCTCATTGGTCTCATGTTCTGATTGTTGTTCCATTTGTATCTTCTCTATGCATTGTTCTTATCTTTGTTGAACTCTCTATTATCCAACTCTTCCTTTGATGTCTAACTTTCTTTTACACTGTCTTATTTTGAAGTATCTTCACCTAAAGTTTCCTCTTCGAAACTTTAAGTTGACTCTCCTTCCTATTTCTTTTGAGTTTGTTCAAAACCAAGACCTATTTTGTTTGTTGACCTTCTTTGTACCTTGAATATCTTATCCAAAATATTTAAGTTATTATTGAATCCTTTCATCTTGATCTTGGATTCCTCTAAATATTCTTTTAGTAGTGCCACTTCTTGTGCTAACTTCTCACATTCCAATATCTTTGCTTCTAACTTATATTTGAACCTTTTTGCCTTAGCCTTTGATTTTTCTAAATCCTCTATGAGCAATCTTCTCTCTTCATCACATTATTGAAACTAAATTTCAAGTTTAGAGTGTTGCTTTCTTACATTCTTTACCGTATCAAGGGCATAGCAAAGTTCTCCCTTGAGATCATAACCATTCTCTGTTGAATAATCCTCTATTTGTTTACCTTTGTACACATCATTACTTTCTTTTGGCTTGTCTTCTATAGGATCACTCACTTCTTCTTCTAATGCCAATAAATATTTTCATCTGGTATTTCAAGTGCATATTCATAGTCATCATCATTGAAACTATAACCATCTCTTGTGCAATAATCTTCAAGATGTCCAAATTTACCACATCTAAAACACTTGATAATAACTGGAGTCCTTTTCTTAACTGGTTCTTTTTATTCAATCATAAATAGGACTTCATCTCTATCATTGTATGAAAAACTAGCATCACTATAATTTGAGTACTTACTTACATTATCCGCACAATAGCTCCTCTTTTATATTTGGAAGAACTTCCTTTCTTGTCTGCTTTGTCCATCCTTGCTTTTATTTTGGTGCATGTGTCTTTCTGATTCTTTGTACCTGTGATCCTATTTTTCTTCACTATTGTTGTTCTTTGGATCTTTACAATTTGTTGCAAAATGTCCATACTTTCTACAATTGAAACACTTAACAGATCTTAGATCTATGGGTCTTCTAGAACCTTTATCTCTTTCATATATGTTATGTAGTAGTTCCCACATTTCATTTATTTTTTTACAATCCATAATCTTCATAGATTCTGATCTACACAACCCTTTTATAATTGCAATTATAGCTCTTGAATTTGCATGCATTATAAGCTTAACTTCCTTATCTGTAGGAGGATTATCTATTGAATCATATCCAAGTTCCACTGCATCCCAAAATTCATTTCCAAGTGCCATCAAGTGAAACCTCATCAACATACACCAATATAAGAAGTCACTTCCATCAAAGACTGGTACTGTATTATTGATGGACCCGTCCCTTTGATCCTTTTGATCCATTGTGTTCTTGACCACTTTTTCTTCAAGCTATCAAACTATTCTAAAGGAACCCACTCTGATACCAATTGAAGAACATAATCTTATACTGAGAGGGGGGGTGAACAATATAAGAGAAATTTTTACTTTTATTTTCAAATAAATATTATGCAGTGTATAGATAGCAGTATCAATAGCAGTAATCAAAGCAATGTACAAAACACCATACACAATAGAGACACAGATTTAACGTGGTTCACCCAAATATGGCTACCTCCATAGAGAAAATATTTCTTCTAAATATTTCTCAAATGATCTCTTGGGAATCCTTTCCAGTTACAATATTTATGGACCTATGTCCAAAGGAGATGTTGATCCTCTAATTCTGGTTTGTGGATCTCTATCCATAGGAGAACTCTTTATCCTCTGCTCTGGCTGGTGATCCTCTAGAAGACACTGCCTCCACTACACTGACTGGTGGATATCTCTCCACTTGAAGACTCTTGTCCTCACTCATAATACCTATACTCAATGTCTTGGTTGATGGATCTCTATCCACTGGAGACTTTATCCTCTCTATCTTGTCACCTCCAAAGCTCTATCTCAATGTTGTACTAAACACATTTCATTCAGTCTAGCATAGCTCTACTCAACTCTTACACTAAACACAATCCAGTCGGTCTAGCACAAGTCCACTCAAATATGCACTAAACACAGTCTAGTTAGTCTAGCACAAATCTTCTCAATCTCTCTCTTTGATCTGGCATAAACCTGTCGTTAAATCTACACCAAAATTTGCTCTCAAATCTATACTAAACATAGTCCAGTCAGTATAGCACAAATTTGTCTTCAATATCTATCCTTAAGCCTTAACTCAAGGCTTGAATCAACTCTACTAGATCTACCCCAAACCTTAACTCAAGGTCTGAATAAATCAATCAACTCTACTCTCAAGTCTTCTCAAAGACTTATCTCAAATATGCTTTGCAAGCTTCCACAAAATATCACAACAATCTGTCCATAAGTTCTCTCTAGAACCTGCTTAAATATACTCTACAAGTCCTCTCTAGAACTTGTTCAAATCTGTTCAATAAGTCCATACATAACCTATCTAAATTTTCTCAACAGGTCCACATAGAACCTGCTCAAATCTGTTCAATAGGTCCACACAAAACCTGCTCAAATCTGCTCAACAAGCTCACACAGAACTTGTCCAAATCTTCTCAACAAGCTCACACAAAACTTATCCAAATCAGCTCAACAAGCTCACACATAACTTGTCCAATATCATAGAAACATAAAGATAATTGTTAGAGACTCAATGTGTTCTATACTTAATGCTCAATCATTTTCTCAACTCAAATCAATCTCATAGAATCATAAAGAGAATTTTTAGAGACTCAATATGTTCTATTCTCAAAACTCAATCACTTTCTCAACTCAATCTCATAGAATCATAAAGATAATTGTTAGAGACTCAATATGTTCTATTCTCAAAACTCAATATCAACTCAAATTAGAATATAGTATAGTTTATTTTATGTAACTTGATCAATCACTTCATGCATCCACTTGACTAGGCATAATCAACTCTACTTAACAAATATCTTCAAGAAATAACTCTTTCTTTCAAACCCTAGTCCAAGCATGTAAACACCAACTCAAAATATTTTCAACAATGCTCAACAACAAATCTCACATAACAATGATACTCATGTTCTTTTCAAACTCAAGTCTAAGTCCTTTGCATAACAACTCACTTCAACAACAATGCTCATAAAAAATTCTTCATATAACAATGATACTCATGTTCTTTTCAAACCTAACTCAGGTTCTTCACATAACCAATGGCTTCAACAACAATGCTAATAAGACAAGGTTTTTAATCACAACTCTTAATTCAAAAAACCTTGAAGCATTAACTCGGCAACTTTCAAAAAGTAAACCCTAATCAAATCCTTTTCACTCCAAACTTAATTTTCAAAACAGTAATCAATCAACTCAACCAAGAAGGAATTTTCCCATACCTTTTGTTTGACAATTAGTTGGTCTCACAAATCTGCCACACTCACAATTACTTCTTTGCCAATCTCAATAAGGGTTAGAGGATAATTTTCTTCAACAAAACATATAACAAAATATAATATCAAAATTACACCTTATCACTCCAACTTGATTAGTAATCAATATCCTCACAATAATCACAAAAACCCTTAATTCAAAATAACATATTACCCATAAAGTCTTAATATTCTAAATTTCCACAATAGCAATTTAAGACTTTTAAAAATAAAAATAGAATTCTCCTTATAACTCCTAAAGATAATTCTCAACTACCACAAATTTATTACAAAGCAACCTTTCCAAACTCAATCACTAAACAACCTTATACCTCCAACTTAGGCATTTAATTAAAATTAAAATCAAAATATTACCTTTACCTTTGGAAGGAATCGAACCCTCAATGTTGCCCCCTCTGAGCGCCTTAACCGTGTCCAAAGTCGTCACAAAATCCAAGCGCTTTTTGAGATTAGCGAAGCACCACGTTCTTCTTAATCTCCACTCTCTCCTTCCATCTTGGCAAAAGAATGTGCACCATAGACGCTTCACTCAACACACCTCACGATGCACCCATCGTGATTCTAACATGAACTCCCTTGCAAGCCAGCACTTTTGCGCTTTCCAAAATGCCACTAGTCCACATTTTCTTATGCAACTTCAAAAATTGAAGCTGCCTCCCTTCAACACTTTGCTATCACATTTTTCGCATACACTCACGAGCTCTTATTTTTGTAGGCCAATCTTTTTTTACTTTCTAGCAAGGATAATAAATTTAAACTTTAGGCATAGTATTTATATGCTTCCTCCATTACTTTGAAAACGTCGACACTTTCCTCGTTGTTTTCTATGACATCGACGAATATCATATTGGCTTCGAATTCCTTTGGTCTTAAACCCAACATTTGGGTTTATTAAGATATATTTAGACTTTATAAAACCCACTCTTTGCATTATAAAATATTATAATAAAAATTATAAATATTTTATTTGGGTTTTCACCATGGCACAATTAATATTATAATAACCATTATTATAATATTATACCTTCGATAAAGTACCTTTAATATTTATTTATAAAATGTAAATTATCACTGAATTTAAATAATTTATAAAATAAATATTATAACTCCTTTTTAACTTTTATCTTTTGCACTGTTTCACTTGATCTTTGGCCTTCTTCTTGGATATAAAATAACCATTTTATCCCCTTTGTTTCCTGCTGAAATATTTGGTATCAATGATGACTTCATCTAGTGACATCAATGACAACATTGACTTAGGGACTCAAAATGTCCAACAAATAAAAAACTACAGTTTAGTAGACGGGTAGCATAAGAAAATAAAGGTAAACCTGTTAGTCTATTATCCAAAAAAAGGAGACATAAATTATATTTCTTTGTAATTACAAGAGCAGCAGCTCCTTTTTTATTTTAATACAAAATATACACATATTTCTTTTTCTACTGAATGAGTTAGAATTTTTCTTGTAGTTTCAATCTGCAATTTCTATCATGTGGGCCTTGCTGTATTTATGTCTACTTGAAACAAAAATAGGAATATCAACTCAGAAAATAGGGGACCAAGGACAGAAATAGGGGAGCTTCTAATAACTTCATCCCCTTGCTCACCACCATTTTGTCTGGTAGCACATCCTGTTTTGATGCCTTTTGTATTAGATGGCACCGACGGATACAACCTCATAGACTCACAGATCGTTGCGTGAATATAATTCATCTCTTTTAATTCTTCATAATAGAACCCCGAAACCTCCTTTTCTACTCGTGTAGCAACAACCCTGGCGATTTCTCCATTAATTTATTCTTTGACTTGAGGATGAGACGAAGTCTCTTTTATGCTTGTGGAGGAGAAAAGTGTTTCCTCTTGGCCTATACAAATGACTGAGCCCCAAAAGTTAAAATTAATGAGGTGTGCATTCTTTGAGGTATACCATCATTTCTTGTAAATTGATGTCTCATATCTCTGTGAAAGGACAACAACATATGAGCCATTGCAGAAGTAGCTCAAATATCTTGAACCTTAAATGAAGAGATATTTTGTACCTAGATGATGGGAATTCTTAAAAATGGGTAGATGGCAATGAATATAGTAGTTTCTTATCAAAGGGCTTAGAACCATTTGAAATTAATGACTTTAGATCTAGAGAACCTGAGGGACCAATATTTCAGACAAGACATGACTCAACATCAAAAGTAGCAGTCATCGTAAAATCTCTATATGATTTTTGGAGGGAAACCCTCCCATTTATAATCTATAAATAGAAGTATTATTAGCTTTGTAAAGTATCAAAAAGTTTACATTTGTATCCTCTTGTAAGCTTTCCTTTCATTTATTTTTATAAGAGTAGTTGGCTCCTAAGTGGATTATGGGTAAATTTTAAACCCTCGCTTTTGACACAATATTTGTAAATATTTGCTTGCATATATATACACACACAAAATACTGCATCAATTTTTGACACAATCTATGGCTCCCTACGGACCCGTTTCTATGTGTATGTGTGTGCCTGTAATATTTTATCTGGTTTGGATTTTATTTATGTATGTGTGTAGGGGGCTACATCTATTTTCAGAATAGCCATTTATGGATCTCTTGTGGGACCCGCCTCTTTATGCATGCCTATATTAATGACTCTATCCATGCTTAACTATGTTGAAGAGAGGAAGTGTTCATCACTGGCACATAGCATTTAGATCTATTTTTGCAAGCTGATATTAGCAAATATTTTGGCACATTGCCACTTTTTTTTTTTGAGTTATTTTTATTTTATCTCTTGCATCTATTTTTCTTATAGGTTTTAAAATGTACCTGAAATATCACATATTAACAAGGTTTTGGCCTTGTAAAAAAATTGAGAGGCCACCGATTGAGCCAAACCTTGTGCTTCCAATCGCATCCCTACCATTCCGCTCCTCATGAGGCATGATTGCTCCCTCATTAAGGATAATCAAAGACAACAACAAGTTAATGGCACACCCAATGGGAACCTAATGACATATTTTTGGTCCTAAAATCGTAACAGATTAGGCTTAGACTTGGTGAGGGTCTTAACCTATTTTCTCTTGCTGAAGTATCTCTTCACTCGATGACTTTGCTCTAAATTGAATACTAGAAGAAGCCACTATTGAAGATATTAGACCAAGTTTTAGGTGAGGGTCTTAGTCTATCTTCTTTCTAGAAGAATGAATTTGCATTCACCTAGTGACTCCACTACAATCCAAAGGACCCATAGGTCCAAGATGGTTGCCCCATATCAAGAATTATCTCTTGCTTGGGGAGAAAAGAACCAGTTGTGACCTCCAAAACCACCAACTATTTGGAGAAAAATCTAGTATCACTATTGGAAATCCTATCTAAATGCACTAGTGAAAGCTTGACATCCCTGTTAGAGAACCTATAATAAATGGTCTTCATTGACTAGGTGCACAACATCACAAAGCAGGATGTGGCCCTCATACTGTTGGTAGATTCATTAAAGGTAAAGGCTTGTCAAAAGTATAATTACTTTGTCTCCACATTCAATCACTGACTGTGATAAGCTTACTGCCTCAATCATGAATAATTTTACAGAATATACAGACAGAGTGGAACTTGTGCCAAACACTCCCTTCAAGGATGCATCAGAAGGAAAGATGCAAAGCACTACTATAAAGGTTAAAAATGAGATCTACAAACTCCTTGAAGAACAAGAGTTGATCTCAGAGGAACTTATTCATAAGAATTAAGAGGGGTATGGATCTACAACTTTATCAAGAGCTTGTATTACCTATGGGAAAGAGGAAAATTTTGGGCCATATCTCTTCTATCATTATGATGGCCAAGCAACACAAAGGGAAACCACCATCTTGGGAAAAATCCCCCATGAAGAGGCCAAGCCAACACATGCAAAGAACCTCTTCATCCATAAGGATAGGAGGATATCAAAGGGCTCAAATAATTAATGGGGACCTCACTCTAGTGGTGCTAACAATAGCATCATCTCTGACATCTACCTATTATTGGTTGGGAGGTTGTTGAAAAGTCTCAGTTTCATTAGGGTGATGATCTTTCAATAAAGAAATTGGAGAAAAATAAAAAAGAAAGGACTTAAGTATCTAGTGGGGGCCTTTTTGACTCCATACCCAATGGATAAAGGTCACTCACTTAAAACTATGTACATATGTATTATATGTAAGATATAAGTGATCTCAGTTTCATGAGATAGTGGAAGCCTCAATTGTTTGTAGAGTTTCAAAGATGTGGCTTGATCGCTAAAAAATTTTGCTTTCAAGGGATATTTTTTCTAACTTCGTGCCCAATGGACTAAGGCACCAATTTTTTAGGGTTTCTCATATTTAGAAGGCTCAATATCCCTTGAGAGTTGTTAGAACTATAGTGATGACTCACAACACCTTTTACAGACAAGCACAAAAGAAACCCTTTATAAAAATAATCCAATGATCAAAGGGTAGGTCTTGAGAGTGAAGGTTGTTTGAAAAGTCAAAAGTTTGTTAGTCTCGATTAGAAGACAAGGAGCAAAAATTTTGACAAATGTACTTGAGACAAAAAGTCCCAAAATTTTGATGTCAAGTAGCCCCAAGCTCAAGTGATGAAAACTTTTGAAGAAAACACTAATGCCTCGAAAGTTAAAATTACTAAGGTGTGCATTCTTCAAAGAATATTTTCCTTTCCTACAAAGGAATATCTCATATCTCTATGAAATGACAATAGAGCATGGGAGCCATGGCAAAAGTAGCTAAAATATCCAAAATATTAAATGAAAAGATCTTTTGTGCCTTGATTATGAGAATTTTTAGAAATGGGTAGATGTCAATAAAGATGATAGCTTCTCATCAAAGGACTCAAAACCATTTGATATTCATGACTTAAGATCTAGAGAACCGTGTAGGGACTGATAGTTCAAATAAGACATGACCCGACATTAGAAGCAACAACCACCTTGAAATGTTTACATGTATTTTGGAGGGTAACCCTTTCCTTTGTAATCTATAAATAAGAGTAGTATTAGCTTTGTAAAGGATCAACACATTTGCATTTGTATCCTCTTGTAATATTTTCTTTCTATTTGAGCAGTTGGCTCCTAAGCGGCTTGTGGGTAAAACTCAAACCCTTGCTTCCGACATAATTTATGTAAACATTTGCTTGCATATATATTTATATGAACGCCTAAGTCAATTTTTAGTTTATCCATTTATGGCTCCCTACATACCAATTTATGTGTGTATGTGTATGCCTATAATATTTTACCTGCTTTGGGTTTTATTGATGTATGTGTACGTGAGGGGCCTATGTCTATTTTAGTACTAGCTATATGTGGCTCTCCTATGGGACTTGCCTCTTTATGTATGCTTATGTTGATAACTCTCATTCATGCTTAAATATGTCAATCAAAGGAATCATTCACTGTTAGCACATAACATTTAACCCTGTTTTTGCAGGAAGATCTTAATGGATATTTTAGCGCATCTCCACCTTTTTGTTATCTCTTGCATTCCTTTTCCTTGTACAATTTAAAGAGCACTTGAAAGATCACATCTTAACAAAGAGTTGACCTTGTAAAAATCTCTCAAATATCCCCGATTGAGTTGAACCCCATGCTCTCAATCGTAGCCCTATTGTGTCACTCCTCGTAAAGCGTGATTGCTTCCCCACTAGGGACAATCAAATATGTCAACACATATAATGGGTACTATCAATCAAATGAGAATGTTTGGTAAAAACATTGAAAATCAAAGAATTATAGAAAATGTATTGAGAGGCCTACAAGAAATATTTGACTCAGTTTTTATTACTATTGAAGAATCAAAGGATCTATTAAATCTTTCAATGGATGAGTTAATGGGCTCCTTGCAAACACATGAGAAAAGGCTGAATAGGAAAACTCAATCCTCATTAGAGCATGCATTCAAAATAGGAGGAAGAGGATATGACAGCAGAGGTAGAGGTAGTAGAGGCTATAAAAGATGAGAAAGAACAAACTACTCCAACAAAGGAGAAACCAATGCAATTTCTATGAAGCAAGAGGAAAAGGCAACAACAAAAATAAACAATGAGGCTTATGTAAAAGGTATGAAAATAAAAAATCCAATGCTATTATTGAAAAAACTTGGGCATTATAATGTAGAAATAAAATGGCGAAGGAAAACAAACAAGAAGCAACCTATAGAAATGAGAAAGAAGAAACCAAATATGCATGTGGTTCTTTGTTAATAACATGCAGTGTTGATGAAGAGAGTCTAAAGAATGTATGGTATCTAGATAACAATTGTAGTAATCATATGTCAGGAAACAAAGAGATGTTCTCAAAATTAGATATCAAATTTGAGGTGAAGATGGAAAATAATAGTAAATTTCTTGTTATAGGAAAAGGAAACATATTTCATATGTCTATTATGTGCCTAGGCTAAAACACAATCTATTAAGCATTGGGTAACTTGTGCAAAAGGGTCACGCAGTACATTTTAAAAATGGAACC
This sequence comes from Wollemia nobilis, assembly GCA_028583015.1. NCBI lineage: Eukaryota > Viridiplantae > Streptophyta > Pinopsida > Araucariales > Araucariaceae > Wollemia > Wollemia nobilis. Next base: position 3,099,571 of record JAQPPZ010000755.1, on the reverse strand, counting down.
TACATAATTAGAGATGGATAAAATAGACTCATTGTAAATGTGACCATGACAAAGAATAATATGTTTCCCTTGAGAATTTAGAGTGAAATGTTTCTCTCTTTAAGTGTTAATGTAAAAATTTCTAAATGGTTGTGGCACCTTAGATTCGGTAATTTAATTTTTAGTGGCCTAAATTTATTGTACAAAAAGCAAATGGTAAAATGATTGCCACTAATAGAGCAACCTAATCAAACATGTGAAGGTTGAATTATAGGTAAGCAACATAGGGATGCATTTCCTACAAGAAAATCATGGAGAGCTTCATAACCTTTGGAACTTGTGCATTCAAATATTTGTAGGCCTATGCAAATCAAATCATTAGAGAACAAATATTTTTGGCATTCATAGATGATTTTAGCCAAAAAACATGGGTATTCTTCCTTAAGCAAAAATTAGAAGCATTTGGCATATTTTAGGAGTTTAAGGCATTAGTTGAAAAACAAAGTGGTTATTATGTAAAAACATTAAGAATAGATGAAGGAGTTGAATACATCTCAAATGAATTTCATTGCTTTTGCAAGGCACATGGAATTAAGAGACAATTTATAGCCATATATACACCTCAAAAAAATGGTGTTGTAGAAAGGAAGAATAGGACCATAATGGAGATGGCAAGGAATATGCTAAAGGCAAAATCATTACCTAATGTATTTTGGACAGAAGTTGTAGCGTGTTTAGTTTACTTGCTAAACAAGTGTCCCACAAAGAGTGTCAAGGATTTAATCCCATAATAAGAATGGAGCAACAAGAAACCAAGTGTTGCACATTTAAGATTCTTTGGGTGAATAGCCTATGCACTCATTCCAAAAGAGAAGAGAAGAAAATTGGATGACCGAGAGAAAAATGTTTTTTATTGGGTATAGTGAACAATCAAAGGCTTATAAATTGTATAATCCTATTACAAAGAAATAAATAGTAAGGAGAGATGTATAATTCATTGAAGATGAAGCTTGGAATTGGAACACCAAAGCAGGTTAGCAAGGGACAACAAGCATTGAGATGGAAAATTTGAATGGATAAAGCACAAATCAACCCTTAGCTTCAACCAATAGCACCAATGTAGGTAGAAACCCTTCATCATTAAACTCACCATCAAGTGCAAGAACAAGGATCATTTTTCCATCATGAGAGCACCTTCAAAGACAAGGAGCTTACAAGAACTATATAAGGTAACAAGAAATGAAATTGAAGATGAAGAGCATGATAATTTTTCTTTCTTGTTGAATGTGACCCTATTTCCTTTGAAGAATCAATTAAAAACAACAAATGGATGAAAGTCATTAATGATGAAATTGATGCAATAGAGAAAAATCAGACTTAGGAACTAATGGATCTTCCAGCAAGAAAAAAACCATAGGTGTAAAATGGATAAATAAAAAGAAAAAAATAATGCCAAAGGTGATGTAGAAAGACATAAAGCAAGGTTGGTTGTAAAAGGATACTCACAGACATTAGTTATTGATTATCATGAATTCTATGCACCTATAGTAAGGCTTGACACAATAAGGAAGATTCTAGCATTGGCAACCCAAAAAGGATGGAAATTCTACCAAATGGATGTCAAATTTGTTTTTCTAAATAGGATGTTGGAAAAAGAGGTCTACATCGACTAGCCACCAAGTTATGAGTTGGAAGGAAAGGTTTATGAACAAAAAATGACCTTGTATGAACTTAAACAAATAACTAATGCATGATATAATCACATTGATTCTTATTTTCAAGAAAATGACTTCATCAAGTGTCCATGTGAGCACACTCTATATAATAAGATAAATGAAGAAAGAGAAATGATAGCAGTCTTCTTGTATGTAGATGACTTGATTTATACTGGCAACAATAATATGTCTTTTCATGAGTTTAGAGATGCTATGAAGAGCGAATTTGAAATGATAAATTTAGGCTTGATGAATTATTTCATTATAATTAAAGATACCCAATCAATTGATGGTATCTTCATTTCACAAGGTAAATATGCAAAATATGTTTTGAAGAGATTCAAAATGGAGAATAGTAAACCAGCCAGTACACCAATTGCAATAGGTCTAAAATAAAGCTAGCATGACTGTAGAAGCAATGTAGATCCAACATTCTACAAAATATTAGTTAGAAGTCTTATGTATTTGACATCCACTAGACTTGACATAATGTATGCAGTGTGTCTAATCTCAAGATTCATGGAGACACCAAAGAACACACACTTGCAAGCAGAAAAATGATTCTAAGGTATGTCAATGGAACCAAAGACCATGGGATATTTTATGCAACATCAAACTAGTTTGAACTTGTTGGGTATACATATAGTTATTGGGCTGGAAGCATTAATGATAGAAAGAGCACTTCAAGATATATATTTCATATTGGATCAGGTGTAGTTTCTTGGTCATCAAAGAAACAACCCATTGTTGCACTTTCAACTGCTGAAGCAGATTATGTAGCTACCATTTAAGTCGTGTGTCAAGCAATATGGCTCAAAATAATTCTAGATGATTTAAATCAGATACAGGAAGCAACAACTAAAATATTTTATGACAATAATTGAACCATAGCATTGTATCAAGTTGAAGTTTTGCTTATCAAAAAAGCAAGTTACAAACATATTCATAAAAAAATTGAAAAGATTTTTAAAGGTTGGAAAAAATTGTAAGTGTCTTATGAGAAACTTTGCTTAAAGGAGGGTGTTGGAGTTAATTCACATTTGCTCACTTATAGTAAGCTTCTCCATATCAAATTTAATATCTATCTTGTGCTTGTTTTAATGTTTGTCCTAAGTTTAAATTTATTTATTTATTTTTGGTCTGAAATGAACGTAAATGTTCATACCTCTTTTGTTTGAAGGTGGTCAAATAATAAAAAAAAACCATAGTTTAGTAGACAGGCAACAGAAGGAAATAGATGTCAACATGTTTGAAGAAGGTCAAATAATAAAAAAAAACCACAGTTTAGTAGACGGGCAACATAAGAAAATAGAGGTAAACCTGTTAATCTGCTATCCAAAAAAAGGAGAGACAACTTATATTTCTTTGTAATTACAAGAGCAGCAACTCCTTGTTTGTGTTAATACAAAATATACACATATTTCTTTTTCTGCTGAATGAGTGAGTTAGAATTTTTCTTGTAGTTGCAATCTACAATTTCTATCATGTGGGTCTTATTGTGTTTGTGTCTACTTGAAGCAGCAACAGGGAATATCAACTCAAAAAATAGGGGACCAAGGATAGAATCAAGGGAGCTTCTAATCCCTTCATCCCCTTTCTCACCACCATTCCATCCGACAACACATCCTGTTGTGATGCCTCTTTTGTATTAGATAGCGCCAGCGGATACAGCCTCATAGATTTGTAGATCACTACGTGTAAATAATTCATCTCTTTCAATTCTTCATAACAGAACCCTGAAGCCTCCTTTTCTGCTCGCGTAGCAACAACATTGGAGATTTCTCCATTAATTCATTCTTCGACCCGAGGATGAGAGGATAGCAACCAGAAAAACCACGTGAGCATCGCAGACATCGTGACTCTCTTCGCCAAGATAAAGCTTATGATAATATCTCTTAGAAAATCATCATGTGAGTCCTTTTCCGTGATGCCTAGAATTATAGACAAGAGGTCTTGATGGCCTCTGCACTTATCATCTATCATCATCCTTTCTTTTGCTGATAACCTCTTCGGAGAAGCCATGAACTTTTCGGATTGCATGTCGTAATGTCTTCTTGGAACCGAGGTTTAACTTTCGTTTTACCCTCCAGCCAAAGGGAACAACGTCATTGAACCTTCTCACGATTGAAGTTGTGGCGACTTCGAAGGCCTCTACAAACTCCAAGATGGGAAGCGAAATATTGAGGCAACTGGGGTTAGTTTCGAAGGCCACTTTGCATATGTTGTCGAAGGAATAATTGTTGGAATATTTTCAACATTGCCTCCTTAGTCCTAAGTATTAAGTCCTAGTATTTAGTTTTAGTTTAATGTTTTGATTTACATATTTCTAGTTAATTTGATTAGCATACATTGAGGTTTTGGCTTGGTTGGTCAATGTTTGACCATAGTCCAAGATTAGCATGTTGTTAGGATAAGAGCTATCTTTAAGTTAGTTTGTTGTAATAAGTTTGAGAGGATTTCTCTCAACCACCGTGTCTATTTTTAGTTCTTTCAAGAACTATAAAACTATGTAATGCATTGTTGATCAATAGAACAATTTCACCATTGTTTCTCATTTGGTATCAGAGCAGGTTTTCTCAAATGGATCAAAACCTGTGGAGAGTGGCGTGAAGAGATCTGAAGCACACACTTTGTCAGAGAAACTCAAGTGGCCAGCACTCAACAGATTTGCAAGGAAGAGCTCGAGTAAATCATTAATATCTCATGCATCCTGAGGTATTTTATTATGAAATTTTTAGGGTTGTTAGATAATTGTATCAAGAGGATGCTGTCAAAATTTTAGGTGATTTGGAGCTAATTTGCTGATTTTATTAGCATTTTTAGTTTTTCAATAAAATGGTTGTATAAGGTGGAATACAGGGTATTTGCTTCTCAAATTTTGGGAGAAATATTATTTAGATAAAATCATAATTCAAACAAAATTTCAGGTCATTTGGATCTGTATTGATTAATTTATGTGAATATTTATTTTTCCTTCAACAATCCTAGATCCGAAATTGTGATAGAAAGGGCAAAAGTAAATTGATCACATATTTCTCATTTGTGAATTTGGATCTGAAATTTAGTGGATTTTTAGATAAGTATATCAGAAGTCTACAGGAAAAATTTTAGTTTGTTTCAATCAGTATTGGCCGATTTATGATAAATTGGGTGCTTGAGACTTTGGTAAATAAAAGGAAGCCATGTATGCAGACTTGGTTGTACCAAAATTTGATGGAGATAATTATGCTATTTGGAGCATAATGATGAAGACCTTCTTGAAGGCTCAAGACTTATGGGATATAGTTCAAGAAGGCTATGAGGAACCCTCTTGGAGCAAGCTACAAGGTGAGGAGAGAAAAGAGAAGAAGGAGCAACAATATGCAAATTGCTTAGCTCTTATGGATTTGAGGAGAGGAATGGAAAAGAGTGTTTTCCCTCTCATAGCCAATTGTAGATCAGCTACAATGGCATGGCAAGTGTTGAAGGATGCTTATGGGTTTGATGAGGATACCCATAAAGCCATGTGTGACAATCATGAAGATTGTTTAAGCAAGGAGGAGCCTTGCTTCCTTGAAGAAGTTTCTGAATTAGATCCTTTTGAAGGAGTTTTTGAAGAGTCTTTTCAAGACTCATATGAAGACATACATTCTTATGATGGTGAATTCTTCCTTGAAGAGGAAGACATGTTTGAAGAAAAGAGTGATGATGAACTTCTTGAAGAGAAGAGATACGAAGATGAGGAATCCCTTCATGGAGAAGAGGATGAGAAGGCGAAGGAGCCTTGTATAGCTCTCATTGGAGAGAGTTATTGTGAGACACCCATAGTTGCAGACATGTCTTGTAATGGCATGGAAAATTGTAATAGTCAATTATTTCTTTTAGGAGGAGAAAAATATGAAAAGAAAAATTGTACTAATAATTTTTTTGCAGGAATGGCATGCTTGGAAAGCATTCACATTGATAGCAAAGAGGATGGATGTCTCAATGGAGATACAATTTCTCAAGGACCTTGTAGTGAAGACCACTCAAAAGTGGAAGAAGACTTTGAAGATGAAGGAAGAGAAACACTCACATTGGAGTGTTCCTTGCTTGAAGACCATCAAAGTGAAATGTATGATGAAGAATGTCTCATGGAGGAGATAAATGAAGAGTGTATTATGGAGAATGCATCTACAATTCTCATGAAGGAGAATAAAGAAGATGATGATGGAGAAGCAATGTTCATGGATGATCATTGGCTTATTTTTGTTGAAGACCATTCACTTGGAATGGATGTGTGCTCTCTTGAAAGAACAAATGAAGTGATGTGGGATGTTGATCCACAAGAAAAGTTTGATGAAGAGGAGATGGAAGCTATAGGCTTCTTGTTAGAAGATCACTCATCAAGGGTGAAGGATGTGTTGTGTGAAGAAAAGAACACACAAGACTCTCTCATTTGGGATATGGAAAGTGAGAGGGCAAATGGGATAGAAACAGAAAATGGAAATGAGATTGCTGATTTTCTTGTTGTAATGGCAAAGGAAACATCACTCATGGATGAAGATCACTCACTTGGAGTGACTACATTGCAGAAAGAGAGTTGTCTTGAAAAGGCAACTATGTATGATTGCTTGAATGAATGGTGTTTCAACACACCAACATGGATTGAACAAAGGAGGAGAACTCTTAGTGAAGAGTTGATGGTTGATCTTGAAGCACCATACAATGAAGGAGAACTGCTACAAAATAGCTTTATGGGAAGCACCAAATCTACTCATACTAAAGGTAATGTTTTTATGATTAATGATTTGTTTTTTGTGAGCAGGAATGAAAAGAAAGGTGATTGTCTCATTGAGACAACTTTGATGAAGAGTCTTCTTGGAGAGAATACAGTGATGGAGAACTTGGGTCACATGGATCAAAATGATGTGTTCAAAATTCCTTGGGAGAAGGATTCTTGTAAAGTCATTGTTGTGAGAGAATATTTGTGTGAGGAGCAACTTTATGTTGCATATGTAGTTGGTCATTATATGGCCATATTTGTTGTGATATTTTGTGTGGAAATATGTGAAAGAGTTGTATGGTATAATCATCTATGTGAGATGATTAATTGTAAATACTCATGTGGAGTATTGTTTAGTGTTGAAGATGTAAAAGAAGATCAAAATGTGAGAGCATGGTTTAAAGACCATAATGATAAAGATGTAAGAGAGTGGTTGCTGAAAACCACAAGAGGAGATACTTTTGTTGAAGGGGGAGCTAATCAACAAAAGAAGGCACTCAAGCATTTGCAGGAAATTCCACATGAAGAGTGGAAGGAGTGCCACCATAAGTATTTTGTAAATTCTGATTTCTTGATTCAAGATTGGAGGAAACGTAAGAGAAATATTTTCTTCCAACTCTGTGATGCTTAAAGAACTCTTGCATGAGTGTCTTTAGCATCAAGGGGGAGAATGTTGGAATATTTTCAACATTGCCTCCTTAGTCCTAAGTATTAAGTCCTAGTATTTAGTTTTAGTTTAATGTTTTGATTTACATATTTCTAGTTAATTTGATTAGCATACGTTGAGGTTTTGGCTTGGTTGGTCAATGTTTGACCATAGTCCAAGATTAGCATGTTGTTAGGATAAGAGCTATCTTTAAGTTAGTTTGTTGTAATAAGTTTGAGAGGATTTCTCTCAACCACCGTGTCTATTTTTAGTTCTTTCAAGAACTATAAAACTATGTAATGCATTGTTGATCAATAGAACAATTTCACCATTGTTTCTCACAAATCTTTAAGGAGCGGCAGGAAGCGGTCGGTGGTCTCGCCGTGAACGGTGTAGTCGTGCAAGGACCTGGTGCTGAACTCGAAGCTGGCAACTCGCCTCTGCAATTTCTAGGTCTTGCCGTGGGCGTTGAAGATCCCTTTTCCCAACAGATCGTGCAAGACCAACGAGAACAAATCGCCCTTCAGATAAATTTCGAAGCGCGTCTTCAAAATGTGCTCTACTTTGGCAGGATTGGCAGTGATAACCGCCCTTCTGCCGCCCAGACGGTCGAGCTTGATGGCGTGGGAGAGCGCCATTTTCAGAAGCTCCGTAAACCATTGAGGAAGCCGTCTTCGGTTTGTCAAGAAGCAAAACAACGAATCCACAATGGGATATGACGGTGGCATGGCCTCTCTCTCTGGCTTACTAGGACGTAGAAAGTACAAACGCAAGAAGAGCAAGACGACTGAAAATATTTAGAACGTCCACGGATAAGGAAGGAGAACTCTCCATCTCACACGTGTTTTTTTTTTTAATATATATAGAGTATTTAAAATTTGAAGTTGTTATAGTAACTTTTAGTTATTTCAAGTGGATGAGATCACATATGGCTTGGGATTGTAGAACCGTTAGATTGGGATGTGCACTCAGTCAAATCAGGTCAGTAATTTGTTTTCAAAATTTAAATCTAGTTCTCTTTTTAGACTTTACCCAACTTTCATTTGTTAGAGAGAAATATGTATCTAATTTTATTTGTTCTCAAACTGTAGCCCTATGTGGATTTATAGCCCTGTTTCTCTGGGTGCGAACATCAATTTATTGGTCTATAAATGAAATATTTTTGGAATTTTTTTTTTATTATTATATAGGAGAGTTGGTTACACACTATAGTCATTACTTTTAATAATTGGTTAGCATAGGCTTTATTGGTCTATAAATGAAATGCTTTTGGAATTTTTTTTATTTATTATTATATAAGAGAGTTAGTTAGAGACTACACTCATTACTTTTAATAATTGGTTAGCATAGGCTTTAAACCACAGATATTGCTCCCAACAAATTTATTTGTCTCGTTCTTGTTAACCTGACATGAGATGGAGACCACCGGTCGCTTGGGGTTCAAATCATAGAGATTGCTCCCAACAAACCTATTTGTCTCATTCTTATTAACCTGATGTGAGATGGGGACGACCGATCGCTTGGGGTTCTTACTGTGAGTTTGTATTATCATCTTCGATCTAGTGCGCATTTAAAGGATTCGGAGCAACGTACTACCTTTGCAAATGGGGCTTCCCTAAGGTTGAACTTAGGTCTCTCCTTGGTAAGTTCCCAACCACACTTAAGATACCTTTAGAATTTGAACTATTAAAAAGTGAGATGAAGGCTACCTTTCGCTTGGGATTCGTACTATGGGTTTGTATTATCATCATTTGATGAGCATTAGGATTTGAAGTAGCTTACTATCTTTACAAAAGGACTTTCCTGAAGTTTAAACCTAAATCTTTTCTTAATCAATATACTGCCTAATGTTTCGTTTGATGTGAACCGATGAAGCAAGCGCACTAATTTGCCTTTGATGTGAACTTTGCCTGTGTTATTTTTTCATTTGATTTGCCTTTGATGTGAACCGATGAAGCAGCGCACTAATTTGCGTATCTTATTTTTTTATATTAATATTTTTTACATATTTATTATAAAATTGAATTTGAGTTTTATTAAATGATTTTTTTTAGTAAACGACATGCACCCAATATTTCTTCATTATTTTATTCTTCTAAAATTAAATTAATTATTTTTGAGTACCGTTATTCTTCTTGCACAATGACTCATCCCCGAGGTGCTCCACGCATCAATATCAACGTCATTTTTTAAATTTTCTCCCATTGCTAGTGTCAGCTGAGGGTTATTTTATCAATGATATATTAGCAAGTGTCCTAGACGAAAAAGGTTTATAAAATATATTGGTAAGGTTTTTTTTAATCCTTATATTTGATAATATATTGGTAAGGTTTTATTTTTAGAAAACTAGTGATAAGATATTTTGAGTTGTATATTTATTATAATAAAGATAAAAGTAAAGTAGTTTTTCACGGGATTATAGTATTTTTATAGAGGATGTTGCATGCTTAATATAATGGTTATCCAACCAAACTTGGTTCTTGAAGTATGATGTACAGCCTTATCTCATAGGATTCAAACCTTAAATCTTTATTTAGAGTTTTAATGTCTCCACTGAAACTTTATCAAACAATTAATAATTAAAAGAGATGATAGGGCAAAGCATAAACAATTATGATAAAGGAATTATACATAGATGAAAGATGCTTTTGGTTTGAGGATAATAACACATAATCATTTGGCTATTATAGTGAGGTGTGGACAACCAAATTTGGAAGGTCTTTACATATCTTTGTGTCGACCAATTTCCAATTGTTTGTCAATGTAGTAGATTTGATTTGGTTTGTTGATAGTTAGATAATACTATTTCCACTAATTTTCAATAGTTTGTCAATGTCATAGATTTGGTTTGGTTTGTTAACAATCAAACAATAATTTTTCTCGTCAAAGGGGGTGAGGTGTTGGAGTAAACTTGACTTGCAAAGGAAGATCATCCAAAAAAGCATAGTTTTTAAACGATTGCCAACCCTTCTCTTCGATGAAGGGTCTTGTGGTGGTTGTCCACCTTATTTGCATCCTTAATAGTAGTCTCTCATTGCAACTCTTCGCCACAATTTTGAAATCCTTTTTCTATTAAGGCATAAGAATTCTATTAGGTGTTTGCTTTCCCTCCATACATCAAATGTGATCAAAACCTTTGTCTCAATGTTCTACGCACACATCCTTGTAAGTTCTCTAATATCCAAGCATCGTAAAAAGTTGCAACCATTTTGCCTTAGCTTTCGTAGAAGCAACTCTAATAGCATATGGAACACATTGAGCCACAATATGAAATCGTTTAATAATTTTAAATGTTCGCATCCCCTCCAAACATTGTTGAGTGTGATTGAAAACCTTCTTTGCCTCAATGTTCTACACACACATCCTTGTAAGTTCTCTATTATCCAAGCATCATAAAAAGTTGCAACCACCTTGCCTTAGCTTTCATTGAAGCAACTCTAATAGCATCTGAGACACATTGAGCCATAATATGAAATCATTTGATAATTTTAAAAATAAAAATAGAACTGAAGTGAAACTTGAAATTTGAATAAGAAAACCATAAAGGCAAATTGAATATGATTACCTTTAATAGTGGCAATGATAGTAATGAAAGTTCATACCCTCAATGAGGCCTTTCTTTTGATGTCCTAATAATCAAAGCAACTAAAAAACTTTCTATTGAACTAATTGAAATCTTAGCATTATTGATCCAACAAAGCCACTTCTCAAATATGTAACTAAATTAAGTAGGCCAAAAACAAAAACAAACAATGGTACACGATTGTGGCTTTATCATTTTTGCAATAAAATATTTAAAGGAATTTATTACAGAGTAAAGACCATCTACTAGAAATTTCAAGCAAATGGGTTAAAATATGTAAGAAGATTATTCTTGAAGAGGTTTTCAAGACTTTTAGGATGCAAGCATATGCAAACAAAGAAGAAAATAGAAATACAAACATATTTAGAATTCCCACTTCAATTCAATTTTTTAGGGTTCTAGGGTTAGTACAATAAACAAAGGAAGCTACCTAAAGTGGTAAGGGTCAAGGAAGCAATGCCAAGGTAGGTTTTAGATTTTTACAATATGAAACTTAGAAAATTTATAAAAGCAGTTGTTGATTTTTTAAATACCAATGGCCTTTCATTTAACATCATTTGTTCTTCTTATTATAAAAATATGTTTAGATATATTTTGATTTTTAGATGCTCTTATTTGCTTCATAGTGAGACCAAACTTAGGACATCATGGTTGGATAAGAGTGTCTCACTAATTAAATTATAAAAAGCCAAAACCCCCAAGATCTCACATATCATAAACTAAAACATTATGTCAGTTTTTGAGAATATTTATAATGATACTGAACCCCCAATTAGATGTTAACCTCAAGCAGATATAACTTGAGTTAAAGATTAAATTGTAATGAATATATTATACCTTTTAATTAAGGTTACCACAAATGTGGATTAACCAATATCACTAAGGGGGATACATTCAAAGTGTCAATAGGCTTACATCAAGATACTTATGGACTTGCACGTAGATGTTTGTAGGTGTACATAGAAAGATGTCCATAGGCTTACATATAAAATGTCCATAGGCTTACATAATACTTGCTTGTAGGCTGCATAAAGAGAAACTATAGGTACTTTATCACTATTAGCCTTGGCCTAATAAGGTTAGATTACAAATATTTCAATACTTCCATTGTTTGAATTGACAAGTCAAAGATATTAGACATTAAAGATATCTCTCCCCTGAAAATGAATACATGTATAGGCCTATGAATCTTGCTATCTTCTAATGATTTATGTTGTTTAGAGCAACATAATTTTTTAGAAGATAAGCCTCATTTAGAATAATATGAAAAAATTAAAAAAAAAATGAGAAATATGAAAATGTTGTTAAGAATAAAAAAAAGAGAGAAATAGTCCAAGGGAGGCAGGGCAAAGACTCAGCTCTTCTTCGATAGGTCCAGGTTCAAATTGCATCATGGACGAGTGTGTGAGGGGGGGATGTATGCATGGTTGTATGTTTAACCCCTATTAATAAGCTTAACTCTTAGCCTTACGAGGAGTCATGGTTGGGATTTGTGGGATTTTTCACACTACCCAAACAAAAAAAAATACCTTAAAAAAACATAATAAAAGAATATCAATTTAAAAAACCAAAAACAAATATAATAATTTTTTTTTATTATTATTACATAGGAGAGTTGGTTACATCCACTATTTTTAGTAACTTCCAATATAGGATTCAAACCTGATCACAACAAACCTATTTGTCTCGTTTGTTTCTCACACTACCCAAACAAAAAAATACCTTTAAAAACATAATAAAAAAATATCAATTTAAAAAACCAAAAAAAAATACAATAATTTTTTTTTATTACATAGTTTGACCACAACAAACCTATTTGTCACGTTTTTATTGACCCAATGTGAAATGGAACTGCCTCTGATTGAGGGGTTTTTTCAAAAAGGCAAGCGACGAATCAATCTTCTCCATTCCCCTTTTAGAATAGAGAGGGGGTCGCAAATAGCCATTAAATAGCCATCCTTTGACTTTTAAAAGCCGAGGGGGAGGGGGCGCCTTTTAAAAGAAGGGGCCATTACCATTAAAAGGTGCGCCGATCCGATAGCGGTTGGCTACTCCCGAAGAGAGACAAAGAGAAGGCCGTGTTTTTAGATGAATGAGGATTTGAACCGCCGAATATATCTTAAGAGCGAACCCCCCCCCTTTAATAGACGACAGCCGGGATCCCCATGTTTAAAAGGGCTTTTAAAAGCCGAGGGGAGAGAGGATGTATTCGATATACAAGAGCCGACTTCCCCAGAGCCAGATCGACGTGGCCCAATGAAGGATCTCCTCCGGCGAACTAACCATTTTTTTGCTTGCTTAGGTTCATATCGTCATTGTCGGTGTGGTGTGTACTCAGGGGATTCGAAAGCAGACTACTATTTTGCAAAGGATTGGCTTCCCAAAAATTTGAACCTAAATCTCTTCTTGGTAAGTGCCCAACCATAATTACACTTACCACCCACCTAAACTTTGAGAGTAAATATAATAAACTTTAACACAGTGAAGTTTAATCATAAATAAAATAAAAAATTAATTATAAAATTCATATCATAGCATATGGGATATCGCCGGGTATGAATAAAACCCCTAGACAAGTGGGTTTGGATACCCACCTCATTCATGACCTCACGTCTCCTGAGCGTGAGTAGTCTCAAAAAGGAACGCAATTATTTATTGAAATAAAGTTCATACAGTGAAGGTGCCGTAGCCCCGGTCACCAAAACCACTTGCTTTGAAGCGTCATTTTCAGAAGTTGGCTTCCTCTTCTACTTCTACTTCTACTTTTTTTCTACAACTACAGGAAGCCCATTTTCCATTTTGGCAGTCAGAGAGACAATGAACTTGGGATTCAAATTGGGGTCGACCTGGAAGCGAAATTCCTCTATGACGCTCGCTGCGATGCATTTCATCTGAATAAACGCCATTTCTTTTCCCAAGCAAATTCGAGGCCCCGCCTGAAACACCGGATACTTGAAAGAAGTCTCTGAAACGAACACGGCCGATCCGTTCTTATCCTCTTTCAGCCATCTTTCCGGCTTGAATTCCAAACAATCCTTGCCCCAAATGCTCTCCATCCTTCCCATCGCATACGGGTGATACGTCACGCGCGTCCCCTTGCTCACCACCGTTCCGTCCGGCAGCACATCCTGTTCCGACGCCTCTTTTGTGTCAGACGGCACCGGCGGATACAGCCTCATAGATTCGCAGATCGCCGCGTGCAGATAATTCATCTCTTTCAATTCTTCATAACAGAACCCTGAAGCCTCCTTTTCTCCTCGCGCAGCAAAAACCCTGGCGATTTCTCCATTAATTCGTTCTTCGACCTGAGGATGAGACGACAGCAGCCAGAAAAACCACGTGAGCGCCGCAGACGTCGTGTCTCTCCCCGCCAAGATAAAGCTTATGACAATATCTCTCAGAAAATCGTGGTGCGAGTCTTTTTCCGCGACGCCTAGAAATCTGGACAAGAGGTCTTGATCGCCGCCGGACTTATCATCCTCCTTTCTTTTGCGGATAACCTCTTCGGCGAAACCGTGAACTCGCTGGATTGCGTGCCGTAATGTCTTCTCGGAACCGAGGTTTAACATCCGTTTTACCCTCCAGCCAAAGGGCACGACGTCGCTGAACCTTCTCACGATCAAAGCGGTGGCGACTTCGAAGGCCTCTGCGAACTCCGAGACGGGGAGCGAAATATCGAGGCAACCGGGGTCGGTTCCGAAGGCCACTTTGCATATGTTGTCGAAGGCAAATCTCTGCAACACGTCCTGCATATCCAACCGGCTGTCAGCGGCGGCGGCTTTTCTGAGGAGCGGCAGGAGGCGGTCGGTGATCTCGCCGTGAACGGCGTCGTGAATGAAGTCGCGCAAGGACCTGGTGCTAAACTCGAAGCTGGCGACTCGCCTCTGCAATTTCCAGGTCTCGCCGTCGGCGTTGAAGATCCCTCTTCCCAACAGATCGTGCAAGATCAACGAGAAAAAATCACCCTTTGGGTAAATTTCGAAGCGCGTCTTCAATATGTGCTCTACGTTGGCGGGATTGGCAGTGATAATCCCCCTTCTGCCGCCCAGCCGCTGGAGCTTGATGGTGTGGGAGGGCACAATTTTCAGAAGCTCCGTAATCCATTCGGGAAGCCGTCTTCGGTTTTTCAAGAAGGAAAACAACGAACCCACGATGGGATATGACGGTGGCAAGGCCTTATTACCCTCTTTACGGCTTGCTCGGATGTAGAAAATAGAGACGCAAATCAAGCCAAGAAGAGCAGGAAAACTGAAAACATTTAGAATGTCCATAGATAAGGAAGAAGATCTCTCTATCCAAGAAGAAGGCTTTCACACTTATTAACTAGAAGGGAATATGTATCTAATTTTATTTGTTCTCGGACTGGTGCCAGGTGTGGATTTATAGTCCTATTTGCAGGGGGTGCGAACTTGTTCCACGGTTGAATTCAATGGCTAAACGTGGACGCGAAGGCACCATTAAAGTTAACTGACAATTATTTATACACGCTGGATAAGTGGAGTTGAAAAACACGTGTTTCATTTGCGGACTTAAACGTGTCTGGTGGCACGTAACGCGTGACCGATCGCGTGACGTAAGCGCTGGAAATTTAGGCAAAAAGAAAAATTTAACGAAGTTACAGGTGACCTGAGTTACCTCGCCAGGACAAGGGAGCACTCTGAGTCTCCCACGAGATTTGAATTCAAATCTAAATAATTTTTTTTTATATATTATTTTGTTAAAATTTGCTATGTCTTTCCTATATTAATATATTTTTAATTTTTTATAAAAATTCAAATTCAAACTTAATTTTTTTATTAAATTATTATATAAAAATAAAAGTAATAGTAACATAAAAGATAAGATTTTTCCACTATTCCATACAGGAATAGAGGTACAAAACCTCCATCCAATTATGTAGAATTCTTCATTTTTGTTAAAAATAAGTAATCACAATATATTGCTGCAATGGAATTTCAAATCAATTTAGTTATTAGTTTACAAATGAATTACCTTTCAAGTTTGGACCACAAAGAAGTTGGGAAGTTTCGTTTGATGTGAACCGACGGAGCAGCGCACTAATTTGCCTTTCTTATTTTTTAAGTGTTTTATTCTTCTCACCTTAATATTTTAAAGTCTTACCGTGTTACACGGGTACATGCTAGATCGCACTTTAATGGGATTCCTTAGGGAGAGAAGGAATCTAAATTTTTTAAAACTTTCTTAGACATAAGAATATTTTGGAAATAATTATTGACTTGAGGACTTTTTAGGTCATTCTATTTTTGACTTTAAAGAGATTATAAATCTTTTTGTAACTTATTTTTTTCAACTTTTGACAGTAAAGTCAAAAAATGAAATCCAATGTATGTTAATGGAATATCCTCTTAGATCCCATTATTCGGGATCAACTTGAATATCCTCTTTTTGTGAATGATCTGCAAACTACTTTTTTTTTTATGAAGAATTACAAAGCTCCTGACTTAGATGGTCTTCCAGTGGAGTTTTATAAAAAAAATTAGCATATTCTTTCCTCTAATCTTCATCATGTTTACCTGCAAGCTCTCCATAACAATTCCCTTGGAGCTTATATCAATGCAAGGCTTATCAAGCTGATTCCTAAAGGTACGACTTGTAACCAAATCTCCAATTAGACCCATTACCCTCCTCAATGTTTCATACAAGATCATAGCTAAAGCTATAGCTTTAAAAATCAAAATTGTTGCTCAAATGATTGTTCACCCTGATCAATTTGCTTTTCTTAAAGGTCGTTATATTTTAGATAATCTTATGATGGCTTGGGAAACTTCGCAATGGGCTATCAAATTTAATCAAGATGCCCTCTTAGTTAAGTTAGATTTTTACAAAGCTTATGATAGAATCAAATGGGATTTTATTCTTAGTATGCTTTCTTGGCTTGGTTTCGGTCCAAAATTTTGTAATCAAATTGGTATGCTCTTTGGTTATGCTTCAGCTTGTGTTTAGGTTAATGGAGCTCTTTCTCTCTCCTTCTCTCTTCAATGGTCTATCACACAGGGTTGCTCCCTTGCTCCTTTTTTGTATGTTTTGGCTGCCGATGCTCTTGGTTATCTTTTTCATAAGGCTCATTATGATGGCCTCATTCAAGATATTAAGCTTCTTGGGAATAAGCATGCTCTTAACTCTCATTTTGTTGATGATTCCCTTCTTTTTCTTCAAAATACCCAAGAGGTGGAAACAACTAAAGAGTTTGTTCAATTGTTTTGTGATGTCTTTGGTTCTCGTATTAACAACTCTAAAACTGAAGTCTTCTATACCTCTTCCTCTCCTTGTGGATGCAACTCCTTAATTGAGTGGAAGATCATCCCTCATGGTATGATTGTGCGTTATTTGGGAATTCCCTTTGGGATTAATATCTCTCCTAAGGATATGTGGAACTGGGTTATGGAAAGACTTCAAAAAAAATTTAATGCTTGGCCAGCTCGGTTTCTTTCCTTAGCAAGAAGAATTCAAGTTACAAATAAAATTATGGCAACCTCTCATGTTTATTACTTCTCTTGTTGGATGGTCCCCAAGGTAGCCTATAACAAATTAACTAAGCCATTCATAAATTTTTATAGACTAAATGGGATGGGGAGGTGGGAATGACACCCATCTCTTGGAAACTGTGTACTCAACCTAAGGCTTTAGGAGGCTTAGGCATCATTGATCCTCTCACCCAAAGAAAAATTTTGGCCTCAAAATGAGTTGCTAGAGCTATTATTGGTGATGAAAACTAGAAACACCTATTTAGTTACCAAAATATCTATAGCTACTCACAAAGGTAAATGGAAATAAACCCCTAGTGAGGATAAGGTCCTTAATGCACCTTATTTTACAGTTAAAGGATCTATTCTAGTTGCCCAAAACTGGAAAGCATGGCAATCAATTTCTCATTTTTTGTCTTGGAAGTCTAACTCCTTGAGACATGGTCTGAGCATCGGTCTAAATAGTCTTTGGTGTAATAAACTTATCCTCCATAATGATAAACATTTATCTTTATGCAATGCTATTCATGGTCTAGCTTTTTTTAAAAAATGAATTAATAGAATTAGAGATATCTGGGATCCGGGTAGCTGCTCAATTCTTACCTAGAACCAAATCTACAATTATTGATCCCTTCCCTCTAGGTTCAAAGAGTCTTATGGCTTAGTTGTGGCTTCCATCCCTTGTGAGGTCCTTATGAAGTTGGGAACAACTACCCATAATTTTGGAATGATTGGAGATGACTTAATGATCATAGAATCTCTTCCATTACTTCTAGTTGGTTATACACAAATCCTTTGTGGCCCCCTTCTTTAGAATCTAAGCTCAACGTTAAGTGGCAAGTGAATTTTACTAATGCCCAATGGTAGTTTCTTGCTACTCAAATTTAGAAAGCTCATGTTGAGTCCAAAATGCAACTTCTTGGATGGTGGATTTTACATCAAAAACTTCCAATTGCTAAAATTTTGGCTATGATTTTACACATTCCTCCTCAATGCAATTTTTGTAATGCTTTAGAAACTCTTATTCACTTGTTTTGATTTTGTGACATGGCTAAACAGTTTTGGGATATCTTCTACTCTTTTCTTTTTTCCTCTTTCACTAGATCTTGGAAGCTTTCTCTGCTTGTTTTTTCTCAGCTGGATTAGTGCCCCAAACTCTGGGATGTTTGTAGACTCATCCTTCTCAAGCACATTTGGAAGTGTAGATACAAAAAGGTGCTTATTGGATCTACTCCTCCATGGGATATAGTTTTAGTAGACTTGAACTTTGATCTTTTGTCACATGTGGGATGCATTCATTCCCAAGTCCATGGAACTTCTAGCACACCTTGAGATGTTATTTACAAACTTTATCAACTTTCTCATATGATTCATGATCTTCATAAGGTTCAACATATAACTAAGAAGAAGGCAGTTAACAATGATGAGCAGGTTCAAGTTTTGATTACTTCTTTTTCTTCTTTGAAGACTTCAGAAGATATCATGGAAGACATGCCTATAATTTCTTCATATAACACTCTCCCACAAATGAATGTTGATATCTGATGTATTGCAGCAAGATATAGCTATAGTATTTTTATTGATATTAGATTTTATTCTTATGTATATTCATTTATGGATGCTTTACTCTCGATCCACCTCATTTTGTTTTTTAATTGGAAGACAATGCTACCACCAAAATATTGTAATGTTCCAGTAAATGAATTAATATAATCTAGCTTTTTCTCAATAAAAAAAAATTGGTATCATTTTGACCTTTTTAATTTATCTCATTAATATTGGTGCGCTCTCCACTGACAACGACACTCAATATAGAATATAAAAGATATAAAAGTGATCCCTTGTTTTCTTTAAATTCATGAAGGATAAGATAGAGTTAGATTTCTTTAAAATTATGCTTATGATACCTTGTTTTTTTATTTATTTTGACATAAATTTGATCCAAATAAACAAAAACTATTGTTAATGAGTTAGTAACATTAGGTATGCATTTTATTTAATTGGTTATATGAGATTGAAATGACTCTTATTCATATAAGGTTATTATGAAATAGTGGTATTATAATACTTGACTATTATGCATGTATCACTTGATAAGATTCAAACCTAGATTATTTCTTCAAAAGTTAAGAAATAATGTTATGCTATTTGATAACATTGGGTATGCATTTTGATATCTTTAATCAATTTTTGGATAAAATTATTAACTTGCATTGTTAAAGCCTTTGGAAGCATTGTGTAAGGATCAAATGTTGCTAAACAATGCAAAACCTTCTTATAGTTCATCTTTGCAAAATAAAAAAACTATTAAAAAATAAGAAAGTTAATTAGAGCTATGATAATTAATAAATATTTTCTAAGAGTTATTATTTCTTTTTGTTGTTTCTCCAAGGAAACATGTCATGTAGAGGGGAGTTGCATTCCCCTCTCACAATATACTTGGAGACATGGTCATCATGATGTGCTTATGCAGGAGACACCATGGTTTGAATATCTCCTATGCATCTTGACTATTTTGTAAACAACGACAGATTTATGGATGAAATGGTGGCTAATATGGTCACTTACATTACCATGAATATTCAATTTTTACCTATTTATATCCATCTAATCAATGAGAAAATGATAAGTGTTAGAATCCCAAAAAAAAAAGCAACCCAATGGTGCTTAGATAGCAAAAAAAATATGGACACTAGTGAATCATAGAAGACCAAGTGGTATTTTGCAATTGATTACAAAATCTCTAAGGTTTAGGGCTTTAATATTTCCTTTTTTGGGGTCCATTAGGGAAAAAAATTTGGAGGCCATAACTTTTGCATATGAAAGTATTTTGAACATGTAACTAAAATACTTGAACACTTGCAATATAAAATCACACAGACACAAAGAGATTGCCCAAAATAATGAAATCTTTTATATATATTGACTCTTGCGATATAGATTTACAATATTTCAAATTGCCCCAAGTAGCTTGGGTACAATGTTACAATCTTTGCCTCAATGTGATACAAATTTCTCTCTAGGAGTTTTCCAGATCTTTTACAATTTATAATGTTCTCCTCGTATCCAGTTACAACTTCAAAGGGTGAGTGGGCTTTGGTATCCAGCAAGACGGGACCACTCCAGCTTTAGCAGCCTATCAAAGATACCAGTTACCTACACACATGCAAACCAGCAAAGGGGATTAGTAGCACCCATATATTCAAGCAATAAATCCAATGCTACACATAAACCTATTACTGATATGGATGAAAAGCAGATAGCACAAAACAATTAACAAATAAAGCCTTGCTTAATACTCAAATCGCTAATCTCCGTTGATGAAATCCATTTTTTTTCTCGGGACTATGGAACCGCGAAAGTGCAGTTGTGGGCTAGAAACTGCGAACCTACGGTTGTGAAACCGTAGATGCGCATTTTCGACTGCAAAAACGTGAATGGGTAATTTTGACTATATAACAGATTGCCTCAAAATTTGAGCCAACGGTCAAAGTCAAGCTCGCGCTCTCAATTTCTTGTTGGGTCTAGATCTATTTCGGCAACTTGTCGATATGCAAATTCAGCTCCCTTTGTTTGGTGGATTGATGGTGCCTTTATAGGCTTCCTGGGGCTTTGGAGGGAAATGTGAGGTGGCAAGCTTGACTTGCCAAGTGGCAAATCTGGTCTGCCAGATGGATGGGGCAGTTACAATGAGTCACTTAGTGTGGCTCACTTAACTGGGGTGATGTGGCTCCAAGTGGAGTGGGATGTGGGATGTTGTGTTATGTGAAGAGACAAGGGAACAACAACAAATGAGTTGTGGCATGGGTGTTGGGAATTTGTCTCATGTGCAAGGACAAAGGGGACAGGAGTGGGTAAGATGTGGCATGGATGTTGGATGAAGTGTCCAGGACACATGTCCAATGGGTAGACAGTGTATCATAAGGTGATTTTCCTAATTAAATAAATTAGGAAAGTATAATGATGTGCAAGATTTTATATCCCTAAGTTACAATTTAGGCATATATCTTTATTATGCAGGATTTGATGGTGAGGTGGTGAATGTGAACTAAAGGGTGCTAGATTTTGGTGTCTACAGTTGCTCCTTTTTGTACTGCGTTGTGTACAATACAATGTGATGCAAAAACTAATGACATCTAACTTTATTGGACGAATGGGTTCATTTCTCTTTGACACACAGAATGAATGAATTTAGAATTTTGATGTGTTTGCTTACCCCTCAATTGACGATTGGGTAAAGGTTGACACCCATAAGCCAATTGACTAAATATTAATGTTGATAGTGGGTTGTTTATTGAATGATGTTTATTTTGTTAATGAATTTTGTCTTGATTTTCTTTGTGCCCCAAGTTTGGGATTATTTGTGTTCTTGTAATTTTGCTTTTGGTTTCATTAATGTTTAGAGTACATGGTAAAATTTCTGACTACTCTTTTGAGTTTTCACCCACTATTACTTCAGCAATTCCTTCCAAATGATGGGTTTAAGGAACCAGTCATCGAGGATTTGATGCTCAAGAAGTTTTTTTATTATTACCAAATTGTTGTTTTTTGTTCCGCTTTGACCCAACGGAAGGTTTTTGTAGGATTACGTTGGCAAATTAGTTTTAGAACACATTTAAGCTCATAGATTTTAGGGACTTATCAACTTGATTCATTGTTGTTTTTTTTTGGTGATTTCTGAATGAGTTTCATTATGGTGATTTACCCATCCAACCGGTTTGCATGGATTGCTAGTCGTTGCAACCGCTAGGTGTATAGGATAATCCACTAGATATTAAATCTAGGTCATTCTCTTTTTGACTCTAAAGAGATTATAAATCTTTTTGTAACTCATTTTTTTCAACTTTTTACAGTAAAATCAAGAGATGAAATCTAATGTATTTTAATGGAATATGTGCAGGAACATATTCCCACCCTAGTAGATCCCATTATTCGGGATCAACATGAATATCCTCTTTTTGTGAATGATTTGCAATCTACTCTTTTTTTTATGAAGAATGACAAAGCTCTTGACTTAGATGGTCTTCCAGTGGAGTTTTATAAAAAAAATTAGCATATTCTTTCCTCTGATCTTCATCATGTTTACCTGGAAGCTCTCCATAACAATTCCCTTGGAGCTTATATCAATGCAGGGCTTATCAAGCTGATTCCTAAAGGTACGACTTGTAACCAAATCTCCAATTGGACCTATTACCCTCCTAAATGTTTCATACAAGATCATAGCTAAAGCTATAGCTTTAAAAATCAAAATTGTTGCTCAAGCGATTGTTCGCCCTGAACAATTTGCTTTTCTTAAAGGTCGTTATATTTTAGATAATCTTATGATGGCTTGGGAAACTTTGCAATGGGCTATCGACTTTAATCAAGATGCCCTCTTGGTTAAGTTAGATTTTTATAAAGCTTATGATAGAATCAAATGAGATTTTATTCTTAGTATGCTTTCTTGGCTTGGTTTCGATCCAAAATTTTGTAATCAAATTGGTATGCTCTTTGGTTATGCTTCAGCTTGTGTTCAGGTTAATGGAGCTCTTTCTCCCTCCATCTCTATTCAATGTTCTATCACACAGGGTTGCTCCCTTGCTCCTTTTTTGTATGTTTTGGATGTCGATGCTCTTGGTTATCTTTTTCATAAGGCTCATTATGATGGCCTCATTCAAGATATTAAGCTTCTTGGGAATAAGCATGCTCTTAACTCTCATTTTGCTGATGATTCCCTTCTTTTTCTTCAAAATACCCAAGAGGTGGAAACAACTAAAGAGATTGTTCAATTTTTTTGTGATGTCTTTGGTTCTCGTATTAACGACTCTAAAACTGAAGTCTTCTATACCTCTTCCTCTCCTTGTGGATGCAACTCCTTAACTGAGTGGAAGATCATCCTTCATGGTATTATTGTGTGTTATTTGGGAACTCCCTTTGGGATTAATCTCTCCTACGAATATGTGGAACTGGGTTATGGAAAGACTTCAAAAAAATTTAATGCTTGGCCAGCTCGGTTTCTTTCCTTAGCAAGAAGAATTCAAGTTGCGAATAAAATTATGGCAACCTCTCATGTTTATTACTCCTCTTGTTGGATGGTCCCCAAGGTAGCCTATAACAAATTAACTCAAGCCATTCATAAATTTTTATGGACTAAATGGGATGGGGAGGTGGGAATGACACCCATCTCTTGGAAACTGTGTACTCAACCTAAGACAACCAATAATGGCTGCAAAATGAGTTGCTAGAGCCATTATTGGCGATGAAAATTGGAAACACCTATTTTGTTACAAAATATTTATAGCTAATCACAAAGGTAAATGGAAAGAAACCCTAGGGAGGATAAGGTCCTTAATGCACTTTATTTTATAATTAAAGGATTTATTCTAGTTGCCCAAAACTAGAAAGCATGGCAATCAGTTTCTCATTTTTTGTCTTGGAAGTCTAACTCCTTGAGACATGGTCTGAGCATCGGTCTAAATAGTCTTTGGTGTAATAAACTTATCCTCCATAATGATAAACCTTTAGCTTTATGCAATGCTATTCATGGTCTAGATTTTTTTAAGAAAGGAATTAATAGAATTAGAGATATCTGGGATCCAAGTAGCTGCTCAATTCTTACCTAGAACCAAATCTACAATTATTGATCCCTTCCCTCTAGGTTCAAAGAGTATTATGGCTTAGTTGTGGCTTCCATCCCTTGTGAGGTCCTTATGAAGTTGGGAAAAACTACCCATAATTTTGGAATGATTGGAGATGACTTAATGATCATAGAATCTCTTCCATTACTTCTAGTTGGTTATACAAAAATTCTTTATGGCCCCCTTATTTAGAATCTAAGCTCAACGTTAAGTGGCAAGTGAATTTTACTAATTACAAATGGTAGTTTCTTGCTACTCAAATTTAGAAAGCTCATGTTGAATCCAAAATGCAACTTCTTGGATGGTGGATTTTGCATCAAAAACTTCCAATTGCTGAAATTTTGGCTATGATTTTACACATTCCTCCTCAATGCAATTTTTGTAATGCTTTAGAAACTCTTATTCACTTGTTTTGATTTTGTGACATGGCTAAACAGTTTTGGGATATCTTATACTCTTTTACTTTTTCCTCTTTCACTAGATCTTGGAAGCTTTCTTTGCTTGTTTTTTCTCAGCTGGATTAGTGCTCCAAACTCTCGAATGTTTGTAGACTCATCCTTCTCAAGCACATTTGGAAGTGCAGATACAAAAAGGTTCTTATTGGATCTACTCCTCCATGGGATATAGTTTTAGTAGACTTGAACTTTGATCTTTTGTCACATGTGGGATGCATTCATTCCCAAGTCCATGGAATTTCTAGCACACCTTGAGATGTTATTTACAAACTTTATCAACTTTCTCATATGATTCATGATCTTCATAAGGTTCAACATATTACTAAGAAGAAGGCAGTTAACAATGATGAGCAGGTTCAGGTTTTGATTACTTCTTTTTCTTCTTTGAAGACTTCAAAAGATATCATGGAATACATGCCTATAATTTCTTCATATAACACTCTCCCACAGATGAATGTTGATATCTGATGTATTGCAGCAAGATATAGCTATAGTATTTTTATTGATATTAGATTTTATTCTTATGTATATTCATTTATGGATGCTTTACTCTCGATCCACCTCATTTTGTTTTTTAATTGGAAGACAATGCTAGCACCAAAATATTGTAATGTTCCAGTAAATGAATTAATATAATCTAGCTTTTTCTCAATAAATAAAAAATTGGTATCATTTTGACCTTTTTAATTTATCTCATTAATATTGGTGCACTCTCCATTGACAACGACACTCTCAATATAGAATATAAAAGATACAAAAGTGATCCCTTGTTTTATTTAAATTCATGAAGGATAAGATAGAGTTAGATTTCTTTAAAATTATGCTTATGCTACCTTATTTTTTTATTTATTTTGACATAAATTTGATCCAAATAAACAAAAACTATTGTTAATGAGTTAGTAACATTAGGTATGCATTTTATTTAATTGGTTATATGAGATTGAAATGACTCTTATTCATATAAGGTTATTATGAAATAGTGGTATTATAATACTTGACTATTATGCATGTATCACTTGATAAGATTCAAACCTAGATTATTTCTTCAAAAGTCAAGAAATAATGTTATGCTATTTGATAACATTGGGTATGCATTTTGATCTCTTTACTCAATTTTTGGATAACATTATTAACTCGCATTGTTAAAGCCTTTGGAAGCATTGTGTAAGGATCAAATGTTGCTAAACAATGTAAAACCTTCTTATAGTTCATCTCTGCAAAATAACAAAACTATTAAAAAATAATAAAGTTAATTAGAGCTATGATAATTAATAAATATTTTCTAAGAGTTATTATTTTTTTTTGTTGTTTCTCCAAGGAAACATGTCATATAGACGGGAGTTGCATTCCCCTCCCAAAAATACACTTGGAGACATGGTCATCATGATGTGCTTATGCAGGAGACGCCATGGTTTGAATATCTCATATGCATCTTGACTATTTTGTAAACAATGATAGATTTATGGATGAAATGGTGGCTAATATGGTCACTTACATTGCCATGAATATTCATTTTTTACCTATTTATATCCATCTAACCAATGAGAAAATGATAAGTGTTAGAATCCTAGACAAAAAAGCAACCCAATGGTGCTTAATACCAAAAAAACTATGGACACTAGCGAATCATAGAATACCAAGTGGTAATTTAGAATTGATTACAAAATCTCTAAGGTTCAGGGATTTAATATTTCCTTTTTTGGGGTCCATTAGGGAAAAAATTTGGAAGCCATAACTTTTGCATATGAAAGTATTTTGAACCTGTAACTAAAATACTTGAACACTTGGAATATAAAATCACACAGACACAAAGAGATTGCCCAAAATAATGAAATCCTTTATATATATTGACTCTTGCGATACATATTTACAATATTTTGGATTGTCCCAAGTAGCTTGGGTACAATGTTACAATCTTTGCCTCAATGTGATACAAATGTCTCTTTAGGAGTTTTCTAGATCTTTTGCAATGTACAATTTTCTCCTTGTATCCAGTTACAGCTTCAAAGGGTGAGTGGGCTTTGGTATCCAGCACAGGACCACTCCAGCTTTAGCAGACTATCTAAGATACATGTTACCTGCACACATGCAAACCAACAAAGGGGATTAGTAGCACCCGTATATTCAAGCAATAAATCCAATGCTACACATAAACCTATTACTAATATAGATGAAAAAAAGATAGCACAAAATAGTTAACAAATAAAGCCTTGCTTGATACTCAAATCGCTAATCTCTGTTGATGAAATTCGTTTTTGTTCTCGAGATTGTGGAATCGTGGAAGCGCGGTTGTGGGCTAGAAACTGCGGACCTACGGTTGTGAAATTGTGGATGCACGTTTTTGACTATGGAACTGCAGACGGGCGATTTCAGCTGAAAAACAGATTGCCTTAGAATTCAAACCAATGGTCAGAGTCAAGCTCATGCTCTCAATTTCTCGTTGGATCTAGATCTATTTCGATAGCCTATGGGTACGCAAATTTAGCTCCCTTTGTTTGGTGGATTGATGGTGCCTTTATAGGCTGCCTGGGGCTCTGGAGGGAAATGTGAGGTGGCAAGCCTGACTTGCCAAGTGGTAACTCTAGACTGCTAGGTGGAAGGGGCAGTTACAATGAGTCACGCAATGTGGCTCACTTAACGGGGGTTATGTGGCTCCAAGTGGAGTGGGATGTGGGATGTTGTGTTATGTGAAGGGACAAGGGGACAACAACAAAGGAGTTGTGGCATGGGTGTTGGGAATCTGTCTCATGTGCAAGGACAAAGGGGACAGGAGTGGGTAAGATGTGGCATGGATGTTGGATGAAGTGTCCAGGACACATGTCCAATGGGTAGACAGTGTATCATAAGGTGATTTTCCTAATTAAATAAATTAGGAAAGTATAATGATGTGCAAGATTTTATATCCCTAAGTTACAATTTAGGCATATATCTTTATTATGCAGGATTTGATGGTGAGGTGGTGAATGTGAACTAAAGGGTGCTAGATTTTGGTGTCTATAGTTGCCTCTTTTTGTACTGCATTGTGTACAACACAATGCGATGCAAAAACTAATGACATCTAACTTAATTGGATGAATGGGTTCATTTCTCTTTGACACATAGAATGAATGAATTTAGAATTTTGATTTGTTTGCTTACCCCCTCAATTGACGATTGGGTAAAGGTTGACACCCATAAGCCAATTGACTAAATATGAATGTTGATAGTGGGTTGTTTATTGAATGATGTTTATTTTGTTAATGAATTTTGTCTTGATTTTCTTTGTGCCCCAAGTTTGGGATTATTTGTGTTCTTGCAATTTTGCTTTTGGTTTCATTAATGTTCAGAATATATGGTAAAATTTTTGACCACTCTTGAGTTTTCACCCACTATTACTTTAGCAATTCCTTCTAAATGATAGTTTTAAGGAACCAGTCGTCGAGGATTTGATGCTCAAGCTATTTTTTGATTATTACCAAATTGTTGTTTGTTGTTTCGCTTTTGACCCAACGAAAGGTTTTTGTAGGATTACGTTGGCAAATCAGTTTTAGAACACATTTAAGATCATAGATTTTAGGTACTTATCGACTTGATTCATTGTTGTTGTTTTTTTTTGTGATTTCTGAATGAGTTTCCTTATGGTGATTTACCCATCCAACCGGTTTGCATGGATTGCTAGTCGCTGCAACCACTAGGTGTATAGGATAATCCACTAGATATGAGTTTCACTCCAGATGATTAGGTGGATTGGAATTTTCATGGTTTTTTTTTTAAACCGCTGAATTGCGATTATTTTGGCAAAAAATGCGAATTTGCGTTTTGCG
The DNA here is from genome assembly GCA_028583015.1 of Wollemia nobilis. Classification (NCBI taxonomy): domain Eukaryota; kingdom Viridiplantae; phylum Streptophyta; class Pinopsida; order Araucariales; family Araucariaceae; genus Wollemia; species Wollemia nobilis. The sequence continues at coordinate 3,071,544 of JAQPPZ010000755.1, read as the reverse complement.
CCTCCAAACGCGTGTTTGCGTTTTTGCGCGTCGTAGAAAATGCAGACGCGCGTTTTCACCGCTAAAAGCGGCTATTTATAGGCTGTTGTTGTTTTCAAAATAATTTTGCCAGTTGTCATTGGTTGGTCGATTGAAGTGATGAGTGAGATGGAGGTTGGCGAGGGGAGCGATGGTGGTGGTTTGGCTGGAGCGAAAGTTGGTGGCCGGTTTGCCGAGGTAGGCGTGTTGCCCTTTTTTTTTTTTTTCTTGTTTGTTTTGCTTGTTTGATAATTAAGTGGGGTTGGTAAATGGTTATTTTTTTTTTTTTGCTCATTAAGCGTTTGTTTTTGCTTTTATTACATAGGGTAGGTAATTTTTTTTTTTCGTTATTGCTTTATTAGCTAGGGTAGGTTAGATTTTTGTTTTTGTTTTTGTTACCTAGGGTAGGTAAAATTTTTCGTTTTTGTTTTTGTTTCCATGATTAGGTAATTTTTTTTGTTTTTGTTTTTATTACCTAGGTTAGGTAAAAAAAATTCGTTTTTTTTTTTTTTTGTTTTATTACCTAGGGTAGGTAATTTTTTATTTATTTATTTATTTATTACCTAGGTTAGGTAATTTTTTTGTTTTGTTTTTGTTACCATGTATTACCTAGGGTAGGTAATTTTTTTTTTTATTACCTAGGTTAGGTAAAAAAAAAAATTGTTTTTGTTTTATTACCTAGGGTAGGTAATTTTTTGTTTTTTGTTTTTATTATCTAGGTTAGGTAAAAAAATTGTTTTTTTTTTGTTTTATTACCATGCATAGGTAAAACAAATTCGTTTTTTTTGTTTTATTACCTAAGGTAGGTAAAAAAAAAATTATTACCTAGGTTAGGTAAAAAAAAATCTCATTTTTTTTTGTTTTATTACCATACATAGGTAAAAAAATTCGTTTTTGCTTTTATTTCTAGCATGTTGTGCTATTTTTTGTTTTTTCTATTTGTTTTCTTTTCAGGTTTAGCTTCTAGATTGTCGACATAGGTGGCCGAGGACCATTCGAAAAGTGTGGAAAACGCTTTCTGATGATGATTGGACTCTGCTTTAGACCATTGGTTTAGACGGTTGCGGACAATTAGGCACTGTCCGAGCTAATGAGGATCTCCTTTTGGCACTTGTTGAGCGTTGGGATCAAGACAGGGGCACATTTCAACTCCCAACAAGGGATATGACTATCACTCTCGAGGATATCTATCATATATTCTGCATCCTTATCGAGGGTCCTACCATTCATGTTGGCCTTGACAAGAAGAGGCCCTTTTCCCTCTATTTGGTGAGATATGGGACATTGATTATAGCAGGGGCGACATTGCGTATCTGGATCTCTTTACAGCTGGTAGCTTGGGTGCATTGCTTGTATTTATGATGTACATATTGAGCAACATGTTGTTTCCCAATTCCATGGGATCGAGGATCCCGTGGAACTAGGTGCCTATTGTTCTTGACTTGATAGCTGATCCTCGTCGGTTAGCCTGGGCTCCCGCTCTTCTCTACAAGGTTTATAGTGAGCTCTATGAGGTGAAGAGGCGTGGTCGCAAGGGCTTGGGCTATAGTTTGCTGCTCCATATTTGGTGTTGGAAGCATGTTATCATTAGTTGCCCTATTGGTTTACCTTATGGCGTGGATGCCACCTCTCCTCGGGCATATAGGTGGTTACTCAGTGAGGAGGTCAGTCGATCTGCTGTGAGTGCATCGGAGTTTAGAGATATATTGAGTTCTTTGACTAGGGACCTGATGTGTTGGTAGCCTTGGATGATTTTGGATTGGGCAACAGATGCAACGGAGCTTCATTGCATTAGGCAAGGACGATGGGTTGTTGGCACCCATTTGAGGGATATGGATTTTATCTAGTTCTCTCATGTACTATGATAGTTTGGTCTTATTCAGGATGTTTCAGATGCATCTATTACGTACAGGCAATGGGGTGATGATTTGGGGTTGCTTGTTGCTCCTAATTTTTGGTGAGTCCATGATCCTACTGACGACTTAGACTTGGAGGTGCTTGACTTGGATGATGTTGGCATGACTGCTGAGTATGATGCTTGGTTTGTGATTCAACCTCTGTGGAATCCTAGCATCATTATAGATTATGATGGGAGCAGTGATGATGTTGATGTGGGTGGATGGGTTCCTTGATCGGTGAAGCATCATGGTAGCTCTTTGAGAGCTGACACAAGCATGAATGTTCAACAACTTGAGGAGGGTGGTGGCAATGATGATGACGGTTTACCTCCTCAACAATCAGAGGAGGAGTGGGGGATTCTCTAGGAAAAGCGAGATAGCCTAGATTTGGAGTTGGGTCTAGTGAAGGTCGAGTTATAATTATATCAGGGTTAGGTGACTCATCTTCAGGTTGAGGTGGACAGGTTACGAAATGGACCTAGAAGCATTGTTATGGTTGCTAAGGATGCATATATCACCATACTTGGTGATATATGCATATATCACCATACTTGGTGATATATGCATATATCACCATACTTGAATGTGAGATTACCCATTTACAAGGTGAGCTTTCTTGGTTGTAGTCAGGTGCTGGAGGTGATGATTTTGCTTTGACTATTGCTTCTCTATGGGCAAATATTTCTTAGAGGGTCGCTCGCCAGGGTGCTAATTTGAGGATCCTCCATAAGAAGGCTATCTACATCAATATGTTGGAGAACATTCTTCATGAGTGTCAGATTCCTTTACCTGTTCCTCCTTCATCATTTGCTGCCACTACTACCCAAGGGACTGAGACGAGTCGCAGGACCCATCATACTTCTAGCTCTCATGGGGCTTCTACAGCGTAGGGTCCATAGAGGGGTCCCACCGTGATCACCATAGACAACACCTTGCAAGTAAAATAATGAAAACAAGCAATTGCGAAATTAAAGGATTTTGTATTGAATTTTATTGGAGCCTTAGTCTCCTTTTTACAAGTGATTTGCCCCAAGTGCATAGGGGTATGATTACAATAAGTGAATGCTTGCTTTCACATGATACAATGAGCACAAAGAGGGAAAAACCCCTTTGGCTAATCAAATTATTGGTGGTGTCTTTGGTCTTCTTTCGCTCCAATCCAATTGGTGAGTGGGCTTGAGTATCCAATGATGGGCCACTCCTAGCTTCAATAGCTCTTCAAATACCTATATCCTACACACATGAAAGTCAAACAAGAGTCAGTAGCACCTGTATACATGATTAGAAACAAGTACAGATAAAAACCCTTGAAGGAATGCTTGTAGAAAACATAGAAATAGTAATTAAAAATGCCTTGCTAACAAATGAATAACTTACTAATCTATGCTGCTCCAAATGGCCTAAAAATTTGTGGAGATGTTCTAGGGGATGTCAGGAACCTACCCTCAAAATTTTAGCTCGATCCGAGTCCGGATGAGGGAGATATGGCCAAAACAAGTTTGGTAGTTTCTATAGAACCGTGGGCCCGCGGTTGTGACTGTGTAACCGCGGGTGTGCGGTTTAGAAACCATGGGATTGTGGTTGTGATTGTGTAACTGTGGGTATGCGGTTTAGAAAATGTGAGACTACGGTTATGATTATGTAACCATGGGTATGCAGTTGTGATTGTGTAACTGCGGATGCGCGGTTGTGCAGAGATGGCAGGAACCCTCGAAAACTCGGATCCGGGACCTCGATGGCTCGAACTCCATGATCGTTGATGATTCCCTACAATGATTTTGATAGTGTAACGACGTATTTTCCAGTCCCCCTCTGCTTGATGGAATGGTGTTGCTTTTATAGGCAATTTTGGGTTTTGGAGGGAAATGAGAGGTGGCAAGCCAAGGCTGCCAAGTGGCAATCCTGGGCTGCCAAATGGAGGGGGCAATTAGAGTGAGTCACCCAGGGTGTCTCACTTAACTAGGGTGATGTGGGTGCAAGTGGAGTGAGGTGTAAGGGTTGTCCCATGTGAAGGGACAAAGGGGACAAGGGTGTGTGAGATGTGGCAAGGTGGGGTGGTGAGGTGGCTAGGACACATGTCTAGTGGGTAGGCAAGGTATCCTAGGGGGATTTTCCAGATTTATTAAAATCTAGAAAATAGGATAATGTGCAGGATTTTTATGCCTAAGTTTAGACTTAGGCATATATTATTATGCAGAATTGTGGTGTGCAATGTGGGTGAAGTGTACATGAATTAATATACCTAAGTTTATACCTAGGCATATATTTTATTATGCAGAATTATGTGGTGAGTTGTAAATGCCTAGATTTTGGTGTCTACAGATGCCCCTTTTTGTACCGTGTTGTGTAAAGCACAATGCGGTGCAAAAACAAATGACACCTGTCTTTATTGGATGCATGGACTCAAATCTTCTCGACACACAAGAATGGATGATTATTTTTCATTTTGATTTTTTTTTTTTGCTTACCCCCTCAATTGGAGAATGGGTAAAGGATGAAACCCATGAGCCGATTGACCAAATGTGGATGATGAAAGGATGTGGTTGATTGAATGATGTGGATGTGATGCAAATGTATGTCATTTTGACCAACTTGATGCCCCAAGTTTGGGATTTTGTGTGTTCTTGCAAATTTACCTTTGGTTTCGTTGATGTGCAAAATATGTGGTAAAATATTTAACCACATTTGGAGTTCTTGTTCCACTTTGACTTTAGCAATTCCTTCCAAATGATGGGTTCAAGGAACCAGTCGTTCGGGAATTTGATACTCGAGTGATTTTTGATTATTACCAAGTTGTTTTTGGTTGTTTTCCACTTTTGACCCAACGGAAGGGGTTGAAGGATAACCTTGTGCAAATCTATTTTAAACACATCTAAGCTCAAATATTTAGGGATCTAGCTGATTTAATGTCATAGTGATTTGATGTTGAATGTTTGAATGAGTTTCCTTATGGTGAGCTACCCATCCGACCGGATTGCATGGATTGCTAGTCGCTGCAACCGCTAGGTGTATAGGGTAATCCACTAGATACAAGGTTCACTCGAGATGATGATGATGCGAGATGATGATTTGGTGGGGTTTGCAATATTTTTGTAGCCATTTGCATTTGAAGGGGAGTTGTGTAAGATGGTCATAAATAAAATTCAACTTGTGTTACCCCAATCATAGAAAAGATGCTCATTTTAATGAGCGTAATTTGCTTAATTAAGTATTTTGAGTGTTGACTTTGATTATGAAACTCAAATTTGTTGATTTTGTCTTTCTCTTTAAGCGATGAGTCGATGTAGAAGATATGAAATGATGAACGCAATGAAACAAATGATAATGGTTGGAATGAAATAAATGTTTTTGTTTTTGTTTCAACCGTGATTTTGACCTTTGTTGATAATTGTGCACTTCTATCCCTTGGAGCAGTCTAGCCGTATGGCTTTTTTAGGGAATTGAGATGATAACAATTCAATTTTTGCATGAGGTGAATCACTTTTCAAGGGCCTTATGGTAACCTATCCATCCTACCGAATTGCATGGATTGCTAGTCGCTACAACCGCTAGGTATATAGGATAAGTTATTGTATACAAGGATCACTTGAGGCTAAGTGGAAGAAGGAAATGTACACCTCTATCCCTTGGAGCAGTCCAACCGTATGGCCTTCTTAGGGAGTTGAGATGAGGGCACTTCTATTCTTTCAAAAGCCTATTGAATTTGTTTTTGAACAAAGGAATTGAGGTACCTTTGGATTTTTTCTTTGTTTTTATTTTTTTGGTGAATGCATGATTGTTTTTGTGTTTTGTTTTTTTTTTTTTTTTAAGACAAAAGGTGCATGGAAATATTTTTGGTGTTTTATGTTTTTGTATGACAAAATATTCATGGCAATGTTTTTGGTGTTTTTTTTTTTTTTTTTTTATCAAAGGAATTTCAATTTGGGTATCTTTGAAGCTTTTTGGATTGATTTGACCAAAGGGTAGGTGCCTTTGGAGCCTTTTGAATTGAATTGACCAAAGGAGTTTGTTTCTCTTGGATTTATTATTATTTTTTTTAGTGTGACCAAAGGGTTTGATTCCTTTGGAGCTTTTTGAATTGAATGTGACCAAAGGAGTTTGATTCCTTTGGAGCTTTTTGAATTGAATGTGACCAAATGAGTTTGATTCCTTTGGAGCTTTTTGAATTGAATGTGACCAAAGGAGTTTGATTCCTTTGGAGATTTTTGAATTGAATGTGACCAAAGGACTTTGTTTCCTTTGGAGCCTTTTGGTTTGATTGTGACCAAAGGAGTTTTGGTTCCTTCGGGGCCTTTTGAATTAAAATCTTGACCAAAGGGTATGGGTTCCTTTGGAGTTCCTTTGGATCCTTTTGAATTGATGTAATTGCAAGTGTCCTTATGGTAATCTACTCATCCTACCGGATTGCATGGATAACCAGTCGCTGCAACCGCTAGTTGACTAGAGTATATCACTAGATACGAGGTTCACTTGGGGATCTGAGCTAGTGAATTGAATTGATGAATGCATGAAACTGAATTGAATTGGATGTGTTGTGTTCATGAATGGGAGGCAAAGGGTGCAACCTTTGACAAAAGGGCGCAACCTTTTGAACCTAACATATGATTTGAAATGTGAATGTTTAATGTGATTGTTAGGGTAGCTTGATTGATTGTTTGATGTTATTGATGGGGAAGGTGTAAGACCTTGAACTCCCCCAAGTTGCTTGATTGTTTGTTTGATGTGATTGATGGGGAAGGTGTAAGACCTTAAACTTTCCCAAGTTGCTTGATTGATTGTTTGATGTTTTTGATGGGGAAGGTGTAAGACCTTGAACTCTCCCTAGTTGGTGTTTTTGTTATTGTTTATGTACATGTGTAATGATGGTTTGTTCAATTTTTTTTTAGTGCATGTGATGAAATGAGTGTGTTATGAATGAATGTGTTATGAACGAATGTGTTATGAATGAATGCAATTGATGGTGATGTATGCAAATGAATGAATGGTTTTACCTTATTAATTGTCATGCAAATAAGTTATGTACCATTGTTAAGCAAACTTTACCTTTATTGCTTAATCAGGGGCACCAATACGATACTATGGTTTGACCACAATTTGTAGGATGAAATGGACTATGATATATGTGTGGCAATATGATGGTGGTATGGAATGGAAACTTGCTTATGAATTTGTTTGCCTTAAGGATAAAGGATCTAGAATTGTTTTGCAAAGACTCAAACATCCTAGTATATCAAACAAACTCTCTCAAATTATCTAATTCTTCTAGGACCAAATGTGTGTGCAGTGAATTCATTTACCGAATCAAGAGCATGGTAATGACTCTAAACCATAAAGAACCAGTGTGTGTGTAATTGAGTTCATTAACTCATCTTGAGTAAATTGGGTAGACCTGTTATGGTTGGAACCAAGAAGCTAGCTTGTCCGTATGAGCGGTCAGAGGTCTCTTTCAAAAGAGACATGTCGCCATGCATGAGCGTACTCCACTGCTAGTCAAGCGTCTATAGCTCCGGTGGAGGCTAACTCCATAGTCCATGATTTTTGTTTTTGATTTCTTGAATTTTGGGGATGACTACTTAACCGTCTAATTGGAAATGTAGTACGATCCTTACAACCCATTTAATCAGTGGTGTGTGATGTAAAAGTTTTAGAGCTTTGGGGAATCGGATTCTCAACCTAAGTGTGATGAGAATTGTACCTTATCCTTACTACTCTACCTTTTGAATTTAGAAGCAATTGTGATAGTAGTGAAAACCACTATTGTCATGGACTATGTTGCATAATGGGACAAGCAAGGATGCCCCTCTTCACCTCAAGGTTCCTACCAAGTATGGTGTTATCCCTATTTGACACAAGATGTTTTTAAGATGTGAAGTTGTGTTTGGTTCAAGAATGTTTTTGAAATCAATTCCCATTACTCAATATTTGCTTAGTGTATATATGTGCAATGGTCCTAAAAGAATTCAAAATATTTTTCGGAGGTTTCTTAAATCACTAGGAGTGGTTGAGTGATCGAAAACCCCTAGAGATTCCTCAAAATAGAGACCACCAAAGAAATAAATTGCTATGGGGTTTTATTGTAGCTATTTAATTTATTTTTTCTTTTCTATTTTGACATGGTTTTGTTGATAAGCAACACACCCCCACTGAAAAATGAGATTCCATCCTTAGAAAATTCTGAACTTTCATTTTTTGCAGCAGGGACCCTCTTGATCTTTTCAGGTTTTAAATCCATATTTTGCTTGCCTCCTTTTTAAAGTTGTGCTTTTTCTTGCATTTTAGCTGTGTTATCCAAGAATTCACTTTTTACATGCTAGAATCATTCATGCACAAGCAAAATCTTGCACCGTTACCGAGAAAAATCCAGAAAACAGTTGCATAAATTCACTGAAAAATCAAACTTTCCATTTTTGGTAGTGTCGCGATATCGCGACACTTCCATTTTCGGAAATGTCGCGATATCGCGACATGTAAGTCAAAATACGGCTAAGTGCGAGAAAGGTCGCGATTTCGCGACATGTCGCGAAATCGCGACAGTTTTTGGGTGAGAGACGCAACCTGTACGGATGGCGCGATTTTGCGACATGTCGCGAAATCGCGACATGTCGCATTTTCGCGGCGGGAGAGAGAAAATGGGCTGCAGGATGAAAAATCGGTTAAGTCAGAAACATGTTCCAAAATCGCGGTCAACGCGGTCAACGCATGCAGGTAAGGGAACTGTCGCGATATCGCGACGTGTTCTAAAATCGCGGCTGAAAATCAAGAAACGTACGGAGGCCAGGAAGGGTCGCGATTTCGCGACATGTCGCGAAATCGCGACATGTCGCGTTTTCGCGGCCGACGAGGGAGGAAGTTGCCGATGCTCTGGCGGGGTCGCGATTTCGCGACATGTCGCGAAATCGCGACATGTCGCAGAATCGCGGCAGGAGAGAGAAAGTCATAGTTGACCCGAAAGTGCATTCCGGCGGGAAGCGAGAAGGCTTCCTGGGGTAGCGACACGTGTCAAAGCGTGAATGGGACAAACAGAAGCCGACATGCAAGCTTATTTTGCGGATTTAATCTGTTTTTAATGTTTTAAGCTTATGATTTAATTAAAATGCTAATCTAATGCATCTTTTTGTCTTTCATGCAGGATTCCACCTGGCACTTACGGGACAACCGGGAAAGACCATAAAGGCAAAGATAAAGTGCGGATTTAGTCAAGGACCGCCATGCTAGGAGAGAAGGCTGCCGGTGAGAGCATTCAACAACAAATTTATTGCGAGACTTGATAGCATGAAGACCATTTCAACTCAGATAATGGATCTGCGGAGATCAATTGACGGAGAAGTGGTGACTCATCCGGTTCACCAACAGGAATTAATGAAAGCATTTATTTGCAGTTGCGAGTGAATGCAAGTGGCATTCTATTTTATCTTCTCCATTTATGGCGGTGATTGCCACTGATTTGCCGAAGGGTTAAGTTCTATCCGGACTTTGATTTTTAAATGGATTTTTATTGTAAAACCCGGGTCCTAGGGTTTAAGTGCGATAAGATTTAGGGTTTGAGCAAGATATTTTGGAAAAGATCGGAGTGCATGTCACGAGTCTATAAATACAAATTCTAAATGTAATCGCGAGGAGGCGGAGACTTAGAAATAAAGGCTTATAAGCAATTTCTTGCAAATTTTGTGAAATCCTTTGTTTTCGGACTTGGAGTTGATGTGCTTTAGCTTTTACGTGATAGCATGGCCGGGGAGCCTAATCTTTTGCGAGTGTGATAAGTGTATTTTCTTTTGTTATCCGTTCCATTTAAAGTTTGTTAGATATATCTTTGTAAATCTGCCATTGTCAAGATTAAATATCTTTGTTAGGCTTCGGTTGTTCTATTATGCGCTAGGGGAAATTACTGATTTCGGGTGTAAGTTTGTTCTAATTGCTCTGTCTTCATTGTGCGAGCTAAGCTGCCGGTGAAAGATACCGATTTTAACCAGTTGCCCCTTGGATTTATAATTTTTACTGCTAGATCCGTTTCACTCTGCCTTGTGCTCTTAGTTGAAAGTGATCTTAGGTGATTGGACACTTTCTTACGGGATTTGTTACGTTGTGAAGGCGATAGCATAGATAAGATTGATAGTTTGGAGTTTTACGGTTTAAAGTACGATAAACTTCTCTTTTACGCCTTACCCTACCCTCTCTTTGCTTTCCGTGAATGATCCATTTTTATTTTCTTTATTTGCCTTTTATTTAAATCTGTGACCCATGAGAGCTAGATCTAGAATTCAAGTTAAATACGATTGTCAACAACTTTTGCAACTACTGAACAAGTTCGGGAACCCCCTGTAAGGTAACGGAGCGATCCATATCGAAATCTATTCCGAAGTGGAAAAGAGTGAATTGCCATTCGACCCAACTCCGTAACTCGCACCTTGGATAACCAGCTAGATCCTAAAGATGAGTGGGATCGGTCCCGTGGGTGTCTCCGGAGCTTTCCTTGCCTTCATCCCTTTTTTCCGGGGTGTGCATGAAAGCCGGACCAACACCTAATTGGCGCTAGAAGGAGGGCCAGAACATCTGTGTATATAGTGGAGAATTTTCCCCTCCTCCTCGGCCAACACCTAATTGGCGCTAGAAGGAGGAGCATGAACTCGGTTCAAGTATTGTAAGGGCATAACGACAACATTTGAAGGACCCACGGTGAACTCCGGACGAGTTTTATAAATTGTCGGATACGATGTCGGTATTTAAATTGTCGGTCCGGTGTTTTAAATTGTCCAAATACGAACTGACAATAAAAGGGGTTTATAAATTGTCGGTGCGGTTTTAAATTGTCGGTGCGGTTTTAAATGGGTGGTTTTTGAAAGTTGTCGGTGCGATTTTTGAAAATTGCCGAGAGAAGGCCTTAAGTTCGGTGGTTTGTTAAGAAGCAGTTCTATCATCACTTGCGGTTATCCAATTACAAATCGAACATCACTTTGTCGACCAAGTATTAATGGCAAATTGGTTGGGCCCCACCGCTTTGAACATTCCGGGTATAGCCCATGACCTTGCCAGAAGTCCAGAAAGGTATCTCCCCAGGTACAAACATGATGGGACAAAAACTGTAGAAGAACATCTGCTAGCTTTTAAAAATGCTTTAAGATTATTAAATATACTGACATGAAGATGTTGCCTGCAGATTGTTCCCGTTCACTCTCCGGGAGGGAGCTTATGGCTGGTTTTTAAACCTCACCGAGCAATTCCATTACTAGTTGGGATGATCTAGAGAAAGCTTTTATATCACGGTTCGGTGAAGTGATAGATCCCAACATTTTATATCGGCAATTTTCCGGCATCAAGAGAGAGTCGGGAGAAACTGTCGGGTCTTTCAATATGAGGTTCCAAAGAGCTTACGGTAGAATGACAGGCCATTACATCCCAAATGCAAATCCGGCCTTAGAAATCTACAAGAATGCATTGGATTCAGTGACCTCTATTTTCCTCAAGAGAGACATTAATATTACAACCCTGGCAAGGGCTTATAAAGAAGCCTTAATTCTTGAAAGACAGACTAGGGCCTCAAATTTTGAGCGAGTCCTTTGATATCCTATGTTACACGAGAACATGCACTGTTCCGAGACCCCATTCCACATCATGAGTTAATGCCAACATGTCATGCTCTACCCAAGGAGACTCCGTTAGCTGTCACATCCACTCAGCATGTGCAAAATACGAGAGAAAAGTTCGACAAGTTCAAAGTGCGGGTGCTTGAGCCGAGCGGTTGTGATCCGGCACCACCCAAATCCGAAGTTTTTCCTGGTGAGTTAAATTTTCCTGGAGATCAAAGAAATATTGATATTTCTAGTTCACCCAAAAATAGTACAACCGGGGTTTCGGATTCTGTCACTTTTCTCGAAGAGACGAGAAAGTCTTATACGGACTTACGTGGATGAAATGCAAGATTTTCAACGAGTTCAAAATGGACGAGTTATGACTTGAAATGTGAGAGTCCGGAACTTAACAATGATCCTTCCTCATGAGAGGATGATGAAAGTGAGATTCAATCTCACTATGCGAAATGGTGAGGAGGATAGCATCATTGAGGATATGAGGGAACTTAAAGCTGACATCACCCTCTATGAACTGCCTCAGATTGTTGGACAAAACATTAACTTGATTGAGGCTTACTTTGGACCACCTGTTGAATTTCAAGAAAAGGAGGAAAAGGTAGTAAATATGAATGTGGTCAGCCAACTTGGAATTGATGAGCTGTCTCAACATAAGCCTTGCAACTTCGAACATAATGTCAAAGAGGAGGCTATAAAGCGTGTTGATGCGAGATATTGGAGTTTATGATTTGGCAAGCGAAAAGGTGGGAACGATTCTGGCTCTAATCAATCACAACAATGATGTTTGGACATTGCACATTGATGAGGTTAAGTCTAAGCAAGGCTCGGGTGAAAAGGAAAATTGTAAGCATTCCGCTAGAGGGATAAAAATTGAAGTCCTGGATATTGAAGCAGTGCGGCAACCACAAAATGTTCAAGTTGTTAAGAACCATGGCATACAGATAAAACATGATTTCTTTCAGTTGTCACATCAATTTGAAAATGTGGTGGTCTAGGTCTGTCAAGGTTTTAAAGTATTTGATCCTGGGGGTTTTTTACATTCAGTCCTTTTGAAAGAACACTGCAAACCCTTTAATTAGAAGCATAAACATGTTATCATATGATTTGTTATTATATGATTTGTTTAATTTGAAGGAGTTGCGATTTGTTTTTCAAATGGGACGGGGAAGACAGATAAACCCAAGTCTTTCCCAGATAGCAAATTTTTGAAGCACAGTCTGGAGTGCATTTCGTCAACAGGACCTGAAAGGTAATTTTTTTTTAAATTACTTGCATGGTCAAAATTTTTTAAAAGCACCATTTCTCTGCTTTCCCAACTGCTGCATTTTTTGAGTATGAAGGGAAGTTGTAACATATGTATGCATTGTAAATAAGCTTTGAAGTTTTTCAGTTTTATTTCTTTGTCAGTGCAGTTTTATTTTTTAAATGTCTGTACAGTTGCAGTTTTTCAGTTTTCTTTAGTTGTTTTTCAGTTTTAGCTTGTGCAGTTTATTTCTTTTTATTTTAGCTTGCTTTTATTTTAGTCTGTACAGTCTTTTCTTTATTGCATTTCTTTTTCTTTGCTGTCTGTACAGTTGCAGTTTAATTTATTTCAGTTGCAGTTTTTATTTTTTATTTTTGCTTCAGTTCTTTTAGTTTATTTCTTTTATTGCCTGTACAGTTTTTATTTTCTTCCCTGCTTTTCCTTTTCTTTGCTGTCTATTCAGTTTATTTGTTTTTCCCTTGCCTGTACAGTTCTGTGCTTTAGTCTGTACAGTTTTATTTTGTTTTTGCTTTAAGCCTGTGCCTGTCCTTGGAAGCCTGTATAAAGTCCTTTGGCTTCTAAAATTTTCTGTCCTTTGCCTCTGCCTGAGCAATCAATGAAAAGTCAACCTGCTGAAAATTGTTTTATTCCTAGCTGATAAATCCTCAATCCAGTGCCTCCCCATTATGCTCATTATTCTAATTGAGATAGTCCGCTTGCACTAAAGCTGTGGAACTATTTTGTTATCCGGGATGAAGGTAGAGAGATGATTGGATCTTGTGTCTTACTTGCCACGGTTGTTTTAATGATAGAAAAACTGCTATCTTTGTTTAGTTGGAGGAACTCCGGGGAATCCAAGAAAAGTTTGGTTATAAGAGGGGACTATGGTTCATGCAATTATTTGGGTGTCACGAGAGGCTATCAATGCCTAGACCGAAACAGTTCCAGATTGATCAAATATTAAAAGAAAATTGTAATTTCTCTAAGGTCTTCCAGATAGTGATATATTTCAAAAAGAAGAGAGATAAAAAAAAGAGAGATAAGAAAAAAAGAAAAAAAAAGAAAAAAAAAAGAGTTATATGATTAAAAGAGGCAGCCAATATTAGATTCTGCCCTACAGTTGTAAATTGGGTCGTGTAAATCTAAAGGGTAACTCTGTCTAGGCTGTAAAAAGCTAAACTAGTAAACCGAGCTCTACTCGGTTTCCCCTTTTACAATCTAGAAAAGTTGATTAATCCAAGTTTATCATTCAATTCGGTCATCCTTGAAGAAAGTTCTATACCTTTGTAATTGCACATCGAAATCTTCCTTGAAGTAATCCGACCTAGTATGTCCTTGGGAAATTTTAACGGTTGGCGGTTGGCGGTCAATTTATTGTGAAGAATGTCAGTGGCAAGGCATGATGCATGGTCTTTTTGTTTTGAAACCAGAGTCTTGGGTTCTAAAATAGTGCTACTATTTTACCCATAGATATCGCCATTTGTTGATAAGCAACACACCCCCACTGAAAAATGAGATTCCATCCTTAGAAAATTATGAACTTTCATTTTTTGCAGCAGGGACCCTCTTGATCTTTTCAGGTTTTAAATCCATATTTTGCTTGCCTCCTTTTTAAAGTTGTGCTTTTTCTTGCATTCTAGTTGTGTTATCCAAGAATTCACTTTTTACATGCTAGAATCATTCATGCACAAGCAAAATCTTGCACCGGTACCGAGAAAATCCAGAAAACAGTTGCATAAATTCACTGAAAAATCAAACTTTCCATTTTTGGTAGTGTCGCGATATCGCGACACTTCCATTTTCGGAAATGTCGCGATATCGCGACAGGTAAGTCAAAATGCGGCTAAGTGCCAGAAAGGTCGCGATTTCGCGACATGTCGCGAAATCGCGACAGTTTTTGGGAGAGAGACGCAAGCTGTACGGATGGCGCGATTTTGCGACATGTCGCGAAATCGCGACATGTCGCATTTTCGCGGCAGGAGAGAGAAAATGGGCTGCAGGATGAAAAATCGGTTAAGTCAGAAACATGTTCCAAAATCGCGGTCAAGCGCGGTCAACGCATGCAGGTAAGGGAACTGTCGCGATATCGCGACGTGTTCTAAAATCGCGGCTGAAAATCAAGAAACGTACGGAGGCCAGGAAGGGTCGCGATTTCGCGACATGTCGCGAAATCGCGACATGTCGCGTTTTCGCGGCCGACGAGGGAGGAAGTTGCCGATGCTCTGGCAGGGTCGCGATTTCGCGACATGTCGCGAAATCGCGACATGTCGCAGAATCGCGGCAGGAGAGAGAAAGTCATAGTTGACCTGAAAGTGCATTCCGGCGGGAAACAGAAGGCTTCCTGGGGTAGCGACACGTGTCAAAGCGTGAATGGGACAAACAGAAGCCGACATGCAAGCTTATTTTGCGGATTTAATCTGTTTTTAATGTTTTAAGCTTCAGATTTAATTAAAATGCTAATCTAATGCATCTTTTTGTCTTTCATGCAGGATTCCACCTGGCACTTACGGGACAACCGGGAAAGACCATAAAGGCGAAGATAAAGTGCGGATTTAGTCAAGGACCGCCATGCTAGGAGAGAAGGCTGCCGGTGAGAGCATTCAACAACAAATTTATTGCGAGACTTGATAGCATGAAGACCATTTCAACTCGGGATGGATTTGCGGAGATCGAATTGATGGAGAAGTGGTGACTCATCCGGCTCACCGGCGAGAATTAATGAAAGCATTTATTTGCAGCTGCGAATGAATGCAAGTTGCATTTTATTTTATCTTCTCCATTTATGGCGGTGATCGCACGATTTGCCGAAGGGTTAAGTTCTATCCGGACTTTGATTTTTAAATGGATTTTTATTGTAAAACCCGGGTCCTAGGGTTTAAGTGCGATAAGATTTAGGGTTTGAGCAAGATATTTTGGAAAAGATCGGGTGCTGTCACGAGTCTATAAATACAAATTCTAAATGTAATCGCGGGGAGGCGGAGACTTAGAAATAAAGGCTTATAAGCAATTTCTTGCAAATTTTGTGAAATCCTTTGTTTTCGGACTTGGAGTTGATGTGCTTTAGCTTTTACGTGATAGCATGGCCGGGGAGCCTAATCTTTTGCGAGTGTGATAAGTGTATTTTCTTTTGTTATCCGTTCCATTTAAAGTTTGTTAGATATATCTTTGTAAATCTGCCATTGTCAAGATTAAATATCTTTGTTAGGCTTCGGTTGTTCTATTGTGCGCTAGGGGAAATTACTGATTTCGGGTGTAAGTTTGTTCTAATTGCTCTGTCTTCATTTGTGCGAGCTAGGCTGCAGGTGAAAGATACCGATTTTAACCAGTTGCCCCTTGGATTTATAATTTTCCGCTAGATCCGTTTCACTCTGCCTTGTGCTCTTAGTTGAAAGTGATCTTAGGCGATTGGACACTTTCTTACGGGATTTGTTACGTTGTGAAGCTGATAGCATAGATAAGATTGATAGTTTAGAGTTTTACAGTTTAAAGTCTGATAAACTTCTCTTTTCTGCCTTACCCTACCCTCTCTTTGCTTTCCGTGAATGATCCATTTTTATTTTCTTTATTTGCCTTTTATTTAAATCTGCTGACCCATGAGAGCTAGATCTAGAATTCAAGTTAAATCTGATTGTCAACAACTTTTGCAACTCTCGAACAAGTTCGGGGAACCCCCTGTAAGGTAACGGAGCGAGTCCATATCGAAATCTATTCCGGAAGTGGAAAAGAGTGAATTGCCATTCGACCCAACTCCGTAACTCGCACCTTGGATAACCAGCTAGATCCTAAAGATGAGTGGGATCAGTCCCGTGGGTGTCTCCGGAGCTTTCCTTGCCTTCATCCCTTTTTTTCCCGGGGTGTGCATGAAAGCCGGACCAACAGGTTTTAGAAGGCAAAATTGGACTAATTCTAGACCGTAGGTACCCCTAGTTAAGACAACAAGACTTAGTGAATGAACAATTATCTAACCTAAGTGGATGATAATTAATATGGTAAGCGACATGAATGGATGTAAACGATGCTAATGTGCAAATGCAACGAAAGTGGAACGTGTGAATGCAATGAAAGTGGAATGTATGAATGCAATGAAAGTGGTATTTTGAATGCGATGTATAAAAAAATGCAATGTGTATGAACATATTTTTGTGTTTTGTATTTATTATTATTTTTTTATATTTATTATTTTTTTTGTTTTGTTTTGTTTTTTTTTTTTTTTAAAGGTGTTTTTGAACTAAAATGTGACCAAAGGGGTTTGGTTCCTTTGGAGCCTTTTGAATTAAATGTGACCAAATGAGTGCCTCCCTTGGAGCATTTTGAGATGATTTTTGACCAAAGGGGTTAGGTTCCTTTGGGACATTTTGAATGGATTTGACTAAAGGGATACCCCCTTTGGAGTTTTTTTTTTTCTTTTGATTTGACCAAAGGGGTGTCCCCTTTGGGACCTTGTGGATTGAAATGACCAAAGGGATTTGGTTACTTTGGAGATTTATTATTATTATTATTATTATTTTTTATTTGACCAAAGGGGTGTTCCCTTTGGGACTTTTTGGATTGAATTGACCAAAGGGATTTAGTTCCTTTGGAGATTTGTTTTTTTGAATGGGGAATATGTGATACCATAATCATCCCCAAATTGTTTGGTGACTGGTGAGCATGGAGAAGGTGTGATACCTTGAGTATCTGCACAATGTTTTATGCTTGGTGAGCATGGGGAATGTGTGACGCTTTGAGTATCCCCATAATGTTTTGTGCCTAGTGAGAGTGGGGAAGGTGCGATGCCTTGAGTATCCCCACAATGTTTTATGCTTGGTGAGCATGGGGAAGGTGTGATGCTTTGAGTATCCCCATAATGTTTTGTGCCTGGTGTGCATGGAGAAGGTACGATGCCTTGAGTATCCCCACAATGTTTTGTGCTTGGTGAGCGTGGGGAAGGTGTGATGCCTTGAGTATCTCCATAATGGTTCTGTTGACTATCAAGTTTTTGATCAGATATGATGAGTGGTCTTTCAATGGAAAATATTCGCTTATCGATAAGATCTTGGACCACCTTTTTAAAGGCTTTGCAATCATTGATGTCATGGCCCACTTGTCGATGATAGAGACAATAATGATCTTCCCTATACGACCTAGGTTTATGTATTTTGGTATTTGCAGGATGTATGTCAGGTAAAACGATTATTTTTGCATCTTGCAGCTTTTGAAAGATGATTGACACGAGCTCGGATAGAGGGGTCCAAGTACGGGGTTGATGATTTGGGCGATATTGGCCATGTGGACGAGGTTGATGAGGTTGTTGAGGTGGGTGATTTTGATGAAGTTGATGATGACTCAATGGTAGCTCAATGCTTGTGAGGCGGTTCAAGATTTGTTGTAAAATGAGCATAGTGCATTGGTGAAATGGTAGTTTTTGATGAGGAGATGGTGGAATGATGGTGTGTTGTGTTGATGAAGCACCATACATGTGATTGATTGGATGTGTATGTATGGTTATAGTTTAGGGGCACAACACCCAATATGGATCTTGGGTGAAGAAGGTGGGAGGTTGATGGGATGTTGATGGCAGGTAAGTGGAATATTGCATTGCTACTGAAGGAGGGGGTTTATGGATCATGGTGCTTATGGGTGCTACGGATGGAATGGACATAGGTATTTTCAAAGTAACACTAATGGGTGATTCATTTGGTATGATGATGGGAGGTTGATTAGATGATGATGAATGAGTATGGGCTATGGTGGTAGCAGTTTGCTCAAAAAGTGGATTCGCAAAGGCTTGGCTAGACTGTTGTGGGTGTGGAAAGGTGACTTCTTGATGGAATGATGGGATGGTATGGTTTGAATGGTAAGAAGTGGTAGCAATGGAAAAACCATTCTAGCTACACTCAGGTACATCCTAACTACATCCACGTCTACAAGTGTGACACGATCATTAGTTATGGTAGGTGATTCACTCCTAGGAGTCTCAAGAATAGTGGTATGAGTAGCCCTATGCATAATATCTATGTTTGAAATGGGGGCACCACTAGAGGGTCCTAAATTTAGGCTTTGGGACATAGTAGAGGGCATGTTGACTTGCCCTAGCATCGAAGTGTTAGGGGCCTCACTAGACTGGGTTGCCATGGAGGAGGACCACTGACTCTAGATCAATGCTAATTTTCTTTCTTGACTATGAGTTACTACCGTACACTAATATGCAATCTATGTGAATGAAAAAGAAAGTACAATGCAATACAACATGCCAAGCAAATAAACATACAAAGTGTTTGACCCTAGTTTGCACTAAGTTTTTTATTTTATTTTTTTGGTGTGTTTTTTTGAAGTTTTTGAAGATATTTTGTTATTTTTGAAATAGAATAATATAACTCAATTAATATGGTGATTAAGAACACTAGAACCAAGCGTGATTTCTCAAAAGAGGCTAGGGTACATCGTTTAAATCCTAGTGGGGGGTTCACCTAGATCTTCCACTATGATTCAAAAATCGTTCCAATAGTGGGAGATAACTTGAACACCAATGAATTATACCAGCTTAAAGAGTGCTTTTATCTTGTATAAGGATGATCTAGGGGGCAAGCCGGTGGAAGGAGATGAATTTGAACGTCATCGGTCTAAATTGGGGGTTGGTGATGAAATCCAATTGGACCAATGTTTTAATTATACATGTGTGTGTGAAGGTTTTGTTTTCTATTGTGTGATGCAAATATAACATGCAATTATGATTTTATGCCTAATGCATAAAGTAGGAAAGACATAGAATAACAGATAAAATCATATCAAGGGTAAAATTGCAAATTCGGGTAAGAGTCAACCAAATTCTATTTAACAAGGCTAACTGTGGGTGAGCGGTTAGTTCTGGTAAATTGTAGGTACACGGTTTCCAACCGCACATGCACGTTTGGGGAAATCCCAATCACGAGTGTGTGGGTCCTTTATATCAATAGAATAAAGCCGAATATAGGCCCAAACCCCAAAAAAGAAATACCTAGGTTATTTCTAACCTGGTATATGCAAGATGATTGTTCCCTACTATGCATATACCAATTATCGTTTTATTTCCCTTTATTATTTCGTATATGAATGTAAGATTTAAGTAATTTTTTCTATTCCTAAGACCTAAATGCAAACAAAGGCATACAAGACTAAGACTCTTAATCTACTTAAATGCAACCTAAAACTAGCATTAAAGAAATTTTTTAAAAGATGGCACAGGGTATAGACTTGTGTTCCTTTTGCTACTCCTTCTAGCTTTCAACCGCCAATCCACGTTTCAAAAGTGCAGCAATAGTGAATGAGCGTTTCCTCAGAAGGTAAACCACGGATGCGCGGTTCCACAGTAACAGGTTAAACAATTCAAAATCAAATTCCCATGCGTTTCAAATCCTTACCACCTGTACATGCAAACAAAGATTAGTATGATTAAAATAAAGCAAGAAAAAATAAAATGAAACCCTTGGGACGTCCCACAGTGATCGCCATTTCTGTAACTAAAATACTTGAACACTTGCAATATAAAATCACACATACGCAAAGAGATTGCCCAAAATAATAAAATCCTTTATATATATTGACTCTTGCGATACAGATTTACAATATTTTGGATTGCCCCAAGTAGCTTGGGTACAATGTTACAATCTTTGCCTCAATGTGATACAAATTTCTCTCTAGGAGTTTTCTAGATCTTTCGTAATGTACAATGTTCTCCTCGTATCTAGTTACAACTTCAAAGGGTGAGTGGGCTTTGGTATCCAGCACGGGACCACTCCAGCTTTAGCAGCCTATCCAAGATACCTGTTACCTGCACACATGCAAACTAGCAAAGGGGATTAGTAGCACCCGTATATTCAAGCAATAAATCCAATGCTACACATAAACCTATTACTGATATGGATGAAAAGCAGATAGCACAAAATAGTTAACAAATAAAGCCTTGCTTAATACTTAAATCGCTAATCTCTATTGATGAAATCCATTTTTTGTTCTTGGGACTATGGAACCGTGAAAGCGGGATTGTGGGCTGGAAACCATGGACCTACGATTGTGAAACCGTGGATGTGGGTTTTCAACTACGAAACCACGAATGGACAGTTTTTACTAAATAACAAATTGCCTCAAAATTCGAGCCAATGGTTAGAGTCAAGCTCACATTCTCAATTTCTCGTTGGGTCTAGATCTATTTTGGCAGCCTGTCGGTATGCAAATTTAGCTCCCTTTGTTTGGTGGATTGATGGTGCCTTTATAGGTTTCTTGGGGCTTTGGAGGGAAATGTGAGGTGGCAAGCCTAACTTGCCAAGTGAAAAATCTGGACTGCCAGGTGGAAGGGGCAGTTATAGTGAGTCACTCAGTGTGGCTCACTTAACTAGGGTGATGTGGCTCCAAGTGGAGTGGGATGTGGGATACTATGTTATGTGAAGGGACAAGGGGACACCAACAAAGGAGTTGTGGCATGGGTGTTGGGAATCTGTCTCATGTGGAAGGACAAAGGGGACAAGAGTGGGTAATATGTGGCATGGATGTTGGATGAAGTGTCCAGGACACATGTCCAATGGGTAGACAGGGTATCCTAGGGTGATTTTCCTAATTAAATAAATTAGGAAAGTATAATGATGTGCAAGATTTTACATCCCTAAGTTTGAACTTAGGCATATATCTTTATTATGCAAGATTTGATGGTAAGGTGGTGAATGTGAACTAAAGGGTGCTAGATTTTAGTGTCTACAAAACCATTTTTTTAAATTGAGTGATTTTTTGAGCTTGTTGCATTGGTGTCATCAGTTCAAGAACATGTTACAATGTTAGGGATCAAAGTGTGTAAATTGGATTCTCAACCTTATGTTACTTGCCTTAATGGGTGAAATTATAACATATGGTCAACTCAAATGACTAGTTTACTATGTAGTAAGAACCTATGGTTCTCTTTCAAGAGAAGAAAGTAGTATGCCTTGATGAACAAACCTACTGACATAAGAAAGAAGAATATTTTGGCCTATTTTCCTTGCTAACTAAGCTAGCATTGCCTTTCCATATCGAGGAAGAGAAAAAACCTATCAAGGTATGGTCAAAATTGCATGATATATTTGGTAAAGTAAAGACAATTGAAGTAAGTCATTCAAAATTAGAGGTTTCTTCTCTCAATTTTTTTTCATATTATAACATTGAGGACTATATTGTGGAACTCAAGTCATTGAGAGCAAATATTGCATCTTTTGGAAGCAAAATGAAAGATGATGCAGATAGTATAAAAATTATTCTTTGTAATGTCTCCCCTTTTTAGATGTTGAACCTCATGGTTCATGTGATTCCTATGTTCTTGGAAACACAAAAAAATCTTTCTCTTGATCAAATTTTTTCTCTCCTAGTTCATTTTTAGGTAGCAATATCATGCAAAAGAATTCACACCTAAGGATACTAAGACCCTAATAAGTCTTCAAAGAAGTTAGATCATTTATAGATATGGAGGCATAAGTTATGGAGTCCTCCCAAGTGGAAGGTGTAGATTGGCTAAAAGGTAAACAAGAGATAATGTGGCATGAGATCTTATGGAGTAATCCTAAAGCAATGATTTTTTTGAATCTAAGAAATCAACAAGATTTACCAACTAACAATTATTTGTTACAACACATGGCCAATCACATGTCCCAACAAATAAACCTAAAAATTCTGAAACTATCAGAACGACTACATATGGCCAAAGAGTATTTTAGGTTATATCTCAAAACCAACATTCTTATGGACCTTGGAATTCTTAAGTCATCGGTTTTTAATCTAGTATATAGACCAATGTACCTAGGGAAATTGATCAATAATTTATATGCTAAAAGAAATTTACATGTGCCTGTTCACAAGGCCATTTGATAGATATGCTTGGGAACCAACCTTATCTCAACATCAACCCAATAAAAATACCTAACTAGAACAAGATACCTATTTCAAAGTGTTAATAAGAGAGAAAAGTATAAATTCAACATCTTATGATCAAGATATGCATATTTTGAGGATGACGCAATAGCTCAACACCATCGATGTGAGAAGGCACATCATGATTTTGTGTAAATAGGTTGGCATGCATATAATATTTGATAATAAATGAATATAACTACAAGGAAATTGGCCAAATAAAGTAGCCAAAGGGTAAAGATCATGACCTTGAGAGGAGCATTAGGCATACCACATGTGTAACATTAGAAAAGTCAAGATAGGATTACTTTCAAAATATTTTGTGAGTTGGTAGTACCTGAATTGAAGGAAAAGAGGATAGAATTGACATATGATCAATGATTTATTTTAGCCAAGAAATTTTTATAAAGAGGTTTATTCCTTTAGCTTTGTATCATTTTTTATATTGAGGACTACGCTCTTTTATTATAATTTTTATATCTTCTATTGAAGGCCAACATGAATGACTACACTCTTTTGATAATAGGACACAACTATATAAAGGAAATACCAAAATTATTGGAAGAGAAAAGTCTATTAGTTATTAGAAGCATCCATACATTGAGAGGAAGTTATGTTTGGTTGAGCCTAAGGAGTGTGTAGTTCATTCTTTAAAACAAGACATGCTAGGTCATTGACCAAATGCGATAGTGATTAGATCATGAAATCCAACATGTGTTGTAATAAAACAAAAATTTGTGGTGGTGAAAGATTATTGGCTGATCAAAAGGAGAAGCATGTATGTCATATTTTCACAAGGGGATAAAATCCACTTTTCAATGTCGGCTCTAGTATAAGCCAAATTTAATTAAAATTCTAGTTGTCCTTGTTATTTGCAAAGGCTATAAAAGGAGATACAAGGCAAGGATAGTGCATAAATATATTCTTTAGCAATAAAATATTAATCCAAGCAACTATGCATACTCAAAAGCTCCAAGTTGCTATTGAGAAGTCTAGATCTAGAGATGGAATACCTACATGATTTTAATAAGAAGAGGGTAGCAAAAAATAGTGAAGTACTCATGCCATCAAGTGATTGGAATATTTACCTAAGGCAACTTGCCTAGATCTACAACAACTTTCAGTTGTGGTAGAATATACTTATGTAGGATTTAGTTTTACTAGAGGTACTTATAGCCAAGTATCTCCTTGTCTTTTTCCTTCCCTTCCTCTTTTCATATTTCCCTCCTCTTTTTGTTTCCATTTCCCATTTCCTACGCCCTTCATCTCTCCAATTATGTCCTTACCCTTTATGATTTATTTAATCACCATATTACACATTTATTATTACTCCCACTCCTTGTTATACATCACCTATTTTTTCTTCCTACTAGCCTCCTACTTCTAGAACATTTCCTCCTCATTTTGGAGACAATATTGTATTTTATAGGCAAATAGGATGGATCTGCAATAGGGTTACTCTCCACTGCACATTTTAGTAAATCTCTTCTACAACTACAAGATTCATTCATCCTTTGCATACCTTCACTTTTTCTCCATCAGTTACATATTCTAAAATTCTTTTATTTTCCATAACTTCAAGCTTTGCTCATTTCTATGCCTATGTTATTTATCAACTTATATTCTAGCTTTGTGTTCTCTTGACGGTTCCACTTCCTTATATATAGACCTACTAGGTTATCTATTTTTGCAAGAAAAAATTCTTGGAAGTCACCAATAATATGGGTAAATTTGGTTACCCACATTCACAATTCTCGGCAACTTCAGTTGGATTGTGATTTTGCTTAAGTGTTGTCATCATTTTGTTAATGCATCAACACAACAACTAGATCAAAAACATCATCTTGGCATAAGTTGAAGGCCAAAGTAAGTTCTTGATGAATATTAGCTACAAAGTAACAGTGGAAGACAAGACAAAATATTATAGGATATATTGAAACATAATAGTACCTAGTTGGACCTAAAATTTGTACCAACGTAGAACAATTTGGAAATTTATAGCAACATTGGATCAAAATTTTGGCAAAGGTATAAGGTCCAGTGCTCAAAAGTAGGATTCAAATATTTTTGAAAGCTAACGTCAACATAGTGGAAAAAAATCATGATATTCAGTATTCACCAACAAAGTCAGATGAAAATTTTAACTAGGACAAAGTGCCTGACATGGCACATGTGCTGGAATTTTAAGATAGCTAGTGTTATCATAAATGGTGAGATTTTCTAGTATCTGACACATTACCAAATCCAAAATTTGGTTGTATAGAAATCAATCCATAAAGTGGTAAGAATTCTAGAGGCACCATCGTCATCCAAAGAGATGAAAAAGTTTGATGTTTAGTATCAAATGAAAACTTTATAAGATTAAAATTTGGGTCAAGTGTAGAAAATTGGTCAAACTTTAGAAGCAACCGACATCATCAAAAGAGCTAAAAATTCTAGCACTAAGATACACTATCAAACTCAAAATGTTTCTAAGGCATAGAGTTTGACACCAAGAAGAAGATGTACCAAAGAATGCAAGAATTTGGTCATGATTTTGAGCCCCAACATCCAATAAGAGAGCTTATGAAACTACCTCGATCAATCAAATTTGTGTATAGCTCTAGCCACCCCTATCTAAGTTGTCATGACCAATCATGAATTTGAAATGCAACAAAATATAGTGGCTAAAATCAAACCTATCAAAATACACTACAATTTTTTGGAAGTATGTGGAAGCTACCTTCATAGAAGAAATCTAGAGTAGACACATCAACAAACCATGACCAAGGTGGTTAGGCCCAACTGAACTAGAAAGAGATGCCCATATTCTATAATTACCTCTATTAGGCTTGCAATCAATTGTGTACAATGATTATGAGCTAACATAATGCAATGTAAATCTATAAATAGTGCAAGATAGCTTAGAATAAGGATAGACTCTTTATGCTTTTACAATTGCATAAGTCGTATGATGATTGTGTTGTGTACCTCTCAATAAAAATTGAAGTGTTGTTTGGCCTATATTTGAATATGTTGTAGAACATGTATATATGTGAATCACATTGTTAAGCAGTTTTGTTAATGTTAGATGGATGGTGAATTTTGTTAAAATTATTCTACTAAACTGGATAATTGTCAAAATTAGTGTTTGTTTAGCCCTGGAATGCTTAATAATGTCTTTGTTGATTTAAATAAAAGTTCTAGAATATTGTAATGTAGTTGTTCTATTAGGCCTTTTAATTGAGTTGAGAGTTCAAGACTCTCATACCTTGTGACTTTTGTTGTTTCTAAAAATTGGCCAATCTTCATTTTCTACCTTCTAAGCCTTACTATTTCTTTATTTAGTCTTTAAACCCATCTTTAATTTAATTAGCATCATAAGGAACTAGTCTAATTCAAAGGTTAACTCAAAAGCTATTTTGGGTCTTCCAATCTTGGTTGACATCTTAAGGGTGCATCTCATCCACATATGGATTTTAAACCAAGACTAACCTCTTCATAGTTAAACCTGATTTATTATTTGTAAATAACCTAAAGCCCACTTATTATGTTGGCTTAGGTTAAAATTTATGATGTTGTCAAGGATTTTAGTATTAATATAAATACCCCACACTCCTCATTTAATTTGTAGTATTGTGTGATATTATCTATAGATAGTAATTATTTATGGTGCCTATAGAAACCCATCATATCTTTA
Source organism: Wollemia nobilis (assembly GCA_028583015.1). NCBI lineage: Eukaryota > Viridiplantae > Streptophyta > Pinopsida > Araucariales > Araucariaceae > Wollemia > Wollemia nobilis. The sequence goes on along the minus strand of JAQPPZ010000755.1, from coordinate 3,045,234 downwards.
TCCCTTTCATCTTATGCAAACAAAGAAAACACAAATAGTGGAGTATTGCTTTGAGTTCACCCATCTTCTCAGCTATATTCACTAGTTGAATCTAGTGGTGGTGGTATCAGTATTTTTCCATGGTATTAAGGATAAAATTTGATAGGAAGTCAACGTGCTCAATCCCTATACTCCCAATGATGCTCAATGTATAACTTTGATGATAAAACAAAATCTCTATAATTTCAATCCCTAACATAGACATGACTTCAAATATCATCATCCTTATCATAACAATGAATGTTTCCAAGGATTGTTTTGGTTTAGATATCGTTCTCACCATCCCTGATATCAAGCTTGTGAAGAACATTGTAACTTTCAAGTGGAAGGTGAAGACATAACAATATATGAAGCTAACAATTCATTACAACAATAACAACCAACAATAGTAAATGAGGCAAAATATGAGAATGATTCCATGGAGTTTTCTACTCATGCTCTTATGAGGCTCTAAGTTCATCATACTATCAAGATAAAAATATTTATTAAATGATTGTATATCAATGTATTGATTGATTTATGTAGCACACATAACTTTATATATAATAAGACAATGAAGTCCTTGGGCTTGTTTATCAATATTTTAAAATAGCATAAATTTCAATTCTTAGGAATACCACTCAATTTATGGGTTGAATGACTAAAGTTAACATCCAAATAAGGGATTATACTTGGTCAATCAATATCTTTACTATGAACCTAGGTAGTTCAGATGTCATCTTAGGAGCACAATGGCTATTTGATATTAGTGATGTTACTATTACTCTATAAAAATTATATTTCAAATGGATAGAAAAGGTAAGATCCATTTATCTCAAAGGAATCCAACCCATCCCTCCAAGTTGATTAGTTCACATAGCATGGAAAATATATTCAATAAATGTGGATGTGGATTCTTTGCCCAAGTCAATTGCATGGAGGTTTGGTCTTCGAAGCCACTTCTTCTAGCTCTTTCTTTAGATTTATAGAACATTGTGGATCAATATGGGAAGGATTTTAGTTATCCCATGGATCTTCCCTCTAATGACACACATGATCATGACATCCACCTTGTTCTAAGAAATAAACCTCCCAATGTGCACCCTTACCACTATCCCTGTCCCCAAAAGTAAAAAATTATGAAATTAGTTAAGGAAATGTTGGAGCAAGGAATCATTTGTCTAAGAATCAGTCCATATTCCTCTCTACTTGTTATGGTATTATGCAAGGATAATTTATGGCACATATTTCATGTTTGCATCCTCTCAACAAGATAACTATCAAAGGTATTGCAGTTGTTTTCATGCAAGATGGACTCCTCTTAGCCTTTGAATGTAAGAAAATTTTGGAAACATGTTTGGGGTAGTCCACTTATGAGAAAAAAATATTAATTTTTCTTCATGCCATAGATAAATAAAGGCCTTATTTATTGGAGTATCATTTTATCATCAATACCAATCGTAGTAGCTTTAAGCATTTCTTAGAGCAATGTATCTCATGCCCTACACAAAATAAATGGATGACCAAGTTATTGGGTTATGGTTTTATAATTGAATACACGAAAGTAAAGGAGAATGTGTGGATGATACATTATCTCAAAAATATGAGGATGTTCTTATTTTCAATGCCATATCTAGTCCTCTTTCATGATGGCTTTCACAACTTCAGGAAGATTGGATTTCTAACCCAAAGACTCCATGGATCATTCAGGAAAGTGAGGCAGACTCATCATCGAATTCTTGTTTCTCATGTACTAATGGAGTGATTCTAAAAAAGATCAAATTTATCTTCCCCAAACTTTGGCTATTAAGTCAATTGTTCTCCAAGAATTACATACATCTCCTTTGGATGGATGTTTAGGATTCTTGAAAACATACGAGCGGGTGAAGCAATATTTTTATTAGAAAGGATTAAAAGTTAATGTGAAGAAATTTATGGTCAACTATGAGGTGTGTTAGTGTAACAAAGAAAAAATAGTCAAATCTCCTAGATTGTTGCAACCCTTAACTATTCTAGAAGTAACAAGTTATCAAGAACCTTTTAAAAACAAGATTTTACTCATTTTATGTTGCTTCTATGATGTGTGTATGAATATGTAATTGATGGTAATATGTATTATTAAATAAAAACAAACTTGAAAACAGTAGAAAATATTTCATACTTCTTCTTGAATATATCTCTTTCATACCACTTTTTTCATCTACAATAAGTGGTATGAAAGACAAATTCTAAAAAAAAAAAAAATTCATTCTACATTGCTTCTATGATGTGCATATGAATATGCAATTGATGTTAATGTCTATTTTCAAATGAAAATAAATTTGGAAACAAAAGAAAACTTTAATATAATTTGTTGTGGATGTACTTCAATATAGCTTTCATACCACTTGTCCTAGATATATTAGGATCACTTGTTATGGAAGCAATAAGTGGTATGAAAGAGATATATAACCTAGAGCATTTACAATAAGTGGTATGAAGCTTTCCCATGTTACCAATTTTTTTAATTCAATAGTAAAATTTGTCAATTTTATATTTTTATATTATTGATATGATTGATGATATATTTGTTTAGAACGTGTATCTAAGTTACAAATTTTGTATGAGCCTTTATATATCACAACAAGGAGAGGACTTTAAAAAAATATTAGATGATCTTCAAATGATGGTTAAAGAGTTTCTTTTGTTTATTTTATGTGAAGTCATGAGTTGGTTTGGAATCTATCAAAAGATGATGGATACTTAACTAGGTCGAATATAATACATTAGACTGCATGGATTATTCAAGAAAGGAAGGTAGGCTCATCATTGAATTATTTTTTCTCATATGTAGATGGAGTGCTTCACAAAAATGATCACATTTATCTTCCTCAATATTTGGCTATTAAGTCAAATGTTCTCCAAGAATTGCATGCATCTTCTTTAGTTGGACATTCAATATTCTTGAAAATATACCAATGGGTGAAGCATTTTTCTTAGAAAGGATTAAAAATAGATGTCAATATTTTTATGGTCAAGTGCGAGGTTTCTTAGTGTAACAAAATAAAAATATTTAAATCTCTTGGATTGTTGCAACCCTTGCCTATCCCTAAACACCATTGGGAGTACGTATACATGGATTTCATTGAAGGCCATTTCTATATATTATAGCGTCCCTATTCAAGAAATAAGGTGGCCAAGGTATTCCTTGATTATATTTTTAAATTACATGGCATACCCAGAACCATTATGAGTGATTGTGACCTTGTATTCACCAATAAAATTTGTAAAACATTGTTTTGTCTTGGTGCTAACAAGTTGAGTATTTCCTCTTCTTATCACCCTTTTTTGGATGGTCGGGTAGAGATTGTTAATAAATATTTGGGTACTTACCTCCATTGTTTTTCTCAATATAAGCAATATTATTGAGTTCATAATCCCTCATTGGATAAATGGTGGCACAATACTTATTACCATTCATCCCTCAAGATGTCCCCATTTGAGCATTTATATGGAAAAAAATTTCCATCAATGGAAGACTATGTTTTAATATTTTTTAAAGTTTTCTAGGTAATACTTTTTATAGCAACAATGACTTGTGCTTTAGCTTCTTAAAGATAATTTGACCTAGACCTAGAACCACATGAATCAATAGCAAAATTTATATTGTTTTTAATGATAATTTATCATAGGAGATGGTCTTTTATGCCTGCAACCCTACAAGCAATTATCCTTGAAGACCAAGTCTAGATAAAAATTGTCCTCTCAATTTTATGGGTCCTACAAGGTAGTTCGTAACATAGGTGAAGTGGCATATTAGTTGGAGCTTCCACCATATTCTTGCATCCATCATGTCTTTCATGTATCGTTTCTCCAATAAGTTTTTATCTAGAATGTATAGTCCTATATGAAGCTTCTAATACTTGATGAATAAGGTCAAATCACCATCCATCCTAAAGTAGTGTTACAATCTAGAGTTTGTTATATTTAGTCTTTATGAATTCAAGAGTTCTTCATCAAGTGGCAAGACCTTCTAAAACAAGGTGCTATGTCAAAGCCTGAGAGCATTTTTTGGTCTTATCTAGGTTTGAGGACAAATTTTTTGAGGGGGGAGCCATGTAATGGCTCTAATATATCCATGTTATATATATTTATTTTTATTAGCTTGGGCCTTAGGTTTAGATAATGGGTCTGTGAACTTTAGGCTTAGGGTTAATCATTTATTTTATCTATAAGTAGGAAGAGTTAGGTGGCAGTTTGATATCATCTTTCATATTTGAATCTTAGTCGTGTTTATTGTGCATATGAGACTTAACCATTTCCAAGTGGCTATGAGAATTTACCCTCTGTAACTGGCTAAGTATTTGCATTGATTTTAATTTAGACTTTGATTATTACATATTTTAGTTTTTAGAAATTGAGTCTTGGTCATTATTATCATTTGGGTATTATTAATTATGCAATATTGAATTTTTACTACTATTGCTATAATTCTCAAACTTGTTTCATAACATACTACACCCTACTTAGTATTTTATCTTCCTCTTGGTATGTTTATAAGTGAGCACATAAAATGTTCCACTCTAGTTGATGTTTACACTATGGAAAGAAGGAGCCCCACTAGGGATCCCCACTAAACCATCTTGAGGACAAACACTATTTGAGATAGAAAAAAGCAAAACATATCCATCTAGAAGATATTTGATAGGTCACAAATAGCTTCAACCCTTGCTCAATCCTCAAACCAAGTGGCTCATTGAATTATTACAAGTGAATCACTTCAATCAAAAATATTCAAAATTCTTTTAATAATGCCCAAGTTATACCCTTCGAGTAACCACTAACACACTGCTCACACATATTACTAGTACACCAATAGCAAAAATAAGCTAAAAAAATTAGAGCACTCCCCTTGAAGTTACCATGCCATGAGTGACAACTATAAAAAGGCATGCCTTTAGAAGCCTTTAGCAAGAATAGAACATCAAATATCCTTCTTTCAAAGGAGCATATCGACCATTGCACTATCAGGTGAGTTAGAGATAGAGAACTATACTGTGGAATCTAATGATCACAACTAGCATGAGTAATGCAATAAAAATTATGATTACCATAAGATTTGAAGAAAAGACCTTACTATCACGAGGAAAGAGATCAACTATTGCACCGCACCTATGAAGAAAAAGAAAAACATGTTGATATAATGAATAATTTCCTTATTTTTCTTCTTCTTCCCTTTGAATTTCCTACCAAAAACCTACTTATGCCTTCATGCCTTCTCTCACTGTACAATGGACTATTAAAAATTAAAAAATACAAAATTCAAGTTTCGAAGAAAAAATAGGCATCTTTTTTAGATACAAAATAAACATTAAAATGACAAAATCTCCAAAAGTGCTAAATTGGAACCTACCTAAAATTTAATTAGAAATCCAACTAATTTAATGACTCATCTATATCTACCATGGTTTTCCCTATACAACCTTTTTATGTGATTGAGAAAAGTTGCTTCATTTTGGCTATACCATATTGGAATTCATAATAAATTGTAGAAACATCCCAAAACATACATTCACCACAATCACATGTAGAAAAAAGGAGAAAAATAGAAAAATAAAATAGAAGAAAATAAATAAAGAGATAATAACATAAATAGATAGAATGGATAAGGGGTGGGTTCCCATAGGTACCCCCACAATCTTACATATCATAAACTAATATAATGTGTCAATTGTTGGGGATATTTATAGTGAGACTGAATCCCAAATTGGATGTTAACCTCAAGTTCATGTAACATGACTTGAAAGTTAAATTACAATATAATAAATATATTGCACACTTTAATCAAGGTTAACCACAAAATCAGATAAACCAATGTCACTAAAATTTAATATATCAAAAGTGCTTATAGGCTTACATAAGTATGCCCATAGGATTATACATAAATGTAAATAGGCTTACATAGAAGCATACATGTAGGATTACATATATAATACCCATAAGATTACATAAAGAAATCCCAAAATATTACATAGCACTTTCTCATAGGCTACATCAAGATCACCCATAGGTACTTCATCATTGTTGGACTTGACCTAATAAGATCATATTATAAATATTTTAGAAAATGTGGAAGAGGAAGAGGCAATCCTTATATCCTCCTAAAATACCAAAGAAATTATTCAATGAACCCTACTGGAGGATATAGAGAAAGTACAAGAACTCCATTTTTTAGGTTAGGAGGGAAGTGTTGAGGAGATACAATCTAGACTCTCAAATTGGTTTTTGGAGCATGAATTATATTTGAGCATTAGGATTACCTATGAACCTAGTGCTACAAGTGTCGAGTTGTCTTGAGCTAATTTATTTTTGTGCTAGAAGGTGCATCCCTCTAGAAGTATCTTTAGAACCCCACAATAAACTGACACACTACACCCTACTTAGTAGTTTATATTCCTCTTGGTTCATTTATAAGTGAGCGCATAAACTATTCCACTCTAGTTTATGTTTACACTATGACGAGGAGGAACCCCACTAGGGATCCCAACTAAACTATCTTGAGGATAAATACTATTTGAGATGGAAAAAAGTGAAACATAGCCATCTAGAAGATATTTGATAGGTCATAAATAACTTCGACCCTTTCTCAATCATCAAACCAAGTGACCCATTGAATCACTGCAAGTGAATCTCTTCAATCGAACAATATTTAAATTTCTTTTAATAATTCCAAAGTCATACCCTTTGAGTGACCACTAGCCCACTACTCACACGTCTTACTACTATACCTATAGTAAAAAAAATACTAAAAAGTAGGGAACTCCCTTTGAAGTTGGTACCATGCCATGAGGGACCACTATAAAAGAGCATGCCTTTAGAAGCCTCTAACAAGACTGGAACACCAAATATCCTCCTTTCGGAGGAGCATACCATTGTACTATTATGTGGGTTGAAGTTAGAGAACTATATTATGGAATTTGATGATCACAACTAGCATACATAATGCAATAAAAGAATATGCTTACCATAGGATTTGAAGAAAATACATTACTATCATGAGGAAAGAGACCAACTATTGCACCACACCTATGAACAAAAAGAAAACTATGTTGATAGAATTAATAATTTTCCTTATTTTTCTTCTTGTTCCCTTTGAAATTCCTATCAAAAACCTATTTTTGCCTCCATGCCTACTCTCACTACACAATGGAATATTCTAAATTTAAAAATGCAAATTTTAATATTTGAAGGAAAAATAGGCATATTTTTTAGATACAAAAATAAACATTAAAATGATAAAATATACAAAAGTACTAAATGGAACCTACCTAAAGTTTAATTATGAATCCAACTGAACTTATTATTCATTTATATCTACCATGGTTTTTACTATACAACCTTTTTGTGTGATTAAGAAAAGTTGCTTCATTTTGACTGTAATACCATATTGGAATTCATAATAATTTGTAGAAAAATCCTAAAATATACATTCACCACAATCCCATGTAGAAAAAAAGAGTAAAATAGAAAAGGGAATAGAAGAAAAGTAAAGAAATAGATAAATGACATAAATAGATAGAATGAATAAGGGGTGGGTTCCCATAGGTACCCCTACAATTTCACATATCATAAACTAATACAATGTTTCAATTATTGGGGGTATTTACAGTGATACTGAATCCCCAATATAAATTTTAACCTCAAGTTCATGTAACTTGAATTTAAGGCTAAATTACAATATAATAAATATATTACACCTTTTGATCAATTTTAAGCAAAAATGTAGATAAACCAATGTCACTAAATGTGAATATATCAAAAGTACTTATAGGCTTACACCAAGATGCCCATAGGATTATACATAAATTTCAATAGGCTTACATAGAATCATGCCTATAGGCTTACATATAGAATGCCCATAAGCTTACATAGATAAATCCCAAAGGCTTACATAGCATTTTCTCATAGGCTACATCAAGAGCCCCCGTCGGTACTTCATCATTGTTGGCATTGACCTAATAAGACCAGAATATAAATATTTTAGCAAATATGGAAGAGGAAGAGGTGATCCTTCTATAATACTAAGAGACCAAAGGAGTTATTCAATGAAACCTAAAGGAGGATAGAGAGAAAGTACAAGCACTCCATTTGGTATGTTAGGAAGGAAGTGTTTAGCATATACAATCTGGGCCTCCAAATTGGTTGTTGGTGCATGAGTTGGATTTGAATATTAGGGTTATCTATGGACCTAGTGATATAAGTGTGGAGTTATCTTGAACTAATAGAAGTTTGCGCTAGAAGGTGCAACCCCTATAGAAGGAGCTTTAGACCCCCACAATGAAGTGGAGTTATTTCATAACCATGAGGAGGGCATATAAAATATGTTAAAGGTAGTAGATGATCCCTCCATGTGGGTCTCTACAATCCAAAGACCTAGAAGCATTTTTATTACTCGAGAGTGAGCAACTATTGGAGGGACTTCTTGGTCCCTTACCTAAAGTTACCCAACCTTCCATTTAACTTTAGCATCCAAAATAGAGTTAATTTTTTTGTAGAATATGTCTATATGGTTAATTATGGTATCATGGTATTTGGAGAGAGAATAGATTCTAAAATTTATGAAGAACACATTGCCCTCTTCCTTGTTGTAAACACCTACCCTAGGCATTCCTAGATGATTGACTACACCAAATACATTATCAATCAAATGGACGATTAACTAAAGAAAAAAGAGGAAGTTCACATACACTTCCTACCTTAGATCATTATCTATTAGAAGAAACATTGGTTTCCTGCTCTCTAGTTAGACTAGGTGGGATGGATGGATAACCCCTTTTAGTTGTGAAATTCATGGGCATACCCTTTTGATAAGCAAACAAGACCACACCTATTGTTTTTCTATAACAAGGTGTGTGAGGTTATAATAGAAAAATTCTAAGGAACAATTCGAAGCTTGTTAAATAAGACACACCAAATCCTAAAATCTATAAAATGACTAAATAAATATTTCTACTTGTATAGGATGGTCATTCACACATTTATTAATTCTTAGTGATGACTTTTGAGTTTCTCTCTTTCATCCTAAATTACATGTTTAAACTTGAATATGTGAGGCAACTCGACTATGTGGAACTATTGAGCATGCAAATGACACCCTAGATTTTCCCTCTCTAATATCAGTTTTGTTGGGCATAAAGAGGTATAATCCAACTACCGATGTATCAAGGGTAAGCCAACATAGTTGGAACAAAGATATGTTCCCTCATGAAAAGAAAATATCTTTCCCTCAAGGTTTAGGTATGCCAAGTCTTGGCCAGTGCGAATAAAATTAGAGGTTGTTGATAATTGTTCCTTCAAGAGGCGTTTGCTAGTATGACTTTAAAAAAAAATTCTAGGAACATATTAAAACCAAACACTTTACTGCCTAAAAATGATTCTATTGCACTGATATTTAAACATATGTGAGCTAAGTGGAATTAAAATTATCAAAGAAATATAAATTTTAATATTTGTAAATTATGGTTGTCCAATAAATATTCTTCATTGCCCTTAAGATTATTATTGCATATATAACAACAATGATTATTTTAAAGTTGTATGAAAATTGAAAATTCATTATAGAAAACCAACTTCAATGCTTTAAACAAAAATTAATCTACTACTAATCTAAACACGATCGAAAGAAAATTCAAATATTTAAGGTTAAGAGAAAAGAAAGAAAAATAAACAAGCCCATACTACCCTAAACTCCAGCTCCAATATGGTAAAGCAAAAATTCCGATTTAAACCAATCTTAACCCAATCGATATTCACACAACCTAAGGTCTAAGATGGTGAAATATTTAGAGGAGCAATAGACTATGAAATGGACTAAGTGAAACCATCATCAACATGCATAAATTAAACACAACAAATTTTAAAAGCCTTTTGTTAAAAGATAATTGTTGAGTACATAGTTTCATACTTATCCACTTTGGTGGTTTACAAGAACAAATCTTAGAACAATATCAACTTGGTTAAACAATTTCATCCAACTACAAATAAAAAAACATAAGAAAGAAGAAAGCTAAAAGAGCATGCTATTGGATAGATTTCGACCTTTTCAAATGAAGAGTACCACCATTTATATAGCTTTCACTTAACCTAAATTGAAATAGCTTATTACATAAAATATTGGCTATAATTAATTGGACATGATCCTGGGCTAAACTGGCACCACTCACCTTCTTCATTTTGCTCTACACATCCTTTTTTAGACTGTTACAATTCTTAATATGCTTGTCATGCTTCATGGAAGTGGTAATCACTTTCTATATCTGACAGATGTCACATGGCATAACTTCTCATTCCTAGAGTGGAATTTGTCATTTGCATTAAGATCATTGATTATGGTATTTTGTTGTTGCATGTTTGCCTAATCAACATTAAAATTATATGTTTGCTATCACCTTATCTTTTAAATTTAACATAGCCCCAATAAATATCCTACAAGAATGCAAAAATTAGGAAAATTTTTTATAATTACAAAATTTATTTCTTTATTTTAATTTTTTTATTATTATTATTATTTTTAATTTTTAATTTTTTTTATATGCATGCTTCTCCTCTTTTTGGCATTTTATTCAGTAATTTTCTCTTCTCGAACAAAATTTTATAATTTTTGGCTTTTGTGTGTATTTTCGATATTTTTCTACATTTTTAAACCATTTTCTAGTCTTTCTCTACATTTTCTAGTGATTTCATGTGTTTTTCGATGAGTTTTCTATGGCTTAATTTTATTCTTAGTTCACTCTTGAGTTGTTTATCTGCCCAAATTTGATGGTTAGGAAAGCTTGTTGGGACTTTAATGTTTTCCTTTTTCAAAATTTCTTTAAAATCCTTGTTAGGAGGTTTTAAAGGGAAACTTTATTCCAAAAACCCTGATACAAACTTTTGAAGTGAAACTTTTTAATCTCATATAAAATTCTGACATTTCTATTGGTGGAAATTTTAAAATGGAACTTTTAAAGCTTCCTGAAAACTTTTGACATTCTACTTGGTGGAGCTTTTTAAAAAACTTTCAATTTAGATTTTCTCAAAACTCCCAATCCAAACTTCATAAACTTTCTATTCTAGATTTTCTCAAAACTTTTGATTAAAAAACTTTCAATCAAAAACTCTTTGATCAAAAACTTCCAATTTTCCACTTCTCAATTTTTTTTGTCGCAATAGCTTAGATAGCCTGTGGAAAACAAGCACTTTTGGGCCTCAAACCTTCTCCGAACATAGGTAATTTTATACTTTTTGGAGAGATATTTTTCAACCACATCCAATGGAAGTAATTTCATGAATTTGTGCTAAGTATTGAAGGAGATATATGGGTTGAAAGTGAATCCATCTGTGCTACCAGAGAAAAATCTGTCTGTAGTGCTTGAATTTTAAAAATGTTTGGGATACCAAGGCTATGGGAACATAGGCATATGGGTATGCGTTAGAAAGCTTATTCTATGTTTGATCTTATAAGATAATTTTTTTACCATTTTAAAGATTTTACCACATAGAATAATAACAACAAATATCAAAACAAGTTCAAAGTAATGTAGAAATTGGGCATCCATGACCATGAAATTTCAACTTAGGACTTGGGTATTTTGGATGATTGAGTATTATGCACAAGCCAAAGAAAACAAGAGATATACTCACCAAATTTTAAAAAAAGTGGGTCCCTAGTCCATGTAGACTGGGGCTTGTTGTGTAAGCGCAATAATAAAATGATGACTTTATTGGAAAATGCTCCTAAGCATTTTGGGAATAGAAAGAATCCTCTCTACAACAATGAATATTAAAAAACCAACAAAACAAAAAATTTGGCATCCATCCAAGGCTAGGGTTAAGCAATTTACTTGAAAGCAATACTCCATTTTGTTTTAGCAAAAGTGTGTGTGTATGAATTAATTCTCTTTCCAGTCACTTAAAATTTACCATCATAGTTTAGAAATCAAGCTAGTTCACCCGGACCAAAAATTAGTCTATTGATGATGAGCTTTGCCACACAGGTATACATGTCACCAATTATTGGATATTGCTTTACTACCAGTTAGGTATTTATAGCCCTGATAAAGTTATATTTTATCCCACTCTAGACCTTTCTCTATTGCCAACCAGACATTTATATTCTCGATAGAGGTTGTCTAAATTACCCAAGCACTTTAGCTCTTTTTTATTTTTTAAACATAAAGAATTTCACAAGCATTAGAGTTTACTTTTGGGTTAAGGATAACTATGGAAATATAGGAGGGTGAACACTAGTATAGTTTTTTCCTAATAACCAATCTATAATTGTTTCATTCCTCTTGATTTGGAATCTTTTTAAAGTAATTTTCATTGTGAATGTGCAACATCCTTTTGCATTACTTGCCAAATTAATTTTTTTTCCCCAAAATGATGGATATAATCCAAATGGATGATTAAGCCAATATTAGTTTCATTGAGTTCACAACAAGACCTTTTCATCCTCAAATTGTGTAGAAAAAATTTCCAGCTTAGACTAACCAAAAATTAGTTGTACTTTTGAGCCCAAAAGAGGAAAGTACAAGATAAATAAAAATTGAAGAAAAAGCAAAGCAAAAATAAAAATAAAATGAAACTAAACCAACACACCAAAATCTCAAAACAACTATATACATATCTTATTTACAAGGTAGGACTAGAGTCTTTGGTATTTGAAAGGGTCCTAGCCAAAAGAGGATCAAAATTTTTAGGGTCCTAGACACGATTATGGTAATTTGGAAAAGACCTATGATGATAGGCATACATGTTTTTATGGGCCTCATCCCATAGTAACACCAAATCTAAAATTCTAAATTCTTTTATCTTACCTCTCTCATCCCACTGGCTCAATTCCATCCCAATACACATATCATGCTTAGAATTTGATCTATTAAACTTGAGGTTCCACAAATGATCTTTGATTAATTTTTTTTTTACTTTATGGGGTATATATTTTTAGATAATTATCTTCAAAATAAATATCCATTGCCACAGTGTAGATTCCCATTTTTGGCTCAATGTATAGAACATCATTGACATGGTTGTACTTAGTGATGAGCTCCCCTAGCCTAGGATTTCTTTCAAAAAATCAAAGCCATATAACTATTCAATATTTTGATGAATCATAGCTGAGAAGCATCCCAAATACATCTAGGATATCTACAACCTAAATATTAGTGCACTATTGTATATTGGGTTTAGCAGCCAATTGTATATGGACTTGATTTAGCACCTCAACCATATTTACCTCTATTTTATCTAGATGAACAACTTTCTTATTTGATCGAGCATGATTCAACCCCAATATTTTATTGACAACATATGGCATCACATTGACACAAGCACCCAAATCCATAAGTAGTTATGTAAATTTTTACCAGTAATTCAAATTATTAGAAGGAAAGGTGGATATTCTATTTTTCTTTGTGTACAACCACTTGAGCATCAATAACATTTTAGTCTCTTATTTCTTTCAGTCAAGGAGTGTTTTAGGAAATAAGTCCTTCTGGTCAGTCAACCGAGTTGCCTCAAACAAAGAACTATTTGCTTTGGATTTCTTAAGATCTTCAATAATATCGTATCCAAATTTATCCTATTATAGGATTTTATTTGTCTGTGGTAATGGTACATTGAATTTCAGCTGCATAAGCATTATGGGCTCCTTAAGTGGTACAAGGTTTTTGTTGGATTGCTCATGCGGTGGGATAGAATTTTTTTTGGGAGGTGCAGAGGAAGTCAATGGTTATTTTCCTTTACTTTGAAGAAAATAATCATTATCTCTTTGAAATTGTTGGTGAGCTTGCACCTCTTCTTCAAAGCATTCTTTAGGTTCCTCTTCATCCACTATTGAGAGTTCATATGTTTCTAAAAATAATATTTTTTCTACATTTGGATTAGCTTGATCCCTATAATCCTCATTAGTGGGTACTAAATCCAAGTTTTCCATCTCTTTTTGAACAATATCCAAAGTAGTTTTAAACTCTGGACAATTAGTTTCACCATGTTGAGTAGTGGAATGGACCTTGCACCACTTGGGTAGAGCAAGGTCAACCAAATTTATGGAAGTGCCTAGGTTGTCATTAGATTGATTATGGTTGATAACAGGATTTGAGATTCCTCCATTGTTTAGGTAAGTATCCCTTTGGTGGTTAGCCTTTTGGAAATTGAAGTTTTTATTCTAAATGTTATTTTTAGGTGGGTTTTGAGGAACTTTCCTCTACAATTGAAGCATATCATTGCTCAATTTTTGAACCATCCTTTGTAAGTTATCTAACTCAAGATTTGGGTTATTATGTTGACTTGATTTCAATTGAGCTATTACATTATTTGTGAGTGTATATGTGTTCAGATATATGGGTAAGATCGATCGATTATTGGCTAGAGGTGTATGATTGAGAATATTATTTATGGTTACTTGATTATCCCAAAATGTTGGAATGGTCCATTGATTACTCATATTAGGGATCATTTGATTCATGGATGTTGTATTAAAGGGTTGGTTCAAGTTGGGATACATAAATCTTGGTAATGGGTTCAACATGGAAAGGTGTTGTGTAAGGGTTTTATTTATTAATGGCATCTGATTATAATCTCATAGTTGTCCAATTGAAGATAATTGACCTAAATAAAAACCCTGAGGGATTAATTATCATTCAAATCTTACAACCTCATTATATACCAAGGGTAAGGATGTGATATGAGGAGCTATCCTCATGAACATGGAAGTGAAAATTTGGATGGTTGCTTCCTCTGTGAGGATGTAAGGTATCACCAACTTGGTATATAACTTATGGAACCTAGTGTTGAAAAGTCTCAAGGGTTCATTAGGTTCTCTACAAGCATAAGCAAACTGATGATTTACCACAAGAGGGTCAATGGGTAGCCTAAACTGGCTAATAAAAACTACTTCTAGCTAAACCTAAGAAGTGAGAGAGCCTGAAGGTAAGTTGATATAACAATCATATGTAAACTCATACAATATATGTGGAAACATTCTACAAGCAATATCCTCATGCATAATTTGTAAATAAATTAAAACATCTTTGTATGTTTGAATATGTTCTTCAGCTAAGCTCATTTCATCATGCCTATACTGGGGAAGATATATTTTAGTATTCTTAGGCATATCATGTGTAGGCCTAGATATATTCAAAGGAATACTCTCTATCAACCATGGAGCAAGAGTTACCATTGATTTTTTGGAAAGGAGATCTATTCCCCCTTGAAAGGAAAATCTATTTCCCCTAAGGTTTGGATATGCCAGGTCTTGGCCAGTGTGAATAAACTCAAAAGTCATTGATAATTATTCCTTCAAGGGATATTTTCTTGTATGAATCTAAAGATAAATTTTCTAGGCACAATATCTAAAAGCCCGATGATTATAAATTATGTTTATGTTTTGCAAGTTTTTATCTTGATTTAGATGCATAATTGATGATTATGGATATGCTTTTGGTAAATGTTATGCATAGTTTACAATATTTACACCATTTCTAATATACATTCTTCATAAGATATTATGTGACAAATAATGGTGATTTCACATAAAATTGTGCAAAGATTTCTATGTTTTAACATGTGGACATTGTAGGTATTCCGTAATTAGTGTTATAGTTGAATACAATACTGAGTATAGATAAATTAGTCACATGGAAATACACTGAGAAGTTGTGTGGAAGTGAATTATGGAAAGGTGTTACAGAAAGCACCTATGAAAATGGTCTAGAGAAAGAACGTTGACCAAGTAAACCATATGATGCGCTGGAATTCCACGTTTGATGACAACATAACAATACCACCTGGGTTACATAATCACCATGATCGTTCAATGCAACAACATTAATATTTGGCATATGATTTAATACTTGTATAATTTATAATGTGTCATTAAAAATATTTTTTTTTAAGGTTTTTAAGTTGTCTAGATATGGATTTAAACTTAATTTATCTCTTTCCATGAGAAGAGAACAAACAATTGTATTATATTGTCATCAAAATTATTTAATTTTAGGTCTTTTGTTACGTTTGTTTGATAGTTTTCCACTTGGACGAATCCATTCATAATAAGTCCAAGGTATTTGTTAGCATGTCTTAATTTTAGAATATCTTTGTTATGTAAATTTAGAATTCAAATCTTCAAAATAATCGAGATGTAACAAATGGCATAGAAGAATTTTATTGAAAATGTCCAAAGTGACATTATAAAATACATTGTAAAGACCTTTGAAAAGGTCTAATATCAGGAGGAGGTCTATCATTTGCCATCTAAATATTTTGATGTCTGCATAGTCTGTCATACATTGTACGAATGAAGATTGAATCTAAACAATAAAATAATAGTATTTTCTTCTATGGATTTGGTAATTGTGTTTTGTATTTATTTTATGCTTTATTTGCTTTTGTAACTTCCATATTACTTTCTTGCAACCATGAAATAAGTAGCATTAGATTAATTTAATGAAAATAGCTTACTGAAGTTAAAGTAGAGTAGAGAAAGGGGAGGAGGTTAATACTAACCTTGAGGAGGCAGGGCCCACTCCGAAAGGTTAGTCCCTAAATCTCTTCCCCCAAAAACACGGTAGATAGAATTAGAATGTAGAATAAGTCCTAAAGCATAGATTTAATTAAATTGCATAATTATAAAAATATATTAAATAAATAATGCATTGTTAGAGCATAATGTGGATCCACACAAACTTAGACTAAGTCATAAATTGCATTTCTTTATGTTAAGCACAATTTCATTTAATTTTATTTTCTATAAATTTCATTTCCCACAAATGAATCTAAGGAAACAAAATAAATTCAATGATTAAGAATTGTGGAATAATCTATACGGGATTATTGTTCTTTAAATTTAACCTGGATTGATAAATTAAATGTAAGAGACTACAACTCAATATTTTGGTACCATAGCCAAGGAGAATGGTGCCATAATTTTTGATTGGAGACTACTAGACTATGAGAGAAGGAGGCTTACCTACATGTGGAGAGTGGCACAAGAAGTCCCAACAAGCATCTTCATCTCAAGTATTTCCAAGTTCTATTTTCTTAGGATCACTTTTACAACTTTCCTAGATTAGCATTTGATTTCAGCAAGTATTTTTAATTTATGATTATCACAGACTTAGGTCTGGGTTCTCTAAACTTGTGAAAACAAGGAAGTAGGTGTGACAAAATCACACTAAAGTGATCCTTAATATCAATTTGTGACAATTACTTAGCTTTTATTTTAGCTTTTTTATTTTCAGTAAATTTTCAAAGCATTGGATGGTTGTTGTTATCTACTTAGGTTTGGTTTCTTTGAACTTGTGAAAACAAGGGAGCATGTGTGACGAGTTCATACTAAAGTGTTCTTTAAAATCAAGTAGTGACAATAATTCAACCTTTATTTCAACATTTTCTTTTCAGCAAATTTACTTTCAGTAAGCTATTTTAATTGTCACTAGCTTAGGTTTGGGTTCTCTGATCTTGTGAAAACAAGGGAGTAGGTGTGATGAGTTTATACTGAAGTGTTCCTTAAAATCAAGTAGTGACAAGAATTTAACATTTACTTCAGTGTTTTTATTTTTAGCAAATTTACTTTTCAACACAATGTGGTTGTTACTAACTTAAGTCTAGGTTCTCTAACCTTGTGGAAACAAGGGAGTACGTGTGACAAGATCATACTAAAGTGTTTCTCCAAATCAAGTAGTAACAACAACACTTTACTTTTCCTTGTTGTGTTAAGATTGGCTGTTGAATTTTAAACTTGGTCTTAATAGCAGTAAGACTATTCTATTTGAAAAAAAATTGATTTCTAAAATTGCATCTTGAAAAAAAAATTAAAAACAAAAATAAAACAAAAACTATGAAAAAGAAAGAGAGAAGTAAAAGTTGGTAATGGTGGAAAGTTGTTTTTGTTTTGCATTAATAAACCTTAGAAAACTATTCCTAGAACAAAAAATCAACCTACTTTTTGAACAAAGACATAGGTCATCTGGTAAACAATGGAGCTATATGTGGAAACACCTTGATATTATTAGAAAAATATAATACAATATATAATAAATAAATAAATATATAATAATAATAATAATAATAATAATAAATAAATAAATAAATAAGTTAAAGGGATTAGAGGCATTGCATAGGACAAAATTAATGTAGATACAAAAAAAATTGCATGATAAACATATTGTACCAAGAGCATTTCAATGAGGAGATTGGGCCTTGCTATTTGATTCCCGCTTCCAAGATTGCTAAGGAAATCTAAGGATGCGATGGCTTGGACCCGAAGAAATATTTGGGAATGGTATAGTTAAACTTAAGCCCATTGATGATTCAACATGAAAATTATTAGTTAATGGACATAGGCTTAAGCTCTATAGGAAGCCATTATCTAAAATTGAATTTTTAAACCACCTTAAGCAATAGGTTGATTTGCAGTTCATTTTTGAAATGCAATCAACTACTATTAAATAAAAACTTCTCTTTTCTATCTTAAAGCAACAAAACACTATTTACTAAATAAATTGTTGCTCTATAATCTAATAAATGCAATCATTAAAGAGAATGTAGTCTAATTAGTCCTCTTGTTTGGATGTATAAGTACCAGTAAATAATATGGATGACAAAATATTTACACTACAAAGAAATATAGTATATTTTCTGTAATGAATGTAGCAAACAATTTTTTATTTTTCTATTTTGTCTAAAAGAAAAAATGTGTGCTATGTGAAGTGTTATAATAATTTTTTTTCTTTAAATTAAAATATCAAATGTGTATATGTTTGCAATATTTTTCAGTAGGATTTTTTTCTTGGCCAGACATCTCTACAACAAGAATTTGAAATCAAAACCAATCTTGTTCTCTAAAAATACCCTACCTTCTTGTCCTCTAAAAACTTAGTCGACCACCATGTCGAAACCTGTCTTCCATAAGCACAACAAACTATCTTCTATAGCCTTCAAATCCAAAAAAAAAAGGAAACATCCAACCCACATATGAGCCCACCTACCTCAAAACTTTCTACTAAAACCCTGGCCCAAATTCAAACCCAACAGACCCTGCTACACATCAAGCTAGATAGACTTAGGAAAGAATTTTTGAAATAAGCAACCTTGGTAAAGAGGGCTCTTACTACTCAATTTGACCTCCTAAAGAAAATCTCTATGAAGAGGGTGGCAAAATTGGTTGAGCCAGTTGCACTCCAAATTAACCAAGATACTCACAAAGGATATCTCACTGGATTTAACCGATTTTAGATTTCAAAAAACATCCTCCACATAGCACTCAAAAGTCGAGGTCATTAGGTGAGATAGAGATTCCCCTTGAGGTTGACACGGTAATCAATAATATTACCGAGTCTACATGACCATTGCCACCACTAGATAAGCAAGATTTATCACGTGACCCAAAATACGTAGAAAGATAACTTGAGGAGGTTGCGTACATAAAAACCATGGTTGTTAAACCATTACTAGATTTAGATAAGGCTAAGGCACAGGTCCAAAAAGTAAAGCATGAAAGGAATCTTCCTGCTCAAATTATTCCAACCTAAGTTTTAGCTCGGATCAAATTGAAGCAAGTCTAGTCTTTGGCAGAATACTCTATAATATTTTATCACAAACTTGTTTTTATATATATATATATATATATATATATATATATATATATATATATATATATATATATATATATATATTTGCAGTATTCTCTGTTATAATTACAATAGTTTCTATTATATTTGCAATACCTTATTTGATTACGTTTTCAATGTTTTATCTATTCTACATATTTGTAATAATTGTTGTATTGTCAAGTGTTTTATTTGTCATATCTACAGTGTTTTTTCCGTTATAATTGCAATTTTTATTTGTTATGATTGTTGTATTAATATTGTATGCATGGGGACATGCATTCCCTCCAGTTTGGGGGAAAATTATGAGTGATAAATTATGCTTATATTATGCAAGTTTTTATCTGGTTTTAGATGCACAATTGATGATTATGGATATGATTTTGGTAAATGTTATGCGTAGTTTACAATATTTATGTCATTTTTGATATATCTTCTCCATAAGACATTATGTGAAAAATAATGGTGATATCACATAAAACTGTACAAATATTTTTGTGTTTCAATAGATGGGCGTTGGAGGTATTCCGTAGGTAGTGTTACAACTAAACACAGGATAGAGTATGAAAAAAATTAGTCATGTGGAAATGTGTTGAGAAGTCACATGGAAGTGTGTTACGAAAAGATGTTTTAGAAAGCACCTACAGAAATGATCTATAGAAATAATTTTGATCAAGTAAACCATCTGATGCATTGGAATTCTATGTCCAATGACAACATAGCAATACCATGTGGGTTACATAGTCACCATGATAATTTAATGTGATAACATTAATATTTGGCATATAATTTAATCCTTGTTGTATATTTTGTAATGTGTCATTATAACTATATATTTTTAAGGTTGTTAAGTTGTCTAGATATGGACATAAACTTAATTTATCTCTTTCCGTAAGAAGAGGACAAACAGTTGTATTATCTTGTCATCAAATTATTTAAGTTTAGGTCTTTTGTTACGTTTGTTTGGTAGTTTACCACTTGGAGGAATTCATTCATAATAAGTCCAAGGTAGTTGTTAACGTGTCTTAATTTTAGAATATCTTTGTTATGTAAATTTAGAATTCAAATCTTCAAAGGAATTGAGATGTAACAGATGGCATAGAAGACTTTTATTGAAAAAGTCCAAAGTGACATTATAAAATATATTGTAAAGACCTTTGAAAAGGTCTAATACCATGAGGAGGTCTATCGTCTGTCATTTGAATAGTATGATGTCACATAGTTTGTCATACATTATATGAATGAATATTGAATCCAAACAGTAAAATAACAGTATTTTATTCTACGGATTCAATAACTATGTTTTGTATTTCTTTTATGCTTTATTTGCTTCTGTAACTTCCATGTTATCTTCCTACAACCATGAAATAAGTAGCATTAGATTAATTTAATGAAAATAGCTTACTAAAGTTAAAGTAGAGTAGAGAAAGGGGAGGAGGTTAATACTAACCTTGAGGAGGCAAGGCCCACTCCGAAAGGTTAGTCCCTAAATATCTTCCCCCCAAAACATGGTAGATAAAATTAGAATGTATAATAAGTTCTAAAGCATAGATTTAATTAAATTGCATAATTATAAAAATGTATTAAATAAATAATGCATTTATAGAGCACAATGTGGATCCACACAAACTTAGACTAAGTCATAAATTACATTTCTTTATGTTAAGAACAATTTCATTTTCTATAACTTTCATTTTCTACAAATGAGACTAAGGAAACAGAATAAAGTCAATGATAAGGAAATGTGGAATAATATATATGGGATTACTGTTCTTGAAATCTAACCTGGATTGATAAATTAAATGTAAGAGATTACAACTTGATAAAGCCAAACACTTAACTGACTGAAAATGATTCCACTACACTAATATTTAAATATACATGAGTTGAGTGGAATTAAAATGGGTAAAGAATGATAAATTCTAAGCTTTACAAAGTATGGTTGCCCAATCAATATTCTTCATTGTTCTTAAGATTATTATTGTATATATAACAACAATGATGATTTTGAAGATGTATGAAAATTTAAAATGCATTGCAAAAAACCAGTTTCAATGCTTTAAATAAAAATTAATCTGCTCGTAATCTAAGTAGGATACAAAGAAAAGTCAAAGTTTTAAGGGTAAGAGAAAAGAAAGAAAAATAAACAAGCCCAGACTACCATGAACTTCAGCTCTAATCTAGTAAAGTAACAATTCTAATTTAAGCCAATTTTGATCCAACCAGTATTTACACAGTATGAGGCCTGAGATGGTGCAATCCTTAGAGGAGCATCAGGATGCACAAATTGAATATTATAAATTTCAAAATCCTTTTATTAAAATATAATAGTTGAGTACATAGTTTCATATTTGTTCACTTTGGTCGATTACAAGAATAGAGCTTAGAATAATTGCAACATGGTTCCTAATTGCCATCCAACTTAAACAACAACAAAAAACATAAGAAAGAAGAAAGCTAAAAGAGCATGCTACTAGATGTATCATGACCTTTTCAAACAAAAAGTGCCACCCTTTATATAGATTTCACTTAACCTAAATTGAAATAGCTTATTACATAAAATACTGGTTAAAATACAAATGTGTAAATAGGCTAGCCAATAGAGGGGTTTTAATTGAGGATGATGAAATTAAATTCTCTTTTCCATGGTTAGAGGAAGTAGTAAGTTTAGCTAAATATGATAAGAAAATGTTGATTGCCTGAATCAACTAATGATTAAGATTTACTTTAATATTTTTCATTGGTAATATCTGCTTTATTTTATAACATTAATGTGTTTTCTATAAACTATTTATTATAAATTTTTTGTTTGCACTTGTGTTTCAAGAAGGAAATTAGCAATCCATATTTGGTAAAGCAAACTATGATAGTGCAATGTTTTGGAAATATTACTCTACTAATATGCAATGCATATATAGTAGAGGTGAAGTTTTGGTATTGTGAAGGCTTCTATAGAAAAATATCAAGAAGGATGTTGAATTCTAGAATATTTGTATTCACACAAAATTTGAAAAGATCCAAAAAATGAAAATCAAGAATTCAAACATTTTATATAAAATGATGTAGGTTTCTAGTTGTAACATCTCAATTGAGACGATAAATGAATCTATTTGCAAACTCTCAATCTCTAAAGAAGATAATTGTAATTTTTCAAGGGTGGGGGACCTGAGTACAACCCCTTGTATCCAACAAAAAATTAAATATTGGGTAAAATTAATTGATTATTAAGACGATCTAAGCTATCCCAACTCACCCTCTTCATTTTTCTCTACACGTCCTTTGTCAGATCGTTACAATTCTTAATATGCTCTTCATGCTTTATGGAAGCGGTAGTTGCTTTCTAGCTCTGACAGATGTCACATAGCATAACTTCTCATTCCTAGAGTGTCAACTGTCATTTGCATTGAGATCCTTGATTTTGATAATTCATTGTTGCATGTTTACCTAATAAACATTAAAATTGTATGTTTATTATCATGTTCACCATATTTTAAATTTAATGCAACCCTAGCAAATATCTTGTAAAAGAAAGCAAAAAATGCAAACATTAGAAAATATGTTTATAATTAGTAAATTTATTTATTTATTTTAATTTTTTTATTTTTTATATGCATGCTTCTCTCCTTTCTTGAATTTTAAATGATCTAGTATTTTTGGGAAATTTTCTCTTCTTGAACAAAATTATGCAATTTTTGGCTTATGTATGCATTTTTCGATAATGTTCTACATTTTTTAATATTGTTTAACCATTTTTCAGCCTTCCTCTGCATTTTCTAGTCATTTCATGTGTTTTTTGATGAGTTTTATATGGATTTATTTTTATTGTTTACTCTTAAACCTTAGTTCACTCTTGAGTCGTTGATTTGCCTAGATCTGATGGTTAAGAAAGCTCGTTAGGAATTTAATATTTTTATTTTTAAAAATTTCTTTAAAAATCCTCGATAGGAGGCTTTAAGGGAAATTTATTTTAAAAACCCCAATCGAAACTTTTGAAGTGGAACTTTTTAAATCTCATACAAACTTCTAACATTCCACTTAGTGGAACTTTTAAAATAGAGCTTTTAAAGCTTCCTTAAAACTTCTAACATTCCACTTGGTAAAGATTTTTAAAAAGAATCTAATTTAGATTTTTTCAAAACTTTTGATTTTAGATTTTCTCAAAACTCTTGATTTTTTGCCCCTAAAATTTTTTGGTTACGATAGCTTGGACAAACCATGGAAAACAAGCACTTTTAGGCTTCAAACCTTCTTCGAACATAGGCAAATTTATACTCATCGGAAATATCTTTTTGATCTACATCCAATGGAAGTAAATTTTCTAAGTATTGAAGGAGATATAGGGGCCAAAAAGTGAAGCCATCTATGTTGCCAGGGGTAAATCCAAGTCTATAGTGCCTAAATTTAAATATTTTTAGGATACTAAGGCTATGGGAACATAGCCATGTGGTTACTAGTTGGAAATTTTATTTTGAGTTTGATCTTCTAGGAGAATTTGTTTGCCATTTCAAAGAGTTTAACACATAGAAAAATAGCAACAAATATCAAAACAAGTTCAAAGCATTACAAAAATTAGGCATCCATGACCATGAAATTTCAATTTAGGACCTCGGTTTTTTGCATGGTTGAGTATTGTTCATAAGCCAAAGCAAACAAGAGATATAATCACCAGAATTTTAAAAATGTGGGTTCCTAGTCCATGTAGACTAGGGTGTATTGTGCAAGTGCAACAATAGGACCTAAAACACTTTAGGAAGAAAAAGAAAGAAAAATTTAAGAAGTCGATAATGATAATCACACCAAAGTTGCATGGGTTCTAATAAGTCATCAAGAAAAAAAAAGAGACATGGGGTTTGATCAGCTTATATATAATTGGCCCTATGACGCAACATAGTATTCAAAAGCACCCTTAAGACCAAGGATATGGATACCTTATTTGTGCATGAAAAGTGATATAACATTTAGAATGAGTACAATCTAAAAAAAGAGTTATCCCTTACCATATTGGGATATGCACACATGTATGAAGATAAGATTCAAGAGTGGTACAACAACCCCCTAGAATGCTATTAATTCTATGTTGAAACTAAAGATAATTTTGACCCAGATATTAAAATGAACCATAAAAAAATTGGGGTCTTTAGGAAGGTGGGATACACAAATAGAAATATCCTATCATGGTATAATATGCGCTAGTAAATGAGCACATTAATAGGCCAACTAGAGATGACCCATTTTATGACCAGGTTTTTGCTATTTGAGATCACAAACATTACAAAAGTGTTAAGAGGGTAAAAATTATTAATAAAGCTATAATTGGTCCATCTAGGCCATGAAGAATAAGACAAGCACTAGCACCAAAAAATATCATCTTTGTTGCACCTACAACACTAGCAATGGTTAGCCCAATGGTTCAAAAAACTATTGAAGGGTAAAAGGGATTAAACATATATGGGTCCATGTTCGAAAAGGTGACTAAGGCATAAAAACAAGGACATAAATTTCAACTCAAGGAGGGAGAAATCCCTCAAGGATATTCCCTTCTCGAGTTAGGAATTACCAATATTATGGCCACTATTGTATCCATTTCCATTCATATTTTTTCCTCCATCGTTATTGCTTCTATTGCTATAATTTATTCTTATATTTCTACTTTTTCCATTTCAAAACCTTCTTATGTTGCCCTTCTTACATCCTATGCTAATGTAGCCCATGGTTACCCTTGAGGCACTCTGCTTATGATTATCCCCACCACATCGGTACCACACTCATCACCTCATTTCCATCAAAATCTATTTACGTATTCATCACTCAACCATTGATACCATATATAACATATCCTTCACCAACATCCATGTCATCACCCATAATGTCTTTGCTAGTGGAAATCCTAGTACAACTAGTATCTCAACCAAACCCTTCAATACCTACCATGTTCATCCTCATTTCCACCTAACTCACCTTACCTATTGTATCAACACATCCACACTATCCACCATCCTAGGTTATAAAACTCCTCCTACAGGTGATGATATCATATACCCCAATCAAGAAGACTAACTTTTTTGTGGGACCAAGCCAAGAATTTATGTTAAAATCTATTTATATTCTAGAAGATATGGATGTTGAAAAGGAATTTGATATCATCATCAATGAAAAAAATTGTACAGAGTAAAAATGGTTGAAGGACAATATCTCTAAGGCTTCAATTTTTATGCAATCATGACTAGCATGAAAAGGGGATAATAGCTACATAGAAAAAGCTAGATAATCTATCCCATCCAAGGTGGCAAATTTCCCTACTGACTTTACCAATAGAGTCTCCTGATCCAAACATATCCATATCATATGATCCAACTCATAAACCAAAATTCAATTAGTGTTGCCATAAAATTTGGTTGGTTGGTAGTAGATAATGATGCACTAGCAAATAATAGCCAAGATCTTGAAGTATAAGTGGTGCAACTCAAGGCATAAAAGGAGCAATTCCAACAAGAAAATGAGATATTGAAAAATTATACCTCCAAAAGAGGCCAATTGAAAAAGTATAGTGAAGACCTTACATCTCAACTTGTTGAGGTTGAGAAAAACATAATTAGAGGATATCTCACAACAATTGGAACAAGGGTTGAACCAAATAGATTAAATCCAAGAGGCCCTAATGGAGAGAGATTAAAGAATTGAATAGTTCTAAGGAGAGATCACAACTTCAAAACAAATAGAGACAATCGTAAACCCTAAGAAGGATAGTTCCACTTTGTGGAATATGTAAAAAATAGCCTAAATCAAGTTTTAGAAACCATTGGATAGATTGAAGAAAACCTGACAAGGGAAGAATTCTAGAAAGTATTAAAACTTTTGTCCACCTTATCAACAACATAGACACAACAACTAGGGATCAATAAGAAAGAGCTAGTCAAGAAGATTAAGAATATTCTAGATGCACATAGAGATAACAAAAGCTGCAATGATACCTTAGCTTCCCTATAAGCCCTAATATACGAAATGATAAAGAGATTTAGAGGTTAGTTGCTATTATATTTCTTGATGTGTTTATCACATAATTAAAACTCCTTGATAATGATATTATTGATGTAATGTTAAAAAAGAATGACCAAGCCGACAAGGGTGAAATAATCAAAATGTATAAGAAGTTGAAGCCTATTTTTGTAAAACTTGAAGATCTCATAAGAAAAAAATGATGGGTTGTTTGAAAACCCTTATAAATATCTGCTGGGAGAGTCCAAGACTTAGCATTTATCCAAAAACTAGGTAATAAGGAGCAAAAAAGTTGTTGGAACTATTTTCATAGAAAGTAGAAAAGGAGAACCATAGTTTTGATGGTTTTACAATAGAGATCCCAAATTTATAGAAACTATTCCAAAGAATAAAGTGTAGACTGATGAGCTAGGAAAATAGGCTATGTTTTGATAGTTATTAGCCTTATTTTCATACCCAAACTGATCATTATTGAAAACATTATGGACATATTTACTAGTTTTTGCTTAAATGAGATATTTGCACTTAAATGCTTAATGAAATAGATGTAGTGGATAAATGTGATGATTTCTACTATAATTTGCTATATTTATATGTGTTTTTTTGCTCTATAGTGTTGTATACACAGGTCATCTTTCATTACTACGGAAGGATTTCCAGCCACAGGCCTGTTCTAAAAAATCAAGAAATTCTTGAGAATCTGGTTATACATAGAATCAACCAAGGAGCGCAAGGTGAATTTTACTAAAACATAGGAGTTAAAACCTCCTATGTTTTAGGGAAATATTCCTAAAATCATGGAGATACCCAAAATGAATAAATATAGTAGAAAAAGGATCAGTGACCTATCAAAAAGCAATAGTTACAGTAAAAAAAATTTCTTTTGATAGTAGTATGACAACTAGGATAGCTAGGTAGTAGCTAGGAATTAGTTTAGACATCTCACAAATTTTTTGGAAATTAACAACTAGCAAGGGACTTTTTTTTCTCCTTTTGTTAGAACTAAAGTATGATTTTATTTTTAGAAATAGGCTATAACAGAACCTTTAACTTTACAACTGATTTCCAATTAATATTTTAGACTTTATTGAGTCTGTTCAACAATAAGGTGCATGGGATGTTATAAATACTAGAGCAAGCATTAGTTTTAAGGTTAGAGAAAATATAAAGAAGTTTCTTTATAAATATCACATTATGTTTTTTGTATGGAAAAATTGTAACTATCATTTCCAGCAATGAACAAAATTTGGATTAAGGAATAAAAGTTATTTTCTTGCATCTTTAGTGTCTTTAATATTTATGTGATGGTGTGCAATTGATATTAGTGTCTTGAAGTAATTTTTAGACCTGTAAAGGAAGAGTTTTTATGTTGTTACAGGTTTAGCAAGGGCCCACTAAACCTGGATAGTCCATAAAAACTCTCTTCTTTTAGTTGTAGAATAAAATTAGGTAGGTAATGTTTTGCTTTATGTTGAATGAATTATTTTTAGTTGTTAAGTAGGCTTGATTTATTTATTTTCCACCATTTTATTAGGAATATCATAACTACAGTCAATCTAGTTAGTTGTTAAAATAGTTATTGTTAGCTTTTGATACAATATCCAAAGGAGATGACAATCGCAAGATTCAGAATAATATGAAAGAAAGTAAATCTGCTAGATGGTTGAGATATGTAATAAATATAAATAATATATAAATGAATACAATGTAGTTATTGAGGAAATGAGCACTCCATCAATAAAGCTACTAGAATACATTGCACCCATCAGCAATGGATGGTGATCCACACAGAATTGTACTAGTGTTGGTCAAAATAACCACATCAAGGGAAATAAGGAGTAATCTTCTCAAGATTTTGCTAAGTGTAGAGAAAATTCATGATGGTGCAACATTTTGAAGGCTAAGGGTAGAACTAAGGCAAAACGTCATGATGCCATGAAATTTTGAAGTCCAAGGGCAGAACTAAGGTATAAAGTCATGATGGCATGATATTTTGAAGGCTAAGGGTAGAACTAATGTGGAAAGTCATGATGGCGTGACATTTTGAAGGTCAAGGACAAAACTAAGGTGGAAAGTCATGATTGCATGAATTTTTGAAGGCCAAGGGTAGAACTAAGGTGGAAAGTTGTGATGGCACAACATTTTGAAGGTCGAGGGTAGAACTAAGGCAGAAAGTCACGATGGCATGGCATTTGAAGGCCAAGGGTAGAACTAAGGTAGAAATTCATGATGACATGACATTTTGAAGGCTGAGGGTAGAAGTAATGTGGAAAGCTACGATGGTGCAAAATTTTGAAGGCCAAGGGTAGAACTAAGGAGGAAAGTCGTGATGGTGCAACATTTTTAAGGCTGAGGGTAGAACTAAGGTGGAAAGTCATGATGGTGCAACATTTTGAAGGTCGAGGGCAAAACTAAGGTGGAAATTTGTGATGGTGCAACATTTTGAAGGTTGAGGGTAGAACTAAGGTGGAAAGTTGTGATGGTGCAACATTTTGAAGGTTGAGGGTAGAACTAAGGTGGAAAGTCATGATGACATGAAATTTTGAAGGTTGAAGGTATAACTAAGGTGGAAAGTCGTGATGGCATGATATTTTGAAGATCAAGGGCAGAAATAAGGTGGAAAATTGTGATGGTGTGATATTTTGAAGGCCAGGTGGACCACGATGTCTCTAAATAGGTTAAAGAAGATTACCATAACAAGAAGATCTCAACCACTTCTAGTTGAAGGCTCCATGCTCTCTTAACTATTTCTTTACTAGAATGAGCCTACGGGCATAATGTTGTAACAAATTTTAGTTTTTCTATTATGTAAAACTCTTATATATAGAATGAGCGACCCAAAAAAATGTATGGCTCTTAGGTTTTTACAATGCTATGTACACAGACTTTTGAAATCTTAATAAAATATCATCCATTCTAGTTTCTGGCTTACTAGTGTTATAAATCAAGTATATATGTATTGTTAATTGCTATATAAATCTAGATTGAATGTAACCTGCATCAATTCTTACTCTAAATTCTTGCAATAAAGTTCTACTAGATCTGAAATTAACTTTATAGATAAGCTTGCACTTAAATAGATTTCTACCAGAATTTTAGTTTCTCTGTTTTGGTGGTTCAGTTTTATGCTTCTCTATAAAAGGTTGTAATAAGTTGCTTTGTTGTTATCTAATCTGCACCCTTTAATCAACTCTAACAGTAGCTATATTTCCCTCTCTTTATGCATTTCCTTATCTCTCTCTTTTACTAAAAGAAGTAAGGAACCAACCTCCTTTGGATATCGAACTAGGTAAACTTTGTGTTAACCTAGTCTTTCAATGTTGGAAAAGTCTTGGGTGCAAACGTAACCAAAGGTAGATTTTGCTCCAATAGTTTTTGGCATGTCCGATGGGACCCAATCCCATGTAGTATATAGATCAAAGTTCTGGTGAATACCTTTGACCTGTTAGTTTCTTATAAATCACCTAGCAACTCCAACCTAGAAAGGAACCCTATGAAAGCCTTTATTTGAATTTTGGTTATATATCGTATTTTATGATAACCAGATCTAAAGCAAAAAATTCAAAATAACCCATCAATTTCTTTAAACTACACCTTGGTAGCCTCAGAGCTAATCATGTTTTAGTTGATATAACATCCTCTTCATATACTACTAACATAGGATACATGAATCTTCCCCCTGTTGCCTTCCCTAGTGCTACCACTAGTGGAACCTTAACTTTGGCTGCCCACATACCTGTAAGATCTGGTAGAACTATAATCACAATGGCTATAAATCAGTCAATTTTGCCTTACCCCTTTTGGTATCACATAGGCCCTTTGAATCTAGAATCTCAACATCTAATTCCAGTAGCGGCCTTGAAAGCTCTACCCTAGTATGATGGTATTGGAAATATGACTTTCAAACATTGTCAATACATAGCCACACTAGCTCCAATACATAATATTACTGAAGAAGTTATGATAAGATTTTTGATCATTTCCTTAAAAGGGAAAATGCTCTATTGGTATAGATTCCTTGACAACCAAACTATAACTACTTGGGTCCATCTTGCTGGTAAACTAGTAGAAGAATTCAATGAGCATGTAGACCCGTTATCCCTACAAAATTAGTTTATTGTTACCCAAAAACACCTGTAATAGGAGATCATCAACTTCAACATTAGGTTCAGTCGAACATGGTAGAGAGTACCTGACGGGCTATGATCCAATAATGAGTAATCAATGTATTACTATATCAGAGCTTTCAACTCAAATATAAGCATGGCCATCAGGTAGTCCCAAGTGTTTACCTTCCCTGATATTTACCAAGAATCACAAAAAGCAGAGGGAGATCTGATCACTATTGAGAGGTTCCCAGCAAAAATGATAATGCCAACTTTCCCATATCTACCTCAAGAATCTATTACTACTTTCCCAAGTCCTTCTTTAACTTCTAGCACTAGTCTCCCAAATGGATTGGAGAACCTAATATTCCAATCATACAAGCACCCCCTGCCCCTCCAATGCTTCCTACTGTTCCTGCACTCCCTATAGAAATAGTTCCATAAACCCCAGATCTTCAACTCATAGTTCTTCAAGATCTACAAGCATCTATCAAAAATTTGGTAAACAAATTCACTTCAATGGAAATAAGAGAAGCAGAAAGAAATTTCCAACCAAGAAGGTTCCCACAAGTGACAAAATATCTAGCCTCTACTATTAATAAAAGCTATGAAAAATCTAACACGATTTATGCCAATGAAGAAGGTGAACCTAGTAACATTTAAACAAAGTGAAAATTTTGGTGCTCCATGTGTAATAACCCCCATGGTGAAACTTCTTGCACGATTCATCAACACCATGTTCAGAATATAGCTATCGAAAATGCTGAGAGAACCCTCAAAGACCAGGTAAATATGACTCGAGAAGAGAATCAAAATTTCATGATGCCTTTTGTTGAACAAGTAGCTATCCTTACCATATCAAGAAAGAAAGCCTTACAAGTTGATCCCCAAGAGCTCAACTTCCTAAAGGTACCTTCACCTATAAGGAAACCTATTGAGAAAATGACCTCTCATGAAAAATCTCCCTTGAGTTCAAGCCAGAGAGATGTAGAAACTCGTAAGGAAGCACCTCGATAGAAATAAATAGAAACATAGGAACAAGCTAGGGATAAAATGAGACACCCCTCACTGAATAAGCATCAAAGGATTAACGCTACTCAGGGGTACATAAATAAGTATGATGCAATAGTGAAGGAGAAAAGTGTTGAACCCCTTCCTTTTAACATAGTCGAGAAAATGAAGAAAACCCCCTCCAAGGAAACTATGTATGAAGCTTTGTAGCTTCTAGGATAGATTGACATGTTGCAAGAATCCTTGAGGTCTATGAAGAATAATAATAAGACCCCAACTCAAATGGATTCAGCACAAGCTAGTCTAACATCCACTTTAGGAAAAAATAGACCTCGTCCTTTTTATCTGTCTCTCTAGATGGAAGTATGGGTAGTTCACAACTATATGATAGAATCTAGAGTTGTAACCACTTTGATGCCCAAAAAAATATGTGACATCATGGGAATGGAATATACAAGGAGAAGCCCTAGTGTCTTACAATTAGATGAAACCCCTGTGAAAATAGTAGGATTAATTAAAGACATTCCAATAGTTCTCCATAGACTACCTCAGCTCACAATTATACAAGAAGTAGTGGTAATATATTTAGAGCCTTATTTCAGTATGTGCCTCTCCAAGGAGTTCAATTCCAATATAGGAGGATATTTTTTGTTAGATTTATTACATCTGGAAATTCCATTCAAGGAAAAAAGGGTGAAAATATTTAATGAGAAGCCTTCAAATTTTCATATCGAAAGACTTAAAGAGGAAGGTAAACAATCCACCACTATGAACATGATGACAAAGGAAATAGAGGACATGAACTTGATTGAAGAAGCTCTAAATTTATTATAGGAGGAAGACCATTTCTCTCTTAGGAATTCAATGCCATGATCGATACTAACATTAGGAGTTACACAATTCTAAAACCTAAGAAACGTGATCCTATTTCTCCCCCTATGGTTAACCAACCTATTGATCAACTGTGGAATCTTTTCTTTAATGGTGTCATA
This sequence comes from Wollemia nobilis, assembly GCA_028583015.1. NCBI lineage: Eukaryota > Viridiplantae > Streptophyta > Pinopsida > Araucariales > Araucariaceae > Wollemia > Wollemia nobilis. The sequence continues at coordinate 3,012,483 of JAQPPZ010000755.1, read as the reverse complement.
TGCAAAAATGGATTTGGTGTAAGCATTTTTCTAATCTCCCCAATAGGCAAATAGAAAGTCTTCTCTTATAGGTTAACTTGGAGTTGTACTAATAACACAATAGAGTATGAAGCACGTTGCTTAGGACTCAAGAAATATAAAAATATGGGTATCAAGCAACTACAGATCTTAAAATACTATGAACTTATAGTGAAACAGGTAACTAAGAAATGTGTAAGCAAGCATCATTACCTTAAGGCTTACAGAAAAAAATTTTGGGACTTGCTAGAATATTTTGAGTCCTTGAATATCAAGGTAATTCCAAGAGAGAAAAATACTCATGTAGACTTGTTGACTTCAGTAGGGGTGAATTTCTACCCTATCAACAACGTCATCCAAAAGTAAAAAATAGTTAGGCTAATCTATAGGCCTTCTGTGCCAGATAGGTATACCTTCTGGAACATTTTTGAGAATGATAGACAACTAGTGGACTTCCTCATTCGTGAGATGAACTGCTCTAGCAACAAGACAACCAAATATGAGGAGGATGTAAGTATGATCTAGTTAAAAAACAAACACATCCCAAAAGTTTTGGTCACCCTGGAAAGCCTATTTTATAACAATGATAGGTCAACTAGCCACAAAATAAAAGTTTAAAAGAACTGATACAAAGAAGCTTAAATGGGACCTGATAAAGCCATCAAAGTAGGAGTGAACACTATGGAAGTAGAACTAGACGAGAGTGGGGAATTATGCAAAGAGTTTCCAGACATCATTGCTTGGACTTATGGTGACCTAAATGTCTACTCCTAAGAAATGATCCAACATACTGTCAAACTTGAGGAAGGTGCAAAGCCATTTTGACAAAAGCAACGACTAGTAAATCCTAAAATCAAAGCTTTAATGAAGCAAGAGCTATTAAAATTACTTGAAGCTAAAATTATTTACCCAATCAAGCATTTGAATTGGATCACTAACCTAGTCTTAATTAGAAACAATGGAGATAACTGGTTTTACATTGACTTTCACAATTTGAATAAAGCTTCTCTTAAAGACCATTATCCCCTCCCGTAGATCAACCAAATCTTACACATAGTAGCAGGAGCAGAAAGGTTCTCACTCCTAGATAGCTTCTCGAAATACAATAAAGTATGGGTCAAGTATGAAGATCAATTCAAGACCACATTCACAACCAAGTGGGGATTGTTTGCTTACAAGAGAATGCCCTTTGGGTTATCCAATGCCAGAGCAACGTTTTAAAGAGCTATGGATGTAGCATTCGAAGAACTTGTCAATAAAATAATAGTGATATATCTATATGATATAACAATTTTCTCTCACTGAAAAGAGGATCACATTGGACACCTCAGGAGTGTGTTCAAAAAATACATAGAATTTGGCATCTCCATAAATCCCAAGAAATCTATATTCACTGTGGAGGAAGGACTTTTTACTCGGCCATGTTGTTTCAAAGTTCGATCTAGCTATAGACCCTAACAGGGTGACAACAATGTTAGAAATCCCCCTCCCCCCTAACAAAAAATGCTTGCAGTCATTATTCGACAAAATAAACTTTGTGTGCAAATTCATAGCTAATTTTGTGCAAATTGTCAAACCCATGATCGAGTTGTTGAAGAAATATGTCAAGTTCAAGTGGATATATGTAAGGAAATAGGCCTTCCAGTAGATCAAGGAACAAATAGATCAAGCCCCCATATTGGTAAATCTAGACTACTCCATGGAGTAAGAATGAAAACTTTATCCTTGTCCCATAGCATGCCTCTTTATAATAGAGAGCTTCATCCTATATGTTGTAGGAGAACAAGAAAGCTACACCATAGTAATCACATAGAGAGAGGTTGATAATGAAGAAATACCCATAGCTTTTTTGAGTCAAACTATGCAAGAACATGAAGAGAAGTATAACTTCATTGAAAAATAGATCTATACAATAATGAAGTCTTTAAAAAATTTAGGTATTTCCTCTCACAGTGTAGGACTATAGTATATGCAGTTCACCCCGACGTTAGAAAATTTATCATACAGGGGGAACTCAATGATAAAAAAGTAGGTTGGGTGATGAAGATACAAGAATAAATATAGAGACACACCCAACCAACCTGGTAAGAGGTAGAGCACTATGTAAAGAGCTATCCAAGCAAGCTTCATCAGAATACATGGCTTTCCATACTCAAGAAGCAGCTTCAGATGACGATCAACCTTCAGAAGTCCTTGACTGGGTAGATGAATTAATTAGGTACTTCCAAACTAGAAAATGCTAGTAAGCTTGAATGCTTCACAAAGAAGAAGGTACAAGATCCAGGATTTGAAATACACTCTACTATCTGAGGGGTTGTACAAAAAAAATTTGGATGGAGTGTTTCTTCGATACATAAACAAAAATTAGAAACAAAAGATATTGGAGGAATTCTATGATGGCTCATCTAGAGGACACTACTTTGGAAGGACCACTACCTTAAAAATCATTAGAATTGGATGCTACTTGGAAACTATCTTTGCAGACACCTTCAGAATAACAAGAAACTATGAGGAATGCAAGAGATATGTCAGGAGAAATAGGAATACTTTGATGCCCCTAAAATCCATTCAAGTTGAAGAACCTTTTCAAAAATGGAGATTGGACTTCATTGGAATAATAGAGCCCAACTCATCCACTAGACATAAGTACATCCTAAAAGCTACTAACTATTTCACTAAGTCGATAGAAGCAATTCCCACTAAAAAGCAGACCAGGAGGTTTTCATGGAATTCGTGGAAAGTTTAATCATGAGATTCGACATCCCAAACACATTGGTCACAGAAAATGGCTCATCTTTCATAGGTGCCAAGATGATTGAATTTACATGTAAATATGGGATTTACTTAAAAACATCCTCAAACTATTATCCGAAGGGAAACAGATTAGCTGAATCAACAAACAAAAAATTGCTCAGGATCTTGAAGTGGACTCTAAAAGACAACAAGAGAAGTTGGCACTCTCTGATCAACCAAGCACTATGGGATGATATAATAACCATCAAGAAGTCTATCAACATATCTCCCTACTCTGTTCTATGGTAAATAAGTGGTTTTTCCAATACATATAGAGATGTCAGCTCTAAAACTGCTCAATCAAACTAGTACAGAGGAAGCAAAACCAATGGAGAATAGGTTTATCCAAATCTTGCAATTAGAAGAACAAAAGGAGCAAGCCTATGAACACTATAAAAAAAAATGTGGTTTCCACAAAAAAAATGGTTTGATAAAAAGACCAACTTGAGAAATTTCAAGGTAGGAGACTTGGTCCTAAGATGGAATGAAAAGAATTTGAAACCCAAAAATCATGACAAATTCAACGCATTCTGGGAAGGCCCTTTCGAGGTAATAGAGGAAAAACAACAAAAATCCTTCCAACTAAGAAATGAATAGGGTCAGGTCCAACCTATCCCAGTTAACAACTTCCACATGAAGCTATACTACAAGTAAAAGGTTTCCCTTTGCCTTATGTATTTTATGTAAATATTTGTTTTATTTCAGTCTTTGCCAAATGTTACGATGGCATGATATTTTAGCACCCAGAGACCCCTTCAATGAAAATTGTCGTGATTTCATGACTTTTTTGGCATATGATGGCCACTCCAAGGAAAAATGTCATGATGGCGTGACATTTCGGCACCTAGAGGCCCCTTCAATGAAAATTGTCATGATTTCATGACTTTTTGGTAGTCGATGACCACTCCAAGAAAAAATGTCATGATAGCATGATATTTTGGTGCCCAAAGGCCCCTTCAATGAAAATTGTCATGATTTCATGAATTTTTGGTAGTTGATGGCCAATCCAAGGAAAAATGCTATGATGTCACAAAATTTTGATGCCTAGAGGCCCTTCAATGAAAAATGTCATGATTTTGTGACTTTTTGGTAGTCGATGGCCACTCCAAGGAAAAATGTCACAATGGCACAAAATTTCGGTGCCCAAAGGCCCCTTCAATGAAAATTGTCATGATTTTGTGACTTTTTGGCAGCTAATGACCACTCCAAGGAAAAATGCCATGATGGTGCAACATTTCGACATCCAGAGGCCCCTTCAATGAAAATTGTCACGATTTTGGAACTTTTTGGCAGCTGATGGCCACTCCAAGAAAAAATATCATGGTGGCATGATATTTCGACATCCAAAGGCCACCTCAGAGTAGCCAAGAACTTTTGGTGGGAAAAGCAGTTTTCTCGACATTATAAAAGGTCTCACTTTTTAAGGTACCGTAGTACCCGTTGATTGGTCCAAAGCATAGGTGACACCAATTTATTGGCCCAAAGCAAAATGGTAATACATGGTAGTTGGCTTCTTGAAGAGGCACATGACAAACATTTAAAAATAGTATTGGGGTGTGTGCCACCAACTGTAGTTATTGCATGTCACCTTTGTGACCAGGAGATCATAGTTTGATTAATCAAATGATAAATTGCATTAACCATATAGTTTAGGAACTATAGTTTAAATAGGATACAAAATAGCATATAAAACAATAATGCTGAAATCACGCTAACCAACGCGTCATAGGAGGTAGAGCGTTTGGTTTAGGATTCTTAACCTAGGATATTTAGGAATTACCATTAGATATTTAAGACAGTAAATATCTACATGGTAGAAAGTAGAAAAGTAAATGTAATAATCTACCTATGTAGTATAATGCAATATACTACCTATTTTACCTAGTGGAGTAAAAGGGTAAATATCCCAAAGAATGGAATATTACTCTAACATCCCCCCTTATTACATTATTTGGGTAATACATATACATCCTCCTATACAACAATATTTGGGTAAAGTATATAACTGTCCCAATATAGTGAAAAAGATGTTTGATCTGCTGGTTCTTGCTCTGTCACAATGCTCTAGCTGCTCCTAAGCAAAAAATGGGTCATTCCTCACTTTGTCTTCACATCAATGAATGTCCTTATTGTAATCTTGTCATCCAACCGAATTGCATGGGTAACCAGCCACTGTAATCGCTAGGTGTAGTAGAATAGATCACTTCATACGAGGTTCATTCAAGTACAATATGAGTTTGCAAAAGATAAGGTAGCTAAGGTGTCGGTCGCTGTCGAAAATGCACCCTTATAAGTTCCCCCTTCTTTTTGCAAAACATGTTGTAATTAATTTCTGAAAGAAGTATGACTAAGGTGTCGGTCACTGCCGAAAATGCACCCTTATAAGTCTTCTTCTCTTTTTACAAAAAATTGTGAAGAAAAAGAAATGTATATCCCCTCTAAATAGCAAAAATATGTGCAACTCAAGAGTTTTGTGAAGGATTTTTACAAAGATTGCCTCCTAGGCAATTTTACACCAAAAAATTCCCTCCTTTTGTTACAAGAACTTCAAACAATGAGAGTTTGCTATTTTATGAAGCCTAAAAGAGGTACAAACACCCCTTTATTACAAGTACTTCAAACAAAAACTTATGCTATTTATGAAGCCTAAAAAAGAGAGAGGAAATGGTGTTTTGCTCAAGGTGACAAATGTGTTTTCCTTCTACAATATTGTTTTAGCAATAAGCACTCTGTGTGCTTTTTCTGAACCAGAATCAGAATCGGAACTAGACACTTCACTAGCAATATTGCCTTTGTTTTGCTTCTGTGTTGTGTCTTTGTCTTTCTTGTTTTGCTTGTTTTTGAACCAACACCGATTGGTGTCATGGTTGTCCTTTTTACAATGCGAGCAAAACCTCTTTTGAGATTGCTTTCCCTTACCCTTTGAGGATGATCCTCCCTTTTGAAAGTTTCCTTTCTTCTTATCACCCTTATTGTTTGAATAAAGTGCATTGTTTGACACTTCATCATTTTGGAGTTGATTTGCTTCCTCAGTTTGAAGCAAATTGACTAACTCCACAAAGGTGACAACTCTTTGTGAAACATTAAGGGATGTAATCAACATTTTGTAGGTTTCGGGAAGAGCTCTCAAAATTACTGAAGTCAAAATGGTGTCTTCAACTTTGGCCCCTAAAGCATTAAGTTTAGACTTCAGATCTGCCACTCTGTAGAGGAATAGTTCTACTGATTCACCTGACTTCATATGGAGTGTATGAAGTTGTGTTTGAAGGTTTAGAATAGTTGATTGATTTTTGCCTTCAAAAATGGTACTAAGAGCATCCCATGCCTCTTTACCAGTTTTAGCTTCACTTATGTGAGGTTGGATCTCATCAGTAGTTGCTAGGAGTATTAACATGAGAAGACGATTGTTCTTTTTGTCCCATGCTTTTTGATCTACTCCTGCTATTGCAGGTCTTGATTCAGTGCCATCAACTAAATCCCACATGTCCTCTACAGTCAAGATGGCTTTCATCTTAGTTTTCCATGCTGAATAGTTAGGACCTTTTAGCAATTGTGTATCACTTAAGTATTTATTGATAATTGCCATGATGAAGGTCCTACAATTTGTACTAAGATGATATTTCTTTCAGTATACCCTCAAAAGAGTATATGGAAGAATTTAATTTGCTCTTTAAGATATTTAATGGCACCTGCCTTAACACCCTTAACAAGGGATGAAAAGTTTGAGGAATTTTAAGCCAAACAAATAGAGCAAATTAAAGGGGTAGGTTTTTGAAAACTTTTGATTTTGCTCTCTAGGATATTTAATGGCACCTGCCTTAACACCCTTCAAGAAGGATGGAAATTTTGAGGAAATTAAGCCAAACAAAGAGAGTGAATCAAGGTGTTTGAATTTTGACCTTTGATGGGGAGTAAAAATTGACTTGTTTAACTTGTGCAAAGTGTAGCACGATTTAGTGAAGTTTGGGTTTTTGAAATGCTCTTCAATGTTTATGATTGTTTAATTGCAAAAACATGATGGTTAGTGCAATAATAAAAAAGAGAGCAACCCAAATTTTTATCACTATAGGTGTCGGATGCAACCGAAAATGCACCTAGTATAGTCAATTTTTAAGAAAAGGTGTTGAGTATAATCAAGAATGCACCTATCTTGTTTTGAAATATCCCCCCTTTCTCTTTACAATTTTGCAAAAAATAGAATCACAAGATATGACTTCTATCCCCCCTTAATTTTTACAAAATTGAAAAATGCGAGCACTCCTTTCAAGACAAGTCGACACACGACCCGCGTTTGAAAGGCTTCCAGACCAGTCGACACACGACTTGGATTTTGTTTTCAACACTCGAAAATAGGTGGTGCATTAGGATCAAAAGGTTCACGAATCCTCATGGGACCATAGCTTCTATCCAACCCCTTCCATGGATCAGTATAGATAATTGAGTGAGGAATGGTTCTACGATATTCACGAAGCATACGACGAAAATGAGATCGTGTTGTTTGCCTTCGTAATTCGTTTCTCTTTCTTATGATTCTTTGTCGACGAAGAGCTTTCCTTACCCAAGACTTGATCTTCATGAAAACTTGAAGAGTTAGGAGCAATAAAGGAAATTTTGATGAAAATTTGATAATTAGAGCAACAAAATGTCTTCTATACTTTGTCTCTTTATCCCCACATTTGGAGAAAACTAAAGAAAGACAATTGCTTAGTTGCATAAAAAAAATTGGCACTTCTATTTTCAATTTGAATGCTAAAAAAAATAAGTTTTTAAAGCTTTTTAAATAGAAAATAACATAATTTTTGTAATAAAAAGATCAATTTAATAGTTTAAAAAAAAATTGATACAATTTATTTTGCAAAAAAAATGAAAAAATTCTAAAAAAAAACTAAAAAAAATAATTTTAATTAAGCATAAAAATTAAAAAATTAAACTTTAGTTTGCCAAAATTTAAAAAAAAATTCCATACAAAATTATTTCCCTTTGTAAATCGACGAGCGGGGGAGTTGAACCTGCGACCCGATCTGGCCTAAGGCATCCGCCTTGGCCAACCAACCAAGCGCCGAGCTTGGTTCTCAGGCCTTGGCGCCTGAGTGTTGAAGAAGCCTTCGGGCTTCTTTGAGGACTCTATGGGAATTATCCCACATGCATCCGAAAATCGGATGCAAAGGCCTTGACGAGCTTATCGCTCGTGATTGCCCTCGGGCAATCGAGTCCGGACCCTCCTTTTGTCGACGTCCACGTGGCACGACAAGGGGGTCCAAGTCAAGTCCCATCAGTCCAGTGGTTGTCCGCCATGTCAGTGGCCAGGTGGCGCGTGGCTAGAGTGCCACGTGTCACCTAGGCAGCAGGCCATGTCAATGCACCTCGAGGTGCATGCAGGTCGGTAGTGATAGGTCAGCACCTCCTCGGGGTGCATGCAGGCCTATCAAGGTCTGGTCAACATCGCCTTGGGATGCATGCTATGAGAAACATGAGGGCGCTCCTGCCCTCTAGGCGTTCCCACTGGCAGTCTTGGTATGCGGGCCCAACAGGGGAGCCAATAAAGCTCTCCCCGTGCCACGGAGAGTGTGAGGGCCGCCTACCCTCGGACGCTCCCATGGGCGATCTACGGGCCCGTAGAGAGGATTGTCGATGGGGAGTAAAATCCTCGGTGGTCGCGATCCACGATGGGGGAAAAGAACCCCGTAGGTGGCGATCACCGTCGGGGGTCAAATGATCCCGGCGTCGGGATCCGTGCCCTATGCTGTGGGCACTAAGCCACTACGGGCCTTCCTGCCCTCCCGCGTCACATCCTGCGGGGTTTCCAGCCGAGGTGGGGCGACAATTAGGATGCACAAGATAATCAAACAATAGGGAGAATTAAAAACATTAGGAGCATAAAATGGAAATTAATTAGAGGTCACCCATGGTGCCAAAATTCCAACGCTCCCTGCTAAACTCCCTTGCTCCAGCTCTGGTACCAATGTGACCAGGAGATCATAGTTTGATTAATCAAATGATAAATTGCATTAACCATATAGTTTAGGAACTATAGTTTAAATAGGATACAAAATAGCATATAAAACAATAATGCTGAAATCACGCTAACCAACGCGTCATAGGAGGTAGAGCGTTTGGTTTAGGATTCTTAACCTAGGATATTTAGGAATTACCATTAGATATTTAAGACAAGTAAATATCTACATGGTAGAAAGTAGAAAAGTAAATGTAATAATCTACCTATGTAGTATAATGCAATATACTACCTATTTTACCTAGTGGAGTAAAAGGGTAAATATCCCAAAGAATGGAATATTACTCTAACAACCTTGGCACGTGCATGCACAACCGGTTATATCACAAATATTTTTTCATCACCCTTTCTTCTTCTGCATTGTTTCCCTTTTTCTCACTATGCTCCTTGTTCTCTCAGAAAGCTCTACAACACTCTGCTAAGTATGAAAAGATGGTTTTACTACCAAAACATAGAATTCAACCATGACGACCACACCTCTAGCTACTACTTGAAAGAGGAAATGAACGTCATCCAGAAAGGGAAGCATTTTTGTGGATCCTGATAGCCATATCACTAATATGAATCTAACATGGAAAGACCCAAGGCAAATTCGAAAGGACATAGTGGCCAAAATTACCACAAAAATCTCCCCATCGAGTGCATGCATGTTCCCTTACCACTATCTACTCTACTGGTACGTCTGCCCTCAGATCCACTCCTACCCTGAGTTAATCAAGGCCATGGTGGAATTCTATGACGTTAAGAATATAATAGTGAGAAAATACCAAAATGAAGTCATATTCATGCTCGACACCGAATCAATTAGGGTTGCCTTTGCCCATGGTAGGAAGCCTACAGTCCCCCCCATTTCCTTTGATCCTGCTAATTCTACGAAGTATTACACCAATGCCCTAAACATCTGGCTATTCCTACAAGAGCATTTGTTAGACTCTCTTCCTAAGGGAGCTATGCCAAAATCCCCAATTCCCTTGGCCAAATTCAAAAGCAAGGAGATATTTTCCATGTTGGCCATGGTGGCAGGGCTAGAAACAGACACGCAGGTCTATGGGTGGTAAATCACAATATTACAATGCATATCTAATCCCAAGTTTTACAATGTTATGTGTGTAGACTTGAGTAGAGTGTCAATCTTCTTTGACTTGTTGACATACCTGGCCCAGCAGTTGCATGTAGGGCTATTCAAGCTACAAAAAGATATCCCAGATGCCTTCAGGTTCTCTTCTTATCTGGTATGAATTTTCTTCTTCTTTTAGGAAAAAAAATTGGGTTATATCCCTACCATACAAAAAGACCAAAAGGGAGACCTCCTACCTATATGTGTGTGGATGCTGCTCCTTTCAAATGCGGGTTCATACTATCACTTCAACATGGAATTCTTGGACCCCGCATTGAAACTCATGTATGGCACCATGCCAAGAATTCCCCAACATATGCGAGATACTTTGTAGCACCTCCACACAAAAGAGGGGGACTGGTTTATTTTGATGCAAGGAGTGGTCACAGACTCTATGGCTTCACGGAGAAGCCCTTTGTGTTACCTTATTATATTACTACGTGATTATTTGCTCTATAATATGTAAGGTAAACTGAATTCATCAACAAAATATTTGGTACACGTGCTGGTAAGACAAGTACTTGCCTCATGCTCTTTTAGTTTAAGGGTGTATCAGTTTCAAATAAAGGAGACCATGAGTGGATTGCTCGAAATTTGAAAAATCTGAAGTTGATAGAGTTACCACAAAAATGGAAGTACAATCCGACATATAAGTTTGCTCAAAGGCAAGCTGCCCTCAACAAAGCACCATTCAAGAAATTTCATTCGTCAGATAGGTAAATTGATAAACAGGGCAGGAACAATGAAGAGGACCAACCATTAGAGTGGCACATTGAAAAATGCAGCCACTACCTTCATGGCATGATTTCTATTTGCACTTGGTAGATTGGTGCCCTAAGGTGAACCCAACCCACAAGCTAAGTAACAAGACTATCGAAAGTTCCAAGAGAAGAGGGGAGGATTGGGACCACACTAAGATAGTGGCATGGTGGCAAATAAGATGCCACCTACAAGCATTCTCCAAGTATGGGACAAAGATCGACAAGGCCTTCTTAGAAAAATACAATGAGAATCACAATGAATGGTCTGAAACTTTTATAGATATAGTTGTTGGCAATTTTGGGTACTTTGGGTACATTGCCTTTGCTCAAGTGTATAAGTTGTCATTGATGTCAAGAAGCTTTTGAAGGAATTTGATTTGATGTAAAATAATTTGTTTTGATGAAGGTTACGGCTTGACAGGTTCGAAAGAAAGCAAGTTAGAAAAGTGTCGCGATATCGCGACATGTCGCATTTTCGCGACTTAAGCAGGAGAGAGAAAGCAAGTTAGAAAAGTGTCACGATATCGCGACATGTCGCAGTTTCATGACTCAAAGAGGAGAGAGAATGTTCGAGTCAGAAATGTCATGATTTCACGACATATTGCAAGGAAGGTTGTACGGACGAAAAAGTGTCACGATTTCGCGACATGTTGCAGGAGAGAGTCCGAAAGAAAAAGTGTCACGATTTCATGACATAATGCAGAAGAGAGAGTCCGTAGTGTGAATTGTCATGATTTCATGACAAGTTCGAAGAGAGAGAAAGTAACATGAAAAGTGTCACGATTTCGTGACATGCTACAGATGAAAATGTTCCAAGTAAGAACTGTCACGATTTTGTGACATGCAGCAAAGGAAAGTGTTCCAAGTGAGAACTGTCATGATTTCGTGACATGCAGCAGAGGAAAGAGTTCGAAGTGAGAACTGTCACGATTTCACGATAGGTTGAAGAAAAAGCGTATGGATGCAGGAAGTGTCACGATTTCATGATAGGTTGAAGAGAAAGCTTACGGTTGCAGAATGTGTCACGATTTTGTGATAGAAATAGAAAGTAGGTCTTCAACAGGAGAAGAGTCACGATTTCATGATAGAAGCAAAATGAAAGAGCATGGAAGAAGAAGCATCATGATTTTGTGACAAATTCAAGAAGGAAGAGCTCAAAGGCGAAAGTGTCACGATTTCGTGACATGTTTCGTTTTCGCTAGTGCAAGCAGAAAAGAGTGCAAGGAAGCGAAAGTGTCACGATTTCATGATAGAAACTAAAAGCAGGTCTTCTATAGGAGAAGTGTCATGATTTCGTGACAAAAGTAGAAAGGAGGTCGACAAAGGGAGAAGTGTCGTGATATCGTGACAAAAGCAAAGTTGATGTTGACAAAGACAAAAGTGTCACGATATCGCGACAAGAGCTTAGTTGAAGTCGACAAAGGCTGAAGTGTCGCGATATCGTGACAAAAGCCAAAAGAAAGTGTACGGTTGCAAAAGTGTCATGATATCGTGACATGTTGTAGTTTCGTGATAGAAGCTACAGAAGAGTTACAGAGGCAGTGAAGCCGACAAAGTTAAATTTTAGCCGACGAAGATTAGGGCTTGCGATCGACGAAGATTAGGGTTTGCATTTGGTATAACAGCCGACTAAGATTAAAGTTTTCATTATGAAAATTTTGTTATAAAAGGAGGGCTGTTGGGAGAAGTTGTAGTGAGTATCATGTGTTGGAATTGCGACGTTCGTAGATAGTGCACAGAGCAAGAAGTTCGATCGTCGAGAGCGGAGTGCAAAATTTGATCATAGTGTGCAGAGTGCATTTCGTCGAATCATTCTAAGTGTGAAAGATCACAAAGGAAGTAGAGAGTGCAAAGACGGTGCTGCTGTGATTGCGTAGAGGTGCAAATATTGAAGTTCGATCAAGTGCGGCTGTGATTGCACAAAGAATGCAGAAGGCGTAGAGAGCACAAAGGGCAAAGACGAATGCGAAGTGCTGCTGCTTGAGGACAGAGGTGCATTGGTTCTTTGAGAAGAACTTGAGGACAGATTTGGCAAGTCTTTGAGAAGGCTTGTGTGCAGAGGATTGATTTGTTCAAAGTTGGACAGATCTGACAGACAGAGGAAGACTTGTACTAGACCGACTGACTGTGTTTGGTACAGGTTGCTGAGCTGCTGTGGACGTGATCATAGAAGGCAGAGGTCTCTTAGGCTAAGCATTGAGGACAGGAGGTCTTCGGTGGAAAGGAGTTCCACATGCTGGCAAGAGGTAGAGGCAGTTGATCTTCTGAGGGATCATTTCCAGAGCAGAGGGGAAGGTATCTCCTTTGAGCCGAGGCTCATAAACATTGTAATTGGGAAGGATTCCCAAAGAACTTTGAGATAACTTTTAGAGAAAAGTTTTGTGGACGTAGCCCAGCCATTCTGGTGAACCACGTTAAAATTGATGTCACTTTGTGGATGATTTTGTGCATTGTTTTGATATTGCTTTGGGTATATTGCTTTACTATTTTGAAATATAAAAGAAAAAGTAAAAAGAGGTCTTATACTGTTCACCCCCCCTCTCAGTATAAGCTTGTGTTCTTCAATTGGTATCAGAGCGGGTGCCTTCGAAAAGTTTAACAACTTGAAGGAAAAGCTAGTAAAGAACACAATGGATTATTCAAGTGGCAATGCAAGCACCTATTCTTGATGGGTCAGATTTTGGTCTTTGGAGTGCAAGGATGAAGGTTCATCTAATGGCACTTGGTAATGAGGTATGGGAAGTAATTGAAGATGAGTACACTATTCCTGTACATGGTCCAAATACTAAAGAAGAAAGGCTCCTACATCACAGCAATTCAAAAGCAATGAATGCAATCCTGAAAGGCTTACAGAAAGTAGATCTCACCAAAGTGATTCACTGCAAGACAACTAGTGAAATGTGGAAACAATTGCAGGTGGTTCATACAGGTGATACAAATGTCAAAAAGGCCAAGTTGAGACACTTCAAAGGTATGTTTGAACAACTCAAGATGAATGATGATGAAAATATTAGTGACTACATGCTTCGTATGGATGAGGTTGTTAACTCCATGAAAGACTTAGGTCTTGAGCTTGCTGAAAATGATGTTTGTGATAAGATTTTAAGATCTCTTCCTAATAGATTTAGTGAAAATATTTCTGCTATTGAGGAAGCTAAAGATTTGGATAAGTTGAAAAAGGATGAGCTCCATAGTATACTTGCAGCATTTGAGTTGAGAACTCAAGTGAAGGTTGATGTCAAGAAAGAGGCAACTTTCAAGGCTACCAAGAAATCCAAGGGTAAACAACTTCAAGAGAGTGATGAGTCTTCTAGTGATGAAGAGGCATATTACAGCAAGAAAGGCAAGTTCTCTAGAAAGCACAAAAGCATGAAAAATATAAGATGTTTCAATTGTGGAAAGTTTGGTCATTATGCTACTGACTGTACTATTCTCAAGAATGAAAGTGATGAAGATAAACAGGATTCTAAGAGCAAGGATTCTGAAAAGCACAAGCATCACAGGAAGGACAAAGATGAGCACAACAATCAAGGAAAGAGGTATTCTCACAAGCACAAGAAGAGTTTCTACCTAGACAAAGCAAGTAAGTGTTCTAGTAGTGATAGTGAAAGTTCTTCAAGTGATAATGAAAATGAGATGTTGTTCATATCAGAAAAAGAGGAAGAACCGAAACATAGATTCATTATCATGAAATGTCTTAGATGTGGAAATTTTGGTCACCTTGAGGATGATTGTACAAATAATGATTTGGTTTCTAGTATGTATGAGGATGCTTTAGAAAACTATAAGGAAGATGCTTGTATGGTTTTTGAAAAAGGTAGCACCTCTAGTGATAAGAAATCTGGAAAAGGCTTTGATGATTCAGAAAGCAAACAAATAAAGGATCTTGAAAGTGAACTTATTAATGCTCTTAGTGCTTTGAAAAAGGAAAGAAAGAAGAATGATAGACTCAAGGATAAGTTAGATGAATGTTGTATGGAGAGAGATGATCTTATAGAAAATCTTGATTTCTCTATAGCTAAGACACAAGAACTCAAGGATGAGTTAGAATCTAAGGTTCTTGAGTATAGTGAGTTAGAACAGAAAATGGCTTCTTTGAAAGAAGAAACTAAAGAGTACAAGGATAAGCTTTACAGGTTTCAAGATAGCTCCAAAAAGGTTAAGTCACTCATCAAAGGTCAAAGAAAGACAACAGATAAAACAGGGCTTGGTTTTGTTAAGCCACACAAGGAACAAGTTGGAGAGTCTAGTAAGAGACTCCAAAAGGAAGAGAGTTCTGATGAGGAAAGTATTTCAGATCATGAGTCCTTGAATGATAGATGCGCAGAAATAGAAAACAGATTTCAGAATGAGAAGAAGAAGTTTTCAGGACCCAAGAGGTCAAATAAAAGAAAATTTCAAGGCAGATGTTTTGCGTGTCACGAGGTTCGGTCACATGGCTTCACATTGCATGGCTCAAGTGAAGAAGGTAAATGACAGTTTCAGAAGTGCTAGTTACTTTCAAGGGTATTGCTACTCTTGTCAATAGTTTGGGCACAAGGCAGTCTATTGCAAGGTAAATAACAGAACAGGTTTGATCAAAATAGGTTTGAGTTTGGGAACAGGTTTGGGAAGGTTAGCAATGGTGGATTCAAAGATTAGGTTTACCTCAAAGAAACAACATCATCAAGTGTTTCAAGTGCAACAATGAAGGTCACACAACTAGACAGTGTAGAGCTAAAATTCCAAGGTACAAGAATAGGAATAGTGGCATGATCAGGTCCAAGGATCAAGGCATGAACAAGAACAGGGATGAGAACAAGAACAAGAACAGTGACAAGAACAGGAATACGGGCAAAGAGTTCAAGAGAAGGCCCGAAAAGGAAATTATAGATGCTGATGATGATCAGTGCCTAATGGGAGTTTTACTCCCACCCCAGAATTAATCACCTCATCAGGAGGTGGGGGAGGGACTAAGCTAAGAGGCTCATTCTTAGTCCCGAGCCCCAAAGGTGACCCTTTGCCATTGATGACAAAGGGGGAGAGATATGAGTAAGGGGGAGAGCTTCAAGTGAAGAGGAAAGCTTCAAGTCAGGGGGAGCAAAACTTCAAAGGAAGATTCTCAGTTGTGGGCACAGTTTCTCAGTTGTTAGCACAATTGGTTTCAGTTTTGGCTCTTGAGACGTGTTTTCAGTAAAGGTTTGCCATCAATGACAAAGGGGGAGATTGTTGGCAATTTTGGGTACTTTGGGTACATTGCCTTTGCTCAAGTGTATAAGTTGTCATTGATGTCAAGAAGCTTTTGAAGGAATTTGATTTGATGTAAAATAATTTGTTTTGATGAAGGTTACGGCTTGACAGGTTCGAAAGAAAGCAAGTTAGAAAAGTGTCGCGATATCGCGACATGTCGCATTTTCGTGACTTAAGCAGGAGAGAGAAAGCAAGTTAGAAAAGTGTCGCGATATCGCGACATGTCACAGTTTCACGACTCAAAGAGGAGAGAGAATGTTCGAGTCAAAAATGTCATGATTTCACGACATATTGCAAGGGGGGAGGAAAAAGGGGGAAGTTGTGAAGTGGTAGGAGAGAGAGTCCGAAAGAAAAAGTGTCACGATTTCATGACATAATGTAGAAGAGAGAGTCCGTAGTGTGAATTGTCATGATTTCATGACAAGTTCAAAGAGAGAGAAAGTAACACGAAAAGTGTCACGATTTCGTGACATGCTGCAGATGAAAATGTTCCAAGTAAGAACTATCGTGATTTCGTGACATGCAGCAAAGGAAAGTGTTCCAAGTGAGAACTTATGAGAAGTGAGTAAATAGTCATGATTTCGTGACAGGTGTTGAAGAAAAAGCGTACGGATGCAGGAAGTGTCACGATTTCATGACAGGTTGAAGAGAAAGCTTACGGTTGCAGAAAGTGTCACGATTTCATGACAGAAATAGAAAGCAGGTCTTCAACAGGAGAAGAGTCACGATTTCGTGACAGAAGCAAAATGAAAGAGCATGGAAGAAGAAGCATCACGATTTCGTGACAAATTCAAGAAGGAAGAGCTCAAAGGCGAAAGTGTCACGATTTTGTGACATGTTCCATTTTCGCTAGTGCAAGCAGAAAAGAGTGCAAGGAAGCGAAAGTGTCACGATTTCGTGATAGAAACTGAAAGCAGGTCTTCTATAGGAGAAGTGTCACGATTTCGCGACAAAAGCAGAAAGGAGGTCGACGAAGGGAGAAGTGTCACGATATCATGACAAAAGCAAAGTTGATGCTGACAAAGACAAAAGTGTCACGATATCGCGACAAGAGCTTAGTTGAAGTCGACAAAGGCTGAAGTGTCGCGATATCGTGACAAAAGCCAAAAGAAAGTGTATGGTTGCAAAAGTGTCGCGATATCACGACATGTTGTAGTTTCACGGCAGAAGCTATAGAAGAGTTACAGAGGCAGTGAAGCCGACAAAGTTAAATTTTAGCCGACGAAGATTAGGGCTTGCAGTCGACGAAGATTAGGGTTTGCATTTGGTATAACAGCCGACTAAGATTAAAGTTTTCATTATGAAAATTCTGTTATAAAAGGAGGGCTGTTGGGAGAAGTTGAAGTGTGAATCATGTGTTGGAATTGCGACGTTCGTAGATAGTGCACAGAGCAAGAAGTTCGATCGTCGAGAGCAGAGTGCAAAATTTGATCGTAGTGTGCAGAGTGCATTTCGTCGAATCATTCTAAGTGTGAAAGATCACAAAGGAAGCAGAGAGTGCGAAGACGGTGCTGCTGTGATTGCGCAGAGGTGCAAAGATTGAAGTTCGATCAAGTGCGGCTGTGATTGCGCAAAGAATGCAGAAGGCGTAGAGAGCACAAAGGGCAAAGACGAATGCGAAGTGTTGCTGCTTGAGGACAGAGGTGCATTGGTTCTTTGAGAAGAACCTGAGGATAGATTTGGCAAGTCTTTGAGAAGGCTTGTGTGCAGAGGATTGATTTGTTCAAAGTTGGACAGATCTGACAGACAGAGGAAGACTTGTACTAGACCGACTGACTGTGTTTGGTACAAGTTGTTGAGCTGCTGTGGACGTGATCATAGAAGGCGAGAGGTCTCTTAGGCTAAGCATTGAGGACAGGAGGTCTTCGGTGGAAAGGAGTTCCACATGCTGGCAAGAGGTAGAGGCGGTTGATCTTCTGAGGGATCATTTCCAGAGCAGAGGGGAAGGTATCTCCTTTGAGCCGAGGCTCATAAACATTGTAATTGGGAAGGATTCCCAAAGAACTTTGAGATAACTTTTAGAGAAAAGTTTTGTGGACGTAGCCCAGCCATTCTGGGTGAACCACGTTAAAATTGATGTCACTTTGTGGATGATTTTGTGCATTGTTTTGATATTGCTTTGGGTATATTGCTTTACTATTTTGAAATATAAAGGAAAAAATAAAAAGAGGTCTTATACTGTTCACCCCCCCTCTCAGTATAAGCTTGTGTTCTTCAAAATTCCCTCTAGGCATCAATGGTATCCCCATAAAACCAATTGAAGGTAAAATAGATACTAAAAAATACAAAGGGAAGGGGATCACCATCGAGCAAATGGAGGTCCCTAGAAAAAATAAACCTCAAAGTTTCATTCCCCCTTTCGAATCAGATACGGAGACCGATGATGATGCTCAACTCGATCATAGGAGATAGAGAGCAGAATCAAGAAAGTGAAAAGCAAAAGTGTCGAAGGGAGGAGACCAAAATAAAATAAAACGAGAAGAAATACCCTTTGAAGAATCAAAGGTGCATGAAGAATCAGAGAAGCATGAAGAATCGGAGGAACATGAAGAATCATGGGAGCATCAAGAAATAGGTGACCAGGAAGGAATAGGGGAGAGCTTCGAGCAAACTTTTGAGCATCAAGAGATAAATTAACAAGTGGTCAAGATGACTAAAGAACCTCCCACAACAAAAGGAACCCCTAGCATGGAATAAATTCTAGCAAAAGTAGCAACTGGTGTCGATGAATTGAGTTTGAAGCAAATAGCAGAAGCTTATACCAAGGACCAAGAGATGTCACAGGGAACCAGATATACCAATCCTCCAAAATCTTTAGGTATGTCTCCTATAGATATTGATACTCCTTTCTCTTCTCACTCCCAAAATAATTTCCCTTTCCATTCTGAAGGTATGGGTAATGCATCTCCCACCTCAACTCATCAACCTTCACCATCGCGACCATCAACTCATCAACCTCCATCATATCCACCATCAACTCACCAGAATTTGAAAGCATCTTCCTCTTCCCCAATAGGTTCTCCCACCAAACAATCAAATGTAGAGGTCTCTTTGGCCACTGCTCCTTTCCCTTATTCCACCAACCTGCTAATATTTCAAACCATTCATACCGATTCTCCCAAGAGCAACCCCACCATTGCTAAATTCAAAAATTTTAAAAAGGCAACCCTGAATGCTACTACATAGCTGAAATCATGGAGCTCCCAAATTTCTAAAGATATAGCCCACATTAGAGAAGGAAAAGTGTTGGATCCCATTAGCATGCAACATTCCACTATGAAAATGACCCCACTCATATAGAATCTAGAGAAATAAATGACCCTAGAGGACTACCAAGCTAAGATAACCATGGAAGATATCACTCAGCTACCAATGGATGATGAGTGGGGTAAGGCCCAGACCCACATGGGAACCATTTATCTAAATGTTGAGTTTTACAAAGAAAAGTACCTCCAGGTCAAACAAGCAAGAAAGCATTTGGAAGAAGCCTTGCATCAACAAAAAAAAATCAAAAAGGCTTTACAAATGAAGCTAAGAAATGGGAGTTTATGTTCAATGAAGTGGCCCCATATAAAGAAAAAGTGGTGAAATTTGAAGAGATTATCCAAGTGTTGCAAGAGTAGGTCAAGGACATTAAAAAGTAGCTTGCAAACAACACTAATAATACCAATGGGCTATCTAAAGAGAAATCCAGGACAGTTACGAGAAACATGATTGCAAGCATCAACAAGATGACTCTGAAGGCGAGGCCCACACTATATTATATGCTCAAAATAAAAAATACACTAGGGAAAGTGGAAGATGAATTTGAAGCATCAATCAAACTCCTAGCAATGAGGCTATTAGCAGCTACAAAAATTCAAGTCCTGGCAGACAACACCCAAGCAATAACTGGATACAGAGTACAGGATAAAAATTGATCTCAGGCCAAGTTAGTCACTAGGAGATTTTTCAAAAGGCACAAGATGATAACTAAAAGAGCTAAGCTCATGTAGGAGCTTAGAGCAGAAGCTAAGAAAATTCTAAAACATATAAGTATAGCTAAAAACTGTGGTATGCCTAGCTTCTGGGATGAAGATCCAAATATCCTGATCGAGGATGAACTAAAAGCTACCTGGAAGAAATTTGTAGAAGATGAGTCAAAAATTGATAGCTGGAAAGAGCTTATTCAAGAAGAACAAATATTTGGTATGGATCAAGATATTACCTAGATCAACTCTTGTCTACATGAGTTGTACATGAAATCAAAAACTTTATCGTATGACAAGGTTGAAGAGTTGGAGTATCTGTACATCACTTTCAAGAAAAAAGTAGATACAGATGAGGATACCTGGAGGAAGTCCTACATCATCTATAATAAAATAGTAAAAGAAAAGAACAAACAAGAAAAGGCTAAGAAAGCCTCATCAAGCAGTGCAACAGCTCTTGGTCAAGGGAGTGCAGAAAAATTAATTGAAGAAGATACTCCGCAAGAATGATCGCCCCAAAATAGGAAGAATTTTTGTGCTTGGTATCATTAGCCATTTTTTCCTTCTTTTTTATTAAGTTGATTTTTTACTCCATTCCCCAATGGATAAAGGTTCTTGGTTCTAACATCCTGCTGATAGAATTACCCCAGGAAGTGTCAAGAATATTGGTCAAGATGACCACATCCAGGGAAATAAAGAGTAATCTTTTCAAGATTTTTCTAAGTGTAGATAAAAGTCATGATGGCATGATATTTTAAAGGCTAAGAGTAGAGCCAATGTGAAAAGTTGTGATGGCATGACATTTTGAAGGTCGGGGGCTAAACTAAGGCAAAAATTCGTGATGGTGCGACATTTTGAAGGTCGAGGGCAGAACTAAGGTAGAAAATCATGATGGCACAACATCTTGAAGGTCAAGGGCATAACTAAGGTGGAAAATCATGATGGCATGATATTTTTAATTTAGAGGGCAGAACTAAGGTGAAAAGTTGTGACAACATGACATTTTGAAGGTCGAGGATAGAACTAAGGTGAAAAGTCACAATGACATGACATTTTGAAGGCCAAGGGCAAAACTAAAGTGGAAAGACATGATGACTCAACATTTTGAAGGTTGAAGGTAGAAATAAGGTGGAAAGTCATGATGGTCTGACATTTTGAAGGTCGAGGGTAGAACTAAGGCAGAAATTCATGATAGCACAACATTTTGAAGGTCGAGGACAGAACTAAGGTGGGAAGTTGTGATGGTGTGACATTTTGAATGTCGAGGGCATAACTAAGGTGTAAAGTCATGATGGCATGACATTTTGAAGGTTGAGGGCAAAACTAAGGTGGAAAGTCATGATGACATGACATTTTGAAGGTCAAGGGCAGAAATAATATGGAAAGTCATGATAGTGCGACATTTTTAGGGTGGAGGGTAGAACTAAGGCGAAAAGTCATGATGGCACAACATTTTGAATGCTGAGGGAAGAATTAAAGTAGAAAGTCATGATGGTGCGACATTTTGAATGCCAGGTGGACCACGACATCTCTAATGAGGTTAAAGAAGATCACCGTAACAAGAATATCTCAACCACTTCCAGTTGAAGGCTCCATGCTCTCTTAACTACTTCTTTACCAAAATGAGCCTATGAGCATGATATTGTAACAACTTTCAATTTTTTTGTTATGTAAAACTCTTATATATAGAATGAGTTACCTAAACAAAAGGTTGACTCTTAGGTGTTTACAAGGCTATGTACACAGACTTATGAAAGCTTAATAAAATATCATCCATTTTGGTTTCTGGCTTACTGGTGTTCTAAATCAAGTATGTATGTATTGTTGATTGCTATATAAATCTAGATTGAATGTAACTTGCATCAATTCTTACTCTGAATTCCTATAATAAAGTTCTGCTAGATCTAAAATTAACTTTACAGATAAGCTTGCACTTAAATAGATTTCTACCAGAAGTTTAGTTTCTTTGTTTTGGCGGTTTGGTTTTATGCTTTTCTGTAAAAGGTTGTAATAAGTTGCTTTGTTGTTATCTAATCTACACCCTTTAATCAACTCTAGAAATAGCTATATTTCCCTCTCTTTATGCATTTCCTTCTCTCTCCCTTTTTCTAAAATAATCAAGTAACCAGCCTCCTCTGGAGATTGAACCAGGTAAACTCTATGTTAACCTGGTCTTTCAATATTGGCAAAGTCTTGGGCGTAAACGTAGCAAAAGCAAGATTTTGCTCCAAAAACTACCTACTAATATCCCTAAGCTACTGTGTCATCGACACTCCACTTGCTTATCTACACTAACAATGAGACCTTCCTTATATAGGCAAAATAGGATACTTGACCAACACTCTATTTAGCTGTACAAGTGACACCTTGCACATTTACAACTTGCACATGAAACTTGTGCATTTATTACATTGCATGAAGTAACTAGATAACTTCCCCCTAAAGTAATCTAATTTCCTAAGTATGTATCTTGGAAGATACATTTACATAACCCAAATAATATAATATAAACTATTTCTAACACCCTCCTATATTACATTATTTGGGTATTGAAGACTTTTAGTCTTCAATATGGATCTTCATATTCCTAAACTTTGTGTTTTTCCTCTACATTCTTTGTGTTCAGGTTTAGTATATGGTATGTGTCTTCATATGATGTAGAGTAGGCTAGAGTTGAGGCTTCTTCTTTCAATTGACTTTGCATTGTATTCCTCCTTTATTGCTTTTGTCTTCTTCTTCATCTCTAGCTTTGCCTTTGATTCTAGTTTCTGTGTTCTCACAGGAGGTTGAGCTGCTACCTGGTTCTTGTGAAGATGATTCTTCTTTCTTGTCTCAGAAGTTTCTAAATAATCACTTAAAGCATCATGATAAGACTTTGAGTTAGTAGAACATGAAATTTTGATGTTTCGTGAGGATTGAAAAAGTTTTTCTAGATATGATTCGTCAAGTTCTAACTTATTTTTGAGTAATTATATCAATCCTTTTTGCTCTTCATTTTTTTCCTTATAGTGTTTTTATGTGAGAATTTCCATGTATAGTATGCTTACAAAGTCTAAGGAAAGTACAATGTCACTTTTTCCATTGTCAATTGCTTCATTGAGATGAGTTTGAAGATAGCATTCCATAGTATCAAAATTATCTTCTAAAGCTTCACTATGGATTACTTTTGAAGCTAGATCTAATATTCCTTCCGATTTCTTGAGTAGATTCATGATCTCAAGTTTTATGGCATTGGCTTTTTCCTTTCTGAAGCATTTATTGGTAGAAATCCTTATATAGCTCCCTAGTCTTAGGATATGCAAACCTTGATTGAAGTATATAAGCTTGATTTGATGAAACCTTTATATTTGTAGGCTTCCTTATGACTCCCTAGTAATGAGAGATGAACACCTAATTTTTAGGTTTTAAATAAAGCTTATATCTTCCCAAATTGACAATCTTTGGTCAAGTTTTGTAGAATACCTTATGAATCCTTGATGTTTTGGAGTATGATATAGTTGTTATGACCCTCCCAGATGGACTTTTAAAATGAAGAAACATTGTATTTAAGAGTGATGCTTCAATACTCGGTTTTTGTGCAATAAAGCAATTATGTAATATTACTAGATAATGAAGAATATGTTACTACTAACAAATTACCAATGTGTAGGATTAGGTGCACTCGTAAGTGGAAGAAGTTGAGTCCTCCATCGAATATGAGGGTACTTAAGGTTGAGGGAAATGATGATATGACAACTCGAAGGTAAAAAAAATTGAATACCTTCATATAGGTATGCATTCAATTAGGGATAATCATCAATAAATAGCCACCTTCAGCCCCAAAATGATGGCCTAGTAGCTATCATAAGTTCTCGAGGTAGATACAGGTGACTAAATTTATGGAAAGATCTCCCTCTTTGTTTGTGCTCATATTTAATTGTCTTTTACTTCAACACTTCACCTCAACAATGTGGAAATTTGGAATGAACAAACTGTCTTCATAACTTCTTGGATAAAAAGGATGTCTTATTTTTAATAGCTATTCATTTAAATAAATGGTAGATTTATTTTAAATGATAAATAGATTTATTCTTAGATAAAAAGGATGTCTTATTTTTAATAGCTATTCATTTAAATAAATGGTAGATTTATTTTAAATGATAAATAGATTCATTATTAGATAAAAAGGATGTCTTATTTTTAATAGCTATTCATTTAATTAATGGTAAATTTATTTTAAATGATAAATATATTTATTCTTGGATAAAAATAATACCTTATTGTAGGTAGATAAAAATAAATGGTAAATTTAACTTAAAATATAAATGAATGTATTCTTAAAAAAAAATAATGTCCCTCTTTAAATAGCCTTTCCTTTGGATTGATGGTGGATTATCCTTAAAATATGAGTGGTCAGATTTTAAATAAAAGAGGCAATAAAATCTATTTTGCTTACCTCAAAATTGGGCGGGCCACCCGAGCGGAGTCTAGAGGAGGTATGGCTCCATTAATGCAGGGAATGCCTCTGCCAAAATGAGGGGATGGTTTCATCTATGTGAGGAAGAAGATACTTCAATGTTGGTTGCACCATAAAAAGGTAGGAGCAAGGGACATCTCCTCTACCACCTGACGAAGGGGTGGACAAATAATGGCAGTGGTTGGCAAATGAAAGTTAAGGATAAAAGGGAGAATGAGAAGGGAAGAAAGGAGAGCTAGATGGATGGGTAAGGTGATATGAGAGCAGATTAGAGGAAAGAAGGCACTAGGAGAATGAAGAGGATTGGTGCTTAGACTTGGCCCAAGCAACCATCAAAAACCAGTGAAATATGTGACCAGGTTGGTATTGCTTTCTTGGTCCCCCATGTCATAGCTCATCATTTTGCCTTGTAGTTGAGCATAGCTCATTGTTATTTGCCTTGTAGTTTGGTGTAGCTCATCGTGTTGCTTGTGGTTGAGCATAGCTCATCATTTTGCCTTGTAGCTGAGTGTAGCTCACTGTTATTTGCCTTGTAGTTGAGTGTAGCTCATTGTGTTGCTTGTGGTTGAGTGTAGCTCATTATTTTGCCTTGTAGCTAAGTGTAGCTCACTTTTATTTACCCTATAGTTGAGTGTAGTTCATCATGTTGCTTGTGGTTGAGCATAGCTCATCGTTTTGCCTTGTAGCTGAGTGTAGCTCACTGTTATTTTCCTTGGAGTTGAGCATAGCTCATCATGTTTCTTTTGGTTGATCATAGCTCATCATGTTGCTTTGTAGTTAAGCATAGTTCATCGTGTTACTTTGTAGTTGAGTTTAGCTCATCGTGTTGATTTGTATCTAATCGTAGCTCATTATTTTAGTTTGAAGCGTTGAAGCATTGTGTGTAAGCCAAGGTGTTGTGTGTAGTACCAAAGTTGAGCATTGTGTGTAAGCCAAGTGCTGTGTGTAAGACATGGTGTTGGGTGTAAGCTGAGTGTTGTGTGTAAGCCAAGGTGTTTTGTGTAGCATTGAAGATGAGCATTGTGTTTAATCCAAGCGTTGTGTGTAAGTTGAAGCACCGTATGTAATTCAAAGTGCTATATGTAGTACCAAAACTGAGTGTTGTGTGTAATTCGAGCACTGTGTGTAAGTCAAGGTGTTGTGTATAGCACTGAAGATGAGCGTTGTGTGTAAGTCAAAGTGTTGTGTGTAGCACCAAAGTTGAGGTGTTGTGTGTTAGCCGAAGCATTGTATGTTGCACCCAAATTTGAAGGGTGGTGTGCGTAGCATAGCGGGTTAGAAGCATCATCTTGGGAGACCGTAGGGTGATAGGTAAGAAATCCCCCGTCTGGTTCTAGTCGAGTAGGAAGCTCATTAAGTGAGAAGGTTCCCTTAGTGGTAGACTTCTAATTTAAATTATTACATTTATGGTTCATTTTGTAAAATGAGGGTATGGGACCTTGCTTTATGAAATGGAATGGATTTATATTATGTTATGGTTCATTTTGTAAAATGAGGGTATGGGACCTTGCTTTATGAAATGGAATGGGTTTATGGGAATAAATATGTTTATGGTTCATTTTTTAAAATGAGGGTATGGGACCTTACTTTATGAAATGGTATGGAAATAAATATGTTTATGGTTCATTTCTTAAAATGAGGGTATGGGACCTTGCTTTATGAAATGGAATGGATTTTATATTATGTTTAGGGTTCATTTTGTAAAATGAGGGTATGGGACCTTACTTTATGAAGTGATGAGAAACATTTGTGGTGCAAACTAAATCGGTTTGCTTTGATTAAATGAGATGAAATAACCCAGTGCAATAAACAGTTAAGGGTATGGGAATTTAACTTTTAAGTGAGGGTTAGATCATTTATTGCAAAGAAAGCATGAGGTGGGATGCATAGTAGGATGACTCTCATAAGTGGGTGAGAGGGGTCATAGAGAGGGAAGCTCTATGATAATAACTATGCATTATAAAGTTGAATTGCTTGGGTTAATTGTATAGTTACAATTTGGTAAATAAATGAGTAAATGCATTAGAAGAATATCTATCTAGATCCATGAGTGTCATAATTCTCTACTATCCTCACTTGATCGATGGAAGAGAGGGAGGACCAAATCCAGGAGATGGACTACTTTGCAATTTTTCTCTCTACCTTATTTCCTACTTGATTATGCAGTAGATTAGATTTATGGGGAGATTTCCCCAATGGATTATATGTAAAGTAATTATGGAAAGCATGGGGTTTTGCCATATTTGCCTATGGATTGAATGAGCATTGTTTATTATTGTATTTTGATATCCTTTCTAATTGAAATGCTACTTAATTGTCTATCACATGCTTTCCCTTTAATGTATGTTTCATGCTTGTTTAATTTCGCTTGTTTTGTTAGATTTAGTATCTAGATTTATCTTTGGTATTCTTATGAGTTTTTAAAAAATAAAAGAATTAAAAGTTGTAAGTTCTAGGTGAACTTAGAGGATGACCTAAGGGCTTAAGACCCCCTTAGGGAGATTGGTTATCTAGGTTTAGAAGTTCGTACCAATAGATAAGATAGCTTGACAGAGGACGAGATTGATAGCTTAACTCACAATGCATGTAGCATACCCACACATAATGGTTTGTGTGTAGTATGGATATACGTGTATACCTTCCAATGATTGAGGGTGGTAAGTATAGCTCATCAAGAATGATGATATGGTTGGACTTATGTGCATGACATGAGATAGACCTACGCATAATGAACTTGCATGAGAGGAATCTCATGTGGTATAGTTCTTGAGAAACTTAGGGAATGTCAAAAATTAAGTTGGTCTAAGGTTGGATGGGGATTTATGAATCCTTCTCCTTGATCAAATATATATATATATATATATATATATATATATATAAACCTTTTTTCTTTATGTTTGTGTGTTTTCTTGTTTTCTTGTTTGAGGGTTGTTACAATAGTGCTTTTTTAAAAATTAAGTTCAATTTTATGATTGATTTTGTACAGTCAAAAATTAGTTTATCTAACATCTTATTTCTCCTAATCGAACTAAGCACTTTTCCAATTTTTAAGAGATTTTAGTGTTGGAATCCTTTTGTTCTTTTTGAAAAATTTAGAGACAAGTAAAATATAATTTCCAACTTTAACAATAAGTATTTATTAACCTCTTTTTATAACCCTTATGTCTTAATTTCTAATTTCCAAAGACCTAGTTTGATGTTGTAACCCTTATCACTCCATATTTTGGAAAATTAGAAAAAATAATAATATTTTCAAAATATCAAAGAAATTAATCCAAGTTGAATTCCTTATTTCTCCTAGTTTGATATGCAAATATTATTTTAATTTGGTAAGTTATCCCTTATAGATTTGCTTTCACTAAACTAAATTTTATACCTTAGTTTATAACCCTTATATCTCCAAAGTTGAAAGCAATAATAAAGTGGGATTTGACCCTTACTCTTTGATGCTAGACTCCCCACTCTTCGGTGCTCCCTTTGGCTGGATATAACAATGATGATAAGGTTTCCTTGGGCACTCGAATCAATGGAGATGCTCATATTTAATGCTAGGACATATACGTTTCTGAATATGGAAGATTTGACCTTCAAAGACCTAGAGACTTAAATGCTCCTTCTCCCTTCCTTCCACACTGTGCTTGATTGGCTTTGCTTGTGTTTCACTCTCTCTCTCTCTCTCTTCTTGTTGTAATATTCAGACTTTGAGCACTTCTCTCTCTTTGTTTTTTGTAATATTTAGACTTCGAGCACTTTTATTGGAGGAGAAAACTCAAGCTTGGTGATATGTGTCACATCCGTTATGTATGGGCATTCCTACATAACTCTTTCTTACTACTGGTCACATTGTAATGCCTGCTCACTCATGTGAGATATTAGGAGAATGAAAAATATCACCACATATGCTAGTGCATTGAGAGTCAAAGCTGCTAGTAATGCTTGAGATTTGAAGCTTCTAGTAACATGTTGAGAGTCGAAGCTAAGTTTGTATGCTTGAGAGTTTGAACGCTTGCTCTTTAGAATATTGATGCCAAGTGGCATTCATGCTCTCTACATGTAGACCTTCAATGTAACATCTTCCAAGGAGATTATTATAACTCCTTACGTATTTTAGTCTGCCATTCCTTTCCTTTACTATGTTTCTTGAGTAGCAAGCATACTTTTTTTCTATAGGTGGATTTATGAGGTGCTATGGAGCTTGAGTAGCAAATATAATGCTTTGTTTGGTGGATGATATTCACCAAGAAATTAGCTCATTTTTATTTATCTTCTATGCCTCCAACATATTGAAACTTGTGCATATTTGTAGTGTAGATGTTGTTTGTTTCTCCTTGGTAGAGGTAGACACCTTTTAGATGTTCATATTGTATTGTTGTTCGTCTTACGTTGGTTGTAGACGTATTTTTTTGTAGTGTAGATGTTGTTCATCCCACATTATTGTCCATATAACATTATTGTTTGTATCACATTGTTGTTCATTGGTAAATGTGCACTCTTTTCTCTATGTATATGTAGCTTTTATGATGGCCTCTTTTGGGATTTTTTTTGCAGGTTCATTCATCCAAGATGAGGCCTTCGAGTGGCTGCTATTGCTTGGGAAGAAGACTGCTTACATTTAGCCCTTCTTGGTTGCTTTTCCTATTGATATTGTGCCTTTTGGAGACACATTCAAATATGATCTTGGGCTGTAAAAAATCAGATTAAAATGGTGTAGTAAAATGTTCTATAGATTGTACATTAACCTCCTTCTTTTGCACTCTTATTTTATATCTGAAGTTCTGGTTTCATGGTAGATTTTTCTTCCTGCAATACAAGGGTTTTGAGGATGTCTTTTATGAGTAGACACCTTCCCCTTTTTTCTTGGACACATTTATATTAAATCTAAGCTTAGATAATAATAAATAAAAGCTTTTAGTTTATGTAAGTTTTTGCATTTTCTTTTCTTGCATTCAATCTTGTAATGCTTTGGATCTGAGACTCACCAAGTCTTAGTATTGAAGCTTCTATTTCTATTTTTGGTTAATTAGGTTCGTCTCCAGGTTCTTGGAGGATTATAACCTTTTTTGGTGGCTTATTTTGGCTACTACAAGTTGTAGATTTTAGTGCTTCAATAATATCTTTAGACACTTGATACAAATCAGATTTTGTGCCCTTCAAGAACACAAAAGCTAATTTATTTTGATAGTATTATAGTGCATAATAAATATAATAAACCCTTTTTTGATGCACTAATAATTTCACCTTATCACTCCAATTAACTCTAAAGATAATGCACTTTAATCAATCTACTACAACTAATCAAGAATAACCTAAAATGAATCTTTAAAAGTTATTCTGCAAATTCACTACAAGTAATATTGTAGGACTTAGTCTTCTTTTCTATCTCAAAAGTAGATGATAGGTAGTTGATAGATATAATTATGAAATCTAATAAAATCCTAATTAATGTGCAAATGAACCTTTTTCTATTTGCACTTTTGAAGACTGTAATCTACTTTTCTTCATGCAACTTTAATCCAAATAAGGTGCTCTAATAAATCTGATAAGAAGTCTAATTAATGACTTAGTTAGCACCAGTAGTTGCATACCTTTTTGTAATATGTTGTAGCTCCTTCTTCTAATTCTATAGAGGATGTGGATATTGGTATCTAAGATCACCAAGTTATTGCTTTGAGTAGGGTTTTGTAGCTCTTTGTAGACTATATTTGAATAACTCCTTCACCAAATCATGGTATTGAACTTTCTTTTATGAGCCTAGAATTTGGTGGCTTGTTCTTCTCTTGTGATCTTATCCTTCTGCTATAGATTTAGAGAAGTCTCTGTCTCTGAAGTAGTGCCTTCTTGCTATGAGAGGTATTCTTCAAATCTCTTAGATTTTATGAGCTTATTCTATCTTCAAGTCTTCTTGCCGAATTTTGATTTCAAGTAGGATCTTCCTCTCAATATTATGAATATCTTGAGGTCTTTCACTGGATTATTATTCTATAATTTTGTACTCCTTGACAAATTCTCCTTCTCTTGGGCTTGCTTTTGTATGGTGAAAATTGTCCCAAGTCCTTCAATATCAGGGGATTCTCCTTGGTAGTGTATTTCTCCAGTGAGATCTCCTTTGAAGATTTATTTAGTAAGTATTTCCTAGACTTTTTCTGGATGCTTGATGAGACCTTCCCAAGGTCTTTGATCTTGCAGCTCCTGCTAGTCTTTACTTGATATCTCTTCAACCTTTTGATCTTGGAAGTGTTGGCAATGTGATCTACTCATAGATATTTAATTTAGCTACTTATGGATTCAAGCAAGACTCTCCTAGTCCTTCTTCCAAGTCTGGAATTCCTTCAATGAGATCTTCTCCTGATGTATTTTTCTTCAGGTGCTAAATTGATTCTAAAGAAGATACCCTTCCTAACTACCTTGTAGGAAGTCTCCCAAGTCACTGAATCTTCTTTCCCTACAACAAATATGTTAATAAAAAAATATTAATCTACTTCTGAATAACATATTCCTTTCAAATTATTCTTTAGGATCAAGGCTTTTGTAGCCTATTTTAGTATCAAGGATTTTGTGGCCTTTTCAGTATCAAGGCTTCTATGGTCTTTTCAATATCAAGGCTTTTGTGGCCTTTTTAGTATTAAGGATTTTGTGGATTTTTTAGTATCAAGGCTTCTATGGACTGTAAAATATCAAGATGTTTGTGGCTTCTGCTTCAAGGCCACTATGGCCATTTTGTATCAAGCTCCTATGGCCTATTCTTCAAGGCTACTATGGCCTTTTTGTATCAGGATTTTATGGCCTATTCTTTAAGGTTACTATGGTCTTTTCTTCAAATTTTCAATGAATATCTTTAGTGTCCTAGCTTCACCACACCTTTTATTTAGTATTATTCTTCCATAGTGTTCTTATCCTGCACAAATAACTAATATCTACACTATGATGGCACACCAACCTTCATGCAACAAAGTTGGAGTCTCCTAGCTTTCTATCGTAGGAGGAGTACCAATCCTCTAAGAATTAATTATCTAAAACAAAAGAAACTTTGGGAAATGGTTAGAAAATTCTAGATATTTGTACCTTCACTAGACGCTATGTCAATCTAGTGGATTGAATGCTAAGTCCTGGTATTCACGAGTTTTCCTATAACTTTGTGAAAATACTCTAGTCAAATGCAATCTCAATATTTTTTGAGACTGAGATATCTTTTAGTCCTCACTTGTGACTCTCCATGATTCTATCACCTAGATTATTCTAAGATATTTTGATAGTGACTGGTCCAATGGTGCGTTAGGTTGACAAAATACGCAGGCTCAATAATGATAGTGATTTTCTTGTAGAACTGCATAGACTAGATCTACCATAGCTCTGATACCACTATTAGCTTTTGATACAATATCCAAAGGGAGATAACAATCATGAGATACAAAATAATATGAAAGAAAGTAAATCTGCTAGATGACTGAGATATGCAATAAATATAAATGATATATAAATGAATACAATGTAGCTATGGAGGAAATGAGCACTCCATCAATAAAGCTATTGGACTACATTACACCCATCACTAATGGATGGTGATCCACATATAACTATACTACCTACTAATATACCTAAGCTATTGTATCACCGATACTCCCCTTGCTTATCTACACTAACAAAGAGGCCTTCCTTATATAGGCAAAATAGGATACTTGGCCAACACTCTATCTAGTTGTACAAGTGACACCTTACACATTTACAACTTGCACATGGCACTTATGTATTTATTACATTTCATGAATTAACTAGATAAATTCCCCCTAAATTAATCTAATTTCCTAAGTATGTACCTTGGAAGATAAATTTACATAACCCAAATGATGGAATATAAACTATTTCTAATAGTTACAGACCTATGTAGGATTTATTTTCATTGCAAATGCTTTATTTCCGGTATGCTTTCAAGTTTTTCTTGTTTCCATTCAGTGAATGCAAGATAAAGTATTATCTTATACTAAGAAACGCTCCTTTTAAAATCAAAATTGGTTGATAATTTAAGTTATTAACACAAACTCATTATTTTTTGGCATCGTTTCCAGGGAAGGTGTACAAAAAATATTGGATCTTGCAAGAGCTAAAGATGAGGAGGACGAATGAATGAATCAACCATGGAGGAGGACGAATGAATGAATGAATGAATCAACCATGGAGGAGGACGAATGAATGAATGAATGAATCAACCATGAGATGAATGTGGAAGAAACATCTCTTAACCAACCCCCAAGAAAAATTTGGTAGGAACTGAGTAGCAAGAAGAGGCTTCACAAAGCTAGCATACTATCATTTCCTCTATAATTAAGTCAAAGTTCTCAAGATGATTAGATCAACTCCAATTTATCCAAGAAATAGCTCGTGTGATTATTGAAGAAATCATTCATACACTTGGACAAGTTGAGATTCCTAAGGCTACAAGTTTAAAAAAGTGAAGGACAAGAAGAACAAAGTGAATCATTTAGTTCTAGTCCTTATACTACTCCAAGAAGACCTCACACTCAATAATTGTGGACTATGTGGGATTTCCACATGGCTAAAGAAGAACCAAGATAGACACGAAGCACTTTCAATTTCCCTATATGCCTCCCAAGGGTAGAGGAAGCTAATGTTGGTAATGGACATATGAAGAATATCTTTCCATCATCCATACCCACTTTTAGATGATTGGCAACTGAAGATCCTAACACATTTCCTTTTGAATTTGAAGTACTTTGTTGCACTTATGACTACACCACTGATGCACAAAAACTAAAATTATTCCCAACCACTTTGAAATATGGTGCATTAAATTGGTTCATGGGATTAGGTAAAAATTATATCACTACTTTGGAAGGTGAGGATGAAATGAAGGTAATTTTCTTGGAGAGATACCAAGACTATTGTTGTGTGAAATATCGTAAGAGTGAATTTTTCAAGATGACTCAAAGAAGGTGAAGGTCTTGAAGGCTACATTGAAATATTTCAGTTTGTAATGAAGAGAGGTAACAATGACTTGGATGATGATTTGTTGAGAACTATTTTTTTGAAAGGTTTAAGAGAGGAGACCATTGATATTCTAAATCTAATGGGAGGAACGAACATTTCTAATCTTCCTTTCCATCAAATTCTAGAGTTGTGTACCAATTATTCTTGTGCAAGGCCATATTTGCATAATAATAACCCAACTGGAACTGCTAAAGGAATTACAAGAGTTGAAATCAATAATATTGGAAGATTTGAAGATATATTTGTTGGGCACCTTTACCTCTTCCATGGATTTTTTGCAAATGAAACATGAGGTGGAAGTTGTCTATTGTCCTTGATGTAAGAATATGCATGCCTTATGTGACTATATTTTGGACAAGACCACTATTTATAGTATTTGTGATCAACAACACTCAATGGAGGACTACCTATATTTACTTGTAGTAAAAACAATATTAAAACAACCAAATTTTCAAGAAAAGGAAGATGTTTTCTTTGTTGCACAAAGGAGGCCATTTCAAGGAAACAATTAAGGATAATATTTAGGTATGCCTAATTCATATTCTTGTTCTAATTTTTAGTCTGATAATCAAAATTGGTTAAATTCACAATGGTCCCAATGGTCTCAATAGTCTAATAATGTTCCACCTTGGCCACAACCTCATTGGTCCAATCAATATTATCCACAACAAGGTTACCAAGGCCATCAATGGCCATATTCACAACAAAATCAGTTCAATCCATCACAAATTTGAGGATAAGTTCCTCAACAAAATCAACAACAATAATTGTTACCTCCTCCATAAGGAAATAAGAATCATGCACCACCTAAATAACCTCATCTTCCTACCCAATCGATGCCTAATACTAATAATAGACCCACCCAATAGCCAATCTATGAAGTTGAAGGTACTTATCCAGTCAATTCATTATATTGTAGTGAAATCCAGCTCAGGTTAGAGATAGTTTTATGTGACGCTGTGCCTCCCATCGTCATTGAAATAGAAAGTGAATCTCAAATCATGATAGAACCTGCAATTCAACCCACTATTGCAAGGTAAACTTTAAAACAGTCTGTTGTAGAAAAAATTGTAGGTGTGATTGAGTCACCTATAGAACATTTTAAAAATATAATAAAGGATCCTTTTTCTCAAATATTGATGATTAAAAAGAACCACCCAAAACTAATTTTGATCTTATGGCAAAATTGTGAAACATAAACGTGAAAATTTCACTCATACAATCCATAAAAGATGTTCTAATCTATGCTAGGGCCATTAGAGAATTGTGTGTCAAACATCCAGGAAGAAAACTAAAGGAACCTAAGACCATCCAAGTCATAGGTCATCTTTCTGATTTAATGGCTGGAAAACTTCTCTTGCATAAATACATAGATCCTAGAGTACCTGTTCTTACAGTATACATAGGAAAAACTAGCTTTAAAATATTATTTAGATGCAACAATTAATGTGATGATAAAGGACACCATGACTTTGTTAAGACTACAAGTTCTAAAACCTACCCTCATTGTCTTGCAATTGGCAAATAGGTCAATAGTGAAACTAGAGGGAATTCTAGACAATATTATGGTCATAGTCTCCTCTTGGGAGTATCTAGTAGATTTTATAGTGTTGTAAACTAAAACTTCACTTGGGGAACACCCTTTAATACTAGGTAGACATTTTTTGGCAACAACAGATGCTTGCATTAGTTGTAGGATAGGAAGTATGACCATATCTGATGGTATGCATAAAAAAAATTTAACTCTTTATCCATCTGCAACTCCAAATATTTATAATGAGCATCCATGGGTTGATGAACCAAATTATGGAGAAATCATCCAATCGCTAGCCATGATAACTTCTCAAAAGCATAACCTTGAGGAAGAAGTGTATGACAACAATTTCATAAATGACACCACTTCTATCATTGAGCAGATTATACCAATAGAATCAAGTAGTTCACAACTGTCTTGTCTTCCAAATTGTTATTTCATTACATGATCCTTTCAAACTACACAAGACATCCCAAATTTTCATCAACTATTACCACATAGATTCCCTTTAAATCACTTCTTGAAGGACATATCAGGCATATATGCCAATAAGGAATACTGCAAACAAATAGAAGTTTCCCCTAGGAAAACTTTGAACATCAATAGAGATTTGCAAGAATCCCAATAGCAACCTTTGATTCAATTGTTAATAAACCATCGACAAGATTTTTCTTGGGATTACAACAAAATGAAGGGCATACATCCATCCATTTGCATACATAGAATATTTATAAGCGATGGATGTGACCCAGTGAGACAACCTTAAAGAAGAGTCAACCCCACCTTGACGAAATTGGTAAAAGAAGAAATTAAAAAAATATTGGATGTTGGTTTTATTTATCCCATATTAGATAGTCAATGAGTTTCCCCATTGGTCATAGTGCCTAAGAAGAATGTAAAGTGTAGAATTTGGATAGACTATTGAGAACTTAACAAGGCCACTAAGAAAGACTATTTTCCCTTGCCTTTTATTGATCAAGTTCTTGACACTCTCATAGGAAAGAAGTATTTTTGCTTCTTAGATGGTTTTAGTGGATACAACCAAATCAGGGTAGCTAAAGAGGATCAAGAAAATACCACCTTTACATGCCCTTGGGGAACATATGCATATTGTGTATTACCTTTTGGGCTATGTAATGCACCTTCTACCTTTCAAAGGGCTATAATTTCCATATTTTTTGACCTAAACCATGATTGTTTAGAGATTTATATGGATGAATTTACTATCTATGGTGGTACCTTTGAAAAAATCTAAACAAGTTGAAACAGATCCTTGAAAGATGCCAATAAAACAATCTCTCTTAGCCATGAAAAGTGTTATCTAATGATGGCCAAAGGTATTGTTTTAGGCCACTATATTTTAGCATATGACATCAAGGTAGATTCAGCCAAAATTCAAGTCATAAACTCTTTTCCATCACCCACAAGTAAAAAAAAGGTTATAAGCTTATTAGGAAACGGGTTACTATAGAAGGTTCATTCAAGACTTCAGTATGATAGATGCTCCATTATTTCAACTGTTGACTAAAGCTAACAAATTTTATTGGAATGATGATTGTAAACAAGATTTTAAAGAGATTAATATAAATCTAACCATAATACTAATCATGAGAAGACCAAATTGGGCTTTACCTTTCCATATTTATACTGATGCGTCATACCAAGCATTAAGTGCAATACTCACTCAAAATAAGGAAAAGTAATCTTATGCTATCTATTATGTTAGCGAAAACTTGAGTTAAGTAGAACTAAACTATATTTTCAATGAAAAAGAGTTTCTTGTTGTTGTCTATGCCATAAACGAGTTTAGAAATTACATTACTAGATATAAATTTTTTGTCCATACTTATCATTCTGCCATTAAGTATCTTACAAATAAAGTTGTAGTAAGTGGTAGAATTGTTGGATGGTTGTTACTTCTTCAAGAAGTTGACATTACAGTTTTGGACAAACCTGGTAAAAAGAATGTAATGGCTAACCATATTTCTAGATTACATGTGGCAAATGATCCAAAACCTATGCAGGATTCCTTTCCTGATGAGCATTTGTTTGCTATTTCAGTACACTCACCTTGGTATGCAGATATTGCTAACTATTTGGTGATAGGGAAAGTGCCATCTCACTTTTCACCATACAAAAAGTGAAATCTCATCCATGAAAGTGCTCCATACACTTGGTTAGATGGTCTCTTGTTTAAATTTTATCTTGGCCATGTAATTCGAAGATGTGTGTAAGAAGATACTTTTGACATATTGCATGCAGCTCACGATGAACCATGTGGAGAACATAATGTTGTCAAGAGAACCATGCACAAGATCTTGCAGATAGGGTACTATTGGTCTACCATGAATCAGGATGCAAAAGTCTATGTCTTTTGATGTGATCCATGCCAAATAATAGGCAAACCAACTTCTTCAACCGAGATGCCCCTACATCCTCAAGTTGTTTTAGAATCATTTGAGAAGTGGG
This sequence comes from Wollemia nobilis, assembly GCA_028583015.1. Classification (NCBI taxonomy): domain Eukaryota; kingdom Viridiplantae; phylum Streptophyta; class Pinopsida; order Araucariales; family Araucariaceae; genus Wollemia; species Wollemia nobilis. The sequence goes on along the minus strand of JAQPPZ010000755.1, from coordinate 2,975,122 downwards.
GATTAGAATTTATTGGACCTATCAACCCTATAAGTGAATTCAATGAATACATTTTGGTGTGCACAAATTATATCACAAAATGGGTAGAAGTGAAGGCATTACAACATGCTCAAAAATAAAAGGTTGTTGACTTCTTGTATGACATATTTTAGCATTTTGGAGCACATAGGAATATTGTAATAGATGAAGGACCACAATTTATATTTGATGTGATAGCTACTTTTATCCATAAATTTTAGGTGAATCATAGGAAATCCTCACCATACTATCCTTAGTCTAATGATCAGGTGGAGGTTACTAACAGGGAGCTTGAGAACATCTTAACAAAAATAGTTGCTACACATAGGGCAGATTAGGTGCATATATTGAGGGAAGAAGTATGGGTTTACAATACTACTTGGAAGTCGACAACAAGGCTCACACCTTATGAAATGGTTTATGGTAAGACATATATCATGCCAATTAAGCTTGAAATTTAGACCTTACGCACTGTGCTAAAGGTTGGAATTGATCTCACAACTACTCAACAAGAAAGACTCTTGCAACTAAATGCATTAGATAAAGTTCATCGTGATGCCCTTCAACATACTGATTTATTACCAGTACAATGGAAAAAATGGCATGATAGACATATCATTCCAAGGAATTTTCAAGTAGGTAATTGGACCTTACTTTATGACTCTAAGTTCAAATATTTCAAATGGAAGTTATGTACAAGATGGTTAGGGCCCTATGAAATTGAATAATATTTTGGTAATAGTATAGTCAATCTAAAAACCATTGATGACTCCTCTCGAGGCTTGCTTGTCAATGGTTATCAATTGAAACAGTACCGCAAACCCCTATCCAAATCATATTTCATCAAACAAGTGATTCAACAAGAAAATGAAAAAATATATATATATTTTATGGTAAAAATATTAATCGGTGCCATAGGACCAAGGAGGAAGATGAAAACGAGATTACTAGATCTTTCCCCTTGCAAAAATAAATTCCATTTGTGAAAACCATCTCACTAGCACAAACGGACAACCAATTCCTGAAAACGAGTGTGCTGGCAGAGATTGTCTGCAAAAAAGAAGATAAAAACAAAAAAAAACACAACAATAAGAAGCACCACTTGTTCAAACTTTTGTTATAATTCCAAGTATATGCAGTTTGTAGTTGAGTATGGATGTCTTCATTACGTTGTTTTCACAACTCCACCAATTCTCCAGAAGCCATAAGCAAATAACGTATCATTATAAGTATCTCTCATCTTTTCATTTTGCTTTAAGTTGTATATATTTTGTTTTTGCAAATACTCTTAGAGATGGTCCATTCCATTCCTTCCCTCATCTCTATTCTACCCTATTTATCCTACTCTTCCCTAAGGATGTGGAAGAATTTTTAGTTGGGGGGAAGGGGATGGTCATAAAAATTTATTTTCAATATTTATGTTCAATATGGTGAGCAAGTATGAAGAGTATTACATAAATGTCTATGGTGAAACAAGGAGTTCAATGCAATCACATTGATGGTCATCATAAAATAACATTTAGCTATTGTGATAGTGGATGATAGCATTCTGGTTAGTATAGCCATGAATTCCTTAGGATCAGTTGATGCATACAATGAGGAGGCAAAACAAAGTGGAGATGAAGGGTTTAATAAAGAGGAGATAGAGGTAAAAAAAGAACGATGAGGACTATGTTACCCCATTAACCCCTCTATCACCTACACACTAAACACCTGAGGTTGCCACTCCTTTAGAATCATAAGAATCAAACAAAGAGGGCAACCATGAAGCTTTGACTAATAAGAAAGGTAGAGTGCAAGGTAGAAATAAATCCCTAGGTGTAAAGAAAGCACCTCCCAAAGTAGTTTCCAGACCTAAACACAATCCCAAGTCCAATATTTCAGCTACTACATTATCACCTCCTAGGACTAGGTCTTCACTTCAAAGATAGTCATCCCAAGTAACTCTAAAGAAAATGGCTAATTTGATAGACATTGTTTATACCAGTGAGGAAGAACCATAATTCAAGTAAGAAGACAAATTTGGAAGAACAACAAAAGGAGCACAAAACAAAAAAATCCAACACAATCATTTGATAACTTAAGGAGGAGTTGATGGAATTGAAAAAGGAAACTAAAAACAAATTTAGACTTGTAAAAGAGGCTGATGGATTTGGAGGCAAAAAAAATCCTACAAAAAATGTACACTCAGGCTGCACCCTTTGATAGAAAAAAAAAAAACATTGCTATAGAAAAATCAGAAGCTCTCTCACCTGTTACCAAACCTACAACAGGTGGAAAGAAAAAGAAAAAGTGGAAGGGAAGTGTGGATAAAAACTCAATAGGAAAGCAAGAGAAAACTCTAGAACATCAATAGGAAACACCTGCAACTACATAAAAGGTTGCAACATTAGGAGTTAAAATGAGACCCAAGAAAATTTCCAAAAAGAACTATGCTCCAGGAGAACTGAAAGCATTAAAATAGAAATGGGTCAAAATTCCAAGTGTAGGAAAAAGTGTTCTCAAAACTTAGGGTAGTTCAGCAAAGGTAAAGTCTCTAGTTAAACCATCACCTCCTCTAGTTAAAATAACACCATCCACTTCATCCAAGACTATTAGGAAAGAAGATAGGAAAAAGAAGGATTAATAGTGGTAGTTGATAGGGTGAAAATTTGCATGAGGACATGCAATTGAGTTTGTTTTGGGGAATGATGAGTTAGGAAAATATTCGATGCTTTGATCATTATTGAAAACATTATGGACATATTTACTAATTTTTTACTTAAATAAGATATTTACACTTAAATGCTTAATGAAATAGATGTAGTGGACAAATGTGATAATTTCTATTATCATTTACTATATTTCTATGTGTTTTATTTCTCTCTAGTGTTTTTGTATATACAAATCATCTTTCATCAATGTGAAAGGTACTATGGAAGGATTTCTAGCCATAGGCCTATTCCAGAGAACCAAGAAATTTCTAAAAATCCAAATATACACAGAATCAACCAAGGAGTGCAAGGTGAAGTTTCTTAAAAAATAAGAGTTGAAACCTCCTATATTTTAGGGAAATATTCCTATAATCATGTCAATGCAGTAGAAAAAGGATCTATGACATGTCAAAAATCAATAGTTACAGCAAACATAATTTGTTTTGATAGTAGTATGACAACTAGGATAGTTAGGTAGTAGTTAGGAATCATTTTGGACAACTCACACCTTTTTTAGGAATTAAAAACTAGCAAAGGATGTTTGTTTCTCCTTTTGATAGCAATAAATTATGATTTTATTTTCAACTGATTTCCAAATAAGATCTCAAAATTTATTGAGTTTGTTCTACAATAAGGTGCTTAGGATATTATAAACACCAGAGCAAGCATTAATTTTAATGCTAGAGCAAATATAAAGAAGTTTCCTTATGAGAATTACATTCTAGTTTTTATATGGGAAAACTGTAACTGTCATTTCCAGCAATGAACATAATTTGGATTCTAAAGGAATAAAAGTCATTTTATTGCATCTTTAGTGTCTTTAATCTTTATGTGATGGTGTGCAATTGATATTAGTGTCTTGAAGTAAGTTTTAGACCTATAAAGGAAGAGTTTTTATGTTGTTACAGGTTTCGAAAGGGCCCACTGAACTTGAACAGTCCGTAAAAACTCTCTTGTTAGTTGTATAATAAAAGTAGGTAGGTAATGTTTTGCTTTATGTTGAATAAATTGTTTTCAATTTTTAGTTATGTTTGATTCATTATTTTTCTAGAATTTTATTAGGAATAGCATGACTTCAGTAAATCTAGTTAGCTATTAGAGTAGTTATAGGCCTGTGTAGGATTTATTTTCATTGCAAATTTTTATTTCCAGTTTGCTTTCAAGTTTTTCCTACTTTTCTAGGAAAGAACCATTTAGTGAATGGAAGAAAAAGTATTGGCTTATACTAAGCAATGCTCCTTTTAAATCAAACCTAGTTGATAATTTAAGTGGTTAGCACAAATTTATCATAGACCTAAGATCTCATGCCAATCAATATTAGCACCCCATGAAGTTGTCAGAAATGTAGTGTCCTGATACTACCTTGGAATTCACTATTTTGGAAGAGTATAAAAAATAAAATAAATAAGCCAAGGCCTTCTAAAACCCCTTAATTTTTACTAAGTCCAACGTAGGTGTTGATTGGTTTAGGAGCGATTTTCTTGTAAAGTGCCCCAATTAGTTCATGGGAGAAAAGTGCTTAGATTCACCTAGTGATTCACTAGCAAAGTCAAATAATTTGTTCACTTCCTAAAGTGAATCACTTGAGGGGTAAAAATAAAGGCATGGATCCCAAGGAGAATATTTTGAGGATGATATTTTATGAAGCATATCATCATGTAAGTCTTATAAAATAAAAATAAATATAAATAGGGATGTATGGATGATCCAAGAAACTTCTACAAATTATTTAATCTAAAATACATTGGTTTTTAGCTTTTGTAAAGAGCTTATCAAAGGTTTGAAACCAAACTTATTGATGGGGCATTTTAAAAGGAACCCACTACAAGAAAACAACCTCCTCATTTATATAAGGAAGTTAAGAAAAATATTTAAGTGTGGTTTTTATCTAAGGAACAAGATGAGTTACATGTTATAGTGTTTGATAATTCCCCATTTCTTCTAAATTTTTTCTAGAAGATAAAAAGTTCCACTAATCTACTCCTTGTAATGTGAATGCCCTTTTTCCTCCCTTCTTTATAGAGAGCACCAACGAGCAAGATTTTCCCTCCTCTCATACCCAATAAGGGTTTTAATAGATTTCCCCTCGCTAAAACTAGCCAATCCTCAAGATTGGGCATCCTCCCAAATAGGTCAATTTTATCAAAATAACCAGTTTTGCTAAGACTGGTGTGATGGAAACAAAGGAATCAATTTATGTAAATTTATTCATGTTGTTTGGCCATGAAAACTCTCTCTTATCCATTCCTAAAATATTTTTCTTCCATAAAATGGAAATGCCACCAAAAGAGAGTCTTTATAATTTTAAGGTCGGTTTAGCATTTAGCACCCAAAAAGGTCATCTCTCACTAAATCCTCCTTAAATTCTAACTTAAGCATCCCCTTTTCATAGATCACATGAAGTTGCTTGGGTGGCCTAAGGTCGCTAATTTTAAAAAGTCCCAAACTTAGAAGTGTAAGAAAAGGAAGACCGCAAGTTTAACCAAGGTGGATGTAACTTTTCTATTTCCCGTACGTCTAATGCCATGCTTCCTTCACTAAAATGCATATATCAGAATGGAATCATGAAATACAAAATATTATGAAAATCAAGCAACAAATATGATTATGGTGCATAAATTTAAATTTTACTCATGGTGTGTGCATGGATTTTATTTTTTAGCATGTCGCTAGTTTGCATTTGAATTACTCTCCTTGATGATGCTTTCCCTCCTACTTTAACCAAGGGAAACCCCTATCAAACACTTGAAACATGATTGTAGTTAGTCTTATTTCATATAAGCAAAATAAATTTGTAAAATAGTAAAATGCAATTAACACCTCAACATCATCATTTATACCACATCATTCAAAATGCCACATAATATCATGGTTAATTAAAATTTTAAAAATATAAATTACTTTAATTTAATTGTATTAAGATATAGACTATAACAAAAACTATCCAATTTTTCTACTAAGTTTTCTCAATGTATCCATTATCCTATGTATATTGAAATCCAGAAGAAATCCATCCCAAAGGTCATTTGAATTGATGAAGCAAAATCCTATATTGATTTAAACCATCTAGGAATACCAACCTTTTTTTTTTAAGGATATAGAATTGTATTGAAGCCCCTCGTTATGAATCATCATTATATTTGACAACAATATGTTGAGGTTCTTCCAACATCTTTCATGAGGAGTAGCTATAGTTGAAGAATATAAATTTATAACCTCACCGTAATATTTATAACCTCATAAGAGTCCCATATTTTTTTAAATCTTCCCAAATATTTGGAACAAGAAAATGTCACATTCACTCCTTGTCTGCACTTACTTCGTGCTCATACTTTTTTTCTTCCTACAGTCACAATGCATGTTTACTTTCTAAAATAATAAAAGATGAAACTCACTTCCATCTCTACAATCATATAATTTTATATAATTTTATACTTTAAATTACAATCTATTAGATAATATATTTTAAAATTAAAAGATTACAAGTTATTTTAATCTTTTGTAAGCTCAATTTTTTTAAAGTAACAAATAAGTCATAAAATATTAGAATATAAAAAATATACTATTGAAAAAACCTAAATTTAAACCGTAGTTATAAGTGTAAAAAAATTAATAAATATTTTAAAATAATTTAATTTTAAAAATTAACATTTAAAATTAATTTAATTATATATATATTATTTTTCTCCTTTCCATGAGCAGACTCCCCTAACCATGATCTCTCTTAAAACCGAGAGTTATGCTTATCAATAAGAATTTTTATTTATTTATTTATTTGGTTAATGTGACTACGACCAACCCACAAGGCTGAGCAGTCTCCTCCCAACCATAACCCCTCATAAATCGAGAGCTATGCTTATCAATAAGAAATTTAACACACAACCACCACACACCCACCCACATCACAGTTTGAACCTTTAACTTTTCGAAGAAAATTCAAAGCCCAAATCGTTGGGTTGTCCCCCTTAAAACTTAAAAATAAATATTTAATATTAAACCCAACTTATAAAATATTTCTTTTATCAACTATTCAACACACAATGTTCATTAGTGCACCCATAAAGGTAGTTGGTGGCATTTTTGTGAAAGTCCCACTAAACATATTGAAAAACTTCAGTAGGAACAACATAATTAAAAACTTCGATAAGGACACTACAACGATCAAGACTTTGGTTTCTCTTTACAAAACCCAAGCTTTAAACCAGTGTATATATATACACAATTTCATATCATTGGAACTTTGATTCTCTTATATAACAAATCACTTATACACATTATATATTAATAAAAAAAACCTTGTTCTTCCAAACACTCACTTCTTCTTACTTTCCCTTTCCTCTCAAATTATCTTTATGATTTTCAATTTTATATATATATATATATATATATATATATATATATTTTTTTTTTTTTTTTTTTTTTTGGTTACATAGGAGAGTTGGTAACAACCACTATTTTTAGTAACTAGTCAAGTTTAAACCACAAATATTGTACCCAACAAACTTATACATCTTGTTAAGGTTAACCAATGTGAGATGAGGATCACCGTCGCTCAAGATTCGTACCATCATCGTCGATCTAGCACGCACTCAGAGAATTCAGAACAGGCTACTACATTTACTAACAGGCACCACCAAAGTTTGAACCCAGGTCTCCTCTTGATAAGTGCCCAACCACACTGGCACTTACCAATCCACTAGCCCTTAAGACTATGATTTTCAATTATATTCTTTTCAGAGGTGCTTATTTTAAGCATATTAATAATTTGATTTTTAAATTTTAAATTTTAAAACATAAGATATTTTTTTGATTTTCAACTATATTCTTTTCGTAGGCACTTATTTTAAGCATCTTAATAATTGGATTTCAAAAATCTAGAAGATTTTCAAATTTTAAATTTTACAACATATTTTATATTTGTTTTTTATATACATAGAGGAATCGTTATAATCTTTGTTTTTTGAACAACTGTTCACAGGGTCAAGTCACATTGCCTCTGATTGTAGTGTCAAATTATGGTGCCACTATAATCCCTACCTTGTCTCGGTAAACACATCCCTAAGTGAGGGATCTAAGTGAGGGAGATCCCGGTGGTTCGGGGTTGGTACCGCTGTCATCAAACTAGCACACACTCAACAAACTCTACTACCTTTACCCTAGATTGGGTATACCCGTAAGGTTTGAACCTAGGTCTCCTCCTGGTAAATGCCCAACTTCTTACCAATCCACCTAGCACCGACAAACATATTTTAGATTTTTAATTAATATATATTACTTATTAAAAATTAAAAAAAATATATTACATTAAAAAAAATTATATATATCATTTTGTTTTATGAGAGATGTTATAATGATGTCTTTGAGTTTTTGTTAGAAGACCCAAATCCAAACCCGGATACAATAGGTCTCGACACTTTCAAGACCTCTAATTTACCCTAAAAATTTCCCATAAGGATACTATAGTGGAATGTCTTTGTGCTTTCATTCAGGATCCCTCGTAAAAACTCATGTCTTTAACACAACATTTTAGTCTTAATTCAATAGTCAATGAAGTCTTAGTTCAATGGTTGAAACATATGAACCCACACCAAGGTTCAAATCTCAACTATGTAAACCACAGTTCAAATCTAGACCACACTAAACCAACATTCAAATCTTGACAACATCGATGTAAGTTGATGTGAAATGAAAAAATAACTCTTTTAAAAACCTATTTAAAAATATTAAAATAAATAAATAATTAGAGCTATGACAATTACTAAATTTTCTCTAAAACCTATCTCTATTAAAATTGAGTTAGTTAAACTCATTTTTTATAGCTTTATTTATAATATTCTAATAGAAAAAATCTATAGTGATAAAAAAAGTGATGGTAATTATTTGTATTGTCAAGCAATAAATCAAATTCTAAGTAAAGCCAAAACTAAATAAAAATATAAAACTAATTTGAAGAAAAAATGTTCTTTTATTGAGTGGGTGTGATCTAGGAGAGAGCCTCACTAGATAGCATGGAAAAAAACACGAAGAAAATCCATATTTGAAAGACCTAATTGAAAGTTAGGAAGCCCTAGTTGGAAGTATGAATACCCAAGTTGAAGATAAGAGTAAGAGGAAATATGTGACAAGTTCGATATAGGGAGCAGATATTACATGAAAAATGGTTATCAAATATGAGATGATTAAGCATGATACAATAGTTATTAAAAGCAAAGGGTTAATACGTAAGTTCCATGGATATTGACAATGGTTTGAGGGACTCAAAATTGGATCAAGTGGAAGTGGGGATTGAATTCAAATTACTCCATAACTTTTCTTACTAAATATTTTTTCCTCATCATATTTTCTAGTATGGAAATTAGGGATAAAATAATGAGTCGTGGCCCATGGTTTAAGGAAAGAGATGCTCTTCATTTAATACCATTGAGTGAAAAATTTTCTATCAAGATAGAAACTATTAAAAAGCTTCAAGCATGGGTTAGGCTATTTGGACTTCCATATCAACTTATCAATAAAGATATTTTGAAGGTTATTAAAAATACCCTAGGGGAATATGTGTGAATTCCAACATGGTATCAGAGTAGATATGGATCTGCCTTGATAATATAGAAATGTCATTTGGAGACTCTAATTTTTCTTTCAAACTCTAGGATGATTTCCTCCTTAAAGCATCATAAACCATCTTCGCATAAGAGTAAAAAAGGATGTTTTGCCCCATTTCTTATTATTTGTTTGTATTATATAATAAATGCCTTGCTTATTTCAAATAACACTTTAAATTTTAATTTTGAAATATTTTGGTATCATATTGCTCAAAGTTCTCAAAACATGTAAATTTTTGGATTAGGATGATTTTTCAAATGGTTGCACACATGAAACTTGAATTCAAATTATTGCATTTGATATGCATTTCCTACTATGGCTTAGTACTCTTTTGACTAGAAGATCACAATTCCCTTCTTCAAGGATAAGGGGCATGTCTCTATCCAACTAAAATAAATACCATTATAGCTAGGAGAGTGTGTATTAATGTATTTGGATACAAGATGCTTGGGTTTGAATCATTGTAGGAAACATTGTTTGGAGAAAATGTCTTTTGTGCATCTGTGTCTAATAGGAGAATTTCAAACTCTAAAAGACCTGCTTCCATCTCAATGGTTGTTGTAGCATGGTGATATACAATGTGGATAATAGATAGAAAGGCATAGGATATAGTCATGCTAAAGTTTATTTTGCTATAGAATACCAAATGAATGGTCTTTTATGGAACCACCAACACTTTCTCCATGATGACATGTGGTGGTAAGTTGGACAATAGTAATTTATTTTGGAGAGTGAGGTCATGTATTTGAACCATGTGTTATTATTTCTTTTTGTTGTTACCCCTAGGAAAAATTTCATGTAGAAGGGAGTTGCATTACCCTACCAACAATACACTTGGAGATATGGTCATCATGATGTACTTATGTGGGAGACACCATGGTTTTAATCTCTCCAATGCACCTTAGCTATTTTGTAAACAAGGTCAAATTTATGGATGACATGGTGGTTGATGTGGGCACTTCCAATGCCATGAATATTCAAATTTTACCTATTTATATCCATCTCACTAATTATAAAATGATAAGTGTCAGATTTCCAAACTAGTAAGCAACCTAATGTTACTTAGGTAGCAAAAAATCAATGGACACTAGCAAATCAGAGAATGCCCAATGTCAATTTGCAATTAGTTACTAAATATCTAAGGTTTGGGGTTTTAATTTTTCATTTTTTTGAGGTCCTTTAGGGTAAAAATTTTGGAGGCCATAAGTTTTACATATGGAAGTATTTTGAGACATTTTTTCAAATTGCATGATTTATTGAGCTCTTTGCATTCGTGTCACCAGTTCAAGAACCTGTTACAATGCTAGGGGTCAAATTGTATAAAGTGGATCCTTAAGCTTATGTTACTTGTCTTAATGAGTGAAATTATAACATATGGCCAATTCAAAAGACCAATTTCATATTATAACATTAAGGACTATATTGTGAGACTCAAGTCATTGAGAGTAGATATTGCATCTTTTGGAGGAAAAAATAAAGATGATGTAGAATGTGAAAAAATTCTTCTTTCCAATCTATCCCCTTATTTTTAGATGTTGAATCTCATGGTTCATGTGATTCCTATGTTCTTAGAAACACAAAAAAATATTTATCTTGATCAGCTTTTTCTTCCCTAGTTCATTTTTAGATAGCAATGAGGAATTGTGGTGGTACTTCACAAGTCTAGGCTTATGCAAAAGAATTCACATCTAAGGATACTAAGGCCTAGGGACCAGATAGATCTTCAAATATGTCAAATACCATTTATAAATATTACAATAAGGAAGGATATCCAACCAAAAACTTCTTGCTAAAATTACAAAGGATTGAAGATAAGTTCCTAAAGATGAGTGATCATCCTCTAGATGATGAGGAGGATTCAAAAGTATTTTCCTCAACTAAAAAAACCTATTGGATATTCCATTATGGGGGGAAGGTATTATTGTTACTAGTGTCTTAATTCCTTGGCTTCCCATTTCAAGTTATGAGGAGGTGTTGGAAGTGTAATCTAATTTATGTACAAGAATGGCATTGTATTATGTAATCTTGTATAGGTCTATCAACAATCATTATATAATTTTGTTTCATTTATTGTATTATTTCATTATGTAATCCCTATGGGCCATGGTTAAACCCATATTATAACTTGTAATTAACTTGAATCCCCCTTACTATGCTAGCTTAGGTTAAACTTATTTATGCAAATTGGGTTTTGGTATTAATATAAATACCCACCACTACTTCATCCACTATATTAGAGTGTTGTGATTCTTATATGTTTAATTTATGATCTAGTTTATGGCCAAGAATTAATATTGTGCAATGTATTGGATAGGCCTAAAGGTATTTCATTACGTAATGTGTTTAATATTTTTTAAACTTTTGTTATGTAAGCCTAATGGGCCATGGCTAACTGTGGGTAAATTTGGTCATTCACATTCACAAGTCTTGGCAACTCTAGCATGATTGTATTTTCATCATTTTGCTAAGGCATCAACACAACAATTAGACAAAAAGCATCATCTTGGCATAATTTTAAGATCTAAGTAAGTTCTTGATGAATATTTAGCTACAAAGCAACAATGGAAGACAAGTTGGAAGACTATAGGGTATCTTGAAATGCAATAGTGCCTAGCCAAACCCAAAATTTAGGCCAAGTATAAACAATACATAACTTTGCAGTAGCATTGAATTGGAATTTTGGCTAAGGTAGAACTCCCTACACTTAGAAGTAAGAGTTGGACATTTCTAAAAGCTAACATCAACATAGTAGAAGCAAAAGCCCAACATCCGATGTTCACTAGCAGTGTTGGATGGAAATTTTGACAAAGGTAAAGTGCCTGGTAAGGCATATGTGCTTGAATTTTAAGATAGTTGATGTCATCATAGATGTTGAGATAATCCGACATCTGTCACATTACTAGACCCAAAAAATTTCTAAGTGTGGAGATCAAACTAAAAAGTGGTTGACCTTTTGGACGCATCAACGTCACCTGAACAGATAAAAAATTCCAACGTCTAGTATAAAAGCAACACTACCAAATTAAAATTTTGGATAATTGTAGAAAAGTGGTAAAATTTTAGAAGCAAGTAATGTCATCAAAAGAGCTAAAAAGTTTGGTGCTAAGATACATTGCCAAACTCGAAATTGACTAAGGTATAATTCTAGCATGAAGAAGAAGAGTGTAAGAATTCAATCATGATTCCAAGCCCTAGAATCTAATAAGATATCTTTCAGACCTATCCCCGTAAATCATACTCGTCCTATCCTAGTTGCTAGGACCAATCATGAGCTAGCAATGCGATCGACTATAGTGTCTAAAAGCAAACCTATCAATGTACACTACAATCTATTGGAAGCACATGGAAGCTAACTTCATGGAAGGAATATGGACTAGACACATCAACAAAACATGTTCAAGGTGTTTTATATTAGATAAACTAGAAAGGAGCACCCACATTCCATAATTACCTCTATCAGGCTTGCAGTTAGTTGTGTATAGTGATTTTGAGCTAATATAATGCAATGTAAATCTATAAATAGTAATAACTCAGAATAAGGGTTGGCTATTTAGCTTTTACAATTACATGAGTTGTATGATAACTATATTTTGTACCTCTTAATAAATATTGAAGTGATGTTTGACCTTTCTTTGAAGATGTTTCCTAACATGTATGCATGTGAATCTCATTATTAGGCATTTCTTTTAATGTTAGATGGATGGTGAATTCTATTAAAATTATTTTGCTAAACCGGATAATTGTTTGGATTGTTATTTGTTTAGCCTTAGAATGATTAATTATGTCTATGTTGTTTTGAATAAATGCTCTATAATATTGTAAGGTATTTAGTCTATTAGGCCTTTTAATTGATTTGAGAGTGCAACACTCTCTTACCTTGTGTCTTTTGTTGTTGTTAAATTTTGACCTGCCTTCATGTCTACCTTCTAACCCTTATCATTTATCTCCTTATTATTTAGCCCCATAATTAGTTTAATTAGCATCATAAGGAACTAGCCTACTCTAAAGGTTGACTCAGAAGCTATTTTAGGTCTTCCAATCTTGGTTGAGATCTTGGATTTCAGACCAAGAGTTTTTGGTATGCCTAGTGGGATAGAAATGTCCCACCCTCAAAAGAGTTTATTGAATATCATAATAAATACCCATTGTGCTAACCAAGTTTTAGGCATAGGATTTCATAGTCTCATATTAATTTCCTAGAAGACTCAAGATTTTGGTGAATAGTCTTGACCTTATAAGTGGAGAATACATATTCACCTAGCGACTCTATTGATTTAAGAGTAAGAAGAGTTGGTGACCCCATTGGTAGACAAGATTAGAATTATTGGTGATGGGATTGGAGGGAAAGGAAGATCACTACATATCAGATAGATTTATGCCTCCATAACTATAGAAATACATATTCTTAGAGTAATAGTCAGACAAATTTGTCCAATATGGAATTGTGTTGGACCCCTTAATATTCTAGATCTTCATGAAATTCCTCAAGTAGCACTAAAGGCTTTGACCACTTATGATGATAATGGGAAGATTTCTTATGAGCACCATCAAGAAGTTGTTGATTTAGTTACCATGTATAACATTCCCTTTGAATATGTAATGGTTAGATATTAGATGTTCTCATTTCAAGGCAAGGTACTGCAATGGTACAACTCTTTGGAGGATGGTAGCATTAAGACTTGGGTGGACCTAGTTGAACCTCTCATATTAGATAACGATGATCCAAGGGACCCTTTCTTACTAATAATTCTATTTTTATCTATCCAAAGGATTCCTAAAGAGAGTATCATTGACTTTGATATCAAGTTTAGGAGAACCTAGAAAAGAATTTCCCAAGAAATAAGGCCTTCACATGCCTAGGTATATATCTATTACCTTCATTATTTGAGTCTAGATCTAAACCTTTTGATACAATAGTATAATGTGAGAGGTTTTCCACAAGTCTTTCAAGTGGCCATATAATTAGAAAATATGCTCATATTACTAGGAAAACTCCTACCCATATCCACCTTGGTAGATACCCCTCAAATTAATCAAAAAAACTCACTAGTTCCATCTCTAGCCATATTTATCCCACAATTGAATATGTTTCCCAAACCATATGGCTCATAGCTCTATCTGACATAAAATACACCTACCATGACCACCCCAAAATCTCAAATATTGTAGGAATTAAGGATTGTCATACAAAATTTGACTAATTAACATAATAGGATTGACCAAAAAAATGTTGGGGTAAGATACGAAGAATAACCACAAGAGGAACTTATTTTAGAGCAATAATTTATGCACATTGGTAAGGTTAGTAGAGAGTATATTTAAGATGTTAAACATTAAAAAAAAAAAAGAATACTATGGTCTCATCAAGCTCAAGTGCTCAATATTTAGTGTTGGTAGCACTTATCAACATTGTCAACCACACTTACACTCAAAGGTATTTCATGAGGTGGATGACATTGTAGCTCTTAAAATGGATCCAGTTCATTCCTATAAATTAGGAAAACACTCCATAATGTGTCCAGTAAACCCAGACATATGGATGAATTGTCTTGCTTGGCCAACATATCCTTAGGAGTTCAAGGATATGGAACACATTAAGCAAAGAGCATAGCAAGAAAAGGAATCATATGAACAAGATGAACAAGAGGAAATACTATGTTCACAAGGGAGCACCCAAAAAAGTAGAGACCAAAATTACTTGTAAAATAGTGCAGCCCAAAAACATTTTGCTTCCATTGCCAAAGAAAGTAGGCTTACCAAAAATTGTACTACCCAACAATCATAAGAAAACAAATGGAAGACATCATGGAAGTTTATCAAAGACTAGCTCAAAATATAACCAAGCCAATGGACACTTCTGGACACAACATTATGAAAGAGGTAAAATATTTAAAAGAAACCTTGATTGTATTAATACAAGTAAATATACTTAAAGAAACTCTAAAGGCTTAGTAGTTGACACAGTGTCCCTTCCAAATTCTAAGTTAGAAAATAAGTGATCATCTCTTGATATGAGTAAGATCAAGTCTCTGCGCTATTACTTATCTATGTGCTTAGAATGTTGGGTGTTGCATAATTGTATATTGAACCCAAAAACTGATATCATAACCATACCCTAAGTAATTTGTGATGTTATGAGCTTAAGCTTTTCTAGAATAGTTTTTGGAACAATGATTTTCAATGGAATACCAATCAAGATAATGGGTGTCATAGAAAAGGTGTCAAGATTATTGTATAGGCTATCAAATCTTGCAGCAACACAAGACATAATAATTATTGACTTACCACCTTTATTTGGGGTGATCCTATCAAAATATTTCTTGGCACAAGTCAGGGGACACGTGGAATAGGACCATGCTTATATGACCATTCCCTACATACAACAAAAAATTGAATTCATGTTGAAAATATTTGGCCTTGTCATATTGGAATATATGAAGAGCAAAGGGCACAAATGGATGTAGAAGTTATGGAGCCCTCTCAAGTGGACATTGTAGATATGTTAAAAGGTAAGTAAAGAATAATGTGACATGAGAACTTATGGAGTAACCACAAAGTAGTGATTTTGTTGAATATGAGAAATCAATAGGATCTACCAACTAACAATGATTTGTTACAATACATGACTAGTCAAATGTCCCAAAAAATAAACCCAAAATTTTTGAAATAATTACTAAGAGGACTGCATATGGCTAAAGAGTATTTTTTTTTGGTAAATAAAAGTCTTCATTAATTACCGGGTTTTGCAAGTTAACCCAAAACCTATTACAATATCTAGCCTTCTGCTAAGATTGTAGATCCTAGTCATCCTTGAAACTTTCTTACCATAAATTGTGTTGAATCCCCTACAACACCTTACTAACAAAGCACACCCATACCTAAACATAACTGTAAACATTACTTACATTGACAGGAATTGAAGTTTGGAACTTTGCACTTGTGAAACCTGTTGCTTGCCCATTTCCTATTCTCTATCAAAATCTTCCAAGGCTTACACCCTGTTACCTTCATTTCCAATTTGGTATGATTTAGAGGGAAACCCCATAGTTATTACCAACTCCATGGGGAAAGAACACCCATTCATATTTCTCCTTAACGGGTAGGTTTCTTTTCATGACTAATAATGTTTTCCACTTCACATGGCACACCTTGTGTCCATGTCACCAAACTACCAACATCAACACCTATGTTGGCTAATTTTTTAGCTGACCTATTGGCCTCATGGTACACGTGACAAGCCCTCCTATTCTATCTTGTCGCAAAAAGGATCCTCACTTCATGGATGACTCCCTCGATTCTCCATGGAGGTTTTTTGCCATTGGTTAACAGGTTGATGATGTTCATAGAATCACCTTCAATCATCAAGTTACCTTGAGTTGCTTGGGCTACTTGCAACCCTCTCCAAAGGGCTCTAGCTTCTGCTTCATTATTAGTTTTGATTCCCAATGGTTCAGTGAAGGCCTTGACCAGATTTCCTTGATGATCCCTGATTATTCCTCCAGCTCTAGCTCTTCCCGGGTTCTCCTTGGTTGCACCATCAAAATTTAGTTTAAACCAACCCTAGGGGGTGGCTCCCAAGAAATCCCATTTTTGGGATTGGGCAAAGGAATGGAAGGTTTGTCCTCAATACCTAAGGCCCGAGCTAATTGTTTTTCTTGGGGAAGAATTGAGTGGTTCTCATCCACTAAGGTGCTAAGGTTTTCTTTCGCAAAGACAATAATCCTATTGAGGATGGTTTTTGGGTTGTGAATGGTATCCTTAAAGGCTCTATGGTTCCTTTCTAGCCAAATCTACCAGAGAAAATGATGCCAACAGATTTTCCATAGGTACTTAAGTTTTAGGCTAACAAAGGGTTGAGGCCATTGATGGAACACTTCGGATATAAGAGTAGGCTTAACCCACGAGATCCTAAAGGCTTGGAAAAGTTCATCCAGGATGGACTTCGCTATCGGACACTCCAGAAACAAGTGTTGGGTTGTCTCCCATCCTGCCTACGCACATGTAGCAATGGTTAGCAATAACCATACCTTTGGATAACATATTGTCCATAGTGAGGATTTTTCCTTGAATCACCAGCCATGAAAAAAAGGATATTTTAGGAATTAAGCCTTTGATCCAAACCAAACTCGATTGAAATTGTTGACCTTCCACATTGAGAAGAAAATTATAGGCAGACTTAACTATGAAGTCACCACTTTTAGTCTCAGCCCAAACAATGTGATCTTCATCCTCTCCAGAGGGAATAATTTGTTGAGTTAAAATGTTATAAAGCTCTTCAGACTCCGCTTCAAAACCCTGTACTTTGATGTGTTTCCACCTGTTGATATTTATATCCTGCCACATATAATTTGCAACCTTCTTCCCAATATGTTGCTCCATATGCTCTTGAATCCTAGCCAAACGAGGATTTTGGGATAACTCCTCAGCTCTCACCCATCGATCCTTCCAAAAGTCTATTGTTTGCCCATTTCCTAGAATCCATCTAAGACCTTTCTTGACAAGATCCCTGCTCGTGAGGATTGCCTTCCAAAAAGCAGACCCCCTACTTGCTAAGTTTTCATTAAGGAAGTTCACACCTTGGAGGTATTTCCTCCTAACTATGGCAGTCCATTCATTATCGACCTTAGTCAATAACTGCCATGCTTGTTTGGCTAACAAAGCTGTATTGAGATGAGCAACTCTCCTCAATCCTAACCCCCCATCAACTTTAGGTTTGCAAACCTTGTTCCAACCTACTAAATGGATCCTTTTCTTATCCTCAGTCCCTGACCAGAGAAATTTTTTTTGAAGCTGCTCAATTTTGTGATACACCTTGCTGGGAGCTTTGAAGACTGATAGGAAGTAAATGGGTATACTTTGAAGTGAAGCCATAGTTAAAACTACTTTGCCTGCTTGAGATAACAGATGTCCTTTCCAACCTGCTAGATTTTTTTGGATCCTCTCTAGAACTATGTTCCACATTGATCCTTCAGGTTTCCCCATAAATAGGGGAAGACCTAAATAGGAGGTGGGAAGGGATGCAATCTGACATTCCATGATCCTTGCTATTCTGTTTTGCCTAGGAATGGGGGTATTGATGAAATAAAGTTTGCTCTTATCAAAATTCACTTTTTGTCCAGCCGCTTCTTCATACATTATGAGAATATTTTTAATCCTTCTTGCCTCAACCATAGAAGCCAAAGTCAGTAGCAATGTATCATCAACAAATTGTTGATGTGTCACCGGGGTAGTTAGCGACATGGCCTTGATACCTGATATGAGTCTAGCAACTGCTGCTACCTTAATGGTTCTTCCCAAGGCCTCAGCTACAATGATGAACAACATAGGACTTATGGGATCTCCTTGTCTTAGACCACATTTGCTTTGAAAAAAACCTATAGTAGACCCATTAACCAAAATTGAAAAACAAGGCTTAGAAATACACTCTCTTATTAACTTGACCCATTTCATGTTGAAGCCAAATTTTAATAAAACTGCCTCTAGGAATTCCCAATTTATCCTTTCATAAGCTTTGTTCATGTCTAACTTTAAAGCCATGACTACTTTTTTGGTCTGAGTGGTTGTATGAAGAGCCTCATGAATAGTAATAACTCCATCTAAGATTGATCTTCCTTGTACAGAACTTCCTTGACTTGGATCAATGATAACCGATAGAAATTTCTTCAAACGGTTGGCTAAAACTTTGGACAAAATTTTATAGGATATATTACACAGGCTAACAGGCCTAAAGTCATCCATAGTCTTGGGGTTGGGGCCTTTAGGGATCAAAGCAATGAAAGTTGAATTGAAACCCCTTGGAATATGATTTGAACTTTGGAACTCCTTGATTGCAGCAATAACTTCTGCTCCAACAATATCCCAACAAACTTGGAAAAATCGCGATGAAAACCCATCCGGCCCAGGAGCTTTGTCAGGATCCATGTTAAACAAAGCCTCCTTGATCTCTTCATCTGAAAAAGCTATTGTAAGAGACTCGTTAATCATTTCATAAATGAGTTGTGGAATGAATTGAAGGAGAGAGTCCTTTGCTTGGGCATTACAGGCCCGTTCTTCACCCAATAATGAACTGAAAAAATTAACAACCTCGTCCCTGATCTCCTGAATGTTTTGAGTTGAGGATCCATCCACCTTAGTTAAATTTCTAATATTATTGTTGCTTCTATTGCTCAATGTGGTAACATGGAAATTTTTTGAATTAGAGTCCCCTTCCTTTAGCCATAATGCCCTTGATTTTTGCCTCCAATACATCTCTTCACAAGCTAAAATATTATAAAACTCACAAAGGGTTTCCTTCTCTTCAGTCCTTGTCGCCTCATCATAGGTTCCATTTTGGATTTTTCTTTCTATTATTCTCAGTTTTTCCCCCACTTGCTCTCTTATTCTCAAAAATATTTCCAAAGACTTCTTTATTCCATATTCTAAGGTTGTTTTTCACCATCTTAAGTTTTTGAGATAGTTTGAAGGAAGCACTTCCCTGGATAGGCTGCTGCCACCATTCCTCTATTTGTTTCTTGAAGTTCGGATGTTTAACCCACATTGACAAAAATCTGAATGGCTTTTTAAAGGAGTTAACCTGAAATGCCTCCCATAGAATAATATTATGGTCTGAAGCGCATTTAGGAAGGGCTTGTAATGTTGAATCACCAAACATTGTTGTAGCTTCCTTGGATAAAAAAAACCTATCCAACCTTTCTTGAATCAGCTGACTTCCTATCCTCTTGTTACTCCATGTAAATTTGGCTCCTTTTAGTCTTACATCCATCAATTCATTTGTGTTAATGAATTCATTGAAGTCCTCCATGTTCCTTGAGGGTAACCCAGATCCTCCCTTCTTATCAGATGGGTAAATGGGGGTATTGAAATCTCCCCCAATCACCCAAGGAATGTCTTTAAAATCTTGGCTCAAATGCCCCAAAAACTCCCACAGTTCAGACCGCCCTTGGATAGAGGTGGGGGCATAAACATTTGACATAATCCAATTCTTATTAGTATCAAAATCATGAAATAATATGCTTAAGACTCTTTCATTTGCTTGAATAATACTTCCTTCTATTTTAATAGGATCCCATAAGATCATGAGGCCCCCAGATGCTCCTCTCACCTGTTGAAAGGCCACTTCCCCTTGCTTCCAAATCCTTCTAGCTATAAGTGTTGATTGTGCCGCATCTGTTTTGGTTTCTTGAAGAAAAATAATAGTAGGATTCCAATCCTTCCTTATAGACTTCACCATCCTTTGTTTTGGTGGGTCGTTTAGGCCTCTCACATTCCATGAGAGAACCTTCATTTAGACTATTTGATATTTTTTCCTCGCCCCCTTCCCTGATCCAAAGGGGGTTTGTCAATTTTGCTATTATCCTGGCCAGGAATAGCTTGTTGTAACAATATTCTTTGCTTTTCATTTGCAATTTCTTCATTGATTCTCATTCTATAGTGCTCTACTGTAGATATTCTCCCTTTCTTTATTTCACTTCCATAATCTATCGGAGGCTTGGTAGTGCTTCTAGTCTATTTTGGACTAAAATGAGGGGGCATATACTATGATAGTCTAGGGCTTGAACCTTCTTCCTCATTTTGGGGGTTTTCAATTCCCTCTTCATCCTCAGCCTTGTTTTGGTTCACCTCTCCTATCTGGTTCCTAAACAGGGGGCTTTCCTTCAAGGAACCTTTTACCGTTGGGCTCGTCTGATAAGGGATAATTTTCTCCACTATCGAATTAGGAGCTACATTCCTGTCTCTTGTTTCCACAACTTTGACTCTTGACTCTATTTTTTCCATGTTTAAACTGAAATGACCTGGCAATTTTTCTTTTTTTTTAGCATAGCTTTTGGGGATTTTTGTCATAGTTGTGGATGGTCCCGATTTGGATGGGGAGTCTAGGGTTTTAGGAAAATTGACACTGATGGTATCATCCTTACTATTTTCTTTTTCAACTTCTATATTTCCTAGGATATCAAACATGTTCAAGCTGGGATCTTTATTACATACCTTATGATTTTTGCCTCCCTCATTATGTTGCTTTCCTTTCTCTTGGATTTTTGCCAGTTCTGTGTTAGCTTGGTCAGCCTAGTTATTCTTAACTTGTTTGTATCTTTCCAAGTTAATACGCGGTCCTTGAAACTTTGGGATCCCTCTCCCATTAGCTTTCTCCAAAAAACCTTCCCTCATGGCTTCCTTGTTTGCATTTATTGTCAGACTTTGGGCTTGAAGGTGGCCCTAGATTTTGCACATGCTACAAAATACTAGCTTGTTCTCATACTCCATAGGATGAATCCTTAGAAACTCTCCATATTCTAGTTCCACCTGAGATGGTAGATCAAAATCTAGGTTTGCATTTACACAGATCCCGACATGAGTCAATTTAGTCCTTGCCCGGGTTGAATGGTCTATTGCCACGAGCTCTCCTATCGTATTTGCTATGCCACTAAGCTAGTACTCATTAACAAACTGAGCTGGAAGGTTTGGTAAGCAGACCCAAATGGGTGTTATATTAATGTTCTGCTTCTCAGGGTTGAAATCCTCTCCCCACTTTTGCTTCTAGATGATTGATAAGCTATATGAAAATGATATACAAGGGATATAGAAAAGAAATATGAAGAATATCATATGACACCTTAGTACCTTGATGATGAAATCAAATACAAGGTGTCATCTTAAGTAAAATAAGTTGAAAAAATATTAGTGGTTGCATAATAAAATACTGTAATAAAATGGTAAGATCTGGGAAGACTGATATTACTAAGAAAAATGAATGATAGATGGCATCGAGCAACAAGGAGAAATATGGTGGATGACATGTTAGGCTACTCACCAAACACCTTAGTGAGTAGATCATGAAAGCAAGCATGTATTGTGATAAAGCAAAACATTATGGTGGTGAAAAATGATTGGTTGACCAAAAGGAGAAGCATGTACACCAAATATTTACATGGGGATAAAATCCATTTACCAATGCCAACTCTGATAAAATCCAAGTCCAATTAAAACTTTCAGTGTCATCATTATCCAAAAAGGCTATAAAAGGAGATACAAGGCAACGATCATGCATAAAGATGTTCTTTAGAATTGAAATTTTAATCCAAGCAACCATGCATATCTTATAAGCTCCAATATGCTGCACAAAACTATATGATCTAGATATGGAATACTTGCATGGTTTTATCAATAAGAGGGTAGCAAAATATAGTAAAGCACTCATGCCACTGAGTGCTTGGAATATTTACCTAAGGAAATTTTCCTATATCTAAAGCAACATTTAGTTATGGCAATCTATGCCCATATGGGATTCAATTTTATTGGAGGTACTTATAGTTAGGTATCTCCTTGTCTTCCATTACCTTCCTCTTTTCATATTTCTCTCTTCTTTTTATCTTTGATTCCCATTTCCTTGCACCTGCCACCTCTCCAATCATGTCCCTACCTTTCATGATTGCTTCAATTATCATATTACATATTTAATATTAATCTCACTTCCCATAATACATCACCTATATTCACTTCCTACTAGTTTCCTTTTAGAATATTTACTCCTCATTCTATAGAAAATTCCATATTTTGTAGGAAAATGGAATGGATATGCAATAGGGTTACTCTCCATTGCATATTTTAAGAAATTATTGCCACAACCACAAGATTCATTCACCCTTTGCATACCTTTGATTTTTCTCCATCAATTACCTATTTGAAAATTCCTTTATTATCCATAGATTTAATATTTTCTCATTTCTATACCTGCATTTTCTAATTGCCTATTTTTTAGCTCTATGTTCCCTTAACAATTCTACTTCCCCATAGATAAGGCCTACTAGGTTATCTATTTTTGCTAGGTTCTCTTGAAGATAAGTCAAAATATTATAGGGCAACTTAAAATGCAATAGTGCCTAGCCAAACCCAAAATTTAGACCAAGGTTGAACAATTTGGCACTTTACAACAATACATAATCAAAATTTGTGGTAAGGTAGAAGACTCAGTGCTCAGAAGTAGGAGCCAACATTTTCAAAAGTTGATGTCATCATAGTAGAAGAAAAATCCCAACATTCCATATTCACCAACAATGTTGGATGAAAATTTTGACTAAGGAAAAGTGCCTGACATGGCACATGTACCAGACTTTTAAGATAACTAATTTCATCACAAATGCTAAGATTATACAATATTTGGCACACTACTAGAAACAAAATTTGGATGTGTGGAGATCAAGCTAGAAAGTGGCTGGAATTTTGGAGGTGTTGACATCACCCAAAGAGATAAAAAAGTTTAACGCCTAATATCAAAGCAACACTTTACCATATTAGAAATTTTGTCAATTGTATAAAAATGGTTGGACTTTAGAAGCAATTGACATCATCAAAAGAGCTAAAAAAATGTAGTGCTAAGATACATTATCGAACTTTAAATTTGGCTAAGGCATAGAGTCTAACACAAAGAAGTTGAATTGAAGAATGTAGGAATTTGGTCATGATTATAAGCCATAACATCCAATAAGTGAGATTTTGGACCTATATCCATCAATTATATTTATGTATGCCTCCCAACCACCCCTATATAACCTATCATGACCAATCATGAGCTAGCAATGCAATATAATGTAGTCACTAAAAGTGAACCTATCAGAGTATACTATAATTTGTTGGAAACACGTGGAAGCTAACTTCATGGAAGGAATATGGACTAGACACATCAACAAACCATGATCAAGGTAGTTACGCTTAGCTGATCTGGAAACAATTTCCACATTTCATAATTATCCCTATCAAGCCTACAGTCAATTGTGTACAATGATTCTAAGCTAACATAATACAATATAAAACTATAATTAGTGTAAGATAACTCAAAATAAGGGTCGACTCTTTAGATTTTACAATTGTATAAGTTGTATGATGGTTGTATTGTGTACCTCTTAATAAATATTGAAGTGTTTTTTTAGCCTTTATTTGAATATGTTGCAGAACATGTATGTATGTGAATCACATTGTTAAGCATTTATGTTTATGTTATATGGATGGCAAATTCTATTGAAATTACTATGCTAAAATAGATAATTGTCTGGATTACTATTTTTTAGCCTTGGAATGCTTGATTATGTCTTTGTTTATTTTAATAAATGCTCTATAATATTGTAAGGTAATTGGTCTGTTAATCTTTTTAATTAAGTTAAGAGTGTAATACTCTCATACCTTGTGTCTCTTGTTGTTTTTGAATCTTGGTGCGATTTCATTTATACTTTCTAACCCTTATCATTTCTTTCTTTTATCTTCAACCCCATCTTTAGTTTAATTAGCATCATAAGGAACTAGCCTACTTTGGAGGTTGACTTAGAAGCTATTATGGTTATTTCAATCTTGGTCGAGATCTTACGGGTGCATCTCATCCACAGAGGTAAATTTTAGACCAAGACTAACCTCTTCATAGTTAAACCCAATTTATTATTTGTAATTTTCCTAAAACTGACTTATTATGCTGGCTTAGTTTAAACTTTATGATGTAATTGAGGGTTTTTGTGTTACTATAAATATCTGCTCACACTCCTACTTTAATTTTTAGAATGTTGTATGATATTATCTATATATAGTGAGTATTATTGTGCCTACAAAAATCCATCTTATCTTTCTCCCTTCCATATTATGTAAAAAAAGCAATATAAATATAGTGGAGTATTGCTTTAAGTTCACCTATATTATCACCTAAATCCACCAGTTGAATATATTGGTGGTGGTATCTACCTTTTGGTATCATCTTAAGGATAAAATTTAATAGAAAATTGACATGCCCAATCCCTATACTCTAAACAATGCTCAATGAATAGATTTGGTGATAGAATTGAAGCTCTAAAATTCTAGACCCAAACATAGACGTGACTTTAACTCTCATCATCCTTATCACAATCATGAGTGTTCCCAAGGATTCTTCTACTTCAGATATTTTTCTCACCATCCCTAAGATTAGGCCTATGAAGAACATCGTAACTTTCAAGTGGAAGGTGAATATATAATAGTATATGAAGATAAATATTTATTACAACAATAACAACTAACAAAAGTAAACGAGGTAAAAAATGAGGATGATTCCATGGATTTATCTACTCACACTCTTATGGGGCCATAAGTTCATCATACAATCAAGGTACAAAGATTTACTAAATGACAGTATGTCAATGTATTGATTGATTTAGGTTGCATGCATAACTTAATAGATAATAAGACAACGAAGTCCTTGGACTTGTATATCAATATTTCAAATTAGGATAAATTTTAAGTCTTAATTGAAAATAGGAGTATCACTTAGTGTTTGGGATTATACTTGGTCAAGAAATCTCTTTACCATGAACCAGGATAGTTCAAATGTCATCTAAGGAGCACAATGACTATTTGAGATTGGTGATGTTACTACAAAACTTATATGTAAATTGGATAGAGAAGAAAAGATCCATTTATCTCGAAGGGATCCAACCTCTCCCTCTAAGGTGGTTAGTTCACATCATGGAAAAGATATTGAAGAAAGGTGGTTGTGGATTATTTGCTCAAGTAAATTGCATGGAGGTTTAGTCTTCAAAGCTGCTTCTTCTAGCTCTTACTTTATATTTTATAGAATATTGTGGATCACTATAAGGAGGTATTTAGTGATCCCATGGGTCTTCCCCCTAATCACACACATTATCATGCCATCCACTTTGTTCTAATAATTCAACCTCCTAATGTGCATACTTACCACTATCCCCCTCCCCAAAAGTAAAAAATTGATAAGTTAGTTTAGGATATGTTGGAGAAAGGAATCATCTGTCCAAGCATCAATCCATATTCCTCTCTACTTGTGATGGTATGATGAAAGGATAATTTATGGTACATATGTCATTTTTTTATCCTCTCAACAAGATCACTATAAAAGGTATTGGATTTTTTTGTGCAAGATGAACTCCTATTAGCCTTTGAATGTAAGAAAATTTTGGAAAAGAATTTGGGATAGTTCACTAATGAGAAGAAAATATTAGTTGTTCTTCATGCCATAGATAAATGGAAGCCTAATTTATTGGGGCATCCTTTCATCATCAATACCAATCATAGAAGCCTTAAGCATTTCTTAGAGCAACGTACCTCATGCCCTAAATAGAATAAATGGATGACCAAGCTCTTGGGTTATGATTTTGTAATTGAATACAAGAAAGGAAAGGATAATGTGTGAATTATACCTTTTCTCACAAGTATGAGGATGTTGTTGTTGGAAATGTCATTTCTAGTCCTCTTTCATAATGGATTTTGCAACTTCAAGAAGATTGGATTTCTAACCTCGAGACTTCATGGATCATTCAAGAAGTGAGGCAGACTCATCATTGCATTCTTGTTTCTCCTATATTGATGGAGTGTTTTACAAAAATAATTACATTTATTTGTTAGAAATAGAGTATATTCCATCATTTGGGTCATGTAAATGTATCTTCCAAGGTACATACTTAGGACATTAGATTACTTTAGGGGAAATTTATCTAGTTACTTCATGCAATGTAATAAATGCACAAGTGTCAATGTGCAAGCTGTATATGTGCAAGTTGTCCCTTGCACAACTAGGTAGAGTGTTGGCCAAGGAACCTATCTTCCTATATAAGAAAGGCCTCATTGTTAGATAGATATGAGAAGGGGGACATAGATAGATAGAGCTGCTTATAGCATATTCATAGGTAGTAGTACAGTGTTGTGTAGATCACCATATAATGGTGATGGGTGCAATGTAGTTCAGTAGCTTCATTAATGGAGTGTTCATTTCCTCCATAGCTACATTGTATTCATTTATGTTATTTCTATTTATAGCATACTTCAGTCATCTCACAGATTTACTTTCTTTTATATTATTTTGCATCTTGTGATTGCTATCTCCCATTGCTCATTACATCAAAATCTAACAATGGTATCAGAGCCACGGTAGATCTAGTTATAGTAGATCAATAGGAAAACCACCATTATCATTTAGCCTAAGTTTTTTGTCAACCTGATGCGTTGTTGGACCAACCACTATAAAAAAACTCTTAGAAGAGTCTAGGTGGTAGAATTAGGGAGAGTCACAAAGTTAGGACTGAAAGAAATCTCAGCTCCAGAAATACTGAGATTACATTTGACTAGAGTCTTTCCATAGAGTTGTAGGAAAAACTCGTGAAGACTAGGACTCAACATTCAATCCACTAGATTGATAGATCATCTAGTGAAGATCATTCATGATATCTGGAATTTGTTAACTATTGCCCAAAGTTTCTTTTGTTGCAAAAAATTAATTCTCAGATGATTGGGACTCCTACAAAAAAAAGCTAGGAGACTCCAACTTCGTTGCCTAAAGGTCGACGTGCCTTCATAGTGTAGATATTAGTTCCTTGTGCAAGAGAAGAATACTATGAAAGAAGACTTTTGGTGAAGAGTCATGGTGAAGTTAGGAGACTAAAGATCTCCATTTCTAGATTAAAGAACTTCATAGTTGAAGAAAAGGCCATAGAAGCCTTGAATAAAATGCCATAGAAGCCTTGAAGAATAAGCCATATAAGCCTTGATATTGAAAAGGCCATAGAAGCCTTGATACTAAAAATGCCATAGAAGCCTTGATACTGAAAAGGCCACAGAAGCCTTGATACTGAAAAAGGCCACATAAGCCTAGATACTAAAAAAGGCCATAGAAGCCTTGATCCTGAAGAAGACTTCAGAAGAGAGTATCTGATTCAGAAGTAGATTAAGATTTTAGTACTAATACTTTGTTGCAGGGAAAGAAGATTCAGTGAGTTGGGAAACTTCCTACAAGAAAGTTAGGAAGAGTATCTTCTTCAGAATCAATTCAGCACCTGAAGCAAAATTGAAGGAGATCAGGAGAAGATCTCATTGAAGAACTTCCAGTATTGGAATAAGAAGAAGAAGGACTAGGAGAGTCCTGCTCGAATCCAGAAGTAGTAGAATCAGATATCTAGAAGAAGATCTCACCACCAACACTTCCAGGAGTAGAAGGTTGAAGAAAAGGTCTCAAGGAAGACCAACAAAAGTTGTAAGATCAAAGACCTTGGAAAGGTCTCATCGAGCATCTAGTAAAAGGCTAGGAGAGCCTTATTGAAGAAATTCTCAAAGGAGAACTCATTGGAGAAATCCACTACCAAGGAGAAGCCCCTGATAGTGAAGGACTTGGGACAATTATCGCCATCCGACAACAAGCCCAAGAGAAGAAGAATTTGGCAAGGAGTGCCAAATTCGTGAAGAAGAATTTGGCAAGGAGTGCCAAATCTAAGAAGAATAATTTGGAAAGGAGTGCCAAATATAAGAAGAATAATTTGGTAAGGAGTGCCAAATCCCATAAGAAGATCCTGCTTGAAGTCAAAATTCGACAAGAAGACTTGAAGATAGAAGAAGCTCACCAAATCTTGGAGATTTGAAGATTACCTCTCACAGCAAGAAGGCACCGCTTTAGAGACAAAGACTTCTCCAAATCTATAGCAGAAGGAGGAGACCACAAGAGGAGAACAAGCCACCAAATCCTAGGCTCGTGAAAGAAAGTTTGAGACCATCTTTTGGTGAAGAAGGAGCTGTTCAGGATAGTCTACAAAGAGCTGCAAGATCCTACTCGAAGCAGCAACTTGGTGATCTTAGACACCAAGATCTACATCCTCTATAGAAGTGGAAAAAGAGCTACAGAAACTTTCAAAAAGGTAAGCAAATTTTGGTGCAAGTAGATTCATTAATTGGATTACTTATCAGATTTGTTAAAGCACCTTAATTTGGATTAAAGTTGCAAGAAGAAAATTGGATTACAGTCTTCAAAAGTGCAAAAAGAGAAAAGTTCTTTTTAAGGTTCATTTGCACATTAATTAGGAGTTGATTAGATTTTAGAATTACTTCTATCAACTACCTATCATCTACTTTGGAAAAGGAAAAAGAAGACTAAGTCCTACAATATTAATTGTAGTGAAATTATAGAATAAATCTTGAAGATTCATTACAGATTATTCTTGATTAGTTGCAGTAAATTGTTTAAGTGCATTAATTTGAGAGTTGATTGGAGTGATAAGGTGAAATTTTTAGTGCATTAAAATAAAGTCTATTAGATTCATTTGCACTATTCTATTGCTCTCAAAAGGATTATTGTTTGTGTTCTTGAGAAGGGCACAAAATCAAAAATTGTCAAAGTGTCTAAAGACACTATTAGTGCACAAAAATCTGCAACACATAGTGGCCAAGTGAAGCCACCAAAATAGGTTAGAATCCTCCAAAACTTGGAGAAGAAGACGACTAACCAAAATTAGAAATAGAAGCTTCAAATATTGAGACTTGGTGAGTCTCAAATCCAAAGCATTACAAGGTTAGTTGCAAGGAGAAAAGTGCAGAAAATTGCATCATATAAAGAGCTTCTATCTACTTCTATCTAAGCTTGGATTTGTCATCATAATATCCAAGAAAAAAGGGGAAGGTGTCTAAGCAAAGAGACAACCTCAAAACCCCTACACTGCATTTGAAATTTTGCCATATAAATCAGAATATTAGACCTACAAAAAGAAGTGCAAGAAAGGGTGCAAAAGGCATCTTATTTACAAATATTGTTACATTGGGTTGCACTTCTCTAACTCATTCTACGTAGGAAAAAGGTTGGAAAGTGCCTCAAAGGTACAATATAAGCAGGTTGAACCAGCCAAAGGTGGTCGAACGCTAGCATTCTCCCAAGCATAGCAAAGAGCCACTCATTTAGGCTCATCTTCTACGTATCTTGGATGGCCGAACCTACAAAAGACAAGGCACAAATCCAGGGGAAATCAAGCAATGTATAAGCAAAGGAAATCAAAGCAAGCATACATCCAATCAAGGAGCATTCCTACCATAATAGGAGCATCACAAAGTCTTCATCAAAGCATTGCTATATCTCCACCAAAGCTCCACCAAAGCTCCTCCATATCTCCTCCATATCTCCACCATAAGCTTTGCTTGGTTGGAAACATCTCAGCACCAACGAAGTACAACAAAGAACAAGGTGGAAGAATAGGTTGAAAGGCTTGCAAGAAGGTATTGATAAGACAAGGGCATGCAAAGGAAAGAGGATGCCACTTGTCATTCTCCAAAATAACCCTAGAAAATACCCATGAAGGAGACATTACAACATCATCTTGGTGGTAGAGGAGTTACGTACAACAAGGAGCATTACAACAAGGTATGCATTGAAGAAGAAACATCTCTTGGACAGTGCATGAAGAGGGAGTGAAGAAAAACATCTCAAGTGAAGGTGACACTTGTCACAAGCATTGAGACAAGATTGGTGTCTCCACCAAACACCCGAAGCACTCTTGAAACATTTGAAAAATGGTTGTGACACTTGTCACTCTATTGACTACCTATTAAAGATGACTTGGATGCAACAACGACAGCAAGCAATTTAAAAACAATGATAGCAAGAAATTTGGAAGTGAATCGACAAAAACATGATAGTAACATGAAAGCAACTAGGTAGCAACATACCAACAACTCGATAGCAACTCGAAGAGCAATTTGAGAGCAATTCGAAGTATCCAAAAGCGGTGAAGAACATTACTCTTGGTCAAACGGGTCAAGGAAGCATTAAAGTGAGTGTTGAAGCAAATAACAAGTGGGAGAATATTCCATTACTCACAATGCCCAAGAAGGACAGACTACCATTGATTTCATAAAGGTACAATTTCCCATCTAATTTGCTTTCCTTAAAAAAAGGGAGTTATAAGGTTATATTATAAGGTTGAAGTATTGAAAGAAATCAATCTTTATTTGAAAGAAAAACTTAGGGAAATTAAATATCAAAGTTGATTAATATTTGCAAAACACAACCTAGGAGAAATAAGGGATACTACTTGGAATTAATCCATTTAAAGTTTGCAAATATTAATGTGTTCTAATTTTCCAAATTTGGGAGTTATAAGGGCTACAACACCAAACTAGGTTATTGGAAATTAGAAACACTTAAATAAAATCCTAAGGGATATAAAAAGAGGTTATTAAGTTTTTTACTAAGGTTGGAAATTTATAATATTCTTGTCTCAAAAACTTCTCAAAAGGGATAAAAGAAATCCAACATTAAAACCTCTTCAAAAATTGAAAAGTGCTTAGTTCAATAGGAGTAATAAGGTGTTAAGAAGTTGATTTTTGATCTTTACAAAAATTGTACAAAATCAACCAAAATTGAACTATATTTTACAAAAGCACTATATCATATTCCAAAAATCTCTAGGAAGTCATAAGGCATTCTACAAAACTTGATAATAATAATATCTATCAAATATTATCAAGTTGGGAAGATATAAGCTTTCTACAAAAACCTAAAATTAGGTATACATACTCTCATTACTAGGGAGACATAAGGAAGTCTACAAACCTAAGGATTAATAAAGGTTTTATCAAATCAAGCTTATATACTTCAATAAGGGATCATATACCCTAATATAGGGAGCTATAAGGTAGACTACAATTCTATCTCTTTTCTTCAATTCTACTTCTTCAAATAGGAAAATGAATGTCATACAATGAATGTAAAACTTGCTCCAACAGGAACCAATCTACAAAACATGAAAACATATGGTACATTGACTCAGGAGACAGTCATCATATGATAGGAAATATACAATGGTTTGACTATCTTGAAGTTGCTAAAGGTTATAGACTAAGAATCCTATACATGGATATGGATGTGTAACACCTAGAAAATCATTTCCAGATCTTCTACTACAAAAAGTATTGTATGTTCCTAGATTAACATTCAATCTCATTTCAGTAAGCAAGTTAGTAGAAAACAACTATATGATCAACTTTGGATATATGGATGGGATCAATACATGTCTCATTATGAATCAAGGTGGAATAAAAGCAACAAGATCACTCCATGAAAATACATATGCCGGCCTCCCGCAAATCATTAATCATCAAAAATAGGAGGCCCAAAATAAACTTTTAATGTAATTTTCGCCCCAAAAGTTATTATAACTATTAGTGTAGAACTAGAGTGGGGTTGCTATTTTGGGATAGTGGTTATTATTGAATAACGGATGCATGATTCCATTTTGGATGTCATCCAAGCTCTTTTTTTGAGTTACTAAAAATAGCAATTGAGTTGCTAAAAATAGAAAGTGATTAAAAATAGTAAGGGGGTAGCGTAGGTTAGGGTTTGTTTTTGGGGAGTATATGGAGTGGGAGAATCGGGGGATGGATAATGAAAAGAAGCGTTTGCAGGTTTCTTTTTACTAGTGTATTTTTTTTTATTTCTTATCTTGCAATTTACCCTTGGAGTCCATTGTTGGTCTCTTGTAGTGAACTTACATCACTTATGTCCTAGACTCAATGGAAATCTCTCAAGATATTATGGTGTTTCAAAATGATGCTAACACATTTATAGAGGAACAGGTTGAAGAAAATGAAGAACCAAAACACCAAAAGGGTAAGCATAGAAGGATCAAAATAAAAAATATGAGAGGAAAATTGCACCATGCTTTACTCATTCATCAACAATCAGAACCAAATGAAGATACTTGCAAAGAGAACTACAAAGGTGGTTGGATAGAAGACAAGGATGATGAACCTGAACAAGCCAAAGATCATCCAATAGAAGAAGATCCATATTGAAGACTAAAGTCTTCAATACCCAAATAATGTAATACAGGGGTGTTAGAAATAGAGTATATTCCATCATTTATTTCATGTAAATTTATCTTCCAAGGTACATACTTGGGACATTAGATTACTTTAGGGAAAATTATCTAGTTACTTCATGCAATGTAATAAATGCACAAGTGTCAATGTGCAAGTTGTATATGTGCAAGTTGTCCCTTGCATAGCTAGGTAGAGTGTTGGCCAAGGAACCTATCTTCCTATATAAGAAAAGCCTCATTGTTAGATAGATATGATAAGGGGGACATAGATAGATAGAGTTTCTTATAGCATATTCGTAGGTAGTAGTACAATGTTGTGTAGATCACCATATATTGGTGATGGGTGCAATGTAGTTTAGTAGCTTCATTAATGGAGTGTTCATTTCCTCCATAGCTACGTTGTATTCATTTATGTTATTTCTATTTATAGCATACTTTAGTCATCTCACATATTTACTTTCTTTTATATTATTCTGCATCTTGTGATTGCTATGTCCCATTTCTCATTACATCAAAAGCTAACATTATCTTCCTCAAACTTTGGATATTAAGTCAAATGTTCTCCAAGAATTACATGAATCTCCTATGGATGGATGTTCAGGATTCTTGAAAATATACCGGCGAGTGAAGCAATACTTTTCTTAGAAAGAATTAAAAGTTGATGTGAAGACGTATGTGGTCAACTATGAGGTGTGTTAGTGTAACAAACATAAAATAGTTAAATCTTCTTTATTGTTACAACCCTTGCCTATCCATGATAGTTAATGGGAACACATATCCATGGATTTCATTGAGGACCTTAAATCCAAGGGTAAAATGGTTATCTTTGTGGTAATATATTGCCTTTCCAAGTATGCTCATTTATATGCATTACAACATCCCTATATAACAAGTAAGGTGGCAAAGGTATTTCTTGATTATGTTTTTAGATTTTTTGGTATACCCAAAACCATTTTGAGTGATTATGACCTTGTATTCACTAGTAAATTTTGAAAAGCATTGTTTTATCTTAGTGGTATCAAGTTGAGTATGTCCTCTTCCTATCATCCTTAGTCAGATGGTTAGATAAATATTGTTAATAAAATGTTTGGGTACTTGCCTCTATAGTTTTGCATAAGATAAGCAATATCACTAGGTTCATTAGCCCTTATTAGCTGAATAGTGACATAATACTTGTTGTCATTTATCCCTCAAGTTATCTCCATTTGAAGCATTTATAGTCAAAGACCTCCATGAATGAAAATCAATGTTCCATGATCCTCCAAAGTTACCCACATAATGATTTTTTATAGCATTGACAACATGTGCATCATCTTCTTAAAGATAATTTGATCCCAGGTCCAAAACCACATGAAGCAACAATAGGATTCATATTATTCGAAATGACAATGCACTCATCTTCGTTGGTAAACTTCCTCCCAAATTCATAATTTATTTTCTCCTTGAGATCCAACAACTAGGCTAACAAGCTTCACTTATGACTCTATCAAACCCTTGACTAACCACCTTGGTTACACCTAAATCACAGCCTAAGTGTATTGTTCCAGCAAGTCATATGCTAGCCTTGTCTACTCCAAAGTTGAAAGTTATCATAAAAAATATGACAAATAAGGTCACAATAATGGAGTAATAGAATTTTGAAATAAGGTATGATGGATATCAACCAAGAATATTCCTCTACATCTCAAGAGATCAAGGAGCTTCAACTATCAATATTTTTGGAAATCAAGTTGCTATTGCCGGAAGTCATTAGGAGGAAACATCCATTGTATGGGAAGACTATTGGTGCTTATCTTACAATGATACTCATAATGCCAACACCTACATGATCTATCAAGTCAATGCCAGTTGGTTGCAACCTAAAATTTGACTAAAAAAAAAAGAAAACATAAGTTAGTAGAGTTATATGATAAAATAAAACACTCAAACTTATTGCAGCTAAAGTCTCACCTCAGCCACATCCCTTCGAGCCTCAATGACTGCAACTTTTTTCTTATCAGAATCCCATTAGTTATAATATGCTTGGGCTTCAACATTAATATTCTCCATTCTATTCAACATAATGTTCAAAACTTCATCATCATACAAAAGAGTAGATTTCACTGAGCCTAATCTAGCTTGATCTAACAGACCACCAAGATTTTCTGGTTTGTTTTTTACTAGAGAAAAAATTACTTCTTTTTTAGAAATTTTTTTATATCGAGCATTACGCTCCTTTATAAGGAACTTGGCCCAAAATTCCCACTCCTTCATCTCATATAAATCTTGAAGCACCATCCATTTGATGGTTGCTTCACAATTATCATCCATTAAAATGTTTTCATCAAAATTGATGTTGTCATCCTTAGTTTGAGGATGAGGAACATTGGTCTGAGAAGCTGATGATAATGTTTTTTGAGCTACAGGGGCTTGTCTTAAATGCAATGCATCCATTCCCCTAAACCGTGAGACACCAACCATTATTTTATCCTTGATTTTTGAATTGGAGAAGATGAGAAAGAAAAATCCCTTTGAAAGAAAAATCATAGAGTAGTTGAATTCAGTCCCCACTTCCACTTGATCCAATTTTGAATCTCCAAAATAATCGATTAGTATTTGTAGAACTTATATATTAACCCTCTACTTTAAAGAGCCATTATTTCTTCCTCGATCACCTCATCCTTGATAATCAAATTTTTGTAATATTTGCAACTTGTTTAGGGGTTTCCATAGATTTTTCTTCCTCTTGTCTTTAACTAGGGCATCCATACTTATGACTAGCACATCCTTACTTCTAGTTAGAACTTTCAAAAATGACTTTCCTACCATGCTACCTAGATTTTCTTCATAAGAATCCTATATTTTTTTAATATCCCAAAACCTTACTTCAAGTTTGAAATTAAAAAAATATCTTTTCTACCATGTTACCTTGATTTTTTTCATAAGAGTCCTATATTATTTTAAAATATTCCCAAATATTTAGAACAAGAAAATATCACATTTACTCCTTGTGTGTACTTGCTTCGTGCTCATACTTTTTTCCTCCTTACAGTCACACTGTATGTTTACTTTCTAAAATAAAAAAAAATGAAACTCACTCTCATCTCTACAATCATATAATTTTATATTTTAAATTACAATCTATTAATTAATATATTTTAAAATTACAATATTACAAGTCATTTCAATCTTTTGCAAGATCAAATTTATTAAAAAGGAAGTAACAAATAAGTCATAAAATCTTAGAAAATATAAAAAAGATAATATTAGAAAAACCTAAATTCAAACCGTACTTACAATTTAAAAAAAAATTAATATATATTTAAAATTAATTTAATTTTAAAAATAAATATTTGATGCTAAACCCAACTTATAAAATATTTCTTTTATCAACTATTCAACACACAGTGTTCATTGGTGCACCCATAAAGGTGGTTGGTGGCAGTTTTTGTGAAAGTTCCACTAAACATATTAAAATTGAAATTTTAACTTTGGTTCTCTTATACATCATAAAAATCACTTATTTCTACATGATAATACACGTTATATATGTTAAAAAACAAAAACCTTAGTTTTTTTATACACTCACTTCTTGCTTTCCCTTTCTTCTCAAATTATCTTTATGATTTTCAACTATATTCTTTTAGTAGGCGCTTATTTTAAGCATCTTAATTATTTGATTTTCAAATTTAAAATTTAAAATTTAAAATTTACAAGATTTTCAAATTTAAAATTTACCAATATATTTTAGATTTTTAATATGAGCTACCAATGTTCAAATCTCAACTAAACCAACTTTCAAATCTCAACTAGATTAAACCAATGTTTAACAACATTAAATAGGTTATTTAACTAGATGTAAGTTGATGTGAAAAAAGAAAAAACAACTCTTTTAAAAACCTATTTAAAAATATTAAAATAAATAAATACTATTTATCATTTTATCTAAAAGTCAAAATTTTATACAATTTTACACTATCATTACATTAAAAAAATACTTATATCAAATAAGCTACTTACTAAATATAAATTGATGTGAAAAAGAAAAATAACAATTTTAAAAACCTATTTAAAAGTATTAAAATAGATAAATAAAATCTATTATTTTAAAATTTTACACAATATCACACTACCATTACATTAAAAAAAAACTTATATCGACAAGGGTCATAATGATTCGAGGATAACAACATACGGGAGCTGCTCTCGGTCACTTTTAATTTTGTCTCTATTTGGATACTTGCGCACTGGATATAATGTGACGAACTAAAGCATTCCAGGTCCCTTAATTCTCTTTAAAAAAAATGTGTTACCATAAATTATTCACAGAAGCAATTTCCATTTTAGGCGATAAACTCTGGCTATTGGGGGTTTGAATACCGACCTCAGTCGTGACCTCAGGTCTGTCTAGTGTCAGTACCATCTCACAAAGGAAACCAATAAGCCAGTTTCAGCAGAAGTTAGCTTCGTCTTCTAGTTTTTGATTCGTGAAAGTTTTGAATCTTTTTAATTGATGAGAAGGTTTTAAAATGAATCCAAAACCTTTTACATTAGTAGTTCTTCAAAGTACCAATAACAAGCAAACCACAACCCAATAACAGCGAAAACCACAGTACCAATAACAACCAAAACACAACCCAATAACAGCCAAAACACAAGGGAACAGAGGGAACAGCCAAAACACAACGGAATAGAGGGACCCGAGAGATCACCTCGAGGAAGCACAAAAGGGCAACAGCCAGAGAACGGGTGTCTCAGATAGAAACCAACAAGAGGAGGAGCAGGGAACCCATTACAACTCATAAAACAGGGGAACGCCTATTAGTTTGATCTTTTTTCCACAACTACAGGAAGCCCATTTTCCATTTTGGCACTGAGCGAGACAATGAACTTGGGATTCAAATTGGGGTCTACCTTGATGCGAAATTCCTCCATGACGCTCGCTGCGATGCATTTCATTTGAATAAACGCCATTTCTTTTCCCAAGCAAATTCGAGGCCCCGCCTGAAACACCGGATACTTGAAAGAAGTCTCTGAAACGAACACGGCCGATCCGTTCTTATCCTCTTTCAGCCATCTTTCCGGCTTGAATTCCAGCCCTGCTCTCCATCCGTCCCATCGCATACGGGTGATAAGTCACGCGCGTCCCCTTGTTCACCACCGTTCCGTCCGGCAGCACATCCTGTTCCGACGCCTCTTTTGTGTCAGACGGCACCGGCGGATACAGCCTCATAGATTCGCAGATACTTCATCTCTCTCAATTCTTCATAACAGAACCCCGAAGCCTCCTTTTCTGCTCGGCTATTTCTCCATTAATTCCTTCTTCGACCTGAGGATGAGAGGACAGCAGCCAGAAAAACCACGTGAGCGCCGCAGACGTCGTGTCTCTCCCCGCCAAGATAAAGCTTATGACAATATCTCTAAGAAAATGGTCGTGCGAGTCTTTTTCCGCGACACCTAGAAATCTGGACAAGAGGTCTTGATCGCCGCCGGACTTATCATCCTCCTTTCTTTTGCGGATAACCTCTTCGGCGAAACCGTGAACTCGCTGGATTGCGTGCCGTAATGTCTTCTCGGAACCGAGGTTTAACATCCGTTTTACCCTCCAGCCAGAGGGCAGGACGTCGTTGAACCTTCGCACGATCAAAGCGGTGGCGACTTCGAAGTTCTCCGCGAACTCCGAGACTGGGAGCGAAATATCGAGGCAACCGGGGTCGGTTCCAAAGGCTACTTTGCATATGTTGTCGAAGGCAAATCTCTGCAACACGTCCTGCATATCCAACCGGCTGCCAGCGGCGGCGGCTTTTCTGAGGAGCGGCAGGAGGCGGTCGGTGACCTCGCCGTGAACGGAGTCGTGAATGAAGTCGCGCAAGGACTTGGTGCTAAACTCGAAGCTGGCGATTCGCCTCTGCAATTTCCAGTTCTCACCGTCGGCGTTGAAGATCCCTCTTCCTAAGAGATCGTGTAAGACTAACGAGAACAAATCGCCCTTGGGATAAATTTCGAAGCGCGTCTTCAATATGTGCTCTACGTTGGCGGGATTGGCAGTGATAACCGCCCTTCTGCCGCCCAGCCGGTCGAGCTTGATGGTGTGGGAGGGCGCCATTTTCAGAAGCTCCGTAAACCATTGGGGAAGCCGTCTTCGATTTTTCAAGAAGGAAAACAACGAACCCACGATGGGATATGACGGTGGCACGGCCTTATTACCCTCTTTCCGGCTTACTCGGATGTAGAAAATAGAGACGCAAATCAAGGCAAGAAGAGCAGGAAAAGTGAAAACATTTAGAATGTCCATAGAGGATAAGGAAGAAGATCTCTCTATCCAGGAAGAAGACTTTCACAGTTATTACCTAGAAGGAAATATGTAGGTGATTTTCTTTGTTCTGGGACTGCAGCACGGTGTGGATTTATAGTACTATTTGGAGGCAGCACGAACGTGTCCAACGGTTGAATTCAAGGGCTAAAAACGTAACATTAACAGACAATGATTTTTGCAGGTCTGATAAGTCGAGTTGAAAAACACGTATGTCCTTAAACGTGTCTGGTGGCACCTAACGTGTGACGTAAGCGCTGGGACCATGCATGACGTGAGGGCTGGAAATTTATAAAAAAGAAAAATTTAACGGAGTTACAGGTGACCTGAGTTACCTCTGGAGAACATGGGAGCACTGTGAGTCTCCCACTAGATTTGAATTCAAATCTAAATAATATATATATATATATATATATATATATATATATATATATATATTTTTTTTTTTTTTTTGTTTTTTTTTTTGTTAAAAATTAGTTTGTTTCTAAATTCATTGTTCAGTAAAAATAAAAGTAGTAGTCACATAAAAGAAAATTCCAGGATATGAATTTTCCACTATTCCAAACTGGAATAGAGGTACAAACCCTCCATCCAATTATGTAGATTTCTTTATTTTTGTTAAAAATAAGTAATAACAAAATATTGCTGTGATGGAATTTCACATCAATTTAGTTATTAATTTACAAATGAATTACCTAACGCATCAATTTAGCTATTAATTTACAAATGAATTACCTTTCACGTTTGGACTACCTAACACATCAATTTGGCTATTAATTTACAAATGAATTACCTTTCACGTTTGGACTACTAAGCTACATCCACATATAGCGTAGGGACGAATATAATCCCATTAATAATTGATGTACCTTGTCCCATTCATAAAAAAGTAAAAAAGTAGTACAGACAATGATAACAGTAGTTTCCCACACCAATCAACAATCAACTCAAATGTTTAGAATAGTATTATACTCATAAAATAAAATATAAATTTTGTAAAGGGATAACTGTGTGGTTATGGCTTTGAGTATTTTTTAGAAACGTAAATTCAAATCACAAAGCGAATTTGTGTATAAAAATAAAATAAAATAATAGCCAATGCAAATGGAAAATTTTCTTTAAAGAAAAGGACAGTGGGCCTTACATTTTACCTCTGTTTTGGTTAAGATTTTAGGATAATTTGATTAAAAATAACAGTGTGGATGTGGTCTACAGGCAAAGACGTCACTTGCATTATCACTGATGTGATCTGTATAAAAAATATTACTCAACAAAAATATTTAAGTAACATTAAGATGATGTTTCAACAAAGATGCCCCTGTCCACATTTAAATAAATACATAAATTAAATAGTTCTAGAATCGTACGCGCACATAAGTCCAATTTACATAAATTAAGTTTATATAAACTAATAATAATAATTTGCCTCCATTCAACAACCTTAGTGGCTGCTTAATAATGCGTAGCTTTGCGTTTTTATTATTATTATCGATAGGTCCAAGTCGTATGGAAGGAAGTGCCAATAAGAATCCATCAATTTATTATTTTTAATTGAAAGAGATTCCTTCAATAATGGTTCTACTCATTATCAAAGTTTTAAAGTCTACTTAAAATAAAATATTTGAACCTACGCATATCATTGAGAGTAAAATATTTGAACCGTCTAAGAGCACTAATTTGCCTTTGTTTTTTGTTTGATAGAAGATGTTACAACCACATTATTTTATAGTTTATACATGAATTTGGTTACAATTATATTATTTTAGTAACTATTATATAGATTTGAGCTTAGTTACCATTATATTATTTTAGTAACTAGCACATAAATTTGGTTACAACTATATTATTTTAGTAGTTTGCACATAGGTTTGGTTTCAACTATACTATTTTAATAGTTTGCACATTCATTGAACCTGTTCCACTTAATTTACCTTTATTATTTCTTCAATATTTTATTCTCACCTTAATATTCTAAAAATTAATATCATTCTAACTTGGTGCGCTCTCCACTGACAATGTCACTCTCAATAACTCTCAATATAGCCAATAAAAGATATAAAAGTGCTCCCTCCCTTGTTTTCTTTAAATTCACGAAGACAAAGATATAAATATGCTTATGCTTCTTCATTTATTTTGGCACAAATTTCATCGACTTTATTTTGACTTTTATAAGTAAATAAACTAAAACCATTATTAATGAGTTTGTAACATTAGGTATACTATTAATTTAATTAGTTATATGGAATTGAAATGATTTTTTTTTGGATGAAAAAGCCATTATAGTAATAAAATAATGTTTAATCATATAAAAAAGGGTGGGTAGGATTAGCACACCTTGTAAACCAATACATTAACCACTATGGTTAAGGGTATATAAGAGTGTCAGAAACAGCCCACAAACTACCAATAACAACTGTCAAAACAATATTAAATATGCATTCGAAAAGAAATAAGCCAAAAAATTACTGCCACCTGGAAGGGGAAGGAAGATGCGCATGACTCATAATGTTGGGTGCATTCCCCCAATGATCCATGAGGGTACGCATGTACTGCAGCTCCACCTGTACTTTTTTAACCTGTACTTGAATCTGTAACCAGACAATCAAAGAATATATCATATTTATCGATATGAGAGAAGACATGTCCAACATCTTCTTGAGAAAAAATAGCTCTATTTCGGGACTTCCATAGATAAAACAAGGTACCATTTCTAAAAATATTCCAAACAACATCCAAGTTGAAGGAAAAAACAATAGGGTCACCCAAAATAGCATGCACCCAAGTAAAATCCTCCTGCATAAAAGGTCTGAAAATTTCAAGAAGCCACTCCCAAGTCGATCGAGCCCGATCACAAGACCAAAAAACATGCGATGAAATCTTTTGCTTGTCCACATACCGAGGAAAATGAGATTATGAACACCCGGATGCTTGAGCCTACTGCCAACAGGTAACCCTTGATGTAAGAGACTCCAAGCAAAAAAACTCTGTTTAGGTTCAATATAAGTATCCCAAGCAATCCGAAACCTCTTATTCCATTGGAAGGGAAGAGAGACTAAATTCCATCTCAGAGTGAGCTTATCAACCATTGGAACTTGTGGGGTGAGCCATTTGTAACCAAGATGAGCTTTATATTGCAAAACAGGAAGCTCCCCAGGCCAACACCAATCTGACCACCAAGGTTTTTGAAAATGCTTATGTAGTTTGCTCCAAATAGAAAACAAAATACTATCAATAACCACCTCATAAGTGTCTCTATCACTAGGATTTAAATTGTGAATTTGACGAAAACTTTCCCAGGGTATCCAACACCTGGCATGTCGGGAGAAGAAATCAAAAATGGAAGCAATACCACGCTTATAGAACCT
The DNA here is from genome assembly GCA_028583015.1 of Wollemia nobilis. Classification (NCBI taxonomy): domain Eukaryota; kingdom Viridiplantae; phylum Streptophyta; class Pinopsida; order Araucariales; family Araucariaceae; genus Wollemia; species Wollemia nobilis. The sequence goes on along the minus strand of JAQPPZ010000755.1, from coordinate 2,932,542 downwards.
CTACGCTCTGACCCACTGCACCAGAGCTAGGGGAGAACCTTGCCAAGTGATAACAGGAGACCACCAAATATTCATGGAAGACAAAGAGGCGCCTGCTTTGCGAAAACTCCCTTTCCAACTAAGCCAGGGTTTGAAGGCCTCCCAGGCTTTCCAAATACTCTGAATGACAAAAGAACCTTTAACTTTAATAGGGACAGGGCAGTAAGAATGGATTGCAATCCCACCCCTTTCCAAATGTTCTTCCCTTGTAAGGTCATTATTATATGGTAGTATTATAATACTTGGCAATTATGCATGTATCACTTGGTAAGATTCTATTTGATAACATTGAATATGTATTTTGATCCTTTTACTCACTTTTTTGGATAACATTATTAACTTATTTGTTAAGGCCTTTGGAAGTATTGTGTAAGGATCAAATGTTGCTAAACAATGTAAAACATTCTTATAGATCATCTATGCTAAATATCAAAACTATTAAGAATTAAAAAAAGTTAATTGAAGCTATAACAATTAATAAAAAAATATTAAAACCTATTTTTATTAAAATTGAGTTTGCTAAACTTAGTTTTTATAGCTTTCCTTATAGTATTCTATTAAAAAATATATAACGATCCATAAATGATGGTTTTAATTTGTATTGTCAAGTAATAAATCAAATCCTATGTAAAACCAAAACTAAATAAAAATCTAAAATTAATTTGAAGTGAAAATGTTGCTCTTAGAGAGTTGAAAAGAGTTAGAAAGCAGAATTCAAGACTAAAGGTTCAAGTTCAAGAACATGACGAAATAAAAGAAAAGCTTCTACAAGACCTCATAAAATCAAAAGCTAAGACACAAATATTTAGAAAGGTCATGGTTGAAAAGTTAGAAGCAAAAGAGTTAGAGTGTGAAAGATTAGAACATGAAGTGGTATCTCTAAGGATGAAAGTGAAAGATTCTAAGGATAAGCTAAACAGGTTTGGAAAATTTTCAAAAAATTTGGATAAAATTATCAATGCACAAAGATCTTCATTTATCAAAACAAGACTTGGTTTTGAAGAAGGACAAGGGAAATAAGAAGAAGGGTCAAGCTCAAGATCAACAAAATAGGAAGTTTTAGAGGAAGAGAGTGAAGAAGAAACTAAGACTTATATGGATAAGTTGAAGAATAAAAGCTTCACTAAGAAAAGAAACAATGCACAAACAAGAAACATGAATCATCACAGAGAAGACAAAGAAAGGGCTAAGAGACCAAAGGTTTCAAAACAAGATTTCTTCAAAGGACATTGTTTTTCATGTAATCGTTTTGGTTACAAAGCTATGCATTGTAGGATTCATGGAAAGAAGGATTATGGCCTCACTAAAAGGAATTTCAACTCATTCAAAGATGGATATTTCTATCAAGGGTATTGTTAATCATGTAATCACTTTGGGTATAAAGCGATCCACTATAGGGTTCATGATAGAAAGGATTATGGCTACGCCAAGAGGAACTTCAAATCATTTACACCTTCCAAGAACTGCAACATTAGGTGTTGCAAGTGCAATAATCTTGGGCATAAGGCCAAGTGGTGTAGAACAGAGTTTCCAAAACTACCAAAGTCAAGCAAGGACAAGGACACTAAAAAAGATCAAAAGGGTATGACTATAAAGGTGTTGAAAAATAAGGTTGAAAAAGAAGAAGAGAATTATATGTTGGTAGTATAATTACTCCCACCCCAAAATTAATCACCTCAAGGAAAGGATGTGGGAGGGAGTTGAGATAAGAGTCTTATCTTTAGCCCCAAAGGAGTCCCATTGTCATTGATTTCAAAGGGGGAGAGATTTGAGTAAGGGAGAGAGAATTAAGTTAGGGGGAGCAGATTTGGAATTCAGTGGTTGGAAATTTTTTTTTAGAAAGGGTTACCATAAATGACAAAGGGGAATATTGTTGGAAATTTTGAGTATATTGTGTTGTCATTGATGTCAAAGGATTGATGTCATAGGTTGATTACATTGGTTGTCATTGATGTCAAAGGAAAGATAGGTGAGAATAATCTTCAAAGGGTACATGAGGCAATGTGGAAGCAAGAAAAAGACAAGGTTCTTCATGGTTGTGTGACCAAGAAAAGACAAGGCATTCTCCGTGGTGGTATTTGCAAAGGAAAAATAAAAGGTTTAATTGATTTACCATGGTGGTACTTGCAAAGAAAAAAAGAAAATATTTCATGGTGGTAAAGGTTTAATTGATTTACCATGGTGGTACTTTCGAAGAAAAAAGGAAAATATTTCATAGTGGTAAAGACTTTATCTTAAGAAAAAGGCCCAAAGAAGAAAAAATAAATTAAAAAAAAATTAAAATTATCTAGATTTAAAATATTGTAATTATTAAAAATTAAATGGTAAGAGTCAAAGGTTAAGGTTGAAAATCAAATATTTCTCATGCACCGACGTCAAGGTCCAAAGTTAACATTTGCATATATAAGGTAGGTAAATTGAAATGCTAAGGTGAAAAAAAAGAAATTTGAAAATTGTGCGCCTTCATGATTCGTTTGTTTGCGGTAGATTAGGAGAAGAATACAAGGGAAAGGTTCATATTTCGAGGTAGAGCGCATGGAAAAGTAGAAGGGCAATGACTGTTGGTTCCATCTGGGCAGCTAGCCCAAATGGTAGAACCCCCGATGCTAAGGAGTGGCAAAGGGGAGGGCTCGAGTTCGAGACACAACGAAGGTAGTGTGATAGAGTTTTTGATGCGTGAAGGTTTTCGTGTCGAAAATCATGCATAATATGGAGTGCATGCACTTTAATTTCTGTGTGGGTGGCTAGCCCATGTGGTGGCCTAGCCAGAGCTAAGGCACGGGCCAACAAGCAACGTAGGTTTGAATTGCAGTGACGATAGCAAGTGGCAAAATTTTTTTGTAAAATAAATTGTTGCTAAAGTCCAAGGTATGCGCCTGCTTAGGGAGTCATAAGGTCATCATTTTGTTTTTAATTTTTGGAATAAAAGGGACTTCGTGGAGTTTTAATTTTTTGAATTAAAATGGGGATAACGTGGAGTTTATAATTCAGATTGTTAGTGTTATGTGTGGTACATAAAATTAAGTGATGTTATAATGGTCATGTTGGAAATTTGAAGTGCATTGAAATATTTTATTTCAAGTAGGAGGTATAAGGTGTATATGAAAATTTCATGTGTGTAATTTGTGGCTTTGTTGTGTTGAATATTATTTTGCAATATTAGGAGTAATAAGGTGTGATAAGTTTCTTGACATCTTATTGTAATTCTTGCATGGTGAAAGGAAAATATGAAAGGTTTTGTTGAGTATTAATGCTTTATCTTTTGAGAACAAAATAACTATTGAACATCATTTTTAGATTTCATTGTGCACATCCTTTTGAAAAGAAAGTTCATGTGGAAGTTTTGAGAAAGTACCTTGCTATCTAACCCTTGAAGTGGCACAAGAAAGATTGGTTGTTTGTGAGACAGGTTCTTGAGGACATTTCTTCATCAAAGCAAATTAAGAGGTATGAGGACATTACTCACTATTTGAGGTGTTTAGTTGGGCATATATTTTGATGTTATAAGGAGGAGATATAAGGATTAAGTTCATGTGCATGGTTGGAAATATTTGAGATAGGATTTGTGCTTCATTGTTTGAACTCCATTGTTGAATGAGATTGGATACATTTGAGCTAGGGTTTGTGAAACAAATTGTGCATCCTAGTTGAAAGAAATTGGAAACAATTGTGTTAGGGTTTGTGAATAAATTGTGCTTCATTGTTTGAGTGGATTTTGTGAAGCTCTTGGGTATTGGTTTGAGTTATATTGAAAGTGAATGTGCAAGAGTTGAAAATCATATATGTGAAGCAAAGTTATACACCAGTTTGATTTGATTTGAAAGGAATTTTGGAAGAGGTAGATATTGGATTAGATGAAAGTAAGATTTGTGAATGTCAAGAACATATTGGGTATTTGATAGTACATATTATTATCTATATGTTCTAGAGGTTAAACAAATTCTAAGTATAATATGTCTATTTGAAGAAAGCTTTTCTAAAAGAGATATAAGCTTTTTTTGTATGCAAGATTTGGAAATATTTGAAGCAACATTGAGCTAGATTTGAGCAAGTCTTTTGAGAAGGCTTGAAGGCAGATTGGAGCAAGTCTTTTGAAGAGGCTTGAAGGTGTATTTGAGCAAGTATTTTGAGAAGGCTTGAAGGTAGATTTGAGCAAGTCTTGTGAAGATACTTGAAGTAGCATTGGGTAGATTTGAGCAAGTCTTGTGAGAAGACTTCAAACAGGTTTAAGGTAAATTTGGGCAAGTATTTTGAGAAGGCTTGAAGGTATATTTGAGTAATTCTTGTGAAAAGAATTGAAGCAGTATTGAGATAGATTTGAGCAAGTATTGTGAAAAAACTTGGGACGGAGTTGAATATATTTGTGAGCAGAATTAAAGCAAATTTGTGCATGTAACATGTGCGAATTTGGACAAAATTATGAGCAGAGTTGGAGAAGATTTGTGCTAGCCTTGTAACGAGGTTTGGTGTAGATTTGAGGTAGATATTTGTGAGTAGAGTTGGAGCAAATTTATGCTAGCCTTGTAACGAGGTTTGGTGCAGATTTGAGAATAGGATTTGTGAGCAGAGTTGGAGAAGATTTGTGCTAGCCTTGTAACAAGGTTTGGTGCATATTTGAGCTAGAGTTGAGAGTAGTCTTTGGAGAAAACTAGAGCAAAGGGGATAGAGTTCTCCTATGGAGAGAGATTCACAAACCATAGTAAAGGGGATAGAGTTATCCTATGGAGAAAGATCCACAAACCAGAGCAAATGGGATAGAGTTCTCCTATGGAGAAGATCCATAAACCAAAGCAAAGAGGACAAAGTTCTTCTGTGGAGAGAGATCCACAAACCATAGCATTGGGATTGATATCTCCTTTGTATAGAGGTCCATAAACATTGTAATAGGGAATTGATTCCCAAGATATGTTTTGAGAAAATTTAGAAGAAATATTTTCTCCGTGGACGTAACCCACATTGGGTGAACCACATTAAATTTATGTCTCTCATGTGTGTGATTACTGCTATTGATATTGCAATTGATAACATTGGATAGTATTATTTGGGAAAGAAAAGTAAAATTTGATCTTATACTGTTCACCCCCCTCTCAATATAAGCTTGTGTTCTTCAAGATTTACCTTACTAGGTCATGTAGAAATGTCGTTTTGAGCCTTTGATTTTTCTTTCGAACTCTAGGATGGTTTCCTTCTTAAAGCATCATAAGTCATATCCACATAAGAGGTAAAAATATTGTTTTACCCCATTTCTTATTATGTGTTTGTACTGTAGAAAACATGTCTTGTTTCTTTCAAATAACACTTAAAACTTTCAATTTGGAGAGATTATGATCTCATACTGCTCAAAGTTCTAAAAAAATGTAGATGTTTGGATTAGAGAAAGACTTTCATTCTTTAAATGGTTGCACACATGAAACTTGAATTCAAATTACTACATTTGATATGTCTTTCCTACTTTGTCTTAGTGCTATTTTTATCAGAAGAGCACAATATCTTTCTTCAAGGAGAAGGATCATGCTTTTATCCATGATATAAATACCAATATAGCTAAGAGAGTGTGTATTAAGGTATTTGGATACAATATGGTTGGGTTCGAATAATTGTAAGAAGTATTTTTTGAGACAATGTCTTTTGTGCATCTGTGTTTAAGAGGAGAATCTAAAAATTTGAAAGACTTGCTTCAATATCAATAGTTGTTATAGTGTGGCGATATGCACTATGGATAAGAGATAGAAATGCATGAGATATAATCATGTTAAATTTTTATTTTTCTATAAGAGACCAAATGAATTGTCTTTTATGAAAGCACCGACACTTTTTCCATGATTGCATGTGGTGGCAAGTTGGACAATAGTACATTTTTTTGAAGAGTGATATTGTGTGTTCAAACTATGTGCTATTGTTTCTTTTTTTGTTGCTCCTAGGAAACATGTTGTGTAGAGGGGAGTTGCATTCCCCTCCCAACAGTTCACTTGGAGACATGATCATCATGATGTGCTTATGTGGGAGACACCATGGTTTGAATCTCTCCAATGCACCTTGACTATTTTGTAAACAAGGGTAAATTTATGAATGACATGGAGACTGATGTGGTCACTTCCAATGCCATGAATATTCACTTTTTACCTATTTGTATCCATCCAACCAATGATAAAATGATAAATATCAGAATTCTAGACAAGTAAGAAACACAATGGTGCTTAGGTAGAAAAAAATCAATGGAGGAAACTAGCAAATCAAATAATTGCAAGTGGAAATTTATAATTAGTTATTAAATATCTAAGGTTTGGGATTTTAATTTTTCCTTTTTTGAGGCCCATTAGGGCAAAACTTTTGGAGGCCATAACTTTTGCATATGGAAGTATTTTTAGCTCTTTGCATTAGTGTTATCAGTTCAAGAACTTGTTACAATGTTAGGGGTTAAATTTTTTAAAGTGGATCCTCAAGTTTATGTTACTTGCCTCAACGGGTGAAATTATAACATATGATCAACTCAAATGATCAGTTTACTATGTAGTAAGAACTTGTGGTTCTCATTCAAGAGGAGAAAGTAGAAGGTCTTGATGAAGAAATCTACCAACATAATTGATGAGGATCAACATAGACATAATTTATTATTTAGTTGTTGTCATCCAAAAATATTGGTAAATTGATTATCGCAAACAACTTATTGTTAGTTCTTTTGATTTGTGCCAATCTTTAAAAATTGGTGATCTTGTAATATGGATATTTCAAATTCCTATTTAAGTTCTATTTTATGAATAAAAATAAATCTAGATTTTGAACCTATTTTATTGGTATCAAAAAACCTGCTGACTTATGAAGGAATTTTTTCTATGAGGAAAATTCCCCTTCCCCATATTTTTCCATAACTAGATACCTTTAATGGAGAAATTCCATGGTTGCTCCTAAAGCTTGAATGCTTGGCACCATGACATGGATGTTTACCTCTATTGAAAATAAGGTATGTTGAGCCATATATAGGAGTGACCAATAGAAGATCTATTAAACCCCCTGGACCACACGTGGTATTTTTCTTGCTACTCCATCAGATTTCCTCATGGAGGAGGTGATCATGACTATCGTCACTCTTCCAATTTACATAGAAATTTTAGTTTATGTATGGCCATGAAACCATGGCAAGGCACAAGGATCCGAAGCCCATTCAAAGACTTTGTCCCCCTACTCACATCGATGCTGCCACTGTTTTTTGGTCACCAATAGTGGAATAACATTGTGAGCTCTCTCCTTAACGACAAGGGGGAAAATTCCCTATCAGAATGACCACATCATGGCTTGGGAGATAGATCTAGGAAAGTCTATGTTGCTATTATTTGAAGTACATGTCATTGATATTTTGTTCCATTTGATTGAGTAAGCAAGGTTGCAGCAGTTACACGAGGAGCAGTGAATTTTTATTATTGTTGAAATTCATCATCCACCGAGAGAAGACTAGATTCATTTGTTTTATTTTGAGTGATGATGTTGATTTTCATGTTGAGTGATTGTTCTTCCTTCCCTGTTGATCAATTTTTTCTACCATTGATTTTGAGCTTTGTATCTACTGCTTGTCCACAATGACCAATCTCTTCTCAATGATGACACATAATGCATTTTCTTCATTGACAAGATAGACATCAAAGGTTTCTCGTGAAGTACTGGATAGTGTAGCATGGTTGTATCACATTTTAGACCAAATCTCAGACTTGGTAGTGAATACGTCATCCCTAAAATTGGTATGGACCTTGGGGTTGATAAACCAGTGATTGCAATCTCAAAATGTTGTCAATCAATTTTTCATGCTCACACAGAACAATGCATGACAAGAGGAATTCATATATGATTCTACTTATTATGGTTGATCAAACATGCAACAACGAAGTCCATGTTTCCACTTGCAAATAACCCAATGTGGATTTTTCCCTAGATGATTTGATCGTGATGGAGATCCTATCAGTATTGAAGCTAGCCACTGTTATATCCAATATTGAGGGACTCTCCCAAGGAGCCACATCCAGGTCGTATACAGATATTGATGCAACATGCAAAGAGGGGACCCTTGTGATCATCAAATCTACTATACCATGATCACATCAGAGCACTCGATGGTCGATAAGAAATTATAAGAGTGACACATCCATCGAGCAACAAATCCATGTCATATGAACCTTTAATTTGGATCTTCCATCCATCTTTCATGGTGTTAGCTCATAACAACCAAATTGATAGAGCCATGTGAATGAGGGTTTTACACATGGTGAATGCATTTTGTGGGAGGTATTTAACTATTTTTTGTGTTATTATCCCACCTTGGTGGTAGTAACAACCCTTTTGTCATATAAAATGAATTCGAGAGGCTAATATAAAGAGTTAGCGTATCCAATGTGTTTGAAGCACCAATTTAAATTGTTTGTATGGCTACCGCTCCACGACAAGGATTTGACGTTGAAAGGCAAGAAAATTTCTCATGAAACGTTGATGGCTTTGGTTCACACACAATTGTCTTTGGAAAGGAGCAGACCATTTGGTGCCTATGGATGCATAGGATGAATTACCATTTGGCTCCCAAATATTTTTGACGCCCATGCCCTTTTCATAAGGGTTCCATATTTTTTTAGCAAGGGCCAATGTTTCATAGTTTTGATTATTGAAATTAATCAAATTTATTCAAAATTAATTAAATTATAATCAACATTAATTAATTAGTTTTCTTTGTTGCATCTTCTAATCAATTACTTAGAAATTATTAATTGATTTCTTCCACAATTAAAGTGCATCTAGTCCTAGTGTGGACTTTATTTTTATTTTTTTTATTGGTTGAAAGGGTGTTGAAAGGTCCCTGAACCTTGTACAAGTGTTTTTTACATGTTTTCCAAACCGACCGAGGAGGCCCAAGAGCTAAAGATCAAAGAAAAAGCAAAACACCACAAGAGGAAAGGTGTCGCGATATCGCGACCAGTTGCGTTTTTGCGGCCCACAACATAGGGAAAAAGCAAGGAGGAAAAGGTATCGCGATATCATGACATGTTGCACCGTTGCAGCCAAAAGAGGAAGAGATGTCGTGAAATCGCGACAAGAAGCAGCATCGCGGCCGAAGGAGAGAAAGTGTCGCGATATCGCGACATGTTGCAAGGTTGCTGCCAGAAGAGAAGAAGTGTCGTGATATCGCGACATGTTGCAAGGTTGCTGCCAGAAGAGAAGAAGTGTCACGAAATCGCGACATGTTGCATCGTCGAGGCCAAAGAAGAAAATATGTCGCGATATCGCGACATGTTACATTGTCGCGGCCAAAGGGAAAAATGTGTCGCGATATCGCGACATGTTGCATTATCGCGGCCAAAGAGAAAAAGTGTCGCGATATCGCGACATGTTGCATTATCGCGGCCGAAGAGAAAAGGTGTCGCGATATCGCGACATGTTGCGTCATCGAGGCCGAAGAGAAAAAGAGTCGCGATATCGCGACATGTTGCGTCATCACGGTCGAAGAGAAAAGATGTCGCGATATCGCGACATGCTGCATCATCACGATCGAAGAAGAAAAAGTGTCGCGACATCGCGACATGTTGCAAAATCGCGATCGAAGAGAAAAAGTGTCGCGATATCGTGACATGTTGCAAAATTGTGGCCGAAGGAAAAAATGCCCCGATATCGTGACATGTTGCAAAATCGCAGCCGAAGAGAAAAAATGTCGTGATATCGTGACATGTTGCAACATTGCAGCTGAAGAGAAAAAGTGTCACGATATCGCAACATGTTGCATCATCGCGGTCAAAGAGGAAAAGTGTCACGATATCGCGACATGTTGCAAAATCGTGGCCGAAGAGAAAAAGTGTCACGATATCGTGACATGTTGCAAAACCGTGACTGGACTTTATTTGGCTATAAGTTATTTGTATGATTTTTTAAAGTATTTATCTCCACTTGCAATTGTGGATCTATGAGGAGTTCAAATTATCCTCTTATTTATGCCTTGATAAAATTTATGGATTTGTAATAAGGAGTGCATGTTTGGTGGTACCCGACACTCCATTCTATGCCTTCTTGGATCTCAATGATTTGTGCCTTTTTCCTCTATTTTGTTGGCACTCTTCCTCCATTGACTATAATTCAGGATGGTCTTCAAGCTTTAGATAAACCATAGGTGGGATGGAATACCTAGTTTAGATCATGCTTAGTATGGCATATGACCGATGATTTTGAGGAGCATACAAATATTTGGAGAAGATTGAATAGTATTTTTGCAAGGTCATTTTAAGCATCATTTGCTTTTTGCACTTCCTTTGCAGGAGTTGTGGTGATCCCATTAGGGCTTCCTATTGAACCTTTTTGTACCATTTATTTTGCTTTTGGTACTCCCTTTTTTGGAGTTGTGGTGATCCCATTAGGGCTATTGTATCCAATCTCTCTCTTCTCTTCCTCATCAAGTTTGAGGATTTTTTTTTGGGCACTTGCACTTGATCTCTCCCACTTTCTTGTAAAAGCATTGGAGTCCAATGCTTCTATAGTGAGGAGGAATGATGAGGATCAACATAGGCATAGTTTATTTTTAGTTAGTTTATTATTTATTTGTTGGCATCCAAAAATGTAGATGAATTAATTATCGCAAACAACGTTTTGTTAGTTATTTTGATTTGTGTCAATCTTTAAAAATTGATGATCCTATAATCTGAGCATTTCAAATGCCTAATTAAGTTCTATTTAATAAATAAAAATGAATATGGATTTTGAATCTATTTCAATAATCAAGAAGCTTTTGACCTATTTTACTTCCTAATTAAGCCATAATTGCTTTTCCATATCAAGGAAGAGAACAAAATTATCAAGGTATGGTCAAAATTGCATGATTTATTTGGGAAAGTAAATACAACTAAAGTAAGTCATTCAAAATTAGGGTTTTTTTCTCTCAATTTAGTTTTATTTTATAACATTGAGGACTATATTATGGGACTCAAGTCAGTGAGAGTAGATGTTGCATATTTTGGAGGTAAAAAGAAAGATGATGCAGAATGTGTAAAAATTCTTCTTTCCAATGTCTTCCCTTCTTTTTAAATGTTGAATTTTATGGTTAATGTGATTCTTATGTTCTTGGAAACACAAAAAATTCTTTCTCTTGATCAACTTTTTTCCTCCTAATTCATTTTTAGGTAGCAATGAGAAATTGTGGTGGTACTTCACAAGTCCAGGCTCATGCAAAAGAATTCACACCTAAGGAGACTAATACCTAGAGCCTGGATAAGTCTTCAAAGAAATCAAATATCATTTATAGATATTGCAAGAATGAAGGACATTCAACTAAAAATTATTTGTTAAAATAAAGTATTGAAGCTAAGTTCCTAAACATGAGTGATCGTCTTCTAGATGATGAGGAAAATTCAAAAGTATTTTCCTCAGATACAAAGGTCTATTAGATATTCCATTATGTGGGGGAATTTATTATTGTCACTAGTGTCTTCTCTCCTTGGCTCCTCATTTCAAGTTATGTGGAGGTGTTGAAAGTGTAATCTGACTAATGTACAAGGCTAATATTGTATTATTTAATCTTGTATAGGGCTATGGACAATCATTATACAATTGTATTTAATTTATTGTATTATTTTGTTATGTAATACTTATGAGACATGGTTAAACCTATTTTATAACTTGTAATTAACCTAAAACCCTCTTTTTATTTCAGCTTAGGTTAAACTAGTTTATGCAAATGGGGTTTTGGTATTAGTATAAATACCCACCACCTCTTCATCCACTGTATTAGAGTGTTGTAGTTCTTATCTATTGAATTTGTACTCTAATTCATGGCCTAAAGTTGATATTGTGTGATGCATTGGATAGGCCTAAGGGCATTTCATTATGTAATGTATTTAATATTTTGTAATATTTTATTATGTAAGCCCACTGATCCATGGTTAACCTTGTCACAATTAGACCTAAGTTAAAATTTGTAACTAACCTAAAGTCCACTTATTATGTTGGCTTAGGTTAAAATTAATGATGCAATTGAGGATTTTGGTACTACTATAAATACCCCCTCATACTCCTCATTTAAGTTTTAAAGTGTTGTGTGATATTATCTATAGATAGTGATTACTTATGGTGCTTGCATGCGCCCATCATATCTTCCTCTCTTTTATCTTATGCAAACAAAGCAAACAAAAACAATGGAGAAGTATTGCTTTGAGTTCACCCATATTCTCACCTACACCCACCAGTTAAATCTAGTGGTGGTGTATCAACCTTTTAAAATAGTATTAAGGATAAAATTTGATAGGAAGTTGACATGTTTTATCCCTATACTCTCAGTAATGCTCAACATATAGCTTTGGCATCATAACAAAAACTCTAAAATTTAATTCCCCAACATATATGTGACTTCAACTCTCATCATCCTTATCACAATAATGTGTGTTTCCAAGGATTCTTTTGCTTTAGATATCATTCTCACCATCCTTGAGATCAGGCCTGTGGAGAACATTGTACCTTTAAGTGGAAGATGAATACCATTGGGGGGTCACTCTGAGGAAATGGTAAATACCACGAGTGATACAAGGGGTATTTTTAATATCAAGTTGAACCATCGATATATTGGTATCTTATAGAGGAGGGGTGTTTAAAATTCATGCATACCTAGATATAGATTCTATTGGTAAAAAAAGGGGTTGGAGAAGAGGGGGTGAGGGTTATATTTGAGTTGCATACCAAATATTTATATAATTTATAACATGAAATAGTTCTAAAATAGTAAAATATTTAATAAAACAAACCATGTAAAATTTGATTATAGTCACAACACTTGCTTCCTACTCACACTCACAACACTTGATTACTTTCTAAAATAAGAAAAATATGAGGCACGCTCCTAGATCACATTTTCTCTTGGCTCATACTTGGTTGTGGCTTGCAAGTTAATGAATTCTTTAATAATTTAATAATTAAATATCATGAATATTATAAATAAAACATAAAAGTAAGAATCAACTAAAAATTTATATGCTTGTAATATTTTTAATATTAAATAATATTAGATAATTTAAGATGGGATTATAAAAATTACATATATAATATTTTTCAATCCAAAAATATGTATTGAAAAGAAAGTCTTTGGTTTAATTTATTAAAATAATTTTTTCACGGTACTAATATGGCTTTGATTTGTTTACATGTTGTTCCCATCCTTGTGCTTCATATTATATTTTAGTAGGCTATATGTGCATTTTATTGGAGGCTACTCTCATTGTGCTCTCATAAAAATATCAAAATATTATAGTTGTTATTAGGTTAGTTAAATCATATTCAAGAAATATTCCCATAAATATTTTTATAGCTTGCCTTCATATTAAAGATATTTTTTTAGCTTTATTGAACCACTACTTTTCTCTTGTGAAAACTTTGGTATCATTTGAATTGTTAAGATGCAGAATCTCCATCAATCAATTACTTTTTAAATTAAAATTTCACCGAAATAGAGATCAAGGCTATAATTGGCTAAAAGTATAGCATTTCTATTTTTCCTACATAAATACGATGATATTTTGAAGATACTATTGTTGATAATAGATGGACATCAAGAATAATGATATTGATGATCCAATATTTCAATTAATTTTCTTTAACAAAATTAATGATAATTTGTGAATCCTCCTCAATTGAAATAGACTTCCATCATGTCTTAACGGTAATCTTAATCCCTATAAGAGGCTTCCTATCTCTATCTACATAGGCCATGAGAATATTTTTGTTAATTATTATGAAAAGCACCAACTCCATCAACTTTCCTAGTGTGCAACTATCAAAATTAAGTTTAATTAACCTATTTTTTGAGCATTTTATTTTATCATGTTGTTATAATAGAAAAGGCTTTTGCATCTTCATTTCAACTTAAAAAATGAACATCTCCTCAGTTTAAAAGTCATTCAAATTTTGACTGATTTAATCCATAGTGTGATATCACAAAAAAATTTAACTACAATTTTATTTAATTTTTTTGGGGAGGATTAAGTCATTCACCATACTCATTGAAGGTAACCAACAAATACCTTTATATTTTATCTTTACCAATAAAGAGATTTCAAAACTATTCAATATGAACATCAAATCTTGACCCTCTAAAACATCTATAATTATAGAAGTAACTTTTTATGCATTCCATATTTTAAGAAAGGTAGTTATAGAGTTATTAGATATCATTTATACGGGGGTGAAAGGTTCGATTTTATTGTTATTGTGTAGTATTGTCAATGTGTGTAAGAACAAAATCCACAGGAGATGTCTTTTATCATACAAGTATAATTATTTAATTTTTTTTTCAATATTATCTTGGTTGTCCTAGGGTTTCTGATAGTTTTTGTTCATTCTCGGGGAGCTTGTGTTGGCCTTCGTGTTGCACTTGCTCCGTTGGTGTTATTATGTTGGCTTCTCCTCCCCCAACTTCATTTGAGGCTGGCAATGAGAGGAATGGCTCCGGAGGTGAACAAACGACCTAGGAAATTTGTGCCCAAGATGTACCACGAGGTATTTTTGAACCTAATTTTGTGATTCCTCTGCATGAATTCAATCAAGCATGTTCTTGGTTTGAAAATAATACTCTTATAGGGTATTTTTTGGGTCGGATTCCCCCTAAGCATGTCCTTAGAAATTGGATTGAGAAGTATTGGCGTCCATATGGGATTCAAGTCGACCATGTCCAAAACTCTCTAAGGGTTTTTTCATTTCCAATTTGGTAGTCTTGACCAAGCCTAGAAGGTCCTCAATAAGGGTCCTAGTTACATTAATAGTTCACTACTCATTTTCCAGCCATGGAGCCGGGATTTCATGGTTTCTAATTTTGTTTTCCTGGTTGTGCCTATTTGGGTAGAACTCCCGGACCTCCCCACTCCATGCTGGCCCTTTCTAAAAAACTTGGTGTCCACCCTTGGTGAATTTATTTGTGATGAACCCTCTTGGTTCATGTCGATCTGCCCTAGTAGGAGAATGTGTATCAAGGTTGACCTAGCTAAAATCCTAAAGGAGTATATCGACATTCAGGTTGGTTCTACCCATATTCATCAACGGGTGGTGTATATCAACCTCCCTAATACATGTTACCATTGCCAGTCAGCCTCCCACCACATTAAGGATTGCCCCTTGATGGCTAAAAAATTCAAGGCCAAGGTGGCTACCCTAGAAGTTGGTGTTGTATTATCTCCCACTACCCAACACCCTCCTTCAAAATATGGTGAATGGACTGAGGTTTCATGCAAGAAAGGGAAAGGTAGCAAGCCCGCTCAGGCGGGGCACATAGTGGCCACATATGCTTAGGCCCTAGTGCCTAAGCCTCCCATGCAGCCGTTGGTTATGGAGTCAACCCCTATTCACTCTCCTCCTTTGGTCATCGAGTCTGTAGACCATGATGAAGGGATTCGGTCCACTGTACCCTTGGGTTCTCTAGACGAGGCAGGGGTTGAAGGAAGTTTCTCTCAAAATTTAGGACGACGGTCTCATAGCCCCTTGCGAGGTGAGCGGCTTGCTCATTTAGACAAGTGATGGAAAACTTCTCTCTCCTCCACCACCATGGATGCCTTCAAGAATAATCCCTATCACCTATTGTTGGATAATGCGACTGAGGCTAGTGGGGGTATGCAACTTGACTCTTTTTAATGTTGTTTCTATCCTAGAATGTGCATGGGTTGACGAATCTTGTTTGTCGTTACATGGTTCGAAATGATCTCACTACCTGTTCTAGTCTCTATGGTCATCCATATTTTGTGTGTCTACAAGAAGTCAAAGTGGTAGGTTTCAATTTGCAATCTACTTGTTCTATGTTATGTCCTGATAGTCAGATGTATGCTACCAACCACAATCACGGTAGTGGAGGTGCTATCATTTTGCTTAATAATAGGTGGGTGAGCAATTTTGTCACATGGGGTTCTGACCCCTCTCACCATGTGGTTTGGATTCTACTCAAATTTGGTGGTCTTTCCTTCGGGATTATTAATATTTACGCCTCTAATGAGGTCCAAGATAGATGTGCACTATGGAGATGGTGTGCTTTATCCTTACCTACCATAGTATGGTTGATGTGTGGTGATTTCAATATGGTTGAGAAGCCTTATGATAAAATGGGCCAACTTCCCAATAGGTGGGCCTCGGGAGAGCGACATGCTTGGTATTTTATGAAAAATAAACTAGGGGTCTTCGATCCCAATGGTTGTTTCTCTGCGGGTCAGTTTCCCGAGCATTTGTGGTTCACATGGTCTAATTTTTAGTCAAGCCCCGCAAGAGTTTTAAAAAGGTTGGATAGGGCTATGTTGTCAGACCAGCGTGAGTTTTATTTTTCTCGTCGGCTCCCTTCAGTCCCTTTTGTTGAAACCATTCTTGGTATGGTCTCATCCGATCATTCCCCCATAATGTTCTCTATTCATGTTTCCTCCACCCATCAATGGCCTACTCATGCTCAGTTTTTTCTTAACACTTATTTCTTGCAACATGAAACTATTATTTGTCACATCCAAAGGATCTAGAACATTGTACCCAAACCCAATGGAGATTTAGGATGGATTGAGTGGTGGAATGATGCCATTTTTTATACCACTACTCTGCTTAGAAGCCTGGGGAAGAAGGTGGCGCAGCTGCATCATCGCTCTAATACTGCTCTACGTAATGAGCTTGCACAGGCCTCCTTCCATCTTGAGGCCTCTCCTTTTGACTCCGCCATTCAAGCCCATGTCACTCAGCTCCAGCATGAGCTCAAAGTGGCTGAAGTGTACGAGGCTAGAGGGGCTCAGATTAAAGCCAAACTACATTGGCTCAAAGTGGGTGACCACATTTCTAAAGAGTTTTTCCAGAGGCTCCGACCTCCATGTCACTCCACTCAATTCAAAGCTTTAGTGGTTAATGGGGTTCGCACCACCTCTTTTCCTAAGATAGCAGCTGAATTTACACGACATTATTCTCATGTTTTTGCTGCTCAACCATACACCCCTGAACGAGAATTAGCCCTTCAATGTTACAAAGAGGTTATCCCAACTTGCCTCTCCCTAGCATAGCAGAATGAATGTGAATGACCCCTATCAGAGCAGGATCTTGCAGATGCCCTATTTCAAATGGCAGATGCAAAGGCCCCAGGGCTTGATGGCTTCCCCTATGAATTTTACAAAACTTGCTGGGAGTTTGTTGGTCCTGACTTGCATAAAGTATATTTAGAAGCCCTACAGTCTGGCTCCTTAGGTGCTATTATCAATAAGGGCAATATCAAGTTTATCCCAAAGTTTAGGGATCCAGAAATCATTACAAATTGGAGGCCAATAACTTTGCTTAATGTTAGCTACAATATCATTGCCAAAGCACTTGCTTTATGGATTAGGCCCTTGCTTCCCTCTATTGTGAGGCCTGAGCAAATTGGCTTTATCCAGAATTGATATATTTTGGACAACGTTCTCGCTATTTGGGAAGGGATGGAATGGGCTCGCAGGTCCAGTCAACAGGCCCTCTTCCTCAAGCTTGACTTTGAAAAGGCTTATGATCGAATTGAGTGGGTTTTCATTCTTTCCATGTTGGAAGCTCTTGGATTTGGTCCTTAGTTTATTTCCTCTATTAAAATGCTTTTTTAGGATGCATCAGTTGTGCTTTCTCTCAACAAGTTTCAAACTGATGCTATTGGCTTGCATAGGTCAGTAAGGCAGGGTTGTCCTTTGGCCCCCTCGCTATTCATTTTAGCAGCAAAAGCATTTGGTTATCTTTTGGCTCATCGTGCTTCTCTTGGGATGCTTCGGGGTATTTCCCTTCTTGGGAATGTTGGTCAACTCATTAATGGCCATTTTGTTGATGATTCCTTTCTTACTTTGAATGAGGATGAACAATATCTTTCTGAAGCTCTTTCTTGTCTTGATATTTTTTGCAAAGCCTCCAGGTCTAATATCCAATGGAGGAAAACCTCATGTTATAGGCAATCCCTACAACCTCTTCCCCATTGGCTTCAGCATGTGCAGTGGAGTTGGATTCAGCCTGGAGAAGTCTTCAAATTCTTGGGCATTCCTTTTGCCTTTCAAGGCTCTCCGTCCCAATTATGGTCTTATGTCATCAACAAAGTAGAAAGCAAGCTGGAATATTGGAATGCTAAGAAGCTATCTCTTGCTGGAAAATTTCAAATTTGCTCGAAAGTGTTGGCTTCCACGCATGTTTATTACTCGTCTTGTTGGGTCCCTTCCTAGGCTTGTTACAAACGGCTTGAAAAATTACTGCAGGATTTTCTATGGTCTAGTGGGTCTAAGCGGAAGGGCTTTCACAGAGTGGCTTGGGATATTTGTTGTCTCCCATGGCAAGCAGGGGGTATGGGTTTGTTGGACTGTAAGCATCAAGGGTTAGCCCTCTGTGCTAAATGGATTGTGCGGGATCTCAAAGGACCTAAAGCATGGAAAGTTCTTATCAGACATTGCATCTCGACTGGGCTTCCCCTCAACCATCGAGCTTGGGCAGGAATGGATTTGCCCTCTCTAGTGTTGGCCCTAGTTTTCATTAAAATCCTTGGCTCCTTTGTCATCAAAAGCATATGGAAGGCCTGACAACAATTAAACCCTTGGATTATTTGGAAGGGGGTCCGTTCACATAAAGGCATTTCCATTAATATTCTCAATGTTTGGTGGTCCCCTATATTCAAGCTTCAGGGTAAGCCATTGGGCCAAGTTCCCTGGGTCCATGCCCAAAAAATTTTAAGTAGGGCATTGCCACCATTGTAGATTTTTACTCCAAGGAAAACAGAGACTGGATTCCTTGAAAATATTTTAAAAGGATGTTTCGCTTGTCCAACGCTGACAAGGCTATGTATGATGTTGTTCTGGACCATACACCTTTCTCCTTATGGCAAAAATTAGGTGTCAGATCCCAAAAACCCTGGTGGAAATATTGGGCCTAGTATAAGAGCACTTCCTTGCTCAGCTACAGAGCTAGGCAGGGTTATGATTGGCTTACACCAACTGCACCCATGGTGCCCAAACTCAATGTCAAATGGGACCTTCTCTCATCACCATCTAGGTGGAAAACCAGATTTCATTCAGCTTGGGCATCTTATCTAGAGCCAAAGAAATATTTTTTCGCCTGGAGCTTATTGTATCAGGGTTTGCCCCTTGGTCGCATACTTTCTTATATGGGGGTGCTTGAGCCCTAATGCCCATTTTTTCAAGAACCATAGTCTTGTATGCATCTTTTTTGGGCATGTAGATGGGCCAGTCTCGCTTGGAGTTGGGTGGGTTCTTTCTTTGCCCCATTTATGTCCCTGCAGCTTTCTTGGCATCATGTCCTTTTGGGTGATCCCATTTAGTTTTCTCTCCCGTTGAGGGAAGTGTGGCAAATCTTCAGATTCAACCTTCTATTTCACATTTGGAAATCTAGAAACAAGATTATTTTCAAGCAGGTTGATCCGTCTCAAGATTTTTCATTTGTTGACAAGCTCAAAGTTTTTCATGATGTGTGGTTTCAGATCTGTGACCAGGCTAAAAATGTGGCTATGGAGCTGGACCATTTGTAGGCTTTACTAAAATATTGGGGTGATGCCCCTTGTGCTGTCAATAGAGAGGCCCCTGATCATTCACCTCCTCACCCAACCAGATCTCGTTCATGTCGATGCCCTGATCGTGCACGGTGTTAGCCTCCTCGGAGTAGATCCCGTGACTATGGAGGTCCATTGCAATAGTCGGATATGTACACCTCCTAGCATTATGTGCCTGTGATCACTTCACAATCTGTGCTTGTGCCTAATGATGGTTGGGGGCTTCAGGTAGCCACGGGCATATTTTTGGCTGGTCTCGTCCTTCTTCTCCAATTACTCATGCTTCAGGTTGGGATGAGGAGCGCTTTGATGGGTGGGGGGAACCACCCACTTCAAATGGATAAGGTCCTATCTGCCACAAACCCCCTTATTTAAAAAATCTTTCTGGATGTAGATTATTTCTAGTTTGTTGTTGATGGTCATGGTGCCCGTATGGTGCAGTTTTTTTTTCTTTATCCGCTATTAGGATAAGTTAGTGACATTCGGGGTGTGATTTTTTTCTCCACCCACACTTTTTTTTTGGCTGTAAAGGACTTTTATTTTTATAATTAAAATGGCCTTTCATCAAAAAAAATCTACAACATAAAAACCATCCAGGAGATCTACATAGGAAATTCGATGAAACTCGTAAATCCTGTTGGAGCCAACCAAAAAGTCCTCAACCATTAAGAAACTGGGCCAAAAATGAAATGCAGGGTTTAAAGGAAGAAACCCTAATCATTAAAATCTCTAAGGGCACTAGAAATTTAAGACTTTACTATCCCTCTCTGAGAAGACCTGATGCCCAACAAAATCCTTAGCACAAGCACCAACCAAAAAAATTGTAAAATAAAATAGCATACGAAATCCCCCTCCTATCCCACACAAGATGTAGAATCCCATAGCCCTTCACCAAAAGGTACCCAAAATCAACGATCGCCTAAATAGTCGATGCCCAATCCCCCAACCACAAAAATGGTCTATCCATCCACCCACAAACAAAGCTAGCAACTACAGCTCCTTCAACTGACCCAACCTAGCAGTCTCTTGCTAGAGTTCCTTTAGCCAAACCAACAAACCCTACCACCTAGGGCAAGCCAGTTGGATTGCAGGGAAGTTTTCAAAAATCAAGGCCATCTATATAAGCCCTTAGAGCTGCAAGCCTCTTAGGGTTTGCCCTTAGAACTGCAAAAATCTTAGTTGCTAGATTCAACAAATAC
Source organism: Wollemia nobilis (assembly GCA_028583015.1). Taxonomy (NCBI): domain Eukaryota; kingdom Viridiplantae; phylum Streptophyta; class Pinopsida; order Araucariales; family Araucariaceae; genus Wollemia; species Wollemia nobilis. Next base: position 2,911,791 of record JAQPPZ010000755.1, on the reverse strand, counting down.
AATTATAATAAGCTTTTATTTGCTGGATTTTATTATAATCATATTGTGGCTAGGAGATTCCATTATATTTTTAGATTGCAAGTTTGGCAAGAACCAAACATTAATTTTTAATTTTTAATATTTCTACTCCTTTTGAGTTTGGAATTAAATTGTTGAATAATATGAATACGCTTTGTGTTAATTCTAATATTTTTATGTAGTCTCAATTATTTGACAAACATTATAATAAAACAACTTTTGGAAATAAAAATTTCAACAATAAGTTTAAGAACAATAGTAACAAATATATATATATATATATAGAGAGAGAGAGAGAGCCCAAAACAATAAATTTTGTAAAGTATGAAAAATTGAGATTCCAAATATTAAAAACAATCCAAGACATTTAGAGAGGATAGAGTATCCTAGCCACTTAGAAATGGTGAAGTCTTGATGCACACAAGAGGTAATAGAATTTATATTAATTAGTGATACCCAATCACATCACAATATCTCTTAATTATAGTTAATCAAAATACATAAATTGAACCCAATGCTTAAATATTGACTATTCTATTGTAAGATACAAATCCAAAAAAATAAGATAGTTTGCATGGCTACATTAGGGCTCTTACATGGATTCCCCTCAATAAAATTTATCTCAAAGCTAAAAATATTCAGAGGATGGTAGTTGGTTCTCATATTATATCTTCTTTAGGAAGATGTTACCACTTGATGAGTAGTTGTTAACTTGTTACACTTGGAGGGACCATAGATTATGAACCTATGACTATAACATTCTTTCGATATTAGGTTAACCTATCCTTCTTCAATCAATTTTGAAAGCTCTATTTTGGACTATACCTTCTTGAACAAGTACAATATATATACTTAATGTGATACATAGAAAGATCCCTAGTTACCAGTTTATTATTTATGTTTATGTCATCCAAGAGTAAAGAAATAGTTTTTTTCCTCATGTAGAGGAGTTGGAGAGCAAGTGGATAGTTAACTCCAATTGAAATCGAGAGGTCCAAGTTCAAACATCTCCCCTCACATGTTGCAGATATGCTATGTAACGGTTATATCATGACCACATAATAAATATTTACCCCTTTAAAAAAAATAGTTTTTTTCCTCAAGGAATGTGAGATTAGACTATGTTTTCATAGAATTTACATTTACAAGCTAGAACAATGCATTCATTAGTGTTGATTTAAATGAGATAGTTCGGATATATTGAAATCATTTCAAATATTAGTCTGTTATTGTGAGTATAGGTAAGTTGGTCATTGTAATAATCTTACGCAAATGTGTAATGGTGTGTATCTATTGTTTAGGGATATCATATTCTAACTAGACCTATAATTTAAAAATACTTTGGTTGTAAATAAATTTCATTTTGAGTTTTAGTTTAAACTGATTAAACCATTTAAAAACTTTAGTTGTAAACAAATTTTATTTGAGTTTTAGTTTAAATTGATTGAACAGTCAGTCCAGGCAAGGAGAAACTAATCTCCCAATTTACTATTATGCTCTATAGCAGCTTTGTTTCAATGGGTTTCATTATTTATCAATTTATAATTATATATATATATATATAAGAATATTATTACATTTTATTTCAAATTAAAATGATAGCAAGTTAAGCATTTATTTAGTTTTTATGGGATAGGATAATGGTTAAGGTCTTGGATTCTCTTTCTAAAGACCTAAATACAAACTAGGGTAAAGTGTAAATAAACTTGTTAAAAAATATAAAATAATAATAATTTTAAAATTCTTATTATTTCCTTTAAATTTGTAGTGGATGCACTACTTTAAATTTGAGGTGTGGATACTTCAATAATTATAAATTTAAACATCATCTTGAGTAGGCCTATTGAAATTCTAGAGTGTTTTGCTTATACCTTAAAACATGTAGTATATAAAACATAAGTAGACAAGAAAGGTAGTTAATGATTCATTTGAGTAGTTGAAAATTGAAAGGAACACTGCAATCTCGTGAAAATTATTGAAGGAATGTATAGTGGATTTTCCACCTAGATTACTGCTTTTCAATCATTCTAAATAGTCTTTGATGGTTGAGATTTTCTAGATTTTATATGGTAATTGTTGGATTTTATTATAATCGTATTGTGGCCATTGTTTTATATGTTGATGATTTAATCATCACATCTACTAGTACTAACTTTATTAAAGAAATCTATGTTTAGTTTGAAAAAATATTTCATGAAATGATATTTTGAAATCAATGATTACTTTAATTCTCAATGTTTAAGTAAAATTAATAATGATACTAATGTTAATATTAATAATTACAATAATCATATTGTTACCATTACTTTGTATGTTGATAATTTGATCATTAATTTTAGTGATATCTTTTTAATTAATCATACTAATATTAAGTGCAAAATATAAAATGAGATTTAGGCATGTTCATTATTTTTTCAAATTGCTTGTTTGGCAAGAACAAAAAATTAATTATTATTTTTAATAAAAATATGATCAAGATTTGATAGCTATATTTTACACTAAAATATTAAAATTATTTCTAATCCTTTTGAGTTTGGAATTAAACTATTGAATAATATGAATACTCTTTGTGTTAATTCTAATATTTGTATGTAGTTTGTTTATAGTCTTAATTATTTGACAAACATTGTAATAAAACAAATTTTAGAAAGGAATAATTTCAACAATAATTTTAAGAGCAATAGTCCCAAGGGGATAGTGCAATGGTTCAGGCATTAGCTCTTCTTCGGGAGGTCCAAGGTTCAAACCACTGTGTGGGTGAGTGTGTGAGGGGGTGGGTGTGTTGTGGTTGTGTGTTAAATTCCCTATTGATAAGCATAGCTCTCGAATTTATGATGGATCATGGTTGGGAGGATACTGCTCAACCCTGTGTGTTGGTCATAGGGGTTTCTCACAAAAACCAAACAAAAAAATTTTTAGAGCAATAATATATATATATATATATATATATATATATATATATATATATATATATATATATATATATAATTAGAGCCCAAAACAATAAATCTAGTAAAGTATGATAAACCAAGATTCCAAATATTAGAAACAATCCAAGCCATTTAGAGAGGGTAAAGTCTCCTAGCCACTTAGAAATGGTGAAGTCTCTGATGCACACAAGAGGCAATGGAATTTAGATTAATCAATGATATCCAACCACATCACAAAGTCTCTTAATTATAGTTAATCAAAATACATAACTTAAACCCAATGCCTAAAGGTTGACTATTCTATTGAAAGAGATCAATCCAACAAAATAAGATAGTTTGCATGGCTATAATAAGGCTCTTACATGGATTCCCCTAAAAAATTCATCTCAAAGTTAGAAAAAATTGGAGGATGGTAGTTGGTTCTCATTTTATATCCTTTTTAGGAAGATATTACCACTTTATGAGTAGTTATTACATTTGGAGAGACCATAGATTATGGCCCCATGACTCTAATATTCTTTCAATATTAGGTTAACCCATCCTTCTTCATATTCTTGACCAAGTACTAGTATATATACTTAATGTGATACATAGAAAGACCCTCAGTTATCGGTTTATTATTTATGTTTATGTCATCTAAAAGTGAAGAAATAGTTTATTTTTTCCCCTCAAAGAATGCAAGTTCATTAGCATTGATTTAAATGAGATACTTTGGATATATTGAAATCATTTCAAATATTAGTTGTTATTGTGAGTATAGGTAAGTTGGTCATTGTTAAAATCTTAGGTGTGGACCTATTGTTTAGGGATCTCATATTCTAACTAAACCTATGATTTAAAAATACTTTAGTTGTAAAAAAAAATTATTGAAGTTTTCGTTTAGATTGATTGAAAAGTCAGCTTGAGCAAGGAGAAACTAATATCCCAGTTTACCATTGTGCTTTGTAGTAGCTTTGTTTCGGTGGTTTTCATTATTTATTAGTTTATAATTATTAAAATTTATATATATATTAAAATATTATTACATTATGTTTCAAATTAAAATGATAGCAGGTTAAGCATTTATTTAGTTTTTGTGGGATAGGACAATGGTTAAGGTCTTGGATTCTCTTTCTAAAGACCTAAATACAAACTAGGGTAAAGTATAAATAAACTTGTTTAAAAAAATATTATTTTTTTTAAATTCTTATTATTTCCTTTAAATATGTAGTGGATGCACTACTTTAAATTTGAGGTGTATACTTTTATAATTATAAATTTAAACTTCATTGTAGGCCTATTGAAATTATAGAGTGTTTTGCTTATACCTTAAAATGTGTAGTATATAAAACATAAGTAGACAAGAAATGAAAGGTAGTTAATGATTCATTTGAGTAGTTGAAAGTTGAAAGGAACACTGCAATTTCATGAAAAATATTGAAGGAAGTATAGCATAGTTTCCAGTTGCATTACTCTTTTTTAGTCATTCTAAATATTCTTTGATGGTTGGGATTTGCTGGATTTTATATGGAAGGAAGTTGCATTCTTGTTTTATTCAAATGGAACATTATAAATGCAAATATATTAGAAAACCTATTATTAATATGTTAATGAAAAACACTCACTTAATAATCTATGATAATATCAATAGTTGTATTTTCAATCTAGATCGCAATTATTAGGAAATAATATAAATAAATAAATAAATAACTTCTCACAACCAGATTTAGTATTTTGAAATCCAAAAACCACACCAATGTGTATCAAGAAACCCGAAACATACAAATTTGCTTGATATAAATTATGTGGATGAATCTGAGTGTAAAGCAAGTTTGAAAGATTTTTATTATTAATTATTATAAAATTTTGTTGTTGCTCCATAAGTTATATTGATGCATACTTTGGATGATTTATGATGATTTACCCAGAAAATGAATTTCTAAATCGATTCATGCAAGTAAATATATAAAATTTTATTATTAAGCACTAGGCTATATTTTCGGAATTATATTTAAAAAAATATTTTTGCTTTTATTCGTTTGTCCTTAAATTTGTTGTTGGTGTCTTTGCAAGGAAACTCCAATGGTATGTCGTTGTTGTTTCATCTCCATGACCTCAATTTGAATCATGGGGAAGGAGGCTTTCTATTGCTATGTTCCAAGAATGTGACCCTAATTATGCCACCTGTTATACTATGTTGCTATCTTGCTATCCATCGTTAGTTCAAATATTATTATAAGTTCACCACATTTTTATATTTTTTGGTGAAAAACAGATAATTTGTTGTCTTCTAAATGAGTTTGGAAACTATTTACCTATATTTCAAAATTGATTCTCCCCATTTTTATGAATACATTTCGAGACCAATCCCTTACACATAACCTTCTTGATAAGAATCTCCACTCCACCCTATCATAAGCCTTTGACATATCCAATTTTATGAACATTTCTCTATTGCCAAATTTTTGCATTGAGTGGATTGCCTTTTGAGCTAGAACCACATCACCCAAGATCTACTTGCCCCCTACAAAACCCCCTTGCTTCAAGGAGATAATGCTATGTAGGAGAGGCTTTAGTCACTCAACAATTACCTTTGTGATTTTTTTATATATGACATTACATAAGGTAATAGGTATGTAATCTAAAATATATACCCCTCCTCCCCTTTCCAAAGTAAGGCAATAAATATATGATTAAATGGTTTAAGCATTCTTTTATTATTTGTAGACTCCTCTCTAACAACCATTACATCCTCCTCCAAGTTGTACCAAAGGTCTGAAAATCTCAATTGGAAAGTCATTTGGATCTAGTATTTTTTTGTACTCATTCCAAAGACTACTTTCTCCAAGTCCTCTCTATCAATGGGTTTAAGTAGACCCTAATTTTATTCTTCAAAGATAATAGATGGTATGATAGCAAAAACTTCTCTTTGATCCTCTTTGTCTTGCACCATACTTTCCTTAAACAATTTAGCAAAATAATCCATTGAAAGGAAATGCATACTTGGGATAGAATCAAAGGAGTTCCCATTCTGAACCTAAAGAGCTTTCATCTTATTTGTCTATCTCATAACACAAGCATCCCGATGGAAAAATTTGGTGTTTCTATCACTTTTCAATAACCAAGTGGTTCTTGCTCTCTATTTTCAGTAGATCTCCTCTTGGTTGTCAATGTCCCCAATTGCTTTAAGCAATGAATCATTCTCTTATTTGAGTTGCTTTATAATTGTTCCTTCCCATAAGTGTTTTTGCACCTTATCCCATGTAGCCACCAATGGAGCTCTTTGAACCTGGAAGTCCACCTTGTTAGCTTACCTCCACTTTTTTAGTTGATCGTTGAAATAATGAAGCTACTTGTGGAATCTAAAACTTGTTGTCCCATATGTCAAGTGTCCCTCTTCCCACCATTGTGGAATTTTCTTTCAAAATTCCTCTTTTTGTAACCAAAAGTTTTCAAAGTTGAATGGTTTGAAATGTCGTCTTGTCTTGATCCCCCATTCCAATATAATGGGGAAGTGATCCAAAACTATACCCTCAAAAATTTGAAATTTTAGATTCCTTTTCAAAAAAACCTTCTCTAAAATCAAAAAATAGTCTAACTTTGTCTTCCTGCTATGTCTTCCTCCTCTTATTAGTCCAAGTATAATTGGTTCCAAGACATTTAATATCCACCAAATGTAATACATGGACCTAAGCAATCATAAATCGATCCCCTAAATCCAAAATTGAGGTTCCCCTTTATGATCTTTGGATAATAATTTAACTTTAAAATTGCTAGCAATAATCCAATCTAGCTCCTCCCTCAAGACTCTCATATTATACACTACTTTCCATTAATAAATCTAACTATCTAAATTTTAAATCTCTTAAAAATTTATAATTAAAATCTAATCAATTATTACATTATTTCTAAAATATAATATAAAAACACCCCTCCAAACTATATGTTTTATTGTAATCTATTAATCTTTTTCCTACAAAAAGCAATTATACGTTAAGGCCCCTTGGGAAATCTCTTACCTTGTACCTCCATTTCTCCTATCTATTTCGGATTCCTTTCCTTTGTTAGTTTATTTATCTTGCTAGACCACGCTTCCATTCGTGCCTTATTCATGGCATCCTTTTTGGCAACGTCGTTTTTACTTTTGTTTTTCTTGTTGCCGTTCAACTCCGCCCTCTCCGGCACGTTAAATTTTATCAAAATAATATGTCATTAGAAATAATAAAAAGAGTGTTCCGTGTATTTAATTTAGAGTAAAGTAATAGTTTGACTTGAGCCAGTTGAGTGTGCTAGTTTGTTGATGGTCAAGTGACTTTCCCTCACTCCGGGAGTGTTTACCCTAAACAAATAAAAATTATAGTAGTAACATCATGATTTAACACTACAATCAAAAACAATAAAACTTTGACACTACAATCGAAAACAATAAAACTTATTATAATTTAACACTACTATTAAAAACAATAAAAGAAAAATAAATCCTTTGCATATCCAAGACAATGGTCCCATTATACTTTGCACATACTTACCCGAGGATGTTAATAAGGAAGAAAAATCCAAAGTTTGCTGTTGTTTCACAGTCGTCGCCATTCCTTATAAACAACCATATGCAACAACAAATTCCACAGCAATGCCGTTATTGGACATGTAAAATACGCTGCAAACATCCAAGTTTCCAGCATAGTTTATAAGGGAAATCTCCCTTCATAAAGGGAGACAGAATCAGGTTGTGCTTCAGCTTTGGCCAACACATGCATGCTTCTACGTGTATTACATGCAAACTTGTGCGGACTATAAGGAACAACAGCAACAGCATCCAAAATCTAAGAGAAATTTATATCCACGTGCAGAGACAAGTGTAAGCCAATTCTGCTAGGAAAATTCGTTATAGAAGTCTGAATCTGGGAAAGCCATGATATCCCGAGCTGAATAATGTAATCTTCATTGCCTTAAATGTGACTTCGCTAACAATTGCTTGTAAATATATCAAAAAGACTTGCACTATTTGGGTTTAGAGTCCAGTTGAAGGGCTGGAAGCTTGGATTGATAAAAAATGGGAGGAGGAGAAACTGTATGCGTAACGGGAGCCAGCGGTTTTATTGGATCGTGGGTGGTCCGTTTGCTTCTCCAAGATGGCTACAAAGTGCATGCTACAGTTCAAAATCTGGGTTTGGTTAACTCAACTCAATTAGAAGCCATGTACCATTTTTCATAGTATTATTACCAGTCATTTAGGCTTATATTTTCACATTTTTTTGGTACAGAGGACGAGAAGGAAACAAAACATCTCAAGGCAATGGCAAAGGAATTGGGAACGAGTGAGAGGCTAAAGCTGTTTCAAGTAGATTTGCTTGATTATAAAACTCTTGCAACTGCTATCTCCAGCTGCACTGGAGTATTCCATTTGGCATGTCCTAACGTTATTTCCAATGTAGAGGATCCCAAGGTTATTGGACCATGCTTACCCCCTATAGAACTTAGGCCAAACATGTTTTATATGACGCTATCCAAATTGCAAAACTGTATATATGTACAGCAATGGTTGTTATGTCACCCAAATTGTAATGACTGTTTTTTATATTTATAGCAATAGTTGTTAGTTTTTATATAGTTAGGACGAAGTGTCTTTTTATTTATATAAAGTGTTGGATTTTATACGGTGAAATGTCTTGAATTTTGTGGGAAATTGAGTGGATATGAAGCATGACTACTAATAATGGTTAGTGCATGAATTTTGTGGGAAATGGAGTGGATATGCAAAGCATGACCACTAATAATAGTTAGTGCATGAAAGTTAGTGCATGAAAGGCGCAATTGGTGAATCCAGCAGTGGAAGGCAGCCTGGACGTGCTGCAAGCATCCGATGCAGCAAAGGTGAAGCGTGTAGTGGTAACCTCATCGATCTCTTCTATGATCCCAAACCCAAAGTGGCCACCAACAAAACCTGTGGATGAGGACTGCTGGACTGACCTTGACTACTGCAAACAAAATGAGGTAATATATATATATGTATAGCCATGGTATAATGGAGATTCACTTACATTTATTTTGACTTGAATGCAGTTATGGTACCCGACATGTAAAACACTAGCCGAAAAGGCGGCATGGAAATTCTCCAAAGAAAGTGGGTTGGATGTGGTAGCAATCAATCCAGCAACTGTGCTAGGGCCCATTCTTCCTCCAATCATTAACTCAAGCACTGCTCAGATCCTTCAACTTCTTCAAGGTAGTTTTGATGCCATTAGTATATAATAATGCTTCTCAAACTTTGGCATCTTAAATTTTATATTTTTTTTATAAAGGTGATACTTTTTATACATATCCACCATGATTGGGTCACATCACAGATAATCAAGTGGTGTCCTTGCTGGTAGACCACACTCAGGAGGATTCTATTTTTCAATCTTGCCTAGGTCTCAAGAGACCAAGGCCTTAGAAAACAAGATAGATAAAATTCCAATTATGGAATATGTCAGAGAGGATATTAGAAATATTTTTTTTTTTTTGGTTAAATAGGAAAGTTGGTCACAATCACATTATTTCTAGTAATTGATTAGTGTACTATTTTTAGTAACTGGCGCACAGCTTGAACCACGGAAACTGCTTCCCAAAACCTATTCTACTTCGTTATTCTTACTAACCAGATTCGAAATGTTAATACCATTGATATTGGTATTGGTGCAGGTCACACAGATACCTATGACAATTTCTGGTTGGGGTGTGTTCACGTCAAGGACGTTGCAATGGCACATATACTGCTGTACGAAACCCATCAGCGTTTGGGAGGCATCTTTGTGTGTCAAGGATGCTGCCATTCACCGACTTTGCTCACATGGTGGCAAAAATATGCCCACAGGTATACACTGGATCGTCGAACACGAATCACTTGACATATGCTAATATATTGATTGAATCTATAAAGTTGATAGTGTTAACATTTGAAATTTTATTTCCCTTCCTGAATTTTTTGTGATTACATGTGTCCCCAGTTTCTCTGGGGCTCGTCCCAATTCCATGCATGTCAAAGATCCGTCAAAAAAGTTGATAAGCATGGGACTTAGGTTCACTCCGATAGAAGAAGCCGTCAAAGACTGTATATCCGCCTTGAAGGACAAGGGCCTTCTTGACGCCCTAGACAACGCTTGCAGTGCCAGCAACAACTGATATCATTTTCAGGACAGAATAGTTTTTCTAGGAAATAATAGATTATTATGGTCAATGTCCAGCAATGGCTGAGCTTTGTAAGGAATATGCTATTTGTGTAGATTGATTGATGTTTTCACAACTTTTTAAAATAAATTGGATGTGTTTGACTACTTTTTTTTCCACGTTTAAAGAAAATCAAAACCATTACAAAACCAGATAGACAAAGATACATTTATCCAACAGTTGATCAACTGAATTTGAATTTGAGTATTTATCTATATCTTTCGATGAAATACAGTTATCATCATTTAACTGTATTATATGTATCCTCATTGACTGTATCAATGTATCCTTGGACAATATTTTGTTTAAATTTGAGTTTTTATAGCATAACTGTATTATATGTATCTTTCGACAAATATAAATTTGAGTTCTTAGATAAAGACAAGATTTTGCTTAACCTTCAACCTGTTGGAAACTGATCTGTTGAAATTAGCATTACTAATAATTCTGTTTTAACTGTTCCATAATTGCATTGGATTTTAGCCTGTTCTGGAGATTCTTCTGTTGAGACTCCAAGGCTATATAAATCTGTGTAATCATTCCTAAATCAATCAGTGATCATTTTCTCATATAGTATCAGAGCTGTGTTCGGTTGAAGGGTTTGAGTAAGCCTGTGGTCTTCTTTGTAGCAATTTATCAAATTGTTATTTGAGACTGGTTTCTTGTTGTTTGAGCTATAATGGCCAGCAACACAAACTCTCTTCCAATTCCAGAGTTTGATAAAGCATACTACAAATATTGGAGCATCAAAATAAAGACTTTGCTGATGGGCAAAGATTTGTGGGACATTGTTGTGGATGGCACACTGAACCAAAGGATTGGAGCAAGCTGCAAGGAGAAGAAAGAAGATTGAAGAAGGAGCAGCAACATCAAAATTGCTTGGCTCTCATGGATATCAGAAAAGGTATGAAGAAAAATGTTTTTCCACTTATTGCTAGTTGTAGAACAACTGCAAAAGCATGGAAAATATTGAATGATATTTTTGGGTGTGATAAAATCACACAAGAAGAAGATGTGGGTGTGTCATGTTTATCAAACATGAACATAGCTGATTTTGTTGATGAAGCTCTTGAGGAGTGTCTCATTGTGGAGACAATTGATGAAGAATTTGAAAAGTGTCTTATGGAGAAGGCACAATATCTGAAAAATATTGAAATTCTCATGGAGGAGAATGTTGAAGACAATGCTGAAGAAACACTTGTGGAAAAGTGTTGTGATGATGTTTGTATTAAAAATGCAAACATGAAAGATGAAGATGATGATGTTTTTCTTAAAAAGGAAAACCCAAAAATTGTTGATGATGGAGTAGCATTGGAAGATTGCTTTTTTGAAAAAGCAGAAATGAATGATGAAGAAGCAACATGGCTTGCTTGTGTTGAAGACCATTCATATGGCATGGATGGGTATGTTGAAGACCACTCACATGGAGTGGATGCAAAGGTGGAAACTCACTCATTTGGAGTGAATGATGTAAAAATTGTATGGGATTTTGATCCAAGAGAAGAAGTAGATGAAGAGGAGATGCAAGCTATTAGCTTCATGTTTGGGGATCACTCATCAAGAGTGAAGCATGTATTTTGTGAAGCTACATCAAGGAGGAGAACTCTTGTTGAAGAGTTAATGGTTGCTTCAAAAGCAACAACATCAAATGTACAACAATATGGCATCTTGGCAAACACAAAAGAAGGCACATGGGATCCTACTCAAATCTACAAGCAAAGAGGTGATGCTATTTTGCTTGATTCTTTATTTGTTGATAATTTCTTGAGTAGAAGTTTGATGGATTATGTTGAGGTTGTTGTTCTAATGTGTGTTGGAGAGTGTCTTATCAAGACATCTTTGGCAAGCAATGCAAGCTTTGAAACTTGCCCTATGGAGACACCATTGGAGGAAAGTCTTCCTTTTGTGAAGACAATGATGGATCAACACTTGGGATGTTTGTGTGATGTTTCTTCTTTGGAGAAGAAAGCATGTACAACCATTGTAATGAGTGAAAAATTGTGTGAGGAGTTGTATTCCCAAGTAGCATATGTAATTAGCTATTTCATAGCTATGTATTATTTAATTGTGTGTAGAGGTTGTTGAGAGTGTTGTTTGTTACAATCATCTATGTGAGATGATTAATCTCATCTCATACTCATATAGAGTATGGTATTGTAATGATGTAAAATATGGTCACTTGCAAGAATGGTTCAAAGACCATTGCAAGAATGTGAAAGAGTGGTTGTTGAAAACCATAATTGAAGATACTTTTGATGAAAGGGGAGTTGATCATCAAAAGGAACTCAACATTTATTTATAGGAGAAAGCAAAAGATATGGAGGATAGCCCACATGGAGAGTGGAAGGGGTGCCAATGTCAATTACAAAATTGGAAGAAACATAAAATAAGATCATTCAAATAGTTTGTGATGCTTCAAAACTCATGGAATGAGTCCCCTCAGCATCAAGGGGGAGAATGTTAGAAACTGATCTGCTCAAATTAGCATTGCCAGTAATTCTGTTTTAACTGTTCCATAATTGCATTGGATTTTAGCATGTTCTAGAGATTCTTATGTTGAGACTCCAAGGCTATATAAATCTATGTAATCATTCCTAAATCAATCAATGAGCATTTTCTCACAACCTTCAATAAGATTTGAATGTGAGTTATTATAAGATTAAAATTTGAGTTTGAATTTGAATTTTTATAAGATTAGAATTTGAGTTTGAATTTGAATAGCTTTTATGTATTATAAATTTTGTAGGATCTGGTTGAATATAATCAAATGAATTAATCATATTTAATAATATTATTTTTATTAAAAAATAATTATTATTTATAATATGTTTTATATATTATTAAATATTAAAATCTAATTGTTTTAGTTCAATAGGTAGATTCCATTGATTCCTAGATTTTAGTTCAATCAAATCTATTATTATCTATAATATTAAAATCTAATGGTTTTAGTTCAATCGGTAGATTTGGTTGATTCCTTGATTTTAATTTGGATTTAAACAAAGCAGGTTGATTCTTCACTTTTAATGGAGAGATCAATGGAGGAGATAAAGGTTTGAATCTTCGATTTTAATGGGGAGAGATCAATGGAGGAGATCAAGGTTTGAATCTTGTAGAAGTTAATTTTTCAATTTTAATTGAGGAGATCAAGGTTTTTAGGAGGTTGATTTTTTGATCTTAACAGAGGAGACCAATCGAGGAAATTGATTTTTAGATTTTAAGGGAGGATCAAAGTTTAAATCTTATTTTTTTTTTTTTTTGGTAAATAAGGTACAAATTCATTACTACCGGGTTTTACAGGTTGACCCAAAACCTATTACAAAATCAGCACAAAGCTTAAGCGGAACAAGACCTCAATAGGGACAGTCTGTCCTTAGCCCCCTACTAGGGCCACACAGCCAACAAAGAGCAACATGCTTACAAAGGATTACACACACCTTAAAACACAGGCAGTCGACAATTTTGCCTCCTAACACTTTCTCTTCTCTTTTGGTCACGAAATTGCGACATGTCGCGATATCGCGACACTTTTCCTTCCTCCTCTTTCTTTTCTCTTTTGGTCATGAAAAAGCGACATGTCACGATATCGCGACACTTTTCCTTCCCGCTCTTTCTCTTCTCTTTTGGTCACGAAAATACGACATGTCACGAAATCACGACACTTTTTCCCTCTTGCTTGTTCTCTTCACTTTTGGTCGTGAAACAGCGACATGTCGCGATATCGTGACACTTTTCCTTCCTCCTATTTCTTTTCTCTTTTGTTCGTGAAAAAGCGACATGTCGCGAAATCGTGACACTTTTCCTTCCCGCTCTTTCTCTTCTCTTTTGGTCATGAAAATTTGACATGTCGCGATATCGCGACACTTTTCCCTCTTGCTTATTCTCTTCACTTTTGGTCGCGAAAAAGTGACATGTCGCGATATCGCTACACCCTTTCTTTCATTCTGAACATGTCGTGAAATCGTGACACTTTTTCTTTCCTCCTCTTTCTCTTCTCTTTTGGTCACGAGAATGCGACATGTAGCGATATCGTGACACTTTTCCTTCTCGCTCTTTCTCTTCTCTTTTGGTCACAAAAATATGACATGTCGCGAAATCGTGACACTTTTTCCATCTTGCTCTTTCTCTTCTCTTTTGGTCGTGATAAACCGACATGTCACGATATCGCGACACTTTTTCCTTCTTGCTCTTTCTCTTCTCTTTTGGACGCAAAAATCCGACATGTCGCAAAATCGTGACCCTTTTTTATTCAAGCTCAACATATCGCCGGACAGCGACACCAAATCCTTCTTGCTCACCATGTCGCGATATCGTGACACTCTTTCTTTTAACATGTCACGATATCGCGACACTTTTCCTTTCTTGCTCTTTCTCTTTTCTTTTGGTCGCGAAAATGCGACATGTCGCGATATCGCGACACTTTTTCCATGTCGCGAAATCGTGACACTTTTTCCATGTCGCGAAATCGCGACACTTTTTCTAACATGTCGCGAAATCGCGACACTTTTTCCTTCCTCCTCTTTCACTTCTTTTTTGGTCACGAAAATGCGACGTGTCGCGATATCGTGCCACTTTTCCTTCTTGCTCTTATTCTTCTCTTTTGGTCGCAAAAAGACGACATGTCGCGAAATCGTGACACTTTTTCTTTCTTGCTTTTTCTCTTCTCTTTTAGTCGCGAAACCAAGACATGTCGCGATATCGTGACACTTTCTACGAAAAGACAATGTCGCGATATCGTGACACTTTTTCCCACTTGCTCTTTCTCTTCTTTTTGGTCGCGAAAATGCGACATGTCGTGATATCGCGACACTTCTTCCTTCATGCTCAACATATCGCCAAAAAGTGATACATTTTCCTTCTTTCTCAATATGTCGTGATATCGCGACACTCTTTCATTCTTGCTCATCATGTCGCGATATCGCGACACTTTTTCCTTCTTGCTTTTTCTCTTCTCTTTTGATCGTGACAATGCGACATGTCACGATATCGCGACACTTTTTCTTTCTTGCTCTTTCTCTTCTCTTTTAGTCACGAAAAAATGACATGTCACGATATCGCGACACATTTTCCCACTTGCTCTTTCTCTTCTTTTTTGGTCACGAAAATGCGACATGTCGCGATATCACGACACTTCTTCCTTCATGCTCAACACATCGCCAAAAAGTGACACTTTTTCCTTCTTGCTCAACATGGATCGACATCGCGGCACTCTTTCATTCATGTCGTGATATCGCGACACTTTTTCCCTCTTGCTTTTTCTCTTCTCTTTTGATCGCGACAACGTGACATGTCACAAAATTGTGACACTTTTTCCTTCTTGCTCAGCATGTCGCGATATCGCGACACTCTTTCTAGCATGTCGTGGCATCGCGACACTTTTCCTTTCTTGCTCTACATGTCGCGAAATCACGACACTCTTCCTTTCTTGCTCAACATGTCATGATATCGTGACCTTTTTTCCTTCTCGCTCGACATGTCGCGATATCGTGACACTTTTTCTTTCTTGCTCAACCTATCGTGAAATCGCTACACTTTTCCTTTCTTGCTGAAAATTGCTTTTCTTGAAACTCGAACAATTCATGAAATCATGACATTGGTCTTTGGCCTTAGCCATTGCCCCTGACCCCATAACATGAAGCCACCAAGCCACCTGGATCCTTCCCCTGTTGCAAAGAAAGCTAAAGCCGTCACAATAAGGACCAAAGCAATCCTGACAAAACCGCATTGAAACTGCTCTCCCTTTTTTCGATCCCCACAACTTCACCATCATTGGCGATCATTTTGAATTATTTTATCCACTTCACTTGGGACCCCATGTTCCCAAGTGACCAACCCAACGGCTTCCACCCCTAAATTGGCCAAGATATCAGCTATTTTATTTGCTTCCCTAAAAACATGTTGGGCCTTCCGATCATTCCTGGCATGGTAAAGGATCCTAGCCTCTTCGATGATAGTCTTAATCCACCACGGAGGATTTTTCCCATTGTTGAGAAGGTTTATGACCTGCATCGAATCTCCTTCGATAATTAGTTTACCTTCAATTTCCTGAGCCAACTGAAGACCCCTCCATAACGCTCTTGCTTTCACCTCGTTGTTAGTCCTAGTTCCCAGCTGTTCAGAGAAGGCCATCACCAACTTACCTTGATGATCTCTCATTGCTCCTCTAGCCCCTGCATTGCCAGGGTTACCTTTAGAGGCCCCATCGAAGTTGAGCTTGAACCAACCAACCGGGGGTGGTTTCCACTTGACATCTAATCTGGGATTGACCTTGATTACAGGTTTCTCGCCCAGAGTAATATTTAAGGATTGAGCGATCCGCCTCTCCCAGGGGAAAGGATTTCGATCCTCATAAGGTATAAGGCTGACGTTTTCATGGGCGAAGGTAAGAATCTTATTGGTAATGGAGGTGACATCATGGCTCGACTCATGGAAAGCTCTAAGGTTTCTTTCTAGCCACACCTACCAAAGAAAATGATGGAGACAAATCTTCCAAAAAAACCTCATCCTAAGGCTAACAAAGGGATTTGGCCATTGGTGGAAGAGGTCAAAGATGGTAGCTGGTCTGACCCAGCAAATGCTAAAGGCTTGAAACAACCCATTGAGGACACTCAGAGAGATCGGACATTCAAGGAAAATATGGTGGGTGGACTCCCAATTACCCCTGCACAAATAACATCGGTTAGCAATTATCATACCTTTCCTTAACAAGTTGTCAATCGTCAGAATCCTGCCTTGGATCACCAACCATGAGAACATAGCAACTTTAGGAATAAGGTTTTTGACCCACACCAACTGAGTCTGGAGTGTGGGGTCCTCGGTATCTAACATTAGCATATATGCAGATTTGACTGAGAACTGCCCATTTTCGGTAGCTGCCCATATTACATGATCCTGCTTAGGATTCGTGGAAATGAATTGTTGATGCAGGATGCTTTGGAGTTCTTCTGATTTAGCTTCAAAGCCTTGAATCCTTATCTATTTCCAAATAAGCCTACCTCTGTCTTGTCTTATGAAATCAGCCACTTTCCTTCCAAAGAGGTCCTCTGTTATTCTTTTGATCCTTGCCAGGGTAGGAAACTGAGATAAAGCTTCATCCTTGGCCCACCTGTCATCCCATAACTTGATCTTCTACCCGTTACCAAGAACCCATCTTAGGCCTTTCTTTAAGACCTCTCTACTTGTTAAAATTGCTTTCCAGAACGTCAACCCTCCACCGTGCACCGAATCATTTAGGAAATCGGTATCTTGAAGATATTTTCTTTTAATTATGGCAGTCCACTCATTCTCCTCATTGTTGATAAGACGCCAAGCTTGTTTGGCAAGCAAGGCAGTGTTTAGGTGAGCAACTCTTCTTAGTCCTAGCCCCCCATTTTCTTTCGGCCTACAAACCTTGCCCCAGCCCACAAGGTGGAACCTCCTTTTTTCCTTTGACCCAGACCAGAGAAAATTCTTTTGGAGTTGTTCAATTTTTTGGTAAACTCTAGTTGGGGCCTTAAACATAGAAAGAAAATAAACTGGGATGCTCCAAAAGAAAGTTTAAATCTTATTTAAATAGTAATATTATTTTGGATTTTGATAGTCAACTTATTATAATATTATTATATTCTAAAAGATGAAGGTTTGAATCTTGTTTAAATAATTATAATATCATTATGAAGACACCTAAAAGTAGCACATATTCACCCACAGTCAATTGTAGTCTCTTTTAGGTACGCATAGGCTTCTATAGGCATGTGTAGATACCTCTAGGCATGCATAGGCACCTATAGGCAAGTGTAGACACCTGTAGGTAATTGTAGGCAATTGTAGTCATATGTAGGTGTAAAACCTACAAAACTACACTAATCGCATCCAAAACACTTCCTATTCATGAAAGGGCCATCTAAAAGCCCCTTTAGGCCACCTAAGCCCTTTCCTACACCTAATTAGGGTCCCCATGCAACCATTTCCTCTAAAAAAATCTAATTAGAGTAATTCAAATTCTATTTTGAAAGTCACTTTTCACTTAAGTGCACTTTATTGCCTAAATAGGTTTAATTAGGGTTAAATAAAAATTAGCCTTAATTCTACCCTCACATGTGTGCACCCACTATGTATTTAGGATATTTCCAAATATGCCTAATCTAACCTCCAACTAACCTAGGGATTGTCTAATCAGGGTTAACCCTAACCCTTGCTCACACATGTGTGCACCTAGGATATTTTCTTTAGGGCACATGAAGGGATGACTCAACATTCCTCTTCATAACCCTAACCTCACCATGGTAGAAACTAACCTAGAGTCTAGGACACCTCACTTCCCCCTAGCCTTGGCCCACTCTATAAATAGAGGACCATTTGCACCAAAAATAACTCTCTCACCTTTTGGCTAACATACCAAAACTCTGCTAAAATTACTCTAGAACCTTCACTATCATTTCCACATCCAAAAAACATCAGAAGACAACTAGAACTCATTCTAATAGAAATTTATAGTAACCAGTCAACAGTAGCAAGGTTTGCACATCGTCGTGTGAACCTGAGCAGAGGTTTGCACACCATCGTACGAACCCAATCAAAGGTTCGCACATTGCCATGTGAACTTGGTCTACAACAACCTTGCAACTAAAAATTAGGTGGGTATACTCTATGTATGGTTTTTATAGCATTTCCTCTAGTTTTTAGTATATTTTACCACATCTTAAGGTTATTTTTATCTGTATAAACATGGGATCTGATCCATGATAGGTCTCCAAACACATTAACATATTTTTGTAGGTTTAAATAGGTGTTACAAACATCTCCGAGCATCCAATCGATGGCACACATACAAATAATCCCACCTACATTGAGGGCACTGGAAAGCATCAGTAAGTGCATCTACATTTACATTGAAAAAGAGAGGGAAATCTATCTCAAGAGAGACTATTCTGTAAACCCCCTTTTGAAATCAATAATAAAGAACACTTTCCTAATTTTCATTAGTTTTGAAATTGATGTTCCACTTTTCATGTGTTACATTATGGCACGCCCAGTGGGATCCCCACAAAACTATTTTAGACTAGCCTTCTTGCTATCTAATTCATCACATGGCTTTATTTTTGGTGTTTTAGGTAATGTAAACCCAGAACAGAGTCTATCAGAGCCTTGAAACACATCTCAGAATTTTAGCTCAAAAGTTACAAGCTTCTAAACTCGGTTCACACATCGTCGTGCGAACCACCAATCAGGTTTGCACATCGCCATGCGAACCCTACCAAATAGTTGCAAAACAATCCAAAATTGTTAGCCTCCATAGCAAAAATATTATCCAACACTCCAAGAGGCAGATATTCCTCTTAGAACAACTATTTTTTATTATTCTTTTGCAAAGAATGTTCTCTTTCAAAAGTATCAACTCACTTTTCAATTTCATTCAAAAGGCACATAAATTAGGGTTTGTTGTTTTTAGGTCTTTCAAAATACCTAGGTTAGAAAATTTTAAATATCTTTCATATCATTTAGATTAAAATTTCAATATCTTTTCAAAGCATTAGAGTAGATTTTCAGTCCTTTTCAAAAACATCAAATCGCTTTTCAAATTTCTTTTAGAGCACTAGATTAAGCTTTTAATCTCTTTTACAATTACATTTAGATCAGATTTTTCAAAAAAATCAAATCATTTAGTTTAGAATTTTTAAATCTCTTTCACAAATCTTCTCGGTAACTTGCATATTTCGTTTTTAGTCATTATATTAGGGTTTCATTTCTTTCATATAATTTAGGTGAGAATTTTTAAATCTCTTTCACAAACTCCTCAGGTAACTTGCATATTTCTTTTCATGTCACTAAATTAGGGTTTCAATTTATTTTAAATAATTTAGGTTAAAGTTTTTAAATCTCTTTCAAAAATCTCTCGGGTAACTTACATATTTCTTTTCATGTCACTAAATTAGGGTTTTAATTTCTTTCAAATAATTTAGGTTGGAATTTTTAAACCTCTTTCACAAATCCCCTAGGTAACTTGCATATTTCTTGTTTAGTCATTAAATTAGGGTTTTAATTTCTTTTAAATAATAATTTAGGTTAGAATTTTTAAATATCTTTCACAAATCCCTTAGGTAACTTGCATATTTCTTTTCAAGTCACTAAATTAGGGTTTTAATTTCTTTCAAATCATTTAGATTAGAATTTTTAAATCTCTTTCACAAATCCCCTAGGTAACTTGCATATTTCTTTTTCAGTCATTAAATTAAGGTTTTAATTTATTTTATATCATTTAGGTTAAATTTCCCATCTCTTTCACAAATCCCCTAGGTAACTTGCATATTTATTTTTCAGTCATTAGATTAGGGTTTCAATTTCTTTCATATCATTTAGGTTAAATTTCCCATTTCTTTCACAAATCCTCTAGGTAACTTGCATGTTTTTTTTTTTGTTTATTAAATTAGATTTCACATTTCTTCCCAATGCACATACATATATTTCAAATTTCATTTTCATGCATCTCCTCTTTAATTGCCTTCCAAGATTCCTAGAGTAGATTTTTGTTATTTCCAAAAAACATCTAAGTTTAGTTTCTCTTTTCAAAAAGAATCTAGGGTTAGTTTTTAGTTTTCAAAAAGCATCTAGGTTTAGTTTTCTTTTTGAAAAGGCATTTTGCTAGTTTTTTTCTTTCACATCATCGATAGCAAACTTACCACCACACTCATATTTCATACATAATGGTAATATTAGACTTCATAACCAATCCCTACATGAGACTGGTGACGTTGGAATTCATCTCCTTCCACCAGGTCACCACCTAGACACCATAGTAGCCCCCAAGAGTGGTTTTCCAGACTTCATCATCGGAAAATCTTCTACTCTTGAGACTGGTTTTTCAGATTTCATTACCAAAAGGGACCTTCAAAGTAGGTGTTGGCAATTTTGGGTACCTTGAGTACATTGCATTTGCTCAAGTGAATAAGTTGTCATTGATGTCAAGAAGCTTTTGAAAGAATTTGATTTGATGTAAAAATAATGTGTTTTGTTGAAGGTTCGGCTTGACAGGTTCGAAAGAAAGTAAGTTGGAAAAGTGTCGCGATATCGCGACATGTCGCATTTTCGCGACTTAGGCAGGAGAGAGAAAGCTTTTTGAAAAAGTGTCACGATATCGCGATGTTTTCTCTTGGCGAGAGAGAAAGCTTTTTGAAAAAGTGTCACGATTTCGCGACATGTTGGAAGAGAAAGAAGAAGCTGGCAAAACTATCACGATTTCGCGACATGTTGGAAGAGAGAGAAGAAGCTGGCAAAACTGTCACGATTTCGTGACATGTTGGCAGAGAAAGAGAGCAAGGTGGAAAGTGTCACGATTTCGCGACATGTCGCATTTTCGCGACTCGAAAAGTGCAGGAAGGCAAAGAAGGAAAAGTGTCACGATTTCGCGACATAATGCAAGGAAGGTTGTACGGACGAAAAAGTGTCACGATTTCATGACATGATGCAGAAGGGAGAGTCCGCAGTGTGAACTGTCATGATTTCATGACAAGTTCGAAGAGAGATAAAGTATCTCGAAAAGTGTCACGATTTCGTGACATGCTGCAAAAGACTAAGTGAGGACTGTCACGATTTCGCGACATGCTAAAAAGCTCAAAGTGAGAACTGTCATGATTTCGTGACATGCAACAAAGGGAAGAGTCTGAAATGAGAAGCGTCACGATTTCGCGACAGGCTACAAAGAAGTTGTACGGATGCAGAAAGTGTCACGATTTCATGACAGGTTGAAGAGAAAGCTTGCGAATGCAAAAAGTGTCACGATTTCATGACAGGTTGAGATGGCAGCTTTCAGTTGGAGAAAGTGTCACGATTTCATGACAAAAATAGTTAGCAAGTCTTCAACAGAAGAAGCGTCATGATTTCATGACGAATTGAAGAAGGAAGAGCTCGAAGGCGAAAGCGTCACGATTTCGTGACATGTTTCATTTTTGCTAGTGCAAGCAGAGAAGAAGGCCATGAAGACAAAAGTGTCATGATTTCATGACAGGAGTGAAGATGACGTCAACAAAGACAGAAGTGTCATGATATCGCGACAAGAACGTAGTCAAGGCAGACAAAAGCAAAAGTGTCACGATATCGCGACAATAGCCAAACGAAAGTGTACGGCTGCAAAAATGTCATGATATCATGACATGTTGTGGTTTCACGATAGAAGCTACTGAACCACAGAGGCGGTTGAAGCCGACAGAGTTAAAATTGGGCCGACGAAGATTAGGGCATGCAACCGATGGAGTTAGGGTTTGCATTTGCATAACAACCGACTAAGACCAAGGTTTAGATCTTGATTATGTTAGTATAAAAGGAGGGTTGTTTGAAGAGATTTGGCATCGATCGAAGTGTGCGTTCGAAGTGCGACTTTCATAGATAGAGTGCGAGGAGAAGTTCGATCGTCGAGAAGCAGAGTGCAAATTCGATTGCAGTGTACAGAGTGCATTCCATCGAATCTTCTAAGTGAGAGAGATTGCAAGGAAGCAGAGTGCATGAAGATCATGCTGCTGTGATTGCGCAGAGGTGCATAAGTTGATGTTTGATCGAGTGTTGCTGTGATTGCGTAGAGGTGCAATTTTGAGGACATTTGTGCCAGACCGAAGGACTGTGTTTGGTGCAGAACAGAGGAAGCGAACGAGGACATTTG
This sequence comes from Wollemia nobilis, assembly GCA_028583015.1. Lineage (NCBI taxonomy): Eukaryota > Viridiplantae > Streptophyta > Pinopsida > Araucariales > Araucariaceae > Wollemia > Wollemia nobilis. The sequence goes on along the minus strand of JAQPPZ010000755.1, from coordinate 2,889,024 downwards.
TGCTGAACCGAAGGACTGTGTTTAGTGCAAATTCGAGGACCAGCTTTGGAGGTGAAAGAGTTGAGGACAGAGGTCTCCAGCCAGAGCAGGGAAGACAGGTGTCTTCTGTGGATAGAGTTCCACTTGCTAAGGGCAGAGGAGGCAAAGGTTTTCTAGAGGATCACCAGCCAGAGCAGAGCTAGGGGATTGGTGTCTCCTTTGGGTTGGTGCCCATAAACTTTGTAATCGGGAAAGGTTTCCCAGAATTTGAGGTGATAAAATTTAGTGAAAGATTTTATCCATGGAGTAGCCCGCATTGGGTGAACCACGTAAATTGTTGTGTCTCTATTGTGGATGGTATTTTGTGCATTGCTTTGATTACTATTTTTGATACTGCTATCTATTCACTGCATAATATTAATTTGAAAGTTGAAGGAAAAAGTTTAAAGTGGTCTTATACTGTTCACCCCCCTCTCAGTATAAGCTTGTGTTCTTCAATTGGTATCATAGCGGGTTCCTTCGAAAAGTTTAAACAGCTTGAAGGAAAAGCTTGATAAGAACACAATGGATTATTCAAGCGGAAATGCAAGCACCTATTCTTGATGGATCAGATTTTGGTCTTTGGAGTGCAAGGATGAAGGTTCATCTAATGGCACTTGGGAATGAGGTTTGGGAAGTGATTGAAGATGGGTACACTATTCCTGTAAATGGTCCATATACTAAAGAAGATAGGCTTCTACATCACAACAATTCAAAAGCAATGAATGCAATCCTGAAAGGCTTACAGAAAGCAGATCTCACCAAAGTAATTCACTGCAAGACAGCTAGTGAAATGTGGAAACAGTTGCAGGTGGTTCATACAGGTGATGCAAATGTCAAAAAGGCCAAGTTGAGACATTTCAAAGGTATGTTTGAACAACTCAAGATGAATGATGATGAAAATATTAGTGACTACATGCTTCGCATGGATGAGGTTGTTAACTCCATGAAAGACTTAGGTCTTGAACTTGCTGAAAATGATGTTTGTGATAAAATCTTAAGATCTCTTCCTAATAGATTCAGTGAAAAGATTTCTGCTATTGAGGAAGCTAAAGATTTGGATAAGCTGAAAAAGGATGAGCTTCATAGCATTCTTGCAGCATTTGAGTTGAGAACTCAGGTGAAGGTTGACGTCAAGAAAGAGGCAACTTTCAAGGCTACCAAGAAATCTAAGGGTAAACAGCTTCAAGAGAGTGATGAGTCTTCTAGTGATGAAGAGGCATATTACAGCAAGAAAGGCAAGTTATCTAGAAAGCACAAAAGCATGAAAAATATAAGATGCTTCAATTGTGGAAAGTTCGGTCATTATGCTACTGACTGTACTATTTCCAAGAATGAAAGTGATGAAGAGAAACAGGATGTTAAGAGCAAGGATTCTGAAAAGCACAGGTATTACAGAAAGAACAAAGATGAGCACAACAATCAAGGAAAGAGGTATTCACACAAGAACAAGAAGAGTTTCTACCTAGACAAAGCAAGTAAGTGTTCTAGCAAGTGATAGTGAAAGCTCTTCAAGTGATGAGGAAAATGAGATGTTGTTCATATCAGAAAAGGAGGAAGAACCGAAACATAGATTCATTATTATGAAATGTCTCAGATGTGGAAATTTTGGTCACCTTGAGGATGACTGTACAAATAATGATTTGGTTTCCAATATGTATAAGGATGCTTCAGAAAACTATCAAGAAGATGCTTGTATGGTTTTTGAAAAAGGTAGCACCTCTAGTGATAAGAAATCTGGAAAAGGCCTTGAGGATTCGGAAAGCAAACAAATAAAAGATCTTGAAAGTGAACTTAATAATGCTCTTAGTGTTTTGAAAAAGGAAAGAAAGAAGAATGATAGACTCAAGGATAAGTTAGATGAATGTTGTATGGAGAGAGACGATCTTATAGAAAGTCTTGACTTCTCTATAGCTAAAACACAGGAACTCAAGGATGAGTTAGAGTCTAAGATTCTTGAGTATAATGAGTTGGAACAGAAAATGGCTTCTCTGGAAGTGGAAACTAAAGAGTACAAGGATAAGTCTGTACAGGTTTCAAGATAGCTCCAAAAGGGTTAAGTCTCTCATCAAAGGTCAAAGAAATCCAACAGATAAAACAGGTCTTGGTTTTGTTAAGCCGCACAAAGAACAGGTTGGGGAATCTAGCAAGAGATTCCAAAAGGAAGAGAGTTCTGATGAAGAAAGTACTTCAGAACATGAGTCCATGAGTGATCGATGCACAGAAATAGAAAACGAAATTCAGAATGCGAAGAAGAAGTTTTCAGGACCCAAGAGGTCGTATAAAGGAAAATTTCACGACAGATGTTTTGCGTGTTATAGGTTTGGTCACATGGCTGCACATTGCATGGCTCAAGTAAGGAAGATAAATGACAGTTTCAGAGGTGGTAATTTCTTTCAAGGGTATTGCTACTCTTGTAAACAGTTTGGGCATAAGGCAATTTTTTGCAAGGCTAATAACTGGAACAGGGTTAGTCAAAACAGGAGGATTCAAAGAACAAGTATGCCTAAAAGAAATAACATTGTTACTTGTTATAAGTGCAACAATGAAGGCCACACAGCTAGACAGTGTAGAGCTGATCTTCCAAGGTACAGGAACAGGAACAGTGGCATGATCAGGTCCAAGGATCAAGGCATGAAAAAGGACAGGGATGAGAACAAGAACAAGAACAGTGACAAAAATAGGAATGCGGGCAAAAAGTTCAAGAAAAGGCCGGGCAAGGAAATTATAGACACTGATGATGATCAGTGCCTAATGGGAGTTTTACTCCCACCCCAGTTTTAATCTCCTCATGAGGAGGTGGGGGAGGGACTAAGCTAAGAGGCTCATTCTTAGTCCCAAGCCCCAAAGGTGACCCTTTGCCATTGATGACAAAGGGGGAGAGATATGAGTAAGAGGGAGAGATATGAGTAAGGGGGAGAGCTTCAATGTGAAGAGGAAAGCTTCAAGTCAGGGGGAGCAAAACTTCAATAGGATATTCTCAGCTGTTAGCACAGTTGGTTTCAGTTTTTGCTCCTGAGACGTGTTTTTAGTAAAGGGTTGCCATCAATGACAAAGGGGGAGATTGTTGGCAATTTTGGGTACCTTGAGTACATTGCATTTGCTCAAGTGAATAAGTTGTCATTGATGTCAAGAAGCTTTTGAAAGAATTTGATTTGATGTAAAAATAATGTGTTTTGTTGAAGGTTCGGCTTGACAGGTTCGAAAGAAAGTAAGTTGGAAAAGTGTCGCGATATCGCGACATGTCGCATTTTCGCGACTTAGGCAGGAGAGAGAAAGCTTTTTGAAAAAGTGTCGATATCGCGACATGTCGCATTTTCGTGACTTAGGTAGGAGAGAGAAAGCTTTTTGAAAAAGTGTCACGATTTCGCGACATGTTGGAAGAGAAAGAAGAAGCTGGCAAAACTGTCACGATTTCGCGACATGTTGGAAGAGAGAGAAGAAGCTGGCAAAACTATCGTGATTTCGTGACATGTTGGCAGAGAAAGAGAGCAAGGTGGAAAGTGTCACGATTTCGTGACATGTCGCATTTTCGTGACTCGAAAAGTGCAGGAAGGCAAAGAAGGAAAAGTGTCACGATTTCGTGACATAATGCAAGGAAGGTTGTATGGACGAAAAAGTGTCACGATTTCATGACATGATGCAGAAGGGAGAGTCCGCAGTGTGAACTGTCATGATTTCGTGACAAGTTCGAAGAGAGATAAAGTATCTCAAAAAGTGTCATGATTTCATGACATGCTGCAAAAGACTAAGTGAGGACTGTCACGATTTCGTGACATGCTGAAAAGCTCGAAGTGAGAACTGTCACGATTTCATGACATGCAGCAAAAGGAAGAGTCTAAAATGAGAAGCGTCATGATTTCGCGATAGGCTACAAAGAAGTTGTACGGATGCAGAAAGTGTCACGATTTCATGACAAGTTGAAGAGAAAGCTTGCGAATGAGAAAGTGTCATGATTTCATGGTTGAGATTGAGTTGGAGAAAGTGTCATGATTTCATGACAGAAATAGTTAGCAAGTCTTCAACAGAAGAAGCGTCATGATTTCATGATGAATTGAAGAAGGAAGAGCTCGAAGGCGAAAGCGTCATGATTTCGTGACATGTTTCATTTTCACTAGTGCAAGCAGAGAAGAAGGCCATGAAGACAAAAGTGTCATGATTTCGTGACAGGAGTGAAGATGACGTCAACAAAGACAGAAGTGTCGTGATATCGTGACAAGAACGTAGTCAAGGCAGACAAAAGCAAAAGTGTCACGATATCACGACAATAGCCAAACGAAAGTGTACGACTGCAAAAATGTCATGATATCATGACATGTTGTGGTTTCACGGTAGAAGCTACTGAACCATAGAGGCGGTTGAAGCCGACAGAGTTAAAATTGGGCCGACGAAGATTAGGGCATGCAACCGACGGAGTTAGGGTTTGCATTTGCATAACAACCGACTAAGACCAAGGTTTAGATCTTGATTATGTTAGTATAAAAGGAGGGTTGTTTGAAGAGATTTGGTATCGATCGAAGTGTGCGTTCGAAGTGCGACTTTCGTAGATAGAGTGCGAGGAGAAGTTCGATCGTCGAGAAGCAGAGTGCAAATTCGATTGCAGTGTACAGAGTGCATTCCATCGAATCTTCTAAGTGAGAGAGATTGCAAGGAAGCAGAGTGCACGAAGATCATGCTGCTGTGATTGCGTAGAGGTGCATAAGTTGATGTTTGATCGAGTGCTGCTGTGATTGCGCAGAGGTGCAATTTTGAGGACATTTGTGCCAGACCGAAGGACTGTGTTTGGTGCAGAACAGAGGAAGCGAACGAGGACATTTGTGCTGAACCGAAGGACTGTGTTTAGTGCAAATTCGAGGACCAGCTTTGGAGGTGAAAGAGTTGAGGACAGAGGTCTCCAGCCAGAGCAGGGAAGACAGGTGTCTTCTGTGGATAGAGTTCCACTTGCTAAGGGCAGAGGAGGCAGAGGTTTTCTAGAGGATCACCAGCTAGAGCAGAGCTAGGGGATTGGTGTCTCCTTTGGGTTGGTGCCCATAAACTTTGTAATCGGGAAAGGTTTCCCAGAATTTGAGGTGATAAAATTTAGTGAAAGATTTTATCCGTGGAGTAGCCCGCATTGGGTGAACCACGTAAATTGCTGTGTCTCTATTGTGGATGGTATTTTGTGCATTGCTTTGATTACTATTTTTGATATTGCTATCTATTCACTGCATAATATTAATTTGAAAGTTGAAGGAAAAAGTTTAAAGTGGTCTTATACTGTTCACCCCCCCTCTCAGTATAAGCTTGTGTTCTTCAGTAGGATAATATTAGATGCCTTTGTTCATAAGGCTCATATAATTCATGAATAGGTAACTATCATTCTTGACTAATCTCGTCCGAGAGTGAAATGACCGCTTGGTTGGGCCAATAGCAGGTCTTAGATAGTGCCACCTCTTCTCATGAGAGGATTTGGACTCACTAGTGCATTTTAAGATATTGTTCTATTTTGTTCATACTTGGGTGTTGTAGGAGGTTATGTGCTGATGACATTCCATTTTTAGAGTTTCATTTCACTTCCAATGTCACATTCTAGAGCAAGTACTATCATCAAACACACAAAACAACTAAAAATTTGTTTTTTTGGTTTAACATTGATTCCAATAGTGTTCTTGTCTTATACTCTCAAAAAAATTGGTTTCAGCACATTCACTTGCTAGCTACCCACTTGTTGGCTATTCAAAATCTATCACTATCATTTTTCTATCAGAATCACTTTTTGGAGCAGGTTCGCATAGCACCGTGTAAACTAGATTTTTGTAGTATAGGTTCATACAACAATGTGTGAAATTTATTCTAGTGCATAGAAACATAGTAAAAACTTACTGGTTTGCATAAAATCTTGCACATAACACACTCATAGGTTCAAATTTGTATTTTTGAATATTTTTGAGTATCTAATCACACTATATATAACCATATCGATTGTTACTCATAGTTGAGCATGTGAGCAAGTGCATATTGAGGAGGAGGCTTCTCACACCACCTCTAGCCAATCTGGTACTCCCTCTCCCTTCACGAGGGAAACATCCACTCTCACACCAAATTTTCATACTAGTTTCGAGCCATCTCGCATGCATACCATATATCACAGTGAGACCTCTATTTCTAGTAATATGTTGGCCACATATTCTAGTGAGGATCATACCCTTCTACCTCATTCACCTCCACCAAATTTTCCATCCATATTTTGTGATCATATTATCTATACCGCTCTAGGATACCCATATCCATTCTTCATCATTGATGAGGAGACTCCACCTACCTCACCTACTTCCACTCATCCTTTTCTCTAGGATCCATCTCACTCCCTTCTCGAGGATTATCCCTTCTTGCTAAATTATCCTCACCTCGAGGCTACGTTGTTCACTCCCACAATAGGGATGATTTAAAATCCCTAGTCCTCCCTCCTGGCACTCAGGTGCCTTTATCACAATCATCCTTGCAAAAGTCATTATCATAATAGCAATACGCTCCACTCACATCATCCCATAAAAATTTTGTCCAAGCTCCACAATAAATACCTTCCCAATAATCATATTCTCCATCATTCAATTCCACATCACAACCACCATATCAATCACAACAATTCATTTCTCAACAACATCAGCAAATCTCATCTTCACAAGTTTTTGTGGATACGTTCACCACACCTTCTTATCAAGATTCTACCTTTGATACATATACTCCCTCTTCATCACTCCACCTACATTCCCCCCTTTTGAGATGTACAGTATACCATATTCCACTCCACTTCCATATTCATCTACTTCCACCTTTCAACTTCCTCCACCTCACCCATTTTAGGCTCCTCCTTCCATTCCTCTCTCTACCTATAATCCACTCTATCCATCTTATATTGCCAATCCCCCATGTTGTTATACCCAACCTGAGTTCTCCATTCCTTGCTCGTCTGGTCTAGTGTGGTTACCATATTTTGGTGCATCATATCGCCATCCACCTTCATCCTCTATCCAAACATCACTTCCCCTACCACACCCTATTGTACCTACATTCTTCACAACACCTCTTTCTTGGTCATCCTCTCCAACCATGCAACCACCGTAGCAGATTCCTGTACAACAAGTACAAGCTCCACAACTACAATATTACCATTCATAGTAGATGATTGCCCCATAGTATATTCTCCTATAGACGTCCATGTCTTACGTTATTCATCAACCACATCCACAAGAATAGTTTTAGTATACACCTCTCTCACAATGGGAGTAGCAACATTTATAATACCCTCCTCATTCTCAAGCTTCCATCATATCATCACAGTTCATCGCACCTGCATCACCTAAACTCCAACTCTTATGATAATAGGTTAAGATGTTGGATATTCGCATGATTGGTTATGGGCCCTAGAAACCCACATATAACGAGCTGTGCAACGAACCTGTTCATCCTTTAATTTGCATTCCTACTTACCCATACCATTTTGAGATCCTAAAGTTTAAAAAATACAAAGTTAAAGAGGACCCTCGAGAACACATCAACAACTATCACTTTGCATTCTACCAGCTTCACAACAGTGATCCTCTCATGTTGTGTACCTTCGCTCTCTCACTTGGGGGACAAGCCCTCAACTGGTACAACATGCTCTCATGCCATAGCCTGTTCACGTTAAAATAGTTGGCTAATTCATTTCTCGAACATTTTTCCATAAACATAAAAAAGAAGATGAAATTTTATGATGTTTACGCCTTACAACAGGCTAATGATGAACCTATCATAAATTTTATTTCTTTATGGAGATCGATCATCCACGACCTAGATTATAGCCTCTTGTCCTTCGAGCTCATCACACTATTTACCAAGATTTGTCATGAACATATCTCTATACCTTTGCAACTTCATCAAATATGCACATTTTATTTAGCCATTACTCAAGCAAAGGTCATCGAGGACATCAAGGTGCAATCTAGCAAAATCAATCTTCAAAATAATCATATTACAATTCAGATTTCCACTTCAATCATAATTAACCAAATCAACCCTTTTCCAAACCACCACAAACCAATCAGTGGTAGTAGCCTCTCCAGCTTCTTCATCGATATCTTGACCCCCTCCTCCATAGCAACATATATTTTAAACTAACACACCTCCTCCATCCAACCCCCAACAAGCTCACGATCTTCAGCCTCATCCCCCATGATGCAATTGGACTCCACTTTTGAAGCCACTACCATCTCTATTCCAGAGGTTGTATGACATTGATCATATCACCTTACTTGATGTTATACCTATTGATCCAAATCAATCCAAACCTCATGGGTTCAACAAATAGGTCTTCTATGCGTACCGTCGATAGCACAACCATGATGTAGAGTCTTATCACTCCTTCCACAACCAAGTATAGGATCTTATAGATTGGGGTACTTTTCAAATTGTGAACCCCCTTGCACCACAAAACCAAAATATAGGTATCTATCACAACCCACTACCCGAACATGGTGGGACCAATCTCTAAGGAGCCTAACCCAACCCACAGGTCCCATATAGGCAAGTTAATAGCGTCCAGCATGATTCTCCCTCATGTAGAGTGGTTGGCATGATTAATATTACTACTCGTACCAAGCGTTATCCACTGTGCTAGGATGCACCCATCACTTCACCTTCTACACCATTCACTTCTCCTCACTTACCCGTAGCATCAAATGTTTCACCACCCCTACCATGCAATATCATCACTATTCATGGTAGCCTCACTCATTAGTTTCATAATGCCCCAATTAGACTATCCATTTTTTATTTGTTACAACAATCTTAATCTCATCGCAAAGCATTAAATGACATACTTCACTCAGTTGGCCTCAAAACCCATGACACAAATGTATTTGTGAATTTTATTGGGAACATCCCTCATTGCATGCAACCTTCTATCAGCTTCCATGACCATGAGATTATCGAGCTTGTGGGTGAAGGATATGATCCTCCTCTCCATATCCAAGCGACCATTAGTGACATCACCTACAAGCATGTCCTCATTGATACTATTTTTTCCATTAGCATCATCTCTATTGTTGCCCTTTATCACCTACACATTCCACCTACTCATTTTGCCACACCATCACTCCGCCTTCTTACTTTTGATGGTTCTATGCACCCCATAGTAGGTTCCATTGTTATGCATGTCCACGTAGGTGTAATTACCATATCAATCTTATTCCATGTAATTCAAGGTGAAATGCAATACATTCTTTTTCTTGGACATCCATGGATCTGCAACATGTAATTTATTCCATCCACCTTGCATCAATGCCTCAAGTATGTGTATGACAGACTCACCCATTATGTTCCCATCGATGGTGACTCGTTCAAATTTTACATCTCAGACCTCCCGCTAGATCCTTCATCATCATCTACCCAGGTATTTCCTATTTCTTCACATTGTTAGAAAGAGTCATCTACATCCTCTCCACCACCTGCATCATCCTCGCATCGCTCACTTGGACCACACACACATTCACCTATGTTTACTTTTGATGTGCCTTCATTCTCTTCTATGGATCCACTTTTGTATTTATACCATTTTTACCACCTTCTTTATGGCCTTCTCCTCCATCTCAACCATCTACATCCACAGATCCCCCTCCTGTATCCATACCCTTTTTGCTACCCTCCCTGTGGCCTCCTCTTATTTCCCATTCATATTCCACTATGGATCCTCCTATACTTCCTACTCCTCATACACCTCCCCTTCTATTGCATCCTCAACCTCGATATTTCACTTTTTGTTATAGCACCCTAATGACTTGCTCTGCATCATAGTTTCCACATGCAGCTCATCCCATCCCTTCCATCATAGTTGAATGTCATGATTAGGAATAGTGAGCCTCTCACCTATATGTCCAACTATTCATTTATTCTACTACTACTATTCATGATTTCCAAATTTTATCTTCTTCCTTCAACTCAGACTCATCAGCTCATTCACCACCACATACATCACCACAAATATTGATTTTCATGACCAATTCTAGTCATGGTGAATATAATGTTCATGATGCTCGTGTGCATCCTTTGAAGATCTAATCTACCCATAAATTTGGTCACCCTTATGCCTCAATGCTAACCATTGGTATCATTGTACCACTTGGTCCACTAAACAATTGTACAAACTTTATCTATGTGGGCCTTGATTCATCACTCCCAGCAGTCGTGCTCCCACCACCTCAATATAGCTTATGTGGCACCCTACACCATATGTCCAACCCACACTTTACCTTATGCTACTTTTGGAATTTCCATTGGCATGGCTTTGGGCTAGGATGTTATAAACAGGACTTGTGTGTAGGCAAAAAATTCACCTCCCAGAAGAAGAAGAAATGATCCTTGGATTTGCACAGTTTTGTTTAGTTTTGCTCAATTTTGATTAAAATGTACAAGTGTCAAAACATACAAGCATGAGTAAAACATACAAGGTTGCAAATGTATGATGTGAAATATCAATGAAATTAGGTGAAATGTACATTTGGGTTGAATTTGATAAAAATCAAATTAGACATTAGTAAAACCTTGTAATGAATTATTTTGAGTTAATTTGGGATGGCAATTGTAAGTAATGTGATGTCTCAAAAAAAAATTTGGAATGGTCTAGTAATGCATTATATAGCCCCCCATTCATCTTTTCAGGTGGTTCATTCATGTTCGCTCATAGTTGAAGTTGTTAATTGATAATTATTCATTCATGGAGTATTGATTGGTTATTATAGAGTTACTGACTATTCATTGTGATAATTGTTATGGTTATGAGCAATGCTAATGGCTATATTGTATAGGAATACCCATAATCTGAATATGACAGTAATTCTCCTCATTTCCTTGCCTTGTGAATTCCATTGTACGTTCTAGTTTTTGTAGGTTATGTAATTAATGTTTGGATGCATAACTTATCACGTTAATTGAATGGAAATACATTGTGAATGAATATGGTCATCCTACAGACTTGGTGTGAAGATAGAAATTGATTATGTGATGGATTATGACCGTACAAGGACATTTCTAGGCAGTTGTATAATTTTTGGAATTACTTTTGATGGTTGCAATCCATTGCTAGTGAATTGGGGTTTGCATGTTGGAAAGAAAGTGAGGACTTATCATAAAGAAACATCCCAAAACTTATCTTGGGAGGAATGGTTGTGCAGGCTAAGAGATTTGAATATTAGTTGTAGCAAGAGTTTGTACAAACCATTTGTTTACTCGATTTGGCAATAAAGCTACAACCCAAAACCTACCAAATGAGGAATAAATGCTAGCTTGGAGAAATTTATTACAAAATTAATCGATTTAAATTGCAAAACATGTTCCACTGAATTGGTTGAGTATCAAATTGTACAAGGTGCAGTGTTGTATGATTTGGATTATACAACTATATGATTTGGTGATCGTACAAATTGTTTGGCAGATTGACATAGTGTATGAAGTATACCATACAAGTTGTGTGATTTATGCAAGCTAGGTTTGAGACATTGGTAATCATTCCTAGAGTTTCCAAATCACCTCCTCCTCAAGAATACTACACCCTAGCTCTATATTTGGTGTTGTTTCCTTATCAAACTTTGGCATTTTTGTTAAAATGGATCAAAATTGTTGTAGTTAAGAAGATTGTGCAAAGTGATAAATTTTGAGTACACAAATTGGAGGTGAATGATAGACACAAGTTTTCAAAGGTGTAGGATACGAGATCAAGGGGAGGATATTCCATTTAGGAAGAGCACAAGATTTTCTCAAAGAGGGAACCTGAACAATGTTGAACATAATACACATGAACCAGTGATAGAACAAGTATGGACATCTAACAAAGCAGACATTGAGAGGTTGGATATATTACTGATAGATACAGAAGGAGAGGAGAAATAAGCACCTATATTTGAGGAGAACATTGACGTAAGTAAATATGTTAATGAGGAAACTATGCGATATTTAGGTAAGTGGATGGTAACACCTGAGAAAGTGGTAAATAGGTTGCAAAGGAGTGTGGTGGATGGGAGTCATGCCCCAGATCAATAGCACATGATGTCTCAAGAAGAAGGACCAATACCACAACCTACACATTAGTGAAGGAGGTTGCGGAGTGAAGACATCTAGGATATTGGTAGATGATTGTTTTGTGAATACAATATTCCTCGAGTAGATGGTTCTGATGAGGACCAACAAAGTGAGTCACCTATAAAGTGAAATCAGTCAAGAATTCTAGGATATACTTCATCAAGTGAAGAAGAAGAACCACCAACAATAGCCCACATAGGCAATTGAGTAGGAAAGCAAATATGCCCACCTTTTATGGGGGAATAAAAGGAAGACTTGATACATTGGGGCATGTATAACTATTTGGAGATCAAATGGTGTAGACCAACCAGATGAATGGTTGTGATTATTTCCTACTACATTACGAGGAATTACCATAGATTGGTACTTGAAAAGGAGAAATACACCAAATTTCTAGGCTTGGAACATAATGAAAGATGCATTCATTGAGGAATTTTTCTCTTTCAAGGATGATTAAGATATTGTAACTAAACTATGCACCACTAAGTAGAAAGCTGATGAAGATGTGAACTCATAAAACCATCAATTGAAGTAGTTGGTGGAAAATATGCAAATTCCTTTAGCAAATGTGCTGGTAAAAATATGGTTTGTAGATGGGTTTTTAGCCAGATATAAGAAAAATATTAAGCCAGTTCCATCTGCCACATATGAAGAAGCCTTGGAGAATGCAAAGAATTTTGAAAGTGAGTCTAAACAAACAATCATTGGAATTATAACACATGTGAGGCACAATGATTCATATTGTGAGTAAGATGATACAATCCAACATATGGTACAATCATTTCGAAAGAAATTTGATAAGATAATAAAAGAGGTGAAAGGTAAAGTTAAGAAAGTTCAAAAGGATATTTGGTGTACAAAATGCAAGTGTGAAGGTCACAAGAATGTGACTTGTCCTCGAAATGATTATTGTTACATTTGTAATGCACTTGGACATGAAGTGATACAATATCCATTTAATGCAAAGGTGCAACCATAGGTTCTCTCAATACAAGAACAGAAGGAGAAACTAAAACCTTAATGGAGTGGCCAACAAGCCACCAGTGGTAGTTATAGGAATAACCAAAGAGGGGGAAGACAATATCAAGGCAACCAACAAGGAGGACAAGGCCGCTTGTAGTATGATTCGAAAGGATGACCAATAATACAATGTCAAAGTTTCCAAGAGTGGGGGTATTTTACAAAAAAATATCCTTCACCTTAGAAACAAGAAACACAATAGATTAATTCTAAACACATTGTAGATGGTGTGGTCCAGGGAACCACAAAGAAGTGAATTTTTCAAAGCATGCAAGTTCTAGTAACTTATATAACATGAAATTTTTGGACATAGAGGTACCTCCAGTTAGTGAGAAGACCGAAGTACTAGTCGTGACAAGAAATCAATCTAAGAAGGACAAGTATCCTAAACCTAACAAATAAAATAAGCGATGGCAAATAGCAAAGAGAGTACTTGAGAAAGAAGTAAAGAAGGCAAACGAATTGAGACTAGAGAGAGAAAAATAGTTAAATAAACCATCAGAAGACAAAGTAGTTGTACAAAATATAGTAGCACAAGTCTTGAATACAATTTTTGAGATTAATATGGCAAGTTTTTTGGAAGCCATCCCATCCTTGCATAAAGCATTGGTAGAGGGCATACAGCCTCAAAAGGTGATAGATATATAGATCTAGCTAATCAAGGAAGAAGAACAAAAGAATTATTTTATGGATCCTACCATATTGATGATTTATGGAGGGAAGAAACTTGCATTAGTCCATATGGATATCTTGGGGTACAAACTAACACAAGTCGTTGTTGATGGAGGATCCAATGTTAATGTGTTACCTGAGAAGACGTGGTGATAAATTGACACTCCATAATTATGGGCACCTAGCTTCTGATTGTATGGTGTTGACCAGTATGGTATAGAGACAAAGGGTGTCTTTATTTCACAAGTTACAATAATCGACCAATAATTCATCTTGTGTTTCATTGTTATTACTATGCAAAAGACAACATATGATGCTTTGTTGAGTAGAGGATGGCTACGGATAGCCAAATTTAATCATAACTGGGGAAAATATCAAATAATATTCAAGAAGGGACATCACAAATATATGATCAACTTGAATAACTAGAGGATCAATGAGGATGTGGCCATGATCGATGAGTCAATAAATTCTTCTGGTGAAGAGGATTATGAGCCAAATGAAGGAATGTTGTACCTAGATTACTATAGTGAAGATGAAGCTCGATCTGATAGTAGAATTATCTATTGGTATATGGAGGAGTACGAGGTTTTTTAGCCTACCTACCTCTGTATTAATATATAGGAGAAAAAAACAATATTATATGAAGGTCATCTCAAAACCAAATAAAGAAGAAGGGAAGAAATTGATATTTCCTAAAAGCTTTGCAGAATATATATAGTGGGAGATGCTAAAATTGATGTGAGACCAATGCATCCAATTAATGTGGAAAGGTAGTAATAAAACCTACAAATATTAATTATGAAGGACCTCGGATAGTGGATGTAAATCTAGGAATAGAAGAGAGCCTCAGATGATCCACTGTGGTGATGATTGAAACCTAGTACTGAAAGCAGTAACTTTCAAGATATTCTTGAAGTACAAGGATGTCTTTGCTTGGATGTATAAGGACTTGAAAGGGATACTACCAGATTTTCCACAAGATCACACTAATGCTTGGGGCATAGCCATTGATAAGAAGACCTTATAGGATGAACCCTAAGTATATCGCATTGGTAAATGCTAAAATCAAAAAGATGTTAGAGGCAAGCATCATTTTTAGAGTCACCATTAGTGATTGGGTTTCACCTATTGTGATCACTCTGAAGAAGAAAGTGGGTAAGATCTGAATATACGTATATTTTAGGAATGCAATGACGATCAAATATCCTTTTCCTATTCCTTTCACAGACTCAATTTTGGAAGAGGTCGTAGGACATGAAATTTATTCATTCCTGGATGGGTTCTCTAGGTACAATCAAATAAGTATCACCAAGGAGGATAAGTTGAAGACCATATTTATTGTAGAAAATGGTATCTATGCATATAATTGAATGTCATTTGAGTTATGTAATGCTCCAGTCATATTTTAGTGCATTATTTTGTATATCTTTGATCAATTGGCCATAGGAAATTTTAAGGTATTCTTGGATGGCTGGTCCATTTATGGTAAGATCGAGGATCATCTACCTAGCCTTAGTGAATGTATGAGTAGGTGTATAAATACATAAATCTCCCTGAATCCAAAAAAGTGTTTTATGATGGTACCTTATGTAGAAATTTTGGGACATATAGTGTGCATCAAAGGGTTGAAGATCGATCCTAAAAAAAATGTGTTATATTACATATGGAGGAGCCATATGATATGAGCTCATTATAAATCTTCCTTGGATCCATAGGATACTATCGAAGGTTTATCAAAAACTATGCACACGTGTCCTACCCATTAGATTCTTTGACTAAGAAGAATATTCCCTTCATATGGATGGAGGAGCACCAAGGAGCCCTTAAGGATTTAAAGGCTAAACTTTTTAGTAGTCTTATTTTGGTGTTTCCTAATTTGGATAAGGAATTCCATGTCCATATTGATACCTCAAACTTTATTATTGGATGTACATTGGCATAAGAGGGACAGTTGAGGCTAGATCAACCTATATTTTTACAATTTACCTATTGTCACGTGTAGAGAGAAATTATATTACAACGGAGCGAGAAGCTCTAGGGATGGTATATGTTGTACAAAAATTTAGGCATTACCTATTGGTAAACCCTTTTGCCTTCTATGTAGATCATCAGGATTTATTGTACTTGATAAATAAGCTAGTTATACAAGGATAGGTCAGCAGGTGGTTCATCACTTTACAAGAATTCATATTTTGAGTAGTAGTTCAACCTGGTAAGAAGCATGTGATTGTATACTAGTTATCTTGAATACGATCAGGAGAACCTACAAGAGCAAGGATTCCAAATGAATTCCTTGAGGCTCAATTATTTACAATTAACGTTGTGCCATCTTGGTACAATTTGATTGGATAGTACTTATCCATAGGTGAGTTACCATAAGATTTAATGACAATAGAAAAGAAGAAGGTAATCATAAAGTCAGAATCTTTTCAGTTGATAGTGGGATTGTTGTACAAAATGGGTATTAATGGTATCCTACGAAGATGTTTTAGGGATGAGGAAGTTAAAGCAACATTGAAAGAAGCTCATGAAGGATTGGTAGGAGGACACATGGGACCTAATGACACTAATCAAAAATTACTTTTAGTAGGATTATGGTGGCCCACATTGTATAATGATGCAAAGGAATATGTACGAGCATGTGATACTTGCCAAAGAGCAGGGAAACCAGTACAAAGAGACATTATGTCCTTACATACATCACAACCCCATGAACTATTTGAGAGATTGGGGTTGGACTTTTTCAGACCACTAAGAACAACTAGTAGTCAAAAGTGTCAATATATTATGGTAGCTACTAAATACCTAATAAAATGGGTTGAGGCAAGAGCACTACCAAATAACACGGTAAATAGTACAACTCGATTCTTGTATGAGCAAGTAAGTACAAGATTCAGTATTCCACTACAAATAATGAGTGAAGATTAATGGCACAATGGGTGATTGAAGTGGCCCAGAAGAGAAGAAATTTATGGCATGATAAGCACCTTCAAAAGTTAGAACTCAAGCAAGGGGACTTAGTTCTAAATTTTAACGAGAAAAGAGAAATCAAGTCGAATAAGTTAAAAATCTTATGGCTTGGTCCCTTTTGAGTTGTAGAAGTGAGGGATAATGGGGAAATTTAAAAAATAATACTTGAATTAAATACAAGACACTGTAATGGTTCAAATTTGAAGCCATATAAAGTACAATGTCTATTTATCTCTTTAGAAGAATTTGAATGAAGACACGAAGCTCAGTCTGATGAATAGCAAAGAAAAATTCAAGGTCCACCATGGGAGGACCTTAACATGGGACTCACGCACCTATTCACAAAAGGGTAGGAGGCAAGGCCAATTATCGAACAACAAGAGTTGGTACCTCGACCCGGTGAGAGAAGAAGGATGTGAGTACACATAAGGTTCACAAATAGGACTGAAAGTATCAAGGGAGGAGATGTTGGCAATTTGAGTTATTTTATGTTGTCATTGATGTCACATGGATCATTGATGTCACATGGATCACATTGAGTTTTGGTGGCAAAAGCACTTCATAAATAATCATTTATGATATTTTGGAGAGCATGGATATATACAAGGTTTTTGTGAAAACCAAGGCAGGCAAAATAAAAGGTTTTATTTAAAACCATGGATGGCAGATTTGAAATGGGTTT
This sequence comes from Wollemia nobilis, assembly GCA_028583015.1. Classification (NCBI taxonomy): domain Eukaryota; kingdom Viridiplantae; phylum Streptophyta; class Pinopsida; order Araucariales; family Araucariaceae; genus Wollemia; species Wollemia nobilis. The sequence goes on along the minus strand of JAQPPZ010000755.1, from coordinate 2,871,566 downwards.
TTCTTAAAACCCAAGTTGGATTTTCGTTTCATCGAAAAAGGTGCCCCGGTGATGGAGATATTTAATTTTAAATATTTAGTTTAAATTTTAAATTATTTAAAATTTAAATTTAAATTTTAAAATTAAAAATAAAAGTAATCCGTCGACGTCATCGAATATGAGGGAGAAAACTATATAAAAGGATGCCTAAGGTTTATTAATCCTTGGCTTGCGCTCGTGAATTAATGCGATTGTTGGAAAGCGAAAAGAGCTCGTGCAAAAGAGGGTTAAGTGATGGAAGCGAAGAATAAATCGAACGACATGTGAAACCCTAGTCACCTTGGGCAGTGTGGCACATTGGCAATTGGATTTTGGCTAAGGCAAGTGGTAGAATGAACGTCAAGGTTTCGAATCCCCTTGGCTGCGTTAGAAGGCATTGGAAGAAAGAGCGCGCGAAGCGTTTTTGGTTTGCGTGAGAGGGAGGAGTGTTTTGAAGCACGTGGTGCCTTTCCCTCCCAAACGAGCTTGTAGCTCATGCGGCAGCTTGGCCGCGGTTAAGGCACTGAGCAAGGAGGCATCGAGGGATCGAATCCCATCAAGGACAAAGGCAAGTTAATATTTTTTTAATATTTTATTTTTCTAAAGTTGCCCTAGGAGAAATAAGGGTTGTGATGCACTTTAGGAAAAAGAGAGATTTCTGGTGATTTTCCTTTTGGAAGTATATCATATTATATATCGTTGGAAAGCTTATTTCGAGGGCTATTTGATTAACTTTCTTAGAGGGAGAAATAAGGTGTGTGTAAAGAGATATTTCTGATTTTGTAAAGGGGTTCAAAAGTGAAGGTTGCTTTGTTCTTTTTCAAAGGGGATTAATTCTTTCATGAGGGGACATGGTGTATTTTATTGAGTAGGAGTAATAAGGTGTTATTTGGATATTATTGTTGTGTTATTAATCAAGATCTCTAACCCTTATTGAAAGTTGAAAAAGAAATTTTGTTGAGTGTGGCAGATTTAGTGGACAACTAATAAGGCATCAAAAAGGTATGAGCAATATTCTCCATTGACTTTGTTTATGGTGGTTGATTTCTGAAATATCATTGGAGAGAAAAGGATTGATTGTGGTTTCCTTTTCGAAAGTGGTTGGTTGAATGCTTCAAGGTTTTCTGGTTTGAGAGTTGTGATTAAACCTTGTTTTATAAGCATTGTTGTTGAAGCCCATTGCTTGTACAAAGAACTTGAACTTGAGTTAGAGGAGAACATGAGTATCATTGTTATGTGAGAGTTATTGTTGAGTATTGTTGGAAACATTTTGAGTTGATTGATTCATGCTTGAACTAGGGTTTGTGAGAAAAAGTTGTTCCTTAAGGTGATTGGTTGAGTTGAGTTGATTGAGCCTAGTCAAGTGATTGTGTGAAGTGGTTGTTCAAGTTCCATGAAACAAACTTCTATATTCTGATTTGAGTTGAGTTTGAGTTGAGAAAGAAATTGAGTTTGTGAATAGAACATATTGAGTCTCTAACAATTCTCTTTATGCTTCTATAAGATTGAGCTGAGTTGAGATTGATTTGATTTGAGTTGAGTTGAGATCATTGTGGATCATTGTTGTCATCCATTGAAGAGTGCATTGCCATTCATTGTTGAGTTCATCATTGAGCCTTGCCTTCATAGATTTGTGGATGAGATTTGAGTGCTACTTGAGCATGATTGATTGAGCCTTTGAGAAGGCTTTTGGGATAGATTTTTGGATAGATTTGAGGCAGCTTTTGTGCATGATTGATTGAGCCTTTGAGAAGGCTTTTGGGATAGATTTGAGGTAGATTTTGTGCATGATTGATTGAGCCTTTGAGAAGGCTTTTGGGATAGATTTGTGGATATATTTGGAGCAGATTTGAGCAAGTTCTTGGTGAGCTTGTGGAGCATATTTGAGAAAGTTCTTGGTGAGCTTGTTGGAGTATATTTGAGCAAGTTCTTGGTGAGCTTGTTAGAGCATATTTGAGCAAGTTCTTGGTGAGCTTGTGGAGAATTTGAGCAAGTTCTTGGTGAGCTTGTTAAGTAGATGATTTTGTTGATTCTAGAGCAATGATTGTAGTAGATCGATTAGATAATTCTTAGCAGATCAATGGGATTGCCTAGCTAAGTAGATCAATGGATTGCCTAGTTGAGTAGATCAGTGGATTGCCTAGCTGAGTAGATCAGTGGATTGCCCACCTGAGTAGATCAGTGGATAGCCTAGCTTTGAGCAGATCAAAGTAATCATTTGTATTGGGATAAGGATCCCTATTTCTTTATGAAATATTATAAGGAGATTATCTTGTGGACTACCCCACATTGGGGGAACCACGTTAAATCTTGTGTCTCAATTGTGTGTGGTGATTTGTGCTCTTGCTTACTATTGCTATCTATGTCATTAATGCACACTGCTATATTTGGTTATTGCAATTAAGGACACTAATTGATATTGGTTTGGAAAGAAAGTAAAAAGTGGGTGCTATATTGTTCACCCCCCTCTCAGTATAAGCTTGTGTTCTTCAATTGGTATCAGAGCGGGTTCCTTCAGAAAGACTAACAAGCTTGAAGGTAGATTCTACTGGGTTATAGGATGGACATATGGTATATTGATAGTGGGTGCTCTAGTCATATGACTGGGTATAAGGATAAGTTCATTTCTCTAAAAAGGAACAATAATGGATCTGTGAGATTTGGTGATAATGCTTCAACTAAAATCAAAGGGAGAGGAACTTTAAGTTTGGATGATGGAAAGACTACTACATAGGGTGTACTCTATGTTGAGGGTCTAAAACACAATCTACTGAGTGTAAGTCAGCTTTGTGATAGAGGGTACACAATTACTTTTTCCTCTACAGGATGCAAAATCAGGGAAACAAAAATAGGGAAGCTTGTTGCAAATGCAGAAAGAACCAATAACAATCTCTACATGCTCAACGAAATAAAAAGGGAAAAATGTCTTCTATCTCAAGAAGAAGAAAGTTGGTTATGGCATAAAAGGTTGTGTCATTTGAACTTCGACAACATAGTAAGGATAAGCAACAAACAAATTGTTAGAGATCTACCAAAGATAAAAAGACCTTCAAATACAATTTGTGCACAATGTCAGTATGGAAAGCAGACAAGATCAAGTTTCAAGGCAAAAGAATATTCCTCTTCCAAAGTTTTAGAATTGATTCATACTGATTTATGTGGTCCTATGAGAACCAAAAGCCTGCAAGGTGAAAGCTACTTCATGTTGTTCATAGATGATTATTCTAGAATGACTTGGGTTGTTTTTCTGAAAGAAAAATCAGAGGCATTTGAGCATTTCAAAGTATTCAAAGAAATGGTAGAAAATGAAATAGGAAAGAAGATCAAGTGTTTGCGATCAGATAGAGGAGGGGAATTCATCTCTATAGAATTCATCAAGTTTTGTGCAGAACATGGAATCATAAAAGAATACTCAGCAACCAGGACTCCTCAACAAAATGGAGTAGTAGAAAGAAAGAATAGAACTCTTGAGAATATGGCCAGAGCAATGCTAAATGAATCAAGAATCTCAGATGGGTTTTGGAAGGAAGCAATCAGTACAACAGTCTATGTTATGAATAGAGCTCAAGTTAGAACAAAGCAACATAAGACTCCATATGAGTTTTGGAAAGGAAGACCTCCCACGGTAAACTACTTCAAAATTTTTGGAAGTAAGTGTTATATCAAAAGAGAGGATAAGGACTTGGGCAAGTTTGATCCTAGATGCGATGAAGGTATTTTTCTTGGATACTCTACAAAGAGTAAGGCCTACAGATGCTACAATAAAAGAACACATACCATGGTGGAAAGTATAAATGTCAGAGTTGATGAAAGAACAGGAATAAATGAGCCATCTCAGGAAGATATTCTTGAAGAAGAAGAAAGTTGTCAAGAAGAAATGGGTGAAGATTCAGATGAAGAAGATTTGCAGAATATACCTTCCAAAACCTCATCAAGATATATTCAGAAAAATCATCCAGAGGACTTGATCATTGGCAGCCCTGATGTAAGACGGACAAGAAGAGGAATCATAGGCTCAACAGAACAAGCAAATGTTTCACTACTATCCAAGATAGAACCAAAGGATTTCAGAGAGGCAGAAAGTGATGAATGTTGGATTAAAGCAATGAAGGAAGAACTAGATCAGATTGAAAAAAGTAAGACTTGGGAATTAGTTCCAAGACCAAAGGGAAAAAATGTAATTGGTACTAAATGGGTCTACAGGAACAAACTGAATGAAGATGGTCAAGTCATCAGAAACAAGGCAAGATTGGTGTGTAAAGGATATGCACAAGTAGAAGGAATTGATTTTGATGAGACCTTTGCACCAGTTGCAATATTGGAAGCTATACGGATGTTTCTGGCACTTTCAAGCTATAGGAATTTCAAAGTATATCATATGGATGTCAAATCAGCATTTTTGAATGGTCACTTAGAAGAAGAAGTTTACATTGAACAACCAGATGGGTTTAATCAAGCAGATAAGCCAGATTATGTATGCAGATTGAAAAAGGCTCTTTATGGCTTAAAGCAAGCTCCCAGAGCATGGTATTCAAGACTGGATAAATATCTTTGAGAGCAAGGTTTCAAAAAGGGAACAGTTGATAGCAATATGTATATTAAAAATAAGGGAAATGATTTGATGATTGTGGAAGTTTATGTGGATGATATTATTTTTGGGGGTAGCAATGACAGAATGTGTCAAGAATTTGCAAGAAACATGACTAATGAGTTTGAAATGTCTATGCTTGGTGAATTAACCTTTTTCCTCGGACTACAGATTTCACAATTAGAAAAAGGGATATTTCTTTCACAAACAAAGTATATAAAAGAGATGTTGAAGAAATTCAAAATGGAAGATAGTAAGCCAATTAGCACTCCAATGGTTACAGGGGTGCAAATTAAGCAAAGATGATGAATCTCCTGATGCAAATCAAACTCTATACAGATCTATGATTGGTAGCCTATTATATGTTACAACCACCAGACCAGATATAATACAGGCAGTTGGTTTAGTGGGAAGATTTCAAGCAGCTCCAAAAGAATCACATGTGACAGTAGTGAAAAGAATACTCAGATATCTCAAAGGAACAATGGAGTATGGTCTATGGTATCCTAGAAGCAATAAGTTCACTCTCACAACATACACAGATGCAGATTGGGTAGGAAATATTGATGATAGAAAAAGCACAAGTGGAGGAGCATTCTTTCTTGGTGATTGCCTAGTTTCTTGGCTAAGCAAGAAACAACCATCAGTGTCACTTTCCACAATAGAGGCAGAATATATTGCAGTGACAACATGTTGTTCACAGGTATTATGGATGAAACAGACTCTCAAATATTTTAGTATAGAACATGATCATCCCATTCCTATTCTGTGTGATAATACTAGTGCTATAAGTATCTCGAAGAATCCAGTAATGCATGCCAGAACAAAGCACATTCCAATCAAGTATCACTTTTTAAGAGAACAGGTTACAGAGCAACAAGTAAGATTGGAATATGTTCCTACAAAAGATCAGATTGCAGACATATTTACAAAACCATTACCAAGAGAAATGTTTGAGCGTTTGAGAGAACATCTGGGAGTAAAAGTACTCCCACCCCAAAATTAATCACCTCAAGAGAGAAGGTGGTGAGGGGGCTAAGCTTAAGAGTCATATATTTTAGCCCCATAGGTGTCCCTTTTGCCATTGATGTCAAAGGGGGAGAGATTTGAGTAAGGGGAGAGCATTGAGTTAGGGGGAGCAGCCTCCAAAGAGAGCATTGAGTTAGGGGGAGCAACCTCCATAGAGAGTATTGAGTCAGGGGAGCAACTTTGATTCTCGAGAATGGTTTTTGTAGTGATTGTGGTGATTTGCATTAGAGGTGTTGCCATCAATGACAAAGGGGGATATTGATTGGCATTAGTTATTATGTGTCAAAGTTGATTTTACATGGATCATTGATGTCACATGGATCACATTGAGTTTTGGTGGCAAAAGCACTTCATAAATAATCATTTATGATATTTTGGAGAGCATGGATATATATAGGGTTTTTGTGAAAACCAAGGTAGGCAAAATAAAAGGTTTTATTTAAAACCATGGATGGCATATTTGAAATGGGTTTTTCTTAAAACCCAAGTTGGCTTTTCGTTTCATCGAAAAAGGTGCCCCGGTGATGGAGATATTTAATTTTAAATATTTAGTTTAAATTTTAAATTATTTAAAATTTAAATTTAAATTTTAAAATTAAAAATAAAAGTAATCCGTCGACGTCATCGAATATGAGGGAGAAAACTATATAAAAGGATGCCTAAGGTTTATTAATCCTTGGCTTGCGCTCGTGAATTAATGCGATTGTTGGAAAGCGAAAAGAGCTCGTGCAAAAGAGGGTTAAGTGATGGAAGCGAAGAATAAATCGGACGACGTGTGAAACCCTAGTCACCTTGGGCAGTGTGGCGCATTGGCAATTGGATTTTGGCTAAGGCAAGTGGCAGAATGAACGTCAAGGTTTTGAATCCCCTTGGCTGCATTAGAAGGCGTTGGAAGAAAGAGCGCACGAAGCATTTTTGGTTTGCGTGAGAGGGAGGAGTGTTTTGAAGCACGTGGTGCCTTTCCCTCCCAAACGAGCCTGTAGCTCATGCGGCAGCTTGGCCGTGGTTAAGGCACTAAGCAAGGAGGCGTCGAGGGATCGAATCCCATCAAGGACAAAGGCAAGTTAATATTTTTTTAATATTTTATTTTTCTAAAGTTGCCCTAGGAGAAATAAGGGTTGTGATGCACTTTAGGAAAAAGAGATATTTATGGTGATTTTATTTTTGGAAGTATATCATATTATATATCATTGGAAAGCTTATTTCGAGGGCTATTTGATTAACTTGCTTAGAGGGAGAAATAAGGTGTGTGTAAAGAGATATTTCTGATTTTGTAAAGGGGTTCAAAAGTGAAGGTTGCTTTGTTCTTTTTCAAAGGGGATTAATTCTTTCATGAGGGGACATGGTGTATTTTATTGAGTAGGAGTAATAAGGTGTTATTTGGATATTATTTTTGTGTTATTAATCAAGATATCTAACCCTTATTGAAAGTTGAAAAAGAAATTTTGTTGAGTGTGGCAGATTTAGTGGACAACTAATAAGGCATCAAAAAGGTATGAGCAATATTCTCCATTGACTTTGTTTATGGTGGTTGATTTCTGAAATATCATTGGAGAGAAAAGGATTGATTGTGGTTTCCTTTTCGAAAGTGGTTGGTTGAATGCTTCAAGGTTTTCTGGTTTGAGAGTTGTGATTAAACCTTGTTTTATAAGCATTGTTGTTGAAGCCCATTGCTTGTACAAAGAACTTGAACTTGAGTTAGAGGAGAACATGAGTATCATTGTTATGTGAGAGTTATTGTTGAGTATTGTTGGAAATATTTTGAGTTGATTGATTCATGCTTGAACTAGGGTTTGTGAGAAAAATTTGTTCCTTAAGGTGATTGGTTGAGTTGAGTTGATTGAGCCTAGTCAAGTGATTGTGTGAAGTGGTTGTTCAAGTTCCATGAAACAAACTTCTATATTCTGATTTGAGTTGAGTTTGAGTTGAGAAAGAAATTGAGTTTGTGAATAGAACATATTGAGTCTCTAACAATTCTCTTTATGCTTCTATAAGATTGAGCTGAGTTGAGATTGATTTGATTTGAGTTGAGTTGAGATTGATTTGAGTTGAGATCATTGTGGATCATTGTTGTCATCCATTGAAGAGTGCATTGCCATTCATTGTTGAGTTCATCATTGAGCCTTGCCTTCATAGATTTGTGGATGAGATTTGAGTGCTACTTGAGCATGATTGATTGAGCCTTTGAGAAGGCTTTTGGGATAGATTTCTGGATAGATTTGAGGTAGCTTTTGTGCATGATTGATTGAGCCTTTGAGAAGGCTTTTGGGATAGATTTATGGATAGATTTGAGGTAGCTTTTGTGCATGATTGATTGAGCCTTTGAGAAGGCTTTTGGGATAGATTTATGGATAGATTTGAGATAGATTTGAGCAAGTTCTTTGGTGAGCTTGTTGGAGAATATTTGAGCAAGTTCTTGGTGAGCTTGCTAGAGAATATTTGAGCAAGTTCTTGGTGAGATTGCTAGAGCATATTTTGAGCAAGTTCTTGGTGAGCTTGTTGGAGTAGATCAATGTTGCCTAGCTGAGTAGATTAGTGGATTGCCTACCTGAGTAGATTAGTGAGATTGCATTTTGAGCAGATCAGTGGATTGCCTACTTGAGTAGATCAAGGATTGCCTAGTTGAGCAGATCAGTGGATTGCCTAGCTAAGTAGATCAATGGATTGCCTAGTTGAGTAGATCAGTGGATTGCCTAGTTGATAGATCAGTGGATTGCCTTGTTGAGTAGATCAGTGGATTGCCTACCTGAGCAGATCAGTGGATAGCCTAGCTTTGAGCAGATCAAAGTAATCATTTGTATTGGGATAAGGATCCCTATTTCTTTGTGAAATATTATAAGGAGATTATCTTGTGGACTACCCCACATTGGGGGAACCACGTTAAATCTTGTGTCTCAATTGTGTGTGGTGATTTGTGCTCTTGCTTACTATTGCTATCTATGTCATTAATGCACACTACTATATTTGGTTATTGCAATTAAGGACACTAATTGATATTGGTTTGGAAAGAAAGTAAAAAGTGGGCGCTATACTGTTCACCCCCCTCTCGGTATAAGCTTGTGTTCTTCAGGAGATGAAGAAAGGATTCCTCCAAGTGAGAGAAGAAATATAGAAGAACAAAGAATGGTGTTCCCATAGTTGGAGTATAGAGAATTACCCCAAACAATAGAATATTGATGAACAATGCAACTAACAATCTGATACACACAGGACAAAGACTTTCAACATGGAAGTTCCAGTAAGGAACAAAGATAAAACTTCAAAATAAGAACCAACCGACCTTAATCTATTAGCTTATATTAGGCTATTGCAACAATTAATGTGACACCAGATCCAAAAGTTGCAAGAGGAGTATGAAACGTTGCAAGATCACACTCCAAGACTCTGTGAACAAACTATCCAAGACTTGTATTGATACAATGTAAATGATGGATGAGCAAAGGATGGTTAGGGTACAGGAATTAGAAGGCAAAGGAAAATAAAATGATATGACACCACAAGTAAGTGGTACACACTATTCTGGCCATTGCACAACTTACTCCAAAATTGGGAACCCACCTTTTAATTTTTTATTTTTGGAAGTTTTTCTTGTGTTTGAGCGTTAATTTTCATAGGTCTCTACCCATGTACTCGCATTGGTTTCCAAAATACATTCTGAGTAGTGCCTCCTTGTATTTGGGTTTCAATGTCTAATGTGTTTGGGTTAGACTGATAGGTTCATGTTTGTGTTTCAAGTTTTAATTGTTAGAGTTATTGCTTTCTTTTGTTGAATTTCAATAATTAAAATCTTTTGGAAGTTTAAATATATAAAAAATAAAATAAAAATAATAATAATAAAAATTATATATATATATATACTTATACTTATCAAATAAAGCGTCATGTTATTATTTTTCTTTTAATCAATGTATGTGTCTTCATTTATCATCATTGTCTCTTAGCATGGGTGTACGCTCTGATTAGGGTTTAACACCTTATATTGGTATGGGCAGGTTCATAATCCAAAAGCATTGGCATGAAGCTCAAAGCGACTCACCCTAGGGACAACATGGATGACTACATCCGACGTGGATTATGATGGACATAGGGGTAACGATGAAGCAAAGTGGATATACACACCAAATGGACTGTAGACAACCAATATCGACATGACCAACTGGGGGTAGATGTGGATAGCAGACAATGAGGCTCGTGTGGACACACTAATAGAGCAGGATTAGACATGCGGTGATACAGATCCAATGTGGAAATTGACCTAGGTGCTTTTTCAAAGGAATAGGTAGAAGGGATGTGACCTACCAAAATACATGACATGGAGGACTCTAACGGCTACAATGACGTCTAGATAGCTAGATGCCAATGACAGTGGGGATATAACCAACAAAGCAACGATGATGATGGACGGTTCAGACAGGTGCCATGATGATGACCCAATGATGAACATGGGTCTTGATTTACACTCGAACAGTGGACATTACTCTCAACTTATGCATGTACAGGTCGGTTACATGGTAGCTAATTTCATGTCCATGGATAGAAGACATTTGTGGCAGCAGGGCTAGGGATTCTCGAGCATGATAACTGTTCGATGGTAGTATATCTTGAGAAAAATATTTTTGGGCCATAGCAACAGAAGATGTTCGAAACCACGAGATGATTTCGACGTATATTTTCACACTGAACACATAAAAGGGGTAGATCACCATATGGGTTTATAGTGGTTTTACAATAATGGACATAATGATGGATACACGGTAACCTATGGAGATATCAAAGGAAGGATGGACCTTTGTCATGCATTCATAGAAGATGTGAGTAATATAACCAGCACGAGAAAATGTGGAACCAGGTAAACATAGCATGAGGATGATGCATTCTATTTGTAGACTGATGTACCCCATTTCAAGGATGAAAATCACCACTGAGGATCTAGATAAATGCTAGAAATATTGCAACTATGTGGTAAACCACACTCGGATGGCTTAGTCCATACTATGTTGACACAAATGAAGCTCCACGTAGACTATGATGGTGGATGAAATTGTTCTGGATAGGCACCACGATGAACAGATCTTAGTCAATATAAGAGATATTGAGGAATATGTGTACGCAGGAAGGGAGCGATGATAGCACTGACTATGAGGCTTCGTTTGACATGGTTCATGAGCAGTGTATACATAGGCTACCCGGTCTATGTGGACACATAAGGACAAAAGGAGTTTAAGGTTATTGGTGTTGCTTTATAAGATAAGGTGAAATAAATGGGTCAATCGATCTTTGACTACAACTCATTATAGCATATAAGCTATAAAGAATTACCATTGAGGAAAAGAGGAATGTGGAAGGTATTTCAAGACCAAACAGAAATGAAATGAAGAGTCACATAGAAAACATTAAAAAATCATGCAAACGGAGTCTATGAGGCTAGAATTTTTTGTAATGCAAGACATATTATTCTGACTATTTTAACGCATACTGATCCGAAAACTTGCACCTTGTGAGTAATATTGGAGGAGATTATTTCTTATGGTTATGTGTCAATGTTTAATTTTTCTACTGCATTTCTCTGAGCTTATAGCTAGTGTTAAATACTTTTCGTATGTTACACTATGTGAATGTTTATTTGAATGCAAATTTATTTTTCCTTAGAGTCTAGAAATTTATCTAACAAGGTTGTGTCAATGCAGGTTTGATTAGATTGAGTTACCCTTAGAGTTTCTCACATCTATGGTTTTGCAGGGTAGGGGAGCATGATTTCATATTGCATTTGCCTTTATGTTCCAGCTTTAGCATAATATAGTTGTATTTTATTTTTCTACTAGTTTTCTTTTATTTTTTCAAATACCCTCATTTATTTCTGTAAAGTCTTCAATATGAAACTCAGAATCCCAAGAGGTTCAACTTTAAATCATAAATATGATTAGGGAAATCTGGATTATACATTATCCAAGTAATTTAATTCACACGCACTTGCACACATTATTATTTGGATAATATTTCAGGATTAAAAGGAGAAGTTTTATATTTTCATTTTCAATTTGTTTATATTCTGGTCCTTGTTCCAAAAATTTTGCACTTTAGTTTCAGTTTGTTTGTATTCTTGTCCTTGTTTCATAATTTTGTTTCAGTTTGTTTGTATTTTGGTCCTTGTTCCAAAATTTGTTTTTAGTTTATTTGTATTAAGTTCCTTGTTCGAGAATTTTTGCATGTTTATTTTTAGTTTGTTTGTATTCTGGTCTTTGTCCAGAATTTTTGCACTTCAGCATTATATAAATTTGTTCAGTAGTTTTACTTCAACCCCTAAGGCTTAAGATAAAATCAATATAGGAGGAAGGGTACTGACTACTATTTCACATTAAGTGTAGATAGAGCAAATGAATGATAACAGGCTACATGCTAACTTGCTAACATTCTGACTGTTTAACTTTACAGTTCAAAGGACATTAAATTCGAAGATAAAATTGAACCTGCTAACTGCAAATGAATCTCATGTTAAAGACACAAATTTTAAAATGAAGTGGACAATTCCACGCACTTTCTCATTTTGCATTTTAATTTTAAGATAAAATGAACCCTCTAATAGGGATTCAGGATAAAACAGATTAATGCAAAGATAATTAAAGAAGCAACACTTCATTTTATCAATTTTCACAAAGGCATATTCATGGAAATTTAAGGAAATTAATCACAAAGCTCAAATGAATTAAACCAATAGGCCCCTTGTTAATAATTACTTGTAAATCAATCGGTTATTTCTAGCACTCGTTATACTTGATCATTTTACTTTCAAATATACATGTGCAATGCTTATATAGCGGAACCTTGGAGAAGTTGCTTTTTTTTTCAACTTCTTTGCAAGAGAGGGTTTTTAGAGGAATACCCTAATTATGATGGATATTTTGCCATTGGGTAAAATATCCACTCAAAATTTTGGTGCTAGAAGGAGGGCCTGATTTCATAAGCTTTGTGATTTATTTGCTTAAGATCGTTTTCATCTAATAGTACTTTTAGTTGTAGAAGCATTTTATTTTTTATAGCTAACGTGTGAAATTCTGTTTCAATAGTGTTTTGTTGCAAGAATTTTATTTTGCAAGCTTTTGTGTTTCTTTTGTTTATTGTCTGAGTTATTGTGAGTTGTGAGAGGTCTTATTGAACAAGTGTCTTTCCAAGATGGACCAACCTGAGTATATTTCTACTAGGTCTAAAACCACTGGGGAAACCATCTTTCAAAGCCTTTCTCCTAATTATAGGAAATCAAGGAACAAAACTCAAGAGGTTGAAGTCCCACCTATTGTACTTGCTCTAGAGTTACGTTTTGTGTCAAGTACATCTAGTGTATCTACATAATTGGTATTTATTATTGTGGGTACACCAAGTGTATCTGCATCCATTACCTCAACTATTTCTACTACTCCTATAGGGCCACCACCATTGAACACCATGGCCCAACCGCCAGTCACTTGGTATGGAGCACACAATTATCCATTGAACATAGTTGGAGATATTCATGACGCACCCAAAAAAATCAAAATGTTCTTACTCAAATACAAGCATAATGGTCCCAGATCAGCCAAAGAACACATCTAGGTTTACAAGGATACCTTGATCGAAAAGCAAGTTGAACATGAATATGTGGCCTGTAGGCTATTTCCTATGAGTCTAGACAAAATGACATATGACTGGTATATCAGCCTACCTATTGGTTCCATCACCTCTTGGGCCCAATTAGAGGATACCTTTGTTAATCATTTTAGGTCACCTTTAGATCCTACCATTATATATAACCAATTTATGACCTATAAAATGGGACCTAACAAGCCAATCAGGATGTTCAATTCTAGGTTCCAAAAACTCTACATGAGGTTAACCCATAATTTTGTGGTTGATGATATTTTGGCTCTTCAATTATACTTTGGGATATTAGATCCCATGATGGCCATGTTTTCTAGGATAAATCCTCAAGTTACTACTTTAGACCTAGCCTATGCAGACGCCATGACCATTGAGCAACAAATGATGTCCCAAGGTGTTGGAATACCCCAATTACCTATGGTAGGATAGTTTGGTCCTTATATTCAATTCGCTATGATGAATCAAGTCATGGCACCTCAAATACCAATGATGAATTCCCCATCATACCAGTAAGTGTATCCATTAATGCCCACTTATCCATCCACTCCCACCTATCTAAATACATTCATCCTGTCTACCACACCATTGCTCTTAGATAATCATATGGCTACATAAGGAGTCAATGTGACCAATTCTCAAGATTTAGTAGCATTTCCTATGTTTGCACCACTCTAGAGTGTGAACCCTTTTTTGATCCAAAACATTCAAAATCAAACCTTGATGCCAATTCAAGATACGACTAGTATCAAAAATTCTTTTGTACCTAGTACCATAACACCTCAGCCAAACGAGTCTAATTTTGAAATTGGGGAAGTAAATAAAATGTGCCTCAACTTGAGTAATGATGTAGTCCACTTACAGAATCAAAATTCCCAAACTCCTCATTCTAATCAAAACTTCAATAATCAAAGGAGGTCATGGAATACTATGCCTAAAAATGGGGATGTACCTAACCCCGTAGCCAACCAAACTAATACTTTTTCAATCCCTAGTAGCCTCGATCCCATTATCAATCTGGTGGATTTGGCTTGGCAAAAGGGCTGTAGGTTGCATAAAACTAAAGACCATAGTGAGAAGGAGTACCTAGAAGCTTCCAGATTCATAAAATTCTTGCAAGCTCAAGTTGATGACGTAGATTTAGGGCAGACAAAGGGTCCATCTTATTTTTCTAAGGGGAAGGAAGCTTATTTAGTAGCTGAAATAGTTTACTATCAAGAAAGTGAGTAAGAATAAGATGATAATGAAATATTAGGATATGATGATGATGAAATCATAGAAGATAAATCCCAAGTTGTTACGCAGTTTGGGAAAGGGAACCATGGTTATTACACAAGAAGTAAATCCAATATCCCCAAAATTTCCTCCACTCCACCAAACAATCCCCTTCTTCCTCCTAATACCAAAGTTGACAACAATCCTCCCTCACATGCTATTGAATCATCCAAACCTATGCAGAAGGTGCAGAATTTTGAGAAGCCTACCTATGACATAGTGGAAGATCTAGAAAGGACTAAAGCTAGTGTCTCTTTCCTAGAGGCTGCTAGATTTCCAGGTCAAAAGGAACCATTGATGAAAGCATTATACCCCCAAAGACAAACCCATGAGGTCAAATATTTTGAGTCCCACTCGGTTTTACGAAAGGAGAAATTAGAAGTGCTTCCTTTTCTTTTGACAATTAGGATTGCAGGCAAAATTTGCATAATTTTTTAGTGGACTCAAGTGCCTCGATCAATATCACGCCCCTTGAGATTTATCAAAGGCTAGTTTTTTAGCTAATTCCTTCAAAAAGCAAGGTAATATAGTTGGACATAATAGCAGTGGACATGGTAGAAATTCTTTATGATAGCCTGATTCAAATTAGTTCAGAACCCAAAATTCAAAATCATGTTGATATTTTGGTGGTCAATATTCCTGCCAGGTATGGCATGGTGTTGGGTAGGGATTGGAGTAAGAACCTGAATGGGTACATCGTTACTGATTATTCCCACATGTGGCTACCTTGAATGGGATTACCAATCCAAATTTTGATGGGTAGCGAGCCAAGACTTAAGGAAATTATTACTGAGTATAATAGGTCCAATGGAATCCAATTTGTTGAATCTGATTTAGGGGTCTATAACTTTGACATAGAGGCTACCGAAGAACCTTAAAAACAAATCCTTTCTTGTAGTCCTCTTGAAAAGGATAATCTAGTCTAGATTCTTAGATTTTATGGATCTAAATAAATATAATGTGTTGGATCTATTTGAAATCTAAATGCGGAGTGACGACGTACCTGATTATGATGCAAACGAAATTGATACAAGGTACGGATGCTAAGTCCTACAAATACGATGAACAAATGCATGTAGGAAATAAAGCCAAAATGAGATGTAAGCAAAACAAAGCGGGGTCTCTTTTATTAATGTTACTTTTAATCCAGTTACAATATGTTCGTCTAGGGCTCAGAACATTTGATACAGTTCATTACATCAATGGATGGTACGCTTCCAATGTCTTCTGCATGCCCACATTCGAAATGGGCAGGCCAAACGTTGTCGCTGCTTACATTCATGTGTTCGTCATTCCTTGCTGCCCTTCTGGTGTTCCTGGTAGTGAGATCTTACACACACAAAAATAGCAAATAGTTAATAGCATATGCGGATGTAGGAAAACATGCAATCCCCAAAGCCTCCGGATAGTAAGTACATAAAATAGTAAAATGATGGTCAAAACATGTCATAATGAACCCAAACTTTGATATAAGAATCAATACATCATCAAGGACACATTGCAAAAAGAACAATCAAGAAATCATGCATGGATTTCTAATCGCTCCGAGGTGGGACGATTAGGACTGTCACAAAACGTGCAAGAGTGACCTTGCAAATGTCCTACCCAGAGGCCTCCAAAACTCTTGAAAACTTGAGGTTAGGTTAAAAGAGGCATTTTGAGATGACCTAGAAGGTCATATTTTGTAGATTCTACCCAGATTATCTTGTATCTAAAGGCGCTCCCTGTATGTTAGTAAACGCATAAAATGATAAAAACAAGGTCAAATCAAGTTAGAATACCATGAAACTTGAACAACAGCATAAGTACATGAAATATGACAGAATGCAAAAATAATAGTAGAGAAATTATTTACAAATTTCTAATCACTCTAGGGTGGGGCAATTAGGACTGCAGCAATGCGGGAGGCTCCCGAGGGTAGGACACCCATCATTTAGGGCTTAGTTTTGGCACCAATCCAAGTGGTATGGGTCCAAAAACTCCTAGGGGGTTGTGTTGACGAGTTTGGTGTGGTATTGTGGCTGATTGCTTGGGTTTTGGGTCTAGATTACGTTCCTAGTGTTCACCCGACGACCTCTCTTCCAAAAGAGAAATTGGGGATGTAGGAAGCACAAAAGGGAATGGGGGTATAATTTGGTAGCACTCCATTGCTCCAAATGCTCTAGCTCTTTTCTCTTTTGGGGTGAGGAGGCTCACCATTTTATAGACCTGAGGGTCTCCTTTGAATGCGCATGCGAGGGCGCCACTTGGCTCACCATGCCTTTCTTGGGGGAGAGAAGATTCCTCCCTGATTTAGAGCCTCCATGATCAGGGCATGCTTTACTGAATTCTCTCTCAGATTTGAAATCATTCCTCATAATTACATGCCTTGAAGGTGAAGTTGGGTGGCAGATCTGGGCTACCATTTGTCAAGGCTTGACTTTTTGCCAGTAAAACCTGCTATTCATCCCACCCTGGAGTGATTGCTGCTAATCATCCCGAGGTGGGACGAATAGGATTTTATGATTATCTACGATCGTCTTTTTAAGGATGGCAACTAGAATTTTGTTTGACGCATCTACTTGCCATCCTTAAAATTAAGGGGTGACCATTTTGGAGATACAAGAGCTTGGCAGGCAGCCTGTTTGGCAAATGCCAAGTCGATTTGTTTTATTTTTGTAGGTCTAGGAGGCCTAGATGCCTCCCCTACATCTCTATCTCGATCGTGGTGATCCGAGATATCTATGGATGGCTTTCCTCTATCAAGGTTAGCAGCATTCACCCGAGGCTCTAGCCTCAATAGGTGATCTTGATAATTAGCAGTGCGGAGGCGCATTGCTCCTGCGCCGTGTATTGCTTTTGAAGAATATACTAGTTTTCCTCGTGCTCCCTTTTGTACATGTAAAAGGGACAGGTAGAGTTGGCTCGCCTTGTCTAAAGAGCATTGCACTCTAGATTTGGCCTATTAGTTCTAACAGTAATGAGGGGTGGAGGAGGGATGATGTACTCATGTGGTCCCTCCTTATGAACCCTATGCTGCTCTAGCGCTTCATCGCGCAGTGGCCACTCATAATGAGTGTCTAAGGGGGCCTTCCCATGTGTGTACTCCTCTTGATAGGGTCTGTGTTGAATGGGAGTGCCCCTCAAATGGGTGCCTCGATAGTCCTTTTTTGTAGTGGCATAGTGTGGACTACATTGTGGGTCAGGCTGCCAAGGTGGTATAACCAAGTCCTTGGGGCTATAACGGAGGTGACTTGTGCCTCCTTGTATACTTTTCACAGCTTCTACTTGTGATTGGACTTGGCTACAGGTATACACCATGGCAATGGTATTTCTAGAAAGATATGTATATTTTTATCTCTTTTACAAAAAAATTATGTTATACCAAACAAAAGGGGACCACATAAGCAGAGAAATGATTATCTCGTTTACAGATTAAATGTGTGCCCTAGATCTAGTCCAGTGTGTTTGATTTTTGTTGTGTGAATTTTGTAAAGAAAACTTTGTTATACATGCAAAATGAGGGCTCTTGTATCTCCAAAATGGTCACCCCTTCAATATATCATTGCCAGACCATTATATCGAACCTCTCAATATACCCACCCTTACGTGAGGGAAACCATTGGTACACGAGAGCAAAACAACACATGGAACATAGGCGGTACGAAAGGGGGATCGCTCTATTTTTGACACCTACCATAGAATACTTATCCTCATGCACAGAGAATCACCCCCATTACACTTGGTCAGATTTCATCAGGATTTACGTCTAGCAACAGTCGTGATCAAGGTAAATGTATGCAAAATCCAAGCCAAGGTGCTGATGAAATCCACCATTGGTTTTGATCAAGTGTTGGGGTATTAATACCAACTCCAACTCCTTGATGTTAATTTTATTATGCGGTGTGTACATGGTTCCTTTTAATCGTGTAAAGAAAGAAAACATACAGCAAAAGATGATTTTCACTAAATCACAAAACCTACCTAGAACTGAAGCCTATGATGAGGACTTGCCACTTGCGCAAGTATCATGCCAGAGAATAATGCATTCCTAATCAAGTTCCTTCCATTTAATTTACTCTATGTTTTTATTTTCTTTTTCTTATTGCAATAAGGAAAACAAACTACTTAACTTTTTTATGCAAGCAAAGAAAACAAAAAATTACAGAAACAGAAAATAGAAAAACACAGAGGATGTTCAGAAAACCTACCTCCTCTTTGTCTAAACCAAATTCCTCTGAGTTTCTACTCAAAAAATGCACAAAGATCTAATCATTCTAGGGTGGGACAAATAGCAGGTCTACATTCGTCATAATGTGGTACGAATACATATTTGTCCCGATGTGGGACGAATAGCAGGTATGTATTCGTCACAGGGTGGCACAAGTAGCAGTCCAGCGCCTGAAGGAGTAACACTTGCAAGGAAAACCACAAAACTTGGATCAGAAACCTGATCTTAACAGCAGGGGATAGCGTCCCACCGTGATCACCATTGAAAGCCAAATGCGGAGTGACGACGTACCCGATTATGATGCAAACAAAATTGATACAAGGTACGGATGCTAAGTCCTACAAATGTGATGAACAAATACATGTAGAAAATAAAGCAAAAATGAGATGTAAGAAAAACAAAGTGGGGCCTCTTTTATTAATGTTGCTTTTAATCTGGTTACAATACGTCTCCCCCCTCTAGGGCTCAGAACGTTTGATACAATTCGTTACATCAATGGATGGTATGCTTCCAGTGTCTTCCGCATGCCCACATTCAAAATGGGCAGACCAAATGTTGTCGCCGCTTGCATTCATGTGTTCGTAGTTCCTTTCTGCCCCTCCGATGTTCCTGGTAGTTAGATCCTATGCATAGAAAATAGTAAACAGTTAATAGCATATGCGGATTTAGGAAAACATGCAATCCCCAAAGCCTCCGGCTAGTAAGTACATAAAATATTAAACGATGGTCATAACATGTCATAATGAACCCAAAATTTGATAGAAGCATCAGGACATCATTAGGGACCCATTGCAAAAATAGCAGTTAGGAAATCATGCATGGATTTCTAATCACTCCGGGGTGGGATGATTAGGACTATCACAAAACGTGCAAGAGCGACCTTGCAAATGTCCTTCCCAGAGGCCTCCAAAACTCTTGCAACCTTGGGGTTAGGCTAAAAGGGGAATTTTGAGATGACCCAAAAGGTCATATTTTGCATATTCTACCCATATTATATTGTATTTGAAGGCACTCCTTGTATGTTAGTAAATGCATAAAATGATAAAAACAAGATCAAATCAAGTCAGAATGCCATGAAACTTGAACAGCAGAATAAGTACATGAAATATGATAGAATGCAAAAAGAACAATAGATAAATAATTTACAGATTTCTAATTGCTCTGGGATGGGGTGATTAGGACTGCAGTAGTGTGGGGGGTTCCCGGGAGCAGGACGCCCACCGTTTAGGGCTTAGTTTTGGCACCAATCTAGGTGGGATGGGTCCAAAACCTCATAGGGGGTTGTGTTGATGAGTTTGGTGTGGGATTGTGGCAAATTTCTTAGGTTTTGGGTCTGGATTACGTTCCTAGTGTTCACCCAATGACCTCTCTTCCAAAAGAGAAATTAGGGATGTAGGAAGCACAAAAGGGAATGGGGGTATAATTTGGCAGCACTCCGTTGCTCCAAATGCTCTAGCTCTCTTCTTCCTTTGGGGTGAGGAGGTTCACCATTTTATAGACTTGAGGGTCTCCTTTGAATGCACATGTGAGGAAGCCACTTGGCTCACCATGCCTTTCTTGGGAGAGAGAAGATTCCTCCCTGATTTAGAGCCTCCATGATTAGGGCATGTTTGACTGAAGTCTCTCTCTCAGATTTGAAACTGTTCCTCGCAATTGCATGCCTTAAAGGTGAAGTTGGGTGGCAGATCTGGGCTGCCATTTATCAAGGCTTGACTTTTTGCCATTCAAACCTACTATTCATCCCACCGTGGAGCGATTGCTACTAATCATCCCGGGGTGGGGCGAATAGGATTCTAATCGTCCTAGGGTGGAACGAATAGGGAGAAGAGTGCTTAAAAGGTGCCAAATTGACCTATGACCTTACAAAAATGATTTGGGAATGGTTAGGACCACTGTTTAACCTCTGGAGGCTACCCTAGGAGGTACGTATGCCAATTCAGTCAGTGCTTATAGTCACATAATTGGATTGGTGTTTTTTTGGTGTCTATAGATGCCCCGTTTTGGGATGCGCTGTGTGTGGCATAGTGCTGAGCAAAAATAGATGACCAAAGCACTTAATGATTAGGGTTTCTTAGTAACCTAACCAAATTTTGATGCCCCAAGTATGGAAATGGCACGCATTCTTGAATCCTTGCTTCTGACGAGCTAAGGAGCTTAAGTCAAGTGTAACCTTTTTAGTGAGGTGTACTTGATCTTGGACATTGTTCAGTCATGAATAGGCAAAGTGCGCAACCTTTTGTCTGAGGAACCTTATCTTCATGATTCCAAAATACCAAGTTTTTGTTTAGCTTGTGATTATTGTTTGTTTGCTGCCCCAAGCAGGAGCATGATTGTCTTTGTCAATGATTCTTTGAATGCATGCCATTTCTTTGATTGGGTGTGTATTTGTTGATTGGGTGACTAAGTGTGACTACCCCCTCAAGAGATGAATCGATGAGGGAATGACCAAAATGATAAAAGTGATGAGTCACTTGACCCAAGATGACGTTTGTAAGGGGTGCCTTCAATTGTTTTTGTTGAGCGCGTATGCAGCTTTCCAGGAATTGGACCTATTTTTGGTGGGTTTTGACCCTTTTTGTGATGCCAATTAGGGTAGAAATTATCAAAAATCCTCCTTCCCGTGGAGCGGTCCAGCTATGCTAGCCTTCTTAGGGATTAGGATAGTGAATATTTTTGACCTCGATGGTGGTTTTTCATGCCATGAATTTCAGGTGCAAAGGCACCTTTTTCTGGCAGATTTATTGTTGTTTTTTATGCATTTTTTTGGATGCAGTTTTTGTTGTTGTAATTCTTGCTCTATAATCATCCTAAGGTGGAATGAATAGCAATTTTGTAATCATCCTAGGGTGGTACGAGTTCTAACTAGAGTGCTCATCCTAGGGTGGAACAATTACAGGCCTAACAACCTATATAAGGACCAAAACTAGGTTTTGGGCTCATTTGCAAAAAAAAATTCTTGGCGATTTGGAGCAGTGAGGAGGAGTGTGAGTGTGCGTAGCGGAGCGCTACTAAAATTTCACAAAAATCATGAGTGTGAGAACCATATCTTCGAGTGGAGGAGCCGATGTGAGATCGGTATGATTTTCCATCTCGCTGCCTATTATTCGTTTTGTTTTACGTTAATATTAAGGTTGAAACCCTAGTATAATTTTTTTTATTTTTTTGTGTTTTTTTGTTCACACTAAGGATGAAACCCTAGGACAATTTTTTTTGTTTTATTGTTTTGTTTTTTTTTGTTCATACTAAGGTTGAAACCCTAGGATGAATTTTTATTTTTATTTTTTATTTTTTCATTTTTTTTGTACATACTAAGGTTGAAACCCTAGTATGATTTTTTTTTTGTTTTGTTTTGTTTTGTTTTTTGTTTTTGCACAGTTATTTTTATGTCTACGGTCATTGCTGTACAGTTTGTTTTTAATGTTTTTGTACTTTTGATGTACTTTATGTGCCTGTAATTTGTACTTTATTTTTCTTTTGTACAGTTCTATTGTATTGTTTTTATTAATTTAATTATGTACTTAATATCTTTTGCTTTTATTGTTTTTCAGGTTGTGAAGAGTCGATACCTCCAACCGACTATTTTCTCTGATGCCCAAGATGCCTTGACAGTTGGGGATTGGGAGTGGCTTGATGCCCTTGGGCTCAAGCATGTGACGCGTTTGGAGCCTGTGGTGGGGGATCGAGCATATTTGACTGCCCTGATCAATCTGTGGGATCCCCGCACCAATACTTTTCATCATCCAATAAGGGATATGATGGTGACTCTAAAGGATGTGTATCAGATTCTGTGGATTCCTATAGATGGGCTTCCTATTCAGATGACCCATCGGGACTAGCGAACAGTAGTACTAACATAGTTTTTTTGTCAAGCAGGGGATATGGGGGTGGAGAGGGCTGTGGAGAGGGTAGAGGCTAACTGCAAGATAGGCCGTATTCTGGTGCAGTTGTGGCTGGAGAAGGGCATATTGGGGGTGAGGCATGCTTTACTCATGGCCCTCATTTCCAATATGTTGCTTCCTAACTCCTTAGGTGTGAGGTTCCCTTGAAACCTACTGGAGTTGGTTTTCACTTTGGTGGAGTGTCCGACATCAGCTCCACTTATTATGAGATGGGGTCAGACGTTGTTGGCATAGCTATACGATGAGCTATACGAGGTCCGTTGCTAAAGGTGAAATGGGATCGGGTGCAGCTATCTCTTGCAGTGTTGGGGGTGGTAGCACATAGCTATGGAGTAGCCACAAGGTTTGCCTTGGACCACCCAAGGTGAGATGGTGGATCGGGAGATTGGGTATGCCAATCTATGGCGGCGTTTAGAGGAGCATGGACAGAGTCGATGGTGGGCAGATGACGTAGGTCACTATACTGATGCCTTCTCTCATCTAATGCTAGGGAAGGTGTTTTAGTGATCGTATCAGGACTATCCTGCCTGGCCTGAGTCTGGAGAGTGTCTCTGACGGGTGTGCAGGGGCAGGTGGTTGATTGGGAAGCATGGGATAGAGTAGTACTTCCCATATGTTCGGGTGACATGGTAGTTTGGGGTGCACTAGGGATTACCCGGTGATCCCTTGATCTATCGGTGGCACAATGATGAGAGGACCCTAGTCTGGCCTATCATTGAGCCATTAGATAAGGGGTCTGATGTAGTTATTGATGTATCCAATGTGGATGATATCGAGGTAACTATATAGTATGATCGGTGGTGGGCTATGTAGTGATGTTAGGGTGAGGGACCTTTAGGAGGTACGGATATGGTAACAACAGGAGGTGGGGGTGTAGAGGCACTAGTGGAGGGTTGGGGGGCTCTGCTTGATGATGCAAACATGGTGGAGGTCAATGAATTCACTGGCGATGGAGAGGATGCAGGGGTTCCAGGGGAGCCAGATGTCTAGGATGTCTTAAAGTAGTGGATGCTGGAGCAGCAGGCCATCTTAGAGGTTCCCATGCCTCAGGCTGTCTCAGGGGATGTGGAGGTTGGGTTTTGTGTTGAGATAGTGCAATTAGAGGATCTCTTATGGATATGGGAGGAGGAGCATAGAGATGTTTTGCATGAGAGGGATCTCCTACGGGTTTAGTTGGCACAGTGAGATAGTGCATTGGTTGTGTATCACCAATGAGATGTGGAGTGGGGGTGATACCGGGTAGATTTAGAGATAGAGGTTGTCTGCCTTAGTGGACAGTTACCTGAGCTTGATGGAGGTGGCTCATCACATCGTACGAGAGGCAGTGAGATTTATCAGTCTACATCCTCTTGTCGTAGGCGGTTGGATGAGGGTAGTGTTGGTGGGCGGGGTGTGTGGGCTGGCAGTAGCCACCCTGAGAGGTCCCATAGGACCCATACTACTGGGGGTAGTTCCAGTCACATCGATCCTACGTGATCATGGTAGCCGACTCCCTAGGCTTTGGGGATTTTGAGCTTTTGGTTTTTTTGTGAGGTCAAAGGACCTTCTTATTGTAGCCTGAGGGCATTTTGACTTGATATATATACATGACTCATTTTTGGTTTGATGATATGCTCTTCATGGTTTATTGTTCTTTATGCATGTTTATTTTTGTTGATGTATGCATATGCTATTATGACTTCGGTTGATGTTAGCTATATGATATAGGTGTATGCATATGGAATGGATGGAATTATTTGTTGGTATATAGGTGATGGCACCATAGACTATACAGGATTTATTGGCTTTTTGTACTATGTGATTGCTTTATGGAATAAATTTGCATTTGTAATTTTTGTTTTGTATGTTCTGATGGTGATGTAAGTAATGAAATGTACAACAATTGTTTTAAAATGTAGTTAAGGTTTTTTTGATACTTAGATGCTTTAACTAACTAATCAAGATTGTACATTATCTTACAAGACTTTTGAACAAGGTACGAATCAGACTTGAGTTTGACCAAGTTATTTCACATCCCTGTGTGTGCAATTGAGTTCATTTATGTGGTATTCGTAAGGATACCGCCAGTGCCAGGTAGGTTGTCCACCAAACCTGTACTGAGGATCACCTAATTATCTCCACTAACTCCTTTGTTGTATTTAGTAATATTAATCTATGGTGCCATATAGGATACCATTAGCTAGCTCATCCACATGCAAACATTGGTCTACACACACACAAAGCTAATGTGATAGGCATATCATCATGCATTTAGGATACCGTCATTGCCAGGTAGGCTATCCACCAAACCCGTAATGAGAATCACCTAAATGATTTTTCAAATGCTAAGAATTCCAAAGATTCAAGCTCAGGCATCTTTCGGTTGTTCAACTTGTTGGGATACTTGCTCTCATATATAGTGATGAAAATCATTATTTATATTTTTCTCTTTTTTTCTTTTTTCTTTTTTCCTTGATCAAGGGGTTTGAGTAGTGGTGATAACCACTGTTATTATTGTTGCCTTTTGAGGATTTATATTTTGAATTTTGATTTCAAAGTTGAGCTCGTGGGTTTTTGGCTTGTGCATGGCATTGATCCTTTTGGCCTTGGGGATGACTACCCATCCTTCTCAAGGGCATGTAGTATGAATTCATACGACTTTGGGGATCAAAGGTGGTTGGGAATTTTGCTTTGGAATGGCATTGATCCTTTTAGGCCTTGGGTATGACTACCCATCCTTCTCAGGGGCGTGTAGTATGAATCCTTACGACTTTGGGGATCAAAGGTGTTTGGGATTTTTTTTTTTTATAGTGATTTTTTTGGTATTTTGCTTGTGAATGGCATTGATCCTTTTAGGCCTTGGGGATGACTACCCATCCTTCTAAGGGGCGTGTATTATGAATCCTTACAGTTTTTGGGACCAAAGGTGTTTGGAATTTTTTGATAGTGGTGAAAACCACTATTTATTATGGGGAATTAGATGGGGAAGAGCTTGTCCTTTTTTCAATTCTTAGCATTCTTGAACCATTCGCACAGGGGGATAAGTAGGATAACATTTCACCTATGGTCCTCTGGTCTGGTTCCTTCTCCTCATTCAATAAGGTTCTCCTTGTGACCATAACTTCTTCTCTCTACCTCCTCAAAGTGTTCTAATTCAGCTTCTTCATCTGCAATAGCAGCTCTGGCATTACCCGTTGGCTTCCTATTTGGCTTCTCTTGGTGTTATAGTCACTCATATGCTCGATGTATTTCTTCTCCATAGTTGAAGCAGGTTCCACGAAACCCTCTTCCTCTATTTCATTAGCTAGATATACCTCTTCCTCTTGGGTAGTTGTTGTTCTGACCACGGGATCTATAAGTATTATCTCCCTTTTGGTCCTTACTGTTGCTAGCTTCTTCTTTCTTCTTATCTCGTCCTCCATCTATTATTCCACCAATTCTTTCTCCATGACCTATTCCTTTCTGCTTACCCTCAAACCTTCTATTCAGCTTCTCTTCAACTTTTAGAGCAAACTGGTAAGCATCCTCAATGGTGCTCATCCTAACCAAACTCAGATCTTCTTGAATATTGGTTCTCAACCCATCGATGTAATGGGCTACCTTCTCCTTATTAGCCTCAGAATGGCCAGTTTGGATCAAGATCTTGTAGAACTCCTCGGTGTATTCTTTGACAGACTTTCCTTACTGTATCAAAATTTGCATCTTCTTCAGCAGATCCAACTCATAATCTATCGAAATAAATTACCTTTTCAACTTTTTCACCATTCATTTCCATCTGGTGATCCTTTCTTTTCTCCTTTTATTTTTGTCAAGTTGTACTCCTTTCCACCATATTCTAGCATGACCCTTCATTTTGGTCTTAGCAAACTTGACCTAGTCAAGATCTTCCACCTCTGCATATTCAAAATATTCTTCCAGGTCATTGATCTAGTCAATCAAATCCTTCGGGTTAAGATTTCTCAAGTATGTGGAGACCTCCATCTTTGACCTCTTCCCAATCTATGATATGGCTTTGTACAACCTTGATTGGGCAGGATATACTGCCTCTTCTTCTTCCTCAAACTGGTCTTCCTCTTCTTCGGCTTCATCTTCACTCTTTTCCTCTCTTATTGGGTCAAACTCTCTATGCAGCTCTTCTTGTAATGCTTGGACTTGCCTTTGCAAATATCGAAAATCCTCTACTGGCACTACGGTATTACTGGAAACACCTTGATTCCTTCATGGGGGCATCTTACTCCGGCTTCTCTAAAATCGAGCCATAGATCCTGGTGTAAACTACCTCACGTTCGGTGATCTTCTTACACACTCAAGAACTCCTACTCTGATACCACTTGATGAGGATAAACAAACACGAAAAAAACCATCCAAGGAGACAAATCACAATAAAAAAGAATTATTTTAATAAAGTCAACCAAAGGGGCATAATTTACAATGCCAAACTTGTTGAGGCTGAACAAACACGAACAAAACCATCCAAGGAGCCAAATCACAATAGAAAATAATTATTTTTTAATGCCAGCCAAAAGGGGCAGAAATTACAATACCAGATCGTACAATCTTGGAGCCACCATCTATGATCCCATACCCTTCGATAATCTCTATTCCCCCTATTAATAAATTCCTAAAGAATATTCTGGTAAGTGTAACTCATTTTCCCACCTTTCATTTTTCCACTAGGAAAATATTCATTTGAAATTTTCATTTTCATTTTCCCGCCCAGGAAAATATTCACTTGAATCTTGAATTTTTAACATATGGGTCTAAACATATGGGTTTAAACATATGGGTCTAAACACATGGGTCTAAACATATATGGGTCTAAACATATGGGTCAAAACATATATGTCTGAACATATATATATAATTTTAAACACATGGGTCTAAACATATATATATATATATTTTTTTTTTTTTTTTTTTGGGTGATGCAAGATTGTCCTTACACCATTGGATGCTCTTGCATCAAATGGCTTCCAATTTTTAGTAGTTTACAATTGAAATCCTCGTTGATGTCGTTATAGAACCTGTTATTGATGATCTCATTCCTATCGAAGATCTTATTGAAGGAGATCAAGATTTAATTCCTAATTTAGACATTGAAGCATTTACAGCCAAACCTGGATTCGAACCAGGGTCTCTAGGTGAAATTCTAAGCATCTTTCCATTAGACTATGTAGCTTCTATTTCTCCTTATGTGGATTCGAGCTCACTTGAAGCTCTTGTTGTTGATACCGAATATATTTCACTGTCTACCATGGTTCCCGTGAATACTACCTCTTTGCAGCCTTGGCCTTTTGATTCCTGCATTGATCTGATACCATCTGACCCTCGTAGCCCTCAACATTCACTGCTTGAATCTCCTTGTTGTCCACCTTTGTAGAACATGGATCTTGTTGATTCACCATTTTTTGACAAAGATCTGCTTCTCTACGATGATGATTTCCTATTTTTGAGTGAAAAACTACCCATTTCGGTTGTCTCATAGCTTACGTTCATTTTCTGTCGCCCAATCATAAAGGAAATATCGTGCAACCCATGGTCATTGTTGTTTACACCATGGCCTTCGTTGCCACCATTACCAAAAAAATTTATCATCGTTGATCGCTACTATTTTTTTGATGTTTTTTTGGCGACATCACCAGCCACTCTTCAGTCATCGATCTACCTTTGCTGTTCATTTTTGTCACAGATCTATATTTTCTAGTGGTGTTTTAAACAATTTCAATGTCCACTTATTTTCGATTATTTTTTGGCTTATACACGCCATCACCGTCACTTCCATAATTTAGTTGATCTCCCTCGTGTGCCTCTATGGCCACCACCTCTCATGTCATTTTCATTCCCACCGCTCAATTTCATATACCCAAGTTCCACCATGGCCTCCACCATTCCATAAATTAAATTAAATTTTATTTTATTTTATTTTATTTTTACATACCCATTTCCTCCATTTCAAACAATAAATTAAATTAATTTTTTTAATTTAATTTATTTATTTTATTTATTATTTTCACCATTACCGCTTTCATTAAATGGTTACCCACCTTCATTAATGCATTCCATTTCATTAATGCATACCTTCATTAATGCACCATCCCATTTCATTAATGCATGCCTTCATTAATGCACCATTCCACCTTTCATTAATGTTGTTCCATTTCATTAATGCATGCCTTCATTAATGTGCGTGTTCATCATTAACTAAATTTACACCAATAAATTAAATTAAATTATCCTTAATTTAATTTAATTTCATGCAACCACCATTTCCACTTGGCATATTTTGGCACATAGTTCGAGGTATTTTTCTTCGACATCAATTGATGCATTCTTCTACCATTTTGAGGGACCAATTTTAGTTGTCCATCGGCATAGCAATGTTTACAGTCATTAGAGAGCATTTTTCGAGCCTAACTCAGATACAATGCTATATTTTGGTTTTATGAATACATGTAAAACCTTGGTATTTTGGTCTTCATCTTTTGTAACAAGAGTACATTTTTGGTTGTACCTTACACTCCTGGTTGTTTTCCATCTTTCTCTTCCACATTTGTATTCTATGGGGACCAATGCTTCTTCAATGGGGAGGAATGATAGGGAATTAGGTGTGTGATTTAATAAATGTTAGTTGTTGCAATGGATTAAGGTGCACCGTAAACATTGAATGCAACCTTATCCAATATATGTCTTGTAAATACCTATTTATAGGCATATGTTGTCAATGGAATACAAGTTTTTGGATTATCTTCTATTTCCTTTGTCTATTGTAATTTCTCCCATATCAAAGGTTGACAACCTTATATCTCCTACTTGGTTATTTGCAAATATTATAATATGAGAATGTACTTCAATTATAATACCTTGAAATATTACTTGAAGGTATGGACTTGCTTTATAACTTACTAATGCTTGGTTGATTTGTATTACTCCAATGCAATAGTAAACTTAACTTTATATGGTTCACCTTATAACTCCTTTAAAACCTTAATAAAAATTAAGTAATCAATTTGATATTACCTTTATAATATTATGCGTGATAAACCTTATCTTCACTCCTCCAACGTATTTTTCAAGCATTGTATTCGTTGCACGATATACCTTTATCTTCACTCCTCCAATGGATCTTTTGAATGTTGTATTTGTTGGGAAAATGTTGAGCATCCAATGTTATGTCTTCAATGGATGTCTTGTCAAAGTCTTTGACCTCCTTTAATAGCCTTTGACCTCGTTGTGTATCAATGCTTTGGTGCTACAATTGTGTGCTTCTTCCTTCATGTCTGCTTGTATGAATCATGTCTGAAGTGCTTTCCAATATTACCTATTAATAGTTTTATCTCTACGTGGAATTCTTGGCATGTTACTATACCTTCTTGCTCCTCTTGATACTTGGTGCAATCATTATTCAAGTGTGTAGGTGGTAGACAATAGTTATATTCTTCTAATGAGTGTTACAAGGTGGTGAATAACCGAGCATTAATTTGTAATGCTTCTCTTTTAAAATTATTGCAATCTCTTTGTCCTTAAAATGATACCTCTTAAAGCTTCCAAGATGAGAATTATTTTGTCTTGAGTGTTACCTTACAAGATAGGCATTAGAGAGAATAACAGGCACCTTAGTGTGACAAGTGGCACATCTTCTTTTGCATGTAGATGTGTCTCCAACATCCTTTTAACCCTTATCTTGTCAATGAGTGCAAGTTGTTTACAATTTGCTTTCATACTTTTGAATGTTTTTTTCTTCTTGCTAATGAGTGCAAGTTGTGCTATCCAAACTCTATCTCTAGTTGTGGTGATTCTAGGTGATGTAGTGGTGGTTCTATGAGGATCCAATGGTGGATTCGAATGCTCCTTATCGATGGATGATTCCTCCAAGATAGGTATTGGGTATTGCAACTTTAAATCTATCTTGTACCTTACCCTTTTATACCTTTGCTATGTTGTCTTGAGTAATATCTTTGCAATGTGTAGTATATGATAGCTAACATAGATAAACGATAGCTTATTTGTGACATCCTGCTTGTGTTATGCAATAGATAATAGCTTCCTTACATGGCTATCTTGTGCTTCAGGTTTCTTACTGTGGATGCCTAATTTCATGACTGATGGGGGTGTCTTTAGACACCTTAATGTGAGCCCTTTGTTGACTCTTTTATCTGGCTCGAATAGTGCTCTTCTATTGGTCACTTTGTGATGAGTCTTGTTGGAGTTGATGTGTCCTTGATACACTCAAAATTTATCCTATTTTCTACGTAGGACAAGATATTATGGTGCAAGGAACTAATGTAAATAAATTTACAATAGTTAGAATAGAATACCTTAGATTTGCACTTATGTCTAGGATCTTCAAATCTCTTCTTGCAATCTTTATTTCTACTGGTTTTGATGGCATATTCTTTGTACTATTCCTTTGTAGGTAAGGGATGATTCGATGTTGTCTTATTTACTAGACAAATCTCTCCTTTGCTTGGTTAATCTAACATTTAATCCAATCTAATAACCATGGAGCTAATATGCCCTTAGAGTGGCTTAATATTGCACTAATTTTAACTTCCACTGAAAATCCTTAGTGCACTTCTAATAAGCTTTATTAGAAACTAATATAGTGCAACTGCAATCTCCTTATTACTCCTTAAAAGTAACTTGTAATATGCACTAATGATAACTCTTAAAGAATTCACAAATTCTCTCTAATCTCTGCAATCTAATGTAGTCTTCTTTTCTATAACTAGATAATAAGAAGATGATATTTTTATTTCTATCAAAATATATCCAACTCCTATTTTAATGTGCAAGTAATAACCTTTAAATAATATTTATGCACTCTCTTGAAGACTATAATATGATTCTTTCTATCCATGTGTTGTAGGTGAGTTGGAGAGGAGAGGGCAATCCTCCAAGGGAGGTCCCAGGTTCAAATCTCCACCCTACCAAAAAGCTAAATTGGGTATCCAAAATCCAATTGATAATGTTGGTGCGGGCAGGGTCGGGTGCGACTCCCGGGTGACTTTGATGGTGTAGAACGCCATGTTCGTGGTCTCTCAGACCAAAGCGGCCCCACAAGGGGTTTTTCACTTTAAAAAAAATAATATGATTCTTTCTCCTTGAAACTTTAATTCTAATAAGGTGCTTAATGAAGCTAAGTAACAATATGAATATGAGTGTGCAAGTAATGAACCCTTTGTACCTAAGTTGCTTAACTTTAACGATCTCAGAAGATGATGTAGATCTTGATTAATAGATTCACCAATTTTCTATCTATAATGGTAGTAAATCACATCTATGAAACCTTCAATATTTTATTGTAGATTTAATAAACACATGTCTCTAAAATATATTTTCTTAGCTATGAAATTCAATCTCCAAATCTCTTGTATTTGGTAGGCTTCTTCTTTATGTGTTCTCCTTCAACCTTTTCAAATTCTGATTTCAAATAAGGCCTTCTTCTCAATAATCTAAAAGTCTTGAGATCTTTGCTAGTCTCCTCCAAAATTTGACAAACTTACCAAATTCTTATCCTTTGGGCTTGTTGTCGGATGGCAACAATTATCCCAATTCCTTCACTATCAAGAGTTTGTCCTTGGTAGTGAATTTTTCCAATGAGTTCTTCTAGGAACTTCTTTAATGAGGCTCACTAAGCCTTTTCCCTATTTCTCCTTGAGACCTATCCAAGGTCTTCAATCTTACAACTTATCTGGTCTTCTCAATGATACATTTCCTTCACCCTTCTATTTTGGAAGTATTGCAATGATATATCCCTTTTAGATCTCTGAAATCTGTTGCTTCAAGAACAAGACTTTTTCTAGTCCTCTATCTCTTCCAAAATTGGAAGTTCTTCAATGGGAGATCTTGTACGTCTCTTCAACTTCTCGGGCTGATTTCTTCTACACCTTCAGGGTGAAGTCTTCAATATTCAATGGATATCACCAATCTCCTATCTTTACCAAGACTCTTCTTTGGAGTCTCTTCAATATGCTACTTGCAGTTTTCAATGGAGATCACCAACCTCTAATCTTCTCCTAGACTCTTCTCTAGAGTATATTCCTTGAATATAGAATAAGGCTCCTATGGAATTTTCTTCTTTTGCACTACGCAGTTTTGCAATAGGACTTCCCTTAGATTCCTAGAATCTCCTCTTATTTCATTTGTTGCTTCTAGTGTTGGATTGATTCTGAAGATGATATTCTTCGTAGATCTCTATAGGAAGCTTTCCAAATTTCTTTGAATCTCATTTTTCTTGCAACAAAGTATTAGGACTATAATGGAAGAAATTATAAGTGATGAATATTCACTAGTTGATTTTTCAATCTAGTGGAATGAATGTTGAGTCATAGTTTTCATGAGTTTTTTTGCAACTCTGTGGAAAGATTTTAGCCAAATACAATCTCAAAAAATTTGGATCTAAGATTTGCTTCTCTCCTCTCAATCTCTCTTGTGGCACTCCCTATTCATATCTGATCTACCATGGCTATGATACCACTATTAACTTTTGATAATGTATGATATGGGAGAAAAAAATCACAAGATGTAAGATATGCAAAAAAGTTAGATAATAGAATTCTGCAAGAATGTTGATATATTCTATTAATGGAAAGTTGTGAAAATAGTACAATTTAATGTAATGGAGGAAATGAACAATCCATAACTCTAATGGAAACTGCATTGTACCTACTCACTACTCCATAGTAATATCTCCCTATGCACCTTTATATCTATTCACTATGAGGTCTATATATAAGAAGATAAGTTACTTGGCCTTTACTCTTTTTAACTACCTTTTCTATGACTAATGTACAAGTGGACTCCTTGTACATTTATATCATTGCACATTGACACTTGTGCATTTATTACTTCTTCCTCAAGCAACCTAATATAAAATCCTAATCTAATAATGTATCCAAGGTGGTACATTGACATGTACCTAAATAATGTAATATACTCTAACATTTATACACACCTTTAGATAGCAAAATAGGGTGGCAAATGCAATGGCTAATTTAGCTCTTGATCAAGGAGACTTCACTTGTTATGGATATCCTCCTAGATGGTGGCCTTAGCAAACCAAGGAAGCTCTTTTTTCCATTCTTACTATTGATGATAGTAATGCTTGTTGTATATAGATTTATATATCCTTGATTTACATGGTTACTCTTTTTTGTATATATAGTTGTAGTAGATTACAAGTGAGGGAAAATAGTCCTACATCCTCTGTTAAAACTTGGCTTAAAAGCCTTCAATCCTAGAAATGCGAGAGATGTAATCTGATTTTCAACTAATTTAATTTTTATCTTTGTATAGAAAAAAAAATCTTGTAAATTTAGCCAACAAAGCATCCAATAGAAGAGTAGTTCAAAATTACACAAAATTTAATTAAATATTGTCTTATAAGTGTTTTAAATGCCATAATATTCTAAGGATGGAATCTTACATGGTTTTACCATCCACCCTTCTTATAATATTTATTGAAAATATATTAATACAATGATCCTTGTGGTAGTAGCAAGATGACAAGGTATTGAGATGTTTTCACACATTCGACAGTGTCATGCAAAGATATATATTTCAAATAATATGTACCATGTAATTTTTACCATGGCATGTAACATATTATTATTACAATATGAATTTCATTACCATTATAAAATCTTGTGCAGCTTGTCCTTTTCCTTACAATTTTTTAGCTTCTCTACTTGCACTTAAAGAAGCTTTCATGGCCATTTACTCTTCAATAAATTATTTACATCATATTTCTCATATTTCTAAGTGTAAAATTGGTCACAATAAATTATTATTTAAGTAGATAATTTAAAATGATTGAGTAGAATGTACTTCATATATGATAAATAATATAAGCCTATATCATAAAGAATGTATTATCCACAAGATATACATGGTCCCTATTTCACTTATACACACAAATAATGTAATTATGTAGAAAAAAGTAATCAATGTGTATTTTCTAATTTGATGATTATATGTTTCGAATTGTATTTCCTCACTAAAATTGGCTTCTAACCAACATTGACTATTAGGTGTTACTAGTATAAAAAATCACTATTTCACTCATACACGCAAATAATGTGATTATGTAGAAAAACGTTATCAATGTGTATTTTCTAATTTTATTATTATATGTTTCGAATTGTATTTCCTCACTAAATTGGCTTCTAACCAATTTTGACTAGTAGGTGTTACTCGTATAAAAACTCATTAAATGTTTATGAATATATACTAAGTATAAGTAGTGAAATAAATTTAAGGCTTTTTCTCGAGTTGGGAGATGGTCTTCCTTGCAGATTTTTCTGGTCTTTCGAGTGGGGCCATGTGCTTCATCATTGTATGCAGTGGTGACTTCCTCCCTTCTCTTGAACTAGGCTTTCTAAAGATATTTTGATGTCCCATTTCCTCGATGTCTCATTTTTTGGTCTTGTAGGGGCCTCATTTTTAATGTCCATAGATGAGAGGATCTCACAGCCACTTCCATATCATGCTTCCAATGGCAGGTTTGAAGTCTTCTACCCTATCTTTCAAAAGATCCAGTGCTTTTCTATTTTAGGTATTTTTTGGTGGAACCCTTCTCTATAGTTATTTTTGGTCCTTGGGGTCAGGACCCTGTGCTTTCTCATTTAGATGCAGTAGAAGGTCTCTAAATATTACCTCTTGTATGGACTATTGGTGAGGTTGGGATGTTGATTCGTGGCTAGTGATTTTTTAATGGGCCCTGCAATTTTTTTGATCTTTGGGAAAGAGACCTTGTGCATTCTCACTTACTACAGAAGTTGGGCTCTTGAAGGCAGTCCCTGTGTCAGATTTTCTCCTTCCAATTTGGGGCATCATGGCGGTTTGAATCTCCTCTGGATTTTTTTGATTCCATACTATGCATTTCACCTCCTTTTCAATGATATCTCATGGTCTGTGGTCATCTCCTAGGGCTATCGATCCATCTTCCAAGTTGTCGAAAGGCCCTGAGCAGGCTTTCCTTGTTTACGTTGCTTTTCTTATAGGGGAAATCCATTTTAATTTTTGAGTAGGAGTTGTATTTCAATTTTGAATATTTTACGTTGTTTCAATTGGGGCTAGGAGGCCCTCTATTCTCTTTCAAGGTGCTTGTTTTATTTTTGTTGCTTGTTGGTTCTCCTTGTTTAGGCGGGAAACCTTTTTCAATTTTTTCGTCTCATTCATGGATGGTCATGTGGAGATTGTCTCCTTGATTTAGTTGATCCTTGTTTGTCTTCGGAAGATAGTCTTCAGGAGATTATCTCTCTTGTGATATTTTTGTAAAAGGTTTAGGAATCCTTTCAAAACCCTTTCTTTCAACTAATCAAAAAAATATATAAATTTAAGGCTTATGAATATATACTAAACATAAGTGATGAAATAAATTTAAAAATAATTCAGTATAACATATTAATATAATTTGTATTATTATTTATTTACAAATAAAAATGACTTGACATCAACATTTTTCTTGTTGCTATACACTTTTAATAATTTTATAATATTTTAAATGTAAATGTTAAAATTTATTTCATTTAAAAGCATATTACAAATGACTAGATAAAGTAATTTAAAAATATATAAAATTGTAATACAATATTTTATTTATATTATAAATGAAATCCTTAGTAAATTTAATAATATCCTATAAATTTCCATACAAAATATAATTATTTTAAATAATCATGTCTTTTTGGCTGAATAATAAGGGGTTGTACTTGGTTCCGCCACCCATGATAAATTACAACTCTCTTATTTAGATCTTGATATTTTACAAATAGAAACACTACTCATCTCAATTGAGATGCTATAGCTAGAAACATACATCATTTTACATAAAATGTCTGAATTTTTTATTTTCATTTTCTAGATATTTTTAATTTTTTGTATGAATACAAATATTCTATAATTTGGCATCCTTCTTGATATTTTTCTATATCAGCCTTCACAATACCAAAACTTCACCTCTACTATCTATGCATTGCATCTTAGGAGAGTAATATTTCCAAAACATCGCACTATCATAGTCCACTTTACGAAATTTGGATTGCTAGTTTCCTTCCTGAAACACAAGTTCAACCACAAAAATTATAATAAATAGTTTATATGAAAACACATTATTGTTACAAAATAAAGCAGATATTACCAATGGAAAAATTAAAGTAAAACTTAATCATTATTTAGTTCAGGTAATCAACATTTTCTTGTCAGCTTCAACTAAACTTACTACTTCCTCTAACCATGGAAAGGAGAATTTAACTTCACGATCCTCAACCCGTATATTGACAAGCCTATCTCCATATTTGTTTCCTTCTCTATATATTCAAACTCTTTAGCAAGATCTTGAATTTCCAAAAATATCATCTCTTTTATGTTCATAAAGTCTTTGCTTTCCTCAAAATTGAATTTATTACTATGAAAGAATCACCTTCCATCCATATTTTGTTTCATTTTATTTGTTACTATGATAGAATCACCCGTATCTTAAAATGTCATACATAATGGACTAAAAATTAAAGAGAAAAACAAAAGTAAATAGTTTTGCAAAATAAACTTCCTTCACCTTCGACTATACAACCATTACCAATAAATAGTTAATCTATATGTACTTACAAAAATTAATGGAAGCCATGGGAATGATACTTTGAAAAATTTATTAAATGGCATTATATTTCTCAACTTTCAAAGAGAGGCCCAAGTTTGAATTTTACCAAGCAAAATATATATATATATATATACATAATTACCAATTTGGTATAATACCATCATGTGGTCATGATGCATATAAGTAAAATATGTTTTAATCCCATATAACTGATTAAAAAAATGCTTGAAAAAAAATTATAATTATCTTGTATTATTACTGCTTAAGAACAAGCTCTTTTGCCTTTTTTATTTTTATATCTATTTTTTATTTTTTTAAATGATTCTGACAAAACATTGTATTAGAGTAGATAGTCAAGAGTAGAAACAAGGTAAGAATAAAGAACCTAGAATATTAGCATGAGAAAATGAAATGAAAATGATGTTAATGATAAATAATAGAGATGGAAGGGTAAGGTTAGAATGCTATGGATGAGGTATCAAGGATTCATATATATTCTAATGGTGTGGGAATTGTTAACAATGAATCCTTCTTGTAATAAAGAATGACAACTAAAACTGTGCATTTATACTATTTCAAATGGTATTAATGCTAAACAAAATAAGGTATGTAAATGAATGTCAATTGACCATTAAATTTGTCATTTTAAAATGATGTTGTGGTTTTATTTAATTAAAATAATAAACATATATGTAATCATTATATAACTAAACATATTTAAAGACAAAGAAAAGTATTCCAAACATAAAAATTAATAAAAAAATTATAATTTTTTATAGAATTTTTTTTTTGATAGGTAACAGTATATTTACAATGGGTTTTTTAAATAGGATCCCAAAACCTTAATTACAGTAGTGGCCGAAGCAGTGAAACTTTAAAACCAAAAATAACGTCCCCATCCCGGGGCCCTGGAAACATAAAACAGAAATAACGTCCCCGTCTTGGGGCCCTGGAAACTACAGAAAACAAAAGTGCCCGAATAAACTTCGCAGCCGAGAATCTCCAAAAAAACAAACCCAAAAACAAGACACATTGAAAACGGCGAATGCCAGGGGCCAAGCTAACTGGGCCCTGATCCGTCCTCGGCCCGCTCAGTCTGCCGCTGGCCCTTGACAGCGCTTTCCTCCAGCTTGCGACGGAGCTCGGACAACGCCTTGGCGGCATGAGACGCAGCTTGGGCAGCTGTGTTGAGAGCACTGACCGCAGTATCCAGGAGGCCATGGAGTGCCAGCTTCTGCAACGCATCATCTGACTCAGAGCTGATCACAGTGGGCTCCGGGTTCTCTGGTTTGGCATTCTTGGGGCTTTCTGCAGTCCAGCTGGGTCCGAGGGAGGCCCTTTTGCGCCCTGAACTGGGAGGAAGGGCCCTGTCAGGGCCTGTGCTCGACGCCCTGCACTTGCGTGTAGGCCTATGACGCTTCAGGGAAGCAGAATCGGCAGGAGCGGGGGAGCCTTTGGCGGCAGGGGAACCAGGGGGAGAAACGCCAGTTTCGGGGGGCGGGACAGAAGAGAGGGGGGAATGCTGTGCAGCTGGGGCTGGTTGGCCAGGGCATGTCTGTAGAGAACAGCCATGAGCCCCTGGTGTAAGGGCCGGGAATGGTTCTTGCGGGCACGCTCAATGGTCAGACCCAAAGAGTAGAGGAGGAAGCGGGGGGTGCTGATGAGGGTAGCTCCGCGGAGGTGGTTAAAATAACTGAGATGGAAGCTAAACAGCCGCTGCTCGGGATCGTCACAGGTAATATATTGCATTACCGGGACAATGGCTTCGTCGAACGGCGCCGGGAGGTGAGAGCGGAGTAAGTTGGCTTTGTCCCACTGGTGGTCTGGGAAGCGGGAGAGCTCCTCTTCCCAGTTGTGTTTATCCCGTCTGACGACACGGCCTTTCTCCTCGTGGTGGAGGCCGGTGACCTCTGTGAGGAAGTCCTTGGAGATTTTGAAGTGCAAACCCTTGACTGTAACTTCCCCGTCGTTCCACGACTCCAAGAACCCCTGGGTGATCTCGTCGTCATGGCCGACGAATTTGCTAAAAAATGGCATAAATTTCTTGGCATCGGAGAATAAGCGAGCAGGGCCGCTCAACTCGAGGACAGGGGGCTCCAAAAAAATAGCTTTGGACGCCATGGGGGATGAGCTGGCAAGGTGGGGACAGAGGGGGCAGAAAATGCCAGACCGGGGAAGAAAGAGCAGGGGAGGGGGAATGCGACAGCGGGATGGGACAGGGAGGGGAATATAAAGGCCGTGCGATGGCTTGAGAAGGGGGAGCACCGCCAGCTTTGGAAAGTAGCACACGCGGCTGGGATCGACACGACGGGGAGGGGGCTGAGGGGGCGCACCAGGCTGCTGACACGCGAGGATGGGAAAGGCCCACTGCCAAAGCGCCAGTTGGCGGACGCTGAGCGGAGGAGCGCCGGGAGTGAGCCGCGCCGGAGTTGACCTCGAACGGGTTGGCATGGCACGGGAATCAGGCGATGCAGAGATCAAAGCGAGAATGACGGGGAGGTCCGCCATGCACAAAAAAATGGGGCTGCCAGGGCTGCCAGCTGGCCAGCGTGGGCAGCTGACAAGGCAGGGGGCGTGGGCCACTGCGGGGAGGACCTGGGTGGTCCTCACGCGGACAGGGTGGCGAGCCGACGGGTCGACACGGGGCCGAGAAGCACTGGACAGCGGATGCACACGTCGGGGGGACTTCGCCGCCCAGCCACGGGGAAGACTAGACACCCGAGAGAACATCATGATCGGGGTGGTCCTGCATCGCAATTTGGATTAGGCCTGCAGGGAAGTGCGAGGTCCAGGTGGTGAATTCTCCAACAGTGATGCCTAGATTAGCCATGAAGTCAGCAGCCCTGTTGCCTTCTCTGAGAACATGCTGGAAAGTGTGATCGGGGAAGCCCTGGAGCAGGAAGAGGGCCTCCCGGATGGAGTTCTGGAATCGCCAGGAACAGGACTCGGGCTTGCTGGCGCCTCTGATAATGACTTGGGAGTCGCCTTCAATAATAATTTTTGGGGAGGAGCCCCTGAGAGCCGACAGGCCACTGAGCAGGCCGACAGCTTCGACAAAGTTGTTAGTTTGCCTGCCCAGCGGGACCGCGAAGGCAGTGACCAGATTCTCGAAACCGTCTCTGATAACCCCGCCAGCCCCAGAGGGCCCGGGGTTGCCTTTGGAAGCGCCGTCGAAATTGAGCTTGAGCCACCCGGGGGGAGTCCATCTGATCAGGGAGCGACGGGAAGGGGCGGGAGGGGAAGCAGGGGGGGTGATCTGGAAGCCGAGGGAGGAGAGAAGGGAAGCTTCGCTTGACCGCCTGGGTTCCGCAGAAAGGGGAATGAGGCGGGAATTCTCAGTGGCAAAGGAGACTGCTTTGGATACCAACCTCTGGGGGGAGCAGGCCGGGGAGGAAAAGGCTCGCCGGTTACGCTCGAGCCAAATTTTCCAGAGCAAGTGAGGAAGGCAGGCCTTCCAGAGGAAGCGGAGAAAGGGATGGGCAAAGGGGGTGGGCCACTGAGACAGGAGGTCAGAAATGGAATTGGGGGCCGCCCATTGAACGAAAAAATGGGAGAGGATGAGGCCCAGAGCTTCGAAAGAGAAGGCGCAGTTTAAGAAAAGGTGGTTGGTAGACTCCCAAGCGGCACAGCAGAGGAAACATCTGTTGGGGATTTGGAAACCTCGCTTGATCAGATTTTTGATCGTGAGGATTTTGTTTTGGACGGCCGCCCAAACGAAATGGCTAATTTTGGGGATCAATTTCTTGGCCCAGACCAGCTGAGTCGGGAAGGTGGTTGCCCCCGGGGTTCTCTGAATATGGTAAGCAGACTTGACTAAAAAAATGCCGCTGGGAGAGCCATGCCACACGCATCTATCACTGTCACCGAAAGAAGGGATGACTGTCGCACTGAGGATGCGCTGAAGTTTGGCAGCTTGAAGCGGGAACCTGGGGTTCAGGATGGGTTTCCAGGTGGTCCGCCCCTGACACTGGGTCATGTAGTCAGACACTCTGGGTCCACGGTCCGCAAGCCCAGGTTTGAGAAGAAGGAGTTCTCTGTCCGAGCTCAGGGCCTCGTCGAGGATCCATCTGTCCTCCCAGAAGTCAATCTTGGCACCGTCTCCAAGGATCCATCTGGTCCCTTGCTGAACAATATCTCTGGTGGAAAGCAGGGCCTTCCAGAAGGCAGATCCATCGCGGGGCTGGGTATCCCCAAGGAAAGGGTGATTGTGGCAGTACTTCCTACGCACAATGCAAACCCATTCGTCGGGGGTATTGGTATGAACCTTCCAGGCATGTTTGGACAGAAGGGCCTTATTCATGGGAACCACCCGTCTGAGCCCGATCCCTCCCTCATCTTTGGGGCGGCAGACTAGGGGCCAGGAGACCAGGGGAATCCTTTTCTTGTCTTCGCCTCCCGACTAGAGAAAACGTTTCTGAATTTGCTCAATGAGAGTAGCAATGGAGGCCGGAATTCTGAAGACCGACATGAAGTATATCGGAATGCTTTGGAGAACGGACGCCAAGAGAGTGGCTCTGTCGGCCTGAGAGAGAAGGTGGCCTTTCCAGGGGGCGAGTTTTCTTTGAATCCGCTCAATCACCCCATTCCACAACACCTTGGAAGACGCCCCTGTGAACAGAGGAAGCCCGAGGTAGGAGGAAGGGAGGGAGCCGGGGGAGCAGCCCAGGATCCGCCCGATTTTGATTTGTCTAGCCACGGGGGTGTTGATGAAGTAAATCTTGCTTTTTTGCAGGTTAATTTTTTGCCCAGCCGCCTCCTCGTACAGGGTAAGGATGCTCTTGAGGGCCTTAGCCTGAGGGACCGAGGCCGAGGAGGCAAGAATGGTGTCGTCCACAAACTGCTGATGGGACACGGGGGGGAGGTCCTGCGCCGGTCTGATGCCCGAGATAAGACCGCGAGTAACAACGTTCGAAATGGTTCGTCCCAGGGCCTCGGCCAGGATAATAAAGAGAATCGGGGATAGGGGGTCACCTTGGCGGAGACCTCTGGAACTGGGGAAGAACCCGGTCGGGGAACCATTGACCAGGATAGAGAACCAGGGGGAGGACACGCACTTGTTGATGAGATGGACCCAGGAGGGGTGAAACCCAAATTTGAGGAGGACCTTGGACAGGAAGCTCCAATCGACCCTGTCAAAAGCCTTGTTCATATCGAGCTTGAGCAGGAAATGGGCCTTTCTGGAAAGAACAGCTGAGTGAATGGCCTCATGCATGATTATGACCCCGTCAGTAATCAGCCTGCCTTTGACGGAGCTTCCCTGGCAGGGGGAAATGATCAGGGGAAGAATGTCTTTGAGGCGGTTTGTCATGGCTTTAGTCAAAATTTTATAGAGGACGTTGCACAAGCTGATGGGGCGGAAGTCTGACAGGGACCTTGCAGCCTGGGTCTTCGGGATCAGGGCTATGAAGGTGGTGTTGATGCCTCTGGGAATGGATCTGGCAAACTGCAGGTCCCGGATGGCAGCGCACACATCAAGGCCCACAATGTCCCAGAAATCCTGGAAGAAGCGGGGAGGAAACCCGTCCGGGCCCGGGGCTGCCTCAGCCTTCATGGAAAAGGTGGCAGCATGGATTTCTGAGTCCGACAAGGCTTGAACCAGCTTTGCATTAGCCATGGCCGGGACGGACGCCGGGATGTGCTCCAGAAGAGAGTCGGCCGCCTCCGAGGACATAGGAGGTCCATCGCCCAGGAGCTCTTGGAAGAAGTGGACTGCCTCGGCTTGGATGTCCTCTTCCTTGTTGATGATACTACCATTGCTATCAACCAGCTCGGCAATTCTGTTGGAACCCCTGTTTCGAAGGGTCGATGCATGAAAGAACTTGGTGTTTGCATCGCCATCTTGGATCCACAGAGCACGCGACTTCTGCCTCCAAAAGGTTTCTTCCCTGGCTAGGATATTGTGGTACTCGCTGAGGGCAGTGCGTTCCTCTTCCCTGAGGCCGGGCTCTTGAGAGCCAGCTTGGAATCTGGACTCAATCTCATCGAGTTTATTTTTGATAGCCTCCTTGCTTTCAAAGATATTACCGAACACTTCTTTGTTCCAAGTCTTGAGGTGTTCCTTGAGGCGTCTCAACTTGTGGAAGACCTGTTCGACAGGGCGGCCAGGGACAGGGGGAGCCCACCAGTAGCCGACCTGGGCCCGGAGGTCGGGGTGGTGAAGCCACATGGACTCAAACCGGAAGGGTCTCCTGGGGGGCGATGATCAGTCTCGAGGAGGAGGGGGCCGTGGATCGGACCCGATTTTGGGGAGGGCCAATAGGGAGGCGTCGGCAAAAATGGGGAGGGCTTCCTTAGACAAGAACACTCTATCTAACCTTACCTGAATGTGGTTGGGTCCCGCTCGCTTGTTGGACCACGTGAACCGGGCACCCTTCAGGCTGACATCCATGAGCTCATTGTGGGCGGTAAAGGCCCCAAAGTCGTCCATGCTTTTGGTTCTGACCTCCGAACCCCCGCATTTGTCAGAGGAAAATAGGGGGCTGTTGAAATCCCCGGACAGGATCCAGGGCAGGGGAGCGAAGGCTTCTCTCATCGAGCTGATTTCCTGCCAGAGCCTTGCTTTCTCAACGGGACTGTTGGGGGCGTAGACGTTGGATAGGATCCATGATCGCTTAGAGTTGAGGCAGTGGACCAAAATGTTCATGATCCTGGGCGACGAGGAAATGAGCCTTCCCTCGTAGGATCGAGGGTCCCACATGCACATGAGGCCCCCGGCTGAGCCAGCCGTGGGGGTGGAGAGAAGTTCACAGTTGCGCCAGGTAGCATGGGCAATTCTTCGGGCGGCGGCGTCATCTATCTTGGTCTCCTGTAGGAGGATGAAGGACGGGCGGTGGTCCCTACGGAGTTGACCGAGGATCCTTTTCTTGGGGACCCCATTGAGTCCCCTGATGTTCCAGGAGATTAACTTCATTTGGCACCCTTTTGGGGTCGCCTGCCCCCCTTTCCAGCCTGGGCGGGAGGTTTGGATCGGGCGTCGTCCGCCTTGCGAAAGCTCGTGCCAACGTCAGGTAGCGTAGTTTGGGAACCGCTAGCAATGTCGTCCTCGGTGATCCTAGACCGTTGTTCGCACCGGGTGGGCCGCCCTCGTTTACCTTTGTTGCCAAAATCTATGGTAAAGGATCTACTCCGGGTCATTTTGGGGCTGACTTCGTCGGACTCGGAAGGAGAGCTGCCTTCGGTCTCATCATTAGATCGCTCGGACCCACACACCAAGGGGGTAGGTTTCGGGAAGGATGCCTGGGGGGCCGGGGTCAGAAGGGGGTGGGGGGGGAGGGTTGGGTCCCGGTAGCAGCCGGGGCTTGCGAAGGAGCCAGAATGGGGTGCGGGGGGGATCTGGGATCGGGTCCCCGGAGGGGTCGCTGGGGGGACGCCCTCCGAACAAGCCTCGAGGGCCTGGGGGCCCGAAGGGGAAACCTCCTTGAGGGGAGTGCTAGGGTTGGGACGAGATGGATCCTGGGAGGGGGCCCGACCAGAGCTGGGCGGGGGATTGGGATTAGGGCCTTCCGCCTTCCTGGAAGCCGGGCATTGGTGAGGGAGGTGGCCTTGAGAGCTGCAGGAGGTGCAAAAGGCAGGTTTATTTTCGTAAATAAGGGTTTGGCGCCA
The DNA here is from genome assembly GCA_028583015.1 of Wollemia nobilis. Classification (NCBI taxonomy): domain Eukaryota; kingdom Viridiplantae; phylum Streptophyta; class Pinopsida; order Araucariales; family Araucariaceae; genus Wollemia; species Wollemia nobilis. The sequence continues at coordinate 2,826,738 of JAQPPZ010000755.1, read as the reverse complement.
AAAGAAGGACCCAGAAGAGATGGTCACCGAGGAGGGGAGCTCAGATTCGAGGTTGGCGTTGGCACAGAACCTTGCATGCACCATGCGAGAGCCAGCCTTGGTCGCAGGATCAAAGGCCACCAGGTCTCCAACCGACTGGGCGATGAGCTTAAGAACGTCTTCGCGCCACAGATGAAAGGGGAGGTCCGGGAGGCGAACCCAGATCGGGGCAAAGTTGATGCTTTGGGTGCTGGGATGAAAATCTGCACCATAGCGTCTGAGAAAAAGGCTCTTGCGACCCAAGAACCAGGGCCCGCCCGACAGGATCTTCTCAGCATCCTCGTTGTTGTTGAGTTTGATAATGAAAAAGCCTCTGGACAGGGCAACCAGCTGGATATGGCCGGAGACCTTCCATTTGGTGGCCGCCCATTTGCGGATCGTCTCCATGTCTGGGCGCCCGCCCAGGAACTTCCCAACCAAGGAGGATGAAGAATCAAAAACCAGGGAAGAGTAAACCTCCTCCTGGATGGAAATGTGGGTGCCTTGGAGGGAAAGCCCGACACCCAGGGCCCGTGCAGGGGTCCTGGAGCCCGCCAAAACCTGTTGGTAGGAGGGTTTAGGGCCTCCCGGGGCCCGCCCTAGCCCCGGATCGGGGGTTGCCTTCCCAAGGCCATCCGATGCGACAAGGCTAGGCAGGGGGCGCGGGCCCAGAATCCCGACCCCACCAAACCCAACGCACTGCTCGAGACCCCCGTCCGACCCCGCCGCGGATCCGCCTGGGCCCAGCCAGGGCCCGGACGTACTTGAACCTCCTGGATCCGGGCCCGCCCAAGATCCAGCGCTCTGTTTTGGATCCGATCCCGGCCCTGCCTCTGCTTCTGCTCCAAACTGCACTCCAGCTGCCGCTCCTGCTGTTGCTCCTGCCATCGTCCCCTAATAGAGTTTCCAAAAAGGAAAACATTTAATATCATTTTTTATAGAATTTTAAGTGTGAGGCACTACAACATTTTATCCTACATCAATACAATTTTACACTAGCCTAATACTCCTTTTAAATACATGAATTATTTTCTAGAATAAGGATGACACTAGCCTAATATTTTGTTTATCTTAAGTACATGAATTATTTTTTTGCATAAGAATATTGCAAGCCATAAAGGATGTAAGAAGCCCCTTTGTCTACATCTTCCAACATCAAAATTCTAATCTATCATTATTATTATAATCATTCTAAAATGACAATCTAAGGGTTCCAATGTCCATGTAGTGAAGATTCATTACATTGAGCAAATCCTACCTTCAAAGGTAAATTTGATCATAGTGCCTGCCTAAAACCGAAACGAAGGGGTCCAAAGCCTCGACTACCTACAAAACAACTAAATTCATAAGACCATCCACAATGCAACCAAGGAGGAATCAATGTTTCCAACTAGTGTTGAACCTAAAGTTATCCTTTCCATGTAACTTAGTCGATCTACTATATTAAAGCCAAAACAAGGGGTCAAAGCCTTTCTAGTGGTATCTAAAGTAGATTGTGTTGCAACCATATAGCCTTTTCAATGATATCTAAATGGGACCCAATATTAATAGGAACCTGCTCCAACCAGCACCCATGGCCTTTCCCTCTCCCTAGATATCAAAGATCATGATTTTGGTTCTTTTCCTCAATTGAGAGTGTTTTCCAATCCTCTATGCATTTTCAAAATGATGCCATCAATGAATCTTGGGTACTAAGGTTCATTCCTCATCCAAGGAGGAGGAATCAAGGTGGTCGAGTATGGAGGCAACAAGGCAATCCCATCTCCTCTCAAAATAGGGGCTTGATACACAAAGGTCATGGAAAGATGAAACAGCTCAAAGATTTTTTGGTCATGATGTCTTCCTTGAATTTCTAGGCTTGCATCCCCAAAATACTTCCCATGATTTGTGGTGGAAGGGGAGTATTCAGGAAAAAAATAAGAGAAATGAGGAAGGTGGCAACCACAACCTCCAAATAATGTGTTGAAGGACATCTTCACCTAGGAAACATGTCAAGAGTATGGGAAAATCCCAGCACCAACCATTACTGGAACCATCAAACCAACCCATAGTGATTGGACGCAAGGGAAGGGATTATGATTTGGTCCTAGTCCTAGCACCCCACAATCATACATGGCTCCCTAGGCAATAGTTTAAGCATTAAAGTGGCAACACGGAGGTCAACACAAGGGGTAACGTAGAACCCAATTCATTGATAACAAAAAATACCAAAGGTCTAATAATTGCAGCTCAATGACATTCAATCTTCCAACATTTATGGCTAAAAATCCCCAAGGCCTCAAGGTCATTCATTGTTTATGTCGACTAGCCTAGGTAATTTTAAACTGGACAATTTTGAATTCTTGCATAAGTTTTGAGGAGAAAATTCCTCAGTTTTTCTTATAAATACCTTCTTCTTCATTATAAATATCAGAAGCAAACCATTCTCCTAAGGGGTTTTCTTTCATTCTATCTTGTGTGTCATCCTCACTTGAGCCTTGTGTTGTTGGTCAATTAGTTTTTTAACCTCTTTCCTTGGCATGTATGTAATTTATAGTTTATATTAATAAGTTGTGACTATTATAAAATCCATGTCCTAGTTCTTGTGTGGGTGTTTTGTATTACACATGTTTGAGGGGATTTGTGTTCCTCATGCGCTATCAATCGCTATGCATGTGTTCGCTTAACTTGTCATGGCATGGAGAGCATCTAGATATTTGGTGCATTACCACCTATAAATTGGCTATATGCAATTTGTTGTTCCTTGTTTAATTTTTAATCATTTACTGCTTTTTCTCTTCCTCTTTTCCTTGGAGAGATACTAGATAGAGTAGGCTAGCGTAGGAAGACAATATCTAAAATATCACACTCAGTTAAGGAGTTTGCCTTGGTAAAATAATCTTGGAGGTATTCCAAAGGAGTAGCATCCCACACTTCTCATACTTCCTAAGACTAGCACCCCAAGCAAGGCTCAGGGCATCAAACGCACCTGCTCGAAAGAGAGAACACCACAACCATGGGGGTCACAGTGCTCGGCGTGCAAGGGTCATTTCAAGCCCCCAATAGTCTAAGTCCAAATTTTGATATATACATTAGGGTACCTTTTCATGAAGCATGACTAATCATATTACCACAATAGAACCATGATATTTTATTAAATTCTCAAAAAATAAAAGTAAACTTTGTGAGCTATCACTTCTTCAAGCTAGATCTCTTACAACCACATTTATCATGATCACTATAGTCATTCTAAAATAACAATTTAAATAACGGTTCTAATATTTAAGTCCATTTTTTCTATATACACTAGGGCACCTTATCATTAAGCATGACTAATAATATTATCACAATAGAGCCATGATATTTTATTAAATTCTCAAAAAATGAAAGTAAAACTTTGTGAGTTATCACTTCTTCAAGTTAAATCTCTTTCAACTTTATTCATTTCACAAACATACTATCATAAGTGCTAAATTCACATTAAAAAACACAATATATTTTTTAATTGGTTATGAGATCGAAATGGACCTCACCTATATTATACCATGGTCACATAGTGGTATTTCAACAACTTGGTAATCGTGCATGTATCACTTAGCAAGATTCAAACCTAGGTCTCCTTTACAGGTGAGGAATTTAACCAATTGAGCTCATGCCATTTGATACATATAAAATATATTTTATTATAAGGAAATAAAATCACTTTAAAATATACGATTTCATTTATCTAATTCTTAAATCATTGTAAATTTGCAAAGCACATTGTATTCAATGAAACCAACACTCCTTACAAAACATCAATATCAAAATTACATGTTCAATCAAATTTTAGTTCATAGAACCAAATCTTAATGGACAATTAAGCCCTACCAAATCCAACAAAACAAACAACTCATATAAAACTAAATATTTGTAGTTAAATTTTGTGTTATGTCCTTATTAAAGAATGAGGAATCTCAAACACTTCAAGGTCAATGCCAAGCCAAAAATTCCAATGAATAAAAGATACTTCAAATAATAACTAAAGTAAGTCATTTGGGCATAGTTTCTCAATGGACCCTATGCACCATACCAACGAGCAAGAGATACGACATCCAAAAGAAGAATACCTACAAAATAATTTACTCAACCCATAAAAACATTTTAAAATATGAAAACATGTGAACCAACCATGGTCTTCAACAAATAGGCCAAGAACAAGGAAATAATAGTAATGCACATATAGAATTGTAGGACACTTATTCCTTTTATATGTTCCCACAATAATATAACACCTTCAAGTAAAAAATAAGTAGAACATGGTGCAATATATGTCGCCATAGTCTTCCCATGACTAGAAGAGAATTGACTATCCAATAAGGCACTATCCTTGTTTCTTGCCAAAACGTTTATCAATATATGAGATAAGAACATATATTGCTCTACCAAATAGAGACCAAGACCTTATTTTGAAAGGGAGGAACTAAAGGGAGACAATTTAACAATCTCTTCATCACTTCCAAAGATCTCTATTGTCAATCATTATAATTATCATCCTTTATTCATCAGATAAAGCAAAATTGGACTTGTCCTTTATAACTTCTCTCCATTTCACTTGTAAAACTCTAACCAACACATATCTCATTGGAAACAAAAAAAACTCAAATGATCAACTTGGCACACTAAATGCAAAATAATTATTTTAAAAATTGAATGAATCCTACATATAACCCTTAATTTCTTTGTCAAACACCTCCACAAGTTCATTATCAATATTATTGAAAGCACGAGGATACGGAAACAAAAAGGAAAAGCCAAGATGCGATGTAAACGAAACAAAAGATAACGCTAAATCCTATGAATTGAAAGTGCATGAAAGGAGAGAAGCATAAACGAATCGAAACCAAGGATAGAAAGCCAATATGGAAGACAACCCTTTTTATTAATATGCTTTAGAACTCGGTTACAATTCGCCTCCTCCCTTTTTAGGGGCTAGGAGCGTTAAATGTGTTCTTGTCACATCAATGGATGGTATTCCTTCTTCCGCGTGCCCACATGTAAAATGGGCGGACCAAACGTCGCCGCCACTTGCGTTGATGAGTCTTGACTCCTTGCTGCTCCTCTAATGTTGAGACCCTACGTTCAAGGAAACAGGAAATAATCAATAGCACCTGTAGATAAAATGAAACATGCAATCCCCAAGCCTTCGATTAGTACATGCAAAATATAAATAAAACGATAACTAAAATAGATCCAAATGAACTAAAAACTTGACAGGGGCATGAAAACATCACCAGGAAGGCACTGCAAATGGAACAATCAAAAAATTCACCACAGATTCGTATTCGCTCCAGGGCGGGACGATTAGACCTGCAACAAAGTGTCAAAAAGCACTGTCCCAAATGTCACATCCGGGAAGCTCCAAATCACCTGCAAAGTTGGGGGTTAGCTAAAATGGGGTATTTTGGGAAGACCCAGAAGGTCAGATTTTCCCAATTTGGCCTCTATCACCGGGAATTTGATGATGCTACCTGCATGTTAGCAAAGGCGGGAAATGACAAAAACATGATCAAAAATGCTCAAAATGATGTGAAATTTGAATGACAACCTATCTAAGCAACATAGAATCAGATGCAAAAATAATAGAAAGGAAATCTGCTACAGATTTCTAATCACTCCGGGGCGGGGCGATTAGAACTGCAACAATGCGGGGCGCCCGGGGCAGGACGCCCACCGTTTGGGGCCCGATTTTGGCACCAATCCACTTGGGATGGGTCCAAAACCTCTTGTGGGGTGTTGTCAAAAAATTTGGTAGGATGTTATGGCCAAATGTCGGGTTTTGGTTCCGGATTTGCCCTTCCAATAATCACCCAATGACCTCCTCTCCAAAAGAGATCAAGGATGTGAAAGGCACAAATCAAAAGGTGTGAGGATGTAAAATGGTAGCACTTCATTGCTCAAAATGCTCCTTCTCTGTATATTTTTGGGGTGAGAAGACTCACCATTTTATAGACCTGACGGTCTCTTTGGATGAGCATGCAGAGGCGCCACTTGGCAATCATGCCTTCCCAGGGGGAGAAGATTCCTCCCTGATTAGGGGCTCCATGATCGCCCTTATGAATCGCCTCTAGCGCTCAAAAATGCTCACTCACACTCCCATGCAATGAAGGAAGAGTTAAGTGGCGGATCTGAGCTGCCATTTGTCAAGATTTGACTTTTTCCCGTCAAACCTGCTATTCGCCCCACCCTGGAGCGAATATTGCTAATCGTCCCTGGGTGGGGCGAATACCAGTTTGTAATCGTCCCTGGGTGGAACGAGTATGGAGCAGAGTGCCTAAAGGTGCCAAATTGACCTCTGACCTTCCAAAACTATTGTGTGAGTGGTTAGGACCACTGTTTAACCTCTAGGGGCTGCCCTGGGGGCTGTGTGTGTCAATGCGATCAGTGTTTGCAGTCACATAATCGGATTGGTGTTGTTTTGGTGTCTATAGATGCCCCTTTTTGGGATGCGTTGTGCATGGCACAGTGCTGAGCAAAAAATAGATAACCAAAGCACTAATGATTAGGGTTTCTCAGTAACCTAACCAACTTTTGATGCCCCAAGTATGGAAAGGGCATGCATTCTTGAATCCTTGCTTCTGACGAGCGAAGGAACTCAATTCAAGTGTTAACCTTTTTCGGTGAGGTGTTACTTGATCTTGGACATTGATCAGTCATGAATAGGCAAAGGGCGCAACCTTTTGTCTGTGGGAACCTTGAGTTCATGATTCATGAATGCCAAGTGTTTGATCAGCTTGTGATTATTGCTTGTTTGCTGCCCCAAGCAGGGGCGTGATTGTCTTTGTCAATGATTCTTTGAATGCATGCCATTTCCTTGATTGGGTGTGTATTTGTTGATTGGTGACTAAGTGTGACTACCCCCTCAAGCGACGAATCGATGAGGGAATGACCTACATGAGAAAAGCGACGAGTCGCTTGACCCAAGATGACTTGTGTAAGGGTGCCTTTCAGTTGTTTATCTTTGAATGTGTGTGCAGTTTCCCAACATTTAGACCTATTTTTGGTGGGTGTTTAACCCTTTTTGTGATGCCCCTTGGGGTTGAAATTGTCGAAAATCCGTCCTCCCGTGGAGCGGTCCGGCTATGGTAGCCTTCTTGGGGAGTAGGATAGTGACAATTTGTGACCCCGACGTCAGTTTTGTATGCCAGTGAATGGCGGGCGCAAAGGCGCCTTTGTTCGGCAATTTTATTGCTATTTTTGGGTGGGTTTGGACCCTTTTTGGGACGCCTTGGGGATGAAATTCTCGGTAATCCGTCCTCTCGTGGAGTGGTCCGGCTATGGTAGCCTTCTTAGGGAGTAGGATAGTGAGGATTTGTGACCCTGACGTTAGTTTTGCATGCCCGAAATGTCAAGTGCAAAAGCACTCTTATTGGACAATTTTATTGCTTGTTTTTGTGCATTTTGGTGCAGTTTTTGTTGTTTTTGAAATTTTTGCTCTGTAATCGTCCCTGGGTGGGGCGAATACCAGTTTGGTAATCGTCCCAGGGTGGGACGAGCGCTAACTAGAGTGCTCATCCTAGGGAGGAATGATTACAGGCCTAAAAGCCTATTTAAGGGCCAAAACTAGGGTTTGGGCTCATTTGCATTCTATTTTTCTGGCGATTTGGAGCTCTGAGGAGGAGGAGGTCGATTCTACGAAGCGAAGCGCTACCAAATTTTTCCCGACACCATGAGTTCATGAACCGGATCGAGTGGCGGAGCCGAAGCGAGACCGGTAAGTGCTCCTCTTTGTTATTTGCTTTTGTTTTATGTTACAGTTTAAAATTGTAATTTGTTTTGTATTTGGTTTTTCGTTTTAAAATGAAACCCTAAAAAAAATTTGTTTTGTTTTGTACCAATGAATTTGTGTTTGTATGGCTTCATTAGAACTTAGGTTGAAACCCTAGTGGAAACCATGTTTATTATTTTGCATTTGTAAACAAAAAGAAACCCTAGTTTAACAAAGATCAAAACGTAGCTTAAAAACTTAGTTTAAAACTTAGCTTAAAAACTTAGCTTAAACTAGTTTTTTTTTTTTTTTTTTGTTAGACTAAGGAAACCCTAGGTTAAAAAATTTTGTTTTGTTTTTTTTTGTTTTTATTATCATTTAAATTAGAGTTAAACCCTAGGTTATATTTGTTTTTTTTTTTTTTTTTTTCAGTTATCAGTTTAAACGTAGAGTTAAAACCCTAGGTATTGAAAATTTGTTTTTTTGTTTTTTGTTTTGTATTATCAGTTTGAACGTAGAGTTAAAAACCCTAGGGACTAAAAATTTGTTTTTGATTTTTTTTGATTTCTTTTATCAGTTTAAACGTAGAGTTAAAACCCTAGGTACTAACAACTATTTTTTTGATTTTTTTGATTTTTATTTATCAGTTTAAACGTAGAGTTAAAAACCCTAGGTATTGACAAACTGTTTTTGAATTTTTTGAATTTTGTTTATCAGTTTAAACGTAGAGTTAAAAACCCTAGGTACTGACAAACTATTTTTGAATTTTTTGAATTTTGTTTATCAGTTTAAACGTAGAGTTAAAAACCCTAGGTACTGACAAACTATTTTTTGAATTGTTTTGAATTTTGTTGTTTGTTATTTGTTTATTTTTAGTTGTACATTGTTTTATGCATTGTTGTATATTCATGTTATTGTTGTACAGTTTATCATGTTTTTTAATGTTTTTGTTTTGTTTTCTTTTGTAGGTTGTGAAGAGTCGGTACCGTGTGCCTACGTTTTTTTGAAGCATGAGAGGCATTGACTTTGGTTGACTAGGAGTGGCTTGATGCCCTTGGGCTCAAGCAGGTGACTCGGCTAGAGCCTGTGGTCGGGGATCGGGCCTATCTGATGGCCCTGATCAACTTGTGGGATCCCCGGACCAATACCTTCCATCTCCCAATAGGGGAGATGATAGTGACCTTGGAGGACGTCTATCGGATTCTATGGATTTTGATAGATGGGCTACCGATCAAGACGACGTCGTGTGATCAGTGGATAGCTGTACTGACATGATGCTTTGGGCATGGGGAGGAGTTGGGTGTGGATAGCCCAGTGGAGAGGGCAGAGGGTGACTGCTAGATTGGTGGGATTTTGGTACGATGGTGGCTAGAGAGGGGCATGTTGGGAGTGAGGCATGCATTACTGATGGGCCTCATTTCCAACATGTTGTTACTCGACTCTTCGGTGTGAGGTTCCCATGGAACCTATTGGAGGTGGTCTTTAGGTTGGTGGAGTGTCCGACTTCAGAGCCCTTGATTATGAGATGGGGTCAGACATTACTGGCATAGCTCTATGATGAGTTGTATGAGGTCCGCTTTCGGAGGTGAAAGGGGATTGGATGTAGCTATTTATTGTAGTGTTGGGCTTGGTAGCACATAGCTATGGAGAGGTCGGTGGGGTTGTCATGGATGACTCGGGTAGAGATGGTAGACAGAGAGATAGGGTATGCGGCTCTATGGTGGCGGTCTGAGGAGCAGGAGAGTCGGTGGTGGGCAGGTGTCGTAGGGCACTATGTCGATGCCTTCGCTTGGCTTGCTCTAGGGGAGGTGTTCTGTGCCCATATCGGGATTGTCTAGCCTGCTTGAGGCTAGAGAGTGGCTTGGTGCGAAGGGGAGATGGCTGATTGGGTGGCATGGATCGAGCAGGAGTACTTCCCGTATGTCGAGGTGACATGATAGTTTGGGGTGCACTAGGGGTTGCCTGGTGAGCCCTTGATCTATCGATCGGGGACGAGAGGACCTTGGCCTGGTCGATCATTGAGCCATTGGGGAGGATTGAGATATAGTGATTGACGATCCGATGACATGGACGATGTCGGGGTGACGCTTGAGTATGAGCAAGTGTGGACTTTGTGATGGTAGGGAGAGGGGCCTCTAGGGGTGCAGAGGAATAGGTGATGAGGGTGGAGAGGCATCAGGAGAGGGCTTGGGGGTTCCGTTGGAGGATGCGGACATGGTAGAGGTGGATGATTTTATAGGTGAGGATTTTGGGGTTCCGGAGCAGCCGAGATGTAAGGACGTCCCGGAGTAGTGGGAGCAGAGCAGCTATTTTTCGGAGATGCCTATGCCTCGGTAGTCTCGGAGGATACGGAGGGAGGGGTTGCACTTGAGATAGCACGATTGGAGGGGCTACTCTAGAGGTGGGATGAGGAGCTCGGGGATGCGCTATGGGAGAGGGATCTCCTACGAATGTAGCTAGCAGAGTGGAGAATGCATTTGTTGTGTACCATCGATGGGATGGGGATATCGATGCTGCATGGGAGATGGATCTCCTATGGATGTAGCTGGCATAGCGCGATGATAATTTGGTGATGTACCATCGATGGGAGATGGACTTGGTTTGGCATCGATTGGATTTGGAGGTAGAGATTATCCACCTCGATGGGTGGATCCCTATGCTTAGTGGAGGTGGATCATCATGTCGCTTGAGAGGGAGTGATACTGAGTAGTCAGCATCCTCTCAATGTAGGTGATTGGATGAGGGAGGCGCTAGTAGGCATGATGCGGGGGCTAGCAGCAATCGCCCTGAGGGGTCCCATAGGACCCACACCATGGGGGGTAGTTCTCGTCGCACCGATCCTACGTGATCATGGTGGCCGATGCCCTAGGCTTGGGGGTTTTTGAGCTTTTGCTTTTTTGTGGGGTCAGAGGACCGGTTTATTGTAGCCTATGGGCATTTTTGATGATATATATACATATGACTTTATTTTGTTTATACATGTGTTGTGATTTGATTTTATGCACAATGATTGATGTTGATGGATGCATGTTAATTTACATTGATGTATGGATATGTTGTGATGAATGCTAATGTTTCTAATTTATATGATATGCAAATGGAATGGATGAATTGAATTTGTGATTTTTGGCGGTGGCACCATAGACTGTTTAGAACTTATGGCTTTTTGTCCTAGGCGATTGTTGTGGTAAATGACTTTTTATGTATACATGTTATTTTTTGTATTTTCTGATGGCGATGCAAGGATGAAAGATATCACAGTTGGTTTAGAATGTAGTTAAGGTTTTTTGAGACTCAGATGTTTTAACTAACTAGCCAAGACTATACTTTTATCTTACAAGACTTTTGAACAAGGTATGAATCCGACTTGTCTTTGACCAAGTTATTTCACATCCCTGTGTGTGCAATTGAGTTTATTTATGTGGTATTTGTCAGGATACCGCCAGTGCTAGATAGGCTATCAACCAAACCTGTATTGAGGATCACCTAATTAGCTCCACTAACTCCTTTGTTGTATTTAGTCATATTAATCTACGGTGCTATCTAGGATACCATAAGCTAGCTCATCCACATGCAAACATTGATCTGCACACAAGTTAATGTGACAGATATATCGTCATGCGGGAGGTTTGCCACCAGTGACCGATAGGTTATCCACCAAACCGATATTGAGGTTTACCTCATGACCTTCTGAATGCTGAGAGTTCCAGGGATTCAAGTTTGACTCCCTTCTTTTCTTCAATTGTATTGGGATACTTGCTCTTTTGTAGTGATAAAAATCACTGTTTATTTTTGTTTTTCTTTTGAGCAAGGGATTTGAATATTGAGTGATGAGAATCACTATTGTATGTGCCTTTTGATGTATGCACTTTGGTTGTGATGTCAAATTTTGGAGTTTTGACTTTTGCAAATTTTTGATGTTTTGCAACTTTTTGAGAACTTGGGATTCTTGGGGAATTGGGTAGGGAAGATGCTTGTCCTTTTGCCAACTCTCAGCATTCTTGGGGTCATTCACACAGGGGGATGAGCAAGATAACCTTTTCACTAGATGGTATCCTGGATTGCTTTGCAGGTTTCATCTTTCGTTCACACAACTTGGGAATTTTTATGTGTTTTAACTTGTGTTGGGATGCTACGTAACAAGGTGTGATCCAAGTAGAACTCTACCTTTGTAAAATCTGTCTGACTTTGTACAGTATTTGGCTAGAAAGCTAATGATAACTGAATGACGAAAACTCTAGATACATTAGAAGACAACTGACTATGATATGGTGAAAATATGTGAATGGCGTTTATTTTTGATGGATTATTTATAGAGTGGAGAAATGTGGAAAATGATGGATTTGCCGAGTAATTACAGTCTATGGTGCCTTTGACTTGTATGACCAACAAATATGCAATGTATGGATGTGATGCTTAATGCAGCTATTATTTTTGTGTTTTTGATGGATTGATTTTTGTGAGTATGAATATGAGATGCAAAAAGAGTTCTTTATTGTTGTGATGATTTTGAATATGCATGGAAATGAGATGCAAATTTTTGTTATTTTTGATGATTTTATTGTTTTTGAATTTTCTTATTTTTGACCAAGCGATTGTGGGAACCCTTGGAGCTTTTGGTTTGACCAAAGGGATGATGGGTACCTTTGGGGCGTTTTTGGGATTGACCAAGTGATTATGAGAATCCTTGGAGCTTTTGGTTTGACCAAAGGGATTATGGACACTTTTGGGGCATTTTGGGTTGACCAAGTGATTGTGGGAATCCTTGGAGCTTTTGGTTTGACCAAAGGGATTATGGGTACCTTTGTTATGTTTGGGGGTTGACCAAGTGATTATGAGAATCCTTGGAGCTTTTGGTTGACCAAGGTGATTATGGGAATCCTTGGAGCTTTTGGGTTGACCAAGCGATTATGAGAATCCTTGGAGCTTTTGGTTTGGGCTATGGCTCTTTTAAATATGGAATGGCCTCAAATGACTGATGTTCAAGGGTTCTAGTTCCTTGATTCCATCAAGAGAGGCTAGCCGGTATGTTCCAGGTCCTATTTTACTATCGATGACATAAGGACCTAACCAGTTTGCCATGAACTTGTCCCTTAGATGGGGCGGCAAGTTAGAATTTTGTTGGTTCTCTTTTAAGACCAAGTCACCAACCTGAAAGTCCCTCAGGTGAACCTTCATGTTGTATGCTTTCTTAAGTCACTCTTGATAGATACGTAAATGCTCGAGAGCATTAACGCATCGTTCATCGAGCAACGTAAGCTGGTCTAACCGGGCCTGCCATGCAGTGTCATCATCGATGAACTCTTGCATTGATATGCATAGGGAAGGAATTTCCAACTCGAGAGGCATGACAACCTCGGAGCCATACACGAGCGAAAATGGAGTTGCCCCAGTGGGCATCCGAATGCTAGTGCGATAAGCCCATAGGGCAAGTGGGATCTGAATGTGCCAATCCTTATGACTATCTACGATGATATTTTTGAGGATGGCAACTAGCATTTTGTTTGACGCCTCTGCTTGCCCATTTGCCTACGGATAATAGGGTGTCAAAAAACTATGCTAAATTTTGTACTTTGTGGTCAAAGCATGCACGTCTTTGTTCTTGAATGACGTCCCATTATCCGAGATTATCTTGGATGGAATACCAAAATGACATATGATATTATGTAAAATGAACTCCGAAATGCGGGTTCCAGTCGTAGAGGTAAGCGAAATTGCTTCCACCCACTTGGTGAAGTACTCTGTGGCCGTTATGATAAACGTGTGATGACCTGACGATGTAGGGGAGATCTTTCCGATTAGATCTAAGCCCCACTACAAAAATGGCCAAGCCGATTGGATCGACTACAAGGCCTGAGAAGGTACGTGTGTCAAATTGGCATGGTGTTGACACTTCATGCACTTCCTTACATATGCACAACAATCTCGCTCTAAATATGGCCAATAATAGCCCATGCAAAGAATGCACTTTGCGATGGCCATACCACTGAAGTGGCCATCGCATGTACCATCGTGCGCTTGGGTGATCGCCCAAGTGGACTCCTGTTGGTCCAAGCAATGAAGGAGGATTCCTTCATAGCTACGATGGTACAAAATGTCTCCTAACAAGACATGCTTTGCCACTTTCTATTTGAATGATCATTTTATGGCATGCATCAATCCAAGTGGGAGGTTACCTAACTTGAGGTAGTCCCTTATGGGTGTATACCAATCCTACTGATCGAAAACCTTGATAGTATGAATAACCAATCCCTCTTGAAGTTCATCCCTAGCAAAAGTTGAGCGGGAAAGAACTTGTAAGAATAGCGTTGTGTTGCTATTAAGGGGAGTAGGGGAGAACAAGGACCCCTAGTTGGCATGATTCAGACAATCATGGATTCGAGAGAACTTGTCCGGGGATGGTTCAATCTGGATCAAGTGGATTCCTGGCGTTAAGTCAGAGCTTGCACGCTCCATCATGGATTGCGATAGTGTTTTGACTTGAATGGTTGTCATATCACCAGAAATGTCTTGCGAGATTAGTGACCCCAAGGAGGCCATAGTGTCCACAAAATGATTCGATGACCGAGGGAGTGCCTCGATGTCGTACCATTCAAGATTTTCTAAGAATTTGTCCACAAGGGCTTTGTAGGCCTACAGAACTAGGCATTTACATTGGAATACCCCTTTGACTTGGTTGACAATTAATAACGAATCACCAAAGATGTTCAATCATTTGATGTTCATGGTGATTGTTGTCTAAAGACCTATGAGCAAGGCTTCGTATTCTGCATTGTTGTTGGTGCATGGGAAATCTAATTTAAATGATAGAGGCATTGGAGCCCCTTGCGGTGTGAAGAATACAATTCCCGTGCCACCTCCCTTGCTCACATTTAGAACCATCAAAAAATAGGGTTATGTCGGCCTGTGACTCAGGCTCATCAGAATCTGGCGATTCTGAGACATGGAAGACCCCATCATCGGGTAGTTCTATGGTTAGAGGTTGATCGTCTTCGAGAGGAGCCTCTGCTAGTTGATCGGCTATGACTTGACCTTTGATGGATTTCTGTCCAATGAACTCGATGTCAAACTCCATCAACAACATGATCCATTTCGTCGTGCGGCTACTATGATAAGTATGACTCATCATGTACCGCAATGGATTCTCCTTAGACACAACATACGTCGTGTTGCTCAGCATGTAATGGCATAGCTTTTTGGTAGCAAACACCACTGCCAAGCAGAGCTTCTCAACGTATGCATAGTTAAGTTCATAACTGACCGTGGTGCGGCTAAGATAGTAAGTAGCCTGTTCTTTGTGTAGTTCATTTTTCTGGGCTAGCATGGCACCCAGTGCCACCTCAGTAGCTGAGATGTATAAGTAGAATGACACTCCTGGTCTAGGTGGTGCCAATACTGCGGTGAAGCCAAGTATTGTTTAATGTCATCGAAGGTTGACTGGCACTCGTCATCCCAATGAAATGCTACCCCCTTGTGCAATAATTTATTCATGGG
Organism: Wollemia nobilis; assembly: GCA_028583015.1. NCBI lineage: Eukaryota > Viridiplantae > Streptophyta > Pinopsida > Araucariales > Araucariaceae > Wollemia > Wollemia nobilis. Next base: position 2,811,500 of record JAQPPZ010000755.1, on the reverse strand, counting down.
TCGGCACTTGTCAGATAGCTACGCTATGAAGCGCTTGATTGATGCGACCTTTCCCTACGAGGCTTCGAGCTGCTTGATGGTAGTTGGGGGAAGCATTTCAAGGATTGCCTTGACTTTGTTTGGGTCCACCTCGATGCCTCACTTTGAGACTATGAAACCCAAGAGTTTTCTAGATGTGATGCCAAATACGCACTTCTTGGGATTCAGTCTGACTTTATGTTCCATGAGGCGATCGAGGATCTTGCTTAAGTCATCGAGATGATCTCGGGTGCAAAAGAGATTTGGCCAACAAATCATCCATGTAATCTTCCAAAGTTTTATGCATGTGATCATGGAAGATGTATGTCATGGCACGTTGGTAGGTGGCGCCAACATTTTTAAGGCCAAAGGGCATGACCTTATAACAAAATGTCCCCCAAGGCATTGTGAACGCCATTTTTAGTTGGTCCTCGAGATTGATACGAATCTGATTGTATCCCGAGAAACCATCCATGAGGGAAAGCATTTCATGGCCCATTGTAGCATCTACCAATGCATCGATGCTCGGCAAGGGGAAATCATCCTTAGGACTCACTTTGTTTAGATCTCAAAAATCAGTGCATATGCGAATCCTCCCGTCAGGCTTTTTGATGGGCACCATGTTGGACAGCCATGGTGGGTAATCCATGCAGATGACAAACTGTGCATCCAACAACTTTTGTAATTCATCTTTGACCATTAAGGCCACTGTTGGGTGCATCTTACGTAGTTTTTGCTTAACTGGCTTGACTGTCGGATCAAGCGTTAGATTATGCATGACTAGCTACGGATCTAGCCCCGACATGTCTTTGTAGGACCATGCAAAAACCTCCTTCTTCTCTTTGAGAAGGGCAATGTAGTCGGCTTGCTCTTCGGGGGATAGACTTACCCCAACTTGATAATCTGTGGATTCATTGGATCAGAGCCGATGTCTACGTCAGTCGTCTCCTCGATCGACATGTGGGATCCGTCCTCCAACTGGTGTGGAGTTGGGATCAAGTGGATATCATTTGCTGAGTTTAGATCTACATTGGGAACCTCGGGTTCCTCTTCAACATGGAAGATATCCTGAGTTGGCCCTGGGGTGAAATGAAGCATCTCACCAAAATGCCAGTACTCTGATGGGGATGGTGGTGAATTGACGCGATCCCAGTCTATGGCATCTATGTCTAGATACAATGACTATGTTGGATCGATCGGATTGTGGATGGGGGCGGTTAAGTCAATGGAGATCATGTTGATGAAATGATTTTGGTCTCCATTACCATGGGTGTGGTGACTCGGACATTCTGGATGATCTTTGTGCTCCGGATCTGGCTCTGGAGGTATTGGCACGAATGGATCGGCCCTATGTGTGGATAGGAGGATAGGGTCTACCCTCGACACTGATATCTCTATAGGGTCTCTGGGCGGAAGGTGCTCTCTATATGCCCAAAGTGGCAGATTCAACACTTGGTCCCACTACGCTGGGTTTAGGTGCCACTCATGCCCTGGCCCTATGTTTAGTTGTTCAAATATGTCATCAATATCCAGGGGGTATTGTTGCTGCATCTGCCGCATGTGATTGAGATATGCCATCTCAGTTTCATCTTCATAATCACTGTCGGAGATCCAAAGGCCTTCGTTGGTTCCAACAACTATTTGCGACATTAGAGGCTCGTCTTGCTCGAGCAAATTGATCTGGCCCCATCGGGGTTGTTCCGCTCTCTACAGGGGGACCTGATTTTCTTGAGGTGGCACTTGCTCGATTGGAGCATCCAAAGGGAACATTGCCAAGAGGCTTTCTTGATAATCATCCATGGGGGTCACTTGTGAGTGATTGCTATCCGATTCGAAGGGGTCCCATGGTGCTACCTCATATTCTGACTCGTCTTCTAAAGATCCTTCCTGACCTTGTCTATACCTCTCTTGTAGGTGAGTTCTCAAACTTTCTCCTCTCTCGAGCGAAGGGAAAGGGTTGTTGAGGTCAACAAGGTTGGTTGTCAACAATGGGAGATAATCCCCCAGTGTATATGTCATGTTAGGGTTGGCATATGGATCTAATGCCAATCCACCCTTGTTGCCTATCCCTAGGCCTTGCATGTTCTCTACCAAGATGTCCAAGGGTAGAGGGTGGTTGAACCCTACTCCTGATTTGTCGTATGGCATTTGGTATCTTGGTTGGCAAAGAACACGCACTCCTTGCTCATATCTGCCTAACCCATATCCATGCCAATTGCATTGGCCAAGGTATCTCAAAGCAAATTCTGGGTTGGACAAATAGTTGACATCTTCAGCAAAAGGCTCTTCATCTTCTTCCTCTTGCATGTATGGTTCAATACCATGATCAAGGCCCCCATACACAAAGTTTGTCTGATTCGACGGGTAGCCTAGAGGAACAATAGTACCGATGGGGAGGCGAGGTCTCCCCATGTCCTGCATGGACTCCAATGCGGGTGTTGCTACAATATTCCACACCAGATACTCCCCCAGGCCCGTATTGGCCATTTCAATGATGATTGTTGGTGATTGAGGGGGAGGGAATGAAAGTTCTTCCTGAGTCCACTCCATGTCGGGTGAACTAGGAGCCTCGACTTCCATTCTGCTAGGCATCTCCTCAGTAGAGATGGTTGAGACTGATGGCGGTGCCTCTTCCAGGGGTTTCTTCCCTTTGTCCTTCGGTGTGGCCACCGTAGGTGGCATCGTTGGTGAAGGACCAGACGATGAAGATGGACCCGACTGGGGTTTTGATGGACTTGTCAATGGGGATGCCTATAGAATCGAACCCTGTTTAGATGGATTCAACTAAAAATCCAAATGCATTGATGGAAGGGTCGATTGCGGCATTAGCTGCACCGTATTGCAATACTTGAAGGGTTCCAAGTCCATCGGGACTACATGCACCTGCCCTTCAAATGTATACTTTAAGCACTGATGAGCTATCGAAGGGACACACTTCATGTCCCTGATCCATGGCCGACCCAACAAGATGTTATAGGCCATCTCACCCTCCAAGATGTGGCACAATGTAGGTATAGTCTTTTGTCCCACTTGGATGGGTAGGACAATTGTGCCAACTATCGAGCATATTGCATCATTGAATGCTCGCAGTGTATAGGTGGAGGCCACTATGTGAGATGCGAGCAACTTTAGGTGCTTCAAGGCCATTGTTGTAATGATATTATTGGATGAGCCAGTGTCCACCAATACCCTCTTGTATGGAATCCCATTGACCCATGCGATGACGTGCAAGGGTGGATCCGCCATGTCACCAGCCACTGATTTCAATTCATCCTCTCGAAAGGTGATGACTGGCTCAGTGCATCATTTGACATGTCCCACGAAGTTGTTGAAGGAGTTTGCTTCATGGGGCTGCAACTCGATGGCTTTTAGTATCTCCATTAGAGCCTCCCGATGGGGCGATGATTGTTGTATGAGCTCATAGATGGAGAGCCTAGCCGATGTGGTCCTCAAACTCTGGGTGAGTTTGGTTCGAATCGTGGCCACTGGTCTAGGCGGAGGAGGTTGTGCAAGGTGTTGTTGTGGTTGTGACATTGTTGGCACCTCTCCTGTAGCTACCATGGGGGCAGTTGTGCTCGGGTACCTCTTGTTTCGAGTCACTATACTGATCATCCCTACATACCCCTGCATGGGGCAGTTCTGTGTGACCTCATTGACTTGTAGGGTCTTTGCCTACGCATCATGGGCAGGCAAGGGGTCCTTAAAGACCTCCATTTGTTGGTTGCTTGGTGCCACGGGATTATCCACCGCTAATGTCTTGTTATCTATTAGGTCTTGCACCAAGCCTTTAAACTTCCAACATGCATTAAGGTCATGTCCCTTCCATTCGTGGAACCTACAGTACAAGTCTTCCCTGTAGCCCTTAGGTTTTGGCGCATTGGGGTCTATGGGTTGAATCTCGGGCAGGTTGATCAAGTTTGCCATCGACAAGCGGTCAAACAAGGGAGTCTCTTGGACTCTGTGTAAGGTGTGAATTGTCGCCTAGGGCGATGCTGCTGATTTTGTTCTTGCCTCTAATTTTCTCTGTCATAACTGTTAAGAGGCACCGCCTGATAGTTAGCCTTTTGGGGCTGTGTTGCTTGTGCAGGCTTAGGGACGTTTATAGCAACCTGATTGACCGCAATGGGTTTCTGTTGCATGGTCCCTATTTTGGTGTTCTTAGACCATTCTTTCTTCTTTGGCTTGGCTATCTCGCCATCCTGAATCTTGATCTCCTCAATGATTCTGGCTTGCGCCAGAGCTTCCTCTAAAGTGGCATATTGTTGCAGCTGCAATAGCATGGAGATCGATCTCAAACAGCTCTTTGAGAACATTTGGGTGAGGTCGGACATAGGAGGGAGGTAGGGCAGCTTTGAAAGCAAAGTCCTCCACCGGTTCCCATAGGCCGCCATGGTTTCTTCCTCATACTTCCTGAGGCTGGCTAGGTCACTTAGTGATGCCTTCTTCTTGGTGTTGAAGGTGAAGCGTTCGAGGAACGCATCCACTAGCTGATCTAAGTTACTAATGTTGTGCTTTGGCAATTGAGTGAACCAATCCGAGGCAGGGCCTACGAACGTGGTTATAAATGTTCTTAACAGCAAAGCATCATTGTCTTGAATGCCAAAGCATTGGCTCAGGAATCTAGTCACATGCTCTTGGGCATCTTCCTCACCTCTAAAGATTGCCAACTGAGGTAGTTTAAAGTGTTCAGGGTAAGGGGGTGCCGGCACTGACGGATGCACAGGATGACTACGGAGTTGGCATAAAGTGGGCTTTTGGGGCCCAAAAGTCTTGGTCTCCATAGACTCCAAGCGCTCTAGCAGCACTTTATATGCATCGAAAGATTTAATCTCTTCCTCCTTAGTTAGTTCCCATTGTGGGTTGTGGGGAACTTGAGGCCTATGGAGGGGTGGCCGGATAGCACCCCCTCTGCCTTGGTAGGGCATTTCCGCCCACTCTTCTTCTTGCTCATACTCCTCATAGGCTTCTTGAGGAGTTTTTGGATGAGACCTATACCCATGGGTGGGTCCCCGTGGAGGGTGCCCATCATTGTTCCTGGGAGTGGCCTCCCGCTCAGGTCTAGGAGGTCTCGGAGGCAGCACTTGGTAAGGTCATGGAGACCTATCTCGCACCAAGGGGTTGCACCTCTCATACGGTTCTGCTCTTTGGGTGTGAGGGGTTGGAACCCTCTCAGGCATAGTGTTATGGAGCAGCTCATCTATTTGGCACCGAATGCACTCTTTGCTAAGGTGATATAGATGCTCTAGCTGTTGTTGGTCTTGCTCAAGCTGCATGATCTACGCTTGGTGGGCGACATGTCTGGCAATTTCCAGGTCAATTTGTTCCACCATATTGAGTCTAGGAGGCCTAGATGCCTCTCCTATACATTTATCTCGGTCATGATGATCCGAGATCTCTATAGGTCACTTCCCTCTATCGAGGTTGGCGACATTCACTCGAGGCTCTGGCCTCAGTAGGTGATTCTGGTAGATAGCAAGTGCGGAGGCGCATTGCTCCCATGCTATGTATTGCTCTTGAGGAATGTAATGGTCTTCCTCATGCTCCCTTTCATATATGTGAAAGGGGCGAGCAGAGTTGGCTCACCCTGTTTGAAGAGCCTTGTGCTCTGGATTTTGCCTATTATTTCTAATAATGATGGGGGGTAAAGGAGGGATGACATAATCATGTGGCCTCTCCTCATGGACCCTATGTTGTTCTAGCACTTCATCACATGGTGGCCACTCATACCGAGCTTCTAAGGGAGCCTTCCCATTTATATTGAGTGCCACATGTAAGGACTCCTCCTGAAAGGGTCTATGTTGGATGGGAGTGCCCCTCGAAGGGGTGCCTCTATAGTCCCATTCTAAAATGGCATGATGTGGACTCTCTTGTGGGTCGGGCCACCAAGGTGGTATGACCAAGTCCTTGGGGCTATAGCGGAGGTGACTTGTGCCCCCTTGTACACTCTTCGCAGCTCCTCGCCCGTGATTGGGCTTGGCTACGGGTGTACACCATGGTGGTGTTTTCCTACAAGATGCATAGATTTTTATTTCTTTTTATGATTTTTATGCTACACTAAATAGAAAATATCACACACACACAAAGCAATGATTATCTCGTTTAAAGATTAAAGGTGTGCCCTAAACCTGGTTTAGTGTGTTTTGATTTTTGTTTTGAAAGCTTTTGTAAAGAATGTTTTGTAGCAAATGCAATATGATGGCTCTTATGACTCCCAAAAATGGTCGCCCCTTCGATATACCATTGCCAGGCCGATATACCAAACCTCTCTATATACCCGCCCTTACGTGAGGGAAACTATTGGTACGTGAGAGCAAAATGGTACGTGGAACATAGGCGGTATGGAAGGGGAATCACCCTATTTTTGACACCTACCATAGAAGACTTATCCTCATGCACTGGGAATCACCCCAGCTACACTTGGTCAGCTTTCATCAGGATTTACGTCTAGCAATAGTAGCGATCGGGGTTATGGATGCAAAAATTCAAGCCAAGGTGGTGATGAAATCCACCGTTGGTCTTGATCAAGGGTTGGGGTTTTACGACCAGCTCCTTGGTGTTTTAAATTGCCATGTGATGTGTGGGATTCTTTTTATTTTGCATAAAAGAAAGTAAACATGCAGTAAAACTTTCCCTAAGCAAGCAAATAACTAGAAAACAAAAAACATAAAGCAGAAAATGATAGAAGGTGTTTAGGACCCCTACCTCTTCTCTGCCCAAATCGGTTGGTTCTGAGTTTCTATCCTGAAACTGCATAGAGAGCTATTCATCCTTGGGTGGGATGAATAATAGAATTGTATTCATCATAGGGTGGGGTGAATGCCCATTCGTCCCTGGGTAAGATGAATTCTAGCTCTGTATTCGTCACAGACTGGAACGAACAATAGTCCAGCATTTGAAAACTTGGTACCTACAAGCAAAAACAAGCAATTTTTGATCAGATTTCTGATCTCAAAAATAGAGGACAAGGTCCCACCATGATCACCACTGAAAGCATGAGGATACGAAAACAAAAAGGAAAAGCCAAGATGCGATGTAAACGAAACAAAAGATAACGCTAAATCCTATGAATTGAAAGTGCATGAAAGGAGAGAAGCATAAACGAATCGAAACCAAATAGAAAGCCAATATGGAAGACAACCCTTTTTATTAATATGCTTTAGAACTCGGTTACAATTCACCTCCTCCCTTTTTAGGGGCTAGGAGCGTTAAATATGTTCTTGTCACATCAATGGATGGTATTCCTTCTTCCGCGTGCCCACATGTAAAGTGGGCGGACCAAACGTCATCACCACTTGCATTGATGAGTCTTGACTCCTTGCTGCTCCTCTAATGTTGAGACCCTATGTTCAAGGAAATAGGAAATAGTCAGTAGCACCTGTAGATAAAATGAAACATGCAATCCCCACGCCTTCAATTAGTACATGCAAAATATAAATAAAATGATAACTGAAATAGATCCAAATGAACTAAAAACTTGATAGGGGCATGAAAACATCACCGGGAAGGCACTACAAAATGGAATAGTCAAAAAATTCACCATGGATTTCTATTCGCTCCGGGGCGGGACGATTAGACCTACAACAAAGTGTCAAAAAGCATAGTCCCAAATGTCACATCCGGGAAGCTCCAAATCACCTACAAAGTTGGGGGTTAGGTAAAATGGGGTATTTTGGGAAGACCCAGAAGGTCATATTTTCCCAATTTGGCCTCTATCACCAGGAATTTGATGATGCTACCTGCATGTTAGTAAAAGCGAGAAATGATAAAAACATGATCAAAAATGCTCAAAATGATGTGAAATTTGAATGACAACCTATCTAAGCAACATAGAATCAGATGCAAAAATAATAGAAATGAAATCTACTATAGATTTCTAATCACTCCGGGCGGGGCGATTAGAACTACAGCAGTGCGGGGGGCACCCGGGGGCAGGACGCCCACCGTTTAGGGCCCGATTTCGGCACCAATCCACTTGGGATGGGTCCAAAACCTCTTGTGGGGTGTTTTCAACAAATTTGGTAGGATGTTATGGCCAAATGTCGGGTTTTGGTTTCAGATTTGCCCTTCCAATAATCACCCAATGACCTCCTCTCCAAAAGAGATCAAGGATGTGAAAGGCACAAATCAAAAGGTGTGAGGATATAAAATGGTAGCACTTCATTGCTCAAAATGCTCCTTCTCTGTATATTTTTTGGGTGAGAAGACTCACCATTTTATAGACCTGACGGTCTCTTTGGATGAGCATGCAGAGGCGCCACTTGGCAATCATGCCTTCCAAGGGGGAGAAGATTCCTCCCTGATTAGGGGCTCCATGACTGCCCCTGTAACTGCCTCTAGCGCTCAAAAATGCTCACTCACACTCCCATGCAATGAAGGAAGAGTTAAGTGGTGGATCTGAGCTGCCATTTGTCAAGATTTGACTTTTTGCCCGTCAAACCCGCTATTCGCCCCACCCTGGAGCGAATACTGCTAATCGTCCCCGGGTGGGGCGAATACCAGTTTGTAATCGTCCCTGGGTGGAACGAGTAAGGAGCAGAGTGCCTGAAGGTGCCAAATTGACCTCTGACCTTCCAAAACTATTGTGAGAGTGGTTAGGACCACTGTTTAACCTCTGGGGGCTGCCCTGGGGGCTGTGTGTGTCAATGCGATCAGTGTTTGCAGTCACATAATCGGATTGGTGCTGTTTTGGTGTCTACAATTATTAGCACCATGTTGTTCTCCATATCTAATTTTAGTAGCAAACTCATTGTTTTCTCCAAGAAAATAATATTTTAAGCAACAAATTCATTATTCTCTTTAAGTGTATTTATGATAGTTTATTTCTCAATGATATTTTTTTTTAAAGCAAAATAAATTTGTATTACATGTGGTACAAATAATCACATAATATGCATACACATCCACATTAGACAATATCAAGGGTTGGGTCACCAATTATCCCAATTCATACTCTTACTGAATTTGATAGTTTATTCTTCCTTCTTTTCTTACATTTCCTTCTTTTGTATTTTTTGCTTGATCCATAATTGCTGTATGCATTTATTGTTCTTATTCTATTGTGTGTGGCTCGATATTTTCTATTAATATTGCATGTTAGGATGTCGTTGCATGTTCTACCAGCACTACATAATCTAATATCACTTTGTATTCGACTATCACTATATGTTTCTTAGGCACTACATGTTTTGAGAGCACTACTCATTTATCCCACCAATGCTACATATTCACCTATTATTGCATATTAACTTAGCACTGCAAATTTAGTTGGTACTATCTACATTTTTTATGCTATAAATTTAGCTTGCACTATCTACATTGTTGATGCTATAAATTTAGTTGGCACTACCTACCCTATTGGTATCGTGTGCTCTTTTATCATGGCAAGTTTAGTTAGCATTGGGTGTTCAACTAATGATACACAACTTTATGACACTATAATTTTTGCTTCTTGTTGGTCCTTATTCTATAGATTTCCCGATTGACCTATCTTCAGTACTCCTTTCCCTAACCAAGTTCCTTTATTGGCCATTTGATCTACTCTTTTATTTAGATTCCTAGGGATGTGTTCAAATTAGATATGGTCAAAATTAAGGTTGATTTCCTTCACTTCCTAATACACTCTTTGAAGACAAATAGATTTTGGCTTAGCTTTGTTGTTTAAGTTATTAATAACCAATTGAGAGTTCCCTCGCATCGTAAGCTACTTGATTTCTTTTTTGACTATCAACTTCATTCTTGTCTTGAGGGCATGAATTATGCAAAAAAAATAGTATTATAACTCAAGTATTGAAGAGAGCATGGGGGCTTCACTCCAACCAAGAAGACCTTCATGAAGCTTGGTCCATACTGCTCTAGAGAAAGGGTATGACAACACTAGATGAGCTATACTTTCTTCCTGATTATAGCATAAGGGGTAGATAGATGGACCAAAAAATCCTCCTCTTTTTAAGTTATCTTGAGTAAGTTGAAAAATTTGACAAGCAATTCAGAGAAATAAGTTGACCTTTGGGATTGAATAAGGAGTCCAAATTAGATTCCAAGTAATGTTACCTATAGAACTAGGATTGATTATGGACTTATATCCCTTGTTTATAGTATATCTTCCATCTCTAGTAGGAGATCCCCATATGATTAAATTTGTATTTTCACATAAGATGGTAGGCTTCCGATCAATTGAGATTTAAAAATATACTAGCAAGGTTATAAATTTGCAAGAAGGCCAAGTTTTTCTTTATTTTTCAACTTTTTATCCGATGGAATTGAGAGTTTTGAAATTATTGTCATTTAGCCACTCCTGTAGTGAAGGCTCTATTTGCAGTCTAAAATTTTCTAGAATCTTATGAGAGAGAAAGACTTCTTTACTAGAGGTGGGATTCCATGATAATTCTTCTATAATAATGTCTTTGGCCTCTTGAATTCCTTTCCAGATTTTGGATGTTTTTAAAGTTTTTGGATTGACAAAGATCTCTAGTCCAATTTTCCCATTGCAATATTTGTGCACCAATGCTTGCACCCACCATTTTGAGGGTTGAGTAATCATTTCCCAAACTAGTTTTTCTTTTAATGCCAAACTTTGCTTACTTATTGCTTTAATACCCAATCCTTCTTTACCCATTTGCTAAGTGATGATATCCCACATGATCAAGTAATATTTCTTTTTGTCATATTGTTTAGCCCCTGGCCATAAAAGTATTCTATTGATTTTCTCCAACTCATTAAGAAATGACTTTGGTACATGGATAATAGAGCATTGATAGATAGGTAAAGCAATGATGATAGCCTTGATTAGGGTCATTCTTCCATGGTGTGTGAGCCAAACATTGGACCATCCTTTAATTCTCTTATTTATTTTTTCAATAATTTCATTCCATTGGTTACTCTTAATCCTACTAAAGCCAATAGGGATTCCTAAATATTTGAAAGTGACATTAGTCTTGCTTTGATAGCCCAATATTCTCTCTATCTCTTTGACTTCTCTATTATCTTTGCTAGAGAAATATATTGTAGACTTATTATGGTTTATCTTGTTTCCTATTGCTTCCTAATATGTTTTGAGAACCTTTTTTATTCTTATGGCATTTTATTTTGTGGCTTTACTCAATAAGATTATATCATCTACAAATTGAAAATTATTGATTCTTTGAACCTTCTAATGGATTTGAAGTCCTAGAAGTTTTCTTAAGTCATTTTTTTGTTCTAGTAGTCAGGATAGGCCTTTTGTTGCCAAAATGAATAATTATGACGAGAGGACAACCTTGCCTAACTCCTCTAGAAGCCTAGAATAAGGAAGTGGATTTGTCATTAAGCAGAGGAGCAATCCAGGGTCTTGAAATACATGTTGCTATCCATTTTTTGAATTGTTCATGGAATCCCACCTTGCTTAGAATTTTCAAGATCATGTCATGATCAATTCTATCAAAATCATTTGCCATATCTACTTTGAGATCCATGTCATTGGATTTGTCATCCCTACTAGAGTGCATTGCTTCTTGAACTAGTATGATTCCTTCATGAATCCTTCATCCTTTCATGAACCTAGTTTGATTGGAGGATATGATTGTATCCAGCAATGGAAGCATTCTATTTTTGATGATTTTGAATAATTATTTTGTACAATGTGTTACAAAGTGATATTGGTCTGAATATTTGTAATGAATGGGCATGTTTTTATTTAGGGATTAGATCCAAAAAAGTGAATTTGATTCCCTCATGTATTTTTTGTTTATTCTTGTTTTATTCAACCATCCCCAGAAGATTCATAATGATGAAATTTCAAAAGTCCTAATAAAAAATTACATTGAATCCATCAGACCCTGGTGCTTTATCATGTTGCATAGAAAATACCGCTTCTTTGAGCTCCTCCATGGTGATAGGTTGGGTCAACTATTCATTTTTATCTTGCTTCTTGAACTAGTATGATTCCTTCATGAATCCTTTGTCCTTTCACATTTGTATCCAACAACAAAAGAATTCTATTTTTGATGATTTTAGATATTATTATGTACGATGTGTTACAAAGTGATATTGGCATGAGTCTTTGTATTGAATGGACATGTTTTTATTTAGTGATTAGAGCCAAAAAGGTGGAGTTGATTTCCCCATGTATTTGTTGTTTATTCCTACTTTCTTGAATCCGTCAGACCTTGGTGCTTTATCACATTGCATAGAAAATACCACTCCTTTGAACTCCTCCATGGTGACAGGTTGGTTCGGTTTATTTTTCTCTTGCTTCAAAGAGAAGGGAATTAGATTTAAAAGTGTTTGTTGATTAGTTGCATTGATTTCTCCATATTTGCTCAACAAATCTTGAAATAATCAAAATTTAATTCTTTATTTGTTGCACATCACTTGATATTGTCCCATTTCCATTTTTAGCTTCATTATGGTGTTGTACATATTCCTTTGCTACGCTTTCTTGTGAAAGAATTTGGTGTTTTTGTCACCTTCCTTAAGCCATATCATTCTAGATTTTATATGCCATTTATTTTCTTCTTCTCTTTCTAGTTTCAATATTTGGGTTGTGAGATCTTGTTGTTCTTGTATTAAACTCTCCTCTCCTCTATTTTCCATTACAATTTGAACTTCATTCAATTTTACTTTCAATATGGAGTAGGGTGTGTTCTTTGTTGTCCTTTTTACTAAAATTTTGATCTATTGCTTTATTTTTTATCTTTTTGAGCCACCTTTGGGTATAACTTCCATTTTCATGTTTTCCTCCCATGCTTGCTAAACTAACTCTTTAATGTCAGCCTTTGTGGACCAAAAATATTTATATTTGAAAGGGAGGGGGCCCAATTGGATTGTTTTTTGAATCCCAAAAGAACTAGTCTATAGCAAGAATGACCAATAGATAGTATTTATTGAGAGGTTTTGCTTCTATTAGCTAAAATCTTGTCATCAATAAGAAATAGGTCTAATATTTTTGCAATATAGTTAAATTTGACTCTTTTATTAGTCCAAGTACATTTACCCCTTATCAATTAAACATCCATTAAGTTGCCCTGCTACATGAGATCTACTACATCTCTATTTAGGTCTCTTATATAGAACCCCCTTTTTTCGGTAGATTTCAAAACTAGATTGTGATCTCCTTCAATTACCCAATTTTCTTGCTTGGAGTTAGAATAAATATTAAGCAGTGCCTTCTAACATTGGTTCTTTTTAGCAAGGCTATTAGGAGCATAAATATTGGTGATAGTGTAAACTTGACCAATAGGGGCTTTAAGCATTGTTGTTAGTCATTGCTTTGTGGCCTCTATCGAAAATAACTCCCACTCAATTATTCGGGTTTTTAAAATCCCTTAAGAACTCCTCTTGGCTGATATGGCTAAATGTTTGCACAAGGGCCAACAAAATCCCATTGTTGTATTGACTCTTTCTAGATCCAATTTGGTTTCCTAGACCAAAAGTACATCTAGCTTTTCTTGGATGACCAAGTTCTTTACTCCTATTTTCTTATTTTCTTGTCCTAACCCTCTAATATTCCAAGTAATAAATTTCATCATTGATAATATGGATAGAAGAAGGATCAAATTATTCTATCTCATAGAATGGGACAACAATAAAATATTATAAGTCATTTTAGCTAGGACTTCGATCTTATTGTTATACTAAAAATACATGAGGGATCCTCAAAGGAAACTTTAAAAACCCACCACTCTTAACAAGCACCAAAAATCTCTTTGAGTTAACTACCATATTAATAATTGAACCAATGATTGTCATTTCGAGTTAAAGCCATTTTGCTTCCAATTTGTGGCTCCAAGACCACAATTTCTTCCATATAGTTATATTATTGTGGGATAAAGCAAATTTTGAAGGATCATATATGTACAAGTATAATCAAAAGATGAGATATTTAAGAAAACAAATGAAGATTTTGAATACCAAAATTTTTTATAACATTTTTTAATAAAAAAAAAATTGAATCCAAGATCAATAACTTACAAGAGTTAGTAGAAACTAATGGAATAGGTCAAGATTCTTATGTGAAAGAAAAACAATTACTTTATGATTATCTTAATGCATTGTAAAAGAAGTCATATTGGTTCCAAAAATCTAAGGAGAAATGGCCCAAGGAAGAAGTCAAAAATACCAACAACAAAAAAATCACGCCACAACAAAAACAATTTTTTTCATCACATCAAAAATATTTTACCTCTAGATAAAAAAAATAATATCAGGGAAGAATAAAATATAAGGAAGCAACTAATTATTTCAAAAAAAAAATCTCATATACTTGGCAAGATAAGGACGCACAACATTAGCTTTTATAAAATATTCCAAAAATTATATTCAAATAGGGACAAAATGAAAGCTTGATGAAGAAGATATATATGAAGGAGCTATATGAAGTATGCTTATGAAACTAGAATTTTTTTTTAATAATTTAGAAGGGGTTTTGAAAGGGTCCCCGAACCTTTTACATTGCAACCACAAAGAAAGTTAACAGAAGCACAAAACAAAACCAATTTGAGAACCATCCAAGTTCAACCTTAGAAAGGGATACTGGATGAAGAACTTAAAAGAAACAAAAGAGAAGACAACTACATAACAGATAACAACTAAAAAAGCCAACAAGGGCAATAGGGATGCAACACAAACCCCCTAAACATCATTCTTTCTAGTCATCCCAATCTGTTCCAAATGAGGACCTTGGAAAAATAAAATAAAAATACAGATTAAAAGGTTTCCCAAGAACAAACCTTTTTCCACTGCACTTGATAACAGGAACAAGAACTAGCAGATGGAAGAGATAAACTCTCTGCTTCAAGAGGCCATTAAGACCTCTTATAATTCATGAAACAATTTTTATTTGCGGAGTTTGGGATGGGGCTTCTTCCCCCCTCCAAAGAAATTTTTTAGGTAGTCTCTAAGAGGGATCTCATCTAAGTTTTCTTGAATCTTTTCTCTAGAGCCTAACCTTAAGGTGGTCTGAACACCATTTGCAATTTCCTCCGATGTTTCCTTTTCCTATTTTCTTGATTGGATGGTCTCCCCACATTACACTCCACCCCCGCATCAAGATTACCCTTTTTTTGTTTTTTTGTCTTTGGCCCCATGTCGGGATATGGGAGTTTCTTTTTGGAAACATTGCCTGAAGATTTGAATAGACCCTCTGGGGATATAGTCTTCAAGCCCTCCTTTTCTACAGGACTAGCTATCAGGACAACCTCACCACTTGCCCTAACTTGAGAAAACACCTGATTTGTTGATAGCTCTTTAAGAGCTTCTAACAAGTCAAATTTTGAATTCTTAAGAGGAGAAACGAAAGAGGTACTAGCAGAGCAGAGATTTACCTAGGCCTCAAGCATCGACACCACATCTTCTATCGAAGAAACTGTAGCCACCTGGCTGGGAGCTGGATGTTTCTGCACTTCCAAAATTAAAATATATTGGTCTCCTAGTTGTATTTGCACCTCAGATTCCAATAAATGCTCTACTTCTAGAGGGGTTGTAAGCTCATCCTAAGAAGCTTTATGGGTTTCAAGGGGAATCTTGCCTGGGATTACTTCTACCTCAGAGCAAGATTTTTCAACATGCTTCGTAGCAAAAAAAATTGGTTCAAGATGAACCACATCCGAAGAGGATGGATCCCTAGCCTCCTTTTGCCAAACTTTCTTGTTGGGGCAAGACCTAGAAGAATGACCCAAACACTTACAAGATGAGCAAAATGGGGGTTTGTTTT
This sequence comes from Wollemia nobilis, assembly GCA_028583015.1. NCBI lineage: Eukaryota > Viridiplantae > Streptophyta > Pinopsida > Araucariales > Araucariaceae > Wollemia > Wollemia nobilis. Next base: position 2,795,794 of record JAQPPZ010000755.1, on the reverse strand, counting down.
CATACTCGATTGCTTGAATCCAAGACCCAAGATCAAACACCAACTCAATGGAGTTTGGAAGCTCGGCTTCCAAATTCACATTTATGCACATTCTCACATAGATCATTCTTGATTGGTTCCTGGTAGCAGAGTCTATTGTGATCAACTCCCCAATTCCTCTGGCAATACCGAGCAAAATGTCTTCATGCCAATATTGAAATGGCAACCCCAGGAGCTTAACCCAAAGCGATGTTGTATTGAAACTTTGGGTGCTAGTGTAACAACCCCAGTTGTCACTACTCAACCACTTTTTTTCTACACTTACATTTTCCATGAGGTAAGAGACATAGTCATGACCTAAGATAGACTCATTCCATTTGGATCAAAGCTTATCAAGGCATATAGAATCAAGAGCTATTGAGACTTGATCAGAGTCTCTTAAGGTAGAAGTGATCAGCTTCTACGAAACCCTCATACCCCTTTGGTATGAGAACGCTAGCCAAGCGTAAGGTTTCATCCCATAAAAGAGAAATCACCAATAAACATATTGTCCACCAAGATCAGTACGTAGGTGAATGCCTTGAATATGGAGAACCACACCAATGGAAAACCATCATAGATGAAATAACCTTATTAGTGGTTATTCATAGGTCTTAGAGATGATCCTCTTCATCTAGAAGGGATTTCTAAGACAACAGTATCACAATCGTGATAAGAATCCATGGAATGTCATCTTAGATATGATTATATAACTTTAAATCTCTTAGAAACATGATGGTTCACCCTTTGTTTAGACAACCCTTTTGTTGTACACATTGAGTTTATTACAAAAGGACATTACTTGTCCAATAAGGGTGTACCCCACCTCATGCACACTCAACATCTTAGTTTTTAGAATACAAGATTTGTTTTTATTTTTAGTTCAAGACCAAATCTTGCTTTCCTATGGATTTTTGTTCCACTTCGAATTTCAATGTGTTCTAATTTGATCCATAATGAATGTGGTGAATATAAACTAATGAAGCCTTTTATGATAGATTCTATTCATTATAACCATAGATCAAAAATATCGCATTAGAGATCCACTTAAGTAGAGATTATAATCCATTATGAATAGTTTCTATGAATTCCACACAACTATTGAATACAAGAAGTAAAACTAATTATCTACATCATTCACCTTTAATCAGTTTAACCCAGAAAGTAAATGGCATAATCATATATCATTAAATCATTCACATGTTAGAAATTATGCATACATTCTTAGCATCATAAATGAAACTACTGAATGAATAGTATTCAATTGTAAACATGCATAACTAACCCGTTATATTATTTAACCATCTCATTCACATATATCATTTTCATTTTGAAAGTAAAAGCAATAGGAACAAGAAATAACACATCAACCCACAAAATAGAGTGACACAATATTTTATCTTGGGAAAACCCTGACGGGAAAAACCTAGCCTCCAAAATATATTCTTTCCTCATAATCATAAACTTAAATACCAAGATTACAAGTATAGAAGGGTATCTACCAATCCCTTTCAATCAAATACAAGTCAAGGAATACCATTATTCCATCTCATGCTTATGATGCAATTAAGGAAGTTTCCCAATTCCTTTCTCTAAGTCATCATTATAACATTAAGGTATTTCCCATACCAAAAAGGAATCCACCTGTTCCTTTAAGATCAATGATGCAATTAAGGAATCTACTAGATCATCTCTCTGAGTCATCATATGAATATTGATATTTTACATATGTTTATGATAATCATTGGAATCACATTTTGGAGAAGTCTCAATGACTTTGGAGGAGCCCTTATAAATTCCCTCAAGAATGAATACAAATCCATTCTTTTCTTCTCTAAGTATCCATACTAAGTGTATGAAGAGGGAAGCTTATAACTTCCTCAAGAATGGATTCTCCATCCACTCTTATTTAGAACCTTAATCTTATTAAGGTAGTATCTATCTCACATTTTCTATGCATCAAACCAAGAATAGATCCTTGTCTATTCTTTCCTTAATTATTTATTATAGATTTCATGGTTTGAGAGGATTCAATCTCCTCTCATCCATTCTAACCTCCAAATATTACCAATTTCACCAGTCCATAAATCCTATATATGGTCTTTAATCGTATGATTGAGTATAGTGAGGAAACCCCATAATTCCCTCTATACATTCTTCTACAATTTGTAAGAATTTGATTACATTAAAGCATAGTAAAAAGGGTGTCATTTTTCCCTTCCCTATCAAGTGGTTATATATATATCCACTATTCATTTACTATTCACTAGTTACTATTCACTATTCACTGTTCACTGTTCACTGTTCACTATTCATTGTTCACTGTTTACTATTCACTGTTCACTGTTCACTATTTATTATTCATTGTTCACTATTCACTATTCACTATTCACTTTAGAATGAATTCTACGTTCATCCTTCTACACATAATCGACATGTGTAGTCATCGAATTATAGTCATTTTGTGCTATAATCACTATTCATATTTACTTAGAATTTATTTATAATCAAAGCCTTAATGATAAAACAAAGCTGAATTATTCAGCTTTTTGTAGAAACAATAACTCCTTAGCAAAATAAAAGCAGCTACAAACACATGTATAGTTAATAGCAATAAAGTTATCCAATAAGCTTCAAACCAGCAATAAGGTTTGTCCATTAAGTTTCAACCGAATTTAATGGAAAATTATATTCCCCTTAATAACAAATAAAATTACCAACATATAAATTCAATAAGGTTACTCATATAGTAAGCTTCTAATAAGCTCTCAATGGGAACATTATAACCTTTAAAATTATAACCCTTAATAACCATGCAACTGTAAACCTATATAAAATTGATAAATAAATTTATCCAATAAGCTATAAGATTTTAATTAGCATGGTGAATTTATCTCAATGAAGCATTCTCAACAAGAGGAATAAGAAATTACCAGCCTAAACTCCTGTGAGGTTGACTTCCTCCAGGCTCCTTCTTGCTTGGCTCCTTCTTGATTGACTCCTAAGATTCCAAGGATTGTCTTCTTCTTCAACTAGGAAATCTCTTCAACCTTCTAGTTTCTGATCCACCAAGGTGGAGAGCATACTCCCTAGGTATCCAAGATTTCCTCTACCTAAAATTTAGTACTCTCCCAAAGCTTTTTGGTTTTTGATCCACCATAGTGGAGAGCATACTCCCTAAGCTCCAGGATTTCCTCGATACTCCTTTCTTCCCAAGGTTTCCTCTATTTATAGGAAAATTTTCCACTTATGGCCAAATAGTGGCCTTATTATTTTATTATTAAAAGATGCCTTGGGTCCCTTAAGACTTATCATGTCACGTAGAGGGTAATCCAAAAAGTAGAAGAGGGTCCAAGGTAGGTGACCTTCTCTTGTTTTGTGTTCCCTTTTCATGGGAACAAATACAAAACTAATACTATTGAGGTATAGAATAGATACAAAACTAGGACTATTAATGATAATAGGAGAGATCTCCCTTTTATCCCGATGTGGGAACCAAATGGGAATTCAAGGATGGGATAATTTTATATTTTTAATAATTCTAGAGTCCTTTAAAATTCAACAAAAATTGGGTCCACTTTGTGGGCACCTAATTATTTAAATAAAAAGGGTGACCCATCTACTACTAATTGGTATACGGGTGTTGCAAAATTGAAATTGGAAGAATCCCACCTACCATTCTAGTCATCCTAAAGCTACCATGTGGAGTATAAGCCAAAAGTAGGAAAGAAAGGGTCCTACTAAGGATAAGATAGGTGGTCCCTTTGTTTTGTTTTATGTCCCCCTTTGGTCCAAATCCCTCCAAAGCATCACTAATTAAACAATAGAGGAGAGAATATCACCTTTCCCTCCACCAACCAAGTTATGCCGTGAGGGAAATAGGATAGGCTTTTAGTATTAAATAATACTAGTGCCTAATTTGGTCCAATAAGAATTGGACATTTAATTGCATTAAGATTAAATGCAATTAACCTTATTATTAAACATTAAACATGCTTAATTATTTTTATTATTTTTCCTCCTAAATTCCTTCAAAATTCCTAAATTGGAATTTTGTAAAGTTCTTTAGGGTATATGACCCTTTTTGTTGAACATTAATTGATCTTGGGATCAATTAATGTCTTATTGATAGGATTCGAGGGTAACGGGTCGTGACAACTAGGGTTAAAATAAGGGCCCATTTGCACAGGAAGAGGCCTCTTCTACCATAGAACCAAGGGCCTCCCCACAAAATCCTTTCCATATCCTCTTCACAGCTAAGCTTGGCCAAGAAAAAACCCTTGGGGAGGGCAACAATTTCCAAATGCCCTTGCGGTTTCCATTTCATCAAAGCCCAATGCCGAATGGAATCCATTCCAATTGGGGACCCAAAACTTTTCCAACTAGGTTTCATACCACCCTTTCCAAGGACATATTCAAAAGATATGAGGGAACACATAGTTTACCCTTCTTCGACTTGAGGTTGAAAAGGTACTAGATGGCTTTCTTGGACAGCTCCTTCCTCACAATCTCTGCCTAAGAACACACACCCAAGTCAAAGGGGACAAGAGGGTCTACATTCCCATGGCGTGCCAGCTTTTACGATCCCACCACACCATCAATTCCCGCTCCAAATGAAAAATCGACTACGCTCAACCCACCAATGCTACTGCCACTACTCGTTTCTTTCACAAAATCTGGCGTGAATGAAGCCCACAAACAACAATTATGCACTTGTTCACTCCAAAACTGCTCCTATTGCAATTATCCACATCTACTCCTAATGCTTGGTATGTGAATGAATAAAGCGAACTAAAAAGATTCAAATTAAATGGGTAGTGTGATAAAGCCCTACAAGTGACGCATAGGGCTGAGCTAAGCTTATTAATAAGTAATTAACCACATAGGTGTCCCCCTCATAAAGTCGAGAGCTATGCTTATTAATAAGTAATTAACCACATAGGCAAACACAACAATTTGAACCTTGGACCTCCAACACTTACGAAACTAGCTTAGATATATATAATATATATATCTATAAACCCCGAGAGTTATCAATCTCGAGGTGCCTATCTCATTTCTTGGGGGTATGATAGATAGGCGCCTCGAGATTGATAACTTTTGACGTTTATAGCTATATATATTTTATATATCTAAGCTAGTGTTAGAAAGTTTGGGCACCATTTTAGTTCAAATAGTTTAAATATTTTAAATACACCTCAGCGTCGACGGATAATTTTCTTAATGTCAGCTTTTTTAATAAAATATAATTTTCTTAATGTCGGCTTTTTTAATAAAATATTAATATTGTTTACGACGTGGCTAAACTTATTGGCTGTCATTGTAGAATGCCTATCGGCGTAATTAGATCTCAACAAAACATATGATAAGGTTTTTTAGAGTTTTCAATTAGATATAAACAAAGCATATGATAAGGTTTTTTAGAGTTTTCAATTAGATATATAAAAAGCATATGATGTGAATGGATTAAATGTTGTTATAGCACTACAAAATATATTATTGATTCATTATCTCCTTCACAAGATTCTTGTGGGGGCATTAGAGATAGCTTTCTTTAAGGTAAAAATAGAAGGAAAAAACAAAGGTATTTATATTGCAATACTTTTCTTTTAAGTCATCCCTCAATAAATGAGGTCATGGAGTTCAAATCCATATTATCATATACCATAATAAAGCTATTTGATGGTTAGTACTATAAAATCCAAGATTATAATCTTGGATTTTTTTCTTTAACACTACCCTAGATTTTACAAATTATTATGGATATTTAAGAGTTTAAAATTAAGAATTTTTCATCAACCTTCTTGGGTATTCCTTTGTCTCATGAAGAAAATAATAAGGAGCTTTGAGTTTGGATAGAATAAAAGCTAAGTTGAAATATTATGGATATTTGAGAGTTTAAAATTAAGATTTTTTCATCAACCTTCTTAGGTATTTCTTTGTCTCATGAATAAAATAATGAGCTCTGAATTTGGATAGAATGAAAGCTAAATTGAAATATTATGGATATTTGAGAGTTTAAAATTAAGAATTTTTTTTTCTCTTTTTTGCTTCTAAAAATTGTCCATCCCGTTTTGGAGCTCTGGCGATTTGGCGGGAAACTTTCTGAACTGTCGTCGGCCGAGGCTCTAGGGTTTCTGGTGGGAAGATTCTACCAGGGACTCAGGTGGTTTGCTGCTGTTCTTTGTTGACGGCTCTTTCGTTGCCCCGGAGGGCCCAATGGGGTCTCCTCCAGGATTTCTCGATGGGAAGAAGACCTCTTATGCCGAGATATTAAGAGAAAACCCTGCGTCTTCCTCCGATGAAGCTCAGCGGAGTGCTTACCATTTGCTATCCAGGAATGCGGGCAAGGGTTCTCCTGTGCATAGAGTCAATGGATGTCTCCCGCAATCCGCTTCCAGACCGAAGATTGTCATAGAACCAGAGCTGGTCGAGGACACGATCAACTACCGTGCTACTCATGATCTGGATTTGTAAATTCATGGGCATCCGACCCACCCCCGCACTTTTCGCACTCCCGGGTGAGACAAAACCGGAGCCTATCGGTGAGTACTCCTTATGGCCCATAAGCAATGGGTATTTTATTATTAGTTTTTCCTCCTTAGCGGATAGAAACAGAGCATTTGAATCATAAAAGAGGAGCCATGGCCCGACAGGGTTATTTGTCCAACCGTGGAGAGCGGGCTTCGACCCTCGCATTGAGCCCACGGCTGTCCCGGTTTGGATCCGATCGTATGCTCTCCCGATGGAGTTTTGGGGTGAGCAGATTCTTGAACTGATAGGTAACTCTCTAGGTAGATATTTGGGAGTTTCCAAAGATACCATAGAAGGAAACACTGTTGTTTATGCGAGAATTTGTGTAGAACTGGATATTAGCCAGCCGCTACCAGCTGAGATGGAACTGGAGTTAGCAGGACACTCCTGGATACAACAGTTAGACTATGAAGCCCTACCTTTCCGATGTAGAGTTTGCCATAAGCATGGCCATTTGGCAAGGTTCTGCCCAAATATCTTGAGCACCAAAGCGGATGCTCCACAAGGAATGCCAAATCGCCCCCGAGAGGGTAAGTCCACCTCGGTCAAGGAACCACCCATCACTCCCCCTGGTTCTGATGCCCAGAAAGATGGCTTTGAACAGCAGAAGAGAAGAAGAAACAAAAAGAGAAATGGCAAGGAGCAAGCTCATCCCAAGCCAACCAACCGGTATGAAATCTTCAAATCTCTTGTGGATCAAGAAGACCAAATTATGGAAGGAGCAGATGGGAACCTTGAGGATAATATCATCCTTTCTCATGCTCCTCCCTCACCAACCCCTGTCCTAGAACAGGTGATTGACTCCTCTGAGACTTTGCAGCTAGAAAACCCAGGGGCATTGGTAATCCACTCCCCAGCACAGCCAGCTATTAAAGATGTTACCATGGGAAATGCAGAAAAGTTCAGAGAAAGACCAGCTCTAGGGATTACCCAGGTGGAGAAGAGGTCGAAAAACAATAATTCCCAAGGGGTGGGCAGGAAATCCAATAAGGATCTAATTGCAGTGCAAGGAGATAAGCTAATCAATGGAGGATTGGCGAGAACAATTGATTCGTATTGCTCCCAAGGTTTCCAATGATTATTCAATCTTGGAATGTGAGGGGTTTAAACAACAGAACCCATCAATCTGCTGTTCAAAGACTTTTAGAGAGAAGTAAAACAGACTTTCTGCTCATTCAGGAGACAAAAATGTCTCTAGACCTTATGAGTAAAACTGTCAGTCGAATCTGGAGGGGTGCTGGCCATATGGCTGTGGTCGCTCTAGGTGCCTCGGGAGGGATTGCTACTCTTTGGAACCCTTTGGCGTGGATAGCAATAGAACATATAGCCTGGAGGGGTGTCCTCACATCTCTTTTTAAGAATATTGTTACAACTTGAACAAGTCTTAATTACAAATTTCTATGGGGCTCGTAACATCGATGGTCGACGGTTTCAATGGAAAGTCGTTCAAAACATGAGGTCCTCCGGGAAGATTTTGATTGGATTATTGTTGGGGACTTCAATGCCAAATTATCTGCCAGGGATCAGGAAGGTGGCATCCCAGTTTTGGATACAAGGGACCGGCTTTTTATTGCCCAAGTCCAGGCCTTTAACCTTGTTGATATCAAAGGCCCTGGTACAAACTTTACCTGGACTAATAAGAGAAGAGAGCCATACAACAAGAGGGTTAAGCTTGACCGGTTTCTGGTCTCGAAGGAAGCTTATGTTAGATGGAATATCAAATTCCAGATTTTGGAGGGCCCAGCCTCACATCACTCTCCCATTTTGGTCGGAGGGAGGGACTATGTCAGGGAAGTATTACAAACCATTTAAATTTGAAAATTTTTGGTTGCAAAAAGAGGACCTCCGAAGGAAAATTCCACAGTGGTGGGAAGAAGGTCGTCTCCCTTTTGGGACAGCTATGTTCAAATTTCATAAACAACTTCTTTTTGTTAAGAGTAAACTAAAACAGTGGAGGCAAACTAACAAATCTGATTTCCAGCTCCAACGGGCTCCCTTGTTGGCCAGATGGAATGAGGTGCAAAAACAATTCAGAGAAGGAATCATTTCTGAGCATCTTAAATCCGAGGATGATGCTTTACGCAAAGCGGTTGAGGACATTGATAATCAAGAAGAGATCTACTGGAAACAGAGAGCAAGAAACACATGGTTATTAGAAGGAGACAGAAATACAAAATTTTTCCATCGCTCTCGCTCGTGCTAGAAGACAATTGAATAACATGGAACTCCTTCAAGACGAGAATGGAAACTCTTTTGACACTCTCCCTGATATGCACTCCCACTCAATGGAGTATTTCTCAAACCTCTTTAAGGAAAGTATGGAGCATGATGTGGAAGCCCAAAATGAAGTCATTGATGGCATTCCCTCTATTATCTCTCATGAAGAGAATCAAGCCCTTCTTAAGCCCATTGATCGTGATGAACTCAAGAAGGTGGTCTTTGGGATGTGCACTGGAAAATCGCCTGGTCCTGATGGCTTCCCTATTGAGTTTTTTCAGGCCTTCTGGGATATCCTGGAGGAGGATGTGTCGGTCGTCATTGAGGAGTCCCGAACTAACAAAAGAATGCTCAAGGCTCTAAATCACACCTTTATTACCTTAATTCCAAAAGGAGAGGGGGGGCTCACATTTCTGATTTCAGACCTATTGCCTTATGTAATGTGATTTACAAAATAATCACTAAAATTATGGTCGAAAGACTAAAACCTCTTCTTCGTAATATAATCTCCCCTGAGCAAGGGGGTTTTGTTGAAGGGAGACAGATCTTGGATGGAGTGATCTTGGCTCAGGAGGCTATCCATTCTATGCACAATTCAGGTAACAAAGGAATGTTCATCAAACTAGATATGTCTAAGGCTTATGACAGAGTAGAGTGGGGCTTCTTGGTCAAGATGTTGGCAGCCTTTGGTTTTTCTCAGATCGGATTGCCCGGGTCATGAGCCGTATCTCTACGCCTTCCTACTCGTTTTAATTAAGGGGCTTCCCTCGCCACCTTTTGGAGCCTCTCTGGGTCTCCGCCAAGGAGACCCTTGCTCTCCTTATCTCTTTCTCATCTTGGCCGAAGGATTAGGCAGACTCCTCCCCGAGAAGAAGACTTCAAGGACGAGATAACATGAATTAAAATCGAGGCTGAAGTTTTGACCCATTTACAGCTTGTGGATGATACCGGTTTGGTGGGAGTGGCCACCTCAGGGAAGCAAGAGGAATCAGAGATTCTCTTAACGTCTACCTCCGGGCTTCTAATCAAGTCATCAATGAAACAAAATCCAAAGTGGTCTTCTTTAATCTTGATCAAAGGTCACAAGACAGAGTTATGGAGATCTTGGGATTCACTAGGACCTCTCTTCCTGTTGTTTATCCTGGGGTTCCTCTCGCATTTCAAAAACCGAAAGCTGATTTCTCGGAAGGACCTTTTGGATGGCATCAAAGAGAGAATGAATCACCGGTCTCATAGATGGTTAAGCTATGGGGGCCGACCGACTTTCCTGCAGCTCGTTATTCAGTGCCATGCCAATTTATAAATTCTCTATTCCGGCTGCCCCTCCATCAATTTGGAAAGAGCTGGACAAAGTGGCTAGAAGTTTTCTTTGGGAAGGTGCCAAAGGAGAGAGGAAATGGGCCTTGGTTGGATGGGATAAGGTCACCCAGCCCAAGGAAAAAGGTGGGTTGGGATTAAGAAGCTCCAAGTTTAACAATCAGGCCCTGGCTGGTAAACTGTATTGGAGGTGGATTTCCCAGCCAACGTCCCTCTTCAGCAGAATCCTCTCTAGTAAATACTTGGGTCTTGTTCACCCCAACGACTTGGGCCGCTTTCCTTTGGAGGGTAATGGATCTTTAGTGTGGCAAGCGCTCAAGCTCGGATCTCGCATTATCAAAGATCAATTGTTCTGGAAAGTTGGGAGAGGGGAGAAGGCCCGGTTCTGGATCGATTCTTGGGATCAGAATCCTCCCATTCTCGCTGTGTTTCCTGAATTGCATCCGTTAAAATCAGCTCTTGAAGATAAGGGATGGATCCATATTGAGAGCTACTTCAATACCAACCAATTGGGGGAGTATAAGGTTCAAAAGTTCAAGCGGCTGGGTGAATGGCCTATTCCAATCCCTCCGAAGCATGCTCCAACTCGGAAAAACTCTTGTCGTAACGGTTTCTTACCGGGAGAGATGAGGAGGATGAGCTTGCTCGGGGCTTTGGGAACCTTGGGGTTTATACTCGTGAAGGAGGGCTATGATTCGATCCTTCCGCAGCCCCCCCCACACTCTTTTCCAGTTCAAGAATGGAGGAAGATTTGGCATCCCAAGGGCTGGCCGAAAGTGAACTTCTTTGCCTGGCAACCGATGCACAATGGAATCCTGACCTTTGACAATCTCATAATCAGAGGCATCATTGGTCCTTCCAAGTGTGTTTTATGCTATAGGAATGAGGAAACTACGGATCATCTTCTGTTTGATTGTCCTTTCACACAACGTATTTGGCATCGTTGGTTCTCCCATTTTAAACTTCAGGCTATTGGAGACTTGTCTCGGACCAATTTATGGGAAAGTCTGGAAGAGAGGTAGATTTACATCTAATGCTCTTCAAATTGGCTGGGAGCTTGGTTTCATTTTTATTTGGTGGCAGTGTGGTTGGAAAGAAATGCTCGTATTTTTCGTGAAACCTTCTCTTCGATGGATGGGATATGGCAGTCATCTCGGAGCAAAGTTGTGGAAACCGTTGCCATCTATGCCGAGGAGGAAAATCAGCTCGCTTCTAAGCCTCTCGGAAGAGAGAGTCGCTGATCTTGAGAGACAGGTAAGAAGTTGTTGGAAACCTCCCCTGCATAGGTCGGATCAAAATCAACACCGATGGAGCCGCAAAAGGCAATCCGGGCAATGCTGGAAGTGGAGTAATCTGCCGTGATCATGTTGGGGTTGTGCTCTATTGGGAATTGCAAGGTCTGGGATATGCCACAAACAATGAAGCCGAGGCCTTTGCTATTAAATCTGCTTCCATCTGGGCCGTCAAGCAGGGTCATAGAAAGATAATCATTGAGTCTGATTCCCAAATCCTGGTTGGCGCTCTTGATTGCATGAGGAACTTTGCCTTAAAAGCTTGGAGGCTATGGATTCTGGTCTCCCAAATTAAAGAGCTTTGGAAGGAATTAGAGGATGTGATACCTGTTTATGCTAGTAGATCTCTTAATAAAGCGGCTGATTTCCTTGCTAAGATGGGTGCTGAGAGAGAGGTTGGGATGCATCTGCATAGTAATATGCCTGTGGAGGATGCAGAGATTAGACAAGGCCTTGAACAAATTTTGAAATAATGTGCAGTGTTTTTTATGCTAAGGAAATTTTTTGTCGCGATATCGCGACATGTAGTGCTGTCGCGGCCTCTAGCTGGAAGCTGTCGCGATATCGCGACAGGTTGAGCCTCCGCGGCCTTTGGTGGGTTTCTGTCGCGATATCGCGACATGTCGCGCTATCGCGACATGTCGCGCTATCGCGGTCCTTGTTGAGATCCTGTCGCGATTTCGCACCCCTTTTGAAGTTGAAAAGCAAAGTTGAAATTTCGTCGCGTTATCGTGACAAGTTGGAGAGTGGGAAGCTGCAAGGTAATCTTGTCGCGATATCGCGACACGTTTGGCACTTAAGCGGTCGGGAGGAAAATTGTCGCGATATCGCGACCTGTAGCGCCGTCGCGGCCTCGAGCTGGAAGTTGTCGCGATTTCGCGACAAGTTGAGCCTTTGCGGCCTTTGGCGGGTTTCTGGCGCGATATCGCGACATGTCGCGCTATCGCGGCTCTTGTTGAGATTATGTCGCGATTTCGCGCCTCTTTTGAAGATGAAGAGCAAAGTTGATAATTCGTCGCGATATCGCGATAGTTTGGTAAACTGGAAGCTGCAAGGTATTTTTGTCGCGATATCGCGACACGTTTGGCACTTAAGCGGTTGGGAGGATAATTGTCGCGATATCGCGACCCTTTTGTGGCATGAGTGCCGTTTAGAAACTTCGTCGCGATTTCGCGACTCCTTTTGCGGGCGGCTGCCGAGGGCCCTTCCTGTCGCGATATCGCGACATGTCGCGTTATCGCGACTGTTGGCGCCGACGCGGTCGAGACGGGGGTGACTGTCGCGATTTCGCGACATGTCGCCTTTTCGCGCCCTGTTGTTTTCTTTGCCCTGTGGTTGCTAGTGCTGCCTTTGTGCTTTGCCCTTGTTGTGTTGCTCTTTGCTCTGGGTCGGGATGTGTTCTCTCCCGTTTGTAATTGGTCTTTGTATTAATACAAGTTTTCATTTTTTCAAAAAAAAAAAAAATTAAGAATTTTTCATTAACCTTCTTGGGTATTCCTTTGTCTCATGAAAGGAATAATGAACTTTGGGTTTGAATAGAATGAAAGCTTGTTTGGCAATTTGAAAAGGTAAGTTCTTAACCATAATGAGAAGCATACAACTCATAAAGACTACATTGCAATACATCCTTAATTATATTAAGTTACTTTCAATATTGCTATTAAGTAGTCTGTGGGTCTTAGGTGGATTGGTAAGTTGGGGCACTTACCGAGAGGAGACCTAGGTTCCAATCCCACGGGTGTGCCCATGCATAGCCAGTAGCCCGATTCGATTGCTCTACATGTTGCACTTGTCTAAAGACGACAATCTATTTCCTGCTTGTCCGACGATCCCTCTACCTTCATGCCACATGTTTGAACCAAACTGACGAAGACGACAATCTATTTCCTGCTTGTCCGACGATCCCTCTACCTTCCTGTCGCGATATCGGGACATGTCGCGTTATCGGGACTGTTGACGCCGACGCAGTCGAGACGGGGGTGACTGTCGCAATTTCGCGACATGTCGCCTTTTCGCACCCTGGTGTTTTCTTTGCCCTGTGGTTGCTAGTGCTGCCTTTGTGCTTTGCCCTGGTTGTTTTGCTCTTTGCTCTGGGTCGGGATGTGTTCTCTCCCGTTTGTAACTAGTCTTTGTATTAATACAAGTTCTCATTTTTTCAAAAAAAAAAAAATTAAGAATTTTTCATTAACCTTCTTGGGTATTCCTTTGTCTCATGAAAGGAATAATGAACTTTGGGTTTGAATAGAATGAAAGCTTGTTTGGCAATTTGAAAAGGTAAGTTCTTAACCATAATGAGAAGCATACAACTCATAAAGACTACATTGCAATACATCCTTAATTATATTAAGTTACTTTCAATATTGCTATTAAGTAGGCTGTGGGTCTTAGGTGGATTGGTAAGTTGGGGCACTTACCGAGAGGAGAACTAGGTTCCAATCCCACGGGTGTGCCCATGCATAGCCAGTAGCCCGATTCGATTGCTCTACATGTTGCACTTGTCTAAAGACGACAATCTATTTCCTGCTTGTCCGACGATCCCTCTACCTTCATGCCACATGTTTGAACCAAACTGACGAAGACAGTGCGAACCTTATGCGTTTGGCAGTCCCCATCTCACGCCAGGTTACCATTAACGAGACGATGGTTGTGTTGGAAGCCTTCGCTGATAGTTTGAACCCTGACAAACAGTTACTAAAAATTTGTGATTGTAACCAATTCATCTGACAAACAGTTACTAAAAATTTGTGATTGTAACCAATTCATCTGTAACCAACAAAAAAAATATTGCTATTAAGTATACCATCAAATATTGATAAAACTCAAAACAGATATCTTTCTTAAGGATGCAAGAAAAATATAAGGTTTCCTCTTTATAGGTTGGCCACAGTTTGCAAAAGAAAGAATACTAGGTGTAAAGAAAATTTAAAGATCAAGAAAAGAAGAGAAAAAAAATAGGTTTATTCTTTATAGGTGGGCCAAGGTTTTCAAAAGATAGAATATTGGGTGGAGATTATTTAGAGATAAAGAAAAGAATCTAGGCAAAAATATTAATTCAACAATATATCTCACAATACAATGAAATTAGGTAGGAAACAAACCTCATCATATCATACAATTTGCAATTTATAAATAAACATACTAGATAAGTCAATGTGGAATTATGCAAATTTCTTGTTTAATGCTTGGTTAATCACTTGAACCCTTATCTTTAACCTGAAATGACAACCATTGGTTTACTCATCTTTAAACTCAAAATGACAACCATTAGTACAAATATACCTAGCTTATGAAACATATTAGATAGTATATTAAAGTGGAATAATGTCATTTTACTCTCGTCTTTAGCCCAAAATAAAGAACCAAGTATGCCTATAGCCCAAAATAAAGAACCAAGTATGCCTAAGCTTTAAAAGGTCCAACAATCACAAAGACAAAATCATGGATTTCTATTAATAAATCTGGTTGAAAAAGAGAAACTCAAACAAATTAATGATAACTTCAAAAGATGCTTCAAAGGTTTAATCAAAGAACTCAATATATGTGGAGGATTGGTCCTACCATTATTTATTAAAATTTATGTCTTAAATAAAAAATAAAAATAAAAATAAAAATTCATGACTAAAATTAAACCTTATCATTACCTCTTGCAAAATGTTCAATAATATGATAATGACACTTTAGATATAATATTAGAACATACATAAAGGAACACTTTCCATAATATAATGGCATTAAAACAAGAAAAATCTTTAATCCAAAATAAAATAGGTCTTCCCTTAGAAAAACTTATAAATATTACTTAAATTATTCAACTATTTGGTGTGGTGTTTTTCATACATCCCTCGTTATTATTAAACACGGCAAAAAAAAAATTGCAACATCCCAATCACAAAAATGATGCACCTTAACTACTACAAAAATGATGCACCTTAACTACTACAAAAATGATGCACCTTAACTACTTCAAAAGATGATTAATCCACACCCCAACTATTAAGAGAAGACAATCCGACTGATCTTGATCTCAACTATTAAAAGACAATAGTATCTCAGCCACTGAACGCTGTTCCCCAACGACGACAGGATAGCAGTAAGACCAAGATATTGATATCCAATAATAAAATGCCCAAAACAAATCTATAGAACAAATCCAATTAGATTATCAAATGCCCAAAAAAATATTATATATTATATTATTATAAAATAAATAAATAAACCATTACAAATATAGGAAAAGAGTATATTATATTATTAGAAAATAAATAAATAAACCATTGCAAATATAGAACTCCGATTTATAACAAAGATTTAGCAGTTAAAATAATAACATACACAAAACCTCCTTAAGCCCAATAAATTACTAAAACATATGTAACGTATCCATTCGGAAATAAAACACATGTAACGTATCCATTCAGAAATAACAAGGTCAAGATACCGACTCCACTCCATTCCCTTCCATTTAAGATTCGAATGTTTAGGGATGATGTAGAGAGTCTTTTATATAACATCCTCATTCACAAAGGAGGACATTTAATTGATAGAATAAACCCTAAAAAAAAAAAAAATAAGCAATTTATAAAAGAAATTGTGAACGCAGAGGGGGTAAATGATGTGAAGGACAAAATATACGAATCGCAGATGCTATAACATTTCTTTACAACCGTGAAGAGATCCGCTGCACCAAAACACGCAGCAGAAAGCGAAGAGATCGAAGGGGTCAGCACCCATCCAACCTTGGGTGGTGTTAATGAACACCATTTCCAAAATTTAACCCCTCACTTGGCACTCTTTTTCGCCTTTTTAGCGGCAGGGGGCTTAGCAGGGGACTTCCCCTTAGCGGCCGCCTTCTTAGCGGATTTCACAGACTTAGGCTTCTTTGCCTTGGCGGCGGCTGGCTTCTTCGCCGCAGGTGCCGGCTTGGCAGCTGGGGCGGGGGCGGCGGGCTTCTTCACAGGCTTGGCAGCAGGCTTCTTAACAGGTTTGGCCGCCTTTGCTTTCGGAGCCGCCTTGGGCTTGGCGGCGACCTTGGGCTTGGCAGCGGTCTTAGGCTTGGCCGCAGTCTTCGGCTTGGGCTTGGCGGCGGCCTTTGGCTTCTTGGCGGCGGGTTTCTTTGCAGCCTTTGGCTTGGAAGGCTTCTTCAAATCTCCAGACAACTTGTAGGAAGCTTTCACCTTCGTCAGCTTGCCCTTGGCAACCAAATTCTTGAGCTGAACCGACAAGGTCTTCTTAAAATTGGGAGGCAGGACTGACTTGTACTTGTCCTCAATGAATTTCGAGATGGCATAAGGGCTCGACCCGGTCCTCTCCTTTAGGGTCGAAATGGCCTCTGTGACCATCTGCAACATCAAAAACCCTCTAATGAGTTTAAAACAAACAAAAGAATGAAAATACATAAATCCAGTGATCCCAGATCCATATTCCGATGAAGAATCGAATTGGAAACAAATGAAATTGGCATCGCAACGAAAGATATTGAGATTAATAGGGAAAAGGGAATGCAAACCTCAAGATATGAAGGGTGGGCAGGTGCGGGTTTCGATCCCTTGGAAGTTTTGGGCTTTTTCTCCTTGGGAGCCGCCTTGGGCTTGGCTGCCTTCTCCTCAGGCTTTCCTGCGGGGGCGGCATCCTCCGCTGGAGGAGCGGCCGCCTCTGGAGCATTTTCGTCTGTGAATGCCATCGCCTTGACAAAAAGGACTGATAGATCTAACGATCGAACCTTGATAACCAGAACAACAAAGAGAACAGAGAACAAAAGACAATACAGAGACTACTAACTCGAGCTCGACTTTCTCAACTTCGATTTGAGTTGCTGAGAGATCTTGGGGTGAAGGTTTTTAAATAGTCGACGGGATTTTACGACTGATGCGATTGGCTCGTCGTCGTCCCACGCGGATTGACCGCTTTGAAATTTTGAATATCGGTCGTCCGATCCCGCCTTATCGACGGCTGGGGAGGCGATGTTGATGCCCTTTTTATCTTTTTATTTTGTGATGTCTTTCATCGTTATTCTTTTTTGTGCTTTTCACCTCACTTTGGCATGCCTGATCTCCCTTGATTGGTAAGATCTTTTGATCAGACCTTTGGCAATGCAAAGAGGATGAAGTAAGGTTTCATTTGAGTCATAGATCTTGAATATAGGATGAGTTTTGGAAGAGATTTAAGGTCTCAAATAGAAGGTGGTCTAAATAGATATGTAGATGTATAAGAGCGATGATAAATGACCTAATTAGGGTATGGATGCAAAGTTGTTATCCAAATTGGTGTTAGAGATGTTTTGATTGTTTGCAATCCAATGTGTGCACATGTTAATCCATATATTAATGTGTTGAAAATCACATTTAAATTGGTTAGGAATCACAAATACTATACACAAATTGTAATATTTTGTGCTTTTCATCTATATTTATTCGACTATATCTCACTTGTTTCAAATAATCTTTAAGTGGTACTTTGATATATGGAGAGAGGGGAACCTAGTGATTCATTCAAGTACTATATCTTTAAATTTGGACGAGTGTTGGAGGATAAGTAGGGTTTCAAAGTTGAGGTGGTCATGATGATATATGTTGTTTATCGTAAATGAGCAATCTAAGAATTAAATGGAAAATGGGTGTCCAAAATAGGGGTAAGGATGTCTTGGTTACAATAGAACTAGTTTTATTAATTATAATCCATGGGTTTAGGTTCCAAATATGGCATTTAAAAATGGTTACAAATCTTATAAACTACACACGTATTGTAATGTATATATGTTTTTCATTTATCTTTTCATGTCTTCATCGTATTTGTTGTAAAATATCTTTACGCGAGACCTTGGAAGATGACAATAGGCAAGATGGAGTTTCATTGTAATAATAATTCTTGAATATTAGGTGAGTTTTGGAAGAAAATAGGGTTTCAAAGTGGATATAGACAATATAGGTTCATGTGTGGCACTAATGACGATGGATTAAATGGCTAAATGAAAAGTTATTGTCTATATCATTAGTAAGGATGTCTTTATATTTTTAAGTCCACATTTTGCAATTGTGGTTCACGAATAAAAATGCCAAGTATAACATTAAATTTCAATATGGAATGTGTCGATATACCCATTTTGTAAATTATAATTGTTTACTTTAATTCTAGTCCTCCTATACAAACTAAGGCACAAGGAATTTTGTTGATCGTTCATAAAGGCAACAAAAAAAACTAGAATTAAGTGTTTTTCTTGATCTTTGGCTTCGTATTTAACAAGGATCTACTTGTTTAAAAATATATTTTCCACATGCATGTGTACAATGATTATGTTCATGATCATATAGAGGATTATGATTTAGTATTGAGTAAGTAGGATTCATGATGCCACAGTGCTTGTAAAAACAACATTAGTATCATTCTCAAATTCATTTAAGAGATGAAATTTTGATGCAGTGATGATTACATGATTCATATTTAAATTTGAATAAATCAACACAAGGCCAATTGTATTAAATAACATAAACTCGAGTGGTTAAAAATATGGAACTCAAATCTGGAGACCAAAGGTTCAAATCTGGCTAGGCGATATATACATAGTTGCTAGTTGTAATGCGACACCATGTGGTTTAGCTACAAGCTTACTACAATTGTAAGGACTTTTGCCTCTCTTTGAGAGGTACAAGGTTTAAACCCCACTCAATATGAGGGGATCAGGACCCCTCATACAAACTTGTATAAACTCATTGAAAAAATAATACTATGTGGTTCATTGAAATATTTTGGTAACATGATGATAGTGTGATATTAGTGGGGTTTATTTCAATTCCATAAAATCAATTGAAATTTTATTTTATTTTTTTAAAAGGAGGTCAATTGAAAGCTAAACATTCAAATTAAGCAAAAGCAATACTTTGTGGATATTTATGCAAAGAAAATATTCAAGAATAAACACTTATTTTTAAATATCAATGGATTGGTAAATGGTGAAAAATAGATTCTAAAGTTCCATAATATGTTATGAAAAGACATGTCACAATTAATTAGTTGCAAGGCTAAAACTTGCAATAAGGGCTATTGACAAAGATGGCTATAATTCACAACCAAAATTTAGTTGCCTATTGTGTCTCTCAACACAACATAGGTTATAACCTAATGTAATGAACATTTTTGTTTATACATTTTGTAATAGTTGACTTAGGTTAAATGTATATCGTTATAATAATCAAAGTAGTCTTCTATAATGTTCTAGTTAATGGTGGTATTTGGAAACCACTATTTATATTATTACATACATATAATACTACCAGTGTTTTAGGCTATGTTCAACTTTATACATGAGATTCATTCTTTATTTTATGATCAATTTTATGTATTTTGGTACATCTCTTGGAGAAAGAATAATTTATTTCACTTAGATCTTCTATATGTAAGTATAATGTAAGTATAATTTATTTATGGGTATGTAAGTTCCCATATTTTACTTTCTTTTCATGTATTTATGTGTGTTTATGGTTGTAATAATACAAGTGGTTTTATCAATGATACTAGTTCAATCGATTAGATTTCTCAACATTCGAGGAGGAGATCGAGGTTTAAATCTTATTAAGCAATACATGGATAATATCCATGTTGGTGTGATACCAATATAATTTCCAAGTTGTTGTAATACCACAACATGGTGATGATGTAATATGGATGGGGTCCATTTCAATCCCATATAACGAATTGAAAAAATACTATAGGTGGTTTTGGATTCAATTGTATGGTTGCGTATCCACGTGCTTGTAAACACACTATATGTGTTATCAAAGCAAGTTTTTAATTCACAAAATAAAATTTGGGCAAGTCATTACAAAAAAGGAATTACTTTGCAATAAAGCATTAGACCAAAATAAAATATTTTATTTGGAAAGTAGACTTCAACCCACTTCCAACGTGTAAAAGTTGGATTTTTGCATTTAAATTGGTTAAGAATTACATATACTATACATATTTTATGTTTTTCATCTCCATTTATTGAATTTGATCTCACTTGTTTCTAAAACAATTTATTGGTCAATAAAGAGGGGGCATAATGATTAATTGGAGTATTAGATATTGAAATTTGGATGAATTTTAGAGGATAAGTAAGGCTTAAAATTTTGGGTGGTGAAGAGAAGCTTTTAATGATATGAGATGTTCATCATGGATGGGCAATATACAAACTAAATATAAAAATAATACCCATTTAAATGGTAAAAATATATCTATTATGTGATTTTTTTTCTTTTATGGAGAACAAGGGGTTGTACTCAGGTCCCCCACCCTTGATAAATCACAACTCTCTTCTTTAGAGCTTGAGCTTGAGATTTTACAAATAGATTCACTTCTTATCTAAATTGAGAGCTATAGCTAGAAACCTACATTATTTTACATAAAAAGCCTAAATTATTGATTTTCATTTTTTGGATTTTTTTTACTTTTTTGTGTGAATACAAATATTCCATAATTCAACATCCTTATTGACATTTTCCTATATCAACCCTTGCAATACCAAAACTTCACCTCTACTATATATGCATTGTATCTTAGTAGAGTAATATTTCCAAAACATTGCACTATCATAGTCCGCTTTACGAACTTTAGATTGCTAGTTTCCTTCCTGAAGCACAAGTGTAGCCACAAAAACTATAATAAATATGAAAACACACTAATGTTATAAAATAAAGCAAATATTACCAATGGAAAACATTAAAGTAAATCTTAATCATTATTTGATTCAGGTCTACTAAGTGCATTTATTCATTATAAGTTAAGGGTTTACATTCTAAAAATAACATTTAAAAATATTTAGGAATTACGCAAACTATACACATGTTGTAATATACTTGTGTTTTCCATCCCTCTTTGTCTAGATTTATCTCCCTTATTCCAAAGGAACTTTGTATGGGCCCTTAGTAGATAATAATAAACCAGGTGATTTTTCATTGAAATCATAGATCTTGAATTTTGGATGAGTTATGGAATATAAGCAAGGTCTCAAAGTTTAGGTGCTTAAGAGAAGCTCATACATGACATTTATGATAAAGGATTAGATGGGAGACTAAATGCAAAGTTTATGTTTAGATAAATGATAAGGATATTTTTATACTTTAGAATCCACATGACATATTTGTGGATCATATATGAAATTAAAACATAAACTTCAGTTCTCAACATGAAATACATTTATCCAATTTACAAGTTACAATAGATTCAATCTAAAAGAACAAGTTGAAAGTACGTTCGATCTAGGAGCAAACCCCGTCTTTCTTGTTTTAGATTTTGGGGGAAGAGGAGGGAGACTGTGACAAGGAAGCAAGTGCAAGAAATAAACCTTCGTATTTTATTTCTTTAGATCTTTGTAAAATTCAAATAAATAATTCATATAGGAAAATCTTGATAACATGGAAAAGAAGCGATATTTGAAAGCACTAATTGGAAGCAAGGATGCCATACCTAGAAGTATGGATACCTAAGTTGGAGATACGAGGAATAATGAATAATGGTAAGTGTGATACAAGGAACAAATTTTACACCGAGAGTGATTATTAAGGATGAGATGATTGAGCATGATATAATTGTTCCTAAAAGTTAAGGTCAATATATAAGTTCCACAGATACTGGCCAAGGTTTTATGAGATGCAAAATTGGATCAAGTGAAAGTGGGGATTGTATTCAAATCACTCCATGATTTTTCTTCTTAAATGTGTTTTACTCATCATATTTTGAAGTTCAATAATTATAGATAAAATAATGGGTGGCAACCCATGGTTTAGTGGGAGATATGTTTTATATTAGGACCATAAAGTGAGATTTTTTTGCTAAGACATAAACTATTACTTTTAGTATGGGTTGGGATTTTTCAACTTCCATGTAAGCTTATCAATAAGGATGTTTTGAATAATATTGACAATACCCTAGGGGAGTTCATCTAAGAGGGACCAACTACTAAGGAGCAAAAGCATGTTGTATATATCAATTATGTGTTGTTATGGATGTTTCAAAACCTTTGCCATAATTTATTAATATTAAATGTGAATCAAGAGAATAGGATCAACAAGTGGATTATGAAAATATTATATTTTGATGTTGCAAATGTTATGAGATTGAACACATGGAAAGAGATTGCAAATTGATCAAGAAGAAGACAATAAAAATTGGTCATCAAATAAACTTAAAGACGAAGCAAGGATATTATACTATAGTAGAAGCTAAAATAGATCAAGGATATTCCACTTTAAAATATAAGGCAAAGAAATCCTATCTACAACATCAAATGATAGAGGCCATCATAGTTCACATAGATAATTTATTATAAGTAACAAAGAAGGATACAAGGGACGAGGAAGTATAATATGCAAGTTCAAATTTAGAAGAAATTAAAGATGCAAAAGAAGTTGTGGAGGAAAATTTTTAAATAGAGAAAATATAAGAGGTTAATCTTATTCAAGGTAAATCACCTTCATTTTTCTTTAGTATAAAATCCTCTCCTTGCATTTTTATTTAGTATAAAAATGTTTAGGAATTACACAAACTATACACATGTTGTAATATACTTGTGTTTTTCATCCCTCTTTGTCTAGATTTATCTCCCTTTATTCCAAAGGAACTTTGTATGGGCCCTTAGTAGATAATAATAAACCAGGTGAATTTTCATTGAAATCATAGATCTTGAATTTTGGATGAGTTATGGAATATAAGCAAGGTCTCAAAGTTTAGGTGCTTAAGAGAAGCTCATACATGACATTTATGATAAAGGATTAGATGGGAGACTAAATGCAAAGTTTATGTCTAGATAAATGATAAGGATGTTTTTATACTTTATAATCCACATGACACATTTGTGGATCATATATTAAATTAAAACATAAACATCAGTTCTCAACATGAAATACATTTATCCAATTTACAAGTTACAATAGATCTGATCTAAAAGAGCAAGTTGGAAGTAAGTTCTATCCAGGAGCAAACCTCGTATTTTCTTGTTTTAGATCTTTGGGGAAGAGAAGGGAGAATGTGACAAGGAAGCAAGTGCAATAAATAAACCTTCATATTTTATTTCTTTATATCTTTGGAAAAATTCAAATAAATAATTCATATAGGAAAAGCTTGGTAGCATGGAAAATAAGTGATATTTGAAAGCACTAATTGAAAGTAAGGATGTCATACCTAGAAGTATGAATACCTAAGTTGGAGATACGAGGAAGAGTGAATAATGGTAAGTGTGATACAAGGAACAAATATTACACCAAGAGTGATTATTAAGGATGAGATGATCGAGCATGATATAATGGTTCCTAAAATTAAAGTTCAATATATAAGTTCCACAGATACTGGCCAAGGTTTTATGAGATGCAAAATTGGATTAAGTGAAATTGGGGATTGTATTCAAATTACTCTATGAATTTTCTTCTTAAAGGTATTTTCCTCATCATATTTTTAAGTTCAAGAATTATAGATAAAATAATGGGTGTCAACCCATGGTTTAGTGGGAGAGATGTTTTATATTAGGACAATGAAGTGAGATTTTTTTGTAAAGACATAAACTATTACTTTTAGCATGGGTTGGGATTTTTCAACTTCCATGTAAGATTATCAATAAGGATGTTTTGAATAACATTGACAACACCCTAGGGGAGTTCATCTAGGAGGGACCAACTACTAAGGAGCAAAAGCTTGTTGTATATATCAATTATGCGTTGTTATGGATGTTTTAAAACCTTTACCATAATCCATTAATATTAAATTTGAATCAAGATAATAGGATCAGCAAGTGGATTATGAAAATATTACATTTTGATGTTGCAACTATTATGAGATTGAACACATGAAAAAATATTGCAAAGTGAAAATGATCAAGAAGAAGACAATAAAAATTGGTCATCAAATAAACTTCAAGATGAAGCAAGGATATTATACTATAGTAGAAGCTAATATAGATCAAGGATATTCCACTTTAATAGATGAGGCAAAGAAAGCCTATCTACAACATCAAATTATAGAGGCCATCATAGTTCACATAGATAATTTATTATAAGTAACAAACAAGGATACAAGGGATGAGGATGTATAATATGCAAGTTCAAATTTAGAAGAAATTAAAGATGCAAAGGGAGTTGTGGATGAAATTTTTTAAATAGAGAAGATAGAAGAGGTTAATCTTATTCAAGGTAAATCACCTTCATTTTTATTTAGTATAAAATTCTCTCCTTGCAATATAAATTAAAATAGTGTAGAAGTTATCAAATTACACTCTAGGGTTTCAAGAGCAACATGATAAAGAAACAAGAGTCAAGGATATTCGTAGTAATTTAAGGTTTTTAGGATAGCCTAAGGAGGTAATTAGTATAGATGAATGCCCTTGCACTTTAGGGTTTCTAGGGGAAAATAAAAAAGAAAAGGCTTTTAAGGTTATTCTGTATTCTTCATATCCTTTAGAGTAGGATAAACCTATTAACGATAAGTCTCATTATGATCATTTTGGAAAATTTGAAGATATTTATGGAGATGGAAAGTGTTGGTGGGAATTAAAAAAGGAGAGGAAGACCCCAAAAGCATAATTAAAGAGAAAATAAAACTTAAAGGGATACTGAAATGGGAAAACAAAGGCAAATATTGCAAGTGTTAGCAAGAAGTATTAGGGAATTGACAAGTTGTAGTAGCTAATATATTTATAGAAAAGGAAATCGGGTAACCAAGATTTTAGCCATTCATGGTGTTTGCCTTCATATTGACAAAATTCAAATTTTAGAAGGCAACTAGTTGAGCGAGATTTTCTCTTTGTACAAATGATATCAAGGAGTTGATAATGAAATCTTAACAATTTAAGGAAGATGAAGAATATATTTGTTAGAAAGACAAAGAAAAATATCTTTGATAAAAAGACAAGTTGTCTATGGTTTAATTAACTTGGTAGCAACATCATTTTTTCAATGAGTTTACACATGTTTTTATGAGGGGTCCTATTCCCTTCATACTGAATGGGGTTTGAACCTTGGACCTCTCAAAGAGAATCCAAAGCTCTCACCACTACAATAAGCCATAATTAAATAATGGAATGTTTTATTATTTTGATGGGATTGGCCCCCAATAAAATTTACACAATTTTTTTATTAAATTTTAAATTACAACTTGCTTTAATTCAAGTCCTC
Source organism: Wollemia nobilis (assembly GCA_028583015.1). Lineage (NCBI taxonomy): Eukaryota > Viridiplantae > Streptophyta > Pinopsida > Araucariales > Araucariaceae > Wollemia > Wollemia nobilis. Next base: position 2,770,281 of record JAQPPZ010000755.1, on the reverse strand, counting down.
CCATAAGAAACAAGGGATTTTTTAATGCTTCATTAACATGGCTAAATAATAATAATAATATATATATATATATATATATATATATATATATATATATATATATATATATATATATGGTGTTTTCAATATTTAGATTTATATCTTATGAACAATTATTTAATTATAAAAATAACTTTCATATTCACATGTACAAATACTATGTTTATGATGTCCCTATTGGGACACTGAATTGGTATGTCTTTGGGATTTCATCCAGGAGACCCAAGTTTGAATCATAGGAAGAGTGGCCCTCGATGTGCCCCTAGTTGAGAAAAGGTATAGGCCCTTTCAAAAAACCTATATTTACCCTAATAAAAAAAATACCGTGTTCATGATCATATACGAGATTATTTACTAGTGAGCAAGTAAGATAATCTTATTTTGCTTATACAAGCAACACAAAGTATCAATATTCAATGTATTTATGAGATAAAAACTTAATTTGATGACAATTACCTCACTTGTGTTTTAATTTGAACAAGTCAATGTGATGCCAATTGGTGGTTGAATAGCCAATCTAACAAAAAGTTGGTAATTTGTCAATACTTAGGTAAAGCAACTATTGGAGAACAAATGCTTGGTTTTTAATAACCAATAGGTCTGTAAATACCAAAAAATCATTATAGAAAATACATATTGTTATGAAAGATATATCATGGTGCATTGATTGCAAGGTTAAGATATGTTTTTTTGAAAAATAATTTGAAAAACTTATATTAAAAACAAAGATCATTTACAAGTTGGGATGAGACTTCTCCCAGCCTTAGGCAAAGAGAGCACATATTTACAATTGTAAAAGAAGATCTACATTGAAGCACAAAACTCCTAAACCATATTTCTACAATTTTTATCCAAATTAGCTAAACACTAGATTTGCTCACCAACCTGTCTAATCCTCTCATCCTCAATAGCCATGTCACTATGCCACTGAACCCCTACCTCCTTCTCAGTACCTATCTTAGATAGAAATTCTGCCACTTTATTTAGATCTCTACTCACATAAACTGGAATCACATCATCTAATTTCCTCCACAATTCCTTAATTTGAGTGACAAGAATCATCAACCTCCATGTATTCAAAGCAAAGTTCCTCATGCAATCCAGAGCTCCTACCATTATTTAAGAATATGATTTTAGGATTATCTTCCTGTAACCTTGTTTTACTACCCAAATATAAGTATATTTTATAGCTAAGGCTTATGCTTCGTTGTTTGTGGCCCTTCCCAGGCCTTGCAGTTTCCAATAGAGCACTATCCCAACATGATTCTTGCAAACAACTCCAATTGTAGCTCTACCCGGATTGCCTTTTGCAACTCCATCAGTATTAATTTTAATCTAACCTTTTGGGGGTGGTTTCAAACTAGCTTTGTCCTACCCCTATTTCACTTTAACTTCCTTCTCCATTGTCTCTATAACAGCCTAAGTTTCCTCTTTTGCATACACTGCCATAGTTTCTTTGACTTTTATCCAAATGACCTTCCAAACTCCATCTAAATATGAAAAGGTTTCTCTAAAAATTTTGCCATTTCTCTCCAACCACGCTTTCCACCAAATGAATTTTAATCCAATCTCCCAACTAGAAAGGTTAAGATATGTTATAAGGGAACTTGACTATGGATATAATTCACAACCAATTTCAAGGTGTTTATTGTATGCATTGATACAACATACTTGTAATATAATGTAATGATCTATTCCATGACCTATCATGGTGAATTAGTCATAAGCCTAAAATATTAATAATGGCTATTAATGATGATCATGGACATAATTTACAAGTCAATGTGATGCCAATTGGTGGTTGAATAGTCAATCCAAAAAAAAGTTGATAATTTGTCAATACTTAGGTAAAGCAACTATTGGAGAACAAATGCTTGGTTTTTAATAACTAATAGGTTTGTAAATACCAAAAAATCATTATAGAAAATACATATTGTTATGAAATATATATCATGGTGCATTGATTTCAAGGTTAAGATATGATTTTTTGAAAAATAATTTGAAAAACTTATATTAAAAACAAAGATCATTTACAAGTTGGGATGAGACTTCTCCCAACCTTAGGCAAAAAGAGCACATATTTACAATTGTAAAAGAAGATCTACATTGAAGCACAAAACTCCTAAACCATATTTCTACAATTTTTTTCTAAATTAGCTAAACACTAGATTTGCTCACCAACCTGTCTAATCCTCTCATCCTCAATAGCCATGTCACTATGCCACTGAACCCCTACCTCCTTCGTAGTACCTATCTTAGATAGGAAGTCTACCACTTTATTTAGATCTCTACTCACATAAACTGGAATCACATCATCTAATTCCCTCCACAATTTCTTAATTTGAGTGACAAGAATCATCAACCTCCATGTCTTCAAAGCAAAGTTCCTCATGCAATCCAGAGCTCCTACCATTATTTGAGAATCTGATTCTAGGATTATCTTCCTGTAACCTTGTTTTACTACCCAAATATAAGTATATTTGATAGCTAAGGCTTATGCTTCGTTGTTTGTGGCCCTTTCCATGCCTTGCAGTTTCCAATAGAGCACTATCCCAACATGATTCTTGCAAACAACTCCAATTGTAGCTCTACCCGAATTGCCTTTTGCAACTCCATCAGTATTAATTTTAATCTAACCTTTTGGGGGTGGTTTCCAACTAGCTTTGTCCTACCCTTGTTTCACTTTAAATTCCTTCTTCATTGTCTCTATAACAACCTAAGTTTCCTCTTTTGCATACACTGTCATAGTTTCTCTGACTTTTATCCAAATGACCTTCCAAACTCCATCTAAAGATGAAAAGGTTTCTCTAAAATTTTTGCCATTTCTCTCCAACCACTCTTGCCACCAAATGAAGTTTAATCCAATATCCCAACTAAAAATGTTAAGATATGTTATAAGGGCACTTGACTATGGATATAATTCACAACCAATTTCAAGGTGCTTATTGTATGCCTTGATACAACATACTTGTAATATAATGTAATGATCTATTACATGACATATCATGGTGAAGTAGTCATAAGCCTAAAATATTAATAATGGCTATTAATGACGATCATGGACATAATTCACAAGTCAATGTGATGCCAATTGGTGGATGAATAGTCAATCCAACAAAAAGTTGATAATTTGTCAATACTTAGGTAAAGCAACTATTGGAGAACAAATGTTTGGTTTTTAATAACCAATAGGTTTGTAAATACCAAAAAATCATTATAGCAAATACATATTGTTATGAAAGATATATCACGGTGCATTGATTGCAAGGTTAAGATATGTTTTTTCGAAAAATAATTTGAAAAACTTATATTAAAAACAAAGATCATTTACAAGTTGGGATGAGACTTCTCCCTGTTAGGAATAATTAAACTGAAGGGATTAATTATTGATAAAATGGGTTACAATATATAGGCATAAGCCTATATGAAATGCATGACACTTGTCAAGTGAAACTGACAAGTGTCATGAAGGCATAGTGCACATTACTTTAATTCTAACATTCCCCCTTAATGTGCACTATCCTAACTAAAGAAAAAACAAAACAAGTCAACATTAGGTAACATTCCCCCTTAATGTTGACTTCTCTAAAAAAAAAACCTATCATCCTCTTTTATTGTTGATTTGGTCTAGGCTCGTGCTCTGTGCTCTTGGCTCTCCAACTATGAATAATGCTAGATTCACTGCGTATACATCTTGGTCTGTTGCCTTAGGGTTAGCCACTTCCATGGGTCTTTTGCCATTGGGTCAGCTGTCTAAGTGCCTCAGGGTCATCATGGGTGCCTCAGGGTCAGCCACTTCTGGGTTTGTTGCCTCTGCAGGTCATCCTCAAAGGATGTTGCCTCTCGTAGGTCACTGACTAGATTCACCATAAATATCAAATCTCTCTTTATGGTGAACTCAATCTAGAAGGTGTCGGTCTCTGCCAAAAATGCACCTAATACAAAGAAAAAATGAGCCATATAAGAGTGTCGGTCTCTGTCGAAAATGCACTCAATACAATAAAATGAGCCATAGATCAAAATAGGAGGAGAGAAGAAGAAAATAAGAGAATCTTCTGAAGTGTCTTCATCTATAGTCTTCAGAAGTAGATTCGAAAAAACCTCGGATAGATTCTAGGGTGTCTTTGTCTGTAGTCCCTAGTATAAGTGTCCTTATGGTGACCATGTCATCCCACCGAAATGCATGGGTAACCAGCCACTGCATTCGCCAAGTGTATAGAAAAGATCACTAGTTACAAGGATCACATATGAAAGTACCTTGGGAGTGTCGGGTACAACCAAGAGTGCACTCCAAGGTATAAAAACTTTGAGGCTAAAAAACTCAATTGAAACAGCCTCAAAATTATAATATGACACCACCATTGTGTCCGTCACGGAAAAACGTTTCCAATGACTATAAATACCCCTATATTCCATTATCAAAGGGGCCTGCATCATAATGAAAAACAACATGCCTTTCCAAGACAGCAAGTAAAACCTCGCACTGTGGCGGCATCACTCTTTGGTGGGAAAAAAAATAGTCTCTCAATTTTCCCTCGTAGGGGAATTACATGGACCATCAGTCCTTTCACTTCCACTTCTTATGTGGAAAAAAAAAACAAATACAATGAGGCCATGTTGTCGGCCACTCTTTACAATCATTCCCCAACCTCACGTGACACGTTCCCTTACAATAGGTTTACAAAAGTATCTTCTTCATTTTGTTAAAAAAGTATCCTTTTAATAAAATGTGGACCCCATGTAGAAATAATAAAATGCCCAATAAACTTGAAATCCCTATTTACTGTCCACATGCATATGGATTAGAAAACATAATAATGTAGAAATAATAAAATGCCCATAACCAACTGCACTTAAGTAGTGCTAGGTCACCAACTACACTTAACTGCCACCATGTGCTCTGAATCGTGGGCCCCTTCATGGCGCATTAATCACATGCACAGCAGACGACTTTGAAACATCAGCTACCGAAACTGAGCGCGGGGAATTCTCACAGCATGTGACAGCAAATACAAATGGGCATATCCCGAGGATCGATCAAAATCAACATAACAACACTTGCGATAAAGTGCATGCAAGTAAAAATTTCCATGACGACGCTCACGGATGCATTCACCAAATCTCGGGAAGTACAGGTGGATGCCATGATGGAATCCCAAAAATCGGCCACCATCGTGATGCAATAAATAATGGGGCAGTAAATAGCTTCGTGGAACCTCCATCATTTCAGATCCATGTCATCCTGGCTGTCGCTGACTCCTCAGGTTGTGGAAGAGTTGAGCATAAAACCTCCATATTCTAGAACAACAAATGACTTCAACTGTTGATGGCTACAAAAATTTAAACGTTGTCAACCACGACAGTTGCACCAGCCCTTCCATGATGATGCGGCAGTTGGAATGCTCGATCTCTGAGGCGAGAAATAGATAAACACCACATCCTACGAGAGCCCTACCACCACCATTGCAGACGGGGCCTTTAGAGGAAAGGCATCGTAGCGATAATTTCATCAGCGTGCTGCCTAGATCACTTTTGGGCACTATTTCTTCAACGGGTAGATTCTGCATCAATTTAATCATGTCGTCGACTGCAGATTCTACGATGAGTGATCATGCAAAATTTCTACAGGCAAAAGGGCAACCAACTGGCACAAGTGGCTTCTCAAACAAACTTCTGCAACAAGTAGCAGACATTTGGGTTTATTGGCAATTGCCCCTCTCCACTTGAGGCATGCAACAATAGATTGATTGATTGGCTTCTCAAAACGAATGAAATTCATCGGGCGATAAATCAAATCTATAGATTTTTAATGATTTAACTGACACAGGATTGCAGAGACCAAATTTTGCCTTTTTATTATTTCCCCCTTTGAAATTTGGACGACACTCCCGATTTAGTCCCTTTCACTGGACTTCCTCTCCCTTACCGATGGGCGCAGGCTGCGACGACGGGAGGAGTTGAAAGCGCTCGATGATGGAGATAGAACATCCCTCCCAAATTGGCTGCCAGGGACTGAATCACCATGACAGCACAAGATGCAAGCAAAATTATGCAAAGCAACTCATATTTGCATTTGTCCCTGCATCTAAATCAGTCTGAAAGTTCCTAGGATCGATATATGCTATAGAGACAAGGAACCCAGGACCGATATATGTAAACAAGTTCCTCCAGCTCTGCCTCTCCGAAACTACAACTTGGCCTTCCTTGATGCTGTAAAAAAAAACTCTGGGTGACTGGTTTCATAGTAGAAGCCATCAATCTTTCCTTCGTCAATACATCAATACATCACTCTGCCTGCTACAATCGTTGTTAAAACACAACGGGTCTTGTCCATCAACATAACAGTTATATTGCCACATGAAATGGGAGTAAACTATGACACTTAATAAAAATTACAGTTAGTCGCTAGCTATTGACTAAATAAACTTTGGAACCACTGCCTCATCACGTCGCCTTCCTCGGGCATTTTAGCGCACTTTCACATGTGATCGCCGATTGCCATTACGGATGAACAACATCCAACGATTTTTGACGTAGAAACTCCTTTGAATGACAATCCATTGAACTTGACATCAACAGTACCCACACTGCCATGGACCACGAACAGGTATTTTTGACATTTCAACAGGGTTCTCTAGATTACGCAGATAAAAAAACTAAAAAAAATTCTCCCTAAATTGAAAATCTTACCATCTGGTTTCTGATCCATCAAATGATGGAGAGCATACTCCCTCGGTAAATTTAAAAAAAAAAAAAAAAGGGGAGGGAGGATTTCCATGAGGGAAATCCCCCCTCAAGGGGTTTCACAGGGCAGGGAAAGCCTGCTATGATACCAAATGTTAGGACTAATCAAACTGAAGGGATTAATTATTGATAAAATGGGTTACAATATATAGGCATAAGCCTATATGAAATGCATGACACTTGTCAAGTGAAACTGACAAGTGTCATGAAGGCATAGTGCACATTACTTTAATTCTAACACTCCCAGCCTTAGGCAAAGAGAGCACATATTTACAATTGTAAAAGAAGATCTACATTGAAGCACAAAACTCCTAAACCATATTTCTACAATTTTTTTCCAAATTAGCTAAATACTAGATTTTCTCACCAACCTATCTAATCCTCTCATCCTCAATAGCCATGTCACTATGCCACTGAACCCCTACCTCCTTCTCAGTACCTATCTTAGACAGGAATTCTGCCACTTTATTTAGATCTCTACTCACATAAACTGGAATCACATCATCTAATTCCCTCCACAATTCCTTAATTTTAGTGACAAGAATCATTAACCTCCATGTCTTCAAAGCAAAGTTCCTCATGCAATCCAGAGCTTCTACCGTTATTTTAGAATCTGATTCTAGGATTATCTTCCTATAGCCTTGTTTTACTACCCAAATATAAGCATATTTGATAGCTAAGGCTTATGCTTCGTTGTTTGTGGACCTTCCCAGGCCTTGCATTTTTCAATAGAGCACTATCCCAACATGATTATTGCAAATAACTCCAATTCTAGCTCTACCCGAATTACCTTTTGCAACTCCATCAGTATTAATTTTAATCTAACCTTTTGGGGGTGGTTTCAAACTAGCTTTGTCCTACCCCTATTTCACTTTAACTTCCTTCTCCATTGTCTCTATAATAGCCTAAGTTTCCTCTTTTGCATACACTGCCACAGTTTCTTTGAATTTTCTCCAAATGAGCTTCCAAACTCCGTCTAAATATGAAAAGGTTTCTCTAAATTTTTTGCCATTTCTCTCCAACCACGCTTGCCACCAAATGAAATTTAATCCAATCTCTCAACTAGAAAGGTTACGATATGTTATAAGGGCACTTGACTATGGATATAATTCACAACCAATTTCAAGGCGCTTATTGTATGCCTTGATACAACATACTTGTAATATAATGTAATGATCTATTCCATGACATATCATGGTGAATTAGTCATAAGTCTAAAATATTAATAATGGCTATTATTGATGATCATGGACATAATTTACAACTAACTTTGAGGTACTTACTATGTGCCTAAATACAACATATTTTGCATTAAACTATAATGAGATATAGACAACAAATTGAACCTCACAAAATATAAAGCATTATTGAAATTATTTATAATTCTATTGAATGTGGATCCTTGTTATAAAAACATATCTTTTGGATTTTAAATGTTTTGGTAATAAAATAAGAATGAATATGTAAAATGTGAAAACAAATAAATGACCTTTAATGATTTATAACTTAATCTTAAGGATCCTAAGGAAAGCATTCAGATTTGAGCAATATCTTAAATAATAGATCACATTCACATCTCAACATAGAAATAAGGATATTTAAACAACAATAGAAGAATTAAAAGAAATAAACACTCATATCACACAAAAGTCTTTTATGGTTTGAGAATAGAAGTATTTGATTTCTTCAACAACTAAATAATAATATGAGGATAGTACAATAGACTTAGCATTGTTCCCCTTATTCACCCTATCTATGAAAAAAATTGTTGGCTAAGAAGGATAACCAACTTAACTACTTATAATTGTTTTGCTTAATATTTTTTTGTTGGAGAACAAGGGGTTGTACTCGGGTCCCCCACCCTTGAAAAATCACAACTCTCTTATTTAGAGCTTGATATTTTACAAAAAAAATCAATTCTCATATAAATTGAGATGTTATATCTAGAAATCTACATCATTTTACATAAAATGTTAGAATTATTTATTTTCATTTTATGGATCTTTTTCAAAATTTTGTGTGAATACAAATGTTCTAGAATTTAGCATCCTTTTTGAAATTTTTCTACAATAGCCTTCACAATACCAAATATTCACCTCTACTATCTATGCATTGCATCTTAGTAGAGTAATATTTCTAAAAGATGACACTTTCATAGTCTACTTTACTAGATCTAGATTGCCAGTTTCCTTCCTGAAGCAGAAGTGCAATCACAAAAATTATAATGTTTATATGAAAACACATTAATATTATAAAATAAAACAAATATTACCAATGGAAAACATTAAAGTAGATCTTAATCATTAATTGATTCAGACAATCAATATTTTCTTGTTAACTTTAGCTAAACATACTACTTCCTCTAACCATGGAAAAGAGAATTTAACTTCACAATCCTCAATTATAACCCCTATATTGGCTAAGCATATATGCACATCTATTTCCTTCCCTTAATGTATGTGTAAAGTTTTTTATTCAAACTCTATAGCATGGTCTTGAATTTCCACAGTTATCTCTTGTATGTTCCATGGAGCCTTTGCTTTCCTCAAAATTGCATGTATTACTATGAGTGAATCACCTTCCATCCATACTCTATTCTGTTTTATTTGTTTGCATATTTTTAACCCTTCCAAAGCCGCCCAAAATTCAACTTAATTTTTTGTCTTAAATCTACTATTGAAAGTGTAATAATACAAAATACCTTCTTCATTATTTCTAATTATTCCTTCTCCTCCTATTGGTCCTAGATTTCCTTTATATTCTCCATCAAAATTCAATTTGACCAACTTCACATTTGGTGGGTTTTCACTTTATATTCTTTGCCTTATTTTTGTTTCTCCTGTATCCAACATCATAATTCCATTTGATTACTTGAATCCATATATCAAGGCTCCCTACTTCTAGATTAGGGATTGGGTGAGTTGATAGGGTTGGTCTAGACTCATTTATGGCTAAACAAATCTTCCTTTTCATTACCTCTAAACTGCTTTCATTTCCTTTAAATATTCTACTATTCCTTTCTAGCCATATAGTCCAAAGTACTGTATCTTTTGATATAACTCAGATTGTCTTAAAAGACTCACTTTTAAATGTGCTCTGCCATTGCTTTAACCATTTTTTAATTTTACCATTCATCACCATGGATTTACCAAACATATTAAGAAGCCATTGCAATAGTTTCTAGATTATTGAGCAGTGTCCCAAGAGATGGTCTATACTCTCCTCCTCCTTTTTATAAAGAACACATTGTGAGGGGCCATGAAAACCCCTTTTCATAAGGTTATCCGAGGATAAAATTCTTCTATGACCAACTAACCAAATAAAAATTTTGACTTTAGGAATGCTTGGGCTATCCCAAATATCTCTCCATATTCTTGCAATATTCCTATTTTGTTGGTGCTTTACATTATATCCACTTCTTGTTGTGTATTATCCTGAGCTATTCAACTCCCAAATCAACTTATCCTTCACTCCCTTTGGAATAATCATTGTGGTTATCTTTCTACTGAACTGCCTCCTAGCATCAATGTCTTGTAAACTTGTAAAAAAATATTTCCATTTGTATTTTCCTTCTCGATCCTTGTACAAAAAGTTTGAAACCCTATCACCATATTTATCTTGAAATAATCTCATCCATGGTTTAAAAATTAGATCTAGATTGAGTGTTTTTTTATCACACCAAGTATCCATCCAAATATATTTATTTCTCCTGTTCCCACCACCCATATTAAACCTTTAATCACTAGATCAATTGATTTTTTTAAACCATTCCATAGTGCATAACCATTTGGTAGAGAGAATGTAGTAAATATTAATCTTGGGTCATTGGGCTCAACATACTTAGAAGAATTCTTGCCCATTATTTTTTACTGTCTTTATACAACCTCAAAATTACTTTTTTCCCTAAGAGCTAAGTTTGCATCCATAAGAACTCTTAAACCAAGACCTCCCCTAGTTTTATCATCATACACCTTGATCCATTTCACCAAAGAAAAATTTATTTTATCATGTAATCCTAACCACAAAAATGACCACATAATACAAATTAAACTTATTTCTATTGATTTTAGCGTATTTTACAAGAACATATAATATGTTATAATGGCTTGTAATACTAATTTAATTAGTTGCACTTTTATTGCTCATAATAACCGTCTACCTTTCCATATCAGTAGTTTATTTTAAAATTTACTTATAAATAGATTCCATAATTATATCCTCATTCTCCCCTCAAAAAAGGGTATCTCTTTTTAAAGTTTATTAGTCATATCCACCAAGACTCTTCTAGGTATAGCCATATTATAAATTTTATCTAAGTCCATGGTGGTTTCTTCAATCTCTTATTCATTGGCCATAAAAGTCTCCTTGTCCTTTATGATTGCCTCTATGATTTATTCAATGGGTTAAAGTCCTTTCACACTCTTCTAGCTATGAAAGTTCAAACTTGAGCAATTCAATGTCTTATTTTCTAATCCTTGTTACATCAAAATTGACAAGCAATTTTTTCATGTGCTCTTTCTTTGCTTCTAGCTTTGCATTCCTAGTCACTAATTTTGAGATGTTGTTCTTTGTGAGTTCATATATCTATTTAAGAAGTCCAATATTACCTAGATATCTAAAGTGGATAAATCATGCATGACAACATCAATGTACTTTATTGCTAGATTTTTGTGAGATGGTGTATTGAGCTTCACAATGACTTGATTAAATGTTAGACTTATCTTGCCTTTGTTGCACACCATGCTAAATTTTACTTATCTTTCCTGACCCTTTCTAGGCCTTGGTATTCCTTTATCATATGCATGAGAAAGTCATCATGATAATTATGGGTTTGCTTCTCCAAGGTCAAGGCCTTATCTCATCCATCTCCTTATATTCCCCTCATCTATTTGTCATCTATTGGTTAGGCAGTATCATCAAGAGTTTTTCATTGTCATTATTTTGCTTTTATTTGTTCTCTCTTCTTCAATGATGGCTTTATTTTCCCTTTTGTTGGGTCATTATCATAATCATTGCCAACACCTATACTTCCTCCTCCAATAATTCCATTCATACCTCCAATCTACTATGGGATGCCAAAAAGAGCATATGATTAGAGTGCTAGCCTTGGATGTGTTTTCTTTTAGCTTCGTCCACACTCGGGTGAGAGAGCGCTACTGCTAACCCATAGTTTTACGATGATTGTACTTTTACATGTAGTGCTATATCTTTGGTGGGAGATTTTGGTTCCCTAATCTAGTTTGATGTGTTCAATTTAGCAAGCACCCAGATTTTGTAGACTATCATAGGATCTAATGCAAGAGATGATAGTGCAATGCAATGCATTATAAAAAAATATGCAAAAGACAAAATCTTATTCCATATACAAGTTTGATTCAATGACTATTAACTCAGATATAAGTTACAATTTTTTTTTTTTGTTAAGACTAAAGGTGCAAGATGAATGAAATCACAAATTCATCCAATACAAGGCTACATGCGATATATATTTTGAATGCCTAAGAAAGTGTAATGACCCTCCTTGGAAAAACTTTATCTTGATACTGAATTATGTATTGATGTATGGATATCTAATACATGTTCTTATTTCTATGTTATCAATATGAGTTGATATTTAGATTTTATACTTTGAGAAAATGGTACTGCTAATGAATTTGTGGTTATAGGATAAAGTAATCTCATTGGTGGATTGATATGAGACAACCACCAGAGTTGAGAGAAATATGAAAAATGATGGATGACTTGTTCATCAACAGCTCAAGGGTAAAATACCCTTTATATAGATGCATTTCATACATATATATATATTGTTGTTTGAATCCACGGTTGGGCCATGAGATTGGTATTGACAAAGGATTTATCCTTAATAGGGTAGGGATAACGTTTTGGTTATCTTAAAAAGCCATCTACTTAAGGAAAAATAATGTGGAGTATTATTGATTTGCAAAATCCTTGTTTTTCTTGTGTTTTGGAAGCATAAAATTGATTGGATAATCCAATAAAGTATTAATAAGGTTAGTGATATTAATACTTGAAATATATATATTTTTCATTTAGTTATATGGGATTGAAATGGGCCCCACCCGTATTACATCATCACCACATAGTGGTATTACAATAAAGTTTAGATATTATTTATGTATTTTTTGGAAAGATTCGAACCTGGGTCCCCTCCTTGAAATGTTGAGGAATCTAATCGATCGAGCTAATACCACTTGATTTAATACTTGAAATATTAATATCAATGTTAATAATTAATATTAACATTTGGTATTAATTTAATCTATGGGATGAATTGTTAATTATTGCTAAGGAAGTATTTTGATTAATCATAGGACATTAATTTTAATGCAAGCAAAAGCTCTTTCCTCCTCTTTATAGGTAAACATGTTTAGATTAAAAGAAGAAAATTACTGTCCAAACCTAAGAAAAATATTAATTAGAATTAATCTTAATAATTAAAGTGCTAACTTATGTATGGAGCCTTTAATTAAAATACGTGAGTAATAGCACATTGTTAAGTTCATGGGTATACGTTGGTTGCCATACGAACTTTTGAGTTTAAGGTAATGTTGGGAGATCAAGGTGATGCTGATGCAAAAATTCCTCCACCATGGCAACAATTATTTGGAAGCATAATGTATGAGCCAAAAGGAAAGGTTTCATTTATGTATCCTTGGGAAAGACAGTAAAGGATGATCTTTGGTTTTGTGGAAGAAGTAGGAGTAGAAAGAAGCAGGAGGAAGTTTCTAGATGATTAGTTGCAAAGGTTGAACCACAGTGTGTGGGCGTTGAAGAGGTATTTACCTCAAGAATAGTCTTTCTTTTATGTTGATTATTAACTGCTTGCTATTCTTCTATATGCACCCTGCTCTCTTAATGGATACTTGTATTGTTTTTTTTTTTACATGGTGGAATCGGTAGCCACCACGAATCCGAGTAGGCTATCCAATTTTTTATGGCCACCACAGTATTCTGCGTTGTCCACCCCGAAAGCCACCACACAGATCTTTGAGCAGTTCGCACCTATAACCGCCATGCCACAATCATTTTAAACCTTTTACACCACTAAAAGCACCAGGAAAGGGACAAGTGTTCAGTCCAACGAAGCCCGATATTTGAACCTTGGACTTTCGCCCCCTTATGGGGTTTGGATGAACCAATTGGTCTACATCTCGAACCTCAAAATATGGATACTTGTATTGTTAGTTGGTTTGTTGTCGAAGTTTTGATTTTGAGTGTAGTGGCCTTAGTGGCATTCAAGTTTGTTTTAGAAAGATTTCTTAGCTTTGTTAGCCTTGTATATCTTTTGAGGATCGAGTACTCTTTTGTGTAGCTCATTGCTTCTCATTGAAACCTAGATAGATGTCTTGAGGTAGCACATGTTAGTTTTGATCTTCCTACTTTTTCCCCTAGTTGTGGCAACTTGTTATTTCCTAGATTTCTGATAGGCACCTAGTTATATTTGTTGCTTCTGTTTGTACCCTAAGCTAGCATTTGGTTTCGATGCCAATCCAAAGTAGGAGCTTGTCAGTTTCAGCCTTGGGTTGCTAGTGTAGGTGTTGTATCTTTTGGGTAAGATAGCGCTTGGGTGGTAGAGATTTTGTGAGAGGCTAGAGTGTGGTTTTGATTTAGTCTAAGCTAGCGTTGGGTTAGAAGTTAGCTTACACATGTTTTGTTTACTCTTATAACTTGCATGAGTTTTATTTGGTGTTGGCTTCTTCTATATAAGAGTGATATGTGCCTTTATTATAGATATAAGTTTTTTGTTGTTTCTTCTATGTTGTGTTGAGGAAAGGTTCTTAATTTTGTAAATAACATAGAAGTTATTTAAACTCTTAAAATTGGTTATGGTTGGCTATAGACAGAAGCCTATGATTTGATTGGGATTAATGAATGCTTAGATGTAGATTAATGTTTAAATTTGAATTAAAGCTATCTTGAGATAAGTGGTTATGTTGAAGAAAGAAAAATTATGTGGATAAGATGTTTGTATTGAGAAGGATGTTTTGGAAAAAGTATTTGTAAATAATAATTTTTTTTAGGCTTGGGTAGATAAAGAGAATCATTATTAAGGGAAGTATGGAATTGCCTCAAATGGGTTTTTCTTTGAAGTGAACTTACATCTTGTATGTTTTAGTTTAATGCATGGTAGACTTGCATAAACAATCTATGAGTTGTCCTAATCCCTAATATTTTCTTAAAGTTCATGGGAGATATTACTTCATGAAGAGGATCGTGAAGAGAAGGTGTTGTAAAGACCACTTATATTGATATAATCTAATGTATTTGGGAATAAAATGTGGTTATGTAAATGGAAGTTTTATGATATAGCACTGGGTTATTTTTATTTCTAAAATTATAAGGCTTGGAAACCTTCATGTAAATGTATGAAGTACTCAAGCTGTAAGCTTACTGCAGTGGTAAGGGCTTTGGCCTCTCATTGATACATCCAAGGTTCAAACCCCACTTAGTATGAGGGGACCAATACCCCTTATAAAAACCTATGTAAACTCATTGAATATAGTTGCAAGCTTACTACAGTGGTAAGGGCTTTGTATTCTCTTTGAGAGGTCCAAGGTTCAAACCCCACTCAATATAAGGGGACCATGACCCCTCATAAAAACATGTGTAAACTCATTGGAAAAAATGTATGGAGTTCTTGGTTTTGAGAAAATAAAATAATGATATGGTTATGATATCTTGAAGATGTTTTTAATTATGGAAAGAAAAGAAAGGAATTATATGTTAGCTTTATGATCTATTTAAGTTGCTTTACTAGTTTAAATTAAATAGATGTTTAATGCTAGCATTATGTTAGAAGTTAGCATTATGTTTACTTTAATCTTGATTTTAAATTTAGCAAGATGTTTCTTTTATGCTAGCTTATACTTAAAATTATGTTCTACTTTAACCCAAGATCTAGCATTGTGTTATAACTAAGCATGTTGTTCCATTATAACACTTTAATTTCTTTAATTAAAGAGATGTTAACTAAGCATGTTGTTCCATTATTTTTTAGGCATGAATATTGGGATAGGTTTTTCGACGTGGATCTAAAACCTTTTTAGGATCCCTGAGTCAAATAATTAACCCAATCCTGGGAGGATTTATAGTGATGCAATAGCAATATTCTCATGATCGATACACCTTGAACGATGATGATTGGGTGTTCCATAACTATGTAGTTAATGGAATCATTCATAAAATAGTAGTGGTGGTACCTTGAACTATGAGGTTTAGGTTACCATGCTCATTTCTAGGTTAGTGGTAATGACCTTAGTTAGCTTGGGGAGGTGTGGTAACTAAACACCAAGGCTTACACCAGAATAACCTTCATAGACAAACTTATGGAAGGGTCAAGGAATAGGCATTCCCATTTAAGTGTTATGGGGCTTAAAGGATAATTTGTATGCTATGGTCAAATTGTCCTATACTGGTGAGGGTATGGAAAATGTGGGGGGACCACTTTGGCATCCTAAACGATGAGGTTTAGTAAGGTGAACCCCAAAAATATGGGATGTCCACTTCTATCCACTTGAGTGTCATATGTAGCGACATTGAACTCAAATGTGGTGATGTCTTCATTATGTTGGTAATAATATTGAGATTCCTTGTGAACCCTACTTGTATAAAAAAAATAGTATCTCTCTCTTGGGTTGGTTTTGGTGGGTTGTTACAAAAAGTGAGATAAAATGTTATCTAAACTAGAGATTCTTTTGATTTATTTATTTTATTTATTATGCTAAATGGAGGAAGAACAAAACATAACAGATAAAAAAATCTATACTATGAATTGGGAAACTGGAGGATTATGGTACTTACCTATTTTGGTGTTTGGTGGGAATACGTTGTCTAGAATCGAATATGCTTCATATGCGAATACACCGAATAGAAGTATTTCAGTTGGAGGATTCATGAATACCTATAAAACAAATAAAAAAGATAGAGATTATGATTTGGGGGCTTTCCAAACAAGAAGAATATTATTTCTTTCTGATTGCCATAATCAAACCCTATGTTTATATAAAAATCAAGGTGTCTTGCCTTGGATATGGATCTTGAGTGACCTATAACGAATACACTAGCTGGAAATACTATAGTTTGCGAATTCATTATTATGAAAAAATTAAATTGATAACAAATAAATCAGAATATAGATATTTCTTATACTATAAAAATGACAAATCAAATTGATAACAGATAAATCAGATGCTAGGATTACTAAGAATCTAAGGTTTCTCAAATATATGGCAAATACATCACTTGTAATAGTTACAATTGGTACCCACATGCTATAGGTGAGTTGGAGAGGGTAGGGCAATCCTCAAGGGAGGTCCCTTGTTTGAATCTCCACCCTACCAAACACCCATCGGGTACCCAAAATACAGTTTATAATGTTGGTGTGATCAAGGTCGGGCGCGACTCCTGGGTGATTTTGACGGTGTGGAATCCCCTCGTCATGGTTTCTCATACCAAGGCAGCTTGCAAGGGGTTTTTTGCTAAATTGAAAAAAAATTATTGTTGGTGTATTCACTCTCAAGGTTTAAACAAAGTATGACTATTATTTTAACAAAACGAGGGTGTGAGTTATGAGAATACATCACCTAGAATTAGTTTGGTTGGAAAATTTTCTCAATACATCAATGGACTAACAAATTTGACCATGGAATAGCTATGGATTTCCTCTACTAGTACAATAAGGATTTTGGTGGTTGTATTTATACTACAAGAGCTTCCTAAGAAACCTATGGAATTGACAAAAGAGAATTCTCGACAAAAGCAACAATGATTATATTTGAAGGCAAAGAGCGTAAGCATATATTCTAAATATTCTAATCCTAAAGCATAAATGATGGTTAGAATTAAATTTACTAGTAAACAATAGGAGAATATCATCGATTTTCTGATCGTGGATGCTTCCTTTCCTTCCTTCGGGACCAAATCATTCAATGACTCCATAAGGGAATTTTGGCAACACTTCATTATTTGTTTAATTTGATTATGATTTTGGTAAAAATTTGTTGTGATAAAAGTCCAATCCTTGACTGCTACCCAAGGGGCCAATTTATAGAAATTGACTCTTATGAGATTTTCCAAGTGGGAGGGGCAATGTGGTTGACATGCTAGCTAGTCTAATTGGCTTGGTATGGTGGATTGGTTGTTGATTATAGCTTGCAATCAACTACCCTATGATTTTTTTTTGGTTTTGGGAAAGAAATAAGGTGGAAGGAAATACATCTCCTTCCTTACCTATCTAATGATCGCTTGTTCTTGCAAAGGGGTAATCAAGTAAGATTTGTGCCCTAGTTGACCTTTACAGGTGTAACTTACAGTTTTATTTTTTGGGTGTGGATACGTCGCCTAAACAAATATATCGGTAAGCATATTCACACACATGACTGTTACAATTCAAGTCTAGCAAGGAATGGGGGAATTTTGAAATTTTCATGAATACATTAAGCTGAAAGCGTATTCGATCTAGGGCATATT
Source organism: Wollemia nobilis (assembly GCA_028583015.1). Classification (NCBI taxonomy): domain Eukaryota; kingdom Viridiplantae; phylum Streptophyta; class Pinopsida; order Araucariales; family Araucariaceae; genus Wollemia; species Wollemia nobilis. The sequence goes on along the minus strand of JAQPPZ010000755.1, from coordinate 2,752,005 downwards.
CACTCAGAGTCGATGAATTTGCCATTGCTAGATTTTATCTATTGTTCTTAGGGTTGGGTTAATTATTTTTTTGGTTAGATAATAAGGGGTTGTACTCAGGTCTCCCACCCTTGAAAAATTACAACTATCTTCTTTAAAGCTTTAAAGTTTACAAATAGATACACTTCTCATCTCAATTGAGATGCTATAGCTAGAAACCTACATCATTTTATATAAAATGTCTGAGTTCTTGACTTTCATTTTATGGATCTTTTCAATTTTCTGTATAAATACAAATATTTCATAATTCAACATTCTTCTTGATATTTTCCTATATCAACCTTCACAATACAAAACTTTACCTCTACTATTTATGCATTGCATCTTAGTAGAGTAATATTTCCAAAACATCACACTATCATAATATGCTTTACCAAATTTGGATTGCTAGTTTCCTTCTTGAAACACAAGTGCAACCACAAAAATTATAATAAATAGTTTATATGAAAACACATTATTATTACAAAATAAAATATATATTACCAATGAAAAAAATTAAAGCAAATTCTAGTCATTAATTGATTCAGGTAGTCAACATTTTCTTATCAGCTTCAACTAAACTTACTACTTCCTCTAACCATGGAAAAGAGAATTTAACTTCATTATTATCAATAAAAACCCCTATATTGGCTAGCCTATATGAACATTTGTTTCCTTCCCTTAATATCTATGTCAACCTAATTTCTTCAAACTCTTTAGCAAGATCTTGAATTTCCATAATTATCTGCAAAAACCTCACTTTTATAAGTGCTCTGCCATTGCTTTAACCAATATTCAATTATGCTATTCATCACCATGCATTTACCAAACATATTAAGAATCCATTGCCATAGATTACATACTATTGAACAATATCCCAAGACATGGTTTATACTTTCTTCCTCCTTTTTTCAAAGAACACATCGAGAGGGACCATGAAAACCCCTTTTTCATAAGGTTATCCCAAGATAAAATTCTTCTATGACCTACTAGCCAAATAAATAATTTGACTTTACAAATGCTTGGGCTATCCCAAATATCTATCCATATTCTAGTGATATTATTATTTTGTTTATGTTGTACATATTATCCACTTCTTCTTGTGTATTATCCTGAGCTATTCAACTCCCAAATCAATTTATCCTTGGCTCCCCTCAAAATAATCACAATTGTTATCTTTCTACTCAATTGCCTCCTAGCATAGGACAATGTAACAAAAATATATTGGAACCTCATTTCAAATAATGAAATTTTATTATTGAGAATTGAATGGTTTTTGAGGGACATTTTCATAGGACTGTCCAAACTGTCAAACTTGTTTTGGCCATATTTCACTCATCCATACTCGAATTGAGCTGAAATTTTGAGGGTAGATATCTGAAAAACACTAGAATGTCTCCACCAATTTTTAGATCATTTGGAGCAACACATATCCTAGCACATCCCTATGTGTGAACAAGATTTTTGGCAAGCGGTTGTGCGAGGGTTTCATATGGGTTGAGTGCAAGCAGCTCTAGAGATTGGTTTTCGGGGTCTTCGGGACCTAGCAACCATTATTTTTGTGGTTTCTACTCAATATTTTAGTAGGATATGTTGTAGGGGTTCCAAGATGGGTTAGAAATCTATATTTCAATAGAGCATACCGTGAACTTGAGTGACAATGACTTCCAATTTGCTACACAAAATAAAAGGGAAAACTATACCTTTCCATGATGTCTAGGGAAAGGATTAAAGAGATCAAGAATCAAGTTTCAAGTGGTTGATCAAAAATGGCTCAGATCTCAAGTGAATTTGGTAATAAGGTGCACCCAAAAAATAAATCTATTGTAAAAACCCTTATCAAGGGTAATAATTTCAAAGACTCAGCCCCAAAAATAAATTTCAGGGATGCCCTTCATGGTGGACAACCTCAAAATAATGCTAATATTAATCTTAGGGCTTCCCATAAACCTCTAAGAATGCCTAATATTGATCATAGGAAAATAGATTCAGGATGTCTTAAAGCAGCTAATGGAACTCCTATTGTTAAGCTTGATATAGGTAACATTTAGACTAGCATTGAAGATTTGAAAAAAGAGGACTAATTTGTTGGTTCATGGGTTTTCGTCCGAGCCTACATGCTTTCAAAGTCTGGGTTGCAAAAAGCTGGAAAACTAAAGGTGAGTTACAAATATCTATTTATCCAAATGGTTATTTTATTGTTTTATTTGCTAATAATGAAGATAGAGAGAAAACTTTTCAAGGGGTCCCTGGTTCTTTGGAAGAGCAAGGCTTTTCATGAAGCCCTGACATACTAAATTTAAATTCCAAGAAGAGATGCCTTCTACAGCTCCCGTGTGGGTTAGACTCTTTGGCCTCCCTGTTGAATTTTGGAATCCTACTATTTTTTCTTCAATTGGAAACTATTCAGGAACTTTTATGATGACTGTTGATTGTACTCAAAATTTTGAACATATTATTTATGCTTAGATTTGTGTTTTATTAGATTTTGACAAACCCCTGCCTAAAAAGATCACTTTACAATTTGGGGAAGACACTTGGGAGAAAGTAGTGGACTATGAGAACATTCCTTTTCGTTGTAGAATTTGCCATGAATATGGTCATTTGGCTAGTACTTGCCCAAATAAAATTCTTTATCAAAAGAAAGAAGATATAAATTCAGCAGGTTTCCAAATGCCTAAGAAGAAGAATACTTAGAAAAAAATAGTTATGAAGGATCAATCAAAGTCATATCTTAATATGTTCGAAATCCTTTCCACAAATGATGTCCCAAGTGAGGAAGAGAAAATAATGGAAACAACAATCTTAGAAACACAATTTAAAGATGAAGGGAAGAAATCAAAGACAAACCAATAAATCAAAGGTTTTCAACAAGGAAAAAGAGAGAAAATTTACACAAGAAAAATAATATTTTAAATGTCAAAACTTCAAATAATACAGGTCCCAATATAGACTCTATTGAACCCTCTAGTAAAATTTTGGTTGTGTACGAGCATTCTTCAAGGTTAGAAGCCATCTCAGATTCAATTGGAGTAAGTCAAGAAATAGGAAAAAAATTGAATATGGATTCTAATCAAAAGGTAGGTCGCAAGACCAATCAATATCATATGGTAAAAGAAGGTAAAAATCTTGTAGAGGAAGGTAAGATTAATGTCCTTCCCAACTTTTTTAGCCCTGGTATTAATGAAGATCATCATTGGGAATATTAGAGGACTCAAAGGGAGTCTTTCAAAACAAAATGAAATTAGAAGAATGATTCAGATAAATCATCCACATCTTGTTTTCCTTTAAGAAACAAATATGTTCTCTTGAAGAATCCTTCTAAGAATCATAAGGTGGATTGGAGAATAAAAAGAATTATTGAGAAGATTCAGTTAATCCAGATGGGATTTTTGAAAGTTGATTACAATCATGTGGTCAGAGATCGAAAAAAGAGTGCTGATGCTTTCGCTAATTGGGCTTTGGACAAAGGTGATCTTACTTGTTATGGGCACCCTCCTATATGGTGGGCTTCTCAAATTAGGGAAGCTCTTCTTTCTATCATTTCTTTGGATGGCTCCAGTTCTGAAGGTACCTAGTTTATTCTTGTTTTTATTTTTTTTCGCTTCTATTTGGTTCATTCAGTTTTTTAGTTCCCTAGCTCATTCTATTCTTTATTTTGTTTCCTCTGTTGATTCTTGCCTTAATAGTCTTCTGGTCTAGATAGGTGATTGTTTTGTTCATTTTTTATTTATTTTTTCTTTTTTGTTTAGTTTTTTTAGGTGGGTGGATTTTTTTATTTTGTTTTGTTTTTGTGTTCTTTGTGTTTTTTTGTTGTTCTTGTGTTTTTGTTGTTTTGTTTTGTTTTGTTTTTTTTTATTTTATGTTTTTTGTTATTGTTCTTGTGTTTTTTTCGTTCTTGTTCTTGGGTTTCTCTTTGTTTGTGTTATTCGTGTTTTTATGTGTGAGTGTTTTCTATGTTTTTTGTTTTTGTTTATTGCCTGTTGTTGGTTGTTTTTTATTTTTATGTTTATTTTATTTTTTAATTTTTTAGGTTTTGGTTGTGTTTATTTTTCATGTTTTTTTCGGGTTATGTATTTGTAGTGTTCTGTTGTTTTTGTCTTGTTTGTGTTTGTTATGTGGTTCTTGTGTTTTTCTATGTGGTTTGTGTTGTGGCTTATTTTATCTTATTGTGCGTGTTTAATTGTGCTTTTGTTTTTGACACACTCAAGGAGCATGTTTTTTATTTTATTTTATTATTTTTGTTGTTATTTACTTATTTTTAAATTGGTTTTGTGTGTTTGTTTGCTCCTTGAGTATGTCAAAGGTGGTAGGCCAGGTCCGAGTCCTAGGCATTTTTGGTGGAATGGATACCCCTGCCTCCTTGGGTCTTACTCGAAAGTGTCACCCTTTTGGGATGTTTTCCACAAAAAAAAAAAAAAAAACAAAGATGTCAATAGAGGATATGGACTCAATTGCTAGTAAAATTTGGCCAGCTAGAAAAGTGGTTTCCCTCAGTTCCCAAGGGACTTTTGGTGTTATTGCTTGTCTTTGGGACCCAAAAGAGGTAGTTATTCACCATATGGTTGGTAGTTGAGGTATTTTGGCTATAACTAGTCAAAGTAGATATTCCAACCAAATTATGCTCTGCATTACTGTTTATGCTTCAACTACTTTGGAGGAAAAAGAAGACAGTGGAAGGATATAACTTATATTATCTCTCATTTTCCTAAATCTTGGATCTTGATTGGAGGAGATTTCAATACCATCCTCTCTTTGGATGAGAAAATGGGGGGAATTAGAAATTTGAATAAAAGCACTGACCTCATGAGTGAATATATTATAAACCTCCATCTTGTGGACATCCAACCGGATAATGGCCTTATGACTTGGTCTAACAGAAGACAAGGCTTAGCTTGTATAATGGAGAGATTGGATAGGTTTTTGATCTTTAAAAATTTCTTAATCCATGGTCACATTCCTAAAGTGAAGACTCTTAACAATGCTGGTTCGGATCACTGGCCAATCACGATGGAAATGTGGAAAACCAATGTGAGTTTCTTTCCTTTTCATTTTCAATTAATGTGGCTCAAATATAGTTCCTTTAGACCTTGTGTGCAACAATGGTGGAAGGAAGGTAAGCCTAGGTATGGGACTAAGATGTTATATTTTGCCAAAATACTGCAATACATTAAATCCAAAATCAAGACTTGGAACTGGAAGGAGTTTGGGGATGTTCATAAAAAAAATGAAATTATTGCTTACCTGGAAATTTTGAATAAGAAATTCCGTTTAGATAGCCTCATAGAGAGTAGAAGTGCAAATGAAATTAATCTCACAACTCAGTTAGAGGAATTGAAAAAAAGAGAACTCTTATGGAAGCAAAAATCTAGAATTCAATGGCTCAAAGAAGGAGATCGAAACACAAATTTCTTCCACAAATCTCTTCTAGCTCGAAGATCTCACAACTTTATTTCTTCTCTAAAATCATATTATGGAGATGTTGTCTACACTTGGGATGGCATAAATTTTGTTGTTATCGATTACTTTTCCAAACTTTTTGTTGCTACCCCTCTTGACTCAACTTCTCAACAAAATGTTCTTCAAGCAATCCCTTCTCTTATCACTTTTGAGGAGAACTCTATTTCGATGGATCATGTTACTATCAATGAGCTTCAACAGGTAGTTTTTAAAATGCAAAAAGGGAAAACCCCAGGTCTTGATGGTTTTCCCATTGAGTTATACCAAGAGTTATGGGATATCTTTCATGTTGATTATTAAAGGTGGTGGAAGAAGCCAAGAAAGCCAAAGAAATTTTGAAGTTTATCAATAAAAATTATATTACTTTTATTCCAAAATCTCAAGAGGTTAATCATATCTCAACTCTTAGACCTATTTTTATATGTAATATTCTTATCAAAATCATTACTAAGATCATTGCAGAAATGTTGAAGCCTCTTTTGCATAAGATTATTTCTCCTAAACAATGGGGTTATGTGGAAGGACGTCAAATAGTAGATGACATAGTTCTTGCTCAGGAAGCCATCCATTCCATGGATATGCAAAAATCTCCTTCCATGTTCATTTGGTTAGACTTATACAAATCTTATGATAGAGTGGATTTGCACTTCCTTATTAAAGTTTTGAGGCAATTTCGTTTCTCTCAGGATTGGATGAATTGGATTATGGGATGTATCTTTTTAGTTTCCTACTTAGTTCTTATCAATGGCAGACCTTCTCAGTTGTTCCCAACTTCCAAAGGTATTAGGCAAGGTGACCCACTATCCCCTTATTTATTCATCATTCTTGTTGAATGCTTGAGTAGGACTATAACCAAAAAGAGAGAAAACAAAACCCTTGATGGAGTTACCATTTCTCATGGAGCTAGACCTATCTCTCATCTTCAATTTTTGATGACTCTACTCTTTTAGGTAAAGCTACAGTTAAGGAAGCTTCTAATATTATGCAAATAATTAGCTGTTTTTCGAAGGCTACTAGGCAATTTATCAATGAAGATAAATATAAAGTCATTTTCTTTCACTGCTCTACCAGACAGGAATCCATGGTCTTGGATAAATTAAGATATAATAATAACTCCCTTTAGATCACTTATTTAGGTATTCCCATCAATATTCAAAGGCAAAAAAAAAATATTGGAATTGGTTGTTGGAAAAAATCAAGAAGAAAATTGGAAAATGGACCAATAGGTGGCTTTCTTCTGGGGGTAGAATCACCTTGGCAAAATTAGGCCAAGTTATTCCTATTTATGTTTCTTCTATGTTGAATATCCCAAAGGCTATTCTTCATTAACTGGATCAAATTAGTCATTGGTTCCTCTGGATTGGTACTAAGGAGAAAAGAAAATGGACCTTGGTGAAATGAGAAACTTTGTCTTCCTAAGAATTAAGGGGGGTTAGGATTCTGATCTTCTATTAATAACAAAAAAACTTTAGCTACTAAATTATATTGGAGGATGTTGCATAACCCTAATGCTCTTTGGGCCAATAATCTCCGTGCTAAATATGCTGAGAACAAAAGTCCTGAAGACCTTGTTCGCTATCAATTGCCTACCAAAGGTTATCCCATTTTAGCAGTTCTTAAGACTGGTGAGGATTTGATAATTTTTTTTTATTTTGGATCATTCATAATGGTCAACAGGTAAATTTTTGGATATATTCTTGGGATGATCACAAGCCTTTGATAACTCAGTTTCTCGATTGGAGGCCTTGGATGGAGGAGCTTCACCAAGCTAATTGGATAAAGGTGGCTAATTACTGTTGGTACCATATTGGTAATTCAAAGGTTGGTAGATATTGGATCCCTATTGAGGACTGGTCCATTCAAATCCTAGAAAGGCAAAGACAAGCTATCCAAAGCATCCTTCATATGAGATCTCTCTCTTGGTCCCATGAAAAATATTGTTTTGGATGGAACAACACTACTAAGGGTGAGTATTTAGTTGCTCAAGGTTATTTGACCTTATTCCATAATAATCCCAACCAATCATATGACATTTTCTTAGTTGCGGGCTTAAAAGCTCATGCTTAAGGTGAGGTTATTTATTTGGATTTTATTGCATCAAAGGGTGCTTACTGGTGAGCATATTATGAAGCATGGTTTTCATGGCCCTTTTATATGTGAAATGTGTGAAGAGAATGTAGAAACTCTCAACCATATTTTTATTGAGTGTACTTTAGCCTCTAAGCTATGGAGGAGAATGGCCACTTTACTTGGCTTACAGTGGTCCAAATTTTTTACTTTTGAACAACTTTGGAGGGATTGGCCTAAACAAGAGGGTGTTGATCATTTTATTAGGCAGTTATTTTGGATGGGTTCTACCATTCTACTTTGGAATATCTGGAATGAAAGGAACAACCAAATTTTTAATCAAGATATGAAGGATATTCACTATATTTGGCAAAATACCATTGCCAACTTAGTTGAATCAGTCCAACAACTCCTTAATCACCCTCAAAACTCCCACCAAAGATGGGATCAAGTGACTCAAATATTGAAGATTAAATATTCTAAGGGTAACCAACTTAAAGGGAATATGAGTAATTGTAATATGGATAGGACAAGAAATTGACAACCTCCTCCTAAGGATTTTGGAAAAGTCAATATCGATGGAGCCTCTAGAGGGAACCTTGGAAAAGCTAGTGTGGGAGGAATTGGTAGACTTTCAGATGGCTCCCTAGTTTTTACTTTTACTAACAATTTGGGTATTCTTTCCAATAAACTTGTTGAGGGGTATGGTATCCTCAGAGGCCTTCAAGAGGCTACTAAGGTTGGATGGGAAAAGGTGCTAGTTGAGTATGACTCTCAACTCATGATTAATTTTTTTGAAGACTCCTTCTAAGAATCATAAGGTTGATTGGAGAATAAAAATAATTATTGAGAAGATTCAATTAATCCAGATGGGATTTTTGAAAGTTGATTACAATCATGTGGTCAGAGATCAAAACAAGAGTGTTGATGCTTTAGCTAATTGGACTTTGGACAAAGGTGGTCTTAGTTGCTATGGCCAACCTCCTAGATGGTGGGCTTCACAAATAAGGGAAGCTCTTCTTTCTATAATTTCTTTGGATGGCTCTAGTTTTGGAAGTAACTAGTTTCTTCTTGCTTTATTTTTGCTTCTCTTTGGTTCAGTCAGGGTATTTTAGCTCCCTAGTCAAAATTTTATTTCTTTTGTTTCCTCTGTTGATTCTTGCCTTAAAAGTATTTTGGTCTAGAAAGGTCATTGTTGTGTTCAATTTTTTTCTTTTTTCTTTTTTTGTTTAGTTTTTTGAGATGTAAGTTTTTTTTGTGTGTTTTGTGTTGTTTTTTGTTGTTCTTGTGTTTTTGTTGTTTTGTGTTATTTTGTTATTGTCCTTGTGTTTTTGTTGTTCATGTTATTGTGTTTCTGTATGTTTGTGTTAATTCGTGTTTTTATGTGTGAGTGTTTTCTATGTTTTTTATTTTTGTTTATTGTATGTTGTTGGTTGTTTTTTTTTTTAATTTTTTTAATTTTTTAGGTTTTGATTATTATTTTTGGTTATGCCTTTGTAGCGTTCTGTTGTTTTTGTCTTGTTTGTGTTTTTTTATGTTGTTCTTGTGTTTTTTCTATGTGGTTATGTTGTGTTTTTTTTTTATTGTGTGTGTGTTTGGTTGTGCTTTATCTTTTCGACACACTCAAGGAACATGTTTTTTATTTTATTTTATTATTTTTATTTATTAATTAATTAATTTTTTAATTATTATTGTGTGTTTGTTTGCTCCTTGAGTATGTCAAAGGTGGTAGGCCAAGTGCGAGCCCTAGGCAATTTTGGTGGAATAGATACCCCTGCCTCCTTGGGTCTTACCCGAAAGTGGCATCCTTTCTAGGATGTTTTCCACAAAAAAAAAAATTGCCTCCTAGCATCAATGTCTTGTATACTTGTAAAAAAATCTTCTTTCTATTTTTATCTTCCTTCTTGATCCTTTTACGCAATGTTTGAAATCTTATCACCATATTTGTCTTGAAGAAATCTCTTCCAAGGTTTCAAAATTGGACCTAAATTGAATGGTATTTTATCACACCAAGTATCCATCCAAATAGAAATTTTTTCTCTAGTTCCTTCGCACCACCCATATTTAACCTTTAATCATAAGATTAATAAATTTTTTAAACCATTTCAAAGAGCAGAACCATTTGGTAGAGAGAATGCAGTAAATATTAAACTTGGGTCATTGGGATCAACATACATACTTAGAAAAATTCTTGCCCATTGTCTTTGACTCTCTTTGTACAATCTCTAGATTACTTTTCCCCTAAGATCTAAGTTTGCATCTATAAGAACTCTTAAACCGAGACCTCCCCTAGTTTTATCATCACACACCTTGCTCCATTTCACCAAAGGAAATTTTCTTTTATCATGTAAACCTAACCATAAAAGGATCACATAATATAGACTAAACTTTTTACAAGTAATTTTGGCATATAATACAATAACATAATATATTGGAATGGTCTGTAATACTAACTGAAAGCATGAGATTCCGGAATAAAGAAAACAGTGTTCAGATGTAATAAAAATAGAACCAGATTTATACGTGAAATGACACGGATACAATCAAATTAAAAGAACAGGAGCACAACCCCTTTTATTAATAAGATTCCAGCCCGGTTACAATAAATCTCTTTAATGCAATATTCTCAGTTACACCGGATGAACGGTGATCTCTTTCCGCATGCCCACATTTGAAACGGACGGGCTGAGAGTGTTGCCGTCGCTGGTGTAAGTGAGTCTTCAGTTGCTGCTGTTCTTCCTACGTCCAAAGAAACAATCAACTGTTAGTAGCACCTGCGTAAGAAAACAGAACTTTTGACTTTAAAATCCATGAGAAATACATGTAAAGGTTGGTCAAATACGTGAATAAAACAGCTCTATGTAACCTCGCAACTTTCACGAAAAACAGCATACATAATCGAAAACAGCATATATCATGGAATCATAGACTGTTTTAATCATATTTGAAGGTAGCATGTATTCTGAAAGCATTAAAACTTGAACTGTGCTTCAATATACTTGAAAGATATATATTTTAAAACATAAACATAAGCTATTTTAAAACTCCTGTAGACAACATATATCGCTTTTAACCAAAGCATGCGAGGAAATGCGTAGGATGCCCCAAGCGGGCCGACCCGGTAAAGCTTGATCTCGGCGCCAACCCACTGGGAATGGGCCCGAAATCTCTAAAGCAAGAGTTGTCGTCGAATTGATGGATTAAGGTAATCCAATGCCGGAATTGCAAGTTCAGATGAATACAGTCGGATATTCAGTTTAACAGCACTTCGTTATGTTTCCAGAAAAATACTTCGTAACGTCCTTATTACGTATCGAGCCGGTTTTTTATAGAGGGTTCGGCCTCTGAGAACATTAATGTTCGAAACCCTAAATTCGTAGGCGCCGCTCGAATTTGATCCTTATCGGGCCATTATGGGACCTGGCTCGCACTGACAGATCGTAGTTATGAGGCGTGGCCTCGGATCGGATATTCTGCTAACACCGCTCGTCTAATTAATGTCCGCTGTAAAATCCGCCGTTTTACAGAGCCATGGGGTCTCTTCGAGAAGGGACACGTAGAGGTGCCACGTGGCGGTCGTTCCTTGGATGGTTGAATGCATGCTTTTGACTTTGGTGACGTGTCGGCTTGAGGCCCAAAGTGTCGCGATATCGCGACGCTTTGGGCCGGCTTTGGCTCGGGGCCCAAAGTGTCGCGATATCGCGACGCTTTGGGCCGGCTTTGGCTCGGGGCCCAAAGTGTCGCGATATCGCGACGCTTTGGGCCGGCTGTGTCGGGGCCCAAAGTGTCGCGATATCGCGACACTTTGGGCCCGCTTTGGGTCGGGGCCCAAAGTGTCGCGATATCGCGACACTTTGGGCCCGCTTGGTGTCGGGGCCCAAAGTGTCGCGATATCGCGACACTTTGGGCCGCTGGTCGGGGCCCAAAGTGTCGCGATATCGCGACACTTTGGGCCCGCTTGGTTTTTGACAAAAGGCTTGGCTTAAAGAAGGCTTTGAAGAAGGCTAAGAAGTTTGTTAAAGGCTCTAGAACGACCGACTTTGCTCTGCTCATTTTCCGATCTTCTAAACTGCTGTGCGAGTGGTTAAGACCACTATTTGACCTCTAAGGGCTGCCCTAAAAGCTGTGATATCAATGTGATCAATGTTTGTAATCACTTAATCGAAATGGTGCTGTTTTGGTGTCTACAGATGCCCCTTTTTGGGAAGCGCTGCGGGTGACGCAGTTCTTGAGCAAAAATATACGACCAAAGCACTAATGATTAGGGTTTCTTGGTAACCTAACCAACTTTTAATGCCCCAAGTATGGAAAGGGCATGCATTCTTGAATCCTTGCTTCTGACGAGCTAAGGAATTTGATTTCAAGTGTTAACCTGTTTTGGTGAGGTGTGACTTGAGCTTGGACATTGATCAGTCATGATTAGGCAAAGGGCGCAACCTTTTATCCACAGGGGAACCTTGTGTTCATGCTTCAGGAATGCCAAGTGTTTGATCGATTGTGATAATTGCTTGTTTGCTGCCCCAAGCGGGAGCGTGATTGTCTTTGTCAATGATTCTTTGAATGCATGTCATTGCCTTGATTGGGTGTGTGCTTGTTGATTGGTGACTAAGTGTGACTACCCCCTCAAGCGACGAATCGATGAGGGAATGACCTTCGTGAGAAAAGCGACGAGTCGCTTGACCCAAGATGACTTAGGTTAGGGTGGCTTTAGATGTTTTTCCATTTGAGCACGTGCAATTTCCCGACATTTGGACCTATTTTTGGTGGGTGTTAACCCTTTTGGTGATGCCATAATGGGGTGAAATCATCAAAAACCCGTCTTCCCGTGGAGCGGTCCAGCTATGATAGCCTTCTTAGGAAAGTAGGAGAATGAGAATTTGAGCCCCGACATCGATTTTCTATGCCAAGAGGTTGAGTGCAAGAGCACTCGTGTCCGGCAATGCTTATTGCTTCTTTTTGTGTTGCATTTTTGTGATGTTTTTGTTGTTTTGATTTTCTTTCTTTACGTATATGTCATGATTTTATGCACAATGATTGATGTTGGTGGATGCATGCTACTTGATATGGATGGATGCATATGGTATGATAATTACCAATGTTGTATGTTGATTTAGTTTGATGGATGCATGATGAATGCAAATGCATGTGATATGCAAAAATGAAATGGATGTATGGACTTGGTGAGAGTTGGTTATGGCACCATAGACTGTTTTAGATCTCCATTATTTTGCTATGTACAAATGTGGTGTTTCTTCTTTTTGTATTTTCTGATGGTATTGCAAGGATGAAAAGTAGCGCAATTGGTTTAGAAATGTAGCTAAGGTTTTCTGAGACTCAGACAGTTTTAACTCACTAGCCATGATTGTACTTTATCTTACAAGACTTTTGAACAAGGTATGAATCGGACTTGTTTTTGACCAAGTTATTTCACATCCCTGTGTGTGCAATTGAGTTCATTTATGTGGTATTTGTCAGGATACCGCCAGTGCCGAATGGGCTTTCAACCGAACCTGTACTGAGGATCACCTAATTAGCTCCACTAACTCCTTTGTTGTATGTAGTTAGATTAATCTACGGTGTTCTCCAGGATACCATAAGCTAGCTCATCCACATGCAAACATTGATCTGTACACAAGTTAATGTGACAGATATATCGTCATGCGAGAAGTTTACCGCCAGTGACCGATAGGCTATCAACCAAACCGATACTGAGGCTTGCCTCATGACCTGTCAGAATGCTGAGAGTTCCAGGGATTCAAGGTCAACTCCCTTCTTTTTTTCAATTGTATTGGGATACTTGCTCGTTATAGTGATAATAATCATTGTTTATTTTGATTTGTTTTTCTTTTCTCTTGAGCAAGGGATATGGAGTGACGATAATCACTATTCTTTGTGCTTTTTGAGATGTGCACTGTAGGGTGTCAAATTTTGAAGTTTTGACATTTTGCAAATTTTTGACGTTTTGCAACTTTGGGATTCTTAGGGAATTGGGTAGGGAGGATGCTTGTCCTTTTGCCAACTCTCGGCATTCTTGGGGTCATTCGCACGGGGGATGAGCAAGATAACCGTTTCGCTTATGGTAACCTGGATTCATCGTGCGGGTTTCATCCTTCGTTCACACAACTCGGGAATTTTTATGTGTTTTAATTTGTGTTGGGATGTTACGTAACAAGGTGTATTGCAAGTGCAACTCTACCTTCGTAAAATCTGTTTGACTTGATACATTTCATTGCTAAAGAGCAAAATGATGACTGGATCACGAAAAACTCTTGATACATTAAGAGACCACTGACTCTAGTGTGGTAAAATGAATGGTGTTTTTGCTGTTTTTGTAAAATGGAACAGTGTGGAACAAGATGGACTAGTAGAACCATGATAGCCTATGGTGCCGTTGACCTATACGACCATGAATATGCAATGTATGGATGCAATGCTTGGATGCAGCTATGTATTTTTGTATTTTTGATGGATTGATTTTGGTGAATATGAAGATGAATTGCGAGAAGAATTCTCTATTTGATGAATTTGAATATGCCTAGAAATGAGATGCAAATTTTTGTTGTTTTTGGTGATTTTTGTTGTTTTTGAATTTTCATGATTTTTGACCAAGTGATTGTGGAAATCCTTGGAGCATTTTTGGGATTGACCAAGCGATTGCAAGAATCCTTGGAGCCTTTGGGATTGACCAAGCGATTGTGATAATCCTTGGAGCATTTTGGGATTGACCAAGCGATTGCAAGAATCCTTGGAGCCTTTTGGGTGACCAAGCGATTGCAAGAATCCTTGGAGCCTTTGGGATTGACCAAGCGATTGTGATAATCCTTGGAGCATTTGGGATTTGACCAAGCGATTGTGATAATCCTTGGAGCTTTTGGGATTTGACCAAGCGATTGTGATAATCCTTGGAGCATTTTTGGGATGACCAAGCGATTGTGATAATCCTTGGAGCATTTTGGGTTGACCAAGAGATTGCGATAATCCTTGGAGCTTTTGGGGTGACCAAGAGATTGCGATAATCCTTGGAGCTTTTGGGGTGACCAAGAGATTGCGATAATCCTTGGAGCTTTTGGGGTGACCAAGAGATTGCGATAATCCTTGGAGCTTTTGGGATTGACCAAGAGATTGCGATAATCCTTGGAGCTTTTGGGGTGACCAAGAGATTGCGATAATCCTTGGAGCTTTTGGGCTTGACCAAAGGGTTGATGGACACCTTTGGAGCATTTGGTGTAATCCACTTGCTCTTCCAGGGAATAGAGGTACCCCCAGCTTGACAATCTTTGTGCACCGGATCTGGCTCTGTAGGAATTGGCACGAATGGATCGGCCTTATGCACGGATAGGAAGACAGGGTCTGCCTTCGACACTGATGGTGCTATGATATCTCTGGGTGGAAGTTGCTCGCGACCTTCCCCAAGGAGTGGGATGGACATGTGATGCTGGTAGGCTGGGTCTATGCGCCACTCATGCCCTAGTATTATGTTTATCATTTGACATGCTTCATCGATATTTACGGGATGTCGATGTTGCCGTATGTGATTGCTTTGAGCTATCTCTGTTTCATCCTCACCTTCGGACAATGTGTATAGCTCATCAGAATCTGGAGATTCTGAGATATGGAGGACTGTATCATCAGGTAGCCCTACAACCAGGGGTTGATCCTCTTCGAAAAGAGCCTCATGTAAGTTGGGCATTGGGAGCTCCAAAATCTTGGTCTCTAGCGACTCTAAGTGCTCCAATGTTTTGCATGTATCAGGGATTTGAGCTCCTCCTCTTTGGTTTGTTCTTGTTGAGGAACTTGGGGACCTATGGAGGGGTAGCTGAATAGCACCCCTATGTCTTGGTGGGGCTGTTCATCCCACTCTTCTTCTTGTTTTGATTCCTCAGAAGCTTCGAACAATGTGTATAGCTCATCAGGATCTATAGATTCTAAGATATGGAGGACTGCATCATCAGTGAGTACAGTTAGAGGTTGATCCTCTTCGAAAAGAGCCTCATGTAAGTTGGGCCTTGGGAGCTCCAAAATCTTGGTCTCCACCAACTCTAAGTGCTCTAGCTCTTTGCATAGATCGGGAGATTTGAGCTCCTCCGCTTTGATTGGTTCGTGTTGAGAAACTGGGGACCTATGGAGGGGTAGCTGAATAGCACCCCCATGTCTTGGTAGGGCAGTTCATCCAGCTCTTCTCTTTGCTCTGATTCCTCAGAGGCTTCTTGGTGACTTTCTAAGGGTGGCCCATAAACCTGAGTGGGTTCCTGAGGAAGGCACTCGTCATTGTTTATAGGAGTAGCCTCCTGCTCATGTCTAGGAGGCATTGGGGGTGATGCTTGATAAGGTCGCGGAGACTCGTCTCGCACTTGGGGGTTGTGCTCCTCATCACTGTTGTGCTCTTTGGATGCAAGGGGTTGGCGCCTTCTCAGGTAGTTTATAGCGCAACTTATCCGCTTTGCGCTGCATGTATAAGTTTTCTAACTCCTGGCGACCTTGTTCAACCTGCGTTATTTGAGCTTGGCGGACGACTTTTCTGGCGACTGTCGGGTCGATGTGGTCTACCCTATTTTGCTCAAGAGGTTCGGATTTGTGCCTCTCATAATGTTTTGTCTTATGTGTGTGAGGGGTTGGAGTCCGTTCTCGCATAGTGTGTTGGAACAACTCATCCTTCTAGCGCTGAAGGCGCTCTTCGTTAATATGGTACAGTTTCGCTAACGATAGTCGGTCTCGCTCACGTTGCGTGAGTTGCACCCGACGTGCGAAATGCTTGACAGGCTCTAAGATAGTTGGTCTTGTCGCCTCATGTGTAGAAGGCCTAGATGCCTCTCTGACATATCTATCTTGGTCGTAGTGATCCAAGATCTCTAGAGGCCATCTCTCTCTGATGGGGGTAGCGGCATTTATCTGAGGCGCTGGCCTCAGAGTGTGACCATGATATCTAGCAGGTGCGAAGGCGTATTGCTCCCGCGATGTGTATTGTTTTTGAGGAAGGTAGGAATCTTCCTCATGCTCTCTTTCATAAGTGAGCACGATTTGGCGGACGGAGTTGGCTTGGCCTGCCTGAGGAGCCTTGTGCTCTGAATTTGTCCTTGTAGTCCTGACAACTGGAGGGGTTGAAGGAGGGATAGTGTAACCATGTGGTTCCTCCCGTCGAACCCTAGGTTGACTCAGCGCTTCATCGCGCGGTGACCGCTCATAACGAGCATCTAAGGTAGCTCTCCTATGGATGTACCCCTCATGGGAGGATGTGTGTTGAGTGCTATGTTGAACAGGAGTGCTCCTAGAAGGGGTACCCCCATAGTCCTTATCTGTTAAGGTGTGGAGGGGACCGCCTTGTGTGTCAGGCCGCCAAGGTGGTATGACCAAATCCTTGGGGTTAAAGCGAAGGTGACTGGCGCCCTCCCTTTGTGCACCTTCCACAGCTTCCGCCCTTGATTGGGCTTGGCTACGGGTGTACACCATTGTGTTGCTTCTCTACTATCTAAGCAGATTTTATCTCGTTTATGATGATTTGTCTTTTTGTGCACACTAAGCAGAAATGAACACACACATACGCAAAACCGTGATTATCTCTTTTAAGGATTGATAGTGTGTCCTAAACTGGTTTAGTGCATTTTGATGTTTTGTTTTGTGTTTGCAATTTTGGAAGAACGTTTAAATGCATAATGTTGGCTCATATGACTCCCATAAATGGTCGCCCCTTCAATATACCATTGCCGGACCGATATACCAACCTCTCTATATACCCGCCCTTACGTGAGGGAGACTATAGGTACGTGAGAGCAGATGGTACGTGGAACATAGGCGGTACGGAAGGGGAATCGCTCTGTTTATGACACCTACCATAGAAGACTTATCCTCGCGTGCATGGGAATCACCCCAGCAACACTCGGTCGGCTTTCGTCGGGATTTACGTCTAGCAACGATCGCGATCGAGGTAATGGATGCAATATCTCAAGCCAAAGTGATAATGGAATCCACCTTTGGTCTTGCTCAAGGGTTGGGGTTTTACGACCAACGCCTTGGTTTAAAGTACCACGTGGTGTGTGGGATTCATTTTACTTTGCAAATTTGAAACAAGCAACTGAAAAAGAAATCTTTCCCTATGCCAGACAGATAATACTAACTGAAAACAGCAAGTAAAAATTGCAAAGAAATTTTCTACCTTTCTTTAAATTTTTTTTTTTTTTTTTAGATGAATAATTACGCAGATAACTACATAATTAAATAAAGCAAGAAAAATCTTTAA
Source organism: Wollemia nobilis (assembly GCA_028583015.1). NCBI lineage: Eukaryota > Viridiplantae > Streptophyta > Pinopsida > Araucariales > Araucariaceae > Wollemia > Wollemia nobilis. The sequence continues at coordinate 2,734,226 of JAQPPZ010000755.1, read as the reverse complement.
GAAAAATTTCTCTACCTTATTTTAATAATTAAAAAGATTTAATTATTAAATGAATAATTACGCAGATAACTACATAATTAAATAAAGCAAGAAAATTTTAAGAAAAATTTCTCTACCTTTTTTTAATAAAAAAAAAAAAAAATGAAGCTACATAATTAAATAAAGCAAAAAATTAAGAAAAATTTCTCTACCTTATTGTAATAATTAAAAGAAATTAAAATGTCAATAAATGAAATAACCCGAAACTTCGCAACAGAAAATGATATGGACGGCTAGAATCGTTACCTCCTTTCTGCCCGAAATTGCTGTTTCTGACCTCCGGTTAAAAAGAAGTACATGTTAAGCACAAGACACAACAAGTTTAATTAACTTCTGTGATTTTTAAAAATATGGGAACCGGTCCCACCGTGATCGCCACTGAAAGCATGAGATTCCGGAATAAAGAAAACAGTGTTCAGATGTAATAAAAATAGAACCGATTTATACGTGAAATGACACGGATACAATCAAATTAAAAGAACAGGAGCACAACCCCTTTTATTAATAAGATTCCAGCCCGGTTACAATAAATCTCTTTAATGCAATATTCTCAGTTACACCGGATGAACGGTGATCTCTTTCCGCATGCCCACATTTGAAACGGACGGGCTGAGAGTGTTGCCGTCACTGGTGTAAGTGAGTCTTCGATTCTGTCTTTGTTCTTCCTACGTCCAAAGAAACAATCAACCGTTAGTAGCACTCGCGTAAGAAAACAGAACTTTTGACTTTAAAATCCATGAGAAATACATGTAAAGGTTGGTCAAATACGTGAATAAAACAGCTCTATGTAACCTCGCAACTTTCACGGAAAACAACATACATAATCGAAAACAGCATATATCATGGAATCATAGACTGTTTTAATCATATTTGAAGGTAGCATGTATTCTGAAAGCATTAAAACTTGAACTGTGCTTCAATATACTTGAAAGATATATATTTTAAAACATAAACATAAGCTATTTTAAAACTCCTGTAGACAACATATATCGCTTTTAACCAAAGCATGCGAGGAAATGCGTAGGATGCCCCAAGCGGGCCGACCCGGTAAAGCTTGATCTCGGCGCCAACCCACCGGGAATGGGCCCGAAATCTCTAAAGCAAGAGTTGTCGTCGAATTGATGGATTAAGGTAATCCAATGCCGGAATTGCAAGTTCAGATGAATACAGTCGGATATTCAGTTTAACGACACTTCGTTATGTTTCCAGAAAAATACTTCGTAACGTCTTATTACGTATCGAGCCGGTTTTTTATAGAGGGTTCGGCCTCTGGGAACATTAATGTTCGAAACCCTAAATTCGTAGGCGCCGCTCGAATTTGATCCTTATCGGGCCATTATGGGACATGGCTCGCACTGACAGATCGCAGTTATGAGGCGTGGCCTCGGATCGGATATTCTGCTAACACCGCTCGTCTAATTAATGTCCGCTGTAAAATCCGTCGTTTTACAGAGCCATGGGGTCTCTTCGAGAAGGGACACGTAGAGGTGCCACGTGGCGGTCGTTCCTTGGATGGTTGAATGCATGCTTTTGACTTTGGTGACGTGTCGGCTCGGGGCCCAAAGTGTCGCGATATCGCGACGCTTTGGGCCGGCTTTGGCTCGGGGCCCAAAGTGTCGCGATATCGCGACGCTTTGGGCCGGCTTTGTGTCGGGGCCCAAAGTGTCGCGATATGACGCTTTGGGGAGGGATATGCTTTGGGCGGGGTGGGTCGGGGCCCAAAGTGTCGCGATATCGCGACACTTTGGGCCGCTGGTCGGGGCCCAAAGTGTCGCGATATCGCGACACTTTGGGCCCGCTTGGTCGGGGCCCAAAGTGTCGCGATATCGCGACACTTTGGGCCCGCTTTGGGTCGGGGCCCAAAGTGTCGCGATATCGCGACACTTTGGGCCCGCTTGGTTTTTGACAAAAGGCTTGGCTTAAAGAAGGCTTTGAAGAAGGCTAAGAAGTTTGTTAAAGGCTCTAGAACGACCGACTTTGCTCTGCTCATTTTTCGATCTTTTGAACTGCTGTGCGAGTGGTTAAGACCACTATTTGACCTCTAAGGGCTGCCCTAAAAGCTGTGATATCAATGTGATCAATGTTTGTAATCACTTAATCGAAATGGTGCTGTTTTGGTGTCTACACTAACTTAATTAACTGCACTCTTCTTGTTAACAATAACCATCTACCTTTCCAAGCTAGAAGTTTATTCTAGACTAAACTAATGACTAGATTCCATAATTCTATTTTCTTTCTTACCTAAAATAAAGGCATCCATTTGAAGTACCTGCAAATTCTTGCTTTGATATTAGTTGGAGTGTTAGGGAATTAAATTTTTTAATTTTGTCCTATTAAATTTTTGCCCTTAAGCTCTTTTGTATTCCTTTAAAAATTTATTCAAAGAATTGGCCTCATCTAATCTCCCCTTCCAAAAAGGATTGTATCATATACAAACTTTTGATGGTGATGTTGTCAATGTTTTTTTTTTTGATAATTATGTGTTTGTATTTATAGCGGGTTTTAACAAGGATCCCAAAACCTGATTACATAAGCAATGGGCCTAGGGCATCAATCCCTTGAAACTGAACACCAAAAGCAAATCCCGCCAGCTGATAACAAGTAAGCATGAAACAATCCCTCTCGGCGGGAAACAAACAAATAAGAAAAAAAGTAGTTTTGGAGATCCCGCTCAACGGGGAGTAGCCAAAAACCACCATCGAGAAGATCCCGCCCAGCAGGAAGTAAAGAAAAACCGTTACAATAAAATCTCGCCTCGCGGGAAGCAGTCAAAACCACCACAAACAGTCCCGCATAGCGAAAAGCAACAGGGAAATCCCGCCATCCGGGAAACCAGCAGAAAAGAAAGGATCCCGCCTCACGGGAAAACCGACGGATTTGGCGGATCCCGCCCTATGGAGAAACCATCCCGCCCACCGGGAAAACATTCAGTTCAACGAGAGCCATCCTGTAGGAAGTTGACAGCCAGCACAGAGAGGATCCAGTCCATCAGGAAGTGACCAGAGAGTTGCACCACAAGGAACCCGCCCCGGGAAAACAGAAGAGGATCCCAGCAGCAGGGACCAAGAATCTCGTCCAAGCACAGAGCCCGTCGAGGATTCACAAGAAAAAGGGGGAAGCTATCCAAACCCTAAACCGTCACCTCCACCGCATCGAGAAACGTAGGGGACCAGATCCACGCGAATCACCTACAAAAAACCCCAGGGGGAAGCCTGAGGGAAAAAGGGAAGGGATCCCCGGGAAGCACCAGTCCGAAAAAACAACCAAGGAAACCCTAGCCGGTCGGGAGGGGCACAGATAGTGGAGAAGGATCTCCCCCCAGGAGATCATCTGCAAACAACCACTCCCCGGGAGGGATGACCTGGGTTGAGCCAGGGACTGGGCAGAAACCAGGAGCCATGGGAGGGGGAGCAGGGGAGGGACCAGAGCCCTCCCCTCTCAACCCTCGTGATGTTGTCGATGTTATTACTAACCTTAAGTCCACTTATAAGCCCATCTTTGTAAGCATTTTTTAAGTTCCTATTCAAAATATTTGCCATAATAATGAACAAATAAGGAGATAAAAGATATCCTTGTCTAAGGTCTCTCTTGGCTTTAAATTATTATGTTACTAACCCATTGACCAACATTGAATAAGAAAGTGTAGAGACACAAGCTTTAATCCATCTAACCCATTTCTTCTTGAATCCAAACTTTTTTAAAATTGCAAAAAGAAAATTCCATTTAACCCTGTTATAGGCTTTACTCATATCAAGTTTTAAGATCATTGCTTTCTCTTTTCTTGAAGCTACTAAATGTATAACTTCATGAGCTACTATGATCCCATCTAGAATTTGTCTCCCTTTCACAAATCCTCCTTGCTTTTATAAAATAATTTTGTGTAACAATGCCCTTAATCGTTTTGCCATCACTTTAGAGATAATTTTATATATCATATTACATAGGCTTATGGGTCTAAAAAAATCAAACAATTAAACATCCTTCTTTTTTAGAATTAGGGTAAGATATGTTGCATTTATTTTATAAGGTATGTATCTTTTACCCTAGACTATTCCACTACCACCAATAAAGAATCCTCCAGTCTATCCAAATTATGTTGGTAAAAAGTTGCAGAGAGCCCATCTAGATTTATCCTTATTAAAAAAAAAAGAGCTAAATGAACTTATTCTAGAGTAATAGGCTCCATTAGTTTCCTATTATCTTCATTTGTTATAACTGAAGGAACATCTTGAAGAAATTTATTGTTAAGAAACTCAATCTCCTCCGATCCTAGAATATTCTAATAAAAACACTTTACCTCTTTTCTAATTTCACTATGATCTTCAATCCAAACCCCTTCTATTGATTTAATTCTACTAATTTTGGATGTTGATCTCTGTACTATAGCCATCCTATGAAAAAAAATTATATTTTTATCTCCTTTTAACCATGTTTGTCTTGATTTTAATCTCCATAATTTCTCTTCCTTGCTCAAAATATTATGATATTCACTAAGGAATTCCCTTTCCTCTAAGCTTGAATTATTATAATCACCTTTTTAGAATTTTGAATGTTTATCTTTTATGTACTTGTTCCAATATTTTAATCTAGATGTCATAAATTTAATTTGATTTGAAAGAGCATACAACCCACCATTACCTAAAGAATTCTATGTTTGAGCTATCACATCAATAAATTGAGGATGGTCTCCCCATATATGCTCATATTTAAAATATGATCTTTTTTGAATTCACTTACCACCATTTTGACCAATGATTTGAACCAATACTTTTTTAGGTATTAATTTTAGCACAAGTTCCCTCATCTACCAATGACCATAGAGTATGCATCTATCTAATTTTTCTACTATTAGGTTCTAGCCTCTCCTATTTTTGGTCCAAGTATAGTTGTCTTCTTCAAACTCAACCTCCCATAGATTATTATTTTGAATAAAAGCTAAGAAATCTCTCATACTTTGGATTAATTTTTCATCCAACTTGGTTATGAAATTAAAATCTCCTATGATTATGAATCTTGTTTCTTGGTATTTAATTCTCATATAGGCTTCAATCCCACTCCAAACTTCTAATCTACCTGACTGAGTTGTAGGTCCATAGACATTGATAAGGATGAAATGATAATCTACAAAGTAGCAAGTGATTGAAGAGGCTATCCAATACCTAGTTTTATGAATGATTGCATAGGAGGTTCTAGAAGGATTGCAACAAGTTAAAATTCCCCCTATCTCTCCTTTAGAATCAATAACATCCCATTCACATCTTGCCCATAATACTTTCATAGTTTTTGAAACTTCTTCTTTTGTCATTTTAGTTTCCTAGATACAAAGAATACTAAGCTTATTACTTAAACATAGTTCCCTAATACACCCTACTTTGAGGGGGCATTAGCGCTCCTTATATTCCATGAGATGACAATCACGTCTCATTAGGGTTTTTTGTCCCCACTTGTGTATTATCAATATTATTTTATTGTTTGGTAAAGAGAAGTTCAACCAACTTAGTTTGTGTTCCTTTCTCTATGTTTACTCTTGCTTCCCTGGATCTTGCTTGATAATTTGAGGGGTTTCCTCTTTTTTCCTTGCCTATATCAAGATTAGGTCTTATTATTCTATTCTTCAATATTATTTCACAATTTTTTCATCATATTTATCCTCTCTTGGCTCTATTACAAAAGCTTTTGACCTATCTTGCTCATTTTCTGGTATTTCTTTATTAATGACAGAGGTATTAAATTCTAAAATTGCATTTTATTTATCATTTTTTCTCTTGAATGGTGCATGGTACTTCAAGAGAGTCTTCAAAATATAATGATATACATTCCTTAGGTTCATCAAGAATGTTCTTCCTTAAATCAAAATCATACTAAATAGATGGTTCATTCTTAATATGTTGAAATTTTTGTACTATGTCCTATGAGTTTTGATCTACTTTTTCTTCATAGGCTAAAGCCTTGAAATAGTTGGTATATCTTCCAATATACTTCCTTACTGGTCTCCACTATTTATTTTCTTTCATTTTTTAGATCTATTTTTTAGAAGTTGAAAACCATCTTCATCCATAACCATTTGTAAGTTTCTCTTGTAGTTTTCTACATATGATTATGTTGGGCTCTTTTTAGGGCATGATCTCTCAATATGCCCCATCTAATGATATATTATACATCTAACATATATGTTTTCCTAATATATAGTTTGGATCCACATATTATCCCCATACTTAATAATGATTGATTCTGTAAAAGCTTTACTTATATCAATCATGACCAATATATGAGCATAAATAGCCAAGAATCCATCTTTTGTTGTATCTAAAATCTCAAGGAATTATCATAGAATGTTGCATTTTTCCCTGAAGGTATCTATTTCCTAAAATTCAATGGGTAAACCAAACATCCTAACCTATACTGATACTAGGGATACTTTTACATTTTCAAGTGAAAAGCCTTCATACCAGCGGGTAAGGAAGAGTCTAGCTCTTCCCATAAACCAAGGACCCCGTTTAGGTTTTTTTCTCTTTCTTCCCTAGAAAAAAAATGGTTAGGAAGAAACATTTGGGAAGAAATTATAGAATCACTCCTGAAGACTTCCAACTCCTATAAATCCATTTTCTTAATGCTAAAGCCCATGGCCAATACCCATTAAATTTACCAAAAATCACCCTATCTTGGAGCAACGAGGATCTCTTTGAGGTGTGCTCACTAACCTCTACTACTAGAGATGATTCTAAGGATTTAAATATAAATGGATCCATGGAAAAGAAACTAAAACTCAAAATCTATTGAAATTGATCTCAATGTCCTATAGAAAATATAATATTTGATAAAAAATTTATAATAATTTGCATGCAAAATTTCTAAGATAAAGAAAGGGAAAAATAGACTTAGCCAAAAAATTCTATGTCTAGATAGAATATCTTGCTTCATTGAAGTCCTAGCCCTTCATTTCTCTTCCCATCATCCAAACCCTAGCTGATAAATATTTGCAATTTTGTTTTTTGCGACTTGAAAAATTGTCACTGCCCTTGTTCCATATGGTTGACTTCACAGGGTCGTATCTCCCTTAATATTGCTTGGATTATTTTATATGACCACTCATTTTAAATCTATTCAAATTCTGCACAAGGTGTTCCAAGAATAAGCTAAATTGGATAACCCTTTGTGAAGATATGGCTCCTAAAATATGAGATATTTATAAAAATAAACCCAATCCTTCATGAAGCTCTAGGCAAACCCCTTGGGTTGGATTAATTGTTATGGTTAGCTTAATATTGGTTTATTTCAATGATTGATGTAAAATTGGTGATTCAATTCTTGGTATCTACATTTAACCCCTTTTTGATGCATTTAAAATTTTAATAAATGTGTCAAAAATAGTTGTAAATGCTTTCATTTTTTAGAGAATCATAATGACTAGGCTTTGATTAATCAAGAAAGGACAAAATATATGAAGAAATTATTTAGTGAAAGCAAAAAAAAACTCAAGCTTTTACTGGATAATTTTCTTTTTATGGCTGACGAAGGGTTTTTAAACTAGATTTTTACCCCTAGCCTGGGTGCCCCTCAAGTTTTTAAGGGACAAATTGTGTTCATGAAGGAACTCAAATAGGTTGCATGAGAGACGAATGGAAGAAAATTTGATTAAATTCAGGGTAAAAATGCATAAAGGTAAATATTATTTTCACCATGGAGGAGAGATAGAAAGAGCTATGGAGAAAAAGCCAAGATTTACGGAATGACACAACCGAGACGTCCAATCCATAAGCTGGATAAAGTACAAGGAGTAGGTCGAGGTGGGGCCTTGATAGAGGTATGGGCTTTTTTTATTTGTTACTTTTATCATTTTTTATCTTTTTTATTTCAAGATATTAAGGTTGGAGTATTTTTCCCATGGGTATGAATATACCATCTCAAATACGTTAGGAATGTGGCATATTTATAATTTTTATGAGCCAATAGATTTACCTTTTTTTGATGAATTTGTCACTTGACAAATTTGCTCTTAGTTTACGTATTCGCTAAAAATTTAAAGTTTTTTTTAAATGTTGATTTATTTTTTATATTTATTATTATTTTTCTTGGCAATAGGTGTTAGATGTATTAGATTGTAGTGAGCAATGATCTTACACTTAATGACCTACAGTGGCAACTATGACATCAACAAATCAAGATGTGTTAGATGTGGTGGGTCTAGTGCACCTAGCAATAATACCTACTATTGAGCTGGACCACACCCTTTTGACTACTCTAGTAGATCAATGGCATTTAGAGTGTGGTACATTCCTATTACTAAATTAAGATATGATGATGACGTTGGAGGATGTGTGAATGATCCTATGAGTACCTATTTGAGGCATTGATATATAAATGAGCTATAATTAAGATCATGCCATATATAGGTTGACTTGTGGATGTCATTTTGATTTGATATGCTATATCATTAATATAAATGCCATATTCTAGATAAGATTACTAGATCGATTAAAGCATTGCTATGCATTGTGGTTTTAGGCTTCTTGGTTGGAGATACTAGCAAGAGGTTGATGCACTAGGATTGTTTGATATCATTGCTAATATTAGAGATGACCATGTATGATTTTCCTAGGGATCATTTATCTTGTATAGGCTCTATCAAATTCTCCATATTGTGGCCTACAAGAAGGGGAATAGCCTAGTTTGTTGCACCCTTCTACATATCTAGGCATAAGATCACATAATTATCAAGAAACCTATCAGGTTACTTGTAGTTTTGATAGATCTAGATGTACCTACAGGTTTTATATGGGATAATTTCCATGATATAGGCAAAAGAGCCTTTATGGGAGTTATGATGGAATCTCAAAGGGTGATTGACGACCTCCAACATAACAAAATAGTTTGGCACCCCTAGAGGGCTCATGTGGGGTGGGCTGAGGACGGTGTCAAGTTAGCTAGGATGTGGAGGATTAGATGGCTATGAGGACTACATGGAGAGTTTGAACTCTATTGTCCTGATAGGATTTAGAGGTAGTTTGTCTTGGTTTAGGGAATCCCTATCCTAGGGCAGTAGAGGTTCTAGCTGGTCATTCGGGAGAGATAAATAGGCTTCGATGACCTTCTTGATCCTAAAAGTTTTGTTGAGAAGGATGTGGATGATCCTTCTACTATGGATTTTGTTTTAGATGATATGGGGGTTGCTCTAGGGTACCTTTAGTGATACCAATTTTTTTTATCTTGTAGGGATCACACCAATTGTTAGGAAACCTAGATGGGCCCTAGATTAAGTAGGATGGCTTGTCATCATGTCTATATGACACATGATTGATTACAATGGAGACCAAGGTATGGATTGGTGTCATCTCAAGTATTGATTGTGTCTCCTTTGGCTACAACTCATGATGTCAAGGCAAGGACTAGTAGGACCACTAAGGAGGTATCCCAAATAGAGAGAGGCAATGATGAGGAGGATTGAGTTGCTACAAGGGAAATTGGTACAATCATTAGTAGAGAAATATCAAGCCATTTTGGAGAGATATTAGGTTCAATTAGAGAGAAAGCAAATGTGAACTGAGTGAGATGACACTCTAGCCGAAGTGGCTACAATCAGGTTTAAGAGTAGTAGTATAGCTATTAAAGGTTTTTTTGATCAGATAGCTATCCTATAGGCTTAGTATACTATAGAGGTGGTGAGGAGCACCCACTACAAGTCGATGTATTACGTAGTTATTCCCTCAGAGTTGAGGTAGCCATCTCTTTTGAGGACTAGATCTTGTTCTTGCTCTAGGATGAAATCAATGATGCGACTATCACAACAGTCAGTCCAATTTACTTTTTGACCAGTTGAGGGTGGGTCAAAGACCTAGAGCTAGCTATGTGATACTTTTGGCAATTTGGTTTTGTGAGTGGTGCGAGAGCATCAAATTTATATGATATGCTTTAGCCAGTTGACATGATCTAAGTGTACTAATTTTGGTAGATTGTGGTACACCAGATTAATATGATATATACATTGGCGAGGTGTGACCTGGTTTCCAAGCCCAGGGGTGAGCGGTTCAACTTGCCTCTCCCCTTCCCTTCCTAGTCCTATAAAGGGTCGCATGTTGGGGACACAGATTGCTTGTGACACCTAATCTATGCCTAAAAGATGTTGCCTTCATGCCATTCCACCATATAATATATATATATATATATATATATATATATATATATATATATATCGATTATTTATTGGTTCATGATTGTGTTTGTGTGATGTTGAATTGTTATAAAAATTTGTCTAAATTGAATGAATAAGAAAACTAATAGCATGATGCATTGATGATGTTAGATGATTGATATTGTATGTCTGGATTTAGAAAAATTTGATGTTAGAGTTGTTTTAGAATTTTTACACAATTAATTTTGGTTTTGAAAAATTCACACATTTAAAAGCATGATAGAAAATTGACACAATTTCACAAGCAAATTTATTGTCAATTGATAATTTTAAAAGATAGGTATGATATGGTGCATGTTAGTTGATGAAGAGATGTAAAGTTGATTGAAAGAAGAGTAAATATGTGAAACTAGGATTTGTGAGGAATTCTAAGTAACCACATTGATATTATGGTCAAATTTCAAAATAAAATCACTAAAATTTGAAGATGACTTAATTCTCAAATTTTGAGATGGGATTCATGTTAAATGATGTTAAAAAATATTATTGGTGTGGTTTGTCATGGGTTAGAAGAGGAAGAAGGATTTTTCACAAATTTGTTTTATTTGTGAAAAAGTAAGGGTTGGGAACCAACATCTAATCATGAGTGAATATGAAAGTGTTTTCAACTATATTGTATATATATATATATATATATATATATATAATTTGAAAGGCTAATTTAATAGCACCTTGCAAATTAATTTTATGTCATCAATAGACCCTAAGCGGTGGCCTCTTAGCCTAATAACTGGACAAGTGCTTAGTTGACTACGATTGATAGTGTTTTTAGGTAGTCCATGCCATAGGATAATTTATGTCCTATAAAATATTTTACTACTAAGCGGTGGCTCTTCTAGCCTGATTAATAGACAAGCACTTAGATAAATTATTACATTGTGTAGGCAGTTAATGCCCTTTTTGATGTTTGGACAATCAATGTCTTGATATGGTACAATGCTTGTGGATAGTTAATATCCATATGATATGATGCTAAGGACAATCAATGTCTATATAATACAATGCTAGGGATATTTAATGTCCATATGATACATGTTATGGTACTTTTGCTTTCTTGGATAGTCTATGTCCATATGATACATTGCTAAGGATAGTCAATGCCCATATGATATGGTGCCTTTATTTTTGTTAGATTAGGATAATTTATGTCCTTATTGCTAGAATTTTTAATGCCCCTAGTTTTAGGGTTTATTTAGATGATTAGTGATTGATAGGATGTTTAATAGGAGATCTTGCCATCAGTAATATTGACATCATAGGACTTTTATCATTTAGCATGCTTTTTGGACTATGTTGATCTTTTATGGAGGTGAATTGATCTTGTCCATCCTTCCATAAATTGATAGGATACAAATGTCTTAAGTTTCATTGCTTTAGGCCTTTATTAGGGCTCTTAAGGAAATGAAGTATGCCTCATTCATCACTTGGAGGATGCTAATAAGAGGCCTAAAATTAGGTATTTTTAGAATTTATCATTGGTTTAGAGGAATGTAAAAGCTATCCATTCCTACGACTTAGGGAATGACATCATTTGGAAAGTAGGGGGATGTCTTCATGATATTTTTACCCACAATAACCTAACAAATAACACCCTATATGTGCTAAAATATTTGTTAAAGTTGTTGTAGGGGATAAAGCCAATGAAATAAATTGATGTGTAATGCTAAGATGTGCTAAATGCAACAAAGCATATCATGCTAGATGAAAGCAATAAAATATGTAAAGTATATACATGATCCTAGGAGTGGGGATTTGCTAGCATCAGAGACCTAGTATGAATGCAATGCAAGTGAATGCTATCCTAACTAGTGGTCATCATCACCTCATTATAAGATCCCCTAATTTCTACATGCACACATAGTCAATGCATAAATGTAGGCATATAGTCATGATAGTAATGATAAGATGATGGACAATAAATGAGTAATATCTCAATGCTTCTCAGTGAAGGAGGAGAAACAAAAATTATTCCCCATAGAATATTTTTGAAGCTATAAAAATTATTTAAACAATAAATAATTCTTGTTCTCCCCTTCCTTAGAAGCTATGAGCTTATGCCTCTTTGGGAAGGAAGATGATAAGAAGGTAACTCTATGTTGATGCTATCTCAAACATGGAATTACCTTCACCACTCCCTCCTCGGAAAGACTATGCTATGTAGTAAAACTAGAGTCTGCTAGCACATATGATCCCTAATATAATATGAAGAAGGTAATCATTGCATCCCAATGGAGTAAGGTAAATTAAACGAGTCAAGACATGCAGTCTATGCATATGTGCAATCATACAATTATGCAAAATTAAACAAGAAATGCATCATGTATATGAAATTAATTGATGATTAAAAAGATTCAGAGCCAATTTGTGTTATATCTATGTTAAGAAGATTGATGATATAGGGTTTTCAACAATTACACTTCATCATATTGCCTTGATTTAGAAAGATAAGGTGGTTATATGATAATTTTGATAGAGGTTTATACCAAGATAGGATTTTTTATTTTAATTATCCAATATCATTTGGTGTTTGAAACACTTTATCTAGTATTGGGTAATTGTATTTCATTCATCCATGTTAGGTATAATGATAAATTTGATAATTGATAAAGTTGAATTTGTGATAGACCCTTATATTGAGGAAGAAGGTTTGATAGAATAATTCCTCACTTGTTGGGCATATAGGAATTGCTAACACTTGCCAAGTGTCAAATCATTCTATCCCACCTTCTATCTAGATATAAGAATGAATCACAAATTGATCATAGGTTGGTATGTTGATACCATTATGTTTGTTATTATTTATGATGTATGATAGACCCTTATATCAAAGAAGAATGTTTGATAGAATCATTCCTCGCTCATTGGGTGTATAGGAATTGCTAACGCTTACCAAGTGGTGAATGATTCTACCAAAATTTCTATTTGGATATAAGGGTGAACCATAACTTGATGAAAATGATGTTTGGAAAGCAATGCTTGAAGAGATGTTGATGAGATTATATTTTTTGATAGATCCCTATATAGAGAAAATATGTTTGATAGAATTACTCAATGTAGATGGATGCTTTTAATTCTCAAGCATTTACTAGTCATTGAATAATCCTATCACCCATTTTTCCTAGGTATAGGGTTGAGTCTAAAGATATGTTTATAAAAGAGGTGAGAAAGAACTTAGCTTAGGGAATGACTTGTTAGCTCAGACTTGCCCTTTTATATGCCACTCTTAAGTTGGCATTGTAGTATCAATGTCATCATTGAGTGCTAACAAGTCTAGAGGAAGCATTTGATGAGAAGATATGAGATAAAGAAGATGTTTGAAATGATGAGTTGTCCATCCAAAAGGAGTCATCAGAGAGATTCACTACCTTAGGTACCTAACTAAGATGCAAATCTATAATGTGATCTATCCTGACTAGGATCATCATTAGTCATGGTGAATCATCTCGACCCCATATGCAAACAACAAGCATATGAACACAAGCAAGTGAAATTATCATTCGATTATGCAACAAGCAAACATATGATCAAGCAAGTCAATGCATGTAAGTTCTTTAGAAATTTTAGATTCTAGAAAGAGAAGCCAAGGCATCAAGCTATGGTTGAGTCATAACTGGTGATCATTATATGTCATCAAGACCTTAGTTTCCTTTCCAAAGTCTAAAATATCAAAAGGACTAGAGAGGATTTTGGGGAAGTCATCGAGGGAGTCCACTAGCTCAGTGACCTACTGCAAGTGCAATGCAAGTGACACTATTTTCTAGCTAGGATCATCATCACTTCATTACAAGATGCCCCCTCATGACTTTATGGGATGAATAAGTAAACATAAGCAAACATGCAATTTAGGCATATGAAGGTAAGCACAAATGTATTAAAAGACAATCATGCATACAATCAATCATGCAATCAAGCACATGAGTAGGAAAACATGTAAATTCAAGCATAATATCTTTTTAAATGCATTATATTGATAGGTTCTTTATGTTCATTACCATCTAATATGGCCAAGTGATATGCTCCTAACCCATATTTTGTTGTTATGATGAAGGGACCTAACCAGTTAGGTTCAAATTTACCCTTAAGGTCTTCCTTAGCGTTAGTATTTTTTTGGTTTTCTTTAAGAACTAAGTCTCCTACTTTAAAGGAATGAGGTCAAACTCACTTCCCATAGGCTTTCTTAAGTCTTTGATGATACACATGTAAGTGCTCTAAGGTATGAGTCTACTTTTCATCAAGCAACTCAAGTTGGCTAAGTCATGCATGGCGATACTCATCACCAACTATTACATCCTTTAGAAGGATTCTAAGAGATGGGACTTCTAATTCAAAGGGAAATATGGCCTCAGTCCCATAAACCAAGGCATAGGGTATAGCTCTAGTTGGAGTTCTCACACTAGTGTGATATACCCATAAAGTGGGATATAGTTATAAATACCAATCCCTACCAGTTTTGCTTACAAGCTTCTTTAAGATTTTGATTAATGTCTTATTAGAAGCCTTGACCTACCCATTACCCTATGGGTAATATGGCATCGACCACTTATGCTAAATTTTGAATTTAGCACAGAGTTTGACTACGTCCTTATTTTTAAAAGGAGTGCCATTATTGGATATAAGCATGCTAGGAATGCCATATCATGATAATATTTGATTTAGGATAAATTTGGAGACCTAAAAATCAGTATAAGAGGATAAGGGCATGACCTCTACCCACTTGGTAAAGTATTCAGTTGTCATGATGATGAACTTATGTCCATCGAATGACATTGGATTTATTTTTTTGATAATATCTAACCCCCAAGTAGAGAAGGGCCAGGGAGATGTGATCGATTGAAGCTCTTGAGATGATGCATGAATTAGGTTATCATGCTTTTGACACTTATCACATTTGTGTATATGGTTATGAGTCTCTCTTCCATAGTCAACCAATAATAGCCCATATAAATGAGCTTCTTAGCAATGGCACTTCCATTGAAGTGTCCACCACATGCCCCCTCATGGGCATCTTGAATGACTATTTTGACTTTGTCTACATTGAGGCATCTTAAGAGAATACCATCAAATATTCACTTATAGAGGATATCTCCCATTATCACAAATCGACAAGCACGTTGCCTAAGATTATTCCACTTGTTATGATTTAATCCCTTAGGAAAAACACCACTCTTAAGAAAATCATATATTTCCTTATACCAAGCATTGAGGATTGTGATTTTTTCTATGGAAAAAATAGCCAATGGTTCTTGACTAGATTGTAAGGTTGTAGGTTGTCTAATCTGGTGGATGATAATTATTGCTTGTTCATCTTCTAATTCTAAAGGTATAAGTGATGCAACGACAACCATTGCATCTGCTTGATGATTACTAGAGCATGGAACTATATCGATGGTTACTTTTTCAAAAGAAGCCATCAAGTTATCCATAATGCCTTTGTATGGTTTTAGTTTATCATCTTTAGTTTGATAAACTCCATTAATTTGGTTAACTATTAATTGGGAATCTCCAAAAATGGAGAGGCTAGTGAATTTCAAGGCTAGGGCTACACATAGCCTAAGGATGAGAGCTTCATATTCGACCATGTTATTAGTACATGAGAATTGAAGCTTAAAAGACAAGGGAATTATAATTTGTTGTGGTGATACTAGGATGATTCCTGCCCCTATTCCCTTAACGCATCTTGCACCATCAAAGAAAAGAGTCCAAGAATCTTGTTGTGATGCCTCAAGAGTGCACACCATCTCATCAGGGTACTCAATCTCTAGGGGATGACTGGCTGGTAAAGGGGTTGCTGCTAGTTGATCAACTATCACTTGTCCCTTAACTGATTTTTGACTAATGAATTCAAGATCAAATTCATTAAGTGCCATAACCCATTTTGCTATCCTACCCAAAAGGTAGGGTTTAGACATAAGGTATCATAGTGGATCAACCTTGGCTATAATATATGTTTTGTGACTTAACATGTAATATCTCAACTTTTGAGAAGCAAAGACCATTGCTAAGCACATATTTTTCAAAGGGGTATACCTAGTTTTGTAACTAATGAGGGTTCTGCTAATATAGTAAATGGCTCATTCTCTATGTTGCTCATCATATTGTGCCAACATGGCACCTAAAGCATGAACTATCGCTACAATATACAACAATAATGGCTTGAGGGGATTAGGTGGAATGAGGACTAGGGGAGATAGTAGGTATGTTTTTAAAGCATCAAAATATTTTTGACATTCCTCATCCCAATTGAACTTAATCCCTTTTCATAATAGTCTAAAAAAGGGTTGGCATTTGTCTACTAATTAGGATATAAATCTCCTAATTACTTGGAGCTTACCTTGCAAGCTTCTAAGCTCTTTTAAGTTTTGAGGAGGTGGCATGTCGGTTATTATCGATATTTTATCATGATCTACCTTAATGCCTCATCTAGATACCATAAATCCTAATAACTTTCCAGATGTTACCCTAAATATACATTTGGAGGGTTTTAGATAAACCTTGTACTCTTTAAGTCATTCAAAAATTTATCTCAAGTCCTTGACATGATCTTCTCTTTTCATTGATTGTTCGAGAAGATCATTGACATAATATTCAATAATATTATGCATCATATCATGAAAGATATATGTCATGGCATGTTGATAAGTTGCACTAACATTCTTCAACCCAAAGGGTATAACTTCATAATAGAAGGTTCCCTAGGGAGTAGTGAATACTATTTTGGCTTGATCTTCTGAACTATGTGCGAATTTGATTGTAACTAAAAAATCCATCCATTAAGGATAACATTATGCAACTAACAGTAAATTGACTATCATGTCTATGTTTGGAAAAGGAAAATCATCCTTAGGATAGACTTTGTTGATGTCTCAAAAGTTTGTGCATACTCACACAATACCTTCTTTCTTGGCAACTAGGACTATGTTTGAGATCCAATCAAAATAGTCAATAGCTTTAATAAACTTGACTTCCAAAAGCTTTTGGAGCTCCTCTTTCACTAGCAGAGCAACTTTAGGGTGCATCTTTCATAATTTTTGTTTCACTGCTTAGCATCAGGCTTGACTACTAAGTGATGAACTACTAAAGATGGATCTAATCCAAGCATGTCCACGTAAGACCATGCAAAGATATCATAATATTTAGTTAAGAGCTTTGTATACTCTTCTCTTTCTTCTAAAGTTAGGATCTTTCCTAATTTTATCATCCTTGGATTATCATTTGACCCTATGTTTATGTCTATGGTCTCTTCTATTAAGATGTTAGATTCATCTTCATAATATGGAGGAGTAGGTATAACCCCTAGAATTTGAAGCTCATCGACCTCTAAAGTCCATTGCTCCATGTTAAATGATTGTGAGGGATGTGTATCTAAAGAAATAGTTCCTTCAATAGGAATATTTCCAAAAGGAGAAATATCATTGTCATTATCCCTAAGAGGAGAGTGAGGTAAAATTTTCACCTCACAATAATTTATGTGTAATGTTGATACAAGATTTACTATTGAGTGAGATGTGATATCTTTATCTTCTTGTACTAAATATGGTTTATGCTCATTGTTGAGGCTATTTTTGGAGTCTTGCCTAGTCTCTTCAATAGGCTCAATACTTATGGTGTTAATTTGCATGTATTGTGAAAAGAGATCATAATAGGAAAAAGGGAGAGGTTCAACTTCCTCATATTCATCCCAGTCTAGACCTATTGTCAAAGTTGCTTCTATTGGAGGTTCAAATAAGGACAACCAAGCATCATCATCATCACTTTTAGAAGAAGAAGTAGATGTCACTCTATTATGGTCATGAAAATACCCTAATCCATAACAATTGGGTCAGGCTGTTTTAGTTTCTAAAGGCTCTTTGATTCCTTGTCCTTGAAGTCCTAGGCCTTTTCTTATGTAACTAAAGTTACAAAGGATTTGTTTGGGGATAGGATAAATATTGGAAAGAAAACATGAGGTATATCTCTGCTCTATTGGTTGTGGGTTAGCTCCCTATATTATTTCCTCATTTATCATTCCTATGGATACAAAGGTGAAAGTTCCTATTTGAATGATTGTACCTTGCCTAGAAGGAAATTCAAAAGCATGAGGTAATTAATGTAACCTAACTAAGTCTAAGGCTAATAGCTCATGGTATTGGTTATTAAGGTGGACTTTAAGGTATTGTCAATGAAGAGATGAGAAGCATTCAACAAGGCACAAAGTCAAGCTTTTGGGTTCTATGACTAGATGTTCTAGCAATAGGCAAAAGGATCATGGTCAACTACTATGCTATATAACTTACCTTGATATTTGAACTTGACACATTGATGATAAGTTGAGGGAACAACCTACATCACATGGATCCAAGATCACCCTAAAAGAAGGTTATAGTTCAACTTGCATGGTAACACATAAAATAGTGTGTTAAAAATGCGAGGTCCTACTTTTACTAGTAGAACTATAGTCCTTGTAGCTTATCATTCTTCATTGTCATAATCTTTTATGACAATATCTAAACTTTCTAAATCTTACTTTTTGAACCATATTTTATGAATAAAGCTAAGGCTACAAATATTTATTGACGACCCATTATCAATGAGAATACTTTTGATGGATTTCTCACCAATATTACAAGTAATATACAAGGGTATCTCTTCGAGCATAGAGGCAGGTGGAATGTCATCCCTAAAGAAGGATATAGTTGCACAGTTTACACTAAGTGATCCCAAAAAATTAGCCAAATTGTTAAGAGTGACATTTTTAGGTGCTATTTGTTCACTTAAAATCTTGAAAAAACCGTCCCTATGACTTGTGGATGTCCTAGGAGCTAGTGTGTCCTCTAATTGTTATTGAAGATTAAAGTTTATTTTCTTATGGCTTTAGAACCAAAGGTAGTTCCTTAAGAGTATTTGCATGTCTCGACTACAAAACTAAGGGACGTTTAGGAGGTGGTTTAGAGGTTTGACCCTTTATCTGGCCTATTGCCTAGTTATAGTACAAACATGAATCATCCATACCATATTATGATTTGGTGGAGGGATATTCTTATATTGTACTTGGTTGACAACATTTTGTCCATGTTTAGGTAGGGGGTCCTAGAATATCCCCAAATATTGGTTGAAAGATGTCGCTTGTTTAGGACTGTCTACCACTAGATGATCATGATCAATAAGGTCTTGTACCACATTTTTTAGGGTGATACACTTGTTTGTGTTGTGACCATTAGTGCAATGGAAAGCACATTGCTAGTCAGCCTTGAACCAAGAAATATTCTCTCTTTTAGGATCATGTTGTCTTATAGGGGGTAGCTCTATCATCTTAGCATTTAGTAGTCGTGTTAACATAAAATATAGAGAATGATTTAATTTTAGTGTTAGGAGGAGATGGTTTCTCCCCTTCCTTCTTGATTTTTAGTTGCTCTTTTTATTGAAGTGTGACTTCAATTTGTTTTACGAGATTAATCGCATAGTCAAAGGACACAACATGAATCATATCTAAAGAATACGATAAATGCTTTTGTAAGTTACGTATGAAAATACATAATAAATACCTAGGTGGTGGAGCAAAAGGTAGTTTTCTAATTAGCTTTTTCCATTTACATAAAAATTCGTTGACATGTTCATTTTTCCCTTGCTTAAGTTGATATAGATAATCAACTATATACTTTTTTGTGATATAGTTAGTAAAATGTTGGATGAACATTTTGGCTAGATCAAAAATATTCTTGATCAAGTGATTAGGTAGTTGATAAAACCATTCCAAGGCCTCACCACAAAGACTTGTAGGAAAAAGCTTTAATAAAAACATTTGTCATACTTGATTTTATGGCTTGCTGCTCTAAAAATTTGAAGGTGTTCTATAGGGTCACCTTCTCCCTTATATAACCAAAACTTTGGTAACACAAAGGTCATAGGATAAGACGTATTTGTTAAATTGGGATATATAGATTCATTAAAAAAATATTTGTAAGAATACTTCTTAGACACACTTCCTTGAATAGAGGCTAACTGATGTTTGAATTCAAAATTTCTTTTGCTAACTATTCTTTTCTAGCATTAAAATCCTATAATCTAGGATAAGGTGTTGAGGGTACTATAGACTGAGACTAAGGATTAACCAAAGGATAATACTGAGCATTTGGAAGGGATGATCCAAAGAGGATTTTTGTGTTATTAACTTTGTGATTACCTTGAAAAGGCATGTTAGCAAAGGGAATGCTAGTAAATGGAATGTTAGTCAGCATAAGCATGCTATAGAATGGGTTAGGAGCAACCACATTCAAAGCATGAGGTATACTAGGGAGAATATCCACGTATTGGACTTGTGGATAGATTAGGTGTGGAGATGCTAGAGGCTTTAGCTTGAGTGGATCCATGTTAAGGGGTATGGGCTCCAAATTCCCTAAGGAATATGGGATACTTGGTGATCTACCCACCAAAGTTATGGTAACAATTGAGTCTTGTTATTGAGAAATCATGAGGTTTGATCTTGGTTGACGTGGAAGTTCTACAAAAGGTTCTTCTACAACAGAGTGAAGACTTTCTTTTGCTTTAAAGGTAACATCCATGGTTTCTTTATTTCCTTTTAGGAAAGCAAAAATATGATCCATGGATTTGAAGACTACATCTTCTTGTTCACTATGGACAAGAGAGAGACTTTTGAAAGGATCTTCTTCCTCTTCTTCCTCATAGGTAGGGTTTTCAATCAAAGGTTTCTTCTCTAGAAATTCAGACGAAGCACTTGAGTTTTGTGCCATTTATCATGCAATGTTTCAAGTGATATAGGGAGGTTCAGACATTACAAAGAATAATTTTAATTAGTTTTGTTTTGAGAGTACTTATAGCAAAGAAGAAAATGTATTATATCCTTATGTCACCTTGAAAAAAAACCCTCCTTGTGACTCTCTTAGTCCACCATAATATACTAGCCAAGAAGGATTTCTCCCCAAGGTTTGTACATTGGTTTTCTCAAGGGGTTGTTAACCTTCTCCTAGTAGGACTAACAATTGGTTATATTCTTATTATCTTGATTTAATGTGATTTAACTAAGCAAACAAGATTAAGTGATCTTAATTATAGTGTAATAACTTTTATCTTGATTAAGGACAAAGTGTTAAATCAATAAGATTTTGGGATAGGGGACCTGAGTAATGTGTTTAATGTTAGGTTCACCAAATATGTGGAACATAAAAAAGGATGTACAATTGGGGTTTTGGCCCTAGGTGCATTTTATTTTAGCTTCATCCACATCGTACGAGAGAGCATTTCTACTAACCCATCATTTTATGGTGAATGTGCTTTTGCATGTAATGTTATATCTTTGGTGGGAGATTCGGGTTCACCAAGGGATTTACATATTTCCTAATCTAGTTCGATGTGTTAAATTTAGCAAGCACGTAGATTTTTTAGTCTATCCTAGGATCTAATGTAAGATATGATAGTGCAATGCAATGCAATATGAAAACAACGATGCAAAAGATAAAGTATTATTCTATATGCAAGTTTGATTCGATGACTATTAACTACGATACAAGTTACAAGAGATAATTTTTTTTTTGTTAAGAGCAAAGATTAAATATGGATGAAATCACACAAATTAACCTAATGCAAGGCTACATGCAATATATGTTTTGAATACCTAAGAAAGTGAGATAAAATGTTAACTAAACTAAATATTCTTTTGATTTTTTTTTTTTAAATTTATTATGCTAAGGGAGAAACAATAAAATAAAATAGATAGAAAAATATATATTATGAATTGGAAAACTAGAGGATTAGGGGTACTTACCTGTCTTGGTGTCTGGTGTGAATACACCATCTAGAATCAAATACTCTTCTTGTGCGAATACATCAATAGGAAGTATTTATGCTAGTGAATTCATGAATACCTGTAAAATAAACATGAAAATAGGGATTATGATTTGAGGTTCTGCCAAATAACAAGAATATTGTCTTCTTGATTGGCATATTCAGGCTCTCTATTTATAGAAAAAATGAGGTTCCTTGCCTTGGATATGGATGTTGAGTGACCTATAGTGAATATGCTAGCCAAAAAAATTGTAGTTGGTAGATTTGTTATTATGATAAAATTAAATTTATAACAGATAAATCAAAATATAGAGATTTCTTATACTATCAAAATGATACATAAAGAAGGGTTTTGACTGAATCATATGTTGGGATTACTAGGAATCTCAAGTTTCTTATATATATGGTGAACATGTTGCTTATAATAGTTACAGTTGACATATTTTAACTTGACGTTTAAATAGATAATGCCTACTAATCTAAAAAATGAGGGTAAATTCACACTATGCGAATACGCTACCTATAATTAGTTTGGCTAACAAATTTACTCAACCTATAAATGGATTGATAAACCTGAAAATGGGGTAGTTATGGATATCCTTTGTTGGTGTGATAAGGATTTTGGTGATTATTTTTGTACTGCAAGAGCTTCCTAAGACACCTATGGAATTGATAGAAGAGAATTCTCGACAAAAGCAATGATGATTAGATTTGAAGACAAAGAACGTAAGCATACATTCTAGATATTCTAATCCTAAAGCATAAATAATCATTATAATTAAATTTTCTAATAAACAATAGGATAATATCACCAAGTTTTTAATTGTGAATGCTTCCTTTCCTTTTTAGGATCGAATCATTCAACGACTCCATGAGGGAATTTTTACAACATTTCATTATTTTTTCAATTTGATTGTGATTTTAGCAAAACTTCATTGCTATAAAAGTCAATCCTTGAATGCTACCCAAGGGGTTAATTTATAAAAATAGGACCTCTTGAGGTTTCCCAAGTGGGAGGAGTGAGGTGGATAGCACGTTAGCTGGTCTAATTGGCTTGGCAAGGTGGATTGGTTGCGTATTGTAGCTTGAAATCAACTACCCTCTGATTTACATCTATTTTGGGTAAGTAAGGAGGTGGAAGGGAATCCATATCCCTCCTTCCCTATCTAAAAATTGCCTACACTTAGAGAGGGGTAGTCAAGTGAGATTTATGCCCTAGCAGATCTTTGTAGCACAACTTAGAGTTACATTTTGTAGGTGTGTTTATGCCACCTAAATGAATACATTGATAGGCATATTCAAATTTGGGTGTATTCATGCACCTTTTCGTTGGAAGTTAAGTCTTTCAAGGGATGGGAGAATTTTGAATTATTTGCAAAAACATTGGGTTGAAAGCATATTCGATCTAGGGTGGATTTGCTATTGGAAATATTGAGTACATTGAGTTGTCATTGATGTCAAAGGGTACATGAGGTAGAAATAATGAGATATCAAAGGTGCATGATAGTCAAGAATATTCTTCATAGGTTTAATAGCAAGATTCAAAGGCAAGGCAAGGTACTCCTAGCAAGGAAATTATTTTTGAGCAAGGTACAATAGTTTTCAAAGCAAAACATTCTCCATGGTTATGTTAGCAAGAAAAATACAAGGCTTTATTTGGTTGAAAAATATTTCAATTGCAAAAGACAAAAGGTTAAAAGTTTAAATTATAATATTTAAATATTTTAGATTTAAATTATTATAATAAAATAAAAGTTTAAAAAGAAAGGGCGGCAAAATTTTTGGAGCTAAATAAAAGTAAAAAATTATATTATTATCTCATGCGCCGACGTCATGAAAAAGGAGTGCAAGCATATATATATGAAGCACCAAATATTGCAAGCCTAAGGTTTTGTAGAGAAATGCGCTAATCGAGATATCCATTCATGATTTGTTCATGGAGGTAGAAGCAAAACTCCCAGCGAATGAGAGAGAGGTAGAAGCACAAATTTTGAGGTGTTATCTCAGTGAACAGGAGAGGCAAAAGCGTAGAGGTTGATGTGGTATTTCCAGTGGACAAAGAAGGGAAGAAAGGGAGCTTGCATGTTGTTTAAGATAGGACCAAATTCATAGATAAAGAAGGGACAACGTGTTTGTATTCTCATCTGGACGGCTAGCCCATACGATAGGGAAGCCCTGTGCTAAAACATTGGCAAGGAGGAGGTCACGGGTTCAAGGTGCAACGAGTGCATTTTGTTGAAGTTTTAATTTTGGAGGAAATCATAGAAGGGACTCAAAAGATTTTTTGTGTGCTTTGTGTCTTGTGTGGGAAGCTAGCCCACGCGGCAGCCTAGCTTGCGCTAGGGCACGGGCCAACAAGAGGTGGCAGGTTCAATTCATGATGGTAACACTTTGGTAAGGGTAAAATTTTGATTAAAATATTTTGCATGGTATAAAGTATGCATAGCGCTCATTTGCATTAGGGAGACATAAGGTATATATTTTGGATTGGTTGATTTTTGCATAAGTTGGTTAAAGTCAAAGGTACTGTGTGAGAAATTGCATTTCAAAATTAGTGTGTGGGCATTATTAAATCAAATCAATTGAGAAAGTAGGAGTTATAAGGTGTCATTATGGTTTAATTATTGTTTGTATTTTTCATGGTGAGAAAGGAAATTTGAAAGGTTTTGGTTATTTGTTAAAAGCTTTATCTTGGGAAATTAAAAGGAGCTATAAAGCATCATATTCAAGATTTTTGAGCACATATTTTGAGAAAGGATTTAGAGGTCTACTAACCCTTGAAGTGGCATAAGAAAGATAGAATATTTTGAGATAGGTTTTTGAGGGCACATCTTCATCAAAGCAAGTTAAGAGGTATGGTGATCTATTTATTCCTTAAGGTGTTTGGTTGAGCAAATATTTTTGATGTCATAAGGAGGAGATATAAGGATTAAGTTCATGTGCATTGTTGGAAATATATGTACTTTGATTTGAAAGCCAAATTGTGCATTATTATTGGAAGCATATGTGCTAGGGTTTTTAGAACAAAGTGTGCATCATTGTTGAATGAAAGTGGAAACACATGTGCTAGGGTTTGAGAACAAGTTGTGCATGATTTTTGAGTAATAGTGGAATGAAAGTGCAAGAGTCATAGACCAGTTTTGTGAAGCAAATTTGAGCATTGGTTTTGAGTGATATTGGGAATGAAAATGCAAGAATTATAGATCTATTTGTGAAAGCAATTTGTGCATCTTCATGATTGATTGTGTGAGTAGATGAGAAGGACTTGTGCATTGTGATTGGTCTTGAAATAAAAGTGCAACTCAACAATAACCAGGTCAGTTATCAAGTGCTAGACTAGAGCTACCTTTAGAATGCAATAAATGTGAGACATGTGAAAGTGACAGACTTAATGAATGTGAAGAACATATTGAGCATTTGTTAGTGCATATCATTCTCTATATGTTCAAGAGGTTAAATAAATTTTGGGTAGAATATGTCTAAACTACTTTAGTTAAAGAAAGCACATTGAATATTAGATAAAGCACTTGATGACATCATTATACAAGATTTGGAAATAGACAAACATTATTTTGTATGCAAGATTTGGAAAGATTAGAACAGACTTGTGAGCAGGTTTGAGAAGATTATTTGAGGTAGAGCTGAGTAGATTTGAGGTAGAGTTGAGCAGGTTTTATGAGCAGGGTTGAGGTAGAGTTGAGCAAGTTTTATGAGCAGGATTGAGGTAGAGTTGAGCAGGTTTTATGAGTAGGTTTGAGGTAGAGTTGAGTAGGTTTGAGGTAGATTTGAGCAGGTTTTATTGAGTAGGGTTGAGGCAGATTTGAGTAGGTTTTTGAGTAGGTTTGAGCTATGATTATGAGAATATTTGAGTAAGCCTTGTGAGTAGGCTTGGAGTAGATTTAAGCAAAGTTGAGAGCAAGTATTGGTGAGCATATTTGAGCAAGCCTTGTGTAGGTTTGGAATAGGATTGAGCAAGCCTTGTGTAGGTTTGGAGCAGGTTTGAGCAAGCCTTGTGTAAAATCTTGGAGTAGACTAGAGTAGTGGGTACATAGGTCTCTTATGGATAGAGATCCATAAACAAAGCAGTGGGGATAAAGGTCTCCTATGGATAGATGTCCACAAACCAGAGTAGTGGGGATAGAGGTCTCCTATGGATAGAGGTCCATAAACCAGAGTAGAGGGGATATAGGTCTCCTATGGATAGAGGTCCACAAACTAGAGCAGTGGGGATAGAGGTCTCCTATGGATAGAGGTCCACGAACTTGGGCATAGGGGATTGAGATCTCCTTTGGGTTGGTGCCCATAAACATTGTAATAGGGAATTGATTCTCGAGAGATTTGTTGAGAAAATTTATAAGAAATATTTTCTCCATGGACATAGCCCACATTGGGTGAACCACGTTAAATCTGTGTCTCTTATGTGTGTGATGATTTGTGTATTATTTCATTATTGCAATTGATAACATTGGATAATACTGCTTTGGAAAGAAAAGTAAAAAGTTGTATCTTATACTGTTCACCCCCCTCTCAGTATAAGCTTGTGTTCTTCAATTGGTATTAGAGCGGGTTCCTTCGTGGAAGCCTAAAAGCTTGAAGGAAGATCTTACAAGAACACACATGGCAAGGAAAGATAAAAGGAGAACCATGAGACCACATCCTCATAATAAGGAAGGAACACACATAGCCATGAAAGAAAAGGAAGATGCTCCAGTAATTGAAATCCAAGAAAATGGAGAGAAAGAAGAAACCTTAGTGGTCATTGAAAAAGGGAAAGATCAAATATTCAAAAGAGAAACAACATTCAAAACTTCAAATAAGGATCTGGTAAAACATGAAGATATGCAGACTGTGAAATGTTTTGCTTGTGGTAACATTGGTCACTATGCAACTTATTTTCCATAAAATGGATATAGTAGTAGTGAAGATGAACATGAATACATTTATGAAAAGAAAAATAGGTACAATCAAGACAGGTATGAGAGGAAGATATTTTTTGAAATTAGTAGTGATGAAAGTCTCCAATAGTGAAAAATAAGATGATCCTATTGAAGACCAAGTAAAAGAGAAAGAGGATGCACCTGTTGTCAAAGACCAGGTAGAAAAGAAAAAAGATGATCCTGTTATTGAAGACCTCCAAAAAGAGAAAGATTCAGAAAAGGAAGAAGCCATCATTGAAATGAAAAAGGAACTTGAAGAGTTAAAAAGGAGAACTTAGGATTGAAGGCTCAAGTATAAGAGGATGAGAAAGCAAAGGCAAAGCTTCTACAAGATCTCACTGACTTAAAAGTTAAGGTTGAAGAGGCAAGGAAAGTTGAAGAAGGTATGGCTGAACAGTTAAAGGTAAAAGAGCTAGAATGTGAAATATTAGAACATGAAGTGGTTTCTCTAAGGATGGAAGTGAAATATTCTAATGATAAGCTACATAAGTTTGAGGAGAAGCTCAAAAAAATTGGATGATATTCTCAAGACACAAAGATCTCCATTTATCAAGACTGGACTTGGTTTTGAAGAAGGACAAGGAAAACAAGAAGAAGAGTCAAGCTCAAGTTCAAAAGAAATAGAAGAACCAGAAGTGATTGAAGAAGAACCTAAGACCTACGTTGATGTGTTGAGAGGTGATAATATCAAAGAGGAAGCAAACAATGCACCATCAAGGAATAGAGATCATCATAGGAAAAGCAAAGAAAGAGTCATGCGACCATATCCTCCAAGGCAAGATGAATATTTCTTCCAGGGTTATTGTTACTCATGTAATCATTTTGGTCATAAAGTTATACATTGTAGGGTTTATGGAAAGAATGATTATGGCTTCACCAAGAGGAACTTCAATTCATTTGAAGATGAATATTACTTCCAAGGTTATTGCTACTCATGTAATAATTTTGGTCATAGAGCTATACATTGTAGGGTTCATGGCAGAAATGATTATGGCTTCACCAAGAGAAATTTCAGATCATTTGCACCTTCCAAGGACTACAACATCATGTGTTACAATTGCAATAATTTTGGGCATAGAGCAAAGTGGTGTAGAACAGAATTTCTAAAACTCCCAAAGACAAGCAAGAAGAAGGATAGTCAAAATGTTCAAAGAGGTATGGCTTCAAAAGTTTGGAAAAATATTGAGAAAGAAGAAGAGCATTGTAAGTTGGGAGTAGCTTTACTCCCATCCCATAATTAATCACCTCAAGAAAAGGAGGTGGTGAGGGGGCTATGCTAAAATGTCTTATTTTTAGCCCCAAAGGAGCCCTTTGCCATTGATGTCAAAGGGGGAGAGAATTCAGTGAGGGGGAGCAACTTCTCAGGGGGAGCAGTTTTTGGAATCCAGTTGCACTAAAAGAATATTTTTTGTAAGGGTTGCCATCAATGACAAAGGGGGAGATTGTTGGAAATATTGAGTACATTGAGTTGTCATTGATGTCAAAGGGTACATGAGGCAAAAATAATGAGATATCAAAGGTGCATGATAGTCAAGAATATTCTTCACAGGTTTGATAGCAAGATTCAAAGGTAAGGCAAGGTACTCCTAGCAAGGAAATTATTTTTGAGCAAGGTACAATAGTTGTCAAAGCAAAACATTCTCCATGGTTATGTTAGCAAGAAAAAGACAAGGCTTTATTTGGTTGAAAAATATTTCAATTGCAAAAGACAAAAGGTTAAAAGTTTAAATTATAATATTTAAATATTTTAGATTTAAATTATTATAATAAAATAAAAGTTTAAAAAGAAAGGGTGGCAAAAGTTTTGGAGCTAAATAAAAGTCAAAAATTATATTATTATCTCATGCATCGATGTCATGAAAAATGAGTGCAAGCATATATATATATGAAGCACCAAATATTGCAAGCCTAAGGTTTTGTAGAGCAATGCGCTAATCGAGATATCCGTTCGTGATTCATTCATGGAGGTAGAAGCAAAACTCCCAATGAATGAGAGAGAGGTAGAAGCGCAAATTTCGAGGTGTTATCTCAACGAACAGGAGAGGCAGAAGCATAGAGGTTGACGTGGTATTTCCAGTGGATAGAGAAGGGAAGAAAGGGAGCTTGCACACTATTTAAGATAGGATCGAATTCATAGATAAATAAGGGACAACGCGTTTGTATTCTCATATGGGCGGCTAGCCCAGATGGTAGGGAAGCCCTATGCTAAAACATTGGCAAGGAGGAGGTCATGGGTTCAAGGTGCAGTGAGTGCATTTTGTTGAAGTTTTAATTTCGAAGGAAATCACAGAAGGGACTCAAAAGGTTTTTTGCATGCTTTGTGTCTTGTGTGGGCAGCTAGCCCACATGGTAGCCTAGCTTGCACTAGGGCACGGGCCAATAAGAGGTGGCAGGTTCAATTCACGGTAGAAGCACTTTGGTAAGGGCAAAATTTTGATTAAAATATTTTGCATGGTATAAAGTGTGCATAGCACTCATTTGCATTAGGGAGACATAAGGTATATATTTTGGATTGGTTGATTTTTGCATAAGTTGGTTAAATTCAAAGGTACTGTGTGAGAAATTGCATTTCAAAATTAGTGTGTGGGCATTATTAAATCAAATCAATTGAGAAAGTAGGAGTTATAAGGTGTCATTATGGTTTAATTATTGTTTGTATTTTTCATGGTGAGAAAGGAAATTTGAAAGGTTTTGGTTATTTGTTAAAAGCTTTATCTTGGGAAATTAAAAGGAGCTATAAAGCATCATCTTCAAGATTTTTGAGCACATCTTTTGAGAAAGGATTTAGAGGTCTACTAACCCTTGAAGTGGCATAAGAAAGATAGAATATTTTGAGACAGGTTTTTGAGGGCACATCTTCATCAAAGCAAGTTAAGAGGTATGGTGATCTATTTCTTCCTTAAGGTGTTTGGTTGAGCAAATATTTTTGATGTCATAAGGAGGAGATATAAGGATTAAGTTCATGTGCATTGTTGGAAATATATGTACTTTGATTTGAAAGCCAAATTGTGCATTATTATTGGAAGCATATGTGCTAGGGTTTTTAGAACAAAGTGTGCATCATTGTTGAATGAAAGTGGAAACACATGTGCTAGGGTTTGAGAACAAGTTGTGCATGATTTTTGAGTAATAGTGGAATGAAAGTGCAAGAGTCATAGACCAATTTTGTGAAGCAAATTTGAGCATTGGTTTTGAGTGATATTGGGAATGAAAATGCAAGAATTATAGATCTATTTGTGAAAGCAATTTGTGCATCTTCATGATTGATTGTGTGAGTAGATGAGAAGGACTTGTGCATTGTGATTGGTCTTGAAATAAAAGTGCAACTCAACAATAACCAGGTCAGTTATCAAGTGCTAGACTAGAGCTACCTTTAGAATGCAATAAATGTGAGACATGTGAAAGCAACAGACTTAATGAATGTGAAGAACATATTGAGCATTTGTTAGTGCATATCATTCTCTATATGTTCAAGAGGTTAAACAAATTATGGGTAGAATATGTCTAAACTACTTTAGTTAAAGAAAGCACATTGAAGATTAGATAAAGCACTTGATGACATCATTATACAAGATTTGGAAATAGATAAACATTATTTTGTATGCAATATTTGGAAATATTAGAACAGACTTGTGAGCAGGTTTGAGCAGATTATTTGAGGCAGAGTTGAGCAGGTTTTATGAGCAGGTTTGAGGCAAATTTGAGCAGGTTTTATGAGTAGGATTGAGGTAGAGTTGAGTAGGTTTTATGAGCAGGGTTGAGGCAGATTTGAGCAAGTTTTATGAGCAGGTTTGAGGCAGAGTTGAGCAGGTTTTATGAGCATGTTTGAGGTAAAGTTGAGCAAGTTTTATGAGCAGGGTTGAGGCTGATTTGAGCAAGCCTTGTGAGTAGGCTTGGAGTAGGATTGAGCAAGCCTTGTGAGTAGGCTTGGAGTATATTTGAGCAAAGTTGAGAGCAGGTATTGGTGAGTAGATTTGAGCAAGCCTTGTGTAGGTTTGGAATAGGATTGAGCAAGCCTTGTGTAGGTTTGGAGCAGGTTTGAGCAAGCCTTGTGTAAAATCTTAGAGCAGACCAAAGCAGTGGGGATAGAGGTCTCCTATGGATAGAGGTCCACAAACCAGAGTAGTGAGGACAGAGGTCTCCTATGGATAGAGGTCCACAAACCAGAGCAGAGGGGATAGAGGTCTCCTGTGGATAGAGGTCCACAAACCAGAGTAGAGGGGATAGAGGTCTCCTGTGGATAGAGGTCCACAAACCAAAGCAGTGGGGATAGAGGTCTCCTGTGGATAGAGGTCCATGAACTTGGGCATAGGGGATTGAGATCTCCTTTGGGTTGGTGCCCATAAACATTGTAATAGGGAATTGATTCCCAAGAGATTTGTTGAGAAAATTTATAAGAAATATTTTCTCTGTGGATGTAGCCCACATTGGGTGAACCACGTTAAATCTGTGTCTCTTATGTGTGTGATGATCTATGTATTATTTCATTATTGCAATTGATAACATTGGATAATACTGCTTTGGAAAGAAAAGTAAAAAGTTGTATCTTATATTGTTCACCCCCCTCTCAGTATAAGCTTGTGTTCTTCATTTTCCACTACTAGATTTTATTTATAGTTCTTGGGATTGGGTTAATTTTTATGGTTAAATTGATCTTCTTATTATTTAGTTTCAAGGATTGATGTAAAATAGGTGGGATCTAATTTTAGGTTTCTACACCTGCCTTTGCTTTGATGATGTGATTACAAGCATCCCTTGAGAATCTCTTATTAAGGAGGACTATTGTGGGGATTGTTTTTATCCTAGGTATCTCATTAGTTCTCTAGAAATTTCTACTACTTATAAGATTTATGGTTGAAGGGATGAATTGTTGGAATAATAACCTCCCATAATACCAAATATCATTACTTGGACCTCTACATTAGCTTCTATATATTATTCAAAGGAATATCCTCCTATAAAAGCTTCTCCTATAGGGATTGCTTTCTCATATCTGGGGGTGTTTTGTGCCTCTTGTGTAAATTTTCCAAATATGGACTCATAGAAACTTCCTTAGTCTTTTTTTTGCTTTAGGAATTCCCAAATATTTCTAAATTTTATTCCTCAATCACCTCTTATCCATCTTGAATCCTTATTTGTATTTGAAGGCTACATTCCATGTTGCTCATTTATGAACTCTACAGTCATCTTCACACTTGACCTAGAAGTATTCATCATCAGACTCATGGTCAAAAACCACATCTAATATATTTTTATAAGAGACCTTTATCACATCCTTCCAATCATAGTTTCTCCATTCTACTTTGGTTGCAAATAAAATTATTGTATTTCTCCTTCCAAATTAATTATCCTTGGAGAACTTGTAGGCATAGTATCCACTGGTAAAGAAGAACTCTACTAGGTCCTTGAGGTGCTTTTCAGTTACCTTCTTATAAATAGTAGGGAGATATCAATAAAATCCCTAATTGTCATGACCCTCTCTTGGAAGACCCTTTGTTTTGGTTGGATTTATGCTAGGTTATGCATAATGAATATTTTAGTGCAGGTGAATGCTCTTCTAACTAAAGGAATGACTGGTAAACTATGTTGATTTCTACAACTTAGGTTTTAAAGGATAAAATATGATGTTGTTAAAAAACTTCTATTGATGCAAGATCAAAATGTTCTAAGGAAGGACATACTCTTGAAAAAGAAGCAACCTAAAAAATGCTCTCTTTCTTATTTAATGACTTGGCATAACTTGTATATAAGAAATAGTTTAAATATTGCTTACTTAGTTACTAACCCAAAAATTTAGTGAAAATAATTGGAGTTATATTGTTTTCTTAAAAAAATATAACCTCTTCAAAAGAAAAGAAGAAAAGGAAAAGTTTCGATAAGCATGTTAAGTATGGTGGACTTTTGACTATCGATTGTAATACGTTTTTATAATTGTAAGTTTTTTTATTGCATTTATGAACAATTTCTTATAGTGAAGGACAAAAGTTTTGCTTTGCTTCTATTTAAGTGATTATTTATTTATTTATTTAGAAAGGAATTTTATCAAGGCTTGGGTTGAGCACCTAACCCTTGTGAAGCTGTGGGAACAAGGATAGGGGATCATGATATTTTAGTAGAACCCATGTTGAGATGGATCAAAACAAAAGGTGATGGAGTAGTGGGGATAGTTGGCGGAGGATTTCAGTTAGGAGTTCCCAAGAAAACAAAAATTGAAAAAGGGGAAGAAGGGAAAAGAGAAGGCACTCTTCGAAAGGAGGAAAAAAAACATTGGAGTGAGATGTTGAGGAATAGACTAGGTACACTGAAAACCATCATTGATCAGGTAGACATGTTTATGTTGACATCTTGTCTTTTCTAATTAATGGAGGTAGAAGAGTTTCACAATACTCTGGTAGGAGTATTTATTTCCTTTGTTTTTAGATATTAAGATCTTCTTGCACTCGTTGCTCCGATATTTGAAGTGCATTGAACCCGTGTGTTAAACTAGAGTAGAGGTTCTTGAATATGGCTCGATTAGGCTATCAAGAATATGGTTTTTTGGTTACTATCGTAGCTCTTCCCTAGTTGTTGTCTTTCCATATGTATGACTAAGTTGGTTGTTAGAAAAAATTGTTGGGTTTGTCTAACCAACATCCCTAGCTTATGCTCTTGCTGTGTACTCATGGAAGCAACAGTTGTGTTGACTAGAAATCTCTTTTTCCCATCTACCAGGAGAGCAGAGATTGCTCTTGGTTTAGAACCAACTGTGAGTTGGTTGCGTTGTGGTAGTAAAAATGGTAGTTACCTTGGGTTGTTGTGGAGTCTTATTTTGGTTGTAGATGAGTCAAAGTTAAGAATCCTTAGGAGTCCTCTCTATGGTGTAGAGTGTTTTATCCAGTCTCTAGTTGTCTTCAAGGAGCAAAACTGCCAACCCTACGATGGTTGTGACTGTCAACCTGAAAGAGGATAGGATTCCTCTTCTGGTGCTAAGGACAAGAGGTCAATTTTTGTAGCAGTAGTGTAGTGCTTGGATCTAGATAGACAATAGTGAATTTGGGATTAAATTTTGGCTCATAATTATTGTTTTAAGTAAGCTATAGAAAAATTATAATTGAATATTTATGATGCTTCAAATTCTTGAAATATCAAGCATTAGAGAAATTAAGATTGAATATTTATGATGCTTCAGATTCTTGAAATATCAAGCATTAGAGAAATTAATATTAAATATTTATGATGCTTCAGATTCTTGAAATATCAAGCATTAGAGAAATTAAGATTGAATATTTATGATGCTTCAATTTTTGAAATATCAAGCAATAGAGAAATTGTGATTGAATATTTATATGATGCTTCAAATTTTTAGAAATACCAAATAATAGAGAAATTATGATTGAATATATGTGTTGCATCAAATTTTGTAATAACAAGCAATAGTGAATCTATGATGATGGTTGTTGTTTTTGAAAATCCGTTATGCTAGATAGCACAGTGGAATTATGTTACCATATATCTTGTTTCCATTCTGTTATGCTTATAGTGTTAATGAAACTATGGATGGATATTCTATCTCAATATCTGTTTCGATAGTAGTGACAAATTGGTGAACAGTTATGGTTCCAAAAGGAATTTTGTATTAGATAGCTTTAATGGAATTATTGATAGCAGAAACATTTTCTAGAAGTTATTTTGTTGTAGATAGATTTAATGGAATTATTAATAGCATAAATGTTTTCCAAAAGTTATTTTGTTGTAGATAGCTTTAAAGAATTATTGATAGCAAAAATGTTTTCCAGAAGTCATTTTGTTGTAGATAGCTTGAATGGAATTATTGATAGCAGAAACGTTTTTCGAAAGTTATTTTATTGTAGATAGATTTAATGGAATTATTGATAGAAAAAACATTTTCCATAAGTTATTTTGCTAAAGATAGCTTTAATGGAATTATTGATAGTAGAAATATTTTCCAGAAGTTATTTTATTGTAGATATATTTAATGGAATTATTGATAGTAGAAACGTTTTCCAGAAGTTCTTTGCATTAGGAAACTTTGGTAAATTTAGGAATGGGTATGTTTTCCAATTGATCTTAACGTGATGGTTATCTTGGTATGGGAAAGATGGTTGTGTTATTTTAGCATAGGATTCTCTAGTATGGTAGGACCGTATTTATGAGCACCTATAGAATGGGTCCTCCTTCGAGAGTTGTAGTTGACAAGCTCTCAACCAATTTACAGTTTTGAGCCAAATTATGTTGTTGGAATGAGTGCTTGAGTTACCAGTCTAGCTCATGAGTGTTCACCAATTATTTTTTTGCATACTCCATACATGGATACTACAATAGAGTTGGAGGTTTTGGGATCCAATTCCAAGATGTAAAGCAATGACAATAGTGTGTGGTAAAAATTCATCCTTCTAGAGAGAAGCTAGAATAGACTTGTTAATTCTCTTGATAAGGATTACGGAAAATATAGGTTGTTATTTTTTTTGGTAAGTAACAGTATATTTACAATGGGTTTTTTGTTGAAGGATCCCAAAACCTTAGTTACATAGGAAGTCATGGCTACAATTGTGAGTAAAAATTGGGGCTGCGCCCATGGGCAACAGTCCAGGGCACAGGGCCCTAGTGTCTACAAAAAGACAGACAAGCTATGAGACCAGCACTACAAACTTTGGTCTGTGACCACCAAAACATGGAAAAAACCACAAAACAACAAATGCCAAAAAATGCAAAAACCTGCTCGTCGCCGCTCCGGGAGGCCCTGTGGCCAGGCCTGGCCTGGATGGGGCCCGACCTGACAGAGCAACTCCTCTCCCTGTCAGGGCCATTGCCCAGCCTACGACGGGTTCGGCCAGGGCATTGGCCGCTAAGGAAGCCACTTTGGGAGCCAATCGTAATGTCAAGGAAGGCCCTGGTCGTCAAATTTTGCATCTTGCTGCCGAAGTCAAAACTGACTTCGATGGCCTCCGGGACCTCCACCTTGGCCTTCTTGGAGCTGCCAGTAGCCCTGCTGCTACCTGGGGCCGGGCCTTTGTGACTTGAGCAGGAGTCGGGCCCCGCCTGGGCCCTGGACCGGAGTTCTGCATTTTTGGGTGGGCCAGCGCCTTTTTGGGGAAGGGGAGCCTTCGGGGGAGGTGGTCTCCATGGATTTGGAAGCTACAAGGGAAGCACGAGGTGCGGCCATGCATCTTTGGGGCCCCGACATGGGGTGGGCTAAGCGCCTGGGCCCTCATCGATGCTGGAATTGTCTTGTGATACTATTTGGGCTAGGGCTTTAGGGAAGTTCATGGTCCAGGTAGTGAAATATTCTACTGCGGTGGCCTGGTTGGCCATGAAGTCGGCTGCCCTGTTGCCTTCTCTGTACACATGCCGAAGGGCATGATCAGGGAGCCCTTGGAGAATGGTGTGGACTTCCCGGATGGAGTTGTGAATATGCCAAGAGCACCTTCCCGGGCTATGGGCAGCTTTGATTATAACTTGGGAATCACCCTCGATGATGACTTTTGGGGCGGACTCCTTGAGGGCAGTCAGCCCGCTGAGGAGAGCTGTTGCTTCGATGAAGTTGTTGGTCTGGATGCCAAGCGGAGTAGCGTATGCCAAGATCAGGGCCCCGTGACTGTCATGGATGACCCCGCCCGCACCCGAGGGCCCGGGATTTCCTTTAGAAGCTCTATCAAAGTTAAGTTTGACCCATCCGGGAGGGGGGGCAGTCCACCTGGTCGCAGAACTATGGGAGGGGGAGGGGGGGGGAAGCTAAATTCTAAGGGAGGATAGGAGGGTGGCCTCGCCCAGTCGTTGGGGCACCTCAGTCAAGGGGATGGAGCGAGAATTCTCAAGGGCAAAGGTCACTGCCTTGGTCGCTATCCACTGGGGGGAGCGAGTCGGGGAGGAGAAGGCTCTGCTATTGCACTCCAGCCAGAGTTGCCAAAGCATATGAGGAAGGCAGGACCCCCAGAGGAAGCGGATGAAGGGATGGGCAAAGGGGTTGGGCCACTGAGACAGGAGGTCAGATATGGAGTTGGGGGCCACCCACTGGATAGAGAATTGGGAAAGGATGAGGCCCAAGACTTTGGACGAAAAGGGACAATTGATAAAGAGGTGATTAGTGGACTCCCAGGTAGCACAACAGAGGAAGCATCTATTCGGGATCTGAAAGCCCCTCTTGATCAGATTCTCGATCGTCAGGATCTTGTTTTGGATGGCCACCCAAACGAAGTGGCTAATTTTGGGGATCAACTTCTTGGCCCACACCTGATGGGTTGGAAAGGGAGCCTCATCAGGGACTCTTTGGAGATTGTAAGCAGATTTGATAGAAAAGACTCCACTGGGAGTACCATGCCAAACACATCTGTCGATTCCTCCGGAGGACGGGATGACAGTCACCTTGAGGAGGCGCTGAAGC
Source organism: Wollemia nobilis (assembly GCA_028583015.1). Lineage (NCBI taxonomy): Eukaryota > Viridiplantae > Streptophyta > Pinopsida > Araucariales > Araucariaceae > Wollemia > Wollemia nobilis. The sequence continues at coordinate 2,696,902 of JAQPPZ010000755.1, read as the reverse complement.
CTGGCAGCTTGGAGCGGGTGCCTGGGATCTAGGATGGGTTTCCAGGTAGCCCGCCCCTGGTTCTGGGTAAGATAGGCCGACACTCTGGGCCCTCTATTTGCAAGCCCTGGTTTGAGGATGAGAAGCTCTCTATCAGCAGTCAGGGCCTCATCATGAATCCATCTGTCTTCCCAAAAGTCAATCTTGGCTCCGTCCCCGAGGATCCATCTGGTCCCTTTCCGGATTATGTCTTTGGTGAAGATCAGGGACTTCCAAAAGGCTGATCCATCTCGAGGCTGAGCTTCACTGAGGAAGGGGTGGTTATGACAGTATTTTTTGCGCACTATGCTGACCCACTCATCAGGGGTATTGGTGTGCACCTTCCAGGCGTGTTTGGCCAAGAGAGCCTTGTTCATGGGGACCACCCGCCTGAGCCCGATCCCTCCCTCACCTTTGGGGTGGCAGACCAGGGGCCAGGAGACCAGGGGAATCCTCTTCTTATCTTCACTTCTCGACCAGAGAAAGCATTTCTAAATTTGTTCGATGTGAGCTGCAATGGAGGCCGAGATTCTAAAGACCGACATGAAATATATCGGAATGCTTTGCAAGACCGCCGCCAAGAGGGTGGCTCTGCCAGCCTGCGAAAGGAGGTGACCTTTCCAGGGGGCCAGCTTTCTCTGAATCCACTCAATCACCCCACCCCATAGGGCCCTGGAGGATGCACCTATGAATAGGGGAAGCCCGAGATACGAGGAGGGGAGGGTACCAGGGGTGCAACCCAGAATCCGCCCGATTCTGATCTGCCTAGCCAAGGGGGTATGGATAAAGAAAATCATGCTTTTTTGAAGGTTGATCTTCTAGCCGGCCGCCTCCTCGTACAGGGTCAAAATATGCTTGAGAGTTTTGGCTTGGGGAATTGAGGCAGAGGTGGCGAGGATGGTGTCATCCATGAACTGCTGGTGGGACACAAGGGGTAGGCCCGACGTAGGCCTGATGCCTGAAATGAGACCTCGGGTCACAGCGCCCGAGATGGTATGCCCCAGGGCCTCAACCAGGATGATGAAGAGGATCGAGGATAGGGGGTCACCTTGGCGGAGGCCTCTGGAGCTGGGGAAGAACCCGGCAGGGGACCCATTGACGAGGATAGAGAACCACGGGGAGGACACGCAGTTGCTGATGAGCCTGACCCAGGAAGGGTGGAACCCAAACTTAAGGAGGACCTTGGATAGGAAATCCCAGTCAACTCTATCAAAGGCCTTGTTCATATCCAGCTTGAGCAGAAAGGAGGCCTTTTTGGATAGGACAACCGAGTGAATGGCCTCATGCATGATAATGACACCATCAGTGATCAATCTGCCTTTGACCGAACTGCCCTGACAGGGGGCAATAATCAGGGGGAGGATATCCTTAAGACGGGAAGCCATGGATTTAGTCAAGATTTTGTACAGGATGTTGCACAAGCTAATGGGGCAGAAATCCGAGAGGGATCGGGCTGCCTGGGTCTTGGGGATCAGGGCTATGAAGGTGGAGTTGATACCTCTAGGGATGGATCGGGTAGTCTGCAGGTCCCGGATGGCAGCACACACTTTCGGCCCGACGATGTCCCAGAAAGATTGGAAAAATTAGGGGGGAATCCGTCCGGGCCCGGGGCCGCCTCAGCCTTCATGGAAAATGTGGCAGCATGGATTTTGGAGTCAGACAGGGGCTGCATAAGCATCTGATTTGCCATGGCCGAGACAGAAGATGGAATATGCTCCAGAAGGGAATCAACCGCATCTGGGGACATGGGGGGGCTATCACCTAGGAGCTCCTGGAAGAATCGAGTGGCTTCAGCCCGGATGTCCTCTTCTTCCTTGATGATTCTGCCATCGCTGCCCACCAACTCAGCAATTCTGTTGGAGCCCCTATTCCTGAGAGTCGACGCATGGAAGAACTTAGTGTTTGCATCTCCATCTTGGAGCCACAGGGCTCTCGACTTCTATCTCCAAAAGGTTTCCTCCCTGGCCAGAATGTTATGATACTCACTGAGAGCAAGGCATTCCTCATCCCTGAGCCCCGGGTCTTGGGAGCCTGCTTGAAATCTGGACTCGAGGTCTTCGAGTTTTTCTTTGAGTATCGCTTTGTTTTCGAAGATATTGCCGAACACCTCCTTGTTCCATACCTTGATTTGGTCCTTAAGGCATCTCAGCTTGTGGAAGATTTGTTCAACGGGGCGTCCAGGGACTGGGGGAGCCCACCAACGCCCTACCTAGGCCCGAAAGTCAGGGTGATGCAGCCACATGGACTCGAACCGGAAAGGCCTCTTGGGAGAGGGCCTATGAGCGGTTTCAAGGAGGAGGGGGCTATGATCAGACCCAATTTTGGGGAGGGCCAACAGGGTGGCATCGACAAACATAGGCAGGGCTTCCTTGGACAAGAAAACTCTATCTAGTCTGACCTAAATATGATTTGCTCCCACTCTTCTATTGGACCAAGTGAACCTGGCTCCTTTCAGGCTGACGTCCATGAGCTCGTTGAGGGCAGTAAAGGCTCCAAAGTCCTCCATGCTCTTGCCCTGAACCGCTGAGCCCCCACTTTTGTCAGAGAGGAACAAGGGGCTATTGAAGTCCCCGACCAGGATCCAGGGTAGGGGGCAAAGGCTTCTCTCATCGAACTAATTTCCTTCCATAAGGCCGCTTTCTCAACGGGACTATTAGGAGCGTAGACGTTGGACAGAATCCATGAGCGCCTTGACTTTACGCAATGGACCAGCATGTTGATGATTCTAGGGGATGAAGATATGAGTCTTCCCTCAAAGCATCGAGGGTCCCACATGCACAGCAGACCCCCGACTGAGCCAGCCGTAGGGGTAGACAGGGACTCACAATTGTGCCAGGTAGCTTGGGCTACACGTCGGGCAGCAGCATCATCAATTTTGGTCTCCTAGAGGAGGAGGAAGGATGGACGGTGATCCCTACGAAGTTGGCCGAGGATCCTTTTCTTGGGGGCCCCATTGAGGCCCCTGATATTCTAGGTGATGAGCTTCATTTGACACCCTTGAGGGGTCGCTTGCCCCCCTTCCCAGAATGAGCAGGGGGTTTGGGTCGGATGGCGTCCATCTTGGAGAAGCTTGCCCCCACGTCAGAGAGAGTTGCCTGGGAGCCATTGGCTATGTCATCTTCAGTGATCCTTGTCCGCTGATCGCCCAGGGTGGGGTGCCCTCTTTTGAGTTTGCTGCCAAAGTCTATGGCAAAAGACCTGCTTCGGGTCATCTTAGGGCTGACTTCGTCGGGCCCAGACGAAGAACTAGCTTCGATCTCTTCATCGAACTTCTCAGATCCACACTCCAAGGGAGGAAGCCTAGCAGGGATCGTCGGGAGGGCTAGGAGGGGGTCAAGGGAGGAAGGGAAGGAGTGGGGGGGAAGGGGGCCCCGATAGAGGGAGCCAATGGGGAAGGGAGCCCGGTCGGCTCGCTTGCCAGGGCGCAAGCAGGGCCCTACGGGGAGGGATTCAAAGCGGGCTGGGCGGGAGAACCTAGGATCGGGGCCCCGAAAGATGACCCAAGGGAGGGAGCAGCAGAAGGGGAAACCTGGGGAAGACCACCCTCTAGACCAGGGTCCACATGAGAGTCCTTTGGGGTAGGAGGGGGGGCCCCCTTGGTGGTCCAGGCCTGGGATCTGGGGCCATCGTGAGGGGGCCCGCGAGATGGGGCCCAACCTGATTGAGAAGGGGGTTTGGGGGGAGGGCCTTCACCATTTCTGGAAACTGGGCATTGGTGGGAGAGGTGGCCCTGAGTGCTGCAGGTGGGGTAGAAAGTAGGTTTGTTTTCGTAGATCAGGGGCTGGCTCCAAAAGTAGGATCCAGAAGAGATGGTCATCGAGGAGGGGAGAATGGATTCGAGATTGGCGTTGACGCAAAATCGGGCATGCACCATCCGGGATCCTGCCTTGGTTGCAGGGTCAAAGGCCACCAGGTCCCCGACCGACTGAGCAATGAGTCTGAGGATGTCTTCGTGCCACAGGTGGAAGGGAAGGTCTGGGAGCCGAACCCAGACCGGGGCGAAGTTGATGCTTTGGGTGCTAGGGTGGAAGTCAGCTCCATACCGCCTGAGGAAGAGGCTCTTGCACCCCAAAAACTAGGGCCCGCCCGATAGGATCTTTTTGGCGTCCTCACTATTGTTTAGCTTGATAATGAAGAAGCCCTTGGTCAGGGCAACCAGCTGGATGTGCCCGAAAACCTTCCATTTGGTAGCCGCCCATCTACGGATGGTTTCCATGTCGGGACGCCCTCCCAGGAATTTCCCTACCAGGGAGGTAGAGGAACCAGCTACCAAGGAGGAGTAGACCTCCTCCTAGATAGAAATGTGAGTGCCCTCAAGGGAAAGACCTAGCCCCAAGGCCCGGGATGGGGCCCTGGTGCCCGCCAGGATCTGCTGATAGGAGGGTTTGGGCCCGCCGGGACAAAGCCCAGCCCAGGATCAGGGGGATTTTTCCCCAGCCCTACGCTCGCATCAAGGCTGGCCTGGGGGCCAGGGCCCAAGATGTCGACCCCACCCTGGCCACCAAATGGATCAAGCATAGATCCATCCTCTGGGCCCGTCGAGGGTCCTGCTGGCCCAGGACCGGGCCCTGACGTGCCTGACCCCGACCCCGAGCCCGATCCCGATCGAGAACCTACACCATGCACTGAACCTGTCCCCAGCCCTGCACCCACACCTACTCCTGCTCATGCTCCTGTTCCTGCTCCCTCCATCATATAGGTTGTCCTTTTGCTATGTAAATATTTGGCTTATTAAATGAAATCATGATGGAATACTTTGAGGCTGGGTTTCCCCACGGGGTTTCTCCTAGGGTAAAATTATGTGTTGATTGGTTGTTGTGTGGTTTATAATTATTTTCCATGTTAGTATGTCTATTCAAATGATTTTGCTAATTCTTGCAAGACTTATAAGGAGTTAGTTGTTTATGCTTAAGGAAGTAGAGATTAGAATGAAATCAATGTTGGGTAAGATTTCCATAGATAGTCTTATGGATTATTTGTTCCAAGTTTTAATTGTTCTATTGTTATGTGCTTAACGATTGATTTATCCTCCTTAATGATTAAGTAATTGGTTGAACTCTTGAAAGAATGTGATTGGCTATTCTTGTGCAATCTATGAGTTAATTTGGATAATGGATTTAAGGGTTGGAATGGTTTCTATTTCTATTTTAAGCAATCGTCTTGAGAGGTTATAGACTAAGGTAGCACTCAAACATCAAAAAGGAATTTGGTGGGTGATTTTTAGGTAGTAGGTTAGTTCCTTCGATAGGAAGGTTAAAATATTTCAAATACACTTCATAAATGAATTTGATGAGGTATTAAAGAGGTCTAGACTAATCTAAGGACCTAGTGGTTACGGTTCTTTTTAAAATGAGGTAAATGACAAAACTGACTAGCTCATCTTTATATGAGAAAAATAGTTAGTCTCCATATGCTCTAACCTTCTTAGATAGACATGAGTAGAGGATGTCTTCTAACCTTCTCATATGGACATGAGTAAAGGATATCTGGAAGAGTACCCCCTTCAATAGAATTAAATGGAAGGCAAGTTAGCTCATGGGACCAATGAGAAGGATAACTTGTACTGCTAGTGTTGTACCTAGTGCACTTGTGTAGCTAGACTTACGCAAGATGTAGTGATGGGTATGCCTTGAGTAAGATATAAAAGATAGATAAGCAAGTTAAAGTATTTATGACTTCCTAAAAAAATAAAGGATAGAATTCTAGGTCATGACACTAATGATGAAGTCATTATTGGGTCTTATGGAAAGTGCCACTAACTTATATATCCAAATAACCAAATGTATGAGTTTATTACATCCTTTACATATCAATTAATGTATGGGTGTATAAACTTCATTGTTTATTCTAATAGCTTCATGTTATTGTCTCCAAAGAGTGTTTCAAAAAATGTATCATAAGAAGCCATTATGGATGAAAGCCCCTTTCTTTTTCTAGTCCTTTACATAAACAAGGGATAATACTAGGAGATTGGAAGTCGCTGATAAATTTTCTTCTTTAATCTAAAATTTTCTTCACTGAGGATAAACTTCAAAAGAATATAAACTAAATACGAGGTCATATAAAATGATATGTTTTTCAAGACAATGATGAGTTGAATAAAAAACTCATGAGAAATCAAATGCACTCAGTCAATGGCCTTCTTATTTTCAAATGTAATTTTTACAAGTGAGAATATTCAAGTCCTAAAGTATCAAGATTCAAATTTCTCTTCAATGCATTTGAGCAATACAATTATATCCTTGATATCTTCCTTGAAATTATACTTGGATATTTCACTATGTGGATATTCCTCTTCTTGGGAACTTGCATCTAGTTCTTCCAGATGAACTTCAGGAATACCTCTTGGTTCTTATCCCATGCTATAATTACCCTTCCCTAGTCATTACCACCACATCCCACTCAAGCCCAAATATAAGTTTCACCATTGACAACTAAATGGATGTAAACAATTCCCTTTAGTGGTCATAAGGGTGCTAGCCATCTGATCAAAATGCACAACACAAATAATCACCAACTCTAAGAACATAAAAGTCTCCTAAAAATTTGAGACTTTGGTTATCTTTGATTTTCTTAAATTTTTGTATCTTTACTCCAAAGAGATATCCTTTTCCAAAGTCTTATAACCACCCATTACCACCTTGATGTTTGTAATTTTGGATAACTCATGGACTACTTTGGTTTTCTCTAATGAAGGATTTTTTGAATTTAATCTTCTTTATGGATGTTGGAGTGCCTACATGTTGAAATATATGGTGGTTAAGTTTCACTTTAGGCCATGACCACTTTTTTTTTTTAAATTCATTGTATATGCCCTTGTATACCTTATATATATGATTTTTTATAATTTTTTATAAATTAACCTAAAGATCAGTTTCTTAGCCTAAAGGTCATTTGTAATTGGGTATAAATACTCCCTCATATCTATCATTTTCATCATCGACTAGAGCGTACTCAATTCTCTTTTGCTGAAATATTTTATTGTCTACAAGCACCCTATTATATTGTGTGTTTGCTTTCTATGAGTTATTTCTATATTTTTGGGTAATATATTGATTCTATTCATTTATGGAAACTAGTATAAAATCTAACATGGTATCAGAGTAGATGTGAATATTTATTACTTGATTACTTATCTTCAACAAATCAAATTCTATGACATTTTCTAAGGACATTGTTTGGAGTAGCTAAAAGAATTTTTGTGAAATGCTAATAGTTTATAAATATATATATATATATATATATATATATATATATATTTTATATTAAAAACCAAGGAGGACTTATATCACAAAGATCCCCCTATTTCTAGCATATTTGCTTTAAGAGAAATGTTCACTAGTAGATTCCTTAATCGTCTCTCAACACTTAATACAATCTCTTATTTTTTAATATTTTAACTAGAAGGATGTCCTAGTTTTATAATCTAGAAAACCTCATTGTATTTTACAATTTTTTTAAGAAAATCCATTTTTTTTTCTCTCCTAGAATTTGTCTAATAATAGCATAGATGAAAGTACAATATGTATGATCATAAAGGAAGAAGAAAAGAAGAGGCTAAATATTTTTTTACAAACCCTAGATGCTAATGAAGTCATGGGTAGACTTCCGTACATGGAAAATATCTCCAAACCACTTGACAAAGTTGCTAATATGGTTTGATAGTTGTTTTACTACATTGTCACCAGAGGATGTCCTCATTGGTTGCATTTGACGAAAAAGTTATGTAGGGTAAATCATGAAAAATACAAATGAATCATTAATATTTTTGGATTATTTGTAAAATTTTAGGGGTCCCAATTAAATAGTTTTCTTTGTTTTGCCTCGAGGTATCTATTATTTTCATTAAAAAAATGCTCTCTTTCCCTTATTTTTAAAGAAATTTTAATTTAAATTTGGATAATATTATGAAAAGTATTCTTAAGGAGTATAAAGGGGTATGCATGTTGGGTAGAACACAGGAGCATGATGCTTGTTAGGTGTAAGACATGAAAATAACATATGTTTGTGTTAGTAGTGCACATTGTTGTGCAAGAGGGGGTGTGTGCATGAGAAAAAGAGGATCATCTTCTTTACATTTATGTGGTGATGCTTATAATGCTAAAGAGTTCCCCAAAAAAGGGAGCTAGGGGATTCCTCTTAAGGCTTGGGGCCCTAGAGTTCCATGGTTCAAACGATATTCATCCATTTTTTAGTTGAAGTTCATGACATCAGTTTTTTGACTAATGATGTTAGCATCCTTAAGTTGGTATTATGTGATGATGTGACATTCAATGATGATATTATAATTCTCTTGTACATGTGAACATGAAGGCACCTAAAAATGACATAACACCTAATGATGATGCAGTAGCCAATGATGATATGACAATCAATGATGACATGGTACCTAATGACATGGCACTCAATAATATACCCTATGATAATATAATAGTTAATAACATGGTAGGTGATGTGGCGTGTGATAACATAAAAAGTAATATATGGTAAGGGTTGATGTGTTATACATTGTGGTATATAGAACACCACATGATGAGTCTAAAGATGAGTTTTACCAATCATATTCTACCAAATCGTCAAACCCATTAACTTATAGTCACACAATCAGTAACAAACATCATAAGGCATGAATTTTAAAGTAAATTAAAGAGCAATAAGTGGTTCAACCTAGTTTATAGGTTGTAGATCAAATCATAGCACTTGTTGTGTAGTTTGATTTGCTAGTACACTATTTAGTGGCTTGCATAGTCAACAGCTAGTTAGTAGTCCCTTGCATAGGACACTGACACATGGTACCTTTTCATTTGATATATTATCCAGTCAATGCTTAGTTGGCACCTCCTCATCCTCTAATGTAGTGATACATGACAACCTCCAACTCACTATAGGTACATAATATTTTAATCTCTCAAAGTCTTTAAAGGCATTTTGTATGATTTAAGGGCCAAACTTTTGGGGACCATAACTTTTGTATACGAAAGTGTTTTGAGCCCTATTAAAAAATATACTTTTTTCAAGATCTATACATTATAATATTATTTTTTGTCACAAATTCATGCAAGATTTATATCTGAATAGGAAGGTTATGGATGAACAAATGCCCTTGTTGAATAGTCCAAATTATGCTACTTGGAAAATCAATATTGAAGCTTTGCTCTAAAACTAGGGATTGCTTAAATATGTGAATGAAAATCCTCTGGAGACCACTTCTAAATAAAGGAAGTACTTGTTAAAGGATAATAAGGATGAGGCTATTGGTGTTATAGATATTCATGTTGACAAGATATATGACACTCATGTTAGTTGCATTATGAATCCCACATAATTACTTAACAAATTTTAGGATCTATCTAAATAATTTAATTCTATACAAATTAGAAAATTAGAGAGGAATCTTGCAACCTTGAATATGGATTCCTTTGATACCATTAATGAGTAAATTAGTAAATATAAGAAGTTGTAAGATGATATCAAAATTGCTAGAGGGATTTTGAAGGGGACAGGTGAAGAACAAAAAGCTAAAGATAGCCAAAAAACATTAAGCTTCTCAACATGGTATTTAATAATGTATCTGATTACTCCTCCTCCAATTAATGAAGTATTCAAGTAGCTTCTTCCTCATTAGGATTAAAGATAACAACATAAGTTGTTGGATTTTACAACATTTTCAAAAAATGAAAGTAATCAACACACTATCCAATAGTGCTAAAAATAAATACACAAAAATCAATGCACATGATATAAGCGGGTGTCTTGAACATCAAATAATCTCATAGTAAAATAGAATACACTCTAAATAATGAAATGGTTGGTATGATGGGGTATTTGTATCCAATTTTTATTTACCTTTACGTCAAGGTTAAGTAACTGATCTTTAGGTTTAAATAATAAAATGTTACAAAATTATCCTTTATAAGGTTTACAAGGGCCTAAAGGGCGTATACATACAATACAATACAAATTCAGTCATGGAATTTAGTGAAGGTTAATCACCATATATTTCAAAATCCCCACTTAAGTTGAATGAGGGACATAGAGGGAGGCCCTTACTAGTCATCCTCCCTTAAGGGACACTCTTCCACATCAAGTAGCTCTTGTATGCACACAAAATGAACCTTAGGCATAACCTTGGTCAGGATACCTGATGCCTGCTTTGTCGATGACACAAAGGCTGAATCAAGTATCTTATAGGTATAAAGAAATCTCACATAGTGCATGTAAATCTTAATGTGATTAGTCCATTGATAAAACACTAGATTGTGGATAAGCTAGATGGTGCTCTAATTCTTACATTGAAGAGTGATGGGACAGATATGAAAAATTCCCACCTACTTTAGAATTTTAAGGATCCATTAAAGGTGCTTATTTGTCTTATTGGAAACATAATACTAAGCTTTTATGGATGACTAAGAGATAGTATACTTTTGTTTAGAGCACCATGAAATAGGGTTGGAACCTAGATAGAAAATGAAACATGTGTTGGAGTATCATTCATTCAAATCATTAACCTAGTCTACATTTGAAAATCCTATCAAAAAAGAGGTGAACCAAATGAATAATGAATACCTATATTGAAATATTTGAGGATCCTCTTGGTTGCTATTTAGTGACTCTTGAAGGGCCTACATGTAATTGGAATAATAGCTAACAATAAAGGTGATATTGGGTTGCATGTGGGTAAGGTAGAGGAGATCTCCCACAAGGGAGTTATACAATGAGCTCAAAGCTTCAATATTGAAGCAATAGGAGTCTGAGCAGACTTATAATACTCCATCCTAAAGTATTAAATGAAATCTAAGGTATAATTAGGATGTGAGATAGTGATCCCAAAAGTAGTATGATCAATTTAAATCCTTAAAAAATAATTTAGGAGCCATAAATCCACGATCTTAAAGGAATCATAAGGTCATGACTTCATATCCTAAATTAAGGCAAGAGAGTTACCCATGATGAGAAGATTATACACATAAAGAACAATTACCAAGGTCTCCCCATATCATGTTCAATATAAATATCATGCTCAGTCTCACACCATCAAAATAAAACCTTAGAAAGAAAGAGTATATCTTTTCATACCAAGCATGGGGGTCTATATAAGTCCATGCAAGGACCTATTGAACTAAAAAACCAATGGAGTGGGATCCTCAAGCTCAAAACTAGGTGGTTTTTGCATATAGATCTCCTCTTAAATCTCACCATGGTGGAAGGAAATCTTCACATCCATCTGACATGCCTTCCTACCATAGGAAGTAGCTATAAAAAGAATCATATTGATATAATATATCATAACAACTAGAGTAAGTGTCTCTAAATAATCAACTCCTTTCTACTGAGAAAATTTATTGTTTATAATGCGTGCCTTGTGATTTTTACCTAACCATCTATAGTGTACTTGGATCTATAGACCCATTTACACCTAACCACATTTTTCTCTTTTGGAAGAGGAAAAAGCTCCTATGTTTGATTCTTTGAACGGACTCATACTCTATAAGCATGATATATTCCCACTTTGATCGACCCTTCACCTAATAATATATGAGAGAAATTCTAGAATGACCAACATTTGGGATAAATTCTTGAGAGGGGGTCTCCATAATTGCTTCAAATACAAAATATGATGATAATAATGTATAAGTGTTTGAACCCACATGGATATTGGGTAAAACATGGAATAACTAGGCACACTCTATGACAAAGTAACATTAGAAGCCAAACCTAAAAAAAATAATTTAAATTTGTCACTCACCTTATCATCCAAAATTAATGCAAATGGAACTGATGTGTCAAGATCATTATTATTTGAATTTGATACTGAAGGTGGTGCTACATGAGGAGGGATAAAATATATAGGCATAAGGAGTTCATTAGAATATGAAGAAAAAGACCTTATATGAATAGAACCTACAAGAATATCTAAAGAATCTACTAGATCAATCTTGGGTGGTGGACTAGATGAAGTCCCTATAAGAACCTCATCAAAACTATTCTCTCTTTGAATGTGGAGCTTAAACCAATAAGGCTCATCATGAGGGTGCCTTAGAGAAATATCATAATACCCCATAAGAATACATCTATGAGTATTTGATGCCTTATTTTATCAAAGATCTTTGGGTATGTGAGCCCATGCTGAACCCGAATATGATGAATTGAAACACATTAGGCTTATCACTTCTTAATATCTCAAGTGGTATCATACCTTGAATTGCTCTAATGGGAACCTTATTGATGATGTATGCTACACAAGTGATCACTTCATCCCAAAATTTATGCTCCATCCTCTTGGTATGGATCAACCAATGAGCCATCTCCAAGATTAAGCTATTCTTACTTTGAACTACCCAATTATACTATGGGGTATAATGGATAGTACTTTAATATGATATCCCATGAAGAGTAAAAAAATAATGAATGGTATTGTTGTTGTATCCACCTCTCTTAGCTAACTTGAGATAGTTGACCTTCCTCTATACCTAGTTTTCTATTAGTTCTTTAAATGCCATGAATTTATCAAAGCCCTAATCCTTGGTACAAATAATATATAACCATAAATCATGAATAAAGAGAAGGAAGTACCTATTTATAGAAATGAAGGGTGTACCCATGGGTAAACATATATAGCTATGTATGAACTCCAAAAGATGAGTAGCACATTTCATTATCTCTTTTGGAAATGACTCCATGTGATGCTTCCCTAGAATACATCCCTCACATGCACCACTTAGAGGATAAATACGAGGAAGCCCAATGGCCACCTAATAGTGACTTATGTATCTCAAATATCCATAGTTGAGATGCACGAGCCTCTAGTGTCATCACCAAATTTCATCATCCACATGAGCTGCCATGGCCACAAAATATTTCTTCTAAGAGGAAGAAAATATTAGTCAGTATTTTCCCTAGCTTATACATTTGATCTAAATTATCATTATAACCAAAAATAACTATCTTGAATCCATTTTCTATGTCTTTGATTATCCAATGATTCAAGCCATAATTCTATATTTTTGTTCATAAGAGCAACATGCTAGATATACAAGATATTTGGGATAACATTAGGAACATGAAAAACCTCATCAAATGAAGAAGATATAATAATAACCTCTCCACAACATATCACCTAAAAAAGAAGTCATCTCCAACGAAAACATGCTTTCCCAATTATGATTTGTTGTAACCTTGGAGACAATGTTTATGCTTTGTCATGTGCCTTGTTTCCCCTACATATGCAATCCACTCATCATAAGAAATGGATGTCCAATATGCCGAATGACCAACTACATGAGCCTATGAGGTTTCACCATCAAAACTATCCTCACACTACACATAAAAGAGAGAAATATTAGCACCCCCTTTCTTGCTTGTTCCTCAATATTTTTGATGTAAATCTAAAAAATTCTACTTTACGCCCTTACAAAACTCACATTTTTTCTTTTTGAAAGGCTTCTTGTGTTTCTTTTTACTTTGCTTTAGATTCTTAACATTTTGAGCTTTGAACACTTCTTTTGGATGAGATTGATTGATGAAAGAAATACCCTTATGCTTCTATTTTCAATCCTGATGATGAAGAAGGCACTTAAAATCCTCATCAATTGGTGGTGGGGGATAATTAATAAAATAGATATAAAGCATCTCAAACACAATGACAACTAGCTCATGTCTCTTAAATATTGACGAAGATAATATCGAGTAGTTCAATATTCTTATCCTTGTCCATAGAATCTTGTACTTCTCTTGTCACATTTAGAATTCTTCTAATAGTATTAATGTTATCTTGCAACTTATTAAATTGATTATTATACTCATCAAAAATATCAAAAGATTCCATAGTCAAAGGAGAAATTTCTACCTCCAACCTACTAACTTATATAGGATTAATGAGATCACACAATCCAATATGAAACTGTAAAACCTAGAATCTGATTGATTTTCTATTAATCATCAAATATATTTATAGAAATCTATAAACCATGGTTGGGCAAAACCATTGGCCCAAACCATGTTAGATGCCCTTATAAGAGGTTGGTAAAGGAATGGGTCTGAAAAATATTTGTTAGATATAAAAACTAATTAATTCAACTTAATTAAATCCAAATTTTAATTAATATATAATCCCAATCATTCCTCCCAACAAAAAAAAACATTGGGCTCCAATGCATTACAAAAGAGGAGGAAGAAAATCTTGAAGAGAATAGGAGCTGGAAGATAGAAAACCTAAACTTCGATGCTTCATTAGTATAATATGGTCTTCACAAAACTTGAAAATTTTGATTCCATTGGATAGGCCTTAGTAAAATCTTTCCAATGAGTATATATAAGATTATACTTGCAAATGGATGGAACACTCGATTTACAAAATATAAAGAGTGTCTCACCAACAAAAAAAAGGTAAGGGGACTATTTTTCCCTCCAAGGAGAATGTTTGAGGAGATATTCTTTTGTTGACAAATTATTATATAAGCCTCTTTATTCTTGCATACAATAAGAGTAAAAGGTAAATTAAAATAAATGTCAAGAAGCTAATGCAATATCCATGTGGGATAGGAGATTAAGATGTAGATGAATTCAAGTTCTTCTAGGTGTCCAAGGCATTTGTTTGAGTTACGTGAAGGGAAAAATGATAATCAAGGCCTTCAAGGCCACCCATGGTAGCAAAAGAGATGATTCTAGTAATGATACCACCTAATCTAGAGGTGAATAGGGGGCTCTGGCCACTCGATGCAGGGAAGTAGGTGGTGGGGTCCACATCCAATAGTTGCATCAAGATCATTTTGAGAGGGAATTGGATGGAGCAAATCTATGAGTAAATATGATGGGAAAGGAAGAAAAATAATGATGTTCATCAGGATTTTGTTGTCACGTTTGTAGGTATTTTACCATGATATCCTCATCACTCTACTACTAAGGCAATTATGGAGGCTATATAGGCAATGTTGTGTAGCCAGTTTAAGGAAGTGAAAGTATGATGTATGAGTTCAAAGGAGCTCATAAGGTGGTTCTACATGGGACCATGCTCATGGTGGCTTAAGAGACAATGATAGCATGGTGGGACAAGATGAAAGTGGTATTGGATGAGGTGAAAATGATTAAGAAGAATAGATTTTCTAGATATGGAAGGGCCCATGATGGCCATGAGATATCTGGGCTTTACATAGCTAGTAAGACCAAGAAAAAATTGATGGGGTTTTCATTTGGAAATGGTGATGGTAACTATCAAGTCCTTCCATGTAAGCAACAAGAGCCATGTTGTTTAAAAGGATTGGGTCTGTTGGGTGGGTGAAGTG
Source organism: Wollemia nobilis (assembly GCA_028583015.1). NCBI lineage: Eukaryota > Viridiplantae > Streptophyta > Pinopsida > Araucariales > Araucariaceae > Wollemia > Wollemia nobilis. The sequence goes on along the minus strand of JAQPPZ010000755.1, from coordinate 2,681,603 downwards.
ATGCTTTTTTATGGCCATGATGATGACCTATATGATAGTGGAGACCACCATAGCCATTCAAGAAGAAAACATAGAGTGATGTGTGGGGGTGGTCCATGCAAGCATATATTTTAGAAAAAGGTTTTGGTGTAGGAGGGGGAAATGGGGTTAGTGGTAGACAAGGAGGTGGCTAGAGGACCACTTATTTGACCAAAAAGTAAATGGGTTGGAGTATAGTTCAAGGGAGACAATAAGATCTTGTGAGAGCAATTCAAAAGCAAAATGGTGTTGCTTCTCATAATATTGAAGGATAGACTTTTTTTCAACAACATGCCTTCACTCGTAATATCTCATTTAATGCATGAATTATGTTGTAGATGTATAGGCTCTATCACCAATGTCTTAGAACTTGGATGCACACTTTTATTAATTTTTACCTTGACAATGAGGTAGCATCAATCATTGATGGTGAGCAGGATGATGTTGGTAAATGGAGTGCTTGTATTGACTTTGGATGCCATAGAAGGATGTCATTGGTAATGGTAATGCATTTCAATTGAGGGGGGTGTTTTGATAAAGGTGGAGCAATGAGGTGATGCTCAATCAACCATGGGGATGTCTCTAGAGGTGGCCACAAAGGTAGGCCAATGGAAATATTTTTGAAATATGAAGGTGATGGAGCTATAAACTAGAGCTTATCACCATGATATCAAATCTCAGCCTAGTCTTCGAAATCTAGAGCTTGAGGTTTCTCAGATTGAAGACCACATAGACATTGATGTATTTGGATAATTGGGTGAGCTTAAGGCCCACCTTTTATAGCACATAGGTGTCATTGGCCTACACGGTGAGGGCCAATGCTAGTCAACCAAAAAGATGATAAATCACCTAGGTACAATGCCATGTTCATCAATGATAGAGGTTGCATTTATATGGATATTGACAATTGCAACAATGGCTTTTGGGGTGACCATAACAATGAGGCCTCTCTGTAATGCACATAAGGCTCCACTGGCAATGCAATCTATGTTAATGGGAAAATGTTAGTAGAGTCTTCAGTTCCTAGGATCTTAAGGATGGACTTATCATTTTCAACAATAGTTTTGGGATCCTCATCACCAAGGCCCTTATATGTGTTATCCGTGTTTGACATGATCAACATCATATCAAAAAACAACTCCTTGGCTCCTTGTGCCAAATATTGTAGAGAGATCCTTAATATGATCTTTATTAGGTAACATGGTGCCTTAGATGTAAGCAAACCATAGATGTATTTGGAATCTGATTGATTTTCTATTAAACATAAAAAATATTTATAGAAATTTACAAACCGTTGTTGGGAAAATCCATTGGCCCCAAACCATGTCTAAGGATGGCAAGGGAATGGGTCTGACAAATATTTGTTAGATGCTTTTTCAAAAAGTTACCAAATATTAAATTAAAAACTAATTAATTAAACTTAATTAAAATTAATTTTTAATTAATATCTAATTAATATAAGTCCCTATCACAATCCCTAAAATAGCATAGTTCCTTTGGGTCTATGGCATTGCTTACATGAGTGTCATAGGCCACATAAATATGAAGAGCTATCATACCAAGAGCCTCATCCTTATCCTCATACAATTTCTTCCTCTCTTCAAAATCAATCTCCTAAGGTTTCTCATTCATATATTTGAGCAACCCCTTGCTCTAGAGCAAAGCTTTAATCTTGATTTTCCAAGGGGTAAAATTTAGGCCATTCAAAGAGGGTACATGTTGATCCATAAAAATTTTCAAAGGACAAAATTCTATGTGCAACTATGACCAAAAGCAATAGAGAGATCTCAAAAAACCATGCAATTTGAAACTCAAAATACTTTTATATGCAAACGTTATGGCCTCCAAAACTATAGCCCAAAACTCATACGAAATACCTCCAAAACATTTAATTTTTTTGTACCTACAATGAATGTGTAGGCCACCACATGTCATTGGTTATGGGGTGCCAACTATACATTGGCTAAATAGTATACCAATGAATGAGGTGATGTCGCTTGTCATAATCTAAAATAGTGGACAACCAACTGGGTACTAACTATGTAGGCCATTGGGTGGTGTACCAATGAACCATATTGTATGACTTGTTATGTTTTAATTTGCTCTACAACTTGAAAATCATGTTGTACCACTCATTACATTTTTATATGCTTTGAAATCCATTTTTTTTCGAGTCTCCTATTGACTATGTGACTATATGGTTATTGGGTTTTATGATTTGGCAAAATATGGATGGTCAAACCCATAATTAAACCTACCATGTGGTGATATGCCTATCATGTTAGTTGTTGACATGTTGACCGCTACTATGTTAGTAGTGATGTTCATATTTGTATGGACTACCATATCACCACCTACCATGTTAGTTGCCACATTAGTGATAGGTGTTATACAAAATATTACATCACTTGCCATATCAACATCAAGTATTATATGGAACATTATTTTATTAGGTTCCAAGTTATTAAGTGCCATATTAGCATTGACGAGTGGAAATTTTATGACATCATTAGGTGCCACACCATTAGTTTTTACCATGTCATATTTACATACATCATCATAAGTAATGCTGACATCATAAAGGCTTTTTAAAACAATAGGTAGGGGAGGTTTGGACCAATGCGCTACAGTGGGCTCCTCTAGTCACTAGGGTAGAGATGCCACTTTTTTTTTTATTTTTGGAAAACATCCCAAAAGGGATGCCACTTTCGGGTAAGACCCAAGGAGGCAGGGGTATCCATTCCGCCAAAAACGCCCAGGACTCAGACCTGGCCTACCACCTTTGACATACTCAAGGAGCAGGGTAGAGGTGCCACTTATAACATAAAGCACTAACCCTAAATTTAAACATGCTCCATTTTCAAAATGCCTCCTCTAAGTACATATTGTATATGCATGATGCAAGCATACGTTATGATGATATGTATACCCTTTTTTTGGTCTTTCTAGGGAACTTTCCCAAAATATTCCACATATTTGAATTTTAAAAATTGAATATTAGAGGGAAACTATAAAATATTTTAACACATAAAATTAGATACCTGGAGGTAAAATGGAGAAAAGTGTTGAACTCAAACCCCCCTAAAATTTTGTAAAGAATCCAAAAATATGTTTACTTCATTCATATTTATCATGGATTTCCATAAATAGCCTTTTTGTTAAATGCAAATAACCATGGCATCCTCTCATGCCTATATAGTGGAAAATTTGTTAGACCATTTTAACAACTTTATCATGTTCAATTATGTAAACTTTTCTAAAATCATTTCAAAACATGCATTCACCATAATTGTATTCCAAAAATATGAAGAGGCAATTGAATGGTAGCAAAAATAAATGATAAAAAATAAATGAAGGGAGGTGATAATAATTAGAAGGTGGGTGACCATGGGAACTACAATATATCATATTTTTATTCACACTTGTGATCCAAATGGATTATCATTGAGGAGTATTTATAGTGATACCAACCCTAATGAGAGATTAACCTCGCGTTGACATTGTCTTAACCTTGAGGTTAACCTTACAATAAAATAATATTAAATTATCATTTAATTGAGGTTATCCAAAAATGTGGATTAACTTCACCAGAACTTGCTTATTCATAGAGGTATTTCAAGGTAGTCCACACATCAACAGGATCAGTCTTCTCTCTAAAGTAAAAAAGTACATATAGTTCCACTAACTTAAAGAAAAGTCCAAGAGCCTCCTTTATCTTACTAAATTCATGATCATTGAGACCTTCTGATTCATCATTAAATATGGACCAGAGATTATTACTTATGAGTAATCCTACCACTTGAACTAACCAAGTGGTATAATTTCACCCATTGAGTGGGTAACATACCCTAAGGAATCCATATTGTACAAAAAACCCTAAGGATTTTTAAAATAGGTCTATAAACTAATGTCACCACTACATAAAGATCAAAAATTTGTTCAATCTAAAAAAATGGATAGTATGCAAAATTTATGGCCTCTAGAATATTTAGTAGAATTAGCACTTAAATTAGAAACAATAAAAATTAAGTGCCAAACATTAGAAAATATTTTATCAAATAAGCTATTGTGATGTATCAACATTGGATTGGTTGTTGCATCTGTGAATCGATATTTGACACTTGGTTCTTTTTGATTGGCTAATCAATCTTCATATATATATAAAAATTAAGCAAATTTTTGAGCCAACAAGGCTCAAACCTGGGATGACTTGGTTCCAAGACAAGTATCCAAACTATTGTGTTATGTGTGTAGCTGAGAACACAAATAGACAAAGTGTTATTTGACCTATGAGCACAATTAACTTTCACTTGGAGCAAAAGAAGATAATGTTAGGGTTTTAAACTATGATGTCTTGAATAAAAATTGACTACTTGACCACTGTGCCACTTAGTGGTTTTGAGGCTAATGGATCCTTCCCTTCACCTTAGTGCATAACATATTTGGAAAAAGGAAGACTTTAAAAAAATTGGCATGAAGGATTTGAATTGTCGATGTGATGCTCCAACCAAATTGAATTAACCACTATGCCATAGTTGCTTGATGCAATTTGAAAGCATAGGAGAAAGATTTTATATCCACTTATGAGGAGAAAAAGTAGAAAGAAAAAGGGCTACGATCATATTTGACTAAATTTACATACTTTTGAGCAAAGAAAGCCCCTACCACCATGCCACTCCCATATTGCAGATATGGAGGCAATGAATATAAAAAGTATATGACTATAACAAATTCAAAGATGGAAAAATCAAGATTGAAAAGCCTTACTTCCTGAATAATAGATTACAACAATGCAACTACACTCACTGTGTTGGTGCACACTTATCGGCTTTGAGTGGAATACGATGGGTACAAGGGAGCAAGTCACACATAAATAACAAAGAGGTTTGTCCATTCTAATATATTTTAATGCCAATAAAAAAATTAAATTGGAAAATACAAGAGAAAATTAGCCTATGAGGAGGCCAACAACTGATATTTCCACTTGATAGAGTGATGCAACTCTGAAATATGCTTTGGTGCCATATTCAATTTTGCAATATTTTATAGAATACTTTCAAAAAATTCATTAACCTTAATAGTATGCTAAAAATATGAAGAGGCAATTAAATGATAACAAAAATAAATTATAAAAAATAAACAAATCCAGATGATAAGAATTAGAAGGTGGGTGCCTGGGGGTAGCTTAACATATCACATATTTATTCACACTTGTGATCCAAATGGATGATCATTGAGAGATATTATGGTGATACCAAAATCCCAATGACAGGTTAACCTCAGGTCGACATTGTCTTAACCTTGAGGTTAACCTTACAATAAAATAATAATAAATTACCCTTTAAGTGAGGTTATCTAAAAAAGTGGATTGCTACTAAGGGTGAAAACGAAAGGGGCTTGTAGGCTTACATGAACATGCCCATAGGCTTACATAAGTTAGGAATACCTGTAGGCTTACATAATCACATGCACATAGGCTACATAAATGGTACTCATAAGCACCTCATTACATATTTGGCCTTGACCTAAACCAGATCGAATTACACATATTTCAACATATCAAGCAAATTAGAGGTCTTTTCCATGTACGAAAGCCTCACCATGACTTATCTAGTATTAAGGGTCTATCAAAAATGTGTTTAACCTCTTATTTTGCTATTTTTTAGTGGCCAAGTAGTCTATCCTCTCATCAATGTTGCTATTGGACACCAAATATCTATGTAAAGGACGAATGAGGGTTTTAAAAGACCTCAAGAAACTCAATCATGGAACTAGGGCATATATCTCATTAGAAATACAAAAAAAAGTAAAAGATAGAGTTCCAAGAGAGGAACATAGGAACTTGTCAATGAATATTTTTCCTAGAACAAATCTGTTGGATCCAATGAGGTCGTCATAATCTAATTCCACCTAGGGTTTTATTAGAAAATTTCTTTTTACAAAATGTTATTTGATTACCAAAAAATATTTTATTTGCTCCAAAAACTATTACCCTTAGAAGATATTGTAGGAGTTGATTTGCCAAAGACAAGCAATTGAGTAAAGGATATTCACACCCACTCTGCTACCATGTTAAATTTCAAAATAATTTCCAACAATGAATGAAATGAACATATTACCTAGTATTGTTGAAAAGAAATACATACAATATAAGGGTTTGTTATTGGACACCAAATAATATCACTATAGCAAAATATAATACACTCCAACTGATAATGAAATGGTTGGTATAATGGGGTATTTATACCCAATTACAAGTTACCTTTAGGTCAAGGTTAAGTAATTGACCTTTAGGTTTAAATAATAAAATATTACAAAAATATCTTTTACAAGGTTTAGAAGGGCTCAAAGGGCTTATATATACAATATAATATAATACAAAGTTATTCATGGTATCAAGTTAAGTTTAATCACCACATATTTTTACATAAGGGCTCTCCTTTCACCAACCAAGCTCATGCAAAACAAAATGATCAAGACTAAGATTGATAAAAATCCAAAGTAGAATGAGAAGAATACCAAGAAGCCTTTCAAGAAGTTAATTTGTGATTTTTACAAGAACACAAAGTAGAGTTTGCTAAATATGCATCAATAATATTAAGGAAGGATATAAAAAGGGGGGTGTCAATGCTACTCTCTTCAATGCTTAAGGTAAGGATAATCATGATGATGAAAACTTATAAAATCGTGTAGTTATTCATTCATTATATTGGATATCCACTTATTTTGATGAGTGAATTGTAGATTCAATGGCAACTCGACACATGATCAAGCATTAACATCTTCTACATGATTATATCACAACATTTTGGAGAGCATTTTATCAATGGGGATGGTTCCTCCTTAAAGGTAGTAGGTTGTGGTGAAGTTAGTAATGGTCCTTATTTATTTATTGAGGTTCTCATGGGTGAAATTTTCATGCACATCCATCACCAAATGAGATGAATTTTGTCTATACAAAACATTTCATTTTTCCATAAAATATCATTGGATAGTTTAGAATAAATTCTATATCAAAGAACGCAAGAAATATTGCTAAGTGTAAGAACATTGTTGGACATTTTAAATGCTGATGTCTGTAAAAGTTGTAAAATTATTTGGCATCTAAAAACCATGCTTCAAATAGACCCAATGAGCCATAATTTTGACAAAGTAAGATGGTTGGATGGATTGGAGCACTAATGTTAGTATATAGAAGATTTAAATCCAACATCTAGTACCCAAAATACTAGGTAGATAGTAATGCTTATGTCAGCAAAAAGAAGCAAATTATCCAGTTTAATATGAAAGAACATTTGTCCCCCTTCAAGACTCAGAATCGACAAAGTATGAGAGTCGAGAATCTAGGACAATGGCTTAGCTAGATGGATAAGGTGGCCAAAAGGCTATATGGTTTTGAGTGTCAATGTTAGTAGAAGCAATAGAAAATCCTAACCTAGTCAAGTAGTAGAAGAATTCTAAGGCATGAGTTGCACCTTATGTCCACCTATATGCTTCACCTAGAGTGTAAGAAGGTTTGAGTTATTAGAAAAATATGTTAACATTTTTGACATATATGAATTAGGAGCTTGATGACCAATAAAATAAGATGAAGAAGACATGCTCTTGATAGGTGAATCTACTATCAAAGAACCCTAACAAACTCAAAATATTCTCTAGTTGACACATGTGCTATTACAACTAGAAAAATAGTGGGGTGGCTAAGAGAACAATGAACATGTTAGGAGATATTGTGCACCAGATGAAGACACAACAACCACCACTCCCTTAAATCAAGTAGAAGGGAGCCACCTCAACACCATGATGCCAAATTAGTTACAAAAAAATGAGTTGAAGATATGAGCACATGCGTTGTAACGACATGTCATACCTACAATCCACTCTCTGAACTATAATGAAAAATAATCAATTATAATTGTAAAATCTATATATACTAGAATGTAAGACATTCTAAGGGTTGACTATTTGGTATTTATAGTTGACATGATTGTATTGATTGAGGCTATACACCTTCTTGAATAAGAATTGGATTACTATCTGGACTCTTGCTCAACTATTTGCGCTGAACATGTATGCATGTCTTACTTAGTGCTAATGATTTTTTGTTAAAGCTAGGAATGAATAATTCTATTACAGTTATTTTACATTATAGATTTCTCTCTAGATTTACCATTATAGTTTTAGAATGATTTAAAAAATACTCAGATTTCATGTTAATTGTTCTAAATAGCATAAGAGAAGTAAGTTGTTTTGTTAGGCATTTAATTTAAATTTAGATTGTGAGACTCTTTGCACCATGTCTCTTGATGTTGCCAATTTTGTACCACTTTTAGCTTGTCTTTCTAATCCTTTGTATTTCTTACTCTAGTCTGCAAACCCCTAATTAGTTAGATTAGCTAGGCATAAGAATCAAACTTCTTTGGAGGTTGTCTCAAAAAATCCTATTTTGAGACTTCCAATCTCTTGGCCAAAGTCTTAAGGGCACATACCATTGACATAAGATAGATGAATTTTGGAACCAAGAGTATTTTTGGCATGCTTTATGGGACCTAAATCCCATTTCTCCTAATAGCAAATATTAAACATCCTTTTTAGAAGTTATCTGATTATACACAACATTTTAAAACATCTTGAGGACTCAAGATCTTAGTGAATAGTATTTAACTCATTTGAGAATAATTACATGTTTATTTGGTGACTCTATTGAGAAGTAAGGATCCTAAGAAATTAGTGAATCCAATAACCCAACTACAATTTATCCCATAAGCTTATGCTCACCCGAGAAACAACTAAAAAAATAGAACCTATAATAATTGTAGAGTCACCACCTTTGATATTCAAGAGAAATAGATCCGAATCATATCCATATTTTTTAAGCTCCATAGGAAGTCTAGAATCTACTCATTCTACATTGTTACAACCCCAAATATACCAACCTAATTTTTTTAATAGCACTTACAAAACATAGGTTCATAAGGAGGACACCGTTATTAATTTATTTTTAGCATACAAGGCTTCACCATATTTGAGTTTCCAAGTCATTGTAGATGATACTCAGTAGACAAGAGAGGCCAAATATTGTAACTTCTAGGGTTCACCTTACTAAACCTATTTAAAAGGACACCATAAATGGTCCCCTCACCTTCCCTATATCCTTCTCGATATAGGACCATGTGACCATGACGTAGGGATTACCCTTTAAGACCCATAACACTTAAAGGGGGATGCCAATTCCCTAACCTGACTCTAGATCCTCCTAGACAAGTTATTTGATGTAGAGCCTTGGTGCTTAGTTACCATACATCCGTGGGCTAACTAAGGTTATTGTAACTTCAACAACAACTAATATGACTTCTTGATCCTACGCGATCAAGGAGTCACCACTATTGTCTTGCATGTAGATTTTACCCCACACTTGATCCTACTCGATCAAGGTGTGACCACTCACAAGTAACCTAGCTATTGTATATACACAACTCCTTCCAGGTTCATGAGCTCCTAGCTACTACATTATCACAACTCTTTCTAGGAATATCAGCTACCTGGCTATTGCATTCATGCAACTCCTTCTAGGATTGGGTTTCTATGGTTTACAAGAGGAATATCTACCCATCCCAAGGATAGATAACAACATAAACATGCCATAAAGCTAAAAAAAACATTAAACATAAAAGCACATTGCATTACTCATATCAAATGAAAGGCATAACATTAACTCCTCACAACCATAAATTAAACTATGCCTTTATCAAACTTGTATCACAAAAGCTTTCTATCATCATTTATGCATTAGCAAGATAACTCATATCGCTAACATAAGTATATATTGCAAATAGTAAAATGAATCTCATTAAAAACCATCTCTAGATATTACTCAGGAGTTCAGCTCCAAGTTAACATTAGCAATATAACAATATTTAAAAGCTTAACTTAATCAATACAAAACCCCAAAGTTTCATACTAAAAACAACACCATTCAAAAAAATTAAAGTAGCTCTTAATTACATATAGAAGCATCAAATTATCCTTGGAAAAAAGAGTCAAGATTATAATTATTTCAAGTAAAATAAGCCTTTTATTATTTACAACAATATCATTTTAAAGAGGTTATAATCGTCCTTCAAGATATTCTACCAACTAAGTCCATAATATTCTTAATGAAAAACCACCCACCAAATATGAAGTTTACTTAGGGATAATAAAAACTCTAAATACAATGCAACTTAGCTCATGCATTACACTATTATGCAAACAACCATGCACTTAAGCAACTAGAAGAGGAGAATCCTCCCTCTCTACAAAAAAACAAGTATTCTTTAAACCAACAAAAATTATATCAGTCATAACAATTCAAGAGAAGCCCATACTTCTATTTATAATGATCCCTTATTCCACATAGATGTTAGGATTCATTGTAAATACTTTTATCTTTTGATTCAAAACACAACATTCAAAATAATCCAAGAGAAGCCCATAGTTCTCTTTATAATGATCCCTTAATCCACATAGATCTCAAGAATCATTATAAAAACTTTATCATTGGATCTAAAAAACAACATTCAAAACAATCCAAGGGAAGCCCATACTTCTCTTTATAATGATCCATTAATCCACATGAATCTCAGGAATTATTATAATTAATTTCTCTTCCAAAAAAAATAATAGAAGTTCACTACTACAATTATTATAAAGCACATGTACCTTTTTAAAAGCTTACAAAACAAGTATACCTTTAATATTGTCTCACATAAAAAAGCTTTAAATAAAATATGAACTTCAAAGCATCTTTAAAATTAACCAGAGTACATTATCAAACATTCACAAATTATTTTATTATTCTTTAGGCCATAAAAGTTTTGAAAATAGATGTACATAAATTCCTTTATAACCATCTAGATTTTGAAACTTAAAGAGCTACCTCATATATTTTATTTTTCTTTACTTTACAAGCTAAGCATAAGTAGGTTAAACAAAGATAAGGTTCTCATTACAAGCAAGTCTATATTTTCAATCTTTATTAACACATAAATGAGCCTCAAAAGCTTGCAAGCTAAGGCTTTAATCCAAGTAAGTACCAACCACCTTCATAAACTCTTATTGAAATAAGAATGACCATATTTACTAATGCTACCCCATAAGCATAAAATTATGTCATAAAGCTTTTCAACAAGACATATAACTATGCAAATAATATAACAAGTGCAATACATACAACCAACCACAAGTAACAATAAAGCAATACTGCCACACACAAGTTTAAACAAAGCACTCAACCACCCAAGACCAACACATGTGAAGGGAACGAGGATAACACATAGGGTGAAAGGAAAACAATCCAGTCAAAAGCTTAGCTTGAAGGTGACGTAAAGATGTGAATGCCAACACAAAAACAACAAAATTAGGATTTCTATGGGATATCGCTCGCCATGCTACGTAAAGGAATAAATGGATCAACATGAGCATGACTCCCTCTACTGATGTAAGGTGCTCCAAATAAACATAACAACCACCAATCACGACAATGGTAACAATAAGAACAAAGTAATCTCCCATAGGTGAACAACCTAAAAAACCAAGGCATTCACAAAAAGGGAAACACCTAGCTAAAGAGTAGGAAATAGGACATCATGGAAAACAAGTCCACCCTCCAAGGCCACACACAAGCAAGAGGGTTGACATAGCACGAAGCTGATGTTGAACAACCAATAAATATGAACCAAAACAATAACCTTAGAACTAAACAAAGCAACAATAAAAAGAACTATTCAAACACATTGCATAAAAACTAGAATGGAGCAAACATAGACAAAGAAAGCACTTGTACCATAGGTTGCATTACCTCCAAATATCTTCTTCAAATGTTGTTATTCACTCCCTCCTTCTGTCTCCACATCCACTGATTCTTCAAGTGCTCATTTCTTTCTTTACACACCATCCTCCTCTAGATTTAAAAGAGGAATAAAAACTTATATGGGTGAATATCTCCTTAAGCGCCTAAAGAGCAATACACTCCATGTTCTTGGGCAGTTTTTCTTGAGAAAATCGATGAGCCCCTAAGTCTTCCCAAGGTCTCTAGATGACATAACACACCAAAAAACTATACTCCAAGGAAACTTAATGCTTGGTTCTCGATATTAAATAAAGTAACACACACATAACTAAAATAAACCATAACAAGCTTGATTTATTAAATTTAAACTAAGTTGCGATACAAGCAAAATAAGAGTAATAAATTTCTAATCTAGACAACACCTTTCTTGCTCACAAATAACTCAGTCAAACAAGGCATCACATCCATGATTTACACCATTGTTTTATCCCTAATTAGGTGGCCATTTTTATGATAGTATAAGCTATCACCAACTTCATCAAGGAGACTCATTGCAAGAAATTTCATGGTCCAATGGTGCAAATTTAAAAAATAACAATAAAATGATATGCATCTACATGAAGGTAAATTTTCCATGTTTACCCTAAGCTATCGATGAATGAAACATCATCATAATATCTCTAGGTATCCTTCATGGTATGTGGTTTACCCATAGCCCTATCAAGGAGAAGGTAACCGATATTTCATCCATAAATACATCAACAATACCATATTTCATGCTTAAATAGAGCAATTATTCTATTAATAAATCAGGTTGACATAAACTATGTCATTACAAAAACACATCAATACATAGTTCATTATTCATAAAATTTTTGCCAAGGAGGGGTGTTACATACACCTCCTACTTCATCTCATTCAAACACATCCACACAAATGGCTCAAAATCAACCCCTACAAAACTTCCCAAATTGGAATAATACAAGCCCACTAAATTTGCCAAACCAAAATCCCATTCTTGCTACTACCCTTTAAGCCTTGCCACCATATGATGGTATTGGGAAAACAACCTATGAACACTTCCAAGATGTGGCATCATTGATTGTGGTCCATAATTATCATGAGGAGGATGTGATGATTAGACTGTTAATAATATCACTGAAAGGAAAGGTATTACATTGGTACCAGATCCTTTAGGAGGGTTGCATAATTTCTTGGACACAACTTGCTAGTAGATTGGTGCAATATTTCAATGAGCAAGTAGATCCCTTTTTCCTCCTTACACAGATCACCATCATCCAAAGGAATTCATAAGAGACAATGATGGATTTCAACATCATATTTAGCAAAACTTGGAAAAGACTGATGTATGAAATCAGGTCAACATATGCCCAAGCATTGTACCATTATATTAGGGCCTTTAACATAGATTTAAGCCTGATGGTACAATAATCCAATGTGTTGATATTTTCTAAAATATTTCAAGTAGATGTTATAGTAGAAAGTACTTTGATAGCCATATATAGGCTCCCTCCAAGTAATGTCATGACAATTTATCCAGATCTCTCATATATGAACTTTGAGCAGCAATCATCAGTAATAATCACTCATTTACCAAATGTGGCCCTGATACCTGCACCAAAATTTCCAACACTACCAGCACCTACATTTCCTGCACCTCCTATACTGAGATTACCTGCTCTAGATCCTCACGTTGCTAGCATGAATGATATCTTGACCACATTGAATAATCTAACCAATGAGATCACAACCATGAAGAGGAGAGAAGTTGAAATAAATTTCCAACCTAGAATATTTCCCTACATGATGAGGGATTAGGGTGCTTCTACTAGTAATTTTGGAGTAAAGCTTATTGTAGTGTACAGTAATCAGGAAGATGACCCTTCAACATCTACCTAAGAAATATAATATTGGTGCTCAACTTACAATTACCTGCATGGTGAAGCACACACATGCTGCCCCAACATCATTTTTAGAAGGTCACACTTGAAAAATTAGAAAGAGCACAAAAGGGTCAAGTAAACATGTTATGGGAAGAGCAAAAAGAAGAAGAATTTGATATAAAATAAGAGCCATTATCAGTGTAGATATGGAAAATTGACCCATCCAAATGAGTCATTTTTCCTTAGAATCCCTAGAGAGGCTCTCAAAATTGCTAAGTGCAAGTTTTGAACTGATATTTTATTGTTTTGCTTTGTTTTTCTTGACCTTGACCAAATCCACGTCTGATAAATTATGGGGTATGATTTCAACAAATTTGGATTTTTTTATTTAAAGAAGTATAAATTTTGGGGCAACCTTTATGGCATCAACTTGGTCAAGATTGCTTTTTGTTTTCTAGCCTTTTTCCTCTTCAAACCCCCTATAAATAGAGGAATTGGATCCTCTTTTTCTGTAGAAGGTTCTAAGTGATTTAAGCAATTTTTTTGTGCAATATTGATCTTGTTTTCATTTGGTGCTCTTGATGCTCTTGGAATACTTTGGTGCTTTGCTTTTGGTGTATTTTGGTGATCTCACTCTTGAATATAAGTGGAGAAGCCTTGAAAACAAATTATCTTCTAGGAGGAGAGGTTTTCCACCTTTGCTCTTGCTTCCTCTACAGGCTTATCTGGTTGTCTCTGTATATTCATTAGCTCTTAAATCATTCAATTTAGTGTTAAAATTGCATTTTGCATATTTATTTTTAGTTTTAGGTCCTCTTGTATGAATCCATACCCTACCCATTATAGGGTGCGGATTCAATAAAAACTATATTTCTATCAATTCTACCTTTTTTGTCTATCTTTCTTCTTGTTACCGAATCTGTGACCAATAATTTTCAAGGCATGGATTTGGTCATAATAATTTAGGGGTAAAATTTTATCCCTAAAACCCTAGATCGACAATTGCATACTTGCCTAGCATTGCATGCATTTTGTTAGCATTCTTGTTTATTATTTCATGCTATCATATCTCGTTGTGTCTACTTCCAAAGGTCAACAATAATTTTTGTTTTTGAATAGTCAACTAAAAAGACCAAGGTATCTTGATTATTGTACCTGCAAGATCAATCATATAACAACCTAAGTAGGCACCCAAACACTTATAGAGTTATCGTTACACCAAAACCTCAAGGTGTTAGTGTGATACAATCTCTATATTTGAACACCTCACAAGGTGGTTAATCCTAGGTCCTAGGGTGGCAGTTAGTCCACTAAGTCAAATCCTCGAGGTGCGGTGGTTAGTCCAACACCCCTTATCTTATGTAACTCAAGAGGGATTTAATCATGGGGTGAGGCTCTGATACCAAATGATAAAATTGAACATGACATTAATACCAAATGAATAGAGATAAACATAACAAGGAGCAACAAAATAAATATGCATACACAAAAAAAGAGAATAACAAGGGAAAAAACCCCTTGGAGGATGTCCAGACATTCTATTTTTTTCCATTAGCAATATCAAATAAATACTACATTGTATCCTCTACAAGGTAAACCCTAGAATATATCGCTGCCAACTCATATGTACATGCAAGGTGACATCTCATCCTTATATACACATTGGCACCTCATCCTTAGATTTTGACCCATATTACAAATGTGTGATTACATAGTATTTTTAGCTTTTTTCAAGGAATAAGGGTTTCAACCCTATGATAAATTAATTCTTGAGTGGGAGTCGTATGTGGAAGAATCTTGGTGAAGGAAAATGAAAATGATGGGAAGCACATAGGTAGAGATTGAAAATTTTAATGGATAGAATTTTGAATTATTGAAACTCAAGATGGAGGATTTGTTGGTTGATAGAGATCAATGGATTGTGGTCTCAAAAATAAAACCAACATCAATGACATATGAAGATTAGTTGAATATTGATAGGAAGGCGAGAAGTTCTATTAGATTGTGCTCATATGATTTGGTATTGTTGAATGGATCGATAGAGACCACAACAAAGTCATTATGGGATAAGCTATAAACTTTGTATCAGACAAAGTCGGTAAATAAACTCTTTCTTCGAAAGAAGTTATATTCACTTTGGATGATTGATGGTGACTTTTTGGCTAAACATCTGAATAATTTTAACATTGTGGTAAGACAATTAAACTCTATTGAAGTAAAAATGGATGAAGAGGAAAAGTGTATTACTTTACTTTATTCATGTTAGCATTTGATAATGTATGATATGGTAGAAAGCAATCACAATATGTAAAATATGCAATTAAATAAGATAATGGAATTATGCAAAAATGCTAAAATATGTTATTAATGGAAAGTTATGAAAATAGTACAATACTATGTATTGGAGGAAATGAACACTCTAGAACTCTAATGAAAACTACATTGTACATACTCACTACTCCATAGTAATATCCTCTATTCACTATGGGGTATATATATAAGAAGATAGATAAGTTACTTGGCCCTTACTCTTCCTAACTACCTTTCCTATGACTCATGTACAAGTGGACTCCTTGTACATTTACATCATTGCACATTGATACTTGTGCATTTATTACTTCTTCCCCAAGTAACTACTTAACCTTACTCTAAAGTAAACTCCTACTCTAGTAATGTACCAAAGGTGGTACATTTACATGTACCCTAATAATGTAATATACTCTAACATCCTCCTGTATTACATTAATTGGATATTGAAGACTTCTTCAATATGGATCTTCATCTTGATCTTGGATTTTGTACTCTCCTCCTTTGTTTTTTGTAACCTATTCAAGCAAGTAGTTAGTATCTTCATAAAATGCTATCCTTGCTAAAAGAGCTTTGACTTCATGATCATTTGTAGGATCTTCCAGTTCTTCAATTTCTTCAATCCTTTGAGCTAGGTGTCCTTTCTGATTCCCTTCTCGATATTCCAATTGCAGATAACTCTTTTAACACTGAAACTATTGCTAACATGGATTATTTTGATATTACCTTGGTTGGAATACCCTATTTGGTTGGCTTCCATAGTTCATCTGATTTCCTTGATTCTGGTTTCTAGGATTGAATCTGTAGTAATTAGTGCTATGACCTTTTCTCCTGCATATTTGAAAATATTTGTTATTCTCTCGTCTTCGTCATTTTGAAGATGAGGCTATGTTTCCCTATGGAGTATCTTTTAAAACCAATGTAGTGTTATTTATTTCATCTTTCATTGTGCTCTCTACTAACATTCTTGAATAATTTTGATTTGTTCATAAAATGATGTATATTTACTTGTAAATATGTAACTAGATGCTCGTAGCTATTTGGAAGTGCTCTCATGATTACTTGAACAAGGAATTTATCTTCAACATTTTCTCCTAAGGTTAATAGTTTTATGACAGGGGACCCAAAAATTACACTCCTGCAAACCCTACCTTTTTCATTGAAATCAACTGAAAATGTACAGCAGAAATTAACAGCCCGTAGGCTTTTACAATCACCAGCCCTCGGCTCGGTTCTCTCTCTCTCCTCTACATCCTAAGTGCATTCGAAATCCCACCGTCCCGATTAAAACAATAAAATGGGTTTTTATAGAGGCCCCGACCCTCTCACGCAATTAATGCCCCCCACCTAAAACAAAAATTCAAATTTTCCTTTTCCCCCCCGAGAAATCAAAATTTTTGGCATTAATGGGCCACTGCCCGATCCACAAAACGCTTGCATTGATGGCCTCCCTTACCCTGCACCGCCCGCTTTGCTCAGACCGTACTCTGCACTGCTGTTTTGTCAAAAAATCCATCCAAAAAGGTGGTTCTCCCCCTTTAATGCATGCGGCTGTCAATTTTAATTCTCGATACGTGGCCTCCATCTTCACTTGGATACACGTATTCTCCCGCGTGCAAAATTTGCCATGCCTCCTCCTGGAACATGTGTCCTTCACAATTTTCAAGCTACACGTGGCTGTCCACGTGTCAATTTTGAACAGTCCTCGAAAACACCGTTCCCGCCATCTTTTTCTCTTCCTCCCGCACCATTTTCTCTCTCCATCGTGATATCGCGACATGTCGCGATATCGCGACGTTTCTGGCTCTCTGCACTTGCTTCTCATTTTGGTCGCGATATCGCGACCATTTTGCCTCCTGCCCTTCCGTTGAGAAACTCGTCGCGATATCGCGATGTCACGATATCGCGACCATTCTGCCATTTTTGTCGCGATATCGCGACATGTCGTGATATCGTGACCATTTTTCCTCCGCACCCGCTTGTCCAATTTGCGTCGCGATATCGCGACGTCGCGATATCGCGACCGTTTTCTCGCTCTCTCCTCTGCTCCGAAACCTGTCGCGATTTCACGACATGTAGCAAAATCGCGGGTCGCAATTTCGTGACATGTCGCGAAATCGCGCCCCCTTCTGCGCCTTCGTCCCTCTCCGACAAACTGTCGCGATTTCGCGACACGTCGCGAAATCGCGGCCCCTTCTGCTGCACTTCCTCCTTGCCAATTTCTGTCACGATTTCGTGACACGTCGTGAAATCGTGACGGTTTTCTGTCTTTGCCGCTTTTTCTTCCTGTGCCGACTCTTCAGCACTATTTTTCCCGACACTTGACACCTCGGTTGCTGGTGCCGCCGGATGCTCCTGCATCATTTTACCTTAATGTCTGCTACTTTTCTTAGGAATAGTTCTATATTTTCTCCACTGTTCATTTTTAGGGAATGTAATTGAGTTTGAATATTTAAGATAGTGGCTTTATTTTTCCCTTCAAATATTTTCACTAAGGTTTTCCAAGCTTTTGTAGATGTTCCTACTGAACTAATGTAATCTTGTATTTCATATGTGATGACAAAAGTTATTATCATTAATGCCTTAACATCACTTTCTTTGAACTTCTAAAATCTCGGTATCACTTGAAGTTGGTTTATTTTTGTTCCTTTGACAATTTCCCAAAGTTTTTCAAATATCAAAATAGCCCTCACTTTTTTTTTCCATGAGAAGTAAAAATTTGGCTCCCATGGCTCCCATTGGAATTCTGGAGAAATGACATCTTGCATATGATTTCTCTTCTTCTTGGGAAGTCGGTTGGACCATCACTTTGTTTTCCATCTCTTTAGGGTAACACACAGTATCCCAACTAACCAGACTCCATTTATTTTAGTCTAGGTTTCTTGCCCATAAAATTTTTCTAGAAAGAGAATCAAATTCTTTGAGAAAGCACTTAGGAGCAGCCAAGATAAAAAACTTGTAAATAGGCAAAGCATGAAGGACAAATTTCAAAAGTGTTAATCTACCAACAAAGGATAGCCATCGAAAAATCCAATGATTAAACCTTGATCGAAATCTATCCAAAATACTTTTCCAATAATCCCTTCCAAGATTTTTAGAAGAAATAAGAATCCCTAAATACTTTATTGGCAAACAACCCACCTAAAAATGTAGAATATTAGCAATCCTACATTGAATCCGACCATCCGCATTGAATAAGAAGATATTTGATTTATCTTCATTAATCATTTGACCAGAGGCAGATAAGTAAATATCTAAAACCTTCCTAAAATTCATTGCTTCCTCAATTTTTACTCTCCCCACCAAAGCAATATCATTGACAAACTGAAGATGATATTGGGATAAAGAATTCTCTGCCCAAGACTATCCCTGGAAAACACCACGATCTTGAAAAATCTTGAGAAGTCTACCCAAACCTTCATCCATAAGGATGAAAAGATAGGGGGATAAGGGATATCCTTGACGAATCCCCCTAGAGGCTGAGAAGAAAGTAGATAGTAAACCATTGATTAAAACTGCAAAGGAGGTCGAAGTCACACAAATCATGACCCATTCAATCCAATTATACGAGAAACCAAAAGCTTGAAGGATGTTCTGCAAAAAAGGCTAGCTAAACCTGTCATAATCCTTGGACATATCAAGCTTAATGAACATGGTATTTTCCCTAGAGATATCCATAGAGTGAATAGATTCAACAACAACCACCACACCATCTAAAATATGATGACCCTTAACAAACCCACCTTGCTAAGGAGAAATAAGAAAACCAAGAACTTTATTTATCCTATCCGCAATCATCTTGGTAATAATTTTGTAAGTAACATTGCATAGGAAAATAGGGCAGAAAGACCCCAATGAGCTAGCATTTTTAGATTTGGGAATAAGAGCAAGGAAGGTTGAATTAATAGCTTTAAACATTTGTTTATTAACTTGGAATTCCTGAACAACTTTTAGCATATCAAAAGATAATACTTCCCAAAATTCTTGGAAAATTTCTATAGGGAAACCATCAGGTCCAGGTGTTTTACCTTTTTTCATTTGAAAAACCACCACTTTAAGTTCCTCCATTGATATGGGGTCCATTAGCATCTTATTCATATCATTAGAGACCAACCTAGGAATACAATTCAAAATAAGCCTCATATTTACAACATCATGATTACCTTGCTCAGAGAAAAGAGAGGAGAAGAACCTGATTGCTTCATAAGAGATATACTCAAAGGATGAGAGAGTTTCCCCCTGATCAGAATTAAGTGAGACTATAGCGTTACCATTCTCGCGGTCTTTAACTGAATTGTGCAAAAAAGAGGTATTTCCATCCCCTTCCAACAACCAGTCAATTCAAGATTTTTGCTTCCAAAAAATATCCTCACGAAACTCCCATTCAACAAGATGACTAGAAAGGGCAGTTTCCATTTCCAACATATCCTTTGTCAATCCTTTATCTTTAATTTGAAAAGTGATCTCCTCCAGGCTATCTTGTAGTTGTTTTTTCTTCTGAAAAATATTTCCAAAAGAAAATTTGTTTCATTGTATGAGCTTGAATTTGACAAACTAGAGGCTTTTAAAAAAAGTAAACATAGCAGTTCCAAATTTGGGTTTCCCTTCGACCCACCACCTCTCCACAAATTCATACAAATCCTTATACCTGAGCCATATAAGTTAAAATTTGAAAGGTGAATTTCTTGGCAATGAGAATCTCGAGGACTGAAAGAGAATGGACCAGTGATCAGAGCCCCTCCAACCTAGAATCTTTGAGAATGAATTCTAGCTATCATCAAACCAACTATCTAAAGTAAGGAACCGATCCAATATTTCAAAAATAAAATCCGTTCCACATCTTCTATTAGTCCAAGTAAATAGTACATTTCGAGGTTTCACATCAAAAAGATTAAGGAAATAAATATTATCCCACATCAAAGTAGAAAAAGGGCCCAAACACTCCACACCACCATTATTCTTATCCAGGGACATGATAGAATTAAAATCCCCAGCCACAATCCAAGGATAATTGGGAGTAAGAGATCGAATTAATCTAATATGATTCCATAAGAGGATTTTACCTAATAAATCGTTGGGGGCATACACATTAGATAGAATAATAGAAGATCCAGATGAAACATAGGTAGAAACCATAGAGAGACAGTTATTGCTACCCACCCACCAAGAGGGAGTTAAGCTTCATGGATCCCACAAACATGCAACACCACCCGCAAAACCCTGGGATCCAATAGCAAGATAGTGACCACCTTTCCATATCTTAGAAGCAATTCTAACCATATCTTCACAAGATAATTTTATTTCCAGGATGAAAATAATATCTAGTCTATGATCTCTGATCAAATTCTAAGTAGATTTTTGTCTAGGGCTACTACCCAAACCCCTAATATTCCAAGATATCACTTTCATTTTGGGGGAATAGAGAAGTGAGAATCTAATGTCTTAACAACACTAGACTCAACTAAGGATTCCCCTATCAATTTCACTTTTTCTTGATCCTTCTTTCTTCCTAATTTTACCACCTTCTCCACCCCACCTTTTTTTATAGTTTTTGGGTGAATACCTAACACAGAAGAAACTTTATTTTTCTCTTCCTCTCTGACAATCTTATCCTAGGAGGGTTCAAACCTAGTCTCATCCTCATTTCCCTCAATCAAGTTTTTAGCCAAAGGGGAATGATCAAGAACTTTATCAAGATAATCCAACACCTCTTTGGACTTATCTTCATTTCCTACAAGAGGGTTATTAGGCACCACCTCTTCCTTATCAAAATTTTGCTTTTCAAAAGAAGGATTTGGGAAAGAACAAGTACCTGGATCTTGAATACAAGCATCCATATCACCTCTGTTCTAGACTTGATCCTCATCATGTAGCTCCTCAAAAGTCTCAAGCACATCAAATCAGTTACCAAAACCTCCCTTTCCTACACCTTTATTCTAATGAACAAAAGGCCTAGATATTTAACGAGACTTAACATGAATAAATCCATCATAACCGGGTATCTCATTAACTACATGAGCTTTTTCTTTTGCCTTTGTAGATGCATCTTGAAAGTTAAATGAAGAGGATGAAGGTTGAGAATTCACTTTCTTACAGTTTCTATGAAGATGCCCATATTCATGGCATATGTGGCATCAAAATGGGAGAGCTTTATAATCTAACTATTGGACCCAAGACATATTTCCCAGTTTAATCTCCAATGATTTAGGAAATGGATTATTCATATCTACTTCAACATAGATCCATGCAAAAGAAGCAAATTTCCTATCCAAATTTTGGTGAGATAGACCAACCAATTTCCCAATATTCTCTATAATAGAATGAAGAACATTCACTCTCCAATATTCCATAGGGAGTCATGGCAAATGGACCCACACAGGAATACCAGAAGGTCTCTCCTCCATCGAATCAAATCCTAAATGCTAGGGTTTGATAAATAATCCATATTTATTGTGAAAGTAAGGACACCCCTCGAACACTTTACTATGATCTACCATACGGGAGAACACCACAATAAAATACCAATTAACTATAAGAATAATCTCTAGATCACCCTCAGGGATCCAATTTCTCCAAACCCAATTTTCTAAAAAGTCATAGAAATTCGAAGACCCATGAATTTGTATATGAGCGCATGCTCAAACAAATATAAAACATCATCCACAATAGAATTGAGACTGATAACCAAGATAGGACAATATTTACTTTTCTCCAAACATCCATTATTCTTCAGCTTCGAAGTTGAAGAGGAATTAGAAATAGGATCAAGGGTTGCATGTAGCAAAAAATTCATGGTATTTGCATGATCAGAAGAATAGGCATCCTTATTCAAAATAGCATCCTTAAAAGATAAATATCGAGGGTCACCAAGACCCCCCTGAATCTACCATATCTAAAGCCAAACTATAGCACACATTTCACCAACCAACATGCTGGTTTTCACAAAAAAATTTAGCACCGACCTGAAACCCTAGATCCCACCACTGTCAATTCATGTTGTTCTGTTATCTTCTAAAATTTACTAATAAATAGATTCCATAATTATATCCTCATCCTCCCCTCAAATATAGTCATATCTAGATAAGTTGTTGGAAAATTTACCTCCTCCATTTGAAGTAACCTATAAATTCTTGCTTTGATATTAGTTGGAGTGTTAAGGAAGTAAATTTTGGATTTTGGAAGTAAATAGATTCCCTGATGCTCTTTCATATTCCTTTAAAAATGTATTCAAAGCTATTATTTCATTTATCCTTGCCCTTCCAAAAATGGATTCAAATCTCTAGCCTCATTTATCCTTACCCTTCCAAAAAGGGATGTATTATCTACAAACTATTGATGGGTTATGTTTTTAATGTTATTACTAACCTTAAGTCCACTTATAAGTCCATCTTTGTAAGCCTTCTTTAAGTTCCTACTCAAAACCTTTGCCATAATAATGAACAAATAAGGAGATAGAGGATCTCCTTGTCTAAGGCCTCTCTTGGCTTTAAAATATTTTGTTACTAACCCATTGACCAACATTGAATAAGAAATTGTAGAGACATAAGCTTTAATCCATCTAACCCATTTATTATCAAATCCAAAATTTTCTAAAATTGCAACAAAAAAATCCAATTTAACCCTATCATAGGCTTTACTCATATCAAGTTTTAAGATCATTGCTTTCTCTTTTCTTGAAGTTGTTGAGTGTATAACCTCATGAGCTACTATGATCCCAACCAAAATTTGTCTCCCTTTCATAAATCTTCCTTGTTATTCTAAAATTATTTTGTCTAACAATGGCCTTAATCGATTCACCATCACTTTGAAGATAATATTATATGACATATTACATAGGCTTATGGGTCTAAAAGAATCAAACAATTCAACATCCTTCTTTTTTGGAATCGGGGTGAGATATGTTGTATTTATTTTATAAGGTATGTGTTGGAAATTTGAGTTAATTTGAGGTATTTTATGTTGTCATTGATGTCACATGGATAATATTTGGTTTGGTGGCCAAAATATTTCATAAATAAGAATTTATGATATTTTGGAAAGTATGGCTATTTATAGAGTTTTTGTGAAAACCAAGGCAGACAAAATAAAATGTTTATTTAAAACCATGGTAGGCTTATGTGGAAAGGGCTTTTTCTTAAAAGCCAAGGTGGAATTTTGTTTCATCGAAAAAGGACCTCCGGTGATGAAGATACTAAAGTTTAAATTTTAAGTTTAAATTAATGGAGGTCCGACCTATGTGCAATTAATGGAGGGTAGAATATATATACATGTAAAGGTTTCAATTTATTTTGGAAAGGTGGCATATTCTATATCGTCGAAAAGCTTATTTCGAGGACTATTTTACTAACTTATTTAGAAGGAGAAATAATGTGTGTGTAAATATATATTTCTGATTTTGCAAAGGGGTTCCAAAAGTGAAGTTTGCCTTGTTATTTTTCAAGAGGATTAATTCTTTCATGAGGTGACAAGGTATGCAATATTGTGATTTATTTTATTTTATGGTATAAATGGTTTTGGGAGTGAAAAGGTTATGCAATGTTTTGATTTATTTTATTTTATGGTATAAGTGTTTTGTTTTGATTTATTTGATTTATTTTATTTGGGTTGAGAGTGAGATTAGAATATATTGAGTCTCTAACAATTCTCTTTATGCTTCTATGAAGTTAATTTGAGTTGAGATTGCCATTCATTGTTGAGTTCATTTTGAGTACTACTTGAGCATGATTTATTGAGCCTTTGAGAAGGCCTTTGGGATAGATTTGAGGATAATGTTGGGACATATTTGAGGATAGTTTTGGGACAAATTTGTGGATAGTTTTGGGCAAGTTCTTGGTGAGCTTGCTAGAGCAGATTTGGGCAAGTTCTTGGTGAGCTTGCTAGAGCAGATTTGGGCAAGTTCTTGGTGAGCTTGCTAGAGAAAATTTGGGCAAGTTCTTAGTGAGCTTGCTAGAGCATATTTGGGTAAGTTCTTGGTGAGCTTGTTAGAGCAGATTTGGATAAGTTCTTAGTGAACTTGTTGGAGTAGATTTGGATAGGTTCTATGTGAGCTTGTTATTCAACATTGGACAGGTTCTATGTCAGCTTGTTATTCAATATTGAATAAGTTCTGTGTGAGCTTGTTAAGCAAGTTCTATGTGAGCCTATTGAGCAGGTTCTTAGTGAGCCTATTGATAGAGCTTTGGAGGTGACAGAGTATAGAGGATAGAGTCTCAGTGGATAAAGATCCAACAACCAACACAGTTGAAGATAGATCTGAGTGAGGAGTCTTCAAGTGGAGAGAGGTCCACCAGTCAGTGTAGTAGAGAGATAGAGTCTTCTAGAAGATCACATAGCTAGAGCATAAGGGAAAAGAGTTCTCCTGTGGAAGAGATCCATGAACTTGAGATTAGGGGATCAACATCTCCTTTGGATAGAGATCCATAAACATTGTAATTGGAAGTGATTCCAAAAGAGATTGATTGAGAAATTTTTAGTAAAATATTTTCTCCGTGGAGTAGCCCACATTGGGTGAACCATGTAAATTATGGTGTCTCTATTGTGTATGGTTTTTATGCATTGCTTTGATTACTGCTATTGATACTGCTATCTTTACACAACATAATATTGAATTGAAAGAAAAAGTAAAAAGTGGTCTTATATAGTTCATCCCTCCCTCTCAGTATAAGTTTGTGTTCTTCAATTGGTATCAACACATGTTCCTTTGGAAAGGCTAACATCTTGAGGATAGATTCTACAAGAACACAGATGGCTTCACAGAAAGAATTATCTATAAATAAGGCTCCATTGTTTTATGGTAACAATTATGCTTTCTGGAGCATGAGGATGAAGAACTACTTGATATCACAAGGATATGAGGTATGACATATGGTTGAAAAAGAGTATACGGTTGAGGGTGATCCCAAAGAAGATAAGACTACCAAGAAATTGGTTGAGATCAATGCAAGAGCAATGAATTATATTTTGAGTGGGCTATGTGACATATTTTGCAAAGGTCATGGTATGTACTTTAGCTAATGAGATGTGGACCAAGTTGAGGAATACTTATGAAGGAGATTCCAAGGTAAAGTTGACAAAACTACAAACTCATAGAAAAATATTTGAGGAATTAAAAATAGAAGATTCTGTAGATATTACAATGTTTTTACTTCAAGTTGATGAGATTACTAACACCGTGAGAGGCCTAGGTTTTGATATGAAAGAATCAGAAGTTACTCAAAATGTTTTGAGATCACTTCCCATAAAATATGATTCTAAGGTTTTAGCAATAGAAGAGACAATGGATATCAACAAGCTAACAATGGAAGAATTGCAAGGTACTATCACAACTTATGAGATGAGGGTAAGTAAGCATCAAGCTCCAATAAAAGAGATTGCATTCAAAGCTTCAAAAAAAGAGAAAGGGAAAGTTTCAAAAATATATAGAGTTTTAGAAAATGATGAGGAAGCTAACTTCATCAAAAGGAATAAGGACTCAAGAAATTTTAGAGATATAAGGAAAATTAGGTGCTACAAGTGTGGTGATATTGGTCACTATGAATACAAGGGTCCACATGAAGAAAACAATGATGATGAAAAATAGGATCATAGAAGAAAAGAATATGGAAAGCACAAGCATGACAAAGATAACAGATACAAGTAAAACAAGTATGAAAAGAAGAAAGTTTTTCGCAAGGCAAAGAAATATTACTACATTGTAGAGGCAAGTGATAGCTCATATCATAGTGACAGAAACAAATCAGATGATGAAAAGGAAGAACATTTATTCCTAGAAATAGAAGGTGAAAGAGAACAATGTTTTGTGTGTGGTCAAAGAGATCACAGATCAGGATATTGTAATGGTTTCAGTGATAGTGAATATGAGATGACACATCAAGAAAATATGCATGGTCAAATAAATCTTGAGAGTTTGTTTGCTATAGAATATTATAACGATCTTAGTGAAAGTGAAAAAGAAGAAGCTCCTACTGACGATTAAAAGTAGGAATCTCAAGTAAGAATTTATCATGAAGAGAAAAACAAGCACAATTATGATCATGAAGAAAATAAAGTGTCTAAACAAGCTTTTGAAGAAATGAAAAGAGAAAACTCAATACTAAAGGCTCAAGCATAAGAGGAGGATAATATGAAGGCAAAGCTCCTACAAGATCTCATTGATCTAAAAATTATGGTTGAAGAGGCAAATAAAATTGAAGAAGATATGCTTGAACAATTAAAGGTAAGGAAGCAAGAATGTGAAATATTAGAACATGAAGTTGTTTCCTTAAGGTTGGCAGTGAAAGACTCCAAGGATAAGTTGTACGAGTTTTGGAAAGGTTTCAAAGCACCAAAGGTTCCATATTTCAGGTTTGGGGAATCACACTCAAAAGGAAAGGAAGTTTTAAAATATGAAAGCAAGGAAGCGCCTAATATTTGTGAGGAAAGTTCCAAAGTTCCTATGGCTCCAAATATTCAGTTTGGTTCTTGTTTTGAGATAGGTGAATCAATCTCAAAGGGAAAATAAATTCTTGAAGAGAAAGGTAAGGAAGAGGTTTTAGATGCTACAAAGAAGGTTAAAGAATTCAATGCACAAGTTGAAGATGATCATAAGGATAATGGTCAAGAAAGGTATGAGGGACCAAGGCATGAAAAAAGGGATTTTCAAGCATATTATTTTTCTTGTAATGGATTTGGACACAAGGCTATACATTGTAGGATCCATGGGTCAAAGAAGTTTTATTTTTCTAGAATAAACTTCAAGGGAAGAAGGTATGGTTTTTAGGGACATTGCTTCTCATGCAACAGGATTGGTCATAGATATTTTTAGTGTAAATGAAATGAGCAACATGGTTTTGGTTTTAGAGCTACACAATTCAGAAGTCATGGTTATAATGGTCATGAAAACAGAGCTTCACAATACAAGGTTCAAGAAAGGAATGGATATGGAAATTATTTTAAGAATAATTTTAGGACATGGGCACCAGCCAAAGGCTACAATATCAAGTGTTTTAATTGCAATAAATTTGGGCATATTGCAAGATGGTGTAGGACTCAATTCCAAATAGGTTCAAGGCAAGAAGGTCAAAAAGGTTCTAGACAAGAAGATCAAGTAATTCATCAAGAGAAGGATATTAGAAAAACATGGAAGGAAGTTGATAGAGGAAATAAACAAAGTGATATGGGAGCAAAATTACTCCCAACCCAAAATTAATCACCTCAAAAGAAAAGGGGTGGAGGGGGCTAAGCTTAAGAGTCATATATTTTAGCCCCATAGGTGTCCCTTTTGCCATTGATGTCAAAAGGGGAGAGATTTGAGTTAGGCGAGCAACCTTCAAAGAGAGCATTGAGTTATGGGGAGAACCCTCCAAAGAGAGTATTGAGTTAGGGGGAGCAGCCTCCAAAGAGAGTATTGATTCAGGGGGAGCAACTTTAATTCTCAGAGATGGTTTTTGCAATGATTGTGGTGTTTGCATTAGAGGTGTTGCCATCAATGACAAATGGGGAGATTGTTGGAAATTTGAGTTAATTTGAGGCATTTTATGTTGTCATTGATGTCACATGGATCATTGATATCACATGGATCATATTTGGTTTGGTGGCCAAAATATTTCATAAATAAGCATTTATGATATTTTAGAAAGTATGGCTATTTATAGAGTTTTTATGAAAACTAAGGCAGGAAAAATAAAGAGGTTTTATTTAAAACCATGGTGGGTTTATGTGGAAAGGGATTTTCTTAAAATCCAAGGTGCAATTTTGTTTCATCAAAAAAGGACCTCCGATGATGAAGATATTAAAGTTTAAAGTTTAAGTTTAAATTAATGGAGGGCCGACCTATGTGCAATTAATGGAGGGTGGCATATATATACATGTAAAGGTTTCAATTTATTTTGGAAAGGTGGCATATTATATATCGTCGAAAAGCTTATTTCGAGGGCTATTTGACTAAATTATTTAGAAGGAGAAATAAGGTGTGTGTAAAGAGATATTTCTGATTTTGCAAAGGGATTCCAAAAGTGAAGTTTGCCTTGTTATTTTTCAAGAGGATTAATTATTTCATGAGGTGACAAGGTATGCAATATTGTGATTTATTTTATTTTATGGTATAATTGGTTTTGGAAGTGAAAAGGTTATGCAATGTTTTAATTTATTTTATTTTATGGTACAAGTGGTTTTAGGAGAGATAAGGAAGTTGTGCAATTAAAGGCCTTGGTGATGATTATTGAAAAGTGGAGTAATGTTGATTATTTTGTGTTCTACTAACCCTTGTGAAGATTGGCAAAATAATTGTGATTGTGGCAGATTTACAAAGAGGTTTTTTTATCTTCATAAAAGGTATGGGCACATTATCCTATTGATTGTTTATGGTGGTTGATTTCTGAAATATCATTGGAGAGAAAAGGATTGATTGTGGTTTCATTTTTGAAAGTGATTGGTTTAATGCTTCAAGGTTTTCTAGTTTGAGAGTTGAGGTTAAACCTTGTTTTATAAGCATTGTTATTGAAGCCCATTGGTTGTGAAAGAACTTGAGTTAGAAAAGAACATGAGTATCATTGTTATGTGAGATTTGTGGTTGAGCATTATTGGAAATATTTGAGTTGGTTGATACATACTTGGACTAGGGTTGTGTGAGAAAGAGTTGTACCATGTGATGATTGGTTGAGTTAAGTTGATTGAGCCTAGTCAAGTGATGTGTGAAGCGATTGTTCAAGTTCTATAAAACAAACTATTTCATCATTCTAGTTGAGAGTACGATTATAACATATTGAGTCTCTAACAATTTTCTTTATGCCTCTATGAGTTGATTTGAGTTGAGATTGATTTGGGTTGAAAGTGAGTGTAGAACATATTAAGTCTCTAACAATTCTCTTTATGCTTCTATGAGTTGAGTTGAGATTAATTTGGGTTGAGAGTTATATTATAACATATCGAGTCTCTAACAATTCTCTTTATGCTTATATGAAGTTAATTTGAGTTGAGATTGCCATTCATTGTTGATTTCATTTTGAGTACTACTTGAGCCCGATTGATTGAGCCTTTGAGAAGGCCTTTGGGACAGATTTGAGGATAGTGTTGGGACAGATTTGAGGATAGTGTTGGGATAGATTTATGGACAGTTTTGGGCAAGTTCTTGGTGAGCTTGCTAGAGCAGATTTGGGCAAGTTCTTGGTGAGCTTGCTAGAGCAAATTTGGGCAATTTCCTAGTGAGCTTGCTAGAGCAAATTTGGGCAAGTTCTTGGTGAGCTTGCTAGAGCATATTTGGCCAAGTTATTGGTGATCTTACTAAATCAAATTTGGGCAAGTTCTTGGTGAGCTTGCTAGAGTAGATTTGGGCAAGTTCTTGGTGAGATTATTAGAGCAAATTTGGACAAGTTCTTAGTGAGCTTGTTGGAGCATATTTGGACAGGTTCTATGTGAGCTTGTTATCTAGCATTGGACAGGTTCTGTGTGAGCTTGTTATTCAGTATTGGATAGATTCTATGTGAGATTGTTATTCAGCATTGGACAAGTTCTGTGTGAGCCTGTTAAGTAAGTTCTATGTGAGCCTATTGATAGAGCTTTGGAGGTGACAGAGTACAGAGGACAAAGTCTCAATGGATAGAGATCTAGCAGCCAGTATAGTTGAAGACAGATCTGATTGAGGAGTTTTCAAGTGGAGAGATGTCCACCAGTTAGTGCAACAAAGAGACAAAGTCTTCTAGAAGATAACATAGCCAGAGCAGAAGGCAAAATAGTTCTCCTGTGGAAGTGATCCATGAACTTGAGATTAGGGGATCAGCATCTCCTTTGGATAAATATCCATAAACATTGTAATTGGGAGTGATTCCCAAATATACTGATTGAGAAAGTTTTAGTAAAATATTTTCTCTGTGGAGTAGCCCACATTGGATGAACCACGTAAATTGTGAGAAAGTTTTAATAAAATATTTTCTCTGTGGAGTAGCCCACATTGGATGAACCACGTAAATTGTGGTGTCTCTATTGTGTATGGTTTTTGTGCATTGCTTTGATTACTGCTATTGATACTGCTATCTTTACACAACATAATATTGAATTGGAAGAAAAAGTAAAATGTGATCTTATACTGTTCACCCCCCTCTCAGTATAAGCTTGTGTTCTTCAGTATGTATTATTTTACCCTAGACTATTCCATTGTCATCAATAAATAATCCTTCACTATATCCCATTTATGTTGGTAAAAATTTGTAGAGAGATCAATTGGACATAGGTATTTATCCTTATTAAAAGAGAAAAGAGCTAAATGAACTTCTTCTAGACTAGTAGGATCCATTAGTTTCCTATTGTATTCATTTGTTATAACTAAAGGAACATCTTGAAGAATTTTATCATTAAGAACTTCAGTCTCCTCTGATCCTAGAATATTATGATAAAAATAATTTACCTATTTTCTAATTTAACTATGATCTTCAATCCAAACCCCTTCTATTGATTTAATTATACTAATTTTGGAAGTTGATCTCTGTACTATGGCCATATTATGAAAAAAAATATTTTTATCTCCTTTTTGTTAGCTTTTGATGATCTATATTACAGGAAATGCAACTACAGGATGTAAAATGAGCAAGCAATTATAACTATATGATAATAGCACTATAATATGTAGGAAAACTATAATATAAAATTCTGCAATAACTCATAAATATGCCATTAATGGATGCTCATAAAAATAGTACAATGTATTATAATGGAGGACATGAACACTCCATAATTTCAATCAAAGAACTACATTGCATTCTGACTATAAATCACTATAGTAACTTTAGTCTCTCAGTATCTATCACTCTCCATCTTAAGGCATATATATAGGAATATATGTACCTTATACTTTAATCAACCTATGACTCTTAATATTCCTATCCTATGACTCATGTACATGTGGACTACATGTGCATTTACATCATTGCACATTCTAACACTTGTGCATTTATTACTTGCTTGAAGTAACTACTTAAACCTTACTCTAAAGTAAAATCCTACTCTAGCTATGTACCCAAGGTGGTACATTGGCATGTACCAAATAATGTAATATACTCTAACACATTCTTTGAATATTGTAGAATTATATACTTAAAGAAATCAAATATGAATTTATGTAGAATTATATATTTCTTTGAATATTGTATGCTACAATATGATTGACTCTTGATTTGATTCTTTATCCAATCTTGTGCATTGAATTCACTGGTCTCCTATGTATAATAGTGAGCAGTTATTGCTCAAATTTTACTACACACCTTTTATGACAATCTTCCTCCTTCCTTTAGTGCACTCTAACCTCTTGATTCTAGAGATATACGTGCTTTATCTAATTATTAGCTATTACTACCTTACGTCTCACTTCGAAGTGGATACCATGTAGCACATTCTTTCTTATAATGTATGTTGTGGTTACATCCTTTGGAGATGTTAGTTAGGTGATGCAAGTGACACAAAATCACTTATGTTGCTACGGCAAGTGGAAGCTCCTCCCTCATCAAACTACTCAACTTACCTTTTAATATTAGTGCTTATCCTTGCTCCAATGCCTATTATTTATATCTTCCTTCACAGGTTTGCTTGGCTTCTTTGTAACAATAAGGTGTGTGATTATTTTCTCCAACGTACGTGGTTTCAAATATGGTGGTAGTTCATCTAAGTTTTTTATTGGGTAACTGATATCATTGTTCTCCTTTACACCTTATCTTTGCCTATTGTTTCCAACTTGCACTAATGTTGTCTTGCTAATATCCTTCTTTTTGTAGGTTTTTTTGCTATGATAAGTGTCTTCGTCATGGTGTTGCGTTCATCATACTATGGTATCGAGTATGGTGTCCTTTGATATCTTGAGGATAATGGTATTGAACCCTTCTTTATGGTTCTACATCCTTAGAACCATAACATGTGCTTTGAATTGCTTAATATTGTTGCTTATGTGTTGTAATATAGTGATTTTTTGTTGTCTTTAGACACTCACCCTTTGTCTTCCTTTGCTATGATCTAAAAGACAAGTATGAAGTTGTTAACCTTGTGTCAAATCTGCACTTGGTTTTGAGACTTTCTTAGTATCTTTTGTAGCTTCTTTTTTGACTTGATATGGTGGATTTCTTCTCCAATATTTGGAGGTTATGTTACTCCTTTTAGTGGCTTCTCTATGCCACAATATATTGCAAATTTCCTACACTCAAATAGTGTCTTTTGACACTTCACTTCTTCTTTGATATGTGCACTTGATCTTCCTTCTTAACTTAAGACTCAATGCACTTTTAATCACCTTTAATATTAAATAGTATAATGCACTATAAACTTCTCCTTATTGCTACTTTAAATGAACCTTAAATCATGCACTATAATCTATGTAACTTTCACTTAAGAGTAATGTATTCTTTACTTCCAATAAATAATAGAAAGATGATATTTTTATTTATTTTGAAATATATCTAGCTTCTATTTTTGATATGCAGGTTTTAACCTTATAATAAACTATCTTATACACTCCCTTGAAGACATTAATATGCAACATTCTCCTTGCAACTTTTAAACTCTAATATGGTGCTTAATGAAACTTAATAATGAACTGAATAACTAAAGTTCAATTAATGAACCTTTTACACCAAAGTTGCTT
Source organism: Wollemia nobilis (assembly GCA_028583015.1). Classification (NCBI taxonomy): domain Eukaryota; kingdom Viridiplantae; phylum Streptophyta; class Pinopsida; order Araucariales; family Araucariaceae; genus Wollemia; species Wollemia nobilis. The sequence continues at coordinate 2,647,945 of JAQPPZ010000755.1, read as the reverse complement.
ACCTCAATGACCTCTATAGATGATGGAAATCTTGGTGATTAGATTCACCTAAATGTTGCCTTGTATTAGATGAAATCGTAGATCTTCCTTTGTTGTCCAAAACAACTCTTTAACTCACTAATTTTCAGATTTAAAACTCCACTTGCTACCTGTAAATGTAGTTTTGTGGATTTAACTATCCTTCAAGATGCTCTCTTGAAGTTTGAAACTTAGCATCTAGTAATGCTGCTCTTATTGTTGCTTTCTTGTTGTCCTCAAATCTAAAAATTTTATACTGCAAAGCAATCAGTCTCTCCTCTGAAGTGCTATCCTTGAATCTCACAAATTTGGTAGGAAACTTTTCCAAATTATAGTTGATATTTTCCTTCAAGATACCTTCACTTTTTTTTTGTAAAACCAACAATATACTTTCTCTGAAATAGCCTTCAATGGCAATCTCCAAATCTCTCAGATTTGGTGGCTTCTTCTAACTCCTTTATCCTTCAACCTCCTTGTTGAATTCTGACTTTAGCATTGGCCTAACTAGTGGCCTTCTTCTCAAGATTCTATATGTCTTGAGGTCTTCACTAATCTCCTCTAAAATTTTGCAAAGTCCTTGCCAAATCCTTCTCTTTTTGGGCTTGTTATCGGATGGCGATAATTATCCCAATTTTTCCTTTATCAAGAACTTCTTCTTCAGTTCTCAAATATTTTCTAATGGAATTCTCAAGTCTTCTTCAATGAGGCTTTCCTATCCTTCTCCTTATTTCTTCTTATAAGTATCTTGAGGCCTTATCCTAGGGCCTTCAAATTTTGTTTAGCTTCTCTAGTCTTCTCAATGAGACCTTTTCTTCAATATTCAACTATGGAAGTTTTGCAATGATATCTTCTTCTTAGATCTTTGAAATTTGTTGCTTCTAAAATCTAGAATAGGACATTTTCTAGTCCTTCTCTATCTTCAATATTCCAAAAATAGAATTTCTTCAATGGGACCTCTCATGGATCTCTTCAGCTTTTTGAGTCGTTTTCTCCTTCTCCTTCTCCTTCAATTTGCAATCTACAGTCTTCAATATTTAATGGAAATCACTAGTCTCCAATCTTCTCCTGGACTCTTTTCTAGAGTCTCTTCTTCCTCCAATCTACAGTCAGGATTATTTGATATTTTTCCTCTCTTATGCAATCTGCAGGTTTGCAACTCTTTCAATGGAAACTTTTCTTTAAGGCCTACAAATATTTAATCTCCTACTTGTTGCTCTAGGTACTGGATTGATTTCAAATAATATATTCTTCCTAACTCTCTTGTAGGAATCTTCCCAAGTTTCTTTGAATCTTTTTTACCGCAACAAGTATTAGAAACTAGAATGCTAAATATTTAACTCTAGATATTAATGAATCTTCACTAGTTGATCTATCAATCTAGTGGAATAAATGTTGAGTCTTAGTCTTCATGAGTTTTTTTACAACTCTATGGAAAGACTCCAGCCAAATGTATTTTCAAAAATTTTAAAAATAATATTTTTGATCTCCTCTCAATCTCTCTTATGGCTCTCCCTATTTCCTATCGATCTACCAAGTGCTCTGATACCACTATTAGCTTTTGATTAAAGGAAATGCAACCATAAGATGTAAAATAAGCAAGCAATTACAACTATATGATAATGACACTATAATCTGTAGGAAAAATATAAGATAAACTTATGCAATATCTCATAAATATGTCATTAATGGATGCTCATGAAAATAGTACAATGTATTATAATGGAGGACATGAACACTCCATAATTTCAATCAAAGAACTAAATTGAAATCTAAATATAAATCACTATAGTAACTTTAATCTCTCTCTCTCTCTCTGTCTCTATCACTCTCCATATCAAGGCATATATATAGGAAGATATGTGCCTTGCCCTTTACTCAACCTATGACTCTTCATCTACCTATCCTATGACTCATGTACATGTGGAATACATGTGCATTTACATCATTGCACATTATAACACTTGTGAATTTATTACTTGCTTGGAGTAACTACTCAAACCTTACTCTAAATTAAACTCCTACTCTAGTTATGTACCCAAGGTGGTACATTGGCATGTAGCAAATAATGTAATATACTCTAACACTTTTAACTCCATGTGTCTTGATTTTAATATCCAAAATTTATCTTCCTTACTCAAAATATTATGATATTCACTAAGCAACTCCCTTTCCTCTGAGCTTGGATTATTATGATCACATTTTTAGAATTTTGGAAGTTTATATTTTAGTTCTTCTTTCTTCTCAAAAATATTTCCAAAAGTGTTCTTGTTCCATGTTTGAGTTGTCATATCAACAAATTGAGGGTGTTCTTCCCACATATACTCATATTTAAAATATGATTTTTTAAAAATACTTACCACCATTTTTTAACTCTTATTGGCCAGTGATTTGAGCCAATCTTTGTTAAGGTATTAAATTTAGCACAAGTTACTTCATCTAGAAAATGATTTGAGAGTATGCATCTGTATAATTTTTTTGCTATTAGGTTCTGAACTCTCCTGTTGTTGGTCCAAGTATAGTTGTCTTATTCAAACTCAACCTCCTATAGATTTTTGTTTTGAATAAAAGCTGAGAAATCTCTCATACTTTGGGTTAATTTCCTAATTCCCCCAAATTTTTCATCTATATTGGTTATGGCATTAAAATATCATATGATCATGAATCTGGTTTCTTGGTCTTTACTTCTCATAAAGGCTTCAATCCTACTCCAAAATTATTATCTACCTGACTGATTTGTAGGTCCATAGACATTTATAAGGATGAAACAATAATCTGCAAAGTAGCAAGTGATTAAAGAGGCTATCAAATGCCTAGTTTTATGAATGGTTACATAGGAGGTTCTAGAAGGATTCCAACAAGTTAGAATTACCTCTACCACTCCTTCAAAATCCATAGCATCTCATTCACATCTTGCCCAGACTACTTTTATAGTTTTTTAAACTTCTTCTTTTTTCATTTTAGTTTCCTGGATACAAAGAATATCAGGCTGCCTAGTTTTCATATCTATAAATATCTTGTCTATAACAACCTGATAATTTCTTAATATATTTTTTTAGGGTTCTTATTCATGCCCCTAATATTCCAAGATATTATTTTCATTGTTATTTTTTGTTTTTATTTGTGGGTTTAGCCCCACTTTTTGTTAACACTTGTGATATTTGTTTTTGTTTTCCCATATCAATATCCCTCTAGGTTTCTTTTTCTCTTTGTTTTTGCTTCTTGGGTCTTCCTCTCTTTTTTCATTCCCACCAATATATTCATATTCATCAATCTCTTCAATATTCTCACACTACTCAAAGTAACAATTATCATTTTTAGGTTTATCTTGATCTAAGGGATCTAAAATTCTAGGAATAACCTCAAAAACATATTCTTCTTTATGTTGTGCTAGAGCCCCTAAAGAGCAAGGATGCTCTTCTATAGAAATTACCTTATTATTTCCCCCTAAAAGCCTTAAATTGTTATGGATTTTGTCCATCCTCATTTCTTTATTATGTTGCTCTTGAAACCTTAAAGTGAAGGTGATAAAATCTACACCACTTTCACTTATATTACCATGAGAGGATTCTATACTACTTGAGAAAAACGAAGGCGATTTACCTGGAATAAACTTGATGTCTTTTGCTATCCTTGTTTTAGGATTTTCCTCCACATCTTCCTTTGTACCTTTAATTCCTTTTAAATTTTCCAAATGATGTTGTAGATAGGCTTTCTTTGCCTCTTATTTTGTAGTGGAATATCCTTGAAATGATCTAAACTTCTATTATTGTATGATTTCCTTGCTTTATCTTGAAGTTTATGTCATGACCAAAAAAAAAAAAAAAATTATATAATTTTCACTTTGCAAACTCTTGCCATGTGTCCAATATCATAATAATTGTGGCATCAGAATGTAATATTTTCATAATCCACTTGTTGATGCCATTCTCTTTATTTAAATTTAATCTTAAAAATTGTGGTAAAGGTTTTAAAATATCCATAGCAACACATATTCAAGTATATATAGCATGCTTTCACTCCTTAGTAGTTAGTCCTTCCTTGATGAATTCCCCCAGGGTATTTCCAATGTTCTTCAAAACATCCTTATTAATAAGTTGATATGGAAGTCCAAAAATTCCAACCCACATCGAAAGCTTATTAATAGTTTTTATCCCAACATAAAAAAATTCATTCCATTGTCTCAAATAATGGGTATCTCTCCCCCTAGACAATAGACCACCGCTCATTATTTTATCCCTAATTTTTGAACTATAAAAGATGATGAGGAAAAAAATTTAGGAAGAAAAATTACGGAGTAATTTTAATTCAATCCCCACTCCCACTTGATCCAATTTTGAATCTCCAAAATCCTTAGCCATGATTAATAGAACTTACATATTAACTCTCTACTTTTAAGAACCTGCCATCATCCTTGATACTCACTTATGGTGTAATATCTTATACTTGGATTGAACCTGCCATGTATTCGCTCTTTCACTTATCTCCAAATTGGGCCTCCATACTTCCAGCTAGGTCATCCTGACTTCTCATTAGGACTTTCAATTATGATTTTCCTTCCATACTAGCTATTGGGGTTCGCTCCTGACATGCACTCCCTCTTGGTTGGCACTCCCTCTTGACTTACCCTTGCTCCTAACTCTTATTTCTATTGTAATTTATTTGCTTCAACAATTTTCCAAAAAATAGTGTTCCACACATTCGTGGTAAGGGTTCAAAGCATTTATGCACTTCAGATGAACCCACTGCTCTTCCACCATGATTAAATATTGGCTCATACTTAGTTCCTCGGTCATATTAAACCTATCCTAGATTTTATTATTTTACCCATTCAGGTGGGTCATATACACTGTTTGGACCCATTAAAAACTTGCACAAATTCATCACCAATTAGAACAAAATAGAATCACACAGATATAAAAATAATGTAATCTAAAAATTAATAAAAATGATTTTATATGACAAAGTTATGAATTTTGAAATCACACCCACATTAATAGGTCCAAAAACATAAAAAATTTATTTACTTAGTCATTATAACTTCCTCCAAATATTTACCTCTCATGTGACGTATTGTTATTGGTCAATTCATAAATATCTTAGGACCAATTGCACTATCACCTATCCCTAAAGAGGAAGACATTATATTTTTGGGTCGAAGAATAAATATCACGTATGTATAATTATCAATTTCTCCATAAGGCATCATGTCAACTATTATATTACAATTTATAACCAACTCTTTTCCATATTTAACTACATAATCCACCAAACAACACATAGTCCAACCAAAATAATTTGCCAAGATAAGGTGGATATAGGTGGTTTTGAAACCCTAACCTTTGTCCTACAATATCTCTAAATTTTGAAAGAAAGAACTCATGTAGTATATGCAAGATAGGAGAAGCCAAAAAAAAGGTGTGGAGTTGAACTCATTACCCATTACCATTAGGTCTAAATGACTTGGTATAATTAACTTAGATATATCACTATAAGCATGGTAAGCTTATTATGAAGTAGTTCCACGCAATTTGGTTTAAGATTAGTTGAATATATTTCATAATGGATATTCTATCTCTCTCTCTATCTCTCTCTCTCTCTCTCTCTCTCTCTCTCTCTCTCTCTCTATGTGTGTGTGTGTGTGTGTGTTATTACATAAATGAAAATCACTATAGCCTTTTATGCATCATCTGGTATCAAAGCAAAGGAATAATAAGTTTTTGGATCTCGAGCCATTTTGGAATGTCTCAATCATTATGGGACAAGTAAATTCTACTTAATCATATGAAAAGATGTTAAAGTGAAGAATTATTGAGAAGACATCTCTGTTGTGATGTCCACATTGCCATTAATGTAGACTATATGTTGTACTTAACTATGTTGGACTTGGTAGACCTATTCATGAGGCTCGTGGAGGATTGTTGTAGTTTTATAATGAGCAATAATTTAGAGTAGTTTTGTTGTCTTTCATTTTTAGCTTTTGAAAGGAACATGAATGAATGAAAAACAAGGGCAATTTTAGTTCTATTTAGAAATGTTAACAAAAAACCTATGTGGATGACATTGTTGGATTTCTCTTAGATATTGATATTAGTGCCCATAAAATAGCCACATAGAAAGAAAAGTAAATGTGTTAAAGCAAAATAAAAGGCAAGAGAATGTTTGCATTGTTAGGAAATGAAATATGATGTCTATGTTCAGACAAGGGAAAATAAAGTATGCATTACTTAGATGTAATTGGTCATTTGAAGGAGTGTGTTATGTGATGTCACATCCACATTGGGGATTTGTTTGGAAGGAGATGTGATTCTCATTTGTAGAATTGAGAGGCACATTGCTAATAAGATATGGGTGATTTTTTACTATATTTAGGTGCAAAACATGCACCTAGATAAGACATGTAGGAAACTACAAGAAGAGTGTTTGAGAAGACGTGACATATGAAGATATTATTTACGGTAAGCATAGAACAAGTTGTTTGTTTCTAACATTACTTAGAGTATATATTATGTGTTTCATTTTTTTTCAGTTGTGACATGTGCTATTAAAAATGGAGACAACATCATCCATCACCAGGAGAAGATAACACGTTTGTAAGATGACTTGTGGAATTCTCAACATCAACATTAGCATTGACTAGAAGTTTGAGTACATGACATGGGCATATCTATTGATGTGAAGAAAAATCATGCATGATAGAATGTGTTGGTAAGAAATATAAATCCATATTACACCCCTAAAGTTTTTTCCCACTTGCTATGCTTATAGGGTCTCATTCCTACATTGTTACCATTGGTGAATGAGTTTTTTTATTGTTCCTTTACGAATGAGAACACTACTGATTATGTGTTTTCATCTTCACTTAGAGAAATAGCCAAAGGTGACACTATTGCAAAAATAATATGTGATGTGGTGCGGCTAAAAACACTTGCACAAAGTTAAAAAATAAGAGGGATCATTAACTTCATTTCTTGTTGAAGGAGGATATTTGTTTTAAAGTTTTTATTTCACATTCTACTATGCACTTCAAGATACATTGAACAAGATGCATCTATTGAGTTTTAATTATCTTGTTTTACCTAATTCTCTTGAGTACATCATCTTTGACATTTTTTGTTGAATTTAAAGTATCATGAAGAAGCTTGAAGAATGGCATGAAGCCAATGTAGAAGATAATGTGGATGCATGTCAAAGGAGAAGATGTTTGACAATTACTTCCTATTATCGACACTTGCAGAGATGAGTTTACTTGCATTAGATCAAGCTGAAGTATTGTATAAATTTTTCTCCATAATTGCTTAATTATTTTTAAGTTTTGTAAACTTTTTCAATTGGATCTCTCAGTTGTACATACTTGTACATTGATATTTTTAAGTATTTAGTTTGCTTGACACACTAAAATGATAGTCAATGACTTGAAATCCTTGTTGTCTAATTCCTTATCAATGTTTCAACTTACACTTGCACTATTTGAAAACCAAGCTTTGGTAACCAAAGTGGATGATGTTTCCACTCTTTCACACTAACGATTTGAACACCTCAATTTTGGCTACTTGAAAGCACTCTACAACCATGCTATGGTGAGAGGCCTTACCTTGATTAAAAAATCTAGTGATATTTATTCTAGTTGCTTGGCCAAAAATCAACACCAAACCCCATTTAGCTCTAGCATTCATTGAGAAATTTATCCACTTGACCTAGTTCACACTAATCTATGTATACCTATGGATTCTAAATTTAATAGTTATAGGTATTTTTTGCTTTTTTTTGATGATCATACCCTTCGTATGTGGGTGTACCATTTACAGGATAAAGATCAAGCCTTATACTTCTTCAAGGAGTTCAAATCTCTTATGGAGAAATCCATTAGTTTATACATCCATTTACTCCATTCATATCGAGGAGGAGTACACAAATAATGAGTTTTCTACTTTTCTTAAGAAAAATGATATTAAAAAATAGTTGACAACTACTTATATGTTGGAATAGAATGGTATTGGAAATATGTGTAATAGAACTATTTGAGATATGGTGTAAATTACATTGGCTAATGCAAAGTTAAATCTAGTATTTGAGGTTGAGATTATACATATGATAATTTAAATATTGAACTACACACCTATAGTAGCATTAGATGATGTCACTCTAAAAGAAGCTTGTATGAGAGTTAAGGCCTAAATATCACATATTCAAGTGTTTATATGCATAAAATGGATCTTAACACCAAGAAGATATATATCAATAAATATATGTTTAATGAGAATAATAACTCAAATTCATCTTCTAATGAGCCATGTGTTTTAGATGGATTTCTTGTTCTCTTTCCTGATGATGAAACCTCTAAGATAGAGGTTGGTGACTTTGATGATGTTGATGATATTGATGGTGGAGATGATCCTGTCAATAACAATGTTGATAATCTAAGTCCATTTGACATACCTTTGAGTACCATAAGGTGATCCAAGTGGTATCTCAATGTTTTTGAGATGTAATTTTAGATAAAGTCCTAAACATGTCAACTTTAAGGTCAAGGACTCATAACAAAGTCTATAACAATGATAATATTTGCTCTAATGAGAACAATGGTGCATATTTTTGAGATATCAATGGTTCAGGAAGCCATTGCATAAAAATAGTAGAAGGATGCCAACAATGTCAAATACTAAGCTTTAATGAATAGTAAAACATGGTAGTTTGTTGAACTTCCATCAAGAAAGAAATTCATTGGTTTTAAGTTGATTTTTAATACCAAATTAAAAGTAGATAAACATGTTAAAAAGTATAAAGGTGGACTTGTTGCAAATTCCTATACACAAAAGGAAGGTGTTGATCACAAGGAGACATTTTCTCCTACAACAAAGATCAAGATCATTTGGATGGTGTACATAATGCCATCATATTTTGTATGAAGAGCATCAAATAAATGTGAAAATTACTTTTCTTAATGGAGATTTCATAAAAAAAGTCTATGACATAGTCAAAAGAATCTTCACACTTGGGTAAGAGAAGAAAATATGTTGGCTCATCACATCTCTCTATGGGCTAAAGTAGGTTCCTAAATACTAGTATATCTATTTTGATGATCATCTTGTGTGGCATGGGGTTGTAGCCCTTATGATACACACCTATATCTCAAGTATGAAAGGAGGAGGTTGTGATCATAATTGTATATATCAACAATTGGTCAACACAGGTAGTTTAGAGATGATGTTTGAAAGAAGCAAGGATGATTTGAGAAAGTCATTGGATATGAAAAATCTCAAGATCATGCACTATTGTTTGGGTTTGGGTGTATGGTAACTTGAAGAATCACATTTTTATTTCACAAATGAAGTATACCAAGATATTAATTGAAATTTTTTGGATGAAAAACTATAAAGCAATGTCTACCTCCCCATGGAGACAAGATTGCAACTAAACAAAACAATCCTTCACCATAATAAATGTAACTTTCTATCGATTATTGATTGAGAGTTTAATTTGTCTAACTTATACTATACTATATATCTATTATATTATTTATCTTTATTGATTCATTTAGGATAGAAGGATGTGTTACTAGAAGGTAAAAAAGTAGGTACTAAGGTATACTCATGGTCACAATAAGTATGGTGTGGAATTTAAGAACAATCATTTTCCCCTCATAGGGTTAATGAATGGGGACTATACCAGATTCATAGGTGATGAAATATTCAATTTTAGATGTGTATTATTTTAGGGATTTGATCCAATATCTTGGGAATTTAAAAGCACCATGTTGTTGCTCAACCTTCCATTAAGGAAGAATATCACACTACAAAGGGAACTATTTGCAAGGTGACATGGTTGCTCATATTTGGATAGGGATGGGCATTTCACAAAAACAACTTATGATCTTGAATTGCAACAATTACAAAGTTTCAAATATTATTTACAACTTAGTATTTCATGAGCACACTAAACACATTAAGGTTAAATGTCATTTCATTCACATAGATGTACAACATAACATATAGATCCAATTTTGTCCCAATAAAACCAATGTACAATACATTCACCAAATTTCTTGTATGTATGAAGTTTGAAAACATTCAAGATTTTTTCATCACGTAATCATAGTTGTTATCTTTCTACTCAAATAGCTCCTAGTATCAATGTCTTGTATACTTGTAAAAAAATCTTCTTTCCATTTGTATCTTCCAAGCTAATCCTTGTTTAAAATGTTTGAAACCCTATCACCATATTTGTCTTGAAGCAATCTCATCCAATATTTCAAAATTGGATATAAATTGAGTGGTTTTTTATCACACCAAGTATCCATCCAAATAGAATTATTTTCTCTAGTTCCCACCACCCACTTAAATATTTTATCATAAGATCGATAGCTTTTTAAAATCCATTCCAAATAGCAGAACCATTTGTTAGAGAGAATGCAATAAATATTAAACTTGGGTCATTGGGATCAAAATACTTACTTAGAAGAATTATTTCCCATTGTCTCTGAATATCTTTGTACAATCTCTAGAGTAATTTTTCCCTAAGAGCTAATTTTGCATCTATAAGAACTCTCAAACCAAGATGTCCCATAGTTTTATCATCACACAACTTGCTCCATTCCACCAAAGTAAATTTTCTTTTTCATGTAAACCTGACCATAAAAAATATTACATAATATAGATTAAACTCTTTCCAACTAATTTTGGCATATAATACAATGACATATAATATGTTGGAATGGTCTATAAAATTGACTTAATTAACTGCACTCTTCTTGCTAATGATAACCATCTACCTTTCCAAGCTGGAAGTTTATTCTAAACTTTACTAATAACTAGATTCCATAATTATATTCTCATTCTCCCCTCAAATATAGGCATATCTAGATAAGTTGCTGGCGAATTTGCCTCCTTCATTTGAAGTAACCTGTAAATTCTTGCTTTGATATTAGTTGGAGTGTTAAGGAAGTAAATTTTGGATTTTGTCCTATTAACTTTTTGCCCTGATGCTCTTTCGTATTCCTTTAAAAATTTATTCAAATCTCTTGCCTCTTTTATCCTTGCCCTTCCAAAAAGGGATTCAAAGCTCTGGCCTCATTTATCCTTGCCCTTCCAAAAAGTGATTTATCATCTACAAACTATTGATGGGTGATGTCGTCGATGTTATTACTAACCTTAAGTCCACTTGTACGTCCATACTTGTAATCCTTCTTTAAGTTCCTGCCCAAAACCTCTGCCATAATAGTGAAAAAATAAGAAGATAGATGATCTCCTTGTCTAAGGCCTCTCTTGGCTTTAAAATATTCTATTACTAACCCATTGACCAAAACTGAATAAGAAATTGTAGAGACACAAGCTTTACTCCACCCAAAATCAAATTTTTCTAAAATTGCAAAAATAAAATCCTATTTAACCCTATCATAGGCTTTACTCATATAAAGTTTTAAGATAATTGATTTCTCTTTTCTTGAAGTTATTGAATGTATAACCGCATGAGCTACTATGATATCATCCAGAATTTGTCTCCATTTCATAAATATTCCTTGCTCTTCTGAAACAATATTGTCTAACAATAGCTTTAATCAATTTACCATCACTTTGGAGATAATATTATATGACATATTACATAGGCTTATGGGTCTAAAAGAATCAAACAATTCAACATCATTATTTTTTAGAATTAGGGTAAGATATGTTACATTTATTTTATAAGGTATGTATTGTTTTGCCCTAGACTGTTCCACTACCACCAATACATAATTCTTCACTATATCTCAATTATGTTGGTAAAACATTGTAGAGAGCTTAACTTGACCTGGGGATTTATCCTTATTAAAAGATAAAAGAGCTAAATGAACTTATTCTAGAGTAATAGGCTCCATTAGTTTCCTATTGTCTTCATTCATTATAACTGAAGGAACATCTTGAAGAAGTTTATCATTAATAAATCCAGTCTCCTCTGATCCTAGAATATTATGTTAAAAAAAATTACCTCTTTTATAAATTCACTCTAATATTCAATCCAAACCGCTTCTACTGATTTAAATCTACTAATTTTTTATGTTGGTCTCTATACTATAGCCATCCTATGAATTTTTTTGTATTTTTATCTCATTTTTTTCGCTTTTTATGATCTATATTATAGGAAATGCAATGGCACTATAATATGCAAGAAAACTATAAGATAAACTTCTGCAATAGCTCCAAAATATGCCATTAATGGATGCTCATAAAAATAGTACAATGTATTATAATGGAGGACATTAACACTCCATAATTTCAATGAAAGAACTATGTTGCACTCTAACTATAAATCTTTGTTTCTGCATTGTTACTAGAGGAATATCTACTTCATGATGAGTTAGTCTATCATCACAATAATATTGACTAGGATTGCTAGTTTGTTTTATGTTTTGAACAAGTTCAAAAACAATTAATGATAGATATACCATCAAATATTCTTTTGATGTGAATATAACTATTTTTGTGTATTCCACCAGGCCCTAAAAAATACTTCATGAAGATAACTAATTAGTGTTCCAAAATTACCTTCTTTTTCTTCTTTGAGAAATAATGGGAATCTTTCTTTTTCACTAGTGGACAAATATTTGTATCCTTCAAAAGTATCTATTAAATTTTGAGAGTTAAATTCCACTTCTTGAAATAGTTCTTCTTTATTGAATGCATTCCTCACTATTTCATCCATGTTTCTTTTAAGTTATCATTAAAGGTAGAATTCCTTAGAGATCCTTCGAGTTTTAATAAACTATTGCCACTTGAAGACCTTATATCTCTCTATCTGAATTATGGTCTGAATCAAATCTTGTAGTGTATGATTAATCAATAGAATTCTTTGAGAATATTTTTGATAGAACCTTTGAAGTAGTCTACCTTATGTCTCCCTAGTTTAGAGTATATGCTCAACCTTGCTAAGAACTTTTCAATTTTACAAGTTTTGTAAAATATATTCTATATAGCAAGTGTTTGAATGTATGAACCTTGATAGTATGCTTAGCTTTCCTAGATTGAGTTGAATTCCTTTTGTATCCCTAATGATTTGATGACAAGTTTGATATAATGTTCAACTCCTATTTTCCTTATTTCTCCCTATCAATTAGTAAGTAGAAAGCTAAAGATAATTTGATGATGCACCTTCAAGTTTTTGATAAGGTTCTCTATGGTTGGATTCCTTTTATCCCTTTAATGTGAATATGAGACAAGTATAACCAATAAATTTTAACTCTTTAAGCAATCAATGATTTTGCTTCTTTTATCCTTAAATTTTAATGGTTCAATTTTCTAAATTCCAATAATCTAAGGTTTGATGTAGTACTCCTTATATCTCCCTAAGTTGGAAATTTAAAAAAGATAATATTTACAAAAAAGTAATACTTTAATTTTTCCAAAGTATAAAATCTTATCACTTCTATTTAATTAATTACAAATATTATGATGTTTGTATCTCAACTAGTGCACTTTTAAATCACTTAAGGGAATAAAAATCCTTATTTATGTTTGCTTTCTAATTCACTAAGTTTGGTATTTTATTATATCTCATATGCAAATAATAACTTCAACCTTATAATAAAACACTTTATAACTTCTTATACTTAAAGAAAGTAAATATAAATTTATGTAGAATTATACCTTCATTCGAATGTTGTACATTACAATATGTTGGATCTTGATTCGATTATTTATCCAAGAGTGGGTGTTGAATTCATTGGTCTCCTACGTATAATAATGAGAAGTTAATGATCAACGTTCATTGCACACATTTTACGATGATCTTCCTCCTTCCTTTAGTGCACTTTAACCTCTTGATTATGGAGATATACAAACTTTATCTCATTCTTAGCTATTAATACCTTATGTCTCCCTTTGAAGTGGATACCAAGTGGCATGTTCTTGCTTATAATATATGTTGTAGTTACATCCTTTGGAGATGTTACTTAGGTGGGGCTATCCTTTAGGTGTTGAATAATAACTGATGATTCTTTTGAAACATCTCACCAGTTTGGGATCTCTTCTATCTCAAAAACTCGTTATAAAGAAATGAAAACACTCATTCTTCCCTTGTACCAAGTGGCACTAAATCCCTTATGTTGCTATGGCAAGTGGAAGCTCCTCCCTTGAATGGAATCAAAAAACTCAATGTACCTTTTAATATTGGTGCTTATCCTTTCTCCAATGCCTATTCTTTCTAACTTCCTTCACAGGTTTTCTTGGCTTCTTTGTAACAACAAGGTGTGTGATTATTTTCTCCAATGTACGTGGTTTCAACTATGGTGGTGGTTCATCCAAGTTTCTTCTTGGGTAAATGATGGTGTTGTTCTCCTTTTCACCTTGTCTTTGCATATAGTTTCCAACTCACACTAATGTTGTCTTGTTAATCTCCTTCTTACTACAGGTTCATTTTAGTTGAAAATTTTCTAAAATTGCAAAAATAAAATCCCATTTAACCCTATCATAGGCTTTACTCATATCAAGTTTTAAGATCATTGCTTTCTTTTTTTTTTAATTTATTGAATGTATAACTTCATGAGCTACTATGATCTCGTCCAAAATTTGTCTCCCTTTCATAAATCCTCCTTGCTCTTCTAAAATGATTTTATCTAACAATGGCCTTAATAGATTCACCATTACTTTGGAGATAATATTATATGACATATTACATAGGATTATGGATCTAAAAGAATAAAACAATTCAGAATCCTTCTTTTTTGGAATTAGCGTAAGATATGTTGCATTTATTTTATAAGGTATGTATTGTTTTACCCTAGACTATTCCACTACCACCAATAAATAATTCTTCACTATATCCCAATTATGTTGGTAAAACATTTTAGAAAGCTCAATTGGACCTGGGGATAAATCCTTATTAAAAGAGAAAGGAGCTAAATGAACTTCTTCTAGAGTAATAGGCTCCATTAGTTTCATATTGTCTTCATTCATTATACTGACAAAGATGGACTTACAAGTGGACTTAAGGTTAGTAATGACATCAACAACATCACCCATCAATAGTTTGTAGATGATACATCCCTTTTTGGAAGGGCAAGGATAAATGAGGCCAGAGCTTTGAATCTCTTTTGAAAGGGCAAGGATAAATAAGGTAATATCTTGGAATAACGTTTTAAAGGAATACGAAAGAGCATCAAGGAAAAACGTTAATATGACAAAATCCAAAATTTACTTCCCTAACACTCCAACTAATATCAAAGCAAGAATTTATAGAGATACAAGCTTTAATCCATCTAACCCATTTCTTCCCAAATCCAAAATTTTCTAAAATTGCAAAAAGAAAATCCCATTTAACCCTATCATAGGCTTTACTCATATCAAGTTTTAAGATCATTGCTTTCTCTTTTCTTGAAGTTATTGAATGTATAACCTCATGAGCTACTATGATCTTGTGCATAATTTGTCTCCCTTTCATAAATATTCCTTGCTCTTCTGAAATAATTTTTTCTAACTAGCCTTAATCAATTTGCTATTACTTTGGAGATAATCTTATATGATATATTACATAGGCGTATGGGTCTAAAAGAATCAAACAATTCAACATCCTTCTTTTTTGGAATTAGGGTAAGATATGTTGCATTTATTTTATAAGGTATGTATTGTTTTACCCTAGACTATTCCACGACCACCAATAAAGAATTATTCACTATATCCCAATTATGTTGGTAAAACATTGTAGAAAGCTCAATTGGAACTGGGGATATATCCTTATTAAAATATAAAAGAGCTAAATGAACTTCTTCTAGAGTAATAGGCTCCATTAGTTTCATATTGTCTTCATTCGTTATAACTAAAGGAACATCTTGAAGAAGTTTATCATTAAGAACTTCAGTCTCCTTTGATCCTAGAATATTATGATAATAATAATTTGTCTCTTTTCTAATTTTACTATGATATTCAATCCAAACCCCTTATATTGATTTAAGTATACTAATTTTTGATGTTGGTCTTTGTACTATAGCCATCCTATGAAAAAAATTTGTATTTTTATCTCCTTTTTGTTCGCTTTTGATGATCTATATTACAGGAAATGCAACCACAAGATGTAAAATGAGCAAGTAATGATAACTATATGATAATGGCACTATAATATGCAGGAAAACTATAAGATAAACTTCTACAATAACTCATAAATATGCCATTAATGGATGCTCACAAAAATAGTACAATGTATTATAATGGAGGAGATGAACACTCCATAATTTCAATGAAAGAACTACATTGCACTCTGACTATAAAGCACTATAGTAACTTTAGCCTCTCTCAGTCTCTATCACTCTCTATCTCAAGGCATATATATATATATATATATATATATATATATATATATATATAGGAAGAATATGCCTTGCCCTTTTGTCTCTTTAATGTGAATATGAGACAAGTATAAATAAATAAATTTCAACTCTTTAAGCAATCAATGATTTTGCTTATTTTATCCTTAACTTTTAATGGTTCAAATTTCTAAATTCCAATAATGTAAGGTTTTATGTAGTACTCCTTATATCTCTCTAATTTGGAAATTTAGAAATGATAATATTTAAAAAAATGTAATACTTTAATTTTTCCAAAGTATAAAACCTTATCACTCCTATTTAATTAATTGTAAATATTATGATGTTTGTATCTCAACTAGTGCACTTTTGAAATGTCACTTAAGGAAATAAACTCCTTGTTTATGTTTTCTTTATAACTCACTAAGGTTGGTATTTTCTTATAATGCAAATAATAAGTTCAACCTTATAATAAAACATTTTATAACTCCTTACACTTAAAGAAAGCAAATATGAATTTATTAAGAATTATACCTCCCTTCGAATGTTGTTTGTTGCAATATGATTGGCTCTTGATTCGATTATTTATCCAAGCCTAGGCATTGAATTCGTTGATCTCCTACATATAATAGTGAGCAATTAATGCTCAATGTTCACTGCACACCTTTTATGATGATCTTCCACTATCCTTTAGTGCACTCTGATCTCTCGATTCTGGAGATATACATGCTTTGTCTCATTCTCAACTATTAATATCTTATGTCTCCCTTCAAAGTGGATACCAAGTGGTCTGTTATTTCTTATAATGTATGTTGCAATTACATCCTTTGAAGATGTTAGTTAGGTGATGTTATTCTTTGTGCGTTGAATAATGATTTGTGATTCTTTTGAAATGTCTCACCGCTTGGGAGCTCTTCTACCTTAGCACGAACGTTATGAATAAATGCAAACACTCATTACTCCGTTGTGCCAAGTGGCACTAAATCTCTTATGTTGCTATGGCAAGTGGAAGCTCCTCCCTTGAATGAAATCAAACAACTCAATGTACCTTTTAATCTTGGCGCTTATCATTTCTCCAACGCCTATTCTTTCTAACTTCCTACGCAGGTTTGCTTGGCTTCTTTGTAACAACAAGATGTGTGATTATTTTCTTCAATGTAGGTGGTTTCAACTATGGTGGAGGTTCATCCAAGTTTCTTCTTGAGTAACTGATGGTGTTGTTAACCTTTGCACTTTGTATTTTCTTTTTGTTTCCAAATCGCACTAATATTTTTTGGTAATCTCCTTATTATTACAGGTTCATTTGCTATAATAGGTGCCTTCATTGTCATGAGACTATGGTACCGAGTATGGTATCCTTTGACACCTTGAGATAATGATATTGAGCCCTTCTTGATGGATCTACATCCTTATACTATAACGTTTACTTTGACCTGCTTAATACTATCGCTTATGTGTTGTAATACAATGCTTTGCTGGTGTCTTTAGCCACTCACCCTTTGTCTTCATTACCTATGTTTTAGAAGATAAATATGAAGTTGTTAACCTTGTGTCAAATCTGCACTTGGTTTTGAGACTTTCTTAGTCTCTTTTGTAGCTTGCTTGTTGACTTGATAGGGCGGATTTCTTCTCCAATATTTGAAGGTTATGTTACTCTTTTTAGTGGGTTCTCTATTCCATAATATACTCCAAATTTTCTGCACTCAATTAGTATCTTTTGACACCTCACCTCTACTTTTATTTATGTAATTGATCTTCCTTCTTGACTTAAGACTCGATGCACTTTTAATAATATTTAAGCATAAATAGTATAATGCATAATAAATTTCTTATTGCTCTTTTAAATGAACCTTAAATTATGCACTATAATCTATGCAACTTTCACTTAAAAGTAATGTCTTCTTTACTTCCAACCCAACTCTTATTTTTGATGTGTAGGTTTTAACCTTATAAGAAACTATCTTATGCACTCCCTTGAAGACTTTAATATGCAACCTTTTCCTTGCAACTTTTAAACTCTAATATGGTGCTTAATGAAACTTAATAATAAACCGAATAAATAAAGTTCAATTAATGAACCTTTTACACAAAATTTGCTTACCTCAATGACCTTTGTAGATGATGGAAATCTTGGTTATTAGATTCACCTAAATGTTGCCTTGTATTAGATGAAATCGTAGCTCTTCCTTTGTTGTCCAAAACATCTCTTTAACTCACCAATTTGTAGCTTTAAAACTCCTCTAACTTGCTACCTGAAAGTGTAGTTTGGTGGCTTTAACTATCCTTCAATATGCTCTCTTGAAATATGAAACTTAGCAGCTAGTAATGCTGCCCTTATTGTTGCTTTCTTGTTGTCCTCAAATCTGAAATTTTCATATTTCAAAGCAATCAGTCTCTCCTCTAAAGTGCTATCCTTGAATCTCACAAATTTGGTAGGAAACTTCTCCAAATTGCAATTGAGATTTTCCTTCAAGAGACCTTCACTTTTCTACTATAAAACCAAAAATATCCTTTCTTTGAAATAGCCTTATAGCCTTCAATGGAAATCTCCAAATCTCTTAGATTTGATGGCTTCTTCTAACTCCTTTTTCCTTTAACCTCCTTGTCGAATTATGACTTTAACTTTGGCCTATCTAGTGGCCTTCTTCTCAAGATTCTAAATTTCTTGAGGTCTTCACTAATCTCCTCTAAAATTTTGCAAACTCCTTGTCAAATACTTCTCCTTTTGGGCTTGTCGGATGGTGACAATTGTCCCAATTTTTCCTTTATCAAGAACTTCTCCTTTAGTTCTCAAATATTTTCTAATTAACTTCTTCAAGTCTCCTTCAATGAGGCTTTCCTAGCCTTCTCCTTTTTTCTCCTTTTAAGTAGCTTGAGGCCTTATCCTAGGGCATTCAAATTTTTGTAGCTTCTCTAATCTTCTCAATGAGACCTTTTCTTCAATCTTCAATTATGGAAGTTTTACAATGATATCTCCTTCTTGGATATTTAAAATTTGCTGCTTCTAAAATCTATAATATGACCTTTTCTAGTCCTTCTCTATATTCAATCTTCCAAAACTAGAAGTTATTCAATGGGATCTCTCATGGGTCTCTTCAAATTTTTGAGTTATTTTCTCCTTCCTTCAATCTACAATTTGCGGTCTTCATTCTTCAATGGAGATCACCAGTCTCCAATCTTCACCTGGACTCTTTTTTGGAGTCTCTTCTTCATCCAATCTACAGTAAGACTTCTTTCACATTTTTCCTCTCTTCTACAATCTGCAAGTCTACAACTCTTGCAATGGGATCTTTTATTTAATGCCTCTAAATCTTTAATCTCCAATTTGTTTCTTTAGGTACTGGATTGATTTCAAAGAAGATATTCTTCCTAGCTCTCTTATAGGAAGCTTCCCAACTTTCTTTGAATCTACTTTTCTTGCAAAAATGTATTAGAAATTGTAATGCTAAATATTTTGCTCTAGAGATTAGTGAATATTCACTAGTTGATCTGTAAATCTAGTGGAATCAATGATGAGTCCTAGTATTCATGAGTTTTTTTACAACTCTATGAAAAGACTCCAACCAAATGTATTTAAAAAAAAAATGAAAATAAGATTATTGATCTTCTCTCAATCTCTCTTGTGGCTCTCCCTATATCCTATCGATATGCCATGTGCTTTGATACCACTGTTAGCTTTTGGTGATCTATATTAAAGGAAACGTAACTACAAGATGTGAAATGAGCAAGCAATGATAACTATGTGATAATGGCACTATAATATGCAGAAAATCTATAAGATAAACTTATGCAATAACTCAAAAATATACCATTAATGGATGTTCACAAAAATAGTACAATGTATTATAATGGAGGATATGAACACTTCATAATTTCAATGAAAGAACTATATTGCACTCTAAATATAAATCACTATAGTAACTTTAGTCTCTCTCTGTCTCTATAGGAAGATATGTATCTTGCCCTTTACTCAAACTATGACTCTTCATCTACCTATCCTATGACTCATGTACATGTGGACTACATGTGCATTTACGTCATTGCACATTCTAATACTTGTGCATTTATTACTTTCTTGAAGGAACTACTCAAACCTTACTCTAAAGTAAACTCCTACTCTAGTTATGTACCCAAGGTGGTACATTGGCATGTACCAAATAATGTAATATACTATAACACTTTTAACTACATTTGTCTTGATTTTAATCTCCAAAATTTCTCTTCCTTACTCAAAATATTATGATATTCACTAAGCAACTCCCTTTCCTCCGAGCTTAAATTATTATGATCACCTTTTTAGAATTTTGAAAGTTTATATTTTAGTTCTTTCTTCTCAAAAATATTTCCAAAAGTGTTCTTGTTCCATTCTTTTAATCTAGATGTCATATATTTAATTTGATTTGGAAGAGCATACAACCCACAATTACCTAAAAAATTCTATGTTTGAGTTGTCATATCAAAAAATTGAGGGTGGTCTTCCCACATCTACTCATATTTAATATACGATATATTTTTTAAAACACTTACCACCATTTTAACTTTAATTGGCCAATGATTTGAACCAATCATTGTTAAGGTATTAATTTTAGCACAAGTTCCTTCATCTAGCCAATGATTTGAGAGTATGCATCTATATAATTTTTTTGCTATTAGGTTTTGACCTCTCCTATTGTTGGTCCAAGTTCCCATACTATTTTCATAGTTTTTGAAACTTTTTATTTTGTGATTTTAGTTTCCTAGATACAAAGAATATCAAGATTATTACTTAAACATAGGTCCCTAATACAACTCTGCTTTGAGGGAGTATTAGCACCCCTTATATTCCATGAGATAACAATCATGTCTCATTAGGAGCTTTTGGCCCCACTTGCGTATTACCAATATCATTTATTTGCTTGGTAAAGAGAAGTTCAATCAACTTGGTTTGTGTTCCTTTCTTTATGTTTGATCTTGCTTCCCTATATTTTTCTTTATAATTTGAGAGTTTTCCTCTTTTTGTCTTGCCATATCAGGAGTAGATCTTATTATTCTATTCCTCAATATTATTTTATAGTTTTAATTTTCATAATATTTATCCTTTCCTGTCTCTATTACAGAACCTTTTGACTTGTCCTGCTCATTTTCTAGTATTTCCTTATTAATGGCAGAGGTATTAAATTTTAAAACTATATTTTATTTACCAATTTTTTCTCTTGAATGGTGCATGGTACTTCAAGAGAGTCTAAAAAATTTGATGAGACACCTTCCTTAGGTTGGTCGAGCATGTTCTTCCTTAAATCAAGATCATATTGAATAGATTTTTCCTTGTTAATATGTTGAAATTGTTGTGCTGTGTCCTATAAGTTTTGATCTACTTTTTCTTCATAGGCTAAGGCCTCAAAAGAGTTGGTATTTCTTCCAATATCCTTCCTTACTAGTCTCCACTATTTATTTATTTTTATTGTTCTAGATCTATTTTTTGGAAGTTGATAACCATCTTCATCCATAACCATTTCTAAGTTTCTCTTGTAGTTTTTTACATATGATTTTGTTGGGATTTTCTTAGAGCATGATATTTCAGTATGCCCCACCTCATGATATTGTAGACACCTAAAATGCATCATGTCAAGGGTGACTACTCATATGGACATGCTACAAGACCATATGGAGGATCTTGGATAGACTCCAAGATAGAGCAGTGGTTCTAACCACTCAATTTAGGTATTTTGGCCTAATTAGTCTGAACCATAGCCCAAACCTGCGGTCTCCAATCTAAACCATAATTGACACATATGGTCTACAGTCTAGATCGCAACTGTGACTTGCGGTCTTAACTGAAGTTCAGTTAGGCCTTCTATCCTATCCAAATTGGTTGGAACAACTAATAGATCTAGAAGAAGGCAGATGAATGATGGAAGATTCCAGAGGCTTCCATCCCAATTGTCCTAACCACCCTTCTTGGTCTTGGCTTCTCCATGAAGCCACCCCTAGCCCTAGGGGCATGCTATAAATACCCCCTCCAAATGGGGAGAATAAGAGAAGCAAGCATTGGAGATTTGAGCAGCGAAGCCCTGGTGAATTGTACACTCAAACTGAGTATACTAAGAGATAGAGCTATTACACTTAATCCTCAACCTTTTTGCCAAAATTCATAATGAGTTACATTATGGATGCCCTAGGTGCTTAGGAGAGTCAAGAAGCACAAATCTGGGCAAACAAAGGCCCTTTATATCGAATTGACTACCAAATCAGTCTAAGGACAACGAAGGTGACCCTTGAACATCAATTTGGACAAGGAGATCAAACTCACTGCCCCTGATTTTGAGGGTAAATCTATCAGAGGTCAAATCATGGTTGTCAGTCGTGGTTCACAATGCAGATCGCTCACCAGAGCTGTGGTTTGTAATAGGTGATAGATCACCTTACTCTTTTCATTTCTTTTCAGTTAATTAGGTTATATTAATCATTTCTTAGGTTTAATTGTAGTTTAGAAGAATTATAACCGTGGGAATTAGTTTAGAATAGATAGTTTATACTTTGCATTAATTAGTACATTTATGGATCTTTTATGCACCTTTATGCTTCTATTTTGTTATTTGATCCATGAATTATTTGTCTAATGATCTCCTTTATGCTATATTACAAATCTTGATTCAATTAGCATAGTTTAAAGGTTTTTCTTTATGTTTTTTTTATCATTAGTTTAATGGCATTATCATGTATGTTTCCTTAAAGGGCCTCATCATGAGAGGCTATCTATCTTTTTTATCGTGTGTTGTTGTTTCTTGATTGTAGGAATACAGGTACAAGAGAATTCTATATCATAATCCTCCCACATCACGAATAAGGGGGTCAACTCCACCCCAAGGCAGTTTACGACTAGTCAAAGGGCAATATTAATGCACCTACCCTATTGAGGGCATTAGAAATTGTATAGATTGTATCATCATTCAAGTGACCCTAAGAGGGGTATATTTGTAATAGAGATTCATTCATAATCAATACAAGAAATATCATTTTGTTGAATTTATGCAATGTGTCAAGCTTTTACAATTTTATGATGAATATAGACTAATACAGTAGATAGGTGCATGCTTTTTGGTTATGTAAGAAGGTGATCACGATGGGACTCCACATTTGTAGCCCCTGAGTGCTGAAATTCTTGAATTTTTCTTATCTCAGGTGCAAACCGTAGCTAATAGCTATGATTATTTGTTGGCCCATGACTTTCACCCACGGTTCACACTGCAACCCGCAAACCAGAGCTACGATTTACAACAGAAGCAGCAGGCAGCAAAGAAACCACTTGGCATCAGATCAGGAGCTGAGGTAGGCTCTATTTTTATTCTTTGTTTTGTATTTTATTCTTTGTGTTTTTATAGTAAGCGTTAAATTGATTGCAAATTAGGTACACTAAAGAAAAAAGGTGAATGAATAGTCCTAGTTTGCTTTCGCATTCCTTCCATTAGAAAGGTGTTGCTAGGAACAACAAACCTCTGATTGTAGTTCTCCCTAGAATACAGTGACCATGATAAAAATTAAGTGGTCGTTTATATGCTTGAGGCCCAATTAGAGGCCATGTCATCGTAATCGCATTGTCATAACATCATGTAGGACATAGCATGCATACCTTTCTAAATTTGAAACATTTCTTTTCTTTTTATGCATATCATGTAGGAATGATCATATGAATGCTCTTTTATGCATTTGTCTTTATGCAAAGTAAAAGGAACCACACACACCACATGCAACTAAACGCTAGTGAGTTGGGCCTCATATCCAACCACTAGTAGGGTTCAATGACGATGGGCATCATTTCCATCCGTTGGCCCAAATCCTACGTACCCTTTGTTACTAGACCATACCGGATCCGAGAACCTTTCATACCCTAGAAAATTTGCATGTACTTTCTTCGAAAGGTATAACGCTGACTAGGGGAAAATGGGTGAGGATCTGGGAGGACCTATGCTCCTTGACCGTGTGTGGGCTTCATTACCACACATTATAGGTTGGATTACGTGACTTGGAGTTCATCGCCAAGTTATCGAGTTGTGAGTGTATAGGTGAAATCTAATTAAATTGAGAATAAAATCCAATGATTTTGTAAAACACGTGAGAGTTTCTCATACTGATACAACACATTTTGAAACAACATCAAATAGTTTAGGGCTCATTTTAAAATTTAAAAATAAGATAAGCATCATTGTATACCTTGTTTGATAATAAAAGATACATCTAGACATTAGGTACACTATGGTGGATACACAATGTGGTCGATAAAGGCACAATCCTGAAACCAATGACCAAGTCCCAACCGATTCACAAATACACGTGTCTAGTCCTCAACCACATGAGAAAATCGAACGTCCTTCGATGAGCATTAGAGGAGACAATTCGACACAATGGGATCCCATTGAGCATACCCCTGATAGACTAGCATCAGTACATTCTGCTAGACGTATATTAGAGCATGGAGCTTCTCAGATTGAGGGTGCTCCACTCAGAAGCCATTATCGAGACCGCATTGCACGTGCATCCATGGGATTGGTTGAAGAGTATGTCATGCAGGGGACCAGATTGGTACCCATTCATACTAAGTCTATAGGGTGTACTATACCCCCACATTCTAAGTATATAAGTAATAGAGATCCACCCATTCAGGGGCAAGTAGACAGCCTCCCTATTGAGCGCAAGTCTACCCATACTCCCATGCATACTATAGCATGCAATATCACCATCGATATATTGAAGGTAGGAGCTAATGGAACACCACCCCATGAGATATGGAGGTCTAGACAGCTAGACGGTGTAGGTAGTGTGTTAGAGCAGCTAGACTGCAAGCCTTTAGCTTTTCCCACTCATGCTCCAAGTGAGCATAGCGAGAGCACCATTAGAACTACTAGAGAGCATGGAGAGGCTTCTAAGTGCCCTCATGTCTCACGTCCATCATCCATGCATGGTGGCACACAACACGGGACACAACACGATGTCGATGCTATCTTCATAGATAGAGGTAAAGGTATAGCACATCAATTCAATGGGTACAAAACCCATAAGGTCACCCGTACAGAGCAAGAATACCAAAGGCCTCCTATGACTAACCAGGTTGAAAGATCATATTGACTAGCCTCTGAATAGAAATGTCAACTCCTCCAAGATCAATTGGAGGATGCTCATCTAGAGAGGCAGTGCATTGAATATGAAGATCTTAAGGCACATTGGCTTACTAGACAGAGGCTGTATGAGCAGTGCTTGCACGAGGAGCGCATCCTTATCCAAAAGGAGTGTGTAGAGTAGGAAGATAAGTTGGCTAGGGCTAGCCTATATTCTCAGGATGAGCGTAGAGAGCAAGTGCATAAGAAGGCTCTTTTGCAAGCTGACATGCACCATGAACACGTAAGCATTCACACTCATATCACTGCCCATCAGAGAGAGCGATCGTATTCGATCAACAATTAGAGGTAGCAACATTATGAGGAACAAGAGGGGAATAGATACAACCAGGAATATCTTGAGAGTTCTCGAGCTAAGGAGGAGGAAGAGCAACACCCTCCACCTCGACAAAAGAATATTGTACCTCCCAGATCACTTTCATGCCGACTTTGGGAGGAGGAATTTATCTCTTCTAAGGCTTACAAAGCTTTTGCTGAGAAGGTCAAAGCAATTGAGAAACAAGGCACGGTTGTCCAAAAGTTGACACTGAGGAAAATTCACAATGAACCTTTAGATCCCTCGGTGCCTATGCCCCCATACCTTGAGCATTTTGAGATGCCCAGGTTGGACAAATTCAAGGGTGATGAAGAGGTGCAAGAACATGTCACGAGCTTTCTAGACACTTGCTTCCAGATAGAGAACAATGATGCACTGTTATTGCATACATTTATCATGACACTATCTGGTCCAGCCTGAGAGTGGTTCAATAAGCTAAAGAAACATAGCATAAATTTTTTTTAGTGATTAGCTGATGCCTTTCTTGAACGCTATTCCTTTGGCATCAAGAAATAGGCAAACCTTTCTGATTTGGCTGTGCTAGCTCAACGCGATGACGAGCCAATAGAACAGTACGGGAAGAGGTGGAGGAGATTAATGGCAAAGTTGTTGTTCTTGATTCATACCATAGAATTAACCTAAATTTTTACAAATATTTGTGCCAAACACATATCACTAGTGTTGCAACTACAGTAGTATGCTACATTCAAAGAAGCTTTGGTGCAAGCCAAGGTAATTGAGGACATCAAGTTGTAGGAAGGCAACTTGAAGCTCAAAATTAGGAAAGAGGGATATAAGAAGAGTACCTCAAAGCAATAGGGCAAGCAAACCCATGTGAATCAGGTGGTACTAAATCTCCAAAATGAGGATAAGGGGCAAAAGAAACAAAATTATCAAGCCCATCCTCCTCCTGCGTAATACGACCAGCGCAATAATAACTACAAGAGCAAGAACAAAGAGCAACATCCACCTCGCATATTTACACCATTGAAAAAATCATTGACATCAAATTTTCATTATCTTTGTGAGGCCAATGCAATAATATTACCTGAAGTCAAGATGGTTGATCCTAATCAACCCAAGCCCAAAGACTATCAAAAATATCTATTTTGCATATTTCATAGAGTGAAAGGTCATGACATCGAGGTGTGTTGGTCTTTCAAAAATATTGTGCAAAATATTATAGATAAGGGAGAGCTTGTGGTACCAGGAAATCCCCAGGCACCGGACAACCAAAACATGGGGATTTTTAAAAATACGTTACTAAACCATGAGGTGCCCTATAACCACATTTGCCACGTCAATCAAGTGTGAGTTGAACCACCTACCCAGGGGTTCTTTGGTATGGTCAATGTTGTTACAAGACATGGGAGGTACACAAAATTGAATCAACCTCATGCTCCCATTCAAATACAGGCCACACCCCAACAACAGCAGACACAAAATATTCTAGGCCCACCAACAAGACCGATGGTGACCATTAGGAGTAGGCTGGTTTAAAACCTACAGATGACTCCTACAAATTTATCGATATATGAGCTTATATAGTAGTCCCATAGGCACAAGGAGACTCTTATGGATATTTTGAGGTCCATTGAGGTACAGTCCTAGGATGCATAGGCATTCACAAACTTCATGGGGCACATACAACAGTGCCAGGAACCAATGATCCAATTCTATGATCATGAAGTGAAAATGGTTTCTACAAGCATGGCTAACTCGCCACTACATATCATTTCATGTGTTAACCACGTGTTATTCAAAAGGTTCTTGATTGACACTGGTTCATCGATCAATATAATCATGACTAAGGCACTGTACCATTTGAAATTGCCTAAATCACTCATCGTACCAACCACCTTTACATTGAGAGCTTTTAATGATGCACTATGCTCTACGGTTGGCACGATTGTCCTACCTATTCAAGTGGGACTAAAGACCATTACCGTAATGTGTCATGTCATAGAGGGTGCTTTGTAGTATTACATCCTACTGGGGAGGCCTTGGATTCATGAAATGCATTGTGTCCCTCGATATTGCATCAGTGTGTTAAGTATATACACGAGGGACAAGTTCACATGGTTTCATCAGATGAAGAACCATTCAAGTTTGTGAACTTAGCAGATTTTCCAAGGGACTTCATACTCCCATAAATGCACTTGGACATACAGACCATGTCGTCGGTAAGGGTTCCAAGAGGTAAATAGGCAATGCATGTTCAACCATTGATATCTGTATCAAACAGATCTGAACATACCACTGCAAATTCTCTAAGATCAAGTGCATAAGAAATGCTTCAGGATGACAAGAAATGAAAGGTCAAATTGGGCAGGAAAGAAGCAAAGAATGCACTCGAACCAGTCACCGTTGAGGCTGCCACTCCCATGTAGGTGGAGGAAGCCCAAGATCAAGTCAAGGAGGCACCTCAACCTGCTTCTCCTACGTTGTCAGTAGGGTCATCTACACCGCGGGTGACTGTTCACCTAGCCATTACAGGTCTGGGTGAGTATCTTGTGCAAAATGTGACCTTTGTTCCTATTTTAGAGACTACATGAGACATGGGTCGACCAATAGCCCATCGATATCCAATTGGATCTATAGTACCATTGGGCGAGCCACCCAACCAAACTGTAGACACCAAATTGCAGCCAATAAACCTCCATCCTAACCATCCCACTACCCACTTGTCTTCCATTCCACCTTCCCACCATTTCCTAGCCTAATTGGGTTATTTTAATATTATTTTATATTTTATATAATATTTTATTATATTTTAATATATTTATTATAAAATATATAAATAAACTCAATTAACCTTAGCCGTCCGATTTCATTTAATCTCCACCATCCATTTTCATTAATCCATCTCACATTCAAAAAGTAATCTCAACTCTAGGATTTGACTTAATCTTAGCCACACAATCAAAAGTGCAAGGCTAAAACCCTAAGAAAACCCTAGGTTGGATTATAAATAGGGTATTTTGCAAATTCCTGAAGGCTGGAACCTAGAGATTAAGAGATATACTTGGAGAAGCATTTGTTGATGCCCTAGTGAAGCAAAGATAAAGAGAATTGAAGATTTGATGCCCTAGCTAAGCCAACAATACTTCTACCATTCTAGCCATCATCCATCCATCCTCACTCGCCACCATAGCCATATTCCATCCACTGCATTCATCACCATCCTTCTTGATCTATTTTTGTAGATATTCCCTACCCTGCGAGCATTGTGTCAAGCTTACGAAGCTTGCTGTAGAGCTTGCCAAGCACCCATCAAAGCTTACCTTGTCTACAAGTGCACACTAGAGCTTTCCAAGCTCACTGTAGAGCCTGCCTAGCACCTTCTAGAGCCTATGATAGTCCCAGGTGTGAACCAGAGCTTGTGAAGCTCATGTCATAGCTTGCTGCAACACTGAAATGAAGATCTGAATCTGCTACACCATGAAATCTACAACAACAAAGCAAGGTATATTTAGTATTGTTTTATTTCATTTATTCATTGGTTTGGCATGCATTTTAAATTAATTCTTAAGCTAGGGTTTTGTTAATGTCTGAGGGTCTCACACTATGGAGCCCTTACAGGTATTACTGATGCTCTTGTGTTTTGTTTTGCATGCAAATCTATGAATTCAACATATTCGTTTATGGCTGTTGAAGCTGGAGTGGCCCCACATTGGATATTCAAAGCCCACTCAACCTTTTGGGATCAAGGACACACTCAGATCTGAAGACACTTCTATTATATCTAACTAGGGTTTCAAAGAACCCTAGTTCCACTATAAATTATTGTATCAAATATCCGCATTGGATACTGATTGTAACAAAGGAGTCTATTGGCCCCCCCATTGAATACATATTTCTTTTGTGCAATCTATTTTGTCTCATTGCTTTATTTGATTCTACCATTTTATTTTCAAGTGTCATGTCTTTGCATCCACAAATGGCGATCAGGGTGGGACCCCAAAAGGGTTTCATAATTTGATAGATCTACCTTGCTAATTTTTGGTTGTTGCTATTGTTGCAGGTTTTTCAAAAAGTGTAAAAACTGCCGGATTTGTTGCTAGGGTTTCTAAAGCATTTTGTAGCAGTTCTAGGGATAGTGCAGGCACCCTTCTATGCTTTTTAGGCGCTCTCCTACGCCTGAGCAAGCACACAATTATGCTTGGTATTAATTTTAAGCAGATCTTAGGCTTCCAAGTGAGTTATGTAACCCTAGTTTGCCATTCAACAATTTACGTATTTTGTTTCTTGCTGTTGTTTTTCATTATTTCTGTGTTCACATTAAGAAATCGGGGAAAGAATTAGTAGTAAGTTACATCTAGGATTTTTATGTGATTTAGAATATAAAATATACTTCTTCTTCTGAAATTGCAAGTCTAGGTGATTTGTCTACATTTTCGAGTGCATATAAAACACAAAAGCATCCTAGAGTTGCATTTTAGGGTTAAAAATTATTTCAAACTTGCATATCTAAATAGGAACAACATTTAGAAGCATAAAGTAATTTTTCCCTAGGTTGGCCCCTTTGGCAGAGAGGTGGACGAACCCTCCGGTGCTCTTATGATTTTTATCACTTATAGGCAGGGGTTTTAAGGGTGTACTCTACGCTCTATCGATGAAATTTATGTCTTTATGTTGGATTATGATTTAGATTAGTGATGTTGGTAATTTTTAATATTTTTTGCACACTATACAGAATAAGGAACATAAAATTAATCAATCACACACTTGCACACTGCACTTTTTAATAGTTTTAGTTGGATTTCATCACCAACTATTGCTTGAGATTTGGTGACGGTGGCTTTCATAGCCATCCATCAAATCTCTGTCCCTAGACACCATAGGAATACCCCCGAGCAAACTTGTTGGAGTTCATTACCAACAAGAATCTCATTGCCTTGGCCAACCATAGTTTTTACCTATGTTTTTCATTAAACAAGATTAGGCTACACCGAAACACACAAACCCAACAATTTTAAAAGGAACTTCACATTAAAGGAAGAAAATAATTAATGAACCTGAGGTAAGCCACACAAGGTGAAACCTATGATTGGTTGTTTTCTTTGCTTTATTTCTTTAGAAAGGAAATTGTTAATTTGTGTGATCTAGATTAATCTTGAATTTTTGGTTTAATTGCTTTATGGTGTTAATACATCAACAAAAGAAGGTAATGAACCAAAATAATTTAATGGAAAATAATTTCCATGAGCCTGCTACTTCGGTAGCCCCATCCACTATGATTCAGACTACTTTGTTTGGATCAGCCCATCCATCCTTCTCTCAAGAGGAGTCCCATCCACTTAATGTGGAAGCTGCCACCACCTACATAGACATGGATAGAGTGCAGGCCATCTGCAAGGCCTCTAACTATGTCATGGAGCCCCTTAGCCAAGATGATTTTGAAGAACCTGAATTGGCTACCACCTACCTTAACCAAGGATATCCTAATTCAAGATATGAATATGGTATGCCTTCCACCGTAAGCCAACTACCGTAAAGCCCAAGTGTTCAAAACACTTACTTCACATCCACCTACACCAACCCCTTGTATGAGGAGCATGTTAATGCCGCATCGCAAGTACCCAACCTTCAAGTTGTAACATCAAATGCAACTTGCACCATAACCATGACCTCTATCTATCATCCACACCTCCATCATTACATTTAGCCAACATGACCATGTCATCCACACCTCCATCATCACATTTAGCCAACATGACCATGTCATCCATCCCTCCATAATCTCACTTAGCCAACATGACCATGCCTAATATTCCATCATCATTAACCCAACCATCATCTCATCCAACCTCAACCCCATAATTCAACACATGGTCAAATTAGGAACTCACAAATACATTAGGGCTCATCAATAGATTGCTTTCACAATGAACAAAATGAAAGCAACCGATTAACACAAACCCTATGACTCAAGGAGTTCCAACTCAACCTCCACTCATCAATCAAAATTCCTCAACGGTCCCTCAATCCTCCATAGTGACCATCCCTAACCCACCACCACTCCACACATCCACCATACCAATCAACATTACCACCAATCAACAATCCAATCCTTTCCTCCGTCATCCTCATCAATCATCCCCATCCTTCAATCATCCATCTTATCCACACACCCAACCCAATACATTCCACAACACCATGTTGGTCACACCCCAACATCCATCATCAAGCCCATCAACCAACCACCACCTAATCCAAGGTCCTCACATTCCAGTGAGAAGACCTTAGACTTCAAGCAATGCAAAAGCAAATTCATCAGTTGATGCAAAATTCATCAGGAACAACGAGCCAAAAGCTCACATTAAGCCAACTGATCCATCAACCAATTCATCCATCGGTACCATCACCGCCATATTCGACAGATTTTATGGTACCAAAATTTGACAAGTTCAGGGGAACTAAGGATCCCAAAGAGCATGTGAGCTCATTTTTCCATGTATGTTTTTAGATTAGCGATGATAATGCTCTCATGCTCTAAACATTTCCTCAAACGCTAGGGGGGATGCCATAAAATGGTACAATAAATTAACCACACATAGTATATACACTTTTTATCAATTGATAGATCTATTCTTAGAGCGCTTTGCCCTAAATATTAAAAATAAGGTATCCTTATCAGATATTTATTATTTGAAACAATGGGATGAGGAACCTATCTATGACTTTGGAAACTGTTGGAGGGCAGTCATAACTAAATTGCCATTATCCCTACCAATGGAAGATATTATAAAGCTTTTTACCAAGATTTGCTTAAAACCCATCTCTTAGATGCTACAGCTAAACACTTATAGAACATTTGAAGAAGCTTTAGCATAGGCTAGTATCATTGAGGAGATCAAAATCCAAGAGCATGTCATTAAGCCTAAAAGGAAAGAATGGCAAAATAAGGGCCAATATCGAAATAACCAATCTGGCCAAAATAAATCCACACAAGCCTCAATGGCTAACACAACAAACCAAGTTAATCAAGTGGTGATGAGCCAGCCCGTAGTGGCTCAAAAATTGGTGCAACAACAAATTTCATATCATGCGGTCCCATCAGTTACCCAATCACCAATGGTTCAAAACATAGTGCCAACTGTGGAACAATCTATCTGCTGCCAATTCAATAGCCCCCAAAGACAATACACTCCATTAAACGAGTCGTATTCATCCTATTTAGAAGGTTGTATGAAACCAACAAATTAGCCTTACCAGACATTTGGCCCCTTGATCCCACCAAAAGGCCTAGGACTTATAGAGAGCACTTGTTTTGTCCATACCATCAACAAAATGGGCATGTTATCAATTCATGTAATG
The DNA here is from genome assembly GCA_028583015.1 of Wollemia nobilis. Lineage (NCBI taxonomy): Eukaryota > Viridiplantae > Streptophyta > Pinopsida > Araucariales > Araucariaceae > Wollemia > Wollemia nobilis. The sequence goes on along the minus strand of JAQPPZ010000755.1, from coordinate 2,614,869 downwards.
TGTTCAAAAATATAGTGTAAGACCTCATAGACTTAGGGGTGGTAAGACCTCAAGGTCTTACTATAAATGTAATCGCAAGCCACTCAAAGGGGGCTCCCTCCTTTAGAATCTATGATTCTTATTCTTCTTCTTCTTGGATGATTTGATATGGATGGCCAACCTAATATATATATATATATATATATATATATATATATATATATATATCTACCCTAAAGCTACGTTGGTGAAGAGACATGATGGTTCACGTATGAAGAGACGTGATGGTTCACGTTATGAAGGGTTGTGATGGTTCACTTTATAAGTTAATAATATAATAATTAAATGATTAATAATACTAACTAATAATGTTAGGATTGAGGATCCTAACATGCCACCCTCCTTAAAAAGAGCTTTGTCCTCAAAGCTCAAAGTGAGAAGCTTTGTCCTTTATTTTCCAAGAAGTATTTGTGTAAGTTCTTGGACTCTTTTAATGGCATCCTTTGGTAGGCAGGGATATCGAGAAGGATGAAGCATTAGCGGGGGGTTTCCAAGAACAATAGTAGAATATCCCTTAGGAAAATCATGATGACGATGGGAGGGAAACCCTTGGGGTTCCTCAAATACTTCAAAAAGATGCATCAAAAGTGATGGTAATGATTTCATATCCATTTTTGGTTCCTTGGTAGAGCCAATGAAGAAGGAGTGTGTAGTCACTCTGCGTTGGTTCCGAATAGGTTTGGTCATATGGCAAGAACCCACTATTGGTGAGGAAGGTATGTGTAGGTCTTGTAGAGTGCATGTTTGGCTAGCATTGATCACTTTGGGTATGTCTACCTCATCCTTGCTTGTTACATCAATCACTTCTTGCACATCGACCTTATTGTCTTCATTGTAGTGAGTAGATGCACTGGTTGCTTCAGACACAACTGCCTCATCTGCTTGCTCTATGGAGAGACAAGGATCAACTTCCTTCAATAAATATAATGTTAGTGTAGCACATTTATGGTGGGGTCCAAATTGTTCATCATAATTATCACAGAGTCCTTTTGCTCATCGTTCCTTCATCTCCTCAAAGCTAAGATGTTTAATTCATAAATTTTGGTTAGATTTGGGGGTTGTGTAAGTGCTTTGTGCCCTTCCATTATGCATAGGTTTGGGAGAGATGTAAGTGGTCAAAAAAATTTCCATAAGTGGTTTCCCTAATCGTTGTTGTGCATTGATTTTATCTTTAGCTAATTTTGCCAATCCATAGGATCATTGTATAGGGATTGAACCTTGTCACCTCCATTCTAATTTCCTATTTTAATCCCCTAATGAAGCCACTTATGAGAATTGATTCATCCAATATTGTGTTGTGTTTGGTGATATCCTCAAACCGAGTTTGATACTCACGTACATAAGTGATTTGATGAAGATATTTGAGCAATTCCCACATGACTGGGTCCCACATGGCTCTGATACCAAATGGTAAGACCTCAAGGTCTTACTATAAATGTAATTGCAAGCCACTCAAAGGGGGCTCCCTCCTTTAGAATATATGATTCTTATTCTTCTTCTTCTTGGATGATTTGATATGGATGGCCAACCTAATATATATATCTACCCTAAAACTACGTTGGTGAAGAGACATGATGGTTCACGTATGAAGAGACGTGATGGTTCACGTTATGAAGGGTTTTTATGGTTTACTTTATAAGTTAATAATATAATAATTAAATTATTAATAATACTAACTAATAATGTTAGGATTGAGGATCCTAATAGGGGCCATAAACGTGGATAACCCCTTAGCTCCACAAAATCAAAATTTGGGCATAAATCAGACACCTCTACCTAACCATGGGGAGGTTCAACACAATGAAGGAGGTAACAATAAACAACAACCTCCTAATCAATTAAATCATGTCCAACAATATCAAAACTTTGTCAAAGCAGTCAATGTGGTCACTAGAGGGCAAAGGCAAAATCAACAACATGGTCAACAACCTTCAAATAGACCACTCATCCAAACATCACCAAATCCATTTCCTCCTATCAATCTGTCCAACCCATCCCATCCACCTATCCTTCGTCCTATTAGGCCAACGGTAACCTTAACCAGCCAATTAACCACTAGTTTGAAGATGGCATCGGCAAAATTTTTTGCCTATGAGATCATTCAACAATCCCCTAGGCATAGAGAATCTTTTATGGAAATACTCAAGTCAATTGAGTTAGAATCTCAAGACTCCAATGCCTTCAACAATTTTGTAGGGAGTGTTAGAACATGCATGGACCCATCAATCACCTTTTATGACTTTGAGATAAAACCAATGAGGTCAGAATCGATGGACCCTCCATTGCATATACTGGCCTTAATAGACAAAAAGCCCTTCAAAAGAGTGTTAATCGATACTGGCTTTTCAATCAACATCATTACTACCGCTACCCTTATCCATATCAACTTGCCGCAATTCCACATTACCAAGTCATCACTCACCCTCAAAGCATTTAACGATGCTTTGTGTACCACAGTTGGCACTGTCGTTTTACCTATAGAAGTAGGGGCTAAAATGTTGCACACCATGTTTCACATCTTGGAAGGTGCCATGGCGTATAATATACTCCTTGGTAGACCTTGGATGAGGGAAATGAAATGTGTCCCATCAATTCTTCATCAATGCTTAAAATATGTTCATGATGGACAAGTCCATTGCATCCCCGCGGATGTTGAACCCTTTAAGTATTGTAACTTCATTTCAAATCCCTATGAATCCATTTTACCTTCCACACATTTGTTCTTGGCACCATCATCAAATCCATATTCTTCCTCTAATCCACCTTCATCTTCTTCTAAGGCTCCCATCATAGAGGAGCTACCCATCACATCATCTTCTCAATCATGCATTTCTTCTTGTACATGTAATTGTGGACAATATTCCATTAGCACATTGTACATCGCAAAAAATTCTTCCACTACAACCACTTCTTCTAGGCCATCTCATCATTCCACACCACCATCTCATCATGCCTTGCCACCATCCAATCCAACTCCATCAGCCGATGTGTCATAAGTCAAACTTTTTGATTGTGACATATTTAATTCCCCGCCATCCACAACCAATCCAGAGCCATCCAAGCCTTCACCATCCACCTCATCAACCCAAGTCAAAGTCCACATCACCAATCCTGGTATAGGTGAGTATGTGGTCCAAGACATCACCATCACCCCCTTAGCCATTCCAATAGCCAAGGATTTTGGACATCCCAAAGACCGTTCTCTATCCATAGGTTCTGTCTATGACATGAGTACCGCTCCAAATAGCATTAACTTTGTTTATGGAGGGTTGGATTGCTCAACTGGGGCAAACCCACCCGAAGAACTAAAAGAGCCTAGGCACGCCAATATACCCCACATGGAAGAGTTTCCAGCCAGATACTTCAACATGTTCCATTGGCAAGGTCAAGGTTTAGGTTCCCATGAACAAGGAATGCATGATATCCTAGATGTCCCATATAGAGGTGCTCATGATCATTCTATATTAGGTTATACCCCATTGTCCTCCATCGCTTCTCTTGAGCAAGCCTTCAAAAATCTTAGCCTCAATGATGAAGAGCCCTCCATGCATCCATTGCCATCAACATCCTCTCTTGAACAGGACCTTCAAGAACTTTGCATTGATGAAGTAGACGAGGATGATCCCATCAATTTCTCCTCTCCGGTATTTGATTCCGATGATGAAAGTTATGAAGAATTTGAAGTCATGTCAAATGCTTCTGATGATTCTGAAGAGAAATCACTCCCCATTGTCCCCATCACCCAACAAGAAGAGTTTTACCTCCGAATGTTTCCCATCTAGCATCCCATTTTCTGCTTGCTTCTTCCACAAGAGCAAGATGATCCACCTAGCAATCCACCTTGAGCCCCACATAAGCCAAGAATTGTAACATATGTACATACAAAAAAAACAACAAAACAAAAACATACAAAAACAAAAAAACAAAAACATACAAAAAAAGAGAGAAAAATGTTGCTCTAATGTTTCACGTTCACTATTACAGGGATACCATGCCTCGACATCAGTTTTTATTCAATTGTTCCATCCACGCATCCATCCCAACCACCTTTCATTCCCCTAAGTCAATATGAATCCTATTGACTTATTCACCCCGCTCTGCAATCCATACGATTTGGCTAAGCCAATTCCAATTGACAGCAACCTCATTGACTTGGACCAAATTTCCTCCCCACCCTCCCTCTCGGATTTCATCCTATCTTAGGAATTTTTAAGGGCTTCAACCTATTACATTCCTCCTTCGCCCCCACCTTCACCCTCACCATATTCAGCTAGCAGTCCCGAGGTTTTCCAGGCAGAGTTAGACAACGATAAGCAAGAGAGGCTAGATGACATCTTAGATGACTTCAATCTGATTCCAACACCACATCAACTTGAGGAAGGTTCACATATGTCCATTGAAGAAACCATTGACGTGAACCTTAGTTCAGATCCTGACAATCCCCAAATTGTCAATCTTGGAAAAATTTTAACACCTAATGAACAAGAGCAATTCATTGCTCTCCTCAAGAAGAAGAAAGAGGTGTTTGCATGGTCCTACAAGGATATGCCTGGCCTTGATCCTGACCTTGTTGTCCACAATCTCACCTTGCGACCTGACGCCAAGCTAGTCAAACAAAAGCTTAGAAGAATGCATCCTACCATAGCACTCATAGTCAAAGAGGAAATACAAAAATTGCTAGATGTTCACTTTATCGTCCCTATTGACTATCCTGAGTGGCTTTCAAATATGGTACCCGTTCGCAAGCCCAATGGGGGGATACGCGTTTGCAATGACTTTCGAGACCTAAATAAAGCATTTCCTAAGGATGATTTCCCTCTACCAAACATTGATACTCTTGTCAACACCTACGCAGGCCACGAAATGCTTTCCTTCATGGATGGTTTCTCAGGATACAACCAAATTCGAATAAATCCTGATGATCAACATAAAACAACATTTACAACACCATGGGGAACATTTTATTTTAGGGTTATGCCCTTTGGCCTAAAAAATGTAGGAGCTACTTATCAAAGAGCCATGACTTACATATTTCATGATTACATGCATAAAATCATTGAAGACTATGTAGATGATCTCTTGGCTAAATATAAAACCCGACAAGAACATATTGATGTTTTGGACAAGATTTTTGATCGATTGTTAGAATTCAAGGTGAGGTTAAATCCCAAAAAGTGTGTCTTTGGTGTTACCTCTGGTAAAATTTTAGGATTCATTGTCTCCAGGTGAGGCATTGAAGTGGACCCAAATAAGGTTAAGGCCATCATGGAAATGCCACCCCCAACTAACATCAAGGAATTGCGTAGCTTGCAAGGTAAAATTCAATCGATCAAACGCTTCATTGCGCAAATTTTTGATAAATGCAGGCCATTTAACCACCTACTACAAAAGGGGGTAGCATTCATATGGACAGATGAATGTCAAAAAGCATTTGATGACATCAAGCGTTATCTAACTTCACCACCAGTTTTAACTCCTCCTAAGTCGGGGGTCCCTTTCCATCTATATGTCTCAGCCATAGAGGTTGCTTTAGGGACGATGCTTGCACAGAAAAATGAAAAAAATTGAGAGCAAGCAATCTATTACATGATTCAAATGTTGGTAAGTTATGAAACAAGATACACTTATGTAGAAAATTTATGCTTAGCGATGGTTTTAGCCACTAAGAAACTTTGACATTATATGCTAAGCCAAACAACCTATGTCATAGCTAGAGAAAATCCTCTGCATTACATGATGTCTCGCACTTATAACAATACCCATACCGCTAAATGGATAATGTTGCTTACAAAATTTGATCTCGAATTCATTAGCCAAAAATCCATTAAAGGTTAGGTCATTGTCGATCACCTTGCAGAAGCTCCACTACCTAGTGATCATCCTTTGATTATTGAGCTCCCAGATGATTTGATATTTTTAGTCACTAAAGAAGGAAAAGATATCATTCCCGAGGAGGATGTTGACATCACATTATTCTTTGATGGATCTAAGTGCAAAAAAGGTCAAGGTGCAGGAGTTGTCTTTCACACACCACAGGGGATTCCCATCCCTTTATCATTCAAGTTAGACTTCTCATGCACAAACAACACAACAGAGTACGAAGCCTTAATATTAGGTCTTCAATCAGCTATAGCTATGGGTATTAAGCGTATCTAAATATTTGGAGATTCTCAACTTGTTGTAAAATAAGTAACAGGAGAATACCAATGCAAAGAACCTACCATTAAGCTTTATCATGAAATAGCAATGAAATTGCTATCAACATTCGAATGGTATGAAATCAATAACTTGCCTCATTTGACTAATAGATTTGTAGATGCAATGGCCTCTCTTGGATCCTTGATTCCAAAGAATGACTTAGGAGAGGTACAACCCCTAATAATCTCAACAATCTCTAAAGCAATCGTGAAGCGTGCTAACCCACAGGATGGAAAAGATGTTTGCTTTATCCATGCGAAATCATGTGAGCCTTGGTCAAACCCCATAATTACCTTTTTAAAATTTGGAACACTCCCATCTGACATGTCTCGGTCTGCCAAACGTGCCTTCAAGCAAAGGGTAGCCCATTTTGTTCTCTTGGGTGACGTGTTGTATAAACGGGGTTATGATGGAATCTTGCTTCGATGCCTCAAACCAGAAGAGGCCCAAAGGGCTATAGAGGAAGCCCATGATGGTACTTGTGGTGGTCATTTTAGTGGAATGGCCATTGCAAAGCATATTTTATGCATGGGTTATTATTGGCCCACCATGGAACATGATGTTGCACATATGTCAAAAATTGTAAACAATGTCAATCACATGCCAATTTAACACATGTACCATCACAAGCTTTACAACCTATACAGAGTCTCTGGCCCTTTTCACAATGGGGCCTCGATCTAATCAATAAAATTTTGCCCTCCTCTTCAGGACAACATACTTTCATCATAACTGCCACAGAATACTTCACAAAGTGGGTTGAGGCAATCCCTCTAACTAGTACGACAGGACCTAGAATTGTGGATTTCATACTCCATCACATCATTTGTCATTTTGGTATCCCCTCTAAAATAATTTTGGATAATGGTAAGTCTTTTAAGAATAAGGATGTTAGAACACTTTGCGAGAAATATAATATCCAACATAGTTTCTCAACTCCTTATTACCCACAAGCAAATGGACAAGTCGAAGCTACCAACAAGACCTTAATTGCCATTCTTAAGAAACTTGTCAAAGAAAATCATAAATATTGGCATACACAAATCCCTTTGGCACTTTGGGCTTATCAAACAAGCATCCGAACACCGATGGGAGCAACACCATTTTATCTGGTCTATGGAGTGGAAGCTATTATGCCTCTTGAGCTCGAGATTCCTTCCTTACGAATTTCCTTGCAAGAATTCATAGATGATGATACAACTAGACAAGCACGACTTGACCAACTCACACTCTTAGATGAAAGGCATGTCAATGCATTAGAACATTTACGAGTTTATCAAGACCGCCTCAAGCGTGCTTACAATGCTAAAGTCCATCTTCGGGAATTTCAAGTAGGGGATCTCGTCCTCAAAGAGAACCAACAAAACACCAATGCGTTGCCACATATTCATGACAAATTCATGATAAATTGGTTAGGTCCATATGTGATCACTCAAAAAGTGGGTAATGGTACTTATAGGCTTGTCGATTTAGAGGGTAAAGAGGATCCTGAACCACTTAATGTTCTTCATTTAAAAGCATTCCATTGTTAAACGTGACACACTATATGTATATATACATGGCTAAAAATAAAAAATAAAACAAACAAATTGCATGCTCTTACATAGGCATTTCCACATTGCATACATTTCATTTGCATTTAGGCATTTACATTCAATCATACATATTCCGTTACATTGTACAATTTCCATTTGCATATTAACAGTCATTACACTAGGCATACACATTTGCATTCATCCCATCCCATGCTCAATGATCTAGCATAGTAATGATGATATGGCCACAAAAAAAAAGTCAAAGTTATAGAAATTGGGGGTACCTAGTTTGAAACAATCATGCAACTTTCATAAGCCAACAACATCACATGTCAAAATCATAAAAGCCTAAAATTTTCAGTCACTCAGCCATTACTAGTGTCGAAAGCAACCTCCAAGTGGATGTCCAATTTTCTTTAGGACCAAAAGCACAATTTACACACTAAGAAAGTCTTGAGCGATGTCAATTGATTCCAAATGCAATCTTGAACCAATCACATTCCATCACATCTTAAAAACATTATGAGTCAAGGAGGGTTAGTGCCATACTTGGGTAGTACCTTGAAGTGAAAAGGGATAATCCTCGCTTGTCCCATCATGCAACATAGTCCAAAGCAAAAATAGTGGTTTTCACCACTACCTCAATTACTCTTCAAATATAAGCATAAAAACATAGAGTAGTAAGGATAGGGTCACAATTCTCATCACACTTCGGTTGAGAATCCGATTCCCCAAAGCTCTATACAAAATTAACAAATAAAACTCCCAAATACCCTTGATCCCTAAAGTCATAAGGATTCATACTACACGCCCTTGACAAGGATGGGTAGTCATCCCCAAGGCCTAAAAGATCAAATCCCATTGGACTATGGAGTGAATCTTCACCGGGGCTATAGACGCTTGACTGGTAGTGGAGTAAGCTCATGCGGGGTGACATGTCTCCTTGGCAAACAAGAAGACCTCTGACCGCACATAAGGGCAAGCTAGATTTAGGTAATCTTCATAACAGGTCATGCCCAATTTACTCATAGTGGGTCAATGAACTTCACATTCACACACACTGGTTCTTGATTGATAGGGTCATTGTCACACTCAAAGATTTGGTAATTGAACCTCACTTGCACACACATTGGTCCTAAAGAAAGTTAGACAACCCAAGTGAGTTTGGTTGATAACACTAGTATGTTTGAGTCTTTGAAAATTTTGCCATACTCATTCCATATCAACATCCATATCTTCTTTCGTGTCAAATTCCATATTTTCTTCCACATCAACGTCCATATTTTTTGACATGTCCACATTCATGTCTTCATGGTAAGTCGAGTTGCAAAACATAACAAAATTGGGTACTCCCGATTGTCAAACAATGGACAACAAAAATGGCCAATAGTATTTCTGAACTATAATAGATCATATGAACAACATGCATTCCTATCATGTAAGTCTCGCATTCATTTAGCATTAACTTGCATTAATCATATCAAATTCTCATAAGATTGCATATAGTTTATAGTCGTCATGCATTTACTTACAATAATAACTCATCATTAGCTTGCATACATCAAATCAAATAAACATTAGGCATATACATCATAGTCATTAGCTTGCATACATCATCATAAACATTAAATAAAGCATTGCATAACACATAAAAACATCCACACAAAAATACAACATGCATATATGAAAAGGCCATGTATATATATATATAAGCGTCCAATATACAATAGAGTGCCAAGAAGGCTACAAAAGGGAGCACCAAGGCTCACATGTACAAAAGAGTGCATATAAGCACTACATCAACTATCCATGAGAAGACCCCTAAGACCCGGTAGGAGCCCTTGGCCTAGTACTCTACCTCGACTCCATCTACCTCGATGGCTCAGCCATAGATGAAGAAGGAGGATCTAGAAAGGTGATGTGATGCTGCATACACACATCCTCCAAGGAATGTGCGTATGCCTCACTAGCTCGAAGTCATCGCAAGTCCTTCTAATGTCATCGCTCCTTCACCAAAATCTTTACTTGTAGCCTCGTAATTGTCTCCTACTCCCGAGCTATAGTCACCCTGGCCTCCCTCTGAGACTCTAGCATAGTCTCTCGCTCCTCCTATAGCTGCTCAAGCTCAGCCCGTAGCCTAGCCACCTCGAATATCTCACCCATCTCCTCATCATCCTCCCTCTCCCCTGCCACCAAACCCACCTTCGAATCCTGTTGGGCCGCTACCCTCGATCGTCTCCATCCCGTCGACCGTTGAGGCCTCATCCTCTTTGAAGTTGACCTCGACCCCACCGCTATTGCATCCTCACCTGCCACATTTGGTACCCATACTGGCTGGGCACCAAACCACTCCACATACTTTAGAGTCACATCGACATCATCCACATCAGCCACCTCCAACTGCTCATCGTCCTCCAATGGCACCCGCCATGGTTTGGGATAAGGTAGTGTCACCTCATCCTTCACCCGTCGATACAACATCAGCTCATCAGGAACTCCTTGAGGCAAACCAAACTACCTCAACACCCATGAGTACTGGAAGTACTCCACCTCCTCATCCCTCCACCCAACTATCCATCGACCCTACCGCACCCACCGTAATTGTCTCCCATCTCCATCCCACCTAGCTCCTCGCCATGGCCTCCATCGCACGTCCTCCCGAGCCAAGCCTGACCACATGTCTCAATACCACTGCCCAGTGTGTACCTCTCGACTAGGCTGAACCTCCTTAGCCACAGCCCATCGCCTCACATACGGCTCATCCATCCGCCATGACTCACATGGCAACCCCTCAGGCTGAGCTATCACAAAATGCTCCCAAGCCCAGCATTGAAGGAGAAAGTTACACCCAATCCCATTTCTCCCCCTCTATGCCACCTCATATAGCTCCTAATATAGTTGCACCAATAAAGCAGGTGCCCATGCGTACTCCCGAGGATCCATCAGTAGATCACTCACTAAGCCCAATAGGTTCCAAGGGAACCTACACCCAATGCTATTAGGTAGCACTATGTTGGCCAAGCATGAAAATGATCAAGGTGGGGAGTGTATCTAAGTCATTCACCTTGTACATGCTCAGGTATAGTATCCCTCCATCCCCTATCCGGGCCTCCCACCATTGATCCCCAAACATCTTCTCCATCTCTACCTTCTTATCCCTCCCCACCATCACCTTCTCTCCCTCTACTGGCACCTTGAGAATGCGATAAACATCCTCAAGAGTGACAGTAACCTCTCTAGTCGGTAGCTAGAAAGTCCCTCTATCCGGGTCCCACCTCTCGATCAAAGCCGAGAGGTAGCCCTCATTAGCCCTCACCACATCCAATCGGGCCACACCATCTAGGCCTACCCTACTCAACAGCCCCCAATCCTCCTCTGAAAGCTTCTTCCTCATCCCCAAAACGAGAGGAGAAAAGTGATGTCGAGGCTCAATATCCCTCAGCTGCAACAAAAAAAAAACACTTTGTTAGTTTTAAAAATTCAAAAAATTCAAAAATAAAAAATAGAAAAAAATAAAAATAAATAAATAAATTCAAAAACAAAATAAAAGCAATTTTTTGCAGAAAGGTAACAAAGGGTATTACTGGGATAAATATCGCCTCCACTCCACCAGCAGAACCAAGGCCCTCCGTCGCCATCACCTTCGCACACTCGCAAGCCTCACTTAGCTCACTAAGTCACTTCCCTCCTTAGACGTAGCTTCTCAAAGTTTACAATGCACAAATGAGCCTAAAAATTCCTCAGAAATCTTTTTATAGCTTTAACTAGCACATTCAGGCGCAGAGCTACACCTGAACATTGCAGGTGCACTTGCGCCTGCAGAACATGCCAGGCACAAGCACGTGCCTGGCAGTAAAAGAGAATGAGGACAAAAACTCCTAAAATGGTAGCTCCCATCATCAAATCTGAACCAAAATTCATCCATACATCATGTACATCATAAAAGTTGATTTTGTGAAATTACAAATAGTTTTGCATGCATATTTTTTGAGAAAAAGCAAAATTCTTCACAAATACATATTGCATTGCAGAAACATGCCAACCAAGGTCACATTTTCGCAAAATCAACATCCCACAATTCTTCATCATCTACGTCATCACATTCTTCCATCATCATTATGCATATATCATTCATCATTTTTATTTTATCCAGGCCATCCAAGCGAACCTCGTATCTAGTATGTTATTCTATAAACTTGGCGATTGCAACGATGATAATCCATGCAATTCGGTAAGATGAATAATGTACAATAAGGACACTTGCTCATGATCATAATCAATTATCTCATCATCAAAAAATCACAATCACATTTGGCACCTCACATTTTGAATGCAACCTTGCCAAGAACAATTTGCTCGTAATCAATCATTGATGTCCTTGTTTGTGGGGCAAGAAAACACAGATAAATCAAAATCTCAAACACTCATTCATTCGACAATAGTCAAAGTATAGGACATGTCGGTAGGTTGATTGGTTCTATGATGGAATTGACGAAGAAATTTCTACAACCACTACCCCACCCCTACGATTGACTTAGTCATCATGCATCTTTCATACATTGCATACTCAATGACGCCATTGTGGTAGCTTATTCAACAAGCATCGAATCATCCCAAAATTTGGGGCAACCATGTTACATTATGATTTTCCCATGACGGGATACATCTCATGTGATCATAACATCTACACTGGACAAATACCCCTCTCAACCGTTGGGGCAAAAATGGTATCACATTTTACATCATTCATATCATCTACATTCACATGGTATCATACACCAACCCCCTTCCCACCGTTGGGGCAAAAATGGTATCACATTTTACATCATTCATATCATCCACAATCATTTGCATTTCACATCATTCATTCATCAATTGCACAAATTCACTACATCATTCATTTTCAATTGGCTTGTGAGATACATTCGTAACTCATTCGCCAATTGAGGGGGTAAGCTACAAAAACTCCAAAAAAAATTCTTTATTCTTTTGTCTTCAACATCAGTGTGCAAATCCAACAACAGAGAGAAGTTGCTTATGTGCCCATAGCCCAAGCAGGTGTCTCTTATTTTTGCACCACATTGTGTTTCACACAACATGGTACAAAAAGGGGCATCTGTAGACACCAAATCACAACCACTAAACCTCCATCCTAACCATCCCACCACCCACTTGTCTTCCATTCCACCTTCCCACCAATTATTTGGCCCAAATCCACCTTCCCACCATTTCCTAGCCTAATTGGGGTTATTTTAATATTATTTTATAATATTTTATATTTTATATAATATTTTATTATATTTTAATATATTTATTATAAAATATATATAAATAAACTCAATTAACCTTAGCCATCCGATTTCATTTAATCTCCACCATCCATTTTCATTAATCCATGTCACATTCAAAAAGTAATCTCAACCCTAGGATATGACTTAATCTTAGCCACACGATCAAAAGTGCAAGGCTAAAACCCTAAGAAAACCCTAGGTTGGATTATAAATAGGGTATTTTGCAAATGCCCAAACCTTGGAACCTGGAGATTAAGAGATATACTTGGAGAAGCATTTGTTGATGCCCTAGTGAAGCGAAGATAGAGAGAATTGAAGATCTGATGCCCTAGCTAAGCCAACAATACTTCTACCATTCCAGCCATTGTCCATCCATCCTCGCTCATCACCATAGCCATATTCCATCCGCCACCTCCGTCGCTATCCTTCCTTATCTATTTTGTAGATTTGCCCTACCCTGCAAGTGTTGTGCCAAGCTTACGAAGCTCACTATAGAGCTTTCCAAGCACCCACCAAAGCTTGCCCTATCTGCAAGTGCACACTAGAGCTTGCCAAGCTCGCTGTAGAGCCTGCCTAGCACCTTCTAGAGCCTGCAATAGTCCAAGGTGTGAACTAGAGCTTGCGAAGCTCGCGTCAGAGCTTACTGCGACACTGAAACGAAGATCTGAATCTACTACACCACGAAATCTGCAACAACGAAGCAAGGTATATTTAGTATTATTTTATTTCATTTATTCATTGGTTTGGCATGCATTTTAAATTGATTCTTAAGCTAGGGTTTTGTTAATTTCTGAGGGTCTCACACTGTGGAGCCCTCACAGGTATTACCGATGCTCTTGTGTTTTATTTTGCATGCAGATCTATGAATTCAACATATTCTTTGATGGTTGTTGAAGTTGGAGTGGCCCCACATTGGATATTCAAAGCCCACTCAACCTATTGGGATCAAGGACACACTCAGATATGAAGACACTTCTGTTATATCTAACTAGGGTTTTAGAGAACCCTAGTTCCACTGTAAATTATTGTATCAAATATCCGCATTGGATACTGATTGTAACAAAGGAGTCTATTGGCCCCCCCATTGAATACATATTTCTTTTGTGCAATCTGTTTTGTCTCATTGCTTTATTTTATTCTACCATTTTATTTTCAAGTGTCATGTCTTTGCATCCACACAAACAAACTTCATCTACGTCGGGTTGGATCAAGTTCCAATGCGAGCACCCATGGAGATGGATGATGAGGAACAGTTCACGGTGAACATTTGATACTTGTCCAACCCAGAGTATGCCATGCACATTTTTGAGCTCTATCATTGGTATGGATATGGCCTTGGTCTTTTTGAACAAGGACAAATAACCCCTCTTGAACTACGTTATCATTTGGCAACTGATAGGTTCGGATTGGGATTGTAGATTCAAGGACATGATGATTTACTCACTGCATCATTGGATCATTTATACCTAAGTCTGGGGGACGATGTGGATTTTAATCCATATCACCCTAACATATCTAGCCTTAAAGGAAACAACCCAATGGTTTCAGTCATCACTATTGAGATACCGGAGCTTGAACATGAATAGTTCTTGGAGCAGAACCCCAGAGGAAACCTGGGTCATCAGAACCATACCACAACCGACAATACAGGTATGCAGGGGCACAACCCCGTCATTCTAGGCAATTTCGATTTAGGAGATATTTATAGTGAATATGGAGAGGAGTCCACCTTCGAAATAAGTTGACCGAGTTATGATGTAGATGGCGAGTCCTCAAATGATGATCAATCTGAGAAGGAAATTGATCGAGCCTTCGTGGTTCCAATATTTTTACGCCATTTACTACCTAGAGAGAAATTAGATGAAATATAAGAGCATTTCATAGTCGATAGTGATTATGAAGACAAGATAGAGTAGACCTACTTAAGGCCTCGTCCAGCTAATCTCCTAATATTTGTGGACACGATAAAGTGGTTTGCTTATAGTAGCAATCATAGCGATGAGGATGAGATGACCGATTCGAGGCTTGTATATCCGCTACATCTATTGTCTACGGAGTCAGAGTATGTTATAGAAGAAGTGCCTCTTAACACTGATCGCTCTAAAGAGGAAGCAGAGCCATTTTTTGTGTAGATTTCATATATACGATCATTATATCCAGTTTATCCGGATAGTGATGATAGTGATCGCAAAATCAGATACATGGGGCTACATCTGGTAGATCGCCCCTCACATATGAGGGGAAGTGAAGGATTATATTTGTACAGTGATGATGAGGATTTTTTGGAGATGGCCTATTTGGGGCCTCATCACCTACGTAATTGAAATCCACCTCGGGGTCTGCCACCTATTACAGTTGCAAAATTGCGTCGAGAGATTAATCTCTAGTACCGCCTCAGGGAAAGAATAAATTTGGAAGAGGAATATCAAAGACTCTTTTCCCATCTACCTACTTATGCTAAGCTACTTGAGCTGAGAGATCCCATTTTGTAGTTAGTGTACAGGGAGGATCCAGTTGTCCGAGCATCCCATAGGGAGGACCCGTTCATCCCCATACCATCTGAGCCAGATCTTGGGTAGGAAAGCTACACAGATGATGTAGAGTTTAGTATGTGTGGTCCTAGATATCAATTCCATTCCATCAACATGATCTCCATTGATTTGACCACTCCACTCCACAATCCAGTAGATCCATCCAAACAATTGCATCTAAACATGGATGCTATTGATTTGGATCGTGCTGATTCGCCAGTAGAGCCTGAAGACTTCTTCCTGAATGAAGAGATGCTGCAACCATTTCATTTTGGACTAGGCTATGCTTATGATGTCTATCATGCTAAACATGCTTCCAACGAAGAACATATAAATCCAGTTGATGACATCCATTTGATCCCTACGCCTCATCAGCTTGAGGAGGGATCCCATATGTCAATAGAGGAAACCTTCAAAGTGGATATCGATAATGACCCCACCAATCCAATGAAGGTTAAATTTGGAATGAGTCTCACTCCAGATGAGTGTGCTAGCATCATCCCTCTGCTAAAAGAGAGACCTGACCTTCTTGCTTGGACATACAAAGATATTCCTGGTCTAGACCCAAAATTGGTTACTCATAACCTTTCGCTAGACCCATCCAAGAAGCCTATCAAGAAGAAGCTCAAAAAGATGCATCCAATAGTAGCCTTGATGGTGAAATATGAATTGCAGAAGCTGCTAGATGTAGAATTTGTCATTTCCATCGACTATCCAGAATGGGTATCCAATATGGTGCCTGTAGGAAAACTAGATGGAAGGATCCGTATTTGTATAGATTTTAGAGATCTCAACAAGGCAACACCCAAAGATTCATTTTCGTTGCCCAATATCAATGCTCTAGTAGACGCTACTGTAGGTCACAAAATTCTCTCCTTAATGGATGGTTTTTCTGGTTACAATAAAATTCAAATTAATCCTGAAGACTAGCACAAAACCGTGTTTATAACACCATGGGGAACATTTTGCTACAAAGTTTTACCATTTGGTATTAAAAATGTTGGTGCCACATATCAGCGGGCTATGACATACATCTTTCATGACTATATGCATAAGATCTTAGAGGACTACATTTATGACTTGCTAGCCAAGTCATTAATGTGTTCTAAGCATGCGGAGGTCTTGAGGAAAGTTTTCGATCGCCTTATCGAGCATAATGTAAGATTGAATCCTAAGAAGTGCGTATTTGACATAACTTCAGGAAAGCTTTTAGGATTCATTATTTCAAAGCAAGGCATCGAAGTCGATCCAACAAAGGTCAAGGCTATTTTAGAGATGCGTCCTCCCACAAATATTAAGGAACTAAGAAGCCTTCAGGGCAAAGTAGCATATATAAAGCGATTTATCATTTAACTATCAGATAAATGTCAACCCATGAATCGACTGTTACACAAGGGGGTCCCATTCAATTGGTATGAGGATTGCCAAGCAGCTTTCACTGAGATTAAGCATTACCTAGTGACATCGCTAGTATTAGCTCTACCAATGCCAGAAGAGACTTTTCTGCTATATATATTAGCAATAGATTTTGCGTTAGGGACCATGTTGGCCCAAAAGAATGTACAAGGCAAAGAGCAAACCATATATTACATTAACCGAACCTTGGTGAGTTACAAGCTAGGATATGCATATGTGGAAAAACTATGTTTAGCAGTAGTGTTCACTACCAAGAAATTACGGTACTACATGTTGAGTCATACGACATATGTGATATCAAAACAAAATCCTTTGCAGTATATGATGAGCAAGACATATAATAATACATGTACTGCAAAGTGGATCATGTTATTGATATAATTCGATCTAGAATTCATAAGCCAGAAGTGCATTAAGGGATAGGTCATAGCAGATCAGTTAGCTGAGGTGCCACTGTCCAACAGTAGGCCTCTAACAATCGAGCTTTCGAATGATGCAGTGTTTGTAGTATCCGAAGCCCCAAACCCGAAGAACCAGAGAACAATGTGGATATGACTCTGTTCTTTGATGGTTCAAAATGCAAGCAAGGAGTTGGTGCAGGGATAGCATTTTTCATGATGTAAGGAGCTCCAATGCCCTTATCGTTCAAACTAGTTTTCGCATGCACCAATAATAATGTTGAATATGAAGCCCTACTTTTGGGCCTCCATATAGCCATCGCCATGAATATTAAGAGACTAAACATCTTTGGTGATTCCCTACTCATAATTAACCAAGTTAAGGGACTATTTCAGTTTTGATGTTTGCTACTGAAAGCCTACAAAGATCTTGTTGCCACATATCTAGCTAAACTAAAATGGTACGACATCGAGGCAATCCCTCGTTCGTCAAATAGGTTCGTAGACACCATGGTATCTTTGGTATTCTTAATCCCTTAGAATCCATCTACTGACTTCACTACCATCCACATCAAGACACTCTCGCATCCTGCAGTAGAGCGTGCAGTCTTTGATAACAAAGAATCAGTCAACATGATTAGTGTGGAGCCAAAAGTTGATTGGTTCTGCAAAGCTAAAGACTTTCTCAAGAAGGCACCCTGGGGGTCTTTAACCTCCCAGAGTCCTGTGGGGAGTGGTACTACCATTCATCATAGGGTTGTTTCTAAGTCTGCATTTGCAAAAGTAAATACGCAGGGGGAGCAAGTTGTCTTGGCATTCAAAAATGAGATTTATCAAAATTGGATGTCACTGATTCAAGACTTCTTAAGACTTGGTTTTGTCCTGGAGGGACTGTCGTGTGCCACAAGACGCACATTAAAATATAAAGTGACTAAATATGTCTTTATAGGAGATATTTTGTATCGCAAAATTTATGATGGAGTTCTCCTTCGTTGTCTTGAGCCCCAAGAGTCATCTTGGGCAATTTCAGAGGCTCATGATGGTACGTGCGGTGGCCATTTCGTATGGTCATCGTCAAGCGCATCCTTCGAATAGGTTATTATTGGCTTATAGGACTAGCATTCGGACTCCCACTAGGGCAACTCTATTTTCACTAGTATATGGCACTGAGGCCATTATGCCCTTAGAGTTAGAAATTCCAACACTGTGTGTCACATTGAAAGAGTTCATCGATGACGACACTGCACGGCAAGCTCGACTGGATCAATTGACGCTACTGGATGAACATCGCGTGAATGCCCTGGAGCATATTTGCATCTATCAAGAGTGATTAAAATGAGCTTACAATATCAAAGTCCACCAGAGAGACTTTGAAGTTGGGGATCTTATGCTGAAAGAAAACCAACTGAACTCGAATTTGCCGATCGATATGCGAGACAAATTTATGGCTAATTGGCTAGGACCCTATATCATATCTGAAAATATTGGTCCAAGTACCTATTTCTTGAATTTTCTAGGGGGTTTTGAAGAGCATGAACCTCTCAAAATCATCCATCTTAAGGCGTTCTATGCTTAGAGAGTGTAGCAGAAAAGGCTCCAAAGGCATCTGTAAGCCCTTTGGTCAGTCAAAAATGCACCAAGGATTTCTAAAAATTGCTTGGTCAACCCAAAGGCTCTGAGAGTTTTTTCCAAACTACTCAGTCATCCCAAAAGGCTCCAAGCTCTCATTCGAGTGATTTGGTCATGTCAGGAAAAAGCTCCAAAGGCATTTGTAAGCCCTTTGGTTAGTCAAAAAGGCACCAAGGATTTCTAAAAATCTCTTGGTCAACCCAAAGGCTTCGAGAGTTTTTCCAAACTACTCGGTCATCCCAAAAGGCTCCAAGCTCTCATTCGAGTGATTTGGTCATGTCAAAAAAATCTCCAAAGGCATTTGTAAGCCCTTTGGTCAGTTAAAAAGGCACCAAGGATTTCTAAAAATTGTTTGGTCAACCCAAAGGCTTCGAAGGCATCTTAAAGCCACTCGGTCATCCCAAAAAGGCACCAAGGATTTCTAAAAAATCTCTTGGTCAACCCAAAGGCTCCGAGAGTTCCTATAGCTTCTCGATCATCCTAAAAGGACTCCAAACTCTCTTGCTAAGAGTTTGGTCAACTAAAAGGTTCCAAAGACATCTGTAAGCCCTTTGGTCAATCCAAAAAGCTCCAAGGATTTTTAAAATCACTTGGTCAACCCTAAAAAGCTCCAAAGGCATTTATACTCATCGTTTGGTCAAATATGAAAGCTCAAAAATTCATAAAAATTTGAAACTATATAAAATTCCAAAAAAATTGGTAAAGCATAAAATCCAAAAACATTTGCTTTTGCAGTTTGTATTTTCATACATGCATTCATCTCATCATATTGCATTTAGGCATTTGTCATTCGTTGCATTCCACAGTAGAGTGTAATGTGTCTATCAAAATCTTACAAACGGTCACATGTTTGTGTTTCAATCATGCACCCTTGCATTTATCATAATTCATTGCATTCATACACGATACTTGTTGCGGAGAAATATGTATGTATATTAAGTTTTCCAGTCACTCAAACATACCTAGTGGGTTCTTTAGATATTGTAGAAAGCTTACTTTGCTTTTATAGATGAGGTCATTAGTTGGGATAGTGCTTCAACATATCAGGATCCCATCACTAAGCAAAACAATATAAAATCTTGCTAAGACAAGAGATGATGAAAGCTGTGAAAGCGGACTTAGGTATCTAGAGAGATGGGTTTCAAGACCTACTTATATTGCAAATAGTTCGGTCTAGAGAGGTGAACTTTGGCAAAAGGAAAAGAATTTCCCCTATACATCCCAAAGTTACAAAGTTTAAATCCTAAGTTACAAAGTGTAAATTTCAAAGTACAAAGTTCAAATCAAATGTAAAGTGACATAGTGAATCAAAAGCACTATAAAAATCCCTTGATCAAAGAAAATGGTAACACATGGACTAACAATGATTTTTATCACTACATATAAGCAAGTAAGAAGGGTGAGAACTTGAATCCCTGGATTGTACACCTTTTGAAAGCCATAGAGTGATCCCCGATCACAACAATGGGTTGGAAGAGTCCCGCCTGCAATCGGAGGGGTAGTTCTATTGGGTGATCCCCAAACGTAGCAATGGGTTGAAAGATTCTCGCCTGCATTTGGAGGGGTAGCCGTCATCAATTTACAAGATGAGCTAGCTCTAGGTGCCTAGGTTTGTCTAGTTGTATAAGTCTAATCAAAGCTAAAACAAGGATGGTACAATCGTATGAGGAACAATATATCACATATGGGTTGAAAGAGTCCCGACTGACATATGGGGTATGCTTATGGTCTATCTAAAAATACTCACATGCACACAGGGATAATGAATAGTTGGGTATGTCACGACAAAAGCCTTGTCCAATAAAAGCCTTGTACAATTAGTATGTGATTTTTGGAGAAGTCTACTAGGGTGTTTGAGTCTCATGGAAAACCTCAAAAAGTTCTCTCATAGCAACAAAATATCAAATACCACTAGAAAAAAAGTGAAAATATCAAGAAAAAGAAAAGAGTCATCCATTTATCAGAATGCATTTTACAAAGCACAATCAAACATATAGGATATATATCGCATGAATATCAGAAATGATGTTTAGACGACCACTGACCATATAGTGCAACAAAGAAAAATATACAAAATGACATATTCATTCATTAGCATTATACCAATCCATTTTACTGCATTTCATATATGGGTGATTAATTGATTAAGTTATTGTAATAATAATTATCAATTATTTTGCATGATTGTTATACATTCTGTGGTGTCGTATTTTAAAATTGATAAACAAAGTTTACATTCATTCCTTATATTTTAAGTGATTAAAGTATACAGGTTAATTCCCATTAGATTATTATTATGTACATAATGCATTACCATACATTTCATAGCATACCATAACTTCATAAAAATAAATGCATGCCCACAAAGCAAAAACAAATATGCGTTAAAAATAAACAGTGCATCCATATGCATACATCATATATGGCACATCTAATCATCTAGATCACTACATCTCATCAACATCATCATAAATAAGATAGCTATCTAGTGCATGTCATCCATACATCGCATCATATAAACATAGCATCAACATAAGCATTGCATCCATGTGCATCAAATAAACATAAAATCAAAAATAAATATCGATACACATAATGAGCCATAAATGATCAAGTCATATATATATATATATATATATATGTGTGTGTGTGTGTGTGTGTGTGTGTGTGTCCAAAAGAGTACATAGGGAGTGTATCAAAATGCTCGCAGGCTACAAAGTGTGTAGGTCCTCGACCTTACACCCAAAATAAATATGGCATATCAAAAATGTAGTCTGCATCTAGCAGATCCCAGATCTAGTCTACTCTCCCTATATCGAAGCTCTCGTCGCCTCCATCAGCACTGTGCTTTAGAGCCTATTCTCATGTCTGCTCTAGCACTCGTGGTGGGTCCTATTGTGGATCCTGCCTGCCTCCAAATCCTAAGGCACCCAGCACATGAGAAATTGGTAACTAAAGTAGGCTAGTCCTTTGAATAGTGGTCCCTGAAGTCTGCCCTGCATCTCTAGTCTTGGCATGAGATGCTGCACCATGTGTGCTAGAGGACCTATGCGTCCTCTTAGTCCTGTGAGTCCTATGACTCGAGCTCGCAATAGATTGTCCATAGGTCCTAGACCTGGTCCGTTGAGACTTTGAAGCAAAAGGATCCTCAGGAACTTGTAGCCCATGCATCTCAATGTAGTCGACTAGCTTATCAATGCGAGAAATATAGGCTGCATGTATCTCATTGGTCCTCATGATCATGTTGTGCATTCACTCTACCTCAGCCATCGAATCTTGAGCACCTAATAAAGCTACCACTGGTGCTGTTAGAGGACCCATAGTAACCTGAGGAGGCAGCATATTCCTCCTCGATACCTAGATGAGATCCCTCTCTGCCTCTATTGTAGTTTGTTGTGCCTATGCTAACTCCAGTGCAATCTATAGTCTCTAAACTTGGGTCTCTATATCTATGGTTTGCATAGTGAGATCTTGTATCTGATCTTGCACCTCAGTCAGTCGCCTATCCTTGTCAGCTACCTTCACCTCTAGAGTGGTGATAGTAGTATCTCACTCCAGCTACTGTGTATAGAATAGTCCAAGCTGACTCTGCAGGTTAGCCACCTGAGCTAAGAGGAGCCCCTCTACGGTGTCATGAGGGACCTCCCCCTACTTTGGAGCCTCATTGTTTGGGTCAATCTTGGAAGTCTCCTCGATGGTGGCCTTTGTGCCCTAGCCACCCTTTGTTCGCTGGTGCACCCTATGCCCATCGGGATCCACCTCTACCTCTGTCTGATCTGGCTCTCAACCTAGAGGCCCTCGCCTGTACCATCTAAACATGGAACACCACCTGTCATACTCTGGAGTGGTCCCAACAGTCTCAACTCTAGTCTCCTGGTATTCATCAAGAGAATCTCCTAGAGGCTAAGGAATGATCCACTATAGATTAGTCTTCGTGACCATGCACCAGTATCTAAAAGGGATCTCTAGAATGTCGTACACCATGCCAAAATATCATAAGACATGAGAGTAGAACTTATACTCTCTAATCTCGGCCTTTCGACCGATAAGCCACCTATCTCGACGAGCCTGTCGAAGCCACTCGTCTGCCTCAGGCCATGTGGGGCAATCCATTTAGGGGTGATAGACAATGTTCCTCAGCCTGAGTGATGCAAATCGAGTAATGTAATGCTTGATGTCACCAGCATGGATCTTGCTATGGGTACCCTCCCCCTCACGAGGCCAACATGCAGTGTAGCATTGATGATCGATGTCTATCTCAGCAATACGCAGTGGAAGATTTGTAGGATGCTCGATCCAGATGTGTTGCCACCCCTAGATATTTAATAGAATACTACAACTGATGCCCTTATGGCTACACTCAGTAATTTGATACATCTCCCTATAGAGTTGACATAGCAGGGTGCTCCCCCATGATAAAATTAATGGCTCCTCTGTTGAACTCTAAAGAACCCTCCAAGCAATGGACAGGAGGTTCCAAGGAATCCTCGCACCCAAAGAGTCTAGAAGGACAATCTGTACTATCAGGTGCATGAAGAGGGATTTTCTTACCATTCATCGATGTTCAGCCCTCCATGGTCAATCGCCTCATGAGCATCCTTGCTTCGGTCGCTGAAGATAGCATCAAACACAGCCTCCTTTACCCCGGAGGTAGAGGAGACAATGGCCTCACCATCGATAGGGTTCCTGAAGATCCTGTAGACGTCCTCTAGGGTAACAGTCATTTCACCTATAGGCAGGTGAAATGTGTTGGTCCATGCATTCTAGCATCGGGCCAATGTAGTTAGGTATGCCTGATCTACCCTAATAGTGGGCAGATCCATGACATAGCCAAACCCAACAGCTTGAAACCAATCTCGATCGTCATCAGATAGAGCCTCACGAAGATTTTTTAGAATTTCAGGCTCCAGGGCTCTAAAAGTTAATTTTTGAAATAAAAAGCATAATGTAAGACAAAATCTAGCTAAATAGAGCTAAAAACAATGCTAAAAATGACAAAAACATCACAAAATTAAAAAAACAAAACAAAAAAACAAAACAAAAACAAAAATAAAAATAAAAATAAATAAAATTTTCTAAAGTTGTCGAACCACGAGTCAACCCTACGGTTTGCATGCGGTCAATTTTTACCGTTGGGATTTTTGAATCCTAACTGCAGCTACCAGTTGCGTTTTAGGAGAGGCACCCATTTCGGGTACCCTCCTAGTCCACTAAATCAAAAAAATTAAAAACCTAAGCTAACCTAGACTAGTGGGGTTCATTACTAGCAGTTTAGTGAGGTTCATTATCCGCATTACTTAATGTGGTTCATTTTACTGGTATAGAGTGCAAGGTCTTGATTTCGAGTTACCTTGCCCGTACCCTGACCTCAGCTAGTAGATGACTAATCAGGATCCGCAATCGAGGTAGATGAGTGTAATTATGGTAGAGCGTGGTAGCGTTTCGGATCAGGGAATATTCTCTCACTCTTAGAGCTCTCAAGTTGCTAGTGCTTGCAAGAAAATAATAAAAAATTTCAAATGGGAATTCAATTTATAGGTTCTCCTAGTATCGGTGAATCGTAGCTAACACCTGCGATTCTAGAACTAGGTTTTTTCACCTGTAGGTATGACCCGCAGTTCCCAAATTTTGAAAAATTAAACCGTAGACCATACCCACGGTTCGCAGCTAGCATTAAATGCACTCAAAACCCACCGTGGTAAGGTCTAAAAAACAAATTAATGACTCATTAGATAAAAATTCAAAATCAATGATCAAAATTGCAAATTTGGTGATGTTAAAAGCACCAAGATCAATCAAATAAATGCAAAATTAAAAAAAAAAAACAAATAATTAAAAACCAAATGCACCTCATATTCAGTGATTTATCCTATACACTTTGCGGTTGCAGCGAGTTGCGGTCCATGTAATCCGAAAAGATGAGTAAATCACCATAAGGACATTTGGGATAAAAGTGTCATTTTTTTATGACATCTTTCAGCAAATCATCGACAAATATGATTCAACACTAGTCTAATTGCATATGTATCATTTTAATTCCTTAGGATGACTATTGTAGCCTGATTGCTCCATGGGATAGAAATGTGCAAATACTACTAAGAGTTGCAATCATAAGCTGAACTAGGCCTATCTAAGGTATTACAAGGCTCAAATCTAAATTTGTTTAGGATCATTCATTATGGTCAAGCAATTTCGTCGCTTCATACATTGTCATTACCCTCATCGACTCGTCGCTTGATGGGGTAGTCATAATTTCATTATCATAATCAAAGTCAACAGAAAATCCTTGAGATCGTAGATCCCCTGATCTTGTCAAAATTGTGTTTGTTCTTGTGAATCATTGTCAACAACTATCATAAGCTTCCCCATTTGCTTGGGGTAAACAACAAATATGATAATTGGTTTGTAACTCTCATCCTTTGGATTTATGGGTCAGAAGATACCCATACTTGGCATTGATGCTATCCGAATGTCTGATGATGAGTGTAGACTTGTCAAAATGTAAGCCTTTCATGAGTTGAAAGAAATGATTCCAAGATGCACGTCCTTTTGCTGGACCTAGGGCATCTAATGTTGATCCAACTAATGATCATCATAGAACCTTAGGCATCGTTTTAGGATATATATTTTTGCTCAGCGTTGTTCAATCTCATAATGCATCTCAAAAGGGGCATCTATAGACACCTAAAACATGTCATGTCGAGGGTGACTACTCATATGGACATGCTACAAGACCATATGGAGGATCTTGGATAGACTCCAAGATAGAGTAGTGGTTCTAACCACTCAATTTAGGCATTTTGGCCTAATCAGTCTGAACCACAGTCCAGACCTATGATCTTCAGTCTAAACCATGGTTGACACCTACGGTCTACAGTCTGGACTACAATTGTACCTATGGTCTTAACTGAAGTTTAGTTAGGCCTTCCATTCAAGCCAAATTGGTTGGAACGACCAATAGATCTAGAAGAAGGCAGTTAAAGGAAGAAATATTCCAGAGGCTTCCATCCCAATTGTCCTAACCACCCTTCTTGGTCTTGGCTTCTCCATGAAGCCACCCCTAGCCCTAGGGGCATGCTATAAATACCCCCTCCAAATGGGGATAATAAGAGAATCAAGCATTGGATATTTGATCAGGGAAGCCCTGGCGAATTCTACACTCAAACTAAGTATACTAAGAGATAGAGCTATTGCACTTAATCTCTGATCCTTTTGCCAAAATTCATGATGAATTGCATTATGGATGCCCTAGGTGCTTAGGATATTCAAGAAGCACAAATCCAGGCAAACGAAGGCCCTTCATATCGAATTGACTGCCAAATCAGTATGAGGACAACAAAGGCGACCCTTGAACATCAATTTGGACAAGGAGATCAAACCCACTGCCCCTGATTTTGAGGGCAAATCTATCAGAGGTCAAACCGTGACTGGCAACCATGGTTCATAGTGTATACTTCTCACTAGAGTTGTGGTTTGCAACAGGTGACATATCACCTTACTCTTTTCATTTTTGTCTGTTTAATTAGGTTATATTAATCATTTCTTAGGTTTAATTGCAGAAGAATTTTTATCATGGGAATTAGCTTAGAATAGATAGTTTATGCTTTGCATTAATTAGGACGTTTGTGGATATTTTATGCACCTTTATGCTTCTATTTTATTATCTGATCCATGCATTATTTGTCTAATGATCTCCTTTATGCTATATTACAAATCTTGTTTCAATTAGCATAGTTTAAAGTTTTTTTTTTAAGTTTTTTTATCATTAGTTTAATGGCATTATCATGTATGTTTCCTTAAAGTGCCTCATCATGAGAGGCTATCTATCTTTTTTATTGTGTGTTGTTGTTTCTTGATCATAACAAGACAGGTACAAGAGGATTCGATATCATAATCCTTCCACATCGTGAAGAAGGGGGTCAACTCCACCCCAAGGCAGTTTACGACTAGTCAAAGGGCAATATTAATGCACCTACCCTATTGAGGGCATTGGCAATTGTATAGACTGTATCATCATTCAAGTGACCCTAAGAGAGGCATATTTGTAATAGAGATTTAGTTATAATCAATACAAGAAATATTATTTTTTTGAATTTATGCAATGTGTCAAGCTTTTATGCTTTTATGATAACTATAGACTAATACAGTAGATAGGTGCATGCTTTTTGGTTATGTCAGATATCTTCTACATCTCAAAGATATGTTTCCATAATTTATGGTTTGGATCCACATCTTATCCTCATACTTAAAAATGATTTATTATATCAATCAAAATTTGAGCATAAATAGCCTATAATCCATCTTTCGTCATATCTAAAATCTCAAGGAATTATCCTAGAGTGTTGCCTATTGCCTTGAAGGTATCTATTTTCCAAAATTCAATGAGAAACCCAAACATCCTAACCTAGACTGGTACTAAGGATAGATTTACATTTTCTTATGAAAAGCCTTCATATCACCGAGTAAGGAAGAATCCTGCTTTTCCCATAAAACAAGGACCCCTTTTTAGGATTTTTCTCTTTCTACCCTAGAACAAAAAATGGCTAGGAAGAAACCTTTGGGAAGAAATGATATAATCACTCTTAGAGACTTCCAACTCATATCAATCCATTTTCTCAAGGTTGGAGCCCCTGGCTAGTACCCATTAAATGTACTAAAAACTACCCTATCTTGGAGCAACGAGGATCTCTCTGAGGTGCGCTCACTAACCTCTACCACTAGAGATGATTCTAAGGATTTGACTATAAATTGGTCCATGGAAAGGAAACTAAAACTCAAAATATATACCTATTAAAAATATTAAAAAAACTCAAAATCTATAGAAATTTATCTGAATGTCCTATAACAAATATAATATTTGATAAAAACTTTATAATAATTTGCATGCAAATTTTCTAAGATAAAGAAAGGGAAAAAAATTAGCTAAAAAATTCCATGTCCGGATAGAATGTCTTGCCTCATTGAAGTTGTAGCCCTTCATTGCTCTTCCCATCATCCAAACCCTAGCTGAAAAATATTTGCAATTTCATTTTTCGTGGTTTGAAAAATCGTCATTGCCCTTATTTTAGATGGTTGACTTCATTGGGTCATATGTCCCTCGGTATTGCTCGAATTATTTCATCTGACCACTCATTTTAAATATATTTAGATTCCACACAAGTTGGTATAAGAATCAGTTGAATCAAACAACCCTTTACGAAGATATGGCTCCTAAAAGATGAGACATTTTTTAGAAAAAATCCTAATCCTTCGCAAAGCTCTAACCCATGGAAATTTCTACATTATATTAATAGATATTTTGGTTTTGATCAAGGATGGTGTAAATTGATTAGATATATGTTATAACACTTCAAATTACTATAATTTGATCAATCAATCCATTGTTGGATAGATGGAATCATTTTACTAACTCTAACAATGTGTCCCACTAACTCCTTATCTATTTATTATTCTTATCAAGGCATTAAGGAGAGATTTCTTAAAGGTAAAAATAGAAGGAAAAATTAAAGGTATTTAGGTTACAACAAATGGTTGATTTTATCATATAGCATGAGCTCAATTGATTCAACAAATGGTGGTTAAAATAAAATCTTGTTGGGTAGATTAGGAAGATAAGTACTTAACCATGGCTAGAAGGACTACATTACAATTTGTTCTCTATGTATTTGATGAAAGGTTCAATATTGTTTGTGAGTATAGCATTCAAATTTGCTAAATTTTAAGAGATTATTTTTTGGAAAATATGTGAGGAAAATTTTAGGTTTCCTCCTTGTAAATGGGACAAGATTTGCAAAGAAAAGAATATTGGATAGGTAAACTTGACAAAGTACAAAATTATGATCTTGGCATTAGGGGGTAAAACTTTCTTTCAAGGTATTCTTCAAAAATTTAAGAAAAATATGGAAAAAAATATTACTTAAAAAATATATTAGGTTTTATTGATGTAATATTTTTTTCAAAAAAAGAACCCTACCTAGAGGTTCAAGAACATGGAACTTCATATTTGAGAATAAAAATTGATTAAGCATTATTTTAGATAATCAATCTATGAGGTAGATTTTGAAGATTTTTGGTATGATGCTTGGTTGAGTCCTTATCCTCTTATCTATGATTTAAAATGGTGGTTGTTGGCTTAAGCATGTTTAGTTTATAGAGGTTTGAGCATAAAAATATATATTAACATAAGCAACAATTCCAAATCATGGATTTCTATTTACAACACATTGAAGACGAGAAATTCAAATCCATATCAGATGAGCTTTATATTATGCTTCAAGAGTTTTGATTATCCTTTTTTATGTGGAGGGATGATTTGGTTTGAAATCTATAAAAATATAACGAATAAATTGGTCAAATTGGGATTGAAGGCTTTAAATCAATTAAAATTTCCTACTCCCAAATATTTTCCTTGGAATAATGTTGGATCACATGAGGCCCTACCTATGTCCTTAAAATTCCTTTGGTTAAAAACCTAAACTAAAAGTGTTATAGGTGAGAATATGCATCAAAGAAGAGCAGTATTGAGGGAGATACGACCGTGTGAAGTCAACCATACGAAACAAGGGCATTGATGATTTTTCAATTTGATAAAAACAAAATTGCAAATATTTGCTAGCTACGTTTTGGACAATGGGAAGAGCAATGAAGTGCTAGGACTTTAGCGAGGCAAGACATTCTATCTGGACATAGAATTTTTCCTTTATTTATCTTAGAAATTTTGCATGCAAATTATTATAAAGTTTTTATCAAATATTATATTTCTTATAAGACATTCTGATAAGTTTCAATAGATTTTGAGTTTTAGTTTCCTTTCCATAGACTAATTTATAGTTAAATCCTTAGAATCATCTCTAGTGGTAGAGGTTAGTGAGTGCACCTCAAAGAGATCCTCGTTGCTCCAAGATAGGGTGGTTTTTGGTAAATTTAATGGGTATTGGCCAGGGGCTTTAGCCTTGAGAAAATGGATTTATAGGAGTTGAAAGTCTCCAGGAGTGATTCTATCATTTCTTCCCAAAGGTTTCTTCCTAGCCATTTTTTGTTCTAGGAAAGAAAGAGAAAAAATCCTAAAAGAAGGTCCTTGGTTTATGGGAAGATCAGGACTCTTCCTTACCCGGTGGTATGAATGATTTTCACCTAAAAATATAAATCTATCCCTAGTACCAGTATGGGTTAATATGCTTGAGTTACCCATCGAATTTTAGGAAATAGATACCTTCAATGCAATAGGTAACACTCTAAGAGAATTCCCTGAGATTTTAGATACGATAAAAGATGGATCCTTGGCTATTTATGCTCGGATATTGATCATGATTGATATAATTAAAGCTTTATCATAATCAATCATTCTTAAGTATGGGGATAATATGTGGATCCAAACCATATATTATGAAAACATATATTTTAGATGTATAATATGTCATGAGGTGGGGCATATTGAGAGATCATGCCCTAAGAAGAGCCCAACACAATCATATGTAGAAAATCATAAGAGAAACTTACAAATGGTTATGGGTGAAGATGATTTTCAAATTTCAAAAGTACATCTAGAAAAATAAAATAAAATAAATAGTGGAGACTAGTAAGTAAGGATATTGGAAGAAATACCAAATCTTTTGAGGCTTTAACCTATGAAGAAAAAGTAGATCAAAAGGTAGAGGACACAGTACAACAATTTTAACATATTAATGAGGAATCATCTATTTAGTATGATCCTAATTTAATGAAGAACATTCTCAATGAACTTAAGGAATGTGTCTCATAAGATTTTAAAGACTCTCTTGAAATACCATGCACCATTTAGGAGAAAAAAATTGGTAAAAATAAATACAATTTTAGAAGTTAATACCTCTACCATTAATAAGGAAATATCAAAAATGAGCATGACAAGTCAAAAGCTTCTATAATAGACCCAAGAGAGGATAAATATGATGAAAAAAAAAATGGTGAAAGAATATTAAGGAATAGAATAATAAGACCTACTCCTGATATATGCAAGGCAAAAAGAGGAAAACCCTCAAATTATCAAGCAAGATCCAAGGAAGCAAGAGCAAACATAGAGAAAGGAACACAAACTAAATTGGTTGAACGATTCTTTACCAAACAACAAAATGATATTGGTAATACGCAGGCGGGGCCAAAATCCCTTAATGAGACATGATTGTCATCTCATGGAATATAAGGGGTGCTAATTCCCCCTCAAAGCATAGGTGTATTAAGGACCTATGTTTAAGTAATAAGCCTAATATTCTTTGTATCTAGGAAACTAAAATGACAAAATAAGTTTCAAAAACTATGAAAGCAGTATGGGCAAGATGTGAATGGGATGCTATGGATTCTGAAGGAGCTCCAAGGATAATTCTAACTTGTTGGAATCCTTCTAGAAACTCTTGTGTAACCATTCATAAAACTAGGTATTGGATAGCCTCTTTAGTCACTTGCTACTTTACAGATTATCATTTCATCCTTATCAATGTCTATGGACCTACAACTCAGTCAGGTAGATTAGAAGTTTGGAGTGGGATTGAAGCATTTATGAGAATTAAATACTAAGGACCCAAATTCATGATCATAGGCTATTTTAATTTCATAACCAAGCTAGATGAAAAAATTGGAGAAATTAGGAAATTTACCCAAAGTATGATAGATTTCTCGACTTTTATTCAAAATAATAATCTATGGGAGGTCGAGTTTGAAGAAGACAACTATACTTGGACCAACAACAGGAGAGGCCAGAACCTAATAGTAAAAAAAATAAACATATGCATACTCTCAGATCATTGGCTAGATGAAGGAACATGTGCTAAAATTAATGTGTTATCAATGATTGGTTCAAATCACTGGCCAATAAGAGTTAAAATGGTGGTAAGTGTTTAAAAAAAATGATCACATTTTAAATATGAGCAAATGTGGGAAGACAATCCTCAATTTTTTGTTATGATAGCTCAAACAGGGAATTCTTTAGGTAATGGTGGGTTGTATGCTTGTATGCTCTTCCAAATAAAATTAAATCTATGACATCTAGACTAAAAGAATGGAACAAGAACACTTTTGAAAATATTTTTGAGAAGAAAAAATAACTAAACTTTCAAAATTCCAAAAAGGTGATCATAATAATCCAAGCTCAAAGGAAAGGGAGTTGCTTAGTGAATATCATAATATTTTGAGTAAGGAAGAGAAATTATGGAGATTAAAATCAAGACAAATGTTGTTAAAAGGAGATAAAATACAAATATTTTCATATGATGGTTATAGTATAGAGATCAACATCCATAATTAGTAGAATTAAATCAATATAATGGGTTTGGATTGAAGATTGAAGTGAAATTAGAAAAGAGATAAAGTCTTTTTATCAGAATATTCTAGGATTAGAGGAGACCAAAATTCTTAATGATAAACTTCTTCAAGATGTTCCTTTAGTTAGAACCAATGAATACAATAGGAAACTGATGGAGCCTATTACTCTAGAAGAAGTTTGTATTGTTTTTTTCTCTTTTAATAAGGATAAATCCCCAGGTCCATATGGACTCTTTCCAACTTTTTACCAACACAATTGGAATATAGTCAAGGATTCTTTAGTATTGGAACTATATAGGGTAAAACAATACATACCTTATAAAATAAATGCAACATATCTTACCCTAATTCCAAAAAATAAGGATGTTGAATTGTTTGATTAATTCAATGGTAGAGCACTTATAAAAGTGAGGCTTTACAGATTTTATGGGATATATCAAAAGATACAATACTTTGGATTGTATGGCTAGAAAGGAATAGAATAATATTTAAAGTAAAGGAAATTAGCTTAGAGGTAATGAAAAGGAATATATGTTTAGCCATAGAGCAGTCTAAATCAAACCTATCAACTCACCTTGTCCCTAATTTGGAAGTAGAGAGCCTTGATAGATGGATTCAAGTCATTAAATGGAATTATGATGTTGGGTACAAGAGAGAAAAAATAAGGCAAAGAATATAAAATGGAAACCACCAAATGTGGAGTGGATTAAATTAAATTTTGATGGAGCATATAAAGGAAATCTAGGACCAGCAGGAGGAGGATTAATTTTTTTATTGAAATTGTTGCTAAATTCATATTAGCCAAAATCTTAAGGGAACAAATACAATATAAAGACAAATTGTGGTCTGGGTGCCAACATCTAGGCATGAAAACCTAACAACATCAAAACCATGATAGACTTACCTCTAGTAGAATAAATCAAACATAGGTATATTCACAGGGTCACGCAGGGCACCCATCACCAGAAATAAGCACACCAAAGACCACATACAAACCACCACTATTGTATTCCAACATGAGGCCATGAAGGACCAACACATAGGAGAACTGAGAAATATTATGATACTCAGAGCACAGTTCCAAAATAGATGTTGTACTATCTCTTCCAAACCACAAAAGGGCAATCACCTTACCCTTGGACCATTCACTTCAACCTGCTTTGAGTAGGTAGACCTTGAAGGACTACATTCCAAAGAAGAATATGGAACTTTCCTTGAATTGGGATAAAGTTTATGAGCTTGAAGGTTCTTGCCTAAGTGTCCCAAGTGAGATATGAGTTCCATTTTTAATTGAGCATATCTGCAAATTGTTGACAGTTCATAAGAAGTAGGTCTTGGTACCAAAATTTAAGGACTGACTACTCAAATTCATAATTGTCAAACTATTTCCAATGAGACCAACAGGGACTAGCTTCTAGAGGAGAAGATAGAGGTTGGGGTGCTTGGAAGGTTATATAAAGGATCTGCATAATCATTGCTTCATTGATCAATGGGTTAGTAATATAATATTTTAAAACCAATAGAAGCCTTAGACAAAGAGATCCTCTATCTCATTTTTTAATTATTATGGTAGAGGTTTTGAGTAGGAACTTAAAGAAGGCTTACAAATATGGGCTTATAAGTAGACTAACGGTTAGTAATAATATTGACAACATCACCCATCAATAGTTTGTAAATGATACAACTTTTTTTGGAAGGGCAAGGATAAATGACACTAGAGCTTTAAATAGCTTTATAAAGGAATATGAAAGAGCATAAGGGCAAAAATTTAATAGGACAAAATCCAAAATTTACTTCCTCGACATTCCAACTAATATCAAAGCAATAATTTGCAGGTTATGTCAAATGAAGGAGGCATATTTTCCAACAACTTATCTAGGGATGCCTTTATTTGAAGGGAGAATGGGGATAGAATTATGGAATCCAGTTATTAGTAAAGTTCATAATAAACTTCCAGTTTGGAATGGTAGATGGTTATCTTTAGCAGGAAGAGTGTAGTTAATTAATTCAGTATTACAAGCCATTCCAACATATTATATGTCATTGTATTTAATGCCAAAATCAATTGAAAAAAGTTTTATCTATATTATGTGATCCTTTTTATGGTCAGGTTTACAGGATAAAAGAAAATTTCCTTTGATGGAATGGAGCAAGGTGTGTGATGATAAAACTAGGGGAGGTATTAGGTCCGAGGTGTAGACATTCATCCAAACCCCATAAGGGGGGTGGAGGTCCAAGGTTTAAATCTCGGGCCTTGTCGGACTGAACGCTTGTCCCTTTCCTAGTGCTTTTAGTGTGTAAAAGGTTTAAAATGATTGTGGCATGGTGGTTATAGGGGCGGACTGCACGAAGATCTATGTGGCGACTTTTGGGGCGGACAGCGCAGAATACTGTGGTGGCCATAAAAAGCTGGACAACCTGCCCAGATTCGTGTCGGCTATCGATTCCACCATGTAAATTCAAAAAAAAAACTAGGGGAGGTATTGGTTTAAGAGTTCTTACAAATGCAAACTTAGCTCTTAGAGGAAAATTAATCTAGAGATTGTACAAATAGAGTCAAATACAATGGGCAAGAATTCTTCTAAGTAAGTAGGTTGATCCCAATGACCCAAGTTTAATATTTACTGCATTCTCTTGACAAAATTGTTCTACTCTTTGGAATGGTTTAAAAAAATATTTTGATCTTATGATTAAAGGTTTTTGATGGGTGGTGGGAACTGGAGAAAAAAATTATATTTGGATGGATACTTGGTGTGATAAAAAACCAATCAATTTAGATCTAATTTTGAAACCTTGGATGAGATTGCTTCAAGACAAATATGGTGATAGGGTTTCAAACATTTTGTACAAGGATCAGGAAGGAAGATACAAATGGAAAGAATATTTTTTTACAAGTATACAAGACATTAATGCTAGGAGGCAATTGAGTAGAAAGATAACAACTATAATTATTTTGAGGGGAGCCAAGGATAAATTGATTTTAAAGATGAATAGCCTAGGAGAATACACAAAAAGAAGTGGATATAATGTACAACACCAACAAAATAATAATATCACTAGAATATGAGAAGATATTTGGGATAGCCCAAGCATTCCTAAAGTCAAAATGTTTGTTTGGCTAGTAGGTCATAGAGGAATTTTATCCTAGAATAACCTTATGAAAAGGGGTTTTCATGGCCCCTCTCAATGTGTTCTTTGCAATAAGGAGGCGAGTATTGACCATCTCTTGGGATATTTTCCAATAGTCTGGAATATATGGCAATGGATTCTTAATATGTTTGGTAAATACATGGTGATGAATCACAAAATTGAATATTGATTAAAGCAATGGTAGAGAACTTATAAAATTGGGGCTTTACAGATAATATGGGATATATCAAAAGATACAATACTTTGGACTGTATGGCTAGAAAGAAATAGAAGAATATTTAAATTAAAGGAAAGCAGTTTAGAGGTAATGAAAAGGAAGATATGTTTAGCCATAGAGTAGTCTAAACCAATCCTATCAACTCACCTAGTCCCTAATTTGGAAGCAGAGAGCCTTGATAGATGGAGTCAAGTCATTAAATGTAATTATGATGTTGGGTACAAGAGAAGCAAAAATAAGGCAAAGAATATAAAATGGAAACCACTAGATGTGGAGTGGATTAAATTGAATTTTGGTGGAGCATATAAAGGAAATCTAGGACCAGTAGGAGGAGAAATAATTCTTTTTAAATTGTTGCCAAATTCATATTAGCCAAAATCTTAAGGAAACAAATACAATATAAAGGCAAATCATGGTCTGGGTGCCCACATCCAAGCATGAACACCTAACAACATCAAAACCATGATAGAATTCCCTCTAGTAGGAACAAAGCAAACATAGGTGCATTCACAAGGCCACACAAGACACCCATCACTAGAAATAAGCACACCAAAGACCACACATAAACCCCCACTACTGTATTACAACATAAGGCCATAAAGGACCAACACAAAGGAGAATTGAAAAATATTATGACACTCAAGGCACTCGACTACAAGCATTGGAAGTACAACCACACAAGTGATCCCCTGGTGACCCATGTTCAAAACTAAGATATCCCCAATGGCTGTTATGGGGATGAAAAAGAATGTCGTCACAAAAAATCTAAAAATATGTGCTGACATAAATTGAATAACTAGAGATTGTTGGGTTGCTCCCTCTAATGGGTGGCCTTCACACTATCTACTGAGAAGAGACTACTACACTTTGCTAAAACAAAAACTGTAAGGGAGCAGTCATACTAGGAAAAATTGTTCTAAGGAGACGAGTCTAAGTGATCCTGCTCCACCTCATGCTATGATGGTAACATAATGAGGACTGGAATAAGTTTTTTTGGCTTCTAATTCCACTTGACCCAAATGTTTCATCAATTTTGCCTTATTATTCATCACTAAGCTATATTTCTCAGTTAAGATATCCCTAATGGTTTTTATGGGGATGAAAAAGCATGCCATCACCAAAACTCTAAAAAGATGTGCTGACATAAAATTGAATGACTAGAGATTGTTGGGTTGCTCCCTCTAATGGATGGCCTACACCCTCTCTGCTAAGAAGAGACTGCTGCACTTTAATAAAATAAAAACTATGAGGGAGCAGCCATGCTGGGAAAACATATGCTAAGGAGATAAGTCTAAGTGATCCTGCTCCACCTCATGCTATGATGGGAGCCTAATGAGGATTGGAATAAGTGTTTTTGGCTTCTAATTCCACTTTATCCAAATGCTTCATCAAGTTTACCCTATTATTCATCACTAAGCTATGTTGCTCAGTTAATTCACCTACCATATTTTGTAATCTATAAATACCATATGATATATGAGCTAAGGTCTCACGGATACACCTCTTTAGAGCTATGATTTCTTTTTGTAGTACTTTCTCCTTATAGGTGCAACTTGTTGACTCAACCTGCAACTGACATTTTACAATAGCAAAGATGTTAGCTACTAAGATGTTAGAGATATCTTCTTGATCAGTTTCAAAAATAGATTTGCATGGAGTCTTCCATATATGAAATATGACAATTGCCCTAGTAATAGAGAGAAGAAATTTTTATTGGATATCATATTGATCCCAAATAAGGCTTGATCCTTTTCCATAGGCAGTGGTAAAGGATAAAGCAACTATTGCACTTCACACCAAATACGATGGGCAAGAGCACAGTTCCAAAATAGATGTTGTACTATCTCTTCCAAACCATAAAAAAGCAATCACCTTACCCTTGGCCCATTCACTTCAACCTGCTTCTAGTAGGTAGACCTTGAATGACTGCATTCTAAAGAAGAATATGGAACTTTCCTTGAATTGGGGTAGAGTTGATAAGCTTGAACGTTCTTGCCCAAGTGGCCCAACTAAGCTCTAAGTTCCATTTTTTATTGAGCATATCTGCAAACTATTAATAGTTCATAGGAAGTAGGGCTTGGTACCAAAACTTAAGGACTGATTGCTCAAAGTCATTATTTTCAAACCACTTCCAATGAGACCCACGAGGACTAGCTTCTATAGGAGAAGATAGAGGTTGGGGCACTTGGGAGGCGATGGAAAGGATCTACATAATAATTGCTTGATTGGTCAATGGGTTAGTAATATAATCTTTTAAATCCAATAGAAGCCTTAGACAAGGAGATTCTTTATCTCCTTATATGTTCATTATTATGGTAGAGGTTTTTCAATAGGAATTTAAAGAAGGCTTATGAAAATGGGCTTAGAAGTGGACTAAAGGTTAGTAATAATATCGACAACATCACCCATCAACAGTTTGTAAATGATACAAATATTTTTAGAAGGG
This sequence comes from Wollemia nobilis, assembly GCA_028583015.1. Lineage (NCBI taxonomy): Eukaryota > Viridiplantae > Streptophyta > Pinopsida > Araucariales > Araucariaceae > Wollemia > Wollemia nobilis. The sequence continues at coordinate 2,576,726 of JAQPPZ010000755.1, read as the reverse complement.
TAAGGATAAATGACACCAGAGCTTTAAATAATTTTTTAAAGGAATATGAAAGAGCATCAAGACAAAAAGTAAATAAAAAAAATTCCAAAATTTACTTCCTTGACACTCCAACTAATATCAAAGCAAGAATTTGTAGGTTACATCAAATGGAGGAGGTAAATTTACCAACAATTTATCTAGGGATGCCTTTATTTGAGGGGAGAATGGGGATAGAATTATGGAATCCAGTTATTATTAAAGTTCATAACAAACTTCCAGCTTGGAATGGTAGATGGATATCATTAGCAAGAAGAGTGTAGTTAATTAAGTCATTCTTACAAGCCATTCCAACATATTATATGTCATTGTATTATATGCCAAAATCAATTAAAAAAGTTTTATCTATATTATGTGATCCTTTTTATGGTCAGGTTTACATGATAAAATGAAATTTCCTTTGGTGGAATGGAGCAAGGTGTGTGATGACAAAAATAGGGGAGGTCTTGGTTTAAGAGTTCTTACAGATGCAAACTTAGCTCTTAGTGGAAAAGTAATCTAGAGATTGTACAAAGAGAGTCAATGACAATGGGAAAGAATTCTTCTAAGTGAGTAGGTTGATCCCAATGACCCAAGTTTAATATTTACTGCATTCTCTCTACAAAATTATTTTGCTCTTTGGAATGGTTTAAAAAAATATTTTGATCTTATGATTAAAGGTTTATGATGGGTGGTGGGAACTAGAGAAAACAATTCTATTTGGATGGATACTTGGTGTGATAAAAAACCATTCAATGTGATCTAATTTTGAAACCTTGGATGAGATTGCTTCAAGACAAATATGGTGATAGGGTTTCAAACATTTTGTACAGGGATCCGGAAGGAAGATACAAATGGAAAGAATTTTTTTTTACAAGTATACAAGACATTAATGCTAGGAGGAAATTGTGTAGAAAGATAACAACTATAATTATTTTGAGGGGATCCAAGGATAAATTGATTTGAGAGTTGAATATCCTAGGAGAATACACAAAAATAAGTGGATATAATGTACAACACCAACAAAATAATAATATCACTAGAATATGAGGAGATATTTGGGATAGCCCAAGCATTCCTAAAGTCAAAATGTTTGTTTGGCTAGTAGGTCGTAGAAGAATTTTATCCTGGGATAACCTTATGAAAAGGGGTTTTCATGGCCCCTTTCAATATGTACTTTGTAATAAGGAGGAGAGTATTTTCAATATCTTAGGATATTGCCCAATAGTCTGGAATATATGGCAATGGATTCTTAATATGTTTGGTAAATGCATGGTGATGAATAGAAAAATTAAAGATTGGTTAAAGCAATGGTAGAGCACTTATAAAAGTGAGGCTTTATAGATAATATGGTATATATCAAAAGATACAATACTTTGGACCGTATGGCTAGAAAGGAATAGAAGAATATTTAAAGGAAAGGAAAGCAGCTTTAGAGGTAATGAAAAGGAAGATATGTTTAGCCATAGAGGAATCTAAACCAACCCTATCAACTCATCTAGTCCCTAATTTGGAAGTAGAGAGCCTTGATAGATGGAGTCAAGTCATTAAATGGAATTATGATGTTGGGTACAAGAGAAGAAAAAATAAGGCAAAGAATATAAAATGGAAACCACCGGATGTGGAGTGGATTAAATTGAATTTTGATGGAGCATATAAAGAAAATCTAGGACTAGCAAGAGGAGGAATAATTTTTTTCTGAAATTGTTGCCAAATTCATATTAGCCAAAATCTTAAGGAAACAAATACAATATAAATGCAAATCATGGTATGGGTGACTACATCCAGGCATGAACACCTAATAACATCGAAACCACGATAGATTTCCCTCTAGTAGGAACAAAGCAAACATAGGTGCATTCATAGGGCCACACAAGGCACCCATCACCAGAAATAAGCACACCAAATACCACACACAAACACCCACTAATGTATTACAACATGAGGCCATGAAGGACCAACACAGAGGAAAAATGAGAAATATTATGACACTCAAGGCATCCAACTACAATTATTGGAAGTGAACAGCCACACAAGTGATCCCCTGGTGACCCATGTTAAAATTTGATATATCCCCAATGGTTGTTTTGGGGATGAAAAAGCATGTCATCACCAAGACTCTAAAAATATGCACTGACATAAAACTGAATGACTAGATATTGTTGGGTTGCTCCCTCTAATGGGTGGCCTACACACTATCTGCTAAGAAGAGACTACTACACTTTGCTAAAATAAAAATTGCAAGGGAGCAGCCATGCTGGGAAAACATCTTCTAAGGAGACAATTCTAAGTGATCCTGCTCCACCTCATGTTGCGATGGGAGCCTAATGAGGATTGGAATAAGTGTTATTGGCTTCTAATTCCACTTGACCCAAATGCTTCATCAAGTTTGCCCTATTATACATCACTGAGCTATGTTGCTCAATTACTTTATCTACCATATTTTTTAATCTATAAATACCATCTAATCTATGAGCTAAGGTCTCACAGATACACCTCTTTAGAGCTATGATTTCTTTTTGTAGTAATTTCTCCTTACGGGTGCAACTTGTTGACTCAGCCTACAACTGACATTTTACAATAGCAAAGATGTTAGCTACTAAGATATTAGAGATATCTTCTTGATCAAATTCAAAAATAGATTTGCATCAAGTCTTCCATATATGAAAGATGACAATTACCCTGGTAATGGAGAGAAGAAATTTTTATTAGATATCATATTGATCCCTAATAAGGCTTGATCTTTTGCCATATGCAGTGGTAAGGGATAAAGCAACTATTGCACTTTACACCAAATACGATGGGCATGAGCACAGTTCCAAAATAGATATTGTACTATCTCTTCCAAACCACAAAAAAGCAATCACCTTACCCTTGGCCCATTCACTTCAACCTACTTCGAGTAGGTAGACCTTGAAGGATTGCATTCCAAAGAAGAATATGGAACTTTCCTTGAATTGGGGTAGATTTGATAAGCTTGAAGGTTCTTGCCTAAGTGGCCCAACTAAGCTCTAAGTTCCATTTTTTATTGAGCATATTTGCAAACTATTAACAGTTCATAAAAAGCAGGGCTTGGTACCAAAACTTAAGGACTGATTGCTCAAAGTCATTATTGTCAAACCACTTCCAATGAGACCCACGAGGACTAGCTTCTAGAGGAGAAGATAGAGGTTGGGGAGCTTGGGAGGCAATGGAAAGGATCTGCATAATAATTGCTTAATTGGTCAATGGGTTAGTAATATAATCTTTTAAATCCAATAGAAGCCTTAGACAAGGATATTCTCTATCTCCTTATTTGTTCATTATTATGGTAGAGGTTTTTGAGTAGGAACTTAAATAAGGCTTACAAATATGGGATATAAGTGGACTAAAGGTTAGTAATAATATCGACAACATCACCCATCAACAGTTTGTAAATGATACAACTCTTTTTGGAAGGGAAAGGATAAATGATACCAGAGCTTTAAATAAATTTTTAAAGGAATATGAAAGAACATCAAGACAAAAATTTACTTCCTTGACACTCCAACTAATATCAAAGCAAGAATTTGCAAGTTACATCAAATGGAAGAGGTAAATTTACCAACAATTTATCTAGGTATGCCTTTATTTGAGGGGAGAATGGGGATAGAATTATGGAATCCAGTTATTAGTAAAGTTCATAATAAAATTCCAACTTTGAATGGTAGATGGATATCATTAGCAATAAGAGTGTAGTTAATTAAGTCAGTATTACAAGCCATTCCAACATATTATATGTCATTGTATTCTATGCCAAAATCAATTAAAAAAAGTTTTATCTATATTATGTGATCCTTTTTATGGTCAGGTTTACATGATAAAAGGAAATTTCCTTTGGTGGAATGGAGCAAGGTGTGTGATGACAAAAATATGGGAGGTCTTGGTTTAAGAGTTCTTACAGATGCAAACTTAGCTCTTAGTGGAAAAGGAAATTTCCTTTGGTGGAATGGAGCAAGGTGTGTGATGACAAAAATATGGGAGGTCTTGGTTTAAGAGTTCTTACGGATGCAAACTTAGCTCTTAGGGGAAAATTAATCTAGAGATTGTACAAAGAGAGTCAAATACAATGGGAAAGAATTATTCTAAGTAAGTATGTTGATCCCAATGACCCAAGTTTAATATTTACTGCATTCTCTCTACAAAATTATTCTGCTCTTTGGAATGGTTTAAAAAAATATTTTGATCTTATGATTAGAGGTTTATGATGGGTGGTGGGAACTGGAGAAAAAAATTCTATTTGGATGGATACTTGGTGTGATAAAAAACCATTCAATGTGTCCAATTTTGAAACCTTGGATGAGATTGCTTCAAGACAAATATGGTGATAGGGTTTCAAATATTTTTTACAGGGATCCAGTAAGGAAGATACAAATGGAAAGAATATTTTTTTACAAGTATACAAGACATTAATGCTAGGAGGAAATTGTGTAGAAAGATAACTATAATTATTTTGAGGGGAGCCAAGGATAAATTGATTTGAGAGTTGAATATCCTAGGAGAATACACAAAAATAAGCGGATATAATGTACAACACCAACAAAATAATAATATCACTAGAATATGAGGAGATATTTGGGATAGCCCAAGCATTCCTAAAGTCAAAATGTTTGTTTGGCTAGTAGGTCGTAGAAGAATTTTATCCCGGGATAACCTTATGAAAAGGGGTTTTCATGGCCCCTTTCAATGTGTTCTTTGTAATAAGGAGGAGAGTATTTTCAATATCTTAGGATATTGCCCAATAGTCTGGAATATATGGCAATGGATTCTTAATATGTTTGGTAAATGCATGGTGATGAATAGAAAAATTAAATATTGGTTAAAGCAATGGTAGAGCACTTATAAAAGTGAGGCTTTATAGATAATATGGTATATATCAAAAGATACAATACTTTGGACTGTATGGCTAGAAAGGAATAGAAGAATATTTAAAGGAAAGGAAAGCAGTTTAGAGGTAATGAAAAGGAAGATATGTTTAAACATAGAGCAATCTAAACCAACCCTATCAACTCATCTAGTCCCTAATTTACAAGTAGAGAGCCTTGATAGATGGAGTCAAGTCATTAAATGGAATTATGATGTTGGGTACAAGAGAAGAAAAAATAAGGCAAAGAATATAAAATGGAAACCACCAGATGTGGAGTGGATTAAATTGAATTTTGATGGAGCATATAAAGAAAATCTAGGACTAGCAAGAGGAGGAATAATTTTTTTCTGAAATTGTTGCCAAATTCATATTAGCCAAAATCTTAAGGAAACAAATACAATATAAAGGCAAATCATGGTATGGGTGACTACATCTAGGCATGAACACCTAATAACATCGAAACCACGATAGATTTCCCTCTAGTAGGAACAAAGCAAACATAGGTGCATTCATAGGGCCACACAAGGCACCCATCACCAGAATTAAGCACACCAAATACCACACACAAACCCCCACTAATGTATTACAACATGAGGCCATGAAGGACCAACACAGAGGAGAAATGAGAAATATTATGACACTCAAGGCATCCAACTACAATTATTGGAAGTGAACAGCCACACAAGTGATCCCCTGGTGACCCATGTTAAAATTTGATATATCCCCAGTGGTTGTTTTGGGGATGAAAAAGCATGTCATCACCAAGACTCTAAAAATATGCACTAACATAAAACTGAATGACTAGATATTGTTGGGTTGATCCCTCTAATGGGTGGCCTACATAATATCTGCTAAGAAGAGACTACTACACTTTGCTAAAATAAAAACTGCAAGGGAGCAGCCATGCTGGGAAAACATCTGCTAAGGAGACAATTCTAAGTGATCCTGCTCCACCTCATGTTGCGATGGGAGCCTAATGAGGATTGGAATAAGTGTTGTTGGCTTCTAATTCCACTTGACCCAAATGCTTCATCAAGTTTACCCTATTATGCATCACTGAGCTATGTTGCTCAATTACTTCACCTACCATATTTTGTAATCTATAAATACCATCTGATCTATGAGTTAAGGTCTCACAGATACACCTCTTTAGAGCTATGATTTATTTTTGTAGTGCTTTCTCCTTTGGGTGCAACTTGTTGAGTCAACCTGCAACTGACATTTTACAATAGCAAAGATGTTAGCTACTAAAATATTAGAGATATCTTCTTGATCAGTTTCAAAAATAGATTTGCATTGAGTTTTCCATATATGAAAGATGACAATTGCCCTGGTAATGGAGAGAAGAAATTTTTATTGGATATCAAATTGATCCCTAATAAGGCTTGATCCTTTGCCATAGTAAGTGGTAAGGGATAAAGCAACTATTGCACTTCACACCAAATATGATGGGCATGAGCACAGTTCCAAAATAGATGTTGTACTATCTCTTCCAAACCACAAAAAAGCAATCACGTTACCCTTGGCCCATTCACTTCAACCTGCTTCAAGTAGGTAGACCTTGAAGGACTGCATTCCAAAGAATAATATGGAACTTTCCTTGAATTGGGGTAGATTTGATAAGCTTGAAGGTTCTTGCCCAAGTGGCCCAACTAATCTCTAAGTTCCATTTTTTATTGAGCATATCTGTAAACTATTAATAGTTCATAGGAAGCAGGGCTTGGTACCAAAACTTAAGGACTGATTGCTCAAAGTCATGATTGTCAAACCACTTCCAATGAGACCCACGGGGACTAGCTTCTAGAGGAGAATATAGAGGTTGGGGTGCTTGGGAGACGATGAAAAGGATCTGCATAATAATTACTTGATTGATCAATGGGTTAGTCATATAATATTTTAAAGCCAATAGAAGCCTTAGACAAGGAGATTCTCTATCTCCTTATTTGTTCATTAGTATGGTAGAGGTTTTTGAGTAGGAACTTAAAGAAGGCTTACAAATATGGGCTTATAAGTGGACTAAATGTTAGTAATAATATCAACAACATCACCCATCAACAGTTTGTAAATGATACAACTCTTTTTGGAAGGGCAAGGATAAATGACACAAGAGCTTTAAATAAATTTTTAAAGGAATATGAAAGAGCATCAAGACAAAAAGTAAATAGGAAAAAATTTAAAATTTACTTCCTTGACACTCCAACTAATATCAAAGCAAGAATTTACAGGTTACATCAAATGGAAGAGGTAAATTTGCCAACAACTTATCTAGGGATGCCTTTATTTGAGGGGAGAATGGGGATAGAATTATGGAATCCAGTTATTAGTAAAGTTCATAATAAACTTCCAGCTTGAAATGGTATATGGTTATCATTAGCAAGAAGAGTGTAGTTAATTAAGTTAGTCTTACAAGCCATTCCAACATATTATATGTCATTGTATTCTATGCCAAAATCAATTAAAAAAAGTTTTATCTATATTATGTGATGTTTTTTATGGTTAGGTTTACATGATAAAAGGAAATTTCCTTTGGTGGAATGGAGCAAGGTGTGTGATAACAAAAATAGGAGAGGTCTTGGTTTAAGAGTTCTTACAAATGCAAACTTATCTCTTAGTGGAAAAGTAATCTAGAGATTGTACAATGAGTGTCAAAGACAATGGGAAAGAATTCTTCTAAGTAAGTAGGTTGAACCCCAATGACCCAAGTTTAATATTTATTGCATTCTCTCTATAAAATTATTCTGCTCTTTGGAATGGTTTAAAAAAATATTTTGATCTTATGATTAAAGTTTTATGATGGGTGGTGGGAACTGGAGAAAAAAATATTATTTGGATGGATACTTGGTGTGATAAAAAACCATTCAATTTAGATCCAATTTTGAAACCTTGGATGAGACTGCTTCAAGACAAATATGATGATAGGGTTTCAAACATTTTGTATATGGATCCAGAAGGAAGATAAAAAATGGAAAGAATATTTTTTTACAAGTATACCAGACATTAATTCTAGGAGGCAATTGTGTAGAAAGATAACAACTATAATTATTTTGAGGGGAGCCAAGGATAAATTGATTTGAGAGTTGAATAGCCTAGGATAATACACAAAAATAAGTGGATATAATGTACAACACCAACAAAATAATAATATCACTAGAATATGAAGAGATATTTGGGATAGCCCAAGCATTCCTAAATTCAAAATGTTTGTTTGGCTAGTAGGTCGTAGAAGAATTTTATCCTGGGATAACCTTATGAAAAGGGGTTTTCATGGCCCCTTTCAATGTGTTATTTGTAATAAGGAGGGGAGTATTATCAATCTCTTGGGATATTTCCCAATAGTCTGGAATATATGGCAATGGATTCTTAATATTTTTAGTAAATGCATGGTGATGAATAGCAAAACTAAAGATTGGTTAAAGCAATGGTAGAGCACTTATAAAAGTGAGGCTCTACAGATATATGGTATATATCAAAATATACAATACTTTGGACTGTATGGTTAGAAATAAATAGAAGAATATTTAAAGGAAAGGAGAGCAGTTTAGAGGTAATGAAAGGGAAGATATGTCTAGTCATAGAGCAGTCTAAACCAACCCTATCGACTCACCTAGTCCTTAATTTGGAAGTAGAGAGCCTTGATAGATGAAGTTAGGTCATTAAATGGAATTATGATGTTGGGTACAAGAGAAGCAAAAATAAGGCAAAGAATATAAAATGGAAACCACCAGATGTGGAGTGGATTAAATTGAATTTTGATGGAGCATATAAAGGAAATCTAGGACCAGCAGGAGTAGGAATAATGTATTTATTGAAACTGTTGCCAAATTCATATTAACCAAAATCTTAACGAAACAAATACAATATAAAGACAAACCATGGTCTGGGTGCCAACATCCAGGCATGAACACCTAACAACATAAAAACCACGATAGACTTCCCTCTAGTAGGAATAAAGCAAACACAGGTGCATTCACATGGCCACGTAGGGCACCCATCACCATAAATAAGCACACTAAAGACCACATACAAACCACCACTACTGTATTACAACATGAGGCTATGAAGGACCAACACAAAGGAGAACTGAGAAATATTATGACACTCAGAGCTCCCAAATACAAGCATTGGATGTGAACAACCACACAAGTGATCCCCTGGTAACCCATGTTAAAAACTGAGATATCCCCAGTGGTTGTTATGGAGATGAAAAATCATATCATCACCAAGACTCTAAAAATATGTGCTGACATAAAACTGAATGACTAGAGATTGTTGGGTTGCTCCCTCTAATGGGTGGCCTACAGACTATCTGCTAAGAAGAGACTACTGCACTTTGCTAAAATGAAAACTGCAAGGGAGCAACCATACTAGGAAAATATTTTCTAAGGAGATAATTCTAAGTGATCCTGCTCCACCTCATGCTACGATGGGAGCCTAATGAGGATTGGAATAAGTGGTGTTGGCTTCTAATTCCACTTGACCCAAATGCTTCATCAAGTTTACCTTATTAAGCATCACTGAGCTATGTTGCTTAATTAATTCACCTACCATATTTTATAATCTATAAATACCATATGACCTATGAGCTAAGGTCTCATACATACGCCTCTTTAGAGCTATGATTTATTTTTGTAGTGCTCTCTCCTTACGGGTGCAACTTGTTGACTCAACCTGCAACTAAAATTTTTCAATAGCAAAGATGTTAACTATTGAGAGATTAGAGATATATTCTTGATTAGTTTCAAAAATAGATTTGCATTGAATATTCCATATATGAAAGATGACAATTGCCCTTGTAATGGAGAGAAGAATTTTTTTAATGGATATCAGATTGATCCCCAATAAGACTTGATCCTTTCTCATAGGTAGAGGTAAGTGATAAAGCAACTATTGCACTTCACACCAAATACGATGAGCATGAGCACAGTTCCAAAATAGATGTTGTGCTATCTATTCCAAACCACAAAAGGGCAACCACCTTACCCTTGGCCCATTCACTTAAACCTGCTTTGAGTAGGTAGACCTTGAAGGACTACATTCCAAAGAAAAATATGGAACTTTCCTTGAATTGGGATAGAGTTGATAAGCTTGAAGGTTCTTTCCCAAGTGGCCCAACTGAGCTCTAAGTTCTATTTTTTATTGAGCATATCTGCAAACTATTGACATTTCATAGGAATTAGGGCTTGGTACCAAAACTTAAGGATTGGCTGCTCAAAGTCATGATTATCAACCATTTCCAATGAGACCCACGGGGACTAGCTTGTAAAGGAGAAGATAGAGGTTGGGGCACTTGGGAGGCGATGGAAAGGATCTGCATAATCATTGCTTTATCAATAGGATAAAGGCCAAATTTTTACTTGATTTGCTTCCAATTTTTCCATGAGGACTGAGAAAAATACCAAATGTCTCCCACTAGAATTATTCCCCTTTTGAAGACATTCCTAGCAGGAAACCAAGAACTCATACCAAGAGGTTGTGCATCAGGGGTGAGGAGGGGTGACCACCATAAGTTATGCTGGAGGAAATCTGCAAGGCCTTACTTTGGAGGTGTCTCCCATAAAATAAATTGATGTTGTTGCTAGGTTTTCCAAATCCCTTTGAGAATATTACAACCTTATATATAGAGAAATAAGAGGCTTGTAAAAGAATGTTAGTGTATGACATATTTACCCAAATTTTACCATCCACCTGAGGGTTTTTAAAATGCTCCCTCACCAACACCTTCCATGGATCATTCCCTATGATCACCCTTTGCATCCATTTAGCCATGAGTGCATAGCCTTGTGCTTGAAGGTTGGGGATTCCTAGCCACCGCATGAAACTAGTCTGCAACAATTGCTCTAAGAAACCATTGGGAGGCCTTGTTTGGCTAGTTTTTTTACCCAAAAAAACTCCCAAAGCATACTATTCATCTTATCATACCCAACCTTGCTAGGAGTCAAAAGATAAGAGAAGTAAATATGGAAGGGGGATAAAATATTTCCAATAATCTGGATTTTAGTTGCTTGAGACATTTCCAGAGATTTCCAATATTCCAATTTTTTGGCAAATTTGTCCATCCACCACTCCCACACAGATTTGGGTGAAAGGTCAGCACCAAAAGGAAAGCCCAAATACTTAGATATTTCTCCTCTTTGCACCCACTTCCATGTTGTGGGTATCCAATCTAGCTTATCATAAAATCCAAAGAGAATAACAAAGTTCTTAGATTCTTGGATTCTTTCATCAGAGGCCCTAGAGAAGGTGTGAACTATCTCAAGGATGTTCACAATATTTTGCTTATTTTTCCAAAGGAAAAATCATAGAATCATCTACAAAGTGAGAGTTGATAAGTTGAGAGCCATCTAGAAGGGGATACCTCTTATCCTCCCCTCTTTAATTGTAGATTCCAATAGATAACCAAGGGTATCAACTGCAATTACAAATAGATAAGGGACCAATGGGAAACCTTGCCTAATTGATATTTCCACAAGAATATTGTTAGATAATTTTGTATTAATAACCACTCTTGCAAAAGCATTTGGAAAGAGGGAAGCTACCATATCGATGAATTTTTTTCCAAAACTAAGCCAGTGGAGCATGCTTAAGATGAAGGGCCACTCTAATCAATCATAAGCTTTATCAAAATCAAGCTTAAGACAAAGGCCCTTGATCCCCTATGCTCGAGCCCACTCCATCCCTTCCCAAGATGTAAGAAGATTATCCAAAATGTAGTGACCTTTAAGGAATCTTGTTTACTCTGGGTGAACAATTTTTGTAGCCACTGGGAGGATTCTTCTAGCCAGAGCCTTGGCCAAAATTTTTTAAGAGGAATTGAGTAAAGTAATGGGATGCCAATCAACAAGTATATCTAGCTTATATTTTTTGGTAATGAGCCCGATCAATCCTTGATTGGTGGCCTCACCAAGGCCTCCAACAGTAATAACCTCCTCATACATCTACATAAAATCAACTCCTATAGTCTCCCACATGCTCTTAAAAAATTCACTTAGAAGTCCATCAATGTCTGGGCCTTTTTCATTTGTCAAAGAGAGGAGGGAAAAATGAATTTGATCCTATGAAAGAGGTTTGTCCAACAATGATCTATCTTCTTCATATACTTTGGGAGATATGCACTATTTGCAATATTCTCTAAAAACTCAACTTCTATGTTGGGCCCTTCACTTTTGAAAAAGGCTGCAAAATACTCTTGGATGAAGGATGGGAGGTCCTCCATCAGAATTTGTAGGCCAAATATAGAATTTTTAATAACCTTTATCCTCTCTAATCTATTCTTCTTCTTAATGGCATTAAAGAAAAATTTAGAATTTTTATCACCCTCACAAATCCATTGAATATGTGCCCTAATTTTTGCCCTGTGGATTTTATAAGCTTGGATTTGCCTTAACTCTACCTGTTTTTCACCCAACTACTTTTGAGAAGGGATGCTACTAATATTCTAGTTGAGGTGGTGGCTGAGTTGGTCAACTTCCACTATTATTTTGATGGCTTCCTCCCACCACATAATCCACCCTCTCCCTCTCGAGGGCCTTGGCAAGAGATTCCATGATTTTTTGATTCCATTAACACAATATTTGTGATTGAGAAAGGAAGTGTTGAAATTGAAAGGTAAACTATTTTTGGGTTTCCTTATGGGGCACACCCAATACTCAAGGTAATAGGGAGATGATATGAAGTTACCACTAAATAGATTGGATGAAACAAATCATTTTGAAGGATATCAATATTTTATGCTACATATAAGCGGTCCAATATTGCCATTCTAAGAGCATCTCCATATCGTGGATTGCTCCAAGTAAACCAAGCCCCATGATTTTCAGCACTCTTATTCTAATTGGGATCATAAAGATTCCAAGCCCTTCTAAACCTAGACCATGATCTGGTCTCTTTTGGTTGTTTGAGTGGAGTTGCACCCCCCAATCTGTCTCCCTCCCACTCTACCATATTGAAGTTCCCTCCTATTACCCAATCTGATTTAGGTAAATTGAAGTACATCCAATCCCATAGTGTTGTCCTTTCGGTTGTATCATTGGGTGCATAAACAACTACAATACCCAATTTACTGCCACCAAACATTAGTGTCACCACACTACTTTATGCATTAGGTCCTCTCCTGATAATAAAATAGAGTCCCATAGCTCCTGAGAGAGGCATAGAACAACCCCCTCCCTTCGTCATGACTTGTACACAAGGCCCCCCCAACCCCCCATAGGGTCTTAAGGGTATTTTTAGTTTGAAACCTAAAATTTTGACTTCTTGCAACAGTAAAATTTGTGAGCAAACTCTCTTGATGACTATTCGGATAGCAAAATGCCACTCTTACAGTGTGATGCCATGCACATTCCAAGACATGATTCTTGTAGACATCAATCTAACATATTATCATCTAAAGCACCATATGCATTTCAGGTGGGTACAGATTGCATATAATCATGCAAAGTACATGTTCCCTTATATTGACGTGTGGCTAAGGAGGTATTATTGGAGTAAGAGTTAGTGGGCTAATGACTCCATTACTTACCTCCTAGGTGTTGGTCTTTCAGAACACCTCTAGAAGGAGGGGGGAGGCATCCCATGAATATTTGCACCTGTGTTTCTTGTTATGTTGGGTTACCCAACCTTCTTCAATTGTTTTATGAGGAGTTTTCTCCACAGGATCCTCAAAATATGGAGGGAGTTGAATGGAGATGTGGGTAACTGCCAAGTTAGAAGCTTGGTACACTGAATGAGCAAGGGAAGATGTCACATCATGAGAAGTAGAAGGTTGTAATGGCTGAACATGAGATATTGTTTTGCTTGTATGTTGAGTAGAGATAGGAGTACTAGCAGGTTGGTTTTGTTGTTTGGGAGGTCTCATCGGATAATTTTTAATCATATGGCTTTGCTTTCTGTAGTAGAAACATGAGTTTGGCAAGTTGATATAATTAATTTATTATTCAAATTGGATACTAGGGGCTCTGAATAAGATCTTACTCAAGAGGTCCTTGGAGACATCAGTCTCAACCAAGATGCACGGGTGGAAGCGCATGAAGTATGATGGCTCGGATGGGAGAAATAATGGCCTTCCAAACCTAGCAGCTATTTGAGGTAAGTACTTTGTGCATGCCAGGTTTAAGAAAAATATTTTTATTTAAAGGTGGTATTTCATGTTTGACACATTCTTAGGGTCAAATTGGAATGCCCAATGTTGAAGAAAGACCAGTTGACCAGAAATCATCCAAGTGTCGAGTCTTAGGGATTTTAAGAAAGATTCTTTGGAGGTGAAAGTGATGGAAAAAAAAAATTAACCAAGGTGGCGATGAGAGGTAAACCTCCAACCCTTGGATTCCCAAACTTTGACAAACAATCGATTGAGCTCTTCATTAGGGGGGATTCTTCTGGAAAAAAAATAGAACAATTCGCTCTTCTAATTCTTTTATTTCTTCAGTAAAATTATCTTGCAATTCAAACTCAAGGTACCTGACTCTTTAGCTTGTTGATTTTCCTGTTCAAAGCTTTTATTTCCTCCTACATGTCCAACTTTGAGAGTTCTCTTTTTTAGTACATGTTGGTCATCACCTCCTTGTTCGAATCCTCCAAGTCCATGGGCTGAGGATGCAAGTTCAACATTATTTTATCTTGTGTTGGAATGAAGGTCCTCTAGTTGAGTTTTTAGGGATGCTTGATAATTGCTACTAATGAAAGGCATGTTTTTGAGCAACGCATGGGTGTAAGGGAAGCTAGCATTGACTCCACCCTACAACATGGCACCTAATCTAGTGGGGGAGCTTGAATGGAAGCGTGGGTTACTGCCTTTAGAATTTTCACTTCTATCATGTTCCTCTCCTAAAGTTACATTGATTTGCATGTCACAGTAGTGGTATGGCTCAGATCTAGAGGAAAATCCATGAGCAAGGCTAGAGACTCCCTTAGGCCTCAAATTATCATCCTCCCATTCTATTTGTTGGGTCAATTTCTTCTTGAAATTAAATAGGGGGTTTGCTAGCAAGTTGCTGAAAGGTGAAACAAAGAGCTCCTCATCCTATGACTTGCCCTCTCTATGGGGATGAGAGACAAAACTAGAAGTCGATGGCCCGAGCTCATTCTCTTTCTTTTTGAGAGAAATTGTGTGAATCCCACCATAACTAGCATGTGATGCATCTTTTAGAGCAAATAACCCTGAGTCAACTATTGTCTCAATCTCTTTGACATGAAATGACAATGTTGTAGTCTTTGTCCTGGGTAAATGGTCACCTACAACACCCAACGATGAATTTCCATCATTTGACAAAGATCTTGGAGAGACGCTATTCACATCAATCTCCATGTTGCACCTCTCAGAGAACCCTCTTTTTGTAGAAAAAACCCTATCTCCTTCTCCCTAGTAGCCTACATTTTTCTATTGTAGTCATCAGGAGGAGGAATAATTAGAATTAATATAGGAGAGATTATGTCTCATTATGCTTTCAATAGTGGATTTAAGATAAATAATGAAGCTGAAACTTGGGCAATTTTATAAGGGTTAAAAATATGCAAACAAATGAAATGAAATAGAATATGGATGAAAGGTGATTCTCTCATAGTAATAAATGCAATTTTGAGGAAAGTTAAGGCTCCATGGAACATACAAGAGATAATTATAGAAATTCAAGATCTTACTAAAGAGTTTGAAGAAATCAAGTTTACACATACATTAAGGGAATAAAACAAATGTGTAGATAAGCTAGCCAATAGAGGGGTTTTGATTGAGGATCGTGAAGTTAAAGTCTCATTTCCATGGTTAGAGGAAGTAGTGAGTTTAGTTGAAGCTGACAAGAAAATGTTGATTGCTTGAATCACTTAATTATTAAGATTTACTATAATGGTTTCCATTGGTAATATATGCTTTATTTTGTAACAATAATGTGTTTTCATATAAACTATTTATTATAATTTTTATGGTTGCACTTGTGTTTCAAGAAGGAAACTAGCAATCCAAATTTGGTAAATTGGACTATGATAGTGCGATGTTTTGGAAATATTACTCTACTAATATGCAATGCATAGATAGTAGAGGTGAAGTTTTGTATTGTGAAGGCTTCTATAGAAAAATATCAAGAAGGATGCTGAATTTTAGAATATTTGTATTCATACAGAAAATTGAAAAGATCTAGAAAATGAAAATCAAGAATTTAGATAGTTTATGTAAAATGATGTAGGTTTCTAGCTATAGCATCTCAATTGATATGATAAGTGTATCTATTTGTAAACTCTCAAGCTCTAAAGAAGAGAGTTATAATTTTTCAAGGGTGGGGACCCGAGTACAACCCCTTATTATCCATACAAAAAAAATGCATCAAAGAAGATATTGTGGACCTTTTAGATATTCCTTATGTAAGAAGGATATAAAAACATCAGATCATTTACTTCTTCATTATTCCTTTGATTACATCTTTTGTTGTAGTTTTTCAAAAAATAAGAGTATATTAGGTAACTCCTTCAACATTGAAAGAGTTGATGATATATTGGATTACTCATCTCAAAAATCATTATGCATCATATAGAGGATTGGTCCTATCAATATTTGTTGAAATTTATAGCTTAATAGGATTCGATGATAGAATATTTTAAAACAAGTCTTAAAATCATGTCCAAGTTTGAAATCATATTATTGCCTTTGTTGCATAATGTTTATAAGCATGGTGGTTGTCATGGGAAGTCTTAAGTATGGAAAATAGGTGTTAACCTCTTGGTTGTAGGATTTGGACACACGTGTAAGAGTCATATGTGATAATGGAGTTAACACAAAGGATATGCATTGCTTTTTGGTAAAATGACAATGTCTAAAAGTTGGGTTCATCAAAATGAATTTTGACAATGCTTTTAAAAAAATCTAAGAAAAACTAGTGGACGTAGTGTTTTTAAGATTGATAAAGATAAAATTCTCCTCACTTACCCGAAATCTTATAGAACTTCAACTAAAAACTATGTAGAGGCTACAATACTTCTTATAGGTATCAAGAGTGCCATTGAAAAGGGATGGAAATATATTTCAATTAATAGAGATTCACAAATTATTATTAATGTCATCAAGAAAAATAGATGTGGGGATTGGATAAAAATTGCATCATTTTTCATGTCCATCAACTATTCTTATAGGCAATATCTTGGAAATTTTAGTACATATTTAAAAAATAAAATATGGTAGCAAATAATGTAGCTAATTGTAGGGTTGATCTTCTATTGATCAAAGTAAAATTGTAAAAGGCAGTTGGTCGAGGGAGATTTTCTCTTAATAAAAAGGATATCGGTGATGTAACTCGGGTTCAATCCCCATGGTGGATGTGTATAAGAAGTATTACTCAAAATATATATATATATATATATCTTTCATATAAAAATAGATGAAAGACATCTTTAATATTAAAAAAAAGGCTAAAAATAATTTAATTGATCCAACAATAAATATAATAATTTTCATATAAAATATAGACAAAGAATATCTTTAATAATAAAAAAATGCTAAAAATAATTTTTTTTTTTTTTGGAGAACAAGGGATTGTACTCAAGTCCCCTACTCTTGACAAATCACAACTCTCTCCTTTAGAGCTTGAAATTTTATAAACATATTCAATTCTCATCTTAATTGAGTTGTTATAGCTAAATATCTACATCATTTTCATACAAAGTTTGAATTCTTTATTATCATTTTTTGGATCTTCTTCATGTGTGAATACAATATTCTATTTTTTAAATAAATTATATGTGGCTTCTATTGGGGCCCACTCCCATCAAAACATCAAAATATTACATTTGTCGCAACATACCTTTTATTACAAAATTTTCCTTTCTTTTTTCTCTTAAATATATTCTTCAACTTTATCGAAGTGCTATGTTTTCACAATTAGCTCATCGACATCATTTTGATTAAGAGAAAATCTAACTTGATAAATTACCTTCTAAAATTTGAATTTCACCAGGATGAAGATCAACACCGCAATTCACTAATTTATCTCCTACCCGATTTCTTTTATAAATATGCTCACACTTCCAAGAAATTACCTCTAGTAATGAATGATGAACATCAACAATAATATTTATTTTTATCTAGTCTCCACATCCATTTTTGTTAATAGAATTGATGATAATTTGTGAGTCCCTCCTCTATTGAAATATATTTCCATCCTTTTTCTTCTACAATTTTAATCCTTATAAGAAGTGTCGTAGCCTCTACATAGTCATTAGTTGAAGTTCTATATGATTTTGAATAGGTGAGGAGAATATTGCCTTCACTATTTCTAAAAACACCACTCCACTATATTTTCCTATATTTCCTTTAGATTCACCATCAAAATTTATTTTGATAAACCCAATTTTTGAACATTTCCATTTTACCATAGATTGAAGTAGATCCTACAAATATTCTAGAAATCAACATCCTTCTTCTTGACACTTTTTGCAGCAACCTTCACAATACCAAAACTCTACCTCTACTATTTATGCATTGCATCTTAGCAGATTAATATTTCTAAAACTTTGCATTATCATAGTTTGCTTTACTAGATCTAGATTGTTGGTTTCCTTTCAGAAGCATGAGTGCAACCACAAGAATTGTAATAAGTAGTTTATATTAAAACACATTAATGTTGAGTAGTTGCTTGTGATTATAACAAAATCAATGATTTTTGGGATCAAAGCTAGGGTTTAACACAGTAATGACAGGAGTATGGGCTGATTGAGATGGACTGGAGGAATGTTGAGATGGTGTCGGGCCCGTCACGAAGCGTGCATGCTAGTGATGTTTTTTCATTTAAAAATGATTAGAAGGAACGATATTTTCCAATGCATGTCAGGAATTCTTTGTTAAAGAACAATGGATGTTTGGAATGATGTGAAGCCATGTCGGTTCTAGTGGTTCAACTAGACTCGATGGCAGAAGATGTGGAGTATTTAACCAAGCATGCACTTATTGGTAAATTTATGGGCATCCGAATTTCTCTTCCCTTTATGGAGGCTTGGGTTAGGAAGACTTGGAACCCTGATGGTGATATGGAGGTGATGTTGAGTGCGAATAACTATTTTATGGTGGTTTATATTGTATTGCGAATCGTAACAAAGTGTTTTAAGGGGTATCTAATTCTGTAACCAAGTTGGACTCTTTCTTAAACCTTGGTATGTGGGTTTCAACCCGTCAAAGGAGCGACTGTCGCGGGTTCCAGTGTGGGTTTGGCTCCCGTGGCTCCCATTGGAATTTTGGAGAAACGACATCTTGCATATAATTGCTCTTCTTTTTGGGAAGCTGATTGGACCATCACAATAGATGATGGAGAAAAATGTAATTTTTGTTACCTGTATTTGTGTCGTCAAAATTGATTTAAACAATTATATTCCAAATTCTATTGAAATACAGTTTGGATCGTCTACATGGGTTCAACAACTTGACTATGAAGTTATTCCATTTTATTGTTGAATATGTCATGAATACGACCACCTGCAAAGAAAATATCCTAAGTTTATCCCACTCGTGGCTTCAAATCCTAGGCCCTCTCGATCTGCACAAAATATGGATAAAGAAAAAGCCCCGATAAAGGAAGGGAATCGGGATAAGGAAGGCTTTGTTCCTGTAAAACCCTTAAATAGAGGAAGAAGGGTAAAAAGAGCCCTTAAGGATAGCCAACCAGATGCTCTGCTCAACCGTTTTGAGATACTAGATGATCTTGATCAGTGCATAGAGTTACCTGAAACGTCGCTACCTAATACAAATATAATAGGGTTGAATCAAATGTCTCTTCTTGAGATGGAACCTAAGGAATAAGATCTAGTGGGTTTAAATGAAGAACAAATGGCTTTGGCTCTGAGTGCAGGTGATATGGTTGGATCTAGCCCTAAAAGGAAAAATATTTTGGAAAGTAGCACAAATATAGTTGCACTTTCTCCTACTCAGGCACTGATGTAGTCATCCTTGGACTGCAAAAATCCTACGATATTGGGATTGCAGTAGAAAATAATTAAAAAAGGTGCTTCGGATAAGAATATGAAGGTGGGTAGAAATAAAGACCAGGATAAAATTAAGTTAATGGGGAAGACTTCGGTGGAGTCAGGCTAGGTGAGAACATTGGACTCACATTTTTCTAACCCCCATAAATGATTATCCTCTCATGGAATGTAAGGGAGTTGAACATCCCCAAACAAAAAGTTGTTCGTGATTTGATTCGTGTACATTCTTCGAATGTGGTGTTTATTTAGGAGACTAAAGTGGCTACTAATAGTATGTTTAATATTACTCCCAAGTTGTGGAGAAGGGGTCAATGCCAATGTATTGGTGCATGTGGAATTGCTTGTTTATTGGATCCGATTAAGATCTCTTCTCTTACTTGGATTTCTAATAGATGTTCTATTTTGATGATCGGGCATGATAATGAATATGGTGAAACCATTCTACTTACAAATGTGTATGCTCCTATTGATTACAGTGGTAAAGTAAATTTTTGGGAGCACATTGGCTTTGTGAGAAGTTTGGCTCCCCTGTACCCATGGATTTTGGTCAATCACTTGTTTGGAGGAGAAACGCAATGGAGTTGATTGTCTCGAGCCTTTTTCTTCTGTCTTCGGTGCTCATATCTAGGGTCCTGAACTTGGTTGACATCAATCCGGATAATGGGATATTTACCTAGCACAATAGAATATGTGGGGAAGAGTCCATATTAGAGAGACTGGATAGGTTTATGATCTCTAGTTTTTGGATTGGTAATAATAGAAGCTCTAGTTCTATGATTTTGGAGGGTAGGGGATCTGATCATTAGCCTATTAAACTCTCTGCTCTTGAGTTAGGGCTAAAGAAAAATTATTCCTTTAAGTTTTAACTTATGTGGCTTCGAGATCCTAATATTCATGATTTTATGTGAGGCTGGTCGACCAATGGTAAACCTTCTCATGACACCGCTATGTATTCCTTTATGAAACAACTATAATTTGTTAAGCATAGATTGAAGAGGTGAATAGTCTAAATTTTGGGAACCTTTCCTTCGCTAAGTTGGTGGCTCTTAAGAAGGTGGAAGAAGCTTCAAGGAAGACTAGAGATCATGGACTCATGGAGGAGCTTATCTTTGAGGAATCCGAGGTTACAAAAGAACTTGCTGAATGGGAGCTGAGGGAAGAATTTTTTTGAAAACAAAAAGCTCGAGTGGATTGGCTTAAGGAAGGGGATAGGAACACAAGATTTTATTTTTTAACTCAATTAAGGCTCGCCTTAATGGTAACCTAATTTCCTCTCTTGTGAATTCTCAGGGTGTCCTTCTCTCTTCTTTCAGGGAGATTTCAGAAGAGACTAGGAGGTATTTTCCTCTCTCTTCAAGGAGGAATCCCTCTCAGAATATGAGGATGAAAAGCTTATTCTAAACTGTATTCCCTCGATTGTTTCTAGAGATATGAATGAGCATTTGATGGGCCCAATTTCCATTGTGGAGTTAGAAAATATTGTATTCAAAATAAAAAAAGGGAAAGCCTTGAGCCTGGATGGATTCTCGATTGAGTTTTAAAAGGAGTTTTGGGAGCTAATAAAATTTATTCTTATAGAGGTGGTCCATGAGTCCCAAAAGAACAAACAAATGCTAAGGACCATAAATACTACCTTTTTTGTGCTTATTCCCCAAAAAGGGGAGCAAATTCCCTAGATATGTTCAGGTCTATTGCTCTCTATAATATTGTGTAGAAGATCATTACAAAAATTATTGCTGAGAGGCTAAAGATATGGTTGAGAAAAATCATCTATGAGGAGCAAGGTGGGTATGTTGCTGGCTGGTAAATCTTAGATGGGGTTGTTATTGCTATAGAAGCTAATCACTCGATGGAAACTTCTAAGGAGAAATATATGTTCATTAAGTTAGACATGGCCAAAGCCTATGATCGGGTCAAATGGTCCTTTCTTCATATAGTTCTTGCTACTTTTGGATTTGAGGAGGAATAGACTAGATGGGTGATGAGTTGTGTTTTTTCTTCCTCATTCTCTGTTCTTGTTAATGAGTTGTCAGAGTTGTTTAAGGCCTCGAGGATATTGGGGCAAGGAGATCTTCTATATCCTTATTTGTTTATCATTATAGCAGAAGGGTTGGGAAGACTTCTCAAGTCTTAGGTTAGGCATGGTCTCATTCAGGGTTGGAAGTGGGATAGTAGTTCACCGCCTCTTTCCCACCTTCAATTTGTTGATGATACAACTTTGTTGGGAGTTGCCACTACCAGGGAAGTTGGCAACATTAGACGATCTCTTGACATATATCTTGGTGCTTTTGGATAGTTGATTAATGAGGACAAGTCTTCTATTTTCTTCTTCAATACCCCTCCTCTTATTCAATCCAGAATTGCTAGAATCTAAGATTTCAGGTCGAGACTCCCCCCTTCATTTATCTTGGTATTCAAATTTCATCTCATCCTCTGCCTAGATCTTCTAGGTAGTCTAGGATTGATAAGTTTAGAGGGAATGTGAATCACTGGACCGAAAAATGGCTCTCCTTTGCGGGTAGAGTGTTGCTTTTAAAATATGTTGTTCAAGCTTTACCCATTTACAGGTGTTTTGTGCAAACAACTCCCTCTCATTTTATCAAGGACATGGATGCTTTGTCAAGATAATTTTTGTGGTTTAGAAAAATTGCTCAATCTAAATGGAGTTTGGTTAGGTGGAATTCTTTTTGTAGGCCGGTTAAAGAGGGAGGCCTTGGGTTATGACAGGTGGCTCTTTCTGGGTAGGATTTGGCTGTGAAACTCTACTGGATATGGTGTACTTCTCAAGATCATATTTGGACTAAAATATTATCTTGTATGTACTTAAGAGGTATTTCTTAGACTAAGATCCCTAGAGTCAACTTAGTTGGGAAAGGTTCGATTATTTGGGACGCTCTGAAAAGAGGGGCTATTTTAATTAAGCAGGGTTTGTTATGGATTTGCAATCGGGGATTAGATGCTCTTTTTTGGGAGGATTCTTGGGATGGCCACCCTCCTATATTGACTCAACATCCCAAATTACGTTCCTTAAGTGTTTGCTTCTTAGAAGCGGGTTGGTATCGTGTGGAGGACTTTAAAAGAATCTAAAATTTTGGTAATCTAGATATGTACAAGTGGAAATATCTGCAAGAATGGCCCCACAGGGGATTGACCAAGGATAGAGATGTGCTTGCTCTTATTCTTGTGGGAAGGCCCTGCTCTTTGTTGAGGAGTAAAGACATTTTAGATTGGAACTCTGATCCCAAGAGAACCTACCCTGTAGCCTATGGTTATCAGGTTCTTGATATGCAAAAGTTTAGGAGCCTCCCTATCACATGGTGTAAAAATGTGTGGAACAAATTTGTTTGACCTGAATGTAACTTATTTCTTTGGTTGGTCGCTCATAATAAATGTCTCACTTGGGATAACGTGAGGAAGATGGGAATTCAAGGTCCCTTTTGTGTCCTTTGTGGTAATAATGAGGATGACTCTTCTCATTTATTTTTCCAATGCTCCTTTGCCAGAGATATTTGGCACCGTTGGTGGAGTGCATGGAACTATCCTTGTTTTCGTGTGCTCTCCCTGGTGGATTTTTGGAGCAGTTTGGGCAGACCTCCGACCAATGCCCCCTTCCTCTAGGTGGCTTGGAATTTAGGCCCTTCTTGCATCATTTGGCAGATTTGGCTCGAACGAAACTGTTGCATATTTCAAGGTAGATATTTGGTTGTTCTATAGATTTGGCAAAGGATCTTGTGTATGGTTCAGGAAACTATCCATATCAAATGTGATGTGGATCCTCTTTTGGACTCTAGGGAGGAGAAGGTACGATAAACCCTTGGTATCTTTGGGGCTGGTGTGGACTCTTCTCACCCTAGCAAGGTTCCCCAACTCAACAAGAAAGTTTGAAGAGATGGTAGGCGGAGGCCGCCCCGTGGAGGAGTTTTAAAAATTAATACTGATGGGTTGTCTAAGGGTAATCCTGGACATGCTAGAATTGGCGGTGTTGGGAGAGACTCTGCTGGTAATTTTATGGAATCTCTTACGATTCTCGAGGACTTGTAGAGGGGGTTTTATCTTGGTTGGTGCAAGAGCATCTGCGAGTTTGACTCTCAAATTTTGGTTAATCTTTGAAACAACAAAAGGTTGGAGGATGTTAATTGGTAGTTGGTCTCTGTGGCCATTCAGATTCTCAAAATTAGTGAAGAGTTCAAATTTATCTCCTTTGTGCACATACCAAGGGAATGGAATGGGGTTGCTGATTATTTGGCCAAAAGGGCTTTTGAGCTTTCGGGTCCTTGGATTATGGATAACTGGGAGAGTCTCCCAGCTAGGGACTCTCAGCGCCTCTGGGAGTTGATCCATAAGGATGTCCAGACTTAATGTGGTTTGTTCTTGTTGTTTTCTTAGGGTTTCGACCATGTCTAGTGGTTTTAGCTTATTTTGTTGTTTATTTGAGTCATGGTTGGGGGCTTCATTGTACTCTGTAATATTGTCTTCTTATCAATAAATTTTTACCCCTTTATTTAAAAAAACACATTAATGTTATAAATAAAGTAAATATTACCAATGGAAAACATGAAAGTAAATCTTAATCATTATTTGATTCAAGGTGGTCAACATTTTATTGTCAACTTCAGCTAAACTTACTACTTCCTCTAACCATGGAAAAAATAATTTAACTTCACAATCCTCAATTAAAACCACTCTATTGGCTAGCCTATTTCCACATTTATTTCCTTACCTTAATGTATGTGTAAAATTGATTTCTTTGAACTCTGTAGCAGTCTTGTATTTTCACAATTATCTCTTATATATTCCATAGAGGCTTTGTTTTCCTCAAAATTGTATTTATTACTATTAGTGAATCACCTTCCATCCATACTTTGTTCCATTTCATTTGTCTGCATATTATTAACCCTTCCAAAGCCACCCAAGCTTCAACTTTATCATTTGTCTTAAATCTAATATTGAAAGTGTAATGAGACAAATTCTCTTCCCTATTATTTCTAATTATTTCTCCTCCTCCTAGTCTTGGTTTTCCTTCAGATGCTCCATCAAAATTCAATTTGACCAACTCCATTTATGGTGGTTTTCACTTTATATTATTTGCCTTCTTTTTGTTTCTCCTAGACCCAACATCATAATTCAATTTGATGACTTGACTCCATTTATCAAGGCTCTCTAAATTAATATTAGGGATTAGGTGAGTTAATAGGGCCAGTTTAACCTCCTTTATGAATAAACAAATCTTTATTTCATTACCTATAAACCACTTTCCTCTCATTTAAATAATTTTCTAATACTTTCCAGCCATATAATCCAAAGTATTGTATATTTTGATATATGTGAAGCCTCACTTTTAAAAGTGCTTTGCCATTGCTTTAACCATTCTTCAATTTTACCATTCAACACTATGCATTTACCAAACATATTAAGAATCCATTACCAAGGTTTAAGACTATTGAGGAGTGTCCTAAGAGATGGTCTATACTCTCCTCGTCCTTTTTACATAGAACACATTGTGAGGGCCATGAAAACCCCTTTTCATAAGGTTTTCCCAAGATAATATTCTTCTGTATGACCTACTAGCCAAACAAACATATTAACTTTAGGAATGCTCAGGCTATCCTAAACATCTCTATATTTTTGTGGTATTTCTATTTTGTTGGTGCTTTACATTATATCCTCTTCTTCTTGTGTATTTTTCTACGTTATTTAACTTTGAAATCAACTTATCCTCAACTTCCCTTGAATAATCGTTGTTGTTAATCTTTTTGTTCAACTACCTTTGGAAGAATCATTATCGGTATCTTTATACTCAACTACCTCCTAACATCAATATCTTGTATACTTGTTAAAAAAATCTTCTTTTCATTTGTATCTTCCTTCCTGTACATAATATTTGAAACCTTATCATCATATTTGTCTTGAAATAATTTCATCCATAATTTCAAAATTGAATCTAAATTAAATATTTTTATCACATAATTTAATTAATCTAAAAATTAATATTTGAAACCCTATCACCATATTTGTCTTGGAATAGTTTTATCCATAATTTCAAAATTGAATCTAAATTAAATATTTTTATCATATAATTTAATTAATTTAAAAATTAATATAAGATGTTTATTATTTGATAATTGTTTTTAAGATTTGGTTAGTGTAATAAACCCCTACGACCAATGCAGAGCAGTCTCCTCCCAACCATGACCCCTCGTAAAACCGATAGCTATGCTTATTTATAGAGAATTTAACACACAACCACCACACACCCTACCCCTCACACACTTGTCCACGCCAACGATTTGAACCTTGGACCTCCTAAAGAAAAGCCAAAACCCATACCCTTGCGTTGTCCCCCTAACAAAATATGAACAAGTAAAATAACCACACAAACCACACTTAACTTTTTTTATTGGAACCAACAATTATATTCAATAAAAATAAAAAAGGTTACAATAAAAAAGTCTATTAAAATATCAACAATCAAATCCAACATATTAATTTTTTTTTTTTTTTCTTTTTTAACATAGTAGCAAGCTATTTGGAATAGGGAAGGGAGAAGGGTAAATTACAATATTGAGCTATTTGGAATAGGGAAGGGAGAAGGGTAAATTACAATATTGTATTTGATATGTTATTTATTTATTTTTATTTAAAGAGGTTGAAAAGCGGGGCATATAGGGACCATCCTTCCAGTAAATTGAACTTGAGTTTCGATTAAAAGAGCCCAATAACTTTTATCATTGTAATGTTGTTGTGAGAATATTGTATTCTATATGATATGTTATTATTATTATTTTTTAATTGTTTATATTGAAGCAGGTTTATCGTTTCATCCTATATCATCAATTTTTTTTTTTTTTTAAACGGCAACTTCTTTTAACCCTATCTTTGCCTCGATAAACATTAATTGGAACATTCTCACATGTAGCGAGGATCTTAAAGGAAACTTCCCCTACCATTACATTCTTAGACGGACCTAAAAGCTCATTCAATTTGGATTTAATTATCGTCTCTTTTAGGGTTTCTAGTAACCTAGGGTTTTGATTTAAAAAACCAGGTTTTTTCCATCAAAGGGGCTGAGGGAGGAGGAGTGAGCGCGCGCACAGAGAAGCAGAGACAGGGAAGAGAAGAGGAGCCAGCCGGCAAAAATGGTGGAGAAGGGTAAGAGCCGCAGGGAAGAGGTGGTCACAAGGGAGTACACCATTAATCTGCACAAGCGCCTTCATGGCTGGTACATTTTCTTTACCCGTTTTATGAACGAAGACAGTCAAATAATAGATTTCACATTATACATCGGACTTGTTAAAAAGTAAATTTCAGATATTTCTTGAATGAAAAATTGGCACGATCCATTTTTCTCTTTTTCTTGTTTTTGGATTCTTTTCCGTGGGTTTATTAGGGTTTTATATGCAGCACTTTTAAGAAAATGGCTCCAAAGGCCGTAAAGGAGATCCGGAAGTTTGCCCAGAAGGCCATGGGTACCACCGACGTGAGGGTTGATGTGAAGTTGAACAAGGCTGTGTGGAGCAGAGGCATCCGGAGCGTGCCCAGAAGGATTAGGGTTTGAATCTCCAGAAAGCGAAATCTTGAAGAGGATGCCAAGGAGGAACTCTATTCGCTCGTCACTGTTGCCGATGTGCCCCCCGAGGGACTCAGCGGTTTGGGTACTAAGGTTATTGAGGAGGAAGACTGATAATTGATTTTATCTTTGATGAGAAACTTGTATTTTCTCTAGTTTTTAGGGGCATTCGAGACTGTTGCTTCGGAATATTCAGAAATGAAGAGGGTTTATTTGTTAAATTTTGATTTTTGCAATGTTTAGCTGATTTGATTCGTGAATGCCATGTTCCTTTCTGGCCATTTATATAAATTTGTCTTGTTTTCTTCAGGAGTATTTCTGCCTCCCCTGATCACATCAGTGGTTGGAAACTAGCTATATTATCTGTACTGGTGGTTGGTTGATTTGTCCATGTAGAAAACCATAGGTATTATTAATTGCATTACAGGTTTTCCTTATATGTTAGAATGGATTTGGATTGTAAAAGAAATTTAACTATACATCAGAGGAGCATCATCCTCCAGAAGAACATATTTAATCCCACCTTTCTAACATTAAATTTTTTGATGAGGTCATAGTTCAGATTATATTGTTGTATATTCAATTAGTAGATTTTAACTTTAATGAAACCATAGTTCATATAGTTCAGTTACTAACTTTCATGAAGCCATAGTTCATATAGTTCAGTTACTAACTTTCATGAAGCCATAGTTTCATATTAGATTGATATGGTTATTTATTCTGGCTTCATAGTTCATATTAGACTAATATAGTTCATATTAGATTGATATTGTTATTTATTCAATTCGTTGGAGCATGGGGTATTTGAA
The DNA here is from genome assembly GCA_028583015.1 of Wollemia nobilis. NCBI lineage: Eukaryota > Viridiplantae > Streptophyta > Pinopsida > Araucariales > Araucariaceae > Wollemia > Wollemia nobilis. Next base: position 2,548,498 of record JAQPPZ010000755.1, on the reverse strand, counting down.
CATTGAACATAACTTCCATGAGGCTATAATTCATGTTAGATTGATATTGTTGGAGCATGGTGTATTTGAACCTTGAACAATGGTGTATTTGAACCGTCAACATAACTTCCAGGAGGCTATAATTGATATTGTTGATTATTCATTTTGTTGGAGCATGATGTATTTGAACCTTGAATCGTATCTTTGTTTATTTTATTTAGAATTCCAAAGTCTTTTGCCTTGAGGCTATGCATTATAAAGCCTTTGTTTATTCCAAAGCCTTTACTGTCAGAATATGCATTCTAAAGCCTTAACTTAAAGTGTTCTTTATAACTTCTATTTAGAATGCATTCTAAAGCCTTAACTTAAAGTGTTCTTTATAACTTCTATTTAGAATGCATTCTAAAGCCTTAAGGAACTTCATGTACACCATAAACCCAACTTAAGTGTTCTTTATAACTTCTATTTAGAATCCATGCACGCCATAAACCCAACTTAAGTGTTCTTTATTACACTATAATTAAGTGTTTTTTTATAACTTTTATTTAGAATTCCAAAGTCCCTACTATCAGACTAAGACTACTTATTATGTACACCATAAACCCAACTTGAGCGTTCTTTAACCCGGTGTACATCATAAATCCAACTTGAGTGTTTTTTATTTTGCTTGTTTCTTTATCAGAAAACTACATTAAATTGCATGAACAGAACACCGTTGTGAATTTATGTCAATTATCCAACTCAATGAGCAGTGTTAGGGAAGATGGGAGCTGAAGCACTTTTAAAATCTTTGTTGGGCCCTTTCTTTGGGTTCTATTTTGGGCAAAATACTTGCAGGGTATGTTCTGAGATTGCAATGATTCAAGGGGCGGGGATGTTCTTTCAGTCCTGTTGGATTAAGCGAGTGAGAAGCCTTATCCAGCAGGGGAACGAGAAGCTGAGGGTATTATAGGATGATGCAAAGATGCGCTTTGAAATCCAAGGTGGTTGAAACATTTACGACATACATTCCTCTCTAAGGGGAAAAGTGGATTGAGTATGTAAAAGGTCGTTCCTCTCTAAGGGGAAAAGTGGATTGAGTATGTAGAAGGTCGATGATCTACCTTACATCCATTCTTTTAAATGGAGTGAGTTGCCCCACATTTGTGAGGTTTTAGTAACCCGATGGGATGGGGTTTTGCCAGAGTTGAAATTGTCACACATTTGTGGGGTTATAAGGACAATAGTGAGTGGCCCATTTGTGAGTTCATAGAGTTGAAATTGTCACACGTTTGTGGGTTATAGTGACAACAACTAGAGTTGAAATTGTCACACATTTGTGAGGTTATAGTAGCAGCTCTAGCCTCCTTATAGTAATCCATGGGATGGGGTTACAGTGACAACAGCCAAAATTGAAATTGTGAGGTTATAGTAGCAGCTCTAACCCCACAGTTGAAATTGTGAGGTTATAATAGCAGCTCTAACCTCACATTTGTGAGGTTGTAACGACCCATTGACCCATTCCCAATGGCAACAGCCAGAGTTGAAATTGTTACATTGAAATAGTTGAAATTGTTACATTGAAATTGTCACAAATTTGTGGGTTATAATGACAACAACCAGAGTTGAAATTGTCACAAATAGTAAATAGTAGCAGCTTAAATAGTAAATAGTAGCAGCTTTGTGAAGTTATAGTAGCAGCGTTGGATGTAGTTATTAATATTTTAGATGCAACACATCTCTAAATAGGATTAGACTCATACCTCGAGAATGAGCATTAGTCACACATTTATGAAGAGTGGGTGGGGCTATGGCAGTATAAGAGGGGTTATAATGCCTCTTATAATGATAACACCAGAGTTGAAGTTACACGTTTTGAGGTTATAATATCAGCATTGGACGCGGTTATTAATATTTTAGATGTAAAACATCGATTGACACTTGACACCCTTTCTTTTAAGGGAGTGAGCAATCGTCTTACATTTATTGAGGTTACAGTAGCCATCAGAGTTAAAGGTGTTACACATTTATCAGGTTATAGTGATAACATCAACATTTATTAGGTTATAATGATAACATTGGGTGAAGTTATTAATATTTTAAATGTATTTATTAGATTATAATGACACATTGGATGAAGTTATTAATATTTTAAATGTTTACCAGTTATTAATATTTTAAATGTTTACCAGTGACAGCATTGGGTGGGCTTATTAATATTTTAGATTTAGATGTGTAACACATCTCTAAATAGGATTGACAAATTAAGCTTTTGAATGTCCAGCTTGGTTATTGTAGTGAGTTATTTAGCTTAGGGACAAGCTAGGAAGATATTTGCTTTTCTCTAAAGAAATTTAGATAGTAAAGCTTTTCATGAAGTGTCTCTCAATAAGTTTATTCTAACAACTTTGATTAGCTTTGCACATAAGATTCAAATTAATCCGAGTTTATATTTTGTCATGCTGTCACCTTGTATTCAAGGTTTAGCTTAACTTTTTGATTGCATGGTTCAATATTTATTCTAGTCGTAATGATCCGAACTCAAAATTTAGCTTACCTTTTTGTTTGCTTGGTTCAATATTTATTCTAATCGTAATGATCCGAACGCTTATCTTGGCTCAGGTTGTTTAACTTGTTTTCTTTACGTGGAGTGATGATTTTGAGGTTGATATTGAACTTGTAATCAATGTAAGTCGTATGAAATGATTAAAGCATGGAGTATTGAAATTTTTGTAATATGTTTGGTCCTGTTAAAAGTGCGTAAGTTAGGTAACACTACTTTGAGGTTAAGCTTCCTAGAACTTCGTATAGGTTGTTTAAATTTGAACTTGTCCTTCTTAATACAGTTTAATATTGATCTTAGGTTTTAGGTTTTTGGGTTTTTTTTTAGCACTACCGAGAGGCGTTTTTATAATGGTAGAGGGTGGAGGCAAAGAGGTCATATATGTCACGTCGTAAATAATTTTTTAATTAAAAAAATCGACATTAACAAAAACATCTAAAATATTTTAACTAAAACAGCCGTGTTTAATAAACTAGCTTAGATATAAAGGATATTTATCTAAAAATGCCAAGAGATATTTTTTTTTTATTAAAAAATCGATAGTAACAAAAACATTTAAAATATTTAAACTAAAACAGTTGACTAATCAACTGTTGCAAATATTTAAAATATTTTAATTAAAATAGCAGACTAACCAATTGTTGCAACTGTTTAATAAACTACCTTAGATATAAAAGATATTTATCTAAAAATGCATATTTAAAATATTTTAATTAAAATAGCAGACTAACCAATTGTTGCAACTGTTTAATAAACTACCTTAGATATAAAAGATATTTATCTAAAAATGCCGAGAATTATCAATCCTGAGGCGCTTATCTTAAAGATCACACCCTCAAGAAATGAGATAAACGCCTCGAGATTGATAACTTTTGGTGTTTTTTTAGATATGTATCTTTTATATCTAAGCTGTTAACTTTTCAGTCATACATCATCTACATTGACCCATTTTAATGGAGGAAGGCAGGCTTGATATGTTCTTAAATTTTATTTAGAAACCTAAATGCGAGCTTATTAAGTTTTTAAACTTTAATATGATTCTACATCGTTATTATTAGATTGGATATTGGTTTGGATACAAGGAATATGTAAGATTAATTATGCAGTCGTAGAAGTTCATCATACTGCAAGTGAAACCAACAAGTTAGACAGATATAATAAGAAATCCTTGAACACGAAAGAATATAAATTAGTACAAAATATTTTATAGGGTTTGCTTAGAAACCAATATCTCCACTAAAGGGGAAAAAAAATCTACAAAGAATGAGTAAAATGAGGCGTGGATGGAAGTATAAATACTATCTAATAACAATTCAAATAATTGTTAAATTAATGTTTTTATACTCATGGTAATGTTGATCTTAATAAGGTTAAATATTGAATGTAAGGTTTTGAATTCCTTTGTAGCACATAACTTTTATTATCCAAATGATCACAGTAGTAATCATCTACATTGGTTAATTTTATTGTAGGATATTGATTATAAGGTTTTGAATTCCTTTGTAGCACACAACTTCTATTATTTAAATGATCACAATAGTAATCATCCACATTGGTCAATTTTATCTTAGGATATTGATCTTAAGGTTTTGAATTCCTTTGGAGCACATACTTTTTATTATTCAAATGATCACACACTAGTAATCATTTACATTGATCAATTTTATTGTAGGAAAGTATGAGATATTTAGAAACCTAAAATTGAGTTTATGAAGTTTAACTTTAATATGAATCACATTATTATTAGATTGGATATAATGAATATTTAAGATTAATTATATATTTTTTTGCTTGATAAAAAGAGGTTGTACTCGTGTCCCCAACCTTTAACAAATTACATCTCTCTTCTTTAGAGCTTGAGAGTTTACAAATAGATACACTTTTCATCTCAATTGATGCTATAGTTGAAAACCTACATCATTTTACATAAAATGTCTAAATTCTTTATTTTTTTAGATCTTTTCAAATCTTTGTATGAATACAATTACTCCAAAATTTAACATTTTTCTTGACATTTTCCTATAACAACCTTCATAATGCCAAAACTTCACCTCTACTATCTATGTCTTGCATCTTAGTAGAGTAATATTTTCAAAACATCGCACTAACATAGTTTGCTTTACCAAATCTGGATTGCTAGTTTCCTTCCTGAAACACAAGTGCAACCACAAAAATTATAATAAATAGTTTAAATAAATATACATTATTGTTACAAAATAAAACAGATATTACCAATGGAAAACATTAAAGTAAATTTTAATCATTAATTGATTTAGGCAATCAACAATTTTTGTCAGCTTCAACTAAATTTTCTACTTCCTCTAACTATAGAAAGGAAATGTTAACTTCACAATCTTCAATCAAAACCCCTCTATTGGCTTAGCTTATTTGCACATTGATTTTCTTCCCTTAATATATGTGTAAATCTGATTTCTTCAAACTCTTTAGGAAGATCTTGAATTTCCACAATTATCTCTTGAATTTTTTCTCTAGTTCCCACCACCCATCCTAAACCTTTAATCATAAGATCAATAGATTTTTTTAAACCATTCCAAAGAGCAGAACCATTTGGAAGAGAGAATGCAGTAAATATTAAACTTGGGTCATTGGGATCAACATACTTAGAAGAATTCTTGCCCATTGTCTTTGATTCTCTTTGTACAATCTCCAAATAACTTTTCCCTTAAGAGCTAAGTTTGCATCTATAAGAGCTCTTAAACCAAGACCTCCCCTAGTTTTGTCATCACACAACTTGCTTCATTTCACCAAAGAAATTTTCCTTTTATCATGTAAACCTGACCATAAAAAGGATCGCATAATAAAGATCAAACTTTTAACTACACTCTTCCTCATAAAAATGATCGTATAATAAAGATCAAAATTTTAACTACACTCTTCCTGCTAATGATAACCATCTACCTTTCCAAGTTGGAAGTTTATTTTGAACTTCACTAATAACAAGATTCCATAAATCTATCATCATTCTCCCCTCAAATAAAGGCATCCCTAGTTATGTTGTTGGTAAATTTGCCTCCTCCATTTGAAGCAACCTATAAATTCTTGCTTTGATATTAGGAGTGTTTAGAAAGTAACTTTTGGATTTAGTCCTAGTATTTTTTTGCCCTGAAGCTCTTTCCTACTCTTTTAAAAAGTTATTCAAAGCTCTAGCCTCATTTATCCTTGCCCTTCCAAAAAGGGTTGTATCATCTACAAACTGTTGATGGGCAATGTTATCGATGTTATTACTAACCTTAAGTCCACTTATAAACCCATCTTTGTAAGCCTTCTTTAAGTTCATACTAAAAATTTTTGCCATAATGATGAACAAATAAGGAGATAGGGGATCTCCTTGTCTAAGGCCTCTTCGCTTTAAAAGATTCCGTCACTAACCCATTGACCAACACTGAATAAGAAACTGTAGAGACAAGTTTTAATCCATCTAACCCATTTCTTCCCAAAACTAAACTTATCTAAAACTACAAAAAGAAAATTCCATTTAACCCTATCATAGGCTTTACTCATATCAAGTTTTAAGATCATAGCTTTCTCTTTTCTTGAAGTTGTTGAATGTATAACTTCATGAGCTACAATGATCCCATCCAAAATTTGTCTCCCTTTCACAAAACCTCCTTTGCTCTTATGATCTAACAATGGCCTTAATCTATTCACCATCACTTTGGAAATAATTTTATAATCCATAGTACATAGGCTTATGGGTATAAAAGAATCAAACAATTCAACATCCTTTTTTGGAATTAGGGTAAGATAAGTTGTATTTATTTTATAACGAATGTATTGACTGTTCCACTGCCACCAATAAAGAATCCTTCACTATATCCCACTAATGTTTGTAAAAAGCTGCAAAGAGCCCATCTGGACCAGGGGATTTATCCTTATTAAAAGAGAGAAGAACTAAATGAACTTCTTCTAGAGTAATAGGTTCCATCAGTTTCCTATTGTCTTCATTTGTTATAACTGAAGGAACATCTTGAAGAAGTTTATCATTAAGAACTTCGGTCTCCTTTGAACCTAAAATATTGTGATAAAATGACTTGGCCTATTTTCTAATATCACTCTGATCTTCAATCCAAACCCCCTCTATTGATTTAATTCTACCAATTCTAGAAGAAGATATTTGTACTATAGCCATCCTATGAAAAAACTTTGTATTTTTATTTCCTTCTTTTAACCAAGTCTGTCTTGATTTTAATCTCCAAAATTTCTCTTCCTTACTCAAAATATTATGATATTCACTAAGCAACTCCCTTTCCTATGAGATTGTATTATTTTCATCACCTTTTTGGAATTTTGAAAGTTTATATTTTAGTTGTTCTTTCTTTCAAAAATGTTTCCAAAGGTGTTCTTGTTCCATTATTTTAGTTAGATGTCATAGCTTTAATTTGGTTTGGAAGAGCATACAACCTACCATTACCTAAAGAATTCCACGTTTGAGCTATCATATCAACAAATTGAGGATGGTCTTCCAACATCTGCTCATATTTAAAATAAGATATTTTTTTGAATTCACTAACCACCATTTTAACTCTTATTAGCCAATGATCCGAACCAATCCTTGTTAAGGTATTAATTTTAGCACAAGTTCCTTCATCTAGCCAATGATATGAGAGAATGCATCTATCTAATTTTTTTGCTATTAGGTTCTGGCCTCTCCTATTTTTGGTCCAAGTATAGTTGTCTTCTTCAAAATCAACTTCCCATAGATTGTTATTTTGAATAAAAGTTGAGAAATCTTTCATACTTTGGGTCAATTTCCTAATTCCCCAAATTTTTTCATTCAGCTTGGTAATGGCATTAAAATCTCCAATGATCATGAAATGGGTTTCTTGGTCTTTACTTCTCATAAAGGCCTCAATCCCACTCCAAACTTCTAATCTACCTGACTGAGTAGTAGGACCATACACATTGATAAGGATGAAGTGAATATCAACAAAGTAGCAAGTGACTAAAGAGGCTATCCAATGCCTAGTTCTATGAATGGTTACACAAGAGGTTCTAGAAGGATTTCAACAAGTTAGAATTACCCTTGTTGCTCCTTCAGAATCCATAGCATCCCATTCACATCTTGCCCAAACTGCTTTCATAGTTTTTAAAACTTCTTTTGTCATTTTAGTTTCCTGGATATAGAGAATATTAGGTTTATTACTTAAACATAGGTCCCTAATACACCTATGCTTTGAGGGGGCATTAACACCCCTTATATTCCATGAGATGATAATCATGTCTCATTAGGGGATTTTGACCCCTCTTGCATATTACCAATATCATTTTTTTGTTTGGTAAAGAGAAGTTCAACCAACTTAGTTTGTGTTCCTTTCTCTATGTTAGCTCTTGCTTCCTTGGATCTTGCTTGATAATTTGAGGGTTTTCCTCTTTTTGCCTTGCCTATATCAGGAGTAGGTCTTATTATTCTATTCCTCAATATTCTTTCACCATTTTTTTTCAACATATTTATCCTCTCTTGGCTCTATTATAGAATCTTTTGACTTATCCTGCTCATTTTCTGGTATTTCCTTATTAATGACATAGGTTTTAACTTCTAAAACTGTATTTTCTTTACCAATTATTTTCTCCTGAATGGTGCATGGTACTTCAAGAGAGTCTTCAAAATATGATGAAACACTTTCCTTGAATTCATCGAGAATGTTCTTCCTTAAATTAGGATCCTATCGAATAGACGGTTCCTTGCTAATATGTTGAAATTGTTGTCTTGTGTCCTCTAAGTTTTGATCTAATTTTTTTTCATAGGCTAAAGTCTCAAAAGAATTGGAATTTCTTCCAGTGTCATTTCTTATTGGTCTCCACTATTCATTTTCTTTTATTTTTCTAGATCTATTTTTTGGAAGTTGAAAATCATCTTTATCCATAACCATTTGTAAATTTCTCTTACGATTTTCTACAAATGATCCTATCAAGCTCTTCTTAGGGCATGAAATCTCAATATGCCCCACCTCATGACATCTTCTACATCTAAAATATATGTTTTCATAATATATAGTTTGGGTCCACATATTATCCCCATACTTAAGAATGATTGATTCTGGTAAAGCTTTACTTATATCAATCATGACCAATATTCGAGCATAAATAACAAAAAATCCATCCTTTGTTGTATTCAAAATATCAAGGAATTCTCCTAGAGTGTTGCCTATTGTCTTGAAGGCATCTATTTCCAAAAATTCAATGGGCAATCCAAACTTCCTAACCCATATTGGTACTAGGGATTGATTTACATTTTCAGGTGAAAAGCTTTCATACCAACGAGTAAGGAAGAGCCCTACTCTTCCCATAAACCAGGAATCCCCTTTTAGGATTCTTTCTCTTTCTTCCCTAAAACAAAAAATGGCTAGGAAGAAACCTTTGGGAAGAAATGATAGAATCACTCTTGGAGACTTCCAACTCCTATCAATCCATTTTCTCAAGGCTTAAGCCCCTGACAAATACCCATTAAATTTACCAAAAACTACCCTATCTTAGATCAGTGAGGATCTCTCTAAGGTGCGCTCACTAACCTCTATCACTAGGGATGATTATAAGGATTTACCTATAAATCAATCCATGGAAAGGAATCTAAAACTCAAAATCTAATGAAACTTATCTGAAGTTCTATAACAAATATAATATTTGATAAAAAATTTATAAAATTTTCATGCACAATTTCTAAGATAAAGAAAGGGAAAAAAGAACTTATTTGAAAAATTATTTGTCCAGATAGAATGTCTTGCCTTGCTGAAGTCCTAGCCCTTCATTGCTCTTCCCATTGTTTGAACCCTAGTTGGCAAATATTTGCAATTTTGTTTTTCGCGACTTGAAAAATTATCACTGCCCGTGTTTCGAATGGTTGACTTCACAGGGTTTTACGTCCCTCAATATTGCTTGAATTTTTGTATATGACCACTCATTTTAAAGCTATTCAAATTTTGCACAAGTTGGTCCAAGAATCAACTGAATCGGATAACTTTTTGTGAAGATATGGCTCCTAAAAGATGAGATGTTTTTCAGGAAAAAAAACCCTAATCCTTCACACTTTGCAATTTTATTTTTTGTGATTTGAAAAATCGTCACTGCCCTTGTTTCGAATGGTTGACTTCACAAGGTCATATCTCCCTCAATATTGCTCGGAGTTTTGCATGACCACTCATTTTGAAGCTGTTCAAATTCTGCACAAGTTGGTTCAAGAATCAGCTGAATCGAATAAGATTAATTATATAAGTGTCGAAATTCATAATACTTAAAAAGAAAGTAACAAAATCAACATATTAGATAGATATGATAGGAAATACTTAAACAAAACAAATATGAAAGAAAATAAATAAATACAAAATATATAGTATGGTTTTTTTAGAAACCAATATCTTCACTAAAAGCAAAAAATGGTCTTCTTGATGGAAGTATAAATATTATCTATAATACAGTCCAAATAATTAATGTCTCATTATAACATAATAATATAAGTTGGAAGGGGAACCAAATAGAAATAATAATACATCACCAATATAAATTCGTCTAGTTCAAGAGTGATATATTAACACTTTTCAACATCTTACCTAGGTTTGAATGAGGTCCATACAAAGGCGACATTACAAAACATCCTCCCTTTTAATGGGACCTCTTTGACTCCAATACATTTGCTTAACTAAATGGAGGTACATTATAACATAACCTCCATGAAAATATCTATAAGGCATTCTATACATCACATATATTAATAAGTGACTTGTACTTTAATTAGCAAATGACATAGCATTGAGCCCTTTTTAAGGAAGACTTATCTAATTAAGAAACTTTTGCTTCGACTTAAAATTATTTTGGGCTAGGATGACACTACAATAATCTACCCCTATGAAATATAGTGAGATAGTGTGTTTTATCTTTAAGAAAATGGTCTTTGAAGAATTATGCTCATGTGTATCATTGGATTATTATCTATCTAAGTATCCCTACGAAGTAATGAGATTTTTGCATAATGAATACCATATGAATAGTTCCTTTGATTTAGCACAAAATATATTCAATAGCCTTCTAGTGACTCTCATGAGGTGCTTGTATATAAATAAATACAAAACAAAGGCAATGTTTGGTTAGTATGGGTAAGATGAAGAAGATAATCCACCAAATATTGCTAGGTAGAAGCATCCATTAAAGAAGAACAATTATCCTCGAGCTTAACCCTTGAACCAAATGGGGTGTATACTATGTTACAAGCCTCCACCCAAAACTACTATTGACTCCCATGAGGTGCTTAACCCTTTATGCAATAATTTATTTACCTGCTTTTTGGCTTCATCATCATCCTGCTTACTGAGGACAATTTTCTTATTTTGGATAGGGAGGTCATGAATTGTTGGGATCATTGCTTTTGGAGAATCAATATCCCATTTTTATAATGGATGCTCAACACAATACTATCTCATAAGTTTTTCTAGATCAACAACAACATGATTTATAGTAAGGAATACCTGTGAAATTTCTTGTATTGCTTTTTGTTGAAGCTTTGCTTTTTCTAGTTTTGCTTCATGAATGATGATTTCTTCAAGAGAGGGATCTGTCCATTGAGCTTTGAGTTTATTGGTATGGAAGACATTGGGAATCCTTGGTATTGTAATTCTTTCTTTCTTTTCAATGTTTAATACTAAACAATGAGATGCTATAGTATAAGGACCATATTTATCAAGTAATGGGCTCCCAATTCCAACATCATACCCTGCATCATTCATCTGCACAAAATTTGTATATACAATCTTGTTTCCAATTTGTACTGGAATGTCAAAAGCAAAATACTTCATTTGAATGTTACCATTCATAGTAGATACTGGATAGCTTTTGATAGATTCAACCCATTTTTGAATTAGGCTTCCTAAGGCAAAATTAATATTTGCTCCTATATCTACAAAAGCAACAACCTTTTTTAATAACATGTTTCCATCCACTGCTATTTATTATAGGGCACAAAATAGAACTATAATCTTGCACCATTTTTTTATTTGAGCCTGTTGTATTCTTGATGCAATTGGATACTTGTGAAATTTAAAATTATTTTTATTGGACATCTTAATTTTTTTTGAATGGGGTTAATGCCTTGGGATCCAATTTTGGATTATATTTTAGAATTGAGGGATTTCCTCAATATCTAATAATTCTTGTAATTCATTATCAAACTTAATGCTCACAGGACTACTACTATTTTCAGAGTTCGAACACTTTGAACCACATTCAACTGTTTTTTGTTGTTATACTTTACATCTAATTCTGCTTGCCTGATTTTAGATTCTGACACTTCATCAATAATGTCTTCTAGAGGAGGCATGTCTGGATCATGTTGATACATAAATATTTGATTTATCAATTCAAATAATTTTGATTCATCATCAATTATATATGAAGCATATACTGGTTCTGCATTCTCTATTTCATAAAAGTCAATATTTTTTAATTGCCATAACTAGAAATGATCTTCATTTTCACACTTTTCTCAATGTTTTGATACTTCAAGATCTGCAAATATCATTTTTACTTGTTTTGAAGCTCTTTTTGTGCATGAATGTGAATAATGCCCTTTTTGCCTTCATGAAAAAAAAGTAACATCTTTTGTAGGTCTAGTATTTCTTTTCTTTCTCCTAAAATACTTATATGGCTTGAAAGCTTCTGGTTTTGATTTTTTGAACCTTCTATTTTTCCTTATTTACAAAAAGTATCTACTCCTTCAACAGAAGCACATTCTTTTTTTGTGAATATTGGATTTTTTCTGATCACTTTTCTTGGAGACACAAATGTCTTATCTTCTACCTTACTGCTTCTATGACATCAACAAAATAGAGTTAATTGAAGTCAACACCTTGTTGTATAAACCTTCTAAGAACCAACTGGTCGACACCTTTAGGCAGTGAAGATAAATTCTTGACCTTTATAAAATATTTCCTTTAAAGATTTAATCTATATACAATTTGCATATATTTTTTTGAGTATTCTTCAAATCTTGATAAATCTCCAAGCTTTTTCATGGCTAAATCCAATTTGTCATCATCTTTATTTACATGTTGAGGAACAAATTTTGTCATTAGAGCAATGTATAATTCATCTAATCCATTTGTATATACACCATTTTTTGAATCCATGCTAGCATTTGTCCACCAATTTAAAGCCATACCAACCATATGCCTAGTAGCCAATTCTATTGTAGTTTGATTATCTAAATTGTGCACTTGTTGAACTATTATGTAATGGTTAGTCTAGATATAAATTATTTCTCTGGCATCTGGAATACCATCAATGTTTAATAACAATGCACTTTCCTTGATATTATAACTATCAAACTTTGTGCAACTACTTTCTCCTTGGAATATTGTTCTAAATAATTTTGGCTTGAGGTTATTTCTTAGTATTTCCTAATTTTATTTACAACTGATAATAGGCAGTAGGCACAATATTTAATGGACTATTATCCATTTTAATTTCTTTCTGCTCTTTATTAGCTAATTTTGTCTGGTCTTCTTTTTGTTTCTTTTGTTCTTCCACACAATTGAGTTACTGCTTCTAAATTTTTATTCATATTTTTTATTTCAATAGCTATTTCTTCTAAATATGCTTCCATATTTTCCATACGAGATTCAACAGGTATAACCCATTTATTTATGTAATTAATCTACCTAACATCTTCTTTCTGATCAACAATATCTTTAGTGGGATGTTAAAATACAACTGACATCTGCTTTGGTTTCAATTTTTTCAAGTTCATCTTCCAGTGTGACATGATGTTTAAATTTTGAAGGCCACTGGCTACCTTGGATAAATGGTCTCTTTTTTGGAGAATGTAACATATGTGGAAGATCATGGATTTACTTTGGATGATTGGCCAGTCTGAAACATTTTCATTTACAACCTTGGTTGAATATCAATAAATAATTTTGGGTCTTTTGTCTGCATGACAATGCTAGACACTTCAGATGGTAACTCCATTTTTTTTAATTGTTTTTTGAGTGACAGGACCAATACTAGAACTTCCAAAGCTTGATCTTAGAATTTGTGCTAAGGGAAATGGTCTGGGGATGATTGGATATTTTATTTAGTGTACTTTGTTCAATTTTGAGAATTGAAGTTTAACTAATCCATACACATATTCTAAAGTTCTAACATTTTAATCTGCATTCCTCAACCTATTATGTACAGCTAGTTCCCATTCCCTTGGTAACTAAAATTCTTCAAAAGTAATGGGATATGTAGCTGATCCTTCTGACAATGATCCAACAAGAACTGCTACTTTTGATTTTTCAATGGAAAACTTGATTGAAACAAGAGTGTTGTAGATCTGACAAAAGAAAAACTTCACTGTAACTGAAATTTCCAAACTGCCAGGCTTCAAATATAAGCCTTACGTTTCTATCAATAATTTCCAAATTTTTCCAAAATCTCCCTTGTTAAGAGGATAATGGAAATCAGGAAAGAAGGTGACATACTGAACTCCATTTGCTAATGTACAAATTGTTTGGCCAATAACTACTTATTTATATGTTTTAAACTTGTTATCCACGAGTGCTAAAAACTAGAACCATACATACCTTTTTTTTAATAATGGAGTTATGACTAATGTACAACACCAAAATGAATAAAATTATATCCTTCATTTTTTAACTTTTTCATTTCTTGTATTTCATGAGGACTGAAAATACTAATCTTTCTGCAGTATTTATTTTGAGACACAGTTATATTCCTCTCTGTTTGTTTAATTTTTGACCTGACAATGGTAGTTTTCTTTTCCATTTTTTTTTCTGACTTTTAAAGAATTTTCTTCTGATCTTCCAACCTATATATTTCATTTTCATCTAATTTAGGTACTAAAATACTGAGATCATATATGCCTACTTCTGCTTCTTCAAGAATATCATTAATTTGGACATCATTAACTATACTTTCAAAAGTAGATGCAAAGGTAGAATCCATTCTACTTAAAAAGTTTGCGCTTCTTTTCTTCAAATTTTCACTTATGCTTCAAGATGCTCTAGATTACTACTCCAAACAACAAAAATAATAGTAAAACTGATGTGATAATTTTGATGTCTGGAAAAAATTTGAATACTTTTAAATTCTAGTTATGATTTTTATTCACCCGATCAGTCAAACAATAGGTGAAGAACATACTTTCTATAACCAAAACAGGGTATCACATATAATTAATCCCCTCTTGAAAAAATCCCTCAGCAACATGGTGATATTTATGCTTCTCAATTTGGCTATTACACCAAACTTGATCTTATTGACCCATTTTCAATAAATAATATTCTTATCCTTAGGCAAGGAAACTAGCTCCCAAATCTGATTCCTTAAGATTGAATCATACTTTGTCTTCATTATTGCCTCCCACTCAAGACACAGATTATCATGACAATATAAAATGGGATCCCCATCTACATGATAATATGAATTGGGATCCGCATCTACAACCACCTCAATGAATAGTGAACAAGGTGAAGGTAAATTTCAATGATGATCTATTTAAATAAAAGTTAAAAAGGATTTAAGCATGTTCATAATCCATTTAGAAATAGGTTTCATCATTGTTGAAGGAATACGTATAGGCTAAAACTCAACTGTGAAATCTACATCAAGTATAGAAGAA
The DNA here is from genome assembly GCA_028583015.1 of Wollemia nobilis. NCBI lineage: Eukaryota > Viridiplantae > Streptophyta > Pinopsida > Araucariales > Araucariaceae > Wollemia > Wollemia nobilis. The sequence continues at coordinate 2,533,346 of JAQPPZ010000755.1, read as the reverse complement.
GAACTATTAGAACTCAAAGATAGATCTATAATAAGGACACTAAAGGAAGAATCAATTTTTCAAAACCAAATAACTTTCATGTCTTGAAGATTGATCAATATCAACTAGCAAACATCAATAATAGGTCAATTAGCATGGGAAATAATAACATCAATATGCATAATAAGGAGAAAAATCAACAAGAAAAGTCAAAAGAGATTTAAATGATCCATGAAAATGAATCTTATCAAGAGTTACATATTTTTTGGTGATGACCTTGCTACTAGTAGGATAATAAATTTGATAAGTTTTTAATTTTTTATTACTTTTAAATAAAAATGTATATGTGACTCTTAGGTTGGAGCTTATTCCATTGCTTATTAGGAGCATGGGCCTAAAAACCTAATCCAAAACATTGAAATGAGAAACTAATGGATGCTCTCCTATTAAACCCATAAATGGGGTCATGCCCTTAATGGGATGACTTAATATCTTATTAATGATGTAAGTATCACATATAACTATTTATCCTAAAGCCTAAAATATACTTGTTTTGAGTGCATCATATGACAAGCCATATATTGATTATCTCATCGTTTTGCTCAATTATCCTATTTTATTGTAGGTGGAAATAATTTTCCTCTGCCAAAAAATACCATGGTAAGTAAGAAACCTTTCTTATTGTTGACATATTCTCCTCCATGATCCATTTTGAGGAGCTTAAATTTCTTGTCATTCTATGCTCTGCTAATGTATTGATATCTTAAAAATACTCCTAGAACTATCAAAGGATTTGCCCTTGAATTTAATAACATAGATTCAAAGATACCTAGAAAAGTCATCAATAAAAATAATAAAATATTTGTTATTTCTAATTTGCATCAAGGGTTCATGATGAGAATTCATAAGTATTGATGCCATAGGTCACTAATATCATTGATTTTCCCCTTCATATCAACAAAAAGAAATTAATAGGAGGATGGATAAGAATCACCAATATTATATATGATCCAACTCATACCATCCTAAAGCAATGATTCTAATTTATCATCAACGTACTTAACAATCCAACAATCTAGTCAAAAATCAACGATTTTATTTTTTAATGAGTTTACACAAGTTTTTATGAGGGATCCTTGTCCCCTCATACTATGTGGGGTTTGAACCTTGGACATCTCAAAGAGAGGCCAAAGCCCTTACGACTACAATAAGCTTACAACTATCAATGATTTTATTAGTATGAGTGTTGTGATAAATAGAATTAAGATTTAGGTCTAACTCCTAGAACATAGAGAACCTCTATCATGAATAGTGATATCACCACAATTTATAAGGCTAAATCATCACCAATAATAATTTTCTTTCCATCGTGCAACTAACTATAATTAGAAATAAAATAATTATTCTTAGACATGCCTATGTATCCAAAATAAATAAATAACTTCTAATACAAATAAGATGCCTAATAGGTTGACTGCATTGCAACATATACACTATGTGAAGTATTTGTATTAGTATCATGAGAAGTATCTAGAGGTCCCACATCACTTTCAAAATTCTTAACAAACTCGACCTTTGATAGCCTCATAATGCAAGTCTTGTATCTATGACATTCTTTTTTATAGTACTTGTAGATCATTTTTTTTTTTTTAATATTTTGACCATCCATTTGAGTTGATTTTTGTCTTATTCTCCAAAAATATATAAGAACATTCCATGACTCCATTCTCATGGAAATTCTCTCATATTCTTCAAAACAACTTTAAAATGGACTAGAAGAGAAAATATCTAGTCAAGGGTAGGGGATCTTAGCTTATTCGTATATAGGAATGACATGGCACATAGATCCAAGCATCTCATATAGAGGTAAGATTTTGGAAAGAACAATATTAGTCAACTCTATATACTTGGTATTTTTCCATATCAATAGGAATATCGTTCTTGTAAGCCTTGAAATATAGTCCTCAACACTGTCGAAATCATCCAACTTGAGAGTAACAAACTCTACCTTCAAAATGGGTGACCTTTGTAGTGTTAACCTACCCAAAGAGGGTTTGAATATCCTCATTTATAAAATTAGTTTGATATCTAATTTAAAAGTTAGGGCTTATTTAATCAATAAAAATATGTGATCTAGTAGTTCATCCTTATCTTGCAAGGACTTACCATAAAGAATTTATGCTTTTGCCTGATAAAAACTAATTCATAAATGCTTACATCTCAATATAACACTCATACGATTCCCCTACATGCTACATATGAGTGAGGTTATAATATGTATTTCTTCCTAGCCCCTCAACACACACCAACCTCTAATGTTTTGTTGTGGATACATGTGCTTGGATTTCTACCTGCTACTCCCTCATTTTTTTTTTAAATAAGCTATGTATGGCTTCTTTTGGGGGCCACTCTCATTACAAAAACAAAATATTATATTGTTCTTGTTACATTTCTAACAAGTTAATTAAACCATATCCAACTTGACTTTCTATAAAAGATATTTTCCATCTTCCTTAAATTGCTAAGTTTCTACAATTAACTTCTTTATATCAAATGCCTTCTAGAAATTAAATTTTATCAAGATAAAATTTAACATTGAAAATGGCTAAAATATTTGTTGCCTAGTTTCCATATCTATAAATATATTATCTATAACAACCTAAAAATTTCTTAATACATTTTTTTAGGGTTCTTATTCATGCCCCTAATATTCCAAGATATTATTTTCATTGTTATTTTTTGTTTTTATTTGTGGGTTTAGCCCCACTTCTTGTTAATGCTTGTGATATATATATTTTTTCCCATATGAATATCCCTTTGGGTTTATTGTTCTCTCTATTTTTGCTTCTTGGCTCTTCCTCTCTATTTTTCATTCCCACCAATACTTTCATCTTCATCAATCTCTTCAATATTCTCACACTACTCATAGTAACACTTATCATATTTAGGTTTATCTTGCTCTAAAGGATCTAAAATTCTAGGAATAACCTCAAAAGCACATTCTTCTTTATGTTGTGCTAGAAACCCTAAAGTGCAAGGATGGTCTTCCATAAAAATTACCTTCTTATTTTTCCCTAAAATCCTAAATTGTTATGGATTTCCTCCATCCTCATTTCTTTATTATGCTGCTCTTGAAATCTTAAAGTGCAAGGGATAACATCTACATCACTTTCACTTTTATTACTAGGAGAGGATTCTATACTACTTGAGAAAAATGAAGATGATTTACCTAGAATAAACTTGACCTCTTATGTTGTCTTTGTTTTAGGATTTTCCTCCACATCTTCCTTTGCACCTTTAATTCCTTTTGAACTTGCCAAATGATGTTGTAGATAGGATTTCTTTGCCTCTTATTTTGAAGTGGAATATCCTTGATCTGATCTAAGCTTCTATTATTGTATGATTTCCTTGCTTCATCTTGAAGTTTATCTCATAACCAAAAAATTATTTTTTGGTTAATTTTCACTTTGCAAACTCTTGCCATGGTCCAATATCATAATAGTTGTGGCATAGAAATACAATATTTTCATAATCCACTTGTCAATACCATTCTCTTGATTCAAATTTTAATCTTAAGGATTGTGGCAAAGGTTTTGAAATATTCATAGCAATACACATTCAGGTATATATAGCATGCTTTCACTCCTTACTAGTTAGTCCTTGATGGATTTCCTTAGGGTATTTCCAGCGTTCTTCAAAAAATCCTTATTGATAAGTTGATATGGAAGTCCAAAAAGCCTAACCCACATCAGAAGATTCTAAATTTCAATCCATGGTCTCAAAGAAAGGGTATCTCTCCCCCTAAACCATAGACCACCACATTTTATCCCTAATTTTTGAACTATAAAAGATGATGAGAAAATAACCTTTAAGAAGAAAAGCCATAGAGTAATTTGAATTCAATCCCCACTTCTACTTGATCCAATTTTGAATCTCCAAAAACCTTAACCATGATCTATAAAACTTACATATTAACTCTCTACTTTTGAGAACTATTATATCATGCTCAATCATCGGATCCTTGATACTCACTTATGGTGTAACAACTGCTACTTGGATGGAATTTGCCATGTATTTGCTCTTTCGCTTATCTCCAAATTGGGCCTCCATACTTCCAACTAGGGCATCCTGAATTCCCATTAGAACTTTCAACTATGATTTTCCTTCCATACTAGCTAGCGAGGCTCGCTCTCAACTTGCACTCCCTCTTGGTTGGCACTTCCTCTTGGCTTACCCTTGCTCCTGACTCTTCATTATCTTGGCATTCCTTTGCTTCAAAAATTTTCCAAAAAAAATGTTCCACCATGATTGAATCTTAGCTCACACTTAGTTCCTCGATTATGTTATAACTATTTATTATTTTACCCATTCAAGTTGGTCATATACACTCTTTGGACCCATTAAACTTGCACAAATTCATCACCTATTAGAACAAAATAGAATTACATAGAGATCAAAATAATGTAATCTAAATATTAATTAAAAAATAATTTTGTATGACAAAGTTATGAGCTTTAGAATCACACCCACATTAATAGATCCACAAATATAAAATTAAAATATCTCAGTCCTTATAACTTCCTCCAAATATTTACCTCTCATGTGATGTATTGCTATTTGTCAACTCATAAATATCTTAGGACCAATTGCACAATCGCCTATCTCTTGGGTTGAATAATAAATCTCACGTATGTATATGTATGCATAATTATCAATTTCTCCATAAGGTATCATGTCAACTATTAAATTACAATTTATAATCATCTCATTTTCCATATTGAACTACATAATCCACCAAACAGCACATAGTCCAACCAAAAGAGTTTACCAAGATAAGGTGGACATAGGTGGTTTTGAAACCCTAAACCTTGTCCTACAACACCTCTAGCTTTTGAAAGAAAGAAACTCATGTAGTATATGCAAGATAGAAAATCCAATAAAAAGGTGTGTATTTGAACTCATTACCCTTAGGTTTAAATAACTAGGTATAATTAACTTAGATAGATCACTATATGCATCGTAAGGTTGTTATAAATTAGTTCCAAGAAATTTAGTTTAAGATTAGTTGAATACTTTTCATAATGGATATTATCTCTCTCTTATTACATCAATAACAACCACTATAGCATTTTTATGCATCATATGGTATTAAAGTAGAGGAATAGTAGGAAGTTTTTGGATCTTTGGCCATTTTGGAATGTCCCTAGTCATTATGGGACAAGGAAATTCTATTTCATCATTTGAAAATATGTTGAAGTGAAGAATTTTGTGAAGATATCTTCATTGTGATGTCCACATTGCCATTAGTGTAGACTATATGTTGGATCTGCTAGACCTATTCATGAGGCCCATGGAGGATTGTTGTAATTTTATGTTGAACATAAATTTGGAGTAGCTTTGTTTTCTATTGCTTTTAGTTTTTTAAGGTACCATGAATGAATGAAAAACAAGGGCATTTTTTATTATATTTAGAAATGTTAATAAAAGACCAATGTGGATGACATTATTGGATTTCTCATAGATGTTGATTTTAGTGCCCACAAATTGGCCACATAGAAGGAAAAGTAAATGTGTTAAATCAAAATGAAAGACAAGAGAATGTTTGCATTGTTAGGAAATAAAATTTAATGTCTATGTTCAGACAAGGAAAAAGAAACTATGCATTGCTCATACGTAATTGGTCATTTGGAGGAATGTGTTATGTGATGCAACATCCACATTGAGGATTTTTTTGGAAGGAGAAATGATTCTCATTTTTAGAAGCAAGATACACATTGCTAATGAGACGGGTGATTTTTACTATATTTTGGTGCAAAGAGTGCACCTGGGTAAGACGTGTAGGAAACTACAAGAAGAACATCTGAGAAGATGTGACATATGAATATATTATTTATGGTAGGCATATAACAAGTTGTTTGTTTCTAACATTACTTAGATTATATGTTATGTGTTTCATTTTTGTTGAGCCATGACATGTGCTACTAAAAAGGGAGACAACATCACCCATCACAAGGATAAGACAACACATTTGTAATATGACTTGTGGAATTCTCAATATCAATATTAACATTGACTAGAAGTTTGAGTACATGACATGGGCATATTTATTGATGCGAAGGAAAATTATGCATGAGAGAATGTGTTGGTAAGGAAAAGAAATCCATATTACACCCTTAAAGTTTTTTCCCACTTGCTATGCTTAGAGGCTCTCATTCCTACATTGTTACCATTGGTTAGTGAGTTTATGGATTGTTCTTGACCGAATGAGAATACTACTAATTATGTGTTTTCATATTCACTTAGAGAAGTAGACAAATGTGATACTATTGAAAAAAGAAGACGTTATGTGGTGTGGCCAAAAATACTTGCACAAATTTAGGAAATAAGAGGGATCATTAACTTTATTTCTTGTTGAAGGATATTTGCTTTGAAGTGTTTAGTTTACATTTTACTATGCATTTCAAGATATATTGAACAAGCTATGTTTGTTGAGTTTTAACTATCTTGTTTTAACTAATTCTCTCGAGTACATCATATTTGGTGTTTGTTGTTGACCATAAAGTGTCATGAAGAAGCTTGAAGAAGGGTATGAAGCCAAAGTAGAAGACAATGTTGATGCATGTCAAAGAAGAAGATGTTTAAAAATTACTTCCTGTTGTCGACACTTGTAGATTGTTGGAGACATTGCATTAATTTACCCCCTTGTAATACTAGTTTTGTAGATGATTTATATTTATATAATGCATATGTCAATATGAGAGAAAGTGCAAGGTGTCATGATAGAGAATGAAGAGTCACATGATATATGGCAAGATGAGAGTATTGTTTTCATATGAGGAATATGAAAGGTTGCATCTATCAGATTATAGAGGAGATCAATAGTCAGAGTACTGAAAAAGCCATGTAAAATGTTATATTGGAGGTAAAGCTCCATGCAATGCAATCAATCAGTATCACTCATGTAATATTATGATATTGTGAGCATCTAAGTTATATTTGTATGATATTGTTGTTTCTATATTGAGATTCATTGTTAGTTTGATTAATGTCATTCATTTAATTTATTCTTTATCTTGGTTAAAGCTTTCTATGAGTTAATCTATACAAAAATATAATAGTGGTATTAGAGCTATGAAGAATTTTGAGTGAAGAGTATTGGGATAATTGTCACCATTCGATGATATGCCTATAAGAAATAGTTCTTTGTGAATGCCATATTGAATTATTATGCAATCGTTGTTGTTTTTTGTGAAAAGTGGTTAAAGGCTTCTTTGAAGGAGAGGTGTAAACTTTTTTGATCTCATTGGTGAACACTAGCAAGAGGTTTCTCTTCAAAGAGTATAATTTCGAGGTGACTGAGTTGTTGTAGGCCATACCCTGATCGGATAGTGCTCCTATTAGCGTATCCTTTGTCGATGCCTTGTTGAAAGCCCATGGTATTCCTTGGTATACCATATAAGGGTATTGTAGGCCAAAATCAGGTAGCCATATCACAAGGTATTTGGTGCAAGACTACCATTCTATACCTGTATTTCTTGATCATGTGATATACCACATCTCCAAGACAATGCTGTTGCAACTCAAAAAATGATACATCATTTTAATAAGTCATTGAGTTGGCATGAGAATGATATGTTGCTTTTGAAATTTCCACGTATGTTGTGGGGTGCCTCCATAAAGGAGAAGTTAACAAATAATATAGTTAAGCTAATTTCCAATGGAAGCTCCAACACAAAAATTATGTTTTCACGTTAGTTGATGCACATAACGTGATCTTTGGGGGTGCTTGATTTTTGCTACCACCATAAACTGAAGAACCTACTCAAAATACTTGACAAAACTGATATCCATACCCAAAAATACATATTTATCACATAGCCTATTTGAAATCAAGCATCAAGCATACCTATGAAATGATAGATCCAACGTCTAGTAATTTTTGTTGTTCTCAATGTTTGCTTGCATTGTGCACCAAGGCAAATAAGTCCACCAAGAAGGCCAAGAAGAGAAATAATGAGGATGAGAGAGGATTCTAAACCTATAGTAGAGCCATTACAGTAGTTGTTGCAATCATCAATGAAGTAGAGCTATTTTTCCAAACTATATTGTCTTCCCAGGAACATGTCCTAGAATGGACTTGCAGGCATAGTTACAAGTTTTGCTATGAGTGCAGTACCTATTCATATTTAAAATAATAGATGACTTGTATGTTCCTCATTAGCACCATAGAGGTAGCATCTATTCAGCATAGACCAACCACTTTTTTAAATATTTTCAATGGTCAAAATCTTATTTCGAGTTGACAACTAGAAAAAGATACTCACCTTCGGTGTTAGACCCTTAAGCCATACTTTGAAAGGTGGGACCCATCGAGGAGTTCTGATAGCCAATAGATTGTAGGCAAACTTGATTGAAAATGATCCATTATTTTTCCTACCTAGAAGATCTCATCCTCTTTATTTCTCTATTTAATGACCTGAAACTTCAACTTATTAGCAATTAGAATCCAAGCTTCAAGTTCAAAATTGTTGAGAATATATTGGTCTAATGATTTCCAAATCTTCAACCCATTAACCACCTTAATAAATTCAGCCACATTAGACCCAAAAACTAATCTGGTCCTAGGCTCCAAACATGCCAGATTTATAATCTATGCAAGGGGTTGGTCCATCAGCCAAGTATCTTTCCAAAAATAAATCTTGAGTCCACCCAAACTCCACCTAAAATATTTGGATACTAGCACCCTCAAATTTTGAAAACTTAACCAAAATACTAAACCAAAAGTTGGTAGAGGATCAACAAGCAAAAAATTCTCCTGTCTCAAGTATTTGGTCGACACAATGTTGACCCAACTAGTTTCAGTTTGATTTGCCAACTTCCATCCATGTTTTGTAACTAGAGCCTTATTCATCTACTTGATGTTACAAAGACCTAAGCCACCATACTTTTTAGGTCTACAAACTTACTCCCAACCAACTAAGTGAAATTTTTTCTTCTCATCAAAATCAGACCAAAGAAATGAATTTTGAATATGTTCAATCTTCGATAAAATATTGTTAGGAATTTTGAATATAGATAAGAAGAAGGTTGGAATGCTTTGAAGAGTACACATTACCAGGGTAGCATTTTTATCATGATTGAGAAGGGATCCTTTCCACCTGACCAACTTACTCTGCACTATTTCCACCATAGGTTCCCAAAGCAAATTCTATATCCTACCTTTAAACAAAGCCATTCCAAGGTAAAGAGATGAGAGGGTAGCCACCTCACAATCCAATATGCAAGTAATTATCCTCTACCTTGCTAAGGGGGTATTTAGAAATAATATTTTTCTTTTTATATAATTTATATTTTGCCCAATTGCAATTTCAAATACCTCCAAGATTCCTTTTAGCACCCTTACTTGGGGAACTAAATCAAGGAGGGAGAGCAGAACATCATCTAAAAATTGGTGATGAGAAATAAGATCCATTGAAAAATGAGATTTATACCTTCTATAAAGGGTTCTAAATTGATAGCCCTACCTAGAGCTTCCACCACTAAGATATAAAGGTAAGAGGACAAGGTATCCCCTTGGCGAATGCCTCTCAGATTTAAAAAAATAACATGCTGAGGACCCATTTATTAAGACCAAAAACTTGGCAGAAGAGAGACAAGCATTGGAAAGTGTTATCCAACTTTGGCAAAAACCAAATTTTTCCAAAACCTTTAACAAAAACTCCCACAAAACCCTATCATAAGCCTTGTTCATGTCTAATTTTAAGAGGAGACTAGCTCTGCCACTTTTATCAAATGAATGAAGGATTTCATAGATAGCTATGATATTATCTAGGATCTGTCTTCGTGGCACAAATCCACTTTGGAATGAATCAATCAAGGTTAGAAGAAAAGGTTTTAATCTATTAAAAAAGACCTTTGCAAAAATTATATAAACAATGTTACATAAGCTGATGGGTCTAAAGGCACCAAAGTCCTTTGCACCAATAGTCTTGGGGATCAAAGTTTAAAAAGTAGAATTCACTCCGAACAAGATATGATTGGTGGTTTGGACCTCCTGAAGGGCATCAATAATATCCTTCCCCACAATATGCCAATTCTTCTAGGAAAAATGGGGGGAAACCATCAAGACCCTAAGTCTTCATTCCTTCCATAAAAAATATAGTAGCTCTAACTTCCTCATTTTTGAAGGGAGAGACAAGGGCTTGGTTCATATTTTGGGATTCCTCATTAGAAACCTCTTCCACCTTGATGATATTTTTGAAAAATCCATAGCCTCAGCTCTTATATCCTCAATGTGAGTAGCACTATATCCATCAGCTTTTAAAAATTCTCTAATTATGTTGGTGCTTTTGTGCTTCAAGGTTATGATGTGAAAAACTTGAAATCTTTATCTCCCTTCTTTAGATAAAGTGCCCTAGATTTTTTTTTCCATAAAATTTCCTCCTTGGCAATAGTGTTATGAAATTTGGCTAACACATTATTTTATCTATATCTGATCTCTTAAGATTGATTTCCAAGTTCTATATTAGATTAAATAACTTTAGATTGACTTTTGAGGTCTTTCTTATTTTACAAAATATTTCCAAAAACCCTTTTATTCCATTCTTCAAGGCTGCTTTTAACAAGTCTAAGATTTGCCGCAATTTTGAAAAGGCCAAAGCCTTGTACCCTTGTCGACCACTAGTTTTTTTATTTCAACTTCCAATTAAGGATGAAGGTACCACATTTTATCAAACCTAAATGGCTTGGTTTCTTCCTGGTTCACTTCAAAACATAAGGAGTTATGATCGAAGCCAATTCTGGATAGAAAACAGAGAGACAAATTCCCAAACAATGGAAGGCACTCCTTGGAGACAAGAACCCTATCCAACGTGATTTAGATGAGCTATTCACCCATTCTATTGTTTCTTCAAGTATACCTTGAACCCTTCAACTCAATATTTAATAGCTCATTGCAATTCACAAAATCTGTAAACTCTTCCATGCTTTTCAATATTGGGGAGTTGCCTTCTTTTTTATCTAAAAAAATAGAGGGGAATTAAAATCCCCTGTTAGGCACCAAACTTCTTGAGAAAAATCCTTCTTATGGAACTCAAAGTTTACCACAACAAGTTTCTACTAGGCTCTGAGTTTGGCAGATATACATTAGTCATAACCCACCTTTTATTACTTTCTTTGTTGCAAAAGAGAATATTAATAATCCTATCTAAGGAAGAAATTACAAATCCCTCAAACTTGTTGGAATCCTAGAGATAAAGGAGTTCCCCAAAGGAACCATTGACTGCACTTGCAGTAAAATGAGCTTCTTTCCAAATTATTCTTCTAACAACTTCTATATCCTGACCATCCAACTTATTTTTTGCAATAAAAAAATATCACGTAAAATTTCTTTATGCAGGGAAGTGACCACCCATTATTTAGAAAGCCCATTCAGACCCCTAACATTCCAAGAGAGGTAATTTATTTATAATATTTAGAATTAGATCTCCTTCCCCCAGACACCCCATGGTTACTATCGCAGAAAGATTCTAACTTTAATTATCTTACTCCTACAACCTTCCATTTTTCAAGTTTGAGCAGAGCTTGAGATCCATTCCCGATCTCAAAATCTATTTTCCTCTTCCTCATAGAATTTTTTGGGGGATTTCCTAAATTCTCCTCAATAACCATATTCACAATGCCCTTCCTTTATCTTTAGGTTTTAGTACCTAGAGAACCTTTCTCCAGATAGGTCTTTGGGGAGCTAATCAGAGACCCTACCTTAGGGGTCACCAAATGAATCATAGGATCCTCAAGAGTAGAACCAATAAAAAGCCCATCAAAGGAATTATGAAGAAGAACATTACAAACAATGGTTTCAAAAATGATTTTTTATTGACATACCTTAGTAACACCAAGTTTCGAGGCTATGTTCTTCTCCTTAGATGCCTTCTCAATCACCTCCAGGTTTGTTAGGGTCAATTTTTAGGGTTCACAAATCTCCTCCACTAGAGCCTTCAACTTCTAAACCTCATCCATCTGGGGTTGAGCTTCTCCTTCCCTAACCTTTAAGTAATTACCACCCAAATCCTTTGAGGGACTCAACATGAGTTCTCCTTTTGGATCTATTATGTTCTTGTAGGTCTCTTTTCCTTCTATGCCTATGCTTTGAGGGGATATTGGTTCACCTAGTGACCCAATTTTCCAAAACCAATGCACCAGATCGACCTATTTTCAATGGGTTTGTCCCAAGTGTAAGCTTTAGCAGCATTCAATTACAACAAAAGACAGAGATCAAAGCAATAGCACATCTCATTGAATGAATAGAAGTGATACATTCGAGTAGAGATATGAGGCTCTTTATATAGGAAGTTAGATTCCTTAGCCAACACTCTACCTAGTTGTACAAGGGACAACTTGCACATATACAACTTGCACATTGACACTTGTGCATTTATTACATTGCATGAAGTTACTAGATAACTTCCCCTTGAAGTAATCTAATATACTCAAATGATGTAATATATTCTAACACCCCCTGTATTACATTATTTGGTATGAAGTTCTTTTGAGTCACATAGATGATCTCTGAATGTTTGAAACTTGATTTTTCCAAGTGCCTTTGTAAAAATGTCTGCCAACTGATCTTCTGTAGGAACATACTTGAGGATGATATGCTTGTTCTAAAAATATTCCCTAATAAAATGACATTGTGCTTCAATGTGTTTTGTCCTTTCATGTATGATTGGATTCTTGATCAGATTTAGTACTCCTTGATTATCACAAAATATCATAGTGGGAGTTCGTTTGATTCCCATGTCAGATAGTATGTATTGTAACCATAGAGCTTCACAGGTAGTGTCTCTTGCTGCTCGATACTCTACCTCAGTTGATGATTGTGCTATTGTATGTTGTTTCTTGTTGTGCCAGGATATAGGCCCTGATCCGAGATAGAAGACATAGCCTGAGGTAGATTTCCTATCATCAATGGACCCAACATAATCTGAATCTGAGTATCCTTGTAGACAAAAATATTTGACATCCTTCATATAAGTCAATCCATAATCTGTAGTCTTCTTGATATATTGTAATATTCTCTTTGTAGCTTTCCAATGACTTTCCCTTGGTTCTTGCATGAACCATGAAAGATAATTTACTGCAAATGCTATGTCTGGTCGGTTGTTTGTTAAGTATAGAAGACTTCCAATCAACTGACGATACATTGTAGCTGAAACCAATGGTGTTTTATCATTTTTGGATAGTTGAATCCCTTGTTCCATTGGTGTATCTTTAGGCTTGCATTCTGACATTCTATACTTATCAAGGAGAGCTTTTGCATATTTTGATTGAGTGATAACTATTTTGTCCTTTCCTTGATAAATTTCTAGACCAAGGTAGTAGTTCATTAATCCTAGATCTGTCATTTCAAATGCTTTCTCTAGATCCTTTTTGATATCACTTATTAACATCTTTGAACTTCCAGTAATCACTATGTCATCAACATATACTATGAGGATCAAGATATCATTTCCAATTTTCTTGGTATATAGACTGGGATCTGATGAACTCCTTTTGAAATCATGATGTAGTAGATGATTATTGATCTTTATATTCCATGCTCTGGGAGCTTGTTTCAAACCATATAGAGATTTATTCAATTTGCATACCTTGCTTTCTTGTCCTTGAATAACAAAGCCTTCAGGTTGTGTCATATAGACTTCTTCTTCTAAGTCACCATTAAGGAATGCACTCTTTACATCCATCTGATGAAGTTTCCACCCTTGATGTGCAACTAGTGCACAAACTATTTGGATAGTAGTCATTCGAGTTGTTGGTGCAAATGTTTCTTCATAATCAATTCCTTCTGTCTGAGTATATCCTTTTGCTACTAGTCGAGCTTTGTATTTGTCAAGTGTCCCATCTGCTTTGTATTTGATTTTGTAAACCCACTTGCATCCCACTACTTTCTTTCCTGGAGGTAGATTTACTAGATTCCAGGTCTTATTATTTTTGAGTGATGCATATTCGGCTTCCATAGCTGCTTTCTAGTGTGAGTCTTTTAGTGCTTGAGAGGTTGATGTTGGTTCCACTGAGTTACTTAGCATTCCTCTATTTATTCTGGTCATGCTGTGAGTTTGAGGTCCTGTAGAAGTGAGATCAGGCATTCTTTCTAGATTTGATTCTCTGAGAGTGTCTCTGAGCCATATTGGTTCTTTTCTAGGTGGTACTGTTGGTGCTTTTGTATCTTGTTCTTGAGATTCTGATTCTGACTCTATACTCATTGTGTCTTCTTCAAATAGATTTATGAGGACTTCTGCGTTACCACTAGATTTATCTACGTCAATATTGGCTTTTTCATCAAAGACCACGTCTCTACTGATGTAGACTTTCTTTGTAGATGGATCTAGTATTTTGTATCCTGTAGATTCATTGTCATAGCCAACAAATATCCCTACCATAGTTTTGTCATCTAGTTTAGTCCTTTGTTTTGGAACATGCATGTAGGCTTTGCATCCGAAGACCTTTAGCTTTTCTATGTTGGGATTTTGTCCTGACCATGCTTCTTCTGGTGTAATATGTTTGAGTACCCTTGTTGGAAGTCTATTTTGTATATAGACTATTGTTTGAACTGCTTCGACCCAATATTTGTGATCCAGGTGCGCTTCTTTTAACATACATCTTACCATTTCCATTATTGATCTATTTCTTCTTTCTACAATTCCATTATGTTGAGGCGAATATGTTGTAGTAAGTTGTCTCTTAATTCCATTTTCTTCAAGAAATGAGTCAAATTATTTGGAAATAAATTCTCCTCCTCTATCTGAGTGAAGTGCTTTTATGGTCTTCCTTGATTCCTTTTCCACTTGACGTTTGAACTATTTGAAGTGATTGAATGCTTTTGATTTGTACTTCATGAAAGATACCCACATTTTTCTGGTGTGATCATCAACAAATAATTGAAAGTATTTATGTCCTCCAACACTATCAACTTTCATTGGTCCACATAAATCTGTATATATTATTTCTAGAGGTTGTTGAGCTCTGTGTTGAAGAATTTCGAAGGGAATTCTATGTTGTTTTCCTGCTAGACATTCTAGACATACAGTAGTTTCTGGAGATAATTTGGGTAGACCTTCTACCATTTGATATCTTGATAATTCCCTCATTGATGTTTCACTGGTATGTCCTAGTCGTTTGTGCCATAGTTCTAAAGTATTGGTGGAAAGAGCTGAATGCATAGCAGTGTTTAGAACAAATAGACCATTTTTATATGATCCTGATGCTATCCTTTTTTCCTATCTAGAAATGTGACATTGTTTTATACCAACCAGAACCTTGAACTCAATGGTTAAATCTTGATCCATAAGTTGAGAGACAGAAATGAGATTAGTAGTTAATCCTGGAACATACAATACATTTTTTATCATACCTCTTCCATCTTCAAGATTTATTGGAATATCTCCAATTCCTTTTACTTCATATGTTTTTCTATCTGCCACGACAACTGGTTTTTCATTTATCTTCTTCAAGGATTTGAACCAATGTATGTTTCCTGTCATATGCTTACTTGCACCTGAATCTATATACCAATAACCCATGATCAAGATTTGTAAAGATATTACCAAGTTTTGTAGAATACCTTATGACTCCCTAGTATGCTATGGATAAGATATAGTGCTTTTGTAGAATTATAGTTCAATATTGATTGATTTTGTAAGGTTTTGTAGAATACCAAAATCAATTCCTATTATCCCTTATTACTCCTATTGAACTAAGCATTGTTCCCAAATTTTAAAGAGGTTATAATGTTGGATCTTTTATCTCCTTTTGAAAGGATTGAGACAATAATATTATGAATATCCAACCTATGAGAAAACTCTCTTTATAAATAACCCTTTGGGAATTAGGTTAAGTGTATCTAATTTTCCAATTAAATGATTTGATGTAGTAGCCCTTATGACTCCTTAATATTTGGATAAATTAGATCACAATTAATATTTGCAAATATTCAATATTTATCCAAGTAGAAAACCTTATTACTCCTAGGTTTTATATTGCAAATATTTGATTCATTTGATAAAATATTCCCCTTGATGTATGGCTTTCAATGTAAATAAATTCCTTTGATTTAAACCTTATAACTCCAAGGAAAGAAAGCACATATAAATGGAAATAATTTTACCTTTCTCCAAGCAATGTTCGGTGTTGATTTTAGAGAAGCTTGGACTATAGATTTTACGTAGACGTCATGGATGTTGTGGATGTATCCTCCAATGGAAGTGCTCTATGTTTAATGTGTTCCAAATCTGGCATCTTCTAGTCTCTTCCCTTGACTTCGGTTGCCTTGAGCATTAAAGGCTCTAACACCTTCTTGACATGTTGCAACTCGACCCTTTTTGCACATATGATGAGAGAGTAATTTTGATGATGAAGAATGCTGCTTGACTTTGGTCGTTGACGTCCTTAAATGGAGATGATTCATCTCTTATGCGCCAAGTGGCACGACCATTTCCTTTGAGCGCTTGAGGAGAGTTTGGTGCCAATGAACGTTTGTCTCCCTTCTTGTAACGTAAGAATGTTACGTTCTTTAGAAAAATGCTTGGTCTTCCTCTTTGACAAGTGTACTCAATGCACCAAATGCACCAACCTATTTATGTAACTCCTCCTTGAAGATGAGCGCTCTCTTGAATCGAGCGTTAGGGTTTCCCTTTAGTGACAAGTGTCACTTTCTTCTCTGCATGGACGTAGACCCTATTGCTGGTTCAAACAGACCCTTTGAGACCTTTTTAGCTTCGCAAATCTCCTCCTTTGCTTTCTTTTGCCTATTCAGTATTTCACTGGGATATGGAGCAACATTATGGAGGCCTTGAGCACCACTTTTAGTAAGCGTATATGGAGTAAGTAGTACTCCAAATGGTGCTTCAACTTTCTTTTGCTTTATATTTGATTTTCATCCTCCTTATATAGATGCTCTTGCTCTTTAATGATGTTGTTTCTCCCTTGCTCTTGTACGTGTATCTTGCAGGTTCGATGCTCTAGAATGTGAGGAGTATGAGCCCTTCGTATGGCTCCTTGAGCTAGGCTTGGATGGCTGCTAGCATACAACTACTTTTGGCTGGTTTTTCTAGCAAGAGTAGTGCCTTTGAGGCACCTTTGAATCTACCTTCTCTCCTTGTATAACCAGATTAGAAATAGTGCACTATAATGTAAAATAGTTTTAATACAAGATGACCTTGTTGCACTTTCTTTTGCACTCCTCTTTGTAAGTCTTAATTTCTGGTTTTTGAGGTAGAATATTGAGTGCAATATAGGGTTTTTGAGGTTGTCTCTGGATTAGACACCTTCCCCTGTTTGCTTGGATATTTTATAAATGAATCCAAGCTTGTAACCATATGATAGAAGCTATTTTTTTGCACTATTTTCTTGTGCTTTGAACTTGAGACTCACCAAGTCTCGTTCGAGGCTTCTTTTGATGCTCTTATGGTGATTACTTTCTTCTCCAATGCTTGGAGGATTGAGCTGATTTTGTGGCTTCCTTAGGCCACTTCAAAGTTGCAGATCTCAGTGCATTAATAGTGTCTTTAGACACTTTGACAAATTCTATTTTTGTGCCCTTCTAATGAACACAAACAATAATATTTGAGAGCAATATAATAGTGCAAAATGAATCTAATAATATTTTACTTCTACTACACTAACAATTTCACCTTATCACTCCAATCAACTCTAAAAAATAATGCACTTAAATAATTTACTACAACTAATCAAGAATAATCTGAAATGAATCTTCAAGAATTATTCTGAAATTTAATCAACTCCTAAAGTGCAAATGAACCTTAAAGAATCCTTTCTTTTTGCACATTTGAAGACTCTTAATTCAACTCTATTTTTTGCAACTTTACTCCAATCAAGGTGCTTAAAAAAATCTGATAAGTAATCCACTTAATGAATTTACTTGCACCAATAGTTGCTTACCTTTTTTTGAAAGCCCTTTTTGCCACTTCTGTAGAGGATGTAGATCTTGGTGTCTAAGATCACCAAGTTGTTGTCTTGAGTAAGATCTTGCAGCTCTCTGTAGGCTGCCTTGAACAACTTCATCTTCACCAAAATATGGTCTCCAACTCTCTTTCATGAGCCTAGGATTTTGGTGGCTTGTTCTCCTCTTGTAGTCTCCTCCTTTTGTTGTAGATTAGAAGAGATATTTGATTCTGAAGTGGTGCCTTCTTGCTATGAGAGGCAATCTCCAAATATCTTGGATTTGGTAGGCTTCTTCTATCTGAATCATCCTTCAAGCTGGATCTTCTTCTCAAGATTTTGAATGTCTTGAGATCTTCTGAGATTTGGCACTCCTTGCCAAATTCTTCTTCTTGGGCTTGTTGTCGGATGGCGACAATTGTCCCAAATCTTTCACTATCTCCAATGAGTTCTGCAAACTCTTCACACGGTCTCAAAACAATGGAATTTGCAAGTGGCAGGTCCAAAGGTGCATCTATTTTGCAAACACCCATAGTAATGACTTTCCCTATTTCTATCTAGGAATGACCGTAGCTCTGATACCACTGTAAGATTTAGCAACATTCAATCACAACAAAAGATAGAGATCAAAGCAATAACACATCTCATTGAATGAATAGAAGTGATACATTTGAGTAGAGATATGAGGCTCTTTATATAGGAAGTTAGATTCCTTAGCCAACACTCTACCTAGTTGTACAAGGGACAACTTGCACATATACAACTTGCACATTGACACTTGTGCATTTATTACATTGCATGAAGTTACTAGATAACTTCCTCCTGAAGTAATCTAATATACTCAAATGATGTAATATATTCTAACACCTAAGCTTGATAGAAGAGGGAATATCCACCTTCGGATCTGCCATGACACATTATTGCATACACCATTCTTGATTTAGCTCTGGTTACCAGATAGATAAGGAGGAGATCCCCCACAACCTTGGCCATACCTCTCAATACATATTTATGCTAAATATAGTAAGGAAGGATAGGGAGACAAACCCACAGAGGCACAAAGTTAACCCTTTTGTATGAGGATTGAAATCAGGTTCTAACTTTCATAAAAATAGACCTCTTTTACCATAGAACCAAGGGAATCCCCCTAGAATATGGTTTGCATCTTCCATGTAGTTTAATATGATATAAAAAGGCTTTAGGGGCCTCTATAATTTCCATGGAGTCTAGATTTTTCCACTTAGCTAGTGCTCATATTCGAATTGATTCCAAGTCTAGGATGGCCCCTTGAAACTTTTCCACAAGGTCACAATCGCCATCACCATGGTGAATTTAACGAGTTCACTAAGGATTATAATGGTAATTCCCATAGGGGATATATTACAAATAGGTTTTGAGAGGTATCCCTTGCACCTTTAGATGTGACTGCAGCATATGAAATACCAAGGCTTGAGTTTTTAGAGAAAAATTGTAGACCATGAGAAAGGGATCCAACCTCCAACTTACTATTTGATAGATCATGGTTTCCTGAAGGACCCGTGAAACTAGTTATAGGGCCTCCTCCATATATACCATCTGGTCGACCCAAAATTGCCACAATCACATCCAATCTAGCTACCACCTCAATATCTTTTGAGAGCTCCCATCACCCTTTCACAAAATCGCATAAACCATATTCAAAGTCTCCCACTCCCACCCTTTCCCACCCTAATCACCACCATTCAAATTCTAGCTCTCGCTCCTCCATTAAACCCTTGTACCTCCAATCCATGCACCTTTGATAATTATTGTAACATTATTATTTAACCCTCTAGAGCTACCATCACCTAGCTTCAAACCCTCGAAAGCCACCCTAGTTGAACTTAGCTATGAATTAAAAACCCTTCAAAGTTGTCATCATCTAGCTTCAAACCCTCTAGAGCTATCGTAATATAGCTTCAAACCCTCTAGAGCTACCACCACATAACTCAACTATGAATTAAATACCCTCCAAATCCACTATCGTTGCTTGGCTTCAAATCCTCAAAAGCCACCACCGTCAAACTTAGCTGAGAATTAAAAACCTTCCAAAGTTGTCATTGTCTAGCTTCAAACCCTCAAAACCCATAACCATCAGACTTAGCTATGAATTAAAAACCCTCCAAATCCACCGTCGCCTAGCTTCAAACCCTCTAGAGCCACCACTGCCTAACTCAGCTATGAATTAAAAACCCTCCAAAGATGTTGTCATCGCTTGGCTTAAAAACCTCGAAAGCCACTGCTGTTAGACTTAGTTTTTAATTAAAAACCCTCCAAAGTCACCATCGTCGAGTTTCAAACCCTCGAAAGCAACCGTTGTCGGACTTAGCTATGAATTATAAGGATTTTTTTAATTATTGTCTTTCTAAGATTTAATAAGTTTAATAAGGAGAGACAAGGACATTAATAAGGATTAATACCTTAGTTGCATTTTTAAAAGTTTTGAAGTATTAAGTTGAAGTTACTTTAATTACTTCTTTAAGTTTTTGGAGTGATAGAATATATTTGAAAGGTTTTATTTTTTAATATTTGTTGAAATTCAAAGCTAATGGAATATTTGCAAATTATTTAATTATGGAGAGATAAGGTAGTCTACTTCAAACTTAGGAATATTAACTTTGCAAACATTCTTATTTTTTAGTTTCTAAAACAATTAGGGAGGTAAAATATTTTCAACAACAAAGGTTAAAATTATTATTTCTACTCCTAAAAGGTTTTGATAGAAAATTTAAAAGTAGAAAATTATTGAATTAGTGAATTATTGAAAATCTAATTATTTGCGAAATTCATTGATTATTGAAAATTTAATTATTTGAAAAATTTAATTATTATTTCTACTCCTAAAATGTTTCAACCTTAAACTTTAAGAAATAATGTAAATTTGCACAATTCATTCTTCAGTTTCTAAATCTAGGAGTTATAAGGTTGTCAAATTCAAAGGAAATTGTAAATACAATAATATTGTTTTTTGAATCTCAATTATTAAAGGGGCCTAATTTTACCCCATGGAAAAATAAGATGAGATCAATACTTGTTGAAAAACTCTAGGATGTAGTGGATGGACAAAGAAACATTCCAAAAAATAAAACATGAATTCAAAAATTCAAATATGATGATGCTAAAGCTCTTATGTTAATTCTATTTGGTATATCATATGAAATTCAAGCACACATTAGTGAAGCAGAAACTTCAAAAGTAGAATGGGAAAAATTGTGTATGATTTTTGAAGGAAAAATAAGGTAACCATTATTTATCTATAAAGTGCCACACTATGGATTCACCTCTACATATAGCTATTTGGATATTGCTTAATCCTTATGCTTAATATGTAATTTGTGTTGTGTTAGTAATACTTTGGTCATTCCCACAATTAAGGTAAATAATAGCAATAATTCTGAAAAAAAAAACATACACATAGTTTAAAGAGAAACATCAAATTTACATGGAAACCCCAAAATGGGTAAAACCACAATCAAAGAGATTATTGCAGATTTTTATTGGAAATAATAAGTAGATTAAAATACTTACTGTGGTATTAGATTACAATATTCCTTTCTACAACTCTGCTCCCCTTGTTATGATTTCTTTTCTACTCTTTTTGTTCTTCCACTGCAGATCTAGCAATCAAGTCATCACCATGTGTTCTGCAAGAATTTTCCATAATTTGTTCTAAAAAATTTGCCACACTATGCTGTGTAAAAACTAAACTACCACCTAGTGTTCTGCAACCATTTTTCACTCAGTGTCGTGCAACCATTTACCACCAAGTGTTGTGTGAAAGAAAGTCATTTTTATTAAATGCATGTAGCCCCATTTTCTTAAATACTTGCAACCTCTTTTCTTAAATGGGTGTTGATAATTAAATCCAACCCAGTGTTGGTTATTTAAAACCAACCCATTTTATTAAATGGGTATTGGTTAATTGAAACCAACCCATTTTATTAAATGGATGTTGGTTATTTAAAACCAAATCATTTTATTAAATGGGTATTGACCACTTATTAAATGATGGAAGTTAAGTCAGTTTTCCTCTATGCTTTGTTTTGACAAGTGTTGATTGCTCCGAAGTGAGAATTTTATTCGGAGCTCCTTCCACAATTTTTGTGGATGATTTTTTTAATTGATCTCTTCATCAAGACCTCCCCCACTGGAGGATTTTGATCCCTCAAAATCATATTTATTCAAATGGGGATATTGTTTCTCTGCTTGCTTCTTGGATATCCACTTGGTCTTGCTTAGAATTTTCCAACCATAATTCCTCTAGCCCTTGGCGTGTTGTCCACATTTTCTTGTCTAGAATTCAATCTACTACTGCCTCCTCAA
Source organism: Wollemia nobilis (assembly GCA_028583015.1). Taxonomy (NCBI): domain Eukaryota; kingdom Viridiplantae; phylum Streptophyta; class Pinopsida; order Araucariales; family Araucariaceae; genus Wollemia; species Wollemia nobilis. The sequence goes on along the minus strand of JAQPPZ010000755.1, from coordinate 2,511,071 downwards.
ACTCATTTGAGACTAAATCATCTAACTTAGGCAATATTGGAGCATCTTCTCTCTCATCCAACAAAGAGTGCTCAAACAACTTTAGTTTTTACACATTGAAAACAGAGTACATTTGCATATAACTTGGCAGTTCGAGTTGGAAGGCAATTGGCCCAACCTGGACTAAAAATTTTAAATGACCCATATCTGATAGGCTTCAATTTCTTACCTTCTTCCTTTAGTCATTCCTTGCCTAAATGCAACCATACAAGATCTCCCACTTGGAAATTATGAGCTACCCTGTGTTTGTCATGGGGTTCCTTATAGTGTTTCTAAGTTTGCTTTAGTTTCTCCTCTATTTTATGTTGTATCAACTGAATACGTTGAATGAAATTTAATGATTTCTCTCCTTTCAGTTCTGAACTACTTGGATTTTGCCCACTCTCAAAGGCTCCATCAAAAGGTGAATGAGGTAGAAACCCATAACACACCTCAAATGGTGATAATCCTATAGATGAATGTATTACCCGATTGTAGCAATATTGGACATATGTTAGATTGTCATCCCATGTCTTTGGATTCTATTGATTATAGCCCCTTAGTAAGTGCACAATTGTCCTATTGATCACTTCCACTTGTCCATCTGTTTATGGATAAAATATTGTTGATTTCTTCAGCTTAGTGTCCAACTTTCCCCATAATGCAAGTCAAAATTTACTGAGAAAGGAGTATGTCTATCTGAAATGATACTCCTAGGTAATCTAAAATGAACAATAATATGTTCAAAAAATAGTTTGGTTGTACGTTCTACTATAACAATTTTCTTACAAGGTACAAAAATTACCGTTTTACTAAACCTACCACTATAACAAACAAATAATCATTACCTCTCTAAGTGGTTGGCAATCCACCCAAGAAGTCCATTGAAATTCTCTTCCATGGTTGATTAGGAACTGGTAAAGGCGTGTATAGTCTCAATTTGCGGTTGCTGGGTTTGATTAAGCTACAATTTACACATCCACAAATAAAATTAGACACATCATTATGCATATTGGGCTAGTAGACATATCATTGGAGGTTGGATACTATTTTGTGCATGCCAAAATGACCAGCAACTAGTGATGTGTGAGCTTCCCTTATCAGATGTAAGCGTTTATCTCCCTTGGGCACACAGAGATTTTCCTCTTTAAACAATAAGTCTTTTTCCAAATGAAAAACCTCATTGAATTTTTCTTGCACTCTATTTTTCAACTCCTTATACTTCTTCCCAAGTTCAACATCTTCTTCATATTGTTCCTTGTACTCTTCAAAAGAAAAAGGCTCCAATTCCATTACAATTAAAGCAACCTTTATGGGAGGATGAGAAAACATATCATCTAACTTGTTTGTCTTCCCCTTCTTATATTTTATTAGGAGTTTAAACTGTTGTAGGAAACCCATCCATTTAAAACACTTGGACTGTTGTAACTTACTATGAGTTTGCAAGTACTTTAATGGTTTATGATCTGTATGCACAATGGTTTCTTTACCCAATAACTAATATCTCCATTTCTTCATAGTTTGGACAAGTGCAAACAACTCTTTGTCATACATAGGATAGTTAAGAATAGCCCCCAATAATAATTAAGAATGATAACATACAGGTTTACCTTGTTGGAACAAAATTGCCCCCATAGCATGGTCCGAGGCATCCGTATCAATCTCAAAAGGCATCCTCATGTCTGGCATAACAAGCACAGGTGAATTGCATACCTTATCCTTTATCAACTCAAAATATTTTTTCTCCTCTTTTCCCCAAATAATATTTCTATTCTTCTATAGCTATTGTAATAGAGGTCTTGCTATATGTGATAAATCCTTAATAAATTTTATGAGGTATTGGGCTACCCCAATAAAACTTCTCAATTTAGTTTGGGTCTTTCATGCTGGCCAATTTTTTTATGGCATCCACCCTAAAAGGATCTATTTTGAGTTCTCCATTTCCAATTACATGACCCAAATAAAAAAAATACTTCTTTCCAAAATCACACTTTAATATTTGATTTTAAATCTTCCCTTGTTGACACTTCAAAAATTGATTTTAAATTTTGAATATGCTCTTCCCATGTTGGACTAAAAATTAATATATCATCAAGAAATACAATGACATACCTATCCAGAAAAGGTCCCAAAATATCATTCATCAACCTCATGAAGGTAGTTGGGACGTTTGTTAATCCAAATGGCATCACTAACCATTCAAACATACCCTAATTGATCTTGAATGCAGTCTTCCAGATATCCTCTATCTTCATACATATTTAATGATAACCTAATTTTAGATCCAAATTAGAAAAACACTTTGCATGCTTCAGTGAAGAGTTTATACCCAAACTTATTCCAAAATAATAAAGTAGAATTAAATAACTCAGAAGAAAATAACACTCACAAAATACATACACATAGAACATAAGAGATTTACCCTGGTTCACCCAATATGGGCTACTCCAGCAAAACAAGAGCCACACCTCCTTTTCTATTATTGTTCACTCCTTTCCCAAAATGGGACATTACAATCAATATAAAGGAAACTCTTACAACCCTAAACCATAATGTGGTATTAGAATACCGTGGACACAATACCATGGGTTAAAACCACCCATACCCACCAATCACGGGAATCCCAAAAACTACTCTACAAATCACTCCAAAAAAATGGGAAAAGTTGGGGGGGGGGGGGTTTCGCCCCCCTCAAACCCCCCCATAGGGCTTCATCCTCCCCCGAGGGGCTCTGCCTCCCTCGGGTCGCTCATCGACAAGCGAGATCGTCGACACGGGGGCCTGCTGTATAGTACTTCCTCTGTAAAGGATGAGACATATCCAACATTCTCCCACTTGTTGAATACTTTGCATAAAGGCTGTAATCAATGTTAGTTCCAACAATTGGTCTTGCTAGACCCATTTCAACTATACAAAACATGAACTTTTCTATGCTAACTACCTTGGTTAAAGCATCTGCAATATTTTCCTTAGTATCCACTTTTTCCAGCAACACTTTATTTTGTTCAATCATGTCCCTACTGAAGTGGTACTATGTATCAATGTGCTTCATTCTTGAATGGTAAGCAGGGTTCTTTGCCAAAAATATAGCACTATTTCTATCAAAATTTATCTGCACAACTCCTTGAAAGAACCCAATATTAGCACATAGTCTTTTTAGCCATACTGCTTCCTTATTTGCATCAGTGGATGCCATGTACTCAGCTTCAATGGTTGAAAGAGCAACAATAGTTTACCTTTTTATCATCCAACTAATAGCCCCTCCAAACAATTTGAATACATATGTGCTAGTAGATCTTCTATTGTCAAGATATCCAATCCAATTTGCATCAATGAAACCTTCTATACCCAAATATTTATTTTCTTTACTAGTACTTTCATAATAGATTGAAAAATTAGATGTACCACGCAAATTTATGAAAACCCTTTTTACAGCAGTCCAATGCTCTTTACTAGGTTTATACATATATCTGCTCAAAACTCCCATTGCATGGGCAATATCTGGTCTAGTACACACCATGGCATACATTAAACTGCCTACAACATTTGCATAAGGAACATGGTACATTTCTTCTATATCTTCTTATGTTTTTAGACATTGTTCAACAAACAATCTTTCACCTAAAGGAATAGGCACCTTCACTAGTTTGCAATCCTGTATGCTAAATCTCTTCAATACTGTCTCAACATATTTTTTCTAATTTAGCCACAACTTTTTGTTTGAATGATCTCTATTTATTTACATACCCAAAATAAAATTTGCAGGACCAAGATCTTTCATGTCAAACTGAGATGCCAACTGAGACTTCAATTCCCTGATCATTTCCTTATTGTTTCCAATTAGTAGCATATCATCAACATACAAAACTATAATGACAAGTTCACTACAAATTTGATTTGAGTATACACAATGATCAACATTACTACGAACAAAATCAAGTCCTAGGACATAAGTATCAAATTTTTGATACCACATTCTAGGTGACTGTTTTGGTCTGTACAAATATTTCTTTAACTTACATACAAAATCCTCCTTTACTTCAACAATGAATCCTTCGGGCTGTATCATATATATTTCTTCCTCCAAATTTCCATGAAGGAATGCAGTTTTTACATCCGTTTACTCTATTTCAAGATCAAATGCAACAACCATAGATAAAAGAAATTTTATTGAGATTAGCTTTGCAACAGGAGAAAATACCTTACCATAATCAATTTCCTCTACCTGATAATAGCCTTTAGCAACCAGGTGAGCTTTGTATTTACTCACTTTACCTTCAACATTCTGCTTCTTCTCGAAGATCCATTTGCAACCTATTGCTTTTCTTCCACCAGGTAATTTTACTAGATCCCATATCTTGTTCTTTTTCAGGGCCATCATTTCCTTACTCATGGCTTATTTTCAAAGGTTTACCTCTTTAGATTTAACATCTTCTCTAAATTTTCTAGGATCTTCATCAGTAATAGATAAAATAAAGGAAGAAGAAAAAGCAGATGGACTATACCTTTCAGGTTGTCTTCTCTCTCATGTTGATATCTTTAACATAGGTGTATGAACCTCTGGTTCATCCTCTTCTGTTGAGTAGGATTCCTCTTTCGTTGAGTGGGATTCTTATTCCATGAGATCAAATTTCACCTTTTTAGGTTCTTCTTCTGTTACTCCCTTCCTGTGATCACTTTTCATTTCTCAAATCACCACATCTCTATTGTAAACAATAATTTTAGTTTTTGGGTTCCAAAGTTTATATCCTTTAACACCATATTTATAACCAATAAGGATACATTCGATAGCCTTATAATCAAGCTTACTTATTTTCTCCTTTGGAATATGCATGTATGCATCACAACCAAAAATTCTAAGATGTGAAAGAGAGGGTTTCTTACCAAACCATGCTTTAAATGGAGTTTGATCTGATAATGTTGATGTAGGAGATCTATTTCACAAGTAACATGCTGCATTCACTGCCTCTGCCCATAATTCTTATGCCAGACCAACACCACTAAGCATACTTCTAGCCTTTTCCATCAAAGATCTGTTCAATTTCTCAGCAAATCCATTCTATTGGGATGTATATGGAGTAGTCTTCTATCTTGCAATACCACATTGCTTACAAAATCCTCAAATTTATTTGAACAATACCCTCCTCCATTATCAGACCTCAGCATCTTAATCTTTTTTCCAGTTTGATTTTCAACAAGTGCTTTAAATTTTCTAAACTTATCAAACACTTCAACTTTACTTTTAAGAAAATAAATCCATGCATATCTTGAAAAATCATCAATGAAATAAGCATAGTACCATGATTTTCCAAGGGATGGAATAGGAACAGGACCAAAGATATCACTGTGAATCAGATCTAAAACCCCTTTTGATCTTGCAGCACCAGATGGGAAACTCACACGATTCTGCTTACCATAAATATAATGTTCACAAAAATAAAAAACTATTGAACGATTAGGGATGCCTTGGACCATAGCTTTCGTGTACATGGTACACAATCCCTTTTCTCCAATATGTCCCATTATTTGGTGCTAGAGCGTTAAACTTTTATTCAATTCAGCATCAAGAATAGTTGAGCTATTGCACTCATTTGTCATAGTGCTTTCCAACAGCTTATACAAGGTACCAATCCAAAATCCTCTTGCTAACACCATTGATCCACAAACCATTTTGCATGAATCCTTATTGAAACTAACATTTACTGCTGCATCAACCATTTTCCTTACAAAAATAAAATTTCTAGCAAGGCCAGGAATATGCATCACACCTAGGAGGGTTTTAACCCTACCATTATGAAACAATATTTTTACCCTTCCACAACAAATGATTCTAAGTGGTGAATCATCTCCCAATAGTACCTCCCCTCCATCATATCTTTCATATTCACTAAACCACCCCCTATGAGGAGTCATATGAAAAGAGGCACCAATATCGATCAACCAATAATTTCTATCTAAACATGTAGAGCAAGATGCCAGATATACATCCCTTCCTTCATTAGTGGATTCATTTATCTCTGTGGAAGTGGATTCATCATATCTCTTTTTAGAATCGACATTTTTTGATCTACAATCCTTCTTCATGTGTCCAGGTTTACCACATTTCCAACATTCAGTTGGTCCAGTAAATCATCAATTCATGGTAGCAGGTATCAATTCTTAATAGTTATCTTACTAAGTTCCCTATAATCTATGCACATGCTCCATGTTCAATATTTCTTAGGGACTAAAACAATTGGAGACCCAACTAGGGATGCACTAGGATGAATCAAACCCCTATCCAATAAATTCTTGAACTTGTTTCTTCACCTCATCTGATTCAATTACAGACTACCTATACAACCCAATATTAGGCAGAGGTAAATCAGGTAAGAGTTGAATTTCATGATCCACTTCTCTCTTTGGTGGTAAGCCTTTTGGTTCTTCCATAATTTGACTAAATATATGAAATAATCTCTCCAATTCCTTATTTTGTTGGGGAGTACAATTGGTTGCTTCCACCTCATTACTGAACTGCACATTACTATTCGTACCTCTTATCATCAACAACACGAATCTCTTGCTTACATTCACCAAATTCTTGACCTGCTACGTTGTCACAAGCTGAAATTTATTTTCCAACCTGCTGGAATTAATCACATAGGTGATTCCACATTTTTTCAACTCTCAAATATTGCACCTTCGCTTAAACAAAGCATCTCTTTCCCATAAATATTGGCTATCAAAAATTACTTGGCAAATATCAAGAGGCACTACATCACAAGTAATTACATCATGAAATTTATTTTTAACAAAAAATTGTAAATTACATTGCTTGGTTACCTGTAGTTCCACGTCCTTGGCACCCATCCCAATGAATATGGTTGTGGGTGATCCACAGTCTTCAATCCCAACTACTTCACTAAATACTCAAAAATTAAATTTCATGGGGATCTACTGTCAAACAATGTTGTAACTTTCATCCTCTGCACTTGTATGTAGACCCAAAATAATTCCTTTTTCTTGACCTCTAAAGCTTGTTCCTCCTTCTTATATGTCTGCTCCTACCTTAAAGTCTTAATTCTAGTAGCATACACTACCTTTCCTTCATCCTCTTTCTCAAAACACCCTTCTTCTTCCTGCTCAATATTTTTAGCAGAATTAGCAGATTTCTTCTTTCCCTTGTTCCACCATTTTGGTCTCTTTTTAGGATGTAGCTTCCAACAGTACACACTTGAATGAGTGTCAACATTACACTTCTTGCAATATTTTTCATCCTTTTGTGATTTGGTGCTTGTAGCCCCTAATTTCTTCTTATCTTTACTATTGAAACCCTTGGTTTTCTTTGCAGGCTTGGAGGGTTTAGATGAAGTTGATGCCTTATTATATTTCATTGGCTTTTTGACCCTCATTTCAAGGTACGTGACTTTAATGCATACCTCATAAATTTCCTTGGCATCAAATAATGTCAGTTCTGTCCTGATATGATAAGACAAACCACACTTATATTTCTTAAATATTTGAGGATCGTGAAGATTAACACCCATTAAAACAACTTATTTTCTGAATTCTATGGTGTATTCTTGGATTGTTTGACCCTACCTCTATCTAAAAAACAACCATCTCTCCTCCATATTCTCTTGATAGCCAATAGGATAAAACTGAGCTCTTATAGCCTTCACAAATTCTACTTATGTTTTCATAGTCGGTTGTTGATTTCTTACCAATCCAACTGAGTATGCATCCCACCATGTGATAGCATGAACACCTAGTTTTAATCTAGCAAAGTTGATCTGTTGTACCTCTATATAAGACTTATTACTGAAGTAAACCTCTAATTACCTTAGCCACCCATCTAATTTTTTAGGATCTAACTCCCCTTCATAGGTTGGAATATCAATTTTGACCTTCATTTTGAATGGATCTACAATCAAGGGTTGTGATAAGATATTATCAGGTTGTTTGGAGTGAGATTCTTCAACCTCTATTTTCTCACCATTGGAAGCACCAAACTCAATCTTAGACTTTTAATCTAATTTCTTCTTGTCCTTCATTGATTTCCTTTCTTCTTGAGAAAATACCAACTCCATCAAGCTTTAGAGAGTGTTTTCTATTTCAAGAAATCTTCTTTGAATTTCCTTGTTGGATAATATTGGAGAGTTAAGTTTTGACTGATCTACCATTTTCACAGATCTGATCTTTCTTCTCCCAATATCTAGGTTGTATGGGACTAAGTCCTTTTCTTGAGATCTTCTACCTTGCATACACAGTTCTTTACGAAAAATAGCTCTGATACCAAACTTGATCTATAAAGTGCCACACTGTGGATTCACCTCTACATACAGATCTTTGGATCTTGCTTAATCTTTATGTTTAGTTTGTAATTTGTGTTGTCTTAGTATTAATCTGGTAATTCCCACAATTAAGGTAAATGATAGCAATAATCTCAAATTCTAAAAAAAAAACATACACATAGTTTAAAGAGAAACATCAAATTTACATGGAAACCCCAAAATGGGTAAAACGATGATCAAAGAGATTACTGCAAATTTTTATTGGAAATAATAAGTAGATTACAATCCTTACTGTGGTATTAGATAACAATATTCTCTTATCCAACTCTGCTCTCCCTGTTGTGATGTCTTTTCTGCTCTTTCTGTTCTTCCACTGCAGATCTGACAATCAAGTCATGACCATGTGTTTTGTAAGAATTTTTCACAATCTGTTTTGAAAACTCTGCCACACTATGTTGTGTAAAAACTAAACTACCACCCGGTGTTGTGCAACCATTTTCCACTCAGTGTTATGCAACAATTTACCACCAAGTGTTGAGCGAAAGAAAATCATTTTTATTAAATGTGTGTAGCCCCCTTTTCTTAAATGCTTACAACCTCATTTTCTTAAATGGGTGTTGATAATTAAATCCAACCCATTTTATTAAATGGGTGTTGATTATTTAAAACCAACCCATTTTATTAAATGGGAATTTAAGCCTGTTTTCTCCAAGCTCTGTTTTGACAAGTGTTGATTGCTTCGAAGTGAGAATTTTATATGGAGCTCCTTCCACACTTCTTGTAGATGATTTTTTTTAATTGATCTCCTAATCAATTTTACATCTACGATCACAATTATATGCACTAAAATTTCATGATGGAGAAAACATAAAACAATTTCTTAGAAAGATATCAAAATTAAAATAAAAATTACACACCTTAGGAGAAAAGGTTGAAGATCAACTCCTAGTTTCAGTTGTACTTAGAGCACTTCTTGAATCATTAAAAAATATTGGTCATATCTCTTCCAATATCAAACAAAAAGATGTATTTGAAGAATTAATAAATATTTTTCAGCAATATGAACTTGAAAATAAATTGAGAAATGAGTCATCCAATAAGACTTTTGTAAGACAAAGAATGTTGCACTTCATCACAAAAACAAAAGCAAAATAAGTATTGTCATATTTATGAAAAAGGACATAATACAAAATCTTGTAAGTATAATGCATTGACTAGGAAGGATCAAGACCAAGAATATTCTAAAGGGAATCAAAGAGATCAAAGTAATCAGCTAGGGTATGTTGCACAATCAGAATCTGTACATAGGAATATTATGGTAAATCACATGTCTATTATCAAGTAATGAGGAATCCAATAAGGACTTGGAACCTATGACAATAAATGCATGTTGTGACACAAAAAGAAAAGATATAGAGTGTAACTTAGATGATTTGAGTATAGTTTATGATTGGTCAAAAAAGCTTATGTTGTCATAATTGATGATGACATGGATTCAAATGATGATAGAAATAGTGATGCTCAGAGTTGCATTGATGTTGATCAGTGTGATGATATATTTTGTTATTTTCAAAGACATACTAAAAAATTGGTTCAAAATTATTAAATAAAATGGGATAAAGAGATACAAGTTTGGGAAAACATTGATAAGGAATAAAAGAGCCAATTGTTACAATAATAAGACCAAATAATGAAGATCTTGATATACAGGATAGACCAAAAATACTAAATCAGGAACTAAATTCATGATAAAAAATAGTGACATAAAATTAGTAACAGAGACAAATAGAGTCAATAACAATGAAGGACCAAATGGGAAAATAAATTTTGTAACAGGTAACAAATGTAATCATTGTGGTAGATATGGACATAAGATAGAAAAATGTTGGAATCTCCATTATTGTGAAACTTGTGGAGGACATAATCATTCTCAAAAATATTGTCTACATAAAGAGAAAGAAAGTAAAAAAATGAAAATGGATTGTGGATGGATAAGTATGAATGAATGGAATAAGATGAAAGAAATGTTATATGGTTTCTACAAAATAAAACCAAGTGTGATGAAAAATCAAAGTTTATTGAATGAAAATATTGATATTTGATCTTATCATGAAGAAATATGAAATAAATGATTATGACCCAATCATAGCTTGGAATATAGCCTATAGTGAAAGCATCTGTAGTGATGATCCTACAAATATGATAGTCTTATGAATGTTCTAGTGGATGACCTAAAAACAATGATAATCCAAAGGCGACCCAGAGGTAGAGTTCTAGAGGCAGTGACCCAGAGCTAGTGATCCAATGGGAGTGACCCAAAGGTAGAGACCTAAAGGTAGTGATCCAGAGGTAAATCCAATGACAGTGACCCAGAGGCAGTGACCTAGAGATAGAGACCCAAAGGTAGACATAGATAATAGTATCCAACCATGATAAAGTCAGAGCTGAAGAATGAAGAATGAAAAAGAATCAGAGAATGAAGGCAAAAAGCCTTCCTACCAAATAATGTAATATGGAGGGGTGTTGGAGATATTACATTATTTGGCCCCCTTGTAATATTAGTTTGGTAGATTATTTATATTTGTATAATGTATATATCAATATGAGAGAAAGTGCAAGGTGTCAGGATAGAGAATGAAGAGTCACATGATATGTGGCAAGATGAGAGTATTGTCTTCATATGAGGAATATGAAAGGTTGCATCTCCTCGATGATAGAGGAGAGCAATAGTCAGAGTACTAAAAAGTCATGTAAAATATTATATTGGATGTAAAGCTCCATGCAGTATCATTCATGTAACTTATGATATTGTGTGCATCTAAGTTATATTTGTATGATATTATTGTTTATATATTGAGATTCATTGTTAGTTTGATTAATGGCATTCATTTGATTTATTCTTGGTCCAGTTAAAGCTTTCTGTGAGTTAATCTATTTATAAAGCTAACATAGATATGAGTTTACTTGCATTAAAGCAAGTTGAAGTATTGTACAAAGTTTTCTCCATAATTGCTTAGTTATTTTAAAGTCTTGTAAACTTGTTCAATCGAACCTCTCAGTTGTACATACTTGTACATTGTCATTTTGAAGTTTTTAGTTTGCTTGACACAATAACATGGTAGTCAATGCCTTGAAATTCTTATTGTTTGATTCCTTGTCAATATTTCAACTTGCACTTGCACTATTCGAAAATCAAGCTTTGGCAACCAAGGCGGATGATGCCACTCTTTAGCACCAAAAATTTGGACACCTCAATTTTGGCTACCTGAAAGTACTCTACAACCATGCTATGGTGAGAGGCCTTATTTTGATTAAAAAAATTAGTGATATTTATTCTAGTTGTTTGGCCAAAAACCAACACCAAACCCCATTTAGTTGTAGCAGTCATTGAGCAATTGATCCACTTGACTTAGTTCACACTAATCTATGTATACCTATGGATTTTAAATTTAATAGTTATAGGTATTTTTAGCTTTTTGTTGATAATCATACCCTTCGTATGTGGGTGTACCATTTATAGGACAAGTATTAAGCCTTATACTTCTTCAAGGAGTTAAAAGCTCTTGTAAAGAAATCCATTAGTTGATACATCCATTTACTCCATTCATATTGAGGGGAGTACACAAAAAATGAGTTTTCTACATTTCTTAAGCAAAATGACACTAAAAAATAGCTGACAACTACTTATATGCCTAAAAAAAATGGTATTGCAAAGAGGTGTAATCGTACTATTTGAGATATGGTGTGAAGTACGTTGGCTAATGCATAGTTGGAGCTAGTATTTTAGGTTGAAGTTATACATATGATGATTTATCTATTGAACTACACACCCATAGTAGCATTAGAAGACTTGTATGAGAGTTAAGCCCTCAATATCAATATTCAAGTGTTTATATGCATAACATTCATGCATATTTCAAAGTAGAAGCAAACAAAGTTGTAAGAGAAGTCCAGGAAATATATTTTTCTTGGATATAACAATGATTTGAAAGCCTATAGGCCCATGGATCTTAACACCAAGAAGCTATATGTCAATAAAGATGTGTTTAATGAGAAGAATGACTCCAATTCATCTTCTAATGAGCCATGTGTTTTAGATGGATCTCTTTTTCTCTTTCCTGATGATGAAACCTCTAAGATAGAGGTTGGTGACTTTGATAATGTTGATGATCGTAATGGTGGATATGATCCTATCAGTAACAATGTTGAGAATCTAAGTCTATTTGACCTACCTTTGACTACCACAAGGGGACCCAAGTGGTATCTCAATGTTGTTTGAGATGCAATGTTAGATGAAGTCCTAGGCACATCAAATTCAAGGCCAAGGACTCATAACAAAGTTTATAACAATGACAATCTTTGCTCCAATGAGCACAATGTTGCATAATTTTAAGCCATCAATGGTTCAAGAGGCCATTGCATCAAAATAATGGAAGGATGCCAGTGATGTTGAGTCCTAGGCTTTAATAAAGAGCAATACATGGTAGTTTATTTATCTTCCATCGAGAGAGAAATTTATTGGTTGTAAGTGAATTTTCAAGACCAAATATGATGTAAATGAAAATGTTGGAAAGTATAAAGGTGGACTTGTTGCAAAGGCCTACACACATAAGGAAGGCATTGATTACAAGGAGATATTTGCTCCTACAACAAATATCAAGACCATCTGGATGGGTACATAATGACATTGTAGTTTGTATGGACATTGCATAAGATGGATGTGAAAAGTACTTTTCTCAATGGAGACTTCATAAAACAAGTCTATGACATAGTCACGGGGATTTTTCACACTTGGGTAAGAGAAGAAAGTATGTCGGCTCATCAAATATCTCTATGGGCTAGAGTAGCTACCTAGAGCCTAGTATATCTAATTTGATGAGCATCTTGTGTGGCATGGATTTTGTTGTAGCCCTTATGATCCACACCTATATATCAAGTAGGAAGAGGAGAAGTTGTGATCATAATTGTATATATCAACAAGTTGGGCATCATATGTATTTTAGAGAGGATGATTTGAGAAAGTCATTGGATATGATAAAATCTCAAGATTATGCGCTATTGTTTGGGCATATGACAGGTGAAGAATCACATTTTTATTTTACAAATGAAGTATGCCAGAGATTACTCGACAAGTTTTGGATGACAAACTATAAATCAATGCCTACCATCCATAGAGACAAGGTTGCAACTAAACTAAACAATCCTTCACCATAATAAATGTAACTTTCTATAGATTGTTAATTGAGACTTTCATTTGTCTAGCTTATACTAGACTAGATATCTATTATGTTATATGTCTTTCATGATTCATGTACGAGATAAGGATGTGTCACTAGAAGGCAAGTATGTACTAAGGTATACTCATGGTCCTACTAAGTATAGTGTGGAATATAAGAACAATCATTTTTCGCTAATAGGGTTAATGAATGGGGACTATAAAAAATTCATAGGTGACAAAAGATCCACTTTTTTTGTTTTTTGATTAGGATAAAAATGGAATTTTGAAAGGGCCCAAACCCTACGAAAGATCCACTTTTAGATGTGTATTATTTTTGGGATTTGATCCAATATCTTGGGGAAGTTAGAAGCACCATGTTGTTTCTCAATATTCCATCTAGGAAGAATATCATACTACAAAGGGAACTATTTGCAAGGCGACATGGTTGCTCATATTTGGATAGGGATTGGCACTTCACAGAAACAACTTATGATATTGAATTACAACAATCACAGAGTTTCAAAGATTGTTCAGAACTTAGTATTTCATGAGAACACTAAGCACATTAAGGTTCAACTCCATTTCATTCACGTAGATGTACAACATAACATATAGATCCAATTTTGTCCCACTTAAATCAATGTACAATACCTTCACCAAATTTCTTGCATGTATAAAGTTTGAAAACATTCAATATTTTTTGTTTGTACTATGATGTAAATTAAACATCGATGTAATAAGGGAGGAATCTTATGGAGTAGTTACACGTAGTTTGGAAATTTGGTTCAAGATTAGTTAAATTTTTTTCGTAACGGATGCCATATCCTTTTGTATATATATCTCATATTACATCAATGACTATTATTGTGACCTTTCTACATATCAAAGGTGAGATAAGAGGGGCTTCAAATTAAAAATTCTATCTCCCAACCATAGAGCAACATCATCCTCAAGATACATGAATGTGCCAAAAAATATGAACCAAAGCAAACAATATGTGTTCATTTATATGAAATTGCTAAAAGAGAGTTAGTTGTATATATCCTAGGATGGACCCTATAGCTTGCTTGCTATTCAATCCAAATATGATCAATGACCATGATTTAAGCTTGAATCTCAATAGATTCCCTATCATGTTGAACAACTTGTGAGCTAGCTTGACCATTGCCAAATTAGAAAAAGCAAAAAGCACATACAATTTCAATCAAGTTACTAAAGTTGAAGGCATTTCAATGAATAACTTACTAAGATTTGATTTTTAGAATCCTTAATGTTTAGTTTATTTGCTACACATTTAATGGATATATTAGCTTATCTATATTGATATTTATGACTTAAATAACCTTTACTAGTTAAATTAAATATTAGCTTTTAGCTTATGTTTGTACTAACTAACTAACCCTCTATAGCATTTAGTTTATTAAATGATAATATCATTGCCTATATAGGGTCTACTATTTGAGATCATTTTGATAACTTTAAATAATCTAGATAGTGTTATTAATCTACCTAATATAAATTTTTAAGCAAACTAGTAATCATTTTTCTCACCCAAGTCCACTATGACATATATAAATCCTATTTTCACATTCAGATGTATACATATGTTCAAAGCGTGTATGTTGAAGATAGATTAAATAAATTATGATAACTATTTACAATTTTTTCTATTCCAAAATCAATAATCTAAAGTTTTAATGTGGATTTTAAAGTGACGCTAGGGAGAGTGGTACATGACATGTATGAATACTATTTTCACATTTAGACATATACATGTGTTTAAAGCATGTATGTTGAAGATATATTAAATAGGTTATGATAGCTATTTTACTATTTTTCTTTTCCAAAAACAACAATCTAAGGTTTTAGAATGGATTTTAAAGTGACACTAAGGAGAGTGCTACATCGATGGCAAGAGAAGGTTGTGTACAAACACTTTATAATTGTGTGTATAATAAAATAGGTTTTTTTTTACATGCTTATGTCATTT
The DNA here is from genome assembly GCA_028583015.1 of Wollemia nobilis. Classification (NCBI taxonomy): domain Eukaryota; kingdom Viridiplantae; phylum Streptophyta; class Pinopsida; order Araucariales; family Araucariaceae; genus Wollemia; species Wollemia nobilis. The sequence goes on along the minus strand of JAQPPZ010000755.1, from coordinate 2,495,572 downwards.
ATGATATAAGCTGATGCAAATTAACTTAGATGTTTATTTGAAGATATTAACCTCTAAATTCTATTAGGAACATAAAGCAACATGTTGCAAAACGTTACTATAAGTTGTGTAATATATCATCATTTCTTAATCTTATACATATTTGATTTATGTCTATTACACACCATGCCAAGGTTTGCTAGTTAGATATAGGAGCTTGTGTAAATCTTTGTGCATTATGTTTCATAATATATTGCATATCATAACAAATCATCCTTGGTTATTATGATTAGTATTTAAAAAATAAATATTTATTATATTGTATGTAGGTAGAACATTGTTATTTATTTATTTAAACCATTATTCTTGTTTTCGCTAAATAATATATTATCTTAACCTCAAAATGGATGCCCTCCATAGAACCAATGAAAGTGCAAACTATATTTATTACAATTTTTTTAAAACTATTATTGTTTGTTTCTCAAATACATGTATCTATGTATCCATTGAGAGCATAAAATTTTTATGGATTGATGTAGCTTCTCATTTAATAGGCAACACCTACTTAGACCTTTGTTGTCTTTTTTTTTTAGATTTTAATGACTACTTTTTTATTTTATTTGGGCAAATAGAAGGTTTTTTGAAAGGACCCGTACATTTCTCAACTACAAACACATCGGGGGCCACCTTTCCTATGGTTCGAACTTGGGTTTCCGCGATGAAAGCCTAAAGACATCAATTCAATGTCCCAACAAAGACAATAACTACTTGATCTCAAAGATTAATAGCTTATTTTTTTAAGTTATATTTTATTTTCTAGTTACAAATAATTTTCTTATTAAATAACATTTTCCTTCTATATATATATATATATATATATATATATATATAATGGCAAAACCATTAAAAAATAGATTACCAAGCCAGAAAGGAATACTTCTAAAGGATTAGAAAAGTATATTAGGACCTTCCCACTTGAATAATTGTTTATACAGATCACATAAAGAATCCATAGGGCTAGCCATTGAGCTTTTAGAACTACATCAATTCTTCCAAGTGGAATGGTATAATATACCTAAATATTTATAATTGTTGATCACTTACTCCACATGACATTTTCCTTACTTATTCATTGAGAGCCTCCTCAAATTGACTTTTCTATTGTTGAGCACAAATAGATTTTAAAACCTTGTCATAGCTATGTCCATGCAATTATGTACACATAAGAATTGATAAATCCATGATTTTTTGTTTTTAGTGTAGTCTTACCTTCATAGTTAGATGGTGTTGAATATATGTTTGCTATTGACACCAATGGTTCAAGATCTTTTCATGCTAGTTTGATCTTATTCTTTACTTATCATTACTATTAATATCATTGAACTCGTGTTTCACAATTATAACATTTCCTAAATTCTCATAATTTTTGCGATTTGGAAATATTTCCTTTACTCATATTGCATTTAAGAACACGGGCAAAGACTTATACTTTATCATCTCAAACTTGTTTTAAGTTAGTGTTAGATTAAAACTAGGTATGTAATTTTTGTTTGAAAAACTTATGTTCATAACTGCAAACTAATTTGATGGCATCCTACAACACGGCAATATATTAATCTTGCAACTTGTTCTTGATATCTAATTTGAGCTTGCTTATATAACTTTGGTTGAATTGATCTTTAAATATGCTGGTTACTAAGGCCGATAGTGTTTTAAGTTCTATAGTGTACTCATCTACTAATCGTTTTTGTGGCAAACAAGATAATTAGTTACAATAACCTCCTCTTTCATGGTTCAAAGTATTTACTAAAATCCATTATGAATCTAGTCCATGTTTGAGTGAAACCATGCCCCTTCAATATCATTTACTTGCTTTGCCCTCTAAATGTAATGATGCTATCTAATATGTTCTTTATCAAATTAAAAAAAAAAATTAGCTTGAACATTAGATTTGAATAATGTATATTGTGTTGGAATTTTCTCCCTAAAGATTGATTCTAACTTTAAGTGCATATAGAATTATTAGGGGTGGTTGGGGTATTGTTTTAATTGTGTAATTGTTGATGTATTGTACTTAAATTAAATCAATTCTCTCTCTTTCTTCTTTGGGAAAAATATGTAATTTTCATTTCAGAGTTTGAAAATAATTACAATACTTCGAGTATGAAATACCTTCAAGAATCTCAATATAGTTGTTGATTTGAGTCCTTACCACTCTCACTTTCTCTCACACACAGAGGCACATATGCACACGTGCAATGCACATCCACGTGCACATCAAAACTTATAGTCTATTATAACTAGATGTAATATTTCCCTTAATAAAAAACACCTCACTCTTCTGTCTCTCACCTTAGACTTTTGATTTACATACACACCAAGGCTTATAGTCTAATTGTAACTGGATGTAGCATTCCTCTTAATAAGTAACACCCCACTCTAATTACTTTTCTACCTCTCATCATAAAAACTTCTGATTTAATGTACGGTTTATTTTTTAGAATTATATTTTTTCGGTTACACATTTTTTAATATAATTTTTTAAACTAGGCAAGCTACTAACCCCAACTTTGAACTCAATCAAAATAGCCACAACTTCTTATGGATTAGATAAGTATGTTTAATTATATGTGGAACGTAACAATATAGGCATCCTAAATTGTTACCAACTCCTTTGAAAGCTATTTGTGGTGTCTTGTTTCCAATAAGCAACAATACTGGTCTAAATAGTTATATTGGGATAATGAATCTACTAGGCAATCAACATCCTTTTAAAATTAAGAAGTATTGTTTGGTATGTTTTGATCTCCAACCTTGCAACACATGAAGATGATTTTTTAGAATGGAAGCTTTATAAGAGAATCAGACAATTGTTAATACTCCACACTCACTTCCTATGCTTTTGAGGGCAAAAGACCTTCAGCACAGACTTGTGATAGACACGTGTAACCCTTGTAAAGAGGTGTGCCTTGACATGCACCCCATACTTGTATAAATCCTTATTCCCATACTCCCCTTAAAACAATCAATCCTGAATCTATTTCCTTTTCTTGAGAACAAATGCAAATATTCACTTATTTTTACCATCACCATACTTTGTATGAGTTGAAGAAGGATCAATAGAAGGGTAGGACCCATGTACCAAGGGTGGAACATGGGATATGCAATAGTGATTTTGATGCTTTGTCAGTCAACAAATACCTGTTTTCCACTTAATTTCAACAATAATAATTTAAGCCAAAAATCCTATTAAGAGCACGAACAAGGAAAGTACACAAATACTAAAAAGGCTATGCTCAAAGATTGCTTTAAAGTGATTACAGGGATTGCCAATTTGGGCTGCAAATTTTAAAAAATAAAAAAATACAAGAATATTCATTGAGGAGCCGCCATTCTTTCTGTTTTTCTATCCCTTTGCTTGCCACCTTTTATAGAAGCTGCACCAGTACCTTCTCTGGAAATTGAATTTGTTGATATGTACGGACAAATTAGGCCTCGTGTCTGCAACAACACAGATAGTTAATAATACAGCCAAGGTAAATTCAACAGTAGCTACTAACATTATCCAAGATCCTTCAAAGCTGCCAGTCGGCTATAAAATTAATATTTATAAATTCATAGTTAATAGAAGTCCCAATGGTCCCATATTCATTAAACTGCAATGACGTGTCATGCCTTGCAAATTTTTTTTAATTGGTTATGTCGGATGAAAACAGGCCCCACCCACATTACATCAAGATCACATATTGGTATTACAAGAGCTTGGCAATTAATCATGTATCACTTGGCAAGACTGGAACCTGGTCTCCTCCTTGAAAGTTGAGGAATTTGATTGGTTGAGTTAATGCCATTTGATTTCATGCATTGCAATTAACTTCAAACAGTTCAAATCATTTTTTATTTCTTTATAAACCAAAATAATGGCTAGCCCTGAATAACCACTTCAACTAATCCCAGTGTTTCTACATCTTAAATTCAAGAGAAGATTACAAAATATTTTCAGGTTCTCGATAAATTATTACACACAGAATTTGAGAGCTTAAAAATTAATAAATTTGAAAATACCTGCAACACAGATGAAGGAAGTTCTATGAAGCCTTGCAAAAACATATTGACATTCTGCAGAGTTGTTATTGCAACAGGCGTGATTATATAAAATAGACCCTTGAAAACATCTATTCCTCGAACAATACCTGCCCACCATATAAGCCATCATATTGAATTCAAAACTTTATATAATTCAGACAAAAACACAATCAAATGCAATGAAAGGAAAAAACACTAAACAATCATTTTTCTAATCTATAGTAACTTTCTCTCTTTCCATCTTGTCTAAGACTTCATGGGATAATGGGAGAGACCAGAAATGTTCTCTAATGGTCAATAGGGCCTGGTTATCATGTGAGTCACACGCTCTGAAAAGGGGGCATCAAGCATGACCTTAAAACATTAATCAACCAAGCATAGATACAGAGGAAAAGACTGATTAGAAGATGAAATACTTATATTTCAAATTTCCATGAAGCATCGTTGCCAATTTTCTTTGGGTTTGGTGATTCCTCATAACTTATTCAAATGCAGAGAAATAAAATGTGCATTGCTCGATCATTGAAGCCCTTGGCTTCATAATGGAAAACATTATTTTCATGTTGGACAAATTCCAATCCTTCCAGCAGGGGCCTGATCCTTGTAAATGCAGCTGAAAAACGCATTTAAGATTTTGCATGTCTCAAAAGATTTATCTCTGCTGAACTTAGTTTTTGGGCTCTGTTTACTTTTTGCCACAAAAACCAGCATTGCTGGTCTTGATTCCAAATATCTCTCAAAAATAAAGGCCTTTTCTTGCGAACCTTTTATTTACAAAATTGGGTAAGAGTCTCATATTTCCTTGAGGAATGTGTAAAGTCCAAATGGGATGGGTGGGAACTGGAAAGGTTCTAACTTCTAAGCATCCTACAGCCCTTCCAACTGCCAATGCAGAGAAGTGGCAACTGCTTGCCGAGCCCAAAATATCTTTCAGGGAGCTAATCATAACAACATGAAGGGTTTAGGATTATCAATGATGCTACAAATGAAAAGGCCCCAGATCACTTGAATTTGGCAGTCCAAATATATAAAAACTGATATTGAATTATATCTGTGCCTATAAGGGATCAAACCAAAGTTAATGGAACTCAGCAAGTAAACCAAATGCCATAGAAAATGTGCTAGAGACAAGGTTTATAAAAAGAAATATCCCTGTAGCAAAAGAAGCTGTCAAAGTCATAAGTAATGAGACGTGTACGTAGTATGTATAAGTCGGAGATGTCAAAATTTTTATCAGCCTTCACGAAAGTGCCAATGCTAAGCACATTGATATCCTCCAAGGAGTCACCTGGGCAAAAAGGACCCAGCTGTGCTATTTTGGGGGACATTGAGGACCCCTCAATGTGCTCCCTAACATCAAGGCCAACAAGCCCAACTGTCCAGAGGTCTGAGTTATGGGTAAGGAATGAAAGTTGTCCTTCTTTAACGAGTGCAAGGACCAATAAGTCAAGGTGGCTTCCTAGTTCCTACACAGGAGAGTACTACCTCACATACATAGAATTAGTTGAGTTTGTAACCACAGTATCCATCAGAGGTTCAATGCCCCAAACTGCTAAAATAGGCTAGAAGATGATCTATTTTATAGACTCACAGCTCCCTGCAAGGTTTGTTGTCAAAATGTATAGCTTTCCATTGGCCCTCTCAAATTCCAATAGCAAAAGAAGGTAGCAAGTATGCCTCTGGAATGTCTTTATAGATAGTGAAATTCTGCCACACCCTCAACTAGACTCAACTCCTCACCAGTCAAATTCTGCACCATGACAGGGAGGAAAGAAAATCCGAGCACACATCATTAGATAGATCTGCAACAGGAAAAGCATGACTGTCAAGTTCATAATTGAGAAACACAAATTGCAGCCCTTTGCAATCAGTAGTTCTGGTGGTATTTAGCTTCAAGATAGCCCTTCCTATGTCATCACAGTAAAAATAGCAAGATGGTGGAGGAAAGGAGAAAGGGCTGATCAGGTATATCATAAAGTGAAATTAGCATTAGAGATTTATGTTCAACATTAAATATCAGGGAGAATGGGAATGCCAAACTGCCCTAGGGGAGGTATGAAAGGCATCAAGTTATTATGGTAAGTAATGAAAGATGCCCGCTTTCCTTATACAATCTCTCCATATGTTTCCCTTTACAACAGCAGAGATCATTGGCCATATTACAGAAAAATAGCTGCTACAGATGCAAAAACAATCAGAGCATAGTGAATGATGAAAATAAACTCTTAATAACAGGAAAGGAAGAAAAACAAAGTTCTGAGGGTTTCAAAACTTACCAAGCCCCACACAGACTGGTTTTGGAAATGTCTGTGGGGAGTTTTTAGAAGCAACTGCCAGACCAACAATGGTCCCGTTCAAACTATAATATATTTCATCATCTGGTACCTAAGAACATTGTGAAAATGCATTATTAGCAGCATGCTGCATGACATTATATATTCTTCATGAAACCTATAAAAAGTACTTCTGATTATTTCAATATTGCCCAAAGCAGATCTTTCCAATTTACAACTATGCAACTTATTAATGTAATTAAAATGCCAGATACATCATTTTCACCGTCTGTGAAAAATTAGAAGCACCAAAAAAAAATCCTAAAAAATAAAACAAGCTAGCAAGTATTTCAATAAATTTCAACGATGCAGAGCAACATGCTAAAGTTTTAAGATGTCTGTTCTCTAAGACAAAAGCTCTAATTCAAAATCAAATCTTTAAAAGCTTCCACTACAAAAGATCCAAACTAACCTCACAGTGGAGATGCATGACCTTTATCTTTTGTATGGAAATTTGATATGGAGGATGAGAAGCCAAGGCACGAGCAAGCCCTCTATAAGTCTTGATATTCTCTGAGCTTCTACCAAAACACTGCCGGAAGTATGCAATGATTCTTAATTCCCGCATTTGACGACCATGTTTTTGTATCACAATTCTGACACACATTATAAACTATTATTTACTTATATACAACTACCATGACAATTGTATTAGTTAAGACTGAAAGCTCCTATTTGCACATTTTTAACTCTGGATATACTGTAAACATGTAAACAATGCACATTCTAGAAAACATGCATTTCATATTCCACTCACATTTCAAAGTTGACATTAGTGCGTAAATACATATAACTGTCACATGCAACAAGATGTAGCAGCTAGTTTTCTAGAGAGGGCTAGCCATTGGGATTCTAGAGATTATCATAGGTCCATGAATATCCTTTCCTGGCATTCAGATGATTATAAACTGCTAGATCATATCTATACAGTTATTCCATTTCTAGAGCATTCTTCGAAGAGATTCAAATTCACTCTTCCTCCTATGCCAGTTGCTGATTCTATTTTTCCATTGTATAGCACTATTCTAGAACAATTTGGTTTGCTACTTTGTACCCATCACAATATTTTAACCATCATTTCCAGTTATTTGCCCTTCAATCTTGTGGTTGTTTAGAATCCAATATTACTTGTATATCTAATAATTCTTTAATATTGTTTTTCATTAAAGGAAATGACATTCTGGGATTCAGTAAATCCTTGGCACAGAAGAAAGAAGCAAACATACAGACAGAGAAATAAAAGAATCCTTAATCAAATACCCTAACACACATAAAGAGAAAGCCACTTACTTGGGGATACATTGTTACACTACTTTATTCTCGTAAACATTAGTTATCCACAATATACTGAATTACCCAATAATATATTCACAAACATAAATCTCAATGCATTAATCCACACAATGAGACAAAGATAGGTAATAGTAATACCCTTCATGTAGGGCAACACCAATAATACTCCTTAAGGAAGAAATAAATCTATAGGCAAAAACGATTACAAAACAATACTTGATATCAACAATGATTGATGCTTAGAACTCCATGATCCATTCTTAAAATACTCTTCACCTACTGCTATTTGGGGAGGGTATAACCCTAACCCTAGCAACTCCTTAACCCTTAACCAACTCATTATTACAATATAATATACCTGTTGCCACATTTTGCACGGGGTGCAATGTTTTCATTTTTTGTAATAGGGCTGCTCTTCTCTTTCCCCCTTCCTCTCTTTCCCTTTCTCTCTTTTCCCTGCATTTTCATTCTTCCCCCCTTCCTCTTGAATCCCTCAGTCAGTTTTCCAAAATGACAGCAGTTGCCCTGAAAAAATTCTAAGTGTTCAGGGCGCCACCCGACTTCGCAGCGAAGTCGGAGTGCGCCCTTCAGTTGAAGCGCAGCAGGAATGCAAAGTGCGCAGTGCGACAGACAGACAGGAAAGAGCAAGTGTCTGGGCGCAACCCGACTTCGCAGCGAAGTCGGACTGCGCCCTGCTTTCTGGGCGCACTTGGTAGCAGGCTGGCAGGAAAATGATTAAGTGCTGGGGCGCAACCCGACTTCGCAGCGAAGTCGGAGTGCGCCCCCTTTCCAGGGCGAAGTCCGAACAGCAATGTAAATCAGCTTCCACCGGTGCGCAACCCGACTTCGCAGCGAAGTCGGAGTGCGCCCTTTGACCGGTGCACAGTAGGGAGACAAACTCAGAAGTTGACTAAGGCATGAAAGGCCTCCCCAACTGCGCTGTTTTCACCTGCGCAACCCGACGACGCTCTGATCCTGGGCGAAGTTGGATAAACTGCCTTTCAAGGCAGACACGTGTCAAGCAGCATCATCCGACAAGTGTCCAACTTTGGGATCCGAGCCGAGACGTGCCAAGCACAAGGACAAGCATGGGATGCACTACTTATGCCAGCTACCGCCTTTAAAGCTGATTGGAGGTTCTACCCGCTTCGACCTACCCGCCTTCTCGCCGATGAGAAGTTCTACCAAACGCGTTGCCACGTATCTGTACAGCCTTCAGGGAGACCATGCTGCGAGTACAGTCCTGCCCGACAAAGGTCAGCATCAGCAGCTCCATGGCCGCTCTTGTCAGCTAATGTTTGTCTGGGACTTTGTGCCCATAAATTGTAACGGGAGGGACTTTGGGCTATAAATACCCACCACATTTTCATTGTAAGGGGGTGGAAGGGGAATGTCTGTTAGGGAACCATTGTAGCTGTGCTTCTGCTTCTTAATATAAAGTATATACCTGGCTCTGTTTTATTATTTTGTATGCTGCCTCTCTTTGTCATATTTCTTGTGTCATTGCTCGCTGTTGTGCTGAACTCTGAACTCCAACATTTGATGGCCAAGTACTCCTGGACTTCATAGATCAGAGGATACATAGGATAAATTAGGTAGCAGTTCCTGCAGTTGTGTGTTATGTTTATGTTGCTGTTCGTAGTGGTGATTGATGCATTGTCGTGCTGTTAGTTCTCCTTGTAGGGAGAATGTCTGCTAGGGGACCATTGTAGCTGTGCGTACACTTCCCTGCATAACACATATACTTGGATCTAACATTTCCTGGTTACGTTTTGTATTTATGTTGCTGTCCGTAGTGGTGATTGATGCATTGCCGTGCTGTTAGTTCTCCTTGTAGGGAGAATGTCTGCTAGGGGACCATTGTAGCTGTGCGTACACTTCTTTATATAAAAAGTATACTTAGATTTGGCAGTTTCTGGTTATGCTTTGTATTTATGTTGCAATAAGTAGTGGTGATTGATGCGTTGTCGTACTTGTTAGTTCCCCCCACCCAACTCCAATCACATTTGTAAATTCTTTCCGCATTTTTATCTCTTTCCTGCACTCTCATCCTAAACCATAAAACCCCCACAGGAAGCCGGCCTTCTCCGGAGATTGGCACGGAAGGCATTCCTTCCTTCCGGCCTTTCAATCTGGTGGGCGAATCTGGGCGCATTAACACAAAATCCTTTCCTCATGGCAGATTCGTAACCAACAATACCAATACAGTAAACCTTGGGTTATGTGTGACTCATGCCAACTTACCTATAACACCCATATACAATACAATATTCCACCCCCCTTAATAATGTTGTCTTTGAAACATAAATGAAACTAAATAATATGATCTTTTAATCATTGCTGACAACTTGAGTGGGCCTAGCAGTGAAGACTTTGGAAATCCAAATAGGAGGTCCAAGGTTCTTTGATGGGAGGAGAGTTGCACATCATGCTTTGGTAAACGAGTCTGGTTGGAGAAACACATATTAGATATAACAACATCCTCCTCCACGAAGATCATCCTATTGTGCTCTTCTAGCAGTGCTTCCTTGGACTCTGATCCTGATTCTTCTAATAGTTCTTCAATTTGTTCCACCACAATAGCTACTTCTTGCTTCACCTTAGATCCTTGCTTCTTAAGCTGAGAAATATCCTGCAATGCTATCTTCTTTTTCCTATACCATAACTTCAACTTCTTCTGCACATTAATGTTATCAATATCCAAAGAATCCAACCAAGGATACCTTAGAACAATATCCACATCATCCTTCTCAATAGCATACTGTACTTTCAAAGGAATACCACTGACAAGAGAGGAATTTCAAAGATTTGGGCTGTGTGAGCTGTTCTATGGTCTCATTATAGTGGAAAGGCTTCGTTTCAATTAATACATACTGTACTTTTCAATTATTATCCCTACTCTTCAATACCAATTTAATGATTTCCCAAGCACAATTTTCTTGGCAAAAGTATTCTTTGTAGGCCATAGGAAGACACACTCACCAGTGTAAAGCTTTCCTTTGTAAAAATCTGCCAACCTGTGTTGCCAAAGAAATTTACCATAATATAAAGATTTAAACTTTATCATTCCTTAATTTACAATATTATATCCTCTACAAAAGGCCTTGGTAACTCCATGATCTTACACCCCAAAAGATGGCAGTAAAAAGTAGGGTTTAATTAAAAAATAGTTCATAGAATTCCACCATACCAAATCCAATCCCAAATGTCACCTAAATAACTAGATCCAAATTTCGTTCAAAATGCAACAAAAGATTCTTGATTTGCTTACCTGGACCAAAAGATATCTCAATTTCCGTTGCCTTGAAAAAATGTCATTACTACTGTTCTAGATGGCTAACTTTACAGGGTCACATCTTTCTCAATATTGCTTGGATTCCTTAACATGACCACTCATTTTGAAGCTTTTCAAATTCTGAACAAGGTAGCACGAAAATCATTTGAATCCAACACCCGCATGCAAAGATATAGTGTAATGTCCCCTTTTCTAGGCAGTCAGTGTGCAGAGCAGGTTAGCCTATACACGAGCTCCCGTAGGCTAAGTTAGACGTTGGGGAGCCATGTGGAGGTGTCAGAATCTTCATCAGTTGGCAGAGAGCTCCTATTTGGTGGTCATTCGGACTTGTTCGGAGATCACTTGACCGGACTTGCTATTTTTAGCAGTGTCCGTTTTTAGGGTTTCGGATGACGACTGGCAGCCCAGTGATATTCTTCGGCATACTGGGTGTCAAGAAACCTTCATTGATGGTTGTTCGGAGGAGCAGTGAACAATATTTTGATGGATGAAGATAACTTAAGTGATGTATTATTTAATAACATTAAGATCACTTACGAGATGTTATAAGGGAAGTCAGCTTTATTGATGTTCCCTTCTCGTCAATAGCCGGAGCAAAGACTCGTAGCCTAGTCACAGGAGTCCCCTAGGCTGGACAGTTCAGGTAGGGACTCATATTGGTGGAACTTTGGCAGTTTCCAGGTGATAATTCAACGACTTCAAGTGTTGACCTAGGGAGCCAACGCTAGGAAGGCAAAAGGGGCCACTTTATAACATTATATTATAAAGTTAAGTTATAAACTTTGAAAACAACTTAAAGTTGCACATCTAGGCTAAGGGGGGATTGTGGCCCTCTTTTATGAAGAAAAGGACATAATTTAGAATTAAAAGAAAATAAAGTACGTGCAACCCTAAGGGCATCCCAAACCCTAATTTTGCCCTAATTGTTATGCAACGTTATATTATGGTGTTGAGGCTTCATTTTGGGATATGGAGGATTTAGTTTTTTTTTTAGGAGACTGCCGGATTTCACAGAGAAATTCACAGGGCTTGTTGAGACGAATTTACTCAGCAAGAATATCACAGTTTCAGGTGTGAAAGATCACCTCTAGCTGGATCAAGGATTGGATACTTGCATACAGGAGGTTCATTTGTGCTTCATCAACAAACTGCTGGAGCTGGGTTTTCCACACAAGGTCATTTCCTTGGTGCCTATCTGAAGGCCATCGTTGTTGAGCTTTATAAATCGGTTCTGGAGCTGGAGTCCACACAGGATCGACAGATCTAAATTTTCATACAGAGGTATTCATATTATTGTTGATTTAATATCAAGGGTTTGCAAATATTGTAAGTTGTGTGCTATTAATTAAATACATTTGGAAAATGAGTTGTGAGATGAATGTTTATTTCTACAAAACAATATTGCAATGATTATTTATTTCAGTCCAGTAAATTAAGAAATAGATCAAAAAAATTGGAAAAAATCGCAGAAGGGGGTGGCCATTATAGTGGTATCAGAGCCAGGTTTTTCCTGCCAGCCTGTTCAGGGTTTGTACTTGTTTTCGTACAAAGATTCACAGAGGTTCAAATTTGCAAGAATTAAAGATATTGTATTTGGGGAGTATAGATAAATCATCTTTAAATCATTAATCCGTCAGCGGCACCAACCTATGGGTTTGTAGAGTTTTCAGAGATCAAGTATTCTTTGGAAAAAATGTTGAAATAAGAAGATTAAAGGCACGACTCTCAGAAAGGGCATCGCAGAAGGAGTACCCAACAAATATTATAATTCTGAATGGAAATCGTGCCAAGAATATATTCGGTTTTCTCTGTCGCAGTTGTCGGAAGGATTTATATCAAAGCAAAAATCAATGAAAACAATTCTGGGCAGAGTTGAAGAATTTTGACTCTATCGATACCTTCTAGTCAGTAATTTGAGGTCAGAAATTTAATTATCTCATTTCTGATATTTAAATATGACATCTAATTTAAATTTTATATCTGAGATAAAATATTGCTCTATGCTGGCAAGTATATACTACATTTAATTAATGCATGGGATTTCAATTTTTAAATATTCTTGCATGAAACCAAATCCGCTATGAAAACTTGCAACTTATTTCAAATAAAAAACAAGGAGACCGAATATTAGAAGGGATAGTGAAGTTGCATCAGAATATCAGCAGCAAATTATTTGTTGAAATATATCTGAGGAAAGGACTGCAAAAATTTTGAATAAATTTTGTGGCAAAGTCAAATCATAACATCAATCAAAAAATAGCAAGTGATCTGTTTATAGAAGAGACCTGCAGTTGTTGGCATCAGCAAAAGAGAATGGTTCTACTTTGACATAGATCTGTATCCATCATTATTTGTCATAGTAGAATGTCAAGATTAACAGGGACAGTACAACAGTATTGGAAGTAAGCAGATTGCAAGGCATAAATAATCACATCAGAACATTAACATCAGATCTTTAATGTCAGCAGATAGCAAAAATAAGAAAACAACAAGGGAATAACTAGTCGAAATCAACAATTGAGCAAGGTTTTCAAGAGTTTGGCGCTTTTCTTTTTGGAGACTCTTCAGCTGATAGCAGTTTGTATTCAACAAATCTGAGTATATATATTCAACCTAAACAAACCCTCAGACATAGCCTTTGCATTTCAAAAGAGAACTTGGGCAAACTATTTGACATAATGCCAATGATGAGTTATGCAAAACATTGGGTGAATCAATCAAAAGAGAATATGGACCCCCTCAGGGAATTTGCTAAGAATCAACAAAAGATTTTGCGTGAGCTATAGAAGATCCGTGACAGTATGAATGATCAAGGGTACGCAATGGGGTTCACTCAATTGGTGACCAAACTTCATCATAAAAGATCAGGGACAGGGAAAGAGTTAGTTAAGGCCGAAAATCTAGTGGCGTTTGCAGAAAGGGGAAACAAATTTGAAACCGGTGATGAAAAAGAAACCTTACACCATGAGGTAGGTGTGTCAAAATCACGGGTTAACCCAATGGACAGGGACATACATACAGATGATGAGATTGTACTTCATGAGAACATCCGATCAGCACCAGAGGATATTCACCCATCACACCTTGGTGGTGATAGTACAGGTGAATAGGGGTTGCATTCTGCAACCGAATCCATTATGATGCAGGTTCCTGACAGTTACATCTACTTTGGGGATCTGCCAAGTGAGTTGCAATTGGAGTCATAGGGGGATCATGCACATGATGATGACATAAGGCACGTAGCAGCCCTCTTCAATGAGCAAATGCATGTTTTTTCTGACCATAACACACTTGAGGGTGGTGTTGATCACAAATCAGACTATCGGGATGGTTCATCTCCTCAGTATAACGACAGGGAGGCTCAGGAAGCATGGAAAGGCTTGGAAAACACTGTTGATATGCATGGGGTTAGTTCTGATTTTTGCTTGAATTTTGGTAGCAACTAACTTAGTTTTGATGATTATGACAGTTTGGGCAAAATTTGGAAAATCCAGCTAACAGTGTCTGTCGAAAACGAAGGGAGATACAGAGAGACTAATCAGTTGGTAGCAGGGATTGCAAAATGTCAGCGGGATTCTTTGTTTGAACCGAGAGATTCATGCTACCCTCATATTGTGCATGATGACTATGAGTCTAACCTTGTGGACACATCGCAAGGTGAGGAGACAGTTGATGACTCAACAGAGGCTAAGGTGGCGTGGCCGTGTGTTATACCGACATGCATCCCTTACTACTATCCAGTTGACATTCCTACTCTTCTTGGTGGGATGCGGTTTCCATCTGATAGGGCCACTTTGGAGTTGATTTCACTCACCCGGGATCGTAGGCTTGCATCTATGAGCCTTGAGGACGATGGTAGGAGCATGTTTTGGGTGAGGGTTGATCACGATTTGGAGTGGTATTCTGTTGTTCACTCTTTGGGCAGCAGGGATATTGATCCAACTGTGTCTATTCAGGTGAATTGGAGAGAGGTATTGAGCCGAGCTTGGAGACTGGTGGACTTGTGGATGGTCAGGGAGCACTCGTACTCAGGTGATGTCCTATTTGACCCAGGGAGTCGGAGTATCAATATGGGGTATTCAGATTCTGGTAGCAGATACATTTTCCGGGTGGCCAGTTACATGACAGAGGATGGGCAGCTTCCTGGTTGGCATTCTTTGGAGAGGTTTATTGAGTATCATGTTTTAATATCGAGCATGACATTTTCTCAGGAGCTCAGTACTCATATGCGTCGTGAGTTGCAGGAGTGGAGTATGGGTGAGTCTCCAAGTATCATACAGATTTATCTACACCCAGCTTGGTTGAGTCTGATGATGGACGACATCCTTCTAGAGGGTGTTTTGTTTGCGGCAGTTGATTGGGTGACATGGGATCATCCGAGTCACTTTCGGAGTGTGAGTGTTGGGGTATGCTGGTCAGTTGAGGATTATAGAGGCACTTCTAGCATCGTTGTTGCAGTGGCCTATGATGATTATCTCTTGGATCAGTTGTGGCATGAGATGTTTTGGTTCAGATTAGACTGGCATGCTGATGTCGGTTGGGAGAGGGATCATGTCATACTATTTTAGTTGGGGCTTCTGTTGTTCCATCGTGTCAGAGGGGTAGTGGTGATCAGTGTGGTGAAGCATCGACACGGCGGGTTGTTTCTGAGGTTGTTATGGGATCCGGGTATTCTGTGAGACCTCATCTGGGATGCAGATCACTGACTGGGATATGTTTGGGAATTGCTTGAGGACAAGCAATATTTGGGAAGCGCGGACTGTAATGTCCCCTTTTCTAGGCAGTCAGTGTGCAGAGCAGGTTAGCCTATACACGAGCTCCCGTAGGCTAAGTTAGACGTTGGGGAGCCATGTGGAGGTGTCAGAATCTTCATCAGTTGGCAGAGAGCTCCTATTTGGCAGTCATTCGGACTTGTTCGGAGATCACTTGACCGGACTTGCTATTTTTAGCAGTGTCCGTTTTTAGGGTTTCGAATGACGACTGGCAGCTCAGTGATATTCTCCGGCGTACTGGGTGTCGGGAAACCTTCATTGATGGTTGTTTGGAGGAGCAGTGAACAATATTTTGATGGATGAAGATAACTTAAGTGATGTATTATTTAATAACATTAAGATCACTTACGAGATGTTATAAGGGAAGTCAGCTTTATTGATGTTCCCTTCTCGTCAATAGCCGGAGCAAAGACTCGTAGCCTAGTCACAGGAGTCCCCTAGGCTGGACAGTTCAGGTAGGGACTCATATTGGTGGAACTTTGGCAGTTTCCATGTGATAATTCAACGACTTCAAGTGTTGACCTAGGGAGTCGGCGCTAGGAAGGCAAAAGGGGCCACTTTATAACATTATATTATAAAGTTAAGTTATAAACTTTGAAAACAACTTAAAGTTGCACGTCTAGGCTAAGGGGGGATTGTGGCCCTCTTTTATGAAGAAAAGGCCATAATTTAGAATTAAAAGAAAATAAAGTACGTGCAACCCTAAGGGCGCCCCAAACCCTAATTTTGCCCTAATTGTTATGCAACGTTATATTATGGTGTTGAGGCTTCATTTTGGGATATGGAGGATTTAGTTTTTTTTTAGGAGACTGCCGGATTTCACAAAGAAATTCACAGGGCTTGTTGAGACGGATTTACTCGACAAGAATATCACAGTTTCAAGTGTGAAAGATCACCTCTAGCTGGATCAGGGATTGGATACTTCCATACAGGAGGTTCATCTGTGCTTCATCAATAGACTACTGGAGTTGGGTTTTCCACACGGTCATTTTCTTGGTGCCTGTCTGAAGGCCATCGTTGCTGAGCTTTATACATCGGTTCTAGAGCTGGAGTCCACACAGGATCGATAGATCTGAAGTTTCATACAGAGGTATTCATATTATTGTTGATTTAATATCAAGGGTTTGCAAATATTGTAAGTTGTGTGCTATTAATTAAATACATTTGGAAAATGAGTTGTGAGATGAATGTTTATTTCTGCAAAACAATATTGCAATGATTATTTATTTCAGTCCAGTAAATTAAGAAATAGATCAGAAAAATTGGAAAAAATCGCAGAAGGGGGTGGCCATTATATATAGCCACTGCAAAATAAGATGTTCTTTCTGGAAAAAAAATTGCACAAATTCTGTAAATGTAAAAACAATCCCCACTTTGGCAAAATCCATGCTCTAATACCACTTGTTACAAAACTTTATTCTCATAAACATAAATTATCCACAATATACTAAAATATTCAATAATTCATCCACAAACATAAATCCACAATGCATTAATCCACTCAAGGAGAAAGAGATAGATAATACCTTTAAGGCAAGGCAATACCAATATTACTCCTTCAGGAATAAGTCCACAAGATCTCCGAAGATAAGAGGGCCACTATGTGGGCAAAGACAATTAAAAAGCAATACTTGATATGATCGATGATTGATGATTACAACTCTATAATCCATTCTTTATACCTAATGCTACTTAGGGAGGGTATAACCCTAACCCTAGTCAACTCCTTAACCCTTACCCAACTCATTAATTACAATATAATATCGCAATATAATAAACCTTGGGTTATATGTGGCCCATGCCCACTATCTATAACACCTATACAAAATACAATATTATATTCCTAGATATCTATCCTTGGGTACCATACAATCCATATTGAAGACTTGTCAAATAAATAAGTCATTTTGGAGATGAAGAAACATTGGTAAAAAAGGATTATTGGAGGCAAAGCTGAAGAGCAAAGGGCATGATGCTTGACGTTGCATACCACTTTCTCTTTCCCCATTGTTAGAAAAGCATAACTTCAGCATGTTATTGTATATTCCACCACTGACAAGCAAGGAATTTAAAAGATTTAGGCTGTGTGAGCTGTTCTGTGGTCTTATTATAGTGGAAAGGATTTGTTTCAATTAATACATACTGTACTTTTTTTAGCAATATAAGCTATAAAAAGCATATTACCATGCGTTTTCTTACCCAAGAGCATTTCCTATATAAATCTGTGTGTCCTTGTTATGTGATGCTTATTCTCATTGCCAATATTTGTTTATTTTGTTGTTCTGTATTCAAAGCAAGTTTTTATTGTATTTTCCATTGTGTTGAGACATTGAGCAAAGCGTAGTATGTCGTTTTATTTTTGTCAGGAAATGATCTGTGTAAGCCTTTTGAAGATTGCCATGAATTGTATTAGTATCAGTACAGCAAGTTTGTTTCGATTTGTGTGACATTTGCCAGCTCCTTGTGTATGTGTGTGTAAACAAGTTTGCATGCCATATGTTTGACAATAATCCTGTGCATTGCTTTTGTTGAGCTATGGTAGTAGAAATCAGCAGCATAAGCTCCAAGAGAACAGCAAGATTCAAGACTTTCTAGAGACCCCTCAATGGCAGTTCCCCAAAGATTGCCAGGTTGAGAGAAGTAAATAAAGAGTTGAAGCTGAAGCTCCAAGAGAAAGAAATGTCGTTTGCTATGGTGGCAGAGAAGTTTCATGATATTAAGATTGATTGCACTAATTTTATTGGCATTGTTCATGACTCAATTCCACAAGCAAAGAATATATGTTTGCAAGCAACAAAGCAGCTGCAACAAGAGACAGCATCCATAGAGATGTTTTGGGATCAACTCCAAGCCAAGCGCAAAGATATGAAGAAAGAAAAGAAACTTCCTCGTTGTTCTAGCAAAGAAGTAAGCACCATGATCCAGTTCCGATTTCATATCCCTGGAAGAATGAAATGATTCATTTGCAAGTTTTAACATGCCTCTTCCAAGATTTTGAAGATGGGGTATCAAGGCCAAGGACTAAGCAAGCATTGCCAAGGTATGAGAGACTATCAAAATATTCCCAAATCCTCAACGTATAGGTCTTGGATACTTTGAAGAACAGGAGTTTTCCATGAAGACTGAAAGTGGATCTTCTGATATGGAGGAGAAACGACCACTGCCCCAATGTTTACATAGATAGGGAAGTGAAAGCATCAAACAAGGAGTCCAAAAAAGGTACAATGCAAATTGAAGAAGAGACCAGCTTTCCAAATAAAGATTGATGGCAACTGCTGCATTGGACAAGTGTAATGCAAGGTCTAAACAAAAAAAACACAAGCAAGTATGTACCCATGGAAAAGAGGTATAAACATCAGTCTTCTAATTCTCCATTTTCTTGTGATTATTGCAGAAAAGAAGGTTACATATCTCAGTTTTGTTGGGACTTACACCCATGTCAACCGTGTGGCAGGAAGAATCGTCATAGTCACACATGCAGGAAGCTCTTGGTTTCTAAATGCAAGAAAGAGTTCTCTAAAGGGAAAGGAAAGGTTGAAGGAGATGTCATTGATGATGTTGCAAAATCCATGAGGTTAGAATATGGTTGGATCAGTTCAAGACTCCAAGCAAATGAAGTGTGACTGCTACAGATTGAGAACCATCTTTGCATTCAAATCCTCTATTATGAATAGTTTTTGACACCCTCATGTTGTGGGTTTGCCATCCATGACAATGAGTATGCCAAGCATTTAAATGGGAATTTTGTGATTCATCAAGTATGCCCAAGCCAGGTAATAATAAATTAATAATAATAATAATATTACTATGCAAGTTGTTGATAGTTGTGACTCAAGTATAAACATGTTAGGAGGTGAAGTCAATATCCAGATCTCCAATGTTCTTCAGCAAAGAGGTGCATGGTGGTGCAGCTTATGGAGAGGAAACAAACAGTTTTCGGGAGTCTTCCTTCGGGAGAGGAAACAAACAGTTTTTTGGAGTCTTCCTTTGGAAGAGGAAACGAACAGTTTTTTTAACTCTTCCTTTGGAAGAGGAAACAAACAGTCTTTTGAGTCTTCCTTTTGGAGAGGAAACGAACAGTTTGTTTTTTCTATAAAAGGGGAATGACCCCTTGCATGTAAAAGTTGATTGAATGTAATTCTGCCGAAATCAATAAAAGATCAAGCTGCCATTACCCCGTGGTTTTTCCTGCACATTGCAGGTTTTCCACGTAAAATCTGTGTTACTGTTTTTCCAGTGTTATTGTGTTTTTCTGCTTGCACATAATTTTGCTATATTTTCTAACAAAACATTGTTGCTGAACAACAACAGGAATTGCATTTTTGTCAACCAACCAAGTGGCTGAGTCTTAGCAAATATGTGGCTAGCCAAGACGGAGAAAAACAGGAACTGTTCAAGCCAACTTAAGCAAAGCAAGGAATAATTAAATGCATGAAAAGTATGAAATGGTGATTACATCCTCTTTGTGTTCTTCGTGCACTGAACTGCTATCATATTGTGCAAGGATATAAGGAGTTGGTCTGTCATTATGCAACTCCAGAAGAAAGTGCAACCTTCCATTGTTGTTTAAGAAAAGAAGAGCACTTCGTCACTCCAAAGTGTTTCTATATACTCCATTGGAGGGTAGGGAAGGAGAATTTGTGGCACCTTCATTAGTCCAAGTTAAGGGAAGTAAGCCAAATTAATTTCTTTAATTCCTAAAATTCGTACCAAGCCTTAGTGGCAAAAGCGGCTTGCCTTGACCCTTCAAAATCACCCTCTTTGATCATGTGTTCATCACAGGTAGCTGCTAACTTCAATACAAGGTAAACTGCATACTTGGCACTAGTTGTTCTTCAACAACAAATACCAAGCATGAAGTTTTCCATACAGTGACTTAAGAGACTACAGGGGTACTAAACTATCCACTAGGGATAGGCTCTAAAAGAGTTGAACCCAATGAAATGCCTATGTAGCAGACCCCAACACAGTCCCAATGCAGGAGGAATCCCCCAAATCCATGCATTAAGACTCGAATCCCTCCAACTTTATTCACATCACAATCAAAAGAAGGAACTACCATATTAGTTATGTTACAATACTGTTGGGATATTGTAACGAACCGTTACACCAAAACCTCAAGGCATTAGTGAAATCCAAATACACCAGGATCATAACATCCCACCACGCTCTACAACCCGGACCTTGGGTGGATGTGTGCTCGAACGACGGAATTCACCACTCTCCGTATGAGCCCCAGGCTAACACTGCAATACCAACGTTTCCGCCTGCTCCACGACTCCAATCCAGGTGGTTGCTCTGATACCAAATGTAAGAAGCCATTACACCAAAACCTCGAGGCGATAGTGAAATCCGAATACACCAGTATCATAACAGATATTGGGGGGTTGTCTCTGTGCCAGTTGCATACCCAAGAAATAGGTTATCCTACCTATATGAGCATTAGCTCCGTGGCATCAGTTTTCTCATTAATGCTTCATGTGGCATCATAAGGTTTCTTTAAAATCAATAAATAATACATATGGGGGCATATTAAGCTTAAGTCTCCTTTGGATAGCAATCTCTTCAACCACTTGCACTTGCCTAATGCACTCATCATCTTTCCTAAACCTTGCATGGCCTTTTGTAGAGAAGTTTCTTTCTTCTAGTCTTGACTCAATTCTTACTGTAGCTGTCAATGCAAGGTTAAGTCTCCTTGGGGAGCACATTAATGAGAGGGATCCAACTACAGTTGTCAATTCAAGGTTGAGTCTCCTTGCTTAGGAATTGAGACCAATGTTGTTGCATTTGAGTCACTTGGCGCAACTCCTGTGTGCTATTCATCACCTTTAAGAAAGCAATTACCATAGGGCTGTTCTATAAAGCCTTGCCATTTTTACTCCTCTTCCTTTGTTACGTAAACAAACCAAGCAAATACCTTGAACCACTTAGGGGGCAAGCCAATTAACACTAGGGCTTTATATTACTCTAATGTCTTAATAATCTTCTTCATTTGTACCTTCTAGATCCAGCCATTCCTCTAGGAGCAGACCATCCCAATAATTCTGCCCTTTTGAATGTGCTTGAAAGGGAGTTAGTCTTCTACATTGAAGAAGAAAGGAATTGTTTTTGCACTTCTCAAGTCTTATGGAACCACATTTCCACCGCCTATAAGTCCAGGTAAGAAGCAAAAGTAACCATGAGGAATGTTAGGTGATGTTTCACCGACTTCAACCATTTATTCTCATTCATGAACAAGCGGTCATATATTGAAAACTTATGAAGAAACGAATTCATTAGTCATGGCTTCCTTTTTTTCTTTTTTCTTTTTTCTTTTAAGCACAGATCGTATGAAATAAATCAATTAATTCTTGCCAGAGGGCTAAGTCCTTTGCCACTTAAGGAGGGCTAAGTCCTTGCGAAATGAAGATAAAAATGGATTGATGATCAACTATGGAGTAACCTACCTCTATAAATAATAATAAATCAACCAATCAATGATTAATTGGAAATATAGCCAACTAGCTATATTTTAGTTGTAACATGGCTCTCCTCCTCGGAAAGCTTTGCCCTCAAAGCTAGAAATGACTCGAAAATACTTTTTGGTTCCCATGTAGCATCTTCTACTAGTAGATCCTGCCATTTGATTAGAAATTCTTTAACCTGGCAAGATCGAAGATGACGTGATCTGGTTTGCAATATTGCTTATGGTTGAAAAGTTATACACCCTTCTTCATCTAGTACTGGGAGCTCTGTCTGGAAGGGCACTTTTTGGCCGATCCCTTTTTTGAGACAGGAAACATGAAAAACTAGATGTATACGGGAGGAAGGTGGAAGATCCAATTGATATGCTACTTCACCTATGCAACGAACCACCTTGTAGGGCCCGTAGATCGAGGAGCCAACTTTTGATTGGTCTTGATCTTCAAAGACAACTGCTTATAATATTGCAACTGCAAGAAAACCATATCGCCTATATTGAATTATCATTCTGAACGATGTAAGTCCTATTGTTGCTTCATACGATTTTGATCCTGGATCAAGTTGTCTTTAAGAATGTTGAGCATTGGCTCGACGATGTTGGAACCGAGTCATCGATTTGATCTACTTTGGAAGATCCTGGAACATAATCTGATATTGTTGGTGGTTTTAACCCATACAATGCTTCAAATGGAGACATCTTGAGAGATGAGTGGAAAGCAGTGTTATACCACCATTCTGCTAATAAAAGCCATTGACTCCATTGATATTGCTTATCTTTAGCAAAGCAACATAGATAGGTACCCAAACATTTGTTAACAATTTCAGTTTGACCATTCGTTTGGGGATGGTATGCAAAGGACATGTTCACTAGCTACAGGTTCACATTTCTTTTTTTAAAAGTACTAGTACAAATGAGCATGGAGAGAGCAAGCAGTGTTTCTAGTTTGGCAAAAGCTTGATGTTTATCTTCATGTAATCAGAGCTATGAGAGAAAGCTTTCGCGCTTGATATTTGCATTAGTGGTGCATTGTAGCCATTTCATCACTTCCCCAAGTAAGGAGAAAAAGTAGGATGCATTTTTCAATGAAGGATAATTTCAGGTTAGTCATCTATTTCACCATGTTGGTTGTAATCAGTTTATGTTAGTTTTCAACAAGGCTAAAATGGGATATGAGAATGTGTGTGGTTGAGTGGCCTATTTTCAAACTCCAAGTTTGGAAGAAGACTTGATGTGAATCCATACTAGTTGTATTATCATTGTTCTCTTTGTTAGGGCATCTTCATGTTGAATGACTCCCGTTATTGGTATTTTGTCACTGGTAGATTGATGTCGCATCCATTTTGTTGTACAAATAACAGCTCTTTTGTTCTGGCAAGAGCAGCCCAAACAAAGGGAGATTATTTTTGTACTTGGATTTGTACTGGCATATGATAAAATTTTGAGTAGCTTCAAAGAACCAAGCCAAAGTAGGATGGCACTGGTGTTTGTTGCCAACTTTTTCAACTCTCCACCGAGAGACATTTGTTGTTCCACTTTTGATATGAGCTTTAAAGGGATCAAAAGCCTCTAGTTGACAAAGTGTAATCCGGATTGTATACCAGGTCAAACATATTTTAGATATAAAAAACCATTGGCAAACAAAGAGTCATTGGAAAAATTAAAGAGCAAAGGGTGTGAATTTTGACTATTCATGCCCTTTCTTTTTTCCTATTGCTAGAAAACAATAAATTGGGGTTGTCGTTGCATTTTCCACCACCAACAAAGTAGGAGTTAATGCTTCATGTGGCATCATAAGATTTTTTTTAAATCAATGAATGATACATATGGGGGCCTATTAAGCTTAAGTCTCCTTTGGATAGCGATCTCTTCAACCACTTGCACTTGCCTAATGCACTCAACATCTTTCCTAGACCTTCCATGGCCTTTTTTAGAGAAGTTTCTTTATTCTAGTCTTGACTCAATTCTCTTAATCGCTATGCCTATCAAGATCTTGAGGAGCACATTAATGAGAGGGATCCGACTACAGTTGTCAATTCAAGGTTGAGTCTCCTTGCTTAGGAATTGAGACCAATGTTGTTGCACTTGAGTCACTTGGCGCAACTCCTGTGTGCTATTCATCACCTTTAAGAAAGCAATTACCATAGGGCTGTTCTATAAAGCCTTGCCCTTTTTACTCCTCTTCCTTTGTTACGTAAACAAACCAAGCAAATACCTTGAACCACTTAGGGGGCAAGCCAATTAACCCTAGGGCTTTATATTACTCTAATGCCTTAATAATCTTCTTCATTTGTACCTTCTAGATCCAGCCATTCCTCCAGGAGCAGACCATCCCAATAATTCTGCCCTTTTGAATGTGCTTGAAAGGGAGTTAGTCTTCTACATTGAAGAAGAAAGGAATTGTTTTTGCACTTCTCAAGTCTTATGGAACCACATTTCCACCACCTAGAAGTCCAATTAAGAAGCAAAAGTAACCATGAGGAATATTAGGTGATGTTTCAGTGACTTCAACCATTTATTCTCATTCATGAACAAGAGGTCATATATTGCATACTTATGAAGAAACGAATTCATTAGTCGTGGCTTCCTTTTTTTCTTTTTTCTTTTTTCTTTTAAGCACAGATCGTATGAAATAAATCAATTAATTCTTGCCACTTGAGGAGGGATAAGTCCTTTGCCACTTAAGGAGGGCTAAGTCCTTGCGAAATGAAGATAAAAATGGATTGATGATCAACTATGGAGTAACCTACCTCTATAAATAATAATAAATCAACCAATCAATGATTAATTGGAAATATAGCCAACTAGCTATATTTTAGTTGTAACATGGCTCTCCTCCTCGGAAAGCTTTGCCCTCAAAGCTAGAAATGACTCGAAAATACTTTTTGGTTCCCATGTAGCATCTTCTACTAGTAGATCCTGCCATTTGATTAGAAATTCTTTAACCTGGCAAGATCGAAGATGACGTGATCTGGTTTGCAATATTGCTTATGGTTGAAAAGTTATACACCCTTCTTCATCTAGTACTGGGAGCTCTGTCTGGAAGTGCACTTTTTGGCCGATCCCATTTTTGAGACAGGAAACATGAAAAACTAGATGTATACGGGAGCAAGGTGGAAGATCCAATTGATATGCTACTTCACCTACGCAACGAACCACCTTGTAGGGCCCGTAGATCGAGGAGCCAACTTTTGACTGGTCTTGATCTTTAAGGACAACTGCTTATAAGGTTGCAGCTGCAAGAAAACCATATCTCCTACATTGAATTGTCATTCTGAACGATGTAAGTCCTGTTGCTGCTTCATACGATTTTGAGCCTGGATCAAGTTGTCTTTAAGAATGTTGAGCATTGACTGACGATGTTGGAACCAGTCATCGATTTGATCTACTTTGGAAGATCCTGGAACATAATCTGATATTGTTGGTGGTTTTAACCCATACAATGCTTCAAATGGAGACATCTTGAGAGATGAGTGGAAAGCAGTGTTATACCACCATTCTGCTAATAAAAGCCATTGACTCCATTGATATTGCTTATCTTTAGCAAAGCAACATAGATAGGTACCCAAACATTTGTTAACAATTTCAGTTTGACCATTCGTTTGGGGATGGTATGCAAAGGACATGTTCACTAGCTACAGGTTCACATTTCTTTTTTTAAAAGTACTAGTACAAATGAGCATGGAGAGAGCAAGCAGTGTTTCTAGTTTGGCAAAAGCTTGATGTTTATCTTCATGTAATCAGAGCTATGAGAGAAAGCTTTCGCGCTTGATATTTGCATTAGTGGTGCATTGTAGCCATTTCATCACTTCCCCAAGTAAGGAGAAAAAGTAGGATGCATTTTTCAATGAAGGATAATTTCAGGTTAGTCATCTATTTCACCATGTTGGTTGTAATCAGTTTATGTTAGTTTTCAACAAGGCTAAAATGGGATATGAGAATGTGTGTGGTTGAGTGGCCTATTTTCAAACTCCAAGTTTGGAAGAAGACTTGATGTGAATCCATACTAGTTGTATTATCATTGTTCTCTTTGTTAGGGCATCTTCATGTTGAATGACTCCCGTAATTGGTATTTTGTCACTGGTAGATTGATGTCGCATCCATTTTGTTGTACAAATAACAGCTCTTTTGTTCTGGCAAGAGCAGCCCAAACAAAAGGAGATTATTTTTGTACTTGGATTTGTACTGGCATATGATAAAATTTTGAGTAGCTTCAAAGAACCAAGCCAAAGTAGGATGGCACTGGTGTTTGTTGCCAACTTTTTCAACTCTCCACCGAGAGACATTTGTTGTTCCACTTTTGATATGAGCTTTAAAGGGATCAAAAGCCTCTAGTTGACAAAGTGTAATCCGGATTGTATACCAGGTCAAACATATTTTAGATATAAAGAACCATTGGCAAACAAAGAGTCATTGGAAAAATTAAAGAGCAAAGGGTGTGAATTTTGACTATTCATGCCCTTTCTTTTTTCCTATTGCTAGAAAACAATAAATTGGGGTTGTCGTTGCATTTTCCACCACCAACAAAGTAGGAGTTAATGCTTCATGTGGCATCATAAGATTTTTTTTAAATCAATGAATGATACATATGGGGGCCTATTAAGCTTAAGTCTCCTTTGGATAGCGATCTCTTCAACCACTTGCACTTGCCTAATGCACTCAACATCTTTCCTAAACCTTCCATGGCCTTTTTTAGAGAAGTTTCTTTATTCTAGTCTTGACTCAATTCTCTTAATCGCTATGCCTATCAAGATCTTGAGGAGCACATTAATGAGAGGGATCCGACTACAGTTGTCAATTCAAGGTTGAGTCTCCTTGCTTAGGAATTGAGACCAATGTTGTTGCACTTGAGTCACTTGGCGCAACTCCTGTGTGCTATTCATCACCTTTAAGAAAGCAATTACCATAGGGCTGTTCTATAAAGCCTTGCCCTTTTTACTCCTCTTCCTTTGTTACGTAAACAAACCAAGCAAATACCTTGAACCACTTAGGGGGCAAGCCAATTAACCCTAGGGCTTTATATTACTCTAATGCCTTAATAATCTTCTTCATTTGTACCTTCTAGATCCAGCCATTCCTCCAGGAGCAGACCATCCCAATAATTCTGCCCTTTTGAATGTGCTTGAAAGGGAGTTAGTCTTCTACATTGAAGAAGAAAGGAATTGTTTTTGCACTTCTCAAGTCTTATGGAACCACATTTCCACCACCTAGAAGTCCAATTAAGAAGCAAAAGTAACCATGAGGAATATTAGGTGATGTTTCAATGACTTCAACCATTTATTCTCATTCATGAACAAGAGGTCATATATTGCATACTTATGAAGAAACGAATTCATTAGTCGTGGCTTCCTTTTTTTCTTTTTTCTTTTTTCTTTTAAGCACAGATCGTATGAAATAAATCAATTAATTCTTGCCACTTGAGGAGGGATAAGTCCTTTGCCACTTAAGGAGGGCTAAGTCCTTGCGAAATGAAGATAAAAATGGATTGATGATCAACTATGGAGTAACCTACCTCTATAAATAATAATAAATCAACCAATCAATGATTAATTGGAAATATAGCCAACTAGCTATATTTTAGTTGTAACATGGCTCTCCTCGGAAAGCTTTGCCCTCAAAGCTAGAAATGACTCGAAAATACTTTTTGGTTCCCATGTAGCATCTTCTACTAGTAGATCCTGCCATTTGATTAGAAATTCTTTAACCTGGCAAGATCGAAGATGACGTGATCTGGTTTGCAATATTGCTTATGGTTGAAAAGTTATACACCCTTCTTCATCTAGTACTGGGAGCTCTGTCTGGAAGTGCACTTTTTGGCCGATCCCTTTTTTGAGACAGGAAACATGAAAAACTAGATGTATACGGGAGCAAGGTGGAAGATCCAATTGATATGCTACTTCACCTACGCAACGAACCACCTTGTAGAGCCCGTAGATCGAGGAGCCAACTTTTGACTGGTCTTGATCTTTAAGGACAACTGCTTATAAGGTTGCAGCTGCAAGAAAACCATATCTCCTACATTGAATTGTCATTCTGAACGATGTAAGTCCTGTTGCTGCTTCATATGATTTTGAGCCTGGATCAAGTTGTCTTTAAGAATGTTGAGCATTGACTGACGATGTTGGAACCAGTCATCGATTTGAGCTACTTTGGAAGATCCTGGAACATAATCTGATATTGTTGGTGGTTTTAACCCATACAATGCTTCAAATGGAGACATCTTGAGAGATGAGTGGAAAGCAGTGTTATACCACCATTCTGCTAATGAAAGCCATTGACTCCATTGAT
Source organism: Wollemia nobilis (assembly GCA_028583015.1). Classification (NCBI taxonomy): domain Eukaryota; kingdom Viridiplantae; phylum Streptophyta; class Pinopsida; order Araucariales; family Araucariaceae; genus Wollemia; species Wollemia nobilis. Next base: position 2,467,066 of record JAQPPZ010000755.1, on the reverse strand, counting down.
ATTGCTTATCTTTAGCAAAGCAACATAGATAGGTACCCAAACATTTGTTAACAATTTCAGTTTGACCATTCGTTTGGGGATGGTATGCAAAGGACATGTTCACTAGCTACAGGTTCACATTTCTTTTTTTAAAAGTACTAGTACAAATGAGCATGGAGAGAGCAAGCAATGTTTCTAGTTTGGCAAAAGCTTGATGTTTATCTTCATGTAATCAGAGCTATGAGAGAAAGCTTTCGCGCTTGATATTTGCATTAGTGGTGCATTGTAGCCATTTCATCACTTCCCCAAGTAAGGAGAAAAAGTAGGATGCATTTTTCAATGAAGGATAATTTCAGGTTAGTCATCTATTTCACCATGTTGGTTGTAATCAGTTTATGTTAGTTTTCAACAAGGCTAAAATGGGATATGAGAATGTGTGTGGTTGAGTGGCCTATTTTCAAACTCCAAGTTTGGAAGAAGACTTGATGTGAATCCATACTAGTTGTATTATCATTGTTCTCTTTGTTAGGGCATCTTCATGTTGAATGACTCCCGTTATTGGTATTTTGTCACTGGTAGATTGATGTCGCATCCATTTTGTTGTACAAATAACAGCTCTTTTGTTCTGGCAAGAGCAGCCCAAACAAAGGGAGATTATTTTTGTACTTGGATTTGTACTGGCATATGATAAAATTTTGAGTAGCTTCAAAGAACCAAGCCAAAGTAGGATGGCACTGGTGTTTGTTGCCAACTTTTTCAACTCTCCACCGAGAGACATTTGTTGTTCCACTTTTGATATGAGCTTTAAAGGGATCAAAAGCCTCTAGTTGACAAAGTGTAATCCGGATTGTATACCAGGTCAAACATATTTTAGATATAAAGAACCATTGGCAAACAAAGAGTCATTGGAAAAATTAAAGAGCAAAGGGTGTGAATTTTGACTATTCATGCCCTTTCTTTTTTCCTATTGCTAGAAAACAATAAATTGGGGTTGTCGTTGCATTTTCCACCACCAACAAAGTAGGAGTTAATGCTTCATGTGGCATCATAAGATTTTTTTTAAATCAATGAATGATACATATGGGGGCCTATTAAGCTTAAGTCTCCTTTGGATAGCGATCTCTTCAACCACTTGCACTTGCCTAATGCACTCAACATCTTTCCTAAACCTTCCATGGCCTTTTTTAGAGAAGTTTCTTTATTCTAGTCTTGACTCAATTCTCTTAATCGCTATGCCTATCAAGATCTTGAGGAGCACATTAATGAGAGGGATCCGACTACAGTTGTCAATTCAAGGTTGAGTCTCCTTGCTTAGGAATTGAGACCAATGTTGTTGCACTTGAGTCACTTGGCGCAACTCCTGTGTGCTATTCATCACCTTTAAGAAAGCAATTACCATAGGGCTGTTCTATAAAGCCTTGCCCTTTTTACTCCTCTTCCTTTGTTACGTAAACAAACCAAGCAAATACCTTGAACCACTTAGGGGGCAAGCCAATTAACCCTAGGGCTTTATATTACTCTAATGCCTTAATAATCTTCTTCATTTGTACCTTCTAGATCCAGCCATTCCTCCAGGAGCAGACCATCCCAATAATTCTGCCCTTTTGAATGTGCTTGAAAGGGAGTTAGTCTTCTACATTGAAGAAGAAAGGAATTGTTTTTGCACTTCTCAAGTCTTATGGAACCACATTTCCACCACCTAGAAGTCCAATTAAGAAGCAAAAGTAACCATGAGGAATATTAGGTGATGTTTCAGTGACTTCAACCATTTATTCTCATTCATGAACAAGAGGTCATATATTGCATACTTATGAAGAAACGAATTCATTAGTCGTGGCTTCCTTTTTTTCTTTTTTCTTTTTTTGCAACAATGGTATACATGCATTTGGAGATGTTTTCCAAGTGAGTTCGCAACCATTGACATGTTAATTATTGATAATGGGAAGGTTTACACAAGGTTTCTATGTTTTGACACATTAGAAGCTGTTCCTTTTGACCTACAAGCAGTATCATTTCAGCCAAATAGCTAGGAAGACTATAACCAAAGGGTACACAATTTTACTTTTCAATGAGAAGCAATTTGTTGACACTCATTTGGAGGATCAAGATGTGATCATTTTTGTTCAAAATGTCCCATAGAATGATGGCGACAACGGTCAATTGACAAGACCCAAGTTTGGTTTCCATGCTGGCACTTGGAGATGGTTTTTCACCATGTTCTTAAAGCGATTTAATGTGGCAAAGCCCAAACCACTGTATTCTGTCAAGCAACAGTATTCACCTATTAATCAATGACAATCCTCTGGCAACTAATAGTATCCCTTTGCCAACTAACAGGGTTTTGCCAAACCAACAAAGTTACCTTTTTTATTTGGTAGGTAAAGGAAGAGAAGATCAGGGGAATGGAATTCCACTTGAAATATATTCCAAATTTCTTGATAGGGGTTCATTTCAAGAGCTTGATTTTAAGATTTCTTTGCAGAGTGTAGAGTCTAGTTGTAGATATGCACTCAAAGAAGATGAGTTTTAGTGGAAGAGAATTATTATCCGACTGAATGAGCTATTGCATGAGAGAAGCATGGTTGTTTTTTCACTAGCAACAGGTTCACAGTTCTTTTTTAAAAAGTACTAGTTCAAATGAGCATGGAGAGAGCAAGCAGTGTTTCTAGTTTGGCAAAAGCTTGATGTTTATCTTCATGTAATCAGAGCTATGAGAGAAAGCTTTCGCGCTTGATATTTGCATTAGTGGTGCATTGTAGTTCGTCACTTCCACAAGTAAGGAGATGATACAGGATGCATTTTTCAATGAAGGATAATTTCAGGTTAGTCATCTATTTCACCATGTTGGTTGTAATCAGTTTATGTTAGTTTTCAGCAAAGCTAAAATGGGATATTATTTTTCTAGCTTCTTTCCTTCCAAATCTTTTTCCTAAAAAAAAAATAAATAAATAAATCTTTAAAAATCTAGAATGCATTTTCAGAGGGATCATGTAATCAAGCATGTAGCAATTTGGAAAAAATTATAAAAAGCAGATGCAGAATTCAGGTCAAAATTATAAGTTAATGACAGTGTTAACATTGCCAAGCCTTAAATACATTTCCAAACAAAAGCAAATTTTCAGTAGAGCTTTATAAATGCCATAAAGTAAACTATTGAGGAATTTCACCACACGTTCACTTCAATCTCAATTATTGTTTACACAATAGAAAATCTTATCATGGAAACACATGTACCAAGATAATACAGACAGCCAAATACCACAAAGATCCTATAAGCATAAAATTCTATTTTAATAGAACTACTATTATCCATGATTGGTGAAATTTCTATCGCAAAGGATTGCTTTAATTGTTATTTATCATGTTCAAGAATGCTGACATCCAATACGGAACTAACTCTACAAACCTAAAAAAGGCAAAGAAAAAAATGAGTTCAGCAAAAAGAACCTACGATTTATTTGTGATATCTTTCATCGCTGTGCCAAGATAGACTAGTTTTGTAGGATTTTCATAATCACTGTCTGAACTCCAGAAAGTCCCTAACGGAAGATTTTTGTTGACAGCAGACATACGGATCTGCACAACATGCGTAGGCACCATATAGCGCAACATGTCCACCAGAACATCATAACCAAGACCTTTTTAGCACAAAATGAAATTAGAAATAAGTTCATCAGCCACAAAGAGGATAAATTCCATCATACAACAATGTAACTGTATAATGAAAATATATAAGATATAATCACATGCAATTCCTTCAATATGTGTGTATCACTTTAGTGGGAGTGATAATATCATAGAAGCAAAGCTACTTAAATGATGCCTTGTTCACTTCCTCTCTATAATGGCTTTACATGAAATCTAAAGTTTAATTATATTATCTGACAATAGCAGTAAGAAGAATACCTTTATTAGTTAGAGACAACTTTAAAAGATTGCCAAAATATGAACAAGATTTGACATTGCTCTGCACCAGAAAACATACCTTTCACCCATCCATGTGTATTCACAACAAGAGGTATCTGGACTCTTTTCAATGATGAAGATTTATCTGATGTCTCGGTATCATAGTACTCCTTTCGAAAATGATCATAAAGATTCACAATAATGTGCAAAAAAGATTCTGGATCACTTTTGGGAGAAATGTCACCATAGAAGTAGCACCTAATTTTGAGGGACCAGCCATAAAAACTAAATCAAAATCAACTGCTGTACACCCAAACAATGAATAATCACTACTCAAATGCTATAAGGAATGAGATATAAGATGACAGAAAAAATACACCACTATTCAAGATACGGAAAAATGCATCAAAACATGCATAAAATGTACTCTTGTACAAGAAATTGATCCCAATGCAGAAAAATAAAATGCTGAGAGAATCTTTACGTGTGAAGATGAGAAATGAAATGAAGATGCAATACAATGAGAAGACTTTGTCAAAATATTTAAATGAAAGAAGAAACGTTTATAAGGGAGGAAAACAAGAAAATGGGTATCACTGGTGAAAAGTTAGGGACTTGATATTAACATCTAGAATTTACAAAAAAGTAGCAAACTTCTATTTATATTTAAAAATTTTAAAATCATAAATAACTCATGTTGTAGATGAGAACATAGGTATCAATACAACCAGTTAAAAAAATACATGAAATACGTATATTTTCTTAGACTAGCAGGCATATTTGCTAACAAAATAAAAAAAATGAAACAGCACAGGTAACATATGGAGGCAACCATGACCCATTGCCACTTCACCTTTCTGTCTAGTGAAGTAGCGCAACATAAATATAACAAGACATATTAATTAAAAAACCTGGACCATCTCCTTCACTAAAAGCAGGTCAATGCCAATCATAATATTCATGTCTATGAATATTTATTTGTTCTTCTGAATCATTTTTCTTTTCTGTTGAATGGCATGTTCAGGAGAAAAAAAGCAACATAAAAAGCATGGTGCTTATTCCATTATAGATAAGTAGAATCCCTCGGTATTCTTTGCTGCACAAAAGTTTGGCTGCAACTACTTTGATCCTACATATCATTCTTTTCGTGAAATGTTTGAAACTTCAAAGCAGAGTTCCATGGGAAGAAACCCATAATCATGTGCACAAGAATGCACATTTACGATAGATTCTGCCACTTTTATAGGCTATCAAGATATCAAAACAGAAATAATAAAATTGGCCCAAGTTCATAGGCACTTCCAATTCGTGCCATTCAGGTAGGAATCTTGCTATAGACTTTCTCCACTGTGATTCTAGGAACAGATCACTAATATATAGCTGCAAGTACAAACTCCTGGAATCCAGCAATTTAAATTATCTTGGTGCCAGATAATACCCTATGTTATAGAGATACATAAACTGCCAATGATCTCTTTTACATAGAAGATTCTGTGTGACCATAACAGAATTTACAAGATATTTACTATCACTTGTGAACTGCAGCGCCACACACAAGACATTGGAATGCATAGTTACAGAAGGCAGCATCATATTAAACATGAAGATGTCTGAATTCAATACAAGCCATATTTCTGCAAGTAATAGGTTCCACAAGAAAGCATGATCCCATTTCATGTACAATTTTGTCCCCCTACTATCATCTTTGGTCAATTCTAGAACCCAATCCCAACATTTTTTGTAGGTAGAAAATATATTAATAAACCATATCTTATTCAGAAATACAAAACATGAGTTTAGTAGATTAAACATGTGGTCCATGGTTTATTACTATCACAACATTCCAATTTACAAGTGGCTAATATATACTAAAACAAATCCATCACAATATAGCAAGGACATAAAGCCTATGACTGGGCAAAAATAAGCAAGCTACACTACTAATTTTCCCTCAAAAACAATATATATGCACAAAATAACTACATGAGTACTCAATGTCAATTTTCCCATTGTCATAATAGATTTATAATCCATGTTTACTATAGCAATTAGGTATATGATATTAACATTTATTACTAATAATTAACTAATCCTAATTGAATATGTTATAGAAAAAAAGATTAAAATATGTCCGTTCATCCATAACTCATAGCCAAAGCAAAAAAGAATTAGCTGCACATCTGTGACCATTTGGCAGCCCCAAGGAAGTGTGACAGATACAACTGTATAAAAAGAAACCACAGGAATGCCCATGGTGTCTCTAAAATGAAGCCGAAAAAGGGGGTACAAAAAGAAGTCCAAACAAGATAACGTAAGGAAAACTTGGAAAGATAAAGTAACAATTTAAAGCAGAAGAGATGCTAAAGCAGAGTTAAACAGTAACAATTTAAGACTTGAAACCAAGAAGTTAGCAATGAGGTTTTCATTAGTGTGAGTGGAATCTTTGAAGCATATATTGTCTAACCAATCTTATACATGCACTTCTGGTAGGCATAATTCTCTTGGAACACGGGCCATCCAATGTCTAAAGTAAGAGGGCGTGGGCCTATAAAGCTTCAAGTAGGATGCCCATTGTATCCCAAAAATTGGAGCAAAAAGGAGTACAAAAAGAAGCCCAACATGATAATGTCAGGAAGAAAACCTAGTAAGGGTAGAGGAAGCTACAGCTTAGATAAGAGATTTAGAAAGATGTCTAAGAACACGAATCCCTCAGAAAAAATGCTAAAGCAGATTAAACCAGAAACATTTCTTGAAACCAATAAGTTTGCGATGAGGTTTTTATTTGTGTCTGGCTGGAACCTTCGAAGCCTATACAACCTAACCAATTGCATACATGCATTTTCACAATAAGTCTCTTGAAACAAAGGCCATCCAATATCTAAGTAAGGGGGAATGAACCTAGAGCTTCCAATTTGAGAAGATTTGACATAGAGAGATTTCAATCTAAGCCAAAACAGCTCATAAATAAGGAAGGCTACACATCTTTGGTCTTCATACTGAACAAAAGTCCCCCAAGAGACCAAGGAGTCCCTAAACAAGCAGCAATATGATCCATATATACAGTTGAAAAGACACTGAGAGATAAAATAGTCCTCAGGTGTATAGGTAAGAAACAAAAGGTAACCCTGCTGAATGAAACTTTGCAAGTGAATAGGATATACAAGATTGGCATTCATGCTGACCCTTGCAAATGCATACAAGAAAGAGCCAAAAATAACAAGCATATTAAGAATAAAGTCCCACACTATCCTGTACTAAGCTTGATCAAAATCAATTCATGTGTTCATTCTATCGAGGATGAATGCATCTTTACTAATTCTAGTTGGCTGAATGCAGCACAAGCTCAAGGCAAGATTAGGGGAATTTCTTTGTGTGGGAAGACTCATCTTCTGATGTTCACATTGTAGATGACTCTTTTCATACTATGCTCATATATTATGAAAGTATATTTAAAATAGTTCCTACTTCCATAACTAAGAGCATCATCGTATCACAATCCAGAACAATAACATGATTCGTAGACACCATGAATGTCATCCAGGCTAGCAGCCAACTGTCAACCACGTCTCACATGTCATCTAAGCTAGCCACCAAAATGCCAACCATGCCTTATGTGTCATCCAAGCTAAGCCACCATAATGTTGATCATAATACACCTCATTCCACCATGCACCACGAACCACATATATGCAAGTGAACAAGGTATGCACATGCTAATGAATGACACGTGCACAACTTCAGAAGATCTACACGCAGCCCAGGCAAACCAAGCATGCTTAGAAGAAAAGGCATCAGAGACTGCTAGGAAGATTAACCAGCTCATTCAAGAAACTGTTTAAAAAGTAGAAAGCCAATGTAGTTAAAATTTTTGGCATTGTACAAATTGGAATTCACCATATGCTCTACAGCTCAGTTGTAGAGTATACTTCATCAAATTTCCATGTATTACTTTTTGTAAATAAAAAAGTGTTATGTTTATGGTTTATGGAAGTTTTTTTGGTCCTTGTGCCATGTTCTAGTGTACAAGATTCATAACTTTTCAGGTTCACAAGAGGAACTAGGAAGTTGTCCTCCACACCACATCTTGCACCCTGCACTGCGATCAGAAACACAAAAGCATTTAAATTATCTGGTTCATCAATTCTTGTCCTCCACACCACATCTTGCACCCTGCACTGCGATCAGAAACACAAAAGCATTTAAATTATCTGGTTCATCAATTCTTAGGAGGATTTGGACATATTGGCAAACAGTTTCAGATCAACCTTCCTGGTATTTTGGGGACCCAAGAAATGGATAGGATTTGGCATCTATACCTATTTGGACAAAGATTAGCGAGGAAAGGCTAATTTTATTGTGCAAACATAGAGCAATGTAGAGCAAGCTTGGCATAGTTGGAGGGATTAACACAGCACAGAGGCTGAGTATTGTTGATGGGTCAATCCATCATATATTTTGCAAAATGACACATGGCACTTGCCTTTTTCAAGCTTCAAATTCAAGACCTAGGACCACACTAGAGAGATAAGAACTAGGATAATGGGATGTCCTATAACTATGATACTAAGGCTCTTTATAATAGAACTATGCATAGCATCCTCATCTTCTAAATAAAAACAAGACTATTAATTCTAAAGAAAGATGGCAGTTGAAATATGAAAATCTGGATTCCTTGGAGCTCATTTAAATAAAAAGTTTGAGGATGGCTGCTGCTCCACCAGAGACTGGTTGTTCATGCAAGAACAATTAAAATGGGAATCTCCAACTCAGTCTCTGCTCAATATCAAAAAGAAAGGTGTCAAAATGCTAAGACCTTCTGGCCCTGGCTAGATACTCAGTTTAGTAAAATATTTGTTGGCTCCCTTCATGGCATGACACCATTCCGAATAATACCAAGATGATCAGAGACTATTGTAAGAATCTATGGCACACAATAAGATTGGTGGCAATTGCCTTCCTTTGGAAAAGATGTCAGATGCTTTTCCACAGGGAGAATCCTTGCCTGCAATAATGAGAACTTAAAAAATTAATTTTACATGTTAAAAATAAAATGAAGTTGTTCCAAATGCATGTAGACATTAGCTTTTTTGGCCTTCATAAATCAAGATGTCTTATCTGATCCTTATAGATGCTACTTGTAACATGTTTGCTTCAATAAGTGACCATTTACAAGACACCTTATCTGAGGTGCTATGATATTGTTTTACTTGATAAACATCTTGAATGCTCAAGTACAAAAGCTTCAAATATTTCTGTTTATTATAAGTATGAATGGACAGTCACTCCTTTGTTGTGATCATTAGTTCACAACCCCTTAAGGTGGCAATCAATGCGACACTAGTATTATTATTTTTTCAGAAGTCTATCCATCCTAAAGGTATGGCTATGGTGAGTTTGCCAAAATAACAAATTAGAAAGTTACACCCTCAATGAAAGGAGAGAAATGAACATAAAAAGGCACCAATATGAGTCCATAGACAGTTTGCTGATGGTCTTAACTTTTCCTTGCCTAAGTAATTCAAAAGGATAAAGATCTGTTGTGTTGGAGACTACATGTTAGTATAAGGAAAGATGTCTATATGTCACAGATATTCATATTCATATTCCATGGTTGCCAGGTTTAGCCATGTAGCAAATCATATAGGTGGTCTCCAATCCAACTTTTCTAAGCATTCAAAGGAAGCTAGGGTTGCCACAATGTTTATATTGATACAATAATCCAGATAATTTGAACTGTCAACAGATAAACAAAATTCACAGTTTAAAGGACATAAGCTACAAATAACAAACTCAGGAAGCAAAAGTTTTACATCTCGAGAACATTGGCACTCTTAACAGAAAATTAGACTAGATTGTCATGGATTTCGCAAATGTTTAAAATTGCATCTGGTACCAGATTCATCAACTCACTACCTGTGAAATAACATAGAAGAAGTTGACTAATTCCGCAATTCTCCTAAAATTTGAAAGCCACCAAACTATTATACTATATAGGGAGGCGAGAAATCATCTCATTTGAACTGCAAAATTGAATTCATCATAGCAAGTCTCTAAATCTGTAAAACTCCAAAGTTTCCTCTTCTTCTTTTCAACATAAAAACACAGACAAGGAGACACTAGAATATTAACCTCCTTTTACAGGACAGTTCGTCTATGATAGTAATTCAAAATTCCAAACCTTATTTCCTTGTACAAGACATCTTTAGATAGTAATTTATACTCTTCACCATCCATAGATGAAAATAGTTCACTTGTGGTTCCTTACCTTCATCATATTGGTTCTCCTTTCTGCCTTCAAATCCCATTACCAATTATAAGAGTAAGCGATCTCAATGTAGGCACAACCATGCCAAAGAGGCTTGATAATTTAAAATAGCACCCATCCTTCACCTATAACTGAAGTTACCATTACTTGCAGAATCCCTTCATTTCTCTTTTGCATACTCAAAGACAAACTAATATAATGCATAAAACCATGTGCAACATAGGTGTAACAAGCACAAACATAAAATGCAATTACGTACTTGCCAATCTGATATATAGGTAATCAAATGGCATCTCAACTCAACTGGATAAATTCCTCAACTTTCAAGGAGAAAACAAAGGTTCAAATCTTGCCAAGCAATACATGCATAATTGCCAAGTTGTTGTAATACCACTATGTGGTCATGATGTAATACGGGTGGGGCCCATTTCAATCCCACATAACTCAATAGATCTATAGCTAGTCATAAGATTCCATCATAGGGGATGCTTGTCTCAATGAGAGATGGGATCTCAAACTACACGGTGTAAGTAATGTTACAAAAATGAGCCATTAAAAAATCCTATGACACATGCAACACATCCATCAAACAATTCTAACGCAAAATTGTACAAAGTGTTAGAATAATACATTAGTTAATGATGTAAAGGATTAGTTAATTAAATATTATGTAAGGGTACGTCCTTTGGACTGCCTACATTCCTTGTATAAATATTCACAATTGATATAATGAAAGATGTGCTTCTCATATTACATTCTCTACTGATATGATATCAGAGCACCGGGGTAGGAAAAATTATCTTCCTTGTCTGCCATTAGACTTGTGAGGATTGGTGCATCCAATGCCCAAAAAATTATTTTGAGCCCAGCCAGCAACGATCTTGGAAACAAGCCAAAGAAATGTGCACCTGTGCCTAACACAGCCAGATAGCAGCCACTGCACTGCACATTACCAAAACTTGCACGCATTTCAAGCCATGCAGGAAGGAAGCTTCTGCATGAGTGTTGGCGCGTAGGGGTGTGAACGTCCTAACAAATTCTGACCATTACAAGTTAAGATAGCACAGCTTATTGAAAAACATGTTTACAGCAACACATCTGCGTTAGATTCCAGATGAGGGTGATCAGTTTCATCCTCCATCTGCAGGCAATATACTCTTAAGACGGGAGTTTTATGAGACGCATCCTATTAAGGCGTTTTTGTTGATCCCCCCTTCTCGTGTCGATGATTTACTAGATAAACCCTATCAAAAGCGTCTAATATCGACGTAATAGCAGATGCATGTCGCAATAATTGACAAACGCCCCACGCAGTAATAGGAAGTCATTACCACAACTTTCAGTAGTTAAAATAAGACTTATCCTTTGTTTATTCACCAATAACAATGTTTGAAGTCCCTTGTTAAGTGATATCTGCAAACAATTAGTGCGCTCCAATTTCATCCAAATTTCTTTATAAACGCAATAATCGAAGCGTCTGTTCAGTTAGGTCAGTTTAGCGCAGACTCGAAGCGTATGTTCAAACTGCCAGTTGAAACCAGGAAGACGTCAACTCTCTATCGGTGACCGAAGCGACAGTAAAAACAAAGGCAAGCACATCCGTGAAGGAACGATTACACCCAAGATTTCGTAGACGAAGGCCATGTAGGAGTACACCTACCGCTCCTATCCCCAACGTCGCCTCCGTTTGATCACCATCAGATCAGAATCGTGAGCACGCTAAGGGTACAAACCTTCCCCAAGGGCCCGAGCGAGGAAGAGCGTTTGAAATATTTGTAAATTTATAAAGTTCCTGACATAGAGGAATTTATAAAGTTATCAGTAACTTTACAAAAATAAAGTAAAGTAACTTTGTAAATTTAAAAAAAAAAAAAAAGGTGAAGGTGAATGGCGCAATCGACTGCTCCCAAAATTTTGCTTTCTGATTCTCAAGTCCTCAAAGGTGACAATTATGCGGCCTGGAAAACTAAGATTCAAGCCATTCTTGAATTCGAAGATTTATGGGAGATTATTACTGGGACTGAGCAACGTCCACAGACAACTGGCAAAGATCAGGAGGCGTTTGATCAACGAAACCACAAGGCTCGTATGATCCTATTAATTGGTATCTCGGACGATGTCCAACCTCATGTTCGGGATGCTAAGACTTCTACTGCCGTATGGACGAAGTTGCAACAAGTGTATGAGTCAAAGAACCAAAATCAAATTCTTCATCTTCAAGGACAGTTGCACACTCTAAGGTTAAAAGGTGGCGAGAAGTTGGAGTCATTTCTTCGCCAAGTTGCGACACTCCGTGCCTCCCTACAAGCACTAGGAGAGACTGTGGAAGATAAGCTCCTAGTACCCATTGTCCTGAGAGCACTCTCGCAGTCGTATCGCACCTTTGTGACATCCTGAAGCAGAAGCCAGATTTTGAAGAGCTAGTAAATTTGTTGCATCAAGAGGAAGCGTTCCATGAGAACTCAACTGAAGAAGAGCATGCCATGATGATGAATCAGAAGGGCCAGAAGTCATTCCATCATAAAGGACAAGGCAAACAAAATCCCAACAAGTCGCAGAAAAGTTTTTGATTTGTGGTAAAAAGGGACATGACTTGCACGAATGTTGGTACAATTCTTTTACTCAGGGAGATTCAAGTAACAAGAATACTAAGCAAAGAGGACCACCTCCTAAGAACAAGGGGGAGTGGAACCAACGACGACCACAAAGACAGCAACAAGAGAATGTTGCCAATACTGAAGACAAGAAGGATACTGAGGATTTTGCTCTCGCTCATCAGGAGCAACCATCCACCACTACCACTTGGTATGTTGATTCAGGTGCTTCCAAAAACATGACTGGCCGGAAGGTTTGGTTTGTCTCATTGGATGAAAAGTCTTATCCAGGTCAGGTACATTTGGGGGATGACACACCCTATGACACTACAGGAATGGGAGATGTGCAAATCCGGCTTGGAAAGCATAATTGTCAAATACATAAGGTCTTGTATGTGCCAAGACTCACGAAGAACCTCTTGTCTGTCAATCAGATGTTGGATAACAATTTGCGAGTGGAGTTTGATACTGTGGATGGAGAAAAATGTTGTCTCATTCAAGACAAAGCCAGAGATTCTCACGTCGTTGCTAGAGCATCAGGAGTTGGGAAGATGTTCTTGCTTTATTGTGTGGTTTCAACAATCAAGCGCTCACTGTTCGTGTTACAGATGTCACTACCCTTTGGCACCGATGATATGGCCACATGAATCCCCACTACTTGATGACGTTGCAAAAACACGAATTGGTCCATGGTCTTCCATCCCTTGCTCTTCCTTCTAACATTTGTTCTACTTGCATAGCAGGAAAACAACACAGAATTCCGTTTGAGGCTAGCACACATCGTGCTAAAGGACCTCTTGATGTGATTCACACCGCTTTGTGTGGACCCCTAGAGGCTAGCCACATTGGCCTCAGATATTTCCTGCTATTTGTTGATGACTACTCCAGAAAAATGTGGGTGTATTGCTTGAGATCGAAGGATGAAACCTTTCAATATTTCAAGGAGTTCAAAGCTCTTGTGGAGATTGCCACTAGCCATCATATTCATGTCCTCCGCTCAGATCGAGGGGAAGAGTACACATAAAAAGAATTTTCTACATTCCTAAACAAAGACTTAGCATAAGAAGTCTACATGAAGCAACCTGGGGGATTTGTTATTGATCCAGGCAGAGGAAAAGTGTGTAGATTCACCAAATCTCTGGATTGTGGAAAGTTTGATTTTTTTCAGAGCATCCTCTCTTATTCTCTGAAGACCTAATGTATTATGGGGGGGAATGTTAGAATAATACATTAGTTAATGATGTAAGGGATTAGTTAATTAAATATTATGTAAGGGTACATCCTTTGGACTGCCCACATTCCTTGTATAAATATTCACAATTGATATAATGAAAGATGTGCTTCTCATATTACATTCTCTACTGATACAAAGAATTGTTGATAATCCTGATGTGACTTTTTATGAAAATCAGATTCAAACTGGACATAGAAACAATCAAACTCTCACAATAGAAAAGCACAAATATGCCAATAAGGCATCAACTCATATCAATTCTTGCCAACATAAGGTGATTCTGCGGCAGACTAACCTACAACATCAGCAACCTTTAGAAGGTTAATTAGAGCTGAGTATGACAAAAAATCACTTCGGCCATAGTGGCAAGTATATTGCAGCTTCAGCTTCTAGCTGAATTCCTCCATATTCCCTGTTGACCCTCATTTAATTTCTTACAATGAGCTTATAACTTTGACTTTGAACAAGGAAAAGAGGGATCATATTGCTACAACTTATGGTCAACGGAAGTCTAGCAAAGAAAGAGGGCATCCATCATGGCATAATAAAAGTAAGTATGAAACAGAGATCCTTGCATTGCAGCATCATAGTCCACTTCTTGATTAATCTTCTTTAGGTAAAACACCAAGTGCAATAATTATTTTCTCATATAAGCAACTGCATCATCTGTCATCTAGCATACTTAAAAGGATTTTAGATAAGCCCTTATTTGATAGAGATAGACAAAAAATCCTAGCTTATGTCCTTTGTTGGAGGCACGTGTCACAATAGGTTACTAAGACTAGTCTCTCACACGTGAAGCAAGATGAAAGTTGACACATTTTGAATGGTTTCACCAATCAGTGAAAGTTTACAAAAAAAATATAAGGAATGCCAAATAAAAATTATGAAATGCTTGCTATATCATGGATATGACAACATTACACACAATGCTGAAGTTGATTAAAAAATAAAAAGGAAGTGTTATGAACATTAAAATTGCATTATGTTTGATTTGAAAGTGAAAAATGCCACCACCAGGCCAAAAGAGTTTGCTAAGATCTCAAACCTTAATTTTAGGGTTTAAGTACAAAATTTTCTTTCATGCTCTTAAATTAGTGATAACAAAGAAAGAATTTTATGTAAAGATGATATGGGATTAACTATTAAGTTAAATCTCAACTCTTTATTCAAGTTGTATTGTCAATCAATACCTGATAACATTTCACAAACCTAGCAAATGACATATCATATCTTATCATTGAGGTTGAAAATAATCTTATCAGTGAAAATATGCTAGGATAATACTTGTCCATGCTTTCATATCTAATCAACATGATTCAATCATATGCTGTTTCTGTGAAATGGCATGGAGCATAGAAAGTTATTGGAGCTTAAAATTTATATGTATCCTTATTACTGTAAAAAATGGAAATTAATATATACTGATATATCTTACAAATCTGTAATAAGAAAAACATGGTGACTTGGAAGTACCGACTCAAATTATAAGTATTCGTGTTTTGAAAGAGATCCACATGAGTTTTATTTTGTGCTCAAAAAAAGTATTTCAAGAAATAAACCAACAGTATTAAGCAATGCACCATTGAAACCCCTGCTAAATTCAAGACTCACCTTTCAGGAGTTCTCAAGCACAAAGTTAACAAATCTGCAGAAAGAAGCGGTAATCTTATCACTACAAATTTATAAATATATCACAATAAAACAAAACTATAAACTCTTTTGACTTCTGCAAAGCACAGATGAAAAAGAAATAACACTAATCAACACACCAGGATTAGGTTTGTCTAAAATGTGGAGAGAAAGGCATCCTGGAGGAGTGAACTCGGGTTGTCCTACATCAGTATCTAGATAACCAACTTTCTTATACCTGCACAGAAATAACCCTTTACATTCATTAAATTTCATTGGAACTTCCATCAGTGGCTTTTGTTAAAACTCAGTCCCAACACATGTACACTGCAATATTACACAGCAGAACTTTGCCTTACTTTAGTCCAAGACACCCAACTCCAAGAACCCACGTCAAAGCAAAGAAAATACACTTTTGTTTATAGAAATATGTAGTGTGATCCAGTGTCACAAGATTCAACAAGTTTTTATAAAAAATGTCTCAATCTTGACACTTTTCTAAGTGAACAAACTCAAAGAACATATTTGAACAAACAACAGTCAACAAAAAATCATAAATATAATACCTAAAACTTTTGCCATTTCCATCTTTCATTCTGCCATCTACTTGATTCCATTCTACATCTATAAAAAGTAAAGGTTAAAACAAAACAATTTTAAAATATTAAAAATAAAAGACGACAAAATGATTTTAAGGCAATTCATTCATAGATCCATTTGCAAGTCAATAGCATTTTAGTATACAATGTGAAGTTTTTTTACAAATTATTTATTTTCCTTTTTGAAAATCATGATGAATTTTACAGCTAATATTTTTAATGACATTGTTTGTTTTGTTTTTGTTTTATTTTGTTTTCAATTTTGGATAAACTGAAAAACAAACCAGAAACTGGTAACTTAACTCAGTCCGAACACGTGTACACTGCAAAATTACTTGACAGAACTTTGCTTTACTTTAGTCTAAGACACCCGACTCCAAGCACCCACATCAAAGTAAAGCAAATGAACTTTTTTTTAATAGAAATATAGTGTGCTCCAGTGCCATTAGATTTGATGAATTTTATCAAAATGTCTGAATTTCGACAATTTTCTATTTTACATAAACAATTACCACGAATATTTTATTAAACAAACAATATTTAACAAAAAAATCATAAGTATAACACCCAAACTTTTCCCATTTCCACCTTTCATTTCAACATCTACTTGATTTTATTCTACATCTATAAAAGGTAAAGATTAAAACAAAAATGATTAAGGAAAAAGTTAAAAGACATGGCAAAATGACCTTAGGGCAACTCATTCATAGATCCATTTGCAAGTCAGTAAACTGAATGCTTTTTTATAAAATGGGAAGTTATTTGTAGATATTTATATTTATTTTAGACATTTAGATTAATTAAGCTAGTTTATTTTCTTTTTTTTTATATAAGCATTTTACAGTTAATTTATTTTATTGTTTTTATTCTACATTTATAATAAATCAAGGTTAAAACATAAAAGTAAAGGTAAAGTAGTTTTTAACATGCAAGAGGCCGTAGCCTATATGGGATGATCATTGTGTAGGATGTTGTTTCCTCACAATATGGTTATCCAACCCTACTTCAGTTACCAAAGCATGGTGTACAACCCTACCCCCCAGGATTCAAACATTGGACCTCCTCTTTAAAGTTCCAAAGTCTTCAACGTCACAGGCCCACTCAAGTTGAAACAGATCACCTTAAAAAAAAAGTTAAAAATAAGACAATGATTTTAGGGCAATTCATTCATAGATCCATTTACAAGTCGATGTAATTTTGTATAAAATGTAAAGTTCTTTGTATATATATTTAAATTATTTTAAATATTTAAATTCATGAAACTATTGATACATGAACAAAGTTTTAGCTTCAAACTTTATTGCCTACTGAAGAAAAATTACAAGTTTATATAGGCATAAGGCTATAAGCTATGCCTAAATTACATTATTTGCAATATCTTCCAAATCGCAATGTGAAGTGCAATTGGAAGATACAATCTTCAACATGAACTGCAATTTAGAATAGAATCAACTAAAACTAACAACTAGCTAACAACCTAATCACTAACTTAAGCGTTTCACAGATCACAACATGAAGTGCAATTTAGAATAGGATCAACTAAAACTAACAACTAGCTAACTTAAGCTAACAACCTAATCACTAATTTAAGCTTTTCACTTTTAGCTAATCACTTTTAGCTAATCCTTATGCTCTACATAGAATAAAGAAAGGTGATAAATCCTAAAAAGCTAATTAATAAAAGCACATAATAAATCCTATGCTAATGTTTACAACAATATAATAGATCTTGGATATTAGCTCAACCATTTAGATTCGATTCAAACGATTATTGCACCATTTTGTGCAGAATCTGAAGAGCTTTGAAATAAGTGGTCATATGAAAAAATCCAAACAGTATTGAAGGAGATATGTCCATGTGAAGACAGCCGTCTAGAACAAGAGCAGTGTTAGGGCAAATTTTTCCAAAAAAATGTCTCATCTTTCAAGAGCCATATCTTTGTGAAGGGTTGTCCAATTCAAATGATTCTTGGACCAATTTGTGCGGAATTTAAAGAGCTTTAAAATGAGTGGTCATATGAAGGAATCCGAGCAAAATTAAGGGAGATAAGACCCTATGAAGTCAGTCATCTAGAACAAGGGTAGTGACAATATTTCAAGTCACAAGAAAACGAAATTGCAGAAATCTATCAACCAAGGTTTGGATGATGGGAGGAGCAATGAAGGGCTAAGGCATCAAAGAGGCAAGACATTTTGTCTCGGCATAGAATTCTTTTAGCGAAGTTTGTTAGAAAAAATAGCAAAATTCTGTGCAAGCAGAAAAACACAATAACACAGGGAAAAAAAAAAAAAACAGTAACACAGATTTTACGTGGAAAACCTGCTATGTGCAGGAAAAACCACGGGGCAATGGCAGCTTGATCTTTTATTGATTTTGGCAGAATTACATCCAATCAACATTTTCCCCTTTTATAGAAAAAACAAAAACTATTCGTTTTCTCTTCCAAAGGAAGAGTCCAAAAACTGTTTGTTTCCTCTTCCAAAGGAAGAGTCCAAAAAACTGTTCGTTTCCTCTTCCAAAGGAAGATTCCAAAAGACTGTTCGTTTCCTCTTCCAAAGGAAGAGTCCAAAAGACTGTTTGTTTCCTCTCCCAAAGGAAGACTACAAAATACTGTTTGTTTCCTCTTTATAAGCTGCACCACCATGCACCTCTCTGCTGAAGAACATTGGAGATCTGGTTATTGACTTCACCTCCTAACATTATCTCACTTGAAGTCGATATACAGGAATTCTTTGCCTATGTTTTTCCATCCAAGTGTCATTGCCCCGTGGTTTTTCCTGCACATTGCAGGTTTTCCACGTAAAATTTGTGTTACTGTTTTTTCTTGTGTTATTGTGTTTTTCTGCTCGCACAGAATTTTGCAATGTGCAGGAAAAACCACAGGGCAATGGCAACTTGATCTTTTATTGATTTTGGCAGAATTACATTCAATCAACATTTACATGCAAGGGTCCATGCCCCTTTTATAGAAAAAACAAAAACTGTTTGTTTCCTCTTCCAAAGGAAGAGTCCAAAAATTGTTCGTTTCCTCTTCCAAAGGAAGAGTCCAAAAGAATGTTTGTTTCCTCTCCCAAAGGAAGACTACAGAATACTGTTTGTTTCCTCTTTATAAGTTGCACCACCATGCACCTCGAACATTGGAGATCTGGATATTGACTTCACCTCCTAATATTCTCCCACTTGAAGTCGATATACAGGAATTCTTTGCCTATGTTTTTCCATCCAAGTGCCAATTGCCCAATGCTGCCCTTATCACATTTTCAGCAAGCCCAGAGAAGTTCTGCACCACTCAAACTTCTCTGTCTTGACCGGATTAGTAAGCATATCTGCAGGATTCACTTCAGTGTCAATTTTCTGCAACAGGATCCTACCTTCTTCCACCACATTTCTTATAAAGTGGTACTTGACATCAATGTGTTTCGTGCGATCATGGAATGTTGGGTTCTTCACTAGCTGAATAGCACTTTGGCTATCACAATGCAACATAATTTTCCCCTGCATTACCTTGAAGTCACCCAACAGTCGCTCTAGCCAAATTGCCTCTTTGCTGGCATGAGTCACTGCAATATATTCTGCTTCAGTGGTTGATAAAGCCACCACAAATTGCAACTTAGAAACTCAACTCACGACTCCACCATCAAGAGTGAAAGTATATCCTGTAGTGGACTTTCTCCCATCTCTATCTCCACCATAATCAGAATCCACAAAACCTTTAACTTGCAAACTATCCGATCCCTAGTAAATAGCAGCATCTGAGTGCCTCTTAAATATCTAAATATCCACTTCACCGCATTCGAATGCTCCTTACCAGGATTTGCCATGTACCGGCTAACTACTCCCACTGCTTGGGCAATATCCGGTCTGGTGCTCACCATGGCATACATGAGGCTTCCTACTGCTGATGAATATGGTACACGAGACATGCTTGTCTTCTTTGCTTCTGTTCTAGGACACTAGTTGGAAGACAAATTTAAGTGTGAAAGAAGTGGGGTACTAACTGGTTTTGCATTCTGCATATTGAAGCGCTGCAGAATCTTTTCTATAATGACTTTTGACTTAACCAGATCTTTCTTCCTTTTCTGTCCCTGTGTATCTTCATCCCTAAAATTTGGTTTGCTGCTCCTAAATCCTTCATTTCAAATGTCCTCGCCAACTGAGCCTTAAGATCAATGATTTTCTTCATGTTGGGACCTGCAACCAACATATCATCAACATACAACAAAAAAATAATAAAACTACCATCATCAAACCTCTTATAGTATCCACAATGGTCAGCTTCACTCCTGTTGAAACCTTGGCTCTTCATGAAGGTGTCAAATTTCCTGTACCACATCTTTGGCGCCTGTTTCAACCCGTACAGAAATTTCTTCAGTCTGTAAACCAGATGCTCTTTGCCTCTTTCCTCATAGCCCTCAGGCTGATCCATATAAATCTTCTCCTCAAGATCACCATGCAAGAAAGCAGTCTTTACATCAAGCTGCTCCAATTCTAAATCCTGTGGAGCTGCAAGTGCAAGTAGAACTCTAATAGTTGTCATCTTCACAACTGGAGAGAAAATTTCATTAAAGTCAATACCTGACTTCTGCACATAGCCTTTTGCCACCAAGCGAGCTTTATAGCGTTCCAACAGCCCATTGTTGTTCTTCTTCACTTTGTACACCCACTTGTTTCCAATAGTCTTTCTTCCAGGTGGGAGATCCACAAGTTCCCACGTTTTATTCTTGCGAAGTGCCTCGATTTCCTCCTCCATGGATTTCCTCCACTTTTCTGCATTCTCTGACTCTCTAGATTCCTGAAATGAACTAGGCTCACCATCCTCAATTAACAAAGCAAAAGAGGACTGATAAACATGAGAGTACCTTTCCGGACACTTTTGTGGACGTGTAGATCTTCTAACCCAATGATCTATTGATTGTGGCTCTTGGTGTTGTGACTGTTGTTGCTGCTCTACTTGTTGTTCTGCATGCTGGTCAAAAATTTCAGCATGCTGATTTTCATTTTCATCTTCGTTCATGTCTACTTCAACTGGTACAACATTAGGTGTTTGTTGTACCTCCTTCCTTTGCATGGATTTTTCATCAAAAATAACAACTCGGCTAATAATTACCTAGTGGGCAGTAGGATCCCACAGTCTATACCCCTTTATTGCATCTCCATAGCCGAGAAAAACACATTTGCTTGACTTCGGGTCAAGTTTGGACCTTTTTTCTTTAGGCACATGGGCAAATGCATCATAGCCAAAGGTACACAAATGAGAGTAATCAAATGGCTTACCACACCAAACCTCCTCCGGAATCTGTCCATCCAATGCAACTGTAGGTTAAACAACTGTATTAACAGCCTCTGCCTAGAACCTTTTATCCAACATGGATGCACTGAGCATGCTTCTTGCACGTTCCATGATTGTGCGATTCATCCGTTCAGCCACACCATTTTGTTGTGGAGTATAAGGTACGATCTTCTGGTGCTTAATTCTTTCCTGCGTACAAAATTTATCAAATTCCTTGGAGCAATATTCACCCCCATTATCTGACCTAAGGCATAAAACAGGCTTGCCCAAACTTTTCTCTACTCGAGTTTTGAACTCTTTAAATTTATGCAAAGCTTCTGACTTCTTCAGAAAATAAACCCACACTCTCCTAGAATAATCATCTATAAATGTCAAAAAATAGATGGCACCATTTAAGGACTGAGTGGGGACTAGTCCAAATATATCCGAATGTATAAGTTGCAGAAAATCAAAACTCTTACCAGGGCTTGCAGTAAACCGAACCCTCTTTTGTTTACCAAAAATACAATGCTCACACAAGTCTAAATTGCAAGACTTAATCCTAGAAAGCATACCTCTGTCATGCAGAATTTTCAGACCTTTTTCACTCATATGGCCTAGGCGTTGATGCCATAGCATTACTGCATCCTGAACTGAAGTTGTTGCTGCTGCATGGTTTGTCACCGCATAAACGATATAGGGTCCCATAAGATTCTCCCTTTGCTACTACAATAGCACCTCTGGTAATTTTGAAATAATTGTTACCGAAAGTGACAGAGAGCAAATTCTTCCGCAAATCTGGCACATGTCGCACATCACATAACATCCTTTCTCTACCATCGTCCAGCCTGATCCTTATGTCCCCTCTTCCCACAATTTCTAAAGGGTGATCATCACCCAAGTAGACCTTCCCACCACTATATGGTTGATATTTGTCAAACCAATCTCTGTGAGGAGACATGTGGAAAGATGCACCCGAGTCCAAAACCCAGGTATATAAAACAGATCTGTTGTTGCTGATACAGAAAGCCTCACATGTTGTCGTCTCTCCAGAATTTACTGTACTGGCCTCAGCTGAAGGCTGAAATTGCTTTTCACCATTTTTTTCCTTTTTTAACTGCCAACAGTCCTTCTTTGAGTGCCCTGGCTTCCCGCAATGCCAGCACTTCCCTTTCAGCTTGCGTCCTTTAGACTTAGATTTGGACTGTGATCTACTTTGCTGACTCTTCTCGAAAGATCAACCTCTCACAGCTAGGGCTTCATTGGTTGAGGGTTCCAAAGACGTTTTCCGCCTCAACTCTTCTGCCAACAAAGCGGCTACCACATCATCAAAAGTTAGAGCTCCTGATGATGAATTGTTGATGGTCATCACCAAATGATCCCAAATCTCCGGGAGGGAACAAAGTAGGATGATAGCTTTGTCCTCATCCTCCATATTCACATTAACTGAAACCAGTTTATTGATAAGGGTATTAAACTCATTCAAGTGATCTGCCACAGATGAACCCTCCTTCATCCTTAGGCTGTAAAGCTGTTTTTTCATAAAAACCTTATTTGTTACAGATTTTGTCTCATACAACTTTTCAAGCTTCTTCCAAAGGGTTTCCACGGTCTTTTCTTCAACAACATTGAACAAGACGGAGTCCGCTAGGCATAGACGAATTGTAGAAACCGCCTTCCTATCCAGCGTTGCCCACTCCTCATCTTTCATGCTGCTTGGTTTACTCGCAACCCCTTTAAAGGCTAGAGCTTGGTCATTTTGAACCAACAAATCCTCCACCTTCATCTTCCATAGGGCGAAGTTCCTGCCATCAAACTTTTCAATCTCAAACTTGGTTACACTTCCAGTCATTGTTGCAGCTCCCACTCGCACAAAACCCTAGGCTTTGATACCAGATGTTAGAAAAAATAGCAAAATTTTGTGCAAGCAGAAAAACACAATAACACAGGAAAAAAAAAAAAACCAGTAACACAGATTTTACGTGGAAAACCTGCAATGTGCAAGAAAAACCATGGGGCAATGGCAGCTTGATCTTTTATTGATTTTGGCAGAATTACATTCAATAAACATTTACATGCAAGGGGTCATTCCCCTTTTATAGAAAAAACAAAAACTGTTCGTTTCCTCTTCCAAAGGAAGAGGCCAAAAGACTATTCGTTTCCTCTTCCAAAGGAAGAGTCCAAAAGACTGTTTGTTTCCTCTCCTAAAGGAAGACTACAGAATACTGTTTGTTTCCTCTTTATAAGTTGCACCACCATGCACCTCTCTGCTGAAGAACATTGGAGATCTGAATATTGACTTCACCTCCTAACAAAGTTTGATTTATCCGTTTGTTTTATTCGCATGCAAATTATTGTAGGTTTATTCTCAAATAATTAATCGCTATAGGATATACTTGGTAAATTTTAGTAGATATTGAATTATAGTTTCCTTCCCATGGACCGATTTATAGCTAAATCCTTACCTAGTAGTAGAGGTTAGGGAGGACCTCACAAAGTAGCGATCCTCGTTGCTCAAAGATAAGGTTGTCATTGGTAAATTTAATGGGTCTTGGCCAGGGGCTTCGGCTCTAAGAAAATGAATTGATAGGAGATGGAAGTCTCCAAGAGTGATTCTATCCTTTCTTCCCAAGGGTTTCTTCCTAGCCATTTTCTGTTCCAAGGAGGAAATAGATAGAATCCTGAAAGGGGGTCCTTAGTTTATGGGAAGAGAAAGACTCTTTCTAACCAGTTGGTTTGAATGCTTTGCACCTGAAAACGTACATCTATCTCTAGTACCAGTCTGAGTCAGGATGTATGGGTTGCCCATTGAATTCTGGGAAATGGATACCTTCAAGGCAATAGGCAACACTCTAGGAGAATTCCTTGAGATTTCAAAAACTACAAAAGACGGAGTCTTGGCTATTTATGCCCGAATATTGGTCATGATTGATATCAATAAACCTTTACCAGAATTAATCATTTTTAAGTATGGGGGTAAGTTGTGGACCCAAACCATGGATTATGAAAATATATATTTTAGATGTAGATGTCATGAGGTGGGATATATTGAGAGATCATGCCCTAAGAAGAGTCCAACAAAAACATATGTAGAAAACTGCAAGAGAAACTTACAAATGGATATGGATGAGGATGGTTTTCAATTTCCAAAAAATAGGTCCAAACAAATGAATATAAATAAACAATGGAGACCAGTAAGTAACAATCTTGGAAGAAATACCAATTCTTTTGATAATTTAGCCTATGAAGAAAAAGCAAATCAAAACTTAGAGGACATCTTACAACAAGATCATAACATTAACAAGGGACCGTCTATGCAATATGGTCCTCATTTAGGGATGAACATTCCTGTTGAACCTAAGGAATGTGCCTCATCAGATTTTCAAAACTCTCTTGAAGTGCCATGCACCATTCATGAGAAGGAAAGTGGTAGACAAAACGCAGTGTTAGATGTTAATACCTCTACCATTAACAAGGAAATACCAAAAAATGAGCAGGATAAGTCAAAAGCTTCCTTAGCAAAGCC
The DNA here is from genome assembly GCA_028583015.1 of Wollemia nobilis. Taxonomy (NCBI): domain Eukaryota; kingdom Viridiplantae; phylum Streptophyta; class Pinopsida; order Araucariales; family Araucariaceae; genus Wollemia; species Wollemia nobilis. The sequence goes on along the minus strand of JAQPPZ010000755.1, from coordinate 2,442,061 downwards.
AAGAGAGGATATATCTAATGAAAAGGAAAGTTGTGAAAGAATATTAAGGAATAGAATAATAAGACCTACCCCCGATACTAGCAAGGTAAAAAGAGGAAAACCTTCAAAAATATTAAGCTTGAACCAGGGAAGCAAGAGCATACATAGAGAAAGGAACACAATCTATGTTGATTGAACTTCTCTTTACCAAATAGCAAAATGATATTGGTAATTCACAGGAGGGCCAGTAACCCCTAATGAGACATGATTACCATCCCAATGAATATAAGGGGTGCTAATGCCCCCTCAAAGCAGAGGTGTATCAAAGACCTTTGTTTAAGTAATAAGTCTAATATTCTTTGTATCCAAGAAACTAAAATGACAAAGGAAGAAGTTTCCAAAACTATGAAAGAAGTGTGGGCAAGATACGAATGGAATGTTGTGGATGTAGAAGGAGCAATAGGGGGAATTCTAACATGTTGGAATCCAATTAGAACCTTTTGTGAAACCATTCATAAAACTAGGCATTGGATAGCCTCATTAGTCACATGCTACTTTGCAGATATTCGTTTCATTCTTATCAATGTCTATGGACCTACAACTCAGTTAGGCACATCAAAAGTATGGAGTGCAATTGTAGCCTTCATGAGAAGTAAAGACCAAGAAACCCGATTCATGAGCATAGGAGATTTCAATCCCATAACCAAGTTGGATGAAACTTTTGGGGGAATTAAGAAAATAATCTATGGGAGGTTGAGTTTGAAGAGGAGATTTTAATCCCATAACCAAGTAGGAGAGATTTCTCAACTTTCATTCAAAACCATAGTTGAAAAATTCTGCAGAAAATCTGCAGAATCCCGATTTTTTGCTGATTTTTTAAATGCCGATGCAATCTGCAAACTCTCGGCGATGCAAAGATTTTTTGTCTATTTTTTCAAAAAATTTGCAATTTTTTTTTATTCAGGCTGCGGCCAATTTAGGGTTTTTTTATGCAAGCCCATTTTTCAGCTGTTAATGTTTGAACTTTCAAGTTTAAAGTTTAACCCTAAACCCGAAACCCTCTTTTTAAGTAAATATTGTTGCCTGATAACTATGTATGTAAGCCCATTTTTCAGCTGTTAATGTTTGAAACTTTGAACTTTGAAGTTTAAACCGGCCCTAGGGTTTTGGGTTTAGGGTTTTGTTTTTTTTTCTCCTCTTTTTAAGTAAATATTGCTGCCTAGTAACTATGTATGCAAGCCCATTTTTCAGCTGTTAATTCATTGTAATATGCATGAAAATAACTTTTTTTCAATGAAAATTTTCATTTCTTCGGGGTTTTTTTTTGGCGATTTTTTCCCTGATTTTTTGCCGATTACCAATTTTTGTCGATTTTTAAAAATGCTGATTCTTTGCCGATTCCGATTTTCTCAACTACGTTTAAAACAATAATCTATGGGAGGTTGCGTTTGAAGAGGACAACTATACATGGACCAACAACAAGATAGACCCAAATCTAACAACAGAAAAATTGGACAGATGCATACTCTCAGATCATTGACTAGATGAAGGGACTTCTGTTAAATTAATACCTTGACAAGGATTGGTTCAGATCACTGGCCAATAATGGTGGTAAGTGAATTCAAAAAAAGGTCATATTTTAAATGAGCAGATATGGGAAAACCATCCTCATTTTTTTGATATGATAGCACAAACATGGAATTCTTCAGGAAACGGTGGGTTGTATACACTTCCAACACAAATTAATTCAATGACATCTAGATTTAAAGAATGGAACAATAACACTTTTGGAAACATTTTTTAGAAGAAAGAAGAACTAAAAGAGAAACTTTCAAAATTCCAAAAAGATGAGCACAATAATCCAAGCTCGAAGGAAAGGGAGTTGCTTAGTGAATATCAGAATATTTTGAGTAAGAAAGAGAAATTTTGGAGATAAAAATCAAGACAGGCTTGTTTAAAAGAAGGAGATAAAAACACAAAGTTTTTCATAGGATGGCAATAGAACAGAGATCAATATCTAAAATTAGTAGAATTAAATCAGTATAAGGTATTTAGATTGAAGACCAGAGCAAAATCAGAAAGCAGGCAAGGCTTTTTTACCAGAATATTCTAAGATCGGAGGAGATTTAAATTTTGAATGATAAGCTACTGTAAGAAGTACCTTCAGTTATAATAGACGAAGATAATAGCAAACTAATGGAGCCTATTACACTTGAAGAATTTCATTCAGCTCTTTTCTCTTTTGATAAGGATAAATCCCCAGGTTCAGATGGACTCTTTGCAGCATTCTATCAACATAATCGGGAAATAGTGAAGAATTCTTTATTAGTAGCAGTGGAATGGTCTAGGGTAAAACAGTACATAGTACATACCTTATAAAATAAGTGCAACATATCTTACCTTGATTCCAAAAAAGAAGGATGCAAAATTGTTTGATTCATTCTCCAAAGTGATGCCAAATCGGTTAATACCACTATTAGAAAAAATTATTTTAGAGGAGCAAGGAGGATTTGTGAAAGGGAGACAGATTCTGGACTGGATCATAATAGCTCATAAAGTAATGCATTCAGCAACTTCTAGAAAAGAGAGGGCAACGACCTTAAAACTTGATATGAATAAAGCCTACGATAGGGTTAAATGGGATTTTCTTTTTGCAGTATTAGAAAAGTTTGGATTTGGGGAGAAATGGGTCAGATGGATTAAAGATTGTGTCTCTATAGTATCATATTCAGTGCTGGTCAATGGGCTAGTAACATAATCATTTAAAGCCAAGAGGAGTCTTAAACGGGGAGATCCTCTGTCACCATATTTGTTCATTATTATGGCAAAGGTATTGGAAAAGAACTTGAAGAAGGCATACAAAAAGGAGCTAATAAGCAGACTTAAGGCTAATAATAACATCGACAACATCACCCATCAACAGTATGTAGATGACATATCCCTTTTTGGGAGGGCAAGGAAAAACGAGGCCAAAGTTTTGAATAATTTATTAAAGGAATATGAAAGAGTGTCTAGGCAGAAAGTTAATAGGACAAAATCAAAAATTTACTTCCTAAACACTCTAGCTATATGCAAGTTACTTCAAATGGAGGCAGCAAATTTGCTAGCAACATATCTAGGGATGCCCTTATTTGCGGGGAGAGGATAGAATTGTGGAATCCAATTATATGTAGAGTTCAAAATAAACTACCAGCATGGAAAGGTAGATGGTTATCATTAGTAGGAAGAGTACAGCTAATTAAATCAGTTTTACAGGCCATTCTAACATATTATATGTCCTTGTATATTATGTCAAAATTGGTAGAAAAAAGTTTAATCTATATTATGCAATCATTTTTGTGGTTAGGATTACATGATAAAAGAAAATTTCCTTTGGTGAAATGGAGCAAGGTGTGTGATGATAAAACTAGGGGAGGTCTCGATTTAAGAGTTCTTACGAATGCAAACTTAGCACTAAGGGGAAAAGTATTTTAGAGATTGTACAAAGAGTGTTAAAGACAATGGGCAAGATTTCTTTTAAATACATTCTCACTACCAATTGGTTGTGCACTATGAAACGGTTAAAAAAATCAATTGATCTAGTGATTAAAGGTCTAAGATGGGTGGTGGGAACTAGAGAAAAAACTTCTATTTGGATGGACACTTGGTGTGATAAAAGACCACTCAATCTAAGATCCAATTTTGAAACCATAGATGAGATTACTTCAAGACAAATATGCTAATAGGGTTTTTCGACAAACATTATGTACAAGGATTAGGAAGGAAGATACAAATGGAAAGAAGTTTTTTTTACAAGTATACCAGACATTGTTGCTAAGAGGCAGTTGAGCAGAAAGATAACAACATTGACTATTCCGAGGGGAGCCAAGGATAAGCTAATTTGGGAGTTGAATAGCTCGAGAGAATACACATCAAGAAGCGGATATAATGTAACACATCAACAAAATAAGAATACCGTAAGAATATGGAGAGACATTTGGGATAACCCAAGCATTCCAAAAGTCAAAATGTTAGTGTGGCTCGTAGGTCATAGGAAAATTTATCCTAGGATGACCTAATGGAAAGGGTTTTCATGTCCCCTCACAATGTGTTCTATGTAAAAAAAGAGACTATCTCTTGGGACACTACTCAATAGTTTGGGAACTATGGCAATGGATTCTTAATATGTTTGGTAAATGCATGGTGATAAATGGCAGAATTGAAGAATGGTTAAAGCAATGGCAAAGCACTTTTAAAAGTGAGGCGTTACAAACAATCTAGAATACATCAAAAAATACAATACTTTGGACTGTATGGCTGGAAAGGAACAAAAGAATATTTAAAGGAAAGGAAAGCAGTTTAGAGGTAATGAAAAGGAAGATTTGTTTAGCCATAGAGGATTCTAAACCAGCCCTATCATCCCTAATCATAAAGCAGAGAGACTTGATAGATGGAGTCAAGTCATCAAGCGGAATTATGATGGTGGGTACAGGAGAAACAAAAGGAAGGCAAAAAATATAAAGTGGAAACCACTGGAAGCAAAGTTGGTCAATTTGAATTTTGATGGAGCTTCTAAAGAAAATCCAAGACCAGCAAGAGGAGGAATAGAATAGGGTGAGATTTTGTCACATTATGTTTTTTGTAATGGATTTAAAGGAAAGGAAAGCAGTTTAAAGGAAAGGAAAGCAGTTTAGAGGTAATGAAAAGGAAGATTTGTTTAGCCATAGAGGATTCTAAACCAGCCCTATCATCCCTAATCATAAAGCAGAGAGACTTGATAGATGGAGTCAAGTCATCAAGTGGAATTATGATGGTGGGTACAGGAGAAACAAAAGGAAGGCAAAAAATATAAAGTGGAAACCACTGGAAGCAAAGTTGGTCAATTTGAATTTTGATGGAGCTTCTAAAGAAAATCCAGGACCAGCAAGAGGAGGAATAGAATAGGGTGAGATTTTGTCACATTACGTTTTTTGTAATGGATTTAAAGGAAAGGAAAGCAGTTTAAAGGAAAGGAAAGCAGTTTAGAGGTAATGAAAAGAAAGATTTGTTTAGCCATAGAGGATTCTAAACCACCCTATCATCCCTAATCATAAAGCAGAGAGACTTGATAGATGGAGTCAAGTCATCAAGTGGAATTATGATGGTGGGTACAGGAGAAACAAAAGGAAGGCAAAAAATATAAAGTGGAAACCACTGGAAGCAAAGTTGGTCAATTTGAATTTTGATGGAGCTTCTAAAGAAAATCCAGGACCAGCAAGAGGAGGAATAGAATAGGGTGAGATTTTGTCACATTACGTTTTTTGTAATGGATTTAAGACAAACAATGAAGCTGAAGCTTGGGTGGCTCTGGAAGGATTAAAAATATACAAACAAATGAAATGGAACAGAGTATGGATGGAAGGTGATTCACTAATAGTAATAAATACAATTTTGAGGAAAGCAAAGGCTCCATGGAACATACAAGATATCATTGTGGAAATACAAGACCTTGCTACAAAGTTTGAAGAAATCAGGTTTACACATACGTTAAGGGAAGGGAACAAATGTGTAGATAGGCTAGCCAATACAGGGGTTTTAATAGAGGATCATGACGTTAAATTCTCTTTTCCATGGTTAAAGGAAGTAATAAAGTTTAACTAAAGCTTACAAGAAAAATCTGAAAAGAGCAAATTCAAAATAATGTTTCCAAGGATTACAAAATGTTTCAGGAGATCCATTTATAGATCAATGCATTAAATGAAACTAATAATCCAAAATTGGTAAAGCGGACTATGATTTCGTGAAGCCAGTAGAAGTTTTGTACGCTGAAGCAAAAGAAGATGATATCAGATGGACTTCATGGTTGAATGGATTATTTGAGTTGTTGGTTGAATTATGGGACAAAGTATGGATTGAAACTTTCAACTTTTTGAGACTGCTAAACTATTTATTAAAATTATACCATTATGATTTGTTTAAATGTCATTATAATATATATTAGATTCATTTCATAACTCATTAAAATGATAAAAGGTTTTTTAATTCATAGTTTGCGATTAAAATGAATTCCACTTGTATTATATAATAACCCATAGTTTAGTTATTATGCATATATTCTTTGATAAGATTTAATCATGAACTTTCAACTTTTTTAGAATGCTAAACTATTTATTGTAGTTCTTATGGTTGCACTTACACTTCACGAAGGAAGCCAATAATCCAAAGCTAGTAACTCTTATGGTTGCACTTACGCTTCAGGAAGGAAACTAATAATCCAAAGCTAGTAAAGCAGACTATGATACCATGAAGTTTTGGAAATATTACTCTACTAAGATGCAGTGCGTAGACAGTAGAGGTGGAGTTTTGGTATTATGAATAAGATGCAGTGCGTAGACAGTAGAGGTGGAGTTTTGGTATTATGAAGAAGGCTGCACGAAAATTTCAAGAAAAAGGATCCGGAATTCTGGAATATTTGTATTTACAAAGATAATTGAAGAGGATTCAAAAAATGAAAATCAAGAATTTAATTTTTTTATGAAAAAAAATATAGGTATCTAGCTATAGCAACTCACATGAGATGAGAATTAAAACTGTTTGTAAACTCTCAATCTCTAAAGGAAAAAGTTGTAATTTGTCAAAAGTGGGAACCCTAGTACAAGCAAAAATAAAAAATATAATAAATCTTATACTAATATCATCAATCCTCATCACTATTTATTTCGTCAAATAGTAATAGCTCAACCGGACAAAATCCTAACTTTCAAGAAGACCAGGTTTGAATCATCTATGTATAGCTGTCAAACTGTTGTAATACCAATTGTAATACTACTATATGGTGATGATATGGTTCAGATAGGCCTCTTTCCATATCATATAACAAATTCAAAAAAATTATTTATTTTCTTGGATTTTACAGATAATATTTTTCAAAGAATATATCTATGGTTATGAACTCGAACCTGGTAACTTAGGTCTGAACATACCTTATTAGCAAGATGTTGCTAAGAAAACGTGCAAAAGTCGTCTTCCCAACATTTTGTGCTCCACAAACCACTACAACAGGTGGAGCTGCAAAGCGGTCCCCAGGTCCTGACTGCCTGGGCTGTTGATTGCCTGTAATAAACTTCGCTGCCGCATGCCAATCATCAGGTATAACACTGTCATCTGGGGCCAGCTTAGACAACGGAAGACACATCCTCTTAATCCCCGCTAATTCATTCTGTTCATCCATCGCCCAACTATTTGACATTGCCTCAGAGCCATCTGCGTCAACATTTTCGGCAGGAATTTCATCATAAACCACAAATTCAGGCAGCACTTCGCTGTCCGGCTCAATCTCCGTAAATTCCACAGCATTTCCCTCATGCTCTGTCACTTGCTCCCCCTTTTTCTTCTTGTTGGGATTCTGCCTTGATGGTTTTTCAAACCCTTGTATGTTCTCATTCTCATTTTCTTCAAACTCTTTCCCATTTTTTTCAAACTCTTCTATGTTTTTGTTCCCATTTTCTTCCTGGGCAGCAACAAATTCCGGTAATTTCTCCTCTTGCTCATCAATCCCATTATTCTGAGTTTGTTCCTGCAGTTTCCTTTTCCTGGGCAATAGCTTATCTGATGATTTCTTCTTCAACTTCGGTGGTTTCTTGAAACTGCGAGTTCTTGCCAGGTATTGCATTGCAAAACCCAGCATTTTGAGTAGCTAATAATTATTAAATTCTGCAAATAAGATAGTTAAAAGGGGAGCCTTAAGCTTTTACTTTTCTTTTGGGATTTCAGGCATTGCCATTCTCGCTGTTTGTATTTGTTTTTTTGGTTTACTGCAGCTGTTCGCATCACAAAGGTCAAGTTAGAGGATTTAAAGCGGCGGGAGGTTTATCAGTAGGGTTTAGTTGGTCTACTCTTAAAGAGAATAAATTTCAGCCTAATTTCAATGTTTTTTAAGCGACTGGTTACAACACATGTTTCTATGGCAAGTAACCTGTTTTTATCCGTTCCATAAAGGACAATATTTTTTTTTTCAATACTTTTAGTCTTAGTAAAGAATACATGTTAAATATTTATATATATTTAGCAACATATATATAGTTAATTATATAAAGATGAATTTTTACTTTTTAAGGTTAGGTGGATTGGTAAGTGTTTGTTTGGCTAAACACTTATCAAAAAGACACCCAGGTTTAAACATTGGGGTAACCTGTTTGCAAAGATAGTAGTTTGATCTGAATCCTTTGAGTGCATGCCAAATCGACGGTACAAATCTCGAGCGGTCAGTGGTCCCTTTCACGCCAGGTCAACAATAACAAGGCGGAATAGGTTTGGTTAATGTGAGAAACCTCTACGACCAACACATAGGGTTGAGCAGTCTCCTTCCAACCATGACCCTTGTAAAGTTGAGAGCTATACTTATCAATAGGAAATTTAACACACACCCACCCCCTTACACACTCGCCCACGTTACGGTTTGAACCTTGGATCTCTCGGAAAAAAGCCAAAGCCCGAACCACTGCACTATCCTTCGGGGACTAAAACCTTAATTAAGGAAAACCATTCCCCGTATCACTAAGGGTCAGGACTTTTTGTTCTACGGAGCCTATCCCATCTGAATATACCCCTCAGGCTAACCAGAAGGGTTTTTTGGTATCTGACATAGGCCGCCAGGTTTAAAACTCGGATCTCTTTTCGAGGATTGAGGGAACTTGCCACTAAGGTACCTAGTGCGGATAAATTTCAATCTCATATAATATTTTTTAATATTGAAAAGCTTCAAATATTTTTTATTTACTATATGAATTGAATACCACTATGTGGTTATTATGCATTGACTTATTTGAATTTTATATAATCATTTAAAAAGAAAAACAAATTCACAAAACCATTAGGAACATAATGATTTTTCAAGTCGCAAAAAACAAAATTGCAAAGTGCGAAGGATTAGGGTATTTTCTTGAAAAATGTCTCATCTTTTAGGAGCCATATATTCGCGAAGATTTATCCGATTTAGTTGATTCTTGGACCAACTTGTGCATAATTTGAATAGCTTTAAAATGAGTGATCATATGCAAAAATCTTAGCAATATTGAGGGAGATATGACCCTGTGAAGTCAACCATTTGAAACAAGGGTAGTGATGATTTTTCAAGTCGCAAAAAATGAAATTGCAAATATTTTTCAACTAGGGTTTGAACAATGGGAAGAGCAATGAAGGGCTAGGACTTTAGCGAGGCAATACATTCTATCTAGACAAAGAATTTTTCAGCTAATTTTTTTTTTTCCTTTCTTTATCTTAGAATTTGTGCATGAAATTTTTTTAAGTTTTTATCAAATATTATATTTGTTATAAGACTTTCAAATAAATTTCAATAGATTTTGAGTTTTAGTTTCCTTTCCATTGACCAATTTAAAATTAAATCCTTAGAATCATCTCTAGTGGTAGAGTTTAGTGAGCGCACCTCAAAGAGATCCTTATTGCTTCAAGATAGGGCGGTTTTTGGTAATTTTAATGGGTATTAGCCAGGGGCTTCAGCCTTGAGAAAATGGATTGATAAGAGTTAATAGTCTCCAGAAGTGATTCTATCATTTCTTCCCAAAGGTTTTTTTCTAGCCACTTTTTGTTCTAAGGAAGAAAGAGAAAGAATCCTAAAATGGGGTCATTGGTTTATGGGAAGAGTAGGACTCTTCCTTACCCATTGGTATGAAGGCTTTTCACCTAAAAATTTAAATTTGTCCCTAGTACCAATCTGGGTTAGGATGTTTGGATTACCCATTGAATTTTGAGAAATATATACCTTCAAGGCAATAGGCAACACCTAAGATTTCATATACAACAAAAAAATGGATTTTTGGCTATTTATGCTCAAATATTGGTCATGATTAATATAAGTAAAGCTTTACCAAAATCAATCATTCTTAAGTATGGGGATAAGATGTGGACCCAAACTATAGATTATGAAAACATATCTTTTAGATGTAGAAGATGTCATGAGGTGGGGCATATTGAGAGATCATGCCCTAAGAAGAGCCCAGCAAAACCATTTGTAGAAAATAGCAAGAGAAATTTTCAAATGGTTATGGATGACGATGGTTTTCAACTTCCAAAAAATAGATCTAGAAAAGTAATAGAAAATAAACAATGGAGACCAACAAGGAATGATATTGGAATAAATACCAACTCTTTTGAGGCTTTAGCCTATGAAGAAAAAGTAGATCAAAACTTAGAGGACACAGTACAACAATTTCAACATATTAGCAAGGAACCGCCTATTCAGTATGATAAAAATTTAAGGAAGAACATTCTCGATGAACCTAAGGAATGTGTCTCATCATATTTTGAAGACTCTCTTGAAGTACCATGCACCATTCAGGAGAAAATAATTTGTAAAGAAAATATATTTTTAGAAGTTAATACCTCTGCCATTAATAAGGAAATACCAAAAAATGAGTAAGACAAGTTAAAAGCTTCTATAATAGAGCCCGAAGAGGAATAGAATAATAAGACCTACTCCTGATATAGGCAAGGCAAAATGAGGAAACCCCTTAAATTATCAAGCAAGATCCAAGGAAGCAAGAGCTAACATAGAGATAGGAACACAAACTAAGTTGGTTGAACTTCTCTTTACCAAATAACAAAATGATATTGGTAATACGCAAGAGGGGCCAAAAGCCTCTAATGAGACATGATTATCATCTCATGGAATATAAGGGGTGCTAATGCCCCCTCAAAGCATAGGTGTATTAGGGACCTATGTTTAAGTAATAAACTTGATATTATTTGTATCTAGGAAACTAAAATGACAAAAGAAGAAGTTTCAAAAACTATGAAATTAGTTTGGGCAAGATGTGAATGGGATGCTATGGATTCTGAAGGAGCGACAGGGAGAATTCTAACTTGTTGTAATCCTTCTATAACCTCTTGTGTAACCATTCACAAAACTAGGCATTGGATAGCCTCTTTAGTCACTTGCTACTTTGCAAATATTCATTTTATCCTTACCAATGTCTATGGACCTACAACTTAGGTAGATTGGAACTTTGGAGTGGGATTGAAGCCTTTTATGAGAAGTAAGGACCAAGAAACCCGATTCATGATCATTGGAGATTTTAATGCCATAACCAAGCTAAATGAATAGGAAATTGACCCAAAGTATGAAAGATTTATTGACTTTTATTCAAAATAATAATCTATGGGAAGTTGAGTTTGAAGAAGACAACTATACTTGGACCAACAATAGGAGAGACCAAAACCTAATAGTAGAAAAATTAGATAGATGCATTCTCTCGAACCATTGACTAAATGAAGGAACTTGTGCTAAAAATAATACCTTAACAAGGATTGGTTCAGATCACTGGCCAATAAGAGTTAAAATGGTGGTAAGTGAATTCAAAAAAAGATCATATTTTAAATATGATCAGATGTGGGAAGACCATCCTCAATTTGTTGATATGATAGCTCAAACGTGAAATTATTTGGGTAACGGAGGGTTGTATGCTCTTCCAAAATAAATTAAAGCTATGACATCTAGATTAAAAGAATGGAACAAGAACACCTTTGGAAACATTTTTGAGAAGAAAGAACTAAAAGATAAACTTTCAAAACTCCAAAAAAGTGATGATAATAATCCAAGCTCGGAGGAAAGGGAGTTACTTAGTGAATATCATAATATTTTAAGTAAGGAAGATAAATTTTGGAGATTAAAATCAAGACAAACTTGGTTAAAAGGAGATAAAAATGCAAAGTTTTTCATAGGATGGCTATAGTACATAGATCTTCTTCTAGAATTAGTAGAATTAAATCAATAGAAGGAGTTTGGATTGAATATCACAGTGAAATTAGACAAGAGGTAAAGTCATTTTATTAGAATATTCTAGGTTCATAGGAGATTGAAGCTCTTAATGATAAACTTCTTCAAGACGTTTCTCCAGTTATAATGAATGAAGACAATAGGAATCTGATGGAGTTTATTACTCTAGAAAAAGTTCATTTAGCTCTTTTATCTTTTAATAAGGATAAATCCCTAGGTCCATATGAGCTCTATACAATTTTTTACTAACATAATTGGGATATAGTGAAGGATTATTTATTGGTGGCAGTGGAACAGTATAGGGTAAAACAATACATTTCTTATAAAATAAATGCAACTTATCTTACCCTAATTCCAAAAAAGAAAGATGTTGAATTGTTTGATTCTTTTAGACCCATAAACCTATGTAATATGGCATATACGATTATTTTCAAAGTGATGGCGAATAGATTAAGGTCATTGTTAAAAAAAATCATTTTAGAAGAGCAAGGATGATTTGTGAAAGGGAGACAAATTTTGGACGAGGTCATAGTAACTCATGGAGTTATACATTCAGTAGCTTCAAGAAAAGAGAAAGTTATGATCTTAAAACTTGATATGAGTAAATTCTATGATAGGGTTAATTGGGATTTTCTTTTTGCAGTTGTAGATAACTTTGGTTTTGGGAAGAAGTGGGTTGGATGGATTAAAGCTTGTGTCTCTATAGTTTCTTATTCGGTGTTGGTCAATGGGTTAGTGACAAAATCTTGTAAAGCCAAGAGAGGCCTTAGACAAGGAGATCCTCTATCTCCTTATTTGTTCATTCGTATGGCAGAAGTTTTGAGTAGGAACTTAAAAAATACATAGAAATATGGGCTTATAAGTGGACTTAAGGTTAGTAATAACATCGATAACATCACCCATCAACAGTTTGTAGATGATACAACCCTTTTTGGAAGGGCAAGGATAAATGAGGCCAGAGCTTTGAATAACTTCTTAAAAGAGTACAAAAGAGCTTAAAGGCAAAAATTTAATAGGACTAAATCCAAAATTTACATCCTTAACATTCCTGCTAATTTCAAAGCAAGAATTTGCAGGTTCCTTCAAATGGAGGAGGTAAATTTTCCAACAACTTATCTAGGGATGCCTTTATTTGATGGGAGAATGAGGATAGATTTATGGAATCCAATTATTAGTAAAGTTCAAAATAAACTTCCAACTTGGAAAGGTAGATGGTTATCGTTAGCAGGAAGAGTGTAGTTAATTAATTCAGTCTTACAAGTCATTCCAACATATTAGATGTCATTGTATTCTATGCCAAAATCAGTTGAAAAAAGTTTTATCTATACTATGCGATCCTTTTTATGGTCAAGTTTACATGATGAAAGGAAATTTACTTTGGTGAAATGAAGCAAGTTATGTGATGACAAAACTAGGGGAGGTCTTGGTTTAAGAGTTCCTACAGATGCAAACTTAGCTCTTATGGGGAAAGTTATATGGATATTGTATAGAGAGAGTCAAAGACAATGGGCAAGAATTATTCTAAATAAGTATGTTGATCCCAATGACCCAAGATTAATATTTATTGCATTCTCTCTTCCAAATGGTTCTGCTCTTTGGAATGGTTAAAAAAATCTATTGATCTTATGATTAAAGGTTTAATATGGGTGGTGGAAACTAGAGAAAAAAATTCTATTTGGATGGATACTTGGTGTGATAAAAAACCACTCAATTTAGATCTATTTTTAAAACCTGGGATGATATTTCTTTAAGAAAAATATGAAGATAGGGTTTCAAACGTTATGTACAAGGATAAAAAAGGAAGATACAAATGGAAAGGATTTTTTTACAAGTATACAAGACATTGATGTTAGGAGGCAATTGAGTAGAAAGATAACAACTATGATTAATACCGAGGGGTGCCAAGGATAAATTGATTTGGGAGTTGAATAGATCAGGAGAATACACAACAAGAAGTGGATATAATGTTCAACACCAACATAATAATAATGTCACTATAATATGGAGAGATATTTGGGATAACCCAAGCATTCCTAAAGTCAAAATGTTTGTTTGGCTAGTAGGTCATAGACGAATTTTATCCTGGGATAACCTTATGAAAAGGGGTTTTCATGGCCCCTCTCAATATGTTTTCTATAATAAGGAGGATAGTATAGACCATCTCTTGGGACATTGCTCAATAGTCTAGAACTTATGGCAATGGGTTCTTAATATGTTTGGTAAATGCATGGTGATGAATAGCAAAATTGAAGATTGATTAAAGCAATGGCAGAGCACTTATAATAGTGAGGCTTTACAGACAATATGGGATATATTAAAATATACAATACTTTGGACTATATGGTTAGAAAGGAATATAGCATTTAAAGGAAAGGAAAGCAATTTAAAGGTAATGAAAAAGAAGATATTTTTAGCCATAGAGGATTCTAAACCAACCTTATCAACTCACCCAATCCCTAATCTAGAAGCAAAGAGCTTTGATAGATGAAGTGAAGTCATTAAATGGAATTATGATATTGGGTACAAGAGAAGCAAAAAGAAGACAAAGAATATAAGGTGGAAATCACCAGATGTGGAGTGGGTTAAATTGAATTTTGATGGAGCATCTAAAGGAAAACAAGGACTAGCAGGAGGAGGAATAATTATAAATAACAAAGGAAATATTTTATCTCATTAAGCTTTCAATAGTGGATTTAAGACAAATAATGAATATGAAGCTTGGGCGACTTTAGAAGGGTTAAAAATATGTAAACAAATTAAATGGAATAGAGTATGGATGGTAGGTGATTCTCTCATATAAATAAATGCAATTTTGAGGAAAGCAAAGGCTCCATGGAACATACAAGAGATAATTGTGGAAATTCAAGATCTTGCTAAAGAGTTGAAATCAGGTTTACACATATATTAAGGGAAGGAAACAAATGTGGAGATAAGCTAGCCAATAGAGGGGTTGTGATTGAGGATCGTGAAGTTAAATTCTCCTTTCCATGGTTAGAGGAGGTAGAAAGTTTAGTTGAAGTTGACAAAAAATGTCGATTGCCTAAATCAATTAATGATTAAGATTTACTTCAATGTTTTCCATTGGTAAAATATGCTTTATTTTGTAATAATTATGTGTTTTCATTTAGACTATTTATTATAATTTGTGTGGTTGCACTTGTGTTTCAGGAAGGAAACTAGCAATCCAGATTTGGTAAAGCGGACTATGATAGTGCGATGTTTTGGAAATATTACTCTACTAAGATGCAAGTCATAGATAATAGAGGTGAAGTTTTGGCATTGTGAAGGATGCTATAGGAAAATGTCAAGAAAGATGCTAAATTATGGAGTAATTGTATTGATACAGAAATTTGAAAATATCCAAAAAATGAAAATCAAGAATTCATATATTTTATGTAAAATGATGTAGGTTTCTAGCTATAGCATCTCAATTGATATGAGAAGTATATCTATTTGTAAACTCTCAAGATCTAAAGAAGAGAGATATAATTTGTCAAGGGTGGGGGACCCCAATACAACCCCTTATTATCAAGCAAAAAAAAATCACAAAATAATATAATAAGGTAATACTTAGTCTTGTGTAGGATATTCTAGTTATATGTTTTTGGATTTGAGACCTAAGTTCAAACTTTAGGAGACTGGTAATGGTATTAATTCAACTAGTTATATTCTTCAACATTCAAGGAGGAGGCTAAGGTTTGAATGTTGTCAAACTATACATGACTAATATCCAAGCTTTGTTACCCCCAAGGGCTAGGTGGATTGGTAGTTGTCTGTATTTCTAGACACTACCAATAAGAGATCTAGGTTCAAACCTTGGGGGCATGCATGTTGCAAAGGTTGTATTCTGTTATAAATTCTTTGAGTGCGTGTGAAACCTACGATGATGGTACAAACCTTGAGCAATCGATGGTACCTCTCATGAAGGGTCAACAATAACAAAGTGGTATAGGCTTGTTGGGAGCAACCCCTATGATTTGAACCCTGCACTTGGTAGTTACTAAAGATAGTGTGGATGCAACCAAATCCCCTATGTATCCAAAAAACACACATATATCCAAGCTTTGTTGTAATATCATTATGTGATGATGATGTAATGTGGGTGGAGTCGTGTCAATCCCATATAACCAATTAAAAAAATAAATAAATAAAATAATATTAGAAAATTTATTATATAAATTTTATTTTATGGAGAGGTTTGTCAACTTCATCTTTATTAGTTCTTGTACTTGGGTGGGACAGTTATTTTCTATGCCTTCAACTAGACCAATCACAAGGCTTAGATTATGCCATGTTAAACGATTTCTTCTTTTTTTTAGGACTATCAAACTAGTGCTTGGACAATTTCCTTATTTTTTTGAGTATCAGACTAGCGCTTTGCTGAGAGTACCAACAATTAGAATTACAAATATGTTGCATAAACCCTTTGGACTCAATGTTCAGTCTCAAATCGTCAAGTAGGTCACTAAAAGGATTCTTAGGGAAGGATTTGTTAACTCTATTCGTAGTATTGTAACATGGTATACACATTAAATATGAGCACCCTATCAACATCAAAGTTGACCATAATAGTCAAAAAAACTTTCAAATACCCTAGTATATTCATTCAATGCTTTTAGAAGCAAGTTGAAATTATTGGGAAACAACAAATTTGGGAGTGTTTACAAGAGAAACCTTAGTGGAGAATGAGGGGGACTATTGGGGGCAATAAAAAAAACATATTTTAGTTCAATAAGTGGAGAATTTTCAAAATAAAATGATCACCCATAGGCACAAAAAGTTGGAGCACATGCATGTATAAAGGACAAACATTGGAAAAATCTTTAGAAAAATGTTAAGATTCATTAATATTAAACTAACATCGTTCATGGGAGGCAACAAGTTGTGACGGATGGAGCAGCAAGGAGGAGGAGCGAGAGGTCTAGGGGCATCAAACCCTAGGTGTGGGACTTCAAAGGGCAGATCAGCAGACGCGGCAGGTGGGGGCTCTGGCGAGATAGCAGGTCCCCAGGTGGAGGATGTGGACAAGGAAGTTCTATTGGAACCGGTCCAAGGGCGTTGGGCGGATGCGGTTGAAGATTTCTCCGAGGGGGACCAGGACTCTATGCGTCGGGATCAAAGGAAGACCCAAGAAGGAGACAAAGAGAAACCTGGCAACCGGAGACCTTCATATCTTAATGCTCTTCGCGGTAAGCAAAAATTATCCGACTCTTGTTTTAATCTAAAATCTGTCAATGGTAGGTTGCACGTCCCGATTCCTTAGCTCAGCATGTGGCTATGGAGGGCGGAACATCTTTGGTGGCTAAATTTATGGGGGTGAGGCCGGACATGGAAGTCATAAGGAGATGGGCCATCTAGAAATGGCGACCAAGGGCCGGTATGATGATTAAGGCTTTACCCAAGAGTTTTCTTTTGGTGACATTTCAATGTGAACGGGACATGGAAAGGACTCTCCAAGGAGGTCCTTGGTTTTTTGGGAAAAGGGGCTTGTATCCGAAGCGTTGGTCCCCCGATTTCAACCCCCGGACTTAGGTCCTTGGATTTGGCTCCTATTTGGGTTAAGATGCCGGGATTACCTCTCGCTTTTTTGGAACGAACAAATATTGGTTGGGATAGCTACGAGAGATTGGAGAACTAATAGCTATTGATCCCGCAACCTTGAGCAAAACAAGACTCTGTCTCGCTCGCATGTGTGTGTTGGCGGACCTGAGTAAAGAGCTCCCTAAATCCATTATTTTGTCGTCTATGTTTGGCCTTCATACTCAGGTATTTGAATATGAAAATATGTCTTTTAAGTGTAGTGTTTGTGGGAAGGTAGGGCACCAAGGTATCCATCGCATTTCCAAGAACCGACCCCCACTCCAAAATACTGATCCTCAAACCCAAAATAATATCCCTCCCCCAAAGATCTCCATTCCTACCCAACCTGGGCCTCAAGGACGTGGAGCTCGAAATCCGAATATCAGAGACCCTGTTCGCCCTATTGTAAGCAAGAGGCAACGTTTTAACCCTCCTCCCAAAAATTCCTATGCCCCAAAACCCTCTCACAAGGGAGCTGGTCCCTTTGATGGGAACCCTCAAGCTCAACCTGCTCCTAAGATGTTACAGCAAGCCTCAGAGCCAAATCACAAAGGAAAGAACCCCATAGATCAACGCCCTAGGGCAAGTAAGTTTGATTGGGTGATACGGGAGGCCTATGGAGGCTCGGTGGAAGTGGTCCCATGTACCTGCAGAGGAATTTATGGGAAGAAATTCCAAGGAGATCAACATCCGAGTGGAGAACAGTTTTGATGCATTAAATCATTTGAAGGGAGATCGGATGGACGACCAAGAAGTGGAATCCGAGGTAGAGGAGACTCAAGAGAAGGATTTAGAGGAGAAAAATCGAGAGGAAGGAGCAGGAAACTAATAATCCAGGCAAGGATACTCAGGAGGAAGAGGTGAACCACCAAGATCAGTGTAACCCCAAAGCAGGGAAAAAAGAATCTACTAATCAAGAAGCTAAGAGCACGGAATCATCTCCACTATCAAAAAGACCAGTTAACCTGGAAAGCCAGATTGTTACCCCAAATACCAAGACTGACCTACCCAAGATGGTTACTAGAAGCCAAGTGAATCCCAAGGAACTTCAACCTAGAGCGGATGTATGGGGATATGGTTCGGTAGGAAGAGGGAAACCTAGCAATGTTGCCTTAAGGCAGAAAGAAGCAGAGCGAGGAGTGGCTGATGGCACTCAAGCAGTATTGCTATTTGGGGCGAAGGCTCGAGGATCCAAAGCCCATAAATGAAGATCCTTTCATGGAATATTCGTGGGAGTAATCCTACAAAAATAAGAGCTTTGTATGCTCTTAGACAAGAACACAAACCGGATATGATTTTACTGCAAGAAACTAAAATGGAGGAGAGTAGAGTTATTCCTTTTAAGAATAGGACTTGGCGAGAAGTCAAGTAGTAGGCCAAGAGGCCACCTGGAACAGCAGGAGGGTTACCGGTTATGTGGAACAAGAATGTGATTGATAGTAGAGTGATTCTGATGTCTGGTTGGTTTATTTGTCTCTTATGTGTGGATAAAACCACACAGGAAGAGTGGATCTTAACAAATGTATATGCTCCGATTAGACAGAGGACTGAGAAGGGTTCTTTGGAGTCAACTAGCTGAATTGAGGGAGACGGTCCCCAACTACCCTTGGATTGTGGCAGGGGATTTCAATTGCTACCTTAATCCCGTAGATAAATTGGGGGGCTCTCAAAGAATAACTGCTGATATCTACGAGTTTAGAGATTTTGTTGAGCAACATGAGTTGATGGATGTGGACCTGCGTAGATTCTCCTATACATGGTCTAACAAAAGATTGAAGGAAAACCAAATTCAGATAAGATTAGATAGGTTTCTTCTTTCTCAAGAATGCCTGGAGAGGTTTGGGGACTCTTCATTAACGGCACTCCCAAGAATCGGGTCTGATCACAACCCAATTCTGTGGGAAACAGGGGAGGACTCTAAGAAAAGATACATCGGACCCTTTCGATTCGAACTTATGTGGTTCCAACATCGGGATCTCAAGGATCCGGTTTCCCAATGGTGGGACAAAAAGTATAATGGTTCGAAACCGGCCCAAGTGGCATGTAAACTAAGGAATGTGAAGGCTAACATTAGAGAGTGGAACAAAACTTCCTTTGGCAATATTTTTGTTAAAAAGGCAGAACTAAAAGACAAGATCAATGAACTACGGGGAGAAGTTGAAGTCGGAGCGACTTACGGAGGATCCGAGAAACCGGGAGAGGGAGTCATTAGCCGAATACCACACGATGTTAGGATTTGAAGAAACCTTTTGGAGGCGTAAATCCAGATTGCGTTGGTTAAAGGAGGGTGTCGGAAATACAAAGTTCTTCCATGTCTCTACTCTTCGCCACAGGAGTACTAACAAAATTAAGGAGATCAAGATGGCCGATGGGTCTAACACCAAAGATATGGAAGACATAAGGAGGGAAGCGGTTGAGTACTTTAAATCGTTGCTAGAAGATGTAAATCCGACTATTGAAGAAGAGGACTCTCTCGTTGGCGGCCATTCCACCCCTCGTAACCGATAATCTTAATGGATTCTTACTTAGTCCTTTCACAAAGGAGGAAATCAAGAAGGTCGTTTTTGACATGGATGGTAACAACTCCCCAGGACCGGATGGCTTCCCTGCAGCTTTCTTCCGAAGTTTTGGGATATCCTAGGCAATGATGTAGTGGAAGCTATAATTGAGGCTCAAAAGGACATGGAAATCCCGGAAGGAGTTAATGCTACTTTTTTAGTTCTCATCCCTAAACTAGTGGGAGCAATGGAATTTTCCAGCTTTCGCCCTATCGCTTTATGTAACACTCGATGAAGATTCTCACAAAAACAATCGCCAATAGGTTGAAGGTTATCCTTCCTTTCATCATTGATATGAACCAAGGTGGCTTTGTGAAAGGGCGACAAATATTGGATGGTATCATCACAATTCATGAGGTTATTCATTCAATGGTGACTAGTAAGGAAGCAAGTATGTTACTAAAGCTTGATATGAATAAAGCCTACGACCGGGTCTCATGGCGGTTCCTCACCAAGATTTTGGGTAAGTTTGGTTTTCGTCCCCAGTGGATTAAGTTGATTTTTAGTTGTATCTCTACTACAAGATTTTCTCGTCATGGTGAATGGGTCACCCTCCGGTTACTTTAAGAGTGAAAGGGGGTTGCGACAAGGAGATCCTTTGTCTCCATACTTGTTTATTATTTTAGCGGAAGCATTGGGTAGGAACATTTCAACAGCGGTGGCAGATGGTCAATTGGAAGGTTTTAAACCAGCCTCAACAAGCAGGGCCGGTGTCTCACCAACAGTTTGTGGATGATACAATCATTGTGTCCAAAGCCTCGGTGCCTCAAGCTAGGAAGTTGAAGAGAATTCTAACCAAGTATGAGACGAAGCGAGACAAGTACATAAACTATAAGAAGAGTAGCATCTATTTCTTTAACACGCCTGGTGGGAGGGAGGAAAGAATAGCTAACCTCTTCGGTTGTGGAAAGGAGCTTCTACCAGCAACTTATCTAGGTATGCCTATGTTCGAAGGAAGAATGAAGGCTACATTGTGGAACTCGGTCATTGACAGGATCTCCAAAAAGTTAGCAGGGTGGAAGGGCAACCTTCTCAGCTCCGCAGAAAAGCCTTATTAGTTCAAACTACTTTACGGAGCATTCCAATTTATCGCATGTCTCTATTTAGAATGCCCGCAAAGGTCCGAGCTACATTGGAGCTAATTCAACGCAACTTCTTGTGGTCGGGTTCGGAGGAGAGAAAGAGAATTTCGTTGGTAGCATGGAATCGGTGTGTGCAAGCAAGGATCGGGGGGCCTCGGGGTTAAAGAGAATGAAAGAATTGAATCAAGCTCTGATTGGCAAACAGGTATGGAGATTTATCAATAATGATCAATTGGGATGGGTAAAACTTCTTAAGGCAAAATATATCAGAAATAATCAGGACTTCCTGAAAGCTGATAATATTCCTAGAGGATCCTATTTTTGGAATTGTTTGCTCGAATGTCGGGAGGTAGTCAGGAAAGGCATCAGATGGAGAATTGGTAATGGAAGACAAGTGGACTTTTGGAAAGACCCGTGGTTGGAAGAGGCCCCTCTGAAAGATAACGTAGACCTTCAGGTCCTCCAACATAAACTTTCGAAGGAAATGGGAGGAAAAGTAGGGGATTTTATTGCCGTAGCACAGGAAACTTCTTCTTGGAAGAAAATCACAGTTCATAATCTGTCAGAGCAAGAGAAGGTGGCCCTAACCAAACTCAATGATGCTTTAAGGGTGTTCCCGATCATTCCTGGGGGAGGAAGAGACAAGGCAATTTGGGGCAAAACTACAAGTGGGATCTATTCAGTAAAATCGCCTATAAGTTAATCCACTCAGGATTTAATGGTTGGACTCCGACTTCGTTATTTGGTTAAATAATTTAACCCCAAAAATAGCTTTCTTCTTTTGGTTGGCAGTTCAAAATAAGATCCCGACAACGAGATAATCTGCAAAGGAGAGGTTTCCAATTCATCAATCGATGTATCTTGTGTGAGAAAGCGATAGAATCCGTAAGTCATATATTTCTAACTTGTGATTTTTCTTGTACGAGTCTTCCAAATGATCCCGTCCAAATTTCATATAGATTGGGTCTGTCCAAATAGCATGTCTGACTTCTGCATACAGTGGGCTTCCCCCTTCCGGGCAAAGCTTTTGACTTGGCTCCGGAAGCTCAGCTTACCCCATTTTTTATGGGGGATATGGAATGAGAGAAATAAGAGAGTATTTAAAGGACGTAAGAAAGATCCCAGGTTATGTGGTAATAAAATAATCGGAGCTTTGAAAGAAAACTCGGAAAAATTTCTTCTTAAAAAATGAGACCATGTCTCTAAGGGAAAGGAGGATTTTATGGAACTTGGGAGAGGAAATTCCAGACCTAGACGTTACAACCAACCCACGGGATGGTGTCAAGTGGATACCCCCCACACAAAAGTGGGTTAAGTTTAATTTTGACAGGGCAGCTAAAGGAAATCCGGGGCTCGCAGGAGCAGGAGGAGTTTTGAGACATGAGGAAGGAAAAGTGGTCCTTGCCTTTGCAGAGCCTTTGGGAACTCAAACAAATCATTTTGCAGAAGCCCGAGCCTGCATGTAGGCAATGAGAATTGCCAGACTTGAGGGTTATAAGGAAGTTATCTTTGAAGGGGATTCGCTTAATATAATCAAGGCAATTAAGGAGGATAAAGACCCCAACTGGACCATATTGGAGCTTATCCTAGAAGCAAAGATTCATAAATCTCATTTGGTTAATGCCCGAATCCAACACACCTTCAGAGAAGGGAACCAGGCGACGGATCTAATGGCAAATATTGCGGCTTCGTTGGGGAGATGCAAATTTGGAAGGATAACTTCCCTCAAGAACTATTGGTGTTGGTCGCTAGAGAAGAGCTAAGATCAAACCCGTTAGAGCATCGGGGAGATCGGAGGGGCTGATGATGAGTAATCCGACGGATGGAATTAGGCGGAAAAGGCATCCCATTTGTCTGGGGCCCGGGAGGTGACAAGTGTACAGATACAGACAACCTAGTGTTAGTAAGTGCTAGGTGTTGTTTGGTTTTTGTTTTATCTCGAATAGTCAAGCGACAAGTATAGGACCGTGGACTCTAAGTATGGCTTAATGTGAGTCTTAGAAAGATCCATTTTGTATTTTGATTATACGGGCTTGATGCTAGAACCAGCCCATTTTGACTTTGTAAAAGGTTTGTGGACCTTATAACCACCTCTACCTTATACCAAAAAAAAAGGACAAACATAAAGTAGTTGGTTAGAAGTCTCCGTGGGCTAGGTGGATTGGTAAGTTTTGGTGCTTACCAAGAAGAGACTCAGGTTCAAACCTTGGGGGCGTATCTATTTGTGCAAAAGTAGGAGTCTGACCTGAGTTCGTTGAGTGCGTACCAGCCCAATGACGATGATATCAATCCCGAGCCATCGATGCTTCTCCTCGTATCAAATTAAATAACAACGAGGTGGTATAAGGCTTAAGAGGGCAACCCTAAGATTTGAACCCTACTTGATAGTAGAAAATAACTATGGATGTAACCGATTCCATGAAGAGAAAAAGACCCCTATAAACTAAATCTAGAAAAATAGTAAATACAAAATCAAAGGAAAAAAGAAGAAGATAATAGATACACACGACACAATATTTTACCTGGGAAAACCTTACAAAAAAGAGACCAACATTGTACTATCTCCTTATTGTATAAACTTAATTGTCTCCAATACAATAATATTCATCTCTCATCTTCATTCAAACCCTAATGTAAGTGCAATTAAATAACAACACAAGAACAAATTTTACAATACCATGGATGCAAAACCATGGGTTCAAATAATTAACCCTAAACAACCCATATAGGTCTAAAAATAGCTTAAGAAACCCTAAAAATTTTGTTGGGGGTTGTCGCCCCTTGAACCCTAACAAGGATACATGGAGAGTGTCTAATACCTTTTAGAGTTAACCTTGCCAAAATAATATGGAAAATATTCAACATATTTCCAACATTCTCCCACTTGTTGAATACTTTCCATAGGGGTCAAAAACTGCCATTATCAACTATTAAGGGCAACCAGGCCCATAAATATTCTACACCAATTTTTTTGAGCAAGTACAACCTTTGTTAATGAATCAACAACATTATTATCTGTATCAACTTTATCTAACATCACCCGATTCCCTTCAACCATCTCTCTCACAAAATGGTACTTGATATCAATATGTTTTAACTGATCATGGAAACTAGGATTGTTGGCAAAAAATAAGCCCAAGTGTCAAACCAAACCTATCAAATTTTTGGTTCCACATTCTTGGAGATTGCTTCAAGCCATAAAGAGACTTTTTAAACTTGCATACCAAGTCTTCCTTACCTTTTACCCTAAAGCATTTTGGTTGTTATATACATATGTCTTCATCAAGTTCACCATGTAGAAATGTTGTCTTTACATCCATATCATCTATTTTAAGATCAAAAGTATTATAATTAACCAACAAAAATCTAATTGAAGTTAGTTTAGCCATAGGAGAAAAAATCTCACCAAATTCAATTCCCTCAACTTGAGAAAATCATTTTTCTACCATGTGAGCCTTTTAATTCTCCAACTTTCCTTCTACATTGTACTTCTTATTGAATTCCCATTTACAACCAACCGATTTTCTTCCAGGGGGTAATTTTACCAAGTATAACATATTATTTTTATACATAGACTCCATTTCTTCCTCTATAACCCTTTTACAATACT
Source organism: Wollemia nobilis (assembly GCA_028583015.1). Lineage (NCBI taxonomy): Eukaryota > Viridiplantae > Streptophyta > Pinopsida > Araucariales > Araucariaceae > Wollemia > Wollemia nobilis. The sequence goes on along the minus strand of JAQPPZ010000755.1, from coordinate 2,417,500 downwards.
TACTATCGCTTGATTAAAGTGCCTCGTTTACAATCTTGTGTTATTCATTAGTAATTGATATATTAAATGCAAAACAAATATTTGAAGGGCTATACCTTTCTGGGAGTCTTCTCACTTGATCTGATCTCCTCAAACTTGGAGTTATAGGTTCTAAATTTTCAGCTTCCTCCTCACCTTCTTCCTCTAAATTTTCCTTTTCATACTCTCTTTGTAGTTTATATTCTCCTGTAGCATCAGGTTCTACCATAGATTCTTCCTCTTGTTCCATTTTTACTTGAACTATTTTAGGTTCTTTGCTTGGTTGTATTTCCTATTTTGGAACCCCTTTTGTTTATCTAAAGATCATATTATGATTGTAAACAATCTTCTGTATTTCAGGGTTCCACAACTTATATCCTTTAACATCAATACTATAACCCACAAATATGCATTTTTTAGATCTATAGTCTAGCTTAGTCCTTTTCTCTTTTGGGTTATAATATAAGAATCACAAAAAAAAAATCTTATATGACAGAGAGAGGGTTTCTTGCCATTCCATACTTCATGTGGAGTCTTATCCACCAAAGCTAAGGTAGGAGATCTATAGATAAGGTAACAAGCAGTTAACACGACTTCTGCATAGAATCTCCTTTCTAACCCTACACCACTTAACATGCTTTTGGATTTATCTATAAATGTTCTGTTCATCTGTTTTACAACTCCATTTTGTTGTGGAGTATACTGAAAATGCTAAAAAATATCATACATCCATGAAATGAAATACAATATCGAGATGTAGCAAATAGAGATGCAACCATAAAGATAAAGAACAAAATAAAAGAAAATGATGGATGATTCCCTTTTTATTAATAATGTCTTGTTTTTTGAAGAAGGTTACAAATAAGATCCCCTTTGAAGGATTGCTCTCAATCTTGATATAATGGATTATAAATGAAAAATTTTGGATGTACTACATAGAATCTTTTCGCATCCATAAAATGATTTGGGAAAGATTTTTGAGACTGTTACACTAGATGATGATATGTGAATATTTATGCTATTGCTTCCTCGTATATACCTGTGATTTACACACAAAAATATTAAAGAACATTCAAAGTATATGTAGAGTCTTTTGAGATAAGGCTCGTATTGATAGCAAGGAAAATGACAAAGAAACTGAAATAAGATAAATGCATGCGTAAAAGTGAAATCTATTTATGCTTGATACCCTAATCATGGAAAAATCATATATTTTTGAATCATTGCTTCCAACACTTTCATGGACTTGATTTTAGGTAAAATTTTCAGTTGAGGGTAGATTTTCTACGTCAAACGAATTTAGGCGTGCCTAATCTTGGCAATCTTAAATGTTTTGGGTAGATTTTATACGTTTCGGGTTTTAAACCTACCAAATATTTGTTGAAAGTTTTGCTTTTGCCCTAGCAAATAGGGATGTGTATGATAGTTTTTGGCAACGCTTCTTGAATGAATGCAATTTGCATTAATTAAGTGTTTGATTATTAACTTTGATTATGAAATTTTCAATTATATGACTACCCCCTCAAGCAACGAGTTAATAAATGAGATGGAAAGTGATGAAAGCGATGAGTTGCTTGACCAAATGACTTGTTTTGGGTTTTGTAGGACCTTTGCAAAAGTAGAAGGGTAGGAAGATCCCGTTACAACTTTGATTTTGACCATTATTGGTAATTATTTTTGTTCAAGTGGCCTTATGGTAATCTACCCATCCGACCGGATTGCATGGATAATTAGTCATTGCAACCACCAGGTGTGTAGGGTAAATCACTAGATATGAGGATCACTTGAGAGAATTTTGACCAAAATATTTTGGGTATCTTTAGAGCTCTTCTTATTTTTTATTTTTAGGATCATCTCATGGTAGGACGATCGCACTAAATGCGACAGTTTGACCCAGAGACGGTCATATAATTTTGAAAATATAAAAGCAAAATTTTCATATTTATGATGTCATTTGCACAGCTGGAAGTTGGAGAAAAGGGGAAGTGAGAAGGAGGAGAATGATTTTTGACGTAAAGCATTGCTAAAACATTGACCTACTACCACTATGGACCAACCCGAGACTTCAAAAATTGAAGGAGACCAAAGAAGAAAGGTAAACACCCTTTTCCCTCTGTTACTTTTCAAAGTAAAACAAACCTCACTAATTAAAGCAAGAAATGAACCTCACCTAAAAATTTAAGGCAAGGAATCACACCCTAGATTAGGATGTAGTGTAGGTTGTTAAATGTTTGTTGTTCTTGGTTTGATTGATTTTTTTTGTGAATTTTAGATGCATATACCCTAATCTTGGGGCCATCTCAGGGTGAGACGACCCCTCTTGTGTGTTTGGGGGTCGTCTCGAGGTGAGACGGTCGTGTTTCAAAATCCAATGGTCACAAAAATGATCATTGTGGAGGCCATCTCAAGTAGAGATGACCTTTCCTGGAGATCATATTGGCCTAAAATGGCCTCATTGGAGGTGATTCTTTTTGTGTCTTGATTTTTGAATTGTTTACTGTGTATTCAGCTTGTGAGGGTCTGTCATAGAGTTCCCAAATTTTTTGAAAGAGCGTGAGAACGTCTCTCTAATGATGATTAGAATTGGCTTGGGGTCATTGGCATCAAGCAAGTGACTAGGTTAAAGGTGATGATGGTGGATCAAGCTTATCTAACTGTCCTAATAGACTAATGGGATAACCAAACCAATACATTTCATCTTTCGATTGGTGAGATGACAATGTTGTTGGAGGATGTCTATCGGATTCTCTGTGTTTTGATTGAGGGACGCCCTATCACCTCCACACACATTGGCCACTAGAGAAGAGTGCTCTAGAGGGTATTCAGTTAAGATTGGGAGGTTGCGAGGTACAACTTGGATAGCGATAAAGTTCTTGTTGAGGCATGGTATGATACAAAATATTTTTACCAAGAGACATGTAGTGGTGATGTCACTCATGTCGAACATCCTACTACCTGACTCTTCAAGAGCGAGGTTCCCATGGAACCTCCTCGAGTTAGCATAGGATTTGAAGTGCAACACTAAGTACCTAGTGATCATGGTGTGAGATAGAACCCTACTTGCACAGTTATATGATGAGTTGTATGAGATTCATTAGCAGGGTAGGCGCAGATTGGGCTACAACTTCCTTCTTCAAGCCTTAGGGTGGGAGCACATTTGGGTGGATAGATCAGAGGGGCTTATGTGGGTATCATAAATACAGATGGTAGACCATGAGACTGGCTATACAACTTAATGGGATCGAGATTATGAGCAGGATCAGAGTTATCCCCATTCAGGCAGGATTGTTCATTACACGGAGTCCTTTGAGAGACTAAGGCTAGGACAGATGATATGGGGACCTTATCAGGACTGCCCACCATGGATAAATATTGTGGATAAATTGAAGCATGCGAGGCATGGGCAATGGGTGATTAGGCACCATGGCATTAAGCGGTATTACTTTTGGTACTCTTATGTCACTTAACATTTTGGAGCTTGTCAAGATATCCCTGGTGAGTTTGTCATCTACTATCTTTGAGGAGATGAGGTTCAGTTGGAGTGGTCACGTGTTGTACCAATGGACGAGGATGTAGATTCACCAGTGATAGGTCCATATATGGAGGACCCCAATATGAATACAAAGTACAACACCTGGTGGATCACTCGATCATGATAGGGTGGTGGACCTATGGGTGGACATGTTAGAGTGATAGAAGATGAGGGTACTATGGAGGTTGAGACTAAGGGATGAGTGCATCACTAGATGGAGGGAAAGTGGAACCAGACCTTAGAGGATGTGGAGGAGCTATAGGATGAGGGCAAGGATGATGAGGATCCCCAATATGAGGATGCTTGACTTTGAGGATAGGTGCAGTATTTATAGGTACAATTGTCAGAGCGAGATACCACAATGGTAGTACTCCAGAGCTAGCTAGCCAGGGGAGATAGCAATGGAGGGGATTATCTGAGGAGAAAGACTTATTGAAGGTCCAAGTGGATAACTCCTAAGTATATATTGATAGGGTGATGATAGAGTAAGATGTTTTACAAGCATAGATGGTTGTTAGGACAACAGAGTGAGATGATCTACAGGCTCAGGTGGTGGCCTTGATCACAACTCAGGGGTAGGCAGGTACAAGTGGATAGGCCATAGGTGATGAGTCTAGGCTACAGGCATAAATAACAGAGTTACATGGGACAGTGGCCCACTACGTCTCTCAAATATGATCAAATTGAGAGTATATATATGGTTTGGAGGATAAAATGGAGCAGTTGGGAGGCAGGCTACCTTCATGAGCCTTGTCGGGGGAATCTCATCAAAGCTGATGTAGAAGGAAAAGGAAGCCTTCAATGAGGTAGTCGATGCCTAGGTTTCGAGACTCCATAGGGGTTAGAGGCCAGTGGATCTTCTCAGCTTCATCAGGATGAGGTTGAGGGTGGAGGTGATTCTGGGTATGTAGGCCCTATTTGATTTATATTCATGTATTGTACTACTCTTTTTGGGTGTGAGGTTTGAGGACCCACTCTTATTATAGCCTACAAGTATTTTTGTATCATGATGTATTAGACTCTCACATATATATGATATATCTTTTATTATGGCCCATCATGTGTTTATGTCATGTTTTATTTTATTTGATGTATGGATGCACTTTATGGATGCAATTGTGGATGATGGATGTATACTTAGACATTGTAATATAGATGCATAGATGTATGCCTAGATATATACATGTATATGATGTACTAATGATATGATGATGCAAATTTTTGATTTTTATATTTATGTAAATGCAAAAATGAAACACCAATGCAATAAATAAAGTAACAAAAGCACTATAAATGACACAAAATTGCACAGAACAAATATTATTTTATTGAATGGGATAGATATCCCGATTGTACAAATAATGTGTCCCAATATGGGGTATTTACAATGCCCTTGATATAGTTGTTACAATGTTAGGGTTTTCGAGGCCCTAATTCAATGAACGATGGTGTCTTCTGGTTTGTATTTGATCCCAAAAGATTGTGGATGGGCTTCTGATATCCTTGACAGGGCCACCTGAGCCTCAACAACTTCCAATAATATTATTCTTGCACTTGCAAATAATAGACAACACACAAATAGTTAGTAATACTTGTGAGGGCTCCACTACATGAGACCCTTTAAAAATATGATTACTAACCCTATATGTTACAGACTAATATTGAAAACAATAATGCATGAATGAAATAAATTCACACAACTGTTTACCTTGCTTTTGTTGACTTACCTTTTCTATCATTGTTGTTGCATATGGTAGTTACGCAGATGTGCCCTAGTGACACCCGAGGGTCGTAGGGCTATAGAAATAGGATGGGAAACACCCGTGAGTGCTTGATGCTGATCAAAAACACCCAAAGGCTCTTGGTAGGCTCTGGTGGGCACTCTGTAGACTCTGATGGGTGCTCGAGAGGCTCTGAGGGGCATTGAACGACTGAGAGGAAAGTTGTAGAACCAGATATGGTTCATGAGGTGGACGACGACGAATGTAGAGGATGCGAGAGAGAGAAATGGTAGATGGAAGTGGTGAGGATGCTTGGGAATGCTTAGAACTCAAAGAACCTAGAGGACTTAGGGAATTTGAAAACCTAGCAAACTTAGCAAACTTTTTAGGGGTTGAGTCATCAAAATGACTCCTCTTTATAATCTTCCCTTAGGCATGTTAGGGTTTCGACGACACCATTTGTGTGGTCAAGATTAAAACATGACAAAGGGTGGAGATTAAAGCGGGGCAAGTGGCATGGATTAAGGTGGATGGATGGCTAGGATTAAAACATGATGGATGGTTGGGATTAATTCATACATATATACATATATTTATTAAATATATATAAATATAATATATAAAATATTATTATTTAAATATATATTAAACAAATATATAAATATATATAAATAATGGATAATGTGGTGAAAAACTATGGATGGATGACAAGTGGCTAGATTTTGGTGTCTACAAATGCCCCTTTTTGTACTACATCACGTGAAACATAATGTGGTGCAAAAATACGAGACACTTGGTTTTGGCCTGATGAAGACACAACTTTCTCTTGTTGGAATGTAGATATGAACTTGAAGACAAAATAATTTTGATTGTGTAGCTTACCCCCTCAATTGGCGAATGAGTGATGGATGCATCTCACAATCCAATTGATAGATTTGTGCAAATGATTATGTGAAATGCATGGTGTAATTGTGGACGATATGAATGATGTAAATGTGATGTCGTTTTTGCCCCAATGGTGGAAGGGGGTTGTTGCAATTGATTGAGTCTATTTTTACCCTAACAGATAAAAGGGGTTTGTGCCAAGTTTTGATGCCATGATCATGTAATATGTATCATGTTGTGGGAAAATCAAAGTCAAATGTGGTTGCCCCAAGTTTGGGGTGATTCCATGTTGTTGAAGAAATTGTCGTATGACATCATTGAAATGCAAAGTGATGAAGATGCAAAATATCAGGAACCAATCATCCTCAAATCGAATGATTACTAGGAATGCATGTCCTAGTTGAATCTATGTAATTCCTGATTATTAAGGAGAATGATGTATTATAATTTATACATATTTCAAGTCCCACAGACAAGGCCATCAATGACAGTTGTTGAGCAAATTGGTCTTGGCATTGTTTCACTCAAAATATGAATTACCAAAATTGATTTTGTTTTCGAACAAGGAGATAGTGGATGATGAAAAATGGCCAAGTATCCTTATTGTGATTTATTCATCTTATCGAATTGCATGGATGCAAATCATTGCAATCGCCAAGGAGATAGAACAAACCACTAGATACGAGGTTCACTTGAAATTGTATATGAACTTGGAAAATATGCAAATGCAATGATTGATGGGTGAAAATTATGTTGGAATAAAGGTGGGATGATGAGAAATGCATTTGATGATTGAATTGAGCGAATTTGTTAAATTTTGTATTGATTTAGAGAATTTTGAAGCAATTTTGGACAATTTTGTGCCTTGTGGACACAAATAAAAATTAACCCTCCAAATCAATTTATATGATCTCAAAAATGAATGTAATTATGGAATTAATGATGAGAATGATAAAAATATTTTTTTTGTGAAAATTTGGACCGTTTTGAAGCATTTTGTAACTTGCAATGTGATTTTGTGATTTTTGGTTGTAAGTAAAAATTATGAATCGATTTTGGTTTTCACAAAATATGATATTATGATGAAATTGATGTATGAATGCAATTTGGAATGATTTTGTGGAGGTAAGCTACCTTTTTGGATTGTTTTTATCTTTTGTCAACTTTGACGAAAAACGTTGGTGGGCGTCTACTGCATGTACAAATGCCCGCTAGAGTTTGTTGTTCTCCAAATGTAGGAAGGCATTTCAATGCGCTAAGAAGCACCCATGAGCATTCCAATGTGCCTGAAATAGCTATAAATAGCTTGCAAAAGGGAAAACAAGTTCATTCTTGCATTTTTAAATTTTTGAAGCTATGTTTGAAGGAGTGGAGTGAGTGGGTGAAGTGCTATGAAAGATATGGTGATGGAGGGTGCAGATGCGACAACAGGAGCAGATGTGCATTTTATGAAGGTAAATACCTTTGAATCTCTTGGTTTTATGCAAAGATTTTTGTGTTTTTTTAAATTTAATGTTTTGAATTTATGTATTGTGCTGTAGTTGAGGATTTTGGAGGCTCGGCATCGGTTCTCACCTCTCATCCTAGGGATGAAGAAGGCGGTGCGAGAGGACCAGTGGAAGTGGCTAGAGGTTGGTTGGGGTAGCCCAAATAGATGTGGTGAGGGCATATGAGGGGTATCTCTCTACTTTGACATAGAGATGAGATCAAAATAGGGAGACCTCTCAACTCCCTACTAGAGAGATGACCATTACACTTGAGGATGTATATCGCATCCTCAAGTTGTCAATGGAGGGCTTACATGTCGAGGTTGTACATGAAAAGGGACATGAGCTGAGCTGGTTATTCAAATATGGGTGGTGGGATGGAGGTGGTATGGAGGATAGGGAGGAGATATTGGATGAACCTCCTAGTCACAGTGAGGAGGATTGGGCGAGGCTAGAGCAGTTAGTGGCAGAGCAGGATGTTATGGTAGCAGCTCAGGATATAGAGATAGCTTGATTGTGGGAAGGGGAGATGGTTCAGGATGCAAAGATAACTTGGTTGCAGATAGAGCTAGAGGTATGGCCAACTGTAGGTGGAGGTGAGGACAATATCACGAGGCTACAGGTAGAGTTGTTAGATAAGAGTCACCAATAGAGACATGATGTATAACACCTTTGGGTTCAGGATGGATATATCCAGTTGTTGGAGTATCGATTGATGGAGCATGACATTGGGCTTCCAGGTCCACCCTCCTTGTCCATATCTAGGTCCATTAGGCCTAGTGAGTCTAGGCATAGCTCTAGGTCTAGCGCTCCTTCAGGGTCATAGGGGTCCTCTTATAGGCATTAGCTAGTGCTTGGATGTACTTTTTGTATATGAGCTTTGGTGATCCATTGTATATAGCCTTTGGGCACTCATTGTACACACGATATATATATATATATATATATATATATATATATATATATATATATATATATATATATATATATATATATATATATATATATATATATATATACATACAACTTTTAATTTTGTGTTATGCTTTTGTGTGAATTCTTGTTGTGGATGCATGTGTATATGGATGATTAATGCAAATGATAATGTGTATGAATGCAAATGTATATGGATGATTAATGCAAATGATAATATGTATGGATGCAAATATATATGGATGATTAATGCAAGTGATAATGTGAATGGATGCAAATGTTCTAATGATCATTCATAGTTTAGAATTTTCTTGGCCATGTTTTTAGCATTGTTGTTTTAATCAGGGGTACCAAACTGGTGGCATGTGGGGTGGAAGACTCATGAAATTACATGGATGTTGATATGAAAAACTAACTATTTTGCAGAGACTCAAACATATTAGTGGCATCAAATAAACTCACTAAATACTGCCTAATTCCTTTAAAACCAAATGTGTGTGCAGTGAATTCATTTACCGAATCATGAGCATGGTAACGACTTGAGACTATTAACAACCAATGTGTGTGCAAGTGAGTTCATTAACTCCTTTTGAGTAAATTGGGTGAAACCTATTATGGAGAAGACCAAGAAGCTAGCTTGTCCTTATGTGTGGTCAAAGGTCTCTTTAAAAGAGACGTGTCACCATGCATGAGTGTACTCCACTGCCAATCAAGCATCTATAGCTCCGGTGGAGATTAACTCCATAGTCCAAGAATTTTGGTCTCTAAGCTTTAGGGATGACTACCCAACCATATGAATGGAAATGTAGTACTATCCTTACATCTTGAGGATCTGTGGTGTGTGATGTGTAAAAGATTTAGAGTTTTTAGGGTTTTCCCATACTCTTTATTTTATTTTGAATTTGTGATAGTGGTGAAAATCAATATTTTTGTGGACTATGTTGCATGACAAGACAAGCAAGGAATACCCTTTTCACTTTGAGGTTCAACCCATTTATGGTATTATCCCTCTTTGACACAAGATGTTTTTAAGATGTGTAATTTTGTTTGGTTTAAGAATGTTTTAGAGTTAATGCCCAAAACTTAAAATTTTCTTGGTGAAAATGTGTCTTGGTCCTAAAGAAAACTCGACATGTATTTGAAGTTTGCTTAAAACACTAGGAGTGTTTGAGTGATCAAAAACACCTAGGAATTATGGACATGTGACTTTGCTAATGATAATTTGACTTTATGGAATGATGCAATAAAAATGGATGATGCTTGAAGGTGCCCCTGATTAAGGCAACATGATTTTGTTGGACCAATTATTATCTAAACTAAATAAATGATCCCTAATATGAAATATGAAATGTGTGAAAATTATGGTGCAAATGCAATGAATGAAATGGGAGTTGTGAAATGAAATGCAATTTTATGAAATGAAATGAAATATGTTTAATGCAATGTGTGAAATTATATGTTTGCAATATGCAGTGTATGAAATGCAATTTTTTTGTGTAATAGCCATATATATATACACATATATAAATGCATAGAATGCTCTCAAGTGTATAACATTAAGTGGTTTGGGCTCTTCAACTCCCTCTATACTAGCAAGCCTATAAGTTCCTTTACCCACTTTTTGAGTAACAATGTATGGACCTAACCAATTAGCCATAAATTTATCACAAAAATGCAGCAAAGCATTGGTATTTTGTTGATTCTCTTTAAGAATAAGATCTCCTACTTGAAATTCATGTAGATGAACTTTGGCATTGTAAGAATGCTTTAGGCAGTCTTGATATACTCGTAAATGCTCTGAAGCATTGATTCGTCTCTCATCAAAGAGTGTGAGTTGATCAAGACGTGCTTGTCTAGCAGTATCGTCATCTATGAATTCCTGCAATGAAATTTGCAATGAGGGTATCTCAAGCTCAAGAGGCATGATTGCTTTGGCTCCATAGACCAATGAAAATAACATTGTCTCAATAGGCATGCGGATGCTTGTTCAATAAGCCCAGAGTGCCAAGGGAATTTGTATATGCCAATATCTATGATTTTATTTAACAAGTTTCTTGAGAATAACAATTAAGGTCTTATTGGTGGCCTCGGCCTATCCATTTGCTTGTGGGTAATAAGTAGTCAAGAAACTACATTGGATGTTATATTTCTTGTGAAGTGCTCAAACATCCTTGTTCTTGAAAGACTTGCCATTATCAGAGATGATTTTCGAGGGAATACCAAAATGACAAATGATATGATGAAGTATAAACTCCATAATTCTAGGTCTTGTCGTACTGGTTAGAGGAATTGTCTCAACCCACTTTGTGAAGTATTTAGTGGTTGTGATGAGAATTTATGTTATCCCGAGGAAGGAGGTGAAATTTTTCCAATTAAATCAAGACCCCATTGTGAGAAGGGCCAAAGGCTTTGAATAGGTTGTAATGCTTGTGATGACACGAGTTAAATTAGCATGTTCTTGATATTTCTTACAATTTTTGACATATGTGCAACAATTGCGTTCCATGGTGGGCCAATAGTAACCCATGCATAAAATACGCTTTGCAATGGCCATTCAACTAAAATGATCACCACAAGTACCATAATGAGCTTTAGGTAGGGCTCTTTGTTCCTTAGTAGACTCAAGATAACAAAGAATAATTCTATCATAACCACGTCTATACAACACATCCCCAAAGAGAGTAAAACGGGTTACCTTTTGCTTGAAAGTGCGTTTAGCAGTCCATGACATATCTGCTAGGAGTGCTCCAAACTTGAGAAAGACTATTATTTGGTTTGACCAAGGCTCGTATGGCTCTAAATGGATAAAGCAAACATCTTTTTCATCCTTAGATTTAGCGAATAATTGCAGATTTAGAGATCGTTCTGATAATGAGTGGTTGTACCTCCCCTAAGGTATCCTTTGGAATCAATGATCCAAGAAAGACCATAACATCTTCAAATCTATTCGTCAAACACGGTAAACTATCAATTTCATACCAATCAAATTTAGAGAGAAATTTTTTTACTACTTCATGGTAAAGTTTTATGGTAGGTTCTTTGCATTGGTATTCTCCTATTACTTATTTAACAACAAGTTGAGAATCACCAAATATCCTGATACGCTTTATGCCCATAGGTATAGTCGCTTGAAGACCTAAGATTAAGGCTTCATACTCTGCATTGTTTTTTGTGCATTGGAAGTCTAGTTTGAATGACAAGGGGATATGCACCCCCTAGGGTGTATGAAACATGACTCCAGTACCTTGATATTTTTCACACTTAGAACCATCAAAGAAAATTGTGATATCGACGTCTTTCTCCAGAATGACATCTTCTTCTTGTTCGGTGATAGTGAATACTGAATCATTTGGAAGCTCAATAATCAAGGGTTGATCGCTAGGTAGTGGAGCTTATGCAAGCTGATCGACTATAACCTGATCTTAAATGGATTTTTGACTAATAAAAAGGTCAAATTCAGTGAGAAGCATTATCTATTTAGCGGTATGGATGTTATTATAAGTGCGAGATGTCATATAACGCAAAGGATTTTCTCTAGCTATGACATATGTGGTGTGACTAAGCATGTAATGTCTGAGTTTCTTAGTGGTAAAAACCACTACTAAGCACAATTTTTCCACATAAGCGTATCTAGTTTCATAGCTTACCAATGTTCGACTAATGTAATAAACAACTTTCTCTCGATTGTTTTCATTCTTTTGTGCAAGCATTGCCCCTAATGCAAAGTTCATTGCTAAAACATAAAGATAGAAGGGGACCCCCGAATGAGGAGGAGTTAAGACTGGTGGAGAAGTTAGGTATTGCTTGATATCATCAAAGGCTTTTTGACATTCATCTATCCATGAAAATTGCACCCTCTTTAGTAGGAGGTGATTGAATGATCAACATTTGTCAGAAAGTTGCACAATGAAATGATGGATTGATTGAATCTTTCCTTGTAAACTAAGCAATTCCTTTAGGTTTTTTGGAGGAGGCATATCCATGATGGTCTTGACTTTGTTTGGGTCCACCTCAATGCCTCTTTTGGAGACAATAAACCCTAGTAGTTTTCCAGAGGTAACATCAAAGATATATTTCTTGGGGTTAAACCTTACATTATGCTATAGAAGTCGATCGAAGACTTTTTCCAATACACCAATGTGTTATTGTCAAGTTTTGGATTTTGCCAGGAGATCATTCACACAATCTTCGATGATATTATGTATGTAATAATTGAATATGTATGTCATGACATATTGATTAGTGGCACTGTCATGACCCGTTACCCTCCTATCTTAGTCAAATAATATTAATTGATCTTAGGGGATCAATTAATGCCTAATAGAAGGGGCATGACCCTAAATAATCCTACAAAAAAAATTATAATTATTGAAGGGCTATTTATGAGGTCTATTAAAAGATAAATATTAGGAGTTATCTTTTACAAAAATTATATCCATAGTATAAATAATGGGTAGATTTAGTGAACCCTATGTAGATGGACCTAAAAAGGACTACTGAATTTTCAAATAATTTAGGAGTCATCCTATACTTTGAGAAAATCTCATGTGGCTACCCTACATTGGTGGGAATTATGAGAGGAATCTCATAGCTTATCAAAAATAGTTCTAACCTTATAACTATACTATGCCTCAATAGTATGAGCTTTGTCACTCACCTCATCTCTAGAGAACCCTTGAAGGACATGATGAAGTCATAATGGTCCTAGACATACTTTTAATATTATTATAATGTGGCCACTATTTGACTCATGAGTGGGGAATTTCCATATAAATAGAAGGCATTTTGGGAAGAAAAGGGCTATCTAGGTTCTAGGAGTCTTAATGGTCTAGGGAGTATGCTCTTCACCCATGGGGTGAATCGAAAACTAGAAGACTTGAAATATTTCCTAGTTAGAGTGAGGATCATCTAGGGAAAACTTAGAGGACTAGGGAGTATGCTCTCCACCCTTGGGGTGGATCAGAAACTAAAAGTCCTTTGAGATAGTTACTATGGTGTTTGGCCAAGATAAACTAAGATACATTTGAGGATGAATATTGAATTGAAGAAGGGAGATGGACTATGAGGAAGGAATCAAAGATTTCAAATTAAAGGTTGGATTTTTCCTTTCTCATACATTAACTTTTTTACTAAATTTTAATCTTGCTAGGCTTGGTATATTTTAAACCAATGTTAAGGTTTGATATGCTGGGATATATATTAGTTTATAATTAAGGGACTTATGCTATAAAATTTATCTTCCCTTCAAGTACTCCCTTGGTCAGGGGTTTTCTCTAAATTGGATATATCACTTCCTTATGATGTTTTGTTTAAATTGGGTCACACATAAATAAGAGAAAATCGTAACTCTTTATAGTTAAAAGTAAATTAACCATTAAATTGGTAGGGAGTGGTATGCTCATGGGGTCATGTTGACCTGGTCTAAGTGACGGTATACGGAAAAGTGACATCAATGCACCTTGGTATACGAGAACTGCTATTTGCAGGAAGGGCTCTCATTTAGCTAACCTAAGTACCCTACTTTAAAACTGATTTGAGTGTTTTACTTTAAAAAAAAAAAAGGACGTAGTCCATATTTGACCCTCAGAGTACATGTACTTTGCATTAAGGGAGATTGCATTTACCACAATCCGATCTAGTTTGCAAAAAGGCATTAGGTTTGAGATTACGCCTTCGTCGAACCCAGGGATCCCACAATGGTATGGTGATACCTGGGGAAACTCTGCCTTTGTATTTATAGTTAGAAACACAACCTGAATCATATCCGTGTTTAGAAATAGGAATGATAGATACGAAGATATTTACTAAGGTACCAAACTATGTACTGTATTTGACAGCTATCGTACTGTGGAGAGGGTAGCCTGTAATCTGCTTTGCGTCATTACAGGAGGGGGAGTCGTGGACACCCGAAATATGTATAGTATACCTTAGAAATCACAAAAAAATCATTGTGTAAAGGGATGATCCAAAAATCCTCTGTCTTAGAAGTTTAATAAACACAGGGGGGTTCATACCTGTTAATATCCAACTAAATCCTCCCCCCACAGATTCAAGTCATCTGCAATGACCGTTTAAACCTGTATTTGATAGTAAACTCAATAATTGTGTGGAGTAGCTTGCAGGAGTAATGTTACAAGGAGAAGGTAGGTTTCACGGCACCAAATTAGGGTCCTCGAACGAGCAACTACGTGTCAAGATGTCTGTTGAGCTCAAACTAGCACTCTAATCACCGTCTGTTAAAAAAACAATGCTTGTGGTATGTGAAGGAACGTCATAGCGATGAGGGTTCGTTCTTCAACAGTGAAGAATGTTTACAGTTTTGAGTGATCTAATTTGTAAGACTATCTTAAGGCACCATAAATGGGAATGGTTGTATTGTCTAGGTGGTTTACCCGCATCCTCAAAACGTCAGAAGTCATTGAATTTACACCATTCATAAATCGGAAAATGCCCTATGATTGGAGTATCAATGCCAAATGTGTGTTACCCTCGAAAGATTCGAAATCCTGTTGGTGGGCGTCACCAATTATGCACTCCCTCTATTCACCATAGCAGTGCTCTGTGGAAGAAAAATGTAAATAAATAAATATATATCTCCCTAATCTTTCCAAGAATAGCTTAGGACGAAGTTTGCTCTGCGATCGGCTATGACATATCGTGAGGTAGGAGGATCCGATTAGAGCAGAACGACAGCTGATGAGAACCCTAGTTCAATAGTCATTCGTAGGAAGTAGGAGTACATCATGGACCACCGGGTTATTGCTTGTAGATATCAACCTTTGGATTACCCTCAATATTATGAACTAGAATCACTGAAGCAGTAATGGTTGGTGTTAAAGGCAGAAAAGGGGACCATACCCACTCTAGTCACTGGGTTGGATTAAGGCTTAGATATATTAAGCATGAAAGGGTTTATGTTGCATTACGCATTAAAGAGTGGAAACTATAATGGGTTTGAAGGAATAGGGCCTTAGTAGCCACAAATTAACCATTATACATTAAGTTGTTTTAAGAAGGTTCTATCGCATACCTTTAAGGGCTTCGAGGTTTCTTTCTTAAGGGGCCTGCTAAATAGAGCTTGTATCACCAAAAGTATTAAAGGATATGGTAAGGAAATAGACGATGTAAGCTATAATGGGAGCAACCCAATTATTAGTTAATGTATAGTTATGAAATCATAAGTAGTCATAATTTTGTTAAGAAAATATAAATTAGTTAATTTAATTTAATTGTTGATCTGTCTATGAATTTAAAGGTATGTGGCTTTAAATCCATTATGCAAGGATTTGATTATAAAGAGCAAATTTGGGAATTCATTATTAAGAAATGACTACCGATGGATTTAAAGGGATGAGACTTTAAATCCAATACACGAGGGATTAATTATAAATCAACTATGAAGAATGAACATGGAAATTCATTCTTGAGGGAACTTATAGGGCTCCCTCGAAATACAATATCTCCAAAATATGAATCCAATGACTTTCATAAACAATGTAAGATATTAAATTACTCAGAGAAGGGGACCTAGAGGAATTAGGGATTCCTCAATGGTATTATGAAATCTATATTGATGTTTTAGAAAAAGGAATTAGGTGATTCCTTAATTACATTAAGAGATCAAAGGGACTGTTGTATTCCTTGATTTGTATTTGAGAAAATAGGGGCCTGTAGATGCCTTGCTATTATTGTAAATTCACCATTTAAGTTTATGAAAATGAGGAAGCATATATTTTGGAGGCTAGGTTTTTACTGTCAGGGTTTTCCCAGGATAAATCTTTGAGTCACTCTATTTTGTGGTTTGATTTATTATATCTTGTGAATGTTGCATTTATGTTCAAATGTAAATGATTTATGATGTAATGTTTATTTCCATGCACTATAAATGAAAATAATGATAGAATGTATACTAATTTTTTAGTAGGATAATAATGTATGGATATTAGAAATGTATGCTTATTTCTTAATATGATAATGCGATTATGTCATTTATTTTTGGAATATGATGAGTAATGTTGAATGATATAGTTTAGTAGAGTTGTTCAAATATTAATCTCATGTGAAGGATGTATGCTTACTTAATGTGATAATGAATCAATGGGATTTGTCAAATTTTCTATAATATTACGGAATAACTATTTATGAATGATACACCTTTCCATATACATCATTGGTTATGTTCATATCGAAATCCAAGAATTATCATAGAAGCTAACTCTTAAGGGGACAATGGGATTTATGTTATTCTAAACATTAATCATTTATTCTTGAATGGAACATAAACCTTGTTAAGTAAGAAATGTATATAATGATGTCATATAAGAGCCTTATGGATTAAATCCACCTCATAAGCACTCAAGATGGTTTAATTATGGAATGGAACTCTCAACAAGGCAAAATGATCCTTAACTACAAACCAAGATAGACCCTACATTTTAAGTTAAGAATTGGGTGTACATAATGAAGGGAACACCCTTATGGGACAAGAGAAGTCCTTGCTTGTAATAAACTGAATATGAACAAGTAAAGAGGGTTGCCTAAATGGATTCTATACCAATAAACTCGAAGAGGCTTAAAGATATGTAATCATATTTCATGGATTTGTATCATGATAGTGATACGATTGTCTTGGAACTCCCTTTTAAATAGGATGGATCGAAGCTAAGATTTAAGAATAACCATTGTTGTGGTTATTTCATCTATGATGGTTTACTATGGGTGTGGTTCTCCATCTTCGAGGCATTCACCTAGTCTGGGTGGACCATTTGGTGATTTCTTCTTTTTATGAGGATGAAACCCAACGCTTGGCCAATGTACTCATACCAAGTGGGGTATGAGAGTTTCATAGAAGCTGATCACTTATACTTGAAGAGACTCTGATCAAGTCTCTATAGCTCTTGAAGCTACTTGTCTTGAAAGTTATAATTCACATGGAATATGTCTGATTCGGTCTTTTGCCATATGAGGAGGAATATTTATATATATAAAAAAATTGTGGATAATAAGGGTAACAATTTAGGGTTGTTACAAGCACCTACATTTTTGAGGCCAAAGGGCATCACCTTGTAACAAAAAGTTCCCCAAGGTGTAGTGAATGTTGTTTTGTGTTGGTCATCAAGGATTTATTCAAATTTGGTTGTATCCTAAAAAATCATCCATTAAAGAAAGTATTTCATGGCCAGCGTAGGTGTCAACAAGAGTATCGATGTTTGGAAGAGGAAAATCATCCTTAGGACATGCTTTGTTAAGATCTCAAAAATTAGTGCAAACGCATATCCCTCATTAGGCTTGCGAATAGGTACCATGTTTGAGAGCCACTCAGGATAGTCAATGGGGACAATGAAACCCACATCTAATAGCTTTTGAAGCTCTTCTTTGACCAAGAGGGCAATGGTAGGATGCATCCTTCTAAGTTTTTGTTTGATCGGCTTAGCATCAGAGTTTAAGGTGAGATTGTGGACAACCAAATTAGGGTCAAGACCGGGCATGTCCTTGTAGGACCATGCAAAAATGCCCTTCTTCTTCTTGAGGAGAGCAATTAATTGCTCTTGTTCATCTGTGGATAAAATTTTGCCAAGTTTGACAATTTGGGGATTGTCTGCGTCTGAACTAAGGTTCACATCGATAGTATCTTCAATAGACATGTGAGAACCTTCCTCAAGTTGATGGGGCATTGGGATCAGATGAATGTCATCTATGATGTCATCAAACTCTTCTGACTCAACCTCATCTATGTCTACCTAGAAAACCTCAGGATCTGAAGGTGAAGGTGAAGGTGAAGGTGGGGGTGATGGAGGAATGTAGTTGGTTGAAGCCCTTAACAATTCCTTAGATAGGACAAACTCAAAAAAGGATGGTGGTGAGGAAATCCGGTCCATATCAATAAGGCTCATGTCAATAGGAATTGGCTTTGCCAAATCGTATGGATTATAGAGTGGGGTGAATAAGTCAACAAGATTCATGTTGACTTAAGGGGAAAAATGGATGGTTGGCAAAGGTGAATGGATGGGTGGATCCTATTTGGTAGAACCAATGTTAGAACTCTATTAAACCTGAATAGTAGCAAGCAATACAAATAAATGCAATGTACATGCAAACTAATTTTGTTTTTGTTTTTGTTTTGTTTTTTTTTAATTTTTGAATTTGGTATGTACATATGTTACAAGCAAAATGGTCGGTGATGTGGATTAATGGAATGGAGGTGGTGGTTCACCAGTTGGGTCGGCTCGCTCTTGTGGAAGAAGCAAGTGAATGATGGGTTGATGGATGGGGAACATTCTGAGGTAAAACTCATCTTGTTCAGTGTGTGGGATGATGGGGTTTGACTCCTCTTCAGATTCATCAGAAGCTATCGACATAAGGTCAAATTCTTCATAGATTTCATCTTCGGAGTCATCGATGTGATGGATATCTTCTCCTAAATTTAAATTTAAGCTTTGGAAAGCTTGTTCAAGAGAAGAAGTGGATGATAGCCTAAAACCGAATGATCATGCATTTCTTGATATGAAACATCGATAATTTTGTGCATTCCCTGTTCATGTCATCCTAGGCCATGTCCTTGCCAATTAACAATGTGAAAATATTAGGATGGAAAACCTGACATATGTTGTATATTGGTAGGTGTTGGTGGTTTGGGTTCATCTGGGGTAACTAGATTGGATGATGAATCAAGCCCCCCATATACAAAATTAATGCTATTAGGCATTGAACCCATGTTATATACCACTCCTATAGATAAGGGTGGGTCACGTGGGTGACCGTAATCCTTAGCAATTTGAATGTTGAGCGGTGTAACTGTGATGTCTTGGACCACATATTCACCAATACCAGGATTAGTGAGGTGGACCTCGACTTGGGATGATGTGGATGGATTGGATGTAGATGTGGATGACTCATGGTTGGTTGATGGTATCTCACAATCCATCATTTTGACTTGTGAGACATTGGCTGATGGGGATGGAGATGGATTTGGTTGGGTGGATAATGATGATTTGGAAGGAATAATTATGGAAGGTGATGATGTTGATGATGTGGCTAATGTAGATTGAGTTTGACCACATGTGCATGTAGTCAATGGTGATGAATATGGGGGTATGGAAGTGGATGCTTGATGTGAAGTGGTGATGGGAAGCTCCTCCAGAATAGGGGCTTTAGATGAAGATATGGATGGGGTGGTTGATGAGGTGGTTGATGAAGTGAGGAATAGATGAGTGGAAGGTAACATGGACTCATAGGGGTTTGAGATAAAATTGTAATACTTGAATGGTTCAACATCCATCGGTATGCAATGTACTTGTCCCTCATGTACGTATTTCAAGCATTGATGTAGTATAGAAGGGACACATCTCATTTCTCTCATCCAAGGTCATCCAAGGAGTACATTATATGCCATGGACCCTTCCAAGATGTGGAACATGGTATGCAATATTTTGACCCCCACTTCAATGGGTAAAATAATAGTGCCAATTGTAGAGCAGAGAGCATCGTTAAATGCTTTCAAGGTGAAAGTGGATTTGGTAATGTGATCTGGTGGAAGCTTGAGATGTTGAAGGGTGGATGTGGTGATGATGTTGATGGAGGAGCCGATGTCAATTAAAACTCTTTTGAATGGCTTCCTATCAATTTGAGCCATAATATGTAATGGAGGATCCATCGATTTTGATGATATTGGTTTTATCTCAAAATCATAGAAAGAGATGGAAGGTTCCATACATGTTTGGATGCTCCCCACAAAATTGCTAAAGGCATTAGGATCTTGGGATTGAAGTTCAATGGACTTTAGAATATCCATTAATGCCTCGTGATGTGGAGGAGATTGTTGAATGAGCTCGTATATAGATAGTTTTGTTGAAGCCATTTTTAGGCTTGTGGTTAACCGGCTACTCAAGGAGATGATTGGCCTTGGGGGGCGATTGATGGGATGAATGGGTGGATTTGGATGGCTTAGAATATGGATTGGTGGTGAAGGATTGGTGGAAATTTGGATTGGTGGTGATGATGTGGCAGGTTGAGACACACTTGCCTGTGGTGCTATGGGTTGTTGTTGTGCATTTTGTTGATTTGTGCATTGTTGTTGACCTCGGGTTACTACATGAATAGCACCCACAAAACCTTGGTACTGTTGCACATGATTGACTTGATTTGGGGGAGTCTTGGTGTTAGACCCTCCTATTGTTGGTTGCACTTCCTCATGATGAGGAAGTGGTGTTTGAAAGATACCAAGGTTTTGGTTTTGTTGAGCTAAGGGGTTATCAAGCTTGATGGCCCCCAATTCAATGAGATCTTGCACTCTATCTTTAAATACATGGTAGCTGTTAATATCATGTCCATTTTGCCTATGATAAGGGTAAAATAAATGCTCCTAGTAATGTTTACCATGTTTAGTGGGATCATCTGGTTTAACCTCAGGCAAAGCAAGTTGGTTAGTGTCATATAACCTGCAAAATATGGAAGCATAAGATTCGGCTAATGGGGTGTACTGACGAGGTTGTCAAATAGATTATCGATGTGGTCAATTTTCCATAGCTGGCACCATGTTTTGACTTGATTGAGTTGTTGAGGGAACCACATGATATTCAATTTGTCATGGTTGTTGTTGCACAGTTTGTTGTTGAGCCATTACCGATTGGCTCATCACCACTTGATTAACTTGGTTAGCTTGGTTGGCCAGATTGGCCTGGTTTGATTTTGACTGGCCAGAATAGTTACTTTTATATTGGCCCTTACTTTACCATTCTTTATTTTTAGGCTTAAGTACACCTTCTTGGATTTTTATTTCCTCAATGATGCTAGCCTGGGCAAGAGCTTCCTCAAATGATCGATATTGTTGCAATTGTAACAACCAAGAGATGGGTTTTAAGCAACTCTTAGTGAATAATCTAGTAAGCTCTTCTATTGGTAGGGCAAATGGCAGTTTGGTAATAATGGCCCTCCAACGGTTGCCAAAGTCATAGACAGACTCATCATCATATTGTTTTAGACCATATATATCGGATAATGAGACTTTATTTCTAACATTAAGGGAAAATATTTCAAGAAATTGGTCAACCAATTGCTCAAAAGTATAAATACTATGGTGAGGCAAATGGTTATACCACTCTACAACATCTCCCCCAATGTCTGAGGAAATATTCGAAGCATTAGAGCATCATTGTTTTGGATTTTGAAGCATGAATGGATGAATGTGCTCACATGTTCTTTAGGGTCCTTAGTCCCTTTAAATTTATCAAACTTTGGTACTATGAAGTCTATTGGATATGGTGGTGATGGTACCGAAGGATGAATTGGTTGATTGATCAGTTGACGTAAAGTGGGCTTCTGGTTCATCAAACCAGGAGTGTGTTGCATCAGACTATCAATCTGTTGTTGCATAGTTTGGATCCTAGGGTCTTCCCCTGGAAT
Source organism: Wollemia nobilis (assembly GCA_028583015.1). Taxonomy (NCBI): domain Eukaryota; kingdom Viridiplantae; phylum Streptophyta; class Pinopsida; order Araucariales; family Araucariaceae; genus Wollemia; species Wollemia nobilis. The sequence goes on along the minus strand of JAQPPZ010000755.1, from coordinate 2,395,523 downwards.
GCGAAAACCCTGAATCACTTGATGATTCTGTGAAGGTGGGGTGGAAAGATGTTGAGGTGTAATAATATTATGATGATGTGGTGAAGTGGATTGAAATTGATGATAATGAGGTTGGTGAAGAAATGATGGTGAATGTTGAAATGGAGATGATGTATGAGGACTGTGATTGTAATGATTATTGATGGGAATGGTATGGGTATGGGTTGATGGTGGTGTGGGGATGGAAACCACAGAATATTGTGGTACCCATGATGGACTCTGGGTGATAAAGGTGGGTTGAGTGGAAATAGGTTGAGGCTTAGGATTGACCACCTGAACTTGTTGTTGAGCATTCTGTCACTTCTTAAGCAATTTGTTAAGGTGTTCCCATGCTTCATGTATTTCCATATCTAAAGTGGAAGGCATGGATGTAGATGGAACTGATGAGGTGGGTGGATGACAAGTTGCAATAGGAATTACAACTGTATTGGTGACATTGGATGAGGTGGATGTTGGCATCTGTGAAGCAACATTGACATGTGCTTCATACAAAGGATTGCTATAGGTAGTGGTGTAAGATGATGGGATGGATGTGCTTGGAGCACATGATGATTGGGGTATGGACCAATGTTGGGAAGGTGCAGTTGATGCCTCAAAAAGAGGATTGTTATACACCTGGGTAAGGCTTGAAGGTTGGGAGGAGATAAGTTCCTACTGGAAAGAAGGATCATGCCTAGGTGAGTTATGGACTGATTCTAAGACATAGTTAGCAGATCTCTAAAGAGCTTCTACTTGGGCCATGTCTATATGGGTGATGTGGTGACCAATGGTAGGTGAAGATGATTCTATTTATGGAATGGCCATGTGGAATGACTGTGTGGATGACACAGTGTGTGAGGGACCCACAGACAAATCTGAATGACTTACCTGTATCACACTAGTGGGATTGACCACAGAAGTGGTAGGGAGGGATGATGAATTATCCATGGATGCAATGTGTTGTGGGATGAAAATTTGATTCAGTGCTTCTTTATTTTTCTGATTTCTAGTTAAGACCATAAGCTAAATGAATCAAATATATGCAATGTGCAATACAGTAATGTAAATAAAAACTTCACAAAAATCAAGTAAAACAACTCAATTCTAAGTTTTTGCAACAAATGTGTCTTACCTTCTATTTTTTTTATCTCATATTTAATGTTTTTTCTTTTTTTTTTGTGTGTTTTGATGTACTAATCTGAATTATGATGGGTGAAATCTATGGCTTGGATGGGCAATGAGATTCTTCTTGGTGATGAAGTCTAGAAAGTTTGCTCAAGGGTATCCTAAGGTGGCTAAGGGCAGATATTGGTGGATGGAGATGAAGCCCACCATCACCAAATCTCAAGCAATGGTTGGTGATGAAATCCAACACATTACTGTTTAATGTGATACGTGTTGTGTGTGATTCCTTTTAAAATTTCTAGTTTTTTATGGTGTACATACAATGTCAAAAATAACTAATTTTCCAAGTCTAAATCAGAAGCCAACAACAAAAATATCAATTTCTTCAAAATATGTAGAGTACACCGCTTAAGACCCTCTCTAAACAGAGGAGGGTTCGTCTACTCTTCCACCTTGAATCACCAAATGTGGGAATACTTTTGATATCCTGATATTGTTCCTACTTAGACTAGTAAAAAGAGAGATTTCTAACCCTATAATGCAAACTATTTCATGCAATTTATCAATTCATATGAAAACAGAATGCAGGATTTTGAGTACAATACACCAGAAAGCAATGAAATTTTAATCTAAAATGTGAATGTGTAGATGAATATGGATGCAAAATTATTCTAAATGCCTAAGATGCAGATTAAATATGTTTGTTTTTAACAGACACTTAATGATGTTATTTTTAGCATTTTATCTATAAAAATGTAAAAAATAAAAATAGAGGGGTTAGGGTTTTGAAGTAGGCTTATAGATAAGCCTATGTATTCTTCTTCCCTCTCTGTAAAATACCTCTAGGCGCTTCTAAAATGCACCAGGGTACCTTTTGAACTCTAGAGGGCACCCCTTGAGTGTCGTAGGGCATCTACGTAACTTCTGCAACTCTTTACAACTCTCCGAAAGTTCTATGAAATTCGCGTGATCCATTTTTTGAAAACCTACAAAATGAAAAATAAAAAACCACAAGTCAGTCTGACAAGATAATTTAAAATTTAGAACCCTTTGTGGGTCCCACCATGATCACCATTTGTGAATGCAAAAATGAAACACCAATGCAATATATAAAAGTAAAAAAAGCACTAGTAAATGACATAAAATTGCACAAAATAGATATTATTTTATTGAATGGGGTAGATCTCCTGATTGTACAAATAATGTACCCCAATGTGGGGTCTTTACAATGCCCTTGATACAATTGTTACAATGTTAGAGTTTCTGAGGCCCTAATCTAATGAATGGTGGTGTCTTTAGGTTCATATTTGATCCCAACAGAGTGTGGATGGGCTTTGGATATCCTTGATAGGGCCACTCGAGCTTCAATAGCTTCCAATGAATATGATTCTTACACCTGCACACAATAGACACCAAATAAGTGATTAATAATATCTGTGAGGGCTCCACTATGTGAGACCCTCAAAAATAAATCACTAACCCTAATGTTGCATAAAATATTGAAAATAATATAAGAATAAAATAAATTGCAAACAAATTTTACCTTGTCTTCGTTGACTTACCATTTTTGTCTTCATTGTTGTTGTAGAGGATAGTTATGCAGATGTGCCCTAGCGATGCACTTGAGGGTCGTAGGGCTGCAAAACTAGGATGGGAAACACCCGCAGGCGCTTGGTGCTAATCAAAAATGTCCAAAGGCACCTGGTAGGCTCTGGTGGATGCTCTACAAAAATTTCGATGAGCGCTCGAGAGGCTCCAAGGGGCATTCGATGGCTAAGGGAAAGGTTGTAGAACCAGATCTGGTTCATGAGGTGGACGACGATGGATGCGAAGGATGCGAGAGGGAGCGATGGAGGATGGAAGTGGTGAGGATGCTTGAGAATGCTTAGGACCTCAAGAACTTAGAGGACTTAGGGAATTCAAAAACTTAGGGGTTGAGTCATCAAAATGACTCCTCTTTATAATCTTCCCTTAGGCACGTTAGGGTTTCGACGACACAATTTGTGTGGCCAAGATTAAAACATGATGAAGGGTGGAGATTAAAGCGAGGCAAGTGGCATGGATTAAGGCGGATGGATGGCTAGGATTAAAACATGATGGATGGCTGGGATTAATTCATACATATATACATATATTTATTAAATATATAAATATAATATATAAAATATTATTATTTAAATATATATTAAACAAATATATATAAATAATGGATAATGTGGTGGGAAACTATGGATGGATGACAAGTGGCTAGATTTTGGTGTCTACAATTTATATGTTAAAATATAATGAATGAATCTAAGATGCACAATAACCTATATGTAAGCACCACCGAATGTATAAAAGTCATCAATCAAAATGTTTAACCTTTTCACAAAAGTCATACATTTGAAATTTAACCATATGTAATATGATGAGAATATATATGATGGATGGATAACCAGTAAGAGGCTATGAGGAAACATCAGGGTTTTCATGAGACTCAAACACCATAGTTGACAAGTCCAAAGATGTATATTGACTACAGAAGACTCTGAAAGATACAAGTCTACCTGGAAGACCTGGATATTCAATATTCCTTTGTGTTCATGTGTTGTTCATTATGACACATAAGACTAATCCATTGTTAAACGGGTTTCATTCAACCCATTGCTATAATAAGGATCACATTATGGTCATTATTATCCTAATTATGGATATAGTTGGAATGGATTACTAGGCAATACAAGCCACCAAAAGCTAGCTCATCTGCAAGCTAAAATTGGTATGTACAAAAGGGCTCTAATGTGACAGATATATCGCAAAGTGTAAGACTCCTCCATTGCCAGGCGGGTTTCATTCAACCCATTTTTGTAATGGAGACTACCCCATGGTTTTTAAATAACTGAGAATTCCAAGTACCCCCTTATTTTCTTTTGATTGCTTGGGATACTTGCGCATTTTTTATGGGGAGCAATGGGGTTTATTTATTTTTGATGGATACCTGCTCATTTTTGTGGAGGAGAAAGGGATTTTATTGCTTTGGGTAGGGGGAGCTTGTCCTTTTGTCAATTCTTAGCATTCTAGACCATGCACATAATAGGATGAGCAAGGAAAACCTTTCACTTAAGGAACAATGATTACATTGTAGTGTTATCATTCCTTGTTCAAACTCAAATTTTGAATGTGTGAATTTGTGTTTGGGATTTTGATATATGCAAGGTAATTATCAAAGCAAGACCTTCTCTTATGAAAGTCAATATAGCTTTCTACAAAATATGAAAGGAAAACTAGGAATGGCTGAATGACCAAAAACCTTAGTGAAAATCCTATAGCAACTTATTAATTGTGTTGAAAAACACATTTATTCACAAAGAGGAATGTGGATGGTAGTGGTATGTGGGATGCAAGGGTTTTCCCTATGATATTTTGTAAACTAAAATGTGTGCATAAAATAGTCAGTGATTGTCTAAACATCATTGCTAATATTTATCTGGTTTCTACCCTATCTTATGAGGACCCCTTAATAAGCAAAAGCCCATAAAGAAAATTGCAATTGCTGATGATGGATAAGGTTTATTAATAAATATGGTAACTATAGAGGTGTGGTGCTAGATCCTAGCATGTAAGAACCAAACTAGCACTAATGCTAATGCAAATGAAAGAATATGCCTAATGCAAGTTAATAAATGCAACTACATGAAATGCATGATGTTTTGTAATGCAAGTGAAAATGCAATATTTTTATGTTTTTGCGATCTTCAATTTTTTTTGTGGTTTTTGTGGTTTTTTTGATGCATTATGTATTATGCATAAAATATCCATAGGTGAAGGACGTTAAGAGATTTAGGCTTGTTAACATCTTCAAGAGAAGCTATACGGTAAGTCACTGGTCCTATTTTTTGTGTGATGATAAAAGGGCCTAACTAGTTTGCTATGAATTTATCATGCAAGTGAGGCAACAAGTTGGAGTTCTACTAATTTTATTTGAGCACAAGGTCTCCAACTATAAAGTTCCTCAGGTGGAATTTCATATCGTAAGCTCACTTTATCTTGATAAATGCGAAGATGCTCGAGAGCGTTAACACGACGTTCATCAAGAAGAGTCAATTGGTCAAGGTGAGCTTGTCACACAATATCATCATTGATGAATTCTTGAAGTGATATGTGCAATGAAGAAATTTCCAATTATAAGGGTATAATGGCCTCAATGCCATAGACTAGAAAAAATGGGATTGACCCAATGGGTGTTTGAATGCTAGTTCGATAAGCCCATGATGCTAGAGGTAGTTCAAGATGTCAATCTTTATAATTTTCCTTGATAATTTTCTTAAGGATGGTGACTACAGTCTTGTTTGATGCCTCTACTTGCCCATTAGCTTGCGAATAATAGGGCATAGAAAAGTTGTGCTGGATATTATACTTGGAAGTTAAAGCACACTCATCTTTATTTTTAAATGGGGTCCCATTATTAAAGATAATCTTGGATGGAATACCAAAATGACATATGAAATTATGAAGTATGAAATCCACAATGCGAGATCCACTTCCCTCTTTGATCCAATCATTTTCAGGGATATTGACTAGGCCAAACTCTTCTTGTTTGTTGATCCCTTCTTTGCTGCTAATCTGCCAATTGTGGTGAGGACCTAGATACACCAATTTTATCTCATCCTCATATTATTTTGATGCCTCACTAAAGGAGTCAGAAGGCTCAACAAAAACCATTGTAATGGGAATATGATCTCCTAGTAGATGAAAATAGCTTGGGTTGGCTTAATCATTCTCATTAATCTCATCCTCAAAGCCTATGGTTAGGCATTGGAGGGAGTCTGCAAGGAGTTTGTCCAACATACACATGGAATACCCTAAGCCAAATTTATCTATAGGGAGCTGGTATTGTGGTTGGTAAGGTGTCTAGATACCCTACTCATATCGACCAAGACCATTCCCATACCAATGATAGCGGTAAAAGTATTGTAGGGAAAAATCTAAGTTTGACAGATAATTGACATTCCTTGAAAACGGATCATCATTATCCTCCATCGTAGGAGATAAACTCATAGAATTGTCAATACCTCTATGGAAGAAGTTTGTTTGATTTGGAGGCACCCCAAGGGCACAACTATACCAATGGGTAGTGATGGAAAGTGAGGTCTACCTATATCATGAAAAAAATTTATGAGAGGAGTAAATGTGACATTATGCACTAGATATTCAATGAGTTTAGGATTAGTCAAATGAACCATGACTTATGGTGGGGTGGATGAAGATGATGGAGGTGTGGCTCAAGATGGTTTACCCATAGCAATAGGTGGTTCCTCTTTATACATCGAAGTTGAAATATCCGTTGTAGAAATGATTGAAATGGATTGTGAGATTTTTTTGATTAGCACATTCGATACCTTCTCATTCGGAGGGTATGATGATAAAGAAGGGGTATAAAAAGAAATTTATGGGAATGATAGATATAGAAGAGGTGATGATGATTCAATGGGTGGATTGGTGGATGGGGGTGATGGTTTCAATGGAGGATCTGGATGTTTGATAGGGCCATCAGGCTAGATGTCCAGATGCGTGGATGGTAAGACAAATTCTCATAGATTACTAACCAGATTATAATATTTGAAAGGCTCAAAGTCTGAAGGGACTACATGAACTTGTCCTTCATGGACATATTTAATGCATTGGTGTAGTATAGATGGGATGCACTTCATATCTCTAATCCAAGGTCGACCAAGCAATATGTTATATTGCATCACACCTTCCAAAATGTGGCATAATGTAGGAATCATCTTTAGTCCAACCTAGATAGGAAGGACTATTGTGCCAAATGTAGAGCATAGAGCATCATTAAATGCTCAAAGAGTGAAAGTGGATGCTACAATATGCGATGTTGGAAGACTGAGATGTTCTAGTGCAGTAGTGGTGATTATGTTGATAGAAGAACCTGTGTCAATCAACACTCATTTTTAGGGGATCCGATTTACACAAGCAATGATGTGCAATGGAGGATCGACTTTGTTAGTGGGTACTATTTTGATCTCGTGATCATAGAAAGTTATGATTGGTTATTTACATTTTTTAATGTGCCCCATGAAATTGGTAAAAGTGTTGGGATCTTGGGGCTACAATTCAATAGATTTTAGAATCTCCATCAAAGCTTCTTTGTGTCATGGTGATTGTTGTATCAGCTCATAGATGGAGAGTTTGGCTGATATTATTCATATAATTTGGGTAAGCCTACTTCTAATCATCACCACCGATTGAGGTGGTAAACCTTGGATAGGATTTGATTGTAGCAAGGGTTGTGATGTATAAGGAATATTGGTTGGAGCTACAGGTGGTGCAGCTCGATCAGGATATCTCCTATTCCTTGTCACAATATTGATCATCCCAATGAACCCTTGATTGGGTGGGGCCATGTGGACTTCATTGAACTATCTTATCTGATCTTCCTTAACCTCATGCATAGGTAAGGGATCCTTGAATATGCCCATTTGTTGGTTATCGACAACAAGAGGATTATCAATTTGCAGTTGATTTTTCTCGAGCATATCCTGTACTATGTTCTTAAATGTATAACATGCTTGGATATCATGACCATTTTGTTGATGATAGAGATAGTACATGTCCTCTCTATACCTCTTAGGTTTTGGGTGATTTGGATCCATGGGGTGAATCTTAGGCAAGGTGATAGCCTTTGCCTCACACAATCGATTAAAAAGTGATGCCAAAGATTTAGGTAATGGCATATAGTTGTGAGGTGGGTGGCGTAGTTGATTTTGTACCTGATTTCATTGAGGTTGGTTGTGGTATTGCATAGGAGGGGGTTGAGCCTGATAGTTGGGTTTTTGGGGCATTGTTTGTTTCTTAGGCCTTGGAACACTCAGGACAACTTGATTGATCAAAGGTGGTTTTTGTTGTGTATAATTACCTCTGGGGTTCTTGTTCCATTCCTTCTTGCAAATTTTGATGTCCCCCTCCTGGACCTTGATGTCCTCGATGACCTTGGCCTGTGCCAAAGCCTCCTTGAATGTTTGGTATTGTTGTAGTTGTAAGAAAAGTAAGATTTGCTTTGAACAACTCCTAGTGAACATTTGGGTAAGTTCTGTGATGGGTAAGGTGAAAGGTAATTTTGACATAACCTTTCTCCACTTGTTGCCATATTTTGTGATAGGCTTATTGTCAAATTATCGAAGGTTGGACAAGTCAATCAAGTTTTCTTTCTTCTTTATGCCAAATGAGAAGCGTTCTAGGAATGCGTTTGCAAGTTATTCAAAGCTATAGATGCTATGCCTTGGTAGATGGTTATACCACTCTAAGGCTAGAACAAATAGCGCTATCAAGAAGATCCTAAGTAAAAAGACGTCATCATCTTGGAGTTAGAAATAGAGGTTAATGAAACTAGTTACGTGTTCTTGTGCATTATCATCTCCTTTAAATTTATCTAATTTTGACATTTCAAAATGCTCAAGATATGGAGGACATGGGACCAAAGGATGGAGTGGTTGATTACACAATTGATGTAATGTGGGTTTTTGATAACCCATTCCTTGCTTCTCCAATGATTTGATGCGCTCTATGAGCACCCTGTAAGCTTGAGATGATATTATCTCATCTTCTTGATTGGTCCTCAAGGAGGAGGAGGTGGAAATTTTCTATTGGGACGATGTGGTTGAATATAATCATCAACCATATCCTCACAGAGTGATTCAGGATATCCTTGGTCCTGATACTTTGGCTCTAGATCCTCATAGGCTTCGTATTTTGATCAAATATTTTGCGGTTGACATTGTTGAGACCTATGGTGATGGATGGTAACATGAGGAGGATACTTTTGATTTGGCCTAGGAGGTAGGTCATGGTGTTGCACAATGCACCTTTGATGGGTTTACTTCTTATAGGTACTAGGTGTGAGGACCTCCTCATGTATTGCTTTTTGCAATCATTCCTAGTACAATTGTTGCTAATGCAACCTTTGTTGGTATACCCTTTGTTGGGCTAATTGACTTCATTCTAGGTGTTCTTGATCCATTTGAAACTTATCCAACCATAGCTGGTGTAGTTGCTCTCATTTGTTTGTGTTCTACCTAGGTATTTGATTCACTTGATCAGCTATGTGAGGTCGATGAGCCCTTGTATTAATACAAAGGGACTTGGCTTGCTCTATGGGCCCAATAAGGTTGGCTACCCATTTTCCATGATCGAGGGAAGCCACGTTGACCTGGTGCTCAAGATTGAAGGTGAATTCTACATACTTGGATGGTGCAGAGGCACAATGTGCTTGCATGGAACACTCTCCATAGGGAGAAATAGGATGACCTGGATCTTCCTCTTCCTCATATTCAATATAGACGTGAGAAGATGAGGCTATCCTATTAGGACAATGAGGGTCATACCTATCTAGGTGAGCAAATTTTTGGCTCATCCATGGACGATCAAGCAGAGTGGCTTGGTCGTCTAGGCTAGGTGATGGTATATACTCTTGCTCCTACTCAGATTGGTGGATATATTGAGTCGAGATGTGAATCTATGACACTCCCCTACTAGGCCCCTTAGTGGGTAGGTTATATCTAATAGTAGCATGGGATTGGTTTTGACCAAGAAGCTCATCTTCTTGATCATATTGAGGATCCATAGATGCATCTTGGATAGGGATATCCTAAATATTAGATTCCTTGTAGGTGATGTTAGCATTACGATGGATACTAGGATACCATCTAGGAATGACCATGTCCTCGGGACTGAATTAGAGATGTTCTATGCCTCCTTGCAAATTTTCAACAACACTAGCTCATGAATGAGCTCGACTGCGCGTTGTTACCATGATGTTGATTAAGCAAACAATAAAGAAATAAACAAGCAGATAATGTGATTATCTCATTTAAGTTTTGATTGTGAATTCCTATAACTATTTGAGTGTATTTTGATGTATACCTTATTCCTTATGAATACTAGAGGTGAAAATTACTTGCCTAATACCTGAGATAAAGTCTCATAGGCTTTCGCTTCACTCTTGGATGAGCTTGGACAAAAATGACAACTATGTTCCACTTATTATTAAGCCCCATGGTAAAAGGGCATTACTAACCTTCCCACTCTAGGCGCACCCAAGAGTAGGGGAATTTTTGGTGGTGAAATCTAGAAAGCCACTCACTTTGGCCACTAGGGTTTCTATGGTGCGAGCCAACGGATGGAGATGAAGCCCACTGTCATTGGTCTCGATTAATGGTTGGTGATGAAATCCAACTCGTTAATGTTAAAGTGAAACATGGTGTGTGGGGTTCCTTTTATTATGCAAAAGTAAATAAATCATGAAGCACATGATGATTTTCACTAATGCAAAAATTAACATTTGATTTTTAGAAATCCTAAAAAAAATTAATCAGAACCTCTAAAATGCAGAACCCTACAATGAGACCAACCTTTGAACAAGCAACAACAAGAAAACCACAACAGTATTCAAATAGAGGTCATCTTGCATAGGGATGACTATAGATAGAGGTCATCTGACACAGAAATAACCAGAAACATGAGCCATCTAGGATAGAAATGACCATAGACAAAGGCCGTCTAACCTAGGGATGGTCACAAACAGAGAGTTTTAAAAACTCAAAATCTTCTGAAATTCCTTCACTTAAACATGAAAATTTTACTTTTCTTTATTGAGAACAGAAAGAGAAATATAAAATGACTTACTATGATAACCTACGTCTGATGTAGATATTATTTTCTAGTGTTTCTACTTTCTGATATGAGCTCATATTTATAAGAGAAGGTTGCACCTGCTGGCTATCTCTGTATGGGACAATCAATCCTACAACTCACAGACACAAAAAACAAATAATAATTAGAAAATATGAATGTAAGATGTGGACTAAGTCCCATCATGATCACCACTAAAAATGCTAAAAAATATCATACATCCATGAAATGAAATACAAGATCGAAATGTAGCAAATCAAGATGCAACCATAAAGATAAAGAACAAAATAAAAGAAAATGATGGACGATGCCCTTTTTATTAATAATATCTTGTTATTTTCCAATAAGGTTACAAATAAGATCCCCTTTGAGGGATTGCTACCAATATTGATACAATGGATTACAAATGAAACAATTTGGATGTACTACGCAGAATCTTTTTGCATCCACAAACTAATTTGGGATAGGTTTTTGGGACTGTTGCAATGGATGATGATATGTGAATCTTTATGCTATTGCTTCCTCGTAGATACCTGTGATCTGCACACAAGAAGATTAAAGAACATTAAAAGTATATGTAGAGCCTTTCAAGATAAGGCCCGTATTGATAGCAAGGAAAATGACAAAGAAATTGAAATAAGATAAATGCATGCATGAAAGTGAAATCTATCTATGCTAAACAATAACTAGAAATGCTACTAAAACTTAACAAAAGGAAGAAAAATAAGAAATAAATCTCTACCCGGGAGGTTGTCTCTATGTAGTACGGTTGTATATGTGGATTGTCTTTAAGAGAGACAATCGCTAATCTACGAGTGATTCTCTTGTGGTCGATGCAAGGCGATGTCAGGTTCGATCTGTGGATTGGTCGACAAATTGGTGCATTCATGGGGAACGACTTAGGGGTGGAATTCAATGCTAAAACAAGGATGTTAGATTGCACAAAGAGCATGGATGCGATATTCAACCTTCAAAATGATCCATTGGCATGCTTTCTATGGAGAAAAGAATGCAAAAAGGGTTGGAAGCTTCGTGGTTGAAATTTGGTAGCACTTCGTTGCTTGAAAATTGAAACTCTCCTTGATAAATGTATGAAGGTTGGGTGCCATTATATAGAATTCCAAAAGGGAGTCCAATATTGCATGGGAAGCCAAGAAGCGGTTAGATCCAAGAAAGGTAACTGCCCATTCTTGAATCTTCCCCGCAACTAACTATGTATGCCATTATGCTTAGTTGGCTCGTGTAACCACTTTAACCATGGTGTGGGATTTTGGGTCTTTTCTTGAATTTGCTTTTGGCACGACTATCTCAGGGTGAGATGGCCTTTATTGGAGGTCATCTCATGGTAAGATGATCTTTGGAGGCCATCCTTTGGTGGGATGGTCCTAGATGCAAAGGGAAATTCCTCCCTGTTTGAGTGGTGAAAACCACTATTGAGCCCTAGGGCTGCCCAAGGTGGGTCATATGGCCTTAAAGGAGTCCATATAGGTAGTCTCCTCAACATGACATGTTTTAGGTGTCTACATATATGAAGTTGTTTTCTAGCTTTCTATTCCACAGTCCTTGCAAAATACTCAAATTTATTAGAGCAATACTCACCACCATTGTCATTTTTCAAAACCTTTATCTTTTTCTCTATTTTATTTTCTACAAAAGCCTTAAACTCTTTAAATTTAGTGAAAATATTAGATTTGTTTCATAAAAAATATACCCAAGTATTTCTTGAAAACTCATCTATAAATGTAACAAAATAGATAGATTTGCCTAATGATGGTGCTTTTGCAGGTCCAAGCACATCACTGTGAACTAGATGCAAAATTTGTGAAGATCTTGTAGGACTACTAGGAAACTTGACTTAGGTTTACTTTCAAAAAACACAATACTCACAAAAATAAAAATTTAATGGGCAATCAAAAATTCCTTTAGCCATACCTTTCATTTTTAATGTTCGAAGGTCTTTCTCACCAATATACCCCATGCATTGATGCCATAATATTATCTTTGCCACATGAATACTTGAAGCCGCTTCTATTGTATTAGTCTTCTCTGCAATTGAAGAGTTATTACGATCAATACTTATAGTGCTAGCCTCAAGTCTAAATAGAGTAATTATACAAATTCCCCTTGCCAACATCAATATTCCATGAACCATCTTGCAGGTATCCTTATTGGATACCACAGTCACACCCACATCATTCATCTAACTCACGTATATCAAATTACTTGCCAAATCCATAATATGCAACACACCAAGAAGGGTTTTAATTATTCCATCTATTAACCACAACTTGACTCTTCCTTGACCTATTATTTTATATGTCGAATTGCCTCCCAAAAAGACTTCACCTTCATTTATATTTTCATATTCATAGAACCCCTCCCTATAAGGATGTTAGCTTTTGATAATGTATGATATAGGATATAACAATCACAAGATGTAAAATATGCAGAAAAATAAGATAATAGAATTTTGTAATAAGACTGAAATATGCTATTAATAGAAAGTTGCAAAAATATTACAATGCAAAGTAATGGAGGATATGAACACTCCAAAACTCTAATGGATACTACTCACTACACTATAGTGAGTAGCACTTTTGCTTTACTTACACACACTATTCTATTCACTATGGGGCCTATATATAAGAAGATAGGTTACTTGGCCCTTACTCTTCTTAACTACCTTTCCTATGACTTATGTACAAGTGGACTTCTTGTACATTTACATCATTGCACATTGACACTTGTGTATTTACATCATTGCACATTAACACTTGTGCATTTATTACTTCTTCCTCAAGTAACCTAAGATAAACTTCTAATCTAACAATGTACCCAAGGTGGTACATTGACATGTACCTAAATAATATAATATACTCTAACACCCCCTTGTATTACATTATTTGGGTATTAAAGACTTTAGTCTTCAATATGGATCTTCCTCTTGGAGTTTGTATTCTCCTCCTCTATTTTCTATAACCTGTTCAAGCAAGTAGTTAGTATCTTCATAAAACGCTATCCTTACTAAAAGAGCTTTGACTTCATGATTGTTTGCAGGATCTTCGAGTTCTTCAAAATTTTCAATCCTTTGAGCCATATATCCTTTCTGATTTCCTTCACAATATTCTAATTGTGGATAACTATTTTATCGTTGAAACTGGTGCTGACATGAATTATTTTGATATTGCCTTCGTTGAAATACCCTATGTGGTTGGATTCCATTGTTCATCTGGTTTTCTTGATTATGGTTTATCGAATTGAATCTACAATAATAAGTGCTATGACCTTTTCTCCTGCATATATGATAATATCTGTAATTCCCTTATAATTGTCCTTTTAAATATGAGGCTATGTTTCCCTATGGAGTATCCTTTGAAACCAATCCAGTGTTAGTCATTTCATATTTCACTGTGCTTTCTATATCATATTCTTGAATAATGTTGATTAGCTCATCAAATGATGTATCTTTACTTAGAACCTGTAGAGATGTAACAAGACACTTGTAGCTATCTGGAATTGCTCTCATGGTTACTTGAACAAGAAATTTATCTTCAACCTTTTCTCCTAAGGTTAATAATTTTCTTTTGATGTCTGTTACTTTCCTTAGGAATAGTTATATATTTTCTCCACTATTTATTTTTTAGGGAATGTAATTGATTTTGGAGATTTAAGATAGTAGATTTATTTTCCCCTTCAAAAAATTTCTCTAATTTTCTAAGCTTCTATAGATAATTCTGTTGAACTAATGTAAGCTTGTATTTCATCTGTGATGGCAAAAGTTATTATATTTAATGCCTTATCATCATTTTCTTCGAATCTCTAAATATTTATATCACCTTTAGTTGGTTTAGTTTTTGTTCCTTTGACAAATTTCCAAAGTTTTTTAAATATCAAAATAGCCCTTACTTTGTTTTTCCATGAGAAGTAATTTGGACCCTTAAGTAGTTGAGATTTTGTAAGGATGAATTTGTTTGTAGTCATGGTGATATTTGTAGGCTTCCTTATAACTCCCAAGTAATTTTAGAATATGCTATAGACTTTGATAATAAGCTTAGCAATAATTAGTTCACCTTTTGAGTTGATCTTGTATTGTTTTGAGAATAATAATCAACCTTCAATTTTACCTTATCTCTCCTAATGAAGTATGCTCTAATGAAGTTCTTATAGTTGGATTTATTTTTGTTTCCTTATTTTTTTTTTGTGGAAAACATCCCAGAAGGGATGCCACTTTCGGGTAAGACCCAAGGAGGCAGGGGTATCCATTCCACCAAAATCGCCCAGGGCTCGAACCTGGCCTACCACCTTTGACATACTCAAGGAGCAAACAAACACACAATAAGATTAAAAATAAATAAATAAATAAAAATAAAAATAATAAAATAAAATAAAAAACATGCTCCTTGAGTGTGTCAAAAAGATAAAGCACAACCAAACACACACACAATAAGATAAAAAACCACAACATGAACCACATAGAAAAAACACAAGAACAACATAACAAAACACAAACATGACAAAAACAATATAACACTACAAAGACATAACCAACAAAAACATGAAAAATAAAAACAACCAAAACCTAAAAAATAAAAAATAAAAATAAAAAACAACCAACAATAGACAATAAACAAAAACATAAAACACAAACATACATAAACACAATAACAAGAACAACAAAAACACAAGAACAATAACAAAAAAAAAAAAAAAAAAAACAAAAACAACAAAAACACAAGAACAAAAAAAACAACACAAAGAACACAAAAACAAAACAAAACAAAAAAACACACACCTCAAAAAACTAAACAAAAAAAAAAAAAAAAAATGAACATAACAATGACCTTTCTAGACCAAAAGACTTTTAAGGCAAGAATCAACAGAGGAAACAAAAGAAAGAATAGTTTGAGCTAGGGAACTAAAATACCCTGACCGAACCAAAGAGAAGCAAAAATAAAGCAAGAAGAAACTAGGTACCTTCAGAACTGGAGCCATCCAAAGAAATGATAGAAAGAAGAGCTTCCCTTATTTGCGAAGCCCACCATCTAGGAGGGTGGCCATAACAAGTAAGATCACCTTTGTCCAAAGCCCAATTAGCTAAAGCATCAACACTCTTGTTTTGATCTCTGACCACATGATTGTAATCAACTTTCAAAAATCCCATCTGGATTAATTGAATCTTCTCAATAATTCTTTTTATTCTCCAATCAACCTTATGATTCTTAGAGGAGTCTTCAAAATATTAATCATGAGTTGAGAGTCAGACTCAACTAACACCTTTTCCCATCCAACCTTAGTAGCCTCTTGAAGGCCTCTGAGGATACCATACCCCTCAGCAAGGTTATTGGAAAGAATACCCAAATTCTCAGCAAAAGTAAAAACCAGGGAGCCATCTGAAAGTCTACCAATTCCTCCTGCACTAGCTTTTCCAGGGTTCCCTCTAGAGGCTCCATCAGTATTGACTTTTCCAAAATCCTTAGGAGGAGGTTGCCAATTTCTTGTCCTATCCATCTTACAAATACTCACATTCCCTTTAAGTTGGTTGCCCTTAGAAGATTTAATCTTCAATATTTGCATCACTTGATCCCATATTTGGTGGGAGTTTTGGGGGTGATTAAGGAGTTGATGGACTGATTCAACTAAGTTGGCTATGGTCTTTTGCCAAATATAGTGAATATCCTTCCTATCTTGATTAAAAATTTGGTTGTTCCTTTCATTCCAGATATTCCAAAGAAGAATGGTAGAACCCATCCAAACTAACTGCCTAATAAAGTGATCAACACCCTCTTGTTTAGGCCAATCCCTCCAAAGTTGTTCAAAAGTAAAAAAATTGGACCATTGTAAGCCAAGTAAAGTGGCCATTCTCCTCCATAGCTCAGAGGCTAAAGTACACTCAATAAAAATATGGTTGAGAGTTTCTACATTCTCTCCACACATTTCACATCTAAAAGGGCCATGAAAACCACGCTTCATAAGTTGCTCACCAGTAAGCACCCTACGATGCAATAAAAGCCAAGTAAAGAACCTCACCTTAGGCCAGAGCTTTTGAGCCCACAACTGAGAAAATATGTCAGAAGATTGGTTGGGATTATTATGGCATAAGGTCAAATAACCTTGAGCAACTGAATACTCACCCTTAGTAGTGTTGTTCCATCCAAAACAATCTTTTTCATGGGACCAAGAGAGAGATCTCATATGAAGGATGCCTTGGATATCTTGTCTTTGCCTTTCTGGGATTTGAATAGGCCAGTCCTCAATAGGGATCCAATATCTACCAACCTTTGAATTACCAGTATGGTATCGATAGTAATTAGCCACCTTTATCCAGTTAGCTCGGTGAAGCTCCTCCATCCAAGGCCTCCAATCGAGAAACTGAGTTATCAAAGGCTTGTGACCATCCCAAGAATCTATCCAAAAATTTACTTGTTGACCATTATGAATGATCCAAAATAAATTTTTCTTTATCAAATCCTCACCAGTCTTAAGAACTGCTAAAATGGGAGAACCTTTGGTAGGAAGTTGATAGCGAACAAGGTCTTCAGGACTTTTGTTCTCAGCATATTTAGCACGAAGATTATTGGCCCAAAGAGCATTGGGGTTATGCAACATCCTCCAATATAATTTAGCAGCTAAAGCTTTGTTGTTATTAATAGAAGATCGGAATCCTAACCCCCTTCATTCTTAGGAAGACATAAAGTGTCCCATTTCACCAAGGCCCATTTTCTTTTCTCCTTAGTACCACTCTAGAGGAATCGATGACTGATTTGATCCAGTTCTCGAAGAACAACCTTTGGGATATTCAACATGGAAGAAACATAAATAGGAATAGCTTGAAGGACTGATTTTACCAAGGTGATTCTACCCCTAGAAGAAAGCCACATGTTGGTCCACTTTCCAATTTTCTTCTTGACTTTGTCCAACAACCAATTCCAATATTTTTTTTGCCTTTGAATATTGATGGGAATACCTAAATAAGTGATCGGAAGGGAGGTCTTCTTATATCTTAATTTATCCAAGACCATGGATTCCTGTCTGGAAGAGCAGTGAAAGAAAATAACTTTAGATTTGTCTTCATTGATCAACTGCCTAGTAGCCTTAGAAAAATAGCTAATGATTTGCTTAATATTAGAAGCTTCCTTAACTGTAGCTTTACCTAAAAGAGTAGAGTCATCAACAAATTGAATATGAGAGATAGGTCTAGCTCCATGAGCAATGGTAACTCCCTCAAGGGTTTTGTTTTCCCTCTTTTTGGTTATAGTCCTACCCAAGCATTCAACAAGAATGATGAATAAATAAGGGGATAGCGGGTCACCTTGCCTAATACCTCTAGAAGCTGGGAATGATTGAGAAGGCCTGCCATTGATAAGAACTAAGTAGGAAACTGAAGAGATACATCCCATAATCCAATCCATCCAATCCTTAGAGAAACCAAATTGCCTCAAAACTTTGATAAGGAAGTGCCAATCCACTCTGTCATAAGCTTTGGATAAGTCTAACCGAATGAACATGGAAGGAGATTTTTGCATATCCATGGAATGGATGGCTTCCTCGAGCAAGAACTATCTCATCTACTATTTGACGCCCTTCCACATAACCCCCTTGTTCAGGGGAAATAATCTTATGCAAAAGAGGCTTCAACCTTTCTGCCATGATCTTAGTAATGATTTTGAGAAGAACATTACATAAAGCAATAGGTCTAAAAGTTGAGATATGATCAACCTCTTGAGCTTTTGGAACAAGAGTAATATAAGTTTTATTGATAACCTTCAAAATTTCTTTGGCTTTCCTGGCTTCTTCCACCACCTCTAATAAATCAGCATGAAGGATATCCCAGAACTCTTGGTAGAACTCAATGGGAAAACCATCAGGACCTGGGGTTTTCCCTTTTTGCATTTTAAAAACTACCTATTGAAGCTCATTGATAGTAACAGGAGCAGTCAAAATAGAGTTCTCCTCAGAAGTGATAAGAGAAGGGATTGCTTGAAGAACATTTTGTTGAGAAGTTGAGTCAAGAGGAGTAGCAGCAAAAATATTGGAAAAGTAATCGACAACAATAGAGTTCATGCCATCCCAAGTATAGACAACATCTCCAGAATCTGATTTCAGGGAAGAAATAAAGTTGTGAGATCTTCGAGCTAGAAGAGATTTGTGGAAGAAATTTGTGTTTCGATCTCCTTCTTTGAGCCATTGAATTCTAGATTTTTGCTTCCATAAGAGTTCTCTTTTTTCCCATTCCTCTAACTGAGTTGTGAGTTTAATTTCATCTGCACTTCTATTCTCTGTGAGGCCATCTAAACGGATTTTCTTATTCAAATTTTCAAGTTGAGCAATAACTTCATGTTTTTTTATGAACATCCCCAAACTCCTTCCAGTTCCAAGTCTTGATTTTGGATTTAATGTATTGCAGTATTTTGGCAAAACAGAACATCTTAGTCCCATACCTAGGCTTACCTTCCTTCCACCATTGTTGCACACGAGGTCTAAAGGAACTGTCTCTGAGCCACATTAATTGAAAATGAAAAGGAGAGAAACTCACATTGGTTTTCCACATTTCCACCATGATTGGCCAGTGATCCGAACCAACATTGTTAAGAGTCTTCACTTTAGGAATGTGACCATGGATTAAGAAATTTTCAGAGAGCAAAAACCTATCCAATCTCTCCATTATACAAGCTAAGCCTTGCCTTCTGTTAGACCAAGTCATAAGGCCATTATCTGGTTGGATGTCCACAAGATGGAGGTTTGCAATATATTCGCTCATGAGGTCAGTGCTTTTGTCCAAATTTCTATTTCCCCCATTTTCTCATCCAGAGAGAGGATGGTATTGAAATCTCCTCCGATCAAGATCCAAGCTTCAGGAAAATGAGAGATAATATGAGTTATATCCTTCCACTGTCTTCTTTTTCCTCCAAAGTAGTCGGAGCATAAATAGTAATGCAGAGCATAAGTTGGTTGGAATGTCTACTTTGAATAGCTATAGCCAAAAGACCCCAACTGCCAACCATATGGTGAATAACTACCTCTTTTGGGTCCCAAAGACAAGCAATGCCACCAAAAGTCCCCTGGGAACTGAGGGAAACCACTTTTCCAGCTGGCCAAATTTTACTAGCAATTGAGTCCATATCCTCCATTGACATCTTCGTTTCTTGAAGGAAAACAAGATGTGGATGATTTATCTGAATCATTCTTCTAATTTCATTTTGTTTTGAAAGACTCCCTTTGAGTCCTCTAATATTCCAAGTGATGATCTTCATTAATACCAGGGCTAAAAAAGTTGGGAAGGGCATTAATCTTACCTTCCTCTACAAGCTTTTCACCTTCTTTTACCATATGATATTGATTGGTCTTGCGACCTGCCTTTTGATTAGAATCCATCTTCAGTTTTTTTCCCTATTTCTTGACTTACTCCAATTGAATCTGAGATGGCTTCTAACCTTGAAGAATGCTCGTACACAACCAAAATTTTACTAGAGGGTTCAACAGAGTCTATATTGGGACCTGTATTATTTGAAGTTTTGACATTTAAAAGATTGTTTTTCTTGTGTAAATTTTCTTCCTTTTTTTTGTTGAAAACCTTTGATTTGTTGGTTTGTCTCTGAGTTCTTCCCTTCATCTTTAAATTGTGTTTCTAAGATTTTTGTTTCCATTATTTCCTCTTCCTCACTTGGGACATCATTTGTGGAAAGGATTTCAAACATATTAGCAGATGACTTTGATTGATCCTTCATAACTGGTTTTTTCTAGTGTTCTTCTTCTTAGGCATTTGGAAACCTGCTGAGTTTATATCTTCTTTCTTTTGATCAGGAATTTTATTTGGGCAAGCACTAGCCAAATGACCATATTCATGGCAAATTCTACAATGAAAAGGAATGTTCTCATAGTCCACTACTTGCTCCCAAGTGTCTTCCCCAAATTGTAATGTGATCTTTTTAGGTAGGGGTTTGTCAAAATCCATTAAAACACAAATCCGAGCATAAATAATATGTTCAAAATTTTGAGTACAATCAGCAGTCATCATAAAAGTTCCTAAAGAGTTTCCAATTGAAGAAAAAATAGTAGGATTCCAAAATTCAATAGGGAGGCCAAAGAGT
This sequence comes from Wollemia nobilis, assembly GCA_028583015.1. NCBI lineage: Eukaryota > Viridiplantae > Streptophyta > Pinopsida > Araucariales > Araucariaceae > Wollemia > Wollemia nobilis. Next base: position 2,374,608 of record JAQPPZ010000755.1, on the reverse strand, counting down.
CTAACCCACACGGGAGCTGTAGAAGGCATCTCTTCTTCGACTTTAAATTTAGTATGCCAGGGCTTCATGAAAAGCCCTGCCCTTCCAAAAAACTAGGGACCCCCTTGAAAAGTTTTCTCTCTATCTTCATTATTAGCAAATAAAACAAGAAAATAACCATTTGGATAAATAGAGATTTGTAACTCACCTTTAGTTTTCCAGCTTTTTGCAGCCCAGACTTTGAAAGCAGATAGGCTCGGACGAAAACCCATGAACCGACAAATTAGTCCTCTTTTTTCTAGATCTTCAATGCCAGTCTGAATGTTACCCATATCAAGCTTAACAATAGGAGTTCCATCAGCTGCTTTAAGACATCTTGACTCCATTTTCTTGGGATCAATCTTAGGCATTCTTAGAGGTTTATGGGAAGCCCTAAGATTAATATTAGCATTGGGTTGAGGCTGTCCACCATGGAGGGCATCCCTAAAATTCATTTTTGGGGTTGAGTCTTCGAAATTCTTACCCTTGACAGGGGTTTTCATAGTAGATTTATTTTGTGGGTGCACCTTAGCACCAGATTCACTTGAGATCTGAGCCATTTTTTGATCAGTTGCTTGAAACTTATTTCGTGATCTCTTTAATCCTTGCCCTAGACGTCGTGGAAAGGTATGGTTTTCACTTTTATTTTGTGCAGCAAATTGGAAGCCGTTGTCACTCAAGTTCACAGCATGATCTATTGAAAGATAGATTTCTAACCCATCTTGGATCCCCTGCAACATATCCTGCTAAAATATTGAGTATAAACCACAAATATATTGGCCTCTAGGGCCCGAAGGCCCTAAAAACCAACCTCTGGAGCTGCTTGCACTCAACCCAAGATGAAACCCTCGCACAACCGCTTGCCAAAAATCTCGTTCACACATAGGGATGCGCTAGGATCTGTGTTGCTCCAAATGATCTAAAAATTGGTGGAGACGTTCTAGGGTTTTTCAGGCATCTACCCTCAAAATTTCAGCTCAATACGAGTCCGAATGAGTGAAATATGGCCGAAACAAGTTCGATAGTTTGGGCAGTCTTGCGAAAAACGTCCCTCAATCATTGTTCCGCCTTAGTTTGAGTATGAGATAAGTGTTACCAATTAATTCCAACTCTATATGAAAGCAATAGATTTGCTTCTCTATTTAATTTTCTAAATTCCAATTATCTATAGTTTGGTGTAGTATGCCTTATAACTCCCTACTTTTGGAATATTAGAAAATAATGATAATTGTATTTGCAAATTAATATTTGAGTTTACCAAGGTTGACAACCTTATATCTCCTACTTGGTTATTTGTAAATATGAGAATATCCTTCAATTATAATACCTTGAAATGAGCTTGCTTTATAAATTACTAATGCTTGGTTAATGTTGGTTATTCCAATGCAATAGTAAATTTGATTATATCACCTTATAACTCCAACGTTACCTTAATTAAAGCAAGCAATATTAAATTTACCTTAGCATTGTAGTATGTAGTGTTGTTGGTGGCTCAACGTATCTTTGAGTAGCTTGAGACTTCGTGTATATCAACGTATCTTTGATATTTTTTTGAGGTATCTTCGGGCGCTATGTATGGCTTATGACTTTACACCTCCTTGATGTATCTCTACGTATCTTTGAGTAGCTTGTGTTGCTTGAGACTTCAATGTATCTGCTAGTTGGGTGAAGATGAGCATTCAATGCTCTTCAACTCTCATTTAATGCTACTCCTTTCACTGCTTTGACCTTACTGTGCAAAATACCTTCGTTGTAGACAACCATGTGCTCCTCCTTTGATATTCATGTTGTTCACTATGAGCATCTTTCACCTAAGTTATTAATAGGGTAATCTCCCCTACGTGGAGTACCTTGAGGCGTTATACTCCCTTCTTGATGCTTTGAACATGTGGTGGTTGGGTTGTAGAGGTTACACCCTATGTTTCAATGCTCAAGATGTAATGATGGTCTTTACTTTCAATGTTCCAACATTCAAGATATTACTTCCTTATTGTACTCCTTTTAATGCTCCAAGGTGGATGTTACTCTTAGATGGGCATCAAATGAGTATTCTTCTATTCAACGCTCCAAGATGAGTGTGATTCCTTTGTTGGGCTCCTTTGTGAGAAGAATGTAACACTTCTCTTCTTTGTGCCAAGTGGCACTTGCATGTGAAACTCTTCAATGTTCTCTTTTAGCCTTATATCTCCTCCAGTGAATGCAAGTTATTCACTTCTTTTCTCCAATACTTTGCCAGTGAATGCTAGCTTGCAATTCTAGTGATGATTTTCTCCAATATTGGCTCCAACTATGAATCCAACGTAGCTTCTAGGCAGATGATATGGCATCACTTGATTGAAGCACTTGGATGCTTCGATGGCTCTCTTCCTTGCTAGTTGTTATATGCTTGAATGAGGTAATATTTCTTTCCTTCACTTGGCTGTTTTACAGATTTTCTCATTGCTATTCTACCTTGCTTTGCAATAGGACTATAATGGTTGCAATGCTTCCAATGTGGCTGTAGGTTGACATCGTTAGTGGGTATTGCTTTGGTGATTGGAATGGTGTTTCTAGACACCTAAAACTTGGTGCTTGTGAACCCTAGATTGGCTCTTCTTCTACCTTTGTTGATTCACCAATAGTAGATGTTGAATCCCTACTATGTTAGTGTCTTGAGACACTTGATAATCTATCCTATTTTTAGAGGTATATGGTGCACCAATGTAATATGAATAAGAGATTTTATTTTGCACCAAATTTTAGTGAGTTCCTTGTCTCCTTTTGATGTTATTTCCTCCTTTGATATGATGGCTCCTCGTTGTATAGCTTGAGGACTAATGTAGATTGATCTAAATATTTTCCTTGGCTTCTTGGATATGGTCGTTGCTTGCTCTACTCTTTGAGAGCAATGTATTGTTGCCTTTCTTATTAGACAACACTAGTATCTAACTCCTTCACTTGGATAATTTAGTAACAATGAATCCAAGCTAATAATCATATAACCAATATGCTAGAGAGATTAATCTTTGCACTAACTTTCACCTTCACTATAACACTTAGTGCACTTCTAATAAGCTTTAAGAGAAACTAATATAGTGCAACTACAATCTCCTTATTACTCCTTAAAAGTAACTTGTAATATGCACTAATGCTAACTCTTAAAGAAATCTTAAATGCTTCTATAATCTTTGCAACTTAATGTAGTCTTCTTTTATGTAACTAGATAATAGGAAGATGATATTTTTCTTTCTTTCAAAATATATCTAACTCCTATTTTAATGTGCAGGTAATAACCCTTAACATAAAATTTTCTTCTGCACTTCCCTTGAAGACTTTAGAATGCAACCTTCTCCTTGCAACTTCTAGATTCTAATAAGGTGCTTAATGAAGCTAAGTAATGAATTGAATATAAGTGTTCAAGTAATGAACCCTTTGCACCTAAGTTTCTTACCTTTAATGATATCTGAAGATGATGTAGATCTTGATGAATAGATTCACCAATTTGCTGTCTGGAATGGTAGTAAATCGTAGCTATGAAACCTTCAGTATTTTGTTGTAGATTCAGCAAACCCCTATCTCCAAAATGTGCCTTCTTAGCTATGAAAGGCAATCTCCAAATCTCTTGGATTTGGTAGGCTTATTTTGTCTGAGTTCTCCTTCAACCTCCTTGTCAAATTTTGACTTTAAATAGGGCCTTCTTCTCAAGAATTTGTAAGTCTTGAGGTCTTCACTAGTCTCCTTTAAAATTTGATAAATTTATCAAATCCTTCTCCTTTGGGCTTGTTGTCGGATGACGATAATTGTCCCAATTCCTTCACTATCAGGAGCTTCTCCTTGGTAGTGAATTTCTCCAATGAGTTCTTCTAGGAACTCCTTTAATGGCTTCTTTGAACTCTACAATAAGGCTCTCCAAGCCTTCTCCTTGTTTCTCCTTGAGACCTCTCCAAGGTCTTCAGTCTTGCAGCTTCTCTGGTCTTCTCAATGAGACATTTTCTTCAACCTTCTACTGTGGAAGTGTTGGCAATGAGATCTCTTGGATCTCTAGAATATGTTGCTTCTAGAATCTGGAATAGGACCTTGCTAGTCCTTCTTCACTTCTATAATCTGTAGGCTTTGATGGAGATCACCAACCTCCAATATTTCAAAACTGGAAGTTCTTTAATGGGACCTTCTATGGGTCTCTTCAGCTTCTTCAGGCTAATTTCTTCAATCTGCTATCTGCAGTCTTTGATGGAGATCACCAATCTCCTATCTTCTTTTGGACTCTTTTCTGGAGTCTCTAGGATCAACAACAAGGCTACTATGGTCTTTTCTTCTTCTGCAATGTGTAGGTCTACAACAAGACTTCCCTCAGGTTCCTAGAATCTCCTCTTCTTTCATTTGTTGCTTCTAGTGCTGGATTGATTCTAAAGATGATATTCTTCCTAGATCTCTATAGGAAGCTTCACAACTTTCTTCGAATCTCCTTTTTTCTACAATAAAGTATTAGGACTATAATGAATAAAACTCTAAATGATGAATCTTCACTAGTTGATTTGTCAATCTAGTGGAATGAATGTTGAGTCCTAGTCTTCACGAGTTTTTTGCAACTCTATGGAAAGACTCTAGCCAAATGCAATCTCAAAAATTTTGGAACTGAGATTTGCTTCTCTCCTCTCAATCTCTCTTGTGGCTCTCCCTATTCCTATATGATCTACCATGGCTCTGATACCACTGTTAGCTTTTGATAATGTATGATATGGGAGATAGCAATCACAAGATGTAAAATATGCAAAAAAGTAAGATAATGGAATTCTGCAATAAGACTAAAATATGCTATTAATGGAAAGTTGCAAAAATAGTACAATGCAAAGTAATGGAGGAAATGAACACTCCAAAACTCTAATGGAAACTACATTGTACCTACTCACTACACTGTAGTGAGTAGCACTTCTGCTTTACACACACACACACTATTCTATTCACTATGGGGCCTATATATAAGAAGATAGGTTACTTGGCCCTTACTCTTCCTAACTACCTTTCCTATGACTCATGTACAAGTGGACTCCTTGTACATTTACATCATTGCACATTGACACTTGTGCATTTATTACTTTTTCCTCAAGTAACCTAAGATAAACTCCTAATCTAACAATGTACCCAAGGTGGTACATTGACATGTACCTAAATAATGTAATATACTCTAATAAATGATTCATATGAAAGGAAGCATCTAAGTTAATCAACCATGAGTCATAACATTCACTTGGAGCACGTTGTAGCTAAGAATAAGTCCCCTGAATCTTCATTTGTGGTCTTCATTTTTATAGAAGTTTCTTTATTAGATGATCAACTATTATCAAACTTTTTATATCTACAGTCTCTTTTATAATGCCTTGTTTTACCACATTTCTAACATTTCCTCTTTTTTGGAGCAACAAATTTACCCCTAGATATTGATTTCTTTTCTCCTAATTTCTTTTTGCTTCTTTCTTGAGAATGACCTCTCACAACCAAGGCATCCTTTTGATGATAATCCTCAAAATATTTTCATCTCATTTCCTCAGATAACAATGTTCCTACTATATCCTCTACTTTCAATGTAGAAGTAGTATTGGTGATAGCCATAACTAGGTTATCCCACGAATCAAGTAATGAATAAAGTAAAGTGATACACTTTTTCTATTCATCTATTTTTACTTCAATAAAGTTTAATTGACTTACCATAGTATTAAAATTATTCAGACATTCAACCACAAAGTCACCATCATTCATCTGAAGTGAATACTTCTTTTAGAAAAAGAGTTTATTTACCAATGACTTTGTCTGATACAAAGTTTCTAGCTTATCCCATAATGACTTTGTTGTCATCTTTGTTGATACATTCAACAATACCAAATCAGATAAGTACAATATGATAAAACTCTTTACCATCCTATCAATATTTAGCCAATCCTCATCTATTGTTGATGTTGACTTTTTTATGAGACCAAAATCCACTAATCTCTATCAACCAATAGATCCTTCATCTTAAGTTTCCATAACTCAAAATTTTATCCATTAAATTTTTCAATCTCTACTAGTGTGCTTCCCATCATTTTTCTTTACCCAAATTCTTCCGCATATGACTCCCACTCAAGAATTAATTTATCACAGGGTTGAAACCCTTACTCCTCAAACAAAGCTAAAAAACCTAGCTCTGATACCAAATGAAGAGTAAAAGGACCTCGATAAACTAAATATAGAAAAATAATAAATACAAAATAAAAATAAAAAATAAGAAGATAACAAATACACATAACACAATATTTCATCTAGGAAATTCTTACAGGAAAAAACCTAGCACAGTAATATCTCCTTATTGTATAAGCTTAATCGTCTCAAATACAATAATGTTCATCTCTCATATTTCAATTAAATAACAACATAATAATGAATTTTACAATACCATGGGTAAAAAACCTTGGGTTCAAATGATTAAGCCTAAACAACCCATATGGGTCTAAAAATAGCTTAAGAAACCCTAAAACTTCTATCAGGAGCTACCGCCCCTCGAACTCTTGCATGGGGCTTGGCCTGACCCTAAACCTTGACGAGGATACATGGAGAATGCCTAGTACCTTTTAGAGTTAACCCCACTAGAATAACATTGAAAATATTTAACATATTTCCAACATTCCCCTATGTATAATAAAAATAGTTGAAGCACAAGCTGAGAGTGCAGCTGGAAGCCAAAAGATGAAAGCAAGTGCAAGCGCAATTCGAGAGTGAGTGTAGTTGAAAGCAAGTGTGAGCGAGTGCTAAGAGTGAGGAATAATTTGAAAGTGAGTGCAACCAGAAGCGATTGCGAGTGTCATCCAGGAGTAAGTGTAGTCGAAAGTGAGTGTGAGTACAATCTGGGAGTGAGTGCAGTAAGAAGCGAGTGTGAGTGCGAGCAAGAGTGTGAGCCGAGAGTGAGGAGGAAATGTGAGCATGAAGTAGAAAGCAAAGTGTGATTTAGTTGAAGAAAATCTAGTTCAAACCAAGAGGAAGTGCAATATAAGAGGAATTGCAAGCCAAGATTCAGTCATGGTAAAAGACCAACAGGTTCATATATAGTGTATCAATGCTTCAAACCCTTACCATGAATGCATAAAATATTATTTCCAAAAAATTGCTAAAGTGAAAGAATATCGGAAAAAAGAAGAGACAACGACTATTGTGAACTAAGAGGGAGTGCAAGCCAAAAGCGAGTGTGAAGTAGGAGAGAGTGCAAGCTAGGAGTGAGTACAAGAGGGAATGTGAGCAAAGAGGGAGTGCAAACCAAGAGCAAACCCCATTAACTAGTATGGAAGGAAAGCTATATTTGAAAGCCCTAATGGGAAGTGATGATACCCTAGTTGGAAGTTAATAAATTTTGAGCCTCTCGCTCAAATTTATTAACAATTGCACCTGTTGCAAAAATATGACGATATGTGGTAGGCAAGTTCATGCTAGCAGCTAGCGGAGAGTTTTAAAAAAACATGTGCTGGTAGGCTTGTTAATTTTTGGAATCCTGGATGAGTTGGTTTGTAAAATTTGGTGGCACCTATCTCCCATTTTTGGTGTCTATATCCTGGTAGCAGACACCTATATCCCATTTTTAGGCACTTATATCTCACAAAAGGTACCTATATCCTATAAAAGGCATCTATATCCTAATTTTAGGTGCTTATATCCTAGCAACAGGTGCCTATATCCCAATTTCAGGTACCTAATCCCAATTAGAGCACATGGTAACACTTTTTGATCGAAGACCTTCACAGTTTTTGATGGCAAAGACTATTTAAAAATTATATTTATATCCCAAAAATTTTATTTAAAATTATTGTTTAAATATTCTCCTTTTGTGAGCTAGCCAAATTTTATGACATGTAAAATCTTATGAATCTGGCCAGACAGTGGAGAAGATATAATTCGACAAGTAGGTAGCATAGTATGCAGTCTTGTCATGTTAATACATTTGTGGGAAAAATTAAAGACCTAGGTGGTAAAAGGAGCTTTGGAAGCATGGAAGTGTTAACAAGTTGATGTGATGCCAACTATCTTAAAGAGGTATGTAATAAAAGGTGCAGTGCTGGCTGTACGTGGTTGTTTGAAGACTTTAAGACTGTTGACAGTAAGGAATGAACATTTCATTTGTAGGGATGTGTGGTCAGAGACTTCCAACATGTAGATAGTTTAATTGTTGTCATCTGCCACATTTTTAAATTTAAAATTGTAAGTCGTGTGCTTTGTTTAATAATTTCAAGTGCACATTGTAAAATTTATCTCAGCTTTTGGTCCTCAACCTTTTTGGGCTCAAGATTTTGGCCTTGGTGGGCTGATTCACCATCATTTTTTGCAAGCACTTTAACATCGCAGATTCAATATAGAAATGGTTGTATTATGTGTATATTTAGTTTGGGAGAATATCATGAGTTCAAACCAACCTTACCTCCTACAGTTGTTATGGCATCTATGTTGTTTTTGTGTGTGTTGCATTGAGTGGGTGGATTTAATATAAAGACAACTACATCCGTGTATATTTAGCTTGGGAGGGATTTTCATGGATCTCGACCAACCTTAACTCTTGTAGTTTGTTATGGCATCTATGTTACATTACCTATCATGTTTCTCATGCAGCTGTGGTGAATCACTTAACTATTTTTATTTTGGTGCAATCGTCTCTTTATTTATTTATTTATTTTCGTGTTTGTTTTCCTTTTGTAGTTGTTTTTATTTTTGCTATTGCATTGTTTTTATCTTCCTTCTCCCTTTTCCTCCATAAGTTTAATAGTTTTTATTTTTGTTTGAGAGTCAACTCTCTCCAAAGGTTTTTTCATCTCAGGAAGTCCCACACGAGAGGGAGATTCCCATGTTGATACTGTGCACGGGTGTAGATGTAAGCATACATTTTTAGATATCAATAATTTTGGTACGCTCAATGGACTAGATCTATAGTTTTATTGAAATATCTACACAAATCTAGTTTATGTATTAAATTAGTCAAGATTTGGTGTTTGTCTTGATTGTTATGTTCTTGTTGAAGCATTTTGTTAAAATCACTTGGTGACTCTGCTAAAAGAACTAATATGGATCTACCTTATCTTTTGTTCTTTCATTTTTTTGGAAGGTCTTTGTTGTTGTGTGTTCTAGTTTTATGTGTATTGGTTCTATTGAAAATCTAAATATGTTAATGACTTTGTACCCAATGGATGCTAAGGCCACTTGGTCTTCTGGGTTCTTTTCACATTGCAGACATGTGTTCTCTATGAGTTGCCAAATTGTTAATAAATTTTGAGCCTCCCACTCAGATTTATTAATGACTATACCAATTGTAAAAAAATTATGGTACATGGTGGGCGAGTTTGTGCTAGCAACTAGCAAGGATTTTTAAAAAAGCATGTGTTGGTAGGGCTATTAAATTCTGGCAGTCTGGCAGAGTTGATCCATAAAAATTGGTGGCACTTATCTCCCATTTTCTATGCATATATCTAGGTAGCAGGCACCTATATCCCATAAAAGACACTTATATCCCAATTTTTGATACCTATATCTCGACAACAGGTGCTTATATTCCAATAAGAGCACATGGAGACTTTTTGATCGAATATCTTCATAGTTTTCAATGGCAAAGATTTTTTTAAATTATATTTGTATCCCATGGCTTTTATCTAAAATTATTATTTAAACATTCTTCTTTTGTGAGTTGGCTAGATTATCTGACATGTAAAATCTTACGAATCTAGCCAGAGTGGAGAAGATATAATTCAACAAGAAGGTAGCGTAGTATGCAGTCTTATCGTGTTAATAAATCCACAGGAAAAATTGAAGACCTGGGCGAAAGAAGGAGCTTTGGAAGCATGACAATGTTAGGAAGTTGGTGTGATGCCAACTATATTTAAAAGTCATGTAATGAAAGGTACAATGTTGGCTATACATGGTTGTTCGAAGACTTTAAGATTGCTGGCAGCGGGGAAGGAACATTTCATTTGCAGGGATGCATGGTCAGAGATTGCCAGAACCTGTAGACAGTTTAATTGTTGCCATATGCCACATTTTTAAATTTAAAATTATAAGTCATGTGCTCTATTTAATAGTGCCACATGCACATTGTAAACTCTATCAACCTTTGGTCCTCAACCTTTTTGGGCTTGGGCTTTTGGCCTTGGTGGGCTAATTCATCATCATTTTTTGCAAGCATTATAACATCGTAGATTCAATACAAAAATGGTTGTATTCTGTGTATATTTAGTTTGGGAGAATGTCATGAGTTCAAACCAACCTTACCTCCTGTAGTTATTGTGGCATTTGTGTTGTTTTTGTGTGTGTTGCACTGTGTGGGTGGATTTAATATAGAGATGATTGCATTTGTGTATATTTAGCTTGGGAGGGATTTTCATTGATTTTGACCAACCTTACCTCTTATAGTTTGTTGCGACATCTATGTTACATTCCCCATCCTATTCCTCATGCAACTATGGTGAATCACTCAACCATTTTTATTTTGGCACAATCGCCTCTTTATTTTTTATTTTTATTTATTTTCATGTTTGTTTTCTTTTTGCTTTTGTTTTTATTTTTCCTCTTCCTTTTCCCAATATTGTTTTTATTTTTGTTGTTACACTGTTTTTATCTTCCTTCTCCTTTTTCCCCTGTAAGTTTAATAGTTTAGTTATAAAGTTTTTATTTTTGTTTAAGATCCGACTCTCTCCGAATATTTTTTCTTCTTGATAAGTCTCACACAAGAGGGAGATTACCATGTTGATGTTGTACGCGGGTGTAGATGTAAGCATACCTTTTCAATCATCAATAGAAGTATGGAGGCTCAAGTTGGAGATAAGCAAACGAGCGAATACATGGTAAGTTCAATCTAGGTAGCATATGTTACACCAGAAGTAAGGATGAGATGATTGAACATGATATAATGGTTCTTAAAAGTAGAGGATTAATATGTAAGTTCCATAGATCATGGCCAAGGTTTTTGGAGATTTAGAATTGAATCAAGTGGAAGTGGGGATTAAATTCAAATTACTCTATGAATTTTCTTCTGAAAGGTTTTTTTCTCATAATATTTTCTAATTTAAAAATTAGGGATAAAATAATGGTTGGTGGCCCATGGTTTAGGGGAAGAGATGTACTTTATTTGAGACCATGGAATGATTTTTTTTTTTGTTGAGAGAGAAACTATTAAGAAGCTTCCAGTATGGGTTACACTTTTTAGACTTTATCAACTTATAAATAAGGATGTTTTGAAGAATATTGGAAATATCTTGGGGGAATTCATAAAGGAAGGACTAACTACTAAGGAGCAAAAACATGCTATATATACTCGAATATGTGTTGCTATGGATATTTCAAAACCTTTGCCACAATCCATTAAGATAAAATATGAATGAGTAGAATAGGTTCAACAAGTAGATTATGAAAATATCGCATTTCATTGCCACAATTGTTATGAGATTGGACACATGGTAAGAGTTTGCAAAACAAAAACTATGAAGAAAGAGAAAAAATTCTAGCCATGAGATAAAATTTAAAATGAAGCAAGAAAATCATACAATAATAGAAGCTATATCAGATCAAGGATATTCCACTATGAAAGAAGAGGTAAATAAAGCCTATCTATAGTATCATTTGGTAAGTTCAGAAGTAATTAAAGTTGCAAAAGAAGATGTGGAGAGCAATCCTAAAACAAATTCAACAAAAGAGGTCAAGTATATTCCGGGTAAATCATCTTAATTTTCCTCAAGTAGTATAGAATCATCTCCAAGTAATAAGAGTGAAAGGGATGAAGATGTTATCCCTTGCACTTCAAGGTTTCAAGAGAAACATAATAAAGAAATAAGGATGGAGGAAACCCATAAAAAATTAGGTTTTTTAGAGAAGAATAAGAAGGTAAATGCTATAGAAGAGCATCCTTGCACTTTAGGGTACCTAGGGAAACATAAAGAATATTGTGCTTTCGAGGTTATTCCTTGCGCTTTAGAACAAGGTAAACCTAAAGAAGATAAGTCTTACTATGAGCAAATGCGAGAAGATTGAAGAAATTGATGAAGATGAAAGTATTGTTGGAAATGAAAAAAGAGAAGAATATCTAAGAAACAAAAACAAAGATAAAAAGGAACCTATAGGGATATTGATATGGAAAAACAAAAGCAAATATCATAAGTGCTAACAAGAAGTGGGGCTAAACCCACATATTAAATTAAAAAATAACATTGAAAATGATATATTGGAATATTAGATCAAGTGGCATTAGCTCAACCAGTTAGATTCCTCAATGTTTAAAGGGAGACCAAGGTTCAAATCTTGCCAAGCGATACATGGATGATATTCAAGCTATGTTGCAATACCACTATGTGGTGATGATGTAATACAGGTGGGGCCCGTTTCAATCCCATATAACCAATTGATTTTTTTTTTTTGGAATATTAGGGGAATGGATAAGAACCCTACAAAAAGGTATTAGGAAATTGTGAAGTTATAGACAAGATATTTATAGATATAGAAGTTGGGCAACAAATATATTAGCCATTAGTGGTGTTGAAATTCATATTGGTAGAATTTAATCTTCAAAGGGCATCTGATATAAAAGGAGTTGATTGAGGAAACTTAGCAGTTTGAGAAAGATGGAGATTGATAGAAAGAAAAATAAAGAATATCTTTGATCGAAAGGCAAAGGTGGATTGAAAGGTAAAGTTGGATATACTTTAATTAAATTGTTAGAAATGCAATGAGAGCAATGGATTATTTTATTTTTGTAATGGGAGTGGCCCCCAATAGAAGCCACATAGATTATTTAAAAAATAAAAAATAGTTGGCTATAAATGTGTAGGGTGGGCTAAATTTCCATGGTCAAGGAACAGTCTTTGTACATGTATAGGTACTCGCTTGATGACTTAGAGGGTCCAAATATTGGTGTCATCTAGTTGTAGCATTCTACGTAGAGTTAGAGGTTCATGGTTTAAGGTTAAATTTGCAAAACTTGTTTACTCTTATTACTTTAAATTGCACATTTAAAAAGGTTAAAAAAACAAGGTTTTTTAAATTTATGAAGCATTTAGTAGGAGATTTGACATTTTGAAATAACATAAAATTATTTTGAAGTAAAGGTCAATGGGTCAAAACCCAACAAAAAAAAAATAATTTTTACAATTTTTTTTTGTTCTTGTGGGGATAGCATAGTGGTTAGGGCTTTGACTTCTCTTTGGGAGGTTCAAGGTTCAAACCACAATGTGTTTGTGTGTGTTGGTATGCATTATGTATGTTACCAAAAAAAAATTACATTTTTTAATAGTTAAAATAATTATAGTAAAAAAATTACAAAGCTAAGGGGGGGTAGTGTAGACACGAAAATTTGACCCATGTCAAATTCTCTTTTTCTCCTATATGTGTAATTTCCCTCCATTTTTTCTAAATTGTGACCTCCCCCACACGTGCCAACTAGTTTAGCACATTTTGCTCCTTATTGGTGATTACGCATCCTAGCAGCTAGGATGCGTATTTGTGAAATTCGAAGATCCACTTTTTGCCAAAGTGATCATTTGAATTTCATCCCAAAATTGGCCAATGGTCCGATCCTGATGAATTCACATTCTAGTGGCCAAGACGCAAATTTGTCGAATTTGGAGAAACTCCAAATTGGCCCGATCCGATCCACTTCAGCCTCCCATATCTTACTTGTTGGACATTTTGAGTAGATAAGTTGTCATTGATGTCAAGAGTGAGTGGTCATTGATGTCAAGCTTTCAACACCATTGAGTGGCAGTTTCAGTGGGCAACAACAGTTTCAGGTTCTCCAATCAGTGCAAAAAGATAGTTCGGTTTCAGTTGATCAAATCCATTCTAGGAGGTCAAGATAAGGTCCAAGGTGAAAAGAAGAAGCCCAAGTGAATAATATTATAATAATTCTATATAATATTATACAAGGAAGATTAAATTAATTATAAATTAATTAATATAATTTTATTAAATTAATTTATTAATTAATTTACTTAAATTTATGTTATTTAAATTAATTATTAATTAATTTTAATATTAATTATATATTAATTTATTTTAATTTTAAATAACCCTAAGGTGGGTTATTAATTCGAATTTCGAATTCGAATTCGAGCGTTGACGTGAGAGCAAATTAATCAAAGTATATATAAAGGGGACTCCTCCACCTTAGCCAAAAACAATTAATGCATTTGATTTTAATCTCCATGCTATTGCGAATTGTGCAAATCATTTGATGAGAAAGAGAAAGGTTTAATTGGTGTTTAAAGGACCAAGTGGTAGGCGAGGATTGATTACCCACCATTCAAGGCACCTTGGTCAACAAGTGTTGGCAGCGTAGTTGGAAACTTCAACGAAGACAAGATGTTGTGGCAGCATGAGGTGGAGGTTCGAATCCATGAGTGTAGCCTTTTGTTTTAAAGGCATCAACGATAATCGAAGGCACCAAGAGGAAGGAAGCCTTCCTTTCTTCATGTGGGCGCCTATAGCCCACGCGGTGGGCACCAAAGTGCTAAGGCGCTTGGCACTTTGGGAGACGACGGTTTGAATCATGCCGAAACCCTTTTTAGGGAGTAGACAAAGGTATGAATTAGTTGAGTTATTAAAATTTAATTTTTGCATAATTTATTTGGTTTTTAAGGTTGTAAGAGGAGTTATAAGATTGATGCAAAATAATATTTTTGTGATATTTGCTTGAGTGTTTGAAAAGGGTAATAAGATGTTTTAGGAAGATTGTTTGAGGTTTTGTGGTGTTGGATATTATTTTAAGTTTGAGATTATAAGGTGTATCTAAATAAATATTTTTCATGTATGATTTGATGGATGTTAATTCCAAGAAGGATAAATAAGGTGTAATTAAGCTTTGATTATTTTTGTGTCTAAGGAAAATTTTGAGAAAGTTTTGGAGATTTTGTCATCTAACCATTGAAAATGGAAACAAGAAAATTGTGATTGAGACAGGTTTACTAAGGGCACTTCTACATCAAACAAAAATGTATGGACACATATTCCTAATGAGTGATTATTGAATGTTGTGAATGCAAAGTTGGAGTGAAAAGGATTGTTTGGTAAGCATTGTTGAGTGTGTTTTGAATTAATGCTTCAAGGTTTTCTGGAATAAAGAGTTGTTGATAAAACCTTGTGATAAGCATTGTTGTTGAAGTGATTAGTTGAGCGAACTTGAACTAGGATTTGCAAAGATTATGAGTATCATTGTTATGTGAATATTGTTTGATAAGCATTGTTGTTGAAGCAATTGGTTGAGAGAGAAACTTGAACTAGGGTTTTCAAATATCATGATTATCATTGTCATGTGAGATTGATTGATAAGCATTATTGGAAACATTTGAGTGAGTGTTCATATGTTTGGACTAGGGTTTGTAATCAAGGATTATTCATTGAGTGATTGGTTGAATAGAGTTGGTTGAGCCTAATCAAATGGATGTGTTGATGTGATAATTCAAGTTCTATGAAAAAAATTGTTCTATATTATGAATTGAGTTGATAAAGATATTGAGTGTTGATAAATGTGAAACATATTGAGTCTTTGACAATTATTTATATGTTTCTATGATAAAAGAGAAATTGAAAGTGATTGAGATTTTGTAAGTGTGAAGCATATTGAGTCTCTAACAATTCTCTATATGTTTATATGGTAAAACATATTGAAAGTGTTTGAGCATTGTGGTGAATGTGAAGCATATTGAGTATCTAACAAGTCTACTTATGTTTCTATGAGATTGGACAAGTTCTAGTGTGTACTTGTTGAGTAGATTTGAGGTAAGTCTTAGAGAAGACTTGTGGACAAATTTATGTGAGCTTTTGTGGAAGCTTACAATATAGTTTGAGAACAAAGATTGAGAGCAGATTTGGATAAGTTCTAGTGAGGACTTATAGAGTATATTGGACAAGTTCTTGAGAGTACTTGTGGATAAATTAGTGTGAGATTTTGTGGAAGTTTACAAGGCAGATATGAGATAAGTCTTTGAGAAGACTTAGGAGCAGAGTTGATTGATTGATTTATTCATACCTTGGATTAAGGTTTAGGGTAGATCTAGTAGAATTGATTTGATATTAAGTCAAGCTTTGTGTTAAGGCTTAAGGATAGAGACTGAGGACAAATTTGTGCTAGACTGAAGGACTGTGTTTAGTGCAGATCAGATGATAGAGATTGAGGATAAATTTGTTCTATATCAAAGCACTGTGTTTAGTGCAGATTTGAGGATAGATTTTGGTACAAATTTGAGGACAAATTTATGCCAAACCAAAGATAGCGATTGAGCAGATTTGTGCTAGACTGAAGGACTGTGTTTAGCATAGATTTGAGATAGAGCTTTGAAGGTGATAGAGTATAAAGGGAAAAAATCTCCAATGGATAGAGATCCATTAGCCAGGGTAGTGAGGACAAGTATCTTCAGTGGATAGAGATCCATTATCCAGAGCAGTGGGGATAGTAGTTCTTCTAGAAGATCACCAACCAGATCTAAGGAGAAAGAATTCTCATGTGGATAGAGATCCATGAAATTAATTAGGGGATTGGTGTCTCCTTTGGATAGAGGTCCATAAACATTGTAATAGGGAAAGGATTCCCAAGAGATTGATTGAGAAAATTTTAGTGAAATATTTTCTCCATGGAGTAGCCCACATTGGGTGAACCACATTAAATTGGTGTCTCTATTATGTGTGGTGATTTATGCATTACTTTGATTACTACTGTTGATATTTTTGTTGGCAATTTTGGGTACTTTGGGTACATTGCATTTGCTCAAGTGTATAAGTTGTCATTGATGTCAAGAAGCTTTTGAAGGAATTTGATTTGATGTAAAATAATTTGTTTTGATGAAGGTTACGACTTGACGAGTTCGAAAGAAAGCAAGTTAGAAAAGTGTCGCGATATCGCGACATGTCGCATTTTCGCGACTTAGAGAGAGAAAGCAAGTTAGAAAAGTGTCGCGATATCGCGACATGTCGCAGTTTCACGACTCAAAGAGGAGAGAGAATGTTCGAGTCAAAAATGTCACGATTTCGTGACATATTGCAAGGAAGGTTGTACGGACGAAAAAGTGTCACGATTTCGTGACATGTTGCAAGAGAGAGAGTCCGAAAGAAAAAGTGTCACGATTTCATGACATAATGCAGAAGAGAGAGTCCGTAGTGTGAATTGTCACGATTTCACGACAAGTTTGAAGAGAGAGAAAGTAACACGAAAAGTGTCATGATTTCGTGACATGCTGCAGATGAAAATGTTCCAAGTAAGAACTGTCACGATTTCGTGACATGCAGCAAAGGAAAGTGTTCCAAGTGAGAACTGTCATGATTTCATGTTGGAGAACTATCATGATTTGTGACAGGTTGAAGAAAAAGCGTACGGATGTAGGAAGTGTCATGATTTCATGATAGGTTGAAGAGAAAGCTTACGGTTGTAGAATGTGTCATGATTTCATGACAAAAATAGAAAGTAGGTCTTCAATGGGAGAAGAGTCACGATTTCATGATAGAAAGCAAAAGAGAAAGAGCATGGAAGAAGAACGTGGATTTGAAGTAGAAGGAAGAAATTAACAAGGGCGAAAGTGTCACGATTTTTGGGAGAAGGAAGGAAGTGTCACGATTTCATGACAAAAGTAGAAAGGAGGTCGACGAAGGGAAGAAGTGTCGCGATATCGAAAGTCGAAAGGAGCTTAGTTGAAGAAAGGCTAAGTGTCACGATATCGTCGACAAAAGCCAAAAGGAAGTGTACGGTTGCAAAAGTGTCACGATATCGCGACATGTTGTAGTTTCACGGTAGAAGCTATAGAAGAGTTACAGAGGCAGTGAAGCCGACAAAGTTAAATTTTAGCCAACGAAGATTAGGGCTTGCAGTCGACGAAGATTAGGGTTTGCATTTGGTATAACAGTCGACTAAGATTAAAGTTTTCATTATGAAAATTTTGTTATAAAAGGAGGGTTGTTTGGAGAAGTTGAGGTGTATGAATGTGTGTTGGAAGTGCGACGTTCGTAGATAGTGCGCAGAGCAAGAAGTTCGATCATCGAGAGCAGAGTGCAAAATTTGATCGTAGTGTGCAGAGTGCATTTCGTCGAATCATTCTAAGTGTGAAAGATCGCAAAGGAAGTAGAGTGTGCGAAGACGGTGTTGTGATTACGCAAACAGTGCAAAGGTTGAAGTTCGACCAAAATGCGGCTGTGATTGCACAGAGTGAGCAGAGGACTTGTGAAGCTGAGTTTGATAGTTCTATCAGAGAAATTGAGGACAAAGATGTATTGGTTCTATGAGAAGAACTTGAGGATAGATTTAGTTGTTGAGCTGCTATGGACGTGATCATAGAAGGCAGAGGTCTCTTAGGCTAAGCATTGAAGACAGGAGGTCTTTGGTGGAAAGGAGTTCCACGTGTCTGGCAAGAGGTAGAGGCAGTTGATCTTCCGAGGGATCATTTCCAGAGTAGAGGGGAAGGTATCTCCTTTGAGCGAGAGGCTCATAAATTCTGTTTGGGGGAAGGTATCTCCTTTGGGCCGAGGCTCATAAACATTGTATTTGGGAAGGATTCCCAAAGAACTTTGAGAGTAACTTTTAGAGAAAAGTTTTTGTGGATGTAGCCCAACCTTTTTGGGTGAACCACGTTAAAAATGGGTCTTCAATATGTGATGCTTTCTGTCTTGATTAATGTTGTGTTGATGCCACTGCTATCTAAAGTTAAATTTATTAATTGGTTAAGTCTTATACTGTTCACCCCCCTCTCAGTATAAGCTTGTGTTCTTCAATTGGTATCAGAGCGGGTCTCTCCAGAAAGAGCCTAACAGCTTGGAGAAGGATCTATCAGAGGAACATACAGACTCAGAAAGAGATGAAGAGGTTGAGTTCGATCTCAAAGGTGAATTCTTCTTGGCTTTGAGAAAGCTTGAGAAATTCAGGGAAGAGAATTTTGTTCTCAAGCATCAATGTCAGGAAGAAGAGATAGCAAGATCAGAATTGTCTCAAAGTGTTATAGACTTCAAAATTCTAGCTGAAGAAGGGAAGAAGGTTGAACAGGATCTGACAGAGGCTCTAAAAGGAAAGGAAGCTGATTGCGAGAAACTAGAAGAAGAGGTTATGTCTCTTAGAGTGAAGTTGGAGCAGTTGGCTCTCAGACAGAATACTCCGTGTGAAAAGCAAAAGAAGGATGGTATCACCATTCATGAAATAGGGTCTTCGAGCAAGATCAATCTTCATCTCGAAGAGTGGTGGATTCCAGTTGGTCACAAGAAGAACAATCATCCAAGGCATCAAAACAGGTTTCATAATACTTTCCATGGCTATTGTTTTTCCTGCAAGAAATTTGGTCACAAAGCTATGCATTGCAATAAGTCTTTGAATAGCCATAGTAAGGAAAATGTTAACTCTTTTGCACCTCTTATGAATAAAAATGTCATGTGTTACAAGTGCAAAAATTTTGGGCATATAGCAAGGATGTGCAGTTTGGATAGATCTAGCCTTGAGTTTACGAAAAATAGAAATGAGATCAAATCTAAGTCAATGATAGTTCAAACTGCTTTTCATGCTCAAGACAAAGTAGAAAAATGGTATCTTGATAGTGGTTGTTCAAAACATATGATTGGTGAAAAGGAAAAAATTTTGGTCTTAAAAAAAACAAACAGAGGAACAGTCAGTTTTGGAGATAACAGGTCAGCCAAAATCTGTGGTAAAGGGACTCTTAGTTTGGATGGGAAATCCAAAACAGAAAATGTGCTTTATGTAGAAGGCCTAAGACATAATCTTCTAAGTGTGAGTCAACTTTGTGATCAAGGGCACATAGTATCTTTCTTTTCAGATAGATGTGAGATAAGTAAAGAAAAAAATGGAAAACTCATTGCGAGTGCTACAAGGACTCCAAACAATCTTTACATGCTAAGTGAGATAAAAAAGGAAAAGTGTTTTCTAACTCAAGAAGATGAGAGTTGGTTATGGCATAAAATATTGGGGCATTTGAGCTTTGATAATCTTGTCAATATTAGTAACAAGGAAGCAGTTAGAGACTTGCCCAAAATAAAAAGGCCCCATAACATCGTTTGCGGTCCTTGTCAACATGGAAAATAGACCGAGAACCAGTTTCAAATCAAAAGGGTATACTTCTTCAAAACCATTGGATCTTATTCATACTGATTTATGTGGCCCTACCGGAACTCAGAGCATTCAGGGAGAAAGCTACTTCATGTTGTTTATAGATGATTATTCTAGAATGACTTGGGTTACTTTTCTCAAAGAAAAATCTGAAGCTTTTGAAAAATTTAAAGCTTTCAAAGAAATGATTGAAAATGAGACTGAAAAGAGAATCAAATGCTTAAGATCAGATAGAGGAGGAGAGTTCACTTCAAATGAATTTGTGGAATACTGTGAGCAACAAGGAATCAAAAGAGAATATTCAGCAACAAGAACTCCTCAACAAAATGGAGTAGTTGAAAGGAAAAACAGAACTATTGAAAATATGGCTAGAGCTATGTTAAATGAATCAAAAATTTCAGATGGTTTTTGGAAAGAGGCAGTCAGTACAGCAGTCTACATTATCACCAGGGCCCAACTTAGAGTCAATCATCATAAAACTCCTTATGAGTTGTGGAAAGGAAGACCAGCTACAGTAAAATACTTCAAAGTGTTTGGGAGTAAGTGCTTCATCAAAAGGGAAGATCAAAATTTGGGTAAATTTGATCCTAGGTGTGATGAGGGAATCTTTCTTGGATATTCCAGCAGAAGCAAGGCCTACAGATGCTTCAACAAAAGAACTCATACAGTTGTAGAGAGCATAAATGTAACAGTTGATGAAAAGACAGGGATAAGAGAACCAGTCAAGGAACTCAGTGATGAAATTTGTCAAGAAGAATTCAGAGAGGTTTCAGATGAAGAAGAGGAAAGACAACAAGCTCGCTTCCCAAAACTCCTTCACGATATGTTCAGAAACATCATCCCAAATATTTGATCATTGGTGATCCAAATAGCAGGCAAACAAGAAGAAGAGTCATTCCTTCACATGATTCTACAAATGTTTCTTTATTATCTCAGATTGAGCCAAAAGATTTCAGTGAAGCATGTGCAGATAAGTTTTGGGTAAAAGCAATGGATGAAGAGCTAAATCAAATAGAGAAAAGTGAAACTTGGGATTTGGTTCCAAGACCGAAGGACAAGAATGTCATTGGCACAAAATGGATATTCAGAAATAAACTCAATGAGGATGGAAAAATTGTCAGAAACAAAGCTAGGTTAGTCTGCAAAGGTTATGCTCAAGTAGAAGGTGTTGATTTCGAAGAGACGTTTGCTCCCGTTGCTCGTCTTGAAGCTATCAAAATGTTTTTGGCCCTTTCAAGCTTCAAATCATTCAAGGTATATCAAATGGATGTAAAGTCGGCTTTTCTAAATGGGGTGTTGGTAGAAGAAGTCTACATAGAACAGCCAGAAGGAGTGTCTCTCTCAGAACAGTCAGACTATGTGTGTAAACTGAAAAAGGCCTTGTATGGGTTAAAGCAAGCACCGAGGGCTTGGTACTCAAGACTTGACAGTTATCTTCATGAGCAAGGCTTCAGGAAAGGCGTGGCAGATAGCAATTTGTATATTAAGAATGAAGATGATGATATGTTGATTATGGTTGTCTATGTTGATGATATTATTTTTGGGGGAAATAATACTCAGATGTGCAAAGATTTTGCTAACACCATGCAGAAGGAATTTGAGATGTCTATGATTGGAGAGTTGTCATTCTTTTTAGGTCTTCGGATTGCTCAATCAAAAGATGGTGTATTTCTCTCTCAAGGAAAGTATATCAAAGAAATGTTGAAGAAATTTGGGATGATGGACAGCAAACCAGTATGTACTCCAATGATTACAGGGTGCAAGATGAGTAAAGATGATGAATCTCCAGTGGCAGATCAGAGGTTGTACAGATCAATGATTGGCAGTTTATTATATGTTACAGCTACCAGACCAGATATCATGCAGGCAGTTGGGTTAGTAGCAAGATTTCAGGCAGCTCCAAAATATTCTCATGTTATAGCAGTTAAAAGGATATTCAGATATCTGAAGGGCACTATGGACTTTGGGCTTTGGTATCCCAAAGGTGATGATTTCACCCTCACAGCTTATACAGATGCAGATTGGGCAGGCAGTATTAATGACAGGAAAAGCACTAGTGGTGGAGCATTCTTTCTGGGAAAGAGTTTGGTTTCTTGGCTAAGTAAGAAACAACCTTCAGTTTCCTTATCTACAGCAGAGGCTGAATACATAGCAACAGTGGCTGGGTGTACACAGGTTTTATGGATGAAAACCACCTTGGAGGATTTCAAAGTCAGGCATGAACAACCCATCTCCATATTTTGTGATAATACAAGTGCCATAAGTATTTCCAAAAATCCGGTAATGCACTCAAGGACAAAGCATATTTCCATCAAGTATCACTTTCTAAGGGAGAAAGTGCAAGACAAGCAAGTCAAGCTAGAGTATGTGTCTACTAAAGAACAGATTGCAGACATCTTCACTAAACCTCTTCCAAGAGATACGTTTGAGTATCTAAGGGAGAAATTGGGAGTTGTACTCCCACCCCAGAATTAATCACCTCATCCGGAGGTGGGGGAGGGACTAAGCTAAGAGGCTCATTCTTAGTCCCGAGCCCCAAAGGTGACCCTTTGCCATTGATGACAAAGGGGGAGAGATATGAGTAAGGGGGAGAGCTTCAAGTGAAGAGGAAAGCTTCAAGTCAGGGGGAGCAAAACTTCAAAGGAAGATTCTCGGTTGTGGGCACAGTTTCTCAGTTGTTAGCACAGTTGGTTTCAGTTTTGGCTCTTGAGACGTGTTTTCAGTAAAGGTTTGCCATCAATGACAAAGGGGGAGATTGTTGGCAATTTTGGGTACTTTGGGTACATTGCATTTGCTCAAGTGTATAAGTTGTCATTGATGTCAAGAAGCTTTTGAAGGAATTTGATTTGATGTAAAATAATTTGTTTTGATGAAGGTTACGGCTTGACAGGTTCGAAAGAAAGCAAGTTAGAAAAGTGTCGCGATATCGCGACATGTCGCATTTTCGTGACTTAAGGAGAGAGAAAGCAAGTTAGAAAAGTGTCGCGATATCGCGACATGTCGAGTTCGTGACTCAAAGAGGAGAGAGAATGTTCGAGTCAAAAATGTCATGATTTCGTGACATATTGCAAGGAAGGTTGTACGGACCATAAAGTGTCACGATTTCGTGACATGTTGCAGGAGAGAGAGTCCGAAAGAAAAAGTGTCACGATTTCGTGACATAATGCAGAAGAGAGAGTCCGTAGTGTGAATTGTCATGATTTCGTGACAAGTTCGAAGAGAGAGAAAGTAACACGAAAAGTGTCACGATTTCGTGACATGCTGCAGATGAAAATGTTCCAAGTAAGAACTGTCATGATTTCGTGACATGCAGCAAAGGAAAGTGTTCCAAGTGAGAACTATCACGATTTCGTGACATGCAGTAGAGGAAAGAGTTTAGGGGGGACTTGTTTTGGAGGGTTGAAGAATTTAAGCGTACGGATGTAGGAAGTGTCACGATTTCATGACAGGTTGAAGAGAAAGCTTACGGTTGTAGAATGTGTCACGATTTCATGATAGAAATAGAAAGCAGGCCTTCAACAGGAGAAGAGTCACGATTTCATGACAAAAGCAAAACGAAAGAGCATGGAAGAAGAAGTGTCACGGATTTGACAAGTTAGAAGGAAGAGCTCAAGGAAAGTGTCTTAGAAGAAGTGTCACGATTTGTGTATTGACAAAAGTAGAAAGGAGGTCGACGAAGGGAAGAAGTGTCACGATATGGGAACGTTGAAGTGTCAGCGATGATCGCGACAAAAGCCAAAAGGAAGTGTACGGTTGCAAAAGTGTCACGATATCGCGACATGTTGTAGTTTCACGGTAGAAGCTACGAGAAGAGTTACGAGAGGCGGTGAAGCCGACAAAGTTAAATTTTAGCCGACGAAGATTAGGGTTTGCGATCGACGAAGATTAGGGTTTGCATTTGGTTATAACACAGACTAAGATTAAAGTTTTCATCATGAAAATTCTATGGTATAAAAGGAGGGTTGTTTGGGAGAAGTTGAGGAGTCGGTAATGGATGTTGTTGGAAGTGCGACGTTCCGCAGATAGTGCGAAGAGCAAGAAGTTCGATCGTTGAGAGTAGAGTGCAAAATTTGATCGTAGTGTGTAGAGTGCATTTCGTCGAATCATTCTAAGTGTGAAAGATCGCAAAGGAAGCAGAGTGTGCGAAGACGGTGCTGCTGTGATTGCGCAAATAGTGCAAAGGTTGAAGTTCGACCAAAATGCGGCTGTGATTGCGCAGAGTGAGCAGAGGACTTGTGAAGCTGAGTTTGATAGTTCTATCAGAGAAATTGAGGACAGAGATGTATTGGTTCTATGAGAAGAACCTGAGGACAGATTTAGTTGCTGAGCTGCTATGGACGTGATCATAGAAGGCAGAGGTCTCTTAGGCTAAGCATTGAAGACAGGAGGTCTTTGGTGGAAAGGAGTTCCACGTGCTGGCAAGAGGTAGAGGCAGTTGATCTTCTGAGGGATCATTTCCAGAGCAGAGGGGAAGGTATCTCCTTTGAGCAGAGGCTCATAAATTCTGTTTGGGGGAAGGTATCTCCTTTGGGCCGAGGCTCATAAACATTGTATTTGGGAAGGATTCCCAAAGAACTTTGAGAGTAACTTTTAGAGAAAAGTTTTTGTGGATGTAGCCCAACCTTTTTGGGTGAACCACGTTAAAAATGGGTCTTCAATATGTGATGCTTTCTGTCTTGATTAATGTTGTGTTGATGCCACTTGCTATCTAAAGTTAAATTTATTAATTGGTTAAGTCTTATACTGTTCACCCCCCTCTCAGTATAAGCTTGTGTTCTTCAATTTCTATCTATACATTGCATAATATTGATTGAGAAAGAAAAGTAAAAAGTGGTCTTATACTATTCACCCCCCCTCAGTATAAGCTTGTGTTCTTCAATTGGTATCAGAGCGGGTTCCTTCGAAAGAGTTTAACATCTTGAAGGAAAATTTTTCAAGAACATAATGGATTCTAAGAATGGGTCCTCAGATAATTCAACACTAGTATTTGATGGAAGTAATTATATATTTTGGAGTATGAGAATGAAGATTCACCTGAAGGCACTTGGCAATGAAATTTGGGAAGCAGTTGAAAATGAATACATACCACCAGTTGATCCACCTACAAATAAGGAAGGTAAGCTTCTACAACATTAAATTTCAAAAGCAATGAATGCAATTTTTAGAGGTTTGCATAGAACAAAATTCATAAAAGTTATGCATTGTAAAGATGCAAAAGGAATTTGGGATAAGTTACAAAGCATATATGAAGGAGATAAAAGTGTCAAAAAGGCAAAGATACAAAATCTCAAAGGACAATTTGAAGAATTAAGAATGAAGGATGAGGAAAACATTAGTACTTATCTACTTTAGGTAGATGAGGTTGTTAATGCCATGCAAGGACTTGGACTTGAGATTGAAGAATCAAGTCTTTTTGATAAGGTCTTAAGATCTCTTCCAAAAATATTTAGTGAAAATATTTCTACTATAGAAGAATCAAAAGATGGTGATTATTTGAAAAGAGATATGTTACTTGGTATTCTTACAAATTTTGAGTTAAGGATAAAAGAGGAACCTAATCTTTGAAAGGAAGCAACATTCAAAGCTACTAAGAAGACAGAGGGTAAAAAGTTAGATTCAAGCAATGAGTCATCCAGTGATGAAGAAGCAAATTATGGCATAAGGAATAAGGATTCAAGAAGATTTAAAGATGCAAAATATGTTAGATTTTTCAATTGTGGAAAGTATGGTCACTATGCAACTGATTGTCAAGAAGCCAAAAATAACAATGATGAAGAAAAACAAGATCATAAGAACAAGGAATCAGAAAAATACAGGTACCAAAAGAAAAGCAAGGATGGACAAGGTAGACAAGGGAAGAATTTCTTGCAAAGGCAAAAGAGGATCTACTATGCAGACAAGGCAATTAAGTACTCAAGTGATAGTGATAATAGTTTTTCAAACAATAATAAATATGAAGTCCTATTTATGATTGAAGAAAAAGAAGTTAAGAAAAGGTCACCAATAATTCTCACGTGTTTTAGAAGTGGTAATTTTGGAAATCTTGAAGATAGTTGTACAAATAATGATTTCATTTTCAGTGATGATAAATATGAGGATGCACTTGAAGGACCAGAAGAGAATATTCTAATGGCACTAGAAGAAGAAGGAGGTGATCCTATAGAAGATAAGTCAGAAAAGAATGAAGATGCTCTCAAAGACAAAAAAAATAGAGGAAGAATAAAAAAAGGAGGAGTTGATCTTGAGGGAGAGCTTATTTATGCTCTTAAAATTTTAAATAAGGTAAGAAAGTAAAACTCCCAACTTGAGATTCAGTTTCAAGAATGTGATAAAGAGAGAGGAAATCTTATAAAGGATCTAAACAAGTCAATGGCTAAGACAAAGAAGTTCAAGGATAAGTTAGAAGCAAAGGTATTAGAATGTGAAAATTTAGAACAAGAAGTAGCCCTACTAAGGGAAGAAGTAGAGAAGTCTAAGGATAAGCTACATAAGTTTGGAAGAAGCTAAAAGAATTTGGATAAGATCATCAAGGCATAAAAGCCTACATCAAGCAAGACAGGTCTTGGTTTTGAACATGCTCAAAAGAAACATGAAGAAGAGCCAACCTCAAGTTCTAAAAAAGAAGAAACTTCAAAAGAAGAAACTTCAAAAGAAGACAATGTGAGATAAAGTGATACTTTTGAGGTAGAGTTGGATAATAGAAAGTTCAACAAGGAAAGGAACAATGCACAAAGAAGAAACATATGGAACAAGAACCAACATAGAGAAAAAGAGACTAAGATACCAATGAGGTCAAGGCAAGGAAATTTCAATGGATGATGTTTCTCATGTCACAGATTTGGGCATGTGGCTTCATAGTGTAGGACACATGAAAGACAGGAGTATGGGAACTTCAGGAACATACAACTTTTCCATGGGTATTGCTACTTATGTAATTAGTTTGATCATAAGGCAATGAATTGCAAGGTTCATGATAGGAATAGATATGGCTTCACTAGAAGAAATCCCAAGACATTTGCACCTCCAAGGAATAATAACATTAAGTGTTATAAGTGCAATAATGATGGACATACAACAAAGTGGTGTAGAGCAAACATTCCAGAATAAAGCATGAACAAGAACAAGAATATGGACATGAACAAGAATAAGAACAGGATTATGGACATGAACAGGAACAGGAATATGGATAGGAACAGGAATAGGAACATGGACATGAACAAGAACAGTCAAAGAAATCAGAAGGATCGGATGAGAAGGAAAGATGACAAAGGTAAATATCAATGCTTGCTAGGAGTAGAAATACTCTCACCCCAGAATTAACCACCTCAAGAGGAGGTGGGGGAGGGGCTAATCTAAGAGACTAATTCTTAGCCCGAGCCCCAAAGGTGACCCTTTGCCATTGATGTCAAAGGGGGAGATATTTGAGTAAGGGGGAGAGATTTGATTTAAGGAAAGAGCATTGAGTCAGGGGGAGCAATTTCCTAGGGGGAGCAAAATAGGAAAAAAGATCAAGTTTTGGTAAAAATAATTTGGATTACCATCAATGACAAAGGGGGAGATTGTTGGAGATTTTGAGTAGATAAGTTGTCATTGATATCAAGAGTGAGTTGTCATTGATGTCAAGCTTTCAACACCATTGAGTGGCAGTTTCAGTGGGCATCAGTAGTTTTAAGTTCTCCAATCAGTGCAAAAGGATAGTCCAGTTTCAATTGATCAAATCCATTCCAGGAGGTCAAGATAAGGTCCAAGGTGAAAAGAAGAAGCCCAAGTGAATAATATTATAATAATTCTTTATAATATTATACAAGGAAGATTAAATTAATTAATATAATTTATTAATTAATTTACTTAACTTTATGTTATTTAAATTAATTATTAATTAATTTACTTAACTTTATGTTATTTAAATTAATTATTAATTCATTTTAATATTAATTTATGTTAATTTTAAATAACTCTAAGGTGGGTTATTAATTTGAATTTTGAATTCAAATTCGAGCGTCAATGTGGGAGCAAATTAATAAAAGTATATATAAAGGAGACTCCACCTTAGCCAAAAACAATTAATGCATTCGATTTTAATCTCAATGCTATTGCAAATTGTGCGAATCGTTCTATGAGAAAGAGAAAGGTTTAATTGGTGTTTAAAGGACCAAGCGGTAGGTGAGGATTGATTACCCACCATTCAAGGCACCTTGGTCACCAAGCGCTGGTAGTGCAGTTGGCAACTTCGGTGAAGGCAAAGATGTTGTGGCAGGGTGAGGTGGAGGTTCAAATCCACAGGTGTGGCCTTTTGTTTTAAAGGCATCGACAATAATCGAAGTCACCAAGAGGAAGGAAGCCTTCCTTCCTTCACATGGGCACCTATAGCCCACATGGTGGGCACCAAAGCGCTAAGGCGCTTGGCGCTTGGGGAGACGACATTTCGAATCATGCTGAAACCCTTTTTGGGGAGAAGATAAAGGTATGAATTAGTTGGGCTATTAAAAATTAATTTTTGCATAATTTATTTGGTTTTTAAGGTTGTAAGGGGAGTTATAAGGTTGATGCAAAATAATATTTTTGTGATATTTTCTTGAGTGTTTGAAAAGGATAATAAGATGTTTAAGGAATATTGTTTGAGGTTTTGTGGTGTTGGATATTATTTTAAGTTGGAGATTATAAGGTGTATCTAAATAAATATTTTTCATGTATGATTTGATGGATATTAATTCCAAGAATGAGAAATAAGGTGTAATTGAGATTTGATTATTTTTGTGTCTAAGGAAAATTTTGAGAAAGTGTTGGAGTGATATTTTTTCATCTAACCATTGAAAATGGAAACAAGAAAATTGTGATTGAGACAGGTTTACTAAGGGCACTTCTACACCAAACAAAAATGTATGGACACATATTCCTAATGAGTGATTATTGAATGTTGTGAATACAAAGTTGGAGTGAAAAGGATTGTTTGGTAAGCATTATTGAGTGTGTTTTGAATTAATGCTTCAAGGTTTTCTGGAATAAAGAGTTGTTGATAAAACCTTGTTTGATAAGCATTGTTGTTGAAGTGATTAGTTGAGTGAACTTGAACTAGGGTTTACAAAGATCATGAGTATCATTGTTATGTGAAGATTGTTTGATAAGCATTGTTGTTGAAGCAATTGGTTGAGTGAGAAACTTGAACTAGGGTTTTCAAATATCATGATTATCATTGTCATGTGAGATTTATTGATAAACATTATTGGAAACATTTGAGTGAGTGTTCATATGTTTGGACTAGGGTTTGTAATCAAGGATTAATTCATTGAGTTATTGGTTGAATAGAGTTGGTTGAGCCTAATAAAATGGATGTGTTGATGTGATAATTCAAGTTCTATGAAAAAAATTGTTCTATATTATGAATTGAGTTGATAAAGATATTGAGTGTTGATGAGTGTGAAACATATTGAGTCTCTAACAATTATCTATATGTTTCTGTGATAAAAGAGAGATTGAAAGTGATTGAGAGTTTGTGAGTGTGAAGCATATTGAGTCTCTAACAATTCTCTATATATTTATATGGTAAAAATAAATATTGAAAGTGTTTGAGCATTGTGGTGAATGTGAAGCATATTGAGTATCTAACAAGTCTATTTATGTTTCTATGATATTGGACAAGTTCTAGTGTGGACTTGTTGAGTAGATTTGAGGTAAGTCTTAGAGAAGACTTGTGGTCAGATTTATGTGAGCTTTTGTGGAAGCTTACAATACAGTTTGAGAACAGAGATTGGGAGCAAATTTGGATAAGTTATAGTGAGGACTTATAAAGTAGATTGGACAAGTTCTTGAGAGGACTTGGGGACATATTAGTGTGAGCTTTTGTAGAAGCTTACAAGGCAAATTTGAGATAAGTCTTTGAGAATACTTGAGAGCAGAGTTGATTGATTGATTTGTTCCAACCTTGGGTTAAGGTTTGGGGTAGATCTAGCAGAATTGATTTGAGATGAAGTCAAGCTTTGTGTTAAGGATTGAGGATAGAGATTGAGAAAAAAATTATGTTAGACCGAAGGACCGTGTTTAGTGCAAATCAAAGGACAAATATTGAGGACATATTTGTGCTAGACGGAAGGACTGTGTTTAGTGCAGATTTGAGGACAAAGTTTGGTACAAATTTGAGGATAGGTTTATGCCAGACCAAAGACAGAGATCGAGTAGATTTGTGCTATACTGAAGGACTATGTTTAGAAAATATTTAAGGTAGAGCTTTGAATATGATAGAGTATAGAGGATGATAATATCTAGTGGATAGAGATCCATTAGCCAAGGTAGTGAGGACAAGTGTCTTCAATGGATAGAGATCCATCAACCAGAGTAGTGGGGGTAGCAGTTCTTCTAGAAGATCACCAGCCAGAGCTCAAGAGAAAGGAGTTCTCCTATGGATAGAGATCCACAAAATTGATTAGGATATTGGTGTCTCCTTTGGATAGAGGTCCATAAACATTATAATAGGGAAAGGATTCCCAAGAGATTGATTGAGAAAATTTTAGTGAAATATTTTCTCCGTGGAGTAGCCTACATTGGGTGAACCACGTTAAATTGGTGTCTCTATTATGTGTGGTGATTTGTACATTGATTTGATTAATGATGTTGATATTACTATCTATACATTGCATAATATTGATTGGGAAAGAAAAGTAAAAAGTGGTCTTATACTGATCACCCCCTCTCAGTATAAGCTTGTGTTCTTCACTCGCCACCACCAACCTATTTGGCAAACTATGAAGCCATTTTTTTTAAGCAAAAAATCCCTTGTAGGACTGCCTTGATCTGAGAGACCATGACCAAGAGGTTTACATCATCAAAGTCACCCGGGAGTCGCTCCCGACCCTGCTTGCACCAACATTATCAATTGGATTTTGGGTACCCAATTCAACTTTTGGGTAGGATGGAGATTTGAACCTAGGACCTCCCTTGGAGGATTGCCCTCTCATATCCAACTCACCTACAACACCTAGGTGACCTACAAAGCCATTAAAGCAAATATTCAACATTCATAATGAGATTGGATGGCAAGTGAAGAGGAGGAGAGATTAAAAGCAATATTATTTTCTGAGCTAAGGAGAATAGATTTAACATTTTTGTTGCAGGTTTGATAAGATGGAATGGAGTCTCTAAGTGCTATGGAGATTCTTTGCAGGGAAGGACTTGCTTCATGTTAGATCTACCACTTCTACACCATCCTTTGAGCTTCTACTTATCCGATCTACTATCAAAAGCACTGTAAATTTATTATATTACCTCTTAGATCATTCTAAGTATCATAATTTGTAATATTTTATTTTATTTCTCAAGATTTTGCAATTTTACATCCTGACTGGCATTGAATACACAAGGCGTGTATTCACGTCTAGGTCATAAATCCATAGAATTATAGGTCTAAGGAAAAATACATGTAGTCAGATGCATAAATAACATATTCATATTCATCTTAGATCATTCATGCATTTAGTATGTCTTAGCCATTTCTATATTTCATCTATATGTTCAATTGATGTTTAACTTTATATATGTTTTTGTTAATCACTTTTTTGAAACAAGGTTGTTTAATAGACCTGGGGATCTGACTATTGCACCATCAAGAAATCAAATTTATAGTGGCTTAAGTAGATCCCCAAACCCTAATTTCTAAATTTAAGGGTTTTTTGCAAAAGTTCCTTGCAAATCTCCCAAAGGTGCAAATTTATGAGCTAGCCGATAGGATGCGTATTCACTTCAAGATGTGTATTCACTCTATAAGATGCCTATTCACTCTGTAGGATGTGTATTCATCTACATCAGACATCTAGATCAGGTAAGTGCAATAAAATTTATTTTATGTTCTATTTCTAACTATTTCATTCCTATTTTAATTTTATCTTATGCATATGATTATCTAAAAAGAAAAGAAAAGACAAAAATATATAGTTAGTTGCATTAGTTTTGCATTAATTTTACTGTTTGAAAAGATAAAAAAAAAAAAGATAATTAGTTTCCATTAGCTTACATTACTTTCACTGCTTGTTGATGTCTTCATGAAAATAAAATTGCATATAGACTAGGCTTAGATGCATTTTACCTAAACCATTAGGTGTATGCCAATCAAAGAACTCATCAAACTCTCACCTTACCTAGGCATGGAAACCACCATAAAGTGTTTCCTGGTGAACCCCACCAATAATTCATCGACAAACACCAAGGAGAGCACAACTCAAGTGCTTCTCATCTGAGGTGTAGGTCCTTTATTTTCCCTCCCCCTTTCAGGCATGGATCCATCAGCCTAAAGGAAAGGGGTGCAAAAATTTTGAGTCTACATTCTTTGGTGAACCTAACGTGAACCACACCATCACTTTGATTTTATTGTTTTTCTTTGTTTTAAAAAAAAAACTAAAAATATCATTAAAAATTTGCTTGTCTTAGATTAAGTCACATAAAAAGATAATTTTTAATTGAATCGATTCACACTCTTTTATTTTTACATCATTTTCCTAAAAAGAATCACATCCGACATGCTTTTCCATAGCTTCGACTGGTCTGGACATAATGGGAACACATAGTGAAGGCGTACAAACCTTCAGAAAGAGATTATCCTTTTACCTGTGCCCAAAAAACTTAAAACTCTAATCAAGATTTAAAATTTGGTCGATCCAATAACCATCATAGCCATGGAAAATAGCATGCATCTCTTTGAGGTGTATCACTGACCATGGTGAACTGGGTGAGGACTGGTAGGACCTGGGCTTCATCATGGCTTGGACTTCATCACCAAGCATCTGCATGCGGGCATCTAGGTGAAATCCTAAATTGAAAATAAGACAACTTGGCCTACAACTTTTGAACGGTTTGAAAAAAAAACTTTTAGTTAGGAGAAAATTTTTGTTTTAGCATTATTTTTCACTTTTTACATTTGTTTTCTCTAAAAATAAAATATATATATAATAATAAATAATTAAATGGTGGACAATAGTGCTAGGGAATCCATGCTCATAGACCTTAGGAAGGCATTCATAGAACAGGAAGTCGATATTCTTTATAGAAATGATAGGGAACATTGGGGTGATTTGTGGCATAACCTTGATCTTGTTAAGAGTAGGTCTGAAGAACTAAGCAAAATTAAGAGAATTGATATAACAAAAGCTTTAGGTGTAGATTATTACTCCCCTTACTTCAAAATTAAAATAAGTTGTGAGCATTGGTTAGCAAACAAGAGGGCTAGTGTTCACTCAATAATATACCCTTGGGAAAGCTATTTCGAAGAATCGTTAACTATTCACAAGTTTCTAGCATATCTAGAAGACAAGGAAGTAACTTTGGAGTAAAATAGATGATATAATAAGGCACCTAGAGTGGTACTCTTTCAAGATTTTTACCATGAATTACAATTTCAACCCCCTACTTTTGGTACTAAAAATCTTACTCTTGTTCATTTCATCCTCCTTTTGAAAAAGGATTTTGCCTTTGAAGAAGAGCATTTTATGAGCCCTAAAGAATTAGAGCCTATCAATGACGTCCATAAACTCTTCCAAGATAACTGAATCACCTAGCTTCATTATTTGAAGTTTTTGTAAATATTTAGTAAGAAATATTTTTAATTTAATCTAATAAAAAAAAACTTAGGATTAGCATCGATAAAATATGCCTAAAACTTTAAGGAATGGTAAACAGGTTGCAATTGGCTCCAAAGAGGAGTTGGATACTGAAAATCCTAATGACCAAAATATTGAAATAGAGATAGGAGAAAACCAAGAAGAACAAGTAGCACAAGTAGAACAAAATGAAGAAGAAGAAACAATAGATCCTTTTGAGCCTAAAATGGGACCTAAAGGGGATATCCATTTTGAATCTGTAAAATATTTTTAGGAATTTTTAAGTCATAATCATCCTACTCTCACTAATGCCTTTGAGATAGAAGATCAACTTAAGAGGGGTGATTTTTCAATTGAAGCAACTTTGGAAGAAGCTTTTCGACTTCACCCACAACTAGAGATGTATGCGAGTGACACTTCATATAATCTTCCTCCATTACAACATGTCACCTATAATGATCATCCCTTTGGTACCACCCAAATTCCACACTCTCAAGATATTCACTCACAAATTCAAGCATCCATAGCACCTCAACACAAACCTATTTTTGTTGCCACTACAACTACTTCCACTAAAAAACAACCCCCTCCTTCCACCAATAATAATTTTCTTTCTCAATATCTCAACAACCGGTTTGCTCAAGCTTCTACATCTCAAAGAAATCAAAATGTGCACTCACAAATTCCTACTTCTTCTCAACCAACCTCTCAATAAAATACATTTCCTTATAGGTATACCAACCCTACTATTTCAAATCCTATGCACAATAGTATTACCATTCCCACTCCTTATTCGGTAGCACAAGCTACATATTACCCTCCTTATGCAAACATAGTGGCACAAAATATGCACAATGGACAACCACATCATCTTGAAGCTATAGTCAAACAATTAGCTTCATGATTGGACCACATAGATCCTTATCATCCTACATATAGTTATAAGGAAATGTGTAACCAACCATTGGATCCCATTGTTGCAGCTAGACCATATCCTAAACATTTCCCCATGCCAGTTCTTCCGATTTATAAGGGGATTGAAGATCCAATTGAACATCTTCGTATGTTTAGGACAACATGTCATGATATTGCTTATGATGATATGTTGTTTTAAAAATATTTCCTAAAATTTTGGGAGGTATGGCTTTGGAATGGTATTATCAGTTGCCAACACATTCCTTAAGAAACTTTGAAGAAACTGTAGAATTATTTGTGCATCAATTTGGTGCCTACATAGAAAGGCATGTCATGATTAAAGACTTGTATAACTTAAAACAAGGAAAAGAAGAAGGTTTTATAGAATTTCTAGCTTGATGGAGAAAACTCTTGGGTAAATTACATTTTACTCTACCTCCAAAAGAGATGCTAGAAATATTCATTGGAAACCTACAAGAACAATTATCCTACGAGTTAGCAACTGCCACTATAACCTCTTTTGATCAAGCCATTGATTTGGCAAGAAGAGTAGAAGAAGCCCTTATCAGAAGGGGACAACTTAAAAAGAAATATGAAGATAAATCATCCAAAAATCAATATAAAAACAAACATGTGGTAGGATATGGGGTCATAGATAATAGACCTCCTACAAATGTTAATGTTATGGAGACTACAAAGAAATTTGTATTAAAAGCACCACAAAAACCTCCACTATAAAATTTCACAAAGTTGAATCAACCCTTGACAATGGTCTTGCCACAATTGTTGGAAAGAGGTTTGATAAAATTGCTAGAAATATGACAACCAGACACCTCCTAGCCTTGGTATAGACCAGATCAACATTGTGATTTCCATCAAGTTGATGGTCATCCAACCAATACTTGTAGGAGATTGAAACACTTGGTGCAAGACCTAATTGACAATGGAAAGCTAGAAGTGGAAAGTCCTCCTCAAAACTCTAATCCTCCAGCAAATACACAAAAACAATAGGCACAAAATGTTAATCAAAATTTAGACATCTTCCAAAACCCATTACCCAATCATGGTAAGGAAGTTGTGAATCAACTAGATTATAGAAGTGTGCCTCATCCAACATGTTATGTGGGAATGATTAGTAACCACCTACCATCACAACTTTCACAAATTGTATTTGTGCCTACCCAATCTATGGTTACAATCAAGAAGTTTCAAGAAAAAGAGTTACAATATTTATCTCTTGAACATATAGAAAGTGAATCAGAATCAGAGATAGATATTAGTTCTCTTCATTCTAATAGCTCAAAATATGAATCAGGACCAATCCTACCTATCATAGATTTGTTAGTTCTAGAGGAACCATTTTTGAGAATGTTAACAACTCATCCCTCTTCATGATAGTTACTTCCTATAGAACAAGCAACAACCACTAGACCTCACCCCATTCAGTTTAATTCATCCAACCCATTTGTTATCCCACAACCACTTCATCAACCAAGTAACATTGTAGGTACGATTGGAGCCATCACTAGGCAATAGGCTCAAGCTCAAGCTTCTCAACCTCAACTATCTACAACCCAACCAAATGATATAACTCAACCACCTTTTGTCTTGAAGGCACCACATAAGGGGAATAATCTAGTTCAACTTTAGTAGAAGACCCCTTTTGATATCAATGAACAACTAGCTAATACAACAGCTAGAATTTCTCTTCTTGATCTCCTTAGAACTTCACCTATTCATAGGGAAGAATTAATGAATACCCTAAGTCAAATGTTGGTACCTCAGGATATAGAGCCAACTATTGTAGTTAATGTTGTAGCCTCTCATGGAATAGACTACATTGATTTTCATGATAAAGATATCCCTCCTCAGAGTATGCATAGAGATAATCCTCTATATATAACAACATTAATTGGAGATGTTTGTGTTAAAAGGGTGTTGATTGATAATGGATCATCTTTGAACATTTGTACTTATGACTTTTTCAAGAGGTTTGGATTTAGAAATGAGGATTTAAGAAGAACTGAGATGATTATTAAAGCCTTTAATGATGAGACCCAAGAAGCTTGTGGTGTGATGTCCATTCCATTACAAGTTGGTCCTAGGATTTTGGACACTTCCATTTTTATTGTATCTTGCTCAACATCATACAACATTCTTCTAGGATACCCTTGGATTAATGCAATGAGGGCAGTCCCCTCTACCTTACATCAATGTATGAAATTTGAATTTAAAAATCAATTGGTCACTATTCATGGAGATCCTAGACCTTTTGAAATGTGTGCAATGATAAAACCCATTGATGTTCCATTTTGTCCAGCTCTATCATCATTAGCACCTATTTCTCCTAAGTCCTCCCTACCAACACTTGATCCACCACCTTCTTCTGACACACCTATACCTTCTAGTGCAAATGATCCTTCTACATCGTACCCTCTTACAGATGAAGTTCTACCAGATTTATCCACCATACTAGCCCTAATTGAACATGCTAATTTTGTTGTGCAAGACTCCATCGTCTTGTCTCAATTACCTCCATCCCCATGCACAATAGGTTTACCTCACAAAAAGGGGAATATATACCATGTTGGAAATTGTACCTTTATTTTTGTAGGATGTTCCCTAGATAAAATTAATATTAAGCAAATGAGCTTTATCTTTGATGAAAATAGTTTTGCTCAATGTTATTTCTCAGATAGGTATATAAAATCCAAGCAAATTATGTGTGACATGGGGTATAAGGGTAAAGGTTTAGGTCATTTTGAAAATAGAATACGTAAGCCTTTTGATGTTGAGGAATGGCCTGCCCGATGTGGTATTGGCTATATCCCTACAAAATCCCAGCCTTTCCCCTTCGATGAGGATGATCACCTGATCACATATAGTGAATATTTAGAAAATCAAAAACATTTGAAAGATATTAAAAAGAGAAAGAAATCTCCCCTTTTCTCTTGCAATATGCTTTCGATGGTTCATCCAAAAATAATTGCCACTCTAGATGAGTGTGTAGAAGGAGATGTCTTTTATGACATCCCTCATGAAGAAATCATGCGGAATAGTTTCTTCTTTGATGGGTCCATCCCATGCATAGCACATGTTCAAACAACAACTACACAAGATGAATTAGCAAAACTATCCCTAGAAGAACTCTAGGAAATGGGTGTTTCACCTACTCCTCCCAACTTTGAAAGGGATTTGAGCATTGTGGTAGAAGATATTTTGAAAATTAATATTGGAATAGAAGCCAATCCCCACATGGTTAAAATAGGAGCCACTTTGAGCAAAGAAGAAAAAATTAGATATATGAAACTTCTTATAGAATACCCTGATATATTTACATGGACATATGCAGATATGCCTGGCTTGGATCCTTCTGTAGTCATGCACCATTTGGTGGTTCATCCTGATGCCAAACCTATAAAATAAAAACTTAGAAAAATGCATCCTAAAATAGCCTTGTTGGTTAAAGAAGAATTACAAAATCTCTTAGATGTTGACTTCATTCAAGCTATCAACTATTCTGATTGGATATCCAATGTTGTTCCAGTATCTAAAAAAGAGGCTACCAAAATCAGAGTATGTACTGATTTTAGGGACATCAATGTTGCATGTCCCAAGGATGACTTTCCTCTTCCTAACATGGATCAAATTATTGATTTCATGATAGGAAGTGGGATGTTATCCCTTATGGATGGATTTTTAGGATATAATCAAATTCGTATAGCACTAGAGGACCAACCCAAGACTACCTTCATTACACCATGGGGAACTTTCTATTGGAAAGTAATGCCCTTTGGTTTAAAGAATGTAGGTGCAACTTATCAATGAGCCATGACATATGTGTTTCATGACATGATGTATGATATTTTGCATGATTATGTTGATGATATCATAGCTTATTCTATTAAGGAGGAAGATCACATCCCTGACCTACGATGAGTGTTTAATAGGCTTCATGAATACAAAGTTCATTTAAACCTAGATAAATGTGTTTTTGGGGTAAAATCTAGTAAATTATTAGGATTTATTGTATCTATGTGAGGTATAGAGATAGATCCTATTAAAATTAATGTTATTATAAATATGCCACCATCAAAAACTTTGATAGAGCTTAGAAGTTTACAAGGTAAACTTCAATCCATTCATCATTTCATTGATAAATTAGCAGATAAATATCAACCTTTTCTTAAGCTACTTAAGAAAGATACCCTTTTAATTGGGATGATGAATTTCAAGAAGCCTTTGAAGCTCTCAAAAAATACTTACTTACACCACCAGTACACCAACCCTTTCATTTTGTACATTTTTGCTTTAGAACTTGCATTAGGAGCAATGTTAGCACAACATGATGAGGAAAAGAAAGAATGAGCCATTTATTACATTAGTAGAACCTTGGTAAGCTATGAAACTCATTACACACCCCTAGAAAAGCTTTGCTTAGTTGTTGTGTTCTCTACACAAAAATTGTGCCATTATATGCTTAGTCAAAGAATATTTGTCATAGCAAAATTTGACCCATTATGATATTTGATGAGTAGACCTTACTTATCAGGATGAGCAACGAAATGGGTTCTCACTTTGAGTGAATTTGACCTAACCTTTATTGGTCAAAATTCCATTAAAGGACAAGTTATAGCAGACCAACTCGTCATTGCCCCTCTTGAATCTACTCATCCCTTAAAAATAGAATTTCTAGATGAATACCTTAATTTAGAGGATGATCATTCAGACTCTTGGTCTCTATTTTTTTATGGAGCCCATTGCATGAGTGGCGTAGGTGTAGGCATTATATTGGTGTCTCCATAGAAACAACTTATTCCATTATCTTTCAAACTCCAATTTTCTTATACAAATAACATAGTAGAATATGAGGCCTTAATTCTCGGTTTACGAGTAACTTTAGCTTTGAATATTAAAATCCTATCAATTTTTGGAGACTCACAACTTATGGTAAACCAAATTAATAATGTCTACCAAACCTAAGATGAGAAACTCCATCCTTATAAAGAATTCATCTTAAAACTTATGTCTTTATTTTATAAAGTCACTATTGAAGCTATCCCTCATACTAGTAATCATTTTGTGGATGCTATGGTAGTAACCGCTTCTCTCATCCCTTTAGAGTTGGATGATGATCATGCTACTATCATCATTCACCAACTTCGGGAACCTGCCTCACTAGAATCTTGCCTAGCACCCTTGGATATCTTTGTAATTGAAGAAACATCATCAAAACCATGGTATGTGGATATCTTTAACTTTCTCCAAAATGGCTCATTCTCGGATGGTCTAGATAGGAATCAATGTAGAATTTTGCGTAAACGAGTTGTTCATTTCGTCATCATAGGAAGTACACTTTATAAAAGGTATTTTGAAGGTATCCTTCTAAGATGCCTCAACCTAGATGAATCCCAAAAGGCACTAAGCGAAGTGCATGATGGATCTTGTGGAGGCCATTTTAGTGGTAGTGCCATAGCCAAAAAACTCCTACGAATGGGCTATTTTTGGCCCTCCATGGAGAAAGATGCTAATGATTATGTGCATCGATGTGACAAATATCAGCGACATGCAAATCTTGTTCATGCTCCTACTCAAGAGCTTCAAGCCATTTCTTCCCCTTGGCCTTTTTCAAAATGGGGCCTAGACATCATTGGGAAGATTAATCCAATCTCGTCCGATGGTCATAAGTTCATCATAATAGCAACTGAGTACTTTACAAAGTGGGTAGAAGCCATGCCATTGGCTTCTTGCATAGGAACCCAAGTCTCTAAATTTATTTTTAATCAAATCATCTATAGATTTGGGATTCCCTCTACACTTGTCTCTGATAATGGAACTTGCTTTAAAAATAAAGATATACAAAAGCTTTGTGCAAAATATAAAATCCAGCATAGATGGTCTACTCCTTACTATCCACAAGGAAATGGCCAAGCTGAAGCATCTAATAAAACCTTAATTAAAATCTTAAAAATGTTGGTTAATAAGTCGGGTCGAGATTGGCACATACAATTATATCTAGCCTTATGGGCTTATCGGACCAGTGTTCGAACCCCTACAGGTGCTTCTCCCTTTGTCTTGGTATATGGCATTGAAGTCATATTTCCTTTTGAGCTTGAAGTACCTTCCTTAGGAATTTTACTTCAAGATGTTGAAGTAGGAGATGAATATCATGTTGGATGACTAAGTCAACTTGAATTATTAGATGAAAAGTGCATAAACGCTTTAGAGCATCTTTGCACTTATCAAGACAAACTCAAAAGATCATACTCAAATTGTTGCAGAACTTTATTATTAACATAAATCATTCACCATAGATGTGTTGATAGGTGGATGCAGACATGGGAGCAATGGAGGAGCAGAGGCGGAGCAACGGAGGTCAGGGGGGTGCGCAGGATCGGAACAACGGAGGCTCTATGGAGGCAGGTAGGACCAGTGTTCACGGGACAGGCGAGGATCCAGAGGAAGGAACTGAGGCAAAGGACGGTCGAGATTCGATCTCTGACCAAGTAGGCTCGGCCAGAGAGCCTGACCCACCCGACAAAGACCCTGATAAAGGGACCCAACATGGGGCTGCGGGACCCAAAAAATCTTGGTCCTTTGCGAAAACCCTAAAAGGTTCGAGGACCAACTTTTTCAAAGATTTTCCTCCACTGGTGCCAGTAAAGAACATGATCATCGCTCCTGCGAACATCATGGATGGATTCTTGGCCATGGAGAAGTTTTCGTTGGTTGGAAAGTTCCTGGGTGGAAGGCCCGACATTGAAACTATTAGGGCTTGGGCATGGAACAAATGGAAAATGGCGAGAAATTTGGAGATAGTGGCCCTTTCCAAAGGGTTCTTCATAATAAGGTTTAACAACAAGGAAGATGCAGAGAGAATCCTGGTTGGAGGCCCGTGGTTCC
The DNA here is from genome assembly GCA_028583015.1 of Wollemia nobilis. NCBI lineage: Eukaryota > Viridiplantae > Streptophyta > Pinopsida > Araucariales > Araucariaceae > Wollemia > Wollemia nobilis. Next base: position 2,333,133 of record JAQPPZ010000755.1, on the reverse strand, counting down.
TAGGCAGACGCAACCTCTATCTCAGAATATGGGGCGAAGACTTCGACCCTGATACACAAAATATTAACACGGCCCCCATTTGGGTTCGCTTGCCTAACCTACCGACTCAATTTGTCAATGAGTATTGGCTTCAAGGAATAGCAAAAACTATTGGCGAACTGGTGGCTATTGATCACGCCACCCTGGCAAGGACAAGATTGACTCAGGCGAGGATCTGCGTTAATGCAAATCTAGAAACAGAGCTCCCAACCTTCGTCGAGTTGGAATATGGAAATTACTTAAGGAAGCAACCGGTTGAATATGAAAATAAACCGGCCTTTTGTACGGAGTGCAGAAACCAAGGTCACCTTCCAAGCCAGTGCCCAACAGTGGTATCAAAGAAAGAAGGCCCGAAGAACCAGGACCCGAGAGTGCCCAAAGGTAGAGGGATCATCAGAAACCAAGGACCTAGGGCCCCTCAAGGAAAAGGAGCTTTCAGGAAAGTCAGAATAGACCTTGAGCATCAAGTCCAAAATCGGGAAAAGGAGAAAGGAAAGCAACAAACCGTCGAGGGAGACAAGGTAAGTCCGAAAACCCTAAGCTCCAACAGGTTTGAAGTATTAGCAGATAAGGATTCTGATGATGAAAATGAGGGAGATAATCAAATACAGATTGAATGGCCCGAAGTCCTAGAATCTCTGCCTAAAGCAGGGCCATCCTTAGTGTTGCCTCAAGACCTGACCAACCCTCAAGGTGTGGATTCGAACCCTTTTGAATACAGGATGAACCTCGAGGGAGGTGAGTCCAGCACTGACATGATAGGATTCAAAATGACAATGGGGGGATCTAGTCCCGTCCTGCAACAAATAGCTCCTCCTAAGTTTAGCCCAAAATAGACAAGAAGTTCAGCGAAATCCTCGATTGACTTTGGGAGTGAGAAAAAGAGAGGAAGAATGTCCGAGGCAGATCATTATAAACTCAAGATCGACAATGAAATAGCAAATGGGAAACAGAGGACACTTCTACAACAAGTTATCACAAGTCAGGATGATAGCCGACACAACAAATCTCCCCCACCTCAAGGAAGGGGGAGAGGTAAAAATAATAAGCAGTCTAAATGAAGATCCTCTCATGGAATGTGAGAGGCCTTAATGGCCTGGTAAAACAAAGGATGGTTAAGTCATTAAGGAAAACAATTAATCCGACTATAATGTTACTTCAAGAGACAAAAATGGATGAAGGTCAGGCAATTTCTGTGGCCCCTAGCATATGGAAGCACGGGAGGATGGCTTTCAAGCAAGCGAGAGGCGCTTCTGGAGGACTGATGACGATGTGGGACCCCCAAAAAGTGGAAGGAAATGTGATCCAGGCTGAGGAGAGGGTCCTAAGCATTCTATTCCATGATCTAGATAACAATAGGTCATGGATCACCTCAAATGTTTATGCCCCTAATACTGCTCAGGAAAGAGAGTCTCTGTGGGTTTACCTGACTCATTTGGGTGAAGCATTTCGGGACATTCCTTGGGTGGTAGGGGGAGACTTTAATACTCCGCTATACCCGTCTGATAAAAAAGGAGGATCTGGGCTGCCTCTCAGAAGTATGGAGGAGTTCAATTCGTTCGTCAACACAAATGAACTAATGGACGTCAAGTTAAAAGGAGCCAAGTTTACTTGGAGCAACCGACGAGTAGGGCAACATCTTATTCAGGAGAGGCTAGACAGGTTTTTTCTCTCGAAAGAGGCTCTCATGGCCTTTGGAGACTCTTCCCTATTGTCTTTGCCCAAGATCACTTCTGACCACAACCCTATCCTACTTGAGGTTCCCCAAAGCTCTTGCCTCAAGAAGCCCTTTCGGTTCGAGGCAATGTGGACCAAGCATAAGGACCTCAAGGAAAGAATCATTCAATGGTGGAAGATTGATGGTCACGGAAGCCCTTCCTTCAAGCTGGCCCAAAAACTAAGGATGGTGAGAGATAACCTCAAAATTTGGAACAAAGCAGTTTTCGGGAATCTGTTTGAAAAAAGAAAGAGGTCAGTGATAGACTGACTGTCATCGAAAGGAGCATTGAAAATGGTCAATATGATGAGGCAACCAAATCAGAAGAAAAAATTCTCTTGGCTGAATTCCACAATATCCTGGCCTATGAGGAAATGTACTGGAGGCAGAAATCTAGAGCATTATGGCTCAAGGATGGGGATTCTAACTCTAAATTCTTCCATGTGACCACTCTTCGAAATAGGAGCAACAACAGAATACGTGATCTGATCAAGGAAGATGGCTCCACAACTCAAGATGTCCAGGAAATCAAAAATGAAGTTGTACATTACTTCAGCAATCTCCTGGGAGAAGAAGTGCAATGCCAGGCTAATGCAAAAGAATCCCTTTTACGTGCTATTCCTCAAACTATTGATAATGACATAAACAGGAAACTCACCGATCCTTTTTCAGATGAGGAAATCAGAAAAGCTTTGTTCTCCATGGATCCGGATAAAGCACCTGGGCCTGATGGTTTCTCTCCCCGCTTTTTCCAAACCTACTGGGACACGGTGGGGGCAGATGTTTGTTTGGCCATGAGGGAATTTCAATCTTCCAAACACATTCCTAGAAGCTACAACTCCACGTTTATAGCCTTGATCCCAAAAGGAGTAGCTCCTAAAACTATGGCCGATTATAGACTTGTGAGCCTGTGCAATGTAACATACAAAATTCTCACCAAATTGATAGCAAACAGGATGAAAGATATTCTACCCCTTATCATTGACCAATGTTAGGGAAGCTCAATCCAAGGGAGATCTATCCTCGATGGGGTCATCATGGTTCATGAAGCCCTTCACTCTACAAATCAAACCAAGAAAGCGTCCTTTGCTTTAAAACTGGATATGAACAAAGCTTTCGACCGCATAAATTGGGAGTTTCTCGAGGCAGTGCTGATTAAATTTGGATTTAATCCCCAATGGGTAAATCTCATTCGAGGATGTATCCATAAGCCTTGGTTCTCTGTGTTAGTTAACGGATCCCCCGTAGGGTACTTTCAAAGTTGCAGGGGTCTAAGACAAGGGGATCCTATTAGCCCCATGCTATTCATCATTGTGGCTGAAGCCCTGGGCAGAACCATCAAAGCGGAATGTTCAGATGGTCTCATATCTGGTATCAAAGCAACTTCCCAAACATCCCCGATCACTCACCAACAATTTGTGGATGATACGCTGATGCTCTCTCTTGCATCGGTGGTAGAAGCCAAAAGAATCAAACACATCCTTACCCTGTATGAGGAGGCGATCGGTCAGAAGGTCAATTTCACCAAAAGCAAAATATTCTTCCTCAACACTCCCATTCAGAGACAGATCAGGATTGCAGGGATCTTGGGATGTGCCATAGCTACTTTGCCAACGTCTTATTTGGGCCTACCTCTCTTCACTGGGGCTCCTTTGCGAGTTATGTGGGACAATGTGGTGGAAAGAATCCAGAAGAGGTTAGCAGGATGGAAAGGTCACTTTTTATCCCAAGAAGGCAAAGCTACCCTGACTATGGCTTCGTTGCAAAGCATTCCTGTCTACTTCCTATCAGTTTTCAAAGCCCCGACTCGTGTCCTCCAAAATATTGAACAACTTCAAAAAAAATTTTGTGGTCAGGATCGGAAGGAAAGCACAGGATCCACCTAGTTGGGTGGGACAAAGTGTGCCTTCCCAAGGATGGGGGAGGCCTTGGCCTGAGGAGAGTTTCCCACCTGAATGCTGCCTTGCTAGCCAAACAAGCGTGGCATGTCCTATCAAGCCAAGATAATGAGTGGATAGCCATTGTGAAAAGGAAATACCTGCAAGGTTCCAATTTTCTGAACACTCCTATTCCGATACGAGGATCAACGTTCTGGAAAGCAATTTTGGCAAGCAGGGAGATTGTTAAGAAAGGGATGAGATGGATAGTTGGGAATGGCACTAGGATCAGATTCTGGGAGGATAGATGGGCGAGGGAGGAGGCCCTTATAACAGACCCCAGGTTAGCAAGAATCAAGCATTTCACTGATGAAAATTTTGGACCCATGGTTGCAGACTTCCTAAGACAGGAGGGGAATAAGCTGAGGTGGAAGTCTATAAAGGTGCAGGGACTGCAAGATGAATCTAAGGAACTTGAAGGTGTGTTATCTCAACAATTCATTCCTATGAATGCGGATGAGGATCATATGAGGTGGGCGATGACTGAAAGTGGGGAATTCTCAGTGAAATCGACGTACAGATTGCTTCTCGACTATGAGGATCCATCGTTTCTTTCCAAAGTGGTGTGGATTGACAAGTTGATCCCTAAGTTGGCTCACTTTTCCTGGGCTACCATTCAAGGAAAAATCCTCACCATAGACAACATGATACGAAGAGGTATGACTTTGCCTAACAGATGTTATTTGTGCAGGAAAAGCTAGGAATCGATTCATCACATATTTCTAGAATGCCCTTGGTCGGTAGCCATCCTAAATGGGGTGTTCCAAACCTTTAACATCTCATGGGCAATGCCTACCATGGTTCCTGAGTTGTTCCATCAATGGTCATCTCCCTTCATCAGTTCCCAACTGAGGTTCCTATGGAAGATTTACCTCCATCACTATCTATGGCAGATCTGGCTGGAGAGAAACCATAGAGCCTTTAGAGCCCTTAATGACTCTATTCTTGACCCGCTTTCTATCATTACCAAAATTTTGGCCTTTGCCAAAGAAAATCTCAGCATCCTTCCTTCGTCTCCCCAATCCATCCCTCTGCATGAGAAAATCCTTGCTAAATCTCTTGATCTTTCCTTAGACGAGTCCATAGGAGTGTGCAAACCTCATCCAAGGGCAGAGTCTAGATGGATTGCCCCCCCTGCGGATTGGATCAAATTCAATTTTGATGGGGCTGCCAAGGACAACCCTGGCAAAGCTGGAGCGGGAGGCGTGGTGAGAGACCACCAAGGACAGGTCATGCTGGCCTTTTCTGAAAACTTAGGGATCAAAACCAATAATGAGGCCAAAGCCAGAGCTCTGTGGAGAGGGTTGCATCTGCTCCACGAGGTTCAAGGTAATTGCTACATGGAAGGGGATTCCCTGAATATTGTCAACCTCCTCAATAACAAAAGAAAACCTCCTTGGAGGATAGAGGCCATCATCAATGAAGCAAGGATCCTTGCTGACGCGAGGGAAGATCTTGTCGTCCAACACGTGTTCCACGAAGCCAATAAAGCAATGGATAAATTGGTGAACATCGGGGTCGAGGCTGATGGGCTGATCACGTGGATGAATGAGGTTCCAGGTGATGTGGAAAATATCATCCAATCAGAAATACTATGAGTGGAACAATGAGGCTATCACGGTGGCAAGTCACGTGTACCTCGGGGATCACTATCGTGAGGAGGCAAAATACCCAAAGAAGAAGGATTTTCTTATTGGCTACGGTTAGGTTGGAATCGGATTGTGATCAACCCAAGGCCAGCTTGGAAACTCGTACTCACAAGTGGCAGGACTACGAGGTGGTGGTGGTATTTCCTAAAAAGGATAGTTATGCGAGGAGGGTGCACCATGGGGGGAGGTGCAAGTTTCCAAACACATTGAGACATGGGCCAACCTTCCCCGAGAGGAGTAGGTTCCCTACGAGGGGTCTTGGGACTAACCTCCACATCAATACCAAGAAAATAGATCCTATCAGCGGGGTCAAGGCTTACGACGGCATGATCCACATGATGATTTGGCATGATTATCAAGGCAAAGGTGCTTCGCGAGTCGTTTCCAGTTTTGGCATGGGTTTTAAGGACTTAGCAATGGGTGGATACGACAAGCAAAGAAACCATCACCTTTTAATCATTCATTACTGGAGTCTTTTGAAGGAAACCATGAGTGGCGAGCTTTCAGACAATTCAGAGAGGAATTTGATAGTTACCTTATCAAATATGATATACATTGAGCCCAACATGGTGGTCATGGAGCCTATTGCATAGGCTATCCTGACCGATAGGCGTTTTACCCAGTTTTTTGATCTATTTTTGGGTGCGAAAGATGAAATTACGCTGGCTATGATGGAAACATGGGAGGATGGTCACGTGGAGATCAGGGGTCATGAATTTGTCATTGATGTTCAGCTGCTGGCAGAAATTACCGGCCAGTCGGTCAAGGGAAGGTCAATTCACCGACAAAAGCACCACTGGGAGGTGGAGCTCAAAGAGTTTAAGGATAACCCAAAAATCTACAAGGAGGCAAAGAATGGCCTCACAAGGATGGACCTCCCAACTCCCTGGAATGCGGTTATGAAGAATGTGCTGGAATTCATCACGATGGAGGACCCTGGTAAAACTTTACTCAGTTTCCATTACGCCTTTGTCAACTTTTTCTGGGATGTTAACCCCATAAGCATTCCCCAATTTTTGATGAACTCCCTGAACCACACCATCACCTCTTCCCACAACAAAAAAGGCTTTTCCATGCCCATGCATCAAGGCCTTCTCAAGGTCATTTACAAATATGTCCTTCTCCATGCTCCCCAACCTGTCCCTGCCCCTCCTCCTGAGGATCCCCCGATGGTTCATGGTGAAAGTTTGAGGGGACGCGAGAGCCCTGGTCTCCCAAAACCCTCCCCTGTCCCGAAGCGTGAGGGTGAGTCTAGCGCTAAGGGAGGCCCAACAAGGAAAAGGCTGAGAATTGATGACCAGCCCATTAGGTCTTCCCTGAGGCTAAAAAACAAGCAAGTTCAGGGGAGCAACAAAATCATGGAGATTACGTCTGAAGATGAGGGTCCTAACCCTACAATAATGGAATTGAAAAGGTATGTCCTGAACACGACGGCCAACATCAATCAACAGATGCAGGAATTACAGGAGATTTTGACCAAAGTTTTCTTCAACGAAGGATACCAGAGCAACAAGCCGGTGGTCTACAACCCGGAGACTGACGACAACGAAGAAGACAAAGATGAAAATTAGGAAGAGGAGGTCGAGGATGAGGACTAGGGTCTTCCTCCGATTGGCCTGTACTATGGTTGGACGGTCTGCATTTTGTTTTGTTGTGTTGGTTGTGGCAGTGGCTTTTTGTTTCCTGCGGGCTTATGGGTGATCTCCTGTGCGAAGTGTGGGTGCTTGGGGTAGTTAGGGTCCTGATAGGACCTTTGTCTCTTTTTGTTAAGGGGGTTTTCGACTATGGTGGGTAGTATGGTCTGGTTCTTTTGGTTTCTGGCTAGGCAGTAGCGTCAGGTTAGAGGACAGAGTTTCCTCAGTTTGGTTCATGGTGGGGTTCCTCAGCCAAGGGCTGATTTTTGTAAATCGGTTTTGGGTCAACCGTTAAAACCCGGTTTAATGATAGACTTAATTTACCAAAAAAAAAAACATAAATCATTCACCAATATGCAGAAATATAAAATAATTCATCCACAAATACATTATCCACAATAACAATCCACAAATGAGAGAGAGATAGATAATACCCTTAAGGTAGGAAAACACCAATAATAATCCTTAAGGAAGGAACAACTCCACAAGATCTCCCAAGATGAGAGATGCCACTTAAGGAGGGCAAAGTCCCATAGGCCACTTTGTGGGCAAAAATGATTACATAATATTCTTCTCCAATGATGATTACAATGACAAATATCTCTTCTTTATATATCCATATTCTTATTCTACTTTGGGGAGCCTACTACTAATATAATATAATATTATAATATAATATAATATTATAATATAATATAATATTATAATACAATCAACCTTGGGTTATGGGTGGCCCATGCCAACCCTTATACAATATAATAATATATCCCCAAATATCTATTCCTAGGTACCCTACCATGCCACCCTCCATAAAAATGTTTCGTCCTCGAAACATATGAAGAAACATGATAATATGATTTGCTAAGCAAAGTTAGCAACTAGTACCAATCTCGATCATCCATCCATCCAAGTGAAACACGTTGATGCTGGTATGCCATTTTGTTACTTGAGTATCCAAATATGCTTCGTTGGCTCCACACTTTTGCTGCTATATTTTGATAACTTGAATTATGGGTCCACTTTTTCCTTGATGTTGATGATCCACTTTGAAAACTAGGATCCCTATGCTTTCTTTGCCAAACATTGCCATAGTTGGTGCCCTTATGATTCCATGTAGAACCATAATATTGTTACCTTGAACCATACCTCCAAGATTGTTGATGCTCATGGTGGTGTGGATGGCGATATGGTGCAACCTTAACTTGATGTTCTACCTTCTTTGACTTCTCAACATTTGGCTCCATTGTTTTAAATTCTTCTACACATTGTCCTTTCATGTTCTCTTTTTTTGGTGTGTCCTTGTGCTCTTCTATCAAAGCTTCCTTGGACTTTGTTACTATTATTTCCATGAACTCCATTGCTACTACTTCTTCCATGGACTTTGTTGTTGCTACTACCTTCTTGGATTCTGTTTCAGGTTCTTCAATTTGTTTCTCTACAACCACTTCTTGATTTTCCTTGCATACTTGCTCCTTAAGATGAGAAATATCCTGCAATGTTATCTTCTTTTTCCTATACCATAACTTTATAAACTTATTTTGCACATTAATGTTAATAGTACCCAAAGAATCTAACCAAGGATAACCAAGAACAATATCCTCATCATCCATCTGAATAGCATGAAAATATGAATGTAAAACATATTTATCCATGGTGATCTTCAAATATTCAAAAATCTAAACATTCTCACCCTCTAGTTGTATGTCCTTAATTTTTGTTGCTTGAACTTGCAACTTCTTAGCCAAAGCAATATTAAGAAAATTATATCTGCTACCAGGGTCAATAGAAATAATAACCTATTCCTTTTGAATGCTTCCATGAACCTGCAAAATAGAAATTTTAGATTCAAACAAATTCCTTTGTCCATTTTCTAATTTATCTTCTACCAAAGGAATGGTTTCCTCTGTCTGCATACTGGCATATTTTTTATCTTCCATGACATTTTCCTCTTTCTTCTTGAGTAATTTTATTTCTTTTTCATAGTCTTCATTCCGTTTCTTGAAAACTTCCCATTATCCTTTTATTTCACTCCGCTCATTTTGAATTCCCAGTAGTTTCTTTTCAAGGTCTTCGATGACATCCCACATGCTATCTATATTTTTATCCCTTCCTTCTTCTTACAAATATCTAACTTTCTTTGTAATTGAATAGGTACCCATGTGCTCAAGAATGTTGGTTCAATTTGATCCCAAGTGCACAAGAATTTACCACATTTAAACCTTTCTATCCATTGTAAAGCTTTCCCCGTAAACAAAGTATGATAGCCATTTGTTAACCTGTTTTCACTAACTTGAGATTTTACTATTTTCAACCACTCTCTCACATCAATATCATTTTCTCCATTAAAATTTTTCCATTCCATAGTTGATGCCCTAATGCAACTAGGGTTTTTTGATAATATATATCATGCCCTAATGCAAACTAGGGTTTTATGAAAATAAATATCTTCCCACTGAGTTGAAGCTAAAAATCTACATAGACAACTAGATCTGCAATTTTTCTTCTAAAAAAAATAAAGTGCAACTGATTTGCTTACCCAAACTAAATAAATTTCATCTTTCGAAAAATTTACGACTTGAAAATTTGTCACTACCCTTGTTCTAGATGGCTGATTTCAAAAGGTTGTATCTACCTCAATACTACTTGTATTCATTTATATGACCATTCATTTTAAAGCTCTTTAAATTCTGCACAAACTAATCCAAGAATCGCCTAAATTGGATAAACTTTCGCAGAGATATGGCTTTTAAAAAATGAGATATTTTTCCAGAAAAATTTGCAAAATTCGTCACTATCCTTGTTTCGGATGACTAACTTCAAAAGGTCGTATCTCCCTCAATACTAATCGGATTCCTTCATATGACAACTCATTTTAAATATCTTCAAATTCTACACAAAATGATCTAAGAATCGCCTAAATTGGATAAACTTTCACAAAGATATGGCTTATGAAAGATGAGACGTTTTTCCAAAAAAAATCTATGAAATTTGTCACTATCCTTGTTTTGGATGACTAACTTCAAAATGTTGTATCTCCCTCAATACTACTTGGATTCCTTTATATGACCACTCATTTTAAATCTCTTCAAATTTTGCACAAACTGATCAAATAATCGCTTGAATCAGATAAAGTTTCACAAAGATATGACTCCTAAAAGATGAGACGTATTTCCAAAAAAAATTGCCCTAATTTTATAATTTCACATAAAAATCCCCACTTTGCAAAATTCGTTGCTTTGATACCACTTGTTGCAGAACTCTATTATTATTAACATAAATCATTCACCAATATGCAAAATTACAAAATCATTCATCCACATAAACATTATCCACAATAACAATCCACAAATGAGAGAGAGATAGATAATACCCTTAAGATAGGGAAACACCAATAATAATCCTTAAGGAAGGAACAATTCCACAAGATCTCCCAAGATGAGAGATGCCACTTAAGGAGGGCAAAGTCCCATAGGCCACTTCATGGGAAAAGACGATTACATAATATTCTTCTCCAATGATGATTACAATGACAAATATCTCTTCTTTATATATCCATATTCTTATTCTACTTTGGGGAGCCTACTACTAATATAATATAATATTATAATATAATATAATATTATAATACAATCAACCTTGGGTTATGGGTGGCCCATGCCAACCCTTATACAATATAATAATATATCTCTAAATATCTATTCCTAGGTACCCTACCATAATATAATATAATATTATAATACAATCAACCTTGGGTTATGGGTGGCCCATGCCAACTCTTTTACAATATAATAATATATCCCTAAATATCTATTCCTAGGTACCCTACCACAAATAAAATTCATGCTAGATATTTTGAGGTTGGTGATCTAGTTCCTAAAGAAAATAAAAAAAAATACCAATGCTTGAACAAATCTTAAGGAAGATTTTAAACCAAGTTAGTTAGGTCCATTTATTCTAACCGCTAAATTTGGATCAGGTGCATATCATTTGGCTACCTTAGATGGAAAATATCTTAAGGAACCAATGAATATAATGCACCTTAAAATATACTATGCATAAAATCATGTTTCACCATTGTACATAGTCATCTTACATTTTGTACATATAGCATTTGTTGCAAGTAGTTCAGTTTATAATCACAATCATCTCATATAAATCATCTTTCATATAGTTGCATCTCTAATGGGTTTTGGTCCAATTGCATATGGCATATAGTCACATCCAATTATTATATTATTTAAATATTAGATAGATGCTATTAAATTCATAGTCAATATTGGTCCTTCTGACATGATTAAGAGTTCATCTTGAACCACTCACAAGATTCACATTTTAATAAAATTTTGATTCTTGATATTTGATTAAAAATCTCTCTTGAATCAAAACCACTATTTCTCATATAGCAAAATTTTAGTTTTGGGAATTGATTCTGCCACTTTTTAACCAAAACTCATCTACACATCTTAAAAATGATTTTTGCACTAGGAAAGATGATACTATGTAGAAGTCCTTGTTCCTTAAATAAAAAAGGTTTCCCTTGCTATCCTATTATGCGCATGGTATAGAATGCTAAGAATTGGCAAAAGGACAAGCTACCACCTACCTGAATAAATCCCTTGCTCTTCCACAAAAGTGAGAAAGTATCCCTTGCAAAAAATATTTTTTACCACAAAAGCAAATAATTCCCCTTGTTCATCATCCAAAAAGAACAAGAATCCAAATCAAATAAATCAAAATAAAAGAAAGGGGTAATGAGCTTGAATCCTTGGAATTCCCCAGTTATTCAAAAGCCATGGGGTGATCTCCATTACAATAATGGATTGAATGAAACCCACTTGATAATGGGGTAGTCTTACGCGTGGCAACATGTCTGTCACATTAGCAACCTTCTTTTGTATAGACCAATGTCCGCTTATGGATGAGCTAACTTTTCATGGCTTGTATTACAAAGTAGTTATGTCTAACCACATACAAAATCATGGTATATAAATTCATCATTTGCACACACAATGGTTCTTAAATTGGTTTGCATAATTACCTTACTCAAAATTGGTAAAAAAACCTCATAAGCACACACATTTGATCCTTTGAGATATTTTGCATCATAATTAAGATCAAGATGGAAATCGAATGCACAAATTAGGCACTGGTTCTTGATAAACCTGATTTTATCCCGAAATGACCAATATTTTTCTTGAGTTTTGATTAGCTAAAGTCACTATCTCTTCATGGATTCGTATGACAATTCGCATATGCTATTGGTCCTAAAACTAATTAGTTTCTCATCTCATATCTACCACCTAGTACAATGTATTTATTTCATCATATTGCATGATTGCTTGCTATATACAAAAATTTACATCGATCATACATAATTGCTTGGTCATGTAGTTGCATAAAGACTTCACGATGATGGCATGAGATAACCCTAGTAAGGTTTTCTTACATTTACTTTACACTAGGAATATTATGCCTAGCACAAGTTCTCTATCCCATTTTTTATGCTCAAACACTCATATTACGCATCACTTCCCTTAAGTTTTAATTAAAATTAATCTTAAGGTTACATATTATCACAAATCATATCACTTTCAATCAACAATCTCAAAATACTTTTGGATCATAACCCTTCGATGTTAGCATAACAAAAAAACCTTACAAAATATTTGCTTCATGACCAACGTGGAGGACAACCTACATTTATGGTCATATACAAGCACACGTCCTTGAGGTCTATTGTTGACTGATCAAAATTATGAGGATATGTTCCTCACCACATTTTATTTCAACAAATTATACATTTTTCTACAAAAGTATCAACTACATTCTTCTACAAAAATCAAATCACATTACATTACACTACATCAAGTCACACTTTACTTTTCTTATAATCAATATCTTGATTAAGCATGATAAAAAGTACATTCAAAAAAATTAAACATGACCATAAGCATTATTATGTAGGATCATCAAAAACAACAAAAACATTTTTGTATTAGTACAACACATAAAAACAACAAAAATAGTAATATGATATTACTCTCGAGAAAAGGTACATAAGTACATAAGATCAACTGGTATGCCACAATCAAAACCATCATACTCAGTCACTAGGGAAGTATACCACAAAAAAAACTTGGTATATCATCCCCTAGAACTCCTAGAGCCTTGAACCTCATAAGGGGGTGGCCTAAGCACATGAAAATGTGGAATCTTGAATACCATTTAGGAAGTTGATTGAGTGTGACCCGAAGTAGCTAACTTTGGGGGTGATATAGCCCTCTAACCCTCGGGTACCAACTAAAAATATAGAGTTTGATAGAAGATCACCTGATGTGATGCCAATATCACCTCTATCCATGCCACTGTGAGATCATCCTATAGATACTGGTGTAAGCTGCTACTTGTAGAATGACCTGACCTACTTCTTGAGGCTACACTTCTCGTCTAGCATGACTATGATTGCACCTATGTGAGTTGTGTCTGTGCTTGCACAAGCTATGCTTGCACCTGTGTGAGCCGAGTCTGGGTCTGTGCCAGTAGAGCCTAATACTAAGAAATTTGATACTCCAATGATTGAATCTGACCCGCTTGTATCATCATCTAATTCTTCAGTCCAACGTTCTCTACCTATAGAGCAACGACTTCCCCGATGCTACTTGTCTTTCCAACCTCCATCTCAATGCCCTTCCTAGGTGATTCTTGTCATTGCAATACTAATACCTACCATTGTAGCAATGGAATATCTTGTTGAGATGGTGGCATCTACTGCTATGGTGATAATACCTGCTATTGCGATGGTGAGGGTTGCTACTAATAGGTATCTTGTGATGACTGTGAGACACAATAATGTCAAAAATTATGTCTCATACTATGTCTACCTCTAGGTACCCATCCTCCTCTCATCCGAGGTCCCCTTGATCATCCACATCAGGGAACCTCACCTAGTCCAAGTTTAGGATCACCTCTTTGCACCTCCCACCAATGAGCCATTACCCTAGCTACCTGTATCAGCCCAGGGTTTCCCACTAGGTGAATGTTAGTGATCCTTGGAGGACGGATCCCACTATACCACGGTCATAACCAACCTCAACTCCTACATCATCCACATTAGGATTGAGATAGATAGGATCATCCACCTTCGACTCCCTAAAGTGAACTAGATCTACCTCTCCCTCCACATCAACTAGATCCCTGGTCACTCACCTATAGGAGATATCCTCTACCTCAAGAATCTCCTAACTCAATCCAAACTATCGTTGCATCTGATGAAAATGGTACAAATCCATATTATCCTTTCTTAAATGTAGCCCTCGTATCCATCACACCTGAGCTAGCTCTATGTGATCTTCCTCCTAGTATGGTACCATCCTCCATGATCACTAGATGATCCAATGAGGCATAAGCTAATCTATCACTGGACTCATAGAATCCAAACCGCTTATTCATGTACTCTGCTCTCCCATAACCGATGCCCATAAAAAAACTATTGGTCACCTTGCCCCTAGCTCCCCCAAGGAAGCCCATGTGGCCTCCATAAAAAAATGTGCTCCCAACTACACTTGGAGCAATGTAGTCATAACAATGCAAGTATGGCTCTTATACACAATGTTCCATAATGTCCAGTATAAGCGACACACAACTAATGACCCCCAAGAAAATGATGACCAATGTCCCTCATCTCGTTGACTCCTCTAGTGAGAGCCTATGATAAGTATCACCTACTCATATGGCCAGTAAAATCTCTAGCCACTATGTTACTCAGTACTACTATTAACCTCAAAATAGGTGGCCTATCCTCCATCTCCCCGACATTGATGCCACTCTGGGAAACTTGAAAGTCGGTATCCCTTGTCAATATCTCTATAGCTATAGCTTGTGATACTAATTGATATACTCCCATTCCCTTGATGGGAATCCTGAGGATCCTCCAAACATCCTCAAGAGTAATAGTCATCTCCCCATAGGTAACCGAAAGGTGGATGACTCCGGATACCATCTCTCTGCTAAGGTTGTAAGAAGAGTTGTATCAGCCTCGACCTGAGGCATCTTAGCCACATGAAGGAGTCCTACCTCCTCTAGCCACATCCTATCATCCTCATCAAGAGCTCGCACCCATCCTATGAACTTTTTGGATCTCCACTCTCGATTTTTGAGAGTGCCAAACTACAATCACAAAAGGAACATAATTATATATCACTAATAAATCAAAATATCAAGAAAGCAAGAAAAAGTAAAGTATCAAATAAAATGTTAAATTTATTTTTATTTGGCATCATGCTACTTTCAGTGAATTTGCATCCTTTTCACAAATTTACATCTTCCCTACGAATTTGAGTCCTTTTCACGAATTCGTGTCTTGAGCAGTCTTGTTCTAACGTAATACAAATTCGCATCGTAGGATGCAAATTCATTGTGCAAGTTTTGCATGATAAACCCACCCTAAAATCTAGTAAATCTTGGCAAAATAAAAAAGTAAAAAAATAAAATAAACAAAAGAAGCAATTTTACTTACCCGGATGTTCAATCCTGCTTTGTCACCTCTCCATTACACCAAAACCGCTTGATGTGTGGGAATCCCCATTTTCTTCATTTTTCTCCTCTCTTCAAGTTTGCAGTAAAATAATGAATTAGGGTTTGCCCTAATTTACCTTTTAAACCCTTAGTTTCAACTAATTTAGCATTTCATCTTTTATATTTGCAATTTTGAGTTCCATGAGGAATTTGGTATTTCTCATAAAACTCGATGGGGCACCTTAACCGAAAAGATTAAAACATTTAATTTTTCCTAAAACCTCAAATTAAAAATAATAATAAAATAATAAATACAAATCTTCAAATAGGTTTATGATTAGCCTTTTGTTAAAAATCGTCCACCCCTTTTTTTATGATCAAAAGTTGTCTACAACTTCTTTGATGCATTTTTTCATAAATGCACCAAAGAGGGGGAAAAATGTAGACAGGGAAATTTGACCCATGTCAAATTTTCTTTTTCTTCTACATGTGTAATTTCCCTCCATTTTTTAAATTGTGATCTCCCCTGCACGTGCCAACTAATTTGGCACGTTTTCCTCCTTTTTTATGATTATGCGTCCTAGCGGCTAGGACATGTATTTGCAAAATCTGAAGATCCACTTCCCGCCAAAGCAGCAGTTTGGATTCTATCCCAAAATTGGCCAACAATTCGATCTTGGAAAATTTGCGTCCTAGCGGCTAGGACACAAATTCACCGAATTTGGAGAAACTCCAAATTAACCCAATTCGATTCGCTTCAGCCTCCCATATCTCGCAACCACCAACCTATTTCGCAACCTACAAAGCCATTAAAGCAAATATTCAACATTCATAAAAATATTGGATGGTAAATGAAGGAAAAGCGGGGTTAAGGCAATATTATTTTTTGATCTAAGGAGAATAGATTTAACATTTTTGTTGCAGGTTTAATAAACTGGAATAAAGCCTCTAAGTGCTATGGGGATTCTTTGTAGGGAAGGATTCACTTCATATTAGATCTACCACTTCACTATCCTTTGAGCTTCTACCAATTCGATATACTGCCAAAAATATTATAAATTTATCATATTATCTCTTAGATAATTTTGAGTATCGTAATGTATAACATTTTATTTTGTTTCTTGGGATTCCATGATTTCACATCGTGACTGGCATCAAATACGTGGGGTGCATATTCGTGTCTAGGTCACAAATTTGTAGATTTACGAGAGCAAATACATGCAATTAGATGCATAAATAACATATCCATATTCATCATAGATCATCATGCATTTAGTATGTCTTAGTCATTCCCATATTTCATCTATATATTCCGTTGATGTTTAAATTTACATGTGTTCCCATTAATTTTTTTTTTGAAATAAGGTTGTTTAATAGACCTGGGGATCTGACTGTTTGCCATCAAGAATCAGATCTATAGTAGCTTAAACATATCTCAAAACCCTAATTTCTAAATTCAAGGATTTTGTGCAAGAGTTCCTTGTAGATCTCCCAAAGGTGCGAATTCGTGGGGTAGTCAGCATAATGCATATTCGCTCTGTAGTATGCGTATTCATCTGCATCAGACATCCGAATCAGGTAAGTGCAACAAAATTTAGCTTATGTTCTATTTTTGACTATTTCATTCCTGTTTCAATTTTGTCTTATGCATATAATTATCTAAAAAGAAAAGAAAAGACAAAAATATATAGTTAGTTGCATTAGCTTGCATTAATTTTATTATCTAAAAAGTAAGTCTAATTTGGTAAAGATTTTGGCACCATGTAATTCATCTAGTAAACCATCAATGATAGGGATAAGAAATTTATCTTTGATCATGATTTTATTGAGAGGACAAAAATCAGGACACATATGCCAAGAATTATCTTTTCGACGAGCTAAGACTACTGGTGAGGAGTAAGGGCTCGTACTATGATGGATGATGCCATGGTCTAATAGCTCTTGGACAATCTTTTCAATTTTTGTCTTCTGGGGTTGGGGATATCTATACGGACGACCATTGGGTGGAAGACTACCAGGCAATAGATGTATCGCATGGTCATGAGATATTTTGGGAGGTAATCCTTTTGGTTCTTGAAAAACCTCCTCATAGTTAGCCACAATGATTTGGAGATCATCTTATTTGATTTCGGGAATATATTGGTCTAATTTCTCTATTAAATTGATTCGGGCTATGAATCCCCCACCATATTTTCTTGATATATTTTCCATGCTATGTGAAATTACAAATTTTGATGGATGTGTGGGTAGTCCTTGAAGACGAATAGTCCTCCTATTGGCTTGCCATTTGAAAAAGTGATGTTTATGGTTAAAACCCACTATAGTTTTCAATTGTTCCATCCATGCAATACCTAAAATAACTTCTAAATTTCATAATTCCATAACAAAAAGAGGACCTTACCAAGTATAGGTACCTATTTGTAATGAAACCAAAGATTTCTTACCTAGACATTGAGAAATTTCCCTGCTCATGGTTCTAACTTGAAATCGATCTTGACTAGAAGAGAAGACGTGCAACGCTAATGTCCTTGCAATTTGCATCAATGAAGTTGTGAGTGCTTCCAAAATCAATTAATATTGTCATCCTCTGTTTCCAAATGAAACTGTCCACCTTGATTTTATGGTGAGAAGATAACCCCATGAGAGCATGTACTAAAGTAGTCATAGTATCCTCCTCAGTGACAACTTCGTTGTGTTCATTTTGGTCCTCAATTGGGAGATCCTCAGGTTCGTCATACTCCTCTATTTCTTCTTCTTCCTTGTTGACATATTCAATCTAATTTTTTTTTTCATGGTGTACATGCTTGGTCTTTTGGATGCTGAGTGCGACATTTGTAGCAGAAGTATCGTGACGGTTGATCATTTTTGTGAAAAGAGTTGTTGCAAAATGGAGGTTGCCCATATGAATCACGTCATGTGGAAGGGCCTACGTGTGCCTTCGTCTCCACCAAATCAGCAATCCTTATACACTCATCCAACTTGGATGGATTGTGTAGGTCTACTTCAACTTTAATATGTACTTTTAATCCATTTTGAAAAGTCGCTACTAGCATGTCCTGTTGTAGGTCTTGTGCATAGTGAAACATGCTAGTGAATTCTGAAATATAGTACCCTACTGATCCTATTTGCTTAAGTGACAACAATCATATTGTGTATGAACCCATGGGGCCTTTGTAAAATCTATGAAGAAAGGATTTTATGAAAGTATCCTAATATAATGCATACTGGGGGGGATCCTCACGTTTATACCATGTAAACCACTGGTAAGCTTCAGTGCCGAATTTGGTTGCAGTAAAAGGGACTTTTTCCCCATCCTAGAATTTATAGAATTCTAAGATGCCTTCCATTTTTGCAATCCACCCGCATGGATCCTGGCCTTCAAAGGTAGGCATGTCAATGCATGGATGATTAACTCCCATTGGACCTCTTGGTTAAGTGTGAACATTGTTTCTATCTTGTTTCTCGTTATGTCTCTCTCTTTGGTTGTTATTTTGATAAAAACCTCTTTGTTGCTCCCTATTTTCTTCATTACCCCTATCCTCGATATTTTGGTGATCATTGTGATTCATGGATTGACTATTTTTACCTCTATGGTGTGTATAGTCGTCATATTAGACATCCGTACTCCAATGATCGAAACTAGAAGGATTTGGTTGGGGAGGTTTCCTAGATGCATTGAAGCTGGCAGCCATCATCTAAAGATTTACTATTAACTCTTTTAACACCTCATCGGTGATCGATGGACGATTACTTTCTACTTGGGTGACGTTCTCATGTGCAAAATCTAGAGAAGAATTGGATGCCATTGGGCTGACCACCGGATGACCCAGATTAAAACTACCAATTTTGGATGGAGAAGGAGAATTTTTTGTACCTTGGCTTCGATGAGCTCTTTTGGAGTTGTTGTTGGGAGTTTTAGAGCTTGTTAATCATTCGTCAGATCCTTTGGTCCAAATTCTACTCATGCACCTTCCAAAATTACCTGCGTAGAAGTCATTGAGATTTAATTTTCAAAAAAAGAAATTGTTGTTAAATTGCCAAAAAAATTTGTATTCGTCATAATTGTCGCTCCAACTGCGATGCGGTTTTGAATTTTTTGTCTCTCCCTCTTGCGATATTCACAAAAAATTTTGAATTGGTAAATTTCCACAATATCCTGACAACTTTTAACACTAACAACTTTTTGGACGAGTTTTAGCAACTTTGACGATGTTGGTTAGACCAATTGACCCCCGATTAAATGAGACTAGACGCGATTATGACACACGATGCAAGGAAAAATGTGACGTTTGACTCAAACGTGACCTCAAACTCGGATGTGGCACAAGATGTGATACGTGATCGAACACAAATGCTTGAAACAGAATGGACTCAAAATAAGGGTTGGACGATGAGAGATCGAAGAACTAACACATAACCATAGGGAAAGGACACACTAGAAGACACAAGGAAAGGACAACTAGACTCAGAATACAAGGAGGACAACTCAGATGAAATAACTCAGATGATAGTGACTCAACACACGACACCACATAGCGAGGAGCAAGACCACAAGACCCGAGATGGGGGATGGAAAGACATGACAACAACCATGAGATTGAAGCCAACATAACACACGTAGGATGTGACAAGACCGAAGGAACCAACGACGACGCACAAGAGAAACCACTAATGTGACTGAAGTCACGCTTCAATAGACGTGAACCACATATTTAAAACCACTCTTTTGCCCCCCCACAATGAATGTGGGATAATTCCCTACAGAAAAAATAAAAAATTATAAAGTTGACGCAAACCTTAGGTTTTCGTAAGAACCATGTTTTAATAATACGTTTTGATTGGTTCATGATAACCGAATGTCAAATGCATTGTATTCCCGTTCTACGACGATTTTGGATACGAATGAGGTGATTATGATCTTCAAAGTGGATGCAGTACATGATCTTCGTGCGATAAAAAGAGCTACTATGATAGACGTAGTTGCTACGTTCATGATTCAATTGGAAGTAATAGGTGTGACTCTACGCAGCTCCACCAGATGTAATAGGAATGACAGAGGTGACGCTGCACAACGCCTTTGGGAGTAACAAGTGTGATTCTATGCTCAGTCGAAATGTTGTCGCAAATGTTTACCGAATTGTGTGTTCATTTGAACAGTGGAGTGATCGTCTTCAAGAGCGAACTGGGTGTTACCACTTGGAATAAAACAAATGTTCTCTTTATTAATAACAATCAAACTCTACAATCTAGCAATGTGAATCCCAAAAACCCATAACAATGTAGTAGAAATAATATATATAAGAAGTAAATCAATATTGTAATAAATGAATAAAATGTTTTGCCATTCCAGGAGGGCACGTCCCTATCGTGAAGGCAATTGCGATAGTCACATATGAAAGAATTAAAACAAATGATTAAAGGATAGATGAATAAAATCAAAACACTTGGACATATTAATAATCAAATCTTGTTATAATATAGTCATCGACTATATTAATAATGGAATGTAACAAAAATATAGACAGTCAATTTCCCTTAGCTTACATTAGTTTCGCTGTTTGTTGATGTCTTCATGAATATAAAATTGCATATAGATTAGGCTTAGATGCATTTTACCTAAACCTTAGGTGTATGCCAATCAAAGAACTCATCAAATTCTCACCTTACCTAGGCATGGAAACTACCACAAAGTGTTTCCTGGTGAACCCCACCAACAATTCATCGACAAACACCAAAGAGAGCACAACTCAAGTGCTTCTCATCTGAGGTGTAGATCCCTAATTTTCCCATCATCCTTTCAAACGCAAATCCATTAGCCTGAAAGGAAGGGGTTCAAAAATTTTGAGTCTATGATAGATTTTTTTTAAAGATGTATTTTTTCCTACCACACACACCTTAAAAATTTATTAAATTTATGTTTTGAATATCTCTCAAACAAATTCTTAGGCATAACATTAGCGTTTGGTATCAATGGCTCCTTTAACTCACATTTATAGGTAAAGTTATCGCATTCAACTACCGTGTTTATAGCCTAACAAATCTGCTATAACAACATTTGGGAATCAACCCTTTAAATCATTGAGGAGATATAAGATCATAATATTTTATAATTTCCCTCTATAGTCATATCTTATTTGTCACTATTGCACGACATAAACCCTAAAATTGAGAAATTTTAGGTACAAAGGGAAGTTATGCATGTATATAATGATTCTCTTTAAGTAGGTGTCATTAATAGGGTAAATATATTTTTATACTGACTTGGTATCTTGTATAATTCTCTTTCACGTACCTTAAAGTCTCTCTCATGTACAACCATGTATATTGAGAGGACTAGCTTCTTCCACATACTGACGAGCATATAAGGACAAGTATATAAAAAGGTTTAGTATATTAAACTAGCAGTATATTGAAAGGGGGGCCATTTGAGAGTTATAAGGAACCCTCACCATGGTCGTACCATTTTTTTTCTTATAGATTCACAAATACTCAAAGGTTCAAACTTTGAACCTTGGAAAAATAAGATAACTATCTTTGTAGTTGAGAAACTTTGGGATATTTGTTGGAGAGTATTACATTATTTGGTACATGTCTTTGTACCACCTTGGTACAATACTAGATTAGGTGTGTGTCTTATATTAGAGTGTGATTTTATATTTTATGTAATGTAATAATGTGCAAGAAATGCATAAGTGTCATGTAATTAAGTGTGCAAGTGTTCTGAGTGTAAATGTGCACAAGCGTCCATTATGTAAGAGTGCACATGTGTCCATAGAATAAAAAAGTGAAGAGTTACAAAGAAGAGTAAAGGTCAATAGTGCACCATATGAGGAGTCACATATTTATGACAAAGCCTTGTAATTGATATCAAAAATATATTGCTTATTGCATACATTACTAGACCTTTATTCTATATCATTTTCAATATTTTTGTGAGCATTTCTCTATGAGTTATTCTGAGTTATTTTTGTGTTACTGTTATCTTTATTGAGTTCATTATATTGAAATTTTATATTTTATTATGTGGTTATTTTCTTGTAATATTTCCATTAAGTATTAGGCTTCAAAAGCTATTAGTGGTATCAGAGCCACAACAAGTTTACTTGCATAGGTTTTTAAAAGTTGCAAATAGTCCAAGGACATTTCCATTGGCTAAGGAAAGACCAATGAAGTTAAGGTATTTCCTCTGGGTTGGAGGAAAACCAGTGAAGCCAAGAATTAATACCATTGGTTGAAGAAAAACTAGTAAAGTTAAGGTATTACCACTAGGTTGAAGAACAAAAAGTGAAGATTAAGGATACTTATTTTAGAGAACCAACTCAAGAAGAAAAATTGGTCATTATTAAAAATATAGATAGGTTGATTTTACCTACTCCAAGAATATATTTGGGATAGAAGGCAATCTACTATACAAATTCAGGTCTTGAAGATAGACCTTGAGATTGATAAGAGTTTTAAAACTCCAAAAGAGAACCCTCATTGAAGATAGATTCAAAGATCCAAGAATAATGTCCTACTAAATGTTATTTGAATTTGAAATTAGGGTTTAGGAGAAATAAGTTTTTAAAAGTTATAAAGTTTTTAAAGGTTCTATAGAAGAAATAAGGTTCATTAATAAGGAAGTAATACATTTAAAGCCTTACTACAAAAGTTAAGAATATTGGAGATATAAGGTAGATTAACGGAGAGATAAGAAGTTTAATAGGATAATTAATACCTTAGTTATTTTAATTACATATTTAAAATTTGGGGAGTGATAAGTAGATGTTTAATATTTGAAAAATATTATTGCTTTATTATTATTTGAATTTCAAGGCATATAGAATTTTTTCAAATTATTTAATTGTGGAGAGATAAGGAATTCTACATCAAACCTAGACATATTATATTTGCAAGATTATTAATTTTATAATTAGGGAGTCATAAGGTAGTCAACTACAAAGTTTTTTTTTTTTAATTTAGAAACTTAGAAATTGTCATTCAAAACCTAGGGAGACATAAGGTGGTCCACATCAAAGGAAATTGATTAAAATGGATGAAATGTTAAGAATGCATTCAATAAATATAATGAAGAATTATTTCATGTACTTAAGAAATCAAAATGGTTTAGAAATATATTTGAGAACAAGTTAAACATTGATTCTCAAAACTTAATAGATGAAGAGAAGAAAAAACCAAAATGGCTTAGAGAGATATTTGAGAACTCAAAAACACAAACTGATAGTTTGACAAGAATGAATTCTATAACATATTCTAATGATAGAGTAAAGTGTTCAATTTCTGAAATACAAGAAGGGAAAACATTTTATACTAAAATATTTGGAAAAAAAATGAAAAGAAAAGTGGATCAATTGTGATCCAAATTTATCTTCTAAAGTAATCATGAACCAAAAATCAAAGAAGAAGCTCAAGCAATTCATGAATAAAGTAACAAAGAACCAAATAATTATATGATGAAGAACTTAGAGCAGAAGACTCCATATAGAAAAAAAAGAGTCATATGATTCTAGGGATAAAGGAAAAAGAAATATTCTTATGAAAAAACCTAATGACTATGAAAGAATTCAAGAGAGTTGTAATATTGAAGCTACAAAGACTAGAATACACTAATCATTCATTTGATAAAAGTACAAAAGGACAAAAAAATGAAGAAAGTAAAAGGAAAGCAGAGAAAGCACAAGGTCCAAGATTATTTAAAGACAAAGGCCATATTAAAGACTAAAGTCTTCAATAACCAAATAATGTAATACAAGGGGCGTGTTGGAGACTATTACATTATTTGGTACATGCCTTTGTACCACCTTGGTACAATATTAGATTAGGTTTGTGTCTTATATTAGAGTGTGAGTTTATATTTCATGTAATGTAATAATGTGTAGGAAATGCACGTGTCATGTAATTAAGTGTGCAAGTGTTATGAGTGTAAATGTGCACAAGTGTCCATTATGTAAGAGTGCACATGTGTCCTTAGAATAGGAAAGTGAAGAGTTACAAAGAAGAGTGAAGGTCAAGAGTGCACCATATGAGGAGTCACATACTATTATATATTTGTGATAAAGCATTGTAATTGGTATAAAAAATGCATTGCTTATTGCATGCATTAGTAGACCTTTATTCTATATCATTTTCAGTATTTTTGTGAGCATTTCTCTGAGTTATTTTTGTGTTATTATTATCTTTATTGATTTTGTTATATTGTAACTTTATATTTGATTATGTGGTTATTTTTTTGTAATATTTCCATTAAGTATTAGGCTTCAAAAGCTATCAATATTTTCATCGGTAAAGTCACTCGACCTATAGAGGATGGAGATGAAAAGCAAAAAATTGATGATACAAATACCAAAGCATTGATGATTATCACCCTTGCTATAGTAGATGTTATTTAGCCACATATTTGTAAAGAAAAAACATCCAATAAGGCATGGGACACACTTTCTACCATTTATGAAGTGAAGAACAAATATATAATCATTCACCTTCAATATTAACTTCACACGTTGAGGGTCTAAGATGGAGAAAGTAGTAAGTTTTTTCTTCTTTGAGTTGTAGAGTTGACGGCCAAACTAATTCCATGGGAGAAATTATGGATGATAAGCTATTAGTACCCATCATACTTAGAGCTCTATCAGATTCATTCCAAGTGTTGATCACTTCCTTGCAAGTTTTAAATAGGAAGGTATCTTTTGATGAGTTACTGGAGATGATTCAATAGGAAGAAGCAACCAACAAGTTGAGGAACTAGTTGACAAATTATGCACTCATTTCAAAGAAGTATGGGAGAAACAAGCCAAGACATGTCCTTTCTTACCATCATTTTCATAGAAATAACCTAGAAAATAATAAGGGTATTGCCACATATGTGGTAAAGATGAACATTATACAAAGAGTTGTTGGTATAATCCTATAACTTAAGGATAACAAGTCTATAAAACTCATCACAAGAAGACACAGTACAAACCAAGTCCTAAGCAAAAGTGACAATAAGAGCATGTTGTGCATGAAGAATTAGATGCAAAATTCAAATAAGCACATAAGGTGCTAATATCCAAGGTATTGAAAGAACCTAAGTATGAATTTTGGTATATTGATTTAGGTTCTAACAAGCATAGGACTAGGGATAAAGCATGGTTTGATTTATTACAAGCCAAAACAAATGGGAAACCAATTTCTATTATTGATGATAAAACATATCATATAAAAGGAGTGGGAGATGTTTCTCTCAATATTCATGAAGGTAGTTGCATGATCCAAAAGGTACTATATGTACCTAGAATTGAAGATCATTTATTGTTAATACCGTAAGTTTTGGGTCAATGCATGGTGGTAGAATTCTGAATTGTTGATGGCAATAATAAGTTTCTTATCATGATAAATGAAACTATTGTGGCAACAAGTCCTTACAAGTGTTATATTTTGAAGATATATTCAATGGAAGAGATCTAATACAGGTCCTAACAGGATGTAATAAATATGAAAGAAAGTGATTTTGCAATATGACCGAAATATGCTATAAATAGAAATGATGAAATTATAATTTAGTATGGAGGAAATGGATACCCCATTACTATGAGCTAAAGAGCTACATGGTACTCCATATGGGAGTACCACAATCTACTACACTGCACTAGATAAAAACTTGACTTGATATCTAATCTATCACTATGAGGCCCTTTATATAGGAAGATGGATTCCTTGACCAACACTCTACCTAGTTGTACAAGGGGACTTCTTGCACATTACAACTTGCACAATGCCACTTGTGCATTTATTACATTGCTTGAAGTAACTAGATAAATTCCCCCTAAAGTAGTCTCCTATCCTAACTATGTACTTAAGGTGGTACATTTACATGACCCAAATTATGTAATATGCTCTAACTCTAACACCCCCCTATATTATATTATTTGGGTATTGAAGATTTCAATCTTCAATATGGATCTTCTTCTTTGTCTTGGAGCTTGTATTCTTCTGCATTGTTTTTTGTAACCTATTCAAGCAAGTAGTTAGTGTCTTCATAACTTGTTGATCTTGTTGAAAGAGCTTTGAATTCATAATCATTTGTAGATTCTTCCAGTTCTTCGATTTCCTCTATCCTTTGATCTAGGTGCCATTTTTTATTCACCTTTCAACACTCCAATTGGGGATAATTGGTTGGATGTTGAGATTACTGTTAGTTTTGATATTGTCATTATTGAAATATGTTCCCATTGTTCATTTGTCTTACTTGATTCTTATTTTTGTGATTGAATCTGCAATAGTTAGTGCTATGACCTTTTCTCTTGCATATTTGACAATACCTATTATACCATGGTCTTCATCCTCTTGATGATGAAGTAGTATTTCCCTATGGATTATATTTTGATGCCAATGCAGTGTTAGTTGTTTCATATTTAATTGTATTCTCTACCTCATATTCTTGAAGAATATTGATTAGGTCATCAAAAGAAGTATCTCTACTTAGGACTTGTAAAGATGTTACCAAATGCTTGTAGCCATCTGAAAGTGATCTCATGGTTACTTGAGTAAGAAGTTCATATTCAATTTCTTCTCCTAAGGTTAATAATTTCCCTTTAATATATGCTACTTTTCTTAGGAATAGTTCTATGCTCTCACCACTGTTCATTTTTAGAGAATGTAGTTGAGTTTGAAGATGAAGGATAATGGTTTTATTTTTTCCTTTAAATATATTTTCTAATATTTTCCATGCTTTTGTAGATGTCTTTGCTGAACTGATATAAGGTTGTATTTCATCAGTGATAGCAAAGGTTATTATCATTAAGTATTTTGCATATTTTTTATTAAAATTCTGAATTTTAGTATCATTTGTAGTTGGTCTATTTTCTATTCCCTGAGTTATCTCCCAATTTTTTTCATATACTAAGATTGCTTTAACCTTATTTTTCTAGGAGAAATAGTTTGGTCCCTTAAGTAATTGGGATTCCACAAGAAAGAATTTGTTTGATGCCATGATGATCCTTGTGGTCTTTTAATTTCCCTAATATTGATTTGATGATGCTTTGGTGAAATTTCAGGTTTTGTAGAATGCCTTATGTCTCCCTAGTAATTTTGGATATGCTGAATAAAGTGATTTTGAAAATAGTAGTTCAATCTAGATTTGATTTTGTAAAGTTTTGTAAATAGCAAATATCAACTTATTTTACACCTTATTTCTCCTATTGAACTTAAGCACTTTCTATTTTAATGAGGCTTTATTTATTGGAATTCATTTATCCCTTTAATTTAAGTTTGAGACAACTATAGCAATTAGTTTCCAACTCTTTATTTTTCCTTATAGAACCTTATTTAATAGCCTTTAATAATTTGATATTTTATGTTTCTAAATTCAAATTATCAAAGGCTATAAAATAAGGTTGATTTCTTAATGTTTCAACCTTATATTATACCTTATATCTCTCTATCAATGAAAGCAAATTGGAATAAGATGTAGTCTTAACTTTGTGATGCCCCAAACCTCTACGTATCTGGCATTGGTTCTTAGATGTATATGGTAACACTCTTAAGTACAATTTTTACCATTATCTCCAATGTATGGGTGTAGCCTTTAGCTTCTTCTTTACTTTGGATGACGGTTGATTTATTTGACTATGCTGCTTGGATGCTTATTTGCTTTGATTGGGAGCATTCAATGCTCTTTTTCTCATGCCTCTATAACGTTGATGCTGCTATATAATTTTGCCATAAGCTCGACTCTTTCTACTACTACGAAATGAAGAACACAATCTTGTACTAATAGGGGGGTGAATAGTATAAGATAAAACAATTCACTTTTCAATCCAAATGATAACACCAATAATATTAATACAATAATAAAATAATTCACAAATCATTACACATATGAGAGACAAATTTTATGTGGAAACACCCTTTCAAGAGAAAACCACGATAAAATATTGCTTATATATTTCTTCAATAAATTTTGTGGGCACAAACCCACATGAGACACCAATTGCCTATTACAATATTTGTGGACACCAATCCACATGAGACACCAATCTCCTCTCAAGGTCATGGACACCAATCCCCTCTCAAGTTTGTGGATACCAATCCATAGAAGACACTAATCTCCTCTGCTTTGGTTTGTGGACACCAATCCACAAGAGAACACAATTCCCCTATCAAGTTCATGGAAAAAAATCCATAGGAGACACCAATCCTCTCTGCTCTGGCACCTACTCAATTTTACTCCAAAACCTGCTCACAAAAATTGCTCAAATATGCTTTAAAACTTGCTCAAATTTTCTTCATAACCTACTCACAAAACCTGCTCAAATATGCTCTAAAACTTGCTTACAAAACCAACTCAAATATGCTTACAAAACCTGCTCAAATATCCTCACAAAACCTACTCAAATTTGTTCCAAAACCTGCTCTTAAAACCTACTCAAATATGCTCCAAAACATATCTATAACCCTTGCATATTTACTCCCAAATACAATCATAACCAATGCACAAATCTGCTTACCAAACTTGATCAATAATGACATCAAGTTCTCCACCTTGGCTTTTCTCAACTAAGAGCAATTCAAACAAATTCTACCCAAAATTCTTTTATCTTCAAGAACATATATAGAATGATATGCATTAATGTAGTAAGATTCAAATGGCCAATATATTCTTCACATTCATTAAGTCTGTCGCTTCCACATATCTCACATTTATTACATTTTAAAGGTATCTCAAGTCTAGCATTGGATAACTTACTTGTTTGTTGACTTGGAGATGCTCATACCTTGCTCTTATTCTTCTATCATGTGCACCTTTCTTTCTTCTTTGAATTTTTTGAATTGTCCTTCCTTGGCAATTGAATGCTTGGGTGAATATGTGCACTTAATATTCTTTGACACCTTGACTTGTTCCAAATCTATGCCCTCCAAATCTGCCTTAGTAATGATGATCTTCCTCTTGCATGTGCTTTTCAAATCTGGTCAGTAATTCTCTTTTTCTTTTCTTGATTTAAATATCAAATCACCATTTTAACCTTTATCACTTCTTTCAAATCATACACAATAAAGCTTAAAAATAACTCCTTATATCTCCCTTTTTGAAACTTACAATATAAAGCTTCATTCTAAAAACATCTCCTTTATATTGACATGCAAAAATAAAATCACAACATTACACCTTATATCTCCCAAAAATCAAATCACAATATTACACTTTATATCTCCCTTTTTATAATTTGTAAAAATCAAATCACAACATTACACTTTATATCTCCCTTTGCAAAAATCAAATCACAACATAATACCTTATATTTACCCTTTTATAATTTGCAAAAATCAAATCCCAATACTATGTCTTATATCTCCTTTATATCAAATTTAATAAAACAAAATTTATAAATACCTTGCACAACCACGGATGGGATTTGATCCCTTGACCTCTCAAAGCCCTGCACCATAACTTGGGCTAGTGACTAACTACGCTAACGCAACCCATGAAATCAACCAACACAAAATAATATTTATTTTCTTCGACGCTCTATTTTCTATCCTTTAGCAAAATGACATCGAAGGGATTCAATCCCTTAACCTCCTGCACAGCATCGCTTCCACACAAGCTAGATAACCGTCTGGGCTACCCGAATGGATGGAATAAAAGGTGCAAAAAATATTATTTAAATCCTTCGTAACTCAGCTTTTAACTCTTTCAAAAAATGACGTCGAATAAATTTGACCCCTTAACCTCTCACAACATAGTGCCCTAGCATGAGCTAGGCTATCAACTGGTCTAACCGATCGATTGAGATAGATGTGGCACGAACCGATATTTAATGTTTTCTTTCCACTGCAATGTCTCCAAAACATGCGCTCTTCTCTTCCCTCCTCGCTGCCGCTCTATGCTTGATCAATGTTATTCAATTTTCATAGCTTTATCCAAAGTGAATCTAGGGTCTTCCATTTATATGCTTTTTCATGCACCCAATGAAGTCAACCCAAAATTTTGAATATTTGATTTTTCAACCTTTTGCATGGTCAACCCATTTAATTTTTCAAACACTTTAGGTTATAATATTTAAATCTATGATTTAAATATTATAATATTCAAATTTTAAACTCATATATTTAAATACTTTGATTTAAATATGTCAAACCTTTGTCCCAACCTTTGTCCTTCTCTTTATAATATTTCAAGCCTTTGTCCAAACCTTTGTCCTTCTCTTTATAATATTTAAATTTGATATTTAAATATTATAATATATTTGCCTTACTTTGAAATATACTTTCCTTGCTTCTCTTGAAATATATCTTTGCCTTGGATGATTTTTCGTTGTTTGTTATTGATGCAGGAGCATCCAGAGGCGAAGAAGCAATCTTGCATCACCCAAAAATGTTTTTTTTCTCTAAGTGCCAAAACTGTCGCGAAATCGCGACACTTTTTGATGAAGGGGGCCAAGGCGCCAAATGGTCGCGAAATTGCGACGTTTCCGAAGCAAAGCAGCCTTGACGCGAAATGGTCGCGAAATCACGACATTTTTGAGGCAACACAGTCTGGAGGCCCAAGGGTCGCGAAATCGTGACATTTTTGAAGCAACGCGGTCTGGACGCAAAAGTGTCACGAAATCACGACATTTCTGGGGCGGAGAGGTCAAGGCGCCAAATGGTCACGAAATCGCGACAGTTTTAGGGAAAAGCAGCTTGGGCGCCGATTGGTCGCGAAATCGCGACAACTCCGAGGCAAAGTCACTTGAGTGCCAATTGGTCACGAAATCGCGACACTTCTGGGGGCCAAGACTTGAAAGCATTGAGACATCTTGAAGAAAAAAGTTCTAAGGCACAAGAATGGTCATGAAATCGCGACACCTTCGAAGGCAAAGCTTAAAGGACGTCACGAAATCATGACACCTTCCAAGGCGAAGCTCAAAAGACGTCGTGAAATCGTAGCACCTTCCAAGGCAGAGCTTAAAAGACGTCGCGAAATCGCGACATGTCCGGGGGACAAGACTTGAAAGCATAGAGATATCTCCGGAGGAAAAATTCTAAGGAACAAAAATGGTCACGAAATCGGGACACCTTCGAAGGCAAAGCTCTGAGGCTCAAAGACGTCGCGAAATTGCAACACTTCCGGAGGCAAGGTTCGAAACGCAAAACGGTCACGAAATCGTGACGCTTTCGGAGGCAAGGTTCCAAAACGCAAAGTGGTCGTGAAATCGCAACGCTTTCGGTGGGAAGGCTCAATAGCGCAAAGTGGTCGCAAAATCGCGACACTTCCGGGCCAAAGACTCAAGGGCGTCAAATGGTCTCGAAATCGCGACACTTTCGGAGTAAGGGCTCAAAGGCGCAAGGTGGTCGCAAAATCGTGACACCTTCGGAGGAAAGGTGAACAGGGTGCCAAATGGTCGCAAAATCATGATGCTTTTTGGACAAAGGCACCAAGAAGTAGAATGGTCGTGATATCATGACCGAAAGGGAGAAAGAGCACAAAGAGGCAAACACATCGCGATATCACGACAGAGCGCTCACAACGTCTGACCAACCGACGATTGCAGAGACCATTGCAAGGACACATGGCATCAAGTTACAGGTGGCCCGAGGGTATGGAGCGATTACTGGGACTCTGACAAGGGGACACGTGGCAAAAAATTACAAGCGACTTGGCGCACTCCTTTGAATGATGTTTTGGCGGAAGGATTGACAGGCGGCCGCAGCGCACTCCGCCACCCCAGACCATGATAATACGGGGCATCTGGCAGCATCTTGCAGGCGGCTGCAGGGCATTCGTGCGGGTGGTTAGAGGGAAGCCACACTTAGTGTAATGATGGGAAAGAAGTTGTGGCCGAGGATATAAAATACCGCGCATGCATTGTATTCGAGGCTTGGCCATTTTGAATGAAAAATGTTGTATTTTTGAATTGAAAGACCTCTATTGTCGTAATTGGGTTAATTTTGCTGTGTGTCACCTTAGTTCGGTATCAAGTGGTATCAGAGCCAACGGGTTCTGAGTGCGTAAACCGATCACCGACAGTGAGGCAGTTTGCACCAGGACTGTGATTGTGGGTTGTGAAGAAGAAGCAGGATGCCTCCGCGTAGAGACCGTGGTGGTATGAGGCACAGGCGAGCAAGAAGGGAGGAGGTCGATCTGAGAGCCCTGTAGAGGCAAGTTGAGGCCCTACAAGAGGAAATTAGAAGAGGAGTCGAGCCGAGAAGGGAGGAACCCAACGAAGATGAAGTGTGGGAAGAAGAGGTTCCATCCGATGAGGAAGAGGCCTTGGATCCAGCAGAGGCTAGGCTGTATAGGGCCATCTCCTAGATTGGGAAGAAGCCAAAATTTGACGTCTCCACTTACTCTGGGAACCTCAACCCTGAGGAGTTGATAGACTGGATCAACGACATGGAGGAGTATTTTGAGTACGAAGAGATAGCAGATCCAAATTGGATCAGGTTCGCGAAAACCAAGCTGAAGGGACATGCTAGCATCTGGTGGAAAGGAGTGCAGCTGGAAAGGAACAAGAGGGGAAAGGAAAGGATCACCAGGTGGGATAGGATGGTAGAGAAACTAAAGATGCAGTTCATCCCTGCAGATTATGAGTTGGATTTGTTAAAAAAGATGCAGTCTTCGACAGGCTAGTAAGACTGTCAAGGAATATACGGAAGAGTTCTATCAAATCTCAATCAGAACCAGCCATTCGGAGATGAATAAGGAGAAGGTCGCACGTTACATCAATGGATTGCGAACCAGCATCCAAGAAGAGATGGGTCTGGTTAGAATGGGAACAGTGGAGGATGCATATCAGTTTGCATTAAAAGTGGAGGAGAAACTGAATAGGAGGTTTGATGGTAAGAAGAGAGGGAATGACAAGGGTGGAAGAGCTAGTGGAAGAGGCAGTGGTGGAAGGTACAGAGATGTGGGGAAAACTGGTGAAGCTAGCAGTAGCCAAAAATAGAAAGAAGTGAAGGAGGAGGATGACCAACGCCCACGCAATCAGAACAACAACTACCCGAGAGGAAGAGGTAGGTCTGGGCGAGGGTTTGGAAGAGGTGTCTTTCGAGGAACCTGCTTCAACTACGGAGAAGAAGGACACAGGGCATACAACTGCCTGCAGCATCAAGAGAGGCCAAATCGAAGACCTGAGGGTCAGGCCCGAGCTGTTGTAGCAGACAAAGGTATAGAGTCTGAGCACTCAGAGGAGGCAGAAAGAGGGGAAGCAATGATCATCAGAAGAGTCTTGTTGAATGAAGAGGAAAAGGCAAACCAAAGGAACAGCCTGTTTCGAACAAGATGCAAGTGCGCAGGCAAGGTCTGTAACATCATCATCGATAATGGAAGCACTGAAAATTTGGTTTTTGAGGAAATGGTTGCCAAGCTGCAGTTGGAGAGGAGAAAACACCCACACCCTTATCGAATTGCATGGTTGCAAAAGGACCATCGGGTGCTAGTAAGTGAACAATTCCTGGTGAAGTTCAACATTGGAACTTACTGAGAAGAGGTCTTATGTGACATCTTGCCTATGGATGCATGTCACCTGCTGCTTGGGAGACCTTGGCAATTTGACCGAAGTGATGTCCATGATGGTCGAGCCAACACATATTCTTTGTCAAATAATGGAGTTCACCATAAGTTAAAACCCCTGAAGGAGGTGGATGAGAAAGTATGCAGCAGTGCATGAGTCTGTCTAGTTGATGGCAAAATATTTTTGGAAGGCCTGAAGCCGGATCATATGTGCTATGCCATAATCCCCAGGGTTAGAGAGGAAGGATGCAAGGAAATTCCAGTGGAAGTCATGGGACTGTTAGAGGAATTCCCAGATATCATTTTTGATAATGTTCCTGAAGGTTTACCGCCTGTTAGGAAGATCAGTCACCACATAGATTTGGTGCCTGGATCGAGTTTGCCAAACAAGGCTGCACATCGAATGACACCTGTGGAAACTAAAGAGTTGAATCGACAAGTCCAAGATCTGTTGAAGAAAGGACTGATTAGGGAGAGTCTTAGTCCATGTGCGGTGCCAGAAATACTAGCACCCAAGAAGGATGGAGAATGGAGGATGTGCACAGACTCTCGGGCAATTAACAAGATCACCATCAAATACAGATTCCCACTGCCAAGGATGGATGATATCATGGACTGCTTAAGTGGAGCTGAATACTTCACAAAGATTGACTTGAAAAGTGGTTACCATCAGATCCGCATCAGAGAAGGGGATGAGTGGAAGACAACTTTTAAAACCAAAGATGGGTTGTATGAGTGGTTGGTTATGCCGTTTGGGCTAACCAACGCACCGAGTACCTTCATGCGGTTAATGAATGAAGTTCTAAAGGAATTTCTGGGCAAATTTGTTATTGTTTACTTGGATGATATACTGATTTTTAGCACAACCTTAGAAGAGCACCTAATGCACATCAGGAGGGTTTTTGAGAAACTACGGGAGGAGCAGTTACTGATCAATCTGAAGAAGTGCAACTTCGTGAAGGAGCTGGTATACCCGGTATTTGTTATATTAGCAAATGGTCTCAAAATGGACCCCAAAAAGGTGAGGGCTATCCTAGAATGGCCTATCCCAAGAAGTGTGACCGAGGTTAGATCATTTCATGGTCTGGCCAGTTTCTACAGAAAATTCATTAGAAACTTCAGCAGTATTTGCGCATCTCTTACAGAGACAATGAAGGGGAACAAGAAGGAATTCCAGTGGACAGTTGGAGCAAAAAAAAGCTTTGCTATTCTGAAGAAGAAGGTCACTGAGCAACCCGTCTTAGCACTTCTAGATTTCAATAAGGTGTTTCAGGTGGACTGCGATGCAAGTGGCAATGCCATAGGAGCCGTATTGAGCCAAGAGGGTAGGCCTGTTGCGTATTTCAGCGAAAAGCTCAATGATGCCAGGAGGAAGTATTCGATGTATGATCAGGAGTTCTATGCCATAGTTCAAGCACTCAAGAAATGGAGGCACTATTTGTTGCCGAAGGAGTTTGTTCTTTATACCGACCATCAAGCACTGCAGTATATTAACAGTCAAGGAAAATTGAATCAGAGGCACCTGAAATGGGTAGAGTTCCTGCAGAGCTATACCTTTGTGCTGAAGCATCGAAGTGGAAGATCCAATAGGGTGGTAGATGCATTGAGTAGGAGGCAATGTCTGATGATAGAAATGAAAGTGGAGGTCGTAGGGTTTGCTGAGCTCAAGAACTTATACCCTGCAGACCCCGATTTCGCAGAAGCTTGGAAAGCCTGCACTGCACCTGTTACGTTGGACAAAACTAAGTGGTTGAATTACCTGGTTCAAGAGGGAATGATGTTCAGGGGGAACTAGTTATGCATTTCGAGGAGCTCAATGAGAGAGAATCTCATCAAATAAAAGCACAGTGGAGGTCTAGCTGGACATTTTGGTCGTGACAAAACCATCTCACTTGTTAGTGAAAACTATTACTGGCCGCAATTGCAACAGGATGTGGCAAAGTTCATGCAGACTTGTAGGATATTCCAGATGGCAAAAGGTGTGAGGTAGCCTACTAGTTTATATCAATCGCTACCTATATTCGAAAGGCCGTGGGAAGATATTAGTATGGATTTTGTGCTTGGCTTACCCAGGACACAGAGGGGGCACGATTCCATATTTGTGGTAGTGGACAGATTTTCAAAAATGGCTCACTTCATCCCGTGCCAGAAGACTAGCGATGCAGTCCATGTAGCTAGTTTGTTCTTTAAGGAAGTGGTACGCCTTCATGGGCTGCCAAGAAGTATTGTGTTGGACAGGGATACCAAGTTTGTAGGTTATTTCTGGAAGACCCTGTGGAAGAAACTGAAGACGAAGTTAAAATTCAGTTCTGCATACCACCCCCAAACAGATGGACAAACAGAGATGGTTAATAGGAGTTTGGGCAACCTACTACGGTGCTTGGTAGGGGACAAGCCCAAGGGATGGGATCTAGTTCTGTCGTAAGCTAAGTTCGCATATAATAATTTGGTCAATAGGAGTACAAACAAATTGCCATTTCAGATCATCTATGGGAGCAGCCCTAGAAACGCTTCAGAGTTGAGAAGGATAGATACGAGGGAGAAATGCAGTGCTGAGGTAGAAGACTTTGTCGAACACCTGAAGGGAGTGCATGAGGAAGTGACAAAACACATTGCCAAGATGAATGCTCATTACAAGACAAGAGCGGATAAAAAACGCAGAGCTAAAGAGTTCCAAGTAGGAGATTTTGTCATGGTCCATCTAAGGAAGGAGCGGTTTCCTGCCAAGACCTATAACAAACTGAAGATGAAGAAATTTGGGCCTTGCAAGATCATTGGCAAACGAGATTCGAGAAATGCATACGAGGTGGAGTTACCAAGCGAACTCAACATCTCCCCCGTGTTTAACATCTCAGATTTGGTCGAGTATCACGAAGGAGAAAGTAGTGAGATACCCAGTCCAGATTTGTGGAGCATTCCAGCAGTCATTCCAGTTGCGAACGAGATAGAAGAAGTTCTGGATACGCGTGAGGGCCGAAGTACCAGGAATAGAAGTTACTCTAAGTATTTAGTCAAGTGGAAAGGCAGGCCCATAGAAGATGCGACTTGGTTATCAAAGGCTGAGGTTGATCGTCTGGGTCTACCTCGGAAAGATCAGAAGTGAAGGTCACTTCTCGTCTGGGTCTACCTCGAAAAGAATAGAAGTGAAGGTCACTTCTCAAACTCACCCCCGGTGTCTGATGCAGGAGCATCCAGAGGCGAAGAAGCAATCTTGCATCACCCAAAAATGTTTTTTTTCTCTAAGTGCCAAAACTGTCGTGAAATCGTGACACTTTTTGATGAAGGGGGCCAAGGCGCCAAATGGTCGCGAAATCGCGACGTTTCTGAAGTAAAGCAGCCTTGACGCGAAATGGTCACGAAATCGTGACATTTTTGAGGCAACACAGTCTGGACACACAAGGGTCGTGAAATTGTGACATTTTTGAAGCAACGCGGTTTGGACGCAAAAGTGTCACGAAATCATGACATTTCTAGGGCGGAGAGGTCAAGGCACAAAATGGTCGCGAAATCGTGACAGTTTCGGGGAAAAGCAGCTTGGGCATCGATTGGTCACGAAATCGCGACAGCTCCGAGGCAAAGTCACTTGAGTGCCAATTGGTCACGAAATCACGACACTTTCGGGGGGCAAGACTTGAAAGCATTAAGACATCTCGGCGAAAAAAGTTCTAAGGCACAAGAATGGTCACGAAATTGCGACACCTTCGAAGGCAAAGCTTAAAGGACGTCGCGAAATCGTGACACCTTCCAAGGCGAAGCTCAAAAGACGTCGCGAAATCATGGCACCTTCCAAGGTAGAGCTTAAAAGACATCATGAAATCGCGACACGTCCGGGGGACAAGACTTGAAAGCATAGAGACATCTCCAGAGGAAAAATTCTAAGGAACAAAAATGGTCGCGAAATCGCGACACCTTCGGAGGCAAAGATCTGAGGCTCAAAGACATCGTGAAATCACGACACTTTCGGAGGCAAGGTTCGAAATGCAAAATGATCACGAAATCGCGACGCTTTCGGAGGCAAGGTTCCAAAACGCAAAGTGGTCACGAAATCGTGACACTTTCGATGCGAAGGCTCAACAGCGCAAAGTGGTCACGAAATCACGACACTTTCGGGCCGAAGACTCAAGGGCGTCAAATGGTCACGAAATTGCGACACTTCCAGAGTAAGTGCTCAAAGGTGCAAGGTGGTCGCGAAATCGTGACACCTTCGGAGGAAAGGTGAACAGGGTGCCAAATGGTCGTGAAATCGCGACGCTTTTTGGACAAAGGCACCAAGAAGTAGAATGGTCGCGATATCGTGACCGGAAGGGAGAAAGAGCACAAAGAGGCAAACACACCGCGATATCGCGACATAGCACTCATGACATCTGACCAGCCGATGATTGTAGAGACCATTGCAAGGACACGTGGCGTCAAGTTACAGGTGGCCCGAGGGTATGGAGCGGTTACTAGGACTCTGACAAGGGGACACGTGGCAACAAATTACAAGAGACTTGGCGCACTCCTTTGAATGATGTTTTGGCAGAAGGATTGATAGGCGGCCGCAGCGCACTCCGCCACCCCAGACCATGATAATACGGGGCATCTGGCAGCATCTTGCAGGCGGCTGCAGGGCATTCATGTGGGTGGTTAGAGGGAAGCCACACTTAGTGTAATGATGGGAAAGAAGTTGTGGCCGAGGATATAAAAGACCATGCATGCATTGTATTTGGGGCTTGGCCATTTTGAATGAAAAATGTTGTATTTCTGAATTGAAAGACCTCTGTTGTCGTAATTGGGTTAATTTTGCTGTGTGTCACCTTAGTTCGGTATCAGTTATTTATCAAGTCCATCTCTGAAATTATTGATATATTGTCCAACCTTATAAACTTATCATCCTTAAAGAATATTTCTGCTTTGAATACCATGCACCTTTTACATCAATGAAAACTCAATATTTCTAACACGAACTTGGCCTTTAATGCACGACTTTGCCTTGACTTCACTCTTCAATGCTCGGCTTTGCCTTGAATTTGCTCTATTCAATGCTTGACTTTGTCTTGACTTCACTCTTTGTTGTTTTCTCCAAGCTCGATACTTTAAATAGAATGAAATTTTCCTTCTTTTGGACAAGTGGTAAATGGGAGTTACGAATTGGAATTCTTCCAACGCTCATGCCATGATAACGTACGTAACCTCCTTAATATTATTTGTAACTCCTATTTCTTAGGCGCTTGAAGTTTCTTGAGCATTAATAATCAGGATGAAACCTTAAAATGTTTGTGCCAAGTGGTACTTAAGGTCTTTGCATGTAGGCCTCTAATATAATGCTCAAGAAAGATACTTATAATTCCTCGTACCCTTTCGTATGCTTGTTCCTTGGCTTGTTTAATTTCCTAGATAACAAGCAACCTGTTTCCTTTATAGGTGATTTGATAAGGACGTTGGATGGTGCTAGTTGTGATACTCCTCGGTTCTATGGAGCTTTGAATGGTGGCTTAGTAGCTGATATTGGTGCTTCCTTTGGTGGGCATTCTTCTTCTTGGATGTAGCACCTTTGCCCTTATTCTCTATGCTTTCTACATGCTGATTTTTGTGCTCCTTTGTAGTGTATATAGCCCTTTTTGTAATAGCTCCATTCCACGTTGATAGATGCCTTATTTTTTATGTAGATGAGCACCCTTTAGTATGGACCTATTTGTTGTACTTTTCATCCACGTAGATGAATATTTATTAATGGCCTTATATGGGCTTTGATATTGTAGGTGAATGCTTAATTCTGGATGCTTTGATGTGAAGCAATGGTGTCTTTTGACACCTTAGACCTTGAGCAATATGAACTCCTCGATGATTTTATTTTCTTGCTTGAAACATGTCCTTATACCTGCTCGAATGACAAATGTTGTATGCTAAGACCTTTTATCCTTCTTGAATGGATAAGAATGGTGCTTGCATTAGATAGATTTTGCACCTATATAATGGGCTGAATGTATTTTTCTAAGATGCTCCTTTTTTTTTAGTAATTCCATTTTGCTTGTTCAATTTAGTAAGAGTAAAACAAAGCTAATAATTTGCACCCTTTTGAAGTAGAAAGTTATTCACTTATTATTTTAATGAAACCCTAAGTGCACTTTTAAATTTGAGACTCTCCAAGTCTCAATTCTTAGCTCCTTGGATAATTTTAATGGTGGCTTTCCTTTGGCCACTAAATGCTACAGATTTTGTGCATTAAATGGTGTTTCTAAACACCTTAATAATATGTTGATTTTGTGCCCTTATATCAAGACACACAATAATCCTTTGAGAGTAACTAGTTAGAGATCAACTAGTATAGTGCCAATGCACTTTTAATGATAACAATAATCTGTCCTTATTGCTCCAGTAAATGAACTCTCAAAATAATTTAAGACGTATTGATAATCTCTTCAACTTCTAAGAGTAATCTGTAATTTACCCTTAATCAATATTCTACAATTTTTTACTACAATCAATATTGTAGGATATAGTCTTTTTGCTTTCTAGATAGAAAATAGGTAGATGATAATTTTATTTCTTTCAAAAATATCCAACTCCTATTTAATGTGCAAATATCCCTTAAAATGAATTTTCCCTTTTTGCACTTGAAGAATATAATGCAATCTATCTTTCTGCAAATTTTAATCCAGATATGGTGTATAATAGAATTTGATAATGAACCTTAATTTGAAGTTCAACTAATTGCACCCTAGCTGATTACATCTTTTATGGCTTCTAAAGTAGATATAGATATTAGTGTTTTGATTCACCAAGTTGTTGCCTTGTAATGGTTGAATTCGTAGCTTCTTTTTGGCTATCCAGAATAGCTCCGTGCTTCACCAAATTGTAGCCTTGAACTTTATGTCTTGAGCCTTGGGTTTGGTGGCTTGATCCTTCTAGTGATCTCTACTTTTTTACTATAGATTCAGAGACCTTTCTCTGAAATATGCCTCCTTACTATGAGAGGCAATCTCTAAATCTCTCAAATTTTGTAGGCTTCTTCTATCTGAATCTTCCTTCAAGCTTCTTATCGAATTATGACTTCAAATAGGATCTTCTTCTTATTATGATTTTGAATGTCATGAGGTCTTCACTAGATTCTTCTTCTGGATTTGGAATTCCTTGCCAAATTCTTCTTCTCTTGAGCTTATTTGCATATGGCGATAATTGTCCCAAGTCCTTCACTATCAACAACTACTCCTTTGTAGTGGATTTCTCCAATGAGTTCTCCTAGGAACTCTTTTGATGATGCTTTTGTGAACTCTGCAACAAGGCTCTCCAAGCCTTATTTTCTTCCTTGAGACCTCTCTAAGGTATTTTATCTTACAAATTCTCTAATCTTCTAACTGATACCTTTTCTTAAACCTTCTACTTCTATAAGTATTGGTGATGGGATCCTCTTCTAGGATCTCTAATTCTGTTGCTTTTGGATTTGTACAAGACTCTCCTAGTTCTTCTCTTTATTTTAGGAATGGAAGTTATTCAATGAGATCTACTTAGGATCTCTTCGGATTCTTATGAAGGAATTTTTCTAATTAGTAAAGGATATCACCAATCTCCTATTTCTTGGACTCTTCTCAGGTGTCTTCTTTAGGAAATCCTTTATGGAGTTTTCTTTTGAATCATGAATTCTTCTCTAACTCTTCTTTGGAGTATACTTCTAAATCAGGAATTTATCTTCTAAATCATGATCTTTTCTAACTCTTCTTTGGAGTATTCTTCTAAATCAAAAATTTATCTTCTGAATCAAGAATTATTTTCTAACTCTTATTTGGAGTATTATTCTGAATCAATAATTTATCTTCTGCATCAGGAATTCTTTTTTGATTTTTTTCTTTAGAATTAAGGCTACTACTACCTTCTTCTGCTTCTAGGTTTCTTTGGCCTTTTATTCTTCTGCACTTTACAAGTATCAATCTTGAATGGAGATCACCAATATCTTATCTCCTTTTTTGACTTAGCTTCTAGAGTATCTTCTTCCTTGAGTCTGCTATAAGGCTACTATGGCCTTTTTTTTACTTCTGTAATTTATAATATTGAGACTCTTGTAATGAGACCTTTCTTCGAGGTATTTGAAATCTCCGATCTTCTTCCTTGTTGTAAGTGCTAGAATTATTCTTGAAGATATTCTTCTTAACTCTCTCGTAGGAAGCTTCCCAAATTTTTTTGAATCTTCTTTTCCTACAACAAGTTGTTAGAAACTTGAATGGAAGAACTTATAAATATGGACATAATAATATTCACTAGTTGATTTTTCAATCTAGTGGTATGAATGCTGAGTCCTAGTCTTCATGAGTTTTTCTACAACTCTGTGGAAAGACTCTAGCCAAATCTAATCTTAGAATTTTTGCAAATGAGATTTATTTTAGTTCTCACTTTTCTAATCATGTTAACTATTGAGGCTATTTTTATCTATAAATTTCTAATGGCAACTTATGCATGTAGCGATGCACAACAATAGATCTGATTTGCAAAGATGTAGGTCAATAGTAGTAATAGTAACTCTCCCTATTCCTCTTGACCTATTGGACTTCTCTTACGACTGATGTAGGCCCTCCTATATTGATTCATTGTGGCTCTGATACCACTATTAGCTTTTGAGGATATATTCAATTGAAGAGATCTAACACAAGTTCTAACATGATGCAATAAATATAAGAGAGTCTGTAATATGATTGAAATATGCTATAAATAGAAATGACAAAATTACAATGTAGTATGGAGGAAATGGACACTCCATTACTATGAGCTAAAGAGCTACATGGTACTCCATATGGAGGCACCACAATATACTACACTACACTAGATAAAAACTTGACTTGATATATAATCTACCACTATGAGACTCTTTATATAGGAAGATGGATTCCTTGGCCAACACTCTACCTAGTTGTACAAGGGGACACCTTGCACATTACAACTTGCACAATGCCACTTGTGCATTTATTACATTGCTTGAAGTAACTAGATAAATTCCCCCTAAATTAATCTCCTATCCTTACTATGTACCTAAGGTGGTACATTTACATAACCCAAATTATGTAATATGCTCTAACTCTAACAACAAGAATGACTTGTTTGCACTTGATGTCATATCTAAAGAACACAAGCTTATACTAAGAGGGGGGTGAACAGTATAAGACCACTTTTTACTTTTCTTTCCCAATCAATATTGTGCAATGTATAGATAGAAATATCATAAGCAGTAATCAAAGCAATGTACAAAATACCACACACAATAGAGACATCACAATTTACATGGTTCACCCAATGTGGGCTACTCCACGGAGAAAATATTTTGCTAAAATTTTCTCGATAAATATCTTGGGAATCCTTTCCCTATTACAATTTTTATGGACCTTGGTCCAAAGGAGATGTTGATCCCCTAAATCAAGTTCATGGATCTCTATTCATAGGAGAACTCCTCCTCTGCTATGGTTGGTGATCCTCTAGAAGACTACTGCCTCCACTACATTGGCTCGTGGATCTCTCTCCACTAAAGTCTATTATACCCAA
The DNA here is from genome assembly GCA_028583015.1 of Wollemia nobilis. Taxonomy (NCBI): domain Eukaryota; kingdom Viridiplantae; phylum Streptophyta; class Pinopsida; order Araucariales; family Araucariaceae; genus Wollemia; species Wollemia nobilis. The sequence continues at coordinate 2,289,661 of JAQPPZ010000755.1, read as the reverse complement.
TCATAAGACCTATCCTCACTACCATGGTTGATGGATCTCTATCCACTAGAGACTACTGTCATATCTGCTCTATCACTTCCAAATATTTGTCTCAAATCTACACTAAACACAGTCCTTTGATCTAGCACAAATTTTATCAACAAGTCCACATAGAACTTTCTCAAATCTACTCAACAAGTCCAAACAGAACTTGCTCAAATCTTCTCAACAAGTCCACATAGAACTTGCTCAAGTCTGCTCAACAAGTCCACACAACACTCGCTCAAATTTGCTCAACAAGTCCACATAGAACTTGCTCAAATTTTCTTAACAAGTCCACATAGAACTTGCTCAAATCTGCTCAAAAATTCCACACAGAACTTGTTCAATATCATAGAAACATAAATAGAATTGTTAGAGACTCAATATGTTCTATACTTATCACAATGCTCAATTATTTTCAATCACTCTCTTAGAAACATAAGGAGAATTGTTAGAGACTCGATGTGCTTTCAATTCAACTTAATGCTCAATCACTTTCTCAACTCAATTTAGAATATATAATAGTTTATTTTATGGAACTTGAACTATCACTTCACACATCCACTTGACTAGACTCAACCAATCACTCAATGAAACAACCCTTGCTCACAAATCCTAGTCCAAGCATATGAACATTCACTCAAAATGTTTCCAACAATGCTCAACAACAAATCTCACATAACAATGATACTCATGTTCTAAACCCTAGTTCAAGTTCTTTGCATGACAACCCACTTCAACAACAATGCTTATAAAATAATCTTCACATAACAATGATACTCATGTTCTTTTCAAAACCCTAACTCAAATTCTTCACACAATCAATGGCTTTAACAACAATGCTTATAAAAAAAGGTTCTAATCACAACTTCTTTATTCCAGAAAACCTTGATGCATTAACTCAACACTCTCAAAAGGAAACCCTAATCAAATCCTTTTCACTCAAAACTTATTTCTAGAAAACCAGCCAATCAATTTAAACTTTGGAAAATGTGCTCATACCTTTTTCTTGATGATGAAGGAATCTTCTAAATCTGCCAAAATCTCAAACACTTCTTGCCAAGATCAAAGAAATTATAAGGTGATTAATTTCCTCAAAATACAATGTAAACATCAAAACACACATACACCTTATCACTCCATCTTTAAGAAAACATTCATCAATATTTACAAAGAGTAAATTACCACTTACATCTTATATTCTCCAAATAATATTCAATGCGCTCTCCTTTTCAAAATAACCTAATACAAGAAGCTCCCTCTATCCTTTTAATATTTCAATAAATCAATATGCCAAAACACTTTATTAAAATAAAAATTAACATCTTAATCCTCCAACTTATCAAAAATTATTTCCAACTAATAAACCTTTCATGCTCCCTTTTAACTCCAAACTTTAGGCAACACACAAAAATTAAACTTCAAAATTAATTACCTTGCCTTGGAGGGGATTCAAACACACCACGCAGCCTCAACCGAAACCCTAGCTATGGCTCCCAATGTCATGCAAGCTAGGCACTTGCTTGGGGACTAGCAAGCACCACGTGCTCAAAAATACCTCCCTGCTCGCCTTGCGCAAAACATGCGCCTTACCTTGGCGCTCTCCAACACCAATGCAACTGTCACAAAAACTGTTGCCACTATGTTTCAAACTTAGACCTCCTTGCGCTCAACACCCTAATGATGTCCTCTTTGCCACTAGGCCACTTGCCCCGTTGGCGCTTAGACTTTCGACGCAAATCCCTTTGATGTTATTCGCTGGTGCATAAATAGATTGGTCGTTGTACTTCCTTCCTCATGAATTCAAACATTATTGCATGCTATCAATTATCGAGCAAAAGGATAAATTAAAATACCTCTAAGGCATTAGCTTATATACCAAATTTTCTTCCTCCATGCATGATGTCGGCGTTCGAATTGTCTTCATCGGCGCTCAAATTTCCTTTGGAGCTTTATTAATTTATAAAATATTTAAATTCTTTTGAATTTAAATTTTATAAATTAAGTCTTTTAAAAACCCTTTGGTTTATTTAAACCATATTTCACTTTGCACCTTGGTGTAAATAATATTTATTTATAAAATTTAAATTCATTGTGAATTTAAATAATTTATCAAATAAATATTAAACCTTCCTTTAGCTTTGCAATAAACTTTCTTGGGTTTTTATGAAAACCGTTTAACTTATGCTTCCACATAATATTTAAAAATATTATGGAGCCCTTTGTCTTTAACCTTTACATTGTTCCTCTTGACCTTTGACTTTAATAGAAGCTTCTTCTTGAATATCAATGACAACTTTGATAACTTGTTTCTTGACAAATTTTTGGATATTAATGACGACTTCATCTCTTGAAATCAATGACAACTTTGACTTGAGGACTAAAAATGTTATTCTATTTACAATATTATCTTAAGGCCTAGCGAAAGTACATCCTCTTTAACATTTTATACCTCTACTAAATTGAAAAATAATTTTCTTACAAGTAAAATGTCACCCAATGATGGAAAGAAGGGGGCCAAATCTTCTATTGAAAAGAGTATCCTCAAATATTTTAGCCAAACTTCGAAATGCAATGAGGCAACGAAATTCATGCAAATTCAAGGTACAAATAATTTTTGACTTCCCAGTATGTGCTTGATTGATGATATGAATATTTTTTATGTATATTTTTTTAATCCAAGAATGATAAAAAATATTATGGTATGTTACTATGCAGAATACCCTGTCAATCCTGATATGCCTCCACTTGAAGATATTCCCCAACAAGATATGCCTTCTAATGAAAATTCCCTTGATAATGATATCCAAAAAACACTTGAAGACAACCCTCGAAATGACATTACAATTGAAAATGAAAGTGATAAATCAAAATCATTACAAGCTTCATATGAATCTTCAAGCAAAAAGTCTAAAAAAATAAAAGCATCTAATTGGATACTTGGAAGGGGATTTAAGAATGAATGGGCAAAAATATTTCCCTGGCTTGAGCCTATCCTAAATGAGGATAACCAAATCGATGAAAAAGAATGTAGATGCAAAATTTACAGTTGGAGACTTGGTAAGGATCACAGGTTGCAAAATAAGATTGATACAATTGAAAAACATGTTGACAAAGTTTATGTAAAAGTTATAAAAAGTAATGGTGAAGTTAGTAAAGAAGTTAAGTGGAAGGATGCATCAAGATGTATGCATTTAAGATATGCTATAGAATATGACAATCACTTAAAGCAACAACAATCTCTTGTTGAGAAAGGTGGGACAATTGCAGCCCAATTTCATAAAATTCAAAGGACCAGCCCAATTTCATAAAATTCAAAGGACCATCTTAGCTTCAAAAAGTATGCAGTTTGTTGTTGTTTTTAATATTCTCAAGAAAGGTAGACCAATGTCCAATTTTATGGATTATAAGCAGCTATTACACCTATTTAATGTGCAAAACCTTCCTAATTCCCATTGGTCAGATCGAAGTGGTTGGGAAATGGTAAAATATCTATCTTTGGTTGAGAAGGAAGACCTAAGGGAGCAAGTAAAACTTGCCAAATTTATTTCACTCTCTATTGATGAGGTAACGATTGTGGATAACACATCTTGGATTTGCATGCATGTGTACACATTTCAAAATCATATAAGAAGGCCAATTTTATTGGGAATACATAAGATGTTGGAAAGTTCAAATGCAAAAAATATTTATAATGTTGTTGTCAATAGTTTAAAGAATATTACGGGAATGAATGATATAGACATAGCAACAAAGTTAATTTGTGTTGGAGCTGATGGTGCTACTATTATGCAAGGTCACAGGTCTGGTCTTTGTGTTCGACTCCAAACCATAGTTGCCCCATATATGATTCCCATTCATTGTATGGCTCATAGAGTGAATCTTGCATATAAAATCGTGAGCACATTTGCAAATGTTGCTAGAGTGGAAGACCTTATTCGTGAAATTCATTCTTATTTCTCATTCAGCCCAAAGAGGTTTGCAAAGTTTCAATAGTTTGCACTAGGAGTTACAGAAGGAAAAAAATGTTAAAAGATGTGGATACAAGATGGATTTCACTGTATCAACCTGCTCAGAGAGTTTTTGCATAATATCAATCTTTAATGGGGTTTATGCATGCAAATCGTAGGATAGTTGATAAGGCAAAAGATATGTTATTCCGTTTGACTGACTTAGAAACACTTTTGACCTTATGTGGTATTCTTCCAATGTTACAAGAAATGAACAGATTAATTAAACTTGCACAAGAGAGATCCATCTATATCATTGATTTCATGAGGATGAGAAAACAAATATGCATGCTTATTGATACATTATATGTGTCTAAAGCAGATTTTTCAAAACCTTTGTTTGATAGTTGGAATACATTGATAAACGTGAACAATCCAAAAAGCTTTTTGAATTTTGATATCAATGATCATCTTTGTATTAATGTTCATGGAAATATGGTACCACTTTATTGTTTTGAAAGGCAATCAAGTATAGTTGTGGACGATTTTGAAGAAGTTCTTGTAACACACAATAGATTTCATGTTATTGTACATAAAACTAAGTGTAATTTGTCAAAAATAGCAAAATATTTGATAGGTGAGATAAGAGAATGGTTTCAGAGAGATGAGTTGCTCGAGGCTATGGGTGTGGTTAACCCCATGTTTTGGGGTCCTTGTACTGAATACAATTCTGCAAATGAGTTGTTTATTAAATATATGGGTAACCTCATTAACCATTTTAGTAAGACTGTGGAAGTCAATGGTGTTGAAATTAAAGGTATACTCAATAGTGATCTTCTGAAAGAATAGTCATCGCATTTTGGAAGAACAATGGTTGTGCAAACATCACTTATGACAAGTGTCCATGAGATTGGTTCCACTACACGTTTGTGGTAAAAATTGTATCCAAGTACAGTCTTACAAGATACACTAAGTGAATACTTTCGTTTATATGAATTATGTGAAACAATGATTTTGGGGTCAATCGAAGATGAAAGAGTTTTCAGTGCACTTTATTTTGTTAAATCTAAGCTCCACAACATACTCGACAAAAATTTAGAAAATTGTTTAAGAATTTATGTGTCTTCATATCAGTTGGATAAATTTTTGTATGACATAGCTTTGGCACACTGGAGTTCCTTGGAAAACAGAAGAGGTACGGTGAATACGATTGATAACTACGATGATGATGCTTTCAGTGATCAGATGGTGGAGACACAGATTTCTGTTATGCTTCATAATGATTCTGGACAAGCTGATATGTTTCAGCTACCTTAATGATAATTATTCCATGATTTCATTGATAATGATAAACACAAATTGATTTGATAGCAGATTTCTCAATATTGTTCTAGATTTATATGATTTCAAAGAATTGTTGTTTTATATCACATTATTGTTTTAAAATTACATGTCTTATATTTTTTTTACGTTTTTTAAAATTGTATGTTTATGTCTTAGTGTCTCAACTCTCATCATTGATAAATCTTAATGTTTCATGTTTTAAATCTTATTATTGGTATATTAATGTTGATCTATAATGTTATCTATAATGCTTATTTTGTTTGAGATGAACATAGTGAACAATATTAGCCAAAAATAAACTAAAATTGCAACACAAATTTATAAATGCAAACAAACTATGAATGATGGAAAACACAAAATGAGAAAATTTCATTTTCATTAGTTCAAATAGAAATATATTACATCGTACAAAATTGTTGACTATAGTCAACTTAATAGCATATTACATTTTCAAACATTTGATTGGTGCTTGGATGCTTCACTAGTGGTTGGAGTTGTCGTTTCTTTTCCTTTATCAGCTTCTGTGACACTCTCTTCTGGCAGTGCTCCAACTCTAACAAGGTTTTCACGTACTTTCACAATACTTGACACCAATGTTGCTTCTTCTTTGTTTGGATCTTCAAGTATTGTTGGAAGTGATTCTTTCATTTTCTCAAGCACCTTATCCGGATCTTCTTTGATCCTCTCCCTAATGTATTTTTTAAATGATTGTTTTCTAAGTATTTTTGCTTGCATTTTCTTTTTCATTTCCATTGCATTATTCAAAAATGTCTTCGCTCTATGAATATTAACGTCCATGCTCTTAATATGTAATAGAAATTTTCAATATTTTTGACATTTATAAAAAAAAAATATTAAAAACATAATTCAAAAGGGTTATATTGAAATTATTACATATTTTCAAGAAATATAAAAAATTAACTGCAATAGAAAATTGAAATACAAAAAACTTTTCTTACCTCAACCATTTCTCTTGCAGCCTCAACAACTGCAACCTTGTCCTTATCGAAAGCCCATTGGTTGTAAAATGCTTGGGCTTCAACATTAACATTTTCCAATCTACCAACAACAACATTTAACACATCATCATCATAAATAAAATCAGATTTAACTGATCCCGATGTAGCCTATTTTAGCAGGCCATCAAGCTTTTCTAGTTCAAATTTGACCAAAGAATAAAGAGAATCTCTTTTTTCATAATTTTTATATCGGGTATTAATTTCCCTGATAAGGACCTTTACCCGATATTCCCATTCTTTCATCTCCTACAAATATTTAAGCACAACTTGTTTAATTGTTGCTTCAGTATTTTCAGATATTAAAATATTTTCATTAAAATTTATAATATCATCCTCAGTTTGAGGACCCTGAGGATGAGGGATGTCTCCTTGAGCTGATGGCACTGATGTCTGCTCAACTGCAGGGGCTTCTCCTTCTTCTGCTATATCTCTAAGCACATATGTTGCCTTGAAGCCTATAATGTTTCCCTACAAAATAAAATCATCATCAAGATGAATATTGTCCAATCCCACGGTTGAAACTTCAGGTGCCTGTGAATTTGTTGAAAATGTAAATTGTGACCATCCATGGCCAGAACTTGGTGCTGGCATGTGTGGTCTCTATGAGTGTGAAAACCCACACCCAAAACTTTGTGCGGTCCCCTATGATCTCTGTGCAAATAATTATTTTCCAACATGGATTTGCCCTCGCATTGGTGTAGGTTGTGGTTGTCACTGATGTGGTGGAAGTGACGGTTGTGGTGCGAGCGGTGGGTGTGATGCAAATGGTGGTTGTGATGGAGGCGGTGGTGGCATATGACCTCTCACTTGTCTATTTTGAGAATCAACTAAAAATAGTCAAAAATATTTTGTTACAATTTTTTTAGAAAATAAAATACATATTCTTAATTTAAATTAACTACACATATATTTACCTAAAGATGATGAAACATGTTGAATTTGTGTTCCAATGGGGGAGGGGTTGGCCACACTAGATTTAGCCTACACATTTTATGCATATCTAGGTGTACGAGAAACCCCAGGAGTAGTGGCTTGCCTAGAATGTTTATACGACCTCTGCAACGGTGTCACCTTTGAGCCCGTGTCTTTAGAATCTCTAGTTTGTTCCATCCTGTGACCCCTATTGGCAGCATCATGTTTACTCTTTGTATTATCTGCCTTATCCTGCATATAGATGAAAAGAAAAATTAAAAAATAAATGTGATAAAATATAAAATAGTATGTCAAGGTCAAAGATGCAGTTATTACCTTCAATTCTTCTGCTGACATAGCAATGGCCTGTAGTGTTGCATGCACTACAGTTGGTACAGGAGTAGTTTGTAAATTGTGAAAACACTCATAATAGAGTGCTAAAAGAAAATTAATTGTGCCCACAATGGGTTGTGTCTTGTTGGTTTCCATTTGAACGGTGTGTAACTCGGACCTAATTCGATCTAAAATATACGTGCACCAATCAAACCTCTGATTGTGCTCAGACTGAACAATATAAGCAAGTGCCCAAAATGGAATTTTCGATCTTCCCATCAGAATGAGTCTGGCCTGGAAGAACTCGATAATGGCCTTCAAATTTTGATTGTTAACATCATTGATTGATAATCCTCTTTTGGACTTGGCGACAGAAGCTACAAAAACAAAATTAGATTACAATTTACAAAATTGAAACTTTGAACATTAACAAAATATAATTAATAAGATTCATACCTACCAAATATTCTTATGACAGATCATACTTGCTTTTGAGGTGTGCTTTTTCATCTGGAGACAACTGCAACCTCGTGGACACTTGAGGAAAATCAATGAAAGGAAGACCTATCAATCGATTAATGTCTATAGGGGTGATGGTGAAAAGTAGATTTCTATTGCATACTTTGATTTTCATTGTAGCCCTATCATGGTCATAACCTGCAATTATATGTTGTAGGAGGACTTTGTCTATTCTGAATTATGGCATTGAAACTAGGGTTGTCAAACCCACGTTATTGAGCCACGCAAAGTCCATACCAGGGGTTGTCATTAAATCTGAAATCATCGAGCAAGAAAGATTCTTGAATTTTGGTGCAAGGGGGTGGTCATCGTGAGAAGTTGGAAGCCAAAGAAAAAGGATTGGGAGTCGAAAGGTTTTTTGGAAATGTTAGCTCTGGTTGTTGTAGTCATAGAAACAAAATGGAAAAAATGATAGTTGATGCCCTTTTATAGATTGAAGAAACAGGGTTGACACGTGGCAACATTGTATTGGACATGCAGTGTTGCTAAATGAATGTGTGACACGTGGCTACCAAATATTTATTTGCATCATGACCATATTCTGCATGAGGTCCTAAAATTGGATCTTATTCTGCTTTTGGTGTAGGATTGGATCCTATTCTACATCCGATCGAAGATCGGATCATATTGTGCACCCGATCCGAGATAGGATCATAATATGCATCAGCCCCGATACCGATCCAAATACTACATCTGATTCAATGTCGGACCATAATATGCATTTGGTCTTGGATCGAATCATATTATGTACTTGGTATTGGATCGAATCATTTTTTGCATCTGATCACTAAACGGACCATGTTGTGCACCCAGCCCAAGATTGAACCAATTTTTGCATCTGTTTCAAAATCGAATCATATTTTGCATCCATTTGGTGATCGAAGCATATTATGCGCCTGATCAGTGATCATATCATATTATGCTTCTAGTCCAAAACTGAATTATACTATGCATCCGTATGGTTGCCAGATTCTATTCTACATTTGATCGATGATCGGATCATGTTATGCATCCGATCTGTGATCGGATCATGTTATGCATCCGGTCTATGATCGGATCATATTTTGCTTTCGGTTTGAGATCAGATCATGATTTGTAACCTGGTTGGCATCATCGAAACTCCTTTTCACCTGGTCCAGTCAGAACTTTGAAATTCATCATTTTTTGCCATTTTTTTTAAAAAATAAGGTCATTCGCCATGCCATCATACATGCAGTTGGCCAGGATTCGTCGGTTTTTGCAAAAAAATTCACCATTTTTTTACAAGTACCTTTCGGGTCCTACCCCTTATGCATAACCCTAACTCCTAAGGATTTTTAGGTTATGAAGAAAGCTTATATTTTGTAACTTGGTAATCTATGATGGATGCTTGATATTACCAAGTTTTGTAGAATGCCTTATGACTCCCTAGTAGGCTATGGATAAGATATAGTGCTTTTGTAGAATCATAGTTCAATATTGATTGATTTTGTAAGGTTTTGTAGAATACCAAAATCAATTCCTATTATCCCTTATTACTCCTATTGAACTAAGCACTCTTCCTAAATTTTAAAGAGGTTATAATGTATGATCTTTTATCTCCTTTTGAAAGGATTGAGACAATAATATTATGAATATCCAACCTATGAGAAAACTATATTTATAAATAACCCTTTGGGAATTATGTTAAGTGTATCTAATTTTACAATTAAATGATTTGATGTAGTAGCCCTTATGACTCCCTAATATTTGGATAAATTAGATCACAATAATATTTACAAATATTGAATTTTTATCCAAGTAAAAAATATTATTACTTCTAGGTTTTATATTGCAAATATGTGATTGATGTAATAAAATATTCCCCTTGATGTATTCTTTCAATGTAAATAAATTCATCTGATTTAAACCTTATATCTCCAAGGAAATAAAGCACATATAGATGAAAATAATTTTACCTTTCTCCAAGCAATATTCGGTGTTGATTTCAGATAAGCTTGGATTGTAGATTTTATGTAGACATCATGGATGTTAGACGTATCCTCCAATGGAAGTGCTTTGTGTTTGATGCACTCCAAATTTAGCATCTTCTAGTCTCTTCCCCTGACTTCAATTACCTTGAGCATTAAAAGCTAACACCTTCTTCACATGCTACAACTTGGCCTTTTTTGCACAGATGATGAGAGAGTAATTTTGATGATGAAGAATTCTCCTTGACTTTGGTCATTGACGTCCTTAAATGGATATGATTTTTCTCTTATGCACCAAGTGGCACGACTATTTTCTTTGAGCACTTGAGGAGAGTTTTGTGCCAACGAACGTTTGTCTCACTTCTTGTAATGTAAGAATGTTACGTTATTTAGCAAAATGCTTGGTCATCCTATTTGATAAGCATACTCAATGCACCAAATGCACAAACATGTTTATGTAACTCCTCCTTGAATATGAGCACTCTCTTGAATCGAGCGTTAGGGTTTCCCTTTAGTGATAAGTGTTACTTTATTCTCTGTATGTACGGAGACCCAATTGAATCCTTTAAGATCTTTTTAGCTTCACAAATCTCCTTCTTTGCTTTCGTTCGCATGCACAACCTTCCTTTGGGATATGCAGCAACAATATGGAGGCCTTGAGCATCGCTTTCAGTGAGCGTATATGGAGGAAGTAATACTCCAAATGGTGCTTCAACTTTCTTTTACTTTATAATTTTATTTTTGTCCTCCTTACGTAGACACTCTTGCTATTTAATAACATTGTTTCTTCCTTGCTTTGTATGTGTATCTTACAGGTTCGACACTCTAGAATGTGAGGAGTATTAGCCCTTCGTATGGCTCTCAAGCTAGGCTTGGATGGCTACTAGCATATGGCTTCTTCTGGTTGGTTTTTCTAGCAAGAGTAGTGCCTTTGAGGCACCTTTGAATCTGCCTTTTCTCCATGTATAACCAGATTAGAAATAGTGCACTATCATGTAAAATAGTTTTAATACAAGATGACCTTGTTGCACTTTCTTTTTCACTCCTCTTTTTTGGTCTTAATTTCTAGTTTTTGAGGCAGAATATTGAGTGCAATATAGGGGTTTTGAGGTTGTCTCTGGATTAGACACCTTCCCCTGTTTGCTTGGATATTTTACAAACAAATCCAAGCATGTAACCATATGATAGAAGCTTTTTTTTTTGCACTATTTTCTTGTGATTTGAACTGGAGACTCACCAAGTATTGTTCGAGACTTCTTTTGATGCTCTAATGTTGGTTACTTTCTTCTCCAGTGCTTGGAGGATTGAGCTGATTTTATGGCTTCCTTAGGCCACTTCAAAGTTGTAGATCTCAGTGCATTAATAGTGTCTTTAGACACTTTGACAAATTCTATTTTTGTGCCCTTCTAATAAACACAAACAATAATATTTGAGAGAAATATAATAGTGCAAAAATGAATCTAATAATACTGCACTAACAATTTCACCTTATAACTCCAATCAAATCTAAAAAATAATGCACTTAAATAATTTACTGCAACTAATCAATAATAATCTGAAATGAACCTTCAAGAATTATTCTGAAATTTATTTATAAGCAAGGTACTAGGAGCCAGTCTTCATTTTCTTTCCAAAGTAGATGATATGTAGTTGATAGATAGTTTAAGATTCTGAAATACAATCAACCCCTAAAGTGCAAATGAACCTTAAAGAATCCTTTATTTTTGCATATTTAAAGACTCTTAATTCAACTCTCCTTTTTGTAGCTTTACTCCAATGAGGATGCTTAAACAAATTTGATAATTAATCCACTTAATGAATTTACTTGCACCAATAGTTGCTTACCTTTTTATGAAAGCTCTTTTCACCACTTTTCTAGAGGATGTAGATCTTGGTTACTAATATCACCAAGTTTTTGTCTTGAGTAAGATCATGCAACTCTCTGTAGGCTGCCTTGAACAGCTTTGTCTTCACCAAAATATGATCTCCAACTCTCTTTCATGTGAAGAACATGAGCTTATACTAAGAGGGGGGTGAACAGTATAAGACAACTTTTTATTTTTCAATCCATATGATAACATCAACAATATTAAGGCAATAAGCATTCCAAAAAACATCACACACATTAGAGATATGATTTAACGCGGTTCACCCAATATGGGCTACTCCACGAAGAAAATATTCCTTATAAATTTTCTTAATAAATTATTTTGGGAATCAAATTATTTAAAATAAGTTTTTCTGGCTCTAGCGATTTGGCGGGAAACCTTCTGTGCAGGCACCGGGCGAAGCTCCAGGGTCTCTGGTTGGAAATTTCTTCCAGATCCTCCTGCGGATTGATTCTACACTTCCTTGAAGGATCGTTCGTTGCCTTGGGAGGGCCCAATGGGGTCTCCTCCAGGATCTTTCGATGGGCAGAAAAGCTCATATGCTGATAAATTAAAAGAAAACCCTGCATCTTCCTCCGATGAAGCTCAACGCAGTGCTTATCAAATGCTATTTAAGAATGCTGGAAAGGGTTTACCTGCAAACAGAGTTAACGGCTGCCTTCCACAATCTGCGTCCAGGCCTAAGATTGTCATAGAACCAAAACTGGTTGAGGATACGATTATATACCGTGCTACCCATGATCTGATCTGCAAATTCATGGGTATTCGGCCCACTCTGAACTTTCTACACACCTGGGTGAGACAGAACTGGGAGCCCATTGGTGAGTACTCTCTATGGCCTATAAGCAATGGGTATTTTATCATTAGTTTCTCTTCTCTAGCAGATAGAAACAGAGCATTTGAATCAGAAAAGAGGAGCCATGGCCCGGCAGGATTATTTGTCCAACCGTGGAGAGTGGGTTTTGATCCTCGCATCGAGCCCACGGCTGTCCCGGTCTGGATACGGCTGTATGCTCTCCCAATGGAGTTTTGGGGTGAGCAGATCCTTGAGTTGATTGGTAATTCTCTAGGTAGATTTTTGGGAGTTTCAAGAGATACCATGGAAGGAAATACTGTTGTCTTTGCTAGAATATGTGTAGAAATGGACATTAGCCAGCCACTTCCAGTCGAGGTCGAAATGGAGTTGGCAGGACTAACCTGGATACAGCAGCTAGACTATGAAGCCTTACCTTTTAGATGCAGAGTCTGCCATAAGCATGGCCATTTGGCTAGGTTCTGCCCAAATAGCCTGACCACAAAAGCGGAAGCTCCGTCGGGAACGTCAAATCGCCCCAGAGAGGGTAAGTTCACTTCGGTCAAAGAACCCCTCAATATCCCCCAGGGTTCTGATGCCCAGAAAGATGGCTTTGAACAGCAGAAGCGGAGGAAAAACAAAAAGAGAAATGGCAAAGAGCAGGCCCAAACCAAGCCAACCAATCGATATGAAATCTTCAAATCCCTTGTAGACCAAGAAGACCAAGTCATGGAAGGAGTGGATGGGAATGCTGAGGATTCTAACCCCCACTCTCTTGCTCCTCTATCATCTACTCCTGTCTTAGAACAGGTGACTGAAACCCCTGAGACTTTGCAGCCAGAGAACCTAGGGGCTATGGTAATTCATTCCCCTGCACAACCAGTTATTAAGGATGTCCACATGGGAAGTGCAGAAAAGAACAGAGAAAGACCAGCGTTGGGGATTACCCAGGTGGAAAAGAGGTCTAAGAATAGTAATTCCCAAGGAGCTGGTAGAAAATCCAATAAGGATCTAATAGTAGCGCAAGGGGACAAGCCGATCAATGGAGGATCGGTGAGAACAATTGACTCGTATTGCTCCCAAGGTTTCCAATGATTATACAATCCTGGAATGTAAGGGGTTTAAACAGTAGAACCCATCAATCTGTTGTTCAAAGACTTTTAGGAAGACACAAAACAGACTTTTTGCTCCTTCAGGAAACAAAAATGTCTTTAAATCTTATGTGTAAAATTGCTAGTAGAATATGGAGGGGCGCTGGATATATGGATGTGGCGGCCCAAGGAGCCTCGGGGGGAATTGTTACTCTTTGGAATCCTCTGGTGTGGATAGCAATAGAACATACAGCTTGGAGGGGTGTTCTCACATCTCTCTTTAAGAATATTGTTACAGCTGAACAGGTTTTAATTACAAACTTCTATGGGGCTCAAAGCATTGATGGCCAGCGGCTTCAATGGAATGTTGTTCACTCAATGAGATCCTCCCGGGAAGATTGCGATTGGATTGTTGCTGGGGATTTTAATGCCAAATTATCTGCCAGGGATCAGGAAGGTGGTTTCCCAGTTTTGGATCCAGGGGATAGGCTTCTGATTGCTCAAGTCCAGGCCTTTCACCTTGTTGATATCAAAGGTCCTGGTACTTATTTTACGTGGACTAATAAGAGAAGAGAGCCACACAGTAGGAAGGTAAAACTAGACCGGTTTCTGGTCTCGGAGGAAGCATTTGTGAAATGGAATATTAAATTTCAGATTTTGGAAGGCCCAGTTTCAGACCACTTTCCCATTTTATTGGAGGGAGGGGCTATGACAGGGCAGTACCATAAACCTTTTAAATTTGAAAATTTTTGGTTGCAAAAAGAAGATCTCCGAAGAAAAATTCCTCAGTGGTGGGAAGATGGCCGCCCACCTTTTGGGACTGCAATGTTCAAATTTCACAAACAACTTCAATTTGTCAAGTGTAAATTGAAACAGTGGAGGCAAACTAACAAATCAGACTTCCAGCACCAACGGGCCCCCTTGTTGGCCAGATGGGATGAGGTGCAGAAACATTTCAGGGAAGGAAACATTTCCGAGCACCTTAAATCCGAGGATGATGCTTTGCGCAAAGCGGTTGAGGATATTGATAATCAAGAAGAGATTTACTGGAAACAGAGAGCAAGAAATACTTGGTTATTAGAAGGAGACAAAAATACAAAATTTTTTCAGCGCTCTGCTTGTGCTAGGAGACAAATGAATAATATGGATTTCCTTCAAGATGAGAATGGATACTCTTTTGACACTCTTCCCGGTATGCACTCCCACTCAATGGAGTATTTCTCAAAACTCTTTAAGGAAAGTATGGAGCAAGATGGGGCAGCCCAAGATGAAGTTATTGCTGTCATTCCTTCTATAATCTCTCCTGAAGAGAACCAGGCTCTACTTAGACCTATAGATAAAGATGAACTTAAGAAGGTGGTCTTTGGGATGAGTACTGGTAAATCGCCTGGTCCTGATGGCTTCCCTATTGAGTTCTTCCAGGCTTTTTGGGATACCCTGGAGGAAGATGTTCTGGCTATCACTGAGGAGTCTAGAACCAATAAAAGAATGCTCAAGGCTCTAAATCATACCTTCATTACTTTAATTCCAAAAGGAGCAGGGGGGTTCATTTATCTGATTTTAGACCTATTGCCTTATGCAATGTGATCTATAAAATAATTACTAAGATTATGGCTGAAAGGTTAAAACCTATCCTGCATAATATAATTTCCCCGGAGCAAGGGGGTTTTGTTGAAGGGAGGCAAATTTTGGATGGAGTGATTCTTGCTCAGGAGGCTATCCATACAATGCACCAATCTGGGAACAAAGGAATGTTCATTAAACTGGATATGTCCAAGGCTTATGACAGGGTGGAGTGGGGCTTCTTGGCAAAGATGTTGACGGCCTTTGGTTTCTCTCAGGACTGGACAGACTGGGTCATGAGCTGCATTTCTACGCCTTCATACTCTGTTCTTATCAAGGGACTTCCCTCGCCTCCTTTTGGTGCCTCTCGTGGCTTGCGGCAAGGAGACCCTTGCTCTCCTTATCTCTTCCTCATCTTGGTTGAAGGATTGGGTAGACTCTTTCTGAGAAGAAGACTTCAAGGTCAGATAACAGGTTTTAAGGTCGGGGCTGAAGTTTTGACTCATTTACAGTTTGTAGATGATACTGGATTGGTGGGAGTGGCCAGCCTTAGGGAAGCAAGAAGAATCAGAGATACTCTTAATGTCTACCTTCGGGCCTCTAATCAAGTCATCAATGACATTAAATCCAAAGTGATCTTCTTCAATATTGATCAACGGTTACAGGACAGAGTTATTGAGATTTTAGGTTTCACTCGGACCTCTCTCCCAGTAGTCTACCTGGGGGTCCCTCTCCATTTCAAAAAACTAAAAATTGATGTTTGGAAGGACCTTATGGATGGCATCAAAGATAGAATGAACCATTGGTCTAATAGATGGTTAAGTTATGGGGGTCGTCTAACTTTTCTACAATCAATTATTCAGGCCATGCCAATTTATAAATTCTCCGTCCTGGCTGCTCCCCAGTCTATTTGGAAAGAGCTGGATAAAATGGCTAGAAGATTTCTATGGGAAGGTGCCAAGGGAGAGAGGAAATGGGCCTTGGTTGGCTGGGACAAGGTTACCCAACCCAAGGAAAAAGGGGGGTTGGGACTAAGAAGCTCCAAGTTTAACAACAAGGCTTTGGCTGGCAAACTGTACTGGAGGTGGATTTCTCAGCCAACATCCCTCTTCAGCAGAATTCTCTCTAGCAAATACTTGGGTTCTGTCCATCCTAATGATGTGGGCCGCTTTCCACTGGAAGGTTTTGGATCACCAGTGTGGCAG
Source organism: Wollemia nobilis (assembly GCA_028583015.1). Taxonomy (NCBI): domain Eukaryota; kingdom Viridiplantae; phylum Streptophyta; class Pinopsida; order Araucariales; family Araucariaceae; genus Wollemia; species Wollemia nobilis. The sequence continues at coordinate 2,273,073 of JAQPPZ010000755.1, read as the reverse complement.
GCGCTCAAGCTTGGAGCTCAACTCATCAAAGATCAACTATTTTGGAAAGTGGGGAGAGGGGACAAGGCTCGGTTCTGGACTGATTCCTGGGACCAGAATCCTCCCATTATTGCTGTGTTTCCTGAATTGCAACCGATAAAATCTGCTTTAGAAGATAAGGGATGGATCCAAATTGAGAGCTACTTTAACACTAGTCAATTGGGGGACTACAAGATCATAAAGTTTAAGCGGCTGGATGAGTGGCCAATACCAATCCCTCCGGAGTTGGTACCTACTTTGGGAAAAATCTTGGCAGAACGGTTTCTTACTGGGAGAGATGAGGAGGATGAACTGGCCTGGGGCTATGGGAGCCTTGGGGTTTATACTGTGAAAGAGGGATATGGTGAGATCCTCCCAGAGCCCCCTCCACACTTTTTTTTGGTTCATGACTGGAGAAAGATATGGCATCCCCAGGGCTGGCCGAAAGTGAACTTCTTTGCCTGGCAGTTTTTGCATAATGGAATTCTCACCTATGACAATCTCAGACTCAGAGGCATCATTGGCCCTTCCCAATGTGTGTTATGCCACAAGCAGGAGGAAACGGCGGATCATCTAATGTTTGAATGTTCTTTCACACGACAGATCTGGAAGCGCTGGTTCTCCCACTTTAAACTTCAGGCTAATGGGGTCTTGTCTCGAAACAACATTTGGGAAAGCTGGAAGAAAGGTAGATTTAAATCCAAAGCTCTTCGAATTGGTTGGGAGCTTGGTTTATTTTTTATCTGGTGGCAGGTTTGGTTGGAGAGAAATGCCCGTATTTTTCGTGAAACCTTCTCCCCTCTAGAAGGAATATGGCAAGTCATTTGGAGCAAAGTGGCGGAAACGGTTGCCATTCATACCGAGGGGGAATTTCAGTCTGCTTCTGAGCCTTTGGACGAGGGAGCTGTTTTTCAACAAAGGCAGGTGAGTGGTAGTTGGAAACCTCCTCCTGAAGGATGGATCAAAATCAATACTGATGGAGCGGCTAAAGGCAATCCGGGAAGTGCTGGAATTGGAGTTGTGTGCCGCGATCATGCTGGGTCTTTGCTCTATTGGGAACTGCAGGGTCTGGGATGTGCCACAAACAATGAAGCCGAGGCCTTTGCCATTAAATCTGCCTCCTTCTGGGTTGCCAAACAGGGACACAGGAAGATTATTATTGAGTCTGACTCCCAAATCTTGGTGGGTGCTCTTGATTGTATGAGAAACTTTGTCTCGAAAGCTTGGAGGTTGCGGATCTTAGTTTCCCAAATCAAAGAGCTTTGGAGGGAATTAGATGATGTGATACCTGTCTATGTGAATCGAGATCTCAATAAGGCGGCTGATTTCCTTGCTAAGATGGGTGCTGAAAGGGAGGTTGGGATGCAGCTGCACAGTGACATGCCTGTGGAGGATGCAGAGATTCGACAAGGCCTTGAACGTTTTCTGAAATGATGTGCAGTGTTTTTATGCTAAGGATGGTTTCTGTCGCGATATCGCGACATGTCGCGATATCGCGACAGGTTGCGCCCTTTCGGCCTTTGGCGGGTTTTGGTCGCGATATCGCGACATGTCGCGATATCGCGACAGGTTGCGCCCTCTCGGCCTTTGGCGGGTTTTTGTCGCGATTTCGCGACATGTCGCGCCATCGCGGCCCTCGGGGTTGGCGCTTGGTTAAGTTGTCGCGATTTCGCGACAGTTTTGGCAATTTGGGGCTAACTGGTAAAAGTGTCGCGATATCGCGACACTTTTGCAGCTGGAGAGCAAAGTGGAAAATTCGTCGCGATATCGCGACAGTTTTGAGAACTGGGCGCCGAGAGGAAAATTTGTCGCGATATCGCGACAGTTTTGAGAACTGGGTGCCGAAAGGAAAAACCGTCGCGATATCGCGACACTTTTGGCGGTCTGGTGTCATAAGGAAAACCCGTCGCGAAATCGCGACAATTTTGGCTTTCCAGTGGATTGGCGAAAACTGTCGCGATATCGCGACGCTTTTGCGATCTGGTTGCCATAAGGGGATTTCGTCGCGATTTCGCGACACTTTTGTCGAAGGGTTGCTGGTGGGTGTTGTCGTCGCGACTCCGCGACATGTCACAATTTTGCGACATGTCACGATTTCGCGACATGTCGCGTTGTCGCGACTGTTGGCACCGCAGTGGGGGAGTCGGGGTTGACTGTCGCGATCTCGCGACATGTCGCGATTTCGCGCCCAGTTGACTTCTTTGCTTTGTGTTGTGCTGGGTTGCCTTTGTGCTCTTCTCTTGTAGTGTTGTTTGCTGTTCTTGGTTGGGATGTGTTCTCTCCCGCTTGTAATTGCTCTTTGTATTAATACAAGTTTTTCATTTTTTTCAAAAAAAAAATTATTTTGGGAATCAATTCCCTATTACAATGTTTATGGACCTGTTGGCATTTTTGCCACATTGATTCTCATTGATGAATGCATTGATGTATTGTTGGGGATCTGACCTTTGATTGATGCAGCTTGAGCGAAAAAAGGAGAAAAAATGAGCAAAAAATGACTAAGTCTGAAAACTGCGACGATGCGCCGACATGTTGCGAGAATCGCGGTCCAACGCGATCCAACGCGAGGCAGGTTGGGCGGAACCGTCGCGATATCGCGACGTGTTCCGGAATCGCGGGTCGGTCGGCGGCAGAGGCATAAAGTTAATATCTTGCAGCGCGTCGCTGACATGTCAGCGAATCGCGACCAAAAATGGCGTTTGGTACGGCGACGGAAACATGTAGCGAAATCGCTACATGTTCCGTTTTCGCGGGGCAGAGCGCAGGGAGGAGCTAACGACGAAACATGTAGCGAAATCGCTACATGTTCCGTTTCGCGGAGCAAGCTTGCGATGGCGAAGAGGAAGCCGGAGACGTAGCGAAATCGCTACATGTGCCATTTTCGCGGGTCAACGGTGGTCAAAGCATACGGCATTATAAGACGTCGCGATTTCGCGACCCGTCGCGATTTCGCGACCCGTCGCATTTTCGCGACCTGCGCAGTTTTCCCGCCAAGTGCAATATGAACGGCCGAAAGGGTTTTTTCGATTTCCGATGATTTAATATTAACCCGAATTAAATATTTTGCGGATTTCCGATGCGGTTAAGGACGAAAAGCGCCCAGGCCACCAAAATTAAAAGATTTATTGGTTCAAAGCTGCGGTTCGTGGATTAATTCAACGGTTTTCATGCACATGTTCGAAGAATCGTATTTAATAAAGGACCGCGAACGTTTCATGGCATTTAATTTTTATTTCCTCGAGGCTGCGATTAAGGGGATCGTGTTCCTGATTTTCAAGATATTATTGTAGATCACGAGGAAGTTGGTTTTAAGTTTTTAATGCTTGCAAAGAGGACGGACCTCTATAAAAACCAATGTAATTTTCATTTGCAAAGGTTGGAAAAACTTGCTGCTAGAAACTGGAATTGTATTTGCGGGAATACAAGGATCGACTTCTAATTTTTCAAGCGTCGCATGGATGAATTTGCTTTCTGTTTTCTGCATTTCTAATAGCATTCGTACTCTGCATTGCTATTACATTTAAATTCTGCATCTTGGATTTAAATACTGCGGTCGAGGTACAATTCTGGAATGTGGGTTTGGAGGGATTTGCGGCATGTGATTGTGCGAGGATGAAGCTGATTTCTTATGTTACTTGCTTGTTGTTGCGTTTGTAGTTTCTGCTGTTGTTTTTTTGATCCCATCACTTCGGCTCGTGGCCATATTTCCCATTTCTTTCCGCAACCTTTTAAATCTCTTTCCAGCAACCCTATCTTAAACCCAATTTTAGAATAGTAGAGGGAACCGACCCACTCTGGAGATTGGTCTAGGAGCCATTTCTTGCTTCCGACCTTTCAATGTTGGCCGGGTCTAGGGCGCAATTGTAAAAATCCTTTCCTGTGGCAGATTCGTGACCAACAGTTTTTGGCACGCCCGGTGGGACAGACTTTTTCTGTCTCCAAGAATTCATAATCGGTGGGATACGCATAATTTTCCAAAGTGATAACCCCACCGGTGCCAACAGTTTTGGCACGCTTTTAACACCCGGAGGTCTCAAGATTTGATGAGCTGTCTTGGCCTCACAGCGGAGATTTGTAAGTTCATCTGGCGACTTTGCTGAGTTGAAGATCTGTTCGTGGACGCCTATTGTTTTAAAAAAAAAAAAAAAAAAAAAATTTCAAAGAATGTTCATCTGGCGACTCTGACTTAATGGCGATGGCCGTGATTCCACAGACCACTGCCACAAAGGCGAGGGTTTTTTCTAGATGGGATGATCCAGGCCCTCCGAATCTCCAAGTTCGACATGAAATTCCTGAAGGTGCCCTGAAAAATCTGGCAAAATATGATGGTACCGAAGGCATGGCTCTGGCACATGTTGAAGATATTGCTATTCTGTCCATGATCCATGTCATTGAACACGAAGATGTCATGATCCGACTTCTGGTTCAGTCTTTGGAAGGAAGAGCATTGCAATGGTACAGATTGCTCAAATGTCAAAGCATCAGCTCATGGGATGATCTCGCGGGAGCACTGATCAAAAGATTTGATGAAGATCCTTTCTACAGTTCTTTGGATCTCTACCAATTTTTCATGTACATCAAGAGAGCACCTCAAGAAAGCATCACGGACTTCAATGTCCGATTCTTGATAAGTTGGAAGAGAATTCCAGAGAAGATCCGTCCATCACCCACCCAAGCCCACCTCTTTTATGTTCGCGCTTTTAATTCTGACATAGGTCTCTTTTTGCTGCGATCAGGTGAACAACGGTTCCCACAAATCTTTGAGGAAGCAGTGCGAGCAGAACAGATGTTGCTCTTATCAGGAAAATTACCGTGGGGAGAAACTCCATTACCTTCTCCGGTGGTTACTGCTCCTGTTTACCCTGCACATTCATGCCAGATCCCTGAGATGCAGTCATGTGAAGTTCAAGGGACAGATCTCGTCCAAAGTCAAGGATTGGGACATGCAAGCACTTTTCCAGCAATGAACAATATGGTTGCTTGCAGTTTTCATCAAGAGATGGGCCAAGTAGAAGAACAAGTGCAAATTCCAGAGCTTGAGGAGATCCCAGAATCCGAGTTCTCACTTGAAGAGCCCTGTGATCACATCAAGGAGTTAGAGGAGCCTGTACTCAACCCACAGCCAGTAAAGTCTGCAAAGTGGTGGTGTTGGTTCCAGCCACTACATCCAGTACCTGAAGAAGTCTTCCATGTGGGTACTAGTAAGAAGGATAATCTGCTGAATTGCATCCTATCGGCACCATGGAGAACTTCAGGAAGGAGCCGACCCAATTTCAAGGACCGACTTAAGTATGATCAGATCTGGTCGGGACATTGCAGATTTACCGGATAACATTTCGAGATTGGGTGTCTGGTGGCGACATGCCAATCATGTCGTGAATTATTGTATATAGTATTTTGAAAAAACACAAAAAAAAATAGAAAAAGAAGAAGAAAAAAAAAAAGCTGGTATTGTTTTTATTTGTTCATCTCGGCTCTTGTTGCCTGCGAGCCGTAGATGCTTGTTTTTTTCCTTTGTTTTTCTCCTCCCAACAGTTTGGTGGCTTTCTAGCACTTTCTTCTTTTCCCTTCCCCGTTTCCTCTCTTTCCTTTCTTCATCTTCTTCCTTCTTTTTCTTCTGCATTAAAACAAAATAAGCCACAGCTGTTGTTTCTTTTTCCATTTTCTATTTTTTCCCGTCCCTTCTTATCCCTTTCCTCTAAGTTTAGTCTTTTACGCATTTGCTAATAGTCTAGTTCATTTCATTTCACAGCTTTCCTAGTTCCATTCCCACTCCATAACTTCGTTCATTTTCATTTCATCATTCCATTGCAGTCACCGCTTGCGCAACCGCAAGAGCTCACTCCATCATCGCATTCCGTTAGTTTTTTCATAATCAGTTATATGCGGGTTTTTCCAGTTTCAATTTTTCAGCAGAACATGTATTGCAACAGCCCGCCTTACGTTCGGATATGACTCTGTGCCCAATGGACTAAGGCCTGGATTCTTGCATACAGCGAGCTGTATACCCCGCGAGCCGCCAAGAATGTTGGCATTTTTGCCACATTGATTCTCATTGATGAATGCATTGATGTATTGTTGGGGATCTGACCTTTGATTGATGCAGCTTGGGCGAAAAAAGGAGAAAAAATGAGCAAAAAATGACTAAGTCTGAAAACTGCGACGATGCGGCGACATGTTGCAGAATCGCGGTCAACGCAGTCAATGCAGGCAGGTTGGCGGAACCGTCGCGATATCGCGACGTGTTCCGAAATCGCGGGTCGGTCGGCGGCAGAGGCATAAAGTTAATATCTTGCAGCGCGTCGCTGACATGTCAGCGAATCGCGACCAAAAATGGCGTTTGGTACGGCGACGGAAACATGTAGCGAAATCGCTACATGTTCCGTTTCGCGGGGCAGAGCGCAGGGAGGAGCTAACGACGAAACATGTAGCGAAATCGCTACATGTTCCGTTTTCGCGGAGCAAGCTTGCGATGGCGAAGAGGAAGTCGGAGACGTAGCGAAATCGCTACATGTGCCATTTTCGCGGGTCAACGGTGGTCAAAGCATACGGCATTATAAGACGTCGCGATTTCGCGACCCGTCGCGATTTCGCGACCCGTCGCATTTTCGCGACTGCACAATTTTCCCGCCAAGTGCAATATGAACGGCCGAAAGGGTTTTTTCGATTTCCGATGATTTAATATTAACCCGAATTAAATATTTTGCGGATTTCCGATGCGGTTAAGGACGAAAAGCGCCCAGGCCACCAAAATTAAAAGATTTATTGGTTCAAAGTTGCGGTTCGTGGATTAATTCAACGGTTTTCATGCACATGTTCGAAGAATCGTATTTAATAAAGGACCGCGAACGTTTCATGGCATTTAATTTTTATTTCCTCGAGGCTGCTATTAAGGGGATCGTGTTCCTGATTTTCAAGATATTATTGTAGATCACGAGGAAGTTGGTTTTAAGTTTTTAATGCTTGCAAAGAGGACGGACCTCTATAAAAACCAATGTAATTTTCATTTGCAAAGGTTGGAAAAACTTGCTGCTAGAAACTGGAATTGTATTTGCGGGAATACAAGGATCGACTTCTAATTTTTCAAGCGTCGCATGGATGAATTTGCTTTCTGTTTTCTGCATTTCTAATAGCATTCGTACTCCTGCATTGCTATTACATTTAAATTCTGCATACTGGATTTAAATACTGCGGTCAGGGTACAATTCCTGGAATGTGGGTTTGGAGGGATTTGCGGCATGTGATTGTGCGAGGATGAAGCTGATTTCTTATGTTACTTGCTGTTGTTGCGTTTGTAGTTTCCTGCTGTTGTTTTTCGATCCCATCACTTCGGCTCGTGGCCATATTTCCCATTTCTTTACTGCAACCTTTTAAATCTCTTTCCGGCAACCCTATCTTAAACCCAATTTTAGAATAGTAGAGGGAACCAACCCACTCTGGAGATTGGTCTGAGAGCCATTTCTTGCTTCCAGCCTTTCAATGTTGGCCGGGTCTAGGGCGCAATTGTAAAAATCCTTTCTTGTGGCAGATTCGTGACCAACAGGACCTTTGTCCAAAGGAGACACCAATCCCCTTGCTCTGATTCATGGAACTCTATCCATAAGAGATCTCTTTCTCCTCTGCTCTGGCTGGTGATCTTCTAAAATACTTCTTCCCCCACTGCTTTGGCTTGTGGATCTATCTCTATGGAAGACCTATGTTCTCACTACCCTAGCTAATATATCTCTATCCATAAGACTCATATCCTTTGCTCTATCACCTCCAAATTTTACTCTCAACTCTACTCAATTTTTGTCTCTAATATGCACTAAACACTATCTTCAGTCTAGAAAAAATTTGCTCACTGATCTATCTCTGGTCTGGTACAAATCTGCCCTTAAATCTACACCAAACTCTATCCTCAAATCTGCCTTCAAGCCTTTACCAAGATTTGCTCAAATCTACCTTAAAGCCTTTACCAAGACTTGCTCAATCATAAATATACTCAAACCAACATTCAAAAGTTTCATTCAATTATTCAACCAATGAAACACAACTTGCTCATAAACCCTAAACAAGTGTTTTCATATTTCTTCAAATAAATATCATAATGTGGGTCTCACACCTTAATTAAAATAGTCCTTAATCTCTATCTCAAATGTTCTCTAAACATTCACCAATGAAGCATCTAAGAATTCACTCAAATATTTCCAACAATGCTTATCAAACAATCCTTTTCACTCCATATTATATTTCACAACATTCATCTCAATATTTCAAATAAAATATGATGTGCCCATACCTCTTTGCTTTGAAGGAGATATGTCTTCAAAATTTGTTTTACTCACAACCAAATCCTTTTGCCAACTCTAGGTTAGATAGCAACAGTCTATCTCAAAATCTCCACAAGAAAATTCTCCTCAAATATTATTTCACCATACAAGAAATACAATCAAAATGTCAACTCACAAATACACCTTATTACTCCTTTAAAACATATTCAACATATATCAAAATAAAGTTCCTTTTTTACACCTTATAATCTCCAATACTCTCAAAATAATATTCAACACACATCAAAATAAAATTCCTTTTTTACACCTTATAATCTCCAATACTCTCAAAATAATATTCAACACACATCAAAATAAAATTCCTTGTTTACACCTTATAATCTCCAATATTCTCAAAATAATATTCAACACACATCAAAATAAAATATTTAATCAACCCTTATGACTCCCTAAACAATTTTATACATGCCCTTTTCAAAATCACCTAGCCTTAAAAATAACTTGCGCTTTCCAAAACCCTTTGGAAAATTTTAATTCAAAAATGCATATCTTAATAATTTACCCACAAAAATATTGTGCACGTCTTCAGTGACCAGCACCCAAACTCAAACTCGTAACCTAAGCCACCACTATGCCTTAGCCCATGGCTAGGCTACCACCTATGCTATGCATTTGCACGTGAATCAAAACGATGCATTTTGTATTAGGGTCTGCCTCTCATGAGTTTCATTGAAACAAAAACTCCTTCCTTCTTTAACAAAATAAACTGTGGGATTCGAAACCACAATCTTCCCTGCATGAGCACCTTAGCCACCTTGCCACTGTCGTCTGCACTAGCCAGTGCTATGGAATATGTCCTTTGCTCTAGGCGTACTTAAATGCAACTTTGTCTCCTTCTATTCAAAAAGCTCACAATCTTCTTCTTCTCTTCGAAAATGGAGCGCACAAATTTATTTTATTACTTGGGCATTCGATTATTTATTCAACTTTGGAAATGAAAATCATTTCCTTTAAATATCTTTGTCCTTGGATTAAAACATGTCGGTCCTTCTTCGAATTCAAATTAAAATTTGAACCTTTCCTCCATTAGTTTCATAAAGTCATTTTATGGTATATTTCCTTATTCTAAAGTCTAAAAATACTCCACCATATCCATAATGGAGTTGTATACTTTCCAAAAAGGGACCCCAATTGTATACCATAAAAATCCTTGAAGATCTTAAACATTGATCTGCTTTGACCTATCGTAAAGGCCACATGGTATCTTCTTGTTCAAGCGGGTGAGATGGAGTGTTGGCTCTCAATTGGTATAAAAATAGATGGTGTAGGTGGCCTCACTCAAGGATAAGCGTACGGTTAGGTGTACCCCAAGATCATGATAAAGAACTTGTACCCTAGCTAGAAATTGTAAGTCTATTTTGAACAAAAATATTTTTTATTTTCAAACTAATGCCCATGGAAGATGAGACAAAGACAAGATCTCTTTGTAATCATGCCTAGAATATAATAGAAAACTTAGGACCAATCTCAAAAAATTACCAATGACCTAGTTTCAAATACAAATTAGTTTGTTGGCCAATCACGAAACATGACCGATATACCATGATCGTCAAGGTGGTTACTGAGTAGAAAGGTGATAAAATTCAATTGGAAAATAAAAAATAATGTGGTTGGAAGCAATAAAATCTCATACATGCTAAACTTGCTATTAATACATGCCCAAAAACTCTTCATTTCACTTACAGTAAGCACTCGCAGTAAAAGGGTGCAAGTACAGAATAATAACAAAGGTCAATTAAGCAATATAGAGGTTGAAGTACACTATAGAAAGAGAGAAGCATGAAAAGTAGAACTACCATGGCATCCTCAAGTGCTCCCTAATAAAATTTGCTTCTAGTAGTAGTAGCAAAGATAGACAGTCTCACAAATGGTCCACCTTACTAGGAAATCAAAGCAAAAGCCACCACTATAGACTTGGGAGATTTTGCCAAACAATCAAGGCTGAGCTTCAAAACCACTCCCCCTCAACAGTGGAAAATAGAGAAACAAGTCACATTCAGTTACGAGAAAATGTAAGAAGCCTATAGCCATCACTCATGGTTGCTCACCGAACTCTTTAAAAGGGCATGGGGAGCTTGAAACGATCAAAGTATGTACTGTAATAAATGGACCTGCAACTTGGGCAAGTTGATATACCCTAGAGTGTATTATTTGTTAAATCTTCTATTATGGTTGGATGTAGCATATGATTCTTGCATCCAAAAAATCAAATATTTCATGAATCAACCAACATTTAAGCTCATCTCTAAAAATATCAACAAGGTCTTTAGACTAGAAAGGACCACATTGATATCATATAGAAAGGTACTCTATTCTTAGTTCTAACATCTAATTGACACTTCATTTTTCATAAGGCTTTTTTATTATAATGCAACCATGTCATACCATTTCCTAGTTCATAATTTGGGCCTACATTCTTGGATAAAGGATTATGCAGACATGATAAATATAATAATGGAGGAAATAAACTTAAATTCGGTCACTAGATAAGTTTTGTACCTAGTTACGCAGTGTAATATAAGATATCAACCTACTATGTATAGATGGGAAGCCAAAATTAGTAACACAATGGGCAGATATATCAAAGCTACAAAGGGATATTACATAACAAAGAGAAATGATGCCCCAATTTTCATATTATTCCTTTCTCATACATTTGATAGCAGGGAACATGACCAAATATTTGATTGAGAAATGAGAGGGAGTATATGAAGAACTCATATAGGAAAGACTTCCTTGGATACATGAAGGGTGGTCTAGCCATACCCAATTTCTCAACACATTCCTGCCTGAAATTCACTATAGGCTTTGCAATAGTTTTCCCAAAAGGATTGGCAGAGGAATAGTTGCATTCTTACATGATAGAAAAGCAGAGTATTTATTCCTAACTGAGCAATTCACCTTCATCAAGATATACGGGTCAAAAATCCCACCAAAGGTATCACCTAAATTTTACCCTATGTCTATTATATCCTTAGAGATTATAAGGCAAATAGCTAAAAAAACTAAAATGAGGTTGCTAAGAAGAGAGCCAAGCTCCCTTGGATAGATTTCCCCTGTAGTATGGGATATTATACATACAAAGGACAACTGAGTTTATCAGATGCATTATGGAAAATGGACTTATCTGGTTTCTATAGGATTACGTGGTAATCTTATGACCCATTTAATTATTATAGAGACAATGTCATTGACAAAGTGCTAAATGTCGTTGTCACTCACCAAGGGGATGAATTCGAAGATGCAATGCAACTTGTAATGAAGAGAGGAGAATCCTTAGAGGTTGTATGGAGGGACTATAAAAATAAGAGAGCCCATACTCAAATTGATATGGTAGATAGTTACCCAACTGAATTGAGAGTCTTGACGCAAGCCTCAGTTGAAGCCTCTGCTCCACTAGTTCCCCCATATGTCCTAAAGAGCTACAAGATCCAATGTTGAAGATTATAAAATAGGAACCAAAGGAAATAGAGGTGGTTATAGAAATTGTTGATTCAGCCATAATATAAATAGGGATGTCTTCAGTAGACCAACCTGTTACTAGCTCAAAAGAGACATGTAAGGGTAAAGAGATTGTTGTCTACTCTTCTACACCATCTTGGCCTATTAATTTAAATCTGGCACAAATAGTAATGTATCCTCAAAGAAAGCTCAATTTAGCTATGAACTTGCTTGAGGTTATACCCAAGTCTATAGTAGTGAACAAAGAAGAAATAAAAATCTCCAAAGTTATGCAAAAGAAGATTCATGAAGCTAGAGGATTGGCCAATCTCTTTAGAGAACATCAGTTGAAAACTAGAGATCCGACAAGCTCACCAGAATGGAAGAGGGCTAGACATGAAAGTACCTCTACCAAATCCAAAAGTTTTATCCTCACTAGAACAGAGGAAGTTGTGATCTTCAACATAGATGAGGAATAATAGATCATTACATGGATGAGGAGAGAGATCCATGGAAAATGTAGTACACAGTAAGAGGATCAGAAGATCAAGGGTCCTAAAGCCCAACTATACCACTGACGATAGTAGAAGCATCAATACTAGTGGATAAAATAACATCAATGCAAATGGATACGACTATAGGGCAAACAACTATTCAATATCGAGAAGACCCCATGACCTTATCCAAAACACAAGCCTAAGCATGGGTAGCCACAATTGAAATTTTGTATAAAATAAATCAAGCATTAACTACCAAGGTAAATAGGTTATAGGTGGAAAATGAAAAGTTATAAACAAATGTCAACAATCTGCAGGGGTAGACACCATAAATCTAAACAACAAGATAATTTGATAGTACTTGCTTTGTCGAAAAATATAAAGAAGAAGTGATATCGAAGCTAAATATAGGAGCAAAAATATTAGATAAAATACTTAGGGACCTTGCAGATATCACTACTACAATCTAGAATGTAAAGGCACTATTACAATAAACAGACCAGAGGCCAGTAGCTCTAAAACCAGTATACAAAAAGTGCAAAAAAGAATATGATTTGATAGATAGCAAACAAGTGACTACCCTAGGTGGAAAGAAGTATGAATGTCAAGTAGAATTCCTCGAGCTAAAAACCTATCTACATGAGAAGCCATACTAGGAAAATTTCCAAGATATGGAAAATTGGGCAAGTGAGATAGACTAGAAAAGAAAACAAGATGGCATCTTGGTCGAAGATCTCTCAACAAAAAAAAATATGATGAAATGATAGCCAAAAGGATACTAGAGTTCAAATGTGATGATAAAAATTAAAAAAATCTTGCCCAATAGATTCATGAGCTATCAAAGATAGTCCAACCCATAATCAGGTTTTCCAAAGAATTTGAATTCTCAACCAAGGACTATGCTAAAAAATTATTAAATATAAAGTATGCAGTGACATCTGCAACCACATTTTGTGATGGAGCATGGGAACAATTTGCAACTCTACTAGGGGTAAGTCGACCAAAAGAGGACAAAGCCAGAGAGGGACCCACCATAGGAAAAGAAAAAGACATTGGGATAGGACAATAATAAAATCCAAGTGATTGACAACTATTCCCAATTTTGAAGATTAAAAATAATCAATCACCAATTTTTTTACAGTTAATATTAGACTGCAATACACCCAATCAATTAAATCTAGAATATGACAACAAGTGGAGGGTCCATATGGAGGTAGTTGTGACAGTTATAGGGCTACCAAAACTATAAGAAGGACTACCATGGTTAGAATTAGGATCAAGCTTTTGCATAGCATATTTTTTCTAAGAGGTATACTTGAGTGCCCTTGTCTATGTTGGTGTATTTTCCTTTGTGTCTTTTCTCTATGCCATCCCTTATTCCTCTCATTTCTATGTAGGTCTTGGCAAGGAAGTACTCAGAAACTGAGAATATTTCCAGCTAGTGAGTCAAAGGTTTGGAGGACTTACTGTTACCATATTGGAATGAGAGGGTGAAATATCCTTGTTACATCATTTGAACGAGGATTTTTATTGTATTAATCTCAAAGAGCTTCATGGTAAATTTAAGCCAACTCTCATTGTAAATATTATTGATATTAATACAATTCCAGGCTTCTTCCTTTTGTCAAATCTCTATGTTTAGTTTTGTGTCTCTTTTATAGATTACATTATTTGAATGTGTAATTGACTATTTCTTTCATTGACAACCAATTATATTTATTACATCATTTGAATGAATATATTGGATCAATATCTTCTTTCTTTTTATTTCTATCACAAATGAATTCTAAATCTTGCTACAACAACCTGATAGATAAGGCATCGATCATACATTAAGGTATAAAAAAGAGCTATAGTGAATCTTGGTTAAATAATAATAACTTTTACATATTTTCTTTATCTAGATGAGCATGAACTTATACCATTAAATCTTTAAGTTTACCTCAGGGGTATCCTAACCCTTTTTGGTTTGTCTAGAGTCTATTAAGACAAATCTATTCCTAAAATAAAGAGGCAGGTCCACCAAAGCCTGTAACACTATTTGGACTCAAATATTTCTTGCAGTGTGACACATTATTAAGGATACAAGAAAAATATCCAATAGATACTACTACTTTTATGAAAGATTTTTCAATCAATTGGTAGAAATTTTTTCATCCTGAGACAATTCCCCTTGATTTGTCATTTGAGTCTATCTTAAAAAATTTCTACCTTGGTAGGAGTGAATTAAGAATAATTTTTGCCATTCCTACCTCTAACATGGTTTCTTGAATCAATAGAATATAAAGATTCTAAAATTTAATAAGTATTTTTAGGGCTATTTTTTGTTAGAATCCCCCAATCTTCTAATTTTTAGAGATTATAATCATGAATTGCCTAAATCAGGGATTTATCTTGATATAAGTAACCCATAACCAGATATTTGTTACTAGATATATTTTCCTTCTCAACTATTTTTAGATAGGATATCCTACCTACTAAGGAGCCCTAAGTTTGATTGTCTTCAAAGCTTAGCCCTCTTTGAATTTATCCAAAGCTCTTATCTACTTTGCATCTTTTTTGAGATCTTAAAACATATCTTCCAATAGGAGACAAAACCTTATCTTGAGACAAGGGACTAGAAGGAGAGGAAATCCTACTGATGTGGGATTTCCATAGTTTAATTCATTTTCCTCTCTTTGATGTGGGAAGGTTCTCCATTACGTTTATTTCTTCTTTCTTTTTATTTTCTAAATTGATCTAAGAGAGATTCTCCTATCTTCCATCCCAAACTAAATCCTTACTTGATCTCTCTGCCTATCTATCCTCCATCATATTCCTACTTTTCCCTATTTAGGGAGATACACTCTCTTCTATCCTTCTTATTTTAAAATATTCTCTATCTAGTTCGTCAAAACCAATCTCAAGCCAAATTTGTATAGGGAAACAAATTTATTATTTGTATCATTAAAATTACCATTTAGAGATATTATTGGATTACCTAAATCTAGCTTCCAAGCTCTTTGTAAAAAATCTATAAAGCCTTCCTCTTCTCTTCTATATCTCCCATGAGTATTTGTCTAGTTGTCTGATCATTTTTCTTTCATTGATTGAGTGATGCTTGAGATTGTTCTTCTGGAGCTCATAAGGTTGTTGTTTGTCCCTTATTTTTTGATGAAGTGTTTTTTGATATCTTTTCCCTTATTTTTTTACTAAGGTAGAAGGTTTTTAAAATGGCCCCAAAATTTTTACATATGTTTACATAAGAGTAGACATTAAAGCTCTAGAAAGTATCATAAAAAGTCAACACGACAACATCCAAGGCTACAAAAATTGTTTAAAACTAGGACTACCAGCCTTATAAACCTACCCAACTAGCTTATAGAGATAACAACAAATACACTATATCAAACAAACACAACTTAGGTAGGGAGAAAACAGAGGAGGTTCAAATACTTTCCTTGGTAATCCAACCATTCTTCATCATTACCTGCTGGGAGCTCAAAAAAATATCCTTTTCTTTAGGTCTTCAAGATGAATTTCATACTCATCAACATTTTGAGCCAACATTTAACTCACTCTCCTCGTTGAGTCATTTAAATAAAAGGGTTTTTGACTTAAAAACTCCTAGCCTTGGTTTAATGCTATGTTGGATATTTACTTTTTTCTCTTCTTTGTTTTGCTTCTTTGAGGTTCTGGTTTATGGAATCCTTAGTCATTTTGTTCCAAAGTTTCATAAGTTCCTCTTGGGAATAAAATTTTGATTTTTTTGAATGTTCATTTGATCCCTTTGTATAACCCACTGCTTCTATTTCTTCATTCCATATTGTTCCATACAACATGCCTTGATCGAATGTTCCCTTTGCTCTACCCTTGTTTAGTTTTTCTAATCAGGAATTTAAAAAAACATTAACTACTATGTAATTTTTTACCATTGGATTCCATCTCATTTCCTTCATTTTTCTTCCTTCCACGATCTTAATAACATGCCCTTTCTTCATCTTGTGGTTCCTTGTAGCCATTGTTTTTTTTACTCTTAGCTTTCCTCCACTATTCTATTTTCTTCTTTCCAACTATCATTTTGTCCTCTAACTTCCTTATTTATTTAGTCTCTCCACTATCATTCCCTTTTGAAACCTTTTATACCTCTAGTTTTTGCCCATATTTCTTTTACCCATTCCTCCCTACTAGGACCCTTACCACCTCCATATATAAGGCAACAAATATACCATATATTTCCACTCCTTACATAAAACTACTATGAAAATAAAAAACATAGAAAAAAAACACATTTTTAATTACGAGTGAATTTTTTTGGTAATGGAACCACAATATAGATTAGTAAATTTCTTTGCACTTAACTTTATTCATGCATAAGTATGTTGATTCAATATTCTCTTCATGGGGATGTCTAACTTTAGTTGTAAAGAAATTTCTTATACATAGGTAATGTTTATCTATAGTCACAAAGAAATACTACCTCAAACCCTAGCACCCTTACAACTCACCCTATACCTAGCGTTCTTCATGCATAGGTAATGTCTACCTTCAACCATATAGAAATGCTACCCCAAACCCTAGTTCCCTTTCAACTCACCCTACATCAACTTTCTTCACACACAAGTAACATCCACTTTCAACCATAGAAAAATGCTACCCCAAATCCTAGCTTCCCTTTAACTTGCCATGCACCATAATTACCACTATTTTTTTTTTTGATAATAGAACCACAACAGAGCGTGATAAATTTCCATACACTCATATTTCTTTATGTACAGATATGCCAACCATAATTTACCTTCATCACATATATATTTTCATGTGCGCGCATGCACGCACGTGTGTGTGTTATAAAAAGTCTCACATGAAAGACTTCATGTCATAATGTCATGCACACACATTCTAATATGCTTCTTTATCAAGTGCATACTTATGGCATGATGATCCATGTTTTCAAACTCTTAGGTAGGGTTTATTTGTTGAATAATTTAGTGTGTCAATAGAACTTATATATGTTTAGAGTTATATTTTTGCCCAACTCTTTCCTTAATCTTTAAATAATATCCAATTGAGTTTTACCCCTAATACCAAACTCATAAGTCTACAATTTTACAAGCCTACTCTAATACTCTTTTCTTTGCAAACCCTATCCCACTTACAAAGATAAAACTAAAAGTTTTAGATCCTTTCCAAAGAAAATATCTTAAAATTTTACCAAAATTGGATGCTATACCTATTGGTAATCTTGAAACTAGCATGCTATCTATCTATCTATCTATATAAATAGATAGACAGATAGATAACAATATTTATGATTTGTAGCCTTCCAACTATGATTAAGAACTGTATCGCTCCAAATTTTTTGCATCCCTACCTTCAGGCTATTGGATCCGTGCCCGAAAGGAGGATGGGAAAAGGATGATGCGGTACCTCGGACGAGAGGACTTTGCGAAGGTCCCGCCTCTCAAGGGAGGTGCATTTTGGTGATTTGTCGACGGATGGTGGGTTCACCAGGAAACATTTGGCGGCAGTTTCCACGCCTAGGTTTTGGGAATGTGTTTTGATGAGTTCGTTTTATCCTTTAAGCATTCATCCTAGGTTTGGCCGAATGATTCTAACTTAAACTACATGAAAATGCAATTTAAATGAATACAACAAACAGATTAAAAAGCAGAAAATAGAGAATTTGCAGGAGGCCAATGAAGATTACCTGATCCGAGATGTCTGATGGAGTTTCTGATGCTTGAAGCAGTCTGGATCGTCTGGGATTCGACAAAATCGCCTGCAATCTGTCAGAATCGTCTGGAATCTGACAGGATCATCTGAGACAGACATAATCGTCTCAGATCTGACGAATTCGTCAGACGAATTCGTCAGAAACCTACAAAACAGAGAATAGATGCAAAATACAAGCAATTCTACTGTGCAAAATAGAGGCAAAATATGCTAAAGAACAAGGTGAATATTAAGCAATAATTTAAAATAGAAAGTAAAGCAAATCACTGTATTATGATGGCAAATCATGAATTTAATGTGCAATCTAAACTAGATGGGTGAACTCCAGATGCAAAGTAGAATAAAAACTAAATAAATGATCTGATTTATAGCATAAAATGACAGAGAAAAGAGAGAGAAAAGCAAACTTCCGGCACTGATTGCCTCGATGTATGCTACAGTCAAGATCGTCTCGCATCAGTATGAGATCGTCCCCAATTGGACAGGATCGCCTCCGATCTTGACAGGTTCGTCGACGGCGATGGGTGATGGCTCCGGCTGAAAACCAGTGATGTACCTGCAATAAAATTACTATAGGAATAGTGCAAAAGCAAATTTGAGGTGTTTTAGCGCATAGGGAGTCGATTTGCATAAAAATTCAGCCAGGGGTTGGGGAGGGAAAGTCCTAGAGTTTAAATAGGCATAGGAGAGTTGTTGGGAGGTTGGAGATCATCCCAATTTGGGAGATCTCCAACGGGGGAAGGGTCCCAACGGCGCAGACACGCTTCTGCCCAGATTGGAGACCCGTTGGAACAGAGTCTATCTATGAAAATGTAGTTTTGCGACGAAATCGTCTGGACGTCCTAGTCCAGACGAAATCGTCAAATCTGGGGCGATATCGTTTGATCGGCGACGATATCGTCAAACGGTCAAAACAACTCCTAAAAATGGCGCAGAAAAAGGGGAAACGGGTTTCTCGACGGTTAACGAGCGGTTTGGGAGGTTAAATTTGAATTTAAATTTATTTACTAAGGTGAATGTAATTATTCCAATTTTATCGCGCCAATTTTAGGGTGCTACATTTTGCCCCCTCTTTAGCGAATTTTCCAAAGAAAATGCGTTAAAGATGAGTTCTTCTCGATCTACGAGAAAGCAAAAATTATTCCCATTTTTAGGCGACGATTCTTGGTCGAATCGTACGACAGCTTACTATGGTGCCCCCTCCGTGTTTTTACCCAAATCGAACGTTTGAGGTAAAAACACGGAAAAGCAAAAAATTATTTTTGAATTATTTTGAATAAAATTAAGAAAAATAGGGTAAAACCCTAATTCATTGTTACTGTTCATTTTACTGTTTTAGAGCTCTGGAGCTAAAAATGGTGGAGACAGCGCACAGATCTGCAGAGGTCCGCCGCGGTCTACGGGTAAGGGTCTAAACTCAATTTAGATTGATTTAATTTGAATTTGCATGCTTTTTAGATGAATTTTAGGATGAATTTTGAGCATCGCGGCCGTTTTTGGCCATCGACGTCGTCCGGACGAAATCATCCCTAGTTCGACGAAATCGTCTCAAGTTCATCAATTTCGCCCAAGGGCGAAATCGGCGAAAGGGGGACGATTTCGTCAAATTAGAGACGATTTCGGCACGCGAAATCGGAGACGATTTTGCTCAAATTTGGGACGATATCGTCCAATAGTGGGCGATATCATCAATTACAAAAAATTGATCTTTAAGTTGCATTATTGATTGCTTGAATTTATTATTAATGATTGTTTGTTGTTTTGTTGTTTATGTTTGCAGAGAGGATTACTAAAGAGCAGAGAGTGGAAATACGGCGGATTGAGAGACGACTTGGCCGCTCTCACCCAGGCAGAGCGGGATCTACTGGCACAGGCCGGCTTGCAGCATGTGGCAGAGATGCCGCAGGTTTCTACTGACATGGGGCTACTGACAGCCCTAGCAGAGAGGTGGTACCCGGGCTCTTCATGCTTCCGGTTATCGATAGGGGAGATGACTCCCACACTGGAGGATGTATGGAGGATTCTTAGAATCCCCATACAAGGGCGGATGATCACACCTACGGCCAATCAGGGCCACGCGATGGGACGACTGTGCGGTGACCCGAGCTTCGCCCTGGAGAAGGGCGGAGTGAACATCGAGGCACTGTGCCAGATGCCTGGGGCATCTAGACTGACACGGGTTTTGGCTGGGGTGGTTGGTGGACTTCTTCTATGCCACCAGAGCGGATGCAGGGTGCCATGGATGCTCGTAGATGTGATCTGTGACATGTGGGACCACGGGTACAGATTCTCTTGGGGCAGCTTTGTTTTGTGCCGACTGTACAGGATCCTTTATGGGGTCGTGTACAAGGGCGGGCGATGTCTAGTCATGACATCGCTCCTACGAGTTTGGTGCTTGGGAGCACATTGCGGTGCGGAGGCCGGTAGGGCTTCCACTGATAGGGGTTGACGGGGAGAGGCCCCGAGTCTTCTACTGGTGGCTCCGGAGAGGGGCACAACGACGGATCGACCTATCGGTGTCCCGGAGACTACTGGATGACTTGGTCCCAGACCAGATCACCTGGAGGCCATGGAGGCAGCATCCAGGGTGGGCAGAGGACGCACAGGAGCTGGCTCGCATCAGGCGAGTCTGCTGGCTACGGATGGAGAGGGGAGAGGTGGAGCTCCACCGCTATGACCGAGTTTTGCGATAGTTCGGTCTACAGTAGGGGATCCCATCTCTCGAGGGATTATGAGTTTTCTCGGACCGTCCGGGATAACACCACGATTAGCGGGGCTCCTGACATGCAGCGATTCTGGAGTCAGGACATGGATGATGCCCCCATTCAGCCAGTGGATGGGGACGACGTAGGGGTAGCCGATGGCTACGATTCCTGGTACGCAGGCATCCGCCCTCCTCGAATGACGAGGGCACAAGGACCGATCCACGCAGTTGTGCGTCGGATAGGGAGGCAGCGCCAGGCGATAGAGGCAGCCCGGGGTCACGGCAGAGGAGAGTAGAGGAGGCCACAGGCACAGGAGCGGCCGCGGCAGAGGGAGAGGGAGAGGAGGGAGGCGAGACCCCCATCTCCACAGAGGCCACCATCGCCCGATAAGGGCAAGGGTGTGGACATAGGAGAGAGTAGCGAGATGGCTACTCTCCGAGCGGAGAGAGATCGTCTGCAGGCTCAGGTGCAGACGTTACAGGATGCAGCTACGCAGCACCAGGCTGAGGTGTCATAGCTGCGAGATGAGAATGCTCGTCTCAGGGCACGAGGCGGAGGGGTGAGCACTCAGGAGCTGATGCGGTCGGTTTCTCAGACCGCATTCTATCAGGCCCTATACTACCAGGCGGTGCTAGAGGGCCAGAGGGTACAGGTGCCATCTGCCATAGCAGATCCTATCAAGATAGGGTCGACGAGGAGCTCATCTCGGTCGACGACGAGGACTCGCAGTACCACACATACTGCGATGGGACCACCTCGTCCTCTACAGGGCGAGGGAGGAGATGAGGTCGAGAGCTCTAGAGGCTCTCAAGGCTAGAGGGCAGGATATTGATATTGATGTTGTATTATAGGATTGAGTATGCCGAGGTACAGATTGTGGCATACCAATCCAATTTTGATGATGTACATATGTTGATATATATAGAGATGAGATATTTTTGATCATATGACTTGTCTTATGTGATTTGCTTATGATGCTTTTATGTTTGATTTGATTGATGTAATGATTTATTGATGATTCATGTAATTATGTCATTTTGGAAAATATTATAACTTGGATGTCATGCTATAAAATATTTAAATGAAATAATCTGATGTAACAAAATGGTTGTTTATGATGAGAATGTGATAAAAATAAAAAGAGACTTCTAACAATAATTTCAAAGGATATTGTCGCTATTATAGACCATTTCATGGAGTCGCCGCTCACTCGGTCGTCAAGCTAATCCCATTTATAGAAATATTGCTAAAAGTAAAAGAGTGCTTAAGAGACTGTCTTAAGACTTTGTTGTGATGATGCAAATGATGATGATGATGATGGTTTGTTTTCAGATTTCCATGAAAATATTATGCATGAAATATTGTAAAATGATTTTTGCTAGGCATAAATTCCTAAGTGTGATAAAATTGTTGAATAATTCCTTAGGAATTATACCATCATTGCAAAATGTAAAGGTTGACATAATGACATGAAATAATGACAATGTGTTTGCTTTTGAAAAGCATAATTTGTATAAAAATGAAGTCATATGTTTTGTATGATTTTTGATAAATTGGGGAATAAAAATTGTTACAATGGTTTGCGCTAGGCATAGAATATGTAGGTATAGACTTATACCATCATCGCGAAAATCCAAAAAAGGAATATGTTTTATTGCATGGTTGATTTTTGATGAACAGAAAATATGAAAATGAGGACTTGCGCTAGGCATAAAATTTCAATTTTGGTTTTGAAACTATACCATCGTCGCGAAAGTCGACACGATATATATGATATGATTCTATATTTTTGAAAGAAATTTGTGATTTTTTGTTATATAATTGTCTTTGTGGTAAATAATTGTACTTGATTTATTCCAAACAAGTTGCAAAAATAATATTTCAAAGTATTTTGAAGACAAAAGTTAGATTTATAAGGAATCCCATGTGCATATGTGAATTCATTTCCGATCTTGATTTATCATAATGATAGGCAAAATCTCTCAAATACAAATGTGTGTGCAATTGCATTGTTCATTTACCAGATTTGAGCAAGATACTATGATACAAGTGATTTGAAGAAACCAAATAAGTGTTCATTAACCATGATGTAGATGCATATAACCATATTAGGCTACTATGTAGATCGGATTATCAAGAGCTAGCTAATCCATAAGCAGACATAGGTCTGTACAAAAGAAGGTCGCTAATGTGACAGACATATCGCCACGCTAGGAGTTACCCAAGGCCAAGCAGGTTGGGCACAAACCACTTGTTATGGGGCTTACCTCACAGTTTTCGAATAATTGAGAATTCCAGGGATTCAAGCTCATCAACCCTTCTTTTCTTTTCAAAGGGTAGGGAAAGGGATTTTATTGCTTTCTTGCTTTCTTTTTAACTTTGCATATTTTTCTTTTGTATTTCTTTTGCTTGATAATGTGAAATTGCTTCGTAATGATAAAAAAGAACATTTTTCTTTTCTCTTTTTCTTGAACTTTTCTTTTTCTTTTTCTTTTTCTAGGGATACTTGCTCAGATTAGCTGTAGAGCAAGGGATTTTTATTCTGGGTAGGGGTGAGCTTGTCCTTTTGCCAATTCTCAAAGATTCTAGACCATGTGCATGATAGGATAGCAGGGGAAACTTTTCACTCAAGAAATCACTTCTACTATGTAGCAAAACATGGAAATTACAAATATAATCATTTTATTGTGAAAAGATGTGCTTGGTTTAAGTAAATAACAAGATCAATTCTCTATGCTCAAACTTTATTTAATTGAATTTTGTGAACTTTGATATAAGAGAGATTAGTAATCATGCCAGATAAAATCAAGATATTTATTTGTTGTGAGTGTGCAAGTGAGGGATGCCAAATAAATGCTAATTTTATCCAAAATAAGTTGAAACATATAACTGCAATAATTGTAAGAAAATATATATAAATGATTTTTGAGAAAGTTTTGAGAATGTTGACTCTCTCTTTCTTCTGTATATTGTTTTGGTTTCGAAAGAGTCAAGCATATAGCTGTTTTTAGATTTTTATTTTGATTTTTGTTTTTGAGCAAAAAGAACTTAACAAGTGCTTTAAATAAATGCAATAGATAGTTTTGAAGATTTTTGGAGATTTATGAATGTTTTTGATGTTTTTTGAGTTTTTGAATAAATTGAAAGAAATACAAGATAGTGATTTTGAACAAATATATACATGGATGAAATGACCAAATTTATGCATAGTAACGTTTAAGATGCAAAATATTCATGGGTTCTTTAAGTTCTTTACCATCTAAGGTAGATAATTTATATGCTCCTGATTCAAATTTTGCAGTAATGATGTATGGTCCAAGCCAGTTGGGCTCAAATTTACCTTTAAGGTCCTTAGTTGCATTTGTATTTTTTTTTGAAGATTTTGAGGATTTTGATTTTTTTTTTGTATTTTGATTTTAATTTATGAATTGAAATTGGTGGTATATACAAGATGATCTATATACACTATACAAGGTTATTTGAGTATAGCATGTCTAAGGTTGCTTCAAAATCAAAGGAGGTTTTGAAGGATAATCTGGTTGAGGTGAAGGTAAGAACAGAAGGTGATGAATAAAAGGTAGTGATAACAAAAGCTTTGTTATAATGTAGAATAATGTAGCAAAAGATTTGACTTTTATATGTGTAAAATTGATCATGTTACAAAATAAAATGTAAGAAGGATAAGAAAGTTCTTCATTCTTATCACTATATTCCAAGTCTTGATAAGATGGAGAAAGTATATGTGAAAGATATGCATGAGTGTTATTTGGTAAACAAGGATGATCATATATGGATGAAGAAAAGTGATGGATAGAAGATAATTGTGATAATAGAGAATGTATAGAACTTGATATTTCAAATGTTAAATATTCTTCAAATTGGTTTGGGTCACCATGTATGGTAACACTTTTATTTGCAAGTTCAAACTTCAAACATTGGTGAAGAGTGGAAGGGAAAACCCTCATCGTATGAATCCAAGGACTCTGGAGAAGTAGGTTGTAAGGTGAAGGACAATATCCTACATAGAATAAAGTATCCAGGATCTTGGATCCAATATTGAGGGGAAACATTATAGTACCTTGAGCTTCTTGAATTTCATTGTTAAAAGATTTTATAATAACATTTGATTCATTAAGATCTTCTTCCTTTGATTTGAGTTTTTGGAATAATTGATAAGTGCATAAATTAAGAGAGGAGTCATTATCTACCATGATAGTTTTAACAAGTGTTTCTTTACTAGATCCTGTAATGTAAAGATAGTAGTCTTCTTGTGGAGTAGAGGAAGGAATATCCTCATCATAGAATGAAATATGGTTAACCTCAAGAGGGTTTACACCATTAATTATGTTCTTAGAGAAAATATGATGAGGAACAAATTGTTGGCTAGGTATTTTGAACAAAATTTCCTTGTGATAAATTTGTAATACTTCTAAAAGGGATATCTTTGCTTGAGGATTAATCACTTGTTGTTGGCTATCAAAGTGGATTTCAGATTGAGATTTTGATTCTAAATATGAGCTTTCTATGCTTACATTCCATTTTGGATCATTCTCTAGAGCCAAAGATAGTTTTGAAGGTTGGTCAAATGAGGAATCCATATCTTGAATATCATATTGAGTTGATTGAACTTGAGGTTGCTCATTTGTAGTTTTTGTTACAATATTAATAATATCATCATGATGGGACACATTAACATGCAATATTTGATTGGTTTCTTGTTGTTGATAATTGAATAGGGGTTCTTGGGAGATCCCCATGTCTTGATTGATTATTGGTATTTGTTGTGTAGGAGTTTGATTGTTTACTAGAGATTTATAATCAGTTGTAGATTGTAATTCCTTTATATTAAAAAGACCCTTATCAATCAAATCTTGAATTGCACATCTTAAATCTTTACAATTTTGTGTCATATGTCCATCCACTCTATGATATTCACAATGTAGCTCAGGTTTAAACCAATCTGATGTGGTATCAGGTTGTCTTATGGAAGGGAGTTCAATCTTATTTGTGTCAAGTAAATACTTGAGAATTATATCCATTGGTTGATTGAGCTTAGTAAATTTACGTGATGAAGGTTTTTGAGAGGTTTTTGATAAATGCCTTAGGAATTTCGTCATAAAAGGACCTAATGGTTTCTCACCTCTACTTTCTTTATTATGGGTAGAATGATGACAGGAAGATTGCGAAGCATGAGGTGAGTGCATGGTAGAATTGGAAGAATAAGTATTTTCTTGTTGAAATGGATGTGTTGTATTGAAAGAAGAGTATTGAAAAGGTGGAGGAGGATTGTATGTGGATTGATAGACATAATATGGATATATGGGAGAATAGATAATATCGTTATGAAGAGGATTGGAAAAGGGATTGTCTTGTTGGGTTATGGATGAAAAATGAGAAGAGTGTGATGGAGGTGGTGTTGAATAGGGATGAGGTTGGTCATAATCAACAAATGTATTTGGCTGAATTCTTCCAACATTACTAATGGGCTCATATTGATTTGAGTAAAAACTCATGGTTTCTTTAGTACTTCTAAAAGTAATATTTAGCATCTACTATTTAGAATTGAATCTAAAACATGAAATGATGATTTTGTTTTTGTTTTTCTTGTATACATATATATTTTTTTTGTTTTTTGTTTTTTTTTTCAAAAGGTTTACAATGCATTCACGTCGGGTTCACCAAAATGTATCGCTCCAAATTTTTTGCATCCCTACCTTCAGGCTATTGGATCCATGCCCGGAAGGAGGATGGGAAAAGGATGATGCGGTACCTCGGACGAGAGGACTTTGCGAAGGTCCCGCCTCTCAAGGGAGGTGCATTTTGGTGATTTGTCGATGGATGGTGGGTTCACCAGGAAACATTTGGCGGCAGTTTCCATGCCTAGGTTTTGGGAATGTGTTTTGATGAGTTCGTTTTATCCTTTAAGCATTCATCCTAGGTTTGGCCGAATGATTCTAACTTAAACTACATGAAAATGCAATTTAAATGAATACAATAAACAGATTAAAAAGCAGAAAATAGAGAATTTGCAGGAGGCCAATGAAGATTACCTGATCCGGGATGTCTGATGAAGTTTTTGATGCTTGAAGTAGTCTGGATCATCTGGGATTCGACAATATCGCCTGCAATCTGTCAGAATCATCTAGAATCTGACAGATCGTCTGAGACAGACAGAATCGTCTCAGATCTAACGAATTCGTCAGAAACCTGCAAAACAGAGAATAGATGCAAAATACAAGCAATTCTACTATGCAAAATAGAGGCAAAATATGCTAAAGAACAAGGTGAATACTAAGCAATAATTTAAAACAAAAAGTAAAACAAATCACTGCATTATGATGGCAAATCATGAATTTAATGTGCAATCTAAACTAGATGGGTGAACTCCAGATGCAAAGTAGAATAAAAACTAAATAAATGATCTGATTTATAGCATAAAATGACAGAGAAAAGAGAGAGAAAAGCAAACTTTAGGCACTGATTGCCTCGATGTATGCTGCAGTCGAGATCGTCTCGCATCAGTACGAGATCGTCTCTAATTGGACAAGATCGCCTCCGATCTTGACAGGTTCGTCGACGGTGATGGGTGATGGCTCCGACTGAAAACCAGTGATGTACCTACAATAAAATTACTATAGGAATAGTGCAAAAGCAAATTTGAGATGTTTTAGCGCATAGGGAGTCGATTTGCATAAAAATTCAGCCAAGGGTTGGGGAGGGAAAGTCCTAGAGTTTAAATAGGCATAAGGGAGTTGTTGGGAGGTTGGAGATCATCCCAATTTGGGAGATCTCCAACGGGGGAAGGGTCCCAACGGCGCAGACACGCTTCTGCCGGATTGGAGACCCGTTGGAACAGAGTCTAATTATGAAAATGCGCTTTTGCGACGAAATCGTCTGGACGTCCTAGTCCAGACGAAATCATCAAATCTGGGGCGATATCGTCTGATCGGCGACGATATCGTCCAACGGTCAAAACAACTCCTAAAAATGGCACGAAAAAAGGGGAAACGGGTTTCTCGGCGGTTAACGGGCGGTTTGGGAGGTTAAATTTGATTTTAAATTTATTTACTAAGGTGAATGTAATTATTCCAATTTTACTGTGCCAATTTTAGGGTGCTACAAGAACTTACCTTTGAAACCTATCAAGAAGGTGTTATATTACCTAAAATTGAGTCCCAAAGGTTTTTCCTTTATCAAACAAAATAATACCTACATTATTTTTCACAAAAAGTATGAATTCTAGATTTTCATTTTCTAGATATTTTTCAATATTCTATATGAATAAAAATATTCCAAAATTGAGCATCCTTTTTCTTGAAATTTTCCTATAGAAACCTTCATAATATCAAAACTCCACCTCTATTTTCTATGCATTGCATCTTAGTAAAGTAATATTTTCAAAACTTTGTGCTATCATAGTCCGGTTTACTAGATTTGGATTGCTAGTTTTCTTCTTGAAGCATAAGTGCAACCACAAGAATTGTAATAAATATTTTATATGAAAACACATTAATGTTGTAAAAAAAGCAAATATAACCAATGAAAAACATTAAATTAAATCTTAATCAATATTTGATTCAAGCAGTCAACATTTTCTTAGCAGCTTCAACTAAACTTACTACTTCCTCTAATCATATAAAAGATAATTTAACTTCACAATCCTCAATTAAAACACCTCTATTTTCTAGCCTATCTGCACATTTGTTTCCTTCCCTTAACATATGTGTAAAATTGATTTCTTCAAACTCTATAGCAAGGTCTTGAATTTCCATAATTATCTCTTGTATATTCCATAAAGCCTTTGCTTTCCTCAAAATTACATTTATTACTATGAGTGAATCACCTTCCATACATACTCTATTCCATTTCATTTTTTTGCATATTTTTAACCCTTCCAAAGTTGCCCAAGCTTCAACTTCATTATTTGTCTTAAATCCACTATTGAAAGCATAATGAGATAAAATTTCTCCTCTATTATTTCTAATTATTCCTCCTCCTCTTGCTAGTCCTAGATTTCCTTTGGAAGCTCCATCAAAATTCAATTTGACAAACTCCACATCTGGTGGTTTCCACTTTATGTTTTTTGCCTTCTTTTTCTTCTCCTATACCCAACTTCATAATTCCATTTGATGACTTGACTCCATATATCAATGTTCTCTACTTCTATATTAGGGATTGGGTGAGTTGATAAGATTAGTTTAGACTCCTCTTTGGCTATACAAATATTCATTTTGATAACCTCTAAATTGATTTTCTTTCCTTTAAATATTCTTCTATTCCTTTCTAGCCAAACAATCCAAAGTATTGTATCTTTTGATATATCCTATATTTCTTGTAAAGCCTCACTTTTAAGAGTGATTTGCCATCGATTTAACGATTCTTCAATTCTTCCATTCATCACCATGCATTTAACAAACATATTAAGAATTCATTGCCATAGATTCTAGACTAGTGAACGATATCCCAAAAGATGGTCTATACTCTCTTTCTCCCTTTTAAAAATAATACATTATGAGGGGCCATGCAAACCCCTTTTCATAAGGGTATCCCAAGATAGATTTCTTCTATGATCTACTAATCGAACAAACATTTTGACTTTAGAAAAGCTTAGGCTATCCCAAATATCTCTCCATATTATTGTGGTATTTCTATTTTGTTGGTGCTTTACATTATATCCACTTCTTATTGTGTATTCTCTTAAGCTATTCAACTCCCAAATTATCTTATCCTTAGCTCCCCTTGGAATAATCACTATTGTTATATTCTACTCAACTAACTCCTAGCATTAATATCTTTTATGCTTGTAAAACAATATTTTTTCCATTTATATCTTCCTTGTTGATCCTTGTACATGATGTTTGAAACTCTATCACCATATTTATCTTGCAATAATCTCATCCATGGTTTCAAAACTGGAACTATATTTAGTGGTTTTTATCACACTAAGTATTCATCCAAGTATAATTTTTTATCTAATTCCCACCACCCATATTAGACCTTTCATCACTAGGTCAATATATTTTTTAAACCATTCCATAGAGCAGAATAATTTGGAAGAGAGAATGTAGTAAATATTAAGTTTGGGTCATTTAGATCAATGTACATAGAAGAATTCTATCTCATTATCTTTGGCTCTCTTTGCATAATCTCCAAATTACTTTTCCCATAAGAGATCCATAAGAACTCTTAAACTGAGACCTCCCCTCAACGTACATATTAATGTTATAAAATACAACAAATATTACCAATAAATAAAATTAAAGTAAATCTTAATAATTATTTTATTTAGGCAATCAACATTTTCTTGTGAGCTTCAACTAAACTTACTACTTCCTCTAATCATGGAAAACAAAATTTAACTTCACGATCCTCTATTAAAACTTCTCTATTGGCTAACCTATTTACACATTTGTTCCCTTCCATTAACATATGTGTAAACTTGGTTTCTTCAAAATTTGAAGCAAGGTGTTGTATTTCCACAATAATCTCTAATATATTCCATGAAGCCTTTGCTTTTCTTAAAATCACATTTATTACTATTAGTGAATAACCTTCAATCAATACTTTGTTCCTTTTTATTTGTTTACATATTTTTACCCTTTCAAATTTGCCCAAACTTTAGCTTCGTAATTTGTCTTAAATCCACTATTCAAATCATAATGTGATAAAATCTTACCCCTATTATTTCTAATTATTCCTCCTCCTACTGGTCTTGGATTTCCTTTAGATGCTCCATCAAAATTTAATTTGACTAATGCCACTTTTGATGGTTTCCACTTTATATTATTTTCCTTCCTTTTGTTTCTCTTGTACCCAACATCATAATTCCATTTGATGACTTGAATCCATCTATTAAGGCTCTCTACTTCAAGATTAGGGATTGAATGAGTTGATAGGGTTGGTTTAGACTCCTCTATAGCTAAACAAATCTTCCTTTTCATTATCTCTAAACTGCTTTCCTTTCCTTTAAATATTTTTCTATTTATTTTTAGCTATACAACCCAAATTATTGTATCTTTAAATATATCCCAAATTGTTTGTAACGCATCACTTTTAAAAGTTATCTACCATTTCTTTAACCACTCTTAAATTCTTCCATTCATCACCATGCATTTACCAAACATTTTAGGAATCAATTGCCATAATTTCTAGACTATTGAACAATGTCCCAAGAGATGGTCTTATCTTTTTTTGCATAGAACACATTGTGAGGGACCATGAAAACCTCTTTTCATTAGGTTATCCTAGGATAAAATTTTACTATGATCTACTAGCCATACAAACATTTTAACTTTTGTAATGCTAGGGCTATCCCAAATATTTGTCCATATTCTTGCCATATTCATATTTTTGGGTGCTTTATATTATATCCACTTCTTACTGTGTATTCTGCTAAGCTATTCAACTCCTAAAATAGATTATCCTTGGCTCAATTTGGAATAATAGTTGTTATTTTTCTATTCAATTATCTCCTAGCAATAATATCTAGTATACTTGTAAAAAAATATTCTTTCCATTTATATCTTCCTTCTTGATTCTTGTACCTAATGGAAGAAATCCTATCACCATATTTATCTTGAAGTAATTTGATCCATGGTTTTAAAATTGGATCTTGATTGAGTTGTTTTTTATCAGACCAACTATCCATCCAAATAGATATTTTTCTCCAGTTCCAACCACCCATATTAGACCTTTAATCACTAGATCAATTGATTTTTTAAATGGTTCCATATTTTAGAACCATCTAGTAGTGAGAATGCAGTAAAGATTAAGCTTGGGTCATTGGGTTGTACTTAGAAGAATTATTGCCCATTGTTTTTGAATCTCTTTGTAAAATCTCCAAAATAAAGATTTCCCTTAGATCTAAGTTTGGATCCATAAAACCTCTTAAACAAAGACATCCCCTAGTTCTTTTTTTTATTAATTGGATGAAAGGATTTTTGAAAGGACCTCCAAACCTTATAACAAAAAGAAGCTAATCTCCAACCACTAGGAGACTGAGGACACTTCAAACATTAAATCCAACTAGCCCTTGGACACAACTACCTACACCCAGACCAACATATACTAACTTAACAGACCCATACACATAAGCCAAATAGAGATAAAATCTAGGTACGCAGGCATGCATGGATAAGTAGAGACAAAAACTGGGTACATTGGCCGAACCAAAATATTCAAAAAGTAACATCCAATGGGGAGGGTTCCAACCACCCACCCTAATTATTCTGACTTGAGTTTGATATTTGCCTAAATTTATTGTCCAATGATCTAAGTCCATTTAGAAAATTACCTCTCCAAATGTGAAGATCTTATTGCATAAGACCTTGATTAGCCAGGAAGTCCACAACTTTATTACCTTCTCTAAATTGGTGCTTGAATTGGACGAATTCTAAATTTTGAATCATTCTCCTGGCTTCAATTATAAAATTTGCAACAGTCCAAGAGGGATTTTTGGTTGCCATTAATCATGTTGATAACATTGAGTGAATATCCTTCTATGATTATTTTTCTACAATTCACCAAGTTCAGTTGGAAAACACCCTAAAATAATACTTGAGCTTCAGAAAAATGGTTGGTTTTATGACCCAAGTTTTCAGCAAAGGCAAGAAGAATTTCACCCTCTAAGTTTCTAAACAAACCCCCTGCACCTGTCGAACCCTGGTTCCCTTTAGAAGCTTCGTCAAAGTTGAATTTTAGCCAACCCAATGGAGGGGGTTCCCAAATTGTGCTAGCCCTATCCTAACTCACCCTGCTCATTGTATTATGAGGCTGAGTTAAAAAATCCAATGATCTCTCCAAATAGATCTCCCCTTCACAAGTTATTGAATCTAGTTTTAAAGCTTTCACATTTTCCATTGTATCTACAATGGCCCTCAAGGAGATCGATGACTCAAGATGGTAAATATTTTTAAAGGCACAAGCATTCCTTTCCTTCCACACCCACCATCAAATATGGGGTAACCCAAATTTTCAAAACTTGCATAGGTGGGGAGAGGAGAAGGGGGAGACCCATTGAACAACCAGGTCCTCCAACGAGTTGGGAAGAACCCAAGCAACACCTAGCTCCAAAAATAACTAACAAAAGGGGTATAGGCACAATGGGAAAATAAGTGGAAAGGCAATTCAAAAGCTTTGTTGCACAAGAAGCACCTATTAGGGAAAATAATTCCTCATTTTTGAAGATTATCAAGAGTAAGGCACTTTCCCTGAATTTCCAACCAGAAGAACACATTGACTTTAGGCATTAGGCATTTAATCTATACTTGATTCATAAGGAAACAGGGATTTGAATCATAGTCCAAGAAGCCATAAGTAGACTTAACTAAAAATTGGCCATATTTATTAGGACCCCAAACCAGCCTATTATGAAGACCAGTGCCCAGGGTTAAGAACCATTTTATGGATTTTTTTAAATTTATAAAAGCAATTTTCTCCTCCTAAGAAATATTTGGGAAGTTAAAGGACTTCCACCGAAGATAACCATTGAATAACTCTAAAAATTCATAAACTTTGGGACCAAAGAACCTATCTGTGATTGGCTTCAAATAGGTTAAGGTTGGATAATCTTCAAGAGGGGATGGCAAGGCCCAAGAATCTCCCCAAAAATCAATGGAATAACCACCCTCCACCACCCAACGAAGGCCTTTACACACATCTTCTCGACTACCAACTATGTTGGACTAAAAAGCAAACCCCACCGGGAGAGCTTGGGATTTTAGGAAATTGCTACCACCACCAAGATACTTAGCCTTCACAATCTTAACCTAGCTAACATTGTCATCCTAAACTAATTTCCAAGATTTTTTGCAATCAAGGCTCTGTTCAATGTTGTCAGCCTTCTCAAACCTAAGCCTCCTTCTTCTCTCCTATTGTAGACTTGATCCCATGCCACCAAGTGGAATCTCTTCTTCTCTTCAACTCTTGACCACAAGAAGGACAGTTGGATTTGATCTAACTTATCAATAACTTTCCTCAAAATCTTGAACAAGAAGAGGAAGTACACCAGGATGCTTTGTAAAGTGGATTTTACCAATAAAATCTTCCTCACTTGATATAAAAGGGCACCTTTCCACACTGCTAACTTCTTCTAAACTCTTTCAACTACTAAATCCCACAGTGATGGTTTCAATGCACCTTTGAACAATATCATCCCAAGGTAAACCGAGGGTATGGAACCAATTCTACACCCTAGAAATATATTCTATCTTCCTCTGCCTATCAACTGAGGTGTGAAAGAAAAAAAAGACTTTTTTTGAAATTCACCTTCTAACCTATCGCATTCCCAAAATCCACCAAAATTGATTTAACCACTTTAGCCCGAGGGATTGATGCCACAAAGGAAAGAAGAGTGTCATCAGTGAATTGGTGATAGGACATGGAATATCGATTGGGTTGGCTTCTAACCTTGAATAACATGATTAGCTTTGATGGACCTACCCAATGTCTCAGCCATAAGAATAAAAAGGTAGGATGATAAAGGGTCTCCCTGACGTAGATCTCTATTGCTACAAAATTAGCCCATCAAATATTTATTAATAATTACTAAAAATATGGATAAAGATATATAGGATTTAATCAGTCTCAACCAGCACTGGGTAAAGCCAAACTTGTCAAGGACCATAAGAAGAAAAACCCAAGCCACTCTATCATAAACCTTGTTCATGTCCAACTTGAGAAGAGTCCCAAGGCTCCCACTTTTATCAGGAGAGTGGATGATCTCATGAACAGTAATAAAACCATCCAAAATTTATCGTTGGGACATGAAACCAGTTTGTAGAGCATCAATTATTTAAGGGAGCAAAAGTTTAAGTCTATTGTCCATGGATTAGTCAGAATTTTGAAAATCATATTACATAGGATAATCAGCCTAAAATCTGTAAATCATTTGGCACCTAGTGATTTAGGTAGTAAAACCAAAAAGGTATAATTTACATCGATTGGGATAAAATTAGATATTTGGACCTCTTTGATTGTATTACAAATATAAGGACCTAGAATATGCCAAAACCTCTAAAAAAGATAGGCGAGAAACCATCTAGACCTGGAGCCTTAAGACCTCCCATTGAGAAAACCTCCTTTCTGATCTTATCATCATTGAAGGGATCACACATGATCTTGTTCATATCTTTGGATACTAGTGCCAGGATATTACAGAGAAGATAATTTTTCGCTTGCAAGTTTTTGGGAATCGAGGAGCATAACAAGTATTTGAAGAACTCCACAACACTTTCCCTAATATCATTAATTTTCTTAGTAACCTCACCATTCGCCTTTCTAATTTCCTTGATTCTGTTGTGACTCCTATGCCTCAACGTGGACATATGCAAAAAAAATTGTTTCAATCTCATTCTTTTAGGCATAAATTTCTTGATTTTTGATGCCACATAATCTCTTATTTAGCCAAGATATTGTGCAAATACATAAGCAGACTTCTTTCTTTGGATCTCACTACCTCCACTACCTCTAACCTGGCTGAAATGGCTTTGACTTCTTTGAGATGCTCAATGAGTTCATTTTTCCTTAACAAAATACTACCAAAATTGAATTTATTTCATTCCTTCATATTTGCCTTAATATACCTTAGCTTCGATGCAACTTCAGCAATAGGGTGGCCCAAAAAGCTCTTATCCCACCATTCCTTGATCTTACCTTCTAGGTCCAGGTGAGGGAGCCACATGGCCTCGAATTTGAAGGTCCTAGGAAAAAACTGATAATTTTGAACTTGCTCCAACACCAGAGGATTATGATCAGAGACCATTTTAGGAAGAGATTGCAAAGATGTATCTCCAAAAAAAGTAGCCCTTCCTTAGATATGAGGATTCTGTCTAGCCTGATCTTATTATTTTTGCATCCCAATCGTCAATTGCTCCATGTATACCTGGACCCCTTCAACTCCAAATCCATAAGCTCTTGGGAATTCACAAAATAGGTAAATTCTTCCATGCTTTTGTAGACTAGAGTCCCTCCTTTCTTATCAGATAGGTATAAAAGGGGTATTAAAGTCTCCTACCAAAAGCCATGCTTCCTTGTTAAAAATATCTCTCATAACTTGCAAGGAATCCCAGAATACCAACCTATTCTAAGGAGAGTTAGGGGTATAAATATTCAAAGTAACCCACTTGACCCCTAAGACTTTGGAAGAAAATAAAATATTTATAACTCTATCAAAAACTAGCAGAGTCGATCCTTCAATAGATTTCGGGTTCCACATACATAACAGACCTCCTGAAGCTCCATTTTTTGAGCTAGCAACAAAATTTGATTCTCTCCAAAAAAATTAACTAATTCAGTATTATAACTATCTATTTTTGTTTCCTATACAATAATAATGTCTCGCTTAAGATCTTTCCTTAGATAGGAGACTACTCTTTGTTTAGCAGTCTCATTTAGGCCTCTAATGTTCTATGTGATGAGTCTTATTTATAATATTTGGAGCAATTTTCTCCCTCAGGAGAATAGGACGAGTAACAAAATAAATCTAGTTTAAGTTGCTTCCCTTTAAACTCTTTCTCAAAATTCAACTGGATTTGCAATCCATCTACAAATTTTTTCTTTTGCCTCCCTATTTCTTACATTTTTGTTAGAGGGCTTACCCACCTTCTTGGGCACTCCAACATCAGCCAATCTCTTTCGAGAAAATTTTGTTTTAGGATGAGAATATTTTACCCCTGATGAACATTTTTTCCACTCTGATGACTTGGTCATATTTGGCTTGGGAGAAGAGCTATATTATTTCACCATCTTCTAAGGTGAGACAAGTGTCTCTGGCTCATCCTAATTTTTTTTTAT
The DNA here is from genome assembly GCA_028583015.1 of Wollemia nobilis. Taxonomy (NCBI): domain Eukaryota; kingdom Viridiplantae; phylum Streptophyta; class Pinopsida; order Araucariales; family Araucariaceae; genus Wollemia; species Wollemia nobilis. The sequence goes on along the minus strand of JAQPPZ010000755.1, from coordinate 2,236,572 downwards.
CCTCCTTAGGGTTAACATCTTTAAGATTAAGCATTCAAAGGAATTATGAAGAAAATTTGATAGGATACCTATTTCAGTTACCAGCTCTGCTCTGTCCACTTGGGGAGGTCAGAATAAATACTAGACTAATAGTAGTTAGATCTTGGTTGCTAACTTCCATTGCCCTAGAATCATTCTTAATTTAGTTGGATCTCGAGTTCTCTGAAGCAAACTGGTTGGGGCCTGAGGCCTCAGACAACCCCAGTTGAGGATGGCCCTGAGTCTTAAATTTTCCCTACTTTCTAGCGTAGCTCTCCTTGGGAACCTCCTTTTTGGTCGAACACGAACTAGCCAAGTGGTCTAGCATTCTACAAGCTAAATATTTAAGAAGCCTATTTTCATAAACTATCATTTGATTCCATACACTTAGTTTGGAAATAAGATCGATATGACCTGGCAACTTCACCTTCGGGTCTGCCATTACGCACATCCAAGCAAAAATTATTCTAGATTTTGCTTTGGTGGTCGAGTCTATTAACACTAACTCACAAATAACCTTAGCTATACCTCTTAGGATGTCTTCATGCTGGATATGGAAGGGAAAATCAGGAAGACGTACCCATAAATGAGCCAGATTAATCTTATGGGTTCGTGGAGTAAAATTCGGCCCCCACTTGCGTAGAAACAACCCTTTTCTTCCAAATAACTAGGGACCCCATCCAAGCATTCACTTTGAGTCCTCGTAATTTATTTTAATCAAGAATAATACATTATAAATCGCAACAATATCTAGAGAACCTTTCAATTTCCATTTGACCATTGTCCATCTTCTTAATATGTCAATATCAGGTCTACCACTATGGAATTTTTTGACAAGGTTCCATGAGCTCTCTTCCATTGTGATCGCCATAAGATCATCCAAAATAACCAACTTATCTCCAGTAGGAGAGAGGTCAAAAAGAGAACAATATTTTTGAGGCCCAAAATCCTTAGTTGTAATCTCGACAAAGGAAAACTTACTTGGCTTGAGGAAGACACCAAAACTTGGGAACCCACTTGTATTGCTAGCAAACGGAGTCTCATGAACCACTAAGTTGGGAGACTCACCACTAAGAATAGTTACCTCAATCATTGGGCCCTTAGAACCTAACTTGCCAGGTAAACTCACCTCCCTAGGAATGGCTACCTACTCACCATTCTTCTACCTGCTAGCAGCTACCTGACCGTCCAAATCTTGTAAATCAACATTCACTCCCTAAACTACCACCACCTACATACCGCTACTAACCTCACCCTTCTACCCATCGTTGAGCCCTACCTACTCCCTCCTGCCATTACTCAATTCAAATTCTCCGACTCTCATCGTAGGAATTCTCGCTCAACTTTATTTATTTGACTATCCTATTCGAGAAGAAATACCAACCATCCTGAGAAATTCCTGTCATAAAAATTAAACCCTAAAAATCCATCTATGGATCTCTGCAATTCTTTCACTCCCATTGCTTAAGCCATGGAAAAAAAAGAAACCCTAAAAATCCATTTGTGGATCTCTACAACATTGTAATTCTTTCACTCTTGCCATCGTCTAAGCAACCACAAAAAATTCTTTCACACCCTCCTTTCACTATGTCCTCTGCATATCCTCTATTTTTTTAATTGAGGATATCGAGATGTTACATCTAATTTTTAGAGTTATTTGTTAGTTATCCTGTTACTTTCTCATATGGGAATTTCTTAAGACCTTCCCTAGTTTTATCACCACACACCTTGCTCCATTTCACCAAGAGAAATTTCCTTTTAAAATTTAATATTGACCATAAAAAGGATCTCATAAGATAGATTAAGCCTTTTTTGTTGATTTTTGCATAATATACAAGGACATATAACATGTTGAAATAGTTTGTAAGATCGATTTAATTAGCTACACTCTTCCTGCTAATGATAATCATCAACCTTTCCATATCAGTATTTTATTTTAAACTTTAGTTATAATTGGATTCAACAATTATATCATCATTCTCCTCTCAAATAAGGGCACCCCTAGGTAAGTTGGTAAATTTACCTCCTTCTTTTAAAATAACCTGCATATCCCTGCTATTATTCTAGTTGAAGTGTTTAGGAAGTAAATTTTGTATTATCTAGAATAATCCATTGTAAATCTAGGATGATTTTACTAAAAAAGATCCCAAATTTTGTGGTATTAACCAACTATCCAATAGCCTTGTCATAGTATGATAGTATTGATTTGAATTTTATGGCCATCCTAACTGTGGGATAACCCAAAAGACAAGTATCATTAATGAATTGTAGATAATATTCAAAGGGACTATTTGTTTTAACTAGAATACTTTTCACTTTTCCTTCCATCTTTTCCTTTGAGAAAACTATCCCTAATACCTCAATAAGAATAATGAGAGCTTTAAGGAGATAGTGGGTCACCTTGAGTCCATGAGATAATTCAAAGTATCTAAGAAGAAATTCATTGATCAATACAGAATATTTTGGAGTGATATAACAACTAACCAATTCACATAAACCTTGATTTATTTGATAGTATCATTAGAAAACTCTATAAAAAACTATCATACAATTTGTTCGTCTTTGTTATCAAATGGATCCAAATAACTCACATATTAATAATTCTTAGGATAAAATAATCTCGTGCATGATAGACTCATTTAACCATAATAATATTATACACTAAAAAGGAATTTTTAAATAAAATAACGTATCTACAAAAGCATGCATAAAGCAATGCTTCTTCCATTCTTAATTCATCATGTAACACCAAGTTTTTTCTTCAATATATATTTACATGGGACTCTTCAATAAACTTGACTCTTAACCTTTGCTCTCCTCAAACTCATGGGGGATGGAACCATTCATATTTCCCTCAAATCTCACATAATATATAATGTCAAAGTCTCTCATGATTACTCATGACTCTGTATTTTTAAACTTGACATATCACACTCACCCATAACTCTCACTTACATACAAGACACCTTACACAACTCTTCACTTACACACAAAAAAAAATTCATTCATAACTCACACTTGATTCTAGACTTAACATTCCTCCATAACATTTTGTATTCAACATTCCTCAACAATATTCATGCAATGTAGTCTTCTAACATTTATGTCCAATTCTACATCTAATTTGTTCAAGCTGAATTCCTTTCTTCTATGTCTAGTTTTCTTAGGTCGAATGGACCTTTCTCTTACTTAGGTCAAATTCCTTCTAGAACTCCTCTATAATTGAACACTTCAATGCAACACACTGTTTAAATTCATATTGTTGCTATGCCTTCTCACATGAAGTAGTCTTTGGCATTTCTCACATTGCCTTCACTCTTTCTCATATACTGCTAGCTTCTCTCCTCTTCCTAGAGTGTCATCATTCTCCTTTAGATATTTCCTTCAAACATAACTTGGACTACCAATCCACCTCTTGAATTGTCAATGTAGCTTTCAATCCAAACCATCAATTCGTCATCTCTTTACTCTTGCTTTGAATGTAGTTTTTCTCTCAATATGGACCATTAGTCCTTCGTCTCTTTGATCTTCTTTTGAATGTAGTCCTTTCTCTTAATTTGGACCACCAGTCTTTTGTTTCTCTAATATTTCTCAAAATGTAGTATTTTCTCTCAATTTGGACCACCAGTCCTTTAAACTAAATCTCCTTTATAATTTTCTCTTTCTCCACCCTGGATAGAGCTTATTAAATTAGCTCTGATACCATTGTTGGAAAATGGGCCCAAAGAAACCATAATTTAATAATTCTCAGGATCAAATAATCTCATGCATGATAAATTCATCTAGAGCAATAATTCATCTACAAAAGTATGCATAAAGCAATGATCCTTTGATTATTAATTTATTACATAACACAAAGCTTTATCTTCAATATATAGATTTACATGAGAATCTTAAATGAACCTGACTCTTGACCTTTGCTCTCCTTAAACTCATAGGAGATGCAACCTTTCTTATTTCCCTCTAATCTCACATAATACATAATGACAAAGTCTCTCTTGATTACTCATGACTCTTTATTTCTAAACTTGACACATCACACTCACTCATAATTGTCACTTACATACAAGAGACCTCAAACAACTCTTCACTTATACACATAAAACCTTTCACTTATAACTCATTTGAATGCATGACACATTAACACACTTCACAACTTGATACATACTATTAACTCAAATAATAAACACACACATAATATAAATACTTAGAAAGGTACTCAAGGTACCAAATAATGTAATACCTCCAACACCCTCCATATTACATTATTTGGTATGAAGGCTTTTGTCTTCATGTTCTTTCTTCTTCTTAATCTGTTGCATGTTGATTTATTTTGATTATAGTACTGATTTTGTTTCTGATGGATTAATTGTCGAAGAGTTCATTTTTTTTATCATATCTAAAACTGAAAAAACTTTCCTAACGAAATCCATTTAGTGTTATCATTGTTATCATTTCCTGTATCTTGTTCCATTTGTGCATGCTTATCCATCCATAATTCTTATTATTTCCTTTGTACCAACAATATTTTTTAGAGTGCTTGTTACCTCCATAAATTTCACAATGATGAAGATTTTAACATCTCTCTATCTTGTGTCCATGCCCACCATAATGTTCATATTTGTTATTTGGTTGTTTGAGGTATTCATTATTTTAGTTTACAATATTATCTATGTTACTATTATTAATATTACAATGTATTTTGTCACATATACTATCTACACACTCTTTGTCTTCACATACCATATTCAAATCCCTTGTATCACATGCTATGCCTATTCTTGGAACAAGTTATTTATTTTTTGTGGATCCCAAATCACAAGTATCACAACTTGCATCACAATTTTATTTTTCCTTTTAATGAAGATCACTAGTGTCATAACATGCATCTATCATCATGGGTATTAAATTCATGGTATCACAACATGCATTAGTTGTCATAGAACTTAAATCTTGTGTCACAGATAACATCTTTCATCATAGGCTTGTTCTTCAAAAAATTTAATTATTCCTTCTTGTCTTCTAGAGAGATTAATGCTATATATATCATTTTTCTGTATCAATAGGTAATGTGTTAGGACAATCACCAACATCATTGATAGCACCATTGAAGTAGTTTTTAAGTATCAAAAAATATTCATCTTTAGCTTCTTCAAGAATTATTTAAGCAGAATATCAATTTTGGTGACATCTTCAAGAATTCTTTAAGTAAAATATCATCTTGATCATTTAAAAATTCTTCAATTTCTTGAAAATATGAATTTTTAACTTGTTTCTCTTCTTCATTTGATTTTTATTATTCATGTTTTTGTATATCCATATTGATTTATGATGTCTGATTGATTGTTTACCTTTTTGTTTATTTTTTTCTTTTTATTTCAATGCTAACGATATCAACCTTATAACTCCAAAAATATTTTCAAATTTATTTTAACTTCTACTTTCACACAAGTTTTTTTCTCACAAAAACTCAATTTCTTCAATTCTTCTTTGATTTGTTTTTTCCTCTAATTATTTTCTTTCAAATTCCTCTTCTTATCACTCCCACATATATTTTCTTTCTTCAATTATTTTCCCCTTCTTATAACTCCCTTAATATTTTTTTTGTAAATATTTTCTAATCAATAAATTCCTTCTCTAGTTATTTATTTTCCCCTTATAACTCCCCTTACTTTCTCCTTATAACTCCCTTAATCAATTTTTTAAAGGGGTTATATGGGATTGTAACGGGTCCCACCCATTACATCATTACCACATAGTGGTAGTACAACAAAGCTTGTATATTATCCATGTATCATTTGATAAGATTTGAACCTGGGTCTCTTCTTGAAATGTTAAAGAATCTAACCGGTTGAGCTAATACCACCTGATAACTCCCTTAATTAATTTTCAATTGTATTAATTCTCCAATTAATTATGAATCAACAAAGCTAGTACAAATGGGAGAAGATGGTATCGTGAAGGAGAATGTGAGCAACATCTAGGGTTTCAATTTGGTGTTGAAATTTTTTGTGAAAACCAGTGTGTTGGCTGGTGAAAGGTGTGTTGTAGTTTGGCTTTAGATATGGCAGCTTTGGGGGATCCTGGTGACCCCCGATCTTTGTCTTTTAAAGATGTTGTTTTGAATAAGGATGCCTCTTCTTCTGATCATGCAAATGCCATGAATTTTTTACTACATGCAACCCTTGATCCTGTTTCTAATTCCTCTTCGAATTTGAGGCCGAAGAATAATGGATGCTTGGAGAAAATCAAAGATTGTCCTATCTTGGTTATCAGTTTTAATTATGTTGTGAATGATGTTTTATATTTTTCTAAGCATGCGCTCATCTGCAAATTCATGGGTCTCAAAATTTCTATGCCTTTCTTGTAAAACTGGGTTAGGAGAAATTGGAGCCTTGAAGGTGATCTGGAGATTATTCTTGCAGCTAATGGGTATTTTATTGTGGTGTTCTCCCATATGGCAGATCATAGTAAAGTGTTTGAGGGAGTCCTTACTTTTATAATCAGTATGAATTATTTATCAAACCTTGGCATTTAGGATTTGATCTAGTGGAGGAGAGGCCTTCTAGAATTCCTGTGTGGCTTTGTTTGCCATGACTCCCTATGGAATATTGGAGGTAAGATATTTTTCATTATATTGTAGAGATTACTGGGAAACCGTTTGGTCCATCTCGTCAAACTTTGGATAGAAAATTTGCTTCTTTTGCACAGCTCTGTGTTGAAATAGATCTAAATAATTCGCTACCTAAATCATTGGAGATTAAACTGGGAAACATATCTTGGGTCCAACAGTTAGATTATGAAGCTCTTCCATTTTGATGTCACAAATGCCATGAATATGGGCATCTTCAGAGAAACTATAAGAAAGTGAATTCTCATCATTCATCCTCTTCATCTAACTTTCAAGATGCATCTACAAAGGTAAAAGGAAAAAATCCTATGGTTAATGAGATGCTCAATTCTGATGGATTTATTCTTGTTAAGTCTCGTTCAAGATCTAGGCCTTTTGTTCGTCAAAATAAAGGTGTTGGAAAGGGAGGTTCTGGTAACAGATGTGATGTGCTTGAGACTTTTGAGGAGCCACATGTTGAGGAGCAAGTCTGGAACGGGGGTGATATGGATGCTTGAATTCAAGATCCGGGTACTTGTTCTTTCCTAAATCCTTATTTTGAAATGCAAACTTCATATAAGGAAGGGGTGGTGCCTAATAACCCTATTGAAGGAAATGAAGATAATTCCAAAGAGGTGTCATATTATCTTGATAAATTTCTTGATCATTCCCCTTTGACTGAAAACTTGATTGAGGGAAATGAGGATGAGACTAGGCTTGAACCCTCTCATGATAGGATTGTCAGAGAGGAAGGAAAAATAAAGTTTCTTCTATGTTAGGTATTCACCCAAAAACTATCAAAAAAGGTGGGGTGGAGAAGGTGGTAAAAGCAGGAAGAAAGAAGGATCAAGAAAAAGTGAAATCGATAAGGGAATCCTTAGTTGAATTTGGTGTTGTTAATACATTAGATTCTCACTTCTCCATTCCCCCAAAATGAAAGTTATATCTTGGAATGTTAGGGGTTTGGGTAGTATCCCTAGACAAAAAGCTACTCAAAATTTGATTAGAGATCATAAACCTGATATTATTTTTATCCAAGAAATAAAATTATCTTGTGAAGATATGGTTAGAATTGCTTCTAAGGTATGGAAAGGTGGTCACTGTCTTTTTATTGAAGCTCGTTGTTTAGTGGGTGGTGTTGTGTGTTTGTGGGATCCACAAAGCTTAACTCCATATTGGTGGGTGGGTAGTAGGAACTGTCTCTCTATGGTTTCTACCTGCTTTTCATATGGATCTTCTATTTTTCTATCTAATGTGTATGCCCCTAGTGATTTATTAGATAAAATCATCATATGGAATTATCTTAGATTCATTCGATCTCTTACTCCCAATTCTCCTTGGATTGTGGTTGGGGATTTTAATTCTATCATATCCCTAGAGGAGAAGAATGGTGGTGTGGAGTGTTTGGGTCCTTCTACTTTGATGTGGGACAATATTTCTTTCCTTAATCTTGTTGATGTGAAGCCTTGAAATGGGCTCTTTACTTGGACTAATAGAAGATGTGGAATGGATTTTATTTTTGAAATATTGGATTGGTTCCTTACTTCAGATAGTTGGTTTGATGATAGATGGACTTCGTTCTCAGAGATTCTAGGCTGGAGGGGCTCTGATCACTGGCCCATTCTCTTTCAGTCCTTGAGATTCTCATTGCCAAGAAATCTGCCTTTCAAATTTCAACTTATGTGGCTCAGGGATAATGATTTGTATGAATATGTGGAGAGGTGGTGGGTCAAAGGGAAACCCAAATTTGGCACTGCTATGTTTACTTTTTTCAAAAGCCTCCAGTTTGTCAAATTTAAACTTAGGCAATGGAACATATTTTCTTTTGGAAATATTTTTCAGAAGAAAAAGCAACTACAGGATAGCCTGGAGGAGATCACTTTTTAAATTAAATATGAAGGATTGACAAAGGATCTTCTAGAAATTTTCTAGTCAGCTTGTTGAATGGGAGCTTCGTGAGGAGATTTTTTGAAAGCATAAATCTCGGATTAACTGGTTGTTGGAAGGGGATGGAAACACCTATTTTTTTCACAATTCAGTTAAAGACCATGGGAATGGTAATGTTATAGTCTCAATTACTTATGATTAGGGGGAAACTCTCTCATACTTTGAATATATCTCTAATGAAGCAATCAGGTTCTTCTCCTCTATTTTCTCTGAGCAGGGTCCTCATGATGTTGTTAATGTGAGGCTTATTTTGGATTGTATTCCTAGGCTGGTCTCTAATGATATGAATAAGATGCTAATGGATCCCATCTCAATAGAAGAACTTAAAGTGGTGGTTTTTCAAATGAAAAAATGTAAAGCACCTGGACCTTATGGTTTCCCTATAGAATTTTTCCAAGAATTTTGGGAAGTGTTATCTTTTGATCTACTAAAAGTTGTTCAAGAATCCCAAGTCAATAAGCAAATGCTTAAAGCTATTAATTCAACCTTCCTTGCTCTTATTCCCAAAGCTGAAAATTCTAGCTTGTTGGGATCTTTTCATCCTATTTTCCTATGCAATGTTACAAAACTTTTACCAAGATTATTACGGATCAACTGAAGAAAGTTATTGGTTTTCTTATTTTCCCTTAGCAAGGTGGGTTTGTTAAGGGTCATCACATTTGGGATGGTGTGGTGGATGTTGTTGAAGCTATTCAATCTATGGATATCTCTAAGGAAAATGCTATGTTCATTAAGTTTGATATGTCCAAGGCTTATGATAGGATTAGCTGGCCTTTTTTGTAGAACATCCTTCAAGATTTTGGGTTCTCATATAATTGTATTGAATGGGTCATGAGTTGTGTGACTTAGGCCTCCTTTAAAGTTTTAATCAATGGTTTACCATCCACTTTCTTCTCAACCTCTAAGGGGATTCGTCAAGGATATCCCTTGTCCCCCTATATTTTCATCCTTATGGCCGAAGGTTTGGGCAGACTTCTCAAGAGTTTTTCAGATTCATGGTGCTATCCAGGGATGGTCTTAGGCAAAGAATTCTTTATTCTATTCTCATCTTTATTTTATCGATGATATTGCTCTGATGGGGAGGGAAAAAATTGAGGAAATAGTGAATTTTAGGAAGGCTTTAGATATTTACTTATCTACCTCTGGTCAAATGATTAATGAAGAGAAATCAAATATCTTCTTCTTCAATATGGATGGTCGGATTCAACATAATATTGTTAATATTCTACATTTTTTAGGTGGGTTGTTTGCCAGTGGAGTGTCTGGAGATTCCTATTTCTTCTAAAAATCTTGGAAGGGCTTATTGGAAAATTATTTTGGATAGATTTCGATCAAGGGTTAATCATTGGATTTTTCGATGGCTATTCTTTGTTGGTAGATTAATGTTTTTGAAGTTTATCCTTCATGCTTTTCCTATTTACAGGTTTTCTATCTTGGTTGCTCCTAAGTGCTTTCTCAAAAAAATTGATTCTCTTTCTAGAAAATTTTTATGGGCAGGAAACCTGGACTGTAATAAATGGAGCCTAGTTAGTTGGGATACTGTGTGTTGCCCTAAAGAGATGGGGGTCTTGGTTTGAGGTAATACAATTTGAATAGTCTCGCTTTGGCTACTAAACTTTATTGGAGGTGGTGTAGTAATCCTGATAAGCTTTGGGCTAAAATTCTTAGCCTCAAATATTTTGGTGGTGCTCCAACCGATGAGATTACAAGATTGGAGTTGAGGGGGAAAGGTTCCATTGTTTGGGACACTCTAAAAAAGGTGTCATGCTTATTAAGCAGGGTCTCTTTTGGATTGTTAATAAGGGAAACAATGCCTTATTTTGGGAATATTCTTGGGATAATCATCCTCCTATCCTTTCTTCTTTCCCCCACCTTCATCTTCTTCAAGATATTTTTTCTAATGCGGGTTGGTCTAAGGTGGCTGACTTCAAGCGATAAAGTCCTCTTGGCAGTTCTTTTACTCACTACTAGTGGGATTCGTAGGGCTGGCCAGAGGGTGGTTGTCCTGAGGATCGTGACACTCTGGCTTATATTTTAGTTGAGAGACAATGTTGTTCTATTGAAGACTCTGATATTCTTGCTTGGGGCTATAATTCAAAAGGTAAATACATTGTTTCTCTCGGTTATCAAAACCTTATTATGCAGAGAAGAGAGGATATTATGTTCCTTGGTGGAAGAAGATTTGGAATAAGTTTGATTGGCCCAAATGTATTTTTTTCTTTGGCTTCTATGTCAAAATACATGTTCAACTTGGGATAATATTCAGAAAAGAGGTTTTCAGGGTCCTTCACTATGTTTTCTTTGTGGAAAGAATGAGGAAACCATTCCCCATATTTTCTTCCAATGCTCATATTCCCTAGAGGTCTAGAACTTGTGGTGGCAGATCTAGAAAAGGCCCATCATCCATGCTACTTTTGTTTTTGAGTTTTGGAAAAGCTTGGGTAGACCCCCTACCTCTGCTTCATGTCTTCAAACTGCCTGGGATTTTGGTCCTTCCTTCATCTTTTGGCATATTTGATTGGAACGCAATCGAAGAATTTTTTAGGGATGTCAACTTGGAGCCTTATAGGTATGGCTCAGAGTCCAAAGGAGACTATTGAGGCCAATTTTGTTTTGATTTCTCCTCTTACTTCCTTTGACTGACAAATTATCAATAGATTGGAGATTTCTTTATCATCACCAGTTGCAAACAGAGGCCCTATTAGGGGGATTGGTTTGTTGAAGGTCAATATATTTGGGAAGTGGAATCCCAATTATGGATGTTATAGAAATAAACATGGATGGTTATTCTAGGGGTAACTAATGTTGGTATAGGAGTAATTAGTCGTCATAGTTAGGGTGTGGCCCACCTCTTTTTCTCTGTATACAAGGGAATTCATTCAATGAAGCATTGGCAATTCTCCATGCATTGGAAATAACTTTTTCTTTGGGATGGAGAAGGGTTATTTGTGAATATGATTCCATGATAGTGGTGTCTCTTCTCAACAACAAGCATTTTCAGGATACTTCCTGTTTTATTGCTAGAATAGTGAAACATATTTTGAGCTTGGCTGGGAATTTTGTTGAAATTTATTTTGTTCATATCCCAAGAGAACATAATAGAGTGTTTGATTGTTTGGCAAAGTGGGCTTTTGAAGGATTTCCTTACTAGAAAGTTGATAGCTGAAATGATCTTGATAAAGAGAAATCTAGACTCCTTAATCAGTTAATTCATGAGGATCAGGAAAGATAATTTCAAGGTGGAGAAACTCGATTGTCATGGGTTCTTGTGTCTTGTCGAAGTTGTTGTCATAATGATCCATGGATTTCCTTGGTGGATTTATTGTATTTTTTATGATGTGCTAGCTTGGATCACTTGTAAATCCTTGTGGAATGTATTGTTTTAGATTCTAAATTAATTTCCCCCCCAAAAAAATAAAGCTAGGGCAAAATTAAAAAAAAGTGAACATTCTTCTAAAAGCCATATCTTTATATAGAGTTGTCCGATTTAAAAAATTCTTGTGCCATGTTGTGTAGATTTTGAAAAGCTTTGAAATGAGTGTTCATTTGAAAGAATCCAAGCAATATTGAGGGAGATATGACCATGCGAAAACAACCATTTGAAATTAGGATAATTTTTTCTAAAAAACATCTAATATTTTAGGAGCCTTATCTTCACAAAGGATTGTCTGATTCAAATAATTCTTGGACCAATTTGTGTGAGATTTCAAGAGCTTTGAAATAAGTGGTCATAGAAAGGAATTTGATCAATATTGAGGGAGATATGAGTTTGTGAATTCAGCCATATGGAACAAGGGTAGTGATGATTTTTCAACTTGTGAAAAATGAAATTACAAATATCTATCAGCTAGGGTTTGGACGATGGGAGGAGCAATTAAGGGATAGGGTTTCAATGAGGCAAGACATTCTATCGAGGCATAGAATTTTTTAGCTAAGTTTTTTTTTTCCCTTTTTTTCTTAGAAATTTTGCATGCACATTATTTTAGTTTATATATATATTATAATTGCTATAGGATATTCTGGTACATTTCAATAGATTGTGATTTTTATTTTTCTTCCCATGGATAAATCCTTGGAATTATCTCTAGTAGTAGATTTTAGTGAGCACCTCATAGAGTATCGATCCTCTTATCTCAAAGAGAGGGAAATTTTTGGTAAATTTAATAGGTCTTGGCTAGGGACTTTAGCCTTGAGAAAATGGATTGATAGGAGTTGGAAGTCTCCAAAAGTGATTCTATCCTTTATTCCAAAAGGTTTCTTCCTTAGCCATGTTTTGTTCTAGGGATGAAATAGATAGAATCCTAAAAGGAGGTCCTTGGTTTATGGGAAGAGCAAGACTCTTCCTTACGTGCTACTATTAAGGCTTTGTGCTTGAAAATGTAAATCTATCCCTAGTACTAGTATGGGTTAGGATGTATGGATTTCCCATTGTTTTTTTTTTTAAATAAAAACCTATAAGACAATAGGAAAAACTTTAGAAGAATTCCTTGAGATTTCAAAAACTATAAAAGATGGATTCTTGGCTATTTATGCTCAAATATTGATCATGATTGATATAAGTAAACCTTTACCATAATCAATCATTCTTAAGTATGGGGGTAAGTTGTGGACCCAAATCATAGATTATGAAAATATAACTTTTAGATGTAGAATATGTAATGAGATGGAGCATATTGAAATATCATGCCCTAAGAAGAGTCCAATATAAACATATGTAGAAAACCACAAGAGAAACTTACAAATGGATACATATGAGGATGGTTTTCAACTTCCAAAAAATAGGTCTAGAAAAAAGAAGGTAAATAAATAATGGAGACTAATAAGGAAGGATATTAAAATAAATACTAATTATTTTGGGGATTTATCCTATGAAGAACAAGTAGATCAAAGCTTAGAGTATACAATTTAATAGGTTCAAATTATTAACAAGGAACCTCTATTTAATATGATTATGATTTAAGGATGAACATTCTCGTTGAACCTAAGGAATGTGTCTCATAATATTTTGAAGACTCTCTTGAAGTACCATGCACCATTTAGGAGAATAAAATTGGTAGATAAAATGTAGTGTTAGATGTTAATACCTCTACAATTAATAAGGAAATACCAAAAAATGAGCAAGATAAGTCAAAAGCTTTCATAGTAGAGCTAGGAGAGGATAATTCTAATGAAAAAGAAAGTTGTGAAATAATATTGAGGAATAGAATAATAAGACCTACTCCTAAACCATACAAGGCAAAAAAAGAAAAATCCTCAAACTATCAAGCAAGATCCAAGGAAGCAAGAGCATATATAGAGAAAGGAACACAAACTAAGTTGGTTGAACTTCTCTTTACCAAATAAAAAAATGATATTGGTAATTCGAAGTTGGGGCCAATAGCCCCTAATGAGACATGATTACCATCCCATGGAATATAAGAGGTGTTAATGCCCCCTTAAAGCAGAGGTGTATCAAGGACCTTTACTTAAGTAATAAGCCTGATATTCTTTGTATCCAAGACACTAAAATGACAAAGGATGAAGTTTCTAGAACTATGAAAGCAATATGAGCAAGATGTGAATGGGATGCTATATATTCTAAGGATTGATAGGGATAATTTTAACATGGTGGAAACCTATTAGAACCTCCTATGTAACCATTCATAAAACTAGGCATTAGATAGCCTCTTAAGTCACATGTTACTTTACAGACATTTATTTCATCCTTACCAATGTATATGGACCTACTCAATCAAAAATATTAGAAGTATAGGGTGGGATTGAAGCCTTTATGAGAAGTAAAGACCAAGAAAACCAATTCATGATTAGAGGAGATATCTATGCCATAACAAAGTTGGATGAAAATTTTGATGGAATTAGAAAATTAACACAAAGTATGAGAGATTTCTCAACTTTTATTAATAATAATATTATATGGAAGGTTGATTTTAAAGAAGACAACTATACATGAACCAAAACTAGGAAATTCTCTAACCTAATAGCAAAAAAAATAAACAGATGCATACTCTAATATCATTGGCTAGATGAAGGAACTTGTGCTAAAATTAATACCTTGAAAGAATTGGTTTAGAATACTGGCCAATAAGAGTTAAAATGGTGGTAAGGAAATTAAAAAATATATATCATATTTAAATACGAGCAAATATGGGAAGACCATCCTCAATTTGTTGACATGATAAAAAAAACATGGAATTCTTCAGGATATGGTGGGTTGTATACACTTCCTAATCAAATTAAATCAATGACATCTAGATTAAAATAATAGAACAAGAACATTTTTGGAAATATTTTTGAGCAGAAAGAACTAAAAGATAAACTTTAAAAATTCCAAAAAGTTGATCATAATAATCCAAGCTCAGAGGAAAGGGATTTTCTTAGTGAATATCATAAAATTTAGAGTAAGAAAGATGAATTTTGGAGATTAAAATCAAAACAGACTTAGTTAAAAGGAGATAAATGTACAAAGTTTTTTCATAGGATGAAAATAGTACAAAGAATAACATGATGGCTTTTTAAGCCTTATTACTAACATAAAACTCCCCGGATAAATATCATAGGATCAAATATGATATAGCCACAATATAGTAAATCAAGATAATGATATGAGTGGAATAATATGAGCAAATTAATATGTAAATAAAGGCTTATAATATATCAAATAACATTTATTAATAAACAATAATATGAATGTAAATAGCCTGAATCATACATGTACAAATCATGTAGCACAACTTACAATATTAATTGCTCAAAATGCATGCAATATTTATTACTCCACTTCCTCTTACAAATATGATATTGATAATATAATCCTCAAATACTTGGATACATCTCTATGTAGTACTATATAGCCATAGTAGAATGACTCTTTGGATACTTGACTATTCCTTTCCATATGCCAAGTCTTATGACTCTTGGCTACTCTACTTGAAACTTGCATACACATGACTCATTGTTGTATGCACACCTAGACATGACTCTTGAACTTCAATTTGCACACTTTAACCTAAGACACTTGTGCATATATTTACATTACACATTTTCTCTTACATACAAGATCCTTGTGCACATATACTCAAATTACACTTGCACACTTACATGACACATGCATTTCCTGCACATACACACTTACATAGAATGGGAAAATACAACTCACACTCTAAACTATAACTCAACCCTAATCTAATATTTACAAGTTGTACCATGAAGGTACCATGGGGGTACATTAGAATGTACTAAATAATGTAATATACTCCAACACCCCTTTGTATTACATTATTTGGTTATTGAAGACTTTAGTCTTCAATCATGGTCTTCATCTTCATCTTCAATCTTCAAGTGACCTTACAATTGATGTGATCTTCTGCTTGGTCTCCGTTTGGTTCTTCTTGCTTGACTTCATCTTTGGATTCAATTTCATGTTCTTTAGTAGCTTCAATATTATAAGTCTCTTGAACTCTCTCATTGTCATCAAATTTTTGGATAAGAATATTTCCCTTGCCTTTGTCCTTATAATCATATGATTCTTTATTTTCCTATATAGAGACTTTTGAACATTCACTTAAAGCATCATAATAGATTCTTGAGTTAGATGAACTTGGAATATCAATACTACAAGAAGAATAAAATATCTTTTCCATAAATGATTCATCTACTTTTATTTTCTTCTTGAGAAATTCAATCAACTCCTTTTGTTTCACATTTTCTTCTTTATGAAACTTTAAGTATAAGCAATTCCATATACATTATGCTACCAATATCTAAAGGTATCATAATACTATCTTTTACATCATCAATTGCTTCAACAATTCTTGCATGTAAATAGTATTCAAATATTTCAAAATTTTCGTTTATGGCTTCACTATAGATTAGTTTTGAAACTGAATCTTTTTCCTCCATTTTTTTCAATCAAATTTCTAATTCTAGATTTATGATATCTTTTTCTTTTCTTATCATAGACTTCATATTGTTATTCATTAAATTTGTATATTTTGAACCCTTTGAAGTAGACATCCTTATAACTCCTAGGTTAAGACAAAAAAATTCCAAAGTTTCTAAATAAAAAAACCTATGGAGTAGTAATCCTTGTCTCCCTAGTTCTAGAAACTAAAAAGAATTTTGCAAATTTATGTTTTCCTAAGTTATGATGTTGAAACCCTTTTGACTCCCAAATGACTAAATTTGCAAAATATTCAATTTTTTATTTTTAAATATTTTCAAAAATACAAAACTAAATATATTTAAAAAAACATGAAAACTAAAACAAATAAACTACTTTCATTCCTTATCACTCCATTCTTAATCAAATATTAAATATCCTAGTTGAAAAACCTTATTACTTCAACCTTAAAAATAAATTAAACTTCAAATTTAAAAGTTTATCAAAAAACTCTTAAAGACCTTATAACTCCAACCTTATAAATACCTTATAACAAATCTGCCGGCAAGGACTCCACTTTCATTATCGATGATGTGACCTGGTTTCAATTCCCACGGTGGATGTGCATAAGAAGTATTACTCAAAAAAAAACTCCAACCTTATACGAAATTAAATTACTATTCTACTTTTCACTCCAATAACAAATCTAATTCTTCAATAATAAACCTATCAATACTTATCAGTCATCAATAAGTCTTTTAACCTTATACTTTTCAAAAATAAAAAAAGCTTTATAAAACCCTAACCTTCTCTTGTGCTTCGATGACTTCATTTATCTCAACTTCACTGCTCTGACATCCCTTGTACTGATAGACCTTTGCTTTGAGTGCTATACTAGGGAATATTCATGTGAATTGTTCTTAATTGGCTTGACTAAGTGCTACATGCAATAAAGATGATTCACTTCTGAGTGTTCCAATTCCAAGTGTGTAGAGTTAAACGTTACACTCTCAAATGGCTTGTAAATATTTTGTTTTTCAATAGCTTTTAAAGAATTCACTTCCATATGGCTTGCAACCGTTTCATTAAATGAGCATTATGTGTTACTCTTTGTCTTACTCTTCCAAAATACAACAAGTGAATACATTGGCAATTGACTCTAACAACATTACGTTAACTTACTCCTTACAAATTTGAATGACATTTTTTCTTCAATATATCTTCTTCATGACTTAACCTTTTATCTTCCAACCGATCTACTTTTGAACGCTTGGTCTTCTCTGAGTGTTGGTCATCTCAAAACAATAAGTTAGAGGTGTTTTTGTACTGCTTGATTTGATTATCCTTATATTTATTCTTGGTGATATATTGATATTATAGTGCTTCTAAGCTAAGGATTGTGTGTTTTTATTAACACTACATCTTGTTCAGTGTTGCTTCTCTTTATTGATGTTGCATGGTGTTACTTTACTTGGTTGATGCTACACACTATTGCTTCTCTTTGTTGATACTGCACGATGTTGCTTCTTTTAGAACAATGTAATTTGGTTGACACTGATCAACGTTGCTTATGATTCACAAACTATGCAATGTTATTTGATGTTGCTTAGGGCATTGTTCAAAATATAATTAGGGTACTGCTCCAAAATACATTATCATAGAACATTAACTAGGTGTTGCTCAAAACACATTCAGAGGATATTGTTGCCTTTTGAATTTTAACCTCTGGTTTGCTATATGCTTACCCTTAGCTCTATCTCCTCCTTGAATGATTCTACTCTACCTTGAGTTGAATGACACTATCCTTCTTGGCATTGCCTTGATCCAAATGGCTCTGTCCTTCTTGCATCGCTTGGAGTTGAACCAAATGCTACTTTATTTTATTTGTTTTGTCTTCACATATGACTTTGAGCCTCTACCATAGAATTCTATGTTCTAATTATGAACCCTGCCTTTCATCTTCTTGTCTTACTCTTTCTTTCTATTGAGCCTTCTATTATTTGGAATATAGAAGTTGCTCCTTTTTTTTAGTCTTTATCTTCTTACTGCTAATGTCAAGGCTTGAATGACTTGAAACTTGTTGAATTTTTTCTTATGCCAAGGTCTATCCTCAAGACCTGAATCCTTCTATATCTTATGTCAAGGTCTATATTCAAGACCCAAATCCTTTGATATTTTGCCTCTCTAATTATTTTTTGCTTGATGAAAGCTTACTTTAATATTGATATACCTTTCTTTATATATTTTGTATATTGTTCTGCTTTCTCTTGCACTTAGAAGATGAAATTCTTCTCTATCTATTGTAGGAAGCTTCTCACACTTTTGATAATTAATCTAAGCTACAACTCTTTCTCAATAATGTCTTAGGTCACACCTAAGAATCCACAAATAATATCAAGGTGACTTGAATGTTCCTAATTATTTAATCTATATCAAGGGTTGGCTATTATCTTGAAATGATAAATATCTTAAAGTTGTTACACCTTCCAATATAGATGAATCCTTGTCTTCACTAGTTATAAACATGAAAAGACTCTATAGATGAGTCATGGGCTTCATTGGTTATTCTTCAACCATGAAAAGACTGTATAGCCAAGTCTTGGTCTTCACTAGTTGTTCTTCAACCATGAATTAATAATTCTCAAGATCAAATAATCGCATGCATGATAAACTCATTTAACCACAATAATATTGCACACTAAAAATGAATATTTATTGAAATAATTCATCTAAAAAATCAAGCATAAAGTAATGCTTCTTCGATTCTTAATTCATTACATAACACAGAGCTTTGTCTTCAATATATAGATTTATATGAGACTCTTCAATGAATTTGACTCTTAACCTTTACTCTACTCAAACTCATGGGAGATACAACATTTCATATTTCCCTCTAATATCACATAATACATAATGATAAAGTATCTCATGATTACTCATGACTCTCTATTTCTAAACTTGACACACCACACTCATTCATAATTATCACTTACATACAAGACACCTCATATAACTATTCACTTACACACATAAAATCCTTCACTCATAAATCAAACTTGATTACATAATACATAAACACACTTCACAACTTGATGCATATTATTGACTCAAATAATAAACACACACCCTAATCTAAATATTTACAAAGGTACTCAAGGTACCAAATAATGTAATACCTCCAACATCCCCTCATATTACATTATTTGGTATGAATACTTTTACATTTATGTTCTTTCTTCTTCTTGATCTAATGCATTTTTACTTGTTTTGATTCTGGTATTGATTATGTTTCTTTTGGATTGATTGTTGAAGAAGTTCATACCTTTTTTCTAACCATGTCTAAAACTAAAAAAAACTTTATTGAAGAAATCTATTTGGTGTTATCCTTGTTATCATTTCTTGTATCTTGTTCCATTTGTGCATGCTTATCCATCCATAATTCATATTATTTCCTTTGTACCAACAATATTTTTGAGAGTGATTGTTACCTCCACAAATTTCACAACAATGAAGATTCCAACATCTTTCTCTCTCGTGCCCATGCCTGCCACAATGTCCATATTTGTTATTTGATTATTTGAGGTCTTAATTATTTTAGTTTAAAATGTTCTCTCTATTACTATAATTGATTATACAATATCTTTTGTCACATATACTATCTGCACATTCTTTGTCTTCATGAACCATGTTCAAATCCCTTGTATCACATGCAATGTTTATTCTTGGAACAAGTTTGTGGGTCCCAAATCACAAGTATCACAACTTGCATCACACTTTTCTTTTTTTGTTTGATGAAGATCACTAGTGTCATAACAAACATCTATCATCATGGGTCTTAAATTCATGGTGTCACAACATGCATTAGTTGCCATAGGCTTTAAAACATGTGTCACAGATAACATCTTTCATCATAGTCTTGTTCTTCAAAATTATAATTATTTCTACTTATATTTTATTATTGTATTCCAAAGAGAGTAATGTTACATATATAATATTTTATGTGTCAGTAGGTAATATGATAAAGTGATCATCAACATCATCGATAGAACCATTGAAGTAATTTTTAAATGTCAAAAAATCTTCATTTTTAGCTTCTTCAAGAATTCTTTATGAGTAAAATGTCAATGATGGTGACATACAATTTTCATCTTGATCATTTAAGAATTTTTCAACCTCTTGAAACTATTATTTTTTTTAATAAATTGGAACTATGAATTTTTAACATGTTTCTCTTCTTCATTTGTTTTTGATAATTCATGTTTTTGTATATCCATACTGATTTTTGATGTTTAATTATTTGTTTAACTTTTTTTTTTGCTTTCTTCTTTTAATTGCCATGCTAACGATATCAACCTTCTAACTCTAAAAATATTTTTCAAATTTCTTCAATCTCCAACTTTTTCTTTAATTCTTCTTTGATTTATTTTTCCTCCAATTATTTTCCTTCAAATTAATTTCCTCTTCTTATCACTCCCACAAATATTTTCTTTCTTCATTTTTTGTTGAAGGTAAAGTACAATGGGTGAAATAACTAGGGACCATACTCCCCGAGGACACAACGAGGGCCTCCCTCCCCATGATTTGAACTTGAGTAGCTTGGATAACAGTCCAACAACATACCTCTAGGGTGTCCTTATAAGACTTCTTTAATTAATTTTCCCTTATAAATCCCTTAATATTTTCTGTAAATATTCTCCAATCAATAAATTCTTTCACTAGTTATTTATTTTCCTCTTAAAAATCCCCTTAATATCTTCTTATAAATCCCTTAATCAATTTTCAATTGCATTAATTCTTCAATTAATTAATTTCCATAGATCTTCCATTAATTAAAATCTTTTGATTAATTAAAAATACCTTTTTATGTCTCCCAAATATTTCTAAATAAAATTACTTTTCAATAAAATAAAATAGTGCCCGTTATTCCAACTAATATGAAGGAAAAAATATACTTCAGTTGTGTTTAATGTCAACATATATGTCGCTAATTCCTTAGGCATTATTTCTTGCTATCATTCTAGACTTAATATTCCTCTAGAACATTTTATATTCAACATTCCACAATGTTATTCACATAATGCAATCATCCAATATTTACCTCCAATTCTTCGTCTAATTTGATTAGGCTGAATTCCTTTCTTCTTTGTCTAGTTTGCTTAGGCCAAATAGACATTTCTTTTGTGACTAGTTTTCTTAGGTTGAATTCCTTCCAATACTACTTCTCAACTGAACACTTTAATACAATGTGCTCTTCAAATCCATACTACTATGATGCCTTCTCACAAGAAGCAATGTTTACCTTCTCTTACGTCATCTTCATTGTTTCTCACTTGCCATTAGCTTCTCTTCTCTACCTAGAGTGTTGTCCTTATTCAGATATTTCCTCCCAACGTAACTTGGATCATGAGTCCTTTTCTCCCATATTGAACCACCAATCCTTAGCTTCTCAAATCATCAACATAGTTTTCAATCTAGATGACCATTTCATCATCTCTTTACTCTTTTGTGAACGTAGTTTTACTCTTATTTAGGATGAGTAGCCCTTTGTCTCTATGATTTTCTTTTGAATGTAGTCTTGTCTCTGAATATGGACCACCTATCCTTTCTTTCTCTAATTTTTCTCTGAATATAGTATTTTCTCTCAATATGGACCATCGATCCTTTGTTTCTCATAGCCTTTATCCTTAGTCTGGACCACTAGTCCTTTCCTCCAGATCTCCTTTGCATTTTTTTCTTTCTCTACCCTGGATAAAGCTTAGTAAAGTGGCTTTGATACCATTGTTAGAAAATGGACCCAAAGAACTCACAAATTAATAATTCTCAGGATCAAATAATCTCATGCATGATAAAATCATTTAAATACAATAATATTGTACACAAAAAGAAATTTTTACTACAAAATCAAGTATAAAATAATGCTTCTTCGATTTTTAATTCATTACATAACATAGAGATTTATATTTAAAATATAGATTTACATGAGACTCTTCAATGAACCGTCATTTGGCAATATGTATACATGAGATTTTGAATATTTGGATCTGACTCACATGTCCCTTGGCTTCACATCTAGCCACATGTATACATGACTCTTGACTGTCTGCTTACTTGCACACTTTACTCTATGATACTTGCACACTCCTACATGCACACTTGCACACTTTAATATATAACACACACACACACATGTACACTTGCACACTTTCTCACTCTTCACACTTGCACACATAATTACATAGCACTTGTGCACATCCTGCATAAAGACACTTACATAAAGGGAAATATAAATCACACTCCTAAAATATAGACTCAAATCCTATTCTACTATTTACATTGTACCATAGGTATAATGGGGGTACATTAGCATGTCCCAAATATTATACTATTCTCCAACACCCCCTTGTATTACATTATTTGATTATTGAATACTTTAGTCTTCAATACTTATCTTCATATTATACCTTGTGTTCATCCACTGCCTCTATCTATTGTCTTTGCTAGTCAATCTTGAATTGTGCTCAATCCATCTTCTTGTTTCCTATCTTTTGGAGAAATCAAACAATCTATCATTAATCCTTTCTTGAGGTAAAAGTTGATTTTATATTTCTTCTGCTCTAGTTCTAGCACTACTCTAGATTTTGATGTTCACTTCTTCTTCTTCTCTATCTTAATCTCGATTTTGATATTGATCGTTTTCAGTTTTGGTCTGTATATTTGAAATGGACCATTCTACTTCACTTTTGATGACTCTTGGAATTGTTTTAAAAATAAGACTTTGAAGAAGTTTGTCCAATTTCATCAATAACATTTTTTTCAATGTTTCATTATACTTGTTTTCCTTATTCCAACAAAATGTTGAGGAATGATTATTTCTCCCACATAATTTACATGGATAAATATTCCAACATATTGCTTCTTCATGTCCAATTCTATTGCAATAATTACATTTCATTTGATCATAATATTTATTCTTCAATTTATTTTTCAATCCTTGTTTTATCAAATCTTTGTAATCACAATCATTAGTATTCTTGAGAAAACAACATAAACAATGATGCAATATTAAATACATTCTATATTTATTTTTCTTATAAATGAGTTGCATATTTTCTGATGATGTGTTGTTTTCAACTTGAACACTCATTTCATCCATAGTTTCAAAACAATTTCTTTGGAGCAGAATTCCTTATGGCTCCAAAGTTTAAATTAGACAAATTTCAAAATTATCAAATCTTCAATTTTTCAAATTTCTTTTAGAATAGAAATCCTTATCTCTCCAAACTTTAATAATCAATCAATTTCTCAATTTTTTTCAAAATAAATTTTTTGAAATCAAATCAATTTGCAAATATAAAAAAAAATCAATTCTCTAAAAATATTTTGAAGTTGAATTCCTTTTGACTCCCTAATCAATCAATAAATTTTTTTTCACTTTTCAAAAACTTCTAAAGTCAAATTATTTTTCACTCCAATTATCTTAATGCCAAATATATTTAACTTTAATTTTCAAAATCAATAAAGTCAATTTTTTTTGCACATGAATTGAGATATTAAATAAAGGTTATATTGTACCTTTAACCTTGGCAGTCTTGCTTTAACTTCACTACACGTGACACTTACATGCAACAATGGAGAATCATTATGTATCCTATTCAATTTTTTTCCTTCTTATTAAGGTGCTTAGTTCACGTTCTTGTTATGCACTTTTGTCCTTCCAAAAAAAATTGCCTTTACTAGAGTGCTCAATCTTTCTTACTAGGAGCTCAATATTTCTCTTAGATGTTGTTTACCAAACACTCAATCTCTCTTTGAAATGTTGCTTACCATGCGCTCAATATCTCCCTGAGATGTTGCTTACCATGTGCTCAATCTCTCTATGATATATTGCTTACCAAGTGCTTAGGTCTTGTTGGACCCTTCAATTCTTTCTTTTTATTGGATTGCTCTATCCTTTGCTCAATATCTCAGACAATTCAGGTAGCTCATAGAAATGGACATTGTCTCTATATGAGCTTTGCTTATAAGCACTTGGTGATTCCTAAAAATTTTTCTCTTTATTTGCAATCAAAGACTCCTCTTAATGCCTTCAACCCTACTTTAATCTCTGCTTCTATTTCAAAATATAATATATTAATACCTGCCAATGATATTTTTTCAATATTTTTTTATTTGCAAACTCACGGTTTGTAGTAATAAATTAATATGGGCCTTTGTTTTCTTTACATGGCTCTTTTAAGTTCAAATTTTAATTCACACAAAAGAATTCCTTCGATGCTAGCTTATGACTTGGAACTTATAACTCCAGATTCCTTTCAATACTCACACCCAAAAAATTTGGTGCTAGCTTTAGAGACTACTCAAAGTAACTTTGATACCATTGTTGGCTTTCTAGCCATATTATCTTAGTTTCCAATATTCAAGATCTTGAGTAGTCTCAAATATAAGAGCAATCAATATATTAAATGTCCAAAATAAATGAACATAACATTCATGAAAATAATAATATGAATAAAATGGTCAATATCATTCATGAAATAACATGAAGAAAAACTTACAATATAATTGCTCAAAATATTGTATACAAACTTCAATGTAAATTCATTTGTTTTCTTGATATATTTTATGGATCTTTATCTCTATAATATAATATTAGAAAGGTGGTTTTTCAATACTTGACTAGTACACTCCTCACACATCTAGGAGATCAACCTTTCACATTCCATGCATAAGATAAATCTCACATGTCCCTTGGCTTTGCATCTTGCCACTTGTATACATGACTCTTGACTCTTTGTTTACATGCACACTTTACTCTATTACACTTGCACACTCCTATATGCATACGTGCACACTTTACTAAATGGCATTTCTACATTTTCACTATGATGCTTGCACACTTTCTCACTCTTCACAATTGCACACATAGTTACATGACACTTATGCACATCTTGCACATACACATTTACATAAAGGGATATGTAAATCACACTTCTAAACTATAGACTTAAACCCTATTTTAATATTTATATTGTAACATAGGTGCCTTGGGGGTACATTATTATCCAACACACCTCACACAACTCTTTACTTACACATATGACACCTTTCACTCATAACCCACACTTGATTACATGACACATAAACTGTCATGACCCTCCCTAGCAGACTTTGTGACCCGAAAAACAATGTAATAATTTGACAATGCTTTAATACTTGATTTGTGCAATTAAGCAGCTATGTGATATTAGTTGATATGGAAGAACATGATACTACTGACAAGTTGCCAATGTGTAGGATCAGGTACACTCGTAGGTGGAAGAATTGAATCATCCACCAAAGGCAAGGGTACTTGATATTGGAAAAGTGATGACAAGGCAGCTCAGAGGTAACACGGATGGATACCTTCATATAGGCATGCATTATCATATAGGGATAATTGTAATAGCTAACCACCTTGAGCCTTAAGTTGATAGCTTGGTAGCTATCGTAAATACTTGGGCTGAGATAGGTGACTGAGTTGACGAAAAGACTCCCTTTTTGCTTGTGCATATGCTTGTTTGTCTTTTACTTCATCACTATCAACATCTTGGTTTTTCTTTGAAAATGGTGCATAAATTTGATTGCCTTCTAAACCCCCTATATAGCTATTAACAAAGTATCTTGCTAGCTATGCTAAGAAAAACATGTTTGTGATAAAGAAAAATCTACATTAAATAATAATTGAGCTTTATTTAATTAGATAATAAAATCTAAATTAAATAATAATTGAGCTTTATTTAATTAGATAATAAAATATAAATTAAATAATAATTAAACTTTATTTAATTGGATAATAAAATCTACATTAAATAATAATTGAGCTTTATTTAATTAGATAATGAAATCTATGTGAAATAATTAACGAAGCTTTATTTTAATAAATGGTAAAATCTACATTGAGTTATAGAAAGAGATTACCTAAAAAGAGAATTAAATCCTATTCAATTAATAACAAAGTTTGCATAGGTTTAATTCTAAGAAATGGTAGACTTTCATTACTAAGAAGTAAGATTTGATTCAAAATTCTTTTAATAAAGAATTTAACCTAAGCAAAATAAGGTCTTCTCTTATAATATTATCTTCTTTTGGTGAAAAGGGAGGCTACGTGGATTCGATCTCAGATTATGAGAATAGTCTCCACTAAGCCATTAAGAAAGATCTCACCATAGATATGGTGGTTGCGAACACTTGTAGCAAAATCTTCCTATCGTTGTCAAAAAGAGGAGAACCTCTTAATGGTGAACTTCAAAGTAAGTTAACAATAGTTTTAAAATCATAATATCTTACTTGGATGGGAATGAATTAAATGGAGGTTGGTAAGAACTCTGGCGAGATGGAGAGCACATCAAAAATACATGACATCAAGTCTCCATCCTTATAAGGAAGAAGAAAAGATAGGATAAAGGTTGTTGTTGGTTGGATTGTCTAGAAAATTGATGCAGAAACCAGAGAAGGGAAAAGACGCAAAATCTAGAGAAAGAGGTGGACACAGATTCTAGAGAAGGAGGTGGACGCCAATCCTAGAGAGGAAAATAATTGGGTGAAAGAGATCTCTTTAGCACGACAATTCGTAGTTGGCAAGGATAACCAGGTTGGTGTGAAAAGTACTTACTCCTTGTTGGTTTAATCTTTGAGATACTCCCTTGTATTGGGTTTTTCGTCAATATATCCTAAACTTAAATTTTCTTTTAGGTTTTATCCCCTTAGCTCAGTTGTCATTGCCTCATTTTGATTAAAACCCCTTCGTAAAAAATGAGTCATGGGCTCTAGACTTCTAGCAGTCCACTAACACCTTAGCTTAATCGTAGAGTGGATAGTGTTGGCATCAGCACATTGCTAATTGGATATCGTATTGATCTACCCAGTCAGGTAACGTTGTGCTACAACCCTCAATAGGGAATCCCTTGTTGTGTGCTCCCTAAGTCAACCCCATGATGGTAGGTTTGTGACTGCATTGGTGTAGCTTTGTTGGTTGAAGCCACCCACCCAGTTGGTCGGGCCATGTAGCTTTATCTTTGTTCTTGTGGGGATGTCACTTTGATGTTGTGAGACCATAGCAAACTCTCTTATATCCTTGGTTGTGTTAAATCCTATCTATAGAAAATTGTTGTAATGAAACCCGAGCATTAGGTAGAGAGAGCTCAGTAGGATGGGATGGTGGTTTTGGCCTTGAGATCCTAGTGCCCTTCTTTCTAAACTATCTTCCAAGATTTACCAGTTATGGCATTTTGTCTTGCGCAACAGTTTTACCTTAGACTCGTAGAAAGACGTAGTTCGTAGGTGCCTATGTTCTTTAAGTTCCTTCTATTGGTTGCTTAAGGTCTACGAAATATTATCTAGCTCTAAAGTTTGAAGAGCATGGTTGTTTCGTCAAATGATTGTGTAGTTTAGAAATAAATAATAAAGAAAAAATAAAATAATCTTGAAGTTATTTTTAACTTAACACCATGCAGTTTGAGTAATGGAAATAAAGAACCTTGGATTACTTTAATGACTAAATATTATGTTGTTATATTTAGTGAATTTATTTATTAAATTGAAGTAGTAGGACTTTAGTTTTTTTTGTAGATAAAAAAAATCGGTTGAAGGGTCTCGACCCTGTTACATTGGGCATAGTCAGTGCCAGTAGTACACAATTGACATATTCTAAAAATTATAGTCTGGGAGCCCATCACCCTACAAACTAGACAAGTCGTAAATAAAAACAAAACCAAACTGAAGCCATTACAAATAGAGGCAGTCCAACTGCCTGTTGTCACCTTCCCACTTCTACTGGGATTCCACTTGACCTTCCTCCTTAGCAGTATCTTTCTGATCAGGGACGATAAAGACCTTGAGCGTAGTAGGGATCTCCTAGATTTCACTAATGGTGTTGAAGAGGAAAGAGCCCACCTCCCATTTAGCCCTCTTGCATTCCAGGAGAGGACTTTCATTTGGAACCTTTGGAGGGTTTTTTGCCCCCTTTGCCTTGTTGTGCGGGGGTTTTGGATCTCTTAGTTTCTTCCTTTTTTGTTATCCCTAGGTCCTAGAACAAATATTTTTGGGTGCCATTGGCTACATCTTCGTCTGCATCTCTGTTTCTCAGAACTACCCCCGAGGGCCTTCCCTTCTTTTTGTCGCCTAACACATCAACTTGGGTATTTCTAAAACTTCGGGTTTGTTTTGAGCTCCATGGTTTTGACTCTTGGGAAGAATCATCACTGTCAGCCTCGGCTTTGAGGGATTTGGATAGGGAGTGGGGCATCCCAGTCTTGCTGGGTGGGGGAGACGATGGTGGGGGAATGGGGGGTTGGGGGTCTGGGGGAGGATTCGGGGAATCACGACCATTGTAGGGAGTGGGGGAAGGGCATCGGGGTGGGGATAGGAGGGGGGTTTTTTGGGGTATGGCATCAATAGCACCCAGTTGAAAAATGGGGTTTGTATCAGGGGTTTCTTCATAAGGGATTTCCTCAAATTAAAATTTATCATTGTGACCAGAATTGCTAAGTAAATCAAATTTGTTGGAGATGGTGAAAAAATTACTTGCCTTTTGCTTGTCATCGCTTGGAGGGGTTAAATCCTATTGCTTGCATTTATGGTTAAGTTCTATCATGTTCCAACCTTCATTTTTTTATTTTCTTCCTGGATTGGGCGAGCCATAGTCTACGACTCTATCTACGTGTTTTTGTAGTTTAGGCACTAGGACGAAAGGTGCCCTTACAGTTGGCATTCAGAGAAAAAAGTGGGTCTATTTTTATACTCCAACGACTAGCTTCACCTGTAGGTTTCATAAATTAGGTTAGTTGACATTAACGCATATGCGTGCTTGCATCAGGTGAGTCTGTGCATGGGTTGCTAGATCAATGGCTACTAATTTCCCTATTACTCGGGCTATCGCTTGGAGTGCATCTTCGTAGAAGAAGTGTGGTGGCAATTTCGGGAGCTACACCCAAATGGGAGCATAATTTATGCTTTGTGACTCTGGATCGAAGTCTTCTCCCCACTTCTGGAGGAAGAGATTTCTCCTCCCAAAACACCAAGGACCTCCTGATAAAATATGGTAAATGTATTCCTATGTGTTGAGGTGGACCATGAAGAACCCTCTGGACATGACTAACAACTCTAAGCACCCTCTGGTTTTCCACTTGATCATCGTCCAACATCGAAGTGAGTCCATGTTCGATCTCCCTCCAACAAATTTTCCTACTAGGGAAAATGAGTCTCGATTAGCGTATTCCATCATAACTAGCTCTGGACAGAGGACATTACATCCTTGGGTTATGAAGGCATTCATTATCAAAGACCTAGGTTTAGGTTTTCCTTGAAGCACTTTTGTAAAAGAATATTGGTTGGTCTTTTTATCATCTGTTTCATTTTTATCTGGTGGTTCTTTGTCTCTACGACCTCCTTTTTCGTCTCCTCCTACTCCTGGATTTGTTTCATTTGCTAGTTCATCCTCTACCTGGTGGGGGTTGGATTCATATTGTGATCATGAGCCGGTCCTAAAGTTTTTATTCCCGTATCTCTGCTTACCATTCGTCGACATGTCATCCTTGAGTGTTCGCTTTTACTCTCGTCCCTCTGCTTCGCACTCGTCGATGACTCGTAGAACTTTAGTTTAATAAATTAATGAAATGATTATTTTTAGATTAAGGGTATGGGACCTTGATTTGTAAAATAATGAAAATAGTGGATTTATTTATTAAATTTAGTAGTAGGACTTTAGTTTAATAAATGAATGAAATGATTATTTTGTAAAGGGTATGGGACCTTGATTTGTAAAATAATGAAAATAGTGGATTTTTTTATTAATTGAAGTAGTAGTACTTTAGTTTAATAAATGAATGAAATGATTATTTTGTAGATTAAGGGTATGGGACCTTGATTTGTAAAATAATGAAAATAATGGATTTATTTATTAAATTGAAGTAGTAGGACTTTAGTTTAATAAATGAATGAAATGATTATTTTGTAGATTAAGGGTATGGGACCTTGATTTGTAAAATAATGAAAATAGTGGATTTATTTATTAAATTGAAGTAGTAAGACTTTAGTTTAATAAATGAATGAAATGATTATTTTGTAGATTAAGGGTATGACACCTTGATTTGTAAAATAATGAAAATAGTGGATTTATTTATTAAATTGAAGTAGTAGGACTTTAGTTTAATAAATGAATGAAATGATTATTTTGTGGATTAAAGGTATGGGACCTTGATTTGTAAAATAATGAAATAGTGGATTTATATATTAAATTGAAGTAGTAGGACTTTAGTTTAACAAATAAATGAGATGATTATTTTGTAGATTAAGGGTATGAGACCTTGATTTATTGGAAAGGAAATATTTGGTTAAAAGAGAAAAATAACCATGTTCTAAGTTGTACATTTCGAATGACTCTCTAAAGGAACTTGAGAGGTGAAAATAAAAGTAAGGATTCTTTTATGATGTCAACTTTGCATTTGAATATTAAATACTTGATTAGATTTGTATAGTTGCAATTTGATAAAGTAAATGTTAGATGTATTTAGAGGCATGCCTATCTAGAACCATGAGTGCCCTGATCCCCTACTATCCTCAAATGATCGATGGAAAGAGCGGGAGGACCAAAGTGGCAGATGGACTAATGCACCAGTTTGCTCTCTACTTACAACTTATTTACTTATGCTCAAATAGACTAGATTTGTGGGGAGATTTCCCTGATGAAATTGATGTAATATACTATTCTGTAAAAGTATGGAGGATTTACCATACTTGCTTAGATGTAATAATTGTTTAAATGTTGGAATATGTGCCTTTAAATTACTATTTTATTTATTTATGTTTGTATTTAAATACTTTCTAGTTCATGATTATCTTCCTAGATATTGCTCTTTTTAGCATTTTATTTTATGTTTTAAAAGTTATGCTTTGTTAGATTTAGTATCTAGATATATCTTTGTTTCCTTGTTTAATAATATTGAAAATAATAATTGCTAGGATGAACTTAGAGGGTAACCTAAGGGATTGAGACCCCCTTAGGGTGAACGTAGTGGATCTAAGGGATTAAGACCCCTTAGGGAGAATGGAAACTAGGTTTGAAGAAAGACTACATCTAAGTTAAGATAGCTTGTCGAAAGATAAGATTGATAGCTTAACTCACAATACACATAGCATACCTACACCGACTAGATGGTGTAGAGTAAGGACATGCGTGTATACCTTCGATATATTAGTTGAACTCTCCAACTACCCAATACCTCATCATTTTCCTAAATTGCATTTGACTTGCATTTACATTTCATTTCATAAGTTACTTTATGACTTGTCTGTACGTGACTTAACATATCGGAGGCAATGCAACTTGACCCTATAACCAATTTTTCAAAAAGGAAAGGTAGTTGTTGATTCCTCTATGTATCAAAAAAATATTATTACATTACTACTTTATAAATTTATTAAATATATGTAAATGAGTTTAAAACTAAAGGTAGAAGCACTAAATTATGTACTAGAAGTTCTTATCGCGCAATAATGTAGAAAAAAAATTTAACATACTGAAACTCAATTCCATTTCTACTTAATAAATATACAAATCTACAACAATTAATAATAACAATACACAGACAACATACAATAACAATAGCAATGGTAGATGATCAATGAATGAGTAGATTTGTATTATTAGTAATGTACTTTTCTTTCGGTGCCAACAATCATTTACAACCAACAACAACCATCAATACACACATACATGATGACCACCTCCACCACCATCGATATACATCCCAAATGAATGACGGAAGGGTCTTATTTATACAACAAAAAATTAGTTGCAATCTCCAACTACCTGACACCTCATCATTTTCCTAAATTACATTTCACTTGTATTTACATTTCATTTCACAAGTCACTTTATGACTTTTTCATACATGACTTAACACTGCACATTATCGTATGATTACATTACTACTTTATAACTTTATTAAATTAATGTACACACATTTCATCAAACACTTTGTGTACAAGCTGTAAATTAACAAAAAAAATACCAAAGCTTACTCATTAAACATAGACATCAATTTACCTGCCTACAATCATATCACTACATCATTTTTAAAAATTAAATGCATGTAGAAATTTAGGTCTATTTGCTTACATTTTATCTTATACACTTGCTCAATATTATAAAGCATCCTTAATTCATCATTTAAAGTGAAAAGCACTTAGTCAATAGGCATATTTATTGCATTACCTTTGATTGCATTTATAGCTACAAAAGTGCTAGATTAAGGTTAGGCAATCATAGGAATCTCTTAAGAAAAACATAGGTGTTTTCAAACCTAAATCCATCAACCCTTAGACTAGGTTCACAACTACTCCTATCCTTGAAATGAGATGTTGTGGATTTGATACCTTATGGGAATAAGGATGTCAATTCACCCGTTCCTATAGGCCAAGTTGGGGGTACTCCATGATTTCCCCATATTGCAAACACAAAATAAAAAATACAAATGGCGACTTGGCAATGCCATGCATTTTTTATTTTTAATTTGCTTAAAATAATTGAATTATTTAAAAGTTGAAAGTTTGGGATGTGGCACCAACATTACTATATTTCAAAAAATAACTATCTACTTTCCTACACAGAATGAATACCTATGTAATCAAAGGAGAAGACGAGGTGGATGATTGATGGTGTTTTTTTTTTATTTGGTTATTGTAAGAAATCGCTATGATCGACGTACAGGGTTGAGCAGTCTCCTCCCAACCATGACCTCTCCTAAAGTTGAGAGTTATACTTATCAATAGGGAATTTAACACAAAGCCACCACACACCCACCCCCTCACACTGATGATGTTAATTCTTGATATGATCACCTTAAATAAATAAAATTTAAAAATAATTGACTAAAACTAATTTAACGTAAAAGTAACATAATAATCAAGTAATCAATAAAACAATAAACCCCTCTTGCATGCACAAAGGCATTAGTGAAATTATTAAATAAATGTTATAATATATAACTAAATCAAAGTTGGAAGTCTTGTAAACAATGGCAAGGCATTAAATAAAGGCTATTTTTTTTAAAAAGTGCCTCATGCCACTAAAATTCCTACATGTGAATGTTAGCCAACAAATCACACTCAAGGACCATCAACATAAACATAATAACTCTATAGACCTTATAAATTTAAACAAGCGATAGAAAATGGTGCAAAAATATTAAGAAAATGTGTGCAAGTATTGAAATGTTAAAAATAACTTTCACATTACCCATATAGGTCTTGTCTCCATGCCACCTATATATGCCTTATTCCCATGTCACCTATGTAGGTCTTGTATCCATGTCAAAACTACATAAATTGAAGCCAAACAAAACACTTATAGTTATTTTATCAAGGAAGGAAAAAAACATTAGCTAAATCTCAACACTACAATGAAAATATCATTACCAACTTTACCTTTTTTCTACACAAGATTTTATTGTTAGAAAGAAGGTGCTCACATAATGCACCAATTGTTTTCCACACACGGATATTATTTTTAGAAAGAAGGTGCTCACATAATGCACCAATTCTTTTTCCACACACTAGATGCCCATATAAGCATAATTTGGCATGGATAGTTGCTTTCTCTACAATATACTATGAAGACTTGCTTTCAAGTGGTCCAAAATCCTTTTAGTAAGGAATTTTTTTTTCTTTTTTTATTGAATAAATACTTCATATTAAGAATGGATAAAAAATACATCAATAGAAAATAGAGAGTCATTACATCAGTTTGTAAAATAAAAGCAAGCAATCAGATCTAGCACTTTTATCTATGCTAAGGCAGTCTTTCAAAATTGCATCCCTAAAAACCTTAATTTGACCAAAAACAAAACTAGCTATTCTACTAATAGTAGAATCAACAGGGACCTCCTCATTTCTGAAAACCAAGTTGCATCTATCCTTCCAAATGCTAAAAAGAATAGAGATCATGATAACATGCCAAAACACCCTCGTATGAGATGAACAATCAAGTGAGTTACTAGAAACAATCTTCTTCCACTCAATATGACCCTGAGAAACATTGCCATAAAGCCAGGTCGTTGCTCTCCAAGCCTTCCTTGTTATTGGCCATTCCCAAAAAATGTGCTTAATAGTTTCACTCTCACCACAACTAGCGCAAGCATCAGAAATACACATCCATTTGACTATCCGAGTTTTGCTTTGCAGATCTTGCATCATCACCAACCAAGCAAAAACCTTTAGTTGCATTGAGACCCTAAATTTCCAAACTCCAAACAATCGTTTCTTCCATTTCTTGCATGTACAATTCAGACCCCATCTACCATTCAATATGTCCCCAAGAGGGATACTAGGAAGCATCAACTGAGAATCAGAAATCTACATGGCGACTTGCGAGATGTGGCCAGTCTCATGCACTTAAGACACCAGCTGCATTGGTGAGCATTCTTGAAGTGTGAAATTAGTATGCCTAAACTAACCTTATGATGGGTTTGCAAGCAAAGTGATGATGTTTAAAATAAAAATTTTAGTGTACTTAAATTGATAGAATGTGGTTGTGACAGTTAAATTTTAGAAGCCTTAAAGCACCAAATTGGCTTCTCATAATTCCACCTCCAGACTTTCTAAATCGGACCCGAAAGGCCACCTGAAAGCTTATATAGCTGCTCATACAGAAGAAGACCTTGAATTTTTTGAACAACAAATTTATCATAAGGTTTTAATTTGAACTTAACAAGCAACTGTTACCAAGGAATCCACTGCCCAATGTTCCCATCCCATAGATCAGCCCATTTAAAGAGACCTTTCTTACTAAGCCTCTTACATTGCATATTAGGCATATCCACAACATACATATCATTTTTATGCCAAAGACAAATAGCTTTGGAAGAAAGAGTCCAACCTCTCATATCATCCAAAAAATCCCATTTAACCATTCCAACAACCTCTTTCCAGACCTCCCAAATCCTTTTAATCAAGATGTCTCCTCTAATTTTGAATCTACTAGGATGCCCAACAATATCCTCAAAGCAAAAAGCCCCACGAATCCCATCAAGATTGATACAAGTCTAAATTTGGTATCTCAACAATTGTTGCCAACCAAAATTACCCTCCAGGCATCTGGTAATCCACTTAGAAGCAAGAACTTTTCCTTGATCCCGAATGTCCAAAAGCCCCAAACCACCCTCCTTATTAGGAACAGTGCAATACTTCCAGTCAATAAGGGGAACACGCCTAGAACCATCCATATTAGCCCACAATAAACTCCTAATGCAAGTCTCCAACCTCCTATATTGAGTCAAGTTGAGGAACCAACAAGAGGAGTAATACATGTGACAAGTCTGTAGAATCTTACTAACATTAGTGATCTTCCTAGCAAAAGAAATCATCTTATTTTTCCAAGCCTGAAGCTTCTTTTCAAACCTATCCATGCACCAATCCCACATAGATTTTCTCCTACCAAAGGGAATACCCAAATACCTAATAATTTCTCCATCATCAACTTTCCTCCAGTCAATGATATTCTTAGCTCCTATCAACCAGTAATATGATTTAGCCTCACTCACCACTGCCCCAAAAGCAAGATAAAATTGTTGAAGACAATCTTGCATACCCAAAATAGAATCTCTATCCAGCTGCACAGTAAGGAAAGAATCATCAAAATGACAATTTTTAGTAAGGAATTCTTAGTTACCACAAACTTGTATAAGGTATTGATAATGCCTTAAAGTATAATGTGGACACCTGTATTCATGTGGTCCAAAATCCCTTTAGTAAGGAATTCTTAGTTGCCACAAACTTGTATAAGGTATTGATAATGCCTTAAAGTATAATGTGGACACATGCATTCATGTGGTCCAAAATCACTTTACTAAGAAATTCCTAGTTACCACTAACCTATGCAGAGTACTGACAGCACTCTGTAATATAGTATGCATGTCTATTTTCAAGTGGTCTAAAATCCCTTTACTAAGGAATTCCTTGTTACTACCAACATGTGTAGATATTGATAATGTGTTATGATATATTATGGACACCTACTTTTAGGTGCTCTAAAATCCGTTTACTAAGAAATTCTTGGTCATCACCAATATTTGAAGAGTATCGATAACATCCTATAATATTGTGTGAACATCTACTTTTAAATGATCCAAGATAACTTCACTAAGAATTTTCCAATTACCACCACCCTATGCAAAGTATTGATAATGCCCTACAAAATAATACGGACACATGCTTTCAGGTGGTCCAAAACCCCTCTACTAAAGAATTCTTGATTACCACCAACTTGTTCAAATTATGTATATCACCTTATAATATGGTATAGATACCTACTTTCAGGTGGCCCAAAATCCCCTTACTACAAAATTCCTAGTTATTACCAACCTATATAGAGATAATGGTCTAGAATGCTCACCAACTTTCCATCCATGTTATTTATCCTTATGACTTTAATTCTTGTGCTAATATATTTACTTTTCACTTTGAAATTCAAATTATTCTTATGCATTCATTCCTTCATTTTACTATACCTTTCATTTTGCAATGATGCTAAATGTAAACACGTAGGCATTTATATTAACAAATGTATGAACAATTAAAACAGCTCATAGAATTTGATATTCATAAGACTAAATAATTGCAATCCAATAAACTTCATAATCAAATTGATTTAAAGTTGTTATAATTATCTATATAAAAATAAAATAAAATTAAAAAAATAAAAATAAAATTACATTGAGCAAGAGAGAAAAACGTTTTTCTTATTTATACATACGGGAATTGGTTACATCCACAGTCCTTTTCTACTACCATGTAGGGTTCAAATCTTGGGTATGCCCCTTATAACCCCTATTTCACCTCATTGTTGTTGACTTGCCATGAGGGGGACCACTTGTAGCTCGAGGTTAGTACTATCGTTGTTGGGTTAGCGTGCACTCAACGAATTCAGGTCAGACTACTACATTTTCAAATAGGTATGCCCCTAGGGTTTGAACCTAGGTCTATTCTTGGTAAGCTCTAGAACTTACCAATCCACCTAGCCCTTGAGGACTAAAAATTAACGAGTTTACATAGGTTTTTATGAGGGGTCTTGGTCCCCTCATATTGAGTGGGGTTTGAACCTTGAACCTCTCAAAGAGAGGCCAAAGCCCTTACCATTACAATAAGCTTACAACTTTATTTTTTCAATGAGCTTATATAGGTTTTTATGAGAGGTTCAAGTTCCCTCATATTGAGTGGGGTTCGAACCTTAAACCTCTCAAAGAGTGGCCAAAGCCCTTACCACTGAAGTAAGCTTGCAACTCAAACAAATATGTTCCAACTTTTTTTTTGAAACATATAATAATAACTTAAGCATACAACATACATGGAGTACATCAAAGACCACTTTCCCGTGAATCGAACTTGGGTCTTTACTTTAAAACTATTATATATTTCTAATCAATACTTTTTATACACATTCATTATGAGGCTTGAACTCAAGTCTCATCGAAAATACAAGTGTAATCCTTGCTAATAAACATCTTATAAAAATGCTTCAATTTAATAGTTACTCCCAACCACTAATTTATAAAATGATTTCTAAACGTTAAGGAGTCATTTAAATTGATTTTACAAAGGAAAAAAAAAATGGATAGCACATTGTTCATTCCAAGAAAGATAATGTCAATCTAAATCTCACTAGCAAGTTATATACTACAACCTATATTGAAAATGAGAAGGGCAATTTATAAAAGAAAAAAATAGCATTCCAAGAATTCATATTATTGTCTATTACAAAGTTAATAGCGGTATATTATGTAACTGAGAGCAACCACTTATTTCATATTTAAAAGGTGAAGGCTATCACAAAAATGATCAATCTTTAAAAAGAAGATGAGGGAAGCTACTCAGACTGAGAAACACAAAGATAATCAAAATAAGGATGATTAAATATGTCACAAACATAATCACAATAAGGATGATAAAATATGTCGACCAATCTTACACATTATTAAAATTAGATATGGGCAGAATGTGTTTTTTTTAAATTAAATTTTAAAAATTAATTTGTTGAGTTGAAGTGGTTGATATAAGTCGTCTTCCACCTGATAGTCTGAAGTTTAAATCTTAACAAAACATAAGGACCCTATATGCATGAGTGGTTGGTGCTTAATATATATGAGTTGCCTAGTCTTACCATCCAAAGGGCAGGGCAATCCATTATGACAATTATAATTTATTTTATTTTATTTTTATTTTTAAGTTGTTTTGAATATTTTATGGTTTAATGTTTTAATGTGTTTACTATTTTTTATTCATGTTTTTTTATTCTTGTATGTTAATTTTTTTTTGGTTTTACGACCTTCATAATCTTTAGTCCATTAGGTAAAGAATTAAGTCAACGAAACCTTTTTTGGTTTTACAACCTTCATAATCTTTAGTCCATTAGGTAAAGAATTAAGTCAACGAAACCCCAACCCTGCAGGGAATAAAACCGGGATAATCTATGGACAAGCCTGACCCTCTAGGGAATAGAACAAGGGTAATCCATGGACAAACAAGGGCAATTCATGAACAAGCACTCAACCGCTACCAACCTTCCTATCCCTTTCTCTCTTTTTGGGCTAATCTTTTTGCTTTTAATTATAGGATTCAAATTATTCTTATGCATTTATTCTTTTATTTATTATACCTTTCATTTTACAATAATGTTAATTATAAACACTTAAGTAATTTATATTAAAAAAATTGTGCATAATTAAAAATATATAGATTTTGATATTCATAAGATTAAATATTTTTTCAATGAGTTTCATGAAGGTTCTCGGTCTTCTCATATTGAGCAAGGTTTGAACCTTGGACCTCTAAAAAAAGGTCAAAGCCCTTACCACTGTAGTAAGCTCGCAACTTCATAAGACTAATACTTACAATCAAATGAATTTTATAATTAAATTAATTAAAAATTCATAATCATTATTTAGATAAAAATAAATTGTTGGGAGGCACCTGGGAGGAGAGGCGTGGGGAAGAGAGAAGAGAATGGGAAGGAGTCTGGAGAGCGAGCGTGCACTGGATTAGCTAGAAAATAATTATTTTGAGCTGACAAAATTTATAGGTAGACTAGTTTTGAATGTATTTTAGTTCTTTGGGTGATGTTGAGTAGCTTCTGGTACATGTTATGTGTATATGTTTTAGTGGAAATAAAATATCACTTTACTTAAAAATACACGGACTTGTATTCTTTGATATGCAAAGATTCTCCATCGAAGGCAGCGAAGACGAGCACAACAGTGCTAAGGCAACGAAGTAAAAATATTTTAACAATGCTACAACAATGCTAGGGTAGCGAAGGCGAGTGCAGCAGTGCTAGGACAGTGAAGTAAAAATAATTTTACAGTGCCACAGCAGTGCTAGGGTTGCGAAGGCGAGTATAGCAGTGCTAGGGCAATGAAGTAAAAATATTTTAACAATACCACAACAATACTAGGGCAGCAAAGGCAAGTGCAGTAATGCTAGGGCAGTGAAGTAAAAAAAATAACAATATCGCAAAAAAACTAGGGCAGCGAAGTAAAAATATTTTAACAATGCCACTGTAGTACTAGGGAAACAAAGGCGAGTACAGTTGTGTTAGAGAAGTGAAGTAAAAATATTTTAATAGTGTCGTAGCAGTGCTAGGGCAGCGAAATAAAATTAGTTTGTATTTGGTATTTTTTAAATGGTAGTATAATTTGGAAAATTGGTTTCTTGTTTTTTATGGAGAATGGATAGGAACGTTTGGACATCTCAGAGGACCTCTTTTAGGGGCAACACATATTTTCAACTCCAAGGGCCAAGGGTCCCATTTTTGGAAAATATTTAGAAGTTGAGAACTGAGGGTCCTTGGGTTTTTTGAGTGACCAGAATAATACTGCAGGTTATCAGACTTTAGTGGACAAAGGAGAGTCTATATCAAAAGATTCAGATCAAGTCAGTTGTCCTATTGATTGCTCACTCTCAGGTGTCTCAGAACACTCTACTCAAGTGATGGGTCTAATGAATGAGCAAGCATTTCATTACGAGGAAGAAAAACTTGAGCAGGCTCCAAACAATCCAAACTCACTTTGTCTGATAGAGTTTTTGTTTGGTTTTGGTTTTATTGGTAAAAGTCTTGATTTAGAGGTCCTAAGTAGAGTGGGTCCAAACTTACAATCAACACAGTCTACATCTCTGGTTACTAAAGTTTGTAAGGCACATAAAGTGGTTAAAAAGAGAAGGTCGAAGATCAAAATGGTACTTGGGGAAGACTTGAGGATGGAACAAGTTTTGGAGTTTTTGGAGAAGGCCCTTATTGGAAAGTTTCATGGACATCAAATAGTTGATAATACACTAAATGAGTGGTTGCAAAAGGTATGGGTCCTAATCTTAGGATATGGGCCAATTTTTCACTTACTTGCTAGAGGATGGATAGGTTTCCTTTTTCGATCTGAGGAAGATGCACTAGAAAATTATGGGAGGTCATTGGTATTAGGGGTCTTCTTTTTTGGCTTTGAAGTCTTAGACGGCTTGCTTTGATCCTAGGACTGAAGTTACTAGGAGAATCCCAATATAGGTAAAACTTCCAGGTCTGCCAATGGATTTATGGTCATAAAGAGCTTTGAAAGCGATTGGATATTCATTAGGTAAAACCTTGGATATAGATATTTATTTCAAATCTAGTGTTTTTTGGTCTATAGCTTGGGTTTTGGTTGAGATGGATATCAGTGAAGGCTTACTGGACTATATGGAGATAGTTGTGGGGAATACAGTTCATACTCAAATCTTGGATTATTTGAAGATTCCTTTTAGATGTGTTCATTGTCATGTTTATGGATATATTGCTAAGGAATGTTCTCAAGCTTTCACACAAAAAGTATGGAGGAGAAAACAAATGACTAGTGGGGATTTCAAGTCAACTAACAAAAATCAAGAGACCTATTTTTCAGAGTTCAATAGTGCTCCCTGATTTGGTACAAACAAGCAAAAAGAATGTTGTTGAACCTAGAACCAAAACTCTGGAGGAGGAAGAAATTTTGGGCCTAGCTTTATCTCCATTTCACTATTCACAAGTTGTTAGAGAAGGAGACATAGTCATAAAGAAAACTATGAAAATATTGGAACTCGATACTATTAAGTTTGTTGGAGACATCTAAGCCTTATGACAATTATTGTCCAATACATGAGAATAATATGGACTTAGGTAATAAAGAACTTTGTACACTTCCTTATGAATGTTCGAAGAGAAGTCCTAGGGATAAGGAATTTTCTAAGATTTTGGACAATGGACCGACAACCTCAAACACATTGAATAGGAATTGTGATCCAAATATTTATACTATTGGGGGAAGTCTTTGTGACCTATCAAGTGAATCTTCTAGGGAGGTATCTATTTCAGGGGATGGTTTGGAGATATGTAATATCCTCTTTCTAGGCAGTCAATGTGTTTTGGTGGATTAACCTACTACTGGGTTCCCGTAGGCTAGTGGAGATGATTGGGAACCCTATTGGGGTTTGATGTGCTTTGTCAACTTTCCTCTACCGTTTTTTGGAGGCGTTTCGGAGTTGTGGGTCATCACTTTCTATTTTTAGCTACTTACTATTTTTAGTAAGTATGGTTTCAAGCATGGTCATGATCGGGGTTAGTAGTGTGTGATGTTCAGGGTGTTTGAGACCATGTTATTCTTAAATGGTTCATTTAGTTGGTTTGGAGCTTATTATTTAATATTTAGCGTTATTCCTTAAGTTAAATTAAATATTTAAATTATAACGTTTTATTAAATAATAAAGTACATCTTATTTCCTAAGTCAAGTGAAATGTTTTATTTAAATTATAAAAGTGACTTAGGAGTTTATTTTAATGGGGGTCGACTTTAAAAGAAATATTAAAAAGTCACCCTAACCCTAAAAGGGGTGTGGGACTTTGGGAGTTATAAGGAGAGTTTGGAGCTCATTTTGATATCATCTTGGATATTTGACATTGTGATTTTTTTGGAGTTAAGGGTTGATCCCTTTCTCATATTTTTGTGGACAAGGGCTGATCCCAACACCTGCAGAAGAGCCAACCTAGGAGGCAAGGGCTGATCCCTTTCTCTTGGTTGAGAGTGGGTGAATCCATCTAGGGTTCACACTTGAGCATACTAGTATTTTTCTTGTATTCAGATTGAGGATTTGATTCAAATCTAGGGTTTTGAGACCCTATTGTAGAGCACCCAATTTTGGAGGAGTAATTTTAGATTTCAGATTTCATATTCCTACCTATAATCCAGTCGCCTATTTATTTGGAGGGTTTGGAGACTACTTTGGCGCATTCAGCTTTCTCAATTCAACTTCCAAGTGGGACGTCCAGCCTTGTAGAGTTAGAGGGCAGAGTTTGAGCATTTTCTGCAATAAAGTGGCTTTTGGAGTTGGATCTAATATTTTTGGAGTCCAATTTGCATTTATTTTGAGTAATTCTTTTAGATCTGAAATTCCAGCCTTGGAGAGGCAAACAATAGATTTTGTGCATTCAGATTTAGTTATTTCAGTCCCTAAGAGGGTCGCCCACCTTCTAGGGCATCATTCATGCTCATTTGATATTTGTACTTGCTACTCTTGATGAATAAAGTTGCTTGGCACTTAGATCTGATTTTTCAGTGACAGAATTGCATGTATTTTCAATAATTTATTTCAGATTTGAGATCTAGGGCATACAATTGAGTAGATCTAATTTTTACTTTCATAAATTTTGTTTTTTTTTTTTAATTTGGGTTATTACAAGATAGGTTCCTCTTCCAGATATTTGTTACGTTTTAGGAAAATGGAATCGGAACTAAGAACTTATGCAGTTGTTGGAAGGTTAGGGTTAGGTATTAGATCATATAAAGGAATCTTTCACTACTTCAATAGGTAGAAAATCATTTTTATTTCATACATAAGAGAAGGCTTTGAGGGAAATTTAGCAGGTAAACAAAAATCTATCAAAGGGGTCCTTAGATCGAGATAAAACCCCTCTAAGATGTTTAAATGATCTTGTTATCTCTTAATATCTCAGGTCTTGGCAGTCCCTCTAAAAGACTTACCTTAGCCAGGTTGGTGGAAATTCATAATTCGGATGTTATTTTTCTACAAGAAACCAAGGGGGCAAGTACAAAATTCATTGAAGGGTTAAGTAAATTGCTTAGGGACTAGGAGTTCTTGGCTCTAGATGCTATCAAAAATTTAAGGGGTGTTTTTACTAGTTGGAAGAACTCAATATCCTTAATTAATTCTTCCTTTATGGTTTCAGGTTTGTGGACATAATTATTTTTTAAAGACTTGGGTTTGAGGTTTGAGGTTATTAATTGTTATGGTCCCTATGAAGATAGGTAGGTCTTCTGGGATGATTTTTTCTCCCAAAGGTGTGTTAGGGATGAAAGAGT
The DNA here is from genome assembly GCA_028583015.1 of Wollemia nobilis. NCBI lineage: Eukaryota > Viridiplantae > Streptophyta > Pinopsida > Araucariales > Araucariaceae > Wollemia > Wollemia nobilis. Next base: position 2,192,711 of record JAQPPZ010000755.1, on the reverse strand, counting down.
TATCATTGGTGGGGACTTAAATTTTACTATGAATAGAAGTGAGGTCTAGGGAGAATCTACAAGACTTGATAGACTTGCATATTACTTCAAGCATAATATTGAAGAAGTTGGTTTAATTGATTTGGAACCAATAAAATTAATGCCTACATGGAGAAATAATAGAGTTGGGGAAGCTGGGATCTCAAAGAGGTTGGATAGATTTTTTATCTCAGAGACATTATACAATGAAATAGATAAAAAATGATCATGGGTTGAGACTAGAGGTGGCTCAGATCATTCTCCCATTTTTCTTCAATTAGAAATTCAAGAGGTAAAACATGCCAGTCCTTTTAAGCTCAATCCAATTTGGTTGGAGGAAGAAGATTTTCAACAACTGATTAAAAAATAATGGATTGGTTATGACCAAAGTTCCAGGTCATCAATGAGTTTTCAATTTGTTGTTGCTCTAAAAAAATTAAAAGGAGTTGTGTCATCTTGGATTGCAGTTAAAAAGGAGAGTATGGATAGAGATCTTAAGTTGGTGGAGAAGGAAATTTCAGAAATTCATAAAAATAATGAGGTTGGTTTGTTTAAAGAGGAGGAGAAAACAAGACTAGTTGAACTAGAAATTAAGAAGAACAAATTCTTGGAGTGGAGGGAAGCTGAATGGAGAATGAAAAGTAGAGTTGTATGGTTAAAAAAAGGGGATGAAAATACTAAGTTTTTTCATAATTTTGCTAATCACAGGAAGAAGGTTAACACTATCTGGGAGATGCAGAATGAAGAAGGGGTCCTCGTTAGGAGTTTTTCTGAGTTAGCAGATTTGGGAGTAAAACATTTTCAATCTATCTATAAAGAACCTGATAGAGTCAATATTGGGGAAATTTTAAAGTTAACTACTTTCTTCCCCAGTTTTGTGACAGAGGAGGACAATTAGTTACTTATGAAGGAGGTCACAAAGGAAGAACTAAAAGTTGTCCTGACTTCTTTCAAAAAGGATAAAAGTCCAAGGCCTGATGGATGGCCTGTGGAGTTTTTCCTAGTTTTCTATGATCTGGTTGAGGAGGATCTTCTCAGAGTAATGGAGGAAGTTAGGTTGAGTGGTCAGGTTTTGGGGGCTTTTAACTCCACTTTTTTAGCTTTGATTCCAAAAAAGGAGAAGCCTAAAATGTTTGATGAATTTAGACCTATTTCATTGTGTAATTGTATCTATAAAATCATTGCAAAGATTTTGGTTGTTAGATTGAAGAATATTTTCTCTAAAGTTATTTCCTAGGAGTAGTTTGGGTTTTTAGCAGGTAGACAGATTTTTGAAGCCATAGGAGTTGCACAAGAGGGCCTTCACTCTATTAAAACCAAAAATCTTCTTGCAATGGTCCTTAAACTAGATCTATCTAAAGCTTATGATAGAACTAGTTGGTTGTATCTCAGATTGATGCTCTTACATGTGGGTTTTAGCTATCTGATAGTAAAGTGGATTATGGGATGTATTTCTTCTGTATATTTTGTTGTTCTTATCAATGGATCAACTTCCAAATTCTTTAGACCCTTGAGAGGACTAAGACAGGGATGTCCTTTATCTCCTTTACTTTTTTTGCTGGTTGTTGAAGGATTGAGTAGAGCTATTTTGGATGCAAAGAGGGTAGGATCCTTGTCTAGGATCAAAGTGGGGGTCCTTTATTTATCTCATTTATTATTTGTTGATGATGTATTGTTGTTCACAAATGGAAGTTTAAGGGAAGCTAGAAAGTTGAAGGAAATATTGGACACTTACAGTATTGCTACCGACATGGAGATAAATTTTCAAAAATCCTCTATTTGCTTTAATGGTCTAGAGCAAGAGACTAAACAGGATCTAATAAAAATTTTTCCTTTTAATCTCTTAGATTTCCAGGAAGGCTTTAAGTATCTGGGGTTTGTATTGAAGCCAAATACTTATAGGAAGAGAGATTGGGGATGGCTTTTAGAGAAGATTGAATTTAGGATTAACCATTGGTGTAATATATGGTTGTCTATTGGTGGGATATTAACACTTGTAAAGTTGGTTCTTGAGGCAATTCATGTGTTTTGGCACTCCTTGGCCTTCATTCCCAAAGGAGTTCTAGAGAAAATAAGAAAACATTGCTTCAAATTTCTTTGGACTGGATGCAAGGAACATGAAGGCATTCCTTTAGTTAAGTGGTAGAGTATTGCTAGGCCAAAGGAGGAAGGTGGTTGGGGCCTTAAAAATATCCATCTTTTTTGTTCTTCTTTGGCAGCAAAAATTTTATGGAGGATTTTGACCAGAGAAGGATTATGGAAGAAGATTATTGAATATAAGTATATTTATCCAGGGACCTTTATGGATTGGATCAAAAGTCCACAAAAAAGCATTAAAAATATTTCCATTCAATGGAAGGCACTAGTATAGGCCTTTCCTATGATTGGAAAATATTTGGCTTGGAAAGTGGGAAATGGTGAACAAGTTAGAATAGGGGTTGATTCTATTTTGGGTTGTGGAGAAAACATTTTGTTGCTAGAAGCTATGATAAGTTCTTTACAAGACAAGGATTTTTACTTTCTTCATCAGGTGGGGGAATCATATTCTTCTAGTCTTTGGACCCAAGGTTGGAAGTAGGCTCAGGTCTTGGGTTTTTTTGATGAGCAGGTTGTTTTGTGGAAGGCTTACACTGATAGTCTTAATAAGAGTCATATCAAGTTGAGAGTTGAACCAGATACTATTGCTTGGGCATACAACAAATTTGGGGGTCAATATACAACTAGACTTGGTTACAAAGCAAGTTTTGACCCTCATCCTCAAGGGTCTACTTGGTGGTGGAAGCAGATTTGGAAATTATCTACCCCAAAAAAGACAATTATTTTCATGTGGTTAGCTTTGAGAAATAAGGCTTTGACTTAGGAAGTTTTATAGAGGAGAAGCAGATAAGGTCCAAGTATTTGTATGTTGTGTCAATCAGAGGAGGAAAACATCACACATTTGTTAATCAAATACCCTTTTTCTCAACAGGTTTGGTTAGAAGCTGAATAGATAACTGGAGTACAAAATATTTGGGAAGGAGAAACAGTGGAGGTATGCTTAAGATAGTGGTTTTTGAAAAAAAAGTTGAAACAATTTCTTTCTTTACCATGTCTTATATGTTGGGGTATATGGTTGGCATGGAATGCAACTATTTTTGAAGGGAAGTTAATTCCCCATTTCAAGTCATATTTCAGGTGAGGACTTTGGTCTCAATCAACAAAGGGCCTAACAAACATAAGAAACCTCGACAAGTAGACAATTTGTTCATTGAAAAGTCTCAACCATGGGGTTTTTTTGATGGGGCTAGTTAGAGACAATCATCTTTTAGTAGCACGGGAGGTATTATGTACTTCTCAAATACCCACTATATCAAATTTAAAGTAGGTCTTGGGATAGGTTCCAACAATTTTTTTGAGTTTCAGGCATTGAGATTGCTAATGAAGTGTGTTGTGGAGAGAAATGTGAAAAAATTACAATTTTTTTTAAGCGAAAAATCCCTTGTGGGGCTGCCTTGGTTTGAGAGACCACGAAAACGACACCAACATTATCAATTGGATTTTGGATACCCAATTCAGCTTTTTGGTAGGGTGGAGCTTTGAACCTGGGACCTCCCTTGGAGGATTGCCCTCTCCTCTCCAACTCACCTACAACACCTGGGTAAAATTACAATTTTTTGAAGATTTCACTTTAGTCATCAATTGGATGAATAGATATACTCAATTTAAAAATAATCTGCTTAGACCATTGGAAGATGAACTACTAGAGGTGATTTCCCTTTTTGAAATATCTCTTTTACACATGTTTCTAAAGAATTAAATAAAAAAGCAGATAGGTTATCAAAAGAAGGTCAATAGGTTCTAGAAGGTTTCTTGCAAATGGAAAATAACAAGGATAGGGTTTCTTCTTTCACCCACATATCATATCCCTAGTTTCTATGCTAGCTCTAGGTTTTTTTTATGTGGACCTATTTCATTTGATCAGAGCTTTATGGTAGTTTCTAACTGTTTCTTTTCTATTCTGTTGATTTCTTTTTCACTGATTAAGTATCTATCCCTAGTTTCTATTATGTTGGTTTTTATCCAGGTTTTGGTCATGGGTGTTGGGATGATTAAGTATTGATATAAGGATATTTATCCTTATTATCCCCATGCTATTTTGAAAATGGATTTTTTTCCTCTTTGATTTGCTCGACTATAATTATATCTCAAATCCTAGTAATCTGCTTTTATCTGAGTTTCCGTTTATACTAAAATACCTCAAAAGTGTAATTTTCTTTCACTCTTGAAATAAAATTACGAATTTTTTTCCTTATAAAAAATATTTAAAATAAAATCACTAGAAAAAAATATTTATTAAGTGCTTAATAACTATTTTAACCACAAATTTATAAATGATTTTTAAATGTATAAGACTCATTATCTAAAAAATATAATAATGAAAAACAAATTATTCGTTTCTTTTCAAAGTTTGGCTTACATTCTTCAAGAAGATTAAGATTATACATCTATCTTTTTCATTATTTAAAAACAAGAAAAAAACACCTTATAGCAAAAAATAATCATCTCATGTGTCATTCCATACTTACGTGGTAGAACCTATATAAAAAAAGACAATTTATAATAATAAAGATCATCTAAAAAATTTATATTATTGTCTTGCAAAGTTAGTAGTGGTAACAATTATTTTATATTAACCAGGTGAGCATTATTTAAAAAAAAAATCAGTTCTTTAAAAAATACGAGGGAAGCCATGAAGACAAAGAAACACAAAAATAATCACAATAAAAACGATGAACTATGTCTTAAAAACTTTCGAACACTCATCTTACATATTATTAGAAGTTGAATACGGGCAAAATGAGTTTTTTTTTTATATAATTTAAAATGTTAAATTGAGTTGGAGTGGTTGATATATGTCATCTTAGTTCAAAGCTCAATTAACATAAACACTTTATAGGTTGGTATTTGATTTATATGAGTTGTTTTGAAAGGTATATGGCAATCCTTTAAAATAATTATAAAATGTTAATGTATATTATGATTTAATATAAATTTAATTTTGTTTAGTTTTAAGTATTTTATTTAAGAATTTGTTATTATATAATTTATGTTTCAAACTAATGATTACAAACCGTTGTTAATTTGGTTTATTGTAATCTATTTCTTAAATATAATGATTAAAAGTTATAATAAATTTTGATTATTGTGTGATAGATAATTTATTTTAATTCAAATTGTCTCTTTCGGGATTGTCTTTGGGTTTTTATCAAAGTTCAAATTTTTTTTTTTGTTTACATAAAAGAGTTGGCAACAACCACTATTTTAAGTAACTGGAAGCGCAGGGTTCAAACCACAGGCACTGCAACCACCAAATCTATATGTCTCATTAATTGTTAACCTGACGTGAGATGGGGACCGTCGGTCGCTCAAGGTTTGTACCGTCGTCGTCAGTCTGGCGCGCACTCAAAGGATTCAGAGTAGACTACTTCCTTTGCAAACTGACACCACTAAGGTTTGAACCCAGATCTCTTCTTAGCAAGTGTCCATCACTTACCAATCCACCTAGCCCTTGGGGATATCAAAGTTCAAATCTTAACAAACCATAAAATTATCAAATCAGTATAATATCTTACTAAATGATACATCTATGCTTACCATATTATTACAATCTATATTTTTTTTTTCTGGAGAACAAGGGATTGTATTCGATCTCCCACCCTTAACAAATCATAAATCTCTTCTTTAGAGCATGAGAATTTACAAACATATTCAATTCTCATCTCAATTGAGTTGTTATGGCTAGAAACCTACATCATTTTACATAAAATGTCTAAATTCTTGATTTTCATTTTCTAAAACTTTTTCAATTTTATGTGTGAATACAAATATTCTAGAATTTAGCATCATTTTTGACATTTTCCTACAACAACCTTTACAATACCAAAACTTCACCTCTATGGTAGGAACCTAGGGTTCCTAGCACATAAAATGATAAATAAATAATAAATAACCTAAATCTAAAAGAATCGCCTTTTGATATTGTCGGGAAGTCCCTTCAATAAATTATATTATATTTTATATTCATGGATATCCCAAAAGGTATGATTGTATAATATCTTATACCCCTTTTAGGTTATGAGTGAAGAGTCACAACCCTAATGTTAAAATAATATAATAATTAATATATAATTAATTATTATATTATTTTATATTTTAACCATAAGATATACAATTTATATTATTATTATTATTATTATTATTAATGTTAGGATAGGATCCTAACATTCCACCCCTCTTGAAAAATGGCTTTGTCCTCAAAGCGACCAATTTCGTCTCATAATCGTTGCGAGTGGGTTATCTTTGAATGGAGCGTTTGCCTGTTTCATTTAAGCAGCTGACATGCCTGCAATATCTGGATTTTTCCAATTGTAGGAGGCTCAATTTTACGTTAGAGAATTTAGATATTTTGGAAAACATCACAATGCTTGAGTATTTGAGCTTTTCATACTACGAGGAACTGCAAGCGTTGCCTCATTATATCACAAACCAACCATTCTTGAGAGAGTTCAATTGTTCTTGTACTAGCATAAGGAATGTGCCTCCTAACATATATAAACTCTACAATTTGGGAGTGAGGAATATAGAGAGCATGGTGTTGAGAAGCTTGCCAATTAATTTTGGTAATTTGTCTAACTTGACTAAATTGGATGTTACGGATTGGAATGTTTGCCACCGTCTTTTTAGTTAATTTGTCCAGCTTGATTTCACTGTATATTTGTTTCTGTGTAAGTTTGGAGTTTTTTGCCCGACTCTCTGGGTGTCTCAATATTTTAAATAATTGTCATACCATCGAGTATCATGAACTGTAGTCTTCTTGTTGTTCTCAACCTAAGTTCCAATAATATTTCTTGTGGTATTCTTCCAGAGCTAGGTCATATCTCGAGTTGTCTTCTCTTCTACTATATTGATAAAAATCTATCTGGTGAGGTGTTGCTTCAATTGGTAAGCTTACAAATCTTCAGCAGTTGAGAACTTGGAAGAACCATTTTAGAGGCTCGTTACCACCTGAAATGTGGACTGTACGAAGCTCAGAGTTTTGGGTTTGGCCTCTCCAATTTGAATGGCAAAATCCCAATGGAAATTGACGATGTTTGAATGGCAGAATCCCAATGGAAATTTACGAAGACTTGAACGTCTAGTACTTTCCAATAGCCAACTGAATGGTTTTATACTTTGTGGTCAAAATGCGAAAATGACAGATCAAATATTGAGTTTACGATGAGCAAGGTTGCTCATAGAAATGTTGCTCATATCCACGAGGCTTCCAATTATCAGGAACTTTGGTTGGAAAGTTTTGCCACTGGAATTTTCTAACTCTATTGCAAACTGTGATGGAATCCACTTCTGCTGCTGCATTTGGGAGGGCCTGATGCCATCACCGCCTTTTCCATATTTGAAAACAAGCTCTGGTTATGCCATGCATTCACCCTGGTTTATCAGATTTTAGTAGCAGTGTAAATCATGTATTATTCTTCATTGGCAGGGTATCTATTGGTTGTTGTTATCCGTTTGCTAATCGTGTGTATCACCAAATATTCTCAACATTGGCCGAGATCATTGAATCTATACATGATTCTTTTTATAGGATTGGAAGGCTAACATACAAAGTATATACTTCATTTCATGCAGGAAAGAGATTCCACGTTGGAACAATCGCTAACCAAAAAGTGATTGTGGTTATGACTGGACTAGCAATGGTAATTACTGACATCTGGTACCGACACCTCTTGCAAATTTAATACACTTTAGAAACTACTGAACTATTTTTTTGAGTTTTATGTAATTCTCACCAATGTTGTTGTATGTTGATGTAGATGAATGCAGGGTAACCACCCAACTGCTGCTCAATTTTTTTTTTTTTAAGGTAAATGGAGTTGTTCACTATGGAATTGCTGGGAATGGAAACCTAGATTACCACGTTGATGATGTTACAATTTCCCATTAGTGGGCTCATACTGTCTGCTTTTCCATATCAGTTTTACATAGTTTTAATTAGTCTTCGTCCCTAGATATAGATAGATATAACCATTGCATTTGTATTTTATCTTTCTCATTGAGGTGTATTTATGATTAAACATAGATATGGACAAGGACAGAACGATGAACTACCCTTAGAATCCAATGGAGATTACACTCGTAAAATTAGGTACATTCATTTCACCAACTACTGCTATCCATCGGTAGAAAGTTGTGATAATCTGCTTAACAATGTGTGGTATAACCCAGACTAGATTTTTTCCATTGATGGTACTCCAGAGGTGAGGCAGCATGCATTCTGGTTTAATGTATCTGAGAATTACTACGAACTTGCCAAACAGCTTGCGGTAAAAAAAAATGCCAGGACACCACATTATTCTTATTAATCCTTGAAGAAATGTCAATGGACTTCTAATTAAGGTTGTATTTAATTTTGCAAATGGTGGAAAAACAAAATGTAAGTTTGGAGTCCTGCGTTAATGATACTATCTGTTTGTCCACCAAACCAAGGATTGTGAGGGTGGAAAAGAGGATGCAGTGCCAGCACTTACGTGGATAATGTTGCTTACAAATATTTTCTCCCTGAAAAATTCAATTGCACTCCAATTGAAATGGAGAGTGCAGTCGTATCATTCTAAAACCCAAGGAGATAACGCCATCATTTGAGGTAACCATTTTGTCTACCAAAATATAGAGGATCACTGCCACTAGTTGTGCACTCAGTAGACGTTCTTTGGAAATTTTCAACCAATTTCAGAGTATCCTCAAAAAAAAAACAAGGTTACCGCTTCCTCCGCAAAATGAGGATTGCTTTTATCCTGCAGCTTCTCAGGCTGAGTAAATTGCTCATCCATAAATCCCTCTTGATAAAGAAAGTTGATGAGACTATTGTGTCGTTGATGCAATTCAACGATCCCCATTATTAATACTGAGATATAAGTAACCATTCTTGGACTTTATAGCATTTTGCAAACCATATCCTTTCTGTCAATCACCTTATATTAAATTCTTCCGCCTTAAACAACCATTTGAGCTTCTTGTATTTTAAAAATCTAAGGGAATTATTCACCAAGTTTCTTAAAAGACAAGCTTAGTCATTTATTCTCGGTACGATGTAGTTTTTGTTTTCATTAGTATATGACGCAGTTGTACTGGTTGGATATGTCCATGAATTCTTTCTTAGGAAAAATTCTCAATATTTTCAGTACAGTATTTGTATAATTTGGTTTTAGTTATGGTGGCGGCCATGGAGGCGGACGTGCATCAGAGAACAACCTTGCAGTGTAATCCTTCAAGTTGAGAAAATACGCCTTCTGCAATATCATTTTTCTATTGATGTCATAATCGGCAGGCTGTTTCATGGAAGTTTCTATTTGAGAGATGGTTATTTTTAAAGCAAAATTTCTATTTTTTTCCCTTGATTTTAGTAGAGAGGTTTGTCCCGCCTGTCTCAATGAAATTAATGAAAATTTATGGTTTAATAAATGGAGAGGGCGGTGGTCAACTTGCTTTGGTCTGTCACCCCCCAAGGAATAAACTGGATTGGGGGCAAGGTTCTTGCTCTCTTGATGGTTTAAAATATTTTCTTTATTTTCCAGAAGTGCAATAGGTACCAATTGGGATTTCATGACTACGGGCTCCTCCGAATGAAAAGAAATTTCACTTGCAATTTCCTTCCTATTTTTTTCCTCTTCTTCTTCACGTGCAATTTCTTTTAAAAATATATTTTCATTATTAGGGTTTTGATTAATTTCTTTCGAAAGTGCAATAGGTATTTCTGAAAGTTCTTTGGTTATGGGCTCATCCAGAGAAACAATTAATTTAGGGTTTGGAGCAATATGTTCAGTTGCATTTTTTTCTTTCTTGGGAAGAGCAATGGTTACCACCTGGGATTCGTCGGATATGGGTTCTTCCTCCACCTGGGATTCCATGGCTATGGGTTCTTCCTCCTCTACCTGAGATTTCATGGCTAGGGTCTCCTCTTGCATTTCCATTAAATATTGTATAATACGATCAGAACGTTCCATTTGTTTTTTTTGTTTTTGTTCAATCATTCTTCTAATTTTTGCAATGTCATTTTCCATTTCCTTGACCAATATGGTTGGATCCATAAGGCTCTGATACCGGATGGTAGGAACCTAGGGTTCCTAGCACATAAAATGATAAATAAATAATAAATAACCTAAATCTAAAAGAATCGCCTTTTGATATTGTCGGGAAGTCCCTTCAATAAATTATATTATATTTTATATTTCATGGATATCCCAAAAGGTATGATTGTATAATATCTTATACCCCTTTTAGGTTATGAGTGAAGAGTCACAACCCTAATGTTAAAATAATATAATAATTAATATATAATTAATTATTATATTATTTTATATTTTAACCATAAGATATACAATTTATATTTCATAAATCTCATTTGGTTAATGCCCGAATCCAACACACCTTCAGAGAAGGGAACCAGGCGGTGGATCTAATGGCAAATATTGTAGTTTTTGTTGGGGAGATGCAAATTTGGAAGGATAACTTCCCTCAAGAACTATTGGTGTTGGCTTCTAGAGAAGAGCTAAGATCAAACTTGTTAGAGCATCAGGAGATCAGAGGGGTTGATGATGAGTAATCCGATAGATGGAATTAGGCAGAAAAGACATCCCATTTGCTGGGGCCTGGGAGGTGACAAGTGTACAGTACAACAACCTAGTGGTATTAGTAAGTGCTAGGTGTTATTTGGTTTTTGTTTTATCTTGAATAGTCAAGCGACGATTATAGGACTATGGACTCTAAGTATGGCTTAATGTGGGTCTTAGAAAGATCCATTTTGTATTTTGATTATACGGGCTTGATGCTAGAACCAGCCCATTTTGACTATGTAAAAGGTTTGTGGACCTTATAACCACCTCTACCTTATACCAAAAAAAAGATATGCAATTTATATTATTATTATTATTAATTAATGTTAGGATAGGATCCTAACACTCTACTATCTATGCATTGCATCTTAGTAGAGTAATATTTCCAAAACATTGCACTATCATAGCCCGCTTTACCAGATCTGGATTGCTAGTTTCCTTCCTGAAGCACAAGTGCAACCACAAAAATTGTAATAAATAGTATATATGAAAGCACATTAATGTTATAAAATAAAGCAAATATTACCAATGGAAAACATTAAAGTAAATCTTAATCATTATTTGATTCGGGCAGTCAACATTTTCTTGTTAGCTTCAGCTAAACTTACTACTTCCTCTAACCAAGGAAAAAATAATTTAACTTCACGATCCTCAATTAAAACCCCTCTATTGGCTAGCCTATCTGCACATTTGTTTCCTTCCCTTAATGTATGTGTAAACCTGATTTCTTCAAACTCTATAGCAAGGTCTTGAATTTCCACAATTATCTCTTGTATGTTCCATGGAGCCTTTGCTTTCCTCAAAATTGCATTTATTACTATGAGTGAATCACCTTCCATCCATACTTTGTTCCATTTCATTTGTTTGCATATTTTTAACCCTTCCAAAGTTGCCCAAGCTTCAACTTCATTATTTGTCTTAAATCCACTATTGAAAGCGTAATGAGATAAAATCTCTCCTCTATTATTTCTAATTATTCCTCCTCCTTCTATTGGTCCTAGATTTCCTTTAGATGCTCCATCAAAATTCAATTTGACCAACTCCACATCTGGTGGTTTCCACTTTATATTCTTTGCCTTCTTTTTGTTTCTCCTATCCCCAACATCATAATTCCATTTGATGACTTGACTCCATCTATCAAGGCTCTCTACTTCTAGATTAGGGATTGGGTGAGTTGATAGGGTTGGTTTAGACTCCTCTATGGCTAAACAAATATTCCTTTTCATTACCTCTAAATTGCTTTCCTTTCCTTTAAATATTCTTCTATTCCTTTCTAGCCAAACAATCCAAAGTATTGTATCTTTTGATATATCCCAGATTGTCTGTAAAGCATCACTTTTAAAAGTGTTATGCCATTGCTTTAACCATTCCTCAATTCTACCATTCATCACCATGCATTTACCAAACATATTAAGAATCCATTGCCATAGTTTCCAGACTATTGAGCAGTGTCCCAAGAGATGGTCTATACTCTCCTCCATTTTACAAAGAACACATTTTGAGGGGCCATGAAAACCCCTTTTCATAAGGTTATCCTAGGATAAAATTCTTCTATGACCTACTAGCCAAACAAACATTTTGACTTTAGGAATGCTCGGGTTATCCCAAATATCTCTCCATATTCTTGCGATATTCCTATTTTGATGGTGCTTTATATTATATCCACTTCTTGTTGTGTATTCTCCTGAGCTATTCAACTCCCAAATCAACTTATCCTTGGCTCCCTTGAAATAATCATTGTTGTTATATTTCTACTCAATTGCCTCCTAGCATCAATGTCTTGTATACTTGTAAAAAAATCTTCTTTCCATTTGTATCTTCCTAATCTGATCCTTGTACAAAATGTTTGAAACCCTATCACCATATTTGTCTTGAAGTAATCTCATCCATGGTTTCAAAATTGGATCTAGATTGAGTGGTTTTTTATCACACCAAGTATCCATCCAAATAGAAATTTTTTCTCCAGTTCCCACCACCCATCTTAAACCTTTAATCACTAGATCAATTGATTTTTTAAACCATTCCATAGTGCAGAACCATTTGGTAGAGAGAATGCAATAAATATTAAGCTTGGGTCATTGGGCTCAACATACTTAGAAGAATTCTTGCCCATTGTCTTTGACTCTCTTTGTACAATCTCCAAATTACTTTTCCCCTAAGAGCTAAGTTTGCATCCGTAAGAACTCTTAAACCAAGACCTCCCCTAGTTTTATCATCACACACCTTGCTCCATTTCACCAAAGGAAATTTCCTTTTATCATGTAATCTTGACCACAAAAATGATCGCATAATAAAGATTAAACTTTTTTCTATCGATTTTGGCATAGTATACAAGGACATATAATATGTTGGAATGACTTGTAAGATTAATTTAATTAGTTGCACTCTTCCTTGTTAATGATAACCATCTACCTTTCCATGTTGGTAGTTTATTCTGAACTTTACTTATAACTAGATTCCATAATTCTATCCTCATTCTCCCCTCAAATAAGGGCATCCCTAGATAAGTTGTTGGTAAATTTGCCTCCTCCATTTGAAGTAACCTGCATATCCTTACTTTGATTTTAGTTGGGGTGTTTAGGAAGTAAATTTTGGATTTTGTCCTATTAACTTTCTGCCCTGATGCTCTTTCGTATTCCTTTAATAAGTTATTCAAAGCTTTGGCCTCGTTTATCCTTGCCCTCCCAAAAAGGGTTGTATCATCTACAAATTGTTGATGGGTGATGTTGTCGATGTTATTACTAGCCTTAAGTCCACTTATAAGCCCATATTTGTAAGCCTTCTTCAAGTTCCTACCCAAAACCTCTACCATAATAATGAACAAATATGGTGATAGAGGATCTCCCTATCTAAGGCCTCTCTTGGCTTTAAATGATTATGTTACTAACCCATTGACCAACACTTGAATATGAAACTATAGAGACACAAGCTTTAATCCATCTGACCCATTTCTTCCCAAATCCAAACTTTTCTAATACTACAAAAAGAAAATCCCATTTAACCCTATCATAGGCCTTACTCATATCAAGTTTTAAGATCATTGCTTTCTCTTTTCTTGAAGTTGTTGAATGCATAACTTCATGAGCTACTATGATCCCATCCAGAATCTATCTCCCTTTCACAAATCCTCCTTGCTCTTCTGAAATAATTTTGTCTAACAATGGTCTTAACCGATTCACCATCACTTTGGAAATAATCTTATATGCCATATTACATAGGCTTATGGGTCAAAATGAATCAAACAATTATGCATCCTTCTTTTTTGGAATCAAGGTAAGATATGTTGCATTTATTTTATAAGGTATGTATTGTTTTACCCTAGACTATTCCACTACCACCAATAAAGAATCCTTCACTATATCCCAATTATGTTGATAGAATGTTGTAGAGAGCCCATCTAGACCTGGGGATTTATCCTTATTAAAAGAGAAAAGAGCTAGATGAACTTCTTCTAGAGTAATAGGCTCCATCAGTTTCCTATTGTCTTCATCTGTTATAACTGAAGGAACTTCTTGTAGAAGTTTATCATTAAGAACTTCAAACTCCTCTGATCCTAGAATATTATGATAAAAAGACCTTGCCTCCTTTCTTATTTCACTCTGGTCTTCAATCCAAACCCCTTCTACTGATTTAATTCTACTAATTCTGGATGTTGATCTCTGTACTATTGCCATCCTATGAAAAATTTGTGTTTTTATCTCCTTTTAACCAAGTCTGTCTTGATTTTAATCTCCAAAATTTCTCTTCCTTACTCAAAATATTATGATATTCACTACCCTTTCCTCCGAGCTTGGATTATTATGATCACCTTTTTGGAATTTTGAAAGTTTATCTTTTAGTTCTTCTTCTTCTCAAAAATATTTTCAAAAGTGTTCTTGTTCCATTCTTTTAATCTAGATGTCATTGATTTAATTTGTTTTGGAAGTGTATACAACCCATCGTTTCTTGAAGAATTCCATGTTTGTGCTATCATATCAACAAATTGAGGATGGTCTTCCCACATCTGCTCATATTTAAAATATGATATTTTTTGAATTCACTTACCACCATTTTAACTTTTATTGGCTAATGATCTGAACCAATCCTTGTCAAGGTATTAATTTTAGCACAAGTCCCTTCATCTAGCCAATGATCTGAGAGAATGCATCTATCTAATTTTTTTGCTATTAGGTTCTGGCCTCTCCTGTTGTTGGTCCATGTATAGTTGTCTTCTTCAAACTCAACCTCCCATAGATTATTGTTTTGAATAAAAGCTGAGAAATCTCTCATACTTTGGGTTAGTTTCCTAATTCCCCCAAATTTTTCATCCAACTTGGTTATGGCATTAAAATCTCCTATGATCATGAATCAGGTTTCTTGGTCTTTACTTCTCATAAAGGCTTCAATCCCACTCCAAACTTCTAATCTGCCTGATTGAGTTGTAGGTCCATAGACATTGATAAGGATGAAATGAATATCTACAAAGAAGCATGTGACTAAAGAGGCTATCCAATGCCTAGTTTTATGAATGGTTACACAGGAGGTTCTAATAGGATTCCAACAAGTTAGAATTCCCCTGTCGCTCCTTCAAAATCTATAGCATCCCATTCACATCTCGCCCATATTGCTTTCATAGTTTTGGAAACTTCTTTTGTCATTTTAGTTTCTTGGATACAAAGGATATCAGGCTTATTACTTAAACAGAGGTCCTTGATACACCTCTGCTTTGAGGGGGCATTAGCACCCCTTATATTCCATGAGATGGTAATCATGTCTCATTAGGGGCTATTGGCCCCACTTGCAAATTACCAATATCATTTTGTTGTTTGGTAAAGAGAAGTTCAACCAACTTAGTTTGTGTTCCTTTCTCTATGTTTGCTCTTGCTTCCCTAGATCTCGCTTGATAATTTGAGGGTTTTCCTCTTTTTGCCTTGCTTGTATCAAGAGTAGGTCTTATTATTCTATTCCTCAATATTCTTTCACAACTTTCTTTTTCCTCAAATTTATCCTCTCCTGGCTCTACTATGGAAGCTTTTGACTTGTCTTGCTCATTTTTTGGTATTTCCTTATTAATGGTAGATGTATTAACATCTAACACTACATTTTCTTTACCAATTTTTTTCTCCTGAATGGTGCATGGTACTTCAAGAGAGTCTTCAAAATCTGATTTGACACATTCCTTAGGTTCATTGAGAATGTTCATCCCTAAATCAAGATCATATTGAATAGATGATTCCTTGTTAATATGTTGAACCTATTGTATTGTGTCCTCTAAGCTTTGATCTACTTTTTCTTCATAGGCTAAAGCCTCAAAAGAGTTGGTATTTCTTCCAATATCCTTCCTTATTGGTCTCCACTGTTTATTTGCTTTCATTTGTCTATTTCTATTTTTTGGAAGTTGAAAACCATCCTCATCCATATCCATTTGTAAGTTTCTCTTGCGATTTTCTACATATGATTATGTTGGACTCTTCTTAGGGCATGATCTCTCAATATGCCCCACCTCATGACATCTTCTACATCTAAAAGATATGTTTTCATAATCTATGGTTTGGGTCCACATCTTATCCCCATACTTAAGAATGATTGATTCTGGTAAAGGTTTACTTATATCAATCATGACCAATATCCGAGCATAAATAGCCAAGAATCCATCTTTTGTAGTTTCTGAAATCTCAAGGAATTCTCCCAGAGTGTTGCCTATTGCCTTGAAGGTATCCATTTTCCAAAACTCAATGGGCAACCCATACATCCTAACCCAGACTGGTACTAGGGATAGATTTACATTTTCAGGTGAAAAGCCTTCATACCAATGGGTAAGGAAGAGTCCTGCTCTTCCCATAAACCAAGGACCCCCTTTTAGGATTCTATCTCTTTCTTCCCTAGAACAAAAAATGGCTAGGAAGAAACCTTTGGGAAGAAAGGATAGAATCACTCCTGGAGACTTCCAACTCCTATCAATCCATTTTCTCAAGGTTGAAGCCCTTGGCCAATACCCATTAAATTTACCAAAAACTACCCTATCTTTGAGCAACAAGGATCGATCCTCTGTGGTTTTCTCACTAACCTCTACTACTAGAGATGATTCTAAGGATTTAGCTATAAATCGGTCCATGGGAAGGAAACTAAAACTCAAAATCTACTAAAATTTACCAGAATATCCTATAGCGAATATAATATTTGATAAAAAAATTATAATAATTTGCAAGCAAAATTTCTAAGATAAAGAAGGGAAAAAGAAACTTAGCTGAAAAATTCTATGCCCAGACAGAATGTCTTGCCTCACTGAAGCCCTAGCCCTCCATTGCTCCTCCCATCATCCGAACCTTGGTTGATAGATATTTGTAATTTTGTTTTTTGCGACTTGAAAAATCATCACTGCCCTTGTTCTAGATGGCTGACTTCACAGGGTCGTATCTCCCTCAATATTGCTCGGATTCCTTCATATGACCACTCATTTTAAAGCTCTTCAAATTCCGCACAAAGTGGTCTAAGAATCAGTTGAATCAGACAACCCTTCACAAAGATATGGCTCCTAAAAGATGAGATGTTTTTCAAGAAAAAAAATTGCCCTAATCCTTCACGAATCCCAATTGTAGTTATCATTACAATATATTATCAAGAATACATGCATGATATTAAACAACATTCAATACCCAAGGGCTAGGTGGATTGGTAAGTTCTGGCGCTTATCAAGAAGAGACCTAGGTTCAAACCTTGGGAGCATGCTTGTTTGTGCAAAGGTAGTAGTCTGACCTGTGTTTGCTAAGTGCGTGCTAGCCTTACAATGTCAGAACCCTTGGTGTTCCTCATCCCGAATTAAATAACAAAGAGGTGGAATAGGTGCTGTTGAGGGTAACCCTAGAATTGAACCCTACATGATAGCAGAAAAAGACTTATCTAACTCCCTTGTGGATTAAAAAAAAAACTTCAATACCCTTTTCCAAACTCAAAAAGTTTTTAATAATGTCCTAGGGGATAGCGCAACGGTACGGGCTTTGGCTCTTCTTCGGGAGGTCCAAGGTTCAAACCACGACATGGGCAAGTGTGTGAGGGGGTGGGTGTGTGTTAAATTCCCTATTTATAGGCATAGCTCTCGACTTTAGGAGGGAACCCTCTTCCAAACTCAAAAAGTTTTTAATAATGTCCCAGGAATAGCGCAATGGTACGGGCTTTGGCTCTTCTTCGAAAGGTCCAAGGTTCAAATCGCGGCATGGACGAGTGTGTGTAAAATTCCCTATTCATAAGCATAACTCTTGGTTTTAGGAGGGACCCTCTGTGTGGGAGGTTCAAGGTTCAAACCACGACATGGGCGAGTGTGTGAGGGGTGGGTGTGTGTTAAATTCCCTATTTATACGAGTGTGTGAGGGGTGGGTGTGTGTTAAATTCCCTATTTATAAGCATAGCTCTCAGATTTAGGAGGGAACCCTCTTCCAAACTCGAAAAGTTTTTAATAATGTCCGAGGGATAGCGCAACGATACGGGCTTTGGCTCTTCTTCGGAAGGTCCAAGGTTCAAATCGCGACATGTGCGAGTGTGTGAGGGGGTGGGTGCGTGTAAAATTCTCTATTCATAAGCATAGCTCTGGGTTTTAGGAGGGACTCTCTGTGTGTTAAATTTCCTATTGATAAACATAGCTGTAGGCTTTAGGAGGGGTCATGGTTGAAAAAAGACTCCTCAATTCTAAGTTGATCATAAAAATTTCTCATACTAACCAAATAATTTTTTTTTTTTAATAATAATATTTTATCTTCGCAAAAACTTAACACATATTTAGCATGATGTTTCATTTCTATACACACGGCCAGCATTTGAATTTACAGTCCACGCCGATAAGTCTTACGAGTTATTAGTTTTTACTGTGAATGGTGACTTTCATCCAGAGAATGAATTCTGCAATTGGTCTTCCTTGGAAGATGCAATTTATGACTATTTCAAATCCCAAGGAATCCTCACGTTCAACGGGAGATCAAAATTTCAATGTGAGATGTTCAAAAGCAGATTACAGCTCAGGAAACGAAGGTAAAAGCAGGAACACAAACAGAGGCGGAGGCGAGGAGGGGAATCGAAACCGGGGCAGGCCGAATATAAAGTCGTATGGTTCTTCCAGGAGGAGTAGAATCCGCAAATCATTTGTGCAGGAACAGGTTAAGTTCACCACACCTCTCAGCGATGACCCGCACGTGGCAATTCTCGGAGGGGGAATGTCGGGTCTCATTTGCGCCCTCACTCTCGAGCAGAGAGGAATTCGCTCCACCGTTTTTGACACGGTATGTACAAATTGTATGTATATATGCATTGTGTATATGTTTTACAAAATATTTGTATATATAGATCGATGAGGCAAGGGTTTTGTGGACTTCCTTTCAGCAAGACAAACGAACACGACAAAAATCGATAAATTTAGAATCCATTTGAGTGATCTAACCTGTAAAATGTATTATATCAGCAAGATTTTAATTATGGATCGATTGGTATTTTTTTTTTGTTAAGTTGGAAAAGTGCATTTTTGAAAGGAATGCTAACCTTTTACATCAACAAATATGTCCAATCACTGTTCATTTCACCAAGACGGATTTCTGGCATAAGCCTACACCAACCTTGTAACAACAAACACACTTCACTAAGCACATCCAAAACTAGAAAACCCGCATACACCTTACATATCTAAATATCATATACTCTATGCCTTCCTAGCAGCCTCTTCCTACTGATCCCCTTGTCAATTCCTGTTGCATTATTATTGTCAACCAAATTATTTATGTGCACTGGGATATCATTCCCCATTCCTTTCTGGCATTTGCCATAACTCCTTCGTTAGCAAGATCATCTGCTACCCTGTTGACTTTATAAATATGATTGATAGACACATTCTCGAGTCTATCCAAAAGCGCTCGAGCTTCCACCATCATTAAGTCAATAGTCTAGGCGGCTGGTTGTCCTCCCTTTAAAATGGTCACAATATTTTGTGACTCTCCTTCAACTATGAGCTTACCTATATTGCAATTGATAGCCAAAAAAATTCCTACATAAGCTGCTCTTGCTTCGGTAAAATGACCTGTCTGTTCACCCAGTGGTTCAACAAAGGCTTTGATTACCTTACCCAGATGATTCCGGATCACCCTGCCATCCCAGGATTACCTTTAGAGGCCCCATCAAAATTCAATTTGAACCATCCAACCGGCGGCGGTATCCATTTTGCATGAGTTCTAAGATGAACTCGAGGCATTGGTAATTTCTCTCTGACTTCCCAACATTCCAATATCCGCCTTTCCTGCTCTGATTCTCATCCCTCCTTGAAGCGGATAGTGTTAAAATTCTCCATCAAGAGACTTCTTGCTTGGTTCCAAACCATTTCCCAGTCCATCTTCAAGTCCTCAAAGATTCTGTGGTTTCTTTCATTCCAAACTCTCCACTAGATATGTGGAAGGCTTAGAAGCCACAACTTCTTGATTCTTTTGCCTTTAAAAGGAGGCTCCCATTGCAAGTTCAAGTCTGAGATAGTTCTAGGGAAAACCCATTGAACTTGGAATTCACTACAAAGCTGATCAAACAAGTTTTTGGTAAAGGAGCACTTAAGAAGTAGATGATCAATGCTTTCCTCCTTTTTTTCACACAAAACACATCTATTTGGTAAGGAGAAACCACGTTTTTTCATATTATCCTGGGTCATAATTTTATTATGCATAACCAGCCACTGAAAAATAGTAATCTTAGGGATGAGATCTTTGTCCCAAACCTTTACATGGGGCCACACTACCCCTACACCTTCAGCCAAGCTATAACCAAACTTCACAGAATAATCTCCACTCTTCGTTTTCAGTACATAAATAGGAGTCAGGATTGTTCTTAAGTTTGCAAACCTTGGGATCTCACAAAGGAAAGAGTTAAAGAGCCAAGTATCTTGCCAAAAGCTCACGTTAGCACCATCTCCAATCTGCCATCTACAGCCCTGCTGGATCAGAGGTCTTACCTGTTGAAGGCTATTCCAGAAACTAGACCCCTTAGGGAGGTTGAGGTTTTCCAAGAAGGAGGAATTTCGTAAATACTTAGCTTTTACAATTTTGACCTAGGGAGTATCTTCTTCCTTCGCCAACTTCCAACCCAACTTTCCCATTAGAGCTTTGTTCATTTTGGGAAGAGTTCTCAGTCCTAATCCCCCATATTGTTTAGAGGTACAAACTTTGTTCCAAGCAAGTAAAGATATCCTCTTCTTTTCCTCAGCCCCAAACCACAGAAAAATCCTTTGGATCTGTTCAATATTTTTGCAAACCGATACTGGCATTTTAAAAATTGACATGAAGTAAATAGGTATACTTTGAAGGCAGGATTTCACAAGCTGGGCCTTTCCTGCCTGACTAAGAAGAGAGCCTTTCCAGGAAGACAGTTTCTTTGTAACACGTTCAATAACCGGATCCCACAAGGCTTCCTTCATACTCCCACGGAATAAAGGCATCCCTAGATAGGTTGCTGACAAATCACCTATGCCACAGTTGAAGATTCTTGCTATTTGCAGTTGGAGAGCTCTGGAGGTATTCAGGGAAAAAAGCTTGCTTTTATTAAAATTTACCTTTTGGCCTGTTGCAAGCTCATAGAAATGAAAAATCATCTTAATATGTCTTGCTTGTGGAAGAGATGATCTTGTCGAAATTAGAGTATCATCCACAAACTGTTGAAAAGAGACCGGTTCTAGAGTGGAAGCTGGCCTGATACCTTCTATGTCTCCTCTATCCGTGGCTGCTATGAAGGCTCTACCCATAGCTTCAGCTAAAATTATAAATAGATAAGGGGATAGGGGTCCCCTTGTCTCAACCCCCTCTTGCTAGGAAAATAACCCACTGTAGACCCATTAACTAAGATGGAGATCATCACTGTGGAGATGCAGTTTTTCATCATAGAGATCCAATCCTCATGAAAACCAAAACGTTGGAGCACTTTGATCAAGAAATCCCAAGAAACTTTGTCATATGCTTTATTCATATCCAATTTAAGAAACATACCTTCCTTTTTTGATTTAGATATAGAGTGCAAGATCTCATGGATCGAAATGATCCCATCAAGAATCTATCGTCCCTAAAAAAACCCCTTTGGTGTTTGTCAATGACAAAAGGGAGAGCCATCTTCAGCCGGTTTGCAAGGACTTTGGACACAATTTTGTAGAGAGTATTACACAGGCTAATTGGGCGGTAATCTGCAAAATATTTAGCACTTGCAATCTTCGGGATGAGGGCTAAGAACGTACAGTTCACATCAGAAGGGATCCTTTTAGAGGTCTGAAACTCCTTAACTGCCAAGGTGGCCTCATTGCCAATGATGTGCCAAAACTTGTGATAGAAGAGTGCTGGAAACCCATCTGGGCCAGGAGATTTGTCTCCCTTCATGGAGAAGACCGCCTCTTTAATTTCCTCGTCCGTAAAGGGGTTGAGGAGATAGTCATTTATCCGGTTTGTAATCTTTAAGGGAATATGGCCTAACAACAGGTTCATCGCCTCTTCATTTGTAATGTACCCATTTTTGGGAGTTTGTCTTATTTGTGGTTTTCGGGAAATTTCATCTTCCACAAACCAGGGATTGCCGATTCACCTACAAAAACGGATAGAGCATCTTCTGGCATTTGTTTTGACAGGTTACACGACATGGTTTCGTCAAGAAACAAAGGAGTTATGGCATTTGGAAGTTCGCCTGTCAAACCAGATTTCCAGTATCGCGCACGCACGGAAATCCACAAGTTTCTCCAAATTGGTCCCTTGGAGTATGACGTCCTTCCTCTAGGGATGTGCAATTGCAATGTAGTTCATTTAGGAGTGATTTTTAATTAATTAGCAGTAATACGGGGTAATGTCCCATTATGAGAATACTAATGTTATTTTATTATGTTATAAGGGTCCATTAATGAGAAATAATAAAGTGCCACCTTAATGAAGAATTAGAAGAATTGGCTATATAAAGAAGAGAAGGGGCACATTTGGATCATCTTGGGTCATTTTATTTCTTCTACTTTGTGTAATTGGCTGAAAAGCTGATACCATTTTCTCTGGTGGACGAAACCCTACGAGAGAACAACTCTTGTGGACGAAAACCTGCAAGAGCCAACCTTGAGGATGAAAACCCTCTTGGTTTTCAAGGCCAAGGATGAAAACCCTTGTGTTTTGATTGGTTTTCCTGTCATAGATGACCTACTAGACGAGTTGCATGGTGCAAATTTTTTCACAAAATTAGACCTCCGCTCGGGATTTCACCAAATCCGTGTCAGAGAAGAAGATATTCCCAAAACTGCTTTTCGTACTCATGAAGGTCATTACGAATTTTTGGTCATGCCTTTTGGTCTCGCTAATGCACCATCCACATTCCAAAGTCTCATGAACCAAGTGTTTCGTCCACTCCTCCGTAAGTTTGTGTTAGTTTTTTTTGATGACATTCTCATATATAGCAAAACATGGAAGGATCATTTAAACCATGTGGATAAGGTCCTTCACATTTTACACAGAGAAAAGTTATTTGTCAAGCATTCCAAATGTTCATTTGGGGTCCAAGAAGTCGAGTATCTTGGTCATATAGTTTCCCATGAAGGCGTCAAAGTCGACCCCAATAAGATTAAGGCAATTCAAGAGTGGCCTTTACCTAAAACCATCAAGAAACTTCGTGGTTTTTTGGGTCTCACGGGCTACTATCGCAAGTTTGTACGGAATTATGGTAAGATTGCAGCACCTCTCACAACACTCACGAAGAAGGATGCTTTTTGTTGGTCAGAAGAGGCCACTCAAGCCTTCGAAGCTCTTAAGGAGGCCATGTGTACCACTCCAGTTTTAGCAAATCCAAATTTTCACAAACCATTTATTATCGAATGTGATGCGTCAGGCACAGGAATTGGGGCTATATTAATGCAAGAAGGTCATCCGTTGGCATTTGAAAGTAAACAGTTATCGGGAAAAAATTTGGGAAGATCAACTTACGAAAAAGAAATGTTGGCCATTCTTCACGTTGTAGAAAAATGGAGACACTACCTAATCAGTAGCCGCTTCATTATAAAGACAGATCATAGTAGTCTTAAACATTTTCTTGAGCAAAGGTTTTCCTATCCAGAACAAAATAAGTGGTTAACCAAACTGTTGGGTTATGATTTTGTTATCGAATATAAGAAAGGGAAGGAAAATGTAGCCGCCGATGCGTTATCCAGGAAATATGAAGACGAAGTAGTCATTAACGCTATTTCGGGTCCTTGTTCCCATTGGGTGAATCAATTACAAGATGAATGGTTGTCCAATAGCGAAACTGCTCAGATAATTCAAGAATTATCTATAGGGGCCTCTAAACACCCTTTATTCTCTTATGAAGATAAAATCCTACGGAAGAAAAACCGCATATACATTCCACACAATTCGGAACTCAAATCAAAGATTCTCGACGAATCCCATGCTTCTCCATCAGCGGGACATTCAGGATTTTTGAAAACATATTTAAGGGTCAAACAATCTTTTTGTTGGAAAGGATTAAAAGCAGAAGTCAAACAATGGGTAGCAGAGTGCGAAGTTTGCCAGCGCAATAAAGGAGAAACAGTCAAATCACCAGAGTTGTTACAACCATTACCCATCCCTGAGCGTCAGTGGGAACATATATCCATGGATTTTATTGAAGGTCTTCCTAAATCAGAAGGCAGGACAGTAATCTTCGTAGTCGTCGATCGCTTATCCAAATATGCTCATTTTTAGGCTTTACAACATCCGTTTTCCGCAAGCAAGGTGGCAAAGGTATTTATGGATTCCATCTTCAAATTACATGGTATGCCAAAAAATATTGTAAGTGATAGAGATCCCATATTCACTAGTAACTTTTGGCGGGAATTATTTCGACTTAGTGGTACCAAATTGAATATGTCTTCGGCTTACCACCCACAGACAGATGGTCAAACAGAAGTAGTTAACAAATGTTTGGGTACATACTTAAGATGTTTCGTTCAAGATAAACAATATCAATGGAGCCAATGGCTAGCATTGGCAGAATGGTGGTACAACACTTCTTACCATTACTCAATTAAGATGTCTCCCTTTGAAGCATTGTATGGAACCAAGCCTCCAATAGTAGCGGATTACGTACCAGGTTCATCCAAAGTAGAACAAAAGCAGTCTACACTCACCATCCTCAAAGAGAATTTAGTCCAAGCACAAAATCGTATGAAACAACAACAAGACTTGCGCCGATAAGAGCGAACTTTTAATGTAGGTGACAGGGTTTTCCTAAGGTTGCAACCCTACAAACAATCATCGTTAAGGATAAAGTCCAGTCAAAAGTTGGCTCCACGATTCTATGGTCCTTACAAAATTGTGCGCCGCATTGGAGAAGTAGCCTATCAGTTAGAGCTACCCTCATCATCAAGAATACACCCAGTATTTCATGTTTCGTGTCTCAAAAAAGTAATTGGTCAGAAAGTGCAAGGTCAATCAGAATTACCAGTGCTCGATGAGGAAGGACGCATATATCTCCAACCTGAAGAAATCTTACAACACAGAATACGGAGACTACGGTCGCGCCAGATTCAAGAATTTTTCATCAAATGGCAGGTTCTACCAGAGGAGGATGCCACATGGGAACCTGACAGTATTTTCCAGACATTTCCAGCTTTGAGGACAAAGCTTTCCGAGGAGGGGAGTCATGTTACATACCAAACCTAGCCGTCGGCTAGGTTCTCCATGTGCAAATATTTCATATTTATTAGAGTAGATATTTTATTGAAAATCACCTTATCGTTTTTATCTTCTTTCACTGCGTATTCGCACTGTGCCTTAAAGGCGGGATCTGCCCTCCTAGTGGCTATATTCTTTTACAGTAAAATCATTCATCGCTGAATTGTGTTTATATTTCCATTGTCTTCTATATTCGCTGTTATATTTACGTTCGGTGTGCTTAATCGTGTGTTGAGCGTGGGAAGGTAAGGAAGACCTTACCAGGATGACTTTAATAATGAGGGTAATGACAGGACAGCAGTTGTGGAATTCCTTCCAGAGCAATCCAGTGAGGTCTGTGAGACCTTGGACATAAGGTATGATGAGCCTTGCACTTTTTCGAGCAACATTTCATTGGTGCATGATGGGGTGTCTACTTGTGGAGAAGTGTATGATGGTCGTCATGAGATTATTGAGATCATGGGATATGCTGATTTGGAGGATGTTAAATCAGCAGCTGATGATGTTGTTTCCTCATGTGTTTCTACAAGCAAAGCAAATCAGAAATTTGAAGAAATGAAGAAAATAGCAGAAGACAAAGAGCAGCCTAAGGGAGAAGAATCTCAATAAGCAATTGTTGTCTTGTCACATGAGGTATGTTTAGTAGAATCACAAAATGTTTCCTTTGTGCATACACCTACATATGTTGAGGATGTAGTTAATAAAGATGACAAGGTTGTTGTAAAGGAGCATGATGTAGATGAGTGTGTTGAGGTTTCCAAATCGGTTTGTGGTAATGATGAATATGAGATAGATAGCCAAACCAAATACTCAAATAGAAGCATACACACTAGTTCCAGCCCTTTTGTTTTGAAGAATGATGTGTGGGAGGAATCTATTCCTCATAAGGATCACCATACTCTTTAAGATCAGCTTTTAGTTCCTTGGGATCCAGGTGTTTTGGTACCAAGGTATGATGAAGGTGAATACATGGGAATCTTCAAATTAGATTTCAGTAATGATAGTTATTTCAGCCTCTTTGATTTGGAGAGTGAACATGAGCATCAATCTTCAAATGAAAAATTTCAGCCCTTAGATGCGTGGGATCCAGGTATTAGATATGATGGAGTGGTTTGGGATGAGTTTCCTCTTGAAAAGGGAGCCCCCCCAACTTCATATCAGGAATCATGCAATGGTAATGACATTGAGAGGACTGATTTTGGCAAATCAGAGTTACTGATATATAGTGCTGAAGGTGATCAAGAAAAAGAAAAGAAAAATCTTGGAGGAGAAAGATTTGAGAAATGGGGTAGCTATCATTTCTGCCCTCATAGGGCTTATATGGATTGCACTTTTGCCACTACTTTGAGCTATATGTTGGATGAGTTTGGGGGCTGTTGTTTAGGCAAAAACAAAGGCTGCTACTGTTGTATTTTGATTGACCTTATGGACTGCTATTTGGGAAAGAAGAGAGACTGTCACTGCTGTTGTGACAAGGCTGATTGGAGCTGCATCTGCCATGAATGTTATAGCCATGTTTACCATGAGTTTGAAGGATGTACACTTGTTGGTTCTGAGGCTGCACTATTCTTACTGAAGAGGACTTTTTTGTTGAGGTTCAAGGTTGCATTCATACTGTTGGGTGGAACACGGTTTTGCACATTTTCAGAGACTGTTTGGTTTGAGGTAATAGGAGCATACATGGGACAGTTTTGGGATGTCCATTGGAGGTTGTACTTGGGGCTGAGACAATATTGGGGCAGCCATTGGAGCATATGTATAGGGCAGCACTCATATTTCATGGTATTCTTGGGTATCCTTGCATGGCATCACAATTGGGGAACCTACTTTTGCATGATGAGTAGAGCAACGATAGTTTTGATGATTTTCTTGGCACTCATGATTGTTTTTGTAAAGATTTGGGACCCCGAGATCACAGTTAGTTTCAGGTTGATGATGATGAGATTGTGTTGGCATTGCTTGAGGACAAGCAATTTTGGGAGGGGCGGTATTGTAATGTCCCCATTTTTGGGAGTTTGTCTTATTTGTGGTTTTCGGGGAATTTCGTCTTCCACAAACCAGGGATTGCCGATTCACCTTCAAAAACGGATAGAGCATCTTCTGGCATTTGTTTTGACAGGTTACACGACATGGTTTCATCAAGAAACGAAGGAGTTATGGCATTTGGAAGTTCGCCTGTCAAACCAGATTTCCAGTATCGCGCGCGCACGGAAATCCACA
The DNA here is from genome assembly GCA_028583015.1 of Wollemia nobilis. Lineage (NCBI taxonomy): Eukaryota > Viridiplantae > Streptophyta > Pinopsida > Araucariales > Araucariaceae > Wollemia > Wollemia nobilis. Next base: position 2,165,161 of record JAQPPZ010000755.1, on the reverse strand, counting down.
AGTTTCTCCAAATTTGTCCCTTGGAGTATGACGTCCTTCCTCTAGGGATGTGCAATTGCAATGTAGTTCATTTAGGAGTGATTTTTAATTAATTAGCAGTAATAAGGGGTAATGTCCCATTATGAGAATACTCATGTTATTTTATTATGTTATAAGGGTCCATTAATGAGAAATAATAAAGTGCCACCTTAATGAAGAATTAGAAGAATTGGCTATATAAAGAAGAGAAGGGGCACATTTGGATCATCTTGGGTCATTTTATTTCTTCTACTTTGTGTAATTGGCTGAAAAGCTGATACCATTTTCTCTAGTGGACGAAACCCTACGAGAGAACAACTCTTGTGGACGAAAACCTGCAAGAGCCAACCTTGAGGACGAAAACCCTCTTGGTTTTCAAGGCCAAGGACGAAAACCCTTGTGTTTTGTGAGGGTAAACCTACCTAGGGTTTACATTTGGGCATTAAAGATCATATTAAGGAGCATTCAGGATTTATCCAGCCTAGAAGGGCATTTGTGAGTTGTTTGGAAGAATTAAGGGAGCTTCTTCAGATTGGGGTTTTCAGATTATGATTTTGCAGTACCTATGAATCCAGGTACCCATTGGGGACATTAGGTCTATTGTTTCCAGAAGCTTGCTATCCAGATCAACATTAACACAAATTTGGGCAAACACCATACGGGACTTCAGCCTGGTTACCCTATCAATGTTAACAAAGGTACCAATACCATTTGCAATAGCCATTAAAACTTCATCGTGCCAATATTGAAAAGGAAGGTGAGGTAATATTACCCAAACAGCAGTTGTGTTGAGACTTTGGGTGTGAGGATTAAAATCCACATCCCATTTTCTAAGAAACAGGCTACGCTTCCCCATCGACCATGGTCCTCCACCTAGAATTTTTTGCATGTCACTTACCTCAGTAAGTTTGATCATGAAGAACCCATTTGGGAGCGCCACAATCTCCATGCAGCCCGCTGGTTTCCATCTAGCGAAGGCCCACCTTCGAATAGTGTCTATATTTGGCCTTGCCCCAAAAAACTTGCCCACCAAATTGTGTTCCCCTTCCGCCTTCATGTTCAAAATTATCTCCGAGGGAATGTTGAGAATGTCATCTTTAAATCTCAAGTTTAAGTGGCTTACCAACGGAGGAAGAGTAGTAGCAGGTTTAGAACCATGTACCACCTGGGCCCAAGAGCATTTTCGTCCCACTTCTTGGGCCCGATTCTCCTGACCGTTGTCTGCCTCTGATTCATCTTGCCCCTTCTCTGGGACTGCTTTGTCGAGAGGTTCTTGGATTTTTCTTCCCAGAAAGCCATTCTCCAACTCTTCATCCAAGGCCCCATCCGTTGACGTACCTTCCAAGGCCCCAGTCTGGCCCTGCCCTACTCTGTTCCTGCACCAGCCACTCCCCGTCCGTCTTCGGTCGCTCCAAACCTTGGTCCGTCCGCTCGTTTTCCCACCCTTTCCATTTTTTAACTCAAACACCCATTTATGGGTTGAAAATAATTGAAAACCCTGTTTTCTGGGTTTTCCTTTTTTCCCCTTTTCAGGTTTCGACCCCTCGTTGGTTATTCGCCTTGCCTGCTACTCCCGTCAACTAGGTCCGAGCAAAATTTTTTGCCGCTGCTGTTGCTCGCCGCCACTGCTGCTTCCAACTTCGTTTGTTGTTTTTTCTGCCTGCTGCCTAGTCAATTTGTGGATCATTGGTGATAAATTTTTAGAGAATAAGTGAAAGATAAAAGATTAGATATTTACCCAGATAGGGATTCTTCTATGAAGTTCATGTTTAAATTGTTAAAGTACTGTGATATGACCATAGGGCTAGTTTAAATTTTTTCTTCCCAATGTGGTTTTCCTCGGGCTTCTGTTTGTCCTATATTTAGGAGCTGCTTTGCTTTGTCTTAGTGCTTTTCCTAATAGGAGCTCTGAAAAGGTAAGTAATATTTATAAGTTGCTTTGCTTTGACTAAGTGCTTTTAAAATTTTAATTTTTTTTTTATTGAACCAACAATTATATTCAATAAAAATAAAAGAGGTTACAATAAAAAGGAGCTGGAAAGATCACAGCTCGGGGCACAAGGCCACCCATACGATCAAAACCAGAACCAACCCCTAAAAGGGTGAAAAAACAACATAACTAAGCATAGAAAAATAAACTAGAGTAAAAAACCCTAAACTGTAAAATTGTAACTCTAGGCACCAAGTAGACTTATTGCTCCGTCACCAAGTAGACTTATTGCTCCATCATCTTGTGTCTGTTCAAAGCCAACGCCTCAAAGGTGTTGGAACTGTTGGGTTGGATGGGTGAAACCTTTTTTCGGATAGATTGTCTCCATCTTCTTTCCCATGTTGAGGGCTACGAGAACGACGAAACCACACAGAGAGGGAGGGATCTTTAGATTTTGCTTCCTTCGTAGGAACCGTCAATTCCATCGATGATGGCTCTGCATCCAACGACATATCCTCACCGTCGCTAAGATACTCCAACACACTGTAGTTGTTGGATGAATTAGGAACATAACTGCCCAACTGAACACTGGTCATATGAAGTTGCTTCTTTGGAGCAACATCTTCTTCTGCAGATCCCCTTCTCGGGCTGCGGGAGCACCTTGCGTTAGCCGGGGGGAATGTACTGGAGGACTGGCCGGTTGGGCAGACTGTGAAGCAACCACTATTGCAGCCCTTGGGGTATGAATCTGTTGAGACTGAGGAGCCTCATTGTTGGCAGTTTCAGCTGGGGGACCAACTTTTTCCTTTTCATACCCTTTTTCTATCGGCTTTGAGACATGTGCCGACTTGGACTGTGTACCTTTAGAAGCAACCAAACGTGCATTTTTACGCCCTCCCACCGTCGTCCAACCATCCTCCTAAGGTTGAGGAGTGGGCGCACTCGGTGTGGTAGGGCTCTGCTTGTCCCTGTTATGCGGCATCAAGGGACAATCTCTGATCTTGTGTGTTGAGGATTGGCACCAAAAACATGTGTTGGGCAAATTAATGTAGAGGATCCGCTAGGATAGCACAGTGTCACCAACTTGTATGTCAATAGTCTCCTTGAGATCTCGAGAAATATCAATCTTGATGCAAACATGTTTTTGAGGGCATGCATGGAAAATTTGTCCGCCTCCATCAAAATGACACACCCTAGAGGGGCTGCTATGCGACTGAGAAAGGGCCACAGAGGTAGAGGGAGTCTTGGGAATTCCACCCACACAGGGACTTTGGTAGATCTTTCCTCAGAAACAGAAAAGTCACGGGTCCAAGGAGAAAAAACAAGCAGAGAGCTTCTCATGTACCAAGGGCCATGCTCGTAAATCGCCTTAGCGTGGGATGTTTCCGCAAAGCAAAACAAAAAAAGCCTTTTGTAAGGTTTTGAACCATCGTTAGCTGGACTCCATGAGGAGTCCAAGCTGTGTTAACCCAGGCCCTAAGGGAAGACTCATTAGGGATGTGTCCAACGAAATACCCAACAAGGGTGAATGATTCTAAACAGTAACATGCATAATCAAATTCAGGCAATGGAAGAATTACATCAGGAGAACGAGGGTTACCTTATGGACCATTCTCAGCACAAACCTGCACAGTTGGTGAATTTTTCTTTTCTGATGTATATAATTTTTTGCATGTAAGGGTTAGCGCTCTTTCTTTTCTGATGTATTGAATTTTTTGCATGTAAGGGTGAGTGCATTTCATTTGTTGCTGTACTGCGTTTTGTTCATGTAAAGGTGAATTGCAGACTTAGGAAACGTATGCATGGTGGTTGCTGAGACACAACGTTTTGGCTTGAATGTATATGCTTTATGCTTGGTATTATTGTGGGATTTTAGCTCATAATGCTTGGTATTATTGGGAGATTTTAGCTCTGTACTGTCTTCGATATAATCCATCCAATCCGTTAATCGATGGGACTCGTTTACTTTTTCTTTATAGTTGTACTATCTCTTAGATTAGACTCATTAGAGAGTAGGGGGAGCAAATCTAGACATCGAAATTTGGAATTGGCTTCCAACTGAAATCTCCTTTGGTGGATGTAACCATATGTCTGCATATGTGTTTGGAGGCATTAGTGGTATTTGCCATGTCCATAGAGGTAACACTTTTCAACATAAACATAAAATGTTAAAACAACGTGGAGGGATTAGGACTATCTATATCTTTCTGTCATTTTTTTCACTTGTATTTATTAACTGCATTTTTCATCAGGAGCCTTTTTTTTCTTTGTTTCTCTCTTTTTACAATGACAGGCCCATTTATTCTCAAATAGTGTTGAGGTGTGTGCATCTTTCTTTACATCCTTAAATTATTACCTTTCGGGGTCATAGTATGTATTTATACAGTGTGTATATGTTGTACAAATTATATGTATGTATGAAGTGTGTATATACATTCTGTTTTGTATGTGACAGAGCGTCCCTATATAAAGTGTGTGTATGTATGTTCATTGTTCATGTGTGACATAGCATCCCTGTATGAGTTAAGATTGTGATTCTGATGTGTTAGAAGCAAGGTGGGTAATAGCATTACCTGGACAACTGGATTTGTCAAAGGAAGGGTTTATCACCTTGCAGAATGTCACTTTGGCAATTCCTTTATTAAATTCAAGTTTCTGTGAAGAAAACTTGCCAAGACAAAAGTAGTCACCAAATGTAAGTTTACCAGTAAGGCTTACTGGCATTATTACACCTTATTCGCACCAACACCTAGATCATAGAATAGAATAAAATAAAAAATTTTAATGTCTGCAAGGACAAAACAATATGTATCTTACTTGTTCCTTTAAAAGGAAAGAAGTTCATGTGAAAAATCATAGTCGAGAACAATCACAGTCGAGTCATCGTTCTCTCTTTCTCAAGAACTGATCTTTTGCTACTGATAGAAATTTTCCTACTTCTCTATATTTGATTCGGACATAGAATCCACTGCTAATTTGTCAACCATAGTAAAGAATCTTGGACTTGGAAAAAAAAAGGAAGAAAAAGTAAATTTTCATTGGAAAAAAAGTTTTTCTTTTCATGCATATCACAATTCATTAACTTATCCCAATCCAAAATTAATACTGTAAGCGATACAACCTTAAAACTACACATGAAAGTGACAAAACACATCAATATAACTGCTGGGTGGTGGTTAGATTCAGTATTGGAGCATCTACGAGTCCTTTTGTTGTCATTTATGCTGTTTATTTGTAATTATTTCCTCCTGATGAATATGTAGGGTTTGCTAATATTTCATATTGAGTGAGAGTCCAGAGTGAGTATATAAGGCTGGTACATATCCCTTCTAATTTCCATGGTTCTCAGATTGTGGCTATACTAGGGGATGCTTCCCATAGACGAATGGTTATATATGGGCTAGTGGCTCCTGTTAGAAAATCCTTCAAGCAATGTTATCTCCCATTCTGGTTTTGTGTCCATACACAGTTGCAATGCTCAAACCAACACTGAATATGGTTGATGTTATTCTCTGGCAGAGCATGAATAGTATATTATCCTTCAAAGGGTATAACTACATAACAAAGATAGGAGTCAACTTGTCTTCCTTAGAAAGAAACCTCAAGGACATTTTGTGCTTCTTCAAATGGCCTCTTGCTATTTTATTTGCGTCTTATAAATCTCACTGGGATTGTGAGAGGGCCCAAGCACTGTACTGTTCCAATCTTTTGTGTCTAATTCTTGATGCCTTTAAGTTGCCTCAAACATGGTGAATGTTTCCTGTGTTGGTTAGCAGTTCGGAAGCATGTGTTTATTCTTAGGTCCTGTGGTTAGATGAATGTTCTAGAGAATGTATATTACAGTTAAGGGCAAAGAAATTTTGCTCTTGATTTTTGACAGCGTTACACTTTGCATGGGGTAGGACATATTGCCATGGAATTCCATACAAGATTGGTTTAGATTCCTCTTAATGTTGTCTACACTTTTGGTCTCAACTTCCATTGTTGATCTTCTTTGACCTTATCCCTGTACTTTGCTGACTAATTTTTCTTTTCCTTTTGTCTTTGGTCCTTTGTAATCAGGTCGGCCTTGTGGCATTAGCCTTCCTTTTGGTACTTGCTTTTTAACCTCAAATATAACTGCTGGGTGGCTGTTAGATTCTTGAAAACTAGGAAAAATTTAGGTTTAGGATGCAAATGAGTGTTTTTTTTGGGTCTGATTTCACCTTCTCTCTGCTCTCTTTGCAAGTGGAAACAGCAAAAATGAGGCCAATTTAGAAAAAAAAAATTGATGCCGTTTTTCTGTATTTTTGCTGCTGCAGCCGAGTTTTTTTCTCAGACGCGTGAGTTTAAAAAAAATACTTGCGAGTAAAAAAAAAACTCGGCGACTCCAGAAAAACTCATCGACCCAAGTCAAAAAAACCCGAGAGGGCTGACTCAGGCGTGGACTTGGCGAGGTTTTGAAGTTTCGTAATTATGCTGTCAATATAACTATCTGGAATATTATTATAAGCTTTGCATTTCAAGATAAAGTGTGTCTCTGTTTCCACTGCCTCTGAAGTGCAATAGGTGCATATTTTCTCTTTTGATTCCTCTTGAGGTCTGTTCCATCTACCTGTCTCACATTTGAGTTGATGTGAGCCAGTCCTCACTTGGGATATAACAATATTTGCTTCCCATTTGATATTTGCACCTATATATGCATTTTGATGATGCTTATATATGGGGTTGAACTCAACAAAGTAGTGCACATGAAGTTCAAGCCCAATGATCATATCACATCACCAATAAAAGTAGTTAAGTTGCAATCATTCTCAATTGTAGGCCCTTATCTGTGATGTACTACAATCACTCATGGAGAGAATGATAATTAGATCAATCTCATAAATTATTATTATTTTTTTTTTTGGTAAATATAAATAATATTTGTCCGTTCATCATTAAATAATGGGATAAGTTTCTTATCCTCCTACAAAATATCAAAATTAAGGATGTTTACTAACAAGCCTGGCACAAGGGACTATGATGGTCATGCTCCTAGCTTTTATGTTTGTCATGGACAGAGTTCAGAGTCTGTGCCATATCCTTTAGTTTCTCCTTTTCCTGCCCAGACATCCAGTTTGTCACCTCCTGACTTGCTTCCCTTCTAACCTTAGTGATCTGACCTTCGATAGAAGCCATGAGAAATTCCATAGCAGCAATGATACTGTTGCTGTACCTGCCCTGATGAGCTTTCAGCAGAGCCTCCATCTCCATCTCCTAATATTTTCTGTAAGCCACACAGCATGTGTGCACATTTTTGTGTTCCATTCTTCATTTTTCTATGTTGCTCTTCTTTAGTTAATCACATTTCAGCTCCACAGTGTCCTTAGATAAAGGGCTTTGCAGAGTACAATCCTCATCTCCAGATCCTTTCCAAGTCCCATCAATGCAGAAATGCCTCTCATTCTATCCTTGCTGGTGGACAGAGATTTGGGGATGGAAATCTACCAAATGATGAACTGCAATGAATCCTTCCAAGATATAAGAACAATGACTGCAAAATTCATATACATATATTCTCTGCTTTCCTCTTGTGGGAGTATAACACCTTCCTTAATTCTATGCAGTCTATCTCCTATATCATACACTTATATACCGTTTCGAATCATTCTGATGGACTCACAGTTAATTCTCTGGCCTATTCAGTTATCCCAGCCATTGATTATCATCTCAAGAGCATCCAGAAAAGAGAGCTCTCCTTTCTATCTTTAGAATTATGCACGTGTTTGGGTACAATGGCTGGCTTCCTCAGCTAACCACATACCCCCTACTTTCTTTCTTATGGTGGCAACCCTACTTGTTCAATGTGGAGTAATTTGTCTGCCTTGAATCTTAATTTTGCTGTCTCTGCCAAAATAGGAGAGTGCCCTCCTGCCTCGCCACGTGCAGCCCAGGAGATACTTCTTCTTATCTTTTTTTCCTGTCCTCTTAATGGCATAAAACTGAAGAATGCAGGTATGAGACCCATCCTGTTCAGCAACTAGCTCCATTTTTCCTGATCTTCTGCCCAGGTTTCCTGTTGATTTTTGATCATAATTACAATTTTCTAATTTTTAATTTTCTTGGAGTAGGATTTCTTAATTTTCTTAAAATACCTGTTGTCAGACAATAATTTATATATTTTCAATTCATCATTTCTAGGCTGAATTTTTATGCATGCTCCTCAGAGTTTTTGTGGACATAAATTGGGTACAGAGCAGACAAGAAATCAGATTGTTCTTATATTTAATCTATGTGCGAGCATCAAATTGCCCCTGAACCAACATATTGGCACCTTTTAGGCTGCTTTGAAATGTCAATTTTGAATATGACTTTTAAGGAATTTAAAGGAAACCACAAAAATTCAATGAGTATTTATAAAATTCACTTTCCGAGAAAATTTTGACAGCACTCAGTGTTAATCTGGAAATACAATCAATAAATTAACATAATTGTAACTTTCACTTTGTTGATGTAATGTTCTTTAATGTGGTATGCAGGGGATGCATGGTTTAGGAGGAAGAATGGGAACAAGGCAAATTGATCCCTATCCCTTGGTTTTTGATCATGCTGCTCAGTTTTTCACAGCAAGTGATCCTAAGTTCAAGAAGCTTGTGGATGGATGGATCTCAGAAGGTGTAGTGAGAGAATGGAAAGGACAATTAAGTAAGCTCCGTCCTGGAGGCCAAGTTACTCCACTGCCACAAGCTGTAAGATATATTGGTACTAATGGGATGAGACCCCTTGCTGACTCTATACTTTCTCAGGTGAGTGTTTATTTCAATATAGCCAAGGTTATGTTAGATGGAATTGCATGAATGAACAAGAGGTGTTTGACTAAGACAAGGTTGAGGTACATACATATGGAAGATAAACATTATGAGAACCGTGAAGCTGAGAAGAAACATTTTAAAGTATTTAGGAAAGAAGCCCTTTGGAAATGGAAAATTAGCACGGGATCAGTTAGAAGATAATAAATAGTTCAAATTATTTTAAAATAATAATCATAAAAGTGGGTTTCAATATCTAAGAATTGAACTACAGGCATACATTGACAAAATTGAGTTCAGAACTCACTCTTTGTCTCTGGATCTTTAGAGGATCCTCTTAAAATTTGGTTCTTGATCAAAACCTGCAAACTAGCGGGAGCAAAGATGATTCCTTTCATGGGTCTTGTCAACCATATGTAATGTATGACGGGTCCTGTACTAAACTTTAGAAAAACAAAACAGCAGAAGGGGGAAATCCCAAAAAGGAAATGAACATTGACAATTAGCTATAGACTCTAGAGTCTAAACGATAAAAACCTATAATAGTTTATTCAGTTTGATACTTTGTTTGCAATTTTCTTAAATTATCGTCATATTGATAAATTACTTGGCTTCATATATCTTTTAATATAACCATATATTCCTAGAGCTCCAATCTTGACTGATTCTCACTTTTCAAATTTTAGGAAATTTGTTACTTCTGGTGTTACAGTTGCCCCTGACCTACAGTTCTCTTTTTTCAACATTCTAGTTATTTTAAGGTATTCTCAAAGATTCCTTAGCGGACATGATGAAATTCTTTTTCATTTTTTTCTCAAGTATTAACGTGGACCGAATTTCTTCAATTAATATGTCACATGGAGATAATGGGCTTGTAACTATGATATGAGAAGCTAAATTTGTTAATCTCGGTACTAACGATAAATTGTTTTTGTTCATTTGAGGCCCATTTGAGTCTTTTGTTCTTGAAATTGGGACGGTTAGCATTTGTAATGTGCCAAACTAGGGAAAAACCCTAACTATGCAATTTATTTCAAATCATCCCAAAATGAATTTTCAAACCCTTGCTGCAGATATGGTAATATTCCTTACTAAAATTCTGAACCATGCAAATAAAAATCAGATCTGTAAATAACCCAGAAAAATACACCATAAAACCCTAAGATTGTCACAAACACACCACAATATTTTATATTATTTTTTCTGGAACCACAATTACATAGATCACACCTGAAACATTAATATAAACCCTGGATGCTGAATAAAACAACACAATCACTGCAAAATCATTGAATGAATGTCAAATCTGAAAACCCCAATCTGAAGAAGCTCCCTTAACTCTTCCAAACAACTCACAAATGCCCTTCTAGGCTGGATAAATCCTGAATGCTCCTTAATATGATCTTTAATGCCCAAATGTAAACCCTAGGTAGGTTTACCCTCACAAAACACAAGGGTTTTCGTCCTTGGCCTTGAAAACCAAGAGGGTTTTCGTCCTCAAGGTTGGCTCTTGCAGGTTTTTGTCCACAAGAGTTGTTCTCTCGTAGGGTTTCGTCCACCAGAGAAAATGGTATCAGCTTTTCAGCCAATTACACAAAGTAGAAGAAATAAAATGACCCAAGATGATGCAAATGAGCCCCCTTGTCCTCTTTATATAGACAAATGTTATATTTCTTCGTTGGGGTGGCACTTTATTAAATCACTTATAAAATAACCTTATAGCTCCTTAAAATAAAATATTATGTCCCTAATACACATTGGCCCCTTTTCTCTTTTTTTTATTTATTTAATTACTAAATTCCACTAAAAATACCTTCAACATAACAAAACACTCCAAAGCTTCACACCACAACTATGTACAATAAGAATATGAAAAATGGGGACATTACAATACATCCCTCCCCAAGATTGCTTGTCCTCAAGCAATCGAACAAAAACTCAATTCAAATTGAGCCAAACCATAACCATGATCAATGATAATTCCAGGATCCCAAACTAGCCTCAAAACAATTTTTATAACTGCCACTTCCATATAAAAACCAAAGCAAAAATCTGAGTGTGAGGCCAAGATGCATATCAATAATGTGTGACACCTAGGTTCCCTCAAACATTCATCCCAAAACTGATCCCAAAATTGATCTAAAACTGATCCCAAATCTTTTTCATACTGACCAAAGGTTGTCTCCATATAATCCCAGAACTGTTCCAAAGCTGCAATTATGCAAAAACTGAGTGAAAATGGGCTCAAACTCTTACAGACCAGATCTGAAGTAGTACATAGCAGCTCTGATTTTTCATGTACAGCAGTGATATATGACTGTTTAATCTCCTCAAAGATATGTAAACTCAGTCCTCCTCTATTCTTAAGGACTGTATTATGCAAAGGTGTGCTAAAAGTATCAAGGGTAATGAATGAACCAACATCAAAGAGAGTGGAAAGGAGATGAGGATCAACAAACTCTGATTCTCCCTGTGCAAGAGTGACTCTCCTTAGTTCTCCTTTACTACGAAAATCATCAACTAACACTCCAAGAGTGTAAAGAACGTCCATCATACTATGAATGCTACCTGTATCACCCAGAATCCTTTTTCTGTCCACATGCCCTGCTCCTTTCAACTGTTGTTCCAACATTGGATTAGAAATACACATCAATAGCTGAACTTGGTCATTTCCCGTGCGTCCAAGTTCAAGGTTATTTATTCTCCACTGTGCTACTTTCAAAAGTGCATTTCTATCCTCATTAGGTGCCATCAAACTTAAGTGTAATGGCTGCTCAAACCTATTCCAAACTGGTAGAGTTCTTGCATTGTTTATGACGTCATGCCAAGTAAGATAGAAGCAACCACATATCTCATTGAATGCAGCCCATAGGGAATAATAAACAGTCTTTAAAATGTGACTTAAAGATACAATCACAGTCCTCATTACAATAGCAGCTAACATACCTTCAAATGCAGCCCTGAAACCCATAGGATATACAGTCCATGTGCAACATGCAGTGGACAGTCTTACAGCCTCTAATGTGTAGGTTGTAGCCTCCAAATCATGAACAACAGTTTCCTTCTTTGCAATAGTTGATGAATCATGGAGTGCAACCCTTAATTCAAGAGAAACAGCCTTCAAATTATTCTCTAAAGGGATTATAACTGTCTTTTTATGATCAGCTATCAGTACAGTCCATAAACAGTGATTGGTAGCCCTCATCATACTGTTTTCTATTAGCATGTTCCTTCTATTGTCAAATACAATTCTGACTTTGTGTGTCTCAACAAGCCCATTATTGATTAATCCCTTGAACCATCCTTTACTATTAGAGTCATGATCATACCTCAAGGAAGAATGCTGACTATGATCATCATGATTCGTTGAAATATTGCATCCATACTTCCCAAACTCTCTCTGGATCTGAAACCTCTCTTTGTGTTGCATGGGTAAAGAGAAACAATCAATTTTTTCCCAAAGGGACTGTATAGAACAGCCCAAGAATACTGCTGTCCCAGGCTTCATAATATCAAAATTTGCATCACACCACATACTACCTTCAGTCCCATCTCTAGAAAATTCAAAATCAGTCTTCATTTTTGGATGGAAAATTGTTTCTACAGTCAAAATCAAATCTGCAGCATCTTTTGGAAACATACCTTTCATCATGAGTAAGGGGATTTCTTGGTCAACAATTTCTGATTTGTTCCCAAGATCTAATTCAGTCACCTTCATCACATCATTTTTGCATACCTCTTCATGTGATAAGACAACAATTTCTGATTGAGATTCTTCTTTGCTAGCTTCCTCATGTGAAATTTCTGCCACGAGCTCCTCTTCTTTATCATTAAACTCTTGAACCAAATCATTCTCAGGTGGCCGTAATTCTGATTTATCTTCAAAGCTTGCCATGACATTTCCTTCATCATTTTCTTTATACATGCTTAACCTCCCAGTCTTTGAAAGCCATGTAGCAAGATTTGTCTTTCTTTTAAGCTCCAAGAATGTTTGGAAATCTACAACCTTCCTGTAATTTTCGTTCCTCTGTTTATATTCAAGGAATAAGATATCTGCATGTTCTTGGAGTTTTCTTTGATTGCTCTCCCTTATCCTTTCCATCAATTCAGCCCATGTATTTGCCATCTCACTGTCAAGTAACCCAACTCTGTTCAGGATAAAAATTTCAGATCTGAATTTTTTGCAGCAAACCCTAACTTCTGAAAAATGAAACCCTCAAATCATAAAACCATAGTGTTGAATAATGAATGGGTTCGATTTTAATACTCAAAACCCTTTCAGAAAATCAGATCTGCAATTTATGCAGAAAATAATGCCAGAAACCCTCAAAGTTGCTAGATCTGACCATAGAATTTTTATAAAATTTTTTGAAAGTGGAAATACAAAATAGGGCTTAATGGGTACTCAAATCAACCTTTAAAAGTGCCCAGAAAAATTCTCAATACTGATCTACTCATGGCTGCTGAATTTTTTTTTCACACAAAACCCTCCACAGGCTGGCAAGATCACAACTCTGATACCACTATAATGTACCAAATTAGGGAAAAACCCTAACTATGCAATTTATTTCAAATCATCCCAAAATGAATTTTCAAACCCTTGCTGCAGATATGGTAATATTCCTTACTAAAATTCTGAACCATGCAAATAAAAATCAGATCTGTAAATAACCCAGAAAAATACACCATAAAACCCTAAGATTGTCACAAACACACCACAATATTTTATATTATTTTTTTTGGAACCACAATTACATAGATCACACCTGAAACATTAATATAAACCCTGGATGCTGAATAAAACAACACAATCACTGCAAAATCATTGAATGAATGTCAAATCTGAAAACCCCAATCTGAAGAAGCTCCCTTAACTCTTCCAAACAACTCACAAATGCCCTTCTAGGCTGGATAAATCCTGAATGCTCCTTAATATGATCTTTAATGCCCAAATGTAAACCCTAGGTAGGTTTACCCTCACAAAACACAAGGGTTTTCGTCCTTGGCCTTGAAAACCAAGAGGGTTTTCGTCCTCAAGGTTGGCTCTTGCAGGTTTTTGTCCACAAGAGTTGTTCTCTCGTAGGGTTTCGTCCACCAGAGAAAATGGTATCAGCTTTTCAGCCAATTACACAAAGTAGAAGAAATAAAATGACCCAAGATGATGCAAATGAGCCCCCTTGTCCTCTTTATATAGACAAATGTTATATTTCTTCGTTGGGGTGGCACTTTATTAAATCACTTATAAAATAACCTTATAGCTCCTTAAAATAAAATATTATGTCCCTAATACACATTGGCGCCTTTTCTCTTTTTTTTATTTATTTATTTAATTACTAAATTCCACTAAAAATACCTTCAACATAACAAAACACTCCAAAGCTTCACACCACAACTATGTACAATAAGAATATGAAAAATGGGGACATTACAACATTGAGTGGAGACAAAGTAACCGTGTTTGAGATCGAGTTTGACAAGGATAAAAATTGAGAAGAGTTTGCCCCTATGAAAAGGCTATAAAATTCACCATTAAATTTGGGAAACAAAAATATGATATGCGTTATATCATATAAAATGTACTATATAATATAATATATATTATATATCATATTCATATAATACAAAATATTTTACATATTCATATATTTATATATGTAATATAAATATATTCCATGTTATATGAATATGATATATTATATTACATAATATGAATATACTATAATCCCCTTGAAAGCTGCCATTGTAGAGGGAAGAAGGCATCTCTCCAATTTGACAATTGTGTTTCCCTCCATTCTCTCAGAAGTGGCCACATTTCCATTTAAAGTGTTCCCTAAGTCTTCCTCTGATTGTGAAGGGCTCCCCCATCCAATATCAATGAGAAACCATAGAGAACCCGCCCCTAGCAATGGGTTCTTCTCAGACCTATTTGACAGGCAGGAAGCCGGTGCCTTCTCTCACTCAACTGTCTTTTCCCTAATAATCTGGTTGCTGTGAGCCTCAAGAATTCTGTGCAGAAAATTGACTGTGAAGGTCAGGTTGGTCCTGTGAGCTCATCAGCGGTAACGATCATGCAAGGCTCTAAAGAATATTGCCCATCTAGGAGGACAGGAATAACGGAACCAAACAGCTTTGGTAGTTGATGAGAAACATGAAGGTCATGGGCTCTTAGGGTCCCAGCCTGCCTGCTCTCATCACAGCTTGCCACTGGTTTCTGCATAGTGCCTAGAGCAATGAGATGGAATCAAGTTATCAACACTCTTGGTTGGCCGGCTTCTTCAATGACTTAAAACTTGTCTGTGCTGAAGGAAAACAGTTTTAGCTGCAATGGGGCGGGTCTGATTTGGTGCTGAAATTTGCTGAACTTTTTGATGTTTCTCATTTTGTTCGGCAAAAATGGTTACATAGACTGGAGATTAGGCTCAAGATCTGGCCATTATTGATATGTGCTTTACTGAATATTTTATCATGCATTTGTAGAATTAACGAATTTGATGTTTTCACCTGGTCAATGATTGGTCTTATGGTCACTTGCAAATTGTTTAGATTATACTTGAAGGTTCTACTGGTTTCAATAGGTTTGCTAGTGGCAATAACCTCATCCAAAGAGTTGCAAATGCCGAAGGGATCAACAATAATGATTTGTCTTGTTTATCAAACAGAGCAATCATTTCATAGGATTGTTCAATGACCAAAAGTAGATAAAAACATTGCACAGAAAATGCAGAAAGAATATAATGATTCTCAGTCATATTTGATGATAGTAGAGATAACGAGAGAGAGAGGGGAGTAAGAGAGCACATTTATCCCACCCATGAGTGAATATCCAATGAATCACTCTGATAGAAATGTAATAATAGAATGAGGTTACAGTATAACCTTCTCGTTCCCCGAGAAGGGGATATGGCAATCATTTCGTAGGATTGTTTAATGACCTACCAGTTGTTTGCGGACAAAACATTTTTAATGGGGTGGCACTGCTAGAAGAATCTGACTGTGAAGCAAGCATTAGCAATATTTTGAGAGACATTAGGAGATGCTATTAATTTTGGTAAATACAAGCTTTTGGCCCAAAGCCGCAGGCTGCTATTCACTCAAGTAGTTCAAGATGTTCCCCTAAGGTTTTCAAGTGTACTGTTCAAGTTGAAGCCTTCAAGAGTAGCAATTTCAATTTTTTAAAATGGATTATGTGGGACTGAAACAGCCCCACCCGTATTACATCATGGCCATGTAGTGGTATTACAACAACTTGGCATTATGCATGTATTGCTTGATTCAAACCTTGGTCTCCTCCTTGAAAGTTGAGGAATTTAACTGGTTGAGATAATACCACTTGATTCAAGAGTAGAAAATTTGGATCCAACATTTTATTATTATTATGATTATTATTGTGTAATGTATGGTTGAGGCCAACATTTGAATCCATCACAACCTTGAGCATATATAAAGGTGTCTAATTTGCTCATTCTAAACTTGTCATCACAATCAATCACATCAACATTTGAGTTATACATTCCAGTTTAACAAAGTGTTCCTTTTCTTAATATTCATCTCTTTTCTTTCAAATGCTTTCTGCTAGTGTTGAATTGATTAAAAAATCACAAAATATTTGGAAAATCGTGATTTTTTCAAAACTGAATTTTTTAATTCAAAAAATTGAATAGATCAGGAGGGAAATCTTGGCAGGACAAAATCATAAAAGTGGGGAAAGTCACAGAAATCAGGATAAGCCTCATGTTATTTCCAAAGTTACATATTTGTTCATATATATATATATATATATTTTAAAATTTTGTGGATTTTTATACGAGTAATTATGGTCTAATATTTTCTGAGCCTTGACGATGAATTGCTGGTCACGATTTTTCTGGCTTTGCTTTGTACTTTGGAGTGATGGATTTTGCACCATGATACTAGACCCTAAGGTGACAAGCCATAAGACCTCGAGCTCTTTTGCATTTTCAGGTGGCTAACGGGACTGATAGCAAAGCAAGAACACTATCGATCACACTTGGCTTCTCAAAGGAGTCTTGTGAAAAGATTGACTTTGTTTCTAGTTTGGAGAAGAGTTGTAGGAGCTCTTTGGAAAAAAGTGGCAAAATATGGATTCTTTCTTTGTGTTTTTTAAAAAGAGATATGTTTGATTTGTTGCACCTAATGATTGATGAAATACTTGAGATACCGGCAAGGATGCCACTTGCATTATCGGTGATGTGACCCGGGTTCAATCCCCACGGCGGATATGTATATGTATAAGAAGTATTTACTCAATAAAAAAAAAATACTTGAGATACATTTGGTTGAAATGATGGCTTATAATCGTGCTTTTGAGAAATCACCATCGCAAGAAATTTGGGGATTGCTTTTTGCTTTATTAGAGTCATTCATAGGTCAAGACTCGTTGTATGGATTGAAGTGGCATGAAGCCTGTTATGTTGGGATGGCCATCCTTGCATTGTGCACTTGCATGGGAAGATTTCCACAATTTGACACTTATGATCCTGATGTTGATGATGATGAGCAACTTGTTTGTTCTAGTTTTGGATTGTTTTGATTGTGAGGAGCCTTGATGAGCACTGCATCAAAAGGGAAGGCATCATATCCTTTTGGGTTATGGACATCTTCATCAAGCTACAAGGAGTAGAGTTGAAGTGACGTGTGGTTGTTGGAATCTGTTGGGGGGGGGGTAATGGTGGTGTGTTGCCATTTTTCTAGTCCCTTCAAGCAATATTTAAGGGGGGGACGTTGGAACATGTAAACCTACTTGTCAAGCCTTTTGGCATCTTTTGTAATAGATCTATGGTTGGGTTAGATATTTGTTATTGGGATATTTTATTATTATTTTGTAATGTATGTTTGAGATTGACATTTGTATCCCTCACCACCTTGATCTTATGTAAAGCCATGTTGTTTGTTCATAGTAAACATATTATCACATTCAATCACATCATCATTTGAGCTATTTGTTCCTATTTAACAAAATGCTATTCATTCCTCTTTATAAAGTGTTCCATTTCTTAAAATCGGTCTCTCTTCTTTCAAATGCTTTGTATGTTGTTGAAATGATGGTTTCAACATGAACTCCTTCTTGACTAATAGAGATGGAAAAGTGATCTTAATGTCTTTAATTAGGTCCTTTTACTGGTGTGCATATGCATTAGTGTGCAATTATAGGGTCTCATGTGCATTGTTCAAACATGTAATTCCACCAGAAGTAAGAGTTGGTTGGCTTGAAAGACAAAGAGGTAGTACTTGGATATTAAGAAAATGATGAGTACCAAAGAGAGGTGCTTCTTAGCCATACAAGTGTGAGTGTGTGCAGTTCCCTTTGTCCATGATATTGTGGGTCTATACTAGGACTTCCTTATAAAAAATCCACAAATAAGATTTTTAAAACAAAGATGTTAGAATTATGATTTAATATGATACTTGTGCATGATTTTTTAAAAATGATTGTGGTCTCATGTGAAAAATTTCATATCAATTCTTGGGGTTGAATAGATTTTTTCAATAGATTGTTGTTTACTTTGTTAAGATTTAAAAGAAAACATAGATTGCTTGTAATTTATGGGCCCTTTTAAAAGAATAGTAGGATGTATTTTTTCGAAATAATGTTTTGTGTAGGCTGTATCTAAGTTTTTCATTTATTTGTCTTTTCTTTATCTTTCCTTAACTTAAAAAAAAAACTCAGTCAACAACGGTCTATTGTGACTGTGCATGGGCAGGAGGTATATTTGCTTTTATAATAAAATGTGGCATTTTGGTATGTTAGACATTATCTTTCATTAACACAAAACAAAAATTTAAATGCAGAGTCATTTGATCAGTGTGGAAAGACCTTGTTGGATAAGTAGGTTGGAACCGTTTAATGGGATGTGGCATCTTACTGAGAACAAGAAACCTCGTGGGGAGTTTGATACTATTGTTGTAGCACATAATGGTAATATATACTCTTGGATGCTTGGGTTTGTCCTTGTTTCTTTTTATATCATTCAATAGTAAATAATAACCTTTTATTGGTATTGTTGGCTGTTGTATTCCCAAATCTTGAGTTTTTTCCAAGAAGAAAAAATTAGTTCATGTGCATTGCATTCATTTAAATAGAATTTGTGTAACAAACTACCACAAAGATTGAATTGCAGCTCTTTTAAAGGCAGTAAAATAGATCATCCATTGTAGTTTTATGAATTTGTTCTTCTATGAATGAAATGCTAAACATCAATTAGAGAGTACAGTGGCTCAAGCATCTTATTGTTTGTCAAAAACCAATATAAATCACCAATGGCAGAATCATTACAAGAGGATACGTCTGACTAGGGAAGACTATCTAAATTCATGGATGATATGTGATGTAGATCTTGAACCTCTTTATGATTGTCAATTTCTGTTGGGAAAAACTTCAGATTTTATACCTGCAAGTGGAAACACAATAACAGAAAACAAAAAACAGCAACACAAGTAACACAGGGATTTACGTGGAAACCTGCAATGTGTAGGAAAACCACGGGGCAATGGCAACTTCTCTTTCTTATTATTTTCAGCAAAACTTTACATTCACGTTTTCAACATTACTTCCATATGCAAGGGATCAAGTCCCTTTTATAGAGCATGAAGGGAAGACCCTGAACCGTTCGTTTCCTCTCCCAAAGGAAGCCTCCGCAAAACTGTTCGTTTCCATGCGGAACTGAAGCGATTCGTCTTCCGTGTCCTGACGTCTATCCTGGACGTCTACTTGCCTAGACGTCTGGCTGCCTAGACGTCTAGCAGCCCAGATGTCTGACCTAGACATCTAGCAGCCCAGACGTCTAGTCTGCTGCAGCTTAGCTTCGCTGATTGTGCACCTGTATAGTGACTTCACTTCCTAACATTCTCCCACTTGAAGTCAGTATTAAGGAATTCTTCTACCAAAGATTTTCATCCAGTGCCAATTGCCCAATGCTGCCCTTGTTACTTTTTTAGCAAGCCCAAAGAAGTTCTGCACCACTCAAACTTCTCTACCTTGACCGACTTTGTAAGCATATCTGCAGGATTCACTTCAGTGTCAATTTTCTGCAACAGGATCCCCTACCTTCTTCCACCACATTTCTTATAAAGTGGTACTTGACATCGATGTGTTTCGTGCGATCATGGAATGTTGGATTCTTCACTAGCTGAATAGCACTTTGGCTATCACAATGCAGCGTAATTTTCTCCTGCATTACCTTGAAGTCACCCAACAATCGCTCTAGCCAAATTGCCTCTTTGTTGGCATGAGTCGCTGCAATATATTCTGCTTCAGTGGTTGATAAAGCCACAACAAACTGCAACTTAGAAGCCCAACTCACTGCTCCACTAACAAGAGTGAAGGTATATCTTGTAGTGGACTTTCTCCCATCTCTATCTCCACCATAATTAGAATCCACAAAACCTTTAACTTGCAAATCTGCTGATCCAAAGTAAATGGCAACATCTGAAGTGGCTCTTAAATATCTGAATATCCACTTCATTGCATTCCAATGCTCCTTACCAGGATTTGCCATGTACCGGCTGACTACTCCCACTGCTTGGGCAATATCCGGTCTGGTGCTCACCATGGCATACATGAGGCTTCCTACTGCTGATGAATACGAGTACACGAGACATGCTTGTCTTCTCTGCTTCTGTTCTAGGACACTGGTTGGAAGACAACTTTAAGTGTGAAAGAAGTGGGGTACTAACTGGTTTTGCATTCTGCATATTGAAGTGCCGCAAAATATTTTTCACATATGAATTTTGACTTAACCAGATCTTTCTTCCTTTTCTGTCCCTGTGTATCTTCATCCCTAAAATTTGGTTTGCTGCTCCTAAATCCTTCATTTCAAATTTCTTAGCCAACCGAGCCTTAAGTTAAATGATTTTCTTCATGCTGGGGCCTGCAACCAGCATATCATCAACATACAACAACAAAATAATAAAACTGCCATCATCAAACCTCTTATAGTATCCACAATGGTCAGCTTCACTCCTGCTGAAACCTTGGCTCTTCATGAAGGTGTCAAATTTCCTGTACCACATCCTTGGCGCTTGTTTCAACCCATACAGTGATTTCTTCAGTCTGCAAACAAAATGCTCTTTGCCTCTTTCTTAATAGCCCTCAGGCTGATCCATATAAATCTCTTCCTTGAGATCACCATGCAAGAAAGCAGTCTTTACATCAAGCTGCTCCAGTTCTAAATCCTGTGCAGCTACAAGTGCAAGTAGAACTCTAATAGTAGTCATCTTCACAACTAGAGAGAAAATTTCATTAAAGTCAATACCTGACTTTTGCACATAGCCTTTTGCCATCAAGTGAGCTTTATAGCGTTCCAACAACCCATCGTTGTTATTCTTCACTTTGTAGACCCACTTGTTCCCAACAGTCTTTCTTCCAGGTGGGAGATCTACAAGTTCCCACGGTTTATTCTTGTGAAGTGCCTCGATTTCCTCCTCCATGGATTTCCTCCACTTTTTTGCATTCTCAAATTCTCTAGCTTCCTGAAATGAACTAGGTTCACCATCATCAGTTAACAAAGCAAAAGAGGACTGATAAACATGAGAATACCTTTCCGGACACTTTTGTGGATGTGTAGATCTTCTAACCCAATGATCTGTTGATTGTGGCTCTTGGTCTTGTGACCATTGTGGCTGCTCTACTTGCTGTTCTACTTGATGTTTTGCATGCTGATCAAAAACTTCAGCATGCTGATTTTCATATTCATCTTCACTCATTTCTACTTCAACTGGTACAACATTAGGAGTTTGCTGTACCTCCTTCCTTTGCATGGATTTTTCATCAACAATTACATCCCGGCTAATAATTACCTTATGGGCAGTAGGATCCCACAGTCTATACCCCTTCACTATATCTCCATAGCCGAGAAAAACACATTTGCTTGACTTTGGGTCAAGCTTGGACCTTTTTTCTTTGGGTACATGGGCAAACGCATCACAGCCAAAGGTACGCAAATGAGAGTAATCAACTGGCTTACAACACCAAACCTCCTCCGGAATCTGTCCATCCAACGTAGCTGTAGGTGACCTGTTAATAAGATAAACAACTGTATTAACAGCCTCTGCCCAAAACATTTTCTCCAACATGGCTGCGCTGAGCATGCTTCTTGCACGTTCCATGATTGTGTGATTCATTCGCTCAGCCACACCATTTTGCTATGGAGTATATGGTACAGTCTTTTGGTGCTTAATACCTTCTTGCATACAAAATTTATCAAATTCCTTGGAGCAATATTCACCCCCATTATTTGACCTGAGACATAAAATCGACTTGCCCAAACTCTTCTCTACCCGTGCTTTGAACTCTTTAAATTTTTGCAAAGCTTCCGACTTCTTCAAAAAATAAACCCACACTCTCCTAGAATAATCATCTATAAAAATCAGAAAATAGATGGCGCCATTTAAGGACTGAGTGGGGATTGGTCCAAATATATCCGAATGTATAAGTTGCAGAAAATCAGAACTCTTACCAAGACTTGCAGTAAACCGAACCACCCTCTTTTGCTTACCAAAAATACAATGCTCACACAAGTCTAAATTGAAAGACTTAATCCTAGAAAGCATACCTCTGTCATACAGAAATTTCAGGCCTTTTTCACTCATATGGCCTAGGCGTTGATGCCATAGCATTACTGCATCCTAAACAGAAGTTGCTATTGCTGCATGGTTTGTCATCGTATCACCGCATAAACGATATAGGGTCCCATAAGATTCTCCCTTTGCTACTACAAGAGCTCCTCTGGTAATTTTGCAATAGTTTTTACTAAAAGTGACAGAATACCCTAGCTTATCCATCATTTTGATTGAGAGCAAATTCTTCCGCAAATCGGGCACATGTCGTACATCACATAACATCCTTTCTCTACCATCGTCCAACATGATCCTTATATCCCCTCTTTCCACAATTTCTAAAGGGTGATCGTCACCCAAATAGACCTTTCCACCATAGTATGGCTGATATTTGTCAAACCAGTTTCTATGGGGAGACATGTGGAAAGTGCACCTCAGTCCAAAACCCAGGTATATAAAACAAATCTGTTGTTACTAATACAGAAGGCTTCACATGTTGCCGTCTCTCCTGAATCTGCTGCACTGGCCTCAGCTGATGGCTGATTTTGCTTTTCACCATTCTTTAATTGCCAACAGTCCTTCTTTGAGTGTCCTGGCTTCCCACAATGCCAACACTTCCCTTTTTGCTTATGTCCTTTAGACTTAGATCTGGACTGTTTTCTACCTTGTTTACTCCCCTCGAAAGATCGACCTCTCATAGATAGGGCTTCATTGGTTGAGGGTTTCGAAGACGTTTTTCGCCTCAACTCTTCTGCCAACAAAGTGGCTACCACATCATCAAATTTGAGAGTTCTTGATGATGAATTACTGATGGTCATCACCATATGATCCCAAGTGTTTGGGAGGGAACAAAGTAGGGTGATAGCTCTATCTTCATCCTCCATCGTCACATTAACTGAAACCAGTTTACTGATAAGAGTATTAAACTCATTCAAATGATCTACCACGGATGAACTTACCTTCATCCTCAAGCTATAAAGCTGCTTTTTCAGAAAAACCTTATTTGTTGCTGATTTTGTTTCATACAACTTTTCAAGCTTTTGCCAAAGGGCTTCCGCGGTCTTCTCTTCAACTACATTGAACAAGACAGAGTCCGCTAGGCAGAGACAGATTGTAGAAACCGCCTTGCTGTCCAGCGTTGTCCACTCCTCATCTTTCATGTTGCTCGGTTTACTCGCGACCCCTTTCAAGGCTTGCACTTGGTCATTCTGAACCAACAAATCCTCCACCTTCATCTTCCATAGAGCGAAGTTCCTGCCATCAAATTTCTCAATCTCGAACTTGGTTACCCCTCCTGTCATTGTTGCAGCTCCCACTTGCACAAAACCTGGATCTGATACCAGATGTTAGGAAGACAATGATAAAGAACAAAAAAACAACACAAGTAACAAAGATTTACGTGGAAACCTGCAATATGCAAGAAAACCACGAGACAATGGCAACTTGTCTTTCTTATTATTTTCAGCAGAACTTTATATTCACGTTTTCAACAATCCTTCCATATGCAAGGGATCAAGTCCCTTTTATAGAGCATGAAGGGAAGACCCTAAACCGTTCGTTTCCTCTCCCAAAGGAAGCCTCCACAAAACTGTTCGTTTCCATGTGGAACTGAAGCGATTCGTCTTCCGTGTCTAGATGTCCATCCTGGACGTCTACTTGCCTAGACGTCTGTTGCCTAGGTGTCTGGCCTAGACGTCTAGCAGCCCAAATGTCTGGCCTAGATGTATGACCTAGACGTCTAGCAGCCCAGACGTCTAGTCTGCTGCAGCTTAGCTTCGCTGACTGTGCACCTGTATAATGACTTCACTTCCTAACAATTTCTGCCATTGCAAGTTTGAAATCAATGTAGGAGACATTCTCCAAATGGATTTTGGATCTCCATCCTTGATGTTTCCAGTCCTAGTTTTCTTTGTTTCCCTTTTATGAGTAATTCACCTTTGTAGAAATGGAATACAACACATTGCAATATAATTCCATTACAACTTACATAAACAAGTACACAATGGGAATAACTTCTAATTACATACGGATACATTGCTTACAAAACATGCATTCTACACAACAACCATGTGCAATACAATATGCTCCTTGACAAACAACACCACTATCAAACACTACTTTCATCTCCTACATAGATGTATACATTTAGGTATGATGGGACAGGTTGGTGGTTGGCAATTGTATAACTACCACCAAACTACTCGTATACATTAAAAATAAAATTACCCCATTACATTACATTATTACAAACATTTTTCCACGTCCACATATAACACTACGTGACAAACACACATACAAAAATACTATTTACACATGTTATCAACTCATGTGCATTCATTTACGCATTTGTCTGGACATGCATTCATGCACTCATGTAGACGTGTCAATTCGTTTGCCTACATCTATCCCTCTAGACTTGTTGACGCCCTTGACGAAACACCAACTGAACATTGGGGATAGAAATATTAAACATGGGATTGGATTCCTTATCATTCTCCTTTTGCTTTCTTATGTTCCATACATCTTCAATAACTAACTTCATTTGAAACTGTTGCCAGCAAAACATATTCTTCGATTGCCTGCTCCACTTTATGTAATTGACAACATCACACATATAACGAGCAATCCCCGTCACTGCCTATGTTGGGGGTCAAGGGGGCAGGAGCCCTTTGTTTGTACCTGTCTAAGTTGAATTTTGTTATCATCTAATTTTGGTGGTCTCTACTCAACCCACTTTCAACACTCATTCTTCACTTGCTCCTACTAGACAACCTTGATGACACCCCCTAATTTGTTGTTGCAGATTGCATGCTTGGGACTATTGCTTCAAATGTTATGCTTCTGAAAGTTGTCTCCATTGGTAGTCCTAGACAACACACCTTGGATGATCGACCCTATTGGCTGATCTAGGACGATTGACATCATTGGCTAGACATTGGTCCCCATCGATTGCTCCCAGATGGTAGCATTCGTGGGCCTAGTGGTCTCATCAGATGACACCCTTGCCCTCTCTGACTATTTTCCCCTTATCTCTAACGACACACGTCTTCTAGACAACTGGGTTGTAGACGACAACTCCTAGACAACCTCTACATTATCTTTGATTGTTAGTCTGTATTTTCGGACGAGAACTTTTTTCCCTTGAACAATAGACTACTTGTCGCCGGTTCACATGTCTTCTCAGACGATTGCATCTATCCTTTGAATGACAATTTGGTGTAGCCAAACGAACTCATTCTCCTCCCTAACAACCTATTCTAGGTTTTGGACGAACTGTCTTAGCCTTTAGATGACATACTCCTCATAAACAACCACTCCTTTTACTTAAACAACTAGGGTTGTCTTTTAGAGGACATGTTCCTTCTTGATGGCTACTCTTGGCTTTCAGGCAACCACCCTCTTCTTGCCTATGACACTTACTTTCAACCGAATGGTGAATGCTTGGTCTTAGACGACCCTTCTCTCCTTCTGGGTAGGAGGGGGATTTGTTGCATACGGTTTTCTCCTGAAACATGGCTAAGGGCTGGCTTCTCTTTCCTTAGTTGGATCCATTCACCCCAAAAATGATCCTTTTGCTCTGGACAATAGGGTTCCATTTTGATGGCTTGATTCGTTAGGACGATGCTTTCCTTTCTTTGGACAATCAAGTCCTTTGTTGGGATGGCTTCTTAGCTCTTGCCTTTGGCTAGCCTATCTTGGATGGAAAACACATGCATGATCGATATAATAGGCCTTGAGTAAAAATTGCATTTGCACTTAATAATCAATTTTCTCATTGGCATAAAAAGGAGACTGGTTGTCTTGCATGAGCAGTATAGGATTTTATCCGTCATAAAATAAGTTTTCCCTTCTATTTAAATAAGGCCAATAAAATGATGTGTGCCCTCTTGCAATTGTCCAAGAAAAGGGAAAAAGGGTCTTCTTTTTCTTAGGGCCTTAGATCACTCTTGTTAAAGGGAACCAAGGGGGAGTGGGCCAATGAGTAGGCAACCCTTCTATCAAAAAAGAAAAGAAAATTATATTAAATGGCATTTGCTCAACCAATTAGATTCCTCAACATTTGTGGAGGAGACCCAGGTTCGAATCTTGCCAATTGATACATGGATAATATCCAAGTTGTAATACCACTAGGTGGTGATGATGTAATATAGGTGGGGCCCATTTCAATCCCATATAACCAATTGACTATATATAGATAGATATTGTGGGAAATCAATTGCATCTGGGCACACTCTATTTTGAGATCTCTTTGTGGAGATTTTCTATATGAAGCAGTTGCTTATTCAGGGAGAAACACTGATTTTAGACAAGGGGATTTCTTTAAATAAGCCTTGCCATGACCACAATGGTGATAACAAAGAAGGGCACCATTAAGATTGGAATTCATGATAGGGAGGATATTGATACACCTTTTTCGAAGAGGAAAGGAGCAAAAGCAAGTAGTGTTGTCATGCGGTTTCCGTCCATCCTTGAATTTACGGAGATTCACCTTGCGAGATACCCAATTTTTTCGTTCTATTCTAACCCTAGACAGAGTGACGATTTTAGTTATTGTTGCTTGACTTGATTTTGCTTGTAAGAAAATTAGCATGCACCTTGGTATGAATGTTCTTTTGAAAGGTAAGTGTCATTTTTGAATGTAATTAAAAGAAAGAAAATGGATTGTGTTTTTCCTTTGAATTGTGATAGAACTTGCGTTTTACTCCTAAATTTGTGTAAAACCCCCTTGAAATGTTGCAAAAGTTTGAGGGCTTGCTGACAATGGTATTCAAACTGAAATTGTCGATGTCTATAACAACATTTTTCCCCAGTTAAAGATCAAAGAAATTTGTTGTCCTCTTTCTCATTCTAAAGAGTGTCCAAGTAGTTACTAAATCTGGGTACACCTTAATCCAATTATCTTTTCCTTGGAAGTTGACCCAATTGCTGTAACTTAGCTCATGGGATGGAAAATTGTTGTGTGCTATTGAGTCAGCAAGGAATTGTGATATTGAAACTATGATTTGACCCTCTACTTTTTTTTTTTAAAACAAAAAGATTTATTTACTTAAAAAAAGGTACAAAACTCTCTAATCAAAGAGATCAAAGTGAACAGAGCATTCTAAAAAACAGAACATGAAGACAAAAAAGGACCTCATTATTGGAGTCCTCGTCATCTTCGCATACCACCCCTACCCTTCTGCTTCTTGATGATTTGGCGGCAATAACCAAGGGCTATATTTATTGCCTGATTTGCTAGTGTGTCGGCCTCTTTGTTGAATTCCCGCCTTACGTGTTGATAGGATATTTTGCCAATTATCCTGCCTAGTTGTCTAATCCTATCTTGAATAATCTCCAATTGTAATGATCTAAAATCTTTATTTTTGGCAAGAGCTGTTATTATCAGTTTAGAATCCCCGTAAACTGAAACTTGAGTGATTCCTTGCTTTGCCACCAATTTTAAGTCGATTTCACATCCAATAGCCTCTGCCACATTGTTAGATGTTGTTCCCAAGCTGATCATGTATTTGAGTAGGATCTCACGGGGTCCTGTAAGAATCAGTCCCCTTGCTGCTGCTTGACCGGGATTGGACTTGGAGGCACCATCAAAGAAGAGTGCCAGAAAACATATGTTAGGCAAAGAATTGTTTGCTCTGCAGCCTCTCTGTGTCGGGAAAGCTTGGATATTAAGTTGGTAGATCATTCTTCTTTTTGTGGGTGACAAATCTTCTTCATACTGCTGTTGATAGAAACTAGATTTGACATTTAGGACTAATTCTTCTTTTATCCTTTGTATTAGAGTTTTGTTGTCCTTACCTTTGCCTTAAAAAATCCTCTGGTTTTTGTCCAACTAGATGTGCCAGATGACAAAATATGGTATAGAGCTCCACAAATATTTTAGGAGGGGCTTACTTGCCAATTTACCTTTATATTCTTTGTTCCACTTGGTAAAACATGTGTCTATGGTTAACCTTCCAGAGTAGGAAATGCCAAGAATCTTGGTTATTCCTAACCAAATTGAAATTGCCTTTGGGCATTCAAACAAAAGATGGAAAACTGTTTCATTGTTTTGCCTGTACAACAAACATGAGGCCTTGCTATAATCCTCTTTTGCAGATCATCACCTGTTAATATTTTATTTTGAGAGACTAGCCAGCTGAATACTTGCAGTTTAGGTGGTGCTCTATTTTTCCAACTATCAATAGTTTTTTGTTGGCAAGCTCAATCTGCTGATGTTGGACTCCTACATGCACTGAGTATTCCCCATTACTGCTAATGCTACCCCAAATAAGTTTGTCTGGCATCGTGGGATGAAGAGGTCTAATGCTCGCCACATGGGACTTAAACTAATCCTAATCTCCTTGAAGCTGAGATGGAATGGGAGGGGAGATCCAGTTCAGAGTTTCTGAGGTCCAATAAAACAAGTCACCTAATTTGAGTATTCTTTGGCTTTCCAAGTGATTCTTTAATTCGATTGGAGTTCTCCCTCTTAATGGTGGATTTCCTAGGTTCGGGTCCTCCCATAGATTAATTGACTTATCATCTCCCGGTAGCCAAGAAATTGTATCCTCTATTATGCTCTTTGCAACCACTATATGTTTCCAAACCAACGAGGCTCTGGGAAGTTTGTCTATGTGTTTGAGCATTTGAATACCTGTTTGATTATTTACATACTTGCTGACTAGTATGAGCTGCCATGCTTGATTGTGTTTAAGCATGTTGCAAAGAAGTTTTGCTCTCAATGCTTTCGAAACTATCTCCATTTTTCTGATTCCCAGTCCTCCTTGAATTTTACTTTTGGTGACCATCTCCCAATTGACCAAGTGGAACTTTTTTCTTTCTGATTGCCTACCTCCTTGCCATAGGAAGTTGCATATGATTCCATCTGCCTTTTGCAAAATAAACTTGGGAGCATGATATACTAATAGTTGGTAGATTGGAAGAGAAGCTAACACTGATTTGATCAATACTGCCCTTCCTGCAAGACTGAGCCAACTATTACTATAACTCTATATCCTCCTAACCATCTTGTCCAATGTTGGGGTCCAACAGTTTGAGGCTTTGAGGTGGAAGCTCATGGGCACTCCTAGATATCTGAAGGATTTTTCTGTGCCAGACCGAAATCCTAGGATAGTGCAAAAGAGTTTGACTCTTATTGCTGCAACATTTTGTGTATAGAACTAACTCTTTTGAGTGTTTATATGAGCCCCGGTAGCTTGTGTGAACCAATCCAGACATTGCTTGAATTTTCTGACATTTTGCCTGGTGGCTTCGCCTAGAAGAATGATATCATCTGCAAATTGGGCATGTGTTACAACTTTGCATCTTGTTGTAGCTTCTATCCCTGTTATTTTTCTTTTTCTTCGAAGATGGTTAATTAATCTTCCAAGAGTCTCAGCTAAAATTATGTAAAGGTATGGTGATAGTGGACACCCTTGTCTAATTCCTCTTGTAGCCTGAAAGAAATTTGTTGGTTCTACATTTATTAAGGAGGCTATCCATGGGTTTTTTATGCATGCTCCGATCCACTTGATGACCTGATGTGGGAATCCAAACTTTTGTAGGACCTGTTCTACAAATTTTATATTAACTCGATCAAAGGCGTTTGCCATATCAAGTTTTATAACAATTTGTTTCTTTTTTGATTTTCTACTATTGTGGAGGGCTTCATGCACTGTTATGATATTATCATATATTTGTTTTCTAGGCATGAACCCCCCTTGCTCTTCTGATATTAGTTTGTCAAGTTTCTTCTTTATTCTATTGACCGACAGTTTGGTAATGACCCTCTACTTGTTTGCAACTAGTATTTACTTTTAAATTTGTGTGTGAGTTCAGCTTGGAAGTTGATGAGCTTAATACCTAGAGTGCTTATGCCCTCGTTGTTGTGATATGAATGGTTGTTGCACTGGCGATATTGACCTTGTTGTCAACCTTGAGTTACTATTCTTGACTATAGAAATTGAATACAACACACTGCAACACAATACCATTACCACTTAGATAAACAAAATACACAATGTGAATATGTACAATATAAATGGATACATTGCGCACACAAGATGTATCTTGTACAACAACTATCTTGTTAGGAGGTGAAGTCAATATCCAAATCTCCAATGTTCTTCAGCAGAGAGGTGCATGGTGGTGCAGCTTATGGAGAGGAAACAAACAGTTTTCTGGAGTCTTCCTTTGGGAGAGGAAACGAACAGTTTTTGGAGTCTTCTTTTGGAAGAGGAAACGAACAGTTTTTGGAGTCTTCCTTTGGAAGAGGAAACAAACAGTTTTTTGGACTCTTCCTTTGGGAGAGGAAACGAATAGTTTGTTTTTTCTATAAAAGGGGAATGGCCCCTTGCATGTAAAAATGTTGATTGAATGTAATTTTGCCGAAATCAATAAAAGATCAAGCTACCATTGCCCCGTGGTTTTCCCTGCACATTGTAGGTTTTCCATGTAAAATCTGTGTTTCTGTTTTTTCTGTGTTATTGTGTTTTTCTGCTTGCATAGAATTTTGCTATATTTTCTAACATATGGTATCAGAGCCTAGGGTTTTGTGCGAGTGGGAGCTACAATAATGATTGGAAGTGTAACCAAGTTTGAGATTGAAAAGTTTGATGGCAAGAATTTCGCCCTATGGAAGATGAAGGTGGAGGATTTGTTGGTTCAAAATGACCAAGCCCTAGCCTTGAAAGGGGTTGCTAGTAAGCCAAGCAGCATGAAAGATGAGGAGTGGGCAACGCTGGATAGGAAGGCGGTTTCTACAATCCGTCTATGCCTAGTGGACTCCGTCTTGTTCAATGTTGTTGAAGAAAAGACCGCGGAAGCCCTTTGGAAGAAGCTTGAAAAGTTGTATGAGACGAAATCTGCAACAAATAAGGTTTTTATGAAAAAACAGCTTTACAACCTAAGGATGAAGGAGGGTTCATCTGTGGCAGATCACCTGAATGAGTTTAATACTTTTATCAGTAAACTGGCTTCAGTTAATGTGAAGATGGAGGATCAGGATAGAGCTATCACCCTACTTTGTTCCCTCCCGGAGACTTGGGATCATTTGGTGATGACCATCAACAATTCATCATCAGGAGCTCTAACTTTTGATGATGTGGTAGCCGCTTTGTTGGCAAAAGAGTTGAGGCGGAAAACATCTTTGGAACCCTCAACCAATGAAGCCCTGGCTGTGAGAGGTCGATCTTTTGAGAAGAGTCAACAAAGTAGATCACGGTCCAGGATCTAAGTCTAAAGGACGCAAGTTGAAAGGGAAGTGCTGGCATTGTGGGAAGCCAGGACACTCAAAGAAGGATTGTTGGCAGTTAAAAAGGAAAAAAATGGTGAAAAGCAATTTCAGCCATCAGCTAAGGCTAGTACAGTAAATTCTGGAGAGGCTTTATGTATCAGCAACAATAGATCTATTTTATATACCTGGGTTTTGGACTCGGGTGCATCTTTCCTTATGTCTCCTCACAGAGACTGGTTTGACAAATATTAGCCATATAGTGGTGGGAAGGTCTACTTGGGTGATGATCACCCTTTAGAAATTGTGGGAAGGGGGGATATTAGGATCTGGTTGGATGATGGTAGAGAAAGGATGTTATGTGATGTACGACATGTGCCCGATTTGCGGAAGAATTTGCTCTCAATCAAGCTGATGGATAAGCTAGGGTATTCTGTCACTTTCGGTAAAAACTATTGCAAAATTACCAGAGGAGCTCTTGTAGTAGCAAAGGGAGAATCTTATGGGACCCTATATCGTTTATGCGGTGATACGGTGACAAACCATGCAGCAGTAGCAACTTCTGTTCAGGATGCAGTAATGCTATGGCATCAACGCCTAGGCCATATGAGTGAAAAAGGTCTGAAAATTCTGCATGACAGAGGTATGTTTTTTGGGATTAAGTCTTGCAATTTAGACTTGTGTGAGCACTGTATTTTTGGTAAACAAAAGAGGGTTCGGTTTACTGCAAGTCCTGGTAAGAGTTCTGATTTTCTGCAACTTATACATTCGGATATATTTGGACCAGTCCCCACTCGGTCCTTAAATGGTGCCATCTATTTTCTGACTTTTATAGATGATTATTCTAGGAGAGTGTGGGTTTATTTTCTGAAGAAGTCGGAAGCTTTGCAGAAATTTAAAGAGTTCAAAACTCGAGTAGAGAAAAATTTGGGCAAGCCTGTTTTATGTCTTAGGTCAGATAATGGGGGTGAATATTGCTCCAAGGAATTTGATAAATTTTGTACGTAGGAAGAAATTAAGCACCAAAAGACTGTACCATATACTCCACAACAAAATGGTGTGGCTGAGTGGATGAATCACACAATCAGGGAACGTACAAGAAGCATGCTCAACGCATCCATGTTGGATAAAAGGTTCTGGGCAGAGGCTGTTAATACAACTATTTACCTCATTAACAGGTCACCTACAACTGCGTTGGATGGACAGATTCCAGAGGAAGTTTGGTGTGGTAAGCCATTTGATTACTCTCATTTGCGTACCTTTGGTTGTGATGCATTTTCCCATGTGCCTAAAGAAAAAATGTCCAAACTTGACCCGAAGTCAAGCAAATGTGTTTTTCTCGGCTATGGAGTTGCAGTAAAGGGGTATAAACTGTGGGATCCTACTGCCCACAAGGTAATTATTAGCCGAGATGTTATTTTTGATGAAAATTCAAATCAAATGAAGGAGGTACAACAAATACCTAATGTTGTACCAGTTGAAGTAGACATGAACGAAGATGAAAATGAAAATCAGCATGCTGAAATTTTTGAACAGCATGCTGAATTTTTTGACCAGCATGCAGAACAACAAGTAGAGCAGCCACAACAGTCACAAGACCGAGAGCCACAATCAACAAATCATTGGGTTAGAAGATCTACACGTCCACAAAAGTGTCCGGAAAGGTATTCTCATGTTTATCAGTCCTCTTTTGCTTTGTTAACTGATGATGGTGAGCCTAGTTCATTTCAGGAAGCTCAAGAGTCTGAGAATGCAGAAAAGTGGAGGAAATCCATGGAGGAGGAAATCGAGGCACTTCACAAGAATAAAACATGGGAACTTGTGAATCTCCCACTTGGAAGAAAGGCTGTTGGAAACAAGTGGGTTTACAAAGTAAAGAAAAACAGCGATGGGTTGTTGGAATGCTATAAAGCTCGCTTGGTTGCTAAAGGCTATGTGCAAAAGTCAGGTATAGACTTTAATGAAATTTTTTCTCCAGTTGTGAATATGACTACTATTAGAGTTTTACTTGCACTTGTAGCAGCATAGGATTTAGAACTGGAGCAGCTTGATGTAAAGACTGCTTTCTTGCATGGTGATCTTGAGGAGGAGATTTATATGGATCAGCCTAAGGGCTATGAAGAAAGAGGCAAAGAGCATTTGGTTTGCAGACTGAAAAAATCTTTGTATGGGTTGAAACAAGCGCCAAGGATGTGGTACAAAAAAATTGACACCTTCATGAATAGCCAAGGTTTCAGAAGGAGTGAAGCTGACCATTGTGCATACTATAAGAGGTTTAATGTTGGCATTTTTATAATTTTGCTGTTGTATGTTGATGATATGCTGGTTGCAGGCCCCAACATGAAGAAAATCATTGATCTTAAGGCTCAGTTGGCTAGGACATTTGAAATGAAGGATTTAGGAGCAGCAAACCAAATTTTAGGGATGAAGATACATAGGGACAGAAAAGGAAGAATGATCCGGTTAAGTCAAAAGTCATATATAGAAAAGATTCTACAACGCTTCAATATGCAAAATGCAAAACCAGTTAGTACCCCACTTCTTTCACACTTAAAGTTGTCTTCCAACCAGTGGCCTAGAACAAAAGCAGAGAAGACAAGCATGTCTCGTGTACCGTAGTCATTAGTAGTAGGAAGCCTCATGTATGCCATGGTGAGCACCAAACCAGATATTGCCCAAGTAGTGGGAGTAGTTAGCCGGTACATGACAAATCCTGGTAAGGAGCATTGGAATGCAATGAAGTGGATATTCAAATATTTAAGAGGCACTTCAAATGTTGCTATTTACTACGGATCGGATAGTTTGCAAGTTAAAGGTTTTGTGGATTCTGATTATGGTGGAGATATAGATGGGAGAAAGTCCACTACAGGATATAATTTCACTCTTGTTGGTGGAGCTGTGATTTGGGCTTCTAAGTTGCAGTCTGTTGTGGCTTTATCAACCACTGAAGCAGAATATATTGCAGCGACTCATGCCAACAAAGAGGCAATTTGGCTAGAGCGACTGTTGAGTGACTTCAAGGTAATGCAGGGAAAAATTATGTTGCATTGTGATAGCCAAAGTGCTATTCAGATAGTGAAGAACCCAACATTCCATGATCGCATGAAACACATTGA
Source organism: Wollemia nobilis (assembly GCA_028583015.1). NCBI lineage: Eukaryota > Viridiplantae > Streptophyta > Pinopsida > Araucariales > Araucariaceae > Wollemia > Wollemia nobilis. The sequence goes on along the minus strand of JAQPPZ010000755.1, from coordinate 2,130,541 downwards.
TGTCAAGTACCACTTTATAAGAAATGTGGTGGAAGAAGGTAGGATCCTGTTGCAGAAAATCGACACTGAAGTGAATCGTACAGATATGCTTACAAAGCCGGTCAAGGTAGAGAAGTTTGAGTGGTGCAGAACTTCTCTGGGCTTGCTGAAAATGCGATGAGGGCAGCATTGGGCAATTGGCACTTGGATGGAAAAACATAGGCAAAGAGTTCCTGTATATCGACTTCAAGTGGGAGAATGTTAGGAGGTGAAGTCAATATCTAGATCTCCAATGTTCTTCAGCAAAGAGGTGCATGGTGGTGCAGCTTATGGAGAGGAAACAAACAGTTTTTGGAGTCTTCCTTTGGGAGAGGAAAAAACAATTTTTTGGAGTGTTCCTTTGGAAGAGGAAACGAACAGTTTTTTGGACTCTTCCTTTGGAAGAGGAAACAAACAGTTTGTTTTTTCTATTAAAGGGGAATGACCCCTTGAATGTAAAAATGTTGATTGAATGTAATTCTGCCGAAATCAATAAAAGATCAAGTTGCTATTGCCCCGTGGTTTTTCCTGCACATTGCAGGTTTTCCACATAAAATTTGTGTTATTTTTTTTTCCTGTGTTATTGTGTTTTTCTGCTTGCTTAAAATTTTGCTATATTTTCTAACATATCTGTTAAAATACATCATATTCCAACAAATAATCTACCAACAATATACATCGGACAACAACAACATGCACACACACACCCCTCCATCTTGCATCTCCCGCATAGATACATACATAGAGACATAACATGATCGGTAGGTGGTTGGCAACTACCCAACTACCTTCGAACTACTTGTTTAGATAAAACATTAAAAATACCCCATTACATTACATTATTACAACACTTTGCCATGTGCACATTATTACAAACACTTTGCACATGCGCATTATTACAAACACTTGTCACTTAACACAATATGGTAATCCTCCGCCAATATGGCAATCCTCCGCCAATATGGCAATCCTCCACCATTTAACACAATATGGTGACATAATGACAATCACTTTGTGTGCACATATACATTCCTATGCTCAAACATTTATTCATTCATGCAAATGTGTCTATTCACCTCCCTACATCTATCCCCTCTAGACTTGTTGGTGTCTTCTTCAACATGAATTGAACACCAGGGATATAAGCATTGAACATTGTATTGGAAATCCTGTTGCACTTTTGCTTTTTCCTGTTCCATAAAGCTTTTGCAATTGGATGTACTTAAAAAATCTGCCAACAAAACATAATTCTTAGACTGCTCATCTTGTTCTTAAAATCAGACGCACCACCAACATAACTGGCAACACCCATTGCCACCTATATCGGGGGTCAAGGGGTCAAAAGCCACCTTGCAGGGTCAAGGGGCGGTGCCCCTTGTGTCGAAGGGCATCGCCCTTCGCACGTACCCTTTGAACACATTTTTCCTTCTTGTCTACATTTTGGTGGCCTTTGCTTGACCCTCTCAAACAACTTCTCTTCAGCTTGAAATGACCTCTCCCTAGCTTTGAACGACCTCTTCTTGGCCTTAAATTGTTAGGACCCCATCCTAACACTATAATATAACAACCCCCATTCTAACGTGGGGACCCTATCCTAATGATATTATGTAATGTTTTGTAATAATTTATTGCAATAGAGGCACCTAGACAAGTGGTGCCATTTAATGTAACTGTTATAAAGAATGTAACTGTTTTATTTGGTAGAAGATTCTAGCTCAGGTGGCATTTTGCACATAAGCCAACTCTTGAGCGTTATGTTTAGGGTTATGAAGAGTTTTTGAAAATGCGAGGGACATAGATGGATATATCTTTTTGTATATTGAATCAAAGTTCTGTTTAGGAAGTTGCCCCCTCGAAGAGGCCAATGATTCTGTATTGTGATTTGTGAGATTAAAATGTATATTTTTGCATTTCCATTTCTTATTGCAATTGCTTTTATTGCAATATATATGTGGATGTGCTTATTTTAATTAGAAGGTTGCTATCAAGTGGTATCAGAGCACTTTCTAGGGCCGTGTTCCGCTGTGACTGCAACAATTCTTGCCTTGCCAATTCGATTGTTAGATATAAATTTTCCATGTTTTTATTTTTCTGCTTATTATCCAATTATTATTTTTTTTTCGAGCCATTTTTTTTTTCTGTTTTAGTCTAATAGTTTGGAAACCTTGTGTCAGGGGTTTTAAAATATCATGGAGGAGCTATCATTATTGGCTAACCTAGATTGCCCATAAAGTGTCTAGTGAAGTGAGGGGCGATCAGGCTCTAATACCCAGGCCTCAAACAACACCCTTATACGGACTTGAGCTCCCACGTATCTTTGGGTATATTGGGAGACCCCCTTAGGATTAGGAGAAACCTTTAGCCTTAGGAAGCTTTTCGATCGTGTATCTATCCATAGTGCACTAAACATAACACTCAGAAAGATCACCCTCGCGTACTATCAGAGATGCGGGTATTGCGCTCAAGGATTTGCATGGAATCCTCCTTGAGCAGTGGCCTGAAATATTAGTTCAAGCATTATCGTTCATTGTTGCGGTATAACAGAGGGCTATGGACAGTGCATACACCTTGGCCTAGAGTACCCAGTTTCTGTTGAATGTTTAACCTGAATGCCAAAAACCCTACTGCAAAAAGTGAGCTTTTTGAAGAGACTACACTATTACATAATTGACTGAACTAAAATAGACAAAAGAAATTGTTGTGAAAGTAACAGTCAGAACAGGGTTTGTCAGTAACGGTCGGGTATCATTTCAGCTAGGGCCAAAGTCAATAACAATCAATACAAAGTTTGACCGTACATTTGTCAATTACAGTCAGGAATCATAACAGTGAGGGAAATTGTCAGTAACAGAGTTTGCTAAGACAACTGTTAGAAATAGTAAGTTACAAAGTTAGATAGAATAGTTGTTAGTAACGGACACAACAGGGCCTGCTAAGGGGGTTGTCGGACAAAAGTCAATTTTTTGAGTGAACCAAGACTCTAAGAGAAAAATAGTCGACACTTGAAGACAACACTTGACTAGAAAAAAAGAAAAAAAAATCATCTGGAGACCTAGTCCATTTTGATCGTCTTTTCAAGGTGATCGTTTTGATATATAACACCCAAATACTTTTTCGGATCATTACAAAAAATAGTAATTGTAAAAATAGTATTCTTATTTTTAGTATCCTTAGGAGGTCAAAAATTAGAGTATGACTACAGGCACTAGGGAACAACAAGAGATAAGAAATGGATCTAAAAATTGTCGCTCAAGTAACTTCATGGGGGCAGCATTTGGGAGGTCAGTTAAGGGATGGTTTAAATCAATTGAGGGATAAACTCAAATCTTTACATGACTCCATGGCCTATGTGATAAGGGAATAGAAGGAGATGGAGGAATTAAATGGAAAAATTACAGACTTGGAAGTTCGTTTAACTTGTAACACCCACACGTATGGTCGATTTGGTTCCTATGACCGTAAGGGCGAAGGACCTAACAATCAGGAGCGGGAACTTTGCCTTGTAAAGGGAAGTGTCAAAATTTCAAGATACAAATAGGGGAATATAATCTCAAGGCGGATATGTTTGCCTTATCCCTAAGAGGGTGTGATGTTGTTGGGAGCACAGCGGTTGAGGATGTTGGGCCTAGTATTGTGGTATTTTTCCGAGCTATGGATGAAATTCAGCTAGTAGGGAACAGAGTACACCTCACGAGCCATGAAGGCTGAGGCTACTCAACTTGTTTCATCTCATAGGATGGACAAACTATTGAAAAAGCCAACCCATGGAGTTGTGGTCCAACTATTCGCTATACAAGCTCTAGTTGATGGCGACGAGGACCATCAAGAGGAATTACAATTTTAATTGCAAAAGCTTGCCATAGTCTTTGTAGAACCCAAAGGACAACCCTCTCGTCGAACTCATGACCATGCAATTCAGCTTTTTCTAGGTAGTTTTCCTCCAAATGTCCGCCCCTATAGGTACCCATATGTTTAGAAATTAGAAATCGAAAAGATGGTGTAGGAACTTCTTGTTGCATGGGTTATTCGCCCCAGTGTTGTTGGTACGAAAGGAGGATGGGTTTTGGTGTTTGTGTGTGGATTTCAGAGAACTCAATAAAATATTTGTTAAAGATAAATTTCCCGTTTCAGTAATTGATGAGCTGCTAGAAGAGTTGCATGGTGCCCAATATTGCTCAAAATTGGATTTCCAATCGGGATACCATTAGATTCTAATCAAAGAAGACATTCCTAAAATTGCTTTTAGGACTCACAAAGGGCACTATGAATTCTTGGTTATGCCATTTGGTTTGACCAATGCACCTTCTTCTTTTTAGAGTTTGATGAATTCCATTTTTCGATGCTTCCTTCACAAATTTATTTGTCTTCTTTGATGATATTCTGATTTGGAGTCACTTTTGGGAAGAGCATCTCCAACATTTGGATCAAACCTTGCAACTTTTTTCAGAGAATCAGCTTAATGCCAAGAGGTCAAAGCATTCTTTCGGGTTGCAAGAAGTAGAGTATTTGGGTCATATTGTCACCAAATAAGGAGTTAAGGTTGATCCTAAAAAAGATTCAGGCTATTCAAGAATGGCAAAAGCCTCAAACCCTAAAGGGACTTTGAGGATTTTTGGGACTCACTAGATATTACCAAAAATTTGTGCAGAATTATGGAAAGATAGTGGCTCCTTTAACAACCATGTTGAGAAAGAATTCCTTTATTTTGTCAGAACCAGCGGAGAAAGCTTTCAAGGAATTAAAGCAAGCTATGACAACCACTTCGGTGTTAGCAATGCTTGATTTTTTTAAACCTTTTGTAATTGAAAGTGATGCTTCTGGCAATGGAATCGAGGCAGTTTTGATGTAAGAAGGACGACCATTGGCTTTCACCAGTAGAGCACTTTCGGGAAAATCTACTTATGAAAAAGAGATGCTAGCCATTTTACATGATGTTAATCATTGAAGGCCATATCTTATTGGGCGTCACTTTTCAATCAAAATTGACCATTAAAGTCTTAAGTACTTCTTGGAACAAAGGGTTGCCACAACTGAACAACAAATATGGGTATCTAAATTGTTGGGCTATGATTACGAAATCACATATAAAAAGGAAAGGAGAATGTAGTGGGCGATGCACTATCCCGACAGTATGAGGATTAGGGAATGTTAAATGCTTTATCTAGACCACTCCCTCAATGGATCAATCATCTCAGAGAAGAAACGACCAAGGATTCCTGTTTGCAAACTTTGATCAACAAACTCCACATAGAACCCAAGTTATGCCTTGGATACATTTGGGATGGTTAAGACTTGAGATATCATGACCGACTTGTCATTCCCCAAAATTCACAAATGCGAGAACTCATATTGCAGGAAATGCATGCATCACCAACGATTGGACATTTCGGATTTTGCAAGACCTATGAAAGGACCAAGCGTACTTTCGTTTGGAAGGGAATGAAAAAAGGGTATTCAAAATTTTGTGGTAGAATGTGACAGGTACAAAAGAATGAAAGGTGGAACTTTGTGTTCCCCTAGAACCCTTCAACCCTTGCCAATCACGAAACAAGTGTGGGCAGATATTTCTATGGATTTCATTGAAGGGTTACCCAAATCGGGAGGAAAATCAGTTATTTTGGTGTTAGTGGATCGTCTCACAAAGTATGCTCATTTTTGTTCCTTATCGCATCCCTGCACAACCTCCGTAGTTGTTCAAATCTTTTAAGACTTCATCTTTCGCCTTCATGGAATGCCCAAATCTATTGTGTCAGTTATGGACCCTACTTTTACCGATCACTTTTGGCAAGAACTGTTTAAGTTGCAGGTCCCTCAACTCAAAATGAGTTTGGCCTATCACCCTTGATGGTCAAATTGAAATTGTTAACAAGTGTTTGGAAACCTACCTTTGTTGCTTTGCATCAAAACATCCTACACAATGGGCTAAATGGCTCCCTTTGGCCAAATGGTGGTATAATACTTCATATCATACCGCTACCAAGGTTACCCCATTTGAAGTAGTATATAATCTTCCTCCACCAACACCCTCCTCCTACATTCTAGGAAGCTCCAAGGTTCAAGTTGTCAATTCCACTCTCAACTAGCATGTTGTTGTCCTCCAATAACTTAAGGTAAATCTTGAGTTAGCCCAGAACCGTATGCGTTAGCAAGTTGTTCAACACTGTTCTAAGGGCAACTTTGAAGTGGGGACATGGTTTTTCTCCGCCTGCAGCCCTACAAATAGTTGTCTCTCTAGCTCCGCGGATGCCAGAAACTTACAGCCAAATACTATGGTCCCTACCAGGTGTTATTACGGATCGGTTCCACAACCTACAAATTGGCCCTTCCAGCCACTTCCAGGATCCATCCAGTCTTTCATGTCTCCTTCCTGAAGAAGGTTGTTGGCAATAAGGTACAGGTTCAATCCACATCACCAGAGCTGGATGAAGAAGGATCCATAATTCTCAAGCCTGAAAGAATTTTGGACAGGAGATCACACACCCTTCGCCATCGTGTCATCACTGATGTTCTGGTTCAATGGCGAGGATTACAACCTGAATATTCCATATGGGAGTCCCTTCAACAACTCCAACAACAGTTTTCTCATCTTTAGCTTTGAGGACAAAGCTTTTTGAAGGGGAAGGGCATGTTAGGACCCCATCCTAACACTATTATGTAATAATCCCCTTTCTAATGTGGGAACCCCATCCTAATGATATTATGTAATGTTTTGTAATAGTTTGTGGCACTAGAGGCGCCTAGACAAGTGGTGCCATTTAATATAATTGTTATAAAGAATGTAACTGTTTTGTTTGGTAGAAGATTCTAGCTTGGGTGGCATTTTGCATGTAAGCCAACTCTTGAGTGTTAGGTTTAGGGTTATGAAGAGTCTTTAAAAATGCGAGGGGCATAGATGGATGTATCTTTTTGCATATTGAATCAAAGTTCTGTTTAGGAGGTTGCCCCCTTGAAGAGGCCAACGATCCTATATTGTGATTTGTGAGATTAAAATATATATTTCTGCATTTCCATTTTGTATTGCAATATTTTGTTCTTTCATGAATTATTGCTTTTACTGCAATATTTATGTGGATGTGCTTATTTTAATTAGAAGGTTCCTATCATAAACTAACCTACTTTATCCTATGATGGACATCCGTTGGTCTCAGACGACCTTGTCTTGGTCTCTAATAGATGTCCCTTGGCCATAAACGACCTTGTCTTGGTCTTTGACAGAAATCCCTTGGCCTTAGACAACCTTGTCTTGGTCTTTGACAGACATCCCTTGGCCTCAAACAACCTTGTGTTGGCTTTTGACGGACATCCTTGGCCTTAGATGGCCCTATCTTAGTCTCTGATGGACAACTTTTGGCCTCAAATGTCCCTTTCCTGGCCTTTGATGACCCACTTCTTGTGAGATGATCCACCTCCTTGTCTAGACAGCCCTAGGCTTAACAACCCACTTCTTGGCTTAGATGGCCTAACTCCTGGGCCAAATGATCCACCTCCTAGGCCATATGGTTCATTTCTTTGCCTAGATGACACACTTCTTGGTCCAAACGACCCAACTCCTAGGCCTGAGGACCCACTTTCTGGTTTGGACTGCCCAAGCGACCAAACAACCTCCCTGGTTGTCCTAATAATCGCCTTTCAAGTCCAACAACCTGAGGTTCTTCTGGGGGCTAGATGGCCTTCCTAGACAACCGAGGCAGGGCCTAGACGACTCCCTCCTCAGGCTTGGCGAACCTGGGGCTGTTTGGGAGCCTCTTGCCCTTTCCAGATAACCATGGGGTTGCCTTGATGACCCTTTCCCTTGGCTAGACAAATTTTGGGCCATCTAGGGTTGAGTCCTCTCCCAATATGATTAGGGGGGAGTCCAAATGACTTACCCCTTGGTCGGGACATCCTAGATGGCTTGGGTCCCAACTTAGATGGCATAGGCCCAGATAGCCAAAGTCTTGATAATCGGGGCTTGGGTCAAGTTTGCTCAAGTCTAGATGGCTAGACAACCCTAGTAGACGGTCAGATGCTGGATAACCTCTCTTTACGCCATCTGGGTCATTTACCTCTTTGTCTGCATCACTCACTTCGTTGTCTACATCAACCACTTATGCAACCTCTGCTTCCTGTGCAACTTCAACTATTTGCTTAATCTCAGACTTCTTGATTGTAATCAAGTTCACCTCCTCTGCTTCCTACTTAGGTCTGTGACTCTTCTTCGACTCTTCAAACCCTCTACATATCATTGGTTATTTTCGACTTGCAATACTTTGACATTGATGTGCGAAGTGCCCCCACAAATGGCATCGCTAACATTACATAGTGGGTTTGTCCTTAGTATCATGCTCAATTTGGCATCTTCTAGTTTGGCGGTTGTCGCAAATCGCATCACCGACATCCCCCCTTTGTACAATCTCCCTTTGTGTTGCACATACTTGTAGTGATGATTTCACGTCTTCACATGCATTCTTTGTGTCGCACTAACCTTTCAAGTCATTGCTCTTCTATTCAGAATCACTTCCTTCACTGATTTCTTGAGCCCAACACTTGGAGAATGTAGTACTCTCATTCTCAAAATCATCCTCTAAACTACTCTTGTTTTTAAAATAAATACTTTCACTGCAAGAGGCATTCTCATCATCAGAGTCGGTAACGTCAGAGTTACTTCTATCTTTAGGGTCATTCTCATCCTCATTAACCTGACCCCAACATTTTGATTGTCTTTGTGTTGCTTTCCAAGTTCAAGGCTCGCTCAAAGGCCTCTTGATACAAAGTCGAAGGGACCATCTTGATCTTCTTCCTGTACATAGGAAGAAGTCCCTCTACAAACCAACTCTTCTTGAATGCATTTGATTGATCTTCCTCCAGATGGGTAAACAATGCACTCAACCTTCGGTTGTAGGCTCAAAAAAACTCTTTCTCACCCTATTCCTTAAATTTCAGCAGTGATCTTATTGTTGTTGTGGAACAATTGGAATTCCTTCATAATTGTTTTGCACAACTCTTCCCAAGATTGTTACTCACCCTCTAGCAATCCCATGTACCGGTTTATTCCAATTCCATGAAATGTCATAGGGAATAACTTTCTCCAATCTGTGTCATTCTTCTACCCATTCGCTTTCCACATCATGACGCATATTTTCTAATGCCTAATTGGGTCCTTTGTTTCATCACCATGAAACATTGAACATTCATGCAATATGCCAAAATTGGCCTTTGTCAAGACAAGTAGATTCGACATTGGCAATGGTTGTTCGTGTGTCTCACCCTCTTCACATGCATATTTTGATGCACCCAACCACAATTATTTTTATGCTAGACTCCCATCCTGTGCACCATGAAACGTGCCAAATTGCATTTGCTCCGAGTTCATACTCCTGTCTTGCTCATCATAGAGCACACCAACCTGCAGTTGCTCTAGTGCCAGATTCCCATCTCGTGCATTGTTAGACATGCCATCTTGCATTTGCTTCGATGTTGGACTCCCGTCCTACTCACCATCAAACACACCAACTTGCAATTGCTTCGAGTGCCAAACATTTGTCATGCATTCTTTCTATTACACAACTTGCTCCAACCACTCCTAGCCTTTCTTGCCAAACCAAGTTTTCTCCTCCATCAAATTGTTGTTAACTTTGTCATGTCCAACTTCATTGGCGTGATTACATATTTCCATATGTGTGTGCATGTCTTTGCCTGCGCAAGTTCGTTTGTCTACACGTGTCTTGGCTTGACCATTCTCTTATGTTTGTGCACACTTCCTTGTCACCTAAGCATACATTTTCACACACTTGTTTGTCTTTGTCAATATGCACTTCCATATCATCACACACCTTTACTTGTGCGAATTTCTTTGTTGGCATGCATACCTTCATTAGCATGCACTTTCATGTTGACACATACATCTTCACATGCACAAACCTCCTTGTCGACTTGCACATCTGCTTCGTGCTCTAACACTTGCATGTCATTGTCTTGTGTGAACACTTGTGTTTCTTCCTTACGCACGTACGCTCGTACGTCGCCAACTTTGCCATCACATATTTCCTCGCCATCGTGTAATTCGTCGCTGCCATCTAATTCTTCGTCGTCACTAGTTTCCTTGTCGTCTTGTGTTCCACATATGAACCCCTGCATGTCTCCTCTATGCACGTCTGCTTGCACATCTGGTTGCACATCCACTTGCACGTCTGCTTTGTGTGTCGACCCTTCATCAACTTCAATAAACAAGTCTACATCTTCTATTGCAACTCCAATCTTCCCTCCTCTTGAGGGGAGCTATGTCATTTGTCGGTTGCATTGTAATCATCTCATTATTGTCATTGCATACCTTCTCAAGTGATTTGCTCATCACAACTCCATGTCACCAAACTCGACCCAACTTCGAACAAGCAACGACGCCAAAATGTAGAAATGGAATACAACACACTGCAATACAATTCCATTACCACTTATATAAATAAAATACACAACAGGAATATTTACAAATTTAAAGGGATATACGGTGCACACAACATGTATCCTACAAAACAACTATATGTAATACATCAGTTTGATGAACAATCTACCAACAGTATACATCAGACAACAACAAAATGCACACACACATACCTCCCTCTTGCATCTCCCACGGAGATGCATACTTATAGACATAACAGGGTCAATAGGCTGTTGGCAACTACCCAACTACCTCCTAAGGATTACATAAAACATTAAAAATACCCTATTACATTACATTGTTACAACACTTTTCCATGCACACATTATTACAAACATGTTGCATGCGTGCATTAGTACGAACACTTGCCAGATAATACAATATGGTAATCCTTTGCCATTTAACACAATATGACAACATAATGACAAACACTTTGTGTGCACACATTTGCACATATACATTCCTATGCTCAAACATTCATTCATTCATGCAGACATGTCAATTATTCTGCCTACATTGACTGTTAATAAATTAATAATAATAACTGTAATGCTTTTGTCTTTGAAGAAATTACAAGAATTCTTGATTGCGTTTTTGTACTTGGACAAACTGGGAGCATTCTTAACTGTCAACATAAATAACTGTCTTGTTTTTGTCCTTGGATAAACTGAAAACATACATTGATTGTCCTGTTCTGCACTTGGATAAATTGGAAGCATGCATTGACGGTCTTGTTTTGTACTTGGTCAAACTGAAATCAATCCTTACTAAGGTCTTGCTTGTACGATAATTGTGCTTTGACAAATTGGAATATTGCATTGATAGGTAACCTTTGTACATGACTTGTCTAATTGTGTGCTTCAAAGATGAACAATTATCATGAACAACTTACATGACTTGCACTTGACACCAAGACCAGTTGGAGTGTTACCTTGATGAACAATCATTAAGTGTGAGATAAATGCTCTGTTTTATTACCAAGCCAAGTGGGAAGGACACTTTGTTCAATGATTTGTACTAGTACTTTGCCAAGGAGGACTTAACAGGTGTGTCATTGTCCTAAATTTAATATCTTGCCAAGATGAATGGACATCTGGTCATGAATCATTGTGGATGGTCTAATGTCCTATACTAGTACCTTGCCAAGATGGGAGTATATTTTGCCATGTCACCATTTTGAATGGATCTTTGTTTCATGCTTGCTATTTTGCCTATATGAGAAGGTATCTTGTGAAGTCACTGTGAAACAAACAAAATTTCTAACCTAATTAGATGAAAGGGAAGAGGTATTCAAATATAGGACATGGATAGTTTGCGGACAGTACTTGTAAACAGGCTTTTGTGGGTGAACATAGGGGTGGCGTGTTTGAGGATGAGCGTTGACATGTGCTTGAATAATGTATAATAAATTGTGTTGCCAGGAACATATTAGGTGATTTGTTTGGACAGAAAGTTTGGCCAAACTATGTTTAAAGTAATCATTATGTTCAAAGTATACATGTGTTAATAATTACTTCGTGTAGATAGGATGCATTGAAATGATTGCATGAATATGTGTGTCCAGACTTCATGCTTTTAGCATGCATTGTCTATGTGTTAAGCTTCATGGTATCTGTGATATGTTGGCGCTCTGTATCTGATGCCCTTGTTGAAGGGTCGGTTTCCTTCGGTAAGGAATAGAACCGAAGGGGAATTCTAGGTAATAATTCCTTGGCTGGGTAGTAATCGCTTCGATGATGCACTTCCTCCTCTCAAGTCATAGGTAAAAGTCAGTGAGATTCATTGACAATTGGATGGCTCACATGCATCTAACTTATGAGGTTTGCGTGTGATGTCCCTCAACGTTGGTTGGAATCACTAGGGAGTGGTCAAATCAAGGTTGATGTTTAGTAGACGTAAATCCAGATAGATTGGAAGCTTGGTTTCCTCATGTAACTTCTTTTGTTATGACTGCAATTTTCTTTGTACTACATTATTTGGTTGGAAACAGTTTGCTGTTGGCTGAGTCCTTCATGAAGATGAACCGATAATGTATTCATAAAGCACAACATAACTACCAGCCTTATGCATGTAAAGCTAATGAACTTGAATTGTGGGATAGTTTCCAAACTAATATGCCATCTTGCTGAGTTGATGTAGCAATGTTATCCTGATAGTAGAGTAGTGATATGTCCTTTGGTTGGTTGTAACATACAAACAAGTGATTGTCCATGTTTGATTATCTTGAGAATATTATGAGATTAATACTACAGTGCTGTTTCAGCGTATAATTTCGCAGAGACATTATGGAATATGTTAACCTTTTCAATCTAATGAAATATGTATTTATGTATGACTTGGATGATAGAGACAATGTTTCTTTTATCTTATTCTGACCAAGTGCTGGTGACCTCTCTATATATATAACCAAGTTGACAAAAAGTAAGAGGTCAACTCTGCTTTGGTGAGGAGCAATGTCACTAGTTGAGGTGGAATTGATAGTGAAGGCTTTTCATTTAGATATGGTGCAGTGCAGAGGTTAGAGTGACAACTTGACTTGCCAACTTGCAGGTCTTGAGACGGTTGATGGTTGAATTATTATTATCATTGCTTGTACTAACCTCTTTGATAACTTTATTTTTTATTTTTTATGCGAGTGTGATGGCTTGGACTTGGCAAGTCAATTATGAGAATTAATTGACGTGTAATTAATTTATTAAAAAGTTGCTATTATTTCTAACCCGAGGAAGGGGGTTTTGACCAAATGGCCATTCATTTGTGATAGGAAAAAATGCTGCACACCTTGGTTGGCTTCTTCGATCACAAAACAACTGCTCCCTACTAACATTTCCCATGTTTGTTTGTTCCTCAGCTTTTGAAAATTTTCAATCTGGCAAGGCTTGGAGCCGTCTCCGGTGAAGATCCTGTTTTTTTTATGTTGATTAAATTAACCTTTCCTGTACAAGTACGCGGGCTTCCAATTAATATCCTATCTGCTTGGCTGTCAGCGTGTGGTTACTCATCTTTATGGAAATGCTTATGATTTTGTTTTCTAATTTTATTAGTTTGTTATTATTATGTGTTTTAATAGTATATATTTAAAATTTATTAATATTAATTAATAATATGAATATTTTAAAAGTATTTATTTTTATATCGAATGGCATGAGCTCATTGGGTTAAATTCTTCTGACTGCCAACAAGGAGACCCAGGTTCGAATCTTGCCAAGCATGATATATGTATAATTACCAATCTGTTGTAATACCACTATGTGCTCATGATGTAATGCAGTGGGACATGTTTAACCAATTAAAAAAAATATTTATTTTTATACTAATGTCTTTTTATTGTTTAATAATATATATATATATATATATATTTTTTTTTTTTAGCTACAAGCTTACTGTAGTGGTAAGGGCTTTGACCTCTCTTTGAAAGGTCCAAGGTTCAAACCCCCTTCAGGGGACTGGGACCCCTCATAAAACCTTGTGAAAACTCATTTTGACTCATTGAAAATATATATCTATATCTATATATTTTAATTGGTCATATGGGATTGAAACGGGCCCATCCACATATTATATCATCACCATGTAGTGGTATTACAACAAAGCTTGGATATTATCCATGTATTGCTTGGCAAGATTCAAACTTGGGTCTCCTCCGTGAATGTTGAGGAATCTAAGTGGTTGAGCTAATGCCATTTGATAAAAATAATTAATTTTTATTTTATGATATAATTTTTTATTTGTTTGTACTATAAGTATTGTCTACGTATTTATTCTATTTAATTTATTCTTTTTCTACCAAATTTTTACTATATTAATTTTAAATATTATTTTTTTTATGTTTATTTTTAAATTTTCAGTTTATTATTAAAATTATTTTTAAATGGTCTTATGAAATTTATTGTATATTTTTTTTCAATTGGTTATATGGGATTGAAACGGCCCCACCTGCATTACATCATCACCACATAGTGGTATTGCAACAAAGCTTGGATATCATCCATGTATCGCTTGCCAAGATTTGGACCTTGTTCTCCTCTTAAATGATGAGGAATTTAACCGATTGAGCTAATGCTGCTTGATATTGTATAGATGCTTTTACCTTTAGACTTAATATTACTATTTTTATTTTTATAATTGGTTTTTCTAACTATTTTTTTAATTGATTACAATATTGAAACGGGTTCCATTCGTATTACTTTCTGACCATATAGTGGTATTAAGATAACTTGACAATTATGCATGTATCCCTATGCAAGATTAGAACTTGGGTCAACCCTTTGTATGTATCTCTTGGCAAGATTCAAACCTAGATCTCCTCCTTGAAGGTTGAGGAATATAATCGGTTGAGCTAATGCTATTTGTTTTTCTAATTATTTTTAATATTAAGGTGATATTTTTTTTTTAAAATTATTATTTAATTGACCATATGAGATTGAAATAAGTCCCACTTTATGACATCGGTTGAGCTAATGCTATTTGTTTTTCTAATTATTTTTTACATTAAGGTGATATTTTTTTTTTTTTAAATTATTATTTAATTGACCATATGAGATTGAAATATGTCCCACTTTATGACATTGTGACCATGTTAATAGTGATATTTGAACAAACCACATAATGTCTTTACAACAAACCCATAGGAAATTGAACCTTGGTGGGCTCTTTGTGAGTCAAAGATTCTCACCAACTAGACTTCAACCCTATGGACAAAAATGTTAATGTTCACCTAAAGGATTGGAACCTTGGTGTGAAACTCTTAATTTTTCACTCCTTGTCCCAATCCCAGGGGATTTGATTTATTATTGTTTATCATTATTTATATATTTTATAATTAATGAGAACTCATTTTTTTGTTTGATTAATGGTGAAAAAACAGGGTTTTGAAAGGTCCCAGAACCTTTTACATTAGAGGAGGCAGAGAAAGATAAGGCCAATTAAGCACAGGCCAGCCTCCAAGGCCAAAAGAAACAGAAATTAAACCAAAACAACCATCCAAAAGCAAAGACCAGCCCACCACCCAGCAGGGCATAAAGGAGAATTTTTATTCAACTTTCTTTTAGAGACACCAACGATCCTGCTCTATTTTTGCATAATACTGGAAGGGCAGTAAATACATCAAGATGCAGATAACAAAACTCCAAACTCAGAGAGCAAGGGTGAAGGCAAAACACCAAGCATATTCCTTGAGAATGGTAACCACCAGGGAGCAAAAGGGCCAGCCCCCCAAAAAAAGGGTTTTGAAAGGTCCCATAACCTTTTACATTAGAGGAGGCAGAGAAAGATAAGGCCAATTAAGCACAAGCCAGCCTCCAAGGCCAAAAGAAACAAAAATTAAACTAAAATAGCCATCCAAAAGCAAAGACCAGCCCACCACCCAACAGGGCATAAAGGAGAATTTTTATTCAACTTTCTTTTAGAGACACCAACGATCCTGCTCTATTTTTGCATAAGATTGGAAGGACAGTAAATACATCAAGATGCAGATAACAAAACTCCAAACTCAGAGAGCAAGGGTGAAGGCAAAATACCAAGCATATTCTTTGAGAATGGTAACCACCAGGGAGCAAAAGAGCCAACCCCCCAAAAAAAGACCCCCCAAAGAGAGGATCACTACAACACAAATGAGATCTCATCCAAGCAAAAAGACAATAAAAAGTCCTACTGGATAGGTAGGCCCAATGCTTCCAAAGCAACAATTGTCATTAACCGCAAAGGGAAATTGTCTTCCCAAATTCTGAATTGGCCACTATCCACCCCCAAATTGACCATAACATCAGTAGCTTGGTTACCTTCCCTATAAATATACTCAATTTTAACTTCTAACATACCTTCCAGAATATTCGAGGTGTCCTTAATAATATTCAAGATGAAACAATTGTCAGTATTTCCAACCTGCAAAACCCGAATGATGTTCAAGGAGTCACCTTGAACGAGAAGTCTTCGGAAGCCCCTCTCAAAAACTTGATGAATATCCGAGAAAAGTGCCTTAGCGTAAGCCCAAATGACCTCACCATTATCATTTCTGACAACACCCCCTCCACCAGCCCTCCCGGGGTTACCTTTGGCAGCCCCATCAAAGTTTAGAATGATCCACCCTTTAGCTGGTTTATGCCATCTAGTAGCCAATATTTTTTGAATAGTGGATACAGAAGCAGAATTCCCTAGATTCAAATTCCAACTAACAACAACCCCTTTCTCCACAGCTTCCTCCCTACCATTTCCAACATCAAAGACAGCCAGGTTATTCTCAATAGCAGCTTTAATCTTTCTAAAGAAAAAGGATTTACCCTTAGCAATATCCTTGAAAATTCTTTTGTTCCTCTCCCACCAGATAGCCCATAAAAAATGAGGAATAACCAGATCCCACACCTTAGTGAGGTTGTGACTGATGAAGGGGGATTTCCACTGAGTGAAAAGTTCCTCGAAAGTTCGAGGCAACGTCCATTTGACAGAAAAAGAATCCAATAAAGCATTGAGCACATTATTTGAGAAATCACAATGGATGAAAAGATGATCCACAAATTCAACATCCTTAGAACACAAGAGACAAATATTGGGAAGATGGAATCCTTTCTTACATAAATTATCAACACTCAAAATTCTCTTTTGCAAACACAGCCACAAAAAAAAAGAAGCAATCTTGGGGATCAAATGAGGACACCAAACCCTTTCTGTTGGAAAAGATCCTCCCCTGGACAATGATTGGGCCTATGCAGTCTTGACAGAAAAAAGGCCTTTAGGAGAATGAGTCCATAGAAGGAAGTCCCTGTCATTCTGTTGAGGAAGAAAGTATTGTTGCAGTAACATGTTCAAACTTGCCAAAATTTGAAGGATCTGAAGATCAGTTGTATGTAAAGTTAGATGCTTCCAAATCCTCTTCCCATTAGTGATGATTATGTAATCAATTACTTTTTCTCCATATTTTAGTGACAAAGGAGCCTTCAACTCATAAAACTCAAGACTAAGAAAGAGGGGTTCAGGAAGAATCCAAGTATCCTCCCAAAAGAACACATCCTTACCATTTCCAATATGCCACCGCATACCCTCCGTAACCAAACTTTTGACCCCCAACAAACCATTCCAGATCACAGAGCCCCTAGGAGGAGCAACACTTCTAAAAAAAGGAATGTGATTTTCCAAATACTTACCTCTCATAATATCTTTCCATAGATGGTCCTCCTCAACACATAATCTCTAGGCTGTTTTTGTAATCAACGCCTTATTGAACAACAACAAATTTCTGATCCCAAGAAAACCTTTGTCCTAGAAGAGCAAACCCTATCCCAAGAGACAAGGGACACCCTCTATTTATCCTCCACCCTAGCCCACAGAAATCTCCTAAAGATATGGTCAATCCTCCTCCTAACTTTGAAGGGCATTCTGAAAAGAGACATGTAATAAACGGGAATGCTTTGGACGGTAGCTTGAAGCAATTGCAACTTACCTGCTTGGCTTAGGAGATTACAAACTTACGTTGAATCCTATCCAACACAGGAGACCTCAACTTCTCATTCATCCTCCCAATAAACAATGGCATACCTAGATATAAAGAAGGAAGGTTAGCAATGCCACAACCAAAAATCCCTGCAATTCTATGTTGAAGCTGCCCCCCAGTATTCACAAAAAATATTTGACTTCTATGGAAGTTAATTTGTTGGCTGGAAGATTTCTCATACAACTGCAAAATATTCAGAAATTTCTTAGCCTCTCTCACAGTAGCCTCCCCAAGAAGTACAATGTCATCTACAAACTGTTGACAAGAAACTACCTCTGCAATACCAGTAGGCCTAATGCCCTTAATATTAGAGGACAAGCTAGCAACAAGAATCGATCTTCCTAAAGCTTTAGCCATCAAAATGAAAAGATATGGAGACAAGGGATCACCTTGCCTAATACCTCTTTGACCCCCAAAAAATCCACTCGGAATCCCATTGATGATGATAGGAAATTTTGCAGAGGAAATACAAACTCTAATCTGCTTCCTCCATAGATCCCCAAAGCCAAATTTCTGCAACACCTTGTCAAGGAACTCCCAAGAGACCCTGTCATAAGCCTTTTGCATATCAAGTTTAAGAAGCATTCCAGCCAACCTGCTTTTGGACATAAAATGTAAAGTCTCATGAACTGTAATGATCCCATCCACAATTTGCCTACCATGAACAAAACCACCTTGAAGAGGAGAAATCAAGATGGGGAGAAGCCTTTTCAACCGATTAGCAAGTGTCTTAGTAAGAAACTTATATAGGGTATTGCATAAGCTGATAGGTCTAAAATCCCTTAGAGAAGAGGCCCCATGTTTCTTCGGAACCAAAACAATGAAGGTAGTGTTGGTCAAATATTTGCCTAATCAACAAAACTACGTTTGTGCACCCTAGACATGGCCAACATTGAATGACCGGAGGAAAGAAATGTCCTCCGTGCCAATCTCTAGAGAGGGCTGGCTCCCTTGCTAAATCCTACACTGGTTGAAGACTAGAGTTGCAGGAAAGAAATTAGAAATTGCAGAAAGAAATAGGAAATATGGCCACAGGCTGAAGATGTAGGATTCGGGGCAGACTAACAGTAGGAAATTCACCCAAGCATGAAATAGCATATAACAAAAGAATGGCTGCAGAATTTACTTATAAACTGGCAATAACAACCTCCAAAATAACACTCCAGCACTCACTTTCCCATTAGCAACATTCAAATTCATATGCAGAATATAAATTTAACAGCAAATAAGGAAAATGAATGTAAAATAGAAATGCACAAATACAGAAGGAAGTTGCACACAAGATCACTTGCAAATTCAGAAGCCTGGCGTCTTTTATATTGATGCAGAGAACTTGGAGAGTTTTCTTGCAAAGCGTCTCACCTCCTTTTACAATGAAAAATCAGTAGTATTTATAGAGGATTTCGCCTCTTTCATTAAATGCACATGGAGACGAAATGATCGCAGATCCTGGACCATAGTGAGGAAATTTCTCCTTGGAAATATTCAAAGCTTGTTGTCTTGAAACAACGATCCGGTTTACAAGGACACCTTTCCACGAAATTTGCACTTCTAGATTTGGTGCATAGAAAATTAAGAGACATCCGCTATCTTTAAAACGTGCTTTGCTTCAGAAATCATGAAAATCCTCCTATATTTTTAATACGGCTTTCTTCTTTGCTCGGGATTCACAATTTGAGTTACTCCTTGCCTCCATTATTTAATGTTACCTGCGATCTGCTTCGGGCGCCTTTGAAAATCTGGATATTAATGGCGAATACGCTTTTCATTGACTACCTTCCTGCCTTGACCATGGTGACAACAATTCCTTTTATCCTTGGCGAAAATACTTAACAACCACGTTGATTGCCTTTAAAAATCGCGGTTGCCCTCAAAAGAGGCGCCAAAGACAATTGCCCTCCTTTTGGAGCGAACGCGACGTTGACTATTCAACGTCGCCTCAACCCTCTTGATTGAGGCAGAAAGCATTTCAGGAGATCAAGGCAAGGATTGCTCAGGCGCCTGTGCTAATAAACCCGAATTACTCCAAGGATTTCATCCTTTATGCAGTGGGAGAGCCCGAGAGTTATGCTGCAGTTCTGACTCAAAAAGGAGACGACGGCGAAGAGCGGCCAATAGCCTTCCTGAGCCAAGTGATCCAACCTCATGAAGAGAGGTATAATTTCATTGAACGCCAAGTGCATGCTGTCATGAGGTCGTTGAAAAAGTTTAAGCACTTTGTTTCCCAGAGCCGGACGTCCGTGTTCGTTGTCCACCTAGATGTTAGAAATTTTTTCGTACAGGGGGAAATGGGAAATAGAAGGACAGGCTGGATTGCCAAGATTCAAGAGTTTGATATAGAATTGGGACCCACCAAGCTGATCAGAGGTCGGACACTATGTCAAGAATTAGCAAGAAGTGCTGCTGCAGAAGTCACTGCCTGTCAGTGGGAGGATCCAGTCCTAGAGGGCAATTTTGCCAATTCCTGAGCAGAAGACAGCGACTGGACTGATGAAATCATCTGGTACTTTAGCACTGGGAGGCTTCCAGATCACCTTAGTGCAAGTCAGAGAAGGAGATTCAGGCTCCAAGCTCTTAAGTATGTACTGTGCCCCGAGGGGTTGTATTTCATGAACGTGGACATCATCCTCTTGCGATGCGTCAAAGAATCCGATAAGCGGAAGGTCCTAAGCGAATTCCATTCTGGAATGTTGGGAGGACATCTTTCGGGAAGGCCAACGGCCTTAAAAATCATCAGAGTGGGCTATTATTGGCCCGCCCTCTTCGCAGATGCATATGCAGTCTGCCAAAAATGCGAAAAATGTCAAAGGTTCGCCGGCAGAAATAGGAATGCACCTATGCCCCTCTAGCCAATTCAGGTTGAGGCTCCCTTCCAGCAATGGGGCCTAGATTTCATCGGGACAATAACACCAAATTCTTCGGCAGGGCATAAGTTCATTCTGATAGCCACGGATTACTTCACCAGATGGGCTGAGGCGATACCTACCAAGCACGTTGACCAGGAGACGGTCATCAGATTCCTTGAAAGCCTAATCACTCGCTTCGGGATCCCAGAAGCAATAGTGACAGACAACGGACCAGGGTTCGCAGGGGCTGTACTCACAGAGTTTACCTGCAAATATGGGATTTACCATAAAATGTCCTCCAATTACTACCCGTAGGGAAACGACCTAGCCGAGTCTACCAATAAGAACCTGATGAAGATCATAAAGAAGACTCTGGAAAGGAACAAGAGATCCTAGCACCTGTACTTGGATCGAGCGCTATGGGCAGACCGCATATCCTTCAAAAAATCTATCAAAACATCGCCATACGCGCTGGTCTACGGGAAGGAGGCCGTTTTACCCACCCATATCGAAATGCTCGCACTTTGGCTGTTAGAAGACGAAAAGGGTAACATGGATCTTGTTGATGCCCGGCTGGCTCAGTTGCTGCAACTCGAAGAGGAAAGAGAAAAAGCTTACAAAGCTTTTATGAAGCACACCGAAACCACACGAAATTGGTTCTCGAAAGGGACTACAGCCCGAGTCTTCAAGATTGGGGACCTAGTGCTGAAATGGGATTCGTTGAAAGCAAAACCAGGGAACCATGATAAATTTGACGCCTTCTGGGAAGGCCCCTTTCAGGTTGCCCGGGTGAACCAGTTCAATTCCTTTGTGCTGAGAGATATGGAGGGTCAGATCCTCCCTATACCAGTTAATGGCTTTCATCTGAAAGCCTATCACCATTAAGAAGATCTAGAGGTTTCTCCTGTGTACATATTTTCTTTTCTGCAATTTAAGTTTCAGTTTATCTTTCTGAATGTAAATATTGCTTTCAGTAGAGGTAGTTTCCTGCTTTAATCCAGGCGTCCTGCCCTCGGGTCGGACATTTTGTTCCAAGAAAAAGAGCCAAGTGTCTTGTGTAAGAGAAGGTTCCTGTTGGCAGAAGAGAAAAGCAAGGTTTGCTAAGCTCCTTAGGCCGAAGAAAGCAAGAGGGCAGAAAAAACTGAAAAATTCACTAAGTGTCCATGCAAGTGAAGTTGCTGAGGTTCGCCCAAAAGAGCCGGCGACTACCGTCATCGCGCAGGTTTTCCAGCGAACTCCGACTATGTTCGAAGCGGCTCAACCAATTAAGCAAGGGCATAAAAAATGTTTAAGTGCCAAAATTTTCCAGCGACTTTGGGAGTCGCCCTTAGTATTCAGCGAGCTTCGGAGCCCAAGGAAAAGGGAAAAGGTCTAAGTCTGGAAAAGTTGCCCAGGATCGCTCCAAATCCTAGCGACGACCGAAATCGCTCCTAAAATTCAGCGACCCCGGGAGGTGCCAAGGTTGAGCCAAAAACGATAGAGGACAACGGTCGCTCGAAGTGTTCAAAAAAGCTCAAGATCGCTCGTTCTATTCAGCAATTCCGGGAATCGCGTGGGAGAAGCACGAGGTGCGTCAAGGAGAAACAGCCCGAAAAAATTTCTAAGTGTCGAAGTGGCGCCCAAGGTCGCTCATTTTCTAAGCGACGATGGGAATCGCTCGAACTTTTGAGCGAGCGCCGTCGAAGTCCGAGAAACGCGAAATAAAATACTGTCCGGATGGCTCTCTGTAATAGACACCCCTATTTGTTGCTCTGAAATAACTGAGGGTTTTTTCTTTGTTTCCGTTTTTGTATTGTCTGATTTTTTTTGTGTTTTTTCTGATTTTTTGATGATAGGTATTATATGCAATTGTTTTGGGGTTTCTGTGCTTTATAATGTGTGAACATATGCATAAAGAAAAACTCTAAATTGCATAAACATAAACTGGAATGAAACAAACTGAAACCCAACACCAAACAACATTATATTATTCAAATTTCTGACTTGGAAATGCAAGTACAGGTCTGATACAAAATTTTGGAAATAAACCATACACAGCTGAACACACCAAAATGCTCATAACTTCATCAAACGGGCTCGGAATGACATGCCATAAAATGCAACAATCTTGTACAAGCTAGGCGCCAATGTCTGGACAACAAACGCACCCGAAAGTTGACTGAATTTATTGCACACTTCCCCAGGTAATGTTACAGCCTGTTAGAAAGGGTACGACCAGCAAAATAAATTCACTCCAGCTCCAAACCCTCGTCAAAATGCCTCCATTCTCATCGCCCAAACTTGGAAAACATATGCTAGGAAACCCAAAATGAGAAACTTCCCGGATTAAGAGATAAATGCTTTACACGTTCTCCAATGCACTCCTGAATGGTATGGCCAGCTCCAAGAACCCTCAAATCACACCACAAAACACTAAACTGGAGCACACCCAGATGAAAATGACCAAAAACTAGAAGACCTAGAAGATCTCCTCAAACACCCATTGAAGTTGCCGAAATCACAAACCCTACCGCTGCAAATCAAGCTCAAATTTGTGTCCCCTGAAGTAGAAACACCCAGAACTGACTAGGGAGGACCTTTAACCCCCGAAACCAGTGATACCAATGGAGGTTTTCGTCTCCAAAAGCAAAAGTCTGCAATTGCTGAAGTAAATTTGACAGAGTTCTGTTATGTTGCCAGAAAGAAGAGGTTGCAAATGAGCTCCAAAACTCCAATATAAACCCCATGCCTCATATTTAGGTTTTTTGGGCTCCCAACACATTTCAAAATAATATTATTTTATTGCCTTAAGAACTCCTACGTCCCCCCTTGGGATGTGCATCCACCCCCTTGGCCTAGTAGGACAACGTTGTTTTAAAAAATAACATAAAGTTACTTTATTTTTATTTTTATTTTTTTATATCATTTGGCCCTTTTTAATTAAAAAGTAACTTTAATAACTTCCAAATATTTAGCCCAACCTTAGCAACTGAATAAATTCATCAAATAAGGCAACCTGAACACTACAAATGTGGAATGAAGCAGACCAAAGTTGACATTGCCAAAATTAGCAGTTACTATAAATAGTAACTCCATCAGAATCACCCAACAGAGCCCTTAGAAGGACTCAAAACTCCTTAGCACTACTCTGAACAAAAACCCATAAAATTCATCACCACTGAACGTCTCAGCTCCGACTTACTAAAAATAGTAAGTGGTGGAAGAAAGCTCCTAATCGCCTCTAGAAAGAGACAGAGGAGAGCTGGTGAAGCACTGATCGCTAGGGAACAACCCACTTAGGGTTCCCAAACATCCCTATTTAGCCTATGGGAACCCAAGAATAGGCTAAATCACCACTGAACACTGACTGTTTGGAAAGGGGACATTACACGCTCATCGTCGCTCCATCTTGGAGCGACTCCCGCGGTCGCTTGTGTTTTCGAGCGACGACCGCCGTGGCTCAAATTTTGGGCGAACTTCGGCGGATCGAAGATTGAAGAAGGCGGAAAAGTGCAAAAATTCTCTAAGTGTCACTCCACCCTCCGTCGCTCATTTCTTTAGCGACTCCAGCGGTCGCCCCAATTTCACAGCGACGGCGGTCATCGCTCCCATTTCGAGCGAACCGTGGCAATATGAAGACTTAAGGGGGAGTACAAAGTTTGGAAAATTGTCTAAGTCATAATCGATGCCGGTCGCTCGCCACTCCGTCAGTTGCTCCAAATCGCCCATTTTTTCAGCGATTCCAGGAATCGCTCCCAGTCTTGAGCGACCCTCGGCTCCGGCACAATTTCCAAGCACGACAAACTTTGGGGTGCATGCCGAGGTGGCGGCAGGTGACGTCTTCAAGACGGACGTTCTTAAAAAAGGGGATGTCTACGCAGTTTTCAAAGCAGATTTCATTAAAGGCAAGGACAAACCTTGGGCCAATAAACGATGAGTTGCGTTCCCCAAGGGAGATCTTACGCATGGCCACCGAAAAATAACGGCGCGCCCACCCACTTCGCGCACCCTGCCTTTAACTCCAGCGCTCGCCATTAATGAAGACTTTTTACCTATCTCCATCAAAGGCTCAGTCGCTCATTTCACTCTCACAGTTAAACCCAGACGAACTCCAAGCTGTGCCAGAGGGGAAATTCTGAATTTTATCGGCAAGCAGCAGTAAATTCGAATTGTTCAAGCGCCATGGGTAAGAAGGAGAGTGCAGAAAAGGGTAAAGCGCCTGAGCAGGCGGCTTCGAGCACACCGGAGAGCGAAATGAAGAAGGAAAAGAAAAGCAAGGGGAAGGTGAAAGCAGCAGGGTCAGCAAAACGAGTTCCTCCTCCGCCGCCTGTAGATAACTTGGCAGGATACAGAGATGGCAACTACTCTCACAGCATCACACAACTTCGGCGCACTGTGGAGGAGTGGCGGAAGAAAGTGCCCACTTCACACCCTTTCGCTGCGGCGTACTACTCGCACTTGTTCTGGTTTCTATGCCCTCCGGTGCACCATTGCCCGGAGCTGGTTGCAGCCATTGCCAGGAATTACAAGCCCAGCACCAGACAAGTATGCGACCATGAGGGGACGGTGTTGTTCTCGCTCTATAAGGAGACTGTGCAGATGGCCTTCGCGCCTCGGCATTCGCCGGACAGAAATTATACAATCAGAAGAATCAACCTGGACGAGCAAACGGACAGGTTCGCTGATAATCCAAAGATGAGGCAATTCCTCGAGTCTCAGCTGCACCAGCCATCGCCGCCCAAGCATTGGCCGACGCAGTCAATACTCCAGGAGCATTTTAAAAGCAAGTCTCTCTACTCTATGCTGGCCTGGGTTTTAGGCTGCGACACTGACGCGGTGGTGCACCCATACCAAATAACTATCGCGGAGTGTATCCTACATGGGGAATTTTACGACCCCAGCGCCATGAAGCCGGAAACTAAGCCAGTCTTCTTCGACTGGGCAGATTGCGTGGCGCGCGGTATACACTCAGGCCTTCTGGAGCTGAAAGAGGGAAGGAGCCAGTCCTTTAGGTATTGCTCGTTCCTGGCCTGGCTCTTCCTGTTCCATATGCACAACAAGATGAAGACGATCCCGGTCCAGTGCAAAGACAAAGATGGCGCACAGCTCCCGGTATATGAATGGACCCGGGTTTTGTCGAGGAGGGAATCGCACTATAAGTTCAATTTGACGTTCTTGGGCCCTGCCCTAGCCCTCCTCAACGGCACATGCTCGCGCGCCCCCCGAGAAATGAAAGACAGGATTGTGCGGGGAGAAATAGGTGACACTTTCAAGTTGACGCAGGGATTTGTTATCAGAGTGTTCGGGTTCACAGGCAAACCCTTCCTTCTGCCTTTTTTCTGCACAGAATATCAATTCGCTTTGGAGGCGGCTCGGCAGATGGACTATGCAGACCAAGAGTACGGTCAAGGAAGAAGATGGGGCCACATTTTCAAGTACCCGATCATCTGGGGCGATATTGAGGTCCACTCAACTGGGCAGAATGAATATCTAGCGGCTACGCTCCTAAGTTTCGGCCTGGTGGAGCTTCCCCAATGGTGGAAATATGACCCACTTGATGTAATAAAAGGATTCACGGAATTGAAAAATCTGCACGCCTGCCCGTGCCAGGAAGAGATCATGGGGGAGCGGAATAATCCGACAGGAGGCGACCTGGAGTGGCACATAGAAGAGATGCAGTCGCTCCCGCCATGGCATGATTTCTACTGTATTGAGACGGAGTACGACCCTGTCCGTAACGCTGCTCACAAGACAGACTCCCAGGGTTACAAGCGAATGTTGCCTAAGGTGAAAGCTTTGGGGTGGAAGGACGAAAAGATAGCACAATGGTGGATCACAAGGGCCCACACCAAGAAGGAAAGGTTCGAGAAGTTGCTGGCCAATGACTATCAGTTCTCTGACCATTATGATGATCACATTGCCACGTGGCGACCTATCGTTTTCCGTGACATCGTGCCCCGAGGCATCCATCGCCTACAAAAAGGGCAGACCCCACCCAAGCAATCACTTGCGCAAGAAGGGTCCAGCAGTGAAGTACAGAGGAGTCAGGCGGTAGGACCCATGATACAGTCACCTCCTGAAAAGCCACAAGGGTCTGAAAAGCCGCAAAAATCTGAGCAGTTGGCCAAAGCGGTGGAAGAAATTCTGGAGCCTTTGAGGACAAAGGTGAAATTGAAGTTTAAAACATCCATTGCCCTAGCCTCAGCCGCTGTCAGTGAAAAGGCAGCTACGCCTAAGAAAGAAAAAAGGAAGAGGTCAAAAGAGAAAAAGGCCACGTCCAGGAAGGAGGTTGCGCAACAGACAACAGTGACTCCGCAGAAGAAGGTTGCCAGCAAGGAAATTATAACTGTCGAAGAGAACACCCCGGAAGAGGAAGCCGAATCGTGGATAACGCAGGTTTTCAACACACCAGCTCAAGCCGAGCTCACAAGTACGCTTTCTCTCTTCTCTGAACAACCTTCTGAAACATTGCCTGCGGCTCCCCCTTCCACCTCCATTGAACCCGCCGCTGTTACAATATCTCACTCTCCCACCTTCGCTGAACCCCAGCCCTCCGCCTCCATCCAGCAAGCCTAGCAGGCATTCGGCCAGTTTTCCTCAGATCCGAACGCCTTTGAAACCCTAGGCCATACACAGTTGGGCGCCGCCGCTGAAGAAACCACTCATTCTCCCCATTCTTCATCTTCAGCGGGCGCATTCATTGAAGACCCATCTTCGCGTCCTGAAGAATCGCCCGCCGCTACCCAAGCCCAGTCGTCCCCAAAGGCGACTGAACCCTCAGGCGCCATCCCCGCTTCTCTGTTCGCAGACGAGCAGATGCCCCAACAAAACTTGCCTTTGGCCTATCCTATGTTCGGGGAAATGGAACTCATAGAGCAACAGTTGGAGAAGACGGAGGACCACCCCATGATGGCCCAAGCAGCTCAGAGCTCTTACAGATATTTCCAGGAAGTGAGAAAGAGGAGGGGCGAAGAGCTGGCCACAGTAGAGAAGTGCGCCAGGTTCGACCTGGACAATATGGTGCTCCACACAGAAAAGAGGGTCCCTAAGGTGAAAAAGCCCATCAAGGACATGACTCCAGACGACTACGAGTACCATCGTAAGAACAAGGACCTGGATGACGTCGTCGTGGAGAATGAAATAGGAGGGATCCATCTGAAGGCCGATACATTGTTTGTAAAACATCAAGAGATGAAAAAGCGCTTCTACCAGGTGGAGAATGAAAAATTATAGCTGGAGGAGGATGTGGCAAAAATGCAAGCACAGCTGGAGAGTGCCCAGGAGGAGTCCCGAAAACTGAAAGAGCGACTAGCGGCCTTAGAAAAAGAAGTAATAGATCAAAAGGAGGCTATGGAACAACAGGCCAAGGAGAAAGAAGGAGCGCAGGCGCAAATGGTTGAATTGAAGGGCCAGCTCCAAGAAGTTCAGAGGCAGCTAGAGGAAAAGGCTTCACAAGTTGCGGCCTTTTCAAAAGATCGAGTCAAGGAGATCCGAGCTGGCCTGCTAAAGGGTTTCAAGACCCACGTCTCCAGATCGCTCTCAGTCCTCGCATTCATCTCCAAGGTACAAGAAGTATCTGCCCAGGGCAAGCCTGCGGTAGAGGAGGCCGAGCGCCAAGCTCAGCAGTGGCTCGACTTGGCGGTTAAACTTGAAGGATACGAGCGCCAGGGCCTCCAATTTGTCCCCATGTCTCAGATCGCCCTAGACTGGGCTGTTGCAAGGGCAACCTTGCATTTGTATTTTGAAAAATCAGAAAGAATCAGGAAATCCAGGAAGATGCTGGACGCATTGGAAAAGGAGAAAAGCATCTGCCTGATTCCTTTCCAGACCCTTGCATCGCTTGGGTTCCCAAATTTCATAGGCGAAGATGGAAACTACCGGCCCAGAGAGGAGTTGATGCCAATCTGGGAAGCCTTCCAGGCGGATACGTCAGAAATAGATAACTGGGCGGACCCAATTCTTGAGGCACAGGTCACACAGTTGGTGTTTCGATTCTGCAAGATTAGCACCTGCCTCAACGAATTGAGTGAAAGGTTCAACGCGGTCGATATGCTCCAGGTCGAAGCCTTCAGATGCAGTTTGAAAGATATCAGCGACCTCGAGCCCTTCCAGGAAGCATCTTGGACTCAGGTTCAGGCTACTTATGAGCACGTCCGTGACCTCCTTGCCCCCCCAGAGCAAGAAGAATTGGAAGGCGAGCAGTCAGAAGGAGATACAGAAGAAGAAGATTCAGGAGAAGAGTCCGAAGATGACAACGCACAAGAGGAAGAGCAGCAGGAGATAGAGCAAGGGCAGCAGCAGAAAGAAGGGCCACAGCAGGAGCAAACAGGGACCGGGGGTGACTCCGAGCCCAAAGGATGAAGGCATGGGTCCTTGCATCGAGGCGAGCTCGATACCCCGCGAGCCGCCAGGAATGTTGTCACATTTTGCTAAGGGGTAGAAATTTTGAAAAATTTGAAAAATTGCTGCTGCAACTTCTCGGATCAGATTCTTCCTCCCTCCTTTTCCCAGCTTCGTTCAGGCAGTTTTCATGTTTCCAGTTTCCAGCTTTGTTTTCCAAGTATTCAGCATATTCTGTGAAGCTCGGGAAAAGGCCAAATTATTCTAAGGCTGGGGGCACTCCCTTGGTCGCTCCATTTTGGAGCGATGCTGGGAGTCGCTCCCTTTTTCCAGCGATTCCCAGCTTCTCTTCTCTATCCGGCGACCGACGACATCTCCAAGCAGCAGGCTAAGCGGGGAGAAAATGATGAAATTTGTCTAAGTGTTAAAATTCCCGCGGTCGCTCCATTCTGGAGCGACCCCCGTCGTCGCCAGCATTTTTCAGCGACGCCCGTCGCAGTTTCAAGCGACCATCGACGATGAGCAAATCAGGAAAAAAAACTAAGGCATGGAGCGTCGACGCCGGTCGCTCAGTTTTGGAGCGATTGACGTTGGTTGCTCCGTTTTTTAGCGACCGACGTCGGTCGCTCCGCTTTTCAGCGACCACGGTAAGCAGGCGAAGAAGAAGGTGACGTTGATCGCTCCCTTATCCAAGCGACGCCCGCGGTCGCTCTGGTTTTTAGCGACCATGGTCGAGGGGTAAAATATTGAAGAATTTGTCTAAGTGTTGAGTCGACGCCGGTCGCTCCATTTTGGAGCGACTCCCGTCGTCGCTCAACTTTTCCGGCGATCGCCGTCGTTGCCCCAGCTCCCAAGCAAACTCCAGCAAGTGCACCTTTCAAATGTTGACGCCGGTTGCTCCGTTTCAGAGCGATTTCGGGCATCGTTCAGTTTTTTAGCGACCGTGGGCGAGGATATTCCAAATGCTTCTAAGGCACAAGATGAAACGTTGACGTTGGTCGCCCATTTTTCGAGCGACTCCCGTCGTCGCTGCCATCTATCAGCGACTGCCGTCGTCTCTCCCCCCATTCAGCGACTGCGAGAAAAGAAAGACCAAATTGCAGAATTTTCTAAGGCAGGGTGTATCCCGGGTTCGCTCCATTCTGGAGCGACTCCCGGGGTCGTTTTCATCAGGCAACTTTGGTCAACCCCCTCCATTTCAGGGAACCTCAGACTCAGGCAGACCATGTACAGATTTCGGGATTCGAGCCTGTCAAGATGGGACAGAAGGTGTGCTGCAAAGGTACAGGGTAGGTGAACATTGAGGATGTCCTCAGAGGCAAACTGTACTAAACCTACCACATTAATCAGACTTGACTTATCACCCACCAGATCTATCCGGAGCCGTACCAGATTCAAGTGAATCTTGTTGCAGGTGCGCTCGCGGTTAGCAGAAGTCTAATCCCGACACTTTTTGCAGTCTTTGGGTTTTGTGCATCAATGTAAAAGGGGGGAAATTTCTGCTATAAATAGCAGTGGAACTTCATTGTAAAAGGGGGGGGAACATATTGCTAAGAGAGCTCTGCTGTATCAAACACTTGCTTCCAATACTAAGCATCTTTGGCTCTGATATCTGTCTCTTTCTTTTATGCTGCCTTCTGCAAGTATTTCTGCTCCGTGTTCATTTATTTTTCTGATTGCTGTAATTCTGAATTCTGGATTAGAGCATTGGCAATTAATTGAATCTGGAATACTTAACGAAGGATACATAGGAAGGAACAACAGTATTAGTTTCTGTTACATGCTTTGTTTTGATTGCTGTTGGTTTGGGTATTAGCTAGTAATCGTGCTGCTTGTTCTTTCCCACCATAACCGCATGATATTTACATTTCTTTTTGCATTTTACAATCTCTTTCCAGTTCTCTTATCTAAAAAACATCCAAGTAGATTAGTATAGGAGTCGGCCTTCTCCGGAGATTGGCACGGAAGGCATCCCTTCCTTCCGGCCTTTCAATCTGCTGGGCGAATCTAGGGCGCAAAAGATCAAAACCCTTTCCTAATGGCAGATTCGTAACCAACAGGGCACTTAGCGAATTTTTCAATTTTTTCGGCCCTCCTGCTTTCTTCCGCCTAAGGAGCTTAGCAAACCCTGCTTTTCTCCTCTGCTAACAGGAACCTTCTTCTACACAAGACACTTGGCTCTTTTTCTTGGAACAAAATTTCCGACCCGAGGGCAGAATGCCTGGGTTAAAAGCAGGAAACTACTTCTACTGAAAAGCAATATTTACATTCAGGAAGAAACAAAATTAAACTGCAGAAAGGAAAATATGTACACAGGAGAAACCTCTGGAACTTCTTAATGGTGGTAGGCTTTCAGATGAAAGCCATTAACTGGTATTGGGAGGATCTGACCCTCCATATCTCTCAACACAAAGGAGTTGAACTGGTTCACTCGGGCAACCTGAAAGGGGCCTTCCCAGAAGGCATCGAATTTATCATGGTTCCCTGGTTTTGCCTTCCACGAGTCCCATTTCAGCACTAGGTCCCCAATCTTGAAGACCCTGGCCGTAGTCCCTTTCGAGAACCAGTTTCGTGTGGTTTCGGTGTGCTTCATAAAAGCTTTGTAAGCTTTTTCTCTTTCCTCTTCGAGCTGCAGCAACTGAGCCAGCTGGGCATCAACAGGATCCAAGTTACCCTTCTCATCTTCTAACAACCAGAGTGCGGGCATCTCAACATGGGTGGGCAGGACGACTTCTTTTCCATAAACAAGCGCATATGGCGATGTCTTGATAGATTTCTTAACTGAGATACGATCTGCCCATAGCGCCTGATCCAGGTACAAATGCCAGGATCTTTTGTTCCTCTCCAGAGTCTTCTTTATGATCTTCATTAGATTCTTATTTGTAGACTCGGCTAGGCCATTTCCCTGTGGGTAGTAGTTGGAAGAAGCCTTATGGTAAATCCCATACTTGCAAGTAAACTCTGTGAGTTTAGCCCCCGTGAATCCTGGTCCGTTGTCCGTCACTATCGCTTCTGGGATCCCGAAGCGAGTGATTAGGCTTTCAAGGAAGTTGATGACCGTCTCCTGGTCAACGTGCTTGGTAGGTATCGCCTCAGCCCATCTGGTGAAGTAATCCGTGGCTGTCAAAATGAACTTATGCCCCGCCGAAGAATTTGGCGAGATTGTCCCGATGAAATCTAGGCCCCATTGCTGGAAGGGAGCCTCAGCCTGAATTGGTTGGAGGGGCATAGGTGCATTCCTATTTTTGCCGACGAACCTTTGACATTTTTCACATTTTTGGCAGACTGCATATGCATCTGCGAAGAGGGTGGGCCAATAATAGCCCGCTCTGATAATTTTTAAGGCCGTTGGCCTTCCCGAAAGATGTCCTCCCGACATTCCAGAATGGAATTCGCCTAGGACCTTCCGCTTATCTGATTCTTTGACGCATCGCAAGAGGATGTCGTCCACGTTCTTGAAATACAGCCCCTCGGGGCGCAGTACATATTTTAGAGCTTGGAGCCTGAATCTCCTTCTCTGACTTGCATTGAGGTGATCTGGGAGCCTCCCAGTGCTGAAATACCAAATGATTTCATCAGCCCAGTCGCTGTCTTCTGTTGAGGAATTGGCAAAGTTGCCCTCTAGGACTGGGTCCTCCCACTGACAGGCGGCGACTTCTGCAACAACACTTCTTGCTAATTCTTGACATAGTGCCCGACCTCTGATCAGCTTGGTGGGTCGCACTTCTATATCAAACTCCTGGATCTTGGCAATCCAACCGACCCTTCTGTTTCCCATCTCCCCCTGTATGATAAAGTTTCTAACATCTGGGTGGACAACGAACACGGTCGTCCTACTCTGGGAAACAAAGTGCTTGAACTTCTTCAACGACCTCATGACTGCATGCACTTGGCGTTCAATGAAGTTATACCTCTCTTCATGAGGCTGGATCACCTGGCTCAAGAAGGCTATTGGCCGCTCTTCGCCGTCATCTCCTTTCTCGAGTCGAATTGCTGCATAACTTTCGGGCTCTCCCAATGCATAAAGGATGAAATCCTTAGAGTAATCCGGGTTTATCAACACAGGCACCTGGGCAATCCTTGCCTTAATCTCCTCAAAGGCTTTCTTCCTCTCTTCAGTCCAGACAAACTCGGCATCCTTCTTTAGGAGTTCGGCCATTGGCTTGATTACTTGGGCAAAATCAGGCACGAACTTCCTTACGAAGTTGATTTGTCCAAAGAAGGACTGCAGCCCTTTCTTGTTCACTGGGATTGGCAACCGGAGAAGAGCCTCTGCTCTGTCGGGGTCAACTGCAAGGCCCTTTTCTGAAATGACGTGGCCTAGGAGCTTCCCCTCCTTCACTGCAAAAACTGACTTCTTAGGGTTAATAGATATGCCGAATTCACGACACCTTTCAAACACTTGCCGTAGGTGAGAGGAGTGTTCTTCTCTTCTGTGTGAAAACACAGTCATGTCATCCAAATAGATGACGATTATTTTGTTTAATAGCTCACGGAATGCTAGGTCCATGGCTCTCTGGAAAGTAGCCCCTGCATTGGACAGACCGAAGGGCATGCGCTGATAGGCAAACGTCCCCCATTTGGTGGTGAATGCCGTCTTGTGCTGATCCTCGTCCTTCACCCAGATCTGATTATAACCAGAAAAGCCATCCATAAGGGAGAATCGCTGAGCTCCCGCGACCACATGGAGAATTTGATCAATTTGGGGGAGCGGGTAGTGGTCCTTCAACGAGGCTTGGTTTAGATTGCGGAAATCCACACAGAGGCGAATGTCCCCGTTCTTCTTCCTGACGGGAACCAGATTTGCAACCCAAGAAGAATGCTTGATGGGATAGATGATTTTCGCTTCCAAAGATCTTCAGGAGTTCGGCTCTCATCAGAACCTCGATTTTCGGGTTGACCGGCCTCTGTTTCTGCCTACAGGGCTTAACCCCGTCTTCCAGTTCTATGGTGTGTTGGATAATCTCTCTGTCATACCCTTTCAGGTCCTGGTAACACCAAGCAACTATGTCGGGATATTCTCTGCACAAGGCCCGAATCTGCTCCAATTCTTCAGGGGTACAGTAGGTACCAACTTTGATCACTTTTTCGGGCTCGAGCTCCAGGTCCATGTATTGCTTGGCGTCCACCTTGATTCGATGAGATATGGCTCTATCGTTCTGATCAAAGAGACTCTCCAAAGTAATCAGTCCTTTTGGGACATGATTATTTTTTAACTGTATCAACCCCTCATACTGCTCGTCATCAGGGTCTCTACCTTCAATACTACTAGCTTCATGAATCAAAAAATTGACGATTTGCTCGTCACAGTCGAACACCTGCCAGTGGGTGTCCCTATCAGGCACAGAAGGCCTGTAAATAGTACGAACCGGCTTTGGCTTCTGCATAGTGTCATCAGCTGGGACGTACCTGGCTCCAACAGACGCCAAGATATCAGCATGTTTATTTTTCTCATGGGAGATAGCTTTAACGTTCAAGGAGTCAAATGATTCCATCAAGTCCTAGACCCGATTGCGGTACGCCTTGAGATAATGTTTCTTTGAGAGGCACTTATTGGTGATCTGCTTGCATACCAGCTTCGAATCTCCAAAGATTTGCAGCTGCTTGATACCCAATCTCTCCGCCTTCTTCAACCCTAAGCACAGGGCTTCATACTCGGCCGCATTGTTGGTGCAACTCCAGGCCAGCCTGTAGCAATAGTCTTTCTGCTCTCCTGAGGGTGAGACTAGGAGTACCCCTGCCCCGACGCCGTTCTTGCATCTGGCGCCGTCAAAGTATAGCTTCCATAGCTCATTTGGGGCAGGGCCTATGTCTTCCTTTGTTGTTTCCTTCGGCTTTTCAGGCTGCGCAATAGTGTAGCAGCCCATGTCTGATTCAATCATTGCGTTGAAGTCAAGCAGGGAGAATTCATCCTCCGCTTGCAGCTGCTCTATGGCCTCTTCCACCAGGTCCACTTCTCCTAGCTCTTCAGTCATCAGATGGACCGACTCATCCTGTTGCTCCTCTTCCGGCATCCTCCCAACAAGAAAGGTGGAGGGTTTTTCATTGTAGATCTTCACCTTTCTCCCTTTGAAGGGGACCTCCATATGAGAGTAGTCAAGCGACAGATATCCACCCAGCTTGGCGGTGAATTCCCTCGAGAGGCACATGCCAAAATAGGGCTCCAGGTCAACGACCACAACTTCTTGAATCACCACGATCTCAGGCGCCTTGTGCAGCTGGATAGGGATATCCTTGATGACGCCTACTGTTTTCACAGGAGTGCCATCCAATTGCAAAACACCTTGGCTGCTTCGCGTGTACTCCATGCCAATCTCCTCGCAGACTGCTCTCGGCATGACGGTAGTTGATGCGCCAGAATCAATCATGCAGTTGTGCACCACGCATCCTTCCATCCGCAGGGACAAGTAAAACGGCGGTGGTCTGTTCTTTCCAGTGATTGAAGTGGTCAAGGGCTGAGCTAACACGGGCTGTGATGGCTTTCCTCATTTAACGGACTTCAAAGATTCTTGCAACAGATCCACCTGCCCAGGGAGCTGGAGGGCATCATACATGCTTATCTTGGCCGGGGTCCTTTTGAGCTCGTCAACAATGTTGTAGGCCGAAGTAGAGGGCCCCTCAGTTTCTTTTGCCAGCTCGTACTCGGTGCGGTACCGTTGCGTCGCCTCGACCCTTTGCCGCTTTGTCAACGACGGGTACTTGAGCTTTTCTCGCGCCTGCTCCTTGGTTTCAGCCGGAGGTTGAGTCGTTGGAGCTTTTGCTGGTGGTGGCTTCTCTTTTGCCGACGGAGGGAAAGGAACCTTGTCAGGAGCTTTCGCGGCAGGCTGCTCCTTTTCTCGTCTGGTATACACTTTCAAAGGCTGCATCTGGGCCGCGTCCACTTCGATCGGCTTCTTACCACCCTTGGTCAGAATGGACATCGGCTCCTCCTCGGAGACCGCAAAATTGCGATCCTCTTCCCTAATCATGTTGATTTGATCACCCGGGGCACTGTTTGCTAGAGTTTGGACATAATGTTGATGGAGCATGCAACTATCTTCTCCGTGAGGATCATTGCACGTAGAGCACCAGTGCAGGTAATCTAAAGTGCTCGGCTCTTCATTGATAGCAGCATTCCTTGCTGGAGGCCTGTTGGCCTGAGGTACTTGGTCTCTTGTCAGCGCCGGAGGAGGGTATGGTCTCCTTGGGATGAACTCTTGCTGAGCCTGCTTCTTCTTCATAACAGCCATGTCATTGGACAGCGTTCGGCAGACAGAAGTAAGCGACTCTACTTGTTGCAGAATCTTGGACTGCACATCAACAACTTGTGGTGCTGATTGGGTTGGCGGAGGTAGTGCCGCAAGTGGTGGGGCTGATGGCAATGTCGGGTATTGTGGAGGAGATGGAAGTGCAGGAAACTGCGGAAGTGATGGAGGCTGTGGTGCTTGTGGCACCGGAAAATGCACTTGAGGAGCAAAGAATTGGGTGACCACCGACGCGGGATTCCATGGTGAATTCTGGTGTGTGGAAGGCGTAGCCAGTGGTTGTGCAGATGCACTAGGATACTGAGATTGCGGGAAATCAGGGCAAATTGGCATCGGCATCCTAGGTGGGAGTCTACCAATGGCAATCAAATCAAGCTCCGCCTTTTGAGCTAACTCGTACAACTCGGGGAAAGTGTTGATATGGGAAAACTTGATGATCATACTAATGTCCGAGTTGAATGCTCTGAGGTAATAATAGGCAGCTTGTCCGGCGGTCGGTCGCAGCTCAACGGGTACCCTATGCCAGGATCTCGCGAATCTGACATTAAAATCCGATATCTCCTCTTGCGGATGTCGTTGAATGGTTTGAAACTGATGCAGCAAAGATGATGGATCCGCGGACTCATTGAATCCCTTCACCAGTTGCCCCGCCAACTGACGCCATCCAGTAATAGTGCCAACAGGCAAGGATCTATACCAATAGAGGAGCTTTCCGCGCAGGGACAGAGCCAACAGTCGGACCATAACACTCTCATCGGTAATGTTGTGGAGCGCGGCCAGGGCAACAATGTCTTGGATGTGCTCGTAGGCCGTCTTCCCAGTGCCATCATATGTGGGTATAGCCTTCAAAGCGGCAGCTGGAACGACAGCTTGGCCAGCTAGATTGAGTGGTCCGGTAGAATTCCAGTCCGGAAATA
Organism: Wollemia nobilis; assembly: GCA_028583015.1. NCBI lineage: Eukaryota > Viridiplantae > Streptophyta > Pinopsida > Araucariales > Araucariaceae > Wollemia > Wollemia nobilis. The sequence continues at coordinate 2,093,294 of JAQPPZ010000755.1, read as the reverse complement.
GATCAGGAGCAACCGACGGATTTTGTTGATTCTGATTTGGCGGCGGATTTGGCTGCGGATTTGGTGGAGGATTCGGTGGTACATTCGGATTCTGTGGAGGGTTCGCCATGTTCGGATTGGGCTGAACAGGTGCACCAAGAACAACTAACTGCAAGTCGGGTTGCACCGGAACGACCTGATGGTCCGGAGAGTTCGGAGGATTCGGAGGGTAGCTGGTTGCAGTGCTATCCGAAGTTGGATCTTGCTCCTCAACTACAGCTTCTTGTGAAAATGCTTCGTCTTGAAAGAAGCTGGGCGTAACTAGCCTGGGGCGTTCTCCGAAAGCAGTGATATCAAGCTCGTAAAACTCAGGATCTTCCTCCGTGTTTCTCACTCTCCATCTTGTATGCATGAAGGACTTATAATCTTGGACCAGTCTTCGAGACTCGGAGTGTATTCAGGTTCAACAGAGTCGCCAGGTGTTCAGATTCGACAACACTGAAGCGAACACCGATACTTCAATACCGCTTATGCAGTGGAACACTTTCGGTCCCACCGGGCGTGCCAGAGAAACTGTTGGTTACGAATCTGCCATTAGGAAAGGGTTTTGATCTTTTGCGCCCTAGATTCGCCCAACAGATTGAAAGGTCGGGAGGAAGAGATGCCTCCCGTGCCAATCTCCGGAGAAGGCCGGCTCCTATACTACACTACTGATGTTTTTTAGATAAGGGAACTGGAAAGAGATTGTAAAATGCAGAAAGAGATGTAAATAGTATGCGGTTATGGTGGGAAAGAACAAGCAACACGATTACTAGCTAATACCCAAACCAACAACAATCAAAACAAAGCATGTAACAGAAACTAACACTGTTATTCCTTCCTATGTATCCTTCATTTAGTATTCCAGATTCAATTAATTGCCAATGCTCTAATCCAGAATTCAGAATTACAGCAATCAGAAAAATAAATGAACACGGAGCAGAAATACTTGCATAAGGCAGCATAAAAGAAAGAGACAAATGTCAGAGCCAAAGATGCTTAGTATTGGAAGCAAGTGTTTGTTACAGCAGAGCTTTCTAGCAATATGTTCCCCCCCTTTTACAATGAAAGTCCACTGCTATTTATAGCAGAAATTTCCCCCCAATTACAATGATGCACAGAACCCAAAGACTGCAAAAGCTGCCGAGATTTGACCTCTGCTGGCCGTGGAGCGTACTCGCAACAAGATTCACCTGAATTTGGTGCAGCTCCGGACAGATCCGGTGGTTGAGAAGGCGCATCCGATTAATGTGGTAGGTGCAGTACAATTTGGTGTTGAACCTGTTGTCAATGCTCACCTACCCCGTACTTTGAAGCGTAGACCTTCGGTCCCATCCTGACAGGCTCAAATCCCGAAATCCGTGCGTGGTCTGCCTGAGTCTGAGGTTCGCTGAGATGGAGGGGGGTTTGACCAAAGTCGCTTGATAAAAACAACGACCTCGGGAGTCGCTCCAGAATGGAGCGAACCCGGGATGCACCTTGCCTTAGAGAAAACTGCAACTCCGTCTTTTTCTGCTCACAGTCGCTGAATGGGGGGGCGACGGAAATCGCTGGGAAATGGCAGCGACGACGGGAGTCGCTGAATAAATGAGCGACCGACGTCAACATCTTCCCTTGTGCCTTAGAATTTCTTTGAGACCCTCGCCCGCGGTCGCCGAAATGCTGCAGCGATGCCGGGAATCGCTCCAAAATGGAGCGACTGGCGTCGACCTCTGAATATTGCACTTGCTGGCGGTCGCTGTAGAAATAGGTGAAGATAGGAGTCGTTGGCGGATTTGGGCGACGACGGGAGTCACTGGCGGAGGGAGCGACCGACGTCAACACCAACACTTAGAAAAATTTCCAATTCGCTTGTTCTCCTGTTGACCATGGTCACTAAAACAAAGAGCGACGACGGTTGTCGCTGACAAAAATGAGTGATTGGCGTCGATCGCTACCAAACGGAGCGACTGACATCGATGAACACAACCACTTTTTTCTTGCGTTTCCCTTGTTGACCGCGGTCGCTGAAAAACCGAGCGATCGGCGTCGATATTTCACACTTAGGATTTTTTGTGACTTTGCTCGTTGCCGACGGTCGCTGACGCCAAGGATTGCTGGGAAAAGCTGGCGACGACGGCGGTCGCTCCAAAATGGAGCGACCGCTGGAAAATTACACTTAGCCAAATTTTAATCAATTTTATCCCGCTCGCTTCGCTGCCAAAAGTTGTTGCCGGTCGCCGGAGAGAGCAGCATGGGCTGGAAATCGCTGAACAGAGGGAGCGACTCCCGAAATCGCTCCAAAAGTGAGCGACCAAGGGAGTGCCCCTGACTTAGAAAAATTTGGGCTTTTCCCAGACCTTGCCGAACCTGCTGGACACTGGGGAACTGAAACTGGAAACTGAAAATGCAAAGACTATCTGGACAAAGCTGGAAAGAAAGGAGGACGGAAGAATCTGGTCCGAAAAGTTGCAGCAGTGATTTTTCAAAATTTTCAAAATTTCTACCCCTTAGCAAAATGTGGCAACAGGTAGTATTCCATGCCTGCAACAAAGAGGAAGAAGATTGGAATTCTCTTAAGGCTTCCAAAATATCCGAACCAAGAAGGTGCCAAAACCTTTGAAAAAAACCAGCAAGGAACCCATCCGACCCAGGTGCTTTGTCCTTATTCATACTAAATAGGCTGGTCTTGATGTCATCATTAGAAAGGGGGCATTCAATGCATTATTCATATCAGCTGTCACCACCTGGGGAATGTTCCTGAGAAGTTCCTCCAAAGCATGCCCATCTTCCTCCTTGTCTCTAGAAAACAAATCCTGAAAGAAGGATACCGTGGCAATAGTAATTTCTTCCTTATCTTTAAGGCATTCACCGGAGTCCAATGTAATTTCTCTTATTTTGTTAGCACTCCTATGTTTCAAGGTTGAGAGGTGGAAAAACTTGGTATTCCTATCCCCCTCCTTAAGCCACGTAGCTCGAGATTTTTGCCTCCAAAAAGACTCCTCGCTAGCAAGAATATTATGGAATTTTGCAAGAGTAATTTGCTCTTTGCTGGCCAACTCCTCTGACCAACCTTCACTTTGGCTTTTTTCCTCAATATCCTGCAATTCTTGAAATATTTTTTGCTTCCTATAGAAGAGGTTCCCAAAAACCTCATGATTCCACCTCTTCAAGTTAGCTTTTATGATTTTCATCTTCTTGGCCACTTGGAACATCTTAGTTCCATAGACATTCATATTCCACCAAGCCTTAATCAAGCCTTCAAGATTCGGATGAGAAAGCCACATTGTCTCAAACCTGAAAGGATAACCTTTCGAGCGTTTCTCCTCCATGAATTCTAACAAGTATGGGTTGTGGTTAGAAGCAATTCTTGGTAAAGTCCTCAAAGAAGCCAACTCACCGAAGCAAGGGCCCTATCAATCCTAGATTGAATCAGACCCCCTCCGCTTCTTCTGTTAGACCAAGTGAATTTAGAACCTTGCAAATCAATATCTACTAGTCCCATGGAGGTCAAGAACTCACCAAAATCCTCCATACTGTCCGAAAAAACAATCGAGCCTCCAAGTTTCTCACTAGGGAGCAAAATGGAATTAAAATCACCAACAAGTAGCCATGGTAGGTCAAATGAAGAACCAAGGGCTTTTAAGTCAACCCAGAGTTTCCTTCTATCCACAACAACATTGGGAGCATACACATTGGTAGAAATCCAAGAAAAATTAGTTTTTTTACAACAAAATAAAAAGGAAGAGAATCTATCAACTTGATGAATGAGCTTGCCCTCCACAGAATCAGGATTCCAAAGCGTCCACAAACCTCCGGAAGAACCACGAGTAGCCCTACTCACACCTTCACACCCCTTCCAAACAAACCTTCGTAATCTATCAAAATCCTCATTGCCCATCTTAGTTTCTTGTAAGAAAAGAATATCAAGCTTGAAAATTTTTCTGAAATTTTTTAGCACTCTTTGTTTAGTCGGGGCATGCAGACCCCGAATATTCCACGAAACAATCTTCATTACTTTAAGGATTGCGGAGCCTTCCCTCCGCTCAAAGGTAATGTAGGCTGGGAGCCATTATCCACATCTTGAGCTATTTTCTTTAAGAGCACCTCAAATTTTTTTGGTCTTCCTGGCCCCTTCCCACTAAGATTCATTGTTTTTCAAGTGTTTTTTGACGGGCCGCATAGACTCAATCATTCCCTTCTTGCTTGCTTCTACTGATTGGGGAAGGAGTTGCTGTTGGTGAGCTATCTTCTTTAGTTTCATCTTTTTCTTGTTTAGAACTTCTTGAAAGCCACGGAGGAAGAGAATACCTCCTCTGATTCCCTATCCAAAGCATTTGTAGAAATCTCTCCTTCTTCTACATCCCAAAGAGACTTCATGATAGCTTCATATTTTTCCTTATCAAGAGGGGCATCAACCCTCTTATTATACAAAACACTCCTCAAAACATCTCAACAGGAGCCTGAGCAGAAGGCAGTTGATCCCCTTGATGATCCAGGATCTCCACTCGTTTATTTGGGATAGCGTCCAACCCAGCCTCAAGACCAGAATGCAACAACTCTCCTAATATAGCAAATTTATTTGCATTCACCTTTGCACCCTTGGAATGCCCACCAACTTCTGGAAAAACCCTCGCAACTTTAGAGCAGTCTTCTTTTTTCTCTAAGCACTTTCCATCGATTTCATCTATGACAAGGCCTTCAATTGCACCAACAACCAAGCTTTCTGTGGGAATAAAATCCTTAGGAGCACCATGAACACCCTTTCTATCTACCCCTGACTCAAATGCTAGAAAACTTGGATTTGGGGTCTGCTTCCTTTCCCAAGCCTTTTTTCCTTTATCAACTTTTTGAGACAGAGTGCAAGTGAATCTGGGATGACCAAACTTCTTGCATATCGAGCATTTCCTAGCTATGTTCTCATATTCCAAATGCTGGGTCAGACCCCAAACTTAGACTCGATTTCAATTGACTTCGGAAGGTCCTTATCAAGCATAACATTAACACAGAATCTAGCATACAAAAACCTAGATCTAGCAATGGTAACAGGATCTATTGCCACCATCTCTCCTATTTCACTTGCGATTCTGGCTAGGATCTCCTCATGCCAAAGATATAAGGGAAGGCCAGGAAGGCGAACCCACACAGGAGCTTTGGTCAATGCATTGGGAATTAGGGTTGAAATCGGGTGCCCACTTCCTTAGGAAGAAACCTCTACGCCCATGGACCACCTTGAAGAATCCTATTGCGGTCCTCCAAACCACTGAGCCTAACTAGGAAAAAACCCTTAGGTAATGCAATAATCTCCAAAGAACCCTTAGGATGCCATTTTAACTGAGCCCACTTTCAAATAGCATCCGAATCTAGACGAACCCCAACAAATTTCCCAACAAGAGCAAAATCTCCATGGGAAGCAACCATATCTGCAAGAGGGTTCGGAACCACAAGTCTTCCTGAACAAGAAAGGAGATTTAACCCTAGGCTCATTGATTTTTGCTTCCCCTTAAGAAGACTAACCTAAGATCGGGTCCCTGAGACAAAACCTTTACAACTCTCCTCACCATCCCCACCACCAATCTCCACACCCTGACCTCCACTGCTCCCCGCATATTGACCTCCACTGCTTCCACCTTGCCCACCAGTCAAGCCTTGCAAACCACCCTTGCCTTCCTGACTCGAGTTCTCCATCACCTAACTCAACTATGGATTACAAACCCTCTACAACTGCCATCACCTAACTCAATTATGGATTACAAACCCTCTACAACTGCCATCACCTAACTCAGCTGTGGATTGAAAACCCTCTAGAGTCGTCGCCGCCTGACTTCAAACCCTCTACAGCCGTTGCCGCCTGAGTCAGCTGTGGATTGAAAATCCTCCAAAGCTGCCACTACTTGGCTTCAAACTCTCTATAGCTGCCGTCGCTCGACTCAGCTGTGAATTAAAAATTCTCTAGAGCCACCATTGCCTGGCTTCAAACCCTCTACAACTGTCGTCGCCTGATTTAGTTGTGGATTGAAAACCCTCCAAAGCCACCACTGCTTGGCTTCAAACCCTCTACAACCGCGACTGCCTGACTCAACTGTGGATTAAAAACCCTCCAGAGCCACCGCTGCCTGGATTCAAACCCTCTATAGCCACCATCGCCTGACTCTGTTGTGGATTGAAAACCCTTCACAACCGTCGCTTCTTGGCTTCAAACCCTCTACAACCGCCACCGTCTAACACAACTATGGATTGAAAACCCTCCAAAGCCGTCGCTGGCTGGCTTCAAACCCTCTACAGCCGTCGCCGCCTGACTCTTAAAAATTATTTTACTGGCTTCAAACCCTCTGACTCAGCTATGGATTGAAAAACCCTCCAAGGCCGCTGCTGCCTGGCTTCAAACCCTCTATTGCCACTGCCGCCTGACTCTTAGAAATTATTTTACTAGCTTCAAACCCTTTGACTCAGATGTGGATTGAAAACCCTCCAAAGTCGTCGTTGCCTGGCTTCAAACCCTCTACAGTCGTCGCCACCCGACTCTTAGAAATTATTTTACTGGCTTCAAACCCTTTGACTTAGCCGTGGATTGAAAACCCTCCAAAGCCGCCACTGCCTGGCTTCAAACCCTCTACAGCCGCCGTCGCCTGACTCTTAGAAATTATTTTACTGGCTTCAAACCCTCTGATTCAACTGTGGATTGAAAACCCTCCAAAGCTGGGCCAAATATTTTGGTTAGTTCCTTATTTACATCTTATATCTATGGCTTCAAAACCTCTATAGCTGCCGTCTCCTGATTCAGTTGTGGATTGAAAACCCTCCAAAGCCACCACTGCTTGGCTTCAAACCCTTTACAGCCGCGACCGCTTGACTCAGCTATGGATTAAAAACCCTCCAAAGCCACCGCTGCCTGGATTCAAACTGTCTATAGCCGCCGTCGCTTGACTCTGTTGTGGATTGAAAACCCTCCACAGCCGCCACTGCTTGGCTTCAAACCCTCTACAACCGCCACCGTCTGACTCAGCTATGGATTGAAAACCCTCCAAAGCCGCCGCTGCCTGGCTTCAAACTCTCTACAGCCATCGCCGCCTGACTCTTAGAAATTATTTTACTGGCTTCAAACCCTCTGACTCAGCTGTGGATTGAAAAACCCTCCAAAACCGCCGCTGCCTGGCTTCAAACCCTCTACAGCCACTGTCGCCTGATTCTTAGAAATTATTTTACTAGCTTTAAACCCTCTGACTCAGCTGTGGATTGAAAACCCTCCAAAGCCGCTGTTGCCTGGATTCAAACCCTCTACAGTTGCCGCTGCCTGACTGTTAGAAATTATTTTACTGGCTTCAAACCCTTTGACTCAGTTGTGGATTGAAAACCCTCCAAAGCCGCCACTGCTTGGCTTCAAACCCTCTACAGCCGCTGTCGCCTGACTCTTAGAAATTATTTTACTGGCTTCAAACCTCTGATTCAGCTGTGGATTGAAAACCCTCCAAAGCCACACCAAAAAATTTAATTAGCTCCTTATTTAAATCTTATATCTATGGTAATTTTTCATTCAATGTTCTTTAAATGGACATATAAAATACACATGTTTTCATAAATGCTTTATCTGTATCAAAAGATCTTAAAATACCTGATGTTGCATCTGTTTCCATACAACATTGACTAGTTTAAATCACTGTCAAAAGTCTTGCTAGTGTGAATGCAAAATGAAGTCTTTTGAAACAATAGAAAAAAACCCCTACAAAACTTTGGAAATCAGCATGCATGAGTGTTAAAAATGGAAGGTTAGGGCAACAGAATTAGAGCAATTGTTGGTTCCATCATCTTTTTTGGCCCAGCCTGTCACTACACAAAGTACAGGTGTGCCAGCAATGGTACCTGGTGCAGAACAAAGCTTCTTGAAGGGAACATCAACAACCGTAATAGAGAATCCCACCATTAAATTAGCCGGGCAGTTATCTTTGCCACCCCTCTCAGCTGAACATCATGGTGTTGTACAGGAACATTCCTCAATTCTGCAGGGAGATGTTGAGCCTTGATTGCTAGTCAGGAGCCTTTGTTGCTAAATGCTAATAAAGTAGTTTTGGTTTTACACTGTAAAACATTAATTGTTTTGTAAGAGCTGCTAGGAAGTGTCGTAAGACCTCTATGAGTGTTGCATGAAAGGTTATGACCCTCTTGTGTGCATCTTTTATGTCACATAAATATCACTTGGCTTTGCTGTTCAAAATAAATTTCATTTAATTCATCTCTCTTTAGTTCCACATATGGACTTCAATGCATGTTTTCAGATTCCTGTAAATTCTCTTGCTGTTAAAGAGCACCCTTAAGTAGGAGAAATTGGTACTGATATTTCATGCTTGATTACACTTCTCAATCAGAAGAAAAAGAAGTTGAGGATAATGTGTAGGGTGTGTAAGTGCCATTGGATAATTGGACGACTGATCTACAAGTTCCCCCAAATGATGACAGGGTTGATTTTGAGTCTGAGATGCTTGAGACGGAGGAGTATGTTGTTGACGATTCCAATCAGCAGCTAAGTGGCAGTTCGAGGCAGTGGGATACACTGGTGTGGAATAGACCTACATGGTAATATTCCACCATTGAAGCATTAGAAGGGGAATTCATCCAAAGCTCTTCCGGTGTGAAACCTAGATGACAAAACAATAAGGTATACAACTCATTGAATTTTGATTATGATTCTACATTCTATCATCTTTCTTTGATGGCTAACATTGTGTTTGAGCCTACTTTCTAGGAAGCAGCAAAAGGGAAACAAAACAAAACTTGGGTTGTTGCTGAATTCCCTCTAGGAAAAAATCCCGTTGGATGCAAATGGGTACAAAACAAAATACAAGGAGAAATTGGTGGCGAAGGGTTATGCCCAGCAGGAGGTCATAGATTATGAATATACGTTTTGCTGCAATTGCAAAATGATGATAAATTGGTTGATTCTGGTTCTTGCCTCACAATTTGGTTGGAGACTATACCAAATGGATGTGAAGATCACCTTTGTGGAGGTTTGGAGAAGAAAGTTCTTTTGAAAGACTTATAAGGATTTGAGGTTGTGGGGAAGGAATACATGTTTGTGGGCTGGTAAAATCTCTTTATGCTTTGAAACAGGCTTGGCATACTTGATAGATCAAACTAGAACTCCACCTTTTGAGATCTGGATTCAGGAAAATCTCTTCTAGTTTAAATCTGTATGTCGAAAGTACAGATGACGATATATTTGTTCTCATTGCACATGTGGATGACTTAATCATCATTGACAAGGAGACCAACACTATTCAATATGTGAAATCAGTTTTGTGTTCTGCTTTGGACATGAAAAATTAGGTCTCTTGCCCTACTGTTTAGGAGTAAAATTTATTTCAGATTGATAATGAAGCATTTATGTCACAAATGAACTATGCCAAACCTTTGTTTCGAAAAATTTCATATGCTTGACTGCAAACTGGTAACTACTACTATGGAGGCCAGTCTAACAATATCAGCCAATAGTGACTCAAACCAGTCCAGTGAGTCACATTTTCAGAAGTTGGCATGCAGCTTTTATATCTTATAACCACAAGGCTTGATATTGGTTTAGCTACAAGTTATATATTTATATTTACGAGTACAACAAATATTAGTTCGTGTAAAGTAGCACAACAAATATAGAGATATTTTAAGGTGACACGTTGTGCAAGTTTCTCAGAAGCAGCATTTGAGGTATTGCTTGATAAATATCTTGGACTGCCATAACTTTATCTTACGGACTTAAATTTCGATGTCACTCTTTTAAATTGCATGTTTTTTCAATAAGAAGATTGTTCCACCCGATGGCTCAAGGTGTTGCCTATTGTGAAGTTCTCGACAATAGCAATTTGAGGTATCACCTATGTGATACCTTAGACGAGCCATAGCTTTATCCTGTGGACATTGTTTTGTTTTAAACATGAAACAAAGGAATGGTAAGACAACCTTGATTCAAAGATTTAAGTTGCGACAGATTTGAAAAGGTTTCCTTAGATAAATGGTCTAAGGAACTATTGGACAAAGGAAGATGCATGATCAAGAGCTAAATTGAAAGTACAAGATGATTTGATCCTAAGACTTGAACATCAAAATAGAGATTGGTTGAACTTGATGAAAATCAAATGTTTTGAGAAAGAATGTGAATTTAAAAGAGACAATTTCAGGTTTCTTATAAAATTTTATTCAATTAAATTGCTTGTTGATCAAGTTCTATTTACAAAGTCAAAGAAATGAAGAAGAATTGGAAGTCATGACATGAAACTAAGATTCAATTTATCAATAAAGAAACTTCTGCAAATGCATTTGTGCATGCAGACAAGTCTATCACTGCTGATAAATAATCCATTGCTGTTATTAATATCATTGATGCTACACCTAAGATTTTGAATGGCCATTTTAATACTAGTCCTATTATCAACAAACTGCATCTTGAACTGTATTATCAGTTTAATCATGAGAATCATTGTTACTGGTAGTTAGTTTATGCAGTATCACTATCCACATCGTCCTGAAGGATGATTTTATCTATTTTCGTTTTTATTTCCCAAATTATTACAGACATACATGAATTGAAGACTGAAGTAGTTTCTTTAGAAATTTTTATCCAATTATTTTTCTCCTCAGGATTGATATAGGACGGATTTATCCTGATTCAACAAAAAAATAATCTCAGTATTTCTGATATTCATATCTTCATGTGCTTTTAGGATAAAGAGTCTGTTGTGAACACTTTTCAAGTGGGGGACATTGTTATGAAGCTTTTGTAAGGTTCATATTAAAAGCTAGGTTGAATGCTTCATCACTGTTGGATTACACCCTTTGAATGTTGAATATCCATCCACTCTTGGCGTGAATGACATGTGTCTATCTTTTATATAATAAATTGTAATATTAAGTCATTTATGAATTTCACATAAGGGACCTTTTGGTTGCTTATAGATTTTCTACAGAACTCTTCAGAATCAAATACCCTACCCATAGCAGGTTCTATAAAGGCTCCATAGTTTCCTTTTTTTAACCGCTTATGCTACAAGCAATCTTTGGCTTATAAAGGTTTCCTTTTCTCCTTCTATTATAAGATTGCCATTGTGCATTTTTTAATTAGTTGGTAATTGTTTCATAAGACATGCCTTACGTTAGCGTTGAATCTATTTCCCTATTAAATCTAAAGCTTACATACTGAGAAATTTTAAATTTGATGTTTTGGTCAGGAAAATGTGCAAATCGCCTGCTTTCATCGGCTGGGATACCACTCATTGCAAAACAAATGAAGGTAAAGCTTTTTTTATGTGTATTCTGGTCGACACATAACTGGAAATTCCTCGTTATGCAAATGTTGAGGCAAGATATGGGCTCAGCACAATGCTTTCTGCTTTCACCCACTGTTTAACTAATATTCCTGGTGTTTTGAGGTATTTTCACACTGGAATCGTTTTCCCTTGCACAGAGGCTGGAGTTGAGTTCTATTTGGGCCTTGCTTGCAGCATTTGATGAGCCTCTTCCTCTTCCAAAAAATCTTGATGACATTTCATTTGAAGGAGCCTTTGTTGAGGGAATTGATGTTCTTTCATGGATGGCAAACAACACAAAAAAATTAATTCCCTCACAGGATCATGGTCCTCATTGTTGGACCTTTTTCAGCACTGCTGCTTATGGAAAAAGGAATAAAGTTCCCCAGGTTGTCAGAACTGAATAATATCTACAGTGTGCCCATGACAGTCATTTCATTACAGTGAGCAATGTTTTCAAGCTTTGCAGTGTCCTAACATGTTCTTTGTTTATATTTCTAGGAAAATATCCCAAAAATCACAGCAGAAAAAGTTATAGCAGAGATGCTCCAAGGGGTGGAGATTGCTTTAGGATTACAAGAGGGGTCATTACAAAGACCATTGTACAGTCGAGTGCAGCTCTGGTAATCTGTATTACTAATATGACTCTTTTATGATCCATGCATCTTCTTTTGGCAAATGTGATTGCTCGTCTTTAGACTGATTTTTATTGTTATGTAGAACATAATTTACTATTTGAGATAAAGGCTCTATGGAGATTGTCATACTACCTCATTGCTTGTTTGATATTAACTATTTGAGTTAAGGCTCTGTCGAGGTTGTCCTACTACCTCATTGCTTGTTCGGTATTATCTTTTCTCATGCATGAAAGGACAGGGAACAGCATAGGAAACCTTCGTTCATATGAAAACTAAATGATCAACTTGCTCTACTTGTTTCTTAGGGGTGCAGCTCTTCCAACAAATACGCCTGGTGTTCCATGCATATTTGACGCACATGGAAGAGCTGGAATTTGTGGAGATTGGCTGCTAGGGTCAAGCTTAGAGGCTGCAGCATTGAGTGGCATGGCTCTTGCTAATCAAGTAAGCTTTTTGGCTTTATATGATGGGTTAAAGCATTCTGCATAACTTTCTTGATTTGCATTATGGTTTAAAGACTTTTACATGATGCCATCCACAGATGCACTTTGCTTTTTCATAGTTATTTTCTTTTGAAATCCAGTTCTAATCTTCCCCGTTTATCAACATGATTTCCAACAACATTTGTTCCTATGAACTGATACAAAATATTTAAGATTAATGAAGGATTGTTCCCCATTTTTTTGTGTTCTTCATATTGTAAGCTTTTTTATCAATCTTTGGTGAAAATGTCTTAAGAAACGTGTTCAGTCAAGTGCACAAGAAGATCGTACAAGCTGGCTATTATAAGACATAAAAGCAGCATGATCGAGTGACATTTAGTTTAATTATTAGTATTGGGCATTAAGTGTTATAAGCAACCAATTCTCCTTTTTCAAGCTTGCAAAGGTGATTCTATTGGGGTTTTACCTTATAATGGACTGGGTGATTCTTCTAATCTCTATGTGTCATCAAATCACCTTGCCATGGCCAGTGCGTTGCCTCCATGCCATCCTTGAATGTGTGTAGGTTGTGTTTGAGGACTAATGGTGACCATCTCAGTGACAAATTGCCTTTTTAAGGCTTGCCAGTTAGGCTTTAGGACTGATTGAGCACATTCACTAGTCAACTATATATTAGAATGAGAGAAACGAAAAACCATGTTCCACAGGGATGCGTCCTTTCTACTTGATACCCTTGACTACTAGTCCTATTGTCCCCTTCATTTACCATTCAACCAGTGCTTTTGTTAGCTGTGAACTTTCAACTTTAGTTCTTGCTGTTCATGTAGTCGGTAAAAATTGGCATGAACCTTAATGTTTTTGTTTAAACTTCTAAGCCATGCCGAATTTGTAGTAAAGTGAATCATGTGCTTATAAAAATTATGGCTTTTATATTTTTGAAATTTTATATTTTTTGTACATCCATCCCTTTTCCCATCCTTTTTTTCATAAGATTTGGGGAGAACTAAAAGCCTAAAAGGTGTCCCCTTTTTGCTTTCCTTTGTCCCCTTTAAAACGGACTAGGTAGAACAATGGGGGGTGGGATTCAGTTTATTGCCCCCATGCAAGCAAAAGTGGTCACTAGCAGCACTTGTAGAATGTGAGAAAACAGATAACCTTGTCTTTAAATCTACAATTTGAATTTCTGCATTTGGAACTATTCGGGAATTTATTCAGGTCACTTAGTTGTTAGTAATCAGTTATTGGTATGGGTTCATATTTATTTGTGGTGCTATTAGAATGCTCCTATAGGGCTAGGGCACAGATGTTGAAACAAAGGTTAAAACCTGATATATTGTACTATGTAAAAATAGAGACTAGAGAACTGGCCCCTTCATGAATTGCCCTTTTGCTGTTGCAAAAAAGCTATAATTGTTTTTAAATGTCTCCATGTGTAGGCTTTAGTTCCTCATGGAAACCCAGAATTTGATCTCATATGCTTTAACATCCACCAACACGAACATAGACAGCAGTGAAACAAAAACAACTGTATAGACAATGAATATGACACATATCACATGAATAGAATAATATTTGGCAATATCAGCATAATGGTGTACAATGAGGAACTTCAATAATATTCCATGTTAGGCCTGATTACACAATGATAGTTGTGAAAATTTGCGTCCAATATCATCTCCCATCCTTCACGCAACTCCATATATAGATTGAATGGCCATGGGTGTGTTCATTGGCATTGGAAACTGTCTACCAACTGCAGGTCAATCATCACTTCAAGTACTTGGTAGTCTGGGACTCATCCTAATCTGTGATTCCTACTGATGCAACATCAAATAATTAGGGCTATGTGATAGAAAAGTTATAGTTATGGAGACACATCATCCTTTTTTTCTGGATGATTCATTGAGGGTTAATGGGTTCCTCACCTGTCCACAAAGCAACAGAGATATACGTAGGTTCATTGTCCAAAGTTGACATGCTACAACATAATATTCATTCATCCACAACTATACATAGCTGTTAGGTTTTGTTTCCCTTGGACTCTTAAGAAACTAGTCAATAGTGAAACCCTCAATTTGCATCAATCTATACTCTTTTATGTGCAACATCTGTGTAATATACATAAAAGAGCTTGATACAAATACAAATGACACAATATTTGAAGATTCGTCCACGTCAACTTTGCCACGTCAATTTGCATCAATCTGACGTGTGTGCTGACGTGGCAAAATTTTGTTTGTCCACGTGGCGGAAGCAGATTCGTCTGAAGCAGAGTTGGGGAGTGATTGCCCGTAGGCAATCAAAGTTTAATGCGCTTGCGCACATATTTGAAGACCAGTTTGTCTTCCTCCCACTCAATGTGGGATAAAATTTTGCTCGCCCAGCTCCGCCACGTCAACTCGCCACCTCTGCTCGCCATGTCAGCGTCCACCTCAGATCGCCACATCAGCGTCCACGTCAGATTGCCACGTCAGCATCCGGCTCACCACGTCAGATCTCGGCTCGCCCAGTCAGCACTCTGCCAACGTGCTTCTGCCACGTCAACGACTGCTCTGCTTGCCACGTGTCACCTCGAAAATCGTGTAGTCAATCACCTCGAAAACCGAGCCCAGCTCTACGCTTTGCCACCTCCTCGATCCGCTCGCCCAGCTCCTCGATCACGGTGTGCCCTCGGGATTCGTGCCCAACACGCTCGCCTAGCTGACTCACCGTGCGCTCTCGTGATTCGTGCCCAGCATGCTTGCCCGACTGGCTCTGATACCAAATATGAAACCAGGACCAGGTGGCAATAGGAAAATTAATAGGAATAAACAATTCTTTATTCCAAATCTCGCAGAGCTATTACATAATTTACAAACTATAGGAAATACATCTAATTTATATGAAGGGAGAGGAGGTTAGAGGAGAAACGGGAAGGGAGGAAGTCGGAGGAGAAGATGAAGGGAGGTTGGAGGAATAACAGGGAAGGGAGGTGGAGTGATAAGGGAGAAGAGGGAATATAGGAGAGAATGGAGGGATAAGGAGGATAGAAGAGAAATTCAAAAATATCATGCCGACTTATTTAAAAAATTTAGCCGACAACTCTAACCTAGCCTAGCCACTAAATTAACCACTTAATAAATTAAGTGTTCACACTTGCTACAATAGATGCCGTCGCAAGCTGCGACGCTGGATTTAAGGCACCAACTTATGATGACCTTTGGGGCCCTCTCCTTCAACAATCTGTGGAGGACATTCAAGTTGTGTCATTGTGCTTGACTAAATTTATATATATATATGGCATGACTAATATGATAAAATCAATATGCAATGTGCATGACTAAATTTTTTTTTATACTTCAGGTTGTGCTTGAAAACCAACGTAGGGTGTGGAGCACTAAGGGTTGCACTATAATGTTTGATGGTTGGACATATGGAAGGGGAAGAACATTGCTTAAATTTTTGGTTGCATCTGCAGAAGCAACTGCATTCCTTAGATCAGTAGATGCATTGGCACATGTTAAGAGTGTCGAAATGCTTTCAGGGTTGTTGGAGGAGGTTGTCTTGGAGGTTGGGGAGGAGAATGTTGTCCAAATCATCATGGACAACATAGTAGCATATAAGGCAGCCGGGAGGATTTTGGAGGAGAAATTCCCCACCATTTTTTGGACCCCATGTGCAGCCCATTTTGCTCCTCGAGGACATTGGGAAATTACCTTGGGTGATAGAGGTTGTAAGGAGGGCTAAGGCCATCACAAAATTCATTTACAACTATTCATGGGTCCTTCGCCTCATGAGGCGATTTATCAATGGGAGGGAGCTAGTGCGGCTTGGCATTACACGCTTCGCCACAAACTTTGTGACATTGTAGAGCATTTATGATGCAAGAGGGTCACTAAAGCAAATGTTTGTGAGTGATGAGTGGAATTCTGAAGTAGTTGCAAGATACCGAACATCATCTGAGGGGCAAAATGTTTATACTTATTTGTTTGAGGAGGACTTCTAGATGGCCATGGATGAGGCCATCAAGGTACAAGACTATGCTTATTAATTTGTTTTATTTTATTTATGATATTAAATAATTTTCTTTAAATTATTATTATTATTTTTGTAGGTCTCAGAGCCATTGGTGAAGATTCTTCGTCTTGTTGATGGAGAAGAATTTCCAATGGGATTTGTATATGAGGCTATGGATAGGACAAAAGAGGCTATTGCTGCATTTTATGAACATAACCGTGCCAAATATGATGCCATTTGGACTATCATTGATAACAGATGGACATCACAACTCCATAGCCCTCTTTATGCAGCGGGTTACTATTTGAACCCCAATTTTTTTTATACCCCTACATTCCATGCTGATTATGAGGTCAAGATTGGCCTTCAATATTGCATTGACCACGTGTTCTCCGCGAGTCAACAATTGCGCAATAAAACGCGTGCCGAGATACAAGATTATAAGGCATGCCGTGGTCGCCAATTCCCATCTTAGTAATGCAAAACTGCTATTAAGTATATGAGGCCAGGTAAACCTCATCGAATTGTTATTTATTGTCTTTTGATTTTGTTTTAAAAATTAAACTTCTAAGCTGTTACATGTGAAATATTAATTTTTTTTTTTTTGTTGTTTCTAGATTTATGGTGGGATGATTTTGGTGATTATACGCCCAATTTGCAGCATATGGTGGTTAGAATCTTATCTCAACCATGTAGCTCTTCAGGTTGTAAGCGCAATTGGAGTATGTTTGAGCACATACACTCCAAGAAGTGCAACAGACTTTCACAAGAAAGGTTAGATGATCTTGTGTTTGTGCATTACAACCTTCTTCTCCACCAAAAAAGTTTTGAAAAAACAAATATTGAGCCCATTGACCTAAGTGACATTGATCCATCATCTGAATGGATCACATATGCAGAAGCACAGGAGCAACAGGTATGACAAGATCCTCTATTCACCATGGAAGAATTACAAAACTATGAGAACCTAGCGGAGGAGATGGCAGGGACAAAGAAGAGGCCTTAGCACGAGAAGCGGAACAAGCATCTACAAGCACACATCAACCAAGAGAGACTAGGGATTATGTTAGGACAAGGGGCAGAGGAAGACAAGGGGTAGGCCTATTGAGGCATTTTGACACATTTTGTAATTTGTACCTTTTCAAATGATAAGCAATACAGGATGTGTTTTGTCATTTTCATGTGTATTTAAAGCTTGAGCCTTGTATGATGTCTTGACTTGAATTGTTGCTTTTATTTCAATATTTGATTTGCATAATGTTAATTCATTGTAATATGCATGAAAAAAAAAAAAACTTTTTCTTCGGTTTTTTTTTTCCATTTTTTGCCGATTTTTTCCTCGATTTTTTGCCGGTTTTTAAACGAGCTGATTCACTACCCGATTCCGATTTTCTCTACTATGCTATAGCTAGAAATCAGAGCTATCTATAACGACTTTATTAATAAACCTATGATAATTTATCATAATAGGAAAGCCAAAATTGGGGATTTGACATGGGGTTTGGATATTGCTTCTAATGTGCTTAGGGCACAGCCACCTATGCACCATGTTTCTTTAATTTCCTTCTTGTTTGAGCTGTTTCTTTTTACTTCCCCTTTCATGGAATATGTGATAATTATTGCAGCATGCTTGCTCTGGATTCACTGCTTGTTGCCTTTTAAACTTGCATCTATTGTCATTCAACAACTGGGTTGGGTACAATGTATTCTTTGATTGTGTCCAGTTGATGTAGTCGATGCTATCCATCTATGCCCTTGTGCCCTTGTGTTGGCTATCTAGTGTCTCAGGTAATTGTTGTCATCATGAGCTTCAAGTCCATCTGGCTGATTCAAATGGTCATGTTCAAATGTCCCAATTCATGACACTTTGAAACCTGGGCACAATTTCTTCCCCCTTCTTGCTGATTAAATTGTTAGTTGCCTTGATGTGAGTTTTGTGTCTGTCACTTCTTGACTATTTGGTCTAATTCACTTCTACAATGCTTAGATGATCTTTCCTTGCCTTGAGATTGAAAGGGCAATCTCTTCATGCATCACTACTATGCAAATTTCAATATTTTTTTGAAATACTGGCAGTAGTGTGACCCCTAGAATAGCAATTTGTGCACCAATGTTCTTGTTTTCCCTTCTGGTGTACTTGCACCCCTCCTTAAACATAGTGCATTATGCACAAGACTCTAATAGATGATTGTTCTTATTGATATTGAAATGAAAATATGCAAGCTTTCATCTTCATTAGGTGTGGAGTAAATGACTTCATTTTAGTATTTTGTTCGCTATCCCCCTTCTTCCTTCAAGTTTGCTTTTTCTATCATTTGATCCCTTGTGTATCTCGAAGTCTGCTAATTGGGTTTTGGCATAATGTGAGACTTTACTGACTTGATTGAGTGAAAGGAATTTGAGCTTGAGATTCAACACTGCCAAATGGATGATCGCTATCATACTGGAGTCTGAGTCATCGGAGGCCAGCAACTCAGTCAACTAAAGGCAAGTTAAATGGGAGTTGGGAGTTTGTGCAACTTGATCCTGCATCCACCTTCAGTCATGTTTTTTTTTATATTTATTGCAAAATAGCCAGTGTAAAGGTGGAATTTTTATGCTTGAGGCTCAAAAAGAGGGGTTCTAATATCTTGAATTATGCAAGAGGTAATTTACAATCATGCAAATCAGCAACTACTACAAGGCTCAATAAATCTCTGTGAATGTCCTTTCAAAAGTTGGATTATGGGTTAGCACCATAATAGAGAAACTTGGACTCAACGGAGACTCGACAAGACCAATTTATGACTCAGACTCGGATTTGTCAAAAACTCGCCAGCCTGAAAAAAATGCAAATTTTCAATGGAAAAAGATTTTTTTATGCAGGTCACAATTAATTAACGATATACACATCCAAGATTCATATTTTAAGCTATAAAACCTACACATGAAACACGCATCAACTAAAGATTTAAACTATAAAACGAATCTGTCACACTGTAACTCTAAGCTTAAAAACACATGATGTAGATGACTTGGATTGAATTGGTTTCATCTAGTGCATCTCATCATTCTAGTCTGACGACTTGAGGTTGTGTTTCTCAATAATGCTAATTTTGTGTATAACTGATTGAACAGAACATGGGAATCATATAATCTAACTGGTTTTCCACCAAGACAAACATGGACACTCCTTCTGGATTGACTTTCCAATGGAATGATTAATCTTATCATCAATACTAATCATCTTAGTCAATTACATAGATGGGTATCTCTATTGCTGTGTTGATTTCAAATCAGGAGCATGATAGCCTGTTTAACTTTTCTAGGTGCTTCCAACATTAGTTTCTTCATTATCAAATTAACTAGCCCCAGGCCTTCTTACTGTTTGTTCAAAGCTTATATATCTCAAGACACTAGGGGTAATTTTCTTCTGTCCCCAGCCTTACTCCAAGGCTAATTCAAAGGTTCCTTCCATGCCTGTAATAATCTGCACCACTAAGGAAACAATAATCTGCATCACTCAGCTTGCTACCAAGGTCCATGCTAGTACAGTAAGTTTTACTTGCAAGCAAGATTTCCTTGTGATACCATCATTACTATATATCTTTGTGGAGATATTAATACCAAGGGTTCTCTATATAATACCAAATGAAATTCACTTTCCATTTAGGATTGATCCAACCCAATAGGCATTATACATGGGACTTTGTCCTGCTTTCATCAGTTTGCCAGTGTTGGAATTGTGGTCTCAATCCCTAACTTCACTGCTGTCACATTCTCATCTACCTGTTGAATATTTAGGTATGTGACCTGATCATGAGGATGTTAAGCCCAATGAGCATATTCTCTGAAACATTTTTGTCGAAGTAATTTTCACCTGCAGTGTGGGAGTGCTTTAGGGGTTGAGGCGTACTCACTGGATTAATATTACAAAATTCATTTTTTGTAATTGTTTCCATAGGACACAGAAAATGCAATAGATGATAGACAATGCTCCTTGTTGCATGCTTGGGAAAATTTGGTTGGTCAATGTGATAAGTGATAACACTTCTTGGCCCTTTTTGAGCCTTGGGTGGCTGTTAGATTCTTGAAATCTGGAAAATATTCATGTTTAAGGATGCAAATGTGTGTTTCTTGTGACGGCCTTCACCTCTCTCAGGTCTCTCTGTCATTGGAAACGGAAGAAATGAGCATGCCCCTGCCCCCCCCCCAAAAAAAAAATCCCCGTTTTTACATGAAGTTCACTGCAATTGAGTTTTTTTCTCGAGATTTGCGAGTCTGGTTTCTCCTGAGTCGAAGGTTTTCCGAGTTTAAAAAAACTTGCCAAGCCCAAAAATACTCACGAGTCGATTAAAAAAAACTCTTTTCGTCTGACATGAGCTCAGATGAAAAGCTGTCTGATTTTCATAACTATGGTTAGCACCATAGTAGCCCAATACATAGGGAATGGTCCAGACTCTGTACGATAGACCTAAAATACTTGAAAAATACAAGGAATCAAAAGAATATATATAGTATGACATTATGTTAAATTAGATAATCGTTAATCTTTCTAATAGTATAAAAAATATAAGAACAGAACAACTTATCTACATATTAAGATGGAAAATCTTCCCTCCAATAATGACATGGCATGGAATGGTGGAAATTTCCAAGGGAATATAAGAAAAAGGCTCCTGAAATTATTAACTCTCCAACAATTAACAAATAATTTCATATGGGATTTTTCATTGAGTTTTCAATTGAATGCATTGAGATTTTGTTGCCTCATAGATTAGCCAAACCTTGGAAAAAGCAAATCTAGTTGTCCTTTTTCTACAGATAGTATTTATTCCTAGAATCTTACTCTTATTAGAGTTAATGTCATATATTGCATTATGTTTGGAACTTGCTGCCTTATGATTAAATAGGTATAATTTTTTTTTCTTAATCTGGTCAGTGAAAAATTCGTTAAAAATAGTGCAGGAGGAAAAGCAACCGTATTTGGCTACCATGGTCAGCACATATGCCCAATGCAAAATTTATTAACTAGACAATAAACTTTAAAATTGAGAAAAAAAAAGAGAAGCCTTAAGATATAGAGGGATGAGTGAGAGTCCAAAGAAATTTTGGAAGGAACTAAGCGTGAAAAGGATGCAAATTGAAAATAACATAACAGTTAATCAGTGGTTGGAGTATTCAAAACAACTGTATCAGCATAGTAACCAGCAAGAGACACCCCCTACTATCATTGTCAAGAAATAACTTTTCACAATTGAAGACATTATTCAAGGGATAAAAAAGTTAGCAACTGGTAAGCCCATGACATAGACAATCTTCAAGCAAAGCATATAAAATGGGGGGTAGATATCTTGGCACCGCACATCAAAGAAATTTTCAATGAGGTCATACAAAATGGCTTCCCTACCGAGTGGACAACTAGCTTGATGATTCCTTTGTTTAAAAGTGGAGATGTAAATAATCCCTCAAACTATCGAACTATCATGATCAACCCTCTCTTTGCAAAGTTGTTTGGGAGTATGATAGAGCGTAGGATCAACATATGGACGAGAAGAAAAGGGAAAGAGAGCAAAGGGGCAAGCAGGTTTTAGGCCCAAGCACTCAACTATTGATCATTGTATCACGCTCAAACACAGTGAAAAAAATATGGGACAAAAAAGAGGAGGCTTTTTGTTGTTTTGTAGAATTCAAAAAGGCATTTGACACAATGCCAAGGAAAAAATTATGGAGCAGAATGGAAGAGCTAGAGGTTCCAATTCACTACAGGGCAGTAGTTCACAGACTATATGAGCATGTAAAGGCTAGAATCAGAACACAGGAAGGGTTATCTAAATGTTTTGGTAGTGACATAGGTGTCAAACAAGGTTGCCCTCTATCTCCGACCTTATTTGGGCTGTACATTGACAAGTTAGAAGAATGGATAAACAAATTTGGGGGAGAGGGTGTGCATTTAGCCAATTATGTGGTAAAACTCCTCATGTATGCAGATGATGTAATTCTTGTGGCCAAAACAGCCAAAGATCTAGAAGATCACCTTCAAGCTCTAGAACTCTTTTGTAAAGAAGTTGGGATGCAGGTGAACACGAGCAAAACAAAAATTATGATTTTTTCAGCAAAAAAGAAGAAGCAACAACTCAAATTTCAGTTTGCAGGAGAACCGCTTGATGTAGTAGTAGAATACAAATACCTGGGCATAGACTTTCATGACAAACTTAATTGGAATACATGTTGGATGAAAAGAACTCAAAGTGGTTGGAGAGCACTATATGAACTTCAAAACAAGTGTAGGAATGCCGAGTTGTGGAACTGGAAGACCACCAAGGTCTTATTTGGCCTACTTGTTACACCGGTTCTGTTGTATGGTTGCGAGGTGTGGGCTAGTGGCACAACAAATGCAAAATGGAGGCAAATAGAAAGGATTCAAAAATATCTAATCACAAACTTTCTCAAAATTAAGGCCACAACCCCTTATGAAATTATTCTAGCTGAAACTGGAATGTTCCCTTTAGAAGCAATTGCTATGACCAAGCTGTTATGTTACTTGAAAAAAACAGAAAACATGACAAATGATAGATGGCCTAGGGCAGCTAGGGACGAAGAGTTGCATAGGCGAAAGAATACATGGATGAAACAAAATCAGAAATGGATGAAACGTTGGGAAATCAACATAAATGAATGCCCAAATGTCAACAAAGACATAAAAAATTATGTGAATGAAAAGTTCAGAAGTGGAATGTGGAAAAATGCAAGCAGGAAAAGACAATATTATATTGCAAATTTTAACCCAACGTATGACCACAAGGAAAAAGCGTATATAGGCGCTGAAATCAAGTGGAAGGAAAAAATACTCATTGCTCGGATAAGGACTAGCTCTCATAGGCTTAGATGTGAAACAGGGAGATGGACAACGCCCAAAGAACAATGGGAAGAAAGGATATGTACTCTATGCAGCACAGGGGCAGTAGAGACAGAGGAACACTTCATCTATAAATGCCCGAGTTTTTCAGATATCCGTGACAAATACAAAGAAACACTTGGGAACGAGTTTATGGCAGATTTATTTGAAGACAGTAAAATAAAAAAAGTTGGGGAATTGCTAACACAAATCAGCAGGAGAAGGAACAACCTTCTCAAAGATATTAAAGATCATATGATATGATTTGAGTAATTGTACTTCCATATTTGAGGTCCCATAGACCATATTTGGGTCTCGCGGACGTAATTAAAATCTTTCATTCATTCAGTATAACACTTATATAATATGTACTGGAAGAGTGAACGTAGTAAATATTGATTGCTCATTTTTGAATTTGTTGCGTGTATAATTAATAGTTTTAATTCACCATTATTATATTTTTTTTTCTCTTTATGTCTTTTTGTTTTTAAATAAAGACTCTGAAATAAAACCTTTATGATCCATATATTTCTATTGTTTAGAGCATATATATATATATATATGCATGCGATTATTGTTTTCACCATATATTTACTAATATATGTGACGTTGATATTAATAGTACTGGATCCTTAATATCTTAGTACTATATTTGTTAATATTTTGAGTACTATATTATTTAATTATAATATTCATATAACCTGCCCTTTATTTTTATACTTATTTCTATATTCATCAATAATAATCTGTTTAGTTTTCACAACTAATTTTAATTTTTAAATGTTCATCTTTTCATATAGTTTTTATTCCTATTTTTTAAAAGAGAGTGTGAGTGTTTCCATTTTGGTGGGTTTGAGGCCCAAATCATACTTCTGAATCTTTGCAATTAATTAACCTTTTCCTACAAATTTTGTTTGTGACTGGAATTCTTTCACTGCAAACTGGGGCGTATAAGTTATGACTTCTGGATCGAATAAAGGGAATCTTATTCCGTTATTGCACTCCTTTTTGAAAAACAAATTATAGACATTTACCCTGAGCGTATGCTCTTGAATATATTGTCATGTTCTTTGTGCACTCCGACATTTCTTAGGTTGAGCTAAGGTGATGTTTGCGCTTAGTTAAATCTCTGTTTATATGGATCTTGCTTTTTATAATGAGATTCTTTGGCTTTGGGTCATTAAATTTGACAAGTGTTATTTGCTTCAACAACATGCAGATTGTAGACTACTATGCTAGTGGCGGTTCAAATCCTGATGAATCTTCAGTAGGCTTACATAAGGAATTCATGCATATTGATGGGCATGATATTGGTCAGTTTCCTGGTACGGAATTATATCAAAGGCAAGATTCTGCAACATCAGAGCCTGCATTTGTATGATCATGCTGCTTGAGTTGTGCATCTTTTCTTTCATATTGTAACAACAAGATTCTTCTATTCTAGTTAAATATCAGTTTCTTTTGTATCTTCACCTTTTTTTTGATAAGATTGTAATAAAAATGGTTGGAGGGTTTGTCTTGGCTGCATTCCATTTTTGACTATGTGTTTCCTGTATTATAGACTTACACAGTCTTTTTTCTTTTTCTAATGGAAGCAACAACTTTACAATGCAATGATGTTGGAGGCTAGAAGTTCTAGAATGTGTCTGAGTATGTTAAAATAGTCTTTGGCCCAACTGGAAGAGGGGAAATTATTAAACAAATTGCTTCTTTTCCATCTATCATAGACTGACCATGTATTAATTCTATCACGATGGAGTAAATATATTTAATTGAGAAAAAAAACCTGAGAGATATTATAACATACAATTTGAAGTCTCTTATTTGTTGGTTAAGACCCCGATTGATGCTTTCTTATGTTGAAGTCAGTCAAGTACATAAATGATCTAAAGACAAAGATCAAGATAATCCTCAAGGTTCTTGTGATACCTTTGTTAATTCACTTAATATCTAACAAAGAGGCTTATGGTTGTTTTTTAAAGACAAATAGCACAACCTAGTGGTTATTTGTTATTACAACGGTCAAATTCATTTTGAAATTATTTCATGGTAAAACTGATGGTGTGAAAAGAATCCATGTAAAATTGAAGAGAGGCATCTCCCATCTAGAGTGTAGGTAACCAACCATTCAAGAAGCTTTCACTGAAGGAGATGACAACCATTATGATGTGGAGAATATAAATAATTTTGCCAATCAACTTTCAAAGTTTATGATTTATCTTCTAATATTCAATGTTAATAATGATGGTTATAGCTTCAGAATTCACGCACAATAATCAAAGGGGTTGAGATTCATGTTGATTTTGTACTATATTCATTGCCTATGATTTATACAATTTCACTCTTATCATATGGAATCATTCAACTTACAAAAAATAAAAAAAATCTCTTTGTGGCTTCTATGGGGGCCACTCTCATCAAAATATCAGAACATTATATTTGCTCCAAGTCAATTAGACCATATGTAACTTGCCTTGTCAAAGATATTCTTCATCTTTGTCAAATTGTTGTTTCCTCTATCAAGTCCTTGATACCATTTTAATCAAGAAATCAAATCTGCATTAGCTAGTTACTTCCTAAAATTTGAATTTTGCCAAGACAAAGATCAACACCTTGATTGACTAAATATTTGCTGCCCTATTTGATTGTCTATAGAGATTGTCGAATTTCCATGATACTACCTTCAACCGTAGTTGATGGAAATAAAAATAACGCTTTTGTTGATCCAATCCCCTCTTATGTTTTTCTTGAAAACATTAATAATATTTTGTGAATCCCCTCCAATTGAAATATATCTCCATGCTTTTTCAATGACAATATTGATCCATGTAAGAAGTGATCTAGCTCCTACATAGTTATTAGTTGAAGTTCCACATGATTCTAAGTGAGGAGAATTTTGCTTTCATTATTAAAAAAATACCACTTTAGCCAACATTCCCTGGAATTCCTTTGGAAGTACCATCAAAATTAATTTTAATGAGCGCAAATTTTGGACATTTTCATTTTAGCAAATTTTGACGCAGATCCTGTGTGTTAACTCCATTATTGCAGATGACTCTCACATGCATATTCAAATTCTATAACCAAGAGGCAACACCTCTTTTTTCCACACTTGAGTCTTTCCATGCTGAGCACCATGCCTGTAAACATTTTGCAAGAGGCAATGATGTGATTCTAAACTTCGACATGATTCTGAGATTCATTTTTAAAAATTATTTTTTTTCTTTCAAGCCATAGATTCCAACAACCAATGGTGGGACCAATCCTCTATATAATGCATATGATTTAGCTTTGAAACAATTAATCCAACATTTCATCAATTCGTATTAATGGAGCTACCCATTATATTCTCATTCTTTTGAAAAAATAACCCCAAATAATGTAAGCACATGGACAATGAAGAAGTAAATGACCTAATGTTTTTAAATTCTTTTTACACAAGGCACACCTAAAAGGCCCATTATATCCTCTTCTCTGCAAACTCTCACCTCTAAGAATTTTGTTTTGGACTATTAACCAATCGAATGTTGAGGTCTTAGGGAGGGCTTCAAGTGACCAAACATTCTTCCAAGGGGAAAATTTAGGAGTAGGAAATTTTGATTGCTCCAAAGCCTTATATATCAACTTGGGTGAGTACCTACCATCTTTTGATAAATTCCAAACCAACTCATCCTTTTGCGAATAAATAGGCAAATAAAACTTTTGAAGCATAGTTGCTATTTGTTTTAGGTCCTCCCCTCAATCAATTTGTTATTAGAAATCCATGATCTAGAATTGTTGCACACATCAATGTAATTTTTGACCTTTAAAATCTACAAGTGGCCAATGGTTGATATTTTGGATTAGAAATAAGAAGATGACGCTTCAACCGTAAATTTGCAGAATCTTGCTCATTGATTGACATCTAATATATTTCTTGATCAATTGCAAACTATATATATATATATATATATATAGAGAGAGAGAGAGAGAGAGAGAGAGAGAGAGATTGCAATGTAGCCTTCCAACCATGGTTAAGAACTTACCTTTTCAACTTGCCAAACAAGATTTCATTATATCCAAAATTGAGTCCCAAAGCTCCTCCTTTCCTTTATGAGACAAAGAAATATCCCAATAAGTTGATGGCAATTTTGCAACTTTAGACCCTAAAATTTTTGCAATAATTCATTGTAAATCTAGGATAGTGTTAATGAAAAAGATTATAGATTTTGTAGTATTACTTGTCCACCGACCTCGTAGCATGATGATTTTGATTTAAATTTTGTGGCCTCGTTAACTAAGGGATGACCCAAAAGAGAAGTATCATCAACAAATTGGAGATGAGTTTCGAAAGGACCATTTGTTTCAACTTGAATACCTTTTATTTTGCCTTTGAGAAAGCTCTTCTTATGCATCGATAGGAATAGGGAAAAGATAAGGAGATGATGGGTCACCTTGGAAGATTCCAAGGGATGATTCAAAGTATCTAGTGGAGGATCCACTGATCAAAATAATGCATTTTTAGAGTCCTACAAGAACATCTAATCCATTCACACCAACCTTGATCAAAAACATTCTTTTTTTTTGAGAATATAATGCAGAAAACTCCACCAAACCCTATCATATGCTTTGTCTATTTCTAATTTTACAAGCATTCCAGGATGAAGGAAATATATGGCCTCTTGTGCAATGATTAAACTTTCAAGAATTTGTTTACCATGAATAAAACTACCTTGTTCCTTTGAGGTTACCAAATCTTGAATGCTTTTCAATCTATTGCCCATACTTTTCGAAATTATTTTATAAATCATATTGCTAAGGTTTATTGGACAAAAATTACCAAAATATTTTGTCACTGAAGGAAACAAGAGCAAAGAATAACAAATAGAATCCACTAGCACAATTAAAAACAACAGAATTAGCCTGCACTCGAACAATTGTGAATTTCCCACAAAAGATAGATCTTACATAGAGACTAAGGCTGTATAAATAGCCTTATGCATACATAAATAGACCTACCTAATAGGCCTGATCGACACCTACTTCATTTGTGTTGGATGGGTGCCTTTAATACAGGCTTGACTTTGCATATGTGCACATGGGAGTAAAATAGTCAACATAGACGGCTAACATGAAGTAAATATTAATCTAATATTCTAACACCCCCCTTAAGATTTACTTCATTTATTCTTAACCCAAGTTCAGTTCTGAAGTACTGAAATTTCTGAATGTTGAGGGGCTTGGTGAATATATCAGCCAACTGCTCATTTGTTGGCTTATAGATCAGATCTACTTGTCCATTCTGAATTTGCTCCCTAATATAATGATGGTGCACTTCAATGTGTTTGGTGCGAGCATGGAACACTGGATTCTTTGCAATCTTCAAGACACTTTGGTTGTCACAATAGATCGTGGTTGGTTCTGTTTGTAGAAGACCAAGACCGCACATGAATTGTCGAAGCCAAATGGCTTCCTTGGTTGCTTCTACAACTGCTTTGTACTCTACTTATGTGGATGAGAGTGCAAGTATGGGTTGTTTCTTACTACTCCATGAAACTGATGCTGAACCAAGATGGAAGCAGTATCCTGATGTGGATTTTCTGCTGTCTGGACAACCAGCCCAATCAGAGTCTGAGTATCCTTCAAGTTTGAAGTTTGCATTCTGCACAAACTTTAAGCCATATGGTAGAGTGCCTTGTAAGTACCTCAACACTCTTTCCTGCTTTCCAATGACTCTGTTTAGGACAATTCATGAACCTAGATAGCATACTTACTGAATACATCAAATCTGGCCTAGTTGTCAAATAGATTAGACTACCAGCTAGTTGTCTAAATAATGTGCTATCTACTGGTTTTCCTTCCTCATCAACAACCAATTTTGTGCCAGATTCCATGGGAGTTGGAGCTGATTTACAATCTTGCATTTTGAACTTTTGCAAGATTTCTTTGGCATACTTAGCTTGAGAAATGAAAATTTCTCTAAGTTTTTGCCAAACTTCTACTCCAAGACAATAATGGACTAGGCCTAAATATGTCATCTCAAAGTTCTTCTTCAGATCCTTTTTGAGATTATTAATCTCTTCTTCATCATCACCTATATTTATTAAGTCATCCACATAAACAATTACAAGAGAGGTGATAATACCACTTCGAACCTTCAAGCAGAGTTTCGAATCAGCAGAAGACTTCTGGTATCCAGTTTGGAGTAGGTACTTGTCAATCTTGGCATACCAAGCTCTAGGAGCTTGTTTTAAGCCATGAAGTGACTTCTTGAGGCGGCATACAAGCTGCTCTTTACCTTCTTCTACATAACCAATTGGCTAGTCCATGTACACTTCTTCAATTAGATCTCCATTTAGGAAGGCATTCTTTATCAAGTTGATGTAGTTTCCACTTGTATTGAGCTACTAAGGCAAGAATAACTCTGATGGTAATCATCTTGGCTACTGGTGTAAATGTCTTCTCATAATCTATGCCATGTTTTTGACTAAAACCTTAGACTACCAATCTTGCCTTATGCTTGTCAATAGTACCATTTGATTTGAATTTGGTCTTGTAGACCCATTTGTAGCCAATAGTTTCTTTACCAGGAGGTATGTTAACAAGATCCCATGTCTTGTTTTTCTTTATGGTTGCCATCTCAACATCCATTGCAACTCTCCATTTTTGATCTTGGCAAGCTGCTTCATATGTGGAGGATTCATGGGTGTCCAACACTTGTGACATAAGTGCAAAATTTACTGAATTTGTTCTCATATTGGACTTTCTTTTGCCCTCTTCATCTGGCAATTGTGCTTCAGTTACAATTTTAAGATACCATTTGGACAACTTCTTTGAAGTTGAAGAGGATTCATGAGAGAATTCTAGTGCTTCATTGTACTTTCAGGATCAGTGGGTGTTGGTGTGCTTGATTCTGGCTGTTCTCCAGCTACTCTATGTTGAAGAAGTTCCAACTCTTTAACACAAGTCTTTGATGCCTTAATCAAAGATTACCCCTAGCTACATGAGCTTTTTTGGTTTTGATCTCATAGACCCTATATGCTTTACTTACATGATTGTAACTGTTGCCACATTTTGCTAAGGGGTAAAATTTTTGAAAAATTTGAAAAAACTGCTTTTTTTAGGACCAGATCCTCTCCTTTCCTCCTTTCCAAGCTATCAGTCCAGGCGATCCTCGGGATTGCATTTTTCAGGTGCCATCAGGTTCAAGTTTTCAGTTTTCAGCAAGCTCCGGCGAAGTCTGGGAAAAGCCCAAAAAATTCTAAGGCATGGGCACTCCCGGGTCGCACTCTTTTTGAGCGATTCCGGGAGTCGCTCCACTTCTGTGGCGATTCCCAGCTTCGCCCCGTTCCCAGGCGACTCCCGTCATCGTTCAGTGGCGGCGAGCGGTAGCGAGAAAAGGTCGAAAATTTTCTAAGGCATGGCTTTCCCGCGAGTCGCTCCATTCTGGAGCGATTCCCGTCCTCGCCGCACTCCCCCAACGACCGCCGTCATCGCTCCGCTCTTCAGCGACCACCGACAGGTTCAAAAAATGAAAAAATGGCTAAGGCATGGACCCCGCCCAAGTTCGCTCCTGTTCTCTGGCGATCCCCGTCCTCGCTCAGCCTAGCGGCGATTCCCGACATCGCTTCATTTTCCATGCGACCCCCAGCTTCGCCTCAAGTCCCGGCGATCGCCAGCTCGCCGAAGTTCGCTCCTTCTGCCGAGCGACTCCCGAGTCGCACCATTCTCTGGCGAACCACAGCAGCAAGGGATGAAAAAGTTTCTAAGTTGAAGAGCCCGAGTTCGCTCCATCCCGGAGCGACTCTCGTCGTCACGTCGCTCGGCGACCCCCGGTTCTCTCCTGCGATCGCCAACCAGCCGAAGAAGGGGAAAAATTGTCTAAGGCAGGGAGCCCGCGCCGGAGTTCGCTCCACCCAGCAGCGACTCCCGGGATCGCTCCTCTTTTGGTGCGACTCCCGGGTTCGCTCCATCCAGGAGCGACTCCCATCGTCGCTCATGCAGCCCGGCGAACCTCGGCATTTTTTCAAAGCGTCCCCCCATCTTGGCTTCCCCGAGTTCGCTCAAACCCTGAGCGATTCTCAGCGTCGCTCCTTGGCGTCTGCGATTTTCAGCTCCAGCATAGGGTTGTGCGACCCTTAGCAGCTTTTCAAGCGGACAAGGAGGACGGAGGTAGGTGGCCTGTCAGACTGCATTAATGGAGCGCCAACTCAGTTTTCACCCCCAGGACATCTTGTCAGAGCCCTTAAACATCCCAAGGGGCAGATCGTACCTGCGGCATTGAAGAGACGTGCCTTCTCAACAACCAGATCTGTCCGGAACCGTACCAAACTCAGGAGAATCGTGTTGCAGGTACGCTCACGGCCAACAAGGGTCAAATCTCAGCAGTTGTCGCAGTTTTGGGGTTCTGTGCTTCAATGTAATTTGGGGGGAAAATTCTGCTATAAATAGCAGTCGACTTTCATTGTAAAAGGGGGGGAACATATTGCTAAAAGAGCTACTGTAAACAAACATTTGCTTCAATACAAAGGATCCTTGGCTCTAACTCTTGTCTCTTTCTTTTATGCTGCCTTCTGCAAGTATTTCTGCTTCATGTTCATTTATTTTTCTGATTGCTGTAATTCTGCACTCTGGATTAGGGCATTGGACATTAAGTGAATCTGGAATTCTTACTGAAGGATACATAGGAAGGAATCGCAGTGTTAGTTTCCGTTACATGCTTTGTTTTGATTGTTGTTGGTTTGGGTATTAGTTAGTGATTGTGTTGCTTGTTCTTCCCCACCACTATTGCAATGCCATTTACATTTCTTTCTGCATTTTTCAATCTCTTTCCAGTTCCCTTATCTCAAACCCCAGTTAGTGTAGTATAGGAGCCGGCCTTCTCCGGAGATTGGCACGGAAGGCATCCCTTCCTTCCGGCCTTTCAATCTGTTGGGCGGGTCTAGGGCGCAAAGATAGACCAAATCCTTTCCTAGTGGCAGATTCGTAACCAACAGTTTCTCTGGCACGCCCGGTGGGACCAAGACGTTCCACCTCATAAGCAGTATTGAAGAAATGATGTTCGCTTCAGTGCTGTCGAATCTGAACATCTGGCGACTCTGTTGAACTCGGATACCCTCCAAATCTCGAAGACCAGTCCAAGAAAATCCTGTCTTCATGCGTACGAGATGGAGAGTTAGAAACGCTGAAGAAGAACCTGAGTACTACGAGCTTGACATCAGCGCCTTCGGAGAGCGTCCTAGGCTGATCAGGCCGAATATCCCTCTGGACGAAGCGCCATCGCAGGAGGCCGTAGTTGACGAGCAAGATCCAACATCCGATAGTACTGCAACCAACTATCCTCCAAATCCTCCGAACTCTCCGAACTATCAAGGGGCTCCTGTCCAGCCAACCCAGCTGCTGCTGCCGCCATTGCCGCCTCCCAATCAGTCGAATCCGAGCGCGAACATGGCGAACCCACAACCGAACCGAGAATCAACAACAAAACCAACCGCCAAATCCGCCGCCCAGGTTGTTCCCAGCTTGGAATCATGCGGGGCCGTTGAACCTGGCAGCACCAGCCGCCATCCCCTCTGCAGCGCTCAAGGCCATCCCTACCTATGACGGCACGGGAAAGACGGCGCAGGAACATGTCCAAGACGTTGCAGCCTTGGCCACCATTCACGGTATCACAGAAGAGAATATCATGGTGAGGTTGCTAGTCCTGTCCCTCAGGGGGAAGCTCCTGTACTGGTACAGAGCATTACCACCCGACACTATTACTACTTGGGACCAGTTAGCAGGCCTGCTGATACAAGGGTTCAATGAGTCGGCGGACCCTTACTCTCTGCTCCATCAGTTCACAACCATCCAGAGACACCCGCAGGAGGAGATCCCCGACTTCAACGTCAGATTTACTCGGACCTGGCAGAGGGTCCCCGATGGCTTGCGACCGACTCCCGACCAAGCTGCATTTTATTACCTCAGAGCATTCCACTCCGACCTCAGTATGAGTATCCGGTATTCTGGCGTCAACACTTTCCCGGATCTGTACACGCAAGCGCAGAAGGCCGAGGCCGATCTGATTGCCATTGGCAAACTTCCGCCAAAGCCGACAATGCCAATTTTCCCGGATTTGCCTCAATACCAATACCCCAGTACATCCACTCAGTTCCCAGCTGCCTCTTCCATGTATCCGGTTCCCTCATGGAACCCAAGCCAAACGCCCAGTTATCCGCAGGTCCCAGCTCCTCAAGCCCCACAACTTCCTCCGCCACCGCAATACCCGGCCTTGCCTCCGCCAATAGCACCATTGCCATTACCTGCCCCTCCGACGGTTGACCCTCCCTCAGATGAGGGTTCTAAAAGAGCTAGAGTCGCTTAACTCTACTGTGAGAACACTGTCCAACGATATGGCAGTGATGAAGAAGAAGCAGGCTCAGCAGGAATTCCTGCCAAGAAGGCCATATCCTCCTCCGGCGCTTACGAGGGACCAAGCCGTAAGAGAGCAAGCCAGTCAAGCCGGTAGACCTCCGGCGAGGAATGCCGCCATCAGTGAAGAGCCGAGCACTTCAGATTACGTGCATTGGTGTTCCACCTGCAATGACCCGCATGGGGAAGATACTTGTATGGTACACCAACACTATATTCAAACACTGGCTGGTAGCTCTTCCAGCGGCCAAGTCAACCTGATTAGAGAGGAGGACCGTAACCTCGTGGTCCCCGAGGACGAGCAAGTTTCGATTCTGACCAAGGATGGCAAGAAACCGATCGAGGTGGATGCGGCCCAGATGGAGCCTTTGAAGGTGTACACTCGACGAGAAAAGGAGCAGCCTCCAGCAAAAGCTCCTGACAAAGCTCCCTTGCCCCCGCCAGCGAAAGAGAAACCACCGCCGGCAAAGGCTCCCGTGACGCAACCTCAAGTCGAAACCAAGGAGCAGGCAAGGGAGAAGCTCAAGTACCCGTCGTTGACAAAGCGACAAAGGGTTGAGGCCACGCAGCAGTACCGCACCAAGTACGAGGCTGCGAAAGAAACGGAGGTGCCCACTTCTTCGGCCTACAACATTGTTGATGAACTCAAGAGGACCCCGACCAAGATAAGCATGTACGACGCCCTGCAACTCCCAGGGCAGGTGGATCTGCTGCAGGAGTCGCTGAAATCTGTCAAAGGAGGAAAGCCGACACAACCTGTGTTAGCTCAGCCCCTGACTACTTCGGTCACGGGGAAGAACAGACCGTCGCCGTTCTACTTGTCTCTTCGGATGGAGGGGTGTGTGGTGCACAATTGCATGATTGATTCCGGCGCATCGACTACCGTAATGCCAAGGGCTGTTTGCGAGGAGATAGGCATGGAATACACGCGAAGCAGCCAAGGTGTTCTCCAACTAGATGGCACTCCTGTGAAAACAGTGGGCGTCATTAAAGATATCCCCATCCAGCTGCACAAGGCGCCTCAGATCGTCGTGATACAGGAGGTTGTGGTCGTGGACCTGGAGCCTTACTTCGGCATGTGCCTCTCAAGGGAGTTCACCGCCAAGCTGGGCGGTTATCTTTCTCTCGACTACTCACATATGGAGGTCCCCTTCAAGGGGAGGAAAGTGAAAATCTATAATGAAAAACCCTCCACCTTCCTTGTCGAGAAGATCCCCGAGGAAGGGCAGCAGGATGAATCGGTGCACCTAATGACGGAGCAGTTGGAAGAAGTAGACATAGTGGAGGAAACCATAGAAGAGTTGCGGGCGGAGGATGAGTTCTCCTTGCTTGATTTTAACGCCATGATTGAATCAGAGATAGGCTGCTATTCTATCACCCAGCCTGAGAAGCCAAAGGAGACAGTGAAAGAAAACAAAGACCCTGCCCCGAACGAGCTTTGGAAGCTGTACTTTGACGGCGCCCGATGCAAAAACGGCGTCGGGGCGGGGGTTCTTCTAGTTTCACCCTCTGGAGAGCAGAAGGATTATTGCTACAGGCTGGCCTGGAGTTGCACCAACAATGCGGCAGAGTATGAAGCCCTGTGTCTAGGGTTGAAAAAGGCAGAGAAGTTGGGAATCAAGCAGCTGCAGATCTTTGGAGATTCGGAGCTGGTCTGCAAGCAAATTACCAACAAGTGCATCTCAAAGAAGCACTATCTCAAGGCGTACCGCAATAGGGTCTGGGACTTGTTGGAATCATTCGAGGCCCTTAATGTACAAGCCATCTCCCGCGAGAAAAATAAACACGCAGACGTCTTAGCGTCTATCGGAGCCAGATACTCCCCGGCTGATGACATGATGCAGAAGCCTAAGGCGGTAAGAACCATTTACAGGCCTTCTGTGCCTGATAGGGACACCCACTGGCAGGTGTTCGACTGTGACGAGCAAATCGTCAATTTTTTAGTCCATGAAGCAAGTACTATAGAAGGTAGAGACCCTGATGACGAGGAGTATGAGGGGTTGATACAGCTGAAAAACAACCATGTCCCTAAGGGGCTAATCACTCTGGAGAGTCTATTTGATCAGAATGATAGAGCGATATCTCACCGGATCAAAGTAGACGCCAAGCAGTACAAGGACCTGGAGCTTGAGCCCGGAAAGGTGATCAAAGTTGGAACAGACTGCACCCCAGAAGAGTTGGAGCAGATTCGGGCTTTGTGCAGAAAGTACCCTGATATCGTCGCTTGGTGTTATCAAGACCTGAAGGGGTACGACAGAGAAATCATCCAACATACCATAGAGTTGGAAGAAGGGGTCAGACCCTGCAGGCAGAAACAGAGGCCAGTCAACCCGAAAATAGAGGTTCTGATGAGAGCCGAACTCTTGAAGATGCTAGAGGCAAAAATCATCTACCCTATCAAGCATTCTTCTTGGGTCGCAAATCTGGTCCCTGTCAGGAAGAAGAATGGGGATATCCGCCTGTGCGTCGATTTCCGCAATCTGAATCAGGCCTCGCTGAAGGACCATTACCCGCTCCCACAAATTGATCAGATCCTCCATGTGGTCGCAGGAGCACAACGCTTCTCTCTCCTAGACGGTTTCTCTGGATACAATCAGATCTGGGTGAAAGATGAGGACCAACACAAGACGACGTTCACCACCAAATGGGGGACGTTCGCCTACCAACGTATGCCCTTCGGCCTGTCCAATGCGGGGGCCACATTCCAGAGAGCCATGGATATTGCGTTCCGTGAGTTGTTGAACAAAATTATTGTCATCTATTTAGATGACATGACTGTGTTTTCACACAGGAGAGAAGAACATGCCTCTCATCTGCAGCAAGTGTTTGAGAGATGTCGAGATTTCGGCATATCCATCAATCCGAAAAAGTCTGTCTTTGCGGTGAAGGAAGGGAAACTGCTAGGCCATGTCATCTCTGAAAAGGGGCTTGCAGTTGACCCTGACAGGGCAGAGGCTCTTCTTAAACTTCCACTCCCAGTAAACAAGAAAGGGCTGCAATCTTTCTTCGGCCAGATCAACTTTGTAAGAAAGTTCGTGCCCGATTTTGCTCAAGTCATCAAGCCAATGGCCGAACTTTTGAAGAAGGATGCCGAGTTCGTCTGGACTGAGGAGAGAAAGAAGGCATTTGAAGAGATCAAGGCTAGGATCGCCCAAGCACCTGTGCTGGTTAACCCGGACTATTCTAAAGATTTCATCCTTTATGCAGTCGGGGAACCTGAAAGTTATGCGGCGGTCCTAACACAAAAGGAGATGACGGCGAAGAGCGCCCGATAGCCTTCTTGAGCCAGGTAATCCAGCCACACGAGGAAAGATACAACTTCATTGAGCGCCAGGTACACGCAGTCATGAGGTCCTTGAAGAAGTTTAGGCACTTTGTCTCCCAGAGCAGGACGACGGTGTACGTGGTGCACCCAGATGTCAGGAGTTTTATCATCCAGGGAGAACTGGGTAACAAGAGGGCTGGCTGGATCGCCAAGATCCAGGAGTTTGACATAGAGGTCCGACCCACCAAGCTAATCCGAGGTCGGGCACTGTGCCAAGAGCTAGCAAGAAGTGTTGCCGCGGAAGTAGCCGCCTGTCAGTGGGAGGACCCGATACTAGAAGGCAACTTCGCCAATTCTTCGGCAGAGGACAACGACTGGACCGATGAGATAATTTGGTATTTCAACACTGGGAGATGTCCAGATCGTCTTAATGCCTCACAGAGGAGGAGATTCAGGCTCCAGTCTCAGAAGTATGTGTTGCGCCCCGAGGGGCTATTTTTCAAAAATGTTGACGGTGTTCTCTTGCGATGCGTCAAGGGAACAGAGAAACAAAAGGTCCTCGACGAATTCCATTCCGGAATGTCGGGAGGACACCTTTCAGGAAGGCCTACGGCCTTGAAAATGATTAGAGCGGGCTACTATTGGCCCACTATTTTTGCTGATGCTTTTGCAGTCTGCCGAAGTGCGAGAAGTGTCAGAGATTCGCCGGCCGGAATAAGAACGCACCAATGCCCCTCCAACCGATCCAAGTTGAAGCTCCCTTCCAGCAATGGGGCTTAGACTTTATCGGGGTGATATCGCCAAATTCCTCGACGGGGCATAAGTATATTCTGACTGCCACGGATTATTTCACCCGGTGGGCCGAAGCGGTGCCTACAAAGCATGCCGACCAGGAGACGGTCATCGCCTTCTTGGAGAGCTTGATAACCCGCTTCGGGATCCCAGAAGCAATCGTGACAGACAATGGTCCGGGGTTCGTGGGTGCCAAACTCACCGAGTTCGCTTACAAATATGGAATCTACCTTAAGGCGTCCTCCAATTACTACCCGCAGGGAAACGGCCTAGCCGAATCAACAAATAAGAATCTGATGAAGATCATAAAGAGGACCCTGGAGAGGAACAAAAGATCCTGGCACTTGCACTTGGACCAAGCACTATGGGCAGACCGCATCTCTGTTAAAAAATCTATCAGAACGTCGCCATATGCGCTGGTCTACGGGAAGGAGGCTGTTTTGCCCACACATGTCGAGATGCCCGCACTTTGGTTGCTAGACGATGAAAAAGGTAACCTGGATCCCATTGATGCTAGGCTAGCTCAGCTGTTGCAGCTAGAAGAAGAACGAGAAAAAGCTTATGAAGCTTTCATGAAGCACACAGAGACTACCCGAAATTGGTTTGCAAAAGGGACTACAACCAGAGTCTTCAAGGTCGGGGATCTAGTGCTGAAATGGGATTCATGGAAGGCAAAACCAGGGAACCACGACAAGTTTGATGCCTTCTGGGAAGGCCCCTTTCAGGTTGCCCGGGTTAACCAGTTCAACTCATTTATATTGCGAGACATGGAGGGCCATATTCTCCCCATACCAGTCAACGACCTTCATCTGAAGGCCTATCACCACTAAGAGGCATCATGAGGTTCCCCTATGTACATAGTTTTATTTCTGCAGTTTTATTTTGTTTTTCTGAATGTAAATATGCTTTCCAGTAGATGTAATTTCTCGCTTTAAGCTCAGGCGTTCGGCTTTCAAGTCGAGCAGTTTTGTCCTAGAAAATGCAGAGCCAAGTTTCTCATGCAGAAGATAGCCCTTGTTAGCAGTTCAGCAAGACGAGGTTCGCAGGTTCCTAAGGCGAAAGGGCGATCGGGAGGGCTGCGCGTGATGCAAGGGATGGAAGGTCAAAGAAAATTGAAAATTTCACTAAGTCCCTTTACGGTGAAATCTGCTGAGGTTCGCCCAAGTATGGCAGCGATAACGAGGTTCGCAGGAAGTTTAGGCGAACTCCGGATGTGTTCAAGAGTCAAGGTCTCCAATCGCTCTAGGGTTTGCAATGACAGATCCAAGCAACGATCAACTAAGGGCCAGAGCGCAAGTTTAAATTCAGGAAGGTGCGCTGAAAATTGGCAAAGATACGACGATAGGGAAAAAAAAAAGGAAAAAACTTTTTAACTCCTGAAAAACGTTGAAGTTCGCTTAGATTTCCAGCAATAACGGGAATCACTTGGAGTTTTGAGCGATTCCCAAAATCGCCTGGTTCGTGAGCGAGGACAACCATGTTGACGAGAGGCCCAAAATTTTCTAAGTCTAAAGATGGCGCCAAGAGTCGCTCCACCTACGAGCGATTCC
Source organism: Wollemia nobilis (assembly GCA_028583015.1). NCBI lineage: Eukaryota > Viridiplantae > Streptophyta > Pinopsida > Araucariales > Araucariaceae > Wollemia > Wollemia nobilis. Next base: position 2,054,056 of record JAQPPZ010000755.1, on the reverse strand, counting down.
GGGAATCGCCCATGCTTTCCAGCGATAACGGGGATCGCTCAACTTTCGAGCGAACTCTGGGTAAATAGGAAAAGCAGGCCAAGTCAAGAAAAGCACAGGGATTGCACACGGTAGGCGACGACGACCAGAATCGCCGTGGATTTGAGCGATTTTCAACACCAAGGACAAGAGAAAATGTTTAAAATTTTACTAAGTCTAAGGTGACCGCCGAGGTTCTCCCGAATCTCGTGCGAGGACGAGAATCGCCCGTAATTTTCAGTGACTCTGAGAATCGCATAGGCCCAATGCGAACCACGAGAGCTCCTAGCACCAGAGATAAGGAAGGAATTTTGAAAACCCTTCCTCTTGCCCTATTACGCCACAGAGTACCTGTTCGCCTTGGAGGTGTCGCGGCAGACGGATTACACTGACCAGAATTACGGCCAGGGGAGGAAATGGGGACACATTTTTGAGTTCCCAATCAGATGGGGAGAAATCGAGGTCAACTTCACCGGACAAAACGAGTATCTCGCGGCAACGCTCCTGAGCTTCGGCTTAGTCGAGCTCCCCCAGCGATGGAGATATGATCCCCTGGACGTAGTGAAGGGGTTCACAGAGATGAAGAATTTCCACGCCTGTCCCCGCCTGGAGATCATGGGAGAACGCAACAATCCGTCGGGAGGAGACCTTGAATGGAACATAGAGGAGATGCGGTCTTTTCCGCCATGGCACGACTTCTATCAGGTGGAGGCGGAATATGACCCGGATAATAACGCAGCCCATTCTAAGGAATCCAAAGCCTACAAAAGAATGCTGCCCAAATTGCAGAAGATGGGATGGAAGCCGGAGAAGATTGCTGAATGGTGGGTCATGAGGGCCCTTACAAAGAAGGAGACGTCCGAGAAAGTCCTTGCTGGCGACCATCAGTTCTCCGCGCTTTACGATAAGCACCATGCCACGTGGCGGCCTATCATATTCAGGGACCTCGTGCCTCGAGGCACCCAAGACCTACAAAAGGCACAGGCCCCACCCAAGCAGCCACTTACACTGGGCGGAGGATCTAGCAGTGGGGCAAAGAAGAGTCAAGCGGCCGAGCACAAGGCACAACAGCCCTCTGAAAAGCAAGGATCATCGAAACGGCCGGCTGAAGCGGCGCAGGCGACTCCGACGCCTCCGAAGAAAAAGATAAAAGTTACGATAAAATCGCCCAAGGCTCCTTCGGAGAAGGCCGCAGGCCCGATCCCTAGTACACCCATCCCAGCCGTTGTCCAGAAAAAGGAGGCCACGCCCCAGAAGAAAAGGGAGGCTGCACAACCAAAGGAAAAGAAAGTTGTGCCAAAGAAAGAGGTTGTGCAACAGGCAGAGGTTGCACCACAGAAGGAGGTTGCTCCCACAGTCCCCCTCAAGGAAGTTATCACTGTAGAAGAAGACACCCCACCGGAGGAGGATGCGTGGGTGACTCAAATATTCAACACGCCAGCTCGAGCCGAGCACGCAGGTACGCATTCTCTTTTCCTCCCTCAATCTTCTGAACCGCTGCCCGCGGCACCATCCACCACCGCTGCTGAGCCCATCCTCACTGTCGTTCCTTTAGGCAGCGAACCGGCGTCCGCCATCCCCCTTGCAATATCTCACCCTGTTCTTGAAGAAGCCCAGCCTTCCACCGCCACCCAGCACGACCAGCAGGCTTTTGGCCTATTTTCCTCAGACCCCAATGCATTTGAAGCCCTCGCCCACATTCAACCAGGTGTTGCTCCCACAGGCCCATCCTCTTCAACCGAGGCACTAGTTGAAAATCCGTCCTCGAGTTTTGATAACCCTCCCGCCTCTGTCCAAACTGTGTCATCCCCAAAGGCGACTGAGTTCCCAAGCTCCGCTTCCCCTCATCTGTTTGCAGGAGAACAAATGCCTCAACAAGATCTATCTCTGATCAAGCCCATGTTTGGAGGCATGGAACTCATTGAGCAAGAACTGGAAATGGTGGAGGGCCACTCCAAAGCAGACAGCCTGGCTCAGGCTGAGCAGAGCTCCTTCAGGTGGATCCAGAGCCTCAAGAAGAGAAAGGCCGAGGAGCCTGCCGGAGTGGAGAAGCGCGCCAGGTTTGACCTGGAAAACATGGTGTTGCACAAGGAAAAGAGAGTCCCTAAGGTCAAGAAGCCTCTGAAGGACATGACGCCCGAAGACTACACCTACCACCGTGTAGCCAAGGATCTGAACACAATCAGCGTGGAAAATGAAGTGGGGGCCATTCATCTGAGAGCAGACACGCTCTATGTGCATCATCACCAACTCAAGGAGCGCTTCTATGCCGTGGAGAACGAGAAGCTAAAGCTGCAAGAAGACATGGCAAAAATGCAAGCCCAGCTGGACGACTCCAAGAATGAATCTGAGCAGCTGAGGCAACAGATGGCAGCTTTGGAGAAACAAGTTGCTGATCAGAAAGAAGCTGCAGATCGCCGCACCAGGGAGGGTGAGGAGGCACAGGCCAGGATAGTTGAATTGGAGGCCCGACTTCAGGAAGCCCAACAGCAGCTGGAAGAAAGGGCAGCACAAGTGGAGGTTTTCTCCAGGGACCGAGTCAAGGAGATCCGCGCTGGCCTGTTGAAAAATTTCCGAACCCGAACCTCCAGGTCCCTTTCGGTTCTTATGTTTGTATGCGAAGTTAAGGAAGTGTCTGCCCAGGGTAAGCCTGTGGTAGAAGAGGCAGAACGCCATTCAGAGCGTTGGCTCACCTTGGCCATTCAGGTCGAGGCTTATGAGCGCAAAGACCTCGAAGTACCCCCCATGACTCAGATTGCCCGTGATTGGGCCACTGCAAGGGCAACCTTGCATTCTTACTTTGAAAAATTGGAAAAAATTCGGAGAGCCAGGAGATTGTTGGATGCACTTGAGCAAGAAAGAAGCATCTGCCTGGCGCCTTTCCAGACCCTTACGTCGCTTGGATTCCCCAGCTTCACGGACGATAATGGAAACTGCCTCCCTAGGGAAGAATTGAAGCTGGCATGGGACGCCTTCAAGGAGGATACAGCGGAGATTGATAACTGGGCGGACCCGATTCTGGAGGCACAAGTGACGCAGCTCATATCCAGGTTTTGCCAGATCAGCGCCTGCCTGACGGATTTGAGCCAGAGGGTCGACCAGACAGATATGCTCCAAATAGAGACCTTCAGGCGCCTGATAAAGGATATTCGCGATCTCGAGCCCTTCCAGGAGGAAGCTTGGACTCAGGTTCAGGCTACATATGAACGCATTCGCGATCGCCTTGCTTCCCCGGACACTAACCCAGAGCAAGAAGGAGAGGAAGAAGGCGAGGAGCAGTCTGAAGAGGAAACAGAGGAAGGAGAAGAAACAGAGGAGGAATCTGCCGATGGCAGCGGAGAAGCAGAGCAGCAGAAAGAAGAGCAACAAGGAGAAGCAGAAACCGGGGGTGACTCCGGGCCCAAAGGATGAAGGCATGGGTCCTTGCATCGAGGCGAGCTCGATACCCCGCGAGCCGCCAGGAATGTTGCCACATTTTGCTAAGGGGTAAAATTTTTGAAAAATTTGAAAAAACTGCTGCATTTTTAGGACCAGATCCTCTCCTTTCCTCCTTTCCAAGCTATCAGTCCAGGCGATCCTCGGGATTGCATTTTCAGGTGTCATCAGGTTCAAGTTTTTAGTTTTCAGCAAACTCCGACGAAGTCTGGGAAAAGGCCAAAAAATTCTAAGGCATGGGCACTCCCGGGTCGCACCCTTTTTGAGCGATTTCGGGAGTCGCTCCACTTCTGCGACGATTCCCAGCTTCGCCCTGTTCCCAGGCGACTCCCGTCATCGCTCAGTGGCGGCGAGCGGTAGCAAAAAAGGAAAAAATTTCTAAGGCAGGGCTCTCCCGCGAGTCGCTCCATTCTGGAGCGATTCCCGTCCTCGCCGCACTCCCCCAGCGACCGCCGTCATCACTCCGCTCTTCAACGACCGCCGGCGAGTTTGAAAAACAAAAAAAATGGCTAAGGCATGGACCCCACCCAAGTTCGCCCCCGCTCTCCGGCGACCCCCATCCTCGCTCAGCCTAGCAGCGATTCCCGACATCGCTTCATTTTCTGTGCGACCCCCAGCTTCGCCTCAAGTCCCAGCGATCGCCAGCGCACTAGAGTTCGCTCCTTCTGCCGAGCGACTCCCGACGTCGCACCATTTTCTGGCGAACCACAACAGGGGATAAAAAATTTCTAAGTTGAAGAAGCCCGAGTTCGCTCCATCCCGGAGCGACTCCCGTCGTCGCCACGACAGCTCGGCGACTCCCGGGTTCGCCCGAGTCTCCTACGATCGCCAACCGAACGAAGGGGGGGAAAAAGTTGTCTAAGGCAGGGAGCCCGCGCCGGAGTTCGCTCCACCCAACAACGACTCCCGGGATCGCTCCCCTTTTGGTGCGACTCCCGGGTTCGCTCCATCCAGGAGCGACTCCCGTCGTCGCTCGTGCAACCCGGCGAACCTCGGCGTGTTTTTTCAAAGCTTCCCCCCATCTTGGCTTCCCCGAATTCGCTCAAACCCTGAGCGATTCTCAGCGTCGCTCCTTGGCGTCTGCGATTTCCAGCTCCAGCATAGGGTTTTGCGACCCTTAGCAGTTTTTTAAGCGGACAAGGAGGCGGAGGTAGGTGGCCTGTCAGACTGCATTAATGGAGCGCCAACTCAGTTTTCACCCCCAGGACATCTTGTCAGAGCCCTTAAACATCCCAAGGGGCAGATCGTACCTGCGGCATTGAAGAGACGTGCCCTCTCAACAACCAGATCTGTCCGGAACCGTACCAAACTCAGGAGAATCGTGTTGCAGGTACGCTCACGGCCAGCAAGGGTCAAATCTCAGCAGCTGTCGCAGTTTTGGGATTCTGTGCTTCAATGTAATTTGGGGGGAAAATTCTGCTATAAATAGCAGTGGACTTTCATTGTAAAAGGGGGGGAACATATTGCTAAAAAAGTTGCTGTAAACAAACACTTGCTTCAATACAAGGGATCCTTGGCTCTAACTCTTGTCTCTTTCTTTTATGCTGCCTTCTGCAAGTATTTCTGCTTCATGTTCATTTATTTTTCTGATTGCTGTAATTCTGCACTCTGGATTAGGGCATTGGACATTAAGTGAATCTGGAATTCTGGCTGAAGGATACATAGGAAGGAATCGCAGTGTTAGTTTCTGTTACATGCTTTGTTTTGATTGTTGTTGGTTTGGGTATTAGTTAGTGATTGTGCTGCTTGTTCTTCCCCACCACTATTGCAATGCCATTTACATTTCTTTCTGCATTTTTCAATCTCTTTCCAGTTCTCTTATCTCAAACCCCAGTAGTGTAGTATAGGAGCCGGCCTTCTCCGGAGATTGGCACGGAAGGCATCCCTTCCTTCCGGCCTTTCAATCTGTTGGGCGGGTCTAGGGCGCAAAAGACCAAATCCTTTCCTAGTGGCAGATTCGTAACCAACAGTGAACCAACAAAATATACATTTGTCACTCTTGTCATCTAACTTCTACCTTTTTTCTTTTGGAACATGCTTATAGGCAATACAATCAAAATTTCTTAAATGAGTAACAATGGGCTTTTTACTTGTCCAAACTTCTTTTGGTGTCTTGTTTTGAACAACTTTTGTGGTGCTTCTCTTAGTCAAGTAATAGGCTGTCCTCACTACTTCTGCCCAAAGTGTGTTAGACAATTGCTTTTCCAAAGTGTGTTAGACAACTGCTTTGCCTTTAGCATTGATCTGCTCTTCTCAACCAAGGTGCGGTTCATCCCTTCCGCAACTCCATTTTGCTGAGGAGTATAAGGCGCTAAAAGATACCTTCTAATACCATGTTGTTTGCAAAATGCAGTGAAGGCATTTGAGGTAAATTCTCCTCCATTGTTAGTTTTGAGAATTTTGATCTTCAGGTTGCTTTCATTCTTAGCTTCTACTTCAAATTTTTTCGATGCATCAAAAGCTTGTAATTTGTACTCGAGAAAATAAATCCAAGTATGTCTTGAGAAATCATCAATGAATGTGATGAAATACTTTGCACAACCAAGATATGTAGTCTTCATTGGGCCACACAAGTCAGAGTGTACCAACTCTTAACTTTGATTTGGCTCTCCAAGCTTTGTCATTTTCGAACTTGTCTCTATGCTGCTTGCCCATGATGCAAGCTTCACACAAGCTTTTATCTATTGAGATCTTAGGTAAACCATGTACCATACTCAACCTATTCATGTCTTTTAAGACTAGAGTAGTTCAAATGACCTAGGCGTTCATGCCATAATTGGTCTTTTGACGATCCTTCAGAAATCAAGGCTTTGTCGCTGAGTGACAAGTTTATATAAGCCCAATTCCTCTTTGTCTACACCAATGACATTGTTTTGACTATCCTGTATCATACATTCGTCTTGTCTAAACAGGATTTTCATGTTTTGTTGTCCTATATGACTAACTGAAATCAAAATTTTCTTCATTCCAGGTACATACAAAACATCTTTGATGTAGGTCTTCTTACCATTAGGCATCTTGATGGAAGCTTTGCCAACTCCTTTCACTTGCAACGTTGAGTTGTTGCTAAAGGTGACATTTCCTCCTTCCATCGCTTGGATGTCATGGAGCCAATCTTCTTTTCCCATCATGTGCCTTGTAGCACCAAAATTGATGTACCACACTTGGTAATCATCATCATGTTTTGACTGGTATGCAACAACAAATATGTTGTCATCCTATTTGGATGCATAATGGTCCCCTTGATTCTTCTGATTATCAGCTTGCCTCTTTTTGCAATCCTTTGACATGTGGCCTAGCTTGCCACAATAAAAACAAGTGACAACCTTCTATTTTTGAGGTTGTCTTTGATTGTGAGGCTCCTAAACCTTTTTCACAAAAGGCTTCTTTTGCTTGAACTTCTTGAACTTTGTTGCATAAGCTCCAAAATAATCTTCTTCATTGTTCAAGATAAGTTGTTCATGTTGCATCAGGATTCCCTACAATTTATTGAATGTGAGGGTACCAAGTTTTCCACTATGCGTGAGACCTTTAATCAAACTTTGATAATCGTTTGTCAAAATCTTGAAGGTTGTTGAAACTAGCTCTTTGTTGGTGACTGCTTCACCAAGTGACTACTTGGTTTGTGATGCCTTTGATGGATTGCATGTGTTCTGCTATGGCACCACTTAGCTTCACACTGTAAAGTTGTTGTCTCAGTGTGAGAGCACGAGCTTCATTCTTGTGCTCATACAAAGTCATGATGGAATCCCATGCTTCCTTTGGAGTAGTAGCATCTGCCACATTCTCAATAATGCCTCCACTGATTGACAGATTAATTAAGGCAAGAGCGACACACTATTTTGTGTCATAATCAACTTGTGTTGCAACATTTGTCTGATGGTGTACTGCAATGCCTGCTACATGGCTTCACAAGTCATGAAACATCATCAAATTCTTCATTTGATGCTTCCATACCCCGAAGTTTTCAGCTTTGAAGAGCTTTTCGATCAATGCATTCAACATGGTGCTTGGATTGGCCTTTTGACATCTAATTTAAAAGAAAACAAAGGACTACAAGAAGTGGGGTCCACTAACTAAATTTTAATAGTTACTAAAGAATTAACTCAACCCCCCTTTTTTTTAATTAAATAATATTTCAATTAATGAAATATTATAGACTTAAAAAAAAAATCCCTTTTTGTCTTTTTAAAAAAAATAAAGACTCCTTTTTCTTTTTATTAATAAAAAAATATTAATTAAAAATATTAACTTAAATAAAAAAAAAAATCCAACTTAAAATGAAACTACCAAGTGGACTTACTAAAAAACTTATATGAAAAAACTTTTCACGGGCACAACCTGACCCTCATTTCATGAATCCCACAACCTATATAATTTTTTTTTTTTATAAAAACCTTGGCCGCTCTTTTTTGTTGGAATTTTTCTTGAGACTTTATTCTGGGCTAGGTGTGTCGGTGTTCGAGTGGTTGTACATTATTGTTTACATGGAGGGATTTGTTGCCTAGTGGCCGAGAAGCTTTGTCCCTCATTAGGTTGCCCTCCAAATTCAAGAACTTCATGACCTTCTCGTTCGCATAGAGTGCGTAACACCTGGAACGCACTACCAACCCCATGGGCTTATTGCTTAGATTGAGCTTGACCCTGAATGCCCTGGTGAACTTGCGATTTTTGTTGACGAGTAGGAGAACCTTGTTACCCACGTTCATAACGGAGGCATCATTAACGGATACACAAGCGATGGTGTCCACGCCCTTTGGCCTTGAGCTCTTCCACCCTCTCCACGAACCTCAAAAGGTGTTTGTGCGAGCACATGGGCGTGAATGCGTCGGGCACCTCCTGGAGGAGCACCTTCTTCTCTGCGAGAGCTTCAATACAATGGTTGTGCATAGCTCGTCCTCCTAGTCGAAGTAGGACAACATGTCCTTCCACAACTTGTTGCCACAAAATCATGGCCCTGATCGTCGACAGAGTCTCCGTCCGACTTACGAAATGGAAACCGTTGCCTTTGATAAAAAATGACATAGAAAAAAAATGGCCACCACCAGCTTATCCTTGCTAGAACTTGCTAGAAGGATTGTGCAGGCTTTGATACCAATTGAAGGAAACAAGAGGAGAGAATAGCAAATAGAATCCACTAGCATAGTCAAAAATAGTAGAATTGGTTTGCACTTGAACAGTTGTGAATTGCTCACAAAAGATAGATATTACATGGAGACTAAGGCTGTATAAATAGCCTTATGCATACATAAATAAACCTACCTAACAGGCCTGATCGGCACCTACTTCATCTGTGTTGGATGGGTGCCTTTAATACAGGCTTGACTTTGCATATACTCACATGGGAGTAAAATAGTCAACATAGACGGCTAACATGAAGTAAATATTAATCTAATATTCTAAGAGTCTCACCTTTCTTGGGAACCATTGCAATAAAGGTGGCATTGATCTCACTTATTAGAGCCTTCTTTTTCATAGCATCTTTAATTGCAACCAACATATTGCTCTTTAATAATTCTTAAAATTTAGAAATAAAATTGTATGAAATCCATTAGGGTTAGTGCTTCACAAAGGCAGGAAAAGAAAATTGCCTTATGTAGCTCCTCCATAGCTATCTTTTTAATCAAGCTTTTTATTCTTTGTGTGATAATTGATTGAATAGTTTGCAGAAGCTTATCCCAAGCCTTCTTATCTTGCCTAACTTCTAGTAGAATATTTTTTGAATTAATTACTTTCTAATATCTTCTTCCTCAATGGTTCTTCCAACTAGAGTTGAATTATTTTGATTTGACGAAAAGACAAATATGTTTCCAAGTAGTGTTGATATTTCTTTCCTCTTTCTTAAGCCATCTCTCTTTAGATTTTTGGGCCTAATATGGCTCATTCTTTTGTAATACATTATAAAAACAAGAAAGTTGTTTTTCTTCTCCACATAAGTATCTTGGTCCATTCCATTGATTTCTACTATCTCTTGTAAACCATTGAGCTTTCATTTAATTTCATACTTTTTTTTCTAGATGTTATGAAAATATTTGACATTCCAAATCTTCATTTATCCCTTCAAATATTTCATTTTTTGAACAAACTTTTACATACATTATCTTTCAAACTTTGCTTCAACCCACTATAGCATTAACCATTTCGGGAGAAATCAAGGTCTTAGAGCCACATACATTGGAATTGAAATGACTTTGAATGATCATTATTGAGTAGATCACATCCAAAGAGAATGGGTTTGTGACCTGGCTTTGCTCTCAATAAAAAGTATGAAGAGATTACTTTGTTTGTAACCATGTATTAAATACTTAAAGTTGAAGTCCTCCAACCAAAAAAATAAAAATAAAAATAAAAATTAATATCTATCTATCTATCTATCTATCTATCTATGGAATCCATAATGATAATTGAATTTGACATAAATAAATCAAGGTCCTTTCAACATCTATTACGAAGAATAACTATAGTTGGAGCATTATATGTTGTCCCCAACTTTGATATCTTCCTTTTACTTGCGAAATGACCAACAACACTTGCTTCTAGCAATTGTCCATCCCATTTGCATTTGTCCAATATTGCTACAATACCTCTTGAAGCTCCTATAGTAGAAATTTCTAGGTAATCTCTCATTTTTCAAATCTTTTTGGATGCATTCTTACTTTCCTCACTACTTATTTTTGTTTCTTTTATTAAAATAAATTCAGGACTATAATAACCTATTAATTGTTTAATAACTCATTTTTAGGGCTCTTACTCATATCCCTAATATTCCAAGATATTGTCTTCAACATTTTTTTCTTCTAATTTGTGGTATTAGTCCACTTCTTGTTAACACGTGATATTTGTTTCTGGTTTTCCCAAATCGATATCCCTTTGACTTTTATTTTCTATTTGTTTTTGCTTTGAGAGTCTTTCTCTACTTTTTCCATTCCCATCAACGCTTTTATCCTCATCAATATCCTCCATCTTTTCAAGTTATTCATAATGTGGTTTGTCATCTATAGGTTTATACTGATTTGGGTAACTTGATTTGCAAGGAATAGCTTAAAAAACTCTTTGTTCTTTATGTTGCCTTGGGAACCCAAATGTGCAAGGGCCATTGTCCATTGCACTTACTTTCTTAAGCTTCCATAAAACCCCTAAATTGCAATGTATATCCTCCATACTCCTTTTGTTACTATTATTATGCTCTTTCTACCATGAGCACTTCTTACAGATATAGGAGGGCAGAATAGTTCCTCCACAATACCTTCAGCAGCACACAATGCATAGTCTTGGGATCACTTTTGGGCAACTTAGGGTGTGTTCTCACCAACTCCGGATTGAGTCAGATCACCATCTTTCAATGGAGGAGCGTATTTGCTTGTTTTGCCCCTTTGGGTGAAGTTGAAACCCTTCATCACTTTATTTTTTGGTGTCCCATTTATTATGAGATTCGGGGTAGATTCCATTGCCTTTTCAAGGACGACTCTCGATCTGTTTCTACGTTCTTTAGATATTTAGACCAACGGTGTCTCACACTCTTTCTTAGGGAGATAACTCAACTTCGACGTCATAAAAGTTCTCCTCCAGATAGATCTTAGCCTCCTCAACATTGACTCATCACAACATACTTCACTAGCTCCGACGGACTAGGTGACTCCGGACGGAAACACCCCACATCATCCAGTTTGGTCGGAAGTAGGGTCACTAGACAAAGCACCCACGGTTTGTCAATGTTCTGAACTAGCGTTGGTCAGAGACAAATCATGGACTTCCTCAGCTCCAGTACTTCGACCTCGACTGTTAGGAGAGATTAGTTTCTGGGGGGTTCTTGGAACTTGCCCATCCTGGGCTGCTCCCTCCCCCCTCCTTCTCTCTCTCCATTCTTCTTGGTGTGCACTTCTCTCTTTTGGATTGCAGCCCTCCCCGCCTTTGCTCTCCCTTTTCTTTTCCCTTTCTCTTTGGCCCAATTGTCGAGTTCCGTCTTGTATTTATCTTAGTTCTTTTCTTTGTTGGGATTTTTAGTCTGTTTGCTGACAGTCATTATTGCCCTTCTTATAGTCCCTTGGGTCTTATTTTGGCCAGCTGTGGACCTTAATAATATTTCATTTCATTTCATTAAACCCTAATGTGGAAGGAATAAAATATCATACTACTTTCATCTTTATTGAATGTAGATGATTTTCTATGAGAGGAAAATGGAGATGACTTACCTAGATTAAATATTGAAAATATTCTTTATTTGTTACCTACATCTTTGCTTGTCGTTCACAAATCTAATACACGATTGGAAAGCACAATTTCCTATGGTGTATTCAAAATTCTTGTATCATGGAATCTTATCCTCTTATATTTTAATGCCTCTAAACATTATTTAAGATGAAGAAATACATCCTTGGTATATTTTCGCAGCACGGATTATACGTTTTAGGAGTTTTGATCCCTATTGACATTGGTATTATTGTTTTGTGCTAAGCACTTTTCTTACACTTGTGATTATAGTTGCTTATTAGATTGACATCTGGTTTGTTTTTGTCATATTTTGTACCATGTATGCCCTTTTATCCTTTGCCAAACATATGTCCAAATCATATTCTCCTGTTACATAATTGAAAAACTTAGTGATCTATTAATATATTGTTCCTATGTCCTCTAAGTGTCCTAAAAAGGTCCACATTGATTTTGAAAAGAGTATGAGGTGCTTGTATGATATTTTTATCAAAGGCATATCAAAGGTCCTTTTGGCATAAAGTCAGTCATCATACAGGGGGTTTCCTATGTGATGATTTGTTTCTTTTAATACCTTTAGTGGGGGTTAAGATAATGTCACTTTCACTTGAACTATTTCGAAGATAAATTCATCAAAGAGTCCAAATGAAAACTCACCCTTTTTGCAACTATTAGGAGAGAAGCATTGTTATATCAATTAGATAAAAGATGATGCAATATGAATTTATCTTAAAGGTTTATACCACTCTCTTCTAATTCTAGTGTCACCTCTTTATTACCATTAGCTTGTATTGTCTCCCTTTTGACCTTACGCTGGTCCTTAGGATGTCTTTGATACAATTTTGTTTTAATTATTCATTCCCTTATTTATTTATTTCTCTTTAGTCTCCTAATTTGTACTCACCATTAAATATTGCTTAGGTCCTCCCCTTTTTAGGGAATCATTGTTGGATTTATCAATACTTTGTTGAAACAAATAGAAGCAACACATCAACTCAAATCATATTGCAAGAGAATTAGAGAGCGAAAGGAAACAATGATAACACACAAGATATGGATAATGCACTTAGGCACCCACACAAATGATCAATTTAAGTTCACATCTATATAATGGATTGGGTGGATGAGATGTATGATTTCCTTAATAATTAATTATAAAATTGACCAACATAACACTAGGGTAAGGGTTTAGTAAGGTTAACCAACACAAGGTTAAATCATGGATTGGTTAGGATAAAAACATAAATCCTTATTAAACATCTTACAATGATTTCTCATAGGCTTATACATGATTACATGATACAATGTTGGCCTTAGCTAAATAAGGCCAAATTACACATTTTCAACCCCCTCCCTCCCTTAATCTAAATCGAGGGGTTAAGAAGATAAGTCATTAATGGTAATAACATCTTCCTCCCCCCTTAATGGAAGTTTTATTGCACTAATATACTCCCTCTTACAATTTGCTTCAATCTTCTATCATTGCATATAGCAAGGATTGGATGATGAGCTTCCCTTTCAAACATATCCTTCTCTGGAGGCTTCAACTTGCCCTTGGGTCATCTGGTTGTAGTCATAGTAGATAAGAAAGCATTAATTTGAGTTTTTGTTGATAATATCCACCACAATTTCGCAACATCACCTAAAAATAAACAAGAACTTGAAGACATCATGAAGAGTTAGGTCTATGAGTATAAATAATATGCCCAAACATCCAACATGAAGAGGAGGGATGGGTAGGAACACATTCTAAATCCCCCCTTGTGCCTCTAGAAGATCTTGTCTTCCTCTAATGCCTTAATTCCAATTGTCTATTCTTTGAAGATGGGCCAAAGTTTCTCACTTTGCAACAATTTGTATATACTATAGTTTTGTCCCTTTAAATGGGCACTATCAATCTTAAAGACCATCATACAATGAGTCATCCTCCTCTTGTAGCAAGTCCTTGAACAAATAGTATCAATGTTAAGAGGTTAAGAAATAATAAAATTTAGAAAAGGGGGCTCAAAATGTTAATGTATGCAAAAGTTACGACCTCTAGAAGGTTTGCTCTAATAATCCTTGAGACAAATCATTGAACCTATCAAACCTTAAGCCTATAACAATGAACCAAAATTTGCCACATGTCATGCATGGATATGATGGGACATGCCACATAATTGCAACCTGTCTACCATTGTGCAAACTATGCAAATGTCCATATGCCTTTTGTCCTATTTTGATTGAGAGAAATGCCATATGTACAAAAATTATTCTAGTCCTTGGAGTATTGCATCAACTATCAAAATAAACAATTTTCAATACAAACCAAGCAAAGAGGGTTTAGGGGATGCCACCCATACCTCCTAAGTTGTGGGTTCCCCAATCTAGCTAAGCTAGTCAAGAGTCCATGCCCTCCTTTATGAATCGAAAAGGTCCACCACTAGAAGGATGAGTCAAATCCTACCAAAACAAAAAGGAAAGCAGGCCCAAAAGGCATGGAGAAAAATGGATCCTACAACCAGTCTAACCATAAAGCCGTACCACACGTCTCATAGTAAAAATAACTCATCATGCAAGTGGAAGGAAGAGAGCAATAATTCCTTGAAGTTTTTGATAACCTCCATCCTACCATAGAACACGATATTGAGTAGTCAGACAATGCAAAGAGGGTTGTGAGATTCAAACATATGTATACTAAGCTAATAAGTGCCTAAATTAAATGCCTTGACTGGTATGAATAAATTGCTCATCGAGCACCACACCACAATACTCCTTGGAGAAACTGCCAAGCTGCAATCCGAACAAAAAAGGCATAGAGTGAAGGAGATTCGAACTCATGCCCTTTAACTCACTAAGCTTCCAAACCCCTCACATTAGCCAATACATCAATAAGGCCTATTGAACACAAAACACTCAATGCTCCTTGGAAAAACCACATAACCATGTTGACATGAGAAAATGTTGGGCATGGGGAGGAATTGAACCTACAACATCAAGTATAGGAAAGAGCATGCAAAATCTTGCTAGCCAATATATCGATGATCTTGGATGGGATGAAGGTCATGCCAAGGTCTTGACCAAGGTCACCAAACTACTATCCCAATACTATACAAATACACATGCCCTCCTTTGTGTTTGGAAAATGGGCAAGAGAATTAAATTCAAAATTTTGAATTTCCCCCCTTAATAATAAGGTTTTATCAACAAATGAAAAATATTTCTTTCCTTCTACCCCTTGTATCAAACTTATTTATTGTGATCTGTAATTGAGTGCTCAAACTAAGGATTCACTCCAACTGCTTATAGATTGATCGTTTTTGGCCCTACATCCTCCTTCACTCCCTTCCTAATGGAGTCCCCCATAAAACCAAAAGCCCTCCATAGTAAAACACCCTAACCGCTGCATTGCAACCTAAAATTTCTCCCTGTTGCACTGCCAAACTGCTATTGTTGCCCACTACATGAAAACCTACAACTGTTGCTTATTGCACTGCAAACCTGCAACTGCTGCCTGCTACACTACAAACCTGCAACTGCTGCCTACTGCATTGCAAACCTGCAACTACTACCTATTGTACTGCAAACTGACAATTACAACCCACTCCACTGCAAACCTGCAACTGTTGCCTGTTGCACTGCAAATCTGCAACTGCTGCCTGTTGCATTGCAAACCTACAACTAATGCCCTTAGTTGTTCGAAAATCAATTGTGAATCAGGCCTCCCTTATGGGAAGCTTTTGGCCCCTCAAAAGCTTACTAAGAACAAAGATGAGGATATTGTATCCTCACCCAGTCAAAGGGGATCCACTTGGCTTTGTTTGGCATCTGACCCTTGGAACAAATTCACCAATACTCCTGTTCCCCTCGCCTAGAAGATCTGGTTTTCTTCTCTAGTACCATGTCTTCCACTGCTTCTTCAAGGCTTGTAGGTGCCAAATCATCCACTTTAGGAAGGAGAGGCTCTTCCTTGTCATCTAACATTGACAACTCAAACAACTTTAGATTTTTCACGTTGACCACCTAATACATTTGCATGTAACTACGTAATTCGAGTTTGAAAGCATTTTCATGATACTGCTCTAGAATCCTAAAAGGTCCATAGTAGATAGGTTTCAATTTCTTACCTAGACCCAATAGATGCTCCTTTCCCAGGTGTACCAACCTGGAATTGGTGTGCAGTCCAGTGTTGGTCGTGGTGATTCTTATACTGTTGTTGAGTCCTTTTCAACTTTTCTTCAATCCTCTGATGAATAAGCTGAATTCGCTGAATGAATTGAAGTGCCTAGTTTTCCTCCGACAAAGAGCTTCTTGGTTCTTGTCGACAGTTTTCAAAAGCTTCGTCAAAAGGTGAATGAGGTTTAACACCCATAACATACCTCAAATGGAGAAAGTTGTGTTGATGAGTGTATTGCCCTATTGTAGCAGTACTGAATGTAGGGAAAACTATCATCCCAGGTCTTAGAATTCCTTTGATTATAGCCCCTCAGTAAATGCACCAGTGTTCGGTTAATGACTTTTGTCTGACCATCCGTCTACCTGTGAAATGTTGTAGACCTTCTCAACTTTGTATCCAACATTCCCCAAAGTGCATTCTAGAATTTGCTAAGGAACCGAGTATCACATTCACTTATGATACTCTTGGGAAGTCCAAAATGTATGAACATCTAATGGAAAAACAAGTTTGCTGCCCCTTATGCTGTGATAGTTTTCTTGCAAGGAAGATGATTGCCATCTTACTGAAACTGTCTACTATCACAAATAGATAATCATTCCGCTTTCAAGTGGTTGGCAAACCACCCAAAAAATTCATAGAAATACTTTCCCAAGGCCGGATAGGAATTGGTAGAGTGTACAATCCCAATTTTTGATAACTTGGTTTACTAAGACTACATGTTTGGCAACCTCTAACAAATATTGCAACTTTATTATGCATATTTAGCTAGTACAAATACCTTTGTAAATTTTCCACAATATTGTGCACACCAAAATGTCCAGCAACAAGTGATGTATGAGCCTCTAACATCAATTAAGTCTGACTATCCCCTTTTGGAATACAAAGCTTCCTGACTTTGAACAATAGGCCCTCCTCCAAGTGGTAGTCTTCGACTAAGTTGAATTGCTCTTCGGTCGTCAACGTCCTATATTTGTTTCCAAAATCTTCATCCTCCACATATTTCTCCTTGTAATTGTCAAGTGGAAATGGTTCCAATTCCATAACTAATGATGCCAGTTTTATCGGAGGTTGAGATAACATATCGACAAGTTTATTGGACTTCCCCTCATACATAATCAGGAGATTAAATTGCTAAAGAAAACCCATCCATTTAAAATGTATGGCTTGCTGTAATTTGCTCTAAGTTTGCAAATACTTGAGGGGTTCATGATCAATATGTACCACCGTTTCATTCCCCATCAAGTAGTGTCGCCAATTCTTAATAGCTTTATTTAAAGCATACAATTCCTTATCATATGTGGGATAATTAAGGATAGTTCCAGGAAAATAAATTAGAATGGTAACATACCGGTTTGCCACCCTGAAGTAATACTACTCCCATGGCATGGCCGAAAGCATTAATCTCCACCTCAAATGGCATTCGCGTATCTGACTTGGCCAAGATAGGTGCTTTACAAATCTTGTCTTTGAGTTTTTGAAATGCTTCCTCTTGTTCGTCATCCCACACTATGATCCTCTTTTTCTGCAACAACTTGAGAAGTGGGGTTGTTGTGTGCGAGAAATATCAAATGAATTTCCTCAAGTATTGGATTGCTCCAATGAAGTTCCTCATCTCTATTTGTGTCCTAGGCCAAGGCCAATCCATGATTACCACCACCTTGGCTAGATCAATTTTTAGTTCCCTGTTGCCAATAACCTGACCCATATACACTAGTGATGTCTTGTCGAATTCACATTTCTAGAGGTTTAATTTCAGTTGAGTTCTCGCTAGCACCTCTAACATAGCCTACAAGTGTTGCATGTGCTCCTCGTAAGTCTTGTATTCTAGTATATCATCAAGAAATACTATCACACAATTGTCAAGAAAAGACCATAAGACTTCATTCACCAGTCTCATAAATATGGTCGGAGCATTCATCACCAACCATTCGTAAAGACCTTGTTTATTCTTGAATGTTGTTTTCCACATGTCATCATCCTTCATCCAAACTTGGTGATATCCAGATTTTAAATCCAACTTGGTGAAATACCTGGCATGTTTCGATTGGGCCAAAAAATCATCAATTCATGGATGCGGGTATCGATTCTTGATGGTGATTTTGTTAAGAGCTCGGTAATCAATACACATTCTCTAGGTCCAATCCTTCTTGGGGATCGACTATTGGAGATCCTACTAGCGATGCACTAGGTCAAATAAGCCCTTAATCCAGAAGCTTTTGAACTTGCTTCTTCACCTCATCAGATTCCAAGACTAACCACTTGTAAAGCCCAATGTTAGGTACCAATGAATCAGGTAGTCGTTGAATCTCATGCTCCACTTCTCTTCTTGGTGGTAGGCCTTGTGGCAATGGCATGACTGCTTGAAAATCCTGAAGGATTTCCTCCAACTGCTTCCTCTGTTGTGGAGTACAATTTGCTGCATCAACTTCCTGTTGAATTTGCTCTCTCATTTGTGTACCTCTTACCATCAGAAGAATGGATTTCTTATTAGTATTTACCATGCGCTTAGCCTGTTGTGTAGTGATCAACTGAAATTTCTTTTCATCTCGATAAGGATTAATTAGGAATCCGTTACCATATTTGACCTATCGACATTGGTTTGATTGGTGGTAGAATATCACATCTCTTTCCCATAGATATGGGCTACCGAAGATGACTTGACAAATATCCAAGGGTACAATGTCACAAATGACTTCATCCTTGAACTTCTCATTGATGGCAACTTTAAACTTGCATTGCTTTATGACAACCTCTTTGTGCAACCATCCCAATGGATAAGGTTGAGGATGAGGATTAACCTCCAATCCTAGTTGCTACACTAATCTTTCTGAGATCAAATTTCTTTGTGATCCAAAGTCATACAATGCAACTACCTTCATCATCTTGATTTGGATATAAACCCAAAACAACTCTTCTTTTCAAGCTTTAGAAGCACCTTATGGTTGAGCTTGCGTTAGAGCCTTTCTTTTCCCATTGTGATTATGATTTTGCTTCTCTAGTTGTTGTTTGGTTACACAAGCCAACTTTTCATTCGTTTTTGTGGTGTTGTCCATGACATTGTTAGTTCACCAGGTCCCAACTGCCTTCTTCTTTCCCTTTCTTAGCCACTTGGGCTTCTTAGGATGCAGATTCTAGCACTGCTCCATGGTATGGCCATCCACATCACAATGGTCACAATGCTTGTCTCCTTTTGGCACAATAGTAGAATTTTTCTTAGGTTGGTTCTTATAACCTTATGCCTTCCCTACAACTTGTGAAGGACTACCTTGACTTGGTGTCGATTTATCTTGCTTTGGCTTTTGGCTTCTCATCTCAAGGTACATGGCCTTGACACATGCCTCATCAATGCTTGTGACATTGAAAAGTGCCAACTTCATCCTAAGATAAGAATGCAATCCTCCTTTGAATTTCTTCAGTACCTGGGGATCTTGAAGATTGATGTTCAGCAACACCGCTTGCTTACGAAATTTGGTGGTGTACTCTTGAACATTTTGACCCTGCTTCTGTCTCAAAAACTACCACTTCTCTTCCAGTTTCTCCTAATATCCAATAGGATAGAACTAGGCTTTAAGGGCAGTAGCAAAATGATCCCAAGTTTAAATAGGTGGTTGCTCGTTGAATACCAAGCTTGCAACATACGCTTCCCACCACGTGAGAGCATGCCCTCCAAGCTTCAATCTGGAGAAGCTAATTTTTTGAGCTTCTATGTAGTTCTTTGTGCTAAATTATACTTCTAATTTCTTCAACCATCCATCCAGTTGTTTTTAATAAAGCTCTCCATCGTAGACTGGAATTTCTAGGCTCACGTCCATATTGAATGGGTCTGCTAGCAAAGGTTAGGGATTGGAGGTAAAGGTCTGCTCCCTCTCAGTTGAGGAACTTGCACCTTTTTTTACTTCCTTTTCCTCCTTCCTAGTCAGTTTCCCTTGCATCATTTCCATCAAGTTTTGTAGAGTGCTTTCCATAATCAGGAACCGTCGACCAAACTCTTTAGTCAACAATGGTGGCTATTATGGGCCCTCTCTGGCCATAGTTGATGTATGCCTTCGATAATTGGCTTTAGAGTCATGGAAATAAAACCTCACGTAGTGATATTCTACCCTGCATACACACGGTCTGTAGAGAAGAACTTTGCTCTGATACCACTTGATATGTAATTGAGTGCCCAAACTAGGGATTCATTCCATCCGCTTCTAGATTGATCACTTTTGGTCCTCCATCCTCCACTCCCTAATGGATTCCTCCACAAAATCAAAAGTTCTCCATAGTAAACATCCTACCTGCTAAACTGCAACCTGCAATTGGGCCCTGTTGCACTGCCAACTTGCAATTGTTGCCCATAGCATGAAAACCTAAAACTCCTACCTTTTGCATTGCAAACCTATAACTATTGCCTACTATACTGCAAACTGACAACTGCAACCCATTACATTGCAGACTTGCAACTATTGCCTATTGTAATACAAACCTACAACTGCTACCCTTAGTTGTCTAGAAATCAATTTCGGATCATATTGTTGGAAGATAATTCACCCTTTTATTTACCTCGAAAAAAATCATAATTTTATATTAAGCAAATATGAAATTACATTCTTCAGATGCCTCTTTGGCATTTCTTCAAAGTTTCAATAATGACCTAAAAATCAGGTCGCTTATACATCATAACTAGCTATCTCTATCAGGCTAAGTTCTATCCTTAGACACCTTCCCAATTTGTCAACCAATATCCTTTAAATCACTAACTTCTAAGTTTTTTGAAAAAGTTGTTTTAACTGTGCTTGCTTTAACTGGAGTGAATTAATCCCCCTAGATAGAGATATGGACCAACTGCAGTGCATTGCCCTCACTAAATTCCTGTACTAAGCATGTACCTGGTTCAATTTGAAGTGCCTCCTTTGAGAGTTCATCTGCTTCCTTATTCAATTCTCTATAAATATACCAAAAAGTAAAAGCTTCACTTTGATCCACAACTTATTTTATTTGAGAGAAGATGGGTTGTAGAATCATGTTTTCCATCCTAAAACACCAAGCATCTAGTTTATTACCATCTATGAGTCTTTGTAAATTTGAATTTTTTGTATTCCTTTTGATTTTGCCAATTGAACCAACAATTTGAGTGCTATAATTTTAGCATAATTATTAGAACCTTCTCCTAGTCCAACCTTGAATTTAAAATAATGAGAGTCAAAAATATATAGTAATCCTCCTGCTCCACAAACCCCAGGACCCCTGCTAGCCCCATTGAAAAATCCCTAGGCCCTGATTTATCGATATTTGGAGGGATGATTTGTCTTTTTACCTTTGTTGTTGTTGAAACCTTACAATTATTGAAAATTTTGATGATTTGGGAGGAGACCTACCAAGTAGGCTTCTCTTGATCCTGAAAAATTATTGCATTCCTAGATAACCATACTCCCCAAGACACAAACAATGGGAGAGCTATAAAACCTTTGTATGACCTATTTTCAAACCAAGATTTTAAGCACTCTCCTAAGGAATCTTCTTGCCATCCTATAGGAAGCTTTAATTGTGCTATAACCTCCCTCCAAAATTGTCTAGTAAAGGAGCAAGCTACCAGTAAATGATCAATTGTTTCATTGTCTGACTTACATAAATGGCACCTTCTTAGACCATTCCAATTCTTCTTCTATAATACCTCCCATGTCATAACCTTATTTTTCATGGCAAGCCATAGGAACAATCTTGTCTTCAATGGGGCTTTATGCTTCCAGAGTGTCTTCCACCACCATTCTTCCATTTTCTTCCAATAGAGTCTTATACCCCAACTTTGGAGTGTACTCCCTTGTAGCTCCATTCTTTGTCCAGACCAATTGATCAGTTTCCTCTTGCAACTTGATATGTCCAACTTTAAGTCTCCCCACATATTCTTCCCATTGGTGTGCCTCCTGGCCCTAAAGCCCTAACATTGTTGCTTCCTTCCATCCCTGACTCCAGTTTCTAGAAGATTCTGGGTCAGCTGCTTGGGCGAGATTTCCAATCCCTTGAGCTCTTAGGGTTTGAATTACATTATTTGGTAGTTTGTGCATATCACCACAACCAATCCAAGGGTCTAAGCCTAGTCTTATCCTTGAACCATCCCCTATTTTCCAGGCAAGCCAATCACCTACAATATAAAAGGCCTGAATCATTGTCTTCCAACATATTGAAACATTATGGGTTTGCTTCATTGGGGCCCTTATCCACTCCTCAACTGTGAGTGGCTCTAAATACTTTTCATGTATGATCTTATTCCATAAGTCCTTAATTTGATATTATCTTCCAAACACACTTTGTTGCTAGAGCCTTGCTAAATAAGAAGATGTTCTTAAGTCTCCATCCTCTATTTTCAATATGTTCTTAAAAAGCTAGGATTGCCATTTAACCAAGGGAATACCTTCCCTTTCCCTTTTCCCTGTCCATAAAAACCTATAGCTTAACTATCTAATTTTGTCCAAAACTCCTTTTGATATATGAGCCAAAGATTGCCAATATACTGGTATTGCCTCCAACATAGACTTGACCAAAGTAAATCTCCCCCCCAAAGAGATTCATTTGTTGCACCATATATTAATTCTTCCTTCCACCTTCTTTATCAACCAATTACAGTCTTGTTTAGTGTAGTCATTGGGTTTAAAAAAGAACCCCAAATATTTAAACCCTTCTTGAAGATCAAATTTGTTAAAGGGGAAAAGCTGCCTATTAATGTGGTTTGGTCTTGATCCACATGGTTAAAAGAGATGCTTGACTTCTGTGCATTAATTTGCATACCTGTTGCTAAACATAAAATATCTAAAGATTGTTTTAACTTCTCTGCAACTCTTATTGTTCCATCTATGAAAAGGAGAACATCATATACAAAGAATAGATGGGTGACTTCCATTGTTCTACCTATTATAATTCCCTTTACTGCTCCTTCCCTCTTGGTTTCTAAAATGCACCTACTTAATCCCTCAACTACCAAAAGAAATAATAGTGGTGACAAGGGGCAACCTTGTCTTATCCCCGAGAAGCTTTGAAGAACTAAGAGGTTGACCCATTAACCAAAATTGCAAAAGAAACAAAACAAAGACATCCCATAATCTAGTTCACCATCTGCACATGGAACCTAATATGAGTAAGTATCATTCTTAAATTAGCCAGTTTACTTTCTCAAAAGCCTTGGAGAGATCCAACTTCATCACCATTGTTGGTAGTTTCTTTGATTTTATGGTATGAAGAGTTCATGAATCTGTCTACCATGCAGGAAACCAAATTGCTCAATAGATATAGAAGCAAAGAGTTCTCTACATGACTAAGAAATGATGCTCCATACCTTATTTGATACCATGATGGATATCACAATACTTTTCCAGAACAAATAGAAGCAACACGTCCCTCAAATCATACTACAAGAGAATTAAAGAGCAAAAGGAAATATTGATAACACACAAGAGATGACACAAATGATTAAAGATAAGATCAATGCCAATACAATGTATTGGATGAATCAAGAGTTGTTGAATTGGAAAATTGTTTGACTTCTTATGCACCCTCAATTCTAGTTTCAACAAGATTGGATGGAAGGGTTTATGGCCTCTTCCAACCTCTAGATTTAGGTCGGATCCCTACTATCATTACTAAATTCTAATCTAATATTATCTAACCACATGAAATTAAAATACAATATTAAATATAGGAAATAAAATGCATGAAAAGTAAAATTGTGAGTTAAGGGCGAGTAAATAAATGAAAATACAATTGAAACTTTAGCAAGGAAGAGTGTGATCAATCAACACATGAAAAACCCAAATAACAACAATGTTTCGATTTACTTTAGATGGAATTGTGAGATGAATAACAAGATGGGCAAAATGGCTATGCCTCTATTTCCCACCAATTCCATGAATTACACAAGCAAAATGTGGCTTTCACAAAGTGTATCTCTGAATTCTTTATGGCCAAAAGATGTTAACAATGGAGCCCATGACTCCTATTTATAGTAGGAGTTTACCATTGAGTTACATGGGGTTAGAAACTATTGCTTCTAGTAAAAGTAATTTTTTTTGTGACATCTCTAGCAAAATGATGCACCTCCAAATGGTACATGCCTCTATATATTCCTCTAAAAGGCTTAGAAGCCTTCCAAAATGAGTTATGGCACCACTACATGCAAAAATGTCGCTTTCCAAAGATTATCCTTGGGATCCATGCCTTTATTTTTATCCCTTTGTAGGTCAGTGAGTGATTTTCTCTAGGAAATAAGAAAATTGCTCGACTTTCCTAGAAATTTGCTAGTTGACCCTAAGTGCTTCACTTCTGTGAGCTAATCAGACCATTTTTCTAATGGATTGCTCCTAAACCAACCAACACTTGTAGATCAAATTGACACTTGTCTTAAACTTAGCCAGAAATTGAGGGGTTTGGAAGGCATCAATAGACTGATTTCATTGTTTTGCATCCTTCCAACATTAGGGTTCCCAAGGTAGTGACATATCACCAAAGGTGTATAAATACCTTAATAATTAATTTACAAATTACATAACCCTTAATTGACACAAAATTAGGACAAGTGTTTAATAAGGTTAACCATCATGAGGATAAATCTTATGCCCATTGGGATAAATATATAAATTCTTATGAATATCATACAATGATTGTATGAAGGCTTAAATATCATTATATCAAACTGGCTAAAAAATGTTAGATTACACATTTGTTACAATCATCCCCTAGGTGCCTATGTTGCTTAATAATAGTAATTTGCATAGGCATCACCATATGTTTTTTACAAAGAGCATCTTAATATGCAAAGGAGTGTTCTCTATGAAAGTCTTCTTGATTCCTCTTATGAGTTAGGATTTTGAATTTTTCAAGAACAACTACCTTTATAGCAAGCATTTTGTTATGTAATTGTTTAACATTGTTTTAAATGAGCAATAAATGATGGTTGTCCATTTGGCAGTGATTGTTTCCAACTAATGAATCAAGCGATGGCATTGAGAACCCCCATTGGTGGTGGCATTTCCTACAATGCTAAAACATTCAAAAGCCTTTAAGTAGAACAAGAAATAAAATATACCATAAATTATATTACATCGACTAAATTGGAGTATTTTAAGCATCATAAAAAATCTTAGGCAGGTTCTTCATATCAACAAAGTTCACTTATTCTTCAATATATCAACAAAGTTCACTTATCCTTCAATCTATGCAGGAAGTGTTTCTAAGTCATTTTACCCTTATCTCTAAGACAACATTTTAGAGAGATACTTTTGTATATTTCACTATACATGCTAAACTATGTGTTTTTACGTGGTATAAAAATTACTTTTATTTTATTATAAATAATGTATATAATTTAGTTAGCTATTAGATACTATAGTTGTGAACTTCATTCACCTATAATTTCACTTTTGTAAATTGAGTCTCATACATGTGTATAGTATATATGAGTAATAATTTGTGTAAACCTTCATTTACTTTAGCTATGTAAGATTTTTTTTTATTAGGGAGAAGGGGTTTTGAAAGGACCCCAAACTCTTTACAAAGTACAAAGGGGTTTTGTTAGGATCCCATCTTAACCCTTAATGTAATAACTTCTATGATGTAATAATTCCTAAATAACATGGGTAGTACCCATGATTAATATTTTGTAATGTTCTAAGATTTAGCTTATATAGTGCCTATGACAAATGGCACCCTTTTTATGTAACACATGGTAGATAGGTTATGTAAGGTGGCCTTGTGCATGTAATTCGAGTGGCATTGTGCATGTAATTCGAGTGGCACTATGCATATAATTTGGGTGGCATTATGCATGTAATCCAGGTGGCATTTTGCATGTAAGCCAACCATGGAAGGGAACTCTTTAAATACCCGAGAAGGCACCAATGTATTCATATTTTTGCAAATTAATGAAGTGTTGAAGGAGGTTGCCCCCTCGAAGAGGCCTGTGATTCTATCTTATTGTGAGATTGTTCCTTTATGCAAATTTATGTTATAATGTGTAATTTGTTCTGAATATTAATAAGATGTTTATGTGAGTTTATTTCCAAGCAATTGTATGAGAGTGTGTTATTTGAGTTTATTTTATAGCAGGATCCTAACAAGTGGTATTAGAGCGCTTTCCAGGGCCAAGTTCTGCTGCAATAGTAACGATTCTTGCCTGTTAGGTATAATCCTCTGTTATTTTCGTGTAAATTTTTTTTATCAAAAAAAAAAGAAAGACAAATACCAGTTAAAAAAAAATAGTCCTTTTTAGTTGAGTAGGTAGAAACCCTGTGCCGGAGGTTTTAAAATATCGCGAAGGATCTGTCGTTATTGGCTAAGCTAGATAGCCCATACAACGTCTAGTGAAGTGAGGGGCGATCAGGCTCCAATACCCAGGCCTCAGACAGAACTCGCACACGGACTTGAGCTCCCACGCATCTTCGGGTGTATTGGGACACCATTCTAGGGTTAACAAAATTTTATCCAGTAGGAAGCTTCTCGATCTTATATCATCCATAGTCTACGGGACAACATCCTGGACGATTACCCTCTCGTCCTGTCAAAGAGACAGATAGTGTGCTCAAGGGTATGTGTGGAATCCTCTTTGGGTAGTGGCTTGAAATATTGGTCCGAGCACTATTGTTCGTCACTGTGGTATATCAGAGGGCTTATGGGTGTTACATACTCCTTTACTTAGCATACCCTGGTTCTGTTAAAACTTCAACCTGTAACAAAATCACAAATCAAAACTCCCCGATTGTAAACTCGCATTCTAAATTCCCAAAAGTGAGCATATAAGAAAGGAATCCTCTACCAAAAAAATAACATACATTGCATGGATTCGAGATAAAATATGAGGGTGAGCATTAAGTTGACGATCTGGAGAATAACGATCAAATTTACTGAGTGGCAATAACGGTGAGGTCGGTCAAGTCGACACGATCGAGTCGAGATCGCAATTTTCGTAACATAAGCGTCATAACAAGTAACCTACGTAATACGAGAGAATCTTCAGACTAGTGAGGTAAGCAGTGTCAAAGAGACTACCCAGGCTGAGCAAAACAGTGAGCGAGTGACCAGAGACCAATTATAGATAGTTGTCCAGTACCTAACTTTTGCATTGTAGCTCAAAATAAAAAACTGTAAACACCGTTAGACTTGGCAAAACATAAGATTATAGTCTGGGGTGTTCAAAAGTAGTGTTGTGGGATATAGCTCATTGTTACCACCTCTTCGAACTGATTGTTTTGATATATAGCACCCAAGCACTTTTTTGGACACTTACTAAAAATAGTAAGTCCTGAAACCCAATTCTAATTTTAGTAACTGGTCACAAAAGGCTCCAAAATGGCCTAGGGTACCCGTGGACATCAAAAAGAGCTAGAAAATATGGACTTCTTAACCAAAGCCATTGAGAATTTGAACTTGGCAATTTTCTCCATAAGGGAAGAGGTGCAAGGTCTTCGTCTAGATCATGAGGCTACTAGCACTCGCTTAGAAGAAACACTGATAAATATGGGTAGCAAGTTCCATAAGGGACCACTCAAAACAAAACACCAGGCTGAAAACTCTGCAAGGAATGACTATGACCCATCCTTTAAAATGCTAAAACTGGACTTCCCTCGATTTAATGGGAAGGATGTTGATGGGTGGTTATGTAGGGTTGATCAATTCTTTAGACTTCATAATGTTCCCATATATCATCGAGTTCAGATGACCTCCTTCAATTTGGAATCTGAGGCTCTACACTGGTTCCAATGGTTACGTAATTCCAATCCAAATCTCTCTTGGGAGGAATTTGAGTCCCAACTACTGACCTGCTTTGGGCCTAGTGAGTATGAGGACTTCACAGGGGCCTTGACCAAACTACAACAAACATCCTCAGTCCGTGATTACCAAACTTAATTTGAAAAATTGGCCAATAAGACAAGAGGATTGACGGAGGGGTTCTTCACGAGTTGTTTTATCAGTGGGTTAAAAGGGGATATCCAAGCTGAAGTAAAGATGTTGAAACAACATTCCATGATGGAAGCTATTAGTTTGGCCTGTCTGGCCGAATCTAAACTCTCAAACCAAAGGCGCCCCTTGCGGTTTTCTCCAAACCGACCTTCATTTCCTTTTTGTGCCCAAAATTCAATGGATAGTAAACCTACTACACCCAAGCGACTGACTACAGAGGAGATGGATGCACGTCGTGCCCAAGGCTTATGTTATAATTGTGATGAATTTTTTTTTAAAGGACATAAGTGTGCCAACAAAAGACTGTTCTTGATATATGTTGAGGAACACCTAACACTGACCAGAGTGATGAGGATGAGGACCTCCCTGAAACACCTTCTCCATAGGAAGAAGATACATAGGAGTCTGAGGCAGAGATTTCAGTCCATGCTCTTGCGGGCATTACCACTCCACAAACCATGAAAGTTGTGGGATTTTTCAAGGGCCAACGTCTTACCATCCTTATTGATTCATGCAACACACACAAATTCATTGATCCTCGAGTTGCTAAGCGGGCAAATTGCTATATCCACACTTGTAATTCATTCGAGGTCATGGTAGCCAATGGGGGAACATTACCTTGTAAAGGAAAATTCCGCAATGTCAAGATCAAGATAGGGGACTATGAACTCAAGCAGGACATGTTTGCCCTCCAGTTGGGAGGATGTGATATGGTTTTGGGATCTCAATGGTTGAGTACATTGGGCACTATCAGTTGGAACTTTGCTGAACTCTGGATGCAATTCTCCCAAAATGGACAAACACACTTACTCAAGGGCTTCCCTGTAGGAACACCTCACCTCATTAGTTCCAATCGTATGGAGAAAGTGCTAAAGAAATCAAAACGTGGGGTCATTGCACAACTCTTCTCCATCCAACCAACCACTTCACTAATGGTCGAAATTCCATCAGACCTGCAACTAGTTCTACACAAACATGATGTTGTCTTTGCAGAACCAACTACACTACCATCGAGTCGCTCTCACGACCATGCTATCCCATTGCTCCTAGGTAGTGCACCATCAAATATCAGGCCATACAGGTACCCTCATGCCATGAAATCAAAACTGGAAAAATTGGTATAGGAATTACTCAAGGCTGGTGTCATCCGACCTAGTACTAGCCCCTACTCCTTGCCTGTCCTACTTGTTCCCAAGAAATATGGCTCATGGTGCCTATGTATTGACTATCGGGAACTCAACAAGACTACAGTCAATGATACATTTCCTATTCTAGTGGTTGATGAACTACTTGATGAACTACACGGGACCATGTATTTCACCAAGTCTGATCTCTGCTCTAGCTACCATCAGATTCGGCTCAAGGATGAGGACATCCCCAAAACTGCCTTTCGCACTCTTGAAGGTCATTATGAATTCTTGGTAATGCCATTTGGTCTCACAAATGCTCCTTCTACATTCCAAAGTCTTATGAACAACATCTTCCGACCCTTTTTGCGGAAGTTCATCCTTGTGTTCTTCGATGACATCTTGATTTATAGCCGCACATGGGAAGAGCACCTCAATCATGTGGATCAAACTTTACAGCTGTTGGTCACCCATAACCTTTTTGCCAAAAGGTCCAAGTGTTCCTTTGGCCTTATTGAAGTAGAGTATCTGGGACACATTGTCTCACAGGATGGCTTCAAGGTTGACCCTAAGAAGATCCAAGTAGTTCAAGAGTGGCCGAAACCTCGCACCCTCAAGGGACTTCGAGGATTTTTAGGGCTTACATGCTATAATTGCAAATTTATTTGCAATTATGGGAAGATAGCTGCCCCCCTCACCTCCATGTTGAAAAAAGATTCCTTCACTTGGACAGGGCCTGCTGAACAAGCCTTCATTGAACTCAAGCATGCTATGACCACCACCCCCGTCTTAGCCATGCCAGATTTCTCTAAACCATTTGTCATTGAAAGTGATGCTTCTGGTCATGGTATTGGGGCAGTATTGATGCAAGAAGGACGACCTGTGGCTTTTACTAGCAAGGCACTCTCTAATCGTAATATGGGGAAATCCACATATGCTAAGGAAATGTTAGCCATATTGCATGTAGTCACACATTGGCGAGCTCACCTCATTGGGCATCACTTCTACATCAAAACCAAACATCAAAGTCTCAAATATTTCCTGGAACAAAGAGTTGCCACGCCTAACCAACAAAAGTGGGTGTCTAAACTCATGGGCTATGATTATGATATCACCTACAAAAAGGGAAAGGAGAATATTGTGGCTGATGCTCTTTCTCACCAAATGGAGACTGTAAGTATGTTGTGTGCCATCTCAGCACCACTTCACTAATGGATTGATTCCTTGTGTCAAGAAGCATGTCAGGATGCAGATTTACAAGCTTTGATAGCCTCACTAATGGATGATCCAGATTCTACACCAGGATATAATTAGAATGGCCATGATCTGCGGTACCATCAATGCCTGGTTCTACCTCATAAGTCCCCACTTTGAGAGCTCCTCATGAAGGAATTGCATGCCACTCCCTCTGCAAGCCATTCAAGGTTCCTTAAAACATATGAGCGCCTCAAGCGCACCTTCTTTTGGAAAGGTATGAAATGGGACATCCGCTCTTTTGTTGCTGCCTGTGACACATGTCAAAGGATGAAAGGTGAAACAGTGCGCTCTCCGAGTACTCTTCAGCCATTGCCTATCTCGGATCAGGTTTGGACCGACATTTCCATGGACTTTATAGAAGGGCTCCCTAAATCTCGAGGCAAGTCAGTTATTTTTGTGATAGTGGACCGCCTTTCAAAATATGCTCACTTTTGTGCCCTTGCCCATCCTTATACAACATCCATTGTTGCACAATTTTTTTTTGACTCCATATTTCGCCTTCATGGCATGCCCACCTCCATTGTATCTGATCGTGATCCCACCTTCACTAGTCATTTCTGGCAAGATTTGTTTAAGTTGCAGGGGACTCAGCTCAAAATGAGTTCAATCTACCATCCGCAAACGGATGGTCAAACATAAGTTAATAAATGCTTGGAAACCTACCTTCGAATGGTGGTACAACACTTCCTATCATATCGCAACCAAACTCACACCATTTGAAGCAGTCTATGGGCGTCTTCCACCTACGCCTTCCTCTTACATTCCTGGTAGCTCCAAGGTCCAGGCCGTCGACAACACTCTGAGTCAACACACCGAGCTCCTTCATCAACTTAAGTAGAATTTGAACATGGCCCAGAATGGATGCGCCAACAGGCTGATCAACATCATTCTGAGCATAGTTTTGATGTAGGTGATATGGTCTTCCTTCACTTGCAGCCGTACAAACAATCATCCCTACAAATTCGCAGGTGCCAGAAGATTGCTACAAAATTCCATGGCCCTTACCAAGTTCTACAAAGGATTGGCCCCAAAACTTACAAATTGGCGCTCCCACCTACTTCCAAGCTTCATCCAATTTTTCATGTTTTCGCTCTCAAGAAAGTTGTGGGCACATAAGTACAGGTTCAATCCACACTTCCTGAATTGGATGAAGAAGGCTCCATATTACTTGAACCTGAGTAGTTGTTGGATCGTCGGACTCGCACTCTTCGCAACCGTACAATTACAGAGATCCTGGTTTAGTGGCGTGGGCTTCAACTTGAAGATGCTACATGGGAATATCTCCACCAACTCCAGCAACAGTTTCCTCATTTCAGCTTTGAGGACAAAGCTTCTTCAAGGTGAAGGACATGTTAGGATCCCATCCTAACCCTTAATGTAATAACTTCTATGATGTAATAATTCCTAAATAATGTGGGTAGTACCCATGATTAATTGTAATGTTTTAAGTTTTAGCTTATATAGTGCCTATGACAAATGACACCCTTTTTATGTAACACATGGTAGATAGGTTATGTAATGTGGCCTTGTGCATGTAATTTGAGTGGCATTGTGCATGTAATTCGAGTGGCACTATGCATGTAATTCGGGTGGCATTATGCATGTAATCTAGGTGGCATTTTACATGTAAGCCAACCATGGAAGGGAACTCTTTAAATACCCGAGAAGGCACCAATGTATTCATCTTTTTGTAAATTAATGAAGTGTTGAAGGAGGTTGCCCCCTTGAAGAGGCCTACGATTCTATCTTATTGTGAGATTGTTCCTTTATGCAAATTTATGTTATAATGTGTAATTTGTTCTGAATATTAATATGATGTTTATGTGAGTTTATTTCCAAGCAATTGTGTGAGTGTTATTTGAGTTTATTTTATAGCAGGATCCTAACAGGTTTTGAGGGTCCCCAAACCTTTTACATCATAAACGAATCTCAAAAAAATAGTCCAAAAAGATACAAGGATGAATATTTGAAGGAGAAACAAAAGGATCCGACAGTAGCATCAAGAGGCCAATCTCCAAGAGAAAGATCAAGATCTCCCTCGATCCAGAGTAACCCAACAACATTTTTTTTTAAAGAGCACAAATCTCGAGGAGAGATTTAGTAGTCGCCCATACCATCAAGATCTCCTTGGATCCAGATTAACCTAAGAACAAATTGTTTTTAAAAGAGCACAAATATCGAGGAGAGACTCAGTAGTCACCCATACCATCATGCGCCAAAATAAAAATTTGAGACTTAAAAAACCCACTTGAAAATTAAAACCATTTTTTTTGAAAAAACTTCTTGCCCAACCATGCAAGAATCAACATGGATCCAGCTGTCAGCCACTAACTCCAAGGTACTGTTCAAATTTGAATAAAAAGACTTTCTCGCTCAGAAAAGAGAGGAAAGATCATGCGTCCAAATGACACAGTAAATCAGGCAGGTTAATCCAATAACCATAGATCCAAAACCTCCTAGCAAAAATATGAATCCAGACCCTGCGATAACAAAAAAAAAGATCCTCGAGCCCAAGATTATAGAAAAAATAGCCTCAATCCAGAAGACCTTTGGGGAGACATTTAGCCAAAATCCAGTCAACAACAACAATTTTGGAAGCTTTATCCATCTCAATAAAAAGATCTTCTGAAGGAAGTTCTCAATACCCAAAAATACCAAATCCATGGTCTCAACCATGATACCTCTAGAAACCGTCGTTGAGCATCCCACATCCAAGACTCTACACACACTAGTTATAAAAATTCGGATCTTTCTTCCTCCTAGCAAAAAAATTCTGCCCAAGAAGGAGATCAAGGTGTAGGTCTCCTACAAATACTTCTCAAAATATAAGAACATTAGTGGGAACAAATCCACCCCAACAACAACTAGATTCGTGCTTTCCAACACCAAAAAACCATCCCCAAAAAAGATTCCAAGGGAAGGAAATTCAAAATTGTAGTCTGAGTTATAGAAAAAGAAAACCTTGGAAAGATGCTCCCTCTCACCATAAATATCTCCTGATGAAAGTTCCCAAGACCCAAAAAAGGTAGATCCATGAATTCAACCAAAGAAACCTTTGGGAACAGTTCTCAAGATCCAAAAAAGGTAGATCCATGAACTCAACCAAAGAAACCTTTGGGAACAGCTGCAAAACTCCACAAAACTAGAACCATGCGAGAAAAAGTTTTAGAAATTCGATTCTTTCTCCCTCCCAACACAATGACCATGAGGGAGATAGCTTGCAAGAACCTCCAAGGTTCCACCATAGGATCTGTTTTCTCAGGCATGGGAGTTCTACGGTCAGTAGATAACCAAGGATTAGTTGAATACCTATTTACATCATCAACAGAGTAAGAAACCACTATCCCATCAAGTCCCAAGGCTGCTCAAGGAAATGCTAGAAAGAGCATTAATGGATTCACACAAACAAGATCCAAATTCTTAGGCCTAGTAGATCTAGGATCAACTGAGATCCTATGCACTACTAAACTGTGCACTCGAGAAAAACCCTTGCTGGTAGGAAACATGTAAAAAACCACATGCTAGTTCAAAAACTCGACTAGAAGACAAACAACAATCCTGCTCAAAACAGACTCCAAGGATGGGAGAACCAAAGGAAATTCCCCAAGGAACTCCAGAACAACAAGAATCAGGACTACACAAATACTGATGGGCTCGAAGCCCATTAGAACATCAAACACCTCCTTAAAAATAGGGCTCCAAAGTAGGAGAGCCCCGCCACCTCCTCGCAATCGATCAAGCCCTCCATATATTAGCTCTCCAACTCTCAAGCCCTACATCTCTCAACATCTCAATAAAATTAAATAGACAGTGTGATAAACCCCTACGACTGATGCATAGGGCTGATCAGTCTGCTCCCAGCCATAACCCCTCATAAAGATGAGAACTACACTTATCAATAGGGAATTAACACAACCAAACATCGCGGTTTGAATCTTGGACCTTCCAAAAAAGATCCAAACCCCGAGATACACTTACCAATTTTGAATTAACACACAACCAAACACAGTGGTTTGAATTTTGGACCTTCCAATAAAAAGCCAAACCCCAAACCGTTGCGATGTCCCACTAGAACATTAGTTATGTAAACTTAACTTAAAACCTTTGAAAGCCTTTAATAGTATCTCGTAGTTAGACTTTTAGGTTATTTTTATATATAGGGGTAAACCTGGTTCAAGTTTAGTTATTGGGATGCATAATTGTGTCTTGAGATTTATTTTTTATAATAAAATATTTATGGTAAACCGTTGTGTCCAATCTTATATCCAACGTTTTATATATTTTTATAATATTGTGAACTTATTCTTTGTACTCAGTTCTAGGTTCTTTCCTATTTATCACATAAATCCTTCAAATTGCGAGACGATGTCACATATCATGGATTCATATATAAACCTTTACATGTGGAACACCCACATGAATAGCAATGCCATAAAACAAATCTACTTTATGACAAAAGTATCCTTGGATTGGGATGGATACCTCATGAAGGCATACTGAAACAACTTTATATTTAAAGTAATCGTCTATATGCATTTACTAATTTTCTATGAAATTTTATTTGTATTTTTGAAATCTTAGGATGCTTGTTATCCATCTACAAATTTAATAGTAAAATATGTCAAGCATTATTTCATAAATTTAAATAATTAAAAATAATAAAAAAACTCATATTATAGAAATAGAAGAACTAAAAGTACGGCTTGAAGCATGCACATTCCAATAATCTTAGAAATCATCCATATCACACACAACCACTTATATTTTAATAGTAGCACAAAATTATTATCAATGAAAATATCACATAATATATTTTTAATTTATAATTATGTATTATTTCCTACAAATGAAAAGTTATTATTATTTTATTGCTATTAGAGCTTCGTACATGTGATGAAACATTAATGCTCTAGGTGGCATAGACTACATTAATATGTCATATAAAGGTGGATGCTTTACTTAAATAATGCACTAACTATTAGGTGCATATTTAATTATTTTTTACCGTTTTTTAAAGAAGAAATTGTATGCAAATCCTCCTTGAAAATATTTAATTTGAGCAAGTTGCTAATATATGTGAAAACTTCTAACTAAGAAGGATAGGAATTTTGTTGATAAATAAGATGCATTACTAAAAAAAAAAAATCAATTTAGGTAACATGGCAAGAAATTCATTTTTGAAAGTGCTTAATAGAAGTAAGTATGTCCTAGTTAGTGACAAGAGGAAGAGTAAATATAACATATACTACACCATAAGTGATTATCAAGGATGATATAATTGAGCATGATATAATGGTTCTTAAAACCAGAGTGTTAATATGTAAGTTCCATGGATACTGACTAGGTTTTTCTGTGATTCAAAATTGAATCAAGTGGAAGTGAGGATTGAATCCAAATTACTCCATGACTTTTTTTTTTGAAATGATTTTTTCTCATTTTCTTCTTCAATTCTGAAATAAGGAATAAAATAATAGATGGAGGCCCTTGGTTTAGGTGCAAAGATGCATAATATTTAAGACCATAGAGTGAGATTTTTTGTGTGGATACAAAGACTATTAAAAGGATTTCAATGTGGATTAGGCTTTTTGGACTTCCTTATCAACTCATCAATAAAGGATTTCAACATGGATTAGGCAAGTTCATCTAGGAGGGACCAACTACTAAGATGAGAAGGCATGTTGTCTACACTCAAATATATGTTGCCATGGGTATTTCAAAACATTTACTACAATCTATTACGATTAATATGGAATCAAGATAATGTAATCAAAAAGTGGATTATAAAAGCATTGCATTTCAATGTTGCAAATGTCATGAAACGAGACACATGACAAGAGATTGCAAACTGAAGATGATGGAAAATTTTGGGCATGAGGCAAACTTCAATATGAAATAGGGAGATCATATCATAGGAGAAGCTAGATTAACTCAAGGATTTTCCACTCCTATGAAAGAGGCAATAAAAACCCCTTAGCGTCATAAATGACAAATGCCATTATAGTTCACTTGAATAACCATTAGAAGAAAAATTGGCATAAGAGGTAAAAATGTACAATGCACAAGTTCAAATATAAGATTTAAAGGTGCAAAGGAAGATGGGGAGGC
This sequence comes from Wollemia nobilis, assembly GCA_028583015.1. NCBI lineage: Eukaryota > Viridiplantae > Streptophyta > Pinopsida > Araucariales > Araucariaceae > Wollemia > Wollemia nobilis. The sequence goes on along the minus strand of JAQPPZ010000755.1, from coordinate 2,017,822 downwards.
GAATTTTAAAACAAATGAAGTGAAGGAGGACAACTTTAATCTAGGTAAATATTCATCTTTATCAAGTAACATAATATCTTCTCCTTGCAATATAATTAAAAGTAGTACAAAGTGTATTCATTGCACTGTAGGGTTTCAAGAGTAGCGTAATAAGAAAATCATATGTAGGATATCCAAGGAAATTTAGGGTTCCTCGGGCAATATAAGAAAGTAATGACTATAGAATATCATTCACACACTTTAGGATTTTTGGGGCAACATAAAAAAAAAAGTGTTTATGAGACTATTTTTTTGCATATCAGATTTTTTAGGGCAACATAAATATTTAAAAGACAAGTCACATTATGATCAATATGGAATATACAAGAGATTGAGGAAGATGAGAGTGTTGGTGGGAATGGAAAAAGGAGAGGAAGGCCATCAAAAAATTGACCAAAGAGAAAAAGGAACTCAAAGATATTGATTTGGGAATCCAAATAAAAATATCACATGTGTTAACAAGAAGTGAGGCTAAGCCCACTTATAAAAATAAAAATTGATGATGATGAAATGATATCATGGAATATTAGGAGTATGGATAAGACCCCTCAAAAAAGAAATATTTAGGAATTAATAGGTTGTTATAGTCTTGAGTTTATTTTAATACAAGAAACAAAATTAAGTAGTGAATAATGTAAGGATGCTTTAAAAAAATATTTGAAAGATGAGTGATTGTCTAGCAGTTTCTTCCATAGGAGCTTCAGGTGGTATTGCAACAAAATGGGACAAACACAAATGGGATGAGAAGTATTGTTAGAAGTATCAAGTAATTGGGTTGGTGGACTATGTTGTAGAAAAGAGAAAAACATCAAAGTTGGGATTTTAAAAGTATATGTTCCAACATAGTTACTCCTTAAGAAAGATGTTGGAAGGACCTTAGCATATTTTTGTCAAATATAATAATGATTCATGATTATAATCTATGGATTCTTGGGAGTAACTTCAAAACTGTTCTATATCCTTTAGAAAATAATGGTGGTACTTCAGGATGGTCTAAATCAATGCAAGACTTTGCTTCATTTGTCAATTCAAATGGTCTTTGGTATGATAATATTCCAAAATTTCAATGTACATGGGATAATAGATGCATTGGACAAAATTATATAGCAAAAAGAATGGATAGATTCTTGTTGTCCAACACATGGTTGCAAATAGAGTATACAATCTCTTTAGTTATTTTATTGTGAGTGGGATCGAATCACAAATGCCTTCTTTTGACTTGTGATTTACCCAATAATGGTCATCCAAAGCCAATTTCCATCTAGTCTATATGCCTATAAGACCTCAATTTATTCCAAATGGATATACTATGGTGGGTTGAAGAAAATTTTGAAGGATCATATTTGTACAAGTTTGTTCAAAAGACAATATTTAAACGAGCAAATGAATATTTGGAATGCCAAATCTTATGGTATCATTTTTTAAGAAAATAAACAAAGTGAACCCAAGCTCAAAAATTTACAAGAGATAGTAGAAACTAATGGAATGGATTGGCATTCTTATGTGAAAGAAAAACAATTACTTTCTGAAGAACACAAGCTTATACTGAGAGGGGGGGGGTGAACAGTATAAGACCTCTTTTTACTTTTTCCTTTATATTTCAAAACAGTAAAGCAATATACCCAAAGCAATATCAAAGCAATGCCAAAACCATCCACAAAGTGACATCAATTTTAACGCGGTTCACCCGAATGGTCAGGCTACGTCCACAAAACTTTTCTCTAAAAGTTATTTCAAAGTTCTTTGGGAATCCTTCCCAATTACAATGTTTATGAGCCTCGGCTCAAAAGAGATACCTTCCCCTCTGCTCTGGAAATGATCCCTTAGAAGATCAACTGCCTCTACCTCTTGCTAGCACGTGGAACTCCTTTCCACCAAAGACCTTCTGTCCTCAATGCTTAGCCTAAGAGACCTCTGCATTCTATGATCACGTCCACGACGAGCTCAACAACTCCGTACCAAAAACAATCAGTCGGTCTAGTACAAGTCTTCCTCTCGTCCGTCGATCCGTCCAACTTTGAACAAATCAATCCTCTACACACAACCCTTCTCAAAGACTTGCCAAATTTGTCCTCAAGTTCTTCTCAAAGAACCAATGCACCTCTGTCCTCAAGCAGCAGCACTCCGCATTTGTCTTTGCCCTTTGTGCTCTCTACGCCCTCTGCTCTCTTTGCGCAATCTCAACCGCACTTGATCGAACTTCAACCTTTGCACCTCTACGCAATCACAGCGGCACCGTATTTGCACACTCTGCTTCCTTTGCGATCTTTCACACTTAGAATGATTCGACGAAATGCACTTTGCACACTATGATCAAATTTCACACTCTGCTCTCGGCGATCGAACTTCTTGCTCTGCGCACTATCTGCGAACGTCGCACTTCAACAACATATTCAATCACTACTCAAATCTCCAAACAGCCCTCCTTTTATAACAGAATTTTCAAGATGAAAACTTTAATCTTAGTCGGCTGTTAAAAGCAAACCCTAATCTTCGTCGGCTGCAAGCCCTAATATTTGTCGGCTAAAATTTGACTTTGTCGGCTTCACTGCCTCTGTAACTCTTCTGTAGCTTCTGCCGCGAAAATACAACATATCGCGAAATCACGACGCTTTCGCATTTGAGCTCTTCCTTCTTGAATTTGTCGTGAAATCACAATGCTTCTTCTTCCATGCTCTTTCGTTTTGCTTCTATCATGAAATCGCGACTCTTCTCCTGTTGAAGACCTGCTTTCTGTTTCTGTCGCGAAATCGTGAAACTTTCTCCAACCGTATGCTGCCATCTAAATCTGTCATGAAATCGCGACACTTTCTGCATCCGTAAGCTTTCTCTTCAACCTGTCGCGAAATCGCAACACTTTTTGCATTCGTACGCTTTCTCTTCAACATGTCGCGAAATCGTGACATTTCTTACTTCAAAACCTTTCCTTTGCTGTATGTCGCGAAATCACGATAGTTCTTACTTGGAACATTTTCATCTGCAACATGTCACAAAATCGCGACGGTTCTCACTTCGAAATCTGCAGCATGTCGCGAAATCGCGACAGTTCTAACTTCGAACTCTACAGCATGTCACGAAATCGCAACACTTTTCGTGTTACTTTCTCTCTCTTCGAACTTGTCGCGAAATCGCAACAATTCACACTACGGAATCTCTCTTCTGCAACATGTGAAATCGTGACACTTTTCGTTCGTACAACCTTCCTTGCAATATGTCGCGAAATCGCGACATTTATGACTCCGTACATTCTCTCTCGTTGGCAATTTTGGGTACATTGGGTACATTGCCTTTGCTCAAGTGTTGATGTTGTCATTGATGTCAAGAAGCGGAAGGGTTTTTGTGAAAACCAAGGTAGTCAAAATAAAAGGTTTTATTTAAAACCATGGACAACAGATTTGAAATGGGTTTTTCTTAAAACCCAAGTTGGCTCTTCGTTTCGTTGAAAAAGGTGCCCCGGTGATGAAGATATTTAATTTTAAATATTTAGTTTAAATTTTATTTAAAATTTAAATTAATATTTTAAAATTAAATTAAAGTATTTTCCGACGTGTTTGGAAATGCCGACGTGTTTGGTAATGCATCGAAGTGCATATATAATGAGGCTAATAAATTCATTTCAGTGAGAGTGATGTAATCGATATCAATTAGTGTGCATTTCGTTTTCTTCTTTGTCTGCGCCAGTGAAGGAGGCGCACGTGATGGACAAGTCTTTGTTGTGACGAATGGTCGCGGTGCCGAGGAGGAAGGCAGGCGATTGGTTGGTGTGAAGCTTAAGAATCGAACAAGGCGACACAGGTGATATTTCAAAGGAGGATATTTGATGTCGAACAAAGTGTCGCAGTGATATGTTAAACCTTTGGTTGCAAGCATACAGTGTCCATCGGAGATAGTGGACAGCGAACAACGATGATCGTTCGGGCATAGTTTAAACAAGCAAACAAGCGAGTGTTGATGTGATTTGAGAGAACCTGGCAGACGGTTGAGAGAAGTTTTGAATATACTAAACGTCGCTAGTTCGAATCTCATTGAGGATAGCGGTGGAAGTTTATTTTTGAGAAAACGGTTGCAAGAGTACGAAACCCAGTGCAATCAGTTGACAGAGTTTTGGTGGTTGGTTTTTGCCCTCGTGTCGGTGGAAGTAAAGAAAAAAGGAGCAAGTGCTCCTTGGTTAACGTGAGCAGCGTGGTCCACATGGTTGAGGCCCTAGTGCTAGGGCTTGCACGACTTGAGAGGTCATGGGTTCGAGTATTGACGAAGGCTTAAAATGCTACTAAGGTATGCCCCACATTTTTATTTAATGATGATAATACTTTGTTGTTTGATCTATTAGAATTTGAGGAGTTATAAGGTGAATGGAAATAAAATATTTTTATTTGAATGTTTGAAAAGTAAAGTGGACATCAAAGGTTTAGGGGAGTCATAACTAAAGTGTGGAATGTTTATACATGATATAAAATGTTTTATTTTATTTTATGGTACAAGTGGTTTTAGGAGAGATAAGGAAGTTGTGCAATTAAAGACTTTGGTGATGATTATTGAAAAGTGGAGTAATGTTGATTATTTTGTGATCTACTAACCCTTGTGAAGATTGGCAAAAGAATTTTGTGATGGTGGCAGATTTCCAAAGGGGTTCCTTCACTTCAATAAGGTATGGGCACATTCTTCTTATGAGTATGATTGGTGTATGTTTTCCTGAAATAAGATTGGAGTGAAAAGGTATTCAACAAGGTTTCCTTTGGTTGGGTGTAAGTCCTAGTTTCTGGTTTGTTGAAGACTACTTATGCATTGTTATCATTGATGAGAGTTTTGGTGAATGCATAATTCTGGTTTGAGGTAGTGGAAGCATTGTGCACTAGGGTTTATGTTTGTGAGTCTTGCTACTTGCATTGAGTTGGTGAAACCCTTGGTTGGCTGTTTTGAGGTTGATGGATGAGTTGCTTCCATAGAGGTTGTTTGATCAAGTTATTGCTTTTACTTGATTCATGATATTGGGCTTACTCCATTGAGTTGATTTGAACAAGTTATTCTTTGCATTTGGTGATATTGTGTTGGTGGCTGTTTTGTTCAAATATCTTTGGAGGGAAAAGGATTTCTACTTGTTTCCTTTTCTTGTGATGATTGGTTGAATGCTTCAAGGTTAATGTTGAGTTGAATGATGTTGGTTAAACCTTGTCTATGAGCATTGTTGTTGAAGCCCTAATTGGTTGAGAAAAGATATTGGTTGTTGGAAAGAACATGAGTATCATTGTTATATGAGATATTGCATGGTTGGCAATTGTTGGGTTGTGTTTCATGTTCTTGAGAAAAGCATACTACATCTATCTTATTCTTTTGAGATTTGAGATTGAGTTGAGATTGAGATTGGGAGTTAAGTATAGAACATATTGAGTCTCTAACAATTCTCTTTATGCTTCTATGAGGTTGATGAATCACATTGGGTCTCTAACAATTCTCTTTGTGGGTTCATGCCAAGCAAGTGTTCTTGATGAACTTGTGAGCAGGTTTTGGACAGGTTCCATTGGGGACTTGTGAGCAGGTTGTGGATAGGTTCTGTTGAGGACTTGTGAGCAGATTTGGACAGGTCCTAGCAGAGGACTTGTGAAGCTGAGGTTGATAGTTCTATCAGAGAACTTGAGGACAGAGGTGCATTGGTTCTATGAGAAGAACCCGAGGACAGATTTGTGCCGGATCGAAGGACTGTGTTTGGTGCCGATCAAAGACAGAGGACGAGGACATTTGTGCTAGACCGAAGGACTGTGTTTAGTGCAAATTCGAGGACCAGCTTTGAGGTGATAGAGTTGAGGACAGAGGTCTCCAGCCAGAGCAGGGAAGACAGGTGTCTTCTATGGATAGAGTTCCATTTGCTAAGGGCAACGGAGGCAGAGGTCTTCTAGAGGATCACCAGCCAGAGAAGAGGTAGGGGAAGGTATCTCCTTTGAGCAGAGGCTCATAAATTCAGATTGGGGGAAGGTTTCTCCTTTGAGCCGAGGCTCATAAACATTGTAATTGGGAAGGTTTCCCAAAGAACTTTGAGATAACTTTTAGAGAAAAGTTTTGTGGATGAACCATGTAAATTGTTGTGTCACTTTGTGGATGGTTTTGTGCATTGCTTTGATATTGCTTTGGATATATTGCTTTACTATTTTGAAGTATAAAGGAAAAAGTAAAAAGAGGTCTTATACTGTTCACCCCCCCCTCTCAGTATAAGCTTGTGTTCTTCAATTGGTATCAGAGCAGGTTCCTTCGAAAAAGTTTAAACAGCTTGAAGGAAGATCTAGTAAAGAACACAATGGATTATTCCAAAGGTAATCAGCTTCAAAATAGTGATGAGTCTTCTAGTGATGAAGAGGTATATTACAAAGAAAGGCAAGTTCTCTAGAAAGCACAAAAGTATGAAAAATGTAAGATATTTCAATTGTGGAAAGATTGGTCATTATGCTACTAACTGTACCATTGCCAAGGATGAAAGTGATGAAGATAAACAGGATTGTAAGAGCAAGGATTCTGAAAGGCATAGGCATCAAAGGAAGAACAAAGATGAGCACAACAATAAAGGAAAGAGGTATTCTCACAAGCACAAGAAGAGCTTCTACCTAGACAAAGCAAGTAAGTGTTCTAGTAGTGATAGTGAAAGTTCTTCAAGTGATAATGAAAATGAGATGTTGTTCATATCCGAAAAAGAGGAAGAACCAAAACATAGATTCATTATCATGAAATGTCTTAGATGTGGAAATTTTGGTCACCTTGAGGATGATTGCACAAATAATGATTTGGTTGCTAGTATGTATGAGGATGCTTCAGAAAATGATAAGGAAGATGCATGTATGGTTTTTGAAAAGGGTAGCACCTCTAGTGATAAGAAATCTGAAAAAGGCTTTGATGATTCTAAAAGCAAACATATAGAGGAAAGTGAAGTAGATCTTAAAGGTGAACTTATTAGTGCTCTTAGTGCTTTGAAAAAGGAAAGAAAGAAGAATGCTAGACTCAAGGATAAGTTAGATGAATGTTGTATGGAGAGAGATGAACTTATAGAAAGTCTTGATGTCTCTATGGCTAATGCACAAGAACTCAAGAATGAGTTAGAATCTAAGGTGCTTGAGTATAGTGAATTAGAACAAAAAATGGCTTCGTTGAAAGAGGAAAATAAAGAGTACAAGGATAAGCTGTACAGGTTTCAAGAAAGCTCCAAAAAGGTTAAGTCTCTCATCCAAAGTCAAAGAAATCCAACAGATAAAACAGGTCTTGGTTTTGTTAAGCCTCACAAGAAACAAGTTGGAGAGTCTAGTAAGAGATTCCAAAAGGAAGAGAGTTCTAATGAGGAAAGTATTTCAGATCATGAGTCCTTGAATGATAGATGCATAGAAACAGAAAACAGATTTTGGAATGAGAAGAAGGAGAAGTTTTCAGGACCTAAGAAGTCAAATAAAGGAAAGTTTCAAGGCAGATGTTTTGCTTGTCACAGGTTTGGTCACATGGCTGTACATTGCATGGCTCAGGTGAAGAAGGTAAATAACAGCTTCAGAAGTGGTGATTTCTTTTATGGGTATTGCTACTCTTGCAATCGGTTTGGGCACAAGGCAGTTCATTGCAAGGCAAACAACAGAACAGGTTTAGTCAGAACATGTGGATTCAAAGAACAGGTATGCCTCAAAGAAATAACATTGTTACTTGTTACAAGTGCAACAATGAAGGTCACATAGCTAGACAGTGTAGAGCTGAAATTCCAGGATACAGGAACAGGAACAGTGGCATGATCAGGTCCAAGGATCAAGAACAATGACAGAAACAGGAATATGGACAAAGAGTTCAAGAGAAGGCCCGGCAAGGAAGTTATAGACGCTGATGATGATCAGTGCCTAATGGGAGTTTTACTCCCACCCCAGAATTAATCACCTCAACAGGAGGTGGGGGAGGGACTAAGCTAAGAGGCTCATTCTTAGTTCCGAGCCCCAAAGGTGGCCCTTTGCCATTGATGACAAAGGGGGAGAGATATGAGTAAGGGGGAGAGCTTCAAGTGAAGAGGAAAGCTTCAAGTCATGGGGAGCAAAACTTCAAAGAGAGTGATTTCAGTTTTGGCTCTTGAAGATGTGTTTTTAGTAAAGTTTTGCCATCAATGACAAAGGGGGAGATTGTTGGCAATTTTGGGTACATTGGGTACATTGCCTTTGCTCAAGTGTTGATGTTGTCATTGATGTCAAGAAGCGGAAGGGTTTTTGTGAAAACCAAGGCAGTCAAAATAAAAGGTTTTATTTAAAACCATGGACAACATATTTGAAATGGGTTTTTCTTAAAACCCAAGTTGGCTCTTCGTTTCGTTGAAAAAGGTGCCCCGGTGATGAAGATATTTAATTTTAAATATTTAGTTTAAATTTTATTTAAAATTTAAATTAATATTTTAAAATTAAATTAAAGTATTTTTCGACGTGTTTGGAAATGTCGACGTGTTTGGTAATGCATCGAAGTGCATATATAATGAGGCTAATAAATTCATTTGAATGAGTGTTGATGGAATCGATATCAATTAGTGTGCATTTCATTTTCGTCTTCGTCTGCGCCAGCGAAGGAGGCGCACGTGATGGACAAGTCTTTGCTGTGACGAATGGTCGCGGTGCCGAGGAGGAAGGCAGGCGATTGGTTGGTGCGAAGTTTAAGAATAAGGTGAAGTGATGTTCTTTGAAAAATTGAACAAGGCGGCATAGGTGATATTTCAAAGGAGGATATTTGATGTCGAACAAAGTGTCGCAGTGATATGTTAAACCTTTGGCTACGAGCATACAGCGTCCATCGGAGATAGTGGACAGTGAACAACGATGATCGTTCGGGCATAGTTTAAACAAGCAAACAAGCGAGTGTTGATGTGATTTGAGAGAACCTGGTAGACGATTGAGAGAAGTTTTGAATATACTAAATGTTGCTAGTTCGAATCTCATTGAGGATAGCGGTGGAAGTTTATTTTTGAGAAAACCGTTGCAAGAGTACGAAACCCAGTGCAATCAGTTGATAGAGTTTTGTTGGTTGGTTTTTGCTCTCATGTTGGTGGAAGTAAAGAAAAAGGAGCAAGTGCTCCTTGGTTAACGTGAGCAGCGTGGTCCACATGGTTGAGGCCCTAGTGCTAGGGCTTGCACGACTTGAGAGGTCGTGGGTTCGAGTATTGACGAAGGCTTAAAATGCTACTAAGGTATGCCCCACATTTTTATTTAATGATGATAATACTTTGTTGTTTGATCTATTAGAATTTGAGGAGTTATAAGGTGAATGGAAATAAAATATTTTTATTTGAATGTTTGAAAAGTAAAGTGGACATCAAAGGTTTAGGGGAGTCATAACTAAAGTGTGGAATGTTTATATGATATAAAATGTTTTATTTTACTTTTATGGTATAAGTGGTTTTGGGAGTTATAAGGTTATGCAATGTTGTGATTTATTTTATTTTATGGTACAAGTGGTTTTAGGAGAGATAAGGAAGTTGTGCAATTAAAGACTTTGGTGATGATGATTGAAAAGTGGAGTAATGTTGATTATTTTGTGATCTACTAACCCTTGTGAAGATTGGCAAAAGAATTTTGTGATGGTGGCAGATTTCCAAAGGGGTTCCTTCACTTCAATAAGGTATGGGCACATTCTTCTTATGAGTATGATTGGTGTATGTTTTCCTGAAATAAGATTGGAGTGAAAAGGTATTCAACAAGGTTTCCTTTGGTTGGGTGTAAGTCCTAGTTTCTGGTTTGTTGAAGACTACTTATGCATTGTTATCATTGATGAGAGTTTTGGTGAATGCATAATTCTGGTTTGAGGTAGTGGAAGCATTGTGCACTAGGGTTTATGTTTTTGAGTCTTGCTACTTGCATTGAGTTGGTGAAACCCTTGGTTGGCTGTTTTGAGGTTGATGGTTGAGTTGCTTCCATAGAGGTTGGTTGATCAAGTTATTGCTTTTACTTGATACATGATATTGGGCTTACTCCATTGAGTTGATTTGAACAAGTTATTCTTTGCATTTGGTGATATTGTGTTGGTGGCTGTTTTGTTCAAATATCTTTGGAGGGAAAAGGATTTCTACTTGTTTCCTTTTCTTGTGATGATTGGTTGAATGCTTCAAGGTTAATGTTGAGTTGAATGATGTTGGTTAAACCTTGTCTTTGAGCATTGTTGTTGAAGCCCTAATTGGTTGAGAAAAGATATTGGTTGTTGGAAAGAACATGAGTATCATTGTTATATGAGATATTGCATGGTTGGCAATTGTTGGGTTGTGTTTCATGTTCTTGAGAAAAGCATACTACATCTATCTTATTCTTTTGAGATTTGAGATTGAGTTGAGATTGAGATTGGGAGTTAAGTATAGAACATATTGAGTCTCTAACAATTCTCTTTATGCTTCTATGAGGTTGATGAATCACATTGGGTCTCTAACCATTCTCTTTGTGGGTTCATGCCAAGCAAGTGTTTTTGATGAACTTGTGAGCAGGTTTTGGAGAGGTTCCATTGGGGACTTGTGAGCATGTTTTGGAAGGTTCGTGAGGACTTGTGAGCAGATTTGGACAGGTCCTAGCAGAGGACTTGTGAAGCCGAGGTTGATAGTTCTATCAGAGAACTTGAGGACAGAGGTGCATTGGTTCTATGAGAAGAACCTGAGGACAAATTTGTACCAGACCGAAGGACTGTGTTTGGTGCTGATCAAAGACAGAGGACGAGGACATTTGTGCTAGACCGAAGGACTGTGTTTAGTGCAAATTCGAGGACCAGCTTTGAGGTGATAGAGTTGAGGACAGAGGTCTCCAGCCAGAGCAGGGAAGACTAGTGTCTTCTGTGGATAGAGTTCCATTTGCTAAGGGCAGCGGAGGCAGAGGTCTTCTAGAGGATCACCAACCGGAGCAGAGGTAGGGGAAGGTATCTCCTTTGAGCAGAGGCTCATAAATTCAGATTGGGGGAAGGTTTCTCCTTTGAGCCGAGGCTCATAAACATTGTAATTGGGAAGGTTTCCCAAAGAACTTTGAGATAACTTTTAGAGAAAAGTTTTGTGGATGAACCATGTAAATTGTTGTGTCACTTTGTGGATGGTTTTGTGCATTGCTTTGATATTGCTTTGGATATATTGCTTTATTGTTTTGAAGTATAAAGGAAAAAGTAAAAAGAGGTCTTATACTGTTCACCCCCCCCTCTCAGTATAAGCTTGTGTTCTTCACTCTCTCCTCTTTGAGTCGCGAAACTGCGACATGTTGTGATATCGCGACACTTTTCTAACTTGCTTTCTCTCTTCTGCTTAAGTCGCGAAAATGTGACATGTCATGAAACTTTTCTAAAATGCTTTCTCTCTCCTGCTTAAGTCGCGAAAATGCGACATGTCGCGATATCGCGACACTTTTCCAACTTACTTTCTTTCGAACCTGTCAGCTTGGGGTTTGCAAAAGACCTTTGAAACCGTCATGTCGTAACCTTCATCAAAACAAATTATTTGACATCAAATCAAATTCCTTCAAAAGCTTCTTGACATCAATGACAACTTATACACTTGAGCAAAGGCAATGTACCCAAAGTACCCAAAATTGCTAATAATCTCCCCCTTTGTCATTGATGGCAAACCTTTACTGAAAAACACGTCTCAAGAGCCAAAACTGAAACCAACCGTGCTAACAACCGAGAAACTCGTGCCCACAACTGAGAATATTCCTTTGAAGTTTTGCTACCCCTGACTTGAAGATTTCCTCTTCACTTGAAGCTCTCCCCCTTACTCATATCTCTCCCCTTTGTCATCAATGGCAAAGGGTCACCTTTGGGGCTCGGGACTAAGAATGAGCCTCTTAGCTTAGTCCCTCCCCCACCTCCTGATGAGGTGATTAATTCTGGGGTGGGAGTAAAACTCCCATTAGGCACTGATCATCATTAGCATCTATAATTTCCTTGTCGGGCCTTCTCTTGAACTCTTTGCTCGTATTCCTATTCTTGTTCTTGTTCTCATCCCTGTTCTTGTTCATGCCTTGATCCTTGGACCTGATCATGCCACTGTTCCTGTTCCTGTATTCTGGAATTTCAGCTCTACACTGTCTGATTGTGTGACCTTCATTGTTGCACTTGAAACACTTGATGATGTTGTTTCTCTAAGGCAAACCTAAACTTTGAATCCACCAGTTCTGACAAAACCTATTCTGGCCAAACCTGTTCTGACCAAACCTGTTCCTATTATTTGCCTTGCAATAAACTGCCTTGTGCCCAAACTGTTGACAAGAGTAGCAATACCCTTGAAAGTAACTAGCACTTTTGAAACTGTCATCTACCTTCTTCACTTGAGCCATGCAATGTGAAGCCATGTGACCGAGCCTGTGACACGCAAAACATCTGCCTTGAAATTTTCTTTTATTTGACCTCTTGGGTCCTGAAAACTTCTCATTCTGAAATATGTTTTCTATTTCTACGCATCTATCATTCAAGGACTAATGATCTGAAATACTTTCCTCATCAAAACTCTCTTCCTTTTGGAGTCTCTTACTAGACTCTCCAACTTGTTCCTTGTGTGGCTTAACAAAACCAAGGCCTGTTTTATTCGTTGTTTTTCTTTGACCTTTGATGAGTGACTTAACCTTTTTGGAGCTATCTTGAAACCTGTAAAGCTTATCCTTGTACTCTTTAGTTTCTTCTTTCAAAGAAGACATTTTCTGTTCTAACTCACTATACTCAAGAACCTTAGATTCTAACTCATCCTTGAGTTCTTGTGTCTTAGCTATAGAGAAATAAAGATTTTGTATAAGATCATCTCTCTCCATACAAAATTCATCTAACTTATCCTTGAGTCTATCATTATTCTTTCTTTCCTTTTTTCAAAGCACTAAGAGCATTAATAAGTTCACTTTCAAGATCCTTTATTTGTTTGCTTTCTGAATCATCAAAGCCTTTTTTAGATTTCTTATCACTAGAGGTGCTACCTTTTTCAAAAACCATACAAGCATCTTCCTTATAGTTTTTTGAAGCATCCTCATACATACTAGAAACCAAATCGTTATTTGTACAATCATCCTCAAGGTGACCAAAATTTCCACATCTAAGACATTTCATGATAATGAATCTATGTTTCGGTTCTTCCTCCTTTTCTGATATGAACATCTCATTTTCATCATCACTTAAAGAACTTTCACTATCACTACTAGAACACTTACTTGTTTTGTCTAGGTAGAAACTCTTGTGCTTGTGAGAATACCTCTTTCCTTGATTGTTGTGCTCATATTTATTCTTCCTATGATGCTTGTGCTTTTCAGAATCCTTGCTCTTAGAATCCCGTTTATCTTCATCACTTTCATTCTTGAGAACAAGATACAATCAGAGCATAATGACAAAACTTTCCACAATTGAAACATCTTATATTTTTCATGTTTTTGTGCTTTCTAGAGAACTTGCCTTTCTTGTCGTAATATGCCTCTTCATCACTAGAAGACTCATCACTCTCTTGAAGTTGTTTACCCTTGGATTTCTTGGTAGCCTTGAACGCTACCTCTTTCTTGACATCAACCTTCACTTGAGTTCTCAACTCAAATGCTGCAAGTATACTATGTAGCTCATACTTTTTCAACTTATCCAAATCTTTAGCTTCCTTAATAGCAAAAATCTTTTCACTAAATCTATTAGGAAGAGATCTTAAAATCTTATCACAAACATCATTTTTAGCAAGCTCAAGACCTAAGTCTTTCATGGAGTTAACAACCTCATCTATACGAAGCATGTAGTCACTAATATTTTCATCATCATTCATCTTGAGTTGTTCAAACATACCTTTGAAGTGTCTCAATTTGGCCTTTCTGACATTTGTATCACCTCGTATGAACCACCCGCAATTGTTTCCACATTTCACTAGTCTGTTTTGCGTTGAATCACTTTGGTGAGATCTACTTTCTGTAAGCCTTTCAGGATTGCATTCATTGCTTTTGAATTGTCGTGATGTAGGAGCCTTTCTTATTTAGTATTTGGACCATGTACAGGAATAGTGTACTCATCTTCAATTACTTTCCATACCTCATTACCAAGTGCCATTAGATGAACCTTCATCCTTGCACTCCAAAGACCAAAATTCGACCCATCAAGAATAGGTGCTACATTGCCACTTGAATAATCCATTGTGTTCTTTACTAGCTTTTCCTTCAAGCTGTTAAACTTTCTGAAGGCACCTGCTTTAATACCAATTGAATAACACAAGCTTATATTGAGAGGGGGGTGAACAGTATAAGACCTATTTTTACTTTTTTCTTTATATTTCAAAATAGTAAAGCAATATACCCAAAGCAATATCAAAGAAATGCACAAAACCATCCACAAAGTGACATCAATTTTAACGTGGTTCACCTAGAATGGCTGGGCTACGTCCACAAAAATTTTCTCTAAAAGTTATCTCAAAGTTCTTTGGGAATCCTTCCCAATTACAATGTTTATGAGCCTCGACTCAAAGGAGATACCTTCCCCTCTACTCTGGAAATGATCCCTCAGAAGATCAACTGCCTCTACCTCTTGCCAGCACGTGGAACTCCTTTCCATCGAAGACCTTCTGTCCTCAATGCTTAGCCTAAGAGACCTCTCGTCTTCTATGATCACGTCCACAAGCAGCTCAACAACCTGTACCAAACACAATCAGTCGGTCTAGTACAAGTCTTCCTCTCGTCTGTCGATCCGTCCAACTTTGAACAAATCAATCCTCTCGCACACAAGCCTTCTCAAAGACTTGCCAAATCTGTCCTCGTGTTCCGAAAGAACTAATGCACCTCTGTCCTCAAGCAGCAACACTCTGCATTCGTCTTTGCCCTTTGTGCTCTCTATGCCCTCTGCTCTCTTTGTGCAATCTCAGCCGCACTTGATCGAACTTCAACCTTTGCACCTCTACGCAATCACAGCGGCACCGTCTTCGCACACGCTACTTCCTTTGCGATCTTTCACACTTAGTATGATTCGATGAAATGCACTCTGCACACTATGATAAAATTTCGCACTCTACTCCCGATGATCGAACTTCTTGCTCCACACTATCTGCGAACGTCGCACTTCAACAACACATTCAATCACTACTCAACTCTCCAAATAACCCTCCTTTTATAAAAAAAATTTCAAGATGAAAACTTTAATCTTAGTTGGCTATTAAAAGCAAACCCTAATCTTCGTCGACTGCAAGCCCTAATCTTCGTTGGCTAAAATTTGACTTTGTCAGCTTCACTACCTCTGTAACTCTTCTGTAGCTTCTATCATGAAAATACAACATGTCGCGAAATCGCGACGCTTTCGCCTTTGAGCTCTTCCTTCTTGAATTTGTCATGAAATCGCGACGCTTCTTCTTCCATGCTCTTTCGTTTTGCTTCTGTCACGAAATCACGACTCTTCTCTTATTGAAGACCTACTTTCTGTTTCTGTCGCGAAATCGCGACACTTTCTCCAACCGTATGCTGCCATCTCAATCTATCACAAAATTGTGACATTTTCTACATCCGTAAGCTTTCTCTTCAACCTGTCGCGAAATCGCGACACTTTTTGCATCCGTACGCTTTCTCTTCAACATGTCGCGAAATTGCGACATTTCTTACTTCGAAACCTTTCCTTTGCTGTATGTCACAAAATCGCGACAGTTCTTACTTGGATCATTTTCATTTGCAGCATGTCGCGAAATCGCAACGGTTCTCACTTTGAACTCTGTAGCATGTCACCAAATCACGATAGTTCTCACTTTGAACTCTGCAACATGTCACAAAATCGCGACACTTTTCGTGTTACTTTCTCTCTCTTCGAACTTGTCGCAAAATCGTGACAATTCACACTACGGACTCTCTCTTTTTCAACATGTCGCAAAATCGCGACAATTTTTCGTCCGTATAACCTTCCTTGCAATATGTCGCGAAATCGTGACATTTCTGACTCCGCACATTCTCTCTCCTCTTTGAGTCACAAAATCGCGACATGTCGCGATATCGCGACACTTTTCTAGCTTGCTTTCTCTCTTCTACTTAAGTCGTGAAAATGCGACATGTCGCGATATCGTGACACTTTTCTAAAATGCTTTCTCTCTTCTGCTTAAGTCGCAAAAATGCGACATGTCGCGATATCGCGACACTTTTCCAACTTACTTTCTTTCGAACCTGTTAGCTTGGGGTTTGCAAAAAACCTTTGAAACTGTCATGCCGTAACCTTTATCAAAACAAATTATTTGACATCAAATCAAATTCCTTCAAAAGCTTCTTGACATCAATGACAACTTATACACTTGAGCAAAGGCAATGTACCCAAAGTACCCAAAATTGCCAACACTTTCTGATTATCATAATGCATTTAAAAAAGGGAGAGTCATATTGATTCCAAAAATCTAGGGGGAAATCGCTTAAGGAAGGAGATAAAAATACAAAATTTTCCATGCTATGATAAAAACTAAATTTTCTTTTTGTCACATCAAAAATATTTTAACTCCAGATGGAAGAAATATTGAGGAAGAAGAAGTTATAAGGAAGGAAGCAATTAATTATTTAAAATATTGTCAGAAACTGGGCAAGATAAGGAGGCACAAGATAAGCTTTTGTAAAATATTCCATCAATTATCGCATATGGAAAAAATGAAAGCTTGATGAAGAAGATATCTATGAATGAGCTACATGAAGCATTTTTATCTTTCCATCCTAACAAGGCATCTGGCATTGATGAATTTCTTGCAATTTTCTTTTAATTCTTTTAGGATGTATTGAAGAGTGATATGTTAGTTGTAGTTGAAGATGCCCAGAAAAGGAAGACTATAATAAGTGAGATCAATTCCACTTTTATTATGTTGATTCCTAAGAAAGATGAAAAAATATTTTGATAATTTTTGTCTGTTAAGACATTATATGATTTATAAGATCATTTCAAAAATTATGGCAAACATGATGAAAGGTATTCTATATTGTGTTATGTTAGAGGAACAAGGTGGGTTTTTTTGTGGTAAACAAATTACTGATGATATAATCATTGCAAGGCCATACATTCTCTTCATTCCATGAAAAAACTAGATATGCTTATGAAATTGGAAACAAAGCAAATAATAGGGTTTCCTAGAGTTTTCTACATGATATTCTAAAAAGGTTTGGTTTTGATTATAGTTGGTGTGAATGACTTAAATTTTGTTATAACACTACTAAATATTCTCTTTTGATCAATGGTTCTCATGTTGGTTACTTTAAGTCATCTTGTGGACTCTGCCAAGGTGATCCACTATTTCCTTAACTATTCATTATTCTTATGAAGACATTAGGAAAGTTTTCTTAAAGGAAAAATAGAAGAAAAAATCAAAGGTATTCATGTTGCAAAAAATAATTTCTTCCAATCTCATCTCCAATTTGTTGATGATACTTTTCTTTTAGACCATCCCTTAGTTAATGAGGCCATGGAATTTAAATCAATATTATCATGCTATGAGAAGGCTATTGGATAGTTGGTTAATACTACAAAATCCATGATTTTTTATTAACATTGCCCTAGATTTACAACAAATTATTATGGATATTTTAGGGTTTGAAATTAGAACAATTCCGTCAACCTACTTGGCCTTTGTCTCATAAAGAAAATAAGGAGATTTAGGTTGTTGTTTAGATAGAATGAAAGCTTTTTTGGTAGGTTGGAAAGGTATGTTCTTAACCATGGTGGAAGGCTACAACTCATAAAGACTACATCGCAATCCATCCCTATTTATATGATGTCACTTTCAAGATTACCAATAAATATAAAATTAGAAATTGATAAAATTCAAAGAAATTTTCTTTCGAAAGGATACAATAAAATATTTAGATTTCCTCTTTGTAAGTAGGATAGGGTTTGAAAACGAAAGAATATTTGAGGAGCAATCTTGTCAATCTTGGGGGAAAAGCTTGGGTGGAGATTATTTAGATCAAGGAAAGAATTGTGCAAAAATATTACTTCAAAAATATATAGGTTTTCTTGATGCAAGAAAATTATTTACGGAAAGAACCCTTCCAAAAGGATCATTAACATAGAACTTCATATTATATAGTTTGCAATTGATAAAAAAATATAATATATGGTCAGTAAATGAGGGGAATCATGCAAATTTATGGTCTAATGCTTGGTTAGAATGAGAGCTTGTTTGGAAGTTCAAAAGGTAAGTTCTTAACAATGGTAGGAAAGCTACAAATCATAAATATTGTATTGCAATCTATCCCTATTTATATGATGTCAATTTCAATATTGCCAATAGATATAGCATAATAAATGATAAAATTTAAAGAGACTTTCTATGGAAAGGATGCAGGGAAAAATTTATGTTTTCTCTTTGTAAGTAGGATAGGGTTTGCAAAGGAAAGAATATTTGAGGAGCAAGCTTTTGGACTTGCAAACTTATGAGTTTAGCCTTAGGAGCAAAGCTTGGATGAAGATTATTTAGAGATCAAAGAAAGTGTTGGGAAAAATGTATAGGTTCTCTTGATGTAATTATATTTATTAGGAAAATAACCTTACCCAAAGGATTTCCAACATGGAAATTTATATCATATAGTTTTCTATTGATGAAGAAACATATTAGATGGTCAGTCAATGAGGGGAATTATGCAAATTCTTGGTCTAATGCTTGGTTGAAGCCTTATCCTCTTATCTTTGACTCAAAATGGCAATTGCTAGATTGGGCATGCATAACCTGTAAAGGTCCCAAGGTCAAAGACTATATTAACATGAGCAACAACTCCAAACCATGGATTTCTATTAGTAAACTAGTTGAAGGAGAGGAACTCAAACAAGTTGCAGATGAACTTCAAAATATGCTTCAAGAGTTCTATTTATTGATTTTTACATGAATGGATGAGTTGGTTTGAAATCTATCAAAATATGCTGAATACTCAATCAAGTTGGGATATGAGGATTTATAGCAACAAAGTTTCCTACTCCCAAATATTTTCATTCGAATATTGTTTGGTCACTAGAGGTTGTCCCTAAGGCCTCATCATTCCTTGGTTTAGTAGTTGAAAGTAATATTTTTACAGGAGAGAGTCTACAAAGAAGAAGATATCATAGAACTTTTAGATGTGCCTTGTGTGAAAGGATTTAGAAACATTATACCATTTAATTATTTATTGTCCCTTTACTCACACTATTTGGGGTTACTTTTTCTAAATATGAAAATATATTTGGTAGCTCCATCAACATTGAAAGATTTGATAAATTATTGTATTAATTATTTCAAAGCTATAAGTATTCTATGGAGGATTGATCCACCATTATTTGTTGGAATTTATGGCTTGAAATAAATAATAGAACTTTTCAAAATAAATATCAAAACCATGCCCAAGTTTGGAATTGTATTATTGCATCTCTTGTAGAATGTTTGCAAATATGATGCTCATCATGGGAAGTCTCAAGTGTAGAAAAAGAGGTGGTAACAACTTGGTTACATGATTTGAACATACATGGAAGAATCATCTGTGATAATGGAATTAAAACAAAGGATCTACTTCAATCTAGGGTAAAATAGAAATGTCCATAAGTTGGGTTTATCAAAATAAATTATGATTGTGTTTCTAAAGGAAACTTGAGAAAATCTAGTGGTGGTTTTTTTCAAAATAATGAAAGCAAAATTCTCCTCACTTACCTTGAATCATATGAAACTTCAATTAACAACTTTGCAAAGGCTAAGGCACTTCTTATAGGGATTACAATTTATTCTCTAAATACATAATGTTACTTTACACAACTTTTAACTATGAAGTATTTTTAAAATGATACATCATAAGAATGATCTTTTATTCATATATACACATCATCCATTAAGACCAACATAATTTTTTCCTTAGAAATTCTCATCATACAACAACTATAGTAAAAAAACAATAACATTATATTTTGTTTTTGATCAACCAATTCAAAAAATTCAAATAAAAGTAACATATATTTAAGATCGCCAATAGGTTTCAAGAATTCATCTTTGGTCAACAATGTCTTGGTTTAGCATATTGTACCTCTAACCTCCAAAAAGAAGCAAAGAAAAACACTCAACTAAAATATTTCTATTATTTTCTATCCATGATACAAGTATTTCACAATGCTCTAAATATTTGGGGTTACAAACAAGCATACAAGCATATGTCTAATTCCTAACAAGCATACAATAATAACTTCTTATAAACAATGAGCTATATCTTTATTATTAACTATGGTTTAATTTTTAGCACTTGGAATCACATCACATTGTGCCCATGACTAATTCATGGTAATGATCCATCATTTGTCCTATTTTATTGAGCTAGATCATAACTTTATATTTTATCATAAAGATCACTTCCAAGTCTTGTATCAACCTCATCTTATATCTACAATATGATGTAGAATTATGCAATATAAATATGAAAGAATGAAATTAGTTAGCTAGTAAAGAAAATAAAGATGTCACTCATAGAGAAGGAACACGAAATGATGCTAAAGAATAAGGAACCTCCAACCAATGCACAAGTGGTTGGGTATAAACATCCCCACTATACAATATATAGATCTCAATGACAATCAAACTAACCCATTATTGGATCCTAATAATAATACAAGGATCACCCTAGAAGGTAAACATGGGACCTTAAGGAAATTAAATGCAATCATTATACAATAACAGTCATGGCATTAAGTGAATATTAATCGCATCTCAACATTCCTATTAATCTAAATAATGACTAAGGATATAACCTTACTGAACATCCTCCTTAGCAAAAATTTTTCCATACCAAATTGACCCAATAATATAGTAGAAAGCACCTTGATCATGACCTTGGTTAGGATATCTGTAAACTAATTTATTAAAGACATATACACTATCCCAACATACTATCATGAAAGAAGCTAACAAATGTAGCGCTTCTAAATATCAATATGATTGGTTTATTGATACTCCACTCGATTGTGAACTAACTAAATCATAATTTGAGTATCATAAAACAAATTGATGTGGCCTATCTAAGGATGATCCAACCACTCAAGCAAAATTAACTCCATCAAAGATGCATAATATTTGCTTATTCTAAGATCTAGTTATATGGTAGTTTGTTCCTTAGAACACCAATAATGGGTCCGAAACCAAGTGAAATTAAGAATTCAATGTTGAACCTACACTTATCAATTTTGTTAGCCCAATCTACATCAAAATACCCGTATAACATAGTGGGAGCTTCAATAAAATAGTGAATGTAAATTTGAATAATACACTTGCTATAGTGTAAAATCCTCTTGGCAGCATTTTAATGAATTTTATGAGGCACCTGCATGATCTAAAATATGATTTGATAACAAACATTATATTGACCAAGTGTGATTGAGGTAAACCCCACCAAATATTGATGGATAGTAGAGTTAAACAAAAGAGTAGAGCAATTATCCTATAGCATAAAACCAAAGGTAGTGAGGTATGAACCAACTTAAAATCCTTCATTTGAAGTGAGTGTAGAATATTCAAAGAATACTAAGAGTGAGAGAGATAACCATGAAGAAGAACAAATTTGAATGTCCAAAAAATAATGAAGCAGACCCAAATCTATCATCTCAAAAGAGTCTTGGATCCTTAGCTTCATCTCCTAAAACATGGAAGTTAAAATTCAAGTGATGAGTAAATCATCAATATAGATCACAAAGATAAGGATTTGACAATCATGATGTTTAGTGTAAATAACATGCTTCGCCTCACAATTTTAAAACATATATTTGAGAAAGAAAGAAAGAAAGAAATAATCCACCCATACAATATACCAAGTGTTTGTTTAATTGCATACAAGGAATTTTTGAGCCTACAATCTAGTAGTGTAGGTCCATCCTAAAACATCTTAGGTGGTTGTTACATATACATATCTTAAAGAAGGTCTTCATTAAGGAATTTACTCTTGGTATCCATTTGATGAAACTCCCATCAAAGAAAATAAGAAATGGAAAGGATCATGCAAATGGAGTCCATGTCATCCACAAGGATGAAAGTCTTGATGTAGCCAACTCTCTCCTTTTGAGAAAACCCCTTAGTAAAAAGTCATGCCCTATGCTTCTACATCTAAAAATCAATTCAAAACTTGGTCTTATAAAACCATTTACAACCAACAATACTTTTTTCTTTTGGTGAGGGAGTCAACACCTGAGTTTGATTCTTCATGAGAGAATCATAGGTTACATGTGTATCATACTCCCACTTGGGAAAACCCTTGGAATACATGTAGGAGGTAAGATCTCCAACATTATCCACCTTATCAAGAAAGTACAAGATAGGAAAGTTTTTTTACATTCCTCTAAAACTATAGGATCTGCATCTTGAAGAAGAGTTTAATCCCACTTGGGCATAGGGCGATCCATAGGACAAGATAAAATAGGAAGGGACACATTATAAGAAACATGAATTAAAGACACTACTAAGTTATCACAATCTAAAGATATCCACCACTTTAACATGAGGAGGATCAACCTTATCAAATGATGAGTCAAGAGAAAGAGGATTAACCATATAATTAGATTAATCAATTGAATAGAATAAAAATAATCAATATCATCATCTAAGAATATAGGAAAAACATTCTCCTAAATTCATAACTATGAAGCTAAGTGCAAGTACCACTAAGATCCAAACTAGCTACATGAGAATCTATAAGAAGAGCTATAAGAGGTCTAAAAGTCCTAAATATGTGATCTCAAATTTTGTGTCATGCCTAATTATGATATCTCGAGTAGTTAGATCATAAATATGATATGACTTTGACTACTCAACATACTCCACAAGAATACATCTCTGGTCCTTTGGATGAATCTTATGTCTCTTCTTCTTAGGAATTTGTATCCAATCCATGGAATAAGATTCTAAATTATGAAACTAAGTGTTTTTCTCATATCTAATGACCATAGGGAGTAATATCTATACACACCTAACTTTGAGAGCATCATCAATCTCCAAGCCTATCAACATTTTTATTAATCAACCAATCAAGTAGCCAAACTGAATCAATCATCTTCAATACCAAATTTAGAGCATTTATTGCTCTAGGAGAAAAAGTACCAAAGCATGAGCAAAAGCATTGGTGATGTTCTTGCCTCCTTGGCAGTGCTTTTGCAAAGCTTAATTGTTTGACCATTTTTTGCCCAATTTGATTGGCAACGATCATATTGGTAAAGCATTGGAGTATTAGCACCGCTAGTGCTATCACCATCCAACACTATTGATTTTCATAGACCAAAAAGGTAAAGTTTGACAGTTGATTCCTTTCAAGCTGCCCTCAAAAAATGGACCTAATCACATTAGTCTGATTTGTATCCCCCCAAAAAATATAAAACCCAAAAAAAATTATTTTCAATCTTCAATCCATTAATTGCATCTTGATCCAAATTCAAATTCTTACCTTTGCCAATCCTACCATCTTAAATTTAATTCTTTCCCCAAGGAGCCATTGCTTCTTGTAAAGCCAACACTTAGGATGTTCAATTCAAATAGTCTTTGAAAGTAATCAAATTTTATCAAAATTTCATATAGATTTATAGAAATTCACCTCCAAGCATGACAAGACTAAACCAAAATCTTTCCATAATATTATGAAAGCATCCAATCTCTCAAGCATTGGAGCACTCATCCAAACATATTCAAGCAACAAGCAAGCTTCAATCAAGCTTACTCAATAAAGGGGAAACTAACCTTGAAATTTTGGAGCTACAAGTGTTCTTAGGATTGTACCCTTTTACCTTTCTTTCTCTTGTCATTATCTTTATCTTGCAGCTCTAATCATTGCATACTAATTTTTGATCATTGCATTTACATTTCGTCATTATTTTGGAGCATTTAGCTTGCATCTTTTATAGACAATATTTTTGCTTTTGTCATAATCATGGTCCTTTTACCCCCTCGTCAAGAAACCCCCTTCCAAAATTTATAATAATTATTAATTTATTATAATAAATTCATTTTTCTATATATTTAAGCAAAAGCACTACTAAATTGTAGGTTTAGTTTTGTTGTCGCTCTTTATTTTAGACACATTCACAAAGAATGAAAGTATTGTCCATCCATAAAATTATTGACAATATTATTGCACACCTAGTGGCACTTTTGCCACTAATCACATAGTCCATGTACATATCATTTTACTATTTCTTTTTAGCTTACATCTAAATAGAGGTCTGATATTTGCCAAGGGAGCCCCATAATATCCTCTAGCTCAAGCAAACACCTTTACCATCGATTTGTTCTTTTTGTTTGTTTTGTAGGTAAGCAAAAGCACCATTAGGATACAATAGCGTGAACAACATTTGCAGGGGATTGGCAATTCTTCTATGCTTCTGCATTTGTTGCTAAACTAGGTTTTCCTAACTCAATATCCTTTTCAACATTTAGATCTTATGGTTGCTTGCTATCTACTAAAAGTATGTTTCTATTTTTTGTTTTTTGTTTATTCACTAATAACAAAGAAAAGGGGAAAGAAACTAGTTAACATTTTTATCTTCTAAGGGACCAACTGAACCTTAAATCTTACCATCATCAAAAGCAAATTGCACATAGTTGCATTTAGACTTGTTTGTTCCATCTTTTTTGAACCTTTGCTCTTCAAAAGGAAAATTGTTTTGCTTCTATCATCAAATCAAGAATCATTTTAGTTCTTAGGTCTTGGTTGTTGCATTTGTAGCTAATTAGGACTAGATTAAGGTTAAGCTTTGTCAAGGAAATCTTAGGAGAAACATAGGTGTTCTCTAAATAATACACTAGACCCTAGACATTAATATCACAACATAACCCTATCCTTGAGGTGATGAAAGAGAGGGAAACATCACAAAGAACCCCCTTTGTGATCCCCTTCCAATCCCCTTTTGTCACATTTTGGTAAATCCAATATGAACACCATTATGAGTCCTAAGATATATTTTGACCAAGCTTAACCTTAATCAAACTAAAATCTACCAAATTTTAATCAAGACTATTAATCTTGTCTATTTGGATTAGATCACATTAAATCTTGATAATAAGAATATAACCAATTACTACTCCCACTAAGGGTCTTTATTATCATTTGAGTAACTATCATACGATCTATTAGGCTATATTGGGTATATAGTGAGATCAGGCCATCAACCGTTCACATAAGGTCTCGCGCATACTTATGTCTAGTAAGAAGTATATTGTAGTGGGCTAGTGGGAGTCATAAGGAGGCATATTATTACCCCTCATATACCATCTTGGTCATGTATCCTACCCATGACAAGGATGGAAGAGTAGTCTTTCAATCTATAGTTCATATGGCTTACTTATAGAATTATAGATAAGTTGTGGAGACTTTTCTTAGGGAAGGTCATAAAACCCTAGGCATCTCTATAGATGGAAGTTCACTCATGGATCATCCCGAATAACCTAATTTAAATCCTTTGTCTTTAAATCAACTAGATCCATTCTTTGGATCTATAAATGCAAAAATTAATTCATCAACCTCTAATTTCATTTATTTAAATCCTCTTATCATCATTACTTCCATGGATACTGAGAGAAAAAATCTCCTACCTAGCTTGGAACATCACTCATATTTTCCTACCCTTGAAGAATTATTATAGGGTAATTCTAGTTGCCTTGTATCTTAAGAGGTAGGCACGAGCTACACTCCCAATCAGAGTGTACCATCAAATGTTCCAATATTTAATTCTTATGTCAATAATCTTCATCCCAATCTCACAAATGCAGGTATGAGATTAATGCAAAATCCTAATCCCAAAATCTCTCATCCTTTATATTCTAGTCCTTTCATCTCAAATACCCTAGGAAAAAATTGTATAATTCACATAATATTCTCAAGTGCATCAACATCCATTTTATATTAATCATCAAAAAATTATTTCTATCCCTTAGCACATATCTTTTGTGCCATCAAATCATAATTTTTTCAACTTCAAGATTTAACTTCTCAATTAGATCAATTGAAACAACAAATGATTGTCATCCAAGGGTCTTCATCCAATCACAAGTATTCATATGATAACTTGTGCAACCAACCCCTAGATCCTTTTGTAGCTAGTCATCCTTTTTCTCCCAACTTTGAAACTCCTAAGTTTCAAATGTATAAAGGGAAGGAAGATCTCATCAACCACCTTAGGTTGTTTAGAACAAC
Organism: Wollemia nobilis; assembly: GCA_028583015.1. NCBI lineage: Eukaryota > Viridiplantae > Streptophyta > Pinopsida > Araucariales > Araucariaceae > Wollemia > Wollemia nobilis. The sequence continues at coordinate 1,991,708 of JAQPPZ010000755.1, read as the reverse complement.
TTGTAGCGATATTTCTTATGATGAAATATTGCTTCCCTAAAATACTTAGTGGCCTTGCCTTGGAATGGTACTACCAAATACCAAGGCATTCTTTGAAAATATTTAGGGACCTTATTGAAATGTTTGTTAAGCAATTCTCTATCTACATTGAGAAAAAGGTCACCATTAGTGACCTATACCAACTCAAGTAGTCTAAATATGAGAATTTTTCCAACTTCTTAGCAAGATGGCAAGCCCTAGTGGAGAGGCTCCAATATGTCCCTCCACCTAGAGACCTATTAGACATCTTTATAGGAAACCTTAATGAGCAATTGGCCTTCTACTTAGAGATGACCAATGTGTCTTCCTTTGAAGATGTGATTGACATGGCCAAGAGAGTAGAGACTGCCCTTGTCAAAAGAGGTGATTAAATACCAAGTCCTATAAAGAGGAAGATAAGTCCTCCTCTAACTCAAAGGGTAATACAAAAACAAACACGTTGTAGGCAATGGAGTCACAGACTCACACTAGACCAACAATGTTAGTGCTATGAAAAACCTTCAAAAGCTTATCTTAGGAAAACCCAACAATAAAAACCCAAAAGGAGGTACTCTCGAATGGATGAACCTCTTTCATACATCCTAGATCAACTCCTAAAAGCCAAAATGATAGAGCTTTTGACTATTAAACCTAGAAGGGAAAAGTATCTTTGGTTTCATCCCAATGAGCAATGTGCCTTCCATTGCATCAATGATCATGTAATCAATAGATGCATGAGCCTTAGGAATATGATCCAAGACCTAATTGATAATAGCCAAGTTGTTCTCAATGGCTCTGATTCTCAATCTTCTTCCAATCAAGATCTTGGAATATTCCAAAATTTGTTGCCTAATCATAATCAGAATCAAAACACAATGAATAACATTCACTATAGGAACATCCCACCTCCAAATCAAGGGATGGTTGGGGAAATTCATTCTTCTAATCATATCTCTCACATTTGTGTTGTAACCAAACAACAACACAAAAATTCATCATCTGATCAACCTTCAAGACCTCCCTTGGTCCTTTATACAAAAATAACTTTTCCACCCAAAGGACCTCCTTTAATCATCCAATCAGGGACCAAGGCTAAGGGTGATTTTGATTTGCTTCATCAACTTGAGAGTACCCTATCCAAAATCTCCCTTCTTGAACTTCTCAGGTCTTCTCCAACTCATAGAGACATCTTACTTAAAATTTTGAGTGAACAAGTTATTCCTCAAGACCTCAACCCGAATGATCTTACTTCTATAGTAGGATCCATTGGGGTTAACCATGCAACTATATCATTCCATGAGGATGATATCCCTCAATCCTCTATGGTCATAGATCTCCCATTATACATCATAGGCCATATCGACAACAAGTTCATCAAGCAAATCTTAGTTGATAATGGTTTTGGTCTCAATATCTATAGCCTAAGATTCATCAATCATTTTGGGTTAACCAAACAAGATTTGGAGAAATTTGATCTTGTTATCAGGGCTTTCAATAATGGGAAATGTGAGGCTAGTGGCACTATAGTCTTATCCCTAAAATTTAGACCCTGCACTCTCAACACTCTCTTCTATGTCATGCCATGTGATTTAACCTACAACATTCTTCTTGGGAGGCCATGGATCCATGAGATGTGGGCCATCCCTTCAACTCTTCATCAATGCCTTAAATATGAATACAAGGGCAAGACTTATCATATTCTAGTTGACCCTAAACCCTTTACCTATTGTTATATGATCGAGATCAAAAATCCTAAAGCTCATCTTTTCCCTTCTCTCAATTCATCTCTTGAATCATCATCTTCTTCTTCTCAACTTTCTATCATTGATGCATTAAGGTCTCTCACCTTAAATAATTCATCTAACAATGAACTTAAGGGTAAAATCGCTAAACCAATCAATATTAATGATAAAAATAAAATAATAATCAACTTATCTTAGACCTAGCCAAGCTCCTTCCATCTCCTCTAACCTTAGGTTTACCTTTTAGCAATAAGGGTAAAATAATGTAAATAAGAAGTTACTCCTTTATTTGTGCTGGTATCATCAATGAGGAGAAAATCCATGGTAGTAACCCTTTCCTAGCTGAATGATAGTATACTTCATGCTTCTTGTTAAACTCATATTCCATCCCTAAGTATATGCTTTCTAATATGGGATATCAAGGTAAAGGACTAGGCCTATATGAGTAGGGCATCAAAGAGCCCCTATAGACCAAATCTTGGTTGGGACATTATGGGATAGGTTATATCCCTAGTTGTAGTGAGCCTTTTCCCTCTTCTTCTTCTGATAGCAAAGGTAAAGTCAACCATATTGATAGGGCATCCCATGATGACATCATTTCTTTAAATATATTGGATTGGGATGAGGAAGATGATAATGGGTCATCACTCCTCATAGATCCTATCTTCTCTATATTTACATGATCTATTAGTGTAAATCTTCTAACCCTAGCCTATCTTGAGTTGATTGCTAATGAAGATAATTATGAGGTAGAGGATGTATTGAGGTGGTCCCTTAGACTATCTGATGCAAAACTTCTATTTTAGTGAATTGTTTATCCAAATTTCCAATGTCTCTATCTCACATCCAATTGACCATAGTCAGACAATATTAGATCCTATAGATCTAGAGAGCCTAGAAGTGTTGCTATCTCCCCCTCAATTGGAAGATAAATCTTATATTCTAATTGAGAAAACTATGGACATTAATATTGGGACTCTAGAAGATCCCAAGATCCTTAAGCTAGGCAAGGTCTTGACCCCAACTAAGCATGAGGAATACACCAAGATCTTGATAGAGTTTAAAGACATCTTTGCTTGGTCCTATACTAATATGCCTAGTCTTGACCCTTCCCTAGTTGTCCACCACCTAGTCATCACTCCTAGTGCAAAACTTGTAAAGTAGAAATTATAAAAAATACACCCAAAAGTCATGTTGCTAGTCAAAGAGGAGCTCCAGAAACTCCTTGATATCAAATTCATCAAATCTATCGACTATTCTAACTAGATCTCTAACATTGTTCCTATTGCTAAGAAAATAGATAGTATTAGAGTATGCACCAACTTTCGAGACATCAATAAAGCATGTCCTAAGGATGACTTCCCTTTGCCTAACATTGACATGATTATCGATTTCACTGTAGGATGTGGAATGTTATCTTTGATGGATAGATTCTTAGGCTATAATTAGATCAAGATCACTCCTAAGGACCAAGCCATAACCACTTTTAAGAACCTTCTACTATCAAGTCATGCCCTTTGGACTAAAGAATATAGGATCTACCTACCAAAGAGCCATGACATACATCTTTCATGACATGATGCATGACATCATGGAAGACTATATTGATGATCTTCTTAGTCAATCTTTAAACTAGGAAGATCATGTTCAAGATCTAAGATGCATCTTTGAGTAGTTATGGGAGTACAAGGTATGCCTAAAGCCTCAAAAGTGCATCTTTGGGGTTACATCAAGAAAATTGTTGGGATTCATTATATCCTGATGTAACATCAAAGTTGATCTTGATAAAATATTGACTATAGTCGATATGCCACCCCCTCAAACTCTAACCTAGCTTAGGAGTCTCTAAGGAAAAATCTAAGCCATTTAGAGATTCATCTCCTAGCTAGTTGACAAGTGTCAACCCTTCACCAAGCTTTTGAGAAAGGATGCAGTCTTTAAATGGGATGTTGACTATCAAGCAACATTTGATGCTCTCAAATCCTACCTTTTGTCTCCTCTTGTCCTTATCCTACCTAATCCCTATAGACCCTTGTTGTTATACATAGCAACCACTGACCATGCCTTAGGAGATATGTTGATGTAGTATGATGACCAACATAGAGAAAGGACTATTTTCTATATTAATAGGACTTTGGTCAATTATGAAGTCTGATATACCCTTTAGAGAAGCTTTTCCTAGTCATAGTATTTGCTTCTCAAAATCTTAGACACTATATGCTCATCCATAAAACCTTTGTCATTGCAAGGGTTGATCCCTTGTGCTATCTCATGTCCAAACCTCACCTCTTAGGATAAACCACTAAGTGGGTCATTGCACTTAGCAAATTTGATCTTGAGTTTATCAACCAAAATTCTATGAAAGGTCAGGTCATTGTTGACCAATTAGCAATCATACCTTTAGAAGCTAGCCATCCCTTAGTAGTAGACTTTCTCGATGAGTCAATCTTCAACCTAGAAGTAGATCAACTTAACTCTTGGACTCTATACTTTGATGGTGCTAGATGTGTCAAAGGAGTGGGGCATGAGTCATCTTGGTCACTCCTCAACAACAACTAATCCCTTTGTCCTTTAAGCTTAAGTTTTCCTATACCAACAATATCATTAAGTATGAAGCTCTTATCTTAGGGCTACATGTAGCATTAGCTCTCTAGGTTAGAATCCTTTCTATCTTTGGAGACTCTTAGCTAGTAGTCAACCAAGTCAATGGTGTTTATCAAACTAAAGATGATAATCTCAAGCCATACAAGGACATTGTCAATAAACTAATGGCTGCTTTTGATAAAATCACCATTGAAGCTATCCCTAGGTCTAGTAACCACCATGTCAATGCTATGGCCTCGGTTGCATCCCTTATCCCCTTAGAGCTAGATGATGAACAAGCTATGATTATCATTTAAAAAATTAGGGAGCCTTTAACCTTAGAATCTAGTCAGCTTCCTCTAGAAGTCTTTTCTATAGAAGCAACTTCATCCCTTGATCCTTGGTATAAGGATATCTTTGCTTACCTTAAGGATGACACTTTGCTTAATGGTTTGAACCATAATGAGTGCAAGAACCTCAAGCAATGAGCTTATAGGCATGTCATCATTGGTAATATCTTATACCATCATACCCTTGATGGCATTTTCCTTAGATGCTTAGACTCAATCAAAGCCCAAGTAGTCATCAAAGAGACCCATGATGGATCATGTGGTGGTCACTTTAGTGGTGTCACCATCACCAAGAAACTCCTATGGATGGGTTATTATTGGCCCTCCATGGAAAAGGACTCTTGCGACTATGTCAAGAGGTGTGATAAGTGTCAAAATCATGATAATCTTATCCATGCTCTATCCCAAGCTCTCCAATCCTTGACCTCTCCATGGCCATTTCTCCATTTGGGGATTAGACATCATTGGGAAGATAAACCTAGTATCATCTAATGGACACAAATTTATCATCATGGCTATTGAGTACTTCACCAAATGGGTCAAAGCTATACCTTTAGCCTCAACCACTAGAGTCCAAGTCTCCAAGTTTATCCTTAACTAGATCCTTAGCCATTATGGCATCCCTTCTATGCTAATCTCTGATAATGGAACACCCTTCAAGAATAAGGATGTCCAAAAATTTATGCTAAATACAAGATTCAGCACAAATGGTCTATGCCTTACTATCCTCAAGGAAATGACCAAGTTGAAGCTTCTAACAAGACTCTTGTCAAAATCCTTAAGAAGCTTATTAGTAAAACTGGTAGAGATTGGCATCTCTAGTTGTATCCTACCTTATGGGCCTATCACACTAGTGTTAGAACTCCCACTGGCATGACACCCTATGCTTTGGTCTATGGAACTAAAGCAATCTTCCCTTTTGAGCTAGAGGTGCCTTCCTTATGCATTTTGTTGTAGGACTCCTCTATTGGAGATGAATATCATCTTGCCCATCTTAGCTAGCTGGAATTGCTTGATAAAAAGTGGATCCATGCCTTAGAAAACCTATGGGTCTACCAACAAAGGCTTAAATATGCCTATAGTAAGAAGGTATGATCTTGATCCTTTGAAGTTGGTGATCTTATCCTCAAAGAGAATCAAAAAACACCAATGCCAAAACTAATCTCAAAGGTAAATTTGAGCCTAATTGGCTAGGTCCATACATCATAACTGCCAAGTATGGTTTAGGTGCTTATCACCTCACCACACTTGATAGAAAAGAACTTAAAGAACCAATGAACATAATGCATCTTAAATGATATTACATATAAGTCTACATCGGTTGTCTATTTTCTTTTAGGTACTTGACATTGCTTGCTTACATATACCTAAATGCACATGCCTATCTTTGCTTGGACTACCTATTGCATATTGATTCAAGGATATGTGATGACATGCAAATGATGATCCTAGTTAGGATAGTTTATTTTTCATTACACTAGGTGACTAATGTGAGTAGATCCTCCCAGTCCCATCTTGCAAATCAATCAAAATTTGCACAACATAATCTATATCATCTGGTTTACCTCAAGCTTTATTATTAATTCTTCCAATCATCAATTGCTTGTCACATTCTAAATACCAAGGTTTGTAGATACTAATGACAAGGTCAATCAATTCTTATCTCTCCAAACTTCTATCTCATCAACCTCTTGCCACATGATGAATATTATGAGGTTCATAGGTGTTTATGGAAATATCAATTAACTCATTGCTTGTATTCCATGAACCACCATGCATGGAGACAACATGTTGATAACAAGATTCTTCCTCTTGATTGGGGACATAATCCACTATTATATCAATCTCTATTTAAAAGTACTCTATGAAACTTCTTTGTAAGGTAAATCAATCCAACCAAAAATACCTTTTAGTCATTTGTTTAAAGATGAATCAAAGCTAAATTAGAAGTCCTCTAGGTAAAACTAAGTCCAACGTCCTTCAGGAAAAGCTATACTATAATTCCTTTGGGTAAAGCTAAATCAGAATTCCTAGGGGCCTAGCAAAATTCCCTTAGATGTTTGTTTAAAGGAAAATATTCAATGCTTACTTGCACATGTATATATATTTGTACATTGTTTATATCATAGCAAGCTAACCATAAGTCCTCTAGGTAAAGCTAATTAAATTTTCCCTAAGCACATCTCAAAACTAACCAAAAGTCCTTTGGTAAAATCTAACTAAAGTACCCTTGGGAAAATATCTAGGAAAATATCTCTGTATAGTTGCACATAGTTGTATCTAAGCCAAAGTCCCCCTAGGAAAACCTAAGCTAGTGTCCCCTTGATAAGATCTACATATTACATAGTTGTATATAGTTTTACTATAACAACGCCTTTTGGTGTTCCTTGGGTACATCACTTTTTCAAATAATCCATTATGTATCTATTATTATAAAACTTGAGAGCTAATAATCAATTAATCAATTAATCATTATCATCTAATATATAACATCTAATCCTATCATCCTTATTATAAATCCCCATGACATTAAACATCACATTAATATATTCTAATTAGATATAAATAAATCATTGCATCATTCATAAAATGGAATATTTAATCTTCATAACATAATTATTAAACACATAATCCACCACACCATATAAACTAACCATCATTAATCACTTAATCAATCATATAAATACTGATCAAATCATCATCCATAACATCAAGTCATAAATTAAATAAATTTTAAACACACAAATTACCATAATACATCATTTTGGGTACACATAAATCAATATATCATATATGTATCAAGTGTTTATATACATCAATATACATCATCAAAAATATCATATGATACATCAACATAATCCTATTATATAATAAAATCGAGTCTAAGAAAGCAATACAAAATTAGCTTGGGCAGCTAGCTCTAAGAGCCCATGTCTAATGCTCCTACGATTCCTCCTTATGTTGTTGGAAGCAACATCCTCACTGAACTCTAGGATTGTCATGTCATAGATCGTGAGTACATCCATTATCATGTCCGTGTAGGTGACGTTAGGCATTGGTCTATCGAGACAACTATGTGGTATGCTACTTTGGAGTGTGTCATCCACTATATCTCTACCTATAGATCCCCTACACCTGAGCCATTTGGTCTAATAAGGTCTAAATGGCCTGGTTGTTGCCAGCTCCCCTTGCTATTATGGCCCTCATTACTACTACATTGCTCTTTGCAGTCAAAATTTGAATGATCTATTACATCATGATGACCTACCCTACTAATTGGTCTCTCTTTGTCATCCTTTCTATTAGAGTTACCTATAAATTTTCCACCTGCCTAGCTACGATATATTGCTTTACCTCCATGATTGACTGAGGTGATCTACTAGGTCCTACCTTGCCTATCGTGATCATTGATAGTGGTGATGGTGGTGGTATTGTTGCTATTATTGTCATTGTTGTTGCTTCTTATATCTCCCTCTATTGATGGTACTCCCACTACCATCTAACCAAAGGTGGTGTTTCCCACTATGCCCTGCTACCTTGCCTCTATTGCTCCTCTATTTATAGCCTAGAAAAGGTCAACCTCAATGGTTATATGGTCTAGGACCATCCCTAATACTCATCGCTAGTCCTAGGATCATCACTACTTAGATTATTAATGTCTAACTTTGGTTATGAATTTGGGTCTGATTACAATCCAAACTCTCTCTCTCTCTTGTGGTTTTATGGTACCATATCGGTCCTCTTAGGATCCCCTCTATGCATAAAATTGGTAAACCACATGATCAAAATCAAAGAGCTCTTGATCTCCATATGGTCCCACCAACCATATGAATTGTCTAATGTGATCCAAATGATAGGCATTCTCTTTCCATCTAGGATGCTACCTATTTAGTGACCATATGACTTGATCCTAGCATATATAATATAGAGCCCTCATGGCCATGACCAAAACTCACCTATCCCTTATGGGGTCTACCTTGTATTACCTCAAAATGATACCCCCTTATATATGTAGTTGACACCTCAGGATCTACCACCTTCCTCACAATCTATGGTCTCATATTGACGATGAGCTCCTAGGCCTATACTTGGAGCAATGTGCAACATGTGAGGATCCCCCCTTCCATATAGACCACCCTATTAAATGAGTGGTAAAGTCATTCCAATACCATCGAACCCCAAATACAAATTGTTAGGTGCACAAGCATATCTACAACTATCTCTTCCCAATTATAATGTACTACTCTCCTATTGGTACCCCTAATCAGGATCCCAAACACTAGTGCACACAAGAGAGTGGTTTACCTATCTCGGTGTCCCCTTCCATAGACAACATTGAGATCAATGCTTGATCATACTGTAAGGAAGTCTACATCCCCTGTTAGCCTCTATAGACTTTACTATTGGTCTTGGATCATTTAGATTTATACCCCCTTGATTGGGATCCTCAGGACCCACCACACATCCTCCAATGTGATGATAATATCTCTAGTCAATAGTTGAAAGATATTTATCTTCAAATACCATCTCTTTGCTAGTTCTATAAGTAGGGACTAGTAAAACTCCACCTTTGGCATTAGGGCCATATGGTACAACCCTAATGCTACAAATATTGCATGGTTAGTGAACCTCAATAAACCCTACATGGTCTCGAGGATGTGTGGTCATATATCCTTACAATATAGGGTTTGTAACCTCTCCTACAACCAAACCCAATCACTTTGTTAGCCTTGAAACTTGCACAACCAAGAAATAAATGCAAATTTTCAATGTAAGAAAAAAAACCCCCTTGGTGATAGTGCCATCAGGTGGCAAAAGCACCACCATGCAACATAAATGTTGTTCTAATGACAATAGCATTGTCGCACGATGAAAGCATTGCCCAAGCATGAAAGCATTGATGCAATAGCATTTTCCCATTCTTTGGGCCTGTATTTAGAGGTAAAAGTAAGTTTTTTGGTAGGTTTCAATGTTTGTACCTATACATGGGGTTTACCTCTGGCCATTGGTGCTCTTACCCAATTCGCTCAATATGGTGGGCATGCATGGTGAGCCATCAAAATTTGTTGTAGAATCTAAACTCACTCTATTTTATCTCCTCCAAAGTAAAAATAAATTTATTTTTACCTTATCATCTATTTCTATTGTTTGTCCTCAATTCTCCCTCACAACACCAGTGTAAATCATAATCAAGTTGAATTTCCTTGGTTCAATTTGAATTTCCCTCTGAAACTTGAGGGGGTATGTTAAGGCACAACAACATTTAATGTTATCAAAATAATCAAAAGCATCAATCATCATGCATCATTAATTCTAAGCAACAATAAATATTCTTGTCTCAAAATTATGATATTAATATCAATTTTTGATGCATTCATTATGCAATAAATGCATAAAAAAAAAGACAAATATAGACACCCAATTTTGAGTGCATCGTCAATCTCTAAACCTTCCAACATCTTCATCAATAAGACAACAACCAAACTAAATCAATAATCTTCAAGATTAAATTGAGAGCATTTATTTCTTTAGGAGCAAAAGCACCTAGAAATCAACAAAAGTGTTGATGGTGCTTTTGCCTCCCTAGCAACACTCTTACAAAATTTGACTTTTTGTCTATTTCCTACCCAATTTGACTAGCAATGATAATCTTGGAAATACACTAGAGCATCAATGCCACTAGGGCTATCACCCATCGAGTGCTACTAACTATCAAAGACCAAAAAAGAAAAGTTTGATAGTTAATACCTTTCAAGCTACCCTCTAAAAATGGACTTGGTCATATCAGTCTAATCCACAACCCCAACAAAAATCCAAAGCCCAAAATTTTCCATTTTCAATCTTTAATTCATTAATTGTATCTTGATCCAAATTCAAATTCTTTCCTTTGCCAATCGTATAATCTTAAATGAAATCCCCCCCAAGGAGCCATGGCTTCCTATAAAGCATACACTTGGGGTGCTCAAGTTAGATGGTCTTTGAAGTAACAAAAAATTGCCAAAATTTTATATAGATATATAGGAATTCATCTCCAAGCATGGCAAGATTATTCCATAATCTTATGAAAGTATCCAATCTTTCAAGCATCTTCAAGAAACAAATAAGCTTCAATCAAGCTTCCTCAACGAGGAGGAAACCAACCTTGGCATCTTGGAGCTACAAGTGTGCTTGGGGTTGTGCCCTTTTCCCTTTCTTGATTTTTTCATTATTTTTATCTTGTAGTTCTAATATTTGATCTCATTGAACACTAATTTTGCTTTGATCATTGCATTTGCATCTAGTCATCATTTTGGAGCATTTAGCTTGCATCTTACATAGGCAATATTTTTGCTTTATCATAATTAGGATACCTATACCCCTAGTCAGGAACCCATCTCCATCATTCATAATAATCATTATTTTTTCATAATAACTTTATTTTGTTGCATATTTAAGCAAAATCACTACTGAATTAAATTTTTGATGGTGCTATCATTCTCTATTTTTGACACAATCACAAAGACCAAAAGCAGTGTCAATCGACAAAGTGCCAACAAACTATCACACACCTAGTCATGTTTTCACCACTAATCATATAGTCCATGTTTTTATCAGTTTACTATTTTTTTGTTTACATATAAATAGGGGTCTAATGTTCACCAAGGGAGGCCCCTACTCTGCTCTAGCTCAAATAGACCTCTTTACCACTAATTTTCTCTTTTTCTATCTATTTTGAAGGTAAGCAAAAGTGTTGTTGTGACTCCTTCACAACGATCCCAAAATTGGGGACCCACTTGAAATTGGAAAGTTTGTTCCAGATTATTGTTTTCGCTTATTGTTGACTGTCATCATCCACTGTATGTCAAAAGTCCATTTCCATAAAGCTATCTTGTATTCGGTTTCGATGTCGAAATTCGTCTCGTGATTCAATGGGTTTGTCTTTGTTCTAGTTTGAGTTATGTCGTATGAGTAAAATATAGTGTTTTATGTTTTGTTGTATTTTGTTAGTAATGTTACTATTTATGTTATATTTGTTTTTAATTATAATAAGTTATGTTTTGGTTTCATGTATATACTTAGGTGTTTGTTATGTAATTATGTTAAGTTTCTATTTTTTATGTTATGTTAGTCTTTTTATTTTTGTTATGTAATTATGTGAAGTTTCTATATTTAGTTTTTGTTATTATTTTTGTTGTCTGTTCTTTTTTTTTTTAATTTTATTTCTTAAGTTGTATATGTTTTATTTCACTATGTATATTTTATTTAATGTTTTGATTATATTACAAGGTAATATTTTAAAATGCTTTTTGTCATTGCTTTTTGCAGATTTTGGGTGCATTTGGCTCGGATGTCAAGATGAATCCCGTGTTTGAGGCGGTTAAGAGGCACTATATGGCATCATGACAAAATATATTGTGAGTTTCTTCAGAAGAAATGATCTGATGTACAGATTTGTGTCTTCAAACAAGATGGTTTAATGAGCATGTTTCGAAGTATACAAATGGTAGACGCAGAGTGGCTATGAATAGTGGCAATGAACCCATGTGGACAGTGTTAAAGTGACCGCAAAAGATAGTGGGAGTTTTTCTAACAAAGGTCTTAATAAGGACCAAGTTTCAGAGATCTAAGACAAGTTTTAGATAAGCCGAGACGAGACATCGGAGATGTCAATGTTATTACTATACCAGTAGCAGATTGGTAACAGTCAGATTCAATGGCAGTAATGTGATCAAAAGCGAGGATTGCCTATCGCTACCCATAGTGAATTTTAGATTTGGGGTTCTTCGTAATGTCTAGCTTGGACTGTATTCTTTTGTCTTCGATAATGGAGAAGTTGATTGATCATAACAAGAATTGGGAAGAACGAAGCATGATTGTTGAAAAAAAACTTTCGCCAAAGTGTTGCTGTTACATGGTCTATAATATTTTCTCTATGTCGTCATGGTTGCTGCTAAGTTTTGGGATTAAATAGAGATTTTTTTTTAATAATTTAATGATTCATGATAAAGAGATGCTGTTGTTATTTTACCACTCACGTCAATACTATGGAGTACAAACATAAGTTTTTTCATGGAGCATGATATAATGCATGATATTTTTTGCAATGCAACAACCTCGACATTTATAATGGTTTTGTACACGAAGGTCAAAAGCATTGAAGAGTCTCGAGACACTTAGGGCATAGATTCGTAAATCTAAGAATGCTGTGATTTAAATTTATTTTATGAGAAAAATGTTAGTGATATAAATATGATCAAAGGCTTATTTATTAAAAGCCAATTTCAAGATAGTATTTTATCATATCATTAAAGTATATGCGACAAGGATAAATCAACCAAAATGACGAACGATATAGGGATTATATGAAAGTTTCGGTATTCGAACATAAGAAGTCATTAAATCAAGTTCTCCAATGTGGAGGCTTTCGCAGGAAGATACGTTAGTCAGTTTTAAAAGACGTTGAAACTAAAAGAAGTTATGTAATGAAATGAAATTAAGGAACGAAAATATAACGAAATGTCCACAGAAGGATAAAAGGCAGATGCAAGGAGAGAAAAGGGTCGGACATTTTTTGCAGGCAGAGAGGAAAGAAGAATCCCAAAGGAGCAAAGGTGTAATTGAAGAAAAGCTATAGGGAATTTCAAGTTGCAGAGAGATCAAGCTTTATTGTAAGATCAAAATTATTATATTAAATATTTTAGATTCAAATATGTGTGAAGACTGTGTTTGAATGTCAATAAAATTATTTAATATAATTTCCAAAGTTCAAATTCCATTGAAGATTGCATCAATTTACTGCTTCACTGTGATTTCTGGTGAACATTAAGTTGGTTTTTAAATCTCTGTGATTTATTTCTTTCTGTAGTGATTGTTTGAAATATTATTTATTCTCTAATATTTAAAAACTTTTATAATTTATTTTATATTGAAAATTATTGCATATATTTGACTTAGTTCATTTATTATAAAGTATAACTTTATAACTAAGTCATGAATAAATTTATTATTCAAATATTAAATTAATTAATATTTGAATAGATAAATTTAATAAAGATAAATGAATATTCTGATTTCCAACTTTAATATCATAAAGTTTGAGAAATTAGAATTGATATCTTTTCAGTAATCGGTTTGGGTTCATTATAATTGGATTTTGATTTATTTAAATATCCAAACTTAAATCTTGAAATATATATTTATTCTTCAATATTTAATGCAATAAATGTTGGAAGAATAAATATTGAAAGGAGGAGATTCATATGAACTTTATCTTGCATATCATAGATTTTAAAAGTTCATGAATAAATTTATATTAAACTCTATGTCCATGATTATTAAGGTTTAAAAACCTTATAATTTGAGTTTAATAAAATTTATAAGTTTGTTCATTATTCAAATATTTCAATTTTAATATCATATTTGAATGAGCAAATAATCTAAAGTAAATGAAACCTTAGTGTTGATTATTATGAAGTCTAAAACTTTGTAATTAAGGTTTACATTTCATACAACTATTAGAATTTATAAACTTTGATTTTATTAAAGTTTAGTGAATTTTAATGGTAATTAAAATGCTAAATTAAATTGTTATTTCAAATTCATTGGAAGCATTTTAATTAAGATATTATGTTGAGATTGTAAATTGAATTTGCACAAGTAGATCAAAATCATAAGGTAAATTTATCTATCATTGTTTTGGAGAATAGAATTTGTATAAAAGGCACGTAATACATGATGAATTCAAAATTAATTACCTGATTCCCAGGCCCCTTGTTAATAGTACTTGCAAACCATTGAGATTATTCAAGCACTTATTTATGCATATATGCATGACACATAAAAACATTAAGTGAGAACCTTGGAGAAGTTTAGTTTCTTTGCAAGAGAGGATTTTGAATCCTAGTTGTCGAGTGGTTTTTGTAACCTGACAAAATCACACCTCAACAAATTGGCGCTAGAAGGAGGGCCTGAAAATGAAAAATAGGTAGTTTGATTTCAGTTTATCATTTGTGAGTAATCAATCATTCATGTATTCATTCTTGAAGCTTCATTTTTAATACATTACTTGAATATTGCAATTGCATTGTTACATTGATACTATATTCTAAGTATTGTATTTTCAAAGAAGTGATTAGATTTCATTAAACTGGAGTCTAAGGAAATTATCACAAGGTCAAAATCTACTAGGATCTACGATATTTCAAAGTTTATCACCAACTAAGAAACACAGAAGAAGTAAAACTCAAATGGTAATTCTTCCAAGTACTTCTAACATAATCCCAAATTTGATTGTAAACCCACCACTTGTCAATATGGCTGCACCTGCTGCACCAAATATGGCATGGATGGGAAACCAACGAAGTCCATTAAATATAGTTGGTGATGTTCATGATATGCCAAAGAATGTAGAAAAGTATCTACCAAAATATAAGCATGATGGTTCTCGTTTGGCAGAAGAGCACATACAAGCATATACTGATGCAATGTCTAGATTGCAGATTGAACATGAAGATGTGGCATGTAGGTTGTTTCCTTTAACTTTGGATGAAATAACCTACGATTGGTATGTATGCTTACCTTCTGGATCCATTACTTCATGGGATATGTTGAAAAATGCTTTCATTACTCAATTTAAATTTGCCATTGATCCAACAAGTGTTTACTTACAATTTGCATCTACTCATCGAGAACCTAGTGAACCATTGCGTATGTTTAATACTAGGTTTCATAAGATGTATTCGAGACTAACTGCACCTTATAATATTGTAGAAGATGCAACTATCCAAATCTATTTTGGTGCTTTGGATCCATTAACTACAATGTTTGTCAGGAGAGAGGGATAAATCACTACACTTATAGGAGCTTACACTGAAGCACTCATGGTTGAACAACAAATGATGCAATCAAGTTGTGGATTAGGGCAACTACCATCTATTGGTTATCCTGGTATGCAAAATCAGATTCCTATGATAAATCATGCTTTAACTAATCAAATACCAATGTTGAATTCAATTCCACAAATTCCAAATCAAATGGCATATGCTCAGTCGAGTAATCCTTTGTTTTTAGAAAGTCATTATGTTGCACATAAAACAAGGAATAACAATGTACCTAATTTGAATAATTTTGGGAAGTAGCAGCAATGCAAAATGTGAATCCTTTTCAAAATTTTCAATCACAACAAAATAATCCTATGCTTGCACAAAATTCACAAAATCAAGGTAATCCAATGTATACAAATTCGTGGTTGAATCAAAATTCTTTACCGAATCAAAATGTTCCAAATGCTATGCCAAGTCCAAATGTTCCAAATTGGATGAATTCGAGTGTTCCAAATGCTTTACCGAATCAAAATGTTCCAAATGTTATTCCAAATCAAAATCAGAGTAATCCTCCTAATATTATTAATGATTCTAATGAATTAGCAGATCTAAAGAGGATGTACCAAAAGTTAAGTAATGATTTTGTTCAAATGCAAAAACAAAACACTCAAAATTCACAATCAAATCAAAAGTTTACTATGCAAAGACCAAAACATTTCAACACAAAACCAAATAATGGGGGTGTACCAACTCCTGTTGCTAACAATAGTGGTGCTTCTAACAATAAGACAACAACTGTTAATGTATCTGAAGTTGTATTGGATAATTGGTGCAGGTTACATCATACTGGTGAACATAATGAATTTGATTGTAATGAATTTAGTTGTGTTACAAATTGCATTCAACAGGGATTAGATAAAATGGAATGGGTTGATAATGAGGATGTTGATGAAACTATTACAAGTAAGGGCAAAAGTTTTGCTTATTGTCTTGATATTTTTGGTTCAAGTGATGATGATGATGAAGAATAAGAAGAGGATGAAGGTATCGAAGAAATTCATACTCTAAAATAGTACAGAAAGGGGAACCATGGTTATCATTTAAGAAGTAAAAGTAAGTCTTTTAACACTACTTCTACTCCTCCTAACAATGTTAGTATTCCTCCTGATGTTAATGCAAATAATAATCTTGTTCCTCCATCTTCTCTTGATACACCTAAAATTGCACATAAGGTACAAAATAATGAAAGGATGACTTATAACATTATTGAAGATCTTAAGAAAAATAAAGCCAATATCAATCTATTTGAAGTTACATAGTTACCTAATCAACAAGAGTTATTAATGGAGGCTTTTGATAATCAAAACACCAAAGAAGTTAAGAAAATCACTGAAGTACAATATGTTGCATGAAAAGAAAAAGAGGAGGCTCCTCCTTTTCTTTTAACTATTAAAATTGTAGGTAGGAAGTTGCATAATTGCATGGTGGATTCAGGAGCTTCAGGTAATGTGATGCCTTTCGCAGTTTGTCAAAAGTTAGGTTTTAAACCGACATCTTCAAATAAAATTGTTGTGCAGTTAGATAAAATAGAAGTAAAAGTCATAGGTATGCTTAAGAATGTGCACATACAATTGTCATCAGAACCTAGAGTGCAACATTATATAGATATTCACATCGTTGATATTCTTGACAAGTATGGTTTGTTATTGAGCAAGGAATGGAGCAGGCATCTGAATGGATACTTTTCCATAGATTTTTTGCACTTATGGCTGCCCTGGAAAGGTGTAGCTAATCAGATTCGTGTTGAAAGGGAGCCTAGGTTAAAGAATATGATCACAAATTATGATAAAGAGTTTAATGAGATTCTTTATAATGATATTGAACTAGGCATATACACATTTGATATTGATTCGATAACAGAAACTTTGGAGTCACCAAAAATGGTTGTAGATGATTTTGAAGAAGAGTTTCTTGAAGATCTTGAAGATTATGAGGAAGATGCAATAGAATTTCATCCCATGAGTTTAGATGATCATGTTTATTGTTTGAAAAGACATGAAAATTTATTATTTGCTCATAATCCTATTGATGAGATTTATGTTTCACTTGATGTGCAGGTTATTGAAAATTCTACCTCAAATGAAGATATTGAAATTCTTATGCAATCAAAAAATGATGTGTCAATTGCAAAAGTAGATAAGGTGGTTGATGAAAATGAAGGACTACAAGATGACAATGATAGAGCTCATGAAGAAAAGGAATAAATTGAAATGACTCATCAAATTTTGGTAAATAATACTCATGGTGTCTTGATCATGGATGACAAGGTAGAATCTTCACTTTTGTTATTGATGGAAATTCCAGGTAATAAGTTGTATGATGTTCCTTTGAATATTTATGTTATTGATAATGAAATATCGAGTGTTATTGATAAGGAATTGAATATAACTCCTAAAGTTTTGATAGTAAATACAATGAAGGAAAAGGATTTGATTCTGAAATTGTTTCAAATAAGTTCTTACTTGCAAAATTTCATGTTTGAAACAATTAGTCTAATTCTAAGTCAGGAATTGACTTATGACATTTACATTATAAGGATTAGACAAGAAGGAATTTTGAATCAGTCATTGTTTTGTTTATCTATTGATTTGGCATTTCACTATGAGTTTGCTAATGGAATTAAAGTGAGAGTTTTTGTTTGGTTTATTCCATTGTGGTTGGATTTATATGAAATTTGGTATGCATATCATAAGAGGGATTGTTTGTTCTGTGATGATAATATTTGGGATCTAGGGAGAGAATAGTCTTGATTGCTGTAGAGATCCATCTCATGTACATAAATTTTGGTATGTTTGTATATACTTTGTTGTTTGTCATTTTTTTTTTTGTTGTGCATGTTATTCAATTTTGTGAAAAGTTTTGGATGTGTTTGGTTGTTATGTTACAATAAATTGGCTTTGCCAGATTTTGGAAGTTTCATTATTTTAATGTGTGGTTGAAGTTGATGAAGTTTCAAGGGGGTTTTCAAGGATTAAGGTAGTTGTTACCGAGACACTTGTCATTTGATGGTTTTGTTTGGTATTCGGTCTTGGGTCATATAGGATGAAATTACCTATTTTGAAAACCCGTGAAACCTAGAGAAAAGTAAAAGTGAGATGTTAGTCTATATCTTCATGAATGTGAACTAAGATAAGGAAATTTGAAATATTAGAATCATATTGCAAAAGCTTCACGAGTACCACAAACACATTAAGGAATATCTTTTGAAATTTTGGAAGTATGAAGTTGTCAATTTTGCAAATTAAGGTGAAAAATTTATATACTCTTTCAGCCTTACCTGATCTCTAACCCAAATGGCAGGTGGATTTGTTGCAAAGTACCATATTACCGGATAAAAGAGATAAAAAATAAAAAAAAATGAGAGAAGAAAAAATGAAATGATGAATACAACGAAAATAAAGTCAAATCTATCACCATGAACTAGATAATCTTCACCGGAGCTATAGACGCTCGGTTGGTAGTGAAGCTATGTCTAGAATAAAGGAAATGCAACATCCAAAATTCACCTAATATTTGGGAGTTTCAGATAATCTCTACCGGAGCTATAGATGCTCGCTAGCAGTAGAGCAATGTTTGAAGAGAATCAAGTGGAGGTATTTCTTCAAAGAGAAATTGTTCATAGCTTGAAATGCAAAATTGATAATGGAATGTTGAATGGTTTCAAAATATATAGAATGAATCACTTTACACACACTGAGCTGATGTTGATGATTCTGATGGTTCATGTTGAATTGGTCTATTCTCATTCTCTGGATATTATTGACACTTATAATTCTAATATTTGGGTTTTTGTTGTTTTTAGAGTTTGGTTTTTAAGTCCAAAATGTCCAGGGATATTTACCAGCAGAGTCACCATTTGTTGTGACTCCTTCACAACGACCCCAAAATTTGGGGACCCACTTGAAATTTGAAAGTTTGTTCCAAATTGTTGCTTGCGCTTATTGTTGAATGTCATCATCATCTGGATGTCAAAAGATTCATCTTCACAAAATGGTCTTGTAATTGGTTTCGATGTCGGATATTGTCTCATGATCCAATGGGTTTGTCTTTGTTCTAGTTTGAGTTATGTTGTATGAATAAAATGTAGTGTTTTATGTTTTGTTGTATTTTGTTATTAATGTTAGTATTTATGTTATATTTGTTTTTAAGTATAATAAGTTGTGTTTTGGTTTCATGTATATACTTAGGTTTTTTTAATGTAATTATGTTAAGTTTCTATTTTTTATGTTATGTTATTCTTTTTGTTTTTGTTATGTAATTAGGTTAAGTTTCTATCTTTAGTTTTTATTAGTATTTTTGTTATGTCTATTTTTTTTATTATTTCATAAGTTGTATATGTTTTATTTCACTATGTATATTTTATTTAATGTTTCAATTATATTGTAAGGTAAAATTTTAAAATACTTTTTGTCATTGCTTTTTGTATATTTTGGGCGTATTTGGCTCGAACGTCAAGATGGATCCCGTGTTCGAGGCGATTAAGAGGCACTATATGGCATCATGATAAAATATATTGTGAATTTCTCTAAAAGAAATGATCCGATGTACAGATTGGTGTCTTCAAACAAGATGGTTTAATGAGCATGTTTAAGAGTAGAAAAACGGTAGACGCATAGTGGCTATGAATAGTGGCAATGAACCCATGTGGACAGTGCTAAAGTGACCGCAAAAGATGGTGTAAGTTGTTCTAACAGAGGTCTTCAGAAGGACCAAGTTTCGGAGATGTAAGACAAGGTTTAGATAAGCCGGGACGAGATATCGGAGATGTCAATGTTATTATTGTACAAGTAGTAGACTGGTAACAGTCAGATTCAACGACAACAATGTGAGTAAAATCGAGGATTGCCTATCAATACCCATAGTGAATTTTAGATTTGGGGTTCTTCATAATGCCCAGCTTGGACTACGTTCTCCTATCTTCGACAATGGAGAAGTTGATTGATCGTAACAAGCATTGGGAAGAATGAAGCATGATTATTGAAAAAAAACTGTCGTCGAAGTGCTGCTGTTACATGGTTTATAATATTTTCTCTATGTCATCATGGTTGCTGCTAAGTGTTGGGGATTAAATATATATATTTTTTAATGATAAAGAGATGTCATTATTTTGCTACTCACATGAATACTATGGAGTACAAACATAAGGTTTTGCATGGAGCATCGCATAACACAGGATGGTTTTCGTAGTGCAACAACCTCCACATTTATGATGGTTTTGTACACGAAGGTCAAAAGCATTGAAGAGTCTTGAGACACTTAGGGCATAGATTCATAAATTTGAGAATGTCATGATTTGTATTTATTTTATGAGGAAAATATTAGTGATATAAATATTATCAAAGGTTTATTTATTAAAAACCAATTTCAAGATAGTATTTTATCATATCATTAAAGTATATGTGACACGCAAGGATAAATCAACCAAAATGACAAATGATATAAGGATTATATGAAATTTTCAGTATTCGAACATAAGAATTCATTAAATCAAGTTCTCCAATGTGGAGGCTTTTGCAGGAAGATACATCAATTAGTTTTAAAAGATGTTGAAACTAAAAGAAGTTATGTAACAAAATGAAATTAAGGAACAAAAATATAACGAAATTTCCAGAGAAGGATAAAAGATAGATGCAAGAAGAGAAAAGGGTCAGATATTTGTTGCAGGCAGAGAGGAAAGAAGAATCTCAAAGGAGCAAAGGTGTAATTGAAGAAAAGCTACAGAGAGAAGTTGAAGTTACAAGGAGATCAAGCTTTATTGTAAGATCAAAATTGTTATATTAAATAGTTTTGGATTCAAATATGTGTGAAGACTATGTTTGAAATTTGATGAAATTGTTTAATATAATTTCTAAAGTTCGAATTCCATTGAAGATTGCATCAATTTAGTGCTTCATTGTGATCTCTGGTGAACATTAAGTTGGTTTTTAAATCTCTGTGATTTAGGTTTCTTTTTTGTAGTGATTTTCTAAAATATTATTATTCTCTAATATTTTAAAAGCTTTTATAATTTATTTTATATTGGAAATTATTACACATATTTGACTTAGTTTGATTATTATAAAGTCTCACTTTATAACTACGTTATGAACTAGCTTAGATATATAAAATATATATATCTATAAATGTCGAGAGTTATCAATCTCGAGGTGCCTATCTCAATGTATTTTTTAATAAAATATTAATATTTTTTACGGCGTGGCTGACCTTCCTCGCTGCCATTGTAGGATGCCTATCGACGTAATAAATTTATTATTCAAATATTAAATTAATTAATATTTGAATAAATAAATTTAATAAAAGATAAACTTATATTATGGTTTCCAACTTTAATATCATAAAGTTGAGAAATTAGAATTGATATATTTTTCAGTATTCGGTTTGGGTGCATTATAATTGGATTTTTTTTTTATTTATCCAAACTTAAATTTTGAAATATATATTTATTCTTCAATATTTGATGCAATAAATGTTGGAAGAATAAATATTGAAAGAAGGAGATTCACATGAACTTAATTTTGCATATCATAGATTTTAAAAGTTCATAAATAAATTTATATTAAACTCTATGTTCATGATTATTAAGGTTTAAAAAACCTTATAATTTGAGTTTAATAAAATTTATAAGTTTGTTCATTATTCAAATACTTTAATTTTAATATCATATTTGAATGAGCAAATATCCAAAGTAAATGAAACCTTAAGTGTTGATTATTACGAAGTCAAAGCTTTGTAATTAAGGTTTACATTTCATACAATTATTAAAATTTCTAAACTTTGATGTTATTAAAGTTTAATGAATTTTAATAATAATTAAAATGCTAAATTAGATTATTATTTCAAATTCATTTGGAAGCATTTTAATTAAGGTATTATGTTGAGAATGTAAATTGAATTTGCACAAGTAGATCAAAATCATAAGGCAAATTTATTTATCATTATTTTTGGAGAATAGAATTTGTGTAAAATGCAATAATATATGATGAATTCAAAATCAATTACCTGATACCCATGTTCCTTGTTAACAATAACTTGCAAACTATAGAGACTATTCAAGCACTTATTTGCGCATATATGCATGACACATAAAACATTAAGTGAGAACCTTGGAGAAACGCATGTTATTTGCAAGAGAGGATTTTGAATCCTAGTTGTCGAGTGGTTTTGTGACCTGACAAAATAACACCTCAATAAGTGCCATCAAGACACAATGGCACTAAAAATGTATATGAGAGATTGGTAGCACTTTTACCTCTATGGCAAAACCAAGTTTTTCTAACCCAATATCCTTCTTTTCAGCATTTAGATCATGGGGTTGCTTGCTATCTCCTAAAAAAATGTTTATGTTTTCTGTTTTTGTTTATTCACTAATAATAAACAAAAGGAGAAAAAAATTGGTTAGCATTTTAACCTTTTAGGGGTCCAACTAAATCTTTAATATTTCCATCATTAAAAGAAAATTGTGCATAGGTGCATTTAGGCTTGTTATTTGCATCTATCTTAAACACTTGCTCTTCAAAGGAAAATAATTTTGCTCCTATCATCAAATCAAGAATCATTTTAGTTTTTAGTTCTTGGTTGTTGCATTTGTAGCTAATTAGGACTAGATTAAGGTTAAGCTTTTTTAAGGAAATATGAGGAGAAACATAAATGTTCTCTAACTAATATAGTAAACCCTAGATATTAAGATCACAAACATCCCTATACTTGAGGTTATGAAGAAGTGGGAAGCATCATGAATAAGCCCTTCATGATCCCCTTCCAATCCCCTTCCACCATAAAGCTATTGACCACACATGTCCTTATCTTGATGATATATGTACTGCAATACATAAATTCATCCTAGAACTTGAGCTCCATGTGTCTGGCATACATCATATAATGTGCCATTTATTATACGTCATTTTACTATGGAGTATAATAAATGGTTTTCTTCCAAGTAGTACTATGATATGCAAGAAAACCCCTTTCCAAATAAACTTTCTTCTACTAACAATCCTTATTCATTTGATATGTTTCCCACTTTGATTCTCTATCAATACCTTTATTGCTTGAACTTCTTTCAAAATTGATCATCATGTTTGATGGTATAAATTCCCAAAATTTGAAATAATTACAAATAGAGATGAGAAAACACATGTTCTCACAAAGGGAATAATCTACCATTGACAAAAATATCACTATAGACAAGATCAAAATGTTGAGAGGAATAATAAGATTTTATTTTTGTAGGGAATCCTTCTATGTTCCCAAAATGCAACACTTGTGCACAATATGCTAGGTGGGTCAATTAATAGAATTCCATCAACTATACCAAGATAATATGTATGCCAAGCATCTATAGTTGGAATACCATATTATCTAATGCTATCAGTAATTGATATAATTGGCCTTAGAAACCATAGCAACAAACCATGTTTTATCAAAAGAGGGAAAAGCCTTACCAAACATATATTTGATTGACTGTAATATTCTAAAACAACAACTTTAAATCATCATCAATATTCTTCACTACCCAATGATTTGGTCAAAAGCTTACTTTTTTTTGGTATGAGTAATATGACAATGAAAAAGAAGACTATGAACAACAATTAAAGCAATAACTTCTCCAAAATTAGAATATGCAATAGTCACATCTCCATAACCTAAAAATTGTAAGGCATACTCATCTCTAATACCACTTTCCATTATGTTGTTTATTATAATTGAAAAGAAGATTTGAATACTTGGTTTTGTGCCTTGTAGCTTTTGAGTCCATTATCCACTCCTAAAAGGAGGAAGAAGACCAATAGGACCAATAAATAACCAGACGTGATTTATAAGACTCATCATTATTATCCTCTTGAGTAAAAAAAAGGAAGATATTACATCCACCTTTCTTTATAGGTTTTCAAAATTTTAATTTCAATCCTACAAATTTCACTTTGTGACCTTCCTTCTTAGAAGCTCACAAATTGCTTTGTTCATGTTCTTCTTTAATGTTTCTACCTAATAGGTTTTGGATTTTTTTATTCTCTATTAGGAACTTCTTTTAGTTTTGCTTTAATCTATGGATCAATAGTTTCCAAATTATTTAAAGTCACTTGATTTTGAATAATATTGGGAAAAATACATGTACATAATATTGAAAAATACAACAAAGTTATAATATTCAGAGAAAACATTATTGAATATAATATTTACATTGTTAATATTATCCTTGTGTTTACTTTTCATGACCTTGGTATCTCTCTATAATTTGTTAAAACAATTTATGCACTCTTCTACACTATTGAACTCCATGAGCTTCAAAGTAGCAATCTCAACTTCTAGTATGCTAACTTGTGTTGACATTATCAAAGAACTCCTTAAATTTTTCTATAAAATAATGGTATCTTTGTGATCTTGGATATGTGTGTTCAATTCTTTATTCACACACAAGACAATGAGGCCAAAGGATTCATCCTTTTCTTTTCATATAATCTCTTGTTTTTCAATTTTGTCTATAGAGGGATGATTCTCCTTGTCCTACATGTATATTCATAACATTTTACTTTGAAGAATGGATTTAAATTTAATGGCCCAAGTGGTATAATTATTCCCATTCAAAATAGGAATAGTTGGTGGTTGCTAGATAAAATTGTGGCACACCACACATTGTCATGCTTTAAAAATTTCAATAACATGTAAAAGGCCAACATTATTTTATATGGGGTAGATATGACCTCCAAAAGGTAACAGTTAAAATAAAATTCACCACTAGAAACAATAAATTTTAAATTTCCCTCCAAATGGTGCAAGACTATCACTTGGTGTGTAATTATTTAACATTAGAATAGTATCCTTGAATAAATCAAAGCCTACTAACTGGTCATTTGAGCAAGTTGGCAAATAATTTTTTCTCTCTTTGCTAGAAAAAATAAAGTTTAAATATAAAAATATATTGATATCAATGGTTCCAAGTGACATATTGTCCTCAAATAGTACCATAGTGACCACATACAACCAATTTGGAGGAGTCAAGGTACACCAACCATCAACACAAAGGTAGAGAAAAGACATGAAATGGTGACCTCCTATACATGGGCATGTTAGCCAAGGCTTTCATGTGCTTAATTAGGAATCAAAGGTTCCTACACACATAAAAGGAGATGCATATGTCAAGCTTCAAATAAACACATGATCACATAGTAGATTAATTGTTATCTTCATGAAAAAAAATGACTATGAAATTCTAATGTCTAAAATATCTATTATCCAGTGTTGATGATGAATGCATTCCCCCTAAAAAGGAATTGAGTCTTCCATTTGAACAATACAAAATATTTTAGTCTTGGTTATGACGAGGTTAAAACACATGTTCCTAAATATCATGAAGACTTCATTACAACCACAAAGCCATCTAGTGTCCCAATTGAGAATGTGAAGGAAGATACCAAAACAAAATTATGTTCTATTATTATGAATCTCTCTTCTCATTACAATAAATCATTCACCAATATGCAAAAATATCAAACATGCATCCACATTAAATTCCATGATAATAATCCATACAATAAAATAGAGATTGAACCTAGGTGTTGTAGGTGAGTTGGAGAGGAGAGGGCAATTCTCCAAGAGAGGTCCCAGGTTCGATTCTCTACCCTACCAAAAAGCTGAATTGGGTACCCAAAATCCAATTGATAATGTTGGTGCGGCAGGGCTGGGTGCGACCTCCGAGTGAATTTGATGGTGTAGAACCCCCTGTTCGTGATCTCTTAGACCAAGGCAGCCCCGCAAGGGTTTTTTCACTTAAAAATAAATAAAAAATACAATAGAGATTGATAATACCCTTAAGGTAGGGCAACACTATACAATGCTCCTTATTGGATGAAAGCCACTCCACAAGATCTCCAGCTCCATGAGTTATAAATTTATCCATGTGGTGGTTCACCTTCCATGAGTTACAAAGTGCATAATAATATGATAATATTCCTTGATGGTTACATATGATAATATTCTCTAATGGTTACATATATGATTTTATAACATTATTCTCCTACTTATTTCTAATTTGAAATGTGAACTTCCTTACTAATGAGCAACGGTTACATAAATAACATTTAATCATAGTGGTCCACATTAGCCAATAATTCATTCATGGATCATACCATTATACAATACGATATTAAATTATTAAGTTGTTGGCAATTTTGGGTACTTTGGGTACATTGCATTTGCTCAAGTGAATAAGTTGTCATTGATGTCAAGAAGCTTTCGAAGGAATTTGATTTGATGTCAAATAATTTGTTTTGATGAAGGTTACGGCATGACAGTTTCAAAGGTCTTTTGCAAACCCCAAGCTGACAGGTTCGAAAGAAAGTAAGTTGGAAAAACTGTCGCGATTTCGCGACATGTTGCAGAAGAGAGAGTCCGAGAGAAAAAGTGTCACGATTTCGTGACATAATGCAGGAGAGAGAGTCCGATAGAAAAAGTGTCACGATATCGCGACATGTCGGGTTTTCATGAACCAAAGAAAATAAAAGAGCTAAGGAGGAAAAGTGTCGCGATATCACGACATGTCGCATTTTCGTGACTTAAGCAGGAAAGTGAAAGCAAGGTAAAGTGTCACGATTTTGCGACGTGCTGCAGAAGAGCTAGAGTCCAGTGTGAACTATCGTGATTTCACGACGAGTTCGAGGAGAGAGAAAGCAAAATGAAAAGTGTCATGATTTCGTGACATACTACAGAATTCGAAGAGAGAACTGTCATGATTTTGCGACATGCTGCAGAGTTTGGAATGGGAACTGTCACGATTTCGTGACATGCAGCAAAGGAAAGTGTTCCAAGTGAGAACTGTCATGATTTCACGACATGCAGCAGAGGAAAGAGTTCGAAGTGAGAACTATCATGATTTCGTGATAGGTTGAAGAAAAAGCGTACGGATGTAGGAAGTTGCAGATTCATGACGAGGTTGAAGAGAAAGCTTACGGTTGCAGAATGTGTCACGATTTCACGACAAAAATAGAAAGCAGGTCTTCAACAGGGAGAAGTGTCACGATTTCATGACAAAAGCAGAGAGGAAGGCTATGAAGACAGAAGTGTCACGATTTCATGATAGAAGTGAAGACGAAGTCTACAGAGGCAGAAGTGTCACGATTTCATGACAAAAGTAGAAAGGAGGTCGACGAAGGAAGAAGTGTCACGATATCATGACAAAAGCAAAGTTGATGCTGACAAAGACAGAAGTGTCGTGATATCGTGACAAGAGCTTAGTTGAAGTCGACAAAGGCTAAAGTGTCACGATATCATGACAAAAGCCAAAAGAAAGTGTACGGTTGCAAAAGTGTCGTGATATCGCGACATGTTGTAGTTTCACGGCAGAAGCTACAGAAGAGTTACAGAGGCAGTGAAGCCGACAAAGTCAAATTTTAGCCGACGAAGATTAGGGCTTGCAGTCGATGAAGATTAGGGTTTGCATTTGTTATAACAGTCGACTAAGATTAAAGTTTTCATTATGAAAATTTTGTTATAAAAGGAGGGCTGTTTGGAGAAGTTGAAGTGTGAATCATGTGTTGTTGAAGTGCGACGTTCGCAGATAGTGCGCAGAGCAAGAAGTTCGATCACCGAGAGCAGAGTGCAAAATTTGGTCGAAGTGTGCGAGATGCAGCCGAAAGAGTGCAGAGAGTGCAGAAGTGGCGAGATGATGTCAAAGTGTGCAAAGTGAGTGAAAAGTCATGATGAATTGTTCTAAGTGCCGCTGTGTTTGCGCAGAGAGAGCAGAGGGCATAGAGAGCACAAAGGGCAAAGACAAACGTGGAGTGCTGTTGTATGAAGACATAGGTGCACTGGTTCTTTGAGAAGAACCTGAGGACAGATTTGGTTGTTGAGCTGCTGTGGACGTGATCATAGAAGGCAGAGGTCTCTTAGGCTAAGCATTGAGGACAGGAAGTCTTCGGTGGAAAGGAGTTCCACGTGCTGGCAAGAGGTAGAGACAGTTGATCTTCTGAGGGATCATTTCCAGAGCAGAGGGGAAGGTATCTCCTTTGAGCAGAGGCTCATAAATTCTGATTGTAATTGGGAAGGATTCCCAAAGAACTTTGAGATAACTTTTAGAGAAAAGTTTTTGTGGACGTAGCCCAACCATTTTGGGTGAACCACGTTAAAAATGGGTCTCCAATGTGTGATGCTTTCTGTCTTGATTAATATTGTGTTGATGCCACTGCTATCTAAAGTTAAAATTATTAATTGGTTAAATCTTATACTGTTCACCCCCCCTCTCAGTATAAGCTGGTGTTCTTCAATTGGTATCAGAGCGGGTCTCTCCAGAAAGAGCCTAACAGCTTGGAGAAGGATCTATCAGAGGAACATACAGACTCAGAAAGAGATGAAGAGGTTGAGTTCGATCTCAAAGGTGAATTCTTCTTGGCTTTGAGAAAGCTTGAGAAATTCAGGGAAGAGAATTATGTTCTCAAGCATCAATGTCAGGAAGAAGAGATAGCAAGATCAGAATTGTCTCAAAGTGTTATAGACTTCAAAATTCTAGTTGAAGAAGGGAAGAAGGTTGAACAGGATCTGACAGAGGCTCTAAAAGGAAAGGAAGCTGATTGTGAGAAACTAGAAGAAGAGGTTATGTCTCTTAGAGTGAAGTTGGAACAGTTGGCTCTCAGACAGAATACTCCGTGTGAAAAGCAAAAGAAGGATGGTATCACCATTCATGAAATAGGGTCTTCGAGCAAGATCAATCTTCATCCTGAAGAGCGGTGGATTCCAGTTGGTCATAAGAAGAACAATCATCCAAGGCATCAAAATAGGTTACATAATACTTTCCATGGCTATTGTTTTTCCTGCAAGAAATTTGGTCACAAAGCTATGCATTGCAATAAGTCTTTGAATAGCCATAGTAAGGAAAATGTTAACTCTTTTGCACCTCTTATGAATAAAAATGTCATGTGTTACAAGTGCAAAAATTTTGGGCATATAGCAAGGATGTGCAGTTTGGATAGATCTAGCCTTGAGTTTACTAAAAAGAGAAATGAGATCAAATCTAAGTCAATGATAGTTCAAACTGCTTTTCATGCTCAAGACAAAGTAGAAAAATGGTATCTTGATAGTGGTTGTTCAAAACATATGACTGGTGAAAAGGAAAAAATTTTGGTCTTAAAAGAAACAAACAGAGGAACAGTCAGTTTTGGAGATAACAGGTCAGCCAAAATCTGTGGTAAAGGGACTCTTAGTTTGGATGGGAAATCCAAAACAGAAAATGTGCTTTATGTAGAAGGCCTAAGACATAATCTTCTAAGTGTGAGTCAACTTTGTGATCAAGGGCACATAGTATCTTTCTTTTCAGATAGATGTGAGATAAGTAAAGAAAAAAATGGAAAACTCATTGCGAGTGCTACAAGGACTCCAAACAATCTTTACATGCTAAGTGAGATAAAAAAGGAAAAGTGTTTTCTAACTCAAGAAGATGAGAGTTGGTTATGGCATAAAATATTGGGGCATTTGAGCTTTGATAATCTTGTCAATATTAGTAACAAGGAAGTAGTTAGAGACTTGCCCAAAATAAAAAGGCCCCATAACATCGTTTGCGGTCCTTGTCAACATGGAAAACAGACCAAAACCAGTTTCAAATCAAAAGGGTATACTTCTTCAAAACCATTGGATCTTATTCATACTGATTTATGTGGCCCTACCAGAACTCAGAGCATTCAGGGAGAAAGCTACTTCATGTTGTTTATAGATGATTATTCTAGAATGACTTGGGTTACTTTTCTCAAAGAAAAATCTGAAGCTTTTGAAAAATTTAAAGCTTTCAAAGAAATGATTGAAAATGAGACTGAAAAGAGAATCAAATGCTTAAGATCAGATAGAGGAGGAGAGTTCACTTCAAATGAATTTGTGGAATACTGTGAGCAACAAGGAATCAAAAGAGAATATTCAAGCAGCAAGAACTCCTCAACAAAATGGAGTAGTTGAAAGGAAAAATAGAACTATTGAAAATATGGCTAGAGCTATGTTAAATGAATCAAAACTTTCAGATGGCTTTTGGAAAGAGGCAGTCAGTACAACAGTCTACATTATCACCAGGGCCCAACTTAGAGTCAATCATCATAAAACTCCTTATGAGTTGTGGAAAGGAAGACCAGCTACAGTAAAATACTTCAAAGTGTTTGGGAGTAAGTGCTTCATCAAAAGGGAAGATCAGAATTTGGGTAAGTTTGATCCTAGGTGTGATGAGGGAATATTTCTTGGATATTCCAGCAGAAGCAAGGCCTACAGATGCTTCAACA
Source organism: Wollemia nobilis (assembly GCA_028583015.1). NCBI lineage: Eukaryota > Viridiplantae > Streptophyta > Pinopsida > Araucariales > Araucariaceae > Wollemia > Wollemia nobilis. The sequence continues at coordinate 1,960,905 of JAQPPZ010000755.1, read as the reverse complement.
AAAGAACTCATACAGTTGTAGAGAGCATAAATGTAACAATTGATGAAAAGACAGGGATAAGAGAACCAGTCAAGGAACTCAGTGATGAAATTTGTCAAGAAGAATTGAGAGAGGTTTCAGATGAAGAAGAGGAAAGACAACAACTGCTTCCCAAAACTCCTTCACGATATGTTCAGAAACATCATCCCAAATATTTGATCATTGGTGATCCAAATAGCAGGAAAACAAGAAGAAGAGTCATTCCTTCACATGATTCTACAAATGTTTCATTATTATCTCAGATTGAGCCAAAAGATTTCAATGAAGCATGTGCTAGATAAGTTTTGGGTAAAAGCAATGGATGAAGAGCTAAATCAAATAGAGAAAAGTGAAACTTGGGATTTGGTTCCAAGACCTAAGGACAAGAATGTCATTGGCACAAAATGGATATTCAGAAATAAACTCAATGAGGATGGAAAAATTGTCAGAAACAAAGCTAGGTTAGTCTGCAAAGGTTATGCTCAAGTAGAAGGTGTTGATTTCGAAGAGACGTTTGCTCTTGTTGCTCGTCTTGAAGCTATCAGAATGTTTTTGGCCCTTTCAAGCTTCAAATCATTCAAGGTATATCAAATGGATGTAAAGTCAGCTTTTCTAAATGGGGTGTTGGTAGAAGAAGTCTACATAGAACAGCCAGAAGGAGTGTCTCTCTCAGAATAGTCAGACTATGTGTGTAAACTAAAAAAGGCCTTGTATGGGTTAAAGCAAGCACCGAGGGCTTGGTACTCAAGACTTGACAGTTATCTTCATGAGCAAGGCTTCAGGAAAGGCGTGGCAGATAGCAATTTGTATATTAAGAATGAAGATGATGATATGTTGATTATGGTTGTCTATGTTGATGATATTATTTTTGGGGGAAATAATACTCAGATGTGCAAAGATTTTGCTAACACCATGCAGAAGGAATTTGAGATGTCTATGATTGGAGAGTTGTCATTCTTTTTAGGTCTTCGATTGCTCAATCAAAAGATGGTGTATTTCTCTCTCAAGGAAAGTATATCAAAGAAATGTTGAAGAAATTTGGGATGATGGACAACAAACCAGTATGTACTCCAATGATTACAGGGTGCAAGATGAGTAAAGATGATGAATCTCCAACGGCAGATCAGAGGTTGTACAGATCAATGATTGGCAGTTTATTATATGTTACAGCTACCAGACCAGATATCATGCAGGCAGTTGGGTTAGTAGCAAGATTTCAGGCAGCTCCAAAAGATTCTCATGTTATAGTAGTTAAAAGGATATTCAGATATCTGAAGGGCACTATGGACTTTGGGCTTTGGTATCCCAAAGGTGATGATTTCACCCTCACAGCTTATACAGATGCAGATTGGGCAGGCAATATTAATGACAGGAAAAGCACTAGTGGTGGAGCATTCTTTCTGGGAAAGAGTTTGGTTTCTTGGCTAAGTAAGAAACAACCTTCAGTTTCCTTATCTACAGTAGAGGCTGAATACATAGTAGCAGTGGTTGGGTGTACATAGGTTTTATGGATGAAAACCACCTTGGAGGATTTCAAAGTCAGGCATGAACAACCCATCTCCATATTTTGTGATAATACAAGTGCCATAAGTATTTCCAAAAATTCGGTAATGCACTCAAGGACAAAGCATATTTCCATCAAGTATCACTTTCTAAGGGAGAAAGTGCAAGACAAGCAGGTCAAGCTAGAGTATGTGTCTACTAAAGAACAGATTGCAGATATCTTCACTAAACCTCTTCCAAGAGATACGTTTGAGTATCTAAGGGAGAAATTGGGAGTTGTACTCCCACCCCAAAATTAATCACCTCATCAGGAGGTGGGGGAGGGACCAAGCTAAGAGGCTCATTCTTAGTCCCGAGCCCCAAAGGTGACCCTTTGCCATTGATGACAAAGGGGGAGAGATATGAGTAAGGGGGAGAGCTTCAAGTGAAGAGGAAAGCTTCAAGTCAGGGGGAGCAAAACTTCAAAGGAATATTCTTAGTTGTGGGCATAGTTGGTCAGTTGTTAGCACAGTTGGTTTCAGTTTTGGCTCTTGAGAAGTGTTTTCAGTAAAGGTTTGCCATCAATGACAAAGGGGGAGATTGTTGGCAATTTTGGGTACTTTGGGTACATTGCATTTGCTCAAGTGAATAAGTTGTCATTGATGTCAAGAAGCTTTCGAAGGAATTTGATTTGATGTCAAATAATTTGTTTTGATGAAGGTTATGGCATGACAGTTTCAAAGGTCTTTTGCAAACCCCAAGCTGACAGGTTCGAAAGAAAGTAAGTTGGAAAAACTGTCACGATTTCGCGACATGTTGCAGAAGAGAGAGTCCGAGAGAAAAAGTGTCACGATTTCATGACATAATGCAGGAGAGAGAGTCCGATAGAAAAAGTGTCGTGATATCGTGACATGTCGGGTTTTCATGACCCAAAGAAAAGAAAAGAGCTAAGGAGGAAAAGTGTCGTGATATCGCGACATGTCGCATTTTCGTGACTTAAGCAGGAAAGTGAAAGCAAGGTAAAGTGTCACGATTTCATGACGTGCTGTAGAAGAGCTAGAGTCCAGTGTGAACTATCACGATTTCATGATGAGTTCGAGGAGAGAGAAAGCAAAATGAAAAGTGTCACGATTTCGTGACATACTGCAGAATTCAAAGAGAGAACTGTCACGATTTTGCGACATGCTACAGAGTTCGGAATGGGAACTATCACGATTTTGTGACATGCAGCAAAGGAAAGTGTTCCAAGTGAGAACTGTCACGATTTCACGACATGCAGCAGAGGAAAGAGTTCGAAGTGAGAACTGTCACGATTTCATGACAGGTTGAAGAAAAAGCGTACGGATGCAGGAAGTGTCACGATTTCACGACAGGTTGAAGAGAAAGCTTACGGTTGCAGAATGTGTCATGATTTCGTGACAGAAATAGAAAGCAGGTCTTCAACAGGGAGAAGTGTCATGATTTCGCGACAAAAGCAGAGAGGAAGGCTATGAAGACAGAAGTGTCACGATTTCATGACAAAAGTGAAGACGAAGTCTATAGAGGCAGAAGTGTCACGATTTCATGACAAAAGTAGAAAGGAGGTCGACGAAGGAAGAAGTGTCATGATATCACGACAAAAGCAAAGTTGATGCTGACAAAGACAGAAGTGTCATGATATCACGACAAGAGCTTAGTTGAAGTCGACAAAGGCTAAAGTGTCGCGATATCATGACAAAAGCCAAAAGAAAGTGTATGGTTGCAAAAGTGTCACGATATCGTGACATGTTGTAGTTTCGCGATAGAAGCTACAGAAGAGTTACAGAGGCAGTGAAGCCGACAAAGTCAAATTTTAGCCGACGAAGATTAGGGCTTGTAGCCGATGAAGATTAGGGTTTGCATTTGTTATAACAGTCGACTAAGATTAAAGTTTTCATTATGAAAATTTTGTTATAAAAGGAGGGCTGTTTGGAGAAGTTGAAGGGTGTATCATGTGTTGTTGAAGTGCGACGTTCATAGATAGTGCGCAGAGCAAGAAGTTCGATCACCGAGAGCAGAGTGTAAAATTCGATCGAAGTGTGCGAGATGCAGCCAAAAGAGTGCAGAGAGCGCAGAAGTGGTGAGATGATGTCGAAGTGTGCAGAGTGAGCGAAAAGTCATGATGAATTGTTCTAAGTGCCACTGTGTTTGCACAGAGAGAGCAGAGGGCGTAGAGAGCACAAAGGGCAAAGACAAACGTGGAGTGCTGTTGTATGAAGACATAGGTGCACTGGTTCTTTGAGAAGAACCTAAGGACAGATTTGGTTGCTGAGCTGCTGTGGACGTGATCATAGAAGGCAGAGGTCTCTTAGGCTAAGCATTGAGGATAGGAAGTCTTTTGTGGAAAGGAGTTCCACGTGCTGGCAAGAGGTAGAGACAGTTGATCTTCTGAGGGATCATTTCCAGAGCAGAGGGGAAGGTATCTCCTTTGAGTAGAGGCTCATAAATTCTAATTGTAATTGGGAAGGATTCCCAAAGAACTTTGAGATAACTTTTAGAGAAAAGTTTTTGTGGACGTAGCCCAACCATTTTGGGTGAACCACGTTAAAAATGGGTCTCCAATGTGTGATGCTTTCTGTCTTGATTAATATTGTGTTGATGCCACTGCTATCTAAAGTTAAAATTATTAATTGGTTAAATATTATATTGTTCACCCCCCCTCTCAGTATAAGCTGGTGTTATTCATAAGTACCTTTATTAGGTATCTAACATTTGATCCCCCTTACAAAATGTTTTGTATTTGAAACATAAGAAGATAAATACTATGATATTTTGATCCATGCTAAGTATTGGTATCAATAATGATTGTCCATCCATCCTAGTGAAACTTTGACTAGTGGTGATTTTCATTGATGCCAATGCCACATGTTGGAAGCATAAATTTTACTTTTTTCATCCATACCTACTTGTATTTATGACTTATAGCATATCTAAAGTTTTGGCTCTTCTGGTTCCTTGTATGTCCCTCATTGTTCTTTTGTTACCTTAAGCTTTGTATCCATGATTATTGCCTCTCGTGGTAGTGTGAATGGCGATATAATCCAACCTTAGCCCAATGTTCAACCTTTTCAAACTCTCAACATCTTGTTTTGTTTTCAAGCTTCCATATTTAAATTCGTCCATGGATTTTGATTTTTTTTCTTCCTTGATATTTGTTACTACCTCCTTAGACTTTTTTGCAACTTGCTTTCCTACCATAACTTCCTAGTTTTCCCTTGATTCTTGCACCTTAGACTGAGAGATATCTTGCAATGTTATCTTCTTTTTGTGGTACCATAACTTCATAAATTTCTTTTGCACATTAATGTTAATAGTACCCAAAGAATCCAACCAAGGATAACCAAGAACAATATCTACATCATTCATCTCAATAGCATGAAAATCTAAATGTAAAACATATTTATCCATGGTTGTAACAACCCAGATCTAACACACTTGGTTGTCAATTTCAATCAAGAACTCTAGAATCACAAAGTGATAATTTTAACTGGTTTCAAGGTCTAGGCATGGCAAGGTAAAATTTTGGTGTGAGTGGTTTGATGATCATCCAATATTTTATTAGTACGAGTTATAGAAATCCCACTTTTGGGAATATGGACCATAGTAGAAACTCTCCCAACTAGATAAGATTGACCAAATCTCTTAGGAATGTGCCTTTTGTGATCTATCTTCCCAATTCAGAGCATGAGTTCATGACTAGGGTTATCCTCTAAGGCCCATAACACCTAAAGGGTGGACACATAATTCTCCATCCCTTAGCATGAAGGACTTAGGTTCCTTTTGATCTAATTTCTATCTCAAATTTTAAACATGCAAGGGGTTAGCATAAATATGTCTTGTGCCTAGTTGAGAGTTCTACTTCACTAGAGTCAACTAGGTTCCGCCATTACACTAGATTAGGACATGGAATCTCTTGTTATGACACTATTAATAATGAGTTATCCCATACCAACTTGTCATTGAGGCTACTAGCATAAGTATCTTGCTAACTATCTCCTAGCACTGATATCTTGCTAGTTATCTCCTAACCATATAGTGAGAAAGGGACCCATCACTGTACTACTCATTCAACGACCTATAGGTGACTTCCCATACCATCCCTCGTTACCTTCACATATTGATCTTACACGTCAGGAGTACAACCGCCCCCAAATCACAATGATTGCCTACCACACAATCATTGGTATTGGATGTTTTTACCATCCTCCATGATGGTTAAAGTATTAAATGATCACCTGACAGTTTAATTAGTTTTTTTAGAACACTTATTTAAATAATCAATACATAAAATGAAAAAATCAATAACTATGTAATTATTTTATTTTAAAACTAAATAGTTTAAATTGCACTTATGATAATTTAATCATTTCATCAAAGTTCTAAAATACTCTTTTTAAATAAACTATTTTTCTAAAACACTTATTTAAATAATCAATACATAAAATGAAAAAAAAACAATAACTATGTAATTATTTAATTTTAAAACTATATAGTGTAAATTGCACTTGTAACAGTTTAATCATTTCATCAAAGTTCTAAAATACTCTTTTAAATAAACTATGAAATATCTCAATAATGATAATTATAAACTATGTATTTAAAAATAAATTAAAATTATTTAACTTTTATGAACCAATATTTTGAAAACGAGACTATGGAATGAAATTACGAAGTTATAAAAAAAAAAAAACTTAACTCAATTTAAAATAATACTCATGTTCAGATTTTGAAGATAACTTAAATAATCAATAAAAACAACTTTCAATATATATTTTAGTTATTAACATATAGATATTCAAATAAATTTCAGCATTATAGAATTAACTATCAAAGTATTTAACCCTTATAAGTAAAACTATCCACTTTTGATCTAAAGAAATAATAAAAATAAAGCATTTAATTAAATACGACTAATCGAATTTGAATTATTTTTAAAAGCACATATGCATATTAAGACAACAATCACTCGTAGGTAAACAAAACATCTATTAGAGGTAAACATTTTACTATATGTTTATCATTTGAGTTTTCAAACTTCAATGGAGAGGATAAAATAGAACACAGTTTTTAATTTCTAGCTTCTAAACGAATACATATGTACAAATCACACTTCAGCTTGGGAATCAAGTATACCTTCAAAATATAATGTTCACCTAGTTATATGTCTCATATAATAACAAATTACACGCTCTAAACAATCCTTTACTCTATTAGAGGTATATGAAACTTATATTTAATTTTAAAGACCCATGTCAAAAAAGCCAAACTAGAAGAGATTCCTCAACGATATACAGTTTTCGGGAGAGTAAGGTTGGCAGTATTGAATTCATTAAAATTCTTAAAGAGTACTGAATTTTTAATCTATTGGCTTCAATTTTATTTTTCAATCTACCATAATAAAAACATACAAATGATTCCACTTAATAAATTCTCCTCTACTCGGTCTACATAAGGAACCTCATAATATACAACTAGGGCTGACTGGACTTGACATATGTGCATGTCATAATGCCCAAAGCACGGTTACCTAAATTAAAAATAATTTAATTCCTACAAACATACAAATTGAATGGTTCTAATTTTTAAACAAAACCTTGATATAATTGAAGGAAGTCCTCAAAAGCATCATCATTTCACAATATAATGAAGATGTCATTCTGCATGCAGCTTGGATGCAACACAAAAATAGATTAAATCAATTGTTTTACTCCTTTATAATACCGATGTTCATTATTTCTAGAAGCACTTCATAACTCACTTTTTCATAAAAGAATATAAACAAAATATACTAGCATTGCTTTGAATAACTATTCATTTAAACAATTAGCTTATGAAAGGAATACACTAGGAATCTTTACACATAATAAGTTATAAACAATAATAATTTAGTCTTTCCATCTCATTACACATTCGGGAAAGAGGTATAATGTTTATTAATAAAAAAATATCATGGACAAACACCTTTTGTAGACTAAATGCTTGTTCTTACCCAATTCAATGGTCCTATTTATTACAACATATTCCTCATCGATTTGCAATATCTGAGTGCGCAACACCGCAGAAGGGAGAGAGATTGGATGTGTTGTCTACGAACTCATTCGAGTCCGATGACCAAGAGAAGGATAGGAATCATATTAGAATGGCCCCAATCCAATGCATATATGCATAATATCTATCTCTAAAATGCTCTACTATGCACACAAGCAAGCATATATCCCAATCAAGGAGGATATTTATCAGATAACAAATTCTAATTATTTATTTAATTGGTTACAATTGACGTTCAAAATAGTGAGGGTTCCATATAGTAGTTTTATCATAAATTCACATACCATAGGGTGTTGCCATTATATTGCAGCCATATCGCAGTCAGGGGAAATAACTTTTTACAAGCAACATTCAATATTTCAATAAATAGCATCTCAACAATAGGCTCATACACCGTGCTATTTGGTCTCAAACAATAGTTAACACATAGGAACAATATCACAGAGTAAATTCATATATAGTTTATAAAATAGAGGGTATTCAACATTCAACGTTAATCTAAAAGCATTTCATACAATAATTGAACATGGAAAAATATAATTACTCGTTCATTTCCAATCGAAATACAATTTATTCATTTTTATAGAATTTTATTAGCAATCAACAATCATATCCATAATGCACGTCAAGCAACCAAATAAGCAGAAATCCGACTTGGAATTTAGATAATACTAACTGTTAGAAGCCTCCTATTCCTTCTTCCTAATCATCCACACATAATAAGTAGAATAATCTCTAATTTTTCTAAATTCATCTATATATAGAAGCCATGGAGAAATTTTAATTAAACAAGTGGAATTGTCATGCAAACTCCTTTCTCAAGCATCAGCCAGGTGGTAGTTGGGCTCCAACTTTTGGAGCAAACATTTTATTTAAACCTTTTGAAACTAATATACCTCCTATTAGCTTAAAAATCATTTATCGATAGGTTTAAACATATTTATATATAATATTATATTTCTATTATGTATTTTTTTATTATTTAATTATATTATTATTTTATCAATGATTTATATTACTTAATTTGCAATCATAAAAAAAACATCTAATAGTTATTAAATTGCCATTAGATTATTTTTTATAATTCTCTTTTTCTTGGATGTGTTTAAATATTTTCTTGATTTAAAGGCACACAATTCAACAAACATGACATACAAATAAAATGCAATTACATGGATGTAGATACATGAATGCAATTTCTTGTGAGCTTCAATGTACTCACGGATCGTGGTGTTTTCTCACACCTCACATCATATCCCTCCTTACCTCTTGCGGTCGCCTCTCTCTTATTTCTTGAAGGAGGAGTACTTGGTCCTCTCAAATATATTCTACCCTCCTAGATATGGATACATATTCTTGCAGTCACAATTCCATCAATAGTACCTCATCCTAACAACAAAATAAGTATAGATTATTGTTTAAATAATAGTTTTTCTAATAGGGTTATTACATTCTCCCCCACTAGGATTAAACATAGTCTCTATGTTTGTAAATCACATTCAAATCATAAACAATTGATATATTCATCATAATATCACATCAAATAAAGATATATGATAATCAAACAAGTTTATAATTATTCAAAAAGATAAGGAAATTGTCTTTTCATATCAGCCACATTCTCCCATGTGGCATTCTTCTTAGAGTATTGGTCCCACTAGACCTTACATTGATCAATTTTTATTTTTCTTAAATGTTTTGTTCTAAGCCAATGATCCTAACTGGATGAACCTCAATGCAATGAGCATCTGTCATCTATAAATGAGAAAAATTCCAAACATGGGAAGGATCAACAACATATCTTTTGAGGAGGGACACGTGGAAGGTGTCATGAATTTTTGATATATTGGGTGGTAAGGCCAACTTATAGGTAATAGGGCTTATTTTGACAACTATCTCAAAGGGTCCTACAATCCTCGGGTTGATATTGAAAGATTTTATAGACATTTTACAAGGTTTCACCCTTAAGAAGAATCCATCACCCATAGATAATTCTCTTAGTGTCCTTTTAAGATCAACATAGCTCTTCTAACTATTTGAGTCCACCTTGAGACTTTGGCATATTTCTCTTAATTGCTTCTCCATTTGTTTGACAGTGTCCAATCTGATCATTACACGATCTTCTAGATTGTCTCATGTACATGGCTTCAAAATGAGCCATGCCCAATGCAACATGATAACTATTATTATATGCAAATTCTACCAAATAAAGGTAGTCTTACCATTTAATCTAATAGTCAATACAATACATACGCAACATATCTAATAGGACTTGATTAACCCCTTTCTGTTTGCCCATTTGTCTCTGGGTGATATGTAGAGCTAATGTTAATCTTTGAGCCACTCTACACTCAAAATTATGTCAAAGGCATGTAGGGGAGCCACATATAGATGCCAATTAGTTTTACCTTGAGGTAAAGTAAATTGTGGGTCAAATAGACATTGGTTAACTATGTAGGTTTACCTTGATCCATATTCAACCTTCCACCCATTAGCCAAAAATCTTGGCCTTTTCGGTATGTCCCTCATAATACTTGTAGAAATAAAACTACCAGTAACTCCACTATCAATTAATATGCATATATTTCTACCATAAACTTGGCCATTTAATAGAAAAGGTGTGGCTTGTCCATCAAGTGTAGGATTACCTATGGTAGCAAAAATTTGGTGAGCAGATTCTTTGACTACCTTCTTCTTATCAGCTCTATGAGGGAATTTTCTTTCGTAATGAGGACCACCACATACATAACATACATAAGGTGGTGCTCTATATCTTCATTTTTTCTTTGAGAAGTTATTTCTTTCTCCTTATCCTGAGTTGGAGGTCTCTGCTCAAAGCTTCTTCTGTCCTATCTATCCCTATTGTCCTAAAACCTATTCCATTTCTATTCCTATTATCAGCCTTATTCTTGTCTTTATCCTTAGCCCTTTTTATTTTAATCCTTATCCCACCTTTTAGATCCTACATTCTTCCTTTTCTTAAAGTCTTCCTTATATTTTTTAGATGTCATTTGATGATATGCTTTTCTAGCCTTTTAATTTATCTCCTCCCATTAAGCCAAATTATAGGCTCTAGAAATATCCTTGGGATTGAGCAAACTGACTATAGATCCTATTTTTAGGTGCAGGCTCTAGGGTTATGCACAGTGGTGAATATTCACAAATTGGGTGAATATTAGGATTTCCAAAATTGAAAATTGGTGAATATGAGGGACCCTCAATGTCAGCCCATTCGCCTAAAATTTTCATGATCAATTTTTTCTTAGGGTAAATTTGCCATAATATATATCCAAACATAGGCATATTTGTACTTTTTGGAAATCTCTTTTTAATATTGATCTAATGGTAGTGTGTTTATGAAATTATAGGGTGATTTAATATGTCAAAATTGGCCCCAAATATGACCTTACATTTTAGGGCTTCAAATGCCCCAAATTTTGGTGTGAAGATGATTTATTTGATTTGCTTAGGATTCACCTTGATTTGCCTTGATTTCAATTAGGATTCACCATTTTTTTACAAGTACAGTTTGAGTCCAACCCTTTATGCATAACCCTAGGTGTAGCCCTAGGATAAAATTTTGTACCTTGAGTTGTTCTCTATTATCATACTCGGGTAAATACTTCAATAGTTGTATAAATTTTTGGTGGTACTCACTAATAGATAAATTCTCTTGATATAAATTGGAAAACTCAACAAATTTTTCTACATAAAATTGCCTAGTCAAAAACCTCTTCCTGAATTCTTTCAAAAAGGTCTCCCATTGTAGGTTGGTAGCTTCAATATTCCTGCTCTTCTTATAGGTAGTCCACCAGTCAAAAGCTGGTTCAACTAGGTGGATGACTGCCCACAATATTTGGATTCTAATAAAAGAGGTTTCATAGAAATCTCCTTGCTATCTTTGGGAACAATGATGCAAGCCTCCTTAGCAATCTCCATTATGTCTTCATCATTTGCAGTATGTTTCAACCTCATTCAACCAATTATCAGCTGCATCTCCATCTCCTTTGCCATTGAATTTGGATATATCGATCTTTCTCAGGTCCTTGGCCAACTCAACCCCAACTCTTTTCCTATTGGTCCCCTTTGACTCCATAGGTACTTCATCTTGCTTGATCTTAGGCTTTTTTTCCTTGGTTAAATTTTCTATTAACCTTTATTGTTGAACTATTAGCTCATGTTGCAGAGACATCTGGGCTCTTTGTTGTTCCGAATGTTCCTTTTGTTGGTCCATCTAACCCTGAAGTAGCTTAGCTAAGTTCTCATCCTCCCAACCAGGTTCACTAGCTTACGTTTATTTTATCCCTTTCATTTTTTTACGGGGTCTCTCTACTCCATCCTTTTTTTTTGGTAGATTAATAAATTTATTGAAACCAGGGCATTTGAAAGGTGCCCTAATGCCTTGTACAATAGAGGATCATCAGAGGATCAAAAAGGATAAAAAAGGAACAGGGGAAAGACACTAAAAACTGCCAGATGAAACAAAATACAATCTCAAAATTACACCTCAAACTAAAATGATTCAACAGCCTTGAACAAACAGGCACTAAGAGAAACACCAGAGCTCAAAAAGGAATGGTCCTCGACCAAAAAGGAACCAAAAAATATGCGATCCACCACCGTAGAGGACCCAAAAAACCAGAGGAAGAACCATTAGTCATCAAGAGGAGTATCCAGCTGCATGAGGGATGAAGCAGCCCCTTTCGGACCAGTATCTTTCATAGAAATCTCCTTGCTATCTTTGGGAACAACGATGCAAGCCTCCTTAGCAATCTCCATTACATCTTCATCATTTACAGTATCTTTGACATCAGTTTTGGTGTCGAAGGACACCTCAGCACCAGCTAGGGCAGAAACATTTTTGAAATTGTCATAGAAGAACAAGAGGCTAAGTGCATGGCGCTATTCTTTGAGGGTTGAAATCACCTTTCCAATGGCCAAGTGAGCAGTTTCAAGATGGTCAATGGTGGCAGAAGTAGCATGCACAACCAACTTGTGAAGATACCTTTCGACAAGGTCAGGAGAATTTGACTTGTCCTTTGGAGTTTTTACAGAGGTGGACGGAGGAGTTTTGACAGCTTCTTTATGTTTTAGCCTCTGGGAACTATGGACAGGGGTCTTTTCAAGTTTGGCTTTCTTTCTAGTGGAGAACTCAGAAATAGATTTGCCCCCTTTCTCTTTTCTTTTGGATTTGGAGGTTTTAGGGCTCGAGGTTGAGGATGAATTCTCCTCGTCAGAATTAGGGGCAGGGAGATTACCTGAAGGGAATTGCAGAAGGAGGTACTTGTAAAGGACCTTGAAAAGACCCTGGTGGCAAGGTTTGGCCTCATCCTTCTTGGAACGGTTGGTGGTGATGGTATAGTCCATGGACCAGAAAAGAGCAGTGGGAATGTTCATCATTTTTGAGTCCCAAAAATGATTAACAAATGCAAGATGAAAACAACATAATTGAGACTCAGGATTGTCACAGGTAAAATATTGCATTATTGGCTTAAGGATTTCTTTCCAGGGAGTTGACAAGTCATGGCGAAACAAACCTTTCTTTACCTTCTTGTGGATGGGTGAATTTTTCTCGAAGAGTGTCAACTCCGCCTCCCAGTTGTGCTTATTTCTTCTGATGATTTTTCCTTCCAAGTCTTGCCCTATCAGGTTCACCAGCAGCTCAAAGGAAATTTGGAACTGGACGTCATGGATGGAAACCAACCCATTATCCCAGGTTGTCATGAATGCCTTAGTAATCTTGTCATCCACCCCGCTAAACAGATTGAAAAAATTGATGATCCCATGCTTATCCTTAAACATATCAGTAGAAACAGAATCCAAATCAACAGTTTTAGGCTCGATGAAAACAACTTTTCCTTCCTTCATGGTGACAAAGGAAAATAAGGAAGGACGATAATTGGGTGAAAAAAGACACAGATCGAAAGAAATAGAGATGGAATGGTATATTTGCTGGGAAGACCATAGGAGGACTAAATAGAAAGTAATGCTAGGCCAAAAAAGAAACCCTTGGCAAAAAGGATAATGATGGTTAGAGCATTGGGCATAGCACAAAAAAAGGCGATGAAAATGGGTGGGAATAAAAAGGTAAAACACCATCCCAATGAAGATGGATCTTCTGGTGATACTCACATGATAGGGCCAATGGCAAAAATAGGCACAAAACCTAGAAGGGATTGGGATGCACATTCGAGAAAGCCTCGGGAGAATGCGAAAGGTAAAGCATTTAGACAGGGTTCTCGAAAAGGTAAAATTACAAGCATCATTCCACACGAGATTGAAATGATTTAAAATTAGGGTGGACATGGCATCGAAATTCCTCATGGAAATGATTATCAACAATGAAGGGGCATAAAAAATAGGTGGCGAAGAATTGGAAATTATCAACATGGAACCCCTTTTCAAAGGAGAATAATAAGAATGATGAACAAAATCTCTATTTTGGAATTTTTTGGAACTTTGGATATGGGCCCTATGAATCACGAAAAAGGGAAGATTTTTGGTAATGGAAAAATTAAGGATTTCGAGATTCATCACGACAGATGGTATTTTGATCATGATTTGCCAACTCAGCAACGTCATTGGGGAGGACATCCATCCAAGTCATCAAACCTTGCGCGTTGACTCCAATGTTGGCTAATTTGTCAGCGACAGAATTGCCCTCCCTGAAAATGTGTTGAACCACAACATTGACTTGCTGACTAAGAATTTGCTTACTTTCTTCGATGAGATTCCTGATCCTCCAACTGTTGGGCTTGGAAGTTTTAAGGAAATTTATGATATTAAGAGAATCTCCTTCAACAATGACTTTTCCTGGAGTGTCCTTTAGAAATTGAAGGCCTCTCCACACAGCTTTAGCTTCAGCAGAATGATTTGATTGGATTCCTAATGGTTCGAAAAAGGCAAATATGGAATTGCCACTATGATCATGGAGGATTCCTCCAGCCCCTGCAATGCCAGGATTGCCTTTTGCAGCACCGTAAAAATTAAGCTTGACCCACCCAAAGGGAGGAGGTTGCCATTTGATGTTGGTTCTAGACGAAGGCTGAGTAACAGGCCTTGGGACATCAATGCAAATATCACAAGACTTTAAGATGCCCTTCTCAAAGGATGAACAAGGATAAGGATCAAAAGGAGCAGCAAGGGCATTTTCCTTAGCATGAAGGATGATTTTGCTGACAATAATGTTGGCATCCAAAGCCTTCAAGTCAAATATTCTTTTATTGCATTCTAACCATATCTGCCAGAGGAAATGATGCAAACAGAACTTCCAAAGTCCTCTGAGTATGGGATTTTTGAAAGGAATTGGCCACTATTGGAATAGATCAACAATTGAAGGAGGACAGGCCCAGGCAATCTTGAAAGTATGGAAAAGTTTGTTAAGCACCATTCTTGAATAGGAACAAAATAAGAAGAGATGAGGAGTGCATTCCCAATCAGAATGATAAATATGGCATCTATTAGGCAAAAGAATACCTCTTTTTATAATATTTTTAGTGGTAAGGATGCGATCTTGAATACATAACCAGGAAAAGGAAGCAATCTTCGGAATCAAATACTTAGTCCAGACAAGCTTGAAAGGGATGGGAGTATCAATACTATCAAGAGAGAGCAAGTAAGCTGATTTGACCATGAAATCTCTAGAATCAGTAGGTTCCCAAATAGGACAATCAGTCTGGTCATGTAAAGGAATTCTGATAGTAGAAAGAAGATTGTACAAATAGGCTAATTCATTTTCAAAATCAGGAATGTTAATCCTTCTCCATTGTTTATGACCATTTGTAGAAGAGATGAAATCTACCGCTAAAGGTCCAGCCAATTGATTTGTATTATTCCTCAGCCTTTGAAACATAGGATTTTGATTGAGAGGTTGATCTCCTATCCATTTATCATCCCAAAAAGAAATAGAAGTGCCATTACCAAATTGCCACCTTAGTCCTTTGATCAAAAGGGATCGAGCTTCGCAAATAGCCTTCCAAAAAGCTGAACCGGATGAAGGTGCCTCCCCATGAGGGAAATGTGATCCCTGAAGATATTTCCTTTTTATGATCTTGACCCAAAGAACATTCTCATTAGAAATCAACCGCCAGGCTTGCTTAGCAAGAAGGGAAATATTGAGAGGATAAATTCTTCTCAGACCTAATCCTCCACATTCTTTAGGTTTGCACACTTTATCCCAAGCTACCAAATGAAATCTGTGCTTATTTTCAGATCCTGTCCAGAGGAAATGTTTTTGAATTTTTTCCATTTTGTCATAAATACTTACTGGAGCTTTGAACAAAGAAAGGAAGTAAACAGGAATACTCTGGAGGTAAGCCATGGTGAGAGTAATTTTCCCCGCTTGAGATAAAATATTGCTTCTCCAAGTAGTGAGTTTTTTTGTAACCTCTCAATGACATTGTCCCATAAGTTGTCTTTGACATTCCTAGTGAAGAGAGGTAAACCCAGATAGGTAGAAGGCAAAGAAGCTATGGAACAATTAAGGATGTCAACAATGATGTTCTATCTTCTTGGAGGAGTATTGAGGAAGTAAATTTTACTCTTTTGAAAATTAATCCTTTGACCTACAACAAGCTCATAAAGGAAGAGTATCCTCTTGATAATCTTAGCTTCATTGATAGAGGCAATTGTAGACAATAGAGTATCATCAACAAATTGTTGATGTGTGATAGGATCGCATTGGGAAGTTGCCTGAATTCCAGAGAGGAGACCAACATTTTTTGCTTCAATAATTGCTCTTCCTAGAGCCTCAACAACAATTATAAATAAGAGAGGAGATAAAGGATCTCCTTGCCTTAAACCTCGACTGCTTTGAAAATATCCTGCAGGAGAGCCATTAATGAGGACTAAAAACCAAGTAGAGGAGATGCACCCTTTAATTAGAGCAATCCATTCAGGATGGAAGCCAAACTTGTTGAGAATAGCAAAAAGGAAATCCCAATTTAGTCTGTCATAAGCCTTATTCATGTCTAGCTTGAGAAGAAAGGCTACTTTTTTGTTGATTGAAACTGAATGAATTGCTTCATGAACTGAAATAATGTCATCTAGGATGGATCTACCTTTGACAGAACTACCTTGGCTCTGATTAATAATCAAAGGCATGACTTCCCTCATGCGGATGGTGATGGCTTTTGTTAAAATCTTATAAATGACATTACAAAGACTTATTGGCCTGAAATCATTAAAATTACAAGCATTAGGATTTTTAGGAATTAATGCAATGAAGGTGGAATTGAAGCCTCTTGGAATGATTTTAGAATGTTGGATTTCTCTTATGGCTTGGCAAACATCCCTGTTGACAAGATCCCAAAATGCTTGATAAAACCTTGGGGAAAAACCATCTGGGCCAGGAGCTTTGTCAGGATCCATGGAGAATAGAGCATCTTTAATTTCCTCATCAGAAAGAGTAGTTGTGAGTCTATTATTAATACTATCAGATATGAGATGAGGAATGAACTGGAGAAAAAAATATTTTGCCATCTGTGAGTTTGGTCTATGCTCAGCCTGAAGAAGATGCGTGAAATGGGAGATGCCTTCCTTCCTGATTTCTTTGATATCATTGATAATTTCTCCTTCCTGGGTATGGATTTCCTTAATTCTGTTATTGTTGCGGTGTCTCATAGTAGAAGTGTGGAAAAATCTGGTATTAGAATCCCCTTTTTTGAGCCATAAGTCACGGGATTTTTGTCTCCAAAAAATTTCTTCACATTGAAGAATATTATGATATCTGGCTAACAGTTCCTTCTCTTCTTTTTTGATTTCAGTAGTGAAATCACCATTCTCCTGATTGTTTTTTTGATTAGGGAGAGCCTCAACATGACATCCTGCTTATTATGGAAAAGGTTACCAAATATGTCTTTGTTCCATACTTTAATATTCTCTTTAATGATCTTGAGTTTCTGAGCCAGAATGTAGGAAGGTTTTCCTTGAATGTCAGTTTGCCACCATTGGTTGATTCTTTCTTTAAAATCAGGATGTTGCATCCACATTGCTTCGAACCTGAAAGGGGTTTTGTAAATTTTTGGATTATTTGTGTCCAAAAGAATGGGACTATGATCAGAACCAATTTTAAGGAGTGATTGAAGAGTGGCATCTCCCCAGTTGTCAAAGGCTTCCTGAGAGAACAACACCCTATCTAATTTAACTTGGATTAGCTGAGATCCAGTCCTTCTATTTGACCAAGTGAACTGATTACCTTTCAAGTTGACATCAATCAAATTCTATCCATTAATGAAGTCCTAGAAATCCTCCATACTTTTAGAAAAGGACCCAACTCCTCCCCTTTTGTCAGAAGGAAACAAAGGGGTGTTGAAGTCACCAATAAGGATCCAAGGCAGATTAGAGAAAGCATTCCTGATAGAAGATAAAGTGTTCCACATATTGGATCTCCCATAAATGGAATTAGGAGCATAGATATTGGTTAGGACCCAAGAACAGTTGTTGTCTTGATCACAGAAATGAATGCTCAAAATCTCATCATTGGAATGGATGATATTTCCTTTCACAAGAGAAGGATTCCATAAGCAGAGGAGGCCTCCAGAAGCACCCCTAGCATTGCAAGCACAGAAATCACTATTTTTCCAAATAATATTACAAATATTTTTATCAAGAGGTTCACTAATTTTAGATTCTTGAATCACAAAAATAGTCAGTCTGATTTCTTTCCTTAATGATTTAACTAGCCGTTGCTTGGCTATACCATTAAGGCCTCTCACATTCCATGAGAGGATCTTCATTTGGAGGATTTGGATAGTTTTTTGCCTCCCTTTCCATGTGGTTGGGGAGGTTTGGTGCACTTTGTTTCTTCCTTGGAGATATTGATTCTAGTAGAAAACAAAGTTTTTTGAACCCCATTAGCAATATCTTCATGTGCATCTTGATTCCTTTGATCAGAATGAGAAGGTCTTCCCCTCTTTTTTTCCATTCCACAATCTATAGGAGACCTCTTTTGGCTCTAAAGAATTTTGGGACTAAAGGTGGAAGAGGGAATTCGTTGGATCACAGGACTGACAGGTTCGAAGAAGGAAGAAGGAATAGAAGCATCTTCTATCAAAGGTTGGTCATCTTGTAGAGAGAGGTCCTCAGCCAAAGGTTCAGGGTTCTCAGTCGTTGGCTCAGAGGATGGTTCTTGAATGAGATTCTTCGGATCCAAAGGAGGATTGGGATTGGAAAAATCCTCAGAATTTAAATCCGCAAGAATTTG
Source organism: Wollemia nobilis (assembly GCA_028583015.1). NCBI lineage: Eukaryota > Viridiplantae > Streptophyta > Pinopsida > Araucariales > Araucariaceae > Wollemia > Wollemia nobilis. The sequence continues at coordinate 1,942,136 of JAQPPZ010000755.1, read as the reverse complement.
AAATTGAAACGGGTGAGAAAAAATACTGACCTCATTGGAAGCATTTGTCGAAGAAATATTTTTCCCTTTATCATCAGGGGAATTGATGAAAGGGGCAGAGTTATGTCCTTCTTTGATTCTGTATTCTTTGGCAGGCTTGAAGCTTATTCCTCTGGATGGAAGAAATTTCCTTTTATCCTTCTTTGATGAGACTTGAAAGGCATTCTCCTTAGCCATAGAAATAGGATCATTCTGTCACTCAGAGGAGGCCACATTCTTAGAGAGAGAAGGACAATGAGCATGAATATGGCCCTGAGATCGGCATTCAATGCAGAAAGGAGGTTTATTTTCATACTCAATGGCTTGTTTGAAGACTGATGAACCAAGTTCTAATTCCATGAAGGTAGGAAGAGCAGAATCTAAATTGGCCATAATACAAAGGTGAGCAACATGCATTCTTGATCTGGAAAGAGTCACTTTGTCAATGAGAAGCAGATCTCCAATAGTCGAAGCCATGGATTTGAAAATAGATTCCCGCCATAGGTGCCAAGGTAAATTTGGAAATCTGACCCAGATAGGTGCAAAGTTAATGCTTTGCATTTCTGGGTTGAATTCTGGATTCCATTTCATCAGAAAAACACTCTTGGACCCAAGGAACCAAGGTCCTCCAGACAGAATGTGGCCAGCATCTTCTTGGGTATTGAGGCGGACCCCAAAAAAACCCCTGGAAAGACCAACAATTTGCAAGGTTCCATGAACTTTCCAATGAGAAAAGGCCCATCGCCTGATGATGTCAAGATTTGGATTACCTCCAACCACTTTCCCTACCAAGGAAAAGGATTCTTCAGCAATGAATTTTTTGGCGATATCAGCAGGAATCTTGACCCTATTCCCAGAAACCTCAAATGGAGGAGGAGAGAAGGAAGAGGAGGAAGGCCCACCCAAGACCTTTGCAAATGAAGGCTTGGGATTAAAAGGAACATTCTCCCCCCTGGAAGCCCTGCCTTGTCAGCAACCGCTTGAAACTGATCATTTGAATGCCCAGAGGTTTTAGAATCTTCCTCCCGCCTTGAGGATTGGAGATGAATTTCACAAATCTGGTCCTTAAGAGATTCAGTGGAGCCCACTGCCTGTGAGGAGGAGGAGGAAATGCCAACTAGCGCAGAAGTGGGACCAACGTTGGAAACAACCGCATTTCCTTCAATAGATTGAGTAAGCCCGGTTCCAATCCCAAGGGGGCAAATGGAGCCCACCTCATGAGCGGAGGATAGAGAAATGTCCGCATCAACAGAGAGAGGGCCATCCTCCCGCCTACCAAAAATTTGAAAAAAAACCTTCCCGCCTTCAACAGTTTGAAAACCAGAATTACCAACCATCATAGTTATCCTCTCTTTAGTCCCAACCTCTTTTTTGATTTCTTTTCTTATTACTTTTTGGAGTCCCTTTCCTAGACTAACGACTTACACTTCTCATTGAGTTGTTATGGGTTTCTTATATGAACTTCCCCTTAACTTGGGAGCCATTTTTTCTTGGATGTCAAAAGGGCTATGTTATTTATTAGGTTATTCCAAACTCACAAAGTTAACACAAGATTTACTACAACATAAGGGTTTTGTGGCCTAGGGCTTTGCAAACTAGGGCTTTGATACTAACTGGAACAACCTAGATCTAACACACTTGGTTGTCCATTTCAATCAATCACTTTGAAATCACAAAGTAAAAATCTTGACTAGTTTCAAGGTCTAGATATGACATAAGGTAAAATTTTTATGTAAGTGGTTTGATGATCACCCAATATTTTATTAGTTTGAGACTTAGCAATCCCTCTTTTGGAAATATAAATAGCTATAAATGGTCTCCCAAGTGGATGATATTGGCTAAATATCGTAGGAAGGTACCTTTTTGTGAACCTATCTTCCCAACTTGGAGTGCAATTTCATGGTTGGGGTTATCCTTTAGGGCCCATAACACCTAGAGGATGGATGCATAATTCCCCATCCCTTAGCCTGAAGGACTTAGGTTCTTTTTTATCTAATTTCTATCTGAGTTTTATACATGCAATGGGTTAGCGTAAATATGCCTTGTGCATAGTTGAGAGTCCTACTTCATCGAAGTCAACTAGGGCCTGCCATTACATTGGGTCAAGAACTGGAATATCTTTTCATGGTATAATGAATGATGAGTTATCCCATACCAACTTGTCACTGAGTCTACTAGCATTGATATCTTTCTAGCTATCTCCTAGCATCGATATCTTGCTAGTTATCTCCTAATAATACAATGAGAAAGGGATCCATTACCGTACTACCTATTCAGTGACCTAGAGGTGACGTCCTATATCGCCCCTCGTTACCTTCATGTATTGACCTTACACGTCAAGAGTATAGCCAAACCTAAATCACAATGATTACCTACCACACAATCACCGGTATTGGGTGTTTTTACCATCCTCCACGATGGTTAAAGTATTAAATTATCTCTTCACACTTTAATTAGTTTTTCTAGAACACTTATTTAAATAATCAATACATAAAATTAAAAAATCAATAACTATGTGATTATTTTATTTTAAAACTATATAGTTTAAATTGCACTTATGACAGTTTAATCATTTCATCGAAGTTATAAAATACTCTTTTTAAATAAAGTATTTTTCTAGAACACTTATTTCAATAATCAATAGATAAAATGAAAAAAATCAATAACAATGTAATTATTTTATTTTTAAAATTTATAATTTAAATTACACTTATGACAGTTTAATCATTTCCTCGAAGTTCTAAAATACTCTTTTTAAATAAACTATGAAACATCTCAATAATGATAATAATAAATTATGAAACATCTCAATAATGATAATAATAAACTACGTATTTAAAAATAAATTAAAATTACCCAACTATTATGAATCAATCTTTTGAAAATGAGACTATGAAATGAAATTACGAAGTTATGAAAAAAATTAACTCAATTTAAAATAATACTCAAGTTTTGAAGATAACTTAAATAATCAATAAAAAACAACTTTCATTATATTTTTTAGTTATTAACATATAAATATTCAAATAAGTTTCAACATTATAGAATTAACTATCAAAGTATTTAACCCTTATAAGTAAAAAATATCCACTTCTGATCTAAAGGAATAATAAAAATACAGCATCTAAGTAAATATGGCTAATCGAATTTGAATTCTTTTTAAAAGCACATATGCATATTAAGACAACAATCGCTCGTAGGTAAACAAAACATTTATTGGAGATAAATCTTTTACTATATGTTTATCATTTGAGTTTTTAAACTTCAATGGAGAGGATAAAATAGAACACAGTTTTTAATTTCTAGCTTCTAAAAAAATACATATGTTCAAATTGCACTTCAGCTTGGGAATCAAGTATACCTTCAACATATAATTTTACACCCAGTTATATGTCTCATCTAATAACAAATGACACGCTCTAAACAATCCTTTACTCTATTAGAGGTATATGAAACTTATATTTAATTTTAAAGACCTATGTTAAAATAGCCAAACTAGAAGAGATTCCTCAACGATATGCAGTTGAATTCAATACCGTCAAGTAAGGTTGACGATATTGAATTCATTAAAATTCTCAAAGAGTATTGTATTTTTAATCTATTGGCTTGAGTTTTAAATTTTCAATCTACCATAATAAAAACATACAAATGATTCCACTTAATAAATTCTTCCCTACTTGGTCTACACAAGGAACCTCATAATATACAACTAGGGATGATTGGACTTGATATATGCACGTCATAACGCCCAAAGCATGGTTACCTAAACTAAAAATAACATTTTTCCTACGAACATAAAAATGAAATGGTTTTATTTTCTAAATAAAACTTTGATATAATCGAACGAAAGTCCTCATAAGCATCATCATTTCACAATATAATGAAGATGCCATTTTGTATGCAGCTTGGACGTAGCACAAAAATGGATTAAATCAATTGTTTTACTCCTTTAAAATATTGATGTTCATTATTTCTAGAAGCACTTCATAACTCACTTTTCCATAAAATAATATAAACGAAATATACTAGTTGTACTTTAATAACTATTCATTTAAACAATCACCTTATGAAAGGAATACGATAGGAATTTTTACACATAATAAGTTACAAATAATAATAATTTAGTCTTTCCATCTCATTACACATTTAAAAAATACATATAATTTTTATTAATAAAAAATCTCATGGGCAAGCTTCTTATGCAGACTAAATGCCTATTCTTGCCCAATAAAAGAATTGTAATGGTCCCATTTATTACAACATATTTCTTACTGATATGCAAGACCTGAGTGCACAACATCGCCAGAGGGAGAGATATTGGATGTGTCGTCTGCAAATTCCTTCTTCGAGTCTGACGATCGAGAGGGATAGAAATAGGATTAGAACAACCTCAATCTAATGCATGTATGCATATTATCTATCTCTAAAATGCTCTACTATGCACACAAGAAAGCATACATCCCAATCAAGGAGGATATTTATTAGATAGAAAATTCTAATTATTTATGTAATTGGTTACAGTCGATGTTAAAAATAGTGAGGGTTCTAGATAGTAGTTTTATCATAAATTCACATACCACAGGGTGCTGCCATTATACTGCAACCATACCGTAGTCGGAAAAAATAACTTTTCACAAGCAACATTCAATATTTCAAGAAATAGCCTCTCAACAACATGCTCATACACCGTGCTATCTGATCTCAAACAATAGTTAACACACAAGAACAATATCACATAGCAAATTTAGATACAATTTATAACATAGAGGGTATTCAACATTCAACGTTAATCTAAAAGCATTTCATACAATAATTGAACATGGAAAAATATAAATCACTCGTTCATACAATTTATTAATTACTATAGAATTTTATCATCAATTAGAAATATTATCCATAATGCATGTCAAGCAACTAGATAAGAAAAAATCCGACCTAGAATTGAGATAATACTAACTGTTGAGAGCCTTATATTCCTTCTTCTAAATCGTCCACACATAATAAGTAGAATAATCCTTAAGTTTTTCTGCATTCATCCATTTATAGAAGCCATGGAGAAATTTTAATCAAACAAGTGGAATTTTCATGTAAAATCCTTTCTCAAGCATCAGTCAGGTGGTAGTTGGGCTCCAGGTTTTGGAGCAAACATTTTATGTAAATATTTTGAAACTAATATACCTCCTATTAGCTTAAATATCATGTACGTATTTATATTTCATATTATATTTCTATTATATATTATTTTTAATATTTAATTATATTATTATTATTTATTATTTTATCAATGATTTATATTAATTAATTTGCAATCATAAAACAAAACATCTAATAAGTATTAAATTATCATTAGATTCATTTTTCTAAGTCTCTTTTTCCTGGATGTGTTTAAATATTTTCTTGATTTAAAGGTACACAATTCAACAAACAAGACATACATATAAAATGCAACTACATGGATGCAACTACATGAATATAATTTCTTGTGAGCTTCCATGTACTCACGTATCGTGGTATTTTTTTACACCTCACATCATATCCCTCCTTACCTCTTGTGGTCACCTCTCTTCTACCGCCTAAAGGAGGGGTACCTGGTCCTCTCGAATATATTTTGTTTGCCTAGAGATGGATACTTGTTTTTGTAGTCACAATTCCATTAGCAGTACCTCATCCTAGTAACAAAATAAGTAAATATTGTTGTTTAAATAATAGTTGTTCTAGTAGGGTTGTTACAATGGTGAGCTTCAAATCTTCAAAAATTTGAACAATTTTACCTTCAAGTTGTATGTCTTTGGATTTCTTTGCTCGAACTTGCAACCTTTTAGTCAAAGACATATCGATATAATTATATTTGCTACTAGGGTTAATGGAAACAATAATATTTTGATTTTGAATGCAATCATGGACTAAAAAAATAGAATTTTTACATTCAAACAAATATTTTTGACCATTGTTTGGCCCTGACACAAAAAGTGTAGTTTTCTTAGCCTGCACATTATTATCCTTTTATTTTGATCCCCATTTGTTCAAAAATGCAACTTCAAATTCTTCTTGTGTGTATGTAGTTTTATGAGCATGCTCAAAGTCTGAAAACCAAAAAAGAGCTTCTCCTTCCAAGTGAAAAAATCTTCACTTTCTATTCTATCTTAGAAAAAATTAAATAATTGTTTTCCACTTCAACCATTCCCTAGCATCACTATCCTCCTTTCAAATGAATATATATAACTCGATGACATCAACACAATTTTTTTGGGAGGCAGCTAGGGTTTGAAATGACCAAAATTTATCAAAAATATTGTTTTTTTGAGATACCATCTATTTCTTTCTTCAAACAATTAAATTTGCAAATTTTATTCAAAACAAAACAAATGGCTCTGATACCAAATGTTATGAACCTCTTTTCTCATTACAATAAGTCATTCACCAATATGAAAAAATATTAAACATGCATCCACATTAAATTCCACAATAACAATCCACACAATAAAATAGAGATTGATAAAACCCTTAAGATAGGGAACACAATACAATGCTCTTTATTGGAAGGAAGCCACTCCATAAGATTTCTAGCTCCACGAGCCAATAATTCTACAAATAATACTTGATATGTGACCCCTTTACAATGGGGTTACATCTCTCTTTATACAAGAATGTGATGGTTCACCTTTCATGAGTTACAAAGTGCATAATAATATGACAATATTCCAAGACAGTTACATATGATAATATTCCTTGATGGTTACATATATGATTCTATGACATTATTCTCCTACCTATTTCTAATTTGACATGTGACCTTCCTTAATAATTATTAATGGTTACATAAGTAACAATTATATCATAGCAATCCACATTAGCCAATAATTAATTTATGACTCATACCATTATACAATACAATATTAACTTATTAAATACCTATCTTGGGTACCTACCATCTACCCTCTAGTGTGGTGCTAGCACAAGCATCTGCTAAGCATACACAAAATTTTCAAAAATTAAAATTTCTATTTTAAAAATAAATTTTGAATGTAAAGGAAGATGGATGAAATATTTTTTTTTGATGATTGAAATGATCAATTTACTAAAATTCTGAACAAATACTCTCCAATATATTTTCTCAAAGATTTCAAAAAAATCTACTAGTTTTTGAATTTCTTGATGTTAGGATCCCATCCTAACGTTATTTTGTAATTCTCATTATTATGTAATGGACCACTTCCAACATAGGGGATATCATCTATAATGTTAGTTTTCAATATTTTGTAATGTATGTGGTAAATTAGGCTCCTAGCCAAGTGGAGCCATTTGATATAATCGTTATCAATATTGTAACTGACGTTTGGTAGAAGATTCTAGCTTGAGTGGTATTTTGCATGTAAGCAAACTCTCGAGATTAGGGTTAGGGTTGCATGAAGTCTTTATTTAAAATCTATGAAGCCATGTACGAATGTATATTTTTGGAAGTTACTAAAATATTGAAGGAGGTTGCCCCCTCAAAGATGCTTGCGATTCTGAGTCATTTGTGAGATTGTTTCAATTGTACAATTACTTTCTGCATAGTGTTATTTTATTATTTGATGCATTTTGGTTATCTTTCAGTATTTTGTATGAGTGAGCTTTATTTTAATAGTGGGTTCCTAACAAGTGGAATCAAAGCGCTTTCCAAGGTCGAGTTCTACTGTGACTATGATAATTATTGCTTAGCTATTTTTACCTATTAGGTATAATTTTCCATGTTTTTCATTTTGTTTTCCTTTATTTAAAAACAAAAAAAATCTACAAAACCTGAAAAGCCAAAAAAATATAGTCTCTGTTTTTTCATAATTGAGTAGGCTAGAAATATTGTGTTGAGGGTTTTAAAATATCGTGAAGGATTTTTCGTTATTTGCTAATCTAGCTAACCCATAAAGCATCTAGTGAAATGAGGGGTGATTAGGCTCCAATACAAAGGCCTCAGACAACACTCGTGCATGAAATCGAGCTCCCATGCATATTTGGGTGTATAGGATAACATTTTAGGCTTAAGAAAATTTTATGTAGCAGGAATTTTTTCAACCTTGTATCATCCATATTCCATGGGAAAAAGCATCCTGAACAATTACCCTCCCGTACTATCAGAGAGATAGATAGTGTTCTCAAGGGTATGTGTGGAATCCTCCTTGGGTAGTGGCCTAAAATATTGGCCCGAGCACTATTGTTCATCATTATAGTATAATAGAGGGCCTATGGGTGTTACATAATCTACCTAGCATACCTAGTTCTGTCAAACACTTTAACCTGTAAAAACAACAACTCCCTATTTTGCTAAACCTATATTCATGAACCCCAAAAGTGAGCATACAAAGAATGAATTCCTTATAACAAAAGAAGTAACTTGCTCGCACCAAACAGTCCAAACAGAGTCTACAAGTTTCTATCATAGTCTAGAATATTCCAGTAATAGTAGGGTTAGTGACAGTAATAGTCTGGACAGTACCAGTTATAGTTAGGTCAATGACAATACCAGACAAGTCATAAGTAACAGTCAATCAGGATCAGAAATAGAACTCCTAGTTTTAGTAACTACATAGGATAGAGGATACCAGGGTTAGTGACATGCACAGTGTTAGTTACTACAATACTAGTGGTAGGGACAGAGATAGGTCAGAGACAATTGATCGAGTACCCAATTTTTGAATCGTATTTCTACATCAAAAATCGACCACATCAATAGACTCATAAAATAGAGGAAAAATTCTAGGGTGTTCGAAATTCATGTTGAGATATTAGCTCATTGTGACCGTCTTTTCGAGATGATCATTTTGATATAACACCCAAGCACTTTTTTGGAACCTTTCTAAAAATAGTAACTCTTAAAACCACACTTCAATTTTTAGTAATTCAATAAAAGAGGTTCAAGACTATTCAAAATGGATGGTGGCACTCATGGATAACAAAAAGAGATAGATTAGGTCATCTCAATGTTTGAAAACTGCAAAGAACCGTTGAAAACATATAAATTTCAAATCAAACTGTGATGACAGAGCTTCAAAATATTAGAATTGATCACGCTACCTCCAGAGCCTGCATAGAAGAACAACTTGCAGGAAGTTGAGTCCAAATTGCAAGGCGGTCCAAGCAATACTGAGTACCGTACTGAACACTCACATTTTGAAAAAGGTAAAGGACAACAGATGACTCTCATCCTCACTCTGATCATGATCCTACCTTTAATATACCTAAATTAAACTTTTCTAAGTTTAATGGGAAGGATGTAGATGGGTGTTATGTCGTGTTGCTCAATTATTTAGACTTTGCAATGTACCAATATATTATCGAGTTCAAATGGCTTCCTTCAACTTGAAATATGAAGCTTTACAGTGGTACCAATGGTTGCAAAAAACTACCTCAAATACTTCTTGGGAAGTATTTGAGTCTCAGTTACTCGCTCGCTTTGGCCCTAGTGAGTATGATGATTTTACAGGATAATTGACAAAGTTGAGACAAACGTTGATAGTGCGAGATTACCAAATACAATTTGAGAAGTTGGCCAACAAAACTACAAGAATGAAAGAAGGGTTCTTTATGAGTTATTTTGTTAGCGGTTTGAGGGAAGATCTCTAAGATGAGGTCATGATGTTTAAACCACAATCCATGATGCAGGCTATCAAGTTGGCTCGTTTTGCCGAATCCAAAATTTCAGCACAGAGGCGGATATCTAAATTTCCATAGGCTAGACCCTATTTTCCTCCTAGATTCCAAAATTAGAATGAAAAAAAACTATTGCACCCACTACTGCATCTAAAAATCTAACCACTGCCAAAATGGATGTGCAATACGCCCAAGGATTGTGCTACAATTATAATGAAATATTTTCTCGTGGGCATAGGTGCACTCCAAAGAATTTATTCCTCATAGATGCTGATGAGCCTGACACGAGTGATCATAGTGATGATGACATGGAATTAATAGAGGAACCACCCAAATCGAAGGAAGAAAACCAAGATGAACCATAGGTTGAAATTTCTATTCATGCTCTTTCTAGCATTACTACTTCCCAAACCATGAAAGTTGTGGGTTATTTCAAAGACCTACGTCTTACCATCTTGATTTATTCTAGAAATACACAACTTTATTGGTCATCGCATTGCCAAGCAAGAAAATTATTATGTACACACATGTAATTCCTTCGAGGTTATGGTTGCCAATGGCAGGACCTTACCTTGCAAAGGTAAATGTCATAATATTAAGGTCAAGATTGGGGACTATAAGCTCAAACAAGATATATTTGCACTTCAACTAGGGGGATGTGATATTGTGTTGGGAGATCAATGGTTGGGCATCTTGGAAACCATTTCATGGAACTTTGTCAAGCTTTGGATGCAATTTTTATAGGATGTATAGTCCCACACTCTTTATGGCTCAAAAGTAGGGCCTTCACAGATTATCAGTTCAATCTGGATGGAGAGGTTGTTAAAAAATTATCTTAGGGTGTCATAGCTCAGATATTTGTGATCCAACCCCACACTTTAGAGGAGGATTTTATTCCTATAGATTTACAACTTATTCTGGCCAATCATAGTTCTATTTTTATTAAACCATTAGAATTACCGCCTCATTGCTCTCATGACCATGCTATTCCTTTGTTACCAGGTAATGCACCACCAAATATTCGACCGTACCGGTATCCTCATGCTCTTAATTTAGAAATTGAGAAGTTAGTACAACATTATTAAAAGCCATCGTCATTCGACCAAGCAAAAATTCTTACTCTTCTCCACTTTTATTGGTGTGCAAGAAAGATGGGTCCTTGCAGTTGTGTATCAATTACTGTGAGCTCAATAAACTCACCATCAAGGATAAATTTCCTATTTGGTGGTGGATGAATTATTGGATGAACTACATGGGACTATGTACTTTTCCAAATTAGACCTTCTCTTTGGGTACCATAAAATTAAACTCAAGGATGAGGATATTCTCAAGTCTGCTTTCCACTTTCCAAATCCTCATGAACAACATTTTTTACCCATTCCTCTAAAAAATTTTCCTAGTTTTTTTATGACATTCTAGTATATAGATGCTCATGAGAAAAGAATCTTATTCATGTGGATCAGACTCTACAGCTGTTGGCACAACATCAACTCTATGCTAAATGATCCAGGTATTCTTTTGGGTTGACATAAGTGGAGTATTTGGGACACATAGTCATCAAGTATGGTGTCAAATTTGATAACAAGAAGATCCATGTGGTTCAGGAATGGCCGAAGCCTTGCACTCTGTTGTGGATGCTCCACAACGTACCCCAAAATTAGGGACCCACCTTTTTGCATATTTTCCAAGAAGACCGAAGTGGCCCATATGCTAAAGATCAAAGAAAAAGCAAAACACCGCAAGGAGAAAAAAGTGTCGCGATATCGCGACATGTTGCATTTTCGCGGTCCAAAGAAAAAAGAAAAAGCAAGAAAGAAAAAGTGTCTCGATATCGCGATATGTTGCATTTTTGCGGCCAAAAGAGAATAGAAATAGCAAGAAAGAAAAAGTGTCGCGATATCACGATATGTTGCATTTTCGTAGCCAAAAGAGGAGAAAGAACAAGAAAGAAAAAGTGTCGCGATATCGCGACATGTTGCATTTCTGCGACCAAAGAGAAGAAAAAGCACAAGAAAGAAAAAGTGTCGCGATATCGCGACATGTTGCATTTTTGCGGCCAAAAGAGAAGAGAAAGAACAAGAAAGAAAAAGTGTCGCGATATCGCGACATGTTGCATTTTTGTGGCCAAGAGCAACAAAAGGGGGCAAAAGTGTCACGATATCGTGACATGTTGCATTTTCGCGGTCCAAAGCAAAGAGAAAGAGCAAGGAGGAAAAAGTGTCGCGATATTGTGACATGTTGCATTTTCGTGGTCCAAAGCAAAGGAAAAAGTGTCGCGATATCACGACATGTTGCATTTTCACGGTCCAAAGCAAAGGAAAAAGTGTCGCAATATCGCGACATGTTGCATTTTCGTGACTCAAAAAGGGCAGGCAGGCAGAGAAACAAAAGTGTCGCGATATCGCAACATGTTGCATTTTCGTGACTCAAAAGGGCAGGCAGGCAAAGAAACAAAAGTGTCGCAATATCGTGACATGTTACATTTTTGTGACTCAAAAAGGGCAGGCAGGTAGAGAGACAAGAGTTTCGTGATTTCGCGACATGTCCGATTTTTGCCAAGGGAACAAAGTAGTGGACAGTGCGTCTGATATTAGTGATGAACACAAGGATAGTGAAACTGAAGACTGCATAATGACGTGGACCTATAAGGAATGAATCGAATATTGAATAAGGTAATTTGTCACATAAGGACAAAATCTAATGAATAATACAAAACGTTACATAAGGAATATTTAATGATTTGAAATCATTTAAGATGGTCGTTACACATGGAAGGAAGCGGATGCATGCCCATGTAGAGAAAAGGAAGCGTTTTTTTTTTTAAAATCAAACCATGGGAATGAAATGAAGGGCCACAAAATAGAAATGAAAAGCCTTTTTGGAAACCAAAACACATGCATGCACAAGGGAAAGTGAAACGAACAGCCATTGGAAAATGAAACGAAAAGCTTCATGAAAATTTTAAATACGCCAGGCAAAGATGTTTTGATGGGTTGGAAACTGTTGCGAGCAGAGTTGCATATTTGAAAGCAAGAGGGCCATTCTGGACCTGTTCGAGTCGTTTTCTTCCATGGACTGGTTTGGGAAAACAAAAAATTTATGTTATTGTAAAATGACAAATTTTTAATATAGAAAGTTTCAAAAAGTTGCATCTTATGGACAAGAAAGAAGGAGTCATTTTCTACATGCAAGATTAAATGTCTATTTTTCCTCTTTTTAGATTTTAGGCTTGTAAATGGAGTTTATGCAAGTTTTCTTGGTTGCTTCATGCGAATGTTTAAATCTGAAAACCTCATTTAAAACCCTAGGAGCCAGCACTTAGCTTACCCGGATTGTGCTTGTTTTGCAAGTCCCATAAGTTAGGTTGCATGCATGGAAACCTCACATATTCGATTTTGTCGAAATAGGATAGCATCATACTGAATGCATTTTATTTTCAGTTTCTGCATTTCATTTTCATTTTTCTGTATTTTATTTTCAGAAATTTTAACTTTTTTTAATTTTTAGGCATTAAAATAAACATTTAAAAAAATTTCAAAATCCAAAAATAATTTGACCATTGCGTAGGTTATACTGCAGACTTCCAATACGCAATTTAAAATTTCATTTTTGGAGTTGTTTAGTATTTTTAAAAAATCATCGAAGTTGTTGTTTTATTACAGATTTTAAAAAATCCGAAAATAGAAAGTTTCCATTTTGGGCCGGAATTTCATTTTTTCAGTTTTTTTTTGCACTCATGAGCCTATGATGACATTCCCTTCATAAAAATTCCAATTTCATTGAAGGGGTTATGTTTTATGGCATTCTCACAAATTTCCATTTTGAGCCTGAAATTACCCTCTTCATAAAAATTCTAATTTTACGAAAGAGGGGTAATTTGAGTATTACATTGAAGGTTTTTTCTTCAAAGCACTTAATTGTTCATCTTGATGAAAATTTGATTTCATTTAAGAGGGATAAGTTAAAGTGACGTTTAAAGCCCTTTATCTAAGGCCATAAATTATTGCTTCTTTGTGAAAATTCATTTCACCAAAGAGGGATAGGTTATCGATCATATTGAAAGCTATATTTATCTTCATGGTAAGAAGCCATATTTGGACCTAATAAAGAATATAAAATCGACCTTAAAACTCTCAAGATAAAAGGAATTAAGGCACTACATCGTGGTCATATAAGGGCTAACTCACATTTGCTTTATTTTGGTTCAATGAACAATCACTAAAGTTTCATGATAAAATAAACCAACATTGCCCCTTGTTTATAGTTACTTGCAATCACTAAGGTGTTCCAAGCATTTAAAGTGAATATCTTTATTTAATATTACTAATACACATATGCAAATGCCAATATAGCGAAGACCTTGGAGAAGTCGTTTGTTTAACTTCTTTGCAAGAAGGGATTTGGAACCCAAATCCTAAGGGAGAGTGTACTTTCACAATTGGGTGAAAATACCACTCAACACACTCTCAAAGGTCTTCAAGGATTTTTAAGGCTTAATAGTTATTATCATAATTTTGTTTGTAACTATGGTAAAATTGTAGCTCCCCTCACTTCCATGTTAAAGGACTCTTTTACTTGGATGGGTCTTGCTGAAAAGGCTTTCCTAGAGTTGAAGCATGCTATGACCACCACTCCAGTATTAGATATACCCAATTTTTCCAAATATTTTATCATTGAAAGTGGTACTAGTGTCGTGTTGATGCAAGAAGTTTGACCCTTGGCTTTCATTATTAAAGCTCTCTCTAGTCATAATTTGGGAAAATCCACTTATGCCAAAGAGATGATGGCAATTCTGAATGTGATAACCCATTGGCGACTGTATCTCATTGGGCATCATTTCTCCATTAAAACGGACCATCAGATTCTCAAATACTTTTTGGAGCAACGGGTTGCCACCCCCCTAAAAAAATGGGTCTCTAAACTCATGGGCTATGATTATGATATCACTTATAAGAATGGCAAGGAGAATATTGTAGCCAATGCTCTCTCTCATCAATTTTAGGCTCTCAGTATGTTGTGTGTCATTTCGTTACTTATTCCCCAATGGATCGATTTCTTACACCAAAAGGTACTTTAGGATTATGAGTTGCAAACTTTGATTGCCTCCCTACACATTGATCCTACTTCATGCCAGAGCTACACTTGGGATGGCCATCATTTGCGTTATCACCAATGCCTTGTTATTCCCCACATGTATCCACTTCAGGAACTTCTCATGAAAGAACTGCATGTCGCCCCATCTGTAGGCCATTCAATATTTCTTAAAACATATGAATGGCTTAAGCACACTTTTTTTTGGAAGGATATGAAAAAGGAAATTCAATATTTTGTGGTGGCTTGTGATACCTATCAATGGATGAAAGCTGAAATAGTGTGTTCTCCAGGCACTCTTCAACTCTTGCCCATTCTTTATCAAGTTTAGATTGATATTTCCATGGATTTTATTGAATGGTTACCTAAGTCTAGAGGTAAATCTATTATCTTTGTGGTAGTGGATCGTATTATGAAGTATGCTCACTTTTGTTCCCTCTCCCATTTTTACACAACTTCTACTAGTGCCCAAATTTTCCTTGATTCTATATTTATGGTCTACCCTCCTCCATCGTGTTTGATCATGACCCAACCTTTAGTAGTCACTTCTGGCAAGAATTGTTTAAGTTGCAGGGAACTCAACTCAAAATGAGCTCAGCTTATCATTTGCAAATGAATGGCCAAATAAATATTGTCAACAAATGTTTGGAGAACTACCTTTTTTTCTTTACCTCTGATCATCCTACACATTGGGCGAAGTGGCTTCCTTTGGTCGAGTGGTGGTACAACACTTTCTATCACACAACAACCAAGGTTACCCCTTTCAAGGTAGTTTATGGGTGTACTCCACCCATGCCTTCCTCCTACATTTTAGGTAGCTCTAAGGTCCATGCAATTAACACTACTCTTAGTCAGCATGCTAATGTCCTCTATCAACTAAAGATGAATTTGTATGTGGATTAGAACTGGATGCACCAATAGGTCGACCAACACCATTTTGAGCACAGTTTTGATGTGACTGATATGGTTTTCCTCCACTTACATCCATATAAACAATTTTCTCTATAGCTTCGCAAGTGCTATAAACTTGTTGCGAAATACTATGGATTCTACCAGGTGTTACAATGGATTGGTACCATAACCTAAAAATTGGTCCTTCCACCTACATTCAGGATCCATCTTGTTTTTCATGTTTCCTCTCTAAAAAAGGTGGTGGGAAATCAGGTATAGGTTCAATCTACACTCCAAAGTTAGATGAAGAAGGTTTTATCTTGCTTGAGCTCGAACAGTTATTGGATTGTAGGACTCACACTCTTTGCAACCACACCATTATTGAGGTCCTTGTTCAATGGTGTGGACTCTAGCTAGAATATGCTACATGGGAGTCTCTCCATCAGCTCCAACACCAGTTTCCTCACCTTCAGATTTGAGGACAAAGCTTTTTGAAGGGGAAGGACATGTTAGGATCCCATTCTAATGCTATTTTATAATTCTCATTATTATGTAATGACCCACTTCCAACGTGAGGGATCCCATATATAATGTTATTTTATAATATTTTTTAATGTATGTGGCAAGTTAGGCTCCTATCCAAGTGGGGCCATTTGATGTAATCGTTATCAAGATTGTAATCGATATTTGGTAGAATATTCTAGCTCGAGTGGCATTTTGCATGTAAGCCAACTCTTGAGCTTAGGGTTAGGGTTGCATGAAGTCTTTATTTAAAAGCTATGAAGCCATGTATGAATGTATATTTTTGCAAGTTAATGAAATATTGAAGGAGGTTGCCCCCTAAAAGAGGCCTACGATTCTAAATCATTTGTGAGATCATTTCAATTCTGCAATTACTTTCTACATAGTGTTAATTGATGCATTTCGGTGATCTTTCAGTATTTTGTGTGAGTAAGATTTATTTTAATAGTAGGTTCTTAACACTTTATGGTTGGTCATATACAAACATTATGCAGAATACAAAACATTAATCAACACCCATAGTCTAAGATTTGATAGAATTGAGGAAATGTACACATAACTCTTCTTTAGATCGTAAACCTCAAACAATTTGTAGTGCATTGGATCCCATCTAAAAATATATTGATATTAAGGGATAACTTGTTAATTTCAAACACCGTCTTCAATTATTTAGATTCCAAATACCTTACCATTTCAACTATTGCAACTTGATGTTAAAAAGTCCAAAATTTTAAAGGAAACATCTTAAAAAGTTGATATGATTCTTAAAAACCCTACAAATTTTGATTTAATCTCTTGTTAAAAAAAAACTCCTTTGAGAAACTCAGTTTCCCTAAAACCTACCATTTCATGCTAAGTAATATTGAATATCTAATTTTCTTAAAGGTAAACAAGGGTTTTTATAAAACCCTAAAATAACAACTAAAAACACTTTTCTTTACAACCACTCCAAAAAATATGCACCTCCAATAGAATAACTATTGCAACACCTCCTAATTTAGGGTTTGCAAGGCAACATAAGAAATTAATTACTATGGAGATTAATCCTTGTACTTTAGGGTTTTCAAGGCAACATAAAGACAAAAATGTTTATGAGGCTATTTCTTGTATTTTAGATTCTTTGGGGTAGCATAAATCTTTAGAATATAAGTCTCATTATGAATAAAAATATGGTAAAATAGAAGAGATTGATGAAGATAGAAGTGTTGGTGGGAACAAAAAAAGGAGAGGAAGGTCATCAAAGTATGAAATAAGAGAAAAATAATATCAAAGGGATATTAAATAAAAATAATAATAACACAAGTGTTACCAATAAATAGGGATAAGCCCACTAATAAAAATAAAAAGTAATGATTAAAATGGTATCATTGAATATTAGGGGTATAAATAAGACCCCTAAAAAATAGATATTTAAGGAATTAAATAGTTCTAAGTTTATTTTGATACAAGAAACATAATTAAACAATGAGTAATGTAAGGATGATTTTAAATGTTGAAAGTGTAATAGGACTTATGGCCAAGGACGACATTGTATGATGCAATTTTATATAGGCCCAAGGGAAATCATTATACAATGTATATGATTTATTGTAATATTTTATTATGTAATATTTGTGGGAAGTGGTTAACCTTATTATAGTTAAAACTACCTTATAAACTTGTAATTAATCTTAAATCCCTTTTGTTATGTCAACTTAGTTTAAACCCTTTTATGTAATTGGGGTTTTGGTATTTGTGTAAATACCCCCACCACTCCATCCATTGTATTAGAGTGTTGTGATTATTTTATTTTTTAATTGGTTATATGGGATTGAAATGGGCCCCACCCTTATTACATCATCACCATATAGTGGTATTACAATAGCTTGGATATTATCCATATATCACTTGGAAAGATTCAAACCTAGGTATCTTCTTGAATGTTGAGGAAACTAATTAGTTGAGCTAATATCATTTGATTGGAGTATCTATAGATAATATAGTGATTATTATGGTACCCACGTGTACCCACTATATCTATATCTCTCATTCATCATTTATTCCATTGTCTGTATAAGATTTGAGTGGATATTTATTTTTTAATTTGTGAATTCCAACATAGTATCAGAGTGGGTATGGAGTAACATTGATTGGTCATGCAAAAATTTTACTCAAAGCCTCTGTTTCCTCCATCAAATTCTAGAACAAATTCCTTCTTAAATATTCAAAAGTCTTTTTGTCATAATAGATGAATATGAGATATTATCATTCTCTATGTTATTCATCCTTCTCACATCTTTGTATTTTTCTTGCCATCTCTACTTTCTACTTTATTGTAATTGAGGTCAGTTCACAGATTTAAATTTTTTATTATATTATCCTTTTGTTTTGCAAAACAATCAAGGTTATTTTGGGGAGGGGATGTTTTATAAGGTTTAAACTTGAATTTTGGCATGCATGGTTTAAACAAAAAAAGCATGAGTGCCCTATTAGGTTAAATGAATTTTTTTACAATGCACCATTGCTCTTTTTAGAGAGGATGCACAATATATAATCATGGAAAATGGTGTCATATGCTATAGATAAAGGAATGTGTTTAAGAATCCTTCTTGAAGCAAGTTGCAGGTTCAATTCATGAAATTTTAATTTTTTGTTTCTTGAGCGATGAACACAAAATGTTCATTTTCTTGGTAATTTATTTGCTCAACAAAAATGTTTAGAAGCTCAATTAGAGAGGAAAATTTGTGCACTTGGGAGGGAATTGTGAAGGTTTAAAACACATGCCCTCCATTTTTTGTAAATTGCTCTTGGATAGGCAAGAAAAATATTGTATTTTATGAGAGATAACTCTATTGCACCTCCTTGATGGTAGTAACTAACTTTATCAGTGAAAGCACCTTCGGAGTAGTAGGTTTCATGTTCCCTACCAATAGAGGCACTTTCCCCTTCTACCTATACGTTCAAAGGCCATAATGTTAACATTATAAAATTGCCTTTTCATCCCCATTGGAAGTGTTGGGATTTTGGACAATAAGTTGTGTTTAGATCTCCATCGACTTAATATTGAACCCCTATCAATATTTTACCATAAAATTTGAATGGATGAAGTGGCTTCTTCATTTACATGGAAACTGATATGGTATACCTACATGTCATAAAGGATAGAAATTTACATATTAACCTACCTTCAACTAGTTAGGTAAGGGAAAATAGTTCAATAACAAACTAAGTGTGAGATCAACTATGACCAATTGTTGCAAATTGAATGGAAAATACCTACAAATTAGTGAGTGACACACAACAACCTAATATTGGACATAATTTCGTTAAGGTTGAGGCTTTATTTTTTTATCTTTTGAGGATTATAAATAGAAATCTTCTAGAGGCATACAAAAGTGTTTTAAGCCCCTTTTTTTTTAATTGCATGATTTCTCAAGATCTTTGCATTGGTAACATTCATTTATGGACTTGTTCTAGTGTTAGAGACCAAATTATGTAGAATAGCCCTCAATGTCTAATGCCCTATTTTGAAAGAGAAAATTTACCATATTTTATGCAATCATAATCTTTGGCCTAGTTTTTTAGAAGATGCAGTTGGATTTGTGACATACAACATATTTTAAGTCTTTTGGAGGTATACAAAAAAAGGATTTAGGATGTGCCTTAGTCAATCCCTCTTCCTTATTTATGAAGATCTAACCATTTTTTATATCTTCCTTCTTATATTCTTTGTCTAGGTACTCTTGGAAATTTGTAATAGTTTTATATAAACATGTTCATGTAAATCCTCCTTTGATGATAGAAATCATGTGGCCTTAGGAAATTTTGAAATATTTGAACAAGGTGATGTATGCTATAACAGAGAAATATATGCTTCTAATTCCCATATTATGTGACTATAGAATAATAGAGCATCATTTATTTAGAAGTTATGGTGATATTGAATTCCTTTGTTCATTTGGAGCCTTAGAAAAAGTATTTTTTGGATGTGAGTGGGAGTGTCTAATAGTGGAAGTGATGACTATGATCTATTCTAAAGATATTCTTGTGCAAATACATTTTTGCATTGACAGAGTTTAGATGATAAGGGGGATTCAAATGAGTCTACCTCAAGTGTGAAGTCTAACTAGAGCATTCGTTATGGTGGTGAGATAATATTATCATTAATGTCTTCTCTCCTTGGCCCCTTAGTTTAGATTATGAGGGGGTGTTGAAAGTGTAATATGATTATAGCCTATGGGCAATCATTGTATAATGTATTTGATTTATTATAATATTTTATTATGTAATCCCTATGGATCATGTTTAACCTTTTTATGGTTAAACCAACCTTATAAACTTGTAATTAACCTTATATCCCTCCTGTTATGTTTGATTAGGTTAAATTTGTTTATGTAATTGGGATTTTGATATTAGTATAAATACCCCCACTACTCCATCCATTGTATTAGAATGTTGTGATTCTTATCTATGGATAATATAATTATTATTTATGGTGCCTATGGGTACCCACTATATCTTTATCTCTTTTGTCCTTTTTTACACTTTTTGTATAAGATTTGAGTGGATGGATTTCTTATGTTTGTTTATCAAAATAGGTGTAAATTCCAATATTAAAAAGATTTGGAATATGGGAGATTTTTTGGTAGTTTTTTCTATAATTGTTTCTAGTGGTATTCCAACAATATGGGACAAATGCAAATGGGATGGACAATTATTAGAAAAAAAAAAGTAATTAGGTTTCTAGACTATTTTCAAAAAAGAGAAAAACATCAAATTTGGGGTTAATGCTTCAACTATAGTTACTCCGCATGAAATATGTTAGAAGGACCTTAGCATATTTTTGCTAAACACAATGATGATTCATAATTATGATCTTTGAATTCTTGGGGGACTTCAACATAATTCTCTCTATTTTGAAAAATAATGGTGGTACTCCAGTATGCTATAAATCAATGCAAGATTTTACTTCATTTATTAATTCAAATGGCCTTTGGGATGTTATTGCTTCAATTTTTAAATATACATGGGATAATAAATACATTGAGAAAACTCAGAGTGGTAATATTTGATATATTCTTGTTATCCAACACATGGTTATAAAAAAAGTATACAATCTCTTCAAATATTTTATTGTGAGTAGGATCATATCATAAACCTATTCTTTTGAATTGTGATTTACTCAGTAATAGTCATCCAAATCCATTTCACTTTGAGTCTATGTGGCTGACTATGATTTCTTCCATATGGTTATGTTTATGGTGAGATGAAGGAAAATTTGAAGGATCATGTATGTGTAGGTTCCTTCAAAAGATAAAATATTTAAAGTGGTAATTCAAGATTTAGAATTCCACATATTTTGGTAACATTTTTAAAGAAAAAAAAAATTAAATTCAAGTTTAAAAACTTGCAAGAGATATTAGAAACCAATGTAATGGACCAAGATTATTATGTGCAAGAAAAGTAATTACTTTTTGGTTATCATAATGCATTGAAAAATGAGTTGTATTGGTTCCAAAAATCTAGGAAGAAATGGCTCAAAGAAGAAGATAGAAATACCAAACTTTTTTATGCTACAGCAAAAACCAAAATTTATTTTTGTTGCTTAAACTCTAGATGGAAGAAAAATTGAAGAAGAATATATAATGAAGGAAATGATTAATTATATAAAAAATATTTTTTCAACTATTGGGGAAGACAAGAAGGGCACAACGTAACATTTTACAAAATATTCCATCAGTTATCACATAGGGGAAAAATGAAATCTTGACGAAGAAGATATCTATAGAAGATCTATAAGAAGTAGTTTTCTCTTTCCATCCTAACAAGGCACCTAACCTCAATGGATTTTCCACAATTTTCTTTCAAAATAATTAGGATTTACTGAAGAGTGATATTTTGATTGTGGTTAAAGAGCTCCAAAAAAGGAAGGCTATAATAAATAAAATCAATGCCACTTTTATTACATTGGTTTCCAAAAAAGACAAGACAATTTTTTTTGATAATTTTCATCCAATAAGCCTTTGTGATAAGATTTACAAGATCATTTCAAAAATTATGGTAAATAGGTTGAAAAGCATTCTAGATTGTGTTATTTTGAAGGATCAAGGTGATTTTATTCGCAGTAAAAAAATAATGATGGTGCAATAATTGCATAGGAGGCCATACATTCTCTTCATTCCATTAAAAAACCAAGTATGTTTATGAAATTATATATGAACAAATCATATGATAGGGTTTGTTAGAGTTTTCTACATGATATTCTCAAAAAGTTTAGTTTTGATCAAGGTTGGTGTGAATGGATTAAATGTTATTATAGCACTCCAAAATATTCTATTTTGATCAATGGTTCTCTTGTTGGTTATGTTATGTCATCTCATGCACTCATTCAAAGTGATCCATATCTCCTTATCTATTTGTAATTCTTGTGGATGCACTAAGGATAGTTTTCTCTTAGGAAAAAATGGAAGGAAAAATAAAAGGTATTTTGGATGTAAAAAATAATCCCTTCAAATATTATCTCCAAATTTTTGATGATACTATTCTCTTGGGTTATCCTTAAATGAGTGAGGCGATGCATTTTAAATCAATGATGTCATGCTATGAGATTATTATTGGGAAGTTGGTTATCACTACACAAATCTAATATTTTTTCATTAGCACTACCCTAGATTTACAATGAATTACTATGGATATTTTAGGGTTTAAAATTGAATTTTTTTAATCAATGTACTTGGGTATTCCTTTATATCATAAAGGAAATAAAAATGATCTTTGGGTCTCCTATTTGGATAGAATGAAATCTTGTTTAGCAAGTCAAAAATATAAGTTCTTACCATGGCGATAAGGCTATAACTCATAAAGACTAAATTGTATTCCATTCCTATTTATATGATGTCATGTTTAGGATTTCCAATAGATATAGCATCAGAAATTGATAAAATTCAAATATATTTCTTTGAAAAGGTGTGAAGAAAATTTTAAGTCTCCTCTTTGTAAGTGGAATAGGGTTTGCAAAGGAAATAATATTAGAGGGGTAAGCTTGTGGAATTACAAATTTATGAGTTTGGCCTTAAGGAAAAAACTTGGATGGAGATTTTTCAATGATCAAGGAAAGAGTTGGCAAAAAATATTGCTTCAAAAATATATAGGTTCTCTTGATGCAACGAAATTATTTAGAAAAATAATCCTATCTAAAGGATTGACAACATGGGACTTCATATCGGATAGTTTGCAATTGATTATGAAATATTAGATGGTTAGTCAATAAGAGCAATAATGTAAATTTATGGTGTGATGCTTAGTTGAAGCCTTATCCTCCTATCTCTGATTCAAAATTGCAACATTGGCTCAGGCATGTCTATATTGTAAAGGTCCAAAGGTAAAATATTATATTAATGTGAGCACAAACCCCAGATCATTGATTTCTATTAGTAACCTATTTGAAGGATATGAACTTAAACAAATTATATATGAGATTCAAAAGATGCTTCAAGAGTTTTATTTACCTATTGTTACATGAAATGAGTTGGTTTGGATTCTATCAAAATGTGGTGGTTACTCAATCAAATTGTGATATGAGGATTTTGAGCAATCAAAATTTCCTACTCCTAAATATTTCCCTTGAAAGAATGTTGGGTCACTAGAACTCTCTCAAAGGCCTCAACATTCTATTGTTTAGCATTTCAAAGTAAGATTATTATAGGAGAGAGTCTACAAAGAAGAGGATATCATGGAAATTTCATATATGCCTTATGTGAGAAGGATTTCAAATATTATCCCTTTGCTCATACCATTTGGGGTTACTTTTTCAAAACTATGAGAATATATTGGGTAGCTCCATTAACATTGAAAGAGTTGATGAAATGAATTAATTTTTTTTAAGCTAAAGTATTATGTATTCTATAGAGGATTGATGATGTCCTTATTTGTTATAATTAATGGCTTGAAAGGAATACTAAATTTAAAAAAAATAAATCTCAAAATCATACCCATTTTTGGAATGATATTATTTCCTATCTTGTAGAATATTTACATATGTGGTGCTCATCATGGGAAGTCTCAAGTATAGAAAAGAGGTTATAGCCACTTGGTTACATGGTTTGGATATACATGGAAGAATCATTTGTAACAAATGGCATTAAAACCAGGGATCTACTTTGATCTAGGGTAAAGTCCTAAAATTGGGTTAACCAAAATTATTTTTGATGGTGCTTCAAAGGAAATTTGAGAAAAGCCAGTGAAGTGTTTTTCAAAATAATATAGGTAAAATTATCCTCTTACTCAAAAACATATGGAACTTCAACTAACAACTATGCAAAAGATATGACACTTCTTATGGGGATTAAAATTGCAATATAAAAAGGATGTAAACAAATTTTAATTGAGGGGGATTCTCAAAATGTCATTAACGCTATCAATGAAAATGGATGTAGGATTTGGATAAAATATAATATTATTATGGAATTACATGAAGCTAGGGTTTTGTATTGCAGAGAATGATGGTTTCAACAAAGGGTAAACTATAATTTTTTTTATGGATATTAATCATCTAGAGGTTGAGTGCTTTGAGCACAAGGAACGAAGAACAATGAAAAAGGCCCTTTGGGGCCAAATATTTAAGGGGTTTGTGGGTCTCCTAGAGGGTTTTCAAGAATCTAACATGATCATGCAAATATTATTTTCAATAGGGATAATCTTCAAGGCACTGAATCAAGTGAGCAGAAAGCAAGGCAAATAGGGGAAAGTAATATCCAATATTCCTTCATGCATGTGGACCAACAAAATGAACATGTATTGAATAAAATTGTTTACCCTTTTCAATTAATAGTGAAAAATAAGAAGTAAGGGCATCCTTTTCAAAATTATAGACAAGGGCTAAAATAAAATAGAAACAAGATTCAAAAGATGGATCAAACAAAGGGAGATAACATATTGGTGGCAGATTTGGATCTCAATAAAGCTACAATTGGATCTAGGGTACACAATAAAAAATAACCAGTCATAACAAAATAATTTTAAGGTATGAATCCCAAGGAACTCCCTCCAAAACTAAAATTTAAAGAAGCAATCGATGTAGGACCACCCTAAATAAGAGGGAACAATAACCAATGACTACCAAGGAAACCATACAAGGAAAACAGAGATGGGTTGCATGAAAGAAACTAACGAATCCCCATTAGTGAAGTTGGAAATGGAGGATATCCAAGAGTGAATAGACACTATGGAGAGGAGAGGTCTAATTTATCGGTTCATGGGATTTCGATCAAATCTTGTTACCATCAAGCAATGGGTTGCTAAAAACTGGAGAACTAAAGGTGAGATTCAAATATCTCCTTACCCTAATGGTTATTTCCTTGCTATATTTTCCAATAAAAAATTTAGGGAGGATAGTTTTTATGGGGGGCCATGGTTCTTAGATAGGGCAGGGCTTTTCATGAAGCCTTGGCATACCAAGTTCAAAGTTGAGGAAGCAATACCATCAACTGCACCTGTCTAGGTTCGTTTATTTGGCCTTCCAATAAAATACTGGAATCCAAATATATTAGCAGCAATTGAGAATTATTTAGGAGTTTTCATGATGATAGTTGATAGCACTCAATAGTTGGATCATATGATTTATGTAAGGATTTGCATTCTAATTGACTTTGACAAACCACTTCTAGAGAGGATCATCTTACAATATGAGGAAGAATTATGGGAGAAACATGTAGACTATGAAATTATCCCTTTTAGATGTAGAATTTATCATGAATATGGTCATCTAGCCAAGGATTGTCCTCATAAGATACCTAATAAAGATAGCGAGGATGGGGACTTAGTAGGGTTTCAAATCCCCAAACAAAATAATATTAAAAATAAACAACACCAAAAGATAAAATAGTAATTTCACCTAACACCTTTGAAATTCTCTCTATAGATGAGCAATTAGATGATGAGGATGACAAAATGGAAACAATGATTAAGAAAACATAGTTTGATGAAGATAAGTAACATGAAGGAATGGATGATGAAATAAAAATAAAAGAAATTGCCCTAATTTTGAGAAATAACCAAGGAGAGCCATCTCATCCAGTAAACAAACTTCAAGAAAAGAACAACATAGAAAATTTAAATAAGTGCAAAACTAAAATCCAAATTCAAATAACAAACAAGTCAGTTCCTCAAAAATATCATATAGATCCCAAAAATAGTGCCTTGGTTCTAAGTAATCATTCTATAGCCCTTACAAGAATGAAGCAATATATATATATATATATATATATATATATATATATATATATATATATATATATATATATATATATATAATGAGTATGGATACAAACCAAAATGTAGGATGTAAATCCAACTAGCATCATCTAACATAGGAAGGTCAAAAGTTAATTGAGGAAGGTAAGGTAACAGTTCTTACCCAGTTCTTCAAATTTGGTTAATTATGAATATTATCACTTGGAATATTAGGGGACTTAAAGGAGGTCCTTCTAAACAATTAGAAAGTAGAAGAATGATTCAAAAAAATCAGCCTCAAATTATCTTTCTTCAGGATACAAAGGTTTCATTTAAATAAATGGAAATAATATCAAAAAATATGTGGTCATCCAATAAAGTAGTGTCCCTCAACACCCAAGGGGCCTCAAGAGGAGTGGCATGTCTTTGGGGTCCAAATGAAATTACAATATAGTACATTATGGGAAGCAAGGGACTACTAGCAGTGGTTACCCAAAACTAAGATTTAGATCAGGTTATACTTTTTATAAATATCTATGTTACATGTACCATAGAAAAAAATGAACAATATGGAGAAATATAGGTTTTATCACCTCTCAATTCCCTAAATCTTGGGCTTTGATAGAAGGGGTTTCAACTTTATCATTTCTTTAGAAGAAAAATGGGGGGAATTAGGAAGTTGGATGGGAGTTCAGAACTCATGAGTCATACATTGCTAACCTTCATCTAGTAGATATCAAGCCAACCAATGGTTTGATGACTTGGTCCAACAGAAGACAAGGCTTAGCATGCATTATTGAAAGGCTAGATAGGTTCTTGCTTTTAGATAAGTTATTGATACAAGGACACACCCCAAAAGTGAAAATATTAAACAATGTTGGATCTGATTATTGACTAATTTTAATTGAAGTTTGGAGAACCAAGGGT
Source organism: Wollemia nobilis (assembly GCA_028583015.1). NCBI lineage: Eukaryota > Viridiplantae > Streptophyta > Pinopsida > Araucariales > Araucariaceae > Wollemia > Wollemia nobilis. The sequence continues at coordinate 1,914,851 of JAQPPZ010000755.1, read as the reverse complement.
AAGGCGACACCATTTCATTTTTAGCTAATGTGGCTTAGATACGAATCCCTCAAATAAAGGATATAATAGTGGTGGCAATAAGGTAAGCCAAGACATGGTACTAAGATGTATTGTTTTATCAAAATGTTATAGTATATAAAATATAAAATATAAAATAAAGACTTGGAATTGGGAGGAATTTGGAGATGTTGGGGCAAAGAAAAGGGAAGCTCTAACCCGACTTGAGGAGCTAAATGAGTAAATTCATCTTGAGGGATTCATAGAAAATAGGGTTAAGACAAAAATTAATATTTCAGCCCAAGTGAAGGAATGGTACAAAAGAGAAGAAATAATGCAGAAACAAAAATCAAGGATTCAATGGCTACAAGAAGGAGACCAGAACACAAGTTTCTTCCATAAGTCTCTCCTAGCTCGAAGAACTCATAACTTTATCCCCTCATTGAATAATGAATTAGGAGATATAGTCCACACTTGGAAAGACATGTCTTCATTAGTTATGAATCATTTTCAAACCTCTTTACAACCCAATTGCTTGATACAAAAGCTTGACAAGAAATTTTACATGCTATACTTGTTCTTATTTTTGATGAGGAGAATTTAGCTCTAATTGCTCCTATAACTAAGAAGGAACTATAAAGGTATTTTGTAAAAGGGGAAAAACCTAGGTCTATATGGTTTCCCTATTGAATTTTATCAAGAGTTTTAGGATGTTTTGTAGGATGACATAATAGAGGTGGTAGAAGAGGCTAGAAAGGCAAAATATATCCTCAAAAATATCTTATAGATCTAAATCTAAAATCTCAAGTAGATAACATTACTGGATATAGACCAATTGCTTTATGTAATGTTATTCTAAAAATTATTTCAAATATTATGTCAAAAAGGCTCAAACCTTTGCTTCACAAGATCATATCTCCAGAACAAGGGGGATTTGTTCAAGAATGACAAATAGTGGATGAGATAGTGTTAGCCTAGGAAGCAATTCACTCTATAGAAGCTCAAAAATACCCCTGCATGTTTATTCGATTGAATTTATCCAAATCATATGATAGGGTGGATTGGCACTTTCTCATCTGAGTTTTTGGAAAAAATTAGATTCTCTCAAGAATGGATAAAATGAATCAAAGGTTGTATATATTTAGTTTCTTATTCAGTTATTCTTAATGGTTGTCCTACTCATTGGTTCTCAACTTCTAGAGGCATCAAACAAGGAGAGCCTCTTTCTCCTTATCTTTTTATCATCCTAGCAGAATGTTTGGGAAGGACTTTTGCTAATAATAGAGATTATTAGAGGTTAGAAGGAGTCACTATAGCTAAAGGAGTCAGACCTATCACTCATTTATAATTTCTTGATGATTTCACCCTTTTTGGGAAAGCAACAATAAAGGAAGCAACCTCAATAAAGTAAAATTTTCACGGTTTTACTAGAACCTTAGGGAAAATAATTCATGAAGATAAATAAAAAGTACTTTTTTTCATTGCTCATCCAAAAAAAGAGATTTTAATAATGGATAAATTACGATTCAAAAAAATTTCTCTTCCAATTAAATATTTGGGTGTTTCAATTAATCCAGGTAGCAAAAAAAAGAGCATTAGAGATGGCTATTAGAGAAAGTGAAGAACAAAATTGGTATTTGGACCAATAGATGGCTTTCATCAGAAGGTCAATAACTCTTATCAAATTAGTTCTTTAGTCTATTCCAATATTTTTTTCAATAGTTTTGAACATCCCCAAGTTAGTGCTCAAAGAATTGGATAAAATTAGTCATAGATTTCTCTCGAGAGGCTAAAAAATGGAGAAGAAATGGACCCTAGAAAGGTAAGAGACTCTATGTCTGTTGGAAAATGAAAGACTTGATTTTATTCAATGAAAATGACTTTGCTTAAATAGTAAATATGTACAATATGATCCATTAGATCATAACCAACTGAGCTAATCTCAGTCATTCAACTTTATCCTACTAACAACTTAGGATATGATATATTATACTAACATCCCCCCTTAAGTGATACTAGGAGGTAGTGAAAAAACAATAAAACCAAAAAAAAAGTGGCATATCTACAAGTATGAGTCCCAATAATAAGTCGTGATAAGGTACTCATGTACAGTATATCCATAAGAAATATCTATTGAAATATGATGAAAAACCACAAGGGATAAAACCACCTTCCATAATAGAAGAAGAAGAAGGAAACAACTTAGGATATGATATATTATTCTAACACCCTCCTTAAGTGGTACAGGATATACTAACACCCCCCATTAAGTGATACTAGAAGGTAGTGAAAAACAATAAAACTAAAAAATAAGTGGCATATCCACAAGTATGAGTCCCAAAAACAAGGCCTGATAAGGTACTCATGTATAGTATATTCATAAGAAATCTTTGCTGAAAGATGATGAAAAACCACAAGGGAGAAAACCACCTACCATAATAGAAGAAGAAGGAGGAGGAGGAAGATGTGAAAGGAGGATGGAGAGAAATATGTCCTCTTAAACCCCCCTAGGACAACTTCCATCAAGAAGCCTGCAAAGGATCCATATGATGTCTCAAAAAAGTAGAGAAGCCTCATCGCCGAACTAAATGAAAACTTACTCCCATACTGGTGTTTGTGACACAAATCAAGGCTGTGAACCATGAAAAAATGTCACTAAAGAAAACCCCTTGAAACCAAAGTGTCTCACAAAAATAAGAGTGTGAAGATAGTGTGGAAAGAACCACAAAAATCGCAAGGGTAGTCCAAAATGACTCCACAAGCATGAGTATGTGGTTACCACCTATATGAACACAATGGGTTGATAACAAGGTCCAAAACTTGTGGACAAACAACAAAACAAGGGAAATGAAGCACTAATGTAGCTATCGAACGTGTCTTTATGGTGATCTCCTCATCCTACCAGAATGCATGGGTAACTAACCACTACATATGCCAAGTGCTATAGAGAAGATGACTAGATACTAGGATCACAATCAAATGCAATGGGAGTGTCAAGTTCAACCAAGAATGCACTCCATGATATAAAAATATTCAAGCCATGAAAACATGTGGAAAATAGTTCCAAAATTGAAAGTGGATACCACCATTGTGTTTGGCTCAGAAAAACCTTTCCAACGACTATAAATACCCCTATGTTTGGGTGTCAATGTCCTTCATTTGCAGGAAAAAAAAACAATTTTCTCTTTTCCTTCATAATGGAATCTTCAAAAATATTTCAGAATAAAATATTTCCTCGCAAGGAAATATTTTAGGGGTTTCCTTCAAAATAAATACAATGTTTTCAATAAAACATTACATGAAAAAGTGTTTCCCTCGAAAAATTTACATGGACCTTTTTTTTTAATATTAAAAATTCAAAAATGTTAAAAAAAAATTAAATGGGCCCATTGCTTTGGCCACTTAAAATATTTCTCCAGATGAATCATGCCAAAAAAAATCAGTCCTCCTTCGGTCTCATCATGCATTAAAATTATTATTATTTTAAAACCTAAGATTACTAGTGCATGAGCCTTGAAGAGCGCACCTGTCTCGCATGTTGCCATAATTCATCTTGTGTATAATAGACTGATCACACCCAGCTTCAACATGTCCCGAGGTGTTCAAAACTATAGCTAAGGCTTTTTTTTAAACGTTGGCCCTCTTCCCATCAGTTTCCCATCTAGACCTTGATAAAATTGGTAAATTTCTCACCGACCCCAACGACTCCAAAGGAAACCACTGAGATGGACCTCCATGGCACTAGTGTTCATAAGCATGATCTTGGATGACATGGCGGGAATTATGATTATGACATCACAGTCAGCGAGTGTTATCTCCACCAAAAATAACCCAAAAGAGGAGCGAGATGTTGTACTTAGTATGGCACTGAGAGGGGGGGTGAATCAATGTAGCATTCCAAAACATGAATAAACAGCTCTAAAAATTGTAGCAGATAAAACTTATAAATAGATATAATAAGTACCACAAGAGAACATCACACAACACAGATTTTTAACGAGGTTCACCAAAATGGCTACTCCTCAAAAAGAATGGCTGCTTGGACTCCCATCCAAATCCAGCCTCTTGCAAAGCACCAACTTTACAATTTGTTTACCAGCACCAACTGGAAGGAGCACCCACCCCTTATTTTTCTGCATCAACAGAAAGGAGCACCAACCCCTAATTTTCCAGCACCAACTAGACTTCAATTTTGAATAAAAATGTTTGACATATACCTTTGTTATTGCAAGACTCTAACTGGTCTACATCACCTTTGCAATCTCTGTGCACTCTGCTCTCTCTTGCGCAATCACTTCACACAGTCTGCTGCACTGCTACAGCCAGTACTTTGCAATCAACTTTGCCCTTCGCGCTTCTCTGCACACTTTGCTTTCTCTGTGCACACGCTTCGCACACTCTGTGTCATTTCACATTCTGCTCTCTGGGCGTATTCACAATCGAACTTCGAACAACTCGACATGACCAGCTCACATTACACACTTCGCTATCATTTTGCCAGTTCTGTGCTATCTACGCTTTTACAGCCGCATATCGCACACGATACTCACACACACGGACTATTGCTTCACACTCAGCTTGAATCGAAATGACTCAACATCTGCTCTCCACGCACTTCATTCGCCCATTATCTTCACACGACATTTCCTCAAACTCGAAGAAGCCCTCCTTTTATAGAAGAAATTTTAGGAACAAACCCTAAAGAATGTCGACTGAGAAACCCTAGAATTTGTCGGCTACCAAACCCTAAAATTCGTCGACTGTAACCCTAAGAATGTCAGCTGCAAAACCCTAGAAATTGTCTGCTACAAAACCCTAAAATCTATCAGCCCAGATTTAACTTTTTCGGCCTCAAACGCCTCTACATCTGAATGACTTCTGAACTGCCTGTCCATTGCATCATTAGATCTAACTGACTGTATTGACAACAATGACAATACTCCTGCAACACCTTGCTCAACACTGAACTCCTATCCATTGTACTTTGGCTGCACCTTGTTGTTCAATAAACTCTTGTCCATTGCATCAATAAATCTGTCTGACTGTGTTGACAACAATGACAATATTGTTTGTTGCACCTTGCTCAACAATCTCCCCCTTTGGAATTGTTGGCAACACATGTGCAATTTTCTTGTAAATCTTCTCCCCCTTTGACAATAATACCAAAGGGCTGCTGCAGACTCCCCCTGAGTCTATGCACAACATTCTTAGACACAAATTATTACAATTAGAAAATATTCCAAGCATGAACAAGAAGAAAAACAAATACACAAATGCTCCCCCTGAGAATGTGATCCCAAGCTAGTCACTTCTTGGGAATTTTAACCACTCAACCAATCTGCCTTCTCGATAAAATGCACCTCCACTGGTAAACTTCCGGTTATCTACACATCCTGCCCAATCTGCATCTTTAGGATACCATAACCCATACTCCATAGTACCCTTGTAATATTATAGAAGACTCTGTCTCTTTGCTGCACTGACTAGTGGACCTCTTCTTCACTTGAAGAATCCTCACTCCGATCTAACTTCAGCTGTGTTGGATGCCAAAATTTCTATCCATTGAAACTCTGTATTCTATACTCTGTCACCTTCAATGTTCAGTCAATAGGCTCACTAAGAACCTGCTTAACAAGCTCACCAAGGAACTTGCCCAAATCTGCTCTTGCCAAGCTCTCTAAAAACTTGTCCAAAACTTCTCTAGCAATTTGTCCCAGCATTGTCCTCAAAATATTTCCCAAAGACCTTCTTCAAAGGTTCAATCAAACATGCTCAAGTGGTACTCAAGATAAGCTCAACAAAGAATGATAGTCTGAAATTAAATCCACTTCATAGAAGCATACAAAAGATTGTTAGAGACTTAATATCTTCTATTCTCAAATCTCAATCTCAACTCAAATCAAGAAAAGTTTATTTTATGGGACTTGAACAACCACATGCAATCAATCACTTGACTATGCTCAATTATCTTTACTCAACCAATCATCTCTCACACAACCCTAGTCCAAGAATGTATCAACCAACTCTTGTTCAGTACTGTACCAACACTGCAGTATTACTGTCAACTCTGTGCACGCATAAAATACTGTACCTCAACACAAATCAGATCCGTTTTTACATTTGCAGCTTTGTCTAAGTTTTCTGCAGTCAACGCTGGTCACCCCTTACTTTCAACTGTGCAAATCTGGAGAAGACATTCTGTCAAACACTTCACAACCAACCATTCATCTCTTTACTCAGCCTTATACTTCTTAACCTCGGATTGGCATTTTATTAACAGTTAAAACAAAACTGTCTGAGAATTAAATAATTCCACCAAGGCACCATGAAAGTTCTAACAATATTTACATCAATGAATGGAATAGATACACGCTTCTTTTATCGAAACATAAATACGTAGCTAGAGCAAAAATTCTTCCACTAATCAAATTATCTGAACTGTTACATTTCATGGCTTCGAACAGTTACAGTAAGAACCATCAATAGTACAACAATGACATACAACAATACTAGAAATGGTGGTGACTCTCCATTTAATCTCCAGCCTTCATGGCACTTCCACAAACAACTATATGAACTAAAATAAATTTAAACAACTATAGTGCAACTCCTCCTTACTGCTTGCCTTTCATCCTCAGGTTAACCCAACAAACATATAGGAGCAATAAAATAAAACCTTTTTCAAAATGCTCCCCCTGAGGATGTGTTACCTGGAGTTGCTTAGTGCAGTAGAAGAGCAGTCTCCTTTAGTTCAAGGAGACACGATTTCCTCTCTTCTTTCTTTCTCCAGACTTTCTTGACCTCGGGCTTGGATTTTTCACCTGCGTCCCTATTTTGCATCATTGCGTGAACTCGAATATCTCTCTGGTGTGGTTGTCTCTTATGCATCCATGATGAATGATTATTTTCCTTTCTTCTATGAACCTGATTTATTCCTTGTCTGTGTTGTGTTCTTTGCGTCTTATGAAATCTACTGTTTTGCCTTAGATTTGATACAGAAGTGCTTGGACAAAACCTTGCTATGTGCCCATGACCATTGCATTGAAAACATTGTACAAAGTGTTCACTCAGATATGCAGATGTATTTCGACCAGCATAACTCTTTGATTTATTATTTAATCCACAATAAGTTGCCTTGTGACCATACTAGTTACATCTGAAACAATAGCCATTAAAAGTGTTAGTATGAAAAGAGTGAGAGTGGTAGAACCTCTTTTGTTGTGGTTGCTTTGTTGTAAATCTCCTTTGATATTTTCTTTCTTTTGAAGATACAACTTTAACCTTTTCTTGCTCAGACCCTTCAACAGTGAACTTCTTCTCTGCAGAATTGGAAGATAAAGGTTGTTCAGCTTCATATCCAAGACCATGCTTAACCGTGGAGCTTTTTTGATGACTTATCATTTTATCTAGCAATTCTGTGCTCTTCTCGAATTTAAGATTTGTATTGGCCTCTTCTAGTTGTTTCTTCAATGAAATAATCTCTTCTTCTTGTTTGCGGCAAATAATCTCTTTCTCATTGATCTGTGACCTGAGAGTTTCCTCAATCCTTTTAGACTCTTCTACTTGCAGCTTTAGATTACTAACTACTTTGTTAGAATCCTCTTCATGTTTGTTACACACATTGACTTTATCATTCAGCTGTGACTTCAAGTCTTCTTCTATTTTCTTGGCCTTTTGGAATTGTAAGAACAGATTTTCAATCTCATCCCCATATTCTTCCAATTTCTTGGACAGTCTTTTGTTATTTTTCTTTTCTATACTCAACTCTTCAAGAGCAGAGATCAACTCACCTTCCCAGTCTACTTCAGCATTGAGGTTTTTATTATCTGCTTTAGTGTTCACTCCTTCTGCCTTTTCTGGTTCAATTTCCTCTACCACAGAAACTGAAACTGGCTGAGATGTCTTTTTGAAGGAGGTTCTATTCTTCTTACTTGGAGCTGTAATTTGATCTTCATTCCAATTTGCTTCTGCATTCATTTCTTCTTTATTACATTCCTATTCTGATTCTATTTCTTCTTCATCTTCACTGCTACTAAACCCATAACACTGACGTTCATTATGCCCGAGTTGATCAAAACATTCTGAACCTTGAGAACCTGCATTATGACCGAGTTGACTCTTGGCCTTTTCTCCATTGTTTGATTCATCTCTTGAATCTACAACAATAATGAATTTATCTTTATTTTCTTTTATGACCCTGTGTGATCTTTTCTTCTTGTGTCTCATGGTTCCATTCTTGCCTTTCTTTGCCATTAGAGTATTAATCCAAGATCAACCCTAGCTGATTTAGCCTTTAAAGGGAACTTGGCTCTGATACCAATTGTTGTACTTAGTATGGCACTGAGAGGGGGGGTGAATCAGTGTAGCATTCCAAAACATGAATAAACAGCTCTAAAAATTGTAGCAGATAAAACTTATAAATAGATATAATAAGTACCGCAAGAGAACATCACACAACACAGATTTTTAATGAGGTTCACCAAAATGGCTACTCCTCAAAAAGAATGGCTTCTTGGACTCCCATCCAAATCCAGCCTCTTGCAAAGCACCAACTTTACAATTTGTTTACCAGCACCAACTGGAAGGAGCACCCACCCCTTATTTTTTTGCATCAACAGAAAGGAGCACCAACCCCTAATTTTCCAGAACCAACTGGACTTCAATTTTGAATAAAAATGTTTGACATATACCTTTGTTATTGCAAGACTCTAACTGGTCTACATCACCTTTGCAATCTCTGCACACTCTGCTCTCTCTTGCGCAATCACTTCACACAGTCTGCTACACTGCTACAGCTAGACTTTGCAATCAACTTTGCCCTTCGCGCTTCTCTGCACACTTTGCTTTCTCTGTGCACATGCTTCGCACACTCTGTGTCATTTCACATTCTACTCTCTGGGCGTATTCACAATCGAACTTCGAACAACTCGACATGACCAGCTCACATTACACACTTCGCTATCATTTTGCCAGTTCTACGCTATCTACGCTTTTACAGTCGCATATCACACATGATACTCACACACACGGACTATTGCTTCACACTCAGCTTGAATCAAAATGACTCAACATCTGCTCTCCGTGCACTTCATTCACCCATTATCTTCACACGACATTTCCTCAAACTCGAAGAAGCCCTCCTTTTATAGAAGAAATTTTAGGAACAAACCCTAAAGAACGTCGGTTGAGAAACCCTAGAATTTGTTGACTGCCAAACCCTAAAATTCATCGACTGTAACCCTAAGAATGTCGCTGCAAAACCCTAGAAATTGTCGATTGCAAAACCCTAAAATTTGTCGACCCAGATTTAACTTTGTCGGCCTCAAACGCCTCTACATCTGAATGACTTCTGAACTGCCTGTCCATTGCATCATTAGATCTAACTGACTGTATTGACAACAATGACAATACTCCTGCAACACCTTGCTCAACACTGAACTCCTATCCATTGTACTTTGGCTGCACCTTGTTGTTCAATAAACTCTTGTCCATTGCATCAATAAATCTGTCTGACTGTGTTGACAACAATGACAATACTGTTTGCTGCACCTTGCTCAACACGAGATTCATAGATGGAGCACCTAAAGACAATGGAGTGGAACAAACTGATCATCTACAGTGGTTTTTGAATAAAATGGATGTAGTATCAGTTAGCTAAAAAAATTTCAATCGAAAATACCACCCTTGAGCCAGTTTTTTGATAGATTCAACCATATTGTACACCGCATAAGGCCGCTACTGGCATCGGTAAATGCGCCTGCACCACCTTCATCTATAGCTCCATTGATATTCTTCTTTGGTTGCATAAAGAATTTCAATGAAGACAAGAATTGCCTATAATGGCATTCTGCTTTGGACCACTAGAAATGAATACCTCATCATCTCCAAGAATAGCTACCACTATTGATATTAAAAAAATATTCAAAGAGGCTTGAACCCATAGGCCATGGCCTTGGATGTCTACAATATGTCGTAAGAAAATTGGGGTCACTACCTGTGCCTTTTCCTTACCCAGTATCATATTTTTTTGCTTGAAAATAGACTACTAATACAACAAAATAGGTGTAGCAACAACACCTTGGAAGATCGCGCACCGGTTTCAAAATAGTTCCTATAGGTAAGCATCTATCATAGGTATTTGTTTTTTTATCATGGAGTGAACTGTAATGAGCTGGGAGTGAACTGTAACAGCATCCTTAGGCAACAATAAAAATTATCCACCTCGCTCCCATCTCAATCAGTCAAACCAATGAATCTTTGTCTCGATCCGAAGATGGGAAAAAATACAGAAGCCCCACCTTTCCACATATGATTTTCACCCACGATCACCATACCTACACAACGTGTTTGCAGAATGAGAACTCCACTTGTCGTTACAACTACCGCCATTGTTTGCAGTGCTCCAACATAAGGCAAAATGATAATCAACAACACTATTGCAAGCATTAGTGCCATAGTTTCCCACCAAAAAATTTAGGAGGAAAAAATGCAAAAGTGACCTTCGATCTGTGTTGCCCATCTACCTTTGGCTCCAAAAAGTTTTTACCAGATTGGCTCACTCAATGTCTACACCACAAATATTTTTCGAGGGGCAATTGCCAATGCTGAGTAGAATATGGAGGAATCCAAGCACATGAATGTAAATCATCCTCTTTAAGCTAAATGGAAAACACAGTCTGATTTAACAACAACAATAGGATCCCAACACTACTATACATTGTGCACTACTAGTGAAAAAAACCAATAAATACCGCCAAAAAATTTCATATTATGGCAGACGTAAAAGTCTTCCGATTGGTAATGGTTCAGATCTGAACATGCCTAAAAAAATGTAGACAGTAGGCCCATTTGAACAATGGCTAAAATCATTAAATCCAACATGGGTTGCAAATGCGTTGGGTACTGCTGCTCTTCTAAGCTTCAAAATCAGTCAAAAGTACCTGTGGAACAAATCTGACTCTACCAAAATATTTGGTGGTGAGAAAATGCAAATCACCATACCTAAAAAATTGTAGGAGATTAGAAAAAAACTTCCCACGGGCTCAGCCTTCTCACACCAAACATAGGGTCGACATACGACTTTCTAATCTAGAAATATTACCTCCTATGGACTAAAAAACCAAAAAAAATGGTAGCCATTAATTTCCATCAAACATCTGGTTTTTGATCCATCAAAGGATGGAGAGCATACTCCCTGGTTTGACAAAAAAAATGGAAAAATATGGCCAAAGAAAAAAAATGGGGGGGATTTCCATGAGGGAAATCCCCCTTGAGGGAAATACTCCCTCAAGTTCACAAGGCAGGGAAATTCCGCTCTGATACCATATTGAAAAATGAAAGACTTGATTTTATTCAATGAAAGTGGCTTTGCTTAAATAGCAAAGATGTACAATCTGATCCATTGGATCATAACTAATTGAGCTAATCTCAACCATTCAACTTTATCCTAGTAACAACTTAGGATATGATATATTATACTAATACCCCCCTTAAGTGATACTAGAAGGTAGTGAAAAACAATAAAACCAAAAAACAAGTGGCATATCCACAAGTATGAGTCCCGAAAACAAGGCCTGATAAGGTACTCATGTATAGTATATCCATAAGAAATATCTACTGAAAGATGATGAAAAACCACAAGGGAGAAAACCACCTACCAAAATAGAAGAAGAAGAAGAAGGAGGAAACAACTTAGGATATGATATATTATTCTAATAATGTCTACCTACTCATGAAGGGGGTTTAGGTCTTAGATCGACTATCAATAATAATAAGGCTTTTGCAGTAAAATTATATTGGAGATGGATTAGCCACTCCAATGCCTTATAGATCAAAAAATTTAGAGCCAAGTATGCATAAAATAAAGACCCATATAACTTAATTCGTCATCAAATACCTTCTGGAGGGTCCCCAATTTTAAAGATCCTAAAAATTGGAGAGGAGTTCATAAAGAAAAAGCCCTTTTGGATAGTACAAAATGGTCAAAAGATAAATTTTTGGGTAGACTCTTGGGATGGACACCTTCCGTTGTCAATCCAACATCTAAAATTGAGACCTATAATGGAGAAAATGCATAGGATGAATTGAATACAAATTTTCAAATATTATACAGATCAGACAAGAAATGCAGAGTTGGGAATATATTGGATCTCAGTAGAAGATTGACCAATCCAACTTTTTGAAACTCAAAAAAATATTATTCATAGAATCCTTCAAATGAGATTGCCTTCATGGTCACAAGCTGAGGATTGTATTGGCTGGAATAGTTCAGGGCATGATGAGTACACTGTTGCTCAGGATTACTTAGCCTTAAGCCCTATTAATTCCCATCAGGGTTAAGATATTTTCAAGCAGTTATGAGCTCAAAATTTATGGCCAAAAGTCATATTTTTTAGTTGGTTATTGCTCCATAAAAGGGTTCTCATAGGGAAGCAACTTATCAAGAAAGGCTTTAATAGATCCTTTCAATGTGTAATGTGTTGGGATAATAATGAAAATCTTAACCATTTGTTTATAGAATACCCCATAGCTACAACATTGTGGAAGAATATGGTTTCCTTTATAAATTTAAGATGGTCCAATGAACAATACATAGAACAGCTATGAAGAGACTAGAGTAAACAAGAAGGAAAATATTGGTATGTGAACCAAATAGTTTGGATAGGTATGACTATTCTTCCATGGAACATCTAGAAGGAGCGAAACAAGTGAATATTTCATCAAGAAAGTAGGGACTTCCACTATGTCTGGCTAAAGACCATATAAAATTAGAGATATATTGTCCAATATTTATTAACTCATCCACACAATTCAAATCAACTATGGGAACAAATTATGGTTCAATTAAAGATAAGAAATGGATTAGCCCAACACAGAAGGAAAAAAGGGATTGGTCAAATGATGGATATAACTCAAAAATGGTAGCCTCCACAAAGAACTTCATAAAAATCAATACTGATGGAGAATCCATAGGAAATCCTAGAAGAGCTAGTATAGGATGGATAGGTAGATTGGAGGATGGTATTCCAAATTTTACTTTTGCAAAAAAATAGGAATTCTATCCAATAACTTTGTTGAAGGGCAGGGTATTTTGAGAGGTTTCCAAGAGGTTCTAAAGGCAAGGTGGAGAAGGGTAATTACTGAGTTAGAATCTCAAGTTATGATCAATTATCTAAAATCAACTTTAGGGTCTAAGAAGGTGGATTGGAGAATCCAAAATATTATGGATAATATTAGGTTAATCATAAACAATTTTTATGAGGTTGTTTTCAATCATGTGCCTAGAGAACATAACAAAGTGGCAGATGCTATGGAAAATTGGGCTCTTGACAAAGGAGATTTTAAGTGCTATGGTTATCCTCCTAGGTGGTGGCCAAAACAAATTAGGATTGATCTTCTCCTTGTTCAATCTCTTGATGGCAATGCAGGAAGCTATGTTTAAAATGATAAGTAGTGCAAAGCTTTTTTCATGATAGGATCTCAAACTTCCAAAAATAAATATTCAATATTCATGATAGAGGATGTTAGAGGGTTTTATCTCAACAGTCAAAGCTTCAATGATGGGTGGATGGCAGCTCCCTTTTGGTGGGAAATTTCAGATCCCTATTGTGGTTATGCAAATTATTTTGTTCTTTTCTATTTTGGTGCATTTCTTCATTACTATCATTGATAGAGATTGTCAGGGGGTTTTGTCTTAATAGTCAATAAATCCAATGGCTTAGTTTGTTTGGGTGTTTTTGTGTTTGTTATTGTTTATTTAATTATTGTTGTTGTTTTTGTATGTGTTTTTTGTGTTTTGGTGTATGTGTGTTTTCTGTGTTTTGTTGTTGTTTTTTTTTGTTCTTTTGTTGTGTCTTTGTATCATTATGTTTTTTTTTATGGTTTTTTAGTGTGTTTCATGTTTTGTTGTTGTTTATGTTTTTTGTTTTTGTATTTGTTATTTTTTTGTTGTCTTTTGTTGTTTGGGTGTGTGTGTGTTTTGGTTGTATTTTTTGTGTTTGTTTGTTCTTGTTTTTATTGTTGTAGGCATGCTCCTTGAGTGTGTTGAAGGTGGTAGGCCAGGTGCAAGCCTTGGGTAATTTTTGTGGAAGAGATACCCTTGCCTCCTTGGGTCTTACTCGAAAGTGGCATCCCTTCTGGGATGTTTTCCACAAACATATATATATATATATATATATATATATATATATATATATTCATGTTGATGTTGATCATATATTATTGGAGGCAATTTTTTGGAAGTGTGAACATGTCTACTGAGAAGGAAATAGCCAATTGTGATGTTGCTTATCATATTGGCAAAGTTCATATTTTATAAGGTAATTGGCCAAGTGAGGTTTTATCTCTTAATGAAAATGATGTCAAGGAGTTGATTACAGAAATGTAACACTTTCAGGAAGATGAATAATATATTTGATAGAAAATAAAATGAAAAATATCTTTGATAAAAAGGTAAGTTGGATATGGTTTAATTTACCTACCAACAAATGTAATATTTTGGCATTTGGATAGGAGTGGCCCCCAATAGAAGCAACATATAACTTATTAAAAAAAACTATTGCAATACCTCCTTTGTAATTTTTATTGAAAATAATTATAACCTCGATCCTAGACCAAGTAATCACAATTCGGTTGTATGTATAATTATGCCATATAAATAGAAATAAATAAAATCAACTACATTATTCAACAAATAAAAGTTATCACTCATAGAGAACAATGAGCACAAATTCACCATAATATATAATAATATTCCCAGACATGAATAATTTCTTACTAAATAATAAACTCTCCAATTGTTGTATGAGTGGTTGAGTGAGTAGGGGTATAAGTACTCTCTCCAAGATACAATATATAGGTCTTAATGGTCATCAAGTTGACCTATCACTAGATCTCGATAATTGCATAAAGATAACCTCATAAGGTTAAAATGGTCCTATATGTGAAGAATACATCCATCTAAAATGCAATATGGAACATGGATCAAGTGAAGATTTACCACATCTCATTATATGATAGTTATGCATATTTCATAAGAGATTATTTTTAACAACACAGTTTTTCACAGACTTTCAACTAGCAATGCCAAGAAAGCATATGGAGTTGATGCTTTCAAATAGACCAATTTTATTCTTAAAAGGTATATCATAGAAAATATTATTGAGTTCTAAACAATTGTGGTCATTATGTCCCAAACATTATTGCTAATTATTATCCACCTAAGCCATGTATGTATCTTGATCTCCAAGCATATCCACATTCATCAATAGACAATACATCCATTGTCAATATTGATGTGAATAGGGTATTAAGCCAACCTTTTATTAACCACTTCTAACAATATTTTACTTCTTTAACACCCATTGTCAAGCAATTAAAGAAACATACAAATTTTAACAAGTTGACACCTTATAATGCATTAAGCAACCCCATAGTTATATTTATTATAAATGCAAAACTCTATTTGATATTGGTTACAATATAACTCTTTTAGAACTTTTAAAATTTATACCTAAACAATAACTATTGACAAATAGGTAGGGCTCCTACTATTATTTTTTAAATCAGTTATATAGGATTGAAACAGATCCTAAAAGTATTACATCATGGCCACATGGTGATATTACAAGCTTGGTAATTATGCATGCATTGCTTGGCAAGATTTGAACCTTGGTCTCCTCCTTGAAAGTTGAGAAATCTAATCAGTTGAGCTAATGCCATATGCTAGGCTTCCTACTATTATTATAAATCACTTGAAGATGGGAATTTATCACAATTTGTATATAATAAAAAATCTATAATAATATACAGAGTTTGAAGAAATCAAGTTTACACATACATAAGGAAAGGGAAAAAATGTGCAGATAAGCTAGCTAATAAAGGGGTTTTAATAGAGGATCCTGAAGTTAAATTCTCTTTTCCATGGTTAGAGGAAGTAGTAAGTTTAGCTAAAGTCGACAAGAAAATGCTAACTGCCTAAATAAAAAAATAATTAAGGTTTACTTAAATGTTTTCCAATGTAATTTGTTGAATTTTATAACATTAATGCGTTTTCATATAAAATCATGATTACAAATCTTGTGGTTGCACTTATGCTTTAAGAAGGAAACTAGTAGTCTAGATCTACTTGTTGCAGGAAAATGTCAAGAAAAAGGATGTTGAATTTTGGAATATTGTATTTGCAAAGAAAATTGAAGAAGATTCAAAACATGAAAAATCAAGAATTCCAAATTTTTTATGAAAAAAATGTAGGTATCTAGCTATAGCAATTCAAATGAGATTAGAATTGAATTTTTTTGTAAACTCTCAAACTCTGAAGGAGAGAGGTGATTTTTCAATGGTGGGGGGCTCGATTACAACCCATTTTCTCCAAAAAAATATCTATAATTATAAAAATATTTAACCCATAACTAGGTAAGTTATTAAGGAGGGATCACGTCAAAACCTTTTAGCCATATCCATTTTTTACAATATTTAGTGCCAAGGTTAGAGGATTTTACTATGTAATGAGTGCCAACCATTTCATGCAATACAAAATTCTAAGCAATTATTTATACTAGAATTTATTTAAAAAAATGTAAACAATAAGTGAACATGTTGAGCAAGGTGTAGCAAAAGTATTGTCATTGTTGTCAACACAGACAGATAGATCAGTTGATGCAGTTGATGCAGTGGACAGGAGTTTAGAGGTCAGTCAGAACATGTACAGTGAATTTCCAAGAAGACAGAAGTGGCCCAGATTCAGAAAATCAAATAAAAAGACAAGTAAGAAAACTGTCGCGATTTCATGACATGGAGGAGGAGAGAGAAGGCGCAAGCAAAATTGTTGCGATTTCGTGACATGGCCGAGGAGAGAGAAGGCACAAGAAAAATTGTCATGATTTCACGACATGGTCGAGGAGAGAGAAGGTGCAAGCAAAATTGTCATGATTTCATGACATGGCCGAGGAGAGAGAAGGCACAAGCAAAATTGTCACGATTTTGCGACATGGACGAGGAGAGAGAAGGCGCAAGCAAAATTGTCATGATTTTGCAACATGGACAAGGAGAGAGAAGGCGCAAGCAAAATTGTCATGATTTCACGACATGGCCGAGGAGAGAGAAGGCACAAGCAAAATTGTCATGATTTTGCGACATGGCTAAGGAGAGAGAAGGCGCAAGGAAAACTATTGCGATTTCGTGACATGTTGGCAGAGAAGGAGGCAAGTAGAAAAACTGTCACGATTTTGTGACATGTTTGAAGAAGAGGCGCAGGCAAAGAAAACTATCACGATTTCATGACATGCTCGAGGAGAAGGAGCTCGCAAAGAAAAGTGTCACGATTTCACGACAGGTTCCAAGAGGAAGCGCTAAGGAGAGAAAGTTTCACAATTTCGTGACAGGATCGAAGAGAAAGTGTCACGATTTCATGACAGGTTCGAAGAGAAAGCGCCAAGGAGAGAAAGTGTCGTGATTTTAGGACAGGATCAAAGAGAAAGTGCCAAGGAGAGAAAGTGTCACGATTTTGTGATAGGGTCGAAGAGAAGTGCAAGGAAGCGAAAAGTGTCACGATTTTGTGACATGTGTTTTCACTGGCCAAAGACAAAAAAGGCACAAGGCAGCGAAAGTGTCATGATTTCATGACGTGTTCCATTTTCGTGGGTGAAAGGCAAAAAAGGCACAAGGCAAAGAAAGATGTCATGATTTTGTGACATGTTTCATTTTTGCGGGCGAAATGCAGAAAAGGCACAAGGCAGAGAAAGATGTCGCGATTGCATGACATGTTCCATTTTCACGGGCGAAAGGCAAAAAAGGCATAAGGCAGAGAAATATGTCGCAATTTCATGACATGTTCTATTTTTGCTGGTTGAATCCAAGAAGAGTAGCGAGAAGGCGAAAGTGTCACGATTTCGCGACATGTCTAGTTTTCGCTAGAGCAAGCCAAGTAGAGTGTACGAAAGTGAAAAGTGTCACGATTTCATGACATGTCTAGTTTTTGTGGGTGCAAGCGAAGAAGTGGACAAGGAGGCAAAAACTATCATGATTTCATGACATGTTGTATTTTCACGGGTAAAAGGCGAGAAGGGCAGAAAGATACAAAAGTGTCACGATTTCACGATAGGTTGTAATAGCACGATAACAGACATTTAACTGGAATAGAACAACAGTTAAAGGGGCAGTTGTAGAGGAAAATCATGCAGTCAGAATAAGAAGATTTAACTAGAGTAAATGCGACAATACAGGTGCGATTACAGATAGAAATCATGTAGATTTTTAAAGAACAGTCAAAGAAGGAGAAATCGAACAGTCGCATAAATAGATTCAAAAAATGCATGCATGTACAGAAAAGAATACGAACAGTCATGGAAGAGTTATATGTTGCATGTAACGTGTTTAACGAAATGCACACTCTATATACGCAAAAGGAGTTACAAAAATATGCAGTTACAATTGACAAGTGGCAGAAGAGAATATTTAAGAAACAGTTACGGGTTGCATGCATAAAAATAGAGACTAATATGTTATAAAAGTAGGACTATGTAAAGAATAAGGTTGCTGTCGTATGTGTGAAAGTGCCATCGAAAGAGGGTGAGAAGAGTGCTGTAAGAGAGCGACAAGCTGAGTAGGAAGTGTTTACTGTATTTTGATAAATTGAATACCAGTCAGGGTCTTGTAAAAGTATGTACAACTATTCAAAAAATATTTCTATTGTAGTGATAGTATAATATACATGAAATATCAATGGTTAAATTACTACTAAATATTTACAACTTTGCAAAATATGGAATTGGCATAAACAACAAACTTACAACTGCATGGAATTTAAAATGTGCAAAACAAATATAAGTTTTGTTAGCTTTTGATGATGTATATTAATGGAGATGCAACCACAAGATGTAAAATATGTAGGCTATGATAAGTGTATGATAATGTTACTTAAATATGTTGGAAAATAAGAGGATAGACTTCTGCAATAACTCAGTAAAATACCATTAATGAAAGCTCATGAAATTAGTACAATGCAATACAATGGAGGACTATGAACACTCCAATATTTCACAATGAAGGTCTACATTGTACCTACTCACTACTCTGTAGTAACTTTATCTCTCACACTCTCTTCTATGTATCTCAAGGTACATATATAGGAATACAAGTTCCTTGTGCTTTACTCTACATATTCCTATGACTCATGTACATGTGGACTACATGCACATTTACATAATTACACATTTTAACACTTGTGAATTTATTACTTCTTCCCGAAGTAACTACTTAACATAAGATAAAATCTTGATCTATAAATGTACCCAACGTAGTACATTGATATGTACCAAATAATTTAATATACTCTAACACCTCCCTATATTACATTATTTGGGTATTGAAGACTTTAGTCTTCAATATGGATCTTCATATTTAGATGTTCTTCAACTTGATCTGGTCCTTTATATTTTATTTAATTCACATTGCATTGTATACCTCATTGATTTGGTTCCTCTTCTTCTTCTTCATTCTTGTCTTTGGAGTCAATTACTGCACTTTCATAGGTGGATGTACTATCACCTAATTCTTGCAAAAGTATATTTTCTTTCCCTTTGTGATTTTTATCATTATCCAGGTTTTGTATAAAAGCTTGTAAACAAACACTTAAGGTATCATGATTGTTAGGATCTTATCCTAACACCATGTTGTAATTCTCATTTACCTATGTAATAACCCTCTTCCAACGTGGGGATCCTATTTTAATGTTATTATGCAATACTTAGTAATGTAGGTGGTAATAAAGGTACCTCGCCAAGTGGTACTATCTCATATAACCGTTTTTATCAATATTGTAACCAATGTAGTAAGATACCTCACCAAGTGGTACCATTTCATGTAACCATTTTTATCAAGATTGTAACCACATTTTAGTGGGAGATTCTAGCTTGAGTGGCATTTTGCATGTAAGCCAGCTCTTGAGCATTTAGGTAGGTTTGCATATGGTTTTCCTTTAAAAATATATGAAGCCATGTACGAGATTATCCTTTTGCAAGCTAATGAAATATTGAAGGAGGTTGCCCCCTCAAAGAGGCCCGTGATTCAGTGTTACTGTGAGATTGTTTCATTTTTGTAATTGATTTTTGCATAGTGATATTGAGTTATTTGATGTATGTGAGTTATTTTTCAGTATTTTGTGTGTGCTTTATTTTAATAGTAGGTTCCTAACAAGTGGTATCAGAGTGCTTTCCAGGGCCAAGTTCTGCTGCAACTAAGATGATTCTTGCCAGTCATTCCACTTGTTAGATATAATTTCCCTTTATGTTTTTTATTTCTGTTTTTCCTTTATAAAAAAAAATCCAAAAAATACAGTCATTTTTTTTCTCAAAAAATCAGAAAAGACCAAAAAAAATAGTAGTTGTGTAGGTTAGAAACCCTGTGCCAAGGGTTTTAAAATATCGTGAAGGAGCTATCATTATTGGCTAAGATAGATAGCCCATAAAGCATCTAGTGAAGTGAGGGGCGATCAGGCTCCAATACCCAGGACTTAGACAGTACTCGCGCACGAAATTGAGCTCCCATGTATCTTTAGGTATATTGGGAGACAATCTAGGTTTAAACAAGATTTTATCCATTAGAAAGCTTTTTAGACTTGTATTATCCATAGTCGACGGGACACAACATCCCGAACGATTACCCCCCTATATTGTCAAAGAGGCAGATAGTGTGCTCAAGGGTATGTGTGGAATCCTCCTTGAGTAGTGGCCTAAAATATTGGTCCAAGCACTATTTTTTGTCACTGCGATATAACAGAGGGCCTATGGGTATTACATACTCCCTTACTTAACATACCATAGTTCCAAAAAATAAAACAAAAATAAAGTATCATTCCCTTACAAATCAACCCATCCTTGTTCTGCAAACCTGCATTCACCATCCCAAAAAGTGAGCATACGGAGAAGGCTTTTCCGATCACAAAAAACAACTTGCATGCACCAACAGTCAAGACAAATTTTTGTAAGTGTTTGAACCAACCTATGGTCAAATTTGAATAGTCATGACAGTGATAGTAACAATTAGGACAGTGATAGTAATAGTTAGGATAGTAATAGTAGTAGTCGGATCAACAGTAACAATCCTCTATACCAGTCCAATATTGTAGACTTTTAGTTTCAGAAACAGAGTTGTCAGTGTCAAAAAATTCCCTAAGGTCAGAATTAGAAACTGTGTCAGTAACCTTAGTACAGGTGACAGGAACAAAGAACAGTGAGTGACATGATGGTCAGGGTGCAGTATACAGATCCGAAATAGTTGATCCCAAGTCCCAAATTTTGAACTATAACTCCAGATCAAAAACCGAAAACCACAAAAAAAAAATTATTAAAACAAGGATATCTCTTCACACAGATCTCAGATTGAATAAAAAATTTAGCAGAAAATTCTACACTCTATTCCAGACAAAATTTTCCTTGGCAAATCTTGGTCAAATTTTGCACCAAATCTCTAAAAATAACAAATTTTGATTTTTCTTACTAAGGCCATAACTTTTCATCGGTCCATCAAATTGATCCAAATTTTTGGGAATAAAATCTACTTGTTATTCTGCATAAAAGACCCTCAAGGACTCATTTGTGAAATTTTAAGTACAAGTGGAAGAAATTACCTTGACATTGACTTGCAACCAATAGGAGATCACAAAAATTCATGAAATTCAGTATATCTCCTCATTGAGTGCTCAGATCAAACAGCCACCGGAGTGGACCCTATCCTAAAATCAGTGTTGCAACTCATTTCCCAAATTAAATTTTGGACCCTTACTAAAAATAGTAACTTCTAAAAATTTGAGGTCTATTTTTAGTAACTCATCATAAGAGGGACTGCAATGGTAAGCGACACTCGAGGACAACAACAAAAGGATTTAGAATTGGGCACATTATTGGCCGACCTACAAAACTGACTTGACCTCTACAAACAAGAACATAGGCACAAATATTTGAGAGCTTCGATTGGATCAGGATAACACTAGAATCCATTTAGAAGAACAACTCACAGAGATGGAGACCAAAATTACACGGCAGTACCAAAACTGAACACCATGCTAAAAACTCTGAATGAGGTCAATGAAAACCAGATGACAATCACTTTGATTGGGATACAACCTTTAGAATAACTAAAGTAGACTTCCTTAAGTTTAGTGGAAAGGATGTCGATGGATGGTTATGTCGGGTTGATCAATTCTTTTGACTCCATAATGTCCCTGTCTATCATCGGGTTTAGATGGCTTCCTTCAACCTAGAATCTGAGGCCTTACATTGGTTCCAATGGCTATGGGTTGCTAACCCTGATCTATCTTGGGAGGACTTTGAGTCCCAACTACTCACCCAATTTGGTCCTAATGATTATGATGACTTTACAGGTGCACTGACAAAGCTGAAACAAACCACCTTAGTTCATGATTACCAAATCCAATTTGAGAAATTGGCCAATAAAACTAAGGGTTTGAATGAGGGATTTTTTATGAGTTTTTTTTTAAGTGGGTTATGAGATGATCTCCAAGCTGAAGTCAAGATGTTCAAACCCCACACCATGATGGTGGCTATCAGTTTATCCTGATTGGCTGAATCTAAACTCTCAGCTCAAAGGCAAACATTATGATTTTTGCATAACCGACCTTCTTTCCCTCCTCGGGTCTAAAACAATACTGATAATAAACCTCCTACTCCCAAGTGGCTGACTATAGAGGAAATGGATGCGCGTCGCGCCCAAGGGTTATGTTATAATTGTGATGAAAAGTTTACAAAGGGGCATAGATGTGCAAATAAGAGATTGTTTTTAATAGATGTGGAGGAACCAGAAAACAATGACCATAGTGATGAGGAGAGTGATACAATTGAGGCACCAAATCCATAGGAAGAGGAACCATCAGAAACACCAGCAAAAATTTTAGTCCATGCTCTTGCTGGGATTACTACCCCACAAACAATGAAAGTTGTGGGTTATTTCAAAGGCCAACATCACACAGGTAGTACACACAACTTTATGTATCCTCAGGTGGCCAAACGGACCAACTGCTATATACACTCATGCAATTCTTTTGAAGTCATGGTGGCCAATGGAGGCACCTTACCTTGTAAAGGTAAATGTCAAAATGTCAAAATTCAGATAGGGGATTATGAACTCAAGCAAGATATGTTTGCCCTCCAATTGGGAGGATGTGACGTTGTGTTAGGATCCCAATGGATGAGCACCTTGGGCACTTTCTCCTACAACCTTGTAGAACTATGGCTACAATTTTCATAAAATGGACAAACATATACCCTCAAGGGTATCAAGGCTGGCCCTACACAAATTATTAGTTCCAATCGCATGGAGAAGTTGTTGAAAAAGTCCTCCCATGGGATCATTGCACAAATATTTTCAATTCAACCACCCACTTCTACAACAAATCCAATTCCAGCAGATTTGCAACTTGTTCTAACCACACACAATGGCATATTTTCATAACCAACAACATTGCAACCTCGTCGCTCTCATGACCATGCTATTCCACTACTTTCAAGTAGTGCACCACCAAACATCAGACTGTACTGGTATCCTATGAGAATATGGTACAAGAATTGCTCAAGGCAGGTGTCATTCAACCCAGTACCAGTCCCTATTCTTCTCCAATTTTGCTAGTTTGTAAGAAATATGGCTCGTGGCGATTGTGCATAGACTACCGTGAGCTCAATAAGATCACCATCAAGGATAAATTTCCCATTCCAGTAGTGGATGAATTACTAGATGAATTACATGTGGCTATGTACTTCTCCAAGTTGGACCTTTGTTTGGGGTACCATCAAATCAGGCTCAAGGACGAGGATATTCCAAAAATTGCTTTTCGTACTCAATAAGGTCACTATGAGTTCTTGGTAATGCCATTTGGTTTGACAAATGCACCATTCACATTTCAAAAACTTACGAACAACATATTCCATCCCTTCATGTGAAATTTCATCTTGGTTTTCTTTGATGATATATTGGTTTATAGCTGCTCATGAGAAGAATACCTTACCCATGTGGATCAAACATTACAGTTATTGGCCCAACATCGACTTTTTCCTAAGCGGTCTAAGTGCTCCTTTGGTCTAACTAAAGTGGATTATTTAGGACACATTGTTTTAAAATATGGTGTCAAGGTCGACCCTAAGAATATTCAGGTAGTTCAGGATTGGGCAAAACCCCGCACTCTCAAAGGACTTCGGGGATTCTTAGGACTTATAGGTTATTACAGGAAATTTGTTCATAATTATGGGAAGATAGCAACTCCCCTCACATCTATGTTAAATAAGGACTCTTTCACTTGGATAGGACCCACTGATCAAGCCTTTCTAGAATTAAAGCATGTCATGACCACCACACCTGTTCTAGCCATACCATATTTCTCTAAACCATTCATCATTAAAAGTGATGCTTCTGGTCGTGGCTTTGGGGCAATATTGATGCAAGAAGGGAGACCCTTGGCCTTCACTAGTAAGACACTCTCTGAGTGTAATTTGGGAAAATATACATATGCCAAGGAGATGTTAGACATATTACATGTTGTCACCCATTGGATACCATATCTCATTGGGCACTATTTCTCCATTAAAACAGGCCATCAGAGTCTCAAATATTTCTTAGAACAACGGGTTGCTACCCTAGAACAATAAAAATGGGTTTCTAAACTCATGGGCTATGATTATGATATCACCTATAATAATGGCAATGAAAATATTACGGTTGATTCTCTCTCTCACCAATTTGAGGCCCTTAGTATGCTATGTGCTATCTTCACACCTGTCCCCCAATGGATAGATTCCTTACGATAGGAGGTAATTCAAGATGCATACCTAGAAGCTTTGATGGCTTCACTTCAAGATGATCTGACTTCATACCGAGGCTACAATTGGGATGGCCAGGATTTGCATTATCGCCAACGCCTTGTTAAATCCCGTGCCTTACCACTCTACGACCTCTTCATGAAGGAACTACACACTGTTCCCTTTGTAGGTCATTCTAGATTTCTTAAAACATATGAACGCGTCAAGCACACATTCTTATGGAAAGGGATGAAACAGGACATCCGTGACTTTGTGGCAGCTTGTGATACCTGCAAACGAATGAAAGGTGAAACAATTCAATCTTCAGGTACTCTTCAACCATTGCCCATTCCATATTAGGTTTGGACTGATATTTTTATGGATTTTATCGAAGGGTCACCTAAATCGGGTGATAAGTCTATTATTCTTGTGGTAGTGGATCACCTTTCAAAGTATGCTCATTTTTGTCCCCTTGCCCATCCTTACACA
Organism: Wollemia nobilis; assembly: GCA_028583015.1. Lineage (NCBI taxonomy): Eukaryota > Viridiplantae > Streptophyta > Pinopsida > Araucariales > Araucariaceae > Wollemia > Wollemia nobilis. The sequence continues at coordinate 1,889,562 of JAQPPZ010000755.1, read as the reverse complement.
ACCTCCACCATTGCCCAAATATTCCTTGATTCTATTTTTTGCCTTCATGGCATGCTCACCTCCATTGTGTCCGATCGAGACCCAATCTTCACTAGTCATTTTTGGCAAGAGTTGTTTAAGTTGCAGGGAACGAAGCTCAAAATGAGTTTAGCTTATCATCCACAAACGGATGGTCAAACTGATATTCAAATGTTTGGAGACCTAATTCATTTCTTTGCATCATATCATCCTTCTCAATGGGTGAAGTGGATTCCTTTGGCTAAATGGTGGTACAACACGTCCTATCATACAACTACCAAACTCACTCCTTTTGAGGTTGTTTATGGGTGCCCTCCACCCATGCCTTCTTCATACATTTCAAGCAGCTCCAAGGTCTAGGTAGTTGGCATTACTCTTCACCAGAAGACAAATGTCCTTCACCAACTAAAGCATAATTTGGATATGTCCTAGAACCGTATGCGACAATAGGCCAACCAACATTGATTCGAGCATAGCTTTGATGTGGGTGATATGGTTTTCCTTTGCTTGTAGCCATACAAACAGTCATCCCTCCAACTCCGTCAATACCAAAAACTTACTACAAAATTCTATGGGCCCTACCAAGTTCTACAGTAGATTGGTTCCATTACTTACAAATTGGCTCTTTCGCCCACCTCCAAGCTCCATCCTGTTTTCCATGTTTTGTCTCTCAAGAAAGTTGTGGGCACACAGGTACAAGTTCAATCAGCATTACCAAAATTGGATGAGGAAGGGTCCATATTACTTGAACCAGAATAGTTGCTGGATCACCCACCCACACTCTCCACAATCGTACAATCACATATGTCATTGTCTAGTGGTGTGGGCTCCAGCCAGAAGATGCTACATGGGAGCCTCTCCATCAACTCCAACACCAGTTTCCTAAATTTCAGCTTTGATTACAAATAGTTTTGAAGGGGAATGACATGTTAGGATCATATCCTAACACCATGTTGTAATTCTCATTTACCTATGTAATAACCCACTTCCAACATGGGGATCCTATTTTAATGTTATTATGCAATACGTAGTAATGTAGGTGACAATAAAGGTACCTCACCAAGTGGTACCATCTCATGTAACCATTTTTATCAATATTGTAACCGATGTAGTAATATACCTCGCCAAGTGGTACCATTTCATGTAATCATTTTTATCAAGATTGTAACCACATTTTGGTGGGAGATTATAGCTCGAGTGGCATTTTTCATGTAAGCCACCTCTTGAGAATTTAGGTAGGGTTGCATGTAGTTTTCCTTTAAAAATATATGAAGCCATGTACAAGATTATCCATTTTCAAGCTAATGAAATATTTAAGGAGGTTGCCCCCTCGAAGAGGCCCGCGATTTAGTGTTACTGTGAAATTGTTTCATTTATGTAATTGATTTTTGCATAGTGATATTGAGTTATTTGATGTATGTGAGTTATTTTCAGTATTTTGTGTGAGTGTGCTTTATTTTAATAGTAGGTTCCTAACAATGATAAGATTTTGTGTTAGTAGAACTTCAAGTATCAATACTACATGAGGATCGAAATATCTTCTCTAGGTATGATTTGTCCATTTCTGCTTTCATTTTAAGTAATTCTATCAATCCTCTTTATTCTACATTCTCATACTTGCAACATTTGAATGTAAGTAATGCCATATATAATATGCTACCAAAGTCTAAAGGAATTTCAATGTCACTCTTTGCATTATCAATTGCTTTGGTGAGTCGAGCATGTAGATAATATTCCATGGTTTCAAAGTTGTCCTTTAAAGCTTCACTATGAATCCTTTTTGAAGTAAGGTCTAAGTATCCTTCAAAATTTATAAGTAAATTCTTGATTCTAATTTTTATGACACTTGCTCTTTCCTTTCTAATAGTGTTGTTAATGTTATTGTCCATTTTATTATTTTAGGTAGACATATTCCTTAGCTTTAGTTCTTTGTATTTTAAGAACACTTTTGATATCCTTTGTAGTAGACTACCTTATGACTCCCTAGTATAGAGTATGTGAATTATTTTGATAAAACCTTTCTAAGATTTAGGTTATGTAGAATTCTTATATCTCCCTAGGATATGCTATGAGTTTGTTAAAGTTCTTAGCAAGTATTAGTTCACTTTTTGAGTTGATTTTGTAATGTTTTGAGAATGATGGTAATATAATAATCAACTCCTACTTCACCTTATTTCTCCTATTGAACTATGCACTTATCAATTGATGAAGTTCTCTATGGTTGGATTTATTTTGCCCCTTTAATGTAACTATGGGACAAGTATGAGAAATTAATTCCAACTCTTTTAAGTAAGCAATAATTTTGCTTCTTTAGATGTCGAGAGCAAGAACACGAGCAGACGTAGGAGCGAGAGTGGTAGCAGGAGCAGGAGCGGGCATGACCTCTAGGTCTGGCCCTATAGGTTCTTTTGTGGGATCCAGGGCAGACATGGCACCTAGGAAGTTAGGTGTCCAGGGTGGGGATGGAATCTTGGGTGTTGGGCCTCATGCCAGTAAAGACATGAGTGCAGGTCTTAGGAAACATCTTCCTGACAAAGCTTAGGGCTCTACCCTAGGGGGGCCTAAACCCTCTTTTTGGTAGATCCTGTCTAGCACAAATGGGCATCCCTAGGCTCTGGGATTTAGGCTTTCTCTCAAAGGGACACACATTTACATCCATGATGATGTCTTCTCGACCTTCATGTCAAGATCCTCCTTTTCCTTGGTTGGGAAATTCATAGGGGGTGCCCAAACATGGAAACCATCCGATGCTAGGCAACTTCCAAATGGAAAATCTTAGGGCACATGCAGCTTGTTGCCCTAACCAAGGGTTTCTTCCTCATTAAGCTCAAAAATAGTGATGATTCTAGTAGGATCCTCATAGGGGACCCTAGTTCCTAGGGTACAAAAGCCTCTTCCTCAGGCACTACAGAGCTGACTTTAATCCCAACACCCAAAGCATTAACTTCACCTTGATATGGGTTTGTCTTCCTGAGCCCCCTTCCATTTGTGGCAAGAGGACATCCTGAGGCTCATTGTGCAAGCTATTGGTGAGCTCATTGCCTTTGATCCTACTACCAAGGTAGACTCCTGCATGGTCCATGCTAGGCTCTATGTTAATGCAAACCTTGAGTCCAGACCCCCTTTTTTTATCACTATATCTTAGGGATCCTACTTTTGGCACCAAGCCCTGATCTATGAAAATAAACTCGCCTTCTGCCCTCTGTGCAACTCTTAGGGGCACCTTCCCCACCAATGCCCCACTTCCAAGAAGGCTGAAGCATCTCACTCCGAAGATCCCCCTCCATGATCTGGTAGGATTCCCTCCCAAGGGCTCCTCTATGGCAGATGCAGTTCCCAGGCATGGCACGAAAAAGAGACAAAAACAATCATTGCATGGGAAAACAAGGTGGACCCCAACCTGACGGATTATCAAATCTAGGTATGTAACATCATCATATCTTTTCTTGATAGTATATTAGAGCCTCTGAGGTGTACAGAGGAAATCCCCTCCTAGGTCATTGAGCCTTCTGTCCACCCCCACCCTCAGGCATCCCCGTAGGCTGACCCTTCCCTTTTTTGCTATGAGGAAACCCCCTACCAGACCTATGAGTCGTCTAGCCTCCCCAAATCTCAACCATTACCCACAGTCTACCCCTCCCCCTCACTATCAGGTGGGGTGACCCTTTCGTATTCCCCAACCCGATACCCTTCGCCCCTTCCTTAATTCCCTTCATCTCAACCTCCTTCAGAGTGCAGCTCTAAGAGATATATGGATGATGATGTTGGAAGTTTCCAGTATGATCTCAAAGAGTTTAGCCCTAAGTAGACCCATATCAGGAAGTTTACCACAAACTTTGAAAGAAAAATTAAGAGAGGGCGCCCCACCCTCGACGACTAGTGCAATAAGCTCATGGAGGATGATATAGCTAACAGTGCCTAGGCGATCCTCCTTGATGACTCTGTGAGCTTCTCAATAGTAGATACCCTAAGATCCAAACCTCCTACCCAGTAAGGGAAGGGAGGCAAGCGACTTCCTAAGGGTGTCAAATGAAGCTCATCACCTAGAATGTCAGGGGGCTCAACGGTGCCCCCAAGAAATGGATTCTTGCTCAGCTTTGTAAGGACCACAGACCATATGTCCTCCTCCTTTAGGAGACCAAACTCGATGAAGCATCCTCCTCTAGGGTCACCAAAGCTATCTGGAGAAACAATGATTTTATATCCACCTCGACATCTGGCACTTCTAGGGGTTTACTATGTCTATGGAACTCATGCTTCTTTGAAGGGAGACTTATCTCGTCGTCTCCTAGAATCACCAACATCTCGATTCACTATTTTAAGTATGGGTAGTCTTGGATTCTTTCCAATTTTTATGCCCCCAACAACCCAAATGAGAGATCTACATTATGGAATAAAATCAGCATCATGAGGGAGGCATTTGCTCCTCTCCTCTGGATTCTCATAAGAGATTTCAATAGTCCCCTCTTCCCCTTTGACAAGAGCGAGGGATTAGTTGTTCCAACTAAAAGCATGGAAGATTTTGGGGCCTTCGTTGATACCAATTAACTCATGGATATCCACCTAAAAGGGGCTAAGTACACTTGGATGAATACAAGAGTAGAAGCCCACATCATCCAGTTCATATTAGATAGAGTGTTCCTATCAAGGGAAGCCATCCCCTTGTTTTTTGACACAACCTTGCTGGGCCTTCCCAAAGTTGGATCGGATCATAGTCACCTCCTCTTTGAAGCTAGTAAGCATCCTCCCCACAAGTTTCCATTTCATTTTGAGTCCATGTGGCTGCATCACCCTGAATTCAAGGCCTAGGTTGGCAGCTGGTGGGATTGCCCAGTCATAGGTCACCCTGCTAGGAAAATCTATCAAAAGCTAAGACTTCTAAAAAAAAAGCTTAAGGTCTAGAATAGGGAGGTGTTTGGCAACATCTTCGAGAGAAAAGATACACTCAAGAAAAAACTAGAAGACCTTGAACTCAGATTCCAAGATGGCTGCAAAGACCCGAGGGCTAGATAAAAGGAGTGCTCAGTCCTAGTCGAGTATCACAATGTCTTAGATAGGGAAGAAACCTTTTGGAGGCAGAATTTGAGGGCTCTTTGGATTCAATATGGCGATGCCAACACCAATTTTTTCCACACCTCGACTCTCAAAAATTGGAGCTCAAACAGAATCCTTGATCTCCTTTGTAGCGATGGCAGGATTACCAAAAATGAGGAGGATATCAGAGTCAAGGTCGTCGTCTTATTTTAGGAGCTCCTCGGTGATGATCCCCAGTTGTCCCCTAATGTGACGAAGACACTACTAAAGAACATTGACTCTTTCATCTCATCCTAGTCAAATGAGATGCTCCTATGACCCCTTTTCAGATGAAGAAATAAGTGCAACTATGTTTTCCATGAAAGCATATGTTGCCCCGGGCCCGGATGGGTTTCCCCCAGTTTTTCCAGTCCTTTTGGGACCTCATTGGCGATGAAGTGTGCGAGGCTATCTAAGACCTCCAGTTCGCTAGCTTCATCCCTAGAGGTATCAATTCCACCTTCATCACCCTGATCCCCAAGTCCCAGGTAGCCAGATCTTTCTTCGACTATCACCCCATCAGTATGTGCAATGTCCTCTATAAAATTTTGACCAAGTCCCTAGAAACTAGACTTAAGGATATCATTCCCCTTATCATTGCCCCTACTAGGGGAGCTCTATCAAAGGAATGCTTATCACAGATGGGTTCATCATCATTCACAAGGTCCTTCACTCTACCCTTCTATCCAAGAAGCCTTCCCTCCTGCTCAAGCTTGACATGAATAAAGCCTTCGACAGAGTCAACTGGGAGTTTCTCACCAAGGTTCTCCTCAAGTTTGGGTTCCACCCCTCCTGGTTCAACCTTGTCAAATATTGTATGTCTTCCCTATGGTTCTCTATCTTGGTTAATGGATCCTCGACAGGATTCTTTCCTAGTACCAGAGGCCTCTACCAAGGTGACCCCCTATCTCCAATTCTTTTCATTATCCTGGCTAAGGCCCTGGGCCACACCATATTGAGCACTGCTTGCTATGGTCTTATCTCTGGCATCAAGCTAGCATCAGGGCTACCCTCGGTTTCCCACCAGCAGTTCATGGATGATACCATTATTTCCACTATCGCTTTGGTCCCCCAAGCTAAGGTTATCAAGCAGATCTTGATCCCCCAAGCTAAGGTTATCAAGCAGATCTTGATCCTGTACGAAGAGGCAAGCAGATCCTAATCTTGTATGAAGAGGTTGCGGGCCAGAATATTCACACCCCCCAACCAAGCAAGCCCAGATTGCTTGGATCATGGGATGTGCCCCTGACACCCTCCCCTCCACTTACCTCGGTCTACCCCTATTCATGGGGGTTTCCTCCAAGGCCCTGTGGAGTGGGCTGGTTGAGCGGGTCTAGAGGAAATTAGTCTCTTGGAAGGGTCACCTCCTCTCCCAGGTGGTCAGAGCCACTCTCACATCCATAGTTCTTCAAAGCATTCTGGTGTATTTCATGTCTATGTTCAGAATCCTAGCCTCTATTGCATCCTGCATCGAGCAAATTTAGAAATGCTTCTTGTGGTCTAGCAGCAATGACAAGAAGAGGATCCCCTTGGTTTCCCGGTCCCTAGTCTGCCACCTAAAATGGGAGAGAGGAATCAGGCTTAGGTGGGTTTCCCTCATGAAAAAAGTCCTCCTGGCCAAACATGCTTGGAAGGTGTTCACCAATGCCTCGGTTGAGTGGGTCAGCATTGTGCACATAAAACATCTTCATCAACACCCTTTCCTCAACAACTTCTAGTATAGGTATGGATCAAACTTTTGGAAATCCCTGGCCCTCATGAATGACATCATTCAAAATATGTATCCTTGGTGATGGGGCTAAGATCGATTTTTGGGATGACATGTGGATTCAAGATGAAGTCTTGAGTGCTGACAGTGACCTTCGAGTCCTGAAACCAGCCCTGGTGGCCTCCAAAGGGTTCAAAGCATTAGGCTACTTTGTCAGATACCAGGGGCGAGCCATCTAGGGGCCCATAATGGACCCCCGTCACCTAATCTAAGCTTCTAAACTCCAATGCCTCCTCGGGCCTACCATAATTCCTTCTGGTGGGAGGAGGACAGATGTGTTTAGCATGGCACCAATAGCGGTTCATTCTTGATAAAATCTGCTTATGGCCTTCAAAGGGACCCAGCAATGGATTTCTTCCCAGTAAAACATGTGTGGGCCAAGAAGCTGATCCCCAAGATTAGCTATTTCGCCTAGATGACCATTCAAAATAATATCCTAACCATTAAGAACCTAGCCAAGAGAGGATTCCAAATCCTTAATAGATGCTACCTTTGTTGCACTGCCTAGGAGTCAACCAACCATCTCTTACTTAGGTGCCATTTCTCCTTCAAGGCCCTCGATCACCTCCTCACCCTGTTCTCCATCTAGTGGGTCCCCCCCAATTCCATCATCGACCTCTTTTCTCAATGGCCCAATCCATTCATCCACCCCACCCTCTTCTCCCTCTAGGAATTTTGTCTTCCCCACCTACTCTGGTAGATCTGGCTTGAGCACAATGATAGAGCCTTCTCTTCCCTAGAACGAATCCCCTAGTTGATGGCTACAAAATCGGTTGCCTTCGGCATGGAGAACTCATGTTCCCTTCCCTAAGGTGGCCCTCCCTGGAAGGTGAGTGAGTCTTCCCTCCTCATCTCACTTAAAGTTTAGGTGCCTCCCCGGCCCCCCTGTCCCCTCCCCCAGAGTCGCGACAATGTGGACAACCCCTCCTCCCGGGTGGGTCAAACTCAATTTTGATAGAGCCTCCAAGAGAAATCTCGATCCCTTTGGAGTAGGCAGGGCCATCCGAGACCACAACGAGACCCTGATATTGGCTTATGCTGAGTCTCTTGGTACACAAACTAACAACTTTGCAAAAGCAACGATGATCCTCCACGGGTTACTCACCCTCCAGGAGGGCCCCAAAAAAGTGATCATCGAGGGTGACTCCCTCAACATCATCAAGGCCACCCTCAGTCATGGGTACAACTTGTGGCACATATTCAATATCATACAAGAGGTTTGGGCCATCCTCTAGGGTCTCCCACATCATTCCATCTATCATGTCTTTAGATAAGGGAACATGGTGGTCAATTTTGTTGCCAATTTAGCAACTTCTTCGAAAGGCCTCTACATCTGGACCAAGGATTTTCTAGTTGAGCTGGTGCAAGCAGCGTACCAAGACCTCCCCAATATCGATGACACTCTAGACATCTAGACTCCCTGTTCTTTGGGCCAGGGTGACTTGGTGCCTCATCTGCCCCATGTGCACATGGGTCATTGACTTTTTTGTGATATCCTCCTCAGTGGTAGTTTCTAATGATCTCCCTAACCGAGGCCACACTAGTCTAAAAATTTGGTAGGTGTCGGGTGTCTTCCTCCCCAGTATCCACGTTAGAGCTAGCTTAGACCCAACATCAGCAGGCTGCATCCTCGTTGGCCTCGTGGTCAAATTCTTGTCTGGCTCCGTACCACCTCAAGTCGAGCACCTCACCACTTCCATAGCATCCTAGGCCCCTAGCGGTGTTTTGACCCTTCGTGTAAGCTCTACCCAAAGGGGCCCAACCCCCAATGGTACCAGGGCCCCGACCAAAAGTAGGTCCTTAGCCAGGCTTAAGAGGGCTAAAGTTGAGGCCAAGGACACCACCGATATTAGCTCGAATTTTGAGAACGAGCTTCGAATCTTCTTGTTCAGAATTCTCCTCAACATGGCGATCAACTCACTTAGTTTGGTAGAAAATGTGGCTATAGCCTTCGTCGATATCTTCAAAGAGATCTGGTGCATTTTGGGGGATGGTTTCTATGGGGATGGAAAATAGCTTCACGGTGCGGGGCCCTCGCCTGGGGAAGCCTCGATGGCCCACCTTGGGTAACAGGGTGGCATGAGGTGGTTTTTGGTATTTTTGGGCTCAGGGTATTTGGCCTATCCTAGGTGGTCGTGTTGTCTCAGGTCTCTGTTTAGTCTGGGGGTTCATTGTCTAGTGTTGGATGCAAGGTTCTTCGCAACCCTGTTTTTATTTTAGAGGGACTGGGGTTGTTTTTGCCTAGTTAGAAGGTAGGGGGCTAGGTCACGGGGCCCAGGTTTTTGTTCTAGGGGTATACCCTTGGCCCATCATGACATTTTGTTACTTTAATTCTATGTTGTGACACCTACTGTAAATAAGGTTTTGGGATCCTTCAAAAACCCGTTGTATATAAAACTGCTACTTACCAAACTAAAATAATTTTGCTTCTTTATCCTTTAATATCCAATAGTTTAAATTTTCTAAATTCCAATAAACTATGTTTGATGTAGTATTTCTTATAAATCCCTAATTTGGAGTATTATAAATTAATAATATTTGCAAAATAGTATCACTTTGATTTTCCTAGATATAAAACCTTATAACTCCTATTGCAAATATTATAATGTGTATATTCTAACTTATTGCAATTTGAAATATCATTCAAGGAAATAAACTTCTAATTTTTGCTTTCTAATTTCTAAGGTTGTAATTTGCCTATCTTCTAGCAAATAATAATAAGTTTCAACCTTAAATAATAAAACACCTTATAACTCCTTAATCTCAAAGAAAGCAATTATAAAATTTATATTAAACTTTACCTTCCCTTTGAATGAATTATACTACATTCTAACTTGTCCTTAGAATTATGTCTATTTAAACCTATGTATTGGTCTCTTGCATATGATTCTAATCTAAGCAATTAATGCTCATCATTGGCACACTCCTCGATGGATGGTATTACACTTTGACGACTTCTAGCTTGAATTACTTCACTGCTATATTCCTCCTATGCTCATCCTAGAATTTAGGTATTAAATACCTTACTCTTCTCTTGTAATGAATGCCAAATGGTGAGTTCTTCCTAGCAACAGATGTGTTATGATATTGGAGATGTTATTAGGGTTGTTCCAACCTTCGCTTGAGCATCCAATAATGATAATGTAATGATCTATCAATCTTGAGCACTCATCTGCCAGGGTGTAGACATTATAAGAGAGTTTAAAACACTCTCTCTCTCTAGTGCCAAGTGGTATTTTATTCCTGGTGATGGGAAAAATGGACATGTCTTCTTTGCATGGAATCAAATGTTTCAATGTTCATTTTAACCTTAAAACTTATCTTGGATTCTTTACTTCCTTGAGCACCTATTCTATAAATTTATTCGTAGGTTAGCTTGGCTTCTTGGTAATGGCCATTTTCCAATGTGGTTGGATGGCCCTTTGATTTCTTCTAGCACCAGGATAACTCACCTTGCATTTTACAATTTTTTTGTGTTGTCTCTAAATTGCATTATCAACATTTGACTTATCTCATTATGTTGTTTTTTTGTAGGTTTTGTGTTGTAATAGGTGTCCTTTGCAATGCGTTGCTCCCATACAGTTGTAGCACTGGGCTATGATGTCTTCTAGCACCTTGATGAGGTAGATTCCAAGCTCTATGGATGGTTCTTTTCTCAAGAACCATGGGTTGCACTTGCTCTTTGTTGATGGTGAACAATGAGCCCTTCTAGAACAACTCTACTCTAAGCACTTTTGAGTATGCTTTCCCTCTACTAATGATAGCCACTTGTAGACGTAGAGGATAGGCTATGTAGTGTGTCCTTAGGACACTTAAAATTTATATTCTTTAGATGTAATGTAGAAGACAATAGAGGTACTTGTAAATAACTTGTAATGACCTATAATAGGTCACTTGATTGTACCTAAAATCTAAGACTCTTCTAGTCTTCTTTTGTAGATTCTTTTCCTAGTTTTGATGGTGACTTTCTTCTCCACTCCTTGGAGGTATATTAACTTGTTTGGTTGTTTCTCTAGGCCATAAAATGATAAAGGTTATATGTACCAAATAGTGTCTCTAGACACTTTGATAGTACTTAGATTTGTGCACTTTGGTATTTCACCTTAAATTAAAAACCAATGCACATAATAACCTTTAAGAGTAACTGGTTAAATGCACTTAAGAGTAACCAATATAGTGTTGTAATAATCTCACCTTATTGCTCCTTCAAAGTAACTTGTAAGATGTGCTAGTAATAACTCTTAAAGAACTATAATCTTTGCAAATTTTACTAAGTACTAAAGTCTTCTTGTTTCAACTAGTTAATAGGAAGATGATATTTTTCTTTCTTAACCTTAAAAGAAACTATATTCTGCACTCACTTTGAATACTTTAATATGCAACCTTCTCCTTGCAACTTTAACTCTATATGGTGCTTAATGAAACTTAATAACAAACTAACTTAATGTTCAGTGATGAACCTATTGCACCAAAGTTGTTTACCTTAACAAACTCTGTAGATGAAGTATTGCAAGGTTATTAGATTCACTTTATTACTATATTTTATTGGATGGACTTGTAGCTCTTCTTGGTTTTATAAAAAAAATATTTAGCTCACCTATTTGCAACTATGAAACCCTCTAATTTAGTGCCCTGAAACTATTATAGGTGACTTCAACTCTCCTTTAGAATGCACTTTGTAAATATAAAGTTTGATCCTTCCCAACTTCTTATCCTCAAATCTAAAAAATTTCATATTGTAAAGTAGTCAATATCTCCACTAAAATATTTTCCTTGAATCTCAAAAATTTTATAGGGAACTCCTCCAAATCATAGCTGATATTTTCTCTCAAGAACCCTTTAGTTTTTTGCTGTAGAGACAACAAAATCCTATCTCATTTTTCTAAATGAGTCTTCTAGACTTCAAAGGCAATCTTCAAATCTTTCAGGTTTGGTAGTAATGTTTGGCTCCTTTCTCCTTCAGTCTCCTTGTCAAATTTTGACCTCAATCTAGGCCTTCTTCTCAAGAATCTAAAAGTCTTGAGGTCTTCATAAATCTTCTCCAAAATTTGGCAAGCTTCTTGCCAAATCTATATTCTTTTGGGCTTGTTATCGGATGGCGATAATTGTCCAAAAATATTTCTTTATCAAGAACTTCTCCTTGGTGGTAAATTTATCCAATGAGTTCTCCTAGGAACTCCTTTAATGGCCTAATATGAATCTCCTTCGATTATTCTCACCAATCCTTTGCCTTATTTCTCCTTCAGACCTCTTCTCTAGGATCTTCACTCTCATAGCTTCTCTGGTCTTCCCAATGAGACATTTCCTTCAACCTTCTACTATTCAAGTGTTGGTAATGAGATATCTTTCCTGAATATATAAAATTTACTGTTGTTGGAATATAGAATGGGACTTGTTGCTTGTCCTTCCTCAGTCTTCTATCTTCATGAACTGGAAGTTCCTCAATGTGACCTTTTTTAGGTCTTTTACAGCTTCTTGACTTGTTTTCTCCTTCTGCAATCTGCAAGATTCAATATTCAATGGATATCACCAATATCCAATATTATTATAGAATCATATTTAGAGTCTCTTCTTCCTTGAGTCTACAACAAGGTTGCTATGGCATTTTCCTCTCTTCTACAATATACAGGTTTACAACTCTTATAATGGGAAATTTTCTCGGGTCTTTGAAATCTCTAGTCTTCTACTTGTTGATGCAAGTGTTGGAATGATTCTAATGAAGATATTCTTCCTAGCTCTATATAGGAAGCTTACCAAATTTATCTGAATCTCCTTTAACTACAACAAGATATTATAAAATGGAATGGAATAATTTGTAATTATGGAGGTAATAAACTTCACTAGTTGATTTTTCAATCTAGTGGAATTAATGTTGAGTCCTAGTCTTCATGAGTTTTTTTGCAACTCCGTGGAAAGACTCTAGCCACCCACAATCTCAAAAAAATTGGAACTGATATTTTTCAACTCCTCTCAATCTCTTTCGTGACTCTCCCCATTTTCTATTGATCTACCATGTGCTCTGATACCACTATTAGCTTTTGATGATGTATTTTAATGGATATGCAACCACAAGATGTAAAATATATAGGCTATGATTAGTATGTGATAATGATACTTAAATATGTAGTAAAATAAGAGATTAGATTTCTACAATAACTTGGTAAAACACCACTAATGAAATCTCACAAAAATAGTACAATGCAATATAATGGAGGACTATGAACACTCTTGTATATCACAATGAAGATCTACATTGTACCTACTCACTACTCTATAGTAACTCCGTCTCTCACACTCTCTTCTATGTATCTCAAGGTACATATATATAGAAATATAAGTTCCTTGGGATTTAATCTAACTTTTCTTATGACTCATGTACATGTGGACTACATGCACATTTACATCATTGCACATTCTAACACTTGTGTATTTATTACTTCTTCCTCAAGTAACTACTTAACATAAGATAAAATCCTAATTTAATAATGTACCCAAGGTGGTACATTGATATGTACCAAATAATGTAATATACTCTAACAAGTTTAAATCATGCAAATTGTAATCATCCAAACAATATCATTCTTTGCATTCATATTAAATCATGCATAGAAAAAAACCAATTTAATGTTTTAAACTAAAATTAATCTACTTCTAATATAAATAATTTCTAAAGAAAAGTCAAAGGTTTAAGGGTAAATGAAAAGAAAAGAAAACAAACAAGCCTATCGTACCCTAAATTTGGTTCCAACCTAGTAAAGTAACAAGTTTGATTTTAAAATCACTCCTAACTCAACCAGTATTCACACAACCCGAGGTTCAAAACGATGGGATCTCTAAAGGAAAAAAAGACTATGAAATAAACTAAATGCAACCACCATCATCTTGTATAGATTGAATAAAGCCTGTCTATTATAAAAGATATGACATGAAACATATACAACTTTATATTCACCCACTTTAGTGAATTACAAGAACAAAGTTTAGAAGCTACACAAGGCTTGGTTTAGAAAATCCATTCAAATAGAACAAAAATTTAACAAAGAATGGGCTAAGTCTAATGGGCCAACTAATGGATGGTTTTTGACCCCCTTTGGTTGTTTAGTGGGTCCTTATTTATACAATTTTTTTGGATCTTCACATAGCCTAACTTTTATAAATTTTTAATTACTATTATATTCCTTCCAACTAGGTGTATCAAATCTTGGATTTCATCTTTAGTTCATTTATAATATAATCTTCTTAAGATCACCTTCAACCATCTCTCATTAAACAAATATTTGCATAGAGGGATAACTTATGTCTAATTGGCTAAATGATCTGCAAATCCTAGCAAGTGGGCTAGGCATTAACTCCATTGAATTTTAACACCTTTCACATTATAACACCATCTAAGCATTGTTGACATCATCACATCCACTATTTTTATCCCTTTATGTTGTCAGCTCGTTGAGATTCACTTCTTGGCCATACCTCATTAAATTTTATTATAAAGTATTACTCCATCATATATCTCTTGATTTGACACTCTACATCCATTTGTGTAGCATTGAAACTATTGTGTTTGTCATCTTTTCAATATTATTACCTTCTCAATCCACTTGTATTTGATCTAGCTTTTGTCATTTTTTCCTTAAGCAATTACAATTTTTAACTTCCTATGATGTGAAGTACCTCTTGGCCATGCCACATTAATTACTATCCTTATGAGATATGGAATTGCTTGAATCTAGTTGGTTTCTAGTAATTTTAATTCATATTCCATCGAGTGTTGTAGGTGGGTTGTGCATTAATTTTCATCACTTTCGTACTCTACATCGACCTTGACAAATTTTGACACACCTTGGATCTTGAACATTGATTGTGACTTGTTGAAATCACCTGTGTTCTCCACTTTTTGATAGATCTTTCCACAAGTAGTTATCCCTAATAACATGTAAAAATTGTAGAAAGAATTGTTAGTAAATGCAATAAAAAATCGATAGTGAGAGGAAGAAACACAAAGAAAATTTATTTATTTATTTTTCCTTTATGTTTCTCCTTTATTTTCTCTTTTGATTTTCTTTTACAATCTGCATTTTTTTTGACAATTTTCCACATTTTATGGTAATTTTTTGTATTTTTCAGCAACATTCTACGGTTTTTGGCTTTTGTATGTTTTTTGGCAACATTCTATGTTTCTCAACTTTTTCTTGTGTTTTCTAGCAATTTTCTATGTTTTTTGGTAACATTCCATGTTTTTCGGATTTTCTTGTGATTTTTGGCAAATTTTGTATTTTTCAATAATATTCTACATTTTTCAACTTTTTTTTTGTGTTTTTTGACATTTTTTTGCTTGCTGGCAACATTTTGCATTTTTTAGCTTTTCCTATTTTCTAGCAATTTTCTGTTTTTTGGCAACATTACACGTTTTCCATCTTTTCTTGTATTTTTTTTGACAATTTTCTATGCTTTTCAACAACATTATGCATTTTATGGCATTTTCTTATATTTTTCAACAATATTCTATATTTTCCAACAATTTTGTGGTAACTTAAATCTTTATTTCCCCATGGGCCATTGATTTCCTAAGATTGGATGGTTGGTGAGGTTGCTCAATTTTTTACCATTTAATTCTCCTTGTAATCCCAAGGGCCATTATTTTACTGAGATTAGATTCTTGGTGGAGTTTCTTAATTATTTACCATTTAATTCTTCTTCCAATCCACATGGGTTATTGATTTGACGATATTAGACAATTGGCAGGATTTCTCAATGTTTTATTGTTTAATTCTTCCAATCTATGTGGGTTTTTGATTTGTTGAGATCTGATGATTGGTAGGATTTCTCAATGTTTTATCATTTAATTCTCCTTGCAATCTGCATGGTTTGTTGATTTATTGAGATTATATAGTTGGTCGGGTTTCTCAATGTTTTATTATTTAGTTCTCCTTCCAATCCATGTGGGTCGTTGATTTGGGGACATTGAACAGTTGGTATAGTTTCTCAATGTTCTATCATTTACTTCTTCCAATCTGTGTGGGTCATTGATTTGTTGAGATTGGACAATTGGTAAGGGTTTTCAACATCTTATCACTTGATTCATCTTCCAATCTACATGGGTCATTGATTTTCCAAGATCATACAATTGGCAAGGTTTTTCAATGTTTAATCATTTAATTATCCTTCCAATATGAATGAGCCTTTGATTTATCAAGATCAAATAGTTGACAAGGTTTTTCAATGTTCAACCATTTAGTCCTCCATCTAATCTGTGTGGGTCATTGATTTGTTTAGATTGGGTGATTGGCAAAAAATTTCAATGTTCAACCATGTATTCCTCCTTCTAACCCATGTAAGTCATTGATTTGGAAAGATTGAATGGTTGGCAAGGTTTCTCAATGTTCATCCATTTATTCCTCACAATTTTTATGGGCCATTGATTTTACAAGATCAAACAATTGGAAGGGTTTTCAATGTTTAACCATTATTCCTCCTTTCATTCTGCATGGGCTATTGATTTGTTGAGATCAACCAGTTGGTAGGGATTTTTTATACTCAACCATTTATTCCTCCTAATCCATGTAGGCTATTTCTTTTTCTAGATTGGATAGTTGGCAAGGTTTTTTAATGTTCAACCATTTATTCCTCCTTCCAATCCATGTGAGTCATTGATTTGTAGAGATCAAATGGTTGGAGAAATTTTATAATGTTCAACCATTTATTCTCCCTTTAAATCCATGTGAGTCATTGATTTGTTGAGATTGGATAATTGGTAGGTTTTTTTAATGTTCAACCATTTATTCCCCTTCCAATCCACATGGGCTATTTATTTGCCGATTTTGGTTGATTGGCAAGGTTTTGGGCATGGTAACTTGGACAACTTGTAGAAAACAAGAAATTTTGGGTCTCAAATCTCCTTAGAACATAGGCAAATTAATATTTTTTGAAAATATATTTTCGAGTTGCATCCAATGGAAGTGGTTTCATGAATTTTAATTGAGTATTATAGGAGATATAGGACTTGAAAGTGATATTATGGTGAAAAGGCAAATGCCACAACAAATATAGCAATAAAAAAACATATTAAAAAATAGGCCATTTGGGAGGTCAATTCTTCTCAAAACCTAGGAAAATTTATACTATAAATATCTTTTTGATTTACCTCCAATGGAGGTTATTTCATGATTTTTTATTGATTATTTAGGAGATATAGGCTTCAAAAATGATATTATCCTTGCTGCCAAAGATGCTTGTCCAGTTTTCAACGTTGAATTTATGTCAATTTGGGGTGTTATTGCTATGGGACTATAGGTGTATTTGTACTTGTTGAAAATATATTTTCAATACCATTTTAATAAGAGTGGTTGTTTTCATTCTAAAGGGATTATAATGTATAATTTTAACAATAATCACTATAACAAATTTAGGGTGCACAAGAATCAAACATCTTCAATTGGCAACTCCCAACTAAAAAATAAAGTTTTTGAATGGATGAATACTCATGTACAAGTAAAACAAAAAATATATACAACTATAGAAAAGTGGGTTCCTAGTCCATGTAGACAGGGGTGTGTTGTGCAAGCACAACAACAAATGATGATTTTAGTAGAAAATACTCCTAAGCATTTTGGTCATGAAATAAACCATTTTGGAACAAAGAAATCGAAACATCAAAAAAACTAAATGTTTGGCCTCCATCCAAGGCTAGGATTATGTAATTAAACTAAAAGTAATACTTTGTTTTGTCTCAACTAAAGTGTGTGCATATGAGTTCATTTTGATTTCTTAACTAGCTGGAATTTAGTTATCATAGTCCAACAATCAAGCTAATTCACCCATGAGCAAACATTAGTCTACTAATGATGAACTTTACTCATTGGTAGACATGTCACCAACTACTAGGCATTGTTTCCCTATCATCCAAGTGTTCATAGCACCAACAAAGTTGTATTTTATCCCACTCTAGACCTTTCTCTATTGCCAACTGAGCGCTCATTGCCTTGATAGAGTTTTTCTAATCCACCCAAGTACTTGAGCTCCCCCTTCCTCTTCCTCCTTTCTTTTAGAGCATGAACTTATTTTTCTCAAGTTACAACCCTAGGGGTCTATTTTTTGCGTTGGGGATCACTATTGTAAGTAAGTGGGTGCACATCAAAATGATTTTTGCCTAATGACCAAACCATAATAATTTCATTCCTTCCAATTTAGAATCTTTTTAAAATGTTTTCAGTGTGAATATAAGACATCCTATTATACTACTTCTAGATTGGCTTACTTACCCTAAGATATAGATTTATGCTAATTTTGACTAGTTTAGTTGATTGTAACTCCCTTGAATCTAGAATATGACTTTCTACTTACAAAATGTATAGGGACTTCTCCTTCCTCGTTGGAGTAACTTGAAGTTGGTTTGCTTTTACTCATCTAAGCCAAAAAAGGAGAAAGCACAAGATAGGGCATAATTAGAACCAAAATAAAAAGTAAAATGGAAATGAAATTAAACAAGACAAACTCACCAAAATTTCAAATCAAAAAAAAAATGTACAGGGCTTATTTACAGGGCAACAATAAAAACTTTAGGTACTAAAATAGTGTTTGAGAAAATTCCCATTCACTGGTAATGAGACATCCTCTCTAATTAAATTATTTATCTTAAAGGTTTTTCCCTTATGATATCTAATATCTAAAAGGGACCTAACCAAAGGGGGTCAACTTTTTCATGGTCTCGTTTCTTTTCATTGGTCTTATCCTAAAGTAACACTATATCTGTGATCCTAAAGGCTTTTATTTTGGCTCTCTTATCATACCATAATTTTACCATTCCTTGATGTTTGCTAAAATATTGTAATGCATCATCCTATTTTTCATCCAAATTCATTAAATTAAATAATTTACCTTCAATCCTAACATTAGTTTCTAAGTAATCCTTCATAAATTGTAGGGTAAGGATCTTGAGATTTGTAGCGAAGATAGGATCTTGACCATAAACTAAATGATAGAGGGATATTCTTTATGAGGACTTAACTCTTGTTTTATTTGACCACAATGTGTACTTCAATTTATTGTGCTAGTCCTTGGGATTTTAATTTTAATTTTTCATAATTATTTCTTAAAGGCTTTTATTAGTTGATCTTGCTACTCCATTACCTTGAGGATATTAATTAGAAAAAAAATTAAAGCCACCTTATTATCATAATTCCATTCAATAAATTATAAGGAAGAACTAGTAGGGCCATTATCACATACCAAAGCATACAACATTCTAATCTTGGTTTTAATGTTATCTTCAAGGACTTGGATCGCTGCAACCTCTATTACAAAGTTTTGGATGCTTGAGATTCTGTCTAGTAGGTGTAGTAATATATGGTAGTTAGAATAAATTTGTGGTTAGATGATGAGTTAGGATTGATGACACCAATAAATTTCAGTCCCCATTGTGCAAATGGACAAGCTTCAATCACTGGTTGCAATGGTATTGGAGAATTCCTTTTTCGATAAGCTATAATTTGGCAAACATGGAATGATCGAGCATGTGAATGTGCATATTTAAATACATGGGGTTAGTAGTAATTGAATATCAATATTTGGTGTGCTGTGGAATTCCTTGAGCCATGCCTTGTTCCATATTTGTCATGAAAATATTTAAGGACTTTAACAACTTCTTGTTTGTTCAAACATATCAAGTAGATTCTCTCATAGTTTCTTTGGTATAAAATACCCAATTTTATGATGAAGTTCATATTTTTAAGGTGCAATGATCTTCTTTGGGTGATTTAAGTGATTGGGATATACTATAGTTGGTAAATAATAATACATATCCTAATATCACTTATTATTGGTAATTTCTTCCATAGAATAATGTTGTCATGAGATCTAAGAGTCAACTTTAGACAATGTTTTGCTATATCCCTATTCTCTAACAATTTTCATGGGTTGAATTTCCAAATAGAACTCTTACAAGATCAACATCCACTTGTCTCTTCATTCTCATAGATCATTTTGTATTAGCATTGTTTTCATAGCTAGATCTCATACTATTACAAACACTTTGATATACAAGATATAATGTTGGAATTTATTCATAGCTTTGATTAGAGAAAAATCTAATTTTCCTATTACCAAATCTCTAAGTTGATTATCCTTCAATAGAGATCTTATAAAATCTACTAGTCTCATCTCTAGCTTCCTCCCTTTGAGTTAAAAAACCTATAGTCAAATGTTCTAATGCAAATGAGCAAATGTAGAAAGACTAACTATAATTTAAATTGATTAATATGAGAGAATTCATGATTACCATTTTAATTTCTTGAAAAGCAGCTTGTGATTTCCCAATTCATATAATATTGATAGCATTTTTTAGCATTGCATTCGAAGATCAGACTATTTCTGCAAACCCCCAAAAAAATTTCTCATGAAATTAATTTTTCCAAAGGACTTCAACTTCTTTTTACTTCTAGGTAGGGGAATTTTTTGAATAGCTTTAATTCTTTCAGGGTCAATGGAAATACCAACTTTCAAGATAACATGCCCTAGGAGTTTTCCTTCTATAACTCCAAAAATATTTTTTTTGGATACAATGAAATTTTGTGCTCTCGACATCTCTACGGTACCTATTGTGGCTGATCCACAACACACCCCAAAATTGGGGACCCACCTTTTTTGCATGCTTTCAAAGAAAACTGCAGTAGCCCAGATGCTAAAAAAATCAAGAAAAAAGCAAAAATTTCACTAAGGAGAAAAAGTGTCGTGAAATCGCGACATGTTGCTCCATCGTGGCTGAAAATGAAAAAGGGTTGTGAAATCGTGACATGTTGCTCCGTCACGGCCGAAAATGAAAAAGTGTCACGAAATCGTGACATGTTGCTCCGTCACGGCCGAAAATGAAAAAGTGTCACGAAATCGCGACATGTTGCTCCGTCGCGGCCGAAAATGAAAAAGTGTCGCGAAATCGTGACATGTTGCTCTGTAGCGGCCGAAAATGAAAAAGTGTTGCGAAATCGTGACATGTTGCTCCGTCGCGACCGAAAATGAAAAAGTGTCACGATATCGTGACATGTTGCTCTGTCGTGGCAAAAATGAAAAGTTGTCGCGATATCGTGACATGTCGTGAAATCGCGGTTCTCAGAAGAGAGAGAAAGGCAGAATGGAAAATTGTCGCGAAATCGCAACATGTCACAAAATCATGGTCAAACCAGTCAAACAGGGCAAGGCGCTAAAAGCATCATGATTTCACGACAAAAAGCAGCAAAGGGGCACGAAGCGAAAAAGCGTCGCGATTTCGCGATAGGAAACAGCAAAGGGGCCCGAAACAAAAAAGCGTAGTGATTTCGCGACAGAAAGCCGCAAGATAGCACCAAGGGAAAAAAATGTCATGATTTCACGACAGGTTGCGGTCGAAGGCATACCAAGTGAAAAATGTCACGATTTCGTGAAAGGTTGCGATCGAAGGCGTACCAAGTGAAAAAGCATCACGATTTCACGACAAAAAGTAGCAAGATAGCTCCGAATGAAAAAGCATCGTGATTTCACGACAGGAAGCAGCCGAGGCATATGGAGATGAAAAACGTCGTGATTTTGTGACAAGAAGTAGCCTCACAGCTCGAAACAGAAAAACATCGTGATTTCGTGACAGGTTGCATTGGCAAGGCTGCTGGTAGGAAAATGTTGCGATATCACATGTCACGTTTTTGTGGTGAAAGTAAAGGAGCAAAGCTACATGCTATTTTTGGTCACGATTTACATGGGGCCATTACAGAACATGCAAAAAGGTGCGGAACACATGGCATACATGTGTAAGGGCTGCAGAGGCGTTACAGTTCACAGAGAAGATCTTGAGCACAAAATCAAAAGCAATGGAAAGGCAGGGAAGGTGAAACGAAGCAATCTAGAAGACGAAACAAACCGTCGTGGAAGGAGAAGCAGTTTGCCAACAAGTATAAAACGTAGAGGCACAGATTGATATAGGGTTGGAAACCGCTGCGAGCGAGGTTGTAGAGTTGATGGTGATTAGCCGTTCTGGGCCTGCTTTGAAGTGCTTTTCTTCCACTTTTGTTGGTTTTGAGAAAACCAGAGATTCTACTATTGTAATAGGACATATTTTAATGCATAATTGTTTAGAAATTTGCATTTTATGGGCAAGAAAGGATGAGAAATTTTTTGCATGCTTCATTTTAACTGTTCTATTTTTCTCCTTTCAGATTTCAGATTTATAAATGAAATTCATGCCATTGTTTTGGGTTATTTCATGTGAATGTCTGCAATCTAAAACTTATTTTAAACCCTAGGAGCTAGCACCTAGTTTACTTTAATTGTGTTTGTTTTGCAAGTCAAATAGGCTAGGTTGCATGTACGAAACTCTCACATATTCGATTTTGTCGAAATAGGATGGCATCAGACTGAACGTGTTCTATTTTCAATTTTCTGCATTTTTGTTTCATTTTATTTTATTTTTCCCGAAGGTCTAATTTATTTAAAATGAATATTTAAAAATTACAAAATCTAAAAAAAAGTAAAATAATGAACAATCACTAAAGTTTCATGGTGAAATAAACCAACATTGCCCCTTGTTTACAGTTACTTGCAATCACTAAGGTGTTCCAAGCATTTAAATTGATTATCTTTATATGAGATTACTAATACATAGTTGCAAATGCTAATACAACGAAGACCTTGGAGAAGTTGGTTGTTTAACTTCTTTGCAAGAGGGGATTTGGAACCCAAATCCTAAAGAAGAGTGCATTTTCACAAGTGTGTGAAAATACCACTCAACATTTGATTTATTTTTGTTCAATGAACAATCACTAAAGTTTCATGGTAAAATAAACCAACATTGCCCCTTGTTTACAGTTACTTGCAAGCACTAGGGTGTTCCAAGCATTTAAATTGATTATCTTTATTTGAGATTACTAATACACAGTTGCAAATGCTAATACAGCGGAGACCTTAGAGAAGTTGTTTGTTTGACTTCTTTGCAAGAGGGGATTTGGAGTCCAAATCCTAAAGAAGAGTGTACTTTCACAAGTGTGTGAAAATACCACTCAACATTTTGGCACTAGAAGGAGGGCCTGAACCGGTTTATTTTAGATTGATTTAAATGCTATAGGGATTTAAATTTTGAATATTTCATGCCCTATTGATTATTATCTTTAGCCCTCTTTTAATATTACAACTTTGAACTATTAAAAGGAGGACATGAATTGCTATGCACTGGTCTAACGCTTTGATTGTTCATACAGGAATAAGGTGATTTGATTTAATTTAAAATAATAATAATAATAATAATAATAATTAATAAATAAATAAAAAGAATTTTTTTTGGGTATTAAAGTTATATTCTTGAAGATTCACTAATGGCTATGTTTTCACCGTGGATGACAGGTAGCCCATTGAACATACCAAGAGTTCAACATTATTTGCCCATTGGTTTTGATGGATGTCTTCCTCAATTTTTGTCTAACGGGACAAATACTGCAGGAGAACACATTCAAGCATTCAAATTTGTTGTGAATCACTTAACAATTTGGCATGATGATGTTGTTTGTAAAATGTTCCCTTACACCTTGGACAAAGTGGCATTTGATTGGTTTACAAGTCTGCCTTTAGGATCTATCACTTCTTGGGCTCAACTAGAGGCAGCGTTTCTTAATCAATTCAACAAAAAGCAAGTTGACCCAATTCACATGTATGAGCAATTTTTCACTATTAAAAAAGGACCAAGTGAAAATGTGAAGTCATTTTCTGAAAGATTCTTTGGATCATATGCTCAATTAGTGACATTTTATGCTCTTCAAGAAGAAATGGCTCTCCAAATATATGTAAATGCTCTTGAACCACTCATTTCCACATATTTGTGAGGGATGCCTCAAATCACATCTTTGTCACAAGCCTGTACTCAAGCAATGGCAATTGAGCAACAATTGAGTTGTCAAAATTATGGTGTGGGTTTTGGATCATATAATCTTCAATCATTTAATACCTCCTTTACCCATCCAATGATTTATCCACCTCAACCAAGTTCAAGTGTGAATCAATTTCAGAATCAACAATCATTCCCAAGCTTCAATCAATTGCAAAATCCTCAACATACTATGCAAGATCAACCATCTTTCTTAAGTATGAATCAACTTCAAAATACTCATCTTGAATCAAAGGATATTTCTAAAATCAATTTTAATTATTTTCATAAGAATATGATTTTAGGCAAGGGAGGAGTACTAGATCCAACTAGTATTGAAACATGTGACAAATTGGAAACCCTTGACTCACCAAAAGATGAATTCTATGAGGATGAATCTGTTTCGGATGACATTGTTGAAAATGATGGCCAAGAAAATCCACACCTTCCAAATTGTGATAAAATTGAATTATGGGTTACAAATTTGGATTATGATAGCCTGATCAATTTGAATACAAGCAATAACCCAATTTTGGAAGTAATTGAACCATCTAAGGAAGGTGAAGATAAACTTGATGAGAAATATGTTAATGAATTAAAATATGATGAAGAAATAATTGAGCATCACAATTTGACTTTGAAAGATGATCATTATGATTCTTGGGAAGAGTATGCTCACTCCAAAACTGCTAATGAAATTTGTGTGCCTATTGATATGCAGGATAATACAATTGCCTTTTCATATGAGGATATTACAAGTCCTGTACAATATAAGAATGTTTTGGAAGAAGTGTTGGAATCTCATCAAAATTTGGAGAAGGATAATGATTTTACTACCATGGATGAAGAAGGAGAATCAATTGTTTTTGTTCCCCTTAAGGGGAAAGGAATAAAAAATCTTGATCCACTTATTGTTTCTACAATGTCTATGCCATATCAAAATGATGAAATTACAAAGCCATGGTGTGGGTTTGATACTATTGATGATCCTAATGAAAATATGGATTTTGAGGCAACTCAAGCCATTGATCATGGAAAGGTGTCACGTGACACATATGTTGAAAAATTAGGCTCTTGTTTTGAAAAGGATGGACGCGTGTTTGATTGGGTGCCTAACTTGGGTGTTTTTGAACAGGTGTTGGATGATGAAGAAGACAATGAAGAAAAAGAAAAAGCTACTAACACTCATCAAGTTGTGATAAATTCTAATCATGATGGGTTGAGTATGGGTGACAAGGTGAAATATTTACCTTTGGTAGTAGCCACAAAAATTTTAAGTGATGGGTTACATGATGTCCCTTTGGATGCTAACATCATTAATGAGAAAATTCCAAACTTTGTTGATGCTTGTCAAGTTTTGAATGATTTTGATTGCTTTAAAATCCTGGAAAATGATTTGAATTCAAGATTGTTGGAAATAGGCTCTTGTTTGCAACATCTCACATTTGAAAAGGAAAGCCTACTTCTAAATCATGAATTGAATGATGAAACTTGCACTTTAAAGAATAGACAAAATAAAATTGAATACCAACCATTGTCTAATCAATTTGATTTGAATCTCACCTATGATGTTGGTAATAGAACTAAATCAAATTGGTATGGTGAGCATGGCAAGTTGAAATTTGTTGCATTGTTTGGTCTAGTCTTGTTTTTGTTGGATGCCCACAACATTTGGCAGGCATATCATGTTATATTTTTTTTGAAATGTTCTAATCATGTTTGGGATCCAGGAAAGTAATAGTCCAAGCTTGGCATCATCTTGTACTATATTGTATATAAATTTTGGTTTTGGTTTGGGTTTGTGTTTTGCAAGTTTCATTTTTTGGGATTGTTAGTTTAATCATGATTTAAGTTGTGTGTTTGATTTCATTTGACATGTTTGGTTTGTTTTGATAAAAAAAAAAAAAAAAAATAAGAAGAAAATTTGAGATGTCAACTTATGCCTAAAATCAGGAGAATATGAAACATTGGAATTGTGTTGTAGAAAGCTCTACAAGTAACACAAACATTTAAATATTATCGTTTGAATCTTGTGATGCATGAAGTTGTCAGTTTTACACATTATGGTAAAATAGATGATATATTCCAAAAGATGCAGTGCATTCATATCTCATGTCATATTCTGCATTGCATATACATATCATCTCAATTACATTTTCATTCCATGGGAAATTATTGAGAAGGTGTTGAATCCTCTTAGGATTATTACATAACATATATTAAAAGGATCCTAAGGTTGGGAACTGCTGCCCAAACTATCTTGAACCAAGCACATTCCATGCACATTAAAAATAATCTTGAGCAAAATGGTCAAAACCATACTTGGATGAAAAGGTGAGGTGAAAAGAATATTTCATGTTTGTCCTATCATGCAACATAATCCTTAAAACAGTGGTTTTTACCATTTCCATCAAGCTTAAAGCCTAAAACCAAAGTAGTAAGGATAGGGTTAAATCCTCATCTCGCTTAGGTTGAGGATCCAATTCCCCAAAGCTCTAATTTGACCTTCATGGAGTAGTAAGGATAGGGCATAATTCTCATCTTACCTAGGTTGAGAATCCAATTCCCCAAAGCTTCCATCTTTTCCCATTTCATCATAAAGCTTGGATTGGAAGGATCGTACCAAGTGTCCTCTGCAAAGGATGGGTAGTCATCCCAAAGGTCCAAGCAATAAAAGTAAAACTAATTTTTTCCATTTCATCTCCATCTTGGATTGGAAGGATTGTACTATGTGTCCTCTGTAAAGGATGGGTAGTCATCCCAAAGGTCCAAGTAATAAAAAATTAATATTTTCCATTTTCATAAATCTTGGATTGGAAGGATCATACTACATGTCCCTAGCAAGGATGGGTAGTCATCCCAAAGGTCCAAGAAATAAAAGAAAAAGAATGAATGAAATCAAGTCATGGATTATGGGGTTAAGTATGCTCATGCGTGGCAACATGTCTTGCCTAAAAGCAAGACCACTGATTGCTCATATGGATAGACTAGCCTGACCATTTCATCCATAACAAGTTAAATCATTTTGTTCAAGATGAGGTAATGAACTCCAAATCAGAATAGTAAGGATAGGGTTAAATTCCCATCTCGCTTAGGTTGGGAATCCTATTCCCTAAAGTTCTGATTTCACTCACACTTGCACATGGGTTCAAGATGGTAGTGACACATGACCAACTTTGGGATCTAGTAAATTAATTCAGTATACATATTTTTGGTCCTAAGAGGGTTTGACATTTTTAATATGTTTGTCCATGATATTAGAAGGTTTGAGCATTTATAAAGCAGGTTTTTACATCTCTAGCATCTTCATCATGCATCAAATCCTGCATAAATCATTCATAGCCTTGCATACAAATCATAAGTGAAACTGACAATGGAATGTTGAACAAGTTCAAATGATAAGGAATGAAACACATTGCACACACCGAGCTGATACTTAATGATTCTGATGTGTCATGTATTTCTGATCTGTCGGTATTTGTTATCTTCTATGTGTTGACACCTATATCTAAGATTGTATGTTTTAGGTTGGGTTCTCACCAAAATGCTCAAGAGCATTTGACAGCAAAGTCGCCATTTGTTATGGCTGATCCATAACACACCCCAAAATTGGGGACCCACCTTTTTTGCATGCTTTCAAAGAAAACTGCAGTAGCCCAGATGCTAAAAAAATCAAGGCAAAAGCAAAAATTTCACTAAGGAGAAAAAGTGTCACGAAATCGCGACATGTTGCTCCGTCGCGGCCAAAAATGAAAAAGTGTCGCGAAATCGTGACATGTTGCTCCGTCGCGGCCAAAAATGAAAAAGTGTCGCAAAATCGTGACATGTTGCTCCGTCGCGACCAAAAATGAAAAAGTGTTGTGAAATCGCGACATGTTGCTCCGTCGCGGTCGAAAATGAAAAAGTGTCACGAAATCGCGACATGTTGCTCCGTCACGACCGAAAATGAAAAAGTGTCGCGATATCGCGACATGTTGCACCGTCGTGGCAGAAATGAAAAGTTGTCGCGATATCGCGACATGTCGTGAAATCGTAGTTCTCAAAAGAGAGAGAAAGGCAGAATGGAAAATTGTCACGAAATCGTGACATATCACAAAATCACGGTCAAACCAGTCAAATAGGGCAACATGCTAAAAGCGTCACAATTTCGTGACAAAAAGCAGGAAAGGGGCACGAAGCGAAAAAGCATCGCGATTTTGTGACAGGAAACAGCAAAGGGGACCGAAACGAAAAAGCGTAGCGATTTTGCGACAGAAAGCCGCAAGATAGCACCAAGGGAAAAACGTCGTGATTTCACGATAGGTTGCGGCTGAAGGCATACCAAGTGAAAAATGTCGTGATTTCGTGACAGGTTGCGACCGAAGGCATACCAAGTGAAAAAGCATTGCGATTTCATGACAGAAAGCAGCAAGATAGCTCTAAATGAAAAAGTGTCACGATTTCACGACAGGAAGTAGCCGAGGCATACGGAGATGAAAAACATCATGATTTCATGACAAGAAGCAGCCTCACAGATTAAAACAAAAAAACGTCACGATTTCACGATAGGTTGCATTAGCAAGGCTGTTGGTAGGAAAATGTCGCGCTATCGTGACATGTCGCATTTTTGCGATGAAAGTAAAGGAGAAAAGCTACATGCTATTTTTGGTTGCGATTTACATGAGGCCATTATAGAACATGTAGAAAGGTGCGAAACACATGGCATACATGTGTAAGGGCTGCAAAGGCATTACAGTTCACAGAGAAGATCTCGAGCACAAAATCAAAAGCAATGGAAATGCGGGGAAGGTGAAACGAAGCAATCTGGAAGACAAAACGAACCATCGTGGAAGGAGAAGCAGTTTGCTAGCAAGTATAAAATGCAGAGGCACAGATTGATACGGGGTCGGAAACCACTACGAGCGGGGTTGCAAAGTTGATGGTGATTAGCCGTTTTGGGCCTGCTTTGAAGTGCTTTTCTTCCACTTTTGCTGGTTTTGAGAAAACCAGAGATTCTGCTATTGTAACAGGACATATTTTAATGCAGAATTGTTCAAAAATTTGCATTTTATGGGCAAGAAAGGATGAGAAATTTTCTTCATGCTTCATTTTAACTGTTCTATTTTTCTCCTTTCAGATTTCAGATTTATAAATGAAATTCATGCCATTGTTTTGGGTTATTTCATGTGAATGTCTGCAATCTAAAAATTATTTTAAACCCTAGGAGCTAGCACCTAGTTTACTTTGATTGTGTTTGTTTTGCAGGTCAAATAGGCTAGGTTGCATGTACAAAACTCTCACATATTCGGTTTTGTCGGAATAGGATGGCATCAGACTGAACGTGTTCTATTTTCAATTTTCTGCATTTTTGTTTCATTTTATTTTATTTTTCCCGAAGGTCTAATTTATTTAAAATGAATATTTAAAAATTACAAAATCTAAAAAAAAAGTAAAATAATGAACAATCACTAAAGTTTCATGGTGAAATAAACCAACATTGCCCCTTGTTTATAGTTACTTGCAATCACTAAGGTGTTCCAAGCATTTAAATTGATTATCTTTATTTGAGATTACTAATACACAGTTGCAAATGCTAATACAATGGAGACCTTGGAGAAGTTGGTTGTTTAACTTCTTTGCAAGAGGGGATTTGGAACCCAAATCCTAAAGAATAGTGCATTTTCACAAGTGTGAAAATACCACTCAACATTTGATTTATTTTGGTTCAATGAAAAATCACTAAAGTTTCATGGTAAAATAAACCAACATTGCCCCTTGTTTACAGTTACTTGCAAGCACTAGGGTGTTCCAAGCATTTAAATTGATTATCTTTATTTGAGATTACTAATACACAGTTGCAAATGCTAATACAGTGGAGACCTTGGAGAAGTTGTTTGTTTGACTTCTTTGCAACAGGGGATTTGGAGTCTAAATCCTAAAGAAGAGTGTACTTTCACAAGTGTGTGAAAATACCACTCAACAGTACCCTTTTTAAGTCTTCCATGTGGTCTTGATGGTTTTTGGAAAAGACTGTGAGGTCATCTATGTAAATCATGATCCATTTCCCAATAAGGTATTTGAAGGTAATTTTCATCTTTTGGAAAGTAGTTCCTATGTTGATCAGGCTAAATGATGTTCTTATGTCTGAAATCGTTACCCATTTTGTAGTAAATGTAAATTTAATTATGTCCTTGGGGTCTAATATTAGTTGATTTTATCCTGAGTAAATGTCTAGGAAGGACATCATCTAAGAGCCATTCATCATTTATAGTACTTCACCTAGGGAAGAAAGGGGATAATTATTCTTATCAAATGCTCTATTAAGATTTATGAAATCTAAACACAAGCGTATTTTTCCATTATTCTTATGAACTGGTACCAATTTTACAACCCAAGTAGAATTTCTTATAGGTAAAATGATATGGGTTGACAATATTTTTTGTACCTCTTTAATAATGAGAGGTTCTAGTAATGGATTCACTAGTCTTTGCTTTTTTTGAAAGGGTTTCATTCTTGGATTCAAGGGAATGGTGTGGGTAATTATGGATGTGTTAAAGACCTTCAGATCTTCATAAATTCATGCTATAACATCTCTATTATCCTTTAAGTCTTGAATTATTCCCATTTTATCCTCATCAATGTAGTTCTTTCCTAGGAAGACATTTTGGGATTATCAACATTTTCCAGATTGTATGCCTCATATGATCCCTTTTTAGATGAGTTAGTTTTTTACTTGCAAGCATGATAATCCATATCAAATAGATGTTCCAAAGAAATAATACCTTTTGGAATGGTGTTTTTCTTCAAACTCAATTCACCTTCTTCATCTAGCTCTATGCAATTTTTGTCTTCCTTGTTTATGATCTATGTTTCAAATATACCCAAATTAGCAATAAAATCAACTATATGTTTATAATTTTCATATAATTGAAAGTTATATATGTCATATAGTATAGAGGGGGTGGTGATCAAATCTACCAAGAACTGCTTTATCTTGGAATGAACAATTGATTCTAGGGTACTTGTTTCTACTGCTAATGAATCTACAATATGGTTCTTTCTATATGGATTGGTTTGGATATTGAAAGCATCAAAATATTTGATTCAGTCCTAAATACGACTATGGTAATATGAGATATGTCTATCATAACAAACATACAAACTTCATACTTGTTTGATCACTAAATTTGAGTCTTTTAAGACACATATGTAATTGACTTCTTTCTTGATGACAAACTACAGTCCATGAATCAAGGCTTCATACTCAAAAACATTATAGGTGTAAGAGAATTGTAATCAGTAAGCAACAATAAAAGATTTACCTTTTGGGTTGACCAATTTAATTTTGGCACCACTTCTATACTTGGATTTTGACCCATCAAACTTGAGGGTCCATAACTGGTCATCAATTATTTTTCTTTACCTTTTGGGGCCCACACTACCAAAGTATTATCTTTAGGTTGGGTTTTCACCTCTATAGTGGAGACTCCTAGTTTTGGCTCAGTGTACAAAACCTCATTGGCATTATTGTACTCAGTGATGGAATCCTTTATCCTGGGCTCTCTTTGTATCCAAATTTAATAAGCTATGCCAGACTAGGGAAGATACATGTGATAAATCAATTGCCATACAACCATTTAGTGTTCTTGACCAAATGTAATTGAGTAGCATCCCATATGCATCTAATATATCCATAGCTTGAATATCAAAGCATTTTTGTAACTTGGGTTTAGCAACCATGGATTTGATTCAACACCCCAACCACATTTACCTCCATCCTATCCAACTAAACAACCCTCTTGTTTGAGCGAGTAGGATCAATCCTATTTTTGGATGACAATGTATGACATCACATTGCCAAAAGCACCCGAATTCACCATACAATTATGTAAATTTTTATCGACAATTCTACTCTTTCTTTATATATGGCCACCTAAGCATCAATAACCTTCTTAGTCTTTTTTTTTTTTTGGTCAAAGAGATTTTTAAGCAATAAATATTTTTGGTCAGTTAACTGAGCTACCTCAAACAGAGAAATGCTTGCCTTGGTTTTCTTAAGGTCTTTAATAATATAATATTTGCTAGTATTTTCTCTATATGTGATGATAATGTATTGAATTTTGGCTACATAGGCACTGTGGGACCCTTAGGTGGGAAAAGGTCTTTATTGGCATGCTCATTAGGTGGTATGGTGGTTTTGTTGGTGGGTATGGAAGAAGTCAGTATTGATTTCCATTTACACTGAAGAATATAATTGTTACGTCTTTGAAAATATTGGTAAACTTGTACCTCTTCTTCCAAGTATTTTTTGGGTTATCTTTATCTACTCGTAAAAGTTCATACGTCTCTAAAACTAGGGCACTCCCTTGGTTTTGATTAACTTGACTCCTATAGTCCTCATTTGTGGGAATCAACTCCAAACTTTCCATATCTTTTTTAGATAATATCCAAAGCATTTTTAAACTCTGAATAGTTGATTTTCCCATGTTGAACTATGGAATGGGTCTTGCACTAATTACGTAGGGCAAGATTGAAAAAATTTATTGGAGTACTTCGGTTGTCATTGGATTGGTTTTTGTTACTATTGGGATTTGGGACTCCATTATTTGGGCAAGTATTCCATTGACAATTAGTCCTTTGGAAGTTAATGTTCCTATTTTGTGTGTTGTTGGTGGAAGGATTTTGAGGAACTTGCCTTTGCAGTTTAAGTATATTGTTACTTATTTTTTGAACCATCCTTTGTATGTTATCTAACTTAGGATTCAACATATATGGATGACTTGGTCCCAATTAAACTATTGCACTATTTTTAGGTGCAAAGGTGTTTAAGAATTAGGGTAAGGTCTTTTGATTATTTGTGGGAGGTGTATGATTGAGAACATTATTTGTGGTTACCAAATTATCCAAGTATGTTGCAATGGTCTATTGTGTTAAATAATATTATATTATTTAGTATATGCTAGTGTACCACCTTGGTACATCATTGTAAATATTATATTAGGGTTGTGTCTTAGATTAGTGAGTGAGTTAATATTTTATGTAATGTAATAATGCACAAGAAATGCATAAGTGTCATATAAATATATGTGCAAGTGTTGTGAGTGTAAATTTGCACAAGTGTCCAATATGTAAGTGTGCACATGTGTCCGTAGAATAGGAAAGTACATATTTGCAAAGAATATTGAAGGTCAAGAGTGCAACATATGAGGAGTCACATACAATTATATATTTGTGAAAAAGCATTGCAATAAGTATCGAACATGTGAAGCTTTATTCTTGCATTAGTAGACCTTTATTCAATAGCATTTTTAGTCTTATTTCATGTGAAATATTGTGAGCATGTCCATGTGATTTTTTTGAGTATTTATGAGTTTTTATATTTGATATTATATTCTGAGTTCTTATATTTGGTTCCTTTATATTGCAAATTTATTATATTTAATCCTATTATTTATTTTTTGTGGTAATTTATATTAAGTATTATAGCATCAAAAGCTAACAGTGGTATCAGTACCACAACAAGGTTGCTTGCACAGGTTTTTAAAAGTTACAAAAATTAATAATATTACCACTGGGTAAGAGAATATAGTGAAGATAAGTATTTCCACTGAGTTGAAGAAAAAATAGTGAAGCTATAGATATTACCACTAGGTAGGAAAAACCAATGAAGATAAGTTTTACCACTAGGTTGAAGAAAAAATAGTGAAGAATAAGTTGGTCAAGAAGAAACCATCTCAAGAGAAACCAAATCAAGAAGAAATTTGGTCATTCAGGGAAATAGATAACCCTATTATTAATTAAGAGAGAACCAACTCAGAAGAAAATTGGTCATTGTCATTCTGCTTCAAATTATTGAAAATATTTATAGAA
The DNA here is from genome assembly GCA_028583015.1 of Wollemia nobilis. Classification (NCBI taxonomy): domain Eukaryota; kingdom Viridiplantae; phylum Streptophyta; class Pinopsida; order Araucariales; family Araucariaceae; genus Wollemia; species Wollemia nobilis. The sequence goes on along the minus strand of JAQPPZ010000755.1, from coordinate 1,855,981 downwards.
GTTTCATATTAATGCTAGAGAAAGTTATCTAAGTATTTTGCTACAATGAAAATTAATATTTAGAATTTGACAAGCTTCCTACAACATATACATAAGAATTTCATCTTTGATTGCTTGAAGGTCATGAGATTTCCTCATGCAAGGATTGGTTCAAGTTGTAGTTAAATCTTAGATATAGATTTTGATAAAAGTTTCAGGTCTGAAAGATAGACCTTTATAGATAGATAGAGTTAACCTATTCCAATAATCTATTCAAAATAGAAGGAATTCTACAATATAGTTTTAGGTCTTGAATATAGACCTAGATATTAGCAGATAAAGGAGACCCAAGAGAAGAAGTCCCATTGCAGTCAGATATTGGAGACCTGAGAAGCGAGATCCCATAGAAGAAGATAAATGAGACTTATTAAAAAGTCCCATTGAAGGTGTATCAAAGATACCTAAGAAAGAGGTCCTACTTGAATATTGAATATTGGTCCTTAATAAGAAAAGAGACCATTAATATAACTTGCTCTATAAATATAGAAAGCAAGTAAGAAGAACTTGAAGGTAGTAAGAAGACTTCAAGCAAGAAATACTTGAAGACAATATTTCTAGAAAGGCAAGTATCTTGTCCAAGTTTGAAAGTTATAGCAGACTTCAAGACAACAAGGAGTCTTGAGAATAGTCCGAGTTAAAAAATAGAATTGAAGGTTGATATAAAGTATCATAAAATACCACATGGGAAACAAGTTTTGAGAGGTGACTAAGAAGGCTTGAAGGTAGAATATGGAAGCCAAGTATCTTGCCAAAGTTTGAATGTTATTGAAGACTTCAATACAGTAAGAAGTCTTGAGGACAACAAATTTTTGAAAGACGAAGTTTAGTGCAATATTCATAGTAACACCATATTCTAATAGAAGTGCCATTCATAGCGAGAAAGGATATTTATAGCAAGTTTGTGAAAGTCCACAAGGGAGAAATAAGATAGAATATCCCTATACTAGTATAGATTCAACCAAGGAGAAGCTATGTCAAAAACATAGAGAGAAGCAAAATAAAGGTATATCTAAGTGTAGCAATAAGAATTTAGTGGTTGATAGCTATTCTTATAGAGAGAAAAAATGTATTTTTTAAAGATTTTTTAAGCCTCCTACACCATAGAATAAATTGTTGTTGCACATGTACCTAAAATATTAAATAAATAATATTAGAAAGCAAGCATTGGCAGCAAGCAAAGCATTAATGTATAAACATGGATCAAAGTCAAGTGAAATATGATAGCCAAGCACAACACAAAATTGAATTCCTAGGATAGGAGAGTTGAGCACTAGAGAAGAGTCAACAAGGAACACTGATAACCAATGTTCGAGTGCCATTCTACAATCTTGAATCAAATGTCTAAGCAAGCATAATTTTAAGTTGAATTCAATAATCATAATGTTCTCATTGAAATAGTTGAATACATGTCCATTAAGTGGCAAAGCATTGTTGACAAGCAATGAAGCATCAATTAGAGCCATTTCTGAGTGCAATCATTAACTAGTTGAATAGGAAATAAAAATCCATTATAGCATAGCAAATGGAAGCTCAAAAAGTGAGCCAAGCAAGTCAAACATAACCAAAGACTTTGTAATACACTACACAATCGTCATTTCAACTTATTCTAAAAAACAAGTTGGAATAGAGGAGCCGAGTGCACTCCAATTAGAAGATCAAGTGATAGAGAATGAGAAGCATCAACAACAAAGCATTCTCAAAAGAAGTCCAAAGGTTAGCTAACCTAGTGAATTTTGAATACCAAAAGACAATGAAGGCAAATGTATAACACTCAAGAATACTAATCATCACTAGGTAGAGAGTTAGCATCATGTTGAATGAAAAATCAAGCACCATTTTTGAAAGGAATCCTAGCATCATTCAACTTATTTGAAATGAGATCAATCATCAATAAAAAGCGCCATTTGTTAGAGTCTAACCCTAGCGCCATCAGATGAATCAAATGCTAATGTCAAAAAAATTGAAATGTTGGGAAGAAGAATAGTCTAACAATTCTAAGGGCATGGAATTTGGAAGAAAAAAAGCACCACATTGAAGAAGAAATGTCATTTGGGACAATTAAAATGACTCTTTTGGCAGTGAAGAAACCATTCTAAATAAATTTGTGCATGTTCAACTACACACATTCAAATGCAATCTCCATATTCTAGGGGGCATAGAAATGTTTGAAAAAGAAGCCATCAAAGTAAGGAATCATCGAGCGGAAGTCTATTCAAAATATTGACACGTAGGTAGGAAGGTAAAGAAAGTTGATTTAATTCAAAATTTGAATATTTTTCTAAGGTTAAAGGAGGGATGAATTTTTGAAAGTTTAATTATTGATTTCTCTAAGGTTTAATGAGTTTAATAAGAGATAAGGATATTAATAAAGTATTAATACCTTAGATGCATATTTAAAGCTTTGAAGTAATAAATAGGAGTTATCTTAATTACTTCTTTAAATTTTTGGAGTGATAAGTAGATATAAAGAAAGTTTATTTTTGAAGTTTATTAATTATTTGAAAGGTTTAATTTTTAATATTTGTTGAAATTCAAAGCTATTGGAATATTTGCAAATTATTTAATTTTGGAGAGATAAGGAATTCTACTTCAAACGTAGGAATTTTAAATTTGCAAACATTCTTATTTTTCTAAATTTTAATTAATTAGGGATTCATAAGGAGTTCAACATCAATGGTTTTTGAAAAACTTAGAAACTTGAAAAATATTATTCAAAACCTAGGGAACTATAAGGATGTCTACTTCAAATAATTCAATGAAATCATTGGATGCATTTAATGAAGATAGTGAAGACATGTTGCATGCACTTAAGTCTTATTCTCAAGAACTAAATGAAGAGAAGAAAGCACCAAAATGGCTTAGAAATACAATTGAGGAAGCAATAATATTTTATAGTAATCAAGTAGACATAGAGCCAACTACAAGAATAAAGTTCTCTAGAAATGATGAAAAACTTCATCATCTACAACATATATACAAAGAAAATAAAGATAGGATAGCTTCAATTGTACACAAGTGGTTTTATTATTTTATCAAGAAAACAGATGAACTTGAAATTTCAAAAGAGATTAACAAGAAAGTGAAGATATCTTCAAGATGTACTTATTGCAATAGGACTGGTCATGAAAAAGTAAATTGTTGGAATATTCATCCATGTAAATATTGTGGAGGAAAATCTCACTCATCTATTTTCTGCTACTATAAAGACAAGTACTGTAGAAGACTTGAAAATTATTAATATTCAAATTAGATTGTCTTTTTCAAGTTCTCATTTTTGAAGCATTTACTAACAATGAATTTAAGGATGGAATTTCTAAATAATAGGAAGGAAAGTCATATAGAGAACCAGGGAAAAGAAAATGGATTAATTATGATCCAATTTTGACTTGTAAGATAATGAGATCTCTTGTTCAACAAGGCTACTTGGAGAAGGCTCAAGGTCAAAGACATTGGATTAATCCAATATCCAAGATGAAAAAAAATATGAGAGGACAACAACAAGTTGTATTTCAAATTCATCTACATATCAAAGAAGAAAAGGATGAAGACAATCAAGAAGAAGTAGAACTAGATGAAGGTCACATTCATTGCAAAGTCAATTGAAGGAAGAAGATCGTATTGAAGACAGACCAAATAATTATTGGAAATCTGGCCAGCCATACATTAAAACAAAAATTCGGGATAATAAGAATTATTAGGTTCGAGAATTATTCCAAATAATAAGAAGATAATAGTTGCTCCAATTTTGTTTTATTATATTATTGTAAATTATTCATTTGGTATCAGAGCGAGGCGATCGAGAAATTAGGTTCGAGTAACTATGGAATTTCTACTACAAGTTTTACAGAATCTTCTTGGAGATCTCAGTTCGTGTTTAAGGGAGCTATTATGGCCAACAACACCAATTCAATTTCGATCCCAGAATTTGATGGTTTCGACTATGAATATTGGAGCATCCGGATGAGGATGATTTTGAAGGCAAAAGGAGCTTGGGCCATCATTGAATTTGGGTTCACCAAACCAAAATACTGGAGTGCATTGATTGCAGATCAAAAGAAGGAGATGCAAGAGAAAGAGAAAGAAAATAATTTGGCTTTGGCTTTCATCCAGTCGGCTCTAGACAAGAGTCTCTTTCCCCATATTTTTGCCTGCGTTTCAGCTCAAGAAGCTTGGAAGGCGTTGAAGGAGAATTACCAAGGGAGTGCCCAAGTTAAGGAGGTGAAGTTGTAGACTTTGCGGAGAGATTTTGAAAATATCAAACATGAGGAGAATGAAACTATAGGAGATTATTGTGTTCGGGTAAAAATAGTAGTAAATAAAATGGCCACACTTGGAGAGATCATAGAGCAAAATGTAGTAATTAAAAAGGTTTTAAGAACCTTGATAGAGAAGTTTGACAGTGCAACCCTTATCATAGAAGAAATGAAAGACCTCTCGAAAATGGATATAGATTCATTAATTGGCTCTCTCACATCTCATGAAGAGAGAATTTCCAAGAGGAAGAAGGATAAATAAGGAGGTTCTACAGAGGAACAAGATTTTTCGGCAAAAGAGAATGATGGAGGAAGAGGTCATGGTAGGGGTTCTAGAGGAAGAGGAAGAAATGGAAGAGGAGGTAGAAGAGGCTCCTATGATGGTAGAGGTCGAGGAAGATCTCAAGATTCAGACAATGACCAGGCTCATGTTGCAAGAGGAGGATCTAGTGCAAGAGGAAGAGGTAGAGGTTGAGATATGAGAAATGTGCAGTGTTACAATTGTAACAAATATGGCCATTATGAGAGAGATTGTAGGATAAAAAAATTAACACATTATGGAGAAGAGGATTCCTATGAGGATGATACTTTGTTCTGTATGATTGAAGAAAAAGTGGAGCAAGCAACTTTCCTCTCTACACAGAATAGCACAAAGGAGACATGGATCCTAGACAGTGGGTGCACAAACCATATGATCGACAAGAGGGATGTATTTTCATCTCTTGATTCTTCTTATCAATCCAGTATCAGGCTTGGGGATGAGAAGAGCTTGGAGGTGGTTGCGAAAGGAGAAATGGAGGTTCCTACCAGGAGAGGAAAAATAATGAAGGTAAAAGATATTTACTATGCACCCCGTTTGAAGCATTCATTAATGAGTATTGGTCAAATGTTGGAAAAGGATTATAAGTTAGTGTTTGAGGATAGAATGTGCAAAATTTATGATCAGAGGAGAAAATTGATTACCACTATAAATATGACCAAGAACAAGCTCTTCCCATTACAATTTTTAGATCAAGGGGGAGCTCTAGCATTTGTTGGTGTAGAAGGTAAGGAAATGCTATGGCATTTACGGTTTGGGCATTTAAATTATAAGAGTTTGAAGATGCTTTCACCACTTGTCTATGGGTTGCCAAAAGTTGAAGACTCCAAGGAGGTTTGTGAAGGTTGTGCACTTGGAAAACATGCAAGGGGGAAGTTTTCGCATGGTGAAGCATGGAGGGCCCAACATCCATTGCAGTTGGTTCATAGTGACATTTGTGGACCAATGCAGACACAAAGTATGGGTAAAGCTTCTTACTTTCTGAATTTTATTGATGATTTCTCCAGATATTGTTGGGTTTATTTTATTAAGCATAAGGATGAGGTATTCAATTGCTTCAATAATTTTAAGGCTCTAGTTGAAAATGAGAGTGGTCATTATATCAAATGTTTGAGGACAGATAGAGGAGGTGAGTTATGTTCTCATGAATTTGATGATTTTTGTAGTGAGTTTGGGATTAAAAGGCAGAAAACAAGTCCTTACACACCTCAACAGAATGGGGTGGCTAAAAGAAAGAACAGGACTTTGGTGGATATGGCACGGTGCATGATGCAAGAAAAAGGTATGAGTAAGTTTTATTGGGCTGAAGCAATTAGGATTGCTAATTACATTTTAAATAGAAGTCCTACTAAAATTCTTGAGAATATTACCCCTTATGAATGTTGGTACAACAAGAAGCCAAATGTAAATCATTTTAGAGTTTTTGGATGTGTGGCTTTTGTGCATGTTAATGGTGAGAATAGGAAGAAGTTGGATGCAAAGAGTGAAAAATGTATTTTTATTGGGTACAATGAGCAATCTAAGGCTTACAGGTTCTTTAATCCTATTTCACATAAAATAATTGTATCTAGAGATGCAATTTTTGATGAAGGGAGAAGTTGGGGATCACAAAAATTGTTTGTTGAGGATGTTTTTGGTGAAGAGAAGGTGGAACCAAGCCATGTTTCAGTTCAGCCCAGCCATGAAAAAGTTTCCAGTTCATCTTCCGCAAGTGCACCTTCAAGTCCAAGAGAAGGTTCTTCCAGTAGTTCTCCACCTCCATCACCACCGACCAAAGGAAAAGGTAAAATATTGTTGAAGGATCACCCAGAATCTCAAATTCTTGATAAGAATTTCCATAAGAGGGTGACAAGGAGTCAACATACATAGATGAATGTAGTAATAGAGAGGTTAGAGAACCTGCATCTTTATGGAGATGATGACAGTGGAGATCCCAAAGGTGATGTTGTAAACTATGCACTTGTTTCACAAGTTTCTAAAGTTTCAAAAGTTGTTGATGATTTTGAGCCTTCATGTTTTGAGCATGCTAGTACTAACAAAGTGTGGATGAAGGCTATGCAAGAAGAAATGCATTCTATTGAAAAGAATGATACTTGGGAGTTGTGTGATTTGCCCAAGGATAGGAAATATGTAGGATGCAAGTGGGTCTACAAGATCAAGAAGAACAATGATGGATCCATTGAGAGGTACAAGGCATGGTTGGTAGCAAAGGGTTTCACTCAAAAATATGGTTTGGACTATGAGGAAACATTTTCTCCAGTGGTAAGGCAAGAAACAGTAAGGATGTTGCTATCATTGGCAGCTCATAAAAGTTGGAGGGTGCATCATATGGATGTCAAAAGTGCATTTCTCAATGGGTATTTAGATAAAGAAGTATATGTGGAACAACCACAAGGTTTTGTTGTCCAAGGAAAAGAAGATCAAGTCTACAAGTTGAAGAAGGCTCTATATGGGCTGAAGCAAGCTCCAAGATCTTGGTATGCTAGAATCCATGACTACTTCCTGCAGTGCAATTTTGAAAGGAGTAAGAGTGAGCCCACTTTGTACTACAAAAGGGAAGGTAATGATATTCTTATTGTATGCCTTTATGTTGATGATATGTTATTTATAGGGAGTAGTTCTTCTTTGAATGATTATTTTAAACATGATATGAAGAAGGAGTTTGAGATGTCTGATTTGGGTTTGATGAGTTACTTTCTTGGGATGGAAGTACATCAAACTAGCAATGAGATTTTTGTTTGTCAATCCAAATATGTAAGGGATATGCTGAAGAGATTTGGTTTGAGTGAATGTAAACTTGTAGCAACACCCATTGCACATGGGGAGATCTTGAGTTTGGAGGATGGAGCTGAAAGGGCAAACAAAATAGAGTACATGAGTATTATTGGTAGCCTTATGTTCCTTTGTAACATTAGGCTAGATATATGCTTTGTTATTTCATAGTGTTCTAGGTATATGGCTAATCCATCACAGTTACATTTGAAGGCAATGAAGAGGATTTTGAGGTATGTTCGTGGAACAATTGATTATGGGATCCACTACTCATAGACAAATAATTTGAAGTTAGTGGGATTTAGTGACAGTGATTGGGGTAGTAATATTGATGATAGGAAATCCATGAGTGGGCACTGCTTTTCTCTTGGTTCAGGTTTGGTGACATGGATTTCCAAGAAATAATCTACAGTGGTATTATCTTCTAATGAAGCAAAGTATATTGCACTTACATCGTCAAGTGCACAAGAATTGTGGCTTTGAAAGGTGCTAGGAGAGATTGGGGAGAAGCAAGGGACTCCAACTACTTTATTCTATGATAATCAGAGTGTCATTAAGTTGGCACATAATCTTATCCACCATACCAGGTCCAAGAATTTTGACATCAAGTACCACTTCATTCGGTAAATGGTGGAGAAGGAACAAGTTAAATTGAGTTATTGCTCCACACACGATCAAGTAGTAGATATTTTTACTAAGGGAGTAGTAAAACTTTAGATTTTGCTTCTAAGGGACTTGATAGTCAGTCCCCTTACCATTAAGGGGGAGAATTTTGTAAATTTGGCCAGCCATTAATTAAAACAAAAATTTGGGCCATTAGATGACATTTTTAGCCTTAGAAAGTGTCTCCTTTTAAAGGAGACAAAACAAAATCGTAGAGCTTCAAAATTTGTGCAATATGAAAAAAAAACGGGCTCAAATGGACACTCGAGTCAAAAGTTATGGCCAAAATACTAAGACATGTAATAAACACCATTGATGTAGATCTAACGGATGTGATTTGCTAGGGTTAGGGTTTGCTTTGTTTTTTTCTTACTTAAGGTAGTTTTAGGGTTTTCTTTTATGAAGAAGAATTTGCATTGTAGCATGTGTGTGAGCTCTTCCAGAGTCTGTGAGGAGATTGTAAAAGAGTACTGAAACTCTGCCAGAATTATTACAGATAATAATAAGATAATATTTGCTCAAATTTTATTTTATTGTATTTGGGGCAACTATTATCTTCTTATTATCTGGAATAATTTTGGTAGAGTTTCAGTACACTGTTACAATCTCCTCACAGGCTCTATAAGAGCTCACACACTTGCTACAATGAAAAATTCTTCTTCAATAATGTAATATAGGGGGTGTTATATAATATTACATTATTTGGTACATGCTAATGTACTCGTTGGTCATCAAATCTGCCTAGGAAAGGATCTGGGTAAGCGTATGCGCCCTAGAAATGGACCAACATTGAAAGGCCGAAGGGAAGAGATGCCCCTCGTTCCAATATCTTGAGAAAGGCCGACTCCTATGCTAATCTACTTTGGTGTTTTGAGATAAGGGATGCAGGAAAGGGATAAAGGAGTTAGGGTTAGAGAAAGAAATAAAAAGGGGTAAGGGAAGAGAGATCGGTGATTTAAGGTGGGAGAGAACAGGAAGCACGATCACTAACTAACAACTTGAACAGCAACAAGGAACACAAAGAATAAATGAAATAAATGCCACATTAACCTTCCTATGTATCCTCTGGGTGAGCTCACAGGGATTCTCCTTCTCCCTTTCATCGAAATTCAGGGTTCATAGTAAAGATGATTAGGAAAAGTGAATGTAACAGAAACCACAACCCACTAGGCAGCATAAAAGAAAACCAATATAGTTTTTTCCTCTCCTATGTATCCTTCGGGCAAGTTTTAGGGTACAATCCCCAATCGCACACAGGATTCAAGATTTAGAGTCTCAGTATACAAATGAAGAAAGACAAAAGAATCAAGCACAGAAGGCAACATAAAAGAGAGAAATTGAGCCCAAAGCTCTTTAGTATTAATCGTAGGACATCAAGTTACAATAGCTTTCTAGCAGATAGTTCCCCCCCACTTTCTACATTACAATGCCTGGGTTTTTATAGAGGACCCGACCCTCTGAGTCATTATTACACAGGATGGCAAAGTATACTCTTGAGATCTGAGAAGTCGGCACCTCGCAGCCCTCATGACTGAGCTTTCAAATCCATTACTAGAACTGGCAATTGTGACCTAGTCAATCAAGGAAACATGCATTGATGAGTTGTCTGAGTGTCCTTGGTTTCTGGGTGCAACGCTTGAGTGGCCACCATGCTTGTCGGGTTCTCCTTCAGGGACTGATACTTTGCTTCCAATTGCCAAAAAAGAGTAGCGAGCTTGCAGTGCAAGTAAGAATGCATTTATGAGGCACTTGATCATCTCAAGAAAATACCTGGCTTGGAGCGCGTGCCCCCTTTGAGTCGTAAAAAAGCAACATGTCACGATATCATGACATTTCTATGTCTTCAGCTTGGTTCTTCTTCTTGCATCGCAAAAATACGAAATGTTGTGATATCGCGACATTTCTATGTCTTTGCCCTCTTTTGTTGCTTTTGGCCACAAAAATGCAATATGTCACAATATCACAACACTTTTCCTCTTTTGGTCATGAGGATGCAACATGTCGTGATATCGCGACACTTTTCTTCTTTTGGTCTTTCTCCTTGCCTTTGGCCGTGAAAATGCGACATGTCACGATGTTGCGACACTTTTCTTCCTTGCTCCTCTTGTCGCTCTGAGCCACGGAACTGCAACATGTCACAATATCACGACACTTCTTCTTTCTTGCTCCTCTTGTTGCTCTGAGCCCCGAAACTACAACATGTCACGATATCATGACACTTTTCCTCCTTTGGTCGCAAGAATGCAACATGTCGTGATATCGTGACACATTTCCTCTTTTGGTCTCGAGGATGCAACATGTCGCGATATCGTGACACTTTTCCTCTTTTGGTTTCAAGAATGCAACATGTCGTGATATCATGACGCTTTTTCTTTCTTGGTCTTTTTCCTCGCTCTCGGCCGTGAAAATGCAACATGTCACGATATCACGACACTTTTCTTCTTTTGCTCCTCTTGTCGCTCTCGACCGTGAAAATGCAACATGTCGCGATATCATGACACTTCTTTCTTGCTCATCTTCTTGCTTTTGGCCATGAAAATGCAACATGTCGCAATATCATGATGCTTTTCTTCCTCGCTCTCAACCACAAAAATACAAAATGTCCGATATCGCGACACTTTTTCCTTCTTTTTGCGGAGCTATCTTCTTTGGCCTGTTTGCTAGCGAAGCTCTTCTTCTTCATTTTATGTGCAAGGGGGTGGCATTGAAAGCCAAAATTGCTGCAACACTTATAAAAACTTTCGAAGCAACAAAAAACACTTTACAAAGAGAAATTTTTTTATTTTTTTCTACCCCTTGTGTAATGTGACAAAATTGTCAACATTCTTGGCAGCTCACTGGGCATTTAGCTCGTCTGAATGCAGAGATCCCAGGCCTTTATCTATTGGGCAACAGAGTCATTCCCATTATCCTCTTCTCTGACTATCCACTGACGACATTTTTTTTTGTGCCTAAGCTCCTAAGCAACACTTATCACCTTCGGCACTTATTTACTAGCCAGACTATTTACAGTATTTACACAAAATTTTGCGACATGATTGGCATGCCGCCACCATAAACCGAACTTCGGGTGCTTATCCAGTGAACCTGCAATGTCCAGACCAAATTTGATTGAACTTCAGTTGATCTTTGAAGTCCAACTGGCCTCTTCTCAAAGTTGTCCATGTTGTGAATAGGGAGAAACACAGTGAGTTGTCACTCCTGCCAGTACCCGTACTATTGATGAAAGATGTGGCGAAGAAGTTCTCCACATGAAGGGTCTCTTGGGGTACTGGTCGTGGTGATGTCTGGAACCAATACCAGAATACTAAAGAATCTACTAACTATGGGTTGGGTACAGGTTCTTCCATCCTCCTGATGGGGTAATAGGGCTCCTCTGACAAAGAGTAATCTTCCAGGATCTCTTTAGGTTCAGCTTCTTGATGAGGCATGCTTAATGGATCCTGGCTGAATATGTTAAGATCCTGCTATAAAATAAACTCAAATAACACACTCTCACACAATTGCTTGGAAATAAACTCACATAAACATCACATTAATATAACAAAAATTTGCATAAAGAACAATCTCACAATAAGACAGAATCGCGAGGCCTCTTCGAGGGGGCAACCTCCTTCAATACTTCATTAATTTGCAAAAATATGGTTACATTGGTGCCTTTTCGGGTATTTAAGGAGTTTCCTTCCAAGGTTGGCTTACATGCAAAATGCCACCTGGATTACATGCATAATGCCACCCGAATTACATGCATAGTGCCACTTTGAATTACATGCACAATGCCACTCGAATTACATGCATAATGCCACACGAATTACATGCACAATGCCACATGAATTACATGCACAATGCCACCTATCTACCATGTGTTACATAAAAAGGGTGCCATTTGTCATAGGCACTACCTAAGCTAAAACTTAGAACATTACAAAATATTAATCATGGGTACTACCCACGTTCACTAGGAATTATTACATCAAGGAAGTTATTACATTAAGGGTTAGGATGAGATCCTAACATGCCCTTCTCCTTGAAGAAGCTTTGTCCTCAAAGCTGAAAATGAGGAAGCTGTTGCTGGAGTTGATGGAGAGACTCCCATGTAGCATCCTCAGGTTGAAGTCCATGCCACTGAACCAGGACCTCTGTGATGGTACGGTTGCGCAGAGTGCGAGTTCGACGATCCAGCAGTTGTTTCGGTGCAAGTAAGATGGAGCCTTCTTCATCCAATTCGAGGAGTGTTGATTGAACCTGTACCTTTGTGCCCACAACTTTCTTGAGAAGGGAAACATGAAAAATAGGGTGGATCTTGGAAGTGGGGGGAGAGCCAATTTGTAAGCTGTGGGACCAATCCGTTGTAGAACTTGATAAGGACCATAGAATTTTGGAGCGAGCTTCTGACACCTGTGGAGTTGTAGGGATGATTGTTTGTATGGCTGTAAGCGAAGGAAGACCATATCACCCACATCAAAGCTGCGCTCAGAACGATGCTGATCAGCTTGTTGGCGCATCCGATTCTGGGCCATGTTCAAATTCTGCTTGAGTTGGCGGAGGACCTCGGTGTGTTGACTCAGAGTATTATCGACGGCCTGGACCTTGGAGCTGCCCGAAATGTAGGAGGAAGGCGTGAGTGGAGGGCACCCGTAAACTGCCTCAAACGGTGTGAGTTTGGTGGTGGTATGATAGGAAGTGTTGTACCACCATTCGGCCAAAGAAAGCCATTTTGCCCAATGAGTAGGATGATCGGAGGCAAAGCAACGAAGGTAGGTTTCCAAGCATTTATTAACAACCTCTGTTTGACCATCCGTTTGCGGATGGTAGGCTGAACTCATTTTGAGATGAGTCCCCTACAACTTAAACAACTCTTGCCAAAAATTGCTAGTAAAGGTGGGATCACGATCAGATACAATGGAGGTGGGCATGCCATGAAGGCAAAATATGGAGTCAAGAAAAATTTGGGCAATAGTGGATGTTGTGTAAGGATGGGTTAGGGCACAAAAGTGAGCATACTTTGAAATGCGGTCCACTACCACGAAAATAACAGACTTGCCTCCAGATTTAGGTAGCCCTTCTATGAAGTCCATGGAGATGTCAGTCCACACCTGATCTGGTATTGGCAACGGTTGAAGAGTTCCCGAGGAGTGCACTGTTTCTCCTTTCATCCTTTGACAAGTGTCGCAATCCGCTACAAAAGAGCGAATGTCCTGTTTCATACCTTTCCAAAAGAAGGTACGCTTGAGTCGCTCATAAGTTTTTAGGAACCTTGAATGGCCAGCAGATGGAGTAGCATGTGATTCCTTCATGAGGAGTTCTCGAAGTGGGGACTTAGGAGGAAGAACCAGGCGTTGATGGTAACGCAGATCCTGGCCATCCCAACTATATCCTGGTGTAGACTATGGATCATCCCTAAGTGAAGCAACCAGGTCTTTCAAATCTGCATCCTGAAGTATTTCCTGATGTAAGGGCTCAATCCATTGGGGCAAGGGTGCAGAGATGGCACACAACATACTAAGGGTCTCAAATTGGCGAGAGAGAGCATCTGCCACAAGATTATCCTTCCCTTTTTTGTATGTGATGTCATAATCATAGCCCATGAGTTTTGATACCCACTTTTGTTGCTCGGGGGTGGCAACTCGTTGTTCTAGAAAGTATTTCAGACTCTGGTGGTCAGTTTTGATGGAGAAATGGCGCCCAATGAGGTAAGGCCGCCAATGCGGAGCTGCATGCAATATTGCCAACATTTCCTTGGCATATGTGGATTTCCCCAAATTGCGATCGAGATAGGGCTTTCTTTGGTAAAATCCAAAGGGCATCCTTCTTGCATCAATACTGCCCCAATACCACGACCAGAAGCGTCACTTTCAATGACAATTTTTTTAGAGAAGTTTGGCATGGCTAAAACTGGAGTGGTGGTCATGGCATGCTTGAGGTCCAGGAATGCTTGCTCAGTCGGCCTGTCCAAGTAAAAGAATCCTTCTTCAACATGGAGGTGAGGGGGGCGGCTATCTTTCCATAATTGTAGACAAATTTACGATAATATCCTGTAAGCCCTAAAAATCCTCGAAGCCCTTTGAGTGTGCGAGGTTTCGGCCATTCTTGGACTGCTTGGATCTTCTTAGGGTCAACCTTGACACCATCCTTTGAGACAATGTGTCCCAGATATTCTACTTCAGTCAAACCAAAGGAGCACTTGGACCTTTTTGCAAACAGTTTATGGTCGGCCAATAGTTGGAGGGTTTGATCTACATGATTGAGATGCTCTTCCCATGTGTGACTGTAAATCAAGATGTCATCGAAGAACACAAGGATGAACTTTCGCAAGAAAGGGCGAAAGATGTTGTTCATCAAGCTTTGGAATGTGGAAGGAGCATTTGTGAGACCAAATGGCATTACCAAGAATTCATAATGACCTTCATGAGTGCGAAAGCGAGTTTTAGGAATATCTTCATCCACTGAGCCGGATCTGATGGTACCCAGAGCGGAGGTCTAGCTTGGTGAAGTACATGGTCCCATGTAATTCATCTAGTAATTCATCAACCACAGGGATAGGAAATTTATCCTTGACGGTTATCTTGTTGAGTTCTCGGTAGTCAATACACAATCGCCAAGAGCCATCCTTCTTGAGGACCAGTAAGACTGGTGCAGAGTAGGGACTAGTACTAGGCCAAATGACACCCGCCTTGAGTAATTTCTGTATCATCTTCTCAATCTCTGACTTCATGGCATGGGGGTACCTATACGGTCTGATATTGGGAGGTGTACTATCTGGCAATAATGGAATGGCATGGTCATGAGAGCGATGCGGTGGTAGTGTGGTTGGTTCTGAAAATATGGCCTCATGTTTGTGGAGAATCTGTTGCAGGTCTGGTGGGATTTCACCCGTTGGGGATGTGGATGGTTGGATGGAGAATAGTTGTGCAATGACCCCACGTGATGATTTCTTTAGCAATTTCTCCATGCCATTTGAACTGATAATTTGAGGTGTTCCTGTTGGGGAGCCCTTGATGATGTGTGTTTGTCCGTTCTAGGAGAACTGCATCCAAAGTTCAACAAAGTTCCAACTGATAGTGCCCAACGTACTCAACCATTGAGATCCCAAAACAATATCACATCCACCCAAGCTGGAGGGCAAACATGTCTTGCTTGAGTGCATAGTCCCCTATCTGGATTTTAACATTGCGACACTTTCCTTTACAAGGTAAGGTTCCCCCATTGGCTACCATGACCTCAAAGGAATTACAAGTGTGGATATAGCAATTTTCCCGTTGAGCAACTCTAGGGTCAATAAAGTTGTGCGTGCTTCCCGAATCCAGAAGGATGGAAAGACGTTGGCCCTTGAAAAATCTTGTAACCTTCATGGTTTGAGGAGTAGTAATGCTGCAAGGGCATGGATGTAATTGTTGTCTCAGGTTCTGTTTCACTTCTTCTTGTGGAGGAGGTGTTTACGGAGGGTCCTCATCCTTATCACTCTCATCAGAGGTATCAGGTTCTTCAACATCTATCAGGAACAATTTTTTGTGTGCACACTTATGCCCTTTGAAAAAATTTTCATCATAATTGTAGCATAATCCTTGGGCACGACGTGCATCCATCTCTTCGATGGTGAGGCGCTTTGGTGCAACAGGTTTATTATCAACTGGGTGTTGGGCTCTAGGAGGAAATGAAGGTCTATTTTGTAGAAACTTTGATGGGCGTCTTTGGGCAGAGAGTTTAGATTCGGCCAGACGGGCCAAACTGATAGCTTCCATCATAGTTCATGGTTTCAACATTTTTACTTCTGCTTGGAGTTCCATCTTCAACCCACTGATATAACAACTCTGGAAGAACCCTTCACTCAATCCTCTTGTCCTATTGGCCAATTTTTCAAATTGAGCTTGGTACTCTCGGATTGACCCTGTTTGTTGTAGTTTGGTCAAGGCTCCTATAAAGTCCTCAAACTCACTAGGACCAAATCGAGTGAGTAGTTGGGATTCAAAATCCTCCCAAGAGAGATTTGGGTAGGCAAGATGCAACCATTGAAACCAGTGTAGAGCCTCAGATTCCAAGTTAAAGGAAGCCATCTGGACTCGATGAAATATGGGTACATTATGAAGTCGAAAGAATTGGTCAACCCGACATAGCCACCCATCAACATCCTTCCCACTGAATTTGGGAAAGTCCAATTTGGGCATTCTAAAGGGTGGATCATGGTCACGATTCCTTGTAGAACTCTCAGCTTGGTATTCTGATTTGGGTGGTTCTCTTCTCAGTTTGCTGTCTACTTATGTCAATGCTTCTTCTAAGCGATTGCTAGTGGCCTCATGCTCTAGGCGAAGACCTTGGACTTCTTCCCTTATGGAGTGAAAAGCCGAGTTCAAGTTCTCAATGGCTTTTGTTAGGGATTCCAAGTGTTCTAGTTCTTTCCGGTGTCCACGGGTACCCTGGGCCATTTTTTAGACCTTTTGTGACCAGTTACTAAAAATAGAATTGAATTTTTAGGACTTACTATTTTTAGTAAGTGCCCAAAAAAGTGCTTGGGTGCTATATATCAAAATGATCAGCAGAAGGAGGTGGTCACAATGAGCTATATCTCTCAACACTACTTTTTGGCACCCCAGACTTTTTTTTTTTTTCTCCTGTTTTGCTGAGTCTAACGGTGTTTACAGATTCTGATTCTGAGCTACTGAGCAAAAGTTGGGTACTGGAGCACTATCTATAACTGGTCGTGTTTCACACTCAAGATTCTCTGTATTTTGCAGGTGACTGATATGACAGTTCTGTTCTGACCCTGAAGACTGTGAATTCTGCCCTGACTGTGCTGACCTCTCTGACCTGACTGTGACTGCCACTTGTAAATTTTACTATTATTCTCCAGACTGTCAACTTAAGTGTCACCCTCATGGCTTATCCCGAATGCATGTCCCTTCTATTTTTTTAGTAGAGGACTCCTTTCTCATATGCTCACTTTTGAAATACAGGTTTAAGAACAAGGATGTTTGGATTTTTATTTTTATTTTTTGCATTTTTTACAGGTTGAAGTTTTAACAGAACCAGGGAATGCTAAGTATAGGAGTATGTACCACCCATAGGCCCTCTAATATACCGACAGTGACGAACAATAGTGCTCGGACCAATATTTCAGGCCACTACTCAAGGAGGATTCCACACATACCCTTGAGCACACTACTGCCTCTACGACAATACGGGAGGGTAATCGTCCAGGATGCTGTGTCCCATAGACTATGAGTAATACAAGGCCGAAGAGCTTCCTAATGGCTAAAATTTTGTTTAATCCTAGATGGTCTCTCGATATACCCGAAGATACGTGGGAGCTCAAGTCCGTGCGTGAGTTATGTCTGAGGCCTGGGTATTGGAGCCTAATCGCCCCTCACTTCACTAGACACTTTATGGGCTATCTAGCTTAGCCAATAACGACAGATCCTTCACGATATTTTAAAACCCCCGGTATAGGGTTTCTACCTACTCAACTAAAAATATATATTTTTTTTTTGGTCTGGAAAAAAAATGCACTGTATTTTTTTGGATTTTTTTTTAATAAGGAAAAACAGAAATGGGAAAAACACACAAAATTTATACCTAATAGGCGGATTGGATGGCAAGAATCGTTGCAGTTGCAGCAGAACTTGGCCTTGGAAAGCGCTCTGATACCACTTGTTAAGATCCTGCTATAAAATAAACTCAAATAACACACTCTCACACAATTGCTTGGAAATAAACTCACATAAACATCACATTAATATAACAGAAATTTGCATAAAGAACAATCTCACAATAAGACAGAATCGCAGGCCTCTTCGAGGGGGCAACCTCCTTCAATACTTCATTAATTTGCAAAAAGATGGTTACATTGGTGCCTTTTTGGGTATTTAAGGAGTTTCCTTCCAAGGTTGGCTTACATGCAAAATGCCACCTGGATTACATGCATAATGCCACCCGAATTACATGCATAGTGCCACTTTGAATTACATGCACAATGCCACTCGAATTACATGCATAATGCCACATGAATTACATGCACAATGCCACACGAATTACATGCACAATGCCACCTATCTACCATGTGTTACATAAAAAGGGTGCCATTTGTCATAGGCACTACCTAAGCTAAAACTTAGAACATTACAAAATATTAATCATGGGTACTACCCGCGTTCACTAGGAATTATTACATCAAGGAAGTTATTACATTAAGGGTTAGGATGAGATCCTAACAGAATACTTGCATGCCATCCACTGGGATACAAAAAGGGTGCAAAAATGTGCCCTCTTTGTTCTTAGGTTCTGCCACTTGAGTCTATTTCTCTCCTTGGCCCATCTCCTGATGGAGACTGCAAGCAACCATATTGTTCATTGGTGGATCATGGCTTGCATATTCCCATTGTAGGACTTGGATGAAACTCGCCTCTTGAGCTCCACACGACTGCATCTCAGGCCTCTGCTCGGTATGAGGAGTTTGCCATGATGAATACTGCATTGGATAGACAAGAGCAGTAATTACTGGGTAGGGTGATGGGGCTACTCCCCACTGCCACTTTCTCGATAAGAACAAAAGCTATTCTGAACATATTGCTTCCTCAAATATTTAAGGGAATCTTCTTTCATCTGATTGCAGCAAGATGAGGCTCATGTTCGGGTGAAAGGCTCGAACATAGAAGAGGTGGGCTTGGGCGGGCGTCGGTTGGATCTCCATTGGAATTCTCTTCCAAATTTTGTAGAATCGAACATTGAAGTCCGTGATGATCTCCAGAGGTGCTTTCATGATGGTGAAGAGGTACATTAAAATCTAGAAGGAATCTTGAGAGCCATCAAATGTTCTGACAAGCGCTCCCGCTAGGTCATCCCATGAGCAGATGCTTTTACTCCCGAGTAGTCTGTACCACTGCAGTGCCCTTCCTTCCAAATATAGGACCATAAGTCTAATCATGACATCTTCATGGATTATGTCATGGAGGGATGCTAAAGCAACAACATCTTCAAGGTGCTCTTGGGCCATTCTCATAGTGCCATTGTATTTTGTCACTGTCTTCAAGGCACTTTCAAGAATTTCATGGTAACTTTGAAGATTCAGAGGGCCACGATCATCCCAACTAGGATAGCATACCCTCTCCATTATAGCAGTGGCCTGTGGATATCATGGTTCTTACCACTAAGTCAGAGTCGCCAGGTGAACATACTTTTCTCTGCTTGTGACGTCAAGGCTGCTCATCGAACCTTGATTCATCTGGGATGTCTTCTTTTAGATTTAAAATGTGCCTACGATCAAGAAATCTGGATCTTTAGCTCAGTTAGAGTCACCAGGTGATTTTTCTAGATGAAGGCAAGCCAAAGATTCACCAACTCGAGATTCCTTAAAACATGGAGACTTTTGTCATGAAGGCACAAGTTTAGGTTCCGGTCTTTATGACTTAGAGATTTTTGGGTTGAACAGAGTCGCCAGATGCTAAGAGTCTTTTGGTAATGAGAGCATCGATTTTCACTACCACTCAGAAGGTGAGACTGACCGAGTCACACTGGGAACTGGTTAGAACTATTGGCCGCGGTGTAGACGGGTTTGAGATTTGTGCTTAAAATATGGGACCTTGGTCCCATCGGGCATGCCAAAACTGTTGGTCATCAAATCTGCCTAGGAAAGGATCTAGGTAAGTGTATATGCCCTAGACTTGGACCAACATTGAAAGGCTGAAGAGAAGATATGCCCATCGTGCCAATATTCAGAGAAAGGTTGGCTCCTATGCTAATATACTTTGGTGTTTTGAGATAAGGGATGCAGGAAAGAGATAAAGGAGTTAGGGTTAGAGAAAGAAATAAAAAGGGGTAATGGAAGAGAGATCGATGATTTAAGGTGGGAGAGAATAGGAAGCATGATCACTAACTAACAACTTGAATAGCAGCAAGGAACACCAAGAATAAATGAAAGAAAAACCACATTAACCTTTCTATGTATCCTCTGGGTGAGCTCACAGGGATTCTCCTTCTCCCTTTCATCAAAATTTAGGTTTCAGAGTAAAGACGATTAAGAAAAGTGAATATAACATAAACCACAACCCACCAGGCAGCATAAAAGAAAACCAATATAGTGTTTTCCTTTCCTATGTATCCTTCAGGTGATTTTTAAGGTACAGTCCCCAATCACACACCAGATTCAGGATTTAGAGTCTCAATATACAAATGAAGAAAGACAAAAGAATAAAGCACAGAAGGCAACATAAAAGAGAGAAATTGAGCCCAAAGATCTTTAGTATTAATCACAGGACATCAAGTTACAATAGCTTTCTAGCAGATAGTTCCCCCCCACTTTCTACATTATAATGCCTGGGTTTTTATAGAGGACTCGACCCTCTGAGTCATTATTACATAGGATGGTGAAGTATACTCTTGAGATCTGAAAATTTGGTACCTCGTGGCTCTCATGATCGAGATTTCAAATCCATTACCATAACTGGAAATTGTGACCCAGTCAACCGAGGAAACATGTATTGATGAGCCGTCTAAGTGTCCTAGGTTTCTGGGTGCAACGCTCGAGTGGCCGCCATGCTTGTCGGGTTCTCCTTCAGGGACTGATACTTCGCTTCCAATTGCCAAAAAAGAGCAGCGAGATTGTAGGGCAAATAAGAATGCATTTATGAGGCACTTGATCGTCTCGGTAAAATACTCGACTTGGATTGCATGCCCCCTTTGAGTCGTGAAAAAGTAACATGTCACGATATCGCGACATATCTATGTCTTCAGCTTGGTTCTTCTTGCATCACGAAAATACGACATGTCGTGATATCGCGACATTTCTATGTCTTTGCCCTCTTTTGTTGCTTTTGGACACAAAAATGCAATATTTCATGATATCACAACACTTTTCCTCTTTTGGTTATGAGGATGCAACATGTCGCGATATCGTGACACTTTTCTTCTTTTGGTCTTTCTCCTTGCCTTTGGCCATGAAAATGCGACATGTCACGATATCGTGACACTTTTCTTCCTTGATCCTCTTGTTGCTTTGACCCGAGAAACTATAACATGTCACGATATCATGACACTTCTTCTTTCTTGCTCCTCTTGTCACTCTGATCCGCGAAACTGCAACATGTCGCGATATCGTGACACTTTTCCTCCTTTGGTCACGAGAATGCAACATGTCGTGATATTGCGACACTTTTCCTCTTTTGGTCACGAGGATGCAACATATCATGATATCACGACACTTTTCCTCTTTTGGTCGTGAGAATGCACCATGTCACGATATCGCGACGCTTTTTCTTTCTTGGTATTTTTCCTCGCTCTCGGCCACGAAAATGCAACATGTCGCGATATCGCGACACTTTTATTCTTTTGCTCATCTTGTCGCTCTCGGCCGTGAAAATGCAACATGTCGCGATATCGTGACACTTCTTTCTTGCTCCTCTTCTTGCTTTCGGCCGCAAAAATGCAACATGTCGCGATATCGTGACGCTTTTCTTCCTCGCTCCCTCTTGTCGCTCTCGATCGCAAAAATGCAACATGTCGCGATATCGCGACACTTTTTCCTTCTTTTGGCGGAGCTATCTTCTTTGGCCTGTTTGGCAGTGAAGCTCTTCTTCTTCATTTTATGTGCAAGGGGGTGGCATTGAAAGCCAAAATTGCTGCAACACTTACAAAAACTTTCGAAGCAACAAAAAACACTTTACAAAGAGAAATTTTTTGATTTTTTTCTACCCCTTGTGCAATGTGACAAAATTGTCAACAGTACCACCTTGGTACATTATTGTAAATATTATATTAGGGTTGTGTCTTAGATTAATGAGTGAGTTAATATTTTATGTAATGTAATAATGTGCAGGAAATGCACAAGTGTCATGTAAATATATGTGCAAGTGTTATGAGTGTAAATGTGCACAAGTGTCCAATATGTAAGTGTGCACATGTGTCCTTAGAATAGGAAAGTGAAGAGTTGCAAAGAAGAGTGAAGGTCAAGAGTGCAACATATGAGGATTTGCATACAACTATATTTTTGTGACAAAGCATTGTAATAAATATCGAACATGCAAAGCTTTATGCTTGCTTTAGTAGACCTTTATTCAATAGCATTTTCAATATTATTTCATGTGTAATATTGTGAGCATATCCATGTGATGTTTCTATGAGTATTTATGAGTTATTCTATTTGATATTATATTTTGATTTCTTATATTTGGTTCCTTTATATTGAAACTTTATTATATTCGATCGTGTGATTAGTTTTTTGTGGTAATTTAAATTAAGTAATATAGCATCAAAAGCTAACATATTGATTGCTTATGTTAGTCATCATTTGATTTAGGAGTGCAAGATTGAAATATTATTTTTGGTTGGGATACATGACACTTGGTAATGGGTTCAACATGGGAAGGTGCTATCCAAGGGAATGGTTTACTAGCGGTATATAATTATAAGCTCCTAGTTGTTTAAGAAAAGGTAATTAACCTAAACCAAAACTTTGAGGTATTAATTGTTTTTTTACTGTCAAAGCCTCATTGTATGCTAATGACAAAGATTTTATTTGAGGAGATGTCCTCACAAATATAGAATATAATGGATTTAAATATTTAAGGTACATCTGTATGGTTGATTTCTCTATGAGGGTCTAAGGTGTCACTAATCTAGTGCATATTTTATGGAATATATTTTTGAATGGTTTTAAAGGTTCATTACGTGTTGTACGAGTAGATAAAACTAATGATATATCATAGCTAGGTCTATGTGTAATCTAAAGTGGATGATAAATATTACCTCTAGCTAGACCTAGGAAGTAATAGAGCCTAAAAATAAGTTAATATACTAGTCATATGTAAACTTGTCCAAGTTGTGTGGATACATTCTATAGGCAACATCCTCATGTTTAATATTTTAAATGGATTAAGACATCTTTGTATGCCTAAATATGTTCTTTAGTCAACCTCATTTTATCATACCTAAACCTAGGGAGATATCTTTAAATATTCTTAGGCATATCATGTGTAGGCCCTAGTATGTTCAAAGGACTACTTCCTATTGACTATGGATTATAGGTTGCCATTGGTGGTCCTTGGGGTAAGGTGAAAGGATCAACAAAAGGGATAATAGATCTAAGAGAACTATGTGTAGACTAATAAGTATTATGTTTGGGTATGCCTTTGTCAACTCCAAATATTCTATATGGGGAAATTATAAGAAATTCTAATCATCTATAGCTAACTTGGATCTAGTGATGATGATTTTTTGTTCCAACTTGACAATTGTGTAAGATAAACACTATACAAAGGGAATTCTAGATTTTAGAGTCTTTAGGCCCTCCTAGAACCAATTCTATTGAGTGTGCAAATGACACACTTTGACTTCCCTCTAGTGTCATATTTGTTGGGCATGATGATATTGAAGCCAAAATATCGGTATGTCAAGGGGAAGCCAACTTACTTGGAACAAAGTCTGTTTCCTCTTGAAAGGAAATTATTTCCCCAAAGGATCTATTGGAGAATATTACATTATTTGGTACATGCCAATGTACCATATTGGTACAATATTAGATTAGGTGTGTGTCTTAGATTAGAGTGTGAGATTATATTTCATGTAATATAATAATGTGCAGGAAATGCACAAGTGTCATGTAATTAAGTGTGCAAGTGTTGTGAGTGTGGATGTGCACAAGTGTCCATTAAGTAATAGTGCACATGTGTTCTTAAAATAGGAAAGTGAAGAGTTTCAAGAAATAGTGAAGGTCAAGAGTGCTTCATATGAAGAGTCGCATACTATTATATATTTATGACAAAGCATTGTAATTGGTATCAAAAATGCATTGCACATAGTATGCATTAGTAGAACTTTATTTTATATCATTTTCAGTATTTTCATGTGATTATTTTGTGAGTATTTCTGAGTTATTTTATTCATTATTGAGTTCTTTATATTGCAAATTTATTTAGATATTGTAATTACTTTCATGTTATATTTACATTAAGTGTTAGGCCTCAAAAGCTATCAGTGGTATCAAAGCCACAACAAGTTTTCTTTCACATGTTTTTAAAAGTTGCAAATAGTCTAAGGACATTTCCACTGGATAAGAAAAGACCAGTGAAGCTGAAGAACATTGCCACTAGGTAAGAAAAACCAACGAAGACAAGTATTTCCACTATGTTGAATAAAAACTAGTGAAGACAAGTATTTTCACTGGCTAAGAGAAAGACTACTGAAGATTAAAGATACAATATTGAAAAGTTTTAAATAGATTGAGTTCATCTATTCCAAGAATAAATTTGAAATAGAAAATAATCTACGACATAGTTTTAGGTATTGAAGATAGACCTTGACATTGACAATATTAAGAAGACCCAAGAGAAAAGAGGTCCCACAGAAGTAGAAAAAAGGAGAATTAAAAAATTCCCATTGAAGGTAGATTATAAAGACCTAAGAAAGATTTCCTATTGAAAAGATTGATAGAGAAAGCAAACTTGAAGGTAGAAGAATACTTCAAGAGACTTCAAGACAACATGAAGTTTTGAGGATAGTCCTATTTAAAGGAAAACACCTAGCACATTAAAGGAAGCATATTGGTAGTCCACATTGGACAAAAAAGATAGAAGATTTAGAGTAGCAAAAGAGAAAGGTTGCATTTGAAGGCCACAAGGGTAGAGTTAAAGAAAATGAACAACAAGCTTAGGGAAAGCAAGGCAACATTCATAGTAATGCCATAAGGAAGTGAAGAATTATAATAACATAAAATATAGAATAATTGAAGCTAGAGAAGGTAGCATATTTAGTCAAGAAAAATACTAAAATATTAAATAACAACATTGAGGATAGAAAAAGAGATAGAGAATAGTTTCAAGAGAATGAAAGGAGTTTCAAGAAAGATCTCACTGGATTTGGGACAATCATTACCATTTGATGACAAGCCCATAGATAATAGAGAAGTAATGCTCAAAATTAAACTAAGCATAGGGGAGAATAATTAAAGTTCAAAGGATCTATAAGGAGTAAAGAATCAAGAAGAAGAATTTAAGAGCGTCATTCTTGAATAAGGTATGTTGATATAGTTTAAGAGTTTAAGAACACAATTTGTAAGAGCTTGATATGTGCACTTGTAATAAATAAGATAATATTGCAGCCAAAGAAAGATTTGTAAGGATTAAGCTAATATTTTAAGTTTATAAGAATGTTCTATATCAGGGCCAAAGCATCCAAATATACATTTGCACAAAGAGCAAGAGCGTCAACAATAAATGATATTGTTAAAGTACTCAAGATGGTAGTGAAGAGTGAATAATTCACCATAGAAATTTGAGCATCCATAGAGCACAAAGACAAAATTTAATATCCCAAGCAAGACAACAACACTAAGGCGATAAGTTCCATCAAGAAAATCAACTCAAACATCAAAGAACAATGTCATCAAAGCAATAAACTTTAGCAAGAGGTATAAGCAGCTTCAAGAAAAAATAGAAAAAGGTTTATCTTAGAACCATTGAAAAGCTAGAAGAATTGGGAAATATTCTAAGGACCATAGCCAAAAAAGTTATGTAGGCACCATCCAATATACCTTACCCAAGAAGAAAACACCATCTAAAGATACACGATCCAAGGTGTGCAAAGAAGCACTATAGTTTAATAGGAGTTTCATAGTAGTGCTAAAAATAAAGGAATGCCTTATAAATCATCACACTATCATTGTACCAGTCTAAAAGGAGCAGAATTAGAAGCTCTATACAAATAAAAAAAACAAGAAGGGAGATTGGATAGTTAAAGGTTAAAGCAAGTTAGAAGAAGGTAAGTCTTAGAAAAATATACAAAGTAATGCAAAGGGAAAGACAAGAATTGGAGTTAAGATACAAACTCCACAATAATTTTTTTAAGCCACAATGGCCAACATAGAACATTAGAAAAAACAAGATCATTACAAGCAACATTACCATTAGGTCGGTGCCAAAGGAAAGAATCAAGTGTAACTCAGTGACAAAGAAGAGTCAATTGCAACTCAATAATGGAGAAGAGCCAAGTGCAACTCAACATCAGAGGAATAATCAAGTGTACTCTAGCAAGAAGCAAAGAGAAAATTATCCCCAAACGTAGTCAAGCTAATTTATTATAAAAGCACAACAATGATAGTGCATGTTATAATAGGTTAAAGGTGTTTTTTTGCATCTCTAGCATTACCTAAACCTGCAATAGAATCTAAAACAATATAGATAATAGAAAACCATGAAGGAAGTGCAATATCACTTGTAGTACTCAATGTGCAAGAAGATAATATCCTTCAAAGTGAAACAATCAGTGCCATAGCCAAAAACTACCAATTGGATAGTGTTTTCATACGAAACAATACCAACAATGCAACCAACAATGTATTGATAGGAACAACATGGAATCAAAGGTGACAAAGCACCATTCTAAGAAATGTAGTGCTATAGAGAAGCACTACCATTGCAGAAGCATTGCAAACGATGCATGAATAACAAGAGATAAACAAAGAGAAGATAAAGCAATTACATCATTCATAGTGAAGAAGAAAATACATGCTAGCCTAACGTAGAGTGTGAAATAGAAGGTAGTAAAAGTGTTTTCTACCACATGTACCAGGTGGCAGTAAGACCGTGAAACAAAACTCAAGTGCCGATTCATTTTCATGCACTTTACCACATGACAAGAAGGAAGCGAACAGGTAGAGTTCAAAATATTTTTGGAGAATCCTTTAATGGTGTTCCATGCAAATAATCCTAATGCATCAAAGTCTTGCATGATTGTAGTTGAGTAGTCAAATGAAGCACTTAATGCAGTGCTAAATATCATCCACCAAGCTACACATCTTGAGGAGGTAAATTAAGGTTTTTTAAGTTTATTCATTTCTTCCTAAGGTTGAAAGGAGAAATAAGGAGTATATAAGTTATTATTTCTTTTCTAAGGTTAAAAAAATGTCTAATGGAGAGATAAGTAGTTTAATAGAAAAATTAATGCCTTAACTACTTCTTGGAGTGATAAGTAGGCTTTATTTAATTTGAAGTTTTGTTTTTTCAAAAAGTTAATTCTTACTTGAAAGATTTATTATTCTTTGGAATTCAAAAGTCATAGAATATTTGGAAATATTTTTTTGTGGAAAACATCCCAGAAGGGATGCCACTTTTGGGTAAGACCCAAGGAGGCAGGGGTATCTCTTCCACAAAAATCACCCAGGGCTCGCACCTGGCCTACCACCTTTGACATACTCAAGGAGCAAACCTGAAACAATAAAAAATAAGAACACACAAACACAAACACACAAGAAGATTAAAAAAAACTGCTCCTTGAGTGTGTCGAAAAGATAAAGCACAACCAAACACACACACAATAAGATAAAAAAAACACAATATGAACCACACAGAAAAAACACAAGAACAACATAAAAAAAATAAACATGACAAAAACAATAGAAAGATACAAAGACAACCAACAAAAACATGAAAAACAAAAACAACCAAAACCTTAAAAAATAATAAAATAAAATAAAACAAAAAACAACCAACAATAGACAATAAACAAAAACATAGAAAACACTCACACACCAAAACAAAAAACACCAATTAACACAAACATATCGAAACACAAGAACAAGAAAAATAAAAACACAAGAACAATAACAAAAAAACACAAAACAATAAAAACACAATAACAACAAAAAACAATACAAAAAACACAAAAACAAAACAAAACAAAAAACACACACCTCAAAAAACTAAACTACCCTGACCGAACCAAAGAGAAGCAAAAATAAAGCAAGAAGAAACTAGGTACCTCCAGAACTGGAGCCATCCAAAGAAATGATAGACAGAAGAGCTTCCCTAATTTGTGAAGCCCACCATCTAGGAGGGTGGCCATAGCAAGTAAGATCACCTTTGTCCAAAGCCCAATTAGCTAAAGCATCAACACTCTTGTTCTGATCTCTGACCACATGATTGTAATCAACTTTCAAAAATCCCATCTGGATTAATTGAATCTTCTCAATAATTCTTTTTATTCTCCAATCAACCTTATGATTCTTAGAAGGAGTCTTCAAAATATTAATCATGAGTTGAGAGTCGGACTCAACTAGCACCTTTTCCCATCCAACCTTAGTAGCCTCTTGAAGGCCTCTAAGGATACCATACCCCTCAACAAGGTTATTGGAAAGAATACCCAAATTCTCAGCAAAAGTAAAAACCAGGGAGCCATCTGAAAGTCTACCAATTCCTCCCGCACTAGCTTTTCCAGGGTTCCCTCTAGAGGCTCCATCAGTATTGACTTTTCCAAAATCCTTAGGAGGAGGTTGCCAATTCCTTGTTCTATCCATCTTGCAATTGCTCACATTCCCTTTAATATGGTTTCCCTTAGAGGAGTTAATCTTCAATATTTGCATCACTTGATCCCATATTTGGTGGGAGTTTTGGGGGTGATTAAGGAGTTGTTGGACTGATTCAACTAAGTTGGCAATGGTATTTTGCCAAATATAGTGAATATCCTTCCTATCTTGATTAAAAATTTGATTATTCCTTTCATTCTAGATATTCCAAAGAAGAATGGTAGAACCCATCCAAACTAACTGCCTAATAAAATGATCAACACCCTCTTGTTTAGGCCAATCCCTCCAAAGTTGTTCAAAAGTAAAAAATTTGGACCACTGTAAGCCAAGTAAAGTGGCCATTCTCCTCCATAGCTCAGAGGCTAAAGTACACTCAATAAAAATATGGTTGAGAGTTTCTACATTCTTTCCACACATTTCACATCTAAAAGGGCCATGAAAACCATGCTTCATAAGTTGCTCACCAAGTAAGCACCCTACGATGCAATAAAAGCCAAGTAAAGAACCTCACCTTAGGCCAGAGCTTTTGAGCCCACAACTGAGAAAATATGTCAGATGATTGGTTGGGATTATTATGGCATAAGGTCAAATAACCTTGAGCAACTGAATACTCACCCTTAGTAGTGTTGTTCCATCCAAAACAATATTTTTCATGGGACCAAGAGAGAGATCTCATATGAAGGATGCCTTGGATATCTTGTCTTTGCCTTTCTGGGATTTGAATAGGCCAGTCCTCAATAGGGATCCAATATCTACCAACCTTTGAATTACCAGTATGGTACCGATAGTAATTAGCCACCTTTATCCAGTTAGCTCGGTGAAGCTCCTCCATCCAAGGCCTCCAATCGAGAAACCGAGTTATCAAAGGCTTGTGACCATCCCAAGAATCTATCCAAAAATTTACCTGTTGACCATTATGAATGATCCAAAATAAATTTTTCTTTATCAAATCCTCACCAGTCTTAAGAACTGCTAAAATGGGAGAACCTTTGGTAGGCAATTGATAGCGAACAAGGTCTTCAGGACTTTTGTTCTCAGCATATTTAGCACGAAGATTATTGGCCCAAAGAGCATTGGGGTTATGCAACATCCTCCAATATAATTTAGCAGCTAAAGCTTTGTTGTTATTAATAGAAGACCAGAATCCTAACCCCCTTCATTCTTAGGAAGACATAAAGTGTCCCATTTCACCAAGGCCCATTTTCTTTTCTCCTTAGTACCACTCCAAAGGAACCGATGACTGATTTGATCCAGTTCTCGAAGAACAACCTTTGGGATATTCAACATGGAAGAAACATAAATAGGAATAGCTTGAAGGACTGATTTTACCAAGGTGATTCTACCCCCAGAAGAAAGCCACCTGTTGGTCCACTTTCCAATTTTCTTCTTGACTTTGTCCAACAACCAATTCCAATATTTTTTTCTGCCTTTGAATATTGATGGGAATACCTAAATAAGTGATCGAAAGGGAGGTCTTCTTATATCTTAATTTATCCAAGACCATGGATTCCTTTCTGGTAGAGCAATGAAAGAAAATAACTTTAGATTTGTCTTCATTGATCAATTGCCCAGTAGCCTTAGAAAAATAACTAATGATTTTCTTAATATTAGAAGCTTCCTTAACTGTAGCTTTACCTAAAAGAGTAGAGTCATCAAAAAATTGAATATGGGAGATAGGTCTAGCTCCATGAGCAATGGTAACTCCCTCAAGGGTTTTGTTTTCTCTCTTTTTGGTTATAGTCCTACCCAAGCATTCAACAAGAATGATGAATAAATAAGGGGATAGCGGGTCACCTTGCCTAATACCTCTAGAAGTTGGGAATGACTGAGAAGGCCTACCATTGATAAGAACTAAGTAGGAAACTGAAGAGATACATCCCATAATCCAATCCATCCAATCTTGAGAGAAACCAAATTGCCTCAAAACTTTGATAAGGAAGTGCCAATCCACTCTGTCATAAGCTTTGGATAAGTCTAACCGAATGAACATGGAAGGAGATTTTTGCATATCCATGGAATGGATGGCTTCCTGAGCAAGAACTATCTCATCTACTATTTGACGCCCTTCCACATAACCCCCTTGTTCAGGGGAAATAATCTTATGCAAAAGAGGCTTCAACCTTTCTGCCATGATCTTAGTAATGATTTTGAGAAGAACATTACATAAAGCAATAGGTCTAAAAGCTGAGATATGATCAACCTCTTGAGCTTTTGGAACAAGAGTAATATAAGTTTTATTGATAACCTTCAAAATTTCTTTGGCTTTCCTGGCTTCTTCCACCACCTCTAATAAATCAGCATGAAGGA
This sequence comes from Wollemia nobilis, assembly GCA_028583015.1. Taxonomy (NCBI): domain Eukaryota; kingdom Viridiplantae; phylum Streptophyta; class Pinopsida; order Araucariales; family Araucariaceae; genus Wollemia; species Wollemia nobilis. Next base: position 1,825,344 of record JAQPPZ010000755.1, on the reverse strand, counting down.
TATCCCAGAACTCTTGGTAAAACTCAATGGGAAAACCATCAGGACCTAGGGTTTTCCCTTTTGCATTTTAAAAACTACCTGTTGAAGCTCATTGATAGTAATAGGAGCAGTCAAAATAGAGTTCTCCTCAGAAGTGATAAGAGAAGGGATTTCTTGAAGAACATTTTGTTGAGAAGTTGAGTCAAGAGGAGTAGCAATAAAAATATTGGAAAAGTAATCGACAACAATAGAGTTCATGCCATCCCAAGTGTAGACAACATCTCCAGAATCTGATTTTAGGGAAGAAATAAAGTTGTGAGATCTTCGAGCTAGAAGAGATTTGTGGAAGAAATTTGTGTTTCGATCTCCTTCTTTGAGCCATTGAATTCTAGATTTTTGCTTCCATAAGAGTTCTTCTTTTTTCCCATTCCTCTAACTGAGTTGTGAGTTTAATTTCATCTGCACTTCTACTCTCTGTGAGGCCATCTAAATGGATTTTCTTATTCAAATTTTCAAGTTGAGCAATAACTTCATATTTTTTTTATGAACATCCCCAAACTCCTTCCAGTTCCAAGTCTTGATTTTGGATTTAATGTATTGCAGTATTTTGGCAAAACAGAACATCTTAGTCCCATACCTAGGCTTACCTTCCTTCCACCATTGTTGCACACGAGGTCTAAAGGAACTATCTCTGAGCCACATTAATTGAAAATGAAAAGGAGAGAAACTCACATTGGTTTTCCACATTTCCACCATGACTGGCTAGTGATCCGAACCAACATTGTTAAGAGTCTTCACTTTAGGAATGTGACCATGGATTAAGAAATTTTTAGAGAGCAAAAACCTATCCAATCTCTCCATTATACAAGCTAAGCCTTGCCTTCTGTTAGACCAAGTCATAAGGCCATTATCTAGTTGGATGTCCACAAGATGGAGGTTTGCAATATATTCGCTCATGAGGTCAGTGCTTCTATCCAAATTTCTATTTCCCCCCATTTTCTCATCTAGAGAGAGGATGGTATTGAAATCTCCTCCGATCAAGATCCAAGCTTCAGGAAAATGAGAGATAATATAAGTTATATCCTTCCACTGTCTTCTTTTTTCCTCCAAAGTAGTCGGAGCATAAATAGTAATGCAGAGCATAATTTGGTTGGAATGTCTACTTTGAATAGCTATAGCCAAAAGACCCCAACTGCCAACCATATGGTGAATAACTACCTCTTTTGGGTCCCAAAGACAAGCAATGCCACCAAAAGTCCCCTGGGAACTAAGGGAAACCACTTTTCCAGCTGGCCAAATTTTACTAGCAATTGAGTCCATATCCTCTATTGACATCTTCGTTTCTTGAAGGAAAACAAGATGTGGATGATTTATCTGAATCATTCTTCTAATTTCATTTTGTTTTGAAAGACTCCCTTTGAGTCCTCTAATATTCCAAGTGATGATCTTCATTAATACCAGGGCTAAAAAATTTGGGAAGGGCATTAATATTACCTTCCTCTACAAGCTTTTCACCTTCTTTTACCATATGATATTGATTGGTCTTGCGACCTACCTTTTGATTAGAATCCATCTTCAATTTTTTTTCCTATTTCTTGACTTACTCCAATTGAATCTGAGATGGCTTCTAACCTTGAAGAATGCTCGTACACAACCAAAGTGTTACTAGAGGGTTCAACAGAGTCTATATTGGGACCTGTATTATTTGAAGTTTTGACATTTAAAAGATTGTTTTTCTTGTGTAAATTTTCTCCCTTTTTTTTGTTGAAAACCTTTGATTTGTTGGTTTGTCTCTGAGTTTTTCCCTTCATATTTAAATTGTGTTTCTAAGATTTTTGTTTCCATTATTTCCTCTTCCTCACTTGGGACATCATTCATGGAAAGGATTTCAAACATATTAGCAGATGACTTTGATTGATCCTTCATAACTATTTTTTTTAGTGTTCTTCTTCTTAGGCATTTGGAAACCTGTTGAGTTTATATCTTCTTTCTTTTGATCAGGAATTTTATTTGGGCAAGCACTAGCCAAATGACCATATTCATGGCAAATTCTACAATGAAAAGGAATGTTCTCATAGTCCACTACTTGCTCCCAAGTGTCTTCCCCAAATTGTAATGTGATATTTTTAGGTAAGGGTTTGTCAAAATCCATTAAAACACAAATCCGAGCATAAATAATATGTTCAAAATTTTGAGTACAATCAATAGTCATCATAAAAGTTCCTAAAGAGTTTCCAATTGAAGAAAAAATAGTAGGATTCCAAAATTCAATAGGGAGGCCAAAGAGTCTAACCCACACGGGAGCTGTAGAAGGCATCTCTTCTTCGACTTTAAATTTAGTATGCTAGGGCTTCATGAAAAGCCCTGCCCTTCCAAAGAACTAGGGACCCCCTTGAAAATTTTTCTCTCTATCTTCATTATTAGAAAATAAAACAAGAAAATAACCATTTGGATAAATAGAGATTTGTAACTCACCTTTAGTTTTCTAACTTTTTGCAGCCTAGACTTTGAAAGCAGATAGGCTCGAATGAAAACCCATGAACCGACAAATTAGTCCTCTTTTTCCAGATCTTCAATGCCAGTCTGAATGTTACCCATATCAAGCTTAACAATAGGAGTTCCATCAATTGCTTTAAGACATCCTGACTCCATTTTCCTGGGATCAATATTAGGCATTCTTAGAGGTTTATGGGAAGCCCTAAGATTAATATTAGCATTGGGCTGAGGTTGTCCACCATGGAGGGCATCCCTAAAATTCATTTTTGGGGCTGAGTCTTCGAAATTCTTACCCTTGACAAGGGTTTTCATAGTAGATTTATTTTGTGGGTGCACCTTAGCACCATAATCACTTGAGATCTGAGCCATTTTTTGATCAACTGCTTGAAACTTATTTCGTGATCTCTTTAATCCTTGCCCTAGACGTCGTGGAAAGGTATGGTTTTCACTTTTATTTTGTGCAACAAATTGGAAGTCGTTGTCACTCAAGTTCACAACATGATCTGTTGAAAGATAGATTTCTAACCCATATTGGATCCCCTGCAACATATCCTGCTAAAATATTGAGTAGAAACCACAAAAATATTGGCCGCTAGGGCCCGAAGGCCCCAAAAACCAACCTCTGGAGCTGCTTGCACTCAACCCAGATGAAACCCTCGCACAGCCGCTTGCCAAAAATCTCGTTCACACATAGGGATGCGCTAGGATCTGTGTTGCTCCAAATGATCTGAAAATTGGTGGAGACGTTCTAGGGTTTTTCAGGCATCTACCCTCAAAATTTCAGCTCAATCCGAGTCCGGATGAGTGAAATATGGCCAAAACAAGTTCGATAGTTTGGGCAGTCCTACGAAAAACGTCCCTCAATGTGGATTTATTGATTCCACCATATGTGAATATGGATGTAGATGTGGATCCTTTTTGAAAATATTCTTATTCTTGTAGTTTCTAAATAATTAGGGAGACAAGGTTTTCAAATTCAAAAAATTTAAAGAATTTAGAAATGTGATAAATCCATTATTCATAATCTAGGGAGACATAAGTATTATCATGACTTCCAACAAGTTTTTTCTCTCAGAGTCTCAACTGCTCAAAGGTCCTTATTATGCTTCATGGAAAAAATAATTTAAATCAATCTTGATAGTAGAAAAGCTATGGGATATTGTTAGGGGAACCGAAACAAAACTTGTTGAAGGTGATAGAGAAATTCAAAAGTATGAAGAAGAAGAAGCTAAAGCTCTTATGATAATTACATTTGCTATTACATATGAGATACAACCATACATAAGCTCAATAGTAACCTCTGTTGAAGCATGGAATACTTTAGCCAAAATATTTGAAGGAAAGAACAAAGCTACAATTTTGAATCTTCAAACTCAATTGCATTCTTTAAAGGTTACTAGTGGTGAAAGTATTGAATTATTTTTAAGAAGAGTGGTAGAGTTAAAGGCAAAGCTATTAACTTTAGGTGAAAAATTAGAATACAAATTGGTTGTTCAAGTGTTCCTAATATATCTTCTAGAAAATTGCAAACATGTAGTTACTTCTCTACAAATCCTTAGCAAGGACATTTTATTTGATGAGTTAGTTAATATTCTCCAAGAATATGAAGTTGAGAATTCTATCAAAGATGAAATGACTAACAATGCATTGGTAACTAAAGAGAATTCTCAAGGTCATGTTGCTTCAACTTCAAGAGATAAATTTAATAGGAGTAACAGATATTGTCAGATTTGTAAAAGAAGAAATCATAATACAAGTTTTTGTAGATATAATCCAAGGAATCAAATAAATAAAAATGGTCAAGCAAATAGACCAATACAAGCTAGACAATACCAAACTCAATATCATCCACATCAGCAACAATTTCAACAACATGCTTCTCAGTATCAATATAATCAACCACAACTGCAATATAGAGAAGGGAATCAAAAGAGTCATTTAGCTCAAGAAATTCAGGAACTAGAATAGACTACAGTAGAAAATGAAGTCAAGGCTCTTTCAACAAAATTAGTAATACATGAATAAAAGTTTTAGAAAGATATTGATCACTCATTTAATCATAATACAAGAAGGTAGTTGATCAAAGAAAGCAAGACTGAACAACACAGGCTTTCGGATCAACATGAAGACTCATATTAAAGATAAAAGTCTTCAATAACAAAATAATGTAATACATGGGGGTGTTGGAGAATATTACATTATTTGGTACATGCCAATGTATCACCTTGGTATAATATTAGATTAGGTATGTCTTAGATTAGAGTGTGAGATTATATTTGATGTAATGTAATAATGTGCAGGAAATGCACAAGTGTCATGTAATTAAGTGTGCAAGTCTTGTGAGTGTGGATGTGCACAAGTGTCCATTATGTAAGAGTGCACATGTGTCCTTAGAATAGTAAAGTGAAGAGTTTCAAGGTAGAGTGAATGACAAGAGTGCTTCATATGAATATTCACATACTATTATATATTTGTGACAAAGCATTGTAATTGGTATAAAAAATGCATTGCACATAGCACATATTACTAGACCTTTATTCTATATCATTTTTAGTATTTTCATATGATTATTTTATGAGTACTTTTGAGTTATTTTCTGATTTATTATGTTCATTATTGAGTTATTTATATTGTAAATTTATTTAAATCATGTAATTACTTTCATGTTATATTTACATTGAGTGTTAGGCCTCAAAAGCTATCAGGATCTGGTATGGCCATGTCTTGGTCAGCATGGATAAACCCAGAGGTCAATGGTATTTATTCCTTCAGGGGATCTTTGCTAGTACAACTTTAAGAGATAACCTTCCTAAGCATAATTTCCTGACCTTAAATGTACAATTGTTTGGAAAATAATTCCACTATAGTGATATATACCTAAAATACCAATGGTTCACTTACTACCAAATATTTGTAACTTTGCAAAACATGGTATAGGCGTAAACAACAAACTTACAACTACGTGGAATTTAAACTGCACAAAACAGAAATGATTTCAAACCATGCAAACTGTAATCACCCAAACAATATCATTCATTGCATTCATATTATTATTGTATACAACAATAGTGATTAGCTTACAAATATATCTAATTTTAAATTATGAATAGCACACAGCTAGTTTTAATATTTTAAACTAAAATTAATCCACCCTTAATCTAAAAAAGCTTTAAGGAAAAGTCAAAGGTTTAAGGAAAAAACAAAACAAATAAATTTGTACTGCCTAGAATTCAGTTCCAACCTAGTAAAGTAGCAAGTCCAATTTTAAAACTAATCTCGATCCTACCTGTATTCACGTAGCTCGAGTCCAAAATGATGTGATATCCAAAAGGAAAAAGTACCATGAAAGAAACTAAATATAACCACCGTCATCATGCGTAGATTGAACATAGAATCTCCAAGTCTATCTATTATGAAATATATGACATGAAACATATACAACTTCAAATTCACCCACTTTAGTGAATTACAAGAATAAAGCTCAAAAGCTGCCGAAGACTTGGTTCAAAATATCTATCCAACTAGAACAAAAAACCAATGGATAATAGGCTAAGTCTAATGAGCCAATTAATGTATGGTTTCTTACCCCCTATAGCTATTTAGTGAGCCCTTATTTATATAAGTTTTTTGGCTCTTCACATACCCTAACTTTTATCATTTTTAATTACTATTATATTCCTTCCAATAAGATGTATCAAATATTGGATTTTATCTTCAGTTTGTTTGCAATGTAATCTTCTCAATATCACCTCCAACCATATCTCATTAAATTGATCTACCAATCCTAGCAAGTGGGTTAGGCATTAACTCCATTTAATTTGGACACCTTTCACATTCTAATACCATTTGAGCATTTTTGGTGTCATCACATTTGTCGTTTCCATCACTTTATGATGTGAGCTCATTAGAATTCATTTCTTGGCCATGCCTTATTAAATTTTATCAAAATTACTTCATTGTATATCTATTGCTTTATCACTTTTTATCAACTGATATAGCATTAAAACTATCATGTTCGTTGTCTTTTGGGTCTAAAACTTACTACCCTTTTAGTTCACTTGTGGTTGATCTAGATTTTTTCATGTTTTTGTCGAGCAATTACAATTGTTAACTTGCGATAATGTGAAGTACCTCTTGGCCATGCCACATTAATTACTATCCTCATGATATTTGGAATTGCTTGAAGTTGGTTGGTTTACAATAATTTTAATTCATATTTCGTTAGGTGTCGCAGGTGGGTTGCACATTTATTTTTGTTGTTTTTGTACTCTATACTGATCCCAACAACTTCTGACACACCTTGGATCTTGAACATTGATTATGATTTTCCAAACTCAATATGTTCTTCACTTTCCACTAGATCTTGCCTCAAGTAGTTATAACCTGTAAAAATCACAAAAGGAATCATTAATGCAATCAAAAATCAATTGTAGGAGGAAGAAACATAGAGAAAAATTATTTACTTATTTTGCCTATATGTTTCTCCTTTATTTTCTCTTATGATTGTTTTTTAGGACAACAATTTGTATTTTCTAGTACATTTTTATGTTTTCTGGAAACTTTTTCTTTTTTATGACATTCAACGTTTTACGACTTTTTTTGTGTTGTCCAATATTTTTCTATGTTTTTCAACTTTTTCTTGTGTTTTCTAGCAATTTTCTGTATTTTCTTTAAACATTCCAATTTTTTCAACTGTTCTTGTGTTTTCTGGAATTTTGTTTGTATTTTTCGACAACATTATACATTTTTTACTTTTCTATGTTTTTTGGACAATTTTCTTTATTTCCTGGCAACTTCTATTTTTGGCTTTTCTTATATTTTCTCCCAATTTTTTTATCTTTTCCAACAACATTCTATTTTTTTGTCTTTTCTTATGTTTTATAACAATTTTCTATGTTTTTTAAGCTTTTTGTGTTTTGTAGCAATTTTCTATATTTTTTGGTAACTAACATCTTTATTTTTTGTGTTTTGTGATTTGCAGAGGTTGGACATTTTTTGGGGTTTCTCAATGTGTAATAACATACTTTACCAACCGATCCTGAGATAAAATTTTCTTTTTTTTGTTCTTCATATTTATCATGTTAAGTTATAACCAAGTATGTTGGAATCAATATCATGCAGGGAAGGAAGTAACCGAAAGAATTATGACATGGTCAGTGTCAACTCTTGTGATAGGAGTGACAAAATCCTATCCAAATTTTAATACCATCATTATATGTATGATCCCTTGGTTTAACTATTTCTACCTCATCATTATTAGGAGTTTTAGTTACATAATCAATCGAATATCATTTCAATTCATCCTCCAAATTTTATTATTTGCAGCAATATATTATGCATGTATTATTTAACAATACATGAAGACTACTTTTTTCACATCAATATTCTCACTTGATTTCAAATATAAACCATTTCATCATAATAAAAGAGCCATTCATTGGAAGACACAAAAGCATGATATATTATATCCATTATCCATAGAACATTGCTTGTTTAAAAAATATTGCATCATACAACATTTTAATATTCTTTTTTAAAAGCATCATCTCATTAGAAAGCAAATGGCATTTTCTATTTTTATCATATGCAATATCTATGATCCATCTAGACATCATCATAATAGAGAGCAAATAAAACATCAATTCTTAACAACAATTTACAAACCACAAATAGAAGTACACAACATATACCTTGGGAACCCTCATGGGGAATAAACCCAACCTCCAAAATATGTTTCTCCTCTCATTTCATAAAACTTATATTGTCATAAATTACAAGTATAGAAAAGGCATATTGTACATCCTTTCCTAAATCATTATGCAATACAATGAATCAACTTGTTCCATGTTTTAATTATGATGCAATTAAGGAAATGCCACATTTCCTTTCTCTAAGCCATCAACCAATAATAATCACAAATCCCTATATTTACCTATTTATGAAAGATCATTGGTTACATATTAAGGAGAAATTTCATCAATTGCCAAGAGGGAACCCCATAATTCCCTCATGAATGAATCCTACGTTCATTCTTCCAATATTGATGTTATTATAACTCAATATGGTATGAAATTCGTCTAAATTTTTACCTCACCTAGAGATATCCCATACTCTCTCTAAGATTAGATCACATATCTAATATTCCACATTCATATTTCATACTTAGATAAACTTCCACCATAACTTATTTTAGTTCTCATAATCCATTAACAAGATCATTCGTATGGTTATGTTAAAGTCCCTACAAATTTTACCTTTTTAATCTAACAAACAAGGTTACGAATTAACCTTGTAATATATCACATAAAATAACGTTGTAATATATCACACAAAATGACAGCTTTAAACTCAAATCACTCCTATGATCTCTCACACATGATTACACCTTTAGACACCAATTACTCTTGTAATCTATCACATAGATTACACCTCATTCACAAGCCTTGTAATCTATCACACAATATTACACCTCATTCACAAGCCTTGTAATCTATCACACAAGATTACACCTCATTCACAAGCCTTGTAATCTATAACACAAGGTTACACCTCATTCACAAGCCTTGTAATCTATCAGACAAGATTACACCTAGATATCAAAATGTCTTGTAATATAGCAATCAAGATTACATAACGGTTAGATACAACCCTACCTTATTAACTTGGGTAGGCAACTAAGAATATTTCATGAAATAAAAGGAGAGTTAATTCATTAAAATATCCCCAACCTTTGATCTAGGGCTAATTCATTGAAATACGTCAAAATTTAATCTTGGGTTATATCTATTTTCTCTATCAAACTTATTCCTAAGTTTGGTCTTAAGAAACATTCGATTAATCAAGAATTTTTTTTATTGAATCATACTTTTAATAATATTTGAACTCTCTTTTAGAAGAATCACGTTACTTCAATTTTTACTTTGATGCACTCCACTACTCCCTCAACGGCTAACACTTTCCCTAGCCCAATACAAGGGTAACCCATATGAGGAAGACCCTTTTCTTATATTGGTAGAGAGAAAGTTATTGAGTCAATCACCTGGGTAGTCAATGGCTAATTGATTACTCGAGTATTCGAAATTATTACGTGCATGCACATCATTCAATGAGTTAGGTGTTATACATAAAATAAAGGTGGGATATTATGCATGACTACATTCAATCATCCTAAGTTAATTAGGTGTAATTAAACTCCCATTACTTTAACTGAACAACCTCTACCCATGAAAGTGGTCTAACCTCTAAGGGTATCCTAACCTCCACTAGGTGGTCATCCAACTAATAGAGGCTTTCCATTTTTAAGCATTCCCACATGCTCCCGTGGGATGCATGTGGGACAAAGGTGAATATGTTGACCAAATTCTAGACCATCAAGCACATCATAGGTACTATGATGAGTCAAACCGTAACCAAAAGCTCATCAAAATCCTCCAGTTACCTCAAGTTTCCTTCTTGCTAGTATCGGGGTTTGATTAACAAGCATTCAAGGTGGGTATTTTTGCCATAGGTTGTTTTTTGAATGTGTGCGGTTGTATTTAGCTATATTATATTACAATGATCAGATCAATCATAGAGATATTCTAACTCATAATATCATCAATTTAAACCAATATTGTTGCTCAAGCATCACCTGTTATGGGGGTATTTAAAAGGATTCGATCATATATGACGTATCATATAAACCTAAAGTTGGTGAACAGAAGGGTTGGAGTAAGTTGTATCTTAACCGGTGACACAATCCTTCGAGCTTCTCAGACGTAAGGCAGAACTAGCAATATTGTTCTTCCACATAAGATGACATTAAATCATCTAGATAAATTAGACAAAGTGTGATTTCATCTAGTAGAATAAAGGAGTGTGTATCTGATAGAGTATTTCCAAGATTGGATCTTGGATCGATCATACACCTATGTATCAGTAGTATGGAGGATGCAAAAGTTATTTTCAAGTGTGACCAACTACCCATTGGTGTTTAAAAAATAGCAGCCCTCTGAGTGTTCCACATATTGTACCAATGGTAGAAATATTCTATGACATTCATTATTGGGGAGAAAGAGAGTCCATCAGTTCTATATCAAGCTTGTTATTTAAAAAAACAATTACATTGACCACATCTTTGATCCAACATAAGGTAAAACGAGATGAATATTTTATAAACAATCGTAATATAGTCGAAATAGCTTGTACCCCCATCACAGTCCATATAAAATGGAGTCAAAGGGATACTTAAGGTGGAGCCATCATCAGGGAGGTGTTATTTTTGCTTGGACCCTACCTTGAAAGAAAATGTGAAAGGAATCCATATCACCAAATTTGATCCCTATAGTCTCATATGGTTTCCCAGCAGTGCCATTTAACATCTCATCATAATGGAGAATTAAAGGGAGGTGACATCATCGTAAGGTCTAATACTGACTAAGACTTTCATGAATTCATAGGGTGCCCACCATACCTCATAAGTGGATGAGGGCGTAACATTGGATGGTTATGATCAAGGTACAAATTTTATGGAAAATTTCTATGCTTATGTCAAATCGAGAAATCAAGAATTTTAAAAGGGGTCGATTAAATTCGATGTCCAAATGATGTCAATGAATTGGAAGGCTACTACCCTCATGATATGAATGGGATATATGTTCATCCCATAATTAATAGGCTACAGTTGGGGTGTACTACAAGAATTCTTGCATTCTAATGCAACATTAGCCATCAAGCAGTGGTCGTAGGAGCACTGTTGTTGGTGGGCTTAGGGAAGTGGATAAATCACATCAACCACTCTAATCACCTTTCCAAATGTCATAGACCTACCTTATTTCAGATAAAAGTCAAGCATGGAATAATTTATTTCCTAAATGATTCCATTATTCCCAAGACTTAGTATTTTAGTGATAAAATAAAAGCTATTTGAATAACCATAAAGGGGTTAATTTTTGACATGGTCCTAATTTGATTTTCAAAAGAATTATAAAAAATCAAGACCATAGTATTGTAGAAAGTAAGAACCCCTTACCCATGAGCATTTCTCCATATGCCCCTTGCATCCTCTCCTCCAAGCTTACCCCTTTTTCATGATAGATCCCTCCCATCCTTTAGCCAAAAGCTTATTATTAAAATTTAGTACTCTCCTAAAGCATTTTGGTTTCTGATCTACCAAGGTAGAGAGCATACTCCCTAAGCCCAAGATTTCCTCCTTCTTTCCCCCCCCCATTCCATTGCTTGTCTCCCCATTTTATAGATTTTTCCTAGCTCTTCTTCCCTTATGAGCAAGTGGGTATATTTGTTAATAAAATATTAAAAGGAGCCCTTCTTGGAACCAACCCAAATAGTAGGATTCCTTTTTTTTATCATTTTTAAAATTAGGGACAAGACAAGAGAGGGTAAGGTGGAGTACTTTGCTCATTTTTGGTCTTCCCTTTTCTCCCAAGCACCTGCAATGCCTGCAACATTACTATTCATGTGGAATGGAAAATAGTTCATCCACTAGACAAATATGTACATTTTTATTATTTAAATATGACCTTGGTGAATGGTTCATCCACTAGTCAAATATGTACATATTTTTATTTATTAATTTATAGCCTTGTCCTTTTTGGGTCTTATCAAATTTGGATAGATTTTTGGGGTGCACCTAATTGTATTAAATTAGGTTTATTTTAATAAATCATTTTTTTTGAAAGATAATTTCCCAATTTAATCTTTTGCACAAAATTTACTTTATCTTTCCCCAAGACCTTCCAAAATCCCAATTAAATTCAAAACCCTTCCAATTAACTTGGTAGAGTGTAAATAGTTTTTAATTAGGTATTTCTATGGAATAATTTTACCATCCCCTTAATTTTATTAATTACCCCTTTTTATTAATGCTTGGCAGCATTAATGGGGGTTTGGTTAATGTTAAAATTTAAATATTAATTGATCCTTTGGATCAATTAATGTCTTCTAGGAAGTCCAACGGGTGGGCTGTTACATACTCCCCCCTTGGATTAAACACAGTCCCTTGTGTTTTCTCATTTGTTCCTAGGTTAGTTATTGCAAAAATCAATAAAGTTAGCATTAGTTTTTACAAAATAGATAGAATCATCATCCTTTTCCATTATTTCCAGTGTCTCGATCATGGTGGCAAGCAATATCTCCCACCCTCGAGAGTACCTAGACCTGCAAAAGTGCAAACTATCAGTAATATCATGTTCTTAAAGCAATAAAACATCCATACTACATCAATAATAAGTATTGAAAACATCATCAATACATAGTTTTCATCATGAAAACAAAGCATCAAAGCATCTATCACAACATAGTCAATGTTAATATAGTACTACAACAAAAGAACTACAGAATGTTTCCATAGAAATATCATGAATTCATGTGTTAATAATATACTATACACAACTTTATCTAATTAAATGCATCAAAAAGTCTCACAAAGGAGTATCACACTATGTCTTGATAGCTCCTTTTTATGAGTTAACCTAATTTTCATAGGTGTCATCAAAGACAAAGACATAATTTCATGCTTCTTCCTTCAAGATACCCATATATCTTGAAACCATATTGGCAAACTCATTTGCCACCACCAGTGCATCACTCTTGATGTCCCCTAGTACTCATTTTTGATCAGCCTATTACAAGATTCGTATCTCAAGAGACACAAATGTCAAGTGCATTCCTCAAAAGAGCCTAAGGTACACCGCTTAAGACCCACAAAATGTGGAGGGTTCACTTAGCTCTTCCACTTTGATTTGCTAGTGGCTCAATAGTGGGAGGAGAAGAACTTGAACATATGTAGTCTCTGAGTAACAAAATCCAATAGCAATGATCGTCTTTACTATGCTTATGATGTCATATTGATATTCATGGTCATACTTACCCCTGGTAAGGTGCCATGCAAAAGTTTCATTTTTCTTTTCATTTATACCAATCATACTATCACTCATCAATAGTACCTATGACCACACTTACTCCATGTAAGGTGTCATAACAATCATACTATCACTCATCGATAGTACCTATGACCACACTTACTCCACGTAAGGTGTCATAACAATCATTTAGAACATAATTTTATTTTGTGTTAAGAGGAAATCTCGCACTCTTCGTTAAGGATAGACTCCCCGTCTATACCTCCTAAGAGTGTTCCCATATTAACATTCTCATGTCTAACCTTACTCATTTAAGTTAGATTTCACTCTTAGTAGGATTATTTTTCATTAAGTCTGTTAGACTCATATATACAAATGCATCCCAAAATACTTCTTCTTACCTTTCAAGACATTTTTCACTTGAAATCTAGTCATTGTAGATGACATTCAAGTGGTCAACATGTCAAATAGGGTACTTAGTCCAAGCTTACCTACTTAGGACCTTCCCAAAAGCTACCCACTATTTGGAATTTTTTGAGCCACTACTCAGAAGAAAGATAAGAAGACTCAAGTATTTGGAACCATCTAGTCTAATTCTTAATGAGACACCATCAAATAATCTAAATTACTCATTAGATAAACATGGCTTTACATAAGTAATCTTACAATGCCCAAGGATTGGCTTTTTAGCTTATACAATATGGCAGACTTCATGGCTACCTATTTTTTGTCCTTTCACTAGTCGAGGTTAGGTCCAATTCTTGCAAATAAGCAGTTTGAGGTCTAACTCGATGAGTCATACTTTTAGGACCTCATGGAATATTAGTTGTGAGCCATCCATGATTGACTAAGGTATTGAGGCAAGATGCCAAGTAGGTTGATCTGTACTCATCCCTTGATTGTCGAAGTTGTGAATTCTTGGCCTGAATGACCATCGTTGATTCTTCACTACTCCTTCGGGTTAATTCTTGTTGGATTATATCTTGTTTGGTTCTAGAAACATCTCTCCAACTCTAGTTATCAAATTTATTGCTTTAGGTATTCTATCTCAGAATGTCTATCATCATTCCCTCGATATTTATATGACCTACCTCATCTTCTAGTTGGTGGGGTACTTGAATCCTAGGAAGCTCTTCTAATTCCTTTAATTTTTCTCCATTTTGTCCTTGCTGGTGGACCATCATTGATCATAATTTGGCATTGTACTTGCATAATCCACACCCGAAACCCATATATATTCATCTATTACCAAGGATAATGGCTCCATTTGTGGGGGTACAACTCCTTTACTTCCTTTCCTCGAGTATACCATAGGAGGGTCTGGTACCCTTTGTCTGATACCAAACTACCGCAATACTCGAGTATATTGGAAATACTCAAAATATGTGTTGTCTCACCCAATCATCCATTTGGCTCTTCTCACATGAGCTAGATGATAACTATCTTATGACCATATTGGACCTATCCTCCAAGGTCTCCATATCACATCTTGGGGTTTCAAATTTTCCCATATAGAGCGATAGAGTTCCCAATTTTCCTCTTGTGGTCTCTGTAGTTGGGGTTCCTTCGCCCTTTGCCACCTTAGTGCATAAGGGGCTTCTGGGTTTACCAAGTTGTGTATGTCATAAGGTAACCCTTGGGGTCTCCTTATAGCTACATGCTCCCAGACCCATATTTGTAACAAAAGACCACATTCCATTCTTACCCGCTTTGTTGTTCGAAAAGCGGACAATTCTCTATAGACTTGGGCCATTAAGGTAGGTTCCTAGGCAAATACAATGGAAAACTCTACTAGGTCCTACACAATTCCTAGCATGTTCCAAGGAAATCATGCACCTAGGGCATCAGGTAGAATGACGTTTGCTATGAGTGTCATTACCAAGGCCTGTCGAGGTGACAGTTTACCCAAAGTGAAAAGTAGTTCATACAATATGTAGCCTTTATCGGTATTGATATCTTTCCAACTAGATTGGAACATTCTCTCTAGAACCAGTTCTTTTTTTGCTTTTCTTATGGCTATTATTGTACATCATTCTACTGGTAATTGGTAGATCCTATAAACATCCTCTAGGGTAATAGTCATTTCTCTAGTAGGTAACTGGAAAGTCCCTCGATCAGGATCCCACCTTTCCATTAGTGTTGATAGGTATCCCCTATCAATCAATACTAGTTCTAAGTAGGCAACTCCTGCTAAACCTATCTCGCTTAACCAGTTCCAATCACTAATATCCAACACACTCCTAGCTCCTTGAAACATTGGTCTCAAAGCAGCATAGGACTTTAATGACCTTCAATGGCTTTGCCTCAACTTCATGGTTCTTCCTGATACTAGTAGAAGCCATCTTATTACAGAGAGTGTGCTAGTAGGAACAAGAAGCATACTATAAGTTTTTTTTTGAGCAAAATCCCAATTAATATGGTCCACGTTTGAATTCTTAAGGACACTTCTCTTTGCTGTAAAATTTTTCATACTTATCTATTTTTATGAAGTTTTATGTCATGTTCGATAGTGGGTTTGTTCACCCGTAAAATTGATTATCTTTTGAGAATCATGTTTTGATCGATTCACCCCATTTTTTGGATTTTTTTTACCCTTTTTGTACTTGTAACCTTTGTTTATCCTTTTACGCATCTGACACTTCTCCTATTTAGTGTCTTGTCAATCATTTTTTCAAAGATTCACCACACTCTTCGACGTAATTTTGATTCTAACCATTACTTCTTTGTTAGTAATGTCATTGACTTAAATTCAAGTACTATCGCAATTTACACTTGTCCTTTCTGGAATCGTATATCGGTTTTGGGTTTCCATTTTAATAATCTACCTTCCTTTTTCAAGATGTATCACCGAAGATTCCTATGTAAAGGTTAATACCACATTAATCATGTAATGGAGTCCTCTTACATTTAAATAGTGTATGGTTCCCTTTTATACTCAACCACCATATGGGTGATTGGGTGGTATACTATATATTTGTTTGGTGGCACTTCAGAATAATTCTCCACCAAAATATCATTTCAGGGAGTGTTTCAGGTGGAGCTGGTATGGTAATTCCCTCTCCATCCTAGTGGTCTCCCATTGTATTCGTTTTGCCTTCCATGGTTATTGTTGGGATATTCAGCTCCTTGCTCTTGCCAAAGGCCATGATTACATTATAACATTGATAAAAAATATAAATAAATAAAATATTCTTTTTTTTGTTGATCTTGTCATCCAGACTCTTGCCTTATTGCAAGGTAGTTTTTCTACTTTAAAATAGACTGGATATTTTACCTTCTTATTTTCTTATGGATTACCCTTCCACAAATAACTTCTAATACCCAATATCCTTTGGAAATATTTTTAGCTATCATAGCTAACTTTAAGATCATGGGGTTTCTTTAGCCTAGTCTCCATGTGGTTCTCTTAAATATGAATACTCAAGTAAGTCCAAGGTTGCACTTCACAGAAGTCAACATGGTCAATGTCTATTCTGTGGATAGGAGTGGCCAACCCTCCTATTAAGACCAGCGGGTAATCAAACATACCACGCTCTTGGGAATTCTCTTGTCTATTTCAACAAGAATACCCATTTCCCTTTCTAGCTAACACTAGACTCATGTTAGGTCTCTTTCAACCCATACATTTGGTGTATGCCTTGAATATTAAACATCCTATCATGTAGATAGTACATTAATCATTTGCAATGCTTAACTTTCTTCCCATATCACACAATGGGAGTTAAGGGGGTTATCACACAAACCCTCATAGACACTCCATGTCTACCATTCTTACTTGCCTTATTCAGCTTTTAATATCCATGATATGAGACATAATCTAATATTTCCCCACTTGATCATTCTTGACTCTATCTGTTTTCCACACAAAAATTTAGTAAGGAAGAGGCTTAGCTTCCTACCACAAATGTCAAATGTCTTTTCTCAACGATCTCTTGGGTACTCCACAAGTTGTGGGAGGTTCCCTCACTCTTCCATTCTAATTCACTAGTGAATATAGACATGGGAGAAAATATTCACACATTAGTAGCTTCCAAGCACTTCTTCTACCCTTACTATGCATTTATTAGTTTAGAGTTCATCAAGAACATTTGTAGGTTTACAAACAAAGTCCATCTCTTTGCTAGTCTAGACCCATCACTAGAGTCCACTAACTAGCCTAGGCTCTGATACCAACTGTAACAACCCACTTTACCAACCAAACCTGAGATAGAATTTTTTTTTTGTTCATATCTATCATGTTAAGTTATAACCAAGTATGTTTGAATCAACACCATGCAGGGAAGGAAGTAATCGAGATAATTATGACATGGTTAGTGTCAACTCTCATGATAGGAGTGACCAAATCCTATCCAACCTTTCATCCCATCATTATATGTATGATCCCTTGGTTTAACTATTTCTACCTCTTCATTATTAGGAGTTTTAGTTACATAATCAATTGAATGTCATTTCAATCCATCCTCCTAATTTTATTATTTGCAGTGAAATATTATGCATGTATTATTTAACAATACATGAAGATTACTTTATTCACATCAAGACTTTCACTTGATTCCAAATATAAACCATTCCATCATAATAAAAGAGCCATTCATTGGAAGGCACAAAAGCATCATATATTATATCCATTAACCATAGAACATTGCTTGTTAACAAAATATTACATCATACAATATTTTAATATTCTTTTTTAAAAGCATCATCTCATTAGAAAGCAAATAGCATTTTCTATTTTCATCATATGCAATATCTATGATCCATCTAGACATCATCATACTAGAGAGCAAATACAACATCAATGCTTAACAACAATTTGCAAACCACAAATAGAAGTACACAACATATACCCTAGGAACCCTCACGAGGAATAAACCCAACCTCCAAAATATGTTTCTCCTCTCATTTCATAAACTTAAATTGTCATAAATTACAAGTATAGAAAAGGCATCCCACAGATCCTTTCCTAAATTATTATGCAATACAAGGAACCAACTTGTTCCATGTTTTAATTATGATGCAATTAAGGAAATGCCACATTTCCTTTCTCTAAGCCATCAACCAATAGGAATCACAAATTCCTATATCTACATGTTTATGAAAGATCATTGGTTACATATTAAGGAGAAATTTCATCAGTTGCCAAGAGGGAACCCCATAATTCCCTCATGAATGAATCCTATGTTCATTCTTCCAACCTTGATGTCATTATAACTCAATATGGTACGAAATTCATCTAAAGTTTTACCTCACATGGAGAGATCCCATACTCTCTCCAATATTAGATCCCATATCTAATCTTCCACATTCACATTTCACACTTAGACAAACTTCCACCATATCTTATTATAGTTCTCATAATCCATTAACAAGATCATTCATATGGTTATGTTAGAGTCCCTACAAATTTTACCTATTTAATCTAACAAACAAGGTTACGAATCAACCTTGTAATCTATCACATAAAACAACCTTGTAATCTATCACACAAGATTACACCTTTAAAATCAAATCACTCCTATGATATCTCACACACAATTACACCTTTAGACACCAATTACTCTTGTAATCTATCACACATATTACACCTCACTCACAAGCCTTGTAATCTATCACACAAGATTACACCTAATTCACAAGCCTTGTAATCTATCACACAATATTACACCTCATTCACAAGCCTTATAATCTATCATACAATATTACATCTATTGAGGATACTTAGGTGTCAAATACAAATAATATCTTAGGTTGTAATCAACATAAGTATCCTCAATAGCACCTCATTCATAAGCTTTGTAATCTATCACACAATATTACACATCATTCACAAGCCTTATAATCTATCACACAAGATTACACCTCATTCACAAGCCTTGTAATCTATCACACAAGTTTACATCTCATTCACAAGCCTTGTAATCTATCACACAAGATTACACCTAATTCTCAAAATGTCTTGTAATCTAGAAATCACAATTACATAACAATTAGATACAACCTTGCCTTATTAACTTGGGTAGGAAACTAAGAATAGTTCATGAAATAAAATGAGAGTTAATTCATTAAAATATACCCAACATTTGATTTAGTTTTAATTCATTTAAATACCTCCAAATTTAATCTTGGGTTATATCTATTTGCTCTATCAAACTTATTCCTAAGTTTGGTCTTAAGGAACATTTGATTAATCAAGAAAATATCTGATTGAATCATACTTTTAATAATCTTTGAACTCCCTTTTAGAAGAATCACGTTACTTCAATTTTTGCCTTGATGCGCTCCACTACTCCCTCAACGGCTAACACTTTCCCTAGCCCAATACAAGGGTAACCCTATTATAGATAATATGAGGAAGACCCTTTTATTATATTGGTAGGGAGGAAGTTATTGAGTCAATCACTAGGGTAGCTGATGGTTAATTGATTACTCGAATATTCAAAATTATTACACGCATGCACATCATTCAATGAGTCGGGTGTTATACATAAAATAAAGGTGGGGCATTATGCATGACTGCATTCAATCATCCTAAGTTAATTGGATGTAATTAAACTTCCATTACTTTAACTGACCAACCTTCACCCATGAATGTGGTCTAACATCTAAGGGTATCCTAACCTCCACTATGTGGTCATACAACTAATAGAAGCTTTCCCTTTTTAAGCATTCCCACATGCTCCCATGGGATGCATGTGGAACAAAGGTGAATATGTTGTCCAAATTCTGGACCATCAAGTGCATCGTAGGTACTATAATGAGTCGGACAGCAACCAAAAGCTCATAAAAATCCTCTAGTCACCTCAAGTTTCCTTCTTTCTAGTATCAGGGTTTGATTAACAAGCATTCGAGGTGGCTATTTTTGCCATATATTATTTTATAAATTTGGGTGGTTGTATTCAACTATATTAGATTACAGTGATCAGATCAATCACAGAGATATTCTAACTCATAATATCATTGATTTAAACCAATATTGTTGCTCGAGCATTACCCGTTATGGGGGTCTTTAAAAGGATTTGATCATATATGACATGTCATATAAACCCAAGGTTGGTGAACAGAAGGACTGGAGCAAGTTGTATCCTAAATGGTGATACAATTCTTCGAGCTTCCCAAGTGTAGGGTAGAACTAGCAATTCTGTTATTTCACATAAGATGACATTAAATCATCTAGATAAATTAGGCAAAATGTGATTTCATCTAGTAGAATAAAGGAGTGTGTATCCGACAGAGTATTGCCAAGATTGGATCTTGGATCGATCATACTTCTATGCATTGGTAGTATGGAGGGCGCAAAATTTATTTTCACGTGTGACCAACTAGGCATTGATGTTTAAACAACAACAATCCTTTGAGTTTTCCACAACTTATACTAGTGGTAGCAATATTTTATGACATTCATTATTGGTGAGAGTTTATCATTTCTATATCGAGCTTGTTGTTTAAAAAAAACAATTACATTGATCGCACCTATGAGCCAAAACAAGGTAAAACAAGATGAATATCTAATAAACGATCGTAATATAGTAAAAAAAGCTCATACCCCCATCACAGTCCATCTAAAATGGAGATACTTAAAGTGGAGCCATCATCAATGGGGGGTTCTAGTTTTGCTTGGACCCTACCTTGAAAGCAAATGTGAAAGGAATTTATACCACCAAATCTAATCCCTACAGTCTCATATGGTTTCCCAGTGGTGCCATTTAACATCTCGCCATAATGGAGAATTAAAGGGAGGCAACATCATTGCAAGGTCTAAGATTGACTAAGATTTTCATGAATTCGTAGGGCGCTCATCGTGTCTTACAAGTAGATGAGGGCGTAACATTGGACGGTTATGATCAGGGTACAAAAATGATGGGAAATTCCAATGCTTATGCCAACTCAAGAAAATAGACATTTTAAAAGGGGTTGATTAAAGTCGACGCCCAAATAATATCGATGAATTGGAAGGCTACTACCCTCATGCTAGGAAGAGGATACATATGTTTATCCCATAATTAATAGGTTGTAGTTGGGATGTACTACAATGATGCTTATGCTTTAATACCGCATTAGCCACCAAGAAGTGGTCATAGAAGCACCGATGGTGGTGGGCTTAGGGAAGTGTATCAATGACATTGACCACTCTAATAGCCTTTCCCAAAGTCATAGACCTACCTTCTTTCAAAGAAAAGTCAAGAATGGAATAATTTATTTCCTAACTAATTCCATTATTCCCAAGACTTAGTATTTCAGTGATAAAAGAAATTCTATTTAGAATAACCATAAAGGGGTTAATTTCCAACATGTTCCTAATTTTATTTTTGAAAGCATTAGCAAAAATCAAGACCATAGTATTGTAGAAAGCAAGAACCCCTTACCTACAAGCATTTCCCCATATGCCCCTTACCTATGAGTATTTCATGAATTCATAGGGTGCTCGTCGTGCCTCACAAGTGGATGAGGGCATAACATTGGACGGTTATGACCAGGGTACAGACTTGATGGGAAATTTTGATGCTTATGCCAACTCAAGAAATCAAGCATTTTAAAAGGGGTCGATTAAAGTCAACACCCAAATGATATCGATGAATTGGAAGGATACTACCCTCGTGTTAGGAAGAGGATACATATGTTTATCCCATAATTAATAGGCTACAATTGGGGTGAACTACAAGAATGTTTGTGCTCTAATGTAGCATTAGCCACCAAGCAGTGGTCGTAGGAGCACCATTTTTGGTGGGTTTAGGGAAGTGGATCAATAACATTGACCACTCTAATTGCATTTACCAAAGTCATAGACCTACCTTCTTTTAGAGAAAATTCAAGCATGGAATAATTTATTTCCTAACTGATTCCATTATTCCCAAGACTTAGTATTTCAGTGATAAAAGAAAAGCTATTTAGAATAACCATAAAGGGGTTAATTTTTGGCATGGTCCTAATTTGATTTTTGAAATTATTAGCAGAAATTAAGACCATAGTATTGCAGAAAGCAAGAACCCCTTACCTACGAGCATTTCTCCATACACCACTTGCATCCTCTCCTCCAAGCTTACCCCTTTTTCATGATAGATCCCTCCCATCCTTTAGCCAAAAGCTTATTATTAAAATTTAGTACTCTCCTAAAGCCTTTTGGTTTTTGATCTACCAAGGTAGAGAGCATGCTCCCTAAGCCCAATATTTCCTCCTTCTCCCCCCCCACTCATTCCAATTCTTGTCTCCCCTTTTATAGATTTTTTCCAACTCTTCTTCCCTTATAAGCAAGTGGGTATATTTTTTAATAAAATATTAAAAGGGGCCCTTCTTGGAACCAGCCCAAATAGTAGGATTCCTTTTTTTATAATTTTTTAAATTAGGGACAAGACAATAGAGGGTAAGCTGGAGTACTTTTCTTATTATTGGTCTTCCATTTTCTCCCAAGCACCTGCAATACCTATAGCATTACTATTTATGTGGAATGGAAAATAGTTCATCGACTAGACAAATATGTATATTTTTATTATTTAAATATGACCTTGGTGAATGATTCATACACTAGTCAAATATGTACATATTTTTATTTATTAATTTATTGCCTTGTCCTTTTTGGGTATTATTTGGACAGGTTTTTGGGGTGCACCTAATTGTATTAAATTAGGTTTATTTTAATAAATTATTTTTTGTGAAAGATAATTTTCCAATTTAATATTTTGCACAAACTTTACTTTATCTTTCCCCAAGACCTTCCAAAATCCCAATTAAATTCAAAACCCTTCCAATTAACTTGGTAGAGTGTAAATAGTTTTTTATTAGGGATTTCTATGGAATAATTTTACCATCCCCTTAATTTTATTAATTACTCCTTTTTATTAATGCTTGGTAGCATTAATGGGTGTTTGGTTAATGTTAAAATTTAAATATTAATTGATCATTTGGATCAATTAATGTCTTCTAGTAAGTCCAATGGGCAGGTTTTTACACAATGTTTTACCATTTAATTCTCCTTGTACTCACCATGGTTCATTGATTTATTGATATTGAACAGTTGGCAGGGTTTCTCAATGTTTGACCATTTAATTCTCCTTCTAATCCGCATGGGTCATTGATTTACCAAGATCAAATAATTAGCGAGGTTTCTCATTGTTTTATCATTTAATTCTCTTTCTAATCTGCATAGGTCAATGATTTGTTGAGATTGGATGGTTGATAGGGTTTCTCAATGTTTTCTCATTTTATCCTCCTTCCAATCCATGTAGACCATTGATTCTATTATTGATAATACATTATTTAGTGCTATGCTAAAGTACCCTCATGGTACAATTGTACATTTGTAAATAATAGATTAGAGTGTGAGTTAATAGATTAGGGAGTATGATTCATATTTACCCTAAAGTATGTGCCAATGTGTGAGTAGATTCCAAGTGTCATGTGGTAAAGTATGCAAATGTGTATAGTGTGAAAGTGTGCAAGTGTGTGGAAAGTCAAGAGTTATATGTGTAGGTATAAATTATACAAGTGAAGATGTAGAGTTGATAGATATGAGAGGTTTGTCTTATGCGAGGAATAGTAAAGGATGCATCTCCTAGATATGTGAGGAGAGCAATAGTCAAATATTGAAGAGTCATTTTCTAAGGTTATATTTTGGTTATAAAGCTCTATGTATTGTAATCAAGAAATATATCAAGCAAATATTAAGCTATATATTTGATTCATCAAAAATATTATAAGTTTATTTATTAATATTATTATTATTTAATTAATGTTATATTCATTGTAATTGATATTATTATGTGAATGAGCCTTCATATAATTTATACTTGATCTTGGATATTGAGACCTATGACTAATTTGGTTAAAAAACCATCAGTGGTAACAAATCCATATTCTAGCTAACTGAGAAGCTTGGAGGATTATCTATCACAATGATAAGCCCTTACTTTGTGTGATAAGAATTTGAAGGCATAAAGTTGTAAATTAAAGAATCTAGCATCATAGTTGCACTCTAGTGTGAATTTCAAGAAGTTTGAGAGAAGAAATGGGTTGATAGTGCACTCAGGAGAAGACAGAATAGATGGCTTATTTCACCCTATAGTTGAAGAAAACTTGAGTCGATAATAGCACCCAAGAATTGAGAGAAGAAATTATAGATTATTTAAGTCATAATCATTGAAATGAGAAAGATACACTAGTGAAGGAAAATCCAAGTAAAGAAACCAATGAAAGCATGGAGAAGCTGGAAAAAAAACAATTTGTGGATTGTGATGATTTGCTACTCTAAATTTTGAAAAATAAAATAGAGTGCCTATGAATCGACAAAATAAATGAGCATAGGCAAAATTAGTAAGTGCTTGTGTACAAGTTGAGATAGAACTAGTATAATAGAAGTAAATGTGGAAGTAGTAAGCACCTATGAGCAATTCAAGATAGAACCATTAAAATAAAAAATCAAGGGTGATAGCAGTGAGCATTTACGTAAGCCAAAGCTGAGTTGAAATTGGAGGAAATTGAAGCGCTAAGGAGGAAGAATACAAAGTTTTTGATATTAATAAATCGCCTAAGAGCAAAAGTGATAGCACCCCTAGAGAGGAGAAGTCTCCTCATAATAGACTACAAAGGAGAAAAGCTTGTTTGGAAAGCTTGCATGTGAAACGTTCATGAATGAACATTAGTTGCATAAAATAATTGAGTGCCCTAACACATCTGAAGTGCCTTGACATATCTGAAGACTTCAAAGAAGACCAAGTGTAAAGCTAAAAAATGAGGTAAGGTCTATAATTTAATTTTTGGGTGAAAGCATTTCAATTATTGAGCACATAATTTTAGGAGTCAAAGGAAAAATTTAAATATTTATTTGATTAATAATTTTAGGATAAATGAGGGTAGGAAAAATATTGAATAGATTATGTGATTAAAATAAATTGAAATTTAAGTTAGGGATATATAAGAAAGAAATATAATATTTTTGAAATTGAAATTATAATTGAAGTAATAAGAAGAGAATGAATGATTGCTTGATTAAAACTTGAAATTGAAAATTTGAAATTTGAAGGATTTGATTATTGAATATTGATGAATGCAAATTTGGTTGATTAGTTTTGCAAATTTAAATTTAAAAATTGAAAAAGAATTTTTGAGAGTAATAACAAGTTCATAAAATTGAAATTTGAGTTATTAAATGAGTTCCATTATGTCAAATAGTAAAATTTTCCTTTTTGAATCACAACTTCTAAAAGGACCAAATTTTGCATCATGGAAAAACAAAATAAAATCAATTCTCATTGTTGAAAAACTTTGGAAAATAGTGAATGGAACAAAGGATAAGCCAAAATATGAAAATGAAAATGAAAATTTGAAGAAGATGATGCAAAAGCCCTTATGTTAATTACATTTGGGATAATTGATGAAATGCAGCCATATACAAGTGAAGCAGAGACTTCAATAGTTGCTTGGGAGAAATTATGCAAAATATTTGAAGGAAAGAACAAAGCAACTATATTACATTTGCAGTCATAGTTGTATTCATTAAAGGTTAATAGTGGAGAGAGTATAGAACTCTTTATTAAAAGAATAGCAAATTTAAAGGCTAAGCTATTAACTTTAGGAGAAAAATAAGAAGACAAGATTCTTGTTCAAGTCACATTAAGAACACTTATAGAGAGTTTCAAACATTTAGTTACATCACTTCTAGTGCTAAAAGAAACCATAACCTTTGATGAACTAGTTAATGTTATTCAAGAGAATGAAGTGGAGAATTTAGTTAAAGATGAAATGACTAGTAATGCACTGATATCTAAGGAAAATTTTCATAATTAAGATTGAAACACCATCACATACTCGACCTAAATGGAAATAGATATATTGTCACATATGCAATAAAAATGTCATACTACAAATTTTTATAGATACAATTATTTGAATCAAAGAAATCAAATGAATAGACCTTTTCAAAATTTTCAACCAAGGCAATATCAACCTTAGTAAAAATATGGACAATAACAAAAATGATCAAGAGAAGAAAATCAAAAGGGTAATTTAGTTCAGGAAGTTCAAGAGGTTCAAGAAACAAAAGAAGCTGAAGAAGGGAATGAAATTAGAGCCCTTACAATAAGGATTCTAGTTGAAGACAAAATTGAAGATAATTGTGAAAAGGATGAAAATGAGGATCATCCAAAAATTTCTAATGGAACTAGTGTTTTAGATAATGAAATAAAAGTAGCTAGAATAAGACAACAAAAATAGATGAAAGACAAATGTTAAAAT
Source organism: Wollemia nobilis (assembly GCA_028583015.1). NCBI lineage: Eukaryota > Viridiplantae > Streptophyta > Pinopsida > Araucariales > Araucariaceae > Wollemia > Wollemia nobilis. Next base: position 1,798,786 of record JAQPPZ010000755.1, on the reverse strand, counting down.
CCCGATCATTCCAAAATTGTATACTTTGTGAGAAGATCAAATAAAAAATAGATTATGAAAAGAAAATTGAAGTGCATTATGAATGGATCAAGAAATTATATTGGCATAGGATCATGGATACGTTACAATATTTTTATGGCCACAAAGAAAGTCTAATCAAAACTACAAGAAATAGGTTAACAAATTAGCACCAAAACCTTAAGCAATACTAGTCTTCAAACCAAATAATGTAATAAAAGGAGGTGTTGGAGATATTACATTATTTGATACTATGCTAAAGTACCCCCATTTTATAATTGTACATTTGTAAATATTAGATTAGAATGTGAGTTATTAGAATAGGGAGTGTGATTTATATTTCCCCTAATGTGTGTGTCAATGTGTGAGTAAATTCCAAGTGTCATGTAATAAAGCATGCAAGTGTGTATAGTGTGAGTGTACTAATGTTATATAATAAGGTGTGCAAGTGTGTATAGTATGAGAATGTACAAGTGTCGTGTAATAAATTGTGCAAGTGTGTGGAAAGTCAATAGTCATATGTGTAGGTGTCAAGTATACAAGTGAAGATGTAAAGTCAAGAGACATGAGAGGTTTTTCTTATGTGAGGAATAGGAAAGGATGCATCTCTCGGATATGTGAGGAGAGCAATAGTCAAGTATTGAAGATTTACCTTCTAAGGTTATATTATGGATACAAAGCTACATGTATTGTAATCAAGAAATATATCAAACAAATCTCAAGTTGTATATTTGATTTATCAATAATATTGTAAGTTTATTTATTAATATTATTATTATTTCATGAATGTTATATTCATTGATATTGATATTATTTTGTGAATGAGCCTTCATATAATTTATATGATTTATACTTGATCCTCGATATTGGGACCTATGATTAATCTAGCTAAAAATTCATCATATTTGTCAAGATTTATTAGGAACCTACTATTAAAAATAAGCTCACTCACACAAAATATTGTAAATAAATAGAAATGCATCAAATAATAGAATAACACTATGTGGAAAGTAATTGCAGAATTGAAACAATCTCACAAATAACTTAGTATCATGGGCCTCTTCAAGGGGGAAACCTCCTTCAATATTTCATTAACTTGTAAAAAGATACATTCGTACATGGCTTCAAATATTTTAAAGAACAACTTTATACGACCCTAACCCTAAGCTCAAGAGGTGGCTTACATGCAAAATGCCACTTGAGCTAGAATATTTTATCAATATCGGCTACATTCTTGATAACGGTTACATGAAATGGACCCACTTATCTAGGTGCCTTACTTGCCACATATCATTACAAAAGTATTACAAAATAACATTATAAGGGTGTCCCCCACGTTGGACGTGGGTCATTACATAAGCAATTGAGAATTACAAAAATAATGTTAGGATGGGTTCCTAACATGTCCTTCCCCTTCAAAAATATTTGTCCTAAAAGTTGTAGATGAGAAATTGGTGGAGAGACTCCTATGTAGCATCTTTCGGTTGTAGACCCTGCCACTAAACAATGACTTAAGTAATGGCTCGGTTGTGAAGCTTGCGCATTTGACAATCCAACAATTGGTCTAGCTCGAGCAAGATAGAACCTTATTCATCCAATTATGGGAGGGTAGATTGAACTTGTACCTAATTTCCCATAACCTTCTTGAGAGAGGAGACATAAAAATAGGGTGGAGCTTGGATTTCGATGGGAGGGCCAATTTGTAGGTCGTGGCACCAATCCATTGTAAAACCTAGTAGGGTCCATAGTACTTGGCTGCAAGTTTTTGGTACCAACAAAGTTGGAGAGATGATTTTTTATATGGTTGCAAGCGAAGGAAGACCATATCACCAACATCAAAGCTATGCTTAAAACAATGTTGATCAACTTGTTGATGCATCTGGTTTTGGGTCGCTTCCAAATTCATCTTCAATTGATAGAGGACTTTGGCATGTTGGTTGAGTGTAGTGTTGATTGCATGGACCTTAGAGCTACCTGGAATGTAGGAGGAGGGCATGCATGGAGGATGACCATAAACTACTTCAAAAGGGGTGACCTTGGTCATCATGTGATAAGAAGTATTGTACCACCACTCGACCAAGGGAAGCCACTTCACCCATTGTGTAGGATGATTAGAGGTAAAACAACGAAGGTAGGTCTCCAAACATTTATTGATAATATCGATCTGGCCATCCATTTGTGGATGATAAGATGAACTCATCTTGAGATGAGTTCCCTACAACTTAAAAAATTCTTTCTAGAAATGACTAGTGAATGTAGGGTCACGATTAGACACAATGGAGGTAGGCATACCATGAAGGCAAAATATAGAATCAAAAAAAATTTGGGCAATGGTAGAGGCCATGTAAGGATGGGAGAGGGAACAAAACTGAGCATACTTTGAAAGACGATCCACTACCATAAAAATAATTGATTTGCCTCTAGACTTAGGTAACCCTTCAATAAAGTTAGGAATCGATAATGGCTGGAGAGTTCTTGGAGAATGCATTGTTTCACCCTTCATTCATTGACAAGTGTCACATGCCACCACAAAATTTTGTATGTCCTTCTTCATACCCTTCCAAGAAAAGGTACACTTGATTATTTCATACGTTTTGAGGAACCCAAAATGGCCTATAGTGGGAGAAGCATGCATTTCCTTCATCAAAAGTTCTCAAAGTGAGGATGTATGAGGAACAACAAGGCGTTGATGGTAGCATAAATCCTATCCATCCCAAGTGTATCCAGGACATGAAGTGGGTTCTGTTTGAAGGGAAGAAACCAAGGTTTGCAAGCCAAAATCCTTAAGCACCTCCTCATGAAGAGAAGTTATCCATTGGGGAATGGGGGATGAAATGACACATAGCATATTGTGAGCCTCAAACTGATGAGAGAGGGCATCTGCCACAATGTTCTCCTTGCCCTTTTTATAAGTAATATCATAATCATAGCCCATGAGATTAGAAACCCACTTTTGTTGTTCAGGAGTGGCAACCCATTGCTCTAAGAAATATTTGAGACTTTGATGATCAGTTTTAATGGAGAAATGATGCCCAATGAGATAAGGTCACCAATGAGTGATCTCATGCAAAATTGCAAGCATTTCCTTAGCATAAGTGGATTTACTTAGATTACGATTGGAAATAACTTCACTAGTGAAAGCCAAGGGGCGCCCTTCTTGTATCAACACCATGCCAATACCATTGCATGAAGCATCACTTTAAATTACAAAAGGCTTAAAAAATTAGGCATTGCTAAGATGAGAGTGGTTGTCATAGCGTGCTTCAACTCTAGGAAAGCTTGTTCCGTTGGACCAGTCCAAGTAAAAGAATCCCTTTTCAACATGGATGTTAAGGGAGCAATAATTTTTCCATAATTATGGATAAATTTGTGGTAATATCCTATAAGCCCTAAAAATCCATGAAGACCTTTTAGAGTGCGAGGTTTCAACCACTCTTGAACTGCTTGAATCTTCTTGGGATCAACTTTAACACCATATTTGGTGACAATGTGTCTCAAATATTCCACTTTTATCAACCCAAAAGAACACTTGGACCGCTTAGCATAAAGGTGATGTTGTGCCAACAATTGGAGAATCTGATCCACATGTCGGAGATGCTCTTCCCAAGAGCGACTATAAATCAAAATGTCATCAAAGAAAACTAGAATGAGTTTACAAAGAAATGGATGAAAAATGTTGCTCATGAGACTTTGAAATGTGGAAGGTGCATTGGTCAAACCAAATGGCATCACCAAAAACTCATAGTGATCCTCATGAGTACGAAATGCGGTTTTTGGAATATCTTCATCCTTGAGCCTGATCTGATGGTACCCAAAGTGAAGATCTAATTTAGAGAAAAACATAGTCCCATGGAACACATCCAGTAGTTCATCCACCAATGGAATAGGAAACTTATCCTTGATGGTGAGCTTATTGAGCTCACAAAAATCAATACATAATCGCCATGATCCATATTTATTTCATACCAATAAGATAGGAGAAGAGTAAGGGCTATTACTTGGGTGGATTATGCCAGCTTTTAACAATTCCTGTACTAGCTTCTCTATCTTAGACTTAAGGGCATGAGGATATTAGTATGGTCTAATGTTAGGACATTACATATTTCCTTTTGGTAACTTTTGACTGCCAGGATTGCTGTGTGCTTTTGGTATCATTGGTCTCTCATAGATTAGGTTGTCTTTGAAGACCATATTTCTGTTTATGGAGTAGTCCATGAGACATGGACTGGTCTGTTGGAGGTTCATTGTGTCCATCATCATTGTGGTCACTACAAGCTTATTATTTTTTATTTAACATTACAATATTTACCTTTTCAAGGTAAGGTCCCCTTTGGTCCACCATGACCTTGCTATGTAAAATTGGTTGTTGTGGATCAAAAATGTGTGTGCTATGATCAATAAGATTTAAGGTGTTTTTCCATATTTATGGTTAGAATTGATAATCTAATGAGGCCTTGATTTTGAACCATGAAGTGTTCTTCATGTGTTCCTCTTCCATGTTTTTGCAATTGTAATCTCCATATTTCTATCTAATGATATTTTAAATATTTCCTAGTTACCCTAACCTTAAAAAAGTAACCACTAACCTCATTCATTTAAAAAATATCACATCCTATAATTGAAGGGAAAACATATATTGTTTGAGCTCATAATCCCAATTTTTAATTTGACATTACGACATTTACCTTTGCAAGGTAAGGTCCCTCCATTTGCCACCATGACCTTAAAGGAATTGCATGTGTGCATGTAACAATTGGTCTGCTTAGCAATTCGAGGATCAATAAAGTTGTGTGTGCTACTTGAATCAATAAGGATTGTAAGGCGTTGGCCTTTGAAGAAACCCACCACTTTCATGGTTTGTGGAGTAGTAATCCCTGCAAGAGTGTGGACCAAAATTTTTTGCTTGGTGTTGTTCATGTGTTTTCTCTTTATTTTGAGGTTGTTAATCGGTTGTGTCTTCTTCATCATCACTGTGGTCACTGCTGGCAAGGTCCTCTACATCTATTAGGAACAACTTATTTTGGGCACACCTATGCCCCCTAACATATTTTTCATCACAATTATAACACAACCCTTGGGCTCATTGAGCATCCATTTCCTCGGTGGTCAAGCGTTTGAGGGGATAGATTTATTTTCATGATTGCTTGTAAATTTGGGAGGAAAAGAGGGTTTGGTTGGTTGAAATTTAGATGTCCTCCTTTGATCTACAAATTTGGATTCAGCCAACCGTGCTAGGCTTATGGTCTACATCATTAGTTTTGGATTAAACATCTTAACCTTGGCGTGAAGATCATCCCTTAAGCCACTAATGAAACAATTCATAAAAAACCCTTCATTCAACCCCTTGGTTTTGTTAGATAATTTTTCAAATTGGGCCTGGTAGTCACGAACTATAGAATTTTGTCTCAACTTGGTCAATGCTCCTTGGAAATCATCATACACACTAGGGCCAAAGCGAGTAAGTAGTTGTGATTCAAAATTTTCCCAAGAAGGGTTAGTAACAGTTTGTCGAAAGATTGGTACCACTACAAAGCTTTCGATTCAATATTGAAAGAAGCCATCTTGATCCAATAAAATTGAGGGACATTGTGGAGTTGGAAAAATTGATCAATACGACATAACCATCCTTCTATGTCTTTCCCATTTAACTTTGGAAAGTCCAGCTTAGGCATCGTGAAGGTGGTATCACAGTCCATGTTAAGGTAAAATTTATCCTATTCCTTATGGGGTCCTTTTCCTCACCCTAACTATTCAGTCTCATGATACTCTAAAACCTTGAGGATCGACTTGAAACTTGGATTCCACCTCTAAAATTTGTTCAAGTAGTTCAGATTTGGAGGAATTGTCCTCTTTTCTAAAACTTTAGATATCCGCCTTGATTGATTGATTGTCTTGAAGAATGGATTGGAGTTGTTTTGTGATGGTGTCCAATGTAATGGGTTGGTGTGTAACCATGGTGGCTTGTTCCATATTTTCTTGGTGTCCACGAGTACCAAAAACCATTTTGGTTTGTTTGGGTTGACTACTAGTGACTTACTAAAAATAGAAGTGTGATTTCAGGGGTTACTATTTTTAGTAATAAGTCCAAAAAAGTGCTTAGGTGTTATATATAAAAATGTTTAGCTCGGAAAGATGGTCATAATGAGCTATATCCCACAACACTAATTTTGGGTACCCCAATTTTTTTTGGGGGGTGAATTAGGTTGAAACACTTATTTTAGGATAGGGACCACTTCGATGGTCGCTCGATCTGAGTGCTCAGTGAGGAGATATACTGACTTCTTTGACTTTTTGTGATCTCTTGGTTTGGTGTAAGTCAATGTCGGGGCAATTTCTTCAACTTGGACTTAAAAATTCATAGGTGGGTCCTTGAGGGTCTTTGGTGCAGAATAATGAGCTGCTTCTAGTCCCAAAATTTTGGGTCAAATTGATTGACCATTGGGAAGTTATGGCCTTAACAAGAAAAATCAAAAATTGCCAATTTTGGGAAAATTAGTGCAAAATTTGACCAAGAGCTGCCAAGGACAATTTTGTCTGAAATAGAATGTAGAGTTGTTTGCTAAATTTTGGAGTCAATTTGAGCTCTAAGTGAAGAGATATCCCTATTTGAGTAAAATTTTAATGTTTTTTTACTTCGAATATTGGTTTAAAAGTTGAGTATGTCTTCCCTGTATGTTTTGACTACTGACCACTCCTATCATTGTCTTGTCTCTATCCCTATCACTAGTACTACGCTATCGATAATATTTAGTCATTGACTTTGAAATTCTCTATACTATGTAGTTACAAACACTATCTACTCTATTTTCATCGATAACCCTAGAATCCTGAATATTATAGACGATTGTTACTACCATTATCGACCTGACTATTACGAATACTAACCGACTATTACTGTCATTGATTGAAATATTTCTTGATTATCACAAACACTTGCAAACTCTGTCCTAACTATTTGGTGCATGCAGTTTGTTTTCATGATAGGAAAGTCTTTCTCCGTATGCTCACTTTTGCGAGAAAAAATTACACGTTTAGTAATATAGGAAGGCTTCGTTTTTGTAGATTGAAAATATTTGTATTGAAAGAACCAAGGTATGCTAGGAAAAGGAGTATGTAATACCCATAGGCCCTTTGTTATATCACAATGACGAACAATAGTGCTCGAACCAATATTTTAGGCCACTACCCAAGGAGGATTCCACACATACCCTTGAGCACACTATCTGCCTCTCTGACAGTACAGGAGGGTAATATTTTGGGATGTTGTGTCCCATGTACTATGGATAATACAAGGTCGAAAAGCTTCCTAATGGATAAAATTTTTTTAACCCTAGATGGTCTCCCTAAATACCTGAAGATACATGGGAGCTCGATTCCATGCACGGGTGCTGTCTAAGGCCTAGGTATTGGAGCCTGATCACCCCTCACTTCACTAGATGCTTTATGGATTATCTAGCTTAGCCAATAATGATAGCTCCTCCACGATATTTTAAAACCCTCGGCATAGGGTTTCTAGCCTACTCAACTACTGTAAAAAGAAAGACCGTATTTTTGCTTTTTTTGGTTTTTGTTGATTTTTTATTAAATAAAGGAAAATAGAAACGAAAAACATGAGAAAATTATACCTAATAGTTGGAATGGATGGGCAAGAATTATTGTAGTCGTAGTAGAACTCAGATCCTGGAAAATGCTCTAATACCACTTGTTAGGAACATACTATTAAAAATAATCTCACTCACACAAAATACTATAAATAAACAGAAATGCATCAAATAATAGAATAACACTACAAAAAGTAATTGTAGAATTGAAACAATCTCACAAATATCTCAGTATCACGGGCCTCTTTGAGGGGGCAACCTCCTTCAATATTTCATTAACTTGCACAAAGATACATTCGTACATGTCTTCACATCTTTTAAAGAACAACTTCATGCAACCCTAACTCTAAGCTCAAGAGGTGGCTTACATGCAAAATGCCACTCGAGCTAGAATATTCTACCAATATTGGCTACATTCTTGATAACGGTTACATTGGACGTGGGTCATTACATAAGCAATTGAGAATTACAAAAATAATGTTAGGATGGGTTCCTAACAAGATTAGACAATTGGCAGGGTTTCTCAATGTTTTATCATTTAATTCTTCTTCCAATATGCTTGGGCCATTAATTTTTTGATATTTGAGGGTTAGTAGGGTTTCTTTATTTTTTTTATAAGTAAAATTTTCATTAAAGCGGGTTTTGAAAATATCCTAAAACCTTGTTACAAAACCAACATAAAGGCATTTTGTGAAGAAAAATCAGTGGATCAAAGAGGTAAGTTACCCTCACTAGAAAAACCACAAAAAAAGGCATACATCCATATCTCAACAAGATCACAAAAAATGCATACCATGGACCATCCCAAACAACATCCTCAATGGTGTCCCGATAGTCAGCAGTGAGGATGAAGAGGAGCGAAGGAGTTCCTAGGGATCCTCTTAATCAAAGCAATCACAAAAAATTTGTTTATGCATGTGACTTTTGATGGCATCCACAAAACCCCTCCAACAGTAATTGAGCACCTCGAACTCAAATTTCCTTTGGGAAGCAAAAGAGGAAGTGGGTGGTTTGTGATGGTTGGGAGATGAAAAATAGAAATTCTAGAGAACAAGCGAGGGGAGTGATTTTTCTTGAAAGAAGTGATGACACAGTCAAGTGGAAGAAGGCACGAGGAAGGATGCGGTGAATGGATGCCTTGGAAAAAGGAAAGGATAGGGAGATGCACGGGTGATGGGAGTTGGAAAAGGCAATTGTGGCACATTGGATCTGAAGATAGATTTCAAAAAAAGCAACTCTTGTAGTCTGAGTCATCCCAAGAGGATAGAGTGAAGGCACTGACAAGGCTACCCAAAAAACAAGGTAATTCAGACATGATCTTGGGGACCAATCTTGGCATATTACAATTGGGTATTGCAATGGTGATTAAAAGGTAAGGATTGACCACTAAGGCTTTGGTGAATGGAAGCTTTATCTACGTTGACCACATCAGATATTTATTGGGAAGAAGTGTCATACCAAGTGACAAGACCATTAAAATTGGTGCCATAATTGACCAACACATTTACCACCTTGTTTACTTTCCTATAAGCATGTTGACTAATGGGTTCTCACATCTACTCTATGATTTTCTTGACATCTTCAACATAACCCTTAACCTTCCATGAGGGGTTTTTAATGTTCCTCAAGTAATTTATGATGTTGAGAGAATACCCTTGGATAATCAACCTATTGGATCTTAGAGGTAATAAAGAAAACCATATCCAAATATCTTTGGCCTCAACAAAATGATTGGAATGAAAACCAAGACATTCGGCAAAAGCCATGACAGCATCCCCATTGTGGTCTCTGAGAATGCCACCTACCCCTATAGATCCTAGATTTCCTTTGGCTGCACCATCAAATTTTAGCTTCATCCAACCAACCGAAGGAGGGATTCATTTGGTGTTAAGTCTGACCTTGGGGGGAGAAGAAGATAAGGCATCTTGGAGGGGAATTTTCAAAGAAGTTAGCAAGGAATATTCAAATATTGAAATGGTGGCTTTGGTGGAAGGAATAAGCTGGGCATTTTCTTTGGAACAAGATATTATTTTGTTTATTAAAGAGGTAGAATCCTTGTAATCATTGGAGAAAACTCGTTTGTTCCTTTCAATCCAATTTGTCAAATTAAATGGTGGAGGCAGAACTTCTAGATGGAATTGAGGTGGGAGTTGCAAAAGGATGAAGGTCATTGGTAAAAATATCAATGATGGATTAGGGTTTTGCCCATAGGATATGAAAGCATTGAAACAAATTATCAATGATGGTAGAAGAAAAGAAACAACCCAAGAAAATATGATGAGTGGATTCCCAAGTAGATAGGCAAAGGTGATAGTGATTGGGAATCATGATGCCTATTTTGATTAAATTATTAGTGGTAAGAATCTTGTCTTGGATGGCCAACCACAAAAAGAAGGATATTTTGGGAATCAAATATTTGGGCCAAACAAGGTGACAAGGGAAAGAGGACTCAGTGGGGCAACAATAGAATATCAAAGGTAGACTTGACAGAGAATTCTCCACTTTTAGAGTGCTCCTAAATGAGGTGGTCTAATATGTTGCTAGTAGGAATAACCATAGAATTGAGGAGAAAAACAAGGGACGTAGACTCATTAGGATGAGAGTCATATATGAATGATCTCTAGGACGATCTATTATGGGATTGGGTTATGAAGTTAGAGATCTTTCATCCCAATAAGGAATCCATGAAGTTTTTTAGGATAGAGAGATTAGGATCTTCAATTAGCGTTTCTCCTATAATCCATTTATCATGCCAGAAGTCTATACTCTCTCCATTTCCTACTTGCCATATTAAACCTTTGCACAATAGAGGTCTAGTTTGGATCATATATTTCCAAAAAGTTGATCCATTGGTTGGAACCAGTTCATTAAGAAAGTTAAAATATTGCAAATACTTTCTCTTTACTATGGTAACCCATTCTGGGCTATCATTAGAAATGATTCTCCAAGCCTGTTTAGCCATCATAGCGATATTTAAATTTTGTATTCTTCTGAGCCCAATTCCACCATGGGCTTTGGCTCTACAAAATTTTTCCTAGGAGACAATATGGAATATTTTTTTGTTTCTAGACCCTGAACAAAGAAATATTTTTTGGATTTGTTCAATTTTGGAGTAGATGAAGGAAGGGACTTTGAAAATATAAATAAAGTAAACCAGGATGATTTGGAGACATGTCATTGTGAGAGTAGCTTTGGATACCTAGGATAGTAGGTTTCCTTTCCAACCTGCCAGTTTCCTTTGAATCATTTTAATCACATTGTTCTACATTGAATCAGTAGGATTTCCCACAAACAATGAGAGACCTAAATAAGTGGTAGGAAAGGAATATACTGCACACTCAAGGATTTGAGCTATTTTGATTTGATGTTGAGGAGGAGTATTGAGGAAGTAAACCTTACTTTTATGGAAATTTACCTTCTGACCAACCTGTTCATAAAGGATAAGGATGTATTTGATGACTTTATCCTTAAAATCAGAGGTTTGTGTAGCCACTAATGTGTCATCCACAAATTATTGGTGCGTCACTGGGTTAAGCTGTGAAGCTGCTTTGATAACTATAATAAGACCTATTTTGAAAGCCTCTTTTAAAGTTCTACCTAGAGATTCTTCTGCAATAATGAAGAGAAAAGGAGATAAGGGATCTCCTTATCTCAAACCTGTAGCACTTTGAAAATAACCTGCAGTAGATACATTGACCAAGACTGAGAACCAAGGAGTGGAAATACATCTTTTTATGAGGTCGACCCAGTCTAGATGAAATCCAAACATCAAAATGATGGCCAAGAGGAATTCCCAATTAACTCTATCATAGGCTTTGTTCATATCTAGTTTGATAATAAAAGCAAGTTTCTTGGTTTGATATGAAGAGTGCAAAGCTTCATGGATGGTTATTATTCCATATGTAATGGATATACCTTTAACATAACTTCCTTGACATGTATCAATGATACTGGAAAGAACGTCCATCATTTTTTTGGCCATCACTTTTGTAAGAATTTTATATACCACGTTACAAAGGTTGACAGGTATGAAGTCAACCATAGATTTGGAAATGGATCATTTGGAAATTAGAGTGATGAAGGTGGAATTAAACCTGCAAGGAATGGATTTGGACACCTGGAACTCCTTAATGGCTAATAAAATATTAGGGTTTACTATATCCCAAAAATCTTGGAAAAATCTCGATGGGAACCTGTCAGGACCAAAAGCTTTATCAAGATGCATGGAGAAAAGAGCTTGTTTGATCTCATCCTCAGAAAAATGGCAGATCAACTTGGAATTGACGTCAGGGTAAATGGAGTGGGGGATGTGCTAAAGAAGGGAATATTTAGCCAAGGTTGAGTAGGGATCGAGATTACCTAAGAGAGAACTAAAATAGGAAAAAACCTCTGTTCTAATCTCAAGAATTTCCTTAATGGATGAGCCATCGTCCTTCCAAATTTCCTTGATTTTGTTTGTGCTTCTGTTATGCAAGATAAAAGCATGAAAAAATTTGTATTGGAATCTCCTTATCTAAGCCAAATGGCTATGGATTTATGATGCCATAAGGTTTCTTCACACTTTAGAATGTTGTGGAAATCAAAAATAAGTTTACTCTCCTCATTCTTGATTTGTTCATCAACCTGCCTATTTTGAATTTTGGTTTTATTTATTGCCAGCTTGTCCTTGATGAATTGCTTATTTTCAAATAAATTACCAAAGACATCTTTGTTCCAGATCTTGAGTTTTTCCTTAATGATGCCAAGTTTTTAGGCTAGCTTAAAAAAGTTAATTCCTTGAATGTCTTGTTGCCACCATTTAGATATTCCACTTTTGAGATCAGGATGATGAATCTACATACCTTCAAATCTAAAATGGGTCTTAAAGAAATGTTTCTTCTTATCTTCCAATAGGAGATGATTATGATCAAAGCTGATTTTGAGTAAGGACTGAAGGTTTGCATCCTCGAACAACAAAACAACTTCCTTAGAGAAGAAGAATCTATCCAGTTTTACTTGGATGTGATGGTGGCCACTTCTTCTATTGGTCCAGGTATATTTTAAACCTTTGAGGTAAACATCCATTAGTTCATTATAATTAATGAATTTATTGTAATCTTCCATTCTTTTAAGGGGGATGCCATTTCCTCATTTTTTATCCAAAGGATAAATGGGGCATTTAAGTCTCCCCCCAAGATCCAAGGAATATTAGAGAAGGACTTCTTAAGGTTGCTTAAGGTCTCCTAGAGGTAAGCTCTGCCCGTAGGTGAGTTGGTAGCGTAGATATTGGACAGGATCCACATGATGTCATAGTCCTTGTCATGAAATAAGATGTTGGTTATTCTATCAGTTGAGTGAATCAATATGCCTTCAAGCCTGGTTGGGTCCCAAATACACATCAAACTTCTGAAAGAGCCTCTAGCATGACTAAAGGTAGCTTTACCTTGCTTCCAATTTTTCTTGGCTACTTTGATGGAATCATTCTCATCAATTTTTGTTTCTTGCATAATGAAAAATGTAGGTTTTACATCCTTCCTATATGAACTATAAAGTCTCCATTTGGCTAGTCTATTAAGCCCTCTCACATTCCATGAAAGGACTTTCATTTGGAATATTTAGAAGATCTTTTGCCCCTCCTTCATTGTGATTGGGGAGGTTTGGTGCTTTTGCTTTCATATTTTGGCTGACTCAGCACTAAGGGAAAGAGGGTTTTCTGGATTTCATATGCAATATCCTCCTCAGTGCCTCTTATCCTTTCTTCAATTGCTAATGTTATAACTCTTTTTTTATCGCTTTCCAAATTTATGGGGGTCTTTTTGGAACTTGTTGTTTGTTTAGGACTGAACTTGTAAGGAGCAATCTATTCTAACATGGGGATAGAAATCCCAATGATGAACTATTTAAGGATAAGGTAGGGACTCCCGAACTCAAATTTCTTATGGTTCCTAGTGGGAGACTCTAAGGGAGGATGAGATGGTCTAGACATTTATGAAGAATTATCGATGTTGGATCTCCTATGGCAAGAATGTTCAGATTCAGAGAATATAAGGCTATCCCTATATTCTTGGTCAAGGATGTTTAAATCAAAAGAATATGGAATATATTGGGAAATGCAAATAGTGAGCATACCACTTCTTAATCAGTAATTGAAGGAGAGGTGATGATATGTTTTTCTTTATCAGTGGAATGGAGAGGGCCTTGGTGTCCTATTCCCGTGGATGATTATCGAGGACCTTTATGGTTGAAGGCCTATCCAATTTTGAATTGTTTGGTACACCCTTTAGACATCGATATTTTGTTCCCTTGAAATCGACTAGGATGAACTTCCCTCCTTGAAAGGTCTTTTCTTGGCTACTTGTTGAGGTCTCTCTTTTTAGAGTTCAGAGACTTAAGAATTGGGCACTGATTTATGAGGTGCCCTTGGATGTGGCACTACATGCAAAAATTGGGTTTCTTCTTGTACTCCAGGGGTTTACGATGGCAATAGGAACCATACTCAAGATCAACAAAGGTAGTGAGTTCAAAGTCAAGATTTGCATTGACATAAAATCTGGCATGAATCATTCAAGTGCAAGCTAAAGTTATAGGGTCAATAGCAACCAACTCTCCAACAAATCTAGCAATTTCTTGAAGGATATCCTCATGCCATAACTGAAATGGAAGTGTTGACCTTGTAAACAATCTCACCTTTTTTACCCATAATTTCAATTTTGGATTAGAATATTTTCCTTTGATCCTAGTGGAGCACTCAAAATTTTGGTTAAGCACCCCAAATTTTTGTGTCATGTACCCCACTTCTAGTGGAGCGCACAAAGGTCTTAAGGGGCACACGAAGTCACGTGCCCCACTTTTGTGTTGTGCACCCCACTTCTAGTGGAGCACACAAAGGTCCCAAGGGGTGCATGAAGTCACATGACCCATTTTTGTGTCATGTGCTCCACTTCCTATGGACTGCATGAAAGTTCAGAGGGGTGCGCAAAGTCACGTACCCCATTTTTGAGTTGTGCGCTCCACTTCCTATGGAGCGCTTAAAAGTTCAAAGGGGTATGTGAAGCCATGCACCCTATTTTTGTGTCATGCACTCCACTTCCTATGGAGCGCATGAAAGTTAAAAGTAGCACGTGAAGTCGTACACCTCATTTTTGAGTCATGCACTCCACCTCACATGGAGTGCATAAAATTTTGAAGGGCGCATGAACTTTGTGTGTGCATCTTTGAGTTATGCAATTGTTTTTAATAAAGTGCATAAGTGAATTAAAGGCACACAAATTTTGTGTGCCTTCTCTTAAAGTCACACACCCAAAATTTAAAACACACCCCACCCAAACCAATGAGAAAAATACACATGGGCAACTTTGATTCCTCCTTGCAGAGATCCAACTAGTATATCGGGAAGGCATCCAATCAACACCTGGTGAAGGATTAATTCATGCACCCATCACCCGTGGCACAATGAATAAGGTCCCCTCATCCAATAGGAAAGCAACGTTCCACCTAATTCTATTAATACAAGCTCTTTAAAATAAATGTGGTGAACTTCCCTCATAACATCGATGAGAGTAGATTGAATAGGCGTATGCAGAGTACATTACAAGTACCAGTTGTGAAGGTGAATTGAGTTGGTGAATTATTGAGAGAACACTGGTGTGCAAGAACATCCCCAGTCCACAATCACCCAATCTAATGGCTTCAACGAGCGCAGCCACAACTGAGGTAACAGATGTGAAAGCCCAAATTAGAGAATTAATAGGGGCTTGGCTGGTGGCTCGGAAAATAGGAAGGGCCAGGGACTCGAAGGCACTAAGTGACCAACCTATTTCGAATAGAGACATCACTCCAAACCAAAAACAATAAGTAGAGAATGTGACAATAAATAGCTTTGACCCAACTAAGGAGGACAATCAACGTCACACTACTATGCTAAGGGGATTTTTCATGAGGACACAGAGAAATAGCAGTGAATAGAGCCCTATCTAAAACAAATGGGCCATAAAACTTGGTAGATTAGTTTGTCCTAAGGTCTATCACTCATTAGATATCCTTGCCTAGCGAGCGATAGCATACGATCCTAGAAAAAGACTATTAGGGACTACACCAACCAGGTGGAATTCTGACTTAAAACTGATAGAATCTTCCAACTTACAACTGATAAAATTAGAAGGGTGTTCGGATTCTCCATGGCCTCATTAATATTGTACTTTTAGGTATTGGCCCTCTAGTCCAATTTCATGTTTAAAACCTCCTTTCCAAGCATGTTCTTAAAGAGGAACAAACGTATGCCTCCCGACTTCCCCATATAAAAATCCATTTTACACCCCTAGGTACAATATTATGTAGATATTATCAACCTGCTTCTAGGGATGAAGGACTTGGAGTAGGTCACTAAGGAGGTCATGTTTCTAATAATTTAGTGCAACAAGAGGGACAAGACACCTATGTATCGATGGGAGGAGGTCATCAGTGACAACATCAACAAAGAATTGATAGAACTATAGGAAGACATCCTGGAAAATAAAAAGTAGATCCCCATTTCTCCTACTACTCATTTTTAATTCACTTGGTTTTAGGCCAATTGGAGCAGTCCTTGATCGCCAAAATAGGGGGAGTCTATGTTGCCACAATTCAAGACATATTATTGTGTATACAGGAGGGATGCTCGAGTTATGCAACTTTCTTCAAAAAAATTCTTCAAGTGATCCATGCTCGGCTATGTGGGGAAGAGCCTAATAGATTCAGGGCCAAAGTGAAGATGTTTCTTCACAAAGAAAGAGCAAGAGATTTCTTCTATGCAAAAGAATATTCTTACATTAGATTGTATGGATCGAAACTACCCTCGAAAGCTTCTCCAAAGCATTACCCAATGTCCATAGCTATTTTGGAGATAACCAGGAAGATTGTAGAGGAGGTAAATATTCGATCTATAAGAAATAAGGGAGGAGTTCCATGGTTGTCGATACCCTACACAATGGGCCCCTATACATACCTAGGCCACTTCTCTTTACTTTGGACCATCTGGAATATGGACACATACTATTTTCAAAAAATTACTTAGAGGCCCTATGATCCTCATGGTTATCATAAACATACTATCTCTACGAAGCTCTCCCTCTTGTAGGTTACACACAGGGTGGACGATTTTGAGGATGAAATGCAAAAGGCTCTCAGGTAGGGCCTGTCATTAGAATTGGTGTGGAAGATGGATAATAAACCTCACAACAAGTTAGAAGTAGTGGGGGATTATAGCTTTGACTTGAGGCTACATAGAGAATTATTGGCTAATAAGGCAGTCCCTCTGGTCCCTGTTGCTCATCCAGAAGAATTCCATGACCCCACCTTCTAGATCATTCACCAAGATTCAGATTTATTCGAAGTTATGATGAAAATAGTATATACAGTCCAACAAGAGCAAGCAAAGATCCCTGTATTTTCCAGCTTCCCCACTGTGATATAAAATGGAAAGGAGTTAGTAACTCATTCCTCACATCAAATGCAAAGTTTTGCATCATCGTCCCAAGTGTTGATGTCCCCATCCAACCAGAATAACTCAACGGTTGGCCAATCCTCTTTGTTCTCCACCACCCTGGTGATTAATCAAAAGGAACATCCAATTCCTCCCAAGGCTTTGAATAAATACATGAAATAAATGGACTGTAAAGAATACTCAAAGACTATGAAGTCTAGGTAGAAAGCCTCTCGTAATCTCCCACCTGAAAGAAGGCCAAATCATAATCATCAACTCCAGACATAGAGAACTTCACAATGTCTAGGGTGAGAGATGCAATCCAATTCATCATTAATGAAGAAGATCATATACAAGATATGGAGGAATAGAGATCTCCTAGTAAAGGAGTAAGTAGAGCTAGAAGGAAAATAGAATAAGAAACATACGACGTGTTCACTGCCATTTTTTTTACAAAGGAGTAATGATGGCTAAAGCCAACCTTTAAGATATGATGAAATCACATGTGTCCTCTCAAGTACATGTGGTGAAAGCTATGGAAAAAGAAGTCACAATATTAAATACCAAGGCTACAGAAGCAGATCAATTACAACATAAAGTGCAGAAATTGCAACCTGATATAGATCAGGTGAAACAAATACCAATTTTCTCTCAGTGTACTATCTTATATAGGCCAGTGATCATTCCAACATCAATGAGAAATTCAAGCAAGAAATGAAGGATAAAGTGCATGGGAGTATGGTTGATTTAATAGTAATATTCTATAATATCTATGCCACCAGGCACACTATAGGAATTTTGAGGGACTTGTTGCAGTAAGCGAATCAAAGGATAAACTTGATAGACCCTGTGTTGAGCAAGGTGCAACGACAATATTGTCATTGTTGTCAACACAGTCAAAAAGATCGGTTGATGCAGTGGACAGGAGTTCAGAGGTTATTCAAAGTATGTACAGTGCAGTTAAATGCTTATGAGGATGTTTTTGATGTTTGGGTGAAGTTGTTACAGGTTGTCCAAGAAGACCGAAGTGGCCCATATGCAAAAGATAAAAGAGAAGCAAAAGAAAAAAGTGTCGCGATATCGCGACATGTTGCATTTTCGCGGCCAAGAGAGAAGAGAAAATGCAAGGAGAAAAAGTGTCGCGATATCGCGACATGTTGTATTTTCATGGGCCTAAGCAAAGAAAAAGAGCAAGGAGAAAAAGTGTCGTGATATCGCGACATGTTGTATTTTCGTGGGCCAAAGCAAAGAAAAAGAGCAAGGAGAAAAAGTGTCGCGATATCGCGACATGTTGTATTTTCATGGGCCTAAGCAAAGAAAAAGAGCAAGGAGAAAAAGTGTCGCGATATCGCGACATGTTGTATTTTCATGGGCCAAAGCAAAGAGAAAGAGGAGAGAAAAAGTGTCACGATATCGCGACATGTTGCATTTTTGCGGGCCAAAGCAAAGAGAAAGAGGAGAGAGAAAAAGTGTCGCGATATCGCGACATGTTGCATTTTGTGGGCCAAAGCAAAGAGAAAGAGGAGAGAGAAAAAGTGTCACGATATCATGACATGTAGCATTTTTGCGGTCCAAAGCGAAGAGAAAATGCAAGGAAGAAAAAGTGTCACGATTTCGCGACATGTAGCATTTTTGCGGTCCAAAGCGAAGAGAGAGAGCAAGAAGGAAAAAGTGTCACGATATCGCGACATGTCACATTTTCGTGACTCGAAAAGGGTAGGAAGGAAGAGAAAGAAAAAGTGTCACGATATCGCGACATGTCACATTTTCGTGACTTGAAAAGGGCAGGAAGGAAGAGAAAGAAAAAGTGTCGTGATATCGTGACATGTCACATTTTTGTGACTCAAAAAGGGCAGGAAGGAAGAGAAAGAAAAGTGTCACGATATCGCGACATGTCGCATTTTCGTGACTCAAGAAGGGCAGGAGAGTAACAAAAGTGTCGTGATATCGCGACATGTCGCATTTTCGTGACTCAAGAAAAGCCTCAAAATAGAAATGAACAGTCATGGAAAAGAAAATGAATAGTCATGAAGAAGAAGATGAACAGTCATCGAAGGAGAAAACAAATGCATGCACAAGGGAAAAGAAAATGAACAGTCAGACATGCAAAGAGAAAATGAACAGTCATGCCGAGAAAATGAACAGTCATGGTAAGAGAACATGGTGTCAATTATTTGCATGTGACGTGTTTGATGAAATGCCTTCTCAAAATATACAAAAGGAGTTACAACTGGAGTTACAACTGCAGTTACAAAGAGAAAGGATGGTTATAAAAGGAGTGTTGCTTGGAGAATTTATTAAGTACTGGGGATTAAAGCATTGTGGATTTTATCTTGTGAAGAGAGCGAGAGGAGAGCGAGAGGCGAGTGAGAAGGATGTGTGTTGTGTGAATTGTGAGCAATGTTGAGTAAGCAATAGACCAGTCAGGGTCTTGTAAAAGTGAAGGCATTTTTATGTCAATCTTCTAGTTTCAAAATTGAAGTCCAAGTTGGTGCTTGGCATCAGGGGTTGGTGCTCCTTTCTGTTGGTGTAGATAAATCAGGGGTTGGTGCTCCTTCCAGTGGGTGCTGGTAAATTGATTGTAAAGTTGTGCTTTGCAAAGGCTGGATTTGGATGGTAGTCCAAACAGTCAATTTTTGAGGAGTAGCCAAATCGGTGAACCTCGGTACATCTTGTGTTGTGTGATGCTCTCTTGTTATATTTGCTTTATTTGGTTTTAAGTTCTCATTGTTTCGGCTTTAAGAGTTTAAGATTTAAGTTTTAAAGAGCTACACTAATTCACCCCCCCTCTCAGTGTCATTGTGAGACTAACAATTGGTATCAGAGCCAAGTTCCTGAACAAGCTTAACCGGCTAGGGTGATCTTGGAAGTGACACAATGGCAGGTGGTGAAGGCTTCTCATCAAACAAAGCACCATTGTTTGATGGAACTAATTATGCATATTGGAGACTCAGGATGCAGACATATCTTTGTGCTTTGGGATACGACATTTGGGATTCAGTAGATAGTGGATACACAATACCCACCACTTCTCCAACCGATGTTGTCGGTAAGAAACTGTTTGAGAATAACTCAAAAGCAAAGAATGCTATCATGTGCGGATTAGTGGACAGAGAACTGGTAAAAATTATGAGTTGTAAAATGGCAAAAGAAATATGGGACAAACTGAGGAGCATTCATGAAGGAGACGATAAGATCAAGGAGGCCAAGTTACAAACACATCGAGCTCAGTTCGAAGTATTAAAGATGAATGATGATGAGAACATAGAGGCATATATGCTGAGAGTTAATGAAGTCATTAATGCGATTAGAGGACTCGGTGAGGAAATCGAAGATTCTGTCATCGTGAAAAAGGTATTAAGATCTCTTCCCCAAAGATTTGATTCTAAAGTTTCAGCTATAGAAGA
Source organism: Wollemia nobilis (assembly GCA_028583015.1). Taxonomy (NCBI): domain Eukaryota; kingdom Viridiplantae; phylum Streptophyta; class Pinopsida; order Araucariales; family Araucariaceae; genus Wollemia; species Wollemia nobilis. Next base: position 1,778,321 of record JAQPPZ010000755.1, on the reverse strand, counting down.
AGCTAAAAATCTAAATTCTTTTAGTATGGATGAGATGCATGGTTCTTTGACTGCATATGAGATGAGAATAGGAAAATCTAAACCCACAGACAGAGAAGCTACTTTTAAAGCCCATAAAAATATGAAAGCAAAACAAGAATCCGAGGAAGAAGAGACATCAGATGAAATGGAAGCAAACTTTGTTCAAAAACTAAAAAGGGGAAAAGGAAAATACAGAGGAAAGTTACCGTTTAAATGTTTCAATTGTGGAGGCATTGGGCATTTTGCAGTTAAATGTCCACTTAATGAGAAGAACAAAATTGATGAAGGATCGCACCAAGAAAGAAGTTACTGGAAGAACAAAACAAATTTCAGAAAAGGCAACTTTAAGAAGAAAAGTTTCATCTCCAAGAATGTCAGTTCATCAGAAGACAGTTGCAGTGAGGATTCTAAAAAGGAAATAGGTGAAGCTCTTTTCATGGCACTCATAGATGAAAAAATAGAAAAAGAACAGGAAAGTGATGAAGAAGAAAGTGATGCAGAAGTAAATTTGAAAGAGGAACTAATTGCAGCTCTGGATGAATTGAAGATAGAAAGAAAAAAGAATAAGAAAATTTCAAGAAAGCTTGAGGATGCAAATGAAATCATAACCAGTTTGAAAGTACAGATAGAAGAATACAAGAAAATATTTGAAGATCTCGAAGTGCAAATAACCATGAAAATAGATTATTGCTGCAAACTAGAAGAAGAGACTGTTGGTTTAAGAATGCAGATAGAAGAGATGAATCGTAAAATTAGTTGTCATCACAAACGTGAAGAAAGTTCTATGAAGCTGGATAAGATCATAAATATCCAAAGGACTACAGGCATGAAATTTGGTTTGGGCTTTGTCGAAGGAGAATCATCAAATGGATCAAAGAATGAAGATAAGAAATAGGTTGATCAAGAAAAATTGACTCAGGCAAAAGAAAGCAATAATGCAAGGCACGAAAGGAGAATTGACAATGATGGATTCACCAATGTCACACATCAAAGAAGAAGAAGATTTATGACTCCTACGACAACATGGCAAAGACCATCACCCAGGTTCAATCATCTCTTTTCTGGTTACTATTTTAAATGCAATGGTTATGGACATAAGATTTCAGATTGCAAGTATAACGTAGGACCAAGGAATTTTACCAGTAGAAATGTTTTTTCACCTTTGATGGATTATGCAGTAGAATGTTATAACTGTCATAAGTTTGGGCACATTGCAAGAAATTGTCGAAGTACATTTGCATCAAATCAATTTCAGGGAAGAAAATCTCAACCAAATGGAATGAGACAAAATAGAAAATTTCTCGAAAAACATGCACAAGCTACTGAAAAAGAAAAGTCAAAACAAGAGCCCAAAACTGTAATCAAACCAAAGTGGAAAGAAAAAGATCGATCTAAGGAAGAAAAGGAATCCCTGATCGTACAAACAACATTTAAAGCACAGAATAAATCTGCACCATGGATACTTGATAGTGGATGCTCCAGTCATATGACAGGTGACAAACAAAAATTTGAGAAGTTACAGCAATATGAAGGTGGTTCAGTAAAATTTGGAAATAATGATGGAGCTAAGATAGTTGGCAAAGGTTCAGTGAAGATTAGTGATGAAAAAATCAAGTCAAAAGAAGTCTTGTTTGTGGTTGGTCTGAAGCATAACTTGTTGAGTGTAAGTCAGATTTGTGATAGAGGTCATGAAGTGATTTTTAAGAAGCAGGGTTGTGAAGTCAGAAAAGCAAACTGTGGAAAGTTGATAGCAACTGGATCGAGGACATCTGGCAACCTGTACACTCTCTCAGAGACTTCAGAAGGAGCTTGCTTGATTGGACAGGTAGAAGAAAATTGGTTGTGGCACAAGAGGCTCGGTCATATCAGTTTTGACAATCTAGTAAAAATCAGCTCAAAAAAGGCAGTGAGAGATATTCCCACCATTAGAAAACCATCAAATAGCATTTGTGCTTCATGCCAAAAGGGGAAGCAAACTAGAGTCTCATTTAAAACAAAAGAGTACTACACAAGCAAACCTTTGGAACTAATACATACTGATTTATGTGGACCCATGAGAACGCAAAGTATAAATGGTGACAAATATTTTATGTTGTATATAGATGACTATTCCAGGATGACATGGGTATTTTTTTTGAAGCACAAATCAGAAGCTTTTGAGATGTTCAAGGTTTTCAAAAACCAAGTTGAGAATCAAACAGGAAAAAGGATTAAATGTTTAAGATCAGATAGAGGAGGAGAGTTCATTTCAGAGGATTTTACAGAGTACTGTGAAAAATATGGTATTAGAAGATAGTTTTCAGCAGCCAGGACACCTCAGCAGAATGGTGTGGTAGAAAGAAAGAACAGGACAATGCAGGAAATGGCACGGACTATGTTGACAGAGAGCAAAGTAGCAGACATATTTTGGAAAGAGGCAGTCCATATTGCGATATACATCCAAAATAGGTGCATGTTGAGGATGCATGAAAGCAAAACTCCTTATGAGTTGTGGTTTGGTAAAAAGGCAACAATAAGATACTTTAAAGTTTTTGGCAGCAAGTGTTACATCAAAAGAACTGAAGAAAACCTTGGTAAGTTTGAAGATAGAGCTGATGAAGGTATTTTTCTTGGCTATTCATCAAAAAGCAAAGCTTACAAATGCTACAACAAGAAGCTAAGGAAAATTGTGGATAGTGTCGATGTTAAAGTTGATGAAGGTAGGGAACGAGTAATTAGCTATGAAGAGAACTACCCAATTTATGAAGAGGTTATTGAAGGAGATGAGGAAAAGGAAATGGAAAAGAAACAAAAAATTGACTCAGATGATTCAAACAGTGATTCAAAAGTGGAAGAAAATAAGAAATTCAAAACAGGCAGCTGGCAAAAAGATCATCCTAGAGAGCAAATAATTGGAGACCCCACAGTTGGTGTTCAGACAAGAAGAAGAGTAGTAAGCAACTACTCTCTATTATCCAACATTGAGCCCAAAAATGTTGCTGAAGCAAGCAAAGATAAAAGTTGGATGAAGGCAATAAATGAAGAATTAGATCAGATCGAGAAAAACAAAACTTGGGAGTTAGTACCAAGACCTGCAAATAAAAATATAATCGGTACTAAATGGATCTTTCAAAACAAGTTGAATGAAGATGGACAGGTAGTCAGGAATAAAGCAAGATTGGTATGTAAAGGCTATGCACAAGTTGAAGGTATTGACTTTGAGGAAACCTTTGCACCTGTGGCTAGACTAGAGGCAATTAGAATGTTTCTGGCTTTAGCAGTTTACAAGAATTTCAAAGTTTATCAAATGGATGTGAAATCAGCATTTTTGAATGGGAAACTCGAAGAAGAGGTTTATATTGAGCAGCCGGATGGTTTCCAACTTGGTGATGATCCCAACTTGGTTTGCAAGTTGAAGAAAGCATTATATGGCTTAAAACAGGCACCCCGAGCATGGTATGCAAGGCTAGACAACTATCTTACTCAACAAGGGTTCAAGAAAGGTATGGTGGATAGTAATTTGTATGTCAAAATAGAAAATGGCCATCTTATTGTTCTTGTTGTATATGTTGATGATATCATATTTGGCAACAACAAAGATGAGTGGTGTAAAGATTTAGCAAATAAGATGCAGAAAGAATTTGAAATGTCAATGATTGGTGAACTTTCGTATTTCCTCGGGTTGCAAGTTAATCAAAATGAGAAGGGCATATTTATTTCTCAAATTAAATATGTGAAAGAGATGCTAAAAAAGTTCACAATGGAGGATTGCAAGCCAGTTAGCACACCCATGACGACAGGTTGCAAGTTGAGCAAGGATGACAAATCTCCACATGTTGATCAAACCATGTACAGATCTATGATTGGGAGCTTACTGTACCTGACAGCTACCAGACCAGATATTTTGCAGGCAGTATGCATGGTAGCACGATTTCAGGCTAGTCCCAAGGAGACTCATGTGACAGCAGTGAAGAGAATTCTTCGGTATCTCAAGGGTACTATGGAGTATGGGTTATGGTATCCGAAAGGTAAGGACTTCACCCTTATTGCGTATTCAGATGCAGATTGGGCAGGATGTGTAGATGACAGAAAGAGTACCAGTGGCGGTGCATTCTATCTTGGAGACAGGTTGGTCGCGTGGCACAACAAGAAACAAGAGTCAGTCTCCTTATCCACAGTAGAGGCAGAATATATTGCAGCGACAACATGTTGTACGCAGGTATTATGGATGAAACAAACCCTGAAAGATCTTGGTATTAACTTCAGTGAGCCAATTTCAATTAAGTGTGATAACACCAGTGCCATTAACATCTCAAAGAATCCGGTTATGCATTCTCGCACAAAACATATTGCTATCCGGTATCACTTTTTGAAGGAGAAAGTTGCGGAAGGAGAGGTAAAGTTGGATTTTGTTCCAACAACAGAGCAAGTAGCGGATATCTTCACAAAACCGTTGCCCAAGGAAGTCTTTGAGTACCTTCGCAATAAATTGGGAGTGGTCACGCTTCCCAAGAATTGACTAGCTATCGGGACCACATTCTTCGGGGGAGCATTTGTGTATTTGTTTATCTTTTTGCTCATATTTGTGATTTTTGCTAAGTGTAATAATTTTTGCCTGAGAATGTTGTGCATGGACTCAGGGGGAGTCTGCAGCAGCCCTTTGATATTGTTGTCAAAGGGGGAGAAGAGTTACAGGAAATTGGAGAAGAGTTACAGGACATTGCACGTGTGTTGCCAACAATTCCAAAGGGGGAGATTGTTGAGCAAGGTGCAGCGACAGTATTGTCATTGTTGTCAACACAGTCAGATAGATCGGTTGATGCAGTGGACAGGAGTTCAGAGGTTATTCAGAGTATGTACAGTGCAGTTAAATGCTTATGAGGATGTTTTTGATGTTTGGGTGAAGTTGTTACAGGTTGTCCAAGAAGACCGAAGTGGCCCATATGCAAAAGATAAAAGAGAAGCAAAAAGCAAAGAAGAAAAAAGTGTCGCGATATCGCGACATGTTGCATTTTCGCGGCCAAGAGAGAAGAGAAAATGCAAGGAGAAAAAGTGTCGCGATATCGTGACATGTTGTATTTTCGTGGGCCTAAGCAAAGAAAAAGAGCAAGGAGAAAAAGTGTCGCGATATCGCGACATGTATTTTCTGGGCCTAAGCAAAGAAAAAGAGCAAGGAGAAAAAGTGTCACGATATCGCGACATGTTGTATTTTCCCGGGCCAAAGGAAAGAAAAAGAGCAAGGAGAAAAAGTGTCGCGATATCGCGACATGTTGATTTTGGGCCAAAGCAAAGAGAAAGAGAGAGAGAAAAAGTGTCACGATATCGCGACATGTATTTTCGCGGGCCAAAGCAAAGAGAAAGAGGAGAGAGAAAAAAGTGTCACGATATCGCGACATGTTGCATTTTCGGGCCAAAGCGAAGAGAAAATGCAAGGAAGAAAAAGTGTCACGATATCGCGACATGTAGCATTTTCGTGGTCCAAAGCGAAGAGAAAATGCAAGGAAGAAAAAGTGTCACGATATCGTGACATGTAGCATTTTCATGGTCCAAAGCGAAGAGAGAGAGCAAGAAGGAAAAAGTGTCATGATATCATGACATGTCGCATTTTCATGACTCGAAAAGGGCAGGAAGGAAGAGAAAGAAAAAGTGTCACGATATCGTGACATGTCGCATTTTCGCGACTTGGAAAGGGCAGGAAGGAAGAGAAAGAAAAAGTGTCGCGATATCGCGACATGTCGCATTTTTGCGACTTGAAAAGGGCAGGAAGGAAGAGAAAGAAAAAGTGTCATGATATCGTGACATGTCACATTTTTGCGACTCAAAAGGTAGGAGGGAGTAACAAAAGTGTCACGATATCGCGACATGTCGCATTTTTGCGACTCAAGAAAAGCCTCAAAATAGAAACGAACAATCATGAAGAAGAAAATGAACAGTCATCGAAGGAGAAAACAAATGCATGCACAAGGGAAAATAAAATGAACAGTCAAACATGCAAAGAGAAAACGAACAGTCATGCAAAGAGAAAACGAACAGACATGCAAAGAGAAAACGAATAGTCATGACCGAGAAAATGAACAGTCATGGTAAGAGAACATGGTGTCAATTATTTGCATGTGACGTGTTTGATGAAATGCCTTCTCAAAATATACAAAAGGAGTTACAACTGAGTTACAACTGAGTTACAAAGAGAAAGGATGGTTATAAAAGGAGTGTTGCTTGGAGAATTTATTAGTGTGAAGGATTAAAGTGTCGTGGATTTTATCTTGTGAAGAGAGCGAGAGGAGAGGAGGCGAGCAAGAAGGGTGTGTGTTGTGTGAATTGTGAGCGATGTTGAGTAAGCAATAGACCAATCAGGGTCTTGTAAAAGTGAAGGCATTTTTATGTCAATCTTCTAGTTTCAAAATTGAAGTCCAAGTTGGTGCTTGGCATCAGGGGTTGGTGCTCCTTTCTTTTGGTGCAGATAAATCAGGGGTTGGTGCTCCTTCCAGTGGGTTCTGGTAAATTGATTGTAAAGTTGTGCTTTGCAAAGGCTGGATTTGGATGGTAGTCCAAACAGTCAATTTTTGAGGAGTAGCCAAATCGGTGAACCTCGGTACATCTTGTGTTGTGTGATGCTCTCTTGTTATATTTGCTTTATTTGGTTTTAAGTTCTCATTGTTTCGGCTTTAAGAGTTTAAGATTTAAGTTTTAAAGAGCTACACTGATTCACCCCCCCTCTCAGTGTCATTGTGAGACTAACACCCTGTATTTTAGAAATTCAAAGAAAATTACATGGAAATCAATGGGGGGTGATCACCCTGGGAGATGGATCCATCTGTTTCTTTACAGAGGAATACATGATGGTCTTTATCTGCCTGTAGAATAAATCAATCTGGCTCTAATGGGATTAGGAGATAGTAAGCTCTGAAGAGGAAGTGGAAAATGAACTCAACGATTGTAGATTTACGTTGGAGGAGTTCTTCCAAACACCCAATATCAAAGATTTTGTCTTTAGTAAGATACATAAATTTGACTTCGGTCAAAATATGAAGCTAACACAGTAGTTCACTTCCTTGGTTGAACTAGTAGATCACTTGTGTGTATTTTTCGAGAACACCATGGAATGGTGAAGAGAACGGGTAAATAAAATTACACAAGATGTCAATATGCTAAAATTTTCCTTGACATTTCATGACAAGGCATGGATCTACATTGATCAGATTCTATAGAATCTCAAAAAGGAAGAAGTGGAGGACCTGCAAGAGAAAGCGCTTGGTAGTGAACAAGGTGGAGTGGGACCCAACACAAAAAATGATGTAACTGGTCGAGGCACGCTAGAGATTCCTTCTCAAGGTGGTGGGGAGGTTGGAAAGAAGGAGGAGCAACTATAAGAAGAATGGCATGGGCCACCTATCCCTTTTTGTCCCTGCCATGATTTTGTACATGATAGGAGATCAGGCCAGATGGAGGGCTGATGGAAAAGTGGTTACAACACAACCCGATCTCCTCCCAGCACTATACATAGAGGAGCATTGTAGAAAAAGATATCATCAAGCCTTAGAGAGTAAAAGTTGAGTCCAGGTATAGCTATGTCTAAAAGTAAATCATATTTTCCTTTGTGTGCATTTCCTTTGTTTCTTATGTCGCCCTTTCTTCTATCATTATCTAGGAACTATCTAGGAAGCTCTACCTACTCAAAACATTTCCAACATATGCGTGAAGAGTTGGAGACTCTCACATCACTACAATCAAGATGGAGAAGAATACCCTCCTGTTACGATATTCGAACAGGGGTGCTGCTATAAATATGACTATATAGACCCGAGCACTCTATTGGGCTCTTTTATGTAATCTTTTGATAAATATAAATTCCAACTCTATCTTAGCCTATTTTGTGTTAATGATTTGTTTGTTGCCTATTTGCATATTATGGTATCTGAATGTGTGAATAGTGCATTTTCTTCGCTAGTTTAAATGGTTCATGTTTATTACATTATTTGAATAAATATGAACAAACTAGCTTCTCTCTTCTCCTTATCTTCTATTTCATGAAGTTTATAAATTTTCTATGGTTACCCAATGGACACGACACCGGTCTAGTATAAATAATCTATATGCTACACGGTTTGGTCAAAAGAAATAAAAACTAACGTAATATCATTAAATATGGTAAGACATGGGTTATACTATCATAATGGCAAATATCCAAACCCATCATCTGGGGTTCCCTTACCCGACCTTGTCTATATATAGTCTTATAGATAATATTTTCCTGGGTCAAAGAGGTAGATCCACCAAAGTCTACAAACTAGTTGTGATTCTCAAGATTTATGTGACATGACATGTTTTAAAGGGGTAACAAAGAAATCCCCACAATAGGAAGGTCATGCATCCGAACCCAAATAGGAGCGAAATTAATTTATCATTTAGTTCTCAATATTTTATCATTTAGTTCTCCTTCAAGTTTGAATGGGTCAATAATTTGTTAATATTAGAAAGTTGGTGGGGTTTCTCAATGTTTTATTATTTAATTCTCCCAATCTATGTGGGTCATTGGTTTACTGAGATTATACAATTTGTGTTATTTCTCAATGTTTTATCATTTAATTCTTCTTCCAATATTCGTGGGTCATTGATTTGCTAAGATCACATGATTGTTAGGTTTTTTCAATGTTCAATTATTTAATTTTCCTTCCAATTCATGTGAGTTGTTGATTTACCCAAATTGGACGATTGGCAAGGTTTTTACATGTTTAACTATTTATTCCTCCTTCCAATATGCTTGGGTCATTGATTTGTAAAGATCGAATAATTGGTTGGATATTTCAATATGCAACCATTTATTCCTCATTCCAATCTGTGTGAGCCATTGATTTGTTAAGATCATATGGTTGATAGGGTTTTTAATATTCAACCATTTATTCCTCCTTCCAATTTACATGTGCCATTGCTTTTTCAATATCAGATAGTTGGCATGGATTTTAATGTTCAATCGTTTATTCCTCCTTCCAATCCATGTGGTCCATTGATTTTTTTGAGGTCAACAATTGGCAGGGTTTTTCAATGTTTAATCATTTATTCCCCCTTTCAATCAACATGGGTCATTGATTTTTTGAGATCAAATAATTGGTATTATTTTTTCATTTTCAATCATTTATTCCTCCTTCCAATTTGCGTGAGCTGTTGATTTGTCAAGATCGGATGGTGGGTTGGGTTTTTCAATGTTTAATAATTAATTTCCTCTTCTAATCTACATGAGCCATTGATTTTTCAAGATGGAATGACTTATGAGTTTTTCAGTGGTCAAAAATTTATTCCCCTGTGCAATTCATATGGGTCGTTGATTTGTCGAGATCAGATGATTGGTAGGGTTTTGGGCATGGCAACTTGGACAACCTACAAAAAACAATTTTGGGCCTCAAACCTCCTCGAAACATAGGCAAATTTATATTTGCCAAAAATATCTTTTTGAGATGCATCTAATGGATGTGGGTTTGTAAATTTGCGTTGATTATTGTAGGATATAAGAGCCTCGAAAGTAACATTGTGGTGAAAAGGTAGGTGTCATTGTAAAGAGGGCAATCAGAAAACATGTTAAAAAATAGGCCATTTGGGAGGTCAATTCTTCTCAAAACCTAGACAAATTTATATTTGTCAAAAAGCTATTTTTTAGTCGCATCCAATGGAGGTGGTTAATGAATTTTCATTGAGTATTTTAGGAGATATGAGTTTCAAAAGTGACATTATCCTTGTTTCTAAGGATGCTTACCCGATTTGCAATGCTGAATTTAAGTCGATTTAAGGTTCTACTACTATGGAAATATAGGTGTATTCGTACTTGTTCAAAAACTATTTTCAAGCCTATTTCAACGAGAGTGATTGTTTTCCATTCTAAATGGTTTATACTACACAATTATAATAATAAACACTATGGAAAATTTAGGGCGCATAGAAATCAGATATCTATAACTAGCAACTCCCCACTGAAAAATCGAGTTTTTTGAATGGTTGACTACTCATGTATGATCAAAACAAAAGAAAATCTGCAACTATAAAAAAATGTTCCTAGTCCATACGGACTAGGGTGTGTTATGCAAGCGCAACAAGTATAAATAAAACAAATCTCTTCTCACCACAATAATTATCACTCTTTACTTTAGCCTTCTATGATTTGCTTCCCTATGTTTGGGTGACAACATTTTAGATTACCTTGGTGTAAATGGCATATAATATTTAAAAGATATTTAAAATTTGGATGATCTTTGGTATAGTATTACTTGGATTGATTGGGAAAAAATCTATACTTATCCTTCCCTATGGTATAAAATGACAGTATTTTGGATTTCCTTGGTGGAACCTAGAACCTAATTTTATCTATTATCTCCTTAAATGGCATATGGTATTTAAAAGATGTTTAAAATTTTGATAATATTTGGTATAATACTGCTTGGGTTGATTGGGAATAAATCCAAAGTTTAATATTTAGGACAATAATAAAAGAACTAATGATATGTTGAAGTTGTTTTGAAAATGTTACTTGTATATATCAAAGTGAATTAGGATGTAAATGATCTTAGTGAGGCTAAAAGCGAAGATGATACCATTTTATTTCATATTCTTTCTAGAAATTTACATATAATTTTTAATAAAGCCTAAGATGTAATTTCGTTGGTCTTAATGATTTATAGATTGCCTCATTGTCTTATAAAAATTGGATAACTAATTTTTAAGCTACTTGGTCGTCTTCAGAAATGTTCCTTCAAATGACTCTCTATTTGGAACAAACTAGCTATTGGTGAGAATCTGAAAAATCTATGTGCTTAGTATCTCAAGAGAAGTCATTAGTTCCTTTTTTTGTGTTATTTTGTAAAAATTGAATGGTTTCGCTTGTTTCCTTCTTGTTCTTTTATCATAAAGAGAAGTGCCAATCTAGGTTAATTATGGGGTTAAATTCAATAAATTATATACCATATTATGTAATGTATTATCTATTGAGATTCCTTTGTATTTGGAGTAGAATATATAAGGTAAAAGCTCCACTAAAATCTAGAATCTTTGCCTAGTTAGCTCTAGCAAAAAAAGCACTAATATAAGATGTTATTTAAAGGAGGTCTTGACAAGGATCAAGTCAGTGTGTCATGTGTAGAAAGGAAGAAGAAACGATAGACCATATTCTAGTTTGTTGCCCTTTTGCAAGAGAAGTGTTGAATTCAATTATGCATTTGACTCAAGGGAAATGGTGATAGCCTACTAGGAATATTTTGGATAACATACAATAGTGGTTCAAAGAAAGAGGATTAAAGCAGTATAGATGTGTCCCTTTGATAGTGGGATGGGGCTTATGGCTAGCTAGAAATGTTAGTTGTTTGAAGGTAAGGAAATTCTAGTGTTTTAGGTACCAATGCAAATAAAATCTATTTTTGAAACTCTAAAAATATCCCCAAAACCAAAACTAAGAAGGTCTATATGAACACTAATAGTGGATCCTATGAAGCCATGGGCCTTCTTTGATGGAGTTTGCTAGGGAAGCCCAAGTATGTGTGGGGCAAGGGGAGCACTTTACTTAAATAAAAATCATAAGATCACTTTCAAGACAGGTTTAGGGGAAGGAACAAATAATATGGTAGAATGGAAAGCATTGATCCTCTTGATGAGAATAGCAATGGAGCAAGGAATTAGAACTTTACAAATTTATGGAGATTCAAAATTAGTGATAAGTTGGGTTGTAACTCATGTTGAGATGAAAAACTTGCTCCTCGATCCTTTCTATGAGCAAGTGTAATTATCAGAATCTTCTATAACAAAAATTTCATACAAGCACATCGATAGGGAACTAAATATATAAACAAATGGTCTTTCAAAAGACGGTTTGAACCTTCCAACAGGCACTTGGTAGAGGAAAGAAGTGGTTAGAGGACTTGGAGTTTTCTCACAGTCCTCCTCTTATTAAAGATCATATTAGAGATCTATTAATAGTAAAAAAAAAAAAAAAATTAAGGGAGAACTTGCCTTTATTTTATAGAAATATGGGCTTCAGAATAACATTTTCCTTTAAAATTGAAACCTGAGTCGTCCTTAGTTTTGGTACTCAAGTAAGAGTCATTCAAGAACTGTGATTGATCAGGAAGTTATTCCTGCTTTTCACTTGTTAATCCTAATTTTAGGATTTTGTTTTTGGATTATAAGTTGATTGTAACATATTATAACTCTCAGTTGAATTTAGACCAACTCCTAAATAAGATATAATTGAAATTCTTGAAGGTACTTCATACCTATAACATTGTATTTTTTTTCAAATTTATAAATAAAAATTAATTTTTTTTAGGAAAAAAATATAGTATTACAAAAATAACCTTGTCTATAAAGCCAATAAAAAAAACTTATTATCTTAAAAAAAATCATGATTTTTCAATTTCTTTAATTGTTACTTTATAAGTAACAAAAATTTATTGAAAATACCAAATCTTTCATTCAAGAAAGATCTATTCCACAAGGTGTAAACCAGCACAAATATAACAGAGGAAGGGATGAAACCCCACTCTTCTTAAAAAAAAATATTGAGGACAATAGAGAAGTTGATGTATAACAAGTAAGTTCTAAACTAAAGCCAATGCCTACTAGGTGTGACCCAACTTGGAGAAAAAATATATGGAAAGCTATGGTGGGAGAATTGAGAAAGTACACCATTAATTTCAATTCCATACTTGGGAAAAAAACACCTATATGGCAAAGGGAACACTAGAAGAAATAAACGTCCCTTTATATCCAAATTCTCTTGAAATTAATTGTATTAACATCGATCAATATGATAAGATTCTAACTGTTATGAAATTTAAACTAGCAAAGATTCAAGGGGCAACTTATCACAAACAACAGATACGTTATTACTACATTGGAGAATATAAGTCACTCTTTTGGTCTAAATGTAGCAGCGGAGAGAAGATAGGTTTAATTTATAAGTGACTGGATTACTGGAGAATTATATTCGAATGTTTATATCAACTTTCTATGGTGCCTTTCCAAGAGTTTAGTTTACTCCAACAATTGCATTTGAAAAGGAAGTGACTTCGACGAGGTCTCATACCAAATTAGATTTGTATTTATTCTTCAATCAATGTTCTAAATATGCATATAAAAGATTACTTTTTTCATTGTTGTTTTTAAATAATAATAAATCATTAGAATTCAAGTTTGTTATAAAACAATAAAACTCAATTTAATAATTCTAGGAGATAATGCAACAGTTTGGGTTATGGCTTTCGAAAGTTTGAATTGTTCAAACCGTTGTATGTGTGAGACTGTGTATTAAATTCATTATTAATAAGAAGTCACGGTAAAATAAAAATACCCAACCCTGAATATCTCTAATAAGGATTTCTCACACTAATCAAATCTTAAAAAAAAAAAAATCCAATCTAATAATTGTTTTTTTTTTTGATAAGTAGCATTATATTTACGGCGGGTTTTTTGAGAAGGGACCCAAAACCTTATTTACAGAAAAATCCGAAGCTAAAGGAAGTACCACCGCCTGAATCTAATCCCAGGGCAGGAGTCCGGGGCCCGGGGCCCTTTTTTTTTTTTGTTTCCTTTTTTTAGCAGGTTTTGAAAGGATCCCAAAACCTTTTTACAACAGGTCAAAAGATCAAACCTAGGTTCAAAAACAAACCCTAGGACAGATCCCACCCAGTGAGAAAATCCGAAAGGACAGATCCCACCCAGTGAGAAAATCCGAAAAAGGGATGAAGTTGACAAATCCCGTCTTAGCGGGAAAAAATAGTAAACCCTAAAATCCCGTCTCAGGGAAAAAACAAAATTATTTGAAAAATCCCAACTAGTAGGAAAAGGAGCAAACCCTAAACCGACATAATTGAAAAATCCCGCCCGACGGGAAAACCAGCAGGATTGGAAAACCCGCCCCGCGGGAAAAAACAGTAGGAGCAGAACAACCCGCTCAGCAAGGAAACCAGCAGTAGCTGGAAGAGAAGGATCCTGCTCAGCGAGAAATCTGCCAAAGGAACAAACCCCTGCCCAACAGGAGGCCCGGAGCTGGGAAGCAAAAAACAAGGGAGGGACAGGGTAGCTGTCCCACGAGCACGCGGGGCTGGAAAGGGAACCTTGGCCAAGACGAGAGCAGCGGAAGACCACTGAAACGACCAGCAAGAGAACAACCAGCCCCAACCATGCCTGGAGGAGACAGAAGCCTAGGAGACATAGCTGCAGGTTTGGCCCCCCCCAGTGGCCCAAAGGGCAGACTACGTAAACCGAGGGTCCACCTCAAGACCAGACAAACCCCAGATCTACACGGAGATCCCGAAGGCAAAGGCAACCTGGAGCAACTGAGGAAGGGCCTCATATGCGGGAATAGGCCCCCCCGAGGCCAAGAAAGAGCACATGAAGATCCCCAAGCGACAACCAGGAAACCATAACCAACCCTCTTTCAGCAGCCGCCCCTGGGCAAGCTGAAAACCCGCCAAACCAAGGAACTCGGGCCCAGAAACCGCGGACCCTGCCAAGCAAAAGCAAACCAAGCAACGGGAACCCTGAGCAAACACGGGATCTGGAAAAGCAGGGCAAGAGAGTGCCCGGGGAGGGGGGCAGGGGAAGGGGAAGAGGGACAAGAACCACCCCGCAACGGGGCCCAAACGCACAGGATCCACCCAGCCCAGGGACTAGCCCACCCAGGAGCCAGCCCGCACGGGAACCACCCCGTCCAGGGGCCATCCCGCATGCCAGCAACCCGCCCGGGGTCCAGCCTGAACGGGGACCAATGATGAACAGCTACCAGCACCCGCAGAAGCACTCCGCGCAGCGGCCAAAGAAGACAGCCAGCACAGCACCCCCAACCGCACAGCCGCCAGCCAGAACAGGAACCACCCCGCCTAGCATCCACCCCGCACCGAAGCCCGTCGGTGCAGCATACGTCCACCATAGCAGCCAACCCGCCCAAGCGCCGCCTCGCCCTAACCCGCCCCCCCTGCAACATGACGAAACTAGGTTTTCTCGCAAGCAAACCCTAGCAGAGCGCCTTCCGATAAATTCATTCGCAAATACTCCTTCCAATCTAATAATTGTTATTCAATAACTTATTAAAATATATATTTTATTTTTTAATTTTTGTTTAAATAATATTAATAAAATTTTATATAATATTTTGATTTTAAATATAAATTTTTAAAATTTAATTAAAATATTTAATTTTTAAAATTAGATTACTTCTAAAATTAAATAAAATATTAACAATTTTAATAATTAAACTATTTACCTATTTTTTCCCTTTAAGACCTATGCTTGTCCTCCCACTTTATCTCAAATAAAAGTCTTTACATCTTTTATGTATATTAATATTAAACAACCGAAAAACAATAATAATAATAGATGAGAGTCAATTATTTGATACTAATTTCAAATTTTCCAATATATTTTATAATTTTTTATTAAACAAGTTTTAATTTTTTTTGTTAAAGAGGTTTGAAATTATTTTATTATTTTCTAAGTGATTATGTTCTTTTTGGTTTAATGATACTTGAGCATTTTACTTTTAAGTTATATATTTCATCCATTAATTTTCTTTTGTTATTTGTTTTTTTAATAAGTTTTATGGATTTGAATTATATCATACATATAATGATATAGAAAAATTTATACTTTGTTTGAAAATTTTTAAGGTTTTGTGAGAAATGCTTTAGGTATATGTTTTTAGGTTTTCATCTAATAATTTAAGTTCAATTCTTAGGATCAAGGCACCTTTAAAAAAAAAACCTTATTTTTTACTCCAATTTTGTTTACATGAAAAAGATAGCAACCAAATACTTACATCAAAATTCTTTAACTCTTCTTTACCCAAAAAAATAATCCTTAAAAAAAGAAATATATATATATATATATATATATATATAAACTTTAACATCAAATTCTCTTTAAATAAAAGTATTCCATTTAAATCAATAACTTATGATTTAGACCCCACAACTTCAAAATTAATTAAAATACGTAAGGCACATACTGTGGGTGTCATTTTAATTGCATATTTAATCAGGGCACATACTGTGGGTGTCATTTTAATTGCATATTTAATCAGGTCAACTCACACCTTTAAATTTAAAGACTCGTGAACAAACAATCTTCTGACATGATAAATCTATATCATTTTATATTATTTAAAACTTCCTAAGGTTTAGGAGCATGAATAAAATCTGCATGCAAATAAGAGTGGGGCACATCTACTTTAATTGTTGGTCATTCATGTCAATAAATCTCTTTTCTAATATCATTATATATAAACACAGAACATGTACAGAATGTATATAAGAAGAACAAATTTAAATTGTCCCCTTTCTATATTTTAGGTTGAGATTCCTTCACCAAACCATGTTTCACTATTGATTAATTTAAATAAAGTATGTACGATGATTCATTAAAGATTGCAGAAAAAGGAAAGGTAAGCAAAAGTATTTTAAAAGTATTAATCAAATTTTATCTTAAAAAAATAAAATAATTTTTAAAGTTATAGATAATATAAAATCATTTGTGTGGAATATGTTTTTCTTATTTAATTATTAAACTATATCTTCCTTATCAAAGAATGGAATACAATCTTGATCTTCAATAAGATTTTTATTCAAGATTTTAAAGTCTCCACTTTAACTCCATTCAAATTATACAACTTAAATAAATCTAAGGAAAAAGATTTTTTAACTTTAAAACAAAAATTTTAAGTTTGAATTTACATTACTTTTACTTTTACTTTTAATATATTTATTTTATTTATTTATTTTATTTATTTAAGTAATGTGAAGTGCAATTGATAGCACATTCTTAGAGGATATAGTAGGAGGGAGTTTTCTTCTTATGATTCAAAGTGAGGTCACAAAGAAGAAACACCAACAATATACCGTTGAAGTATTCAAAATTATATTTAATTTTTTTAATATATTAATTACTGATTTCTTAGGTGCAGATTAATTGGTGTGGAACAACCTGTAAAGAGTGTAGATTAATTGGTGGGGAAAAACCTGTAAAGAGTGTAGATTAATTGGTGCGGAACAACATGTAAAGGACGAATCTCTTTCTTGGCGGTGTAAAAGGTTTAAAATGAATGTGGCATGGTGGTTATGTGACATGGTGGTTATAAGAGCATATTGTCCAAATTACTATCAATAATACAACCCTAATACAAGTATAACTGCATTATACTTCATAGCAATTGATAGGTTAACTCTTTCCTCCCTTCGAAGTTGAATAAAATCAAATCAAATTGGAAAGTTTTGTGTGTTGCACAGGAATAGGGCTAAGAATGTCTATCTTAAAAAAAACATTTTTTTTCTAAGAAAAAGTTAGATTATATTAATTCATTAACTGACACATTACAATATTTTACAATATTTTGATGTTAGCACTGTCCACCAACTAAAAAATAAAATGAGGTGAATTAGGAGTAAAGCAACTATAACTGAATATACATAAGAGTAAAAGCTAATATCAACAAAAAAGACTTGCTGCAATACACCACATATCAAATATCAACATTCATTGTGGGAGATATCAACATTCATCTGCGAGAGAGTCTATTATATGAAGAAATTTTGGGCATGTTTTTCATGATATCTTCTGAATTTTTCAAAGAAGAAGTTGAAGTAATCAAAACCTGAATCTGCTCATCATTGTTATCTGCCTTCTTCTTAGTTTCTAGTTGGACCTTATGAAGATCCTAAATTATATGAGAAAGTTGATGAAGTTTGTCAATAACAAAGGTGTGTTGGAAGTTCCATAGACTTGGGAATGAATGTGTTCTACATGTAAAAAAATATCAAATGTCAAGTCTACTAAAACTATATCCCATGGAGGAGCAGATCCAATAAACACCTTTTTGCATATGCACTTCCAAATGTGCTTGAGAAGGATGAGTCTACAAACATCCCATAGTTTGGGGCACTAATCCAACTGAGAAAAACCAAGCAGAGAAAGCTTCCAAGATCTAGTGAAAGAGGAAAAAAGAAAATAGTAGAAGACATCCCAAAACTGTTTAGCCATGTCACAAAACCAAAACAAATGAATAAGAGTTTCTAAAGAATTACAAAATTTGCATTGAGGGGGAATGTGTAAAATCACAGCCAAACTTTCAGTAGTTGGAAGTTTTTGATGCAAAATCCGTCATCCAAGAAGTTGAGTTTTGGATTCAACAGGAGCTTTCCAAATTTGAGTAGCAAGAAATTGTCATTGGGTATTGGTAAAATTCACTTGCCACTTGACATTGATCTTAGAGTCTAAAGAAGGGGGACACAAAATATTTTTGTATAACCAACTAGAAGTAATGGAAGAGATTCTATGACCATTAAGCCATCTCTAGTCATTCCAAATATTATGGGCAGTTTTTCCCAACTTCATAAGGACCTCACAAGGGATGGAAGCCACAACTAAGCCATAAGAATCTTTGAACCTAGAGGTAAGGGAGCAATAATTACAAATTTGGTTCTAGGTAAGAATTGAGTAGCTATCCGGATCCCAGATATCTCTAATTCTATTAATTCTTTTCTTTAAAAAAGCTAGACCATGAATAGCATTGCATAAAGCTAAAGGTTTATCATTATGGAGGATAAGTTTATTCTATCAAAGACTGTTTAGATCGATGCTCAGATCACGTCTCAAGGAGTCAGACTTCCAAGACAATAAATGAGAAACTGATTGCCAAGCTTTGTAGTTTTGGGTAATTGGAATAGATCTTTTAATTGTAAAATAAGGAGCATTAAGGGTCTTATCCTCCCAAGGGGTTTCTTTCCATTTACCTTTGTCAGTAGCTAGAGATATTTTGTAACAAAATAGGTGTTTCCAGTTTTCATCACCAATAATGGCTCTAGCAACCCATTTTGTAGCCAAACTTTTGCTCTGGGTAAGAGGATCAATGATGCCTAGACCTCCTAAAGCCTTAGGCTAAGTACACATTTTCCAAGAGATGGGTGTTATTCTCACCTCCCCATCCCATTTAGTCCATAAAAAATTATGAATGGCCTGAGTTAATTTGTTAAGGCTACCTGGGGGGCCATCCGACAAGAGGAGTAATAAACATGAGAGGCTACCATAATTTTATTCGCAACTTGAATTCTTCTTGCTAAGGAAAGAAATCGAGTTGGCCAAGCATTAAATTTTTTTTGAAGTCTTTCCATAACCCAATTCCACATATCCTTAGGAGAGATATTAATCCCAAAGGGAATTCCCAAATAAGCACAATCATACCATGAGGGATGATCTTCCACTCAATTAAGGAGTTGCATCCACGAGGAGAGGAAGAGGTATAGAAGAATTCAGTTTTAGAGTCATTAATACAAGAACCATAGACATCACAAAACAATTGAACAATATTTTTATCCGTTTCCACCTCTTTTTGGGTATTTTGAAAAAAAATAAGGGAATTATCAGCAAAATGAGAGTTAAGAACATGCTTACCCCCAGGAAGCTTAATATACTGAATGAGGCCATTAGAATGAGCCTTATGAAGAAGATAACCAAGAGCATCGATAGCAAAAACATACAAAAAAGGGGTAAGGGAACGACCATGTCTGATAGACCGTTTAAGAGGTAAGGATGGGGAAAGAGCTCCATTAACCTGAACACAAGCTGAAGCATCACCATAAAATATACCAATTTGATTACATAATTTTGGACCGAAACCAAACCAAGAAAGCATACTAAGAATAAAATCCCATCTGATTCTATCATAAGCTTTGTCAAAATCTAACTTAACCAATAGGGCATCTTGATTAGATTCGATAGCCCATTGCGAAGTTTCTCTGTCGAACAATCGCTTGAGCAAAAGTTTTGATTTTTAAAGCTATGGCTTTAGCTATTATCTTGTATGAAACATTGAGGAGGGTAATAGGTCTCCAACTGAAGATTTGGTTACGAGACGTACCTTTAGGAATCAGCTTGATAAGCCCTACATTAATATAAGCTTCCAAGAAATTTGTTATGAAGATCTTCCAAGTAAACATGATGAAGATCAGAGGAAAGAATATGCTAATTTTTTTTATACAATTCCACTGGAAGACCATACAAGCTAGGATCTTTGTCATTCTTTGTAGAAAAAGAGCAGATTGAAGATCATTCACAAAAAGAGAATATTGAAGTTGATCCTAAATAATGGGATCTACTAGGGTGGGAATATGTTCCTGCACATATTCCATTAAGATGCATTGAATTTCATCCCATATCCACTCTAAAAAGTTGAGAAAAATGAGGGAGACAAGGAATATATTTTGTAAACGATCACTAAGTTGGAGGACCCTTCAGGTAAAAAAAAAAACAACTTTGAATGTTACAATAAATATTGATGATAACTTCAAAATTTTGAAGGTTAAATATGAATTTTAATTTTATTTTTAATTTGTATTAATGTCCATAGGTGACCAAAAGAGGTCAATATGACTGTAAAGTAGGACATATACAAAGCAACGGTAGTAATGCAGCTCCAGAGAAAATAAAGTAAGAAAAATAGTAAACATGATGACATATGATATACAAGATCTGTGGATCAATGATTACTCCCAACATTCAAAGCTGAAGAGAAGTGAGTGATGTAAGAGTTGGATGTCGTTGTAGATGTTCTTTGTTGGAGTCGACGACGAGTTGATCTTGTTGTATCTCTATGATCACCCTGGCGCTTCCTGGTCATGGCCTCTGGAGGCTAGAAGAATGAAGTGATAAGTCAGGATCCTTTTCTTCTACAGACTGTTACTAAGGAGTTCTTTCCTGAGATTGAATAATTCCTTGATGAAAAGGGCAATGCATCTCTGATCTTCATAATTAATCCAAGATTTTAGTGTATGGGTGTCTCTGAATAAGCAATAATATATACCTCGTATCTCGTAGTAGACAGGACAGGTAAAAAAGAAAATGAAATACTCCTCGGATTTCACATCAAGATTGCACAATCTACAAATACGCTGATCTCTGGGGAGGTGATGATATGTCTCAATATGCAACTTGTGGGAGTAAACTCATAGCTAAGCTAGAGAAAACTGAGGCTGTGTGAGTTTTAAACTATAGAAATATATAATAAAATTATAATTATATATATATATATATATATATATATAAAGCTAAAAACCCCTTACAGAGCCACCTTGGTCTCAGAGACCATGAACAGGGGGTTCGACATCGTCAAAGTCACTCGGGGGTCGCACCCAACCCTGCCCGCACCAAAATTATCAATTGGATTTTGGATACCCAATTCAGCTTTTTGGTAGGGTGGATATTTGAACCTAGGACCTCCCTTGGAGGATTGCCCTCTCCTCTCCAACTCACCTACAACACCTTGATAAAATTATAATTATATATTAAATAAATAATTACATTAATTTATATTAAATGCAATGGATTTAAATAATTAAAGTTTTAGTTTTTAATGTTAAGATTTAAGGTCCGAGGTGTAGACCAATTGGTTCATCCAAACACCATAAGGGGGGCAGAGGTCCAAGGTTTAAATCTCGAGCCTCGTCAGACTGAATGCTTGTCCCTTTCTTGGTGCTTTCAGTGGCATAAAAGGTTTAAAATGATTGTGGCATGGTGGTTATAGAGGCGGACTGCACGAAGATCTGTGTGGCGACTTATGGGATAGATAGCGCAGAATACTATGGCGGTCATAAAAAGCTAGACAACCTGCCCGGATTCGTGGTAGCTACCGATTCCACCATGTAAATTCAAAAAAAAAAATGTTAAGATTTAGATTTCAAAAAGTTAAAGTAGTAGGTTGTCTTGACTTTGCTAAGAAAATGGTTTTAATCTTGAGCCACTAGTGGTGTCCCTCACACTAGGTTGCTAATAAAAAGGTGAGGTGAGGTAAGGTAGGGGTTATAGAGGCAGTTCCAAGGATTTTTTTGGTAATAGAAAATGAAGGGGTGGTTTTAATCTTGAGCCACTAGTGGTGTCCCTCACGCTAGGTTGCTCATAAAAAGGTGAGGTAAGGTAAGGCAGGGGTTATAGAGGCAGTTCCAAGGATTTGTTTGGTAATAGAAAATGAAAGGAAGTTATCGATTCTTTTATGTATTAAAAAAAATTAAGGTAAAATGTATTATTACGGGACTTTAGAATTATAAAATTACATAATAAATTTATATTAAAATTATAATTATATATAAAATAAATAATTACAATAATTTGTATTAAATGTAATGAATTTAAACAATTAAAATTTTAGTTTGTAATGTTAAGATTTATATATCAAAGGGACAAAGATAGTAGATTGTCCTGCCTCTCTGTGGAATTCCTCACTCCTATTAACATCGAGTTTGGGCATCTATGTGGAGGATGACCCTCTTACTTTCTAAGAGGTTAATGTGATGATGCAAATCTAGTGAAATATATCATGATTGGAATTTCACGTTAATATATGTTTGTTTGTTGAGTGCACGCCAACCTGATAACTATGGTTTCAATCTTGAGCCAATGACTATTAACAAAACAAGGTGAGGGTTATAGAGGTAGCTCCAAGGATTTGAACCCAAGTTTGGTAGTAAAAAATGAAGGGAAGTTATTGGTTCTCCTATGTATAAAATAAAAGATAAAAATAAAGACTGAGGGTTAAATATATTATTATGGGAGTTTAGAACTATAAAATTACATAATAAAATTATAAATATATATAAAATAAACAATTACATATTAAAATTTTAGTTTTTTATGTTAAGATTTAGATTTCAATATTATTAATATTGTGGTAATTTAGTTATAATGTAATAACGATGGAATCCATTTAAATTGTATATAAACAATTAAAATAATAGATATATAAAATTATTTATAATTTATGTTTATATATTTTTGTTATATAATATATATACATTATCATAATTTAAAGGAAATTTTTCTCTATCAAAAATAAAAATGTTTTAAAGATTATGTTTAAATTTTATTTTTTCATGTTGTTGTCCACTTATCATGGGTGAACCTTATTATTTTAGTGTAAGGGGTGAGTGTGAGCATCGCCTTTTTTTGTTTTAGATGTTTAGAGAATTTTAAAAAATAAAAGATTCTGATGAGAAAAAGTTAGGTAATAAGGAAGGAAAGTAAATTATGGAAGCCTTAATTGAAAGCAATGATGCTTTAGTTAGAGATGAGGAAAGGCAAATCTATGCTAAGTCCTATCTAAGTAGTAAATATTTTACCAAAAGTGACTAATAATGATGAGATAATCAAACATATATTATGGTTTTTAAAGTAGAGGGCTAACATGTAATTTTCATGGATATTGACCAAATTTTTCAGAGATTCAAAAATAGAATAAATGAAACTATGATCAATTTCAAATTGTTCCATAATTTTTCTTTTAAAAGGATTGTTCTCATCGTTTTATCTAGTTTGAAATTTAGGGATAAAATAATGGGTGGTAGCTCATGGTTTAGGAGGAGACATGGCTTGTATTTAAGATGACAAACTAATAATTTTTTTAGAGAAAAACTTCTAGTGTGGTTTAGGCCTTTTAGACTCTCATATCAACTTATCAGTAAAGATATTTTGAAGAATATCAGTAATACTCATCTAGGAGGGACCAGCTACTAAGAAGGAAAAATCATTTAAAAAACCTTTGTCAAAATCTATTACAATTAATTAAAAATCAAGAGAATAGGATCAATAAGTGGATTATAAAAATATTGCATTCAAATTTCATTAATGTGATGAGATTGGATACATGGCAAGTGCATGTAAAGATTTAAATTATCAAGAAAGAGATGGAAAAGTTTTGGTCATGAGATAAATTTCAAAATAAATTAAAGAGATCAATTTATAGTAGAAGTTGGCATAGATCAAGGATTTTCCACTCCCAAAAAAGTGGTAAAGAAAGCCCCTTTGTCTCATCATATGGTGAATTCTTTTATAATTCCCTTCAAGCAACAATCAAGAGAAACTAAGAACGATGCAAAGTATGATGAATTATAATGTGCAATTTTAAACTTAATTGGGATTTTGGGTGCAAAGCAAGACGTGAAGGTAATTCTAAAACAAATAATGTGGAAGGGGTTAATTTAATCTATATAAATCTTCATTTTTTCTAGTAAAAATCCATATCATTGCAATAAAAATAAATGTACTATAGAGTTTACCCTTTGCAATTTAGGGTTTTAAGAGGAGGATAAGAAATAAGGGAGAATGGAGGATATCCATTGCAATCTACATTTTAAAGGTAGCATAATTGCATGCTACAAAGGATAGCTCTTGCACTTTAGTGTTTCTAGAGTAGCATAAAGAAGAAGTGTTTTCAAGGCTATGCCTTGTACTTAAATTTCTATAGGACAACATAAACCTATGGATGATAAGTCATATCATGAATAGTGTATAAAATGAAAGAGTGTGAAAGTGTTGGTAGGAATGCAAAAAGGGAAGGAAGATCCTCAAATCAAAAACAAGGAGAAAAGGAAACATATATATATAGATAGATTTAGGAAGCTAGAAATAAATGTCACGAGTGTTAACAAGAAGTGGAGTTGAGACAACTAATGAGAATGAAGATGATGTCTCGTATTATTAGGAGTATGAATAAGACTCCTAAAAAAAGAAATGCATGGAATTAATAGGTTGTTATAGTTTTGAGTTAATTTTAATGTTGTTAGCTTTCTTAGTAGATTAATTCATAGAAAGCTTATTCTAGGATCAAGTATAAATCAAATATGTCACTAAAAATAACAATGAAACTCAATATTGAAATAACAACAATATCTCACAAATATAACTCAGATGTACACAATATCATAATATTACATGAATGATACATATTGATTACATTGCATGGAGCTTTACCTCCAATATATAATTTTACATGACTTTTCAATACTTTAACTATTGCTCTCCTCAAACATTCGAGAGATGCAACCTTTCATATTCCTCTCATAAAGACAAAACTCTCATCTTGCCACATATCATGTGACTCTTCATTCTCTCTTGACACTTCACTTTCTCTCATATTAAAACATACATTATATAAAATATAAATCATCTACCAAACTAATATTACAAGGAGGCCAAATAATGTAATATATCCAACAAATATGAGAAAAAAAAACAAGGAATCTAAGGATGCATTCAAAATAATTTGAAAGATGGAAAATTGTCTAATAAATTTTACTATAGAATATTCATGAGGTCTCCTAACAATATAAGGCAAATACAAATGGGATGTACAATTTCTAGAAGTAAAATATATTTAGGTCTTTTTTTTACAAGAATAGAAAAATATCAAAGTTTGAGTCATAAATATATATGTTACAACTATAGTTACTCTTTGTGATAGATGTTGGAAGGAAACTAGTTTATTTATGTCAAATTCAATGATGATTCATGATTGTCATCTGTGTATTATTGGGAATATCTTAATACGATTCCATCTCCTTTTGGAAAGAAGGGTAGTACTCCTAGATGGGCCTAATTCATGGAATATGTTTCTTCCTTTATTAATTCAATTGACCTTTAGGATTATATTATTTAAGCTTCAATATACATGCAATAATAAACATATTATGAAAAATCATATAGTAGAAATATTGGATAGCTTTTGTTATCTAATAGATGGTTGCAAATAGATCATACAATCTCTTTAGATAGTTCATTACAAGCAAGTATCAAACCCATTCTCTTGAGATACTCAATAAAGTCATCCAAAACTATTTTAGTTTCTATTTGTTGATTCAAGGCTCTAATTTATTCTAAATGGTTATGTTATGGTCAAATAAATTAAGGTTTGAAATATCATGGATGTGCATGTTTTTTCTAAAAATGAAATATCTAAAGAGGCAAACAAATTTTAGCAATGTCAAATATTTTGGCAACATATTTAGATAAAATAAGAAATCAAATTCAAGCTCATTAGTATACAAGAGATAGTTGAAATCAATGAAATGGACCAAGATACTTATATACAAGAAAAACAATTATTTTTTATTATAATAATGTATCACAAAAGGAAGAGTCATATTGGGCATCAAACTATAGTGAGAGATGGCTTATAAAAGGGATAAAAATATCAAATATTTGCATGTTACTACTGAAACATACATGTGTTTTTGTCAAATACAAAATATTCAAACACCATATAAAATAAGTATTAATGAAGAAGAAGATATTAGGAAAGAAGAATTTTAATTATTTTAAATATATCCTACTAGAAGTTGGGCAAGATAAGGTGGTTAAAAATAAGATTTTACAAAATATTCCATTAAAATATCACACAAATATGGAACGAAAGCTTGATGAGGAATATCTTTATGGAAGAGCTACAAGAAGAAGTTTTCTATTTCAATCCCGTAAGTCATTGGCCTTGATGAATTTCCTATAATTATTTTCAAAAAAATTAGGATTTGTTGAAGAGTGATATGTTGGTTTCAATTGAAGAGGCTAGGAAAAAAAAGGCTATAGTAACTAACATCAATGCCACCTTTATTGCAATAGTCCACAAAAAAGGTTAAACAAAATATTTTTATAATTTAAAAAAAAAAAACCCTTATAATATAATTTCAAAAATTAGGGCAAATACATTGAAAAGCATTATAGATTGTTTTATCTTGAATTAAACAATATGTTTTTGTTGATGGTTAATAAATTGTTGATTATTTAATTATTGCATAAGAGGTCGTACATTATCTTCATCCCAAGAAAAAGCAACTATACTTCTATAATCATATATGAATAAAGCATATGATAGGATTTGTTGGGGTTTCCTACATGATATTCTAAAAAATATTGATTTTGATCAAGGTTGGTGTGAATGGATTAAATGTTGATATAGCACTCCAAAATCTTATATTTTGATCAATGGAACGTTTTTTAGATACTTTGTGTCATCCTATGGACCCTGCAAGCATGACCCACTATCTTCTTAACTTTTCATACTTTTTGATGAGGCATTGGAGAGATATTTCTCAAAGGCAAAATGGAAGAAAGATTTTTATGTATTAAGATATCAATAAATGACACTTTTGAATATCATATTCAATTTGTTGATGATAATTTTCCTTTGGAATCTATCATGTTAAGTTTCACTTAAATCCATGATTAGATTTTGTATTGTATTTATTTATATAGTCCTATGGTCCTTTTTACACCTTATATAGGTGGGCTTATTATAATATTTTAATAATAAACCTTAAGGTCAGTCATTTAACCTTGACTAAGGTCACAAGTAATTTGGATATTTAGATCCATTGAAACCAACCATTTTTATTGGTTAGAGTGTTTATTCTTTTATTAGTGATATTAATTTGGTGTCAATATACACCCTTCATATTGCGTTATGATTATATGTGACTTGTTCTTTATTTTTGGGTAATATGATGATTTCATTTATTTCTAGAACATATTGTTAAATTTGACATGGTATAAAAGAGCATATGGCTCTTTGTTAGTCAATTTTAAAATTTTGATAAACTCTCTTCCATGATGATTTCAAAAGTAAGTGTTTTTTAGAAGCAGGTTTAGGAAGCTTTTTATATTGTTGAAAGTCTAGTTTTAAGATTTTGTTCCAAAATCCTAGTCAAAATTGAAATGCAAGGGTTTCATTAAACTACAACAAATGTACTACTCTAGGAAAAATATTTGCCAACATGTTCTTCTTTGTTTCCCTTCCTTGAAATTCAATCTAGTTCCATTTTGAGTGACCATATGGATGCACTAGTTATTTTATAGGAAAATAATGGATTGAAAAAATCAAGAATGTTTGAAACCCTTGTTTATTTTTCATAGTTTTTTTTTATATATAATTTATTCCCTTTTCTACTTTGAATCCTTTGTCATTGATACAACATCGATGAGAGGGCAGACTACAAGATTATCAAAGTAGAGAAGAAAATACTAAAACCTTATGACCACCCTCAAATGTAAGAGAAGTCATGAGCAGAATTTTATGTATGGCAAAGACCTCTTAGATGCTTTACAAAGTTATGAAAATACTCTACAATTACTATGTTGCCTTGGTGTGAGAGGAAGGCCTTATTGGTTGTGTTATAGAAAATTATTGTCTAGGAAGTAAAGAAAAGTAGTTTTTAACATCCATGAGCCTATAGTCCATATGAGATGATCCTCATAGAGGATGTTTATCCAATATGTATTTATTTAGCTAGACTTTGCTTACCAAAGCATGGTGTACAACCCTATTCCCCATAGGATTTGGACCTTGGACCTCCCATTTGGGATTCTATAGAAAACCATGATTATTATGAATGAACTACCAACTTTTATGAATTTTTACAAAATTTTAGGGGGCTTAGTCTAGCAATTTGGTCAAACTCATCACTAAACACCTATTATTTGCATCTAAAAATTTATTATTTAAATCCATTTTTAATTTTCTAAATTTTAAATTGAGAATAATCCAAGGAATATTTTGTGGTGCCCACACAAGATACGAAAAACACAACACAAAAATTTCATTCATAAAACCCATTTCACACCTAATCTAGAAATGTAACTGATTAAATCCATATTTCATTAATATTTCTATACAAGTGCAATAGTATTTGATTTAAGTTATAGTTTCAAGTTTAATTGGTTTTACATTTAATACTTAGGTGCTTGGGATTCAAAATTATGTCTTAGGAATAATTTTTTCAAGAAATCAAATACACAAAATATATTTAATTTGATAGATGCAAAGAGTAGTATATCTTTTGTGTTGCCAATTCCTAAAAATTATGATGATCTTCATTATTAAAACAATGAATTTTTTGTCTTGGGTTAATTCCTTTTTTTTTTTTTTTTGGTAATTAAATATTTATCATTAAAATGGGTTTTTCAGGTTGACCCAAAACCTTTTTACAAAAACCAGCCTGCGGTTGAGAAACTTAACCAGAGTCTGACTGAGGATCCTCCATCCTCTTCCCCAACATTTCATCCTTACATAGGAATCCTCAAACTGGGCATCCCTACCAAGATAGAACTTAAAACAAAAAAATACAACTAGGGCCTTTGCATGGCCTGACCCATCCTGAGCATCCCACCTAAAACTCAAAAAAAACCCCTGAGCAAAAAGAAATCCTTAAGCTTTACATCCATTAGTTCATTTGAATTAGATTTTCCCTCACATTAAGGCCTCTCACATTCCATGAGAGGACCTTCATTTAGATTGCTTGGATTTTTTCCCTCTCCCCCTACCCTGTGGTGGAGGAGATTTATTGGATTTGTTATCATCCAAGCTGGTGATAACTTGAGATAACAGAGTTCTTTGTTTTCCATTTGCAATTTCGTTCTCAATCCTAATCCTGTAGTGTTCAGCCTTTGAAATCCTTCCTCTCTTTTTTTCACTACCATAATCAATGGAGGATTTCGTTGAACTTCTTGTCTATTTTGGACTAAATTTTGGGGGAATTATTTGCTGAATAATGGGACTAGAGCACCCTTCGATCACTCTTCTCTCTAGAATATCTGTCCTAGACTCATATTCCTCCATACTCTGCCTGTAATCTCCTGAGACTTGTGGCATACCATAGGGAAATTTTGGAGGACGATCTGTGTGGATATCGTTTGAGGGTCCAAACCTTGATGGGGATCCTAGGTTTTTTGGAAGGCCCATCAGAGGTTCCTCTTCTTCTATCATTTTTGCCTCATCCTCATTGTTAGCAAGGGCTTCAAACTTATTAGAGTTGGGAATCGAAGGACTTACCAGGGCATCCTAATTATTTTGGACTTGTTGCTTTCCTCTATCCTTATGCTGCTTATCTTGCTCATGGTGAAGATGGTCATTTATGACTACCTTGTATACTCCTCTATTTGTGAGAAATTGAGGTCCTTGGTTCTTGGGCTGACCTCTTCCATTTGGAGCTCCCGTCTGAGGATTTTTTTGCACTTCTTTGTTGGCTGCCCAACTTGGACACTGATTCCTGAGATGGCCCTAAGTTTTGCATTCCACACAGAAAGTCGGCTTGTTCTCATATTCCACAGGTTGTCTTCTTAGGTAATATCCATATTCAAGTTCCACGAGGGTTGGGAGCTCAGAGTCAAGATTTGCATTTACACATATCTTGACATGTGTCATCCTTGACCTAGCCAAGGTGGAGTGATCGATGGCAACCAACTCTCCTATAATATTGGCAATCCCTTTCAAAAAATACTCATGAAAAAACTGGGATGGAAGATTTGAGAGATGAACCCAAATAGGAGTTGTGTTAATACTTTGCGTATCAGGATCAAAATCCTCTCCCCAGGGTCTAAGGAAGAGGTTGTGCCTTCCCAAAAACCATGGCCCTCCTGAAATAATGCGGCTCACATCTTCTTTGTTACTAAGCCTGATGATGAAAAAGCGCTTGGAAAGAACAACAATCTCCATGAGTCCTACAGTTATCCATTTGGAAAAGACCCATGTCCTTATGGTTTCAATATCAGGCCTCCCTCCCAAAAATTTCCCCATCAAGGAATGTGAATCCAGGGACATAAAGCTATCTATGATGTTTGGTGAAACCCTTAAACGGTTGTTATCTGGAATTAGGGGTGAAAGTCTTTCGAAGAAGTCACTCCTTTTTCCTTTGAGGGTTTCAACAAAGGACAGGCCCCACCTAGGGCTAGCTGCTCCTACCTGGGTCCCATTGTTAGGATATTTGATAAGAGGATCAGATCCTCGAACCTTTCCAGCCTCGAGGATGGAAACCTGACCATAATTTACCTTTGGATCCTCGCATGGCGCTTCCTTGTGGTAGTGAGCAAGGTTCCCATCCACCACCAACACCCTCCCTCCTCTGCCTCCGTTGCTACTCCACTGGGTCCCTTTGTTAGGATCTTTGACAGGAGGATCAGATCCTCGAACCTTGCCAGCCTTGAGGACAAAAACCTGATCATCCTTTGCCTCTGGATCCTCGCCTGGCGCTTCCTGGTGGTTGTGACCAAGGTTCCCACCCACCACAATACCCTCCCTCCTCTGCCTCCGTTGTTGCTCTGCTGTTCCATGATTTTTTTTTCCTTGGGTTAATTTCTTTATGTCAAATTTTTTTTCTCAATTCTATGCTTTCTAACGTATAGGGTTTGCCTTTCAATCTAGTATGGTTTTAAAGCTCAAAAAGTTTTAGCATTTTTAACAATAGTTGTGTGAATTTTATATGCTAATTTTTGAATTCAAATTCCTATTATTATTATTTAGATATGCTTACCATGGAATTATGGTTTCATGCATCCCATTATTTAATAAAATAATTTTTTTTAATTTCTTTTCCTCTGTATTTCCTTTTTTATATTTTTCACTCCCTAATCATCATTTATTTTTTGTAATGGTTGCCCATGCCCTTTTGGGTGTGGCACCGCCTGTTCACTCCTTAATGAATCATAAGCCTTCTTGTCTAGGTCAGGGGCCTATGAAGTTCTTATGTACCATGCAACAAGGTTTTAAACCTCAACAACCCCCTTTTGAGGGGTGCCTACATACATAGGCAATTGTGCTTGACATGTTCCATTTTAAGGGGCATGCAAGAGGTCCCTCTTGGTGTATATCCTCTATTATTATATTATATATGGGATTAAAATGTGCACTATTTGTATAGCATCATCATCATCACATAGTGGTAATACAACAACTTGGATATTATGCATGTATTGTTTGGAAAGATTCAGGCCTCACTTTTGGTCTCTCCTTGAAAGTTGAAAAATTAAACCAAATGAACTAATTTCATTTGATATAAGTATATATATGTCTTCTATTATAGATTTTCTCTCCTTTTTTCCCTTTCGTGGCTAAGTTAATTTTTTCCTTCTTACTAACTTTAAGTTCTTTATATAATCTAAAGCAAGTTTTTTTTTTGTTTTACTAAAGTATAGAGCTATGGGATTCAATGATTTTTCTCTCCTTGAGGTGCGTATTTAATTTTTTTTATTTTTTCAAAATCCTAAATGTACAATCTGTTTATTTTATCGTTTGCATTTTCTAATATGTCCTTAGTTCATCAATTTATACAAGTGCATTTCTATCCAATAAACTCTGCAACTCATTATTTTTTCCTACCTACTTTAAATGGAGAATTTAGTGCTATGTATTGAAAAGCAATGATCTCATAAATCAACTAAATTAATTTAAAGTAATAAATTGTTGTTATTATGAAAAACAAAAATTATACTTTCTTTATTTTTCTTTTGCTTTTTCAAATCTGACTTTATTTTATGTTATGTTACAGATAGAGAGACATGTAATTGGAAGAATATACAAGTGCCATCAAGAGACTTAAATTTCCAATATGATAAGGAAGCAATACAATAGTTTACAAGTTTTCCATGGTGCATCATAAAATATCCAAATCTGAAAGCTTATTTGTGTAATAATTAATGGCTATAGAGTGAATCTCTTCTCCTGAGAAATGTTTGCATTCCACTTTAAAATAAATCAATTTTTTAATTCATCCAAAGTATAAACATAAGCATAGAAATAAAGAAGATACAAAATCAAACCCAAGCATTCTTGAAACACTAATAATACATATTGACAGTCATGTCTGCTAAGACATTGATTCATGTTGGAGAATATTACATTATTTGGTATATGTTAATGTACCCCCATGGTACCTTTATGGTACAAATATAAATATGTAATAGATTAGGGTGTGATTCTATAGTTTAGGAGTGTGATTTATATTTCCCTTTTATGTAAGTGTTCATGTGTAGGATGTGCACAAGTGTCATGTAATTATGTGTGCAAGTGTGAGGAGTGAGAATGTGCACAAGTGTCATGTAATAGAGTGTGCATGTGTATAGATGTAGGAGTGTGCAATGTGTCATATAGTAAAGTGTGCAAGTGTGAAAATAGGAGTGTGCAAGTGTCATAGAATAAAGTGTGCAAATAGAGAACCATGGATCATGTATACAAGTGCCAATATGAGAAGCCAAAAGACATGAGAGGATTTATCTTATGCATGGAATAGGAAAAGATGCATCTCCTAGATATGTGAGGAGAGCAATAGTCAAGTATTTAAGAGTCATATTTTTAAGGCTATATTATAGAGACAAAGCTCCATGTAATGTATCATTGAGGAATATATGTATTTCAAGCATCATACAAAGAAGCTTGTATACAATTTGAGCAATATAATGTAATTTTTCTTCATGTCATTGCATGAATGATATTGGCCATTTTATTCATATTATTGTTATTTTTATGAATGTTATATTCATTATTTTGGCCATTTAATATAGTGATTGCTCTTATATTTGAGACTACTCAAGATTTTGGATATTAGGACCTATGAAAATCTGGCTAAAAAGCCAACATTGATATCAGAGCCACTATACTCTATCCTTTTTGGAAGAGTTATATTTAGAGCTACTTAAAGTAGTCTCTAAAGCTAGCATTGAAGGAAGTCTTTGGTGTGAATTTAAAAAATTAAAATTTTGAGCCACATGAAGGAAACGTAGGCCAAATTTTGGGTATTCCATTATACCCTGATATTATTTGTCATTAGTAGTCGAATAGAACATGCGGAGAGAAGAGATAAAACCATTGAGGTTGGAGGATCTCCAACTTTATCTTGCCTAGTGTATAAAGGACTGCAATAATTGAAGAGACACTCCAAGAAAGCATTTCACAAGATTTTTCTAGAATCATAGAAGACAAGAGCCCAAGAAAAGGGACATTTGCTTCATTGTTGTGAGTGAAAGCACCATAGACAAGAGCCCAAGAGAAGGGACATTTAATTCATTGCCTTGAGTGAAAGCACCAGAGAAGAGCCAAAGCATAGGGAAATTTGCTTTGCAGCCATGAATGGAAGCACCAGAGAAGGAGAGCCCAAGCATAGGGATGTTTGCTTCATAGTCATGAGTTAAAGAACCAAATAAAAATAGCCCAAGCATAGGGATGTTTGCTTCACATTCATGAGAGAGCCCAAAGAAAAAGGAATGATATACTAAGAGCAAAAGCACCAAGGGAACAATACCTACATAGACTGAGATCTCATAATAGCAAGCACTTACGTAGATCAAGATCTTAGAACAACAAGTACTTACACAAACTAAGATCTCAAAATAGGAAGCACCTACATAGATCAAGATCTCAAAGCAACAATGTCTACGAATAACTAAGGAAAAAGAGAAGTGTGCAATAGAACAACGATTGTAGCAAGCTAGATGAAAGAGCGGAGTGTATTTGAAAGATAGATGAAGCATCAACGTCAAAGCTAAGGCCTAAGAAATTATTGATTGTAGTAACATTTCCCAAAATTGCATAGTGTAACATCTATTTGAGACGTGTCATTTCATTGAAGGTAATCCTTCCATAACGTCCTGACAAGTGTAGAAGAGCATGCATTAATATCCATGTATTAAAGGGTTACAAAATTTTTGAATTTAGGTAGAATAATTTTAGCATTTTTTCAAATGTTGGAGTTAAAAGATTAAACCTTAATTATAGCACATGATTTAATTTTTTAGATATATTTAAAATTTAATAAATTTTTTAAAAATAAAATTAACTCTATTAATTTTTTAAAGAATGATTGAAGTGAAAAGTTTTTTGGCTTAAAAAATTATTATTTGAAAATTTTGAAAAAGTAGAGAATTATTTATTGATAATTAGGGAGTCAAAAGGATTTCAACTCCAAATTGATATTTGAAAATTTTGAAAAAATATATATATTTGATTTTACAATCAAATTTTGAAATATTGATTGATTATCAAATTTGCAAATTTGATAAATTATTAGAAAGACACAAGGTCTTCCACTTCAAAAGAATTTGAAATTTTTTATTATTGAATTTGCAAATTTTTTAATATATTGATTGATAAATTTGGAGAGATAAGGATTTCCATTCCAAGAGAAATTAAAATTTGAAAATTTTGTAAAACTTGATTTTACAACTTGATTAGTTGATTCACAAATTAAATCTTGGACAATATAACTTTAAAAAGGAATTAGATTATGATGGATGAATTTATTTAAAATACATTCAATGTACAGAGTGAAGATATGGTGAACAAGTTAAAATTTTATACACAAAAATTGATAGATGATTTTGATGAAACAAAATATATGTCAAATGATTTAAAGCTAATATTATCTTTATTTCTCAAAAATGTAAAATATGAAAAGTTCACTACTCTTATTAGCTATCTTCATGAAAAGCTATTTAGATCTTGGTGAAATTCACAAAACACCATTGTATTTTCTACTGAAATATGCATTGTGATGTATATGGCTTTACTCACCTTTGAGATATTTTAGGAAAAAATACAATAGAAAAATGATGCCAACTGTGAAACATATGACTTGAATGAAGCATATGTTGGCTTTAATAAGGAATATTAAAATTCTAGAATGTATTATTGTGATGACTTACTAACTCCTTATCAGAAGCAACTCCAGTAATCATATCAGAGACAAATAGGAAGAATAAAAGGGTTTAAAAAAAGAATAGAGCAAAGCACAGAAGAAAGGAGAACAAAAGTCATGAAGCAAAAGTTAAAAATAAAGAATAATTTCAAGTAGTCCATGAGAAAAATTCAAAATATCGTAGCAAAGAGACAAAGACAATAGAAAATGAAGATAATGAAGATCAAATCAAAGGACTGAAGGAAATAGATTGAAGACTAAAGTCTTCAATAACAAAATAATGTAATAAAGGGGGTATTGGAGAATATTACATTATTTGGTACATGCTAATGTACCCCCATGGTACCTTTATGGTACAAATGTAAATATGTAATAGATTAGGGTGTGAGTCTATAGTTTAGGAGTGTGATTTATATTTCCCCTTTATGTAAGTGTTCATGTGTAGGATGTGCACAAGTGTTATGTAATAGAGTGTGCATGTGTATAGATGTAGGAGTGTGCAATGTGTCATATAGTAAAGTGTGCAAGTGTGCAAATAAGAGTGTGCAAGTGTCATAGAATAAAGT
This sequence comes from Wollemia nobilis, assembly GCA_028583015.1. Classification (NCBI taxonomy): domain Eukaryota; kingdom Viridiplantae; phylum Streptophyta; class Pinopsida; order Araucariales; family Araucariaceae; genus Wollemia; species Wollemia nobilis. The sequence goes on along the minus strand of JAQPPZ010000755.1, from coordinate 1,742,509 downwards.
ATACAAATATAGAGCCAAGAGTCATGTATACAAGTGGCAAGATGAGAAGCCAAAAAATATGAGAATATTTATCTTATGAATGGAATAGGAAAAGATGCATCTCCAAGATATGTGAGAAGAGCAATAGTTAAGTATTGAAGAGTCATATTTGTAAGGCTATATTATGGAGATAAAGCTCCATGTAATGTATCATTGAGGAATATATGTATTTCAAGCATCATACAAAGAAGCTTGTATACAATTTGAGAAATATACTATAAGTTTTCTTCATGTCATTGCATGAATGATATTGGCCATTTTATTCATATTATTGTTATTGTTATGAATGTTATGTTCATTATTTTAGCCATTTAATATAGTGATTGCTCTTATATTTGAGACTACTCAAGATATTGAATATTGGTACCTTTGATAATATAGCTAAAAAGTGAATAGTCCCATGATTTGTATATCTTACTATGATAATTGAGGTATTCTTGCAAGCAACCACCATGGGAAAAAGGGCTTATGACACCCTTCCACCCACCAAGACCTATCTATGCATCTTGGACTAACATGGGTTTAAACATTAATACAATTAGACTAATTCCATAAGCATACATAAGCCAAGAAAACAATACAACAAACCAATAAATAATCCATATCATAATATCACATGGGATTCCAATATTAACATCCAAAAAATTTAATAATAATAATTAAAAATCCAACATAAACTAAAATTGTCCAACACCTTGCCACAAAAACAAATCACTAAGGTTAACAAATCCCCTATGACAAACTTGGAACATATCTATATTTATCTATACAACATCTCCTCCTCCTTCATCACATCCTCCATTCAAAATTTCAATCCTAACCTTATGGATACCAACATACACAAAAAACCCAATATTCTATCCTTCTACATACAAGTGAACCCAACATACATGAATCACCAAGCTCTCATCCTTCCATCATTCAAATAAATATATCATGCATGAATCATGAACATTCCATCCTCCCAACATATAGAGTATACCCAATATACATGAATCATCAATATTCCATCCTCTCGACATTAAAATAAATCCAATATACAAGAAGCCTTAGCTTTAGAAGATCTAAGCATGATCCCTTGGGGATTTTCTCACTAGATTTACAACATATCTTAAATCATATAACAACATTTTTTTAAGGGTTTTCAAGCATCCTCAAGTATTTTCTCATGGGATTTACAACACATTTAAAATCCTACAACTAACTTATTTCAAATAAAATTCAAGCATGAAAGCACATCCATGTTGGCAACACAAGGGTATCACAAATCTCATCTTGGAAACACAAGGTATATTCAAGACTTGATAGACTTGTAGATTACTTCAAACATAAGATTAAAGAAGTTGGTTTAATTTATTTGGAACCAATAAAGTTATTGCATGTGGAGAAATAATAGATTTGGGGAATTTGGGATCTCAAAGAGGTTGGAGAAAATTTTGATCTCAAAGTCATTATACAATGAAATAAATAGAAAACGATCATGGGTTGAAACTAGAGGTGGATCATATCATTATCCCATAATTCTTCAATTAGAAATTTAGGAGGAAAAACCTACCAATCCTTTTAAGCTCAATTCAATTTGGTTGGAGGAAGAGGATTTCATCAACTGATTAAAAAGAATGGATTGATTATGACCAAATTTTGAGGTTATCGACGAGTTTTTAATTTGCTGCTACTTTAAAAATTTAAAAGGAGTTGTGGCATCTTGGATTGCAATTAAAAATGAGAGTACAGATAGATATATTTAGTTGGTGGAGAAAGAATTTTAAAAATTCATAAAAATAATGAGGCTGGTTTTTTTAAAGAGGATGAGAAAACAAGACTAGTTGAACTAGAAGTTAATAAGAACAAATTCTTAGAGTGGAGGAAACCTGAATGGAGAATGAAAAGTAGAGTTATATGGTTAAAAAATGGATGAAAATACTAAGTTATTTCATAATTTTTCTAATCATAGGGAGAACTTTAACACTATCTGGGAGATGCATAATGAAGAAGGGGTCCTTGTTAGGAGTTTCTCCAAGTTAGCAGATTTGGGAGTATAACATTTTCAATATATCTACAAAGAACCTGATAGAATCAACATTAAAATTTAAAGTTAATTATTTTTTGTGATAGAGGATAATCAATTACTTATGAAGGAGGTCACAAAGGAAGAACTAAAATTTGTCTTGACTTATTTCAAAAAGGATAAAAGTTTGGGGCCTAATGGATGGCTTGTGGAGTTTTTCCTAGTTTTCTATGATCTTGTTGAGGAGGATCTTATCATAGTAATGGATAAGGTCAGGTTGAGTGGTTAGGTTTTGGGGAGTTTTAACTCCACTTGTTTAGCTTTGATTCCCAAAAAGAAGAAGCCTAAAATCTTTGATGAATTTAGACCTATTTCCTTGCATAATTGTATCTATAAAATCATTGTAAATACTTTGGCTATTAGATAGAAGAAGATTTTCTCTAAAGTTATTTTCCAGGAGCAGTTTGGGTTTACAACAACTAGGTATATTTTTGAAGCCACGGGATCTTCTCAAGAGGGCTTTCACTCTATTAAAACTAAAAATCTTCCCACAATGGTCCTTAAACTAGATCTATCTAAATTTTATGGTAGAACTAGTTAGTTGTATCTCAGATTGATGTTCTTACATGTGGGTTTTAGCTATCTGGTAGTAAAGTGGACTATGGGATGCATTTATTTTGTATATTTTAATTTTCTCATGAATGGATCAACTTCTAAATTTTTTAGACCCTTGAGAGGACTAAGGCAAGGATGTCGTTCTTGAAGTGCAATAATATTTCTTAGAAAGGGTATCCATCCCCTTACTATTTTTCTTTCATATACCATTTTCCTTCAATTTTCATTACTTTATTTTGCTTTAATTTTTAACTTGAGTTCCCTTATCCTTGATAATATCATACCTCTTCTTAAAATTTGTCCTCTCATCCTTAATAGTGTCATTCCTCTTCTTAAATTTTTTCCTTATATGCCTTTTTTATTTATTTCCAATTTTACACCCAAAGGCTACAATTTTGTTCAACTAATTTTTGATGACCCTAGTAAATCAAACCTTACAAATTTTCTAAGTGTTCTTAGTTGTTCAACTTAGTTTGCTATAGACAAGCCCATTATCTTGCATGGTATCTTGAAAATTCAAAAAAAATATCTAGTTGTTTGTCTTTGGTTTTCCCTACATCTGCATATTCTCTTTCCACACCTTCAAATTTGTCTAAGTGTTATATGTAAATCTTGGAAAAATACTATTGGAATATATCTTTGCAAAGTTGTAAGCTCTTTTTGTCACACCCATTAAGTTTTTATACCCTGCATATTTTTTTTCATGCAACAAAATTCTCTTAATGTTTTACAAATAATTTTGTAGACCTTTCCTTGGAATAATAATTTTTTAAGATTGCAAGTCACTCTTCAAAAATATGTTTTGCTCTTTAGTTTCTTTGTACTACTCTTACTGCATTCCAACTTTGGACAAGTACTTTACAAGAAAAAAATTATAGGGTTATGTCATAGAGCTTGCACTGAAATGAATATGGAGTTCTTCTTGTTGATTCTACATAGACAATCATCACCATTGATGAGGACATCAAATATCATATAGCCTATGTATTACCTTAGGCATATTTTATTTAATTCATGCTAATAATGTGAGCCTCCTTTTCTCACGCTAGCTTCTAGTTGGCAGGTTATTTTAGACAACCTCCTAGTTGTTAGTTGTTAGCACCTAGTTAGCATTCCTTTGTCTTTTAGCTAACTAGGTGTTGCCTTTGTTAGCATCTTGTTAGGTAAGTTAGCTTCTAGTTGCAACTTACCTTATCTTCTTCCAAATACATCTATATTTAGAATAATCACCTTCAGTTGTAATGTGCTTATTTAAGCACCATTTCATAATACATAATCAGTCTTGGCTTTGCAATTTTAAACTGTCTCTCTAATTTATTAATATTTGTGTGTGGCAATATGATGCCACATCACTAATATCAGATCAACACAATCTGACTACCTGCAAGAGGAAATTTCTCTCTCCCTCTCTTTTTCTACAATTTCATCCTTTTGAAGCTCAAGATGTGTAAGAGGTTTTCCAATTACCCATACACCAGGTACCCTTGATAAGACACTCAGAGGGTAGCCAAGGTTTCAAAAAATTGTAGAGAATTGGGTTTAACCTAAGGAAGGCAAGAGAATTTTGAAGAACAAGCTTTGTCATTCAAGAAAATAGCTCCTAGTTTATGAAGATCTCATAGTATATTGAAGCTAATAGGAGAACTCGAGTTGCTTGATTGTAAAAACTATTGGCCAATTTGAGATCATGAGAAGGGTCTAATACTACTTGCCAAGAGATGACCCAACCAACCAAAGGGTGCATAAGGTTTTGGTAGTGGAAATAATTAGACAATCATTTTGTTGTTCGTAATTCAGCTTTTCTTGGAGGTTCCAGAGGATCCCCTTTGCTCGATCGGCTTTCCTTGCTTGATCACCCCCTTCCTTGATCGGTTGACCTTCTTGTTGATTAGCCTTTATGCCTAACATTCGAAGGCATAGATTACCCCCTGCCCTCTTTTCCCACCACCATCCCTCCCTTACCTTATGACCCTTATTATCTCACACTTGACGCTACCCCAATAGGCCTAGTGATCACCCTTGATTTAGACAAAGCAAACTGACCATACCTAAAGGGGATGGTGAGCATTGTCTATAGAAGAATGAAAAATTGCAAGACTTGTGATTGATCTTCCTCCCATTGGTACCATAACCTCCTCTGCACACTATAAGATAGGCAACCCTATAAAAGTTTCAATCACAAATTGTAGGAGTTCGCAGACTCTATATTGCAGATAAACTCATAGACTGACAGAGGAAAATTAAATAATTTTTCTAAAATTTTAAATCCAACCAATCATACCATGAGATTCCATCCTTAATCACCTCCATAATTAGCACATGACACAATATTTTTAGACCGTACAGTGATAATCCATTGTATCCACTCTTTCATAGACACGTGGTAGCAAGAGATTCATACTCACAGTTGTGGTGGGAAATGTTTGCATAGGCGGATTTCAATTTTTGTTTTTGGGTCTCCTTTAGTCCTGTAGCACCCTAAAATTGGCGTAGTTAAACCATCAGTAAAAAGATCAAAAATTTGAATTTTAACCCCGAAACCGCCCGTTAACCGCTCACCTCATTTTTCGTGCCATTTTTAGAATTTGTTTTGACCGTTGGACGATATCGTCGCCGATCTGACGATATCATCCTAGATCGGACGAATTCGTCTGGGACAGAACGTCCAGACGATTTCATCCCAAAACCAAATTTTTATAATTAGCTTCTGTTTCAACAACCTCTCCAACTCGGGCAGAAGCGTGTCTGTGCGGTTGGAGATTCCTACGTTGGAGATCTCCCAGATTGGGATGATCCCCAACCTCCTAACCTCCCCCTAATCCTATATAAACTTGGGATTTTCCCAGTTTATCCCCCTGGCTGATCATTTCCCTGCAACTCTAGTTTTTTGTTGTATTAGAACATCCTCGCCCCATCATTGGCATTTGTATTTTCAGGTTTTATTGCAGGATTTTACTGTGTTTCAGCCGAAGGAAGCTCGGATCATCGCAGGTGATCCAACACGATTTCGGATGATCCTGACGAGATCGGCGATGATCTCGTACGATTGCAGATGATTTCCACTACAGTTCAGATTGGGGGCAACCAGAGCCCTGAGTTTGCATTTTCTACCTTTCTTTCTTATTTAATTATGCATTAGATCGATTTATTTCTGTTCTGCATCCTGGAGTTCACCTCATTTAGCATATTTGCATGATAAAATTTAAAATAAGTTATTAAAATAGTGCATCCCATTTGATTTGCTATCTGGATTCATTATTTAAGCATCTATACTGTTATTTCTATCATTTTGCATCATTCTTGCAATTGCATTTTTGGTTTTTGGTGTCTGTTTCCATGATTGCAGGTTTCTGACGAATTCGTCAGGTCACCGATGATCTTGTCTGATCTCAGATGATCGCCTATGATTTGGGATGATTCTGTACAATTACAGATGATCCTGTCATATCCGGGATGATCTGGACTCCTACAAGCTTCAGAATCTTCATCAGACATCAAGAATCAGGTGTATTCCTCTCCATTTCACATAGTCTCTGTATTTAGGATTCATTCATGTTTGTTGTCTTCATATAAACCCAAAATTTCATATAGAATAGCTTAGATTCATTTTTGCCAACCTAGGAATATGAATGATTGAATATAAAATGAACACATCAAACCCATTCTCAACCTAGGCATGAAAACTGCCACTCAAAGTTTCCTGGTGAACCCCACCATCCGTCAAAAATTCACCCTTATACCCCTCCCCCGAGAGGCGCGACCTTCAAAGGGCCTCTCCATCCGAGGTATTGTCCCATCCTTCTCGCATCCCCCTTCCAGGGCACGGATCCTTTAGCCCGAAGGTAAGGGTGCGAAAAATTTGGGCGATACATTTTGGTGAACCCGACGTGAAACTAAAACACCTTTTGAAAACAATCAAAAAAAAAAACACACATTATTAAGAACATCTAGAATCATTAGAAAACTATTAAATTTGCATATCATATTTAGATGGTAGATTATAATAGAAGACGAGTTGTCACCATAAATGTTGAAAATCAATTAACGGCCATAGAGATTACTTCTGTGCTTAGAGTACCTCAAACAAATAGAGTCCAACCTTTGTGGGATGAACTTGATAGGAGATTGGGTATTATTGAATCTAGATCTGCAGAACTTAGGCAAATTAAGAGGTTTGTCCTAGATAGAATCCTGGATCCCGATCAGGTGACTTTGTACCATGAACTTCAGAGAGCTTGCCATAGGTGGTTAGCAGATAAAAGAGCACTTGTGTCTTCAGAATTGTACACCTTTGAGGAATACCTTGAGAATGCAGTTGTAGTACATAAGTTTCTATCTCGTATAGAGGATCAAGAAGTCGTTCTTACGGATAGAAAAATATGGAATAGAGTTCCTAGAGTTGTGTTGTATCGAGAGTATTGCCATGAACTTTATTTTTACAAGTCAGAGTCTGAAGTAGATCATATTACCATAGCACACTTTGTCAAGTTCTTGAAAAACCACTTCCAATTTGAAGAGGAGCATTTCATGACTCCTGATGAACTTGATCCTATCAACGATATCCATAAACTATTTATAGAAAACTAAGTCATTCTTTTTACTATTGTTATTTCTTACAACTAGCATGTTGTTTGTTATTTTTATACTTGTGAAATAATAATACAAAACAAAAAAAAAAAAAAAAAAAAACAACAAAACATTTCCTTTTTAAGTATTATAGTAGGTATATAGTTAAAATATATACCTCTCAACCCTATCGCATATATATATATATATATATATATATATATTTTTTTAATATAAGTATATATATTTGCTAAAACCTAAGTTTAGCACAATGCCTAGACTTAGGAATGGAAAACAAACCGAAGAAGAAGAAGATTGGTTAGGAAGACCATTAATTGACCAAAATGTCCCTCCTGAGGACCAAGTTCAGGAAGAAGAAATCCTAGACCAGCAAGAAGAAGAGCTTGTTGTAGCAAATGAACAAGAAGAAATTAATAGAGAGGAAGGATCCTCATCCCCTAAAATGTCTCCGGGAGGAGCTATCACTTTTGAAAACATGGAACAATTTTGGAAGTTCATTAACACAAATATTGGTGTTTTTAATAGAGCAGTCCATATGGACAAGGATCGAATTAGTGACACTCAAGCAACTCTAGAAGACGTATTTCACACACGCACTAATCCCTTGTCCTTTATTGAACAAGAGAGTGATCAAGTTGGACCATCCAATTTGGATATAGTAGCTGCGATCCGGAACATGCAACAACAACAGGTTACCCAACCACCTAAAGTGCCTGTTAACAAGCCTAGGGTCATTCCCGCACAAAAGAAACCATCATTTACTACTCTATTTCGCCAAGCTATTGAGCAACATACCTCAAATCAACAAAAACCCAAAACAAAACCAAACACCAATTACCAACAATCTGGGATACAACATAATACTATTACAAATCCCCTTCATAATACTCTTCCTACCAACACTTTGCATAATAGCAATATAGCATCTAATCCTTATGCCACACCATCATACACTCATAAATCCCATACCTATGTCCCACCGAACCAATATGGTGGACAAACTAGTAATCTTGAAACCATGGTGAAACAGTTAGTTTCCCGCATGGACCAGATAGATCCCTACCGACCCTCGTACAATTATCGAGAGATGTGTAGTCAGCCTTTAGATCCTATAGTTGTAGCACAACCGTATCCTAAACATTTTCCTATGCCTGTCCTGCCCATATATAAAGGAACGAAAGATCCCATAGAGCATCTTCGTATGTTTAGGATAGCATGTCATGATATATCACATGATGACTTGTTATTACTAAAAATGTTCCCGAAAAGCTTGGGAGGAATGGCATTAGAGTGGTATTATCAATTACCCACTAATTCTTTGAGGAATTTCAAAGAAACTGCCGAGTCTTTTGTTCATCAATTTAGTGCCTATATCGAAAGACATGTGACCATTAAAGATTTGTATAACTTAAAACAAGACAAAGATGAATGCTTTGCTGATTTCCTAGCTAGGTGGAGACAATTGATAGGAAAATTGCACTTTGTGTTGCCTTATAGGGAGATGTTGGACATCTTTATTAATAATTTGCAAGAGCAACTATCTTACGAATTATCAATCGCTACCTTGACCACCTTCGATCAGGCTATAGACTTAGCCCGAAGAGTGGAAGATGCTCTCATTAGGAGAGGTCAGCTTAAAAAGAAAGACGATGAGAAAACATCCAGAAATCAATATAAGAATAAACAAGTTGTGGGTGATGGAGTCACTGATAGCAAAAATATTGCTAATGTTAATGCTGCAAAGACAATGGAGAAGTTTGTACTGAAACCTCCTGATAGACCTCCTCGAGAATTTACTAGGTTAAATCAACCTTTATCAACTATTTTACCACAATTATTAGAACGAGGCTTGATTCAATTACCAAATATCCGGGAACCTGATCCAACTATACCCGGATATAGAGCAGATTTACATTGTGACTTCCATAGAGGACCTGGACACACTACCAACTCTTGTAAAATATTAAAACATAAAATACAGGACTTGATTGATAACAATGAGATGGAGGTACAAGCCTTTCAACCTAAGCAAAATCCTCCTAATAACACTCAACATAACATCACACAAAACCAGAATCAGAACGCCAATCAGTCATTGGACATCTTTCAACATCCTTTACCAAAACATGGTAAGGAGGTGGCTAATCAAATTGAACATCATAATGTTCCTCCTCCTGCCCGATATGTAGGAACTATTAGTGGGCATTTACCCGTTCATGATCTGGAAACCTTTGACACAACTTTATCCATGGTTACAACCAGGCCTCTATATAATATTCAGATACCTAATCTTAGTGATACAGAATATGAGACTGAGAGTGATATGGAAATCACATCAAATCAATCGAATAGCTCTGAAGATGAATCGGATACTATTCACCCTATCACAAGTCATATGGTTCCAGAAGAACCATTTCCAAGAAGAGTCACTACTAGACCATCATCCCACCAATTACTTTCTAATGAGTTAGCTATAAACGCTAGACCAAGACCCATTCATCATCCACAGAATAATATTGTGGGTACCATCGGAGTTGTTACTAGACAACAGGCTCAAAATTCTCAACAAGATCAAATTCAGAATGGTGGATCAACTCCATTTGTTTTGAAGGTTCCTAATAAAGGGAATCATGCACCTAATGTTCAACCTAAACCTCCCTATAATATTAATGAACAATTATCAAATATTACAGCTAGAATTTCCCTTTTGGACCTCTTAAGATCTTCTCCCACACATAGAGATGAATTAATGCTCACATTAAGCCAGATGATGGTACCACAAGACATTCACCCTCAAGACATGGCCAATACTATAATAACTCATGAAGTTGATTGTATTGACTTTCGGGATAGAGACATACCGCAACATAGTTTACATAAAGATAACCCCTTATATATTACCGCCTTAATTGGAGATGTAGCAGTCAAACGAGTTTTGATTGATAATGGTTCATCTTTAAATATTTGCACTTTTGACTTCTACCAAATATTTGGGTTTAGAAGTGATGAAATGAAAAGAACTGATATGATTATAAAAGCTTTCAATGACGAAACACAAGAAACGTGTGGGGTTATTACCATTCCATTGCAGGTTGGTCCAAGAACCTTGGATACGACTGTGTTTATTGTACATTGCCCTGCATCGTACAATATACTCTTGGGTCACCCTTGGATCAACGCGATGCGAGCTGTTCCCTCAACTTTACATCAATGTGTTAAATTCGAATTTAAGAATCAGTTGGTTACCATTCATGGTGATCCACGACCCTTTGATATGTGTGCTTTGGCAGAACCCATTGGAGTTCAATTTTGCCCTGCGCTATCATCCACACATCCTAATTCTCATTATCCATCTAAACATGTGAAACTCACACCCACAATGTCATCTACTTCTTCTCCATCAGATGCACCTTCACATATAGCTCAACCATCTTCTGAACAAACCACATTAGGACCTAAGAAAGATCCTAATCCCACAACCAATGTCTCTTGTTCTACTCCTATAACTTCTATACCTATAATAGACCCATCTATTGACACCTCTACACCGTCTACATCCACCAAAGTCATATTTTCCACATCAGAAGATGTAGGAAATGTTCCTTCTACCTCTTATGCTCTTACTGACGAGCTCTTACCCGATCTATCTAAAATCCTTATATCAGAAGAAACGAATGCTTCTATGCAAGATTCCCTTGTTTTAAATAATTTGCCACCATCTCCTCGTACCTTGGGCCTCCCACAACCTATGGGAAGTATTTACCAAGTCGGGAGTTGTGCCTTTATTTATAAGGGATATGACTGGGTAGAATACCCAGAAACATCAGAACTCATTATGATGGATATGCTCGATGTTATTTTACTAATGAGTATACTAAAGCCAAACCTATAATGCTTAAATTGGGATATAAAGGGAAAGGTTTGGGACCTTTCCAGAATGGTATGAAAGAACCTTTTGAGGTAGAGCCATGGCCCGCCCGATGTGGTGTGGGCCTATTTTCTAGTAAGGGTCAGCCATTCGAGGATGATGACCATCTTATATGTTACCAAGATTATTTAGATGAACGTGATGTTTTGCATTTAATGAATAAGCCATTCACATGTAATATGCTATCTATAGCTTATCCTGAGATGATCATTGAATCCGACGATGAGTTGGAGGGAGATATCTTCCATGATGTCTCCATTGAGGAATTATTACATAATGGATTTTATTTTGATGGCTCTATACCTACTATAGCCCAGCTTGAGGCCATGACTCCTCAAGATGAATTATCCAAGCTAACCTTGGAAGAATTACAGGAATTGGGCGTCTCACCCACCCCACCTAATTTTGAGAGAGATCTACACATGGAAGTAGAAAATGTCATAAAAATTAACATTGGAACCGAGGATAACCCTCACATAATCAACATCGGATCAGAATTGAGTCAAGAAAAATAGGATAAATACATTGCATTTCTTAAAGAATATGAAGATGTCTTTGCTTGGACATATGAAGATATGCCAGGTTTAGACCCTTCTGTAGTTATGCATCACCTAGTAGTCCATCCGGATGCTAAACCTGTTAAACAGAAACTTAGAAAAATGCATCCTAAAGTGGCCTTACTGGTCAAAGGAGAGTTAGAAAAACTCCTGAATGTTATTTTTATACAAGCCATTGATTATGCTGAATGGATCTCGAATGTAGTTCCATAGAACTAAGAAAGAAGCTACTAAGGTTAGGGTTTGTACAGACTTTAGAGATATTAATGTTGCATGCCCTAAAGATGATTTTCCCCTTCCCAACATGGATCAGATCATTGATTTTACTGCTGGGAGTGGAATGATATCCTTAATGGATGGATTTTCTGGTTATAATCAGATCAGGATAGCTCCTGAAGATCAGGCTAAAATAACCTTTATTACCCCTTGGGGGACCTTTTGTTGGAAAGTGATGCCATTCGGTTTAAAGAATGCAGGTGCAACCTATCAATGAGCCATGACTTATATCTTTCATGATATGATGCATGATATACTACATGATTATGTAGATGACATTATAGCTCGTTCTATTGAAGAAGATGACCATTTAGATGACTTGAGAAAAGTATTTAATCGGTTAAGGGAATATCTTATCCGATTGAATCTAGCCAAATGTATATTCGGAGTTAAGTCCGATAAATTATTGGGGGTTATAGTTTCTTTACGTGGCATCAAAATTGACCCTCTCAAGATTGTGGCTATCACTGATATGCCCGCACCCACAAATATATCTGAATTACGGAGTCTACAAGGTAAGCTTCAAGCCATCCGTCGCTTCATCGATAAGCTGGCGGATAAAACTGGACCCTTTCTTAAGCTTCTTAAGAAGGATGTTTCTTTCCATTGGGACAACGAATGTCAGGAAGCATTTGAACTCCTCAAACAATATCTTCTTAACCCACCTGTACTTTCACCACCTAGACCTGATCGCCCATTTATCTTGTATATTTTTGCTTCAGATTTTGCTTTAGGAGCTATGTTAGCTCAACTTGATGATGAGAAAAGAGAGCATGCTAATTATTACATTAGCAGAACATTAATTAGTTATGAAACCCGCTACACAGCATTAGAGAAGTTATGTCTAGCAGTCATATTTTCTACACAGAAATTATGCCATTATATGCTCAGTCAAAAAACATACGTTATTGCTAAATCCGATCCCTTGCGGTATCTCATGAGTCGACCTTATTTATCTGGTCGCACAACAAAGTGGGTTCTTGCGCTAAGCGAGTTTGAACTCACGTTTATAGGATAGAAGTCTGTTAAGGGTCAAATCATAGCAGATCAATTAGTTGTTGCACCCTTAGGATCCACCCATCCCCTCGTCATTGAGTTTCCTGACGAATGCCTTAAATTAGAGGCAGGTCATTCCGAGCAATGGTCCTTATACTTTGATGGAGCCCGATGCATGAGTGGGGCTGGTGCAGGTATTATTTTAATATCTCCATAGAAACATCTCATACCTCTATCCTTTAAATTAATGTTTGCCTGTACTAATAACACTGCTGAATATGAGGCTCTAATCCTTGGATTACGAGCTGCCATGGCACTGAAAATTAAAAATCTATTAGTTTTTGGTGATTCTCAACTTGTTATAAATCAAATTAATGATGTTTATCAGACTAGAGATGATAAATTGTGCCCATATAAAGCATATGTATTACAATTAATATCTTTATTTGATCAAGTTACCTTGGAAGCTATTCCTAGAACTAGCAATCGTGCGGCTGACGCCATGGCCGCAGCTGCATCTCTTTTACCCTTGGAGTTAGATGATGAATATGCTACCATCATTATTCATCGACTCCAGGAACCCACTTCAATTAAATCATGCTTGGAACCTTTGGACATGTTTCTAATCAATGAAACTACTCCTAAACTTTGGTACACTGATATCCTCAATTTTCTTCAAAATGGAACCTTCCCTAAAGGTTTTAATAGAAACCAACATCGGTTATTGCGTAGACGAGCAAGTCGCTTCGTAATAATTGGCAATACCTTATATAGGAGATCTTTTGAAGGTATCCTACTGAGATGTTTGAATCTAGAAGAGTCTAGATCAGCTTTGAGTGAAGCCCATGATGGATCTTGTGGGGGACACTTTAGTGGTAACGCCATTGCTAAGAAGCTCCTTAGGATAGGATATTTTTGGCCTACCATGGAGAATGATGCACATGATTACGTGCACCATTGCGACAAGTGCCAAAAACATGCTGACCTTGTCCATGCACCTGCACAAGAACTATAGGCTATTTCATCTCCTTGGCCCTTTTCAAAATGGGGCTTAGACATTATTGGAAAAATCAATCCTGTGTCATCTGATGGACACAAATTCATCATAACCACCATCGAGTATTTTACGAAGTGGGTTGAAGCTATGCCCTTAGCTTCTTGCACTGGAACCCAAGTTTCCAAATTTATTTTTAATCAAATTATTTGTAGGTTCAGAATTCCTGCAAATCTCATCTCGGATAATGGAACTTGTTTCAAAAATAAATATGTAAAGAAACTATGTCAAAAATATAAAATTCAACATCGTTGGTCCACTCCCTATTATCCTCAGGGTAATGGCCAAGCCGAAGCATCTAATAAAACATTAATTAAAATCCTCAAAATATTGGTCAATAAATCTGGCCGAGATTGGCACATTCAATTATATCCTGCTTTGTGGGCTTATCGAACTAGCGTTCGTACTCCCACGGGCACTTCACCTTTTGTTTTGGTTTATGGCACTGAAGCTATTTTTCCCTTTGAATTAGAAGTTCCTTCTTTGGCTCTGCTACTTCAAGATACCGAAGTAGGAGATGAATATCATGTTGGCAGATTTAGTCAGCTGGAACTCCTAGATGAGAAGCGCATCAATGCTTTGGAGCATCTTCGAGCCTACCAGAACAAGCTCAAACGAGCATATCTTAAGAAAGTTCATCACCGATCCTTTGAGATCGGCGACCTCGTCTTAAAAGAAAATAAAAAAATACTAATGCAACTAAAGACCTTAAAGGTAAATTTGAACCTAACTGGCTTGGGCCATATATCATCACTGCTAAATTTGGATCGGGAGCATACAGATTAGCTACCTTAGATGGTAAAGATCTTAAAGAACCTATGAACATTATGCATCTTAAGCGCTATTACGCATAATTCTGGTAATTTCATCACTGTATATATTGTACATCTTGTCTCATTCTTAGTAAATTCATATAAAAATTTCAAAAATAGTCATATTATGTATTCTCTCAATTCATAAATCAAAATCAAAATCTAAAAAAATCAAAATCAATCAAAATTTTCACAAACATCTTTTATTTTTGCACCTGTCAATTCTTGAAGTATTGCAGTTATATTTTCAGTTATTTTGGATAAATTAGCATTTATTTGGAATCCCTCACTTTCACACTCACATGAATAAATATCTTGATCTTTTTTAGTATGATTATTAATCTCTCTTATATCGAAAGTCCACAGTTGAATTAAATAAAGTTTTGAGCATAGAGAACTGATCTTGTTATTTACTTGAACCAAGTATACCTTTTCACATTAAAATGATTTCATTGCAAATTCCAAAATGATGCTACATAGTAGAAGTGGTCTCTTGAGCGAAAAGTTTCCCCTGCTATCCTATCATGCACATGGTCTAGAATCTTTGAGAATTGACAAAAGGACAAGCTCACCCCTGCCTAGAATAAAAATCCCTTGCTCTACAGCCAATCCGAGCAAGTATCCCTAGTATAGGAAGAAAAAGAAAAAGAAAATCAAGAAAAAAATCATGAGAAAAAGAAGCATTATTTCAGTAGCATTTTGTACCATCTCAGCAATATTTCAGCATTATCTCAGTATCAAGCAAAAATACAAAAAAAAAAAAGAGAAAAGAAAAGAAAAAGCAAAAAGCAATAAAATCCCTTCCCCTACCCTTTGAAAAGAAAAGAAGGGTGAATGAGCTTGAATCCCTGGAATTCTCAATTATTCGAAAACCGTGAGGTAAGCCCCATAACAGGTGGTTTGTGCCCAACCCGCTTGGCCTTGGGTAACTCCTAGCGTGGTGATATGTCTGTTACATTAGCGACCTTCTTTTGTACAGACCTATGTCTGCTTATGGATCAGCTAGCTCTTGATGACCCGACTTACATAGTAGTTTGGTACGGTTATATGCATATAAATCATGGTCAACGAACACTCATTTGGTTAATTCAAATTACTTGTATCAAATTATCTTGCTCAAAATTGGTAAATGAACAATACAATTGCACACACATTTGTATTTGAGAGATTTTGTATCATTATGATAGATCCAGATCGGTAATGAACTCACATATGCACATGGGGTTCCTTATAAATCTAAATTTTGTCTTTGAGATAATTTAAAATATTTATGCACATCTTCTGGAATAATTTGATTTTTCTTACTTGAGAACATCTATAAAGTCACATTTATATATTTTCGACTTTCGCAATGATGGTATAGTTCCTAAACCTAAATTGGAATTTTATGCCTAGTGCAAGTCCTCATCTTATATTTTCTGTTTATCTTAAACTCAAAAATCAACTATGCAATAAAACTCGTTTTTCTTTGGATTTCGCGATGATGGTATAAGTCTATACCTAAAAATTCTATGCCTAGCGCAAACCATCATTTTAATTTTATTTCCCATTTATTTAATCCATAAAAGCATATGGCTTAAATCATTATGTTACACAATTGTACTTTAAAAAGAACGAAAACCTTTTCTATTTCATTTCATTATGTCAACATTCAGTTTTGCGACGATGGTATAATTCCTAGGCAATTGTTCAAATTTCTATCACACTTAGGAATTTTATGCCTAGCAAAAATCATATTTTTAATATTTCATGCATAATATTTTCATGGACATCTGAAAACAAATCATCACCATCATCATTTTTCATCATCACAACACAAAAGTCTTAAGAAAGTCTCTTAAGCACCCTTTTACTTTTAGCAATATTTCTCTACTGGGATTAGCTTAATGACCTAGCGAGCGACGACTCCATGAAATGGTCATGTAACAACGACAATGTCCTTTGAAATTATTGTTAGAAGTCACTTTATTTTTTCATCAAATCACACCACAACAACCAATTTGTTTACATCAGATTATTTCATTTAAATTTTATGGCATGACATAAAATTATAATATTTTCAAATGACATAATTACATGAATAATCAATCAACAATTAAAATATTAAAGCATCATAAAACATATGCACAAGTCATATCACAAAGAGAATATATATATATATATATATATTATATATATATATCCAAGAAATATATGTACATCATATCAAAATGGATTGGTATGCCACAATCTATACCCTGGCATACTCAATCCTCTCAAAACTATACAATCTATAGTCAATATGTCACTAGTCTCGAGAAGCCCTCGAGCTCTCAGCCTCATCTCCTCTCCCACCCTGAGGTGGAGGAGGTGGTCCCATCGGAGTCCATCCTGTGTCGTGGGTCCTCGATGTCGATCATGAGGATGTCCTCGATGACCCCATCCTGATCGGCTCCACAATGTCGGCTGGCAGCTGTAACCTCTGGCCCTCTGGAACCAGCTAGAAGTATGCTCCCTGATAGAATGTGGTCTGAGCAATAGCCCATGCCAACTCCCACATGCTCGCCCCTCCACTCCGAGCCCTGAGTCATGTAGCCTCATCCTGCAGCGTCTGCACCTGAGCTCGTAGGCGGGCATTCTCCGCTCGAAGAGCCACCATCTCGTTGCTCTCCCCCACCTCGATACCCTTGCCCTTATCGGGTGATGGTGGCCTCTCCCTCTACTATGAAGGGAGCCCCTCCTCCCTCCTCTCTGGCTACTACGGTCTCTCCGGAGCCTGTGGCACTCTTCGACGTCTCTCTTGAGGAGGTCATCATTGATCCCTCCCTCTGTGACCCCTCATTGCATCGATGGTAGCCTGGCATCACCTCCCCATCCATTACACAATAACATGCATCAGACCCTATGCCCTCATCATTCGAGGAGGGTGGATGCCTACATACCAGGCATCATATCCATCTGCTACTCCTGCATCATCCCCATCCACTAGCTGAATGGGGGCATCGTCAGCATCCTGACTCTAGAACCATTGCATGTCTGGAGCCCCGCTCAGTGTAGTATTATCTTAGATAGTCTGGGAGTACTCGTAATCCCTAAGAGAAGGGATCCCCTACTGTAGACCGAACTACCTCAAAACTCGGTCGTAGCGGTGGAGCTCTACCTCTCCCCACTCCATCCTCAACCAATAGACTCGCCTGATGCGAGCCAACTCCTGTCCATCCTCTCCCCACCTTGGATGCTCTCTCCATGGCCTCTAGGTGATCTGATCTAGGATGAGGTCATCTAGCAACCTCCGAGACATCGACAGATCTATCCATCATTGTGACCCTCTCTGGAGCCACCAATAGAAAACTCGGGGTCTCTCTCGGTCAACTCCTGCTAGTGGAAGCCCTAACCAAACCTGTAGTAGTGATGTCAGTACCAGACATCGACCTCCCTTGTATACGACCCCGTAGAGGATCCTATACAAGCGGCATAGTACAAAACTACCCCAAGCAAACCTGTAACCGTGGTCTCTCATGTCGTAGACCACATCTGAGAGGAGCCATGGTAACCTGCATCCACTCTGGTGGCATAGAAGTAGGCCACCCACCACCCCTACCAAAACTTGGGTCAATCGAGATGCCCCAGGCATCTGCCTCAATGCCTCGATGTTCACTCCGCCCTTCTCCAGGGCGAAGCTCGGATCCATGCACAGTCGCATCATAGCATGGCCCTGATTGGCCGAAGGAGTCATAAATCGCCCATGTATGGGGATCCTCAAGATCCTCCATACATCCTCTAGAGTGGGAGCCATCTCCCTTATCGGTAGCCAAAAGCAGGATGACCCCGGATACCATCTCTCTGCTAGGGCCGTCAGTAGCCCCATGTCCGTAGGAATTTGTGGCATCTCTGCCACATGCTGTAATCCAACCTCCGCTAGCCTGTCTCGCTCGACCTGATCGAGCATGGCTACATCATCTCTGAGCCCCCCGTATTTCCATTCTTGACTCTTTAGTAATCCCCTCTACAAAATAAATAATAAAACAACAAAAATCATTAGTACATAATCATTAAAATCGATTAAAATTAATTTCATCTCATAAAAAAATGATATCGCCCATTATTGGACGATATCGTACCAAATTTAGCAAAATCATCCTTAATAGGATGAAATCATCTCCGATTCGTCAATTTGGGAATCGCCCCTTATTGGACGAGATCGCCCCTATTTCTTCGATTTCGTCCTCAGACGAAATCGGCGATCTAGGGACGATTTCGCAGAATTGGGACGATTTCGTCCCGACGATCGTCGACGGCCTAAAAATGGCCACGACGCCCAAAAACAATTAAAATTCAACTAAAAAATTAAACAAATCAAGCTAAAAACATAATACACTAGGTTTAGATCCTTACCCGCAACCCGCGTCGGACCTCTGTCGATCTGTGTGTTGTTTCCACCATTTCGCCTGCAGAGCTCTAAAATAGTGAAAGTGAACAGTAAAAATGAATTAGGGTTTTACCCTATTTTTCCTATTTTTATTTAAAAACAACATTTTTTTTAATTTTGCTTTTCTGCGTCTTTACCTCAAACGTTCGATTTGGGTAAAAACTCGGAGGGGGCACCATAGCAAGCAGTTGTACGATTCGACCTAGAATCGTCGTCTAAAAAATTGAATAAATTTTTGCTTTCTCGTAAAGCATGAAGAACTCGTCTTTAACGCATTTTCTTCGGAAAATTCGCTAAAGAGGGGGCAAAATGTAGCACCCTAAAATTGGCGCAGTTAAACCATCAGTAAAAAGATCAAAAATTTGAATTTTAACCCCGAAACCGCCCGTTAACCGCTCACCTCATTTTTTGTGCCATTTTTAGAATTTGTTTTGACCGTTGGACGATATCGTCGCCGATCTGACGATATCATCCCAGATCGAACGAATTCGTCTGGGACAGAACGTCCAGACGATTTCGTCCCAAAACCAAATTTTTATAATTAGCTTCTGTTTCAACAACCTCTCCAACTCGGGCAGAAGCGTGTCTGCGCGGTTGGAGATTCCTACGTTGGAGATCTCCCAGATTGGGATGATCCCCAACCTCCTAACCTCCCCCTAATCCTATATAAACTTGGGATTTTCCCAGTTTATCCCCCTGGCTGATCATTTCCCTGCAACTCTAGTTTTTTGTTGTATTAGAACATCCTCGCCCCATCATTTGCATTTGTATTTTCAGGTTTTATTGCAGGATTTTACTGTGTTTCAGTCGGAGGAAGCTCGGATCGTCGCAGGCGATCCAACACGATTTCGGACGATCTTGACGAGATCGACGACGATCTCGTACGATTGCAGATGATTTCGACTGCAGTTCAGATTGGGGGCAACCGTGAGCCCCGAGTTTGCATTTTCTACCTTTCTTTCTTATTTAATTATGCATTAGATCGATTTATTTCTGTTCTGCATCCTGGAGTTCACCTCATTTAGCATATTTGCATGATAAAATTTAAAATAAGTTATTAAAATAGTGCATCCCATTTGATTTGCTATCTGGATTCATTATTTAAGCATCTATACTATTATTTCTATCATTTTGCATCATTCTTGCAATTGCATTTTTGGTTTTTGGTGTCTGTTTCCATGATTGCAGGTTTTTGACGAATTCGTCAGGTCACCGATGATCTCGTCTGATCTCAGATGATCGCCTATGATTTGGGATGATTCTGTACAATTACAGATGATCTTGTCATATCCGGAGATGATCTGGACTCCTACAAGCTTCAGAATCTTCATCAGACATCAGGAATCAGGTGTATTCCTCTCCATTTCACATAGTCTCTGTATTTAGGATTCATTCATGTTTGTTGTCTTCATATAAACCCAAAATTTCATATAGAATAGCTTAGATTCATTTTGGCCAACCTAGGAATATGAATGATTGAATATAAAATGAACACATCAAACCCATTCTCAACCTAGGCATGGAAACTGCCACTCAAAGTTTCCTGGTGAACCCCACCATCCGTCAAAAATTCACCCTTATACCCCTCCCCGAGAGGCGCGACCTTCAAAGGGCCTCTCCATCCGAGGTATTGTCCCATCCTTCTCGCATCCCCCTTCCAGGGCACGGATCCTTTAGCCCGAAGGTAAGGGTGCAAAAAATTTGGGCGATACAAGTCCCACATTCATCATGGAACAACCCAAATAAGGTTTAATAAGGGTGAATGTTGCCTATTGGAGCAACCACCACTTGGTGGTTAGGCTAGCCCTCGTACCCCCATTCGTGTGGCCATGTTTTTGGTGCAATCATGCGCTACCATGTGACAATTGACTTGGTGGACTTATGGCATGTTGATATCAGTAGTTGACTTTCACATAGACTGTTGACCTTGGTGCAATGGACCAGCCAATGCCATTAATCTCAAATTTGTTTTTAGGTGCAAGGTGAAATTATTTTTTGCCTTAATCTCAAATTATTTTTGCCTCCCAAAATAAAATTCTACAAAATTAAGGGTCAATATTTTTCATTTTTAGTGCTAATTTTTTTTACCACTTCAAATTGAAGGGTAAAAGTTGTAATTGCACAAATTGATATAATTTTGCAAGCACTATAGTTACCCTTTTTGTAATTTAAAAGGCAAAATATTGTACTCTAGGAAAATTGTGCATTAGGATACCCTCAAATATGTTCCTAATAGCTTCCTAAACATTAATTGCAACCACTTTAGTACCCTCCTAAACTAACTTACACCAAATTTTAAATGGCTTCTAATATCACAAAGCAAATGGCAATCCTCTCTAATGTAGTGGGAGAATTTATGAATAGAGTATAGGATATTATAGTACATATGACTCATAGTAATGTTAAGATATATAAAAATGAATTAAATAATAAGGTAAAGTGTGAAGTCAAGCCTTATGATGGATCTAAAAATCTTGATGTCTTGTCTAGTTGGATCTTAGATATGGAGACTTGGTTCTCCTATTTAGAAACTCCTACTGAAGAAAATATTCCCTTTGCTAAACTAAAACTCACAAGTTTGGAAAAAGTTTTGATCATGGAGAGACAACAAAGTCAAGAACCCATCAAGATTTGGAAGGAATTTGTTGAAGCCTTAAAAAATACCTTCTACCCACCTAATTACCAAAATGGTCTTAAAAAATCAAGTGGTATAGATTGAGGTAAACTCATAACATGTCAGTCCAATACTACATCTTTGAGTTCAACAGGCTAAGGATTCTTCTTGGAGTGTTTAATCCAACTGAGGCACTAATAATAAAATTTTCTAGTGGTTTTAAATAAGAGGTATTAATGGAGGTGAAGTACACTCCCTTTGATACTTTGGATGCGGTATTCAATCATGCACTTCTAGCGGAGGAGAAAGTGGTTGCTCAGTATGTATGTCCTTCCAAGGCACCAAGTCTATAGTAGTCACATCAGGTGAAGACATATTCCTCTTTTCTTTCTCTCCTTCTTCTTCCTCTTATCATTTTTATTTCAATGGAAAAAAATATGTAATCATTCTAAAAGAAGAGGTCATGTAGAAAAATATTGTTTTAGGAAGAATTTGTTTTAATTGTACAGACACCAAATGAAAAACCACAAGATGGTCCCATTCGATTTGTAGGAGAGGTAAGATCTTATGATGATATTGGAGGAAAGCTCAATAATGTGAACCTAATATCACATCCTTTGTATGAGGGTACTCATGATAGGTTCATCATGAGGGCCCACTTGACGCATGACTTTTATGTGCATTATATCATTGACAATGGATCGCAAAGGAATTTAATTGTAAAGTCCATTGTCAATAGATTGAAACTAGAGGTAGAATCTCGTCCTCAACCTTACTCACTAGGATGGAAGGATAAAGGATCCTCCTCATAAATCAATGAGATTTTACAATGTCATTTTATTTGGTCCACATTATGTGGATAAAGTCACATGCAATGTGACTTTCCTAGATTGTTGTGGTATAATTTTATGCAAGCCCTATCAATATAACAAAAGGGTTGTATATAATGCTTTTGAAAATACATACACATTGCACCATGAGAACAAGACTTTTCTTATTGAAAGCATTAAGTCTAACACACCTTTGATGCACCCTACTCAACCACAACCAAAGATGATTGCCTTAATATTTGGTAGACCATGGGATACATCGACACTAGTTGCACCATATCCTCCTCCTAAGGATATGAATTTTTCATCATTGGCTCCTCCTATTTCTCCTCCTGCTCCTCCAATTTCATAGAAGACTCAACAACCTCAACAATAGGGTATTGCTCCTCGTCGACTTCCTCATCCTTCTTAGGGTGAAAACAAAGTTGTGAGCGAGCATGGAATTCCAACATAAGCACTGATGGGCTTCAACGACCTTATCTAGGCTAATGATGATGTGGCACCTCAACCTTCACTCCATCCATCCAA
The DNA here is from genome assembly GCA_028583015.1 of Wollemia nobilis. Taxonomy (NCBI): domain Eukaryota; kingdom Viridiplantae; phylum Streptophyta; class Pinopsida; order Araucariales; family Araucariaceae; genus Wollemia; species Wollemia nobilis. The sequence continues at coordinate 1,719,257 of JAQPPZ010000755.1, read as the reverse complement.
TGGGATTTGTTTTCAATGTTTGGTGTCTCACACTCCCACTTTTGTTGTAAAATCATTGGATTCCAATGCTTCTATTGTGGGAAGGTATGATGACAATATCAAATATCATATAGCCTAGCTTAGGCATATTTTATTTAATTTATACTAATAATGTGAGCCTCCTTTTCTCATACTAGATTCTAGTTGGCAGGTACAACCTCCTAGTTGTTAGTTGTTAGCATCTAGTTAGCATTCCTTCATCCTTTAGCTAACTAGGTGTTGCTTTTGTTAGCATCTTGTTAGCTATCTAAGGTAAGTTAATTTCTAGTTGCAACTTACCTTGTATTATTCTAAATATCTTCAGATTTGGAATAATCACTTTCAATTGTAATGTGCTTATTTAAGCACCATTTCATAATGCATAATCAGTCTTGGCTTTGCAATTTCAAACTTTGTCTCTCTGCTTTATTAATCTTTGTGTGTGGCACTTTGATGCCAAATCAACCCTACTATGTGGAATTTTCTAGTGGATATGTATTTGCAAACTTGAATAATGTCTCATTCACATTACTTCCTATATGTTTCTCACCTAAACAAGTATTCTTGCACCATGTGAAGTTTTCTTGTGGACTTGCATTTCATTTTAAATAAATTTTCTTTTGATCCATTGTATCTTGCATTGCTAATCTCTACAAAATACAATGTAAACATTCTAGTATATTTTGGATAAGTATCTCTTCTTGATCTTTTGTAGGCATACAAAAGATTCTAATAAAGTCTTTATTCACCACAAATGATCCCTTCTCATAAAAAATATTACGTAGTTCAAATTGTCAACCTCCATAGGAAACCAAGGTAGTCCTAAAATTTTCTAATATTTATAATACACTAATGGCCATGGGTGATTATGAAGAATTAGAGAAGTATATCTCACTATAAAATAATTACAATGAACTAAGAAATATTGGAATCACCAAGGTGTCCATTTTTAAGAAACCTTCACTTCCCTATAAGCAGAAGAGGTATTAATGTAGAACAAAATTCTAGAGTTGGTTTTGTACTTTGTAGTGTACTTGAATCTCAAGATATGAAATTTGATCGCTTTACCATGAAAGGGTTTTGATTCTATCAAACCATCCATGATTCAAGCATTATTTAGACTTGAAGAGCTAGTGAAGACATGGTAGTTACCACCAAAATAAAGGTAGCATTGGCATGGGAAAAAAATCAAGAGGCATCCTTAAATTTTATAGATATGAAGTGGCTACACATATTGTAAAGAAAATAAATATCCACACAATCATGAAAGAACCAAAAATTGACTTCAAGGATGAGATTAGTGATCTAATTGTCTTATTGAAAAAATTGGTGGTATATCAAAGTCTCATTATTTTAAAACTTGGATGTTCCCTTTCATGAAATTTATTTTTAAATACAAAAATCCAATTTATTAGGCTCATGTAATATATCAAGAATTAATTTTACAACTCTTAAATATCTTGACAATGTAATCATTTTATATGACTTTTTATTTCATTCATATTCTCTTAAAATTCATTGCTAATGGAATTAACCTAGAAATAAAAAAGAAAATGGATTAAGGACTTCTAGTACCCCATCGTTATCCATTTTTTATGAAAATAATTGGCAAAAGAAATGAGGTTATGTTCATGGTAATTTCTTAAGGTAAATAATTGAAATTCTTTCAGGGTACAGTGATTCCAAGTTGTTGAAGGAATCAATGAAATCAATACACCCATATGTTAATTGGTATATGTAGAACACAACTTATTACTACTTAGAGTGTTTAAAGATATAAGTGATCCAATTATTCTTCCCATTAGACCCACTAATGACTTGGTCATTAAGGATTTTTATCTATAGGTACAAACGTTTCATAAGAAGTGTAACAAAAAGCGCCTTAAGGCCTTACTAGAAGTATATTTTTCTATTGGTAGTTATACAATCATGTCTTTAAGAGACTTGATCAATTTGGAGGGAGAAAATTAATAATTCTTCGTTCCTAAGGTAAATGATAGAATCAACTAGATAGAATAGGTATCATCAAGATATATTACCCAAAAATGGCATAAATACACTTTAAACATAAATTTTATGATAACTATTTCCAAGCAAATTATTATGGAAATCAAGGAATTAGGGTTTGGATGATAAAAGAACTAGGATTTACCAAATGGATCAAGTTGAAAAGAGTTCAAGAAGTGGTTGAAGAGCAAACTTAATATCAATCAAAAGAAACTAAAGGAATCAAAAGGATGGAGGAAAGCTCCAATAAATTCACTTCTAAGAAATTGGCATAGGAAATGCAAATTGCTTTAGATGTTGAAATACTAAATTTTGTAGAAGAAGCCATTGAGGAAGAATATTCTTATAAATATGAGGTAGAGTTAGCTTTTGAGGTTAAGGAAAAAGAAGTTAGTATTGACCTAGGATATGTTTCACCCACTAGCCATGTGAACAGAGAAGTAAATAAATTTAGAAAATCTTTCAAAGCTCATTAATCATTGCACCAATCATCCACAAAGTAAGACCTAAAAGAAACACTTGTATTTCTTCCAATAAGAGGCAAAATGTCATTTTAGATGGACCTACTAAAGGGAGTGGTGAAGGCAATGATGATGATGATGATACTTCAATTAAAAAGAAAAAAATCATTTATTGCCAAAGAAAACTAAGAAGAAAAAAGTCAAGAAAAAGTGATGATAAAGAGAAAATTCCCACTGATATTGTTATACCCTTCGATGGTGATAAGATGAAGGGAGAAGAAGAAAATTAATAAGATAATATTTTGACTTTTGCAACATAGTCCCAAATGGACCATGATGATTTTTTCACTCATGTTAAGAGAAGACCAAAGCTTGGAGAGGATGAAAAAGGATACTTATCTCTCCAATATGTTTGATGGCACTATGATGAACACCAAGAGGAATATAGTGAGACTAAATATGGCTTACAATAAAGACAAAAAAGTTGGTTATAAAGCAAGTCATTATAAAACTTGATACACCTACAAAAAATAGAGCAAGTTATCGTAGGAGAAATATTCATCGATAGGTACTTATTCCTCTCTTAGTATTTGATACAAATTATTATTATTTCAAAAAGAATGAATTCCCTATTTCCAAGATTGAATCTTATGAGGGCACTCAAAAATATTGATTATCTTTTATGGGTTTTCCAAAAATCCCCTTTCTTTTTTCCTTAGGAATTTTGGTATTAGTGCAACATAGATGAGAGGACATATTGCATTATTTTCAAAGAAAGAAGAAGCTAAATATTTTTTGGAAGCCTGTATATGATAGAGAATTTATGGGTAAATTTTTATGCATGAGAAAGACCCTAGAGTCACTTGACAAAATTGTGGAAATGGTTTAACAGTTTTTAAATACATTGGCGAGAGAGGATGGATTGATTGTTTGTGTTCCAGAAAAAGGTTACATACAACAAACCATGATAGATATGGAAAAAATATCATCAGATCTCTAGATTTTTTATGAAATTTTGGGGGGTTCACAATTCAACCATTTTTTCATTCTACCTCTAGGTACAACCTTTTTCCCATCAAAAAAAGTTGTTTTCCCTCTATTTTCAAAATTTTAAATTTTACAATGTGAATGTTCCACACTCTTGGAGGGAAATCTTTGTTGGCGTGGAGGAATTTTCTATAGAAAAGCATGTTGTTGCTTATTGACTATTTTGCCTTACTAGTTGGCTCAAGCACTTAATAGTGACTTATGACAAGTTTGAAGGTATGGAGTTGTATATTATATGGTTGGGTGTGCGAAATTTTTGGGGTATGTGTTCCTCCTTTCCATGCACCCACAACCTCAAAATTATGTGTCTTTATTCCTTTAATCAAAAGGTACAAACATTTTACTAGCTAGTGGGCATGTGTTAAGGTGCTAGCACCAATGGGGCATGGGTTCAAACCCCAACTCCACCTTTGTGTGGAAATTACTTAGAGGATAGCACACTATATATTTTTACTATGCCTAGCACTCTTAGGCTTGAAGCACGTAGGACCTTGGTGGCTATGAGAGGGGTATATGATTAGTGCCTTGGGGGAGGTTTAGAGTTTGGCACCTTCTCACACACACATTTTATATTTAAAATAATATTATAATGGTATGGGTGGCCAATATGGCACAACTATCTTGGCATGATGCATATAAAAACTATCCAGGACATTACCCCTGCCTCCGTGGGTGTTACCCGAAAGTGGCATCCCTTTTGGGATGTTTTCCACACAAAAAAAAAAAAAAAAACTATCCAGGACAATCCCATTTGACATCTTACAAACTCAAATTTATTGGTCATCAAGTTGTGCACCTAGTCAACAACATGTTTGGTGCACCATTTTTATAGCAAATATGACATGTGGCGGAAATTGATTTGCTCATTCCTTGCCTAGTGACCTATCCAATCAGTGTTCAAGTGGAAATTCCTTATTTATCAACTTGTTATTTATCTTAGCAACATTTAGTGGTAGTAGACACACAGTTGGCATCCTCACATCAATACAATCAACAACACATGGTGTCATCCCATTCATTGAAAATAAATTTCAAGTTTTATTTTTTAAAAAGTTTTTGGTGGCATTTTGTGTGATATTTGGGACTAATTTTGAGGGGTCAGCACTTTTGCATGCAAAAGGATTTTGAGCATATTTTCTTCCAAATTGCATGGATTTTTAGGCACTTTGTATTAATAATATTGATTTAGTCACAACTACATATCAGATACTATATTTTGGTAGGGATTTCGTAGATAAACATTTACCCTTGCTCAATAGACCAAATTATGCTACTTAAAAAATCAATATTAAACCCACGTGATGTAGGTGAGTTGGAGAGGGTAGGGTAATCCTCCAAGGGAGGTCCCTGGTTTGAATTTCCACCCTACCATACACACATTGAGTACCCAAAATCCAGTTGATAATGTTTATGCGGTCAGGTTCAAGCATGACTCCCGGGTGATTTTGACGATGTAGAACCCCCTGGTTGTGGTTTCTCAGACCAAGGTGACCCCGCAAGGAATTTTTCGCTAAATTAAAAAAAAAATTAATATTGAAGCTTTTCTCTAAAATAAGAGATTGCTCAAATATGTGAATGAGGTTCCTCAAGACATTGATTCTAATGAAAGAAAACAAGTGCCCAAGGATAATAAGGATGAGGTTTGTGGTGTTATTGCTCTTCATGTTGATAATATTTGTAAAACCCATGTCAACAACACTTTATATCCTAAGGAGTTTGTGGATAAGTTTCAAAACCTATGTGATCACATTAAATCTACATATATTAGTCAATTGGAGGTAAAGTTTGCTACCTTGAATATGGATATATTTGAGATCGTTGATGAGTACATCATTCATTTCAAGAAGTTATAAGAGGATATTTGAACTGCTAGAGGAGTTGAAAATTTACCACAACACTCATATAAATAGGAAGGTAGAGTTTTGGTAATATTTATGGGTGGTAAAGGATTTTAATGATGGTTTTAAGACAAATGCCTTAGGATATTGTGATAAGCTATATCATATGCACAAGCTTGAGGTGATCATCTAACTCCTTCCTCATCTAAGAAGAAAGAATTTATGACTATGGTGGCACAAGTAGATGATGTTAATCAACAATGGCATCACAAAATTGGGTATCTTTAATATGAATCTTTGAGCTATGAGTTGAAATTAGTTGGTTATTAGCTTTCCTCTTATCCTCGCTTTCCTTTAAAAGGTATGGATGGGAAATGTCCAAGGAGATTTCTCCATGGATTATTCCACCTAAGTGTGTGGAAACCTAACTAGTGTGGCATTTTTCGTGCATCCATGTCATGTCGATCCTAGGTTTGAACTGTCATGTTATGTTCTACATTGTGCAAAGGCACCAATGCATTGTTTAAGTGTAACTTAAGAACATATCTTTTCCTATGGGGTGGGATGGATTGGAACTTAATCATGTATAGTGGCACTATTGAGATCTAGAAGGGCATATTGATGATTGTGTATGTAGATCACATGTTCAAAATATAGCCACTCTTTTTCTCTTGGGTCATATAGTACATCTCTTAGTCAACATACTATTTTCTTTGATGGTGTTAGTGGAAAATAATGGTCAAAGGACTTGACATGGTAGATAGAGTGTGTGCCATGGGGACTCAAGAGTTGTTGTTTGTGGGTTTCATTATTTTTCTCTCTAGAAACGTTGCTTCACTTAGCTTGACAATCAAAGGAAGGAATGTGGATCACGTCCCTTATTTTTATTCCTAAAGCATGGCATGGAAACTTGACTACCACAACTTGTGTAAGGTATTGTCTACCCAGATGACATGATTTCAATCTCTGCTATCTTCATCCCTTATTTATTAAGTATTCCATGGATAATGAAGGATTATTTAGACTTTTTATGGGAAAAACACACATATAAAGTAAATATACTCAGCTTGATAAGCAAAGTGGCATTATGTGATTTCTCATTAAAGCATCGTGGTAAACATGTATATGCATAATGGCAAAAAACCTCATCATTGCACAATATGTGGTAGATTCTAGTTGGTATAAATTTTCATAAGTTTTATAGGTGTCAAACCTCTAATTAATATTGCTAATATCCCTAAACTTTCGAAGGCACAATTTTTGCATACAAAAGTATTTTTGGTCCATTTTTTAGATCGCATAATTTTTTGAGCTCTTTGCATTGGTACCATCAATTCAACATCCTATTGTTGTTCTAAGGGTTTTTATACAAAATAGATTCCCTATCTTATGTTACTCATCTTAGTGGGAAAAACTACAATACTTGGGTTGTTTAGGTGATTGATATTCTGAGTAAGAATTTTTTGTGCATATTTAAGAGCTTTATAACAAGAAACCTTGATGAAGTTATTTTGACATATAAGAAGGTAGAAGCACTAGGACTTTTTTATAATGTTGGTGGAACCGCATATAATTTTCCATGTCAAAGAGATAATTGACCTCATGAAAGTGTGGGACATACAAAAGAAATCATTTGGAAAAGTTAATACCCAAAAGTCAATAGATAAAAAATAGAGCTTTCCTCCCTCAAGATTTCAAAATTCAATGACATTGAGGTCTATACTTTACCCTTTCAAATTGTTGGATTAATGATTCATGTGGTTAATTTAATAGTTGAAAAACCTCCTCCTATCACCCTCAATGTTCTTTTATCTCTTCTTGTTCACTTTTAGGTTGCTTTGAATTATTATGAGTACTTCCTCAAATTTGGACCTATGCAAAGGACTTCAAATCCATGGAAACTTTAAATCAATAGCCCAAGGACAAGTCGAAGTCTTCAAAGAAAACAAAATCCACTTATGAATACTATAAAGAAAAGGATCCTTTACAAAAGTTTGTTTGATGATGTTACAAAAGATTGAAACATGATTATAAAAGTTAAGAGGCAGGCTTTCTAACGATGAGGAAGACTCAAATAATTCATCTAAATTTTAAAATAAATTAATCCATTAACACCTATCAGAAAAAATATAATTTTGAATAATATCTTTTCTTCTTAACTTCTCAATTCAAATGAAAGTAAAATAATAAAATATTTATAATCTAATTTTTTTTAACAAGAACCAACATTTTAAATGACTTTTAAAGTACATATTTACTTATTTATTTTGGATAATTATGAATTTCATTTCTTTTTATCTACGCTATTTTTAATTAATTGCTAACCATATAAAACTTGAGGAAGAAGATGAACAAAGGAAAAGGCATCACCTAAACACACCAAAATCAAGCAAATTATATCCACCATCATTTCTATTCCCTTGACATCTACAAAGCACATGAAAAACAAATTACACTATATTTTAAAATCCCATGGACCCCTTCACTAAGAATGTAACGTAGTAAGTTTCGTAAAACTGTGACACCGAGAGATTCCATCTCTATTAAAAGAAATAAAGGTCACGTCTTTTCCTTTAAAGTGCATCCAATCTATATAATCATTAAGGCAAGTCCTAATTTCAACTAAGGTTGGGCAACCCCATCGACATGAGTTGGCCTAGATTTCAAAACGATACTTTCTACTTTAAAAAAAAACTAATATTTATTAATAATATAAAAATCTTCGAGTTCCATCAACATTTTTATAATTTAAATTTTTTTAAAATATATATTTTATAATAAAAATATTTATTTTATTTATATTATAATTTTATATTTTATATATTTTTAAATTGATTATATGAGGTTTAAACGAGCTTTATTAGTATTTCAACAAAATATTATCACCAAATGTATTATTGTAAGTGTTCATTGGAATTCTAAGTGAATTTTTATTTTTATTTATTTTTATTTTTTTTTATAGAGGAAAACGTTTAAAAATTATATCAACAACCACCCTCAAAGGGTTTGAACCCAAGATCACTTAAGAAACCACCATCTTTAGCTACTTTATAATGCCTTGGATAATAACTATATCATTATTAATTTGTTTTAAAAAAATAATTAAATTTAAAATTTATTTTAATAAGAATAATTATTTGTGTATTTTAATTTAAGGTATTACGCAGTAATGGTAAATGAGGTATAGTGATATAGGCATAATTTGAGTTTGAATGCACATATTACGATGGAGGTGTTTAGGAATTTTTTTTAGTATTATGATAATGTCTTTTAAAAGATGTTTTATATTGTGAAAAAAATAATAAAGTATAAAAGTTGATTTTAAATATAATTAATGGAGGCACGATTTAAAATAATACACTAAAACTACTATGGTGCCTATCAAAACAAAACATTAATAAAACATTCATTTAAAAAATTAGTTAGAACTTTTATCCTAATTTTATTTGTAAAACAGCACTCTGCTTTTCTAAAACACAAATGGTGGACATATTACATAGTAATTAGAAATTGATAAAATTGAGAAGAAGAAAAAAAACTCAAACTAAGGGCATAGAAAGTTACTCACTTGACAAGAGGGATTGGAATCTATAAAAGCTTATTGTAATGGCAAGGGTTTTGGCCTCTATTTGAGAGGTCTAAGGTTCAAACCCCACTCAAGGCTTTGGCCTCTACTTGAGAGGTCTAAGGTTCAAACCTCACTCAGTACGAGGGGACCGGGATCCCTCATAAAAACTTGTGTAAATTCATTGAAAAAAACTATACTTCAGTTATCAAAGCATGATGTCCACCTTATCTTGTTTATTTGGCCAGAGGTAGTAGACTAACTAGTTTCTATTGAGTGTTTGCCAGCTTGAGGTCGATGGTTCCAATTTTGAGCTCCTTTAGGGTCCCCTCACTTGGAGTAAAAGTTTACCGAGGTGGGACAAGGGTTATAGTGGTAGCTTGTCGTCTTTGAACTGTGCCCGCAAGGATAATATCGAGGATAATATGACGGAGACTATATCCTCTGTGTAGCAAATTTTTTTTAATCAAATATCATAATAACTTATTTATGACGTCTTCTCCAACAACTTAAGACTATGAAATTTACTTTTATGACACCTAATTTAATATGTGATTATATGAGTTTGATTTGATTAGCTTTTAGATGATATAATTTTTAGCTTATATGAATGTATTTGTGTGTAGATGGGACTCTGATCATCATGAGGGAGGGAGGGAAGGTACCATAGGAGCACAACAAAACCAAGGAATAGGAAGGAAAACCATATTTTAAACTATGAAATGCATTAAATGCCTGCGAGCAATAGAGGGCAAACAACAATTTTAAGAGATCATAAATGAAGAAAATAAAACAAGTAAAATATAAAGAGCTTAAATTTACCAATATGGTTGTTTGGAAATCTTCATCTTGAGGGGTTGATCCAAAAAGCACACCTACTAACATAATATAATCAATGGTTGAATCTAGTAAGATGAAAATAGAGATTTCTTCTTTCCCCAAAAAGGATGGCTTTGTAAAAAGAAAAGAACAAATTTCAAAGGTAATGTGTAATGAACAAAACCTCAAAAAGGGTTACAACAATTTGGTTGAATGTGGATTGATATATCAATTCTTTAACCTATGGTCGTATCCCAAGGGTATTGAAACTTGGGTTAAAAATAATTGGCTCTCATTAATCTTGCAAGGACCAAAGATAACATCTATAGGAAGAGGATTTCTTTTGGTATCATTTAACAATCTCAAAGATAGAAAATGATTTTTTGAGAGAGGACCCTGGTACATGGCAAGAAGTAGATTATACTAGGATGATAATTTTGACCCAAGAGAAGAAATTTTGAACTCCATTCCAATATGGGTTAAGATGCCTTTTTCCCATATCAGTTTTGGTGGGAATAACTTTTAAAGCAATAGGAGACTCTTTAGGGCAATTCATTAAAATAGTTGAGATGACAAAACAATGAAAATTAACCATGTATGTCAAAATATGTATGGAGATGGACATGATGGAAGGCTAACCAGAGCATATTGAAATTGAACTACAAGATCAAGAAGAGCTAGAATATGAGTAAATCCTATTTAAATGCACCCACTGACATGAATATGAGCATTATGTATGTAATTGCCCAAGCAAAGCAAGATAAATATCAAAATAACAAAGCAATAAAAAGGATAATGAAGGATTTATGAATGTATCGAAGAAAAAGTAAACTAAAGGAATGTGGGTGCCAACAACAAAAGAGACATGAGTGAAAAACAATTTAAGACCTTGGAGAAGAAAAAATCACAAGAGATTATAATTGAGGAAAATAACTAAAAAATAAATAGTGAGAAGTTTGAAACAATTGAAATAGTTCAAAACTGAGAAGTGGAAAAGGTAAAAAATCAAGAAGAACAAGGAACATAAGGTGAAAAAGTGGAAGATGAGATAACAATACAAGGTGGTATAGTAGCCCCAAGTCAAATAGAATCACAATTAGACTACAAAAAAAGTACCAATAATAAGGTAGGAAGACCCATAAGGTCATTGCAAATATATTTGTAAAAATCAGGGTTCCACGGGGATGCGTCCCCCCTGGGAAATGCGTCCCCGGGGACAGGGGGATGACATGGGGGACGTTTTCCCCACGTCCCCCTTTTAGGGGACGGCAGGGCAGCCATCCTCGGGATGGCTGGCCATCCGAGGTGGTCGTCCTTGGGACATCCCTTTTTAGGGGATGTCTAGGGACGTCCTCGGGGATGCCTAGTCGTCTCGTCCCCTGGGCGTCCCCAAGGATGCCCAACCGTCCCCCAAAAAAAATTTAAAAAAAGGTTGTCATATTTGAATAGTTAGGAGTAACTATCATTGCTTATATGGTGGGAACTGAACAATGGTGGTTGTCAATGTTTAAAGTTATTTTGCTTTTATAATTGCTAGAGACTAGACAGTAAAGTTATTTTGCTTTTATAATTTATAATTTTATATTGAGGGCTGTAAACTGATGATTGTCTTGATTGACCATTGATGGCTGAAAAAATAGATTACTATCTTGCCTAGAAAAGTGAAAACCAATGACTATTTTGCTTAAACATTGATGGCTAAAAAGTAAAAACTAAGAGTTGTCTTTATTTGAACATTGGTGACTAAAAACAAATTAAAAAATGGTCATTTCTTGAACATTGGTGGCTTTAAAAATGATGAATGTTATTATTTGAATGTTAAAAGTTGAACAATGTGGCATTCATTACTTGAGCAATAGCAACTATTTTGGTTAACTGTTAGAGATTGCACTTGATATCCTTGGCTGAACCTTCAAGTTACATTTGTTGAAATGGTTGTACTTAGTAATAGGCTAATAACTGAAACATGTTTTAAGAACATTTATACTTTTTAAGTTTTTAATATTTTTCATTTTTGTTGTGTGTAGAATTTATAGATTATTCTAAATTTCTAAAAAAAATTATAGTATTATACCTGTCGTTCCCTAAAATCGGCTTGTCGTCCCCCGTCGTCCCCAAAACGCACCCCCCGTCCCCCCGTCCCCTAGGCTCGTGGAACCTTGGTAAAAATTCATTAAGGAGGGATCTCAAAAGCAAATCAGTATAGAGGACAAAATAGAAAAATTAAATCTCCCAAGTGGCTTTCTTTTATTTGTTGGAGAACAAGGGGTTGTATTTGGGTATCCCAACCTTAAAAAATCATAACTCTCTCCATTAGAGCTTGACAATTTACAAAAAAATTCAATTCTCATCTCAATTGAATTTTTATTGCTAGATACATACATCATTTTTCATAAAATGTTTGAATTCTTGATTTTAATTTTCTAGATCTTCAATTTTTTATGTGATTACAAACATTCCAGAATTCAACATCCTTCTTGAAATTTTCCTACAATAGCCTTCACAATACTAAAACTCCACATTTACTATCTATTTATTGCATCTTAGTAGAGTAATATTTCAAAACATCACACTATCATTGTCCACTTTACTAGATCTAGATTGTTAGTTTCCTTCCTAAATCATAAGTGCAACCACAAAAATAGTAATAAATAGTTTATATGAAAACACATTAATGTTATAAAATAAAGCAAATATTGTCAATGGAAAATATTAAAGTAAATCTTAATCATTATTTGATTTAGGCAATCAACATTTTCTTGTCAACTTCAGTTAAACTTACTACTTCCTCTAACCATGGAAAAGAGAATTTAACTTCATGATCCTCAATTAAAACCCCTCTATTGGCTAGCCTATCTACATATTTGTTTCTTTCCCTTAACATATGTGTAAACTTGATTTCTTCAAACTCTATAGCAAGGTCTTATATTTTTACAATTATATCTTCTATGTTCCATGGAGCCTTTGCTTTCCTCAAAATTGCATTTATTACTATTAGTTAATCATCTTCCATCCATACTTTATTCCAATTCATTTGTTTACATATTTTTAACCCTTCCAAAGTCGCCCAAGCTTCAACTTCATTATTTATCTTAAATCCACTATTAAAAGCATAATGCGACAAAATATCTCCTTTATTATTTCTAATTATTCCTCCTCCTAACGGTCCTATATTTCCTTTAGATGCTTCATCAAAGTTCAATTTGATCAACTCTACATCTAGTGGTTTCCACTTTACATTCTTTACCTTATTTTTGTTTCTCTTGTACCTAACATCAAATTTCCATTTGATGACTTGACTCCATCTATCAATGCTCTTTACTTTAATATTAGGGATTGGGTGAGTTGATAGGGTTGGTTTAGACTCCTCTATGGCTAAAAAAATATTTTTTTATTACCTCTAAACTACTTTTCTTTCCTTTAATTATTCTTCTATTCCTTTGTATCCATACAATCCAAAGTATTATATCTTTTGATATGTTCCTGATTATCTGTAAAGCCTCACTTTTAAAAGTGCTCTACCATTGCTTTAACCATTCTTCAATTTTACCATTCATCACCATGCACTTACCAAACATATTAAGAATCCATTGCCATAGTTTCCAGACTATTGAGTCGTGTCCCAAGAGATGGTTTATAATCTCCTCTTTTTACAAAGAACACATTATGAGGGTCCATGAAAACCCCTTTTCATAAGGTTATCATAGGATAAATTTCTTCTATGACCGAATATCTAAAACAAACATTTTAATTTTAGAAATGCCTAGACTATTCCAAATTTATCCATATTCTTGTGATATTCCTACTTTGTTGGTGCTTTACATTATATCCACTTTTTGTTGTGTATTATCTAAGCTATTCAACTCCCAAATCAGCTTATCCTTGGTTCCTTTATGCTCAAGTACCTCCTATCATCAATGTCTTGAATACTTGTAAAAATATATTTTTTCCATTTATATTTTCCTTCATAATCTGTGTACATAATTTTTGAAACCCTATCATCATATTTATCTAAGTAATCTCATCCATTAGTTTCAAAATTGGATCTCAATTGAGTGGTTCTTTATCACACCAAGTATCCATCCAAATAGGAATTTTTCTCCAGTTTCCACCACCCATATTAGACCTTTAATCACTAAATCAATTGATTTTTAAACCATTCCATAGAGTAGAACCATTTGGTAGTGAGAGTGCAGTAAATATTAAGATTGGATCATTGGGCTCAACATGTTTACGTAGAAAATTTGTTGTCAATCGTGTTTGATTCACTTTGTACAATCTCCAAATTGCTTTTTCCCTAACAAATAAGTTTTCATTCTATAAGAACTCTTAATCCAAGACCTCCCCTAGTTTTATCACACACACCTTGCTCTATTTTACCAAAGGGAACTTCCTTTTATCATGTAATCCTAACAACAAAAAATACCACATAATATAGATTAAACTTTTTCTATTGATTTTGGCATAGTATACAAGGACATATACTATGTTGGAATGGCCTATAAGACTGATATAATTAGTTGCACTCTTCCTACTAACAATAACCATCTATCTTTCGATTCCAGTAGTTTATTATGAACTTTACTTATAAATGTATTTCAAATCTTATCCTCATTATCCTCTCAAATAAGGGTATCCCTCGACAAGTTTTTGGTAAATTTACCTCCTCCATTTGAAATAACCTGCATATCCCTGCTTTGATTCTAGTTGGGGTGTTTAGGAAGTAAATTTTATATTTTGACCTATTAAATTTCTACCCTGACGCTCTTTCGTATTCCCTTAATAAGTTATTCCAAGCTCTATCCTTGATTACCCTTTCCCTTCCAAAAAGGTTGTATCATCTACAAACCGATGATGGGTGATGTTGTCAATGTTATTTCTAGCCTCAAGTCTATTTATTAGTCCATATTTGTTATCCTTATCCAAGTTCCTACCCAATACCTCTTCCATAATAATGAATATATATATGGTGATAGAGAATCTCTCTGTCTAAGACCTCTCTTGGCTTTAAAAGATTCTATTACTAACCCATTGACTAGTATTAAATATGAAACTGTAGAGACAAGCTTTAATCCATTTGAACCATTTCTTTCCAAATTAAAACTTTTTCTAAAACTACAAAAAAAAATCTCATTTAACCCTATTATAAGCTTTCCTCATCAAATTTTAATATCATTGCTCTCTCTTCTTAAAGTTATTGAATACATAACTTCATGAGCTACTATGATCCCATCTAGAATTTGTCTCCCTTTCACAATTCTCCTTGCTCTTTTGAAATAATTTTTTCTAACATAGGTCTTAACCGGTTCACCATCACTTTGGAGATAATTTTACATTCCATATTACATAGGCTTATGGACCTAAATGAGTCAAACAATTTTGCATCCTTTTTTGGAATCAGGGTAAAATATGTTGCATTTATTTTATAAGGTATGTATTATTTTACCCTAGATTGTTCCACTACCACCAATAAATAATCCTTCATTATATCCCAATTATGTTGATAGAATGTTGTAGAGAGCCCATTTGGACCTAGGGATTTATCCTTATCAAAAGAGAAAAGAGCTAAATTAACTTCCAAAGTAATAGGCTCCATCAATTTCGTATTGTCTTCATTTATTGTAACTAAAGGTACTTCTTACAATAGTTTATCATCAAGAACTTCAAACTCCTCTTATCCTAGAATATTTTGGTAAAAAATATTACCTCCTTTATAATTTCACTCCGGTCTTCAATCCAAACCCCTTCTATTGATTTAATTATACTAATTCTAGATGTTGATCTCTGAACTATTGTCATCTTATGAAAAAAAATTATATTTTTATCTCCTCTTAACCACATATATCTTTTTAATCTCCAAAATTTCTCTTCCTTACTAAAAATATTATGATATTCACTTAGAAACATCCTTTCCTTTGAGCTTGGATTATTATGATCAACTTTAGGATTTTTGAAAGTTTATCTTTTAGTTCTTTCTTCTAAAAAAGTTTCCAAAAATGTTCTTGTTCCATTATTTTAATCTAGATGTCATTGATTTAATTTGTTTTGGAAATGTGTACAACCCATCATTTCTTGAAGAATTTCATGTTTATGCTATCATATCAAAAAATTGAGGATGATCTTTCCACATATGCTCAAATTTAAAATATGATAATTTTTTGACTTCACTTACCACCATTTGAACTTTTATTGGCCAATGATCTGAACCAGTCCTTGTCAAGGTAATAATATTTGCACAAGTCCCTTCATCTAGCTAATGATTTGAGAGAATGTACCTATCTATTTTTTTGACTATTAGGTTCTGACATCTCCTATTTTTAGTCTATGTATATTTGTCCTCTTCAAACACTACCTCCCATATAGTATTGTTTTGAATAAAAATTGAGAAATCTCTCATACTGTGGGTTGATTTTCTAAATCCCCTAAAATTTTCATCCAACTTGGTTATGGCATTAAAATATTCTATGATAATGATTTGGGTTTCTTGGTCTTTACTTATCATAAAGGCTTCAATCCCACTTCATACTTCTAATCTACCTAACTGATTTATAGGTCTATAGACATTGATATGGATGAAATAAATACCTACAAAGTAGCATGTGACTAAAGAGGCTATCCAATGTCTATTTTTATGAATGGTTACACAAGATATTCTAATAGGATTCCAACAAGTTAGAATCCCCCCTATTGCTCCTTCAAAATCCATAGCATTCATTCACATCTTGCCCATCTCCCAAGTGGATGTTGATTTTAAAGTAAAAACCATAAGTTATATTATTGATTTTCAACTTGATACATATTCAATCATATAAAAGCTCATATAAAATATTTCTTACATAAGGATCTCGTATTGAAGAGTCTTGTATAAATCATTGAGATAACGAGAACTTCTAACTAAATACCTCCTGACATGACATCTTGATATTTTTAAATAATACAATATTAATGGAGGATAAATACTATATAGAACTATATGAAGTGGATTTCATAATGTTACTATAGTCTAACATCTGATGGATTTTTATCCAGATTAAACATAGGTTCCAATCTCATGATCTTAATCAAACTTAGTATTAGAGCAATCAATATAATTGGCTAAAGTCAATGAATATAACATTCATGAAATAAAAAAAATATTATCCATAATTAGGCCAATATCAACAACAATATGCATAAATAAAATAACAAGATAATTGCTCAGAATTGTATACAAGATTCTTATTATTCATTCAATGATCCTTAGCAATTCTAATATTTCTTTGATACAATGCATAGAGCTTTATATCTATAATATAACCTTACAAGGTAACTCTTCAATACTTGAATATTGCTCTCCTCACATATATGGGAGATGTAACCTTTCCTATTCCATACATGAGATGAACCTCTCATTTCCCTTGTTTTTACATCTTGCCACTTGTATACATGACTCTTGACATTTGATATACTTGCACACTTTCCAACTCTACACACTTGCATATTTTGTTACATAACACTTGTACTCATCCTACACATAAAAAATTATTTTAGAGGAAATAAAAATCACACACCTAAACTATTGACTCATACCCTATTCTCATACTTACAATATTTACAATGACACCATGGGGGTACATTAGCATGTACCAAATAATGTAATATTTTCCAACATCCCCCTGTATACATTATTTGGTTACTGAAGACTTTAGTATTCAATATCTAATTATCTTATTTATCCTTTGGCCAAGGTTAGGCATAAGGGGTCAGGCCCGAAATATATATATATATATATAATCAAGGTGAATTGTCTCGAAATCTCGACGAATTATGCCCAAGGAGTCATGGCAAATTGCATTCATTTTTCACCAAAAAATTTCAAACCGTGGCAATTTTTTTTGTGTTGGGGGCTATGAATATCGGTTTGCAAATTCTAGGAATGTACGATAAACTTAAAGGCTTTATACCGATAGGAAAAGCTATGTTGATCACCTTATGCCTATAGGATAATGTCATTAGGAAAAGCTATGATGATTGGTCTGAGACGATTGGCTACAGACATGATGGTCAAGAAATACTGATCGATTGTAGATATACCGATTAAAAAATGATGATCATGAGAAGATATGTCGATGTTTTGCAACAATGTTGATCAGTTGCAGCTATGTCGATCGATTGTAGGAATATCGATCGGTTGTAGGAATGACGATCAGTTGCATGAATGACGATCGATTGCAAAAATATTGATCGATTGCAATAATGTCGATCAATTGCAGGAATGTCAATCGGTTGTAGGAATGATGATCGATTGTAGGAATGACGATCAGTTGCAATAATGTCAATCTATTACAACAAAGATGATCGGTTGCAACAATGTTGATGAATGTCGATCGGTTGCAACAATATCGATGCTTTGCATTAATGACAAATAGATGCAACATGACGATCGATTGTAACAAAGTTGATGTATTGTGTTAATGATGATCGGATGCAAGTAAGTCGATCAGTTGCAATAAAGCCAACTAGTTGCTACAAAGTCGATCGATTACAATAATGTCTATGGATTGCAAGAATGATGATTGGGTGCAGCAAAGTCAATCGATTGCAGCAAAGTCGATCGGTTGTAGCACACCTAGTTGGTTGTAGTACACCTAATCGTTTGCATTTATGATGCGGTGCATCTATACCATGTGTCAACCATTAGTGAAATTATTGCATGTAGATACCACATGTCAACCATCCATGAACTGATTGCATTTAGAAAAGTCTATATAAAGGTATAAACATACATTTTTTGTCTTTTCTAACATAGTTTTAACCCTTTTTCTCCTATTTTAACGTAGTTTTAACCATTTAAATCAAGTTTTAATGCAGTTTTAACCATTTACCTCAAGTTTTAATGAATTTTTAACCCTTTTCCTCTTGTTTGAATCCTTTTTGATACTTTTTATAAAGTTTTGAATACCTTCCACTGTATCTTTTGATCTATATTCTCTCGTACATAATGAAATAACCCTATGGTGTCCCCCATCACCCCTGGAATGTCAAAAATTAATTTCAAAAACCTTTTTTTCCCCCTAATTTATGAAATTTTATCAACATCAGGTTACGACATGCAATGGGTAACGAAATCTGGTCTTCAAGGTCTAGTTTTGATGTCATAGTTCAACACAAACACTAAACTACTAGAGAAGATAATTACAGATTACAACATTTATTCGAGTAAGGTACATGTTGTCATTGAAAATAAAAATATCATTTCTTTCTTAGCCTCTAACATCATCAGATTGACAACATTGCCCCACACTAGTTGTGATCCAATCACATCCAAATTCACATTAACTGATGATGACAAACTCTACCTGGAGACCACCTTCAAAGTGCAGCCAAAATATTTTCAAGGTATAATTGCATTTATTTTATTTAATTGAATGTAAATTCTAGTGTCTACAATTACTTATTTTGTTTTTTGCAGTTACAAACACCAAGTCTAGAAGGGTTTTTATTGTACCAGCTATTGAGAATAAATTTCTTTGAGCATGTTGATAATTCTTCCTTACCAGACTCGTTCTACAAGGAATATTGACAGAAATTTTGATGTGGGCCTTAGCATATTTGGTTTGTCGTATTTCACACCAACAATTCGACTGGTACACCTATGTCTCACATCATATAAGAATGAATATCCAGAACGTGATAACCCATGCTTCACCTTCATTGACAATAAGCACATGCAACTATATTCTTTTTTTTTATGAATATTTTTATCATTTGTAGAACACTCAAGTACCAACTTCTTGGCACTCAACCCTAGCCAATGCAGCCATGACAGAACAACAGGTTCAGGTAATTTTTAGTTAATATTGAAATAATATTTTTTATTTTTCATATGTTTGTCATTTTTATAATTTTAACATTTTATACAAAACACAGAAAAGGGTATCCTCTTCCTTTTCAAAGATGAATGTTGCTTTCAAAGGTTATAATCCAGAGGAATCAAGAGACTCTGAAACACCTGTAGAGGAAACAACGCCACCACTAAGAAAAATATCAACAAGAAAACATGTAAGATCTAGTTCTCCTAATCCTCGACAACCTCCACCTACGGCTACACATCCACTGCCAATAGGCGTAGCTACGCAAGAGGTCTCATATTTGAGTAGCAAGTTTTATAGACTGCATTAACAAAATTTGTTACCAAATTTTTACTATTTTTTATTAAATTTTATTGTGTTTTTAGATGTACAACGCACCCACATTCCATTTGCATCTGTACCTGTTGAGTGGTATTTTCACCCGATTGTGAAAACACACTCTCCAATAGGATTTGGGTTCCAAATCCCCTCTTGCAAAGAAATTAAACAAGTAACTTCTCCAAGGTCTCCGCTATGTTAGCATTTTGCATAAATAATATTTTTCAATTTGAATGCTTGGAATACCTTAGTGGTTGCAAGTAACTGTTAACAAGGGGCACTGTGGTTTATTTTATTCTGAAATTGTAATGATTGTTCATTTGATTATGTAATATTTTCATTCGATGGATTTTCAAATATTTATTTTAATGACTGTAAAATAAAGTTTAACTTTCTGGAAAATAAAATAAAAATGCAGAAAAGAAAATGAAAATAAAATGTAAATAAAATTGAACTAAAGTACATTCAGAGTGCTACAATCCTATTCGACAAAACCGAAGATATGAGGTTTTCTGCATACAACCTAACCTATTGAACTTGCAAACATGCACAATCCAGATAAGCTAAGTGCTGGTTTCTAGGGTTTTAACTATGGTTTTCAGATTTAGACATTCGCATGAAGCAACCAAGACAACTTGCATTAAACTCCATCTATAAGCCTAAAACTGGAAAGGGGAAAGATAAACATTCAATCTTGCATGCAAAGAATAACTCCTTCTTTCTTGCCAATGAGATGCAACTCTCTATAATTTTTGTATTAAAAATATGTCAGTTTACAACAACAGAAGTTCCCAGTTTTATCAAACCAGAACAAATGTGAAGGAAAACGCTCCAAAAGCAGGCCCAGAATAGCCTATCACCTTCAGCTCTACAACTTTGTTCACAACGGTTTTCGACCCCTGTATCTGCCTTTGGCTTCTGCTTTTAAACTTTCTGGCAATGCTCTCTGTTTCGCCCTGTGACGCTTCGCTTCATCTCCCAGGTCTCTTCGTTTCATCTTCCCGCCTCTTTGCATTATTTTTGGCTTTTGTTCGAGCATCGAAACGTTTGATCTTCTTGCTAACTGTAACCGTTCTATAACCCTTACACCTTTATGCCACGTGTTCAGCGCTTCCCTGCATGCTCTGTAATGGCCCATTGTGAATCATGACAAAAATAGTATGCGCTTGCTCCTCTACTTTGAAAAATGAGACATGTCACGATATCACGACATTTTTCTGTATGCAGCTTTGCTCCTCTACCTGTATCATGAAAATGAGACATGTCACGATATCATGACATTTTCTATCAGCAGCTTTGTTCGTCTTCATGCATCACAAAAATGAGACATGTCACGATATCGTGACATTTTTCTCCTTGGCCGCGTGGATGCAACCTATCATGAAATCATGACGTTTTTCTCCTTCGTTGTGTTTTGTTGCACTTAGCTATGAAAACGTGACATGTCATGAAATCGTGACACTTTTTCATTCCATACCATCTTGCTACTTTCTATCGTGAAATCATGATGCTTTTCTCTTTCGAGCTGTCTCGCTGCTTTCTGTCATGAAATCGTGACACTTTTTCATTCGTACCATCTCATTGCTTTCTGTCACGAAATCATGACGCTTTTCTCTTTCGGGCTGTCTCGTTGCTTTCTGTCATGAAATCGTGACACTTTTTTCTCTATGTTCACTTTCTCTCTGTCACGAAACTTTGACATGTCGTGATATCATGACATTTTTTATCTTTTGCCCTTCATCTCGTCTTCAGGTCACGAAATGGCGACATGTCACGATATCGCGACAACTTCTGCATCAACTCTTCTCTTGCTGTCTTCGATCGCGATTTCATGACAAGTCGCGATATCGCGACATTTTTCCATTTTGTTGCATGTTGTTACTCTTGGCCGCGAAAACGTGACATGTCGTGAAATCGCGACACTTTTTCGTTCCATTGCACTTCGCTTGTCTGAGCCGCGAAAACATGACATGTCGTGATATCGTGACACTTTCTTTTTCTTAGCCGCGACAGGGCAACATGTCGCGATATCGTGACACTTTTCATTTCTAGCCACGATGGAGCAACATGTCGCGATATCGTGACATTTTCCTTCTGTCACGAGGGCAACATGTCGCGATATCGTGACACTTTTATTTTTTCTAGCGTGGAGCAACATGTCGCGATATCGCGACACTTTTCATTTCTTCGCGACGAGCAACATGTCGCGATATCGTGACAACTTTTCATTTCTTAGCCGCGACGGAGCAACATGTCGCGATATCGTGACACTTTTTCTCTTTTGTGATATTTTGCTCTTCCCTTGATTTTTTAGCATCTGGGCCACTGCGGTCTTCTTTGAAAGCATGCAAAAAAGGTGGGTCCCCAATTTTGGGGTGTGTTGTGGATCAGCCACAACAAATGGTGACTTTGCTATCAAATGCTCCTGAGCATTTTGGTGAGAACCCAACCTAGAAATATACAAGCTTAGATACAGAGCGTCAGCACATAAAAGATAAACAAATACCGATAGATCAAAAATACATGAAACATCAGAATCATTAAGTATCAGCTCGGTGTGTGCAATGTGTTTTCATTCCCTATCGCTTGAACTTGATCAACATTCCATTGTCGGTTTCACTTATGATTTGTATGCAAGGCTATGAATGATTTGTGCAGGATTTGATGTATGATGAAGATGCTAGAGATATAACAACCTGCTTTACAAAGGCTCAAACCTTCTAATATCATGAACAAACATATTAAAACTGTCAAACCCTCTTAGGACCAAATATATGTATATTGAATTAATTTACTAGATCCCAAAGTTGGTTATGTGTCACTACCATCTTGAACCCATGTGCAAGTGTAAGTGAGATCAGAGCTTTGGGGAATAGGATTCCCAACCTAAGCGAGATGGGAATTTAACCCTATCCTTACTACTCTGATCTGGAGTTCATTACCTCATCTTGAACAAAATGATTTAACCTATTATGGATGAAACTGTCAGGCTAGCCTGTCCATTTGAGCAAACAATGGTCTTGCTTTTAGACAAGACATGTTGCCACGCATGAGCATACTTAACCCCATAATCCATGATTTGGCTTCATTCATTCTTTTCTCTTTTTTTATTTCTTGGACCTTTGGGATGACTACCCATCCTTGCTAGGGACATGTAGTACGATCCCTCCAATCCAATATTAAGATGAAATGGAAAATATTAATTTATTTTTATTTCTTGGACCTTTGGGATGACTACCCATCCTTTGCAGAGGACATGTAGTACGATCCTTCCAATCCAAGATGATAAAATGAAAGATGGAAAATATTAATTTTATTTTTGTTTCTTGGACTTTTGGGATGACTACCCATCCTTTGCAGAGGACATGTAGTACGATCCTTCCAATCCAAGTTTTATGATAAAATGAAAGATGGAAGCTTTGGGGAATCAAATTCTCAACCTAGGTGAGATGAGAATTATGCCCTATCCTTACTACTCCATGAAGGTCAAATCAGAGCTTTGGGGAATTGGATCCTCAACCTAAGTGAGATGAGGATTTAACCCTATCCTTACTACTCTGATTTTAGGCTTTAAGCATTATGGGAGTGGTAAAAACCACTGTTTTAAGGATTATGTTGCATGATAGGACAGACATGAAATATTCCTTTCGCCTCACCTTTTCTTCCAAGTATGGTTTTGACCATTTTGCTCAAGATTCTCTTTAATATGCATAGAACGTGCTTGGTTCAAGATAGTTCGGGCATCAGTTCCCAACCTTAGGATCCTTTTAATATATGTTATGTAATAACCCTAAGAGGATTCGACACCTTCTCAATGATTGCACATGAAATGAAAATGTAACTGAGATGACATGTATATGCAATGCGGAATGTGACATGAGATATGAATGCACTGCTTCTTTTGAAATGCGGATGGAATATATCATCTACTTTACCATAATGTGTAAAACTGACAACTTCATGCATCACAAGATTCAAACGATATTATTTAAAATGTTTGTGTTACTTGTGGAGCTTTCTACAACACAATTCCAATGTTTCATATTCTCCTGATCTTAGGCATAAGTTGACATCTCAAATTTTTCCTCTCTTTTTTTTTTATATATAAACAAACCAAACATGTCAAATGAAATCAAACACACAACTTAAATCCTAACTAGACTAGCAATCCTAAAACAAAAAAAACAAAATTTGAAAATCCATACCAAAACCGAAAAATATATGATATCAATCTCCTATGACTTAAGGGCTAAAATAGTGCTTTAAAACATGCCCATTAACTGGTAACGTCAGATCCTTCCCTTCTAAAGTTCTTAACCTGAAGGTATTTTTCCCTAGAATTTCTGAAATCTGATAAGGGCCTAACCAAAGACAATCAAATTTTTGATGATTCCCCTTTTCTTCATGTCTTTTATCCCACAAGTAAGACCAAATCTGAAATTCTAAAGGACTTAATTTTAGCTCTTCTGTCAAACCATCTTTTAACAACCTCTTGGTGTTTACTCATGTGAATCATGGCTTCCTCCCTTTTTTCATCGAGGTGCAGTAAATGACTTAGTCTGGCTTCAGTGTGGTTATCTGTTCCCAAGTATTCTTGCATGAAATGTAGGGTTTGCAGCTTCAAGTTTGCAGGAAAGATTGGGTCTTGTCCATAGACCAAATGATAGGGAGTATTCCCTATTGATTCTTTTACTCTGGTTCTATCTGCCCAAAGAGCAAACTTTAACTGGCTATGCCAATCTCGAGGGTTCTTTTCCAAGTAATTTCTTAATGATATTCAACAAATTTTTGTTTGAGGATTCGGCCAAACCATTTCCTTGAGGGTAATAATTAGATGCAAATTTTAAACTCACTTTATTGTCGTATGCCCAATCTGCAAATTGCGTGGAAACAAAAGCTTTACCATTATCACTAACGATAGAATCGGGCATTCCAAATCTTGTTATGATGTGATCCTCAAGGAATTTTATTACAACGTCTGTAGTGGCATGTTTTGTAGGAACTGCTTCCGTCCACCTTGTACAATAATCTGTAGTTGTTAGTATGAATTTATGGGAATCAAAAGAATTTGGGTTAATAACCCCAATGAAATCTAATCCCCATTGTGCAAATGGTCTCATCTCAACTACAAAGTTGTAATGGCATGGCTGCATTTCTTTCTCTGTTGGCAACTACTTGACAAATGTGGCAAGATCTCACATGGGCATGTGCATCTTTAAAAATGTGAGGCCAATAGTATCCCGCTCTCAGGATTTGATGCGCTGTAGCATTTGCCGCACCATGGCCAGTTCCATATTTCCCATGAAATTCTCGTAGAACCTTGGCAGCTTCTTCTTTATTCAAGCATCTCAAGTAGATCCCCTCATGATTTTTCCTATACATAACACCAGATCTAATCAGATAATTAACAGATTTAAGTCTTAAAGCCCTTCTTTGAGTGGAATTCAAATTGGATGGGCACTTACCATTTAATAGAAAATGTACAATGTCAACATACCAGTCATCTTTAGAAATGTATTCTGCATTTGAATATTGGCATGTCATTTGTGGATTATTCTCAGCAATCGTCTTCACAAGTCCCTATCCTCGAACTAGTTTCATGGGTTGGATTTCAAGATCAAATTCTTGGATAGTAGAAATCCATTTACCTCTTTTCTCACCTAGCTCGTTCTGTAAAAACATAGTTTTGATAGCAGGGTCAGGCACAATGGCAAAAACTCTGCTGTGCACAATGTAATGTCAAAATTTTTTTACCGTTTTAAAGAGTGCGTACATCTGCTTATCGAGGATAGAATACCTCAATTGAGCATCTTTTAAAGGAGCACTTAAAAATGCTATGGGATTTTCTGCGCTATCCTCACCTTTTTGGGTCAAGACACTCGCAAAAGAGTGTTCCGATGCGAAAGCATAAATATAGAAAGGTTTAGCATAGTTTGGACTTATGAGGGCAGGGGCTCTGGAAATGGCATCCTTAATGTTTTGAAAGGCCACCCTACTTTCCTCGTTCCATCTGACATCTACATCCTTCTTGAGCATCTTGTTCAAAGGTTTGGCTATCTCAGTGAAGCTTGAAATAAACTTCCTCACAAAATTAATTTGCCCGAAGAAAGATCTCAACTCCTTTTTACTACCCGAGAGAGGTAAGTTTTGGATAGCTTCTATCCTTTCTGGGTCAATGGATATACCTTCTTTTGAAATGATGTGACCAAGTAGTCTTCCTTCTGTTACTCCAAAGATGCATTTTTTGGGATTTAAAGAAATTCCATGCTCTCTACATCTTTGAAGAACCTTTTTCAAATCCTTGACATGGTCTTCTCTTTTCTTTGAAAATACTGGAATATCATCCACATACACAATGATACACTTGCCTATAAGCCCTTTGAATGCATAGTCCATGGCGCGTTGAAATGTTGCACCAGCATTTAACAGTCCAAACGACATTCTTCCGTAGGCAAATGTCCCCCATTTGGTTGTGAAGGCTGTTTTCATCCTGTCATTGGGATGAATAAGAATTTGGTTATATCCAGAATATCCATCAAGAAAAGACATCATTTCAGATCCATTCACTGTTTGTAAAATTTCATCAATGGATGGCAATGGATAGTTATCCTTTTGAGAGGCCTTGTTAAGATTTCGAAAATCTATACATAGCCTAATCTCTCCGCTCTTCTTTCTTACTGGAACGAGGTTAGCAACCCAAGTTGAGTGCCTAACAGGAAAAATAATTTTTGCTTCCAATAATCTCTTGACCTCCTTTTCTATTAAGGGCTCCAATAGCGGGTTAACAACTCGTTGTCTTTGTCCGAAAGGCTTGGAGTCCGGCTTTAGAGGGATGGTATGTGTAATGACGTTTTGGTTGTATGTTTTCAATTCGTTATAATTCCAAGCAATGCAATCCACGTAGTGTTTTAGTGCATGTATTATATTTTCTCTTTCTTCAGCTGTACATGCCTTTGCGATGTACACTTCCCTTGGATTGTCTCGCACTCCCTAGATTAATTAGATCACATGCATCTTTGGGGAGTGGAACCTTTTTTCTTTTCTCGGCCTTGTATCCCATATCGAACATTTTCTCCAATGAAACTATGTCTTTAGGTATTTTGTTGGATCGACATGTAGTTTTACTTTCGTTTTCTGCTTCTTCTTGCCATCTTTGCTCCTCATCAATCACCTGGTTTTCAAAAACACCTGAGTTCATGACAAATTTGAATATGTGTCTGTCATTTTCAAAAACTTGGAAATTCTTGACATTATCAGGTATCGATGGACAAGGAACTAATTCGATGGAGAACTTTTTACACCTTTTTATATCAATTGGATTTAACATGCCTGCGGCAACTGCAAGAGAATCCGCTATGCGATTTCCTTTTCTAGAAATAAGGGCTATATTGAAAGCGTCAAATTCCTCAATGAGGTCCCTTACCCTAGTTCTATAAAGGCTCAGTCTCTTATCGTGGCATGTATATTGTCCTTTAATCTGTTTGACTACCAGTTGAGAATCTCCCAATACTTTCAAGCATTTAACCTTTTTGCTCAACGCCAGTTGTAAACCAAAAATCGAGTGCTTCATACTCTGCCATGTTGTTCATGCAAGGAAACTGTAACCTATAGGCAGCAAGTAAAGGTTTACCTCCTGGACAAGTGAGCTCGACTCCGGCTCCTGCTCCCTGTCTGGATTTGGATCCATCAAACCTAAGCAACCATATGAAATCATTTTCCTCAAGAGAGCTACCATGAAATATTTCCTCTTTAGGCTCTTCAGTAGCCTCTTCAACATCAAATGCATAAACCCCCAATTCTGGCTCAGAAAATTGAACTTCATTTGGCTTATTAAATTCTGTTATGATTTCTTTAAGCCTCGGTTCATTTTCTACTCTGATTTGATTTGCAATTCCTTTCCAGGGTAGCCACATATGTGAGCAATCGGTTGAAAAATAGCCATTCAAAGTTTTCATCCAATCCCTTGCAAGTAGCATTCCATATCTACTTGGGATATTAACAACCAAAATGTCGACCACTTGTTGGACCCTGGGTTCAGAATTTAGTTGAATTTTGACATCATATAGGGTCCCTATCACATTTACCTCAGATCGGTCCAATTGCAAAACCTTGCATTTGGATGAAACAGGCTATAGGCCTAGCATTTGACATATCTCTGAAGGCATGAGATTGCTCGTGGCACCCGTGTCTACCAAACAATTATGCAAATTCTTACCAGCAATTCTCAGAGTCAATAAAAATGGCGGGACATCCCGTCTCTCCTTTCGTAAAATCAAATGAGACTCAACTTCCTTTCCCTTCCATACTTGATTAGGTGAGTCCAGAGCCTTTATCAATGCTTCTTTTTGGCCAGGCAACCTGGCCGCCTCTAAAAATGAAAGGCTCGACTTAGATTTCCTTAAATCCTCCACTATGTCATAGTTTGCTTTTTCAAGTTTGACTGTCTTCTGCGTGTCATTAGACGTTTCTCTTCTAAGTGGAGGAGGAGGATTATTATCTGCCTTAGTATCCGGAGGAAGGATAGAGTTATTTGGTGGTGTTGATGATGTTTTAGGGGCTTTAGATTTACTTCTCAAATGATATCCGTGATTCCCCTTTCTAAACTCTCGAAAAGCTTGCACCTCCTGTTCCAAAATTTCATCTTCTTCTTCCTCACTCTCACCTTCTTGACGGTATAAAGTTTCCACCACCATAATGTTATCATCTTGATGTTGGGGTGGACCCTCATTTGGCACAAGTTCCAGGTCATCTACTTGGGCTTGGAGACAATGAGTGTATCTAGCGATTTCAGGACAATTCCTCTCATTGTGCTCTTTTGTATTGTGCAATCTGCACCCCTTTTCCCATGCAAAATCGGAAAGATTCAAAAGGGAACTGGATTGACTGGGTCCTACATAAGTATCTAGTTGATTGGCAATAGGGGCAGGTACTCCTCCATTGTTTGGCTTTGTGTTCCAATGTCTCCCTCTATTGTTAAAATTTTGATTTGAGTGAGGGGCATGGGACTCATACTTCTATTTTTGAACCATGTCATTACTCAGTTTATGAACTATCTTCTTGAGCTCTTCAACATCCGAATAAATCTCCTTCGGTGGAGCTACATTATTGTTAGTTCCCGTTGGGTTTGCATAATTCGTGGGATCTTGATTTAACATTTGAGTCAGATTTTGAGGAATTTGATTCATATATGGATTTACACTTTGGATCGGAGTTGGATTTGGGAAAGGAACTATAGCCTGAGAATTAACTTGGCTGGTTCCTTGCATAGTCGATTGACTATTTTGCAAAAATGCGAGAACGGGTGGAATGGATGTGATCGGTTGGATCGGAATGGGTGCATAGGCAGGTTCTGGTGGATATGGTTGTTGATATGGGAAAGCATTCATGTTTGGCATTTGCGGTGCCATGATCTGATTTGCCATGGGAGCTTGACCATATGGAGCATATTGTCCCATCATAGGCATCTTGGGAAACCCATAGCCCTGTGGTGTCATTTGCTGCTCGATGGTCATAGCTTCATTGTAAGCTAAGGCGAGCATGGTGACTTGAGGATTTCTCCTGGAAAACATCGTTGTCATCGGATCCAATGCCCCAAAATAGATTTGTAAAGCTACTACGGGGTCTATGGCAAAATGCTGAACTGCTCTATTATAACATTTTTGGAATCTCTGATTAAAGGTTCTGATTGGTTCACCTTGGCCCCTTTTGCATGTAATGAATTGATTGTAGATGGTTGTAGGATCCAAAGGTGACCTAAACCGATTGACAAATGCATTCTCCATTTGTGTCCATGAAGTGATGGAACCAGTAGGTAGGCAAATATACCATTCATAGGCCACTGGGTCTAGGCTCATGGGAAAAATTCTGCAAGCCACATCTTCATGTTGGACTTGCAACCTTATCAAAACATCCCTATAGGCTTGGATATGCTCCTCTGCGGTCCTTGGGCCATCTGGTTTATATTTGGGCAAGAATATTTCTATGTTCTTAGGGATTTCATGGATATCCCCTGCAATATTCAAAGGGATATTATTAGCTCCATACCAAGGAGCTGCTGGAGGTTGGGCCATTTGACTCAGAATTGATGAGGACAACCCTACAAGAGCGGTGGAAATGGTACTAACGATAGGTACGCTAGTGGCAATTGATACCACCGGTGTAGGTCCGCTCGATGTTCCTGAAGCAGAAAGATCTTTTGTGACAAGGCTATCTGGTAGGTTTACAGCTTGCTTGGTTTTATTTTTTGGAGTACAAGTGAGTGTAAGGTCATGGAATATGGTTTCCCCAGTTGTTTGGGACCTAGTCGCGATACGGCGCGGTGGGTCCAGCCTACTTCGACGAAACTCTCGATATCTCCAAGAAAACCTGCAACACAAAAAAAATGTTGCAGTTTAGCCGTTAATGAGATTTAAGAAATAATTTCAAAATCGAATCAAAAAACACATTACTTCTGTATGAAAATCAAAATAAAGTAAACCAATTCGGCCCTCCTTCTAGCGCCAATCTGTTGAGTGGTATTTTCACCCGATTGTGAAAACACACTCTCCAATAGGATTTGGATTCCAAATCCCCTCTTGCAAAGAAATTAAACAAGTAACTTCTCCAAGGTCTCCGCTATGTTAGCATTTTGTATAAATAATATTATTCAATTTGAATGCTTGGAATACCTTAGTGATTGCAAGTAACTGTTAACAAGGGGCACTGTGGTTTATTTTATTCTGAAATTATAATGATTGTTCAATTTCGGTGAATTTTCAAGTGTTTTATTTTAATAACAGTAAATTAAACTAAGGTTAATCTCTAGAAAAAGTAAAAATGCAAGAATATGAAAATGAAAATAAAATGCATAGAAACTAAAACTAAAGTACATTTAGAAGGCTACCATCCTATTCGACAAGACCGAAGATATGAGGTTTTCTGCATACAACCTAACCTATTGAACCTGCAAACATGCACAATCTAGATAAGCTAAGTGCTGGTTTCTAGGGTTTTAACTATGGTTTCCAGATTTAGACATTCGCATGAAGCAACCAAGATGACTTGCATTAAACTCCATCTATAAGCCTAAAATCGGAAAGAGGAAAGATAAACATTCAATCTTGCATGCAGAGAATAACTCCTTCTTTCTTGCCAATGAGATGCAACTCTCTGTAATTTTTGTATTAAAAATATGTCAGTTTACAACAACAAAAGTTCCCAGTTTTATCAAACCAGAACAAATGTGAAGGAAAATGCTCCAAAAGCAGGCCCAGAATAGCCTATCACCTTCAACTCTACAACTCTATTCGTAGTGGTTTTTGACCCCTATACCTATCTTTGGCTTCTACTTTTAAACTTTCTAGTACGGTTCTCTATTTTTCCCTGTGACGCTTCGCTTCATCTCCCAGGTCTCTTCGTTTCATCTTCCCGCCTCTTTGCATTATTTTTGGCTTTTGTTCGAGCGTCGAAACGTTTGATCTTCTTGCTAACTGTAACCGTTCTATAACCCTTACACCTTTATGCCACGTGTTCAGTGCTTCCCTGCATGCTCTGTAATGGCCCACTGTGAATCATGACAAAAATAGTATGTCACTTTGCTCCTCTACCTGTATCGCAAAAATGAGACATGTCGCGATATCGTGACATTTTTTGTCAGTAGCCTCGTTCGTCTTCATGCATCACGAAAATGAGACATGTCGTGATATCGTGACATTTTTCTTCTTTGGGCTACGTGGATGCAACCTGTCGTGAAATCATGACGTTTTTCTCCTTCGTTGTGTTTTGTTGCACTTAGCCGCGAAAATGCGACATGTCGTGAAATCGTGACACTTTTTCATTCCGTACCATCTCGCTACTTTCTATCGTGAAATCGTGACACTTTTCTCTTTTGGGTTGTCTCACTGCTTTCTATCATGAAATCATGACACTTTTTCATTTCGTACCATCTCGTTGCTTTCTATCACGAAATCGTGATGCTTTTCTCTTTCGGGTGTCTCGCTGCTTTCTATCACAAAATCGTGACACTTTTTCTCTATGTTCACTTTGGCTGCTCCAGGTCACGAAAACGTGACATGTCACGATATCGCGATGTTTTTTATCTTTTGCCCTTCATCTCGTCTTCAGGTCATGAAATGGCGACATGTCATGATATCGTGACAACTTCTGCATTGACTCTTCTCTTGCTGCCTTCGACCGTGATTTCATGACAAGTCACGATATCGTGACAATTTTCCATTTTGCTGCATTTTGTTACTCTTGGCCATGAAAACGTGACATGTCACGAAATCGTGACACTTTTTCGTTCCACTACACTTCGCTTGTTTGAGCCGTAAAAATGTGACCTGTCACGATATCGTGACACTTTCTTTTTCTTAGCAGCAACATGTCACGATATCGCGACAACTTTTCATTTCTAGCCGTGACGGAGCAACACGTCGCGAAATCGTGACAAATTTTCATTTCTAGCCACGACGGAGCAACATGTCACGATATCACGACAACTTTTCATTTCTAGCCGCGATGGAGCAACATGTCGCGATATCGCAACACTTCTCTTTTGTGATATTTTGCTTTTTTCCTTGATTTTTTTAGCATCTAGGTCATTGCGATCTTCTTTGAAAGCATGCAAAAATGGTGGGTCCCCAATTTTGGGGTGTGTTGTGGATCAGCCACAACAGTACCTATGCAAGAGGTCTCTTCTACTATCTGTAAGTGTTATAAACAATTTTGTAACCAATTTTCATAATCTACCTTCATAAATTTTGTAACCAATTTTTATTTTGATGTTTTAAGTTCCTATACAACAATTTTGTATCAAAATCAACAGTCGATGTTGTCCCCTCCTCCACCACACCAACCTTAGATGCAAGGTTAATGCTTCCCAGGTGGAAAACACATTCTTCCATCTAGGCTAGAGAAATAAACAACAAAGTAGTTTTCAAGATTCAAACCTATGTCTTTTGGTAATTTTACAGGTGTATCGAAAGCTTCTAGTGTTGGGTTGGATAATGTTCCACTTTATGAAGGTTTCTTTTTATAAGGAAACACACACTACTTTTCAAGTATCAGAACTGCTTTGAGATCCTCAAAATGAAGGAGCAGAATATTCAAGCAAATATCCTCCTAGGGAAACCAACACCCCTCAGACTCATCCTCCACCAGAGGATGAAAGAGTAAATATTTCTGAAAAATATTTATTTTCTGACAACGTTGAAGCAACCATTAAGGATTCACTACTTCCAAATATAACAAAAATAAAAATGGGAGTATCAGGCCAAAGTTTTGATAAAGGAAATTAATGTCCGATTCAAAAATTTTAAAAAAGAGAAAACTTGTTTTCTTTAGTTTAAAAAGAACATGAAAATATAGAGGCTCTACTACATCAAGTAAAATTTGGCATTATGCAGGTTACTACATCTTACACAAATGAAACTTTAAGGTTTATGTTGAACAGATTGGAGGACATAAACGTTGAGGCCTAAGCTTATTATAATGAATGGGCGTGTGATAAGAAAAAGGTTGTTGTTGTAGCTACAAAGAATGTTGTCGATGTTTGACTAATGTGTTCAAAAAAATTTAGTTCTCTTTTTTAAAATGTAAATATATGTTGACTAATTTTTCCTTTTGTAGGTAAAGTATGATAATATCAAGAAGTAGATTCAAAACCTACAAGACTATCTCAAGATGGCAAAGGATTTCTTAAATACTTCTATGGCAATGAAAAAGAGCTCTGGAAGTAGTTCGACAAAACAACGCTTTTTGGAGAATCATTATCCGAAATGGATTGGATCCTGATGTTCTACTAAAGGAGAAGGGTAAAGAAGTTCTTACACCAATATTCGAAGATGTTGGAAAGAAGAAAACACCATGCTCAAAGGATTGAAAAGTGTTGAGAACATCCTTGCCAGTTCTAGAGCAATTGAGAGTACTATTACCCATCCCGAGGGAGGAGCTGTTGGAAGGCAAAATGTGGAAGTCGTGGAAGTCGTGGAAGAGGAAAAATGAGTGGAATAAGAAAAAGATGTTGAAGCCTGAAACTGCTTTTGAAATTTTGATATTTCAAAAAGACAATTTATGGCATTCATATGTTTTTGTTTGAAAATAAGACATTTGCTTTTATTACTTTACTATTATAATATTTACATTTATAATAGTGTGTTATTTTCATCTCTTGAGTATTATGGGGTTTCAAATATGCTTGAGTTTACGAAGAATATATGTATGCATAGGTTTAGATTTTCATTTTATTCAAAGTTATTCTTGTTGTGATATAAAAATGAGTATTTTATTTTGTATTATGCTATGTTATTTTTATATTTCAATTTTCAAGTGAGTTTATGAAGGATATATCTATGCATGGGTTTAAATTTTTATTTTATTCATAGTCATTCTTATTGTTGTATAAAAATGAGTATTATCTTTTGTATTATGCTATATTAATTTTATATTTCAAAGTGAGTTTATGATGGATATATCTATGAATGGGTTTAAATTTTCATTTTTCATATCTAGAGTAATATGCTATTTGCATTTTGCCTTTTAGAGTCAAAGTATACGTACTAATGATACTAAGAAATATTTACTAGTTATGTATGCATGCATGGTTTACTCAAATCTAAAGCATAAATCATAAAATTTTGTCAACATAGACAATCAATAACACTTCTAGAGTCATAGCATACCTACTAATGATACTAATGATACACACATACATACATTCATTCAAATTCAAAGCATAAATCATTATATTTTGTCAACATAGACAATTAATTCAATAACATAGCATTATTAGGCATGCATGGTTTTCAAATTTCCAGCTTACTCAAAGCTAAAGCATAAATCATAAATTTTGACAACATAGATAGTCAATAACATTAAAAAGCAAATATGTGAAATCATTGAAAATAGAATGATTATATGAATTTTTTCAAATCATTGAAATTTTACAACTGATCAAATATGGAAAATCATTGATAATATGAATTTTTTCAAATCCTTTACATTTACAAATGATATCAAATACAGAAAATCATTGATAATATGAATGTTTTCAAATCACTAAAATTTTACAAAATATTTCAAATCCAAAAAATTATTTATTATATGAATTTGTCATATAATCATTAAAATTTTACATTTTTGGAAGTTGATACAAAGCCTTATCGACTTATCCAAAAGAACCAGGAATAATTTTTAAATTTTGCATTTCCATAATCTCATCATCACTCCAAGCAGAATCATTTTTGTCATCATCAACAGTATTAGTGATACCTCTCCTTTTCGCTAGGTACTTCCAATATGTCATAGCTCTATCATAGGGAAACTTACCCACCTTGTACGATGACACATACATTATCAAACAATTTTCTAAATGTTTGTGTAGACACCAAAACAGCACCAATCCGATTATGTGACGACAAGCACTGATCGAATTGACATGCATAGCCCCTAGGGCAGCCCCTAGAGGTTAAAAAGTGGTCCTAACCACTCCCACAATAGTTTGGAAGGTCAGAGGTCAATTTGGCACCTTTTTAGCACTTTGCTCTCTACTCGTCCCACCCCGGGGATGATTACAAACTGGTATTCGTCCCACCCCGGGACGATTATCAGCATTCGTCCCAGGGTGGGGCGAATAGCAGGTTTGACTGGCAAAAAGTCAAACCTCGACAGGTCCGCCACTTAACTGTGCCTTCAGGGCATGCAATTGTGAGGAACGACTTCAAATCAGAGAGAGAGAGACTTCAGTCATGCATGCCTTGATTATGGAGGCCTCATGCAAGGAGACTCTAAATCAGGGAATAATATTTTCTCCCAAAATAGGGCAAGCAAGTCAAGTGGCGCCCTCGCATGCGCATTCAAAGAGAGAGACCCTAGGTCTATAAATTGGTGAGTCTTCTCACCCCAAAATAAAGGATAGAGAGGAGCATTTGGAGCAATGGAGTGCTGTCAAATTACATCCTCACCCATCATTTGTGCTTTTACATCCTTGATCTCTCTTTTGGAAGGGAGGTTATTGGGTGATTATTGGAAGCACAATCCGGACCCAAACCCAAACATTTGGCCACAATACCCCACCAAATTTTCTGAAACAACCCCATAAGAGGTTTTGGACCCATCCCAAGTGGATTGGTGCTAAAACTAGGTCCCAAACGGCGGGCATCCTGCCCCCGTGCGCCCCCGCACTGTTGCAGTTCTAATCGCCCCACCCCGGAGTGATTAGAAATTTGTGGTAGATTTCCCTAATTTTTCTTTTGCATTTGATTCTAGGTTACTTACATATGCTTCTATTCAAGTTT
The DNA here is from genome assembly GCA_028583015.1 of Wollemia nobilis. Classification (NCBI taxonomy): domain Eukaryota; kingdom Viridiplantae; phylum Streptophyta; class Pinopsida; order Araucariales; family Araucariaceae; genus Wollemia; species Wollemia nobilis. The sequence goes on along the minus strand of JAQPPZ010000755.1, from coordinate 1,683,059 downwards.
CATGTGATTCTGACAAGTTTTGGCTATGATTTTATCATTTCTCGCTTTCGCTAACATACAGGGAGCATCATCGGATACAGGGCAATCGAGGCCAAATTTGTAGAATCTAACCTTCCCCCAACCCTTTTTTACCCAACTTTGTATTTTGGAGGCCTCTGGACTAGACATTTAGGAGGTCACCTTCTGACAACTTATGATAGTCCTAATCGTCCCACCCCGGAGCGATTAGAAATCTGTGGTAGATTTCTCAACTGTTCCTTTTGTAGTGGGTTCTTGGTAATGTTTTATTGCTTTTGTCAAATTTTTAGCTCATTCTGATATGTTTTAGTTATCATTTTAATCATTTTATGCATGCACTGATCGTAGGCCTTGGGGATCGCATGTTTCTCTCCATCCGTAGGTGCTACTAACCGTTTACTATTTCTCTGAATGTAGGATCTCGACACTAGAGAGGCAGCAAGGAACCATAGACATATTCATGCAAGCGGTGGCCCTGGGGGGGGGGGGGACCCCAAAGGGGGAGATTGTAACCTAATTTGGAGCAAATTAATAAAATAAAGGGCCACACTTTTACACTTGCTTTTAATCTCGTTTCATTTCGTTGGTTTTCCTTCTTTTCATGCATTCTCGTTCGTAGGACTTAGCGTTGCATTTCCCTTCTGTTTTGCTTTCGTATCCTCATGCTTTCAGTGGCGATCATGGTGGGACCACTGTCCCTTGATTTTGAGATCAAATTTTTGATCAAAAGTTGTGTGTTTTTGCTTGCAGGTGTCAATATTTCAAGCACTGGACTGCTGCTCGTTCCATCCTGGAACGAATACAGAGCTAGAATTCATGCCACCCTAGGATGAATAGGAATTCGTCTCACCCTGTGATGAATACAGATCTGTTATTCATCCCACCCCAGGATGATTAGCTCTCTGTGCAGTTTCAGAGCAGAAACTCAGAGGCATCCGTTTAGAGAAGAGGTAGGGGTTCTGAGCATCCTCTATCATTTTCTGTTTTTTGTCTCTATCATTTTCTATTTCTTTGCTTGCATAGGAAATTTTACTGCATGATTTCTTTCTTTTCACAAATAAAAATAATCCCACACACCACGAGATAATCTGAACATCAAGGCGTTGGTCGTAAAACCCCAACACTTGATCAAGACCAACGGTGGATTTCATCACCACCTTGGCTTGAAACTTGCATACATAACCCTGATCGCTACTGTTGCTAGACGTAAATCCTGACGAAAGCTGACCAAGTGTAGTTGGGGTGATTCCCAGTGCATGAGGATAAGTCTTCTATGGTAGGTGTCAAAATAGAGTGATTCCCCTTCCGTACCGCCTATGTTCCACGTACTGTTCTGCTCTCACGTACCAATAGTCTCCCTCACGTAAGGGCGGGTATATAGAGAGGTTCGGTATAATGGCCTGGCAGTGGTATATTGAAGGGGCGACCATTTTGGGAGATATAAGAGCCCTCATATTGCATATACAAACAAAAATTTCTTTACAAGGTTTTCAAAACAAAAAATCAAAACACACTGAACCAGATTTAGGGCACACTTTTAATCCATAATCAAGATAATCATTGCTTTGATTGTGTGTTTCCCTTTTGTTTAGTGTAGCATAAAAAATCGTAAAGAAGATAAAAACGTACACATCTTTAGAGAAACACCACCATGGTGTACACCCGTAGTCGAGCCCAATCACGGGCCGAAGCTGCGAAAAGTGTACAAAGGGGCACAAGTCACCTCCGATATAGTCCCGAGGACTTGGTCATACCGCCTCGGGCCCTGGGCCCACCTAGCATAGACCCTTTCAGGAGGAGGCCATACACGTGGCACTCAACATAGATGGGAGGGCTCCCTTAGATGCTCGTTATGAGTGGCCACCATGCGATGAAGTGCTAGAGCAACATAGGGTCCATAAGGAGGGGCCACATGATTACGTCATCCCTCCTTTACCCCTTATTACTATCAAAAACAATAGGCCAAATCCAGAGCACAAGGCTCTTCAGACAGGGCAAGCCAATTCTGCCCGCCCCTTTCACACATATGAAAGGGAGCATGAGGAAGACCACTACATTCCTCAAGAGCAATACACAGCATGGGAGCAATGCACCTCCGCACCTGCTATGTATCAGGATCACCCACTGAGGCCAGAGCCTCGGGTGAATGCCGCTAACCTCGACAGAGGAAAGCGACCCATAGGGATCTCGGATCACCATGACCGAGATAGACATGTAGGAGAGGCATCTAGGCTTCCTAAACACAAGACGATGGAACAAATTGACTTGGCCTTTGCCAAACATGCCACCCGCCAAGCGCAAATCACGTAGCTCAGGCAAGACCAACAATAGTTAGAGCACCTGTATCGCCTTAGCAAAGAGCGCATTCGACGTCAGATAGATGAATTGCTCCAGAACACTATGCCTGAGAGGGTCCCAACCCCTCGCACGCATAAGATAGAGTTATATGAGAGGCACAACCCCTTGGTGCGAGACAGGTCTCCATGACCTTATCAAATATTACCTCCAAGACCTCCTAGACTTGAGCGGGAGGCCACTCCCAGAAACAATGATGGGCACCCTCCGCGGGCACCCACCCATGTTTATAGGTCTCACCCAGGAACTCCTCAAGAAGCCTATGAGGAGTATGAGCAAGAAGAAGAGCGGGCTGAAATGCCCTACCAAGGCAGGGGGGATGTTGTCCGGCTACCCCTCCATAGGCCTCAAGTTCCCCGCAACCCACAACGGGAACAAACCAAGGAGGAAGAAATCAAATCTTTTGATGCATACAAAGCGCTGCTAGAGCGCTTAGAGTCTATGGAGACCAAGACTTCTGGGCCCCAAAAGCCCACTTTATGCCAGCTCCGTAGTCACCCTGTGCATCCGTCAGTGTCGGCACCCCCATACCTTGAACACTTTAAACTGCCCCAGTTGGCAATATTTAGAGGGGAGGAGGATGCCCAGGAGCACGTGACTAGATTCCTGAGCCAATGCTTTGGCATTCAGGACAATGATGCTTTGCTGCTAAGAACATTTATAACCACGTTCGTAGGCCCTACCTCGGATTGGTTCACTCAGTTACCAAAGCACAGCATCAGTAACTTGGATTAGCTAGTGGATGCGTTCCTCGAATGCTTCACCTTCAACACCAAGAAGAAGGCGTCACTAAGTGACCTAGCTAGCCTCAGGCAGTATGAGGAAGAAACCATGGCGGCCTATGGAAATCGATGGAGGACGTTGCTTTCAAAGCTGCCCTACCTCCCTCCCATGGCCGACCTAACCCAAATGTTCTCAAAAAGTTGTTTGAGATCGATCTCCATGCTATTGCAGCTGCAGCAATATGCCACTCTTGAGGAAGCCCTGGCGCAAGCCAGAATCATTGAGGAGATCAAGATACAGGATGGCGAGATTGCCAAGCCAAAGAAGAAAGAGTGGCCTAAAAATGCCAAAATAGGGACCACGCAACCGAAACCCGCTGCGGTCAATCAGGTTGCTATAAACATGTCGAAGCCTGCACAAGCAACACAACCCTCACAGGCTAACTATCAGGCAGTTCCTCTTGATAGCTATGAGAAGGAGAATCATCGACAAGAGCAAAATCAGCAGCGTCACCCTAGGCGATAGTTCACACCCTTCACAGAGTCCAAAGACTCCTTGTTTGACCATTTGTCCATGGCAAACTTGATACACCTACCAGAAAGTCGACCCATAGACCCCAACGTGCCAAAACCTAAGGGCTATAGGGAAGACTTGTACTATAGATTTCATAGGCAGAAAGGACATGACCTTTACGCATGTTGGAAGTTCAAGAGCTTCGTGCAAGACCTAATAGACAACAAGACATTGGCGGTGGACAACCCCGTAGTGCCAAACAACCAACAGATGGGAGTCTTCAAAGACCCCCTGCCTACCCATGATGCGCAGGCAAAAACCCTTCAAGTCAATGAGGTGACACAGAACTGCCCCATGCAGGGGTATGTAGGGATGATAAGCATAGTGACTAGGAACAAGAGGTACCCAGGAGCTGCCCCCGTGGCGGCCACAGGAGAGGTTCCATCAACGTCACAACCTCAACAGCACCCTACACAACCTCCCCCGCCTAGACCAGTGGCCACGATTCGGACTAGACTTACCCAAAGTTTAAGGACCACGTCGGCTAGGCTCTCCATTTATGAGCTCATTCAACAATCATCGCCCCATCGGGAGGCTCTAATGGAGATATTAAAAGCCATCGAGCTGCAGCCCCATGAAGCAAACTCTTTCAACAACTTTGTGGGACATGTAAAACAATGTACAGAACCAGTCATCACCTTTAGAGAAGACGAACTAAAATCGGTGACTGGTGATATGGCGGATCCACCCCTGCACGTCATTGCATGGGTCAACGGGATTCCGTATAAGAGGGTGTTGGTGGACACTGGCTCGTCCAGTAATATAATTACAATAGCAGCATTGAAACACCTCAAGTTGCCAGCATCTCACATCGTGGCCTCCACCTATACTCTTCGAGCATTCAATGATGCGATATGCTCGACGGTTGGCATAATTTTCCTACCCATCCAAGTGGGACAAAATATCTATTCCTACATGTTGTGCCACATCTTGGAAGGTGAGATGGCCTATAATATCTTGTTGGGCCGGCCTTGGATCAGGGACATGAAGTGTGTCCCTTCAATAGCTCATCAGTGCCTAAAGTACACATTCGAAGGGCAGGTGCATGTAGTCCCAGCAGACTTAGAGCCCTTCAAGTATTGCAATACGGTGCAACTAATGCCGCAATCGACCCTTCCATCGACACATTTGGATTTTTAGTTGAATCCATCTAAACAGGGTCTGATTCCACATGCATCCCCACTGTTAAGTCCATCAAATCACCATCCGGGTCCATCTTCATCATCTGGTCCTTCACCAACAATGCCACCTATGGTGGCCACACCAAAGGACAAGGGGAAGAAACCCCTAGAAGAGGCACCGCCACTAGTCTCAACCATCTCTACCGAAGAGATGCCTAGCCGAATGGAAGTCGAGATGCCTAGTTCACCCTACATGGAGTGGACCCAGGAAGAACTCCCATTCCCTCCCCCTCCACCGCCAACGATCATCGTTGAGATGGCCAATACGGGCCTGGGGGAGTATCTAGTGTGGAATATTGTAGCAACACCCACACTTGAGTCCATGCAGGACATGGGGAGACCTCGCCTCCCCATCGGCACTGTGGTTCCTCTAGGCTACCCACCAAATCAGACAAACTTTGTTTATGGGGGCCTCGATAATGGCATTGAACCTTACATGCAAGAAGAAGAAGATGAAGAGCCCTTTGCTGAGGACGTCAACTATTTGTCCAACCCATACTTCGCATTGAGATATCTTGGCCAATGTAATTGGCATGGATATGGGTTGGGCAGGTATGAGCAAGGAGTGCGCATTCTTTGCCAACCAAGATATCAAATGCCATACGACAAGTCAGGAGTAGGGTTCAACCACCCCCTACCCCTTGACATCTTGGTAGAGAACATGCAAGGCCTAGGGATAGGCAACAAGGATGGGTTGGCATTAGATCCATATGCCAATCCTAACACAACATATACATTGGGGGATTACCTCCCATTGCTAACAACCAACCTTGTTGACCTTAACAACCCTTTCCCTTCGATCGAGAAAGGAGAAAGTTCGAGGACTCACCTACAAGAGGGATATAGACAAGGCCAAGAAGGGTCTTCAGAAGATGAGTCAGAGTATGAGGTAGCACCTTGGGACCCTTTCGAATCTGATAGCAATCATTCACAAGTGACCCCCATAGATGATTATCAGGAGAGCTTCATGACAATGTTCCCTTTGGATGCTCCAATCGAGCATATGCCACCTCAAGAGAATCAGGTCCCCCCATAGAGAGCAGAACAACCCCGATGGGACCAGATCAATTTGCTCGAGCAAGACGAGCCTCACATGTCACAAACAGCTGTTGGAGCCAACGAAGGCCTATGGATCTCTGATAGCGATTATGAAGATGAGACTGAGATGGCATATCTCAATCATATGCGACAACAACAATACCCCATGGACATTGATGACATGTTTGAACAGCTACACATAGGGCCAAGGCATAGGTGGCACCTAAACCAGGCGCAGTTGGACCAACTACTACACCCACCACTTCAGGTATACAGAGAACATCTTCCGCCCAGAGACCCTATAGAGCCATTAGTGCCAAGGGCAGATCCTGTCCTTTTATCCGCACATAGGGCCGATCCATTTGTGCCAGTACCCACAGAGCCAGATCCGGAGCACAAAGATCACCTAGGATGTCCGAGTCACCACACCCACGGTAATGGAGACCAAAATCATTTCATCAACATGATCTCCATTGACTTAACCGCCCCCATCCATAACCCAGCCGACCCAACATGGTCATTGTATCTAGACTTAGATGCTATAGACTGGGATCACGCTGACACACCACCATCCCCATCAGAGTACTGGCCTTGTGGTGGGATGTTCCATTTCACCCCAGGACAGACTCAGGATGTCTTCCATGTTGAAGAGGAACCCGACGTTCCCAACGTAGATCTAAATTCAGCAAATGATATCCACCTGATCCCAACTCCACACCAGTTGGAGGATGGGTCCCACATGTCAGTTGAAGAGACGACTGACGTAGACATCGGCTCTGATCCAATGAATTCACAAATCATCAAGCTGGGGGTAAGTCTATCCCCCGAAGAGCAAGCCGACTACATTGCCCTTCTCAAAGAGAAGAAGGAGGTTTTTGCATGGTCCTACAAAGACATGTCGGGGCTAGACCCATAGCTAGTCACGCATAATCTAACGCTTGATCCGACAGTCAAGCCAGTCAAGCAAAAACTATGTAAGATGCACCCAACAGTAGCCTTAATGGTCAAAGACGAGTTACAAAAGTTGTTGGATGCACAGTTTGTCATCTGCATGGATTACCCACCATGGTTGTCCAACATGGTGCCCGTCAAAAAGCTCGATGGGAGGATTCGCATATGCACCAATTTTTGAGACCTAAACAAAGCGAGTCCTAAGGATGATTTCCCCTTGCCTAGCATCGATGCATTGGTAGATGCTACAATGGGCCACGAAATGCTTTCCCTCATGGATGGTTTCTCGGGATACAATCAGATTCGTATCAATCCCGAGGACCAACTAAAAATGGCGTTCACAATGCCTTGGGGGACATTTTGTTATAAGGTCATGCCCTTTGGCCTTAAAAATGTTGGCGCCACCTACCAACGTGCCATGACATACATCTTCCATGATCACATGCATAAAACTTTGGAAGATTACATGGATGATTTGTTGGCCAAATCTCTTTTGCGCCCAGATCATCTCGATGACTTAAGCAAGATCCTCGATCGCCTCATTGAACATAAAGTCAGACTAAACCCCAAGAAGTGCGTATTTGGCGTCACATCTAGAAAACTCTTGGGTTTCATAGTCTCAAAATGAGGAATCGAGGTAGATCCAAACAAAGTCAAGGCAATCCTTGAAATGCTTCCCCCAACCACCATCAAGCAGCTCAGAAGCCTGCAAGGAAAGGTCGCGTCAATCAAGTGCTTCATAGCGTAGCTATCTGACAAGTGCCGACCCATGAATAAATTATTGCACAAGGGGGTAGCATTTCACTGGGATGACGAGTGCCAGTCAACCTTCGACGACATCAAACAATACTTGGCTTCGCCACCAGTATTGGCACCACCTAGACCAGGAGTGTCATTCTACTTATACATCTCAGCTACTGAGGTGGCACTGGGTGCCATGCTAGCCCAAAAAAATGAACTACACAAAGAATAGGCTAATTACTATCTTAGCCGCACCCTGGTCAGTTATGAACTTAACTATGCATACGTCGAGAAGCTATGCTTGGTAGTGGTGTTTGCTACCAAAAATCTATGCCACTACATGCTGAGCAATACGACGTATGTTGTGTCTAAGGAGAATCCATTGCGATACATGATGAGTCATACTTATCATAGTAGCCACACGACGAAATGGATCATGTTGTTGATGGAGTTTGACATCGAATTCATTGGACAAAAGTCCATCAAAGGTCAAGTCATCACCGATCAACTAGCAGAGGCTCCTCTTGAAGATGATCAGCCTCTGACCAGTAGAGCTACCTGATGATGGGGTCTTCCATGTTTCAGAATCGCCAGATTCTAATGAGCTTGAGTCACAAGCCGACATGACCCTATTCTTCGATGGTTCTAAATGTGAGCAAGGGGGTGGCATGGGAATTGTATTCTTCACACCGCAAGGGGCTCCAATGCCTCTATCATTTAAATTAGATTTCCCGTGCACCAACAACAATGCAGAATATGAAGCCTTGCTCATAGGTCTTCAAACAACAATCACCATGAACATCAAATGCTTGAACATCTTTGGTGATTCGCTGTTAATTGTCAACCAAGTAAAAGGGGTATTCCAATGTAAATGCCCAGTTCTGCAGGCCTACAAAGCCCTTGTGGAAAAATTCTTGGCAAAGCTTGAATGGTACGACATCGAGGCACTCCCTCGATCATCGAATCATTTTGCGGATACTATGGCCTCCTTGGGGTCACTAATCCCGCAAGACCCTTCTGGTGAAATGACAACCATTCAAGTTAAAACATTATCGCAATCTATGATGGAGCATGCAAGCTCTGACCTAACGCCAGGGATCCACCTGATCCAGATTGAACCATCTCAGGATAAGTTCTCTCGAATCCATGATTGTCTGAATCACACCGATTGGGGGTCCTTGTTCTCCCCGACCCCTCTTAATAGCAACACAATGCTATTCTTACAAGTTCTTTCCCACTCAGCTTTTGCTAGGGATGAACTACAAGAGGGATTGGTCGTTCATACCATCGAGGTTTCTGATCAGCAGGATTGGTACGCACCCATAAGAGACTACCTCAAGCTAGGTAACCTCCCACTTGGATTGATGCTTGCCGTGAAAAGATCATTTAAATAGAAAGTGGCAAAACATGTCTTGTTAGGAGACATTTTGTACCATCGGAGCTATGAAGGGATCCTCCTCCATTGCTTGGACCAGCAGGAGTCCGCTTGGGTGATCACCCAAGCGCATGATGGTACATGCGGTGGCCACTTCAGCGGTATGGCCATCGCAAAGTGCATTCTCTGCATGGGCTATTATTGGCCATCTTTAGAGCGAGATTGTTGCACATATGTAAAGAAGTGCGTGAAGTGTCAACACCATGCTAATTTGACACATGTACCTTCTCAGGCCTTGCAACCGATCCAATCGGCTTGGCCATTTTTGTAGTGGGGCTTAGATCTAATCGAAAATATCTCCCCTATGTCGAGTCATCACACGTTCATCATAACGGCCATAGAGTACTTCACCAAGTGGGTGGAAGCAATTCCGCTAACCTCTACGACTGGACCCCACATTGCAGAGTTTATTTTGCATAACATCATATGTCATTTTGGTATTCCATCCAAGATCATCTCGGATAATGGGACGTCATTCAAGAATAAAGATGTGCGTGCGTTGACCACAAAGTACAAAATTCAGCATAGTTTTTCAACACCCTATTATCCGTAAGCAAATGGGCAAGCAGAGGCATCAAACAAAATGCTAGTTGCAATCCTCAAAAATATGGTCATAGATAGTCATAAGGATTGGCACATTCAAATCCTACTTGCCCTGTGGGCTTATCGCACTAGCATTCGGACGCCCACTAGGGCAACTCCATTTTCGCTGGTGTATGGCTCCGAGGTAGTCATGCCTCTCGAGTTGGAAATACCTTCCCTGCACATCTCAATGCAAGAGTTCATCGATGATGACACTGCACAATAGGCCTGGTTAGACCAACTTACGTTGCTCGATGAATGACGCATCAATGCTCTCGAGCATTTACGTATCTATCAAGAGCGACTTAGGAGAGCATACAACATGAAAGTTCACCTGAGGGACTTTCAGGTTGGTGACTTGGTCTTAAAAGAGAACCAACAAAACTCTAACTTGCCAGCTCCAAGGATTCCTACAATCGCTTGGTCAACCTAAAAAGCTCCAAGGATTCCTACAATCGCTTGGTCAAACCCAAAATGCCCCAAAGGTATCAATAATCCCTTTGGTCAAACCAAAAGCTCCAAGGATTCCCACAATCGCTTGGTCAACCCCAAAATGCCCCAAAGGTATCAATAATCCCTTTGGTCAAACCAAAAGCTCCAAGGATTCTCACAATCTCTTGGTCAACCTAAAATGCCCCAAAGGTATCCATAAACCCTTTGGTCAAACCAAAAGCTCCAAGGGTTCCCACAATCGCTTGGTCAAAAACAAATATTCAAAAACAAACAAAAACAATAAAATAATCAAAGATAGCAAAAAAATTGCATCTCAATTTCATGCATACTCATAAAAATTAAAATACAAAAACATAATAAACTGCATTAGGCATCGCATCCATACATTGCATATTTGCTGGTCATACGTGTCAAAAGCACCATAGACTATAATTGCTAGGCAATTCCATCATTTTCCACATTTTTCCATTTTATAAACACATCCATCCAGAATAACACCATCCACATTTTAGCATAGTCAGTTGTCTCCTAACGTATTTAGGGTTTTCGCCATTCAGCTGTATTTAAATTTCTAGCCAAAAACTGTACAAAGTCAGACAGATTTTACAAAGGGAGAATTTTACTTGGATCATACTTCGTTACATAATATCCCTACACAAGTTAACACACATAAAATAATTCCCAAGTTGTGTGAACGCAAGAGAAACCTACAAAGCAGTCTAGGGTACCATAGGCGAAAGGTTAGCCTGTTCATCCCCCTGTGCGAATGGTTCAAGAATGCTGAGAATTGACAAAAGGACAAGCTCTTCCCCATCTAATTTCCCATAATAAACAGTGGTCTTTACCACTAACAAAAAAACCCAAAACACCTTTGATCCCCAAAGTCGTAAGGATTCGTACTACACGCCCCTGACAAGGATGGGTAGTCATCCCCAAGGCCTAAAAGGATCAATGCCATTTACACCCAAAATTCCAACAATCCATCATCACAAACTTCCAAAACACCTTTTGATCCCCAAAGTCGTAAGGATTCGTACTACACACCCCTGACAAGGATGGGTAGTCATCCCCAAGGCCTAAAAGATCAATGCCCTTACATAATAACATCCCCAACCACCTTTGATTCCCAAAAGTCGTAAGGATTCGTACTACACGTCCCTGAACAGGATGGGTAGTCATCCCCAAGACCAAAAGGATCAATGCCATTCACAAGCCAAAAACCTACGAGCTCAACTTTGCAACCTAAAATGCAAAATCAAATAACAGTGGTTATCACCACTATTCAAGTCCTTGCTCAAAAAGAAAAACAAAAGCGAAAAATAAACAGTGATTTTCATCACTATATATGCGAGCAAGTATCCCAATAAGTTGAGCAACCGAAAGACGCCTGAGCTTGAATCCCTAAAATTCTCAGCATTCGAAAAACCATCTAGGTGATCCTCATTACGGGTTTGGTGGACAGCCTACCTGACAATGGTGGTATCCTAAACGCATGACGATATGTCTATCACATTAGCTTTGCGTGTGAGCAGACCAATGTTTGCATGTGGATGAGCTAGCTTATGGTACCTTAGATTGTCCCATGGATTAATCTTACTAAATACAACAACGGAGTTAGTGGAGCTAATTAGGTGATCCTCAGTACAGGTTTGGTTGACAACCTATTTGGCACTGGCGGTATCCTAACAAATACCACATAAACGAATTCAATTGCACACACAGGGATGTGAAATAACTTGGTCAAACTCAAGTCTGATTCGTACCTTGTTCAAAAAATCTTGTGAGATAAATGTACAGTCTTGGCTAGTTAGTTAAAACATCTGAATCTCAGAAAACCTTAACTACATTTTAAAACAACTGGTACATTTCATTACTTACATCAACATCAAAAAATACGAAAAATACCAAAACAAAATTCACACATGCAAAGTCATTCCACAAAGCCATCACATAAGTATAGAAAGCCAATAAATCTTGTACAGTCTATGGTGCCATCGACAAGTTATCAACAACTCATTTCATTCATTCCATATGCATACATCATATAATTAGAAACATCACATTCATAATACCACATGCATACATCATCATAAATAAATGTGCATAAACAGAAAAAATAAATCATGACAAGTGTATAACCAAAAAGAAAAGTCATGTATATATATATCATCAACATGCCCGCAGGCTACAATAAGTCGGTCCTTTGACCTCGCAAAACAAAGCAAAAACTCAAAAACCCCCAAGCCTAGGGCGTCGGCCACCATGATCACGCAGGATCGGTGCGACGAGAACTACCCCCGTGGTGTGGGTCCTATGGGACCTCTCAGGCGGCTGCTGCTAGCCCCCGCATCATGCCCACTAGCACCCCCCTCATCCAGCCGCCTATGATGAGAAGATGTTGACTGCTTAGTATCGTTGTCTCTCATCCGACATGAAGACCCACCTCTAGGGAGCTCAGGTAACCACCCATCGAGGTGGATAATCTCTACCTCCAACTCCATCCGATGATGAAATAGATCCATCTCCCACCGATGGTACGTAGCCACTACGTCATCGTGCTACGCCAACTGAGTTCATAGGAGATCCCTCTCCCATGCAGCATCTGTGTCCCCATCCCATCGGCGGTACGCAGCCAATGCGTTCTCCCGCTCTACCAACTGAGTCCGTAGGAGATCCCTCTCCTACAGAGCATCCCCAAGCTCCTCATCCCGTCTCCGAAGTAGATCCTCCAATCATGCTATCTCAGTGCGATGCCTCACCTCCACACCCTCTGGGACTGCCTGAGGCATAGGCATATCCGGGATGGTAGGCTGCTCCGGCTCCCACTGCTCCAGGACGTCCTACGTATCCGGCTGCTCCAGAACCCCAAAATCATCCCCCCCAAAGCTGTCAACCTCCACCATGTCCGCATCCTCGAGCGGAGCCCCCCAACCCTCTCTCGATGCCTCTGCACCCTCACCACCTACTGCTGCCACCTCTGGACCCCCTAGAGGCCCCTCGCCTCGCCACCGCCACAACGTCCACCACTGGTCATACTCAGTGGTCACCCCGACGTTGTCCATGTCAGGGACATCGATCATAGGATCCGACTCCTCACCCAGCGGCTCGATGATCGGCCAGGCCAGAGTCCTCTCATCGCCCCGATGTCGATAGATCAAGGGCTCACCAGGAAACCCCTGGCGCACCCCAAACTATCGTGTCACTCGAACGTACGAGAAGTACTCCTGCTCGGTCCCGTGTCGCCCGATCAGCCATCTCCCCCTACGCACCCATCGAAGCCACTCTCCAGCCTCAAGCCAGGCTGGACAGTCCTAGTATGGGCGCCAGAACACCTCCCCTGGAGCAAGCCGAGCGAAGGCATCGACATAGTGCCCTACGACACCTGCCCACCGTCGACTCTACCCTTGCTCCTCAGACCACCGCCACAGAGCCACATATCCTATCTCTCTGTCCACCATCTCTGCCCGAGTAGTCCATGGCAAACCCTGTGGCCGCTCCACAGCTATGTGCTGCCACCCCCAGCACTGCAACAGGTAGCTGCACCCAATCCCCTTTCGCCTCCGACAGCGGACCTCGTACAACTCATCATAAAGTTGTGCCAGAAGCGTCTGTCCCCATCTCATAATCAAGGGTGCCTCCATCGAACACTCGACCAATCTGAACACTACCTCCAACAGGTTCCAAGGGAACCTCGCACCTGATGAGTCGAGCAGCAGCATGTTGGAGATGAGGGTCATCAGTAATGCATGCCTCACCCCCAACACGCCCCTCTCTAGCCACCATCGCACCAAGATACCGCCAATCAGGCAATCCCCCTCTGCCCTCTCCACTGGACTATCCACCCCCATCTCCACCCCATGCCCGAAGCACCGTGTCAGCACTATTGTCCGCTGATCATGCGGAGTAGTCCGAATAGGAAGCCCGTCTATCAAAATCCATAGAATCCGATAGACATCCTCAAGAGTCACTATCATCTCCCCTGTTGGGAGATGAAAGGTATTGGTCCAGGGATCCCACAAGTTGATCAGAGCCATCGTTAGATAGGCTCGATCCCCCACCATAGGCTCTAGCCGAGTCACCTGCTTGAGCCCAAGGGCATCAAGCCACTCCCAGTATGCCATAGTCAGTGCCTCCCGTGCTTCAGAGAACATCGTCGGCACACGGTACCGACTCTTCACAACCTGCAAAAGAAAACAAAACAAAAACATTAAAACATGACAAAATAAACAAAATTGTACAACACTAAAAAAATATACAATATATAAAAACAAATAATTTAATAAATGTACAACAATATAAAAAAACAAATAAATACAATAATACAATTTTTTAATTTAAAAAAAATTAACCTAGGGTTTTTAACTCTAGTTTTAAATAAAAAACAAAATAAAAAAATTTAACCTAGGGTTTTTAACTCTAGTGTAAACAAAAAATAAAACATTCAAAAACAAATTTTGTTGTGTCCTAGGGTTTTTAACTCTAGTATCAAACTGATAAATAATAAAAAAAAAAAATTCAAAAACACATACTAGGGTTTTCATCCTAGTCTAAACTGACAAAATACAAAAACAAAAACAAACAGTTAACCTAAGGTTTTCATCCTAGTCTAAATTGACAAAAAAAAAAAAAAAATAATGTTAACCTAGGGTTTTCATCCTAGTCTAAACTGACAAAAAAAAAACAAAAAAAAAGTTAACCTAGGGTTTTCATCCTAGTCTAAACTGACAAAAAAACAAAATACAAAAATAAAGTTAACCTAGGGTTTTCATCCTAGTCTAAACTGACAAAAAAACAAAATACAAAATTAAACAGTTAACCTAGGGTTTTCATCCTAGTCTAAACTGACAAAAATAAAAAAAATAAAATTAAAGTTAACCTAGGGTTTTACCTTAGTCTAAACTGATAAAAAACAAAAAACAAAATAAAAACAAAGTAGTTTTTTGACCTTCGTTCAAACTAGGTTTTTACTTAGTTTAAAACAAATCAAATTAACCTAGGGTTTTTAACTCTAGTTTAAAACAAAAAAATCATTACAAACAACTCTCGGTTTTTTACCTTAGTTTACAAAAATCAAATTTTAACCTAGGGTTTAAACTACAAAAAAATCAAACAAAATAACAACTAGGGTTTCTAACTCTAGTTAAACAAAAATAAAAATTTAACCTAGGGTTTTCATTTTACTGTCAAACTAAAAAATACAACACACAATAAAAGTTTTCAGTTCCTAGGGTTTAACATTCGTCTAAAATTGATAAACAATAGAAAACAACATAAAAACATTTTTTTAAGCTAAGTTTTCAATCTTAGTTTAAACTAGGGTTTCTTTTTTAGCTTACAACAAAACACAAATTCACACACACAACAAACATTTAACTAGGGTTTTCATTTTTAAATTGAAAAACAAAATACAAAAGAAAAACAAATTACGGTTTTAAACTATAACACAAACCAAGCAAAATACAGAGGAGGATCACTTACCGGTCTCGCTTCGGCTCCGCCACTTGATGATCCGGTCCGTGAACTCATGGTGTCCGAGAAATTTGATAGCGCTCCGCTACGCGAACTCGACCACCTCCTCCTCACAGCTCCCAAACGCCAGGAAAAACAAATGCAAATGAGCCCAAAACCTAGTTTTGGCCCTTAAATAGGCTTTTAGGCCTGTAATCGTTCCCCCTGGGATGAGCACTCTAGTTAGCACTCGTCCCACCCTGGGACGATTACTAAACTGGTATTCGTCCCACCCAGGGACGATTACAGAGCAAAAAATTCAAAAACAGCAAAAACTGCACCAAAATGCACAAAAAAATAGCAATAAACTTGCCGAACAAAGGGGCCTTTGCGCCTGCGATTCTTGGCATGCAAAACCGATGTTGGGGTCACAAATCCTCACTATCCTACTCCCTAAGAAGGCTACCATAGCTGGACCGCTCCACGGGAGGACGGATTTTTGAGAATTTCATCCCCACATGGCGTCACAAAAAGGGTCACAACCCACCCAAAAATAGCAATAACATTGCCGAACGAAGGCGCCTTTGCGCCTGACATTCTTGGCATCCAAAATAGACATTGGGGTCACAAATTGTCATTATCCTACTCCCTAAGAAGGCTACCATAGCCGGACCGCTCCCCGGGAGGACGGATTTTTGACAATTTCAGCTCCAAAATACGTCACAAAAAGGGTTCAAACCCACCAAAAATAGGTCAAAATGTTCGAAAATTGCATAAGCATTCAACGAAAAACAACTGAAGGCACCCTTACACAAGTCATCTTGGGTCAAGCGACTCGTCGCTTTTCTCATGTCGGTCATTCCCTCATCGATTCGTCGCTTGAGGGGGTAGTCACACTTAGTCACCAATCAACAAAAACACACCCAATCAAGGAAATGGCACGCATTCAAAGGATCATTGACAAAGACAATCACGCTCCTGCTTGGGGCAACAAACAAGCAATAATCACAAGCTGATCAAACACTTGGCATTCTAGAATCATGAACTCAAGGTTCCCATAGACAAAAGGTTGCGCCCTTTGCCTATTCATGACTGAACAATGTCCAAGATCAAGTAACACCTCACTAAAAAAGGTTAACACTTGAATTAAGCTCCTTAGCTCGTCAGAAGCAAGGATTCAAGAATGCGTGCCCTTTCCATACTTGGGGCATCAAGAGTTGGTTAGGTTACTGAGAAACCCTAATCATTAGTGCTTTGGTTATCTATTTTTTCTCAGCATTGCGCCACGCATAGCGCATCCCAAAAAGGGGCATCTATAGACACCAAAACAACACCAATCCGATTATGTGACGACAAGCACTGATCGAATTGACATGCATAGCCCCTAGGGCAGCCCCCAAAGGTTAAAAAGTGGTCCTAACCACTCCCACAATAGTTTGGAAGGTCAGAGGTCAATTTGGCACCTTTTTAGCACTTTGCTCTCTACTCGTCCCACCCCGGGACGATTACAAACTGGTATTCGTCCCACCCAGGGACGATTATCAGCATTCGTCCCAGGGTGGGGCGAATAGCAGGTTTGACTGGCAAAAATTCAAACCTCGGTAGGTCCGCCACTTAACTGCGCCTTCAGGGCATGCAATTGTGAGGAACGACTTCAAATCAGAGAGAGACTTCAGTCATGCATGCCTTGATTATGGAGGCCTCATGCAAGGAGACTCTAAATCAGGGAATAATATTTTCTCCCAAAATAGGGCAAGCAAGTCAAGTGGTGCCCTCGCATGCGCATTCAAAGAGAGAGACCCTAGGTCTATAAATTGGTGAGTCTTCTCACCCCAAAAAGAGGACAGAGAGGAGCATTTGGAGCAACGGAGTGCTGTCGAATTACATCCTCACCCATCGTTTGTGCTTTTACATCCTTGATCTCTCTTTTGGAAGGGAGGTTATTGGGTGATTATTGGAAGCGCAATCCGGACCCAAACCCAAAAATTTGGCCACAATACCCCACCAAATTTTTTGACACAACCCCATAAGAGGTTTTGGACCCATCCCAAGTGGATTGGTGCTGAAACCGAGTCCCAAACGGTGGGCGTCCTGCCCCCGGGTGCCCCCTACACTGTTGTAGTTCTAATCGCCCCACCCCGAAGCGATTAGAAATCTCAAAGGGGAATATATCATTCATGGTGTAATCAAAATATGTTCGACACTCCTAGCCCCTGAAAAGGGAGGAGACGTATTGTAACCCGATTTAGAGCAAATTAATAAAATAAAGGGCCGCACTTTTACACTTGCTTTGAATCTCGTTTTAGTTTGTTGGTTTTCCTTCTTTTCATGCATTCTCATTCGCAGGACTTAGCGTTGCATTTCCCTTCTGTTCTACTTATGTATCCTCGTGCTTTCAGTTTGTCCAACCTGTTACAAACTTTTGATTTAGCAAAATATAGTGCACTAAAAACCCTTTCATCTTCAAAAGATACCAAAATCTTTGTCTAACATAATTCATATAAAATAAATTATTCACTCATAGTTTCTTGTAAGAGACTACTTCAATACAATTTTTGCCAGAAACATGTGATTGAACCAGTCACATGTGGATTTTTGAAATGTGCAATGTGATTATCCATTGTTATTCCAAAATTGGTTGATTGTTTTATCAAAAATTCTTTGTTTAGAATAACATTGATTTCAATGTCATTTACTTCCACACTTTTAGAGAAATGTATCATAATATTACCCATATATTTTACAAACAACTCACTTCTACTACTGTGGTCAACACAAGGATTCCAAAAGATGGGATTAACAATAGCCATGGCCTCAAGTGTCTCATCTCTTTGAAAACAATCTCTTATTTTATTTGTTAATGTATTTTTAATTCTTTTTAATTTATTCTTAGTGCTATCCAAAACTTCATCGAATATGGAAAGTGTTACAAGCACTTGTTCAACATCATCTATAAGTGTATCTAACTGCTTTTCATGATGATATAAAAGAATCATCTTTCCATGGATAAAAATACAAATATTATCATTGATTTTGAACTTTAAAAAGTTGTTACGATCATTGACTTCAACTAACGTATTCCAACTATAAAACTTGTTATCCTTAAAAAAATTGAATAAGTAAATCTTGTCAATAAGCATACATATTTGTTTTCTCATCCTGATAAAATCATCAATTTAAATTGCCCTTTCCTGTGCAATTTTAATCAAAGAATTCATTTCTTGCAACAATGGAAGAATACCACATAATGTGAGAAGAGTTTTCAAATCAATCATACGAAATAGAAAATATTTCACCTTATCAACATCCCTATGATGTGCATACATAAACCCAACCAAGGATTGATATTCTAAAAAATCCTTTTTGCAGGAAGAAATAGTGAAATCCACCTAGTGTCCACATCTTTTAACATTTTTATGCCTTCTATTACACCTAGAGAAAACTACTGAAACTCTGCAAACCTTTTTGTACTGCATGAAAAGTATGAGTGTACTTCACGGATGATATCTTCCACTCTGGCTACATTATCAAATTTACTCATAATTTTGTATGCAAGATTCATTCAATGAGCCACTGAATGAATGGGAATCACATATGGGGCAATTGATGTTTGAAGTCTAACATAAAGACCATTCCTTTGTCCTTGCATTGTAGCCGCACCATTAGCTCCAATACAAATTAACTTTATGGCAATTTTCTTTTCATCCATTTTGGTAATATCCTTTAAACTAGTTACAACAACATTATAAAAAAAATTTGCATTACAATTTTCAATCATTTTATGTAGTGCTAGTAAATGAGGTTGTCTCAAATTATTTTTGAATGTGTAAACATGTATACAAATCCAAGATGTGTTGTCAATAGTTGTTACCTCATCAATAGAAAGTGAAATAAATTTGGCTTGTTTTACATTCCCTCTCAGGTATTCCTTCTCAACTACTGATAGACATTTTACCATTTTCCAACCACTTTGATTTGACCAATGTGAACTGGTAAGGTTTTGTACATCAGCTAGTTGAAGTAGTTGCTTAAAATCAAAAAAATCAAACATGGGTCGGTCTTTTTTTTTAAATACTATATACAACAACAAACTGCAAATGTTTTGAGGCTAATATAGTCTTATTAATTTTTTGAAATTGGGCCTCGATAGTTCCACCCTTCTTAATGAGAGTTTGTTGTTGTTTCATTGCTTTTTTGTATTCAAGTGCATATCTCACATGCACACATTCTTATGCATCCTTCCACCTATGAAATATGTTAATTTTTCCATCACTTCGTATTTCTTTGATGTAAACTTTACCATAGTTTTTTTCTATTGTGTCTTTCTTATTATGCAATAAACGATCCTTTCCTAACTTCCAGGTACAAATAACACATTTATACACTTTTTGTGTCTCATATCGCTCAATAAAGTGGTATAATTATACCCATTCATTTTTAAAACTCCTTCCAATAGTCCATTTGCTTATATTTTGACATTTAGATTTTTGGCTACAAGATTCTCCAGAGGTCTGCATTTGAATTGTACTGTTATTTTATTTTTAGGTTTGTGTCTGAATTAAACATATCTTGAAGTGGTTGTTGAATGTTGTTGTTAGAAAAATTATCATGTGGTCCCATCTCATCCGTTGGATTATCTTCGAGTGAACGCACATCAAGGTCGATAGTGTTTACTGCATTCAATGTTTGGTGTTCTCTATCATTTTTGGATCTAAAAAGGTACTATTTTAAAGAACTAACAAAATACAATTTTACAAATCATTTAAAAATATGTAGATAAGCAAACAACCATTTATCTATTAATAAAGAAAGGCTTTATATTTAAGAATAATAGAGAAAAATTAATGATTCAATGGTAAAAGGTATTTGTACCTGCATGTTGTGTAGATATTGATGCCTCACTGCATTTTGATATTTGTGTAAAATATTTTAGAATTATCTTTTTACCAGAAGATTGGCCTCCCTTATTTCCATATTCAATAGGTGACATTGTATTTGTAAAGAAAAAACCTTTAGATGTTAGGAAATGAATATGAAATTGAAGAAAAATAACATACATCCCTCAATAAAAATTTGTGTTTCTTAGTAACCAATGTTAAACTGTAATTCCATAAAGAATCTATGAATCTTTAGACGAATCTACGCTGCCCTATAGAATGACATCTGATAGACAAGAAGTGGAATATGACAAAAAAAATACTCCTAACACACAACATGACATGGATACTTTTTTATCACAGTTGTAGATAGTGCTTCTACACTGCCTATGAAACATACTCTAACAGATAAGAAGCAATATCTAACAAGAAAAATGCTCCTAACACAACCAGATGACATGGATACTTGTCTACCACAGTTGTATATAGTGCACCTACAGTGCCTATGAAACTGAAGAAAAATAGCTTTGGATAAAAGAAAAGTGGAAGAAGAATACTCTACCTATTTTTACAGTCATCAATCCTCTGGAACTAATCAACCTATGTCGATTGACACTCCCCTGCAATGGATCGGCTTAGGATGATAGACACACCTCTGAAATTGATCGGATTTTATCGATAAAATCTCCTCTATAACCGATCGGCTTATATCGATATACACTTTTCTACAACTAATCGACTTATGATGACAAACTTTCCTCTACAATCGATCGGCTTATACCGATATACACGTCTCTACAACTAATCAGCTTATGCCTACAAACACTTCTCTATAATTGATCGGTTTATGCTGATAGTCTCTATAATCGATCAACTTATGTCAACAAATACTTATTTGTAACAAATAAGCTTATACCAATAATCTCTCCTCTACAATCGATTAGCTTATGTTGATAGACATGTATTTGCAACCAATCAGCTTATATCGACAGACTCTTCTCTGCAATCAATCGACTTATGCCAATAAACTCTCCTCTACAACTGATTAGCCTATATTGATAGACACATCTCTACAATCAATCGACTTATACCGATAAACACTTCTCTGTAACCAATCAGCTTATACTGACAGTCTCCTCTCTGTAACTGGTCACCTTATATCGATAGACATATCTCTACAACCGATCGGCTTATGCCTACAGACTCTCCTTTGTAATCGATCATCTTATAGTGATTGAATCTTATCTGCAACTAATAGGTATATGTCGATTGTTACTCCTTTGTAACCGATTGGATTATGTCAATCATCTTATGTTGATCAATACTTCTCTATAACTGATAGTCATGTGTCTATTGAAACTCCTCTAAAATCGATCGGCTTATATCAACAGATACTTCTCTATAACCTTGTCAAGTTTTTCATTATTTTGGAGCTATTTTTAAGTTAGAGTGTTTTAGATGTATGTTTATCGATACCCCCTATAGTATATATACGGGTAGTATATGAAGCAAATTGGACAGGAAAAACAAAATTATTTATAATTTGAAGGTGAATTGTTCGTGGAATTGGGCGAAATTGGTCGACGAATTAAAATAAAATAGGATAATAATTATCAACAGCGGGCTAATTTACCCCAAAAAAAATTCCACCACATAAATTTCGAGCGAATGGCCCCTAGTGAAATGTTATAAAATTAGCAAATTTAAAATTTTGAAAATCCTAAATATAGCCAATTTACGATATTTCGTGCTTATGCATAACCCTCCCTTTGGCTCTGCCTCTCACACTACTTGAACTTCATATTTTTAATATGTTCCTTTATGTTATTCTCTATGTGAAGCAATTCATATCTTCATGAAGATTTTGAATCATTGGTGCAAACATAATTTGAACCAATACATATTCCTTATGTACATTCTTTATTTTTATTCAAATCCTTTTTTTCATATTACAAATCCATTCCTTGAATAAGATATATCCTTCTTTCGTTGTCATTGTTTTATGAGTATCAAGAATATTTATGAAGGATTTTATTTTGCTTGAATTATATATGAAGAATATCTTTCTTACCCATATTGATTAGTTTTGTGGTGATGATACCTTAGTGTTGGTCAAATATCTGCCTAATCAACAAAACTATGTTTGTGTGCCCTAGATATGACCAACATTGAAAGGCTGGAGGAAAGGAATGTCCTCCGTGCCAATCTCTAGAGAGGTTTGGTTCCCTTACTAATCCTAAACTGGTTGAAGACGAGGGATGCAGGAAAGAAATTGGAAAAATAATAGAAAGAAAGAAAAATATGGCCGCAGACCGGAATGTAGGATTTGGGATTGACTAGTAGCAAGAATTCCACCAAGTATTATAACAACATGTAATAGAAATAAATCAGCAAATTTTTACTTACACCTTTGCAGCAACAACCTCCAGATTCCATTCCAAAACTAACTCATTCACCAGCAATATTTTAAATCCAAAAATAGAATCTTAAACTCAACAGCAGGAACATGATCATAAATAGATATGTTTAAAAAAAAAAGGAAATTACACACATAAGAATGCTTGCAAATTTCAGAAGCCAAGTCTCTTCTATTGATGCAGAAGACTTAGAAAGTTTTTTTGCAGAATGTCCAACCTCCTTTACAATAGAAATTTCATTAGTATTTATAGAGGATTTTGTCTCTTTCATCAAATGGACATGAGAACAAAATCATCGTAGATCAGGAACAAGAGTGAGGAAATTCCTCCTTGGAATCATTAAAAATCCATCTTTTTGGGGCAGGGATCCATATTTCAGGAGAATATTTCCATAAAATCAGCAACTTGGGCGTCGGTGCACAAAGAATCAAGAGATATTCAATATCTTGGAAACGCACTCCTACCTTGAAAATCATGAAAAATACTCCCTGCATTTCCATACAACTTCTTCCTTCACTCGGGATCCACAATTTGAATTACTTATTGCCACCATTATTTAATGCTTGCAAATCTTACGCTCTTGAAGTTTTGACCATAATTATTTTCACCCAAAAATTACATTCGCCCTTTGACAAAAATCAGCTTCGCTCGATCATATATTATCTTGCATGCTCGTATGACTTTCATTTAAGAATGTGTTTGCCCATGGGAGCGGTGAACAGGATTTTCACCTCTCAATCGAGGTAAACATGATAACATTATGCTTCCAAGGTACGTTCGCCCATGGGAGGGATGAACGCAAAGTTCACCCCTCAACCAAGATGAACGCGATTGCACTTTGTCTTCGAGCGAACGCAATCGCGTTCCAGCATTGGAGCGCATTCGCCCATGGGAGGGGTGAATGGTATGTTCACCCCTCAACTTGGGTGAACACGATTGCATTTTGTTGTGTCCTTTCTTTGGATTTTCAAACTCCATTTTTTCTTCCTTTGATATTTCATTCACCCCAACATGGGACAAATGGGGTGTTCACCCTATCTTTGGGGCAAATGCGCTAGTGCTTTCAAAATTGTTAAGCCCCTTAAGTTTTTCAACTTAATCCTTCTTTGTTTTTTTTGTTTTTACGAGCCTAGACATGGCTTCATTTTGATGCATTTACAGTATGGCGAACTCAAATCCTGAATGAAGTTTACAAAAAATTTACAATCCCAATGCAAAAATAATACATATGTAAATAAAATAGGAATATATGAAATTACTTTCAAAATAAATGCTGCAATATGAAATCAAAATATTCATCAAAATATTGTATCAAAATACTCCAAAAAAAATCCCAATGTGGCATAGTGCAAATTTTCCAACATTTATGGCGACTCACGGGGTATCCAGCTCGCATGGATGCAAGCGATACCAGGCCTTTATTCATTGGGCTACAGAGTCTTTTTTCCTAGCCTCCTTGGTTGGCATCTTTACTGATGTTATAGATGCCTTCTAATGCACCTCCTCCTCAGCACGCTCCTTTTCTTTCATTTCAGCTACTACCTTTAGCACTTTGACTCGTTCTGCTTCCTCCATAGCCTTCGCTCCTATCGCGCACTCTGCCGCCGCCTGCTCCTCTTGTTCTTTGAGGCTCTCGGTCATAACTTCATAAACTATTATAGCCTCTTTCCAAGCATGAATCATAAATAAACATGGGACATTGAGATATTTATAAATGAAGTAAATATTATGAACATATGTCAAATTGAGGCGCTTCACCCGTTGAGCCAACTCATATTAGGACAACTTCACGGACGTATATTTCTACATTAGGGGCAATACCTGTGCTTCTTTGAGAGGCTCTTCCCATGCATCAATCTTAGAGGTATCTTCCACAAAAATTTTCCAAAGTGCTTCCAGCTGTTCCATTGGCAAGGGTTCACCCCACTCATCTATAAAGGTTGTAAATCCCAACTCATCAATAGTCTCAAAATGAGATCCACCTGGTGTCCACATCTTGTAACATTTTTTTGCCTTCGGTTACACCTAGAGAAAACTATTGAAACTCTACAAACCTTTTTGGACTGCATGAAAAGTATGAGTGTACTTCACGTATCAGATCTTCCACTCTGGCTACATTATCAAATTTACTCATAATTTTGTATGCAATATTCATTCAATAAGCCACTGAATGAATGGGAATCACATATGGGGCAATTGATGTTTGAAGTCTAACACAAAGCCCATTCATTTATCTTTGAATTATAGTCACACCATCAGCTCCAAAACAAATTAACTTTGTGGCAATTTCCTTTTCATCCATTTCGAAAATATCCTTTAAACTAGTTACAACAACATTATAAATGTTTTCCGCATTACAATTTTCAATCATTTTATGTAGTTCCAGTAAATGAGGTTGTCTCAAATAATTTTTGAATGTGTAAACATGTATACAAATCCAAGATGTGTTGTCAACAGTTGTTACCTCATCAATGAAAAGTGAAATAAATTTGGCTTGTTTTACATTCTCTCTCAGGTCTTCCTTCTCAACCACTAATAGAAATTTTGCCATTTTCCAACCACTTCGATCTGACCAATGTGAACTGATAAGTTTTTGTACATCAGCTAGTTGAAGTAGTTGCTTAAAATCAATAAAATCAAAAATGGGTCGATCTTTTTTTAGAATACTATATACAACAACAAACTGCAAATATTTTGAGGCAAATACAATCTTATTAATTTTTTGAAATTGGGCCTTGATAGTTCCACCCTTCTTAATGATAGTTTGTTGTTATTTCAATGATTTTTGTATTCAAGTGCATATCTCACATGCACACATTCTTATGCATCCTTCCACCTATGAAATCTTTTAATAATTTCATCACTTTGTATTTCTTTGATGTAAACTTTCCCAAAGTGTTTTTCTATTGTGTCTTTCTTATTTTGTAATAAATGATCCTTTCCCAACTTCCAAGTACAAATAACACATTCATGCACTTTTTGTGTCTCATCTCGCTCAATAAATGGGTATAATTATACCCATTCATTTTTAAAACTCCTTCCAATAGTCCATTCGCTTATCTTTTGACGTTTAGATTTTTTACTACAAGATTATCCAGAGGTATGCATTTTAATTATACTGTTATTTTCTTTTTCGGTTGATGTATTTGAATTAAACATCTCTTGAAGTGGTTGTTGAATGTTGTTATTAGAAAAATTATCATGTGGCCCCATCTCATCCGTTGGAATATCTTAGAGTGAATGCACATCAAGGTCGATAATGTTTACTGCATTCAATGTTTGGTGTTCTCTATCATTTTTGGATTAAAAAAAGCACTATTTTAAAGAACTAACATAATACAATTTTATAAATAATTAAAAAGAGGTAGATAAGCAGAAAACCAATTATCTATTTATAAATAAAGGCTTTATATTTAAAAATAATAGAGAAAAAATAATGATTTGATGGTCAAAGGTATTTGTACCTGCATGTTGTGTAGATATTGATGCCCCACTGCATTTTGATATTTGTGTAAAATATTTTAGAGTTATATTTTTACCAGAATATTGGCCTCCCTTATTTCTATATTCAATAGGTGACATTGTATTTGTAAATAAAAAACCTTTAGATGTTAGGAAATGAATATGAAATTGAAGGAAAATAGCATACATCCCTTAATAAAAATTTGTGTTTCTTAGTAACCAAGGTTAAACTGTAATTCCATAAAGAATATATGAATTTTCAGACGAATATACGCTACCCTATAGAATGACATCTGATAGACAAGAAGTGGTCTCTGACAAGAAAAATGCTCTTAACACACAACATGATATGGATACTTGTCGATCACAGTTGTAGATAGTGCTTCTACACTGCATATGAAATATACTCTAACATACAAGAAGCAGTCTCTAACAAGAAAAATGCTCCTAACACACAACTAGATGACATGGATACTTGTCTACCACAGTTGCATATAGTGTACCTACAATGCCTATGAAACTGAAGAAAAAGAGCTTTGGATAAAAGAACAGTGGAAGAAGAATAATCTACCTATTTTTAGAGTCATCAATACTCTAGAACTAATTGGCCTATGTCGATTGACACTCCCTGCAATGGATCAGCTTAGGGTGATAGACACACCTCTGTAACTGATCGGCTTTTATCGATAAACTCTCCTCTACAACCGATCGGCTTATGTTGATATACACTTCTCTACAATCGATCGGCTTATGATGACAGAATTTCCTCTACAATTGATCGGCTTATACCAATAGACACGTCTCTACAACTAATCAGCTTATGCCTATAGACACTTCTCTACAATCGATCGGTTTATGCTAATAGTCTCTACAATCAATCGACTTATGTCAAAAAATACTTCTTTGCAACCAATAAGCTTATATCGATAATATCTCCTCTACAATCAATTAGCTTATGTTGATATACATGTCTTTGCAACCGATCAGCTTATATCGATAGACATGTCTCTACAATCGATCGACTTATGCCTACATAATCTCCTCTGTAATCGATTGTCTTATGGTGATTGACTCTTTTTTGCAATCGATAGGTATATGTCGATTGTTACTCCTTTGTAACCGATTGGATTATGTTGATCAATACTTCTCTACAACTGATAGTCATATGTCTATTGACACTCCTCTACAATCGATCGGCTTATATCGACAGATACTTCTCTATAACCTTGTCAAGTTTTCATTATTTTGGAGCTATTTTAAGTTAGAGTATTTTAGATGTATGTTTATCAGTACCCCCTACAATATATATAGGAGTAGTATATGAAGCGAATTGGGTAGGAAAAACAAAATTATTTATAATTTGAAGGTGAATTGTCCATGGAATTTTGCAAAAGTGGTCAACGAATTAATATAAAAATAGGATAATAATTATCAACAGCGGGCTAATTTACCCCAAAAAAACTTCCACCACATAAATTTCGAGGGAATGACCCCTAGTGAAATGTTCTAAAATTAGCAAATTTAAAATTTTGAAAATCCTAAATATAGCCAATTTATGATATTTCGTGCTTATGCATAACCTTGCCTTTGGCTCTGGCTCTTACACTTCTTGAAGTTCATATTTTGAATATGTTCCTTTATGTTATTCTCTATGCGAAGCAATTCATATCTTCATGAAGATTTTTAATCATTGTTGCAAACATAATTTGAACCAATACATATTCCTTGTGTACACTCTTTATTTTTATTCAGATCCTTTTTGTCATGTTCCATATCCATTCCTTGAATAAGATATATCCTTCATTTGTTGTCTTTGTCTTACGAGTATCACAAAGAATCTTTATTATGGATTTTCTTGTACTTGAATTATACATGAAGAATATCTTTCTTACCCATATTGATTAGTTTTATGGCAATGATACCTTAGTGTTGGTCAAATATCTGCCTAATCAACAAAAACTACGTTTGTGCACCCTAGATACGGCCAACATTGAAAGGTCGAAGGAAAGGAATGTCCTCCATGCCAATATCTAGAGAGGGTTGGTTCCCTTACTAATCCTAAACTGGTTGAAGACTAGGGATGCAGGAAAGAAATTGGAAAAATAATAGAAAGAAAGGGAAATATGGCCACAGGCCAGAATGTAGGATTTGGGGTAGACTAGTAGCAAGAATTCCACCAAGTGTTATAACAACATGTAACAGAAAGAAAGCAGCAGAATTTTACTTACACCTTTGCAGTAACAACCTCCAGATTGCATTCCAAAACTAACTCATTCACCAACAATGTTTTAAATCCAGAAATAGAATTTTAAACTCAACAACAGGAACATGAGCATAAACAGAAATGCTTAAAAATAGAAGGAAATCACACACATAAGAATGCTTGCAAATTTTAGAAGCCAAGTCTCTTCTATTGATGCAGAAGACTTAGAAAGTTTTCTTGCAGAATGTCCAACCTCCTTTACAATAGAAATTTGATTAGTATTTATAGAGGATTTCGCCTCTTTCATTAAATGCACATGAGAACAAAATGATCGCAGATCAGGAACAAGAGTGAGGAAATTCCTCCTTGGAATCATTAAAAATCCATCCTTTTGGGGCAACGATCCATATTTCAGGAGAACATTCCCAGGAAATCAACAACTTGGGCATCGGTGCACAGAGAATCAGGAGACATTCAATATCTTGGAAACACACTCCTGCCTTGGAAATCATGAAAAATACTCCCTATGCTTCCATACGACTTCTTCCTTCACTCGGGATCCACAATTCGAATTACTTATTGCCACCATTATTTAATGCTTGCAAATCTGGCGCTCTTGAAATTTTGACCATAATCCTTTTTACCCAAAAATTACATTCGCCCTTTGACAAAAATTAGCTTCGTCCGATCATATATTATCTAGCATGCTCGTGCGACTTTCCTTTAAGAACGTGTTCACCCATGGGAGGGGTGAACAGGATGTTCACCCCTCAACCAGGGTGAATGTGATAACATTCTGCTCCTAAGGTATGTTCACCCATGGGAGGGGCGAATGTGATGTTTCAAGGGAATGGTTTGGGTGAACGCAATGTCCAGTGTTGGAGCGTGTTCGCCCATGGGAGGGATGAATGGGATGTTTTCCTCTCAATCGGGGTGAACGCGATTGCATTGTGCCGCATCTTTTTCTTTGGATTTTTGAACTCCCTTTTGTCTTCCTTTGATATTTCGTTCGCCCCAACATGGGGTGAATGGGATGTTCACCCTATCTTTGGGGTGAATGCGTTGGCGCTTTCAAAACTTTTAAGTCCCTTAAGTTTTTCAACTTAATCCTTCTTTGTTTTTTTTTTATGAGCCCAAAGATACCTTCATTTTGATGCATTTATAGTATGGCGAACTTGAATCCCGAATGAAGTGTACAAAATATTTATAATGTCGATGCAAAAAGATTACATATGTAAATAAAATAGGAACATATGAAATTACTTTCAAAATAAATGTTGCTATATACAATTAAAATATTCATAAAATATTCTATCAAAATATTCCAACAAAATTCCCAATGTGGCATAGTGCAAAATTGCCAATATTTCTGGTGACTCACGGGGTATCCAGCTCGCATGGATGCAAGCGATCCCAGGCCTTTATCCATTGGGCTATTAAGGAGTCTTCTTTCTAGCACCTTGGTTGGCACCTTTGCTGATGTCGTAGATGCCTTCTGACGTGCCTCCTCCTTAGCACACTCCTTCTCTTCCACTTTAGCCGCTACTTTGAGCACTTCGGCTCATTCTGCTTCCTCCGTAGCCTTTGCTCCTATCGTGCACTCCATTGCTACCTGCTCTTCTTATTCTTTGAGGCTCTCAGACATGACCTCATAAACTATTATGGCGTCTTTCCAGGCATGAGTCATAAATAAGCATGGGACACTGAGAGATTCATAAATGAAGCGAAGATTATGAATATCTATCAAATTGAGGCGCTTCGCTCATTGAGCCAACTCATACAAGGACAACTCTAGGCACGTATATTTTTGCATCAGGGCAATACCTGTGCTTCCATGAGAGGCTCTTCCCATGCATCAATATCAGAGGTATCTTCCATGAACTTCTACCATAGCGCCTCTAGTTGTTCCATTGGCAAGGGTTCACCCCACTCATCTATAAAGGTCAGAAATCCCAACTCAACAATAGTCTCAAAATGAGACATGGAAATGGTATGCTCACGCTCGATAGTGTTGAGAATTGTCCACCCTTCCCTTACCAGGTCCATTCTTTGGAAATAACTATGTAGTGTAACTTTGGCCTTGGACCAGGCGTGATCCATTTCATTGAGAGGGTGAATGTTCAAATTGGCATTAGCTAGGGCTTGGATCTTTACCACCATTTCCATGTATGGTGATAGCATCTCTTCTATGTTGTCAATTAGTTGCTACCCTAGTTGTATCTGTATCTGCACCTCCCACAAATAGTGCAACACCTTAACGGCTTGCATGACCAACTTCTCATAGTTTTGTGCAGAGCGAAGATGGGTTCCTTTGATGCTATCCAGTGAAAAACCAGTAGCTTGTGCTACTTTCTCTGCTAACTGCTTCTTCATATCCTCAAGCTATTGTTGGAGCTTATGCATTTCAATCCTAGTGGCATCTTGTTCCTTCAAGTGCACTTTGACCTATTGGCACAAATATTCATTTTCAGTGGCAGTCTTCTCCTCCTGCGCTCTACTTTTTGCTAGGGTAGTTTCGAGCTCAATAATCTTGTTTTCATTTTCAAAATACTTCTCTTTAAAATGCTCATCATGCAAATATACTAAGCTCATATCAACTTGAATATTACCCATCTTTTCTATAGGATTTATCCTGGTGAGGTCTTCTGTGATAGTCTCACTGATGTAATCACTCGACAACATTTCTCCTTGCGGCTTCTGGACCAAGGGAGTAAGCTTATGGTGATATGAGCTTCCATTGAAATAGGATCAAAAGTGAACTTCTTAATTGGTCGAGCTGGAGCCAAGGCCTCTTTGCACCTCATACTCTTCAACCACTATGAAGAGCTCAAGTGTGCTCGATTAATCTTCTCTATGTCGGGCTGCTTGCAGGCCACCTGTACATCAAGAACTGTCTACAACTCCAAAAATGGGGTGAATGGAACCAAAACATCTGAGCGACTAGGCTCAGTAGAAGTGGATGATATGATTAAAAGGGGTAGAATGGAAATAATAGACTAGATGGAGGAACCGGGTTCAACTAAGTTACGCTTACTCTGGGAGGAGCTTGCGTACTCACAACTTCGATGGTGGTGGTGGCAGCAATGAAAGGGGAAGGGTGCAAAAAGGGATTCAGCTTTGATGCATATGAACTAAAAGAAATGGAAGATGAAGGAATGGGAATAGAAGGAGCAATAGTGACTTTGGGGGTGGAAGAATATGGAAGCAAAATGGATGTGGATGGCATACCAAATGGTAGAGAAATGGAGATCGATGATGATGGAAGTGAAATAGATGAAAATGAAATAGAAATCACTACATGCTCTAAAGAAGAGGAAGAGGGAAGAGAAAATGTACCTTCGAGTGCAGGCATCGTGTGATGTGGTGATGAGGGTGGCTATGAAATTACTTCTTCTTGTTGTGCTTCCACCCTCTCTTGAATGCTCAGATTCTCTTCACCATCCATGACTTCTACGTGAGAGCTCTTTGATTGATGATCTTCCTCTTGTTCTTGGACCATCAAAAATACTTGTGCAACTTTGGTCGAGAGCTCTACCATGGGTGAAGGATCAATAACTATCATCGATACATTTGTAATCGTAGGAACCGCTACAACTGGAACTGTAGAAACTATGACAACTAAAACTATAGAAGCTAAAATGAGACCTCAATAGTAGAAGTCATAACTACACTGGTCCTTGGTCTTTTGGCCACCTTTGGAAATGGAGGTACCTTCAGGACATTTTGCTTTTCTAGCATGGTGCCTCTTCCACCTTTCACTTTGTTCACTGAGATCTCTGTTTAAACACATATTGTTGTTCTTCTTCCTCTGGAGTCTCCTCTTCGATCGTT
Source organism: Wollemia nobilis (assembly GCA_028583015.1). Classification (NCBI taxonomy): domain Eukaryota; kingdom Viridiplantae; phylum Streptophyta; class Pinopsida; order Araucariales; family Araucariaceae; genus Wollemia; species Wollemia nobilis. The sequence continues at coordinate 1,650,771 of JAQPPZ010000755.1, read as the reverse complement.
GGATGCTCTTGTTCAGTTTCGCCTTCACCACTATCAGAGTGTTGGAAGCTTTGTGAAAAAATATTGGCAAAGGTGATGGGCTGATATGAATCGACGTAATCATCATAATTTTCTAAAAATTGCTCATCCAATTTCAGCCCGTAAGGAGTAGTAGGCTTCCCATGATGAATCCACATTATCCACCAATTCATTATCTTCTCTTCAGTCCAGGTGGGCTCACTTTCTTGGACTTGACTAAATAAACTTGATGGAGGAATTTGGGTCTTATATTTGGTCGGATTATATTCTACCTCCTACTCATAATAATCATGCCAAGGTGGGAGCGTTGTCATCTTCTCAATGTGCCAGTTCATGTCCGACCCATCAAAATTATTTCTATTCCTCTGGATATCTGGTCGAGGGCAACAATGAAAAGATTTAGCCTTCATAATAGCTAAAAATTTACCTAGAGGGTCATATCTCCAATGTTGCGGTAGTTCTATCAAGCCCAAATCTTGCAGCGCCACTATCAGGAGCTGATTCTATCCAACTTGGCTCACCTCTATACTATCAAATTTAAATGACATATTGCATGTTGTCTTCTTTCTATGCCCAGCTCCATATACATCATTTACATAATCTGATTGGTGCACTACTTCCATGGCGAACACATGCTCTATGGCAAAATACGACAACAAAAATGGCTTACCCATGAAACCAAAAATTCTCACAACTATGCCCTAGGTAAGCAAAAAAATATCACCCTTTTCTTGTGCAACAACTGCATCTCTTAAATTCCATGGCACTCTTTCACACGTACCACAAAGCAATTCTATTTTCGGTCCCAAAAACCAGCTATTAAAGCTATAAAATGACTCCCTTCTTGACAAAATGGGAGTCCACATATAAACTGGTAGGGGTTCATTTTTCTCGCCCACCTGCATTACTGCAATAAAAGAGAAGCACCGTTATAGTTGAAAGAAGAAAAACCATACCAAAAATGAAGTATGCTTGAACGATTTTGACTCTCCAATTTGCATCTTCTCCAATTGAAAATTCAACCTTCGAGAAATATAGTCTACCCAATCAAAGAAAATGGGGTTGTTGCCTTACCTCATGGTTGTAGGAGAATAAAATTCGACTTTACAAATACATTGTGCTAAGGTCGCCTACCATTTATGCATAGTCTCATCCGAAGGCAACCTAGCGACCCATGCCAACATCGAATATATGTCCAAGCTTTTAAAATCTGAAAGTGGCTTCGACAAATTGGGAAGCTGCCCCATCGGTGGCTCTTTAATTAGTTGAGTCTCCATAAATTGGTGCATTGTCATCGTGGAGACATATCTATCTTCTTGTTCATCAGTATGTAGTTTTTTATTAACTGCATATGAAGGGGGCTTCAATCCATAAGCAAAAGCTTCCCAAACCTCATCTGGAGTGATGGTGAACAAAATTTCTCTTCTAGAATTTCTGATAGCTTTGGTAAATGGATCATAGAACTGGGCAATGAGTTGCACCAGCTCGGGGTATGGATGAACAGGGGACATAAATACTAGAATAGTTATGAATGATAGGGCACTATCAGCCAGCTGTTTGACGTTACTCCTTGGCTCACCATCATTTCTACATCCTACCTTAACCTCTCCACTCCTTTGTGAGTAATGAGGCAGTCACCAATTTCTGCCATAGTGTCCTCGTATGGGTCCAAATCGACATAGTCATTTTTTGAGCCCTTTTTGCTCTAGAGCCTCCTTCCTTTTTTTTTGACTTCTTGGGCTCTGTAGCCTCTATGACATCCTTGGGCTCCTTGCTTCGCTTTCCCATTCTTTTTTTATCTGATAAATATTCTGAGCACTCTCTGGACTCTTTTGCAGCTACAATGCGAAACACAATAGTAAATTTTTAAAAGGAAAATAAACTATAGGCTTTTACCTCATCATTTATATAGAGCCCTCCCACAACTACCGCAATAAATGTTGAATTAATTTTGGGTGCTTTTGGGAGAATGTGAGTATTGATCCGCTAGCTCGACACCATTCCCAATATTCCAATGGTTTCTCCTTTGATTCGCTGCCAGATCTTCCTAGAAAAGAGTGCCCTTTTCATCATGTATAATTTCATTGTAAATTGTGCCCTGGCGCCTGAAGCTTGCTTGGAAAGCTAAATCAGTCGCTTAACAACCAATGATAAATATTTGCTGCTCCTTGGGAAAATAAACATTCTGCATAGTGCACATTTTAAATTAAATGCCCTTTTACTTGCACTCCAACTCTCCGATTACTGCCACGTATCCAAGGGCGCAATTTGTTTTACAATGTGCTTCCAAAATTGATGCAACTACTCCCTTATTTTTGGTGAAATTACTTTGGGCACTGAGCAATTTTGTCCTTTTTCTTGGCGACTTCAAAACTCAGAGCAACATGTCATACTTCCTCATTCCAGGGCGCCTTCGAACTGTTTGGAAATTCCATGGCGAATAGCCTTCTTAAAAAAAACTCTCGTCTGCTTTCACTTTTTCACCCATATTTAGATTTTCTAAAAACAATTATGACTTTTTCCCTCTTTTGCTTTTCCTTCGCTTATCCTCTTTTTTCTAAGTTTAGGGAAATCATCATTAAAGCAACTTGGCTTTTTTTTTTCCCTTTTTTTTTTTTTTTTTTATTTAAATATTCAAAAACTTATCCTCGTCTTCCAAACCAACATGTTCACCCAAACTAAGGGTGAATGACCTTTGCCCATCTTCTGAGGTGAACGTGATTCAATCTATGCTTTTGTCTCGAAGTGATATCAAAATGTTTACCCTATCCTTAGATCAAATGGTCGCATTGCCCCCACTTTGCGCGAACGTGACTTGCACATGATGGGTTGCTTCATCTTTGTTCTTTCACCTGAAAAAGAGACATTGCCTTAGCCAATGCACCCATTACTTGGACGAACGTGTCCTTGAGAGTTAACGTCAACTACTCTTAACCCTTAAAAGGCACTTCCCAGGAATCATACCACACCACTCTCTTTTTATATATATATATGCTAAAATAGCATCAACAATTAAAATCAAATAACATACTAAAATGATATTTACATATGTACAAGGTGGTACCTCATCAGAATATCATCATTGAATATAGGCCTTCAGATGAAGACCATTTACTGGAATAGGAAGGTCATAACCCTCCAGATCATGAAGGTGATAAGCATTTACCAAATTTACTATAGTAATTTGAAAAGGTCCTTCCCAGATAGCATCAAACTTATGGTGTTTTCCTGGCTTGGCCTTCTTTTCATTCCATTTTAAAACTAAATCTCCCACTTGGAAATTGTGTTTAGTTGTTTTCTTTCTGAACCACTTCTGCATTTCTTTTGTGTACTCAATAAATACTTGATAAGACTTCTCCCTATCTTCCTCTAACTGCAACAACTATGCCAACCTTGCACTCATAGGATCATATTCTTCATCTTCATCCTGGAATAACTACAATGTTTGAAGTATCGACAACTCAATATGAGTGGGAAGAATAGCTTCTTTCCCATAAACCAAGGCATATGGAGAAGTTTTGATAGATTTCTTCATTGAGATACGATCCACCCAAAGCGCTTGGTTCAACAACAAGTGCCAGCTTCTCTTGTTACTGCCCATAGTCCTTTTTAAAATTCATAACAAATTTTTATTGGTAGATTCGGCCAACCCATTCCCTTGTGGATAATAGTTGGATGATGTCTTCAAATAAATGCCATATTTGCTAGCGAACTTTATGATTTTGGCCCCAATGAATGGAGTGCCATTATCAATTACAATTGAATCTGGGATGCCAAAGTGAGTGATGATCCCTTCTAGGAAAGAAATAATAGTAGCTTGATCAACCTTCTTGGTAGGAATGGCCTCCGCCCATCTAGTGAAATAGTCAGTCGCCGTTAAGATATACTCATGCTCTGAAGAAGAGTGTGGATCAATGACTCCGATGAAGTCGAGACCCCACTGTTGAAAAGGTGCTTCCACTTGAATTGGGCGTAGGGGCAAAGCTCCTTTTCTTATTCTGCCAATGTATCATTGATAGCTATCACAATGTTGACTTACTTTATGAGCATCGATGAATAGAGTGGGCCAATAATAGCCTGCTCGAATAATATTTAAAGCCATAGGCCTCCTTGCATAGTGACCACCAAATAATCCATAGTGAAATTCCTCTAATATTTTCTCCTTCTCGAAATATTTCACACACCTGAGAAGAACTCCATCAATGTTCTTGTGATACAATCCATTTGGCAATAGAACGTACTTGAGCGCTTGCAACCTGAACCTCCGATGCTGTGAAGCATCAAGGTGAGTTGGACATCTCCCAAAAGTAAAATAGTCAATCAACTCTTCTATCCAATCATGGTTATTCATAGTATGATTGAGTAAATTCTTTCACCAATGTCCTCCTCATGCACTGCATCCAATATCTCAAAGGTAACACTTTTAGCTAACTCCTGACATAAAGCTCACCCATGAACTAGCTTTGTTGGTCAGATCTCCACATCATATTCTTGAATTTTTGAGACCCAACCTGCCCTTTTATCACCTAGTTCTCCTTGGAGTATAAAATTTTGAACATCAGGATGAATAACATAAACAATAGTTTTGCTCTGAGAAACAAAGTGTCGGAACTTCTTCAATGATTTCATTACTGCATACACTTGTTTCTCGATAAAGTTATACTTCTCCTGATGTGGTGCAATAACTTGGCTCAAGAAGGCAATTGGCTTCTCTTCTCCATCTTCTTGCTTTTGTGTCAACACTGCAACATAGCTTTCTTGCTCACCTACTGCATAGAGAATGAAATATTTTGAATAATCAGGATTAATTAAAACTGGAGCTTGTGTGATTCTTTCTTTGATTTCTTGAAAAGCTCATCTCCTGGCTTCCATCCACTTAAATTCAGTATTCTTTTTTAAAAGCTCAGTCATGGGCTTCACAACCTGAGCGAAGTCAACAATAAATTTGTGGATGAAATTTATTTGATCAAAGAAATATTGTAGGTCCTTCTTGTTAGCAGGTAGTGACAACTTCATGAGTGCTTCGGCTCTTGCAGGATCAATTGCCAATCCTTCTTGTGAGATCACATGACCCAACAATTTCCCTTATTTAATAGCAAATATTGACTTCTTCGGATTAATGGAGATCCTGAACTCGTGGCACTTCTCGAACACCTACCTCAAATGAGCAACATGGTCTTCTCTGTGATGCGAAAACATAGTCATATCATCAAGATATATCACAATAATTCTATTCAGTAACTCATCGAAGGTGACGTCCATGGCTCTCTGGAAGGTAGCACCAACATTTGAGAGCCCAAAGGGCATCCGTTGGTAGGAAAATGTGCCCCACTTGGTGGTGAATGTTATTTTATATTGGTCCTCATCCTTCACCCAGATTTTATTATATTTGGAGAAGCCATCTAATAGTGAGAACCTCTGTGCACTAGCTACCACATGAAGAATTTGATCAATTTGCGGTAGAGGGATAATGATATTTTAATGATGCATGGTTCAGGTTGTGAAAATCAACACACAACCGAATATCTTCATTCTTCTTCCAAACTGGGACTAGGTTCACCACCCATGTTGAGTGCTTGATCGGATAAATTATCTTCACCTCCAACATCTTCAACAATTCTGCCTTCATGAGTACTTCAATTTTGGGATTGATAGGGCGTTGTTTCTAAAAAGGCTTTACCCCCTCCTATAGCTCTATGGTATGTTGGATCACATTCTTATCATATCCCTTTAAATCTTGATAGCTCCATGCCACAATGTTGGGGTACTCATAGCACAAATTTTTAATGCCTTCCAGTTCATCCGACATGCAATCGATTCTAATTTTGATAACATTTTTAGGTTCCAATTGTAATTCCTTGTATTCCTTGGCATCTACCTTAATCCTATGCTTTTCAGCTCTATCATTTTGATCAAATAAACTCTCCAGTGAGATTAAACCTCTAGGAATATGGTTATTCTTCAATTGAATCATTCCCTCTTTCTCTTCTTCAACAAGCACTCTATCATCTATGCTAGCAACTTCTCTAAGCAGAAAATTAACTATTTGTTCATCATTGTCAAATACTTGCCAATAAAGATTCTTATCCAGAATCGAAGGTCTATAGATCACTCTAACAGTCTTGGGCTTTCTGACCACTTGCTCTACAGGAGAATAATTTGCACCAAGAGAGGCTAAAATATCTGCATGTTTATTCTGCTCCTGAGAAATCGCTTGAATGTTCAAAGCGGTGAAGGATTCAAACAAATCCCAGACTCTATTGCGATAGGCTTTTAGGTAATGTTGCTTTGACACACACCTATTAGTGGTCTGATTGACAATAAGCTCGGAGTCACCAAAAATCTGTAGCTGTTTAATGCCCAACTTTTCAGCTTTCTTCAACCCAAGGCATAATACCTCATATTCAACTGCATTATTTGTGCAACTCCAAGTCAACCTATAAGAATAAGTCTTTTGTAACCCTTTGGGAGAAATCAACATGACACCAACCCCTATGCCATTCTTACATCTGGCACCATCAAAATATAATTTCCATAACTGATCCGTGTCGGACTCCTAGGAATCGAGGACTTCTTCTTCAGTTTGCTCGGGCTTAGTTATTGAATAACAACCAATGTCTATTCCGATCATTGCATTAAAATCTATGAGTAAAAAATCATCTTCGAGGTGAAGCTCACCCAACGCTTCTTCCATCAAATCAACCTCTTCTAGCTCCTCAATCATCATGTTAACCGCACCTGGAGCTTCTTCTTCCTCTTCCAACTTTTCAATGTGAAAAGGTGAGGGCTTTTCATTATGGATACGAATCCTCTTTCCTTTGAATGGTATCTCCAAATGTGAGTAGTCTAAGGAGAGATATCCTCCTAGCTTAGTCATGAACTCCCTTGAGAGGCACATGCTAAAGTATGGCTCCAGGTCAACTACTACCACTTCTTGGATAACCATGATTTATGGCATACTATGAAGGACAATAGGAATATCTTTGATTACTCCCACTATCTTGATCGGAGTCCCATCCAACTGTAACACTCCTGGGCTACTCCTTGTATATTCCATCCCCATCACTTCACATACTACCTTTGGCATGATAGTAGTTGCAGCTCCAGAGTCGATCATACAGTTGTGTACAATCCACCCTTCCATTCTGAGTGACAAATAAAATGGGGGCGGTCTATTCTTTCCTATCGCTGAAGTTGGTAGCGCTTGCACTAGGACTATTTGAGAAGGATCCTTCTTCTGATATTTAGTAGTCTTCAAGGACTCTTGCAACAAGTCAATTTGCCCTAGCAATTGTAATGCATCATACAAGCTAACTTTTGTTGGTATCTTCTTCATCTCTTCCACAATATTGTAACTTGAGATGGTTGAAACCTTCTCTTCTATAACCCATTCGTACTTTTCTTGATACTACTGAGTAGCTTCTACTCTTTGTCTCTTTGTTAATGATGGGTACTTGAGTCACTCCTTGGCCTGCTCTTTTGTCTCATTCGATGCTTGAGCAGCTGCTATGGGTTGTGAAGTTGATGCCTTAGTTTACACCTTTTCTTGAGCTTGCTTAGGCAATAAATCTCTTAACTTGATAGAATCCTGCTCCTTAGTCCTTACACTAGGCGCTTTCATTGGAGCTTGTCATTTTTCATCCTGCACCTTTGGCTCTGTAGGCACCTTCAAAGGTTCGAGCTCAGCTGGATCTACCATTACTGGCTTCTTCTCGGATCTCGTAAGAATCAAAACTTGCTCCAAAGAAGGCATCATAAGATTATGATCAGCTTCCCTGATCATATTGACTTGTCCACCAGTCGAACTCTTCGCTAGCGTTTGTACATAATTCATATGCACCATGCAGGTTTCTTCTCCATGAGGATCATTGCATGTTGAACACCAATACACCTTTTCTGTTGTGCTAGTTTCCTCATTTTCTAGCACTATTGTGCTTTTCTCAGGGCCTCTATTGGTAGACGCTTGCTCTCAAGTAATCGATGGAGTTTGAAATCTTCATGATCAAAAATCAGCCTCGACTTGCTTCTTCCTCACCATCGTAAGCTCATTTGATATCATCCTTAAGGCTGAGTTATTATATTTTACTTCTTGCAATAATGTCGTAAGAGGATCAAGATTAGAAGATGTGGTTGGTGCTAGCAAGGGTAAAGGCACTTGCGGTGTAGGTAATGGCAATGAGGTTAGAGGCACTGACAATGCTAGGAAAGGAACAAGTTTCAACAACTAGGGTACTGATTGATTGGGCAACTATGGAAAACTTAGAGTTAGATATTGTGGGGTAGGGATCGGAGCCATATGAGGTGGGCTAGAACTCCATGAGGGAACTGGGTACATGGAAGGCATGGGTTACAAAAATGCACTTGAATACAAATACTATGGGAGATCAGGAAGAATGGGCATAGTCATTTTTGGGGGAAGCCTACCTACTGCGATCATATCAGATTCGACCTTCTGGGCTTGCGTGTACAAATCTGGGAATGTAGTCACATTGGCCTATCGCACGACCATACCAATTTTAGTGCTAAATACCCTGAGATAGTAAAATGTAGCTTGCTCATGTGTGGGCCACAATCCATCAGGAATTCTCTGCCAGCTTCATGCGAACCTGACATTAAATTCAACTATCTCTTCTTGTGGATGCCTTTGAATTATTGTAAACTGATGCAGCAAGGAGTATGGATCAACTTGTTCATGAAAATTTTTAATCAACAACTCCGCCAACTGATCCCATGAGGTAATAGTGCCCGGTTGTAGTGATCGGTACCAATACAACAATTTCCCTCTCAATGATAATACCAACAACTTTATCATTACATCTTCATCTGTTATGTCATGGATGGTCACCAGAGATGCTACATCTTGAATATGTTCATAGGTTGTTTTACCAGTGCCATCATAGGTCGGCAAAGCCTTCAAAGCTGCTTGAGGCACTAGATTTTGTGCTTGTAGGTTCAAAGCTCCTGAGCTATTCCATGTTGGAAACTACCTTGGTGGAGGATTCTGAGCCATATGGACTGGTATATGAGGTGTAGTGTGAGGAAGGCTCGTGGTCGTGTGAGGTGGAGGTTGAGGAAAACTCGTGGTAGTACTTACTAGACTTACAAGAGCAGAGAATACGCCAGCTAATCTTGAGGATGTGACAGATGGTATATGAGATATGTGGGGTAATGAGGATGTACATCAAAAAGTGGCTAATTGAGGATGTTCTCCTAGCCTTTGAATATCAAGCTCGTAGAACTCAATTTGATGATCTAGATTTTTGGCCTTCGATCTTGTATTCATGAGACACAACTTTTGTTGTACTCACGTTTGGAGATTTTTGGGTGAAATCGAGTCACTAGATGTTCTAATTTCATAGCACAAAGGTGAACATCAAACCTTAATACTATCGAAAATGGAACTTTTAAGTCCCATCAGGCGTGCCAAAAATTATTGGTCAAATATCTGCCTAATCAACAAAAACTATGTTTGTGCACCCTAGATATGACCAACATTGAAAGGTCAAAGGAAAGGAATGTCCTCCATGCCAATCTCTAGAGAGGGTTGGTTCCCTTACTAATCCTAAACTGGTTGAAGACTAGGGATGCAGGAAAGAAATTGGAAAAATAATAGAAAGAAAGGGAAATATGGCCACAGGTCGGAATGTAGGATTTGGGGTAGACTAGTAGCAAGAATTCCACCAAGTGTTATAACAACATGTAACAGAAAGAAAGCAGTAGAATTTTACTTACACCTTTGCAGTAACAACCTCCAGATTGCATTCCAAAACTAACTCATTCACCAACAATGTTTTAAATCCAAAAATAGAATTTTAAACTCAATAGCAGGAACATGAGCATAAACAAAAATGCTTAAAAATAGAAGGAAATCACACACATAAGAATGCTTGCAAATTTTAGAAGCCAAGTCTCTTCTATTGATGCAGAAGACTTAGAAATTTTTCTTGCAGAATGTCCAACCTCCTTTACAATAGAAATTTGATTAGTATTTATAGAGGATTTCACCTCTTTCATTAAATACACATGAGAACAAAATGATCACAGATCAAGAACAAGAGTGAGGAAATTCCTCCTTGGAATCATTAAAAATCCATCCTTTTGGGGCAGTGATCCATCTTTCAGGAGAACATTTCCTAAGAAATCAACAACTTGGGCATCGATGCACAGAGAATTAGGAGACATTCAATATCTTGGAAATGCACTCCTACCTTGGAAATCATGAAAAATACTCCCTGTGCTTCCATACGACTTCTTCCTTCACTCGGGATCCACAATTTGAATTACTTATTGCCACCATTATTTAATGCTTGTAAATCTAGCACTCTTGAAATTTTGACCATAATTCTTTTCACCCAAAAATTACATTTGCCCTTTGACAAAAATTAGCTTCACTCGATCGTATATTATCTAGCATGCTCGTGCGACTTTCCTTTAAGAATGTGTTCACCCATGGGAGGGGTGAATAGGATGTTCGCCCCTCAATTGGGGTGAATGTGATAACATTCTACTCCTAAGGTACGTTCACCCATGGGAGGGGTGAACGGGATGTTCGCCCCTCAATCGAGGTGAACGTGATTGCACTTTGTCTTTGGGTGAATGCAATCAGTTCAGTGTTGGAGCACGTTCGCCCATGGGAGGGTTGAATGGGATGTTCACCCCTCAATCGGGGTGAATGCGATTGTGTTTTTCCATGCCCTTTCTTTGGATTTTTGAACTCCCTTTTGTCTTCCTTTGATATTTCGTTCACCCCAACATGGGGTGAATGGGGCGTTCGCCCTATATTTGGGGTGAACGTGCTGGTGCTTTCAAAACTGTTAAGCCCCTTAAGTTTTTCAACTTAATCCTTCTTTGTTTTTTGTTTTTACGAGCCCATAGACACCTTCATTTTGATGCATTTATAGTATGGCGAACTCGAATCCCGAATGAAGTTTACAAAACATTTATAATGTCGATGCAAAAAAGAATACATATGTAAACAAAATAGGAACATATGAAATTACTTTCGAAATAAATGTTGCCATATACAATCAAAATATTCATCAAAATATTGTATCAAAATACTCCAACAAAATTCCCAATGTGGCATAGTGCAAAATTGCCAACACTTAGTTTATTCAATGTTCAGATCTGTTATTGAAAATTATTTTGGAACTTCATTCTTGGATGGTATTTCATAATTTATCTTGAACATTTTCTTCAAGTAGAAATCCTTTTATCTCCAAAATTTCTAATAAACAATGTATTCAAAACTTCAATTTGAACCATACAATCAATTCATCAGTTTCAATTTATTATAACTCCCACAAATTATCAAATTTTATTTTTCAAATTGCAATTTTGTAATAATCAACTTCAATAATCAATTATTTTCAGTAATTCAAAATTTTCAAAATAATTTTTTTGGAGTAGAATCCTTATTTCTTCAAAGTTCAATTTAAGCAAACAATTTTCAAATTCAAATTGCTTTCAATAATCAAATTAATTTTTCAACTTTTCAAAATATTCTTATTGAAATTTTAACTACCTCAAAAAATTAAATTTCAAAATATTTTTTTGGATTATGACTTTGAATGATAAGCCCAGAATATTCTTTTATCTTATGACTCTACCTTTCAAAAATTAAATTCTATTTTTCAATAAGAATATATATATGATGTCCACATAATTAAATAAGGTGGATTTACAATTTATATTGCATACCTTATGTTAGGATGTCAAATAGGCACTTATTAGACTTGATAGAGTTCGTTATACTTGTTAGGGCAGGTTTGACTTGTCAAGGCTTGTTATTTTTGGCAAGGCATGTTAGATCACTCCAAGGCACAACATGTCAGGATTCAAGCAAATATTACTCATGCAATATTTTCCAAATGTATACTGCAACTTTGTCAATTCGTGAGGACTTTTCACTTTGATTCTCAAGAGGATTTCACTGCGTATTTGGTTCTTTGATGTACATAGGTCATCCTTCCTAGTGTACCAACTTCTCAAGCACTAACTGATTTATGCTCGTTCGGTGTTGTTTGAGTGCTTCTCTCATGCAACTTGAATTACCTCAAATGCTTCAATATTATTTGTCACTTCTTTCTTCATAGTAGACTATGAATAAAATATTAGGTAATCTTTGTTTTTTATTCAACTCAGGCTCCTTAGGCTTCTTATATGTTTTATATCCATCTTTCAATCACTGGCTTGATACACTTGCATTAAGATTTAAGTCACACATCAATGCTTAGGCTTCACAAACTCTATTCATGGTTGCACTCTACACTAACTCTATTGTCAATTTACCTTGTTGTTTACAGGCTCTCAATCATCCTCAAGTTTGGATTCCAAATTTTTTAATTTAGTATTTTATTTTCTTTGGTGGTGGTTACCAATACCATGCCTCCTAATTTGGCCCCATTTTTTTCCTTCACACTTTTCAATTTGGCTTCACACTTTCCAACTTGGCTTCATGCTTACCAACCTGACTTCAAGCTTCTCAGGCTTTCATCCCTTCACTTATCAACATTCCAACAAACTAAATGGCTTGCCTTCTTCACACGTGTTAAAAATGAAGAGCTAAACATAACAAGGAGTAGCAAAATAAATATACAAACATAAAACAAGAGAATAACAAGGGAAAATCCTCCTTGGGGGATGTCCAAACATTCCACATTTTTTTCCATTAGTAATCTCAAATTAATACACCATTACATATTCTACAATGCAAACCCTAACATATGTCACTTCCAACTCACATATGCATGCAAGATGATACCTCATCCTTGGACTTTGACCCATATTACAAATGTATGATTACATAAGCATTTAATGCCAACATTCCTCCCTTAATGACATATTTGTAATTTTGTAGTACAAACAATGATTTTTGACACAACCCTTCATGGGAACAAGCTAAAACCAGTCCTTCTAAAGACAAGTAACCTTAACTCGAAAACTACCAGCCTCTAGGCCTAAAACTTCCACTAGCTATATTCAGTAATTTCAATACCTAGCCACCCTACAAGCTACCTTTAGCCTTCTAAACACATTAGCTTCACCTGTTAGCCTCATCCATATACTGGTATGTAACAAAAAAGTCCAAAAAATCACTTTTAAAACATTACAAATATTACTAGAGCTAATTCTGAGAATATTACACTAGGCAACCATAACTATCATCCACACCAGTCTCTTTCGGATATAACTACTCTAGTCATGATAGCATTAACATCCCAACAAGCTACACTAGTTATAGTAGCCAATAATCTAACCACACTTTTTACAATAGCTTCTTTAGGTACAAGCTGCAATAGTTACAATAGTTAAACGGTACAACCAATAAACCATCTCAAACATTCTTCAACAACTTTGCAAAACATACTAGATCTGCAACAAGTCATAAACCTTGGAAAAATCATTTTGGATAAAACCCAGCACAGTAACATTTCTTCTTATTGCATATATCAATTGTCTCCAATACAACAATATAGTTATTTGTAAACCCTAATGCATATTGCATAAACTTGACCATATCCAATATAATAATACAGTTCTCTATAAACCTTAATGCATATTACATAAACTCAACCTTTTTATCAAATCTCACTATAGAATCTCATTAGATCATAATTGCTGAAGCTCACCAGTTCTACCTTTTTTGAAGCTCACTAGGCCTACCATTGTCAAAACTTACCAGATATGTCACTTGCAAAGCTCACCAAGTCTACTATTGTGAAAACTCACCAGGTCTATCACTGTTGAAGCTCATTAGATCTATCATTTTTTAAGTTCACCAAGTCTGGAACTATCGAAGCTCACCAAGTCTAGCATTGTTGAAGCTCACCAGATTTACCACTATTAAAGCTTGCTAGATCTACCACTGTTGAAGCTCACCATATCTATCACTATCGAATCTCACTAGATTTGTCACTGCCAAAGCTCACCAAGATTTTAATATCAAACCCTATCATGAATAGTTCTTAATCCAACATGTAATCACAAAAAGGAACCTTAGTATCTCTTCATACAATGCCATAAATTATCCAAGTTCAAGACCATAGGCTTTGATACCAAATGTTAAAACTAAACATGGCAACATGCATGACACGACTTATTAAATATATTATACTATAATGTAATCCTTCTCAGCTCATTATTTATCAACATCTATAACTTTGTCCAATTTTTTAATACTATTAGTGATGCTTCAATATCATTTGTTTTTAATCAATTTAATTTTAGAAATATCAAGGGATGACCCAAAATATTCCAACACTCTTCTTTGATATTTGTGGCTTCAATTTATATTTTACTATGGCTTCTTCTCCACAAAATATCAACTAGAAGCATACACTATTCCTCCAAATATTTGTTACTCTTTTTTAGCGTTCTCTATGCTTTCAAAAACTTCACACCATAATTCTTCTCTGATGCTATCTTCAAACCTGCAACTTCTTCTCACTCAAAGTGAGGATAAATATGTGGCATTACAAGCATAATTCACCAAGCTTCTTCTTGGTTTAAATTTCAAATGGTAAATAATTTTCCAAGTTTCATCTTCGCTTGAATGTTGATATGTAGACAATTCTTCAAGTTTCTTACTTAGCCTAATTGTCACTTTCATAGACAATTCTCCAAGCTACTTGTCTTTAATGTAGCTTTGATAGAGTCTACTCAAGGTAGTTTGATACCATTGATGGCTTTTTAACCAAATTAAACATAGGTTCCAATATCTTAGGATCTTAAACAAACTTAATAATAGAGCAATTAGTATAATTGACCAATGTCAATAAATATAACATTCATTAAATAACAATAATATTATGTAAAATTAGGTCAATATCAACAACAATATGCATAAATTAATTTACAATATAAATGTTCAAAATTGTATACAAGCTTCTTATTATTCATTCAATGATCCTTGTAATTCTTATTTGTATTTGATACAACTCATGGAACTTTATCTTCATAATATAGCCTTAGAAGGTGACTTTTCAATACTTGACTATTGCTCTCCTTGCATATCAGGAGATGCAACCTTTCCTATTTCATACATGAGATAAACCTCTCATGTCTCTTGGATTTACATATTTCCACTTTTATACATGACTCTTTACATTCTATATACTATGACACTTGCACACTTTTCTATTCTACACACTTGCACACTTTGTTACATGACATGTGTACTCATCCTACATATAAAAACTTACTTTAGGGGAAATATAAATCACACACCTAAACTATTGACTCACACCCTATTCTAATATTTACAAATGATGTAATAACTACCCCCTTATTATTTTTTTGAGAGAAAAAATTATGTAATAACTACCACCCTAAATCTGGAGGTAAGATTTTTTAAGTTGTTTATGTCTTAGATGTTGGCTCATACTTTGACATTGTTTTTGATAAATTGACATAGAATTATGATAATTGGATCTTCTTGGCAACAACAACACATTAGGTTTTATTTTATAATATCCATAAAATATGCCTTTGATCTAATTCCATTTCATGACGTAACTAGAATTTTTAGTAGTTTTCCTTAAAAGTGTTCCAATATTTCTCTGACAAATATCTAATTTTATAACAATATGTATACCTATTTCTTGGGGAAGCCATATATTGTGTTATAAGATCAACCTGTAATTTATTTCTTGTATATTTGAGGGGAAAATATATGTTGTGTTGTATGATCAACTTGTAGTATGTTGTTTTCTTCTTCACTAACCTATACAATTTGGCCAACACACTCTGCATAATTAAAGCAAGCATCTTTTGTACTAGCATTCTTATGAACACATCTAAAACTATCATTATCATAATCTTTTATAGGAATCCATATAGTGTTTTTCTTGTTATCATCAACAATATTTGAATGTTCATTAACAAAAAATAAACTATCATTATCATCAACTCTAACAATTGGGCTTTCAATGGGATTAATAATTCTAGAAAGCTGAGAGATCTAAAAATTTAGGCAGGAAAATGAGCTCTGGAGATTTTTTCCTCTGAACTAAGGTTTTTGGAACTTCGAAGAATCTTGGGCATCAGCTGGATTGCAGAAGTGCCTTTGGGGTACGGTGGTTCTGAAGGTTAGATCGGTGCCCCCGGAGGGTCCAATGGGGACTTCTCTGGCTCCTTTTCTAGGGAGTACCATCTCTTACGCAAACTTGTTTAAAGAAAAATCTTCTCCAAAAAATGTCGAAGCTCAAAAAATGGCATACAAAATGCTCTTCATAGTTGCTGGGAATAGGTCAGCAGCACCTTGTGTGAATGGATGTTTGTTGTAGGCCGAAACCAGGCCAAAAATTTTCATTGAGCCAATTATGGTTCAAGATTCAATCATCTATAGAGCTAATCACGATATAATGTAAAAGTTCATGGGAATACATCCTTCCCTGACTTTTTTGCACTCCTAGATCCGCCAAAACTGGGAGCCTCATGGTGAGTATTCATTGTGGTTTATTAGCAATGGATATTTTATTATTAGCTTTTCATCTATGGCCAATAGAAATAAGGCTTTCAAGTCAGAGAAGAAAAGTCATGGCCCGATAGGGCTATTTGTTCAGCCATGGAGAGTGGGATTCGATCCTCGATTTGAACCTACTGTTGTCCCAGTATGGATCTGGCTATATGCTCTCCCAATGGAATTCTAGAGTGAGCAGGTGTTGGAAAGGATTGGCAATTCTATTGGAAGACATCTGGGTGTTGCCAGAGACACACTTGAAGGGAGCATGGCAGTGTATGCAAGAATATGTGTGGATATGGATCTCAACCAGCCTTTGTCGACAGAGATGGAAATTGAACTAGTAGGTCTCTCCTAGATTCAACAACTGGACTATGAGGCCCTACCCTTTAGATGTAGGATTTGTCACAAACATGGACATTTGGCCCATTTTTGCCCTAATAATATGAATGCTAAAATGGAGGCCCCTTTAGGAGTGTCAAACATGCCTAAAGAGGATAAGACAACACTTAATAAAGATTCTAATAGGACCGTTTAGGGCTAGGAAGCTCAGAGAGAGGGTTTTGAACAACCTAGAAGAAAAATACGGACAAAGAAAAAAGAGGGAAAGGAGCAATCCCATCTTAGACCTGCCAATAGGTATGATATATTTAAGTCACTGGTTGACGTGGAGGAACAATTTATGGAGGACATGGAGGGTATTAAGGAAACTTCTAATATTCTTGGGCAACTCCCTCTCTCTTCTCCTCCCGTCATACAGCAGGTAGTTGAACTCTGTGAGGTATCACAGCCAGTGTGTTCAAGTGCTTTAGTAGTGCATAACCAGGAGCAGACAGTATCTCAGGATGTCAACATGGGAATACCAGAGAAAAATAGGGAAAGGCCAACTCTGGGGATAACCCAGGTAGAAAAAATATCAAAAAAAAGCAATTCTCAGGGAGTAGGTAGAAGATCCAATAAGGAGTTGCTAGCAGCCCAAGGAGACAAATTGATCATAGGAGGATCGATGAGGACAATAGACTCTTATTGCTCCCAAGGTAACCAATGATTATACAATCATGGAATGTGAGGGGTTTAAATAGCAGAACCCATCAATCTGTGTTCGAAGACTTTTAGAGAATCATAATACTGATTTTTTGCTTTTACAGGAGACTAAGATGTCTTTAGATCTTATGTCCAAAACAATCAACAGAATTTGGAGGGGTGCTGGTCATATGGATGTGGCTGCCCAAGGTGCCTCAAGTGGGATTGTTACTTTGTTTAAAAACTTAATACCATAACATGTATGATATAATTATAAAATTAATTATTGACTATCGAAATTTAAAATTAAAATATTTTAGACATATTTATTATATAAATGAATGATAATATATGTGGAAAGTATAATTAAGTTAATGTATAATATATATAATTAATTATTGATTACTTAAATTTAATGTTAAAATATTTTAAATATATTTATGATATAAATTAAGATAATATATGTTTTTTTAGTTATACAATCGAATATAGTTATACAATGATAATATATGTTAATTGTATAGTTAAATACTTTTGTTAATTTTAAAAGTATTAAAAATATTATAAAAGTAAAGTCTAAAATATATTTTACAAGCTCACTTACACATATCACACCTTGTCATGGTTTGAACCTGAGCCTTTCAAAAGAGAGCCCAAAGCCCTAATCTATATAGTATCCCACAAGGACATAAAGTTAAGTTAGGATTTTTATCTTGGTCTCTAAAACAAAGACTTCACATTCTTAACATATTATTTGAGTTACAAATAAATGATATATGTGGGTTTGTTTAATAATTTTTTTTTCCAATGAGTTTACACATGACATGTTTTTGAGGGGTCTTGGTCCCCTCGTACTATGAGTGGGGTTTGAACCTTGGACCTTACCATTACAATAAGCTTGGAGTTTTTTTTAAATTTTCATAGGGAATTTGATAATTTCATGAACTGGCTGCCTCTATAAACCTTAAGCTCATTGGGTAAAGCACAATTAACGGGACTTCGACCTTCCAAGGCATTGAACTGGGGTAGCCAATCGACAGTCACTTGACCACTATCATCCAACCTATCCCCTTCTAGGTATGCAATGGTTTGAACCTTGAACCTCACCAAAGAAAGGCCAAAGCCCTAACCACTACACCATCCTTGGGTTTTGTTTAATAAACTTTAAACATATATAAAATTATTAATTATCAAAATTTAATGTTAAAAGGTTGTAGATGCAATTGATTATATAATAATCCATATATATTTTTATTTGTTTAACTAAATCCTTATAAGTATTAAAAATATTATGGATGTTTATAAGAAGTATTATTAAAAAAAAAATTGTAATAATATTATTATTATTATTTACACTAACCAAATAAAAAAATAAAAAATATTATTTTTTAGAATTTAAAGAACAAGTTACTATTGTAAGTGATTGTGACCTTTGTGGATATATATATTAGATTTAATAGTTAGTCTATTATTGTTTGATGAAGTGAGCTCATGTAATAAATGGGATCTATATTGGCTTCACCTAGTAGTACAACATGGCGGTGATGATATTACAACTTGACAATTATGCATTTATCATTTGGAAAGATTTGAACTTAGGTCTCCTCCTTGAAAGTTAAGGAGTATAACTAGTTAGTTTATCTTTGCGACCTTTGTGGATATATATATATATATATATATATATTAGATTTAATAGTTAGTTTATCATTGTTTGATGAGTTGAGCTCATGCAATAAATAGGATCCAAACTGGCTTCACCTAGTATTACAACATGACGAGGCGGTGATATTACAACTTGGTAATTATGCATTATCATTTGAAAATATTTGAACTTAGGTCTCCTCTTTGAAAGTTAAGGAGTATAATTAGTTGAGCTAATATCATTTGATATAGAAGTTTAATAATATAAGTTATGGGTGATATTACAACTTGGCAATTATGCATTATCATTTGAAAAAATTTGAACTTAGGTCTCCTCCTTGAAAGTTAAGAAGTATAATTAGTTGAGCTAATATTATTTGATATATAATTCTAATAATATAAGTGATGGATTTTGGACCTTTAACCAAATATTTTAACCTTGTAATAAATTAGTTTTTGTAATTGGTTATATGAAACTCAACCTATATTACATCATGACCATCTTATTATAGTATTTCGACCAATTATATAAAGGTATTAATACAATAACAATTTAACACTTCTTGGCCTAAGGTGAGGTTCTTTAATTGGCTTTTATTGCATCGTAGGGTGCTTACTGGTGAGCAACTTATGAAGCGTGGTTTTCATGGCCCTTTTAGATGTGAAATGTGTGAAGAGAATGCAGAAAATATCAACCATATTTGTATTGAGTGTACTTTAGCCTCTGAGTTATGGAGGAGAATGGCCACTTTACTTGGCTTACAGTGGTCCAATTTTTTTACTTTTGAACAACTTTGGAGGGATTGGCCTAATCAAGAGGGTGTTGATCATTTTATTAGGCAATTAGTTTGGATGGGTTCTACCATTCTTCTTTGGAATATTTGGAATGAAAGGAACAACCAGATTTTTAATCAAGATAGGAAGGATATTCACTATATTTGGCAAAAGACCATAGCCAACTTAGTTGAATCAGTCCATCAACTCCTTAATCACCCCCAAAAATCCCACCAAATATGGGATCAAGTGATGCAAATATTGAATATTAAACCTTCTAAGGGCAACCAACTTAAAGGGAATGTGAGTATTAGTAATATGGATAGGACTAGAAATTGGCAACCTCTTGCTAAGAATTTTGGAAAAGTCAATACTGATGGAGCATCTAGAGGGAACCCTAGAAAATCTAGTGTGGGAGGAATTTGTAGACTTTCAGATGACTCTCTAGTTTTTACTTTTGCTGAGAATTTGGGTATTCTTTCCAATAACCTTGTTGAGGGGTATGGTATCCTTAGAGGTCTTCAGGAGGCTACTAAGGTTGGATGGGAAAAGGTGTTAGTTGAGTCTGACTCTCAACTTATGATTAATATCTTGAAGACTCCTTCTAAGAATCATAAGGTGGATTGAAGAATAAAAAGAATTATTGAGAAGATTCAGTTAATCTAGATGGGATTTTTGAAAGTTGATTACAATCATGTGGTTAGATATCAAAACAAGAGTGTTGATGCTTTAGCTAATTGGGCTTTGGACAAAGGTGATCTTACTTGTTATGGCCACCCTCCTATATGGTGGGCTTATCAAATTAGGGAAGCTCTTCTTTCTATCATTTCTTTGGATGGCTCCAGTTTTGAAGGTACCTAGTTTCTTCTTGTTTTTTTTTTTTGCTTCTCTTTGGTTCATTTAGTTTTTTTTTAGTTCCCTAGCTCATTCTATTCTTTAGCCTCTGAGAATGTAGAAAATATCAACCATATTTTTATTGAGTGTACTTTAGCCTCTGAGATATGGAGGAGAATGGCCACTTTAATTGGCTTACAATGGTCCAATTTTTTTACTTTTGAATAGCTTTGGAGGGATTGGCCTAATCAAGAGGGTGTTGATCATTTTATTAGGCAGTTAGTTTGGATGGGTTCTACCATTCTTTGGAATATTTGGAATGAAAGGAACAACCAAATTTTTAATCAAGATAAGAAGGATATTCACTATATTTGGCAAAATACCATAGCCAACTTAGTTGAATCAGTCCATCATCTCCTTAATCACCCCCAAAAATCCCACCAAATATGGGATCAAGTGATGCAAATATTGAAGATTAAACCTTCTAAGGGCAACCAACTTAAAGGGAATGTGAGTATTAGTAAGATGGATAGGAATAGAAATTGGCAACCTCCTCCTAAGGATTTTGGAAAAGTCAATATTGATGGAGCATCTAGAGGGAACCCTGGAAAATCCAGTGTGGGAGGAATTGGTAGACTTTCAGATGGCTCCCTAGTTTTTACTTTTGCTGAGAATTTGGGTATACTTTCCAATAACCTTGTTGAGGGGTATGGTATCCTCAAAGGCCTTCAGGAGGCTACTAAGGTTGGATGGGAAAAGGTGTTAGTTGAGTCTGACTCTCAAATTATGATTAATATCTTGAAGAATCCTTCTAATAATCATAATGTGGATTGGAGAATAAAAAAAATTATTGAGAAGATTTAGTTAATCCAGATGGGATTTTTGAAAGTTGATTACAATCATGTGGTCAGAGATCAAAACAAGAGTGTTGATGCTTTAGCTAATTGGGCTTTGGACAAAGGTGATCTTACTTGTTATGGCCACCCTCCTATATGGTGGGCTTCTCAAATTAGGGAAGCTCTTCTTTCTATCATTTCTTTGGATGGCTCCTGTTTTGAAGGTACCTAGTTTCTTCTTGTTTTTTTTTTTTTTTTGCTTCTCTTTGGTTCATTCAATTTTTTTTAGTTCCCTAGCTCATTATATTATTTATTTTGTTTCCTCTGTTGATTATTTCCTTAATAGTCTTCTGGTCTAGATAGGTCATTGTTTTGTTCATTTTTTATTTCTTTTTTCTTTTTTGTTTTTTCTTATTTAGTTTTTTAAGGTGGGTGGGTTTTTTTTATTTTGTTTTGTTTTTGTGTTCTTTGCGTTGTTTTTTGTTGTTCTTGTATTTTTGTTTTTTTGTTTTGTTTTTTGTTTTTAATGGTTTTTGTTATTGTTCTTGTGTTTTTTTTCGTTCTTGTTCTTGGGTTTTTCTTTGTTTGTGTTATTTTGTGTTTTTATGTGTGAGTGTTTTCTATGTTTTTTGTTTATTGTCTGTTGTTGGTTGTTTTTTATTTTTATTTTTATTTTATTTTTTATTTTTTTAGGTTTTGGTTGTGTTTATTTTTCACGTTTTTTTTGGGTTATGTATTTGTAGTGTTTTGTTGTTTTTGTCTTGTTTGTGTTTTGTTATGTGGTTCTTGTGTTTTTCTAGGTGGTTTGTGTTGTGGTTTCTTTTATCTTATTGTGCGTTTTTTGTTGTGCTTTTGTTTTTGACACACTCAAGGAGCATATTTTTTATTTATTTTATTATTTTTGTTGTTATTTACTTATTTTTAAATTGGTTTTGTGTGTTTGTTTGCTCCTTGAGTATGTCAAAGGTGGTAGGCCAGGTCCGAGTCCTGGGCATTTTTGGCGGAATGGATACCCCTGCCTCCTTGGGTCTTACCCGAAAGTGGCATCCCTTTTGGGATGTTTTCCACACAAAAAAAAAACAATTTAACACTTCTTACAGGATTTGAACCCTAGTCTTTCCTTTAGAACTCCACATTTTTAACCACATGAACTCATCATTTACTTATGTTATATCTTTTAATAAGTTATATTTGGTGATAAGTTTATTAACATTGTTAAAGTTCATTTTAAAAAAGCCTCGTCAATAGTGATGTTAATTTTAAAAAAGCTTAGAGAGTGAGATATTAACATCACTAATGAATGATATTGTAATTAATGCATGGGCGCCAGGAGATACAATAATGAATGCTTTGGTTTCAACGGATACTACAGGCATTGTGGTTACTGCTTGCACAAATAGATGTGATAATAGGCCTTCTGTTGTTGCTAATGATAAAGGGCCCCATGATGATGGTTGGAGCATTATCGTACCTTCCAATGCAGGTTGGCATTACATGGAAATGGATGAGGTAGATGCACCGCCCCACACTTCTCCCAAAGATTGACTCTATACAGTTATGTTTAGTTAAAGCATAGTTATGATATTTTGTTAGTCGTGGGCTCGTTGTATCTGGACTTTATGATGTTTTGGTATTTTTTGTGTATCACAACCATGGTGGTTAGTTTGGAACCATAGTGGGGTGTGATCTTTTCCACCCATTTTTTTTGATGTAAAAAGACCTAATTATTCATTAATAGATTTTTTTTCGCTCTTTTTCATTCAAAAAAAATATGTTAAGAATATGAAGCCTATGTATTAGAGACAAAGATAAAAATTCTAACTTGTCTTTAGTTTTAAAGGTAAAAATTCTAACTCTAAAGGTAGAAGGTAGCCTTAGTTTTTAAGGCATGATAGAGGATTTTTTTTTTTAATTTAGTGAATTTTGTTTTTGCAGGGTTATATTGGTTTGAGAAATCAAGATTACGAGGTTTACACCATCAAAATTTACCTGGGAGTCACACCCGACCCTAACCACACCAGTGTGATCAACTAGATTTTGGACATCGGTTGTGCATTTTGTAGGGTGGAATTTCGAAATAGGGACCTCTCTTGGAGGATTGTCCTACCCTCTCCAACTCACCTACAGTACGTGGGTAGGTGATAGAATATGTTATTTATTTAATATTTATTCAACCAAACTTTTACTATTAAACTCCCTGTTATATTTAAATAAAAATGATAATTTTTTTTTTTGGTAATTATAATAATAGATTAATTTGGGTTTTTATAAAGGATCCCAAAACCTTATGTACAAAATTAGCCTTGCTAAAATATATTTCATGCCAGATGGCTGGGTAAATAGAACAGTTCGTAAAAAAGACAGGGAAATACAAAATGCCCGAGGGCCCCAGAAGATGCGGACAGTCCTGGAAATCTTGATCTTGAAATACATTAAAACATAATAATAGCCGAAGACAATATATCAACAAACTTTGGGAGAAGACCTATGATACAAATTCTTCATCATGAGGGAATATCTGCCTTGGCCAAATTGTCCACCTCGGTTGGGAAACAAGAACGCCAAACAACCGGGCACGTGGTCATCAGTCCTTTGTTGGCCAAGTGATCCTCTACGCGGTTACCTTCTCTGTAGATGTGCCCCACCTCCCACCTGGTGCGCCGAGAGAGGAGCATCATAGCCTCGAGGATGATATTCAGGACCCGCCACGACGGGTCTTTGGATCCGCGAAGGTAGTTGATAATGTTTAGAGAATCACCTTCAATAATTAAAGGCCTAGGATCATTCGATATGACCTGCAACCCTTTCAACACACCATGAGCTTTGGTAAAATGATTGGTCTAAGGGCCCATATTTTCATAGTAGGCCAATATCAGCTACCCATTATGGTCCCTGACAAGCCCCCCGAAACCAGCGGGCCCCGGGTTGCCTTTAGCAGCCTCGTCAAAATTAAGTTTGATCCACCCCAAAGGAGGTTTTGTCCAAGTGACCTCCCTGTGGCCATTCACTGAGTCAACTCCGAAAGAGGAGCCAAGGTCCAATCTTTTGAAAATAATTGCCTCCCAAGGATTGTGAGGGCAGGATCTGGGAATAGTTTTTGAATTCTTGATAGCAAAGGATAAGGCCCGCTGGGCAACAGAGGGAGCCATTCTAGGGATCTTGTTGAAGACTCTAGCATTACGCTCCAACCAAATTTTCCAGATGGAATGGTGAAAGGTAGCTTCACAAAGGAATCAGAGCTTAGAATTCTTAAAGGGCTTTGGCCATTGGAGGAAGGCATCTTTAAGGGAGCGAGGGGAGCACCAAAGTACTTGGAAGGAAGACAACACACAGCTTAGGACCGAATGGGAAAATGGGCAATGCAAAAATAAGTGATCGGATGTTTCACAGTTAGCTAAGCAAAGATAGCACCTGTTGGGAATTGCAAGGCCTCTCTTGTGGAGATTGTCTATGGTAAGGGATTTGTTATAAAAGGCAATCCAAGAAAAGTAATTTATCTTAGGAATAATCCCTTTCCTCCAAATTGCTTTCCATCGGGGGTCCACAACAGCCTCACACGACAGAAGATCATAAGCGGACTTAATAGAAAACCGCCCATCCTGCGTGTTGCTCCAAATAATTCTGTCGTCTCTTATGATCGAAGGAATTAACATCGATTGGAGGACACTATACAAGAAATTCACCTCATTATCAAACCCATCCACCATCAAAAGTTTCCACCGAGGGGGAAGGGAACTTCGGTCAATGCAATCCAAAACCTTGAGATGACTGTTTGGATCAATCTGGGCCCTCAAGCCAGCCAAGTTCTTATTTACAACGAGAGCTTCATCTGTAGCCCACCTGTATCTCCAAAAAAGGATCATGGATCCATCCCCCAAGATCCAACGAGAACCCCTGTTAATCATCGAACGGCCCTGAAGCACCGTCTTCCAGAAAGCCAAAGCTTCATGAGGAGACTCAGCTTCTAGGAGAGAATTTTCCCCAAGATACTTTCTTTTAACTATATTGACCCATTCCGCCGGTGCATTAATAAGAATTCTCCAAGCATGTTTGGCAATTAAGGCAGTGTTCATGAGCCTGGATCTTCTCAATCCCATGCCCCTTGGTCCTTTCGAAGGCAAACCTTATCCCACGCCACCAGAGGAATTCTGGATTTTTCTTCGCTGTCGGACCAGAGAAAATTCCTTTGAATCTGCTCGATTTTGGAATGGATAAACACAAGAAGCATGAAAACAAACATGAAATAGGTGGGAATTCCTTGAAGATAGGCTTTGGTGAGGGTTGCCTTCCCAGCTTGAGATAGCAATTTGCCTTTCCAAGTGCTGAGTTTCTTATGAAGCTGTTCCAAAATTGAATTCCAGATGTTCCCACTGCCTCGCCCATTGCAAACTAGCGACAAACCAAAATAAGTTGCAGGCATGGAATCAATAGTGCATTCAAGGATTTTGGCAATGCGAATTTGCCTACGCAGAGGGGTATTAACAAAATAAATTTTGCTTTTCAAATAATTAACTTTTTGGCCAGAAGCCTTCTCATACCGGGACGAGAATGCGCTTGATAGATTTGGCCTGAGTGACAAACGCTCCAGTGGGTATGAGCGTGTCATCCACAAACTGTTGGTGAGTGACAGGATCAACTCTGGAAGTAGGCAGAATGCCAAAAATCTTGCTTCGATGGAGGGCTTCATTCAAATACCAGCTAAGGACCTCTGCCAAAAGAATGAATAAAATAGGAGATAGTGGATCACCTTGTCTGAGGCCGCGAGCACTCTAGAAGAATCTAGCGGGAGACCCATTGATCAGCACAGAAAAGGACGAAGTGGAAATGCAACTGTTCACAAGGTCAATACAGTGATGATGGAAGCCCAACTTGCAAAGGACAACATAGAGGAACCTCCTGTCCACTCTGTCAAAAGCTTTATTCATGTCTAGTTTAAGGAAAAGCGCAACATTCTTGGAACATTGGGTAGTATGGAGGGTTTCATGAATAGTAATGATGTTGTCAAGGATGTTTCTACCCTTAACGGTGCTCCCCTAAGCTAAACCTACCAAAGAGGGGAGGAGGGATCTCAGACGATTGGCAATGGTCTTGGTAAGAATCTTGTAGAAAACATTGCAGAGGCTTATGGGACGATAGTCAGAAAAACTTTTGCAGGCGAGCGACTTAGGAATGAGAGCTAGGAAGGTAGAGTTGAGCTTCAGATGGATGGATCTTGATGCTTGGATTTCTAAGATAGCCTCGCAGACATCAGGCCCCACAACATCCCACATAACTTGAAATAATCGGGGGGAACCCATCAGGCCCGGGGGCCTTATCTGGTTGCATGGAAAAAAGAGCATCCTTAATCTCGAAATGGGAAAAAGGTTCCAGGAGTTTAATACTTGCCTCATGGGGGACTTTGGTAGGGAAATTAGCAAGCAAGGATTTTTGAACTTAGAGGACGCTATCAGGATGAGCACCAAGCAAATCCTGGAAGAAATCGACTGCTTCACTTCGAATTTCCTCAATCTCCCTGGTAGTGCGCCCATCCTTACACAACACCTGTCTGATCTTGTTGGCCCCCCGTGTCTCATGGTAGATGCATGGAAAAACTTTGAATTTGAATCACCACTCTTCAGCCAGAGATCCCTGGACTTCTAACGCCAAAACGTTTCCTCACTGGCAAGAATGGAATGATAGTCCACCAGGAGGCTTCGTTCCTCCTCTCTGAGGCCTTCAAAATACCCTTCGACCTCCATATTTTCCTTTGAACTCTTCAAGCACTCAGATATGGACCTTTTAGACTAAAAAATGTTGCCAAAAACCTCCTTATTCCATGCCTTTAAGTTCTTTTTAATCATCTTAAGTTTTAGGGCCAGTCTTTTGGATGCTGAACCAACCACCGTCACCTGCCACCATTTCGAAACCAACTGTTTGAAATCCTTGTGGGAAATCCACATGGACTCAAATCTGAAAGGGATCTTAAACCTAGGCCCACTAGTGGCCTCTAACAAAATGGGATTATGGTCCGACCCGATTCTTGGCAAAGCGTAGAGAGTTGCAGTGCTGAGGAAGGGAATAGCTTCGTGGGAAATGAGGAACCGATCGAGCTTGACCTGGATGAGATTGCTCCCAATCCTCCTATTGCTCCAGGTGAAGGATGCCCCCTTAAGTTCGATGTCTAGCAGATTATTGGACGAAACAAAATCTTTGAAATCCTCCATGCTATGGCTGGCCAACTTAGTGCCTCCCTTCCTTTCAGAGGGATGAAGAGGGCAATTGAAATCCCCTACCACAACCCACGGGAAGTCACTAAAACTTTCCCTCATCAGAGAGATGGTTTTCCACAACTCAGCTTGCTCCGAAGCAGATTTTGAGGCGTAAAAATTGGTCAAAATCCATGAAAAATTATCAACCTTGGAGTGAAACAGGATATTGATAGTCCTGTTGGAAGTCGATAGAAGACTACCCTCGACCTTATCAGAGTCCCACAACACCATGAGACCGCCTGCAGAACCTATTGCAGGGTTGGAAATGAATTTGGCCTTGGCCCAAATGGCCCTGGAAACCTTGACAGAGGCAGAGGCATCAGACTTAGTCTCCTGCAAAATGAGGATGGATGGGTTAGACTTCTTTCGGAGATCGGCCACCACCCTACGTTTGGCCGCTCCATTAAGACCTCTCACATTCCATGAGAGGATTTTCATCTGGACATTTTAAAGACTTTCTTGCCTCCCTTTCCCTGCTGGATGGGAGGTTTTGGGACAGGCAAATCACCCACCAGGGAGTTGGAATATTCTTGAAAAAGCAACCGCTGGGATCCATTTGCAATGTCTGCTACCATTTCCTTATCCCTTCTTTCTTTGTTAGGAGGTCGCCCCTGTTTTCTTTCACAGCCAAAATCCACCCCTTGCTTTCGGCTTCTAGTGTTTCATCGACTAATGTTGCCATGTTGTTCGTCCCTCTTGCCCAACAGATACTCTTCCAGCAAGGAATCAAGAGGTTTTTGGTTTTGACAAATGGGGGAATCAGCTTGAGCAGACATACGGGAAGGAGACTGATCCTTTTCCACTTGAGGTTCTAGTTGGGAACTTGCATTGCATAGAATGACGTCCGACTCGAGGAGAACTCCAGAAGGATCTAGAGACTCGGGCACTATCGCTATAGGGTGTTTCGATTGTTTTCCTTCTTGCTCCGGGGGGTTTCTAGAAGCCCCACCCTTCATCCTTGACTTTTGAAGAGGATAATTTGACTGAAGATGCCCCTGGGAACTGCACCGGGGGCAAAAGGCTGGTCTATTTTCATAGTTAATGACTTGCTTATGAAGAATGGAGCCTCCAGACCGAAGAGTGATGGAGGATGGAAGGTTCACCTCCAAATCCACCAGGACACAGAAGCGAGCTTGGACAAATCTTGTTCGGGCCCGAGTGGGAGGGTCAATGGTGACCAACTCACCAATGGAACAGGTGATACCCCTGATAACATTTTCATGCCAGCAAAAAAGGGGAAGGTTCGGCAGCCTAACCCATATTGGGGCAATATTAATACTCTGGGTTTCGGGGTTAAAATCCATCCCCCACTTCTTGAGAAAGAGACTCCTGCGTCCCAGAAACCAAGGGCCCCCAGCCAAAATTTTATAGTAATCCTCCGCATTATTTAGCCTAATTACAAAAAAACCCTAGGATAGGGCAGCCAACTCCATATGACCCGAGGTCCGCCATTTTCCTGCCGCCCACCTACGGATGGTCTCCATATCGGGACGCCCTCCAATAAACTTCTCGATTAGGGTAAATTTTTCAAATTCGACGAAACTTGATAGGATTTCCTTCGAGATGTCCAGTTCATCCCTGGATGGAAAGAGGTCCTTAGTGAAAATACCATTTGGGGTTTCAGAAGCCGCTGCCTCTGCATACGATTTTTGTTGGCAGTCTCTCCCTTTGTTAGGCGGATCCTTCCCGCGTCTGCCTCCATCTTCGGGTAACTTCGTCGAGCCTCCATTCTCTGACTGCCCTCCCTACGCCTTGCTGCGGCCCTCCAACTTGCCGGTGCCTAGGTTCACAGTGCTGGCGCTCTCGCTCCCATGCCCTCCCACCGCTACCTTCCCGCTCATCGCTGCCCGACTCAAGGAATTTTTTCAGCATCCAAATAAAAATGATAATTTAACTATTTAAAAATAGATAATTAAATGTTATTAATATAATTAATTTTTTTAATTTTAAAAGAAATATTTTTATTTAAAAATAAATAATCAAATGTTTTTAGTCTAATTAATTAAATTCTTTGATTTTAAAAGAAATATGTTTAGGTCCGAGGTGTAGACCAATTGGTTCGACCAAACCCTGTAAAGGGGGTAGAGGTCCAAGGTTCAAATCTCGGGTCTTGTCGGACTGAACACTTGTCCCTTTCCTAGTGCTTTTAGCGGTGTAAAAGGTTTAAAATGATTGTGACATGG
Organism: Wollemia nobilis; assembly: GCA_028583015.1. NCBI lineage: Eukaryota > Viridiplantae > Streptophyta > Pinopsida > Araucariales > Araucariaceae > Wollemia > Wollemia nobilis. Next base: position 1,620,752 of record JAQPPZ010000755.1, on the reverse strand, counting down.
TAGTTATAGGGGCAGACTGTGCGAAGATCTGTGTGGTAGATTTTGGGGTGGACAACACAAAATACTATAGCGACCATAAAAGTTGGACAGCCTCTTGGATTCATGATGGTTATCGATTCCACCATGTAAATTCTATTTTTTTTGAACACACATCATTACACGAGAACCAAAGCTCAAACCATACAAAATTACACACATGCCTCAGTTTGAACCTTGAACTTGCCAAAGAGAAGCCAAATATTTGAGTTTGAATCTTATCAATGTAATTCAAATGGAACTGTGATGATGCAAGTCTAGTGGCATATTCCTTGATTGGAATTTTGTTCCACGTTAATACCTATTTATTTTGTTAGTGTAGTTTGTGTGCATTGGTGAAAAATCCCATATTAACTGTGTTGTGGGACTTGAGTGGTTTATAAACCCCAACACTTGTCATACTCTTTGCCATTTTATTCCACGTTAATACCTATCTATCTTGTTAGTGTAGTTTGTGTGTGTTTGTGAATAATCCCACATTAACTATGTTGTGGGACTTGAGTGGTTTATAAACCCCAACACTTGTCATACTCTTTGCCAATGGGGTAGCAAGCTTAAAGGTGCAAGTCCTTGGTCCCATATTGTGGGATTTCTCACCCTTATTAACATCGAGTTTGGGCAGTCACCCTTATTAACATCGAGTTTGGGCATGTGTGTGGGGGCCTGGCCCTCTTGCTTTCTAACCGGTTAAAGTGATGATGCAAGTCTAATGGCATATTCCATGATTGGAATTTCCTTCCACATTAATACCTATCTATATATATAATCTATTTAAAAATAAAACCACTCATTCCTTGCCCAACACTCTAACTAGTTGTACAAGGGACACCTTGCACTTTTACAATTTGCACATTGATACTTGTGCATTTATTACATTGCATGAAGTAAATAGATAAGTTCCCCTAAAGTAATATAATGTTCTAAGTATGTACCTAGGAAGGTACATTTACATGATCCAAATGATGTAATAGACTCTAACTCTAACACCCCCTTGTATTGCATTATCTGGATACTGAAGAATTTTGGTCTTCAATATAGATCTTCTTCCATTGGATAATGGAAGTTGTATTCTCTTTCTTTGCTAGCTGTGATCAGATTCATCCAGTAGTTTATTTCTTTGATTAATGCAGTGTTGTAGGTTCCTCAATTGCCTTTACTAAATTTCTCCTCATTTTCCTTCTTTGTTTTTAACTTTACCTTTGAATCCAGTCTCTGTGCTTTCATAGATGGTTGCACTGCAACTTGGTTCCTGCTGAGATATTTCTTCTTCTCTAGTTTTACTTTGTAAAAATGATCCTGAACAACCACTTAGAGCATCACGATAAGATTTTGAATTAGTAGAACTTGAGGCATAAATGTTGCATGACGATTAAAAAAAATGTTCAAGATATGATTCACTTAATTTTGTTTTATTTTTGAGTAATTATATCAATCCCTGTTCTAGATATTTATGTGTGAGCAATGCCATGTATAATATTCTTACAATATCTAGTGGAAGTGAAATATCATTTTCCTCATTGACAATTTGCTTCATTGAGACATGCTTGAAGGTAGCATTCCATAGAGTTAAAATTATCGTCTAATGCCTCACTATGAAATATTTTTGAAGCTAGGTCTAATATTCCTTCAGATGTCATGAGAAGATTCATGATCTTGATTTTTATAGCACTGGCTTTTTTGAAGGAATTATTGCTTGATGAGTCATTTGAAGTAGACATCCTTATGAATCCCTTAGTTTAAGATATATAAAGCTTTTTATCTTATGACTCCCAATATTAGGGTATATGTGACCCTTAGAATAGATAAAATCTTGATTTGATAAAGAACTTCATTAACCTTTAGGTTATGTAGACTTCCTTATATCTCCCTAATGATGAGAGTTCACAAACCTAATAAGTTTTTAGGTTTTGTATCAAGCTTACATCTACCCAATAAATTCTGAACTTGATAATTTTTTTTGATGCTAATATTACCAAGTTTTGTAGAATACCTTATGACTCCCTCGGATATTTTGGATAGGATGTATTATCAATATAGTGCTTTTGTAAATTGTAGTTCAAGTCTAATTTTATTTTGTAAAATTTTGTAAGTACAAAAATAACTTTTCTATATCCTTATTACTCCTATTGAAATAAGCACTATTTTCAATTCTTTGAAGAGGTTTTGAAGTTGGTATTTATTTTCCTTTCTTTAAGTGTTTTGAGACAACACTATAAAAAATCAACTTTTGAAGACTTTTAATAAACCTCTTTTAAATACCCTTCTTTGATTGATTTAATGTTTTCTAATTTCCAATTCCTAAGTTGATGTTGTATTCCTTATAACTTCCAAGTTTGGAAAAATTAGAAAATAATATTCACAAGTTATTTTAACAATTATAATATTCCTTATTCCTCCTTGATAAATTTTGCAAATAATAAATCTAAAGTATGCTTGTTAAATAAGAATATGTTTCCTTATAACTCCATAAAATTTATGTTAAGAAAAGCATATAGATTTTACCTCAATCGCTCCTCACTGTTGCACGTCAACATATCTCTTGCTATGTGTTGCATAGCACTTGTGGGCAATTTCGAGCCTTCTTTAACCAATGTAAGTTTTTCTTCAAATGACGATCAAACACCTCTGTAATATGACAACTTCAAATACCTTTCATTGGTCTTCTCTGAATGTTGGCTTTATGATAGCGTCTTTACTATCTTTCTTACATTGTATAGACGTTTCATCTTAAAGCATTAACTTGATTTTGAATGCTCCTTGCTTTGGTTGACTAAGTTCTATTGTTGTGTCTTTCACTCTCCCATATTGACATCTTAAGAAGGAAGGGTTTCATGACAAGTGTCACACAAAGCGTTACGGGTCAAATCTCTTTGGCAATAATGAACAATCTTCAACAGTGAGTGTTTCTTCAACAATGCGTGTTTCTTTGGTGGTGATAGATGTTCCTTTGGCAATGATGAGGTTGGTGGTAACCTCTAATGAATCTAAACTCCCTCGAATTGAGTTTAAATATCTTTAGGTGAGTTTTTAAACATTGGTAGACGTAGAGAGTTCTTTCCAAGTGGCTTGTGCATGTAATATTTCTTTCCAACACTCCAAGTAACCCAATCTCTCCTTTATATTTGCACCCTACATGAGATTACTTTTTCTTGGTACGTAATCTTTCTTTTTCTAGTTGGCTTGGAGATGGTCACGAATGGCTACAAGTGGATAGCTTCTTGGCACACCTTCAATCTCTTCTCTTTGTGGACGCTTGCTTCAATGGAAGCCTTACGTATTGCTTCCTATCTCTCTCTGCACTTGTTTGCAGATTTTTAATGCTAATTTCTTCCTTCCTTTGCCATTGGTTAGAACACCCAATGCTTCAAATTTTATGTAGATATTCCTTTGTTGAATATTGTCCTCCTTTATATGTATGCATGAGTGTTAATCTCCTTCCTTTACCGCTAGTTAGAACATCCAATGTTTCTTATTTTACATAGATATTCCTTCGCTAAATACTGCCCTTTCTACGTACACATAAGTGTAATCTCTTCTTCCAATGGCTCCACTGTTGCAGGTGATGCGCTACCTTATAGGGCTGATTTTGATGGCAATAATGGTATTTTTAAACACCTTAGCTCCTGGATGTGTGAGCTCTTCGATAGCTTCTTATTTGGCTACAACTGTGTTGTTCGTATGGGCTCCTTCACCTGGTTTTAACTCTATTGAAATGATGATGTGTGAGCTCTCTAATAGCTCTTCCTTTTGGCCATAGATGTACTACTTGTGTGAGATTTAAATAACTCCTTCAGTTGGCCATAAACTTGTTATATGGAAGACGTCCTTCTAACCTCTTGTAAATGGTAAAGCCTTTATTATTTCAAGGAACAAAGGAGGTGCCTTTTGTAATATATAATTTTGCACCTAAAATGAAGAATCTTTATAATCCTTCTTGATTCTTTTGGATGATAGTCAATCCAAGTTATTGATAGTGAGGATTCCTACACTTTGTTCTTGAAGAAAGAATCATTTTATTCTACTTGAGTCTTGAGACTACTTAGGTCTCGACTTGAGGCTTCCTTCAAGGATTTCAATGGTGGTATTTATACTCCACCTTTTTGCTTGTAATGGTGGCTTCTTTTGGCCACTAAAGTGCTACAAATGTTTTTTGCTTCTTAATCAACACAAACAAATATAGAGCAACTAGTTAAAAGTTTAACTAGAATAGTGCTTAGATGTACTATAAATGGTAACAATAAATTCACCTTATTGCTCCACTAATTTCTCAAATATGCTCTTAATAATTCCACTATAACTTTTCAAATATAATCTACAAATTTCACTACAAACACAGTTGTAGGATCTAGTCTTCTTTTTCATGATATAAGATAGGTAGTTGATAGATTAATGCAATTTTGTAATCTAATGAACTCGAAAATAATTTGCAAATGACTCTTAAAATAAATTTTCCTTTTTGCACTTCTATGAAGATTTATAATGCAATCTTTATCTTTGCAATTTCTGATCTAACATAAGATGCTTTAACAAATATGTTGAGTAATTTGAATAATGAATTCACTTGCACCAATAGTTTCTTACCTTTTTGACAACTTTTCCAAGTAGTTCCTCCTTTACCAAAAAGATATCTTGAAATTGCTTTCACGAGCTTGGGGTTTGGTGATTTGGTCTTCTCCTTTCTATTGTGGATTCAGAGGATTCTTTGGCAATCCTCTAGTCTCTCGGCTTTAACAATATTATTTTGTCTTTGAGTCTTTTTGTCAAATTCTAACTTCAAGTAGGATCTTCTTATTCTTCTCAAGACTTTGAATGTCTTGAGGTCTTCTATATCTTCTTTAGCACTCCTTGCAAATTTGTCTTCTCCTAATTGGTCTTATTGTCAGATGACGATAATTGTCCCAAATCTTCCTTTATGAGAAATTTTCTCCTTGATGGAGAATATCTCCAATGAGTTCTTCTAAGAACTCTTTAATGATATTGCTTCAACAAAAAGACTTCTCCAAGCCTTTTTCCTTGAGACCTCTCCTAGGTCTTCAATTATGCAATTGATTTGGTCTTCCTTGAGGCCTTCTTCTTATAAAATTGAGATTTCCTTCCTGGATCTCTTGATTCTACTGCTTCTAGATCTGAATAGGTTCCTCCTGTTCCTTCTTGTCCTTCCAAGAATGGAAGCTTCTTCAATAAGATCTTAACCTGATTCTGAAGCAAATACTCCTAACTCTAATGTAGGAAGTTTCTCAACTTCACTAGAACTCTTATTTCCTGCAACAAATTATTAGTACTGAAATATGAACTACTTCTGAATTAGGTACTCCCTTTTGGAGTCTTTTTTATGATCAGGGATTTTGTGGCCCTTTTTTGGATTAAGGCTTCTATGGCCTTTTTAGATTAAGGTTTCTATGTCATTTTTATTTAAGACTTTAGTGGCCTTTTTCATATCAAGGCTTTTGTGGCCTTTTTTAGTTCAAGGCAGCTATGGCATTTTTCTTATGAAGTTGACTTTATCAATAGAGATCTTCAATATCTAGTCTTCACTATGACTCTTTCTCCTAAAGTCTTTTCTTGTAGAATTCTTCTTTTACAACAACTAATATCTGCACTATGAAGGCACTTCGACCTTTAGGCAATGAAATTGAAATCTCTTGGATTTCTATCATAGGAGGTGTCTCAATCATCTGAGAGTTAGTTCCCCGTAGTAAGAAGAACCTTTAGGCAATAGTTACCAAGTTCTAGATTTTCTGGATGATCTTCACTAGATGATCTATCAATATAGTGGGTTGAATACTGAGTCCTAGTCTTCACGAGTTTTCTTGTAACTCTATGGAGAGACTCTAGTCATATACAATCTCAATACTTTTTAAAACTAAGATTTATTTCAGTATTCACTTGTGAATCTCCTTAATTCTACCACCTAGACTTTTTTGAGAAATTTTGACAGTGATTGGTCTAATGGCGCATCAGGTTAAAAAAAATAGACTCGATAATAATGGTGGTATTCCTATTGATATACTATGACTAGATCTATCGTGGATCTAATACCACTATTAGATTTTGAGGTAGATCAAAATGAGAGATGACAATCACAAGATGTTGAAATATGAAAGAAAGTAAACTCACGAGATTTTTGAAATATGCTATAAATAGAAATTACGAAAATGAATACAATATTGCTATGGAGGAAATGGACACTCTATGCAAGATGCTACAAAACCATAATATGCTCCATCACTAATGGAGTCACCCATTACTCCGACTACCTATTGAATTGCTTATCAAATTATTACAGTGAGGGCCTCTTATAGTGTAAGATAGATTCCTTGCCCAAAACTCTAACTAGCTGTACAAGGGACACCTTGTACTTTTACAACATGCACATTGACACATGTGCATTTATTACATTGCATGAAGTAACTAGATAAATTCCCCCTAAAGTAATATATGTCCTAAGTATGTACCTATTGGTCATCAAATCCGCACAGGAAAGGACTTTCGATGGGTTTGCGCACCCTGGACCTGCGACCAACATTGAAATGCCAAAGGGAAGAGATGCCCCTCATGTCGATCTCCGGAGAAAGGCCGAATCCTATACTAATCTACTTTTGGGGTTTGAGACAAGAGTGCAGGAAAGAAATAAACAGGGTAATGGTTAGGAAAATAAATAAAAAGGGTAAGTGTTAGAGAATGATGATTTGAGGTGGGAGAGAATAGGAAGCACGATTACTCGCTAACAACTCAAATAGCAGCAAGAAATACCAAGAAAAACGTGAAATAAATGAAATGCCGAACTTCCTATGTATCCTCTGGACGGGTTCACAGGGTTCTCCTTTCTCTCTCGCTAGAATTCAGGGTTCAGAGTAACAACGATTGAGATAAGGGAATAATAGAAACCTCGATCCACCAGGTAGCATAAAATAAAGTGACAAGACGTTTTTCCTCTCCGATGTATCCTTCAAGGTGAATTTCAGGGGTTTGGTCCCTGATCGTGCACCGAATTCAGTATTTAGAGTCTTAATACGCAAACAAGAAAAGACAAAAGAATTAAGCACAGAAGGTAGCATAAAAGAGAGAAATAGAGCACAAAAGTCTTTAGTATTAAACACAAGACATCAAGTTACAACAGCTTTCTAGCAAAAAGTTCCCCCCTTTTACATTGCAAAGCCTGGGTTTTTATAGAGGACCCGACCCTCTAAATCATTATTACAAAAATGACAGAGTACACCCTTGAGCCCTGAGAAATTGGCTCCTCATTGATGCTGCGGATGATCCCTCAAATCGGCTACCAAAACTGGTAAGGGTGACCAAGTCAGTCGAGGAAAGATGCATTAAATGAGCCACCTGGGTGTCCTTGGATTGAAGGTGCGGTGCTCGAGTGGCGGCCATGCTTGTCGAGCTCTTCTTCTCGGGCTGATACTTCGCATCCAATTGCCAAAAATGAGCAGCGGCCTTATCGATCAAGAAAATATGCATTTATGAGGCTCTCTGACTGCCTCGAGAAAATGCCCAACTTGGGAAGCGTTCCTGGGAAGCGCCTCGCTAATTTTCGCTTTGCAAAACTACTTCGGGGGTGTGGAGTGCCGAAACCGATCTCTCTCCATCCTTCGCTGCTTCGCTGGTGAAACTGCTTTGCTAATAGGTTGGGAAAATGCTTCGGGTCGATCTTCTTTTGAAATGGTGGTTCGGGGGAGTTTCGGGTGAAACACTTTCTGACCTCTACTGCTTCGAGTGAAAACTGGCCGAAGTGGGTTTTAGAAATACTTCGGGCCCGAAGTAATTTCTTTGCCTTAGCTGATTTGGGCTATCTTTTCTTCTTTGACGAAGTTGTTTGGATGCCGCTTCGCAAAAATCTCCACCCGAAGTAGCCTCTGGGAATGCTTCGGGTGCAAAGCATTTTCTTCGTTCTTTCTCGGCAAAGTTCTCGCCCGAAGTGATGATTTGAAGCGCTTCGGGCCCGAAGCTCTCTTCTTTTCATTTTGTCCACTAGGGGGCGATAGGGAAAACCAAAATTGCTATAACTTATAAGCAAAAGAAAACTTTCAACAAAACAAATACTGTACAAAGTTTCAATTTTTTTGCCCCTTGGTGGAATGTGAAAATATTGTCAACAGTACCTAGGAAGGTACATTTACATGATCCAAATTATGTAATAGACTCTAACTCTAACAAAATAACCAAACACTTTTTCAAGGAAAATCCTTAAGAGCAGGGAATTATGATTTCTCTAAAGCCCCATATCCCAAATTGATAAAATATGGACCATATTTTGATAGATTCTAAATGTAGACACTAAAATCATGTCAATCCGAGGTGATCGAAAGTAAGGTCTAATTGACACCATGTGGCCCCCTTGGCAACCCTTAGAGGTTTAATAGTGGTCCTAACCACTTTTGGAAGGCTATACGCCACTTTTGGGAGGTTTGAGGCCACATATGCATGATCGTCCCACCCTAGGATGATCATAGTTCATGGTCATCCCACCCAGGGGTGGTCGCATAACGACCGTCCTTGGGTGGGATGGCCATAAGCTTTGACTCTCAAAAAGTCCAAATATGGAAAAATGACACCCAAAAACTACTATTTATCCCACCTATTTAAGCATGTAGATCTAAGGGCATAGAATCCTTACGACATGCTATAGAATGGAGGCTAAAAAGGGATATTCTCTTCCCTTTCCAATGCATACTCAGTTTTAGACAAGTGACACCTCTTGCCATGCATGCCCATTTGCTCAAAGGTCCATTTTGGCTATAAAGTGGATCTATTTTCCACCCAAAATATGGATAGTATTTTTAAGACATAGCAACGAAGTGCTACCAAGATTTCCCCTCACCCTTTTGTGCCTTTTTCCCTCGAAATATCTACCTAGAAAAGGAGGTTTGTGAGTGATTCAAGAGGTATAATTTATTTTCAAAAATGAATCAATCGAGTGAATTTCACCATAAAATTTAATGAAAATACTTTTTAGAGGGTTTTTGACCAATTCACAAAGGAATTAGTGTCAAATAATCAGCAGAACTAGTGGTCGTCCCACCCTAGGACGGTCCCCATTTTGTGACAGTCACCATCATACTTGCAAGGGATGGTGATATATTCATGTACAATTTTCTACTATTTTTTAATAGGCATATTCTAGGATGTATCAAGAACCTACTGTTCAAATTTCATGCAATTTGGAGTTATATTGAGTGAGTCATTGCATTTTTAGTGTTTTGCAGGGTTACAAGGCTCATCTGAAGGGGCACAAGAATTTAGGACCAATTTTACTAATATATTCACATGGGTTATCTTAAAATATCATTTTATGTATACTATCCAAGTTTTGTTTTATTTGGAGGTTTTTTGGTCCATAAATTACTTATTTTGGGTTTTGTAGGCTTTGTAGGTACACTACGAATGCGACACAAATTTAGAGGCAATTTCTGTTATGTTTTCGATAATATATTTCCAAAATCATATATTATGGATATATCTGAAATTTCAAATTATTTGGAGTTGTTTTATATAGGGGCATTGCATATTTACACTTTCTAGATTATGGTTGCGTGTATGGCTTTTGCATGTTTCACATTATATGAACTTACTATTTAACAAATATGGTTTCCTTGTGTGTAGGTGCAAATTTCATAGCACACGAGGAGAGAATACAAGATCATAATAGCGAAGAACAAATCAGCGGTATCATAGGTTTGCCCACCTCAATTGTGGGTATGAGGAAGAACATTAGAAGTGAACACGAGCTATTGAAAGGATTTGATCCTTGGGCATCTATTTTTATAAACAAGTGTACCAAACTAAAAGCCCTCAAGGGGACATCTATGTAACCATAATTCTGATTTATTAAATGAAATAAAGAGAAACACATTTTTCTTGCACTTATTTGTCTTCCATGGTTGCTTGAATATGTCCTTTTGTAATGCTTAATTAATACCCTATATAGATGCATCTTGTTTAACATTCTTAGGTGCACCGTTTTTCCTCTACTTAACTAAACCAACCCATCCTTTTAGAAAAATATAAGCAAATCACACTCTTTAATCATTTATCAAATTTCATTCACTTAATTTTTTATGTCCTCTCCCTTAACCAAATTGCTAAGAGAAATACAAGATCTTGAATTGTCGCTCACATTAATATAATTATTTACTTATGAATCTCTACAAGCTAAAAAGACCATAGGAAATAATTATAACTTTAGATTAAAAGTAGAGGATAATACTTCAACCAAGCATAAAACTAATAATTTGTAGAATCCCCTCATTGGATTACCATTTAATATTTTTCTTAATATATTACAAACTCTTTGATATGTAGTACCAAAATGCACAACCCTAGGCAAATCTGCTTTCTAAAAAAATTTTGCATCCATAAAATCCATAAATTTTTGAAGTAACAATTTTTCCCTAATTCTTTCCTTAATCTTTGAATAATATCCATCCAAGTTTTTCTATAGTGCCTAACTTATTAATAAGCAATTTCATAAGCATGCCCCTATAATATTCTTCCCTCTAAAATCCTTTCCAAATTACAAAGCGAAAACCTAGAATTCTTCTCACAACCTTTCCCCCCAAAAAAATCTCTTTGAATTTTGTCAAGTTCAAATGTTATGCTTGTTGGTAATTTTGAAATGACATCACATGTAGATATAAATTATAAGTTAAAGTTTTCCACCCATGGTTAGGAACTTACATTTTCAACCATTCAAACAAGATCTCATTTTATCCAAAACTAGGTTTAAAATATTCCTGTTCTTTTTTATATTAAACAAGGAAATTCATAGATATGTTGATGGAAATTTTCTAGCTTTAAACCAAAAGATATCTACAATAATCCATTATAAACTAAAGGTAGTATTGATAATAAAAAAACATAGGTCTTATCATATTAACCAATTGTCCAACAACTTTATTATAACATGGTTGTATTGATTTAAATTCTATAGCCTTACTAATTGAAGGATAATTTAAAATGAAGGTATCATTAACAAATTAAAAATGGGATTTAGAGGGACTATTTATAGCAACTTGAATACCTTTGATTTTTCCTTTTAGAAAGCTCCTTCCAAAGCTTCAACAAGAAAAATGAAAGGATAAGGAGATAATGGATCACCTTGGTAGAGATCATAAGATGGTTCAAGATATTCAATTAGGGATCCATTGATCAAAATATAATGTTATTTAGTGTGTAACAACATCCAATTCATTCACAACAACCTTAATTGAAATAAAAATTTCTAAGATTATCATATAAAAAATTCTAGCAAACCCTATCATATGCTTTGTTCATATCCAAATTTATGAGTATACCTAGTTTTTGCATGGACATAAGATAAGATATAGCCTCTTGTGCAGTTATTTTACCCTTAAGGATGTGCTTTTCACAAAGAAAACCACCTTGTTCCTTCAAGATAATACAATATTAGAATATTTTTCACTCTATTTGCCCTAATGTTGATTTTATAAATAATGTTCTAAAGTCTTATGGGAAAAAAGTTATCAAAATGTTTTGTTATAATTCTTTGGACCAATGCAATAAAGGTAACATTCATTTCACTTAGTATAGCCTTTTTTTTCCTAGCCTCTTCAATTACAACCAATATCTTGTGTTTCAACACATCTTAATTGTTTTTAAAAAATTGTAAGTAGCTCATTAAAATCAAGTCATCATTAGAGAGGAAGGAGAAAATTTATTCTTATAGTTCTTCCATCGAGATCTTTCTCATGAAACTTTCATTTTATATTTGCATTGTCATTAGTGGACTATCTTGCAAAAACTCGCCCTACTTTTCTTTATCCTTTCCAATTTCTAACAAAATAGCTTTGTAATAGTTTATTACTTTATATTTTTCTTTTTTAAAATATATTCTTTATATGATTAAAATATTTTTAATTCCATGAAAGGACAAATATTTTTTAACAATAGGATGAAAAATATAGCATTTCTATCACCTTTATTAAGCAATATCTCCTTGGTTTTTTAGGCCCAATATGACTCTTCCTTTTGAATTATATTATGATAATTAGAAAGTAATTGTTTTTCTTGTAAATAAGCATGTTTATCCATTTCTTTGGTTTCCACTATCTTTTGTAAATGGACATGAAAAATTGAGGTCCTTTGAAGATCTATCTCAAAGAGTGACTATATTTGGAACATATATATCTATGATTCATATCTTGTTATTTCTTGCAAAAAATACCAACAACTAGTTACTTTTTGCTTCTAGCAATTGTCTACCCCATTTAAAATAGTCTCATATTGTTATAATACTTCTTGAGGATCCCAAAGCAGAAATTGCTAGACAACCCCCCATCTTCTAAATCATTTTAAATGCTTTCGTATTTGTAACTACCTATTTTTGTTGCTTGTATTAATATAAATTTAGTATAATAATCTATTAATTATTTGATAACTACTATTGTAATCTACTATCTTTCATTACTCTTTTTTAGGGGCCTTATTTAGACATAAAATATTCCAAGATACTATCTTCTTTTTTTTGAGTGAAAAACCCAGATACCATGACCAGGGGGTTCTACACCATCAAAGTCACCCGGGAGTCGCGCCCGACCCTGCTCGCACCAACATTATCAATTGGATTTTGGGTACCCAATTCAACTTTTTGGTAGGGTGGAGATTCGAACCTAGGACCTCCCTTGGAGGATTACCCTCTCCTCTCCAACTCACCTACAAAACTTGGGTTTCCAAGATACTATCTTCATCATCATTTTTTATTCTCATTTGTGGTCTTAGCCCCACTTTTTGTTTTTTTGACAATTTTGAAAAAAATTGTATTAAGACAGATCAATTACAATGTGGGAAGAGCCTCTTCCCAGCCGAAGTCCAAGAGGACACAGTCATACAATAGTAAAGGAAGAACTGCACCGGAGCCAATTTTCTTGAACCAAAAACTAGCTGCCATGGGGTCCTCCATCGTACTCTATTTTTTCAAAGGTCATTAGCTCAAGGACCTTTCAAGACCCTATCTAATCACCTCATCCTCAATATCCATGTCACTGTGCAACTGAACTCCAACCTCCTTTTTCGCACTAATCTTAGCTAGAAAGTCAGTCGCTTTTTTCAAATCTCTACTCACATAAACTGGGATCACGTCCTCCAATTCCTTCCATAATTCTTTAATTTGGGTAACAAGAGCCCTCAACCTCCAAGCTTTTAGATCAAATTTCCTCATGCAGTCTAGAGCTCCAACCATTATTTGCGAGTCTGATTCAAGAATAATCCTGCGGTGGCCATGTTTCACTGCCCAAATAGAAGCAGACTTGATGGCAATGGCTTCAGCTTCATTGTTAGTGGTTCTTCCTAGGCCTTGCAATTCCCAATAAAGCACAGTCCCAGCATGGTTTCGGCACACCACTCCAATTTCAGCTCTACCCGGATTGCCTTTTGTAGCTCCATCAGTATTGATTTTAATCCAACCTTTAGGGGGAGGTTTCCAACAATTTTTGTCCTGTCCCTCTTGTAGTTCAACGGTTCTTCCATAGCTCCAATGTCAAATTGATCTTCCTCCTCAGCATGAACAGCCATCGTTTCAGTAACCTTGCTCCAAATGGTCTGCCAAACCCCGTCTAGAGCAGTAAAAGTTTCTCTAAAATTTTTGGCATTTCTTTCTAGCCATACTTGCCACCAAATAAAGCATAAACCGAGATCCTAGCCAATACAAAGAGATTTAGATTTGAATCTACCTTTCTACCATTTTGCCCAGATATTCATCCAGTTTAGGTCACCACTTACTTGAATTTTAAAGTATGCAAACCAACACAGCCAAATTTGTCGGGTGAAAGGGCAACCAAATAGCAAATGGTCAGCAGTTTCCTCGCTCTTGTAGCATAGTACACATTGAGAAGGGCCGATGATACCTTTTGATCCGAGATTATCAAAAGTGAGGATTCCATTGTGCATGCATTGCCAGGGCAAAAAAGTTAACTTTCGGCCAGCCTTTAGAGTGTCCGATTTTCCTCCAGTCCTCAACCTAAAAAGTATGAGGGGGGGCTTTGGGAGAATGCTGTCATATCCGTGCTTTATTCGTATAGACGCCAAGACTCCCAAAGCCCCAAGCTAATTCATCCTCCATGTCTCCCCTTGTAAGAAATATTTTTGTTAGAATTTTAGTCATGATGGGAGTCAAATCCGGAGGGATTGAAATGGGCCACTCATCCAACTTCTTGAACTGCTTAAACTTACACTCCCCCAGATGAGTAGTTGTGAAATAAATTTCAATACGGATCTATCCCTTGGCTTTAATGGCTGCTTTTATTGGTTGTAATTCTAGAAATTCAGCAATGATGGGTGGGAACTGATCCCAAGAATCTGTCTAGAAACGAGCCTTCTCCCCTCTTCCCACTTTCCAAAATAAGCGGTCTTTAACAACCTGAGACCCTAACTTGAGAGCCTACCAAACTAGGGACCCAGTACCATCCAAGGGGATGCGAGCTACATCATTTGGGTTGTCCCGTCCCAGGTATTTTCTAGTTAGGATTCTACTAAAAAGAGAGGTGGGTTGAGAGATCCATCTCCAGTATAGCTTTCTAGCCAAAGCTTTATTATTTAGCTTAGATTTTCTCAAACCCAGACCTCCTTTATCCTTGGGCTGGGTAACTTTGTCCCAGCCCACTAAGGCCCACTTTCTCTCTCCCTTTGATCCTTCCCATAAAAAATTTCTAGCCATCCTATCCATCTCTTTCCATATTGTAATCGGGGCAGCCAAGATAGAGAATTTTTAAATTGGCATGGCTTGAATGATTGACTGTAAGAACGTTAATCTGCCACCATAACTTAACCACTTGTGAGACCAGTGATTAATTCTATCCTTGATACACTCCAACAGATTCCTCCATGTGTCTAATTTCAGCTTCTTAAAGTGCAACGGGACCCCCAAGTAAACCACTGGGAGAGAAGTCCTTATGAATCCTAGGATTTCTAAAATTTTGTTCTGAAGCCTTTGCTCCAGATTAAAAAAAACCACTTTGGATTTCTTGTCATTAATGACCTGTTGAGTAGCCCTGAGATAGACATTAAGAGTATCCATAATCATTCTTGCTTCCTTGAAGTCGGCCACTCCCACCAAACCAATGTCATCCGCAAACTGCAGTGCGTTAAAACTTCGTCACCCACCCTGATACCCAATAATCTACCTTGTTGTCTTCTCCTCAAGAAAATTCTGCCAAGACCTTCAGCCAAAATGAGAAAAATATAAGGAGAACATGGATCCCCCTGGTGCAGTCCTCGAGTAGCTCCAAATGTTTGCGAAGGAAGGCCCTTGATAAGCACAGAGTAAGTCGGGGTAGAGACACAGCTCATGACCCACTCTATCTAGTCCTGAGAGAAACCAAAGGCTGCCATCATTTTAGCCAGGAAACTCCATTCAACCCTGTCATAAGCCTTTGACATGTCTAGTTTTATGAACATCCCTTTATTACCAGAAGTGTGCATTGAATGGATTGCTTCTTGGGCCACAACCACCCCATCCAGAATCTGTCGTCCCTCAACAAAACCCCCTTGCTCAGAGGAGACAATGTTGTGAAGAAGAGGTTTTAGGCGCTCAACCATTACATTTGTGATTATTTTGTAAAACACATTACATAAGGCAATAGACCTATAATCTGAAATATGAACCCCCTCCTCCCCTTTTGGAATTAAGGTAATGAAAGTGTGGTTTATAGCTTTAAGCATTCTCTTATTTTCTTTGGACTCTTCTACAACAGCCATTACATCTTCCTCTAAGTAGTCCCAGAAAGATTGAAATAACTCAATTGGGAAGTCGTCTAGACCTGGAGTTTTACCAGTGCTCATTCCAAAGACCATAGTTTTCAATTCATCTCTATCAATGGGTTTGAGGAGGGCCTGATTTTTATCCTCAGAAATAACAACAGGTATGATAGAAATAACTTCATTTTGGGCCTCTACATCTTGAACCACACTTTCCTTAAAAATCTTAGAAAAATAATCCATAGCTTGGGAATGCATACCTGGAAGTGTATCAAAGGAATGACCATTCTCATCTTGAAGGGCCTCCATCTTGTTCATCTGTCTTCGAGTACAAGCAGTCCGATGAAAGAATTTTGTATTTCTGTCCCCTTCTAATAACCAGGTGGTCCTTGCTCTCTGCTTCCAATAGTTCTCCTCTTGGTTGTTAATGTCCTCAACCGCTGTACGCAGGGCATCATCCTCAGCTTTGAGCTGGTCTGTAATTACTCCTTCTTTGAACTATTTTTAGACCTCATCCCATCTGGCCACCAATGGAGCTCTTTGGGCTTGGAAGTATGTTTTATTAGCATGCCTCCAATACTTCAACTGAGTTTTGACATATTGTAGTTGTTTGTGGATTCTGAACATTGCTCTCCCATAAGCTGGGCGGCCTTCTTCCCACCACTATGGAATTTTCTCCTAAAGTTCTTTTTGAAGCCAAAAATTCTCAAATCTGAAAGGTTTGTGATGCTGCCCCATCCTAGTCCTGCCTTCCAACAGAATGGGATAGTGATCCGAACTCGGGCCTTCTAAAATTTGAAAATTTATATTCCATTTTACAAACGCCTCCTCTGAAACCAAAAAATGATCTAGCTTAACCTTCCTGCTATGTGGCTCCCACCTTTTATTAGTCCAAGTGTAGTTAATTCCAGGACATTTAATGTCCACTAAGTGCAAACCCTAGACTTGGGCAATCATGAAACGATCCCCTGGGTCCAAAAATGGTGTTCCCCCTTCCTAATATCTAAAAGATAATTTAGCATTAAAGTCCCTCGCTATAATCCAATCTAGATCTTCCCTTGAGGTTCGCATGTTATGCACAGCCTTCCACTGCCGCCTCTGACCATCTAGGTTTTGAGACCCATAAAATTTTGTGATTAGAACGTGTTTCGTAGTGACATTATTCCTAAAAAGAGAAGTGAGAACACCCCTCCAGGCAAGATGTTCTATTGCAGACCATTCAAGAGAGTTCCACAGAGTAACAATCCCCCCCGAGGCACCTTGGGTAGCCACATCCATATGACCAAGCACCCCTCCAAATTCTGTTGACTGTTTTGGACATAAGATCTAATGACATCTTAGTCTCTTGTAAAAGCAAAAAATCAGTATTACAATTCTCTAAAAGTCTTCGAACAACAGATTGATGTGTTGTGCTGTTTAAACCCCTCATATTCAATGATTGTATAATCATTGGTTACCCTGGGAGCAATAAGAGTCTATTGGCCTCACCGATCCTCCCATGATCAGTTTGTCTCCTTGGACTGCTAGCAACTCCTTATTGGATCTTCTACCTACTCCCTGAGAATTGTTGTTTTTTGATCTTTTTTCTACCTAGGTAATCCCCAAAGTTGGCCTTTCCCTGTTCTTCTATGCTATTCCCATGCTGACATCCTGAGATACTGTCTGCTCCTGGTTATGCACTACTAAAGCCCTTGAACACACTGGCCGTGATACCTCACAGAGTTCAACTACTCGTCGTATGATGGGAGGAGATGAGAGGGGGAGTTGCACGGGAATATTAGAATTTTCCTTATTACCCTCCATGCCCTCCATAAATTGTTCCTCTTTGTCAACCAGTGACTTAAATATCTCATACCTATTGGCAGGTCTGAGATGGGATTGCTCCTTTCCCTATTTTTTCTTTGTCCATCTTTTTATTCTGGGCTGTTCAAAACCCTCTCTCTGAGCTTCCTGGCCCTAAACGATGCTATTAGAATCTTTATTAAGTGTTGCCTTATCCTCTTTAGGCAATTTTGGCATTCCTAAAGGGGCCTCCATTTTAGCATTCATATTATTAGGGCAAAAACAGGCCAAATGTCCATGTTTGTGACAAACCCTACATCTAAAGGGTAGGGCCTCATAGTCCAGTTGTTGAATCCAAGAGAGTCCTGCCAATTCAATTTCCATCTCTGCTGGCAAAGGCTAGCTGAGATCCATCTCCACACATATTCTTGCATACACCACCATGCTCCCTTCAATTGTGTCTCTGGCAACACCCAGATGTCTTCCAATAGAATTGCCAATCCTTGCCAACACCTGCTCACTCCAGAATTCCATTGGAAGAGCATATAGTCGGATCCATACTGGGACCATAGTAGGTTCAACTCGGGGATCGAATCCCACTCTCCATGGTTGAACAAATAGCCCTATCGGGCCATGATTTTTCTTCTTTGACTCGAAAGCCCTATTTCTATCGACCAAAGACAAAAAGCTAACAATAAAATATCCATTGCTAATAAACCACAATGAATACTCACCGTGAGGCTCCCAGTTTTGGCGGATCCAAGAGTGTAAAAAATTCGGGGAAGGACGTATACCCATGAACTTGCAGATTAAATCATGATTAGCTCGTAAATGATCGATTCTTCAACCATACTTGGCTCGATGACAATTTTTGGCCTGGTTTCGGCCTGCGGCAAACATCCATTCACACGATGTGCTATCGACCTATTTCCAGCAGCCGTGAAGAACATTTTATATGCTGTTTTTTGAGCTTCGTCGTTCTTTGGAGGAGATTTTTCTTTAAAAAAATCTGCATATGAGCTGTTACTCCCTAGAAAAGGAGCTGGAGAAGTCCCCATTGGACCCTCTTGGGGCACCAATCTAGCCTTCAGATTCACCGTACCCCGAAAGCACTTCTGCAATCCAGCTGATGCCCTAGATTTTTCAAAGTTCCAGAAACCCTAGTTCAGAGGAAAAAAAGTTTTCTTGTCTAATCATACTTAACCTTAGCCCCACTTTTTGTTAACACTTATGGTGTTTGTTTTTATTTCTTTAAATCACTATTCCTTTGAGTTTCATTTTTCTTTGTTCATATTTTAAGGGTCTTTGTATCATTTGTCCATTCCTACCAATGCTTTAGTCCTCATCAATATACTTCATTTACATTGTTCACAATTTAACTTATCATATGTGGAATTATATTACCTTGGATAATTTGACGTACAAAACATAGTCTTGAAACCCTAAAGTGTAATACATATTTTCCATATTTTTATCTCTATAATGCTTCCTTAAAACCCCTAAAGTGAAATGGTTAACCTTTAGACTACATTAATTTTCATTACAAAGAGATGGTTTTCTACTATTTAAGGAGATGGTTTTCTTCAAATAGTTGCTTTAAATGAACCCTAATGGAATTTGCTATCTAATAGGATAAGAGTTTTTGGAAACTATAAAATTCTTGATCTAACCCATGTTATACAATATGATACCCTCACTTCATATTTGAGTTTGTCTCATAACAAAAAAAAATAACTCTTTCTCATTGTTTTTACTTTGTAATCCCTTGTTATGTATCCAGTTTTAAAACATTGTGATGTCAAAATGTGATATCTTGTAGATCTCATTTTCTTGATTTAAATTTGATCTTGATAAATTTTGACAAATATTTTGGATTATCCATGGTAACATATATTTGGATGACATATTTTTACTTCTCAATAATTGACCCCTTTTAGATAAACTTCCCTATAGTATTATAAATATTTTTAAAAACTTCCTTATTTACTAGTTGATATTATAGTTCAAAAATCCTAACCTCACACTAGAATCCTTTTCATATTTTTTGTTTCCACATGAAGTCCTCACTACATAGCCTTAAATGCAAGCCATCGCTTCCTCTAAACCATGTCCTACCTCCCATTATTTTATCACTATTTTATGAAATGTATAAAATAATGGGAAAAATATTTTTAGACAGAAAGTTATTCAATAATATGAACTCAATCCCCATTCCATTTAAACCACTTTTGAATCTATAAAAAACCTGGCCAATATCCAGTAAACTTGTGTATCAATCCTTGAATTTAAAAATCCATTATATCATACTCAATTATCTCATCCTTAATAATCACTTTTGTATCATTGTCTACTAAATTGGAGATTGCTATAGATTCATTTTATCTTTTATTCTTGATCAACAAAATATCACTTCCATACCTAGGATATTCTTGCTTCCAACTAAGGTTCCTTAAATGACATTTCTTTATTGACGCTCAGCATTTTATCGTGAGAATCCTTTATTTTTTAAATTCTATAAAGATCTAAAGCAAGAACTATGTAGGTGAGGCTTACTTCCTACTCACATTCTATCCCTTAAAATAAATTAAAATATGTAGTGTAATCATTTATCTATTTAAAAGTATAAATTTTATATTAGCATTGTATCTTATAAAAACAAGTATTTCTTTAATTTTCTCTTATATTGTTTATTATATGTTGTTTTTTATTTCCTCCTCTTCTTGTTTCTTTTTTCCATCTGTTTATTTAATTTTCTAAAATTTATATGTTATTTATATTTTATATTATAGTTAATATATACATATACATCATCAAATGTAATTAGTTAAACTGATTAAAAATGTGGCTTCCCAATGGGAAGAATCAACTTCAAATATTTCCAAGTAATATAGTACAACAATGTGGTTTGTTGAAATACCATGCTAACTTGATGATGATGTAATATGACTCGGGCATGTATCAATCCCCTATAACTAATTAAAAAATATATATACATTTATATCAATATTTCATATCCACTCAACCGCTAGCATACATTTTCTCATATATACTATAAATTCTACCTTCGTAGAAAAGTATTTACAAATATTGCAAACCCATTATTCTAAATTAACACTTAAAGTAGGGGGCTCAATATAAACTAAATTTTATTAACACAATCTTTATATAAGTGGAAGTAAAAAAATAAACCAATAAAGATCAATTATTCTTATTCACTCAATCACTAACATGAATTTTCTTATATACATTTATATAAATAAATGAATGAAAGAATCCAACTTCACATCTCCTTCATTGCAAAGGGATTTCAACACTTCAAATTAAAATTACAAAGTAGGAGCTATAAATTAAATCTTATTAAAATAATTCTCATATAAGTGGAAGTATAAACTTAAACAAATAAAAAATCAAACCTAAGTCAATTTAATAATAGTCATAATATATTTTACTCTTAGTCTTTATATTTTGTGGTTTAAATTAATTTTTGGTTGTTTACTTATCCAACATATTTCTATGAAATATAGTCATGCTTGATAATTAAAAAATTATTTTAAAAATAAGTGATAATTATTTTTTTAATAAGGTAAAAAATAAGTGATAACATTTTTCAATGAGTTTACACAGGTTTTTATGAGGGGTCCCGGTCCCCTCATACCGAGTGGGGTTTGAACCTTGGACCTATCAAAGAGAGGCAAAAGATCTTACCATTGCAATAAGCTTATGAAATAAAAGTAAAAGTTAAGCAAAACCAATAAATATGTGAAAAAGTGATATCGCCAAACATCATAAAAGTATGAATAACACTAATCTCAATAAAAAGAGCATGAGAAATCCATGCTATGGATGGGTGCATGCATGCATTTTTGTGCACCTCACAACATGAAAGCATAGATCTTAAAACACCATAATGCGATAATAAAAAAAATAAGAAAATTTGCAATCAATAGAATGACCTATAAGTTGAACCTTAAAGGGTCTACAAGGTTAGTTTTATCACAAACACATGGTCTAAAATTCTCTTATACTATGTTCAAGAGGACATGAAGGAGGTAATATATTTCATCCTTGTTAAGTTTAGCTTTATTAAACTCAAGAATTCATCTTATCATAACAAACATGAATTTTAGTACTGGGAAAGTAAAGATACCAACAACTTGATTTTCTTTAGCATAAAACTTAATGTAAACAACTTTTTAATTCAACTTGTGAATGTAATGTTAATGGATTTCATTAAGAATTATTCCAATATGAGTCACTAAGTTATATGTTGAATTGATTGTGTTCTAATGGTAGTTGGTTTGTGTTGTACAAATTTGAGATCATGAATAAAGTTTAATGTCCATATTTCCTCTATAGAAGCTTTTATAATGGATAAAGCAATTATATTTTTTACAACACCCAAATAATAGGCCCCTCATGAATGCTAAATAGGTACATTAATATAGAGTTTTTATCTTATGCATTGCTAGCATAACCGAAGTCATTATAAGCCCTCAAATTTAAGGATTTTTCCAAGATATATGGTATCTTAGATTATATGTCCCTTTTATACGTGAATGAATTTCTTTGCAACATACATGTAAAACTTATTTATATCCTACATGAGTACAAAAATCAATCTAATAACAAATATAATTCTAACAAGACTCCAATAAAATGGCATTAGCTCGTGTAGTTAAAAGTGTGTGATTCAAATTGAAAGCTCAAGTTAAAATCTTGCTAGGTTATATAATACTACTTTGTGGTTTGTTACAATACGTTGGTAACAAGGTGAGGATGTAATGCAAGTGGGATCCATTTCAATCCCATACAACTAATTAAAAAATGCTAGTGAGACTTTGAGATAATGTTAACATGTTTCTTATGTAAAGTGACATTCATTTTGGAAGAATCACAATATCTCACAAGTTTCATATATGATTGATATGGAGTTTTGTCTGGATTATTGTATTCCATCTCAAGCTTTTGTAAAATATTAATAGCATATTTGGGCTAAGATATGACTATGTCATTCTTGATTTAGAGTACTATAAGGTTTATAAACAAGTATAGAATACCTATGCAAGTCATAGTAAAGGTTTTCTTTCTTTTAATTTTATTAATCAACATGTTATCACTCTAAAGAAAAATCAAGTCCTTTATGGCAATGCATCATAGATATTAGTCAAAGATCCAAAAAAGTTAAAGGCATTGAATATAGTATAGGTTAAGTAAAAATGAAGGAATGTCCATTAAAGAAACATAGGATGTACAAGTGGAGTGACAAGTATTCACTTTAATACATTAGAAGTTGATATCCACCATCAAATATTTGTATATAAGTTTCCATTTAAAGAGTCCAAAAAGAAGAGGTAAAATATAAAATATTTAAATTCATTATAGACTTCACACTTTAACCCATAAATTCAAACCTAAATATTAGCCTGTAAAATATTAATCCCCAATCCTAATATAACACCGTTACATGTAAGTACTACATGTAAATTGTGCAAGGAATAATTCAACAAAATGAAGTGATATTTTTTATATCCTATCAATGAGCCATTATCTAGGAGGAATAACTATAAACAATCTAAAGAGTTAGTCTAACACTACATAGTTAGAACATATCCATAATTGAGAATAATTATTAATCAAATTACTAGATTTGATTTATTGTTGGAGTAAATGCAAGAATATGAGTAACTAAACTTTAAAATATGCATATGTATTAACATAATACCTATTCACATGCCATTATAACATAGTAGATTTAAACACATCATTTCAAATAACAAGGATTTTAAAAACATTATAAATAGAAAATTTTCTTTATAATGAAACCAAATTTATTCATGAGTAGTCATCACTATTTTTTATCGAATATATATTCTCTAGGAGAAGTAATGTTATATGGATTTATATACAATATCTTGTTGGGATTATGACCTACATACATTGACCTTATAAAATGGTCCTTGATGATGCTTCTCAAGATTACAAATAATACACACCTTCATAAGGGTCCATTAAGGATATGATGGATCATATTCTAATTATGTACTAGTTATAATATCCTAAATTTGAAGTATCCCAACCTCTCATGCCATAATTGTTTAATGGAAACTTCCTTAAAAATAAAATACTCATGCTTATCAATTATCCTCTTTCACATTATCGCATGAGAGGTTGGGAACTTCACAAATGCATGCTAATTAAAAATACCTTGTTTTTAATAAAGAAGTATTGTTATTGATTATCTTCATATTATCCTTAAAAATAAAAGAAGATTTATTGTTTTTAAGGAAGAAGTATTGTTATCGATTATCCTCTTTCATATATGCATGCTAATTAAAAGTGCCTTTTTTTTCTCATGGAAGTTCCTTGATGTAGTTTCTTTGAAAAACTTTTTATTTTCTTTGTCTCTACCTCTGGGTTTAATCTCTTAATCTAAGACAACATGCTTCTTGTCAATGATATTTGTTTTGGACCCACATATTATAGGATTGATCAAATGTGAAGTTTCTTTTTCTTTTGAATGATCATGAAGACCAACAAAGATAAATAGAATTAATTAAAGGGTGATCATGAGTAAGCCACCACAAAGTTCAATTATTTATATGTTATCATATTCAAATGTCTTACTATATACTTTAAAAATTTATTTCAATTTAACTACCCATGTCAACACATTCTCACAAATATATATAAAAAAAGATATTGATATGGGATTGACTCGGGTCCTACCTATATTACATCATAATCAAGTAGTGGTATTACAAAAAAGTTTGGATATATCCATGTATCACTTGGCAAGATTTAAGCCTAGATCTCTTCTTGAATCTCTTCTTGAATATTGAGAAATCTAATTAGTTGATCTAATATCATTTGATAAAAATATTGATATTTTATACAGTCTCAAAGGGATACCATAGTGGTAAGTCCTTGGGTTTTCATCTAGGAGACCCAAGTTCAAACCCCGGTATGAGGGGACCAAGATCCCTCATAAAAACCTATGTTTTGAATTCAAAATTTTATCTCATGAGGAATACCATAGTGGTATATCTTTGGGTTTTTATCTAGAGACCCAAGTTCAAACCCTAGTATGAGGGGACCAAGACCCCTTATAAAAACCTATATTTTTAACTCAAAATTTTAGCCTAGAAAGGGATAGGTCAGTTGGTAGTGGTCAAGTGCTTGCTAGTGGGTTATCCTTGTTCATTGAATTTTTCTTTACCCAAAGGGCTAGGGATTATAGAGGTTCCCTATGCCAAATATATATATATATATATATATAACTTGAACTCTTATTATTTTTTAATTTTAAAAAGAAGGGTTTTGAAAGGGTTACCCATTTCCTTTTACATTAATTTAGTCACATTGAACTATTTGTTGCCAATGATATTTGAACCTTAGTGTGGGCTACATCAACTATTTGTCCTAACTATTGAATCAAGTATCCATTGGCTAAAACTTGAACTCTTCTTATTAAATAAAATTAATACTCGTTTATAAATCAGATATATCGCGTACCTCAAGGAATTATGAATCGACAAAACTAGGGTAAAATTTTTAAAAAATTGAATAATATTTCAAGAGCTATATCTTTGCATAGAGTTGACTGATTTACAAAATTCTTATGCCATTTTATGTAGATTTTAAAAATATTTGAAATGAGTGATCATTCAAAAGAATCCAAGTAGTATTGAGGGAGATATGACCATATGAAGATAACCATTTGAATCTAGGGCAACATTAGGGCAATTTTTTTAAAAATATCTCATCCTTTAGGAGCCATATTTTTACAAGGGATTTTCTGATTTAGATGTATCTTGGACCAATTTGTGCAACATTTGAAGAGCTTTAAAATAAGTGGTCATATTAAGGAATTCAAGCAATATTGAGGGAGATACGATCTTATGAAATTAGCCATCTGGAACAAGTGCAATGATGATTTTTCAAGTCGTAAAAAAGAAAATTGCAGATATCTACCAACCAAGGTTCATATGATGGGAGGAGAATTAGAGAGCTAGGGCATCAATGAAGAAATATATTTTATCTAGGCTTAAAAATTTTAAGCTAAGTTTCCTTTTTTCTTTCTTTATCTTAGAAAATTTGCATGCAAATTATTATAGGTTTTTTTACAAAATATTATATTCACTATAGGATATTTTGATAAATTTTAGTGATTTGAGTTATAGTTTCCTTCCCATGAATCGTTTTACAACTAAATACTTAGAATCATCCATAGTAGTAGAGGTTAGTTAGGGCATCATAGAGAGACAATGCTCATTGCTCAAAGATACGTTAATTTTTGGTAAATTTAATGGGTCTTGGCCAAGGGATTTGGCCTTGAGAAAATGTATTGATAGGAGTTAGAAGTCCCTTCCCAAAGGTTTCTTCCTAGATTTTTTTCTCTAGGTAGGAAAGAGATAGAATTCAAAAAAGGGGTCCTTGGTTTATGGGAAGAGGAGGTTTATTCCTTACTCATTGGTCTGAAGGCTTTGCACCTGCAAATATAAATTTATCCCTAGTACCAGTTTGGGTTAGGATGTGTGGGTTACCCATTGAATTTTAGGACATGAAAACCTCCAAGGCAATAGGCAACACTTTGGAAGAATTACTTGAGATTCTATAAACTACAAAAGATGGAATCTTGGCTATTTATTATCAGATATGGGTCATGATTGATATAAGAAAACCTTTATCAAAGTCAATCATTCTTAAGTATGAAGGTAAGTTGTGGATCCAAACCATAGATTATGAAAATATATCTTTTATATGTAGAAGATGTCATGAGGTGGGGCATATTGAGAGATCATGCCCTAAGAAGAGTCCAGTAGAAACATATGTAGAAAACCACAAGAGAAACTTACAAATGGGTATGGATGAGGATGGTTTTCAACTTCCAAAAATAGGTCTAGAAAAATGAAAGTAAATAAAAAATAGAGACTAATAAGGAAGGATATTGGAAGAAATTTCAATTCTTTTGAGGCTTTAGCATATGAAGAAAAAGAAGATTAGAGCTTAGAGGACACAATACAACAAGTTCAAATTATTAATAAGGAATTGTCTAGTTAGTATGATCCTAATTTAGGGAAGAACATCCTCGATGAATCTGAGGAATTTGTCTCATTAGATTTTTAAGACTCTCTTAAAGTATCATGCACCATTCAAGATAAGAAAATTGGTAGAAAAAATACAGTGTTAGATGTTAATATCTATACTATTAATAAGGAAATACTAGAAAACAAGCAAGACAAGTCAAAATATTTTGTAGTAGAGCTAGGAGAGGATAAATCTAATAAAAAATAAAGTTATAAAAGAATATTGAGGAATAGAATAATAAGACCTACTCTTGATACAATCAAGAAAAAAAGAGGAAAATCCTCAAATTATCAAGCGAGATCCAGAGAAGCAAGAGCAAACATAGAGAAATGAACACAAACTAAGTTGGTTGTTCTCTTTACCAAACAACAAAATGATATTGCTAATTCATAGGCAGGGCTAGTAGCTCCTTATGAGACATGATAACCATTTCATGGAATATAAGGGGTGCTAAATCTTCCTCAAAGCAGAGATGTGTCAAGGACCTATGTTTAAGTAATAAGCTTGATATCCTATATATCTAGGAAACTAAAATGACAAATGAAGAAGTTTCTAAAGTTATGAAAGTAGTATGGATGAGATGTGAATGGGATGTTGTGGATTCTAAAGGAGCAGTAAGGGGAATTCTAACATGTTGGAATCCTATTAGAACCTCCTATGTAACCATTCATAAAACTAGGTATTGGATAACTTCTTTAGTCACATGATAATTTGTAGATATTTGTTTCATCCTTGTCAATGTCTATGGACCTACAATTCAATCAAGCATATTAGAAGAATGGAGTGGGATTGAAGCCTTAATGATAAGTAAAGACCAAGAAACCTGATTCGTGATCATAGGATATTTTAATACCATAACCAAATTGGATGATTTTTTTTGGACAATTAGGAAAGTAACCCAAAGTATGAGAGATTTCTTAGATTTTATTCAAAATAATATTCTTTGGGAGATTATCAAGCGACATTAGCTCAACCGGTTATATTCCTCGATATTTAAGGAGGAGACCCAAGTTCAAATCTTGCTAAGTGATACATGGATAATATCCAAGCTTTGTTGTAATACGACTATGTAGTGATGATATAATACTAGTAGGACCCATTTCAATCCCATATATCCAATTGAAGAAAAAAATAATCTTTAGGAGGTTGAGTTTGAAGAAGACAACTATACTTGGACCAATAATAGGAGAGACTAGAACTTAATAGAAAAAAACTTATACAGGTGCATTCCCTTAGATCATTGGTTAGATGAAGGGACTTGTACAATAATTAATATCTTAACAAGGATTGGTTTAGATCACTGGCCAATAAGAGTTAAAATGGTGGTAAGTGAATTAAAAAAGGATCATATATTAAATATGAGAAGATGTGGAAGACCATCCTTAATTTATTGATATGATAGCACAAATGTGTAATTATTTAGGAAATAATATGTTGTATACAATTCCAAAATAAATTAATTCAATGACATCAAGATTAAAAGAATATGTAACATGAGCACTTTTGGAAATATTTTTGAGAAGAAAAAACTTAAAAATAAACTTTTAAAATTCTAAAAAAGTGATCATAATAATCTAAGCTTGAAGAAAAGGAAGTTGCTTAGTGAATATCATAATATTTTAATGAACACAATTTTTGGACATTAAAATCGAGATAGACTTGGTTGAAATAAGATAAAAATACATAGTTTTTTCATAGGATGGCAATAGTACAAAGATTAGAATCCAAAATTAGTAAAATTAAATTAGTAGAAAGGGTTTGGATTGAAGACTAGAGTGAAATTAGAAAGGAGGAAAGGTTGTTTTACCAATTTATTCTAGGATCAAAGGAGTTTGAAGTTCTTAATGATAAAATACTACAATAAGTACCTTCAATTATAATAGATGAAGACAATAGGAAATTGATGAAGCCTATTACTCTAGAAGAAGTTCATTTAGATATTTTCTCTTTTGATAAGGATAAATACCTAGGTTTGGATGGGCTCTTTGCAACATTCTATCAACATAACTAGGATATAGTGAAGGATCCTTTATTGGTGGTAGTGGAATAATCTAGGGTAAAAAAATACATAACTTATAAAATAAATGCAACATATCTTACCCTAATTCCAAAAAAGAAGGATGCATAATTGTTTGATTATTTTAGTCCCATAAGCCTATATAATATGGCATATAAGATTATCTCCAAAGTGATGGCGAATCAGTTAAGACCACTAATAGACAAAATCATTTCAAAAGAGCAAGGATAATTTGTGAAAGGAAGACAAATTCTAAACAAAGTCATTGTAGCTCATGAAGTTATGCATTCAACAACTTCAAGAAAAGAGAGAGTAATGATCTTAAAACATGATATGAGTAAATCCTGTGATAGGGTTAAATGAGAGTTTCTTTTTGCAGTATTAGAAAAGTTTAACTTTGGGAAGAAATGGGTCAAATGAATTAAATATTGTGTCTCTACAACTTAATATTCAATGCTAGTCAATGGGTTAGTAACATAATCTTTTAAATCCAAGATAGGTTTTAGACAGGGATATCCTCTATCACCATATATGTTCATTATTATGGTAGAGGTATTGGGTAGGAACTTGAAGAAGGTTAACAAAGGTGCGTTAATAAGTGGAATTAAGGCTAGTAATAACATCGACAACATCACCTATCAATAGTTTGTAGATGATATAATAATTTTTGAGAGGGCGATGATAAATGAGATTAAAGTTTGGAATAACTTATTAAAGGAATATGAAAGAGCATTAGGGTATAAAGTTAATAGGACAAAATCCAAAATTTATCTCCTCAACACCCCAACTAGAATCAAAGTAGGGATTTGCAAGTTATCAGGTGGAGGAGGTAAATTTACCAACAACTTATCTAGGGATACCCTTATTTGAGGAGAGAATGAGGATAGAATTATGAAATCAAGTTATAAGAAAATTTGAGATTAGACTACTTGCATGAAAAGGTAGATGGTTATACTAGTAGGAAGAGTACAACTAATTAAGTCAGTCTTACAGGCCCTTCCAACATATTATATGTCCTTGTATATTATGCCAAAATTGATAGAAAAAAGTTTAATCTTATATTATACGGTCATTTTTATCGTCGGGATTACATGATAAGGAAATTTCCTTTGCTGAAATGAAGCAAGATGTGTGATGATAAAACTAGGGGTGGTATTGATTTAAGAGTTCTTATGGATGCAAACTTAGCTCTTAGGGAAAATGTAATTTGGAGATTGTACAAAGAGAGTCAAAGATAATAGGCAAGAATTCTTCTAAGTAAATATGTTGAGCCCAATGATCCAAGCTTAATATTTGTTGCATTCTCTCTACCAAATGATTTTGCTCTATGAAATGGTTTAAAAAATCATTTGATTTGGTGATTAAAGGTCTAATATGGGTGGTGGGAGTTGGAGAAAAAAATCCTATTTGGATGGATACTTGGTGTGAAAAAACCACTCAATCTAGATCTAATTTTGAAAGCATGGATGAGATTATTTCAAGATAAATATAGTGATAGGGTTTCAAACATTATGTATAAGGCTTAGGAAGGAAGATAGAAATCAGAAGAATATTTTTTTACAAGTATACAACAAATTGATGCTAGAAGGTAGTTGAGTAGAAAGATAACTGCAATGATTATTCTAATGGGATTCGAGGATAAGTTGATTTGGGACTTGAATAGCTCAAGATAATACACAAGTGGATATAATGTAAAAAAACCAACAAAGTAGGAATATAGCAAGTATATGGAAAGATATTTGGGATAGCTTGAGCAGTTCTAAAGTTAAAATATTTGTTTAGCTAGTATGTCATAGAAGAATTTTATCCTAGGATAACCTTATGGAAAAGGGTTTTCATGGCCCCTAATAATGTTTTATTTGTAAAAAGGAAGAGGAGAGTTTAGACCATCTCTTGGGACACTTCTCAATAGTATGGAAACTATGATAATGTATTCTTAATATGTTTGGTAAATTAATGGCGATGAATTGTAGAATTGAAGAATGGTTAAAGCAATGATAGAACACTTTTAGAAGTGAGGCTTAACAAACAATATGGGATATATCAAAAGATACGATACTTTGAACTGTTTGACTAGAAAGGAATAGAAGAATATTTAAAAGAAAGGAAAGCAATTTAGAGGTAATGAAAATAAATATTTGCTTAGCCATAGAGGAGTCTAAACCAACCCTATCAACTCACCCAATCCCTAATATATAAAAGAAGAGCCTTGATAGATGGAGTCAAGTCATCAAATGGAATTATGATGTTGGGTTTAGGGGAAACAAAAAGAAGGCAAAGAATATGAAGTGGAAACCACCACATGTGGAGTTGGTCAAATTGAATTTTGATAAATCATCTAAAGGAAATCCAAGACAAATAGGAGGAGGAGGAATAATTAGAAACAATAGACGAGAGATTTTATCTCAATACTCTTTCAATAGTGGATTTAATACAAGTAATGAAGCTGAAGCTTGGGCGGCTTTGGAAGGATTAAAAATATGCAAACAAATAAAATGGAACATAGTATGGATGGAAGGTGATTCATTAATAGTAATAAATACAATTTTCAGGAAAGCAAAGGTTCCATGGAATATACAAGAGATAATTGTAAAAATAGAAGACTTTGCTATAGAGTTTGAAGAAATCAAGTTTACACATACATTAAGGGAAGGAAACAAATGTGTAGATAAACTAGCCAATAGAATAGTTTTAATTGAGGATCATGAAGTTAAATTATCTTTTCCTTGGTTAGAAGCAGTAAGTTTAGCTGAAGCTGATAAAAAAATGTTAATTGCCTTAATGAAATAATGATTAAGATTTACTTTAATTTTTTCTATTGGTAAAAAAAACACATTAACATGTTTTCATATTAAATATTTATTTTATTACTACAAGAAGGAAACTAGCAATCTAGATTTGGTAAAGTGAACAATGATAGTGCAATGTTTTGAAAATATGATTCTACTAAGATGCAATGCATAGATAGTAGAGGTGGAGTTTGGTATTGTGAAGGTTGTTGTAGGAAATTGTCGAGAAGAAGGAAGCTGAATTTTGAAATATTTGTATTCACACAATAAATTAAAAAAGATACAGAAAATAAAAATCAAGAATTCAAACATTTTATGAAAATTGAAGTAGATGTCTAACCATAACAACTCAATTGAAATGAAAATTAAATTTGTTTGTAAACTCTCAAGTTTTAAAGGAGAGAACTGTGATTTGGTAAGGGTGGAGAACCCAAATACCACCCCTTATTCTCCTCAAAAAAAAAAAAAAAAAAACTTGACTCTCCTTTGATAATCCAAGAACCACCCCTTAAACTTAACTCTTCTTTGATAACCCAAGTACCACTAAAAAAAACTTAACTCTTCTTTAATATATAATTATTGATTTATAATTTTTAACAACACCTTAACTAAAAAACAATTATACATTTCTTTTTTTCCGAAAACATACGCTAAAGTAGACAGTTGGAAACACTTCAGAGGTCACCCTCCCCTAAAGTTGAACTTAACTCTCAACCAGACACCTTTACCCTAATTAATACATAATAATTATCCATTTAAACAATCCATCGATAATAAAAAAAAAATACATAAAATTAATTATAATAAAGCTCTTGGGTAATACTTGATAACATTTAATCTCATATTCCTGCATACACAATTTAGCTTCGATTAAAGAGATATTCTCATATTTGACGTTGCTTTCCTGCATGGTTGCCTTCTTAAGCTCCACCATCACTCTTAAGATATTTTATTTGATATAGGTATACCTACTTTTATTTAATACCCTCTTTTCATTCACATTCATAATAACAGCTAAATATTATTATTTTGAATAGGAAATTTTTATATATTCAAGCATATAATTTTGAATAGTTATGCATATTAATATGAAGATATTTTAATTAAGTATATAATTGAAATATAATAAATCAATTTTTTACAAAATTTTAACTTTTATGGTATTGAAACTTGTTTTATTATATTAGTATTAAATCAGTTTTATAATAATTTTATAATTATATATCAAAAATTTAAATTTAATTTTTTTTTTAAATTTAAAAATTTAAACAATTAAAATAATATTATTTAATATTTTAAAGATGAGACAATTTTCATATAAAATATTATTCTTTCTATAAAAGTTTATTTTATCTTTGTTATCATATAATTTTTAAAATTTAAACCTTAAAAATATAATTAAACCTATTTTTATAATTTAAATCACAAATTTTAATTACAAAAATAATATAACTTTTATATTTTTTTATTTAAAGTTTAAACCTTTATTAAGGTTAATTTTTAAAGGTAATTAAGACTTCTAAAGACAGAAATGGTGTCATCTCAACGGACGCCAAGGTGGCTCTTAAGCGGATTGGATGTGGTCAGCCCGTCCGTCATATGTGTATTACCTATAAAACATGTATGCATGCACGCAACAGATGTTGATGATATGACGTGGCATGGCATGGCATGGCATGTCGTTGGAGGGTTACTTAACTTCGTCGGCACCGTCTGGCATGACATGATATGCCATGCATCACGTCATAATGATTATGTGGATCATTATACCATACCATGCCCATGCATATTCATGAATGTCATGCCCACGTTGATGCGTTGGCAGTTGTTGTTTACATAGAAAATTTAAAATAAACTAAAGCTTTTACATTAGAACGCTCCCACCATTATTATTTTAGTTAGAATAGTTGTTCCTTTATTAAAATATAAATTTAAAATTAAACGTCTATAAAATATATTTTTAAATATTAAAATGTTTTAATTATAAAAATATTGTCTAGTATCGATGGAATCAGAATTTTTTATATTATTAATAAATATTATTTTTTAAAGTAGAAAGTATTGTTTTGAAATCTAGGCCAACTCACGTCCATCATATAGATGGGGTTGCCCTACCTTAGTTGAAATTAGGACTTACCCTAATGATTATATAGATTGGATGCACTTTAAAGAAAAAGACATGACCTTTATTTCTTTTAATTCAGATGGGATCTGTCGGAGCCTCCGAGTTAGGAAACTTACTACGTTACCATTCTTGAGTGAAGTGGCCCATGGAATTTAAAAAAAATAATATAATTGGCTTTTCATGTGCTGTGGTAGATGGCAAGGGAATATAATTGATGGTGGATATAATTTGCTTGATTTTGGTGTGTCTGGGTGATGTCTTTTCCTTTGTTCATCATCTTCCTCAAGTTTTATATGCTTACAGTTTTATATGGTTGCCAGTTAAAAATAGTGGAGATAAGCTCAGGGCAATGTAACAGGATCACTCTCTAAGCTTTTTTAAAATTAACATCACTATTGACGAGGCTTTTTTAAAATGAACTTTAACAACGTTAATAAACTTATCACCAAATATAACTTATTAAAATATATAGCATGTGGTTAAAAATGTGGAGTTCTAAAAGAAAGACTAGGGTTCAAATTCTGTAAGAAGTGTTAAATTGTTATTGTATTAATACCTCTATATGATTGGTCGAAATACTATAATAAGATGGTCATGATGCAATATAGGTTGAGTTTCATATAACCAATTAAAAAAACTAATTTATTACAAGGTTAAAATATTTGGTTAAAGGTCCAAAATCCATCACTTATATTATTAGAATTATATATCAAATAATATTAGCTCAACTAATTATACTTCTTAACTTTCAACTTTCAAGGAGGAGACCTAAGTTCAAATTTTTCAAATGATAATGCATAATTGCTAAGTTGTAATATCACCGCCTCGTCATGTTGTAATACTAGGTGAAGCCAGTTTGGATCCTATTTATTGCATGAGCTCAACTCATCAAACAATGATAAACTAACTATTAAATCTAATATATATATCCACAAAGGTCTCAAAGATAAACTAACTAGTTATACTCCTTAACTTTCAAGGAAGAGACCTAAGTTCAAATCTTTTCAAATGATAATGCATAATTGTCAAGTTGTAATATCATCACCGCCACGTTGTAATACTAGGTGAAGCCAATATGGATCCCATTTATTACATGAGCTCAACTCATCTAACAATAATAGACTAACTATTAAATCTAATATATATATTTTTTTTGGTAATTATTATAGTAGATTAAAAAAGGGTTTTTATAGAGGATCCCAAAACCTTATGTACAAAGCCTTGCATCATGCCTCCTAGCTTTATGTATAAGCCTATTACAGAAATCGTAACCCCTAAAAAAAACTTGATTACATAAGCAATGGGCCTAGGGCATCAATCCCTTGAAACTGAACACCAAAACCAAATCCCGCCCGGTGATAACGGTAAGCATGAAACAATCCCTCTCGGCGGGAAACAAACAAATAAGAAGGAAAGTAGTTTTGGAGATCCCGCCCAGTGGGGAGTAGCCAAAAACCACCATCGAGAAGATCCCGCCCGACGGGAAGCAAAGAAAAAGCGATACAATAAAATCCCGCCTCGCGGAAGCGATCAAAACCACCACAAACGAGTCCCGCCTAGCAGGAAGCAACGAGGAAATCCCGCCATCTGGGAAACCAGCAAAAAAGAAAGGATCCCGCCTCGCGGGAAAATCGACGGATTTGGCGGATCCCGCCTTGTGGAGAAACCATCCCGCCCATCGGGAAAACATTCCGTTCAGCGAGAGCCATCCTGCAAGAAGCCGACAGCCAGCACAGAGAGGATCCAGCCCATCAGGAAGTGACCAGAGAGTTGCACCACAAGGAACCCGCCCTGGGAAAACAGAAGAGGATCCCGACAGCAGGGACCAAGAATCTCGTCCAAGCACGAGCCCGTCGAGGATTCACAAGAAAAAGGGGGAAGTCTGTCCAAACCCTAAACCGTCACCTCCACCGCACCGAGAAATGCAGGGGACCAGATCCACGCGAATAACCTGCAAAAAACCCCAGGGGGAAGCCTGAGGGAAAAAGGGAAGGGATCCCCAACCAAACAAGGATCCCTGGGAAACACCGATCCGAAAAAACAACCAAGGAAACCCTAGCCGACCGGGAGGGGCACAGATAGTGGAGAAGGATCTCCCCCTAGGAGATCATCTGCAAACAACCACTCCCCGGGAGGGATGACCTGGGTTGAGCCAGGGACTGGGCAGGAACCAAGAGCCATGGGAGGGGGAGCAGGGGAGGGACCAGAGCCCTCCCCTCTCTACTTTCTTCCCTCTCCATCTCTCCTCCAATCTAATATATATATCCACAAAGGTCACAATCACTTACAATGGTAACTTGTTCTTTAAATTTTAAAAAATAATATTTTTTATATGTTCTTTAAATTTAAAAAAATAATATATATATATATTTTATTTGGTTAGTGTAAAAAATAATAATAATAATATTACAATTTTTTTGAGTAATACTTTTTATAAACATCCATAATATTTTTAATACTTATAAGGATTTAGTTAAACAAATAAAAATATATATTGATTACATCTACAACCTTTTAACATTAAATTTTGATAATTAATAATTTTATATATGTTTAAAGTTTATTAAACAAAACCCAAGGATGGTGTAGCAGTTAGGGCTTTGGTCTCTCTTTGGGGAGGTTTAAGTTTCAAACCACTGCATACCTAGAAGGGGATAGGTTGGATGATAGTGGTCGAGTGACTGCCGATTGGCTACCCCAGTTTGATGTGGAAGGTTGAAGTCCCGTTAATTGTGCTTTACCCAATGAGCTTAGGGTTTATAGAGACAACCCGTTCATGAAATTATCAAATTCCCTATGAAAAATAAAAATACTCCAAGCTTATTGTAGTGGTAAGGTCCAAGGTTCAAACCCCACTCATAGTATGAGGGGGCCAACACCCCTCAAAAACATGTGTAAACTCATTGGAAAAAAAATTATTAAACAAACCCACATATATCATTTATTTGTAACTCAAATAATATGTTAAGAATGTGAAGTCTTTGTTTTAGAGACCAAGATAAAAATCCTAACTTAACTTTATGTCCTTGTGGGATACTATATAGATTAGGGCTTTGGGCTCTCTTTTGAAAGGCTCAGGTTCAAACCATGACAAGTTGTAATACGTATAAGTGAGCTTCTAAAATATTTTTTAGACTTTACTTTTATAATATTTTTAATAATTTTAAAATTAACAAAAGTATTTAACTATACAATTAACATATATTATCATTGTATAACTATATATTCGATTGTATAACCTAAAAAACATATATTATTATTAATTTATATCATAAATATATCTAAAATATTTTAACATTAAATTTAAGTAATCAATAATTAATTATATATATTATACATTAACTTAATTATACTTTCAACATATATTATCATTAATTTATATAATAAATATGTCTAAAATATTTTAATTTTAAATTTCTATAGTCAATAATTAATTTTATAATTATATCATACATGTTATGGTATTAAGTTTTTTAAACAAATATCAACTATGTGTAACTCAAAAATATGTTAAGAATATGAAGTCTATGTCTTAGAGACAAAGATAAAAATTCTAACTTGTCTTTAGCTCTAAAGGTATAAGGTAGCCTTAGTTTTTAAGGCATGATCAAGGATGTTTAATATCAGCCATGCGCAACTCAAAAAATATGTTAAGAATATGAAGTCTATGCGTTAGAAACAAAGATAAACATTCTAACTTGTCTTTAGCTCTTAAGGTAGAAGGTAGCCTTAGTTTTTAAGGCATGATCGAGGATGTTTTTTTTATTAATTTAATTTTTTTTTTATATGTTTTGGTTGAGAAATCGAGATTATAAGGTTCACACCATCAAAATTTATTCGAAGTTATATCTGGTTCTAGGTTTACACCATCAAAATTTATTCGGGAGTTACACCCGACTCTAACCGTATTAGTGTGGTCAATTGGATTTTGGACACGTTTGGTAGGGTGGAGATTCGAAGTAGAGACCTCTCTTGGAGGATTGCCCTATCCTCTCTAACTCACCTGCAACACTTGGATAAGTGATAGAAGATGTTATTTATTTAATATTTATTTAACCAAACTCTTACTATTAAACTCGGTGTTATATTTAAATAAAAAATGATAATTAATAATTATTTAAAAATAAATAATTAAATGTTATATTATTTTTTTATTTCTAAAAGAAAGATTTTAATTTAAAAATAAAAAATCAAATGTTATCAGTTTAATTAATTAATTTTTTTGATTTTAAAGGAAATATTTTTAGGTTCGAGGTGTAGACCAATTGGTTCGACCAAACCCTGTAAAGGGGGCGGAGGTCCAAGGTTCAAATCTCGAGTCTCATTGGACTAAAGTTCAAATCTCGGGTCTCGTTGGACTGAACGCTTATCCCTTTCTTGATGCTTTTAGTGAAGTGAAAGGTTTAAAATGATTGTGATATGGTGATTATAGGGGCAGACTTGCCCGTGCGAAGATCTGTGTGGCAGATTCTGGGACGGACAACACATCATATTATAACGATCATAAAAGTCGAACAACCTATCCAAATTTGTGGCGGTTACCGATTCTACCATGTAAATTCAATATTGTTTTTGAACACATATCATTACACGAGAACCAAAGCTCAAACCACACGAAAT
The DNA here is from genome assembly GCA_028583015.1 of Wollemia nobilis. Lineage (NCBI taxonomy): Eukaryota > Viridiplantae > Streptophyta > Pinopsida > Araucariales > Araucariaceae > Wollemia > Wollemia nobilis. The sequence goes on along the minus strand of JAQPPZ010000755.1, from coordinate 1,582,579 downwards.
TACACACGCCTTGGTTTGAATCTTGGACCTACCAAAGAGAAGCCAAAGATTTGAGTTTGAATTTTATCAATGTAATTCAAATGGAACTATGATGATGCAAGTCTAGTGGCATATTCCATGATTGGAATTTCATTCCATGTTAATACCAATTTATTTTGTTAGTGTAGTTTATGTGTTTGTGAATAGTCCCACATTAACTGTGTTGTGGAACTTGAGTGGTTTATAAACCCTAAACACTTGTCATACTCTTTGTCATTTTGTTCCACGATAGCACCTATCTATCTTTTTAGTGTAGTTTTGTGTGTGTGTTTGTGAATAATCCCACATTAACTGTGTTGTGGGACTTGAACGGTTTATAAACCCCAACACTTGTCATACTCTTTGCCAATGGGGTAGTAGGCTTTAAGGTGCAAGTCCTTGGTCCCATCTTGTAGGATTACTCACCCTTATTAACATCGAGTTTGGGCACACACATTTATTAATATAGAGTTTGGGCATGTGTGTGGGGGGCTGGCCCTCTTGCTTTCTAACCGATTAAAGTGATGGGCATGTGTGTGGGGGGTTGGCCCTCTTGCTTTCTAACTAGTTAAAGTGATGATGCAAATAAGCTTGGGGTAATGTAACGGTATTGGTTTTGGCTCTTCTTCGAAAGGTCCAAGGTTCAAACCACAATATGTGTGTGGTTGTGATAATCCTTTATTGAAGAGTTTAGCTCTTGGTTTTACAAGGATCATGGCTGGGATGGAAATGCACAGTCTTATGCATCGATTATAGAGGTTTTTACATTGACCAAAAAAAAAAAAAAATGGAGATAAAAGATATGAAATTCTCACCTAGGTGGATTGGTAAGACGTTGGGCACTTACCAGGAGGAGACCTAGGTTCAAACCTCGCGGGCATGCCCACTCTAGGGCAAAGGTAGTAGTTTGACTAGAATTCGTTGAGTGTGCACCAGCTTGAGGACGACGATACCAACCCCGAGCCATCGGGGTCTCCCTCACTCCGAACCGTGTTTACTGTAGCAAGGTAGGGTTATAGTGGTAGGTCCATGATTTGATGCTACGACCAGAGGCAATGTGATTTGACCCTGTGATCAGTTGTTCAAAAAGGAAAGACAGTTGCCAATTCCCCTATGTATAAAAAATATATATATATGAAATTCATAATGGCTCAAAATAAAAGAAATCATTTAAAATGTTGGTTTTGGTTAACAAAGTTAGATCATATATATTTTAATTGAGGGGTTAAGAGGAGAAGGTATTATTTGAAATTATATTTTTTCCTTGTTAATAAATGTTTTAGTGGGTTTTTTAGTTATAGCAGCTCAATTGAGATGAGAAGTGTATCTATTTGTAAACTCTCAGGATGTAAAGAAGAGAGTTGTAATTTTTCAAAGGTGGGGGACCCAAATACAACCCCTTATTATCTAGCTATTGATTCAGAGCTTCCATGGATTTGAAGTCCTTTGTATAAGCCTAAATTTGGGGATGCACTCCATAATTCTTCAAAGCAACCTAATAGTGAACAAGAAGAGATAAGATAATATTAAGGGTTATAGGAGGTTTTTCAAATATCAAATTAACCACATGAGTCATTAGTCCAACATTTTTAAAGGGTAAAGTATAGACCTCAATGTCATTGAATTTTGAAATCTTGAGGGAGGAAAGCTCTATTTTTTATCTTTTGGCTTTTGGGTATTAACTTTTTCAAACAATTTCTTCAGTATGTCCAACACCTTCATGGGATCAATTATCTCTCTAATATAGAAAATTATATACATTTCTACCAACATTATAAATAGTCCCAGTGATTCTTCCTTCTTATGTGTCAAAACTGCTTCATCAAGGTTGCTTTACTATAAAGCCCTTAAATATTAACCAAAAATTCTTACTCCTTAGAAGATTGGTCATCTAAAAAACCCAATTATTGTAGCTTTTCCCATTAAGATGAGTAACATAAGCTAGGGGATCTATTTTGCATAAAATCCCTTAAAATAACAATAGAATGTTGAATTGATGGTACCAATTGAAAGAGCTACATACCCAAGAGAAAAAGAGTGGCCATGTTTTGAACATGTGACCTACATACACAATCACCAATATACCCTTCTAGAGATCGATGGTGACACTATACAAGATTAAGGCCCAACCCATCCTACCCCATAGGAGAATAGATGTGCTTAAGTTGTATGTAAAGAAAGCATTGGTGCCCTCGCACAATGTAGAAACATAGCATGATAGTTTGAACCTAGGACCAATGTCACACATATGCCCAAACAATGCCACTCTAGTTGGATTTCCACACACTTAGGTGGAAGAATCCATGGGGAAACCTCCTTGGACACTTTCCATCCATACTTTTTAAAGGTAAGCTAGGATAGGAGGAAACTTAATAATCAACTAATGTCAACTCATATGCCAAAGATCCATAGTTAAGATGCCCAATTTTATGATGTCATCACTGACTAACATCATTTGCTTGTGCCACCATAACCACAAAGTCTTTCTTCCTAGAGGAGGAAGGAGTTAGATGATGACCAATACATTTGATCTAGCTTATCACAATATCCTGAGGTATTTGTCTTGAAACCATCATTAATATCATTGATCACCTATTAATATCACCCAAAATCTACCTTCTTATTTATATGAGTGTTGTGATAAATAGATAGGATTAGGGCCCAAACTAGAAATGTGAAAAACCTCCTCAAATGATGAAGAATCAACTATTAACTAACCACATTTATCCACCTATAACAAGGAATCGTCTTTAATGAAAACACACTTTCTAGAATGTTATGTGTTGTAGTTATGCAAGAGATGACGATTGATAATCATGTTACCCTTGAATCTACAATCCACTAATTAGAAGATATGAATGTCTAATATGCTAAATGAATGGCTACATGTGCATGCAAGGTATCACCATCACAATCATCCTCACCTTGAGCATAGAAATAGAATCAAAAACCTCCTTTTTGGCTGCTTTCTTGGGATTCTTAGTTTATATTTGATAAAACTCTACATTGTTTTTACAAAAAGTGCAAATAGACTTCTTGAAGGGCTTCTTGGCTTTATTCTCTCCATGTTTTGGCTTCTTGTCAATATTTATCTTAATCAATTCATTTGCATTAGCCTAAATAGTGAGAGAATGACTTATACCTTTGCTGCTAAGCCTGATGGTGAAGAAGGTACTTGAACACATCATTAGGAGGAGGGTCAACTTTCAAGAAGCACACTTGAAACATCTCAAACATAATGGCAATAAAATCATATGTTTTAGAAATATGATTAAACACAATATTGAGAAGCTTAATTGTTAGAGTTAGAGTATATTACATCATTTGGGTCATGTAAATGTACCACCTTTGGTACATAGTTAGAGTAGAGATTACTTTAGGGGGAAGTTAGCTACTTACTTCAAGCAATGTAATAAATGCACAAGTGTCAATGTGCATGTTGTAATGTGCAAGGTGTCCACTTGTACAACTAGGTAGAGTGTTGGCCAAGGAATCTATTTTCCTATATAAAGGGCCTCATAGTGATAGATCATAAGACACAACATATAGATATAAAGAGCATTGTATTAGAGAGTAGTAGATAGTGGTAGAGCTCTTGTATGGAGCACAATGTAGTTCTTTAGCTTATATTAATGGAGTGACCATATCCTCCATACTGCATTGTATTTTTACCACTTTCTATTTATAGTATATTTTAGTCATATTGTAGACTCACTTTCTTTCATCTTATCAGGACCTGTGTTAGATCTCTCCCACTACATATATCCTCAAAATCTAATAATGGTATCAGAGCCATGGTGAATCGAGATAGGAATAGGAGGGCCTACATCCATCATAGTTCCTCTTTGGAATTTTGGAAACCGGACTCACCAGTGTGCACCACCACTTGCAAAAGTCATCATAAGAGAAGTCTAGTAGGTCAATAGGAATAGGGAGAGAATCACAAGTGAGGACTAAAATAAAATCTCAGTTACAGAAATTCTGAGATTACATCTGGCTAGAGTCTTTCCATAGAGTTGCAGAAAAACTCGTGAAGACTAGGACTCAACATTCATACCACTAGATTGACAAATCAACTAGTGAAGATTATTATCTCTAGATTTATAAGTTCTTCCATTCTAGTTTCTAACAACTTGTTGTAGGAAAAGGAGATTCAAGAAAAAGGTTGGGAAGCTTCCTACAAGAGAGTTAGGAAGAATATCTTCTTAGAATCATTCCAGCACTTGCAGCAACAAGGAAGAAGACTAAATATTTCAAAGACCTCGAGAAAGGTCCCATTACAAGAGCTGCAATCCTACGAAGTGCAAAAGTGAAGAAAAAGGCCACAGTAGCCTTATAGAAGACTCAAGGAAGAAGAGACTCTAGAAGATGAGTCAAGGAGGAGATAGGAGATTGGTGATCTCCATTCAAGATCAATACCTATAGAGTGCAGAAGAAGAAAATGCCAGAGAAGCCTAGAAGAAGAAAAGGCTAGAGAAGCCTTGAAGAAGAAAAGGCTAGAGAAGCCTTGATCTAGAAAAGAAGGCCATAGAAGCCTTAATTTTAAAGAAAATTTTAGAAAATAATTCTTGATTCAGAAGATAAAGTTCCTGATTTAGAAGAAGACTCTAGAGAAGAGTCCAAGAAATAGGATATTGGTGATCTCCATCAAAGCCTACAAATTGTAGAAGAAAGAGAAAGGACCAGTGAAGTCCCATTCCAGAATCTAGAAGCAGTAGAATCAGAGATCTAAGAAGAAGATCTCATCACCAACACTTCCAGAAGTAGAAGGTTGAAGAAAAGGTCTCAGTTGGAAGACCAGAGAAGCTGCAAGATAGAAGACCTAGGAGAGGTCTCAAGCAGAAAAAGAAGGCTTGGAGAGCCTTATTGTAGAGCTTGTAGAAGCATCATTAAAAGAGTTCCTAGGAGAACTCATTGGAGAAATCCACTACCGAGGAGAAATCTCCTGATAGTGAAGGACTTGGGACAATTATCACCATCCGACAACAAGCCCAAGAGAAGAAGAATTTGGCAAGGAGTGCCAAATCTAGAAGAAGAATCTAGTGAAGACCTCAAGATATTCATAATCTTGAGAAGAAGAAGATCTGTTTGAAGTCAAAATTCGACAAGAAGATTGAAGGAAGATTCAGATAGAAGAAGCCTACCAAATCTAGGAGATTTGGAGATTACCTCTCACAGCAAGAAGGCACAAGTTCAGAGAAAGGAGTTCTCTGAATCTATAGCAGAAGGTAGAAGATCACTGGAAGGATCAAGCCACCAAACCTAAGGCTCAAGATAGAAAGTTCAAGACCATAGTTTGGTGAAGCAGGAAGTTGTTCTAGACAACCAACAAGAAGCTATGAATTCATCCACTACAAGGCAACAACTTGGTGAAACAAAACACCAAGATCTACATCTACTACATAAGCCATTAAAGGTAAGCAACTAGGGTGCAATTAGTTGAACTTAAATTAGGGTTCATTATCAAATTCCATTAAGCACCATATTTGGATTAAAGTTGCAAGAAGAAGGGCTCATATTATAGTCTTCTAGAAAGTGCAAAAAGGAGAATTCATTTTAAGATATATTTGCACATTAATAGGAGTTGGATATTTTTGAAAGAAATAAAATTATCATCTACCTATTATCTATCTAGAAAGCAAGAAGACTACATCCTACAATATTGATTGTAGTGAAAATTGCAGAATATTCATTAAGGGTTCTTTACAGATTACTCTTAAGAATTGCAGAATATTATTGAGTGCATTAGAATTCATTCTGAGAGTTTATTATCATTAAAAGTGCATTATTAATCCATTAAGCACTATACTAGTTGATCTTTAACTAGTTACTCTCAAGAAATTAGTTTGTGTTGTTAAAGGCACAAAACTAGCACAAAAATCTACAACACTATGTGGCCAAAGGAAGCCACCAATACAAGCAAAAAGGTGGAGAAGGAAGCCACCATTAATATCCTTGAAGGAAGCCTCAAATCGAGACTTGGTGAGTCTCAAGATTCAAGGAGAATATAAGGATTTCATTTAAGTGTAGAGTGCAGAAATCCTTACTTCAAAAACATCTCATTAGCTTGGATTAACTATCATTAAAAGATCCAAGGAAGCAGATTAAAAGAGGCAAGAAGGATTTCATAAAAAGGTCCTTCATATTGGTGCAAATATAACTATTACAAAGCACCTCTTTTGTTCCTTTGAAAGGACAAAAGTAATCCTATTTATAGGAAGTAATGTAGACATCATATTTTGTAGGTTGAAGGGTAGAGTTCGAGCAAGAGGAAGGAGCCATCGAAGAGCTCACACGTCTAAGAATCAAGGTGTTTAAAAACACCATTTCTCCACGTCCAATCTAGCCCTAGAAGCAAGCATGTCACCTACAACATTGGAGCTATTATAAGAAGCCATTACCATCTGAGTCTATGTAGAGAAAAGGGTAGCATACAGAGGGAGATCATCTACGTAGAAGAAGCGCTATCAAAGCCAAGCAAAAAGGCTAGCAATTGGTTGTTATAAAAGATATACAAACAACATATTATAGGCGTAAAGATACAAAGGAAGAAGTGCTATACCCAAGGTTTCTACTTGGAGAGAATGACCACCATTGAAGAGCACAAGAAGCTGCCATAGGACCACCATTGAGAGCGCCATAGAACCAAGAAGCAATACAATTGGTGCCATCCATTATCCTCATCAAGATAACGTGCAAACAGAGAAGAGGGAATGCTTGCATTTCAAGAAACATAGCAAGCCAATACACATTTCAAAGATATAGGTAAAGATAGGGCATCAACGCCCATCGTTGGAGCATTAGAAGAAAGGTTTACATGCACAAGCCATGAGTGCCACTTGGCACAAGAGCTCTAAGCATCCAACATTCGTAAATAATCCAACGCTCACCCAGGAGGAGTTACAAGTCTTTGGGAGGTTACCACCAAACTCATCATTGCATATGTTGGAATATCAATGCCTACTAAGTAATGCTCAAGTGACACTTGTTCGAAAGTCACAAGGAAGCAGTCCTATTTAAGGCATCCATATTGAAGAAGGAAAAGCATCGAAGGTCAAAGAGAAGACTAGCATTGAATGGTGTGAAGCATATTCAGAGGAAGAAGGCTAATTCAAGCTTGTGCACCATTCGAAGGAGAAAGCCAACATTTAAGAAGTTGTCATAAGATCAACAAATACAATACCTCATTCGATCAACAATCCAATATCTCATTCATGGAAGGAATACATCATAAAACTAGCCATACCAGTATTCAATTCATAGAGGATAAGACCGAGCATTCTTTAAAGAAATATTAGTATCGATTATAGAGAAAAGAAGTGCTACGTAAGGGAGAATTCAATATCGATCAAAGAAGGCATTGACTACCATTTCAAAGGATTCAAATCTACCACCTCACAACATCAAGGCAAAGGAATACAAAGGTAAATCATATACTATTTATTGCTTGCTATAGACTAAGGATATATTGGAGTTATAAGGGCACATTATATTTACTATTGCAATTCATTCACTTAGCATTAGTAATATATTAAGCAAGCATATTTCAAAATACTTATATTTACAAATAATAAAGTAGGAGGAATAAGGATTTCAACTTGGAAATTAAAAACCCTATTATTGCAAATATTATATTGTTTTCTAATATTCCATATTAGGGAGTTATAAGGAATACTACATCAAAGTAGGTAATTGGAATTTAGAAATATTAAATATTAAATATCAAAGGCTATAAAGGAGGTCTATTAAGGAAAATCAAGAGTTGGAAATAAATTGGCATACTTGTCTCAAACCATATTAAAGGGACAAAAGAAATCCAACCAATAGAACCTCATCAAATTAGAAAGTGCTTAAGTTCAATAGGAGTAATAAGGTGTAATAGAAGTTGATTTTTGCTACTTACAAAACATTACAAAATCAACTCAAAATTGAACTACTATTCTCAAAAAGCACTTTATCTATCATATAGCATATCCAAAATCACTAGGGAGTCATAAGGCATTCTACAAAACTTGATAATAATAGCATTCATAAAAAATTATCAAGTACTTAATCCATTTGGGAATCACAAGGTCTATACAAATCCTACAAGGATTATATTAAATCAAATCTCTTAAACTAGGGAGACATAAGGAAGTCTACAAAACCTAAGCTAAAACGAATCAAGCTCATATACTCTAAACTAAGGAATTATAAGATACAAGCTCTATCAAAGCACTTTATACTCCAATCCAGGAAGCTATAAGAATGTCTACCTCAAGTAAGACAGTAAACAATGATATGAATAACCTCTCTAGAAAGGAAAAAGCAAGTGCCATAAAAATTGGAATCATGAATCTACTTATAAAGGGAGAAGCATGTTTAGATCTTACTTCAAAAGTGATTCATAGTGAAGCCTTAAATGATGACTTTGATACCATGGAACATTATCTACAAGCACGACTCAATGAAGCAATTATAGATGGAAAGGATGACATTCCACTTCCCTTAGATTTTGTAAGCATATTGTATATGGCATTACTTACATACAAATGCTATAAGAATGAGAATGCAGAACTACAAGGATTGATAGTAGCTCATAAAAAGAAATCAGAACCGAATGAATTATACTTAGAAAAGATACTTCAATCCTCATGCAATATTGGTACTTCAAAATCTACTAATTCAAGATCTTATCTTGATGTCGTGAGAGGTTGTTTGGAAGCTTCTGTACAAAGTAAGAACAAAGGAGGAGAAACATCTTTGCAGGAATCAAGCAACAGTACTACCACCCATAAGAACACAGAGACTAGATTCAAAGGCAAAGCTAAAGAGGAAGAGGAAGATGAACCAGATCAAGGAGGATTACAGTGCAAAAGTCCATTGATGAAAGAACCTAAGCAAGCCAAAGAGCATCCACAAGAAGAAGATCCATATTGAAGATTGAAATCTTCAATACCCAAATAATGTAATACAGGGGGTGTTAGAGTTAGAGTATATTACATCATTTGGGTCATGTAAATGTACCACCTTTGGTACATAGTTAGAGTAGAGATTACTTTAGGGGAAGTTAGCTACTTACTTCAAGCAATGTAATAAATGCACAAGTGTCAATGTGCATGTTGTAATGTGCAAGGTGTCCACTTGTACAACTAGGTAGAGTGTTGGCCAAGGAATCTATTTTCCTATATAAAGGGCCTCATAGTGATAGATCATAAGATGCAGCATATAGATATCAAGAGCATTGTAGTAGAGAGTAGTAGATAGTGGTAGAGCTCCTGTATGGAGCACAATGTAGTTCTTTAGCTTATATTAATGGAGTGACCATATCCTCCATACTGCATTGTATTTTTACCACTTTCTATTTATAGTATATTTCAGTCATATTGCAGACTCACTTTCTTTCATCTTATCAGGACCTGTGTTAGATCTCTCCCACTGCATATATCCTCAAAAGCTAACATTAATTTCCTTCGTTCCACTATTATTAGTACCTTTATTTCCATTGTCAACTCCTCTACCAATGCAAATATCTTCTTACAAGTTCTTGAATTGAATGATGTACTTAACAATGGTCTTAAAGCTCTCCATATTCAAGGTAGCAAGCTTTACCTCCAATTGACTAATTTATGTAGAGTTAATGTGACCACATAGGTTTTGGAACTTATCCATTAACTCCTTGGGATCTGAAGTGTTGTTGACATGGGTTTTATAAATCTTATCAACATAAAAAGCAATAACATCACAAGCCTCATCCTTCTTATCCTTGAGCACTTGCTTTCTTTCATTAGAAATAATGTCTTGAGGCACCTCATTCACATATTTGATAAATCCCTTCCTTTAAAGCAAATATTTAATCTTGATCTTTTAAGTGGCATAATTTGGTCCATTGAGCAAGGGTACATGTTGATTTGTGGAATCCCTACCAAAATATACTCTTCGACATGTAGTTGTGACTAAAAATATTAATATTAATACAAAGTGTTTAAAAATCCATGCAAATTGAAAAAACATATGCTCAAAACCCTTTTGCATGCTAAATTTTTGACCCCTCAAAATTTATCCCAAATGTTACACAAAATGCCATAAAAAAATTTCAAAAATATAAATTGAAATGTACCTTCAATAAATGAGATGACACCATGTGTTGTTGATTATATCGATGTGGGGATGCCAACTATATGTTGACTCTACACTATTTTAGTGAATCTACTACCACCACATGTTGCTAAGATAAATAGGGAGTTTGTAAATAAAGAATTGCCACTTGGACATTTATTGGATAGGCCACTAGGAAAGAAATAAGCAAATTTAGTGTCACCATATGTCACATTTGCTATAAAATGGTGCACAAAATATGTTATTTATTGGGTGCACAACTTGATGACCAATGAATTTGAGTGTGTAAGATGTCAAAATGGGATTGTCCTAACTAGGTTTTATTTACATTATGTCAAATTGGTTGTGCCATGTTGGTCACCCATGCCATGTTGACCTACTTTTCAATAAAAAATATATGTGTGGAGGTGTTTAACTCTAGATCTCCCCCAAGGCACTAAGCCTTATTCCCCCTCTTATATCCACCAAGGTACCTAGGTGTTTCAATCCTAAGAGTGCTAGGCACAGTAAAAATATTTAGTGTGTTATCCTTGAAGTTCCTTCCACACAAAGGTGGGGGCGGGGTTTAAACCCATGCCCTACTGGTACGAGCACCCTAACACATGCCCTGCTAGCTAGCAAATTGTTTGCACCTTATGATTAAAAGGAGTATTATGGGTTGCATGGAAAGAGGATACATATTCCCCACAATACTCCCACACCCAACCAAATAACACACACAATTCCATACCTTCAAACCTATCATAAACCTCATATTAAGTGCTTGAGCCAACCAGGAAGGCAAATCACTCAATAAGCAACAATGTACTTTGCCATAGAAAACACCTCCATGCAAACCAAGATTTCCCTGCAAGAATGTGGAACATTCCCATCGTAAAAACTTGAAAATAGAGGGAAAACAACTTTTTTGATGGAAAAAAGGTTGTACCTAGAGGTAGAATGGAAAATAATGGTTGAATCGTGATCCCTCCAAAATTTCACATAGAATCTAGAAATGACAATAAATTTATCATATATATCATGGTTTGTTGTACACAACATTTTTCTAGATCACAACAAGTCAATCCATCCTCTCTAATGCAACAATTTTTTTCAACCATTTTAACAATTTTATCAAATGGATCTAAGGTCTTTGCCATGCATGAAAGTCTACCCATGACTTCTCTAGCATATAGTGGCTTCCAAAAATATTTATCTTCTTATTTCTTTTTTGACAATCATGCAATATGTCCTCTCATATATGTTGCACTAATACCATAAATCCCAAGAAGAAAATAAAGAAGATTTTAAAAAAATCATAAAAGATAATCAAATTTTTTTGAGTGCCCTCATTAGATTCAATCTTGGAAATAGAGCATTCATCTTGTCAAAATGATAATAATTTGAATCGAACATTAAGAGAGGAATAAGAATTTTTTGACGAATATTTCTCCTATGATAACTTACTTTATTTTTTTGTAGGTGTATCAATTTTTATAACAACTTGCTTAGAACAATTTTTTTTTGTCTTTAATGTATGTCATATTTGGTCTCACTACATTCCTCTTGGTGTCCTTCACTATGCCATCAAACATATTGGAGATATCTATCCTCTTCAAGCTTTGGTCTTCTCTTAACATCTGAGAGAGAAATCCATCATGGTCCATTTGGGACTATGTTGAAAAAGTCAAAATATTGTCTCATTGATTTTCTTCTTATCCCTTCATCTTATCACCAATAAGGGTCCAATAGTTTCATTAGGATTTTTCTCTTCATCATCATTTTTTCTTGATTTTATTCTTCTTAAATTTCTTTGACAATAAAGTATTTTTTTCTTTTTAGTTGAATTATCATCATCATAATTGTCTTCACCACTTCCCATAGTAACTCCATCTAAAATGAAATTTTGCCTCTTCTTAGAAGAAATAGAGGCAAGTGTTTCTTTTGATTCCCCATTTGTGGATGATTGGTGCAAGGACCGTTGAGTTTTGAAAGATTTGCTAGATCATTTCAATACTTCTTTGTTCACATGGCTAGTGGGTGAAACACATCCTAGGTCAATACTAACTCCTTTTCCCTTAACCTCAAAAGCTAACTCTACCTCATATTTATGAGAAGATTTTGCCTCCATGGTTTCTTCTACAATATTTAGTAGTCCAACATCTAAAGAAATTTATATTTCATAAGCCAATTCCTTATAAATGAATTTCTTGTAGCTTTCCTCCATATATTTGGTTCCTTTAGTTTCTTTTGATTGATCTAAATTTCACTTTATTAAGAACCTTATAATTAAAATAAGCAAATTCACATAAATATTGCAATAATATAAAAAATTCATGAAAGAACATAATATTACAATACAAAATGTAAATGCAAAAATATATTAACCTTATAAATCATAACATAAAATCATGAACCTCTTAGAGGGGGCAACCTCCTTCAATAATTTCATTCAATATGCAAAAGATACATACATTTATGGACCCTTGTATTTTAAACACACACTTAATGTAACCCTAACCTCATGCTCAAGATTTGACTTACATGCAAAGTGCCACTCGATCTAGAATATTCTACCAAGCAAACAATTGCATTCTTGATAATGGTTACATGAAATGATCCCACTTGTATAGGCACCTCAAATACCACATGCCATTACAAAATATCATTATAATGGGGTCCCCACATTGAAAATGGATCATTACATAATAATATGATTATTACATAATAATGTTAGGATGGGGTCCTAACATACCCTTCCCCTTCAAAAATATTTATCCTCAAAGTTGGAGATGAGGAAATTGTTGCTATAGATTTTGGAGAGACTCCCAAGTGGCATATTTAGGTTGTAATACATGCCATTGAACAAGAACCTCACTGATGACATGATTCTAAATGGTGCATGATCTACAGTCCAAAATTTGTTCAGGCTCAAAGATAAAACCTTCTTCATCCAGTTTTGGTAAAGCGAATTGAAATTGTACCTTATTACCCATAATATTCTTGAGATAGAAGACATGAATATTGGATGGAGCTTTGACATAGTCAAAAGGGCCAATTTGTAGACCATTTCAAACCTACTAAAATATCTGGTAGGGTCCATAGTATTTGGCAACTAGTTTTTGGCATTTGCAAAGCTAGAGTGATGATTGTTTATAGGGATGTAGGTAGATAAAAACCATATCTCCTACTTCAAATTTGTGCTCATAATGGTGTTGATCAACTTGTTGGTGCATATGAATTTGGGCCAATTCTAGATTCATATTTAGTTAACGGAGGACTATGACATGCTAGCTAAGTGTAGTATCAACAACATGAACCTTGGAGCTTCCTAGAATGTAGGAGAAGGGTATTAATGGAGGATGACCATATATTACTTCAAAAGTGGTAACCTTGGTTTTTGTGTGATATAAAGTATTATACCACCATTCGACCAAGGGAATCCACTTTGATCATTGTGTAGGATGTTTAGAGGTAAAGCAATGGAGGTAGATCTCCAAGCATTTGTTAACAATTTATGTTTGGTCATCCATTTGTAGATGACAGGTTGAACTTATTTTGAGCTGAGTTCCTTGTAATTTAAACATTTCCTACCAAAAATGACTAATAAAGGTAGGATATTTATCAAACATAATAGATGCAAGTATGCCATGAAGGTGAAAAATAGAGTCTAGAAATATTTGGGCTACTATTGAGGCTATGTAGGGATGGGAGAGGGAAACAAAATGAACATACTTTATGAGATGATCCACTACCACCAAAATAATTGATTCCTATTGAATTAGGCAATCCTTCAATAAAATCCATGGAAATATATGTCCATGCTTATTTTGGAATTGGCAAGGGCTAAAGAGTTATAGAGGAATGCACCATTTCTCCTTTCATTCTTTGGAACATGTCACATTCAGTTACAAAAGTTTGAATATCCTTCTTCATTCCCTTCTAGAAGAAAGTATACTCAATCCTTTCATAAGTCTTTAGTAACCCAAAATATCCCATGGTTGGTGAGGTATACATTTACGTAAATATGAAGTCCAATAGTTGTGAAGTTTGGGGAATAACAAGGTGGCCAAGATATATCAAATATTGCCCATCCAAAGTGTATCTCAGACATAAGTTAGGCTTTTTTTTGTAATCTTGAGTCCTTGATCATATCATTTCTAAGAGAATTAATCCATATAGGTATGGGATAAGAGATTACATTGAACATACTATGATCCTCAAACTATCAAGAGAGTGTATCAATCATGATGTTATCCTTTCCTTTTTTATATGTGATCTCATAATCATATCCTATTAATCTAGAGACCCAATTTTATTGTTTAGGTGTGGTGATATGTTCTTCTAGGAAGTACTTGAGACTTTGGTGGTTTGTTTTGATTTAAAAATGATGCCCAATGAGATAGGGCCTCCAATGATTAACTACATGTAAAATAGCTAGCATCTCCTTTGTATAGGTAGATTTACCTAAATTTTGGCTTGAAAGTGCTTTACTTGTAAAGACCAATGGCCTTCCCTCATGTATCAACATGATCCCTATGCCATTTCTTGAAGCATCACTTTCAATTACAAAATATTTAGAAAAATCAAGCATTGTTAACATTGGGGTGGTTGTCATGGCATGCTTTAATTCAAAGAAAACCTTATCAATTGGGTCTGACCAAGTAAAATATATTTTTTCAAAGTGGTTGTTAAAAGAGCTACTATTTTTCCACAGTTTTTGATAAATTTGCAGTAATATTGTGAGTCCCAAAAATCCTTAAAGTCCCTTGAGAGTGTGAGGCTTTGGCAAATCTTGAAAAAATTAAATATTTTTAGGGTTAAATTTAAATCCATATTTGGTGATAATGTGACCCAAATACTCCACTTATATCATCCCAAAAGAACACTTAGACCTCTTAGTATAAAGTTTATTCTAGGATAAAAGTTGTAGAGTTTGATCCAAATGTATGAGGTGCTCCTCACGAGAGCGACTATAAATCAAAATATATTAAAAAAACTAGAATAAATTTACGAAGGAATGGATGGAAGACATTATTCATGAGGATTGAATTGTGGATGGTGCATTTGTGATGGTAAATGGCATAACAAAAAATTCATAATGGTCCTCATGAGTTCAAATATTATTTTGGGAATATCCTCCTTCTTGAGCCTTATTTGATGATAGCTTGGGGAAAATCCAACTTGGAGAAAAATATTTCACCATGCAGCTCATACAACAATTCATCAACCAATGGGATAGGAAATTTATCCTTGATGACAATATTATTGAGCTCACAAAAATCTATACACAACCACCATGACCCATCTTTCTTTCTAATGAATAGTACTAGAGAAGAATTAGAACTATTACTAGGCCAAATGATCCCTAATTGTAGCAATTCTTGTACCAATTTATCAAATTTTGACTTAAGAGTATAGGGTACTTGTAAGGTCTGATGTTAGGTGGCATGCTATCGAGTACGAATGGCATTGCATGATCATGGGAATGACATGGAGGTAATCTGTTGATTTCATAAAAATTGCATCATGCTTAGTCAGAATGAGTTACAAATCTTCTTAGGGCTTGTCTTCATTTGAAGTTGGTGATGGATTACAAATATTTGAGGTACTACGCCACATGATGATTTTTTTAATAACTTCTCCATATAGCTTGAACTAATAATTTGTGGAGATCCTGCTGGTGAACCACGAAGAGTGTAGGACTTATTATTCTATAAGAACTACATCTATAATTCTACAACATTCTAGGTTATTGTTCCCAAGGTACCTAACCTTTGATTTCATAACACAACATCACATCCTCCTAGTTGAAGAGCAAACACATCAATTTTTAGTTCATAGTCCCCTATATTCAACTTAACATTACAATATTTACCCTTATAAGGTGAGCTTCTGCCATTTGCCACCATAACCTCAAAGGAGTTGCAAGTATGTATGTAACAATTTTCTTGCTTGTCTACTCAGGGATCGATAAAATTATGTGTACTTCCTAAATCTTTAAGAATTATAATACATTGTTCTTTGAAGAATCCTACTACCTTCATCATCTGAGGGGTAGAAATTCTTGCAAGTGTATGGACAAAGATTTTGGTTGTGGTTCTTGTGTTTCACCCTCATACTTAAGTTATTCCTTTGGTGGTTCTACTTCTTCATCAAGTTGTTCATTGCTTACTTATTCCTCTACATTGAACAAAAATAACTTTTTTGGGTGCATTTATGCCTTGGTGAATACTTCTCATCAAAATTATAACATAAGCCTTGTGCTTGATGGGTATCCGTTTCTTTTGTAGTCAAACACTTGAATTGGGTAGATTAATTGTCGATATTTGATGTGAACTTGGAAGGAAATGGGGATTTGTCCTTTAGAAATTTAGGTGGTATCTTTTGAACCAAAAATATTTCTTCTGTTTGTTGGAAATTTTGAGTAGTTTGGTTGTCATTGATGTCAAAAGGATATTGGTTTAATGTCATCGTCATTAAGGACATCAAGTGATTTTTCCAAAAGCAAGAAGGTCTTGGAAAGGAATAGGATATAATATTTATTTTTAATATTATATGCCTAAAAAGGGCCCAAAGGATGAAGACCCAAGAAAGGAGAAGCAATTTTAAATGAAATAATAATATTTTGGGCCAAATAACAAGGTGAAGAAAAATGAAGTCCAAATTGAAAAGACCCATGAGCAATTTTCAAAGGTTTAATTTAAATTAAAATATTTTAATCTTTGATTAAAATTTTAATTTAAATTAATAAAGGAGGCAAAGGTTTTTAAATTTAATATTTAAAAAATTAAATTCGAATTTTTAAATTCAAAAAAGGGCCGACATGAGAAATCAAAAGATGAATGTGTATTTATATAGGAAATGATTTCCATTTCCTAATGTTAAGTATCACACCTTCGAATGCGAAAGAGAGAATATCGAGCGCTGCATCCAAGTAGAAGACAAATTGCATTTAAAAGAGTTTGGAGGGAAACGAGACAACATAGGTCACAAAGTGATTTGACTTCCCACCGACGGTGGTAGCGCAGGCGGAAGTTGGGAGAGTGTTAAGGCTTGCATGGAGGAGATCGCGGTTCGATCCACGTGATCAATGTTTTGGAGGAAGAGCCTTTCATTTGACTTGCTCGGCATTTTCGTGCGGTAGGTTTTGTGGGACAACGTGCACTGTGTGTCTCATGTGGGCACGCAACCCACTTGGTGGCCTAGCTTGGAGCTAGGGTGTTGGGAGTGCAAAGGTCACGTGGTCGAATCCATCGAAGATAGTTTTTTGTGTGGGCAGAAAAATCAAAGGTATGCCATTCGATTTTATTTTCAAAGGTGTTGAAAATTAAGTGTTTTAAGATTGTCGTGAGTGCTTAGGGGAGTTATAAGGTAAAGAAAAATTAAAATATTTTATTTTGATTTTTGGTGATTGAAATTTATAAGGTGTGGAGATTATAAGGTGTATAAGGGAGTTTTCTATGCATGTTGTTTTAATGAAATTGTTGAGTTGAATATTGTGAGTTTGGAGATTATAAGGTGTGCAAGGAAAATTGTTAAGTGTTTTGTTATGGTGAAATTATTGAGTTAAATATTGTGAGTTTGGAGATTATAAGGTGTACAAAAGGATTTGATATTTTGTATGAAAAATAATTTTTGAGAAAATTATTTTGTGGAGATCTTGAGATAGGTTGTGGTAACCTAACCCTAGTGTTGGCAAAGAAAATTTGATTGTGGTTAAGACAGGTTTTGAAGACATATCTCCATCAAAATAAAAGGTATGGGTACATCTTCCTTGTGAGAAAAATATTGTTGGATTGGATGTTGTGAATGCTAAGTTGGAGTGAAAAGGATTGTTTGATAAGCATTGTTGGAAATATTGAGTGAGCCTTCATGTGCTTGATTAGGGTTTGTAAGAAAGGAGTGTTTCATTGAGTGATTGGTTAAGTGGATTTGATTGAGCCTAGTTGATTGAGAGTATTGGAGTGATAGTTCAAGTTATGTGAAACAAATTGTTCTATATTTTGAATTGATTTGAGAGGAGAGATTGAAAGTGATTAAGCATTGTTGTGAGTGAAACATATTGAGTCTCTAACAATTCTCTATATGTTTCTGTGGTAAAAAAAGAGAGAGATTGAAAGTGATTGAGCATTGTTGTGAGTGTGAAGCATATTGAGTCTCTAACAATTCTCTATATGTTTCTATGAGATTGGACAAGTTCTAGTGAGGACTTGTTGAGCGAGAAGTTGGGTGAGATTTATTGTATGAAGACTTGTGGAGCATATTGGACAAGTTCTAGTGAGGACTTGTTGAGAGTAAGTCTTTGGTGAAGACTTGGTGAGCAGATTGGACAAGTTCTAGTGAGGACTTGTTGAGCATATTAGAGGTAAGTCTTGGTGAAGACTTGTGGAGCAGATTGGACAAGTTCTAGTGAGGACTTGTTGAGCAAATTGAACAAGTTCTAGAGAGGACTTGTGGATAGATTTGAGGTAAGTCTTTGAGAAGACTTGTGAGCAGAGTTGATTGATTGATTTGTTCAAACCTTGAGTTAAGGTTTGGGGTAGATCTTGCAGAGTTGATTTGTGATTGAATCAAGCTTTGTGGTAAGGCTTGAGGACAAAGTTTGGTGCATATTTGAGGATAGGTTTGTGCTAGACCAGAGATAGAGATTGAGCATATTTGTGCTAGATCGAAGGACTATGTTTAGTGCAGATTTGAGGATAGATATTGAGCAAATTTGTGCTAGATCGAAGGACTATGTTTAGTGTAGATTTGAGATAGAGTTGAGAGCAAGCTTTGGAGGTGATAGAGCAGAGGATAGTAGTCTCTAGTGGATAGAGATCCATTAGCTAGGGTAGTGAGGATAGAGATCTTTTGAGTGAGGATAAAGTCTTCAGTGGAGAGAGATCCACAAGCCAGAGCAGTGGAGGTAGTAGTCTTCTAGAGGATCACTAGCTAGAGCAGAGGAGAAGGAGTTCTCCTGTGGATAGAGATAACGAACATAGGAGATTGGTGTCTACCCGTGGATAGAGATCCACGAACTTGATTAGGGGATTGGTGTCTCCTTTGGACAGAGGTCCATAAACATTGTAATAGGGAAAGGATTCCCAAGAGATTTGTTGAGAAAATTTTAGTGAAATATTTTCTCCGTGGACGTAGCCCACATTGGGTGAACCACGTTAAATTGGTGTCTCTATTGTGTGTGGTGATTTGTGCATTGCTTTGATTATTGTTGTTGATATTGCCATTGATATATTGCATAATATTGTTTGGGAAAGAAAAGTAAAAAGTGGTCTTATACTGTTCACCCCCCTCTCAGTATAAGCTTGTGTTCTTCAATTGGTATCAGAGTGGGTTCCTTCGAAAGAGTTTAATAACTTGAAGGAAAATCTTACAAGAACACAGATGGATTCTCAGACTGGATCTTCAGGGAATTTAACACCATTGTTCGATGGGAACAATTATGCACTATGGAGCACAAGGATGAAGTTTCATCTAATGGCACTTGGAAATGAAATATGGGAAGCAATTGAGAATGGATACATACCACCAACAACTCCACCTACAGATAAATATGGTAAGCTTCTACATCATTACAATTCAAGAGCAATGAATGGAATTTTGAGAGGTTTGCGTGAAACAAAGTTTATAAAGGTTATGCATTGCACATCAACAAAGGAAATTTGGGATAAGTTGCAAGGCATATATGAAGGAGATAAAAAGGTCAAAAGGGTAAAGTTGCAAAATTTCAAGAGAGCATTTGAAGACCTAAAGATGAAGGATGAGGAAAATATTGCGGCATATCTACTTCGTGTGGATGAGGTTGTTAACTCCATGCAAGGACTTGGGCTTAAGGTTGAGGAAATATATGTTTGTGATAAGATTCTAAGGTCACTTCCAAAAAGGTTTAGTGAAAATATTTCAGCTATAGAAGAGGCAAAAGATATTGAAATTTTGACAAGGGATGAATTACATGGCATTCTCACAGCTTTTGAGATGAGGATAAAAGAGGAACCTATTCTCCAGAAGGAAGCAACCTTAAAAGTTACTAAGAAGACAAAGGGTAAGAAGTCAGATTCAAGCAATGAGTCATCCAGTGATGAAGAAGCAAACTATGGCAGAAGGAACAAGGACTCAAGAAAATATAAAGGTACGAAATCAGTTAGATATTTCAATTGTGGAAAATATGGTCACTATGCATCTGATTGTCCAGAGGCTAGAAATAGCAATGATGAAGAAAAATAGGATCATAAGAACAAGGAAATAGGAAAACACAGGTACCAAAAGAAAAGCAGGGATGGACAAGGCAAGCAAGGAAAGAAGTTTTTCCAAAGGCATAAGAAGAGTTTCTATGCAGACAAGGCAAGTAAGAGCTCAAGTGATAGTGATGAAAGTTCCTCAGATAATGATAGAGATGAAGTACTATTTCTAGCAAAAGAAAAAGATGATGTTAGAAAAAGGGCACTAATGATTCTCAAGTGTTTTAGATGTGGTAACTTTGGTCATCTTGAAGATAGTTGTACAAGGAATGGATTCAGTTTTAGTGATGATGAATATGAAGATACACTTGAAGGACCAGAAGAAAATTTACTTTTGGCAATAGAAGAAGAAGGAGGTGATCCTATTGAAGATAAATCAGAAAGGAATGAAGATGATCCCAAAGGCAAACAAATAGAGGAAGAATCAGAGAAAGGAGAAGTTGATCTTGAGGGTGAGCTTATTCATGCCCTTGATGCATTAAGGGAGGTAAGAAAGCAAAACTCAAAACTCAAGCTTAAATTTCAAGAATGTGATGAAGAGAAAGGAAAGCTTATAGAGGATCTAACCAACTCAATAGCTAAGACAAAGAGATTCAAAGAGAAGTTAGAAGCAAAGGTTTTAGAATGTGAAAGGTTAGAGCATGAGGTAGCTTCACTAAGGAAGGAAGTAAAATAGTCTAAGGACAAGTTACACAGGTTTGGGAGAAGCTCAAAGAAATTGGATAAGATTATCAAGACACAAAAACCTACATCAAGCAAGACAGGTCTTGGTTTTGAACAGGTACAAAGAAAACAAGGAGAGGAGTCAATCTCAAGCTCCAAAGAAGAAGAAGCTTCAGAAGAAGAGAGTGTAAGAGAGAGTGAGACTTCTGAGGATGAGTTGGACAATAGAAAGTTCAACAAGAAAAGGAACAATGCACAAATGAGGAACAAATGGAACAGGAACCAACACAGGGTAAAAGAAACTAGGAGACCAATGGGGTCAAGGCAAGGTAGTTTCAATGGATGATGCTTCTCATATCACAGGTTTGGGCACAAGGCTACACAGTGCAGGACACATGAAAGACAGGAATATGGAAGTTTTAGAAACAGACAACTTTTTCAAGGGTATTGCTACTCTTGTAATCAGTTTGGTCACAAGGTAGTAAATTGCAGGGTTCATGACAGAAATGGATATGGCTTCACCAGGAGAAACCCCAAGATATTTGCACCTTTAAGGAATAACAACATTAAGTGTTATAAGTGCAATAATGATGGGCATACAACAAAGTGGTGTAGAGCAAAAATCCCAGAGATAAGCAGGAACAGGAATAGTCAGAGGAATCAAAAGGATCAATTGAGGAAGAAAGTGGACAAAGGTAAAGATCAATGTATGTTGGGAGTAGAAATACTCCCACCCCAAAATTAATCACCTCAAGAGGAGGTGGGGGAGGGGCTAAGCTAAGATTCTCATTCTTAGCCCCGAGCCCCAAAGGTGACCCTTTGCCATTGATGACAAAGGGGGAGAGATTTGAGTTAGGGGGAGAGCATTCAGTCAGGGGGAGCAGTTTCTCAAGGAAAGCAACTTTTGAAAAAGAAAAAGGAATGGTAAAAATAAAGGGGTTGCCATCAATGACAAAGGGGGATATTGTTGGAAATTTTGAGTAGTTTGGTTGTCATTGATGTCAAAAGGATATTGGTTTAATGTCGTCGTCATTAAGGACATCAAGTGGTTTTTCCAAAAGCAAGAAGGTCTTGGAAAGGAATAGGATATAATATTTATTTTTAATATTATATGCCTAAAAAGGGCCCAAAGGATGAAGACCCGAGAAAGGAGAAGCAAGTTTAAATTAAATAATAATATTTTATTATTATAATATTTTGGGCCAAATAACAAGGTGAAGAAAAATGAAGTCCAAATTGAAAAGACCCATGAGCAATTTTCAAAGGTTTAATTTAAATTAAAATATTTTAATCTTTGATTAAAATTTTAATTTAAATTAATAAAGGAGGCAAAGGTTTTTAAATTTAATATTTAAAAAATTAAATTCAAATTTTTAAATTCAAAAAAGGGCCGACGTGAGAAATCAAAAGATGAATGTGTATTTATATAGGAAATGATTTCCATTTCCTAAGGTTTTAAGTATCACACCTTCGAATGCGAAAGAGAGAATATCGAGCGCTGCATCCAAGTAGAAGATAAATTGCATTTAAAAGAGTTTGGAGGGAAACGAGACAACATAGGTCGCAAAGTGATTTGACTTCCCACCAACGATGGTAGCGCAAGTGGTAGTTGGGAGAGTGTTAAGGCTTGCATGGAGGAGATCGTGGTTCGATCCACACGATCGACATTTTGGAGGAAGAGCCTTTCGTTTGACTTGCTCGATGTTTTTGTGTGACATGTTTTGTGGGACAGTGTGCGCCGTGTGTCTCATGTGGGCATGCAGCCCACTTGGTGGCCTAGCTTGGAGCTAGGGTGTTGGGAGTGCAAAGGTCACATGGTCGAATCCGTCGAAGATAGTTTTTTGTGTGGGCAAAAAAATAAAAGGTATGCCATTCGATTTTATTTTCAAAGGTGTTGAAAATTAAGTGTTTTAAGATTGTCGTGAGTGCTTAGGGGAGTTATAAGGTAAAGAAAAATTAAAATATTTTATTTTTATTTTTGGTGATTGAAATTTATAAGGTGTGGAGATTATAAGGTGTATAAGGGAGTTTGCTATGCATGTTGTTTTAATGAAATTGTTGAGTTGAATATTGTGAGTTTGGATATTATAAGGTGTGCAAGAAAAATTGTTAAGTGTTTTGTTATGGTGAAATTATTGAGTTAAATATTGTGAGTTTGGAGATTATAAGGTGTACAAAAGGATTTGATATTTTGTATGAAAAATAATTTTTGAGAAAATTATTTTGTGGAGATCTTGAGATAGGTTGTGGTAACCTAACCCTAGTGTTGGCAAAGAAAATTTGATTGTGGTTAAGACAGGGTTTGAAGACATATCTCCATCAAAATAAAAGGTATGGGTACATCTTCCTTGTGAGAAAAATATTGTTGGATTGGATGTTGTGAATGCTAAGTTGGAGTGAAAAGGATTGTTTGATAAGCATTGTTGGAAATATTGAGTGAACCTTCATGTGCATGAACTTATGGGTTTGTGAAAGCATGAGTGTTGGTTGTTGGGTATCTTTTTTATGTGAGGTTTGTTTGATAAAGCATTGTTGAAAAAGGTTTCATTGAGTGATTGGTTGAGTGGATTTGATTGAGCATAATTGATTGGGAGAGTGTTGGAGTGATAGTTCAAGTTATGTGAAACAAATTGTTCTTTATTTCTGGATTGAGTTGAGGAGAGAGTTGAAAGTGATTGAGCATTGTTGTGAGTGTGAAACATATTGAGTCTCTAACATTTCTCTATATGTTTATGTGGTAAAAGAGAGAGATTGAAAGTAATTGAGCATTGTTGTGAGTGTGAAACATATTGAGTCTCTAACAATTCTCTATATGTTTCTATGAGATTGGACAAGTTCTAGTGAGGACTTGTTGAGTGGATTTGAGGTAAGTCTTGGTGAAGACTTGTGGAGTAGATTGGACAAGTTCTAGTGAGGACTTGTTGAGCAGATTTGAAGTAAGTCTTGGTGAAGACTTGTTGAGCAGATTGGACAAGTTCTAGTGAGGACTTGTTGAGCAGATTAGAGGTAAGTCTTGGTGAAGACTTGTGGAGCATATTGGACAAGTTCTAGTGAGGACTTGTTGAGAAAATTGAACAAGTTCTAGAGAGGACTTGTGGACATATTTGAGGCAAGTCTTTGAGAAGACTTGTGAGCAGAGTTGATTGATTGATTTGTTCAAACCTTGAGTTAAGGTTTGGGGCAGATCTTGCAGAGTTGATTTGTGATTGAGTCAAGCTTTGTGGTAAGGCTTGAGGACATATTTGAGGACAGAGTTTGGTGCAGATTTGAGGACATGTTTGTGCTAGACCAAAGACAAAGATTGAGAAGATTTGTGCTAGATTGAAGGATTGTGTTTAGTGCAGATTTGAGGATAGATATTGAGTAGATTTGTTCTAGACCGAAGGACTATGTTTAGTGCAGATTTGAGATAGAGCTGAGAGTAAGCTTTGGAGGTGATAGAGCAGAGGACAGTAGTCTCCAGTGGATAGAGATCCATTAGCCAAGGCAGTGAGGACAGAGATCTTATGAGTGAGGACAAAGTCTTCAATGGAGAGAGATCCACAAGCCAGAGCAATGGAGGCAGTAGTCTTCTAGAGGATCACCAACCAGAGCAGAGGAGAAGGAGTTCTCCTATGGATAGAGATCCACGAACCAGTTGAGAGGATTGGTGTCTCCTGTGGATAGAGATCCACGAACTTGATTAGGGGATTGGTGTCTCCTTTGGACAGAGGTCCATAAACATTGTAATAGGGAAAGGATTCTCAAAAGATTTGTTGAGAAAATTTTAGTGAAATATTTTCTCCGTGGACGTAGCCCACATTAGGTGAACCACGTTAAATTGGTGTCTCTATTGTGTGTGGTGATTTGTGCATTGCTTTGATTACTATTGTTGATATTGCCATTGATATATTGCAAAATATTGTTTGGGAAAGAAAAGTAAAAAGTGGTCTTATACTGTTCACCCCCCTCTCAGTATAAGCTTGTGTTCTTCATCGTTAATCTCACCAATCCTATGGCTTACATCATAGACTATGGTTTACACATTTTTACCTTAGCCTTGATATCATCTTTCAATCCATTGATAAAATAACTCTAAAAAATCCTTCATTCAACCCCTTTTTCCTATTAGCCAATTTCTCAAATTGGGTTTGATATTCATGGATAGTAGAGGTTTGTTTCAATTTGGTCAAGGCTTATGTAAAATCCTCATAGTCACTAGGGCAAAGTGAGTGAATAATTATGACTCAAAATATTTCCAATAAGGTTTTAGAGTCATGTTTGTAACCATTGATACCATTGTAAGGCTTCAAATTCAAAGTTGAAATATTTTAAGAAGTTTTAGGTACATTATGAAGTTTGAAGAACTAATCTACTCAATATAACCACCCATCAACATCCTTTCCATTAAACTTAAGAATATCTAATTTAGGCATCTTAAACAGAGTATCTGTGTTAAAAAGAGAACGATAGTCTTCTTTCTCCTTATGGACTCACTTTTCTTTACTGTCTGAACTACCACCCAATTTTTTAGTGTTAAGATGCTCAAACACATTTTGGGCTAAAGAGCAAGTATGCCCCAATAAACTTAAACTAGATAAGCAATAAAATAAAATCAAGATGAAGAAATAAGACAAACACACAATACACAATATTTCACCTAGGAAAACCCTTTCGGGTAAAAACCCAACACAATAACCTTCTTCTTATTGCATAAACTCAACCGTCTCCAATACAATAATGCAATTCTCTACAAACCCTAATGCAAGTGCAAAATAAATAACAAAGGCACATGCATAGATTTTACAAAACCATGGGTTCAAAAATAACCCATCCAAAGAATGTCATTTCTCCCCTATTATGACTATAAAACATGAAAAGTATCCAACACATATCCAACATTCTCCCACTTGTTGAATACTTTCCATAGGGGGCAACAATATTGTATTATCAACTATTAAGGGCAACCATACCCATTGATTTTCTACACCAAGAAAATTTCTTGAGCACTCACAACCTTTGTTAATGAATCAACAACATTTTCTTTTGTATCAATTTTTTCCAACAACACCCAATTCCTCTCAACCATTTCTCTCACAAAATGATACTAGATATCAATATGTTTTGATCGAGCATGAAAAATAGGATTCTTGGCCAAAAAATTGCACTCTAACTATCATTGTCAATTCTCACAACCTTTTGTATAAGACCAACTGTTGAGCACAACCTTTGTAGCCACACTACTTCCTTACAGGTATGAGTTGCTGCCATGTACTCTACCTCTATGTTGTGGATAAAGCAACCACTAATTACCTTTTACTCATCCAACTCACTGCCCCTCCAAAAATACTAAACACATAGGCACTAGTGGATCTTCTATTATCAAGATCTCCAACCCAATCAAAATCCACAAAACCTTGTAGATTCAAAGTTTTATTTTCTTTAGCTTTTCCTTGGTAGCAGATTGCATAATTTGAGGTGCCATATAAGTATCTAAAAATACTCTTCACAATAGTCCAATATTCCTTTCCTTGATTGGACATATATCTAATCACTACTCCCACTACATGTGTAATGTTAGGTCTAGTACAAACCATTGCATACATCAAGCTTCCCACAATGCTAGCATAAGGAACCTGATACATCTCTTGAATTTCATATTCTATCTTGGGATACTGTTTAGCAGATAGTTTTTTACCAATAGGAAATGGAGTACTCATAGGTTTACTATCATGCATCCTAAACCTCTGTAGTATCAATTCAATATACTTCCTTTGATTGACCCACAATTTCTTGTTTGCATGATCCCTTATGATTTCCATACCCAAAATAAATTTTGCAGCACCAAGATCCTTCATGTCAAATTGAGAAAATAACTGAGATTTGAATGAACTAATCATCTCTTTATTGTTACCAATTAACAACATGTCATCCACATACAAAACAATGATAACAAAATTTTCACCTTCTTCTTTGAAATACACACAAGGATCTACTTTGCTTCTGTTAAGCCCAAGTGCCAAAACAAACCTATCAAATTTTTGATTCCACATTCTTGGTGATTGCTTCAAGCCATAAAGGGAATTTTTTAGCTTGCATACCAAGTCCTCCTTACCTCTTACCTTAAAGCATTCTGGTTGTGCCATATATATTTCTTCCTCAAGTTCACCATGTAGAAATGTTGTCTTTACATCCATCTATTCTATTTCAAGATCGAAAGCAACAACAATAGCCAATAAAAATCTAATAGAAGTTAATTTAGCCATAGGAGAAAAAATCTCACCAAAGTCAATTCCCTCAACTTGAGAAAATCCCTTTGCTACCAAGTGAGATTTATACTTCTCCAATTTTCCTTCTACATTGTACTTCTTCTTAAATACCCATTTACATCCAACAGGTTTTCTTTTAGGAGGTAATTTCACCAAGTCCCATGTTTGATTTTTATCTAAGGACTCCATTTCCTCCTCCATAGCCTTTTTCCAAGACTTATTTTCACTTGACCCAAGTGCCTCCTTTATAGTCTTGGGATCTTCATCAATAACTGATAAAGCTGATAAAGTAAATACATAATAAAAATCAAGAGGACTATACCTTTCTGGTATTCTTCTTACTCAATCTAATCTTCTCAAAATTGGAGTTTTTGGTTTTGCATTTTCAGCTTCCTCCTCCTTCTTCTTAATTTTCCTCTTCCAACTCTCTCTCTAATTCATCTTCTATAGTAGCATCCAATTTAGACATAGGTTCCTCCCATTCTAGTTTAACTTGAACTTGTTCAGGTTCTTTGTTTGGTTGTAGTTCCTATTTAGGGACCCCTTTTGTTTCTCTAAATATTACATTATGATTGTAAACAATCTTTTGTGTTTCTGGGTTCCACAACTTATATCCTTTAACACCAATACTATAACCCAAAAATATACATTTTGTTGATTTATAGTCTAGCTTAGTCCTTTTCTCTTTTGGAATATACATATAAGCATCACAACCAAAAACCCTTAAATATCTAAGAGAGGGTTTCTTACCAATCCACACTTCTTGTGGAGTTTTTTCGACCAAAGTTGAGGTAGGAGATCTATTGATGAGATAACATGTAATTGTTACTGCTTTTACCCATAATTTCCTTTCTAACCCTACACCACTTAGCATGCTTATGGCCTTATCCATCAATGTTCTATTCATCTTTTCTACAACTCCATTATGTTGTGGAGTATACAAAGTTGTTTTCTACCTTTCTATTCCATAGTCCTTGCAAAATTGCTCAAATGCATTGGAGTAGTATTCACCACCATTATCACTTCTCAAAACCTTTATCTTCTTCTCTATATGATTTTCTACAAGAGCCTTAAACTCTTTAAATTTATTGAAAACTTTAGATTTATTTCATAGAAAATATACCCAGGTCTTCCTTGAAAAGTCATCTATAAAAGTAACATAATACATAGATTTTCCTAGTGATGAAACTTTAGCAGGTCCAAACACATCATTGTGAACTAAATGCAAAATCCCTTTTGATCTTGTAGCACTACTAGGAAACTTAACTCGAGTTTGCTTTCCAAATATACAGTGCTCACAAAAATCAAAATCTAATGGGCAATCAGAAATTCCTTCAACCATACCTTTCATTTTTAATGCTCGAAGGCCTCTCTCTCCAATATACCCCATGCATTGATGCCACAACATTGTCTTTTATATAGGAAGACTAGGAGCCGGATTTGCAATATTATTTCCCTTAGAAACCATAGAGCTATTGCACCCAACACTTATAGTGCTTACCTCAAGCTTGAACAATGTTCTTGTACGAACTCCTCTTGCCAACACCAATGCTCCATGAATCATCTTGCAACTATCCTTATTAAATACCACATTCACACCCACATCATTCATCTTACTTACTAATATCAGGTTTCTTGCCAAACCTAGAATGTGCAAAACACTAGGAAGGGTTTTAATTCTTCCATATTTGAACCTCAACTTGACTCTTCCTTGACCTATGATTTTACATGTCGAGTTGTCTCCCAAAAAGACTTCACCTCCATTGATATTTTCATATTCACTAAACCACTCCTTATGGGGAGTCATATGAAAAGAGGTGCCTGAGTCAATCAACCATGAATCATGGCATTCACTTGAGCATGAGGTAGCTAAGAATAGATCCCTTGAATCTTCACTTGTGGTATTTGTTTCTATAGAAGGGGCTTCATTAGATGACTTACTATTTTCACCCTTTTTAGATCTGCAATCCCTTTTATAATACCCCATTTTACCATATTTCTAGCATTTCCTCTTATCTGGAGTAACAAATTTACCCCTAGATTTTGATTTCCTATCCCCTGATTTCTTTTTACTTCTTTCTTGAGAATGACCTCTTATGTACAAGGTATCCTTCTGATGATAATCCTCAACATATTTTCACCTCATTTATTCTGATAACAAAGTTCCTACTATATCCTCAAATTTTAATGCAAAAGTAGTATTTGTGATAGCCATAACTAAGTTATCCCAAGAATTAGGTAAAGAACAAAGCAAAGTGATACACTTTTCTTCTTCATCCATTTTTACATCAACAAAGTTTAACTAACTTACCATAGTGTTGAAGGTGTTCATATGTTCTACCATAGAGTCACCATCATTCATCCGAAGTGAATACAACTTCTTTCAAAGGAAGAGTTTATTTACCAGTGACTTTGTCTAGTACATATTCCCCAACTTATCCCATAGCAACTTTGCAGTGGTTTCTATCGATACATTCAACAAAATTAAATTAGACAAACACAATCTGATAGAGCTCCTTGCCTTCCTATCGACCTTTAGCCAATATTCATCTATCATTGTTGTAGGTTTTGTTCCTGAGACAACAATCCACTAATCTCTATCAACCAACAAATCCTCCATCTTGAGTTTCCATAACTCAAAGTTTTGTCCATTAAATTTTTTGATCTCTATCCTTGTGCTTCCCATCATTTTCCTTCACATAGATTCTTCCATGTATAGCTCCCACTCAAAGAAAATTTATCATAGGGAAGAAACCCTTACTCTTCAAACAAAGCTAAAACCTAGCTCTGATACCATATGAAGAGCAAGTATACCTCAATAAAATTAAACTAGATAAGCAATAAAACAGAATCAAGATGAAGAAATAAGGCAAACACACAATACATAATATTTCACCTAGGAAAACCCTTTTGGGTAAAAAACCCAACATAGTAGCCTTCTTCCTATTGCATAAACTCAACCGTCTCCAATACAATAATGCAGTTCTACTCAAACCCTAATGCAAGTGTGAAATAAATAATAAAGGCACATACAAGAATTTAAAAAAACCATGGGTGCAATACCATGGGTTTAAAAAAAACCCATCTAAAGAATGCCATTCCCCCCCCTTATGGCTATAAAATATGAAAAGTATCCAACACATATCCAATAGGGGATTCCCTTAATAGGTCTTCAACCTCTAGGAATTTTTCTTCAAATTCAACTTTGGATCTAAGTTGGTCATTTCTCATAATCAATTGTTCTCTCATCTATTTAAATTAATTTCCAAGGTTAGTGAGTGTGATACTCACTTGCTCTATAAATTTACTTTGTTCTAACGCCTTTTTTTATCCTCTAGTTCCTCCAGCCCTTTAGGTATGATTTGAACCACTTCCATCAACTTACTAAAAATATAAGTATTGTCCTAGGAGTTGCTATTTTTAGTAATGGGCCAAAAAAAGTGTTGGGTGTTATATATCAAAATGATCAACTTGAAAAGATGAATATAATGGACTATGTCTCACAATGATATTATTTGACACCCTAAAAAAAGTGCA
This sequence comes from Wollemia nobilis, assembly GCA_028583015.1. NCBI lineage: Eukaryota > Viridiplantae > Streptophyta > Pinopsida > Araucariales > Araucariaceae > Wollemia > Wollemia nobilis. The sequence continues at coordinate 1,551,795 of JAQPPZ010000755.1, read as the reverse complement.
TGGAGGCTACATACCAAAATGACCAGTTTGATAAGACGATTGCAATGGTTTATATCCCACAACATTATTTTTTGGTACCCCATACTTTTTTAGGGTAATGTTATCGATTTTTCTCCTAGAGTGTTGGTTCACCTAGAAAACTAGCTTTTGTTTAATAACCCCTTACTAGACTCCTGCACTATCTGTTATTGACTCTATTCTATTATGTCTATCACTATTTTATCATTGACACTATAACTTACCATCTCTGAAAACTATCTAGGTTGACCTTGTTACTAACAAATTCCTTGTTTGTTATAATTTTTGAATGTTACAAGTAATTTTTATTGATGCTAACAGACTCTATCTTGACTGTAATTGACTATTAATCAACTATTACTAATAGATCCTATTGTGACTGTTATTCTCACCATCGATTTTTTTGTTGACTGCTTATGTCCAATTAATTATGGGATAATACAGTCTCCTCAGTATGCTTATTTTTGTGATGTATTTTTTTTGACATGCAGGATAAACAAAAATAGGGTACTCTAAGCCAAGGTGTGTACTGCCCATACACCCTTTGTTATATCATAGTGATGAACGATAGTTCTTGGACCAATATTTTAGGCCACTACTCAAGGAGGATTCCATGTATACCCTTGAGCACACTACCCACCTCTATAATAGTATGAGAGGGTGATCTTATCGGATGTTGTATCTGGTGCACTATAGAGAATACACGATAAAAAATATTTCTAGGGCTAAAGGTTTCTCCTAATCCTAGGATGTCTCTTGATTTTCCCAAAGATATGTGGGATCTCAATTTTGTATATGGGTGCTATTTGAGGCTTGGGTATTGGAGCTTGATCATCCCTAACTTCACTAAAAACTTTATGGGTAATATAGCTTAGCCAATAATAACTCCTCCATGATATTTTAAAACCCTCAACACATGGTTTCTAACCTAATAAACTAATACAAAAAAGACTTGATTTTTTAATAATAAGGAAACAAGCAACAAAAATATGAAATAGTTATGCCTCATAGAAAAAATGGTAGGGAAAGAACTATTGTAGTTATATCAAAACATGACCTTAGAAAACTCTATGATACCATTTGTTAAGAACCTTCTAATTAAAATAAACACATTCACATAAATATTGCAATAAAAACATAAATTCATGAAAGAACATAATATTGCAATATGAAATGTAAATGCAAAAATATATTAATCTCACAAATCACAACACAGAATCGTGAGCCTCTTTGAGGGGGCAACCTCCTTCAATACTTTCATTCAATATTTGAAAGATACATTCATTTATAGACATTTGTCTTTTAAATATACACTTCATACAACCTTAACCTAATGCTCAAGAGTTGGCTTACATGCAAAGTGCTACTTGAGCTAGAATCTTCTACCAAATAAATAGTTGCATTCTTAATAATGATTATATGAAATGATCCCACTTGTCTAGGCACCTCAATTACCACATACCATTACAAAATATCATTATAATAGGGTCCCCATATTGGAAAGAGGTCATTACATATTAATATGAGAATTACATAATAATGTTAGGATAAGGTCCTAACATGCTCTTCAACCACTTCTTGGCCTCTTTTCAACTTGATCCATTTGGGAAATCCTAGTTCTTTTGTCATCCAAACTGTAATTCCTTGATTTCCATCATAGTTTTCCTAGAAATATTTATCATTAAATTCATGATTAAAGTGATTTATGCACTTTTTGGGTAATAGGCCTTGATGATGCCTATTCTATCTAGTTGATTCTATCCTTTACATTGGAAAAGGAGAATTATTGATTTTCTCCCTCTAAATTGCTCAAGTCTCTTAAAAATTGCATGTATAACTATCAATAAAAAATACAATTCTACTAAGGCCTTAAGGTACTTTTTACTACACTTCTTATGAAAAGGTTGCACCTATGGACAAAAATCCTTTAGGAATAAGTCATTAATGGGCCTAATAGGAAGCATCATTAGATCGCTTATGTCTTTAAACACTCAAATGTAGGAATAAGTTGCATTCTATACATACCAATTGAGATATGAGTGTATTGATTTCGTTGCTTCCTTCAACAACTTGGTATCACTATATCTTGGAAGAACTTTGAAGATTTACCTTAGAAATTATCATGAACATAACATCCTTTCTTTTTCCAATTCTTTACATGAAAAAATGGATAATGTCGGGGTACTAGAAGTCCTTACTCTATTTTCTTTTTTATTTATGTGTTAATTCCATTAGCAATGAATTTTAATAGAATATCAACGGAATAGGAAGTCGTATAAAATGACTAAGTTGTCAAGATATTTAAGAGTTGACAAATAAATATTTTACATGATCCTAATCATTTGGCTTTTCATATTTAAAAATAAATTTCATGAAAGGGAATATTCAAGTTTTAAAATAATGAGACTTTGATTTACCACCAATTTTGTTCTATAAGATCACTAATCTCTTCCTTGAAGTCAACTTTTGGTTCTTTCATGATTGTGTGAAGATTTCTTTTCTTTACAATATTTAACAACTTCCTATCTATGAGTTTAAGGATGTCTCATGATTGCTTTCCCATGTCGATGCTACCTTTGTTTTGGTGGTAACTACCATTTCTTCATTGGATGCTCAAATAATGATTGAATCATGGGTGGTTTGATAGAATAAAAACCCTCTCTTGGTGAAGTGATCAAATTCCCTATCTTGATATCCAAGTGCACTACAAAGTACAAAATCAACTTTAGAATTTCATTCCACATTAATACAACTTCTACTTCTAGGCAATTGAAGGTTACTTGAAAATGGATATCTTGTTGATTCTAAAATTTCTTAGTTCACTGTATTTATTTTCTAGTGAGACATCCTTCTCTAATTCTTCAAAATCATGCATGACCATTAGTGTATTGCCGATCTTACATAATTTTAATACTAAATTGGTTTCCTATGGATGTTGATATTTGAACTACATTATCTTTGTTGATGATAAGGGATAATCTATGGTGAGTAAAGAATTTATTATATTCTTTTGTATTCATAAAAAATATCAAGAAGAGATACTTAGTCAGGAGACTCTAGAAATATTACATTGTATTTTATAGATATTAGAAATAAAATCTACAATGGATCAAAAGGTAATTTGTTTAAAATAAAATACAAATCCATAAGGACATGTCTACAAGAAAAGTCCAAATGATGTGGGAATACTTGTGTAGGTGAGTAATAGATAAGAAGTAATGTGAATGAGACATAATGCAAGTTTACAAGTATATATCCATTAGAAAAGCCCACATAGTATGGTGATATTTACATGTGGAGAATCAACAAGAACTCCATATTAGTTTAAGTGCATGCTTCATGGCATACCCCTATATTTTTTTCCTGTAAAGAACTTGTCCAAATTTGGAATGTAGGAAGAGCAGTGTGGAGAAACTAAAGACAAAGAAACTTTTTTAACGAGTGACTTGAAAGCTTCAAAAATTACTTTTGTAAGGTAAGGTCTACAAAATTCTCTGCAAAACACTTACATAATTTTGTTGCATGGAAAACACACAGGGGTATAACAACTTAATGGGTGTGACCAAAAGAGCTTACAACTTTGGGAAGACATATTCCAATATTATTTTACCAAGATTTACATATAATAAAAAAAATTGAAGGTGTGGAAAGGGACTATGTGGGGTTCCATGGTGTAGGGAAAACCAAAGAAAAACAACCAAAAAAAATTTGAATATTCAAGATACCATGTAAGGCTATGGGCTTGTCTATAGAAAACTGAGTTGAACAACTAAGACCACCTAGGAAAGTTGTAAGTTTTGATTTACAAGCGTCATAAAAAATAGTTGAAAAAAATTGTACCCTTTAGATATAGGATTATATCATTGGAAAGAAAAACAAAAGGTATGCAAGGAAAAATTTAAGAAGAGGCATGATACTATTAAGGATGAGAGAACGAATTTTAATAATAAGCATGATACTATTGAGGATTAGAGGATGGATTTTAAGAAGAGGAATTATATTATCAAGGATAAATGGATCCTTGATTTGAAGATTAAAGCAAAATAAAATAATAAAAATTGGAGGAAAATGGTAATTGAAAGAAAAATGACGAGTAAGGGGATGGATACCCTTTCCAATAAATATTGTTGCACTTAAGTGTGGATGGATTACCTAGACTTGGGCAAATTCCTCACAAGCTTGTCCTCACTTAAGTGTTGATGGCTTGCCTAGACTTGAGAAAATTTCTCACAACCTTGTCCTAACCTAGAAGGGTAAGAAGTAAAATAACCAAGTAGAACCTATTTATAAGAAAGATAATAAATTAAGTTATTGCATGCATGTGAGATTAATACATGTAGTGCATGTATTAATTGCAAAATGATGACGAGGGTGATAAATTAAGAGATATGGTTTCATTTGTGAACAAACTATCACAGGAGTGCACAATTGCATGGTAATAAGACAAAAGGTGTATGGAAGGATGATATAAGAATTTATATTGATATCCCCACATGATGAAACCTTCATGAAAGGTTTTTTTATAGCAAGTAGAAAACAATTGAATGTGACTTTGAATTTGCAAGAAACACTCTCTATAATTGGTTGAATGCAAGCGAGTTTGGGGTACAAGGTGTAGGCATGCATTGAGATTTTTAAGTTTGTAGATGTTTTTTGTTAGTTGAATTCATGCACCCACACACTATGAAGGACTTAGATACTTTTTTTTTTTTTGAAAAAATATTCTTTAAGATTGGTTGAAGGAAATAGTTGAAATCATACCTCTAAAGTTTTCCAAAATTTACAAGTGTATCCTCTTTCACTGGAAACATACTTAACCTAAGATCATTTTTCAATTTTTGAAAATGTAGCCAATTCTAGTACTATAAATAGATCAAACAATATATGCATCTTACAAACCAAATATATACAGGCATGTCATACATATAGAAACTATTACACATGATCATTCTACAAAATCTTAGGGTTCATGTTGATTTCTTGGGTTTCAATACACATAAAATACTCTTATATTTTTATTCATATTTCTTGTTAGACCTTAAATACTTATGTTTATCCTACTGGATATCATATTAATGTTATTAAGTAATTTATACCACTTTAGACTTATTTTTTGTATTAAAAATTATTACCACTTTATATTATTTCATACCTTGTCTATCTAAATCATGTGCTAGAAAACCAAAGAATATCGTAGGATTTTAAAATATTCCCTTGGCCTATACTTACCTATTACTCAACAATATCCTTATCATTAGATTTCTTCTTTTCCATTTCAATCCATTCATCTATGTATACTTCTATTTGCTTTCCTTCCTTTTAACATTCTCCCTCGTTTAACTCTTTGTTCCATCTATCCTCGTCATTGCCACTTACATATCCTCCTCACTTCCACCTACCTATAATTCCCACATTAATCTCACTAACCACCTCCCTCTCATTTATATTAATCACCTTGTTATTATCAATTCCCTTTATCATATGACTCTTGCTCATCACCAAAGGGTCAATAATAAGATTTTGTGTTATTATTATTCTTTTTATTTTTATTTTTATCATTTTTAAATTTATTTATGGGTCATGGGGGAATTTATAAACATAAACATCACCATACATACATCACACCTAAAATATCGATCATACAAGATTGCATGAATATTTCGTGTCATTCTACCTTGGTTGGCCTTTGTCACCTACACACACATACACAAACACTTTATTCCTCTTAATATTAACAAAAGCATTGCATATAAACAATAATATTATCAATAGAATATATATATGTGTGTGTGTGTTAAGAAAAAATCTTATATATAAAGAGAAGCTTATGATACAAAATTTCTGCCTAATTCCCATGGGTAAAATTAGAAGATATAATCTAGACATTGTTTATCTAAGCCAAGCTCTCTCTTGTTTTGGACTACTTCTACTTGGTGAAATAAGTAACATATATAATATGCATTATTACTAAAAAAATAAATATCTCTATCCACACATAACACATAACACTAATTACATACAAAATATGTGACACCATTTATGTATAAAATCGTTGAGATGCATCACCTTTGATGTGCAACACTAGTGATGTGTAGAATCAATGATGTATTTTACCAATGATGTGTAGCCCTAATGACATGTTGCCCCATTGGAATTTAGCACCAGTAAAATAGCTCCAATCATAATTAGTACCAACATTTATTACACTTTCCTTTATTACACTTGTACTATTTTGTAGCTCATGTGAATCACGCTACTCCTTTTCCAATAACATTTTTTTGCAATGTCAAAATATCTTATTTTCGTGTTTCCATGCTCCATTTAAACTCCTTCATTGGCAAGTTAATCAACATTTTTGTTAAAGTTTCTTCTCATATGTACAAAACTTAAGGATTTGAAATGATTGCATATTTATTGATTCTCCTATAGAATCTCATCTAGCATTAGATTTGATATTTTAATATTTCTACTCGTTACTTCAATGACCAATTTTGGATCTCCATATATTATTAGTTCTAACCACTCTTTTCAACTAACAATTTTCAATCCTCTGTTCAAAGCTGACAGCTTCACAAAGTTGTTCAAATTCACTTCTAATCCTTTAGTGAATTTGACCAACACTCTCCCTAAGTCCTTCATTATAATCCTTTCCACCCCCATTGCCCCCAAATTATTTTTCGATGCACCATCAAAAAATAGATGGTGTGATCCAATATTAAATCTTGAGGGATCATATTTTTCAACTTCTACCAGTGAGTCTTCATTCAATCTTGTTTTTGTTGGATTTAATTAAGAGTTTGAGGATTGCTATGATACATGAATATCCCCCAAAATGTTGAATATTTTTGTCCCAAAATATTATTGCATTTGAGCTTTCCATATCTTCCACAATACAATTCATGGTAGTACTTATCAAATTAACTTAGTGGTGATTTTTCATCTTTGTAAAAAGGATAATTAGTGTCCCATTTGGTTAAAAATTCCTCACACTCCTTAATTTTAGAATGGATGTCAACTTTGAATCCCAATGCTTGTTACATGAAGTTCCAAACTTGGTTCAAGACTTCACATTGAATGAATAAATATTCAATATTTTCTTCCTACTTACATAATATACATATTTATTGCCCATTTATACCCCTTCTACTTCGATTTTTAGAAATAAAATGATCAATTCTTGTAATGGATCTTACACTTCATTATTTTTCTAGCACCTACACTTTGGAATTAAGTGATAATATTTATCATCCCATAGCTAGTTGTATGCTTGTTTGACATAATATTTTCTTGTTTTATTTGTTGGTCCCCATATCATCTGGTCCAGTTCATCTCTGAGTCTAACATTTCATTGTCTCAATAACTTGGAAAGTTATTGATATTCATTCTTCAAGTCTATTTATTTAATATCCCATTCCTCCAATATTTGATTTTGGATTTTATCTATTTACTTTGAGAATTGTTAGTTTAAAAAAAATTGAAAAATTTTCCATACATTTTCTTTTGAAACAATCTCTTAGCTAGAAGTATTTCTAGATATCTTCCTATCTCTGGAATACCATTGATTGCATCTATCCATATGTCTACTTGTTTGCCATAATAGATGAGCTATGAACAACCTTTTATAAAAAATATAACACTGCACACAGATTCAACTGTATAGTAGATACCTAATCTAAAGTTACATTCATTTTTAGTATATGTTCTAATGGTTTTCCTCCAAGATAATTGTTCACCATGATATTGCTCCATAGTCAGTTGCTTTCCTTGATTAATATCCATATTAGATTATATACATACACCTATGGCAATAAGGATGAATGCTTTAGTCCTAATCCATCCCATTTTTTTGGAAAGCATACAATATCCCACTTAACCAAATGAAACTTCTTTCTTTCTTATTCTCTAGCATATTTTTATAAAAATATCCTTATTATATTCTCAAATTTGTTAATTACCCTTATTGGTGCATGAATAGATGACATTAAATTTATTTGGATGACAAATAAAATTGATTTTATTAAAATCACTCTCTAATATAGATTCAACCATCTATGAGACCTCATATTGAATCTCTATATTACTTTGTTGAGGATATTCTTCCATTATTTTTTGGTATGCTTGCATGGGCTAATTGGCACCCCTAGACATACAAATAATTATTTGGATTTACCTAGTTTGAAGCCAATTTTTTTTGGGGAGTTTTGTCTTGAAAGCTATTGAGGAATTTAATGCATAAATGATAGACTTACCACAATTAATAGTAGTTGCTATTAGTTTACAAAAATTGTCTAATATCTCTTTCATGTTATGGGTTTTCTTAATAGATGGTTGTTCTATTAACATATAGTCATCTATAAATTGTATATGGATGGTGTTTACTACATTTGAAGTAATTGATGCTCCTTCAATCTGTCCCTATGTTCTTGCTTTCTTGATAAGATAACTCAATACCTCAACCATGATGACATATAAAGCTAGTGATAATGGGCAGCATTGTCTTTTGTCTCTAGAAAAATTAAAAAACTTAGATGATTCTCCATTGACTAAAACTAAGAATGTGCTAGAGCTAAACATTCCATCCATTTTACCCACTGCTCACAAAACCCTATTTTATAAAGGACCATTAAGAGAAAACTCCTATTGAGTTTATAATAGGCTATAGTAAAGTTTGATCATCAATGTCATTCTCCTTGATTTAGCTATAGAGTGAATTGCTTCTTGTACAATTACGACTTCATCTAAAATTTATCTTCCTTTAATCACTCTCCCTTGCTCTTTTGATATGATCATAGGTAGCCTTTTTTGCAATCTACCAAGAAATATTTTTGAAATTACTTTATAAGAAAAAAATGTATAAAGAAATGGTTTGAATCTATCAAACTTACTTGCCTCCTAATATTTTAAGATGAGTTTCAATAATATAAAATTTATTGAATTTAAAATATTTCCTATTGTTCTCACTTCTTCCACCATTGCTAGTAGATCCTCAAATATAATTTTCCATGCTTCTCTAAAAATATTTGCTTGAAATCCATCTAGACTTGGAGCTTTATCTAGCTTAAATGAATACACCATCTTGCTTAATTATTCCATGCTAACTTCATTAGATTATTATTTATTTATTATGTGACTACTTCTGGTATTAATTCAACCACTTCTCTTTGGGTTTCTTCTCTATCAATGTTATCATTTGATAATATGGTTTGAAAATAATCCCTCACAATATTTCATATTTAATTATCCTCTATCATATTCTCCCCATTATCTTGCTTGATACATGATATATGGTTCTTCATTTTGTAAGTAATCAAAGCTTTGTGGAAAAACTTATAAGTTGCATCCCTTTTTTGTGCCTAGAGCACTCTTGCTCTTAACCTTAATAGATCACTCTCCTCCGTATTAATCCTTTCCATTTATGCAATCAACTTAGCTTCCTCATCTCTACTTAAATTTGCATCTATTCCATCTTATGCCAATTTGTTTAATTCTTCCAATATATTGCATATTTATTTATTCTTTTTAGCTTCGACTTTCATTATGCTTCTTTACCATCCTTTAATTTTATTTTTTATATGTTTTATTTTGCTATAGAATCTGAAGGTTTTGTTCCTTCAATTTCAATCTCATTCCACCATTTTTTATAATTTTCCTAAAACTCCTCATATTCCATAAACTGAGGATAAAATTTGAATGGCATATTTTTTAGAGATTCAAATTCCTATAGCTTCAACAATATTGGTGCATGGTCTAATATTGTTCGAGACAGTATACAAGAATTTATTGATACATTTATTCCTAGGATGGATTCATCTACTAAAAACCTATCTAATATTTATTAAATTAAGGCTCATATGTCTCTTCTATTTGACCATGTGAAAATACCATCTTTTAGAATGATATCTCCTATGTCACTCTCTTCCATCATATATGATACCATTCTTGAATTCTAGTTTAGAATTATAATACTCCTTTCTTCTCCTCTAATTTAAGAAATAAATTAAATTCTTCTTCTATTATCCAATTTTCAAGGCTATTTGATGATCCATCTTCCCACATCCTTTGCCAATATTCTTTTACCAAGGATTGATGAGTGGGTCCATACACATTTTCTAGATGATGTGTTTTTCTAGATCTTTGGCACTCCAATGATATTCGTAGCCAATGTACACATTTAATAACTTCTATGAATTTTCATTTTCTTATGTTTCATATTATAGCAATACCTCCTACCTAACCTCTTGAGCCAATACATTCACTCTCTTATATATTAGTATTCCATATTCCTTCCATAGTTGTTCATTCACTTTTTACTATCTTAATACCTTGAAGAGAAATTATATCGGGACAAAATTCTTGAATATTTCTCTTTAAGGTTATTTTTGTTGAGGAACTCATACCTCTTATATTTCAAGAGAAGATAATCATTTTTTTTAGGTTGCACAATACAACCTTATTAATTTTTTCTCCTTGTCCATTGTTAGAATATAATAACATTAAGAAATTCATTTCATATAGTTCTATATAGTATTTATCCTCCTTTCATATAATATTATTTTAAAATTTTGAGATGTCATGTCAGAAGTTATTTAGTTAGAAGTTCTCGTTATCTCAATGGTTCATAGAAGACTCTTTTCAATGGGATCCTTATGTAAAATATACTCTATATGGGCTTGCATATGATTGAATACATATCAAGTTGAAAATCAATAATATTATCTCTAGTTTCACTTTGAAATCAACATGTGGTATCAGAGCGAAATATCCTAAGCCATGAGTGGAGAGGATCATTTATTTTAAAGGTTGAAATTTTTAGAAATCCAAAAAAATTATTGTTTGGAAAGCTCTCATAGAGACTCAAAGGCATGAAGTCACAATTGTTCGAAAGTCCTCACAGAGGCCCAAATAGAAAATATAATTTCATCAGTGGAGAAGGTATACAACACATGTCTTATTAAACATTTTGCTCTTTTTTAAATGCTAGAAAACATAACCAATAAAGGGGTGTCGGAGCCATTGATTTTACTTTAGTATTTAAAGCATTATTAATGCTAAAAGACATTAGAAAAACGTCTGCATAAAAGAATCAATCAATGCTTAAAGTTGCTAAAAAATATCTACATGAAAGCATGTTGTAAGATGCTAGAAAAATATCTGCATGAAATTAACGTTCATCCTAGAAGACAATCCAGATTGAAACATTGCCTATGCATTGAAGTTGGATTGAAATGTTGCCTTTGCATTGAAACTAGATTGAAATTATGCTTGTGCATTGAATCTGGTGGTCCATATGTAAGTTTAAATAACCTTTAATGTGTTTGAGTGCAGTTTCACCTGATTCACCATAGTGTATTTTTCCTGAAGTGCTTAAGTGTTGTTTCACCTGAGTTTTTGATGCACCTAACTAGTAAGTGCAATTAATTTTTTTAATAGCTTTCAAGGCAAATCAATCATAATGCCCAATTCTCAAATAAAATGCATCGTGACTAAGGCTTCTAGGTTACATATTCTTTAAATTTTTTGACAAAATTTAAATATTTTTAAAAAATAAGAATTTATTTCCATAGTTAAAAACTTTAATACATATAGAATTGATTTTTAATGTCTTTCTATATTTAAAACTTTAGAAACTTTAGAAAATTTATTGAAATAGTTATTTCTATAGTCAAACCTTTAAACTATAGAAATATATTTTTATAGTTAATTTCTAAAAACTATAAAAAATATATTGAAAGAATTTTTGTAAAGTTAAATTTTTTACACTACAGAAAATAATTCATCTTTTTAAAATTTTAAAAAGACGCATTTCATAGGAGTTATAATGAAAAAGTAAAAATAAAAATAAAAATTATACATTGATATAGAGAGAGACATTTTATGTAGGAGTTACAAGGATATTTCTATAGCAAATTATCAAGTATTTGAAAATATTTTTTAGAATTTTTTTAAATATTTGCTATAGTTAACACATTAAAGGATTTGAAGGATCATATATAGGGAGTTATAAGATAGTTGAAAGATATTTATATGTCATTAGAGGTCGTACTACATCTTGAAGGAGTAGTAAGACAATTAAAAAATGACTACTCCTAAACAATTTCTTTTGAAATCTAAACAATATCATGTGTTTGAACCATTTTTATTAGAAAAGAGATTAAAAAATAATTAAAATTTTATCACAAATAAGAACATGTTCAATTGTGTTAAACCACTACATTTTTTTGATAAAAATGGGGAGCAAAAATTTGAAATGACACTTGGCATAGAAAATCCAGAAGATAATTATTATTGTATTGATTTAGGGGTAAACAATCACATGACTGGTAATCTATATTGGTTTGATTCTCTTAGAGTAAAATAAAACATACCTATCAAAATTGCAGATGATAAAATATACCAAGTTCAAGGAGTAGGTAATGTTTTATTCAACCTACTTTTTCTTAAATACACATTAGAAAATGTGTCATATGTGCTTGAATTAGTCAATAACTTGATATCGATGTCATAATTATTGGATAAGGGTAGAAAAATTGAATTTAGGGTTGTCAATGGAATACAAAATGCTTTATTAAAATACAAAGAGATATTAAAGCCATTGGTTTGATCAAAAATGATATATTTACTCCATATATGAAATCACTTTCTTATAAACAATTGAATTAACTACTTCCATGAGAGAAATATAATTAAAAAATGCAACGTCAAAGAGAAAAATAGTGTACACATGACTTACATGACAAAATAAATAAATTAAGGAGGGAAGAAAGTAGAGAGGGGAGGGCTCTGGTCCCTCCCCTGCTCCCCCTCCCATGGCTCCTGGTTCCTGCCCAGTCCCTAGATCAACCCAGGTCATCCCTCCCGGGGAGTGGTTGTTTGCAGATGATCTCCTGGGGGGAGATCCTTCTCCACTATCTACGTCCCTCCCGGTCGGCTAGGGTTTCCTTTATTGTTTTTTCGAACTGGTGCTTCCCAGGGATCCCTGTTTGGTTGGGGATCCCTTCCCTTTTTCCCTCAGGCTTCCTCTTAGGGTTTTTTGCAGGTTTTTCACGTGGATCTGGTCCCCTGCGTTTCTCGATGCGATGGAGGTGACGGTTTAGGGTTTGGACAGCTTCCCCCTTTTTCTTGTGAATCCTCGGTGGGCTCTGTGCTTGGACGAGATTCTTGGTCCCTGCTGTTGGGATCCTCTTCTGTTTTCCCGGGGTGGGTTCCTTATGGTGCAACTCTCTGGTCACTTTCTAATGGGATGGATCCTCTCTGTGCTGGCTGTCGGCTTCCTGCAGGATGGCTCTCGTTGAACTGAATGTTTTCTCGGTGGGCGGGATGGTTTCTCCATAGGGCGGGATCCGCCAAATCTGTCGGTTTTCTCGCGAGGCGGGATCCTTTATTTTCTGCTGGTTTCTCGGATGGCGGGATTTCCCTGTTGCTTCCCGCTAGGCGGGACTGTTTGTGGTGGTTTTGACTGCTTCCAGCAAGGCGAGATTTTATTGTAATGGTTTTTCTTTGCTTCCTGCTGGGCGGGATCTTCTTGATGGTGGTTTTTGGCTACTCCTCGCTGGGCGGGATCTCTAAAACTACTTTTTTTCTTATTTGTTTGTTTCCCGCTAAGGGGGATTGTTTCATGCTTACTGTTACCACTGGGCGGGATTTCTATTTTGGTGTCCAGTTTCAAGGGATTGATGCCCTAGGTCCATTGCTTATGTAATCAGGTTTTGGGATCCTTGTTAAAACCCGTTATAAATACAAACACTTACCAAAAAATAAATAAATAAATTAAGATTATAAGGTAGCAAAGGGTAACTCAAAAAATAAAAAGTGTTGTCCTCTTTGATTATCTTGAGCCATCGAACAAGGTTTGGCCTAGACGATGTAGAGTTTTCATTACACCAAAACCTTGAGGTGTTAGTGTCTGATACAAGTGGTATCAGAGCCTCACCCCAGGATCAAATCCCCTTGATTTACGTTGGAGAGAGTGTGTTGGATTAATCGTCATATCTTAGGGATTAATTTTATGGACTAACTTCCACCTTGGGCCTTGGGACTAATCGCCCTATGAGGTGTCCACTTTTTTCTATTAGAAATATCAAACCCTAGCATCTGCCGCTACCAACTCACATGTGCATGTAAGGTAAAACCTCATCCTTACATACACATTAACACCTCATAATTAATGTGTAACTACATAGGCATTTAATGCCAATATATGGTCAAAGCTATCACACATCGCATAGAGTGACATAATAGGGGCAGTACCGAAAGAATGGGGTTTGAATCTATTAGGGGCCCCATATTTTTTACAAGGTCAACACATTTTAAGATGTGATCTTGAGCACATTTATTCTATTCTATACTAATATAACAACTTTAGGGTAAAAGGGTTAAAGAGATGCAAAAAAATAAAAGAACAAGAAAGTAAAATCTAAGCTAATCGAGGTGATGCACCAAGATCAAAATAAGATCCCTCAGACAATAAACCTAGGTGTAATGCATTGACATAGTGAAAACTTCCTCTCCTAAACATATATAAGTGTAGATAAATACACATGCACGAAGGAAACAAGATAGAGAGAACTAAATAGTCATAGGCCTCTAGTATGTATATACAAATATAAAACTATTACAAGATTATGCTAAAAGCAGGGGCTCAAGGCCATGCCTAAAAGACCACTTAGGAATATAAGTACTACTATAGAAGGAAAAATGAAGGGAAAGCTATATGGAATGTATAACTTGTTGATACTTCATAAAGCTTAAACTACTACTATTTATAGATTACAAAGAGAATAATTTCCATCCAAAATTGTGCAAAGATTTCAAGGATGATTGTTATTTTGTGTGTGAGGCCATGTATTCATTCAAGTCATTGGTCCCTCCAAGGTTTATGGATTTATGCTCATTAATGTTTGATAGTTCCAGGTCTTTGGATGTGGTTGTGTTGTTATTGTAATCTACTCTTATTTGGGTTTCTTGAGGTCTAGGTGTAGGCATATTCTATGATTAACATTCAGAATCTAAATTTTACCTTGCTACAACTCCCATGTTATGGCCTCTTAATGTGTCAATTTCTCATGTCAAGTATGTAGGTGAGATTATGATATTTTTCCATGGTTACTTTTATGGGGTCAACTACCACATTTAGGAGATGTGCTCGGATCTTAGACATTTCACAATTATCAAATTTTTTTTCTTTTCTTTTATTTTAGATATTTCAAAAAATTTCAATCCTTTAGATGTTTGTTCTCTTTGCACCTTTCAAAACTTTTGCCAACTTTTAACTTTTAGGGCTTCAAATATTACAATTTATAAAAAAATTTGTTCTTCCCTTCTTGTCAAAAATTTTAGAAAATGGTGCTATTATTTTATTAGAAGTATCTAAAAGGGCTCCAATGCTTGGGCCTTCTTTCACCATTTGCCTTTAAAAAATTTTGATTAGAATCCTTTGCATGTAATTTTTTTTCTTCATTCCCTACTTCTCGTCCATTCCTTCTCCACTTAGGTTACCTCTTAAGATTTTTCTAAGGTAAATTCAGAGTGTAGGAGAATTTTTACAATTCTAATGACTCACAAGGATATTCGGCTTGATGAAGATAAATAAACCATAATTGATTACCTTATCCATTATGCACATAGTCCAAGGGGTCCAATAAATAAAGGGAATTAGGGGGAGTTTTGGAAATCAGTCTACCACTTTACATATTTGTAGCCTTTGAAACCTCAATGGTCTCACAAAGTTGGGGTAATTCTTGTACAATAAACTAAAACATGTATTACATATGTATAAGGGATAATAGGTAAAGGGGCCACTTAGTTTCTACTAAAGCCTTTTGCTTCTTTTTCTTTTTCTAGTTTCTTGGGTAAAATACTTTTACCCTCAATAAATTAGGAATCTTGAGCAACTACCATGTTGCAGGTAAATTGATACTAAGAATAATAAATTTCCTTGGTAAATGCAGATTGGTACCAACGTTGACTCTCCTTTTTCTTTTTGCCTCATCAGAGTACCTCCCTCAAGTTAGATCCTCTTCTATTTTTATTCCCCTAGAGGTAAATGGGATTTTATTTTGGGTTAGAAGAGTTACCATGCTCATTTACTCAAGCACTCTAAAGGGATTTGACTTCACTACCTCTGCTACCCAATGGTCCTTTTGATCATTGATATAGCTCTATAGCTTATTGGATAGTGGAGTTCTTGCTTCCTCTACCTCCACTTATTTCTCTTCATTTTAGATTACCATAATTAGTTAGATGTAGTGGTATACTATGTAGAAGAAGGATGAGGAGTAAAATGTTGGATAGATGGAGTTGACTGCTATTTTTGTCTAAACCCATTCATGAATAGGACAACAAGCTGATCCCATTCAATAATAGAGTTCGAAGAAATATAGTTGTACCCCTTATGACCCTTACCTCTAAATTATTCCACCATTAATATTAGGGCTGTATTTTTCTTAGTGATATTGTGCAATTGGTACTGATAGACTATATCTTATAGATGCTCTAGCGAGGTCATAATACCTTCTCCAATATAGCATGGCACAACTTTGAGTGTTGATGCTATAATGTTATCCCATAATTTCAGTGGTACTGGACGTCATAAGGGGTTTTTGTTGCTCCATTATGTGAAACTCTAGGGTGGTGGAGTGGCCATAAACAACAAAGAATATGGTATTGGGTCTTTTATTTCATAATATTTCAGGTCCTTTGCTTGAATTGGAGTCTCCAGGTGAATACAACATGTACTCTAAAAGTAGATAAATTGAGGTTTTCATCAAAACCTCAATCTAGTGTCCTTCAAACAACTTCTTTTGGATCTTCATTTTGAACAAATTCACTAGGTGAGTTTTAAAGTGCTTCAACAAGCAGAATAGGAAAAGACCCTCACCATAGTCAAAGCCTAATTTATTATTGATTGCAAGGCCAAATATATGTCAATGGTATCTCATTAGACTTACCATTAAACTGTTGTTCTCTCTAATTATCTCAAGCTATCATATGAAATTTTTACCAGATGATCAAACTATCATGCCTCACATGGAGGGACATAGTAGGGCCAGTCTTGAAGTGTGAGGTTTAGCTCTATCAAGAGTCTCCAATATTTTTTACAAGGCTAACACCTTTTAAGATGTGATCTTGGGTCACTTGTCCTATACTAGTCTAATATAACAACTTCAAGGGGAAAAGGGTTAGAGAGATGCAAGAAAAATAAAAGAATAAGAAATTAAAAATTAAGCTAATCAAGGTAATGCACAAAGATCAAGATAAGAACCCCCACATAATAACCTTGAGTGTAATGCATTGACACAGTGAATACTTCTTATTTTGACATATATAAGCATAGATAAATACACATCCACAAAGAAAATAAAACATAGAGAACCAAACACTTGGAACCAAATAGTCATAGGCCTCCAATATGTATACATAAATTTAAAACTATTACAAGATTATGCCAGAAGTAGGGGCTT
Source organism: Wollemia nobilis (assembly GCA_028583015.1). Taxonomy (NCBI): domain Eukaryota; kingdom Viridiplantae; phylum Streptophyta; class Pinopsida; order Araucariales; family Araucariaceae; genus Wollemia; species Wollemia nobilis. The sequence continues at coordinate 1,534,318 of JAQPPZ010000755.1, read as the reverse complement.
GAGGGTGTGCTCACAAGACCACTTATGAATACAAGTACTACTATAAAAGGAAACATGAAGGTAAATTTGTATGGAATATATAACCCGTCGATACTTCACAAAGCCTACACTATTGCTATTTATAGATTACAAAGGGGAGAATTTCCCTCTAAAACTATGATGAGATTTCAAGGATGACTACTTTTCTATGTATCGAGTCATATCTTCATTCAAGTCACTGGTCAGTCTAGGGTTTATGGATTTATGCTCACTTATATTTGATGGTTATAGGTATTTGAATGTGATCCTGCTACTATTATTGTCATCTACCCTTCTTTGAATTTCCTAAGGTCTAGATGTAGGTGATATTCTATGATTGATGTTCAAAATTTGAAGTTGTCTTTACTATAGTTCCCATGTTGTGGCCTTTTAATATGCCAATAACCTATGTTAGGCAAGTAGGTGAGATTGGGACCTTTTGCCATGGTTACTTTTATGGGTTCAACTACCACATTTGGGAGACGTGCTTAGATCTTAGACATTTCACAATTATTAGAATTTTTTTCTTTACTTCTATTTTGGATCTTTTAGAAACTTTCAATATTTTAAATATTTTTTACCTTTGTACCTTTTGAAAATTTTACCAATTTTAACTTTTGAGGCTTCAGATATTACGATTTGTCAAAACATTTGTTCTCCCCTTCTTGCCATTTTTGGAAAATGGTGCTATCATTTGATAAAAAGTATCTAAAAGGGAATCAATCCTTAAGCTTTCTTCTACCATTTACCTTTTAGAAATTTTGATTAGAATATTTTGCTTGTACTTGTTTTTTGCTTCATTCCGTATTTCTCATCCATTCCTTCTCGGCTTAGGACACCTCTTAAGATTTTTCAAAGGAAACTTTTGAGTGTGTTGAGAATTAACTATAGAAAGTATATCCCAAATGGATCTCGAAGACCTATAAAGAACAATGTCGAAAACAAACAAAAGTTGCAAAGAAATTGAAAAATATACCCAAATTAAAAGATGTAAATTGTGATACTGTGAACACATTTAATTTAAAGACCATGTTCATAAACATTTATATGACATAATGAATTCAAATATTGATCGAAGAGAAAGAGTATGAAAAAAATGTACGTGATGCATATAATGATCTTCCATAGAAAATAGACACTAATGATTTGTGCAATACTCTTTAAAGTTTTGCATAGAAAATGGTTGTAAAGCAAAGACTTTTGATCATGCAAAAAAATATTTGTAAGATAGTCAAAAGTGTAAGTATCATAATGAAAGCCCAATTGTTTTTTTTGAAAAATTTGAAAAAACTTGTATTAAAACAAAGAACAATTACAATATGGGAAGAGACTCTTCCCATCCGAAATTAGAGAGAACACAAGCTTACAGAAGTAGAAGAAGATTTGCAATGGAGCCAAATCTCCTGAACCATTAACTAGCTAGCAGGGGGTCGGCATGGACAGTTGATGCAGTTTGTCACCAAATCGTGACACTATACTTCTCCTTAGGCCACAAACATGCAACCTGTCACGATATCGCGACACCTTTCCCCTTTGGCCACGAAAAAGCAACATGTCATGATATCGTGACATTTTCCTCCTTTGGCCGCGAAAATTTAGCAAGTCACGATATCGCGACACTTTCTCCTTTGGGCACGAAAGTGCAACATGTCATGATATCGTGACACATTTTCTCTCTTGACCGCGATGAAGCAACATGTCATGATATCGCGACACCATTTCTCCTTTGGTCGTGAAAATGCAACATGTCGCAAAATTGCGACACCTTTTCTCCTTTGGCCATGAAAAAGTAACATGTCGTGATATCGCGACACCTTTTCTCTCTTCGCCTTGAAAATGCAACATGTCACGAAATCATGACACCTTTTCTCCTTTGGTCGCGAAAAAGCCACATGTCACGATTTTGCGACACCTTTTCTCCCTTGGCCGCAAAAAAGCAACATGTCATGATATCGTGACACCTTTTCTCCTTTAGCCACAAAAAAGCAACATGTCGTGATATTGCGACACCTTTCCTCCCTTGGCCACGATGAAGCAACATGTCACGATATCACGACACCTTTCCTCCCTTGGCCACGACGAAGCGACATGTCGTGATATCATGACAACTTTCCTCCAGCGATCGCGACGACGCAACATGTCATGAAATCACAACTTTCCTCCAGCGACCGCAATGGTGCAACATGTTGTGATATCACGACAACTTTCCTCCAGTGACCACGACGACGCAACATGTCATGATATCGTGACAACTTTCCTCCAGCGATCGCGACGACGCAACATGTCATGATATCACGACAACTTTCCACCAGCGATCGCGATGGCACAACATGTTGCGATATCGTGACAACTTTCCTCCAACGACCGTGATGGTGCAACATGTCGTGATATCATGACAACTTTCCACCAACGACCGCGACAGTGCAACATGTCATGATATTGCGACAACTTTCCTCCAACGACCACGATGGCACAACATGTCACGATATCGTGACAACTTTCCTCCAGCGGCTATGACAGTGCAACATGTCGTGATATCATGACAAATTTCCTCTAGTGATCGTGATGGCACAACATGTGATATCGCGACAACTTTCCTCTAGTGACTGCGACGGCACAACATGTCGCGATATCGTGACAACTTTTCTCTAGCGACCGCGATGGCACAACATGTCGCGATATCGCGACAACTTTCCTCCAGCGACCGCGACGGCGCAACTTTCCTCCCTTTGCATTATCTTTGATCATTGGCTCAGGGACCTTTCCAGACCCTGTCTAATCACCTCATCCTCAATATCCATGTCACTGTGCAACTGAACTCCAACCTCCTTTTTCGCACCCATCTTAGCCAGAAAGTCAACCGCTTTGTTCAAATCTCTACTCGCATAAACTGGGATCACGTCCTCCAATTCCTTCCATAATTCTTTAATTTGGGTAACAAGAGCCCTCAACCTCCAAGATTTTAGATCAAAGTTTCGCATGCAGTCTAGAGCTCCAACCATTATTTGCGAGTCTGATTCAAGAATAATCCTACGGTGGCCATGTTTCACTGCCCAAATAGAAGCAGACTTGATGGCAATGGCTTTGGCTTCATTGTTAGTGGATCTACCCAGGCCTTACAATTCCCAATAGAGCATAGTCCTAGCATGGTTCTGGCACACCACTCCAATTCTGGCTCTACCCAGATTGCCTTTTGCAGCTCCATCAGTATTGATTTTAATCCAACCTTCAAGGGGAGGTTTCCAACAATTTTTGTCCTATCCCTCTTGCAGTTCAGGGTGTTCTTCCAAAGCTCCAATGCCAATTTGAGCTTCCTCCTCAGCATGAACAACCACAGTTTCGGTAACCTTGCTCCAAATGGTCTGCCAAACCCCGTCTAGAGCAGTAAAAGTTTCTCTAAAATTTTTGGCATTTCTTTCCAGCCATACTTGCCACCAGATAAAGCTTATGCCAAGCTCCCAGCAAAAATTAAGAGCTTTAGATTTGAATCTACCTTTCTGCCATTTTTCCCAGATGTTCATCTGGTTCAGGTCACCACTTACTTGAGTTTTGAAGTAAGCAAACCAACACAGCCAAATTTATTGAGTGAAAGGGCAACCAAACAACAAATGGTCAACAGTTTCCTCGCTCTTGTAGCAAAGTACACATTGAGAAGGGCCGATGATACCTTTTGATCTGAGATTATCAAAAGTGAGGATTCCATTATGCATGCACTACCAGGAAAAAAAGTTAACTTTCGACTAGCCTTTAGAGTGCCAGATTTTCCTCCAGTCCTCAACCTAAAAAGTGTGAGGGGGGGCTCTGGGAGAATGTTGTCATATCCATCCTTTACTGTATAGATGCCATGACTCCCAAAGCCCCAGGCTAATTCATCCTCCACGTCTCCCCCTGTAAGAAATATTTCTGTCAGAATTTTAGTCATGATAGGCAAAAAATCCGGAGGGATTGAAATGGGCCACTCATCCAACTTCTTAAACTGCTTAAACTTACACTCCCCCAGCTGATTAGTTGTGAAATAAATTTCAATACGGATCCATCCCTTGGCTTCAATGGCTACTTTTATTGGCAGTAATTCTAGAAATTCAACAATGATGGGTGGGAACTGATCCCAAGAATCTGTCCAAAAACGAGCCTTCTCCCCTCTTCCTACTTTCCAAAATAAGCGATCTTTAAGAACCTAAGACCCTACCTTGAGAGCCTGCCAAACTAGGGACCCAGGACCATCCAAGGGGATGCGAGCAACATCGATTGGGTTGGTCTATCCCAGGTATTTTCTAGTTAGTATTCTACTGAAAAGGGAAGTGGGTTGGGGGATCCATCTCCAGTACAACTTTCCAGCCAAAGCTTTATTATTTAGCTTAGATTTTCTCAAACCCAGACCTCCTTTAACCTTGGGCTGGGTAACTTTGTCCTAGCCCACTAAGGCCCACTTTCTCTCTCCCTTTGCTCCTTCCCACAAAAACTTTCTATCCATCCTGTCCAACTCTTTCCATATTGTAAACGAGGCAACTAGGATAGAGAATTTGTAAATTGGCATGGCTTGAATGACTGACTGTAAGAACGTTAATCTGCCACCATAACTTAACCACTTGTGAGACCAGTGATTAATTCTATCCTTGATACACTCCAGCAGATTCCTCCATGTGTCTAATTTCAGCTTCTTAAAGTGCAAGGGGACCCCTAAGTAAACCACTAAGAGAGAAGTCCTTGGGAATCCCAGGATTTCTAAAATTTTGTTCTGAAGCCTTTGCTCCAGATTAAAAAAGACCACTTTGGATTTCTTGTCATTAATGACCTGTTGAGTAGCCCTGAGATAGACATTAAGAGTATCCCTAATCATTCTTGCTTCCCTGAAGCTAGCCACTCCCATCAAACCAGTGTCATCCACAAACTGTAGGTGTGTTAAAACTTCGTCACCCACCCTGATACCCAATAATCTACCTTGTTGTCTTCTCCTCAAGAAAAGTCTACCAAGACCTTTAGCCAAAATGAGAAAAAGATAAGGAGAACATGGATCCCCCTGGTGCAAACCCTGAGAAGATCCAAAAGGTTGCGAAGGAAGGCCCTTGATTAGAACAGAGTAAGTCAAGGTAGAGACACATCTCATGACCCACTCTATCCAATCCTGAGAGAAACCAAAGGCTGCCATCATTTTAGCTAGGAAACTCCATTCAACCCTGTCATAAGCCTTTGAAATGTCCAGTTTTATGAACATCCCTTTATTCCCAGAAGTGTGCATTGAATGGATTGCTTCCTGGGCCACAACCACCCCGTCCAAAATCTGTCGACCCTCAACAAAACCCCCTTGCTCAGAGGAGACAATGTTGTGAAGAAGAGGTTTTAGGCGCTTAGCCATTACCCTTGTGATTATTTTGTATAACACATTACATAAGGCAATAGGCCTATAATCTGAAATATGAACCCCCTCCTCCCATTTTGGAATTAAGGTAATGAAAGTGTGGTTTATAGCTTTAAGCATTCTCTTATTTTCTCTGGACTCTTCTACAACAGCCCTAACATCTTCCTCTAAGTAGTCCCAGAAAGCCTAAAAAAAATCAATTGGGAAACCGTCTAGACCTGAAGTTTTACCAGTGCTCATTCCAAAGACCACAGTTTTCAATTCATCTCTATCAATGGGTTTGAGGAGGGTCTGATTTTCATCCTCAGAAACAACAGCAGGTATGACAGAAATAACTTCATTTTGGGCCTCTACATATTGTACCACACTTTCCTTAAAAATCTTAGAAAAATAATCCATAGCATGGGAATGTATACCTGGAAGTGTATCAAAGGAATGAACGTTCTCATCTTGAAGTGCCTCCATATTATTCATCTGTCTTCGAGCACAAGCAGTCCGATGAAAGAATTTTGTATTTATGTCCCCTTCTAATAACCAGGGGGTTCTTGCTCTCATATTCCAATAGGTCTCCTCCTTGTTGTCAATGTCCTCAACCGCTGTACACAAGGCGTCATCCTCAGCTTTGAGTTGGTATATAATTCCTCCTTCTTTGAACTATTTTTGGACCTCATCCCGTCTGGCCACTAATGGAGCTCTTTGGGCCTGGAAGTTAGTTTTATTAGCACGCCTCCAACACTTCAACTGAGCTTTGACATATTGTAGTTGTTTGTGGATTCTAAACATTGCTCTCCCATAAGCTGGGCGGCCTTCTTCCCAACACTGTGGAATTTTCTCTCGAAGTTCTTCTTTCTGAAGCCAAAAATTCTCAAATCTAAAAGGGTTGTGGTGTTGCCCCATCCTAGTCCCACCTTCCAACAGAATGGGACAGTGATCAGAAATTAGGCCTTCTAAAATCTAAAAATTTATATTCCATTTTACAAACACCTCCTCTAAAACCAGAAAATGATCTAGCTTAATCTTCCTGCTATGTGGCTCTCGCCTTTTATTAGTCCAAGTGTAGTTAATGCCAGGACATTTAATGTCCACTAAGCGTAAAGCCTGGACTTGGGCAATCATGAAATGGTCCCCTGGGTCCAAAAATGGTGTTCCCCCTTCCTGGTCTCTAGAAGATAATTTAGCATAATATCAACTATGTTTAACTCAAAAAATATGTTAAGAATATGAAGTCTTTGTCTTAGAGACAAAGATAAAAATTCTAACTTGTCTTTAGCTCTAAAGGTATAAGGTAGCCTTAGTTTTTAAGGCATGATCAAGGATGATAATATCAACTATGTGTAACTCAAATAATATGTTAAGAATATGAAGTCTATGCGTTAGAAACAAAGATAAAAATTCTAACTTCTTTAGCTCTAAAGGTAGAAGGTAGCCTTAGTTTTTAAGGCATGATCGGGGATGTTTTTTTTTTTTAATTTAATTAATTTTTTTTTTATGTTTTGGTTTGAGAAATCAAGATTATAAGGTTCACATCATCAAAATTTATTCGAAGTTATATTCGTTCATGTAGAGGAGTTGGAGAGCAAGTGGGTAGTTAAAACTCTCTAGTTATGGAGAGGCCCAGGTTCAAATATCTTCCTTCATATATTGCGGATATGTTGTATATAAAAGGTTTCTCATCACCAAAAAAAAAATTATTCGAGAGTTACACCCGACTCTAACCGTATTAGTGTGATCAATTAGATTTTGGACATGTTTGGTAGGGTGGAGATTCTAACTAGAGACCTCTCTTGGAGGATTGCCCTGTCCTCTCTAAGTCACCTGCAACACTTGGATAAGTGATAGAAGATGTTATTTATTTAATATTTATTCAACCAAACTCATACTATTAAACTCGGTGTTATATTTAAATAAAAATAATAATTAATAATTATTTAAAAATAAATAATTAAATGTTATTAATTTAATTATTATTTTTTTATTTCTAAAAAAAAGATTTTAATTTAAAAATAAAAAATCAAATGTTATCAGTTTAATTAATTAAATTCTTTGATTTTAAAGGAAATATTTTTAGGTTCAAGGTGTAGACCAATTGGTTCGACCAAACCCTGTAAACCCTGTAAAGGGGGCGGAGGTCCAAGGTTCAAATCTCGAGTCTCGTTGGATTAAGGTTCAAATCTCGGGTCTCGTTGGATTGAACGCTTGTCCCTTTCTTGATGCTTTTAGCGGAGTGAAAGGTTTAAAATGATTGTGACATGGTGATTATAGGGGCAGACTGTGCAAAGATCTGTGTGGCGGATTCTGGAACGAACAACACAAAATATTATAACGATCATAAAAGTCGGACAACCTATCCAAATTCGTGGCGGTTACCGATTCTACCATGTAAATTCAATGTTGTTTTTGAACACATATCATTACACGAGAACCAAAGCTCAAACCACACGAAATTACACACGCCTCAGTTTGAACCTTGGACCTACCAAAGAGAAGCCAAAGATTTGAGTTTGCATCTTATCAATGTAATTCAAATGGAACTTTGATGATGCAAGTCTAGTGGCATATTCCATGATTGGAATTTCATTCCATGTTAATACCAATTTATTTTGTTAGTGTAGTTTATGTGTTTGTGAATAGTCCCACATTACCTGTGTTGTGGGACTTGAGTGGTTTATAAACCCTAAACACTTGTCATACTCTTTGCCATTTTTTTCCACGTTAGCATCTATCTATCTTGTTAGTGTAGTTTTGTGTGTGTGTTTGTGAATAATCCCACATTAACTATGTTGTGGGACTTGAGTAGTTTATAAACCCCAACACTTGTCATACTCTTTGCCAATGGGGTAGCAGGCTTTAAGGTGCAAGTCCTTGGTCCCATCTTGTAGGATTCCTCACCCTTATTAACATCAAGTTTGGACACTCACCTTTATTAACATCGAGTTTGGGCATGTGTGTGGGGGGCTGGCCCTTTTGCTTTCTAACCGGTTAAAGTGATGGGCATGTGTGTGGGGGGTTGGCCCTCTTGCTTTCTAACTAGTTAATGTGATGTTGCAAGTCTAGTGACATATTCCATGATTGGAATTTCCTTCCATGTTAATACCTATCTATCTATATAATCTATTTAATACCTATCTATCTATCTATATAGTCTAGTGTGTAATTTTATATGATTTGAGCTTTGGTTCAGGTGTAGATTATGAAATGAAAGATTTTAATTATGTCCGCAAGACCCAATTATGGTTTATGGGACCTCAAATATGGAAGTACAATTACTCAAGCCATATCATATGATCTTTAATATCTTTGAGAAGATTATTCCTTCTCCTGTTGATTTGGGTTAGCAATTTTCCAAAAAAAAAATATTTTATTGTCTTTAAATAACTCTGTCGTAGACCCGTTCTCAAATATGGTCTATGGGACCTCAAATATGGAAGTACAATTACTCAAGTTATATCATATGATCTTTGATATCTTTGAGAAGGTTTTTCCTTCTTCTCTAGATTTGTGTTAGCAATTTTCCAACTTTTTTTATTTTATTGTCTTCAAATAACTCTGTCGTAGACCCATTCCCAAGTGTTTCTTTGTATTTACTATGAATATCTAAAAAACTCAGACATTTATAGATGAAGTGTTCCTCTATCTCTATTGTCCCTGTGTTGCATAGAGTACATATCCTTTCTTACCATTGTTCTTTGGGCGTTGTCCATATCCCTATTTCACATCTAAGCCTATGAGAGCTAGTCCTTATCTGAGCAATGAGGATTTTATCCTTCCACTTGATTTCAACACCTATATACGCTTTTTCCTTGTGGTTGGGTTAAAATTTGCAATATAGTATTGTCTTTTCCTGCTTGCATTTTTCCACATTCCACTTCTGAACTTTTCATTCACATAATTTGTTTGTCTTTGTTGACATTTGGGCATTCATGATTTTCCAACGTTTCATCCATGTATTCTTTCGTCTATGCAACTCTTCGTCCCTAGATGCCCTAGGCCATCTGTTGTTTTTCATGTTTTTTGTTTTTTAACATAACAACTTGGTCATAGCAATTGCTTCTAAAGGGAAGATTCCAGTTTCAACTAGAATAATTTCATAAGGGGTTGCCTTCATTTTGAGAAAGTTTGTGATTAAATATTTTTGAATCCTTTCTAATTGCCTCCATTTTGCATTTGTTGTGCCACTAGCCCACACCTCACAACCATACAACAAAACTGTTGTAACAAGTAGGTCAAATAAGACCTTAGTGGTCTTTCAGTCCCACAACTCGCATTCCTACATCTGTTTTGAAGTGCATATAGTGCTCTCCAACCATTTTGAGTTCTTTTCATCCTACATGTATTCCAATTAAGTTTTTCATCCTACATGTATTCCAATTAAGTTTGTCATGGAAGTCTATACCCAGATATATAATTTTACTACTACTATGAAAAACCACTCATTCCAGCATAATAAAATACGATGAATGTGAACAAAAACAATTATATATAAATATTGAATTTTAAAAAATGTTCTATATTAAATTATCTTAAAGCTATAAAGCTATAAGACAATACTATAATTAATTATTATGGTTAAGAATTTAATATCTAACTAATTTAATAGAAAGTTGATATTTACGGTTTTTATTAATTACACGAGATAAATTCTAAATATTTGGTTTTGAGATAAACACATTAAACTATTTATTTCACTACAACTTAAACGGGCCTTTGAAACTACAATGTCTTTCAAAGATAATTTAAATAAATTTAATAGTGAAAAACTTAAAAGAAAAATTTTAATCTAGAAGGTTAGAAAATATTATTTTATAAAATTTATTATATTTATATGTTAATTAATTAAATCTTGTTTATTAAATATTGTTTAAATTAAATAATATTTAAATATAATATATTAGAATTATTTAAAATTTTATTTTATTTCTAATTATAAATTTGATAAATTGAATATTCTATGAAGAAGTCAATGATTCTATCCCTCTTGATTTGAGGTCGAAAATATTATAAATTAATAATAATTCTTATAATTCCGGTTGAAGCGTGGCGAAACGAAACCCTTGGCTGTTTTGCCACCGGTTCTGTGTTAACAGAGGGAATAGAGGGAAACATGGGTATGAGCATTGGCATTGACCTAATAATTCTAGTGTAGGCTGTTATTATTTTATTTAATTTATTATTATTATTATTATGATCGGAGGATATGATGGCAGATTACAATCATGGTGATGGTATGGTGAATGCATAAGGGATACATGGCCACCTTAAACAATTGAAATCAATTGGTGCTCTTTCCCATCTATCCATGCAGTGTGGTTAGCTTTCCTCCTCTTCTTCTTTTTGACTGTGGGGTAAAGAGATAAAGAAACAGACAGGTAGAGAGAGAAATGTGCTAAATCTAGAGCACTCCATTGGAGTTGGTGAGTTGGGTTGTCATTGCTGTGGGAAACCCAACAGAGGAGCTTGCTATTTCTGTAATACCCTTCATTGAGGTTGGAGCATCCCTTTTCTGTTGAGACTGGATACTAGTTTCAAAAATTATAGTAGTTCATATTATTTCTCATTCTTCTCATCACAAATCGTTTGTGGGTGAGGTTGGAGCATCCTTTTTTCGTTGAGACTTGATACCAGTTTCAGGAATTATAGCGATTCACATTATGTCAAATTCTCTGTGGGTGTGTGAATTCTTGTTTTAAATGGTGCTTCCAAGCGTTTGAATTGCATGCTGAACATACACTATCTCTGCTGAGCAGCAGATCCTGCATTTACTATAGGTATTTTTATTCCATATTCTCCAAATTCAATCAGCATTGCTACCCATCTTGCAAAATCTGTCTGCATTTTGTTTTTTTGGGGGTGATTTCTTTGTAATAGAGATGTAATGGGGAATGCAACATGGTTTGTCAGTTCCCTTTACCTATCTTGGAAAGTTTGTCAGTGTTTTTTATTTTATTTTTTGGGTGATTTCTTTGTCTAAATTTTGTGTGGATATTGAAATAGAGATGTGATCGGGAATGTAGCATGGTTTTTCAATTCCTTTTGAAATCGTTTGCATGAGATGTTGAGTTGCATTGCATGTTTATCTTATACACTGCAGTCATCTTGGATTATGCTTCATTTAAATCAGATCACCTGCATGGAAAGGGAAGGATCTTCGTTAGCCATGTTATGTTTCAGCAGGTTTAATTGACTACACAATTGATGTACAAGGAGCACGTTCAAAAGCTGGGATTCAATCTTAATTCTAACCCTGCAGGTTCAGAGTGTGATTTTGTTAAAACAGCAGGAAAGATGGGTTGTTTGTTTAGGAACTCAGCGCCTTTCTTAACATTTTGATTTCCCATTAGCTCAATTTTCATTTTGAAGTTGCCATAGCGAAAGTTTGGCTGAAAATCCTTGATTTATTTTTAACATTGCCTGTATTTTGGCTATTTTTTTATTTGAAGGTTGCACTTTGTGCAACTTCAATGCCATTCCAGATCATAAGGCTACAAAAATGCCGAAACACCACTATGCCCAAGTCCTCTAATTGTGTGTTCTGGTCCCCTGGGCATTTTTCTTCATCAGACATCACTCATCTTATTCTATGTGCTTTGTTTGGACTGCTAAGCCCTATATTTTGTGTCCATCCTCGGGACACTGATTGCCTGAAAAATGTCATGATCTGTAAGTGACCTTTGCTTTCCATGCTTTTCTTCTATACCCAACAGCTCTTTTTTTCTTTAAATTACTATCTCCATTGCCTTCCAAAGAACAATTTGTCACAGTCTGTGCTTTCCTTGCAAGTTGAAAGGATGTCTTTATTTGTTGCTTGTCACTGTAGTTAAAACTTTAACTTTCTTGGCAAACAGAACCCCTTACTCTACTGCTTTGATGCATTTTAGATCATGGGCCTCTGGATTCCCTCACATTATCAATTTATGGAGTATAGGTCGTTGCCTCATAAAACCATAAAATAAAGATTGGAATGCAATTTGTCTTCCATGGAGAATCACCAATGCCATTGTTTTTGATATTTCCAGGGATGCTTTTTCCATAGCGCATTTACTTGCAATTGTTTTTTGGACTATTTTTGTCTTTTTTTTCTTGAAGTCTGTAGCTCAAATAATGGGGCATGCTGTTGTGACTATTTATTCAACAAGCAAAAGTTAGATGGGACGTTGTCAAATACAAAATGGCAGAAGTTACTTGTCCTAATGTTAATTGAGAGTCATTAAAATGCATTCAATCCTTTAAATATCTCAGAATTTTAGGACTTTTAATAAGAAGATTTAGTTTAAATCTTTTAAGCTGTCAAAAAATTATTATAATACTATTATGTGGTCAATGATATAATGCAGGTAGATTCAATCCATATAACTAATTTTTGAAAAAAATGTACTTTGAGATTTAAAACCGTTGGTTCTAACTTTTTTATTTGTATTGCATTTATGCATGAATTTCAAGTTCCCATCCTTTCATTTCTAAATGTCCATTTAGTGAAGTGTAATCACTGCCTTTTAATTTGATCGTTTTTCTGTTTTTTCTTTATCTAAACAGATCTGAGCCTTTTGCTACTCCTACTTTGCTCTCTCTTTGGAAACAAGCTCGTCTCTTCTAAAAGAAGCAGCATTTGGTGAATAAAATTGCTCTCTTGGATTTGCACTACACAGATGGATGGCACTGACATTTGTTCTGGAAGCATAGTTGATGGAGAGGCTGAGGAAAAAGATAAAGAGGAAAAACAGAGCTCCCAACATGCAAATAGCAATCATCAAGAGGAAAATCAGGGCTCCCAAGATGCAAATGGCTATCATCAAGAGGAAAATCAGGGCTCCCAAGATGTTCTTCAATATGAACATTCCAGCTTTCAGCTTTTTGTTAATGAAGAGGAGTATCCAAAGGAGAACAATGTGCAAAATGGAAATACAAATATGGAACACACAGAGGATAATGGGCTTGAAGAACATATAACGCTAGGAGGAGAGTCTGAATCCGAAGAGGCCACAAAGCATAAAAAGGAATCTGAAGTGGTCTCAATAGCAGATGGCAGCATGAACCATACTCAACATACACAAGAGAAACTGCCTGACACATTTCCTGAAGGAGATGATTCGAAACCAGCTCAAAAACATATCAATCTAATGATTCCTGAGGTATATTTACTTGATCGAATGCTCTTTTATTGTCTTCTCCATTTTTTCTTTCACGTGAGGGTATCTCACAAAAATGAGTGGGCTGAAAAGTTGTTATGACAATGAAATGTCTGCTACTACAGGGGAATGGAATAGTGTGCAGCCCAGATGCTGTTCCATCTAAATCAGAGAAGGCTAACATTAGTGTCGATAGAAAACATACAGTTTCTAAGAATCGAAAGTCAAGAATTTCTCAAAGTTCAAATGGTTTGCGAAAGGGACTCCCAGAGGCTACAACACGAAATAACATGAATGGAAATGTCAAATGCAAGAGAGATGCTGAAGAAGTATGTCAATCTCAGAGGGCTGGAAATTTGCCTGCTTCAAACAGTTTGCTTCGAAGGACAGGAAATACCAGGTACACTGTTCCACAGCCATTTGCTTTGGCAACTGATAAACGAGCTTCTACTAGTGTTCGACCTATTGATGGTGAAATAGCTGAGGCTGCACCAATTGCAAATAATATCATTTCACCGTCTATTGTGAAAAAACCACAGGTAAAATAATCCAAACATTGTAGATTCATCTTTTAAAATGTGATTAAAATGAAAGGGTTGTGTAGGCCTTGATTTAAAGTTTGACATTGATCTGTGTGCATTTGTATATTTTTGGCATGTTAAATACCTCACAGATTCATTATTTGTTCTGTGCTTGAGTAGTTGGTGAAGACAACTTCAACACCTGTATGTAGCAAGTCCTCACACTCAGAAGGTTCAAAGTAAGTTACTTCAATCGTATCTGTCTGATTACTAGAAGGTATTCTGGGCTGAGAGAAGAGTGTTCAGCAAACAAATGCATTGATATATCTTTTAATAATTGCATTTGTTTGAGGGTAGCAAAATCATCAATTGAAATTGATATAAGAGTAGATATTTTATTTGCTCTTTTGAAAGCTTTCGGCCATCTCTTCATGTAGGTTGCAGGATCAAAATGTAAAGCCTCCCACACAAGCAAATTTGAACAATGATGAAGAAGATAATTGCTCTATTACCTCTTCGTATCCTTTCACCCTGAGATTTGTGAAGCTCTATAGACAACACCAATTCATTATTGATTTCTTTAAGGCTTCAAGCATATTGATATGCTGTTGATTTCTAAATGACAGGCTGGTATGGTTGTCTGATCATTTCAACATAATCTTCCATGTGAATCACACTTGTTTGTGGTCTGCTTTCCATTTCCTATTCATGTCATTTTTGTTTGTATCTTTGATTATTCTTAATTCTTATAGAACTTCAACACCGAGAAAAGCTACTAAAGAGAGACCAAGAAGTGCTGCTTCTGTGCCTAGTTTTAGATGTGATGAACGAGCAGAGAAGCGGAAAGCTGTAATTTTTTGTTTTAAATATGGACTTGTATTGTTTTCCATTTTCAAGCTCTTACATGGACTTTGGAATCATTCATTTAACTTGGAATTCTGTATGCACAAGTATGATAATATTATATTTGCTTTAATTTCCCAGTTCTTCTCCAAGATAGAGGAAAAGCTCCATGTGAAGGAGTTGGAAAAAAGTGAATTGCAAGCCAAGTCAAAGGTTATTACTGTTATACCACTTATGCTAATGAAAGACATCATAGATTGTAACAAACATTTATTGCAAGTATTCCATTCTTTGTCTTCTCAAATTTAAATCTATGGATAAATTTATTTTTAATCTTTTGGATTGTCTATGCATCATTCTACATATTGCAGGAGAAGCAAGAGGCTGAGATCAGGCAGCTTAGGAAGATTATGACATTTAAAGCAACACCCATGCCAAGCTTTTACCATGAAGCACCACCACCGAAGGTTGAGCTTAAGAAGGTATATAGTTATTTATTTCACTACTTAAGGGTTTTGTTTGTGCAGTATATTGCATTACACAACGACTTTTGCTTAGACATACTGATATTCTGGCCATCAATTCATGTGTGATCACGAGGGTCTCTTACAAAAATGAAATTCTAGCATTCCAACTTAGAATATTTCTTTAGAAAATATTTATCATGTTTATGTATTATTCCTCCTTGGTACTTTTGGTCATTTCTCTTGACCATCTGCAGGAGGTAATTTAAGGCCTTATGGAGCTAAGGTTATCAAATGTTAGTTTCCATGTTTGAGTTGAGATTGGATTTAATGGACATATAATGTTATTTCAAGACATAAGATAACAAGATACATGAAGTGCTCAATTTGTATGACCTGTGCAGACATTTAGGATACTCTTCATCATATAAATGACACCTCCTATGCACTAAATTATAGAGGCCTTTAGATTACAATGGAAAGCTAGAAACCTTTCTCATTTGAAATTTGCAGAAGTTGACTTCTTCGTATATATTTGCATTTTATGAACTCTGAAAATATATTCTAAGTTTTTGTGTCAACATACAAGCATTTCAGTGCATCTGATTAAGATTTATTAGGCGCAGATACCACCCACCCGTGCAAAATCACCTAAGCTCGGGCGCCGAAATAGCTGTGTGGGTGTAGAGTCTCAAGGTGACTGTATTCAATCCTTTATGCCATCTAGTTCTACCCTCAACCAGATTAAATCCAATGGAACCCTGCAAGAGCTTACAGAAGACAAGAATACAGAAAAGGGGGTTGTTAAAGACAATGCTTCTGCAAAGAAGACTCTGAGAAGATCATTGACCAAGGCACATTCTGTAAAACAGCCTGTTAAATCAAAGCTTAATGAAATGCCTCTTAGCCTGAAAGAGGAGGCTTTGACTCAGCTGGAAACTACTTCTGCTATAAGGTCAACCAAAAATAGTAATCACACAAGCAGTCCATCTAATACTTTGACCAATGCAAGTGATGATGAGAGAGGAAATTTAGAGGGATCTCAAGCAGTTAAAGAGAAGGATAATGGGGAAACTTCAAATGGACACAATGAGATTGCAGAAGATATGGCTAATAATTATCAACCAAGGGAATATGATGAACCTAGACTGGATGTTCATGGATCCGAAGCACCTAGAGAAAGTGCTTCCGTAGAATCTTTAGATGGGCATAATGAGATGGTTTATAATAATAGAGAGGATTCCGATGAGATTGCTGAAAATATGGTTAATAATAATCAACCTCTAGATGGGCATAATGAAATCGTTGATAATGATGAACAAAAAAATTTAGATGATGATGGAGTGAATTCGCAAGAATCTGATACAGCTAAAGAAAAGGGTGAGATTGCTCATAGTAGTAAACAAAATATTTCTGATGAAGATGAAGTGAATTTGCAGGTATCTGATACAGTTAAAGAAAAGGGTAATGCTAAGCCTTTAGATATGCATATTGAGATTGCAGAAGTGAACATCAACAGAGATGAAGCAAGGGACTCTTGTTCTCTTGTTGCCGCTGTTAAAGCTCCTGAAACTTGCAAGGCAGAATTAGCTGATCTACAGGAGGACTCTGATGCCTCTAAATTAAAGAGAAATGGAGGCAAACTGCTGTTAAGTTCAAAGGTGCAGAAGAAGGAGAAAACCCACTGCAATGGTGCAGTTGTGAATGGGGCCAAGTCTAAATCTGTAAGGTCTAGTCAGGAAGTTACAATCCGAGAATCTTCAAAAACAAATGGGAAAGGGATTCAGAATTTGGGACGAGACAGACTCAAAGCAATGACACAATCTGTTACCAGTTCCAAGAGAGAGAGTGTTAAATCTGTATCTTTGAAAAGAACAGGCAAGGAAAGCAGAGGCGTGGCTCAAGTTGTGGGAGATGTTGTTGTACAGTCATAAGTGATCAAAATCCATTTTGCATTATTTATGTCTAAAAGGTTGGAGTGAAGCATTCAGCGTTTGGATCAAGAGGACTCGCCGCCATGTATGTTGGTAATTTTCTGGTGCTGTGAATCCTGGAGACACTTCTGTTCATCAACTTTAGAAAGAAATGCATAAACAAGTCGCTTTCAGAGTATTTTGTGATTCTGATAGTAGGAATTGTTTGATTTGTTATTTGTTGAAGTTTTGCGGCTATGTATTGAGAATAAAAAACTGGGTTCCTAATACCAAATAAAGCCTGTGTCTATGTTGGACCAAGTGCAGAGTATGTTCAAACTGTACACATATTGAACATCCAAACAATTGGTTTGGTTGACATGGTTGCAGATTTGCTGATGACATTTTCAAATATCTGTTTTTGGTCAGCCTATTTGGAATTAATTGTACAGTATTAAGTGTGCCCTTCTGCTTTATGAAGAAGTGTTGTCAATAGTAAGTACTTTGTAACTGGTACTTGGTATGATTTTTTTGTTTTAAAGCTTGTCAGAGTGACAATGGACAACTGTACGGTTATACTGTGGGTTTGTTTTTGTTAACTGGATCCCAATTGCACTACATGGTTAGAGAACATTAAATCTCAAGTTTGTATTTTGGAGGGACTCACTCTGTTACTAGGTCCTCTGGCTTCCTTGAGCTGTACGTAAATAATATTTTGTTGTCATTTGATACAGTATACATATTTGCAGGTGATCCACTAATTATAATGTGTGCAGATATGCCATTAGTGGCATATGTATATCCAGAAGAATGCTCTGGTTATCTGATATTCTAGTTCAATTAATTTGTGCTCCTATTAACTTGCTCGGTTTTGCATTTTAGCACAGGCATATATGCATTGCATATTATTAACCTGTTTCAGTATTCTTTTTGAGAATATATTTTCCTCTTTATAAAGACATTCTTTGAGCTATTGTGTTTTTGCATTATACCACAGACAGAAAGGAACTGATATTATGATTAACCTGTTTCAGTAGCTTCTTTGAGAATATATTTCCACATTATAAAGTTCTTTGAGCTATTTGATATTTGTGAAAAAATATATTTACCATTCTGGAGGATCTTCTGCTTTGTGAGTGTTGAAAAAGGGATCCTATTCTTGATTTTCTGCTGAAAATAAGCATTTCCAAGGATAATAATGTTTGCAGAGAAATGCATAATTGAAAAGAGGTTTTGCTTAACAGTTTTGATCCGAAATGAATAAATTCTCTGTTTTTGCTGTTAGTAAGAAAACACTTCTATTGATCTCTCCAAGAGCTGTGTTGTGTCTTTGACATATATGCTCAATCTTCCTTTTAGTATGCAACCATCAATAATCTTCCTTTTAGTAGGCAACCATCAATACGAAGGATCTCTGGCCACAAAATTGCAATATGAACCCAAAGATGTGTTACTCACACATCACATATAACATATTTTGAGGGATCTTAAAAAAATTGTTGGGACATGGTTAATTGTATTGTTAACTGCAGCTAAAGCTGAGTTTTGGAATGCTAACATGGTAATTGTACAATACTTTCTATGATTACATGGTCCATCCATAACTTATATGTATGATTGGTGCCTGGTGAAATCCAGTAACTGATTAAACAAAATATATAACATGTCTTTATGGTAAATATACTTTCTTGAAACTGGATTAAATAAAATATGGTAAATATATTTTCTTGAAAGCTTACTACTAGTGTAGTTTTGGCATCTTTACATAAGTTCAAGGTTTAAACCCTACTTAATATAAATATACTTCCTTGAAAATTACAATAACAATAAAATTATATTTTATAATAAAATATTTTATTTTTTAAATTAACAACTAATAAAATATTTTATTTTTTAAATTAACGATTAACTATATTTACATGCTCAGGACCCACTTATACCCAATAAATCAAACTGTATTGGACACCATTGAAACCTAGAAATCAGTTGTGTATTGTTTAAAATGAAGTTAACACCATTGAAACCTAGAAATCAGTTGTGTATTGTTTAAAAACCTAGAAGCCAGTTGTGTATTGTTTAAAATGAAGTTAACACCATTGAAACCTAGAAGTCAGGTGTGTATTGTTTAAAATGAAGTTAACAGAGGAAGACAAAAACGAGGGTTCCTAGGGAAAAATTCAAATGCATGTCATAACAACACCCAAATTAGAAGAATTTAGAATATTATTCTTCTTGGAAAATAATCATATTTTGGGTTATTTTAAACTAGAAGTGAAATTTAAATTAATTATAATTGAAAAATAAAATAAAAGACTGAGGTTGTTATGAAAATTAAAATTTTAAACACCTGGACAAATCAAAATAATGGTCTATTTTGAATTGTATAGTTGGTACTGTTTAAGCCAATTAAATTTATAAGTTAAAAATTTGTTCTCTAAGTAATGATAATGATAAAATTTGTATTTATAGCAGAGCTGCAAGTTTATTAAAAATAAGGGTTTTGACTTTTCTTTGAGAAGTTTAAGGTTTAGATCTCATGTAAACAAATTGAAAAAAAAATTGCATTTATAATCGAAAGTTTTTATAATTTTTTATTTAATTTTTTATATATGTATATAAAGTTAAATTTTAGATCTAATTTTTTTATATATGTATATAAAATAAAAAATGATAAATAGTTTTTAACGTGTATGAGACCATATTTACATCTGATTTTTTATAAATGTATGAAGTTTAAAAATGATAAGTAGTTTTTAATGTGTATGAGATCATAAATTATATAAAATGATGTTTTATAAAATGTTTTTTGCCTTATATATATTTATCCAACTCTACCCATGTTAGAATTATATAAAATGATGTTTTATAAAATGTTGTTTACCTTATATATATTTATCCAACTCTACTCAATGCACAATGTTATCCCATTGGATTCGAACCTTCAACCTTCTATACAAAGTTCATAATTCTTACCATTTGGTCCACTCAAGTTGTATAAATTAAGATTTGGTTTATCCATGGAGTTTAAAGCAAGCAATGGGAAGCAAGGCGTGATTCCAATCCTACAAGTAATTTTTAAAAAGTCTAAAGGTTCGAGACAAGTGGTTTAGGCCAAACAACCTGGAGCAATGAATTTCACACCATAAACCAAGGTTCTAATCTTAGGGGTGAACCTTAACATTTATCCAAAGAACATTGAGAATGACAACACCATAAACCAAGGTTCTAATCTTAGGGGTGAACCTTAACATTTATCCAAAGAACATTGAGAATGACGACACCATAAACCAAGGTTCTAACTAATCTTAGGGGTGAACCTTAACATTTATCCAAAGAACATTGAGAATGACGACACCATAAACCAAGGTTCTAATCTTAAGGGTGAACCTTAACATTTATCCAAAGAACATTGAGAATGAGGAGTTTTCCATCATAAACCAAGATTTTAATTTTATAGGTAAATTTTAATATTTTATTAAATAATATTAGTTCATTACAGATGTAGGTACTTGATAGAGAGAGCCAAATTCAAATCTTCTAATTTGATATAGTACCTCTATGTGGTTTTATTGAAATATCATGCTATCATTGTATATAGTTATGATGTAATATGGGTGGGGTCTTTCCAATTCTATATAAACATTTTTTTTTTTAGTTAATGTGAGAAACCTTTACTTCCAACGTAAGCAGTCTCCTTCCAACCTTGACCTTTGTAAAGTCGAGAGCTATGTTTATTAATAGGGAATTTAACATACAATCACTACACACCCACCCAAAAAAAACAAAGTACGAACCGTTGCGCTGTCCCATGTGGGACACAATTTTTTTATTGAGTAAATACTTCTATCATATATATATATATATATATATATATATATATATATATATATATATATATAATTAAAAAATATAAATGGTTTTGTTGACTAATTACATTTTACTCAAATATATAAAAAAGACCTTATGACATTAGTTTAATTGGTTAGATTATTCCAGAGTTAGAATCTTATATACGTATTTGTCAAACTGATATAATACCATAATCATGATTTAATATAAGTGAAATCATTTCAATATCATATAACCTAATGAAAAAATAATCTAAAAATACTATGGTCTATGGGAGACCATAGACCATAGTATGAAAGATTTTAATTACGTCCGCGAGACCCAAATATGGTCTATGGGACCTCAAATATGGAAGTACAACTGCTCAAATCATATCATATGATCTTTAATATCTTTGAGAAGGTTGTTCCTTCTCCTGTTGATTTGGGTTAGCAATTCCCCAACTTTTTTTATTTTATTGTCTTCAAATAACTCTGTCATAGACCCGTTTCCAAGTGTTTCTTTGTATTTGCCATGGATGTCTGAAAAACTCGGGCACTTATAGATGAAGTGTTCCTCTGTCTCTACTGCCCCTGTGCTGCATAAAGTACATATCCTTTCTTCCCATTGTTCTTTGGGTGTTGTCCATCTCCCTGTTTCACATCTAAGCCTATGAGAGCTAGTCCTTATCTGAGCAATGAGGATTTTTTCCTTCCACTTGATTTCAACGCCTATATATGCTTTTTCCTTGTGATCATATGTTGGGTTAAACTTTGCAATATAATATTGTCTTTTCCTGCTTGCATTTTTCCACATTCCACTTCTAAACTTTTCATTCACATAGCTTTTGATGTCTTTGTTGAAATTTGGGCATTCATTTATGTTGATTTCCCAACGTTTCATCCATTTCTAATTTTGTTTCATCCATGTGTTCTTCCGCCTATGCAACTCTTCGTCCTTAGTTGCCCTTGGCCATCTGTCGTTTTTCATGTTTTCTATTTTTTTCAAGTAACATAACAACTTGGTCATAGCAATTGCTTCTAAAGGAAACATTCCAGTTTCAACTAGAATAATTTCATAAGGGGTTGTGGCCTTAATTTTGAGAAAATTTGTGATTAGATATTTTTGAATCCTTTCTATTTGCCTCCATTTTGCCTTTGTTGTGCCACTAGCCCACACCTCGCAACCATACAACAAAACCGGTGTAACAAGTAGGCCAAATAAAACCCTGGTGGTCTTCCAGTCCCACAACTCGACATTCCTACACCTATTTTGAAGTGCATACAGTGCTCTCCAACCGCTTTGAGTTCTTTTCATCCTACATGTATTCCAATTGAGTTTGTCATGAAAGTCTATGCCCAGGTATTTGTATTCTACTACTACCTCAAGTGGTTCTCCTGCAAACCGAAATTTGAGTTGTTGCTTCTTCTTTTTGCTGAAAAAATCATGATTTTTGTTTTGCTTGTGTTTACCTGCATCCCAACTTCCTTACAAAAGAGTTCTAGAGCTCGAAGGTGATCTCCTAGATCTTTGGCTGTTTTGGCCACAAGAATTACATCGTCTGCATACATGAGGAGTTTTACCACATATTTGGCTAAGTGCACACCCTCTCCCCCAAATTTGTTTATCCATTCTTCTAACTTGTCAATGTACAACCCAAATAAGGTAGGAGATAGAGGGCAACCTTGTTTGACACCTATGTCACTACCAAAACATTCGGATAACCCTTCATGTGTTCTGATTCTAGCTTTTACATGCTCATATAATTTGTGAACTGTTGCCTTGTAGTGAATTGGAACCTCTAGCTCTTCCATTATGCTCCATAATTTTTTCCTTGGCACTGTGTCAAATGCCTTTTTGAAGTCTACAAAACAACAAAAAGCCTCCTCTTTTTTGTCCCATATTTTTTCCACTATGTGTCTGAGTGTGATACAATGATCAATAGTTGAGTGCTTGGGCCTAAAACCTGCTTGTCCCTTTGCTCTCTTTCCCTTTTCTTCTGCCCATATATTGATCCTACGCTCTATCATACTCCCAAACAACTTTGCAAAGAGAGGGTTGATCATGATAGTTCGATAGTTTGAGGGATTATTTACATCTCCACTTTTAAACAAAGGAATGGTCAAGCTAGTTGTCCACTCGGTAGGGAAACCATTTTGTATGACCTCATTGAAAATTTCTTTGATCTATGGTGCCAGAATATCTACCCCCCATTTTATATGCTCTACTTGAAGATTGTCTATGTCACGGGCTTTACCAATTGCTAACTTTTTTATCCCTTGAATAATGTCTTCATTTGTGAAAAGTTCTTTCTTGACAGTGATAATAGGGGGTGTCTCCTTCTGGTTACTACGCTGATACAATTGTTTTGAATACTCCAACCACTGATTAACTGTTATGCTATTTTCAGCTTGCATCCTTTTTATGCTTAGCTCCTTCCAAAATTTCTTTGGTTCATGCTTCCCTAAGTAAATCAGTTCTTTCCTCCTTGTTCTAGTGTATTCTTCTTTTTTTGCCCTTACCGACTTCTCATATGCTTTTCTGTTTTCTCTTGTTTTACCCGTTGGTTCCTTTAGTAATCTTCGCGCTTCTTTGCAATCTTCATCGAACCATGGGTTGGTTGGGAAGCTATTCCTTTCTTTCTTTTGAGGTTTAGCTCTCTTGCATTTGTTTAGAGCTTCTTGGATAATGTGCATTAACCATTCACTCTTACTGTAATCCCTGCTACTATGAGGTAGTTTCTCCCTTTCCTATAACTTGTTATTTAATACTGCCCTAAAATTCTGTCGATTTTCATCTGTTAAGAGAATGTTTCCCTTGTGAGGATATTTGTTTTGATTGCTTTGCAAGTGTTTTTCCTTTGGTTTGTCTCCTTGCATTCGAAGTTTCATAACAATTGGGTTGTGATCTGACTTAAGTTCCATCGGAGAATCTTCCACTTCTAGCTCCTCTATTTTTGGTATGTAATTTTGTGAGCATATTACATAGTCTATTACACTTTGTCCCTTATATGTTTTGCATGTATACCTTCCTGAATTTTTCCATTTGTTCATCCCATTGCAAATAATCAAGTTGTGTATGCTGCAGAGGCCTAACAACTCTTCTCCATATTGCGTGATAGCCCCATGCTCATCTTCTGAAGTCCTGGTCCACTGCTGATTTTCCTCTTCTGGCATCCAAAGAGGATTCATCTCAATATCTTCACTTCCTTCTAGAATGTTAGCTTGCTTATTTGTTGTCCTTGCATTGAAATCTCCAATTAATATAATCTCCCCCAACTTAATGTATATTGAAATATCTCTTTTTAGGGAGGAGTATGGATCTTCTCTGTTAAGGTCATGTTTCTTATAGAATTTAGAATTCTTGGGAGCAAAATAACATGTTGCTATGCTAATAACTGACTTATTTTGTAGGATCTTTATCCAGATGTACTTGTTTGTTTTCATCTTGTTTTTCAATTTTAATGACCCTATCCCATTCCTCTTTTATTAAAACCATAATACCCCCATGCCCTTTGCCATTTTCTGCTGCTTTATTCCATACTGCTATTTTTTTGTATCCCACAAATTCTAGAGTCCTACATCCATCATGTTCATGTGTTTCCGTCAGGATGATTATATCTTTGTCTCTAGCAATGGGCCCTAACCCGGGTCCTCTTCTCCAAGGGTAACCTCTACAGTTCCAGCTTACCATCGTAAGATGTTCCCGGGCGGGCCATACTCCCTATTTGTTTTGTTTAGATGTGATGTATGCCTTTCCATTTCTTAAATATGTCTGTTTCCCTTCATTCCTTGTTGCCCTCACCTTTTCCCATTCCTTGTTTCTTTCTTCCTGCTGTAAAAATGTTAGGTCATCATCTAAATAGAATTGTGACCCTCTCATGACCCTCTCAACATGCCTCTGTTTTTTAGTAACCTTGTTTTGTCCTCGTAGCTCATCAATGTGACCCGGATATGCCTATCTCTGCCGCCTTCTCTCAGCCTGCCAATTCTGCTTGTTTTTTTTATTTGACCTTTCCATTGTAACCGATCTGACAAGAAGTCCCTGGTTAAACGGTTTGTGTCTTCCCTATCCCCATAATCTTTCAACCCTTTGATGATTATATTTGATAACTTCTCATGTCTTTCTTTCTCTTCTGTTATTTGAATTTTTACTTGCTTCTCTATCAACTCTTTTTGTTGATTGATTGGTTCTTTTACTACTTGAGACCATGTCTTTGCCTTTGCTAATTCATTTCGCAGCTCATTTTCTCTTGTTTCCATGTTTCGGAGTGTTTCCCGTACCTCTTTTATTTGACTTGCATTTGTTTTTCCCACCTCTATTGCATCATTGTTTGGGGGGTGGATGGCTTGTTTGAGGACATGTCATTCACGCTGACCCATGTTCGCAAGGTTTTGTAGCTTTGACACCTGCTCCTTGAGTTGGCTGTTTTCCTTTTCCAGCCTTTGAATGGTGTTTATAATCTCATGTGATTTAGTATATAACCTAGTAAAAAATAATCTAAAAAAAATTATTAGGATGTAATATAATTATTTTAGTAACTTCACATGACTATGTAGATTATACTATCATTTTAGCCCTATAGTTCTAAATTTATCGATAATCCATTGGATCAAATCAAGAGGTAAGTTCGAGATACTCGTTATAAAGAAATTCAATTTTTTTTTTTTTTTTAAAGACTAGCCCTTTATCGAATCCAAGTGCAAGGCCTAAGAGGTTAGATGATGCCTCTTCTCTCCTCGAAATAAGGTTGTAATGAGAAGCTATTGTTATTTAAAAATAAAATAAAAAATCGTGACTAATTGACTTTAAAAAATCTTTCATTATCAATCTTCATCCATATTAAAACCTGCATTTAGTTTATAATTAATTTTTATCAACCGGACAATTTATAATTACACTCCCCCTATATTTTTAGTTTTATAATAAAGTTATCATGATATTATCATTAAAATATTATATTTATAGATTAATAGAGTAAGTTTAGGTTTCAGAGGCTATGGTTGATAAAGTTATCATGATATTATCATTAAAATATTATATTTATAAATCAATATTGTAAGTTTAGGTCTCATTCTTACGAGAGGTTATGGTTGAGATGAGAATATCCAACTTTAAATATCGGTCTTAGGAATTTCTCACACTAACCTAATAAAAAATATATAAAAAGGTGTAAACATATTCCTTAAACTTTGAAGTTTATTTTTTTTTATTTTTGTGGTTAGCACTATTATTGATAGTAGTGGTTAGTAGGAAGGGTCAATGTGAGTAGGTATATAGTAAGAGCGGAAGGACACTTAGGGTGCTAAGAGGTCCTCTCACCTTGATAAAGCTAAAAGAACTACTAAATTGGTGGTTGAAGTTATTATTATTAATGACGGTTGTGTGTTAGAAGGATTTATTATAATAATAGTTGTCATAAACAGCATACCTCGTAGAGAGAGGGAGGGTTGCTATTGGAGGATGTGGCGGTAGTTGACAATAGGATTTAAAGGATAGATGTTTATATTAAATGAGAGATGTTTAGAATAATATTTTGCTAAGATTGGTGTTAAATGTGGTGGTGCAATGATGTATTTTGAAAGATAAATTTTATTATTTCTTATTTGTGGTGAAGAGGGAAGACTATCCCAAAGGAGGAGGGATCATAATAATATATATGGAAGGATCTATTGGAAAACTAAATTGGAGGGAGTCACTCAACTTAAGACAAGTCAATATTGTGGAGGTTAATTCTTATTCAATGAAATTATAACAATGAAATTGTGTATGTGGAGTAAGATGTAAGGGGATGGTTTTTGTGGAAGCTTTTAAAGCTTTTTAGTGAGGGTTGCAAATATTATAAAATAACTTTCTTCTTAGTTGTCAACCTTTGTTTTGTGTATTGATTCTCTCATTGATCCATTGAAGAGGAGTTGGTTTTTGTGAAAGCTTTTAAAGCTTTAGTGAGGGTTACAAATGTTATAAAACAACCTTCTTCTTGGTTGTCAATCTTTGTGTTGTGTATTGATTCTCTCATTGATCCATTGGAGAGTCATTTTTTTGGATTGGTGGCATGTACAACTGTGAAGCATGAAGTATCAAAGACTATAAAATTAAGAATAATTTGGGAGTGTTGGCCAAGCAATCCATGTTTCTATATAAAGGATCTCATAGTGAGTGATTATATATCGTTGTAGGTAGTAGTAGGTATAGTGTGTGGATCACCATATAGATTAGTGATGGGGTACAATGTAGTTCTTTAGTATCAGTTATGGAGTGTTCATTTTCTCCATATTGCATTGTATCATTTTCATCACTTTCCATTGATAGTATATTTCAGCATCTTACATTTATGCATAACCTATGATTGCATTCTCCCTTGGCATACACCATCATAACTAATGAAGTTGAAAAGTTCTAAGAAAAGACCTCAGAGAAATGCATAATTGAAAAGAGGTTTTGCTTAACAGTTTCAATCTGAAATGAATAAATTCTCTGTTTTTGCTGTTAGTAAGAAAACACTTCTATTGTTCTATCCAAGAGCTGTGTTGTGTCTTTCACATATATGCTCAATCTTCCTTTTAGTAGGCAACCATCAATAATCCTCCTTTTAGTAGGCAACCATCAATACGAAGGATCTCTGGCCACAAAATTGCAGTATGAACCCAAAGGTATGTTACTCACACATCACATATAACATATTTTGAGGGATCTTAAAAAAATTGTTGGGACATGGTTAATTGTATTGTTAACTGCAGCTAAATTTGAGTTTTGGAATGCTAACATGACAATTGTACAATACTTTCTATGATTACATGGTCCATCCATAACTTATATGTATGATTCACTAGGAAATGATTAAACAAAATATATAACATGTCTTTATGGTAAATATACTTTTTTGAAACCAGATTAAACCAAATATGGTAAATATTTTTATTGAAAACTTACTGCAGCAATAAGGATGTAGTTTTGACATCTTTACATAAATTTAAGGTTTAAACCTTGCTTAATATAAATATACTTCCTTGAAAATTACAATAACAATAAAATTATATTTTATAATAAAATATTTTATTTTTTAAATTAATGACTAACTATATTTACATGCTCAAGACCCACTTATACCCAATAAATCAAATTGTATTGGACACCATTGAAACCTAGAAGTCATTTGTGTATTGTTTAAAATGAAGTTAACAAAGGAAGACAAAAACGAGGGTTCCTAGGGAAAAATTCAAATCCATGTCATAACAACACCCAAAAGAATTAAGAATATTATTCTTCTTGAAAAATAATCATGTTTTTGGTTATTTTAAACTAGAAGTGAAATTTAAATTAATTATAATTAAAAAATAAAATAAAAGACTGAGGTTGTTGATGAAACTTAAAATTTTAAACACCTGGACAAATCAAAATAATGGTCTATTTTGAATTGATAAGCTAAAAATTTGGTCTCTAATGATAAAATTTGCATTTATAGCAAAGCTGCAAGTTTATTAAAAGATAGGAGTTTTGGCTTTTCTTTGAGAAGTTTAAGGTTTAAATCTCACTCATAAAATCATGTGTAAACTCATTGAAAAAAAATTGCATTTATAATCGAAAGTTTTTATAATTTTTTATTTAATTTTTTATATATGTATATAAAGTTAAATTTTAGATCTAATTTTTTTATATATGTATATAAAATAAAAAATGATAAATAGTTTTTAATGTGTATGAGACCATATTTAGATCTGATTTTTTATAAATGTATAAAGTTTAAAACTGAAGTAGTTTTTAATGTGTATGAGACCATAAATTATATAAAATGATGTTTGTATAAAATGTTGTTTACCTTATATATATTTATCCAACTCTACCCATATTAGATTTGAACCTTAAACCTCTCATAAGAAAATTATCATAGAGGTTGTTGTTTACCCAATATATATTTATCCAACCAAATTTCAATGTACAATGTTATCCCATTGGATTCGAACCTTCAATCTTCTATACAAAGTTCCTAATTCTTACTATTAGGTCCACTCAAGTTGTATAAATTAAGATTTGTTTTTTCCGTGGAGTTTAAAGTAAGCAATGGGAAGCAAGGTGTGATTCCAATCCTACAAGTAAATTTTAAAAAGTATGAAGGTTTGAGACAAGTGGTTTAGGCCAAACAACTTGGAGCAATGAATTTCACACCATAAACCAAGGTTCTAATCTTAGGGGTGAAACTTAACATTTATCCAAAGAACATTGAGAATGAGGACACCATAAACCAAGGTTCTAATCTGAGGGGTGAATCTTAACATTTATCCAAAGAACATTGAGAATGAGGAGTTTTCCATGATAGACCAAGATTTTAATTTTATAGGTAAATTTTAATATTTTTTTTTTTTTTGGATGAAAAAGCCATTATATTAATAAAATAATGTTTAATCATACAAAAAAGGGTGGGTGGGATTAACACACCCCGTAAACCAATACATTAACCATTGTGGTTAAGAGTATACAAGAGTCTCGAAAATGACCCACAAACTACCAATAACAACTGCCAAAACAGTATTAAATATGCATTCGAAAAGAAAGAAGCCAAGAAATTACTGCCACCTGAAAGGGGAATGAAGGTTCATTACAGATGTAGGTACTTGATAGAGAGAGCCAAATTCAAATCTTCTAATTTGATATAGTACCCCTATGTGATTTTATTGAAATACCATGCTATCATTGTGTAATATGGGTGGGGTCTTTCCAATTCTATATAAACAATTTTATTTATTTATTTTTATTTGGTTAGTGTGAGAAACCTTTACTTCCAACGTAAGCAATCTCCTTCCAACCTTGACCTTTGTAAAGTTGAGAGCTATGTTTATTAATAAGGAATTTAACATACAACCACTACACACCCACCCCCTCACACACTCATCCACTACACACCCACCCCCTCACACACTAATCCACGCAAAAAAAAAAAAAAAAACACAATTTTTTTTATTGAGTAAATACTTCTATGCATATACATATTTAAAAAATTAAAAAATATAAATGGTTTTGTTGACTAATTGCATTTTATTCAAATATATAAAAAAGACCTTATGATATTAGTTTAATTAGTTAGATTATTCCAAAGTTGGAATCTAGATATGTATTTGTCAAACGGTTATAATACCATAATCATAATTTAATATAAGTGAAATCATTTCAATATCATATAACCCAATAAAAAAATAGTCAAAAAATACTATATAACCCAATAAAAAATAATCTAAAAATTTAGACTATATAACCAAATAAAAAATAATATAAAAAAATTATTATGATGTAATATAATTATTATAGTAACTTCACATGACTATGTAGATTATACTATCATTTTAACCCAATGGTTCTAAATTTTTCGCTAGTCCATTGGGTCAAATCAAGAGGTAAGTTCGAGATCCTTATTATAAAGAAATTCAATTTTTTTTTATAAGACTAGCCCTTTGTCGAATCCAAGTGCAAGGCCTAAGAGGTTAGATGATGCCTCTTCTCTCCTCAAAATAAAGTTGTAATGAGAAGCTATTGTTATTTAAAAATAAAATAAAAAATCGTGACTAATTGACTTAAAAAAATCTTTCATTGTCAATCTTCATCAATATTGAAACCTGCATTTAGTTTATAATTAATTTTTATCAACCAATATTGGACAAATTTTTATAATTACACTCCTCCCTGTATTTTAGTTTTATAATAAAGTTATTATAATATTATTATTAAAATATTATATTTATAGATTAATATTGTAAGTTTAGGTCTTATTTTTATGAGAGGTTATGGTTGATAAAGTTATTATGATATTATCATTAAAATATTATATTTATAGATCAATATTGTAAATTTAGGTCTCATTCTTACGAAAGGTTATGGTTGAGATGAGAATACCCAACTTTAAACATTGGTCCTAGGAATTTCTCACACTAATCTAATAAAAAATATATAAAAAGGTGTAAACATATCCCTCAAACTTTGAAGTTTATTTTTTTTATTTTTGTGGTTAGCACTATTATTGATAGTAGTGGTTAGTAGGAAGGGTCAATGACAGTAGGTATATAGTAAGAGCGGAAGGACACTGAGGGTGCTAAGAGGTCCGCTTACCTTGATAAAGCTAAAAGAATTAATAAATTGGTGGTTGAAGTTCTTATTATTATTAATGATGGTTGTGTGTTAAAAGGATTTATCATAATAATAGTTGTCATAAACAACATACCTCGTAGAGAGGGAGGGTTGCTATTGGAGGATGTTGTCGTAGTTGACAATAGGATCTAAAGGATAGATGTTTATGTTAAATGAAAGATGTTTAGAATAATCTTTTGAGGCAAGATTGGTGTTAAATGTGGAGGTGCAATGATGTATTTTGAAAGATAAATTTTATTATTTCTTATTTGTGGTGAAGAGGGGAGATTATCCCAAAGGAGGAGGGATCATAATAATATATATATGGAAGGATCTATTGGAAAACTAAATTGGAGGAAGTCACTCAACTTAAGACAAGTCAATATTGTGGAGGTTAATTTTTATTCAATGAAATTATAACAATGGAATTGTTTATGTGGAGTAAGATGTAAGGGGATGGTTTTTGTGGAAGCTTTTAAAGCTTTTTAGTGAGGGTTACAAATATTATAAAATAACCTTCTTCTTAGTTGTCAACCTTTGTTTTGTGTATTGATTCTCTCATTGATCCATTGGAGAGGAGTTGGTTTTTGTGAAAGCTTTTAAAGCTTTAGTGAGGGATACAAATGTTATAAAACAACCTTCTTCTTGGTTGTCAACCTTTGTGTTGTGTATTGATTCTCTCCTTGATCCATTGGAGAGTCATTTTGTTGGATTGGTGGCATGTACAACTGTAAAGCATGAAGTATCAAAGACTAAAATTAAGAACAACTTGGGAGTGTTGGCCAAGCAATCCATGTTTCTATATAAAGGGCCTCATAGTGAGTGATTATATATCGATGTAGGTAGTAGTAGGTATATAATGTGGATCACCATATAGATTGGTGATGGGGTACAATGTAGTTTTTTAGTATTTGTTCTGAAGTGTTCATTTCCTCCATATTGCATTGTATCATTTTCATCACTCCATTGATAGTATATTTCAGCATCTTACATTTATGCATATTTTATATCCTATGATTGCATTCTCCCTTGGCATACACCATCAAAATCTAACAATGGTATCATAGCCATGGTAGATCTAGATAGGAATAGGGAGAGCCACAAGAGACCACCATTACCAGTATAGGTTTGAAATGTACTACGTCTTTGCAAATCAGATTTGTCATTGTGTGTCGCTACAAGGAATTGTTGAATAGAAAAGTCATAAGAGAGATTGAGAGGAGAAAATCTTAGTTCCAAAAATTTTGAGATTGCATTTGGCTAGAGTCTTTCCACGGAGTTGCTGAAAAACTTGTGAAGACTAGGACTCAACATTCGTTCCACTAGTTTAAAAAATCAACTAGTGAAGATTCATCATTGACAAGATTTATAATCATCTTACTAATATCTTGTTGTAAAAAAAGGAAACTGAAGGAAGCCCTATTGTAGACCTGCACATTGCAGAAGAGAAGGCCACAAAAGTCTTATTGCAAAAGAGAAGGCCACAAAAGCCTTATTGTATAAGAGAAGGCCACATAAGCCTTATTGCAAAAGAGAAGGCCACAAAAGCCACATTGTAGAAGAGAAGGTCGCAGAAGCCTATTGAAGAATAAAAGGCCACAACAGCCTTATTGCAGAAGAAAAGGCCACAACAACCTTATTGAAGTGAAGGCCACAAAAGTCTTATTGAAGAAAAGGCCATAGAAGCCTTGAACCTAAAGAAGACTCCAAAGAAGAGTCCATTAAAAATAGAAGATAGGAGATTGGTGATCTCCATTGAAGACTGCTAATTGTAGAATAGCTAGAGTCTTTCCACAAGACTGTGAAGACTAGGACTCAACACAAAACTCATACCACTAGTTTCAAGAATAACTAGTGAAGTTGAAAAGGTCTAAGAAAAAATCCCATTGGAAACAGTAGATTTAAGATCTATTCTAGAAGAAGCTGAAGAAGATCCACAAGGGGTGTCATTGAAGAACTTTCGATATTGAAATATTGAAGAAGGACTAGCAAGGTCCTATACCTGATTTCAAAAGTAGTAGATTTTGAAGATCCAAGAAGAAGATCTCATTGCCAACACTTCCATATGAAAAGGTTGAAGGAAATGTCTCATTGAGAAGATCAAAGAAGCTACAAGATTGAAGACCTTGGAGAGGTCTCAAGGAGAAACAAGGAAAAGGCTTGGAGAGCCTTATTGCATAATTTATTAAAGCCATCAAAGGAGTTCCTATAAGAACTCATTGGAGAAATTCACTACAAAGATAGTGAAATATTTGGGATAATTATCGCCATCCAACAACAAGTCTAAAAGAAAAAGAATTAGCAAGGAGTGCCAAATCCTGACGAAGAATATTGAAGATCTCAAGACCTTCAAATTCTTGAGAAGAAATCCTTGTTTGAATAATATCTCAGATAGAAGAAACCTACCAAATATAATAAGATTTGGAGATTGTCCTTCATAGCTAAAGAAGGCACATTTCAGAGAAAGATATTTGTTGGATTCAAATTAGAATACTGAAAGGGTTCTAGAAGGACAACATTTTAGTGAATAAATTGACTGCTAGAGAATAGCAATCAAGATATCATTACTAGCTACAAGACTTCGGAGTTCTAGGCTAGATCTTGAAGGAGAAATTAAAATCATCTACTACAATTTTAGAGCAACAAAATAGAAGCATTCACAACTGCGAACAACCATCATTCCAGACAAGAGATCTAGTGAATCAACACATCAAGATATTCATAATCAAAGTAAGTAACTTACATGCAAAAGGTTCATTACTTGAACACTTAATTTGGATTACTACTTAAATTCATTAAGCACCTTATTAGAATTCGAAAAGTTGCAAATTAGAAGGTTGCATTTTAAGTCCTCAAAAGGTGCATAAGATAGTTTGTGTTAAGATTCATTACCTACACATTAATAGGAGTTAGATATATTATTCCTATTATCTAATTATTGATAAAAGGACTACATTAAGAAATTTGCAATGATCATTAAGTACATTTGAAACTCCTTTGAGAGGTTATTTATAGGAGCAATAATATGAGATTATTGTTATCTTTAAAGTGCATTAAGTTTAAGGTATTATTGATTAATTGAACTATACTAGTTGTTCATTAACTAGTTACTCTTAGAGGATTATTTTGTGGTATTGATTATTAAGATCAAGGGCACAAAACTAGCATATTATAAAAGTGTCTAGAGATACTATTTGGTGTACAAAACCTGCAACACTTCATGGCCAAAAGAAGCCATCAAAGAGTGGAGAAGGAATCCACCATAAAAATCCTTGAAGAAAGCTTAAAAATCGAGACTTGGTGAGTCTCATATTCAAAAAATATATAAGGGTTTCATTTAATAGAAAGTGCATAAATCCTTACTTCAAAAAGGAGCATATTATGTGCATATTATTAGCTTGGATATATTCTTACTAAACTATCCAAGCAAAAGGATTAGTGAAGGCAAGGAGCAGCCTCATCAAAATCAAAAGGTATTTCAAAAAAGGGAGACATTCGATCCATCATATTGGTGCAAATATAACCATTACAAGCACAACTTTTGTTCCTTTAAGAATGGCAAAAGATCTTATATTACAGGAAAGCTCAACCGTCATCTCAACAGATATAAGGGTAGAATTCGAGCAAGAGAAGAGAGCCAATCGAAGAGCTCATATTGCTCAAGATTCAAGGTGCCTAAAGACACCATTGCTACATGTCAAATCAAGCACCCAAAAGCAAGCGACCACATATAATATTACAACCAATACAAGAAGGCTATCATCTATGGATATCTACGTGGAGAAAGGACAACATTAAGGTCTACATTAGAAGGTTCTTATCTACATAAACCAACGTTAAAATATACATGGACATGACATCATTATTAAGCCGAGTGCAAGGAGCCATCACATAGACATTATCTACATCAAAGAAGCAACGCCTCATAATGTATTCTATGTAAAGGGAAGAAGGAGATTATAGACCATCTCTTGGGACACTATTCAATAGTTTGGGAACTATGGCAATAGGTTCTTAATATTTTTGGTAAATGCATGATGATGAATGGTAGAACTGAATAATGGTTAAAGCAATAACAAACCACTTTTAAAAGTGAGGCATTATAGATAATCTAGAATACATAGAAAGATACAATACTTTGGACTATATGTCTAGAAAGAAACAAAAAAAAATCTAAAAAAATAAATGCAATTTAGAAGTCATGAAAAGAAAGATTTTTTTAGCCATAGAGAAGTCTAAACAAACCCTATCAACTCACCCAATATCTAATATTGAAGTAGAGAGCCTTGATATATGGAGTAAAGTCATCAAACATAATTATGAAGAAAACATATATCACGACACAAACCACTCTCCCTAAATTCTTCGATGATGGAGTACTTCTAGTCGATCCAGAAGCTATCTTGGGTCGCTGCTCTCGTGACCTTTGTACTCGCAATATCACGAAAGTTTTAATCCATTGGAAAGGTCTACCTTTAGAAGACACAACGTGGGAAAATTTTCAAGATATCCAGCAACAATTTCCAAATTTCCATCTTTGAGGACAAAGCTCCTTTAAGGGGGGTGGCATGTTAGGACCCTCCTAACATGTCCTAATACTTATATTATTTATTAATTATATTCTAGGGTCACAACCCTTCACTTTTACAACTATTAGACTAGGTATTTAAATACAATCCAAGAAGAAGAATAATAAGCATAGATTCTAAGGAGGGAGCCCCCTATAGTGGCAAAGCGATTACAAGGGAGCCCCCTTTAAGTGGCCTGTGATTACATTTACATTAATTTGTTAATAATTTTATAGTAAGACCTTGGGGTCTTACCAAAATGTGCACAAGTATCTTATATGCAAGAGTGCAAATATGTAATGTAAATATGTACACAAGTATCCTAGATTAGGAGTGCAAGTAGAAGTGTAAGAGTCATGTAAAGGTGTGCAAATGTTATAGAGTCAAGTGTTCATCAAGTATGCAAGTGGCAAGATGATAAGCCAAGAGTCATGAGACTTGGCATATGGAGAGCAATAGTCAAGTATGTGAAGAGTCGCATTACTATGACTATATTATGGAGATAATGCTCCATGGAATAGAATAGAATAAAAAAGAATACAATCCATATATCTCATTATCTAATTGTAAGAAAGATGGGGAATAAGCTTGTCTACATTTTGAGAAATTAATATTGTAAGTTTTCTTCATGTATAGTTCATGAATGATTCGGGCTATTTACATTCATATTTTAGTATATAAATGAATGTTATTTGCTTTATTATATAAGCCTTGATATACATATTAATTTTCTCATATTATTCTACTCTTATTATTATCTTGACCTTTATTATTGTGGCTATTTTATATTTAGATCCTGTATGATATTTTTTGGTAGCAAAGCTTAAAAATCCAACATGTTGAGTAGGCCTTTTGGACTTCCTTATCAACTCACCAATAAGAAGGTTTGAAGAATATTGAAAATACTCTAGGGAAGTTCATCCAAGAGGGGCCAACTCCTAAGGAGAGAAGGCATGTTGTATACACTTGAATATGTATTGCTATGGATATTTCAAAACCTCTACTATAGTCCATTAGGATTAAATATGAATCTAGAATTAGAGATCGACATATGGATTATGCAAACATTGCATTCTAATGTTGCAAATATCATGAAAAATGATAAGAATTTACAAAGTGAAAATTATGGAAAAATATATGGAAAATTTTGGGCATGAGACAATCTCAATATGAAACAAGATCATATCGTTGTCCTCTCTAATTGTTGTAGTCACCAAATATAGGTATCAGATGATCAAACTATCATGTCTTGCATGCAGCATCATAGTAGGGTAGCTTCGAGAGCATGAGAGTCAAATCAATTGGATTACCTCCAATTTTTTTAACAAGGCTATGTCCTTTTAAGATTTGATCTTCAATGCTCTTCCTACTCGATCCTAATCCAACCAACTTCAAGAGGAAAAGAGAAAGATAAACCATATAGCAAAAAGAGAAAAATATCCTAAGCTAATAGGGGGATAGGATATTTTTCTCTTTTTCTATATGGTTTGCCTTTCCCTTTTCCCCTTGAATTTTGTTGGATTAGGATCGAGTAGGAAGAGGATTGAAGATCAAATCTTAAAATGACATAGCCTTGTTAAAAAAATTGGAGGTAATCCAATTGAGTTGACTCTCATGCTCTCAGAGCTGCCCTACTATGTCGCTCCATGCGAGGCATGATAGTCTGATCATTTGATCCCCATATTTGGTGACTACAAAAATTAGAGAGGACAACAATATGATCTTGTTTCATATTGAGGTTGTCTCATGCCCAAAATTTTCCATATCTTTGTCCATCATTTTCACTTTGTAAATTCTTATCATGTTTCATGATATTTGCAATATTAGAATGCAATGTTTGCATAATCCATGTCAATCTCTAATTCTTGATTTGTATTTAATCCCAATGGACTATGGTAGAGGTTTTGAAATATCCATAGCAATACATATTCAAGTGTATACAACATGCCTTCTCTCCTTAGTAGTTGGACCCTCTTGGATGAAATTCCCCAGAGTATTTTCAATATTATTCAAAACCTTCTTATTGATGAGTTGATAAGGAAGTCCAAAAGGCCTACTCAAGATGTTGGCTTTTTAAGCCTTACTACGACAAAATATCACAGGTTATCTTTAACAATATCATACAGGATATAAATATAAAATAGCCACAATAATAAAGGTCAAGATAATAATACGAAAAGTATAATAATATGAGAAAATTAATATGTATATCAAGGCTTATATAAAAAGCAAATAACATTCATTTATATACTAAAATATGAATGTAAATAGCCTAAATAATTCATGAACTATACATGAAGAAAACTTACAATATTAATTGCTCAAAATATAGACAAGCTTATTGCTCACCTTTCTTACAATTAGATAATGAGATATATGGATTTTATTTTTTTTATTCTATTCTATTCCATAAAGCATTATCTCCATAATACAGTCATAGTAACGTGACTCTTCACATACTTGACTATTGCTCTCCATATGCCAAGTCTCATGAATCTTGGCTTATGATATTGCCACTTGCATACTTGATGAACACTTGACTCTATAACATTTGCATACCTTTACATGAATCTTACACTTCTACTTGCACTCCTAATCTAGGACACTTGTGCACATATTTACATTACATATTTGCACTCTTACATACAAGATACTTGTGCACATTTACTCAACTTACACTTTCACTCTAACTTACATGACACTTGTGTATTTCTTGAACATTCACACTTACATAAAAGGGGAAATATAACTCACACTTTAAAATATAGACTCAACATTAATCTACAATTTACAAATATACCATCAAGGTACCATGGGGGTACATTAGCATGTACCAAATAATGTAACATACTTCAACAAAACATCGAAAGTATTTTAATGGTCTTTGTCTCCACAAAAAGCTCTCACTCCATGGTCTTAAATATAACAAACTTTTACCCCTAAATCAAGGTCCTTCATCTATTATTTTATCCGTTATATATGAACTAGAGAAGATAATAAGAAAAAATCCTTTTGGAAGAAAAGTCTTGGAGTAAATTGAATTCAATCCCTACCTCCACTTAATCTAATTTTGAATCTCAAAAAAACTTGGCCACTATCCATTGAACTTACATGTTAACCCTTTGGTTTTAAGAACATTATATCATGTTTGATCATCTCATCCTTTATAATCACCTATGGTGTAGTATTTTCTATATAGATAGGATTTTTCATAAATTCACTGTTCCTCTTATTGCTTACCAAGGCATCCATACATCCAACTAGGACATTCTTACTTCTGGTAAGGACTTTTAAAAATGATTTTCTTTTAATGTTACCTAGATTCTCTTTACATGAATCCTTTAATATTTTAATTTCTCCTAATATTTAAAATAAGAAGTGGTGTTCACTCCTTGTTTGCACTTTTTTCCTACTTCCTACTTGTTCTCGGATCACACGCACTCCTGGTTGGCAAAGTTGTTTCAGTTTTATACACAAAATTATTTATTATTAAAAAAACTTTTAAATTTTTCATTTTGATACTAAGTTTTTCAATCTAAATATCCATTCTTCTTTAACACTTTAGTAATAAATTACCTTCAGCTTTAAAATTGGCAAATATTTGTAGTTTTAGTTCTTAAACTTTCAAATTATAGTTTCTCAAAAAATTTCAAATTTTTAGTAAAATATTTGACTTGACAATGAGGAACAACAAACTTATATATTGAAAAAGAATTTTTCGCATAATAATATTTATTGTTAAAGAACTTTAATTTTGTTTTCATTATAAACTTGACCTAATCAATCTTAAAAATATTTTTGTCATAAGTTTCTACAAGTCACCTTTGATTTTTTTTGTTAGAGTAAAAGGGGTTGTACTCAAGCCCCCCACCCTTAACAAATCATAAATCTCTCCTTTAGAGCTTGAGATTTTACAAACATATTCAATTATCATCTCAATTGAGTTGTTATAGATAGATACCTATATTTTTTTCATAATAAGTCTGAATTCTTAATTTTCATTTTTTGAATCTTCTTCAATTTTCTTTGTAAATACAAATATTCCAAAATTCAACATCCTTCTTCTTGATATTTTTCTATAGAATCCTTCACAATACTAAAACTCCACCTCTACTATCTATGCACTACATCTTAGTAGAGTAATAATTCTTTAACTTTGAGCTATCATAGCCCACTTTACCAAATTTAAACAATTAGTTTCCTTCATGAAGCATAAGTGCAACCATAAGAACTATAATAAGTAGTTTATATAAAATACATTAATGTTATAAAATACAACAAATATTACCAATGAAAAACATTATAGTAAATCTTAATCATTATTTTATTTAGACAATCAACATTTTCTTGTCAACTTCAACTAAACTTACTACTTCCTCTAACCATGGAAAAGACAATTTAACTTCATGATCCTCTATTAAAACACCTTGATTGGCTATACTATCAACACAATTGTTCTCTTTCCTTAATGTATGTGTAAACATTATATTTTCAAACTCTATAGCATGGTCTTGTATTTACACAATGATCACTTGTATGTTCTATGGAGCCTTTGTTTTCCTCAATATTGCATTTATTATTATTAGTGAATTGCCTTCCATCCATACTATGTTCCATTTCATTTGTCTACATATTTTTAACCCTTTCAAAGTTGCCCAAGATTCAAATTCATTATTTATCTTATATCCATTATTGAAAGTGTAACGTGACAGAATCTCACACCTACTATTTCTAATTGTTCCTCCTACTTATCCTATATTTGCTTTAGGTGCTCCATCAAAATTCAATTTGACCAACTCCACTTTTGGTGGTTTCCACTTTTTATTATTTGCCTTCCTTGTGTTTCTCCTATACCAAATAACATAATAATGTTTGATGACTTGACTCCATATATCAAGGCTCTCTACTTCAAGATTAGAGATTGGGTGAGTTGATAGGGTTGGTTTAGACTCCTCTATGGCTAAACAAATCTTCCTTTACATGACTTCTAAATTGCATTTCTTTTTTTAGATTTTCTTTTGTTCCTTTCTAGCCATATAGTCCAAAGTATTGTATCTTTCGATGTATCCTAGATTATCTATAACACCTCACTTTTAAAAGTGCTTTGTTATTGCTTTAACCATTGTTCAGTTCTACCATTCATCATCATGCATTTACCAAACATATTAAGAACCTATTTCCATAGTTCTCAAACTATTGAATAGTGTCCCAAGAGATGGTCTATAATATCCTCCTCCCATTTACATAGAATACATTGTGAAAGGGCATGAAGGAGCCATCACAAAGGCATTATCTACATCAAGTTTTCCTATGACTTACTACCCATACAACCATTTTGACTTTTTTAATGCTTAGGCTATCCCAAATATCTCTCCATATTCTTACGATATTTTGTTGGACATTTTGAGTAGATGAGTTGTCATTGATGTCAAGAGTGAGTAGTCATTGATGTCAAAAGTCAATTTCAGTGAGCAGTGCAAGGATAAGCAGTTCCACAATCGGTGCAAAAGGAAAGTTTACTTCCAGTTGGTCAGATCCGGTTCCAGGTAGTCATATGTGGTCCAAAGGGCAAAGAAGAAGCCCAAGAAAATAATATTATAATATTTTATTATAATATTAAAAAGGAAATTTAAATTAATTATGAATTAATTAATATAATTTTATTATAAATTAATTTAATTAACTTTCAAAAGTTACTTAAGTTAATTATAATTTAATTTATATTAATTTAAATAACCCTAAAGAGGGTTATAAGGTTAAAATAAAAATCGAATTTCAAATTCGATTCAAGCGTTGACGTTTATGGGACAAGAGGCTTTGTGTATAAAAGGTGGCAAAAACCTTTGCCATTACTCCAGAATAATCATCGATCAAATTTCCTAATCCCAAAGTTTAAAGCACAAAGAGGTTAAAGAGTTTCCATGTTTTTTGAAAGGTCTCTGGTGGCAGAGAGTTAACAAATAGGAGCGAAGCTCCTTATACCGTGCACAATGTTGTGTAGTGTAGGTGGCAATGATGGATGTGCTAAGTCGTGTGGCAGGCAAGGTGTGTAGGGTTTGAATCCCACCGATTTTGTTTTGCAAGGCAGTGAGAGGGCATTTATTTTTTAGCAACGCTGAACGAAGGGATAAAGGGAGGCTTGTGCCTTCCCTTCCTCATGGGAGTGCTTAGCCCACGTGGTGGGCTAGTTCCTTGATAAGGCGCTCAACAGGAGTGGTATCTTGTTCGAAATCCACCGAGGCCTTTTCGGCTTGTATAAGGTATGCGCTGATGTCATTTGTGTTGGTCGCTTTATTATTTCAGATGTGCTAAGGTTGAGAAAAATAAAATAAAAATTGATGCTTATAAAGTTTAATTTTTGCCTGAATTAATTTGGATATTGAGTGTTTTAAGGGAGATAAAAGGGTAGGCAAATATTATTTTTGAAAGGTTAATTTTTTAGATTGATTAATTAAATTTGGAGATTATAAGAGGCAATTGAGTAATTATTTTTATGTGTGATTTGATGATTGCTAATTTCAAGAAGGAGTAATAAGGTGTATTTGAGTTTGATTATTTTTGTAATTGAGGAAATATTTTGAGAGAGTGTTAGTGTGATATTTTGTCATCTAACCATTGAAATTGGCAAGGAATAAATTTTTTGATTGAGATAGGTTTTGAAGCGCACTTCTACATCAAACAAAAAGGTATGGACACATCTTCCTAGTGAGTGATTTTTGGATTTTGTGAATGCTAAGTTAGAGTGAAAAGGATTGTTTGATAAGCATTGTTGAGATTGATTGTTGAAGGTTTTTCTGAGTAAGAGTTGATGATAAAAACCTTATTTATAATCATTGTTGAAAATATTGAGCTATCTTGAACTAGGGTTTCTTGAGCTATCTTGAGCTAGGGTTTGTGCAAATAACATGAGTATCATTGTTATGTGAAGTTGTGAAATATTAGGAGTATCATTGTTATGTGAGGATCACTTGATAAGCATTGTTGTTGAAGTGATTGGTTGAGTGAAGAACTTGAACTAGGGTTTGTAAAGATCATGAGTATCGTTGTTATGTGAGATTGTTGATAAGTATTGTTGGAAAAAATTGAGTGAGTGTTCATATGTTTGGACTAGGGTTTGTGAGCAAGGATTATTTCATTGAGTGATTGGTTGAGTAGAGTTGTGATTGAACCTAGTCAAGTGGTTGTGTTGAAGTGATAGTTCAAGTTATGTGAAACAAATTGTTCCATATTCTAAATTGATTTGAGAAAGAGATTGAGTGTTTTTAAGTGTGAAACATATTGATTCTCTAACAATTCTCTATATGTTTATGTGATAAAAGAGAGATTGAAAGTGATTGAGCATTGTAGTGAATGTGAAGCATATTGAGTCTCTAACAATTCTCTATATGTTTCTATGAGATTGCACAAGTTCTAGTGAGGACTTGTTGAGTAGATTTGAGGTAATTCTAAGAAAACTTGTAGACAGATTTGTATGAGCTTTTGTGGAAGCTTACAATACATAATTGAGGACAAAGATTATTGAGCATATTGGACAAGTTACAGTGAGGACTTGTTGAGAAGATTGGACAAGTTCTAGAGAGAACTTGTGGACATATTTATGTGAGATTTTGTGGAAGCTTACAAGGCAGATTTGAGATAAGTCTTTGAGAAGACTTGAGAGCAGAGTTGATTGATTGATTTGCTCAAACCTTGAGTTAAGGTTTAGGGCAGATCCAACAGAGTTGATTTGTGATTAAGTCAAACTTTGTGTTAAGGCTTAAGGATGAAGATTGAAGATATATTTGTGCTAGATCGAAGGACTGTGTTTAGTGTATATTAGAGGATAGAGATTGAGCATATTTGTGCTAGATTTAAGGATTGTGTTTAGTGCAGATTCGAGGATAGAGTTTGGTGTATATTTGAGGACAGGTTTGTGCCAGACCAGAGATAGAGTTTGAGTAGATTTGTACTAGACTGAAGGATCGTGTTTAGTGCATATTTGAGACAAATATTTGGAGGTGAAAGAGTATAGAGGATGACAGTATCCAGTGGATAGAGATCCATTAGCTATGGCAGTGAGGATAGGTCTTCTAAGTGAGTATAGGAGTCTTTAGTAGATAGAGATCCATCAGCCAATGAAGTGGAGGCAAAAATTCTTCTAAAAGATCACCAGCCAGAGCACAAGAGAAAAGAGTTCTCCTATGGATAGAGATCCATGAACTTGATTAGGGTATTGGTGTCTTCTTTGGATAGAGTTCCATAAACATTATAATAAGGAAAGGATTCCCAAGAGATTGATTGAGAAAATTTTAGTGAAACATTTTCTTCGTGGAGCAGCCTACATTGGGTCAACCACGTTAAATTGGTGTCTCTATTATGTGTGGTGATTTGTGCATTGCTTTGATTACTATTGTTGATATTGTTATTGATACATTGCATAATATTGATTGGAAAAGAAAAGTAAAAAGTGGTCTTATACTGTTCA
This sequence comes from Wollemia nobilis, assembly GCA_028583015.1. Taxonomy (NCBI): domain Eukaryota; kingdom Viridiplantae; phylum Streptophyta; class Pinopsida; order Araucariales; family Araucariaceae; genus Wollemia; species Wollemia nobilis. The sequence goes on along the minus strand of JAQPPZ010000755.1, from coordinate 1,490,101 downwards.
CCTCCCCTCTCAGTATAAGCTTGTGTTCTTCATATTCCTATTTTTTTGTGCCTTATATTCTATCCACTTCTTGCTATGTATTCTTTTGAGCTATTCAACTCCCAAATCAGCTTATACTTGACTCTTCTTAGAATAATCATTGTTTTTAATCTTTTTGCTCAACTTCCTCCTAGCAACAATGTTCGGTATACTTACAAAAAATCTTCTTTCCATTTTTATATTTCTTCCTAGTCCTTATACATAATGTTTGAAACCCTATCATCATATTTGTGTTGAAGTAATCTCATCCATGGTTTCAAAATTGGATCTAGATTGAGTGGTTTTTTATCACACCAAGTATCCATCCAAATAATTTTTTCTCTAGTTCCCACCACCCATCTTATACCTTTAATCACTAGATCAATTGATTTATTTAAAACCATTCCATTATGCAAAACCATATGGTAGTGAGAATGCAATGCAATAAATATTAAGCTTGGATCATTGATTTGAACATACTTAGAAGAATTTTTTTCCATTATCATTGTCTCTCTTTGTACAATCTCCAAGTTACTTTTCCCCTTAGAGCTAAGTTTGCATCCGTAAGAAATATTAAACTAAGACCTCCCCTATTTTATCATCACACACCTTGCTCTATGTCAACATTCCTTTTATCATGTAATCCTAACCACAAAAATGACCGCACAATATAGATTAGACTTTTTCTATCAATTTTGACATAATATATAAGGACATATAATATGTTAGAATGACCTACGAGACTAATTTAATTAGTTTCATTCTTCTTGCTAACAATAACCATCTACCTTAGCTACAAGTTGACTATAGTGGTAAGGGATTTGGCCTCTCTTTGATAGGTCCAAGGTTCAAACCCCGCTCAAGTATGAGGGGACCGGGACCCCTCATAAAAACATGTGTAAACTCATTGAAAAAACAATAACCATCTACCTTTTCATGTCGATAGTTTATTATGAACTTTACTTATAACTAGATTCCACAAATCTATCCTTATTAACCCCTCAAATAATGGCATCCCTCTATATATTGTTGGTAAATTTACCTCCTCCATTTGAAGTAACCTACATATCCCTGCTTTGATTCTAGTTGGAGTGTTTAGGAAGTAAATTTTGTATTTTATCCTATTAACTTTCTATCCTAACACTCTTTCATATTCCTTTAATAAGTTATTCAAAGCTTTGGCCTCATTTTTCCTTACCCTCCAAAAAAGGGTTGTATCATCTACAAATTATTGATGGGTGATGTTGTCGATGCTATTACCAACCTTAAGTTTACTTATTAGCTCATATTTGTATGCCTTCTTCAAGTTCCTTCCCAATACCTCTACCATAATAATGAATAGATATGGTGTTAAAGGATATCCTTATCTAAGACCCCTCTTGGGTTTAAATAATTATGTTACTAGCCCATTAACTAGAATTGAATAAGCTATTGAAGAGACACAAGCTTTAGTCCATCTGACCCATTTCTTCCCAAATCTTAACTTTATAATACTGCAAAAATAAATTTCCATTTAACCCTATCATAGGCTTTATTCATATCGAGTTTTAAGATCATTGCTCTCTCTTTTCTAGAAGCTAATGAATGCATTACTTCACAAGCTACTATATCCTATCCATAATTTATCTCCTCTTCACAAATCCTCCTTGCTCTTCTAAAATAACTTTGTCGAAAAGTGGTCTTAATTGGTTTTCCATAACTTTGGAGATTATCTTATATGTCATATTATATAGGCTTATGGGCCTAAATGAATCAAACAGTTATGCATCATCATTTAATTGGAATTTGGGTAAAGATATGTTGCATTTATTTTATAAGGCATGTATTGTTTTACCCTAGACTATTCCACTACCACCAATAAAGAATCCTTTACTATTTCCTAGTTATGTTGATAGAATGTTGTAGAGAGTCCATATGAACCTGGAGATTTATCCTTATCAAAAGAGAAAAGAGTTGAATGAACTTCTTCTAATGTAACAGGCTCTATCAATTTGCTATAGTCTTCATTTGTTATAACTGAAGGCACTTATTGCAGTTGTTTATTATTAAGAACTTCAATCTCCTTTGATCCTAGAATATTCTATAAAAAATATTTCCTCTTTTCTAATTTTGCCTCAGTCTTCAATCCAAACCCACTCTACTAATTTTGGATGTTGATCTCTATTATTGCCATCCTATGAAAAAACTTTTTCTCCTTTTAACCAATTCTATCTCTATTTTAATCTCCAAAATTTTCCTTCCTTTCTCAAAATATTATAATATCCACTAAGCAATTACCTTTCCTTCGAGTTTGGATTATTGTGCTCAAATTTTTAGAATTTTTGAAGTTTCTCTTTTAGTTCTTTCTTTCCAAAATAATTCTCAAAAGTGTTCTTGTTTCATTCTTTTAATCTATATGTCATTAATTTAATTTGTTTTCGAAGTGTATACAACCCACCGTTATTTGAAGAATTCCATGTATGCACTATCATATCAAGAAATTGAGGATGGTCTTCCTACATATGCTCATATTTAAAATGTGATATTTTTAAATTCACTTACCATCATTTTAACTCTTGTTGGCCAATGATTTGAACCAATACTTATCAATGTATTAATTTTAGCATAAATGCCTTCATCTAGCTAATGAGTTGAGAGTATGCGTCTTTCTACTATGAGGTTTTGACCTATCCTGTTGTTGGTCCATGTATAGTTTTCCTCCTCAAAATCAACCTTTTTTTTTTTTAAATAAAGGGGTAAAAATTTATTGATAAAAAGTATGGATTACAAAGTACAGCTGAGCCCCCACCTAGGACTCAAATAAGCAACAAGACAGGCTAAATCACCAGACAAGGTCAACTCCCAAAGAAAACCAAAAAAAAAACAAACCACATTAAGTCTGAACATCCTTATGGATCAACTCCCATAGGTGTTGAGAATCCCCAGATGGGAGACTCTCCCAGTTATCAATACTCTATCCTGAATAAAAACCACATCCGGAGAATGAACACGAATCAAATCACGAACAACTTTTTGTCTGGGGATGTTGTTCAACCCCCTTACATTCCATGAAAGTATAATCATTTTTGGGGGTTATAAAAATGGGAGTCCAATGTTCTCACCAAACTTGACTCTACCAAAGTCTCCCCCATTAACTTAATTTTATCCTGGTCTTTCTTTCGACCCACCTTCATATTCTTATCTGAAGCATTTTTTTTAATTATTTTATGCTGCAATCCCAGCACCGTAGGAGTTTTACAGTCCATGGATGACTGCATCAGTGCCTGGGTAGGAGAGGGCACATCTAAATTTGTGCCATTTTCTAAGATAACTTCACTTCCAGGGCTAGGGCCAACCATATCACCTATACTCGGAACCAAAGCCCTTTGTTCTTCATTTAAACCCCCTGTATCTGGTTCCCTTGGTTCCACCTCATGAAGAGACAACTGATTTGGTCCTGTTATATCTATAATAGGTAGCGATGTTTCAGGTATCTCCACGCACTGATCAAGATTCTCTAGAATTTCAAAACGATTGAGCTGAGCATCTGGCTGGTTATCCTTAATGTCTCTTTTTGCCTTTCTTCCTTTGTTTTGAGGTTTTACCATAACAAAGCCTTCCTTATCCTGATCCCCCTCCTTTATCGGGGCTTTTCCTTTATCCATATTTTGTACAGCTTGAGAGGGCCCATGATTTGAAGCCATAGGTAGGACAAACTTAGGGCATTTTCTTTGTAAGTGGCCATATTCATGGCAAATCCGACAACGAAATGGAAGAGCTTCATAGTCAAGTTTTTGAACCCATGTGGTTGATCCGAACTGTATTTCAATAGAATCTAGAATAGGATTGTTTAAATCAATTTCAACATAGATACGGGCAACAGAGATTACCTTTTTATCCAGCGTCTGTCCTGACGGCCCAACCGGCTTCCCAAGTAGAAGGGCAATCATATGCAAGATGTCATTTCTCCAAAATTCCAAGGGGAGCCATGGAAGCCGAACCCACATCGGAACCCGTGACGGTCGCTCCTCTGATGGGTTGAAACCCACATGCCAGGGTTTAAGAAAGAGTCCCACTTGGTTACAGAAATAGGGACCTCCTTCAAATGCTTTGTTACGATCCACAAGACAAGAAAAAAACACCATAAAATAGCTTTTTGCACTCAACATCACCTCCACATCACCTTCAGGGTTCCAAGTCTTCCTAACCCAAGCCTCCACAAAGGGAAGAGAAATTCGGATGCCCATAAATTTACCAATAAGCGCATGTTTGGTTAAATACTCCACATCTTCTACCACCGAGTCTGGTTGAACCACTAGAACCGGCTTGGCTTCACATCGTTCCAAACATCCATTGTTCTTTAACAAGCGATTCTTGGCATGCAATGGGAAATCCTGTTCCTTCCAATCATTTTTAAAAGAAATACCAGCCCTAGCATGCATGCTCTATGATGGACCTTATGCCATCACTACATTCCTCTAGTTGTTCATACCTCCTCCAGAAACTGCTGCCATCCCCACAGAGCCCACCAGATAGGTCTCAAAAAAATTCCAGCAAAGCAGCTTTCCTCATCAAACCCTAGCCCAATTTGTTTACTTGTTTGTAGGTAATTGGACAATATTTTTGTCTAGAGTTTCCCACACTACAGATAAATCAAATCCGACAAACCAATAAGAACCAAGTTCCTCAAAATCAACCTCCCATAAATTATTTTTTTGATAAAATTTGAGAAATCTCATACTTTGGGTTATTTTCCTATTTCCCCCATATTTTCATCCAACTTAGTTATGGCATTAAACTCTTCTATGATCAAGAATCAAGTTTTTTGGTATTTATTTCTCATAAAGGCTTCAATACCACTCCATACTTCTAATATACCTGATTAAGTTGTAGGTCAATAGACATGGATAAGGATGAAATATTTGTATACAAAGTAACATGTGACTAATGAGACTATCCAATTCCTAGTTTTATGAATGGTTACATAAGATGTTCTAACTATATTTTGATATGTTATAATTCCCCTTACTAATCCTTTTGAATCCATAACATCCCATTCACATCTTTCCCATACTTCTTTCATATTTAAGGAAACTTATTCCTTTCTCATTTTAGTTTCTTGTATACAAAGAATATTAGGCTTATTACTTAAACAAAGGCCCCTAATACACCTTTACTTTAAGGGGGAATTGGCACCCCTTATATTCCATGAGATGGTAATCATATCCCATTATGGGTTGATAGCCCTACCTACAAATTATCAATATCAATTTGTTGTTTACTAAAGAAACATTCATCCAACTTAGATTGTGTTCCTTTCTCTATGTTTGCTCTTTCTTCCTTGGATCTCACTTGATAATTTGAAGTTATTTTTTTGCTTTACCAAAATTAGGATTAGGTCTTATTATTATATTCCTAAATATTCTTTCACAACTTTCATTTTCATTATATTTATCCTCTCCTGGCTCTACTAAGTAATCTTTTGACTTATCCTGCTCATTTTCTAGTATTTCCTTAATGGTAGAGGTATTATCATCTAACACTACATTTTATCTATCACTTTTATTCTCATGAATGGTGCATAGAACTTCAAGAGAGTCTTCTAAATATGATGAGGCACATTCCTTAGGTTCAACAGGAATGTTCATCCCTAAATTAAGATTTTATCGAGTAGATGGTTCCTTGTTAATATTTTGATCTTGTTGTACCATGTCCTCTAAGCTTTGATATGTTTTTCTTCATAGTATAAAACCTTAAAAGAATTGGTATTTCTTCCAATATCCTTTTTTTTAAAGAGAGTTGTATTAATAATCATGAAAAACAGAAACAAAGTCTCCTAGTAGGCAAGGAAGCCAAAGCTAGAGCTTAGTATAGAATAAATATAGTAGCAGGCAAGGATGCCTGACAATAACCATAACAAAATAATTGTGTAACATACTAAGAGCAGCAACACTAAGCATCAAAAGCAAAAAAAAATAGGAAAAAGACAAAGCAAACAGAGCACGTAGAGAGGGAGCATTAGACATTAGAGTAGCTCTTCACTCCATGACAGACAACACTCCTCATATATATATATATATATATATATATATATATATATATATATATATATATATATTGGTCTTTGTGACTCTACATTGGAGATGAGTGGTGTTAATTGCCTCATTAGCTAGGGCATATGCATCCTTGTTAAATTTTTACCTAATGTGGAAATATTTGATGCTAGTCATATTTTTTTCCCAATGCCTGATCTTGTCTTGGACAATCCTCAATTGTAAATATTGAAGATATTTGTTTTTGAAGAGTGTTGTCATGACCAGTTTTGAATCTCCATACACCGACAAGTATCTAATTCCCTCTATTACAGTGAGCTTCATCACCATATCAAATATAAGTATTTCAGCCATGTTGTTGGATGTAATTCCCAAATTGATTTTAAATTTAATTAACACCTTCCTTGGGCTTGCAAGGATCAATCCTCCTATTATTGTTTGTCCTGGATTAGACTTTGATGCTCCATCAAAGAACAGTGTAGGGTAGTGGATGACAAGAGCTTCCAGGTCAATAGGGTGGCACCTTATTATCAATAATGCATGGAGATCATGAATTTTAATCATATGACACTCTTTTGGAGTCAAGTTTTCTTTATTTTTCTTTTGAGTAAAATTTTCTTTGATATTAGTTATGATATCCCAAATGATTCTCCCTATTATTGCACCTATTTTATTTTCTTTCCCTTCAAAGATACATTGATTTTTGTCTAGCCAAATTTTCCAAATTATAGTGTGTGGGATTGATTCCCATATAAATTTCACTAGAGGCTTTTTTTTTAGGCCTCCTATGTACTTTTCACTCCAATGGTTTAAACAACTATCAATTTTTAATCTCCCTAAAAAGATAAAACCAAATTTGTTAGTAATTTCCAACCAGATAGCTATCATTTTTGGAAATTCAAATAGGAGGTGATTGATGGTCTCACTCTCCCTTAAACACCTTAGGTAGACGTGACACCCCGCTATGTTCCTCTTTTGCAATTTATCCCCTGTTAGAATTTTATTTTTTTGCACCAACCAAGTGAAGACTTGCAGCTTAGGTAGAATCCTCTTTTTTTGAACTAAGGATAATTTTATGTTGACTGTTCCAGCCAGTTGGTAGTGAACTCCAAGTTTGATTGTATACTCTCTCATATTTCTTATGTCCCCCCATATAATTTGATCTGACATATACCTCTTGATGGGTCTTATACCAGTATTTTACCTCTTAAAACAATCCCATTCGTCTTGGAAATGCATAGGAAGAGGAAGACATTTCCAGATAGGTTCCTCTTCTAATCATTTTATATGGTCACTAAGCTTCTCAATTCCTAAACCTTGTAGTTTGTTTTGGAGATTAGTGTTGCAAATTTCTTGTAACAAAGGATTGCCAAGGATCGAATATTTCCACAAATGATCTTGTTTCCATATCCAGGGATCCAAGATATTTTTTCTACAATTATTGCCTTGGCCTCAACTATATGCTTCCATATTAATGATGCACCTGGTTGGTTTTCTATGTTTCTTAATAATTGTATGCTTGTAGAGTTATTCATGTATTTGTTTATCAAGATTTTCTTCTAGTAATATCGGGGTGGCTTTAGCATGTTCCACAGGAGCTTGGCACCTAGGGCACTACTTACATTTTCTATTTTTTGATTCCCAAGCCACCATGCTCTTTAGCTTTGGTGATCACATCCCAATTTACTTAATGGAATTTTTTCCTTTCTGTTTGCCTTCCTCCCTACCATAAGAAGTTTCTGATTATGCCATCAATCATATGAAAAATTCTTTGTGGAGCATGACAAACAAGAAGTTGATATTTTGGGAGAGTGGATAGAATTTATTTAATCAACACTATTCTTCTTGCTAGACTCAACCAACCATTGTTGTAGTTCTGAATTCTCTTAATCAATGTTTCTAGCATTGGACTCTAGTTATCCTTAGGCTTTAGGTGGAAACCCATTGGAACTCCAAGATACCTAAATTGTTGTTCTTTTCCTTGTTTGAATCTAAGGATTAAATTGAAGCTTCTGTTTTCAAGTTTTGATTTGTTTTGGATAAAAAATTACCTTTTTTGTGTTAATGAATACTCTAGTGGCTTGTGTGAACCCATATAAGTATTCTTTGATTTACCTCATATTTTTCCTTGATGCTTCCCCCATAAGAATGGTGTCATCAATAAACTAAGCATAATTTACTTGTTTGTATCCTGCAACTACCTTAATACTTGTGATATTTTGGTCCCTTCTTAGCTTGTTGAGATATCTCCCTAGAGTCTCTGCTAGGAGGATGTAATGATATGGAGATAAAGGGTAGCCCTATTTTATGCCCATAGAAGCCTTGAAAAATGTTGAAGATTCCCCATTGGTCAATGAGGATATCCAAGGGCCAGTAATGCATGCTTCAATCCATCTCGTAAGTTGAAGGGGAAATCCAAACTTAACTAACACTTGTTCAAGAAATTGAATATCTACCTTGTCAAAGGCATTAGCCATATCAAGCTTATTGACTATATGCTTATTTTTGGATTTAATACTAGTATGAAGAGCTTCATGCACCATTATAATGTTGTCATATATCTGTTTATTGGGGATGAATCCTTGTTGCTTTTCAGCAATTAATTTTCCAATTTTATTTTTTATTCGATTGGCTATGATTTTGGAGATAATTTTATAAGAATAATTGCACAGTGATATTGGTCTAAATCTAGAAAACATTATGTTATTTTTCTATTTAGATATTAAGGCCAAAAAAGTGGATTTGATAGCACCCAAGAGCTTACTATTTAGTCTGACTTCTTCAATCATCTTCAACAAATATTCACGAATAAGATGAAAAATAGTTGGTAGAAGTTATTGGTGAAGCCATCAGGACTTGGAGCTTTATCCTTCATAAGAGAGTTGACAACTTCTTCTAACTCATCCATTATGAGTGGTTTGCTCATTTCCTGTTTGTCCTCCTCATTGATAACGATTGGAATATTTTGCAAAAGCAACTCTTGAGCTTGAAGATTCCCATGTTCTTTGGTCAACAGGTTAGAAAAATGCTTGCTTTCCAACTCTTTGATTTGATTTTTCCCTAAATATTTTATCCCTTCGTGCTCAATTTCTCTAATTGTGTTCCTCTTATAGTTTTGCATTGTCTTGAGATGGAAATAATCGGTGTTCTTATCACCTTTTTTCAGCCAAGTCATTATTGAGCAAAGACCCCATTGCGCTTCTTCTTCTTCATATATCTTGTAGAGCTTTTGTTGCAACTCTCTCCTTGCATCCTCTTGGTGTGGCAGAGGAGGAGAGTCTCCAATTTTTGCTTCTAATTGTTTAGCCTATTGAAGTAGTATGGTTTTTCTGTCTTGAATTTGGTTTTATTTAATAGCCATTTTTGTATAGTTTTTTTGAGGTCATGAATTTTCCTTTTCTATATCTCTTAGGGATTGGTTGTCAAGATTTACTATTGCCAAGAATTTTCAACCAAAGTGATGAATTCTTCATGAGCTATCCAATCCAAATTATATTTTAAGGGGATTCTCCTTGATTTCAAAAGGTTTTTTCCACTGTCCAATATGATGGGTTTATGATCTAATATGGAACTTTGGACTATGTGGCTTGAGAGGAGTGGAAAATGAACCAATAATATTCTTTCACTAAAAATTTATCAAGCCTTTCAACTATGAAATGTGTTCCAAATCTCCTATTGGTCCAAGTGTATTTTCTTTTTTTGGATAACATCTTGGAGATATTCATCAACAATAATTCTTTCTACTAATTCCTTATTCAGAACTTTTGATCTGACTCCTCTAGACTTTTCCCAATGTTCAAGTGTCATATTCAAGTCTCCACCAATGATTAAGTTTTTAGGATTTTCAATGGTCAACCATTGAGCAAGATGTTGCCATGTCTCTTTCTTCTATTTTGGATGATTTGGCCCATAAAAGTTGACAACTATTATGGGGTATCCATTTGTCATTTTAAATTTAGCTTCTATCTAGTTGTTGTGTTTGTGCATATTGGTGCAAGTTAAGATTTTAGGGTCCATGCTATAATCATACCCTTTGAAGCTCCTACTGCATCTACTACGATTGTTTGTGACTACAGACATATTTTATTCCATTTTGCTATAACTATTTTTTCTATCATTTTTTATTCTTGAATATAGGCTACATGTGGATTATGCTTATGAATTAGTAACTTTAAGTAGTTTTTTTCAAGGGACTACCTAATCCCCTCTCATTCCATGAGAGTAACTTCATTTTTTAGACTGCTTCGTATTCTTGGAGAAGCTCTCTAATATGTTGGCTTGTGTTTTAGCCTGTATTTCCTTTTGGACCTATTCATTTCTTAAATATTGATTTGTTTTCCTTCTCTTCATAGCAAATCATGTTGCTAGGGTTCCTCTTAGAATGACTACTTCAGTTTGTGTTTATTCAACCTCCTCTTCTATTTTTTCTTCTAGAGGATCTTTTTCCTTTGTCTAAGTTTTTCCTAGGATATCCTCTAAGTGTTCTTCCATTGGAGTATGTGGAGTGTATTTTTCTTTATCTTGGGAAGATATGCCTTGATTTGGATTTGATGTTGTAGTTGGATTTTCCTCCTCTTTTGAACTGAAAAATAACTTGTTTGTGTTTTGATGAGTAGGTTTTTGATGTGGTTGCCTTTTTCTGCTCCTTGATCTTCTTGATTTTCTTCTGATTTCTTGGAAGACTTGTGTCTCATCCTTTTTCTCCTCCTATGCTACTGTAGTTGGACAGTTCCTAGAGAAATGGCCATGCTCATGACAGGTAATATATTTGTGCAAACCCGGGAAGTGCACACCCCGGCTACCCTACTTGCAATTTTTGATTTATTATGTATATTAAATCACTTGCACAAAATGAAAATACTAAAAGCACATGCAACACGAAAGTAAGAAAACAAATAAATATGCTTTATTTATTGATATCTCAATCCTCGGTTACAAGTTCATCCCTCTGAGGGATACCCATCATTTTGATACAAAGAGTTACACAATATAGGGCGATGATTGGATGTATTCCCCATAAGGGAACAGTGCGTCTATGCAGGCCTCCTGGTCCCGCACACAAAACTGTATGGGGGCTTACAGATGCCCCCTTCTCCAGATCTGGTCCTGGAGGGATCTTTGTGCTCCTGTTGCTTCAATTTGGTCTTGAAGATCTGTACCTGCACTCATGGAAACAACAAAGCATGCTTAGTAGGATGGGCTGCCTCTCTGAATGAGGCCTTTGTTAACGGATCTAGATAATCATGATAATAATGAAATACAAGCATAAACAGAATAATAAATGCATAGAAAGCTAAGAAATACGAAATAGATGCATTAATGAAAATAGATCTGAGCTATGACTAACTAATGAATCAAGCAATAATGAATCTAGACTAAAGCAAAGGGAAATAATGCCTATGCCCTAAAATATGCCTACGGGCCACTATCCGAGACAACGACCATGATATGAAGCTCTTCGCTTTATGAATCAAGGGTTGTTGCGCTATCCTCTTTGCTGCAATTGATGTTCAAGGGTCATCGAGCATGTCTCCTACACTAATTGGTGGTTGGGAATATTGAATCTAAAAATTGGTGCATGGCAATAGCTCAACCGGATGGTGCTCCAATGCTCCTCAAAGAGATGTAGCTTGGTTCTCCATTTCAACAGGGCTTCGTTGCATAACTCTGAAACTTCACGAATATTTTACCTTTCGTGGGAGAGTCTATATGTAGACTTCCCTCTCAGATCTAGAATTTGGCTTCCTAGAGAAGCTTCAATCCAAATTGCATGCGACTAACCATCTCGGGTGAGAAGCGTCAGTCACAAACTGGCATGGAAGGGGCAGTTAGGAGGAACTCAGGGAGTTCCTCACCAAAATTCGCTCGTTATCCATGCAAAGGTGTAGTCATACTGCATGATCTGGGCTCATATTCATGGCCATACTATGTGTGATTCTGGCCGCTATTAGGTTTAGCGACCAGGTGTGGTCATTGTAGTCTTCAGTGGCCAAGTGTGGTGGTCACTCTTCTTGAGAGCGGCCAGGCCTGGATGGGCTAGAACTACCTTGTTTGAGTGGTTAGGACCATTGCTTGCTCTTGGAGAGATCCAAGAGGGTTCATATGGTCTATGAATGTGTCCATATGGGTAGTCTCCTAAACATGACATGTTTTAGGTGTCTATAGATGCCCCTTTTTGGGATGCACTATGAGCAAAACACAACATGGAGCAAAAAAAAGTAGACCACCTAGGGCCATATTGTAGGTTGGATGATGATCATTGATCTGATCAACATAGGATGCCCTAGTCATGCGGGAGGGCATGAATCCTAGAATCATTGCTTCCAATGGAATGGAAGGCTTAAATTTATGGAAGTTTGCACTCATTCAGTGGCGATCGGGTAGCTTTAGTACTACTATAGGTCCAAAAGGAGGAGAGCTACAAACTAAACTGTCATATTTGATTTTTTGCCCTAGCAAAGGGTAAGCTTATGATAGTTGTTGGCAATGATTCGTAAGATGAACACAACTCTTGACATGATCGAGATGATATTTTGTTGACTTTGATTATGATAGTTGAAAATTTTTGACTACCCCCTCAAGCGACGAGTCGATGAGGAAAGGACAATTAATAAAGCGATGAGTCGCTTGACCAAAATGAATGATTTGGACCTCTTTAGAGGTTTGCATTTGTTGTTATAGAGTAGTTCCCATCCAGGTGTGATTTCAACCTTGTTTGGTAATTGTACATCTTTATCCCATGGGGTGGTCCGACCACAATGGCCTTCTTAGGGAATCAAGGTGATAGTAATTCTAATTTAGCTTGTGTTGAATCACTATTTTGTTATAGGAGAATTGAGATGGATCCTCGCTCCCGTGGGGCGGTTCGGCTATTATAGCCTTCTTCGGGTTTGAGGTGAGGCATCTCAATTCTACCATAACTATTTTACCCCAAGTGGCCTTATGGTGATTTGCTCATCTCATCGAATTGCATGGAGTGCTAGTCGCTGCAATCGCCAAGTGTATAGAACAAATCACTAATTACGAGGCTCATTTGGGATTTTATTGCTATTTTATTTTTTTGTTAATTAGATTTTATGATGTTTTTGGATTTTGATATATGTAATTTTTTTGGTATTTTACTTATTTTGGTTGCTTTGAATCTGAAATGTGTGCTTTATGGCTTATTCTGAGGTGCTCTATGGTGAGAAATTATGGAAATTTCTCATTGGTTCTTGGTCATTGTCAGGTCCAATGGCCCCTAAATAGCACTTTGTGGCCATTGTCTAGTATAGTGGCCAGCGAGTTTGGGCCGCTCACATTAGTAGTGGCCAAGGATTGGATGGAAAAGACAAAAGCAAGTTAGGGTTTTTGACCCTTCATTCTTCCAATTATAAATTTTGCTTTTGAAGCTCTAAGCTGAAAGTGACTGCTTGTGACCCAAGGCACCGTTTGATCTGACATCATGGTTGAGCAGGGTAAGGCTTCGACGAGTGGAGGAGCTGGAGCTTCATGGGTACCTCTCTAAACCCTAGCCTTCCTTTATTACTATGGTAAAATTAACCTCACTAAGTAATTTGGTAAAGGAACCTCATTAACCCTATTGGCAATGAACCAAACCAGTAGATAGGCTTAATTTAGGGCTCAATTAGATGGGTTCCTTTTAGATTTTGTGTTTTTGTAATTTTTGTGTGATTTTTGGCCATGGGGTCATGCCATTGGCGTGCCACTCACTAGTTGTTGCTGCTCAAAGCGGCTAGCTCGACCTAAGGATGGTCGTTGCCACAGTTAATGACCAGTTTGAAATCCAACGATGGTCATTGGAATCTATTTGTTGTCAACTTCGATAGCTAATTCTTGGCCATCCTATGCATTAGCGACTAGGTGACCATAGTTTTATTCCCTTGATTTTTGGATTTTAAAGCAATTTAATTGATTTGATTTTGAAATTTTGAAAAATGTTATAATATTTTTGGATGTTTTAGGTGCATTTAGCTTCCATGCTTGTTGCCTTAGGTGCATCTTAGATTAGTTTGCACCAACTTTGTTTTATGCATTTATTTAGTTGTCAGTGCATTTGATTTAGGCTTTATTTTGCACTCTTAGATCTTGTCTGCTCGGGCTCGAGACCCGAAGCTACTTTGTGACCTTTTGCCTGAGATGGATGACATGGACTGGGCCTGGCTCGATGCTCGTGGGCTCCAGTATGTCACTGGTCTTCCCATGATCATGTTAGATCAGGCCTACTTGACTGCCTTGGCCCACAGGTGGGATCCCAGGACCAACACCTTCCACCTTCCTACCGGTGAGATGACCATTACGTTGGAGGATGTCTATAGGATCTTTAGGATCCCTTTTTATGGAGTGCCCATTTTCTCTTCTCCCACTAATGCCCGAGATGTAGTGTTTGCGAGGGTCTTTGGGAGACATGTCGTTGCTACCTTCAAGGATACTCATTCTGGCAGGATTTCAGTTGCTCGTTGGTACTAGGAGGATGTCTTCTCCTGGAGGTATGTTGTGTTGCTGATGGTCATCTACAACATCCTCATACTCGATTGCTCTAGATTGAGGTTCCCATGGAACCTCTTGGTGATGGTGTAGGATTTGATTGATAGTGAGGCACCTATTATCTATGCTTGGGGGAGTACACTATTGGTGTAGTGTTATGATGAGCTATACCACATTCAATGCTATGGATGGGCCAGTATTGCTTGTAGCATGCTCCTTCAGATCTGGGGATGGGAGCATATTAAGGTTGATCACCCAATAGGACTTCTAGTGGAGATCACTGCACTAGATGATGATGTCTAGTGTTATGGATCTAGGTGGCCCAGAGCACTCGAGGAGTGCAAGAGTCAACCTTTTGTAGGGGAGATTTCCCACTACACGATATCTTTGACTAGGTTTGAGGTCATGATATCATCTGGAGGCCTTATCATGAGTGCCCTGATTGGGAGGATCCAACTAGCTTTATAGTGAGGACTCGATGCGACCGATGGGTTATCGGCCATAAGGATGGCATCAAAGAGTTCTTCTACTACTCTAGGGTGCTTTGATAGTTTGGCATTCAGTAGGATGTCCCCCTTGAGCCAGTTGTCTATCATTAGATTATCATAGAGAGGAACCTTCCACCACCTCGAGTTATAGTAGTGCTAGAGGAGGATGACCCTCCTATAGTTGATCCTAGTGTGGTCGATGTTGGGGTTACATAGGTGTACACCCACTGGTGGGGTATACGACTATGGCATGGTGGTGGCCACCTGGGGCGGTCTTTGGATGAGGCTGAGGTAGAGGATCTTGATGGGCACCGAGTGTAGGCTCGAATGGATGATTGGGGGTAGGCAGGACAGTAGGAGTAGGTGGTAGAGGATCTGATTACAGAGGAGCAGGTTGCCCTCAAGGAGGAGGAGCTAGCTCTTGAGGAGTAGGAGTCTCCTCTCTGGGCTCAGTTGCACCAGGTTGAGGTTGAGCTATAGACATCCCAGATTCAGGTGCAGTAGAGGGATGCTACCATTTTCGACCTTCAAATATAGGTTATCCAACTTACTATCAAGCGAGATGATGCTCGAAGCCAGATTATGCCACCTCCTATAGTGCCTTAAGGACCTAGTGGTCTAGATGCAGGTGTAGAGATCTAGTGCTTGCATGGATTGTTAGCAGATGATTTGGAGGAGTGCACCCGAGATGCCTCCTACATCTTGGCATTGGAGCATGAGGTCAGGCTTCGAGGAGACCATCTACCAGAGAGGCCTAGGGTAGGAGGGTCATAGAGGATCGATCGGAGCACTTCACGATAGTCATCAGCTCGATCGAGCCATAGGACTAGGTCTCGAATAGAGCGTACTGGGGGTGCCAGTTCTATGTCGCCTCCTAGAGGGGGCGGTGAGGGTAGAGGTGATACTAGTGGTGCAGGCCACTCTTGAGCACTATGGCTCCTTAGACATTTTGTACCTCTTTTTGGGTGTAAGGTCAGCTGACCTACATAGTTGTAGCCTTATTGGTAATTTTTGTACCTACATGTACTTATTTGGACACACATTTATATGATATCTAGACTTTGAGACTCATCATGTGTGTTATTTATGATTTTGTTTTATGTTTATGAATGCAGTATCATGATTTTATATGATATGATATGATGTGATGCTTTAGATGTTATGATGTGTATGTGTAGATGGACTACTTTATGATATTATGCTTTATGATGTGTGGATGCTTTAGATGGCATGATCTAGATGATGATGATGGATGTATATATGGATGCAATGCTTATTGTTACATGCATGTTTGCTTTTGATGTGTTTGTATGCATCTAACCTTATGTTTCTATGATATGATAAATGAAATATGTTATGTTATGTTGATGATCTAATGGAATGAACTTGTATGCTTTAATCACTTAAAACATATGATATGATGTGATATGAGTTTGACAATCTAATGGGTGACACCACATAATGTATAACAATCATGAATAAATAATAATTCTCATAATAAGAATTAATCATTTAAACATCAAATGTGAGGTGGGATGATGGATTTCTTTATAGGTTGCTATAGATATGCACATAATAGTCAGTGGTCATTTTACTATCATTTCTAACATTTATCTGGTATCTATCCTATCTTATGCACTTGTTTAGTGAACAAAACCTCCTAAAGAAAGTTGATGATGTGACTGATGATATGGCCTGTTGCTATTATAGGATTTTTGAGGTTTTCCATGAGACTCAAACACCCTAGTTGCTTCATCAAATGGTTGTATACTGATCATACAAAGCCTTTGAAGGATAAAGCTTTGTTATGCAGCCCTAGATATTCATTATCCCTGTGTGTGTAAATGAATATATTAGATAGAACATAAGCATACCCTAGTGCTAGGTAGGATTCATTCAACCCATTGTTGTATTGGGGATCCTCAAATGTTTATCCTGATCCTAAGCTGGACTCAGTTGGATTAGACCACTAGGCAATATAGGACACCTAAG
This sequence comes from Wollemia nobilis, assembly GCA_028583015.1. Lineage (NCBI taxonomy): Eukaryota > Viridiplantae > Streptophyta > Pinopsida > Araucariales > Araucariaceae > Wollemia > Wollemia nobilis. Next base: position 1,473,084 of record JAQPPZ010000755.1, on the reverse strand, counting down.
GCTAGCTCTTCCACATGCAAACATTGGTCTGTTCAAAAGCAAGATGCTAATGTGATAGACATATCATCGTGCGTAAGGATACCTTATGACTCATTCATGCTGAGAATTCCAGGGATTCAAGTTCATACTCCCTTATTTTCTTCATATTTATCTGGGATACTTGCTCATGATTTAGTGATGAAAACCATTATTTATTTTGAATTTTTGTTTTTCTTTTGAGCAAGGGATTTATGTAGTGATGATAATCACTGTTTATTTTGTTTTTAAATTTTTCTTTGTTTGGGATTTTTGTAGTGATGATAATCACTTGTTTACTTTGTTTGTGAATTTTGCTTTGTCTAAGATTTTGCTTGTTTTGATTAAAGCAAGGGATTTCTTTGGGTAGGGCTGAACTTGTCCTTTTGCCAATTCTCAGCATTTTCAAGTCGGTCACATAGGGGGATGAGCAAGATAAACTTTTTCACCTTAGGATACCTAATACCACTTTGCAGCTTTCATATTTCCCTTGTTTCAACTAGGATTTTAGTGTTTTGATTAGTGATAGGATTCTGAAATATACCAGGTGCTATCAAAACTAAACCTTACCTATAAAAATCTAAGATCACTTTCTACAAAGTTTGATAAAACCACTAGGTATGGCTGAGTGACCAGAAAACCCTAGTATATTCCTCATAGCAATAGGAGGGGTTGTGTTGAAAAACATAGTTACACACATGGGTGATGGATGATGGTGGCTTTTGAAGATGCATGATTGAGACACAAACGTGGTGTCATTTGTAAGATTGCAAACACAATTTACCCTAATGCAAATACCATGGATGGACATGCCTAAGTGCAATGCAACTATGTGAATGCAAATGCAAATGCATAATGCAAATATTTTTGTATTTTTTATGCTTTCAATTATTTTTGAGCTTTTGATTATTTTGAATGTTTTTGAATTTTGAATTTTGAATTGTTTTTGTGCTTTTTGTTTATTTTTGACCAAAGGGCTTATGGTGCCTTTGGGGCTTTTTGTGGATTGACCAAAGGGCTTTAAGATGCCTTTGGAGATTTTTGTGATTTGACCAAAGGGCTTTAAGATGCCTTTGGAGCCTTTTGTGATTTGACCAAGTGGCTTTGAGATGCCTTTGGAGCCTTTTGTGATTTGACCAAATGGCTTTAAGATGCCTTTGGAGCATTTTGTGATTTGACCAAAGGACTTTAAGATGCCTTTGGAGATTTTTGTTATTTGACCAAAGGGCTTTAAGATGCCTTTGGGGCTTTTTGTTTTTTATTTTAATGTTTTCTGATTTGTTTGGATTTTTATGATTTCTGTTGTTTTTGAAATTTTGGAATTATTTGAATGTTTTTGATATTTTGTTGATTTATGTATGAAACGCCCTTAGGTGAATGATATTGAAAGGTTCTGGTTCATCAACACCTTCTAGCATTGTTAGGCAGTACGCCCCAATACCAATATTCTCTGAGATGATATAGGGACCTATCCAATTGGTCGTAAATTTGTCTCGCAGATGCGATGATAGATTTGAGTTCTGCTGGTTTTCTTTAAGCACAAGATCCCCAACTTTAAAGTCTCTCAGATGGACTCTATTGTTATAAGCTCGTGTTAGATGATCCTGGTAAACGTGAAGGTGCTCAAGGGCATTGATGCATCATTCATCCAGAAGGGTCAATTGATCTAGGTGAGCTTGTCATGTAGTGTCATCATTGATGAACTCTTTCAATGCGACATGCAATGTTGGAATTTCCAACTCTAAGGGCATAATGGCCTCAACGCCATATACAAGCGAAAATGGTGTTGCCCTAGTGGGCATCCGTATGCTAGTCTTGTAAGCCCATAATGCTAAGGGTAATTGTAGATGCCAATCCTTATGATTTTATTTCACCGTCTTCTTTAAGATGGCTACTATTGTCTTGTTTGAGGCCTCTGCTTGCCCATTTGCCTATGGATAGTATGGTGTCATAAAACTATGTTGAATATTGTATTTGTTCGTTAGAGCTCGCACATTTTTGTTTTTGAATGATGGACCATTATCCGAGATTATCTTGAAGGGTACCCCAAAATGACAAATGATATTGTGAAGTATGAACTCCATAATCCGAGGACCAATTATCGAGGTTAAGGGGACCGCTTCCACCCATTTGGTGAAGTACTCAGTGGCCGTTAAGATGAATGTGTGTCAGCTTAAATATGGAGGAGAAATATTTCCAATCAGATCGAAACCCCACTGAGAAAATGGCCAAGCCACCTGAATGGGTTGTAAGGCCTGAGATGGCAAGTGCATCAGGTTTGCATGATGTTGACATTTAATGCATTTCTTGACATACTCACAACAATCCTTCTCCATGGTGGGCTAGTAATAGCCCATTCAAAGAATGCGCTTGACAATGGCCATGTCATTGAAGTGGCCACCACACGTACCATCATGAGCTTGCAAAATCACCCAAGCTGATTCTTGGGGCTCTAAGCAATGTAGGAGGACTCCATCATAGCTTCGATGATACAATATGCCTCCTAGCAAGACATATCTAGTCACTTTTTGCTTGAATGCTCATATTTCGACATGCGATAGTCCCTATGGGACAATTCCAAGTCTAAGGAAGTCTTGTAATTGGGATAGCCAATCTTGATAAGCTACAGCCTCGATAGATAAGATGACTTGTTCCTCCTACAATTTAATTTGCACAAACGTAGATTGAGAAACAACCTTGTGGTGAATAGTGGTACCATTCCCCATAGGACCTTGAGAGATCAAGGACCCCCAAGGTGCCTTCTTTAAGAAGTCTTTGGCTTTACAGAACCAGTCATGGTCTGGCTCTATATGGATCATGTTGACTGATTCCTTGTTATCAAAAGCCTCATGTTGGATCACTGAATGCGAGAGCATTTTGACATGAATGGTAGTGAAATCGGTAGACGTATTCTGAGGGATCAAGGATCCCAAAGATGCCATGGTGTCTACAAATCTATTTGATGAATGAGGGATTGCCTCGATGTCGTACCACTCTAGTTTGGCTAGATATGTGTCAACAAGCTCCTTGTAAGCTTTCAGGATTGGATCTCGGCATTGAAATAGTCCTTTGACCTAGTTGACTATGAGGAGGGAGTCACCAAAGATATTTAGCCTCTTGATTTTCATGGTGATGGTTGTTTGGAGACCCAAGATTAGGGCCTCGTATTCGGTGTTGTTATTGGTGCAAGGGAAGTCTAGCTTGAATGACAAGGGCATTGGAGCACCTTGTGGCATGAAAAATATAATCCCCACATCGCCTCCTTGCTCACACTTCGAACCATCAAAGAACAAAGTCATGTCTACTTCATTTTCTGGTTCTTCGAGTTTGGGTGCTTCTGATAGTGCAAAGACCGCATCATCAGGAAGCTCTATGGTAAGGGGCCTACTATTCTGGAGAGGCACCTCAGCCAACTGATCAGCTATGACTTGTCCTTTGATGGAATTTTGGCTTATGAATTCCAAATCAAATTCTATCAATAGCATGATCCACTTTGCAGTACGTGTGTTATGATATGTCTTGCTCATCATATACTGCAAAGGATTTTTCTTGGATATTACATATGTCGTATGGCTCAACATGTAGTGGCATAATTTCTTGGTTGCAAAGACCACTGCTAAGCACAACTTTTCTACGTATGCATATCCAACTTCGTAGCTCACCAGGGTGTGGCTAATGTAATATATCACTTGCTCTTTGTCTTGCACATTCTTTTGAGCTAACATGGTGCCCAAAGCAAAATCTGTAGCGATATATATAGCAAGAATGGCATGTCTGGCCTTGGTGGAGCTAGAACTGGTGGTGTTTCTAGGTACTCTTTGATCTCAGCAAAGGCTTGCTAACATTCTTCATCCCATTGGAATGGGACCCCCTTGTGTAGCAATCGATTCATGGGTTGACATTTATCCGATAGTTGTGCGATAAATCACTTTATGGATGCTACTTTGCCCTATAAGCTTCTTAGTTCTTTGATGTTTGTGGGTGGGGCCATTTCTAGGATAGCCTTTACCTTTGTTGGGTCTACCTTGATGCCTCATTTAGAAATGATGAATCCCAAGAGTTTTCTAGAAGTTACGCCAAAGATGCATTTCTTGGGGTTCAACCTAACATTGTGCTCAATCAGGCGATCAAAGACCTTTCTGAGGGTCTCAGCATGCTCTTCTCATAGTAATGACTTGGCTAGCAAGTCATCGATGTAGTCTTCCAAGATCTTATGCATGTAGTCATGGAAAATGTATGTCATAGCCCATTGATATGTGGCACCAACATTTTTAAGGCCAAATGGCATCACTTTGTAACAGAATGTCCCCCATGGAGTGGTGAATATGGTTTTATGTTGGTCTTCGGGCTTAATCCAAATCTGATTGTAACTAAAAAAATCATCCATTAGGGAGAGCATCTCATGACCTATAGTTGCATCTACAAGAGCATCTATGTTGGGTAATAGGAATGAATCCTTTGGGGTTGCCTTGTTGAGATCCTTGAAATCCATGCAAATGCGAACTCTTCCATCAGGTTTTCCTATAGGCACCATGTTTGATACCCACTCTGGATAGTCGATGGGAACAATAAAGACTACATCCAATAGTTTTTGCAACTCATTTTTAACCATCAAAGTGATGGTTGGATGCATCTTTCTAAGCTTTTTCTTGATCTATTTCTTCATGGGGTCTAGCGATAGGTTGTGGACAACCAACTTTGGATCTAGCCCTGACATGTCTTTGTAGGTCCAAGCAAAGAGATTTGGTCTCTCTTTTAGTAGAGGAATTATGATGGCCTATTCTTCTGGAGATAAGCTTTCTCCGAACTTGAATTTCTTTGGTTGAGAAGGATCATTATTGATGTCCACCTTGAAAGTCTCCTCTATTGCCATATGTGACCCATCCTCAAGCTGGTGAGGAGTGGGGATTAAATGAATGTCATCTGTTGGGTTTATGGTTCCCACTGACTCAGGGTTGAGACCAGCATGATAGACATCATGTGCACATCCTGATGCAAAATGGAATGGTTGTAACATCTCTTCATTAGGGAAGAAATCCTTAGGCTCTAGGGGTGAATCAGCGTGATCCCAATCAATAGCATCTATATTAAGACACAATGGTTTTTTAGGATCTACTAGGTTATGGAGTGGAGTGGTCAAATCAATGGAGATCATGTTGATGGATGGAATGAAATCTCTAGGACCATGTGGGTGAAACTCTATATCCTGGGTGCACCCTCCATACTCACGATGAGGCTCTAGGGGCATAGGGATCTTAGGATCCGATCTATGAATAGATGAGATGATGGGATCATTAGGCAATAGCTACTCTCTAAAGGTGGGTGGATTCGGGTTGACCATGCGATGAATGGCATCTAGGTTTACTGGTCTCCCTAGGAAGCGAAGATTAGGATCGATGGCATGGAGTGTCGCTTCTCTCTCCACAAGCATATCGATTGGTCGCAAGTGTCGAGGTCCAAGATAAGCCATCTCGGTCTCATCCTCAAAGTCATCATCACTTATCTAGAAGCCATTGGCATTGGTTTCTGGTCCTAGGATGGGCTGGTGGTTGGATTTTTGATGCCTTAGATAGGCCATCTCAGTCTCATCTTCATAGTCATCATCACTTATGAAGAACCCATTGGCATTTGTCTCTGGCCCAACAATGTGGCTCATATGTCTAGGCCATAGGTAGGCCATCTCTGTTGAGTCCTCCGACTCATAGCCACTTTCATCTGACATGTATCCACCCTCATCCGAGATGTATTCACTCTCGTATGAGATGTAACCACTTTCTGTGTGGCCTATCCAAGTAAGGTTTTGCACATATCGAGGCCCATGGTAGGCCAGGCTAGTTCCATATTCATCCTCACTTGGAACATAATCATACTCCTCTCGCTCATAGCCATGCATTGGCTCCTCCTCCCATAGGATGGCTCCTAATGGGGGCACTTCAAGAGAGGATTCAGGGTGATACTGATCAGGTGGTGCGACATTGACCATCGACACCCACCCGTCACCCAAATAGTTTCTATTGGGGGTTGATAGGGGTTCCAGTCGATGTCCTCCCCGAACCCAATGCTTAATCTATCTAGGGCTACTTCCAAAGAGTCATCATGACCCCGCATTTGATAGCCCAAACCACACCTATTAGTAGGTAGTTGGTACTATGGCTGAAATGGCAGTCGATACCCTTGCTCATATAGGCCTAGGCCATAGCCTTGCCAATGACACTACTCAAAGTACTTTAGAGCAAACTCCGGATTTGACAAGTAATGAACATTCATGGTGAAAGGTTCATCCTCATCCCTTTCTAGATCAGGAGCAGTGTGGGCGTAATCTAGACCAACATATATGAAATTAGTCTGGTTGGGTGGCACCCCCAAGGGAACCACTATCCCTACTGGTAGACTTGGGACTCTTGGCCATCCCATGTCTTGTGCAGACTCAATGATTGGCATGAAAGTTATATTCTGCACAAGATATTCACCTAGTGTTATGTTGGCTAGGTGAATTGTCACCTACGGTGCAGATGACGTTGTTGATGATGTAGGTGAGGTAGGTTGAGGTACCTCCTTGACTATTTCTTGGGAGTGTCCCTCCTCCATGGGAGTAGGGACTCTTGCGACTACTATGGTTGGAAGTTCCTTGGGTCCTTCCTCCACTAGGGGTGCCTTCAGCTTCTGTTTATCCTTTGCCTTATCCGTAGAAGGCTTTTCAGAAGCACCAATAGCTTTGGATGTAGGAGGTGGTGCCGACGTGGAGGGGTCACCTCGCACTGATCTGATTTTGCTACTTGGCTATGTGGTTGGGGATGAGGGCCTTATGTACAAGTGCATTGATGGTAGGACAAAATCCCCTAACAAGTTGACTTGATGCACGTACTTGAATGGCTCTTCATCGGATGGAACCACATGAACTTGTCCCTCATGCACATACTTGACGCATTGGTGTAGGATTGAGGGCACGCACTGCATGTCTCTAATCCAGGGATGCCCTAGAAGGATGTTATATTGCATCACCCCTTCTAACACATGACACATCATGGGGATGGTCTTATGTCCTACTTTTATAGGTAGAATGATCGTACCCACTATGGAGCACAACGCATCGTTGAAAGCCCTGAGCATGTAGGAAGTCGAGATGATGTTGGACTTAGGGATTTTCAAGTGCCCTATAGCCTTAGTGGTGATGATGTTGATCGATGAGCCCGTATCGATCAGAACCCGCTTGAATGGAATGTCATTGATTGATGCAATAATGTGTAGAGGTGGGTCTGCTAAGGCAGTAGGGATTACCTTAATTTTGTGATCATAAAAATGAATCATGGGCTCTTGGCACTATTGTACTTGCCCCACAAAATGTGTGAACGCATCTGGGTTCTAGGGCTAGAGCTTGATTGATCTCAAAATCTCCATTAAAGTCTCCCTGTGCCTAGGGGACTATTGTATGAGCTCGTAAATGGATAACTTAGCTAGAGTTATTTGTAGATTTTGTTCTAGTCTACTCTAAACAGTCACCACAGGTCTCGTTGGTGGACCTAGAGGGTTTTCATGCACCTATCTCTATCGAGGTGCAACTGGGATATTGATGGGAGCCATTGGAGGCTATGGTTGCCCATATCTCTGACTCCTGGTTGCCACATTAACCAACTCGACCATTCCGATGCACCCTTGAATGGGTGGCTCGACTCGAACTTGGTTAACTTGGGGACCCTGATCTCTAGGGACCTCGTGATTGGGCAATGGGTTCCTGAATATCCCCATGTCTTTGTTTTCGGGAGCTAGCGGGTTGTCAACTTTGAGCTCTCCCCTTTCAATCATGTTTTGTACAACATTCTTGAATCTGATGCAATTCTTGATATCATGCCCCTGTATCCTATGATAGGGGTAGTGTTGATCTTCCTTGTATCCCTTTGGCTTGGGATGATTAGGGTCAATAAGTTGTATGTCAGGAAACCTTATCCTCTGTGCCTCATTTAGTTGATTAAACACCGATTGCATTGATTCGTTCAGAGGCATGTAATAATGAGGTGGCCATATTTCCTTGTTCTGACCCTGGTTGTTCTTAGGATCATAGTTGGCCGATGGAGGGTGAGCCTGATAATTTTGGGGTTGTTGTCCATTCCCCTCCTTTGGTGCGGCCAATACAACTTGATTAACCTGAGTAGGCTTGGCCTGCTTCTACTTGTTCTTGTTATTCTGATTGTTTTTGCTCCATTATTTCTTGTTGCGGAGCTTAAGGTCTCCCTCATCGACCTTAATGTCTTCAATGAGCTTGGCTTGAGCCAAGGCTTCTTTGAATGATTCATATTATTGCAACTGCAATAGCAAGGAGATGTGCTTTGCACAGCTCTTTGTGAACATCCAGACAAGTTCCTCTATGGGGATGGAGAATGATAGTTTTGCCATGATTTTTCTCCACCTGTCCCCATAGTCCATCATTGGCTCATCATCATATTGTTTCAAGTTGGCTAGATCAGATAGGTTCACCTTCCTCTTCGCTCCAAAGGAAAACCGTTCAAGGAACGCATTCACCAGTTGCTCAAAATTGGTGATGCTATGCTTGGGCAACTAGTTGAACCATTGTGTTGCCATGCCCAAGAATGTCGTGATAAATGTCCTCAGCATCAAGGTATTCATTCTTCTCAAGGTGGAAGCATGCATTCATGAAGTTGGTCATGTGTTCTTGCGCGTCTCCCTCCCCCTTAAACTTGTCTAACCTAGGCATCTCAAAGTGCCTAGGATATGTTGGACTTGGGACTGAGGGGCACAGAGGCTAGTTGTGAATCTTGCTCAATGTCAGCTTTTGTCCGCTTGTGTCCTATTTCTCGAGAGACTTGACTCTCTCGGTGAGCGTTTGGTATGCCTTCGAGGAAATAATCTCATGTTCCTGAAGGTTTGCTCATGGTGGTAAAGGAGGTAGCCCTGTGTTGGCCCAGTTTGGGCATCTATACTCATCTCCTATAACCATGGATGGAGGTTCAGGATATGTTTGTTCCTGGTCTTCCATCCCTACCCTTTCCTCATTGAATTGTGTTTGTTCGAGGTCCAGGTGTTGTTGATGTTGTGAATTGTGGTGAGCACGCTCATTTTCTAGCCTAGTGCTTCTCTCCTATTGAGAATCGACACGTCTCTCATGTCGGTATCTCTCACCACCTATATGCACATCTGTTTAAGCCAGCCTCTCTACTAGCTCCTCATGCTCAACTCTTTCTTCTCTTGAGCATTGTTCTTGTAGGCGCAGGTGCCTCTTCCTTCGCTCTTCTTGCTCAAGAGCTTCTACACACTCTCACTCAATGTGTAACACTTCCTCTAACCTATGTATTCGATCAAAATGACCTGCTACTGAAGGCTCATGTCTTTCTAACTCCGTGCGAGGAGTTCTAATGCTTAGGCCCTTTGGGGAGGCTCCCACTGTGTGCTTGCCTTTGTCCACTAGGGTGACTTGCTCTATGTACTGTGTTATGGGTTGAGTACCCTCATGATCTGAAGTAGTGTATGTGCTACGGGGTCACTTTGAAGCTTCCCTTGGTTCATTGGTGCATCTAGTGGCTACGTTACATGAACTTCCTAAAGTAGAATGTTTGATAGTAATACTTCTAGGAGCTGACCTCGAGGGAACTCGATCCAACCCATCAAGTTGTTGGGTTCTCCATGGTTGATCCCGTAGAGTCCCATTGGCACCAATGAGCTGATGGTCTAAGGGTACCCTCCCATCTATGGGGAGGCTGTAGGATGTCCTGGGTCTATGATTGGGCGTAGCCCTATGGTCTTACCCCTTAGTGGGTGGATCTATCCTATGTGTATCCTATGAAGCTTGGGGTCTTGTAACCCCTGCATGCCTATGCGATGATGGGGGCCTTGATGCCTCCTCATGCCGACATGATGATGGAGGCCTTGAAGCCTTCGTATGTCTGTGCGATGAGGGAGGTCATGATGCCTCCGCATGTCGGTGTGAAGAGGGAGGTCGTGATGCCTTCGCTTGTCTATGCGATGAGGAAGACCTTGAGGTCTCCTCGTACCTATGTGATGAAGGAGGTCGTGATGCCTCTATGTACCTGAGTGAAGAGAGAGGCCATGAGGCCTCCTCATGCCTATGTGATGAGGAACTAGGATGTGGCTCTCTTGCTAGGGTTTCTCATGGAGTCCCCCCAAGGGTTGAGTTGTCACCCCTAAGACTTGCTAAACTTTGTTCGATGACACTATGGGTGGGTGGCTCAACATTAGTGTGGTTGTGAGTGTGAGGAGCATTAGTTTCCCCCTTGGTGTTGGACTGAGGGTGGTTTCTCCATGTATACACCATTCTGATTATGTGTTATCTTCTTAATTAGTTTCCAAATTATGCAAACAAAACAAGCAAGTGTTTATCTCTTTTAAGGATTAGTGTGTTCCCTAAACTATTTGGTGTGTTTGGATTTGTTGTTGATCTTGACTTCTTGTTCATACTTTGGACTTAGAATGAGGGAACTCAATAAAAGTGGAGACTAGGAACACTAGTGCCAAACATGATTTCTCAAAAGATTCTAGGGTACACCACTTAAATCCTAGTGGGGGGTTCACCTAGCTCTTCCACTATGAAATAGTGGGAGACAGTTTGAACACAAGTGACCTATGCCAACTAAAAATGAGTTCTCTATTCTATCTAAGGATATATAGGGGGTAAGCCAATGGAAGGAGATGAATTCCAATGTCACCGGTCTAAATTGGGGGTCGGTGATGAAATCCAACCTTACCAATGTTATTGTAGAATGTGCAAGTGTGTGGGGTTCTTTTTAGATTTTGAAATATAAAATGATGCATCAACCAACATTCATGCTTTACATCACTACATGCCTAAAAAGAATATTTTGCTTTCAAAAATATGCATATCTAATGTAATCTAGATGATTTTCATGCAATGCACTTCCTACTTTGTGAATGGGCAGCCACTGGTTGGGCCACATGCAAGCAGACTAATCACACATAATCCTAGCATGTTGGAGACTAGGGCAGACCTTACAAGCAGAGGCCCACTATTCCTAGTAGCACCTAGAGGAAACTAAAGAAATCTAAGAAATGTACAATGCAATTTTCTTTTCATTTTCTTCACTTTTCCCTACTTAGACTATGTTTTTGCTTGTTATTTCTAGAAAATAAATGCAAACAAAAAATCATAGAGAATACAGAGGTTGAAACCAACCTCAAATCCTGCTCTGGTGATGAAAACTTTGAGCTCTGCTACACTCTGCTGCTGGCCACTATCGACCAGAGTGGCTGATTCTGGCCACTGGCAATTATAGCGACTAAGATCTGTTGGCCACTATCGACCAGAGCGGCCAAACCTGCACATAAAAACATACCTAAAACATTAGTGAAATGGCTAAAAATAAAAACTTGGTGGGGGTCCCACCATGATCACCATATGTGCGACCTCGAGAAGCATGCACCCCGACTACCCTACTTGTGATTTTTGATTTATTATGTATATTAAATCACTTGCACAAAATGAAAGTACTAAAAGCACATGCAACATGAAAGTAAGAAAATAAATAAAGATGCTTTATTTATTGATATCTCAATCCTCGATTACAAGTTCATCCCTCTGAGGGATACCCATCATTTTGATACAAATATTTACACAATATAGAGCAATGATTGGATGTATTCCCTACAAAGGAATGATATATCTACCCAGGCCTCCTAGTCCCGCACACAAAACTGTATGGGGGCTTATAGATGCCCCCTTCTCCAGATCTAGTCCTAGAGGGATCTTTGTGCTCCTACTACTTCAATCTGGTCTTGAAGATCTGTACCTACGCTCATGGAAACAACAAAGCATGCTTAGTAGGATGGGCCACCTCTTCGGATGAGGCCTTTGTTAATGGATCTAAATAATCATGATAATAATGAAATATAAGCATAAACAGAATAATAAATGCATGGAAAGCTAAGAAATATGAAATAGATGCATTAATGAAAATATATCTGAGCTATGACTAACTAATGAATTAAGCAATAATGAATCTAGACTAAAGCAAAGAGAAATAATGTCTATGCCCTAAAATATGCCTACGAGCCACTATCCGAGATAATGATTATGATATGAAGCTCTTCACCTTGTGAATCAGGGGTTGTTGCACTATCCTCTTTGCTACAATTGATGTTCAAGGGTCATCGGGCATGTCTCCTACACTGATTGGTGATTGGGAATATTGAATCTAAAAATTGGTGCATGGCAATAGCTCAACCATATGGTGCTCCAATGCTCCTCAAAGAGACGTAGCTTGGTTCTTCATTTTGACAGGGCTTCGTTGCATAACTCTGAAACTTTGTGGATCTTTTGCTTTTCATGGGAGAGTCTATATGTAGACTTCCCTCTCAGATCTAGACTTTGGCTTCCTGGAGAAGCTTCAGTCCAAATTGCATGCGACTGACCATCCCGAGTGAGAAGCGTCAGTCACAAACTAGCATGGAAGGGGCAGTTAGGAGGAACTCAGGGAGTTCCTCACCAAAATCCACCCGTTATCCATGCAAAGGTGCAGTCAGACTGCATGATCTGGGCCCGTATTCATGGCCAGACTATGTGTGACTCTAGTCGCTATCAGGTTTAGCGGCCAGGTTTGGCCACTGTAGTCTTCAATGGCTAGGTGTGGTGGTCACTCTACTTGAGAGCGGCCAGGCCTGGATGGGCTAGAACTACCCTGTTTGAGTGGTTAGGACCACTTCTTGCTCTTGGAGAGATCCAAGAGGATCCATATGGTCTATGAATGTGTCCATATGGGTAGTCTCCTAAACATGACATATTTTAGGTGTCTACAATATTTGAATGGGATGTGTTCATAATCAAGGGGTTGATTATGTACCCAGTCTAACACCTTGATTCCAATGTACTCTGACAATCATTTTTTAAGGTTAACTTACACACATATTCATGCACAAATGACATTGTTGGCTTTGTGAGGGCCAATATATGAAGGATCTAATGGCATTTCCTATGATCTCCATTATGGGTTTATTCCATAGGTGGAGGGGCAAGAAAGGTAGTCTTACCCATAATGATATTTCTTTGGGTTCTTCCTCTTGTGGGTCAAATGTTGTGGTCCAAGGAGTCATATATAATGGGCTAGAACCAAGAAACCATGGCCCTTCATGAAATATGGTGTTTCTATCTTCTACGGAGGCAAAGGTTACTACAAAGTAACCTCTTCCTGCCATCATAAATTCATAAGAAGAGACTTTGGCTCCCCAATTCATGTTGATAAATTTTTGTATTGTAGTGGAATTAGACCACAAACCCATGAATTTGCATACTAAATCTTGAGCAGATGAGGTGAGAATATGGTGTTGAGTGAAAGCCGATGGTACCTCAACCACAAGGGCCACATCTAGTTTGGGCATGAATGTACCTTTATGTTAGATTTTGATAATGTAGGATATGGAGGAAAGCAATCACAAGATGTAAAATATGCCAAAAAATGATGGAATTTTTTAATAAGACTGAAATATGCTATCAATGGAAAGGCTAAAATAGTACAATGCAATGTAATGGAGGAAATGAATACTTCATAACTCTAATGGAAACTACATTATACCTACTCACTACTCAATAGTAGTCTCACTTCTGCTACACACTCTTCTATTCACTATGGGGTCTATATATAACAAGATAGGTTACTTGACCCTTATTCTTCCTAACTACCTTTCCTATGACTCATGTACAAGTGGACTTCTTGTACATTTACATCATTACACATTGACACTTGTGCATTTATTACTTCTTCCTCAAGTAAACTAAGATAAACTCATAATCTAACAATGTGGCCAAGGTGGTACATTGACATATACCTAAATAATGTAATATACTCTAACACCCCCAAGTATTACATTATTTGGGTATTAAATATTAATCTTCAATATGGATCTTCCTATTAATCTTGGAGTTTGTACTCTCCTCCTCTATTTTCTGTAACCTATTCAAGCAAGAAGTTAGTTGCTAAAAGAGCTTTGACTTCATGATTGTTTGTAGGACCTTCCAGTTCTTCAATTTCTTCAATCCTCTAAGCTATGTGTCCTTTCTAATTCCCTTCATGATATTCCAATTGTAGATAATTTTTTTATCACTGAAATTGTTGTTGACATGAATTATTTTGATATTCCCTTGGTTGGAATGTTGTATTCAGTTGGCTTCCATAGTTTATTTCGTTTCCTTGATTTTAATTTCTTGGATTGAATCTACGGTAATTAGTGCTATGATCTTTTCTCCTGTATATATGACAATATTTGTAATTCCCTTGTCTTTGTCCTTTTGAAGACGAGGCTATGTTTTCCTATGGAGTATCTTTTGAAACCAATGCAGTGTTAGTCATTTCATCTTTCAGTGTGCTTTCTACCTCATATTCTTGAAGAATATTAATTAGCTCATCAAATGATGTATCTTTCCTTAGAACCTGTAGAGATGTAACTAGATACTTGTAGTTATCTGGAAGTGCTCTCATGGTTACTTGAACAAGGAATTTATCTTCAACCTTTTATCCTAAGGTTAATAATTTTTCCTTGATGTCTGCTACCTTCCTTAGGAATAGTTCTATATTTTCTCCACTGTTTATTTTCAGGAAATGTAATTGAGTTTGAATATTTAAGATAGTGGCTTTTTTTTTTTCTTCAAATATTTTCCCTAAGGTTTTCTAGGCTTCTTTAGATGATCCTATTGAACTAATGTAAGCTTGTATTTCATTTGTGATGGAAAAAATTATTATCATTAATGCCTTAGCATCACTTTATTTGAACCTATGAATATTTTTATCACCTGAAGTTGGTTTAGTTTTTGTTCCTTTAACAATTTCCCATAATTTTCCAAATATCAAAATAGCCCTCACTTTGTTTTTCCATTAGAAGTATTTTGGACCCTTAAGTAGTTGAGATTTTGTAAGGATGAATTTGTTTGTAGTCATGGTGGTACTTGTAGGCTTCCTTATAACTCCCTAGTGATATGTAATAGATTTGATAAAGTGATTAGCTATAATTAGTTGAATTTTTGAGTTGATTTTGTAATGTTTTGAGAATAATAATCAACTTTCAATTTTACCTTATCTCTCCTAATGAAGTATACTCTAATGAAGTTCTTATAGTTGGATTTCTTTTTGTAGCCTTAGTATGAGTATTAGACAAGTGTTACCAATTATTCCAACTCTATATGTAAGCAATATATTTGCTTCTCTATTCAATAATTTAATTTTCTAAATTCCAAGTATCTATAGTTTGGTGTAGTATACCTTATAACTCCCTACTTTTGGAATGTTAGAAAATAATAGTATTTGCAAATTGATATTGAGTTTACCAAGGTTGATAGCCTTATATTTCCTACTTGGTTATTTGTAAATATTATAATATCATAATGTACTTCAATTATAATACTTCAAAATGGACTTGTTTTATAGCTTACTAATGCTCGGTTATTCCAACACAATAGTAAATTTGACCATATATGTAGCACCTTATAACTCCAATGTTACTTTAATTAAAGCAAGTAAATTTAATATCTAAATTATCTTAGTAATGTAGTACATTGGATTGCTTAAGACTTAACTTTTCTCAACAACTCTTTGAGCACTATGTTTGTTGTATAATGATGAGCATTCAACACGTTAATCTCTGAATAGTTGATGGGCATTGGAATCACTTGAAACATGTTGTATCCTCTCATTGATTTATGATAGGATTTAATGGATGTTCCTAATTGAACCTTTCACTTCTTGGCTTTAGGCTTTGAATACGTTCTCTATTGAATGCACATTTGCTTTAATGATAGCTACAATTTCACTTACATTCCATTTGGACATTGCTTAGAGTTCGCTATCTTTTCTTGGACATCACTATGTTTTCCCTTGGGAGGTTGGGAATTTATGTAGCTTTTGTTCTCCTTGGAGTTGCACCCACATGTCACTACAAACTTGAGAGGTGTTACTATGATGAATAACACTTCAGTCTTGAGTAACGCTCCTTCCTTCTTCAACCAACAAGCTATGATAAATATGCTTTGAATGATGCCTTTCAACATCCGAGACTTAGATGTTACCTTAAGCATTTCTTTTATGAACATTATGGAATATAGGGTGCTCTATTTATTGTGGCAAGTGGTGGTCTTCACAATTGCATGCATAGTCTCTTCCAACATATATCGAACCTTATAAATTCCTTTTCCAGTGGATACACAATTGTTTTCTTGCTCTTAAATCTTTCTTCGGGTGAAAGAATGTGCTCTCTTTCACAAGGTGTTGGCTTTGGTTAAATGAAGATGGTTCTATGGTGCTACTCTTGGTTGGTAGTTCTCCCATGGTAATACACCTTTTGTATTAGCTAAATCTCCCTTCTCTTCACTGTAATGAGTTGTAATATAGTATATAATAATTGCCCTAATATGTTATCCTTACATTGGCTTTGATGCTTGTAGACATTCATTGTTGTAGATGCTCGATGTGGTGGATGATAGGGTGTCTTTGGACACCTCAATACGAGTTGTATTCTAAGCCTTAGGATGGCTCTTTGCTCTAGCACCAATGGTGGATATCGATCCCTTCATTGGCTCATCTCTTACGCACTCTTAACCTAGTGCTTGCTCTTCACAAATGATAGATGTTGATCTCCTTTCAAATGGCTCTTGCTAGTGCTTCTAGCAGATGGTTGTAGATATAATAAAGAGATATGTAAAGTGTCCTTATGACACTTCATATCTCCCTTTGATGTAATAGTAGGAGGTCAGTTTGATGCTCAAATACCAACCTGTAATAACCTCTATTTGCACCTTAAATCTAAGACACTCCAAGTCTCATTTTTTAGCTCCTTTCTCTGATTTTAATGGTTGCCTTCTTCTCCACTCCTTGAAGGGATTTTGATCTACTTGGTGGCTTCTTTAGACCACAATAAATTACAAGTTTTGTGCACCGAATAGTATCTTTAGGCACTTTGATATATGCGGATTTTGTGTCATTTGATTTTCACCTTAAGTTAACAACCAATGCACATAATGATATTTAAGAGTAATAAGTTAAACAATCTAGAATAGTGCAATAGTATTCTCACCTTATTGCTCCTTCAATGCACTAATAATAACTCTTAAAGAATGCACCAATAATATTTGCAACTTTCAACTTTATAAATAATTTTTTAAAAGCAATCTGAAACTTGCACTACAATCAATGTTGTAGGATGTAGTCTTCTTTAGATTTTAGATAGACAATAGGTAGATGATATTTTCTTTCTATTGAAATATATCCAACTCCTATTTTAATGTACAAGTAATAACCCTTAACAAATACTATCTTATGCACTTCCCTTGAAGACTTTAAAATGCAATCTTCTTGCAACTTCTAGATTCTAATAAGGTGCTTAATGAAGCTAAGTAATGAACTAAATATAAGTGTTCAATTAATGAACCCTTTGCACCTAAGTTGCATACCTTTAATGATATTTGAAGATGATATATATCTTGGTGTTTTGATTCACCAAGTTCTTGTCTGGAATGGTAGTAGATGACTTAAACTTCTCCTTCAAGATGTACCCTAAAAATCTGAAGTGTTGTAGTTGGGATTTTCCTCCAATAGCCCTTCAATATTTTGTTGTAGATTTGTTGGACATTTTGAGTCCCTAAGCTAAAAGTTGCCATTGATGTCAAAAGGACCTATGTGAGTAAGCACTATGATTTTGTTCCACAAAGAGTTTCATGAGCAAAGAAAGGAAAATATTTTATTTAAAACCATGGATGGCAGATTTGAAATGGTTTTTTCTTAAAACCCAAGTTGGCTTTTCATTTCATCGAAAAAGGACCTCCGGTGATAAAGTTATTGAAGTTTGAAATTTGGGTTTAAATTTTGATTTTATTAAAATTAAAATTAAAATTTAAAACCTTTTAAAAAGGTTTTCCCTCCTTTCTTATTGGCGTCGCCGACGTCATGAGGGAAAATTAAAAAGTGTCGATGTATTCGCATCTAAGGATGGCTTATATAAATAAGCCAAAGGTTTCTCATTAATGCAAGGTGTTAAGTCGAATGATTTCCAAAACCCAAAGTAATTGCTCATATGAATATTGCGCAACAAATTATTAAAGAGTGTGAAGTGGACGGTCAAATCATGGGCAGTCAAAGTTTAGTCAAAGTTTAGCGCCTTGTGAGGAAAGCGCACACGGTTAAAGACAAGGAGTGCCCAAGGCATTCATGTGGGCAGTCTTAGGTCACACGTCTTAGCTGTCGCTTGGCAGCACGGTGGGTAGAGGTTCAAATTGTCGAAGTCCTTCGAGGGCTCTTTTGAGGTATGTGCTCTGACTCCGATATTTTCGGGGTTAATATTTTAATTAAAATATTTTGCTTGCTAAGGTTTGATTATAGTTTTTAGGAGATATAAGGTTGAGCAAGCTTTAATATTTTAATAAGGGTTTTTGATTAAATTTGGCAATGGAGTAATAAGGGAGTATATGTTATTTTTGCATTAAATCAATGTTGTGCAAATGTTATTGAAGGATGCCCTAAGTTACCTTGATATTATTTTAAAGTGTTTCTAAATGCTATGGTGGTAATTTCTTCTTGAGAGGTTTTTATTGCTTTCATGTGTTGATAAGATTATTTGTTGAGATTGGAGTTGATAAGGTGTATGTGGAATATGCTTTGTATTGTTGAGTGGAAGAATAAAATAAAATATTGTTGAGATATTTCAAGGGAATATTATTGAGAAAGTTTGTGCAATATTCTTTGTCTACTAACCCTCTCTAGCTTGGCAAAGAAGTGGTTATGATCTTGATAGATTTGAGAGATCTTCTTCGTCATCAAAAAGGTATGGGCAATTTTCTCCATTGAATTGATTGGGTGATTGATTTTTGAAAATATCATTGGAAAGAAAAGGATTGATTGTGGTTTCCTTTTCGAAATTTGTTGGTTAAATGCTTCAAGGTTTTTTGGTTTGAGAGTTGTGATTAAACCTTGTTTTATAAGCATTGTTGTTGAAGAGAGTTGTCTTGCAAAGAACTTGAAACTTGAACTAGAAAATAACATGAGTATCATTGTTATGTGAGATTTGTTGTTGAGCATTGTTGGAAACATTTTGAGTTGGTTAATACATGCTTGGACTAGGGTTTGTGAGAAAGGATTGATCCTTGAGGTGATTGGTTGAGTAGAGTTGATTGAGCCTAGTCAAGTGAATGTGTGAAGTGGTTGTTCAAGTTCCAAGAAAACAAACTATTCTATATTCTGATTTGAGTTGAGATTAGGAATTGAGAATAGAACATATAGAGTCTCTAACAATTCTCTTTATGCTTCTATGAGATTGATTTGAGTTAAGATTGGGAATTGATAATAGAACATATTGAGTCTCTAACAATTCTCTTTATGCTTCTATGAGATTGAGTTGAGATATTGATTGAGAATTGAGCTTAGAACATATTGAGTCTCTAACAATTCTCTTTATGCTTCTATGAGATTGATTTGAGTTGAGATTGGGATTTGAGTATAGAACATATTGAGTGTCTAACAATTCTCTTTATGCTTCTATGAGATTGAGTTGAGATATTGATTGAGCATTGAGCTTAGAACATATTGAGTCTCTAACAATTCTCTTTATGAATCTATGTGATTGAGGCAAGTCTTTGAGAAGGCTTGTGGACTGATTTTGTGTAAGCTTTTGTGAAAGCCTGCAATGCAAATTTGAGCAGGTTCTGTGTGGACCTGTTGAGTAGATTTGAGCAGGTTCTGAGTGGACCTATTGAGTAGATTTGAGCAGGTTCTGTATGGACCTTGTTGAGCATATTTGAGCAGGTTCTATGTGGACCTATTGAGCAGATTTGAGCAGGTTCTGAGTGGACTTGTTGAGCAAATTTGAGCAGGTTTTAAGTGAATCTATTAAGCAGATTCGAGCAGGTTCTGAGTGAACCTATTAACAGAGCTTTGGAGGTGACAGAGTATAGAGGATAAAGTCTCAATGGATAGAGATCCAGCATCCAAGACAATTGAAGACAGATCTGAGTGAGGAGTCTTCAAGTGGAGAGAGATACACCAGTCAGTGTAGCAGAGAGACAAAGTCTTCTAGAAGATCACTAGCCAGAGTAGAAGGGGAAAGAGTTCTCCTATGGAAGAGATCCACGAACTTGAGATTAGGGGATCAACATCTCCTTTGGATAGAGGTCCATAAATATTGTAATTGGGAAGGATTCCCATGAGATTATTTGAGAAATATTTTCTCTGTGGAGGTAGCCCACATTGGGTGAACCACGTTAAAATTGGTGTCTCTATTGTGTGTGATGATTTGTGCATTGCTTTGGTTATTGCTCTTGATATTGCCATTGATTATATTGATTAATACTATTTGGTAAAGATAAGTAAAAAGTGATCTTATATTGTTCACCCCCCTCTCAATATAAGCTTGTGTTCTTCAATATTCAACAAACCCCTATCTTCAAAATGTGCCTTCTTAGTTATGAAGGTAATCTCCAAATCTCTTGGATTTGGTAGGCTTCTTCTATATGTGTTCTCCTTCAACTTCCTTGTCAAATTTTGGATTTAATTTAGGCCTTATTTTCAAGAATCTATAAGTCTTGAGGTATTCACTAGTCTCCTTCAAAATTTGGCAAATTGCTTGCCAAATCCTTCTCTCTTGGGCTTGTTGTCGAATGACAACAATTTTTCCAATTTCTTCACTATCAAGAGCTTCTTCGAACTCATTTAATGGCTTCTTAAAACTTTGCAATAAGGCTCTCCAAGCATTCTCCTTGTTTATCCTTGATGCCTCTCCAAGGTATTCAATCTCACAACTTCTCTGGTATTCTCAATGAGACCTTTCTTCAACCTTCTACTGTGGAAGTGTTGGCAATGAGATCTCTCGAATCTCTAGAATCAACTGCTTATAGAATATGGAATAGGACCTTGTTACTCCTTCACTTTTGCAATATGTAGGATTTAATGGATATCACCAACCTCCAATCTTCCAGAATCAAGAGTTCTTTAATGGGATCTTCTATGGGTCTCTTCAATTTCTTCAGGTTGATTTCTTCAATCTGCTATTTCCAGTATTTGATGGAGATCACCAATATCCTATATTCTTTTGAACTCTTCTCTGGAGTCTCTTGAATCAACAATGAGGTTGCTATGGCCTTTTCTTCTTCTGCAATGTGCAGGTCTACAACAGGACTTCCCTCAGGTTCCTGGAATCTCCTTTTCTTCTGTTTGTTGCTTTTGGTGCTAGTTTTATTCTGAAGATGATCTTTCTAGCTGTCTATAGGAAGCCTCCCAAATTTCTTCGAATATTTTTTTTTGCAACAAAGTATTAGGATTGTAATGAAATAAATTCTAAGTGATGAATCTTCAATAGTTGATTTCCCAATCTAGTGGAATGAATGTCGAGTCTGAGTTGTCACGAGTTTTTTTGCAACTCTGTGGAAAGACTAGCCAAATGCAATCTCAAAAATTTTAGAACTGAGATTTGCTTCTCTCCTTTCAATCTCTCTTGTGGCTCTCCCTATTCCTATCTGATCTACCATAGCTCTGATACCAATGTTAGCTTTTGATAATGCAGGATATGAGGGAAAGTAATCAAAAGATGTAAAATATGCAAAAAAGTAAGATAATTGAATTTTGCAATAAGATTAAAATATGCTATTAATAGAAAGTTGCAAAAATAGTGTAATGCAATGTAATAGAGGAAATGAACACTCTAGAACTCTAATAGAAATTACATTGTACCTACTCACTACTCAATAGTAGTATCACTTCTGCTACACACTCTTCTATTCACTATGGGACCCATATATAAGAAGATAGGTTACTTGGCCCTTACTCTTCCTAACTACCTTTCCTTATACATTTACATCATTGCACATTGATACTTGTGCATTTATTACTTCTTCCTCAAGTAACCTAAGATAAAATTATAATATAACAATGTATCCAAGGTGGTACATTGACATGTACCTAGATAATATAATATACTCTAACACTTTAGAAGGATGATCCTACATATTTGGTTGATTTTGTAGCCTGGTTCTTGGCTTAAGATATTGAATCGTTGAATCTATCTTCCCTTGACCAAAGGGAGGAGGATGTGAAAATAGATAAAAAGAGCCATTACCTGGAGTAAATAAGGAAACAACAACCATTAGGGATTTTGTAAAGTAGCTTGGGGCTAAGCATGGTCTACCATTACCCCAAACCAAGGGCAAACAGTAGAATCAAAAAAATCCTACCAAAAAAACTAGTCATTCCACTTTCCTTCTCCGTTTGTTGAATTCATGCGTTTCAAATATTTACCACAAATCATAAACCCTTATGTGAACCAATATTTCTTCCAATATCTTTACTGCTCTCCACTACTTATTTATTTTCATTTGTTTGGACCTATTTTTTGAAAGGTAAAAATCATCCTCATCCATATTCATTTGTAATTTTCTCTCATGATTTTCTACATATGTTTTTGTTGGACTCTTTTCAAGGCATGATGTATTAATATGCATTCATAACATCTTCTACATCTAAAAGATATGTTTTCACAATCCATGGTTTGGGTCCACAACCTACCCCCATACTTAAGAATGACTAATTCTAGTAAAGGTTTACTGATGTCAATGATGACCAATATCTAGGAATAAATAGCCACGAATCTATATTTTCTAGTTTTTGAAATATCAAGGAATTCTCCCAGAGTGTGTAGAAGGTATCAATTAAAGGTATTCGTTTCCTAAAATTCAATGGGTAACCCATACATTGACCTAGTCTAGTACTAGAGATAGATATATGTTTTCAGGTGCAAAGCCTTCATACCAGTGGGTAAGGAAGAATCTTGTTCTTCCCATAAACCAATGACCCTCTTTTAGGATTATATCTCTTTCCTCCCTAGAATAGAAATTGACTAGGAAGAAAATTTTGGGAAGAAAGTATAGACTTACTCATGGATACTTCTAACTCCTACCAATCCATTTTCTCATAGTTGAAGACCTTAGCCAAGACTCATTAAATTTACCAAGAGCAACAAAGATATCTGCTCTATGAGGTCCTCCCTAACCTCTATTACGAGGGATGGATATAAGAATTTAGCTATAAATTGGTCTATAGGAAGGAAACTATAACTCAAAATCTATTAAAATTTACTAGTATATCCTATAGCAATTATATTATTTGAAAATAAACCTACAATAATTTGCATGTAGAACTTCTAAAATAATGAAGGGATAAATGAAACTTAGCTAAAAAATTCCATGTCTAGATAGAATGTCTCGCCTTGTTGATGTCCTATCCCTCTATTGCTCTTCCCATCATCCAAACCTTGGTTGCCAAATATCTACAATTTTGTTTCTCGAGACTTGAAAATTTGTCACTGCCCTTGTTTTGGATGGTTGATTTCATAGGGTGATATCTCCCCTAAAATTGCTTGAATTCTCATATAGCCACTTATTCTAAAGCTCTTCAAATTTCACACAAACTGGTGTAAGAATCATCTAAATCAGACAACCCTTTGCAAAGATATGGTTCCTTAAAGATGAGATGTTTTTATGAAAATGTTTGCTTTAATGCTGATATTGTTTGAGATGACTATCTTCACATGGTCATATCTCCCTCAATACTGCTTGGATTATTTCATATGACCACTCATTTCAAAGCTCTTCAATTTCCACACAAAATGGTATAAGAATCATTTGAATCAAATAACTCTATGCAAATATATGACTTTTAAAAAATGAGTCGCTTTTTAGAAAACTTATCGTCCTTAATCAATACTATTTTTTTTGTTACATAGATGAATTGGTTACAATCACAATTTTTAATAATTGCTAGCACAGCTGACAGGGTTCAAACTATCAACGAAGGCTTCCAACACACCCATCGTCTCGTTAATGGTAACTTGGTGTGATATGGGGACCGCCGGACGCACAGGGTTCGCACTGTCTTCGTCAGTCTAGTTCAACACTTGGCATGAAAGGAAACCGCAACACACAGAGGAGTCAAATTAGGCTACTGGCTATGCATGGGCACGCCCATGGGATTAGAACCTAGGTCTCCTCTCAGTAAGTGCCCCAACTTAATCAATACTTTTTATTCACCTTCCATTTTCATATTATTAAAATTTTGTAATTTTAACTCCAAAATTTTAAAATTTGTAGTTTTTAAAAATTGATTGTTACATTTAGTTCAGTTTTATATGACTCATAATAATAAAAATATATCTAGCTTCCTAGGATATCCAAAGTTGAAATAATTAAAAAAAATAATGTTTATATTAAAGTTTATAAGTTTAATGCATAAACATCATTCCATAAAATTTTAGGCCATAAATATCAAATATATATATATATATATATATATGCAAAAAAATCAATAATTTTTATTTTTAAAGTTTGAAAAAAATTACAATGAGAATGAAATTTTATACCTTGATATAAACCTTACTAAAAAAACCTATTAAGAACTATTCTAAAACTCTAAGTGTTTATAAATAAATAAAGATTATTATTATTATTAATAAACTATGCGTGGCTTCTATTGAGGGCCACCCCCGTTACAAAAGCAAAACATCACAGTGCTTTCATTACATTTTTATTATTTCTATCAAGTTAATTAATTAAACCATATTGTATTTGACTTTCTATCAAAGATATTCTCCGTCTTTCTCAAACTCCTGAGTTTCCACGATCAACTCTTTTTTATCATTTTTATTAAGAGATAAACTCTCACTCATATAAATGCCTTTAAATCATTTTTATTAAGAGATAAACTCTCACTCATATAAATGCTTTTTGAAATTTAAATTTAATCAAGATGAAATTCAACATCGCTAAAATATTTGCTACCCAATTTTCATATTATAAATACCTTGTCTATAAAAACCTAACAATTTCTTAATACTTTTTAGGGTTCTTATTCATGCCCTTAATAATCCAAGGTAATATTTCATTGTTCTTTTTTGCTTTTATTTGTGGTTTTAGCCCCATTCCTTGTTAACACTTGCGATGTTTGCTTTTGTTTTCCCACATCAATATCCCTTTGGGTTTATTTTTCTCTTTGTTTTTGTTTCTTGGTTCTTCTTTTTTTTGTTACCACCAATACTTTCATCTTCATTAATCTCTTCAATATTCTCACATTGCTCATAGCAAGACTTATCATCTTTAGGTCTGTCTTGCTCCGAAGGAATGAAAGTGCAAGGAATAACCTCAAAAGCACATTCTTTTCAATGTTGCCCTAAAAATCCTAAAGTGCAAAGACACTCTTCCATAGCAATTACCTTCTTATTTTGCGCTAAAAATTATAAATTATTACATATTTCCTCCATCCTCAAATTTTTATTATGTTGCTCTTGAAACCCTAAAGTTCAAGGGATAACCACTACATAATTTTAACTTTTATTACTAGGAGAGGATTCTATACTACTTGAGGAAAATGAAGATGATTTATCTGAAGTACACACCTCTTTTGTTATATTTATTTTAGGATTTTCCTCCACATCTTCCTTTGCAACCTTTAAGTCCTTTTGAACTTGAACTTACACATTGACTTTCTCATCCCTTATATCCTTCTTTCTTTCTTCTAACAGTTGATTCAAGTGAGCTATAGTGGCCTCTGCCAAATGTTGTTGTAGATAGACTATCTTACCTCTTCTTTTGGAGTGGAATATCATTGATTTGATCTAGCTTCTATTAGTGTATGGCTTCCTTGCTTCTTCTTGAAGTTTATCTCATGATCAAAATTTCTTGTCTCTTTCTTCATAATTTTCACTTTGTAAACTCTTGCCATATGTCTAGTCTCATAACAATTATGGCATCAAAATGCGATATTTTTATAATCTACTTGTTGATCCCAATCTCTTTATTGTAGTTAAAATATCCATAGAAACACATATTCAAATATATATAACTTGCTTTCGCTCCTTAATAGTCATACCTTCTTTGATGAATTTCCCTAGTGTATTTCCAATAATCTTCAAAACATCTTTCTTGGTAAGCTGATATTGAAATCCAAAAAGTCTAATCTACACAGAAACTTAACAGTTTCTATCTTAACATATATTTTTTTCATTCCATGGTCTTAAATAAAGGGCATCTCTCCCCCTAAATCATAGGCCTTTGTTTATTATTTTATCCCTAAATTTTAAACTAGAAAAAATGATGAGGAAAAAATCTCTAGGAAGAAAAGTCACAGACTAATTTGAATTCAATCTCCACTTCCGCTTATCCAATTTTGAATCTCCAAAAATCTTGGCTAGGATCTATGGAACTATATATTAACCCTTTACTTTTAAAAATAATTATATCATGCTCATTCATCTCATCCTTGATAGTCACTTCTAGTGTAACATCTACTACTTGGAACGAACTTGCCATATATTTGCTTTTTTGTTTATCTTCAACTTGGGCCTCTATACTTCCAACAAGGGCATCTTGACTTCCCATTAGGGCTTTCAAATATGACTTTCTTTTTATACTAGCTAGTGGGGCTCCCTCTCGACTTACACTCACTCCTGGCTCGCACTTCCTTCTATCTCACACTCGCTTTCGACTTGCACTCCCTTCCAACTTACACTCGCTCTTATTTCTTCCTTCTCATGACATTCCTTTGCTTTAAATATTTTTCGAAAACAATGTTCATTGAATTTATGGTAAGGGTTTAAAGCATTGATGTATTCATGATAAGAGTTTAAAGCATTGATGCACCTTTGATGCACTCATGATAAGGGTTTAAAATATTGATGCACTCCAAATGAACTTGCTATTCAAACTCCACTTGCTCTGCTTCCACCTACCTCTCACTCCCATCTTGCTCTCGACTTGAATTAAGTAAAAACATTATTATAATTAACATAATTAAAAAAATATAGATTTAAGTATTGAAACTTTAAATTTGCATATATAAATACTACATAGTCTAAATAAATACGTGATAGTGTTATACACCATTTTTTTTACATAAGGGAGTTGGTTACATTCACACTATTTTTAGTAATTGTCAAGTGTAGGGTTCAAACCACACGGGCTGCTCCCAACAAGCCTATACCGCCTTGTTATTGTTGACCCGAAGTGAGAGGGATCATCGATCGCTTAGGATTCGTATAGTCATCGTTGGTCTAGTGCGCACTCAAAGGATTCAAAAGAAACTACTACCTTTACAACAGGTATGCCCCCAAGGTTTAAACCTATGTCTCTTCTTGGTAAGTGCCTAGCCAGACAAACAACTACCAATTCACAACCAACGAGGAATAAGTTTTTTGCGTATCTTCAAAAAGGAGTGGGAATTGTACCTAGGTCGACCACATCCAACATCCTTTATTAAGTTCTCCACAGTAGTGATCAACCAACTTACCACTCACCATTTTCACATATAAGTTACTTTTATTTTTTATTTTTTTAAATTATTAAATGTTTAATTTTAGTGATTTCCTTGATTAAAAATATTATTATGTATTTCTTTGACATTCAATAGTGTATTTGGTCCTAACATTAATATTTTTTTTTAATATATAGGAGAATCGACAACACATGCTACTATAAACTCTAGTTCATTAAGTTAGACGAAGTTATTGGGGTCTTGACCCTTTAAGGGGTCGAATCAGGACAAATAACCGACAAACACCCTAGCCTGCTAGATTAAATGAGATGAAGTATCCTCCACGGTATTGAACTAGGACAACTAACTGACAATTTGGTCCCCGTTAAATTAGACGAAGGCAATGAAACCTCGATCCTTAAAGATGTTGAGTTGGAGTAGCGCTATTATGCAACCTATCCCCTTTTAGATTTTTTGACCCTCAAAGATGTTGAGCTAGGGCAACTAATAGACAAACACTCAACCGCTACTATACAACCTATCCCTTTTGAATAAGTCTTAATTTGAACCTTGGACCTCTTAAAAAACCAAAACCTTAACAAATATACTATCCTTGTTTAACTTTGAAGTCTTAAAATTCAAACTATAACCAAATATATTTTTTAAATAAAGGTAAAAAAAAACTTTAAAATTGGACACTGGTCATTCAAAGTTTGAAAAGAAATAACGTTCTACACCATTTTAAGGTAGTTGAGTTATTTTATTAACCTTTAATTTTAAATATTAAAAAGATTAGTCTACATCCTTTAAGACTCAACCTCCAAACTTTTTTTTAAAAGAATAGTTTCGTTAGACAGACCTAATGATTAAGACTTCGAAACTGCACAGAGGCCGTCCAAGCTTTGTATACGAAAGCAACAGTGCTTTAGCCATTGAAAACATAAGGTGATATGCCATGGATGCTTGGTAATGTCCCTCTGGTTCTCATATCCCGTCTATATCACCAACACTTTATAGTGTTCCTCGTGTGTCATCAACAACATTAAACTGTAAACCATTAAACTGTTGTTAATGTCCCTCAGAGTCTCACATCCGGTATAACATCAACAACTTGAAAGTAGAAAAAAAATAAAATTCGATCGAAGTTCAGGGATCCCCTTTAGACACCAAATCTACATCCACATACATTAATCACGTTACACTTGTGGCTAAGCCGGCTAAATTTAGCTGACCATGGCGAATGGGGGAACAGGAACAGGAGCAGGCGGAGAGACAGCATCGGCATGGGTGGGGAAGAAGCCGCTAAGACGCCTGGGAGGCATGGCCGATGCGCTTTCCATCGCTTCCGACCTCGGTTTCTCCCTTCCACCCCCTCCCCAGGTAAGTAACAAAAACATCGTAATATTTGATCGGTTCCTATTTCTTTTAAACGCAATTTCCCTAAATCCATCCTAAATTTCAGCATTCTTCCCAGTTCCTAGTGTTCCATCTTATACTTTTTGAGTTAATTGGTTACGGTTATATATATAATTGGTTATATGGGACTGAAACGGTTCCATCTGTATTGCATCACGATTTATTATAATATTTTGACAATTATTTGACAACATTTCAACCTTTGAAAGTAGAACAATTTAACTAATTGAAATCTCATTTGATATACGGCGAGGCAAAAATTAGGGTGAAATTGAGAACAAAGGGAAACAAAGCATTGCTTTGCATCTGTAATTTAATTTGTTTGAATGCTTTGGATTTATTGGCATGGTCTTAGGACTCAAACCCGGTGACTTAAGGCTGCGTCTTGATACCATGGCATGGGCTTAGCAACATTGCCCTCTCGTCTTGGCCTTGGAAGGAATCCAAATATTAGTTATATTGCTTTGCGTTGCCTCCAAAGTTTTCATTTTTGAATGTTATCAGCTCCATTATATACTGTACTGTTAAAATATGGGGCAGCATTGTGGAACATATTACCGTAGAAATTGATAATAGGAAACAAGGGTTACTAAAAATCGTCAAATGTGTTTGTTTTTCATGTTTATTTTTATTTTTTAATTGATTTTATAAAATTCATGATCTGTAATAAAATCTCTATTATAAAAAAAATTTAATAATAGACATATGTTCCCAAGAATATAAGGAGCTTCGAAAAACAGCATGCTGTAAATGCCAAGTCCTTGTTAATAGAGGTAAGAACAATAAATGTGAATGGATATACACAAACGCACATGGCAAGAAGCAATATGCAAGAATTAGGCAGCTAAACTGTTTACGCTTTTACCTCCTGGGTCTTATAGCACCTAAACTGCTTAGTTTTTTATTTTCCAGGTCCTAAAACACACTGCTATAAGACAGGCTATCAATAACTGCTGCAACTTTTCTTTTAATTGGTTATATGTGATTGAAACATCTCCACCCATATTACATCATGACCAATTTATCACAGTATTACATCATCTTCGCTTATACATTTATCGCTTGGCAAGATCTAAGTCCTGGTCTCCACCTTGAAAGTCAATGTATGTTACCAGTTGACCTCTTGCCATTTGATTCAAATGTTAGGTTCACCTATGAGATTGGGACCGGAGTTTATGATGTGAAATTCTTCACTTTCAACCACTTGGTCTCAAGCCCATGGGCAACTGCTTCTTCATTTTAATGACATTTTTTTTTTGGTATCCACAGGAGCATTTGGTTGGATGTTTGGCTGTATTGCCAGCATGTGCATCATTTGGTATCTTAAAAGTTTTCATTTGGAAATATTTATTTTAAGAATCAATATTTGAAATGCCATTACCATAGGTAATTGTAGAGCTGTTTGATCATTGTTTTTCCTTCTAGAGAGATTGGGGATCCCTTGAATTTTTGTTGAAGTTTTTATTGTTGTACCTGTCCTTGTTTAGAAGTTGGTTCTTTCCAAGGCAAAGTTGTTGCTAACAATTTTTAAACTCATAACAAGAAAAAAGAATCCAATTTTTTTTTCAATGGAATTGGATTTATGGCGTTTGGAGGAAATAATGAAATGGCTTCTCTTTCATGGGACTTGCATAATTTGTCAGAACAACCACATTTATCAGGAGGTTTCAGAAACAAGTAACTTCAAAGCATTAATTTTATTTTAATGTCCAGAGTTTAATCTATTAAGCAAACAGAAAATACGGATGAGTAGTTACATATGTTCTCTTTAGCCTTCTAATCTTGAAAATTGAAGGAAGTGAAGAATATACAAAAATCATATTGTTGAAATAGGGATAGAACACACTAAATATCATTGAAGTAGGAACTGATGGTACTATTTTTTTTTTCTTGACAACTACAATGGGGCTTGTATTCATTAAGGCTCCTAACTACCAAAAAATAATGAATATACAAATTTGTATAAAATGTCAAAAATCTGTCTGGGATCATGCAACCCATATAATCAATATTGAACTATGCCCTGAGCAAAATATAGTAAGACTTGCAAAAAGGATGAGATTTATTCTTAATTATATCCTTCTTCCTTTTAATTATCTCAGTAACTGTAGTCCTAGTTTGCATGTCCAGTTCATCTCAGTGACTAGCTACAGTCATAGTTTGCATGTCCACTTCATCTTAGCTAGAGTCATAGTTTGCATGTCTATTTCATCTTGGTTGGACAGAATGAGGTGTCTATGCATACTATGCATATGTACAGGTCATGTAAGTCAGATTAATTTTGGTGTCTATGCATGTTTAGTTTAAGGGCAGATTGCAACCCTTCAACCTCATCTTTCTAAATCTATTTATACCTCACTAATGAAGAGTGTATATTATCAGTTTTGGTAGATATCTTCTCCCATTTGGTCTTCAGTCTGTGCTTTTTGCTTTTGGTATTCCAGTGCGTTCATGCTGCTGTTATTATTTTACTACAGGAACATATCAAAAAATTTAAAGAAGTACTATCCAGAAGCTACAACATGCAACAGAGAAAATATCCAACAGAAGTTGACATAAACCATAAGGTGATACATACAGTACCCTCTCCAAAACACAACAAAATATACTAAACTACCATCACAATAATCACACAAATCAGCTATATATTAGAAACAGTAAAGGGGAAAAATTTAAACATTTTTTGAATTCTTGCATCCAAGTGCCTGCTCAGGATTATGACCATTTTCTCCTAATACTCTTCTTTCTGTTGAAATTTGCTGTAGTAAGCCACCTTTTCTGCTTGAAGGTTCTCACTGGACCTATTAAAATGAAAAGTTGTGCTATTGTTGTTAGCAAGAACTTGAGCTACATATGTTTTGCTCAGTTTGTAGATTTAATTCACATTAAACTTGGAAACAGGTTCTTTTTTGGGAAATGGAAATTGATAGCAATCCAACTATATTTCTTTCACAGGATCTTAAGTTTAAAACCTCACATAATGAATACATTCAATCCATAATAACAATGAACAATAACTCATTGAATATGTAATGCAAAGCTTATTCAATACATCATTACAATGCTTTGTCTTCGATATATACATGGATATGAGACTCTTCTCACAAGACTCTTGATCTTTCTACTTTTCACAAACTATTCATCTCCTCACACACACAGAAGATCTAACACTTAATATTTCTCATGGGGGAAATATCACATAATAAATTTTTATTGAATCCACATACCCATATACGAACAAAGACTCTAATGATTGCACATACTAAATGACAAACTCTTTCATAACTCCACACTTACTAACATGACACCTAACTTACATAACTTCAAACAAACTTACATGACACCTCACTTACATAACTCCACACTTACTTGCATGATACCTACTATATCCTTAAATATTAATCACACTCTAAGCGAAACTATCTACATGGTACTTGCATTAATCTTACAAGGTACCAAATAATGTAATACTTCCAAGAGAAATGCTATTGGAAATGTGTGAGCCCAGCACCTCGAAAACTGGGGCAATGACAAATTAAAGATAGGACTTTTGAAGATCGTAGGCAAATTATTTATTGTTAAGCAACATAGATGACAAAATCCCAAAAGACAATCATATATGAGATTTCTCCTGAAGTTACAATTCACTAGCCTTTATAGATCAGGCTACATATGCCAAAAAGGGCAAACTGAACTATACATGCTAAAAAACATAGTCAATGATATTGTATATGTTTGCTTAATTGTCAAATCATTGAGATCAGCAAGAAGAATATCCAAATCCAATAACTTGAATAGGAGCTGCATAAAGAGGATTCCTCTAGATGAAGGGCAGTGGAGGAGAAATCCAAGTCGAGATTTTCAGGATATTAATCCCAGTCTTTTGTTTGCTGTTTTGACTATTCTTCTTCATTGCAGGGGAAGACAAAGCTTACATTGTAGATGATTCTATTCTATTATTGTCCACAGATGGCCAAAGTAGGCCAATGGGACTTATTGAAAAGAGGTGTTATAGATTACAATGCATTGTAGTAACCATAAAGTACAACGAAAATAAGCTAAAGTGAAGAATCTATGTAAGCTACTCTAAAGTGAAAAAACTATATGGCATAAAATTACAGCATCGAGGGTTACCCAAAATTACAGCGTCAAGGGTTACCCAAAATGTAGAAAGTATAGGTAGTATCGCTTTGCCTAAGTGTGGATCTTGACAGAGCAAAAGTTTACAACTGCTTGGAAAGTAGAATTTGAATTCATGGATAATAAAAAGTTAGAAAAAGGTTGGCCTCAAAAGGAGAATTATTACCATCTACTGCTGTCCTTGCTCAAAATATTACTTACAAAGATTTAGAATATGATGAAGAATGATTTTCTGCCCACCTTCATAAGAGAAAACCTTTGCTGCCTTTTGAACCTGCAAAAGTAAGAATAGACAATGAAAGAAGAGGAGATTTTTTCATGTCGTGGATTTTTTTGTGTGTTTATTTTTAGGTATTCATTTGGATTTTTTCATTTTTATCTTACTTTTCTGGATATTTCTTCTTCTTATATATATAATTTAATTGAGAGCCATTTGAAACCCACATGGCCTTGTAATTGAAATCAGCTGCAAATGTTTGAGAGAGTGGCTTTATCCTTGGTGCAATTTCAGCCATCTTATCTGTGTTCATACTTTTGAGTTTTGAGTTCAATTGTACAAAATTTTCAATCAAGTAGAAAGGTCATGCAAAGTTTTTTAAGATGGAAAAGGGTTCCGTAACAATCTTTTAGTGCCTGCTTCTCGGTGAAAGTTCTGAAATCTGTGTACTTTCATTTACTTTGCTCCAGATGTTGCTATCCTGGGAAATCTCTGATAGCCATGTGTAAATCTTTGGGGAATTATAGGTTCTCCTTCTCCTACCATTTAGTGGCAATAGGTCAGGCTTATGTGTGTGGGGGGCTGGCCGTCTTGCTTTCTAACTGGTTAATGTGATGATGCAAGTCTAGTGGCATATTCCATGATTGGAATTTCGTTCCACGTTAATACCTCTCTATCTATCTATCTATGCCTACATGGTGATGTAAGCATCAAAATCTTATCCCATTTTAACCACTGCTTAAAGTTACAAAACATCCTTTCCAGTCTTTTTTTTTTTTAAATAAATACGTTCTTTCTAGATTGTGACAATTGTGACAATAGCATTAACGCCATTTATTTGACCTTGTAGTTGGTCTTACTTTATAGATTTTCTTGTACTTTAATTCAATTTTGGTCTTTATTTTTATGAGGTAGTTTTTATAAATGATAAATTAGCTAGTTAATGCAACATTATTGACTGGTTAGGAGCTTACATAAGCTGCTGTTTGCAGGAAGACATGCAAAATATGGGTAACACAACAGGAATTAATGATAAAAGTGATAGTTTGATAAGGGCCTTGAGGGATCTTACATCTGTCCAACGCAACCTGGCCAACTTGCAAGTGGAACTACAAGGTCGACAGGTGAGCTTATGAAATGATTCTTGATATCCACAAGATGTTGTCAGATTTGACATTGTTTGGATTCCATTTTATTTCTGTCTACTAGTATATGATGGGTCTTGTTGATTTCTTGTCTCATTTCTTTGTGTTCAATTGATGTTTATTTTGTAGTATGATCTATCATCTAGTCTCTTCGTTTGGGCTTTAGCCATTGACCCACCATTATGACTTTTGTTCTAACACTTTTTGAAAACTAGCAGCCTTGCTAGTTTCAGAACATACAATTCTTTAATTTCCTTGTTTTGAAGCAGTATGAAATGGGTTCTTCCCTGATCCTTTGGAAATCACCCTAGCTGTCCTGTGTTTGGTATGGGTAGTCCCTTAAATCAACACAAAGGAAGTCTATATTTGATTCTTGTTGAAGTTCCATTGATTTCCACACCAAGATCCAAAAATAGAACTTTCCTTGTGTTGAAGTAAGACACTATGGTGCTTACCAACATTGAAACCATCTATGGTTAGGTCTATGTGGATCAAAACCTGGTGAAAAACCTACAATGGCAGTCCCCATCACACCCTAGTGTAGGAGGAATCACCCTAACCCATACACTAGCATCAGTTCCCTTCAACCTTCTTGGGGTTGATTGAAGGAAGGCCCACCGGCCTGGCTCTGTTGCCACAGTCCTGGGAGTTCACGAGACTAGATCAGTACCAGTTACATTCCTGGCAGAAGGGTTTGCATTCCTAGAGATTTAGTATAACTTCTTCTTGTACTACCTTTGTGATGCTCATCTTTGTGGCCATTTTTAATGCTTCGACCATAAGTTGATGGAGGAGGGAACTAAAGGATGATTTACATCTTTGAGAGGTTTGAGTTTAGGAGCACATGCAATTCTCTTCCATTATATGCAGCTTGATTTTTATTTTGAGTACGAGTGCTATTGTTTTATGTTTATTTCAGTTAAGTGTTGTGCATCCTTTATGAAGATTGTTTAAGCAATCTAAAGTACTTGAAGGGCATGGAATATGAAAGATAAAATTCAATGCTTGACATTGGGTGTTTTCTTTCAGGATGATAATAGTGTGGCACATCTCACCCATGTGAGTGAAATGGAAAAAAAGCGTCAAACTCTTGAGAAGACCACTGCTATACTGAAAGATGTTATTCAAAATAAGGTGATTCTTGTGATACTTGTAACTCAAATTAAATCCTCTATTGTTTTGTTTGAATACTTATATTTAACTATTAGGCATTTCCAATGCCAAACAATGATGGAACTCTGATTTGAAATGTCACACATTTTAATCTTTTAACTTATGATGGTCATGCGTTACTTAGTCCATTGTTATATTCACAATGCAAACAGAAGATTTTTGAAAGTGCCAGCCCTTATCACACATTGCAAGATCTCACATCATCCTTTCATGCAATAAGTAGAATAGGATAAAAATTGGAAGGCACCTTTTAATCAATTAAATTTACCTTTGGAGATATGAGAGTGGTGATGCTGTTGATGGACCACAAACTTGTGTAGTTCATTCTCTCTGTATATCAGAGTTTGCTGGTTTACGGAACATCTTATGCTGTTGCAGCATAACGAATCGTTCAATGATCACATTTTGTGCATTCTTTTATTCTTCAATTACAAAGGTGAAATACCTCTTCATTGCTGTAGTATTTAGAAATAAAATTACATTAATGTTCACAAATGAGCAAAGTAGGTGAACAGGATTAAAAAAAATAACATATTACAATAGAATTTCCTAGGATTGGGAGAACCCTGAAAGCACAAGCAAATATGACAAGGAAGCAAATAAACAAAATAAAAAAGCTAAAAACAAAATCAAGATGGGTAAACCCAAAAGGGTACCCTTGCACACATGAATCAACAGCATGTACAAATGGATAGCTGTGAGAGAGGGGGATCCCTTGATAAAAGGGAGTTGGTGTAGACCATGCAACTCATATAACGTAAAGCTACTTGTGAAATTGCAGAGCACTATTGTGCTCATCTATAATCACATTTAGGGGGAACACTGAAGGCTAAGGGGGCAAGGTCTCCCCAAGACATCTCTCCTGGTATCCAGGGTTGATGAGCTGCAAGTGGAAAGGAAATTGGTTATATATGTGTCCAACCAAAGCATTATCCATCCATGTCAATATCCTTTTGGTCTACCCAATCTTATGATGCAGGAGTCTCTTAGGGTGCCCTTGTTTCCACATTTCGGAAACTCTGAGGAAAGTCCCTAAGACGTGTCATCTTGACTTCTCACATTTTCTGAAGTTTTTGAGAGACGTTTCTAATGTTTCCATGGGAGTTTCCAACATCTATTCTCATTTGGAACCAAATAGAAAGTCTAGAGTTGAGGTATTTAGAGGTTTCATGGGTATTGCGTGAGGCTCACATAGGACACATGACCCACTTTAATATAAAAAAAGCTCTAAGATGAGAAAAAGGGAAATAATTAATGATAACTTAAAAATAATTATACGATGGAATTAATGAAGCTAGAGAATTTAGAACAAGTATAGGATGGCATTAATAAAGCTAGAGAATCTAGAACAAGTAGCAAGCTCGTTGACAGCAAAAAGGAATTGAAGCATATACGAGTTCACTCGCTTGGTGAAGCGAAACCAAAGAAAATAGTGGAAGATCTAGTTTTCTTGTTCTAATATTTGTCTTATATCTTGCAAAAAAGAACAGTACACAAGAGGGAAAACAAAAGATTGGGATGTGGATCCTAAAAATCCTGACTTAGATATTTCCATGGCTTCTTAATCTTGAGGATAATGAAAATCCTCCTTATTCATCTGCTGTTGAAGCCATAGAAGTTGGGTCTTCTTTCAGTTTTGGTACTGATTTTGATGATTTTGAGGATTAAGAACTAAGTTTATTGTGTATCTTGCATACTTTAGTTTTCCATAACATGTATAGCGTACTGTAAATATGTCACATGCTTATTGCCCTACTGCATCATTGATTCTTCTACCATGTATTCAATTTCATATCTCAACTAGCAAGTCGTCAAGGAATGAAACTCATCATATTTTGCTTCATGCATACATGTTAATAATTGGTTATTCTATAGCTTCCTAGGTATGCTTTTCAATACCATAGAATGGTTTCAATTTAGATTGTCACAATTTCTTATAATTAGATTTGACTATGTTTGAAATTTCTACAAGACAAAGTTACAGCACCTGGTTCCCTAGGGAATTGGAAATTTTTAAAGATCCATGATTTGACCTTTGTAAATTTATACAAATAAATAACTTCTTCTAAAGGAGCATAAGAATGTTTAGAAGGAAACATACAAGCTTGAACCAGAAGATAGGAAATTTAAAAGACAAGCAAGCTAAAACAACAATAAACAGTACACGAGATTTTACGTGGAAACCCTGCAGTGTGCAGGTAAAACCACGGGGCAATGGCAGCTTTTCTCTTTTATTATTCTCAGCAAGCTTTCATACATTCGCACTATTCAAATGCAAGGGGCATTCCCCTTTTTATAGAAATACAAAGGAAGATTCCAAAAAGCCGTGGCACATTCCAGATAAAAGCACTTTATTAACTGCGTTTTATAACAAACACACTTTACTACGTTTTATAACAAACGCTCTTTACTATGTTTTAGTAACCACATGGGCATCATACGGATGTACGGACGTAAATTTTCAAGCTCCCCCGAACCCCTGGGCAGGGGGGAACCTGGCCAGTTCCCCCCTACGACCCCCCTCGACGCGTGGGGTTGGGTTACTATAAGCTACACCACCATGCTCCACTCTGCTGAAGAACATTGAAGATCTGGATATTGACTTCACCTCCTAACATTCTCCCACTTGAAGTCGAGATACAGGAATTCTTCTTTTCCTTAGTTTTCCATCCAAGTGCCAATTGCCCAATGCTGCCTTTATCACTTTTTCAGCAAGCCCATAGAAGTTTTGCACCACTCAAACTTCTCTTTCTTGACCGGCTTTGTAAGCATATCTGCAAGATTCACTTCGGTATCAATCTTCTCCAACAGGATCCTGTTGTCACATTTTGCACGGGGTGCAATGTCTTCAATATTGTAACAGTGCTGCTCTTCTTTTCCTCCTTCTTCCGTTTTCCTTCCTTCTCTCCCTTTCCTTTTCTTTCCCGCATTCTCTTTCTTTCCCCCCCTTTCTTGGAGTCCCCCAGTTGATTTTTCAACTTTCCAGCAGGTTACCCTAAAAAATGGCTAAGTGTTGGTGCGAAGTTCGCACTTCGCCCCGTCTGGGTGCGAAGTTCGCACTTCGCCCAGTCTGGGTGCGAAGTTCGCACTTCGCCCAGTCTGGGTGCGAAGTTCGCACTTCGCCCAGTTTTGGTGCGAAGTGCGTACTTCGCCCGATCTGGGTGCGAAGTTCGCACTTCGCCCGATCTGGAGTGCGAGTGCGTATTCGCCCAGTTTTGGTGCGAAGTCTGACTTCGCCCCACTTTCTGGGCGCACCTTGCACTGGCAGGCTGGCAGGCTGACAGAGAGAAATGACAAGTGCCGGAGCAGGTCCGTGCGGCGGCAGACACCAGTGTTCGCCTGTGCACAATCCGACTTTTCAGCAGAGTCGGAATGCGCCCTTGACAGATGTGCAGTAGGGGAACAAACCCGGAATTTGACCAAGGCGTGAAGGCCTTCCCAACTGCACTGTTTTCTGCCCACGCATCCCAAGGAGCTCCGATCCCAAGCGAAGATGGATAGACTGCCCTTCAAGGCAGACATGTGTCACACAGCATAACCCATCATCCGACAAGTGTCCAGCTTCGGGATTTGAACCAAGACTGCCGACCAAAAGGGATAAGTATGGGCTGCACCGCCTGTGCCAGTAGCCTCATTCAAAGCTGATCTGAGGTTTCACCTGCTCCAGCTACCGACATGCCTGCCGACTTGAAGATTCTACCCAGCACTCCGCCACATAGCTGTCCAGCTTTCAGGATGACCATGCTGCGGGTACAGCCCGGTCCGACAAAAGGTCAGCATTTGCAGCTCTTTCGCCGCTTCTGTCAGCTTATGTTTGACTGGGACTCTGTGCCCATTAATGTAGTGGGAGGGACTCGGGCTATAAAAGCCCACCATGAATTCATTGTAAAGGGTGGAAGGGGAATGTTTGTTAGGGAATCACCGTACCCATTGTAACCGTGCTTCTGCTAATGAATACAATCTGTATGCCTGGTTCTGTTCTGCTGTCTTTATTCTTTTAAGCTGTCTTTCATTATATGCTTTAGGCCCACCTGTGTCGCGGCTCGTTGATTCACTTCGCCGTTTGGCGATCAGGTTCCTCTAGTATTGCTTGTTTAAGCACTTTTCGTACTTCATTAATTTAAAGCATTTATAGAATAGATATGGTAGCAGTTCCATCAGTTATGTGTTTTGTTGCTGGTCCGTATCCGGTGATTGATGCGATCCCGTGCTGTTAGTTCCTTGTAGGGAATGTTTGCTGGGAGCCATTGAGCAGTGCGGTTAAATTCTCTACATAAACACATATACCTGCCCCGATATCTCTAGGCTTGCTTTCTACCTATGTCAGTGTACGTATCCGTTAATCGATGCATTGCCGTGCTGTTAGTTCCTTGTAGGGAATGTTTGCTAGGGGATCATTGAATGGTGCATACACTGCTTATGTATCGGAAGTACGTGTAGATTTTGCAGTTCTTTGTCATACTTTTGTATTTATGATGCAACAAGTAGCGTTGATTGGTGTGTTCCCGTCATCGTTAGTTCCCCCCACCAACCTCCGAATATATTTGTAATCGCTTCATGTACATTTGTTTCTTTCTGTACATTCATCTCTTTCCTGTACCCTTAGCTCAAATCAGAAACCCCCCAAAAGGAGCCGGCCTTCTCCGGAGATTGGCTCGGAAGGCATCTCTTCCTTCCGACCTTTCATGCTGGTGGGCGAATCTGGGCGCATTAACCCAAAATCCTTTCCTCATGGCAGATTCGTAACCAACAGATCCTACCTTCTTCCACCTCATTTCTTATAAAATGGTACTGAACATCGATGTGTTTGGTGTGATCATGGAATGTTGGGTTCTTCACTAACTAAATAGCACTTTGACTATCACAATGCAACACAATCTTCCCTTGCATTATCTTGGAGTCACTCAACAGTCACTCTAGCCAAATTACCTCTTTGCTAGCATGAGTCGCTACAATATATTCTGCTTCAGTGGTTGATAAAGCTACCACAAATTGCAACTTAGAAGTCCAACTCACAACTCCACAAGCAAAAGTGAAAGCATATCCTGTAGTGGACTTTCGCCCATCTCTATCTCGTCCATAATCAGAATCCACAAAACCTTTAACTTGCAAATCTGTCGATCTGAAGTAAATGGCAACACCTGAAGTGCCTCTTAAATATCTAAATATCCACTTCACTGCATTCCAATGCTCCTTACCAGGATTCGCCATGTACCGGCTGACTACTCCTACTGCTTGGGCAATAGCCGGTCTGGTGCTCACCATGGCGTACATGAGGCTTCCTACTGCTGATGAATACGGTACACGAGACATGCTTGTCTTCTTTGCTTCTGTTCTAGGACACTGTTCGGAAGACAATTTGAAGTGTGGAGGAAGTGGGGTATTGACTGGTTTTGCATTCTGCATATTGAAGTGCTGCACAATTTTTTCTACATATGTCTTTTGACATAACGAGATATTCCTTCCTGTTCTGTCTATGTATCTTCATCCCTAGAATTTGGTTTGCTGCTCCTAAATGCTTCATATCAAACGCCCTAGCCAACTGAGCTTAAGATCAATGATTTTCTTCATGCTAGGGCTTGCAACTAGCAGATTTTACCTTTATAAATTTATACAAATAAATAACTTTCTCCTAAAGGAGCATAAGAATATTTAGAAGGAAACATACACTCTTGAACCTGATTGCCTCATTTGAAATTTGTAAATTAATGGAGATTCTTATACATTCATGTGTTATGTTAAGCTATTTCCTTGTTCATATTGTATACAAAAAATGTTGTTGTTTCTAATGCTTTACTTGAATTAAATTTGTGATACTCTTAAAACTCCTTAAACAGCTCTCTGTGATGCTTTGTCAAAACCCCATTTGGTGCTTGATAGTCACACTATGTCAAATCCTCACTTGACCATAAGCAGGCATATAAGATTGAAGCATCATTTGAAACCATTCAATTCACTTTTCAAGAAGTGAATAGATCCCAGATATGAAAGGGCTTTATTTCAAGTGATTTATGTCATGAGGGAGTTGGTTTAATGCCAACTTGCAACTTTTCTGTGGCAAGAGATTTTTTTTTTTTTTAAAAGTTATGGGTATGGTAA
Source organism: Wollemia nobilis (assembly GCA_028583015.1). Lineage (NCBI taxonomy): Eukaryota > Viridiplantae > Streptophyta > Pinopsida > Araucariales > Araucariaceae > Wollemia > Wollemia nobilis. The sequence goes on along the minus strand of JAQPPZ010000755.1, from coordinate 1,431,634 downwards.
AGCTTTCATATGGAAAAAGGGGGTCTCGTTAAAGTGTGCCTCAAGGAGGCAACAATCTGAGCAACTGTTTTTTTTTTTTGAAGAGGTTGAAAAGCGGGGGCATATCAGGGGCCACCCTTCCCGTGAATTGAACTTGGGTCTCCGTTAAGAGAGCCCAATGACTTTTGCCATTGCGGTGTCCCTGCTGGGACACAACCTGAGCAAGTTAATCTCTATACATACAAGTACATTTGAAATAATATGTTATTTTAAAAGCTGGTGGGAATTGTCATCAGATCTGAGTATCAAGAACCATAACACCACAAATTGACACAACTTTGAAGCATATGATCAGCACCGCAACTGACAAGAGGAAAGAAAAGTGGGTGGAAGTTACATCTTGTTATGAACCTCAGAAGATCAGAAACTGAAATTTACTTAAGCTGATGAGGAACAACTCAAAAAGCTGGAATCTGAACTCTGGACCGAATCATATAAATCATAACACATAAGTTCTTCTTATAGATGCTGGATCAAACATACAATGAAACAGATCTGAAAAATAAACTCCTATTAAAAAGCAAAAGAAATTTATTCTGCTTACAACCTATAGTTTATAAACAGATTAGCTCAAGCTCACAAGTGAGCCAGTCCAGATTCAAGAAGACAACCGATTTTCTTTTCCTCTTGTGTGAATATCAATTTTCTGTTTGCAAAATATCCCTTATTCATCAAGTGCTTCATACTTATAGATGAGGGAATGCTTTATTCTATTCTTGCTTGATTCCTCCAGCTGTACTTGATTTATCCTTCCAACAATACTTTCTATATTTTCCAGCTGCAGTTTCTATCTTTTTTCCCAACTGCACTTTCTATATTTTTAACTGAACTTGCTATATTTTCCAACTGTACTTGCTTTATTCTCCAACTTTACTTGCTTCTTGCTTACCTTATCCTGTCTTAGCTGTACTTTCTTTATTCTCTTCCTAAATACTAGTTCTTGTTTCCCTATGCAGTAATTGAGCTCATTACAATTCTGCCCCTCTGAATTTGATTGGTCCTCAAACATGCATTGTAATGGATACATAACTGAAGGTCCCTTATCTGATCTCGTTTTGCATTTTATGCACTAAAATCAGCTTACTTTTTGGAGGTTTGAATCCTTGAATTTGGTGTTCTTTTGAATCCTGCACAAAATTCATGGACAGCTTCTGAAAATTCATGTTAATATCGCCAAGTAGTTTCAACCATTGGATTCCTAGAATTACATCAGCACCACCCAATGGCACAATATAAAAATCAGATTTCACAAAACAGGTTCCCATGTGAAGGGTGAGTTCTTAAACACATGTATTACATTGGAGTTGGGACCCATCAGCAATGTTGATGTCAAAGGGAGGACATTCTATACTTGATAAACCCAAGGCAAGATATAATTTTGAATCTAGGAAGTTATGAGTACTTCCAGAATCAATCAAAACCATGACCTTTCTTCCTTTGATAAAACCTTCTATACACAAGGTAGAACAAACAAATATACCTCTCAGAGCTGCTACTGATTGAAAGGGCTGCTTGGTATTCTTCTTTATTCGGATCCACTGATTCTTCCTGAGCTTCAGAGTGTGGAGAATTATCAACAACCTCAATCAGTTGAATCCTGCTTATATTAGCACATTTATGGTCGAGGGACCATGGTTCCATACATGAGAAGCAATGTCCTTGCTTACGGAGCTCTTCTCGAGCTGCTTTATTTGGGGTAAGGCTGCTCTCTAAGGAATTGCTCACCTCATTTGAGATAGGTTCCTGGAAAGGATTATTCTGCACTCTATATCAGTAGAGACAATTTTCCCTTTGCTCCGGCTTTTGAACATTCCTTTGTAAGCTTGTGCTTGTGAGATGGCTTTGTCAAGGTCTGTTGGTTGAAGAGCTCCCATGTAGACTTTCAATTCCTCTTGTAGTCCATCAACAAATAGGTAGGCTTGACCATAGTTACGAAACTCCGTGAGTTTTTGAGAAACTCGCCTAGTTCACACTTGTCTTGGCCATCTTGGGTGTTTTTGACTCGGCTTGGTGAGTTTTTCTGGACTTGGTGAGATTTTTTTTAAACTCGCAAGTTTTTTTTTTTAACTCGCAAGTCGAAAAAAAAAACTCAGCTGCGGTGGCAAAAATACAGAAAAACAGCATCAATTTTTTTTCTAAATTGGCTTCATTTTTGCTGTTTTCACTTGCAGAGAGAGCAGAGAGAAGGTTAAATCAGACTCAAGAAAACACTCATTTGCATCTTAAACCCAAATTTTCCTAGTTTTCAAGAATCTAACAGCCACCCAGCAGTTACATTTGAGGTCAAAAAACAAGAACCAAAAGGAAGGTTAATGTCTCTCTAGCTCAAAGCTGATTCGTCTCAAATCATATCTATCAATTCTTCCAAATCACAACACTCTTCTTGCTATATGATGAATACTGCAAAGACCGCAGGACTGATGATAGCCCTATTGATCTCATCACATGTCCTCCCACCCAACATCTTATGCGTGGGGGCAACCAGTCAGTAACAAAGTGTCTTCCCAATTGGGGGCATCATCCGTTGTTGTACCAATCAGACATAAGTCCTCTATGACACTCCTCTATGAGGTAAATCAGGATAGAATTTCAATCAAAATGCCCTAAGGCTAAGGGGCAAAGCTCTTTTCGAGTCAGAAGACCTTGATAATTGATGTAAGAATAAGGTTGAGATGTAGTACGACAAGTTCCAGATTGGTTGCATGTTGAAAATTGAAACACTCCTTCAAACTACAAATCAAAGTATCCCCTTTATCCCCATCAATTGTGCCCTTGAAATGAGCAGTGGGAATCTTACTGTCCAACTTGAAAGCATGTTGGGCAATTGGGACAGCCAAAGTGGTAGAACTTGCCTATTGTTGTCCCATGAGAAGTTGGAACATATTTGTCATTTGATCCATGAGTTTCAACTGAAACTCATTTTGTTGCTGCTGTTGATTATTTAGTTCATTGATCAAAAAATGAATCAAGTCGGAGTTTGGTGTAGGCTGCCTGTGCTAGCCATCATAGCTTTCTATTTTTCCTTTTTTAAAAAGATAGTAAGAAAGGGGAAAAAATGTACTACAACAAAGGGAAAACAAACCAAAGACTCCTTAAAAAATATTTTCAGGAAACAGTTGGAAGAAAACGTCCTTTGCTTTGCTGATCTGCTTTAAGTGTAAAGGAAACAAAGTTGCTGCTGTAGGTGTTATATTTGAAACAGTAAATCAAATAGCTATTCTGAGTAGCACACCAGAATGCATGTAGATTTTTTTTTCCAGGAAAGAAGACCAGCAGAAATAAGAATACTGGTTTGCAGGGGAAAAAACAGCAGCTTGGGGCAGCAAACACAGAAACAACTACTGTCAGCAGGGTAAAGGAGGCAAGGTTCCACAACCAATCTCAACTTGGGGCTGAGCAAAATGATACTTTGCGAGGATATATTTGTTGACTTCAACGAGGCTTTGATACCAAATGATATGAACCTGCAGTAAAATTATAACAACAGAATGCACTAACTGGAATGCAAATAGCAGAAAACACAGATTGAGAAGCAAATGAGAGAAGATAGCTGCCAAAACTGATGATGTACACTTTAAATTAGTGAGGTATAAATAGATTTACAAAGATGAGGTTGAAGGGTTGCAAACTGCCCTTGAACTAGGCATGCATAGACACCTCAATTAGTCTAACTTACATGCAGTTAGTGATCTGTACATGTGCATGGACACCTCATTCAGTCCAACTGAAATGAACTGGACATGCAAACTAAGATTCTAGCTAAACTGAGATGAACTGGACATGCAAGCCAGGACTCTTTAGTTACTGAGATAATTACAAGGAAGAAGGAGATCATTAATAATAGAGACCATTATAAATCTTATCACACAAGAATGCTCCTTTGAGAATGGTTTGTACTTTTTGTTACTGAGTATAGCTCGGACTGGCATTAGCTATGGGTATTTTGTTGTAAATTGATTTTATGTCCAGATGCTTTAGTAAGGTTTGTATTAACTTTATATTTGGTGAAAGGAGAAGTTTATCCAAATTTGCTTGCCCTTTTACTTGATTTAGAAATTCTAACTCTAATTAAACAAGTTCCTAAATGTGAAACTAATTGTAGGGAAAAAGGTGTTATTTTGTGTTCTTGTAATGTGTGGGAATTTAATGCTTGGTTTGATTGCAGGACCGAATAATAGCTCGTCTTCAACAACCTTATTCACTTGATTGTCTTCCAGTGGAGGCAGAGTTTCAGGTATGATATCTTTCAGCCCTAGGAATCAGTTATAAGATACCGACCATCTCAAATAATTTCTTGTTTATGTTGATGCTCCCCTTTACATGGTCTTGTTCATCATGTTTAGCTTCTCACAAAAAGATGAAGTAAAGATGCTTTTTAGTGCATAGTGAGGAAAATATGAAAATTCACACTAGTGTAAGGATTATTTTACTTTTAGAATTTGACAATGCTTTGATGTTTTGCCATCATGTTTGTAGCAACTATCATTATTGAGTGATAATATTTTTTCAATTGGTTATATGGGATTGAAATGGGCCCCACCCGTATTACATTATCAGCACATAGTGGTATTACAACAAAGCTTGGATATTATCCATGTATTGCTTTGCAAGATTTGAACCTTGGTCTCCTCTTTCAATATTGAGGAATCTAACCGGTTGAGCTAATACCACTTGATTTTATTGAGTGATAATATTATAACAAACACATTTCTCATTTTCTTTGAATTGGCGTTGTCTTATGGTTGATTTCAGCTATTATAGTCATTCAAGCTATTCTCTAGTTTGATAAATGAGCTAACTTCTCATACATATGCAAGAGTAAGATTGGACTCCATCCCATTTTTTTTCCATTGTGTTTATTCCTCAATGTTGCAACTTGATTTTTACTAAAGGTATCATGTTCGAAGCTTTGGGGATTAAATACTTCAAAAGAAACCAAAGATGCGCACCTCTTTGTGCATTTGCATAATGAAATGAAATGAAATAAAATGAAATATTATTAATGTCCTTGGTGGGCCAAAATAAGAGCATTCAATTGTGGAGGAGTTGTCTGTGAAATTCTTTTTCTATGATGTTGAATGAATAAATCACTCAATGAAAAGTCATTGAACATGGTGCGAATCCAAAAGGATACCTATAAATAACCTGTTTTACTATTTTAGATTTTGCAACATTCAGAAGCAGATAATAAGCGGAAGACATTAACATGTGCAGCCTTGCAAGAACATTTTGCTAACATGAATTCAGCTTTTGTAAGGTGACACCGTCCTAGTTGGTATTTTTTAATAATTTAAGGCAGAAACTTGGTCAACCTTCACCTCTTTCCGATTCTATTTCTCCAGTGATGGATGTGCAATGTTTGACAGGTGAGAACACCTTTGAAACCACTTAAGATATGATAGACCTTATAGGTAATTGAATAAGTTGTGTTTATTGCATAGATGATCTCATGGTCATTATAGCTGCCAAGCAAGGACATGGTACAAGCTTAGGATCTTGACTGAAGTGATGTTCAAACTCTTCACAAAGTCATGATACATTGTACTCGGAATCTAATGATTTTTAGTGTTCTTACTCTTCACAAAGTCATGATACATTGTACTCGGAATCTAATGATTTTTAGTATTCCAGTAAGAACATTAATTTGAAAAAACTTTTAACTGTCCAAGAATGTCCTCCTATGCCAACAAAGTTGATTAGTGACACTGATTATCATTCAGAAATATTCTCAAAATTCTTTAGTATGGGGTTAATATGATTAATATTTGGGGCCTATGTCTGACTTCAAGACAACATGCGTCGAGATACACATTCAAAAGAGATACATTGGATGCTATCCTTTTTCAAGAAAACAAATTATCAGCATCAACAATGTTGGAATTAGAATCTTAAATATGGGACTTTTTATGTTATTTTCTTACAGATACAAATGTTGTTTTTATTTTATTTTTTAAATTTCTTCTTCTCTCTTTTTTGAATCAGTAAATGTCCCCTGGGTGGACTAATTTTCGGCTTAGCTTCCATGACTGTGGGATATCTCTTCCACCAAATTTGACTAGGACTTGCATCTAGCCATGTCCATTGGGGTATGCTACATTGACTTAGAAGCAGCAATTTCCACAATCAAACACTTGAGTTTCCATGGCAACCATACAGTTCCACTTTTCATTTCACATATCAGCTGTAAATTGAACTTGTGTCTGTATTTTGAAACCCACTTTAACCACTTAGGCTCATCCGTTTTGACTGTGCAAGGGTTATCTTTATTCCTTTGGAAAATTTGATATTAGAAATTCTCAGTGTCAGTGTAATTGCTTTTCGAGGGTGTCTTTACTAGCGATGGCTTTCCTCATTTCCCTATCCCGACTATTTTCCATTTTTGTTTTTGATTCATTCTTTATGAAAACCCTTGTTATCTATTAGGGATTTGTTTCAATGGTGCAATTTTCATAGTGGTGAAGCTATTTTTGGTTCTTGGCGAGTGTCACATTTGGGTGCAAACCATATTTTCTCATAATGATGTTATCTTCTGCCTTGGCTATTAGTGGGATGCGAAATGATGTTGGGGTTAGAGGTAGTGATTTTTTGGTAAAGGGGTTTTTATTTCCCCATGCAGCATCTTGAATGTGAACATTTGATTGTGTGTGTGCTTGCATACATACATACATACATATATACATACATACATACATACATACATACATAGTTTTCTACAGTGAGAGGACTGTGTGAAGTAGTTTGTTCTCTGATTCTGTGACAATGCATTGTCTTCCAACTCTAGTTTCAACTTTGATGTCCTCTAAAAACCACTATGCACTGGCTGTATATATTTTTGTTTTATTCAGTTCACCAGTTCAAGAATTCTAATGTTATGTGAGGTTTATATTTATAATTGTTAATGTTTTTGGGAATCTATTCATGTCAACCAGGGTTTGGTATTTTTCAGCATGGAATATTCAAAATTATTTGAGTTTTGTTTTGTCTGTCTGTAGACTTCCACGTTAGGCTGGCTTGCACTGAATTTCAATTATGAGATCTGTAGAGTTGCTTTGTCCAGATTTGGATCTTTATTTCTACACATAATATGTCTATGGCAACAGTTTAATGCATCTGTTAAGGTTATTCAGAAGTTACAATTTGTCTTCCAATGTGGACTTCCAAGAAGTCCGGCCTACTTTCTATCAGAATTCTTATCCACTTTTCCCTTTTGAAGGTGCAAGTTTTGATCAGAATATTTTGTCTACATACCTGACTGGAAACCTCAAACATGGATTTTACTATCCCCAGTGGATATCTAAACCACAAATTCCATTAACCAGAGTGGATATGTCAAATATGAAGATGTATTCCTGTTCCAGTATTCTTTTATCCATGTGTATTTAAAGTGGCTTCTATAATTCTGGTGTGGGATTTTGCTGTCGCTTCATTAACAACTTTATTCAGATTTATGTTTTACCCATAGATTTGGCTTTACGTGGAGAATGCTTGTTCCTCATGCAAATGTTTTCCTGAAATCTTTGCATTAACAATATTTTTTCTTCCTTCAAGGTTAGGTGCTATACTGATTGGGATATATAGACCTGTATTTTGCTTAATACAAAGTGCTTAGAATTTAAAGTGATTCTTTTCACATTCCAGAGAATCCTGCATCAATAATTTCATTGATAGGAGTCAATTTCTTGTTGAGGCATTTTTGATGGAGCTGTAGCATCATTCATCTTTGAGCAACTCTTTTCTCCAGTTAGGCTAGTTTTATCTCTCTTTTAGAGTTTGGATGAGGTCATTCTCTTATTGTTTAATTTGGACCAGTGTAACTTAACATAGCATAATGTCGGATGTAGAAAATGCTTTCTTTTTAAATTTTACATGGAAAGCAGGATGAGTTTTGATGACTCTGGTTATTATAGTCTGTATTCAACTTTGTTTTCTGTTCTAGAATGGTACATGGTGTACAATTTCTTGGTGCGAGTTTGTACAGTTGCTAGTTAATGATTGGCTATTTGGTTTGATTACTAGGTAGTCTTTGTCACTGCCTGCAAATTTTCTTGGGGTGAATGATCTTGGTACAAGTTTACTTCACTATGCTATTTCCATATTGGATGTACTCTCTTATTTCTTGCAATGTCTCTAGCAGCTAGAGAAATGAAATGAAAAATGAACTAAAATTATATTAATGTCTACAAATGACCAAAGTAGGTCAATGAAACTAAAGAGTACACTAATGTGATAATAGTTAGTATGAGGGTGCAAGAAAAACCCTCAAGAGGAAAAGACAATAGAGAGAAGAACTATTCGATAAAGGCTACAAGCAAATAACAATTGATAACCCAAAAAGGAGTGAACCCAAGAATCGATGTCTTATAACACCAATGTATAGACAACATAGGAAGGAAAATTCCCTATAAGCTAAGCTTTGACGAAGCTAACTATGGACTCCCCTACCACAAAGTGCCAATGTTAGGTGACTAGAGCAACATTATGTGCTGAGGAGCCCGAGTTGTCCACCAAATAGAAACTATATTATAATATTAATGTGATAATATTCCCTATGAGGGTGCAAGAAAAGCCTGCAAGAGGAAAAGATAAAAGAGAGAACTAATAAATAAAGACTACAAACAAATAACAATTGAGAGAGAACCCAAAAATTGGTGAACCCAAGAATTGGTGTCTTGAAACATCAATATGTATACAACATAGGAAGGAGAATCCCTTGTAAGCTAAGTGTCGACAAAGCTAACTATGGACCTCCCTACCACGAAGTGCCAATAATAGGTGTCTAGGGCAACATTATGTGCCAAGGAGTTGAAATTGTCCACCAAAAAGAAAGGCCCAATGCAAGATTGATTGGCTGATCAATGGTAGTGTTTAGGTTAGGACACTAACTGTAACCCCTCTCCTACCATCCAAGGTCAAATGTCTAGAGATGGAGAGGACGATACATCACTAACCACAAAGTTTGAGTTGAGAAAGGTCATGTCATTGCCAATTTTTTTTTTTTTTTTAGAATTTAGCGAAAAACCCCTTGCGGGGCCACCTTGGTTTGAGAAACCACGACCAGGGGGTTCTACACCGTCAAAATCACCCGGGAGTTGCGCCCGGCCTTGACCGCACCAGCATTATCAATTGGATTTTGGGTACCCGATGTGCGTCTGGTAGGGTGGAGATTTGAACTAGGGACCTCCCTCGAAGGATTGCCCTACCCTCTCCAACTCCGCTACAACACGTGGGTATGTCGTTGCCTACTTTAAGGATGTAGTTTGCAAAGAAGTTCATTGTCTCATAGACCTTTTGTTCTTAACGCCAAGCACTATCATAGTCAAAGGGTGGTTGACCCCTATAGTGTCTAATATCTTTTGAAAGAAAGATGCAATCAACTTGGTCGGTTTGAAGTCCCCTTGAAGTGCTCTACGCTCAAGAGTAATTTCCTCATAAAGAAAGAGACCAAGCCATCTCTCATCGTGTTATCAAAAGAAAGAGAGGAAACCTCTATAGTCATGATACAATCAATATTACCTCCCTTGATTCTCATTATAATTGGGGCATCTAAAAATTAAGTGCTCTTCATCCTTTAACTTTTGGATAGAGTCCTATAGATAAGATAAGATAATTCTATTTATATTCGTAGATGGTTAAAGTAGGCTGATGAGACTCATTGAAAAGAGCTGTTACAATGCACTGTATTAATCAAAAAGTAATACAAAAATAAGCAAAAGTAAAGAATTTATTGTAAACTACACTAAAGTGGAACAACTACATGGCATAAAATTACAACCTCGAGGGTTACCCAAAATGGATAAACCCTAACATGTTAAAAGTAATGATAAAGAAAGAGCCAAAAGTCAAGGTAAAATAAAAACATAGATAGAAAGGAGCTCCAATGGATCCAAGTGCCAACACTAATATGTAGTGGGATGTAAAGTAGAAGCAGAGTTGTTGTCATTACCAACTATCCCAAAAGGGCCAAAATCAAATCTAATGATGCTCCTAGGAGAATGGCTAGGGCTAAGCGGGCTTTGATGGATAATCTTGGGAAGACAAGGAGTTCAACCCCACAAGACTCCTCTAGCATCTATCGCTATGGAACCAATAGTAGAGGATAGAAAATTGGTAAGTCGTGTTTGTCCAAAACCCAATGCTGGAGAACTGCATTCATGTCCCGCCGCATCCAAGAAGAAGAAAGAACTAAAGTACTAGTAGCCACTCTTGTATCTAGACAAGGGCACACAGGTTTGCCATTAACATTTTGAGAGTTGTAGCTTGAAATGAATGTTTATCAGTATCAATTTTAGAGATAGAGTGAAAAAATGAGGTGATTAGTTGATTAGTAGTCAATCTTCCCTTTAATAATTGACGTTGAAGAGTGATCGCTTCCCTAAGGTATAGAGCCAAGTATCTTTGGTTAGGATAGCTGAAAAAAGTGGCAAACGATCCTCTTGAGTCTCTATGCAAGCAATAGTATATCCCTCAAATCTTATAATAAACAAGACACCTGAAGATGAAATGTTCTTCAGTCTCCATCTCCCCAATAGCACAAAGATGACATACCCTAGCCTCTTGAGGATAATGATGGTTCATCTCCATTTGCATCTGATGTGAGCATACATCGAGCTGATCAAGGGGAATCTTAAGGTTTTGTGTCCAATGGCGTTAGACATAATTGAATGGAGGAACATTTATAAAGAGTATTTGAATAGAGGTAATTGATCTATGAAGATGCCAACTGACTGAAGAAGAGAAATAATTTCTAAGTACCATCCATGATGACAACCAAAAGTGCTCCAAGAAGTAATCCATTCTAAGGAACACAGCACCAAATGTGGATATCCTTTCGGCCTGAGGTTCATTCATGCATGAAATTAAGACAATGAAGCTGAAAAATGATTCTAAAGATGCTGTCAAGGCAAAGAGGATGAGCACCAAACTCAGCATGAACAATACATTGGGGAATTGTTCTTTTACATCCAATACATCAGCGAAGCAAAATAGTCTAGACCCTCTCAATGCAAGCCCAATCAACACACCCTAGACTAGGACCCCAAATATTAGATCTATAAAGGACTGTGGGTTTGATGATGCAATCAAGGAGGTACATCTTTGTAGGTATGTCTTAGAAGTGCTGTTGGAAACATTGTCGTTCAAAGACAGAGAGAACATTGCTGTTCCAAGACTGAGAGAGATGTGTATCCCTTGCAAAGTTATGACTGTGAAGCTGACCAAAGATGAAGGAAAGGACTTGTAAATTGAACCCCCAAGTAGGTGTAACCGTGTAAGCAGTGGTGATCTCAATAGACTCGTTCTTATATAAGAACTGAAACTTAGATCGGGTACTCTTTGGGGTGTTGAAGGTCATCACCTTAGTCTTGCTAAGATTAAGTGCCAGTTGTTTTAAGTCTCAAAAATGAGCAAGAGCATCCAACTGTCTTTGCAGTCCCTCAGGAGTATGATCAAGAAGAACATCATCTGCAAAAAACAATATAGCTCTCAAGACATGATGTAGAAAGCAACCATCCTCAACATGTGTCTTGACAAATAGATTCTTCAAACTTGTCAATGTAGATCCAAAAGAGTAAAGGAGAAAGGGAACAGCCTTGTTTGACACCATTCGTGCGAGAAACTAAAAGCTATCCAAAAACAGCCAACAACTACCTTGTATAATTTCTTGATGGTTGTGATAAAGAGCTTCGGGATGCTGATGTCATGTAGTCTATGAAATAAAAAATGCTTGGGAACAATGTCAAAGGCCTTTCTAAACTCCAGAAAACAACAGAATATTTTAGAAGACAGATGACGAGCCTCCTCAATAATAGCCCTGAGACTGAAAGTATGACTAATAGTTTGATAATCACTCCTAAAACCAGCCTGTCCTATCACTCTAAGCTTGCCCTGATCCAGCAATTCTGAGAGTTTCATATTCAAAACTGTTGCATAAAGCTTAGCAAATGTGTGCCCAATCATGATAGTTTTGTACTTATTTGGATCTGAATAGTCCTCAGATTTGTGGATGGGGTGAATAATATGCTGTGGCTAGGAGGCATGGAACCCAGAATAAACAACCTCATTAAATGATTCTGCAATTGGATAGCCTAGAGCTTCAGCACCATATTTCAAGAACTCAGCCATAAATCTCTCAAAAACAGCAGCCTTACTAGTGCATAATTTATGTATAACTCTTTTGATGTCCTCTGAAGAGAAGAGGTGACATGATGTAGGGGGAGAGGAGATATGGATGGTGGGCTGCTCTGGGAATATATATAAGGAATTAGCATGGGATGCCCAGGACTTGTTATGGACTGCCCTGGGTTATCATATCTAGAGGACTGTGTTGACCAGTTTTGAAATGCAACTGATCCTAAAGCAATGGGATTAGTTATGTCACAGATAGTCATTAACTGATGATGCCATCTGCAATTTTAAGGAAATGCTCAGTTTCAAGTTCAATCCTGGGGAAGACATCCAAGTGATCTGAATATATTTCCTGTATTTATCCTCATGAACAGTTCTATGAATCACATCCTTCTAGGGAAGAAGGTGGCAAAGTGCACCCAAGGACTTCTTGAAGGGGGAATTTGAATCAATGCAAAGTGTGGATACCTCTTGTGATCAGAGGTGCAGTGTTTTCACACGTTGGACTCTTGTAAGTAGAAGATTGAGCCTAAAAATAGTCTCAAGTATTAAAGATCATGACCTTCATTTTCCTAACCTAAATTGCAATCTATTTTCCCTTGCAGAACAAAGTGAGGACATCAAGTTCTTTTTGAAAGCCTCCAAGAGTGTGCAAGAACCAAGTCGCTACCAAAATGCAGGATGGCTATCAAAAGATGATGAGTGTGCAACCATCATCCATATGAGTATGTTGGTAAAGGAAATCCACTTTTTAAATTATTAATCAATGTGGATACCAAAAAATTGGCAAGAGTAGCATCCTGGCTTGACCCTTTTGGTACCCTTGATGAAATCAGAAAAGCCAAAGGGAGTATGGAAATGACCACTAATCAACTCGTAAAGCCTTATACCACTAGTGATTGAGGAGTTTGGATGCCAATATTTGCAACTTTTTAAAAGAGATATCTCAAAATAGTTTCGAAGGCCTTCCTAACACAAAGCAACAAAAGAGTTTAGAAGACTGCTCGTGTGTTTTCTTGATGATGGGCTAAAGAGTGAAGAATTGGTCAATATTGAAATATTTTTGAAATCTAGCTTGCCCCTTCGCTCTCAAGTTCCCTTGCTCCAAGTGGTCAAAATTGGCAAATGTGTTTCCAACGACGATCGTCCTCTAGTTGTTAGGATTTGAGCGGTGCTTAATTTTGTGAGTGGGATGGATGATGTGTTGAGTTCATGTGGAGGGATTCCACTGTAAACAACAACATATAACAAGTTTGCAATACAAAAGCAAGTGAATATACCATGTTTCAGTAATTTAGCTGAATCCTCCTAAGATCAACTGGCCTTCTAGTGCATGATTTACAGACAACTCTACAAATATTACCATTTCAAAATGGACATGTTGTGGGAGAGGCAACACTAATAAGGGTTTACCTTTAATGCCATATAGAAACCTCGTGTAAGGGGCCAAAGCGTGTGTGTGTTGTTGGGGCCGGGGGGGGGGGTTGATAATGGAAGGTGGCAGTTCCTTGGGAGAAGTGGGAGCCAAAAATCCTTGGGTAGTGGTGAAACTTATTTAGGAGAGACTAGGGTCTAAGGGCAAGAAACTCACATTTTTTTCTGATGGAGGAAGTGCCTATAGTCTCTACAAGTCTGTTATATAAAAGGAGGATCATACCCAGGGACACAATGATGAAACTTATGATGCGCAGAATTGCAATCATCATCGGACAAAAGCCACTTTGGTAAGTGGATAAAGAATGATTCACTATGTGTGGAAAGGAGTCCAAGGTTGCCTCTTTGAGTGCATGTGAGACGAAATCATACTTGACCATGGCAACAATGACGAACATGGAAATGTACCCTGACATACCATGAAGGGATGATTGCAACTTTTCAAGGTCAAAAATATGGGGTGTTACACTAGTGATTTTAAAATTATGTTGGGGTTTATTTTTATATTTTGATCTAGGAAATAAATTTTGTGTATTTTGTATTAATAATTGTATCGTGAGGGTGATTGGGCCCTACAGTGGTTGAGGGAAGTTATTTCTTGCTTATTATTTTGAGCCATCATTTTCTTTGGGAGATTGTTGATTCTTTTAGTACTTTTTGTATTTTGCTTTTTGATATCAGTCAAATAATAATAATAGTCCCCTGACATTAGCCTGAAAGTATGGAGGGGATGTTACATTTGTGATCTTAAAATTATATTTTTTGAGGTTATTTTGATCTAGCAACTAAATTATTCATATTTGGTATTAATTATATAGCGTTAGGGTAGTAGGTCATATGGAGGGTCAAGGGAAGCTATTTCCTGCTTGGTATTTATTTGAGGCTTGAGCCATAGTTTCCTTGGAGAGGTTGTTGTTTCCTTTAGCACTTTGTGTACTTTGCTTTTTGATATTAGAAAAATATTAATAATAGTAAATAATATTTGTATTTCATTGGAATCTTTATTCAGTCATTTTCAGAAGATAAATGGCGATCATGGTTGTAATAATGCAGTGTTCCATGGGGACGCATCCCCCCCCCCGGGGGACGCGTCCCCCCATTTCCCACGTCCCCCAGGACGGGGGACGGCAAGGGGGATGTTTCCCCTCGTCCCCCTTTTTGGGGGACGGCTGAGAAACGGGACGTCCCAAAAAAGGCCTCAACCGTCCCCGGGACGTCCCCCTTTTTGGGGCGTCCTTGGGGACGGGGACGGCCGGGCCCCATGGGGGACGCCCAGCCGTCCCTAGGGACAGTCTGGGCGTTCCCCATGGGGCCCAGCCGTCCCCCACGGCTGGGCGTCCCCACCAAAGGGGAAAATAAAAAAAAAAAAAAAAATTTAACTTTTTAAGTTTTTAAAAGGTAAGGGGTGGGACCCATTTTGAGTCTCACCCCCCCCCCCCAAAACCCTAAACCTAAAAGTATGTTATATAAAGTGAAAACAAAAAAGTAAAAACCACTTACACTCATCTTTCATTTTTCAAGAGAATAAGAAAAAGAGAGCTGGAGAGCAAAAGGAAAAAGCAGCAGTAGGCAACAAGGGCAGCATAGCAGCAGCAAAGGCAGCAAGGGCAGCATAGCAGCAGCAGTAGGCAGCAAGGGCAGCAAGGGCAGCAGCAGTAGGCAGCAAACAACAGCAGAAGGCAGCAAACAACAGCAGAAAAAATAACAGCAACAGCACTAGGTTTTCAAACTTTTTTTACCTCTTCCAAGCTGTTAGTTTTTTCAAATTGAAATTTTATATTTTAATTTCAACACAAAACATGGCCAGCAGTGCATTAGGTTCTTTTGAGGTTGATTTGGAGGAGGGATACCAAACTGAAAATCCAAACATAAACATGAATACTACTGCTGTTAGGGATTCATCCTCTACCATCCAACCCCAAACTTCCAAAGGGGATAGCACTGCTTCTCAACCTAGTTTTGATCGCCCATCTTTGTTACTTAAAGAATATGCCAGGGGTCCATTTAATATAAAAAACCACTGCTGCAATTTGTAACTAACTGTGACCAAGGGAAAAAAATTTATGGGGGCTCAAGAACATGGCTGTGTAATATTTGCAAAACTACATTTAAGGGCAGCTATACTAGGGTTGAGTCTCATTTCACAGATAAGGCAGGAACAAGGGTTAGGGCTTGCCAAAAAATGACCCAGGCACAAGTTAATGAAGTCCATAAGATTGTGCAAGAGTCTAGATTTAAAGATTCTGGTTTGTCTTTATCTACAGGCAGCCCATCATTTAGAGAGGACGTTGGGGCCTCCTTAGAACAACCACAAGAATTAACCCAAACATCCAATATGCCACCGCTGCCCTCAAAGAAAAGGGGAACTGTAAATGAAATGTTTAATGTGCAAGGAAGAGAATCAGCAGATGATGCTATAGCAAAATTATTTTTTGCACATGGGCTGCCTTTCCATATTGCACGCTCCCCCTACTTCAAGGACGCAGTAAGAGAAATAGCCAAGGCAGGGACTTCATATCTACCGCCTGGAGAAACTAGGCTGCGTACCTCTCTTTTAGACAAACACTATTCCAAATGCAGTGTGGTTATGGAGCAGATGAGGAACACATGGTTGACTCATGGATGTTCTATCATCATGGATGGGTGGATCGACATTCGTCCAACGTCCACTCATCAATATCATTGTCACATGTAAAGCAGGTCCCTATTTTCTCAAAGCCATTGATTGCACGGGAAAAAAAAAGGATGCTGAGTTCTAGTTCCTTCAGTTGAAGGAGGCTATTGAGGAGGTTGGAGCCTCCAATGTTGTACAGGTAATCAATTCGATAATTTCTGTTTTACTTTTATGTTTTAAGTTTTTCAGATATTTTAATGAAAATCAAAATCTTTAAATTTTAAAATTACAAATCTAGATTCTAAATGGTTGTTAAAAACTTAAATGAGACCATTTTAATTTTTTGCTGTACACTACAGGTAGTTACAGATGCAGCTCCTGTTTGCTAGCATGCAGGCAAAATGATAGAACAAGAATATAAACATATTTTTTGGACCCCGTGTTGTGTTCATGCATTGAACAATGCATTGAAGGACATTGGGAGGATAGATTGGGTGAAGGAGATGGTTGCACAAGCTGGAGATATGCAAATGTTCATTTGCAACCATCACACTTCGTTAGCCCTCTTTCGGTCCTTCTCAAAGAAGGAGTTCATCAAACCGGGAGACACTAGATACGCCACCTACTTCATTTTATTGAAGAGGATGATTGAGGTGCAAGATGCTCTACAATCCATGGTAGTATGCACGGAGTGGAAGAGGTGGCTAGAATCAAGGACAAAGGAGGGCAAAAAAATTAGAGACAAAACATTGGATGATAGTTGGTGGTCTCAAGCCAAGTAAGAAACCAAAATGTTATTTATGATTTTTCAATTTTCATTGTTTGTTTCAAATTGGAGTGCTCATATGACAATGTGACATATAAGTTTCTAAATTTTGTTTTTGATTTCTTGTAGGTATATTGTGTCTTTTGTTGCCCCTATTGTTGTTGTCATCAGATATGCTGACACAGATGCTCCTAGTCTAGGAGAAATATATGAGACTTTTGACAACATGTTGGGGGAGATTAAAAAAGTCATTTCTGCTAGAGATCCATCCCTGTTATTCTATGAGGCCTACATCAGGCCTATTATACAGAGGAGGTGGGATAGGATGAACACCCCCCTTCATATGGCAGCATATTCAGTAAACCCCAAGTGGTATGAGCCTAGGCCTGGGAGAGTGTCTCCCCATGAGGATCCAGAGGTGAGAGAAGGGTTTTTGGAGGCCATTAGAAAGATATATGCGAGGGAGGAGAGCTCAAATATTAGAGATGAGTGGCTCAAATTTGCTAATCTCAAGGGCCCTCGCTTCAGCCAACCCACAGTGTAGGGAGGATAGGGCTACCATTGCCCAAAGAAATCCCATTGGATGGTGGCAGCTATATGGGGACAACACACCTAACTTGAAATATTTTGCAATTAGGGTTCTTTCACGAGTTGCTAGTTCCTCTCGTCGCTGAGAGGAATTGGTCTACATACAACTTTATCCACAATGTGAGGAGGAATAGGCTTACCTCTCGCAGAGCGGAGAAGCTAGTTGCAGTGCATAGCTCTCTTCGTCTTCGTGAGAGAGTTAAGCCCGAGTACAAGCAATCTCCAGCTACACGATGGGATGTTGATCCAGAGGATGCAGGACAGATTGATGAGGATGAGAGTCATGAGGGGTTGGTTGGAGTTTCATTGGAGGATCTTCACTTAGATGATGAGGGCACCTCATCAAATAGTGATACAGATTTTGATAGTGATAGCCCAATAGAAGTTTCATAGGAGTTCTATTACATTGTATACTCCTTTACTATTTTAGTTTTGAGTCTTTTTGTTGCAAATGAGCATTGATACTATGACTATTTCAAATTTCTTATTGCTGTCATATTTGAACGGTTAGTGACTGAAAATTTTTAAACATGACAGTCTTTGTTTGAACATTGGTGGCTGAAAAAATGATGACTGTTATTACTTAAAATGATGACTGTTTGAACATTGTTTGCACTTGATATCCTTGGCTGAACCTTCAAGTTATAGTTGTTGAACTTGAAACAATTAAATGGCTGCAAATTAGTAACTAATATGAACATGAAAATGTTAAATGACTCAATTATGGCTGCACTTATGTGTTAGTAACTAATCTGAATATGAATGGCTGCACTTACATAATTGATTAGTAATATGAAATATCATTTTTGTTGGGTGTAGAATTTTGAATGTGTAGATTATTCTAAATTTCTAAAAAATTTCATTTTTTATAGTATTATACCAGCCGTCCCCCTAGCCGTCCCCTAAAATCGACCTGCCGTCCCCCGCCGTCCCTTGAAACCCGTCCCCCGTCCCCCCGTCCCCCAGGCTCGTGGAACCTTGTAATAATGTAAGGACGAGAAAAAAATTGAATGAATAATCTCTCTATGTTACAGTAATTTTTCTTTTAAAAAAATATGTTGCAGACTAGACCAATACGCAAGCAGCAAACATTTAGTTTCAAAGGTTTAGGAGATGATTCAAGTAGGCATAGTAGAACAAGAGTTATGGTAGCAGCCTCCGAGTGTCACTAGTTTAAGAACAACTTGTGTTGTGAATTGACCATCACCACATTGCCTCCTCCTTGAACAAGTTATGGGGCCCTATTTAGCAGGACCTTCCCCCCTTCTCCTTGAATGAGTCAGAGGACTTTGTTTAGCAAGACCTTGCCTGCTATAGGCCTTAATGCTGTTCTTGAAAATGACATTCACCAAACCGACCTTATACTCAGACATTTGGAAAATCCTTTCTTTGACCCCTATAAGGTCCTCATCAATTTTCCTCCAATTTGACTACTCTATCGTTCAGTTTTTTTGCTTTCTTTTGCATCAGGGTAGTTTTCACAAATTTTCTTAAGACTTCATCTATACGCTCCTCAATGGCTGTGTTTAGAAGAGCATGTAGAAAGTCTTCAAAGATTTTCTGTCCACGAATTGATTTTTGCCATCGTCCTCAATTAAACATTTGAAAACTTTTAATGCCTCCAGAAGTTTGAGGTTCAAGACCTCCACTAGATTTTGTGTGAGAGATTTGAGTTCAATGACTTCCACTAGCTTATTTGTGGATCCTTTGATCACTCAGTTTTATAGTACAAAAAATGAGTTTCAATTTGAGACATCCCATTGCCTCAATAACCGCTAGCACCATGCAAACTGCTAGTTTGCATCAAATGGTTCTATCAGGGAAAATGTTTCTTCCAAATACCCTTTAATCGCCAGTTATCAATTCTTCTTGATTAGAATGCATTAGGAATCAACTGAGAGTCACTCTTTTTATTGATCGAGTTGATGCCTTTTGCAGAGGTGTGTGTCTATATATGTATATAATCCAAAGGGTTTAATAGAAAGTCATAACCTCTTCTACCTACCTTTTAATAAATAACTGCATAATAAGTTGTAAATAAGGTAAGATGTGTGTGCGCGTGTGCATGTTTTATAACAATGTATTGGTTAGGTCTAGGACATTTCTTCCCTGCTTGAAAAGCTTCAATGTTGAAGTGTAATTAGAAATCTTCAATCAGATAATGGATATATTCAGAGTTGGATCTGATTCCTTGCATATTCCCCTCAAATAATGTTCACAAAACACTGATTCTTCCCTGAAGCACAAGAAGATATTTGATGATATGAATTCTAGAAAATTTGAGAATGTTGCCTCATTGAGATGGGTCTGATCCATGCAAGATCAACTTTGAGAGGCATTGGATTTTAGTTTTGCATTTATCCTGATGCATGTATGTATTCAAAAATTTGGTATATGATTGCTTCTAATAAGAATCAAAGCTTTATTGTCTTTTAGGATCATGTAGAGGCTGTTAAATTGATTTTCAATGATGACATTTGCCATGATTAGGATGCCTATAAGGTTCAATTTTAAGATGCTATTCAGGGGCAGTTTTGATGAGGATCACAAATTGTATGCAGGCTATAGGATCTTTGCTGCTCATGGGGCCTAGCATTGGCTCAGGTTCTTCACTATTTGACCTAATGGTTTATGTTTGCAATAAGGGTGATTCATTTCATCCCTCACATAGCATAGCTGTAGATGCATACCTTCATCTATCTTTAGGCTGGCTTATTAGTTTATTTTTTTGTTGTTTGTTATTTCACAGAGCTCAACTACGACATACCTTTCAGGCTATCTTTAGTTAGTTTGTAATCGAAATTCGTACTTTCCAGCCTATTTAAATGCCCTTCAAAGAAATGCAAATCAGCTTAGTTGTGCTTCGACATTAAGTTTTAGAATCCTGCCTTATTTTAGGTGTATTATAAAGGCTCTTCATGAGAGTTGTGGTAAAATCATTAGTAGCAACAATCTTATCTACATGCTGAGTCTTATACTAGTTTTCTTTGCCAATAGTTGTCGATTGCTTGAAGAAGGAAATTTGTTCATTCCTCAAATTTTTGACATCTTTGAGTAAGACTTGGTTATGATTCTTCATTCAAACAATTTCTTAATTCTTGTCAACCATATCTTATCCAAATCTTGCGGGGGCATCTTGTTAATTTTACTTTCATGGAACTTTTACTTTGTCTTGACAAAGCCTTACTTTGATCTTTTAGTCTATGGATCTTATTATTTTGTAATTTCAATTTGGCCTTTAATGGTGCAATTTCTTGTTTTGACATACCTTTCTTTCAGAATCGCTTAAGCTTTTCAAATTTGGCCAAAGTTAGACCTTCTGTTAATTCAGAATCCAGGTCATTCCACCGTTCCTATGCCTTCTGTGTAAAGTTAAGCTATATGAAACAAGTCAACAACAAAATATTTTCCTTATATGTATTCTACCAAACTTTTGTATCTTCCTTTACCAAAACTTTAGATATATAGACCATGATATTTTAATCTTTTTTATCTATTTTGAATCTTGGGTTTCACCTCTTCATATCTTACATTTTTTGACTTTTAAATAGTTTCGTTTTGGTCTTAGATTGCATCTTTTGGTATTTGGAGTTGCACCTTTTTAAGTTGAAATCACATCCTTTTGTGTCTTGGGTGATGCATTTTTGTCTCGTTTGCTTCACTTTTTGACATCTTGAATCACACCTTTTGCTTTTGGGGCACACCCTTTTGCATCTTGAGATGCAACCTTTTGCAGTTGGGTTGCACCTTTTCATCTCTTGAGTCGCACCCTTTTTTTCTGGGTTGCACCTTTCTGTATCTCAAATCAAAACCATTTGTGTCTTAGGTTGCACCCTTTCTATCTCAAATTGCACTCTTTCACGTCTCATGTCACACTCTTTCATATCTTTGTTATGCTCTCTTGGATTGTGGGTTGCACACTTTTGCTCTCACGTTGCACCTTTTCATATCTCCTGTCCATCCTTTTGGTCTTGAGTTGCATTGTTTTGCATCTTGGTCATAACTCATCCCTCTCAGGTCCAACCTTTTGGCATCTTGGGTTGCACCTTTCACACCCTTTCAAGTCTTAAGTTGCAGATTTTTGCATCTTGCGTTGCATATTTTTGTTTCTCGGGTTGCCTTGCTTTACGTCTTGGGTGGACAAGATGTTTATTAAATATTGGATATGAGTGTGTGAGATGAATATTGGCAACCTTTTGATTGAAAGTAGTCATTGGAAAAGAATCAGCACAGGCTGAAATTGTCTTAGTCACCAGCTAAAAAGAGTATAAGCTACAAGCCTAAAACATTACCTGGTCTAGCATTCCTTGTAGGCCTATGCATTTATTCCAGCAAAGCAAATATTGGGTAGACTTTTGGATTGAAGCATCGTTTGGGATCAAAGGGTATATTGTATCTTTTATGGATCTCATATAAGAGACTTGGTAGTATCTTTTATGTATTTGTGAAATTTTAGTTTTGTTGGGTCTTCGTAAATGTCTTATACTCTTTGCAATTGAAGATAGGAGGCAGAAAAATATAGAAGATATCTGTTCTTTGATTTTGTAAAATTTTGGTGATGTCTGTGCTTTTGCAATTGCTACATGTGGATTGTTCTTATTAATGAGTTTCATAGAGCAAGCCAGATATCTCAATTGATCATTACTAGTAATTCTTTGAATTGAGGAGAGCAGGCAATCAAATTTGTGATTTTGGTTCTAATTCATATTTGTCATGCAGCGACAATTTTCAGAGTTGCTACTTAAAGCTGCTAGTGACTATGGAGCTTTAACTTCAGCAATTGCAGATTTCCAGTGGAGCCAAAGCTTTAAAGACCCACCATCAATCTGGGGGGTAAGCACTAAAAGCTTTACATTAGGGAAATTGAAATTTGCATGTTAACTGATCTTACAATTCATAGATAAGTTGTGTAGGCTTTTATTGCAGTATATGTATATGTCCTTAAAGGAATTTATACTCGTTTAAGATCATTTCCTTATCCTAAGTCAAACCAGAATGGAAATTAAATCTTGAATGATGATTGGAAAATCTCAGAGTCAGGGGGAAACAAAGGTTAATGGTGAAGCTTTGGTACTAGGGGATTTTTTGAGGGAAATCGCATAAAAGGTCCTGTATGAATGCATCTTAGAAATAATTATTGGATGCATAGAGTAGTCTTTTCTTAAATTTACATACTTTACTATGTATGTTGCATCTTATTTTCTATAATATTGTGTTATTGAACATCTGTTAATCAAGTCACCATTTGTATATCCAAGCTTCCACCACTACGACCTCACCTCTTTGGCTTTTTTGCTTCGATCTAGAGTTGAATCTGTCTTGTGTAGGTTCCAGTTTGGGTCAAGTGGGAGTCTATTACAAGGCATGGTACAGTGCCCTAATTTTGTAAAGGGATGTCCTCAATTTTCAAAGCTCCAGATCTACCTTCTCAACTTGAATTTAATATATGTAAACAACTGGTTATTGTTGTTATAATCACTATACAATCTCTGTGGACTGGAGTAGATTGCCAAACCTCAATTTATCCAGAAGCTTTGTCACAAAGTTGAAATCTAAGGATCTACAAATATGAGGGTAGAGTGAAAAGTTACCTTTTTTTCACAAGGGAGTCTCATTTTCTATTTAGGTATGCTGACTAGGCTGGAAACCTAAAAAGTCACCTCCAACTTTACCTCTACTGATTTCAAAGTTGCATAAATCTCATCAAAAGTTTCATGATTTCTATTTCTTTATGATGTAATTTTACTGCCCATTGATATATAAAAGTTGCACTTCTTCAAAAAAAACAGTTCATTTTTTTTTTGACTTGCCACCTTATTGAAAAAGTGGTATACCAAGGTCTGAGAACCCCTAGGGTTTTGATCGTTGGATAAAAATAAGAGGTGGCTGCATCCTTTGTAAATGTTGCTGCATATTTTGAAGTGCTTTTTTCCATTGTACATCACATGAAACGTTTGATCACAAGGAATATTTAGTTCTAACTGACAAAAGTTCTCTCTCTTCTTCTTTCTCATATGTTACAATGGTATGCATTTTAGGGTGTGACTTCCATGAAGGCCTCTGAGAGATTCCACATCCAGACTGTTTCCCTCTTGTCTAGATGGCTTTCAAATCCAGCAGATTTTATAACTTCCACTGTTTCTAGAAGTGGATATTTAATGTTTTTAATAATGATCTTATTTGTATTTTGTAAGTTCAACTTGGTTTTAATTTCATTTCATATTAGACATTCTATCTGAAACGAGGCAAACAGTTAATGGAGTATCCTAGATCCCTAATATCCTTTTAGCAACATTGTACATTACACCATGGGATATTCCTTCATTCCTTAACGTACCAATTGAGGGAAAGATCTGCATGATCTCTTAAACCACAATATCCTTGAGAAGTATAAGTTCCTCCTCCTTTGGTTGCTGGGTTATTTAAAAAAACTCATAAGCTGGAGTCACTCTGTGATATGAGTTTACAAAGAACACAAAAAGATTGTCGCAACAATACATGCTGCATACAAATTTATATGGATATATAAAGAGTACAAAGAATGTACAAGGAAGTTTATAGAAAAATAAAGCTTTTAAGAGAAGAAATATATATATGAGATCTTCAAGGAGAAGGATTAGAAAGAAGGTTCTGCAGGACTTTGAAGAGACATGCAAAAAATATGTAAAGGATATATAATTGAATACAATGGTCCGTGTGTGACTATGTCTTATCTGATGTGTCCGAGTGCACATATTCGGCTATTTTTGGCTCACCTCCGCAATGCATCCATTTTGTGCTCGGTGTGAAACACATCCCTTTCTAGACCTTGTGCATTGACCCTCATTTAGGCACATACTTGAGGGATGCATCGACCCTCATATAGGCACACACCCGCAGCAAACCATGCAATAAGAAAAACAACTGAAAAACAAAGAGAAAGAAAAAGGAGAAAGGAAAACTTACCATTCACTTATCTTCATCTCGTCAGAAAACTCTAACTTTTGCTCAAAGTCTTTGCACCTCTCTAATTCAAATTCAGCTTTGTGTTTTACTATTGCGGTGATCTTATATTTGACGTTTACAACTTTTGAATCTTATGTATCCTCGCATCTTGCACCCATGTACCTCAATTTGGGGAGTTTACATTAGGTATTCCATACATGCACACATTTTACCTTGGTCTCATTATTTTGTTGGAATTTGCAATAAACCTGGAAACGAATAGAAACCATGCAATTCTCAGCAAAGCATTATAGAGAACATAGATATGAAAGGTTCCCTTAGACATCAATAATCTCACTAATGAATAAAGTATCATCTTCAACTAATGAAAATTTGGTTGGACAAGAGGGGGTATAAATACTAACCCTTAATACAACTTACCCAATATCAGGTGTAAAGACCGAACAAGAGGTCACCTTACAAGGTGCACATAGGCCCATAGGGCAAATAACATAATATCATTACAAAGGTTGGGTATGGCATCAAGTGAAGATTAACACTTATTTTAACATCCCCCCCTTCAGTTGAAGGGGGGACATAGAGAGAGACCCATATAATTCATATCCCCTTAAGGGATGTTCTCCCACATCAAGATAATGCTGCAGCCAGATGAATGTCACCTTGGGTTAAATTTTGGTTAAGATATGTTTTGACTACTCTGCTGAAGGCATATATATTGGCTCAACTATCTCTTGTGCATGAAGCCGTCAAACATAGTGTATCCTCACCTCAAAATGTTTTGTCCACTGATGTAGCACTGTATTTTGAACAAGCTTAATTATATTCTGGTTATCACAAAAATATGTGACGAAGACTTTGGGACGAAGTTCCAACTCAAAAATCAATAGCATCCAATGAAGATGTTTGGAGACCTCATTAATAGTGCAGTATTGAGCTTCTGTGGAAGAATGGGATAGGGTAGACTGTTGTAGAGAGCACCAAGAGACTGGTCTAGATTCAAGTGAGGAAAAAATGAGGAATAGACATATGCTGATCAAGATCACATGCCCATTTTTCATCAAAATAACCTTGTAATAGAAGAGAAGCACCCACAGAATAATGTATGGCCATCTGATAGGTACCTTTGATGTAGCATAAGATATGGTTGGCTGTAGCCCAATGATTCCCATGTGCTGCCTGCATGCATGTGGAGTAATCACTAACAACAAAGGTGATGTCCAGACGAGTATGCGTGAAGTATAAGAGACCTTCAACAAGGGACTGACAAAGATTGACATCAAGCAATGGAGTGGAATAGTTAGCCCGAAGCTTCAATCTAGATGCAAAGGGAGTATAAGCTGGATTACATACCTCCATCCTGAACCATGGATGTTGAGATTCCAATGATGAGGAGATCATCAACATGTGGTACAATGATAAGAACCTAATTGTCATGCTGTTTGAGGTACACAACATACCCTGCCTAACACTGATGAAAACCACAATTGAGAAAGAACAAATGGATCTTTTGATACCAGACATAAGGCTCCTGCTTAAGCCCATACAAGGACATTCTAAGCCTACAAACGATGGTAAAGGTCTATCCAAAAGAAATCTAGGTAGTTGCTACATATAAATCTCCTCCTCTTGAAGATCTCCATGAGAAAAATGCACTCTTGACATCCATTTGATGAAATTCTCACTAATGTGAAGTAGAGATAGAAAGTACCATCCAAACAAAGTCCTTGTTCACCATCGGAGTGAGCGAAAGTCTTTGCATCATCGAAGACTCCGTAGAAAATCCCTTAGCGACAAGTTGCAGCTTGTGCTTCTCGATCTAACCATTAGTACCAAATCTGGTCTTGTAGATCTATTAACATGCAGCCACATTTTTGCCCTTGGGTAAAGAAACCAACTCTCAAGTCTGATACTTCAGGAGAGAATCGTACTTTGCTTGCATCACATCTTCCAACTTAAGGCATCCCTTGGCCTAAGAGTAAGTGAGGATATCTAGAGTCATTCATCTTAGAGAGCAAGGCCCATGAAGGTGGGGGCTTTTGATGATGTTCCTCCTCTAACATGGGCTTTGCATCTTGAAGAAGAGATTGAGTCCATTTGGGAAAAGGAGGATCTGTAGAAGGAGGAGACTCTGAGAGGTCATCCAAACATGGTAGCACAATGAGGACCACACTCATCTAAAAAAGAAGCCAAAGAGGGAGAAGAAGGCAAAAGAAATGGAAGAACCATTGGACTAGAAGAATATGCACCAAGATCCATAGGAGTAGAACCTTGCTCAAAAAAAGACTGAATATTAGAATCATTTGGAGTGGGGAGAGAATCTGCAAAGAGGGTGGGAAGCAGACCAAAACAGCCAAAAGAAGGAATTACCTCAAACTCCACATAATGACGGATAAGAACCTCTCGAGTAACAACGTTATAAAGGCAATACGGCTTTGAGTCTTCACTATAACCCAAATGAATGCACTAATGACCCCTGGCCTAAGTTTGTTTCACTTCTTAGGAATGTGAGCCCATGCAACTAATCCAAAGATGTGAAAATGCAAAATAGAAGGCCTCTCGCTTGTCCACCTCTCAAATGGAGTTATACCTTTGATTGCATAGATCAATGTCTTTTTAATGATGTGCGTTGCACAAGTCACTACTTTTCCCCAAACCTGAGCTTCGTCTTCTTGGCATGCTGAGCCATCTCTAAAATAACTTTGTTTTTATGCTCAACTACCCCATTTTGTCGAGGAGTGTAGTGAACGGTCCATTGCAAGGTAATGCCATGAGATGCCAAGGCATTACTATTGTACTCTTCGCCACGATTAGTCCCTGCTTCCCTTTCTAATTCTTCACTAATGCTTTGAAAAGCTTGAATTTCTCGAAGGCCTCATCTTGGGATTTAGTGGTGTAAATTTTCAAGTATTCGGAAAATCATTAGTGGAAGTGAGAAAGTATTTGTTCTTTGAAAGAGAGTTATCTACCATAGATCCACAAATTGTCGCCTTGGATAAGCTTCAATGATTGAGAAGCATGACAAGCTTTTCCTTTCAAAAAAGTCTCACAACAATGTTTCTCCAAAATATCTCCCTCAAATTTTATTAGGTGGATTAGTGGGTAAAAGTCCATCATTCATACTAAGTCGACTCATATGCCTCAAAGGTGTTATGTAACTTTATTCTCATAAACATTAATCATTCATCATATATTGAAATAACAAAACATCCATCCACAAATAAGCATCCACAGTAACAATTCGCACAATGAGATAGATAATACCCTTAAGTTGGGTCATCACCAATAATACTCCTTAAGGAAGGAATAACTCCACAAGATCTCCCAAGATGAGAGGCGCCACTCCACGAGCAAAGACAATTACAAGAGAATACTTGATATGAATGATGATTTACAATATCCTTTCTTTATATACCCCTCTTCTAAATCCACTTTGGGGAGCCGACTACTAAACCCTCATCCCACTCATTATTATGATATAATATAATAATATAATCAACCTTTGATTATGTGTGGCCCAACTATTTATAATACCCTTATACAATATAATATCATATTCCCATATACCTATTCCTAGGTACCATAGCAAAAGGATCTAACGCTGGTGTGATGTACCTGTTGGTGCCATTGCCTATTGATGTCGTTTGCCTTGACAACCATGAAAACAAATCCTTTGCGCTTGGAAGAGTCATACAAAGTTGAGTCATATGCCTCAAAGGATCTAACGTTGGTATGACCTACCTATTGGTGTCATTGCCTACTGATGTTATTTGCCTTAACAACCATGAAAACAAATCCTTTCAGCTTGGAAGAGGATGAAGAAGTGCCTCACCAAATATGTACATTTCAGGCTCGTCAAAATATTTTGAAGTGTATGTCTTAAAGTCATCATCAATATCCTTTCTCACCCATCTATTTGGCCAAAATTCCAACTTCTTGTTAGTATGAGTAATGCAATAAATAGAAAGAAGATTAAGGATAACATTTGATACATGAAGAACTTCCTTAAGGAGGAGGAACCAATGGTCACGTCACTACATCCCAAAACTTGCAATGCAGAATCATCACCATTGACAACTCGCTCACCATGATGCTGTCCAATATAGTTAGCCAAAAGATGACGATTCTTTTATGTCAGGTTGCTCCAAAATCAGCAATCCATTCCTTCGAAGTTGTGGAAGTCCAATATGCTGAATGAACCACCATATGGGCATGGAAAATCTCACATTTGTTGTCATCATCGCCCTATGCAAAAAAGAAAGAAGCATCACCTCTACCTTTCTTAGTATCTAGCTTGAGGTTCATGATGCAAAGTTGGCGATACTCAACTTTGTGAGCCTCCTTACAAAAACCTTAGGCATGCTTCTTTTGTGATTTTTTGAAAAGCTTCTGCCCCCCTTGCTTCGGCTTCTCCTTTTTCTCTTGCTTCTCGGTTTCTTGCTTTGGAGCCTCCTTCAGACGAGCTTGCACAAATGGTGCAACTTTCTTTTAAATTCTCAACTTTGCTTGATAATAAACAAGATAGGTGAAGACAATGTCAAGCGAAGAAACTGGATGATTCGAGGGGAAAAAATCTCGAAGCATATATAAGAATGTAGCAATCTGATCATTATCTTATGAGACATTGTTGAAGACCATGTTGAGGTAATCCACGGGATTCTTGGGCTTCCCATGAGCAGCATGGATATCCCCTTGTACATACTTAAGGCGATTGACATACTCTTCAATGTTGCCAAACTTTGCGATTTTCAAGGAAGCAAGTTCGAGGTCCAAATGCCTGACTTGTGTGACGTCAATTTTGTTGAATGACATCTTGGAAGCTTCCAACAACGCTAGAGGATCTGGTTCCCTGTGACATGGTCCTCCACCTCCTTGTCCGCATACAAGGTAATAACTCCAACAACTTCATCTTTGTTTGACTATATGAGATCCTTCCTTTCTTCCATGTCTATTTCAGTTGGTGTCTTGGACAAAAAACCCCATGGTCCTTTGCTTCAGAGAAGAGCTTCTATCTTGATCCTCCATGAATATTAATTTTGCCCATTTAAAATTGGAATCTGCAACATGTAGTCCATAAAGTTCCTACTCAATTTCACTCTTCTACTGACAAAACAAGATAGAAGTAACAAAAACAATGTGAAGAGTAGAAAAATCATGTGTTTTGAAAGGCAATGGCTCCAAATGCTTCTCTGTGATTGAATTATGGCCTCCAAAATTTTGCCTTTTATAGATTGAATAATGTTGCCAAAAAAAAATTCAAATTTTCATAAAATTTGGAGTCACCGACCATGCCACGAATTCTACCACATTTCTCATTGAACAAATGAGATTTTGCCACATAGTTGATGATGGTGCTTTGGCAAACAAATCAATGTTTGAGAAGTGGGACTTATGGGAGTGAGTGTCTAAGTATAAATACCCAAAAAAATGGGTTTGTGAGGGGTCCAAATGCCATGTTGACGATGAGTGATATGTCAGTCTCCAAGTGTCTTGAAACAACCATCCAAGGAGTCAAGGAAGTTAGGAGCAACAAGCATGGGGAATCAACCACTTTAGCTTGTGCATGGAAGGCTAACAAGCTAACGAAGACCCCCCACACCATCCTTTGTTGAGCACTTTACCTTGTGCATGGAAGGCTAACAAGCTAACAAAGATCCCCACACCATCCTTTGTTAGCCAAATACACCTCCCTTTGTTAATGAAGGTGCGTCCTTCTATGCATGTTCCATAAAGGAGATGTCTAAGGGATTGAACCTTTGACATCGTGTGCAAGACAAGTGCCCTAACGAGGATGCCATGGTGCTTTGAGTTAACAAGCCCCTCCTCACTTGCCTGTGCATTGTTTGGGTTAGTGCATTGTTGAAGGCTACAATGCAAAAGCACCAATAAGACTTGAACTTAGAGCCTCCCTTGCCAAAAGCCTTAACTAGTGTGAAGTAGCCAATCAAGCCAGCCTCCAATGTGAAAGCAAATGGATTGCAGTCATTCAAGGACCTTGCACCTTCTCCAACAAAGAGGAACAAACCAATTCAAACCCACACCATCCATCCCACAAGCTAGGCATCCTCACCACCGTGCCACATACAACCACTGGAATAATAATGAGGATGCATTCATCCAAATGTTTGCCTCCCCTCCACATTTGTGACACAAACTCTCTATATTGCCAAAAATTTTGGTGCCAAAGAATTTAAATTTAAATTTTGAAAAATAAGGGTTAGAAATGAAATGAAATATTATTAATGTCCGCGGTGGGCCAAAATAAGACCCAAGGGACTATAAGAAGTACAATAATGACTGCCAACTAGCAAGCTAAAAAGCCCAACAAAGAAAAGAACTAAGAAAAATACAAGATCAAACCCGACAAACGGGCCAAAGAGAAAGGGAAAAGAAAAGAAAAGGGAGAGCAGAGGGGGGAGGGCTGCAGTCCAACAGAGAGAAGTGCATGCCAAGAAGAACGGAGAGAGAGAAGGAGGGGGAGGGAGCAGCCCAGGAGGGGCAAGCTCCGAGAATCCCCCAAAACTAATCTCTCCTAACAGTCGAGGCCGAAGTACCGGAGCTGAAGAAGTCCATGATATGTCTCTGCCCATTGCTAGTTCGGAACCCTGACAAACCGTTGGTGCGCTGTCTAGTGACCCCGCTTCTGTTCAAACCGGATGGTGTGGGGCGTTTCCGGTCGAAGTCACCCGGTCCGTCGGAGTTGGTGAAGTATGTTGTGATGAGCCGATGTTGAGGAGGGTGAGATCCATTTGGAGAACTTTTATGTCGTCGAAGCTGAGTTATCTCCCTAAGAAAGAGTGCGAGACAACGCTGGTCCGGGTATCCGAAGAAGGTAGAAACACATCGAGAGTTGTCCCTGAAAAGGCAATGGAACCTACCCCGGATCTCATAATAAATGGGACAACAAAAAATGAAGTGATGCAGGGTCT
Source organism: Wollemia nobilis (assembly GCA_028583015.1). Taxonomy (NCBI): domain Eukaryota; kingdom Viridiplantae; phylum Streptophyta; class Pinopsida; order Araucariales; family Araucariaceae; genus Wollemia; species Wollemia nobilis. The sequence continues at coordinate 1,400,199 of JAQPPZ010000755.1, read as the reverse complement.
CAACTTCACCCAAGGAGCAAAACAAGCAAATCCGCTCCTCCATCGGAAGATGGTGATCCGACTCAATCCGGAGTTGGTGAGAACACACCCCGAGTTGCCCAATAGTGATCCGAAGACTATGCATTGTGTGTTGTCGAAGGTATTGTGGAGGAACTATTCTGCCCTCCTGTATCTGTAAGAAGTGCTCATGGTAGAAAGACAACTTGGGGGAAAGAGGGGCAACAGGAGAGATCCATGTGCATCTGGTGTACTGGAGACTAACATCCTTCCGAATCTCGTGGAGCATCTTCTCCTTAGTAAGCCGAGAGGGGGGAGAACCCCCAAAGAATAAGGGGGCAGCCTGTCTATCTCGTATCTGAATGCTGGCCAGGAGAGTAGAAACCTGAAAATACCAGCTCCTCCGGCCTCCCCGAGAACTCGGAGAGAGTTCCATCGAGGAGCGAAGGGCGAGGTAAGGGTACCGCCCGCAACCCTCGTGGGTATCTCCGAAAGTACGGATCCCGTGAAGATAACCGATAATCAGGAAGATAATCTCAAGCCGGAGAGGAGAAGCCCCAAACTCTGCCATAATAATAGAACGAGGGACTGTTCCCTTGCAACGAATGAATCGTCGAAGAAAGAGTGTCTGCACTCGTTCAACCCGTGACCACTCAGCCGGGCCAAGACTAGGGCCCCAAACCACTGACCCATAAGTAATAGTTGGCTTGACCAAAGCGTCAAAGATCCTCATCTTCACAGGTATATCCTGAAAATGTGCTTTGAAGCAATTCCTCTCTAGCAAAGACAGAGCTGCATACCCCTTACACACCCGGACCTGGGCGGCGGGTTTCATACCAAAAGTGGGACCAATGAAAAGAACCCCCAAATACACATAAGAGGTGGTGATTTCGACCTCCTGGCCCCGGAAAAGGAAGTGGAGATGGGATAGAGCCTCTTTGGTAGTATTGAATACCATAACCTTGGTCTTAGAAAGATTCACCGTCACCTGTCTCGAGTCACAAAAAGCGGCAAGTGTGTCCAGATGACGCTGAAGCCCCTCAGGGGATGAGGCCAAAAGAACAACATCATAAGCAAAGAGGAGAATAGAAATCAACACATGGTGAAGAAGGCAACCATCCTCTGGGTGAGCGTTCTCCCTGATAAAAGTCTCAAGCTCGTCGATAAAGATCCCAAAAAGTGTCGGCGAAAGGGGGCATCCCTGTTTCACTCCTATGGTGCTAAGAATATTGGCCGAAAGCCCTTGAGGGGAGCGAAACCGACCTTTCACAGTCTCATATAACCGTGTAACCGCTGTCAAAAGCTGCCCAGAGATGCCAATTGATCGAAGCCTCTCAAGAAGTAAATGTCGAGGCACCGTGTCGAAAGCTTTCTTGAAGTCTACAAAGCAACAATAAACCTTCGAGGACCTGGAACGCGCCTCCTCAATAATAGCTCTGAGGACTAGAATGTGATCTGTGGTCTGATGATCTTGCCGAAAACCACCTTGGCCAAGAGCCCTGAAACCCCCCTCCTCCAACCTTCGAGAGAGAAGCACATCCAATGTTGTGGCATAGAGCTTGGCAAAGATATGCCCAATCATGATAGTCCTGTAGTTATTGGGTTCATGGGGATCACCTGCCTTATGAATGGGGTGAATGATATGCTGAGTCCAGGACTCAGGAAACCCAGAACAGACAACAAGATTAAAGAGATCAGCAAGGGGCCCAACAAGAGGGTCAATACCATGCTTCAAAAATTCCGCCTGTAACCCATCCAAATCTGCTGCTTTGCTTGTACAGAGTTTCCAGATAGCCTGCCCGGACAAGACCAAGTAGAAAAGAGGTGGCACGAAGAGGGGGGGGAGGGAACAGAAATACGAGGCTGATTTGGGATGGTATAAAGGGAAGAGGCATGGATGGTCCAAGAGGAAAGATCGATCCCATGAGTAATCCGATCACGGGGGAGGATAAGGCGCCATAAGGATTTAGGAGATTCTCGAAGGGAGTGGATAAGATCAAGTCGATGCCGAGAGAGGAAGAGACGCTTCTTCTTTCGAAGAAGCATCCTATAGTCTTTGTGAGAAATGGCATGGGGCTGGGAAGGATTTCGAATGGCATATTTCAACCTTCGGTGGGCAGACTTACATTCCTCATCATACCAGATGTTCATGGGGCAATGACCAGGGGGACGAGGACGAGGGGGAGGACGAATAGTGTGGGGGTATGATTCCAAAGCAGCCTTCCAAATAGTTTGGACCAAGCAAGCATAACGATCGGAAACATCGGAAAGAGAAGACACCTTGGGGAGAACATGACGCAACCGGTCCATGTAGGTAAAGGAATAATAATAGTCAAAGTCTATAGTGACTCGAGGGACAGAAGGGGAGGGAGGAGGGGGAGGAGTAACAGGAAGGGAAACAATGGATAACGTAAGAGAAAGAACTGAATGATCGGTAAGGGGAGGAGGGTGATCAGAGACGTTGAATCGGGAAATGAATGGAATGAGGGTGGTAGAGGAAATAGCATAGTCGACGACACCGGCTCCACCACTATGAGGAAAGCAAGTAAACCCACTAGAATCTGGAAAACAAGATATACCATTGAGAAGAACTAGCCTGTTGGATTCACCCAACTCAATAAGATGCTTACCATAAGCAGTCACCTGTGTCGCTGGAGGTTCGAGCAAAACCAAGGTCCTCAAGATCCAATTCCCGAGTCTGCATCTCATCGGTTGTGAGGTCATGAAGAGAAACTCGCATAGGTCCGGTCCGAGCATTGAAATCTCCCAACGTAAGTATCTCCCCGAAGCCGAGTATCTAGTAATGTCCTCATAGAGATCCTGGAAAGGGTCCCCGTCCGTGTGAATAACAAAATTGGACGTGGTGGGGGGAAAGTAACAAGTGGCAATGTAGATATCCCAAAGAGGTGGGTGACGATGGATTTTAATCCATAAAAACCTGGAGTGGGGGTCAGTCGAAACCAAGGAAACCGAACCCTGGAGCTTATCCTTGATAAGAGCAGCAACACCTCTTGATCCTCTAACCCCTCCAGAGCGTCGAGTGAGTTGCCGACAACTGGACCACCAAAAGTAACCAGAGATAATTGGAAGGGCCCGCTCGGGACTCTCGTGCGTCTCACAGATAAGAATGATGTCATGTCTACCAATCACATCAAGAAGGGACCCTGGGCAGTACCACATCATACCATTGCAGTTCCAACAAGCTATAGCTAGCTTATCTGCCACCCCCTTCCGTGCCGATGGAGTCATTTGTTAGGCAAGGGTTTGGACCACCCAGGTGGGGGAGAGTCCCTAATCACCGCACGCAAATTACGAATAACTGCCCATTTGTTGGCTTTCCCGGCTGCGGCTACTTGTTCCCTTGCTTTCTTCAATTCTTCAACTCGGAGTCGCGTAAGGTCCTCATCAAGGTAGATCTTGTCCCGAAGAGTAAATAATTTCCGTTTGGCCCTCAACGCCTTCATACGCTCTTCCGCATTTTTGAAGCGTATGACCAATGTGGAGTCGGGAGAGAACCATGCTCTCTCGAGAGTAACATCCGTTAACTCAAGAGTGTTGTGAATGAAGGCATTTCCAGCTTGAAGCGGATCAATAGGTTTGGGCACCCCACGAACCCTAAGATTGAGCGCTTTCGCATTACGGATTCTTTCTTCTTCAAATTTAGCTTGGACAGCCAACTCAACTATGGGAGGGGGTTCTTCTTTCCGGCTACAACCTGAACCCAAGATTGTTGGTCAGCTAATTTTTGGCTTTGTGCAGTTGATGCTTCTTTGAGACGTTCCTGCTCAGCAAGAAGAACAGCCTGTTCATCTCGAATTTTTAAGATTTCAGAGTGTAAATTCGCGGAATTCTGAGGAGGTTGTTCGGTATGTGCAGTCTGCAATTGAGTAATGATAGCTTGCTGATCTTGAAGTTTAATTTGGAGATCTGCGATAATGCGGCTGCCGTCTTTCACTTGGTCTTGCAAGGAGAGTATAATACTAGCTTGTGTGTCTAGCTGTTTCTGGAGAGAATTAATCTGTTTAGACAAACGCTGGTATGAAACTGTTGTGTGAAAGCGTTGGATAGATTTAAGAGGAGAAGCCCGTGTTTCCTCCATTCCTCCTTCATCAAGTATCCCCATAACACAAGAACACCAAGAAATCCCCTCTCGAGCGTAGCAGAAATCCTCCTCGAGCGCAGCAGAAATCCCCTCCCGAGCGCAGCAGAAATCCCCCTCGTGCGCAGCAGAAATCCCCCTCGAGCGCAGCAGAAATCCCCCTCGAGAGAAAAAAGACATTGTTTTGGCTTTTGAGAAGTTGAACCAGATGACATTTTTTGATGATGTGATGAATTGAGATGCTACAAACCTTTGTTCTCATTAACATAAATCATTCACCATATACTGAAATAACAAAACATCCATCCACAAATAATATCCACAATAACAATCCACACAATGAGACAGAGATAGATAATACCCTTAAGGTAGGGCAACACCAATAATACTCCTTAAGGAAGGAATTACTCCAGATCCGCTCCATGAGCCAAGATTGTTACAAGAGAATACTTGATATGATTGCCTTCATTACAATGACAATATCCCTTCTTTATATACCCATCCTCCTAAACCCTTATCCCACTCATTATTATAATAAAATATTATAATATAACCAACCTTAGGTTATGTGTGGCCCATGCCAACTATCCATAATACCCATACACAATATAATATTATATCCCCATATTCCTATCCCTAGGTACCTAACATTCCATCCCCCTTACAAATGTTTCATCCTTGAAACATAAGAAGAAACTAAATAATATGATTTGCTAAGCAATGTTAGCAACTGGTACCAATCTTGATCATCCCTCCATCCAAGTGAAATCTTGATTGGTGGTGGTCTGTGATGATGCCAAGCTGCCCTTGTGCCACTTGAATATCCATAATTGCTTTGTTGGCTCCATGCTTATGCTGCTCTACTCTGATATTTTGAACGATTGGTCCTATTGTTCCTTGATGCTGCTGCACCACTTTGAAATCTAGAATCACTATGCTTTTTCTGCCAAACATTGCCATACTTGATGCCTTTTTGACTCCATGTAGATCCATAATATTGATGCCCTAAGCCATGCCTCCAAGATTGTTGCTGCTCCTGGTGGTGTGGGTGGTGATATGCTGCAACCTTAACCTGATGTTCTGTTACCTTTGATTCTTCAGCATTTTGTTCTTTTCTTTTAAATTCTTCCTCATGCTCTTCTCTTTTGTTCCCTTCTTTTGGTGTGTCCTTGTGTGCTTCTAATAGAGCTTCCTTGGACTTTGCTGCTACTTCTTTCATGGACTCTACTGCTGCTGCTTCTTATGCTTTAGATTTGATTTTTGATTCTTCTATTGGTTTCTTAACTTGTTCCCCTACCATAACTGCTTCTTGCTTCTCCTTGGATCCTTGCTCCTTAAGCTGAGAAATATCCTGCAGTGTTATCTTCTTTTTCCTATACCATAACTTCATAAACTTCTTTTGCACATTAATGTTAACAGTACCCAAAGAATCCAACCAAGGATGACCAAGAACAATATCCACATCATCCATCTCAATAGCATGAAAATATGAATGTAAAACATATCTATCCATGGTGATCTTCAAATCTTCAAAAATTTGAACATTCTAACTCTCAGTTTCTATGTCCTTAATTTTTGTTGTTTGAACCTGCAACCTTTTAGCCAAAGCAATATTAATAAAATTGTACCTGCTACTAGGGTTAATGGAAATAATAACCTTTTCTCTCTGAATGCAGCCATGAACCTGCAAAATAGATTTTTTTAGATTCAAACAAATCCTTTTGATCACTGTTTGGCCTATTTGACACCAAAGCTGTGGTTCCCTCAGCCTGCACACTATCATCCTTATCTTTTCCTTCTGCCAATTCCTTGCAAATTAACTCTCTTTTTAATTCCTTTTGTTCTTCTTGGAGCCCAACTATCATTTTATCCTTTTTCTCAAATTCCCATTTGCTTAAGAATGCGTCTTCAAATTCTTCCCTTGTGTATTTAAAATTTTGGGCATAAATAAAGTTCCCATACCAAGATCTAGCTTCCCCTCGGAAATAATCAGTAAGCTTACATTTCCATGCAGAATTAATAGAATTTAATTATTTAAAAATTTTCCACCATTCCCTAGCATCAATATCATTCTTTCCTGTGAATATTGGCAACTCCATGACCTCAACCCAATTTTTTTTCCCAAAGCAGCTAGGGTTTAATAAACTGGATTTCTCAAAAATAAAATTTCTCAAATCTCATCTATTCTTTTCTATAAACAATTAGATCTGCAGATTTTCTTCAAAACAAAATAAACTGCAACTGATTTGCTTGTATTGACTGAAAGATCTCTCGAATTTTTATTTTTTGGGGAAAACGTGATTTGAAAAATCGTCACTGCCCTTGTTTCGGATGGCTGACTTCATAGGGTCATATCTCCCTCAATATTGCTCAGATTCCTTCATGACCACTTGTTTTAAAGCTCTTCAAATTCCGAACAAAATGGCACAAGAATTGTCTGAATTGGACCATCGGATTGAGAGAGATGACTTTTTCTCTTTTAAACGAATTTCTAGGCAGCCCAAAAAACAATGTCGATAGCCCAATTTCAAACAACCATAACTCCTTCAATACTGATAAGAATTTAATTTATGACCAGTCGTTTTTGTAGTACTCGAAATGATCTACATGATGGTGTAAGAATATTCTGAATATGACAGGGAAAAAGATGTAGCTCCCACAAGATGAGATATTTTCTGAAAAAAAATTGTCCTAATTTTGCAATCCACAAATAACATAATCTCCATTTTGCTAGAATTGTTGCTTTGATACCACTTGTTACAAACCTTTGTTCTCATTAACAAAAATCATTCACTATATACTAAAATAACAAAACATCCATCCACAAATAATATCCACAATAACAATCCACACAATGAGACACAAATATAGATAATACCCTTAAGGTAGGGCAACACCAATAATACTCCTTAAGGAAGGAATTACTCCAGATCCACTCCATGAGCCAAGACTGTTACAAGAGAATACTTGATATGACTTGCTTTCTTACAATGACAATATCCCTTCTTTATATACCCATCTTCCTAAACCCTTATCCCACTCATTATTATAATCTAATATTAACCAACCTTGGGTTATGTGTGGCCCATGCCAAATATTCATGATACCTATACACAATTTAATATTATATCCCCATATTCCTATTCCTAGATACCTAACATGAGATGACATAATTTTCTATGTAGATTTCAAAAATGATGGTAAAATCCCTTAGTTCCTAATGATAGGTCCTCTACAGCCTTTATCAAAATAGAATCTTTCAACAAAACATTCTTCGTCAAAGCCCTTAAAGAATTGTTGGACTAGATAGGCTCTTGAGAAAGCCCTAAAGAACCCAAATCATACTCGCTCCATAGCTGCCAGTCTGAGACATTCTCTTGAGTCCACCATCAAGAACCATGCAAATGAATTGAATATTAGATGAAAAATTGGACCTCTCGGTGAATGTTTCCACTCTACCAACATCCACAACTATAGAAATTCACTTGAAGTGGCACAAAAAGATCTTCGCCATCCAAGCTCCAACAAGGATTGTTAAAAACCCTTAAAAGGTCAATGCAGATCCAAAATCTTGCTCCATAGTGAGTCCAATGGAAAAACATAACTCCTCTTGAAATGCTATTGCAACAGATTGATAACTAAGGTTCAGGGTTGAATAATGGTGATTCACACTGGCTCTAATATTATGGAGGAATTTGCAATATATTTAGGAACAAAGGGAATCAAACACATTACTCAACAAAGCAAAGCATATCACTCATAGAGAAGAAGACATATATGAAAGGTGCCTTTGGACACCAATAATTTCTCGCTTGAATGAAGAATTTTATTTCCAACCACTGTTAAATTTTTTGGACAAGAAAGGGTGTAAATTTCACCCAATAATACATATTACCCAATGTCAAGCATAAAGACTAACCATTGAAGAATAATCTAATGATACAAAAGGTCACCTTACAAGGTGTACATGGGCTTATAGGGCAATTAAATGGATCACAATACAAAGGTTGGCTGTGGCTTCAAGTGAACATTAACACTTAATGAAAGATAGTCACCATGTGACTACATGTCATTTGCGCAAAAATATTGATGCAATTTTATGTCATACACTAACTTGTATTATTTGTATATGATTAGTGCACCGGATATAGAACGAAGCTTGTACAAAAAGGAAGCTTCTAACAAGAAAGAGGTACATGGAAGCTTATGGAGAAGGAAGAAGGCAAGCTTCTAGAAGATTTACATAAAGAAATATGTAAAGGACATGAAAAATTCAATAACATATATGCCTCATCATTTCACCATGTGACATTATCTTATATCTTCACCCCCTTTTTCTTTTCCATTGATGGAACTAGATGAGATATTGTGTTTGACTATGTTACTAGAAGCATCATGGGAAGGGGCCACCAAGAGGTACACAAGAAATCAAATGACATAAAAAATGCCTGTTTCTGGCGGTCCATTCCATTTTAGGGCAACATGCATATTTCTCAAGAATTGGCCAGCGTCCTGCAAGGAATGACTCATTTCTTAGGGCTGTTTCTTAATCCAAATCTGGCATGTGAGAAATAACTGGTGAATTTTTCTAGAAATACAAAGAAAGAGAAACTCAAAATATTAAAAGTAATAAAGCAAAACAAGTGGGGCCCTTCACAACTCTAATATAAACCCTAGGACACTGTTTTTGATAATTTTTATCATTTTAATGTTGGCTTTTGCAACTTATGGAGGCTGTGGACAGACAATAGCCTTGCTAGATGTGGGGAGAATCATTTTACTCTTCAATTTCTTTTAGAGGCATTATGTTTTGTTTCGACATGTGTTTAAAGAGTATCTACTTGTATATGCAATTTCCGATGAATGTTGTGCATTTCAGAAATAGTACTTTGTATTGCAGTACCCTAAACAATATTTGTTTAGATGTTTTCTGAACCATTCGTATAATCCACTTGATTAAATAGTAGATATGCAAAAGCTGATATGGTGATAACTATGATTATTTGGCACACAAAGAAGTCTTGTACATTATTGTTTTCAATAAATAAACATAATTCTATTATAGTCAAATGGGCTTTTGCCTAGCCAATCACATTAAATTAACCATTGACAAATACAATACTATCCAAATCAGAAAACACCCTAGTCAATCTAGCTAAGCTAGAAAGTAGTACTCTCTAGCTAGTCCTTTTTAGCATACTAGTATACTATATGAAATATGATATATCTATAAATTTCCTGCATTATTTGCTTCATTTTGCATTGATTGAACTATTATCCATGGTGAAATTCACATTACTAACAGCCTAGTACCATAGAATGTCTACACATTTAGCTGTTGAAAACTCACTTGAGGCTATGCGATCCTATTGTGATATGATGAAGGTCATGTACCATAGCTTGCATATTGTCATAGAGATGAAGACAAATATTCTTGAAGATATGGTTTTGAAAATTGAGCTACATTATTTAGAATCTGTGAGGTAAAATGGCTTCACCCTTGATGGTTTGAAAGGCTGCCATGACATTGTTTGTTTGCGCAATATTTGGGGCCGTTTCCATTGCTATCACTCCAAGCTATATGTGAGAAGTATGCATACGTGGTAGCTACTTACACATACTTGATCGGATCCCACACTCATTGTTGGAGTCATTCAAATTGGAAATCTTCTTTGTGATTGGGAAGGATTTCAATCTCCTGAGCATGCTTTCTATAACATAGGTTGTTTTCCATTTTCTTGGGGAATTCAAGGGACTTGTAATGATTTCTGCTTTCCAATGGAAAGTCGTGCATGGCTTGATCCTTCTTATGACACTTTGTCCCTAGATGTTTTCCTTCTTAGTCAATGGGCTAATACAACCATGAGTCCATTTAACAAGGGGATCATGACAAGAATTGAAGATAATAATACAAATAACATTACATTAGTGCTGCAGAAGCTGCTACATTTGGCCATACAGAAACTAATATGGACTCTAAGAAAGAAGAAGACACAGAATTTATATTAAGTTCTGAGAATGACCAAAGTAGCCAATGGGACTCAAAAGGTGCACTTAGATACAATAGCATAGGAGGAGGTAGGAACAGTTCTTTAAGAAATACAAATTACAAATGTCTCTGCATGTAACATATATCATGTGACACAATTGCATTACAAACATAGAACAAATATAATACAAAAATGTTACAACTAAGGCTTAATTAGGCATAAGAGATCCACTGTCAAAGAGAGGTGGGTGATGCTAGTGGAGATAACAGATGGAATTGTAGTTGTCACTACTTTATACCCATATTGGAAGAATCACCGACTATCACTGTGAATGATTCAATGCAAGTCCTCATGGTGTTTGATGGGGAATGTTCTGGGCAAAAAGGACCAGGGTGGCTGCTAGGGGTAAGTCTCCTGGGTACCCTTCTACCATTCAAGCCTGAATTTCCTTTAGATATCAAGAGGAATCTGGAAATGCTTGCTTGCTTAGAGCTTCAAGGCTGTGGGCATGAGTGACAGTGAGGGATAGATTCACCATGTCCTGAAGGAGGTTGTCTGGTAGTTGCTTCGTGAGGAAAGCACCATCTCACAATCTAACACTATGAGTGAGGGTAGGCATTTGATGACTTGGTTATGAAAGAGTATAGTAGAAGGTAATCAGTCTTGTGGTCTGCTGGGACTGCAAGGTCCCCTTCAAGGCCTGACATCTGAGGGCTCTTGATTGTTTCTCAAAAGATACAAAGCCAAACAATTTTTTTCAGGATCATAAAAAAAACAGGACATGACCTCGTGAAAACTTTATACAAACAATGGTAGCTCCCCTTGATCTCATAGTCCATGGGGCACCTGAAAATAAACTGTTCCTTTGTCTCTATCTCCTCTAGAGAGCAGAGGCTGCAAATCCTACCCTTCGGTAATGTTGTGGCAAACCTCGATCTTTAACTGGTGGCAGTAAACCTTCCTTTGACCGAGGAAAATCCCAAGGCTATGGGACCATTGATGTTGGATATGGTCAGAGGGAGAAATGGTGCTGCCAACAACCTGCATGGCATATTTGGCATATTTGGCATAGAAAGCCATCTTGAGGCTAAAAAGTTGTGGAGGAGATATCCAAGTGGCTTGAGGGTTCAGACCAATTTCATGCCCATTTCATCATTTGATTATTAATTTTGTCTTATCAAACTTGCTCAGTATTGTCAGTCATTTTTCAGACCTTTTCTCAATCTTTATCTCGTGATATTTAGGTTTTGTAGCTTTACCTCTTGTAGAACCACCACTTTTTTATGACCCCTTATTTTGAACAAGCTATATTTTGACCTGAAAGAAGTCTGGATTGCTATTTATGTTGTAGCAAATATCTCTATACGATGTCTATTCAGGTTTTATGAGTATTTCTGATCATTTTTATTTACTTCTAAAAGTCTTGTACAATCTTTCATGGTATATTTCATTGGATAAGTGGTTGTTCACTTGGGTATCTCGAATATGTTTTGGAGACACTGCACCAAGTCAGTTATGCAGAAATTCGAGTACTACTTTTTGATTTGATAATAAGCATTCTACTTTGTCAAATGACAAATACCTTGTCACCAAGTCACATGTATATTGGAAACCTTGTTTGAGCCTATAAGGAATGCTTGGTATTTCCTTCAGAATGAATTCTATCATGGTTTGTTACGTAGTCCTATTTGGAGGATAATGTTTAGGGGAAACAGAACAGCCTCTTGCTGATGTCTATTTAAATAATATTTTTGTGGTAAACTATTAGTATATTGCTGGTGCCAGTAAATGTATCATATGGTCATCCAAGCTATTATAAGATTATTTGAATGTTGTGATTAAATCCTTGCAGGTGCATCTCTTGGTTTACTTGTTTTTTAAAGAAAAGAAAACTGTTGTATGCAAAACAGGGTCTCTATATGATTGTGATTTCAAATCTTGACTTCTGATCAGGGCATTAAATCTCCACTAAAACCAGTTATATAACAGTGAAGCATATGCTTATTCTGATTGAAGCATTTGATGGAAATCATTCTCAACCTCTACGGCTTTTTGGTATTTCAATTGTGATCTACTTTAATGAGTTGGAGAATATAGTCGTTGGATTTGCATAATCTAATATGTAGATATTGGACTTTAGTACAGTGTAATTTCTTGGATGTGGAATTCTTATCCTAAGTCAGGAGGAGCAGAGTCAAGGTCTTCATTGGAATTTGTGCAAATTTGCATGTAATTCACCTTGTGAGAGATACTGCTTTATTTGCTATAACTAGGCAAAAAGATTTTGGAGTAATGTCTAGTAATCTCTTCATAAGATGCATTATGCCCCCAAAATGGACTCCACTCCATGAGTTTTTTGTTCACAATTGGTCAAATCTTCTTGTAATTCTTTTCCCTGCCTTTCCCACTCCAAAACAATACCCCAAACCTTTTTATTTAGAATTCAAGAACAAAAATCCCTCTAGATTTGATTTGATTTGATACTTTAACTCCTGAATATTTAGCTGATTAACTCCTGAATATTTACACCATTCTTGAAATTATGTTGTTTCTTAATCAGTTAAATGGGCTGGTTAGTCATTCCGGAGGGGGCCTTCTTCCCTCAATTTTATATTCCTAGGTGGACAAACTTTTGAAAACTCTCGATTGCTGAAACACAGAGTCAACTCCACTATTTACATTGAGGCACACTAGTAGGGGGCATCGTTTTGAACATGGGTTGTCTTGATAACTGTCTCATGTCAGTCCTTATCTACCATTCAACAGTCATTCTTGAAATTATGGTACAACCATGCACAATTTTTTTTAAGTCATGGGTAGTGGCTTCCAGTGGCTACTTGTCCTAGACACTGTCCATGATAAGTTTTTTTGGGATTCTTCATTCGTGTAAAAGCTGACATTTCTAGTGGCTATAGATGTTCAAGAATGGTTCTCTAGCATTTTCCTCATTCTAAATCTACAAATGCTTTTCCTCTTTCTGATATATGGATCAAAGTCAGAGCAGAGTCTGATCCACAAACATCATTGGCAACTTATATGCTAATGCTTTTGATTCAATGCCCTTCGCTATCAAGTATAAAGCAAGTCCTTTTTTCATATGTTGTTGATGACTCTGTGCAGTATAAGCTTATGGGATCTGATAGGCACTCATAGGTTGATGACTCTGTGCAGTATAAGCTTATGACTCCCTCATAGGTTATCCTCTATAACTTGATATGCCTTCTCAGTCCCATTGATGGCTTTTGATCACTTACAATACATTTTCAATTTTGATGCATAGCAGTACTGTAATGCTTTTGATATTCTCTTTACTTCACTTGCATTCACATTTGCATGCATTGTTTCAGTTAGCAGCCCTAATGATGAAACTCTGTTGGACCTGTAGGAACTGTATTAACAAGGATAGACATCCAATTTTATCAGTAGGCGCTTTTGTGGGGAGACCAAGAGAATATTATGCTAAACTAGCACTAATACTTCTTTGTGACACTTTGACAGGAAATGCTGCGACCAATTCCAGTTGCCTTGGCATCTTGCACACGATACTTTGAAGCTGTTTCTGCAATGAGAGAATCAATTGCTGCTCTCCACAAGTTGCGCGTTGGTTCATTGTCCCCTGTTACGCCATCAAAAGATCCATTATGGGTGTCAGATCATGGGGATTCTGAATGTGCAACCCCTCCACCTTGGAATTCAAATTACACTGTTGATGAACCAAACTCAGATGATGTTGTGATCCGTAGTCGCAAGAGACTAGAACAGCTGGGATCTTCAGGTGAACATCCTGAATTTGAAGTGCCCTCTGATGTTGGGCAGTCTGATCACGATAGTTTAAAGCAAAGACGGTTATCTTGGCCACCTTCTCCAAATATGGCCCGCAATATGAGTTAAGTGTGAATAAAGTTTAGATTGGAATCGTAATTGTTTTCCTCAATTTTTAAACTCTCTTGAACATGTCCAGACAAGACTTCCACCATTTGTGTTCACTATCCAGTGCAGTAAATCCAATTTATTTAATAAGTTTTTGGTGGTCTGGGTTTTCCATCATCCATTATGTGCGGTTCAAACATTGTTGAGTACCACCATTAATATTATACCTATTGTAAAATTGGCATGTGAAGCTGCACGCTTGCAATTTAAAAATTCTAATTTTGTATTACATCATTTTACTTTGTGATGTCTGTCCAACTAGCGGTCTTGCTGTATAAAAAGTGAACAATTTTCCTTTAAAAACTAAGGCTTCTATGAGTAGTTCTAGCTAAATGTTATTTGCTGTCTACAAGTCAGGTGATTATTGGGAACATGCAAATGATGTTTGAGCAAAATTTGAAAAACAAAACAATGTAATGTTCAAGCAAGGTGCAAGAGTACCCATTATATTGTTCCTGTCATTGTTTTGAACTTCCGTATTGTAAAAGTGTAATAAATTACATTATGGTCCAATACTTTCTAATTTTTGTAACCTAAAGATAATATTATATGATGAGGTTGGATTAATAAATTATTCGAATAGAATTTTAATATTAAATTTCAATTTAAAATTACTTATGAACAATATTTACTGTTTAAACATGCATTTATTTCAAAGATACATATTACTGTTTAAACATGCATTTATTTCAAAGACACATATCTGTTGCTCGAGACTCTAATCAGCTCTTTATACACGACATTCATTATAGTCTTAAAGTTGCATGTTCAGCAGCTTTCAATTATTACTTTGTGATATTTTAAAAGTGTAACATACACAAATGTTCGTTTATTTATTTATTAATTATTATTATTAGTGTAACATACACAAATGTTCGTTTATTTATTTATTAATTATTATTATTAGTATTTCTTTTATAATTAAAAGATTGTAAATGGCTATTGTCATAACATCATAAAGGACAATGGATGAAATTGTTTATTTTTCTTTTTCTAAAAAAATGCATGGTCATTAATTCCAGTCCTAGGATATAGCTTTTATTAATTGCACCTGCGCACAATGCAACTAAAGTTCTACATATTTAGCTTTTATCAATTACACACGGCAATTTTCTAACTAAAAATATAGAAATATTTACAATAATTCTTTATAAATCTAAAGTAATGTTAATGAAAAGGTTTTGAATTTTGTAGTATTAACTATCCAGTAATTTTCTTATAGCATAATAGTATTGATTTAAATTTCATTGCATGAGGGATGATCCAAAATAAAATTATCATCAATAAAGAGGAGATTAGATTTAAAGGGGCTATTAGTCGCAAATTGAATAACTTTGATTTATGTCTTCTATTTTGTCTTTGAGAAGGCTCTCATTGATGCCTTAGCAAGAATATCTTCATAGATAAGGGGATAATGAGTCCCCTTGGCAAAGTCCACAAGATGATTGAAAGTATTTTGTGGGGAATCTGTTGATTATCTAGAAGGAAATCAATTGATAAAATGGTAATATTTTAGAGGGCTATAGCACCTAATCCATTCACACAACCTTCTCAATTTTTTTTTTATAAGAATATCAATTTATAAAACTCTAACAAACCCTATCATATGCTTTGAATGCATACTCCTCTTTTTCAATAGAATGAAGAGAATAAATTGTCTTTATGCAATACGACTTAGAATATTTTTCAATCTGTTTTCATAATTTTTGAAATTATCTTACAAATCATATTAGAAGAGTTTTTTTGATGAAAATTGACACAATAATTTATTGCTTTTCAATTAATCCCAATATTTTCAAAACAAAATTGCAAGAAATCCATCAAGACATGGATGGAAAGAGAAAATGACCTTTTGTAGCTCCTTTATAAAGGTAAGTAGTTTTTAATATCAATGAGACCATAGATCATATGAGGCGATCCTCATAGAGGATGTTGTTTACCTAATATATGCTTATCCAACCAAATTTTGGTTATTGAAGTATGATGTACAACTCTATCTATTAAGAGTTCCAATTTTTTTTTTTTTGTTGCATAAAATATTTAGGGTAAAGCAAAGTTTTTGAAAGGGGTCATGGGGTTTGAACTTGGGTCTCTTGGATAAAAAACCCATAGACACACCACTATGGTATCCTTCACGGAACCGAAATTTAGGCTAAATCATGAGTTTTTGAAAGGGGCCTCGATCCCCTTATACTAGGGTTTGAACTTGAGTCTCCTAAATGAAAACCCAAAGACATACCACAACAGTATCCCTAATGGGTCAAAAATTCTTACCATTAGGTATACTCAATTTGTAGATCTTTCTAATCAAGCTCTCATTTTGTCTACATGTGATAATTGATGGAATATTGCAAAAGCTTACTCTAAGCCTCCTTATCTTGCCCAACTTTTAATAAAATATCCTTGAAATAATTAATTGCCTCCCTAATATTCTCTTCATCATTAATATTTTTTCCATTTGGAGTTGAATCTATTTATTCATTGAAAAGACATCTGTTTTGGTGGTAACATGGAAAAAGGTTAGTTTTTCTATCCCCTTTTCAAGTCATCTTTACCTAGATTTTCTTGGGCCCAATACGACTTGTGTAATTTATTATGATAATAAGAAAGTGAGTCTTTTTCTTGTATATAATTATATTGATCCCTTTCATTGGTTTCTACGATCTCTTGTAAAATGTTGAGCTTGGATTTAATCTCCTCCTTTACTGTAAATATATTACTAAAATATTTGACATTCTAATTCTTCCTTTGGCCCTCCATACATTTCATCTTTTAAACAAATACATGTCCTTCAAACCTTACTTCATCCCACAATAACATAAATATTTGAAAAAAAACAATCTTATAGCCATAGACATTGAGATTGAAATGGTTTTGGATAACCATTATTGAGTAGATAACATCTTAGGAGAAGGGGTTTATGATCTGATCCTATTCACAAAAAAATATTTTTAGAGTTTGTATAGTCTTATTTCCAACCATGTATTAGATAACAAAAACATGTCCAATCTTTTTACTATATAAATTTGCCCTATATGTCTATTATCCCATGTGTACTGAAAGTGTGAAGGAATAACATCCCAAAGTCCATTTGAATTGATGAAGGAAGCAAAGTCCTCCAATAATCTAGGCAATCCAAGAGTACCACCCATCTTTTTTGAAGACGAAATAATTATATTGAATTTCCTCCCAAGAATCCATAGATCAGACATATGAATCATCATGATTAGACTTAAATAAACTAGGTCCTTCCAACATCTATCACGAAGAGTAATTGTAGTTGGAGCATATAAATTTATGACTCCACCCTTGATGTTTTCCTCTTTCATACAAAAAAAGGTGAACTAACCAATTACTTCTATCAGTTGTTTCTCTCCTTTTCAATTGTTCTGTATTGTTGCAATACCTCTTAAAATCCCATAACAATTTTTTTAGACAATCCCCAATCTTCTAATCCTTTTTGAATGTCTCCTTACATTTCTCACTAGTTATTTGTTTGTTGTATTAAACTTTAGGACTATAATAACCTATCAATTCCTTGATAACTCTTTTTTTAGGGATCTTATTCATACCCTAATATTTCAAAATACCATTTTCATCATCACCTTTTGTTCTTATCCTTGATAATTAATATTAATTTCTAGTTTCCCAAACCAATATCCCTTTGAGTTTTCTTTTCTTTTTGTTCATGCTATGCTCTAGGGTATTCCTCTCTTTTTTCCATTCCCACCAATGTTTTCATGCTCATCAATCTCTTTCATTGTTTTAAAATATTTATAATACAACTTATCATCTAAATGTTTATACTCTCCTGAGTATGTTGAAGTGCACAAAATAACCTTGAAAACATTTTTCTTTATGCTTCCCTAAAAACCCTAAAGTGCAAGGACCATCCTCCATAGTATTTACTTTCTTATGTGGCCCTAAAAACACTAAATTACAAAGAATATCCTTCATATTATTTTCTTTATTAATGTACACCCTTTAAAGTGCAAAGGATAGACTTTATACTATCTTTTTTACTACAAGAAGATGATTTGTTATTTTTAAAACAAATTCTTATTTCCCTAGTTAGTATGAGTATTTTCAAAACAAATTGTCATTGTTTAATTTGGCACATAATTTTTTTAATTCAATGATTCAAATCGTTTAATTCTAGCTCCTTGTTATGTGTTGTACTATCTGCTCTAGTTTATACAAGAGGGTTGATCATTATCATAAAGGTTGAATTCATCCTTAATTTGCATGAATATTTTAGGTTTATGAAATTTTATTATAAGTTGATCAAATTAGTACTATTTAAAATTTAACATATTATGTATTCAATTTTTTGAAAAGTCACCATGAAAAATCATGAGAGGAGTGAGAGGGGTGAGAGGCCTGAGTGGCAGGGACCGAGGTAGGGTTCGAGGTTGTGGGAGATGGTGGGATGAAAAATTTCTTTGTGATAGCTCTTGGGAGGTCACCATTGTGCCTTCGGGTTTTGATTTGGAAAAATATGTTGAGAAGAGGATGGCTGAGTGGGCCATGAAAAAATAGATGTCCCTTGAACCCACTGGTATTGGTACTTCCCTATCGGTGGTCCAAGCTTTAGCTCCTGCTACGCACACTCTAGTGGAGTCAGGTGCCCTTCGTTCAACTGGCGAGTTTTTTGTTCAGATGCCTTCTCTCTTGCCCTCGGGAGACGATGCTTCCTCTCTCCTCAAAGTGGTCGAGGGTGGATTGAAGGAGTTGTTTCAGATGGACCCTGTGTTGGAGGGCAAAGGAGATATCCCAAGGTTGGCCCTTTCTAAGATGGGCGTTTATCGAGGGACAGTCCTTTGTGAGGCAGAGAAGACTCTTGTGGGGTCCTTCTCGAGGGTTGAGGTGGATCCTATTGTGGAACAAATTACCCAGCTTGAGGTGGATCAAGTGATTGAACCCTCTGTAGTTGGTTAGACAAACCCTATTGTGGAACAAAGTGTTGAGCATGAGGTGGAACATGCAGTGGAACCTTCTGTGGGTGATCACGCAGATCCTATAATGGAACAAATTATTGGGTATGAGGTGGAACATAAGTCAAAAACTATTGTTGGTGGTTAGACTTACCTTAGTGAGGAGACTCCAGAGGTGGTCAATTCCTTGGGAGGGCCATCTTTGACTATTGGGCCTGGTCCCCCAATTGAGAAGTCTTATACTCAGAGAACCAGATATGACTCTCTTTCAGACTATCTCTTTGACCTTGATCCTATTCAATTGTCCCTTTATGTGCCTTTGGAGTTGATCAAGGCTGCTATGGGAGAGGGTGAGGTCTCCCTTGGAAAATATCTTGGGAATGCTAGACCAGACTAGGAATTCATCAGGAGATGGACCTCGTTAGTCTAGTCGCCAAAAGACCAAATGGAACTGGTAGCTCTTCCTAATGGATTATTTTTTATTAAAATTTCTATGGTAGAAGATCTTAGATCCATTTTGGGTGGAGGTCCCTAGTTCTTTGGTAGGACTTTTTCTTCGTAAATGGGGTTCAGATTTTGACCCGAACACCCAAAAAATTAACTCATGCCTTATATGGGTTAGATTGTCGGGGCTTCCTTTTCACTTCTAGCATGAAGTGATTTTGAGGGGCATTGCAAAATTTATTGGTGAGTTTGTTAAGTTGGATGCTTCGACTAAAGCAAGATCTCAAATGATTTTTGCTCGTATGTGTGACTTTAGATCTGGATGCAGACCTACCCAAGTCTATAGAACTCTTATTGGAGGTAGGTAACAGTAATCAAACCATCTTGTATGAGAACAAGATTGTGGTTTGTGCTTAGTGTAATTATTACAGTCATATCTCTAGACGATGCCCTCAAAAGCTTGCAGCTAGAGCCTTGGTAAAGGACCTTGCTAAGGAGCCTGCAAAGGAGAAAAATATTTTTAGATGAAAACGTCAATATTGATCCAAGGACAACACCAAAAAACCATAATTACATTAATATTTTAGAAAGGAATAGTTGTAAGGCCTCGACTGCTCCTCCGATGCATATTTCAGAGAATCCCTTTGCTTGTTTGCCTGCTGAGTCAGCTATTGAAATGATGAAAGAGCTTGTGGTGGATTTGGATTTGATTAAGTTGAAGGATCTCATTTTGTCTTCATCAAAACTAGTTTTTTTTTATATTGAGTCCCTGAGCCCTGTAACCCATGGATAAATTAAAGGTAATGCCGAAAAACCCCCATTGTTTTCTAAAGCGAGAGTAGGGATATGTCAAAAGTGATTTTTTGCTTCCCATTTCAGCTGACGGTTTTGGTGGAAATTTTTTATTCAAATTCATAATTTTTGGTTTGTTCCTTGGGCGGGATAGTGGCCTTTTTGGCCAAGTTTTTTTTTTGATTGGTTGAAAGGGTGTTGAAAGGTCCCTGAACCTTGTACAAACCAGCCGTGGGCCTTCGAAGAGGGAGGCAAAGGGGAAGAACGACGGCAGCAGAACGAGAAAGCCTGAAAACAGCAGGGGCTACCTAAGGAAGAGGCGCCCAGAGGAACCAACTAGAAGAATTTTTTGCATGTTTTCCAAGAAGACCGAAGAGGCCCAAATGCTAAAGAACAAAGAAAAAGCAAAACACCACAAGGAGAAAAGTGTCGCGATATCGCGACATGTTGCATTTTCGCGGTCCAAAGCAAAGGGAGAAAGCAAGGAGGAAAAAGTGTCGCGAAATCGCGACATGTTGCATCGTCGCGGCCAAAGGAGGAAAAAGTGTTGCGATATCACGACATGTTGCATCGTCGCGGCCAAAGGAGAAAAAGTGTCGTGATATCGCGACATGTTGCAACGTCACGGCCAAAAGAGAAAAAATGTCGCGATATCCCGACATGTTGCATCGTCACGGTCGAAAGAGAAAAAGTGTCACGATATCGCGACATGTTGCATCGTCGAGGCCAAAGGAGAAAAGGTGTCGCGATATCGCGACATGTTGCATTGTTGATGCCGAAGGAGAGAAAGTGTCGCGATATCGCAACATGTTGCATCGTCGCGGCCAAAGGAGAAAAAGCGTCGCGATATCGCGACATGTTGCAAATTCGCGGCCAAAGGAGAAAAAGCGTCGCGATATCACGACATGTTGCATCGTTGCGGCCAAAGGAGAAAAAGTGTCGCGATATTGCGACAAGTTGCATCGACGCGGCCAAAGGAGGAAAAAGTGTCGCGATATCGCGACATGTTGCATTTTTGCGGCAAAAAGAGAAAAGTGTCGCGATATCGTGACATGTTGCATTTTCGCGGCCAAAGGAGAAGAAAGAAGAAGTGTCGCGATATCGCGACATGTTGCATCATCACGGCCAAAGGAGAAAAAGTGTCGCGATATCGCGACATGTTGCATCGTCACGGCCAAAGGAGAAAAAAGTGTCGCGATATCGCGACATGTTGCATCGTCGCGGCCAAAGGAGAAAAAGTGTCGCGATATCGCGACATGTTGCATCGTCGCGGCCAAAGGAGAAAAAGTGTCGCGATATCGCGACATGTTGCATCGTCGCGGCCACTTTTTGGCCAAGTTTTTAATATTCTTTGACTCTTTAATTTTTGGTTTGCTAGATTTCAGCAATAGTCATATTGGATCTGATGTCAGATTCAAAATTCGAGTTAATTTTTCTTTTTAAACTCCACTTTTGGGTGTTTTTTTGGGAAGGGCGGTTGGTGGTGCCTCTTTGGAATTTGTGTTAGGTCCCCTAGAGATTCTACACCTCTCAAGGTGATTGTATTTTTGATCGATGTTTGTGTCGCTTTTCTTGTGTTGGGTTGTCTTTTTCCTATTTTCAAGCTGCTCTTTTGTTTCCTTTTCGTCGCATGAAGGATGAATGTCTAAATCATGAATGTAAAAGGTTCGAGGCCCTTTCAAAACCCCTCTTTACCAATCATTTTTTTTTGAAAAACCTTTAAAGAAAGGTAGTTAAACACATTAAAATTTGAGTCCAATTATTTAAATTATTTACTCATTTCTTGGTGTGTGTTATACTCTCTAATCTATATGAAAGCCTCCAACAATTTTTATTAATTTCATCCATTATATATAAAAAACATTAATAGCATTAAATTTTAATCCAAATATCTAAATTGTTTAATTCTTGTTCTTTACTGTGTTGTGCTATCCACTATGGTCAATACTAGAGCTTCCAACAATTTCACAAAGCTTTTCATCGTGAATTTCAAAATTTAAAAAATTTACTAAAAGTTCATCTACATTAGAACTAGTTTAAATCTAACTATAATTTTATAAAAAGTATTAAATTTATGATCTTATCAAGTAATTCATTTAATATTTGTTTCTTAATATGTCATATCCTTTCTATTTTAGTGTATAAAAGAGTCTTCAATAGTACTACGAAGAATAAAATATTGGCATGAATATTTTAATTTTTGAAAATGAAAAAAAAAAATACATATAAACATATTATTATTTTTAATTAGCTATAAGGGATTGAAATGATCTACTATGTTGTTTTAAACACGTACACAATGGTACTAATATAATAACATAATGGTACATATACAACAACACACAACTAATATAATAACATAATGGTACTAATACAACAACACAACTAATATAATAACATAATGGTACTAATACAATAACACACAAACAATACTAAAAAAATAATACAATAGCACTTTAGCACTTATGTATATATATCGGTTTGGCAAGATTTGAAAGTTGGCATCTACTTTAACACTTATGCATATATCATTTTTTAACTTTAATGTCAAAGGTTAAGGGTTGGAAGAGTTATCAATGAAAAGTATTAGAAATAAGGACGAATAATAAGTTTGTTATAAATATCAAGTAGCATCAGCTCGACCGGTTAGATTCTTCAACATTTCAAGGAAGAGACCTAGGTTCAAATTTTGCCAAACGATACATGAATAATATCCGATTTTTGTTGTAATAACACTATATGATGATAATGTAATACAAGTGAGGCCCGTTTCAACCCATATAGCCCAATGCAAAAAAAAAGTTGGTTATAAATGAGTTAAAATTATTTAAACAAGATATCAATTATAATTTTATATTCCTTACACATGAACATCTCTCATTCATTCATATATATATATAAATAATGTGTGTTAGATATCTATATTACATCATGATCGCATCTACAAAATATTTTAACAAATCACATAATGATATTTGATAATTATATATATATATATATATATATATATATATATAT
Source organism: Wollemia nobilis (assembly GCA_028583015.1). NCBI lineage: Eukaryota > Viridiplantae > Streptophyta > Pinopsida > Araucariales > Araucariaceae > Wollemia > Wollemia nobilis. Next base: position 1,376,995 of record JAQPPZ010000755.1, on the reverse strand, counting down.
ATATATATATATATATATCTTGGCAAAATTTAAACTTGAGTTTTTATCTTAAAAGTTCACTATCTTAAAAGTTGACGTTTTTTAAGCTTGAGCTCATGTTGTTTGATGAATATAATACATTAGAAATATTTTTTAAAATCATTACATTTATCTAATGTTTATACTTTTATCTAATATTCATATATTAATATGAACTATTTTATAATATTATATTATTCATCTATTTTTTAATCTAACATTTTTTTAAGCTATGTGTGGCTTATATTGGGACCACTCCCATTACAAAAACAAAATATTACATTGCTTTCATTACATTTCTAATAAGTTAATTAAAGCGTACCTGTCTTTGCCTTTCTATCAATGATATTCTCCATCTTCCTCTAACTACTAAGTTTCTATTATCAACTTTTTTTTTGGAAGGAACTAACAACAAAAACAATCCTTACATGACACAACTCTAACAGATAGAAGGAAAAAAAACATAACAACCATCCATCAAAGAGGAAATCAATTTGATTATTTTTCTTTTGTAGCAGAGGTTCTTCCTCCTATAGAGTGGCAAGATTTAAGAATGCATTTTTGCACTTTAAGCTCTTGAGGTAATATCTAGTTGTAACATATTTTGTAGGATCTTCATTTTCATTTGACTTTTATTAATGATCTGATTCAAATTCTCCTTTTGGGGTTGAGTATTTTGTTGCTCGTATGCTTTTGCTTGATAATTGGTGCATCTAGAGGATGAGCTTCTTTCTTTTAAACCGAGGCATTTGAAGATTTTGAATCATTCACATGTAGGGCCTTCTCCTCCACCAAGGAGGAATTAGAGCATGATCAAATGATCGAGCATATCTTCTTCAAGTGGCCATATTGTTGACAACAATAATATCTTAAGGATAAGTTTTCATATTCAATATTTTGGATCTATTCCCATTTGCTTTAGGAGATAGTAATGGATTGAGGCCTAGGAACTTAAACATCCATCCAAACAACCAACCTTGCTTACTCATATTAATTTTATTGAACAATTTTTTTCTCTATTTGGGCATCCATATACTGGAATGCACCAATGGCATTACCGATTTTGGTGAATATCTTCTCTCTCCAAAACTCCACAGGAAGAGCATAAAGATTCACCTAGACTAGGAAGCCATTAACTTCTTCTATAAAGGGGTTGAAACTAGGAGTCCAAGATCTTATATAGACACCTTTTTTGTCGAAAAACCAATTATATTTATAATCCATTACCCTATCTTTATCCGCTAAATTAGAAAAGGAAACAACAAATATATTTTTGGGTAGGAGAGTTACTTGGAATTCTGTATTGGTCCACCAATATTTAATGCATCCTTTGAGTTCCTTTCGACCTAATATTTTGCCCTTGAGTTTGTAGATAATTGTTCAAGCTTCATGATCAATCAGATCCAACCCAAATTCATCCTCCAAAATCCTGATAGAGGGCAGAGGTTCATCCATCCACGAACCCAAAGATCCTTGAGAGATATTTCTTTTGACCAAAGAGGCTTTCTCACAAACTAAAGAGACAGTCTGCAAACAACCATATTCCTTCAAATCTTGACTACCCTATTCCTTCAATGCTTGACTGCACCTAGGGTTTACATCCTTTTCATAAAGACTATAGCCAAATTTATCGCTTTGTTCCATCGCTTAATTGCACCTAGGGTTTACACCCAAGTATATATATATATATATATATATATATATATATATATAATCTAACATTAGTATTTAATATGATACATTTTTAATAATCATATATAATTCATTTAATATATTTTTTAAACATGTTCACACACACATGCAAACACACAATGCAGTTTAAACATAGGTCTTCCAGAAGAGAGCCCAAAGCCAAACCACCATGATGTATCATAAAAACATTCATATAATATTTATCTCTTAGTTATAATATCTTTATAGTGTTTATATTTTATCCTTCAATATTATATTTCTGTTAATAATGTAAAATACGCATCTTAGTTTAATCTTCTTCCCAACCACCCACCTTAATCTTATGGGTTGTAGTGTTGTTTGGCATATGCTGTCATAATTTTAACCTGATACTGGAGACATATTTTCTTACTAAATGTTGGATATGTATAGCATACCTTAACCATGGATCAAATAACACACCAAATGTTTAACAATATATAAATACCCTTGACATACAACTCACAATATGCATATCTACACATTCTCATAGTATACATAAGTATACTCTTGCACATATATACTTCAACTTTAGAGGTTTGTATGAGGTATTTTGTACATATACCCAACGTAATGACACCCATACAACCTTTGCTTAATGAATTCCCCAATTCTCTATCTTAACATTATTTTCGGTCTTCATTATAAGATTAATATTTTTATAACTTATAATTCCTACCTCACTAAGAAACATTTAATAATAACTAATATCAAGTTATTAATTTTAGTATTAACTAATTTTTAACTTTATCCTAATAATATAAGTTATAAATCCCTCTACCCTCTAACTTAATAGCATCTCCCATCCTTCATCCTCATATTAGTAATTTTTATAATGACCTAACTCTATAAAGTATATTAACTAATGATATTTTTTATTGATTTATTGGTGGAAGAGGTTTTGAAAGGGTACCCAAACCTTTAACAAAAAGAGAAGGCCTCCAGAGAGGGTCCTACAAGTATGTCTCCCAAAAGCAAAAAGGAGAGAAACAAAAAATATACCTTAAAAAGAGGATATCCCAGAAGATAGCCAAAACAAGGAGATCCTTAGAGATAATAAAGAAAGAAAACAATAAAATATTAGGAAAATAGGGGATGACCAAACAAAAAAGGAATATAGTGGCCATGGTTACTCAGCATCCACTGGAGCAGAGGAATCTAGAAGCTCTTCAAGGATATCTTCTTCATACTTTTTCTTGAATTCCTGAAGAAGAGTGGTTGCCTGTTGGATGAGAGAAGTGTTCATAGTGGTTGCTTTGAACAAGGATCCCAACATATCTTCAAGTTGCTGTGAGTAACCTTTACTAATAACTTTGATATTAGTAAATAGTTTAATAATATTTAATTAGCTAATATTAATTACTAATTAAAATTATTATTCTTTTCCTCACCCTCTTACCATATTTCCCTTATTTTTTATAATATAGCAAAATTACAATGTTATTTTGATGCTATAAACAATACTAGCTAACACCATGTAACATTGACTCAACAACATGAAAATATTTGGAGAAAAATAAACAAAATAAAGATAGGTTAGTTATTTCCATTTTCATAACTAAGCAAAGCAGGGGAATACCTCTACTTCATATGTTAGCAACAAGATCCAAGGAACCACCTATCATTCTAGAGTGATCACTAGTCAATATATTCGCCATCATGATGGGAAGACCAAACCAAAAAATAGATGAGTGGATAAGTTGGGGAGAGAGAGTGATGAAGGAATCCAAAGCAGCAAGAGAAAAATGAAATGGAAGCAATTGAGATAGTTATATTTAGACTTAAATTAATTTTTATTTGTATATCTTTACTTTTTGTATTTTTCAAGATAAACCTTAGAAGCAAAAGTTTTACAAAATTAATTTTACAAGACTTAGTTTTCAAGGTCAATTTTGCAAAATTATGCAAGAATGAAAAAGTTTCTTACAAAGATGATGATGCCACAATATTTCTAATTTGTAATCCTTGGTGCCCATCTAGACTTACCATTTAGGAAAATATCATTTCTTCCTACAATGTTAAAACTTCTTCATGGCACTAATTTTATGTATGGCATCATGACCCTTATGGTGCCAATCTTGCCTTGGTATCAACATTGATGGAATTAATGTACACGAAAAGTAAACCTATAAAACCAACGTCACATATCATTGTCTAATGCTAGCATGCATAGAGAGAATCATTTTAGTGTTATGTGTTAGAAAAGCATCTATACTTTTCTAGTCATGTCACTTGATATTTCATAGACTTGTGCTAGTTGTAGAGGAACAAAATGGACTATTCTATAACTACCATTGTGACTGTTTATTGAATAGACAAGGAGTTGAAAAATTTCACCTTCCAACTACTTTGTAATTATTATACATTTATATATAACTTAGGATTATTTTAGGTCACTTCTTCTACTTCATCATCTTGATATCCATTATTTTGTTCTTCCTTTGAGGTCGTATTATGTTCCTCTTTCCACTATTTTTCCTCTATATACGTAGGTTGTTCCCGTAGTACCTAAGCTTTTATTTTACTACTTATTTCACTACATTGGAATAAAATGGCCTACTCCCTATATTCACACAACCCACATACTAAGAATTTGTACTATTATCACCATGATTATGTGGGATTTATATTTTACAGTGTATTTACATTTGTATTATTTGTAAATAAAGTTGTATTCTTGTGAGGACTCTATTGTACCCTATTTTATTGCACAACTATGAAGTATAACTCATTTAGTGCCACAAGATGGTCTAAGGATTTATTCTCCATGCCACCACATCTTGGGTTGTATAGTGTAGATCAAGTGGTATTAGAGAAATTTTGTATTTTTATGATTTCTTTCATCTCATTAAGACTTCTTCGTAGTGGTTCTTTCCAAGAATAAAAACTTTAATATGCTTCATTGTTGTATGATTGCCCATACATGTTCTTGTAATCAAAAGAAAGAAGTCACATTAGATTTCATTTCTACATAAAGAATACTATATATATAGAGAAATGTCGAAGATGGAAATTTCATCACCAATGGAGACAAAGATGTAGGATATCAAGAAGCTCATTCGAGATGCCTAGCAAAATACATGAACACACTTTTTAGATAATTTTAATATCTCATGATCAACATAGGAATCCCATCCATAGCTTCCAACCATACAACTTTCTAGAGCCACAATCTACTTAATGTGTAGACTAACATTGACATCTAATATTCTTAGGCTAAATAAATATGAAAGACCCAGAGATATGACTTCAACAACTAGAGGCATACTTTTTTGCCAACCAATTTTTTTGACATGGATAAAATGAATTTTGTGGCCTTGAATATGTCCAAGTCAGTTGGTTATGAGTGGAATACCACTAATAATAAGCTTGTGAATAAATAAGACATCACCACAACTTCGATAATATTTGTGAAGGTTGTCCATGATCATTTATACATTCTACATCATTATAAGTACATATATTTTGAGCAAGTATACCGGTGTAAAGACTAACTTGTTTAGTAGTACACTAGCGCATTCAATGAACTTCTTAGTTGTCTATTGAAAACAATGAAAAATACTAGGTCTTAAAGTATGTTAGTAGGCTCCATTACCACCTCCATTCTAATATGGCGTTTGTTCTAGTGGACTCCTTAAAACATGGGTTTTGCTTTAAGTCAAAACTAAAAAAGAGATTCTAAGAAAAGAAGAAAGGTTTGATGTTAGCACCCTATAGGATGCTATCAACACCAAAATACAAAGATTTAATTTGTACAACCACCTATGATGCCAATGCCTATGGGATTCTCAATTCCAATTAAGCCCAAGAGTCCTCCAACAATATATGATAAAATAAAACAAAATTTGCAAGTGGTGTGATAACCACAAGAATCACACTCACAGTGATTCTAAGTGTAGAGTTCAATAGAAGTCTCTTATAGTGTAGCCATAGCCCAATGATTGTATCTTCATGATAGAAGAGAAAGAGGAAGTAAACACCACATGCATGAGAACAAAAAATTAGGAGGATGTTAATGCCTCAACCTCAAAAGCTTCTTAAGAGTGTGAGTACCTATTTTACACTCATTTTTAGGTAAAGGAGAAACCTCTCCAAATTGCCATTACTATTGAGAGCTTAAAGAACATCATCATGCATGACATAATAAATGCCTTAGATTCTAGATGATTATTCATACATAACCTTACTCATGGGGTTGGATTCATTAGAGTGCAATTATAGAGTTTAACACCAATGCATCCTCAAGTATGACATCATCCCAATGCATGACTTAGTCACCTAGGATGTGGCACCATTAGAGACTTGTGATGCTTTTCTAGGAAGACCATATATCTTTGACCAAATGAAAAGGATGCTTGCTCTCTATTAATAATTCAATTAAGTTTTTTATTTAGTTTAATTATTAGTATAAATAAGGGAGGGGAGTTGTGAATTAAAAAAAAACTAACTAATTGCTAGAAATCAAAAGTACCTTTTTGGAAGAGAGATTTTGAAAACCTATGTTTCTCTACCAAAAAATTTAGGGCACAAAATATCTTCATTAATTTCTACTGGTTCTAAAATTGTGCCCTAATACCACTTATTACGATATTGCATAAATATTTAATATCCACAATAATACTTCAATATTGAAATGCCATGAACAATAATAATTTAGATTCAAATACCACAAATAACATGTAAATATCAAATCTGGAAATAAATTAATGCAATAACAAATCCACAACCACTCGAAGAGGGTGAAGTCTCATAGCTACTTAGAGAGAACAAAGTATCATAACCACTTTGAGAGGGCAAAGTCTCTTATGTGCACCAAGGTGACTTAAATCTAAATTATTCCATGATCCAAACTAATAAAATATTCTTCCTATTTATAGATGAAATCAATAATAACCTAACCCTAATTCTCAAGGGATGACTAACTAAATCTATGGCTTGAGATAATAATAAAAATAAAGTCAACATGGCTATATTGGGATTGTTACATTGACCACCCAAGCAACTTATCAAATTTATATGCAACAATGATTAGTGTAAACCAAAGGGATGCCATAACACATATCAAACTACCTACCTTAAAAGAAGGTAATGTTGGTATCAACAAGATAATGTAAAAGATGATATCTCATGTATAGAAGTTCATTTTGTTTATGGTTTAACCAAGGAAACAATGCATAAAGAAGTTTAGACCTATCATGCTAGTTGCAACCTATTATGCATAGTCTCATCAAAAGGATGCCTTCCTTCATCCATACTCATATGTCTTCATGAATCTCTAGGAAGTATTGTTGCACTACTTTTTAACACATTAAATTGACTTGGTCCCTTGATCATAACTACCCAATAGCCTACTATTTCTTCAATTAGTCTATGAGAATGCTAAAATTAAACACTAAATTCATTAGATAATTGATTTGGTTAAAGATTCAACTGATTTTATTTCCCTAAGACAATCACATGTCTAGTACCAAAGAAATATGAGACATGATACCTGTACATTGATATAAGGCTTTAAATAAATGTATAGTAAATATTAGGTACCTACTGCTACATATTGATGATCTACTCAACTAGCTCTATAGGGTATAATACTTCATAAATATTGACCTCAAATAGGGTTATCACTAGGTTTGTGTAAATTCACTGACATATGAAATGTGGTCTTCAAGACTAGAGAGGGAGAAATGCACCTATGACATTAACGTGTCTGGTAGTAGAAACAATAAGAGTACCAAAATAGTTTACATTCAACTTTCACATTCAACTTTGCAACACTTAATCATTCAAATTTGCAGCGAAAATTTCACTTTAGAGAGTAGAAAAACAATTTAAAATACAAAGTTGAATGATTTAATGATTAGTAAGATGAAGGCCTTTGACATAGGAGTACAAAGACTTTGTTAGCTAATGGAAAATAAAAAATTAAATGCCTAGAATATTAACAAATAATGATGAAATATGAAATGCTAAGCTAAATGCAACTTGAAGTGTTCAAAGAAAATGAGCATGCAATATAATTACAGTTTAGAGCTAGAAGCACAATGTAAATGTCAAAGCAAGTAAGGGGAAAGAACACAATCTAATGTACACTTTTTCTCCAAGGTGTTGTGGTCATTTTCCCCTTGTTTATAGAAGCTTTTTGGAATCTTGGTTGTTGTTTGAAGGCACTTGGAAGCTTGAGCTTGAATGCTTGGAGAGTTGTAGACTTGGTGCTTGGATGCTTGATGATTGAAGGATACCTTCACAAAATTGTGGTAAGATTTTGGCATAAAATTTCCATGCATGAAGATGAATTCCTAGAATGTCAAGGGATTTTGGTAGAATTTTGTTGCTTTCAAAGATCATATCAATTGGTCACCCCAAAGTTTTATTTTTATAGGAAGCCATAGATCCTTAAGGGAAGGATTGCATTTAAGTTGACAGGATTGAAGATGGTAATAAGTTGAAATTGGAGCAAGATGACATTAATAGAGGAATATTGAAAATGATAAATATTAGACTTGGGATTTCTATTGGGGGCTATGAATCAGATCTTGGTGATTGGATCCAATAATGGTGGGTGGCTTGAAAGATATCAGTAGTTAAAGTTTTTGGTTTTGACACATGACAATAAAAAGCATTGGTGGTATTTCTACCATGGAAATTTTATTTACATGACTATTGGAGATCAAATTTGGGTGAGAAAGGTCAAAAAGTCAAAATTAGCAAAAGTGCTAGTCATAATTTTGCTAATGCCATAACCCTTTTGCTTTTGGAGTAATAAATACTTTAAATTTGGGGACAAGGATGATTGATCTAATATTGGTGATTAATTAGTTGATTAATTGAGATTTGAAAGCTTGAAGATTAGCAATGTGCTCAAAATTAGGTGTCTATATTTACCCATTTTTGGTGCACTTATTGCATAATAAATATATCAAAAGCTTGGGTGAGGGTACCTATAGTTGGAGGAGCACTAGCATCAGTATGTACCAAAAATCAAAATTTTAAACCATTTTACCTTGAAAAGCATGCCCAAAAGAGAGGAAACAACTTTTATACAATGATGATATTTTCCTCATGCGATGATACTACTGCTACCGAGGCTACACTTTCACCACTTGACAATGTTTATATGTTGGGATGGCGCTTTTGTGTCACTTAGCATTGGAGTTATTTGTTGATATTGCTTTTGTTGTTGATGTTGCTACATTTGAGACTAACAAAGCTCTTAGCTTAGTGTGGGTGTGGAAGAGATTATAGACTTTGGACTGCAAGGAGCATTGCCCATATGTGCTTGAGGCCATTCAAGGTCTCAGATTTTGTAGACCATGCATTACACATGATATTGGGGATGTACCATGTAACCCTAATTCCAAATATGAAGTTTGCTTGGGTGCTCTTGATGGTTCTAGCAAAGAGATGGTATTCTAAGATGAATATTTTTTTGGCGTACTGGAGAGATGATCATCACATTAGAGGATGTGTGATAGATCTTGAGGACCCTATCAAAGGGGAAGAGGTGCACTTGGGTTAGGATAAGAGGAGGTTCCTAGATAGGCTAATTGGAGATATGCAATTCTTGGTAGTATGGTTATGCACTAACATCAATGCCATATATCCCAAGGGCCATTTGGACATGTACATGACATTGCTATGTGTCATGGTGTTTGGGGTCTTCTTAGGTGACACCAACTGTAGGGTCATCCATTAGGGCTATGGGGAGGTGGTTGCATATATGTAGTATGGGAAAATAGTTCTTGCTTGGGGTCCCATCATATTAGTGTGCCTATACCAGTCACTCCATAGGATCAACTACAGGGGTGGCAAGAAAATGACTAGGTGTATATTACTCCATGTGTGGGCTTGGGATCACATCATAGTTATCACATCATAGTTTTAAGATTGCAAGGAATACCAATTTAGGCTGGATAATAGGAGGCAATGACAACCTATAGGTGGGGACACAATTTTGAGGAAGGACAAAGTAGGTCCAACAAGGGTATGCTAGCAATGGTGGTGTGAGCCATTTATGAACTATAACCTTTGGATTTATCTTGAGGTTGTATAGACATCATCCAAGTTGCATGATGATGCTTACCATGTAGCTTATGTCAAGAAGTTTAGATAGATGGTGGGACAATTGGAGGAGACAAAGCTCCACCATTTTGATAGTGGTCCACTAGTATAGAGCTAGGAGAGAGATATCGATGGGACCAATATGGTATAAATGGTTTATATGAGAGAGAGGATTTGGGGAACCACTACATCCAAAATTATATGTAGAGATAGACCTTGTCAACCCCATGATACCAAACCTTGGACACGATGATCCTGACATGGTCCATGACTATTGTAGATGGTATCAGACCATAATATTGATGTGGGTGACAACAGTAGGGGAAAGACTAATGGAATAGTGATAGAGGCCTAGTAGGGCTAGGTAAGTAGTAAAAAATTTGGTGTGTCATTATAGGTAAGCTCAGTGATGGTAGGTAGCAACAAGAATAGTAGCAGTAGGATATCCAATACTCACTCTACTTATGAGTATAATTAAGGAGAAAGGACTAAGTAGGTTGTCTTAGTTAGTAATTAAGGTAGATGGGAATGTGTTAGGTAGGTGAAGTACTTGAAGGTTACATTTATAATGACATCGACAAAGGCAAGATCTTGAATGATAGAGTAATAGAAAAAAGTATATGTCATAAGAATCCAACAAAAAACACAATGTCTGATTGTAAAGCAAGACACAACTGTGATGAGAGCTATAAATAGTAGTAGGAGTCAAAGGGGGCCAAGTGGTGAAGGAAATTTTGGATTAGATGGCTCAAATCTAGAGTGACCAGTAGGATGAAAGTGTGTGGGAAATGCATTACAAAGTTATATACCATGTTTTTTTTTTTTAAGCGAAAAACCCCTTGCGGGGCCGCCTTGGTCTAAGAGACCACGAACATGGGGTTCTACACCGTCAAAGTCACCCGGGGGTCGCACCCAACCTTGCCCGCACCAACATTATCAATTGGATTTTGGGTACCCAATTCAGCTTTTTGGTAGGGTGGAGATTCGAACCTGGGACCTCCCTTGGAGGATTGCCCTCTCCTCTCCAACTCACCTACAACACCTGGGTTTATGTACCATGTAGTTGTCTTGGAAGATATGTGTTTTCCATTGCCTATGAGGACATGATCATGGAGTATTGGTCAAGAATATGCCTTAGGTATGGAATGCTTTATCCATGCACCCTAGACCCGACCAACATTGAAAGGCTAAGAGGAAGAAATGCCTCCCGTGCCAATCTCTAGAGAGGGCTGGTTCCCTTACTATTCTAACTTGGGAGATTTGAGGTTATAGAACAGGAAAGAGATTAGAAATGATTGAAAGGGATGGGAAATATGGCCTCAAGCCAGATGAATAGGGGTGATGAAAAAACAACACGATAACTTAATTGCACTCTGAATCAATAACACTTCACACAAAGAAAGTAACAGAAATTAAAACCAGATATCTTATATGTGCAATTTCTAGATTTATTCCAGTGTTCACCCTCTATCGAAAGCTAAATCTAGACATAGAATTATAGCCCACAAACAAAGAAGAGAATTTGATAGAAATATAGGATAGAAAACATACACATAAAAAGAAGTCTAGAATTAGAGCCAAGGTTTCTTTGCATTCATAGCAGAATTCATGTACAACAAGTCTCTAGAAAAATGTCCATCATCTTACATTGGAATTGTTGGATTTTATAGAGGATTCCGCCTCTGAAACATAAATGCTCACCCACAAAACATCACGGTGGTAGCAAATATAGGATTTTAGCACTCATCAAATAGTAATGAGGCATGGCCTGAATTCGATGACTCATGGAGAAGTGGTTGCATGGCTTCAATGCGGCGATATGATTCTCCTGTTGCATCGCCTCCTCACTTGTTGGAACCGCCTCAATGGAAGATCAAATTCTGAAATTTGAGAAAATAAAATCTGGAAGCTTCTCAGATCGAATGCAATTAAACTGGTGGGGGAACACCTTGTTTCATCGATGAGAAGCATTTTTGAGGAATTTTGGTTGAGGCAGGGGGGTCTAGACTGAAACAGGTGCTTTGCGGATTGCATGCCCCACCTACGTTTCACTTTTTTCTGGCCTGAAATGGGATTGCGCTAAAAAAATACAGTGAAATGACTTTGATATCTTGGGAGTAGCATCGACGTGGAAAATTCAAAGGTGCTTTCTCTCTTACTAGGCTCGAAACTGCCTTGCACTGGAAAACAGGAGCGAAAATACCTTGCTGCCTTGGGAGGGGCACCAGAGTGGAAAAGTCAAAGGTACTTTCTCCCTTAGTAGGCCCAAATTTGATTTGTGCTTGGAAACTGGAGTGAAACGCTCTGGACCATACTTAGCATTTTTTCTTTGAAAGACATTATTGCGCCTTGGAAAAGTCAAAGGTGCTTTCGCCTTGGAAGACTCCGAAAAGGGATTGCGCTGGCGTTGTGGAGCGAAACACTTTGGGCCCCACGTTAGCATTTTTATGATCTGAGAGCTGGGTTGCACCGTGGAAAAGTCAAAGGTCATTTCTCCCCTCTAACTCCGAAAAGGAATTGTGCTTGCAAATTGGTGCGAAATCATTTGGGCCCCACCTATGTTTCGCTCAGCCTTTAGCTCGAAATGGGCTTGCGCTCTTGATTTGGGCGAAAATACTTTGGGCCCCACATTATGTTGGGAGTTTGAAACAAGGTTACATTGAACTTTGAGGGTTGGTCAAAGGTGCTTTCACCCAAAAGAAGCCCAAAACTGGGTTGCGCTATGATTTGGGATAAAATAGAATTGGGCCCCACGTTATCATTTTATCTCCCAAAAGTGCGTTTCACCTAGAGAAGGCCCAAAATGGAATTGCGCTATCTCCTAGGGGTGAAAATAATGGGCCCCACACTGTATAAAGTAGGTTTGGCAATGATGAATGCTTTTTCACCTAAGTTAACCCCAAAAAGGCTATGCGCTCTCCAGCCGAGGCGAAGACACTTGGATCCCACTCAACACCTTTTCCCTTTGAAGTTGAGTTTCACCCAGCCAAGGCTCGAAACTACCTTACGCTCTCACATAGGGGTAAAAAATCCTGGGCATCACTTACATTTTCTTCTCCAAGGTTGGGTTTCACTACTTTCTGGTCTGAAATGGGCCTGCTATCTACTTCTACCCCAAAACCAACTTACACTAGGAGATCTGGCGTGAAACTATCCTCATCCTCGAAAAGACGAAGACCTTGCATGATGAATGACAAGAAAAATTACACACTCCTTTGGGCGCAGCCAACAAATTCTAATAGCAAAACGCCAAAAAAAAAGAATTTATTCTGAAAAAAGAATAGAGCTCCAAGGAAGAAGAGATTACTGAATAGAAAAATATATACAAAGGAAATCAATGTTGCAGGGATGCCAACATCTCTGGTGGCTCATGGGGGGATTGAGCTCACCTCAATGTGAAGATCCTAGGCCTTATCTATTGGGCTCAGAGTCATCATCGCTATCCTTTTCTGAATGCTCACTGCTAGCAGTAGACTCTTCCTCCAACTTCTCCCTTTCTTCCTCTTCCTCTTCTCTTTGGCGCTCACGATCCTCTTCTTCTCCTTGGCCTCCTTCCTACGCTTGATCCCCATGCTGCACATGATATCCATGCTATTGGGAGGGCTATGATTGTGGGAGATGCTCTTGGATATGATCATAGGTTGCTTGGACCAGGGCCCAGGCATCTTCTTTGATTGTGCCATGATCTTGGAGCTCCCTAACCAGGTATCCAAAGGTCTCAAGTTGGTCTATGTCAACATAGTTAGCTCTCTAGCTAAGGTCTACCAAACATGATTCAATCCATGCAAACCTGGTTATTAACTCCATTACCTGGTGTTCTAAAATAGGCTCCTCCCAACCATCAATATTCGAAGTATCGCTTTCAAAGGCATCCCAAACTGGCTTCAACTCTTCCTTTGTCAAAATTGCTTCTTCCTCATCAGTGAATCTAGGGAAATCAAGCTTCGTGAGAGCTTTGAAGTACATCAAAGAGATGCGCCTTTCCTGATCAAACACTTCTATCAACCTTCTTGCCTCTTCTTGGGTTGTTTCTATTTTTGTGAAGTAATCCCGTAGTGTTACCTTCATAGTTTCCCATGATCGAGCAAGTGGGCACATTGGAGTAAGCTCAAGGTCCATTTTTTCTAGGGTTTGCACCTTCATAGCCAGTTCCAACCATCGATCAATGTCTTTTTTAGCATCCTCCATGATAGGTGCATCGTAAGTGACTGATTGCTTGGCCTCCCAAATGAATGTGAGGATTGCTATTGCTTTGCGTGCCCTTGTTCAAAAGTTTGCTAGGAAGTGATGGCGAACCTCCTTAATACGATATTTTGTGAAGACCTCTGATTGCACTACCCTCTGTGTCAACTAGGCTTGCAGTTCTTGGACCTGAGCATTCGAGGTCTATAACTGGCTTTCCGCTTCTGCATGCACTTTGAGGTGATGTTCATTTTCTTTCTTGTAATTATCCACCTCCTGCTCCAATCTGATCATGCACTGCTGCAATTGTTCATATTTGGGTTGAGCCTCTTCGAGTTGCATCCTTGTGTGCGCCAAGGTCTCCTCAAGCTCTATATGTTCTTGACCTCAACCTCGTAGAAGTAAGCTTTGTAGTGCTCCCCATGGAAATAGATGGAGCCCATTTCAACCTGGATATTCCCCATCTTCTCTATTGCATCGATCATTCTCATGTCTTCAATTGTATGATGGTAGGCATAGTCTGCTAGGCATCATCTCCTCTAATGGCTTTTGGATCTTGGGAACTTTCTCCATTTTGTGGAGTTGCATATTCTGTGGGTCAAACATAGCCCTCTTTTCCACTTGTTCTAGAGCCTGCGCATTTTTTCTTTTCTAGCCCTTAAGCCAGGTCGAGGAATTTTGTTGTGCTCTACGTATACTCTTCGTAATTGGGCCCTCCTATAGAACTTCCAACTATATTTCCATTGATTCCTGCACTCCAAAGAGTGGCGTGAAGGGGAATAGAGCTTTCTATGGGTTAGCTTCAGTAGATGAATTAGAGACAACCGAGGCAACGACTACAAAAAATTTGGAAGATGTTAGGGTTTAGATGGCTGCAATCGAGGTGCTAGGACCTAAAGGTGAAATATTGAGGGGCACTGTTGCTATAACTAAGGAGGTGTGTGAGGTAAAACATATATATGGATTAATAGCAATAATAGATGCATCAAATAGATTAATAGAAAATGGAGGAGGGTTGGGGGCGGACGCTGCAGGAAACATAAACACATTGGATACCGATGCAAAGAAACTAAATGTCTAAGAAATAAGAGGGAAAATTGAGGGAAGTGATGAATGTGATTCTAGAAAGGGTATGGTAGTCATGGGGACGCTGAATGCAAGCTGGGTGGAAATGAGAGTTTTGACATTTGAAGAGATAGATGCCAGTGGCACAGAAGAGAGAGTAGAAGAAAGAGAGAATGCACCTACAAGCTTAGGCACTGCCAGAGCCGAAGCAGTGAATTATTATGTGATAGGGCTCATCCTTCCTTCCTCTCTATCTGATGCTTCTACTTCTAGGTCTATGAAGTCCACCTCTTGCTATGTTTGCTGCACCAAAAAAAATACTTCACGGGTGGCTGCTTCCATGGTTGTCAATGCTGCAGGAGGGTTTGAACCAAGGAGAGGTCGAGCTACACCAAACCGAGGCTTCTTCGTAATATAGGGGAGAAAAATTTCTACACCAGCACTCCTATTATTCAAAGTGGCCTATTCTTCAAGGAGCAGTTGCTTGCCCTTCTCCTTGACAAGTGGGTCTTGTTCAGTGTGTTGCCCTTGTCCTTCCGTCACATATTCCACTCTACTAGGGTTTTGAGTACTTCTAGGCACAATGTTAGCGAACAATATGGGTCGATAAGTGTCATAATGTGTGTCATACATCTCAAATAAATTTTGGTCTAACACAAGAAACTAATCGGATGCCTCCTTTTCATTGTGGACCCTCTTGAATTTTTTCACTCGACCAGTCAAGCACTTTGTTCTTCATCGCCTTAAACACTTCGTCATCAAGGTCATGCATCGGGTTTTGTGCAGGGTTGTACTCGGCCTCTATTGTGTAGAATTCATGCCATGGGGGAAGTGACATCATCCTCTCCATGTGCCATTCCAGGTCGTGCCCTGAGGGATTGTTGCGTTGTGCTTCGATGTCTGGGCATGGACAACTATGGAAGATTTTTGCCCCGATATTCTACCTAAAAATGTCTAATGGATCATACTTCCAGTGTTGGGGGAGATCGATCAGGCCAAACTCATACAATGTTACCGCCAAAAAGGTGTTCTGCCCATTGGCCGACACCTTAATGTCGTCGAAGTGGAAGGGAAAAGCGCATGTGTGTGGCTTCCTTCTCTCGTGCCCATATGTATCATCAGCGAAGTCTCTCTATCGGGTGACTTTGAGGGCAAACAGGTACTCAATGGTGTAGTACGATAATAGGAAGGATTTTTTGGTAAACTTGAAAATTTTAACAACAAGGCCCTACGTCAGTTGGAAAATATCACCCAGCTGCTCCTGCACTATGTATTCTCTCATCTACCTCGACATCCATTCACAAACACCGTAGATGAGCTCTAGGGCTGGATCAAGGAACATCCTATTGAAATTGTAGTAGGACTCACGTCTTGATAGACTTTGAGTCCACTGATAAATTGGGAGCGCTTTGCCTTCTTTGTTTGTACGACTCTTGGTGATGAAGGCAAAATGGTCATGCATGTGGTAGAAGAAATACCATGCAAGGAAAGAGAAAATTTAGAATGACATGTCCCTTTCGCTCTATACATCACTCAACTGGATATGCATCTACCACACCACCTAGTCTACCCAGTCAAAAAATATAGGCTTTGTCTCCGACTTCATGGTAGCGAGAGAATAGAACTCACCATGCAAAATACATTCGGTAAGTGAAACCTACCACTTATACACTAGGGCATCCATGGAGAGCCCCATAACCCATGCCAGCATGGAGTATATGTCAGGATTTTTAAAAAATTTCAAGGGCTTAGGGAGGTCTGCTAATATTTTGGGTGCTGGCTTCTCCAGTAGCTGTGTCTGAGGTATGCGTCGTGTTGACGTATCTTTCATTCTGTTCGATGCTGTTGATATGGTTATATAGTCAATCAGGGGATTTTATCCATAGGTGAAAGCCTCTCGAACGTCTTGGGTAGAGATGGCAATTTTTTTTTCCCTTTGGCATATTGGATCGTCCTGGTTCGTAGGTTGTAGAATTTAGCTATTGCGCATATCAACTCTAGGTAATGATGCACAGGCATGCACAAATACTAGTATAGGTGGGAGTGATAGGTAGCTATCCGACTGCTTTCGAGAGACATCTTGGTCATAATAAGGTCAAAAATTTGGTGCAACTTCTCCACACTCATATTGGTGAGCACATAATCTTGGATTCTGCTCAACCTATCTTCAGGGGGTGGCGACGACACCTTATTTTCCTTCTTCTATTTCTTCTTGCTTTCCACCTTCTTTGGGACCTTCTCCTTCTTGGATTCTATGCTCTTCTTGCCCATCTTGACTAGGTATTAGCTCAAGCACTCACTTTGAAAAGGACAAAGCCTCACTTCTGCTCAACGAACTACATTTTACCAATAACTCTCACTCTGATTTGGCAAGGCAACTAGTGCTACTGCAAAACCCTCAGTAATTTCTTTGAGTTCATTTGAGATGCATCGATGGCCCTTTTATAGCACAACCATTTACCCACCATATTAATTATGCTTTGGGGTGGAGTAAATGCCTAGAGGGATTATGGGCAAGGTGGAAGATCTCTTGCATGCTAACCGGTGGTGGAGCGCACCTCCCAATGCTGGCCAACTACTTGGGCCGTAATCTTCCTTGAAATATGAGATGCACCACCTTTTCTAAATTTTTAGGTGTTATTTATGGTTCCAACGACCTTCCTCAAGTCATGTGCTTGCTGGTATTTATTTTGGATTACGTGCCCGTGGCATTGAAGAAAGCAAAACCCTTTTTCTTTAGCCATGTCTTCATCATTTCCAAGAGCTGAAAATGGTTTTCACCTAAAAAGTTAAGTGAAAGGCCCTTTCGCTCATTTAAAACCCCAAATAGGAAAAAGTGTCGTGGTTTCAAGCCTTACTGGTTATGCACTTTCTCTAAAATTGATTTCCTTTAACTCTTGCCACGTGGCGCTTGGGCAAGAACACATTGGAGGGCTGCAGTTTGAGTTTCACTCATAAAGGAGGCCGAAAATACCTTTCGCTCAACTAGGTCCCGAAATGGAGTCACATTGTTAAACTGGAGTGATACGGCTCTAGGTCCCACATGGTCTCTTCTCCTCCTAGACTGGGTTGCGCCTCTGTAGAAAAGTCAAAGGTGCTTTCACCTCATCAACTATCGAAAAGTTATTGCGCTGGGAAGTTAAGGAAAAAAATATTTTAACTTTGACCTTTTGATTTGCGTAGCCTAAGATTATGGCTTTCACTCCTTATGGCATCAAAATATAGTTTCGCTCCTATGAAAGAGTGAAACTCCCTTTTGCTAGACAGTAGGACGCTTTTAATATACTGAACTATTCTTGCCAGACGATGCATTAGAAATGGCAAACCTGACATCCTTATAGCGTGAAAATACCTTAGCTGGATTTGGGCACTTGAAAACTACTATTTTCCTTTTTTCTCTAGTGCACTAAAAAATGCACAAACTAAACTAAAAAAAATAACTTATTTAGGCTCTTCAACACCATTTCTCTGCCAGCTAGACCTCTGGCCAAAAACTGCACCACTGATAGCATGAAAGGGAGCGAAGAGACTTATACTCCGAGAGAAAAGATATATACAAGCAAACAAGGAATAAAAAATATGTACATAGCTGAGAAATTTTTTCAACTACCCCTTACTGGTAGTACGCCTTCAGATGAAGGCCATTGACCGATATTAGAAGAGTAAACCCATTCAAATATTGAAGAGTGAAAGAGTTCACCTGATTGACCCCAAAAATTTGAAATGGACCCTCCCAGAATACGTCAAATTTATCATGATTTCATGGTTTGGATTTTCTCTCGTTCCATTTCAGCACCAAGTCACCAATCTAGAAGGTTCGATCGAAGGTCCTCTTATCAAACCAATTTTTTGTGGTCTCGACATGCTTCATGAAAGCATCATAGGCCTTTTATCTTTCTTCTTCCAACTGTAGCATTTGGGCTATCCTAACACTTATGGGATCAAACTCTTCATCCTCACCATCTAAAGATCGAAGAGACTGCAATGTGGGTAACTCAATATGCATGGGGAGAACTACTTCCTTCCCGTATACCAGGGAATATGGGGACGTCTTGATTGATTTCTTAATGGAAATGCGGTCAGCCCATAAATCTAAGTCTGAAAGCAGATGCTAGCTCCGCTTGTTGCCTTCCAA
This sequence comes from Wollemia nobilis, assembly GCA_028583015.1. NCBI lineage: Eukaryota > Viridiplantae > Streptophyta > Pinopsida > Araucariales > Araucariaceae > Wollemia > Wollemia nobilis. Next base: position 1,357,827 of record JAQPPZ010000755.1, on the reverse strand, counting down.
TGTTCTCTTCAGGATCTTGAGTAAGTTCTTATTTGTGGACTCTGCCAAACCATTGCCCTGTGGGTAATAATTAGATGAAGTCTTTAGGTAAATACCATACTTACTTGTGAATGCGTAGATTTTGGCACTAGTGAAATGGGTGCCATTATCAGTTACTATTGCATTCGGTATCCCAAAATGGGTTATCAGTCCTTCCAAAAAGGCGATGACTACATCCTGGTTAGCTTGCTTGGTGGGCACTACTTTGGCCCACCGGGTAAAATAATCTGTAGTCGTTAGGATGTACTTATGCCCCATGAATGAATTGGGATCTATCACCCCAATGAAGTCTAAGCCCCACTACTAAAATGGAGCTTCGACTTGAATTGGGTGCAAGGGAAAAGAAGCATTCCTGCTCCGACCAACGTACCTCTGGCATTTATCATACTTTTGGCTAACCTCGAAGGTATCGATAAAAATAGTAGGCTAGTAATAGCCTACTTTTATTATCTTTAAGGCCATAGGCCTTCCGGTGAAATGTCCCCCTAACATTCCAGAATGAAACTCATCTAGGATCCTCTGTTTTTTTGTCCCCCTAACACATCTCAGGAGGACTCCGTCTATATTTTTATGAAACAAACCACTCGATAACAACACATATTTGCAGGCTTGGAGCCTAAACCTTCTCCTCTATGAAGCATTGAGGTCAAAAGGGCACCTTCCAGTATTGAAGTATTCCACCAGGTCTTCTATCCAATTCCTACCAAGTACAGACCGATTTACAAGATTGCTCTCATGTGCTGGATCATCCCACTAGCAAGCTATCACCTCGGATGTGGTGCTCCTGGTGAGTTCTTGGCATAGGGCTCGGCCATGGACCAATTTAGTGGGCCGGACCTCTATGTTGAACTCTTGGATCTTGGAGATCCATCCTGCCCTCTTATTTCCAAGCTCACCTTGAATGATGAAGTTTCTAACATCAGGGTGCACCACGTACACTATCATCTTGCTCTGGGAGACAAAATGATGAAACTTCTTTAATGATCACATCACCGCATGCACTTGCCTCTCAATGAAGTTGTACTTGTCCTCATGCGGGTGGATGACTTAGCTCAGGAATGCTATCGGCCGTTCATCCCCGTCCTCGTTCTTATGAGTAAGGATAGCTGCGTAGCTCTCCGGTTCACTGACGATGTAAAGGATAAAATCCTTGGAGTAGTTGGGGTTCACCAGAACGGGGGCCTAAGCGATTATTTCTTTGATCTCTCTGAATGCCCACTTCCTCTCCTCGATCCATTGAAACTCAACATCCTTCTTGAGGAGTTCGGTCATCGACTTTACTACCTAGGCGAAATCAGAGATGAACTTTCTGATAAAATTAATCTTCCCAAAGAAGGATTGGAGGCCCTTCTTGTTCATTGGTAGAGGTAGCTTGAGGAGGGCTTCCACCCTAGTAGGATCAATAGCTAGTCCCTTCTTCGAGATTACATGGCCTAGGAGTTTACCTTCTTTTATCGTGAAAATGGACTTTTTTGGGTTTATGGAGATTTCGAACTCTCGGCACTTCTCAAACACCTATCACAAATGTAGACCATGTTCCTCCCTTTTGTGGGAGAAAACAATCATGTCATCTAGATAAATCACAATGATGCAATTGAGTAACTCATCAAAGGCTAAGTCCATTGCTCTTTAGAAGGTCACCCCGATATTTGAGAGGTCGAACGACATGCACTGGTAGGCGAAAGTGCCCCACTTGGTGGTGAAGGCGGTCTTGTATTGATCTTCATCCTTTACCCAGATTTGGTTGTACCCGGAGAAGCCATCCAGTAGAGAAAACCTCTGTGCTCCCACCACTACGTGAAGAATTTGATCGATTTGGGGTAGTGGGTAGTGGTCCTTCAGAGATGCTTGGTTGAGGTTTCGAAAGTCGATGCACAAGCGGATGTCCCCATTCTTTTTTCATACTAGGACTAGGTTTTCCACCCAAGAAGAGTGCTTGATCGGATAGATAATCTTTGCTTCCAACATCTTTAGGAGCTCGACCTTCATCAACACTTCTATCTTTGGGTTGACCGGCCTTTGCTTCTACCTGAAAGGTTTAACCCCTTCTTGTAGCTCAATCGTGTGCTAGAAGACACTCTTATCATACCCCTTCAGATCGTGGTAGCTCCAAGCGACTATATTGAGGTATTCTTTACATAGGGTCCTAATTTGTTCAATCTCCAATGGTGTGCAATCGGTTCCCACCTTGATTACTTTACCTGGTTCTAACTCCAGTTCCCTGTACTCTCTCATGTCCACTTTGATCTTGTGCGCAAGTGATCTGTCATCTTGATCAAATAAAATTTCAAGGGTGATTAAGCCCTTCGGGACGTGGTTATTCTTCAATTGAATCAACCCCTCATACTCTTCTTCATTGAGGGTCCTGTATTCAATAGTTGATCAAAAAATTTATGATTTGCTCATCGTTGTCAAACACCTACCAATGAATATATTTATCCGGTATCAAAGGCCTGTAGATCACCCTCACTGTCTTCGGCTTTTGCATCATGTTTTTTATGGGGGAGTATTTGGCTCCAATAGATGCTAAGATGTCAGCGTGCTTATTTCTCTCATGAAATAGACCGGATATTCAGGGTCAAGAAAGACTCGAGCAGGTCCCATACCTTATTATGGTATGCTTTCAGATAGTGTTGCTTGGCAACACACTTATTGGTTACTTGGTTGCAGATCAACTTTGAGTCTCCGAAGATCTACAACTACTTTATTCCAAGTTTTTCTGCCTTTCGTAACCCCAAACACAGGGCTTCATACTCAGCAACATTATTCGTACAGCTCCATGCGAGTCTGTAAGAGTAAGTTTTCTGGTTTCTCGAAGGAGAGACAAGGACAACTCCTACCCCGATGCCATTCTTACATCGAGCACCATCAAAGAAGAGCTTCCATAGTTGATCGGTGATGGGGTCTTCATCACTCGGTACCTTAGCCTTTTTGGGCTTGGTGATCGAGTAACACCCTATCTCAGATTCGATCATGGCATTAAATTCATGCATAGAAAATTCATCTTCTATGCGGAGCTCATCCAGAGCTTCTTCCATCAGCTCTTATTCTCCTTCTTCTTCTACTTCCTCAATCATATTGATTGAGTCCAATTGTTTCTCCGCATCTTGGATCCTTTCAATGTGAAAGGTGGAGGGCTTTTCATTAAAAATTTTAATCCTCCTTCCTCTGAAGGGGATTTCTAGGTGTGAATAATCTAGAGATGAATAGCCTCCAAGTTTGGTAATGAATTTCCTTGATAGGCACATACTAAAATAGGGCTCTAAATCCACCACCACAACTTCCTATATCACGGTAATCTATGGCATATTGTGCAATACAATCAGGATATCCTTGATGACCCCCACTATCTTGACTAGATTTCCATCCAGTTAAAGCACCCCGAGACTAGTCCTTGTGTACTCCATGCCCATAATATTGTAAACAACCTTAGGAATCATAGTAGTAGCAGTGCTAGAATTGATAATGCAGCTATGCACAACCCACCCATCCATCCTGAGGGACAGATAGGATGGCGGTGGCCTATTATTTTTGATGGCTAAGATAGTCAACATCTGTGTCAAGATAGTCTGAATCAGCTTTCCCTTACCCTTAGCAGACTTCCGTGATTACTGCAATAGGTCAATTTGATCGGGTAGTTGGAGCATTTTGAAGAGGCTTACCTTAGCTAGATTTTTATTTAGCTCTTCGACGATGTTGTACGCTTCTGTACCAGATTCAACTCCCTCCTTCATAGTCTCGTATCTGGTCTGATACTGTTGTGTCGCTTCTACTCTCTAACACTGCGTCAATGATGGATATTTGAGATTTTCTCTTACCTAATCTCTCACCTCAATTTGGTATTGAGAGGGAAAAGCCTACGGTTGAGGAATTATTCCTTTTTCTCTTGGAGACAGGAAGCCTTTTAATAATATAGAATCCCTCGGTTCTAACACCTAGAAAAGTTATTTTTTTGGCGGTAACACTTTCTTGCTCAGTGGCTTGGAAGTGGTAGGTACCTTTAGTGGTTCCATTTGAACCATGCTAACTTCAATGGGCTTCTTACCCGTCCTCATAAGAATGGAGAACTGCTCGATAGGGGGAATCATAAAGTTACGATCTGCTTCCCTGATTATGTTCACTTGTCCACTAGGAACACTATCTGCAAGGGTCTATACATAGTTCAAATGAACCATGCAAATCTCTTCGCAACATGGTTCATTACAGGTGGAGCACCAATAAGCTCTGCCAACTTCTTTATTTTCTAACATCATCACATTTCTCTCAGGAGCCTTGCTAGTGGAAGCAACTTGCTCCCTAGTAACCGAAGGAGGAGTGAATATCCTTGGCTGGAAGCTTTGATCATTTTACCTCCTCCTTAAGACGGTGATCTCATTCACCATCATCTTCGTTAAAAATCATAGATCCTAAAATTATATACCCTGATCCAAGTTTATAGCTACCTGAGGCACGAGTAATGGCAATGTCACCAATGGTGCAGGTAATTTTGGATATGATACAAGAGCTAGAAGCTGAGGAACATCGGGTGCTTGAAATTATGGAGTGGATGCCATCTGGTTCTAAGGATTGGGATTCTAATATTGATTGGGGTACATCAGATATGTAGGTAGTGACTAAGAAGATGCACCAAGATACAAATTCTAAGGAAAGTCTGGATAAATCAGTATAGTCACCTTTGGAGGTAACTTTTTGATAGTGACTAGGTCAGCCTCAGCTTTCTGTGCCTACTCATACAAGGTAGAGAACGTGTTGATGTTAGCATACCAGATGCTCATGCTGATGTCATAATGGAAAGCCCTTAAGTAATATAACACCACTTGCTTTAGAGTGGGTTGAAGGCCGATGGTGACTCTCTACTAGGTTTGAGCGAACCTGTTAGGATCCTATCCTAACGCTATTTTGTAATTCTCATTTACTTATGTAATGACCCACTCCCAACATGGGGGATCCCATTATAATATTATTTTGTAATACTTTGTAATGTATGTGGCAAGTAAGGTGCCTAGCCAAGTGGCACCATCTCATGTAACCATTTTTATCAAGATTGTAACCGATGTTAGGTAGGAGATTCTAGCTCGAGTGGCATTTTGCATGTAAGCCAACTCTTGAGCCTTTTGGTAGGGTTGCATGAAGTTTTTCTTTAAAATATATGAAGCCATGCACGAATTCATTTTTTTCAAGCTAATAAAATATTGAAGGATGTTTCCCCCTCGAAGAGGCCTGTGATTCTGTGTTATTGTGAGATTGTTCCATTTATGCATTTAATTTTTGCAGTGTTATTGAGTTATTTGATGTATTTGAGTTATTTTTTAGTATTTTGTGTTGGCAATTTTGGGTATGTTGCCTAGATTCATGGTTGTGAGTTTTCATTGATGTTAAAAGGAGTTTGTGTTGATATCAAAAGGAATTTGTGCTGATGTCAAAAAGAGTTTGGTGCCAAAAAGATCTTGAAAGTTCCATGATGTTTGTTTAAGGATTTTTAATTAAAACCATGGTGACAAGGTTAAAGGTTTTTCTTAAAACCATTTGGACTCATTAAGGGTTTTTATTAAAACCATATTGGCTTAATGAAAAGGTTTTTGCTCCTTGAAAAAACCTTAAAAGTCCATTTTGATTATTAATAAATAAATTAACTCAAACCTTTGAAAAGGTTTTAAGTTAAGTTTATTATTAATAAAATAATAATTATTAATTTAATAATTATTATTGAAAGGATTTCTAAACCCTTAGCGGCGCTCATGTAAAAGACTTACCTCACCGACGTCAACTTGCATGGGATGAAAAATGCAATGTTTGAAAGGAGCGTCGACGTCAATTTGCATGGGATGAAAGACTATTAAAGGGCATTATTTCCTAAGGTTTTAAGTACCTTCGATTTGCGTGATTACCTTCAAATTCATATTGCTCTGTGACCTTCAATTTTGTATTGCTCTGTGACCTTCAACTTTAGATTTCTTTGTGATTTTTTAGTTTCGTATTGCTCTGTGTTTAAGTTTCGATTTCGTACGCCTGTGAAGAAGACAAATTTGTTTGTCTTTAATCTCTGTGAGCAAAGGGAAGGTAAATTGATGAGTGGCGCTTGTGAGTTTCATTGGGAACTTGTGCTACAACAGTGGAGGTAGTGGAGCGAAGGCGCTCGCTAGGCAGAGGTGTCGAGATTGATTTGCGTCGGGCATGTTTCATTTTTGGTCACGAATTATTATGCACGTGGTACAATAGTTACCTTGGGCCATGAGTTTTGAGGAGGAAGCACTTTTGCACTTATGTTGGTGTCTCCACACTTCTCCTAAGGTTGGAGAATTTATTTTTGGCCAAGGTAGATCTTTTGTTGATAATGTGGAATATTTGATTTGACTTGGCAAATTATTGTTGGTAATTGGATGGAGGTATAAGGTTAAATAGAAATATTGCTTTGACATTGTTATTAATGTTTATATGGTAAATACATTTAGAAGTAAATGTATTTTAGGAGTTATAAGGGTTTAAGGAATAATTGTGCTTAATGTCATATTGGGGTTAGAGAGCCTTTGGAGTTATTGAGTGGATATTCTCTTGTAATTATTTTTTGAGGTTGAAGTTATTTTGTGATATATTAAGTAGGAGTTATAAGGTGTAAAGGAATATTGTTGATATGTATATTTGTGAGTTTTTATTATTGATGAGTTGGAGTGATAAGGTGTTATTAGGACTCTTATCATTGTGCATTATTCCATTGTTGCTAACTCTAATTTGTGGCAAATTGAGAGTTAGTGTTATGATAGATTTTGAGTTCTCCTTCTTCATCAAAGTAAAGGTATGGGCTTATTATTCCATGGTTATTATTGATTGATGGTTTTTTGAAAATAAGTTTGGAGTGAAAAGGATTAAATTAAGTTTCCTTATTTAGAGTGGATCTTATTTTTTGAAAGTGGAAGTATTGATTATGCATTATGAGATCATGATGAGTTTATGAGTTATTGCATAATTATGGTTTATGAGAGTGGAAGCATTTGAAGTTTGCTTTAGGGTTTTTGAGTGAGAAGCTTATGCCATTTCTATAAGTTGTTGAAACACTAATTGAGTTGTTTGGTTGTTGAGAGTTGAAGGATATAACATATTGAGTCTCTAACAATTCTCTTTATGCTTCTATGAGATTGACTTGATATGATTGGATGAAACACATTGGGTCTCTAACAATTCTCTTTGTGTGTTCACATTGGGCAAGTTTCTTGGTAAACTTGCTTGAGATGATTTGGGCAAGTTCTTGGTGAGCTTGCTAGGACAGATTATGATAGGTTCTTATGGAGAACTTGTGGACTGATTTTGACATGTTCTTGTGGAGAACTTGTGGACTGATTTGGATAGGTTCTTGTGGTAGGAGACTCATAAATATTTGATTAGGGGAAGGATTATCCTTTGGAAAGGGAGTCCATAAACATTGTAATTGGGAAGTATTCCCAAAGGATTTGATTGAGAAAATTTAGTGAAATATTTTCTCTATGGAGTAGCCACCTTGGGTGAACCATGTTATATTGGTGTCTCAATTGTGTGATGACTTGTACACTGGGTTGATTACTTATTTGGTTTTGCTATTGTTTCATTGCATTTATTTCTAAAGTAAAAGAAAAAAGTTAAAAAGTGGTCTTATACTGTTCACCACCCCTCTTAGTATAAGCATGTGTTCTTCATTTTGTGTGAGTGTGCTTTATTTTAATAGTGACATCCTAACAAGTGGTATCATAGCGCTTTCCAAGGTCGATTTTTGCTGCAACTGAGATAATTTTTACCATTCATTCCGCTTGTTAGGTATGATTTTTTGTGTGTTTTTCATTTTCATTTTTCCTTTATTAAAAAAATCCAAAAAAATACAATCTATATTTTTCGGCCAAAAAACCAGAAAACACAAAAAAATTACAGTCTCTTTTTAGTAGTTATGTAGGTTAGAAACCCTGTGTTGGGGGTTTTAAAATATCATGAAGGAGCTATAATTATTGGATAATCTAGATAGCCCACAAAATATCTAGTGAAGTGAGGGACGATCGGGTTCCAATTCCCAGGCCTTAGAAAACACTCACGCACGGAATTGAGATCCCACGCATCTTCGGGTGTATTGGGAGAAAATCTAGGCTTAAACAAAATTTTATCCATTAAGAACCTTTTTGGCCTTGTATTATCCATAGTCCATGGGACACAACATCTCGGACGATCACCCTCCCGTACTGTCAGAGAGGTAGATAGTGTGCTCAAGGGTATGTGTGGAATCCTCCTTGGGTACTGGCCTAAAATATTGGTCCGAGCACTATTATTCATCACTGCGGTATAACATAGGGCCTATGGATATTATATACTCCTTTACTTAGCATACCCTAGTTCTACAAAACAAAACTTCCACTTGTAAATCAACACCATCCCTATTCAGCTAACCTGCATTTACAACCCCAAAAGTGAGCATATGGAGATGACATTCCTTTTCACATAAAACAAACTTGCATGCACCAAAAGTCAAGATAGATTTTAGAAGTGTCTACAACAACCCATGGTCAAAAATAGAATAGTCAGGATAATGATAGAAACAATCTAATCAGTAACAGTGATAGTCAGGTCGACAATAACAACCCTCTGTAACAGTCCTGAATTATAGACTTCTAGTATCAAAATAGTACTCTTAGTGTTAGAGAATCCCCAGGGTTAGTGATAGGAACCTTGTCAGTAATCACAATACAGGTGACAGAGGAAGAGACAGGATAGTGACAGGGTGGTCAAGGGGTAGATTACAGGTCAAATATAGTTGATCTCGGATCCCAAATTTTGAACCGTAACTCCAAATAAGAAATCGACAACACCAATAGACTCATAAACACAACAATAAAAAAACACCCAAGCATTTTTATTCATTGTGCCTATTTTTTCGATCTGATAATTTTGATATACCACACCCAAGCACTGTTTTGGATACCTTACTAAAAATAGTAACTCCTGGAACCCCACATCTATTTTTAGTAACTTAGTAAAAGAGGGCCTACAATGGCAAGTAGCACTCGTGGACAACAAAAGGATTTAGAACTTGCCATAATATTGGCTAACATGCAAATATCCCTTGACTACTTGACCACTACAAACCTCACCATAAGAGAAGAGATTCAAGAGCTTCGAATGAATCATGATGCCACTAGAATCTGCTTAGCAGAACAACTTACAAAGGTGGAGATAAAATTGTAAGGTACTCTCACATATGAACACCAAGCTAAAAAATTTGAACGAGGTCGTAGAAGGGAAAAAAATATCAAAGAAGGGAAATAGAAACCACTCACTATGATCATGATTTGACCTTCAAAATACCTAAATTGGACTTCCCTAAGTTCAGTGGAAAGGATGTCGATGGGTGGTTATGTTGGGTTGATCAATTATTTAGACTCCACAATGTCCCTGTATATCATTGGGTTCAGATGGCTTCCTTCAACTTAGAATCTAAGGCCTTACATTGGTTCCAATGGCTATGAGCCACTAAACCTGATCTATCTTGGGAGGACTTTGAGTCCCAACTACTCACCCGATTTGGCCCTAGTGACTATGAAGACTTTACAAGATCTTTGACAAAGTTGAAACAAACAACCACAGTTTGTGATTACCCTACACAATTTGAGAAGCTAGCAAATAAAACTAAGGGCTTGAATGAGGGATTTTTTATGAGTTGTTTCGTGAGTGGGTTGAAATATGATCTCCAGGCTGAAGTCAAGATGTTTAAACCCCAAACCATGATGCAGGCTATTACTTTAGCCTGATTGGTCGAATCTAAAATCTCAGCTCAAAGACAAACATCATGATTTTCTCAAGCTCGACCTCCCTTTCCTCCTTGGTTCCAAAATAATATTGATAATAAACCTCCTACTTCTAAGCGACTGACTACAGATAATATGGATGTGTGTCGTGCCCAAGGGCTATGTTATAATTGTGATGAAAAAATTGTGAAGGGGCATAGATGTGCAAATAAGAGATTGTTCTTATTAGATGTAGAGGAACCCTATAGCAATGACCATAGTGATGGGAGAGTGACACAGCTGAAGCACCAACTCAATAGGAAGAGGAAACCCAAAAACTTCAGGTAGAAATTTTAGTCCATTCTATTTCCGGGATTACCACTCCACAAACCATGAAAGTTGTGGGTTTTTCAAAGGCCAATGCCTTACTATTCTTTTTTATTAAGGCAGTACACACAACTTTATTGATCCTCAAGTTGCTAAGTAGGACAATTGCTATATACACACATACAATTCATTTGAAGTCATGGTGGCAAATGGAGGCACTTTACCTTGTAAAGGTAAATGTCGAAATGTTAAAATAAATATGGGGGATTATGAACTCAAGCAAGACATGTTTACCCTCCAATTGGGAGGATGTGACATTGTGTTAGGAGCTCAATGGTTGGGCACCTTGAGCACTATCTCCTAGAACTTTGCAGAACTATGGATGCAGTTTTCACAATATGGACAAACACACACCCTCCATGGTACCAAAATAGGCCCTTCCCAAATTATCAGTTCCAATCGTATGAAGAAGATGTTGAAAAAGTCATCCTGCGGGGTCATTGCACAAATATTTTCAATTCAACAAAACACATCCATAGTGGATCCAATTTTGATATATTTACAACTTGTTCTAACCAAGCACGATGACATTTTTTAGAACCCACTACTCTGTCGCCTCATTGCTCACATGACCATGCTATTCCATTGCTACCAGGTAATGCATCACCTAATATCTGATCGTATCGGTATCCTCATGCTCTCAAGTCTAAAATTGAGAATATGGTACAATAATTGCTCAAATATGGTGTCATTCGACCTAGTACCAACCCTTACTCTTCTCCAGTTTTACTAGTTCTCAAGAAATATGGCTCATGGCAATTGTGTATAGACTACCGTGAGCTCAATAAAATTACCATCAAGGATAAATTCCCCATTTTGATAGTGGATGAATTATTGGATGAATTACATGGAGCTATGTACTTCTCCAAGTTAGACCTTCATTCTGGATACCATCAAATCAGGCTCAAGGACGAGAATATTTCCAAAATTGCATTTCGTAATCATGAAGGTCGCTATGAGTTCTTGGTAATACCATTTGGTTTGACAAATGCTCCTTTCACATTTCAAATCCTGATGAACATCTTTCATCCTCTCCTACGGAAGTTCATCCTAGTTTTCTTTGATGATATCTTAGTTTATAGCCGCTCGTGGGAAGAACGCCTTATCCATGTGGATCAGACATTATAGTTGTGGGCACAACATCAAATTTTTGCTAAGCGGTCCAAGTGTTCCTTTGGTTTGACAAAAGTGGAGTATCTAGGACACATTATATCCAAATATGGTGTCAAGGTCAACCCCAAGAAGATTAAGGTAATTCAGGAGTGGCCAAAACCTTGCACTCTCAAGGGACTTCAGGTATTCTTAGGGCTTACAGGTTACTACCATAAATTTATTCGTAATTATGGTAAAATTGTAGCCCCCCTTCACATCCATGTTAAATAAGGACTCTTTTACTTGGACGGGGTCTACTGACCAAGCCTTCCTCAAATTGAAGCATGCTATGACCACCACACCAGTTTTAGCCATGCTAGATTTACCCAAGCCTTTCGTCATTGAAAGTGATGCTTCTGATCGTGGTATCGGGGCAGTGTTGATGCAGGAAGGGAGACCCTTGGATTTCACTAGTAAGGCACTTTTTGATCGTAAGTTGGAAAAATCTACATATTCCAAGGAAATGTTGGCAATCATACATATCGTAACCCATTGGAGACCATATCTCATTGGGCATCATTTCTCCATTAAAACAGATCATCAGAGTCTCAAATACTTCTTGGAACAACAGGTTGCTACCCCAAAATAACAAAAATGGGTTTCTAAACTCATGGGATATGATTATGATATCACTTATAAGAAATGCAAAGAGAATATTGTGGTTGATGCTCTCTCTCGCTAATTTGAGGCCCTCAATATGTTATGTGCCATTTCCTCACTTGTTCCTCAATGGATAGATTCCTTACGATAGGAGGTACTTCAGGATGCCAACTTGTAAGCTTTGGTGGCCTCGCTCCATGCTGATCCTACTTCACACTTAGGCTACAATTGGGATGGCCATAACTTTCGTTATAGCCAATGCCTTGTTCTTCATCACATGTCCCCACTCCATGAGCTTTTCATAAAGGAACTACATACTGCTCCCTCTACAGGCCATTTAGGATTTCTTAAAACATATGAATGCCTCAAGCGCACATTCTTCTGGAAAGGTATGAAATAGGACATCCATAATTTTGTAGTAGCTTGTGATACCTATCAACGAATGAAAGGTGAAATGATCCATTCTATGGGTACTATTCAACCCTTGCCCATTCTAGATCAGGTTTGGATTGATATTTCCATGGATTTTATAAAAGGGTTACCTAAATCTGGTAGTAAGTCTATTATTATCGTGGTAGTTGCCTTTTGAAGCATGCTCATTTTTATTCCCTTGGCCATCCTTACACCGCCTCCACCATTGCTCAAATAATTCTTGATTCTATTTTTTGCCTTCATGGTATGCCTACCTCCATTGTGTTCGATTGAGACCCAATCTTCACTAGTCATTTCTGGAAAGAATTGTTTAAGTTGCAAGAAAATCAGTTCAAAATGAGTTCAGCCTATCATCCGTAAACAAATGGTCAAACTGAGATTGTCAATAAATGTTTGGAGACCTATCTTCATTTCTTTGCATCAGATCATCCTATTCAATGTGCAAAATGGATTCCTTTGGCCGAATGGTGGTACAATACTTCATATCATACAACAACCAAACTCACCCCTTTTGAGACCGTTTATGGGTGCCTTCCACTCACGCCTTCGTCATACATCCCAGGAAACTCCAAGGTCTAGGTAGTCAACACTACTCATCCAACATACTAATTTTCTTCTCTAGTTGAAGAAAAAAATAAACATGGTCCAGAATCGGATGCGACAACAAGCTGACCAAAATTTTTCTGAGCATAGCTTTGATGTGGGTGATATGGTATTCCTTCACTTGTAGCCATACAAATAATCATATCTACAAGTTTGAAGATGCCATAAAATTGTTGCAAAATACTATGAACCCTACCAAGTTCTACAATAGATTGGTTCCACTGCTTACAAATTGGCTCTTCCACCCACCTCCAAGCTCCATCCTATTTTTCATGTTTCCTCTCTCAAAAAAGTTGTGGGCACATAGGTATAGTTCAATAAAAATTACTAGAATTGGATGAAGAAGGGTCCATATTACTCAAACCTGAAAAATTGTTGGATCATCGCACCTGCACTCTCCGCAATCGTACCATCACAGAAGTTATTGTTCAATGGCATGGGCTCTAGCCAGAAGATCCTACATGGGAGTATCTCCATCAGCTCCAACACCAGTTCCCTAATTTTTAGCTTTGAGGATAAAGCCTTTCAAAGGGGAATGACATGTTAGGATCCTATCCTAACGCCATTTTATAATTCTCATTTACTTATGTAATGAACCAATCCCAACGTGGGGGATCCCATTATAATATTATTTTGTAATACTTTGTAATGTATGTGGCAAGTAAGATGCCTAGCCAAGTGGTGCCATCTCATGTAACCGTTTTTATCAAGATTGTAACCTATGTTAGGTAGGAGATTCTAGCTCGAGTGGCATTTTGTATGTAAGCCAAATCTTGAGCATTTAGGTAGGGTTACATGAAGTTTTTATTTAAAAGATATAAAGCCATGTACGAGTTCATATTTTTGCAAGCTAATAAAATATTGAAGGAGGTTGCCCCCTCGAAGAGGCCTGCAATTCTATGTTATGTGAGATCGTTCCATTTTTACATTTAATTTTTGCATAGTGTTATTGAGTTATTTATGTATTTGAGTTATTTTTTAGTATTTTGTGTGAGTGTGCTTTATTTTAATAGTGAGATCCTAACAAAACCTGATGTTAAAATCCACCACCTCTTCTTGAGGATGCCTCTGGATGGTGGTGAACTGGTGCAACAAGGAGTTACTTTTTAGTATTTTGTGTGAGTGTGATTTATTTTAATAGTGAGATCCCAATAGAACCTGATGTTAAAATCCACTACCTATTCTTGAGGATGCCTCTGGATGGTGGTGAACTGGTGCAACAAGGAGAAAGGGTTCGCTTGTTCGTTGAAACCCTTTATCAGTTGTTCCACAAATTAGTCCCATGTTATGATGGTACCGAGCGACAGTGATTGATACCAGTAGAGGAGTTTATCTCTCAGTGAGAGAACTAGTAGCATCACCATTATATCTTCTTCGGTGATGTAGTGGATAGTTTCCAATGTAGCAACATATTGGATGTGCTTATAGGTTATTTTTCTCGTACCATCATATGTGGGCAGAGCCTTCAATGCTACGGTTGGGACCTGGTTCTAAGCATGTAGATTAAGATATCCTGAATGATTCTAGGCTAGGAACTACCTAGGTAGAGCTTACACCATCTGGACCAAAGGATTTGGTGGATTTGGTAGATTTGGTGGATTTTGTGGAGGGGGCAAGCTAGTTGTAGTGTTGGCAAGACTTGGAGTCTCAAAACTATAACAACTACTTGCGAGGGTGCTGGAAGTGATGGGATAGTCGAGGGGACTACTCTAGGATGCTCTCCTTAAGTATTGATGTTGAAATCGAAGAACTCAACTGCTTCCTCTGGATTTTTAGCCTTCGATCTCATGAATATGAAGGTGAGACCTTTTAATTGGTCTTCAATATTTAGAGGCTTCTGAGTTCAGCTAAGTTTCCAGATGTTCTTATTTAACAAAAACAAGATGAGCATCAAATATTAATACTACTTTGATGAGGAACATTTGGGTCCCACTGGGTATGCCAAAAACTATTGGTCAAAAATCTGCCTTAGGTATGGAATGCTTTATCCATGCACCCTAGACCTGACCAAAATTGAAAGACCAAGAGGAAGAAATACCTCCCATGCCAATATCCAGAGAGGGTTGGTTCCATTACTATTCTAATTAGGGGGATTTGAGGTTAAGGAATAGGAAAGAGATTACAAATGACTGAAAGGAATGGGAAATATGACCTCAAGCTAGATGAATAGGGGTGATGGAAAAACTATACGATAACTTAATTGCACTTTGAATCAATAGCATTTTACACAAAGAAAATAACAAAAATTAAAACTAGATATCTTATATGTGCAATTTCCAGATTTATTCTAGTGTTCACCCTCTATCGAAAGCTAAATACAGACATAGAATTATAGCCCACAGATAAAGAAGAGAATTTGATAGAAATATAGGATAGAAAACATACACATAAAAAGAAGTCTAGAATTAGAGCCAAGGTTTCTTTGTATTCATAGCATAATTCATGTACAACAAGTCTCTAGAAAAATGTCCATCATATTACATTAGAATTGCTAGATTTTATAGAGGATTATACCTCTGAAACATAAATGCACACCCACAAAACATTGTGGTGGCAGCAAATATAGGATTTTAGCACTCATTAAATAGTAATGAGGCATAGCCAGAATTTGGTGACTCATGGAGAAGTGGCTGCATGGATTCAATACGGTGATATGATTCACCTGTTGTGTTGCCTCCTCACTTGCTGGGACCGCCTCAACAAAATATTAGATTCTAAAATTTGAGAAAATCAAATCTGGAAGCTTCTTAGACTAACTGCAATTCAACTAGTGGGGATGCACCTTGTTTCATCAATGAGAAGCGTTCCCAAGGAATTCTGGCTGAGGCAGGGGGCTATACTAAAATAGGTGCTTTACGGATGTAGGACCCACCTATGTTTCACTATTTTTTGGCCCTAAATGGGCTTGCACTCAAAAAATACAGTGAAGAAACTTTTTTATCTTTGGAGCAGCACTGATGTGGAAAAGTCAAAGGTGATTTCTCTTTTACTAGGCCCAAAACTACCTTGCACTGGAAAATAGGAAGCACCTTGCTACCTTGGTAGAGGCACCAAAGTGGAAAATTCAAAGGTACTTTCTCCCTTGGCAAGCCAAAATTTAATCAACACTTGAAAACTAGAGCGAAACACTCCGGACCATACTTAGCATTTTTCTTTGAAAGTGCTGCCGCACCTTGGAAAAGTCAAAGGCGCTTTCGCCTTGGAAGACTCCGAAAAGGAATTGCACTGGCATTGTGGAGCGAAACACTTCGGGCCCCACGTTAACATTTTTATGATCTAAGATCTGGGTTGCACCATGGAAAATTCAAAGGTCATTTTTCCCTCCTAACTTCGAAAAGGAATTGCGCTTGCAAATTGGTGCGAAATCATTTGGGCCCCACCTATGTTTTGCTCAGCCTTTAGCCCAAAATGGGCTTGCACTCTTGATTTGGGTAAAAATACTTTGGGCCCCACACTGTCTTGGGAGTTTGAAACAAGTTTGCATTGACCTTGAGGGTTGGTCAAAGGTGCTTTCACCCAAAAAAATCCTGAAATCGGGCTGTGTTCATGATTTGGGGTGAAACAAAATTGGGACCCACGTTATAATTATCTCTCTCAAAAGTGTGTTTTGCCCAGAGAAATACCAAAATGGAATTGCACTATCTCCAAAGGGCAAAAAGTTTTGGCAATGATGAATGCTTTTTCGTCTAAGTTAGCCTTGAAAAGGCTATGCGCTCTCTAGCTGGGGATAAGACACTTGGGCCCCACTCAACACATTTTCCCTTTGAAGTTGAGTTTCACCCAGCCAAGACCTGAAACTACCTTGCGCTCTCACACAGGGGCAAAAAAGCTTTGGCATCACTTACGTTTTCTTCTCCAATATTGGGTTTCATTGCTTTCTGGTCCAAAATGGGCCTGCGCTCTACTTCTGCCCTGAAACCAACTTGCGCTTGGAGACCTAGCACAAAACTTCCCTCGCCCTTGAAAAGACAAAGACCCTGCATGATGAATGATAGGAAAAATTGCACACTCCTTTGGGTGCAACCAAAAAATTATGATAACAAAACGCCAAAAACAAAGAATTCATTTTGAAAAAAGAACAGAGGTCCAAGGAAGAAGAGATTACTGGATTGAAAAATATATATAGAAGAAATCAATGTTGCAGGGATGCCAACATGGATCCACTTGAGGTCTATGATCTACTAGTCATAATGATCAATACAAATGTTACCACCTATAGTAGGGGGAGGAGGAGCCATGGGAGCATCAAACATGGGATTCTAGAGCCAACTACAGCTGGAGCTGATTGTCCTAAATTTTGGGATTGAGATGGTAATGTATATTATGATTGTTGGATCATGATTATATAGACATTGTATATTTATTGTATAGAAATTTTGGATATTACCATATACCAATTTATATGGGTTTAAATATTGTGTTAAGATGGGATGATTTATAATGTTTGATGATGTTGTGTTTATGTTTTAATTGTTTTATAATTGAGATGATTAATTATTTGAAATGAATTGTATGTTAAGTAATGAATGATGGATAGTTTAATTATTATTGGATTATGTTAGTTGATGAGTTAAGATTGAGATATTATGTTTTAAAAAAGTGATGTAATTATGGTTAATTTGATTAAATAACGACTAATGAAATTTTATGCATTAAAATGAAAGATGAATGAGACGATTTAATGACAAGATAATTAAATTAGGTAGATAATAGATGCATGGACCCAAGAGGGTGCTTGTATTATGCTAAGAGTCATCACTATAGTACAATTATATACAATTATGTACAATTTTTAATTTGATGAAGGGACTTTAAATTAGATTTTCTTAGGGGGACTTTAGCTTAGATTTTCCCATGGTACTTTAGTTTGAAAAAGAAAAGAAAAGAAAAATTATATACAAATATGTACAAGTATATACATAAGTATGCTTAGATATGGACCTAAGGTGAATTTAGTTAGCTTTGCTCAGAATAATTCTGGTTAGCTTTGAGATTTTCCTAGGGGGGACTTTAGTTAGCTTTTCACAAAGGACTTCTCATTGGTAGAGTATGTACAAACTTGAAAATAAAATATTTACCTTTCAAAAAATGTCTAAAGGTCTTTTTATTGGCTAGTAGGACTTTTGATTTAGCTTTGCCCATAAGATTTTTGATTGGAGATTTACCTTTAACCAAATGCTTAAAGGAATTTTGCTTGTATTAACTTATCTTTTATAGGCATCATAGAGGACTTGTGATTTATTGGTGTGACAATGAATGATGTCCCCAATTAGGAGGAAGAATTCATTATTGACCTATTACCCCATGTATGGTGTGTATGGAAGACAAGGGATGATATGAGTGATCTTGCTATTAGCACCTAAGAACCTCATAGTATTCATCATGAAATAATATATTAATGAGATATAAGTTAATTTTATTGATTTTTCCATTAGCACCTACAAACCTCATAGTATTCATCATGCATCAAGTGATTGATGAGATAGAATAAGTTGGTAGAGATAATATTTGAGGCAAATTATTTTGAGATAAGTAGATTGAATTGATGTGCAAACCCTAATTTTATTTACAAATATGAAAAAAGAGGATTTGATCGTATTAGTTTTCTAGTGAAGAAAAATAATCTATCCTAACTAGGATCATCATTTGCATGTCATCATGAATATCTAACTCAGGATGCAATAGGTAATCCAAATAGAGAAATGCACATGCATACAAGAAAATATGAATTCAAGCAAGGTGCAAGCAAGAAATAATAAGCATTTAATTTTTTTTCTACCAAGTGTGGTGATGCAATAACCACCTGAACCATACTTTGTAGTTATGATGTATGGACCTAGCCAATTGGGCTCAAATTTATCTTTGAGCTCAGTGGCAATATAATTTTTTTATTCTCCTTGACAACATGATCACCAAATTCAAAGGAACAAGATCATACCTTATTGCTATAGGCATAATTAAGACTATTATGGTAGACCTATAGGGTTTTTAAGATATGGATCCACTTTTTGTTAAGCGGTTCCAATTAACTAAGGTGAGCAAGATGGTATTTATCTCCAATAGAGGAGTCCTACAATGAAATATGTAAGAAAGACACCTCTAGATCAAAAGGGAAGGTCACTTTAGTTTCATAAACAAAAACATAGGGTATCATATTAATGAGAGTTTGAACACTAGAGTAGTAGACCCATAAGGTTTGATACAATTGAAGATGCCAATCCCTACCGGTTTTACTGATGAGATTCTTAAGGATATTGAAAAAAGTCTTGTTAAAAGCTCAAGCTTGGCTATTTCCTTGAGGATAGTAAGACATAAACCATTTATGTTAAATATTATATTTAGTATTTTTTGGACATTATTATTCTTTAAGAGTGCTCTATTATTAGAGATTAGGACATAAGGGATGCCATAATAGCTAAGGATTTGGTTGAGGATAAACTTGGCAACTTGTACTCTAGTGGTTGAAGCTAGAGTCATGGTTTCAATCCACTTAGTGAAGTGCTTAGTAGCTATGATGATGAAATTATGTCCATTAGATGACACTAGGTTTATTTTCCTAATGATGTCTAAGCCTCGAATGGAAAAAGGCCAAGGAAAAATTAGGGGTTGGAGAGCTTAGAAATGAGTGTTGATAAGGTTATCCTGATTTTGACACTTATCACACCTCAACATAGTTACAAGTCAATTTACATGGAGGGTCAGTAATAAACCATCCATAAGAGTTTCTTGGTGATGCCAACATCGCTAAAGTGACCACTACATGATCCATTATGGGACTCTTTGATGAATGCTTGATATTCAACTAAGTTTAGGCATCTAAAACAAATTCCATCAAGGGTACAATAATATAAGATATCACCAATGAAAATATACCTATAGGCATTATGCTTGAGGCTTTTGTGCTCATTATAGTTTAGGCCATCAGGAAAAGTACCATCTCTAAAGAAAGCAAAGATATCCTTGTACTAAGGATTATGAGGAGTTGCTTCTACATAAAATACTACTAGAGAAAGTTGTCTAGACACTAGGGTTTAAGGTTCTCTAATTTTACAAATGATAAACATAACTTATTCATCATCTATATGTAAGGGATCAAAGCTGCAACTGAGGCCATACCATCGACATAGAGGTTACTAGATCTAGGGATGGATTGAATAATAATTTTGTCAAAAGTAGCTACGAGTTAATCAATAATATATTTATATAGCTTGAGATTTTTATCTTTATTTTGATAGGCACCATTGATATGGTTGACTACAAGCTACGAATATCCAAAGAAAAATAGGGTTCTGACTTGAAGGGTTAATGCTTCACATAGCCCTAGAGTAAGGGCTTCATATTCAACAATATTATTGGTATAAAAACTTAAGCTTAAAAGACAAAGGGATCAACTGCTATTGAGGAGTGACCAAGATAACTCATGTCGTTGATCCTTTGACATAATGAGTGGCATAAAAGTATAGAGTCTAAGAGTCTAGTTGATCTAATTCTAGGCTAAATATTGACTCATTAAGAAATTTGATGGCTAAGGGGTGCCTAACTTATAAAGGTGCAATTGCTAATTGGTTAGAAATGACTCGATATTTCAAAAATTTTTGGAAGAGAAACTCAAGATCAAATTTTCTAAGCATGATGATCCACTTGGTGGTTTATCCCAAGAGGTGAGGATTGGACATGAGATAACACAAGGGATCATCCCTTATGATGATAAATATTTTATGGCTGAGCATATATAGTGTCTAAGCTTCTAGGAAGTATACATTATAACTAGGTAAAGCTTCTTTAGATGGATGCAATGAACTTGTAGTTGACAAAGTCCTAGCAATATAGAAAATGATTCATTCTCTATGTTGGTCATCATACTATATCAACATATTTTATAAGGCATATCCAAATGCTCTTATATATAGTAATAAGGGCCTAGAGGGGTTAGGAGGAACAAGGACAAGAGGAGATATAAGATAGAATTTAAGAGTATCAAAGACCACTTGAAAATCAACATATAATTCATATACCACATCTTTGATGCCACATTGGGATATGCTGAACCCTAATAATGTTTCTCATATCACCCTAAAGATGTATTTATAAGGCTTTAAACATACCTTGTACTCTTGCAACTGCTAGAAGATGTGCTTTAGATCTTGAACATGACCTTTATAATTTAAATACTAACTAAGGATATCATCGATATAATCCTCCATGATGTCATCCATCATGTTGTGAAAGATATATGTCATGGAACTCTAGTAGGTAGCTCCTATGTTCTTTAGTCTAAAAGGCATAACTTGGTAGACAAAAAATTTCCATAGGGTGCTGAAAGTTATTTTAAATTGATTCTTAAGAGTGATATCGATTCAATTGTAGATAAAGAAACCACCCATCAAAAAAAATATTCCACATCCTACAGTGAAGTTTGCAAAGGGAAGTCATATATGACATAAAGAATCAATGTTTGGCAAAGGGAAGTCATATAGGACATGCTTTATTGATGTCCCAAAAGTAAGTACATATTCTAATGCTACTTGTTTTCTTAGAAACCATGACAAAATTAGAGGTCCAATTATATTAGTTGATGACTTCGATAAATCTAAAATCGAGTTTCTAGATCTCTTTGACTAGCAAAGAGTCTTTTAGATGTATTTTTTTTACAATTTTTGCTTTATGGATTTTGCACTAGGAGTGATGACTAGGTGGTGGACAACTAGAAAAGGATCAAGATATAGCATACCAGTGTAGGACTAAGAAAAATATTATTAAACTCAAGATCTTGGTATGTTCCTCATGGTCAATTAGGATCAAGACCTTGCCTAGCTTAAGGATTTTAGGATCTTTAGGAGTCCCAATATCAATATTCATGGTTTAATAAATTAGAATTTAACACTCATATTCTAATTAAGAGGGAAATGGTAGCACTCTCAGAATTTCAAGATCTGTAGGATCTAAGGCTAGCTAGCTATTTTTGATTAGTTTTGAGATATTGACATTTGTGAGATAGTCATTTTAGATTAGATAATCGAAGGAACCCTATTAAGAGGATCGTTCAAGACATCTTCTTGTAGACACCAAAATATAGCCACTTGTCATCCATCTAGGTATTCCTGCCATTTTTACCCATTATTTACATATATTTATGTATATTTGTTTAATATATATTTAAATATTAATATTTTATATATATTTAATAAATGTATATATATATGTGTAAATTAATCTCATCCATCCATCTTGGTCTAATCCTAGCCATTCATCTGCCTTAATCCATGCCACTTACCCATATCTAATCTCCACCCTCCATCACATTCTAATATTAACCACACAAATTGTGTCATTGAAAACCCTAACGTGCCCTAGGGAATATTACAAATAGGAGTCATTTTGATGACTCAACCCTAAGTAATTCACAGCTGAATCCTAAATTTTCCTGAGTCCTTGAATCCCTTGAGTTCCTTGAGTCTTTGTGCCCTAAGTACTCAAGTTACCATCACAATACCTTTTATATTGTCCTTACCCCCTCATCCATCGTCGCATCCATCGTGTGAAGCAGCAGAACCTGCTTCAACCCCTGAGCGCCCCTCTGCTACTTCCAAACACCCACATTATATTCTCGAGCACCACTAGGTATTTTCCACCATTCCTGAGTTACCGTGGGTGTCTGAAACCCTAGCTCTGTAGACCAGTGAACCCTCGGGTGTCGTTAGGGTATCTATGCACCAATTTTCCTACAATAATGACAACGATAGATCAGAAGGCAATGAGTTCACAAGGTAAATCACTTTTGTTTAATATTAATTTTATTATTTCTATATTTGCTTGTAGAATTGTTATTTGATAGCTAGGGTTTTTATTTATTTTTGAGGGTCTCACATAGTGGAGCCCTCATAGTTGCTATTAACTCTCTTTTGTCATTTTATATGTGTAAATCTAGAGATATACAGGCATTTGGTAGTTTCTTAAGCTGGAGTGGTCCGATCAATGTATAGTTGAAGCCCACTCACCTCTATTGGGAGCAAAGACGAGCTTTGAAGACACCATAAGTATTATTGACTAGGGTTTTGGAAAGTCCTAATATATTGTATTAATTGTATCAAAATAAACAATGTAAACCCCTATTTGAGGCACATTTGATTGTATTGAGATCCACATGCATTAATAATATAAAATCTATTTTATTGTGTAGTCTCTTATATCACTGTTTGTTCATTTTTTGTTATCTATATTTGGTGTTTCGTTTTTGTCTTCACACTTCTACATCACAATGGTGTTTATCAACAATTAGCTCTAGATAGGCTAGCGTTAGAATATTTACACTAAAAAATTATGTAAATTAAGAGAAGCTAATATATATGAGGAGAAATGACCCATCATTACCCTCCTTTTCCCAGTATAATATATTTAAAGAAATAATGTCATCATGGGATGCCTTATCAATAAGGTCAACTCCATCTTCACTATTGAAAGAAGAATAAAAGGGCAAAGGCTAACTATGACTGTAGATATAACCTATCCCCCCAAAACCCAACTAGAATTTAGTCTATAGGGGCTCTTTGATGCCTTGCTCATACTGGCCTAGTCCTTTACCTTGATATTTCATGTTAGAAAACATCTACTTAGAAATGGAATATGAGTTTGACAAGAAGCATGAAGCATACTATCATTCAACCAGAAAAGGATTACTGCCATGGATTTTCTCATTGTTGGTGGTATCGACACAAATGAAGGACCAAGTTCTTATTTACACTGTTTTACCCTTATTGCTAGAAGGAAACCATAATATTTGAGGAGATAGGGAATCTTGGCTAGGTACAAGACAAGTTGATTATTATATAAATTATTATTGTTAATGTTTATTGGGTTAGAAGTTTGACACTTAGGTTCATTATTAGGTGGATTATTTAAAGTGAGAGATATTAATGCATAAGTGATTGGAATCTAAGAAGAAGGTGATTCAAGAGATTAAATGAGAGAAGGGTAAAGATAAGCTTTAGTATTCTCAACCTCGATCACTTAGCAGTATGAAAAGGGCTTAAGGTTATCTAGAATGTGATAAATATTACCCTCGTATTCATATTTAAGGAACTAATAAGAAGCTGAAGGGACAACTCTCATCTCATGGATCCATGGCCTCCCAAAAAGAATATTATAAATTAAGCTACATGACATGACATAGAAGGAAGTGTTGAGAGTGCGAGGTCTAACTCTATGGGGTAAGACTATAGTACCACTAGGCTAATATTCCCCATTATTGAAAGCCTTGATAACAATATTGGATTTCTCCAAATCTTGTTTGGTTGGCCCAAAATGACTAATGAATCTCAAACTACATATATTGAGACCAAAACCATTATCAACTAGGATTCATTTGATGAAATTATTGTTGATATGGATTGTGATGTATAATGTGAGATCTCAAACCATAATGGATCGAGGGATATAATCCTCATGGAATAATATATTTGTATGGTAACCCTAATGGATCTTAAATACATAATATCATTTGAGTTGAGGTATTGAGAAATACCTTGTTCACTTAAAATTTTAAGTAGGATGTCTCTACGGGATGAAGAGGTCTTGAGAAGTTCAAGAAGATAGGTTTTGGTAAGGGTGACTCTCAAGTTGATGAATCAAATAAAAATATCCCTTACTCATAGCTCTTGATTAGATGATTGATGGAGGTCATTCAAGTTAAGAATTTATTTTTGCATAAAGGACCAAAGGACGTCTAGAAGGTTGATCAAATGATGAATTCTTGTGTTTTTATTTGGTCACAATAAAAATATGAGAGATATAATTAGAAGAATAGAGCATCCTAGCCATTCATTTATTTAAAGTTGGAACAATTTTGTAGTGAATATTATTTATGATATTTTGATTTTGATTATGTTTGGGCAATGGATTTTGAAAATTTTGATGATCTTGTTTAGAAGAATATTGAGAATCAAATATTTTATAACAACTTAACCTTTGTTAATTAGGCCTTGGATCACATTTCTAAGACTCATGAATTTATCAATTGCATGATAATTGATAGGATGGAGGCATATTACTCATTTGTATGAAACTAAGGAGCCTTCTTCCTTTTAGGTTCAAGAGGTTTAACATGTGGAAGCTCTACCATTTTGGATTTCAAGATTTGGTCTAAAATGGTTGAAAGAGGTTAACCTAGTCAAGATTACTTCCTCATAGGTTTTTGTTGTCATTGATTCCCTAAAATAAGCTTTTGAAGGTTTTTTATAACACTAATATTGTTGTCTTCACATGAGTTTATGACCACATTGTCTATAATGTGTTTGTTCTTGTATTGCCCCTTTAGGTTAGAAGAAGACTTATATTTCTCCTTATGGGATTTAGTTTTCAATTGCCCTCTTTTGACAAGGATGGTCTCTACTCTCTTGGCCATGTCAATCATGTCTTTGAAAGTAGATACATTGGATGTATATAAGTAGAAGTCCAATTTCTCATTAAGATTACCTATATAGATATCTTACAAGTCTTAGATGGAGGTACATACTAGAGTCTCCCCACTAGAACTTGCCATCTTGTTAAGAAGTTGGTAAAATTATTTCTAGACTGCTTGAGTTGGTATAGATTACTCATAGTGATATTTTATCAATGTAGATAGAGAATAATTTGGTAAACATCTCAAAAATATCTCTAAAATATTCTAGAGAATACCTTGGTATTTGGTAGTACCATCCTAAGGTAGGGCCACTAAGTATTTTAGAAAAGATCTTGAGCAACAATGTTTCATTGTAGAAAATATCATTGTGAGCAATCATAAACCTAATGTGTTTAACATGATCTTCCTTCCATTTATACATTTGCAATTTAGGGGTTTTAAACTTCGAAAGAAAAGGGAAACTAGATACACAAGGATCTAGGGGTTGGTTACACAAATCATAATGAGTAATTATTGATAGATGAAGACCCTAGAGTTATGATCAATTGTTGTTTTAATAGCTTTAGCTAATAAGTCAAATTTTGAAGTTCAAAAGAAATAGGATTTGATCACACAAAGGGTATGTGCTAAGAGATAAGAAGAATTTTTTGATAATTGACATAAGGAAGCTGATACACTTGGGTGCAAAAGATGCCTTTATATGATTTGTTCCCAGGATATATAAGAGACAATGATTAGAAGATGAAGGATAAGAAATTACAAGATTAATATTTTTTGTGAAACCTATACTCATACCTATGAGACTGAAATGAAGGTTGTTGATATGAGGATTAGAAATTAGGAGACTTGATGATACACCCTTATTAGGAATATAGCTTGTGACCATTTATTGAGATATGGTATAACTTACATTTCCTTGTAGTAATTCCTCAAGAGTAGGTAAATATGAATGATATTTCAAAAGAGGTGGGAGGTTTTGTCTCCCAACATCCATGGAAGTGTTGAAAATAGGGGGATTTGAATCAATGAAATTAGAAGTTGATACATGTTTGCATTTATAGGCCCAACAACTAGATCCAATTTATTTAGAGGTAAAGAATTTGAGCTAGGCTATTGGAGATGATCCATGAATAAACCCCTCTCTTGTAAAGACGTCTAGGGTGTCATGAAATTCCTTAAGAAAAGTATCCTCAACCTCTCTATTCATATACAAAAGGTAAACCATGTGAGTCATAGATTAGAAGACTACTATTTCTTCTTCCTCATGGATAGGGTTTAGAGAACCTAAAGGTATAAAATCCCCCTCTTCTTCATCAAAGATTGTGTTCTTAAAGATGGGTTAGTTGTCATGACATTCCATAAGATATTTAGGGTTAATGGGTAACTCATAAGTAACACTATAGGCTAGGTAATATTTCTTCACCATAGGTTGGGAAGGAAGGATTAGATTGATTAAATTTTTAAAGTTTATAAAGTTGATTATAGAAGAAAGAGATGTTTTAACAACCTTATTTATCCTTCCCTTGATATACCAAGTCTGACCTTGTAACATACCTCCTTGGCAAAAATTATTATTGAAAATGAGTTATGTATTGGTGTGTGGATGCCTAATGCATAGTTTTATTCTATGATGTTAATAAGAATGGGTAATTTAACTTTATGCTTTAATTCTACTCTTGGAATATGGTACTGTTGATGTATTTGTGGATTGCAAGACCAGGTGCTCTCACCAATGGATTAATATGGATAACCGCCTGAGTTGAGAGAATATTTTAAGAAATAATGGATGACTTGTTCATCGATAACTCAAAGGGTAACAAAATACCCTTCATGTAGATGCATTAAATTTGTGCTTGTTGTATGGTCACACTATTGGACCGGAAAGTTACTTGTGGAATACATCTCCTTAATAGGTTGGTTATAGTGATTATCTATCTTAAAAATAGACAACCACTTAAGGATAAAATAATAGTGTGTAATATTTTTTGTTTGAATGACTTTAATGAATGATCGATTAAATCAATAAAGTATTAATATGATGGTAATATTAATACTTGAAAATATTAGTATCAATGTTAATAACTAATATTAACAATTGATATTAATTGATACCTTATTGCTAGAAATAATAAGGTTAGGATGAAGATAATGGTTTAATTCCTATAGTTGCTTAGAATGCTTTATTTCCTTATAATTGCTTTGTTGGTATACCAAGGAAATCATGTGATGGTTTGAAAAGCATTAATATTGCATAATTTTGGAATTAATAAAGAAATTATTATTCTTGCTCAACCATGCTTTAATTAACTTGCATAGCATTCTTGAGTGTTTCTCTCAAAATTTGATAAAGAATGTTATGAGCTCAAGGTGGCCAGCTCAAAGGGCTTCATCATGGATAAATACCCAGTTCTTGAGAAAACCGTCCACTCTCCCTCACAAGCTATTTGAGGATAGTTTTGGATGGTTCTTAGGGACCTTTTGGGAGAATAGGAAGACAATCGGGGAGCCAAAATGATGAAGCACAAAAGGATGAATCAAGGAGTCTACGAAATCTAGCTCTGAGCGATACTATGCTTACTTGATGGGTGTAGAAGCATTGTTTAGTATACTTAGGCTCTACTAGAATTTTTAGTCTTCGTGTTACTTGCTCCTTGATCTTGTTAAATGTTTGGTTATGCTTATGTGTTCTTCTTTTGTTGAGAGCCTAATATTTTGGAGTCTATCTCTAGTTTAATTTTTTGAGTGAACCCTTGTCTTTGTTGGTTCTAGTTTGGTGAGTCGATACCCTTGTACTCAATGCATGCCCTATTGCATTGTAGTGGATGCCAATACCAATGTCTTTCCCCTTTAAAGTGCTTCTTTATGCATAATGCTATTTTGGTTGCTATGTGAGAGCTCTTGCACACATTGCTAGTTTTGGTTGTTGCTTTATGAGTGTTCCTATACACATTGCTAGTTATGGTTGTTTTTGCTATGTTAGTGCCTCTTGCACACAATGCTAAAGTGTTGTTGTTACCAAGAAGCACCCCTCTTGCGTGTTTTTTATTGAAGGCTATGTTACCTTTGCTAAATATCCTTGGTTGTATGGCTATTGGCTTCCCTGTTTAGGCATCATATGTTTTGGCAGTGGTCATGTAATCGAGGCAGATTGTTGACTGTTGAATGTGCACATCCGACTTATTATTTAAGCCAATATGTTTGATGTCGATCACTATTTTCCAAACTCTTGCTTAACTTTGTCATATTTGTTTATGCTATTCTTTAGCTTGGTTTTGTAATGTTGGTTGGGTACTTTAGCTTGGAGTCATTTTGGTATGCATTTTCAAAGAGATGGGTATGTTGTTTGGTTGGCTTATGCTCATGTTTTGATCCTTTGTGTTGCGCTACCAAAACCTTGGTAGGAGTTGTATTATTTTTGTTTAATTAAGTATAAGGAACTTAGGGTTATGTTAATTGAATAAAAGAAAGAATATATGGGTCAAAAGAAAACATCTCATATGGGAAATTACAATATGAAAGATAACAATGTCTTTTGTTAGAATTTTACTTATGAAGTTGTTAGATTAAAGTAAGATAACTCTTTTATATTGATATTTCTTCTTATGGGAATATTAGAGAAGAAAAGCTTTGATCTATTATGTTGATGTTTGAAATTTGGGAAAGGTATTGGGTTAGAAGTAAAATGTTATAATATTTTTGTGAGACTTGTGTAGGTAAAAATATTATTATAGAGAGAAGTATGATAATCTCTCATCGATCATATTAAAATGTATTGTGCATGTTTGGATTGTAATTACATAAAGCACATAGAGTAGAGAAGAGTGGAATCTTCTCTTGTTTGCTTATATTAAAAGAACATATGTATATATGTTGCATGGTTGCTTGAAGAATGAGCTTTGGAATGAATACATAATTATAATGGACTTCTAAGACTTGAGTAGGTAAGGGGGCCATTATAGAGAGAAGTATGGGATTTTCTCCTTGTTGTTATAGTTTGTTTGCTTGCATCTTATTTTGAAAGCATGTTATAATTTTGGTTTGAAATTATAATGGACTCCTAAGACTTGAGTAGGTAAAGGGGCCATTATAGAGAGAAGTATGAGATTTCCCCTTATTGTCTTATCAATATTTGTATGCATGGTTGCTTGCATCATACTTAGAGCATGTTAATTTGCATTGCATAAAGAGTTGTCCTGATCCCTAAGTGTTCCTCAAGTTGCAGGATATTCCATTCATGAAGATGATCATGAAAAGAAGAGGGTGTAGAGACCACTTAGGCAGAATGACTCTAATGTTACTTGGTTTGAAAATTTGTTATGTAAATGAGAGTTTGCTTTGTGTTACTTAGATGAAACTTCCAAATTTATTTAAGAACATGGTAGTTTTTGTAAGATGGAGAATGCTTGATTGTTGAAGCATAAACAATGGATGATTTGGATTGTGATATCTATCTTGCAAAATATTTCCTTTTGGAAAAGAATAAATGTCATCTTGTGATCTATTTAATGATGGAAATGTTTATGTAATCATTCAATGATGATGATAGCATTGTGAATAATCAATTTTGTTTCTAGAGGAATGCTTCTTTTATATAGCTTTACTTTAGCACTTTGATCAATTTAACTATGGTGGTAAAATTGTTGAGATGCTTTTAGTGGTAGCACTATGTTGAAGCTTATGCTAAATTTGAGATGTAATAGTTTAGTTAAGATTTAATATTGTGCTATAGTTTAGGCATGTTGTTTTCAATGAAAGCATTTATTGCTAGAGAGTTATTTTATATTGCTTTAATGAAATCTTGGGTTAGGGAAGAGTTCTTGGATTGGATCTAGAACTTGTTTTAGAACTCAAGTCAAAGAAAATAGTCTAATCCTAGGAGGAGTTGCAATGATGCAATAACCATGTAGATGTGAGACTTAGAAGGAATTGCAAGAATGCAATAGCTAGGAACTCATGAATCTGGAAGGAGTTGTGTTTATGCAATAGCCAAATTCTTGTGAATTGATATACCTCGAACATTGATGATCAAGTGTTTCATAAATTGGAAGTTATCATAATCATTCACAAGATAATAGTGGTGATCCCTTGAACATATAGGTTCGGGTGATCATGTTCATTGCTAGATGAGTGGTAATGACCTTAGTTAGCCCACAAAGGTGTGGTAATTAAGTACCAAGGATTTGCGCATGATTAACCTACCTAGATGCACTTAGGGTAAGGTTAGGGAATATGCATTCCTCTTTAAGTGTTATGGACCTTAAATGATAATCCCTATGTTATGGTCAAATTGTCCTATACTGGTGAGGGTATAGAAAATGTGGGGGGACCACTTTAACATCCTTCTAAATGATGAGGTTTAGCAAGGTATACCCTAGAAACTATAGGATTTTGGCCACTCTTATCCACTGAGTGTCATTTGTAGTGACATTGAACTCAAATGTTGTGAAGCTTTGAATGTTGAAAAGAAAAAGAAAAATATTGGGACTCTTGAGAACCCTTACTGGTGTAAAAAAATATCTCTTGGGTTGAGTTTGGTGGGTTGTTACAAACCTATATAGCTCAAGGGCCTCCCTATATGTTGAAGGTCATGTTATACCTGATCCTCTCTATATACCCATCGACACATGAGAGAAATTTGATACATGGGTTTCTAATGATATGTGAAAGTATCTACTTGGATACGTGGCCAAGATGGTATGTGAGGAGTAATATTTTACCTCGTTATGACTCCCACTAGTCCACTGTAATATATTATTTACTAGGTGTAAGTATGCGCAAGACCCTATGTGGATGGTTGGTGGCCCAGGCTTGCTATATACCCAATATAGACTAGTAGCTTGTACGATTATTACTTAAAAGATCAAGAAAACCCTTAGTAGAACTAGCAATTGGTTATGTTTTTTATTATTAAAATTTAATGTGATCTAATCTAAATAAATAAGATTAAGTGGTCTTGATTATGGTTTGGACTAGTAGCTTGTACGATAGTTACTTAAAATATCAAGAAAACCCTTAGTAGGACTAGCAATTGGTTATGTTTTTATTATTGAAATTTAATGTGATCTAATATAAATAAATAATATTAAGTGGTCTTGATTACGGTTTGATAATTTTTAGCTTGATTAAGTCTTAGCTTGATCAAAGGAGAATCTTGGGACTCACAGTGGTGTTTACATTGGATTCACCAAAATGTGAGAAGAGGAACAAGGAAGGTGTCATAAAGAGCCTCTTCATGACACTTCCCACTCTTCTCCTCACTTTGAGGATAGGGTCCATTTGTTAGCTTAGAGTCTAGTGTTTGATAGATTGATTAAAGAACACTTATGTTTCTTCTAAGATACTTATTTAACTAAGATTAACCCTAATCTAATCCTAATGCAAATACAAATGCAACTAAATCTAAAATTAAAATGCTTTTGTTTTTTTAAGATGAAAAAAAATATTTTTTATTTTTATTTTTGTATTATAAGGTGTAGACACCTAATTTTGGCACACTTTCATTCTCTTTAGACCTTATCAACAACCTTTAGTTTATCTTCGCAAATAAACACCTCTATTGGAAGAATATAAAAAGCTTTCTAATGAGTATAAATATACCTATATTCCAAAGGCATACAATACCTGGATCCACATTTGCCAATATCACATGCATTATAGCCCGAACTAATAAAATAAAATAATAATTATTCGTAGCACATACTAGGGAAGCTTTGCCAAAATATCATTATGGCCCGAACTAATAAAATAAAATAATAATTATAGCCCATACTAGGGAAGCTTTGCCAAAATATCAATATGAATAATTTGCTTTTGTCAATACATCTATTTCATCGGGTTTACGACAAGATACTGAAGCAAGACTGAAGTAGAGCGCGGGGATACTAAAGAAAAGCCGATAGAACAGAGAATATTCGAACTGAACACTGAACCAGACAAGAAATATCAGCATGAAAAAATTTAAGGGTTTGCGGCAAAGGGTTTTTGCAAAGCAAGGAAGGTTTGTGATGAAGTATTGTATTAAACATCTATTTCATCGGGTAAGCACATTTTTTGTCCTCTTTCAATTTATAAAACAATTTAAGTAGATAGGAGAAATACATTCGTTATAGGGTTTTGCGGTAGAAGGTTTTATTATCAGCAAGGGTTTGCAGAGCAAGGAGGGTTTTATTACACATTTATTTCATCAGATCAATAATATAGAGGGTTCAGATACAAAGGGTTTGAAAATGGAAGAAGGGAAGAAAAAATTGCAAGAACCAATATATGTCAATGATAAACAGTACTGGAGGATATTAAGGCATCAACAAGCTCAAGAAAGGGCAACAAAAATGAAGAGGGCCTATCGAAAAATAAAAAATAAAAATATTCTACCACATAAACAGGTGGAGAATAAGGAACAATCAAAGGTAAATCAACAAAACGAGTTTTCATATGAGGAAGAAACTTACAGTCCCACAACTACACCACTCATGTGGGCACCAAGACTTATGTGCAAGAGCTAATGAAGATGAAAGATAAACTTGAACGCATGGAAAGGAGGGAGAAATTAAGAGAAACTAAATAATATGAGGTTATAAACACCATTCAAAGGCTGGAAAAGGAAAACAATCAACTCAAGGAGCAAGTGTCAAAGCTACAAAACCTTGCAAACATGGATCAATGTGAATGACATGTCCTCAAACAAGCCATCCACCCCCCAATCAATGATGCAATAGAGGTGGAAAAAACAAATGCAAATCAAATAAAAGAGGTACATAAAACACTCCAAAACATGGAAACAAGAGAAAATGAGCTACAAAATGAATTAGCAAAGGCAAAGACATGGTATCAAGTAGTAAAAGAACCAGTCAATCAACAAAAAGAGTTGATAGAGAAGCAAGTAAAAATTCAAATAACAGAAGAGAAAGAAAGACATGAGAAATTATCAAATATAATCATCAAAGGGTTGAAATATTATGGGGACAGGGAAGACACAAATCATTTAACCAGGGACTTCTTGTCAGATCGATTACAATGGAAAATTCAGATAAAAAAAGCAAGCAGAATTGGCAGGCTGAGATAAGGAGGCAGAGATAGACATATTCGGGTCACATTGATGAGCTACGAGGATAAAATAAGGTTACTTAAAAATAGAGGTATGCTGAGAGGGTCACAATTTTATTTAGATGATGACCTAACATTTTTACAGCAGGAAGAAAAAAATAAGGAATGGGAAAAGGTGAGGGTAACAAGGAATGAAGGGAAACATGCATATTTAAGAAATGGAAAGGCATACATCACATCTAAACAAATCCAAAACAAATAGGGAGTATGGCCCGCCTGGGAACATATTACAATGGTAAGTTGGAACTGTAGAGGTTTCCCTTGGAGAAGAGGACCCGGGTTAGGGCCCATTGCTAGAGATAAATATATAATCATATTGACAGAAACACATGAACACGATGGATGTAGGACTCTAGAATTTGTGGGATACAAAAAAATAGCAATATGGAATAAAGTAGCAGAAAATGGCAAAGGGTATGGGGATATTATGGTTTTAATAAAAGAGGAATGGGATAGGGTCATTAAAATTGAAAAACAAGATGAAAAAAAATAGTACATCTGGATAAAGATCCTAAAAAATAAGCCAGTTATTAGCATAGAAGCATGTTATTTTGCTCCCAAGAATCCTAAATTTTATAAGAAACATGACCTTAACAGAGAATACCCATACTCCTCCCTAAAAAGAGACATTTCAATATATAGTAAGTTGGGGGAGATTATATTAATTGGAGATTTCAATGCAAGGACAACAAATAATCAAGCTAACATTCTAGAAGGTAACGAAGATATTGAGATTAATACTCTTTGGATGCTAGAAGAGGAAAATCAATAGTGGACCAGGACTTTAGAAGATGAGCATGGGGCTATCACGCAATATGGAGAAGAGTTATTAGGTCTTTGCAGCATATATAATTTGATTATTTGCACTGGGATGAACAAATGGAAAAATTCAGGGAAGTATACATGCAAAACATATAAGGGACAAAGTGTAATAGACTATGTAATATGCTCACATAATTACATACCAAAAATAGAGGAGCTAGAAGTGGAAGACTGGAACTTAAGTCAGATCACAACCCAATTGTTATGAAACTTTGAATGCATGGAGAAAAACCAAGGGAAAAACACTTGCAAGGCAATCAAAATAAATATCCTCACAAGGGAAAAATTCTCTTAACAGATGAAAATTGGCAAAATTTTAGAGCTTTATTAAATAACGAGTTACATGAAAGGGAAGAACTACATCACAGTAGTAGAGATTACAATAAGAGTGAATTGTTAATGCACATTATTCAAGAAGCTCTAAACAAATGCAAGAGAGATAAACCTAAAAATAAAGAAAGGAATAACTTCCCAACCAACCCATGGTTCGATGAAGATTGGAAAAAAATACGAAGATTACTAAAGGAACCAACGAGTAAAACAAGGGAAAACAAAAAAACATATGAGAAACTGGTAAGGGCAAAAAAATAAGAATACACTAGAACAAGGAGGAAAGAATTGATTTACTTAGGGAAACATGAACAAAAGAAATTTTGGAAGGAACTAAGCATGAAAAGGATGCAAACTAAAAATAACATAACAGTTAATCAGTGGTTGGAGTATTCAAAACAACTGTATTAGCGTAGTAACCAGCATGAGACACCCCCTACTATCATTGTCAAGAAAGAACTTTTCACAATTGAAGCCATTATTCAAGGGATAAAAAAGTTAGCAACTGGTAAAGCCTGTGACATAGAAAATCTTCAAGCAGAGCATATAAAATGGGGGGTAGATATCTTGGTACCGTAAATCAAAGAAATTTTCAATGAGGTTATACAAAATGGCTTCCCTATTGAGTGGACAACTAGCTTGACCATTCCTTTGTTTAAAAGTGGAGATGTAAATAATCCCTCAAACTATCGAACTATCATGATCAACCCTCTCTTTGCAAAGTTTTTTGGGAGTATGATAGAGCGTAAGATCAACATATGGGAAGAAGAAAATGGAAAGAGAGCAAAGGGGCAAGCAGATTTTAGGCCCAAGCACTCAACTATTGATCACTGTATCACGCTCAGACACATAGTGGAAAAAATATGGGATAAAAAATAGGAGGCTTTTTTTTGTTTTGTAGACTTCAAAAAGGCATTTGACACAGTGCCAAGGAAAAAATTATGGAGCAGAATGGAAGAGCTAGAGGTTCCAATTCACTACAGGGCAGCAGTTCATAGACTATATAAGCATGTAAAGGCTAGAATCAAAACATAGGAAGGGTTATCTGAATGTTTTGGTAGTGACATAGGTGTCAAACAAGGTTTCCCTCTATCTTCGACCTTATTTGGGCTATACATTGACAAGTTAGAAGAATGGATAAACAAATTTGGGGGAGAGGGTGTGCATTTAGCCAAATATGTGGTAAAACTCCTCATGTATGTAGATGATGTAATTCTTGTGGCCAAAACAACTAAATATCTAGAAGATCACCTTCAAGCTATAGAAATATTTTGTAAAGAAGTTGGGATGCAGGTGAACACGAGCAAAAAAAAAATTATGATTTTTTCAGCAAAAAAGAAGAAGCAACAACTCAAATTTCAGTTTGCAGGAGAACCGCTTGATGTAGTTGTAGAATACAAATACCTGGGCATAGAATTTCATGACAAACTTAATTGGAATACATGTAGGATGAAAAGAACTCAAAGTGGTTGGAGAGCACTATATGCACTTCAAAATAGGTGTAGGAATGCCGAGTTGTGGGACTGGAAGATCACCAAGGTCTTATTTGGCCTACTTGTTACACCGGTTCTGTTGTATGGTTGTGAGTTGTGGGCTAGTGGCACACAAAATGCAAAATGGAGGCAAATAGAAAGGATTCAAAAATATCTAATCAAAAACTTTCTCAAAATTAAGGCCACAACCCCTTATGAAATTATTCTAGCTGAAAGTGGAATGTTCCCTTTAGAAGCAATTGCTATGACCAAGCTATTATGTTACTTGAATAAAACAGAAAACATGACAAATGATAGATGGCCTAGGGTAGCTAGGGACGAAGAGTTGCATAGGCGAAAGAATACATGGATGAAACAAATCAGAAATGGATGAAACGTTGGGAAATCAACATAAATGAATGCCCAAATGTCAACAAAGACAAAAAATTATGTGAATGAAAAGTTCAGAAGTGGAATGTGGAAAAATACAAGTAGGAAAAGACAACATTATATTGCAAATTTTAACCCAACGTATGACCACAAGGAAAAAGCGTATATAGGCGCTGAAATCAAGTGGAAGGAAAAAATACTCATTGCTCAGATAAGGACTAGCTCTCATAGGCTTAGATGTGAAACAGGGAGATGGACAACGCCCAAAGAACAATGGTAAGAAAGGATATGTACTCTATGCAAAGACATAAAGAGGAACACTTCATCTATAAATGCCCGAGTTTTTTAGATATCCATGACAAATACAAAGAAACACTTGGGAACGAGTTTATGGCAGATTTATTTGAAGACAGTAAAATAAAAAAAGTTGGGGAATTGTTAACACAAATCAGCAGGAGAAGGAAAAACCTTCTCAAAGATATTAAAGATCATATGATATGATTTGAGTAATTGTATTTCCATATTTGAGGTCCCATAGACCATATTTGGGTCTCGCGAATGTAATTAAAATCTTTCATTTCATTTCATTTCAAGAACCCTGCTCAACTCATGCTCTCTTTAGATCGCTTTACTTGGTCAGTGCATCCAAGTGGCTGCTTCTATGAAGTCTCCACGACTCTTTTGCTTTCTAGAAGCCTATGACGAGCCAGAAGGAAGAATGATCCCTTTGTTTTGGTTGTGTCTATGCCATCATATTTATCTTGCATTTTCATGGTTCATTCATTCTATGGCCCTTCTCAATTCATAATATTCTAAATATTGTATTTATCATTAGTTATAATATTCTAAATATTGTATTTATCATTAGTTATTTTAGTTATCGTATATCTTCTTGTTTGCTTCATCTAATAGTATTGCATTGCATCATCACCAAAGACATATTTTTTAATATATATTATTTTCTTTGCATCCGTTGTTATCCATATGCTTGCCTTGCTCTTGAGAGCAGAGTCGCTCCTGGGCTACAGGGAAAATATTTATGCTAGTATACTTATTCATATTTTATTTTATATATTCTATTTAAGTGAGATAGGGGTTTGACCGACTGATTGAGAAGGCATCTCTCTCCTCGGCCATAGTAGGCCCCTACACTAATCACTTTTTTTTTTGTTGGGCCATAGTAGGCCCCTACACTAATTGTTTTTTTTTAGCTTAACCTACTTTGTAGGTCCCCAGGTACTTTAAGGCCCCTACACTAATCACTTTTTTTTAGCTTAACCTGCTTTGTAGGTCCCCAGGTACTTTAAGGGATTTACAAACTTGTGCATCTTAGGAGAGATCCACTTTTATGGCAAAGCCACGTGTTATATATTTTAATTTTTTTTGGTTAGGTGATCTCGTAAATCTGTTGTTGGCTTTTTTATTTTGTTACCATAGACAATAAAAGAGACTTTTATCTAATTGGAGGATTAGCTTAACAACATTAGGCAAGGGATATTTGAATAAACGTAAACATATATTTTTTTTAAAACAATAATTTATCCTGTATTTAAATTGAATTCATTCAATAAGGTATATAACTTGCACTTTGGTAATCTTATAATCCAAATTTAAAAATTCAATGGATTAAACTCTCCATGAGGTCTTCAATATTTGAGAACTATTTTGAAAATTTTAGTCATTCAGTAGGGTTAATGCAAAACAATCAGGCCAATTTTGAAAAAATGAGAATCCTTGTGAAATGAGAAGCAATGAGAAACAAAATTTTCTTCACAAGGCGTCTAATTCGGTAGTTGGTGTTGTTTTCTCTCCCACCACCTCTCACCCTCCTTCAAAATATGGCGAGTGGACTGAGATTTTACGTAAGAAAGGGAAATGTGGCAAGCTCACTTAGGCGGGGCACACAGAGGCAACGTATGCTTAGGCCCTAGCGCTAAGCCTCCCATGTAGTAGTCGATTATGGAGTCAGTCTCTGTCCACTTTCCTCCACCAGTCGTAGAGTCTATAGACCACGACGAAGGGTTTCGGTCCACTGTGCCCTTGGGTTCTCCAGACGATGCAATGACTAAAGAAAGTTTCTCTCAGAGCTTAGGATGACAGTCTCGTAGCCCCTCGCGAGGTGAGTGACTTGCTTATTTGGACAAGCGATAGTAAGCTTCTTTATCTTCCGCCACCATGGAAGCCTTTAGGAATAATTCCTACCACATGTCAGATAATGTGACTGAGGCCAGTGGGGGTATGCAAATCGAATCTTTTTAATGTTGTTTATATCTTGGAATGTGCATGGGTTGACAGACCTAGTTCGACATTACATGGTTCGGGATGAACTCACTACTTTTTCTAGTATCTACGGTCGTCCAGATTTTGTGTGTTTATAAGAAGTCAAAGTGGCAAGTTTCAATTTGCAATCTGCTTGTTCTATGTTATGGCTTGGAAGTCAGATGTATGCCAACAACCATAATCAGGGCAGCGAAGGTGTTGTCATTTTGCTTAATAATAGGTGGGTAAGCAATTTTATCACATGGGGTTCTGACCCCTTTCATCATGCGGTTTGGATTATGCTCGAAGTTGGAGGTTTTTCCTTTGGGATTATTAATATCTACATATCTAATGAGGTCTAATATAGATGTGCCCTATGGAGATGGTGTGCTTTGTGCTTACCTACCATGGTCTGGCTTATGTGTGGTGATTTCAATATGATCGAGAAGGCTTATGATAAAGTGGGCGAGATCCCCAATAGGTGGGCCTCGGGAGAGTGACATGTATGGTACTTTATGAAAAATAAGCTGGGGATATTTGATCCCAACGTTTGTTTCTTTACGAGTTAGTTTCCCGAGCTTTTGTGGTTTATGTGGTCTAATTTTTAGTCAAGCCCCGCAAGAGTTTTAAAAAGGTTGGATAGGGCTATGTTGTTAGACCGATGCAAGTTTTATTTTTCTCATCGGCTCCCTTTAGTTCCTTTTGTTGAAACCATTCCTGGTATGGTCTCTTCCGATCATTCCCCCGTAATGTTCTCTGTTCATGCTTCCTCCACCCATCAATGGCCTATTCATGCTAAGTTTTTTCTTAAAACTTCTTTCTTGCAACATGATACCCATGTTTGTCACATCCAAAGGATATAGAACCTTATCCCCAGACTCAATGGAGATTCATGATGGATTGAGTGGTGGAATGATGCCATTTTTTGAACCACTACTTTGCTTAGAAGCCTGGGGAAGAAGGTGGCGTAGCTACATCGTCACTCTAATATTGCTCTGCGTAACGAGCTTGCACATGCCTCCTTCTATCTTGAGGCTTTCCATTTGACTCATCCATTCAAGCCTATATCACTCAACTCCGACATGAGCTCGAAGTGGTTGAAGTGTATGAGGGGGCTTAGATTAAAGCCAGACTGCATTGGATCAAAGTAGGTGACCGCATTTCTAAAGATTTTTTTTAGAGGCTTTGACCTCCTCAAAAATCCACTCAATTCAAAGCTTTATTGGTTAATGGGGTTAGCACCACCTCTTTTCTTGAGACAGCAGCTGAATTTACCCAGCATTACACTCATATTTTTGCTGCTCAATCGTACACCCTTGAAATAGAACTAGCCCTCCAATGTTGCAAAGAGGTTATCCCAAATTGTATTTCCCTAGTGCAACAAAATGATTGTGAACACCCCGTATCAGTGCAGGATCTTGTGGATGCCCTATTTCAAATGGCAGATGCTAAGGCCCCAGGGCTTGATGGCTTCCTCTATGAATTTTACAAAACTTGTTGGGAGTTTTTTGATCCTCACTTGCATAAAGTGTATTTAGAAGCCCTACAAGTTGGCTCCTTAGGTGCTATTATCAATAAGGGTGATATCAAGTTTATCTCCCAAATTCAGGGGATCCATAAATCATCACAAATTAGAGGCCAATAACTTTGCTTAATGTCAGCTACAATATAATTGTCAAAGCGCTTGTTTTGCAGATTAGGCCCTTGCTTCCCTCTATTGTGAAGGCTAAGCAAACTTGATTTATTTAGAATCGTTATATTTTGGACAACGTTCTCATCATTTGGGAAGGGATGGAGTGGGCTTGTAGGTCCAATCAACATGTCATCTTCCTCAAGCTTGAATTTAAAAATGCTTATTATCGAATCGAGTGGGTTTTCATTCTTTCCATGTTGGAAGCTCTTGAATTTGGTCCTCAGTTTATTTCTTTTGTTAGAATACTTTTTCAGGATGCGTCAGTTGTGCTTTCTCTCAAAAAGTTTCAAACTGATGCTATTGGTTTACATAGGTCAGTAAGGCATGGATGTCCTTTGGGCCCCTTGCTATTAATTTTAGCAGCATAAGCCTTTGGTTATATTTTGGCCAACCGTACCTCTCTTGGGCTACTTCGAGGTATTTTCCTTCCTGGGAATGCTGGTCAACTTGTTAATGACAAATTTGTGGATGATTCCTTCCTCACTATGAACGAGGATGAGTAATCCCTTTTGGAAGCTCTGTCTTGTCTTGATATTTTTTGTAAAGCCTCCGGGTCTAATATTCAATGGAGGAAAACCTCCTGTTATAGACAATCCATGCAACCTCTTCCCAAATGGATTCAACATGTGCAGTGGAGTTGTATTCAGCCTCAAGAAATCTTCAAATTCATGGACATTCCTTTTACCTTTCAAGGCTGTCCGTCCTAATTATGGTATTATGTCATCACCAAAGTGGAAAGCAAGCTGGAATATTGGAATTCTAAGAAGCCGTCTCTTGCTGGCAAATTCCAAATTTGCTTGAAAGTGTTGGCTTTCGCGCATATTTATTATTCGTCTTTCTGGGTCCCTTTCCA
Organism: Wollemia nobilis; assembly: GCA_028583015.1. NCBI lineage: Eukaryota > Viridiplantae > Streptophyta > Pinopsida > Araucariales > Araucariaceae > Wollemia > Wollemia nobilis. Next base: position 1,316,555 of record JAQPPZ010000755.1, on the reverse strand, counting down.
GGCTTGCTACAAACATCTTGAAAAGTTAATGTGGGATTTTCTATGGTCTAGTGGGTCTGAGAGGAAGGGCTTTCACAGAGTGGCTTAGGATATTTGATGTCTCCCATGACAAGTAGAGGGTATGGGTTTGCTGGACTATAAGCGTCAAGGGTTAGCCCTATGTGCTAAATGGATTATGCAGGCTCCCATGGACCTAAAACATGAAAAGTCCTTCTCAAAAATTGCATCTCGGCTGGGCTTCCCCTCAATCGTCGAGCTTGGGCATGAATGGATTTACCCTCTCTAGTGTTGGCCTCAGTTTTTATTAAAATCCCTAGCTCCTTTGTCATCAAAAGCATATGGAAGGCTTGAAAATAATTAAACCCTTGGATTGTTTATAAGGGGGTATGTTCACATAAAGGCCTCTCCATCAATCTTCTCAATGTTTGGTGGTTCCCTATATTTAAGCTTCAGGGTAATTCGTTGGCTCAAGTTCCCTGGGTCCATGCCCAAAAATGTTTTAAGCGGAACATTACCGCCATTGCAAATTTCTACTCCAAAGAAAATAGATATTGGATTCCTTGGAATGATTTTAAAAGAATGTTCCATTTGACCAGCGCAGACAAGGCTACGTATCATGTTGTTATTGACCATACACCCTTCTCCTTATGTCAAAAATTAGGTGTCAGATCCTAGAAACCTTGGTGGAAATATTGGGTCTGGTATAAGAGCACTTCCTTGCTTAGCTACAAATCCAGGCAAGGTTATAAGTGGCTTACACCAACTACCCCCATGGTGCCCAAGATCAATGTCAAATGGGACCTTATCTCAACACCCTCTAGTCGAAAAACCAGATTTCACTCAGCTTGGGCCTCTTATCTGGAGCCAAAGAAAGCTTTTTTCACCTGGATCTTACTGTGTCAAGGTTTACCCCTTAGCAACAGACTTTCTTATATGGGGGTGCCTGAGACCTGATACCCATTTTTTCAAGAACCAGAGTCTTGTATGCATATTTTTTGGGCCTGTAGACGTGCCAGTATCGCTTGGAGTTGGGTGGATTTTTTCTTTGCTCCATTTATGCCCCTACAAATTTCATGACATCATGTCCTTCTGGGTGATCCCATTCAGTTTTATCTCATATTGAGGGAGGTGTGGCAAATATTCAAATTCAACATTCTATTTCACATTTGAAAATCTAGAAACAAAATTATTTTCAAGCAGGTTGATCCGTCTTAGGATTTTTTGTTTGTTGCCACTCAAAGTTTTTCATGATGTGTGGTTTCAGATCTGTGACTAGGCTAAAAATGTGGCTATGGAGCTGGACCATTTGCAAGATTTGATAAAATATTTGGATGATACCCCATGTGCCATCAGTAGGAAGCCCTTTGATCATTCACCTCGATCTTGTTCACACCAACATCCAGATCGTCAATGACGTCAACCTCCTTGGAGTAGATCCTATGACTATGGGGGCACGCTACAGCAGCCAAATATGTATCTCTTAGTATTTTGTGCTTGTGTTCACACAACAATCTACGCTTGTGCCTAATGATGGATGGTGTCCTCGAGTAGCCACAGGCATCTTTCTGGTTGATCTCGTCCTTATTCTCCCATTACTCATGCTTCAAGCTAGGGTGAGGAGTGCTTTGATGGATGGGGGAACCATCCACTTCAATGGATAAGGCTCTGTATGCTAAATGATACCTTCCTTAAGGCCTTTCTGGCTGTAGACTATTTCTAGTTTGGTGTTGATGGTCGTGGTACCCATTTTGTGCAGTTTGTTTTTATTTATCTGCTATTAGGATAAGTTAGTGTCATTTGAGGTGTGATTTTTTCTCCACCCACACTATTTTTTTGGCTATAAAGGACTTTTATTTTTATAATTAAAATGGCATTTCATCAAAAAATGTAGCATTTCAATGCCATCCTACCTAAATCCTTGATTATCACCCTAGTGGTTGTTTCCTTAAAAATATCTCTCTCAAATATGGAGGGGGAAAATCTATCTTTTGAGTCACATTTTCTAATTAATGACTTTTGAGATCACCCCTACACCAACAGTTCATCCTCCTTCCCTTAAAGCAAAGCGTTTTCCAGTTTCAACAGGTACAGGCGATATAAGTTCAAAAGTTGCAGTAACAATATCACCAGGCATGACCATATTGACATTCTCTAGTAATTCAACCGTGCCAGTCACATCAACTATTATCAAATAGAATTGTGGCTTGTAATTTGAGAAGAAGGCAGTATGATGACCTCCTTCATACTTACTAAGCACGTATATTTTACCTCAAACATTTTGTATGCCTTTACAGTAATAGGCTTGCAAACAAATTGCCCTCTATAGATATCATCACGCTTTAGACCATACATAAGGAGACTCACATTGTCTCTAGCCTTACCTCAGTCAAGTATCTTCTTAAACATCTCTACACTAGTAACAATACTCTTTGTTGGAGGGCCCTCTTTGAGTCCTAATACTTCAACATCCTCCCTGACTTTGATAGTTCCTTGCTCAACATGTCTAGTGACCATTGTTCCACGACCCTGAATGGAAAAAAACATCTTCTATTGGCATAAGGAATGGTTTGTCAAGAACTCGCTTTGATTCTAGAATGTACTCATCGAATGCTTCCATCAATTTTAAAATTGCTTTCCTTCATATTTCCTCATTGGTACTATGCAAAGCTGACAATGCGGAACCCCTAATGATAGGAATCTCATCACTTGGGAACTTGTAAAAGCTAAGGAGCTCATAAAGTTCCAATAGCTCTTCATCATCCACAACATCATCCTTATTAAGAAAACACAACAATGATGGCACCCATACCTGGTGAGCAAGCAAGATATGCTCCTTTGTCTGAGGTATTGGTCCATCAGGATCAAACACAACAAGAATACCACCATCCATTTGAGATAATCCTGTAATCATGTTTTTCACATAGTCTGCATGTCCAGGGAAATCTACATATGCATAATATCGCTTTGTTGTCTCATACTCAATGCGTGTCATTGCTTTCTCCTCTGGAGCTTTGTCAATCTCATCAAAAGCAACAACCTTGGCTTTACCTTCTTCTGCCAATACCTTTGTAATTACAGTTTTTTTCCCATTGTCAATATGTCCAATTGTCTATGTTTCCTCATTATTGGAGTCTTTCTCATCCTCGTATACCACCCCTGCCTTTTTGCTTCTTGATGATTTGACGGTAATAACCAAGAGCTATATTTATTTCTTGATTCGCTAGTGTGTCGACCTCTTTGTTGAATTCTCACCTTATGTATTGATAGGATATTTTGCCAATGATCCTACCTAGTTGTCTAATCCTGTCTTGAATAATATTCAATTACAAAGATCTAAAATCTTTATTTTTGGTAAGAGCTGTTATTATTAGTTTAGAATCCCTGTAAATTATGACCTGAGTGATTCCTTGCTTTGCCACCAATTTTAAGATGATTTCACATCTGATAGCCTCTGCCACATTGTTAGATGTTATTCTCAAGTTAATCATGTATTTGAACAAGATATCATGAGGTTATATAAGAATCAATCCCCCTATCGCTGTTTGATTGGGGTTGGACTTGGAGGCACCATCAAAGAAGAGTGCCAAAAAACATATGTTAAGTAAAGAACGATTTGATCTGCATCCTCCCTATGCCAGGAAAGCTTGGAGATTAAGTTGGTATATCATTATTATTTCTATGGGTGATATATATTCTTCATACTATTACCGACAGAAACTATATTTGATATTTAGGACTAATTCTTATTTTATCCTTCGTATTAGAGTTTTATTGTCCTTACATTTTTCTTCAAAAATCCTCTAGTTTCTGTCCAACCAGATGTGCCAGATGATAAAATATGGTATAGATCTCCAAAGATATTTTAATAGGGGCTTACCTGCTAGTTTACCTTTATATTATTTATCCCACTTGGTAAAACATGTGTCTATGGTTAACATTCCAGAGTAATGCCAAGAATTTTGGCTATTCCTAACCAAATTGAAATAGCCTTTGGGTATTCAAACAAAATATGGAAAACCGTTTCACTGTTTTGCCTGCACCTGTAACAAACATGAGGCCTTGCTATACCCATATTTTGCAGATTATCACCTGTTAAGATTTTAGTTTGACAAACTAGCCAACTAAATACTTGTAGTTTAGGTGGTGCTCTAGTTTTCCACAATATTGATAGTTCTTTTGTTGGCAGGCCCAATTTATTGATGTTGAACTCCTAGATGCACCGAGTATTCTCCATTATTGTTGATGCTACCCCAAATAAGTTTATCTGGCATCATGGGATGAAGAGATATAATGCTCACCATGTGGGACTTAAATAATCCCAATCTCCTTGAAGCTGAGATGAAATGGGAAGGGAGATCCAGTTCAAATTTTTTGAGGTCCAATAAAACAAGTCACCCAATTTGAGTATTTTTTGGCTTTCCAAGTGATTCTGAAATTCAATTGGAGTTCTCTCTTTTAATGGTGGGTTTCCTAGGACCTGGTCCTCCCATAGATTAATTAACTTACCATCTCCTCATAGCCAAGAAATTTTATCCTCTATTATGCTCTTTGCAACCACTATATGTTTCTAAACCAATGAGGCTCTGGGAATTTTATCTATATGTTTGAGCATTTGAAACTTGTTTGATTATTTACATACTTGCTGACTAGTATGTGTTGCCATGCTCGATTGTGTTTAAGCATGTTCCAGAGAAGTTTTACTCCCAATGCTTTTGAAAATATCTCCATTTTTTTTATTCCCAATCCTCCTTGAATTTTACTTTTGGTGACCATCTCCCAATTGACCAAGTGGAACTTTTTTCTTTCTAATTGCCTACCTCCTTGCCATAGGAAGTTGCATATGATTCCATATACCTTTTGCAAAATAAACTTGGGAGCATGATATACTAATAGTTGGTATACTATAATAGAAGCTAACTTTGTATCCTCCTAACCATATTGTCCAATATTGAGGTCTAGCAGTCTGAGGCTTTGAGGTGGAAGCTCATGGGCACTCCTAGATATCTGAAGTATTTTTCTGTGCCAGACTAAAATTCTAGGATAGTGTAAAAGAGTTTAACTATTATTACTACAATATTTTGTGTATAGAACTAACTCTTTTGAGTGTTTATATGAGCCTCGGTAGCTTGTGTGAACCAATCCAGACATTGCTTGAATTGTCTAACATTTTGCTTGGTGGCTTCACCTAGAAGAATGATATCATCTACAAATTGGGCATGTGTTACAAATTTACATCCTGCTGCAGCTTCTATCCCTATTATTTTTCTTTCTCTTTGAATGTGGTTGATTAATATTCCAAGAGTCTCAACTAAAATTATGTAAAGGTATGGTGATATTGGAGGACCTTATATAATTCCCCTTGTAGCCTAAAATAAATTTGTTGGTTCTCCATTTATTAAGGGGGATATCCATGGGTTTTTTATGCATGCTTTGATCCACTTGATGACCTGATGTGGGAATCCAAAAATTTGTAGGACTTGTTCTACAAATTGTATATTAACTCAATCAAATGCGTTTGCCATATCAAGTTTTATAACAATTTGTTTCTTTTTTATTTTCTACTACTATGGAGGGCTTCATGCACTGTTATGATATTATCATATATTTTTTTTCCAGGCATGAACCCTCCTTGCTCTTTTGCTATTAGTTTTTCAAGTTTCTTCTTTATTATATCGGACAACAACTTGGTAATAATTTTATAGGAAAAGTTACATAGAGAAATTGGTCTTAATCTAGACAAAGTAGTGGTATTTTTTTCTTTAGGAATCAATACTAGAAAGGTGGATTTTATGGATCCAAGAAGTTTACCTTTCACCCTAACATCCTCAATCATGCGAAAAAAATCTTCTCCAATGATGTGTAAGTATTGCTGGTAAAAGTTGTTTGTGAATCCATCAAGTCCAGGATATTTATCCTTTGGTAGAGCTGCTATAATATCCTTAAGTTCCTCCATAGTGATTGGCTGACTGAGATCCTGTTTGTCTTCTAAAATTAATATTGTTGGTATATGCTGCAGCAGCATTCCTTGGGAATGAGGGTTACCATCCTCTCTGGAGAGCACAACTGAGTAATGTTTATTGGAAAGTTCCTTAATTTTCTCCCTGTCTATATAAGTGGTTCCTTCATGCTCTATCTCCTTGATTATGTTCCTTTGGCAGCATTGCATGGTTTTCAGATGAAAATATTTGGTGTTTCTATCCCCTTGCTTAGCCAAACCATTCAGGATCTAAGCATCCAATGTGTTTCTTCTTCCATGCTTAATTTATTAAGCTTTTGAATTAGGTCATTTCTTGCATCTTCTTGCCATGGTTGACGAGGATGATCCTTAATTTCTATTTCTAGCTGCTCTAGTTTTTACGTCAATCACTTCTTGTTTGGTTTGAATCTCACTATTTCTACCAACCATTTTTATCACATGCTTCAATTTTTGAATTTTGATTTTCCACTTTTCTTGGGGGTTGGTGGATTGGACCTGTTGGTTCCAAGTGATTTCCACAAGTCCACTAAAATATTCTTCTGCTTCTCATTCAAAGTTGTATTTAAAAGGAATTTTTTAGGGTTTTAGGCTTTGGATGCTATCCAAGATAATTGGATTATGATCTAAGATGGAATTCTGAAATGTGATTTGAAGTGAGGGGAAAGTGCGTTAGGATATTTTCATTAATCAATAATCTATCCAATATTTTTACAATATAGTTTACCCCTGCTCTTCTATTGCTCCAAGTGTACTTTCCTTTGGTCGATCGAATGTCTTGTAAGATTTCATATGCCATAATTTGATTGAGTATATATCTATTTGGATCCCTTGCTAAATTTCCCCCAACCTTCTCCCAATGGTAGAGAATCATGTTGAGATATACTCCCAGTATTATGTTTTCAAACTTCTCATTGTCTAGCCATTGTGCTAAGTTTTGCCATGTTTCTATTTTCTAGATAGGATGATTTGGACCATAAAAAATTATTACTGCTATACTAGTTCCATCTAGTAAGAAAAAATTTGTACCTATTCAGTTGTTATGCTTATGTTGTAAGCTATAAACTAATTGTTGTGGGTCCCAAGCCAAAGCTAGTTCCCCTGAAGCTCCCACATAATCAATAGTTATCAGTTCTGATTGTGCCCATATCTTTTGCCATTCTGTAGTCAGTGTTGCCTCTACTATTTTTTTTTCCTGAATACAAAATATTTTTTGGATTTTGCTCTTGTATTAGAACTTTGAGATAATATTTTTTAGAGGACTTCCCAGTCCCCTACAGTTCCATGACATAATATTTATTTTTTGGATTGCTTATTATTTTTTATGAAGCTCTCCTCAATTTTGACATACATTTTGGATTGCAAGTCTTTTTGTGCTTGCTCATTTCTAAGTTGTTGGTTCAATTTTCTTTCCTTAGCTACAGATCATGTGGTCGGCAAGCCCCCAAGAATCACTATTTCTTCCACTTGTGTTTATTCTACCTATTCCTCTGAGTTCCCATCTGTTTCTTCTCCAACTATTGTGTTCTTTGGTGTATCTCCTAAGATCTTTGGTGACTTGTCAACTTGAATTGTAGGTATCTTATCTTTATCTTTAGGAGCCATCACATCTAGAGAGGTGATTTCCTTTTCTCCTTCATTAAGACTTGCAAATTTATTTTTGTGCTGGAAGCTTTTTTGATCCTGTGCTTGAGGTTGTTGATTCTTGCTTCTTGATCTATGTGATCTCCTTTTGACTTCTTGGAATCCTAGTTCTTCATTTTTTGTTTCTGTGCTTGTTTAATTGGGCAATTTTGGGAGAAATTCCCATGATCATGGTATGTTATACACTTGAATCGTATATGCTCATAGTCCAGGGGTTGGTTATGTATCCAATCAAACACCTTAATTACAATATGCTCAAGCAAACCCTTTCTCAAATTAACTTGCACATAGATGCATGTGCCTATAGCATTATTGGCCTTTAGAGGAGCCCAATCAATGAGTGTTCCAATAGCGTTTCCTATTAATTCCATCAAAGGTTTGTTCCATAGGTTTAGTGGCAAAAATGGTAACCTCACCCAAATAGAAACTTCTTTAGGCTCCTTCTCTTGAGGATCAAATGTCGTGCTCCATGGGGTCATGTAGAGTGGGCTGGATCCTACAAACCAAGGACCTCCATGAAAGATAGTGCTCTTGTCCTCCATAGAGGTAAATGTAACAACAAAGTATCCCCTACCTGTCATCATGAATTCATAAGAGGAGACTTTACTCCCCCAATGTATGTTAATCCATTTCTGTATTATGAATGGACTAGGTCATATTCCCACCAATTTGCATGTAAGGGCTTGGGTGGAAAGCGTGAGCAAAGGCTGCTGGATGTAATATGGAGGTACCTCAATCACATGAGACTCATCTAACTTGGGCACAAAGGTATCATCGTTAGAGTGAGCAGGTGGTTTTGGATGGGGTGCTTTTCTCGCTTTAAGCACTTGATGCATATGGTCCAACTTCTCCTCATAAAAGGGAAAATATTGTGAAAACATGGAGAAGGCCTCATTGTTTGCTTGTTTGAAAAGTGAGGCTGCAGTCATCATTGCAACCAACAGATTGCCATAAATCACTTCCCAAATAAGAAGTCTATTTTTAAAGCCCTAGCTAATGGAATATTTTCAAAGCTAAAGCCAAAGAAGTACCATACCTGAATTGATACTCACGATCTCTCCTGGAAAAATCGATCGATGCTGGGATTTTTTGTCTTCCCCCAAATTCGTTCCTCCTCTAGAAAATAAAATCCAAAAAAAAATAAATTATTGTTGTTGGCCAACAATTTGTTGTCAGTGACACAAATCCTGGACAGAAATATGGTTGTCAACTTTCATGTTGAGAATGGAAAGAAGTGTTGTACTATTACCAGGAAGGGTAAGCAGATTGCAATAGCTTCATATAAGCAAGGCTTATTTGCACTAGATGCTATCTCTACTCCACATGTTGCCATGACTGTCTCTACCAAGGAGGCAACTTCCCTATGGCACAAGAGATATAGACATCTTAGTTCTGGATACTTACTTGAGCTCAGTAAGTATGAGATGGTAAAGGGTCTTCCTTCCATTTCTCGCCACATTGCCGCATGTGCTCCGACCGCTAGCAGGGAAAGCAAACATAGAGTACCATTTGAGAAGAGCTCAACAAGAGCACGAAAACCTCTGGAGTTAATTCACACCGATCTGTGCGGTCCTTTCACACCCAATAGTTGTGGAGGGAAGAGGTACTTTCAGTTATTCGTAGATGACTACTCACGAAAGATGTGGGTTTTCTTTCTCCAACTGAAATCTGAAGCTTTTGCATTCTTCCAGCAGTTCAAGAAATCCATTGAGGAGTCAGGAGCTTCTATTAAAACCCTCCGCTCAGATCGAGGGGGGGAGTTTACCTATAATGATTTTTTTGCATTCTTAGATAAGCATGGAATCAAGATACAGTTAACAACTGCCTATACTCCTCAGAAAAATGGAGTTGCTGAGAGAAGGAACCATTCTATCATGGAAATGGTTCGTTGTATGCTCACAGGAGCTACTCTTGGGCAACAATATTGGGTAGAAGCTGTCACCACTGCAGTGTATCTGTTGAATAGGGCTCCCACAAAGGCCCTAAAAGGAATGACTCCACAGGAAGCATGGAGTGGTCGAAAACCCTCCATATCTCATCTACGTATTTTTGGATGTCACGCCTTCATGCACATACCGAAATAGAAAAGGAAGAAGCTAGATGAGAAAACACTGAGATGTATTTTTCTTGGGTATGATGAGCACTCTAAAGGATATCGTTTGATAGATCCTTTGACCAAGAAAATTCATATCAACAGAGATGTTGTCTTTGATGAAGCTTTCACATCACAGAGCACATCTAAAGTACACCTAGATATTGTGGAATCTAAGGAAGAGAATATTCCTTCGTCAACACAGATAGGAGGTCCTTCTACATCTTCTTCAACACCACCGAAGAAGAATCCAAAATGGTGTACAAATACAATCAGAGATGCAAATTTATACACTCCTCCCAATTTGAATTTGGATAGACCTCGTACACGCAGTATGGCTCAAAAGGAAAAAGAAGCGAAAGAAACTGGTGAGGTTGATGATATTTGTCAATCTTTTGAGGAACTTTCTGTAACTCCAAGTACAGAAGTAGAGGATATGGATATTGATGATGACAGGGCATTCATGTCTACCATAGATGATCTTGAACCTGCATCGATGCAAGATGCTCTCGGTGAGCCTCGATGGAAGGCCGCTATGGATACAGAGTATGAGTCTTTGATGAAAAATAAAACTTGGAAGCTTGTTGATTTTCCGCATGGAAAGAAACCCATTGGTTGCAAATGGGTATATAAAGTCAAGTACAAGGCAGATGGTACAATTGATAAGCATAAGGCCCCTCTTGTTGCAAAGGGCTATGCTCAAAAGGAAGGCATTGACTATGAGGAAACTTTTGCACCTACTGCTCGGATGACCACAATTCAGGTTATGTGTGCTATGGCAGCACAATATGGGTGGAAAGTTCACCAAATGGATGTCAAAAGTGCCTTTCTAAATGGTGATCTCCAAGAAGAAGTCTATATGAATCAGCTCGAAGGATTTGAAGTGGAAGGCCAAAAGCAGAAGGTTTGCAAATTGGTCAAATCCTTGTATGGTCTGAAACAAGCTCCTCGAGCTTGGTATATAAAAATAGACAATCACCTTATGCAGCATGGATTTGAGAGATGTCCATCAGATGCAAACCTCTATTTCAAGAAACAGGGTTCTGAGATAGTGTTGCTTGTACTCTATGTGGATGATCTGCTCATTACAGGGAGTTCAGAAACTATGATCTCTACTGTCAAAAGAAACTTGTGCAAATCTTTTGAGATGACAGATCTCGGACTTCTCCATTACTGTCTTGGTCTGGAATTCAGCCAGAAGGAGCACTCCATCAAAGTGTCTCAGAAAAAATATGCCAAGACATTGCTGGAAAAATATCGCATGACTGATTGCAATCCAATGGCAACTCCGATGGAGAATGGACTTCAGTTATCGCGATATGATGATTCACCTAAGGTATATGGTACTCTCTATCGACAGTTGATTGGGAGTCTCATATATCTGACCAATACTAGGCCAGATCTCGTATTTGCTGTCAACTATCTTTCGAGGTTCATGCAGGAGCCTAAGACCACTCATTGGAAAGCAGCAAAACGTGTTCTTCACTATGTCCGTGGTACTATGGAATATGGCCTAGAATACAAGAGGAAAAAAAAATTCTTCTTGCAAGGATACACGGACTCTGACTATGCCGGATCATTTGATGATCGCAAGTCAACTTCTGGATACATTTTTCATCTGGGATCCGGTCCTGTCTCTTGGCATAGAAAGAAGCAACATGTGATTGCTATTTCATCAATAGAGGTAGAATATCGCATCACACATGAAGCTGTGTGAGAAGTGATATGGTTACGTCGCATTCTGACAAGTATGGGCCATCCATCAAAATTTCCAATACACTTGTTTTGCGACAATCAAGGTGTTCTGAACCTCGTCAAGAATCCAGTCCATCATGAAAGAACAAAGCACATTGACACACAATGTCATTTCATTCGAGATGAAGTTCCAAAGCACCGAATTCAGCTTCAAAACATTCCCACTTTCACTAAGGCACTTGGACGTGTCAAATTTGAATTGTTTCGCAGCTCACTTTGTATTGCAAAATAATGTAAGGGGATGTTAGTATAGCTATTAGTTATTACATTACCCAAATAATGTAATAAAGGGGGATGTTAGCGTACTGTTCTATTTTGTCTTTATTTCATTTCAGGCAGACCGTTACAACTCCTGTAACAGATCTGTTTCGCCGGTGACTATTCTCGGCAGTGTAATCTGTATTTAAATCAATCTGCTAAATAATACAAGTTGTTCGATTTCTTTCAAGTGTAATGTGTGTAAATGTGCACAAGTGTCTCACATGTAAGTGTGCACATGTGTTCTTAGATTAGGAAGTGCTATGTGAAGAGTCATGTACAAATGTCCATACAATATAATGTCATGTGTATGCAAGTGTCAAGTAGAGAAGCCAATAGTCATGAGACTTGACATAAGGAAAGGAAGAGTCAAGTAACCCAAGAGTCATCCTACAATGACTATATATTACTCCATGGAGAGGCATAGAGAGATATCACCTATATCACCTACATCACCGACATAGTCTACATTGTCTATATTGTGAGTATTGTTATTGTATGATAGTTTTATGATACATTTGTAAGAGAAAGAGGAGTAATAAATATTGCATACATTTGAGCAACTAATATTGTAATTTGTGCTACATGCTTTGTACATGTATGATTCAGGCTATTACATTCATATTTCTACTTATTAATGAATGTTAGTTGATATATTATTAGCCTTGATTTACATTTTAGTTGGCTCATATTATTATGGTTACATTAATATTTGATCTTATTATATTGCGACTATCATATATTTGATCATGTGAGTTTACATTAATATTAAGGCTTCAAAAGTCATAAAAAAGAGAACATAGTAAAATTTTTACATATTGAGGTAATGAAGATATTTTACTTGCTTACATGTTGGTGAACCCAATGTGAACACATCCCAAATCCAAATTTTCTTTACCTTAACCTTTAATTATACAAAGATAAAAACTTGTTAAAATTCAATTAAAACCCTTTAAAACAACTTTTAATTAATAAATCACCTTCTTATGCATAGCTCAAAGAAGGTATCACCTTCGTAGTGGGAAAAAAATAGTAGACCCTCACCCTCCTCCATTTTGGGATGATAATGAAAATCAACCTTCTCAAGAAAATCCTAATTTTGAGGATGAGGATGATGATACCACAACCACGAGTTCCATCAACCCTCAAGAGGATGCTCAAGGTAGGATAATATTTAATTTCATGAATCATATAATAAACTTTGTAAAACAAAATAAACATATTATATTGAAAAATGTTAATAAATATATTTCCTTTGAAGAAGGAGGATCCTTGGAACTTCCCCAACTACTTCCCCAACCACCTAACTCTAGTTTAATATCTCCCAATCAACCTACTATAAGTAACAACCCATTATATAATCAATCACCTACTAATATTAATCCAATAAGTGCAAATCCTAACCAACATACCTTAGATCCTAATGCATCAAATGTCAATTATATTAATTATATAACTATCACCACTTACATAATTGGTGGGACACCAAATGTCTCACTACCTTTGAACCATCCTACCTCAATACTTCAATTTGAAGAGCCATTAAGTTTTAGCATTAGTTTCCCCACAACTCAACAACCAATCATATGTTATCCTATTAATTTGGATCCATCCCATAATCCTTTAACTTCAAATACTTTTATCCATCCTCCCAAATTTCATCAATGCAAATCAGTTTTTTTCTCAAAACCCCATATTTATCATTTCTAATCAACCTTTTATTGTTTTAAATAATCCAGGATGGGTACTACTATGTACACATCTCAATCTTATCCTTCTCATGCACCATTGACATTACAACCCACTCCCCATACCCAAATTGATCAAGAGGTTCAAAACTTGGCCACCATGGTAAAGCAACTCAACAATGGATGGACACCATCCAATCCCAAAGTTATAAGTACTCTTACAAAGATACGTGTAGCCAACCTTTAGATCCCTTGGTAGCAAGTCATCCTTATCCTCCAAATATTATACAACCAAACTTTCAAATGTATAAAGGCATGGAAGACCCTCTTGAACATATTAGACTCTTTCAAACCACTTACCACAACATCGCCTATGACAAGAAGTTATTGTTAAAGAATTTTCCCCTAAAAGCCTTAGTGGCATTGCTATTGAGTGGTATTATCAGCTTCCATACTATTCCCTTAGAAGCTTTAAGGAGTTACCTAAAATATTTATACACTATTTCTCAATCTATGTTGAGTAGAGGGTCACCCTTGGTTATTTATACCAACTCAAGTAAGCAAAGGATGAGAGCTTTCACAAATTTTTAGCAAAATGGAGAAGAGTAGTTGGAAAACTCCAATTCGCCCCCCTCCAAAGGATTTCTTAGCAATATTTATTTGTAACCTACATGATCAACTATCCTACAGTTGGAAACAACCATCATATCATATTTAGAGCAAGTGATTGAGCTGGCTAAACATGTGGAGGCAACCCTATTGAGGAGAGGGCAATTATAGCTTAAGAAACAAGAAGAGAAACTCCCCAAGTCACAATTTAAAAATAAACATGTAGTTAACGATGGTATCACTGACTCTTGGCAAAGCAATATTGTGTATGCCACAAGTACCCACAAAAAATAATTTTAACTAAACAACCAAATCCTAAGAGACAATTCATTAGGTTAGACTTAACTCTTTCCTCCATCCTTAAACAACTCCTTGCCACCAAAATGATTGAGCTTCCCCCCATCAGACCCATGGATACCAATACCAAGTGGTACAATCCTAATGAGAATTGTGATTTCCATTATGTAGATAGCCATGCTATACATAAGTGCAAGAGTCTTAGTTACATTTTCAAAGACTTGATAGATGATGAATGTGACGTCTTTGGTAGCTTCATACCTCAATATTCATCAAACCAAGATCTAAAAATCTTTCAAAATCCATTACCTAATAATTTCTCAAAATGCAACAAATAACATTACATATACTAATATCCCATCTCCAAACCAAAATATGGTGGGATTGGTCTATTCTCCTAACTCCCTTCTTCCATTTTGCAACAATAGAAGAATCAATATTTCTCAACCATACCTTATGCATCTTAAAATATCTCTTAAATATGTATTGTTTTGTTTGTACATTTTACTTGATTGCATAGATGGTTGATTTGCACAACTGCTTGCTTTTATATTTGCTCAAATGCATATACTATTATATTTTTCTAACATATTTGGTTGATTTTACATGCTTGGTTTGGCTACTACATATTGAGTTAGGATATCTATTGGGATGTGTTGAAGTCAAGATTAGCTTACACTTGCATTATTGGAGAATATTACATTATTTGATACATGCTAATGTACCACCTTGGGTACATCTCTAGATTAGGAGTGTGTCTTAGATTAGAGTGTGAGTATTTACTTTATGCAATGTAATAAATGCACAAGTATTATTAGAATGTGCAAAGTATTTAATAATGTAAATGTGCATAATAGTCCATGTGCACATGTGTCCTTAGAATAAGAAGTGAAGAGTCTCAAGAAGAGAGAAGGCGAAGAGTTCTCCATATGAAGAGTCACATTCCATTTTATATGTGTCTCTATGTATGTATGCAAAAGTAACATAATATAGAGAGAGAATGTGTGGAAGTATGATGTACTTGAGATATTTATTCTATATCAAATTACTATTTTCGTGAATATTTGTTAATGGCACTTTTATGAGTTGTAGAAGTTATTTATGATTTTTATATGTTTAGAATATTGCCATTATATTATATTTGATATAGTATCTTTCTTTTAGATATTGAGGTTGTTTTGCTTTAATTATTTAGCATCAAAAGCTAACATGCATTTCACTTGCACTAAGTGACTGAGCCAACAGATCTCCCTATATTAGTCCTCAATGTACGCTTGCTTGATCTCATGATTGTATTATTATTTGCATTTGCATTACAAAAACCACATAACCCACAAACATCTGCCATGATGTGATGATGATCCTAGTTAGGAATACATCACTTGCATTGCATGTCAACTAGGTAACTGACACTAGAAAATATCCCCAATCCATGATCGTTTAAGATATCATGCAGTTTATTCATAGGCCATTGCTCATCACTCTAGCACCTTTACATGCCAACACATACTCTTTATTTTTAATTCCTGACCCTAACGAGGAGTAATACTTTTTCTTTTCAATGCCTAGCCCTAGCAAGTTTCATACATATATTTTTCTTTTTTTAGTGCCTGACCCTGACAAGGGGTAGTGCATTTCTATTTCTTTTTAGTGCCCTCCCTTGGCTAGGGGCAGTACAATTTTATTTCTTTTTAGTGCTCGACTTTGGCAATGGGCAGTACAATTCTCTTTCTTTTCAATGCTCGACCTTGGCAAGGGGTAGTTATTTCTCTTTCTTTTTAACACTGACCTAGTGAGGGGAAGTGCACTTCTATTTATTTTTAGTGCTTGACCATTATGAGGGGCATTGTTTTTCTTTTTATTTTTAATGCTCAGCCCTAGCAAGGGGTATTGTACACATATTTCTCTTTTTTAGCGTCTAAACCTGGTAAGGGACATTATACATATATTTCTCTTTTTTCAATACTTGACCCTAGTGAGGGGTACTACACATATATTTCACTTTCTTTTTAGTGTTCAACCCTAGAGAGGGGCACTATATCATTCTATATTTTTCAACATCCAGACCTAGCGATGGTCATCCTTTTCAGTGTCTAGACCTGGTGATGGTTACTTACACATATTATTTTTCAGTGCCTAGACCTAGCAATGGTCATTGTACATACATTTTGTATTTTCTAATCTTCCTTTAGCTAGGGGTATCAAATTTAAAAACATCATAAAATTTTTCAAATAATCCGTGTTCACCTTTAAATAAGCCTATCCAATCACATACTTTTGAAATTGATAGATCATTATGTTTTTGTTTCAAATCATCATTCTCCTAATATTAACCAATTTACTCCTTTTTAATCTAAATAAACCAACCTATTCCTATCATCGTCATGTGAATCGAGTTTCCTCGATTCAACTTTTTTTCCCCTTTAAAACTCGAGGGGAATGCATGGGATAGAGTATCATTTCATCTTGCCTTAGGTGTAATCCTTAACAACACCCTAAGTAAGCAAGCTTCGCAACCCCCAAACATTAACCCAAAATTGGAAACATCTACTAATATTTTTGACGCATTCATTATACAATGAATACATTAAAAATGGGATAAATATATACACTCAATTTTGATGCACTTTTTCCCTCATCCCTTTTCCATGATCCTTCTATCTTATCTTCATAAATAAATACCTCTATTGAAGTCCGCTTGAAAGGAGCTTTCAAACAAACATAAAAACACATATATTTCAATGGCAATTAATACCCTAACCCACATCTACCACATGCCTTATAGATTATACTATTAAAACAAATAATAATAATCATAAAAAAAACATTATTTCAAAGAATAAGTCAATTAAATTAATTAATTAAACAAATTAAAGTGATTTTTATTTTTATTTTTTAGATTTGGTTCGTGTGAGAAGCTCTTACAACCGATACTTAGGGCTCGACATCCCTATCCCACCATGACCTATCATAAGGAAGAGAGCTGAGCTTATCAATAGGAGCCAAACACACATCCATACACACACCCACCCCCTCACACACTTGTCCACACCACGGTTTGAACCTTGTACCTTTTAGGGAAGAACCAAAACTTGAAACATCAGACTGTCCCTTAGAACAAATTATGATAAATGAAAAACTAAAAAAAAATTAGTTACATTAATGTGCCAAAAATGGGCATTATGGGTTTTCAACCCACGTTATGCATTATGGACGTATTTAATAAAATAAAAAATAGAAAAACAAAAAAATTATTTTTATAAATTAATGTGCTCGCAATGGGCCAACAGGTTTGTAGTTTGGACCCGCGTTTCGAACTGCACACACATTTAATTTATAATAATAATACTAAATTAAAAAAAAAACTTGGGCCTACAATGGACATTACGGATGTGCGGTGTAGACCCATATTCTACACTAAGAACACTTTAATTTTTTTTATTGGAACCAACAATTATATTCAATAAAAATAAAAGAGGTTATAATAAAAAAGAGTTGGAAAGATCATAACTTGGGGTGCAAGGCCACCCATATGATCAAAACTGAAACCAACCCCTAAAAGGGTAAATAAACAACATAACTAAGCATAGAAAAATAAACTAGAGTAAAAAAACCCTAAATTGTAAAAATGTAACTCTAGGCACCAAGTAGACTTATTGCTCCATCATTTTGCGTTTGTTGAAAACCAACGTCCCAAAGCTGATCAAACTATTGGTTCGGATGGGTGAAACCATTTTTCGAGTAGACTGTCTTCATCTTCTTTCCCCTGTTGAGGACTACGAGAATGTTCAAACCACACTGAAAAGGGGGATCTTTAGATTTTTCTTCCTCCATAGGAATTGCCAATTCCATCAATGATGGCTCTGCATCCAATGACATATCCTCACCACCGCTAAGATACTCCAACACACTGTAGTTGTTGGATGAATTAGGAACATAACTACCCAACTAAACACTGGTCATATGAAGTTGCTTATCTAGAGCAACATATTCTTCTATAGATCCCCTTCTCAGGCTGTGGGAGCACCTTACGCTAGTCGAGGGGGAATGTATTGAAGGACTTGTGAGGTGGGCAGACTGTGAAGAAACCACTATTGCAGCCCTTGGGGTATGAATCTATTGAGACTGAGGAGCCTCATTGTTGGCAGTTTCAGCTGGGGGACCAACTTTTCCTTTTCATACCCTTTTTCTATCGGCTTTGAGACATACATCGAATTGGACTGTGTACCTTTAGAAGTAACCAAACATGCATTTTTATGCCCTTCCACAATCATCCAACCATCCTCCTAAGGTTGAGGAGTGGACACACTCGGTGTGGTGGGGATTTGCTTGTCCTTGTTATGCAACATCAAGGGACAATATTTGATCTTGTGTGCTGATGACTAGCACTGAAAACATGTGTTGGATAAATTAATGTAGAGGACTTGTTGGGATAGCATATTATCACCAACTTGTATGTCAATAGTCTCCTTGAGACCTCAAGAAATATCAATCTCGATGCAAACACTTTGAGGATGTGCATTAAAAAAATTGTTTGCCTACACCAAAATAACACACCCTAGAGGGGCTACTATGTGATTGAGAAAGGGCCATAGAGGTAGATGGAGTCTTGGGAATTCCACCCACATAAGGACTTTGGTAGATCTTTCCTCATAAACAGAAAAGTCACGAGTTCAAGGAGAAAAAACAAGCAAAGAGCTTCTCATGTACCATGGGCCATGCTCAAAACCTTAGCCTTGGTGATGTGAGGCTAAGGTTTTGAGTATCAATATGGTCCCCAACCTTGGCTGAATAGTGCACAACATTGGTGCCGCAAAAGGGAATGCATGCGATAATGGCTCCTCTTAATCGACTGTGTAGGTTTGTGCTAAGAATGGTCCAAAGGTAACCCTCGTTCTCCTGATATAATTCTTCCATTACCTAAATTTGATTCTGCATGTCACTGTTTAGAATCATTCACCCTTGTCGGGTATTTCGTTGGACGCATTCCTAATGAGTCTTCCCTTAGGGCCTGAGTTAACACAGCTTGGACTCCTCATGGAGTCAAGCTAACGATGGTTCAAAACCTTTCAAAAAGAAAAGGAAAATTTAAAAACTATTAAACTTAATAAATGTAATTTAAAAATAAATGAAACAAATATTATATATTTATATATAATATAAAAGTTAAAATAAATTGAATTTAATAAAGCAAAGAGTAAATTTGCAGGTTGGAAATTATGAATTAACAAAGTTTAAGTAAAAAATTTCAAAAAATAAATAATATTTCAAAGTCATATCTTTGCATAGAATTATTTGATTCAAATTATTATTGTGTTATTTTATGCAAAATTTGAGTGGTCATATAACCATTCGAAGCTAGGGTGGGAAGTGTTAGGGCAATTTTTTTCCTAAAAAATGTTTCATCTTTTAAGGGCCATATATTTATAGAAGGTTGTCTAATTTAGATGATTCTTGGACTAATTTGTATGAAATTTGAAGATCTTTAAAATGAGTGGTCATATGAAAGAATCAAAGTGATATTGAGGGAGATATGACTGACCATTAAAATTAAGAGCAATGACAAATTTTTAAGTCATAGGAAATAAAATTTTAAATGTATGTCAACTAGGATTTGGATGATGGGAGGGGCAATGGAGAGCTAGGGTATGAACAAGGCAGGACATTTTGTTTGGGTGTTAGATTTTTAAGTTAAGTTTTTTCCTTTTCATTAGCTTAGAAGTTTTGTGTGCATATTATATAGGTTTATTTTCAAATAATATAATTGCATACGATACAATAGAAAATTTTAGAAGACATTGAATTATAGTTTCCTTTCAATGGATCAATTTATAGCTAAATCCATAGAAGCACCCCTAGTAGTAGAGGTAAGGGAGGACCTCACAGAGCAATGATACTTGTTGCTCAAAGATAGGACTGTTATTGGTAAATTTAATGGGTCTTGGCCAAGGGATTCAACTTTGAGAAAATGGATTGTTAGGAGTTTGAAGTCTTTAAGAGTGAGTACAATAGGATTATAATATCAACAAGGAATCGTCTATTCAGGATGATCTTGATTTAAGGATGAACATTTTCGTTGAACCTGAGGGATGTGTCTCATCATATTTGGAAGACTCTCTTGAAGTACTGTGCACTATTCATGAGAAGGAAAGTGGTAGAGAAAATGTAGTGTTAGATGCTAATACCTCTACCATTAACAAGAAAATACCAAAAAGTAAGCATGATAAATTAAAAGCTTCCTTAGCATAGCCAAGAGAGGATAAAACTAATAAAAAAAAGTTGTGAAAGAATATTGAGGAATATAATAATAAGACCTGCTCTTGATACATGCAAGAAAAATAGAGGAAAAAATTCAACTTATCAAGTGAGAGATAGGGAAGCAAGAGCAAATATAGATAAAGGAACATGATCTAAGTTGCTTTAACTTTTATTTACCAAACAAAAAAATAATATTAGTAATTCATAGGTGAGGCCAACAACCCCTAATGAGATATGATTACCGTATGATGGATTATAAGGGGTGCTAATGCCCTCTCAATGTAGAGGTATATTAGGGGCCTTTGTTTAAGTAATAAGACTAATATTATTTGTATCTATAAAACCAAAATGATGAAGGAATAAGTTTCCAAAACTATGAAAGCAGTATGGGGAAGATGTGAATGGGATGTTATGGATTTTGAAGGATTGACATGGAGAATTCTAACATGTTGAAATCTAGTTAGAACCCCCTATGCAACCATTCATAAAACTAGACAATGGATAGCCTCATTAGTCACATGCTACTTTGCAAATATTCATTTCATCCTTATTAATGTCTATGGACCTACAAATCAATCAAGTAGATTAGAAGTATGGAGTGGAATTGAAGCCTTTATGAGAAGTAAAGACCAAGAAAATCGATTCATGTTTATAGGAGAATTTAATGCCATAACTAAGATGGATGAAAAATTTAGGAGAATTAGGAAAATAACCCAAAGTATGGGAGATTTCTTAGCTTTTATTCAAAACAATAATCTATGGGAGGTTGGGTTTGAAGAGGAAAACTATATATGGACCAACAATATAAAAAACTAGAACGTAATAGAAAAATAATTAGATAGATGCACACTCTCAAATCACGAGCTAGATGAAGGGACTTGTGCTATAAGTAATACCTTGACAAGGATTGGTTCAGATCATTGGCCAATAAGAGTTAAAACGGTGGTAAGTTAAAAAATTATCATATTTTAAATATGAGCAAATGTAGAAAGACCATCCTCAATTTGATGATATGATAGTTCAAATGTGAAATTTTTCAGGTAACGATGGGTTGTATACACTTCAAAAATAAATTAAATCATTGACATCTAGATTAAAATATTGGAACAATAACACTTTTGGAAATATTGTTAAGAAGAAAGAACTAAAAGAGAAACTTTCAAAATTCTAAAAATGTGATCATAATAATCCAAGCTTGGAGGAAAGGGAGTTTCTTAGTGAATATCATAATATTATGAGTAAGGAAGAGAAATTTTGAATATTAAGATCAAGATCAACTTGGTTAAAAGGAGAAAAACACAAATTTTTCATAGGATGACAATAGTATAGATTAACATATAGAATTAGTAGAATTAAATCAACAAAAGGGGTTTGGATTGAATACAAGAGTAAAATCTAAAAGGAGTTAAGGATTTTTTTACCAAAATATTATAGATTTGGAGTTTGAAGTTATTAATGATAAACTACTATAACAAGTACCTTCGGTTATAACAAATTAAGACAATAAAAAATTGATGGAGCCTATTACTTTGGAAGAAGTTCATTTAGCTCTTTTATATTTTGATAAGGATAAATCCCTAGGTTTGGATGGGATATTTGCAATATTCTGTCAACATAATTTAGAAATAGTGAAGGATTATTTATTAATGGTACTAGAACAATCTAGGGTAAAACAATACATACCTTCTAAAATAAATACAACATATATTACCTTGATTCCAAAAAAGAAGGATACCAATTTTTTTGATTCATTTATGGCATATAAAAAATAACAAGGAGGATTTGTGAAAAAGAGAAAATTTTTGGATGGAATCATAGTAGCTCATGAAGTTATGTATTCAAAAACTTCAAGAAAAGAGAGACCAATGATCTTAAAACTTGATATGAGTAAAGCCTATGAGAGGGTTAAATGGGATTTATTTTTTTGTAGTATTAGAAAGCTTGGATTTGGGAAGAAATGGGTCAGATGGATTCAAGCTTGTGTATCTATAATATCATATTCAATGTTGGTTGATGGGTTAGTAACATAATCATTTAAATCCAAGAGAGGTCTTAGAAAAAGATATCCTCTATCACCATATCTATTAATTATTATGGCAGAGGTATTAGGAAGGAACTTGAAGAAGACACAAAAGATGGGCTAATAAGCAAACTTAAGGCTAGTAATAACATCAACAACATCATTCATCAATAATTTATAGATGATACAACCTTTTTTAGGAGGGTAAGGATAAATA
This sequence comes from Wollemia nobilis, assembly GCA_028583015.1. Lineage (NCBI taxonomy): Eukaryota > Viridiplantae > Streptophyta > Pinopsida > Araucariales > Araucariaceae > Wollemia > Wollemia nobilis. Next base: position 1,293,743 of record JAQPPZ010000755.1, on the reverse strand, counting down.
TGGCCAAAGATTTGAATAAATTATTAAAGGAATATGAAAGAACATTAAGGCAAAAAGTTAATAAGATAAAATTCAAAATTTACTTCCTAAACACTCTAGCTAGAATCAAAGTAGGGATATGCACTTTACTTCAAATGGAGGAGGCAAATTTGCTATCAACATATCTAGGGATGCCGTTATTTAATGAAATATTGAAGATTTAGTAAGTCCCCTAAATTAATAGAGTGCTAAAACTAATTTCTTCTATTCTTTTTTCTTATTTTATGACAAAAATAGAAAAAAAAAACTTATTTGATACTCAACAAACAAAAATAAGCCCTAGATACTAAGTTGATAGGGGTAATGGAGCAAAAAATCTATTTCTACCACAAAAGAAGAAGCATTATTGATCTTATAGAAGCACTGTTGACACTTTTGACTCCTTGTGTTGCTTTTGACTTCCTATAAAATAGATAAAAAAAGAGAGGATTAGCAACAAAAGAGCTTTCCTGAGCTAGAGGAGAATGTTAGACTTCCTTATGTAGTAGTCAAGATCCTATTTATATGAGGATTGAAAAATGGTAGAATAATAAATGCATGTATTTAATTACCAATGGAAAAATCATAATAGGATCACTGATAACACTACCAATGCTTTTGCTTAATGGACAACACTTTCACTTTTTATATTTATTAAAAATAAGAGTGATAGCACCAACAAACCTACAATCTAGTAAATTCCTTATAAAAGTGGGGAAACATAGTTGGGCCTTGTTTGAAAGTGCTCTCCTTTAAATATAGTGAAACCTCTCTTTTAAAAGGTTTTGCATGCCCTCTCTATTCCCCTTTAAAAATAGAGAGGGGCACTTTACCGACAGAGAAATCACTTAACATTTAAATAGAGAGCAACGAGCGATTTTTTTATTTATTTTAAAAATAGAGAGACATTTTAAAATAAAATAAAACATCTCTATTGTGTTAAGAAAGACATCGAGGAAAGATAAAAGGCAATCCTGGGTAGAGCTGATCAAGAAGCCTGCCCCAAATGGATGAGCATGTTGCATGCATCATCCATCATCCCGGTCTTGACTGGACCATCCACCTTTAGAGTTGACCAAATATTTTTAAAATGAGTCTACTTTCTTTCATCAATTAAAATCGAAATAAGGGTATCGTTCTTCTCTCTTGGAATTGAAGGAATTCGTCCTTATGGATATAGTATCTTCACATTAGAGAGAAAAATAAAAGATTAAATACAAATTTAAATAATTTAATAATTTAATGATTAATATGATGAGAGCCTCTTAGGAATACACAAAATCTATTAGATGACAAAAAATAGAAAGATTAAATGCTTAGAATGTTGAAAAATAGTTATGAAATATGAAATGCTAAGCTAAAAAAAAATTGAAGTTTTCAAAGAAAATGAGCATACAATATGATTATAGGTAAAGAAAATGGACTTGCACAATGTAAATGCCAAATTAAGGGGAAGGAGATATGGAAAGATTGAAAATGAACTTGGATGATTGAATCTTGAAGGTTATATTCAACAAATTTATGCTAGAGTTTAGCATAACCTTGCCATTCATGAAGATGAATTCCTATGAATATAGAGGGATTTTATTAGAAATTTGTTCTTTTTAAAGATCATATTAATTGGTCACCCTAAGTGCTAGTTTTATAGAAATCCATGGATCCTTGGGGGAAGGATTGAATTGAAGTTGATATGCTTAGAGATGGTAAGAATTTGAAATGGGATCAAGATGCCATTAATGGAGAAAGAAAACAAATAAAAAATACTGAACTTGGGATTTTTGCTGGAGGTTATGAATCAAATATTGATAATTGAATCCATTAATGGTTGGTGGCTTGAAAGGTACCATCAATTTTTTTTTGGGTTTAAGTGCATGACAATCAAATGTAGTAGTAGGAAAAAGCACTGGTAGTGCTTCTACCATGACAATTTTCAACATGGTTGTTGAAGATTATATTTGGAAAATAAATATAAAAAAGGTAAATTTAGAAAAAGCACTACCTAGGATATGAAAGTGTTGGTGGTGCTTTCACTCATGCCACAATAATTTTGCTTTTGGAGTATGAATGCTCTCAATTTAGGCATAATACTAACTGATTCAATTTGGGTGATTAGTTAGCTAATTGATGAAGTGATTATCAAGCTTGAATACTAGTGATGCACTCAAAACTGGGTGTCTACACTAGGGGAAACAACTTATTTGAGGTTAAGTAGGTTAAATTATCAACTCAAGATAAAGGGTGCATGCTTGACTAAATTATTTTTACTTTAGTTGAAGGTTGATGTAATGGGACCATCACTTCCCAAGGGAGATAATAGTTTTTGCAAAGTAGGGGTTGCTCAGGTATCCAGGGATGATGACACCATTGTATTTTTAGTTCATAGGCCTTGGCACTCATTTAGACCTATTGATAAATTCGGAAAAGCATTGATTCATTGCAATTCAATTAGAATATAAGGATTACAAATGAGTTGGTTTGATTAACCAACTTGGTGGTTAATTGCAACCAACCTGGAGAGCGCCTACATGCGCTATGTTTTTATAATCCCCCCTTAATTCATCACCTAAACAATAATGGAATATAAGCATATGCTAACATCCCCCCTTATTACATTATTGGCAAATCCCAATAGTATTGCGAAACATTTCAAATTTGATACGTCCAAGTGCTTTGGTGAAAATATCTGCAACTTGCGCATCAGTGGGAATGTATTGAAGTTGTATATGGTGCTTTGGAACTTCATCTCGAATGAAATGACATCGGGTATCAACGTGTTTGGTACATTCATGAAAAATTGGATTCTTGACAAGATTCAAAACACCTTGATTGTCGCAAAACAGATGAAGAGGTAGATTCTTTGGAAGGCCCATGTTTGTAAGGATGCGACTTAACCACATTATCTCGTAGACTGCTTCACTGGCTGCATGATATTCTACCTCTATAGAAGATAAAGCAACCACATGCTACTTCTTACTGTGCCATGAGATAGGTCCAGATCCCAGATGAAAAACATATCCAGAAGTTGACTTACGATCATCAATGGATCCAGCATAATCTGAGTCCGTGTATCCTAGTAGAAAAAACTTGTTATTCTTTTTGTACTCTAGGCCATAGTTTGTACTACCATGAACATAATGAAGAACTCTCTTTGCTGCTTTCCAGTGACTCACCTTAGGTTCCTGCATGAACCTTGAAAGATAGCCTACAACAAAACTAAGATCTGGCCTGGTATTTGTCAGATATAGGAGACTCCCAATCAATTGGTGATAGAGAGTACCATCTACCTGAGGTGATTCATCATATCATGATAACTTAAGTCCTTGCTCCATTGGAGTTGCTTTAGACTTACAGTTAGTCATTCGATATTTTTCTACTAATGTCTTGGCATACTTCTTTTGTGTTACTCTGATATGGTGCTTTTTCTAAGTTACTTCCAAACCAAGACAATAGTGAAGAAGTCCTAGATCTATCATTTCAAATGATTGTTTCAAATCATCTTTCATTGAATCAATCATTTTCTCTAAACTTCCTGTTATGATCAGATCATCTACATATAACACCAGAATCACTATATCAGAACCATTGTTCTTAATATAGAGATTTGCATCTGAAGGACTTATTTTGAATCCATGCTGCACAAGGTGACTGTCTATCTTGATATACCAAGCTCGAGGAGCTTGTTTGAGCCCATACAAGGATTTGATCAATTTGCAAACTTTTTGTTCTTGCCCTTCAACCATGAATCCTTATGGTTGGGTCATGTATACTTCTTCTTGTAAGTCACCATTCAAGAAGGCACTTTTAACATCCATCTGATGCAACTTCCACCCAAACTGAGCTCCCATGGCACAAAGTACTCGAATGGTAGTCATATTTGCAGTAGGGGCAAAATTTTCTTCATAGTCTATGCCTTCTTTCTGAGCATAACCCTTTGCAACAAGTCGGGCTTTATGCTTATCAATAGATCCATCTGCCTTATATTTCACTTTGAACACCCATTTGCAGCCTATGGGTTTCTTTCCTGTTGGCAGATCGACTAACTTCCAAGTATTATTTTTCATGAGAGACTGATGTTCTACATCCATGGAAGCCTTCCACTGTGGCTCACCAAGTGCATTTTGAACCGTTGTAGGTTCATTTACATCCAATGTGGACATATAAACCCTTTCATCTTCCACATCTTCTTCTCTATCATTTTCTGTATCAATTGACAAATCATCAAAGTGTTGGCAAAGTTCGTCAACCTCTGAAGTAGATGCCTCTGCTCTCATTTGCTGAGTCATACTACGAGTACATGGCCTATCTAGAGATAGATCTAGAAGTGAATTCAACTTAGAATCTCTCAAAGTGCTAGTATACCATTTTGGGACTTTCTATTGTTGTTGTTGTTGAAGTTGAACCTCTTTCTTAGGTTCTTCTTCATCTAGGTATACTATTGTAGATGTGTCTTTTGATGTGAAAGCTTCATCAAATACAACATCTCGACTTAAGTGTGTCTTCTTGGTCTTAGGATCAATCAACCGATATCCTTTTGAATGCTCATCATAGCCAAGAAAGATACACTGCAAGGTTTTCTCATCCAACTTCTTCCTCTTTTCCTTAGGTATATGCATAAATGCCTTACACCCAAAAATATTTAGATGAGAAATGGAGGGCTTCTTACCACTCCAAGATTCTTGAGGAGTCTTTCCTTGTAGAGCCTTTGTGGGAGCTCTATTAAGAAGGTATGTAGTTGTATTTACTACTTCTGCCCAATACTGTTGCTCAAGATGTGCTCCCTTAAGCATACAATGAACCATTTCCATAATAGAACGGTTCCTTCTTTCAACTACTCCATTTTTTTGTGGAGTATAAGTAGTTTTCAACTGTCTCTTAATCCCATGTGTATTCAAAAATGATGAAAACTCTTTGGAGGTATATTCCCCCCTCGATCTGAGTGGAGGGTCTTAATGAAACATCTTGACTCCTTCTCAACCTGCTTCTTGAACTGTTGAAAATACAGCAATGCCTCTGACTTCAATTGCAGGAAGAAAACCCACATATTCCGTGAGTGATCATCAACAAATAATTGAAAATACCTCTTTCCACCATAGCTTTTGGGCATAGGACCGCACAGATCACTGTGTACCAACTCCAATGGTTTTGTAGCTCTAGAAGAGCTTGACTCAAATGGTACCCGATGTTGCTTACCTGCTAAGCAATCCGGATAGACTGGTAATGTGGATGAAAGGTTGGGGAGACCTTTAACCATCTCATATTTTCTCAACTCGAGCAAATAACCAGAACTTAGGTGCCCATATCTTCTATGCCAAAGAGAAGTGGCCTCCTTTGTAGTTGCAGACAGAGCAACATGAGGTGTTGAAAGAGCATCTAGAATGAATAAGCCATGTTTGTAGGAACCAGTGGTGACATGTTTACCTTGGTGGGTTATAAAACATCTCTTCTTGCCTTTCACAACTCAAAACATAACATCCATTATTTTATCCAACATCTGAGGAACAGACAATAGATTATTGGCTAATCCAGGGACATAGAGAACCTGCTCTATCTGACATTTTCCATCTGGAAGAGTAACAAAAACTATCCCTTCACCCTTGACTTGGTAGACTTGATCATCAACAATGGTGACTGGCTTTCCTTCTTTCTCCTCAAATGTGTCAAACCATGATTTGTCTCCAGTCATGTGCTTACTAGCTCCTGAATCAATATACCATACAACATCTATCTGGGAAGATGAAGTATGAGTCATAAGCACCTTGTGTGCTCTTTCGAAGTCAGAATCTGAATCTACCCCAGATGATTCTGAGTCTGAGTTGGAGTCAGCCATAGCAACATGTCCCTTTGGTTGCTTATGCTTCTTTTTATATTTTTGTTTCTCTTTCCCTTTCTTTCGAGAGGATTGATCATTTGGTTGCTTGTTTTTGAACCAACACCTGTTGGTGTCATGATTATTCATATCATAAATCTTGCAATATTTGTCCTTCTACTGATTTTGTTTTCCTTTGCCCTTGGAAGAAGAACCCCCTTTTTGAAACTGACCTTGTTTCTTACCCCTTTGTTGGGTGGAAAGTGCATTGTCTAGCACTTCATATTTTTGAACCTGATTTGCCTCCTCAGTCTGAAGCAAATTTACCAACTCTACAAAGGATACTTGTCTACCAGAAACGTTGAGAGAGGTAATCAACATCTTATATGAATCTGGCAATGCTCTCAAGATGACAGAATTCAAGACATCATCATCGACTGGTTTTCCCATCGTATTCAATTTGGCTTTCAAGTCTGCCACTCTGCAAAGGAATATATCAACTATTTCTCTAGAATTCATACTGAGAGTATGTAGTTGAGTTTGAAGGTGTAGAATGGTGGACTGATTCTTTCCTTCATACACAGTAATCAAGGCATCCCAAGCTACCTTACTAGTTTTGGCATCACAGATATGAGGTTGAACCTCATCTGTAATAGCAAGCAGGAGAAACATGAGATCTCTTTTGTCTTTCTTATCCCAAGCATCTTGATCTGTTCCTACTATTTGAGGACGTGATGTAGTGCCATTCACTACATCCCATAAATATTCCACTTGAAGAATTGCTTTCATCTTTGTCTTCCATGGAACAAAGTTAGAACCTTTCAACAACTATGAATCTGAGAGATATTTGTGAACAGTGGCCATTGTGAAGGTTCCTTATATCACCAATTGGTCTCCCTTTCTTTATACCTGCCGGATCTATACACCGTAACCACTCAATATATACCCGCCCTTACGTGAGGGAGACTGTAGGTATATATGAATAATATACCACTCAATATGTACCCGCCCTTACGTGAGGGAGACTATAAGTACATATGAGAAGCATGATATATTAAACTTAGGCGATACTGAAAGGGCATCATGTTGTTAATGACACCTACCATAGAAATTTTATTCCGCATGCGTGGGGTGTAACTTCCCCTAAACACTTTGGAAAAACCTTCATCAAGATTTACGCCTAACAACAATCACGATGTGGGTATGAAATGGAGTGAACAATAGAACTGGTTTACCTTATTTCTCCCCAATGATTGATAGAGAACAAGCTCAGATGTCATTTTTGCAGCTATATTAGGTGGTGGATACAGTAGTCCAAAGCATGACAACATTACCTGTAAGTGTGGACCAGAGGTATCACAGATACCGAACACTGTTGTGCAATAAATTGCACAAATAGGTATATAAATTTGGGGTCTTTTCTTTAGATTTTAGTGTATGATTGTTAATGCAAGAAAACAAGGAATTTAAATGCAAATAAACAACCATAAATGCCCACAAATTTGACTACCTTAGGTGTCGGTTTCCACCGAGAATGCACCTATTACAATACCAGTTTTCCAATTTTTTTCCAATTGTATTCCCCCTTTTTGTCTTAAATTTTTCAAGTTTTCTTTCCAAATACTAGTTTTCTTTCCTATAGTATTCCTTCCTTTGTCTTAATTTTTTGCACATAAAGAAAGTGTAAGATTCCCCCCTCTTTTTGTTTTTGTTGCAAAAGAACCAAGGAGAACAAGGAATAATAGAAAAAACTTTTGAAAAAACAACTTATCTCTCCAAAAAAACTTGGAAAGAAAAAGACTAAGGAGAAACAAATACCCAATAATTACAGCGGTCAAAAAAAAATCTTTGCTTTGGACATCAAAAAAATGGGCGTTGGGTGTCAATGTGGCACTACAGGCGTCAAACAGCGCACTCAGGGCATAAACAAAGAATAGAGGCATCAAATGGAGCACCCAGTGCATCAACAGTGAACAGGGGTGTCAAAAATGAGTCACAATGTCAAATGGGTCATGCTGGATGTCAAAAATTTCAACCCTATGAGAATCGAACCATGGACCTTGTCTGCTTCATGCCACAATCTTACCACTCACACCACCGAATGGTTGTGAACTAAAATAGACCCCGAAGGTCTTATCGTTCTCCAAGCATTTGAAAAAAGTTTAAAAATCTTGGCTTCTATTATCCCACATTTGGCAGGATGGGCGCCTGTTGTTGAGCAAGGTGCAGCAGGAGTATTGTCATTGTTGTCAACACAATCAGCTAGATCATTTGATTCAGTGGACAGGAAGCTCAAATGCTCAGAAGTTATTCAGATGCAGTGGATAGGAAGTTCAGAAGTCATTCAGAGTATGTACAATGTGTTTCCTAGAAGACCTAAGTGGCCCATGTGCAAAGAATCAAAGAAAAAGACAAGTAAGAAAAGTGTCGTGATATCGCGACATATTCAGGAAGCAGAAAAACTGTTGCGATTTTGCAACATATCGGAGGAGAGAGAAAATGCTGACAAAAATGTCACGATTTCACGACATATCGGAGGAGAGAGAAAATGCTGGTAAAAATGTCGCGATTTCGCGACATATCGGAGGAGAGAGAAAATGCTGGCAAAACTGTCACGATTTCACGACATGTTGGAAGAGAAGAAGGCAAGTTGAAAAACTGTCACGATTTCGCGACATGTTCGAAGCAGAGGCACAAGCAGGTAAAACTGTCGTGATTTCGCGACATGTTGGAAGAGAAGAAGGCAAGTTGAAAAACTGTCGCGATTTCGCGACATGTTCGAAGAAGAAGCACATGTAGGGAAAACTGTCACGATTTCATGACATGTTCGAAGAGAAGACGCATGCAGGGAAAATTGTCGTGATTTCGTGACATGTTCGAAGAAGAAGTGCATGCAAGGAAAATAGTCATGATTTTGCGACGTGCTGCAGAAGAGAGAGTCCGAAGTGAGAATTGTCATGATTTCACGACAAGTTCGAGGAGAGAGAAAGTAAAATAAAAAGTGTTGCAATTTCGTGACATGCTACAAAAGAAAGAGTTCAAAGTGAGAACTGTCATGATTTCATGACATGCAGCAAAGAAAAGAGTTTGAAGTGAGAAAGTGTCATGATAATTTGCAAAAGGACTGTACGGACGAAAAAGTGTCACGATTTTACGACAGGTTCGAAGAGAAAGCACTAAGGAGAAAAAGTGTCGCGATATCGCGACATGTCGGGTTTTAGTGACTCGAAGGGAAGAAAAGTTCCAAGGAGAAAAAGTGTCGTGATTTCACGACATGTCAGGTTTTCGCGACCCTAAAAGGAGATAGAGTGTTCGGAGGCAGAAATGTCACGATTTCGTGACATGTTCCATTTTCACTGGCGAAAGGCAGCGGAAGTGTCACGATTTCACGACATGTTTCGTTTTCGCTGGTGCATGCAGAAAAGAGTGTACGAAAGCGAAAGATGTCACGATTTTGCGACATGTCATGTTTTCGCTAGTGCTTGCAGAGAAGAGTGTACGGAAGCGAAAGGTGTCACGATTTCGTGACATGTCATGTTTTCGCTAGTGCAAGCAGAGAAGAGTGCAAGGAAGCGAAAGTGTCACGATTTTGCGACATGTTCCATTTTTGCGGGCAAGAGACAAAGAAGAGCTCAAGGCAGCGAAAGTGTCACGATTTTGCGACATGTTGTGTTTTCGTTGGTGAAAGACAGAGAAGAGCACAAGGCAGTGAAAGTGTCGCGATTTCGTGACATGTCATGTTTTTGTGGGTGCAAGCCGAGAAAAAGATAAAGAGGCGAAAAGTGTCACGATTTCGTGACATGCTGTGTTTTTGCGGGGCCAAAGCTAAGAAACAAAGCAAAGAGAAAAAGTGTAGCGATATCACTACATGTTGTATTCTCACGGGCCAAAGTTGAGAGAAAGCATACGGAGGAAAAAGTGTAGCGATATCGCTACATGTTGCATTCTCGCGGGCCAAAGTTGAGAGAAAGCATACGGAGGAAAAAGTGTAGTGATATCGCTACATGTTGCATTCTCATGGGAAAAAGCTAAGAGAAAGCGTTCAGAGGCGAAAGTGTTATGATATCACGACGTGTTTTCGTGGCAACAACTACAAAAGAGTTACAGAGGCAGTTGAGGCCGAAAAAGACCGATGCAAGCCGACGAAGAGTAGGGTTTGCAGTCGACGAAGTTTAGGGTTACAGCCAACTAAGATTAAAGTTTTTCCTCATGAAAATGTTGTTATAAAAGCAGAGCTGTTTGGAGAATTTTGTGCAGTCGTTGAGATCGTCGAATAAGTGTCGAAGCGGGAAATGTGGCAGTAAGAGCGCAGAAAGCGCAGAAGCGACGAGATGATGGTGAAGTGCACAAAGTGAGCAAAGAAGTTGAAGTATTCTAAGTGTGGCTACAAATGCACATAGAGAGCAGAGTGCAAAAAGGGTGAAGATGACAGTTCGGATGAAAAGACGTAGATTATGCGAAGCGTGTGCACAGAGAAAGTAGAGGGTACAGAAGAGCGCAAAGGGCAAAGTTGTAGCAATGCAGCAAATGCCTATGTATTGCGAACAGTGAGAGAGATCTGGTATGCTTTAGACCAATCAAGGTCTTGTGAAAAGGAAGGTATTTTCTTATCAAACATTAACATTCAAATTTGAAGTCCAGGTTGCAGCTTGGCATTAGGGGTTGGTGCTCCTTTTTGTTGATGCAGATAAATAAGGGGTTGTAGCTCCTTCCAGTGGGTGCTGGTAAATAATTGTAAAGTTGGTGCTTTGTAAGGGGCTAAATTTGGATGGTAGTCCAAGCAGCCGTTCTTTTTGAGGAGTAGCCATATTGGTGAACCTCGTTAAAATATTGTGTTGTGTGATGTTCTCTTGCTGTACTTACTATATCTGTTTATAAGTTTTTAATTGCTGCTATTTTAAGAGCTGTAAATTCATGTTTAAAGTACCACACTGATTCACCACCCCCTCTCAGTGCCATTGTAAGACTAACAATTGGTATCAGAGCCAAGTTCCTTTCAAAGGCTAAATCAACTAGGGTTGATCTTGGATTAGTACGTAATGGGTAAGAAGAATAGATCTTCCTCCAAAAGGGCATATTAGTTAGTTTCAGTTCCTGTAGAAGAGAAAATTGAACCAGAAGAGGTTGAAGGTTTTTTATCAAACAAAACACTTGTGTTTGATGGAACAAATTACACGACCTGGAGAATCAAGATGCAGGCATATCTTTGTGCTTTGGGATACTACGTCTGGGATTCAGTAATCAATGAATGCACAATACCCATCACTCCTCCAATCAATGCTGCTGGGAAGAATCTGGTTGAAAATGACTCAAAAGCAAGGAATGCTATCAGGTGCACATTAGTAGACAGTGAGCTGATAAAGGTCAAGAGTTGTAAAACGGATAAAGAAATATGGGGCAAACTGAGGAATGCTCATGAAGGAGACGATGAGATCAAGGAGGTCAAGTTGCAAACACATCAAGCTCAGGTAGAAGCTTTAAAGTTGAATAACGATGAGAACATAGAGGTATATATGTTGAAAGTCAATGAAGTCCTAGAGGATGAAACATAAAAAGAACAAAAATGTGATGAAGAAGAAATTGATGCAGAAATAAATTTGAAAGAGGAACTAATTGCAGCTCTGGATGAACTGAAGATAGAAAGAAAAAGGAATAAGGAAATCTCAAGAAAGCTTCAAGATGCAAATGAGATAATAACCAGTTTGAAAGTACAGGTGGAAGATCTCAAAAGGATTGAAGAAACTCTCAGGTCACAGATCAATGAGAAAGAGATTGGTTGCTGCAAACAAGAGGAAGAGATTGTGTTATTAAAGAAACAACTAGAAGAGGCCAATACAAATCTCAAATTCGAGAAGAGCACAGAGTTTCTAGATAAAATGATAAGCCACCAGAGAAGCTCCATGGATAAGCATGGTCTTGGATATGAAGTTGAACAACCTTCATCTTCCAACTCTATAGAGAAGAAGAAGTTCACTGTTGAAGGATCGAAGCAAGAAAATGTTGAAACTGAATCTTCAAAAGAAAGAAAATGTCAAAGGAGATCTACAACAAAGCAACCACAACAAAAGAGGTTCTATCACTCTCACTCTATTCATACTAACACTTTTAATGGCTATTGTTTCAGATGCAACCAGTATGGTCACAAGGCAACTTATTGTGGATTGAATAATAAATCAAAGAGTTATCTTGGTAGAAATACATCTGCGTATCTGAGTGAACACTATGTACAATGTTTTCAATGCAATGGTCATGGGCACATAGCAAGGTTTTGTCCAAGAACTTTTGTATCTAATCTAAGGCAAAATAGTAGATTTCATCAGACGCAAATAACGCAACACAGACAGGGAATAAATCGGGTTCATAAAAGAAAGGAAAATAATCATTCATCATGGAAGCATAAGAGACAACCACACCAAAGAAATGTTCGAGTTCATGAAATGGTGCAAAACAAGGATGCAGTTGAAAAATCCAAGCCCGAGTTCAAGAAAGTGTGGAGAAAGATAGAAGAAAGGAAATCATGTCTCCTTAGACTGAAAGAGATTACTCCTCTGATGCACTAAGAAAATCCAGGTAGCACATCCTCAGGGGGAGCAATCTTATAGTTTTATTTTAATGCTCCTATGTATGTGTTTGAGTTTCTGAGGATGAAAGGCAAGTAGTTAGGGGGAGTTGTCGTATAGTTGTCGAAGTATGTTTTCAGTTCATGGAGTCTTGTGGAAGTGCCTTGAAGGGTGGTGATTAAAAATTGAGAGTTGTCATTATTGGTAGTATTGCTATATGTCATTGTTGTACTGGTGATGGCTCTTACTGCCACTGTCCAAAGTTAAGGATTATAACAGTTCAGACTTTTTGGTTAGTGAAAGTATGTTGCTCTAGACGCATATATGTGTTTCGATAAAAGCAGTGGGTATTTGAACTACACATTTATGTGAAGATTGTTAGATCCATTATGAGGCAGTAGTGAGAAATATTGAAGTTTGATTATTGATTCATGTTCAGCTCATCAAGATGAGCAACTTTGCTTTGTGAATCATACCTATCCGAGGTCCAGAAGTATGAGTTTGAGTAAGGTGCATTATAGTTGGCCGTGAAGTGATTAACAAAATATTGTTTTCTGATTCGAACAGTTGACAGTAAGGTGTGACCAGCGGTGATTGCAGAAAACATAGACCAAGCTGAAAATGTAAAAAGGGATTTGGTTGGTGTTGTGATACTATGTTTGATGCTTGCATAGAATTGACAGTAAAACTACAGTGTTGGTACAATATTGAACAAAAGTTGGTACAAGTGTGAGTCACTTGTCAATTTTGTTGACAGATGTGAAATCAACGTGTTTGATTGGAAGATTACTATATATGACAGCTACCAGATCATATAGTGTGCAGGCAGTATGCATGGTAGCACGAATTCATGCTAATTCCAAGGAGACTCATGTAACAACTTTATAGTGGTTGATTTTTTAAATATCATTGGAGGCAAAAATGATTGTTTGTGGTTTCACTTTCAAAAGTGGTTGGTTGAATGCATCAAAGTTTTTTTGATTTGAGAGTTGTGTGTAAACCTTGTGCTATAAGCACTGCTGTTGAATCCCATTGGTTGTGCAAAGAACTTGAACTTGAGCTAGAGAAAAACATTTTGAGTTGGTTGATACATGCTTCGACTAGGGTATGTGATAAAGAGTTGCTCATTGAGGTGATTGGTTGAGTAGAGTTGATTGAGCCTAGTCAAGTGATTGGATGCATGTGGTTGTTCAAGTTCCATAAAATAAACTTTCCTTGTTTTGAGTTGAGATTGAGATTTGAGAATAGAAGATATTAAGTCTCTAACAATTCTCTTTATGCTTCTATAAAGTGGATTTGGTTTAAGACTGTCATTCATTGTTGAGTTCATTATGAGTACTACTTGAGCATGATTGATTGAGCCTTTGAAGAAGGCCTTTGGGAAATATTTGAGGACAATGCTGGGACAAATTTGAGGACAGATGTTGGGACAGGTTTCTAGAGCAGATTTGGGCAAGTTCTTGGTGAGATTGCTAGAGAAGATTTGGGCAAGTTCTTGATGAGCTTGATTAGACCAGATTTGGATAGGTTCTGTGTGAGCCTACTGAGCAGGTTCTTAGTGAGCCCATTAATAGAGCTTTAGAGGTGACAGAGTACAGAGAGACATAGTCTTCTATAAAATCAAGGGTACTATGGAGTATGGGTTATGATATCTGAAAGGTAGAGACTTCACCCTTATATCATATTCAGATGCAGTTTGGGCTGGATGTGTCGATGACAAAAAAAGTACCAGTGGAGGTGCATTCTATCGTGGAGACAGAGTGGTCGAGTAGTTAAAATTCCCAAGAATTGGCTAGCCATAGGGATCACATTTTCAGGGGGAGCATTTAAATATTTGATTATCTTTTTGCCCATGATCATGATTTCTGCTAAGTGTAATCAATTTTGCCTCGAAGAATGTTGTGCATGGACTCAGGGGAGTCTGCAGTAGCCCTTTGGTATTATTGTCAAAGGGGGAGAAGAGTTACAGGAAATTGCACATGTGTTGCCAACAATTCCAAAGGGGAAGAATGTTGAGCAAGGTGCAGCAGGAGTATTGTCATTGTTGTCAACACAGTCAGCTAGATCATTTGATTCAGTGGACAGGAAGCTCAAATGCTCAAAGTTATTTAGATGCAGTGGACACGAAGTTCATAAGTCATTCAGAGTATGTATAGTGTGTTTCCCAGAAGACCTAAGTGGCCCATGTGCAAAGAATCAAAGAAAAAGATAAGTAAGAAAAGTGTCGCGATATCGTGACATATTCAGGAAGCAAAAAAAGTGTCACGATTTCATGACATATCAAAGGAGAGAGAAAATGCTGGCAAAAATGTCACGATTTCACGACATATCGAAGGAGAGAGAAAATGCTGGCAAAAATGTCACGATTTCGTGACATATCGAAGGAGAGAGAAAATGCTGGCAAAACTATCACGATTTCGCGACATGTTGGAAGAGAAGAAGGCAAGTTGAAAAACTATCGTGATTTTGTGACATGTTCGAAGCAGAGGCACAAGCAGGTAAAATTGTCACGATTTCGCGACATGTTGGAAGAGAAGAAGGCAAGTTGAAAAACTGTCGCGATTTTGCGACATGTTCGAAGAAGAAACACATGCAGGGAAAACTGTCGTGATTTCGCGACATGTTCGAAGAGAAGACACATGCAGGGAAAACTGTCGTGATTTCACGACATGTTCGAAGAAGAAGCGCATGCAAGGAAAATAGTCACGATTTCGTGACGTGCTGTAGAAGAGAGAGTCCGAAGTGAGAACTATCACGATTTTATGACAAGTTCGAGGAGAGAGAAAGTAAAATGAAAAGTGTCGCGATTTCGCGACATGCTACAGAGGAAAGAGTTCAAAGTGAGAACTATCGCAATTTCATGACAGGCAGAAAGAAAAGAGTTTGAAGTGAGAAAGTGTCGCGATATCGCGACAATTTGCAAAAAGGACTGTACGGATGAAAAAGTGTCACGATTTCGCGATAGGTTCGAAGAGAAAGCACCAAGGAGAAAAAGTGTCGCGATATCGCGACATGTCGGGTTTTCACGACCCGAAGGGAAGAAAAGCGCCAAGGAGAAAAAGTGTCACGATTTCACGACATGTCGGGTTTTCACGACCCGAAAAGGAGATAGAGTGTTCGGAGGCAAAAATGTCACGATTTCATGACATGTTCCGTTTTCACGGCGAAAGGCAGAGAAAGGCACAAGGCAGCGAAAGTGTCACGATTTCGCGACATGTTCCGTTTTCACTGGTGCATGCAGAAAAGAGTGTACGAAAGCGAAAGATGTCACGATTTCATGACATGTCATGTTTTCGCTAGTGCTTGCAGAGAAGAGTGTACAGAAGCGAAAGGTGTCACGATTTCGTGACATGTCATGTTTTTGCTAGTGCAAGCAGAGAAGAGTGCAAGGAAGCGAAAGTGTCATGATTTCACGACATGTTCCATTTTTGCAGGCAAGAGACAAAGAAGAGCTCAAGGCAGCGAAAGTTTCGCTATTTCGTGACATGTTATGTTTTCGCTGGTGAAAGACAGAGAAGAGCACAAGGCAGCAAAAGTGTCGTGATTTTGCGACATGTCATGTTTTCATGGGTGCAATCCAAGAAAAGGACAAAGAGACAAAAAGTGTCACGATTTCGCGACATGCTATGTTTTCGCGGGCCAAAGCTAAGAAACAGAGCAAAGAGAAAAAGTGTAGCGATATCGCTACATGTTGTATTCTCGCGGGCCAAAGTTGAGAGAAAGCATATGGAGGAAAAAGTGTAGCGATATCGCTACATGTTGCATTCTCGCGGGCCAAAGTTGAGAGAAAGCATATGGAGGAAAAAGTGTAGCGATATCGCTACATGTTGCATTCTCGTGGGCAAAAGCTAAGAGAAAGCGTTCAGAGGCGAAAGTGTTGTGATATCATGACATGTTGTGTTTTCGCAGCAACAGCTATAAAAGAGTTACAGAGGCAGTTGAGGCTGACGAAGACCGATGCAAGCCGACGAAGAGTAGGGTTTGCAGTTGACGAAGTTTAGGGTTACAACCGACTAAGATTAAAGTTTTTCCTCATGAAAATGTTGTTATAAAAGCAAGGCTGTTTGGAGAATTTTGTGTAGTCGTTGAGATCGTCGAATAAGTGTCGAAGCGGGAAATGTGGCCGTAAGAGCACAGAAAGCGCAGAAGCGACGAGATGATGGCGAAGTGCACAAAGTGAGCAAAGAAGTTGAATTATTCTAAGTGTGGCTGCAAATGCACATAGAGAGTAGAGTGCGAAAAGGGCGAAGATGATAGTTCAGATGAAAAGACACAGATTGTGCGAAGTGTGTGCGTAGAGAAAGCAGAGGGTACAAAAGAGCGCAAAGGGTAAAGTTGTAGCAATGCAGCAGATGCCTATGTCTTGCGAACAGTGAGAGAGATCGAGTAAGCTTTAGACTAGTTAGGGTCTTGTGAAAAGGAAGGTATTTTCCTATCAAACATTTACATTCAAATTGAAGTCCAGGTTGCATCTTGGCATTAGGGGTTGGTGCTCCTTTCTGTTGATGCAGATAAATAAGGGGTTGTTGCTCCTTCCAGTGGGTGCTGGTAAATGATTGTAAAGTTGGTGCTTTGCAAGGGGCTAGATTTGGATGGTAGTCCAAGCAACCGTTCTTTTTGAGGAGTAGCCATATTGGTGAACCTCGTTAAAATTCTGTGTTGTGTGATGTTCTCTTGTTATGCTTGCTGTATCTGTTTATAAGTTTTAATTATCTGTTTTAAGAGTTGTAAATTCATGATTAAAGTACCACACTAATTCACCCCCCTCTCAGTGCCATTGTAAGTACTAACAATTGGTATCAGAGCCAAGTTCCCTTCAAAGGCTAAATCAGCTAGGGTTGATCTTGGATTAGTACGCAATGGGTAAGAAGAATAGATCTTCCTCCAAAAGGGCATCTCGGTCGGTTTCAGTTCTGTAGAAGAGAAAATTGAACCAGAAGAGGTTGAAGGTTTTTTATCAAACAAAGCACCTATGTTTGATGGAACAAATTACACGACCTGGAGAATCAGGATGCAAGCATATCTTTGTGCTTTGGGATACTACGTCTGGGATTCAGTAATCAATGAATGCACAATACCCATCACTCCTCCAACCGATGCCACCGATAAGAATCTGGTTGAAAATGACTCAAAAGCAAGGAATGCTATCGGGTGCGGATTAGTAGACAGTGAGCTGATAAAGGTCAAGAGTTGTAAAATGGCAAAAGAAATATGGGACAAACTGAGGAATGCTCATGAAGGAGACGATGAGATCAAGGAGGTCAAGTTGCAAACACATCAAGCTCAGGTCGAAGCTTTAAAGTTGAATAACGATGAGAACATAGAGGTATATATGTTGAAAGTCAATGAAGTCCTAGAGGATGAAATAGAAAAAGAATAAAAATGTGATGAAGAAGAAATTGATGCAGAAATAAATTTGAAAGAGGAACTAATTGTAGCTCTGGATGAACTGAAGATAGAAAGAAAAAGGAATAAGGAAATCTCAAGAAAGCTTGAGGATGCAAATGAAATAATAACCAGTTTGAAAGTACAGGTGGAAGAACTCAAAAGGATTGAAGAAACTCTCAGGTCACAGATCAATGAGAAAGAGATTGGTTGCTACAAACAAGAGGAAGAGATTGTTTTATTGAAGAAACAACTAGAAGAGGCCAATACAAATCTCAAATTCGAGAAGAGCACAGAGTTGCTAGATAAAATGATAAGCCAACAAAGAAGCTCCATGGATAAGCATGGTCTTGGATATGAAGCTGAACAACCTTCATCTTCCAACTCTATAGAGAAGAAGAAGTTCACTGTTGAAGGATCGAAGCAAGAAAAGTTTGAAGCTGAATCTTCAAAAGGAAGAAAATATCAAAGGAGATCTATAGCAAAGCAACCACAACAAAAGAGGTTCTATCACTCTCACTCTATTCATACTAACACTTTTAATGGCTATTGTTTCAGATGCAACCAGTATGGTCACAAGGCAACTTATTGTGGATTGAATAATAAATCAAAGAGTTATGCTGGTAGAAATACATATGTGTATCTGAGTGAACACTATGTACAATGTTTTCAATGTAATGGTCATGGGCACATAGCAAGGTTTTGTCCAAGCACTTCTGTATCTAATCTAAGGCAAAATAGTAGATTTCATCAGACACAAAGAACGCAACACAGACAAGGAATAAATCAGGTACATAAAAGAAAGGAAAATAATCATTCATCATGGATGCATAAGAGACAACCACACCAGAGAAATGTTCGAGTTCACGAAAAGGTGCAAAACAAGGATGCAGTTGAAAAATCCAAGCCCAAGTTCAAGAAAGTTTGGAGAAAGATAGAAGAAAGGAAATCGTGTCTCCTTGGACTGAAGGAGACTACTCCTCTGATGCACTAAGCAACTCCAGGTAGCACATCCTCAGGGGGAGCAATCTTATAGTTTTATTTTAATGCTCCTATGTATGTGTTTGGGTTTCTGAGGATGAAAGGCAAGTAGTTAGGGGGAGTTGTCGTATAGTTGTCGAAGTATGTTTTCAGTTCATGGAGTTTTGTGGAAGTGCCTTGAAGGGTGGTGATTAAAATTGAGAGTTGTCATTATTGGTAGTATTGCTATATGTCATTGTTGTACTGGTGATGGTTCTTACTACCACTATCCAAAGTTAAGGATTATAACAGTTCAAACTTTTGGTTAGTGAAAGAATGTTGCTCTAGCCGCATATATGTGTTTCGATAAAAGCAGTGGGTATTTGAACTACACATTGATGTGAAGATTGTTAGATCCATTATGATGCAGTAGTGAGAAATATTGAAGTCTGATTATTGATTCATGTTCAGCTCATCAAGATGAGCAACTTTGCTTTGTGAATCATACCTATCCGAGGTCCAGAAGTATGAGTTTGAGTAAGGTGCATTATAGTTGGCCGTGAAGTGGTTAACAAAATATTGTTTTCTGATTCGAACAATTGACAGTAAGGTGTGACCAGCGGTGACTGCAGAAAACATAGACCAAGCTGAAAATGTAAAAAGGGATTTGGTTGGTGTTGTGATACTATGTTTGATGCTTGCACAGAATTGACAGTAAAATTGCAGTGTTGGTACAGTATTGGACAAAAGTTGGTACAAGTGTGAGTCACTTGTCAATTTTGTTGACAGATGTGAAATCAACGTTTTTGATTGGAAGCTTACTATATCTGACAGCTACCAGATCAGATAGTGTGCAGGCAGTATGCATGGTAGCACGAATTCAGGCTAATCCCAAGGAGACTCATGTGACAGCTTTATAGTGGTTGATTTCTGAAATATCATTGGAGGCAAAATGATTGTTTGTGGTTTCGCTTTCAAAAGTGGTTGGTTGAATGCATCAAGGTTTTCTGATTTGAGAGTTGTGTTTAAACCTTGTGTTATAAGCATTGTTGTTGAAGCCCATTGGTTGTGCAAAGAACTTGAACTTGAGTTAGAGAAAAACATTTTGAGTTGGTTGATACATGCTTCGACTAGGGTATGTGATAAAGAGTTGCTCATTGAGGTGATTGGTTGAGTAGAGTTGATTGAGCCTAGTCAAGTGATTGGATGCATGTGGTTGTTCAAGTTCCATAAAATAAACTTTCCTTGATTTGAGTTGAGATTGAGATTTGAGAATAGAAGATATTAAGTCTCTAACAATTCTCTTTATGCTTCTATAAAGTGGATTTGGTTTAAGACTGTCATTCATTGTTGAGTTCATTATGAGTACTACTTGAGCATGATTGATTGAGCCTTTGAAGAAGGCCTTTGGGAAATATTTGAGGACAATGCTGGGACAAATTTGAGGACAGTGTTGGGACAGGTTTCTAGAGCAGATTTGGGCAAGTTCTTGGTGAGACTGCTAGAGAAGATTTGGGCAAGTTCTTGATGAGCTTGATTAGACCATATTTGGACAGGTTCTGTGTGAGCCTACTGAGCAGGTTCTTAGTGAGCCCATTAACATAGCTTTAGAGGTGATAGAGTACAGAGAGATAGAGTCTTCTATAATATCAAGGGTACTATGGAGTATGGGTTATGATATCCGAAAGGTAGAGACTTCACCCTTATATCATATTCAGATGCAATTGGGGATGTGCGATGAGAAAGAGTACAGTGGAGGTGCATTCTATCTTGGAGACAGATTGGTCGAGTGGTTAAACTTCCCAAGAATTGGCTAGCCATAGGGATCACATTTTTAGGGGGAGCATTTAAATATTTGATTATATTTTTGCTCATGATCATGATTTTTGCTAAGTGTAATCAATTTTGCCTAAAAATGTTGTGCATGGACTCAGGGGGAGTCTGCAGTAGCCCTTTGGTATTATTGTCAAAGGGGGAGAAGAGTTACAGGAAATTGCACATGTGTTGCCAAAAATTCCAAAGGGGGAGAATGTTGAGCAAGGTGCAGTAGGAGTATTGTCATTGTTGTCAACACTGTCAGATAGATCATTTGATTCAGTGGACAGGAAGCTCAAATGCTCAGAAGTTATTCAGATGCAGTGGATAGGAAGTTCAAAAGTCATTCAGAGTATGTACAGTGTGTTTCCCAGAAGACCTAAGTGGCCCATGTGCAAAGAATCAAAGAAAAAGACAAGTAAGAAAAGTGTCACGATATCGCGACATATTCAGGAAGCAGAAAAGTGTCGTGATTTCGTGACATATCGGAGGAGAGCAAAAATGTTGCGATTTCGCGACATGTCGGAGGAGAGAGAAAATGTTGGAAAAACTATCACGATTTTGTGACATGTTGGAAGAGAAGAAGGCATGTTGAAAAACTGTCACGATTTTGTGACATGTTCGAAGCAGAGACACAAGCAGGTAAAACTATCACGATTTCGTGACATGTTGGAAGAGAAGAAGGCAAGTTGAAAAACTGTCATGATTTCATGACATGTTTGAAGAAGAAGCGCATGCAGGGAAAACTGTCACGATTTCACGTCATGTTCGAAGAGAAGACGCATGCAGGGAAAACTGTCACGATTTCGCGACATGTTCGAAGAAGAAGCGCATGCAGGGAAAACAATCATGATTTCACGACGTGCTGCAGAAGAGAGAGTCCGAAGTGAGAACTGTCATGATTTCACGACAAGTTTGAGGAGAGAGAAAGTAAAATGAAAAGTGTCAGGATTTCTCGACATGCTGCAGAAGAAAGAGTTCAAAGTGAGAACTGTCACGATTTCACGACATGCAGCAAAGAAAAGAGTTTGAAGTGAGAAAGTGTCGCGATATCGCGACAATTTACAAAAGGACTGTATGGACAAATTTTTTTTGCGATTTCACGACAGGTTCGAAGAGAAAGCACCAAGGAGAAAAAGTGTCACGATATCGCGACATGTCGGGTTTTCGCGACCCGAAGGGAAGAAAAGCGCCAAGGAGAAAAAGTGTCACGATTTCACGACATGTCGAGTTTTCATGACTCGAAAAGGAGATAGAGTGTTCGGAGGCAGAAATGTCACGATTTTGCGACATGTTCCATTTTCACGAGCGAAAGGCAGAGAAAGGCACAAGGCAACAAAAGTGTCATGATTTCGTGACATGTTTTGTTTTCATTGGTGCATGCAGAAAAGAGTGTACAAAAGCGAAAGATGTTGCGATTTTGTGACATGTCATGTTTTCGCTAGTGCTTACAGAGAAGAGTGTACGGAAGCGAAAGGTGTCACGATTTCGTGACATGTCATGTTTTCGCTAGTGCAAGCAGAGAAGAGTGCAAGGAAACGAAAGTGTTGCGATTTCACGACATGTTCCGTTTTCACGGGCAAGAGACAGAGAAGAGCTCAAGGCAGCGAAAGTGTCACGATTTCGTGACATGTGTTTTCGCGGGTGAAAGACAGAGAAGAGCACAAGGCAGCGAAAGTGTCATGATTTTGTGACATGTCATGTTTTTGCGGGTGCAAGCCGAGAAAAGGACAAAGAGGCAAAAAGTGTCACGATTTCATGACATGTTGTGTTTTCACGGGGCCAAAGCTAAGAAATAGAGCAAAGAGAAAAAGTGTAGCGATATCGCTACATGTTGTATTCTCGTGGGCCAAAGTTGAGAGAAAGCATACAAAGGAAAAAGTGTAGCGATATCGCTACATGTTGCATTCTCGTGGGCCAAATTTGAGAGAAAGCATACAGAGGAAAAAGTGTAGCGATATCGCTACATGTTGCATTCTCACGGGAAAAAGCTAAGAGAAAGCGTTCAGAGGCAAAAGTGTCGCGATATCGCGACATGTTGTGTTTTCGTGGCAACAGCTACAAAAGAGTTACAGAGGAAGTTGAGGCCGACGAAGACCGATGCAAGCCGACGAAGAGTAGGGTTTGTAGCCAACAAAGTTTAGGGTTACAGCCGACTAAGATTAAAGTTTTTCCTCATGAAAATGTTGTTATAAAAGTAGGGCTATTTGGAGAATTTTGTGCAGTCGTTGAGATCATCGAATAAGTGTCGAAGCGAGAAATGTGGCCGTAAGAGCGCATAAAGCACATAAGCGGTGAGATGATGGTGAAGTGCACAAAGTGAGCAAAGAAGTCGAATTATTCTAAGTGTGGCTGCAAATGCACATAGAGAGCAGAGTGCAAAAAGGGCAAAGATCATAGTTCGGATGAAAAGATGTAGATTGTGCGAAGCGTGTGCGCAGAGAAAGCAGAGGGTACAGAAGAGCGCAAAGTGCAAAGTTGTAGCAATGCAACAGATGCCTATGTCTTGCGAACAGTGAGAGAGATCTGATATGCTTTAGACCAATCAGGGTCTTGTGAAAAGGAAGGTATTTTCTTATCAAATATTAACATTCAAATTTGAAGTCCAGGTTGCAGCTTGGCATTAGGGGTTGGTGCTCCTTTTTGTTGATGCAGATAAATAAGGGGCTGTAGTTCCTTCCAGTGGGTGCTGGTAAATAATTGTAAATTTGGTGCTTTGCAAGGGGTTGGATTTGTATGGTAGTCCAAGCAGCCATTCTTTTTGAGGAGTAGCCATATTGGTGAACCTTGTTAAAATCATGTGTTGTGTGATGTTCTCTTGCTGTACTTGCTGTATCTATTTATAAGTTTTTAATTGCTACTATTTTAAGAGCTGTAAATTCATGTTTAAAGTACCACACTGATTCACCCCCCCATCTCAGTGCCATTGTAAGACTAACACCTATGTGGGAAATAAAAAAGAATCAGGCAACTAGTCAAGTGACTGCCTTCAGGTAGTCATCCCTTCCATGTTTTTCCCTTCTCAATCACCACTTGTCCTTTGTGAACCATGAATTGTGCCATAGAAACGCCATATCAGTGTGCCCTTGCCCAGTCACACCATGTCAGTGTGTCCTTGCCCAGTCACACCACGTCAGTGTGTCCTTGCTTCTGTCCACGTCAGCCGTGGTCTCGGATTGCATGCTTCATCCAGTCTCTACTTATGTGCTATATCGGGCTTGTGTGTGCATCCTTATGATCACTTCGTGCTCCAGTCGATCGCGTGGTGTCTTCTAGCTTTGTATGCCTACCTCGAAATTACATCTGCGTCCAATCTCTGCCTTTTGATTGCCAAGAATCCTCGAAGTTGTAGTTAGATATTCGAACTACCTTAACCAACTAATATTGGTTCGTGGCTCTGGTACCATGATAAATTTGGTGAAGCATTGATTCATTGCAATTCAATTAGAATATAAGGATTACAAATGAGTTGTTTTGATTAACCAACTTGGTGGTTAATTGCAACCAACATGGAGAGCGCCTACGTGCGCTATGTTTTTATAATCCCCCATTAATTCATCACCTGAAAAATAATGGAATATAAGCATATGCTAACACCTATCACTAGAAAGGTGAATTCTATCTCTTCCTACAATGTCAACCTTCCTTGTGGCAACAACTTGATCTATAACATCTTTACCCTTATGGGACCAACCTTGCCTTGGCATATGACACTAATGTATACAAAGAGATAAAACTACGATGCCAAGATGATATGTAATTATAAAATGATAGTATGCACAAAGGGCATCATTCCAATTTTACATTTTAAGGACACATCTATACTTATCGAGTCTTGCAAGTTGGTATTTCATAGATTAATACTAGTTGCAAAAGAATCAAAATGAATAGTTTTGTAATTGCCATTAGAACTACTTCTTGAATAGTTGGGTATCTAAATAATTTTACCTTCAAACTAATTTTAATTGTTGTATATTTATATATGACATAGGATTTTTCAAGGCTAGTTCTTATTATGCTTTGTCTTGGTCTCCATTTTTCTATTCTACTTTTGAGGTCCTACTAATTTTCTCTTTTTGTATTTATCACTCTATAGATACAAAATATCTCTACAATACCTAAATTTTTTTTTTCTACTTATTTAATTGCATTGGAGTATACTATGCCATATAGTGTCATATGCACCATATACTAAACTTTTATAATGTTGTAAACATAGTTATGTGGTCCTTGTATTTTGCAGTTTATTTATATTTACATTAACTTAAACAAAGTTGGATTCTTGTGAGAGAGATTTTTTTGTGTCCTATTCTATTGCATAATTTTGAAACATAAATCATATGGTACAACAAGTTGGTTCAAAGATTCATCCTCTATGCCATCACATCTTGGGCCTTGCAAAGCAGATCAAGAACCTAGATCTTGAATTTTCAATTTTTTTTGTAGATAAGTAGCATAAGGAAGGTGATTCCTATTGCATCCCAAATTTGTCTATTGATAATACTATTTATGTTCTCTTTATTTCTCAAGAACATGCCAATGAATAACTTCATTTTTAATTAACCATATCATAGTTTAAGAATTTCTCCATTGGCAACTTAAATAGTTGGTTTTGGATGAATGACACCGAAGATGGTCTTATTTAAAAAAAAGAGGATATCTTATGCAATTAAATGAATTAATATAAGTGTAGTATATTAGCCACTATATTCTAATTCTAAGAAATCAACTAGAGAAAATATATTTTGCAAACCCAAGAACAACATTTCAAAATAACAAAATTGACAAATTTTGGCTATCTTCAAAATGGACTAATTAACTTAAAGGAGAGATTCACTTGTAAAATGGAGCAATTTGCTCAAAAAATGGATGATTAGATCAAAATAGGGATTTATAAAAAAATGGAGCAATTAGCTCAAAGGAGTGATTCACTCATCAAATATAGTAATTTTCTCAACAAAAGGTGCCAATTTGCTGAACAAAAGGTTCCAATTTGCTAAACAAAAGGTGCCAATTTGCTGAACAAGATGTGCCAATTCACTCAACAAAGGGTACCAATTGATTATAAAATGTAAGCAAATTGCTTGAAAATAAAAATGAAATGCTCATAAATATGAGAAAATCACTTGCAAATATGAGCAAATCAGTCATAAATACAAGAAAATCGCTAAAATAGGCACAAAAGTGAAAAGCAATGTCGATCACAAGGAAAATCTCTTGGAAAGTGATTTTTTTGGTATTTTATGGTGTACTAAACATTTTAGAGCCTTCTAACCCTATTAGGGGTATAATTAGAGGCATGCAACATTTGGAGGTGCCACACTTTACTAAAGTTGCCCCCAAATATTTACTTTTATTTGGAGTAATTAATTTTCACCTAAATAACTCATGGGTAAAAAATTACAAATAAGGACTTAGGGTCCTCATTGTATTTATATTTTGAGCATGATAATTCAAAGCTACACTCTATGAAATCCATATTATGATTTATACACATAAGGTTGTAAGAAATTGGCAAGTCCTTTTGCATCCCATTAGAGGTACCACCTTATGGTTTGTTAAGTGCATGGTGGTTAGGTACTGCCTTTCTAGCCTATGTTTCCATTCACTTGTCAATTTTATAATTAAATGAATGGATGGTCACTGATGTTACTCATATTCTTGTGTGTTGACTTATTGTATGTTATCCTCTATATAACGTAACGATCATATTTTCTTTAATTTCTTACTCTAAACTGCATGTATTTAATTTTTAAACTTTTATTTACACACTTGAATTTCTATATTTACTTTGGTGTGTGCATTTTATTCCATGCAAGTATTTAGTTCAGATTAGATCCAAATTAGGAAAGAAGGGAGCTAGTCTTAATTCAAAAATTAGGGAAAGCCTATAACAAACCCATCCAACTTTGTTGAAACTTGGATTTGGGGGTGCAACAACTAAAATAGAAGTTAGTTCAATTCCCTAAATAAATTTTTTTTCTAGCATGCCTAGTGGGGAATGCCCCACATTTATGTACTTTTCTAAAATTTTATTGCCAAAAAAGCATCTGTCATGGATACAGTGATTAGCTCAAAATTATTATTTTTACTAAGTCTAAGTATACAAGTGACTTGCTCATGAAAATAAGTGATTCACTTGATCTTGGAAAAGTTCAAGGTTTACCCAGGTGTTGTAGGTGAGTTGGAGAGGAGAGGGCAATCCTCCAAGGGAGGTCCCGGGTTCAAATATCCACCCTACCAAAAAGATGAATTGGGTATCCAAAATCTAATTGATAATGTTGGTGCGGGCAGGGTCGGGTGCGACTCCCGGGTGACTTTGATGGTGTAGAACCCCCTGTTCATGGTCTCTCAGACCAAGGCGGCCCCCAAGGGGTTTTTTCGCTTTAAAAAAAAAAAAAAAGTTCAAGGTTTTACAAATGGTGAGTGATTTGATTGATTAACTAGTGAATCATCGCTCAACTTGGAAAGCAAATTGCACTTTTTTTTGCACTTCCAATAGGTTGAAATTGGAGCAATTTGCCATATTTTTCAAATTTGAACCTAGTTTTTGCTTAAAATTTCACCCAAATATTATTATTGTGCTTATATTTTGTAGATACTTTGTGGATGGTGACTCCAATTTGTACTTTCATTTTTTTTTTTGCAATATGACTATATCCAAGCAATGCAAATAAACTTAAATTTTACCTTATATGTGCATCTACTATGGGTGGAAGCATTTAAGGTAAATTATGAGTGTAGTGACAAAGTAAATATGGGCTAAGCTAAAATCCACCTTATTTTTGTCGTCATTAAAGCCTTTTTTTGGTGTAGTGACAAAGTCATTATGGGCTAAGCTAGGAACTTTGTATCAGGCTAAGTTGTTGGTAAATAAACTCTTTCTTCGAAAGAAGTTGTATTCACTTTGGATGAATGATGGTGATTTTGTGGCTGAACATCTAAATGCTTTTAAAATTATGGTAAGTCAATTAAACTCTGTTGAAGTAAAAATGGATGAAGAGGAAAAGTGTATTACTTTACTTTGTTCATTACCTGATTTGTGGGATAACCTAGTTATGGCTATCACCAATACTACTTCTACATTGAAAGTAGAGGATATAGTAGGAACATTGTTATTTAAGGAAATGAGACAAACATATTCTGATTATTATTTGAAGGATGCCTTGGTTGTGAGAGGTCATTCTCAAGAAAAAAGCAAAAAGATATCAAGAGAAAGGAAATCAAGATATAGAGATAAGTTTATTTCTCTAGAAAAGAGAAAATGCTGGAAGTGTGGTAAAATAGAGAATTATAAAAGAGATTGCATATCTAAAAATATTGATAATAGTCGATCATCTGATGAAGGAACTTCTATAGAAATGAAGACCACAAATGAAGATTCAAGGGACTTATTCTTAGCTGCAACATGCTTAAGTGAATGGCATAACTCATGGTTAATTGAATCAGGTGCTTCCTTTCATATGACTCCTCATAAGTAGGGGTTATGTGAATATGAAAATATAAATGGAGGTGAAGTATTTTTGGGAGACAATTCGACATATAAAATAATAGGTTGAGGAAGAGTCAAGTTGAGGTTAAAATATGGAAGAATTAAAACCCTTCCTGGTGTGCTCCATATTTTGGGTCTAGCAAGGAATCTGATATCCCTAAGTAAGATGAATGACATGGGTGTGACTATAGTATTCAATAAGGATAGTTACAAGATGGTTCATAGAGTCTTGGTGTTGGCAAGGGAAGTTTGTATAAGAACATGGTTCAGACTTGAGCCTAGCATTGTAAGTATTGATTGCAACAACTCTTTAGTTATAGAGGAGAATAATACGGTAGAAGTGAATTCGAGTATTCTTGTAGTGAAGACAATGTTGTGGAATCAACGCATGGGGCATATTGGTGAGAAAGGCCTTTGAACATTAAAAATGAAAGGCATGGCTGAACGAATTTTGATTTCCAATTAAATTTTAATTTTTGTAAGCACTATGTTTTTGGAAAGAAAATCCGAGTCAAGTTTCCTAGTAGTGCTATAATATCTAAATGAATTTTACATCTAGTTCACAGTGATGTGTTTGGACCTACAAAAGTACCATTATTAGGTAAATCTATCTATTTTGTTACATTTATAGATGAATTTTCAAGAAAGACCTAGGTATATTTTTTATGAAATAAATTTGATGTTTTCAATAAATTTAAAGAGTTTAAGGCTCTTGTAGAAAATCAAATAGAGAAAAAGATAAAGGTTTTGAGAAGTGACCATGGTGGTGAGTATTTCTTTAATGAATTTAAGTAGTTTTACAAGGACTATCAAATAGAAAGGCAGAAAATAACTCTGTATACTCCACAACAAAATGGAGTTGTAGAACTGATGAATAGAACATTGATGGATAAGTCTAGAAGCATGCTAAGTGATGTAGGGTTAGAAAGGAAATTATGGGCAGAAGTCATGTTAACTACTTGCTACCTCATCAATAGATCTCCTACTTCAGATTTTGGTGGACACGAATTCATAGGAAGTGTGGAATGGTAATAAACCCTCTCTTACATATAAGGGTTTTTTGTTGCGATGCTTATATATATGTCCCAAAAGAGAAAAGGACTAAGCTAGACTATAAATCTAAAAAATTCATATTTATGGGTTATAGTATTGATGTTAAAAAATATGTTGTGGAACCCAAAAATACAAAATATTGTTTACAGTTGTAATGTGATCTTTAGAGAAACAAAAGGGGTTTCAAAATAGGAAATGTAATCAAGCAAAGAACCCAAAATAGTTCAAGCAAAATATATCTATATATATATATATATCACAACCAAAATGATTTAGGATAAAATATAAGGAGGACTTGGTATGCAAGTTGAAAATTTCTCTTTTACGGCTTGAAGCAATATCCAAGAATGTGGAACCAAAAATTTGATAGGTTTGTTTTGACACTTGGGCTTGGAAAAAGCAAAGAACATCCGTGTGTGTATTTTAAACAAGAAGGTGAAAATTTTGTTATCATTGTTTTGTATGTGGATGACATGATTTTAATTAGTAATAATAAGAAGATGATAAAGTTATTAAAATCTTAGTTATCTTTTGAATTTGACATGAAGGATTTGAGTGCTGCAAAATTAATTTTGGGTATGGAAATAATAAGAGCTCATGCAAATAGAAAGTTATGGTTAAATAAAATTAAATATGTTGATTTTATACTACAGAGGTTTAGGATGCATGATTGTAAACCATTATGTACTCCATATTTTGTTGGTCAAAAGTTATCTGCTAAACAATATCCTAAAACAGAAGAGAAAATTGAAAAAATACATCATGTTCCTTCTGCTAGTCCTGTTGGTAGTCTAATGTATGCAATAGTCTGTACTAGATATGATATTGCACATGCAGTGGGAGTAGTTAGCATATGTACGTCCAATCCAGGAAAAGAACATTGGACTGCTATGCAAACAATATTTAGATACTTGCATGGAACTTAAAATTATGCTATCAATTACTAAGGACAATTTTGAGATAGTAATATTGTAAATCTATAAGGTTTTGTGGATGCTAACTAGGTTGGAGATCTTGACAAGAGAATATCCATGAGTGCTTATGTGTTCAGGATATTTGGAGGGGCAGTAAGTTGGACGAGTAAAAAGTAATCAGTGGTTTCTTTGTCTACAATAGAGGCAAAGTACATCGTAGCGACTCGTGCCTATAAAGAAGCAATGTGGCTACAAAGGTTGTGTTCAAAATTTGGTCTTAAGCAAAAGGTTGTGAGAATTGACAGTGATAGTCAAAGTGCAATATTTTTGGTCAACAATCCTGGTTTTCATGATCGATCAAAACATATTGATATCAAGTACCATTTTTTGAGAGAGATGGTTGAAGGGAATTGGGTGATGCTAGAGAAATTTGATACAAAGAATAATGTTGTTGATTCATTAACAAAGGTTGTACCTACTAAAAAAATTTCTTAGTGTAGAAGATCTATGGGCATGGTTGCTATTGATAGTTGATAATGGCAGTTTTTGGCCCCTATAGAAAGTATTCAACAAGTGGGATAATGTTGAAAATATGTTGAATATTTTCCATGTTATTTTGGTAGGGTTAACTCTAGAAGGTACTAGATACTCTCCATGTATTCTCATCGAGGTTCAAAATTTTTAGGGTTTATTAAGAAATTTTTAGACCCATATGGGTTGTTTTGGGTTAATATATTTGAACCCATGGTTTTACTGCCATGGTATTGTATAATCCTTTCTTGTGTTGTTATTCAAATGCACTTACATTAGGGTTTGAATAGATATGAATGTTATTGTATTGGAGATGATTAAGTATATGTAGGTTTTTTTCCTGTAAGGGTTTTCCCATGTGAAATATTGTGTTATGTGTATCTATTATCTTATTTTTTCTTTAATTCTATATTTACTACTTTTCTAGATTTAGTTTATCAAGGTTTTGTTCTCTTCATCCTAGTGGAACCTATCCTCGAGGTTGTTCTCTTAAACCACTCCCCCATATAGGTTTGTATTAAATGGCCAGATAGTGGGATGACTATTTCAAATATTCATTTTTACTTTAAAACATCATTACTCAACCACCCACTCTCTTTGGCCCACATTTGCCATGTGTCAAATTTAACACATCATCCTCATTCTACAAATGATTAGATAAAGTGGTGGAACACTACAATTAAATGCACCATGTATTTCCTACACACATACGATCACCAATTGGCCCTCTTTCATCGATGATCCTATGTAGCAATTTATTCCAAACTCAAGAAAACCATAGTGGCCCTTGAAGCCCAACCTTTATTTATGTCTTTCCAATTAGAGGTAGCCAAGTTGAGACTTAAAAAATAGGTGACTAACACCTATGCAGCTCGGGGTTCCCAACTCGAGGCCAAACTACACTAGCTCACTTGAGGCAACAAAGTGTCCAAATAATTTTTCCTTTGGATCAAAGATTGCAAACTAGCCTAAACTATCAAGTCTATCTAAGAGGGACAATGGGTTCTTTCAGACCTCTCAAATATAGTGTAGGATTTTGTTCATCACTACTAGTAGGTGTTTACTGCACAAGGTCCCCATTGCTTAGGACCTTGCTCTACAATAATATCTGTAAGTGGTTTCTTTTCACCTCTCAAGATTCCAGTAGGTCCTCTATGATAATATTTAGATACAGGATGAGCTTAAGGTTGCAACCTTTTCTATGTCCAATGAAAAAGCTCTTGGCATTGATGGATTCCCCTACTAATTCTATAATGCGCTCTGGGATATAATGGGTTCAAACTTGTATCAAGTCTATTTGGAAACCCTTAAGGCACACACCCTAGGTCCATTGATCAATATGGGTAATATCAAGCTCATTCTCTAGGATGGAGACCCTAAGGAAATTTGTAATTGGAGTTCAATTACTCTTCTCAATGTATCCTAAAAGATTATTTCTAAAGCCCTTGCTCTCAGATTGTGTGACATGTTGCCTCTCATTATTTGAATAGAGAAAATAGGATTCAACGAGGGCAAATATATCCTAGACAACATCAAAGTTGTCTAGGAGGGAATGGAATGGGTAAGACAATCTCAAAAGAAAGTATTATTTCTCAATATTGATTTTGCCAAAGCGTATGACAGGATTGAGTGGCCTTTCATTTTGGCCATGCTGCAAGCCCTTGGTTTTGATCTTACATTTTTAAGCACTATTAAAATATTTTTTGTGGATGCTTCGACATGCATTACTATCAAAGACCAACAATCCTCTTATTTTGGTTTATATAGATATATTATACAAGGGTCCCCTCTTACCCCAAATTTATATGTCCTAGCTACTAAGGTATTTGGCTACCTTCTTGTTGATGTCGTTACCAAAGGTCATATGAAAGGGATCATACTTTATTGCACTTCCCAGCAATTGGTCAATGGGAATTTTGTCGATGATTCTTTTCTCACCCTAATTGAGAAAGAGGAAAATGTGGCACAGGTCCTCCATTACTTAGATATTTTGTTTGGCCTCTAGTTCGAGCATTCAATGGAAATAAAACATAGTGCTACAGGTAATATTTTCTACTCACACCCCTTTGGCTCAATAGTTATAGGTAGAAGTGGAACCAACATGGCAAGATGTTTCATTTCTTTGGAATCCATTTTTCATTTCAAGTTGCATCCACTGACCTCTAGGGGTATGCTCTAAACAAGGTAGAAAAAAAACTTTGAAAGTGGCCTCCCAAGCCACTTTCTTTACCAGGAAAATTTCAAGTTTGCTCTAAGATACTTGTTGCCACACATGTCTATTATTCTTCTTGCTGGATGTCCTCGAAATCTTCCTATCACAAATTGGAGAAGCTTCTCTAAGATTTTCTATAAACCTATTTTCTAGAAAAATAGGATTTCAACAGAGTTGTGTGGATTATTGTTGTCTTCCATGAGAGTCAAGAGGGTTAGGGCACCTTGATACTTTTTGCCAAGACACTGCATTATGGTCCAAATGGGTCATTCATGTTGTGTATGCCAATGAAGCCTATAGACACCTACTTTGACATTGCTTAGCCTTTGGTGTTTTCCATGGGAGAAAATCTTGGAGGGGACTTGGAATGTAATCCATTTTGGTGATGAAGGTGTTAGTTCAAATTTAAGGCACTTTTGTTGCTAAGAGTATTTGGAAGGCCTAGGAAGCTCTCCGACCTTGGTTGCTTTAGAATGGTAATGATTTTAGTATTGGACTCTCTATTAATCAACAATCATTGTGGTGGTATCCCATTCTCACCTATCAAGAGCAACCACTGGCCAAAATTCCTTGGGTCTATGCCCTTCATTTTTTCCATAAGGGCATTCGGGTTATTTTTGACATCTTTTCCAAGTGGACCAAGAATTGGCTTTCATGGGCAAAAGTTAAAATGTATTTTTGCATCTCTAAGGCTAAAAAAGAAACGTTTTAGGCAATTTAATCCATAGACCCTCCTGAAATGCTTCATGAAATTGGGGTCCAAATCCTACATCCTTGGTGGAAAGACTGGAAATGGTATCCCAAAACTCCTTTCATTAACTATAAGTTAGGCAAAAGGTACCATTGGCTTTCGCCACATCTGTCCATGGTCCCAAATCTAAATAAGCAATGAAGAATCCAGATAACCAACAAATACTGGCAAAAAATATTTCACACTCTACGGGATGTTGTTTTGGAGCCTAAAGTGGCTCGTTCTCTTTTGTGTCTCCTTTTTGAAAATCTTCCTATAGGAGAACGCCTTCGTCATTTATGACTACACATTCCCAACTGTATTTTTTTTCATTGTAGGGAATCCATTGAACATTTATTTTGGTATTGCCCTAGGGCCCAAGAGACATGGAAATGGATTCATGATTTTTTAAAACTTTAAGGCCACCACCATTTTCTTGGCATATGGTTCTTAATGGGGTATAACCCAAATGCTTGTACATATGGAGTAAATTTGGCATATTTTTAGGGTTGATATTCTATTTAACATATGGAAAAATCATAACAATATATTTTTTTGCTTAGCATGCATCTCCAAAGTTTTCCATGTATTCAAAAGCTCTAATATGCTCTAATGTTTTACTTTAGATTCAAGCACAGGTGAACAAGGTTTCCCTTGAGGTTCAACATCTACTAACTTTATTGGATCAGTGGGTAAATGCTCTCCCTACACTATAGCTTGGGCTTCACTCTCCCTACCTTGCCAAAGGTATTCTTCTTCTTAGCAACGGTATCGAGACTGCAAGACTTCAATTACTCGTAGCCCTTGCTCATAGGACCAGTGTGCCAAGGAAGGATTTCACTCCATATCATAGTATTACCATTGAGTCTCATCATCTAACTAGGATACCACTTTGCATTAGACTAAGGTGATACTTCAGAGTTGCAAGGCAACAGTTCTAGGTGAGACTTAGTTTTCATAGACCTTGATCCTCCCATGAATTGGTAAAATCCTTTGGATAAGGATCCTCATTCCTATGGTGGTGCTACGCCTATGGAGACTTGAGTACTAGTGGGCCTTTTGCCCTTTCTTTTTTGTTGATATGTTAACTATTTTATAGTTATCCCAGGCCTTTTTTTGGCCCTAGATTGATGTTTTGCATAGGATTTTGGGGTGTGCTTCCATACCACCCATTTTTTTGTGAATGATGTACTCTTATTTTTAAATAAGATCAAGTCACTTTCAAATATATATATATATATATACACGATTTGTGATTATCATTAAATTGTATTATCAAGATTATTTTAATGAATAAACTAGAATATAGAAATATAACTAGCTCTTTAAGTTCTGAAATACTTTAATTATAATTAATAAAACATCAAATCATCATTAAATTTTTTTATTTTTACAAACCATATATTAACCCTAAGATATTCATAGAACTAACTCATTTAATTTTAAAATAATTATAATCAATCAAGCCTTCAAGTTTTTACAAACCCTATATTAATCCTAAGATATTCATAAATTAACTCATTTGTATTTAAAATACTTAAATTACAATTACTCAAACCTCTATTCATCATTAAAAAATTTGTTTAAGTTTTTACAAACCCTATATTAATCCTAAGATATTCATAAATATACTCATTTATATTTAAAATACTTAAGTTACAATTACTCAAACCTCTATTCATCATTAAAAATTTTGTGTTATAAATTTTATATTGTAATTTTTTTCACAAGCTCATTGACACATTAAATTTGGGTTCTCTTTGAGAAGAGCATGCAATTTCAAGGTTATATTAATTATTAGATTAAGCTATTATATAAAAAATACCTATAAATAAGTAAATTATGTAAATAAAGATTACATAAAAAATATATTTTTAAATAAAATTATGATATTGAATCATATAAATCAAATTGAAATGTTTTTTATACTTTTAATTTAAAAAAAAAAAAAAATAATGATATAGTCTGATGAGGTGATTGAAAAAAAGAGTTTTTAAGTTGAAATTTACTTGAATAAAATAGAGTTGATGTATAGTATACAAGCTACTACTTTTGAATTTGAAATAGATTTGATGCATAGTATACAAGCTACTATTGAATTTGAATCATGAACATTGTATTTAGGGTTTTACACTCATATCTTTTAAGTTATAAGATATAGCTACAAATTACATAAATTTAATTAATTAAAAGATAATACATTATAGGAAAATACACAGACTAAAGAATAAAAACTAGTAGACATGTGCTAAAACTTAAAAATTTGTATTAATTAATTGAATTATGAAAAATAAATTAACTATAAATTAATTATATATATATATATATATATATATATATATATATATATATATATATATATAGTTTTTAATAGGTTATATGGATATTGAGACAACATCTACTTGTATTATATCATGATTATATAGTTGTATTTGAGAAGTTTCACAATTATGAATGTCTAATTTAATAAATTTTAAAAATGAATATCCTTTATAAAAATAAAAATTTAATCAATTATTTTTTTTGGTAGGTAAAAGTAATTTTATTTACTTTACGGGTTGAAGGGAGCCACCCCTTTTTACATTCAAATCAGCTGTGACTGGAAGGCCACAGTCCATTACCTAGGGGGTATTGAACCAACAACATAAAGCAGCTAGTCAAAAAGTTTCATGGACCACCTGCACAGGCGTCCTTCCACAAACGTACAAAAAATTCCAATTACAGAGTAAAGCAAAAACAAACACCATCGTGCCCATGCTTCACATAAACCCGACGCCTTAGTTCTCAGTATTCTATGATCGCAACTTGCTTCATTTAGAACTTTTAGGAATTCTTTTGCCCCCTTTTCCTTGTTGTGTAGGGGGTTTGGGTCTTCGGGTTTCTTCCTTAGCACTGATTTCGTTACCTTGGAAAAGGGTTTTTTGGGTCCCATTGGCGATATCTTCTGTTGTGTCCCTGATCCGTCTGTCTGCTTCCGATGGTTTATCTTTTTTCCTCTCCCCTCCAACATCCATCTGGGATTTCTTGAAGCTACGGGTTTTTTTAGGGCTCCACTACTCAGGGGAAGGTTGTTCATGGTATTTAATGTCAGAGTAAACAAGATCGTAGAAGGTGGGTGAGACTGGAGCCCCGAATTTTGGGGGAGGAGAGTCCTACAGGGTGGAGGACGGTGGGACAAAGGGTTTTAGAGGGGGTCTACGGGGGGAATAGGAGGGGGAGGGACTGGGAGAGTGATTCAGAGGAGAAGCAAACTTGGGAGTTGGGTGGGTGGTTCTAGGCCTAGGACATTGAAGGGGTTAAGGGTTAAAACCCATGCTAGAATCAATAGGGATTTCCCCTTCCTCAACTTCCTCAAAAACACCATAATCTTTGAGCGTATCAAATTTATTAGTAACAGGGACAAAAGCACTTGCCTTTTGATATGGGATGTTTTCCCACAGTCTAGCTTGATGCCCGACAAACGTAGTACAATTTTTTGAATATTATCTAGAAATCTGCTTTGGACGATCCACGATCTGGTTGTCCAAGATAGGGTTCTTAGCCCTAGGCACTGGGACTGCAGGTGGCCCTGCATCTGGAAGTCAGGGCAAAATGCCAGTTTGTTCTCATAGATCAGCGGTTGCCTCCATTTGAATTCCCCATATATGAGGTTCAAGTATTCCAGCAGTTGGCTTTCCAAGTTCACATTGACGTAGATGTGGGCCTGAGTTAAGCGCATTCTCGCTCGGGTGGCTGGGTCAATGACCACGAGATCCCCGATAGCCTTGGTTAAACCTTATAGAGCATATTCATAGAAGAAATGAGTTGGGAGGTTCAGAAGCCTCACCTAGAGCGGAGCATAGTTGATATTCTAAGAATTTGGGTCAAAATTCGGTTGCATCCTCCTCCCAAAAAACCATGGTCCTCCAGACAAGATGCGTTATGCATCCTCCTGAGTGTTGAGTTGGATCATAGAGAAACCCCGAGTCATTGTCGATAGCTCTATGCTTCCCAGAGTTTTCCACTTGGATGCCACCCATCTGCGAATTGAATCAATGTCTGGGCGACCTCCTATGAAATTTCCCACCAGGAAGTGTCACAAGTTTCGTAGTCTTCCATGAGGTCCTAGGGCATAAGACATCACAGCCTTGTGTAACAAACTCACATGTGGTGTTAGGTTTGGTTCTTTGCTTGTTCTGAAGCAACTCTACATACGAAGGGTTTCCATAGGTATGGCTATCGTTGGTGGTCTTTTCCCCAACGCCATCGTTACTCTCCCCATTTTGATTAGTGGTGGTCGAACCCACCATATTCCCCGCCTTTACAATGGTGCTTGTGGCATTATGAGGGCCACTCACCGTGTCGCAGCACGAGGCCTTATTCCCGTCTTCCTTCTCACCTCGTGATGCCATGGTCGTGACACTCGACACTCATCCAGACCGCGTGCAGGCTCCGAACAATCAAAAATCTAGAATTTTGTTCGTCGAAGCTCCAGGATTGGGTGCATTATGAGTCTAAGGTTTTCCCAAAAATTTAATCAATCATACTTATATAATTTGAATTTTATTATTAGTTTCATATTTTTAAAAATTATTTATAAAATTGTAAAATTTAAATATTTAAAAATAGTGTGAGTTGGGAGGAAGTCCCACCAGGTAATATGGAAGGAAATTCATATTTAAAAGCTCTAATGGGAATTCATGATGTCCTAGTTAAAATTATGGATGCTTAAGTTGGAGATAAGCGAAAGAGAAAATAAAAGGTAAGTTTGATCTAGGTAGCAGATGTTACACCATAAGTGATTATCAAGGATAAGATGATTGAGCATGATATAATGATTCTTAAAGGCAGAGGGTTAATATGTAAGTTCCATAGATATTGGCTAGGGTTTTGGAAGATTCAAAATTAGATCAAGTGGAAGTGGGGATTGAATTTAAATTATTGAGACATTTCTTTCTAAAGGTTTTCTCCTCATTATCTTTTCTAGTTCAAAAATGAAGGATAAAATAATGGGTGATGGCCCATGGTTTAGGGGGAGATATGACCTTTATTTAAGACCATGAAGTGAATTTTTTTCTATTGAGATAAAAAAATTAAGAAACTTCAAATGCAGGTTAGGATTTTTAGACTTCCATATTAACTTTTCAATGATGATATTTTAAAAAATATTGAAAATATCTCATGGAAATTCATCAAGGAGAGATTAACTATTAAGGAGTGAAAGCATGCTATATATACTTGAATGTATTATTGTGGATATTTCAAAACCTTTACCACAATTCATTAAGATTAAATTTGAATCAAGAGAATGGGATTGATAAGTGGGTTATGAAAATATTGCATTTTGATGCCCTAATTATTGAGATTTAACATGTGTCAAGAGATTGCAAAGTAAAAACTATGAAGAAAGAGATAAAATTTTGGTCATAAGATAAACTTTAAGACGAAGCAAAGAAATCATATTGTAACAGAAGCTAAGATCATATCAAGGATATTTCACTCCAATAGAAGGGGCAAAGAAAGCCTAACTACAACATCATATAGCAAAGGTCATTGTAGCTCACTTAGATCAACTATTAGAAGAATAAAATAAATATATTAGGGATGAGAAAGTATAATATTAACTTCAAGTTCAAAAGGAATTAAAGGTTCAAAAGAAGTTATGGAAGAAAATCCTAAAACAAAAATAACACAAAGTTTAGTCTAGGCAATTCAATCTTTATTTTTCTCGAGCAATATAAAATTCTCTCCTAGTGATAAAAGTGAAAGTGTTTTAGAGGTTATCCCTTGCATTTTAAGGTTTCAAAAGCATCATAATAAAGAAATGAGGATGAAAGAAATCCTTCACAATTTAAGGATTTTAGGACAACATAAGAAAGTAATTATTATGAAAGCATATTTTTATACTTTTGAAAAAACTTATAAAAATATTAATTGAGAAAACAAAAGTAAATATTATAAATTTTAAAAACAAAATACGATGAAAAGAATATGTTGAAATATTATGAATATAAATAAGGGCATTAAAAAATAATTAATAGTTTATATAAATGGTAGCATACTCCGGAATTTAATATTTATTTACATTATGTAAGGTTTTGTTAAAGTTGATCAAAAACATTGTCCAGCCTGCCGACAGAATAAAGAGGAATAGCAAGTGTGGTCACGTCAACGAAAAATCCACTAAGGACTGGGCTCCGATAAGATTTCTTTTACAACAGCATTAAAGGTAAGTCTACCGCATAGTAATTCGAAGGGAAGGGAATAGGTTGATGCGAAAGATAAGAGATAACCTTTAAAAACAAACTCTATTTTAAAAATAAAATAAAAATAGAGATGCCACTATACGTAAGTCCCACGCAGAATGGGGAAAATAGCAAGCCTGGGATGCGCCTACGTTCCCGTAAAAGTCCTCCTTGACGGGTAAGAGGTCGACCAGTGGCACGAGCTCCTCAACGACGAAGACAGAGAACCCTTCGGCGGCCGGATCCACGTCAAGCTGCAGTATTTCGATGTATCCCGCTACTCCCGGAGACCGAAACCAGGCGGAGATCAAACCCTGGGGGAGCTCCTCAAAAATATAGTTAACTGATTATAATCGTTATAATTGTTTTACTGTCTCTACCATTAGGATTGTGAAGCTTGAATATTTTTTTTTGCTTGAAAATCTTTGAAGTGTCTGCAGTCATGACAATAGAGTTCAGACTCTTCACCAGTCTCTGAAAACGAGCGAGTCTGTGAGTGACTGTTGGGCATGTCTCTTCCTATATAACACATAATGCATGATAATAATTCTTTGTTACAGCAAGTAATTTAATACTTATACACGTGATTTAAAGTTTTATAAAAGATAAAAACAAAAAAATTGTACAGAGATGACTATGGAGGCCGTGGCGCCACGGTTAGGTTTAAAGGCCGGATGGAGTAGGCGTTATTTTTGGAGCAAAAGACAGTACTTTTGCTTGTGAGCATAACAATGAAGCGAAAGTTAGTACCTGGTTATATAAGGATCGAAGGTTACGGGTTGCTGCGCATTTGCAATGGATGTTATGGATGTTAGGGTTCTGAGTTTCATTATGGTTTTCAATTTTGGGGATCAATCTACAGCATTGGCGTTATAGAAGAGAATGCATGCGATAATGACTCCTTATTTAACTATGCATGTTTGTGTTGAGAATGGTCCACAAGGTAATCCTCCTTCTTTTGATGTAATTCTTTCATTAACTGTGTAGGTTTGTGATGAGAATGGTCCAAAAGGTAACCCTCGTTCTCCTAATGTAATTCTTTCATTGCCTGAAGTTTGATTCTGCATGTCATATCATAGTTTAGAATCAATCATCCTTGTCGGGTATTTCATTGGATGCATCTCTAATGAGTCTTCCCTTAGGGCTTGGGTTAACATAGCTTGGACTCCTCATGGAGTCAAGCTAACGATGGTTCAAAACCTTACAAAGGGATTTTTTCTGTTTCACTTTGCGAAAACAACCCATGCTAAGGTGATTTACGAACATGGCCCCTGGTACATGAGAAGCTCTCTACTTGTTTTTTCTTCTTGGACCCGTGACTTTTCTGTTTCTAAGGAAAGATCTACCAAAATGCCTGTTTGGGTGGAATTCCCAGGACTCCCTCTATCTTTGTGGCCCTTTCTCATTCACATAACAACCCCTCTTGAACGTGTCATTTTGGTAGAGTTGGACAAATTTTTCCATTCACGTCCTCAAAAACGTGTTTGTGTTGAGATTGATGTTTCTCGAGATCTCAAGGAGTCTATTGACATACAAGTTGGCGACACTGTGTTATCCCAACGAGTCTTTATATTAATTTACCCAATACTTGTTTTCGGTGCCAATCCTCAACACATAAGATCAAAGATTATCCCTTGATGTCGCATAACAGGGACAAGCAGAGCCCCACCACACCGAGTGCACCCACTCCTCAACCTCAGGAGGATGGTTGGATGATTGTGGGAGGGCATACAAATGCACGTTTGGCTATTTCTAAAGGTACATAGTCCAAGTCGACACATGTCTCACAACCGATAAAAAAAAAAATGAAAAAGAAAAAGTTGATCTTGCAACTGAAATTGCCAACAACGAGACTCCTCAGTCTTAACAAAGGGTTGCAGTAGTGCTTGCTTCAGAGTCCTCTAGTACATTTCCCCAGCTAACGCCAAGCACTCCCACAACTCGAGAAGAGGATCTGCAAAAGAAGATGCTACTTCAGAGAAGCAACTTCATATGACCAATGTTCAGTTGGACAACAACTACAGTGTGTTGGAGTATCTTAACGACGGTGAGGATATGTCGTTGGATGCAGAGCCATCATCGATGGAATTGACAGTTTTTCCAGAGGAAGCAAAATCTAAAGTTCCCTTCCATTTTGTACAGTTTCAACGTCCTCGTAGTCCTCAACAAGTGAAAGAAGCTGAAATTTTTTTACCTGAAAAACAGTTTCACTCATTTAACCCAAAAGTTCCAATAATTTTGCGTTGGAAAGACTCGATCTAACCCAAAAATTTCGGCAGGCTTAAAATTACAGTTCTATAATTTAAAGTTTTTAGTTTATTTTACTATATCTAATTATATTGTGTATTCATATATTGTATATTCACCCTTTTAAAAGTCCGTTTTATTAAATAACTATAGTATCTATAAGACACTCGACCTTGAGATAGGGAATTACCTTTAGTTTAGGCACTCGGCTTCCCCAACACCGACACCTTTAAATTAAATTAAAAGGCTCCGGCTCTCACAGCATTCTTTAAAGAAATTGGAACCTGTTCCCGTTCTATTTACGGGAATGTTTTCTAAGGTACATGAATGTTTTTTTAGTAGCTTTAGTCATAGTAACATATTATTCGTTTTCTTTTAAATATATTTTATTTTTACAAGGCGTCACGTCAACGAAGAATCCATTGGGACCCAATAAGTTTTCTTTTCCGAGCATCGCTTGCCCCCATAATCTTCTCAACTCAAAGTCACGCTTTTTTATAACGACGCGTGTTATGATTAAAAATTAATAATAATAAAGTACAAATAAGACACGGCCAATCAACGTCATTCTGTCTCCACAAAAATACTACGCAGATAAATGGGTAAGTGCGGCAATTTCGAGAAGGTGCACTAAAATTCGTTAAATACGTAGTAAAAGTCATCTCGAAGATAGTTTTTAATAATTATCTTCGATAATTATTAAGTTTGTTTATCTTAGAGGATGAGATTATTATGGTAGTTTGTAATTGAACAATGTCCACGGAGATAATATGACCATATGACCATTACCGATTAGAAAAGGAAAAAAAAAAAATGAAATTCAAATAATTATAATAGTTAGAATCAATATTTTAAATATATTAAAATTAAAATTTAAACAATTATAATTAATTTTTTTGTTTGTTGGTTTTTAAGTTTTATTATCTCATAATATTATAATTCTTAATATAAAAAAGCCACAATTTTTTTTTAATTAAAATAAAAAATTGTAATATTATATATCGAAATATTAATAATCAACATTAGAATTATATATGTTTGGAGAGATAATTTTTCCAAAGGTTTTTTTCAATTGGATTTAGCTATGCATGCTTCTTGACGTTTTGTAAGCTTTTATTGTTTATGAAAAAAGGTTTTGTGTGCAATCATGTGGGAGTGTTGGGGTTGGGGGTTCATCAACGTTGTTCTAATTTTATTTCTTGTATCAAGTCGCAGTTGGTTCACTTGATGATGGGTGACTAGTTGTAGTGCTTTATAACTGTTCTTATCCTTATATTGTTGGTCTTAGGTAAGTTTTATAGGGCTTCTTCTATTGTAAAAGGTTCAAGGACCTTTTCAAAACCCATTCTATATCTAATAATAAAAAAATATTAGAATTATATATACGAGTAATCAAATATATATATCCAGGACAATATAATAATGAAATAATATTGACTTATAATATCAAATATGAATGCAAATGGCTAAAATTATTCATGTACATGCATGAAGAATACTTACAATATAAATTGCTCAAAATATGTATATAAGCTTTTTTTTATCAATGCTTACTGTATGGTGATCATTATGGTTTGTCTTCCCTTACATTGTATGGAGCTTTATCTCCATAATATAGATATAGAAGATGACTCTTTATGTACTTGACTATTGCTCTCCATATGACAACTCCCATGACCTTTGGCTTATCATCTTGCCACTTGTATACTAGAATTTTCACTCTCTTCTTACATGCATACTTTAACTCTATGACACTTGCACACTTCTACATGACTCTTACTCTCTTACATGCAATCCTAATACAATATGCTTTTGCACATCCTCACATTACATATTTGCACACTTACATACATGACACTTGTGCATTCTCTCAATACACACTTGCACTCTAAATTACATGACACTTGTGCATATCCCACACATTACATTCTTACATGACACTTGTGCATATCCTTCACATAGATACTTACATAAAAGGGAAATATAAATCACTCATCTAAACTATAGATACAAACCCTTTTTTTTACATTTTTACATAAAGGTACCATGGGGTAAATTTGTATATACCAAATAATGTATTATTCTCCAACAATTTATTAATTAAAATAAATATTTATCTGAAAACATATGGTAGAGGTGTCATTTGCTATCAAAATGACGATGGATTCTCTATCAAGTTAGAATATAAGATTCTAGAACAATTAAAATTTCCTGCTCTCAATAATTTTTTTAAGAAGTGTTTGATAGCTTGAAGCTAAGTTTCATAAGGCCTTAACATTTCTTTAATTAGCAATCCAAAATAAAATCCTTACAGGTGTAGACAATGGATTTTGTGTGGGTTGAGACATTGGATCCCTTTCCAAATAGAACCTAAATCATGCGAGAGCCTACCTCAATATATTTTATGTATATGTTCAAGGTTTTACTCTATGTTTTATGTATATGTGTTAGGTCTTTAACCCTAATCCTCACAAGAAGGGATCTAGAGGAAGAAATTGAAATGATGTAAGAATACAAGG
Source organism: Wollemia nobilis (assembly GCA_028583015.1). Lineage (NCBI taxonomy): Eukaryota > Viridiplantae > Streptophyta > Pinopsida > Araucariales > Araucariaceae > Wollemia > Wollemia nobilis. The sequence goes on along the minus strand of JAQPPZ010000755.1, from coordinate 1,249,277 downwards.
ATGAAAGAAACAAAACTCTAAACTATATGCTTTTAGATTTTGATGATTACAAGAAAATAATAGTATTTTTCTTACCTAAAATGCTATAAATGAATAAGTATGTCTAAACCCTAATTTGTTTTTTAATGAAAAATTAATATAAAATTTAACAAAGGATTACAACTACAAAGTAAAAAAAAAATCAATAACAAGCGAACAAAGGGACCTAAAATTTGTGCACTTGTCCTAGGGGCCGAGGAGAAGCACTAATCAACTACCAAAGCACTACCTTGATACTTTTATTGTTGCCTAATAATTTACAGATGTAGTTAGATTTAGGGGGGATATTTGATCTTAGGGAAGTGGTAGACTATATAATCAGATTGATAAGACTCTCTTTTGATAACACAAAATTTTTAGGTAGGCAGATTGATAAGACCCTCTTTTGATAGCACAAAATTTTAAAATACCTAAAAATTGAAAGGAAAAGATGTATAAGCAAAAGCACTAAAAACACTTAAAAGCATTGCCTTGGCGCTTTTGCAAATTCTAGCACTTTTGCACTATGGAAAACAGAGAGGCAAAAGCACTAGGTTTTTGGAAATGTCAATGCTTCACTCTTGTAACTCAAAAAAAATAGAGGTCTAAAGTGCCTAATTTGATATAAGTTTGGTTCGTATGCAAAAGTAAGGTAAAAAAATGATTAAAATTCAATTATTGATATTTTAAGACTGAAAGAGTTGCAAAATTATAATATCTAAATTTTATAAAATATATCTAAAAAGCAAATAGAGGTGTGAAAGGTTGAGAATAAGAGACTATGTCTTCCATATCCTACAAGTATATCCTATGGAGGTTGCAAGATACAATTAGAGGAAATGTGTACAAGTGTAGATATGGTTGCTACAAAGCTCGAATTGAAACATGATAAAGTAAAATTTAACAAGTATGAAGGTGCAAGATATAATTTCGAATTTAAAAATTTAAATATGGATTTTAAATTGTATCTCAAAATTTTAAATCCTATAGCAAACAACATAAGAGCTTAACAAAATGGAAGTGACGTTGAATGCAAAACTTCAAAACGAAGCAAACATACTGTACTAAGCTAGATCACTGCAATTTTGGCCGCTCACTAAACTCGATCACTGGAATGTTGGAATATAACAAAGCTGGAACCACGGCCATCTCCGGATCGTTATGACCACTCACCAAACTCGACCACAGGAATATTGGAATATAGCAAAGCTGGAACCATAATCATCTCCGGACGTCATCGTTATGGCTACTCACAAAACTCGATCACTCCAATATTTGAATAGCAAAGCTGGAACCACGACCATCTATGGCCACTCCCTAAACTCGATCACTGGAATATTGGAATAACAAAGCCAGAACCGCGACCATTTCCATACGTCGTCATTGTGGCCACTAACTAATCGACTCGATACGATTGAGAGAGTTGATAGACATTCTGTGAGTTTCAACATGGCACAGCTGCTCATTCACGGGACACTCCATGTGACTATCTACGAGGCGCATTCGCTCCGGTGAGTAAAAAGAATGTGTACTCAGACTTCCAGATTTTTTTTTTTTTTCAAAATTTCGGTCTTTCAATTTTTCATATTTCTTCTTCTTCTTTTATTTGGGTTTGCTAATACGCCCAACGAAGCCGCGAGATCGGGGTTGGTTAGCGAGAAGGACAACATTATAGACCGTGGCATCCAGGACGCGTATATCCACGCCATCCGCCGCGCGAAAAACTTTATCTATATCGAAAACCAGTACTTTTTGGGAAGCTCGTATGGGTGGAAACCTCTTGACATCAAGGTAGAGGACATAAGTGCGTTGCATCTTATTCCGAAAGAGCTGTCTTTGAAGATTGTCAGCAAAATTGAGGGTTTATGTGGTGTTGCCCATCTGGCCCGAGGGGGTGCCGAGAAGTGCGGCTGTGCAGGCCATTTTGGATTGCCAGTAGAGGACAATGGAGCTGATGTATGCGGACATTGCGCAAGCGCTAAAGGCGAAGGGAATTTATGATGGGAATCCGAGGGATTACCTGACGTTTTTCTGCTTGGCGAACAGGGAGGTCAAGCGGGGCGGTGAGTATATGCCAAAGCAGAAACCCGAGAGGAATTCGGACTACGAGAGGGCACAGGAGAACAGGCGGTTTATGATTTACGTTCATTCAAAGATGATAATAGGTACGGACTTTGATGATAATTGTTGTAATTGTTTTACTGTCTTTACCATTATGATTGCAAGATGATTTTATGTGATGTTTGAGTTTTTTTTTTTCATCTTCAAAATCTTTGACTGCAATTATGCCTATCGGGTTAAGACTCCCCCAATCTGCGAAAACTAGCGAGGGAGTGGAGTGACATTGGGCATGTCTCTTCCTATTAAACAAAAGAGTATGGTAATAATTTTTTTACGATTATCCGCACTAGTAATTTCTCCCGATTCTTCAAAGGAGGTTTAGGATTCAATCTTGACGATCTGCGTTAAATATAAAAAATCTTAGCTAGTCTGAGGGGTACATTTGAATGGGACAGACCTATGAAACTGGTACATTTCGGACGGGACAGACCTATGAAACGGAAAGTCCTAGCCCAGGATTTTGGGAACAGTTTTCTTTAACAAAGGTTTTGTCTCCAAGGAATAGGTGGATTGGTAGTTATTTTATGGTCTGACACTTACCAAAAAGAGACCTAGGTTCAAACCTTGGGGTACCAATTTACGAAAGTAGTAATTTAAATCATTTATTGCGCGCTAAACGGACGATGATCATACAAACTTTGAGGGATCGGTGGTCTCCACCTCACATTGGGTCAACAACAACCACTTGAAATAGGTTTGTTGCTTATCAGTTATTAAAAAATAATAATATTTTTTAATAATTGTAACCAACTCCTGTATGTATCAAAAAATAATATTTTTTAAAGCCTGTAGGCAATATTAAATAAATAAATACGTTGCATATATAGTGTTTCATAAAGGCTTCCCTATATTATTATTATAGTATTTTAACAAACAATTATATATATATTTTTATAATATTTGAAATTTAGTCTTCTCTTTGAGCTTGTATTGTATGATTTGTTTTTTAACCCTCACACACCCACTTCTTTTGGTTTGGACATCTTTTTGTTTTCTGCCTCTCCAATACGGGAATGATATTGGGGATGTTTTCTTATCGATCATCCTTAGCATGATATCGGGGATGTTTCTTTATCAATCATTCTCGAGATGAAACGTATTTCATGTAGCCGTATTTGGGATGTTTCTTATGAGGGGATGTTCGGGATGCCCAAGCATCCCCAGCCATCCTCCACGATTGGACATCTTATATCCCTTCCAAAAAATACAAACTTAAATTAAACAAAAAGACATCTCTAATAGAAAGAATTTGTAACGGAAATAAGTCTCGCGTGATTCTATAGCGATATGGGAGCTTCGCTCAACTAAGCAGCGAGAGGGGAGCTTCGCTCGACCAAGCAACAAGATGGGAGCTTCGCTCGACCAAGCAACGAGATGGGAGCTTCACTTTTGGACGAGCAAAGACGGGAGTTAATTCGGGCAAGGAGGCCCTCGAAGTTTGTCTTAGGGGTAAAAAGGCCCCGAAGCTTGTCTTTGGCAAGGAAGCCCCCGAAGCTTATCTTCGAGGTAAAAAGATCCCAAAGCTTGTCTTTGGGCAAGGAAGCCCCCGAAGCTTGTCTTAAGGACAAAAAACTCGTGAAGCTCAGATTCAAAGGGAAAAATTGCAAACCTCACTTTCGGGAAATAAGAAAAATGAAGCTTGCTTTCGGGAGGGATAATGAGCGATTCAAGAGACTTGTCCAAAGTTGATTTCCCAAGGCAAATTTCAGCAAAGACGAATTTTGAAGGAGAAATTGTTGGAGCTACACAAATAGAGATTTTTATTTATCAAAATAAAACCAGAATTTACAAACTTAACGCTTCTTTATCCGAAGCTTTATAGACTTCTGCAAATTTAGTTGTAGACTAAATTCCAAAAAAGAAATTCGAAAAGCTATTGCTCTGACTTCTTCTTTTGCTTCTGCCTCTTCTACAAAATGCCAATTGCACAGATATATATAGCTGGAGTTAGAGGACAAGAGCGGGAAAGGCGCACCAACTATTAGGCATGTCTTTAATGCAAAACTAGGGTTTTTGACCAATCGCCAAACGAATGCAACTACCGATATTAATTGCACACACTCAAAATTTACAATGATAGGATGTCAAAGATACGATCTGTCAGAGATCTCTTTAGGCATCAAATCTGGTTTAATTTCTTAACACCCTCCTTTAAACCAAATTTCATAAAATATTTGATGCCCAACATTTTTTGCAGCCTGTTGAAGTCTTCCTCCTTCAAAGGTTTTGTGAATATATCTGCTACCTGCTCCTTGGACCTACAAAATAGTAACTCAATTTCGTTAAATTTCACCAGCTCTCTGATGAAATGATATCGGATATCAATGTGCTTGGTCCTGCCATGAAACACTGGATCCTTCAATAGTGCTATGGCGGAATTGTTGTCACAAAAAATAGTTGTCGCCCCTTCCGATGGATGATTCAGCTCACCCAAGATTCTTCACAACCATACTGCCTGGCATGCGATTGACGTGGCAACAACATACTTTGCCTCTACAGTGGACAACGCAACTATAGGTTGCTTCTTGGATGACCATGAAACTACTCTCGATCCAAGATGGAAAGCATAGCCAAAAGTGCTCTTTCGATCATCAGTGCTGCCAGCCCAATCGCTATTTGTGTAGCCAATCAGTTCAAGTTGGTCTTTTTTGGCATAAAAAATTCCATGGTTCTTGGTCCCATTGACATACCGCAGAATCCTTTTCCCTGCTTGCCAGTGAGTGTCCTTTGGAGTCTCCATAAACCTACTAATTAAGCTCACTCCAAACATCAAATCTGGCCTAGTTGCAGTCAAATACATCAAGACTCCAACTAACCTCTTATAGAGAGTTGGATCAACATTTTTGCTGCAATCCTTCTTGCTCAGCTTCAAACCTGTGGCAACAGGTGTGATGGTAGGTTTGTTGTCCTCCATCTTAAACCTCTTCAAGACATCCTTAGCATACTTGCCTTGAGAAATGAAGATGCCATCCGTATATTGGTCAACTTCAATGCCAAGAAAATATTTCATCAACCCTAAGTCCATCATCTCAAACTCCTTCATCATGGCTATTCTAAACTGGTCAAATAACACATTGTTGTTGCCAGTGTATATCATATCATCTACATACAAGAAAACGATTATCATCTCCCCTTATGCATTTGTCTTTAGGTACAGGGTGTGCTCATATGGGCATTTGATGAACCCATTCTCCTAAAAGTAGGCATCAATCCGATTGTACCAAGCCCTGGGTGCTTGCTTCAACCCATACAAGGCCTTCTTCAATTTTAGGACCTTGCCTTCTTGTCCTTCCAACTCATAGCCTGGTGGTTGGTCTATGTAGACCTCTTCTTCCAACACTCCATTGAGGAAGGTAGACTTGACATCCATTTGGTACACATTCCAACCCTTTTGGGCTGCCAATGCCAAGATCATCCTGACTATGTCAAGTCTCGCTATAGGTGCATACACCTCATGATAGTCAATCCTTGACTTCTGCTTGTAGCCTTTCACCACCAGTCTGGCCTTATGTCTATCAACTTCACCTTGGGCATTAAACTTAGTTTTGTATACCCACTTGACTCCAATGGTCTTCTTCCCTGTTGGGAGATCCATCAACTGCCATGTCTTGTTCTTCTCTATGGCCTCTATCTCCTCATCCATTGCCTTCACCCATTTTTGATTCTGAATTGCTTCTTCAAATGAAATTGGATCACACTCAAAAAATAAAGCAAAATTAGAATGTTCTTCATCTACTTGATTTTGGGTTACCTCATAAATATCTTGCAAGCTCCTCATCTTCGTTGGTGTCCTCAAGTTGGAGATCCTTCTTGCAAGTTGAGGCATTTGTGATGATGAGGTAGTGTTGCTGCTAGCTCTAGTGTTGTTGCTTGAAGCTACAGGTTGATGCACTCTTTCTTCTTCCAAGTCCTCAAACTCAATAATTGCTGGCTCTGGCTGGCCAATCTTTGATTTCTAGTTCCAGGCTTCATCCTCTAGGAACTTCACATCTCGATTGATAATCAACTTCTTCGTCATAGGATTATACAACCTATATGCCTTAGACTCTTCACTATACCCAATGAAGATGCATTTCTCTGCCTTGTCATCCAAATTCTTCCTCTTCTCATCTAGAACATGTGCATATGCTATGCACCCAAAAACTCTCAAATGAGCCACACTTGGCTTCTGATTGCTCTAGGCTTCTTGAGGAATCATGTCCTTCACACTCTTTGTGGGACATCGATTTAGCAGATAAACTACACAACATACAACTTCTACCCAGAACTCATGTGGTAAATTCTTTGCCTTCAACATGCTCCATGCCATCTCCATGATTGTTTTGTTCTTCCTCTCTACAACACCATTCTATTGTGGTGTGTATCTGGTAGTGAGCTACCTATGAATTCCATTTTGCTTGCAAAAATTTTGGAATTCATTGGAGATATACTCACCTCCTCCATATGTCCTAAGAGTCTTCACTTGGTAGCCACTCTGTTTCTCAACTAGAGCCTTGAACTCCTTGAATTTTCCGAATGCCTCTGACTTTTTTTGATGGGATATACCCATGTCCTTCGACTGAAATCATCAATGAAAGTCAAGAAATACTTGTTGTCGGTAAATGTGTTGGTCTGCATCGGACCACAAATATCTGAGTGCACCAACTCCAATGGCTATGAAGCTCTCCAAGACTATCCTGTAGGGAATGCATCCTTGTGCTGCTTACCGACTAGACAACCTTCACAAACTTGATTTGGTTGCTCAATAAGGGGTAAACCCTTCACCATTTGCTTCTTGTGCAGCAAGTTCAAGCCACTGAAACTCAGGTGACCAAATCTGAGATGCCATAACCAGGTAGCATCTTTCACAACTACACTTAATGACATCAACAATTCATTTTGAATATGAAGGGGAAACATCTTGTTCTTTTTCATGGACATAGTTGCAATCTACCCATGCTCTTTGTCTCTGATGGTACAGACTCCATCTTTAAATTGAATAGTGTGCCCCTTCTACACAAGATTTCCAACGCTCAGCAGGTTATGTTTCAACCCAAGCACATAATACACATCACATGATATGCTTCCTTTCACCTTGCCTAGTGCGGATAAGGATTTTTCCTTTACCCATTACAGGAACCTTGCTATTGTTCCCCATATTCACCTCAAATTGGATTGTTTCATCCAACTGTGAGAACATCTCTCTATTCCCAATCATGTGGTTGTTGCACCCACTGTCGAGATACCAGACATTCTTCTAGCTCTCCTCCTCAATACTGTAAGTCAACAACATATTCCCATAGACATCTCTACACTCCACATTTCTAGCTTCATTTATGTAGTGCGCTTGTTGTTTGTTATCCTTGGCCATCTTCTTTCTACACTCAGAGATATAATGACCGAACTTCTTGTAGTAATAACATTGGATCTTTGATTTATCAATCCTCTAATTAGATCCTCCTTGTTGATTTATACCACTGCTTCTTCCTCCTACTTGATGGAAATTGCAACTGGTCTCTCTGTCATTGGATTTTGACCTTCCTCCTTGCTTGTGGCCTCTTCCATGCTTGCCTCTGCCTCTTCCTCCTTGAGAACTGGAGACCCCTTGGTGGGATTCTTATTCGCTACTATCTCGAAATGAGACCTGCACCTTGAATGCTTGTTCCAACGAGGACCGAGATGACCGACTCAACCTCTGCTCATGTGTTTGCAGAGAATCCATGAGCTCATCCATAAATTTACCCAATACTTGTTTTCGGTGCCAATTATCAGCACATAAGATCAAATATTGTCCCTTGATGTCGCATAATAGGGACAAGCAGAGCCCCACCACACCGAGTGCACCCACTCCTCAACCTCAGGAGGATGGTTGGACGATTATGGGAGGGCATAAAAATGCACATTTGGCTACTTCTAAAGGTACACAGTCCAAGTCGACACATGTCTCACAACTGATAAAAAAAGAAAATGAAAAAGAAAAAGTTGATATTGCAACTGAAATTGCCAACAACGAGGCTCCTTAGTCTTAACAAAGGGTTGGAGTAGTTCTTGCTTCAGAGTCCTCTAGTACATTTCCCTAGCTAACGCCAAGCGCTCCCACAGCCCGAGAAGGGGATCTACAGAAGAAGATGCTACTTTAGAGAAGCAACTTCATATGACCAATGTTCAGTTGGGCAACAACTACAATGTGTTGGAGTATCTTAACGACGGTGAGGATATGTCGTTGGATGCAAAGCCATCATCGATGGAATTGATAGTTCCTCCAAAGGAAGCAAAATCTAAAGTTTCCTCTCCTTTTGTGCGGTTTCAATGTTCTCGTAGTCCTCGACAAGGGAAAGAAGCTGAATTTTTTTTACCTAAAAACAGTTTTACTCATTTAACCCAAAAGTTCCAATAATTTTGCGTTGAGAAGACTCAATCTAACCCAAAAATTCCGAAAGCTTAGAGTTACAGTTCTATAATTTAAAGTTTTTAGTTTATTTTACTATACCTAATTATGTTGTGTATTCATATATTGTATATTCACCCTTTTACAAATTCGTTTTGTTAAATAACTATAATTTGTTTAGTATCTATAATGACGCTCGACATTGAGATAGGGAATTACCTTTAGTTTAGGCACTCGGCTTCCCCAACACCGACACCTTTAAATTAAATTAAAAAGCTCCGGCTCTCACAACACGCTAAAGAAATTAGAACCTGTTCCCATTCTATTTACTGAAATGTTTTTTTTTTAGGTACGCGAATGTTTTTTTAAATTGATAGCCTTATTTATGTAGCATGTTTATTCGTTTTATATATATATATATTTTTACATAAGAATTAAAGCAAGACGTCACGTCAACGAAGAATCCATTGGACCCAATAAGTTTTTTTTTCCAGCAAGGCGTCATGTACTAAAATTCGTTAAATACGTAGTAAAAGTCATCTCGAAGATAGTTTTTAATAATTATTTTCGATAATTATTAGTTTATTTATCTTAGAGGATGGGATTATTATGGTAGTTTGTAATTGAACAATGTCCAGGGAGATAATATGACCATTACCGATTTGGAAAAAAAAAAATATGAAATTTAAATAATTATAATAGTTAGAATCAATATTTTAAATATTGAAATTTATTAAATAATTATAATAGTTAGAATCAATATTTTAAATATATTAAAATTGTTATTTAAATAATTATAATTAAATTTTTTTGTTTGTTGGTTTTTTAGTTTTATTATCTCATAATATTATAACTCTTAATATAAAGACCACAATTTTTATTTTTAATTGAAATAAAAAGCCGTAATATTATATATGAAATATTAATAATTAACATTAAAATTATATATGTTTGGAGAGATAATTTTTCCAAAGGTTTTTTTCAATTGGATTTAGCTATGCATGCTTCTTGATGTTTTGTAAGTTTTTATTGTTTATGAAAAAAGGTTTTGTGTGTAGTCATGTGGGAGTGTTGGTTAGTTGAATTTTATTTATTGTATCAAGTCGCAGTTGGTTCACTTGGTGATGGGTGACCAATTGTAGTGCTTTATAGTTGTTCTTATCCTTATATTGTTGGTCTTAGGCCAAGTTTTATAGGGCTTCTTCTATTGTAAAAGGTTCAAGTACCTTTTCAAAACCCCTTTTATATTTAATAATAAATAAATATTAGAATTATATATGTGAGTAATCAAATATATATATTTAGGACAATATAATAATGAAATAACATTGACTTATAATATCAAATATGAATGCAAATGGCTAAAATTATTCATGTACATGCATGAAGAGTACTTGCAATATAAATTGCTCAAAATATGTATATAAACTTTTTTTATCAATGCTTACTGTGTGGTGATCGTCATGGTCTGTCTTCCCTTACATTGTATGGAGCTTTATCTCCATAATATAGACATAGAAGATGATTCTTCATGTACTTGACTATTGATATCCATATGACAACTCCCATGACCTTTGACTTATCATATTGCCACTTGTATACTAGAATTTTCACTCTCTTCTTACATGCATAATTTAACTCTATGACACTTGCACACTTCTACATGACTCTTACTCTCTTACATGCACTCCTAATACAATATGCTTTTGCACATCCTCACATTACATATTTGCACACTTACATACATGACACTTGTGCATTCTCTCAATACACACTTGCACTCTAACTTACATGACACTTGTGCATATCCTACACATTACATTCTTACATGACACTTGTGCATATCCTGCACATATATACTTACATAAAAGGGAAATATAAATCACTCATCTAAACTATAGATACAAACCCTAATCTATTACATATTTACATTTGTACCATAAAGGTACCATGGGTACATTTGCATATACGAAATAATGGTACAATTCTTTAATTAAAATAAATATTTATTTGAAAACATATGGTAGAGGTGTCATTTGCTATCCAAATTACGATGGATTCTCTATCAAGTTAGAATATATATTCTAGAACAATTAAAATTTTCTGCTCTCACTATTTTTTTTAAGAAGTGTTTGATCACTTGAAACTAGGTTTCATAAGGGTTTAACATTCCTTTAATTAGCAATCCAAAATAAAATTCTTACAGTTGTAGACAATGGATTTTGTGTGGGTTGAGAGCTTGGATCCCTTTCCAAATAAGACCTAAATCATGTGAGAGTCTACCTCGATATATTTTATGTATATATTCAAGGTTTTACTCTATTTTTTATTTATATATTTACAAAAACCTAAGGTTAGGTCTTTAACCCCAATCCTCACACGAAGGGATCTAGAGGAAGAAATTGAAATGATGTAAAATTACAAGGATGAAAGAAACAAAATTTTTAGCTATATGCTTTTAGATTTTGATGATTACAAGGAAATAATAGTCTTTTCCTTACCTAAAATTCTATAAATGAATAAGTATGTCTAAACCCTAATTCATTTTTTTAATGAAAAATTAATGTAAAATCTAACAAAATATTACAACTACAAAGAAAAAAAAATCAATAACAAGCGAACAAAGGGACCTAAAATTTGTGCACTTGTACTAGATACGGAGGAGAAACACTAATCAACTACAAAAGCAATACCTTGATACTTTTATTGTTACCTGGTGCTTTTGCTGGAGTACTTGCAAAACTAATAATAAACAGATGTAGTTATATTTAGGGGCTATTTGATCTTAGGGAAGTGGTAGACTATATAGCCAAATTGATAAGACCCTCTTTTGATAACACAAAATTTTTAGGTAGGCAGATTAATAAGACCCTCTTTTGATAACACACAATTTTAAATTACCTAAAAATTGAAGGAAAAAGATGTATAAACAAAAACACTAGAAATGCTTAAAAGCATTGCCTTGGCGCTTTTGCAAATTCTAGCACTTTTGCATTATGGCAAAAGAGAGGCAAAAACACGGGGTTTTTGGAAATGTCAATGCTTCACTCTTGCAACTCAAAAAAAAAATAGAGGTCTAAAGTGCCTAATTTGATATAAGTTTGGTTCGTATGCAAAGGTAAAATACAAAAAAATGATTAAAATTTAATTATTGATGTCCAAAAACTGAAAGAGTTGCAAAATTATAATATCTAAATTTTATAAAATATATCTAAAAAGCAAATAGAGGTGTGAAATGTGGAGAATAGGAGACAATGTCTTTCAAATCCTACAAGTATACCCTATGGAGATTGCAAGATACAATTAGAGGTTGTAAAATGTGTACAAGTGTAGATATGGTTGCTACTTGCTACAAAGCTCGAATTGAAACATAATAAAGTAAAATTTAACAAGTATGAATGTGCAAGATATAACTTCGAATTTAAAAATCCAAATATACATTTTAAATTGAATCTCAAAATTTTAAATCCTATATGAAACAACATAAGAACAACATAAGAGCTTAACAAAATGGAAGTGACGTTGAATACAAAACTTCAAAACGATGCAAACATAGTATGTAATAAAAGCTAAACTTCAAAACGAAGCAAACATACTCTAGTAAAAGCTAGATCGCTGCAATTTTGGCCGCTCACTAAACTCAATCACTGGAATGTTGGAATATAACAAAGCTGGATCCACGGACGTCATCGTTATGGCTACTCACAAAACTCGATCACTCCAATATTGGAATAGCAAAGCTGGAACCACGACAATCTATGGCCACTCCTTAAACTCGATCACTGGAATATTGGAATATAACAAAGCCAGAACCGCGACCATTTCCATACGTCGTCATTGTGGCCACTCACTAATCGACGACTCGATACGATTCAGAGAGTTGATAGACATTCTGTGAGTTTCAATATGGCACAGCTGCTCATTCACGGGACACTGTATGTGACTATCTACGAGGCGCATTCGCTCAGAAATCCGGTGAGTAAAAAAGAATGTGTACTCAGACTTTCAGATTTTTTTTTTTTTAAATTTCGGTCTTTAAGAAGGGGATTAATGATGGGAATCCGAGGGATTACCTGACGATTTTCTGCTTGGCGAACAGGGAGGTCAAGCGGGACAGTGAATATGCCAAAGCAGAAACTCGAGAGGAATTCGGACTACGAGAGGGCACAGGAGAACAGGCGGTTTATGATTTACGTTCATTCAAAGTTGATGATAGGTACGGACTTCGATGATAATTGTTGTAAATTGTTTACTGTCTTTACCATTATGATTGCAAGATGATTTTATGTGATGTTTTGAGCTTTTTTTTTTTAATCTTCAAAATCTTTGACTGCAATTATGCCTATCCGGTTAAGACTCTCCCCCAATCTGTGAAAACTAGCGAGTGAGTGGAGTGACTTTGGGCATGTCTCTACCTATTAAACAAAAGAGTATGGTATTAATTTTTTTACGATTATCCGCACTAGTAATTTCTCCAGATTCTTCAAAGGAGATTTACGATTCACTCATGACGATCTGTGCCAGATATAAAAAATTTTAGCTAGTTTGAGGAGTACATTCGGATGGGACAGACCTATGAAATGGAAAGTTCTAGCCCAGGATATTGGGAATTGTTTTTTTTAACAAAGGTTTTGTCCCTAAGGATTAGGTGGATTGATAGTTACTTTATTGTTCCACAGTTACCAATAATAGACCTAGGTTCAAACCTTGGGGTATCAATTTACCAAAGTAGTAATTTAAATCCTTTATTGCACGCCAAATTCAGGATGATCATACAAACTTTGAGGGATCGGTGGTCAACAACAACCAGTTTGAATAGGTTTGTTGGGAGCTGTTTAAAAATAGTGTGGTTGTAACCAACTCCTTTATGTATAAAAAAATTATATTTTTTAAACCTATCGCCAATATTAAATAAATAAATAAATAAGTTGTATATATAATGTTTCATAAAGGCTTTCTCATATTATTATTATAGTATTTTAACAAATAATTATATGTATATTTTTCTAATATTTGAAATTTAGTCTTCTCTTTGAGCTTGTATTGCATGATTTGTTTTTTAACTCTCACACACCCACTTCATTTGGTGTGGACATCCTCCTGTTCTCTTCTCTGTGTCCCCAATACGGGAATGATATTGGGGATGTTTTCTTATCGATCGTCCTTAGCATGATATCGGAGACGTTTCTTTATCAATCATTCTTAGGACGATAACGTATTTCATGTAGCCGTCTTTGGGATGTTTCCTGTGAGGGGATGTTTGGAATGCCCAGCCATCCCCAGCCATCCTCCACGGTTGGACATCTTATATCCCTTCCAAAAAATTACAATCTTAAATTAAACAAAAGACATTTATGATAGAAAGAATTTGTAGCGAAAATAAGTCTCGCGCGATTCTGTAGCGATACGGGAGCTTCACTCAACTAAGCAGCGAGAGGGGAGCTTCGCTTGACCAAGCAATGATATGGGAGCTTCATTTTTGGACGAGCAAATACTGGAATTTATTCGGGCAAGGATGCCCCCGAAGTTTGTCTTCGGGGTAAAAAGGCCCCGAAGCTTGTCTTCGGGCAAGGAAGCCCTCGAAGCTTATCTTCAAGGTAAAAAGGTCCCAAAGCTTGTATTCGGGCAAGGAAGGCCCCGAAGCTTGTCTTAGGGGCAAATAACCCGTGAAGCTCGGATTCAGAGGGAAAAATCGCAAACCTCACTTTCGGGCAATAAGAAAAATGAAGCTTGCTTTTGGGAGGGATAATGAGCGATTCAAGAGACTTGTCCAAAGTTGATTTCCCAAGGCAGATTTTAGCAAAGATAAATTTTGGAGGATAAATTGTCGGAGCTACACAAATAGAGATTTTTATTTATCAAAATAAAACCAGACTTTACAAACTTAATGCTTTTTTATCCGAAGCTTTATAGACTTCTGCAAATTTAGTTGTAATATAAACTCCAAATAGGAAATTCGGAAAGCTGCTGCTCCAACTTATTCTTCTTTCGCTTCTGCCTCTTCTACAAAATGCCAATTGCACACACACACACATATATATATATATAGCTGGAGTTGGAGGACAAAAGTGGGAAAGGTGCACCAACTATTAGGCATGTATTTAATGCAAAACTAGGATTTCTGGCCAATCACCGAACGAATGCAACTACCGATATTAACTGCGCACACTCAAACTTTACGATGATTAGATGTCAAAAATACGATCTGTCAAAATCTCTTTAGGCATCAAATATGGTTTAATTTCTAACACCCTCCTTTAAACTAGATTTCATAAAATATTTTATGCCCAACATTTCCTGTAGCCTATTGAAGTCTTCCTCCTTCAAAGGTTTTGTGAATATATCTGCTATCTGCTTCTTGGACCCACAAAATAGTAACTCAATTACATTAAATTTCACCAACTCTGATGAAATGATATCGGATGTCAATGTGCTTGGTCCTTCCATGAAACACTTGATCCTTCAACAATGCTATGGCAGAATTGTTGTCACAAAAAATTGTTGTCGCCCCTTCCAGTGGATGATTCAGGTCACCCATGAGTCTTCACAACCATACTGCCTCACATACGGTTGATGTGGCAGCAACATACTATGCCTTTGCAGTGGACAACACAACTATCAACTGCTTCTTGGATGACCAAGAAACTGCTCCTGATCCAAGATGGAAAACATAGCCAAAAGTCCTCTTTTGACCATCAGTATTGCCAGTCTAATTGCTATCTGTGTATCCAATCAGTTCAAGTTGGTCTTTTTTGGCATAAAAAATTCCATGGTTCTTAGTCCCATTGACATACCATAGAATCCTTTTACCTGCTTGCCAGTGAGTGTACTTTGGAGTCTCTATAAAGCTATTGTATAAGCTCACTCCAAACATTAAATCTGGCCTAGTTGCAGTCAAATACATCAGGATTCCAACTAAACTTTTATAGAGATTTGGATCAAAATTTTTGATGCTATCTTTCTTGCTTAGCTTCAAACCTATGGCTATAGGTGTGATGGTACGTTTGCTATCCTCCATCTTAAACCTCTTCAAGACATCCTTAGCATATTTGCATTGAGATATGAAGATGCCATTCGTATATTGGTCAACTTCAATGTCAAGAAAATACTTTATCAGCCCTAAGTCCATCATCTCAAACTCCATCATGGCTATTTTGACCTGGTCAAATAACACATTGTTGTTGCTAGTGTATATCATATCATCTACATACAAGCAAATGATTATCATCTTCCATTATGCATTTGTATTTAGGTACAGGGTGCACTCATATGGGCATTTGATGAACCCATTCTCCTAAAAGTAGGCATCAATCTGATTGTACCAAGCCCTGGGTGCTTGCTTCAACCCATACATGACCTTCTTCAATTTTAGGACCTTGCCTTCATGTACTTCCAACTCATAGCCTGGTGGTTGGTCTATGTAGACCTCTTCTTCCAACACTCTATTGAGGAAGGCAGACTTGACATCCATATGGTAAACATTCCAACCCTTTTGGGCTGCTAGTGCCAAGATCATCCTGACTATGTCAAGTCTCGCTATAGGCACATACACCTCATGATAGCCAAACATTGACTTCTTTCACCACTAGTCTGACCTTATGCTGATCAACCTCACCTTGGGCATTAAACTTAGTTTTGTATACCCATTTGACTCTGATGGTATTCTTCCCTACTGGAAGATCCATCAGCTACCTGGTCTGGTTCTTCTCTATGGCCTCTATCTTGTTATCCATTGCCTTCACCCATTTTTGATTCTAAATTTCTTCTTCAAATGAAATTGGATCACACTCATAAAATGAAGTAAAATTAGAATGTTCTTCATCTACTTGATTTTGGGTTACCTCATAAATATCTTGCAAGCTCCTCATCTTCGTTGGTGTCCTCCAGTTGGAGATATTGCTTACAAGTTGAGGCATTTGAGATAATGAGGTAGTGCTGCTGCTAGCTCTAGTGTTGTTGCTAGAGGCTACAGACTGATGCACTCTTCTTCTTCCAAGTCCTCAAGCTCAATAATTGCTGGCTCGAGCTGGTCAGTATTTGATTTCTAGTTCCATGCTTCATCCTCTAGGAACTTCATGTATCAGCTGATAATCAACTTCTTCGTCATAGGATTATATAGCCTATATGTCTTCAAATATTCACTATACCCAATGAAGATGCATTTCTATGCCTTGTCATCCAGCTTCTTCCTCTTCTCATCTAGAACATGTGCATATGCTATGCATTCAAAAACTCTCAAATGAGCCACACTGGGCTTCTGATTGCTCTAGGTTTCCTGAGGAATCATGTCCTTCACACTCTTCATGGGATACTGATTTAACAAATAGACTGCACAACATACAAATTCTACCCAGAATTCATGTGGTAGATTCTTTGCCTTCAACATGCTCCATGCCATATCCATGATTATTTAGTTCTTCCTCTCAGCTACACCATTTTTTTGTGGTGTGTATTTGGCATTGAGCTACCTATGAATTCCATTTTGCTTACAGAAATCTTGGAATTCATTGGAAATATACTTAACTCCTCCATATGTCCTAAGAGTCTTCACTTGGTAGCCACTCTGTTTCTCAACTAGAGCCTTGAACTCATTGAATTTTTTGAATGCATATGACTTTTGTTTGATGGGATATACCCACATCATTCGACTAAAATCATCAATGAAAGTTAGGAAATACTTGTTATCGATAAATGTTTTGGTCTACATCAGACCACAAATGTCTGAGTGCACTAGCTCCAATGGCTACGAAGCTCTCCAAGACTGTCCTATAGGGAACACATCCCTGTGATGCTTGCCGACTAGACAACCCTCACAAAGTTGATTTGATTGTTCAATAAGGGATAAACCCTTCACCATCTGCTTCTTATGCAGCAAGTTCAGGCCACTAAAACATAGGTGACCAAATTTGATATGCCACAACCAGGTAGCATCTTTCACAACTGCACTTAATGACATCAAGGATTCATTCTGAATATGTAGCGAAAACATCTTGTTCTTTGTCATGGACATAGTTGAAATCTACCCATGCTCTTTGTCTCTGATGCTACAGACTCTGTATTTAAATTGAATAGTGTACCCCTTCTGCACAAGCTTTCCAACAATCAATAGGTTATATTTCAACCTAAGAACATAATACACATCACATATCTGCTCCTTTCACCTTTGCTAGTGCAGATAAATATTTTTCCTTTACCCATTACAGGAACCTTGCTATTTTTCTCCATATTCACCTCAGATTAGACTTTTTCATCCAACTATGAGAACATCTCTCTATTTCCAATCATGTGGTTGTTGCACCCACTGTCGATGTACCAGACATTCTTTTGGCTCTCCTCCTTAGTACTGTAAGTTAATAGCATGTTCCCACAGGCATCTCTACACTCCACATTTCCAACTTTATTTTTGTAGTGCACTTGCTATTTATTATCTTTGGCCATCTTCATTCTACACTCAGAGATATAATGACCGAACTTCTTGCAGTAATAACATTGGATATTTGATTTATCAATCCTCTAATTAGATCCTCCTTGTTGATTTCTACCACTGCCTCTTCCTCCTACTTGATGGAAATTACAACTGGTCTCTCCGTCATTGGATTTCGACCTTCCTCCTTGCTTGTGGCCTCTTCCACACTTGCCTTTGCCTCTTCCTCAAGAACTGGAGGTCTCTTGGTGGGATTATTATCTGCTACTATCTCGAAATGAGACCTACACCTTGAATGCTTGTTCCAACGAGGACTGAGATGACCGACTCAATCTCTGCTCATGTGTTTGTAGAGAATCCATGAGCTCATACACAAAGAGGGTTGTCAAATCCCTCAATTTTTCAATTGCTGTCATGACTAAGTCAAACCTAGTTGGCAAGCTTCTCAAAAATTTCTCCACAATTCTCATTCTCTGGTTATCCATGTTCTCCCCATTCAACCGCATCTAGTTGATGACATCCATTGTTCGGGTGAAGAAGTCGCTCATGGAATCTGACTCACTCATATGTAGGTTCTCGAAATCCCTTTTCAACATCTGTAGCTTCACCAACTGAAAGCACGAGGATACGGAAACAAAAAGGGAAAAACTCCAAGTACGATGCAAGAACGAAACTAAACTTGATGCTACGAATTAAAAATGCGTAAAATGGAGAAAGCATAGACAAATTGGAACCCAAATGGAATGAAACAACCCTCTTCTTTTATTGATGTATTTCAAATTCGGTTACAATTCGCTTCCTCCCTTTTTAGGGGCGAGGAGCATCAAACTTGTCTCTTGGTCACATCAATGGAAAGCCATCCCTCTTCCGCGTGCCCACATGTAAGATGGACGGACCAAACGTCACCGCCGCTTGTGTATACGAGTGTTGATTCCTTGCTGCTCCTCCGATGTCTAGACCCTACGTTCAAAGGAACAAGAAACCGTTAGTAGCACCTGCGAATAAGACAAAGCATGCGATCCTCAAACCTACAATAAGCGGATGAGAAAATGAATTAAACTGTAACTAAAACTTATCCAAATGACATGAAAACTTGGCAAGGACATAGAAACATCACCAAGAAGGCATTGCAAAAGGAACAGTCAGGAAATTCCTCACCGATTTGAATTCGCTCCGGGGAGGGACGGATTCGACTGTAATTCGCTCCGGGTAGAACGAATTCACCTGCAACAAAGCGCCGAAGTGATACTGCCCCAAATGTCACATCTAGGGAGCTCCAAAAGACCTGCAAACTTGGGGTTAGCTAATTGGAGGCATTTTGGGAAGACCCAGATGGTCAGATTTCCCCAATTTGGCCTCCATCAATGGGAATTTGATGCTACTACCTGCAAGTTAGTGAGGACAACAAAAGCGATAAAACATGATAAGATTTGATCAAAGCATTACGAAATTGGAATTACAAGCTATCTAAGCAGCATAATATGGAATGCAAAATAAACAAATGACAAAAAGAACAATCTGCCATGAATCCCCAATCGTTCCTAAAAAGGAAGATTAGGCTCGCAACAGTGCGGGCGCCCGGGCGGGCCGCCCACCGTTGGAACCTGATTTCGGCACCAATCCACTTGGGATGGGCCCAAAATCTCTTGTAATGTGTTGTCGACAAATTGGGTGGGATACTGTGGCCAAATGTCGGGTTTGGTTCCGGATTTGTGCTTCCAATGACCACCCAATGACCTCTTCTCCAAAAGAGATCAAGGATGTGAAAGGCACAATTCAAAAGGGGAATAGGTGTGAAAGCAAAATGACAAGCACTTCGTTGCTCCAAAATGCTCCTTCTCTGTATATTTTAGGGTGAGGAAACTCACCAATTTATAGACCTGGAGGTCTCTTGAATTGGGCATGCAGAGGCGCCACTTGGCAATCATGCCTTCCCAGGGGGAGGGAGATTCCTCCCTGAATAGGGACTTCATGACTGCCCTTGTAACAGCCTCTAACGCTCGAAAATGCTCACCCACACTCCCATGCTATGAAGGAAGCGTTAAGTGGCGGATCTGAGCTGCCATTTGTCAAGATTTGACTTTTTTCCCATCAAACCTGGAATTCGTCCCACCCTGGAGCGGATTCTGTATTCGTCCCAGGGGAGGACGGATCCCATTTTGAATTCGTCCCAGGGAGGGACGGATTCTGAGCAAAGTGCCTAGAAGGTGCCAAATTGATCTCTGACCTCCCAAAACTGCTGTGAGAGTGGTTAGGACCACTGTTTAACCTCTGGGGGCTGCCCTTGGGGCTGTGTGTGTCAATGCGATCAGTGTTTGCAGTCACATAATCGGATTGGTGTTGTTTTGGTGTCTACAGATGCCCCTTTTTGGGATGCGTTGTGCATGGCGCAGCGTCGAGCAAAAATAGATAACCAAAGCACTAATGATTAGGGTTTCTTAGTAACCTAACCAACTCTTGATGCCCCAAGCATGAAAAGGGGCATGCATTCTTGAATCCTTGCTTCTGACGAGCGAAGGAACTTAATTCAAGTGTTAACCTTTTTCGGTGAGGTGTTACTTGAGCTTGGACATTGATCAGTCATGAATAGGCAAAGGGCGCAACCTTTTGTCTGTGGTAACCTAGAGTTCATGATTCATGAATGCCAAGTGATTTGATCAGCTTGTGACTATTGCTTGTTTACTGCCCCAAGCAAGGGCGTGATTGTCTTTGTCAATGATCCTTTGAATGCATGCCATTTTCCATGATTGGGTGTGTGTGTGTTGATTAGTGACTAAGTGTGACTACCCCCTCAAGCGACGAATCGATGAGGGAATGACCTTCATGAGAAAAGCGACGAGTCGCTTGACCCAAGATGACTTAGGTAAGGGTGTCGTCAGATGTTTAGCATTGAATGTGTGTGCAGTTTTCTGACATTTAGACCTATTTTTGGTGGGTGTTAACCCTTTTGGCGACGCCGTTTGGGGATGAAATTCTCGAAGATCCGTCTTCCCGTGGAGCGGTCCGGCTATGGTAGCCTTCTTAGGGAGTAGGATAGTGAGGATTTGTAACCCCGACGTCGGTTTTGCATACCCGAGATGTCAAATGCAAAAGCACTTTCATCGGGCAAGCTTTATTGCTTGTTTTGGGTCATTTTGTTCATTTTTTGTTATTTTTGAAATTTGTGTGCTGAATTCATTCCAGGGTGGGACGAATTCCTGTGTAGTATTCGTTCTAGGGTGGAACGAGCGCTAACTAGAGCGCTCGTTCTAGGGAGGAACGATTACAGGCTCAAAAAGCCTATTTAAAGGCCAAAACTAGGTTTTGGGCTCATTTGCACTTGCTTTTTTTTGCGATTTGGAGCTCTGAGGAGGAGGAGGTGAATTCTACGAAGCGAAGCGCTGCCAAATTTCTCCCGACACCATGAGTGCACAAACCGGATCGAGCGATGGAGCCGAAGCGAGACCAGTAAGTGGTCCTCCTCATTTATTTGCTTTATATTTTCAAGTTATTTGTTTATTTTGCTTTGTTATGCTTGAAAATGAAATCCGAGTGGAACTTTATTTTGACAAGATGTAATTAACGTCTAAAATTTGCATTCCATTTTACACTAAGGTAAACCCTAGGTAAGAGAAAATTTTTGTATTATGTGATGCTTTTGTTACACGAAAACCCTAGGAATGCAAAACCCTAGTTTTTTAGGTTTAAATTTGTTAGTTTTAAAACGTAGGTGAAAACCCTAGGCTAAAAAATTGTTATTAAAATTTTGTTTTGTTTGTGCAGACTTTGTCAGTTTTAAACTTAGAGTACAGAACCCTAGGACTGACAAAGTGTATTTTGAAAATTGTTTGTTGTTATTTTTATTTTTTTTTTTTTTTTTTGTGAATTTCTGTTGCTTTTGAGCTGTACACTTTCATGTAGTGTTGTATATTCATGTTTTTGTTGTACAATTTTTTTTAATGTTTTGCATTGTTTCTTGTGCAGGTTGTGAAGAGCCGGTATCGTGTGCCTACTGCTTTTGCCGAAGCGCGTGGGGCGCTAACTGTGGCTGACTGGGAATGGCTTGATGCTCTTGGGCTCAAGCAGGTGACTCGACTGGAGCCTGTGGTCGGGGATCGGGCCTATCTGATGGCCTTGATCAACCTGTGGGATCCCCGGACCAACACCTTCCATCTCCCAATAGGGGAGATGATAGTGACACTAGACGACGTCTATCGGATTCTATGGATTTTGATAGATGGACTATCGATCAGGACGTCGCGCGTGACCAACGGACAACTGTACTGATACGGTGCTTTGGGCATGGGGAGGAGTTGGGCGTAGAGAGCCTAGTGGAGAGGGCAGAGCTTGACTGCCAGATTGGCGGCATTCTAGTTCGATGGTGGCTGGAGAGGGGGGTGTTGGGAGTGAGGCACGCAGTACTTATGGGCCTCATTTCCAACATGTTGCTGCCTGACTCGTCAGGTGCGAGGTTCCCATGGAACCTACTGGATGTGGTTCACCGGTTGGTTGAGTGCCCGACGGAGGCACCATTGATCATGAGGTGGGGATAGACGCTGTTGGCATAGCTCTATGGGGAGCTGTACGAGGTCCACTATCGAAAGCGAAAGGGGATCAACTGTAGTTATCTATTGCAGAGCTGGGCCTGGCAGCACATAGCAGTTGAGAGGCCGATGGGGCTACCATGGATGACTCGGGGGAGATGGAGGATAAGGATATAGGCTACGTGGCTCTGTGGCGGTGATCTGAGGAGCAGGGATAGAGTCGAGGTGGGCAGGTGTTGTAGGGCACTATGTCGATGCCTTCGCTCGGCTCGCTCCGGGGAGGTGTTCTGGCGCCCCTATCGAGACTGTCCAGCCTGGCCTGAGGCTGGAGAGTGGCTTCGATGGGTACAGGGGTGGTGGCTGATTGGGTGGCATGGGACCGAGCATGAGTTCTTCCCATACAGTCGGGTGACATGATAGTTTGGGGTGCGCCAGGGGTTGCCTGGTGAACCCGTGGTCTATCGAGTCGGGGGATGAGAGGACTCTAGATCGGCCAGTCATCATGCCACTTGGCGAGGATTCAGATATGGTGATTGACATCTCGGATGTGGACGACGTCGGGACTACTACAGAGTATGACCAGTGGTGGACCCTATGGTGATGGCGAGGCGAGGGGCCATTGGGAGGTGGGGGCGAGGCACCAGGTGATGACTGGGGAGCTCCATTGGAGGATGTAAAGATGGTGGAGGTGGATGGTATGGATGTAGATCTTGGGGCTCCAGATCAGCCGGAGATGTAGGACATCACGGAGTAGTGGGAGCCAGAGCAGGCTGTTGTTCCAGAGATGCCCATGCCTCGAGCAGATGCGGAGGACATGGATGCAGGGTTACGCACTGAGAATGCATGGTTGGAGGAGTTACTACGGAGGCATGATGAGGAGCTAGGGGATGCGCTATGGGAGAGAGATCTCCTACGGGCTCAGCTAGCGGAGCGGGAGAGCACACGGGTTGCACACCATCGATAGGAGGGGGAGACCGACACTGCCCAGGAGAGAGATCTCCTACGGACGTAGCTGGCGTAGCGTGATGATGTAGTCATGATGTACCATCGATGGGAGGCAGAGTGGTGCCGACATCGGATGGATTTGGAGGGGGAGATCATCCACCTTGGGGGGCGGGTACCTGAGCCCTCTAGAGGTGGCTCATCACGCCGGACGAGGGGCAGTGATACTGAGCAGTCAGCATCATCTCATCGTAGGCGATTGGACGAGGGGGGCTAGTGGGCATGGTGCGGGGGCGAGCAGCAGTCACCCTGAGAGGTCCCACAGGACCCACACCATGGGGGGTAGTTCCCGTCGCACCGATCCTGCATGATCATGGTGGCCGACGCCCTAGGCTTTGGGGGTTTTTGAGTTTTTGCTTTATTTTTGTGGGGTCAGATGACCGGTTATTGTAGCCTGCGGGCCATTTTGATGATATATATATAGATGATTTTATTTGTGTTATACATGTGTCATGATTTGATGTTATGCATAATGATTGATGAATGTGTATGTATGTATGTTAATTTACCTGAATGGATGCATGTGTTCTGATGAATGCAAATGTTTCTAACTTATATGAGATGCGAGTGGAAATGATGATTGTGATTTGACTTTGTGATTTTTGGCGGTGGCACCATAGACTGTCTATAACTTATAACTGTTTGTCGTAGGCGATTGCTGCGGTGAATAGCTTTGTATGCATACATGTCTTTTCTTGTATGTTATTTTTGTATTTTCTGATGGTGAAGTAAAGCTGAAAAGATATTACAGTTGGTTTAGAATGTAGTTAGGTTTTCTGAGATTCAGATGTTTTAACTAACTAGCCAAGGCTGTACTTTTATCTGACAAGACTTTGAACAAGGTATGAATCGGACTTGTCTTTGACCAAGTTATTTCACATCCCTGTGTGTGCAATTGAGTTCGTTGATGTGGCATTTGTCAGGATACCGCCAGTGCTAGATAGGCTATCAACCAAACCTGTACTGAGGATCACCTAATTAGCTCCACTAACTCCTTTGTTGTATTTAGTCAGATTAATCTACGGTGCAATCTAGGATACCATAAGCTAGCTCATCCACATGCAAACATTGATCTGCACCCAAGTTAATGCGGTAGATATATCGTCATGCGGGAGGTTTGCCACGAGTGACCGATAGGCTATCAACCAAACCAGTATTGAGGTTTATCTCATGACCTTCTGAATGCTGAGAGTTCCAGGGATTCAAGTTCAACTCCCTTCTTTTCTTCAATTGTATTGGGATACTTGCTCTTTATAGTGATAATAATCACTATTTATTTTTGTTATATTTTTTTTTTTTCTTTTGAGCAAGGGATTTGGATTTCGAGTGATGAGAATCACTATTGTATGTGCCTTTTGATGTATGCACTTTGAGGGTGATGTCAAATTTTTGGAGTTTTGACATGTGCAAATTTTGATGTTTTGCAACTTTTGAGAACTTGGGATTCATGGGGAATTGGGTAGGGAGGATGCTTGTCCTTTTGCCAACTCTCAGCATTCTTTGGGGTCATTCGCACAGGGGGATGAGCAAGATAACCATTTCGCTTATGGTGACCTGGATTGCTTTGCAGGTTTCATCTTTCGTTCACACAACTTGGGAATGTTTATGTGTTTTAATTTGTGTTGGGATGCTACGTAACAAGGTGTGATCCAAGTAAAATTCTACCTTCGTAAAAGCTATCTGACTTTGTACAGTTTTGGTTAGAAAGCTATTGGCAGCTGAATGACAAAAACTCTTGATACATTAGAAGACAACTGACTATAGTATGGCGGAAATATGGATAGCATTTTATTTTTGATGGATTGTTTATACAACGGAGAGATATGGAATGAAGATGGACTTTGCCAAGTAATTACAGTCTATGGTGCCTTGACTTGTATGACCACAAATATGCAAATGTATGGATGCGATGCTTAATGCAGCTATTATTTTTGTGTTTTTGATGGATTGATCTTGGTGAGTATGAAAATGGGATGTAAAAAGAGATTTTTAATTTTGTGATGATTTTGAGCATGCATGGAGATGAGATGCAAGTTTTTGTTATTTTTGATGATTTTATTGTTTTTGATATTTCTTATTTTTCTTTTGACCAAGCGATTGTGGGAATCCTTGGAGCTTTTTTGGTATTGACCAAGTGATTGGGGGAGAATCCTTGGAGAATTTTGGGATTGACAAGTGAATGCTTGAGATGGAATTTTTGTGGATTGACCAAGCGATTGTGGGAATCCTTGGAGCATTTTGGGATTGACCAAGCGATTGTAGGAATCCTTGGAGCATTTTGGGATTGGCTGCTTTAGATATGGAATGGTCACAAATGACTGATGTTCAAGGGTTCGAGTTCTTTGACTCCATCAAGGGAAGCTAGCCGGTACGTCCCGGGTCCTATCTTGCTATCAATTACATATGGACCTAACCAATTTGCCATGAACTTGTCCCTGAGATGGGACGACAAACTAGAGTTCTGCTGGTTTTCCTTCAAGACCAAGTCACCAACCTGAAAGTCCCTCAGGTGAACTCTCATGTTGTATGCTTTCTTCAGCCGCTCTTGATAGATACGTAAATGCTCAAGAGCATTAACGCGTCGTTCATCGAGCAACGTAAGCTGGTCTAACCGGGCCTGCCATGCAGTGTCATCATCGATGAACTCTTGCATTGATATGCGTAGGGAGGGAATTTCCAACTCAAGAGGCATGACAGCCTCGGAGCCATACACAAGCGAAAATGGAGTTGCCCCAGTGGGTGTCCGAATGCTAGTGCGGTAAGCCCACAGGGCAAGTGGGATCTGAATGTGCCAATCCTTATGACTGTCGACGACTATCTTTTTGAGGATGGCAACTAGCATTTTGTTTGACGCCTCTGCTTGCCCATTTGCCTACGGATAATAGGGTGTCAAAAAATTATGCTGAATTTTGTACTTTGTGGTCAAAGCACGCACGTATTTGTTCTTGAATGACGTCCCATTATCCGAGATTATCTTGGATGGAATACCAAAATGACATATGATGTTATGCAAAATGAACTCCACAATGCGGGGTCCAGTCGTAGAGGTTAGCGAAACCGCTTCCACCCACTTGGTGAAGTACTCGTGGCCGTTATGATAAATGTATGATGACTAGACGACGTAGGGGAGATCTTTCCGATTAGATCTAAGCCCCACTATGAAAATGGCCAAGCCGACTGGATCGGCTGCAAGGCCTGGGAAGGTACGTGTGTCAAATTGGCATGATGTTGACACTTCACGCACTTCCTCACATATGCACAACAATCTCGCTCTAAATATGGCCAATAGTAGCCCATGCGAAGAATGCGCTTGGCGATGGCCATACCACTGAAGTGGCCACCACACGTACCATCGTGCGCTTGGGCGATCGCCCAAGTGGACTCTTGCTGGTCCAAGCATCGAAGGAGGATTCCTTCATAGCTATGATGGTACAAAATGTCTCCTAACAAGACATGCTTTGCCACTTTCTGCTTGAATGCTCATTTGGTGGCATGCGTCAATCCAAGTGGGAGGTTACCTAGCTTGAGGTAGTCCCTTAGGGGTGAATACCAATCCTGCTGATCAGAAGCCTCGACGGTATGAATAACCAATCCCTCTTGAAGTTCATCCCTAGCAAAAGCTGAGCGGGAAAGAACTTGTAAGAATAGCGTGGTGTTGCTATTAAGGGGAGTAGGGGAGAACAAGGCCCCCTAGTTGGCGTGCTTCAAATAGTCATGGATTCGAGAGAACCGATCCTGAGGTGGTTCAATCTGGATCATGTGGATTCCTGGCATTAAATCAGAGCTTGCACGCTCCATCATGGATTGCGATAATGTTTTGACTTGAATGGTTGTCATATCACCATAAAGGTCTTGCAGGATTAGTGACCCCAAAGAGGCCATAGTGTCCACAAAATGATTCGATGACCGAGGGAGTGCCTCGATGTCGTACCATTCAAGCTTTGCCAGGAATTTGTCCACAAGGGCTTTGTAGGCCTGTAGAACTGGGCATTTACATTGGAATACCCCTTTGACTTGATTGACGATTAACAACGAATCACCAAAGATGTTCAATCATTTAATGTTCATGGTGATTGTTGTCTGAAGACCTATGAGCAAGGCTTCATATTCTGCATTATTGTTGGTGCACGGGAAGTCTAATTTAAATGACAAGGGTATTGGAGCCCCTTGCGGTGTGAAGAATACAATTCCTGTGCCACCCCCTTGCTCACATTTAGAACCATCAAAAAATAGGGTTATGTCGGCCTGTGACTCAGGCTCATCAGAATCAGGCGATTTCGAGACATGGAAGACCCCGTCATCGGGTAGTTCTATGACCAGAGGCTGATCGTCTTCGATAGGAGCCTCTGCTAGTTGATCGGCTATGACCTGTCCTTTGATGGATTTCTGTCCAATAAACTCTATGTCAAATTCCGTCAACAACATGATCCATTTCGCCGTGCGACTACTATGATAAGTATGACTCATCATGTATCGCAATGGATTCTCCTTAGACACAACATACGTAGTGTTGCTCAGCATGTAGTGGCATAGCTTTTTGGTAGCAAACACCACTGCCAAGCAGAGTTTCTCGACGTATGCATAGTTAAGTTCATAGCTGACCAGGGTGCGGCTAAGATAGTAAGTAGCCTGCTCTTTGTGAAGTTCATTCTTCTGGGTGAGCATGGCGCCCAGTGCCACCTCAGTAGTTGAGATGTATAAGTAGAATGACACTCCTGGTCTAGGTGGTGCCAATACTGGTGGCGAAGCCAAGTATTGTTTAATGTCATCAAAGGCTGACTGGCACTCGTCATCCCAGTGAAATGCTACCCCTTTATGCAATAATTTGTTCATGGGTCGGCACTTGTCAGATAACTGTGCTATGAAGCGCTTGATCGACGTGACCTTACCCTGCAGACTTCTGAGCTGCTTGATGGTAGTTGGGGGAAGCATTTCAAGGATTGCCTTGACTTTGTTTGGGTCCACCTCGATGCCTCACTTTGAGACTATGAAACCCAAGAGTTTTCCAGATGTGACGCCAAAAATGCACTTCTTGGGATTCAGTCTGACTTTATGCTCCATGAGGCGATCGAGGATCTTGCTTAAGTCACCGAGATGATTTGGGCGTAAGAGAGACTTGGCCAACAAATCATCCATGTAATCTTCCAAAGTTTTATGCATGTAATCATGGAAGATGTACGTCATGGCACGTTGGTAGGTGGCGCCAGCATTTTTAAGGCCAAAAGGCATGACCTTGTAACAAAATGTCCCCCAGGGCGTTGTGAACGCCATTTTTAGTTGGTCCTCGGGATTGATACGAATCTGATTGTATCCCGAGAAACCATCCATGAGGGATAGCATTTCGTGGCCCGCTGTAGCATCTACCAATGCGTCGATGCTAGGCAAGGGAAAATCATCCTTAGGACTCGCTTTGTTTAGATCATGAAAATTAGTGCATATGCGAATCCTCCCATCAGGCTTCTTGACGGGCACCATGTTGGACAGCCATGGTGGATAATCCATGCAGATGACAAACTGTGCATCCAATAGTTTTTGCAATTCATCTTTGACCATCAAGGCCACTGTTGGGTGCATCTTGCATAGTTTTTGCTTAACAAGCTTGACTGTCGGATCAAGCGTTAAATTATGCGTGACTAGCTATGGATCTAGCCCCGACATATCTCTGTATGACCATGCAAAAACCTCCTTCTTCTCTTTGAGAAGGGCAATGTAGTCGGCTTGCTCTTCGGGGGATAAGCTTACCCCCAGCTTGAGAATCTATGGATTCATTGGATCTGAGCCGATGTCTACGTCAGTCGTCTCCTCGACCGACATGTGGGATCCGTCCTCCAACTGGTGTGGAGTCGGGATCAAATGGATATCATTTGCTGAGTTTAGATCATCGTTAGGAACCTCGGGTCCCTCTTCAGCATGGAAGATATCCTGAGTTGGCCTAGGGGTAAAATGAAGCATTTCACCAAATGGCCAGTACTCAGATGGGGATGGAGGGGAATCGACATGATCCCAGTCTATGGCATCTATGTCTAGATACAATGACTATGCCGGATCGGCCGGATTGTGGATGGGGGCGGTTAAATCAATGGAGATCATGTTGATGGAATGATTTTGGTCTCCATTACCGTAGGTGTGGTTACTCGGACATCTTGGATGCTCTTTATGCTCTGGATCTGGCTCTAGAGGGATGGGCACGAATGGATCGGCCCTATGTGTGGATAGGAAGACAGGGTCTACCCTCGGCACTGATGTCACTATAGGGTCTCTGGGTGGAAGGTGCTCTTCGTATGCCTAGAGTAACGGATCCAACACTTGGTCCCACCCTGTTGGGTCTACGTACCACTCATGCCCTGGCAGTATGTTCATCTATTCAAATATGTCATTAATCTCCAAGGGGCACCGATGTTGCATCTGTCGCATGTGATTAAGATATGCCATTTCTGTTTCATCTTCATAATCACTATCGGAGATCCAAAGGCCTTCGTTGGCTCCGACTGCTTGTGGCATTAAAGGCTCACCTTGCTCAAGAAAATTTATCTGGCCCCACTATGGTTGTTCCACTCTCTATGGGGGGACCTGATTCTCTTGACGTATCGCTGGCTCGGCTGGAGCCTCTAGAGGAAACATTGTCAAAATATTCTCGTGATAGTCATCCATAGGAATCACTTGCGAGTGATTGCTATCTGATTCGAAGGGGTCATATGATGCTGGCTCATAGTCTGACTCATCCTCCGAAGATCCTTCTTGACACTATTTATATCCACCCTAAAAGTGGGTCCCCAAACTTTCGCCTCTCTCTAGCAAAGGGGAAGGGCGATTGAGGTTACCAAGGGTGGTTGTTGACCATGGGAGATAATCCCCCAATGTGTATGTTGTGTTAGGGTTGGCATATGGATCTGATGCCAATCCACCCTTATGGCCTATCCTCAGGCCTTGCATGTCTTCGACCAAGATGTCTAAGGGCAGGGGGTGGTTGAACCCTACGCCTGACTTGTCATAAGGCATTTGGTATCTTGGTTGGCAAAGGACACGCACTCCTTGCTCATACCGGCCTAACCCGTATCCATGCCAATTGCATTGGCCAAGATATCTCAGAGCGAAGTCCGGGTTGGACAGATAGTTTACATCCTCTACGAAAGGCTCTTCATCTTCGTCCTCTTGCATGCATGGCTCAGTGCCATGATCAAGGCCCCCATACACAAAGTTTGTCTGGTTTGGCGGGTAGCCTAGAGGAACAATTGTACCAATGGGGAGGCGAGGTCTCCCCATGTCTTGCATGGACTCTAGTGCGGGCGTTGCTACAACATTCCACACCAGATACTCCCCTAGGCCCGTATTGGCCATTTCAATAGTGATTGTTGGTGACTGAGGGGGAGGGAACGGAAGCTCTTCCGGACTCCACTCCATGTCGGGTGGGCTAGGAGCCTCCACTTCCATTTTACTAGGCATCTCTTCGGTAGAGATGTTTGAGACTGATTGTGGCACCTCTTCCAGAGGTCGTGCCTCCTCCAGGGGTTTCTTCCCTTTGTCCTTCTATTTGGCCATGATAGGTGGCATCGTTGATGAAGGACCAACTGATGAAGATGGGCCTGGCTGGGGTTTTGGTGGATCTGCCTTTGGGGATGCTTGCAAAATCGGACCCTGTCGAGATGGATTCAACTGGAAATCCAAATGCATTGATGGAAGGGTCGATTGCGGCATCAGCTGCACCGCATTGCAGTATTTGAAGGGTTCTAAGTCTATCGGGACCACATGTACCTCCCCTTCAAATGTATACTTCAGACATTGATGAGCTATTGATGGGACACACTTCATGTCCCTGATCCATGGCCGGCCCAACAAGATGTTGTAAGCCATCTCACCTTCCAAAATATGGCACAATGTAGGTATCATCTTTTGTCCCACTTGAATGGGTAGGATGATTGTGCCGACTGTCGAGCATATTGCATCGTTAAATGCTCGCAGTGTATATGTGGAGGCCGTGATGTGAGATGCCGATAGCTTCAGATGTTTCAATGCCGTTGTAGTAATGATGTTACTAGACGAGCCAGTGTCTACCAACACCCTCTTATAGGGGATCCCGTTGACCCATGCGATAACGTGCAGGGGTGGATCCGCTATGTCATCAGCCACTAACTTCACTTCATCTTCTCGAAAAGTGATGACTGGCTCGGTGCATCTTTTGACATGCCCCACAAAGTTGTTGAAGGAATTCGGTTCCTGGGGCTACAACTCGATAGCCTTCAATATCTCCATAAGAGCCTCCCGATGGGGCGTTGATTGTTGAATAAGCTCATATATGGAGAGCCTAGCCGACGTGGTCCATAGACTTTGGGTAAGTCTAGTCCGAATCGTGGCCACGGGTCTAGGCGGGGGCAATTGCGTAGGGTTCTGTTGAGGCTGTGACGTTGATGGAACTTCTCTTGTGGCTACCATGGGAGCAGCTCCTGGGTATTTCTTGTTCCTAGTCACTATACTTATCATCCCTACATACCCCTGCATGGGGCAATTCTGTTGCACCTCATTGATTTGAAGGGGTTTTTCCTGCGCCTCATGGGCAGGCAAGGGGTCTCTAAAAACTCCCATTTGTTGGTTGTTTGGTGCTACGGGGTTGTCTACAACCAATGTCTTGTTGTCAATCAGGTCTTGTATCAAGCCTTTGAATTTCCAACATGCATTAAGGTCATGTCCCTTTCGTCAGTGGAATTTACAATACAAGTCCTCCCGGTACCCTTTAGGCTTCGGTGCATTGGGATCTATGGTTTGAATCTCCGGGAGGTTGATCAAATTCTTCGCTGACAAGCGGTCAAATAGGGAGTCCCTAGACTCCGTGTAGGGTGTAAACTGTCGCCTAGGGCGACGCTACTGATTTTGCCCCTGTTTCTGGTTTTCTCTTTCATAATTGTTAGGGGGCACTGCCTGATAGTTAGCCTTTTGAGGCTGTATTTCTTGTGCAGGCTTAGGAACATTTATAGCAACTTGGTTGACCATGGCGGGTTTCTGTTGCGTAGTCCCTATTTTGGTGTTTTTGTTCCATTCTTTTTTCTTAGGTTTGGCGATCTCGCCATCCTGTATCTTGATCTCTTCGATGATTCTGGCTTGCGCCAGAGCCTCTTCTAAGGTGGCATATTGCTGCAGCTACAATAGCATAGAGATCGATCTCAAACAACTTCTTGAAAACATCTGTGTAAGGTCGGACATAGGGGGAAGGTAGGGTAGCTTGGAAAGCAGAGTCCTCCATCGATTCCCGTAGGCCGCCATAGTCTCTTCCTCATACTTCCTGAGGCTGGCCAAATCACTTAGTGATGCCTTCTTCTTGGTGTTGAAGGTGAAGCGTTCGAGGAACGCATCCACTAACTGATCCAAGTTGTTGATGTTGTGCTTCGGCAATTGGGTGAACCAATCCGAGGCAGGGCCTACGAATGTGGTTATAAAGGTTCTCAACAACAAAGCATCATTGTCCTGAATGCCAAAGCATTGGCTCAGGAACCTCGTCACATGCTCTTGGGCATCCTCCTCACCTTTAAAGATTGCCAGCTGAGGCAACTTAAAGTGCTCAGGATAAGGGGGTGCAGGCACGGACGGATGCACCGGATGACTACGGAGTTGACGTAACGTGGGCTTTTGGGGCCCAACAGCTTTGGTTTCCATAGACTCCAAATGCTCTAGCAGCACTTTATATGCATCGAAAGACTTAATCTCTTCCTCTCTAACTTGCTCCCATTGTGGGTTGTGGGAGACTTGAGGCCTGTGGAGAGGTGGCCGGATAGCAACCCCTCCGCCTTGATAGGGCATTTCGGCCCGCTCTTCTTCTTGTTCATACTCCTCATAGGCTTCTTGAGGAGTCTCTGGGTGAGACCTATGACCATGAGTGGGTCCCCGTGGAGGGAGCCCATCATTGTTCCGGGGAGTGGCCTCCCGTTCAGGTCTAGGAGGTCTTGGAGGCAGCGCTTGGTTAGGTCACGGGGACCTGTCTCGTACCAAGGGGTTACGCCTCTCATATGGTTCTGCCCTTTGGGTGCGAGGGGTCGAAACCCTCTTCGACATGGTGTTATGCAACAGCTCATCTGTTTGGCACCTAATGCGCTCTTTACTGAGGCGATATAAATGCTCTAGTTGCTGTTGATCTTGCTCAAGCTGCGTAATCTGCGCTTGGCGGGCGGCATGTCTGGCGACTTCCAGGTCAATCTGTTCCACCATCTTGAGTCTCGAAGGCCTAGATGCCTCTCCCATGCACTTATCTCGGTCATGGTGATCCGAGATCTCTATAGGTCGCTTCCCCCTATCGAGGTTGGCGGCATTTACTCGAGGCTCTGGCCTCGAAGGATGGTTTTGGTAAATAGCAGGTGCGGAGGCGCATTGCTCCCACGTTGTATATTGCTCTTGAGGAAGATAGGGGTCTTCCTCATTCTCCCTTTCATAAGTGTGAAAGGGGCGGGCGGAGTTGGCTCGCCCTGCCAGAGGAGCCTTGTGCTCCGGATTTGTCCTATTGTTTCTGACAGTGAGAGGAGGCAATGGAGGGATGATATAATCTTGAGGCCTCTCCTCATGGACCCTCTGCCATTCCAGCGCTTCATCACGTGGTGGCCACTCATATCGAGCTTCTAAGGGAGCCCTTTTATCTATGTTGAGTGCCACGTGTAAGGACTCTTCCCGAAAGGGGCTATGACGGACGGGCGTGTCCCCCAAAGGGGTGTCCCTATAATTCCATCTTGACATGGACTGACGCGGACTCTCTTGCGGGTTAGGCCACCAAGGCGGTATGACTAAGTCCTTAGGGCTATAGCGGAGGTGACTTGTGCCCCCTTGTACACTTTCTGTAGCTTTCGCCCTTGATTGGGCTTGGCTACGTGTGTACACCATGGTGGTGCTTTCCTACAAGCTATGTAGATTTTTATCTCTTTTATGATTTTTTATGCTACACTAAACAGAAATGAGCACACACATACACAAACGGTGATTATCTCGTTTAAATATTGAGAGTGTGTCCTAAACCTGGTTTAGTGTGTTTTTTATTTTTGTTTTTGTTTTTGAAGGTTTTTGTAAAGAACGTTTAAATGCAAATGATGGCTCTTATGACTCCCATAAATGGTCGCCCCTTCGATATACCATTGCCAGGCCGATATACCAACCTCTCTATATACCCGCCCTTACGTGAGGGAAACTATAGGTACGTGAGAGCAGATGGTACATGGAACGTAGGCGGTACGAAAGGGGGATTGTCCTGTTTATGACACCTACCATAGAAGACTTATCCTCGTGTGTTGGGAATCACCCCAACTACACTCGGTCAGCTTTCATCAGGATTTACGTCTAGCAACAGTGACAATCGGGGTAAATGGATGCAAAAATCAAGCCAAGGTGGTGATGAAATCCACCGTTGGTCTTGATCAAGGGCTGGGGTTTTACGACCAGCTCCTTGGTTTTTATGATGCCACGTGATGTGTGGGGTTCTTTTTATTTTTGCAAAATGAAACAAGCAAACAACAAAGGAGAACTACTTTCCCTAAGCAAACAAGTAATCTACGAAAAATAGAAAACTAAAAACAGAAAAAGATAGGAAAAGTTCAGAGTTCTTACCTCGCCCCTGCCCAAATCTGTTGATTCTGAGTTTCTATCCTGAAACTACATAGACAGAAATTCATCCTAGGGAGGAATGAATTACAGTACTAAATTCATCACAGGGTCAGGCGGATTCCAATTCGTCCCTGGGAAGGATGAATTATAGACCTGTATCCGCCTCAGGCTGGAACGAACAATAGTCCCGCATCCAAAAACTCGGTACCTACAAGCAAAACCACCAAATTTTGATCAGATCTCAGATCTTAAAAATAGAGGACTAGGTCCCACCATGATCGCCACTGAAAGCACGAGGATACGAAAACAAAAAGGGAAAAACTCCAAGTACGATGCAAGAACGAAACTAAACTTGATGCTACAAATTAAAAATGCATAAAATGGAGAAAGCATAGACAAATTGGAACCCAAATGGAATGAAACAACCCTCT
Source organism: Wollemia nobilis (assembly GCA_028583015.1). Classification (NCBI taxonomy): domain Eukaryota; kingdom Viridiplantae; phylum Streptophyta; class Pinopsida; order Araucariales; family Araucariaceae; genus Wollemia; species Wollemia nobilis. Next base: position 1,213,820 of record JAQPPZ010000755.1, on the reverse strand, counting down.
TCTTTTATTGATGTATTTCAAATTCGGTTACAATTCGCTTCCTCCCTTTTTAGGGGCGAGGAGCATCAAACTTGTCTCTTGGTCACATCAATGGAAAGCCATCCCTCTTCCGCGTGCCCACATGTAAGATGGACGGACCAAACGTCACCGCCGCTTGTGTATACGAGTGTTGATTCCTTGCTGCTCCTCCGATGTCTAGACCCTACGTTCAAAGGAACAAGAAACCGTTAGTAGCACCTACGAATAAGACAAAGCATGCGATCCTCAAACCTACAATAAGCGGATGAGAAAATGAATTAAACTGTAACTAAAACTTATCCAAATGACATGAAAACTTGGCAAGGACATAGAAACATCACCAAGAAGGCATTGCAAAAGAAATAATCAAGAAATTCCTCACCGATTTGAATTCACTCCGGGAGGGACGGATTCGACTGTAATTCGCTCCGGGGTAGAACGAATTCACCTGCAACAAAGCGCCGAAGTGATACTGCCCAAAATGTCACATCTAGGGAGCTCCAAAAGACCTACAAACTTGGGGTTAGCTAATTGGAGGCATTTTGGGAAGACCCAGATGGTCAGATTTCCCCAATTTGGCCTCCATCAATGGGAATTTGATGCTACTACCTGCAAGTTAGTGAGGACAACAAAAGCGATAAAACATGATAAGATTTGATCAAAGCATTACGAAATTAAAATTACAAGCTATCTAAGCAGCATAAGATGGAATGCAAAATAAACAAATGACAAAAAGAACAATCTGCCATGAATCCCCAATCGTTCCTAAAAAGGAAGATTAGGCTCGTAGCAGTGCGGGGCGCCCGAGCGGGCCGCCCACCGTTGGAACCTGATTTCGGCACCAATCCACTTGGGATGGGCCCAAAATCTCTTGTAATGTGTTGTCAAAAAATTGGGTGGGATACTATGGCCAAATGTCGGGTTTGGTTCCAGATTTGTGCTTCCAATGACCACCCAATGACCTCTTCTCCAAAAGAGATCAAGGATGTGAAAGGCACAATTCAAAAGGGGAATAGGTGTGAAAGCAAAATGATAACACTTCGTTGCTCCAAAATGCTCCTTCTCTGTATATTTTAGGGTGAGGAAACTCACCAATTTATAGACCTGGAGGTCTCTTGAATTGGGCATGCAGAGGCGCCACTTGGCAATCATGCCTTCCCAGGGGGAGGGAAGGGGGGTGCCTCCCCCTGAATAGGGACTTCATGACTGCCCTTGTAACAGCCTCTAACGCTCGAAAATGCTCACCCACACTCCCATGCTATGAAGGAAGCGTTAAGTGGCGGATCTGAGCTGCCATTTGTCAAGATTTGACTTTTTTCCCGTCAAACCTGGAATTCGTCCCACCCTGGAGCGGATTCTGTATTCGTCCCAGGGGAGGACGGATCCCATTTTGAATTCATCCCAGGGAGGGACGGATTCTGAGCAAAGTGCCTAGAAGGTGCCAAATTGATCTCTGACCTCCCAAAACTGCTGTGAGAGTGGTTAGGACCACTGTTTAACCTCTGGGGGCTGCCCTTGGGGCTGTGTGTGTCAATGCGATCAGTGTTTGCAGTCACATAATCGGATTGGTGTTGTTTTGGTGTCTATACCAACTTCACCTTGTTGGTGCCTTGATGGAAACTAGAAAGAATTTCCCAAACCTACTTTGCTTTGGTTGTTGTTGCAATCCATGGGAATATGGTCTCTTTGATTGCTTGCATTATATAAAATAATACCTTATGGTATTTATTTTGATTCTCCTTTAACAGGTCTGAATTCGCTTGGGAAAGAGTGGCCAATGCTACTGTATTTTCTGGTTCTGCATAACCATTATTGACCAAGTCCCATAGCTCTTGAAATCGGAACAAGATCTTCATCTGGATGCTCCAGTAATCATAATTTTTGCCACTGAACCGTGGGATCTATAATTACAATGAATTACCATTAGAAGCCATTGCTTCTTATCCTCTATGGATAGGCTCATGCTCTAATACCAATTTGAGAGAAAGAATTCGTAGCAAAAATAAGTCTTGCACGATTTTGTAGTGAGACGGGAGCTTTGCTCAACTAAGCAGCGAGATGGGAGCTTCGATTGACCAAACAACGATATGGGAGCTTCGCTCGACCAAGCAGCGAGATGGGAGCTTCACTCAACTAAGCAGTGATATGGGAGATTCACTTTTAGACTAGGTGAGATGAGACTTAATTTGAGCAAGGAGGCCCCCAAAATTTGTCTTCGGGGTAAAAAGACCTCGAAGCTTGTCTTCAGGCAAGGAAGCCCCCAAAGCTTATCTTCAGGGTAAAAAGGCCCTGAATCTTGTCTTCAGGGCAAAAAAACCTGTGAAGCTCAGATTCGAAGGGAAATATCATGAACCTCACTTTCAGGCAATAAGAAAAATGAATCTTTCTTTTAGGAGGGATAATGAGTGATTCAAGCGACTTGTCTAAAGTTGATTTCGCAAGGTAGATTTCAAAAAAGAAAATTTCAGAGAAGAAATTGTTGGAGCTACAAAAACAAAGATTTTTATTTATGAAAATAAAACTAGACTTTACAGACTTAACAATTATTTATCCGAAGCTTTATAGACTTCTGCAAATTTAGTTGCATGGATAAAATCTAAACAGAAAATTTGGAAAGCTGTTGCTCCAACTTCTTCTTCTTTCGCTTCTGCATCTTCTACAAAAAGTCAACTGCACAGATATATATAGCTAGAGTTGGAGGACAGGAATGGGAAATGTGCACCAACTGTCTAACATGTCTTTAATGCAAAACTAGGGTTTTTGACCAATCATCGAATGAATGCAACTACCGGTATTAACTATGCATGCTTGAACTTTACTACGATCGAATGTCAAAGATACGATCTGTCAGAGATCTCTTTAGGCATAAAATCTGGTTTAATTTTCTAACAATCTCATGCCCAAGAAAAAAACACAAACTTAGATTAAAACAATTATGGGAGTGAGACCCTCAGAAAAATTAAAAAATAAAACAAGACAAACTTAAATTAAAAAACAAAAAAGAATGGATGGGACCCCATGGCTGGGTGTCTCATGCTAAAAAAAACAAGTATGGGTAAGACCCTACAGTTAGACGTCTCATACCCTCCAAAAAGACACAAAATTAAATTAAAAAAAAGTATGGGGTGGAACCCTACTGCTCGGCATCTCATGCCAAAAAAAAAAAACTTAAAATAAAAAGAAGTATGGGGTTGGATTCCACGACTGGGCCTTTCATGCCCCCACAAAAAATACAGATAAGTTGATAACTATATTTCCTGAACATTGATGATTGAGAAAAATGAAAACCAATGACTAGCTTGAACATTGATGGTCAAAAATTAAAATCAGAGAATTACCTTTGTTTGAACATTGGTAACTAGAAAAAATTAAAAAATGATAGTCTTTGCTTGAACATCGGTGGCTGAAAAAATGATGACCATTACTGTTTGAATGTTTTTTTTTGAATTTACATGGTGGAGTTGGTAACTGCCACGAATCTGGATAGGTTGTTCGACTTTTATGACCACCATAATATTGTGTGCTGTCCATCCCAAAAGTCGACACATAGTTCTTCACGTAGTCAGCCCCTATAACCACCATGCCACAATCATTTTAAACTTTTACGTCACTGAAAGTACCAAGAAAGGGACAAGCGTTCAGTCTAGCAAGGCCCGATATTTGAACCTTTTATTTGAGTGTTAAAAGCTGAACAGTGTGCCATTCATTGCTTGAACAATAACAATTATTCTGGTTAACTTTTAGATATTGCACGACATTTGATGTAATGGCAGTTGCATGGTTATTATCATCCATGTGGTTGTGAGATCGATTCCTCTTGTGTTTGCTCGAAAAGAGCACTGATATTTGTAAATGATGTTCAATAAAAAAATATCATAGGTACTTTCATCAATTAGATTTCAATCCAAGTATACAATATTTTTTTTACCCATACACCCACACACTCGTTATGTCATATGAACTTGAGTATCATGAATGAGAACTAAAAAAAAGAATACTACATTTAAATTTAAATATTATCAATTAAATAAATTAAATTTTATATAATGATTACTAATAGAAAGTAAGAAAAAGAATGTATTACTCAAACAATGATTACTCAATTGAAAAAAAGTACATATAATATAAAATAATGTATACTTGCTTCTATAACATTATTATTATTAGTCTTGCTTCTATAACATTATTATTATTATTAGTCACGTGTATTTATTTGTGTGAGGCATGAAACAATTAAAATTAAGAGGATAATTTTATCTATGCATAAATTCAAAGATTTTTTTTACTAGAGTAAAATAGGAACTAACTATATTACATTATAATTTTTTTATAATGACACTCATATAAAATGCATATAACAAAATGAAATATCATAAGTACTTTCATAAATTAGATTTCAATCTAAGTATACAATATTTTTTTTTACCCATACACCACACTCGTTATGTCATTTGAACTTGAGTATCATGAATGAGAATCGAATACTACATTTAAATTTAAATATTATCAATTAAATAAATTAAATTTTATATAATGATTACTCATAGAAAGTAAGAAAAATAATGTATTACTCATATAATGATTACTCAATTTAAAAAAAGTACATATAATATAAAAGAATGTATACTTATAACATATAACATTTTTATTATTATTGTTAGTCACTTGCATTTATAATATAAAAGAATGTATACTTATATTTTTATTATTATTGTTAGTCACGTGCATTTATCCGTGTGAGGCATGAAACTGTTATGCTATTCTTATTTATAATAGTGTATATTTATAGTCTGTAAGGATGGTGTAGTGGTAGAGCTTTGGTTTTTTTTGGAAAGGTCTAAAGTTCAAACCACTACATACTCTGGAAGGGATAGGCTGGATGGTAGCGACTTATTGTTTTTCGATTGGCTATTCTAATTTGTTGCATTCGAGAATTGAGGATCCCATTGACTATGCTTATCCCCAATTTTTTTTAAGAAACTTTTATATAGATTGAAATGAGTTTACCTTATTTTTTTTTTTTGGTAATTATTATAGTAGATTAAAAAAGGGTTTTTATAGAGGATCCCAAAACCTTATGTACAAAATTAGCCTTGCATCATGCCTCCTGGCTTTATGTATAAGCCTATTACATAAATTGTAACCCCTAAAAAACCTCGATTACATAAGCAATGGGCCTAGGGCATCAATCCCTTGAAACTGAACACCAAAATGCAAATCCCGCCCAGCGGTAACAGTAAGCATGAAACAATCCCTCTCAACGGGAAACAAACAAATAAGAAAGAAAGTAGTTTTGGAGATCCCGCCCAACGGGGAGTAGCCAAAAACCACCATCGAGAAGATCCCGCCCAGCAGGAAGCAAAGAAAAACCGTTACAATAAAATCCCGCCTCGCGGGAAGCAGTCAAAACCACCACAAACAGTCCCGCCTAGCGGGAAGCAACAGGGAAATCCCGCCATCCGGGAAACCAGCAGAAAAGAAAGGATCCCGCCTCACGGGAAAACCGGCGGATTATGCGGATCCCGCCCACCGGGAAAACATTTTGTTCAGCGAGAGCCATCCTGCAAGAAGCCGACAGCTAGCACAGAGAGGATCCAGCCCATCAGGAAGTGACCAAAGAGTTGCACCACAAGGAACCCGCCCTAGGAAAACAGAAGAGGATCCCAGCAGCAGGGACCAAGAATCCCGTCCAAGCACAGAGCCCGCAGAGGATTCACAAGAAAAAGGGGGAAGCTGTCCAAACCCTAAACCGTCACCTCCACCGCATCGAGAAACACAGCGGACCATATCCACGCGAAAAACCTGCAAAAAACCCCAGGGGGAAGCCTGAGGGAAAAAGGGAAGGGATCCCCAACCAAACAGGGATCCCTGGGAAGCACCAGTCCAAAAAAACAACCAAGGAAACCCTAGCCGACCGGGAGGGGCACAAATAGTGGAGAAGGATCTCCCCCCAGGAGATCATCTGCAAACAACCACTCCCCGGGAGGGATGACCTGGGTTGAGCCAGGGACTGGGCAGGAACCAGGAGCCATGGGAGGGGGAGCAGGGGAGTGACCAGAGCCCTCCCCTCTCTCATAATATATTCTATCTTATGGTCATAATAAATGAGTTTACCTTATTAATCATGTAATTAATATTAATATTAATATATATATATATATATATATATATATATATATATATATATATATATATATATATATATATATATATATATGGTGAAAAAGTAAGGTTTTGAAAGGTCCAAAAATCTTATACGGTGAAACATTAATCATATTCAATAATATTTTAAAAATTATTAATTTAGATTGAAATGAGTTTATCTACATTAGATCATAAATGAATTATCATGGTATTTCAATTAATCATGTTATATATATATATATATATATATATATATATATATATATATATATATATATATATATATATATTATTAATGGTGAAAAAACAAGGTTTTGAAAGGTCCAAACACCTTTTACATTAAATGAGGCAGAGAAAGAGAAGGCCAATTAAGCACAAGCTAGCCTCCAAGGCCAAAAAATAAAAATTAAACCCAACAATAACCTAAGAGCATAGACTAGTCCACCACCCAACAGGGCATACAAGATTATTTTTATTCAACTTTCTTTTAGAGGCACCAATGATTCTGCTCTATTTTTGCATAAGATTGAAAGGGCATCAAATAAATGAATATGCAAATAACTAAACCCCAAAACCTCAATCCTAGAGATCTAGGGTGAGGGAAATACACCAAGCATATTTCTTGAGAATAGAAACCACTAGGGAGCAAAAGGACTAGCCCTCCAAAAAAGATCCTCCAGATAGAGAATCACTACAACACAAAGGAGAGCTCATCCAAGTAGAAAGACAATAAAAAGGTCTACTGGATAGGTAGACCCAATGCTTCTAAAGCAACAATTTTAATTAACCACAGAGGGAAATTGTCTTCCCAAATTTTGAATTGGCCACTATCCACCCCCAAATTAGCCATAACATTAGCAACTTGGTTACCTTCCCTATAAATATGCTCAATTTTAACTTCTAACATACCTTCCATAATATTTGTTGTGTCCTTAATAATATTCATAAATTATCAGTCTTTCTAGTCTATAAATCCTAAATGATGTTCAAGGAGTCACCTTGTACGAAAATTCTTTTGAAGCCCCTCTCAAAAAAATTATGAACACCGAAGAAAATCACCTTAGCTTTAGCTAGGTGGCTAGTTTGAATACCATAATCTTTGATGTAAACCCAAATGACCTCACCATTATCATTTCTAACAACACCCCCTCCACCAACCCTCCTAGGGTTACCTTTGGTAGCCTCATCAAAGTTCATAATGATCCACCCTTTAGTTGGTTTATGTCATCTAGTAGCCAATATTTTTTGAACAATGAATACAGAAGCAGAAGACCCTAGATTCAATTTTCAACTAACAACAACCCCTTTATCCATAACTTTCTCCCTACCATTTCTAGCAGCAAAGACAATCGGGTTATTCTCAATAGCAACTTTAATCCTTCTAAAGACAAAGGATTCATCCCTAGAAATATCCTTGAAAGTTATTTTGTTCCTCTCCCACTAGATACCCCATAAAAAATGAGGAAGAACCAAATCCCACACCCTATTGAGGCTGTGACTGATGAAAGGGGATTTCCATTGAATGAAAAGTTCCTTGAAAGTTCGAGGTAACATCCACTTGACAAAAAAAGAATCTAGTAAAGCATTGAGCACCTTATTTGAGAAATCATAATGGATGAAAAGATGATCCACAAATTTAGCATCCTTAGAACACAAGAGATAATTATTGAGAAGACATAAGCCTTTCTTACATAAATTATCAATAACCAAGTAGACACAACCACAAAAAACGCAATCTTGGGGATCAAATGAGGATATCAAACCCTTTCCACCAAAAAATTTCCTCCCCTAGACAATGTTTGGGCCTCCTATGCAGTCTTGTAGAAAAATGGTATTTAGAAAACGAGTCCATAGAAGGAAGTCCTTGTCATTCTGCTAAGGAAGAAAGTATTGTAACAACATTTTCAAACTTGCCAAACTTTGAAGAGTCTAAAAATCAATTACATGTAAAGTCAGATGCTTCCAAATCCTCTTGCCATTAGTGATGATTATAAAATCAATTAATTTTTCTCCATATTTCAGTGACAAAGGAGCCTTCAACTCATAAAAATCAGAACTAAGAAAGATGGGTTCAAGAAAAATCTAATTATCCTCCCTAGGGTTATGCATAGCGGCTATTTATCACCAAATTGGCTAAAATTAGGAATTTTGAAATTAAAAATTGGCTAAATTCGGGACCTTTCACTAGGGCCCATTCACCCAAAATTTTTAGGGTGTAATTCTTTTGGGGTTGGCTCTCTCGACCATGATAATTATTATTTTTTTAAATTTTAATTCGCCAACCACTTTCACTCAAATGCGCGGACCTTTCACCTACAAACTATAAGTAATATTAATTTTCTCACCAACTTTGTCACATCACTAGTATATATGCCTAACGTGGTAGTGAAACCCATACACCTAGGAATGACACGCAATACAGAGAACTCCATAATTGTGAAAAAATATAAGAAGTAGCGAGAAACTCTTGGAACCTATTATGGTAGCTAGAAAAGGCTACCATCGTCATGAAATAATAGTAGGCATAGAAGGCTACCGATGCCACTATCATAATTTGATAGCCTCTAGAGGCTACCATAACCATGAAAGGATGGTAGTATGTTACAGAGTACCATCCTTTCATGGTGATGGTAGCCTTTAGAGGCTACCGGTATATGCTAGTGGTATCAATAGCCTTATGTGGCTATTATTCTTCCTTGGTGATGGTAGCCTTCTTAGGAATGTGTGGCACTCGTTTCTCAAAGGGGTTTATAAAAAGGAAGTTTGTTTCGAAACCTAAGGGAGGAAAGCAAAAAAAAAAAAGTTGTTTTTTATTTTTTCATTTTCCAAAATCTAGGACTTTTAGGGCAAGCAATAAAAATGCCTCCCTTTGTTTTTTCTCAAACCTCCTCACAACCACAATTTTTTTTTTTAAAAAACCACTGACTTGATGTTTTTCAACCCATCAAAAAATCCATTGGATTAGTGTGCTCAAATGAGCGACCTTATGGGAAGTCCCGATTTTGCACCTTCCAAACTAAATTTTTTTCCCGAGCCACACATATGTTGGTAGTCTCTACCAGTTCCACTAATAATTTGATAGCCTGCAAAGGCTATCGGTGCTACACATATGTTGGTAGCCTTCAAAGGTTATAGATACCACACAAAAATTATCTTGTCAATACTTTTTTACTGTTGTTTGATATTTTTTTCAAATATTAGTATAAATTTGCCCCATTATTATAATTTTTGGTGGAAAAAAATAAAATTCACCATGTCTCCTACATGAATTTATCTATGATTCACATTTTATTTATAATTAGATTTTGGGTCCGACCCCTTATGCATAAACTTGATCCTCTCAACAGAACACATCCTTGCCATTCTCAATCTACCACCACATCCCCTCTATAACCAAACTTTTGACCCTCAATAAACCATTTTAAATCATAGAGCCCCTAGGAGGAGCAACACAATGTGATTTTATAGATATTTACATCTCATAATACCTTTCCATAGTTGATCCTCCTCAACACATAATCTCCAAGCTATTTTTGCAATCAATACCTTATTTAACAACAAATTTCTAATCCCAAGACTACCTTCTTTCTTAGAAGAGCATAACCTATACCAAGAGACAAGGGTCACCCTCTATTTATCCTCCACACCAACCCACAAAAATATCCTAAAGATCTAATCAATCCTCCTCCTAATTCGAAGGACATTATGAAAAGAGATATAATAAATGTGAATGCTTTGGAGGGTAGCTTGAAGCAATTACAACTTACATACTTCGCTCAAGAGATTATCCTTTCCATCTAGCTAACTTATGTTGAATCCTATCCAAAATAGGAGACCATAATTCCTCCTTCATCCTACTAGTAAACAATGACATACCTAGATATAAAGAAGGAAGGTTAGTAATGCTAAAAAAATCCCTACAATTCTATGTTGAAGTTGCCCCCTAGTATTCACAAAAACGATTTGACATTTATGGAAGTTAATTTTTTCGTTGAAAGCTTTCTCATACAACTGCAAAATATTCATGAATTCTTTAGCCTCATAGTAGCCTCACCAAGAATTGCAGTGTCATATACAAATTGTTGATAAGAAATTACCTCCACAATACCAGTAAGCCTAATACCCTTAATCTTAGAGGACAAGGTAGCAGCAAGAATCAATCTTCCTAAAGCTTCAACTATAAAAATTAAAAGATATGGAGACAAGGGATCACATTTACTAATACCTCTTTGACCCCAAAAAAAATCACTCAAAATCCCATTGATGATGATAGAAAATTTAGCAGAGAAAATACAAACTCTAATCCACTTCCTCCATAGATCCTCAAAATCAAATTTCTGCAACACCTTGTCAAGGAACCCCCAGGAGACCCTGTCATAAGCCTTTTGCATATCAAGTTTAAGAAGCATTCAACCAAATTGGTTTTGGATATAAAATATAAAGTCTCATGAACCGTAATGATCCCATCCACAATTTGCCTACCATGAATAAAACCACCTTGTAGAGGAGAAATCAATATGAGGAGAAGCCTTTTCAACCTATTAGCAACTGTCTTAGTAAGCAATTTATATAGGGTATTGCATAAGTTAATAGGTTTATAATCTCTTAGAGAAGAGACACCATGTTTATTTGGAACCAAAATAATAAAGGTAGTATTCCATACCTGTAACAAAGAGGAAGGAGATTGGAATTCTCTTAAGGCTTTTGAAATATCCAAAACAAGAATGTACCAAAACCTATGAAAAAACCCGTAGGGAACCCATCCGACCTAGGTGATTTATATTTATTTATACTCAATAGGTTTATCCTGATCTCATCATTAGAAAATGGGGCATTCAAAGCATTATTCATATCAACCATCACCACTTGAAAATATTCTTGAGAATTCTTTTTAAGAATCCCCATCTTCCCCCTTGTCTCTAGAAAACAAATCCTAAAATAAGGATACCATGGCAGTAGCAATTTCTTCCTTATATTTAAGGTATTCATTGTAGTATAATATAATTTCTCTTATTTTATTAGCACTCCTATGTTTCAAGGTTAAGAGGTGAAAAAATTTGGTACTCCTATCTCCTCCTTAAGCCACGTGACTTGAGATTTTTACCTCCAAAAAGACTCCTTGTTGGCAATAATATTATGAAATTATGCAGGAGTAATTTGCTCTTTGTTGGCAAGCTCCTCTGAACATCCTTCACTTTGGAATTTTTCCTTAAGTTTTTGTAATTATTGAAATATTTTTTGCTTCCTATGAAAGAGGTTTCCAAAAACCTCTCAATTTGACCTCTTCAAGTTAGATTTGATGATTTTTAGCTTCTTGGCCACTTGAAACATCTTAGTACCATAAACATCCATATTCCACCAAGCCTTAATCAAGCCTCAAGATTCATATGAGAAAGCCACATTGTATCAAACCTGAAAGGATAACCTTTCAAACATTTCTTCTCCATGAATTCTAATAGTAAGCCTCCAAGTTTCTCACAAGAGAGAAGAATGAAATTAAAATCATCAGTAAGTAGACATGGAAGTTCAAACGAAGAACCAAGGGCTTTTAAATCAACTTAGAGTTTCCTTCTATCCACAACAACATTGGGAGTATACACATTGGTAGAAATCCAATAATAATTAGTTTTTTACAACAGAATAAAAAAGAAGAGAATCTATCAACCTGATGAATAAGCTTGCCCTCCATAGAATCAAGATTCCAAAGTATCACAACCCTACAAAAGAACCACGAGAAACCCTACTCACACCTTCACACCCCTTCCAAAAAAACCTTCATAATATATCAAAATCCTCATCGCCCATCTTAGTTTCTTGTAAGAAAATAATATCAAGATTGAAATTTTTTCTAAAATATTTTAACACTCTTTGTTTAGTCAAGGCATGTAGACCCCAAATATTCCACGAGATAATCTTCATTACTTATAGGATTGATAATAACACTCATGAATATTAAAATACATCAAAGACTACCACCTAGATGGTAATTTTTAACTGATATGGTCAAAGGAAAAAAACACCTCAAACTGTTACAACTAAAGAGGAGAGAGAGTATCATTGAAATAATTTTATCATCTAGACATAAAATTCCATCCCCAACTCTTATTCCTACCTAAAGAACCAACCTTCTATAATGAAAGCAAATATAGAGCATCATATAATATTTTAGTTTAATTTTTAAAATACCCATTTTAAAATTGTAAACCTTAGTTAAAAAATGTGATTTTGTTTTAAAAATCTAAATACGCATTTTAAATTTTATCTTAGAATTTCAAACATGGATTTGAGAAAGCAACATAAGGTTTAAAAAAAAATTGAATCCACATAAAACTAAAATATAAAAGCCCTTTCTAATTTTATAATTAGTCTAAACCTACTCCTTTAATTTCCATGAAATAATTCATACATTCAATGTTTATAAAAGTATTTTTATAGATAAAATAAAAATAAAAAGTTCAAAAAAAAATGTTGTATTTTATTTAATATATTTCTTACTTTATTTGAAAGGAAATTTGACATTTGATTGACAAAACCCAAAAATAATCTTATACAAAAGAAGTCAGTTTGAGAACAATTCCAAACAAAAATAATTTAAAAATTGTTTTACATTTCAAACTGTTATATTTTTAGAAGTGATGGGAGGAGCGAAAGGAGCTGGAGCACGAGGAAGAAAAAAAAGTTTTAGGGCCGATCTTGTTTGGAGGAGTTATCCTATGCTTTGGTTCTCTTATGTTGTTTTTTCTTTTCTACTCCCAGTTGTTATGGAGCCTACTGGAATATGGGTTTTTTCTCCTAAATTTTGCAAGGTTTTATGGAGCCTCTTTCCTAGACCTTCCTTGGTCGAAAAATTTCTAAATCTTTCCCTTTACCCCTTCTTTGGCCTTTGAATTTCGATGGAGGTTTACTTTTTGCCCCCTGTCCCCTTCGGTTCAATTTGGTTCGGCTTGCCTCATCTTGGCCAATCATCTCCTCAACCCTTTTTACCATATAGTTTGGTGCGGTTTGGCTCAGCTTGGCTCATCTCAGTTGGTTTTCTTTTCAACCCTTTTCTTCAGCTTGGCTCATCTTTGTTGGATATCTTCTCCTCAGTTTTTGACCTAGCCTTTGATGCTTCTACTGCGTGTGAGGGATTCTATGATGACTCCCTCCTTCCTCCTCAACAAGATGGTAAATATCAATTTGTTATATTTGTGTTCTGGAGCTGATGAATCCGTTGGTATTAACTAGGTCCAGTCCTTCTACACCCTGGTTTGACATTCCCTTCATAGGAAAGATTTTTGCGGATGATTGCTCTCCTAGAGAACGTGTCTTTCCAAGGACAATGAGGGCCCTTGTATTCCTTATATGGAATATAAAGGCCTTCTCTTCATGGGAAATTTCAATATGGTTGCATGCTCTCTAAGAAAGCATGTCTTACCAGGGGCCAGGATGACCCCTTGTCTACCTTCAGAAATTTGTGATGGCTCTCTCTTCACAGGAGAGAATCATGTAAATGCTTCCTCTCTTGGAGAGATTGTTCTTCTAAGGGCTTGGTGGCCCCTGTCCTATTTCGATGGTTCGTGTCCACCTTTTTTGCTCTATCCTAGAGAGACCCCTGGAGGAGGGGAATTTTCAAAATTTTAAATTTGTTTGTTTGAGCGGGATTCCCTTGCTTCGGTAGGAGTCTTTATTTTTTGAATTTCTTGTTTAAGAAACAACCTTGCTTGGGTTAGAATTTTCAAATTTGAATCCCTCATGGATCTTGTCTCATTTGAGTCTCTCATAAAAGGTTTTGAAACCCTTTCAAAATGACTTCCTCCAATCAATGAAAAAAATTAGAACAATTTCTTGTTTGGCTATGCAATGAATAAAAATGAGAGGAATTTGTTAAATACTATTGTTACTTAGAAGTTATTGTTTAATAATGGAAGTGGATTTGAATGGTTGTGTTGATTGTTCATCCATTTTTTAAAAATTTAAATTATCTTAAAAAAAATATTTTAGAAAATATATATATTTCTTGATTATGTTACTTCAAGATAAATTGTGTTCGAAAAAAGTTATAAAAACCTTTACTCTACTTAAAAATTGACACACACAAAGTGTAGAAAGGTGCATATACAATATAGAGTCTTTAATCATATAGAGAGTAAATTCAAACTAAGAAACATGGAGATAGAATTTGACCATATGTGTTTTAGGGTCTTGGAAGAATATTGGAATTTTAAAAATACTATAAACTACAACCCTAATTCCAAAATGAGATCTTAGTTTAGAATTTAAAATACTCATTATTGTAAATTATAGTAAAAAATATAACTTGTCTAGAAATTGAAATACCCATAATTACCACAATAAAAATTTATGGTAATTTAACATAGAAATAAAATTAACCATAAGTGTTTTAAGGTCTTGGAAGAATATTGAGATTTTTTAAATGTAAGGCCTAACTTTTAATTATTTTAAAAATACAAGCCTATACAATCAAAAAAATGGGTGGATAGGCACACCCCAATAGGTAGTCACACTAACTCAGGTTGAGTTAGGAAGTGGTTACTTTAAACAACAAAAATAGGGTTAAACCCGTCACCAACCACAACAAAAAACATGCATTAAATCATGTCAATCATGGGGGGTATGCTCACGAGGTGAAATTCCATCACCCTCCATATGTTGCCAACCAATATTAGAAGGAATGGAAATGGGCCACCCATCCTCCCTAGGAATGCAAAAATTATCACTTGTACCAGAGCCATCAATGCCATTAGATACACCCCAACCCACCATATTATCCGAAGCGACTAGGTATGTTGGAAAAGGATCTTCCCAACCAACAACTGGGTCTGGCTCCACTTGGAGAACCTCCCATCCACTACCATGCTGAGATGTAATGGAACCAATGCTGTCTTGAGGTCATTGAATAGGAGAAAATTGAGACCAATATATTTATGCAAACTAGGAGGGAAATCGTTGACGAGAGCACAATATAAAAACTTAGCGAGATTAAGAAGGCTTTGTAGAAGGTATTCGACTGACCGTGCATGGGACATTACCATAGTGCTACATAAGAGTGTGAAGATGCTCCACCTCCATATGAACTTTCTCCACTTGAACTGAAATCTAGAGCCAAAAATTAGAATAAATCGTGCACTTATCAACAATTGAAAATTTAGCTAAACTATGCTGATGAGAAAAAAGAATTATGTTACAAGTTTTTCAAATATGAAAGAGCACACTTATGCGAAGAATGTTCCACACATCCAACAAGTGCAAGAAAAAATCTGGTGGATCGCCAAGCAAAGCATCATATGAGGCCAAAATAAGGACTCAAGACAATCCTAGGCCATTCGAGATTTTTTGCACTACCAAAAAATATGAAGGGGGTGCTTTGGAGCACCACAAAAATGGTAGGTAGGATTATCTATTCCAAGGTATTTTAATATTTTTCCAAGAGGAAGACCATAGGATAATAAGCTTTAGGCAAAAAAAGCCCATTTAGGTTCAATATACCCTACGCAAGCCATTTTAAATATTAGACTCCAACGAGTCTGAGTGGAAAGAAGATCCTACTGCTCATTGAGTATTTGAACCATAGGAACATTGGGAGTAAGCCAAACATACCCTAACTTGGGTTTGTAATTAAGAAGTGGGGTTTTCTTAAACCATCCCCAGTCATACCACTAAGGTTTTTGAGAGTATCTACAGATCATGGGCCAAAGGGAAAAATGGATACAATCCAAAACAATGTCATAAGTATTTTTATCATCTGGGCATAGACCAAATAATCTCCTTAAATTATCCCATGGGATCCAATCCCTGGAATATCTCGAAAAAAAATCTGCCATGTTTGAAATCCCTTTCTTGAAGAACCACTGAGCATGAATCCATTGCATAGAAGTAAGATGAGAACCTTGAAAATTAATAATAGGTGACCACCAAACATTATAAGTGGAAATAGAAGCACATTTTTGATGCCCATCCCCTAGCAACACAACCAGGGCTTAATATTCTCCCAAGCCCTCCATATGCTCTAATAGACGAAAGAGCCTTGAATTCTAACTGGGATATGAGCAAATGGGAGGGATTGAAAATTCATACCTTTCCAAGCCTTCCTTCCAAGAGGTAAACCAGTGGAAATGCAGTGTCGAATTAGAACTTTCAAAGATTCAAAACCACGTAAGGCTCAAAGAATTTATTTAGCAAATAAAGCAAAACCTTGTCTTTGACAATCATGTAGTCCCATACCTCCTGATTTTTTGGGAAGACAACACATCTCCTAGACAACTTTATGAAACCCTTGTTTATGTCACGAGTTAGCCAAAATAAAACCCCTTGAAAGCTTTTCCAAATTTTTATAGCAGGTTTGAGAAGGGACCCAACATGATGAATAATACACATGCATAGTAGCAATAGTTTTGGAACACATCTAAAACTTACCAACTAGAATAAGTTTTTGGGTGATCCAAAAGGAAATTTTTTTCTCTACTTTTTGTAAAACATAATTCTATAAGACAACAGGGGAACTCTGGAATGCAAATGGGATGCCAAAGAATTTAAACATCTCCTCTGGATGGATCTAATACCATTGAAAGCTTTAAAGCTAGCTTGAAATGTCCAAAGAGGATTACCTATAGAATGAGGTCTTCCTCAATTGAGTGCTAGATCCTAATGCTTTGAAAAAAATATCCAAACAATCTAATACCCGTTTGAATATTTACTTGAATATAGGGATTTTAAAAATACTATAAATTTTAACCTTAATTCTAGAATGAGATCTTAGTTTATAATTTAAAATACCCATTATTGTAAACTATAGTAAAAAGTACAATTTAAGTGTAGAAATCAAAATACATCGGACCACAAATGTCTGAGTGCACTAGCTCCAATGGCTGTGAAGCTCTCCAAGACTGTCCTATAGGGAACACATCCCTATGATGCTTGCCGACTAGAAAACCCTCACAAATTTGATTTGATTGTTCAATAAGAGATAAACCCTTCACCATCTGCTTCTTATGCAGCAAGTTCAGGCCACTAAAACTTAGGTGACCAAATTTGATATGCCACAACCAGGTAGCATCTTTCACAACTTCACTTAATGACATCAACGATTCATTCTGAATATGCAACGAAAACATCTTGTTCTTTGTGATGGACATAGTTGAAATCTACCCATGCTCTTTGTCTCTGATGCTACAGATTCTGTATTTAAATTGAATAGTGTACCCCTTCTACACAAGCTTTCCAACAATCAATAGGTTATATTTCAACCCAAGCACATAATACACATCACATATCTGCTTCCTTTCACCTTGCCTAGTGCAGATAAATATTTTTCCTTTACCCATTACAGGAACTTTGCTATTTTTCTCCATATTCACCTCAGATTAGACTTTTTCATCCAACTGTGAGAACATATCTCTATTCCCAGTCATGTGGTTGCTGCACCCACTGTCGATGTACCAAACATTCTTTTGGCTCTCCTCCTTAGTACTGTAAGTTAATAGCATGTTCCCACAGGCATCTCTACACTCCGCATTTCCAAATTTATTTGTGGAGTGCACTTGCTATTTTTTATCTTTGGCCATATTAATTCTACACTCAGAGATATAATGACCGAACTTCTTGCAGTAATAACATTGGATATTTGATTTATCAATCCTCTAATTAGATCCTTCTTGTTGATTTCTACCACTGCCTCTTCCTCCTACTTTATGGAAATTACAACTGGTCTCTCCATCATTGGATTTCGACCTTCCTCCTTGCTTGTGGCCTCTTCCACGCTTGCCTTTGCCTCTTCCTCCTTGAGAACTGGAGGCCTCTTGGTGGTATTATTATCTGCTACTATCTCGAAATGAGACCTACACCTTGAATGCTTGTTCCAACGAGGACTGAGATGACCGACTCAATCTATGCTCATGTGTTTGTAGAGAATCCATGAGCTCATACACAAAGAGGGTTGTCAAATCCCTTAATTTTTCAATTGCTATCATGACTAAGTCAAACCTAGTTGGCAAGCTTCTCAAAAATTTCTCCACAATTCTCTGGTTATCCACGTTCTCCCCATTCAACCGCATCTAGTTGATGACATCCATTGTTCGGGTGAAGAAGTCGCTCATGGAATCTGACTCGCTCATCTGTAGGTTCTCGAACTCCCTTTTCAACATCTGTAGCTTCACCAACTTCACCTTGTTGGTGCCTTGATAGGAACTAGAAATAATTTCCTAAACCTAATTTGCTTTGGTTGTTGTTGCAATCCATGGGAATATGGTCTCTTTGATTGCTTGCATTATATAAAATAATACCTTCTGGTATTTATTTCGATTCTCCTTTAACAGGTCTGAATTCGCTTGGAAGAGAGTGGCCAATGCTACCGTATTTGCTGGTTCTGCATAACCATTATTGACCAAGTCCCATAGCTCCTGATAACGAAACAAGATCTTCATCTGGATGCTCCATTAATCATAATTTTTGCCATTGAACCATAGGATCTAAAATTACAATTAATTACCATTAGAAGCCATGCTTCTTATCCTCTACGGATAGTATCATGCTCTAATACCAATTTGAGAGAAAGAATTCGTAGCAAAAATAAGTCTCGCATGATTTTGTAGCGAGATGGGAGATTTGCTCAACTAAGCAGCGAGAGGGGAGCTTCGCTTGACCAAACAACGATATGGGAGCTTCGCTCGACCAAGCCACGAGATGGGAGCTTCGCTCAACTAAGCAGTGATATGGGAGATTCACTTTCAGACTAGGTGAGATGAGACTTAATTTGAGCAAGGAGGCCCCCAAAATTTGTCTTCGGGGTAAAAAGACCTCGAAGCTTGTCTTCAGGCAAGGAAGCCCTCGAAGCTTATCTTCAGGGTAAAAAGGCCCTGAAGCTTGTCTTCAGGGCAAAAAAACCTACGAAGCTCGGATTCGAAGGGAAAAATCATGAACCTCACTTTCAGGAAATAAGAAAAATAAATCTTGCTTTTAGGAGGGATAATGAGTGATTCAAGCGACTTGTCTAAAGTTGATTTCGCAAGGTAGATTTCAAAAAAGAAAATTTCAGAGAAGAAATTGCTTGAGCTACAAAAACAAAGATTTTTATTTATGAAAATAAAACTAGACTTTACAGACTTAACACTTATTTATTTGAAGCTTTACAGACTTTTGTAAATTTAGTTGCAAGATAAACTCTAAACAAAAAATTTGGAAAGCTGCTGCTCCGACTTCTTCTTCTTTCGCCTCTTCTACAAAATGTCAACTGCACAGATATATAAAGCTAGAGTTGGAGGACAAGAGTGGACAATGTGCATCAACTTTCTAACATGTCTTTAATGCAAAACTAGGGTTTTTGACCAATCGTCGAATGAATGCAACTACCAGTATTAACTGCGCACGCTTGAACTTTACTGTGATCGAATGTCAGAGATACGATCTGTCAGAGATCTCTTTAGGCATAAAATATGGTTTAATTTTCTAACAATCTCATGCCCAAGAAAAAAACACAAACTTAGATTAAAACAATTATGGGAGTGAGACCCTCAAAAAAATTAAAAAATAAAACAAGACAAACTTAAATTAAAAAATAAAAAAGAATGGATAGGACCCCATGGCTGGGTGTCTCATGCTAAAAAAAACAAGTATGGGTGAGACCCTACGGTTAGACGTCTCATACCCTCCAAAAAGACACAAACTTAAATTAAAAAAAAATATGGGGTGGAACCCTCCTGCTCGGCATCTCATGCCAAAAAAAAAAACTTAAAATAAAAAAAAGTATGGGGTTCGATCCCACGACTAGGCCTTTCATGCCCCCACAAAAAATACAGATAAGTTGATAACTATCTTGCCTGAACATTGATGATTGAGAAAAATGAAAACCAATGACTAGCTTGAACATTGATGGTCAAAAATTAAAATCAAAGAATTATCTTTGTTTGAACATTGGCAACTAGAAAAAATTAAAAAATGATAGTCTTTGCTTGAACATCGGTGGCTGAAAAAATGATGACCATTACTGTTTGAATGTTTTTTTTTTGAATTTACATGGCGGAGTTGGTAACTGCCACGAATCTGGACAAGTTGTTCAACTTTTATGACCACCATAATATTGTGTGCTGTCCATCCCAAAAGTCGACACACAGTTCTTCACGTAGTCAGCCCTTATAACCACCATGCCACAATTATTTTAAAATTTTACGTCACTGAAAGTACCAGGAAAGGGACAAGCGTTCAGTCTAGCAAGGTCCGATATTTGAACCTTTTGTTTGAATGTTAAAAGCTGAACAGTGTGCCATTCATTGCTTGAACAATAACAATTATTTTTGTTAACTTTTAGATATTGCACGACATTTGCTATAATGGCAGTTGCCTGGTTATTATCATCCATGTGGTTGTGAGGTCAATTCCTCCTGTGTTTGCTCAAAAAGAGCGCTGATATTTGTAAACGATGTTCAATAAAAAAATTATCATAGGTACTTTCATCAATTAGATTTCAATCCAAGTATACAATATTTTTTTTACCCATACACCCACACACTCGTTATGTCATATGAATATCATGAATGAGAACCAGAAAAAAGAATACTACATTTAAATTTAAGTATTATCAATTAAATAAATTAAATTTTATATAATGATTACTAATAGAAAGTAAGAAAAAGAATGTATTACTCAAACAATGATTACTCAATTGAAAAAAGTACATATAATATAAAAGAATGTATACTTGCTTCTATAACATTATTATTATTAGTCTTGCTTCTATAACATTATTATTATTAGTCACGTGTATTTATTTGTGTGAGGCATGAAATAAAATTAAGAGGATAATTTTATCTATGCATAAATTCAAAGATTTTTTTTACTAGAGTAAAATAGGAACTAACTATATTACATTATAATTTTTTTTTATAATGACACTTATATAAAATGCATATAACAAAATGAAATATCATAAGTACTTTCATAAATTAGATTTCAATTTAAATATACAATATTTTTTTTTACTCATACATCTCACTCGTTATGTCATTTAAACTTGAGTATCATAAATGAAAACCGAAGAAAGAATACTACATTTAAATTTAAATATTATCAATTAAATAAATTAAATTTTATATAATAATTACTCATAGAAAGTAAGAAAAAGAATGTATTACTGATATAATGATTACTCAATTTAAAAAAAGTACATATAATATAAAATAATGTATACTTATAACATATAACGTTTTTATTATTATTGTTAGTCACTTGCATTTATAATATAAAAGAATGTATACTTATAACATATTACATTATTATTATTATTGTTAGTCACGTGCGTGAGGCATGAAACTGTTATGCTATTCATATTTATAGTCCGTAAGGATGGTGTACTGGTAGGACTTTGGTTTTTTTTGGAAAGGTCTAAAGTTCAAACCACTACATACTCCGGAAGGGATAGGCTGGATGGTAGTGACTGATTGTTTTTCGATTGGCTATTCTAATTTTTTGCATTCAAGAATTGAGGATCCCATTGACTGTGCTTATCCCCAATTTTCTTAAGAAACTTTTATATAGATTGAAATGAGTTTACCTTACTAATCATGTAATTAATATATATATATATATATATATATATATATATATATATATATATATATATTACATGATTAATTGAAATACCATTAATAATTTTTAAAATATTATTGAATATGATTAATGTTTCACTGTATAAGATTTTTGGACCTTTCAAAACCCTACTTTTTCACACCATATATATATATATATATATATATATATATTATTAATGGTGAAAAAACAGGGTTTTGAAAGGTCCAAACACCTTTTACATTAAATGAGGTAGAGAAAGAGAAGGCCAATTAAGCACAAGCTAGCCTCCAAGGCCAAAAAATAAAAATTAAACCCAACAATAACCTAAGAGCATAGACTAGTCCACCACCCAACACGGCATACAAGATTATTTTTATTCAACTTTCTTTTAGAGGCACCAATGATTCTGCTCTATTTTTGCATAAGATTGAAAGGGCATCAAATAAATGAAGATGCAAATAACTAAACCCCAAAACCTCAATACTAGAGAGCTAGGGTGAGGGAAATACACCAATCATGTTTCTTGAGAATACAAACCACCAGGGAGCAAAAGGACTATCCCCCCAAAAAAGATCTTCCAGATAGAGAATCACTACAACACAAAGGAGAGCTCATCCAAGCAGAAAGACAATAAAAAGGTCTACTGGATAGGTAGACCCAATGCTTCTAAAGCAACAATTTTAATTAACCACAGAGGGAAACTGTCTTCCCAAATTTTGAATTGGCCACTATCCACCCCCAAATTGGCCATAACATCAGTAGCTTGGTTACCTTCCCTATAAATATGCTCAATTTTAACTTCTAACATACCTTCCATAATATTTGTTGTGTCCTTAATAATATTCATAAATTGTTAGTCTTTCTAGTCTATAAATCCTAAATGATGTTCAAGGAGTCACCTTGTACGAAAATTCTTTTGAAGCCACTCTCAAAAAATTTAAGAACACCCAAGAAAAGAACCTTAGCTTTAGCTAGGTGGTTGGTTTGAATACCATAATCTTTGATGTAAACCCAAATGACCTCACCATTATCATTTCTAACAACACCCCTCCACCAACCCTCCTAGGGTTACCTTTGGTAGCCTCATCAAAGTTCATAATGATCTAGCCTTTAGTTGGTTTATATCATCTAGTAGCCAATATTTTTTGAACAATGAATACAGAAGCAGAAGACCCTAGATTCAATTTTCAACTAACAACCCCTTTATCCACAACTTTCTCCCTACCATTTCTAGCAGCAAAGACAACCGGGTTATTCTCAATAACAACTTTAATCCTTCTAAAGACAAAGGATTCATCTCTAGAAATATCCTTGAAAGTTATTTTGTTCCTCTCCCACTAGATACCCCATAAAAAATGAGGAAGAACCAAATCCCACACCCTATTGAGGCTGTGACTGATGAAAGGGGATTTCCATTGAATGAAAAGTTCCTTGAAAGTTCGAGGTAACATCCACTTGACAAAAAAAGAATACAGTAAAGCATTGAGCACATTATTTGATAAATCACAATGGATGAAAAGATGATCCACAAATTTAGCATCCTTAGAACACAAGAGATAATTATTGAGAAGACATAAGCCTTTCTTACATAAATTATCAATAACCAAGTAGACACAACCACAAAAAATGCAATCTTGGGGATCAAATGAGGATATCCAACCCTTTCCACCGAAAACTTTCCTCCCCTAGACAATGTTTGGGCCTCATATGCAGTCTTGTAGAAAAATGGTATTTAGAATAATGAGTCCATAGAAGGAAGTCCCTGTCATTCTGCTAAGGAAGAAAGTATTGTAACAACATGTTCAAAATTTCCAAACTTTGAAGAATCTAAAAATCAATTACATGTAAAGTCAGATGCTTCGAAATCCTCTTGCCATTAGTGATGATTATAAAATCAATTAATTTTTCTCCATATTTCAGTGACAAAGGAGCCTTCAACTCATAAAAATCAGAACTAAGAAATATGGGTTCAAGAAAAATCTTATTATCCTCCCTAGGGTTATGCATAGTGGCTATTTATCACCAAATTGGCTAAAATTAGGATTTTTGAAATTTAAAATTGGCTAATTTCGGGACCTTTCACTGGGGCCCATTCACCCAAAATTTTTAGGGTGTAATTCTTTTGGGGTTGGCTCTCTCGACCATGATAATTATTATTTTTTTAAATTTTAATTTGCCAACCACTTTCACTCAAATGCGCGGACCTTTCACCTACAAACTATAAGTAATATTAATTTTCTCACCAACTTTGTCACATCACTAGTATATATGCCTAACGTGGTAGTGAAACCCATACACCTAGGAATGACACGCAATACAGAGAACTCCATAATTGTGAAAAAATATAAGAAGTAGCGAGAAACTATTGGAACCTATTATGGTAGCTAGCAAAGGCTACCATCATCATGAAATAATAGTAGGCATAGAAGGCTACCGATGCCACTATCATAATTTGATAGCCTCTAGAGGCTACCATAACCATGAAAGGATGGTAGTATGTTACAGAGTACCATCCTTTCATGGTGATGGTAGCCTTTAGAGGCTACCGATATATGCTAGTGGTGTCAATAGCCTTATGTGGCTATTATTCTTCCTTGGTGATGGTAGCCTTCTTAGGAATGTGTGGCACTAGTTTCTCAAAGGGGTTTATACAAAGGAAGTTTGTGTTGGAACCTAGGGGAGGAAAGCAAAAAAAAAAATGTTGATTTTTTATTTTTTCATTTTCCAAAATCTAGGACTTTTCGGGAAAGCAATAAAAATGCCTCCCTTTGTTTTTTCTCAAACCTCCTCACAACCACATTTAAAAAAAAAAAAAAACCACTGATTTGATGTTTTTCAACCCATCAAAAAATCCATTGGAGTAGTGCTCAGATGAGTGACCTTATGGGAAGTCCCAATTTTGCACCTTCCAAACTTAATTTTTTTCCCGAGCCACACATGTTGGTAGTCTCTACCAATGCCACTGATAATTTGATAGCCTGCAAAGGCTATCGGTGCTACACATATATCGGTAGCCTTCAAAGGTTATAGATACCACACAAAAATTATCTTGTCAGTACTTTTTTACTGTTGTTTGATATTTTTTTCAATTATTAGTATAAATTTTCCCCATTATTATAATTTTTGGTGGAAAAAAATAAAATTCGCCATGTCTCCTACATGAATTTATCTAGGATTCACCTTTTATTTATAATTAGATTTTGGGTCTAACCCCTTATGCATAAACTTGATCCTCTCAACATAACACATCCTTGCCATTCTCAATCTACCACCACATCCCCTCTATAACCAAAATTTTGACCCTCAATAAACCATTTTAAATCATAGAGCCCCTAGGAGGAGCAACACAATGTGATTTTATAGATATTTACATCTCATAATACCTTTCCATAGTTGATCCTCCTCAACACATAATCTCCAAGCTATTTTTGCAATCAATACCTTATTTAACAACAACAAATTTCTAATCCCAAGACTACCTTCTTTCTTAGAAGAGCATAACCTATCCCAAGATACAAGGGTCACCCTCTATTTATCCTCCACACCAACCCACAAAAATATCCTAAAGATCTAATCAATCCTCCTCCTAACTTCGAAGGACATTATGAAAAGAGACATATAATAAATGTGAATGCTTTGGAGGGTATCTTGAAGTAATTACAACTTACCTACTTTGCTCAAGAGATTATCCTTTCCATCCAGCTAACTTACATTGAATCCTATCCAAAATAGGAGACCACAATTCCTCCTTCATCCTACCAGTAAACAATGACATACCTAGATATAAAGAAGGAAGGTTAGTAATGCTAAAAAAATCCCTACAATTCTATGTTGAAGTTGCCCCCTAGTATTCACAAAAACGATTTGACATTTATGGAAGTTAATTTTTTCGTTGAAAGCTTTCTCATAGAACTACAAAATATTCATGAATTCCTTAGCCTCATAGTAGCCTCACCAAGAATTGCAGTGTCATATACAAATTGTTGATAAGAAATTACCTCCACAATACCAGTAAGCCTAATACCCTTAATCTTAGAGGACAAGGTAGCAGCAAGAATCAATCTTCCTAAAGCTTCAACTATCAAAATTAAAAGATATGGAGACAAGGGATCACCTTTACTAATACCTCTTTGACCCCCCAAAAAATAACTCAAAATCCCATTGATGATGGTAGAAAATTTAGCAGAGAAAATACAAACTCTAATCCACTTCCTCCATAGATCCTCAAAATCAAATTTCTGCAACACCTTGTCAAGGAACCCCCAGGAGACCCTGTCATAAGCCTTTTGCATATCAAGTTTAAGAAGCATTCAACCAACTTGGTTTTGGATATAAAATATAAAGTCTCATGAACCGTAATGATCCCATCCACAATTTTCCTACCATGAATAAAACCACCTTGCAGAGGAGAAATCAATATGAGGAGAAGCCTTTTCAACCTATTAGCAACTGTCTTAGTAAGCAATTTATATAGGGTATTGCATAAGTTAATAGGTTTATAATCTCTTAGAGAAGAGACACCATGTTTCTTTGGAACCAAAATAATAAAGGTAGTATTCCATACCTGTAACAAAGAGGAAGGAGATTGGAATTCTCTTAAGGATTTTGAAATATCCAAAACAAGAATGTACCAAAACCTATGAAAAAACCCGTAGGGAACCCATCCGACCTAGGTGATTTATCTTTATTTATACTAAATAGGTTTATCCTGATCTCATCATTAGAAAATGGGGCATTCAAAGCATTATTCATATCAACCATCACCACTTGAAAATATTCTTGAGAATTCCTTTTAAGAATCCCCATCTTCCCACTTGTCTCTAGAAAACAAATCCTAAAATAAGGATACCATGGCAGTAGCAATTTCTTCCTTATATTTAAGGTATTCATTGTAGTATAATATAATTTCTCTTATTTTATTAGCACTCCTATGTTTCAAGGTTAAGAGGTGAAAAAATTTGGTACTCCTATCTCCTCCTTAAGCCACGTAACTTGAGATTTTTACCTCCAAAAAGACTCCTTGTTGGCAATAATATTATGAAATTCTGTAGGAGTAATTTGCTCTTTGTTGGCAAGCTCCTCTGAACATCCTTCACTTTGGACTTTTTCCTTAAGTTTTTGTAATTATTGAAATATTTTTTGCTTCCTATGAAAGAGGTTTCCAAAAACCTCTCAATTTGACCTCTTCAAGTTAGATTTGACGATTTTTAGCTTCTTGGCCACTTGAAACATCTTAGTACCATAAACATCCATATTCCACCAAGCCTTAATCAAGCATTAAGATTCATATGAGAAAGCCACATTGTATCAAACCTGAAAGGATAACCTTTCAAACATTTCTTCTCCATGAACTCTAATAGTAATGGGTTGTGATTAGAAGCAATTCTTGGTAAAGTCCTCAAAGTGAAATCTTAAACCATGGTAAGCCAACTCATTGAAGTAAGGGTTTTATCAATCCTATATTGAATTAGATCCCCTCCCCTTCTTCTGTTGGACCAAGTGAATTTATAACCTTGCAAATCAATATCTACTAGTCCCATGGAGGTTAAGAACTCACCAAAATCCCTTATACTATTCAAAGAATAGCTAAGCCTCCAAGTTTCTCACAAGAGAGCAGAATGAAATTAAAATCATCAGTAAGTAGACATGGAAGTTCAAACGAAGAACCAAGGGCTTTTAAATCAACTTAGAGTTTCCTTCTATCCACAACAACATTGGGAGTATACACATTGGTAGAAATCCAATAATAATTAGTTTTTTACAACAGAATAAAAAAGAAGAGAATCTATCAACCTGATGAATAAGCTTGCCCTCCATAGAATCAAGATTCCAAAGTATCACAACCCTAAAAAAGAACCACGAGCAACCCTACTCACACCTTCACACCCCTTCCAAACAAACCTTCATAATATATCAAAATCCTCATCGCCCATCTTAGTTTCTTGTAAGAAAATAATATCAAGATTGAAATTTTTTCTAAAATATTTTAACACTCTTTGTTTAGTCGAGGCATGTAGACCCCAAATATTCCACGAGATAATCTTCATTACTTATAGGATTGATAATAACACTAATGAATATTAAAATACATCAAAGACTACCACCTAGATGGTAATTTTTAACTGATATGGTCAAAGGAAAAAAACACCTCAAACTGTTACAACTAAAGAGGAGAGAGAGTATCATTGAAATAATTTTATCATCTAGACATAAAATTCCATCCCCAACTATTATTCCTACCTAAAGAACCAACCTTCTCTAATGAAAGCAAATATAGAGCATCATATAAGATTTTAGTTTAATTTTTCAAATACCCATTTTAAAATTGTTTAAAATTGTAAACCTTAGTTAGAAAAAGTGATTTTGTTTTAAAAATCTAAATACGCATTTTAAATTTTATCTTAGAATTTCAAACATGGATTTGAGCAAGCAACATAAGGTTTTAAAAAAAATTGAATCCACATAAAACTAAAATATAAAAGCCCTTTCTAATTTTATAATTAGTCTAAACCTACTCCTTTAATTTCCATGAAATAATTCATACATTCAATGTTTATAAAAGTAATTTTATAGATAAAATAAAAATAAAAAGTTAAAAAAAAATGTTGTATTTTATTTAATATATTTCTTACTTTATTTGAAAGGAAATTTGACATTTGATTGACAAAACCCAAAAATAATCTTATACAAAAGAAGTCAGTTTGAGAACAATTCCAAACAAAAATAATTTAAAAATTGTTTTACATTTCAAAATGTTATATTTTTAGACGCGTTGGGAGGAGTGAAAGGAGCTGGAGCACGAGGAAGCAAAAAAAGTTTTGGGAGGAGCGAAAGGAGCTGGAGCACGAGGAAGCAAAAAAAAGTTTTAGGGCCGATCTTGTTTGGAGGAGTTATCCTATGCTTTGGTTCTCTTATGTTGTTTTTTCTTTTCTACTCCCAGTTGGTATGGAGCCTACTGGAATATGGGTTTTTTCTCCTAAATTTTGCAAGGTTTTATGGAGGCTCTTTCCTGGACCTTCCTTGGTCAAAAAATTTCTAAATCTTTCCCTTTACCCCTTCTTTGGCCTTTGACTTTCGATGGAGGTTTAGTTTCTGCCCCCTGTCCTCTTCGGTTCAGTTTGGTTTTGCTTGCCTCATCTTGGCCAATCATCTCCTCAACCCTCTTTACCATATAGTTTGGTGTGGTTTGGCTCAGCTTGGCTCATCTCAGTTGGTTTTCTTTTCAACCCTTTTCTTTAGCTTGGCTCATCTTTGTTGGATATCTTCTCCTCAGTTTTTGACCTAGCCTTTGATGCTTCTACTGCGTGTGAGGGATTCTATGATGACTCTCTCCTTCCTCCCCAACAAGATGGTAAATATCAATTTGTTATATTTGTGTTATGGAGCTGATGAATCCGTTGGTATTAACTAGGTCCAGTCCTTCTACACCCTGGTTTGACATTCCCTTCATAGGAAAACTTTTTGCGGATGATTGCTCTCCTAGAGAACGTGTCTTTCCAAGGACAATGAGGGCCCTTATATTCCTTATATGGAATATAAAGGCCTTCTCTTCATGGGAAATTTCAATATGGTTGCATGCTCTCTAAGAAAGCATGTCTTACCAGGGGCCAGGATGACCCCTTGTCTACCTTTAGAAATTTGTGATGGCTCTCTCTTCATAGGAGAGAATCATGTAAATGCTTGCTCTCTTGAAGAGATTGTTCTTCTAAGGGCTTGGTGGCCCCTATCCTATTTCGATGGTTCGTGTCCACCTTTTTTGCTCTATCCTAGAGAGACCCCTGGAGGAGGGGAATTTTCAAAATTTTAAATTTGTTTGTTTGAGCGGGATTCCCTTGCTTCGGTAAGAGTCTTTATTTTTTGAATTTCTTGTTTAAGCAACAACCTTGCTTGGGTTAGAATTTTAAAATTTGAATCCCTCATGGATCTTGTCTCATTTGAGTCTCTCATAAAAGGTTTCGAAACCCTTTCAAAACGACTTCCTCCAATCAATGAAAAAAATTAGAACAATTCCTTGTTTGGCTATGCAATGAATAAAAATGAGAGGAATTTGTTAAATACTATTGTTACTTAGAAGTTATTGTTTAATAATGGAAGTGGATTTGAATGGTTTTGTTGATTGTTCATCCATTTTTTAAAAATTTAAATTATCTTTAAAAAATATTTTAGAAAATATATATATTTCTTGATTATGTTACTTCAAGATAAATTGTGTTCGAAAAAAGTTATAAAAACCTTTACTCTACTTAAAAATTGACACACACAAAGTGTAGAAAGGTGCATATACAATATAGAGTCTTTAATCATATAGAGAGTGAATTCAAACTTAGAAACATGGAGATAGAATTTGACCATAAGCGTTCTAGGGTCTTGGAAGAATATTGGGATTTTAAAAATACTATAAACTACAACCCTAATTCCAAAATGAGATCTTAGTTTAGAATTTAAAATACTCATTATTGTAAATTATAGTAAAAAATATAACTTGTCTAGAAATCGAAATACCTATAATTACCACAATAAAAATTTATGGTAATTTAACATAGAAATAAAATTAACCATAAGTGTTTTAAGGTCTTGGAAGAATATTGAGATTTTTTAAATGTAAGGCCTAACTTTTAATTATTTTATTAATACAAGCCTATACAATCAAAAAAATGGTGGATAGGCACACCCCAATAGGTAGTCACACTAACTCAGGTTGATTTAGGAAGTGGTTACTTAAAACAACAAAAATAGGGTTAAACCCGTCACCAACCACAACACAAAAAAACATGCATTAAAACATGTCAATCATGAGGGGTATGCTCACGTGGTGAAATTTCATCACCCTCCATATGTTGCCAACCAATATTAGAAGAAATGAAAATGGGCCACCCATCCTCCCTAGGAATGCAAAAATTATCACTTATACCAGAGCCATCAATGCCATTAGATACACCCCAACCCACCATATTATCTGAAGGGACTGGGCATGTTGGAAAAGGATCTTCCCAACCAACAACTGGGTTTGTATCTACTTGGAGAACCTCCCATCCACTACCATGATGAGATGTTATGGCACCAATGCTGTCTTGAGGTCGTTGAATAGGAGAAAATTGAGACCAATATATTTATGCAAACTAGGATGGAAATCGTTGACGAGAGCACAATCTAAAAACTTAGCGAGATCAAGAAGGCTTTGTAGAAGGTACTCGAATGACCGTGCATGGGACATTACCCTAGTTCTGCATAAGAATGTGAAGATGCTCCACATCCATATGAAATTTCTCCA
The DNA here is from genome assembly GCA_028583015.1 of Wollemia nobilis. Lineage (NCBI taxonomy): Eukaryota > Viridiplantae > Streptophyta > Pinopsida > Araucariales > Araucariaceae > Wollemia > Wollemia nobilis. The sequence goes on along the minus strand of JAQPPZ010000755.1, from coordinate 1,182,826 downwards.
CTTGAACTGAAATCTGGAGCCAAAAATTAGAATAAATCGTGCACTTATCAATAATTGAAAATTTAGCTAAACTATGCTGATGAGAAAAAAGAATTATGTTACAAGTTTTTCAAATATGAAAGAGCACACTGATGCGAAGAATGTTCCACACATCCAACAAGGGCAAGAAAAAATCTGGTGGATCTCCAAGCAAAGCATGATGCCAAGTGAAAGAACTGGTCATATGAGGCCAAAAGGACTCAAGACAATCCTAGGCCATTCGAGATTTTTTGCACTACCAAAAAATATGAAGGGGGTGCTTTGGAGCACCACAAAAATGGTAGGTAGTATTATCTATTCCAAGGTATTTTAATATTTGTCTAAGAGGAAGACCATAGGATAATAAGCTTCAGGCAAAAAAAGCCCATTTAGGTTCAATATACCCTGCGCAAGCCATTTTAAATCTTATAATCCAACGAGTCTGAGTGGAAAGAATATCCTATTGCTCATTGAGTATTTGAACCATAGGAACATTGGGAGTAAGCCAAGCATACCCTAACTTGGGTTTGTAATTAAGAAGTGGGGTTTTCTTAAACCATCCCCAATCATACCACTAAGGTTTTTGAGAATATCTACAGATCATGGGCCAAAGGGAAAAATGGATACAATCCAAAACAATGTCATAAGTATTTTTATCATCTGGGTGTAGACCAAATAATCTCCTTAAATTATCCCATGGGATCCAATCCCTGGAATATCTCGAAAAAAAATCTGCCATGGTTGAAATCCCTTTCTTGAAGAACCACTGAGCATGAATCCATTGCATAGAAGTAAGATGAGAACCTTGAAAATTAATAATAGGTGACCACCAAACATTATAAGTGGAAATAGAAGCACATTTTCGATGCCCATCCCCTAGCAACACAACCAGGGCTTAATATTCTCCCAAGCCCGCCATATGCTCTAATAGACGAAAGAGCCTTGAATTCTAACTGGGATAGGAGCAACTGTGAGGGATTGAAAATTCATACCTTTCCAAGCATTCTTGCCAAGAGGTAAACCAGTGGAAATGTAGTGTCGAATTAGAACTTTCCAAGATTCAAAACCACGTAAGGCTCAAAGAATTTATTTAGCAAATAAAGCAAAACCTTGTCTTTGACAATCATGTAATCCCATACCTCCTGATTTTTTGGGAAGACAACAAATCTCCTAGACAACTCTATGAAACCCTTGTTTATGTCACGAGTTAGCCAAAATAAAACCCCTTGAAAGCTTTTCCAAATTTTTATAGCAGGCTTGAGAAGGGACCCAACATGATGAATAATACACATGCATAGTAGCAATAGTTTTGGAACACATCTGAAACTTACCAACTAGAATAAGTTTTTGGGTGATCCAAAAGGAAATTTTTTTCTCTACTTTTTGTAAAACATAATTCTATAAGACAACAGGGGAACTCTGGAATGCAAATGGGATGCCAAAGAATTTAAACATCTCCTCTGGATGGATCTAATACCATTGAAAGCTTTAAAGCTAGCTTGAAATGTCCAAAGAGGATTACCTATAGCATGAGGTCTTCCTCAATTGAGTGCTAGATCCTAATGCTTTGAAAAAAATATCCAAACAATCTAATACCCGTTTGAAAATTTACTTGAATATAAGGATTTTAAAAATACTATAAATTTTAACCTTAATTCTAGAATGAGATCTTAGTTTATAATTTAAAATACCCATTATTGTAAACTATAGTAAAAAGTACAATTTAAGTGTAGAAATCGAAATACTCATAATCACTAAGATAAAAAATTATTTTTAAATAAAAATTTATGATATTAAATTATATAAGTCAAACTAAAATGTTTTCTACGTCTTTCTAAATTATTTTTATTAGTTGTTAAATCTACACTATAGGATTTAATCTAAAATCGATAATCTAAAGATATATCCGTTCCAACAAACATATGCTTTACATGCTTTTAATTAAAAAATTATATCATTATAAAATGGTTAAAAAATAAATTTTTAACAATTCTAATTTGAACTTAGTAATAGTATAGGTTGATGTATTACCTACTTTTTAATTTTAATATAGCAACCTACTTTTGGTTTTCAACCTATTTAGAGATTACACTCATATTTTTTAATTTTAAGATATAACCACAAACTACAAATACTTCTTTGTTTTAAGTGAAAAAGAAAGTATGAAAAAGTAAATTAATTTAAATTAAGGGTTTTGTTTGGTTGAATAACAAGAAGTTGTATTTAAGTTTTTTATTTCTAATAAATTATAATTTTCTTCTTTAGAGTTTTAGAGTTTACAAATAGATACACTTTTCATTTCAATTGCGGTGGTATATCTAGAAATCTACATCATTTTACATAAAATATTTGAATTTTTTATTTTAATTTTGTGAATATTTTTAATTTCTTGCATGAATATAAATAATCCAAAATTTAATATCCTTCTTGACATTCTTCTATCGCATCCATCAAAATACCATAACTTCATTTTTACTATTTATTATAGTTCTCTATGAAATCTGAATTTCCTTCTTCAAACACAAATGCAATCACAAAAAACACATTATTGTTACAAAATAAAACATAAAAAACATTAAAATAAATTTTAATTAATAATTTAATTTAAACAATCAACATTTTTAATTTAAAATAAAATTATTTATTATATATATTTAATTTTTATAAAAGTTTTTTTTTTTAAGTTTATTTATATGTGGCATATTATGCTTGAAAAGGTTTGTTAAGTTTTTTTTTGAAAATGATGTTATGCATGTAAGAACTAAACTTGAAACTAAGAGGAACACTAACCTCTTCACATTTCACAAAAGATGTCCCCTGGACATTTTAGACAAGTTCAAATCTTGTACTATGATTGTGAGTGTATATACGACTCGAGGCAAGGTCAAATCTTGTACTATGATTGTGAGTGTATATACGACTCGAGGCAAGGTCAAGTGAAAGAATGACAGACAAGACTTTACATAATGTTGACATTTTCTTTATTTTTTTTGTGGACATTGGAGGGTATTGGGTTTGGTGGTTTTAAAAGTTTTTTTTACTTATATAAGAGAATTCGTTACAATTATACTATTTTTAGTAATTTATAAGTATAGGGGCTGTTACCATCAAACCTATTCCATTTCGTTATCGTTATTGTTAACCCGGTATAAAGAGGATTACCGGTTGCCCCATATTCATACCATCACGATGGGTTTGATGGGCTCTCACGCGCACTACCTTTGCAAACAGGCTGCCCCTAAGGTTTGAACCTAGGTATCTTCTTAGTAAATGCCTGCCCAAAAGGTTTGAACCTAAGTGTCTTTTTGATAAGGACCTGGGCCAAATAAACACTTACCAATACAAGAAACCTTAAAAATTAACTTAATGTAAGGTAAAGGTATAGTATAGTGTTTAAGGTAAAGGTAAAGTGAAAGGAATATACAGGAGAATTTGGTTAAACTATTTGTTTGTTTTTTTTTTCCTTCGACCTTTTGTATCGCATATTTGAACTGGAGATATAGAAAGAAAAGTACATGTTGCAACTTACTGCAACCTCTATGCATAATGAATATAAGAAGTAGAGGATTGTTTGATATCCAATTTTAATGGATCTCAAAAGCTTACGCAGTACTGGTGGACCTTACGCCCTAAATGCATAGGAACAAAATTTGGAACAAAGTATAGTGTTTAAGGAAAGGTCAAATACAAGGACTATGGAGAAGAATTCGGTTAAACTAGACAATTTTGTTTGGTTTTATTTTGTCTTTTGGGGTTATTTTGTATTGCACTGGAGATATAGATAGATAAATACATATTGCAAACTACTGCTACCTCTATGCGCGTACTGGACGTCAAAAGCTAAATTCAAGTACATAAAAGAAGAAAGTTGAACAAAGTATATTGTTTACGGGATGTTTGAAGTACATTGTATTCCTTTGCAACATTTTTTTTGAGTAGTCTGATCTTGTGGGCTTGCCCCCTAGGTTTCTCAAAAGAACATCTAAGGTCCTATTTGTTTGACAACTAAAATCAAATGAAACGATTTCGGAGGAGAATTTGGTCCTATATAAAAACTCTTATTCTACTTAAAAATACACACACAAAGTATATACATGGGAACACACGATCTAGAATATTGGGATGTACATCGGAGTCTTTGCTTAGAGAGTGGATTCAAACTTAGAAACATGGTGATAGAATTTGGTTATAAATATTTTAGGGTTTTGGAAGAATATTGGAATTTCAAGAGTATCATAAATTACAATTTTAGTTCTAAAATAAGATCTTAGTTTAAAATTCAAAATATTTATTGTAAATTTGTTCAAAATTGTAAACTATAGTAAAAAAATGCAATGAAATACTCATTTTAGATTTTGTTCTAAAATTTTAAACCCTAATATTAACAAGCAACATAAGAGTTTGACATATTTAGTTCACATAAATCTGTATAAAGAATACTCTTTATAATTGTATTTTTGGTTTAAACTTGCTTCTCTAATTTCCAACAAATAATAGTTCCAACAACATCCATAATTTATGAAAATGAATTTTACCTTTTGGAAAAAAAAACACAATGATTTGTTTTCGTAAACAAGGTAAATAATTTTATTTTCTCTTTTTGGATAATACAAACTAAATTGTTCAAAGAGAAAATGTTCAGCTCGTACCTAGTAGATTTCATAAACCCTATAAATTTTGATAGAGAAAATTCTAATATTCTCCCAACAACCCTAGCATACCTTTGGCCAATTCTATCCATGTATTCCCAAGTTTGAATTCATTCTTTACATGAGCAAAAGTCACTTTGAATCATGTTGCAAGTATCCATTCTTCACATTTATCTATTGAAAAGCAAAAGGATTTTTATAACTTATACCAAGCATAATTCATTTCAAAATGACAAAATATTAAAATAGGCTTCTCCTCCAACATAATTTCTCTTATAATAGTTAAGTTTTAAAATCAAATAGATAACTGGCACATTTATTTAATATTATTTCTATTATCAAACAAGAAATTCCAAGCAACACTCTTCAACCACTTTTTTCATAGTTATTCGTTGCATGTATTCTAAAATTAAAATATTTTGTATGGAAGTGTTTTTAGGTTTTGCATCTAAGTCCTTCCATAAGATAAGAGAAATAATAAAATAAAATATAATATTTATTTATTTATTTATTTTTATGCCAAGGGGTATTCCTATAGTATGATGACAAATGGTTTATAACCTTGAATAACTATTGTTTTTTACTTGTTGCACTTTAATACCATAGGTTAAATGTTACTTACAAAATTTTAACCATTGAACTAAAAATTTAGCTTATGAAGGGAGATGAAGGCCTCCAGGCAAGGTCATCTTTCAATTTTCCTCTCAAGAAGATCTTATGTCTATGATAGTTATAGGTAAATGGTGCCCTCTGTTTGGGCGGATGTTTTTCTGTGGAAGCTTTGGGCTAGTGGAGTCCATATTTACAATAATTTTTTTCTCCATGTCAATTTGGGGCTTTCGGTGTCCTCTTTTTGGGTAAATCTCTTCTCTTTGTTAGATTTGGGTAAATGGTGTCCTTTTTTGGGAGAATCTCTTCTTTTTGTTAGATCTAGGTAAATGATGTCCTCTTTTTGGGTAAATCTCTTCTCTTTGTTAGATTTGGGTAAATGGTGTCCTTTTTTGGGAGAATCTCTTATTTTTGTTAGATCTAGGTAAATGGTGTCCACTTTTTGGGTTCATCTAAGCTCTATGTTAGATCTAAGTAATTAGTGTCTATTTCTTAAGCAAAGCTTTTCTCTGTGGTATATCTAGGCAAATGGTGCCTTTTTTCTTGAAGAATATATTTTTTGTGATAGATATGGACAAATGGTATCCATTTTTTGAGTTGATCTCAGCTCTGTGTTAGATCTGGGTAGTTAGCATCTATTTTTAGAGTAAAGCTTTTCTTTGTGGTAGATCTGGATAAAAGGTGTCCCTTTTTGGGTAGATCTTTTTGTTATGTTATGGGAAGTTTAAATTCTTGCTAATGTGTCCTTGGTTGGATGTGCTAGAGGGATAATATTCAAAATTTTAATTTTAATTTCTTGCTAAAAGTTTCAAATTATATTTTAAGTGGGATTCCCCTACTAAGGTGGGAACCCTTATTTTTGAATTTCTGCTTCTCTAGGATTTCCCGCCTCAGTGCCTCTTGTGTAGGGTCAATTTCCTATGAGCTTTTGTTCTCTTTGTGTGTCCCACTTGTGGGACCCCTATTCTATTTTTAGTGGTGTTCCTTTTCGAGGGTTTTTTCTCTTTGTTAAAGGTTTGATATCCATTTCAAAACCCCTTCATATCAATAAAAAAAAACTTTAGCTTATGGTTTGATACTCACAACTTCCCACCAATTACTTCAAACCATATGGTATTTTCAAAATTTTAAATGGATTACCATGGAACCTCAATTATTTTAAAGTCAAAATAACTTATTTTTGGATTTAATACACATTAATTGCACCCTCTTAATACTTTAATATTATTTATAAAAACAACACACTTCAACCACTAAATTTAATTCCATATTTGTTTTAGTATATATATCTCAATAATATATATGTGGCTTCTATTGGGAGCCACTCGAATAAAAAAACTAAAATATTACATTTGTTGCAACATACATTTTTATAATAATTATTCCATTTCTTTTCTATTGGATATACTCTTCAAATTCCTTAAGTGCTATGTTTCCACAATTAACTCCTTAACATCATTTTGATTAAGAGATAAAATCTCACTTGGTCAATTGCCTTCTAAAATTTGAATTTCACAATAAAGATCAATAGAGAAAATGGCTAAATTATATACTACTCAATTTATTTATCTATAATATACACACACTTCCAAGAGATTAACTCTAATAATAGGTGATGAACATTAGAAATAATATTAATTTTTTATCGAGTCTTCATATCTATTTTTGTTAGTATCTTTGATGATAATTTGTGAATCCCCCTCAATTAAAATATATTTCCATCCTTTTTCTATTACAATTTAAATCCTTGTAAGAAGTGCCCTTGCCTCTAGAAAGTTGTTAGTTGAAGTTCCATATGATTATGAGTAAGTGAGAAGAATTTTCCTTCACTATTTCTAAAAATACCAACTCTACCAACTTTTTCTATATTTCCTTTAAAAGCACCATCAAAGTTAATTTTTATAAACCTAATTTATGGATATTTTCTTTTTACCCTAGATTGAAATAGATCCTTTGTTTTAATTTCATTATTACAAATGACTCTTCCATTTATAATCAAATAGCCAAGTTATTAGCACCTCTTTTTCTACAATTGAGACTTCCCATGATGAGCACCATATTTATAGATATTCTGCAAGAGAGGCAATAATATGGTTCCAAACTTGGGCATGATTTTGAGATTTATTTTTTAAAATTTCATTATTCATTTCAAGCCATAAATTTCAAGAAATAATGGTAGGGCCAATCCTCCAATGAATAAATAATGCTTTATCTTTAAAATAATTAATTCAACATTTCATAAACTATTTCAATATTGATGGAGCTACCCAATATAATTTCATATTTAAAAAAAGAAAAAATCCAAATGGAGTGAGCAAATGGATAATGAAGAAGTAAATGGTTTGATTTTTCTAAAGCCTTCACACATAAGACACATATAAAAGTTCCATAATATCCTCTTCTTTGTAGACTATTTCCTATAAGAATCTTACTTTGAACTATGAACCAAAGGAATGTTGAGGCCTTAGGAAGAGCCTCTAATGACCAAACATTCTTCCAAGGAAAATCTTTGGGAGAAGAAAATTTTGATTGTTCTAAATCCTCATATCCCAACTTCACTGAGTATCCACCATCCTTTAATAAATTCCAAATCAACTTATCCTTTCATGTAAAAATTGGTAAATAAAACTCTTGAAGCATATTTTAAAGTTCATCTTTAATTTGTTTGATTTCCTCTCAATCAACCACGTTACTAAAATAAATCCATGATCTGGAGTTGTTGCTCATAATAATATAGTATTTTAACTTTGGACCTTTACATGCTAGGCATGCTTGAGCCAATAGTTGCCTTTTTGAGTTAGAGATAAGAGGATAAGACTTCAACAAAGCATCAGACTAATTTTTTTTATAACTCCCCTCATTAACTAACCATATAATATGTTTTTTTTATCAATTGTAATCTATTTTATGTGAAGTTTCATGTTGATGATCCTTTGGGTAGAGTTATTTTCCTAAATAAATTCATTGCATCAAGAGAATTTATATATTTTTGAAGTAATATTTTTACCTAATTCTTTCCTTAATATTTAAATAATCTCCACCCAAGCTTTGCTCCTAATGCTAAATTCATAAGTTTACAATTTTGCAAGCCTGCTCCTCCAATATTATTTCCTTTGTAAACCATATCCCACTTATAAATAAGGAACCTAATTTTTTCCTCACAACCTTTCCATTGAAAGGCTCTTTGAGTTTTATCAAATTTTGATGTCATACTTGTTGGCAATCTTAAAAGTGACATCATATAAATAGGGATGGATTCTAATGTAGTTTTTATGTTTTGTAGTCTTCTTTCTTTAGCTAAGAACTCACCTTTCCAACCTACCAAGAAAGCTTTCATTTTATTCAAAAAAGAGATCCAAACCATTACAAGACAAAGGAATACCCAAGTAGATTGATTTTTTTTTTTTAATTTTAAACTCTAAAATATTCATGATAATATGTTGTAAATCTAGGGTAGTATTAATGACAAAATCCTAGATTTTGTAGTATTAACCAATTGTACAGTATCCTTATCATGGCATGATAATATTGATTTAAACTCCATGTCCTCATTGATTGAGGGATGGGCTAAAGGAAAAGGATCATCAAAAAATTGGAGAGGAGATTTGGAGGGACCATTTTTTGCAACTTGAATACCTTTAATTTTTTCTTCCATATTTTCCTTTAAAAAATCTCTCCCTAATGCTTCCATAATAATAATTAATAGATAAGGAGAAAGTGGACCACCTTTATGAAGTCCACAAGATGATTTAAAGTAACCAATAGGAGAGCCATTGATAAAAATATAAAATTTTGCAATGCTATAAAAATATTTAATCCACTCACACCAACAATATTCAAAGCCAAACTTTTTGAGAATAGCATGTAGAAAATTCTAGGAAACCCTATCATATGCTTTGCTCATAGCTAACTTCATAAACATACTTGGTTTTTCATGGAATCAAGAGAATGTATGCCCTCTTGTGCAATAATTATACCATCAAGGATTTATTTACCATGAACAAAGCCACCTTGTTTCTATAAGATAACACAACCTAAAATGTCCTTCAACCTATTTGCCATAATTTTTGAAATTATCTTATAAATCATATTACAAAGACTCATTGGAAAAAAATTATAATATATCATATTTATTGGGAACTAACTTAATAAAAGTAGCATTGATATCACTTATTATGGTGTAACTCCCCAAATCTAACCAACCTAAGAGAGTAGATATCCTTTTTTTTTAATCATAAGTAAGGTTCACAACAAAGATAATCCCATACTCTTTTATTTAGCATAATTAAGGCATAAACACATTTGATTTCACATCGCTACCAATGATACTCAAGTGGATAGGATAGACCAACGTCCCATAACTATTTTGGGGGTTAACTTTTATAGACCTCCATAGTTAGAAAATATGTGTTCAGTGGTTTCCTAACATTTCATATACTCTTTGCAAGTATAGTAATTTCAACCACAACATATGGGATTATGCTTTCTCAATATTTAGAGAAAGGGAATGTCATTTTCCTCACCATACATAAGTCAGTTTATGTAGGTGCTTGCCATAAAGCCTTAAAGTCTAGTTGTCTCATATCTATGATGAGACAACTAGTACTTAATACTTAATTACGACACCTCTATGGTGGGCTAATCAAGGGTATTATCACTTTATGTGATAATACACATAGTCACTTGATATTTCTTGATCAGAGTGCCATCACTTGCTTATGTTGTAAATGATTTTCTAACCTCCATGATAATATTTCCTCAAAATATTCATGCTTTTGGTAATACATCTAAGCTACACCACTCAAGATGTAATTATTGCAACCGATTTGACTATCACCTCCATACAACTAATAAAATATTAGAATTTATCTTAACAAGGCTACTAACAAGGTTAGAATAAGTAAACCCTACCAAGAAACCCTTCAAAACCCAAGGAATATAACACATTCAAACATAAATAAAAAATATCTCATCAAGGAAATGAAACTATAACATTATGAATTAATAGTCATTACCAAAGAAACAACAATTCCTCTGATGCTACTCCCTCACATAATAATACCATTAATTCCATTTGATAAAGCATAGTCACTTAACAATTCTAATATCCACTTTCAATTCATATGTACATAATAGATAATTTTCTATCTACACTAACAATAATTCATAGTATCTTTTCTCTATTAATGAATTGAAAGCACAAGTAATCAGCTATCTAGGATATCTACTTTAATTCCCATCCATATAATAAAAGTAATAATTTTACAAAGCATTCATATAATCATCTCATAACAAATTTAAATATTATAACATTTCCATACAATATATGTCTTCTTTCAAGAACTGAATTTTACATCTTATTCATGAATATTACATAATTTTGAAAGATCATTATAGAATCTTCTATATAATTCACCACTGTTGGTTTTCTTAATCTCCATGCCAAAGAAGTTGGAGTAAGGGATCAAGATAGCTCTTATATATGCAAATGCATTTCTAAATGCTCTTTGATAATAAATGCATCTAATAAAATTATATAGAAAAGACCATTTCTTTTTTACTCGCTTTAATAAATACTGAACTAAATCATATAGAAATAACCTTCCACATTTCTACATCCATACATTTATTTGTTTTTAAATAATAAAACATATGATAAAACCCCATAATTTCCTAATTTCAAATGGACTCCATGCCATTTGGAAGAATATGTGAGGAACTCATAATACCCTCACAAAAAATGGACCCCATGCCCATTACATTTATATTCAACTTTCATATACAAAAAAATAATTAATTTTTTTTTTTATCATTCAACCTAATGGATAAATAATACAAATCCAAATTTATATCTTAAAATAAAACGTCCCATTAACATTGTATTTTATTTTTATTTTCACAAAACAACTAAATTTTTGAACGAATTAATAAACATCAAGTCAAGGTATAAATACCAATTCATAATAGTAATTTGATACTTTTATTTTAAAAACTTAATAAATAAACTCTTTTATTTATTAAACTACAAACAAAAAGTATATCAATTAATTATTTAATTAAATGCCAAATATTTCCAAAAAATCAAAACTTGAAAATATTTCCAAAGCACATGCTCATCTCAATGGGCATAAATATTGTTATATGTAATAAGTAGTGGTCCTAGTTGCTTCTTTAAAAAAAATAAATACAAATATTCTTTTCCAATAAAATTTAAATAAACTTCTACTTAACAAGAATCCTTTCTCTATTGCTATTTAAGTAAAAGTATTTCACTAATAAAACAACTACCATATGTAGTTTAAGACCTTTACATTTCTTTGAAAATAGAACAATAAAACTCTTATTAGGTTAATACTGAAAGTACTAAATATAAATCATTTGGATGCAACTATATAATCTAAAAAATGTCAACCATTTGATTTAAAACTTTATTAAACTTAAAATATTATAGTCAAATGCATAATAAGCTCTACGAATACAAACTTCTTCTCATGACCTACTGCTATAGCACTTAATATTTAAAGCTTAAAAGATAAACAATAATGCAAATCATTATTTAATAAGCTATTATTTAACCATAGAATAAATCTAGAATATCATTGCACTCTGGTCAGATGAAATAGAAACTCAAGATCAAATTTTGCACAGGGCAGAGATTAGGAAAAGCATAACTCAGATGTTGCATACTCCTATGCCACAACACAACATAAATTAGTGCAACTCAGCCAAATATGGTTACAACAAAGGTGGACTCTAGTTTCTAAATAAAAACAACAACAGAGTACCCAACCAGGTATACATCTACAAGACGACCCACAAGAGGAATTAAAGCCTCTCAAAATTTTCTACAATTTTCTTGGTTACTAATCAATGCTTTCCTTTTTAGCCATATCCATTCTCTCTCTCTCTCTCTCTCTCTCTCTCTCTCTCTCTCTCTCTTATTATTAGCCATGATATTTATATGTAGGTATTATTGAGCCTTCTTGCTTAATAATTCCTTCTCTAATGAATCCCTTTGCCAGATCCAATAATATAAAAAATTACATATAAAATTTAAATGCTTAAAAATAAAACAATGAAATATGTTATACCACCTCTTGTTCCTAATTAGCAAGTTTTTTGATGATTAATCATCACTTGCTATAAGAAACTGCTCCTTTGCTCTAGAAAATTTCTAGTTGGTGGTATAACCTCATTCACATATGCAATATGAGATGCAACTATATGTGGGTAACATATTGTTATCCTAGAGATGTTATAGAATAATTAGTCTACCTATTAGTTCCCTTAGTTTGGTCTCTCATTTACGGTGGTCAACTTCCTCACCCATCAATGAGAGTACCTTGTCCTACAACCACACATGATATCAATAATACCATATCCTTATATAACATAACCTTAACAACAAATGCATATAACCATTAATTTTCATAATGCTTCAAAAGCTAAGCATTGAATAATCACACATTAACACATTTTTCCACATGATATACTTTCCCCTTGGACTAAACACAGTCCTCTATATTTTTCTTGTAGTATAAAATACATATATTTTATTTAAATAAATAATTTTTGTTCTCATATCCTCCACTTTTTCAAGTTGTACATTACTCAGAATAATGGTCCCATTGGACTTTGCATCGTTCTAAAGTTTGCTTCCTCATAACATTGGAAAGAAACTTTAGAATTTTCACTAGTCTTACCTCAATAATTGAGGGAGCCATCTACAGTTTAGAGACATTCCACACATGATTATGATCAACGATATACTTTTTACACATGAATATATAGAAAGTATCATGGATATTTGATAGGTTGGACGATAAGGGAAGTCTATAGGCTACTAGACTTATCTTATCAATGATCTCAAATGGTCCAACATAATGAGTATCCAACTTAGTTGACTTGATAACACTTTTTATGGGTTTAACTCTTAAGAAAAATTTATCTCCCATAGAGAATTCTATAGGTGATCTTTTCAAATTAGCATAACTCTTTTGAAAATTGATGATTTCCTTAAGCCTTTGCCTAATCATCCTGAGTTGCTCCTCCATCTCTTGGATAGTGTTTGGCCCTATCATGACTCAGTCCTCCAGATTGTCTGATGATAGAGGAGTTCTACATCTCTTACCATACAAGGATTCAAATGGGATTATTTCCAAGGAAGCATGATAACCATTATTATATGTAAATTTTACTAAATGCAAAAAGTCTTCCCATCGAGAATTTTGATTCATGCAGTGCATGCAAAACATGTCTTCTAATACTTGGTTTACCCTCTTTGTTTATCCATATATTTTTGGATGGTATGCAAAACTGATACTCAACTTTGTGCCCACTACACGATGAAGAGCCTGCCAAAACTCATATGTAATCTAAAATTCCTATCTAAAATGATCAATTCATAAAACCCATGTAACCTAAAAATATCTTTGACAAATCTATTTATCACCACCAGTACATCATCCCTAATGTTACTTGGTATGAAATGTACAACTTTAGTCAATTTATTGACTACCACAAGAATTATATCATGTTGATACCTAGTCTTAGGTAAACCCACAATAAAGTCCATAGATATAACTTTTTATCTTTGCATCAATATATCATGTGGGTACAATTTTCCTATTAGATGTCTATGCTCAACTTTGAATTTATGATATTCTAAGCATCTAGCATTAAAATAAGTGATATCATTTTTTATTCCTAACTAGTAAAAGGTCTTCTTCATGTTCTCTCTCATCGTAGCCCCTAAAACCTTACTAACAACTATATTCTTCCTCATAAAACCTTACTAACAACTATATTCTTCCCAATTTAAATTCTATCAAGGCTTCCTAATTACTTAGAAATAAAAATCTCATAGTATATATATATCATAGAGATGCCTCCTTAATTCTAGCACACTATTTCTACGAATCATTAAATAACAAGGGAGTTGTTTGTCCATCTAGATTATATTTTATTTTTGGTTACTACATAAATCTTGTGGGGTTGTTTCTTAGACCTATTTCTTGATTCTGACCTCTAAGGATATATGTTCACATAATGAGGACCTTCATAATTGAAGCAATCTCCCTTGGATCCCTAGGATATTTCTTGACTTCACTCCCCTATTCTCTCTGCTTGTGTTGGCTCTGTCTACCTTTGAGTTTGAGGGTTTGGGTTATATTTTCTTTTTTCGAATATCTTCTTAAAATTCCCTTGTTTCTTGTTGTTATTATTCTTGGACTTTAGGTTTCCTTTATTCTACTCTTGGTCCCATTTCATGAACCCAACACTCTTTATTTTCCTAAGTGCATGTCTATCTTCCTATATTAACTCAACATAGCTGAAGAATTATTTCTTTATCTTTAGGTTGGCTTCTTGTTGACAAGCAAAATCATATGCATTTTTCAAGGTCTTCGGCTTAAGCAAGTTTATCTCTATTATAATATTAGGATCCACTCCTAAGATGAACTTATATACCTTAAAATTCTCATGAGCCTCATATTTAGGTACATTAACAAATTTCTAGATTTTTGATTATATATCTCCATCGTTCTAGTTTTGAGGTGGAGTGTAGAGAATTCCTCCATTTTATCTACATAAAATTGATCTGATAAGAAACTTTTCATGAAGGATCGAATAAAATTATCCCACTGAAGATTCATTATCTGAATATTCTTGTCAACTTTAAAGGTATTCCACCATTCTAAAGTTGCATCCTATAAATAGAGGGTAGCACATACAGTTTGGGTCTTTGAAGAATAACACTTCATAAAATAGTATGTTTCCAATTTAGTTAACCAAGAATCAGCTAAATCACGTTCTTATTTACTAGTAAATTTAGATACCCTAATATTCTTCATGACCTTGGCTAGCTCTACCTCTATAGGAGCTTTGCCTTTTTGGTAATTTGTAGTAGGATGCTCCTTATATCTACCCTCAAAAGTTCTATTTTAGAAATGCTGATTAGCTATAATTTCTAGAAATTGCCTCTATTGGTTGATTTATTCCCTCTATTGTTCCATTTATTCTTGTAATAAGGAAACCACAGTTGTGAGGTTCACCTCTATATTGGATTTTTTCAAACTTTCTTCTCAGGGTCTAGCTTCGACACTCCCCTATGTAAGTTGTCTTAGAGCTTGAGATCCTCTTCTTCCCCTCATTAACTTGGGTGCCATTTCTCATAGCCACACAAAGGAGTTGGATAATTTATAATTTCTCCCAATTATACCTCAAATGGTTAGTTATGTCTTCCCATGAACTAACTTAGATCATTAACATCCTTGTAATAATGGTCACAACAATACATGTATCCCCACAAGGTACCACCTCGGTTATGGCCATTATCACTTCCTTGGGAATGATCTAGGCCATTCTTATCTTGTCGTAAGGTACCATATTAGTTATGACCATTATCACTCTACTCACAATGATCTTGGTCATGCTTACCTTATCGCAAGGTGTTATTTCTTCTATCCACAAACAAAGGTGAGTTAGGTTACAACTTCCTTTAATTGTCCTTATAAATCTTGGTTAGTTTCATCATCCACATGAACTAACATAGAGCATTATATTTCTCCTAATAATGTCCATGGTCACACTTGCTCCATGCAAGATGTCATACCAATAAGAGTTTACATTGTTATCATTCACCTGATAATGATTGTGGTCACACTTACTTTGTGCAAGGTATCATACTCAATAAGAGTCTACCATTTCTAAGATTTTTACTCCTTGGTTTGAACTAGACCCATTGATGTGCAATACTTGACAGACCCACTTCATGTTAATGTCCCTAGAGTAGCATATTTCCCCAAATATTCACATCAAGTTGGTTGATCCTAGGTCTTTTTATGGAAGTAACTAGTCCCACAACCTAGGGATCTGATATCAAATGTAATTCCCCAGTTCTAACCAACTTAAGCAAGAATAATTTTTTTTAATCACAAGTATGGTTCAAAACAAAGATATTCCCATCTTCTTTTGTTTAGCATAATTAAGGCGTAACCACA
The DNA here is from genome assembly GCA_028583015.1 of Wollemia nobilis. NCBI lineage: Eukaryota > Viridiplantae > Streptophyta > Pinopsida > Araucariales > Araucariaceae > Wollemia > Wollemia nobilis. The sequence goes on along the minus strand of JAQPPZ010000755.1, from coordinate 1,166,550 downwards.
TTGCCAATGACACTCAAGTGGACTATATAGGCCAACGTCATATAACTATTTTTGGGGTTAACTTTTCTAAACCTCCACAATTAGAAAATATGCCTTTAGTAGATTCCCCATATTCTATATACTCTCCATGAGTATAGGTATTTCAACCATAGCATAAGATATTATCCCTTATCAATATTTAGAGAAAGGGGATGTCATTTTTCTTACCATACATAAGTTAGTCTATGTAGGTGCTTGGTGTAAAGTCTTAAAGTCCAGTTATCTCATCTTAATAATGAGACAACTAGTAGTTAGTGCTTAATTACCAAACCTCCATGATGGGCTAATTAAAGGTATTATCACTTCACATGATAATATACATGGTCACCTAATCCTTCTTGATCAGAGCACCATCACTTGCTCATGTTGCAAATGATCTCCTAACCTCCACGTTAGGAATTTCTCAAAAGCTTCATGCTTTTAGGAATACATTTGAGCTACACCACTCAATATGTAATCATTGCAACCGATTTGACTCTTTCTTCCTCACAACTAATAAAATATTAGGATTTGTCTTAACAAGGATACTAACAATGTTAGAATAAGTAAACCCTTCAAAATCCAAGGAATATAACATATTTGAACATATATAAAAACTCTCTCATTAAGGAAATGAAACTATAACACTATGAATTAATAATCATTACTGAAGAAAAAATAATTCCTCTAATTCTATTCCCTCACATAATAATGCATTAATTCTATTTAATAAAGCATAGTCAGTTAACAATTCCAATATCCACTTTCAATTCATATTTACATCATAAACCATTTTCTATCTACACTAACAATAATTCATAGCCCATTTTCTCCATTAATGAATTGAAATCATGAGTAACCAAATATCTAGGATATCTACTTTAATTCCTATCCATATAAGAAAAGTACTCATTTTACAAAGCATTCATATAATCATCCCTTAACAAATTTAAATATTATAACATTTTCGTACAATATATATCTTCTTCTTTCAAGAACAAAACTTTACATCTTATTCATAAATATTTCATAATTTTGAAATATCATTATAGAATATTCTATCTATTTCACCACTTGCTGGTTTCCTTAATCTCCATGGCAAAGAAGTTGAAGTAAGGGATCATGATAGCTCTTTGATATGCAAACACATTCCTAAATGCTCTTTGATAATCAATGCATCTAATAAAATTAGATAATCAATGCATCTAATAAAATCATATAGAAAAGACCATTTAATTTTCCACCCCCTTTAATCAATACCAAACTAAATCATATAGAAATAACCTTCCACATTTCTATATCTGTACTTTTATTTATTTATAATTAATAAAACATATGAGGAAACCCTATAATTTTCTCATTTCAAATGGACTCCATGCCCATTTGGAAGAATATGTGGGGAACCCACAATACCCTCACAAAAAATGGACCCCACATACTTTACATTTATATTCAACTTTCATATACAAAAAAAAAAATTAAAAACCTTTTTATATTATTCAACTTAATGGATAAATAATACAAATCCAAATTCATATCTTAAAATAAAACGTACCATTAACATTCTATTTTATTTTTTATTTTCACAAAATAATTAAATGTTCACCTTTTTCTTTTGGCTGATGGTCCAAAATAAGGTTCTTACCATAGATAATATTCTCATTAGAGGTTTGATTATACCTAACCGGTGTTGTTTATGCAAATCCAATTGGGAGTCAGTGAGTCATTTGTTCCTTGATTGTCCCTTTTTATGCTCTGTTTTTTATTCTTTGTTCCAAATGGTCAACTTATCCTAGGTGCAACCAAGATCTATTGTGGAATTTTATGAGTAATGGTCCAATTATTTTTCCAATGTATGCCTTAAAGTCGTCTAGTCTTTTTATCTTTTCCATTGCTTGTGGCAACTATGGTTGGGAAGAAATTATAGGGTGTTCTGTGATAAGTCCAATGACTATTAATCTGTGTTCATTTGTGCCTTCACATTTGCTAAAAAGAATACATGTTTAATTCCATCCTCAAAAGCCCCCAGAGGAATATTGGAGACCGAGTTGTTTAATTATCTTAAACTTCATTTTGATCTTTGTGGTCCTTCAATGCCCAAGGTTGATAGGTCTATGGTTAAATGGTCTCCTCCTTTGGATGGATGGCTTAAGCTCAATTTCTATGGAGTATCCAAAGGTAATCCTAGTAGAGATGGAGGTGGTAGTATAGCCAAGGACTATCAAGGAAAAATCATCTTAGCTTATGCCAAAAATATGGGTACTCAATCCAACAATTTTGTTGAAGTAAGAGCTTTGTACGTGGGACTCTCTATCCTTGAAGACCATGGCATAAAGAATTTAATCATTGAAGGAGATTTGATGAACGTTATCAACTACATCAATCATTCTCAAGTCCCTACATGGAGCGTAAGCAACATCATAAGCGAGTGTAAAAGATACATGAGCAAATACAAAAATATTGTTACTCGACATGTGTACAGAGAAGGCAATCAAGATGCAAATATCCTAGCAAACTTAGGGGTGTTGAGATAGGACCTTCATATTTGGCACAATAATTTCCCTTCAAACCTTAGTGTCCATATAAATTTTGATGGAAAGCTCTTCCTTTGATGTTTGGATGTGGTTGTGGGGGTTAGTGGTTCTCCTTTGGGCTTGTAACCAGATTAATTTGAGTCTTAGCACGTGTGTTGGCAGGGTCATTTCAAATCGGTGCAGTGTTAGCCAAAATCCACCAAACTGTGTCAACCAATTTCCACCTAGTTGTGTCAGACAAAATTCACCAAACTGTGTCTATGTTTCCCAGTTTGTCAAAGGCATTAGTGTTGGTAGATGTGTTATCTATGTTGCGTGTATTATTTGTGTCATCCCTAGTCTGACTAACCCAATTTTTAGAGTCACCTATAGTGAAGAGATAATTGACTTGAAGGAGACTAATGATGACAACAATGATGTTGACATCATCTCTGGTAGCTTGTTTACTAGGAATGAATAACAGGCTATTAGTTTGGTATATCCCTAGGTATTTGATGTTCTATGGGATTAATGTCTTCCTAGGTATATGTTGTTCTATTTCAGATTCAAGTTCCTTTTCATTTGATGGTCCAACTATGTTGTCCCCACTTCTACTTTTTGTCATTGAATATCAATTTAGATGCTTATCCGTTTTAGCTATCGTTGAAATGTAATCCCAGCTAGATTACCTATTTCTAATTTGCATTGTAAAAGGTTTCAGGATCCTTTCAAAATCCCTTTACCAAAATAAATGTTTGAACGAATAATAAAATATCAAGCCAAGATATAAATACCAATTCATATATCCAATTCATAACAATAACTTAATACTTTTATTTTAAAAACTTAATAAATAAACTCTTTTATTTATTAAACTACAAAGAAGCTATCATATTAAAAACAAGTTATTAATAAACTAATCAATGCTTTCCTTTTTAGTAACATCCATAAAATGAACAACGATAATGATAATACCTTTATTTCCACTCTAATGTGTGATGCATGTGGTGAAGGGTTCATTTTCTTTCTTCCACACATGCAAGGCATCTCTCTCTCTCTCTCTCTCCATTTTTTTGTTTATTTTTTAGTTCTTTGTTCATTCTCCAATTCTCTGTTTGTGGTTCCCTGTTTAGTTGTATTACCAAGAACAAGAAGATGATATCCAAACTAACTTTATAAATTCCCTCATATTTTATTTATTGCATAAAAGAAATGAACTTTATCTTAAATTAAAAAAAAAAACTTTCTTTTATATAAAACATTCATAAGATACTTTTATAAAGAAAAAATATTAACATTAGCTTTTGCTAATTATTATTTTCTAATGTTAACTATTAATATTCAAAAGGTTTGAGGTGTAGACCAATTGGTTCGACCAAACCCCGTATGGGGGGCAGAGGTCCAAGGTTCAAATCTTGGACCTCATTAGACTAAACGCTTGTCCCTTTCCAAGTGCTTTTAGTGGCATAAAAGGTTTAAAATGATTGTGGCATGGTGGTTATGGAGGTGGACTGCATGAAAAAATGTGTGATGACTTTCAGGGTGGACAATGCATAATACTATGGCGGCCATAAAAATTCAGACATTTTTTTCGGATTTGTGGTGGCTACCGATTCCACCATGTAAATTAAAAAAAACTATTAATCTTCAAAAATAATTAAATTCCTTTAATGTTATAAATTAAAAGAGATTCTATTTTAATTAATTCATAACACACCCATAGCATTATAAATCCAATAAATATCATGATATTTTAATAATCCTTTTACTATTGTAAAACTATTAACATTATAAAATAGTTAAATTAATTTATTGTTTACCAATTAATATCACAACCAAATATTTATTATTAGCCATGAGATTTGTATGTAGGTATTATTAAGCCTTTTACCTTAATATATCCTTCTGTAATAAATTCCTTTGCCAGATCCAATAATACAAGTAAACATATATATACTTCAGATGCTTATAAATAAAAAACTAAAATATGTTATACCACCTCTTGTTCCTAGTTAGTAAGTTTTTTTATGACCAATCATCACTTGCTATTAGGAAATGCTCCTTTGGTATCTCATTATTGGTGGTCAACTTCCTCGTCCACCCATGAGAGTACCTAGTCCTACAACCACATATGATATCGGTAGTACCATATCCTTATATAACATAACCAAAATAACAAATGCATATAACCATTCAATTTTATAATACATCAAAAGCTAACCATTGATTAATCACACTTTATCACACAATTCCATGATATTAATGAGTCCTACCAAGGAGGGTCGTAGCATATAGCCTTCTTTTTCAAAACCTCTTTAACCGCAACTAACATATCACTCTTCAATAAATCTCAAATTATTTGAAAGAAAATTACAGGAAATCTATTAAGACTCAATACCTTGTTAGGATGGAAAGAGAAAACTGCTTCATGGATCTCCTCCATAGATATCTTCTTAATCAAGCTTTTAATTTGTTCCTATGTGATAGTTAATGGAATATTTTGTAGAAGTTTATCTTTTGCCTCCTTATCTTGCCTAGTTTCTAATAAAATACTTTTTAAATAATTAATTGCTTCCTTATATTTTCTTCATCCTCAATATTTCTTCCATTAAGAGTTTAAATGTTTTTAATGTGATGAAAAGAAAAAAATGTTCTTATTGTAGCATGATTTTTTTTGTATTTCTATCTCCTTTCTTGAGGTATTTATCTCTATATTTTTTAAACCAATACGACTCATTCCTTTTCAATCCATTATGATAATAAAAATGTAATTGTTTTCCTTTCACATAAGAATCCTGACCCATTCCATTGTTTTTACTAAATCTTGTAAATTTTTGAGCTTTGATTCAATTTCTTTTTTTCTTTAAAAATATATTTGACATTACAAATCTTCATTTGATCCTTTAAATATTTCAACTTTTGAAAAATTGTACATACATGATCCTTAAAATTTTGATTCATCCCACCATAACATAACTATATGGAAAAATTAGGGTCTTGGAGTCACATAGACTAAAATAAAAATGGTTTTGGATGACCATTATTAGGTAACCCACAAGTCAAAATAATAGATTTGTGGTATGATCATGTTCGCATTAAAATATCTAAAGAGATTGTATACTTTGTTTGCAACTATTTATTGGATAACAAAAATCTATCCAATATTTTTGCTATATGATTTTTTCCAATGCGTCTATTATCATAGGTATATTGAAAGCTTGAAGGCTAACATCCAAAACGTCATTTGAATTAAAAATGAAATAAAATATTACATTTATTTATACCATCCTAGAATGCCACCCTTATTTTCTAAAGGAGAAAAAATATTTTAAGATTCATCACCAAGAATCCATATATCATAATGAGTCATCATTGTATTTGATAAATATATGCTAAGGTCCTTCCAACATCTTTTATAAGGAGTAACTAAAGTTGTAGCATATACATTTATAACCCCAAATTTGATTTTCTCCTCTTTCTTGTAAAATAATCCAACAACCCAATTACTTTTTGCTTCTAATAATTTCCCAACCCATTTACATTTGTACCATATTATTATAATACCCCATGAACCTTTTGTTGAAGAAACTGCTAAACGATCACCCATCGTCCAAATTTTATTAAAAGCATCCTTACATTCCTCACTTCTTAATTTTATTTCTTGTATTAAAATAAACTTAGGACTATAACCACCTATTAATTCCTTAACAATTCATTTTCTAAGGGTTAAATTCATACCCAAATATTTCATGATATTATTTTTACCATCAACACTTTTTATTTTTATTAGTGGGTTTAGCCTCACTCATTGTTAACACTTGTGATATTTTTATTTGGCTTCCCAGATCCATATCCTTTAAGTTTTTTTCTCTTTGTTTCTACTTTGATGGCTTTCCTTTATTTTTTTGTTCCCACCAACACTTTCATGTTCATCAATCTCTTTTATTTTTTCTATTTTTTCATATTGATCATAATGAGACTTATCTTATAAAGATTTATGTTGCCCTAAATTTTTAAAAGTGCAAGGAATAGCCTCATTAGCATTTTCTTCTTTATGTTGCCCTAAAAAATCTAAACTGCATAGATGATCCTCCATAGTCATTACTTTCTAAGCCCTAAATTTCCTTGGATATCCTCCTTATTATTTTCTTTATTGCACTATGCTTGAAATCCTAAAGTGCAATGAATACACTCTATATTGCTTTCATTTTTATTGTAAGGAGAATATTTTATGCTACTTGAGAAAAATATAGATGATTTACCTAGATTAAGCTTGACCTCCTTCACCTCATTTGCTTTAGAACTTGTCATCCCCTCTTCCTTCACCTCATTTGCTTTAAAATATACCTCCCCATATTCCTTTGCTTTAAAATTTGTCATCCCCTCTTCCTTCACACCTTTGACTCCTATATTTGAACTTGCACATTGTATTTCCTCATTTTTCATATCATTTTTTCTTCTAATGGTTGATTTGAGTGAACTATAATTGTCTTTGCCATTTTATGATGTAGCCGAGGTTTCTTGCAACTTTCATAGGATTGGAAAATCCTTGATTTGACCTAGCTTCTCCTGTGATATAATATCCTTGTTTCATATTGAAGCTACCCTCATGCCCAAAAATTTCCATCTCTTTCTCCATAATTTTTACTTTGCAATGTCTTGCCATGTGCTTAGTTTCATAACATTTATGATATCAAAATGCAATATTTTTGTAATCCACTTGTTGATATCATTCTCTAGATTCATATTTAATCCTAATGGGTTATAGTAAAAGTTTTGAAATATCCATGGCAACACATATTCAAATGTATACAATATGTCTTCTCCCCTTAGTAGTTGATCCCTCTTGAATGAATTCACCTAGGTATTAAAAATATTCTTTAAAACCTCTTTATTGATGAGTTGATAAGGAAGTCCAAAAAGTCTAATCCATATCAAAAAAAATTTAATAGTTTTCATATTTACAAAGAAATTGTCACTCGAAGGTCTTAAATATAAAGCATCTTTGATCTTTGCCCCTAAACCAAGGGTCTCTATCCATTATTTTATCCCTTATTTTTGAACTGGAGAAAATAATGAGAAAAAGCCCTTTTGGAAGAAAATTCATGGAGTAATTTAAATTCAATACCCACTTACACTTGATCCTATTTTGAATCTTAGAAAAACTTGGCCAATATCCATGGAACTTACATATTAACCCTCTAGTTTTAAGAACCATTATATCATACTCAATCATCTTATCCTTGATAATCACTTTTGGAGTAGTATTTAATTCCAACTACAACATTCTTACTTCCAACTTGACCATTCTTACTTTCAATAAGGACTTAAAAAAATAACTTTCTTTCCATGTTACCTAAATTTTCTTTGTATGAATCATTTAAAGTCTCCTAAGATCAATAATAATAAGTGGTACTTATTCCTTGATCGCACTTTGATTTAAAATTCTTACTCACACTTTCTCACATTTGATCTCAGCTTGCACTCATCCCTAGCTCTCTTAGCTTACCCTTAAAATTTGACTTTACACAAGTTTTTATGAAGGGTCCTAGTCCCCTTGTATCAAGGTTTAAACTTGGATCTCCTAGATGAAAAACCCAAGGACTTACCACTATAGTATCCCTCATGGGTAAAAGTGTTTAATAATTTATATTATATGAATAATTGGTAATAATATTTTTATAACAACTAGATATATAATACAAATTTATAATAATATTGTCCTAGAGGGACAATGCAATAATTTGGACTTTGAATCTTCTTTAGGAGGTCCAAGGTTTAAACTGCAACGTGAGCGAGTGTCTGAGGATATGTGTGTATGGTTGTGTGTTTAGTACTTATTGATAAGCTTAGCTCTCTCCCTTATCAGAGGTCATGGTGGGATGGAGATGCCTAGCATTGAGCATCGACCGTATATATTTCTCACACTAATCAAATCCAAAAAATAGAGTTATAATAATATTTACTATATAACTAAGTTTTATAATAATTTATTATATTTATTGAAATAGCTCATGTAATTTCAAAATCTTAAAATTATAATAATTTATCATGATTAACATTTATTTAAACCAATCTTACCTTAATGAATAATATTAATGGTAGACCCAGGTGTTGTAGGTGAGTTGGAGAGGAGAGGGCAATCCTCCAAGGGAGGTCCCAGGTTCAAATCTCCACTCTACCAAAAAGCTGAATGGGGTATCCAAAATCCAATTGATAATGTTGGTGTGGGCAGGGTCGGGTGCGACCCCCGAGTGACTTTGACGGTGTAGAACCCCCTATTCATGGTCTCTCAGACCAAGGCGGCTCCGTAAGGAGTTTTTCGCTTAAAATAATAATAATAATAATAATATTAACGGTAGTAGGAGACCAATGGAAATAATATAGTAATAAATACTTATTATTATAAATATCTTGGGGGCACAATGAGACGGTTCGGGCTTTGGCTCTTCTTTGATAGGTCTAAGGTTCAAATTGTGATGTGGGTGAGTGTGTGATGGGGTGGGAGTGGGTGTGGGTATGAATATAGCTATGCGTTTGACCACTATTAATAAGCTTAGCTCTCACCCTTTAGTTTTTGTTAATCGATGCTCAAGGCTAGACATCCCCATCCCACCATAACCTCTCATAAGGGATAGAGTTGAGTTTATCAATAGAGGCCAAACACACAACCATCCACACATCCACCCCCTCACTTAATCATCCACGCCGTGGTTTGAACCTTGAACCTCCCAAAAGAAGAGTCAAAGCCTAAACTATTGTGTTGTCCCTCTAAGACCATTAACACATATTTTAACTTTAGGCTCTCTTTGAAAAGACCCAGGTATATTGAAATTGACTTAGGCGCACACCCAAATTAGAAGTTTTCAAACCATACCTTACAAAAATGTAGCATCTTGTTCACCGAATGTCGTCAAATGCATCATGTTGATTCTGATTTTCTAGGGCACTCACAAATTATCATGTCCCTAAATTTCCAACCTAAAAATTCCATTCTTTTCGTGATAATATTTTTAAGTTCATCTAAAGACTTTAGTGGTTCCTTACTAAGTAGTTGATCCATCTCCACATTGAGTTACATTATTCCTCCTAGACTACCATGGGATACAAGTACACCCATCTCTATAGCTTACATATATCTGTCTTTGTAAGTGCAATATGTGTAGAGCTTAATTAAGCTATCAATCTTGTTTCCCCAATGAGCTAGCATAACCCTCTCTATCTGTTGAAAGGATCACGCCAATATTTACACCCTACATATGTCTATATGTGTATGAGTACTAAGCGCATTGAGAACAAGCTATCCATATCATATTTTGATGAGCTAGCCTATCCGTTATTGGTCCCACACTTTACCCTAAATTAGGAATACAAAATATTTAAGTCCTTTTTCAAAGAACAGTACTAGGTTCATCATAAAAGACTTAATTAAGCATTACACACACTTAAGATATATTTCTCAATTATGCCCTATGAAGTATCTTTTATTAAATGCAAAGTCCCTTAAAATCTAATTTTTTTTACCTCCACGGTGTTCATCTAGAATTATTGAGCTTTGTCATTTCCAACTCACTTTCAAGGATTCATTGAACTTAATCTAACCTCTCAAGGTTCCTTCATTGAGAAGTATTCATCATTAATATATTAAGGGTTTATACATCCTATTTCTAGTTTAGGTATTTTTTTGCACCATAGTTTGTTCTTTATGGTAATTTAGGTTAAATCCTAACCCAGACATAAAATTTCCAACATAAAAACTATAGCATTATTTTGCCATACAAACCCTGATAACATCAAGGCACGTACTTTAAGACTTAATTAAATTACATACCAAATCATTTTGGAAAATAAGGCATATTCCAACGTCCTCTCATAAATGTTTTCTCTTAAATAAACGTGTTATTACGAAGTCCAAAAGGTCCTTCTTTTCAAAGGTTATGAATAATACTCATCTCAATAGACATTGAGTGGTTTCTAAATCGACCCACAATATTCCAAAATTCCTCGGTAATGGCATGTTATCAAAACAAATTGCTTTATTACAGGGTCCTCAACCATTAAATATAAGGAGTCTATATTTTTATTTTATATTCACTTTCAAAGATTACCTAATATCACTACTCGAATAGAGTAAATATTTTAAAGCTATGACTGGGTACTCAAATAACATTTTCTACCCATTCTCTTAAGAAGAAAACTTTGTTATAGTGGCATTAGGGTTTATTTTAGCTTTTTCTATGTTTGAAATGGATGTATGAATTACTAATACTCCATACGTGTGTCCTCATTACTTTATAGGTTTCATAATACATTCGTGATGTCGATCGAGACCCAACATTAAAATAAATACAATTTAAAATAATTATAATAATTGGACAAGAAGAAGCTTACAAAATCTCTAAGAGGAAAATATTGGTTGGGGTGCTAGCTAACTATTGTTGAATGTCGAAGGATACTTTAGATTGTGCATTCAACACTAAAGGTATATTTTATACTCTCATGCTCCTTTTTTGGGTACTCTTCAAAACTAAGAGAGGTTTCGAAGGTTGATTGGATGTAGACTCTTACTAAGATTGTCGAGTCGATTGATATTGAGCTTGTTTTCTTGTAGTTGTTGCTACCAACCATATTTTTTTAGGAAGGTGGCATATTACAATATGATATTTGATTAGCTACCTATTTCCCATGCTTAGGTAAGGGATATTGGAAGATCCCCATGTATTTATTAGTTGTGGGTACGTTTTTAGTAGGAGGTTAATTATTTGTTAGAGGATTAAATTGAGACACTCTATAATAAGACGTCCTACATCAATTAAGTGCTTAACCACATGTTTCAACCTCTCACATGAATTTGTCATGTTCCTCTCCACTCTATGATATTCACAATGTTGACCAAGGTTATACCAATTAGACATGGTGTCAGGTTGCCTTATGAGAGGTAACTCAATCATATTAGCTTCCAAAATTTGCTTTAGGACCATCGTCATAAGTGTGTTGAGTCTTGTGAAATTTCTTAGTGGTGGTTTTTGAGGTTGGGTAAGCACCATATTTTACAGGGTGTTAGCAACACTGTTAACAAGTCTACTATTTGTTACCCCATCACTAGCTACATGCTGGTTCTTATATTAAACTTTTATGGTCCTATCTTCTTCCTTCCTTAGCTTTAATTGACCTCTTCAAATAAGGGTTTGCTATATCCTTCTTGCCAGATCTATTTCTTGGTAAAAAGAGGTTATGGTTGTTGTTTCCATTTCATAAGATATTTGTTCTTGTAAATTTTCAATACAAATCTCTAACATGTATCGAGGAGGCAAAGTGTATCTTAGCCGTCCAACTAGACTTCTCCAACGAGACAAAAAATATAAAAATAAATTATCTTTACCTTTTTTCAACTTATAAAAATCCTTCATAGTCACATTTTCTCAACATAAGATCTAAATTGTTGAACAAACATCTTCCCTATCTCTTAAAAATTCCTCAAATAATGATTAGGTAGTTGATAATACCATTCCATTGCCATACCACAAAGGCTCTTAAGGAAATTCTTTAGTAACAATATGTCATCATATATAATATCATGGTATGTTATCCTAAACATATTTAAATTCTTAATTGGATCCTTCAATTCTATTGTAAATAGGTAAAATTGGTATTAAAAAATGCTTGGGGTAGGGCCTAGAGGAAATGATAGGGTCTAGAGGCTGATTGCACATTTATTTATAGTTTTAGGTGAAACTTGGAGGTTGAATCATATCCACTCTTGAGACCAACTATTTCACAATATTTTTTAAGCTTTGCATATCATGATTGTTGTTGTGCAATACCCCTAGGTTCCCTATGGTAGGATTATAGATATGCTATTAAAAGGGAGCTTGGCCAATGTTGGAGGTATTGATACTTTTATGGTATGAGTTATGATACGTGGTATCATGTTGTGGAGGATAAGTGACATTTGGTAGGATAGAAGCATGAATGTTGAGATAATTTGAATGAGGAACATATTGAGCACAATATTGAGATGCACTACTAGTTGGAGGAACTTTCAGAACTCCTCCAATGTTGGTGGTTATAGTAGTGACATATGTTGGTTTATGAAATGGATTAACATGATGCAAATATTCAAATAGAGGATTGGTGTAAATGGTTTGATGATGAGGTGTCCCAACCTCTTCAAGTTGGGATTCTTCATACATAGCCTTATTCAAGGCATCTCTATGAAGCTTGAATAAATTCTAGATATGATCAAATGATTTAAAAACAAGGTGTTCATTGGACCCCTTAGTAGGATCAAGGTCATTACCAACTTCTTCATGTTCTTCCTCACTTAGATTAGGGTTCTCCCTATCAATATGATCATCTTCTTGATGAATCTCACCAAATTCTAAAAGATTTCACTTACTCCTAAGGTTGGGAGACATTAGGAGAAAGAAAAAGGATAAAGGAGAAAAGGAAAATCTAAAACACACAAAATATTCTTAAGATGCTTTTAATGTTATTTGATTCTAAGCAAAAATAAAAATTGGTCTTTCTTAAGATTTTCAAAAGAAAAAAAGGAAGAGGCTTCCTAATTTGGCCACTAAATACGTGCATTCATGTCAGGTTCACCATATATGTAGAGGGGGAAATTACCTTGCCACGTACAATTCTCGATTGGATCAATTGGAAGTCGAGGTGATCATAAGGGTGTGTTATATTCTCTACACTCGGGTTCTTAGAGATCAAAGGGTTCACCAAGAATAGTTTAAGGACTCACTCCAAGTCTAGGATGGAGTTGTTTAATGTATATATTGAACAAACACCTATGTTTGGTCTTTCTGAAATCTAAGATATGAAAATGAAAGAACAATGCAAGACAATTAAATATGCAAGAAGACAATAAACTAATCCTTGGATGATTATTGATTTTTAATGATGACTAAACCCTAACTTGCAATAAAATAGATATTTATCTTTTGAGCAAGGGTTTAAGAGAATGCACAAATAATAACTAACCCTAGAATGCAAACTACATGCTTTTACTCTTTCAAATACCTAGAATGTAACCAAATATTTTTCCTTTTAATTATGATATAGATTTTGAATAGCAATGGAAAATAAGGAAAAAAAATAGCCTTAAAGCTTATCTAGGGCACTTATATGATCTAGTAATTTATCCTAGCTTTAAATTGCATCCAAAGTATCCAAACAACTTCAAACCTGTAGAACAGTTTTACAAAATCCTAGAAAAATTGATCAATGTTTGGAGGCCTACTTAGGTTGCTATATGACTGAGTTTTGAGATGAATTATTCAATATTACTTTGTCCTTTTAGCTAACCATTCAAAAATAAAATTATATTTGACCTTTGGAACAAGAAAATACAAGATAAAATGGACACGTAATAGCAAAATGAAATGAAATAGAATGTAGGTACCAGAAAGCTAAAATGCATACATTGAACTAGGGTTTTGGGAATAAAAACTTTACCCCCAAACCCTAGTTGACCAAATTCATGCCTTATAATGAGGGGGCATGAATTTAGCTTACCAAATTCACACCCTATATGGACAAGGCATGAATATAGTTTAGATACACTTTTCGGTTCCAAAAATGCCAAAAAATGCAATACAAAACAATGAAAAATATATCTAACAATTAATAATGCAATTAAAGAACCTCGTTAGCTGATGGAGGAATAAAGAAGCAATGAGAAGATGAAGGAATCAAACCAATATGGTAGACCTCTCTAATCATTAAAACTGCTCCAGTTGTTCCCTAAGGGCAGCCAACACCAAAGCACAAAATAGTGAAATAGCAATCCCACAACATAAGAACACTTATTAGGGTAAGTAATGAGCGAGTATTCATTGGGGAAAATAGGGAAGTCAATCCTCTATTTATAAGAGGTTCACTATGGGCAAGGGCTGACACCAAAAAGGGGTTGATGGAGGGAGGGGTTTTTTAGATAAAAACCCCTATAATGCTAAATGCGTGCCTAGTAATTATAGGGTGTGAATTTGATAAGACAAATTCGTGCCTCGTATGGAAAGGGTGTGAATTTGGTAAGGCTAGGGAAAATGGACAAAGGAAGAGAGGAAAAGGGCCCCAAATTTGCAATTGGTAAGTTTGGGTGGCTTTCTAAGAATCTAAGGAAAGATTGATTCATTTTTATGGGTCAATTTTCCATGTCTACAAAAACTATTTTTTTAGTTGCTTGTATGAGTTGCACCTTATCTTGAGGCTAGACATACTTTAGTTCAAACCCAACTATCACCATCTACGAATATTGTTATCATTTCTCATTCTAGTTTTAATACTAATGAGTCTATCTTTATAAACAATATTGTTTTTTCTAGGGATAAAGTGGTTGATTATCTGAGACGTAGTTATCTTTTATGCAAATTTGACTTGCTTCTTCTAGCTATGTTGGACCATTTACTATTGAATTCTCTTAAATTTCTACCATGGGGTCAATTTGGGCATGGCTTCTTGTGAATCCTCTAGCTATCTTGGAGGTAACTAAAATGTAGATAATGGCTTGAATAATGGAAGTGCTAAATGAGGAGGAATTAGAGAGGCATGAGCATATGAGATTGGAGTTATTTAGGAAGGCTACACTAATTGTAGTACTTCTTGACTGGGAAGAGTTGTACAAATAGCAAGGAGGAAATAAATTTGGTAGAAAAAATGCTAGAAGCTTGGGATATTGGGGCTAATACTAACTTTGGGGCTAGTGATTTACCTATAGGAGAAGATTATATAATAGATACAAAAGTTTTTTTTGGTGATTTATTCTATCCTAGCAGCATCCTTTTTCTTTTTCTTTGATTTAGTAGGGTTGGCTATTGATTCTAGCCTTCATTTTTTGTTCCTTTGGGCCTCTTGTTGTGGGTTTCTTGTTGGGGAGTGTGTTGTGCTATGTAATATAGCATTGTAGTTGTTGTGGGAATAGTAGTGGTTAGGCCCCCTCTTAGAACTTCAAATTTAGGTTCCTAGGTCCTTTTCTCTCATTGCTCTTTTCCTTTTTATCTTTTAGAGTGTTTCCATTTTTATATTTTAGAGTGTTTCCATGCTCACCTCTTCCTCACTCCATTGCTTTGATCTTGAGATTTCAACATTTGGGTGCTCTACATTTATGTACTTGTTGAACTTGTCATCTATAGATAATTTGTCAATCTCTTTCTCCTTTTTACCAAATTTTTATTACATTACCCACCAAGCTTCAATCTTATGCTATTTCTAGTGTATTTTCCTTATAGTATATTTCTTATTTTTATTAATTTTGCTTTATGGGCTAAATTTACCCATTGTCTAGTAGAAATATTTATATTTTTTGGGCTTGAAATGAGGTGTGATGAGCAAGCTTAGGAGACATATACCAGTTTCATCTAATGGATTTATTAGAACCTCAATATTTGGCTTATGTTCATGCTCAAATGTTGGTCCTTTGATGTTCTATAGGTATGTAGCAAACCTTCATTGAGGGTCATAATTCTACTTATCCTCCACCTGCTTAATCCCTTGGTCCTTTAGCTTATCATCTACAATGGAATTAATTTTCCTCCTTTGCAAGAGCATCTCTCCTAGGCTTAAAAAAGTCTTGTAAAATGTTGTTTTTGCTTTCCTGCTCCTAAATTTATTGTCAATTATGTCCAACTACCTGAATAATTCTAGAGCAAAAACTCTATCTAGAAATTTTTTGATAGTAGGTATAGGAAAAAACTAAAACCTTGCATTCTAACTATGGTTCCTTCCTCAACAAAGTATTGATCCCTAAGAAGCACCCCTCCTAAAAATTAGTGGAAGTTTTTTGAGATGCACTCAGACTGAGTGCTTCTTAACAATACAACTATAGTAAGGAAGTAATCTATGAAAGAATAATAATAACTAATAATCAAAGCCCCATATAGAATGTATGGTAAACTCATGACCATTTTAATCTATCCACTTAGGGTTTAGACCTAGAAATGCTTCCAAATATTGAAACAAAATTAAATGTGCCAAAAATAATGAGTGTCTAAACACTCAAGTGGCTGCAAAGTTATTCAATCCATGTATTTGTGCAACAATAAGCTCAATGAAGTTCAGTGTGAATTATGTGTTTTTGTGTGCATACCACATATTATACAAGACATATAATTGGAGTAAGACCATGTGTTTATAATGCTCCAACCCAAATATAAAGGCCAACATACTCAACTTATCTCTTGCATTCTCCTTTGACATATTGAGTGGCACATTAATTTTTGGTACTAGACCATTTAGGCTTAGGTATCTATATTTAGTACTTATGAATTTCATCTTAATTGGTTTGGGAGTGCATTGAAACTTTTATCTTCTTCCATATTAATATGATGTTTCCCCTCTAGCAAAAGTAACATCTACCATATTATATATCCAAAAATATTTATTTCAAAATACCCATTCAAGGACTTGATTTCTTGAGTGCTAGGTTCATAAAATTCTACACATGCTACAATTAGCTCATAACAAAAGTGGATTTCAAGTACTAGGTACTATAATTGCTCCAAATATTTGACCTAAATCTAGTTGATTGAGTGGCCTTCAATCATTGCCATGTGCCTTCCCTTGATTCTTAATCCTTATTTAAAATTTGGGTTCTAAGATTTTTGTAGTTGGATATTTTAGTACTTCAATATTAGATTTATAGGTTATAAGAGGTACCTCTAGATCATTTGATGAATAGACCACCTTTGGTTTGAAACTACTAGCCTTGGAAGTTGTTGTGTGGTTGGAAATTATCTTCTTCTCCATTTTGATTGAGAATTATATGCCTTTGTTTTCTTTTCCATTCTTTCTACAATTATGCTCTTCAACGATCTTCTATGATATAGAAAATTTCCATGTGCTCATAGTTTGATAAAGATGGTGTTGGATGAGGAAGTAATCCTTTATAGAAAATTTTCTTCTTGTTTTGCACATTCATGACCTTTGTTTACGTGTCATGCATTATGATCCTATGCTTGTTAAGTTGCAATAGGAAGCTTACCACCTTGTGCAAATAATTATTTTTCCTTATAGATTTGCATCTAAAGATATTCACACATTTCAATGGAGATTCATTCCTTGCTTATTATCTATCAATACTTTATGCTAGTGCTTTTTATTTAACCAAGGCTAAGGTGGAGGTTTTTTTAATATTTGATGCACCTATTTGTGCATGGGGCACTAATTCCATCTCCCAAGATAACTTGGTGGGAAAAAAAATAATTATTTTCTCTTCACAACTGGTCATTCGTGAAGCCTCTTGATCATCCCTTTAACATTGGCACTTTTATTAAATAGTTGCCTTAAATTTGAATATCATTCATTGATTGGCTCAATTGATTTATTTTCATTAATGTGTATCATCCTTCTGACATCTTCCATAGTCATTCTAATATAACACCAATTTGGAAATCTACGAGTGATAATGCTTTTTGGACTTTAGAGAGATCCAAGTTGTGGATCTGGACTATATGTGACTTGGCTTCCTTTTCATGTCAAAATTTTCTTACTATGTTGTTAACTGTTGATATTTAAATCCTTTGTTGTTTTTCATTGGAACTTTCATATTGGCATGAAATGAATCTTGGTACTTTTGATATGGTCTTTTTGAGAATATTTGGAATAGCACAAACTAGGATTCAATTACAATCAATCAAACCTTAAATTATCATTAATTTTTTTTGTTTTTACAAACTCTATATTAATCATAAGATATTCATAGAACTAGCTTTTTTTTTTCAAAATACTTAAATTTCAATTAATCAAACCTCTAATCATCACTAAAATGTATGTTTTTATTATTTTTTTTCATAAATATGAATCCAAAATACTATATTTCAAAAAATTCACAAAGGCATTTCCAAAAGTTTCAATGTTACATATACTTTAATTATATGCTTCCAAGGATATATTAATTTTTAGGTTAAGCTTTTATATTAAACATCACCCAAATAAAAAAAATTAAGTATCAAGACAAAAAAAAATATTTTTAATCATAAAATATTTATAGAACTAACTTATTTATATTCAAAATATTTAAATTACAACTAATCAAACCTTTAATTATTGTTATTTTTTTTTAACAAAACTTTATATTGTAAATTTTTCATAAAAATGAATTCAAAATACTCCATTTCAAAAAGAAAATTACAAAAATATTTTCAAAAATTTCAAAGTTACATATACTCTAATTATATACAATTTCAAGGCTATATTAATTTTTAGGTTAAGCTTTTATATTAAAGAGGACCAACAAAATAGTAATAATACCAAGATAATTTTAAAAATAAAATTATAATATAATAATAATTTTAAATAAAAAATTATAATATTAAATTATATAAGTCAAAATAAATTGTTTTACATTTTTTAAAGTGAGGTTTGACTAAAGTTTTTAAGATAAATACGGAGACATATCATTAAATAACCCACCAAAAACATGCTTTACATACTTTTAATTAAAAGATCTATAATCATGATTATAAAAGTAAGCTTTTATTGAATAATTTTAAGTTAAACTTTTACCAAATAATATAATAAAATAGAGTTGATGCAATACCTTTGGTTTTCAGCGTTCGAATATTTTGAATTATAAGATAACCATAAACAACATGAACTTAACGACACTATAGAAATATATATAGATTCGTAAAGCAGTAAAAAATAAAAGAATATATTCCAATACTTTTAATGTATTTTAATATTTAAATTAATTATTAATATATACTAATTGATTAAATTTTTTAATATAAAAAAACTTAACTTTTGTTAAAATAAGGCTGTGTAATGAAATTCAAATATCCTTATAGGGTTAGAAAGCGGAAGCGAAGGTAGTCTCAACTCCCATATAAACCAATTAAACACCTTATAGTTAAAAACATGTTTTTGAACGGAGTTCAAGTCTTTCTTTATGTGTGATGCTAAGCATACAAGCAAAGACTTGAGGGTATGAACTTGAGCCTAAATCCTTTGACTTCTTTACAACAGATGTTCCCTCGCTACTCCATCGCCAGGTTTGCTGAGTTTGAGATAAGTCCAAATCTTGACACTATGATTGTGATTGTATGTGAAGACTCCAAACTCAGCCAAGGTCAGATGAAAGAATGACAGAGCAGACTTTAAACAAGATAATTTTATCTGGTGTTTTTATTTTGTTGGTGGAGGTTGGTGGGTGGGTGTGGCCTATGCTAGTAAACTTTTAAACTTTGAAGGGTGGAGGTTGGTGGGTGGGTGTGGCCTAAAGAAAAAAAAAAAGTTCAAAACAAAGGAATACATAGGAGAATTCGGTTATTTTACTTGGGTTTTTTAAATCGCACATTTGAACTGGATATATAAAAAGATAAGTACGTATTGGAGGTTATGCATAGGGAATATAGGGTTGTCTTATATTTAATAGATGTATAGTGATTCTAAGAAATACAGGGTTGTCTGATGTGCAATTCAAAGTTGGTGAACCTTACGTCTAAAATGCATAGAAGAAAAAGTTTGAAAAAAGTATAGTGTTTTAAGGAGAGGGCAAATAAAAGCACTATGGAGAAGAATTCAGCTAAACACATTTGCACATTTGAACTGGAGATAAATACATATTGCAAACGACTGCTACCTCTATGCGTAGTGGACGTCAAAAGTTAAGTTCAAGTACATAGAAGAAGAAAGTTGAACAGAGTATATAGTGTTTAAGGGATGGTTGAAGCACGTTGTATTCCTTTGCAGCATTTTTTGAGTAGTCTGATCTTTTGGGCTTGTTCTTTAGGTGTCTCAAAGGAACATCTGAGGTCCTATTTGTTTCACAGCTACGATCAAAAGAACGGACTCAGGAGGAGAATTTCGTAAAACTAGATAATTTTATTTGGTGTCTCAAAGGAAAATTTGAGGTCCTATTTGTTTGACAGCTAAGATCAAATGAGACGACTCTGGAGGAGAATTTAGTTAAACTAGATAATTTTGTTTGGTTTTATTTTGACTTTCTTTGGGTCTTCTGTACTCTGCATTTGAACTTGAAATATAGACAGATAAGTACGAATTACAAGGAACTGCAACATCTATGCAATGCTTGTGGACCTTCAGTTCAAGGTACATAGAAGAAGAAGGGATGGTACAAGCACATCATATTGAGTAGTCTGATTTTGCAGGCTTGCTTAGGTGTTCCAAAGGATTTCCTTCATCTAGCTGCTATTTGTTTCTTTATGTGCAGTGGACGATGAGTACATTATTGTTGGATCAGCTAACATCAACCAACGCTCTATGGATGGTGCAAGAGACACTGAAATAGCCATGGGAGGTTACCAACCTCACCATCTGGCTGCTCAAGAGCCTGCCAGGGGCCAAATCCATGGCTTCAGGATGTCTCTCTGGTATGAACATACCGGAATGTTGAACCACGATTTGTTCGTTGAGCCCCAAAGCATAGAATGTATCCAGAAAATGAACGGAATAGGGAAGGAAATTTGGGATTTATATTCCAGCGATGCTTTGGAAGATGATCTGCCAGGCCATTTATTGATGTACCCTGTTGGTGTCACAAACGATGGCGATGTGACTGAACTACCTGGCTTTAAAGACTTCCCAGACACATGTGCTCATGTGTTGGGATCCAAACCGCTTTTTAGGCTGCGATATGAGCGTAAGATGACTGTGGGGGCGGCGTCGGGCAGAGGTATGTGCAGAACTGATGCTCTTTCCACTTTTTTGGCAGGTCATTGGATCTTAGAAACATAGATAGTCTCTTCATCAGATTATATGTCAGTTTATGAACATGTTAGAATCTTGCGACTTTTTTTTCCTTTTAATAAAATTTAATCATTCACTTACCATATTCAAGCAGATTAACAGGCAAACTAGATCAATGCCTATGCTACCACGTGGAGAAACAAAATCTTGTTCGATATTTTAACATAAAGTGTTACCTGCTTGTTTGAAAGGGTCTACAAGTAGTAATCAAGACAATGGGATGTGGACATGCTAGCATATATATTTAATACCATGGCTCAATTGCATCAAGTTTCTGCCATAGTCTAATGTGAGAATGTTGTAGCTGACAAATTCATTTAGCATATCTATGATTATTTTCCCAACTTTCTATGCTTTTGACTATATTTTTTTATTTATTTTTGTTGTCTTCTATACTTTAGAACATGTGTGCAGAAAATTTTGTGCTCTTTGTTAACTATACTTTTCAGCTGTCATCACTAATAACATTCATTCTCCCTTTGCAATGATAAATTTTGTTCTGTTTTGTATGGGGTGGATGACTTGCTTTTCCTTCCTATGAAGAACCTCCAATTAATAGAGACATGCACTTGGTGTTGTCCAATACAGTGTATTTGAACTTCAGTGTATGTGCAATTCAATAGAGACTTCGACTTAGGAAACATTTGACCTTTTATTTGAGAAGTTGACATCACCTTGTCTATTGCTAATTTTCCATTTGCATCCAAGTGTAACATATTTTTGTCTAAGAACTGGTTTGAAGCAAAATGAATCAATTTTTTTTTTCAGTCTTTCCTGTTTGTTATAGCGAATCACTATGGTGCACCACAGGTGGTATCAGGGGAGTTATTTTGCAGGCACCAGAAGTTCAAAACATTTGAGCCCTGATTTTTCTTATGGAACTGTTTCAGTTTTTCTCTATTTTTTAATTTTATTTAAAAAATAATTATAGAAATCGATTTTAGGGAAATCTACTCAGCTGTAATTATGTGTTTGATTTTTTCTTGTTTTTTTCTTTTTATCTCATTTCCATTGTTTCACTTTGATACCTTGTCACATCCATCCCTTACTGTAATTATATTTTAAAACATTTTTATTTTTGACTGATTGTATCACATTGAAATTGATGTTATTCATATTAAATTATTATGAGGTAGTGTTATTATAATAGCTTAACTATTATATGTGTTGCTAAGTAAAATTCACTTAAAAATTGACCTTTTAATTAAACTTCTAAATTTTTGTTTATATAAAATTTATTTTTTAAAATAATAATGACGTCTGTGTTAGCGTATCACCTAATTTTACATTAATTTGTTATCATCATTATTTAGGGGTTTATATGGTTTTTTGGATCCGTTAATTACAGGCTATTTGGGGGCCTAAGTATTGTATATAGTTTGCTCTGATTAATTGAAATTAATTGATTTGTCTCTCCGCCAACATGGTATCAGAGCACTGGGCACTGGGCCTGGGCACTGGGCACCGTCATCCTGGCGGCGAGCTACCACCTGCGCTGTGTCTGAAGAAAATATATTTTTTTTTCAAAATATCATTGCGCTGCTTTGATTTTGGTTCGAGATCGACCACCGACGTTGCTTTGTTTTCTTTAGAGCTGCTAAGGTGCTGAAGGAGAAAGTGTTGCAGCATACGTCCGAGGCTATTATTCGACTGTTCCTAACGGCCTGAAACCTGAAATTGCAAGGAGAGCAGATCACGACAGAAGGTGATTATAATCATCTGGGTGGTGTTGTTTTAGTGTTTTTTTTTTTTGCACTTCGATCTGCTCTTCCCAGCAGAGTGCAATCGCAGCATACAGATTGATTTGTTTTTACACAAATTACTTCAAGTGGATCAGCCTGCTAGCCATGGGCATGTTGACGACAATAGCCATGGTTCTCTGTTAAAACTATGATGAATCAGAAATTGAAGATTCAATTGATTTCCTGATGATTGCCGGAGAACCTTACGCAACCAGGAGATGATATTTGAAGGCGTCATAGTTTTTCTGCGACTAAGGATAACATAACAGTGACTGTTGCTAAGTCGCCGCAGCCGTGGAGGAGCCACCGGCGTAGTGCCGCTAGAACCGACTGCCACCGCCCGCGCGTTACTCAGCGCCGTCGCCCAACGCGCCACTCACACGCCACTAGGCAGAGGTGGAGGCGCGGCCAGGATGAGCTTCGGGCTCGTGCCTCCTCTAGAAAGAGGAGGGCACCCCCTGATCCAAGCAGATCAGCCCGCTAGCTCACCTGGCAGTGAGCTACGCGGTAGGGCTCAGGGAGCCCTGAGGTCGCGGGTTCCAATCCCGCTGACCCCCGCTCTCTAGAAAAACAAAAGGTCAAAAAAAAAAAAATTAAATAAATTTAAATTTTTTTTTCTATATAAAATAATTTTTTTTTTTTTTTTACCTTTAGTTATTTAAAATATTAAAAAAAAAAATACTTTAAATCAAAATTGTGGGAGAAATTTTTTTTACGGAGGGGGGAAGATTTTTTTTCAAAAAGGGTGGATGATGAGTAATTTTTTTCTGAAAAGGCAATTTTGGCATTATTGTAAAGGTGCATTTTCGGCTGCGCCCGACACCTAGTGGGTCATTCCTGTGGACACTTTTATGTTGTAGATTGCATTTTTTTTTTCTATTTTGCACTACTTCATTAAAAGTTAAAAAAAATCATATTCACTCCCTAAGTCCCAGGAATAATTATAACCCATCCGTGCAATTTAATGCACTGCAACGTTCGGTATTTGTGATACCTCTGGCCAGCACTTACAGGTAAAGTTGTCGTGATTGCACTACTCGTATCCGCCGCCTAATATAGCTGCCAAAACGACGTCTGAGCTTGTTCTCTATAAATCGTCGGGGAGAGATAAGTTTGCCATTTTGCATTTTTTTACTCCATCAATTACCTTAATAGTTCTTGTGTTTAGGTGTAAATCTTGACGAAAGTTCTGAAATTCAAAGTGTTTAGGGGAAGTTACGCCCCATGCATGAGGATTGTAGACTTTCTATGGTAGGTGCCATCAACAAGACTATTCTCTTTCAGTACTGCTTAAGTACCATGTATCGTATGATCTCTAAAAATTACCTATAGTTTCCCTCACGTAAGGGCGGGTGATTTTTTTTATCTTTCTAAATACCTATAGTTTCCCTCATGTAAGGGCAGGTATTTTGTATGGTATAATGGCCTAGCAAAAGGTATATCGAAAGGGGGACCAATTGGTGTTATAAGGAACCTTCACCATGTCTGCAAAACTAATGATCGATTCTCATCAGTTGTTGAAAGGTCCTAATTACACACCATGGAAAAACAAGATGAAGGCCATCCTAGCAATGGATGACTTATGGGATGTTGTATCTGGAGCAACAACTAGACCTTCATCTGCTGCTAGTGCTATAGCTCCATCTACAACCTCAACAGAAAAAGAGATATTGCAAGATATGTGACAAAGAACGTCATGATACAAACAGATGTTGGCATAAGAATAAACAATCAAAACAGAAAGGCTAGAACAAACCACAAAAGAACAAACAACAAGTGAATGTTGTTGTTGAAGAATCTGACACAGATTCTGAGAGAGCCCACAAAGTTCTCATGACTACCATAGTGTCCAAGCAGACGAATCCTATATGGTATGTTGATTTTGGATCCAATAAGCACATGACTGGTGACAAATTGTGGTTTGAGTATTTTGAGGCCAAAGAGGGCAAACTTGTCACTATTGCTGATGATAAAACCTACAAGGTTCAGGGAGAAGGCACTGTTTCGATCACTCTTCCTGATGGCAAGTGTCAGATTGACAAAGTTCTCTATGTTCCAAGATTGGCAAACAATTTGTTGTCAGTCACACAAATTTTGGACAAAGATATGGTTGTGAACTTTAGTGTTGAGGGAGGCAAGAAGTGTTGTTCTATTACCAGGAGGGGTAAGAACATTGCAACTACTTCATATAAGCATGGCTTATTTGCCTTAGATGCTATCTCTACTCCACATGTTGCCATGACAGTATCTACAAAGGAGGAAACTTCCCTATGGCACAAGATATATGGACATTTGAGTTCTGGTTACTTACTTGAGTTAAGTATAAGATGGTAAAGGGTCTTCCATCCCTTTCTACCACTTTACTAGTTTGCTTTGACTTCTTGGCAGGAAAGCAGCATAGAGTGCCTTTTGAAAAGAGCTCTACAAGAGCAAAGAAACCTCTGGAGTTGGTTCACACCGATCTATGCAGTCCCTTCACTCTCAACAGTTGTGGGGGTAAGAGGTATTTTTAGTTATTCATGGATGATTACTCACGAAAGATGTGGGTATTATTTTTTCAACTGAAATCTGAAGCATTTGGCTTTTTTCAACAATTCAAGAAATCTGTTGAGGAGTCAGGGACTTCTATAAAGACCCTCCGCTCAGATCGAGGGGGGGAGTTCACCTCTAAAGAATTTTTTGCATTCTTGAAAGAAAATGGGATCACACGACAGTTAACTACTGCTTATACTCCTCAACAAAATGGAGTTGCTAAAAGGAGGAATCGTTCCATCATGGAAATGGTTCGTTGCATTCTCACAGGAGCTAGTCTTGAGCAACTATATTGGGCAGAAGTTGTCACCATAGCAGTATATCTGTTGAATAGGCCACCCACAAAGGCTCTATAAGGAATGACTCCACAGGAAGCATGGAGTGGTAGGAAACCCTCCATTTCTCATCTACGCATTTTTGGATGTAAAGCTTTCATGCACATACCAAAAGAGAAAAGGAAGAAGCTAGATGAGAAGACATTGAAGTGTATTCTTCTTTGCTATGATGAGCACTCTAAGGGTTATCGTTTGATTGATCCCTTGATCAAAAAGATACACATTAGTAGAGATGTCATTTTTGATGAGGCTTTCACATCAAAAAACACATCAGATGTATACCTAGACCTTGTGGAAACTTAGGTTGCTAAATCTCCTTCATCAAAAGTTGGAGGTTCTTCTTCATCTTCTTCAACACCTAAGAAGAAGAATCCAAAGTGGTATACAAATACAATCAAAGACTCTAAGCTATCCACTCCACCATATTTGACATTGGATAGGCCTCGTACTCGCAGCATGGCTCGACAGGAGAAAGCTGCAACAAAGAATACTGGGGTTGATGATCTGTGTCAATCTTTTGAAGAACTTTATGTAGATCCAGTGAGAGATACAGAAGATATGGATATTGATAGTGATAAGGTGTTTATGTATTCAATAGATGATCTTGAACCTGCATCAGTATAAGATGCTCTCGGTGAGCCTTAGTGGAAGACTGCTATGGATGCAGAGTATAAGTCTTTGATGAAAAATAAAACTTAGAAGCTTGTCGATCTGCCAAAAGGAAAGAAGCCCATTGGCTGCAAATGGGTGTATAAAGTCAAGTAAAAAGTAGATGGGACAATTGATAAGCATAAGGCCCGTCTTGTTGCAAAGGGCTATGCTCAAAAGGAAGGCATTGACTACAAGGAAAATTTTGCACCTACTGCTCGGATGACAACAATTCGAGTTATTTGTGCTATGGCATCATAGTTTGGGTGGAAATTTCACCATATGGATGTCAAAAGTGCTTTTCTGAATGGTGATCTCCAAGAAGAAGTCTACATGACTCAATCAGAAGGATTTGAAGTGGAATGCCAACAGCAAAAAGTTTGCAAATTGGTAAAATCCTTATATGGCTTGAAACAAGCTCCTCAAGCTTGGTATATAAAAATGGACAATCACCTCCTACAACATGGATTTAAGAGATGTCCATCAAATGCAAACCTCTATTTCAAGAAACAGGGTTCTGAGATAGTGTTGCTTGTACTCTATGTTGATGATCTACTCATTACAGGGAGTTCAAAAACTATGATCTCTACTGTCAAAAGAGACTTGTGTCAATATTTTGAGATGTCAGATCTCGAACTTCTCCATTATTGTCTTGTTCTAGAAGTCAACTAGAAGGAGCACTACATCAAAGTGTCTTAGAAAAAATATGCCAAGACATTGTTGGAAAAATATCGCATGACTGATTGCAAGCCAATGGCAACTCCGATGGAGACTAGACTTCAGTTATCACGATATGATGATTCACCTCAGGTAGATGGTACTCTCTATCGACAGTTGATTGGGAGTCTCATATATCTGACCAATACTAGGCCAGATCTCGTATTTGTTGTCAACTATCTTTCGAGGTTCATGTAGGAGCCTAAGACCACTCATTGGAAAGCAGCAAAATGTGTTCTTCACTATGTCCATGGCATAATGGAATATGGCCTAGAATACAAGAGGAACAACAAATTCTTCTTACAGGGATACACGGACTCCGATTATGCTGGATCATTTGATGATCGCAAGTCAACTTCAGGATATATTTTTCATCTTGGATCCGGTCCTGTCTCTTGGCACAGCAAGAAGCAACAGGTGGTTGCTATCTCATCAATAGAGGCAGAATATCGCGTTGCACGTGAAGCTGTGTGCGAAGTGATATGGTTGCATCGCATTCTGACAAGTATGGGTCATCCATCCAAATCTCCAATACACTTGTTTTGCGACAATCAGGGTGTTCTGAACCTAGTTAAGAATCCAGTCCATCATGAAAGAACAAAGCACATTGACACACAATGTCATTTCATTCGAGACGAAGTTTCGAAGCATCGAATTCAGCTTCAGTACATTTCCATCGATGCTCAAGTTGCAGACATTTTCACTAAGGCACTTGCACATGTCAAATTTGAATTGTTTCGCAGCTCTCTTTGTATTGCCAAATAATGTAATAAGGGGGATGTTAGTATAGCTAGTTATTATTCCATTACCCAAATAATGTAATAAGGGGGGATGTTAGCGTATCACCTATTTTTACATTAGTTTGTTATCATCATTGTTTAGGGGTCTATATGGTTTTCTGGATCCGTTAATTACAGGCTATTTGGGGGCCTAAGTATTGTATATAGTTTGCTCTGATTAATTGAAATTAATTGATTTGTCTCTCCGCCAACAGTCTGCTGTCAAATAAATAGGGGAGTTACTCCACCTGCCAGCAGAGAGGTTGTTCCATTGGCTAGCAAGAGTCTTCCGAAGTGATTAAAATGGCCAAAGCAATCAATCCAAACAAGACTGAAGGTGGTAATGCGGCCAAGGACA
This sequence comes from Wollemia nobilis, assembly GCA_028583015.1. Taxonomy (NCBI): domain Eukaryota; kingdom Viridiplantae; phylum Streptophyta; class Pinopsida; order Araucariales; family Araucariaceae; genus Wollemia; species Wollemia nobilis. The sequence continues at coordinate 1,138,191 of JAQPPZ010000755.1, read as the reverse complement.
TCCCTGCCAACGACAGTGAGCAGAAGACGTCCGAGTAACTAACGACAGTCGGGCTTTTTTTTTTTTTTAAATGTTTTGTCTTTGGGGTTTTCTTGAACCCTGTTGTTGGTTTTTAAGTTTTCCTCACATGGAGCTCTCTGGGTTGGTCCTTTCAACTAGGTTATCTCCCTTTGGTTACTTTTGTTGGTAATTTAGTGAAAGTTGTTTTCTTTGTAAAAAGTTTAAGGTATTTTTTAAAACTTTTTTATCAATAAAAATAAAATAAAGTAATTTATATCAATCTTTTTCATTAATTATAAGTTTGCAATCTTGTATTGCATTGTTTCCTGATATGGCATAAAATGCATTTTCTTATGAAAATTATTTATCTTGATTTTAATATAATTTCTTTTAAATATTAATAAGATTATAATTGATTGATTTTTTTGGCTTTCAATTAAAATTAAAAAAAAAACAATTATATATATATATATATATATATATATATATATATATATATATATATATAAAAGATTACCAAAATAAAACCACTAGAATTATTAATGTAATATAAATAATTTTTTCGTACATTTAAAACAAGGATTTATAATAACCACCCCTTTTAAATTCTAAGTTGTAGAAAATTACCTTTAAAAAAACCACATAACCCTATATATATATCATTTAAAATTATAGTTTATCAGTTTTATAAATTTATTGTAGAAAATTACCTTTAAAAAAATGACATAACCCTATATATATCATTTACCTTATAGTTTATCAGTTTTTATTAATTGTTAGTTGCAGAGCGAGTCCATGTGGTTTGAACCTTGCTCTTGTTAGTTACTAAAAATGGTGTGGTTGTAACCAACTTCCTTATATATATATATATATATATATATATATATATATATATATATATATATATATATATCCTTTTTATTGAGACTTTTTATAAAAATCTTGTATTGAAGATCTTAAAGTTGCTATAAGTAGAGCAACAATATTATCAAAAAGTAAATTTATTTGCATGGTTTGAAACATATAATATTTCTTAAGAGTGTGACAAGGCAATGATTGTGTATTTAGGTATGTGGATTTCTCAGCTTAAAAAATTGCTCTCAATATAGTTTATTTTATTTGCAATGAAAAATGATGTTTATTGAAGGTTTAAGGGGGAAAACAATGTAAATTGAGGGTTTCACAGTGAAAAGTGGTGTGAAACGAGAATTATTATTGATAAAAAATAGTACAAAATAGTGAAAAATAAAATTTTCTAGGGTTGGACGAATAACACAGAGGTAATTAAGGACAATCCAAAGATGTGTCAACCATGAAAAGGGATATGGGAGAAATCTCTTCCCCTCTACCCCTAAAAATGTCAGAATAGGACAGGGAGGAAATAGGGATAGTAATATTGTCAAGTTTCCAAGAAGATCTCTGATACTTAAAGGAGATCCTAGGAAAATGGAGAAAGATTGCATAGAGGTTGTAGATGGATCTCAAATAGTGAGTTTGGAGAGGGTAAATAAATATGCTATAGAGAAAAGATGACTGATATGATGATATTGATACTATGGAGAAAAGAGGACTAATATGTAGGTTTATGAGCTTCAAACCCCAGTTGCCAACTTTCAAAGTATGGGCATCCAAGAAAGACAAACAAAAGGAAAATACCAAATAGTATTTTACTATAATGGATATTTTTTTTATCATCTTTGCCAATGAGGAATATAGAGATAAAATATTTCAAGAAGGGCCATGGTTTTTTGGAAGAGGAGGGTTCTTCATGAAACCTTGACATACAAAATTTATAGCAGGAGAGAAGGAAATGCAATCAGTAGGACTAGTATGGGTCACATTATTGGGGTTACCTACAAAAATCTGCAATCCCTATATTTTGTAACTATCATAAAATATTAGGTACCTTTATGATGGTGGTAGATAGCACATAAATGTTTGAGGAAATCATTTATATTTTTTTTATGTGTTCTAATGGACTTTGATAAACCATTGACCAAAAAAATCATACAAGTGGGGGAGAAGACATGGGAACAAGAAGTAGACTATGAAAAAATTCCTTTCCAATGCAAAATATATCATCGATATGGTCACTTGGAAAGGGAATGTCATTACAAAATTCTAAAACAAATAAAGGAGGTGGTTCATTCATAGGATATTCCAATATTCTAAGAGAATATCAACTCAAAGGAAAAAATGGTCAAGGAGAATACCATAATAACAAATACTATTTTTACTAATATTCCTACAGATGATATGGTTGATGTGGAGGATGACTCAATGGATATGGAAACATTGGAGACACAAATTTCAAAAATAAATCATGGTTCAAATCAAGAGGAAATATTAAAATCCTCCCTGACTATGAGTAAAAACATATTATTAAGCAAGCAAAAACTAGTCAACAACCCAAAGGTTACCAAAAAAATAAAAGAGAGGGAAATGTGATATATAAGAGTCAGTTCCTCCCAACTATGCTTTGGTAGTTTATTCACACACCCCATGGTTGGATTCCATTTAGGATTCATCTAGGATAAAATAGGAAAATAGTAAAAGAATGAAATTGGACACTAATAAAAAGGTAGGGAAAAAATCAGACCATCACTACATTACTAGGGAAGGGAAAAATAATTGTACAAGGTAAGGTAATTCCCATTACAAATATCTTAAATATCCATTCTTAATTAGAATAATTTAATGGAATGTCAAAGTCTTAAAGGAAGCCCCTCCAAAAACAACAAAATTAAAAGAATAATTCATATAAAAAAACCACAATTAGTCTTCCTCCAAGAGACTAAAGTGTTAGTGGTAGAATGGAGATATTGACAAAGAAAATATGGCCTATGGGGAAGATGGAATTTCTTAGTTCCCAAGGTGTATAAAGAGGTCTCTCTTGTCTATGGGATCCAAAGGAATTTGTATTTCACTAACCATAGAAAAGTGGGGAATTCTCGCTCTTCTAGGTCAAGGAAGACAATTGGATCAAAGTTTTTTGTGTATTAATATTTATGCACCCATATTTTTAGAGGAAAAAATAAAGTAATGGAACCATATACGTCACCTTGTTGACCAATTTCCTACAACACAACTTATACTAGGAGGAGACTTCAACATCTTTATTTCATTGGAAGATAAAGTAGGAGGGATTAGAAATCTAGAAATTGGATTAGATGTAATGCTTAAACATAGTAGGCACCTCCATTTAATTGATGTCAAACCATAAAATGATATGATGACTTGGTCAAATAGGAGATAAGGATCAATATGCATATTGGAGAGACTATATAGGTTCATGATCTTGAGTGAGCTTCTCTCAAATGGAACCATCCTAGAAGGATGAACTCTCAGGAATTCTAGTTTGGATCATTGACCCTTCTTGATGGATTTTTGGAAACATAAATGCAGGTACACTCCATTCAAATTCTAGCTTATGTGGCTTCAAGATAGCACTTTTAGACCTTTGGTCCAACAATGGTGGATGGAAGGTAAGCCAAGTTTTGGTAGTAAATTGTATTGTTTTGTAAAGAGACTAAAGTATTTAGAAAGAAAAATCAAAGGTATGGAATTGAAAGGAATTGGGGATGTAAAGAAAAAATAAGTCTAAGTTGGCTCTTCAACTTGAACAAGTGAATGAGCAAATTTGTAATATAGAAATAAAATTAGTCACAAATTTGGAGGAATGGGAGAACCATGAAGAGTTATTATACAAGTAAAAATCTAGGATTTAGTGGCTATAAGAAGGGGATAGGAATACAACTTTATTTTATAAATATCTTCTTTCAATAAGGACTTATAATTTTATCATCCTTAAAAATAGATGAGTGAATCAGTGTACTCATGGGATGGTATTAAGACTATTGTTGTTTATTACTTTGCAAAATTTTCCTCAGTTGCTTCCATAGATACAAGAGCTCAATAATTAGAACAAGAAATTCCTTCGCTTATCACAAAAGAAGATAATTCAATCTTGACAGATGCTATTACTATCAAGGAACTATAGGAAGTGGTATTCAAAGTAAAAAAAGGAAAACACTTGGATTAGAAGGATTTCCCATTGAATGTTTTAAGAATTCTTAGATTTATTAAAGGGGGATCTACTTGAGGTGGTAGAGGAAATAGAAAAGGCCTAAATTGTGCTCAATGAAGTTAATAAAACATACATAACACTCATCCCTAAGTCTCAGGATATGGAATATATTGCAAGTTTTAGATTGATAGCACTATATAATGTCCTTGAAATTATTATAAAGACATTGGTAGATAGATTAAAACCTCTTCTCCATAATATCGTTTCACTAGAGTAGGGAGGTTTTGTGGGAGGAAGGAAAATTGTAGATGAGATGGTCCTAGCTCTAGATGCTTTACATTCTATAAATGCTCCCCATCCATGTTTTTATTGGATTTATCTAAGGCATACGATAGAGTATATTGGAAATTTCTTCTTAGGGTGTTGGATCAGTTTGGTTTCTCACAAGATTAGATAGAGTGGACTAGAGGCTACATTTCTTTGTTCTCCTACTTAGTGCTTATCAATGGAAGTTGATGCCCCTTGTTTACAACTTTGAGAGGTATTAGGTAGGGTGATCCTCTATCACCTTTTTTGTTTATTATATTGGGGGAATGTTTTGGATGAATTATTTTCAAGGGTAGTGTTAGAGTATATTACATTATTTGGATACATGTCAATGTACCACCTTTGGTACATTAATAGATTAGGAGTTACTTGAGAGTAAAGTTAAGTAGTTACTTAGGGAAGAAGTAAAAGTACAAGTGTACTTAGTTAGTTATGCATGTGCACAAGTGTCTATCATGCAGAATGCACATGTGTCCTTAAGGTAGGAAAGTGAAGAGTCACATACTAGTATATATATGTGTGACTTAGCATTGTAATAAAACGTAGCATGCAATCACCATAGCATGCACTAGTGAGTTTCATATATTGTTACAATTCTCTATTTTTGTGAGCATTCAGTAATGGTTGTCACATGAGTTATTTATAAACTTTCTCATACTATTTACTTGCTTATTATATTGTCATTAACATAGTTATAACATTACTTGCTTAGTTTATTATTTATGGCTACATTTATTTCAAGTTTATAGATTCAAAAGCTAACAGTGGTATCAAAGCCATGGTAGATCAAGAGCCACCAAAATCTAGTTTTAGGTAGCAAGTTAGAGGAGTTTCAAATTTGCAAATAGGTGAGCAAAGGGGCTATTTTGGACAGCAAGAAAGAGCTACAAATTCATCTAGTGCAGGGTAGCATTTAGGTGATCCATATCACCAAGAACTCCATCATCAAATCAAAGTTAAAAAGGTATGCAAATTAGGTTTATTAAGCACCAAATTCAAGGGTAAAGTTTCTTGAGAAGGTTTCATACTTAAGTCTTTTAGGAAGTGCAAAAGATAGTTTCAACAAGGTCAAAATCTACACAAAAGATAGAAGAGTTAAATATATTTCAAAGTAAAAGTAAAATATCAGCTTACTAAAAAAAGCAAGAAGACTTGACAAGGGAGAAAGTAGAGCTACTACACAAGTGGTATTTTTGCTATTTGAATCACTTCTAGTAACTTTTGATGTAAGATAAATTCTAGAAGCGTTCATATTTGATAAAGTCAGTATCATGAGTCTGTAACTCAAGAAGAGATTAAACATTTGATGCTTTAGATGCTGTGTCCTTGATTTATATTCATCGTGGATATTGCACAATGTTTTGAAGTCGAAAGGACTCAATCGAGCGTTTGAGTCATCAATTAATTATATGCCCAACATATAACCATAGAAATCAGGTTGACGTGTACAAAAATGGAACCAATGGGGATAGTACAAGAGTGCATAAGTGTTTTAGAATTGTAAATGTCTAACGTTCACAATGAATGCAAATTAATTAGATGTTATTAAAATAAAGAATAAAATATCATCAGTTGTTACGTGCATTGATTGGAGATCCACAAGTGTTATCAAGGAGGATCACCATAGTCAAAAAAATAGAATATAACACACACATTGAGAACAAAACCATTACGTTGAGAGCGAAGACCCTTTGTGTAGGATGAGAACCATTACCTATTAGAAGGAGAGAGTAAACTATTTTGGAGTCGTTACCTCAGAAGACATAGTTGTTTGCCATAAAATAACCATGTCAAAAATTTATCTACAAAATAGCTCATAAGCATCGATGAATGGTTCTAAAGGATGTTATAGCATGCTCATAGTTGACCTTGTTTTGTGCAGGAATAAAAAGACATAAAATATTGCCAAAACATAAAAAATCTGGTCACCATGAAACTGTGCAGTAAGGAGTGAAAAATTATGAGCATACCTTCGAACACGTAAATATTCAAGAAGTTGGTAGATTGAGTTGTGTTTATTATTGCTTGATGACAACTTTAACATTTGTGTAAGAGTAGATATATTCTTAGAATCGTTGGTGTGGTTGCTACAATTAGCTGTTTATTTCGTTATTAAAGGAGTCACTACTCAAAAAAGAGTCATTACGCTAGCACTGTTTTAGGAGGAGAGCTCTCATAACTAACGACCATTAAAAATACCTAAGTCATTGCAAATAAATTTGGGAGGTCCACATAGCTGAGCGAGTATGCAAGTAGGATAAGCCAATAGCTAAATAGCAAACAAATTGTGTAGTCATTTCATGTGCAAAGGAAATGCTTTGATAGCAAGTATTTGATAGTCGTTCCTCACCGAATCATGTCAAGAAGAGAGAGTGTGTTACTCTTAAGATACAAAAAACATTAGGGAGGAGGCACCAATCAAAGGGTAAAAATTTTAGGTCATTAGGAGTTCCAAGGCTACCTAAGCAACAAGTAGTGCCAATCAATTATTCACTACAAAAAATACTTGGAAACCTAAGCAACAAGTAGTGCCAATCAATTATTCACTACAAAAAATACTTGGAAACCCTAACCGATTACAAGATAAGCTTCAATTTTTCTCAATTATTACCTTCATGTGTCAGAAGAAATGGAGAATCAAAAGCTTCAAATGAGGTAAATACTATAGCAAACGTTCTTTACAAAGCATATCTAAAATCACTTTGAATTAGCTTTTAAGATTAGAGAAATAAAGAGTTATAAGGATACTTACTTCTAATGTTAGTTTATTAATTGAAAGGAGATATAAGGAGCATAAAACTTAGACAAATTATTAATGATTTAAGAAGACAATTGAACCAAGAAGTTTCAAAATACATTATTTGAGATTCTAATAGTATTTGCAAATAATTAAACTAGGAGATATAAGGGTTTTTACTTTAGAAAATTGAAACATTATTTTGCAAATATTATTATTTTTTAATTTTTTTTAAATTACGAAGACATAAGGATTATGATATTGAATTTTGCAAATATATATTACAAAACTCTAAACATCTTATCTAGGGAGCCATAAGATAGTCTACATCAAAATAACATGGCAAATAAAAAGCAAATAAAAACAAGTAATCCAAAAATAGAAACTCAAAAACTAGAACTTCATGAGTTGTCAGAATTAGTTGAAGAAGAAGACCTATGTCTACAAGAAGAACTAATTTACATTGGATAAGACTTAGACTTTCAAGAAGAAGAAATTTACATTCAAGATGACTCACTAGAAAATATTAAGAAATGATTGCAACTACTAAAAGGGTGCACACAAACAATGATAAAAAAAAATTAAAGTCAAGAGAATACATCTACAAAAAGAAAGAAGGTTTTGCAATCAATCATGAGAGAGGCCAAAAGTGAAATTTTTTCAACACTAGAAGATTATTTAAATTCAGAAATTGGAGAAGCAATTGAAAACTCAAAAGATGTTTTTACCTTACCTAATGATATAGGAAAAGTAATGTATATGACATTACTTTATAATGATGTTCTCAAAGACAAGAATAGAAGACAAGAGGACATGATAAAATATTTGAAGAATAGGTATATTAATGAAGCAAATACTTGAAACAATATGCTTGCAGATATTACTAGTAAAACAAAAAACAGGAGATTATTCTACACTTCAAAAATAGATGCAAAATATTCTTAGTAATGCTAATTATTGCTATGAATATTTTGTTACCATACCTACCAATCTATGGAGAATAATCTACGAAGGATATGTCACTCTCAATTTTTTTAAGATAAGAGAACAAGAAAATATTGAAGAGGTAAAGAACAAGACATATGAAAGATGCTTCTAATGATATAAATGACTTAAGACCCATGATGGTAGATTCATGTTGCAATACCATAGAATCAAAACCATTGATTATTGATGCATGCTATGATACTAGTGATATTCTTCAAATGGATAAAGATGCAAATCATGATTCTTATCAAAATGAAAAGGAATATTGTAATGCAAGCATTGACACTAGTGATTTAGAATTCTTGACTAAGGTAGAAGAACCTGTTACACAAATTGATGCTATATGTGATATAAGTGATTTAGATACATATCATGATTATTTAGGAAAATCTTATGCTATTAGAATTGATGAAGGTATAGATATAGATGATGATATATATAGTAATGCACATGATCATATTGATACTTATAAATATCATTCTAATGATTGTATTATTCATACTAATGGTTTTTGTTCAAAGTTGATAAGATATGAAGATAAAATATAAAAAAAACATGAATATGGATTGAAATAACCAAAAGCATCAGAGATCATATCAAAGAATGAAGGTCTTGAATATACAAGTCATATCAATAATAATAAGAAAGGGACTGAGTTTATAACAGAGCATAGTGATATCAACTCAATAACAAATATTGACAAGAAGAATTGCTATGAAGGACAAAATGGTCAAAGGGATTTGGCTACAAAAAATAGGTTTAGTAATTGTAATATATATGGGCACAAGATAGAGAGATGTTGGAATATCCATAGCTATAAGATTTGTGGAGGAACCAATAATTCATAAATATATTGTTAGTATAAAGAAAATCATTTCTTTGATTGGATGTAGAAAATGATAATAAACTTCATTAGTGAATTTTCTCCAGTATACTTCTTAAGGAACAAAATGTTGGAAAATGTGGCTATTACATCATTTAATTATTTTCTAATGTACCCTCATGGGTGCATATTTAGTTTATGATTAGTTTAAAAGTTATTGCTTTATTAATTTATTAGAATAAATACACAAGTGTTAGAATGTGCAATAATGTAAATGTGCATGTAGTGCACATGTACATGAGTCTTAGGGTTGAGTGAGAGGCAAGTAATATATATTTCTATATAAAGGCAGCATCATTGTGAGTGATTGTGAGTGTAGTTATGGAGTAGTGAAAATGTGTGAGTAGTAGTAGTCATAATGTAGCTCCATTTTGCTATCATGAAGGAGTTGCAAACTCCATGAGAGGAGTATTTTAATTTTCGTGAGCTTTCCTATATGAGAATTTCTAGAGCTTTGTATCAAGTTTTCTATCATATTTTCATGCATGGTGTTTTTCTATTATCATAGTTATATCTTTGCATACTTTTTCAATACTTGTGAATGCATTTCCTTTATTTTTAAGATTCCAAAAGCTAACAATGGTATCATAGCCATGGTGGATCAAAGGAAATCCATAAGTGATCACTGTTACAATTGTTGAGTATTTACAAACTGGATCAGCCATAATGCACTACTGCATGCAAATACCATCATAATATATTTTTGATAGAAGCAACTCTAGGTATAAGAATAGAAAATAGAGAAATCCACATGATAGATTTAGCTAGAGTTTTTCCACAAGAGTTGTAATGCTTTTTAAGACTAGAACTCGACATTGTATCCACTAGATTGGTAATCCAACTAGTGAAGTTTATTTTTCATAGAGTCAGGAATTTTTGTTATCTCTAATATTACATTGGTGAAGTTTATTTTTCATAAAGTCATAGGAATTTTTATTATATCTAATATTTCATTGCAAAAGAGAAAAAAAGTTTTCAAGAGAATTATTAGGTTACTATCATCTAATTATTTCTTGTGGCAAAAAATTAACTCTCAAAATATGGGAAGCTTCCTATAACAAATAGAGAAGAAATTCATCTTCGTTTCTTGAAAGTCGAAGTTACTTTCCTCGTGTAGGGATTGATTCTTTGTTGTAGAAAAATGAGGATTGAAGATTTGGAGGCCTAAGGAGAAAGGTCCCATTGAGAGATTTGCATATTGAAGACTCCTAGTTGAAATATCAAGGAGATATTTAGTGGCCAAGGAAGCCACATTGAACATTGTAAATCTAGGAAGGAGGTCCTAGAAATAATACCCCATTGAATATTTAGAAACTTAAGAAGTGTCCTAGCAAAATATTGGATATTGGTGATCTTCATTGAATATTGAAAACTTTTGATTGAAGAAGAGGTCCATTGAAGGCCTGATTGAAGAAGAGGTACATTGAAGGTCCTATTGAAGAATAGATCCATTAAAGAATCTATTGAAGAAGACATTTTAATAGTAGTAGATTCAGGAGATCCTAGAATAAGATCTTATTTCCATAGTTGAAGATTGAAGAGGTCAAGGAAGGTCTCATTGAATATTTTGAAGCTACAATATTGATAACCTTGGAGAGGTATCATGGAGAAACAATAAGAAGGCTTGGTGAGCCTCATTTAAGGAGTTCATAGAAGGACTCATTGAAGAAATTACTACCAAATAAGAAGCTAAGGAATTGGGACAATTGTCACCATATGACAACAAGGATAAAGAAGAAAGTTTAGCAAGAAGTTTGTCAAATCAAAAAGGTAGTATTGAATAGATCTCAAGATTGATAGATTATTTGAGAAGGAGATCTACTTTGAAGTCAAAATTTGGTAAGAGAAAAGAGATAGAATAACCACCAAATATGCAAGATCTAGGGGTCATCATTGAAGGAGGTTCTTGAGAAACATATCAACTATGATTGGGGGAGAATCCTACCAAATTTTTGGGATTCAAGGATAGCGTTTTTGTGAGGGTATTGACTACCTTAAAATATGGAATAGTTTTAGATTTGAAAATAAAGAAAAGTGTAGCATATTAACAATACTTAGAGCTGCAAAATACAGAGTTCGTGGACAACAAAAAGGGTATCAAATCAAAGAAATTAGTAGCAACAGTGAAGATTTCTTAGTGCTAAAATTTTTATAAATTATGGGCAGCGTTAGTGACTGCTAAAAATAATATTCCATAAGTACATTATGAAGAATTATGGAGCCACCAAATCAGATTTTAGAGTAGCAAGTTGATAAGGTATTTAAGCTGCAAAAATGTGAGCAAAGAGCTATTTTTGTACAGCATAGAAGAGCTACAAAATCATCCAAAAAAGGTAGCCATTGAGGTGACTTGAATCACCACTATCTCCATCATCTACGAGAGAAAAAGGTATGCAAAAATAAAGTGCAAAAGTTCATTAGTTGAGATTTTATATTGTTTCATATTAAGGTTTATCAAGCACCGTTTTCAAAGGATCAAAGAGTTGCATATAATAGTTTCATTTCAAGTCTTCAAAATAGTGTAGAAGTTATAGTTTATAGGGATAAAACCTACACATAATAAAATAGTAGGTATATTTCGAAAGAAAGAAACATATCAACATTCTATTGCTATTCTAAAAAAAGAAGACTATATTTGCATAAGATATAATGCAAAATATTATATTGAGTTGCTTGGATTAATAAGTAAAAGAATAGCCAAGCAATAAAGATATTTTTGAGAGCTTTTTTGTAGAAATAAATGGTAAAATATTGTGGCAAGCAGGGTTATGCATAGCGGCTATTTATCACCAAATTGGCTAAAATTAGGATTTTCAAAATTTAGAATTGGCTAATATTTGGGACCCTTGACCAAGGCCCATTAGCCAAAAAATTTTGGGTGCAAATTTTTTGGGGGTCAATTCGCCCCAATTTTATAATAATTTGACCAATTTAAGTTTAAATTTCCAACATTACCCCTAATAATAGTGAACCTTCTATATGCGTTTGGACACTATTCGCCTTTTTTTCAAAATTTATTTGCCCAATTTTAATAAGTACATTTTGGGGCTGACCCCTTACGCATAACCCTGGTGGCAAGGAATAGCCACCAAAAAGGATAACAATACATCCAAAATATGGATAAGAGGAGCCAACAAAGTACAATTAGGAAAAGAGCTTAAAAGGAAGAAGAAATTCTAAGTTTAAGTGTACATCTCCAAATGGATTCAGTGGATAATATTGGAGAAGATTAAAATAGTATTTGGAAGCAATATTGAACCATACATACAAATAACCATATCAACAGATTAAAGCCCACATTCCAAAAAAAGTAAAGATAACATTTCCAAGCATAGGGGGGTAGTTGTAGTCTACGTTTGAGAGTCACTCAAAGGACTCCATAAGAGCTGGAAAAATATAGGTTTCAGAGAGCCTTCGAAAAGAAAAATCAAGGGCCATTCGAAGAGGTCTAAATATTAAGTATTTGAGGTGTTAAAATACACCCAATAGAGCACCATAATAATCAAATTTGCTACGTACACAAAAGATAAAACCAAACCTATAAAACAAAAAATATAAGGGTAAAAGTTGATATCATAAGTGTAAGTCTTCTGTCATCACAAGGAAAATGCCATAACCATTGAAGCAAGATGAAATTCAATGAGTCTGCACATATAAAAATTTCATAGAAGGAAATGGATTCATTCTACCAAGGAAAATACGTAGACAACAAGAGTTGAGTGTTTAAAAGCAAGGAAGAGTTAGACATCTACTACCACGTGATGAGAGTTATTCCATGCATCCAAAGTGAAGAGTTCCACATTGGAGAGGAAGATTAAGCACTTGATAGTTTAGTGCAATGTATCATACTCTACATCCAATAAATATAAGAAGAAGAGCACCCGACATAGGTGGAAAAGATAAAAAAAGTTGAGAAACCTCCATAAACAAGTGCCTAGCATGGGAAAATATGGTAAAAGAAGTTACAATATTTTTTCAACCACCAAAGATGTTAGAAATTGAGCAAAAATTATCACAGGTATTAAAGTAAGGGATTACGATAAACATTTCCAAGAAGATAGCTAGATACAAGCACCACATGTTATATGTGCTACATGAAGGTTTAAAAGGAATTCTTTCAAAGATGAGAGGAAAAGACAAGTGCCACTTGGCACCCCCATATCATATTGCATCAGTTAAGAAGGTGTCCAATGTACGTAAATAAAAAGGAAGAGAGCTGAAGAAGTATTGAAGAAATGAAATCCTACAATTTTAAATACGTATTAACCAAAAAGAGAAAGGTGACTACGTACCAACAAAATATCATTTTTAAATAGGGATTTCAAGCCCCATACAATGCACATATCAGCCAAGTTAAAATATGAAGAGTAGAGCACATATCCAGCCAACATTCGGTTGAAGAAAGGAAGGAAAATCAACTCGTCCACAAAGAGAAGAACGTTGACAAGCAAGGTGAAGAGAAACAAGAAAATCAACCCTTGCAAACCACATACAAACAACTTGCAAATCAAAATTAAGAAGGTGAGAAATATTTATTATATTGCAAGTTTGATATCAAAGCTTATTGCATATTCTAGAGATATTAGTAGGAGTAATAAGGTGGTGAAAATATCTCTAGAATAGAATATTGGTTATATAGAAGATGTAGAGTAAAACTAGAAGCATTTATATCATTTCCATTGCTTCTAAAGAATAGTTGCAAACTCTTAACATAGGGAGATATAAGGAGTACTAAAAAAAATTTAGTTTGCAAAAATTTAACATTTCTAAAACTTCTAATTAGGGAGATATAAGGAATCCTACTTCAATTGAAATTCTAGAAGTTTAGAACCTATCATTGCATCAAATTTTTAGTTGGAAGATTGATTTATGAAGGACATATCCAACTAAATATATTGAATCCATATTATTGAAGATTTCATTTCTAATAGATTTCTAAAAGTAATTGATTGTAAGTGTGATAGAGGTGAATCATATTTATAGCATATATCAATACTAGGGAGATATAAGGAAGTCTACTACAAAGAATTTATCAAATTGTCTCTAAAAATGAAAAATCTAAAACTAAGAGAAATGCCTACCTCAAGTAATTCAGTAAACAATGACATGAAGAACACTATTATAAAGGAAAGAGTAAGTGTCATAAAAAGTGGAATTAAGAATTCACTCATAAAATCAGAAGGAAATCTAGATCCTACTTCAAAAAGGATACATAGTGAAGCTCTAATAGACAGGTTTGAAACAATGGAAGATTATCTACATGCACAACTCACCAAAGAAATTGATAATGGAAAGAATGACATTAAAATTCCTTTAGAATATGGAAGTATACTATACATGGCACTTCTTACATTCAAATGTTATAAGGATGAAAATGTAGAACATAAGGGATTGATTGAACTACTTAAGGTGAAAACATAAATGGATGAATCAACCCTATCTAAGATATTTCAATTCTCACGCAGCATTAGTACTACAATTTCTACTAACTCAAAATTTTATCATGATGCTCTAAGTGTATGTTCAAAATATCCCTTTTAGGACACAAAAAAATGGCAAAGACAAAATCAAAGGAAATTTACTCTTGTAGGAATCAGATGAAAGTATGTCCACCTATGAAAGTACCAACTCCAATACAGAGGAAGAAAATGAAGAGGTAAGTCAATGAGGAATACAATGCAGAGTAAATTAAAGATATTTCAAGAAAACTTCACTCAAGCATAAATATATGTAAAAGACAAAGATCTATATTAAAGACTAATGTCTTCAAATTCAAATAATGTAATACAAGGGGTGTTGAAAAATATGGATATTACATCATTTGGTTTTTTTCTAATGTACCCTCATGGGTGCATATTTATTTTAGGATTAGTTTAGGAGTTATTGCTTTATTAATGTAATAGAATAAATGCACAAGTGTTAGAATGTGCAATGATATAAATGTGCATGTAGTCCACATGTACATGAGTCTTAGGGTTGAGTGAGAGGTAAGTAATCTATATTTCTATATAAAGGCCTCATTGTGAGTGATTGTGAGTGTAGTTGTGGAGTAGTGGAAATGTGTGAGTACTAGTAGTCACAATGTAGATCCATTTTGCTATCATGAAGGAGTTGCAAACTCCATGAGAAGAGCATTGTAATTTTTGTGATCTTTCATATATGAACATTTATGTGAGTACTAGTAGTCACAATGTAGATCCATTTTGCTATCATGAAGGAGTTGCAAACTCCATGAGAAGAGCATTGTAATTTTTGTGATCTTTCATATATGAACATTTATAGCGCTTTGTATCAAGTTTTCTATCATATTTTCATGCATGTTTTTGTTCTATTATCATATTTATATCATTGCATGCTTTTTTAAATACTTGTGAATGCATTTCCTTTATGTTTAAGGCTCCAAAATCTAACACAGATATGGGCACATGAAAGGTATGAACTAATTCAATAACAAAATTGGAAGGAAAATAGTTATAGTGCAAAAGTCAAAATCTAGAGTCAAGCAAAAATGTGAAGCTCAAGCAAAAGATCAATTACAAGACCACTTGAAGAATGAAGAAAAATACAAAGATCTATATTGAACATTAAATTCTTCAATACCCAAATAATATAATACAGGGGGGTGTTAAAGTATATTACATTATTTAGGTATATGTTAATGTACCACATTTGGTACATTACTAGAGTAGGAGTTACTTGAGAGTAAAGTTAAGTAGTTACTTGGGGAAGAAGTAAAAGGATAAATGTACTTTGTTATTTTTGCATGTGCATAAGTGTCTATAATGTAGAATGCACATTCTTAGGGTATAAAAGTGAAGAGTCACATAATAGTATATATATGTGTGAGGGATAAAAGCAGGAGACTTATCAATCTGCATGGGATGGTCCCACTCTACTTCTATGCTTCCCCCTCCCTTAGTTTCACCCCAATTTCATGGCACACCCTAGGCCCTTCTCTTTGGGCCTGCTGCTACTGCAGACGATCTCATTTGGATGAGAGGTCCCTAATCCACTTGGCTACTATTTTTCCAATTCGATTGAGGATTTTCTATGTGTGCCCATGTCATGGTGCATCTCTGGGATATCCCTTGGGTCTTCTATTGATTTTTTGGGATCCTATTTACTAGAAGCTCTTAGGTCTTTTCTAGGTTTTTTGTAGGTTTTCTACTTGGTGTTAGATTCCAGTTTTTCCTTGGTTGTAGAGTGTCGTGGCTTCATGTTGGGGGCTTGACTTTGACCTTGTACTCCCTGAGAGGTTTTCACTGCATCCTTCTAGTCTAGGGGGACCATGTTACTCATCTTTAGTGAGACTTCTCCATGGGATACTTGGATCTATTCTACATGATGGATTCTCAATGCATCTTTCATAGCCTTGGAGAGGGTTCTTATGCTTTTTGCCTGCTACTGAGATATTCTCATTGTTTTTCCAGATCTGGTTCCTTGAAGTCATTCATGTGCAGGGTTGGAGGGTTCTCATGTTCCTTATTTATTTGGATTCTTGGGGTCATCAACTGCATCTTTCGATATTGGAGGAGGACATGTGCTTTTTGTTGTATATTTGATCACCTCGTGACTCCTTCAGATCATGTTTATTGGGACCTTCTCATCCCTTTGCCCATGGATGGTGGATCCATTTCCATTGCATCCTTTGGTTTATTTTGACTTTCTTTTAGCTCATCCTCACATGCAAGGGGATCTCGTGGACTATGGAGATCCTCATACTTGCTGATCCATTCTCTAGGTTCTTTGTAGGATGCTACTTCATGGACTACATTCCCAAGTCATCCTTAGGCAAGATCCTAGTTTTGATTTTCAAATTTTAGCTATTCCCACTTTTCCTGTAGTGGTTCCTAGTTTTCCTGGACGAGATTCCATTTTTTTCTATTTGCACATGTTAGTCTCGGCCCTGCTTAGGCGAGATGGCCCATTCAAATTTTTCTTATGGTTTTATTTGGTCCAGCTACCTCTACCGAGATGTAATTTATTTCTAGGTGGCTTTGAATTATTTTTTCTCCTTGGAGGGATTCAGTTTTATGATTTTTCCCTTTGGCAAGATTTTTAATTTTAAAATTTTCCAGCTCTACGTGGGATTTTTAATTTTAAATTTTCCAGCCTTGGGTAGGATTTTTAATTTTTATTTTTAAAATTTTCCTTCCCTGGGTGGGATTCTCCTTTTTAATTCCTAGGCTCATTGGTAGGCCTTTTTTTAATTTTTTCGTATGGTCAATCCTGCATCCTAGTTTGATCCCATGTTTGGGTTGTTCCCGCGTATGGGTTGATCTTGCATCCTAGTTTGTAGTGATTGTTGGTGATGGTCCCTTAGGTACCGTCCATATGTGCTCTTTTTATTTTTCAAAAGGCTTACCCTTTGGCCTTCTAGATGGTTTGTTGACATTTTGTAAATAGGTTTTGGGGCCCCTTTCAAAACCCACTTCTAATAAATTTTTTTATCGACCAAAAAAAAATGTGTGACTTAGCATTGTAATAAAACATATCATGCAATCGCCATAACATGCACTAGTGCATTCCATATATTTTTACAATTCTCTATTTTTGTGATCATGCAGTAATGGATGTCAAATGAGTTATTTTAAAACTTTCTCATGTTATTTTCTTGCTTATTAGATTACCATTAACATAGTTATATAGTTATAACATTACTTGCTTAGTTCATTACTTGTGTTTGTATTTCTTTCAAGTTAATAGCTTCAAAAGCTGACAGGTAGAATAAATAAATCTTTGCATGGAATGACAATAGCATTTGGAGTTTGTTGATTCTCCCATCTACAATTTGTATATGACTCCATGCTACTGGGGTATACTTTTGTGAGAGAGGCTTCCAGACTTGAAAAGATTCTTAATATTTTCTCCACAACCACAAGATAATTGATTAATTAAGAGAAATGAAATATTATATTTTTCTATTGCTTAACCCATTAGGAAACCATGATGTCCTACATTTTAGGAGAGTCTCTCTTCCAATTACCTATTTATGAGTCATACTCGAAACCACAAGGTAAAATTAGTGGTTGTGGTTGAAAGAAAAAATAGAAAAAAAATGGACAATTGGACTAATATATGGCTTTATTTAGGAGGCAAAATCACCTTGGTCAAATTGATGCTTCAATCCATCCCTATATATGTCTCCTCAATTTTGGATATACCTAAAGCAATTTTGAGGAAGCTAGATAAAATAAACTAGAGATTCCTATGGAGTGGAGCAAAAGCAAAGAGGAAGTAGGAACTAGTGAGATGGGATAAATTTTGCCTCCCAAAAATAGGAAAGTTAGGGTTTAGATCCTCTATTAAAAATAACAAAGCATTGGTAGCCAAATTGTATTGGAGGTTATTCTATTCTCCTAATGCACTTTGGGCTCAAAACTTGGGAGCCACGTATGTTGAAAATAGGACGTTGATAAAATTTATTAGATAGCAACTACCCAATAGAGGTTTTTATACCTTTGTGGTGCTAAGAATATGAGAAGATATGATAAATAAATAACTATTCTAGATCATCAATAATAGACAACAAGCCAACTTTTAAATTGATGCATGGGATATACACCCTACATTGACTTAGTAGTTTTCATAGTAGAAGCCACTCATGGAACAATCACATAGAGAGGATGGGCTAAAATTATTTTGGTATTATAGGAATAATGTGGGTAATGTTGAATTGGAAATAAAGTGGATTCCAACCATAGAATAATATGTGGTAGCTTTGGAGGCACAAAGAAGAGATATTCAAAATATCCTTCAAATGAGGGTATCTTCATGGTCTTAGGTAGAGGACTCACTCAAGTGGGACACTGTTGGGTTTCAAAAAAACCCAACTTGATTCACATCCCTAATTTTTAAAGGGGACTAGTGGTCTAGGCAAATGTAAGGTAAGGTCAGTCTTTTACATTGTAAATCATAAACCATCGCCCAAAATTACCAAAGTCTACCTTAATTTTACTCCAATGATCTTCTTAAGGTTTCTCCAAGTCATCCACAAAATATAAAAACCTTTAACCATCCATCGCTTTTCCGAAACCCCATCATCGATACAATCCATGACCACTCTAAGCCATCGTCGATAGACCTAAGCCCACATAACATAATCACTCATTAAAAACCTTGTCATTGATCTTATTAGTGACTCGAGTCAGTCATCAGTGATAAAACTTAAATTTTTCCATTATGCATCCGAGTATCCCATTGCTAATACCATATAAGATAACCTTTTCCATCAATGACAACACCAAAACCTAACCTTGAAGCTAAAATCTATTTTTACCCTTGAAAATTACTATCTTTGATCCTATCTACAACCAAAATCAGACATCAGTGAACAACCAAGTTCACAAATACACTATAGCTCATATAAGCTCTTCATCATCGATCAAATCACCGATAGATATTTTACAACATTGACTACATCAAGATAGAAAAAGGGGTAAAGCACTTCATCACTCTTGCAAAGCCTTATCACTGATCTGATCAATGATCACTTTTCTTCATCAGCAATAGCCAGCTTTGAATCTAAGACAAGGGTCCTAACAACGTCAACCTAGCAAGTTCCCCTCCAGATGGAAGTTGGTCGAGTAAAGTTGTTTTAAAAGCAGATTCATGCTCTCAAAGAATCATCATTGATCTAATATACGACCATAAAACCCATCAGTGATTGTCTAAAACTCACCCAAAATCACTTGTGCTCTTCAATGCTCCTCATCACTGATCCATGGTCAGTCTTATAAGCGATAGTATTTTTCATCAACGATAATGTCTAAAGCTAGGTTAACTTATCGCTATTCTAAATATTTGTCACTGATTCAATCAACGAAACCTCTTTCTCATCACTGATATCTAAAAAATTTAGTCTATGCATAGACTCTTTATCGCTCTTGTAGAAATATTATCATCGATGCATTAACGATAATGAGTCTTCATTAGCGATGGAGTTTTTCAAAGATATACAAAATGTTGATTCATTGTGGTCATAAGCATTCCCCTTCCCAACCTAAGTATGCTTCAAGTCTGATAATCATTATCACTGAAAGCAATTTGCCTTCGCTCATCCATCAACGACAGTAGAGATTCATTAGTGAACATGTCTGGTCATTGTCATTGTAGAAGCATTATCATCGATCCTATCAGTGATAGCCTCAAAAGATCAGCAACACAATACTCTTGTCTATTCTTGTTGCTCATAAAGACTGCCGATCATTGATTCAATAAAAAAAAAACCAAGGTGAAGAGTAAAAGGTATTAACGATCCAAATCATCCCATGAATATCAATGATTCACATCCCACCTAGGAAGATGTGGGGTTCATTGACTGAATATTTCTAGAAAGAATTATGAGATGGATAGCCCACGATCCAAATACAATAATCCTAAAAGAGTTGGAAAAATCAAAATTGGCTTGAGGAAGGAACGTATCCCCTTGAGGTACGCAAAGATCAAAAAAATACCTACAACAAAATCTCCATCTTGCAATCACAGACAAAAACATGCAACATGGCAAAAATAAGAAAGTGACACTTGAAAACACAAGCCTAGGTGGGCAAATCACAACAAAGGACCTCCTTTCAAGACCGTCGTTACGAACATATCGCTAGCATGATTATTCAAAAAATTATTGGGAAAGGTAGTTGAAATAAATTAAGGCTATACATGCACACACTCTCAAAAACCAATATTAAAATTTCTTTCTGTAGATTAAAGATACAACGCCAAACAAAAGATAAAGAAGTCACGATAAAAAGTAAGACAGAACACAGTTGTACAAAACAAACGATTTTTATTAATCAACGGAGTTTAAAAACTCCTTTTGAGTACAACAGGGCCTGTAACCCTTTTCGTGATACAAAAATTACAGTTTGTGCTAGGGTTCTCCGAAACCCTAGCTGGCACAATGGGTGGCGTCTCCGAAGAATATATCTTTAACCCCAACAAGGTGAGTGGGCTTTGTTGTATCCTGTGGCTCGGACCACTCCGGCTTAAACAACTTGCTATCAACACACCGGATCCGCCATTAAAATCCTGCACACATTAACACTATCAAGGAGTTAGAAATTAATAAGAGGGCTCCACTGTGTGAGCCCTAAGAAACAATTTAAAACCCTAGAAAAATAGAATGCAGGAATTCAACAACAGATTAATAAAAGAAAAGAAGTTACTTGCTTTAAGCTGATTTATACCTGTTCTCCGTTAACGCGGCTAGACCAAGCGGCATCTGGAAGTAATGTGGCTATCAAATCGGCTACAGAAGGCGCCCTGGTGCACTCGTTGAACGCCCGCGTGCTTCTAAATCAGGGTTTCAGACGTCGGTCTGCGTCTGTGGCTGCGGGTAAACGCCTGCGGGCACTTGCGACAAGAATGTGGAATTCTGCAGAGTGCTTGCGAAGAGATGGCGGCGAAGTTGGCGACGGATGCGGCGATGGATGCGGAGATCGAAAGGATGCGGCGATGGATAGCTGAAGAGATAGATGAAATAGAAGAGATAGGTCCAAAAGATAGCAAAGATAGCAAAGATAGGAGAAGAAGATAGGGTTTGAGCCATCAAAGTGACTCAATTTATAATCCACTCTTAGGGCACACTTTAGGGTTTTAACGACACTTTGAATGTGTGGCTAAGATTAAAGTGGATCCAAGGGTAGAGAATAAATCTAGGTTGTGAAACGGATTAAGATGGATGGATGGATGAGATTAAATGAAGGATGGACGGCTTAGATTAAATCACTTAAACTATATTTATATATATATTTAAAATATATTAAAATATATATATAAATAATAATTTAAATAAATTTGGGGATGAAAAATGGCGGGAAAGGTGAAATTGGGCCAAATAATGGCGGGAAGGTGTGGATTTGGGCCAAATAATGGCGGGAAGGATGGATAACTGACGCGTGGCTGACAGGAAGGTATAGATGACTTACAAGTGGTTGGATTTTGGTGTCTACGAGATGCCCCTTTTGAGCTGCTTTGTGTGAAGACACAATGCAGCACAAAAACTTAAGACACTTGAAAAGCTGGATCAGACGCAACTCTCTCTCAAGACTAAAGCACAACTTTGAAGACCAAAAAATAAAAGAATATTTAAAATTTTATCAGCTTACCCCCTCAATTGGCGAGCGAGAATGGTTCTCACAAGCCAATTGGAAGAAATTCGGAAGAAAATGAACCGTTTTTGCCCCAACGGTGAAAAAAAGGGGTTGGTGTATGAACCATCTGTTTATGTCCCAACGAGAAAGGGGTTGGTGTACAAACCGAGAAAGAATATGAGTGATGTGAAAGATGGACCGTTTTACGCCCCAACGGTTATAAAGGGATTTTTGCCAAATTGTAAATTCCATGATCATGTAAGATGAATTCCATTATAGGAAAATTAGAAATTGATAACGGATGCCCCAACTCCTGTGTGTGAGTCCATACTTGTTGATGAAATTGCCTTGTTGGCGCCATTGATATGGAGAGATGAAAGATGCATGAAAAGAGTCCAGAACTCGAGAGATGCTCCTAGTGATCTGTATGGATAATTCCTCGGGTCGGAACCAATCAACCTAGGTAGCCTCAATCTCTAGCAAGACTCAAAATAATGATGATATTAAAGATTGTCCATGTTTAAGGCCCCATGAACTAGGCCATCAATGACGGCTGTTGAGCAAATTAATCTTGGTATGAGGTCACTTGAAAAGTAGAATACCCAAAATTGATTTCCAATTTTCAAACAGTGAAATAATTGATGATGATAAATGGTAAGTGTCCTTATGGTGGTTTAATCCTCTTACCGAATTGCATGGATTCAAATCGTTGCAATCGCCAAGGTGATAGAATATACCACTAGATACGAGGTTTACTTTAATTTGATTTGGCAAAAATATGCATGATGAAAGAAGAATGAATGAAATTGACGATAGATCAGAAGAATTGATGAATGTGGTTAATTTTGTGAAGGTTTTGAATATTTTTAACCCAATTTGTAAAACAATGATGAATGATGCGCTTTTTGAGCGAAATGACAAAATTTGTGTCCAAAAGCTGTTGTAACCTTCACAAAATGTTTTATTATGATAAGAAGAATGGATGAATGCAATTTGATGAAATTTGGAGGAGGTAAGCTTCAATTTTGCAAGTTTTGTTCCTTTATTCAATACTGACACCAAACGCCGGTCTGCATTTGTGGTTGGCAGAGATGCCCGTCGGTGTTTAGGCGCTCTACAAGATACGGGACTGTATCTGAATCCGCCATGAAATGCCCTACTGCATTTCAGGGCGCCAAAATCAGCTATTTAAACAGTTTCAGCGAGAATTTCGCTCATTTGTGCGTTCGAGCTTGAGAGAAGTGGAGTGAAGTGGAGTGAAAGGTTGTGTGGGAGAGTGAAGCACGCGGGAGCTATGGCGGAGATGGGAGCGGACGCGCCAGTGCAGCCAGTTGAGGTATTTGTTCATTTAAGCAAGTACTTATTATGTGTTTTTTTTTTTTTTTGGAAAAATTTGTAACAAATTTTTGTTTTGTTGTTTTGCAGCTTAGGGTGTTAGAGGCACGACACCGATTCTCCCCTATCATTCCGGGGATGAGGAGGTCGTTGTCCCAGGAAGAGGGAGATATTGGAGGAGTGGGACTAGCGGAGGCAGCCGGTTGGAGAGTTAGGCAACCATAGGTCTAGGGCTCCTACTAGGTCTCGGGGGTCCTCTTTTGATGGTTAGCTTAGTGCTTAGATGCACTCTTTATGAGCCTTGGTGCTCTATTGTATATTGTAGCCTTTTGGCATTCATTGTACAGTTTGACCTTTATACATATATATATACATGGCTTTTATTTATTTGGTGTTTTACTCTCTTTTGTGTGAATGCCTATGTTTTTGTGATGCATGTTTTTATATGTTTTAATGTTTTTGATGCATATGTGATGGAATGGAATGCAAACTTATAGATGATTAATGCGAGACTAAGTAAATGAAATATGCACTAAGAAGCACTCATACTTTTAGATAGTTAGATTTAGCGAATTGTTATCATAATTGTTTAATCGGGGGCACCGAACTTGGTGGCTTGTGAATGGATGACGTATGGAATGACATGAATATGGAAGAAGATATGGAGGGTGATATGGAAGACTGTTTTACAAAGACTCAAACATGCTAGTGGTATCAAACAAACTTACTAATACTTGCCTAATTCAACTAGGACCAAATGTGTGTGCATGCGAGTTCATTAACCAAATCCGAAGCATGGTAGTGACTCTAGGCAATCAAAAACCTGTGTGTGTGCAAGTGTGTTCATTAACCTCATCTTGCATAAATTAGGTAACTCTGTTATGGAGAAGACCCCGAAGCTAGTTTGTCCGTATGAGCATTCGGAGGTCTCTTTTTGAGGAGAGACATGTCGCCACGCAATGAGTATACTCCACTTGCCGAGTCAAGCGTCTATAGCCCCGGTGAAGGTTAACTCCATAGTCCATGTTGTTTTTGACCTTTGTAAGCCTTGGGGATGACTACCTATCCGTCTGATTGGACAAGTAGTACGATCCTTACAACTTATTTGGGATCAGTGGTGTGTGAAAAATGTTCATTTCCTTAGAGCTTTGGGGAATCGGATTCTCAACCGAAGTATGATGAGAATTTTACCCTATCCTTACTACTCTGTTTATATTTATATTTTGTGATTGCTTGTGATAGTGGTAAGAACCACTTGTTTTATGGACTATGTTTGCATGATAGGACAAACGAGGATTACCCTTTTCACTTCAAGGCACAACCCAAGGATGGTGTTATCTCTCTTTGACACAAGATGTTTTTAAGATGTGAAAATGTGATAGGTTCAAGACCGCTTTTGAAATCATTTCCCAATACTCAAGATTTTATTTAGTGTAATTTGTGATATGGCCCTAGAGAACTTTGACATGCATTTCAAAGTTTGCTTAAAACACTAGGAATGGCTGAGTGATTGAAAACATTTTGGCAATGTAAATATGTGCAAATGGAAAATGGGTGTACGAATGACAATTCGGTTTGATGGATTTTATGAAGGTGCCCCTGATTAAGGCAACATGACTTTTGCTTGACCAAATTTTATATCCAAAAGATAGAATGGTCTCTAACATGATATGCAACTATGGCTGAAAATGAAATGTTATGGTTTTCAATGAGATGTATGCACATGAAATGCAATGTTTTTGAATGAGATGTATGCAACTAACAATGAAATGCAAATTCTTTTTATTTTATTTGTTTTTTTTTTTTTGTTGTACAAGCCATGTATATATGTACATATAAAATTCAAACTATGCGTAGAATGCCCTCAAGTGTATAACATTAAGTGGTTCGGGTTCTTCCTCTCCCTCTAAAGCTGGCAAGTCTATAAGTTCCATTGCCCACTCTTTCGGTGACCATATATGGACCTAACCAATTAGCCGCGAATTTATCTCGAAGATGCGGCAATGCATTGGTGTTTTGTTGATTCTCTTTAAGGACAAGATCCCCTACTTGAAATTCTCTTAGATGAACTTTGGCATTGTAAGCACGTTTCAATCGGTCTTGATAAACTCGCAAATGCTCTAAAGCATTGATTCGTTTTTCATCTATGAGTGTGAGTTGATCAAGACGTGCTTGTCTAGCGAGTATCATCATCGATAAATTCCTGCAAAGAAATTCGCAAGGAAGGGATCTCGACGAGGCGGAGCTAAGACTGGCGGAGACGCTAAGTACTGCTTGATGTCATCAAAGGCTTTATGACACTCATCTGTCCATGAAAATTGTACCCCCTTTTGTAGTAGGTGGCAAAATGGCCTACATTTATCAGAAAGTTGTGCAATAAAGCGACGGATTGAATTAATCTTTCCTTGTAAACTACGCAACTCCTTCAAATTAGTTGGGGGACACATTTCCATAATGGCTTTGACCTTGTTTGGGTCCACCTCAATACCTCGTTTAGAGATAATAAAACCTAGGAGTTTGCATGAGGTAACACCAAAGACACATTTCTTAGGCTTATCCGGATCATATGGATTATGGAGCGGGGTGAATAAGTCTTCGAAATTCATTGTCGACTTATGGAAGAAAGGATGGGCGGAATGGAAGGGAAAACCGGTGAAGACCTCGGAAGACTTGAGATGCAAAACAACATAGTTTTTCAGTTTTTTTTTTTTTTTTTGTAGTGGTGAAAACCACTATTTTAGTATATACATATAATACAGGTTTGGATTATGGCTTATGGATGTGGCGGAGGGGGTGGTTCACCTCGTTCTTGTGGAAGAAGCAAGCGAAAGATGGCTTCTTGGAGAGGGAACAATTGGAGATAAAACTCGTCTTGTTCAATGAGGGGAACAATGGGCGCCGACTCTTCTTCAGATTCATCACCATTTGACATGACGTCAAATTCTTCATAGGCTTCATCTTCGGATTCGTCGGGGTGGAGGATTTCTTCTTTCGAATTAAGATTAATGCTTTGAAAAGCTCGTTCAAAAGAAGAAAGGGATGGAAGTGGTTGGTAGCCCAGACCAAAACGCTCAGTGGGTCTACGGTATGGCATATCGATGCGTTCAGTTACCCCTTGCTCGTATCGACCTAGGCCAAATTGCTGCCAATTATGTCTGTGGAAATAGCGAGAGGGAAAACCCTCCATCCTTTCGATATTGGCAGGGATTGGATGCTTAGGTTCTAGTATGGTGGTAGGACTAGAAGATGACTCTATTCCCCCATATACAAAATTAATGGAATTTGGCATAGAACCCATGTTATAAACCGATCCAATGGATAAATGTTGGTCATGTGGACGACCAAAATCTTTAACTGTTTGCACATTGAACGGTGTGATGTGGACATCTTGAATGGCATACTCACCAATACCTGCATCAGTGAGATGGACCTTGACTTGGGAGGGAGAAAGACTAGATGATGGAATAGAAGAATGTGGGATAGAAGAATTGGAAGGATTTGGTTGGGTTGATGCTTCACTAACTTGTGAAACATCGGCTGGTGATGGTTGGGAAGATGGAGGAATAATAGGTGATGTTGAAGAAGGTGTAGAAGATGGGGGTAATGACGTGGAAAGAGATGATTGGTCATGGCCACATGTGCATGTGGTCACCGATGAAGAAGAAGGAAGATTAGGAGATGAAGAAAGTGGTGAATGAGATGGAATAGCGGAAGAGGAAGATGGTTGCGATATGATGGGTAGCTCCTCGGGAATGGGAGCTTTAGAAGAAGATGGTATAGAAGAAGTAAATGGGGTTAAGAAAAGATGAGTGGATGGCAACACAATCTCATAAGGATTTGAGACATAGTTGCAATGTTTGAAGGGTTCCGTGTCAGCGGGTACACAATGAACCTGTCCCTCATATACATACTTCAGACATTGATGCAGTATAGAAGGGACACATCTCATCTCCCTAAGCCAAGGCCGTCCAAGCAATACATTGTATGCCATGGACCCTTCCAAGATGTGAAACAAGGTATGCAAAGTTCGGGCCCCTACCTCAATGGGCAAGATAACCGTGCCAACCGTGGAAGATAAAGCATCATTGAATGCTTTAAGAGTAAAAGTCGACTTTGTGATAAGGGATGGCGACAGCTTTAGATGACTCAACGCCGATGTTGTAATGATATTGATTGAGGAACCGGTGTCAATTAAGACTCTCTTGAATGGCTTGTGATCGATCTTGGCCATGATATGGAGTGGAGGATCTATACTTTCTGTTGACATAGGTTTGATTTCAAAATCATAGAAAGTGATGGAGGGCTCCATGCATGTTTGAATACTCCCCACAAAGTTGTTGAAGGCATTAGTATCTTGAGTTTGAAGCTCGATTGACTTTAATATTTCCATTAATGCCTCTCTATGCGGGGGAGATTGTTGAATGAGGTCATAGATCGATAACTTGGCAGAAGCCATTTTTAAGCTGGTAGTTAACCGGCTACTCAATGACATGATGGGTCGTTGGTGTTGAGTAGAATGATTTAGCGGTTGTTGAGAAGTACTAGCACGTCGTTGGGTCACTGTTACCCGAGGTGGACTGGGGGTTTGTACAGGTGGCTGTGGTTCGGCCTGATTTAGTTGGTTCACCCTTTGACCCCGGGTTACTACGTTAATAGTACCCACAAAACCTTGGTATTGTTGTACATGGTTGACTTGATTAGGAGGAGTTACCCGAGTTACTCCCCCTGAAGTTGTTGGAGCTTCCTCCCGATGTGGAAGGGGTGTTTGAAATACACCAAGATTTTGATTTTGTTGGGCTAAGGGGCTATCCAATTTAATGGCTCCAATCTCAATAAGATCTTGGATCACATGTTTGAAAGCTGTACAATTATTGATATCGTGCCCATTTTGCCTATGATAAGGACAAAATAGGTACTCCTTGTAATACTTCCCCCTTCTAGATGGTTCTAAAGGTTTAAACTCAGGTAAAGTTAACTGATTTGTGCTATATAACTTGTTGAATATGACCGCATATGGTTCATCTAAAGGTGTGAATTGTCGCTTGGGACGATTTTTTTGCCAAGGTCGAGTTTCCATGGTTGGCTCAGTATTGTGAGCTGGTTGAGGAGGGGCGGGTACCGCATGATAAGCAATTGGTTGCGGTTGACTTTGCATTACTTGTTGTTGTTGAGCCATTACGGGCTGGCTCGCCACCACTTGATTAACTTGGTTAACATTTGAGGCTGTACTAGCCTGTGTTTGTTTGTTTTGGCCATAATTATTATTTCGTTGTTGGCCCTTTTGTTGCCATTCTTTTCTACGGGGTTTTAAAACACCCTCTTGGACTTTAATGTCTTCTATGATACTTGCTTGGGCCAAAGCCTCTTCAAAAGTCCTGTATTGTTGTAATTGGAGTAACCAAGAGATAGGTTTTAGACAACTCCGGGTGAACATTTTGGTTAACTCCTCCATTGGTAGGGAGAATGGCAGTTTATTAATGATAGCCCTCCAACGGTTTCCAAAGTCATAAACAGTCTCATCGTCATGTTGCTTGAGCTTGTATAAGTCGGACAATGAAACTTTCCTTTGTACATTTAGGGAGAATCGTTCTAAAAATAGATTAATCAATTGTTCGTAAGCATAAATGCTATGGTGAGCTAAATGATTGTACCATTGTACAACATCTCCTCCTAATGTATGAGGAAAAGTTCTGAGCATAAGAGCATCATTATTTTGGATTCTAAAGCGAGGCATGCATGAATGAGCTCACATGTTCATGAGGATCCTCAGTTCCTCAAAATTTGTCAAACTTCGGTAATGTGAAATCAGTCGGATATGGCGGTGAAGGTACCGAAGGATGAATTGGTTGATTGATCAACGACCTTAGCGTAGGTTTCTGACTAGATGAGCCAGGCATGTTGAGCATAAGGTTGTCAATCTGTTGTTGCATAGCATGGAGTCGAGAATCTTCATGAAAATTTTGATTCGTTTGATGATTATGATGATGCAATGGAGGAGTGGAAAAATGATGAGATGGGATGAAATTGCCTGGATTAGGCGGTGTGGAATGGACAGGTTGTTGGTATGGATGATACCGAAAAGAAGGTGATTGGGGTGAATGATGAACTGGACTGGGTTGGGAGAAAGGTGGGGTAGGAATGGACACCACCGAAGATTGGGGTACCCAGGT
The DNA here is from genome assembly GCA_028583015.1 of Wollemia nobilis. NCBI lineage: Eukaryota > Viridiplantae > Streptophyta > Pinopsida > Araucariales > Araucariaceae > Wollemia > Wollemia nobilis. Next base: position 1,108,634 of record JAQPPZ010000755.1, on the reverse strand, counting down.
GGGGCTTGAGCTAAGAAAAGTCGGCTGGGTAGAAATTGGTTGGGGTGTAGGATTTACTACGACAGGTGGTTGAGCATTTTGTTGTTGTTGTTGCTGAAGAAACTTGTCGAGGTACTCCCTAACCTTATTAATCTCTAACCCAAGGGAGGTGGGATGATTGGATGAAGGTGGAGGGCGGGCTGCCATGGTAGTCACAGGAGGCTGCATAGCGAGGGCAATGAAGGTGGCTGAAGTAGGCGGTACACAGGAAGAAACGATGAGGCTGTGCCCCGGGTAGGGTGAAACCATAAATGGTTTGGGAAGAAGAGGGTTGAAATTGGTCATGGCTAGAGGAGGTTCCACCGGCCTCATAGAGAGAATTGGTGTACACCCGGGTAAATGGAGGAGAAAGTGGTCGGGAAGACACTACATTTGTCTCCAAAGGAGGACAATTGAGCATCTGGGAAGATGTTGGAGATGAAGCCAGGTGAGCGAGATACAACATTAGCCTCAAAAAAGGGTTAGTGTAGACCTGAGTGAAACCGGCGGGTATGGTTGATGCAATATCCTGTTGAAAAATAGAATCTTGCATAGGGGAATCTTGGATTGGCTCAAGGACATAGCCGAGTGCCATCTCTTAAGTGAGTTTGCACTTGGGCCATATCAATGTGGGTAATATGACGGGAATTGTCTTCCTCCATGGGCATGGCCATGCGATAGACGGTAGAAGGACGTGAAAGACCTACAGGAACACTTGCCTGAAATTCACTAGGATAAGTGGTCATGTTGGTGGTGGGGATGTTCTGTGAATTACCCATTTGATTATTTAGATTTAACATTTTAGATTGATTCCTTGTTAAGACCATAGAGCAATAAATCTAAACAAATTCAGAAAAGAAGAATGCAAAACTTGAATGATAAATTTACACTAAAGAAATTATCGAGAAACGAGTCACAACCTAGGTTTCAACCAATGTGTCTTACCCGCGGTTAATTAATTATTTTCTGATCTTAATCTGTAGTAAATTTTAAGTGTCCGGTTTATGAGTTTTGCATGTGATCTAATCTTGAATTATTCACAAAAAAGGTAAAAACTATGGCTAGGAAAGGACAACGAGATTCTTACTGGTGATGAAATCGAGCAAGTTTGCTCGGGGGTGACCTATGGTGTCTAAGGCAGAAGTTTAATGGATGGAGATGAATTCCACCGTCACTAAACTTCAAGCAATACCCGGTGATGAAATCCAGGATATTACTGTTTTAAATGCAATATGAAATGCAATGAATTTTATTTTAAGTGTTTTTAGTTGTCTAATGTATACATACAAAGCTATAAATCAAAAGTTCTAATGATCTAAGCAAGAGGCTACTGAAAACATGCCATTTCCTCTGAAGAAGTGGAGTACACCGTTTAAAACCCCCTGCCTACCAATGATATCAGATATCAAAGGAGCAACCGGAAGGTTCGTCCACTTCTCTGCTGGAATCACCCAATGGCGGGAGTACTATTGACATCCAATCAATAGTCCTACTTAGATAACTAAAACAGATAATTCGTAGCTATTCTAATATGCAGCTAGGTATGCAATTTTTTTTTTTATGCAAGCAACAACCAATAATGCAATGCAAAAAAAAATGTAACTAAAAATAACTATTCTTTTCCAGATTACTTAGTTTTTGTTCATTTTAAAGCAATGATCTAAAAAAAGAAGCAGAATACGAGAAAAACCAAAAACGTAAAAAGTACAGCACTTACTTGGAAGCCTACGCTTTTTCTGTAAAACTGCCTTCAAACGCCCAAGGGAGTCTGCACAGGCTGAAACGCACCTCTGCGTTTCGGATTGGACTTCCAGACGCCGCTCTGCGTCTGCTGCGTTTTTTGCAAACTCCTCAGAAACCCTAGTTCGTTGGAACAGCGAATTTCGTGATTTCTGGAACCTGCAAAATAAAACAAAAACAGGAATAGATCAGTAAAGCAAGTATTAAAAACATGAAACCCTAGGGGGTCCCACCGTGATCGCCATTTGTAGATTAAAGATACAACGCCAAACAAAAGATAAAGAAGTCACGATAAAAAGTAATACAGAACACAGTTGTACAAAACAAACGATTTTTATTAATCAGTGGAGTTTAAAAACTCCTTTTGAGTACAACGGGGCTGTAACCCTTTTCGTGATACAAAAATTACAGTTTGTGCTAGGGTTCTCCGAAACCCTAGGCGGCACAATGTGGTGGCGTCTCCGAAGAATATATCTTTAACCCCAACAAGGTGAGTGGGCTTTGTTGTATCCTTTGGCTCGGACCACTCCCGGCTTAAACAGTTGCTATCAACACACCGGATCTGCCATTAAAATCCTGCACACATTAACACTATCAAGGAGTTAGAAATTAATAAGAGGGCTCCACTGTGTGAACCCTCAGAAACAATTTAAAACCCTAGAAAAATAGAATGCGAGTGTTCAACAAGATTAATAAAAGAAAAGAAGTTACTTGCTTTAAGCTGATTTATACTGTTCTCTGTTAACGGCTAGACCGGGCGGCACTGGAAGTAATGTGGCTATCAAATCGGCTCGCGAAGGCCCCTGGTGCACTCGTTGAACGCCCGCGTGCTTCGGATCGGGGTTTCCGATGGTCGGTTGCGTACGTGCGCTCGCGGGTAAACGCCCGCGGGCACTTGCGACAAGAATGGGGAATTGCCGAGTTTTGAGGAAGAGATGGCGGCGAAGTTGGCGACGGATGCGGCGATGGATGCGACGAAAAGGATGCGGCGATGGATAGCTGAAGAGATAGATGAAATAGAAGAGATAGGTCCAAAAGATAGCAAAGATAGCAAAGATAGGAGAAGAAGATAGGGTTTGAGCCATCAAGGTGACTCAATTTATAATCCACTCTTAGGGCACACTTTAGGGTTTTAACGACACTTTGAATGTGTGGCTAAGATTAAAGTGGATCCAAGGGTAGAGAATAAATCTAGGTTGTGAAACGGATTAAGATGGATGGACGGATGAGATTAAATGAAGGATGGACGGCTTAGATTAAATCACTTAAACTATATTTATATATATATTAAAATATATTAAAATATTAAAATATATATATAAATAATAATTTAAATAAATTTGGGGATGAAAAATGGCGGGAAAGGTGAAATTGGGCCAAATAATGGCGGGAAGGTGTGGATTTGGGCCAAATAATGGCGGGAAGGATGGATGACTGACACGTGGCTAACAGGAAGGTATAGATGACTTACAAGTGGCTGGATTTTGGTGTCTACACTTTCATCAAAATTCAACTTCCTTTATAGAACTTGATTTGAGCGAAATTTGCAAAATACGATTGTAAGCAAACACATACAACTAATATTATGAGCTAGCACCATGGCATCATCTATAAAACCCAAGAAAATTTCCAATGCATCTAAGAAGAAACCTGCCAAAAATATTTAGTTAGTCAAAGAAGAAATCATAAACAAATTTCTCAAAGTATCACAAGCTTACCCATATGAAGAGCTAAAAGGCAAACCCATAAAAAATAAGCAACAAGAAACATTAGAAAAAAAGCACCAGTAAGGGATATTATCAAAGAACAAAAGTAGGAATATGAGGATGCTACCATTTTCTATTTTGAGCAGATGAAGAAGATTACCAGAGACCCCAAACAATTCTCAAAGATATTTTTCAAAGAGCAAGGGAAAAGTGTTATGACGATAGCTCATATTGAAATGGATGGAACAGTAATATGGAGAAGCTTATCTACCCATGAGTCTATCATTCATAATATTTGCTCTCCTAGCAGGTCGTGGTATACGATCTAGACAACAAGGCTATCCTCAACCACAAAGACCTAGATATATTAAAAATCACCAAGGAGGCCATTCATAAGGTATTTAATTTGTCTCCTTCCCAAATTATCCCAAAAAAAAAGGTGCTCGAAATACAATCTTCATATATGTTAAATACTTATTTTTACTGAAGTATGTTTGGCTTAGACTACAATGTATCATATAATTTTCCCATACCAAAAGCAACTCTTAAAGTATGGCCCAAATATTATGTTGGCATGCTCAACATTGTAATGGGAAACAAAGACCTAGATAATGTAAATAAAGAAGTGATGTATATGGCATCGCAATTAAATAAAATTGGAAAAATACCAATGTATGTTTGGAAAAATGTATTGGAAAAGAAAATAATTGAATAACTTGTAGCCCTATAGAAAGCCATCCAAAATAAGGAAAAAATAATGTTTGAACTCATGTATTATTATTTTCTCATCCATATCATAATTGACCAGCTAGGTCCCAAATCTTTTGAAATATTAGAAGGGGCAAATGCAGAATGTTTTCAAGATAGGCTACCTCAGATCCAAGGAGGATGGTCTGACATTACAAATTTTATCAAAAAAAATTTGTTGGTCATCTATAATGAGCTATGTAATGAAGACCCCTCGAGAATTAGTAGAGGAATAAGCAATTTCATAAACAAGAACAAGGTTGGGAAGTTTTTATTTGTAGAAGACTTCACTTGCATCAAGTTGTATGGTGCAAAGATCCCACCTAAAATACTCCCAAAGTACTACCCAACGTCAATTGTTGCCTTATAGATAATAAGGAACATAGCCGAAGAAGTCAAAATGAGAGTGAATAGAGGCAAGGCAAGAGTCCTATGGCTCAAATTGCCCTTCAAAATGGGGCATTACATTTTTAAAGGCTATCTCAGTCTGCTCAGAGCAATATGGAAGATGGATGACTACTGTTTTATTGAGCTCACATGGAAAGCCTAAGACCCAAACAAAGAATATGACAAGGAAGTTCAAAAGTCATGAAATTACATATGTGCCATGAGGAAAATAAGTTTGAATATGCAATGCAAATCGTCATCAGTAATAGGGAGCATCTCAAAAAGGTCTAGGATATAAAAGAAATACCCTACACACTATTTGAGGAGGTGGACAATTATCAAACAACTTTGAATAGACTAAGAGCGGCCATCGTTTATTCTTATACTACTTTAGTCCCAGCAATCAAACTTGAGGAACGTGAAGATGCCTTATTGCAAATAACAAATAAAGACTTGAAAAAATTAGAAATTATTATCAAAGAAACATCTCTTCCTAAAACAAGCCAACCACATATTGAACCAGCTGCCCAAGCAAGCTCTCCCAAAGAATTACCCTAGGTTGAAGAAGAGATAGTACCAATTACAACCTAGATAACAAATTCTCAATTGAGGAAGCTTTAGGTGTAGAACCTCATATCGTAGAAGAGATAGAGAAGTCACTTGTAAGTGTTTAGGCACAAAACCAAAGAACACCACTACTATGCATATCATAGTAAACAATATAAAATGAAAAATCCCTCAAGAGGCCATGAAAAAAGTCACTCAAGCAAGGGGATTTGAAAATATCTTAAGGGATCTAGTTGTTGAAGAATAATATTTTCTTGGTTCTCCTCTAGCTAAGAGAGATCGTATTGAAGTCATCCTGACCTATGGAATATCTCATTCCAGAATACTGACAAAAGTTAAAGAAACTAATATTCAATTTAGTACTGAGGAAAAGTAGCAAGTTGAGGAGGTCAAAACAATCATTGACAAAAAGGCTTCTAAACTATTGTTGGATCAATAAGAAGTTACTCAGGCTAGTTCTGAAGTAACTATTACAGTTTCCTTACCAAAGAATCCCACTGAATTCTGCATTAATCTTGAAGCCAAGCAAGTGAAATTGATAGGGGACAATGTAGACATGTTGAAAGCAAACATGGCAATTCATATACAAATGGTAGCAACCATAGAAGGAGAGCTCACCAAATTAAGATCAATGAAAGCCAAGTTTGAATAGATGAAAACTAAAAAAATAACAACTTCAAAACAAGAATTCAGCTATGCAAGATTACATAGGTAGACTAAAGAAAAAAATAGATAAATTGTAGAAATAGAAATAACTAGTCTTGCCTAAAGGAACTAGCAATAAAGAAGATCACATAAAGAAATTAAAAAAAAAATTGGTGGAATTAACCAAAGACAAGGTGAAGCCAATGCCCAACATCTTCCAAGACCTTCTACAAATTATGAATATAACCCAAAAGGTCAAAATCCTTATGGAAGAAATAGATCTAAGAGCAGTGAAGATGTTGGCAATTTTGGGTACCTTGGGTACATTGCATTTGCTCAAGTGAATAAGTTGTCATTGATGTCAAGAAGCTGTTGAAGGAATTTGAATTAATGTCAAATAATTTGTTTTGATGAAGGTTCGGCATGATAGGTTCGAAAGAAATCTTTTTAGAAAAGTGTCGTGATATCGTGACATGTCGCATTTTCACGACTTAAGCCGACGAGAAAAAGCTTTTTAGAAAAGTGTCACGATATCGCGACATGTCGCAGTTTCGCGACTCAAAGAGGAGAGAGAATGTTTGAAGTTAAAAATGTCACGATTTCGCGACATGTTGCAGGAGAGAGAGTCCAAAAGAAAAAAATTCACGATTTCGCGACATAATGCAGGAGAGAGTCCAAAAGAAAAAGTGTCGTGATTTCACGACATAATGCAAGAGAGAGAGTCTAGGAGAAAAAATGTCGCGATATCATGACATGTCGGGTTTTCACGACCGAAAGAAAAGAAAAGCACTAAGGACAAAAAGTGTCGCGATTTCACGACAAGTCAGAAGACAAAGTGGAAGCAAGATAAAATGTCGCGATTTCGCGACATGCTATAGATGAAAATGTTCCAAGTAAGAACTGTCACGATTTCACGACATGCAGTAAAGAGAAGAGTCTAAAATGAGAAGCGTCACGATTTTGCAATAGGTTGCAAAGAAGTCATACGAAATCTAAAAGTGTCATGATTTTGCGACAGGCTGCAAAGAAAACATATGGAAGCTAGAAGTGTCACGATTTCGTGACAAATTCAAGGAGGAAGAGCTCAAAGGTGAAAGCGTTGTGATTTCGTGACATGTTTTGTTTTCACTAGTTCAGGCAAGACAAGAATGCAAGGAAGAGAAAGTGTCATGATTTCGTGACAGATTGAGATGGCAGCGTTCGGTTGGAGAAGGTGTCGCGATTTCATGATAGAAACACAAAGCAGATCTTCAATAGGAGAAGTGTCGTGATTTCATGATAGAAGCCAAGTTGTGAACTATGAAGACAGAAGTGTCATGATTTCATGACAGAAGTGAAGTTGGAGTCTGCAGAGGCAGAAGTGTCACGATTTCGTGACAAAAGCAAAGTTGATGCTGACTAAGTTAGAAGTGTCACGATATCGCGACAAGAGCTTAGTTGAAGTTGACAAAGGCTGAAGTGTCGTGATATCGTGACAAAAGCCAAAAGAAGGTATACAGTTGCAAAAGTGTCGCGATATCTCGACATGTAGTTTCGTGATAGAAGCTACAAAAGAGTTACAGAGGCAGTGAGGCCGACAAAGTTAAATTTGGGCCGACAAAGATTAGGGTTTGTAGCCGACGTAGTTTAGGGTTGTGCAGCCAACTAAGATCAAGGTTTTGATCTTGAAAGTGTTAGTATAAAAGGAGGGCTGTTTGGAGAGTTGGAAGGTCGATGGATGTGTTGTTGATATGCGACGTTTGGAGATAGTGTGTAGTGCAAGAAGTTCGATCGCTATGAGTAGAGTGCAAATTTGATCGTAGTGTGCAGAGTGTGTTTCATCGAATCATTCTAAGTGTGAAAGATCACAAAGGAAGCATAGTGTGCGAAGATGATGCCGCTGTGATTGTGCAGAGGTGCAAAGGTTGAAGTTTGACCAAGTTCGACTGTAACTATATAGAGAGAACTTAAGGATAGATTTATGTTGGGAAGGTTCTAGTGAGAACTTGCAAAGCAGATCTAAGACAAGTCTAGGTGAAGACTTGGGTGAAGATCAAACAAGCTTTAGTGAAATCTTGTGAACCACTTTTGTGAACCAAAATTGAGAACCAGTTGAGGACAGAGATTGATGCAGATTCGAGGACATTTGTGCCAGATCGAAGGACTGTGTTTGGTGCAGATTAGAGAAAGAGATCGAGGACATTTATACTATACCGAAGGATTATGTTTAGTGCAAATTCGAGGACCAGCTTTGGAGGTGATACAGTTGAGGACAGAGGTCTCCAGCCAGAGCAAGGAGGACAGGTGTCTTCTATGGATAGAGTTCCATTTGCTAAGGGCAGAGGAGGCAGAGGTCTTCTAGAGGATCACCAACCAGAGCAGAGCTAGGGGATTGGTGTCTCCTTTGGGTTGGTGCCCATAAACATTGTAATCGAGAAATGTATTCCCAAAAGTTGGATTGATAAAATTTAGTGAAAGATTTTATTCGTGGACGTAGCCCAGCCATTCTGGGTGAATCACGTTAAAATTGTTGTCACTTTGTGGATGTTTTATGCATTGCTTTGATATTGTTGTGGGTATATTGCTTTACTATTTTGTAATATAAATAAGAAAAGCAAAAAGTCATCTTATACTGTTCACCCCCCTCTCAGTATAAGCTTATGTTCTTCAATTGGTATCATAGCGGGTGCCTTCGAAAAGTTTAACAGCTTGAAGGAAAAGCTAATACATAACATAATGGATTATTCAAGTGGCAATGCAGCACCTATTCTTGATGGGTCATATTTTGGTCTTTGGAGTGCGAGGATGAAGGTTCATCTAATGGCACTTGGTAATGAGATATGGGAAGTAATTGAAGATGAATACACTATTCCTGTACATGGTCCAAATACTAAAGAAGAAAGGCTCCTACATCATAGCAATTCAAAAGCAATGAACGCAATCCTGAAAGGCTTACAGAAAGCAGATCTCACCAAAGTAATTCACTGCAAAACAACTAGTGAAATGTGGAAACAGCTGCAGGTGGTTCATACAGGTGATAAAAATGTCAGAAAGGCCAATTTGAGACACTTCAAAGGTATGTTTGAACAAATCAAGGTGAGTGATGATGAAAATATTAGTGATTACATGCTTCGTATGGATGAGGTTGTTAACTCCATGAAAGACTTAGGTCTTGAGCTTGCTGAAAATGATGTATGTGATAAGATTTTAAGATCTCTTCCTAATATATTTAGTGAAAATATTTCTGCTATTGAGGAAGCTAAAGATTTGGATAATTTGAAAAAGGATGAGCTTCATAGCATACTTGCAACATTTGAGTTGAGAACTCAGGTGAAGGTTGACATCAAGAAAGAGGCAGCTTTTAAGGCTACCAAGAAATCCAAGGGTAAACAACTTCAAGAGAGTGATGAGTCTTCTAGTGATGAAGAGGCATATTACAACAAGAAAGGCAAGTTCTCTAGAAAGCACAAAAGCGTGAAAAATATAAGATGTTTCAATTGTGGAAAGTTTGGTCATTATGCTACCGACTGTACTGTTCTCAAGAATGAAAGTGATGAAGATAAACAGGATTCTAAAAGCAAGGATTCTGAAAAGCACAAGCATCACAGGAAGAACAAAGATGAGCACAACAATCAAGAAAAGAGGTATTCTCACAAGCACAAGAAAAGTTTCTACCTAGACAAAGCAAGTAAGTGTTCTAGTAGTGATAGTGAAAGTTCTTCAAGTGATAATGAAAATGATATGTTGTTCATATCAGAAAAAGAGGAAGAACCGAAACATAGGTTCATTATCATGAAATGTCTTAGATGTGGAAATTTTGATCACCTTGAGGATAATTACACAAATAATGATTTGGTTTCTAGTATGTATGAGGATGCTTCAGAAAACTATAAAGAAGATGCTTGTATGGTTTTTGAAAAGGGTAGCACCTCTAGTGATAAGAAATCTAAAAAAGGCTTTGATGATTCAGAAAGCAAACAAACAAAAGATCTTGAAAGTGAACTTACTAACACTCTTAGTGTTTTGAAAAAGGAAAGAAAAAAGAATGCTAGACTCAAGGATAAGTTAGATGAATGTTGTATGGAGAGAGACGATCTTATAGAAAGTCTTGACTTCTCTATGGATAAGATACAAGAACTCAAAGATGAGTTAGAGTCTAAGGTTATTGAGTATAGTGAGTTAGAACAGAAAATGGCCTCTTTAAAAGAGGAAACTAAAGAGTACAAGGATAAGCTTTACAGGTTTCAAGATAGCTCCAAAAAGGTTAAGTCACTCATCAAAGGTCAAAGAAAGACAACGGATAAAATAGGCCTTGGTTTTGTTAAGGAACAAGCTGGAGAGTCTAGTAAGAGACTCCAAAAGGAAGAGAGTTTTGATGAGGAAAGTATTTCAGATCATGAGTCCTTGAATGATAGATGCGCAGAAATAGAAAATGAAATTCAGAATGAAAAGAAGAAGTTTTCAGGACCCAAGAGGTCGAATAAAGGAAAATTTCACGATAGATGTTTTGCGTGTCACAGGTTTGGTCACATGGCTGCACATTGCATGGCTCAAGTGAAGAAGGTAAACGACAATTTCAGAAGTGCTAGTTTCTTTCAAGGGTACTGCTACTCTTGTCAACAGTTTGGGCACAAGGTAGTCTATTGCAAGGTTAATTACAGGAATAGGTTTGATTAGAACAGGTTTAGTCAGAATAGGCGGATTCAAAGAACAGGTATGCCTAAAAGAAATAACATTGTTACTTTTTATAAGTGTAACAATGAAGGTCACACAGCTAGACAGTGTAGAGCTAAACTTCCAAGGTACAGGAATAGAAATAGTGGTATGAACAGGTCCAAGTATCAAGGCATGGATAAGAACAAGAATGATAACAGGAACAAGAACAGTGACAAGAACAGGAATACAGGCAAAGAGTTCAAGAGAAGGCTCGAAAAGGAAGTGATAGACGTTGATGATGATCAGTGCCTAATGGGAGTTTTACTCCCACCCTAGAATTAAACACCTCATCAGGAAGTGGGGGAGGGACTAAGCTAAGAGGCTCATTCTTAGTCCCGAGCCCCAAAGGTGACCCTTTGCCATTGATGACAAAGGGGGAGAGATATGAGTAAGGGGGAGAGCTTCAAGTGAAGAGGAAAGCTTCAAGTTAGGGGGAGCAAAAATTCAAAAGAAGATTCTCAGTTGTGGGCACAGTTTCTCAGTTGTTAGCACAATTTGTTTCAGTTTTGGCTCTTAAGACATGTTTTTAGTAAAGGTTTGCCATCAATGACAAAGGGGGAGATTGTTGGCAATTTTGGGTACCTTGGGTACATTGCATTTGCTCAAGTGAATAAGTTGTCATTGATGTCAAAAAGTTGTTGAAGGAATTTGAATTAATGTCAAATAATTTGTTTTGATGAAGGTTCGGCATGACAGGTTCGAAATAAAGCTTTTTAGAAAAGTGTCATGATATCGTGACATGTCGCATTTTCGTGACTTAAGCCGGCAAGAAAAATCTTTTTAGAAAAGTGTCACGATATCACGACATGTCGTAGTTTCGCGACTCAAAGAGGAGAGAGAATGTTCGAAGTTAGAAATGTCGTGATTTTGTGACATGTTGCAGGAGAGAGAGTTCGAAAGAAAAAGTGTCACAATTTCGCGACATAATGCAGGAGAGAGAGTCTAAAAGAAAAAGTGTCATGATTTCATGACATAATGCAGGAGAGAGATTCCGGGAGAAAAAGTGTCACGATATCGCGACATGTCGAATTTTCGCGACCCGAAGAAAATAAAAGTGCTAAGGAGAAAAAGTGTCGCGATTTCGTGACAAGTTAGAAGACAAAGTGGAAGCAAGATAAAATATCGTGATTTCACGACATGCTACAGATGAAAATGTTCCAAGTAAGAACTTTCATGATTTCGTGACATGTAGCAAAGAGAAGAGTCTGAAATGAGAAGCGTCGCGATTTCACGATAGGTTGCAGAGAAGTCGTACGGAAGCTGAAAGCATCACAATTTCGTGACAGGCTACAAAGAAAACGTACGAAAGCTAGAAGTGTCACGATTTCATGACAAATTCAAGGAGGAAGAGCTCAAAGGCAAAAGTGTCACAATTTCGTGACATGTTTCATTTTTGCTAGTGCAGACAAGACAAGAATGCAAGGAAGAGAAAGTGTCACAATTTCGTGACATATTGAGATGGCAGCGTTCGGTTGGAGAAAGTGTCATGATTTTGTGATAGAAACACAAAGCAGGTCTTCAACAAGATAAGTGTCACGATTTCACGACAGAAGCCAAGTTGTGAACTATGAAGACAGAACTGTCACAATTTTGCGAAAAAAGTGAAATCAGAGTCTGTAGAGGCAGAAGTATCGTGATTTCACGACAAAAGCAAAGTTGATGTTGACTAATTCAGAAGTGTCGCGATATCTCGACAAGAGCTTAGTTGAAGTTGACAAAGGCTGAAGTGTCACGATATCGCGACAAAAGCCAAAATAAGGTATACGATTGCAAAAGTTTCATGATATCGCGACATGTTGTAGTTTCACGGCAGAAGCTATAGAAGAGTTGCAGATGCAGTGAGGCCGACAAAGTTAAATTTGGGCTAACAAAGATTAGGGTTTGTAGCCGACATAGTTTAGGGTTGTGCAACCGACTAAGATCAAGGTTTTGATCTTGAAAGTGTTAGTATAAAAGGAGGGCTGTTTGGAGAGTTGGAAGGTCGATGGATGTGTTGTTGATATGCGATGTTCGGAGATAGTGCACAGTGCAAGAAGTTCGATCGCTGTGAGCAAAGTGCAAATTCGATCGTAGTATGCAGAGTGCATTTCATCGAATCATTCTAAGTGTGAAATATTGCAAAGGAAGTAGAGTGTGCAAAGACGATGCCGTTGTGATTGCGCAGAGGTGTAAAGGTTGAAGTTCGACCAAGTTCGGCTGTAACTACGCAGAGAGAACTTAAGGACAAATTTGTGTTGGGCAGGTTCTAGTGAGAACTTGCAAAGCAGATCTGAGACAAGTCTAGGTGAAGACTTGGGTGAAGATCAAGCAAGCTTTAGTGAAAGCTTGTGAACCACTTTTGTGAACCAAAATTGAGAACCAGTTGAGGACAAAGATTGATGTAGATTCGAGGACATTTGTGCCAGACCGAAGGACTATGTTTGGTGTAGATTAGAGAAAGAGATCAAGGAAATTTGTGCTAGATCGAAGGACTATGTTTAGTGCAAATTCGAGGACCAGCTTTGGAGGTGATACAGTTGAGGACAGAGGTCTCTAGCTAGAGCAGGGAGGACAGGTGTCTTCTGTGGATAGAGTTCCATTTGCTAAGGGCAGCGGAGGTAGAGGTTTTCTAGAGGATCACCAACCAGAGTAGAGCTAGGGGATTGGTGTCTCCTTTGGGTTGGTGCCCATAAACATTGTAATTGGGAAAGGTATTCCCAGAAGTTGGATTGATAAAATTTAGTGAAATATTTTATCCGTGGACGTAGCCTAGCCATTTTGGGTGAATCACATTAAAATTGTTGTCACTTTGTGGATGTTTTATGCATTGCTTTGATATTTTTGTGGGTATATTGCTTTACTATTTTGTAATATAAATAAGAAAAGTAAAAAGCCATCTTATGTTGTTCACCCTCCCTCTCAGTATAAGCTTGTGTTCTTCAGAATATTGCTCACATTTACCAAAAATACAAAGATGAATATGCTCAAATCATGGAAAAGCAAGTAACTACCCCTGAAGGATAAGTATATGACTACCAAACCAAGTTCAAGAATTAAAAAAACTATTTCTGAGATAGGCTTCATTGGGAAGACTCCATATCAGGAATAGAGGACTAGACAAAAGAATTGGAAAATGCAATACTACAAAGCATAAAAACACTCAAAGAAATTACTGCTTCAACTCAAATGGAAATGCTCATCGATGAAAAAATAATGGAAGACAAATGTGATGTCAAAGGTGAGAAATAACTAGCTTTGCAGCTTAAAGACTTGGATTCAATAAATATAGAAGCATTCCTATTTGTAGAACAAAATGGGCCACCGACCAAAATGTACCTCAATCAAATAAAGAATATCGAACATGAGGTCAGAACAACTTCCACATTTTCAAGAAAAGCATTAAATAAAATTGCTAAAATTTTAGGAGTTGAAAAGGCAAAAGAAAACAAAAAATATGATAGCCAAGTGGGCCCCACAGAATAAGACAAGATAGAAATAGCTGATGTCACCCCCACTATAGAGATACAAGAGAAATCAGAACCAATCACTACACTAGAACAACCAAAGTAGTAACCTCCAAAATAAGTGGTAAGTATAGAAATTTTTTGTTAATATGATATAGCTCAAGCCAACCTGTAAAGGACTCAATAATGTAGTGGTTGAAAACCTTCCAAGTGGCAACATTTGCACTGAATATTCATAACTAATTTTGGACAACCTAGTTTTAAAAGGAGTCAAGGTAGTCAGGCTTCATCATCAATAAATATTGCAACAAGCTCGTGTGAGGTATTCTGAGTGTTCTCTATAGGATATTGTATTCTCTTTGTTTTCTTTATTTTTAGCCATTTCCTCATGTTCCTCTCACCCTTATGTAGGTATTTCTAAAAGTAGAGCAGTATGTTTGAGATGATTTCCAAAAGTTGTTCCAAAGAGCTAGAGTCTATATCTCATTACTTTTAGGACAATATATAGAAGTTCCCAATTACATCAATTGAACATGGTGATCTATTGTATTGTTCAAAATAACTTGAGTATTATTCCAGGTTAATCCATTGTAAACATTTTATTCTGAATATAATACAAATTATTTGGTTCTCTCTTTCTGGAAAATTATTTTACAATGTGTGTATGTTTTCTTGTCTGTATCTTGCATTATTTGAAAATGCAGGTAATTTTTTTTCATTGATTAAAGAGTCTGTGTTTGTTATGAGATTCGAATGAACATAGATTTATTAGTCTTTCTTTCTCATTTCGTTCTTTATCATATGAATGATTGAAACTACTATGATAGCCCAATGGATAAGGCATTGTTCTACTTTTAATATTGAATGCTTGTATCATATTCTTGGTCAATAATATTTTACTATCTAAATCAATCTAGTTGAGCTATTTTTTCTAAATAAACATTCTATAAGCTCATATTAGGGTGTCTATATGTGGCTTGTTTAGCTTTCAAGTTATCCTAGGATGAAGTGGTGAGTCAACTAGAGCTCACATATCTACTTGTGGGTTTTCAAGGATTTGAATAGTGTGATAGTATGAAAGGATATTCAAATATTTCCACAATAGTTTTCTAGCACCATTTCCAGGGAGAGCCTTTTACCATATTTTGTGTAGTTTTGGCTCATCTCCATATGACAATTTTTACCATATCAACTCTCCAATGCCATAGTTTTTTTATCAATCCCCTATGTGTTAGTTTTACCTCTTTTAGAGGGTTTATTTCCTACACTCTAAGCTATGAAATTGTGAGAGTTTGTGTTTTCTAGATTCTTCAAACACATTCAAGAGAAATAAGCTAAGTAATCTTGACTTGGGTAAGATTCTATCTACATGAAAGTGTTGACAACTCTGAACAAACCCAAAAGAAGAACAAAGAGAATCTGACCTAGCACACACCAAACATAGTTGCAAAGAGCTCTTCCTAGTATTTGAATACCCAAAGGTATTTAATCGTAAAGACCTAACCACTAAAAATTATGTTTTATCAAAATAGGGCATATATATCCAGTAATAAGTGTGCTAAGAAATATTTGCCTGTGAGTCATCCTGTTATTAGCACTCCCATAGTTAGTACCCCTATCATCACCATGGCACATCTAAACCAGAATTTGCAAGTTTGGAGGACTAATAGGTATATACCTTTCTGATTATCCTAGAATTTACATTCCTTGCCAGCCAAAGCTTACAAATATTTGCCTAAATTTCAAGGAAACACAACCACCACTAGAGAAGATCACATCAAAAGCTTATTATATGCGTTGGACAACCTAGAGGTTGAACATGAGGATATACTTCTCATATTATTCCTACAAACATAAGAGGAGGATGCAATATACTGGTTCAACTGTCTCCCTGTTGATCAAATCCATGATTTCTATACTATGGAGGAGATATTTTCAAACAAATATAGGGAAAGAAATAATGAGCAGTATTTACTGACAAAGCTTGCAAAAATGTAAAAGAAAGAAAATGAGTCTGTAGAAGATTTTAACAGACATATTTTCAAAATTATAAGTAAAATTTCAATTACCCTAAGATCCACTAACCATTAGGCCATATGCTTCTATAAGAATACCTTTTTTGGAGAGTTCAGCTATGAGTTGAGGCAACATAGGGCCAACACCAATGAGGAATATATGGAACAAGCCTTAGAAATAGAAAGAAAATTGTTAGACAATGGGAAGATGAAGTCATATGCCTTTGGGTCAAGTTTCAACCAAGTAGATAGGAAACCTAAGAAAATTGGGTTCACAATGTTGAGGAAAACTGAGGTCGACCCTCTAGAAATATTGTCCAGTCAATTTACCAAAATAATCAATATGATTAATAATAGGCTATCTAGAATTGAGAGGGATAAGTTTGTAAATGATGAACAACCGGTACAAATATAGACTGGTAATAAACCCCAATTTTGGAGGAAATTTAACATAAAATGGACAAGAAATAATAGGGAAGAAGGAAGCAAAAATGGAAAAAATGGTTGGAAAAGGAGAGAAGTTCCAAAAGATATGGATGCAGTCCCAAATCCCATGGCCACTACCAACACCATCTCTAAATTTTGATACCATTGTAGTAAGTGTGATGAACCCCATAACCTAGCTGACTAAATCTATCTAAGGACACATATTGGTGATAATATAAAGGAAGAATCTGATGAAGAAATAAGAATAAATGTTTGTTGGACTAAAGAAGATGAGGAAAGAGAGAAATAGTTTGAAAAAGA
The DNA here is from genome assembly GCA_028583015.1 of Wollemia nobilis. NCBI lineage: Eukaryota > Viridiplantae > Streptophyta > Pinopsida > Araucariales > Araucariaceae > Wollemia > Wollemia nobilis. The sequence goes on along the minus strand of JAQPPZ010000755.1, from coordinate 1,091,924 downwards.
AATAGAAAATTTACCTAAGTTAGAAAAAGAACACAGAGCTATGGTCCTAGAAAATCTAGAAATCCTTAAAAGGTCTCAAGAGGATAGATATGAAATGATTAAACTAGGTAATATTACTCCAATAGTTGAAGATGTAGAAACCCTAAAAATAATGCGTGCTATTAATCTAAGAGGTAGAACAATGTCTGATAGGACAAATAAAGCTGACAATGCTGATGCAGATTAAAAAACTCAAAATAGAGATAAAGCTACCAAGAAGCAAACAAATGGTAATCAACAGGCAACCTCTAAAGTTGAAACAAGAAATAAAGCTCAAAAACAACAAAAGTCTGACAAGAATACTAAAATCAAAAAGACTAAATTTGATGTGGTCCAAGAACTGGCCAAACAAAAGATAAACATCAACTTTTGAGAGTTAATGAATATACCAAAGTACAAATATCATGTGTCGAGCCTTTGGTTTAGTTGAACCATCATCTCATAATCACATATGTAATTTCTTAAAAGTAGAAAAATCCAAACCCATCCACAAAAATCCATCAGTAGTCATACCTTTCAATATATTCTTAAGATATATTTCTGACTTTAGGGAATAATATGTAATTCATAACTGCATGCTAGACAATGGAGCATCACACAATGTCCTGCCTAAACAAGTGGTAAGACCAATTAGGTCTAATATGCACTAAAGAATCTCTCCCAATATTTGTTATGGATAGTAGATAAATCCCATGCACATGAATTATTACAGAATTACTTGTCTACTTGGATAAATATCCAAAAATGACATAGTCATGGATGTAGCCGTAGTTGATGTAGATCCATTTTTTGTTGCTACTGTCAAGACATTGGGTTGAATAGTTAGGAGGATCCATTCAATTAGACTGGTCCTATGCCACTATCCCCCTTATAGCCAAAGAGTGGGTTACCCTTAGGAGGAAATCCTTCTATAGGTATTCTATTGAGCTCAAAAAATCTCATACTACAACTATTTACTTAGTCCAATATTTTGAGGAAAATAAGATAGGAGTCTATTCCATATGGAATTCCCCATTCCTAGCTAATATTCTTGAAGTAGCAGATATGGAACCACAAAAAGCCACAAAGATTGATGTTGAGTCTATAAGGATATTGACATCATAAATGTGGACCCTCACATTTGATGGGGCTAAATCACACACTAAAGCAGGAGTTGGGGTCAAATTGATTGACATCAATGGAAACTATCTAGGCATACCATACAGATTGCACTTTCCTTGCACAAACAACGTTGTAAAATATGAAGAATTATTGTTAGGCTTGATAAAGACTAAATAATTGGAAATTAACCATTTGACTATATATGGTGATGCTAAGTTAATAATACGATAGATCAAAGGTAAGTACCAAGTCAAACACCCCAAAATTAAATAATATAAATAGGTTGTGCAAGAATAAATAAATAAGTTTTTGGATTTCAACATCACTTACATCCCATAGGAGTAAAATTAGGTAGCCAACCTATTAGCAATTAATGCTTCTAGTTCAAATAGTCTAGAGATAGACACTGAGTACCAAGAAAGGTTCCCTACTATTTCAGTATATCATCCATTTGTCCCAGACAACATAGTATATCTACAAGTCTTTCAAGATGACATTTACATTAAAGAAATATGTTCTCTTTGTTCAAAGAAATATATTCTCTTCGTTCAAAGAAAGATATGAGAATATGTTGGGTAGCTCCGTTAACATTGAAATATTTGGTAAAATATTGGACTAATTGATTTTTTTTTTATAATTATAGAAGGGGTGTTGAAAGGTCCCTTAACCTTTTACAACAAGAAGAAAACCAAGCCTAAAAAATTGTCAAAAGGAGCACAAGTAGAGAGCAATCCACATAAGGACTTAAAACCAGCTAATCCAGCAGGTTGTAACATGAGCTGCTCAAAAACAAGAAGAGAACCCACACTGACAAATCTCTTACCAACCCAACTAAAATAGATAAGAGGCATCCTCAAAAAAAAAGGAACATAAATAGAGGGGCAGAGAGATAGGGAAAAAAACCCCTGCAACCTAACTATATGAACCCACAATTAAATATACTCTTCATAAGGCACAAGATCATGGATCCCCTAATCAATAATTGTAATGGGATTCAAATTCCAAAAAAACATGGATTCAGCCATAAGAATGTGTAGACCCCCCATAGAAGAAGGCTTACATTATCAATAAAAATCATCAAATAAATTATTTAGCTTCTATGGAAAAATTCTCCCTCCAAATAGAGAGATTATCCTAGCTTAACCCTAGATTAGCTAATAAGTATTCACTCTTGTTACGTTCTCTAAAGGTGTGCTTAACTTGAATTACCTTCAAATTTTGATAGAATCTTTGGGCTTCCTTAATTAGATTGAAGATGTTCCAACTAGTATTATGATCACTGAAAAATGCCTTAACCACATTTGAGGAGTCCCCTTCAATAATACATTTTTATTATTCAAATATTCCATTAACGTAGTGCCTTGATATAGTGCCCTAGATTCAACAAAATGATAAGTTTGTGGATCCTTGTTTTTTGCAAAGGCAAGAATAATATCCCTATTATGATTCGTAAAGAGGTCAGCTATCCTCGTAAATCCTATATTATCTTTTGATGCTTTGTCAAACTTAAATTTAATCCAATACTAAGTTGAAGGTTACCATTTAATATAGTTCTTGATATCTCGAATATATTTTTTTCTAGCACTGATTGAATCTGTATATAATTAGACTCATTAGCACTAAACATAGTAGTGTCTATAGGTTCAACTTCAACCAATTCTTGGGAGGATATTAGAGGTTGATCCTAGATCCAAGGATCCTTCCAAAATTCAATAGCATTCCCACTATCCAAAATCCATCTATTTCAATGTTAAAATATTATGAATTCTATGGAAGATTAGTCCTACAATTAGTTGTTGGAATTTATGGCTTAAAAAAAATAAACTTTTAAAAAATAAATCTAAAAACTATGTCTAAGTTTAGAACCATATTATTGTCTCTCTTGTAGAACTTTTACAAACATGGTGCTCATCATGGGAAGTCTGAAATGTAAAAAAAAAATATGTTGACCTCTTGTTTATACGATTTGAATATATATAGAAGAGTCATTTGTGGCAATGGAGTGGATATGCTTCAATCTATGGTAAATACAAATGTCTAAAATTTTAGTTTAATGAAAATTAATTTTGACGATACTTCTAAAGAAAACCTAGAAAATGTTGGTGGAGGTAGCAAGGGCAATGAAGAATATATTTAATAAAAACACAAGCTACATATGGTTTAATTTACAATATAATAAATATGATACTTTGTTATTTTGATAGGAGTGACCCTTAATAGAAATCACATATGGCTTATTAAAAATAAATAAATGATATACAATAATATTTATGAAAATAATTAATTTTTTTTATAAGTTATAATTTATTCATCACGGATTTTGACAGGGACCCCAAAACCTGATTACATATTCATCAAAATGATGTTGGAAAAAAGACAAAAAAAGTAGAAACTATAGGTACGCAGTCCCAAATAGAAATGTTGAATGAAACAAAGTAACATCATGAAAAGTCCCACGCATGGGATCCCCAAAACCCTTGGGAAAGGTCCTAGAGAGAGAAACCCTAAAATGAAGATATTAGTCCCCCTCTCCAACTATGGCACCTTCATTCTTAGCATCTGCATTGGCATCATCCTTATCTTCATCCTCAGTGAATACCTCTGGCTCCTTCATGTCATCTCGAGAAGCGTCAAGAAACTTTTCATGATAAAACATGTGTAAAGTATTATGAAGCTCTATGAGAGAATACTCCATGTCATTCAACTGGAAAATATCATTCTTCAGTTGGAAAATCCCAATAGAAGTAATTTTTATAATAAACTACTACATAAGTGGAGGTGGAGTGTCGTTGTCATCCTTGTTAGAGTCAATATCAAGGATTTTTTAATTTTCCTGGAGAACACTATCTCATAGATGAGGAGAAGACTTGAAAGCTCCTTCAAAATCCACATACTTAATTTTCTTCTTCGTGAGTAAACCTCTCACGGCCTCCACAACTACTCTCTTCTTAGCAGACATGGCTGGGGAAAAGGAAGAGGCTAAGTATTGGCTTGAATTAACCTAAGTAAGATTGGAGTTTCCTTTGGGATCGACCTTTTGGATAGCAAGAAGGGTAAACCCACTAGGAAAGTGGACCAACCAATGGTTATAAAAGACTTTGAATAATCCTTGGTGGGAAGGGAGGTCATCTCCATTTTTCTTCCTACAAGCTTCTATGGAGTAGCTAATGGAATTTAACATGAATTGGAGACTGTTGATGGGATTGACATCCCTGAAATGATTCACAAACATGAAATGGAAACTACATAAGATTTTTTTAGGATCGTCTATAGTAATGTATTCCATAACATGTTTCATTATCTTATTCCAATGGGTGGGGAGGTCGACCTGATGCATTATCGCCCTTGCCTGCTTGTAGAGCTTACCTTGATCCTTGAACTCATTCAATTTAGGTTCTAAGTTATGCTTGTCTCAATAGATAGACCATCCTTTAGCCTATTATTCGGTAATCTCAACCAGCAATTTGATGTCGATAAAAAAATTATTCCCTCAAATGTTAACCCTTCCCCCATCTCAACTTTCCAAGATCACCGTAGTGATGTCAAGTGCATCCCATGAGAATTTACAAAGAAAGTAATAAAGCCTCTCTCAGCTAGGATGGCTTCAACTATGAAATCTACCTTATTAGAAATTGGCTCAACAAAGCTCATTTTGGACCGATAGGGGGGCATTTGTTGAAGGAAATTACAGAGAATCAGGGATATTGTTTAGGGGGAATGAAAATGCCATCTCCTAGTGGGTCCTTAAAACATGTAAACCATACGTATAGGGGAACATAGGCTTCATGGAGAAGGATTTGAATCTTTTGGATAATTATTTGGAGTAAAAATAATTATTTTAGATCAAGTGACATAGCTCTATTAGTTAAATTTCTTGATTTTCAAGGAGGAGACTCGGGTTTGAATCTTGTTATTTTAAATTATGCCATATTATTTCACAAGTGGATTTCACCAAGATCAAATATCAATCACATAATAAATTAAAAAATCACACAAGCCCCCAAGGGCTAGGTGAATTGGTAATTGTCTATCTAGCTAGGCACTTACCCATAAGAGACTTAGGTTCAAACCTTGGGGGTATGTTTGTTTGCAAAGGTAGTAGTTTTATTTGAATCCTTTGAGTTTGTGCTAGATCTACGATGATGGTATGAATCTCAAGCGAACAATGGTCCTCTTCATTCTAGGTTATGAAATAACAAGGTGGTATAGGCTAGGCTTGTTGGAGGTAACTCCTTGTGGCTTTAACCCTACACTTGGTAGTTACTAAAAATAGTGTGAATGTAACCAACTCCCCTATGTATCAATATATATATATATATATCTATATATATATATATAGATATATATATATGTTTCATACAAAGTAAAATATTTATTGATAATCAAAGAAATACATCAAAACTTGGTTACATTGCATGGAGCTTTGTCTCCAATATATAACCTTATAAATGACTTTTCATTACTCTCAACTATTTCTCTCTTCAAAATCATGTGATATGGAACCTTTCACAAGCCTTATTATGACAAATCCCTCATATTTACATAACCCGTCACTTTACATCTTACCACATATTACAACTCTTCACTTGCTCACTTGACACTTCACATTCTCACAACTCACATTTGCACATCTTATATATTTTATTATATAACACATTAGACAAATACATTACATATTTTACATTGCTCACACTTTGAAAAATACATTAGACAAATATAAAACGCACTCCTAAACTAACATTTACAAATCTACCCTATGGTACTTTAATGTTACTAAATAATTTAATATCTCCAACACTTGTAAAATAATACATGCATTATGTTGTTATAATACTCCTATGTGGTCATGATGTAATACAAGTTGGATCACTTTAAATATTATATAACCAATTAAAAAATAATTATTTTTGGATTATGTATATTAAGTTAATCTTTAATAAAAATTAAAAATATATGTATACCTTTAAATTAAATTACTTCGATTTTCTTAAATAACTTTTTCTCATCCCATGCCCATGAGGTTTAGATTAATTGGCGAGGAATGAAATTTTCACATCCACAACCAAGATTATATATCATGGGTGAATTTTAACATTTTAATCGAATGATATTAGCTCACAACCAATTAAACTTCTTAACCTTTAAAGCATATACCTAAGTCCAAATCTTACCAAGTGATACATACATAATAACCAAATTATACTCTTTTTTATTAGATTGAGAAGAGGTCTTTGAATGGGGACCCAAAACATTTTACATTAGAAGCCAAAAATTACTCATAAAACCATCCTACCCAGAGATAACCCTCAATAACCCAGAACAACCTAGAAAACCAAAAAAGGCAATATCCCAGAATAGATAACACATCCCTACCACTCAACGACCTGTTAACTCAAGTCCTTGCATTTAACAAAAAGGAAACAAAATATCAACTTAAAGAAAATAAAAAAACAACCCATCATAAGAAAAGAGACACAAGAACTGATCAAAAAATACAATCACCCTGGGACGCGTAGAATCTCTCAAGGACTTGACACAAATTCCAAAGAGGCACCACCAACCGCACTTCCCAATTAGGCACCAAAAAGTGGAGATATATACAAAAATTAACTCAAATTTTGAATCCAACATCAAAACCAGAATGACTACTGCCAAAATCCAACCAACCAAAAATTAAAGAGTCATAAAGAACATTAAAAACTTGGTCAGAAAGGCCACTATCCCTCCTAGGGGATAAATAAAAAAATTGAAATTAAATAATTTTTTTTTACCAAAATAGTTGATCGAAAAGGAACACTGAAAACCACTTTTGATGTCTCCTTCCTCCCACTTTAGAAATTGAAGTTGAGCGAGCATCCAATGGGGGTCCACAAGTTATAGGGCTTGGGGACTCAATATGTTTAAGAAACCTAGTTTTGATGAATGTGGAATGAGATCCTTTAGCTTAATCAAATCCAAATCCATCATAGGCTCTTTCGTCATTTCAGGAGTTGACTCGGCAACCAAAACAACAAAGGGATTATCTATATTCTATGTTGAATGAGGGACCAAGGCATTGCAACTATTCCTTTCTAAAATATTAATGTGATTATGTTCTCTTGATGTCATCCTTGGATCAATATTGGTATTTTCATCTAAAAATATCTCAGTCTCCTTTGTAGGTTCCTTAGTAGGGACCTTTTCCAAGGCTCTAGTTACAAGCTTCTAAGGGTATCGTCCAAATATATGATCGTAAAAATTACACTAAGCACATAACCCAAGCTTGTTCTCATACAAGATGACTTGATTCTTGTTACCCACCTCTGATAAAAGTTCTATATACTCAAGTAGATCAACATTCAAATCTACAATCAAACATACGAGCAAAAACCATTCAAGATATTGCTTTAGTAGAAGCTTCCAACATAACAAACTCACAAATAAATTTTGTAATGCCCTCCAAAATTACTTAATGCCAAAAGTGAAAAGGAATCCCCAAAAATCTTTTTTATTGTGTGGAAAACATCCCAAAAGGGATACCACTTTAGGGTAAGACCCAAGGATGCAGGGGTATCTCTTCCAATAAAATCGTCCAGGGCTTGCACTTGGCCTACCACCTTTGACATACTCAAGGAGAAAACCTGAAATAACAAAAAACAAGAACACACAAACACAAACATACAATAAGATTAAAAAATATGTTCCTTGAGTGTGTCAAAAATATAAAGCACAACCAAACACACACACAATAAGATAAAAAAACACAACATAAACCACATAGAAAAAAAATAAGAACAACATAAAAAATACAAACATGACAAAAATAACCAAACGCTACAAATACACAACCAACAAAAACATGAAAAATAAAAACAACCAAAACCTAAAAAATAAAAAAATAAATAAAAAAACCAACAACAGACAATAAAAAAAAACAAAAACATATAAAACACTCACACAAAAAAAATACCAATTAACACAAACATACAAAAACACAAGAAAAATAACAAAAAAACACACAAAAAAAAACATAAGAACAACAAAAAACAACACAATAAACACAAAAACAAAATAAAACAAAAACACACACACACACCTCAAAAAACTAAACAAAAAAAGGAAAAAATTGAACACAACAATGACCTTTCTAGAATAAAATACTTTTAAAGCAAGAATCAATAGAGGAAACAAAATAAATATTAGTTTGAGCTAGGGAACTAAAATACCATGATCCCAAAGAGAAGAAAAAATAAAGCAAGAAGAAACTAGGTACCTACAGAATTGGAGACATCCAAAGAAATGATAGAAAGAAGAGCTTCCCTTATTTATGAAGCCCACCATCTAGGACGGTGACTATAGCAAGTAAGATCACATTTTTCCAAATATCAATTAGCTAAAGCATCAACAATCCTATTCTGATAGTTGACCACATGATTGTAATCAACTTTCAAAAATCCCATCTGGATTAATTGAATCTTTTGAATAATTCTTTTTATTATCCAATCAACCTTATGATTCTTATAAGAAGTCTTCAAAATATTAATCATAAGTTGAGAGTCAAACTCAACTAGCACCTTTTTACATCCAACCTTAGTAGCCAATTTATTGTTACATCCATATTGCAATTACTCACATTCCCTTTAAGTTGGTTTCCCTTAGAAGAGTTAATATTCAATCTTTGTATTAGTTGATCCCATATTTGGTGGGAATTTTTGGGGTTATTAAGGAGTTGTCGAACTGATTCAACTAATTTGGCAATGCTCTTTTCTAGATATAGTGAATATCCTTCCTATATTGATTAAAAATTTGGTTGTTACTTTCATTCCAGATATTCCAAAGAAGAATGGTAGAACCCATACAAACTAACTTCCTAATAAAATGATCAACACCCTCTTGTTTAGGCCAATACCTCCAAAGTTGTTCAACCATAGCTCAGATGCTAAAGTACACTCAATATAAATATAGCTAATAGTTTCCATATTCTCTCCACATATATTACATATAAAAGAGCCATGAAAACCACACTTAATAAGTTGTTCACTAGCAAGCACCCTACGATGCAATAAAATCCAAGTAAAGAAACTCACATTATGCCAGAGCTTTTGAGCCCACAACTAAGAAAATATGTTAAAAGATTGATTGGGATTATTATGGCATAAGGCCAAATAACCTTGAGCAGCTGAATATTCACCCTTAGTAGTGTTGTTCCATCCAAAACAATATTTTTTTGGGACCAAGAGAGAGATATCATATAAAGGATGCACTGGATATCTTTTATTTACCTTTCTGGGATTTGGATAGTCCAGTCCTCAATAGGGAACCAATATCTACCAACCTTTGAATTACCATTATGGTACCAATAGTAATTAGACATCTTTATCCTGTTAGCTTTATGAAGCTCCTCCATCCAAGGCCTCCAATCAGGAAATTGAGTTATCAAAGGCTTGTGACAATCCCAAGAATCAATCCAAAAATTTACCTATTGAACATTATGAATGATACAAAATAATATTTTCTATATCAAATCCTTACCAGTCTTAAGAACTGCTAAAATGGGAGAACCTTTGGTAGGTAATTGATAGCGAACAAGGTCTTTAGGACTTTTGTTCTCAGCATATTTAGCAGAGATATTATTGGTCCAAATAGCATTGGGTTTATGCAAAATCCTCCAATATTATTTAGCAGCTAAAGCTTTGTTGTTATTAATAGTAGACTAGAATCCTAACCCCCCTTCATTCTTAGAAATACATAAAGTGTCCCATTTCACCAAGGCCCATTTTCTTTTCTCCTTAGTACCACTCTAGAGGAACCGATGACTAATTTGATCTAGTTCTCGAAGAACATACTTTGGGATATTCAACATGGTAGAAACATAAATAGAAATAGCTTGAAGGACTGATTTTACCAAGGTGATTCTACCCCTAGAAGAAAACCATATTTGGTCCACTTTCTAATTTTTTTCTTGACTTTGTCCAACAACCAATTTCAATATTTTTTTCTTGTCTTTGAATATTTATGGAAATACCTAAATAAGTGATCGAAAGGGAGGTCTTCTTATATCTTAATTTATCCAAGACCATGGATTCATGTCTGGCAGAGCAGTGAAAGAAAATAATTTTAGATTTATCTTCATTGATCAATTTCTCGATAGCCTTATAAAAATAGCTAATGATTTGCTTAATATTAGAAGCTTCCTTAACTGTAGATTTAACTAAAAGAGTAGAGTCATCAACAAATTGAAGATGAGAGATAGGTCTAGCTCCATGAGCAATTGTAACTCCCTCAAGGGTTTTGTTTTCTCTCTTTTTGGTTATAGTCCTACCCAAGCATTCAACAAGAATGATGAATAAATAAGGGGATAGGGGGTCACCTTGCCTAATACCTCTAGAAGTTGGGAAAAAATAAGAAGGCCTACCATTGATAAGAACTAAGTAGGAAACTAAAGAGATACAACCCATAATCCAATACATCCAATCCTGAGAGAAACCAAATTGCCTCAAAATTTTGATAAGGAAGTGCCAATACACTCTGTCATAAGCTTTGGATAAGTCTAACCGAATGAACATGGAAGGAGATTTTTGCATATCCATGGAATGGATGGCTTCCTGAGAAAGAACTATCTCATCTACTATTTTATGCCATTCCTCATAACCCCCTTGTTCAGGAGAAATAATCTTATGCAAAAAAGGGTTCAACCATTCTGCCATGATCTTAGTAATGATTTTGAGAAGAACATTACATAAAGAAATAGGTCTAAAAGTTGAGATACGATCAATATCTTGAAATTTTGAAACAAGTTTAATTTAATTTTTATTGATAACCTTAAAAATTTCTTTGGATTTCCTAGCTTCTTCCACCACCTCTAATAAATCAGAAATGAAGGATATCCTAGAACTCTTGGTAGAACTCAATGGGAAAACCATCAAGACCTAGGGTTTTCCCTTTTTGCATTTTAAAAACTACTTGTTGAAGCTCATTGATAGTAACAAGAGTATTCAAAATAAAGTTATCCTCAAAAGTGATAAGAGAAGGGAATTTTTGAAGAACATTTTGTTGAGAAGTCGATTCAAGAGGAGAAGCAACAAAAATATTGGAAAAGTAATTAACAACAATAAAGTTTATGTCATCCCAAGTGTAGAAAACATCTCCAAAATATGATTTCAAGGAAGAAATAAAGGTGTGATATCTTCAAGCTAGAAGAGATTTGTGGAATAAATTTGTCTTTTGATCTCCTTCTATGAGCTATTGAATTCTATATTTTTTCTTCCATAAGAGTTCTCTTTTTTCCCATTCATCTAACTAAGCTATGAGATTAATTTCATATGCACTTATACTCTCTGTGAGGCCATCTAAATGGATTTTCTTATTAAAATTTTCAAGCTGGACAATAACTTCATATTTTTTTATGAACATCCCCAAACTCCTTCTAGTTTATGAATATCCAAGCTTCAATAAAATGAGAGATAATATAATTTATATCCTTCGACTATGTTATTTTTTCCTCCAAAGTAGTCGAAGCATAAATAGTAATGCAGAGCATAATTTGGTTGGAATGCCTACTTTGAATAGCTATAGCTAAAATACCCCAACTACCAACCATATGGTGAATAACTACCTCTTTTGGGTCCCAAATATAATCAATACCATTAGAAGTCCCTTGAGAACTGAGGAAAACCACTTTTCTAGCTGGCCAAATTTTACTAGCAATTGATTCCATTTCATCTATTGACATCTTCGTTTCTTGAAGAAAAACAAGTTGTGGATGATTTATCTGAATCATTCTTTTAATTTCATTTTGTTTTGAAAGACTCCCTTTGAGTCCTCTAATATTCCAAGTGATGATCTTCATTAATACTAGGTATAAAAAAATTTGAAAAAGGTATTAATATTACCTTCATCTACAAGTTTTTTATCTTATTTTGCCCTATGATGTTAATTGGTCTTGCGACCTACCTTTTAATTAGAATCCATCTTCAAATTTTTTTCCTTGTTTCTTGACTTACTCCAATTGAATCTAAGATGGTTTTGAACCTTGAAGAATACATGTACATAGCCAAAGTGTTACTAGAAGGTTCAACATAGTCTATATTGAAACCTGTATTATTTGAAGTTTTAACATTTAAAAGAAATTTTTTCTTATATATATTTTATCCCTTTTTTCTATTGAAAACCTTTGATTTGTTGGTTTATCTCTGATTTATTCCCTTCATATTTAAATTACGTTTTTAAGATTTATGTTTCCATTATTTTCTCTTCCTCACTTGGAACATCATTTGTGGAAATAATTTCAAACATATTAGCAGATAACTTAGATTGATCCTTCATAACTAGTTTTTTATGAGTGTTCTTCTTCTTATGTATTTGGAAACATGTTGATTTTATATCTTCTTTCTTTTTATTTGGAGTTTTATTTGGGCAAACACTAGCCAAATGTCCATATTCATGACAAATTATACAATGAAAAGGAATGTTCTCATAGTCTACTACTTTCTCCCAAGTGTCCTCCCCAAATTGTAATGTGATATTTTTAGGTAGGGGTTTGTCAAAATCCATTAAAATAAAAATCCGAGCATAAATAATATGTTCAAATTTTTTAGTACAATCAGCAGTTATCATAGAAGTTCCTAAAGAGTTTACAATTGAAGAAAAAATAGTCAAATTCTAAAATTCAATTGGGAGGCCAAAAAGTCTAACCCACACAGAACCTATAGAAGGCATATCTTCTTTGACTTTAAATTTAGTATGCTAGGGCTTCATGAAAAGTCCTACTCTTCCAAAGAACCAATGACCCCCTTGAAATATTTTCTCTCTATCTTCATTATTAGAAAATAAAACAAAAAAATTACCATTTGGATAAATAGAGATTTGTAACTCACCTTTAGTTTTCCAGCTTTTTTTAGCCCATAATTTAAAAGAAGATAGGCTCGGACGAAACCCACGAAACAATAAATTAGTCCTCCTTTTTCCAAATCTTCAATGTCAGTCTGAATGCTACCCATATCAAGCTTAACAATAGAAGTTCCTTAAACTTCTTTAAGACATCCTGGTTCCATTTTTGTAGGATCCATATTAGGTATTATTATAGGTTTATAGGAAGCCCTAAGATTAATGTCAGCATTAGGCTGAGGCGATCCACCATGAAGGACATCCCTAAAATTTATTTTTGGGGTTGATTCTTGATAATTCTTTCCCTTGACAAGGTTTTCCACAATGGATTTATTTTTTGGGTGAACCTTAGCACAAGATTCACTTGAGATCTGAGCCATTTTTTTATTAGCTACTTGAAACATATTTTGTGATCTCTTTGATCCATGCCCTAGGTGCCATGGAAAGGTATGATTTTCACTTTTCTTTTCTACATTAAATTGGAAGTCATTATCAATCAAGTTTGCAACATGAATATCTATTGAAATATATATTTCTAAACCATCTTGGATCCCTAGAAACATATCTTGCTAAAATATTGAGAAAAAACCACAAAATTATTGCCCGCAAAGGCCCGAAGGTCCCGAAAACCAACCTCTAGAGCTACTTAAACTCAAACCAGATAACCCTTGCAAAATTACTTGCAAAAAATAGTATTCATAAATAGAGATGTGTTAGGATATTTGTTGCTTAAAATGATCTAAAAATTTGTGGAGATGTTATGGGGTTTGTCAGGCATCTACCCTCAAAATTTTAGCTCAATTTGAGTCTAAATGAGTGAAATATGGCCAAAACAAGTTTGATAGTTTGGGATTTTCTATGAGCCTTTCCTTTTTTTTTTCTTGAGTTAAGATAGATAACATCTCTTTGAAGCCCTGATAATATAATCCAATAGGTTTTGAGTTCTTTTTTTTGGTGTTCGGGTCAAAATCTAGACCCCATTTATGAATAAAGAGGCCCCTTTTGCCAAAGAGGTTAAAATAAAAATTTCAAGCACAAAAATGATGATTGAATAGGATCAAGGTTAGAGAAAATTCATAAGAGTGTCATACCTAATTTTTTGTGTGATCACTACAGCATAAGACTTCTCAATTGGGGGACCAAACCCAACAGTGGAAAATGTCCCCCAAAGAATTGACCACCACTAGATTCTCCTCACTAAGGTAATTCTGACCATCAATAGTAGTTTCTAACTTTTTTTTTATTTGTGGAAAACATCCCAAAAGGGATGCCACTTTCGGGTAAGACCCAAGGAGGCAGGGGTATCCATTCCACCAAAAATGCCCAGGACTCGGACCTGGCCTACCACCTTTGACATACTCAAGGAGCAAACAAACACACAAAACCAATTTAAAAATAAGTAAATAACAACAAAAATAATAAAATAAAATAAAAAACATGCTCCTTGAGTGTGTCAAAAACAAAAGCACAACCAAACACGCACAATAAGATAAAAGAAACCACAACACGAACCACATAGAAAAACACAAGAACCACATAACAAAACACAAACAAGACAAAAACAACAGAACACTACAAAGACATAACCCAAAAAAAACATGAAAAATAAACACAACCAAAACCTAAAAAATAAAAAATAAAATAAAAATAAAAAACAACCAACAACAGACAATAAACAAAAACAAAAAACATAGAAAACACTCACACATAAAAACACGAATTAACACAAACAAAGAGAAACCCAAGAACAAGAACGAAAAAAACACAAGAACAATAACAAAAAACATTAAAAAAAAAAAACAACAAAAAACAACACAAAGAACACAAAAAAACAAAACAAAACAAAAGAACCCACCCACCTTAAAAAACTAAACAAAAAAAAAAAGAAAAAAAAAAAATTGAACATAACAATGACCTATCTAGACCAGAAGACTATTAAGGCAAGAATCAACAGAGGAAACAAAATAAAGAATAGAATGAGCTAGGGAACTAAAAAAAACTGAATGAACCAAAGAGAAGCAAAAAAAAAAGCAAGAAGAAACTAGGTACCTTCAGAACTGGAGCCATCCAAAGAAATGATAGAAAGAAGAGCTTCCCTAATTTGAGAAGCCCACCATCTAGGAGGGTGGCCATAACAAGTAAGATCACCTTTGTCCAAAGCCCAATTAGCTAAAGCATCAACACTCTTGTTTTGATCTCTCTGACCACATGATTGTAATCAACTTTCAAAAATCCCATCTGGATTAATTGAATCTTCTCAATAATTCTTTTTATTCTCCAATCCACCTTATGATTCTTAGAAGGAGTCTTCAAGAGATTAATCATAAGTTGAGAGTCGAACTCAACTAACACCTTTTCCCATCCAACCTTAGTAGCCTCCTGAAGGCCTCTGAGGATACCATACCCCTCAACAAGGTTATTGGAAAGAATACCCAAATTCTCAGCAAAAGTAAAAACCAGGGAGCCATCCGAAAGTCTACCAATTCCTCCCACACTGGCTTTTCCAGGGTTCCCTCTAGAGGCTCCATCAGTATTGACTTTTCCAAAATCCTTAGGAGGAGGTTGCCAATTTCTTGTCCTATCCATCTTACTAATACTCACATTCCCTTTAAGTTGGTTGCCCTTAGAAGATTTAATCTTCAATATTTGCATCACTTGATCCCATCTTTGGTGGGAGTTTTGGGGGTGATTAAGGAGTTGATGGACTGATTCAACTAAGTTGGCTATGGTCTTTTGCCAAATATAGTGAATATCCTTCCTATCTTGATTAAAAATTTGGTTGTTCCTTTCATTCCAAATATTCCAAAGAAGAATGGTAGAACCCATCCAAACTAACTGCCTAATAAAATGATCAACACCCTCTTGATTAGGCCAATCCCTCCAAAGTTGTTCAAAAGTAAAAAAATTGGACCACTGTAAGCCAAGTAAAGTGGCCATTCTCCTCCATAGCTCAGAGGCTAAAGTACACTCAATAAAAATATGGTTGAGATTTTCTACATTCTCTTCACACATTTCACATCTAAAAGGGCCATGAAAACCACGCTTCATAAGTTGCTCACCAGTAAGCACCCTACGATGCAATAAAATCCAATTAAAGAACCTCACCTTAGGCCAGAGCTTTTGAGCCCACAATCGAGAAAATATGTCAGAAGAATGGTTGGGATTATTATGGCATAAGGTCAAATAACCTTGAGCAACTGAATACTCACCCTTAGTAGTGTTGTTCCATCCAAAACAATATTTTTCATGGGACCAAGAGAGGGATCTCATATGAAGGATGCCTTGGATATCTTGTCTTTGCCTTTCTGGGATTTGAATAGGCCAGTCCTCAATAGGGATCCAATATCTACCAACCTTTGAATTACCAGTATGGTACCGATAGTAATTAGCCACCTTTATCCAATTAGCTCGGTGAAGCTCCTCCATCCAAGGCCTCCAATCGGGAAACTGAGTTATCAAAGGCTTGTGACCATCCCAAGAATCTGTCCAAAAATTTTCTCGTTGACCATTATGAATGATCCAAAATAATTTTTTCTTTATCAAATCCTCACCAGTCTTAAGAACTGCTAAAATGGGAGAACCTTTGGTAGGAAGTTGATAGCGAACAAGGTCTTCAGGACTTTTGTTCTCAACATATTTAGCATGGAGATTATTGGCCCAAAGAGCATTGGGGTTATGCAACATCCTCCAATATAATTTAGCAGCTAAAGCTTTGTTGTTATTAATAGAAGACCGGAATCCTAACCCCCCTTCACTCTTAGGAAGACATAAAGTATCCCATTTCACCAAGGCCCATTTTATTTTCTCCTTAGTACCACTCCAAAGGAAACGATGACTGATTTGATCCAATTCTCGAAGAACAACCTTTGGGATATTCAAAATGGAAGAAACATAAATAGGAATAGCTTGAAGGACTGATTTTACCAAGGTGATTCTACCCCCAGAAGAAAGCCACCTGTTGGTCCACTTTCCAATTTTCTTCTTGACTTTGTCCAACAACCAATTCCAATATTTATTTTTCTGCCTTTGAATATTTATGGGAATACCTAAATAAGTGATTGGAAGGGAGGTCTTCTTATATCTTAATTTATCCAAGACCATGGATTCCTGTCTAGCAGAGCAGTGAAAGAAAATAACTTTAGATTTGTCTTCATTGATCAACCGCCTAGTAGCCTTAGAAAAATAGCTAATGATTTGCTTAATATTAGAAGCTTCCTTAACTGTAGCTTTACCTAAAAGAGTAGAGTCATCCACAAATTGAAGATGAGAGATAGGTCTAGCTCCATGAGCAATGGTAACTCCCTCAAGGGTTTTGTTTTCCCTCTTTTTGGTTATAGTCCTACCCAAGCATTCAACAAGAATGATGAATAAATAAGGGGATAGCGGGTCACCTTGCCTAATACCTCTGGAAGCTGGGAATGACTGAGAAGGCCTGCCATTGATAAGAACTAAGTAGGAAACTGAAGAGATACATCCCATAATCCAATCCATCCAATCCTTAGAGAAACCAAATTGCCTCAAAACTTTGATAAGGAAGTGCCAATCCACTCTGTCATAAGCTTTGGATAAGTCTAACCGAATGAACATGGAAGGAGATTTTTGCATATCCATGGAATGGATGGCTTCCTGAGCAAGAACTATCTCATCTACTATTTGACGTCCTTCCACATAACCCCCTTGCTCTGGGGAAATAATCTTATGCAAAAGAGGCTTCAACCTTTCTCGCCATGATTTTAGTAATGATTTTGAGAAGAACATTACATAAAGCAATAGGTCTAAAAGCTGAGATATGATCAACCTCTTGAGCTTTTGGAACAAGAGTAATATAAGTTTTATTGATAACCTTCAAAATTTCTTTGGCTTTCCTGGCTTCTTCCACCACCTCTAATAAATCAACATGAAGGATATCCCAGAACTCTTGGTAGAACTCAATGGGAAAACCATCAGGACCTGGGGTTTTCCCTTTTTGCATTTTAAAAACTACTTGTTGAAGCTCATTGATAGTAACAGGAGCAGTCAAAATAGAGTTCTCCTCAGAAGTGATAAGAGAAGGGATTGCTTGAAGAACATTTTGTTGTGAAGCTGAGTCAAGAGGAGTAGCAACAAAAATATTGGAAAAGTAATCAACAACAATAGAGTTCATGCCATCCCAAGTATAAACAACATCTCCAGAATCTGATTTTAAGGAAGAAATAAAGTTGTGAGATCTTCGAGCTAGAAGAGATTTGTGGAAGAAATTTGTGTTTCGATCTCCTTCTTTGAGCCATTGAATTCTAGATTTTTGCTTCCATAAGATTTCTTCTCTTTTTTCCCATTCCTCTAACCGAGTTGTGAGTTTAATTTCATCTGCACTTCTCTTCTCTGTGAGGCCATCTAAATGGATTTTCTTATTCAAATTTTCAAGATGAGCAATAACTTCATGTTTTTTTTATGAACATCCCCAAACTCTTTCCAGTTCCAAGTCTTGATTTTGGATTTAATGTATTGCAGTATTTTGGCAAAATAGAACATCTTAGTCCCATGCCTAGGTTTACCTTCCTTCCACCATTGTTGCACACGAGGTCTGAAGGAAATGTCTCTAAGCCACATTAATTGAAAACGAAAAGGAGAGAAACTCACATTGGTTTTCCACATTTCCACCATGACTGGCCAATGATCCGAACCAACATTATTAAGAGTCTTCACTTTAGGAATGTGACCATGGATTAAGAAATTTTTAGAGAGCAAAAACCTATCCAATCTCTCCATTATACAAGCTAAGCCTTGCCTTCTGTTAGACCAAGTCATAAGGCCATTATCTAGTTGGATATCCACAAGATGGAGGTTTGCAATATATTCGCTCATGAGGTCAGTGCTTTTGTCCAAATTTCTATTTCCCCCCTTTTCTCATCCAGAGAGAGGATGGTATTGAAATCTCCTCCGATCAAGATCCAAGCTTCAGGAAAATGAGAGATAATATGAGTAATATCCTTCCACTGTCTTCTTTTTTCCTCCAAAGAAGTCGAAGCATAAACAGTAATGTAGAGCATAATTTGGTTGGAATGTCTACTTTGAATAGCTATAGCCAACAAACCCCAACTGCCAACCATATGGTGAATAACTACCTCTTTTGGGTCCCAAAGACAAGCAATGCCACCAGAAGTCCCTTGGGAACTGAGGGAAACCACTTTTCCAGCCGGCCAAATTTTATCGGCAATTGAGTCCATATCCTCCATTGACATCTTTGTTTCTTGAAGGAAAACAAGATGTGGATGATTTATCTGAATCATTCTTCTAATTTCATTTTGTTTTGAAAGACTCCCTTTGAGTCCTCTAATATTCCAAGTGATGATCTTCATTAATACCAGGGCTAAAAAAGTTGGGAAGGGCATTAATCTTACCTTCCTCTACAAGCTTTTCACCTTCTTTTACCATATGATATTGATTGGTCTTGCGACCTGCTTTTTGATTAGAATCCATCTTCAATTTTTTTTCCCTGTTTCTTGACTTATTCCAATTGAATCTGAGATGGCTTCTAACCTTGAAGAATGCTCGTACACAACCAAAATTTTACTAGATGGTTCAACGGAGTCTATATTGGGACCTGCATTATTTGAAGTTTTGACATTTGAAAGATTGTTTTTCTTGTGTAAATTTTCTCCCTTTTTTTTCTGTTGAAAACCTTTGATTTGTTGGTTTGTCTCTGAGTTCTTCCCTTCATATTTAAATTGTGTTTCTAAGATTTTAGTTTCCATTATTTCCTCTTCCTCACTTGGGACATCATTTGTGGAAAGGATTTCAAACATATTAGCAGATGACTTTGATTGATCCTTCATAACTGGTTTTTTTTTAGTGTTCTTCTTCTTAGGTATTTGGAAACCTGCTCGAGTTTATATCTTCTTTCTTTTGATCAAGAATTTTATTTGGGCAAGCACTGGCCAAATGACCATATTCATGGCAAATTCTACAACGAAAAGGAATGTTCTCATAGTCCACTACTTGCTCCCAAGTGTCTTCCCCAAATTGTAATGTGATATTTTTAGGTAGGGGTTTGTCAAAATCCATTAAAACACAAATTCGAGCATAAATAATATGTTCAAAATTTTGAGTACAATCAGCGAATCATCATAAAAGTTCCTAAAGAGTTTCCAATTGAAGAAAAAATAGTAGGATTCCAAAATTCAATAGGGAGGCCAAAGAGTCTAACCCACACGGGAGCTATAGAAGGCATCTCTTCTTCGGCTTTAAATTTAGTATGCCAGGGCTTCATGAAAAGCCCTGCCCTTCCAAAAAACCAAGGACCCCCTTGAAAATTTTTCTCTCTATCTTCATTATTAGCAAATAAAACAAGAAAATAACCATTTGGATAAATAGAGATTTGTAACTCACCTTTAGTTTTCCAGCTTTTTGCAGCCCAGACTTTGAAAGCAGATAGACTCGGACGAAAACCCACGAACCGACAAATTAGTCCTCTTTTTTCCAAATCTTCAATGCCAATCTGAATGTTACCCATATCAAGCTTAACAATAGGAGTTCCATCAGCTGCTTTAAGACATCCTGACTCCGTTTTCCTTGGATCAATCTTAGGCATTCTTAGAGGTTTATGGGAAGCCCTAAGATTGATATTAGCATTGGGCTGAGGTCTGTCCACCATGAAGGGCATCCCTAAAATTCATTTTTGGGGCTGAGTCTTCAAAATTCTTACCCTTGACAGGGGTTTTCATAGTAGAATTATTTTGTGGGTGCACCTTAGCACCAGATTCACTTGAGATATGAGCCATTTTTTGATCAACTAGCTTGAAACTTGTTTCGTGATCTCTTTAATCCTTGCCCTAGACGCCGTGGAAAGGTATGGTTTTCACTTTTCTTTTGTGCAGCAAATTGGAAGTCGTTGTCACTCAAGTTCATAGTATGATCTGTTGAAAGATAAATTTCTAACCCATATTGGATCCCCTACAACATTTCCTGCTAAAATATTGAGCATAAACCACAAAAATATTGGCCGCTAGGGCCCGAAGGCCCTAAAAACCAACCTCTGGAGCTGCTTGCACTCAACCCAGATGAAACCCTCGCATAGCCGCTTGCCAAATATCTCGTTCACACATAGGGATGCGCTAGGATCTGTGTTGCTCCAAATGATATGAAAATTGGTGGAGACGTTCTAGGGTTTTTCAGGCATCTACCCTCAAAATTTTAGCTCAATCCGAGTCCGGATGAGTGAGATATGGCCAAAACGAGTTCGATAGTTTGGGCAGTCCTGCGAAAAACATCCATCTAGTAGTTTCTAACTTATGTTCCACCTCATGGACAATAATTTGTTCCACTAAAGGGTCTTCCTGACCATCCACAAAAAATTCTACCATATGTTCCATCTCATGCTCAACACTTTGTTCTATAATAGGGTCCACCTGATCAACTATAGAGGTTTCAATCACATGATACACCTCAAGCTCAATAATTTATTCTATAATAGGGTCCACTGCAACCCTCAAGAAGGATCCCACAAGAGTCTCCTCCGCCTAACAAAGGAATATCCCTTGATAAACTTCCATCTCAAAAATATCTGACCCTAGGAGATCTCCATTACCCTCCAACATAGGGTTCATTTGGAATAAATCATTTGATCCACCCCCAACCTATTCTAGAAGAGAGGTGGCATCGTCTCCTAAGGGCAAGGGATAAGGCATCTGAATAGAAACCTTGCCAGTCGAACAAAGAACACCTAACTCTTCCAGAGCAAACACGTGTGAAGCAGGAGCTAAATCTTGGACCCCCAACAAAGAAGTAGCCTCAAAAGGACTAGAAGAGGAAGTAGGGGAAGTACCAAAACCAATAGGTTCAAGGGAGGTCTATTTTTCATGGTCTGCAAAACAACCATCCTCTTCTCAACATATTTTTCCAATCAAAACTTGTTGGTATAGTGATGATCCCCAAGATCTATCACAAATAAATATTTTATCCTGCTATCTCCTACGACCTCAAACCCCACCTTGAACCCTACCAGTCTGGCATCTTGCTCCTCTCATCGATTATATTCTCAACAAAACCCTAATTTTAATACCTAGAAGGATTTATAGTAAACCAATGTGATTTGAATCAAAGTGGTTTGAAGAATATAATAACCAAATTATTATACTACTATTATATTGTGATGGTATATTATAGATGGAGTTCATTTCAGTTCCATATAACCAATTTATTTATTTAAAAAAGAAAAAAAACTACTTGCTTTCAATTAACCAAACATGACAACTAATATTAATTAATTGATTAATATATAAATATTTTAAAAATCAATTTCAAATCTTACCAAGTAATATATACATAATAACTAATTTATTATAATACCACTATATAATAATTATATGCTATAAATAGAATTCATTTCAATTTAATATAACCAGTTTATTTAAGAAATCATACTTTTAATTACCCCACATAACTTTAACATTAATTTATTAGTTAATTAATATTTAAAATTTTTAAAAGCCTCTCCCTCTTTAATTATGTTTATATTACATATATTAAATAGATAAAATAATAATTAAAAAAAAAAAAAATCCTTTCATTGTATCTCATTTTGAGAGGTAGCTGCATGTGATTGTCCATGAATAATCCTAAATTAAATAAATTTGTCATAAAATTTATAGTTTATATAAATAGAAAATATGAGATATAAAAATTAAAGCATATATTTGTTATAAAAATATATAAAATTAAAAACATGTGTTTAAAAAAAATTATAATTTTTATTTTATTTTTAATAATATTTATAAGATTATTTTTAAAATTGTGATAAAGAGATTGAAAAATATTTTAATTTTTTTAAGAGATAATTTGGTTTTATTTGTGGCAAGTAAATGTTTAATGATATGATCATTGTATAAGATATCACACATTCTTCTATAAATTAGAAATAAACAAAGCATACGATAGGGTTTGTTAGATTTTTTTATATATAATATAAAAAATAATGGTTTCCATAAAGTTGTTGTGAATGGATTAGATTTGTTACAACAATTTAAAATATTCTATTTTATTTAATGAATCTCCTATTAGATACTATATATCATCTCATGGTCTCTATCATGGTGATTAATTATCTTCTTATCTTTTCATATTCTTGTTGAGGCTTTAGAAATAGATTTCTTAAAGGTAAAACAAAAGGATAAAATCAATGGTATTCAAGTTGCAATAAATGGTCCCTCCAAATCTCATCTCTAATTTGTTGATGAAACATTTTTTTTAGGAAACCTTTAGTTACTCATACCATGAAATTCCAATCAATACTATTTGTAATGAGAAAGTTGTTAGGCAATTTTTTAAAGTCATATATCGATTTTATTATGGGCCACTTCTATTAAAATAACAAAATATTACATTTGTTGTCATGTTAATTAAACTATATCCAAACTGGTTTTTTATCAAATATATTCTATTTTTTTTTTAATCAAATATACTCGTCATTTTTGTCAAATTGTTATGTTTCCACAATTAACTCCTTGACATCTTTTTAATTAAGAGATAAAATCTCTCTACATCAACATTAGATATTTGATTCCTTATATATAAATATGCTTGCATTTCCAAAATGTTACCTCTAACAATAATTGATGAACATTAGCATTAATGCTATTTTAAAGTTTTGAAACATTTGATTGACAACCTCGTATTTTTTTTATTAGCATTGGACTTGATATATATATATATGTGTGTGTGTGTGTGTGTGTGTGTGTGTTCAATTATGTAATTACAAAAATAAGGAAGAGCATTGGGACCCAATTTTGGATAGAATGAGATCTTCTCTAGTTGGTTCAAAAGGTGAGTTTAGGGTGGTTATGCACAGTGGCAAATATTCACAAATTGGGCAAATATTAGGATTTTTAAAATTGTAAATTGGTGAATATGAGGACTCTCGACGTCGGCCCATTCACCTAAAATATTTGAGACCAATTTTTTCTTAGGGTAAATTTTCCATAATATCCAAACATAGACATATGTGTACTCATTGGAAATATATTTTTGATTATGATCTAATGGTGGTTTTTCTATGAAGTTATAAGGTGATTTAATAGGTCAAAATGTGTCCCAAATATGACCTTACTTTTTAGGGCTTCAAATGCTCCAAATTTTGGTATGAATATGATTGATTTGATTTGCTTAGGATTCGTCATGATTCACCTTAATTTAAACTAGGATTCGCCATTTTTTTACAAGTACAATTTGATTTCACCCCCTTATGCATAACCTTGGGTGAGTTCCTATCCATGTTTAAAAAACTTCAAATTGTAAAAACTATATTGTAATCTACCCCTTCAATTAATATATTACTTTCAATATTACCAGGAAGCATATCATATAAATTTGATAAATTCAAAGAGATCTTCTTTGGAAAGTATATGAAGAGAAATTTAGGTTTTGCTTTTGCAAATGAGGTAATGTTTGCATAAGAAATAATATTGGAGGAAAATTATAGATTGAGGTTTTGCATTAGGGGTAAATCTTGGAGGGAGATATCATTTAAAGATCAAAGAAATATTTAGAAATAACTATAACTTAAAAAACATATAGGTTTTATGGATACAATAAAATTATTCAAGAGATGAAATTTATCTAGGGGTTTAGCAATTTAGGAGCTCATATCAAAGATTTTGCAATTAATAAAAAATATATATGGCCAATCAATGGAGACATTTTTTATAATTTTTTGGTTTCATGCTTAGTTGAATACTTTATTCATATTTTAATGAAAATAAATGTCTCATCTATTTAATGTATATAGGTTCAAAAGTAAAAAGTTATCTTGATATGAGCAATAATCTTAAATTTATTTTTTATCATCAATTTGGTTGACGGAGAAAACCTCAAACAAGCATCATATGAACTCCAAAAGTGCTTCAAGAGTTATTTGGCCATTTTTATATGAAATGATGGGTCAATTTAGAATCTATCAAAAGGTGGTGGATACTCTATCAAGTTAGGATATAAGTCTATATAACAATCAGATCTTTCAACTCCTACTATTTTATTTTAAAGTGTTTGGTCTACTTGAGGTTAGGTTTCATAAGTCCTTAACATTGTTTCGATTAACAATCCAAAATAAAATACTTACAAGTGACAATTTATAAAACCATATACAAAACACCTTCTACCAAAAGAAGGAATCCTAAATACTCTCCTCTTTATTATATTCTTTACTAAGAATTGAAGAACCAAATGTTTAGTAGAGTCTCTTAAACTACTAAAAATTACATTAAAGTTATTAAAACCAATGGTTTATAATTAAAATTTGAAATTTTAGGAAAAAAATACATCGAATTCTTTATATTTTCTTTGTTAAATATTGTACCTATCATATAGATGATATACCATTATTTATTATTATATAGTGTTGCATATTGTGTCTATACATACATACATACATACATATATCTATATACATACATATATATATATATATATATATATATATATATATATATATATATATATATATATATATATATATATATATATGTGTGTGTGTGTGTGTGTGTGTGTGTGTCTATATATATGTATATGTAAATATATATGTATATATATATGTGTGTGTGTGTGTGTGTGTGTGTGTGTATATGTAAATATATATGTATATGTATGTATATGTAAATATGTGTATATATATATATATATATATATATATATATATATATATATATATATATATATATATATACATAGTTGGTAGTTGGCAGTTGTAATACCACTATGTTGTTTTTTGAAATACTATGATAATATAGTCATGATGTAAGATGGATGGGACCCACTTCAATCCTATGTGTGTCTATATATATATATATATATATATATAGACACACATAGGATTGAATTGGGTCCCATCCATCTTACATCATGACTATATTATCATAGTATTTCAAAAAACAACATAGTGGTATTACAACTGCCAACTATGTATATCACTTTGTAATATTTCAAGTTGAGGCTCCATATTAGAGCCTATATATTTAACTCTTTGAGCTCGTGTCATTTGAAAAAAATGTTCAAGTTCATCCACATAATTGAAATCTTGGATTATGACATCAAATTCTTCACTTCCCAGTATTTGTTTAAACCCATGTGCAATATTGTGTTATATATTTTAAATTGGTTATATAGATTGAAATGTGCCCCACCCATATTACATTATGATCAAAGAGTGGTATTCCAATCGCTTGGCAAGATTTGAACCTCAATCTCATCCTTAAAATTGAGCAATATAATATTTTTCATAAATTATATCTTGTTATAAGATTTGGCTCATTCCATTTGATAATATCTTGTTATATAATTATTCTTAAACTATCTTCTCCTTTTAGAAATTCTTACAAGGACAAATATTTAAAGTTAAGAGGGTAATTGTATCTATGTATAAATTCAAACGTTTTCTTTAACTTATTATATAGGATTGAAACGAGGACTATTTATATTGCATCATGTACGTGTTATCATGTTATATTTATGAATTGTATAATGATATTATAAAAAAATGCATTATCATGGTACCTAAGAAAAATTAAAACCTAGTAGACTCAATGTGATCAAAGTACTTTCATCAATTAGAATTGAACCCCATGGACATGCATAAATTTAAAGACTGTCAATTAAATGAATTTAACTTTGTATCATGATTACTAATAGAAAATAAATAAAAAAATGTCAATTTTAAAAAGTGCATATAATAAATAGTTATAAGTTGACTACAATGGTAAGGGCTTTAGCCTCTATTTTAGAGGTCCAATGTTCAAACCCACTCAGTATGAGGGGATTGGGATGCCTCATAAAGCCTATGTAAAATCATTGAAAAATTTAAGTTGCAAGCTTACTTTAGTGATAAGAGCTTTGGCCTATTTTTAAGAGGTCCAAGGTTCAAACCCCACTCGGCATGAGAGGACTAGGACCTGTCATACGAATTTGTGTAAACTCACTAAAAAAAGTTCATATAATATATAAAATGCATGGTTGCCTCTATGACATTTTTTAGTGTTGTTATTCATGTGCCTATCTCTATGAGGCATGAAGTTGTTATTCTATACTCATTTGTAATAGTGTATATTTATATCATTTTATATTTTCATAATGATTTAGTGAAAATAAAGACAAATTTTACCAAATAATGAAGACACGTATATTTGATTTAATGTTATCAAAAACTAGTTGAAACTAAGAGACGTTGAATTGAAACAAAGATGGAAATTTAAAAGTTAAGTAATAAGTATTTAATATTAGATGATCTATATTAAAGTAGTTATAGAACATTGATGATAATGGTGTATTAATCATCCTTAGCAGTATATATTTAAAAATGTATTTATATATTGAAATGGGTTTACCTATAGTAGATTATAAATGTATTATCATGGTATTTCAACTAATTAAGTAGTAATAGTATTAAGAAATTGTATCATAGCATATAAGAAATTTTATTATTATGACACTCATAAATATTAGACTACACCAGGTCAGAGGGCCTGATCCATTGGTCAAAATTCTCCCTTGAGAGGGTGGATACCATGATTTGAATCCCTTAGACCTTGTAGAAGAGAAGGGTGTATTGTGGCAATGTCATCGACTACGTTAAAAAATTTACCCCTAGTATACACAAAAAATAAAAATTGGACTAAACCTAAGACTATCACCTAGATGATAACTCTCAATTGAGATGGTCAAAGGAATAAAACACCTCAAACTATTACAACTAGAGAGGAGAGAGAGTATAATTGGGATGATTTTATCGTCCAATAACAAAATTCCATATGAAAATTCTCCAACTCTTCTTCCTAGATGAAAGAATCAATCCTTTTCTAATGAAAGCAAATAAAAAACACCATATGAGATTTTAGTTTAATATTCAAAATACCCATTTGAAAATTATATGAAATTATGAACCTTAGTTAAAAAATATGATTTTGATTTAAAAATTCAAAAACACATTTTAAAATTTATCTCAAAATTCCAAACCCTAATATTAGCAAGCAACATAAGAGCTTAACAAAATAGAATTCACATAAAACTAAAAGAGAAAAACCCTCTTAAATTTTATTTTTGGTCTAAACCCACTTCTCTAATTTCAAACAAACAATTCATGTACACTTAAAGTTCATAAAATTAAATTTAGAAAATTAAAATAAATAAATAAAAATAAAAAAGTTATATTTTATTTTAATATTTCTCTTACTTTATTTGAAAGGAATTTGGCACTTGGTTGCCAATTTCCAAAAGCACTCTAATACAAAAGAATTTAATTTCAAAACACATCCTTGTTTGTCTATACAATGAATAAAGGTGAGGGGAATTTGTTAAATAGTATTTATTACTTGGAAGTGCTTGTTTGATAATGGAAGTGATATTGAATGGTTGTGTTGGTTGTCCATCCTTTTTTTGAATTTAAACTATATTTAAAAGAAGTATTTTAGAAAATACTCCTATTACACTTAAGTACACTTATGTTACACTCATAGGACACTCTTAAGTGTTTTAGATCAAGATGTTTTCTCTTTGTTATGCTTATATTTATACTTGGAGCATTAGAGTTGAAGAAACATATCCTCCATTGAATATCTACTATGTTGCATCATTTCAAAACATGTGACCTCCCTTGATAATGTTTGTACAATATGTCATCATGAACATTGCTTGCCTTGAAGTGTTGAGTATGATTGATGTTTTTAGCTACTCGTAAAAGAGCATCACATTCACATCTTTGTGTTTCCAGTCATAGGGCGAAAGAGTGGTGAATTTTATCTCCTTTTTTGAATAGAAATGTCATAGGTTTTAAAAAAATCTATTTGTGGCCTAGGAATATCCACCATAGTTGTGCCTTGGTCTCACTACACTACAAAATTCCTTCAACTTGCCATAATAGAATATAGACGTAGCAAGGCATTCCTTCTCCTATACAATATATGTTTTATTTTTTAGAAAAAATGTAAGGCCCCCCACATCCTGGTATATCATGTGTGCAACATGCTCTACATGCATACCTCACCCTCCTCACCTTATCATTATTATCACTTAGACAATAATTATTGTTACTCTTACCATTCATATTGTCATTTCTAGCATTTTTGCCTCCTCCATTTACGTTAGTCATTCCAATGATCTCCTTTCATATCTCCTCCACCATATTACTCACTTAGACTAGTGCCCCATAAAATTATTGTTTCTATCACCATTATCATTTACATTTTCCACACCATTGGATATCATAGTGGTGCAACTCTTCTTAATGAGGTAAATATTTTTTAGAAACTCGTCTATGTTGATGCTCCTAGGCCCCTATTTTGACCATTGTTATCATTCGATGACATTGTTTGGTTCTCATTGCAAGTAGTGCTTAAAAATCATCAATCGTCCATGAGTAAAGGAACAATGTCTCCTGCATCAGTATCTTCATTATTGTCATCTCCATTATTGTTATAGAGGTTGAGATTATCACATCACCTCTGTCTCCTAATGGAATCATCCTCTATTCTTTTAGAACTTGTCTATCCTTATTGCATGAGGAATGTGTTCATCTATGCACCATGTTTTTCCATTCTATGCATGTGCCACGTGTTTCGTGTATGCATACAACTTCTCTTTTGATATTTTATATCATATCTCCCCTATTCCATGTGTGCTACAAATCCCCCATGCACCCATGACCCCCCTCCCCTTAGCCATATGTTTTGGACATTCCCCATACACATGTGACCCCTCTACCCTTTTTTATTGCTCCTCATTTTTGCACATGTACACTCCTTATACGCATGTCATACCCCCTTAGTATTTCTCTAATAAATTAAATTAAAAAAAATAAAGAGAAAGAGGCGAGAATAAGAAATACACATGCACACGCGTGCATACACACACACACACACACACATATTTATATATTGCATTTTGGATGCTTTCAAATCTTATATGCACAAGCATTAGGGTTGAATATTTGGAATTTTTTCAAAGTTAGTTAAACATCCACCCTAGCATTTACTAGTAAAGTTAGTTTTTAATTTAGTAGAAAATATGATGAATTTAGCCACTATAGTTAGGGACCTTGCTAATAAGGTTAATTACATACATGTCCAACCTGACATAAAAAATGCCCTTGATACTAGCTCCCAAGACAAATGTGAGGTTAAGATTCATGATGGTTCTAGGAATTCCAAATTTCTTAATAGTTGGATCTTATACATATAAAATTCGTTTATCTATAATCAAATGTTTGATGATGGCAAAGTCCTTTCTAACAAGTTGAAATATTTTAGAGTCGCTAAAGTCTTGATTGTTAAGCAACAAGATGCACAAAATCCTATCAACACTTGGGATCAACTAGTTAGAAAATTGAATGTTCTATTTTATCCTTCTAACTATAATGTTATCAAATGGCTTTGGTTGTACCAATGAAGCCATATCATGTCTATGTAGAATTACATCTATGAACTCAATAGGTTGTGCATCTTACTAAGCATACTATATCCAACACCTACTCTCATAATGAAGTTCAAGAGTGGACTGCATGAATACTTATTGAGGGATTTGTAATATGCTCCTCTTTTGACACATGATGTTTATGTTTAGTCAAGAATCTTGGTATTTCTTCTTATGAAGAGCTTCTAGAACTTCAAGTTCTCAAACTCAACAATATTTTTCAACACGAAGAAGTCTTCTCCTTCTTCTCTCTTTGTCCTCTTCTTATTGCAAACATGCTCCTCTTTCTTCTTCTAATACCTTTTGTTATTATTTTGAATAAAAGAGACAAAAAAATGAAGACATGTTAATGCTACAAGGTCAAGTTTATTAGTTAGGTTCCTAATTAATTGTTATGAGGCTTTAATAAGACCTCTTTATAATAGGTTATTATTTTGAGTAATGTAATTTCATGTTCATTTGAATTTCATGTAATATGGATTTGGGAACCCTAAATCGAACCTTATTTTTCTCAATATATAATTCCATATCACAAAGGGATGGATGTGATTTTTCATTCTATCTATTGTTGGAAATATTATCTTTTTTTGTTTCATTTGGTTGAGCTTGGGCACATAGCATTGATCCTTGCTACAAGTGGTATCAAAGCTTGGATGCTTGCCCCTCCCACAACTAATCTTGGAGAAGCATTGCATTCCCCTCCTCTCCTCCTCCATAAATTTATGTGTTGACTTGAAGGAGAGCATGAGGATGTTGCATGAGGTTTCATAAAACTTTCATATATTTTATTTTTATTGAATATGTTAATGTGTATATCTATTTGCAGGTATTTAAAACCTAGATGTAATCAGGTTTAGCAACCTCTATGTAAACTGACCATGTTCATTTTTACACAGCCATATAGTATCCAAAATTTGGAACTGTTCGAGTTTGGAGGCCTTTATATAAATTGATCATGTTCATATTTACACAGCCATATAGTATCCAAAATCTAAATTTGATCGAGTTCAGTGACCTCTATGTAAATTGACCATGTTTAATTTTTTACACAACCATACAGTATCCAAAATCTAGATCTGATGGAGTTTAGTGGCCTATGTGTAAATTGATTGTGTTTGTTTTTACACATTGATATAGTTAGATTGACCTTTACGTAAATTGACCATGTATTTTTTTAATAGCACAATAGGCTTCTAGCCTCTCCATTATACTTGTATAAGTGGCTTACAAAATTTTCCATATATTTTTTGGTTAACTTATAGCCCTCATTTGTAAAATTGATTCCACTTAGACAATGATCAAGGTCTAGTGGATCACACCTAACATGCATTCTTACACATTAGCATTGTAATAGAAATCCATTTGCACTCCAAGTTTATTTTTATTTTTTATTTGCTTTCTTTCTTTGCAAATTGATTCCCATATTTGCATCATTCCTAAAATAAATTGTAGACACCAAAACAACACCAATCCGATTATGTGACTACAAGCACTGATCGAATTGGCATACATACCCCCTAGGGCAGCCTCCAGAGGTTAAACAGTGGTCCTAACCACTCCCAAATCAGTTTTGGAAGGTCAGAGGTCAGTTTTGCACCTTTTAAGCACTTTTCTCCCTATTCGTCCCACCCTGGGATGATTAGAATCCTATTCATCCCACCCCGGGATGATTAGCAGCAATCGCTCCAGGGTGGGACGATTAGCAAGTTTGACTGGCAAAAAGTCAAACCTTGACAAATGGCAGCCCAAATCCGCCACCTAACTCCACCTTCAAGGCATGGGATTGCGAGGGAAGGTTTCAAATCAGAGAGGCCTCAACCTGATCATGGAGGCCTCAATCAAGGAGGCCCTAATCAGGGAGGAATCTTCTCTCCCCCAAAAAGGCATAATGAGCCAAGTGGCGCCCTCGCATGCGCATTCAAAGGAGACCCTTAGGTCTATAAAAATGTGAGCCTCCTCACCCCAAAAAGAGAATAGAGCTGGAGCATTTGGAGCAACGAAGTGCTGCCAAACTATACCCCCATTCCTCTTTGTGCTTCCTACATCCCTAATCTCTCTCTTCTGGAAGAGAGGTTATCGGGTGAACACTAGGAACGCAATCTAGATCCAAAACCCAAGAAATCAGCCACAATCCCACCCCAAACTCATTGACACAACCCCCTAGGAAGTTTTGGACCCATCCCACTTGGATTGGTGTCAAAACTAGGCCCTAAACGGTGGGCGTCCCACCCCGGGCGCCCCCCAAACTGCTGTAGTCCTAATCGCCCCACCCCGGAGTGATTAGAAATATGTGCATGGTTTCGTTACTATTATTTTTGCATTCTTTTATATCTAATGTACTTATGCTTCTGTCCAAGTTTCATTGCTTTCTGACATGATTTGACCTGGTTTTTATCATTTTATGCGTCTACTAACCTACAGGGAGCGCCTTCGGATACAAGATAACCTGGGTAGAATATGCCAAATATGACCTTTTGGGTCATCTCAAAATGTTATTTTTAGTCTAACCCCAAGTTTGTAGGAGTTTTGGAGGCCTCTAGGTAGGACATTTGCAAGGTCACTTTTTGCAAGTTTTGTGACAGTCCCCAGCGTCCCACCCCGAAGCGATTAGAAATATGTGCATGATTTCATTACTATTACTTTTGCAATATGTCCTAGATGATATCCTAATGCCTCTATTAAATTTTGAACTCATTTTGACATGATTTGACGATCGTTTTATTATTTTATGTATTAACTAGCTGGAGGCCTTGGGGATTGCATGTTTTTCTAGATACGCATATGCTATTAACGATTTGTTGTCTTTCTATGCATAGGATCTCACCACCAGGAATACTAGAGGGGTAGCAAGGAATGATGAACACATGGACACAAGCGGCGACAACTTTTAGCCCGCCCACTTCGAGTGTGGGCACGCGGAAGACGCTGGAAGCGTACTTGGCGGGGCTTTGGCATCCATTGATGTAACAAATTGTATCAAATGTTCTGAGCCCTAGAGGGGGGATGTATTGTAATCATATTAAAAGCAATATCAATAAAGGAGGCCCCGCTTTGTTTGCTCACATCTCGTTTCTGCGTCATTTCCTTCATGCATTGCTCATCGCATTCGTAGGACTTAGCATCTATATCTATTTTTGTTTGCATCATATCGGTACGCCATTTTCTACTGCTTTCAGTGGCGATCATGGTGGGACCCTGTCCCCTGCTGTTAGGATCAAGTTTTTGATCCAAATTTTGTGGTTTTTCTTTGCAGGTGTTACTCATTCGGGCATTGGACTGCTACTCGTGCCACCCCGGGACGAATACGTATTCGTCCCACCCTGTGACGAATGCAGACCTGCTATTCATCCCACCCCGGGATGATTAGAGCTCTGTGCATTTTTTGAGCAGAAACTCAGAGGCATCTGGTTTAGACAGAGAGGAGGTAGGCCTTCTGAACATCCTCTGTGTTTTTCTACTTTCTGTTTCTGCAATTTTCTGTTTTCTTTGCTTTATTTTCAGACACTTGCATAGAAAGGTTAAGTAGTTTGTTTTCCTTTCTTGCAATAAAGAAAATAAAAATAAAAACATAGAGTAAATTAAATGGAAGGAACTTGATTAGGAATGCATTTTTCTCTGGTTTGCTTGCATGATACTTGCACAAATGGCAAGTCCTCATTATAGGTTTCAGTTCTAGTTAGGTTTTGTGATTTCCTTTTTGCTACTAATTGTCTCTGAAAGATAAAACGTACTTTAAAGCATTGCATTAGTGAAAATCATCTTTTGTTGTATGTTTTCTTTCTTTACACAATTAAAAGGAACCACACACACCACCTAATAAAATTAACATCAAGGAGTTGGTCTTAATACCCCAACACTTGATCAAGACCAACGGTGGGTTTCATCACCACCTTGGCTTGGATTTTGCATACATATACCCTGATCGCGACTGTTGCTAGACGTAAATCCTGATGAAAGCTGACCAAGTGTAGCGGGGGTGATTCCCCGTGCATGAGGATAAGTCTTCTAAGGTAGGTGTCAAAAATAGAGCGATCCCCCTTCCGTACCGCCTATGTTCCACTTACTGTTCTGCTCTCGCGTACCAATAGTTTCCCTCACGTAAGGGCGGGTATATTGAGAGGTTCGGTATAACGGCCTGGCAATGGTATATTGAAGGGGCGACCATTTTGGAGATACAAGAGCCCTCATTATGCATGTATAACAAAGTTTTCTTTACAAGATTTACATAACAAAAATCAAACACACTTGAACCAGATCTAGGACACACATTTAATCTGTAAACAAGATAATCATTTCTTTGTTTGTGTGGTCCCCTTTTGTTTGGTATAGCATAAAAATTGTAAAGGAGATAAAAATATACATATCTTTTTAGAAAAACCACCACCATGGTGTATACCCGTAGCCAAGCCCAATCACGGGCAGAAGCTACAGAAAGTATGCAAGGAGGCACAAGTCACCTCCGTTATAGCCCCAAGGACTTGGTTATACCACCTTGGCAGCCTGACCCACAACATAGTCCACACTATACCACTACAGAACAGGACTATAGAGGCACCCCTTTGAGGGGCACTCCCGTTCAACACAGACCCTCTCAGGAGGAGTACACACATGGGAAGGCCCCCTTAGACACTCATTATGAGTGGCCACTATGCGATGAAGTGCTAGAGCAGCATAGGGTTCATAAGGAGGGCCCACATGATTATATCATTCCCCCTCCACCCCTCATTACTGTTAGAACTAATAGGCCAAATCTAGAGCGCAAGGCTCTTCAGATAGGGCGAGCCAACTCTGCCCATCCCTTTCACATGTATGAAAGGGAGCACGAGGAAAACTAGTATATTCCTCAAGAGCAATACACCGCACGGGAGCAATGCGCCTCCGCACCTGCTGATTATCAAGATCACCTATTGAGGCCAGAGCCTCGGGTGAATGCTGCTAACCTCGATAGAGGAAAGTGACCCATAGAGATCTCGGATCACCATGACCGAGATAGATATGTAGGGGAGGCATCTAGGCCTCCTAGACCTAGGACGATGGAACAAATCGACTTGGCATTTGCCAAACATGCCACCCGCCAAGCGCAAATCATGCAGCTTAGGCAAGATCAGTAGTAGTTAGAACAACTGTATCATCTTAACAAAGAGCGCATTCAGTGCCAGATAGATGAGTTGTTCTAGAACACTATGCATGAGAGGATTCCAACCCCTCGCATGCATAGGACAGAAATTTATGAGAGGCACAACCCCTTAGTACGAGACAGGTCTCCACGACCTTATCAAGCGTTGCCTCCAAGACCTCCTAGACCTGAGCGGGAGGCCACTCCTAGAACCAATGATGGGCGCCTTCCTCGGGCACCCGTCCATGTTTATAGGTCACGCCCAAAAACTCCTCAAGAGGCCTATGAGGAATTTGAGCGAGAAGAAGAGCGGGCTGAAATGCCCTACCAAGGTAGAGGGGGCGCTATCCGGCTACCCCTCCATAGGCCTCAAGTTCCTCGCAATTCACAATGGGAACAAACCAAAGAAGAGGAAATCAAATCCTCTGATGCATACAAAGCACTACTAGAGCGCTTAGAGTCTATGGAGACTAAGACTTCGGGGCCCCAAAAGCCCACCTTACGCCAACTCCGTAGTCACCCTGTGCATCCTTTAGTTCCGGCACCCCCATACCCCGACCACTTCAAAGTGCCTCAATTGGCAATTTTTAGAGGGGATGAGGATGCCCAAGAGCACGTAACAAGGTTCCTGAGTCAATGCTTTGGCATTCAGGACAATGATGCATTGCTTCTGAGAACGTTTATAACCACGTTCGTAGGCCCTACCTCGGATTGGTTTACCCAATTGCCGAAGCATAGCATCAATAATCTAGACCAGCTAGTGGATGCGTTCCTTGAACGTTTTGCCTTCAACACCAAGAAGAAGGCATCCTTAAGTGACCTAGCTGGCCTTAAGCAGTATGATGATGAGACCATGGCTGCTTATGGGAATCGATGGAGGACATTGCTTTCAAAGCTACCTTACCTCCCTCCCATGGCCGACATGACTCAAATGTTTTCAAAGAGTTGCTTAAGGTCGATCTCCATGCTATTGTAGCTGCAGCAATATGCCACCCTCGAAGAAGCCCTAGCGCAAGCCAGGATAATTGAGGAGATCAAAATACAAGACGATGAGATTGCCAAGCCATGCAAGAAAGAGTGGCCCAAAAATGCTAAAACTGGGCCCATGCAACCGAAACCCACCATGGTCAATCAGGTTGCCATAACTATACCAAAGCCTGCACAAATGACACAGCCCCCAAAGGCTAATTATCAGGTAGTTCCTCTTGATAACTATGAAAAGGAAAATCATAAACAAGAGCAAAATCAGCAACGTCACCCTAGGCGACAATTCACACAATTCACGGAGTCTAGAGACTCCTTGTTTGACCGCTTGTTCATGGAAAACCTGATAAACTTGCTAGAAATTCGACCCATAGACCCCAACATGCCAAAACCCAAGGGCTATAGGGAAGACTTATATTGTAGATTTCATCGGTAGAAAGGACACGAAATCTCCACTTGTTGGAAATTCAAACACTTAGTGCAGGACTTGATAGACAACAAAATGCTCATGGTAGATAGTCCCGTAGCATTGAGCAACCAATAGATGGAGGTCTTCAAAGACCCCCTGCCTGCCCATGATGCGCAGGCAAAGACTTTACAAGTGAATGAGGTAACACAAAACTACCCCATGCAAGGATACGTAGGGATGATAAGCATCGTGACATGGAACAAAAGATACCCAAACATGGCTGCACCCACTGCAGCTACAGGAGATGTTCCATCAATGTCACAACCTCCACAACACCCTACGCAACCTCCCCCACCTAGACCAGTGGCCATGATTCAGACTAAACTTACTCAAAGTTTAAGGACCACGTCGGCTAGGCTCTCCATTTATGAGCTCATCCAACAATCACCGCCCCATCGGGAGGCTCTGATGGAGATACTCAAAGCCATTGAGCTACAACCCCATGAAGCCAATTCTTTCAACAATTTTGTGGGACATGTGAGACAATGCACAGAACCAGTCATAACCTTCAGGGAAGATGAACTAAAATTGGTGACTGGTGATATGGTGGATCCACCCCTGCACGTCATTGCATGGGTCAATGGGATTCCATTCAAGAGGGTGTTGTTGGACACTGGCTCGTCCAACAACATAATCATGACAGCGGCATTAAAACACCTTAAGCTGCCAGCATCCCACATTGTGGCATCCACTTACACTCTTCGAGCATTCAACGACGCGTTATGCTCGATGGTTGGCACAATTGTCCTGCCCATCCAAGTAGGACAAAAGACCATTCCTACATTGTGTCACATCCTTGAGGGTGAGATGGCCTACAATATCTTGCTAGGCCGGCCTTGGATCGGGGACATGAAGTGTGTCCCTTCGATAGCCCATCAATGCCTCAAATACACATACGAAGGGCAAGTACATGTAGTCCCAGCGGACTTAGAGCCCTTTAAGTTTTGCAATGCGGTGCAGCTGATGCCACAATCGACCCTCCCATCGACACATTTGGACTTTCAATTGAATCCATCCACATAGGGTCCGATTCCGCCTACATCCTCACTGTTGAGTCCCTCAACTCACCAACCTGGCCCATCTTCATCGTCTGTTCCTTCACCAATGATGCCACCTATGGTGGCCACATCGAAGGACAATGGGAAGAAGCCCCTAGAGGAGGTACCACCATTAGTCTCAACCATCTCTATCGAAGAGGTGCCCAGCCGAATGGAAGTCGAGACACCTGGTTCACCCAACATGGAGTGGACTCAGGGAGAACTCCCATTCCCTCCCCCTCAACCATCGATGATTACCATTGAGATGGCCAATACGGGCCTAGGGGAGTACCTAGTGTGGAACATTGTGGCAACACCCATGCTCGAATCCATGCAAGACATGGGGAGACCTCACCTCCCCATCGACACTATCGTCCCTTTAGGCTACCCACCAAATCAGACCAATTTTGTATATGGGGGCCTCGAGAATGGCATTGAACCCTACCTACAAGAGGAAGAGGACGAAGAGCCATTTGTTGAGAATGTTGACTATCTGTCCAACCCGGACTTCACCTTGAAATACCTAGACCAATGTAATTGGCATGGATATGGATTGGGCAGATATGAACAAGGAATGCGCATTCTTTGTCAACCGAGATACCAGATGCAATATGATAAATCAGGAGTAGGGTTCAACCACCCTTTGCCCCTCGACATCTTGGTAGAAACCATGCAAGGCCTAGGTCTAGGCAATAGGGATGGGTTGGCACAAGATCCATATGCCAATCCCAACACAACATACACATTGGGGGATTATCTCCCATTGTTAACAACAAACCTTGTTGACCTCAACAACCCCTCCCCTTTGATCGAGGAAGGGGAAAGTTCAAGAAGTAACCTCCAAGAGGGATATGAACAAGATCAAGGGGGGTCTTCTGAAGATGAGTCAGATTATGAGGTAGCACCTTGGGACCCTTTTGAGTCCGATAGCAATCACTCGCAGGTGACACCCATTGATGACTATCAGGAGAACTTCATGGCAATGTTCCCCTTTAATGTTCCAATCGGGCAATTGCTACCTCCAGAGAATCCAGCCCTCCTGCAGAGAGCAGAACAACCCAGAAGGGACCAAATCAACTTGCTCGAACAAAATGAGCCTCCCATGCCGGCCATAAGGCCAAGTGATCCATCGGAGGAAGAAGATCCAAATATCTTCTTCAACATCGACTACCTATGTGCCAGATTTCTGGTTTTCGTAGAGAGTGAGGATAGTGATCAAGAAATGCCTAGTGGGAGGCTATACCAGCCAGAGGGGCACATAGTTGTCGGAGCCAATGAAGGCCTATGGATCTCCGATAGCGACTATGAGGATGAGACTGAGATGGCATATCTCAACCATATGAGGCAACATGAATACCCCATAGACATCGATGATATGTTTGAACATCTAAATATGGGACCAAGGCATAGGTGGCATTTAAACCAAGTACAGTTAAACCAAGTGCTTCATCCACCACTTCGGGCATACAGGGAGCACCTCCCACCTAGAGACCCTATAGGGCCATCAGTGCCAAGGGCAGACCCTATCCTTCTATCCACACATAGGGCCGATCCTTTTGTGCCAGTACCCACAGAGCCAGATCCGGGGTACAAGGATCACCAAGGATGTCCGAATCAACACCCACGCGGCAATGGAGACCAAATTCATTCCATCAACATGATCTCCATTGATTTAACCACCCCCATCCACAATCCAGCCGATCCAACATGACCATTGTATCTAGACCTAGATGCCATAGACTGGGATCACGCTGACTCACCACCATCCCCATCAGAGTACTGGCCTTGCGGTGAGATGTTTCATTTCACCCCAGGACAGACTCAGGATATCTTCCATGTTGAAGAGGAACCCGACATTCCCAATGTAGATCTAAATTCAGCAAATGATATCCACCTGATCCCAACTCCACACCAGTTGGAGGATGGATCCCACATGTCAATCGAAGAGACGATTGACGTAGACATCGGTTCTGATCCAATGAATCCACAAATCATCAAGCTGGGGGTAAGTCTATCCCTCGAAGAGCAAGCCGATTACATTGCCCTTCTCAAAGAGAAGAAGGAGGTTTTTGCATGGTCCTACAAAGACATGTCGGGGCTAGACCCATAGCTAGTCATGCATAATCTAACACTTGATCCGATAGTCAAGCCAGTCAAGCAAAAGCTACGTAAGATGCACCCAACAGTGGCCTTAATGGTCAAATATGAGCTACAAAAGTTGTTGGATGCATAGTTTGTCATCTACGTAGATTACCCACCATGGTTGTCCAACATGGTACCCATCAAAAATCTTGATGGGAGGATTCGCATATGCACCGATTTTCGAGATTTAAACAAAGCGAGTCCCAAGGATGATTTCCCCTTGCCTAGCATCGATGCATTGGTAGATGCTACAGCAGGCCATGAAATGCTTTCCCTCATGGATGGTTTCTCGGGATACAACCAGATTCGTATCAATCTCGATGATCAACTAAAAATGGCGTTCATGATGCCTTGGGGGACATTTTGTTATAAGGTCATGCCCTTTGGCCTTAAAAATGCTGGCGCCACCTACCAACGTGCTATGACATACATCTTCCATGATCACATGCATAAAACTTTGGAAGATTATATGGATGATTTGTTGGCCAAATCTCTTTTGCGCCAAAATCATCTCGATGACTTACGCAAGATCCTTGATCGCCTCATCGAACACAAGGTTAGGCTAAACCCCAAGAAGTGCGTATTTGGCATCACATCTGGAAAACTCTTGGGTTTCATAGTCTCAAAATGAGGCATCGAGGTAGATCCAAATAAAGTCAAGGCAATCCTTGAAATGCTTCCCCCAACCACCATCAGGCAGCTCAGAAGCTTGCAGGGTAAGGTCACGTCGATCAAGCGCTTCATAGCACAGTTATCTGACAAGTGCCGACCCATGAATAAATTATTACACAAGGGGGTAGCATTTCATTGGGATGACGAGTGCCAGTCAGCCTTCGATGACATCAAACAATACTTGGCTTCATCGCCAGTATTGGCACCACCTAGACCAGGAGTGTCATTCTATTTATACATCTCAACTACTGAGGTGGCACTGGGTGCCATGCTAGCCCAAAAAAATGAATTACATAAAGAACAGGCTAATTATTATCTTAGCCGCACCCTGGTCAGTTATGAACTTAACTATGCATACGTTGAGAAGCTATGCTTGGCGGTGGTATTTGCCACCAAAAAGCTATGCCATTACATGTTGAGCAATACGACGTATGTTGTGTCTAAGGAGAATCCATTGTGGTACATGATGAGTCATACTTATCATAGTAGTCGCATGATGAAATGGATCATGTTGTTGATGGAGTTTGACATCGAATTCATTGGACAAAAGTCCATCAAAGGTCAAGTCATCATCGATCAACTAGCAGAGGCTCCTCTCAAAGATGATCAGCCTCTGACCATAGAGCTGCCCGATGATGGGGTCTTCCATGTCTCAGAATCGCCAGATTCTGATGAGCTTGAGTCACAGGCCGACATAACCTTATTTTTTGATGGTTCTAAATGTGAGCAAGGGGGTGGCATGGGAATCATGTTTTTCACACCGCAAGGGGCTCCAATGCCTTTATCATTTAAACTTGATTTCTCGTGCACCAATAACAATGCTGAATATGAAGCCTTGCTCATAGGTCTTCAGACAACCATCACCATGAACATCAAATGCTTGAATATCTTTGGTGATTCGTTGTTAATTGTCAACCAAGTGAAAGGGGTATTCCAATGCAAATGCCCAGTTCTATAGGCCTACAAAGCCCTTGTGGATAAATTCTTAGCAAATCTTGAATGGTACGACATCGAGGCACTCCCTCGATCATCGAATCATTTTGCGGACACTATGGCCTCCTTGGGGTCACTAATCCCGCAAGACATTTCTGGTGAGATGACAACCATTCAAGTCAAAATGTTATCGCAATCCATGATGGAGCGTGCAAGCTCTGACATAATGCCAGGAATCCACCTGATCCAGATTGAACCATCTCAGGATAGGTTCTCTCGAATCCATGATAGTCTGAATCATGCCAACTAGGGGTCTTTGTTCTCTCCAACCCCTCTTAATAGCAACACAACACTATTTTTACAAGTTCTTTCCCGCTCAACTTTTGCTAGGGATGAACTTCAAGAGGGATCGACCATTCATACCATCGAGGTTTCTGATCAGCAGGATTGGTACACACCCATAAGAGACTATCTCAAGTTAGGTAGCCTCCCACTTGGATTGTCACATGCCACAAAAAGATCATTCAAATAGAAAGTGACAAAACATGTCTTGCTAGGAGACATTTTATACCATCGAAGCTATGAAGGAATCCTCCTCCATTGCTTGGACCAACAGGAGTCCACTTGGGTGATCACCCAAGCGCATGATGGTACATGCGGTGGCCACTTCAGCGGTATGGCCATCGCAAAGTGCATTCTTTGCATGGGCTATTATTGGCCATCTTTAGAGCGAGATTGTTGCGCATATGTGTAGAAGTGCATGAAGTGTCAACACCATGCTAACTTGACACACGTACCTTCTCAGGCCTTGCAGCCGATCCAATCGGCTTGGCCATTTTTGTAGTGGGGCTTAGATCTCATCGAAAATATCTCCCCTGCATCGTCAGGTCATCACACGTTTATCATAATGGCCATAGAGTACTTCACTAAGTGGGTGGAAGCAATTCCGCTTACCTCTACGACTGGGCCCCGCATTGCGGAGTTCATTTTACATAACATCATATGTCATTTTGGTATTCCATCCAAGATCATCTCGGATAATGGGACGTCATTTAAGAACAAAGATGTGCGTGCTTTGACAACAAAGTACAAAATTCAGCATAGTTTTTTGACACCTTATTATCCACAGGCAAATGGGCAAGCAGAGGCATCAAACAAAATGCTAGTTGCCATCCTTAAAAATATGGTCGTAGATAGTCATAAGGATTGGCACATCCAAATACCACTTGCCCTATGGGCTTATCACACTAGCATTCGGATGCCCACTAGGGCAACTCCATTTTTGCTAGTGTATGGCTCCGAGGCAGTCATGCCTCTCGAGTTGGAAATACCCTCCCTACGCATATCAATGCAAGAGTTCATCGATGATGACACTGCATGGTAGGCCCAGTTAGACCAGCTTACGTTACTCGATGAACGATGCATCAATGCTCTCGAGCATTTACGTATCTATCAAGAGCGACTTAAGAAAGCATACAACATGAAAGTTCACCTGAGGGACTTTCAGGTCGGTGACCTAGTCTTAAAAGAGAACCAACAAAATTCTAACTTGCCACCCCATTTAAGGGACAAGTTCATGGCAAATTGGTTAGGTCCTTATGTAATCGATAGTAAAATAGGACCTGGAACATACCGACTCACCTCTCTTGAAGGAATCAAGGAACTAGAACCCTTGAACATCAGTCATTTGAGGCCATTCAACATTTAGAGAGCCATGGCCCACTCCAAAATCTCCAAGGGTTCTCACAATTGCTTGGTCAACCAAAATGCCCCAAAGGTATCTATAATCCCTTTGGTCAAACCAAAAGCTCCAAGGGTTCTCACAATCGCTTGGTCAACCAAAATGCCCCAAAGGTATCTATAATCCCTTTGGTCAAACCAAAAGCTCCAAGGGTTCTCACCATCGCTTGGTCACCCAAAATGCCCCAAAGGTATCTATAATCCCTTTGGTCAAACCAAAAGCTCCAAGGGTTCCCACAATCGCTTGGTCAACCTAAAATGCCCCAAAGGTATCTATAATCCCTTTGGTCAAACCAAAAGCTCCAAGGGTTCCCACAATCGCTTGGTCAACCTAAAATGCCCCAAAGGTATCTATAATCCCTTTGGTCAAACCAAAAGCTCCAAGGGTTCCCACAATCGCTTGGTCAACCTAAAATTCCCCAAAGGTATCTATAATCCCTTTGGTCAAACCAAAAGCTCCAAGGGTTCTCGTCATCGCTTGGTCACCCAAAATGCCCCAAAGGTATCTATAATCCCTTTGGTCAAACCAAAAGCTCCAAGGGTTCTCGCAATCGCTTGGTCAACCAAAATACCCCAAAGGTATCTATAATCCCTTTGGTCAAACCAAAAGCTCCAAGGGTTCCCAAATCGCTTGGTCAACCAAAAATGCCCCAAAGGTATCTATAATCCCTTTGGTCAAACCAAAAGCTCCAAGGATTCTCGCCATCGCTTGGTCACCCAAAATGCCCCAAAGGTATCTATAATCCCTTTGGTCAAAACCTCCAAGGATCCATAAGAATCACTTGGTCCACACCCATTCGGGTTAAACCACCATAACGAATATTCAAAAACAACAGATAATCAAAAATAACAAAAAAATTGCATCTCACTTTCATGCATAATCTTAAAAATCAAAACACAAAAAAAAAATTGCATTAGGCATCGCATACATACATTGCATATTTGTTGGTCATACATGTCAAATGCACCATAGACTGTAATTACTCGGCAATTCCATCATTTTCCACATTTTTCCATTTTGTAAATGATCCAACAAGAATAACGCCATTCACATTTTTGCCATATCATAGTCAGTTGTCTTCTAATGTCTTTAGGGTTTTCGTCATTCAGTTGTCTTTAGATTTCTAGCCAAATGTTGTACAAAGTCAGATCAATTTTTACAAGGTAGAGTTTTACTTGGATCACGCCTT
Source organism: Wollemia nobilis (assembly GCA_028583015.1). Classification (NCBI taxonomy): domain Eukaryota; kingdom Viridiplantae; phylum Streptophyta; class Pinopsida; order Araucariales; family Araucariaceae; genus Wollemia; species Wollemia nobilis. Next base: position 1,047,209 of record JAQPPZ010000755.1, on the reverse strand, counting down.
GTTACATAGCATCCCAACACAAGCTTAAAACACATAAAAATTCCCAAGTTGTGTGAATGAAAGATGAAACCTACAAAGTGGTCTAGGATACCATATAGTGAAAATGTTATCTCGCTCATCCCCCTGTGCGAATGACCCCAAGAATGCTGAGAATTGGCAAAAGGACAAGAAAACTTCCTTCAATTCCCCAAAATAAATAGTGGTTTTTACCACTACAAAGAATTCCAACTCCAAACATGAATATCAAAAGTGCACAAATCAAAAAGCACAAGAAATAGCGATTCTAATCACTACTCAAAATCCCAAGCTCAAACAAAATAAATAGTGATTATCATCACTACTGAGCAAATATCCCATTAAAAGAGAGGGAGTAACTATTGAATCCTTGGAATTCTCAGCATTCGAAAGGTCATGAGGTGATCCTCAGTCCTGGTTTGGTGGATAGCCTACTGGTCACTGGTGGCAAACCTCCCGCATGATGATATATCTATCGCATTAGCTGTTGGGCATATGTACAGATCAATGTTTGCATGTGGATGAGCTAGCTTATGGTATCCTAGATTGCACCATAGATTAATCCTACTAAATGCAACAAAGGAGTTAGTGGAGCTAATTAGGTGATCCTCAGTACAGGTTTGGTGGACAACCTACCTGGCACTGACGGTATCCTTACGAATACCACATAAACGAACTCAATCGCACACACAGGGATGTGAAATAACTTGGTCAAACTCAAGTCTGATTCGTACCTTGTTCGAAAGTCTTGTAAGATAATGTACAGTCTTGACTAGTTAGTTAAAGCATCTGAGTCTCAGAAAAACCTTAACTACATTCTAAAACAATTGTTGTACATTTCATTACTTACATCACCATCAAAAAATACAAAACAAAAATTACAAATGCAAAAGTTATTTCATAAAGCAATCACATAGTACAGAAAGCCAGTAAATCCTGTATAGTCTATGGTGCCACCACCTGTATACCAACAAATCATTCCATCCATTCCATATGCATACATCTATATCATATAGTTAAAATCATCCACAGTCATAATAGCATATGCATACATCAACATAAATAAATGTGCATAAAGAACAATAAACCATGACAAGTATATAATCAAACCAAAAAGAGTCATGTATATATATCAAGTCAAAATGCCCTCAGGCTACAATAAGAAGGTCCTCTGACCTCACAAAAACCAAAAACTCAAAATCCCCAAAGCCTAGGGAGTCAGCCACCATGATCACGTAGGATCGGTGCGACTAGAACTACCCCCAATAGTATGGGTCCTATGGGACCTCTCAGGGTGGTTGCTGCCAGCCCTCGCACCCTACCCACCAACACTACCCTCACCTAGCCACCTATGATGAGATGATGCAGACTGCTCAGTCTCACTGCCTCTCATACGATATGACGAACCACCTCCATCAAGCATAGGCAACTGTCCATCGAGGCGGACAACCTCTATCTCTAACTCTATCCGGTACCGACCCCACTCCATATCTCGTTGGTGATACACAGCCAATGCACTATCCCGCTATGCCAACTGAGTCCATAGGAGATCCCTCTCCTGCAAAGCATCTCTATGCTCCTCCTCCCATCTTCGTAGGAGACCCTCCAATCATGCTATCTCAGCATGAAACCTAGCCTCCACATCCCTGAGATAGCTGAGGCATGGGCACCTCGGATGGCTTTGGCACCCACTCTGGACATCTGTACATTGTGTCAAACCCCAAATCATCTCCATCTAGTGAATTCCTCACCTTCCACCTGGGATGATTACAAAATTGGTATTCATCCCACCCTGGGATGATTATAGAGCAAGAAATAAAGCAACAAAAACTGCATCCAAAAAAATGCACCAAAAATAACAATAAATCTGCCGAACAAAGGTGCCTTTGCACCTGATATTCATGGCATGAAAAACCATCGTTGGGGTCACAAATACTCACTATCCTACTCCCTAAGAAGGCTAGCATAGCCGGACCACTCCACGGGAAGGAGGATTTTTGATAATTTCTACCCCAATAGGCATAAAAAAAAAGGGGTCAAAACCCACCAAAAATAGGTCCGATGGTTGGAAAACTGCAATAAGCGTTCAACGAAAACAACTGAAGGCACCCTTACAAACGTCATCTTGGGTCAAGCGACTCATCGCTTTTCTCATTTTTGGTCATTCCCTCATCGATTCGTCGCTTGAGGGGGTAGTCACACTTAGTCACCAATCAACAAATACACACCCAATCAAGGAAATGGCATGCATTCAAAGAATCATTGACAAAGACAATCACGCTCCTGCTTGGGGCAGCAAACAAGCAATAATCACAGGCTAAACAAACACTTGGCATTCTGGAAGCATGAAGAAAAGGTTCCTCGGACAAAAGGTTGTGCCCTTTGCCTATTCATGTCTGAACAATGTCCAAGATCAAGTACACCTCACTGAAAAAGGTTACACTTGAGTTAAGCTCCTTAGCTCGTCAGAAGCAAGGATTCAAGAATGCGTGCCCTTTCCATACTTGGGGCATCAAAATTTGGTTAGGTTACTGAGAAACCCTAATCATTAAGTGCTTTGGTCATCTATTTTTGCTCAGCACTATGCCACACACAACGCATCCCAAAAAGGGGCATCTGTAGACACCAAAACAACACCAATCCGATTATGTGACTACAAGCACTGACCGAATTGGCATACATACCCCCTAGGGCAGCCTCCAGAGGTTAAAAAGTGGTCCTAACCACTCCCAAATCAGTTTTGGAAGGTCAGAGGTCAGTTTTGCACCTTTTAAGCACTTTGCTCCCTATTCGTCCCACCCCGGGACGATTAGAATCCTATTCGTCCCACCCCGGGACGATTAGCAGCAATCGCTCCAGGGTGGGACGATTAGCAGGTTTGACTGGAAAAAAGTCAAACCTTGACAAATGGCAGCCCAAATCTGCCACCTAACTCCGCCTTCAAGGCATGGGATTGCGAGGGAAGGTTTCAAATCAGAGAGGCTTCAATCAAGCCTACCCTGATCATGGAGGCCTCAATCAAGGAGGCCCTAATTAGGGAGGAATCTTCTCTCCCCAAAAAGGGCATAATGAGCCAAGTGGCACCCTCGCATGCGCATTCAAAGGAGACCCTTAGGTCTATAAAAAGGTGAGCCTCCTCACCCCAAAAAGAGGACAGAGCTGGAGCATTTGGAGCAACGAAGTGCTGCCAAACTATACCCCCATTCCTCTTTGTGCTTCCTACATCCCTAATCTCTCTCTTCTGGAAGAGAGGTTATCGGGTGAACACTAGGAACGCAATCCAGATCCAAAAACCCAAGAAATCGGCCACAATCCCACCCCAAACTCGTCGACACAACCCCCTAGGAAGTTTTGGACCCATCCCACTTGGATTGGTGTCAAAACTAGGCCCTAAACGGTGGGCGTCCCACCCCGGGCGCCCCCCAAACTACTGCAGTCCTAATCGCCCCACCCCGGAGTGATTAGAAATCTGTGCATGGTTTTGTTACTATTATTTTTGCATTCTTTTATATCTAATGTACTTATGTTGTTGTCCAAATTTCATTGCTTTCTGACATGATTTGACCTGGTTTCTGTCATTTTATGCGTCTACTAACCTACAGGGAGCGCCTTCGGATACAAGATAACCTGGGAAGAATCTGCCAAATCTGACCTTCTGGGTCATCTCAAAATGCTGTTTTTAGTCTAACCACAAGTTTGCAGGAGTTTTGGAGGCCTCTAGGCAGGACATTTGCAAGGTCACTTTTTGCAGGTTTTGCGACAGTCCCCAGCGTCCCACCCCAGAGCGATTAGAAATATGTGCATGATTTCCTTACTATTCCTTTTGCAATATGTCCCAGATGATATCCTAATGCCTCTATTAAATTTTGAACTCATTCTGACATGATTTGATGATCGTTTTATTATTTTATGTATTAACTAGCTAGAGGCCTTGGGGATTGCATGTTTCTCTATATACACATATGCTATTAACGATTTGTTGTCTTTCTGTGCACAGGATCTCACCGCCAGGAACACTAGAGGGGCAGCAAGGAACGATGAACACACAGACACAAGCAGCGGCAACTTTTGGCCCACCCACTTCGAATGTGGGCATGCGAAAGATGATGGAAGCGTACCATCCATTGATGTAACAAATTGTATCAAACAGGAATAGATGCTAAGCCCTACGAATGCAATGAATAAATGCATGAAGGAAATGATGCAAAAATGATATGTAAGAAAACAAAGTGGGGCCTCTTTTATTAATATTGCTTTTAATCATATTACAATATGTCCCCCCTCTCGGGCTCAAAACATTTGATACAATTTGTTACATCAATTGATGGTACGTTTCCAGCGTCTTCCACATGACCACATTCAAAGTGGGTGGGCTAAAAGTTGTCGTTTCTTGTTTTTGTGTGTTTGTCATTCCTTGCTGCCCCTCTAGTATTCTTGGCGGCAAGATCCTGCACATAGAAAGACAACAAATCATTAATAGCATATGCGTATCTAGAGAAACATACAATCCCCAAGGCCTCTAGCTAGTTAATACATAAAATAATTAAAAAATCATCAAATAATGTCAAAATGAGTTCAAACTTTAAAAGAGGCATTAGGATATCATCTGGGACACATTGCAAAAAGAACAGTAAGAAAATCATGCACATATTTCTAATCACTCTGAGGTGGAATGCTGGGGACTGTCACAAAACTTGCAAAAAGTGACATCAAAAATGTCTAGCCCAGAGGCCTCTAAAAATCCTACAAACTTTTGGTTAGACTAAAAATGGCATTTTGATATGACCCAGAAGGTCATATTTGGCATATTCTGCCCAGGTTGTCTTGTATTCGAAGGCGCTCCCTGTAGGTTAGTAGACGCATAAAATGACAGAAACTAGATCAAATCATGTCAGAAAGCAATGAAACTTGGACAGCAGCATAAGTACATTAAATATAATAGAATGCAAAAAGAACAGTAAGGAAATAATGCACAGATTTTTTAATATCTTCTGGATGGGGCGATTAGGATTGTAGCAGTTCGGGGGGCGCCCGGGGGTGGGACACCCACCGTTTAGGGCCTAGTTTTGACACCAATCCAAGTGGTATGGGTACAAAACTTCCTAGGGGGTTGTGTCAATGAGTTTGGGTTTTGGATCTGGATTGCGTTCCTAGTGTTCACCCGATAACCTCTCTTCCAGAAGAGAGAGATTAGGGATGTAGGAAGCACAAAGAGGAATGGGGGTATAATTTGGCAGCACTTCGTTACTCCAGATGCTCCAGATTTGTCCTCTTCTTGGGGTGAGGAGGCTCACATTTTTATAGACCTAAGGGTCTCATTTGAATGCGCATGCAAGGGCGCCACTTGGGTCATTATGCATTTTTGGGGGAGAGAATATTCCTCCCTAATTAGGGCCTCCTTGATCGAGGCCTCCATGACTGCCTCTCTGATTTTGAAACATTCCCTCGCACTCCCATGCCTTGAAGTTGGAGTTAGGTGGTGGATCTAGGCTTCCATTTTTCAAGGTTTGACTTTTTACCAGTCAAACCTACTAATCGTCCCACCTTGAAGTGATTGCTTCTAATCATCCCGGGGTGGGACGAATAATATTCTAATCGTCCTAGGGTGGGATGAATAGGGATCAAAGTGCTTAAAAGGTGCAAAACTGACCTCTGATATTTCAAAACTTATTTGGGAGTGGTTAGGACCACTATTTAACCTCTGTAGGCTACCCTAGCTGGTATGTATTCCAATTTAGTCAGTGCTTGTAGTCACATAATCGGATTGGTGCTATTTTGGTGTCTATAAATGCCCCTTTTTGGGATGTGTTGTGTGTGGCATAGTGCTGAGTAAAAATAGATGACCAAAGCACTTAATGATTAGGGTTTTGTTGTAATCACAGTGACACTGAGAGGGGGGGTGAATCAGTGTGATCTTTTAAATTTCAAGTATACAGTTTAAAACCAGCAACAGTTTAAAACTTATAAAAGATATATCAATTACAGCAAGAAAGCATCACACATAACACAACAAATTAACGAGGTTCACCAATGTGGCTACTCCTCAAAAATGGCTGCTTGGACTACCATCCAAATCCAGCTCAAGCAAAGCAACAACTTTACAACTTATTTACCAGCACCAACTGGAAGGAGCACCAACCCCTCAATTTTTTTGCACCAACAGAAAGGAGCACCAACCCCCAATTCACCAACAACTTCTGGAAGGAGCACCAACTCCTTATGCCAAGCTGCAACTTGGACTTCAATAGAAATAATGAAAAGAATTACAATAATTATACTTTCACCTTATTACCCAGTCTGTAGTTTACATGCACTCTGCTTCTGCTACGCAAAAGCTTCGAACAACCAGTCAGCTACTTCGCAACTGTCTCTCGCACTTCGCTTCGACACAATCGAACTATCGCTTCTGCTTCTTCACTAATACTTCGCACACTCTGCTATCGGATAGTCGATCGACATGATTCACTTTCTGGACACAATAGACGTAATTCGCACCTCCTGCTGCTCTTCCCCCCCCCTCTTCCCCCCCCCTACTAAATCAGAAGAGATACGCACTCTTCACTTCGACACACACAAACTATTGCTCCGCACTCAGCTTGAATCAAAATGACTCACGCTCTGCTCACTGCGAACCTCGCATCCACTTCCTTTCTCACTTCAAAAATTCACACTTCAAACTCGAAACAGTCCTCCTTTTATAGATGAAAATTGTGAGCAAAGATCTCAACTTAGTCGACTGAAAAACCCTAATTTTAGTCGGCTGCAAACCCTAATTTTAGTCGGCTACAAACCCTAAAAATTTTCGACTACAAAACCCTAATTCCTATCGGCCCAGATCCAACTTTGTCGGCCTCAACCGCCTCTGCCACCTCTGTCACCTTCCTGTAGCTATTGCCGCGAAATAGTAACATGTCACGATATCGCTACACCTTTTGCGGCCGTACACTTCCTTTACCCTGCTATTACGAAAATGCGACACTTTTGGCCTTTGTCTGCTTTGCCACCTTTCTTGTCACGAAATCGTGACACTTCTAACTTTCGTTGACGTCATTCTCACTCTTGTCACGAAATCGTGACGCTTTTTTGCCTTAGCGCGTTCTTTGCTTTTCGCCCACGAAAATGCAACATGTCACGAAATCGTGACATCTTTCGCATCCGTACATTTCTCGCTTCATGCACTAGCGAAATCAAGACATGTAGCGAAATCGCTACAACTTTGTGCCTTGTGCTTCCAACTTTGCTTCGACCCGCGAAACTTTGACTTGTAGCGAAATCGCTACACCTTTGTGCCTTGCACTTTCGACTTGTAGCATAATCGCTACACCTTTGTGTTCTGCACTTTTGACTTGTAGCGAAATCGCTACACTTTTGTGTTCTGCACTTTTGACTTGTAGTGAAATCGCTACACTTTTGTGTTTTGCACTTTTGACTTGTAGCGAAATCGCTACACTTTTGTGTTCTACACTTTTGACTTGTAGCGAAATCGCTACACCTTTGTGTTTAATTGTAGCGAAAATCGCTACACCTTTGTGCTTTGACTCTTCCTCTCTGCTTTGGCCCGCGAAACTCCAACATGTAGCGAAATCGCTACAACTTTTTGACTTAGCGCTTCTTCTCTGCTTCAGCCAGCGAAACTTCAACATGTAGCGAAATCGCTACACTTTTGTTGCCGTACATTCTCTCTCCTCTTCGGGTCGCGAAAACCCGACGTGTCGCGATATCGCGACACTTTTTTTAATGAAATCGTGACACTTTTGTTGCGTTTCTCCAAACTTGTCATGAAATCGTGACAGTTTTTCAACTTTGCTTCTTTCCTTCTAACATGTCGCGAAATCGTGACATTTTTGGCTACGTCTTCTCTCTCCTCATTTTTGTCGTGAAATCATAGCTTCTCTCTCCTCATTTTTGTCGTGAAATCATGACATTTTTGGTTGTGCCTTCTCTCTCCTCATTTTTGTCACGAAATCACGATAGAAAACATGTCGCGATATCGCGACAGTTTTCTTACTTGTCTTTTTCTGCAAATTTTTGAATCTGGGTCACTTCTGTTTTCCTGGAATTGCACTTTACAAGATCTGACTATCCTTTGAACTTCTGTCCTCTGCATCTGAATGACTCCTGAACTGTCTGTCCACTGCATCATTAGATCTAACTGCCTGTGTTGACAACAATGACAAACCTCTTGCAACACCTTGCTCAACAATCTCCCCCTTTGGAATTGTTGGCAACACCTGTGTACATTCCTGTAACTCTTCTCCCCCTTTGTCAATAATACCAAAGGGCTACTACAGACTCCCCCTGAGTCCATCCTCACAATTCTCAGGCACAATTTGTTGCATCTAGCACAAATTATGATCATGAGCAAAAGAGTAGTCAAATACTCAAATGCTCCCCCTGAGAAAGTGATCCCTGTAGCTAGTCACTTCTTGGGAAGTGTGACTACTCCCAATTTGTCTCGAAGGTACTCAAACACTTCCTTGGGCAATGGTTTTGTAAAAATATCTGCTACTTGTTCTGTGGTTGGGACAAAATCCAATTTGACTTCTCCTTCTGCAACTTTCTCCTTCAAGAAATGATACCTTATAGCAATGTGTTTTGTCCGTGAGTGCATAACTAGGATTCTTGGAGATGTTAATTGCACTGGTGTTATCACACTTAACTGATATTGGTTCACTGAAATTAATTCCAAGATCTTTCAAAGTTTGTTTCATCCATAAAACTTGAGTACAGCAAGTTGTTGCTGCAATATATTCTGCCTCAGCTGTTGATAAAGAAACTGACTCTTGTTTCTTGTTGTGCCAAGCAACCAACCTGTCACCGAGATAAAAAGCACCTCCACTTGTACTCTTTCTGTCATCAACACATCCAGCCCAATCTGCATCTGAATATGATATAAGAGTGAAGTCTTTGCCTTTTGGATACCACAACCCATACTCCATGGTGCCCTTGAGATACCGAAAAATCCTTTTAACTCTTCGTCACATGAGTCTCTTTGGGACTCGGCCTCGAAATCTAGCTACCATGCAAACTGCCTGTAGAATATCAGGTCTAGTAGTCGTTAAATATAGTAAACTTCCAATCATAGATCTGTACATGGTTTGGTCTACAGGTGGAGATTTGTCTTCTTTACTCAATTTGCAGCCTGTTGTCATGGGAGTGCTAACTGGCTTACAGTCCTCCATAGTGAACCTCTTTAGCATTTCTTTCACATATTTGATTTGGGAAATGAATATGCCTTTCTCATTTTGATTAACTTGTAGCCCAAGAAAGTAAGACAGTTCACCAATCATAGACATTTCAAATTCATTCCGCATCTTATTTGCTAAGTCTTTACAAGATTCATCTTTGTTGCTGCCAAATATGATATCATCTACATAGACAACAAGAACAATGAGATGCCCACCTTCTGTTTTCACATACAGATTACTGTCCACTAAACCTTTCTTGAATCCCTGTTGAGAGAGATAGTTGTCTAGCCTTGCATACCATGCCCGTGGTGCTTGTTTTAATCCATATAATGCTTTCTTTAATTTGCAGACAAGGTTAGGATCTTCACTGATTTGAAAGCCATCTGGTTGTTCAATATAGACCTCTTCTTCAAGTTTCCCATTTAAAAAGGCAGATTTTACATCCATCTGATAAACTCTGAAGTTCTTGTGGACTGCTAAGGCCAGAAACATTCTAATTGCTTCTAATCTGGCCACTGGTGCAAAAGTCTCTTCAAAATCAATGCCTTCGACCTGTGCATATCCTTTACAAACCAGTCTTGCTTTGTTCCTAATGACCTGTCCGTCTTCATTTAATTTGTTTCGAAATATCCATTTGGTGCCGATTACATTCTTATTTGCATGTCTAGGTACTAATTCCCAAGTTCTGTTCTTTTCAATCTGATCTAACTCTTCATTTATTGCCTTCATCCAACTATCATCTTTGCTTGCTTCATCTATGTTTTTGGGCTCAATGCTGGATAAAAGAGAGTAATTACTTATTACTTTCCTTCTTGTCTGAATACCAGCTGTGGGATCTCCAATTATTTGATCTCTTGGATGATTTTTTTGCCAGCTGCCTGTTTTGAATTTCTTGTTTTCTTGCACCTCTGAGTCATCGATTAATTCATCTGAATCAAACGTAGATTTATTTTCTGTTTCATTCACCTCATCTCCTTCAAAGACTTCTTCATAGATTGGGTAGTTTTCCTCAAAGTCGCCTAATCGTTTCCCACCTTCATCGAATTTAACATCTCGCACTGTCCACAATTTTCTTGAGTCTCTTGTTGTAGCATTTGTAAGCTTTGCTTTTTGATGAATACCCAACAAAAACACCTTCATCTGCTCTATCTTCAAACTTCCCAAGGTTGTCATCAGTTTTTCTGATGTAGCACCTACAACCAAATACTTTGAGATGTTTTGTTGTTGCTTTTCTACCAAACCACAACTCATAAGGTGTTTTGCATTCATGAGTTCTTAACATATATCTGTTTTGGATGTATACTGCAAGTGTGAACTGCTTCTTTCCAGAATCTATCTGCTATTTTGTTTTCTCGCAAGCATGGTGCGTGCCATTTCCTGTATAGTTCTGTTTCTTTCTTTCTACTACACCATTCTCGTTGTGGAGTTCTAGCTACTGAATATTGTCTCCTGATACCATGTTTTTCATAGTATTCTGTAAATTCATTCGAAATGAATTCTCCTCCTCTGTCTGATCGTAAACATTTGACCCTTTTTCCTGTTTCATTCTCAACTAGATGTTTGAAGGATCTGAACATTTCAAAAGCTTCTGTTTTATCTTTTAAGAAAAATATCCATGTCATTCTGGAATAATCATCGATACACAACATAAAGTATTTGTCGCCATTTATGCTTTGAGTTCTCATGGGTCCACATAAGTCTGTATGAATAAGTTCCAAAGGCCTCGCTAGTGTGGTACTCTTTTGTTTTGAATGAGACTCTGGTTTGCTTTCCTTCTCGACATGAAGCACAAACATTGTTTGAAGGTTTTTTAATGGTTGGAATATCTCTCACCGCTTGTTTCGAGCTGATTTTCACCAAATTATCAAAACTTATGTGTCCAAGCCTCTTGTGCCACAACCAGTTCTCTTCTTCTTGTCCAATGAAACACGTACCTTTTGAAGTTTCTGAGAGTGTGTACAAATTTCCTGACGTCCTTGAACCAGTTGCTATCAATTTCCCACTGTTTATTTTTTTGACTTCATAACTCCGCTTTTTGAAGACTACTTCATGTCCTTTATCACAGATTTGATCGACACTTAACAAAGTTGTGTTTCAAACCATCCACAAATAAAACTTCTTCCGACTTGATTTTCCCTTCACTAATTTTGACAGATCCTTTTCCTATTATTTTGGCTCCATCATTATTTCCAAACTTCACAGAGCCACCCTCATATTTCTGTAGTTTTTCAAATTTTTGTTTATCACCTCGTCATATGACTTGAGCAACCACTGTCAAGAATCCACGGTACACATTTATTCTGAGCCCCGAAAGCTGTCTCGCACTATTAAAGATTCCTTTTCTTCCCTGAGTTGTTCTTTCTGTTTCCATTCTATTTTGACTATGGTATTGGGCTCTAGCTTGGATTTCCCCTTTTTAGAATCTTGCACATATCTTTCAGAAATAATTCTATTCTGTTTTGCCCTATATGGTTGAATTCTTCTTTTCTGAGATTGATTTGAAACAGAAGTACTATGACAGTTTCTAGCAATGTGCCCAAAGTTGTGACAATTAAAGCATTCTACTGCATAACTCATTAGAGGAGCAAAAGTATTTCTACTAGTGAAACTTCTTGGACCTACATTATACTTGCAGTCAGCAATTTTATGCCCATAACCATTACATTTGAAACAGAAACCATAAAAGTAATGATTGAACCTGAAAGATGGTCTTTGCCAAGTTGTTGCAGGAGCCTTAGATCTTCTTTTCTTTTGATGTGTGACCTTGGTAAAGCCATCATTGTCAGTTCCTATTTCAGGACTGGCATTACTGCTTTCTTTTGCCTGATTTGTTTTTCTTTCAACAACCTGTTTCTTGTCTTTACTCTTTTCACATTCAACATTGCTTGCCTTTGGTCCGTTTGATGATTCTCCTTCAATAAAGCCCAGACCGAATTTGATACCTGTGGGTCTTTGATCGCTTAGGATTTTGTCCAGCTTCATCGAACTTTCTTCACGTTTGAAATGGCAGCTAATTTTTTGATCCAGCTCTTGTATCTGTATTCGAAGACCAACATTTTCTTCTTCCAGTTTACAACAATAATCTATCTTCATGGTTACCCGAACTTCAAGATCTTCGGACATTTTCTTGTACTCTTCTGTCTGTGTTTTTAGACCGGTTATAATGTCATTTGCATCCTCAAGCTTCCTTGACAGTTTTTTATTCTTTCTTTTCTCAGATTTCCATTCCATAAGAGCAGAGACCAGCTCACCTTCTAAATCAACTTCAGCCTCAGCTTTTTCAATAGACACTTTAGAGTTCATTCCTTCTGTGTTTTCTGCCTCTTCTGATTTTTCTACTTCAAATGCCATAAAGAGAGCTTCACCTGTTCCTTCTTCAGAGTCTTCACTAGAGCTGTCCTCTAAAGAATCTGCATTTCGGGAGATAAAACTTTTCTTTTTGAAATTGCCTTTTCTGAAGTTTGTTTTCTTCCTCCATTCACTTCTTTCTTGATGCGGAGTTTCTTCACCTTTGTTCTTGTCATTGAGAGGACATTTGGTAGCAAAGTGTCCAATGCCTCCATAGTTGAAACATTTAAAAGGTAGCTTTCCTCTGTATTTTCCTTTTCCTTTTCTCAACTTTCTGACAAAATTTGCTTCCATTTCATCTGATACATCCTCTTCTTCAGACTCTGGTTTTGTGACTTTGCCTTTTAGGGCTTTGAAAGTAGCTTCTCTATCTATGGGATTAGACCTTCCTATTCTCATTTCAAAAGCAGTCAAGGAACCATGCATCTCATCCATACTAAAATGATTTAGATCTTTGGCTTCTTCTATGGCAGAGACTTTAGAATCAAATCTAGGAGGGAGCGATCTTAATACCTTTTTCATGATAGTAGCATCATTTATATCTTCGTCGAGACCTTTGATTGAATTGGTGATCCCATTGACTCTTTGCATGAAAGTCTCTATGTTCTCATCATTGTCCATCTTTAAAGATTCGAATTGAGCTCGATGTGTTTGAAGCTTGGCCTCCTTGATCCTATCATCTCCTTCATGAATGTTCTCTAGTTTATCCCATACATCTTTTGCTGATTCACAATTTATGATCTTGACTAGCTCACTGTCCACTAGTCCACACATGATGGCATTCTTTGCTTTTGAATCATTTTCAAATGCCTTTTTACCAGTAGTGTCTATTGGAGCGATGGCGGGAGCTTTGTAACCATTAACTACTGCACCCCAGATGTCAAAACCCAAAGCACTGAGATATGTCTGCATTCTAATTTTCTAGAACGCATAATTAGTTCCATCAAACAATGGTGCTTTGTTCGAGGAGAACCCTTCACCACTTGCCATTGCGTCACTTCCAAGATCACCCTAGCTATTTGAGCCTGTTCAGGAACCTAGCTCTGATACCAATTGTTGTAATCACAGTGACACTGAGAGGGGGGTGAATCAGTGTGATCTTTTAAATTTCAAGTATACAGTTTAAAACCAACAGCAGTTTAAAACTTATAAAAGATATATCAATTACAGCAAGAAAGCATCACACATAACACAACAAATTAACGAGGTTCACCAATGTGGCTACTCCTCAAAAATGGCTGCTTGGACTACCATCCAAATCCAGCTCAAGCAAAGCAACAACTTTACAACTTATTTACCAGCACCAACTGGAAGGAGCACCAACCCCTCAATTTTTTTGCACCAACAGAAAGGAGCACCAACCCCCAATTCACCAGCAACTTCTGGAAGGAGCACCAACTCCTTATGCCAAGCTGCAACTTGGACTTCAATAGAAATAATGAAAAGAATTACAATAATTATACTTTCACCTTATTACCCAGTCTGTAGTTTACATGCACTCTGCTTCTGCGCAAAAGCTTCGAACAACCAGTCAGCTACTTCGCAACCGTCTCTCGCACTTCGCTTCGACACAATCGAACTATCACTTCTGCTTCTTCACTAATACTTCGCACACTCTGCTACCGGATAGTCGATCGACACGATTCACTTTTTGGACACAACAGACGTAATTCGCACCTCCTGTTGCTCTTTCTCTCCCCCCTTTTTGTTTTTTTCCCCCCTCCCCCCTTGCTCACTTAAATCACGAAGATTCGATACGCACTCTTCACTTCGACACACACAAACTATTGCTCCGCACTCAGCTTGAATCGAAATGACTCACGCTCTACTCACTGCGAACCTCGCATCCACTTCCTTTCTCACTTCAAATTTCACTTCAAACTCGAAACAGTCCTCCTTTTATAGATGAAAATTGTGAGCAAAGATCTCAACTTAGTCGGCTGAAAAACCCTAATTTTAGTCGGCTGCAAACCCTAATTTTAGTCGGCTGCAAACCCTAAAAATTGTCGGCTACAAAACCCTAATTCCTGTCGGCCCAGATCCAACTTTGTCGGCCTCAACCGCCTCTGCCACCTCTGTCACCTTCCTGTAGCTATTGCCATGAAATAGTAACATGTCGCGATATCGCTACACCTTTTGCGGCCGTACACTTCCTTTACCCTGCTATTACGAAAATGCGACACTTTTGGCCTTTGTCTGCTTTGCCACCTTTCTTGTCATGAAATCGTGACACTTCGAACTTTTGCTGACGTCATTCTCACTCTTGTCGTGAAATCGTGACGCTTTTCTGCCTTAGCGCGTTCTTTGCTTTTCGCCCATAAAAATGCAACATGTCACGAAATCGTGACATCTTTCACATCCGTACATTTCTCGCTTCATGCACTAGCGAAATCAAGACATGTAGCGAAATCACTACAACTTTGTGCCTTGTGCTTCCAACTTTGCTTCGACCCGCGAAACTTTGACTTGTAGCGAAATCGCTACACCTTTGTGCCTTGCACTTTCGACTTGTAGCATAATCGCTACACCTTTGTGTTCTGCACTTTTGACTTGTAGCGAAATCGTATACGCTTACACTACACTTTGTGTTCTGCACTTTTGACTTGTAGCGAAATCGCTACACTTTTGTGTTCTGCACTTTTGACTTGTAGCGAAATCGCTACACTTTTGTGCTTTGACTCTTCCTCTCTGCTTTGGCCCGTGAAACTCCAACATGTAGCGAAATCGCTACAACTTTTTGACTTAGCGCTTCTTCTCTGCTTCAGCCAAAACTTCAACATGTAGCGAAATCGCTACACTTTTGTTGCCGTACATTCTCTCTCCTCTTCGGTCGTGAAAACCCGACGTGTCGCGATATCGTGACACTTTGCCTTTCCCTTTTGCTTCTCCAAACTTGTCGCGAAATCGCGATAGTTTTTCAACTTTGCTTCTTTCCTTCTAACATGTCACGAAATCGTGACATTTTTGGCTGCGTCTTCTCTCTCCTCATTTTTGTCGTGAAATCATGACATTTTTGGCTGTGCCTTCTCTCTCCTCATTTTTGTCATGAAATCATGACATTTTTGGCTACGCCTTCTCTCTCCTCATTTTTGTCGCGAAATCGCGACAGAAAACATGTCGCGATATCGCGACAGTTTTCTTACTTGTCTTTTTCTGCAAATTTCTGAATCTGGGTCACTTCTGTTTTCCTGGAAATGCACTTTACAAGATCTGACTATCCTTTGAACTTCTGTCCTCTGCATCTGAATGACTCCTGAACTGTCTGTCCACTGCATCATTAGATCTAACTGCCTGTGTTGACAACAATGACAAACCTCTTGCAACACCTTGCTCAACAAGTTTATCAGTAAGCTAACCAACTTTTGATGCCCCAAGTATGGAAAGGGCATGCATTCTTGAATCCTTGCTTCTGACGAGCTAAGGAGCTTAACTTAAGTGCAACCTTTTTTAGTGATGTGTACTTGATATTGGACATTGTTCAGTCATGAATAGGCAAATAGCACAACCTTTTGTATGAGGAACCTTTTCTTCATTCTTCCAAAATACCAAGTGTTTGTTTAGCTTGTGATTATTTCTTGTTTTCTTCCTCAAGCAGGGGCGTGATTGTCTTTGTCAATGATTCTTTGAATGCATACCATTTCCTTGATTGGGTGTGTATTTGTTGATTGGTGACTAAGTGTGACTACCCCCTCAAGTGACGAATCGATGAGAGAATGACCAAAATGAGAAAATTGACGAGTCGCTTGACCCAAGATGTTGTTTGTAAGGGTGCCTTCAGTTGTTTTTGTTGAATGCTTATTGCAGTTTTCCAACCATCGGACCTATTTTTGGTGGGTTTTGACCCCTTTTTTTTTTACACCTATCGGGGTTGAAATTATCGAAAATCCTCCTTCCCGTGGAGCGGTCTGACTATGCTAGCCTTCTTAGGGAGTAGGATAGTGAGTATTTGTGACCTTGACGGTAGTTTTTCATGCCATGAATGTCAGGTGCAAAGGCACCTTTGTTCGGCAGATTTATTGCTGTTTTTGGTGCATTTTTTGGATGTAGTTTTTGTTGTTTTATTTCTTGCTCTGTAATCGTCCCAGGGTGGGATGAATACCAATTTTGTAATCGTCCCAGGGTGGAATGATTACAGGCCTAACAGCCTATATAAGGACCAAAAATAGGTTTTGGGCTCATTTGCAATATTTTTTTCTTGGCAATTTGGAGCAGTGAGGAGGAGTGCGAGTGTGCGTATCGGAGCGCTGTTGACATTTCACAGACATCATGAGTGCGAGAACCGGATCTTCGAGTGGAGGAGCCAAGGTGAGACCGGTATGATGTTCCTTATATTTGCTTTTTATTCGTGCGTGTTTTATATGAAGCTTAAAACTCACATATAAAATGCTTGTTCGCTTTATTATACTCTTTTTTTTGTTGTTTTTGTTCATATTAAGGTTGAAACCCTAATATTTTTTATGTCATGTTTGTTTTTGCCATATGTTGTTTTGTTTTTTTGTTTTGTTTTTGCCATATTAAGGTTGAAACCCTAATATGTTTATGTCGTGTTTGTTTTGCCATATTAAGTTTGAAACCCTAATATGTTGTTTTTTTTATTTTGTTTTTTCCATATTAAGGTTGAAACCCTAATATGTTTTATTTCGTGTTTGTTTTTGCCATATTAAGGTTGAAACCTTAATATGTTATTTTTTTTTTGCCATATTAAGGTTGAAACCCTAATATGTTGTTTTTTTTTATGTTTTTGTCATATTAAGGTTGAAACCCTAATATGTTTTATGTCGTGTTTGTTTTGCCATATTAAGGTTGAAACCCTAATATGTTGTTTTTTTTGTTTTGTTTTTGTCATATTAAGGTTGAAACCCTAATATGTTTTATGTCGTGTTTGTTTTTGCCATATTAAGGTTGAAACCCTAATATTTTGTTTTTTTTTGTTTTGTTTTTGCCATATTAATGTTGGAACCCTAATATGTTTATGTCGTGTTTGTTTTTCTATATTAAGGTTGAAACCCTAATATGTTGTTATTTTTTGTTTTGTTTTTGCCATATTAAGGTTGAAACCCTAATATGTTTTATGTTGTGTTTGTTTTGCCATATTAAGGTTGAAACCCTAATATGTTGTCTTTTTTTGTTTTGTTTTTGCCATATTAAGGTTGAAACCCTAATATGTTTTATGTCGTGTATGTTTTTGCCATATTAAGGTTGAAACCCTAATATTTTGTTTTTTTTTTGTTTTTTTTTTGCCATATTAAGGTTGGAACCCTAATATGTTTATGTCATGTTTGTTTTTGCCATATTAAGGTTGAAACCCTAATATTTTGTTTTTTTGTTTTATTTTATTTTTGTTGATTGTACAGTTATTTTCATGTATGCTGTCGTTGTTGTACAATTTTTTATTTTAATGATTTTGTACTTTCATTGTACATTTTTTTTACTGTACTGCTTATGCTATACTTTTGTTGTACAATTGTAAATTTTAGTCTGTACTTCTGCTATACAGTTTTATTTGCATGTTTTTGTACTTTTGTAGTACATTAGTTTTTTAGTTTTTTTGTTCATATTAAGTATGTACTTAATATCTTGTTTCGTTTTATTTTATTTTGTTTTTTTTTAAGTTGTGAAGAGTCGGTATTGCCAGCCGACTGTTTTCTCTGATGCTCAAGATGCCTTGATAGTTATGGATTGGGAGTGTCTTGATGCCCTTGGGCTCAAGCAGGTGATGCGTTTGGAGCCTGTGATGGGGGATCAGGCATATTTGACTGCCCTGATCAATCTATGGGATCCCCGCTCCAACACTTTTCATCTCCCCACAAGGGAGATGACTATTACTCTAGAGGATGTGTATCGAATTCTGCAAATTTTGATAGATGGAATGCCTATTCGGATGACCCACCGTGACAAGCAAGCGGTGGTATTGACATGATGTTTTGGTCTGGTGGTGGAGAGGGGGGTGGAGAGGGGGGTGGAGAGGGCTATGGAGAGGGTAGAGGCTGACTGCCAGATAGGCGGTATCTTGGTGCGGTGGTGGCTGGAGAAGGATGTATTAGGGGTGAGGCATGCTTTGATCATGAACTTCATCTTCAATATGATACTTCCTGGCTCCTCAGGTGCGAGGTTCCCTTGGAACCTGCTTGAGTTGGTTTTCACATTGGTGGATTGTCCTACATCAGCTCCACTTATTATGAGATGAGGTCAGACGTTATTGGTGTAGTTGTACGATGAGCTATACGAGGTCCGATGCCAAAAGCGAAAGGGGATCGGGTGCAACTATCTCTTGCAGTGTTAAGGGTGGCGGCACATAGCTATGGAGCGACCACAAGGTTTGCCATGGACCACTCGAGGTGAGATGGTGGATCGAGAAATCAGATATGTCTATTTATGGCAGAGGTCAAAGGAGCATGGATAGAGTCGATAGTGGGAAGGTGACATAGGTCACTATACTGATGCCTTCTCTCCTCTAGTTCTAGGGCAGGTGTTCTGGTGGCCGTACTGAGACTATCTAGCCTGGCCTGAGGCTGGAGAGTGGCTCTGGCATGTGCGTAGGGGTAGATGGTTGATTGGGTGGCATGGGACAGAGTAAAAGTACTTCCCATATGTCTGGGTGATGTGGAAGTTTGGGATGCACCAAGGATTTCTTGGTGATCCCTTAATCTATCGGTGTCATGGTGATGAGAGGACTCTAGTATGGCCTACCATTGAGTCTTTGGGTGAGGGATCCGATGCAGTTATTGATGTACCCAACGTGGATGATGTCGAGGTGACTATAGAGTATGATTGATGGTGGATTACACGACGATGGCAGGGTGAGGGGCCTTTAGGAGGCATGGATACTACAACAATAGGAGGTGGGGGTGCAGAGGCACCGATGGAGGGTTGGGGGGCTCTGCTTGATGATGCGGACATGGTGGAGGTTGATGACTTCACCGATGATGGAGATGATTTGGGGGTTCCAGAGCAACCAAATATACAGGATGTCTCAGAGTAGTGGGTGCCAGAGTAGCAGGCCATCCCAGAGGTGCCCATGCCTCAGGCTATCATAAGGGATGTGGAGGCTAGGCTTCATGCTGAGATAGCACGATTGGAGGGTATTCTATGAATATGGGAGGGGGAGCATAGAGATGCTTTACAAGAGAGGGATCTCCTATGAACTCAGTTGACATAGTGAGATAGTGCATTGGCTTTGTATCACCAATGAGATGTGGAGTGGGGTCAGTACTAGGTAGAGTTAGAGACCGAGGTTGTCCGCCTCAGTGGACAGTTGCCTATGGTTGATGGAGGTGGTTCATCACGTCGTACGAGAGGCAGTGAGACTAAGTAGTCTCCATCTCATCGTAGGTAGCTAGGTGAGGGTAGTGTTGGTGGGCAGGGTGCGAGGGTTGGTAACAGTCGCCCTGAGAGGTCCCATAGGACCCATACTACTTGGGCTAGTTCTAGTCGCACCAATCCTGCGTGATCATGGTGGATGACTCCCTAGGCTTTGGGGATTTTGAGTTTTTGGTTTTTGTGAGGTCAGAGGACCTTCTTATTGTAGCCTGAGGGCATTTTAACTTGATATATATACATCACTCTTTTGGTTTGATTATATACTTGTCATGGTTTATGATGTAGATCCAAAATTAACGATCAGAGAAAAACCCAATTCTTGATTCAAATCTTGGAAAAAAAATTACAAAAAATAACAGCTGACCCTCATTACAATGTCTAGATTTTTTTTTATAGTGGAACTGACCCCTTTCGGTCATCATTACATAGACTAGCGGAGTTCTCTGTAGCCTCCTGCACCTCGATCCTTTGAGTCATCATTACCCAAATTGTGGAGTGCTCTGTAGCCGCTTGCACCTCGACCCTCTGAGTCATCATTACATAAAATGGCAGAGTGCTTTATGGCCGCCTGTACCTTGGTGCCATGTGTCCCTATAACGGCCCCTGTAACCACCTGCCCTTCTTGAGTCATGAACAACATGTCACGAAATTGTGACATTTCTTTGTCCTCCGTTGGTTTTTCTTCTTGGGTTGCAAAAACATGACATGTCGCGATATCGTGACATTTCTACTTCCTTGCTCTCTCCTCTTCGGGTCGCGATATCACGACATATTTCCTCTCCTGCCCTTCCTTTTCCTTTTTGGTCATGATATCATGACATTTTTCTCCCTCGCTTCCTTTCTCCTCTTCGAGTCGCAATAACACGACATGTCATGATATCATGACATCTTTCCTTTCTGCTTTCTCTCTCTTCTTCATGTCGCAAAATCATGACATGTCGCGATATTGTGACATCTTTGCTTTCTGCTTTCTCTTTCTTCTTTGGGTCATGAAATTGTGACATGTCGCGATATCATGACATATTTGCTTTTTGCTTTCTCTCTCTTCTTTGGGTCGAAAAATCATGACATGTCGCGATATCGTGACATATTTGCTTTCTGCTTTCTCTCTCTTCTTCGGGTCGTGAAATCGCGATGTTTCACAATATCACGACATTTTTATCCCTTGTGCTTCTCTCTCCTCTTTGGGTTGCAAAAATATGACATGTCGCGATATCGCGACATTTTTCTCCCTTGTGCTTCTCTCTCCTCTTTGGGTCGTGAAAATGCGACATGTCACAATATCACGAAATTTTTCTTGCTTGCTCTTGCTTTCGTCCTTTGGTCACGAAAACGTGACATGTCGCGATATCGTGACACTTTTCTCTTCTTTGTCAACATGTCGCGATATCGTGACACTTCGGCGTCCTTGCCTCTTCTTTGCCAACATGTCATGATATCGCGACACTTCGACGTCCTTGCCTCTTCTTTGCCAACATGTCATGATATAGTGACATATTTTCTCCTTTGCAAACCTGTCACGATATCGTGACACCTTTTATCCTTTGCAAAATCTATCGCGATATCGCGACACCTTTTCTCCTTTGCAAAACCTGTCGCGATATCGTGACACTTTTTCTCCTTTGCAAAACCTGTCACGATATCATGACACTTTTTCTTCCTTGCCAAGTTGTCACGATATCGCAACACTTTTTTTGCTTGCAAAACAACAAGGCAAAACACTTAGAATTTTTTTGTTGATGCAAGATTGCTCTACTGCCACTGGATGCTCCTGCATTAGACACCCGGGGTTGATGGAGAAGTGACCTTCACTTTTGTACTGTTCTGTACCATCTTTTGCAACATCTCAAAATGTGCACCTGCCTTCGCAGTCCACTTAAACTCCTACTTATCCCCTCTCATGGTTTCTGTCAGGGGTGCGTAACACACAGAATCCCTCTTCAGGCCATCCAAAAAAATTTTCCCTCTACCAAACAGATTCTGGCACTACTGCACACCTTTTCACCCACTGCATCCAATGGCTTCAACTTGTGATGCACTCCATATTTCGTCAGAGAGTAAGTATTGGCATGAACATTATGCGTTGCACACCGATCAAACTACCATGGCCTTCCCAACAACAAATGGCAAGCATCCATAGGTAGGATGTCACATAGAACCTCATCCCAGTATCCCCCAATATTAAACTTGACCAAGCACTGTTCATTGACCAATGCCCTATGGTCCTCCTGCAACCACGCAATCCAGTATGGATGCGGGTGTCTCCTCCTCATTAACTGTAACTTAGTAACCATTTCTTCAGAGACCAAGTTCTCAGTGCTACCATTATCTATAATAAAATTACAGACCTTACCTGAACTTTTGCACCTCGTGCGAAACAGGCTCCTCCTCTGGTCTGATCCTTTCTCCTCATTCAACAAGGCTCTCCTTGCGACCATCACTTCTCCTCTTTCTGCCTCCTCAAAGTGCTCAGATTCAACACCTTCATCAACGACCACAGCTCGGGCATTACCTTCAGGCCTCCTATTTGTCCTCTCATGGTGCTGTGGACACTCGTATGCTTAATGTACTTCTTCCCCATAATTAAAACAGGTTCCATGAAACTCTCTTTCTCCATTTCCTCGACTAGATCTACCTCTTCCTCTTGGGTAGTTGTTCTGACCACGAGATCTGTCATCATTTTCTCCCTTCTGATCCTGGTTACTACTAGTTTCACTAGTCTTATTCTGATCTTTATATTTTTCTCCACTGGTTCTTCCACCAGTTCTCCCACCATGATCTCTTCCTCTCTGCTTACCCTCAAACCTTCTGTTCAGCTTCTCTTCAACTTTTAGAGCAAACTGGTAAGCATCCTCAATGGTGATCAT
This sequence comes from Wollemia nobilis, assembly GCA_028583015.1. Taxonomy (NCBI): domain Eukaryota; kingdom Viridiplantae; phylum Streptophyta; class Pinopsida; order Araucariales; family Araucariaceae; genus Wollemia; species Wollemia nobilis. Next base: position 1,024,471 of record JAQPPZ010000755.1, on the reverse strand, counting down.
CCTAACCAGACTCAGCTCTTCTTCAGTACTGGTTCTCAATCTATTGATGTAACGGGGTACCTTCTCCTTGTTAGCCTCAAAATGGATGGTTCTAATAGAGATCTTGTAAAACTCCTCTGTGTATTCTTTGACAATTTTGCTTGCTTGTCTTAAACTCTGTATTTTCCTCAACAGATCTAATTCGTAATCTATAGGGATAAACTGCCTATTCAAATTTTCTACCATTCGATCCCATATGGTGATCTTTTCCTTTCCTCTTCTGTTTCGTTCTAGCTGCACTCCTTTCCACCATATGCTAGCATGGCCCTTCAACTTTGTTTTTGTGGAACCTGATCTGATTTGGATCTACAAAATCCTCATACTCAAAATATTCCTCCATATCTTTGATCCAATCAATCAACTCCTCTGGGTTGAGATTCCCAGAATATGTGGAGACTTCAAAATTTGGATTCTTCCCAATCTGGGATATGGCCCTAAACAATCTAGCTTCTATAGGATCCATTGCTTATTCTTCATCTGATGGATCCTCAACCTCCCAAGATTAATCTTCACTATGGTCTTCTCTCCTTGGCTCAACCCCTCTTCGCAATTCCTCCTGAAGGGCTTGCACTTGCCTCTACAACGCTCTGAAATCTACCTCTGGCACCATATTTCTCCCACCACCACAGTTTCTTTGTGGAGGTATTATGCTCACGTCTCTTACAACCTTAACCATAGCTCCTAGTGCGAACTGTCTCACTTTTGACGATCTACTCACACACTTAGGAACTCCCACTCTGATACCACTTGACATAGAGCCAAAATTAATGATCAAAGAAAAACCCAATTCTTGATTCAAAGCTTGGAAAAAAAATTACAAAAAATAACAATCGACCCTCATTACAATGTTTAGATTTTCTTTTATAGCGGACCCGACCCATTTCGATCATCATTACACAGATTGACAGAGTGCTCTATAGCCACCTGCACCTCGATCCTCTGAGTCATCATTACCCAAATGGCGGAGTGCTCTGTAGCTACCTACACCTCGACCCTCTAAGTCATCATTACACAAAATGGGAGTGCTCTGTGGCCGCCTATACCTTGGTGCCATGTGTCCCTGTAACGACCCCTATAATCGCCTGCCATTCTTGAGTCATGAACAACATGTAACGAAATCGTGACATTTCTCTGTCCTTCGTTGGTTTTTCTTCTTGGGTCATGAAAATACGACATGTCACGATATCGCGACATCTTTCCTCTCCTGCCCTTCCTTTTCCTTTTTGGTCGCGATATCGTGACATGTCGCGATATCATGACATTTTTCTCCCTCACTTCCTTTCTCCTCTTCGGGTCACGATAACGCGGCATGTCACGATATCATGACATCTTTCATTTCTGATTTCTCTCTCTTCTTCGTGTCATGAAATCGTGACATGTCACGATATCATGACATCTTTGCTTTTTACTTTCTCTCTCTTATTTGGGTCGTGAAATCATGACATGTGATAACGTGACATCTTTGCTTTTTGCTTTCTCTCTCTTCTTCGGGTCGTGAAATCACGACATGTCACGATATCGTGACATCTTTGCTTTTTTCTTTCTCTCTCTTCTTCGGGTCACGAAATCGTGAGATGTCGCGATATCATGACATTTTTCTCCCTTGTGCTTCTCTCTCCTCTTTGGGTCGCGAAATCGCAACATTTTTCTCCCTTGTGATTCTCTCTCCTCTTTGGGTCGCAAAAATATGACATGTCGCGATATCGCGACATTTTTCTTGCTTGCTCTTGCTTTCACCCTTTGGTCACGAAAACGCAACATGTCGTGATATTGCGACACTTTTCTCTTCTTTGTCAACATGTCACGATATCGTGACACTTCGGAATCCTTGCCTCTTCTTTGCCAACATGTCGCGATATCGTGACACTTCAGCGTCCTTGCCTCTTCTTTGCCAACATGTCGCAATATCGCGACACATTTTCTCCTTTGCAAACCTGTCGTGATATCGTGACACTGTTTCTCCTTTGCAAAACCTATCGCGATATCGCGACACCTTTTCTCCTTTGCAAAAATTGTCATGATATCGCGACACTTTTTCTCCTTTGCAAAACCTATCACGATATCATGACACTTTTTCTTCCTTGCCAAGTTTTTGCGATATCGCAACACTTTTTCTGCTTGCAAAACAACACCAAGGCAAAACACTTAGAATTTTTTTGTTGATGCAAGGTTGCTCTGTTGCCACTGGATGCTCTTGCATCAGTTTATTGTTCTTTATGCATATTTATTTATGTTGACGTATGCATATGCTATTATGACTGTGGATGATTTTGACTATATGATATAGATGTATGCATAAGGAATTGATGGAATGATTTGTTGGTATACAGACGGTGGCACCATAGACTATATAGGATTTACTGGCTTTCTGTACTATGTGATTACTTTATGAAATAACTTTGCATTTGTAATTTTTGTTTTGTAGTTTTTGACAGTGATGTAAGTAATGAAATGTACCACAATTATTTTAGAATGTAGTTAAGGTTTTTTTGAGAATCAAATGCTTTAACTAACTAGTCAAGACTATACATTATATTACAAGACTTTCGAACAAGGTACGAATCAGACTTGAGTTTTACCAAGTTATTTCACATCCTTGTGTGTGCGATTGAGTTTGTTTGTGGTATTCGTAAGGATACCGCCAATGCCAAATAGGCTATCAACCAAACATGTACTGAGGATCACCTAATTAGCTCCACTAACTCTGTCGCAGTTAGTAGGATTAATATATGACACAATCTAGGATACCATAAGCTAGTTCATCCACATGCAAACATTGATCTGTACATATGCCTAACAACTAATGCAACATATATATCGTCATGCGGGAGGTTTGCCACCAATAACCAGCAGGCTATCCACCAAACCAAGATTGAGGATCACCTTATGACCTTTCGAATGTTGAGAATTCCAAGGATTCAATAGTTACTCCATCTATTTTAATGGGATATTTGCTCAGTAGTGATGATAATCACTGGTTATTTTGTTTGAGCTTGGGATTTTGAGCAGCAATTAGAATCACTATTTCTTGTGCTTTTTGATTTGTGCACTTTTGATATTCATTTTTATAGTTGGAATTCTTGGACCACTTTGCAGGTTTCGTCTTATGTTTACACAACTTGGGAATTTTTATGTGTTTTAAGCTTGTGTTGGGATGCTATGTAACCAGGTGTGATGCAAGTAATACTCTACCTTGTAAAAATCGGTCTGACTTTGTAGAGCATTTGGCTAGAAATCTAAAGACAACTGAATGATGAAAACCCTAAAGACATTAGAAGACAACTGACTATGATATGTCAAAAATGCGAATGGCGTTATTCTTGTTGGATCATTTACAAAATAGACAAATGTGGAAAATGATGGAGTTGCCGAGTAATTACAGTCTATGGTGTGTTTGACATGTATGACCAGCAAATATGCAATGTATGTATGCGATGCCTAATGCAACCTCTTTTTTTTGTGTTTTGATTTTTAAGAGTATGCATGAAAGTGAGATGCAATTTTTTTGTTATTTTTGATTATCTATTTTTTTTAATATTCTTTATGGACGATTTAACCCGAATGGGTGTGGACCAAGTGATTCTTATGAATCCTTGGAGGTTTTGACCAAAGGGATTATAGATACCTTTGGGGCATTTTGGGTGAACAAGCGGTGGCGAGAACCCTTGGGGCTTTTGGTTCGTGTTGATAAGCAACACACCCCCACTGAAAAATGAGATTCCATCCTTAGAAAATTATGAACTTCCATTTTTGCAAGAGGGACCCTCTTGGTCATTTTCAGTTTTAAATCCATATTTTGCTTGCCTCCTTTTTAAAGTTGTGCTTTTTCTTGCATTTTAGCTGTGTTATCCAAGAATTCACTTTTTACATGCTAGAATCATTCATGCACAAGAAAATCTTGCACCGTTACCGAGAAAAATCCAGAAAACAGTTGCATAATTCACCGAAAAATCAAACTTTCCATTTTTGGTAGTGTCGCGATATCGCGACACTTCCATTTTCGGAAATGTCGCGATATCGTGACAGGTAAGTCAAAATGCGGCTAAGTGCCAGAAAGGTCGCGATTTCGCGACATGTCGCGATTTCGCGACGTTTTTGGGAGAGAGAAGCAAGCTATACGGAGGGCGCGATTTTGCGACATGTCGCGAAATCGCGACATGTCGTATTTTCGCGGCAGGAGAGAGAAAATGGGCTAGGGATGAAAAATCGGTTAAGTCAGAAACATGTTCCAAAATCGCGGTCAACGCGGTCAACGCATGCAGGTAAGGGAACTGTCGCGATATCGCGACGTGTTCTAGAATCGCGACTGAAAATCAAGAAGCGTACGGAGGCCAGGAAGGGTCGCGATTTCGCGACATGTCACGAAATCGCGACATGTCGCGTTTTCGCACCGACGAGGGAGGAAGTTGTCGATGCGCTGGCAGGGTCGCGATTTCGCGACATGTCGCGAAATCGTGACATGTCGCAGAATCGCGAAAGGAGAGAGAAAGTCATAGTTGACCTAAAAGTGCATTCCGGTGGGAAACAGAAGGCTTCCTAGGTAGCGACACATGTCAAAGCGTGAATGGGACAAACAGAAGCTGACATGCAAGCTTATTTTGTGGTTTTTAATTTGTTTTTAATGTTTTAAGCTTCTGATTTAATTAAAATGCTAATCTAATGCATCTTTTTGTCTTTCATGCAGGATTCCACCTAGCACTTACAGGACAACCGGGAAAGACCATAAAGGCAAAGATAAAGTGCGGATTTAGTCAAGGACCGCCATGCTAGAGGAAAAGAAGCCGATGAAATGCATTTAATGGAGATTTATTGCAGAATTGATAGCATGGAGACCATTTCAACTCAGAGATGGATTTGCGGAGATCAAATTGATGGAGAAGTGGTGACTCATCCGGCTCACCGAGAGAATTAATGGAGGCATTTATTTGCAGCTGCGGATGAATGCAAATTGCATTTGATTTTATCTTCTCCATTTATGGCAGTTGATCGCACAGATTTGCCGAAGGGTTAAGTTCTATCTGGACTTTGATTTTTAAATGGATTTTTATTGTAAAACCCGGGTCCTAGGGTTTAAGTGCGATAAGATTTAGGGTTTGAAAAAGATATTTTGGAAAAGATCAGGGTCTGTCCTGAGTCTATAAATACAAATTCTAAGAGACAGAAAGTCTTGTACAGACTTTTGTGGATGAAAGCTGGACCAACATCTAATTGGCGCTAGAAGGAGGGCCAAACATCTGTTCTTAGTGCACTTGAGTTGAGAAATCCGACTGTATGTGGAACTGTAAAGCTGTATTTTATCCAAAGTCTGGTAGCCAATTTTCCCCTCCTCCTCAGCCAACATCTAATTGGCGCTAGAAGGAGGGCATGAACTCAGTTCAAGTATTGTAAGGGCATAACAACAACATTTGAAGGACCCACAGTGAACTCCGGACAGTTTTATAAATTGTCAGTACAGTTTTATAAATTGTCAGACGCTTTTAAATTGTCGGTGCGGTTTTAAATTGTCGGTGCGGTTTGTAAATTGTCGGTGCGGTTTTGAAAGTTGTCAGTGCAATTTTTGAAATTGCCAGAGAAGGCCTTAAGTTCAGTGGTTTGTTAAGAACAGTTCTATCATCACTTGCAGTTATCCAATTACAAATCAGAACATCACTGTCATCCAAGTATTAATGGCAAATTGGTTGGGCTCCACAGCTTTGAACATTCTAGGTATAGCCCATGACTTGCCCAGAAGTCCAGAAAGATAACTCCCTAGGTATAAACATGATGGGACAAGAACTGCAGAAGAACATCTGCTAGCTTAAAAAAATGCTCTAAGATTGTTGAATATACAGCATGAAGATGTTGCCTGCAGATTGTTCCCGTTCACTCTCCAGGAGGGAGCTTATGACTGGTTTTTAAACCTCACCAGCAATTCCATTACTAGTTGGGATGATCTAAAGAAAGATTTTATATCACAGTTCGGTGAAGTGATAGATCCCAGCATTTTATATCAGCAATTTTCCAGCATCAAGAGAGAGTCGGGAGAAACTGTCAGGTCTTTCAATATGAGGTTCCAAAGAGCTTACGGTAGAATGACCGGCCATTACATCCCAAATGCAAATTGGCCTTAGAAATCTACAAGAATGCATTGGATTCGGTGACCTCTATTTTCCTCAAGAGAGACATTAATATTACAACCCTGGCAGAGGCTTATAAAGAAGCCTTAATTCTTGAAAGACAGCTAGGGCCTCAAATTTTGAGCAGTCCTTTGATATCCTATGTTACACAGAACATGCCTGTTCCAGACCCCATTCCACATCATGAGTTAATGCCAACATGTCATGCTCTACCCAAGGAGACTCCGTTAACTGTCACATCCACTCAACATGTGCAAAATACAGAGAAGAGTTCTGACAAATTCAAAGTGGAAGAGCTTGAAGTGAACAGTTGTGATCTGGCACCACCCAAATCTGAAGTTTTTCCTGGTGAGTTAAATTTTCCTGGAAATCAAAGAAATATTGATATTTCTAGTTCACCCAAAAATAGTACAACCAGGGTTTCAGATTCTTTCACTTTTCTTGAAGAGTCAAAAAGTCTTGTACAGACTCCTGTGGATGAAATACAAGATTTTCAACGAGTTCAAAATGGACGAGTTATAATTTGAGATGTCAGAGTCCGAACTTAATAATGATCCTTCCTCATCAGAGGATGATGAAAGTGAGATTCAATCTCACTATGCGAAAGTAACTGAGGAGGATAGCATCATTGAGGATATGAGGGAACTTAAAGCTGACATCACCCTCTATGAACTTCCTCAGATTGTTGGACAAAACATTAACTTGATTGAGGCTTACTCTGGACCACTTGTTGAATTTCAAGAAAAGGAGGAAAAGATGGTAAATATGAATGTGGTCAGCCAACTTGGAATTGATGAACTGTCTCAACATAAGCCTGCAACTTCTGAACATAATGTCAAAGAGGAGGCTATAAAGCGTGTTGATGTAGATATTGGAGTTTATGATTTGGCAACTGAAAAGGTGAGAACAATTATAGCCCTAATCAATAACAACAATGATGTTTGGACATTGCACATTGATGAGGTTAAATCTAAGCAAGGCTCAGGTGAAAAGGAAAATTGTAAGCATTCTTCTAGAGGGATAAAAATTGAAGTCCTGGATATTGAAGCAGTACAACAACCACAAAATGTTCAAGTTGTTAAGAACCAGGGCATACAAATAAAACATGATTTCTTTCAGTTGTCACATCAATTTTGAAAATGTGGTGGTCTGGGTCTGTCAAGGTTTTAAAGTATTTGATCCTGGGGGTTTTTTACATTCAGTCCTTTTGAAAGAACTCTGCAAACCCTTTAATTAGAAGCATAAACATGTTATCATATGATTTGTTATTATATGATTTGTTTAATTTGAAGGAGTTGCAGATTTGTTTTTCAAATGGGACAGGGAAGACAGTAAACCCAAGTCTTTCCCAGATAGCAAATTTTTGAAGCACAGTCTGGAGTGCATTTCGTCAACAGGACCTGAAAGGTAATTTTTTTTTTAAATTACTTGCATGGTCAAAATTTTTTAAAGCACCATTTCTCTGCTTTCCCAACTGCTGCATTTTTTGAGTATGAAGGGAAGTTGTAACATATGTATGCATTGTAAATAAGCTTTGAAGTTTTTCAGTTTTATTTCTTTGTCAGTGCAGTTTTTATTTCAATGTCTGTGCAGTTTTAATCTGTTTCAGTTTAATTTTAATGCTCTGCAGTTTTAATTTATTTGTTTTTCAGTTTATTTCTTTGTCAGTGTGCTTTTTATTTCCTTTCTTTGTCTTTTTATTTTAGCTTGCTTTTATTTTAGTCTGTACAGTCTTTTCTTTATTGCATTTCTTTTTCTTTGCTGTCTGTACAGTTGCAGTTTATTTTATTTCGATTCGATTTAGTTTATTTCGATCTTGTTGGTTTAGCTTTCTTTAGTTCAGAATTTTTATTTGCTTCGATTCTTTTAGTTTATTTCTTTTATTGCTCGTACTAGTTTTTATTTTCTTCCCTGCTTTTCCTTTTCTTTGTTGTCTGTACAGTCTTTTGTTTTAGTTTTATTTTGTTGCTTGTGCAGTTTTGTTTGTTGTCTGTGCAGTTTTAATTTATTTGCTTCAGTTCTTAGTTTATTTGTTTTAGCTTAATTTTGCTGCCTGTACAGCTGTGCTTTGCATCCTTTGTAAATAGCCTTGCAGTTTGTTTTATTCCTTTGTCTGTACAGCTGTGCAGTTTTCAGTGTTTAGTTTATTTTATTTACAGTCTATGCAGTTTTGATTATGTTTTGCTTTAAGCCTGTGCCTGTCCTTGGAAGCCTGTATAAAGTCCTTTGGCTTCTAAAATTTTCTGTCCTTTGACCTTTGCTTGAGCAATCAATGAAAAGTCGCCTGCTGAAAATTGTTTTATTCCTAGCTGATAAATCCTCAATCCAGTGCCTCCCCATTCTGCTCATTATTCTAATTGAGATAGTCTGCTTGCACTAAACCGTGGAACTATTTTGTTATCCAGGATGAAGGTAGAGAGATGATTGGATCTTGTGTCTTACTTGCCACAGTTGTTTTAATTGATAGAAAAATTGCTATCTTTGTTTAGTTGGAGGAACTCCCAGGGAATCCAAGAAAAGATGGTTATAAGAGGGGACTATGGTTCATGCAATTATTTGGGTGTCACGAGAGGCTATCAATGCCTAGATCGAAACAGTTCCGGATTGATCAAATATTAAAAGAAAATTGTAATTTCTCTAAGGTCTTCCGGATAGTGATATATTTCAAAAAAAGAGAGATAAAAAAAAGAGATAAGAAAAGAAAAGAAAAAAGAAAAAAAGAGTTATATGATCAAAAGAGGCAGCCAATATTAGATTCTGCCCTACAGTTGTAAATTGGGTCGTGTAAATCTAAAGGGTAACTCTGTCTAGGCTGTAAAAAGCTAAACTAGTAAACAGAGCTCTACTCGGTTTCCCCATTTACAATCTAGAAAAGTTGATTAATCCAAGTTTATCATTCAATTCAGTCATCCTTGAAGAAAGTTCTATACCTTTGTAATTGCACATCAAAAATCTTCCTTGAAGTAATCCAGCCGATATGTCCTTGGGAAATTTTAACAGCTGGCAGTTGGCAGTCAATTTATTGTGAAGAATGTCTGTGGCAAGGCATGATGCATGGTCTTTTTGTTTTGAAACCTGAGTCTTGGGTTCTAAAATAGTGCTACTATTTTACCCGCAGATATCGCCATTTGTTGATAAGCAACACACCCCCACTGAAAAATGAGATTCCATCCTTAGAAAATTATGAACTTCCATTTTTGCGGCGAGGGACCCTCTTGGTCATTTTCAGTTTTAAATCCATATTTTGCTTGCCTCCTTTTTAAAGTTGTGCTTTTTCTTGCATTTTAGCTGTGTTATCCAAGAATTCACTTTTTACATGCTAGAATCATTCATGCACAAGAAAATCTTGCACCGTTACCGAGAAAAATCCAGAAAATAGTTGCATAATTCACCGAAAAATCAAACTTTCTATTTTTGGTAGTGTCGCGATATCGCGACACTTCCATTTTCGAAAATGTCGCGATATCGCGACAGGTAAGTCAAAATGCGGCTAAGTGCCAGAAAGGTCGCGATTTCGCGACATGTCGCGAAATCGCGACAGTTTTTGGGAGAGAGAAGCAAGCTATACGGAGGGCGCGATTTTGCGACATGTCGCGAAATCGCGACATGTCGTATTTTCGCGGCAGGAGAGAGAAAATGGGCTACAGGATGAAAAATCGGTTAAGTCGGAAACATGTTCCAAAATCGCGGTCAACGCGGTCAACGCATGCAGGTAGAGGAGCTGTCGCGATATCGCGACGTGTTCTAGAATCGCGGCTGAAAATCAAGAAGCGTACGGAGGCCGGGAAGGGTCGCGATTTCGCGACATGTCGCGAAATCGCGACATGTCGCGTTTTCGCGGCCGACGAGGGAGGAAGTTGCCGATGCGCTGGCAGGGTCGCGATTTCGCGACATGTCGCGAAATCGCGACATGTCGCAGAATCGCGACAGGAGAGAGAAAGTCATAGTTGACCTGAAAGTGCATTCCGGCGGGAAACAGAAGGCTTCCTAGGGTAGCGACACGTGTCAAAGCGTGAATGGGACAAACAGAAGCCGACATGCAAGCTTATTTTGCGGTTTTTAATCTGTTTTTAATGTTTTAAGCTTCGATTTAATTAAAATGCTAATCTAATGCATCTTTTTGTCTTTCATGCGGGATTCCACCGGCACTTACGGGACAACCGGGAAAGACCATAAAGGCAAAGATAAAGTGCGGATTTAGTCAAGGACCGCCATGCTAGAAGAGAAGAAGCCGGTAAAGCATTCAATAGCAAATTTATTGCAGAATTGATAGCATGGAGACCATTTCAACTCAGAGATGGATTTGCGGAGATCAAATTGATGGAGAAGTGGTGACTCATCCGGCTCACCAGCAGAATTAATGGAGGCATTTATTTGCAGCTGCGGATGAATGCAAATTGCATTTGATTTTATCTTCTCCATTTATGGCGACTGACTGCACAGATTTGTCGAAGGGTTAAGTTCTATCCGGACTTTGATTTTTAAATGGATTTTTATTGTAAAACCCGGGTCCTAGGGTTTAAGTGCGATAAGATTTAGGGTTTGAGCAAGATATTTTGGAAAAGATCAGGGTCTGTCCTGAGTCTATAAATACAAATTCTAAATGTAATCGCAGGAGGCGGAGACTTAGAAATAAAGGCTTATAAGCAATTTCTTGCAAATTTTGTGAAATCCTTTGTTTTTGGACTTGGAGTTGATGTGCTTTAGCTTTTCTGTGATAGCATGGCCAGGAGCCTAATCTTTTGCAGAGTGTGATAAGTGTATTTTCTTTTGTTATCCGTTCCATTTAAAGTTTGTTAGATATATGCTGTAAATCTGCCATTGTCAAGATTAAATATGCTGTTAGGCTTCAGTTGTTCTATTGTCTGCTAGGGGAAATTACAGATTTGAGGTTAAGTTTGTTCTAATTGCTCTGTCTTCACTGTGCGAGCTAGGCTATCGGTGAAAGATACCAATTTTAACCAGTTGCCCTTGGATTTATGATTTTCTACTAGATCTGTTTCACTCTGCCTTGTGCTCTTAGTTGAAAGTGATCTTAGACTGACTGGACACTTTCTTCTTGGATTTGTTCTGTTGTGAAGGTGATAGCATAGATAAGATTGATAGTTTGGGTTTACAATTGATGTTTGATAAACTTCTCTTTTCTGCCCTACCCTACCCTCTCTTTGCTTACCGTGAATGATCCATTTTTATTTTCTTTATTTGCCTTTTATTTAAATCTGTTGACCCATGAGAGCTAGATCAAAGAATTCAAGTCAAATCTGATTGTCAACAACTTTTGCAACTACTGAACAAGTTCAGGAACCCCCTGTAAGGTAACGAGCGAGTCCATATTGAAATCTATTCCGAAGTGGAAAAGAGTGAATTGCCATTCGACCCAACTCCGTAACTCGCACCTTGGATAACCAGACTAGATCCTAAAGATGAGTGGGATCAGTCCCGTGGGTGTCTCCGGAGCTTTCCTTGCCTTCATCCTTTTTCCCGGGGTGTGCATGAAAGCCGAACCAACAGTTCGACCAAAGATATTTTAGATACCTTTGGGACATTTTGGGTGACCAAGGGGTTGCGAGAACCCTTGGAGATTTTAGTTTGACCAAAGGGATTTTAGATACCTTTGGGGCGTTTTGGGTGACCAAGTGGTGGCAAGAATCCTTGGAGCTTTTGGTTTGACCAAAGGGATTATAGATACATTTGGGGCATGTTTTGGGTGACCAAGCGGTGGCGAGAACCCTTGGAGCTTTTGGTTTGACCAAAGGGATTATGGATACCTTTGGGGCATTTTGGGTTGACCAAGCGATGGCGAGAAACCTTGGGGCATTTGGTTTGACCAAAGGGATTATAGATACTTTTGGGGGGTTTTTGGTTGACCAAGTGATTACAGGAACCCTTGGAGCTTTTGGTTTGACCAAATGGATTATAGATACCTTTGGGGCGTTTTAGGTTGACCAAGCGATTGCGGGAACCCTTGGGGCTTTTGGTTTGACCAAAGGGATTATGGATACCTTTGGGGCATTTTTGGTTGACCAAGCGATTACGGGAACCCTTGGGGCTTTTGGTTTGACCAAAGGGATTATAGATACCTTTGGGGTGTTTTTGGTTGACCAAGCGATTGTGGGAACCCTTGGGGCTTTTGGGGTGGGCCATGGCTCTCTAAATGTTGAATGGCCTCAAATGACTGATGTTCAAGGGTTCTAGTTCCTTGATTCCTTCAAGAGAGGCGAGTCGGTTTTCCGGGTCCTATTTTCCGTCGATTACATAGGCCTACCAATTTGCATGAATTGTCTCTTAATGGGGTGGAAGTTAGAATTTTGTTGGTTCTCTTTTAAGATCAAGTCACCAACCTGAAAGTCCCTCAGGTGAACATTCATGTTGTATGCTTTCTTAAGTCGCTCTTGATAGATACATAAATGCTCAAGAGCATTGACACATCGTTCATTGAGTAACGTAAGTTGGTCTAACCGGGCCTGTCATGCAGTGTCATCATCGATGAAATATTGCATTGATATGCATAGGGAGGGTATTTCCAACTCGAGAGGCATGACTGCCTCGGAGCCATACACTAGCGAAAATGGAGTTACCCCAGTGGGCATCCGAATGCTTGTGCGATAAGCCCACAAGGCGAGTGGTATTTGGATGTGCCAATCCTTATGACTATCTATAACCATATTTTTAAGGATGGCAACTAGCATTTTGTTTGACGCCTCTGCTTGCCCATTTACCTATGGATAATAAGGTGTCAAAAAACTATGATGAATTTTGTACTTTGTTGTCAAAGCATGCACATCTTTGTTCTTAAATGACATCCCATTATCCGAGATGATCTTGGATGGAATACCAAAATGACATATGATGTTATGTAAAATAAACTCCGCAATGTAGGGCCCAGTCGTAGAGGTAAGCGAAATTGCTTCCACCCACTTAGTGAAGTACTTTGTGGCCATTATGATAAATGTGTGACGACCTGACAACATAGGGGAGATCTTTTCGATGAGATCTAAGCCCCACTATGAAAATGGCCAAGCCGATTGGATCGACTACAAGGCCTGAGAAGGTACGTGTGTCAAGTTAGCATGGTGTTGACACTTCACACACTTTCGCACATATGCACAACAATCTCACTCTAAATATGGCCAATAATAGCCCATGAGAAGAATGCGCTTTGCGATGGCCATACCGCTAAAGTGGCCATCACATGTACCATCATGCGCTTGGGTGATCGCCCAAGTGGACTCCTGCTAGTCCAAGCAATGGAGGAGGATCCCTTTATAGCTTCGATGGTATAAAATGTCTCCTAGCAAGACATGTTTTGCCGCTTTCTGTTTGAATGATATTTTCACAGCGTGCGATAATCCAAGTGGGAGGCTACCTAACTTGAGATAGTCTCTTATGGGTGTGTACCAATCCTACTGATCAAAAACCTCGATGGTATGAACGATCGATCCCTCTTGAAGTTCATCCCTAGCAAAAGTTGAGCGGGAAAGAACTTGTAAAAATAGCATTGTGTTGCTATTAAGAGGGGTTGGAGAGAACAAAGACCCCCAGTTGGTGTGATTCAAACTATCATGGATTTGAGAGAACCTATCATGAGATGGTTCAATTTGGATCAGGTGGATTCCTGGCATTATGTCAAAGCTTGCACGCTCCATCATAGATTGTGATAACATTTTGACTTGAATGGTTGTCATCTCACCAGAAATGTCTTGCGGGATTAGTGACCCCAAGGAGGCCATAGTGTCTGCAAAATGATTCGATGATCGAGGGAGTGCCTCGATGTCATACCATTCAAGATTTACCAGGAATTTATCCACAAGGGCTTTGTAGGCCTACAAAACTAGGCATTTGCATTGGAATACCCATTTCACTTGGTTGACAATTAACAATGAATCACCAAAGATATTCAAGCATTTGATGTTCATGGTGATGGTTGTCTGAAGACCTATGAGCAAGGCTTCGTATTTAGCATTTTTATTGGTGCATGAGAAATCAAGTTTAAATGATAAAGGCATTGGAGCCCCTTGCGGTGTGAAAAACATGATTCTCGTGCCACCCCCTTGCTCACATTTAGAACCATCAAAAAATAAGGTTATGTCGACCTGTGACTCAGGCTCATCAAAATATGGCGATTCTGAGACATGGAAGACCCCATCATCGGGTAGCTCTATGGTCAGAGGCTGATCATCTTCGAGAGGAGCCTCTGCTAGTTGATCGACGATGACTTGACCTTTGATGGAATTTTGTCTAATGAATTTGATGTCAAAATCCATCAACAACATGATCTATTTTGCCATGTGACTACTATGATAAGTATGACTCATCATGTATCACAATGGATTCTCCTTAGACACAACATACATTGTATTGCTCAGCATGTAATGGCATAGCTTTTTGGTGGCAAATACCACCGCCAAGCATAGCTTCTCAACGTATGCATAGTTAAGTTCATAACTAACCAGGGTGCGGCTAAGATAATAATTAGCCTGTTCTTTATGTAGTTTATTTTTTTGGGCTAGCATGGTGCCCAGTGCCACCTCAATAGCTGAGATGTATAAATAGAATGGCACTCCTGGTCTAGGTGGTGCCAATACTGGCGATGAAGCCAAGTATTGTTTGATGTCGTCAAAGGCTGACTGGCACTCATCATCCCAATGAAATGCTACCCCCTTGTGTAATAATTTATTCATGGGTCAACACTTGTCAGATAACTATGCTATGAAGCACTTGATCGACGTGACCTTACCCTGCAAGCTTCTGAGCTACCTGATGGTGGTTTGGGGAAGCATTTCAAGGATTGCCTTGACTTTATTTGGATCTACCTCGATGCCTCATTTTGAGACTATGAAACCCAAGAGTTTTCTAGATGTGATGCCAAATATGCACTTCTTGGGGTTTAGCCTAACCTTGTGTTCGATGAGGCGATCAAGGATCTTGCGTAAGTCATCGAGATGATTTTGGTGCAAAAGATATTTGGCCAAAAAATCATCCATATAATCTTCCAAAGTTTTATGCATGTGATCGTGGAATATGTATGTCATAGCGCGTTGGTAGATGGCGCCAGTGTTTTTAAGGCCAAAGGGCATGACCTTATAACAAAATGTCCCCCAAGGCATCATGAACGCCATTTTTAGTTGATCATCGAGATTGATACGAATTTGGTTGTATCCCGAGAAACCATCCATGAGGAAAAGAATTTCATGGCCTGCTATAGCGTCTACCAATGCATCGATGCTAGGCAAGGGGAAATCATCCTTGGGACTCGCTTTGTTTAAATATTGAAAATCGGTGCATATGCAAATCCTCCCATCAAGATTTTTGACGGGTACCATGTTGGACAACCATGGTGGGTAATCTACACAGATGACAAACTATGCATCCAACAACTTTTGTAGCTCGTATTTGACCATTAAGGCCACTGTTGGGTGCATCTTACGTAGCTTTTGCTTGACTAGCTTGACTTTCGGATCAAGTGTTAGATTATGCGTGACTAGCTATGGGTCTAGCCCCGACATGTCTTTGTAGGACCATGCAAAAACCTCCTTCTTCTCTTTGAGAAGGGCAATGTAATTGGCTTGCTCTTCGGGGGATAAAATTACCCCCAGCTTGATGATTTGCAGATTCATTGGATCAGAACCAATGTCTATGTCAATCATCTCTTCGACTGACATGTGGGATCCATCCTCCAACTGGTGTGGAGTTGGGATTAGGTGGATATTATTTTCTGAATTTAGATCTGTGTTGGGAACGTCGGGTTCCTCTTCAGCATGGAAGATATCATGAGTCTGTCTTGGGGTGAAATGAAACATCTCATCGCAAGGCCAATACTCTAATGGGGATGGTGGTGAGTTAGCGTGATCCCAATCTATGGCATCTAGGTCTAGATACAATGGTCATGTTGGATCGGTTGGATTCTGGATGCGTGGGTTGGGGGGGGGGGGGGGGCTGGGGGGGGGAGGGAGAGTGGTGGATGAAGCACTTGGTTTAGTTGTACTTGGTTTAAATGCCACCTATGCCTTGGTCCCATATTCAGCTATTCAAACATATCATCGATGTCTATGGGGTATTCCTATTGCCTCATATGGTTGAGATATGCCATCTCAGTCTCATCCTCATAGTCACTATCGAAGATCCATAGGCCTTCATTGGCTCCTACAAATAGGTGCCCTCTCGGTTGGTATAGCCTCCCAATAGGCATTTCTTGATCACTCCCCCCCCCCTCTGAAAATTAAAAATTGCGCCGCGGGGGGGTTGTTTGTGAAGAGTTTTTTGGTTTTCCTTCCTGATGGAACTTGACCTTATGGACGGCATGGGAGGCTCATTTTGTTCTAGCATGTTGATTTGGTCCCTTATGGGTTGTTCCACTCTCTACGAGAGGGCTGGATTCTCTGGAGGTAGCAATTGCCCAATTGGAACATTAAAGGGGAACATTGCCACGAAGTTCTCCTGATAGTCATCAATGGGTGTCACCTGCGAGTGATTGCTATCAGAATCAAAAGGGTCCCAAGGTGCTACCTCATAATATGACTCATCTTCAAAAGACCCCCCTTGATCTTATCCATATCCCTCTTGGAGGTTACTTCTTGAACTTTCCCCTTCCTCGATCAAAGGGGAGGGGTTGTTGAGGTCAACAAGGTTTGTTGTTAACAATGGGAGATAATCCCCCAATGTGTATGTTGTGTTGGGATTGGCATATGGATCTTGTGCCAACCCATCCCTGTTGCCTAGACCTAGGCCTTGCATGGTTTCTACCAAGATGTCGAGGGGAAAAGGGTGGTTGAACCCTACTCCTAATTTATCATATGGCATATGGTATCTCGGTTGACAAAGAATGCACATTCCTTGTTCGTATCTGCCCAATCCATATCCATGCCAATTACATTGGTCTAGGTATTTCAAGGTGAAGTCCAGGTTGGACAGATAGTCAACATTCTCAAAAAATGGCTCTTCGTCCTCTTCCTCTTGTAGGTAGGGTTCAATGCCGTTCTCGAGGCCCCCATATACAAAATTGGTCTAATTTGGTGGGTAGCCTAAAGGGACGATAGTGCCAATGGGGAGGCGAGGTCTCCCCATGTCTTGCATGGATTCGAGCATGGGTGTTGCCACAATATTCTGCACTAGGTACTCCCCTAGGCCCGTATTGGCCATCTCAATGGTAATCATTGGTGGTTGAGGGGGAGGGAATGGGAGTTCTCCCTAAGTCCACTCCATGTTGGGTGAACCAGGTGTCTCGAATTCCATTTGGCTGGGCACCTCTTTAGTAGAGATGGTTGAGACTAATGGTGGTACCTCCTCTAGGGGCTTCTTCCCATTGTCCTTCGGTGTGGCCACCATAGGTGGCATTGTTGATGAAGGAACCGACAACAAATATGGGCTAGGTTGGTGAGTTGAGGGACTCAACAATGGGGATGTAGGTAGAATCAGACCCTGTGTGGACGAATTCAATTGAAAGTCCAAATGTGTCGATGGGAGGGTCGATTGTGGCATCAGCTGCATCGCATTGCAATACTTAAAGGGCTCTAAGTCTACTGGGACTACATGTACTTGCCCTTTGTATGTGTATTTGAGGTATTGATGGGCTATCGAAGGGACACACTTCATGTCCCTGATCCAAGGCCAGCCTAGCAAGATATTGTAGGCCATATCACCCTCAAGGATGTGACACAACGTAGGAATGGTCTTTTGTCCTACTTGGATGGGCAGGAAAATTGTGCCAACCATCGAGCATAACGCATCGTTGAATGCTCGAAGAGTGTAAGTGGATGCCACAATGTGGGATATTGGCAGCTTAAGGTGTTTTAATGCCACTATCATGATTATGTTGTTGGATGAGCCAGTGTCCAACAACACCCTCTTGAATGGAATCTCGTTGACCCATGCAATGACGTGTAGGGGTGGATCCACCATATCACTAGTCACCAATTTTAGTTTATCTTCCCTAAAGGTTATGACTGGTTATGTGCATTGTCTCACATGTCCCACGAAATTATTGAAAGAATTGGCTTTGTGGGGTTGTAGCTCAATGGCTTTGAGTATCTCCATTAGAGCCTCCCGATGGGGCGATGATTGTTGGATGAGCTCATAAATGGAGAGCCTAGCCAACGTGGTCCTTAAACTTTGAGTAAGTTTAGTCCGAATCGTGGCCACTGGTCTAGGTGGGGGAGGTTGCGTAGGGTGTTGTGGAGGTTGTGACGTTGATGGAACATCTCCTGTAGCTACAGCAGGTGTAGCCATGTTTGGGTATCTTTTGTTCTATGTCATGATGCTTATCATCCCTACGTATCCTTGCATGGGGTAGTTTTGTGTTACCTCGTTCACTTGTAAAGTCTTTGCCTGTGCATCATGGGTAGGTAGGGGGTCTTTGAAGACCTCCATATGTTGGTTTCTCAGTGCTATAGGACTATCTACCATGAGCGTTTTGTTATCTATCAAGTCCTGCACTAAGTGTTTGAATTTCCAACAAGTGAAGATTTCGTGTCCTTTTTGTCGATGAAATCTACAATATAAGTCTTCCCTATAGCCCTTGGGTTTTGGCATGTTGGGGTCTATGGGTCAAATTTTTGGCAAGTTTATCAGGTTTTCTACGAACAAGCAATCAAACAAGGAGTCTCTAGACTCCGTGAATTGTGTGAATTGTCGCCTAGGGTGACGCTACTAATTTTGCTCTTGTTTATGATTTTCCTTTTCATAGTTATCAAGAGGAACTACTTGATAATTAGCCTTTGGGGGCTATGTTATTTGTGTAGGCTTTGGTATAGTTATGGCAACCTGATTGACCATGATGGGTTTCGGTTGCGTGGGCCCAATTTTAGCATTTTTGGGCCACTCTTTCTTGCACGACTTGGCAATCTCGTTGTCTTAAATTTTGATCTCCTCAATCATCTTGGCTTGCGCCAGGGCTTCTTCGAGGGTGACATATTACTATAGCTGTAATAGCATGGAGATCGACCTTAAGCAACTCTTTGAAAACATTTGAGTCATGTCGACCATGGGAGGGAGGTAAGGTAGCTTTGAAAGCAATGTCCTCCACCGATTCTCATAAGTAACCATGTTCTCATCATCATACTACCTAAGGCCAACTAGGTCACTTAAGGATACCTTCTTCTTGGTGTTGAAGGCAAAACATTCAAGGAACGTGTCCACTAGCTGGTCTAGATTATTGATGCTATGCTTTGGCAACTAGGTAAACCAATCCGAGGTAGGGCCTACGAACGTGGTTATAAACGTTCTTAGAAGCAATGCATCATTGTCTTGAATGCCAAAGCATTGACTTAGGAACCTTGTTACATGCTCTTGGGCATCCTCATCCCCTCTAAAAATTGTCAATTGAGGCATTTTGAAGTGGTCGGGGTATGGGGGTGCCGGAACTGAAGGATGCATGGGGTGACTGTGGAGCTGGCATAAGGTGGGCTTTTGGGGCCCCAAAGTCTTAGTCTCCATAGACTCTAAGTGCTCTAGCAGTGCTTTGTATGCATCAGAGGATTTGATTTCCTCTTCTTTGGTTTGTTCCCATTGTGAATTACGAGGAACTTGAGGCCTATGGAGGGGTAGCCAGATAGTGCCCCCTGCCTTGGTAGGGCATTTTAGCCCGCTCTTCTTCCCACTCAAATTCCTCATAGGCCTCTTGAGGAGTTTCTAGGTATGACCTATAAACATGGATGGGTGCCCGAGGAAGGCGCCCATCATTGGTTCTAGGAGTGGCTTCCCACTCAGGTCTAGGAGGTCTTAGAGGCAATGCTTGATAAGGTCATGGAGACCTGTCTCGTACTAAGGGGTTGTGCCTCTCATAAATTTATGTCCTATGCATGTGAGGGGTTGGAATCCTCTCATGCATAGTTTTCTAGAGTAACTCATCTTTCTGGCATTGAATGCGCTCTTTGTTAAGATGATACAGTTGTTCTAACTACTACTTATCTTTCCTAAGCTACATGATTTGCGCTTGGCGGATGGCATGCTTGGAAAATGCCAAGTCAATTTGTTCTACCATCCTAGGTCTAGGAGGCCTAGATGCCTCCCCTACATATCTATCTCGGTCATGGTGATCCGAGATCTCTATGGGTTGCTTTCCTCTGTCGAGGTTAGCAACATTCACCCGAGGCTCTGGCCTCAATAGGTGATCTTGATAATCAGTAGGTGTGGAGGCGCATTGCTCCCGCATGGTGTATTGCTCTTGAGGAATATACTAGTTTTCCTTGTGCTCCCTTTCATACATGTGAAAGGGACGGGCAGAGTTGGCTCACCCTATATGAAGAGCCTTGCGCTCTAGATTTGGCCTATTAGTTCTGATAGTAATGAGGGGTGGAGGAGGAATGATATAATCATGTGGGCCCTCCTTATGAACCCTATGCTACTCTAGTGCTTCATCGCACAATGGCCACTCATAATGAGTGTCTAAGGGGGCCTTCCCATGTGTGTACTCCTCCTAAGAGGGTCTATTTTGAATGGGAGTGCCCCTCAAAGGGGTGCCTCTATAGTCCTGTTCTGTAGTAGTATAGTGTTGACTATGTTGTGGGTCAGGCTACCAAGGTGGTATAACCAAATCCTTAGGGCTATAACGGAGGTGACTTATGCCTCCTTGCATACTTTTCGTAGCTTCTGCCTATGATTGGGCTTGGATATAGGTATACACCATGGTGGTGGTTTTTCTAAAAAGATATGTATAGTTTTATCTCCTTTACAATTTTTATGCTATACCAAACAAAAGGGGACCACATAAACAAATAAATGATTATCTTGTTTACAGATTAACGTATGCCCTAGATCTGGCTCAATGTGTTTGATTTTTTTATGTAAATATTGTAAAGAAAACTTTGTTATACATGCATAATGAGGGCTCTTGTATCTCCAAAATGGTCGCCCCTTCAATATACCATTGCCAGGCCGTTATACCGAACCTCTCAATATACCTACCCTTACGTGAGGGAAACTATTGGTATGCGAGAACATAATAGTAAGTGAAATATAGGAGGTATGAAAGGGGGATCGCTCTATTTTTGACACCTACTTTAGAAGACTTATCCTCATGCATGAGGAATCACCCTCGCTACACTTGGTCAGATTTCATCAGGATTTACATCTAGAAACAATCACGATCAGGGTATATGTATGCAAAATCCAAGCCAAGGTGGTGATGAAACCCACCGTTGGTCTTGATCAAGTGTTGGGGTATTAAGACCAACTCCTTGATGTTAATTTTATTAGGTTGTGTGTGTGGTTCCTTTTAATTGTGTGAAGAAAGAAAACATACAACAAAAGATGATTTTCACTAATGCAATGCTTTAAAGTACGTTTTATCTTTCAGAGACAATTAGTAGCAAAAAGAAAATCACAAAACCTAACTAGAACTGAAACCTAGAATGAGGACTTTCCATTTGTGTAAGTATCATGCAAGCAAACCAGAGAAAAATGCATTCCTAATCAAATTCCTTCCATTTATTTTACTCTATGTTTTTTTTTTTTATTTTTTATTGCAAGAAAGGAAAACAAACTATTTAACCTTTCTATGCAAGTGTTTGAAAATAAAGCAAAGAAAACAAAAATTGTTGAAACAAAAAGCAGAAAAAAACAAAGGATGTTCAGAAGACCTACCTTCTCTCTGTCTAAACCATATGCCTTTGAGTTTCTAATCAAAAAATGCACATAGCTCTAATTGTCTCGGGGTGGAACAAATAGCAGGTTTGCATTCGTAACAGGGTGGGATGAATACGTATTCGTATCGGGGTGGCATGAGTAGCAGTCCAGTGCCTGAAGGAGTAAAACCTGTAAAGAAAACCACAAAATTTGGATGAGAAACATGATCCTAATAGCAGGGGACCCTTGATCAAGTACACCTCACTCAAAAATGTTACACTTGAGTTAAGCTCATTAGCTCATCAGAAGCAAGGATTCAAGAATGCATGCCCTTTCCATACTTGGGGTATCAAAATTTGGTTAGGTTATTGAGAAACCCTAATCATTAAGTGCTTTGGTCATCTATTTTTGCTTAGCAATGCGCCACACACAACACATCCCAAAAAGGGGAATATGTAGACACCAAAACAACACCAATCTGATTATGTCACTACAAGCACTGATCGAATTGGCATACATACCCCCTAGGGCAGCCTCTAGAGGTTAAACAATGGTCCTAACCACTCCCAAATCAGTTTTGGAAGATCAGAGGTCAATTTTGCACCTTTTAAGAACTTTTCTCCCTATTCCTCCCACCCTGGGACAATTAGAATCCTATTCGTCCAACCCCAGGATGATTAGAAGCAATCACTTCAGGGTGGGACGATTAGCAGGTTTGACTAGCAAAAAGTCAAACCTTGACAAATGGTAGCCTAGATCTGCCACCTAACTCCGCCTTCAAGGCATGGGAGTGCAAGGGAATGTTTCAAAATTAGAGAGGCAGTCATGGAGGCCTCAATCAAGGAGGCCCTAATCAGGGAGGAATATTCTCTCCCCTAAAAAGGCATAATGAGCCAAGTGGCGCCCTCGCATGTGCATTCAAAGGAGACCCTTAGGTCTATAAAAAGGTGAGCCTCCTCACCCCAAAAAGAGGATAGAGCTGGAGCATTTGGAGTAATTAAGTGCTACCAAATTATACCCCCATTCCTCTTTGTGCTTCCTACATCCATAATCTCTCTCTTATGGAAGAGAGGTTATCGGGTGAACACTAGGAATGCAATCTGAATCCAAAGCCCAAGAAATCAGTCACAATGCCACCCCAAACTCATTGAAACAACCCCATAGGAAGTTTTGGACCCATCCCACTTGGACTGGTGTCAAAACTAGGACCTAAATGGTGGGCATCCCACCCCCAGGTGCCCCCCGAACTACTGCAGTCCTAATCGCCCCACCTCGGAGTGATTAGAAATATGGGCATGATTTCATTAATGTTATTTTTGCATTTTTTTATATTTAATGTACTTATGCTACTGTCCAAGTTTCATTGCTTTCTGACATGATTTGACTTGGTTTCTATCATTTTATGCATCTACTAACCTATAGGGAGCGCCTTCGGATACAAGACAACATGGGCAGAATTTGCAAAATTTGACTTTCTAGGTCATCTCAAAATGTTGTTTTTAGTCTAACGACAAGTTTGTAGGAGTTTTGGAGGCCTCTGTGCTGGACATTTGCGAGGTCACTTTTTGCAAGTTTTGTGACAGTCCCCAGTGTCCCATCCCAGAGCGATTAGAAATATGTGCATGATTTCATTACTATTATTTTTGCAATGTGTTACAAATGATATCCTAATGCCTTTGTTAAAGTTTGAACTCATTCTGACATAATTTGATGATCGTTTCATTATTTTATGTATTAACTAGCTGGAGGCCTTGGGGATTGCATGTTTATCTAGATACGCATATGCTATTAATGATTTGTTGTATTTCTGTGCATAGGATCTCACCTCTAGGAATACTAGAGGGATATCAAGGAATGACAAACACATGAACACAAGCGGAAACAACTTTTAGCCCGCCCACTTCGAATGTGGGCATGCGAAAGACGCTGGAAGCGTACCATCCATTGATGTAACAAATTGTATCAAATGTTCTGAGCCTGAGAGGAGGGACGTACTGTAATCATATTAAAAGCAATATTAATAAAATAGGCTCTGCTTTGTTTGCTCACATCTCATTTTTGCGTCATTTCCTTCATGCATTTGCTCATCGCATTCGTAGGACTTAGCATCCATATCTATTTTTTTGTTTGCATCATATTGGTACACCGTCCTTCTGCATTTGCTTTCATAAATACATCCAATGAATCATTCTATAGTATAGCATCGTGATAAGGCACCACTTCCTTGGTGGTGGTAAATCCATATTAAAGGCCCTATAAGTCAAAGTTGGATGGGACTTAATAAGAATACATGGTTAAGGGGGTTAGCCATATGCACGAACCTTTAGAAAAGGATAATCATTTTTCTTCTACTTGAAAAACTAAAAACTCTGAATCAGGATTAAAATTAATCCATTCCAATATCTATCATAGTTGTGGAATAGAGCATGTACTTCTCTTCAGAGAGTATACCGCTGACCACAACAAACTAGATGAGGACTGGTAGGACTTGGGATCCATCATGGCTTAAATTTTATCACTAAGTGTATGTATATGGGCATCCAAATGAAGGACTTAATTTGAGATAAGCTCATTATACCTTTTCAAATTTTAGCACCTCACCTACTTATAGTCATAAAATTTAGGTTTCTAGTTTTGCACATCCCATACTATGGTATTATATTGTGTAATATAGTGTTAAATAGATTGGCTTGCACATTCATCTTTTGGATATATTAGCTTTTATATTCATCTACAGTATTTTAGTTTGGGCTACACATATTTGTTTTTAATACTTCAGATTTAGCCACTTACAATTCATAAATCATCATGTTGCATTAGAACTTACAACCACTTGTACAATTTATCATTTATAAAAGAGATTTCACTTGGATGGTGAGCGAGGTATAATGGATTGCATTCATTCATTGTCATCACTTGGTGCATTATTTACTAGCACATATTGACTCACTTAGTCATTTAGTTCTTGTTCACACCTTGATATACCTCTTTTAGTCCTTTGTAGTATCGTAGGTTACAATGAATTCCAAATTCAAAAACAATGTTGGATGTAGCCTCAAAGGTAAGGATAATTGAGATCAATAGTTCACAAGCCTTAGAATAGGTGCAAATTTTGAAAACCTATGGTACAACCATATTGACGCAATTCCCACACCACCCACAAATATTGTTACCTTAGAAAAATGGTAGATAAATGAGAACTAAATTCATGTCATAATTCTACTTGTCACAAAATATCACCTTCATAATTTGATTGATGAAGCCAAGCATGACACATCATGGTTAGTTCTCAAAGTCTTCAAAAAAAAATTGATACCAAATCTGACCTTAGAATTTGTTCATCTTATCCTCAATATGAATAAAAAAAATATGCAAAAAGGAAACTCTAGATCCACCATCAACCTCATTAACCCTATTAAATAGGTCATTGATAAAGATTTCAAAATTCAATGTATCACATGGGTTTTCCTCATTTAGTCATATCTTCACATTCCATACTACAAGAACTTGCTTGTTAGTTTATCAGCTAGTGAAACCTTGAAACTCTCAACTTTGAAGTCTTAGCAAAAAAGTTCATTGAACTTGAAAAAAACTTTGACATAAGATTCACCAGTTCTGACCCTAGCAAATCAACTTTTCAAGTGGATGAAGATGTAAATTTTTCAAATAATCAAGGTAACATAAGTCATGGTCGAGACCGTGGTTGAGGTTAAGGTAAAGGACAAGGACAAGGTTCTAAAAATGGTCAACATGAACACTCATGATATCAAACTAGTCAAGGACAACACAATCAAGGACAAATAAAATAATCTAGTACCTCTCAAGGAACTAGAAACTCAAATGTAATTTATAAATGTTGTAACAGAAAATGGTACTATACCACTAATTGTTGAACTACCACAAACAAGATCAAGCAATTTCAAAAGCACAATGTGCTTAACGTAAATGAAGATGACTTTGGTCTAGATGTATTACAAAGTTCTTAATTTGTGCATGCCTAGATCATGAGCACAGTATACCCTATATCACCATCTGTTGACCATCCCAAAATATTCATTGAGGTACATTCAATATATGCCAGCTATGATATTTCTCATCCCACATCACAACCCATTGGACTTTCTCATAATGTAGTCTCCACCAGTAGTTTGTTGATCATGGATACTACATCCATATAACATATGACTTCCAAAAAGGACTTCTTTTAAGAATTTAACTCAGAAGTACTTGGTGTAGTTCACATGGCTGACAAATTCTTTCAACCACTTGAAGGAGCTACAACTATTCGATTGAAACTTTTTGGATTACTTGATTTTTTGCTAATTGATGTTGTCTACATCCTTGCTCTGAAGTAAAATTTATTGTCACTATCCATAATTATCTATCATGTATTTGATCTAAGTGTCACTACCAAAGATAAAAATCTTCAAGCCATTCATCCACCCTCTAAAATAATGGTCATGATCAGTTTCTTAGATAAAAAACTCATTAGACTTGCTAGACATCATGCTTCTGAAGTTCAAATTGTTGAATATGACATGACACATACTACCACCTTGAATCCCAAGAAACTTTATATTGATGCATTATGGTATGCTTGCATGGGTTATGTCAAACTTGATCGATTGATATAAATGTAGTCCACCATTAGGGGGCTACCACATTTCTCTTCCAAACCCATCAAATGTGAAGCATGCATCATTGCAAAAACTTCTCAATATCCTTTTCTAAAGAGTTAGTGGAAGTCCACATAAAAATTAGAGCTAGTTTACTCATACATTTGTGGTTCAATGCCTATTACCTCATTAAAAGGAAAAAGATATTACATAACCTTCATCGACAACTTCTCAAAGAAGCTATGGATCAACTTTTTAGAGAAGGATTTTGAAACTTTTGAATTCTTGAAAGAATTCAAGGCTTGCACAAAATAAGAATCAGATTGTAGTATTAATATCTTCAAGAGTGACAATGGTAGTGAGTACACAATGAATTCACACAATACTTATCCTCACAAGGGATCAAATAGCATTTGACAATACCAAGAACACCTCAACAAAATGACGTTTTCGAGTGCATGAACATGATAATTATGAACATGGTTCATGCCATTCTTGCATAAAAAAATGTACCTCCATATATTTGATCCAAATCCACCTAGACTACTATGCATGTACTCAACACAATGAATCCCTTAGAACTCGATCCATCCCATAATTAAAAATTGACTAGACACCCCCCACTATCAACCACTTCAAAATATTTGGATCCATATGTTATGCTCATATTATTCCAAAGCACAGAAAAAACTTGAAGCTTAAGATATTAAAGGAATATTTTTTAGATACCCTATGGATCAGAAGGAATACAAGGTATTCATTCCCGTCACACCAAAAAGTGATTGTGACATGTGATGTTGTGTTTGCAAAAATTGAAGAACAACTGGTTACATTGGATACCAGAGGACATAATATTTAGCCTATATCAAAATATACTAACATGTATGATTTTCAAATTCCAACCTTTGAGGGGAGAGATGTTGAAAATCTACTCAAAACTATGAAATTTTTAAATCAATACACAAGTTCGAATGAACCAAACTATGATACTGAGAAAATTTTTATATTTTCTAGACCTTCTACCCCTTCACATAGTAATGTTGATCATGGTAAAAGTATTGTTTCACATCCATATTTGTCAACATCCTCTATACCTAATGATCCATTTCAAGATCATGACAAAAACTTTAAGGTAGGTGAGACATCCACACTGCTCCCTACTCGAGGAATTTGTGAAGCTTGCCAAATCTTAAAGGATATCAAACTAGATGATGTAGGAAAAATGGACATAATAGGTGCCCTTAGAGCAAGAGTGAATGAATCATTACTTGTTAAATTAGAACCATTATAACTGCACCTCACTCTAAATAATGAACCTCTCACGTACCAAGAAGTTGTCAAACACGTAGCTTGGAGATATGCAATGAACTAGTAGTATGAATCTCTAATAAAAAATGGTACTTGGAAGTTAATCAATCTACCACTTGGAAGAAAGGTAGTTCAAAATAAATGGGTGTATAAAAATAAGTATAAATCATATGGCACCCTTTAGAAACACAAGGCTATATTAGTGGCTAAATGCTTCACACAAAAGCAAGGCATTGACTACACTAATGTATTTGCACCTACCACAAAATATCCCATAATAATGACTCTTGTAGCCTTAGCTGCACAAAAAGGTTGAAAAGAATCATCAATTAGATGTAAATATTGCTTTCTTGAATGGTGAATAGGAAGAAGAAATATAAATGGTAAAACCAAAATATTTTGAGATTTTAGTACATGAGCACAAGGTATACAAACTTAAAAGGCCTTTATATGAATTTAAGCAAGCCCCTCACGTTTGTTTCAACAAGCTATCATATCAAGTGCAGTAACTTGAATTTGAAGCGTGTTATTTCCAAGATATTTATGCAACACTATTCATCAAGCACAACAAAGATAAAGTCACATACCTCATAGTCTTTGTGGATGACATGCTTGTAATAGGTAATAGTGAACACATCATCAATGTAGTGAAAAAGGACCTTGCAAAGACTTGATATATCTAATCTGGGATTGATGAAATTCTATTTGGGTATAAAAATAAAACAATAAAATGATAAAATATTTTTCATCCAAGAGAAATACATCAACAATATTCTGGAGAAGTTTCAACTCAAAGATGCATGCCCTGGGATAATACCAATGGAATCAAATATGAAACTCACTTACGAATTATGACAAAGTAGAGACAAATGCAACACTCTACAAAAGGCTAGTTGGTAGTCTCATCTATGTTACTAACACAAGACCTGACATTGCTTATGCAATGGGGATTCTAGAAAGGTACATGACCAAACCAAAGGAGAGTCACTAGGAAGCAACAACAAGTGTTGAGGTACCTAAAGACAACCCATAATTTTGGCTTTTTGTATGAAAATAATGCAGAATTTAAACTCATTGCATACAAATACTTAGAATTTGTAGAAGATAAAGATATTGGAATATCTATGTCTAGGTACTTGATATTTCTTGGCTCAGAACCAATTTCATGGAGATCAAAGCAATAAAATACTATAGAAGATTATTCAATAGAAGCCGAATATATTACTGCAGCTGAGACAAGCAACAAAGTTGTATGGTTGAGAAAGTTGTTACACATTCTTGATATCACTCAAAAGTTCCTACAAGACTGAATTTGTACAAGCAATAAATAATTGACATGACAAATAATCCTATGTTTCATGACATAACTGTTAGAGTTAGAGTATATTGCATCATTTGAATCATGTAAATGTACCACATTTGGTACATAGTTAGAGTAGGATATTACTTTAGGGGGGAAGTTAGATAGTTACTTCAAGCAATGTAATAATTGCACAAGTGTCAATTTGCAAGTTGTAATGTGCAAGGTGTCCCTTTGTACAACTAGATAAAGTGTTAGACAAGGAATCTATCTTCCTATATAAAGGGCCTCAAAGATATATAGACATAGAAGATAAAAGAGAGTGCAGTGATACATCAAGGATATCAAATCCATTATTGTAGAGAGTAGTAGATAGTGGTAGAACTCCTGAATGGAATGTAATATAGTTCTTTAGCTTAAATTAATAGAGTGAGAATCACCTCTATACTGCATTGCATTTTCACCACTTTCTAATTATAGTATATTTCAATAATATTGCATAATTCCTTTCTTTCATATTTTCTACGTCTTATTAGGACCTGTGATAGATTTATCTCATTGCATATATCCTTAAAATATAATAGTGGTATCAGAGATACGATGAATACATGTAGGAATAGGAAAATTTACCATTGCTACTCTTGGTATGCATCTTTACAAACTGGATCTGCTATTTTGCATCGTTGCATGCAAACACTGCTCTAGGAATTAATTTATAGAAAGATCCATAGTAGTTCAATAATATTAGGGAGAGTCACAAATGAGGACTAAAATAAATCTTAGTTACAAAAATTTTGAGATTATATTTGGCTAGAGTATTTCAACAGAGTTACTAGAAAACTCATGAAGACTAGGACTCAACATTCATTCTACTAGTTTGGCAGATACTGAAGGTTATTTAAGGATCTGGATCTTTTCATGTTAACTACTATTTAAATTTCTTTTTTTTAGGAGAAGACTCTAGAGAAGAGTTCTTGTTTCAAAATAATAATTCTTGATTCAAAAGGATACTTTAGAGAAGAGTTACTGAAGAAGACTCTAGAGAAGAGTCTATAAAATAGGAGATTGGGTGATCTTGATTAAAACCTACAAATTGTAGAAGAAGCAACAAGGTACCATTCCAAAATTAGAGGAGCAACAAATTTCAGAGATCCAATGAGAATATATCATCACCAACACTTCCAGAAGAAGAAGGTTGAAAAAAATGTCTTAGTTGGAAGACCCGATAAGCTACAATATTGAAGACCTTGGAGAGGTATCAAGAAGGAAAATAATAAGGCTTGTAAAGCCTTGTTATAGAGCTCATAGAAGCATCATCAAAATAGTTCCTAGGATAACTTATTGGAGAAATCCACTACCAAGGAGAAGCCCCTAATAGTGAAGAACTTGGGACAATTATCGTCATCCAACAACAATCCCAAAAGAAGATGAATTTGGAAAAGATTTCTAAATCCTGAAGAAGAATCTAGTGAAGGCCTCAAGACATTCTAATATTTAGAAGAAGAAGATCATGGTTGAAATCAGAATGCAAAATAATATTGAGGGAGGATTCAGATAGAAGAAGCCTACCAAATCTAAGAGATTTGAATATTACCTATCATAGAAAGAAGGCACATTTTAGAGATAAGAGTTCTTTGAATATACAACAAAAAGGGTAGGATCACTTAAAGGATCAAACCACCAAAACCTAGGCTTAATACAAAATGTTCAAAGACTATAGTTTGGTGAAGCAAGAAGTTATTTTAGAAAGCCAACAAGAAGCTACAAACTCATCCATTACAAGGCAACAACTTGGTGAATCTAAACACCAAGATCTACATCATCTACAAAAGCCATTAAAAGGTAAGCAACTTGGATGTAATTAGTTGAACTTAAAATTAGGTTTTATTGCCAACTTCCATTAAGCACAATATTTGGATTAAAGTTTCAAGGAGAAGGGCTCATATCATAGTCTTCAAGAAAGTACAAATAGGAGAATGCATTTTAAGAGATATTTGTATAGTAAATAGGATTTGGATATTTTTTGAAAGAAATAAAACTAACACCTACCTATTATCTATCTAGAAAGCAAGAAGACTACATCCTACAATATTGATTGTAGTGAAAATTGTAGATTAAGGGTTCTTTACAATTACTCTTCAAAAGTTGTAGAGATTATTATGTTCTTTTGAAATTACTTTGAGAGCTTATTTACAGGAGTAATAAGGTGATATTATTGTTACCTTTAAAGTGCATTAAGTTGGAGATATTATTCATTTGCACTATACTAGTTGATCTTTAACTAGTTACTCTCAAAAGGGTTAGTTTGTGTTCTTTGATTGTTAAATATCAAGGGTACAAAACCAACAGATTATCAAAGTGTCTAGAGACACTATTTGGTGCATAAAACCTATAGCATTTCATGGCCTAAAGAAACTACCAATAAGAGATAAAATTCCTTCAAGGAGTGGAGAAGAAAGACACTATAAAAAATAGTAAAAAAACCACAAATTGAGACTTGGTGAATCTCAGATTTGAGGTGCACTAAAAGTTTTTTATAGGTGAAAATAAGTACAAAAATTATTTCTACAAAATATTCTATCTACATGTTTATTAGCTTGGGTTCATTACCAGATTAACCAAGCAAAAGAAGAGAGTTTTCTAACAAAGGATACAAAATCAAACCAAACCTTTCCTACAATAAGTTAACCACTAAAACTAGCATAAAAAGAGTGCAAAAGGAGGTGCAAAAAGAAGGTATTCTATTTACAAGTTCATTTACATTATATTGCATCATATTATTCTATCCTATGTGGGAAAAAGGATAAGGTTTTAGTGTGACAAGGACACATTATTCACAAAGCATCTCAAAGCGGCCATAAAAAAACATCATCCAAGCAAGGCTAAAAGAGCCTTCAAAGGGCTCAATCACCCACAGTTTGTATAGCTAAAATAGGTAACCTACAACCACACATAGCACAACATAAGGAAGGAGCTATCATTTATAAGAAAAAAACCCAACAACTTGAAAAAAGAAGAAAATCAAAACAAGTAATACCAAAACTAGATGTACATCCCTAAGGAGCAGTTCACATCATCATTGGAGTGTCACAAAGCCTCCGCCAAAGCATTTATCATTGTTCTAGCTCAAAGCCACTCGACCTCCACCATAGCATTACTCAATTGGAATTAAATTAGTGTCATAAAAATACAACAAATAAAGAGGTGGAAACATATGTTGAGGAAGCTTACAAGAATACATTAATAAGGCTAGCTCATGCAAAAGAAAGAAGGTGCCACTTTTCACCTTTAAAGAAACCCTAATGGCTTCCATACGAGCACTCAAAATAACACTCAAACTCTACAAGCCTGAAAGAAGCAATACATAGGACAAAATTGGTTGTGTTAGAGAAGAGGTGACACGTGTAACCAAGGTATACAAGTGCTCACATAAATGTTGAAATAAATCATCGTGACACCTGTCCTTCTCAAAGAGATTGTTTACCTTTTTAAGGTACCTAAAACCAAGGAGGAAACAATAATTTAGAACAACAATGAGTTGCAGTGAGAAGAGCATTTAAAGCTCTCAATAAATACATTCAAAGCAGATCAAATATGCCAGACTTGACATTCCACCTTTCAAGCAGTGAATTCAAGGGAGAATCAAAGTCTTCCATTGCTCATAGTGCCCAAGAGAAACATTGGATATTGTTGTCATATATGCTCGAATATTGCATTGAATATGTAGAGATTTTCAGCATTATAAAGAAAAGAATTTACCTTATTGTAATTTACTTTCATTAAAGAGAGTTATAAGGATATAATATAAAGTTAAATCTATAGGGAAATAAAACATATTTGGAAGAAAAATTGAAGGAAAAATATATACCAAAATAGCCTAATATTTGCAATTTAAAACATAGGAGAAATAAGGATTTCTACTTGAAAAAATTAAATTTTAGTTATTGCAAATATTATTTTTTTCTAATATTCCATATTAGGGAGTTATAAGGAATACTACACCAAAGTAGGTTATTGGAATTTGTATATATTAAAATATCAAAATATCAAAGGCTATAAAAAGAGGTTCATTAAGGAATATAAAGAGTTAGAAATTAATTGGTATACTTATCTCAAAATCACATTAAAAGGACAAAATAAATCCAACCATTAGGACCTCATAAAATTAGAAAGTGCTTAAGTTCAATAGGAGTAATAAGGTGTAACACAATTGATTTTTTATATTTATAAAACATTACAAAATCAACTCAAAATTGAACTACTATTCTCAAAGAGCACTACATCACTCATATAGCCTATACAAAAACACTAGGGAGTCATAAGGCATTCCATAAAACTTGATAATAATAGCATCCATCAAAGTTTAGCAACCACCCAATTCATTTGAGAGTCATAAGGTTTCTAAAAATTATAAACTCTACAAGGATTTTATCAAATACATTCACATCTCTTAACTAGAGAGATATAAGGAAGCTTATAAAACCTAAGCTCTATAAAGGTTTTATCAAATCAAATTCACATACTCTAAACTAGGGAGTCATAAGGTAGACTACTTCAAAGATTCAATTTAGAGTTTTTAAAATGACTTCTATCAAATCCCTATCTACAATTCTAAGGAATAACAAAAAACATTATCTCAAAACCTATCAAGGAGGAATATGTATAAAATAATAAGAAATGTCTTTATTAATGAAGAAATATTTCATGAAATGGAATTGTATTCTCAAAACTTGATAGATACCCTTGAAGGATATGATAATCTATCAACCAGTGATAAGGAGAGATTATCCTTATTTATTAAATAAGCAAAAGTGGGTAGCTTTGAAGCATTAATTGGTTACCTTCATGAAAAACTCTTCAAGGTATGGTGGAATTCACAATAGATAGTTATATTCACATCCGAGGAATGTTTTATGATTTACCTATCATTAATCGTGTTTGTACTCACTCAACACATGAAGCAAACTAGCAATACAAATCAATATTATTGAGATGATAGACTAACTTCTCATGAAGCAAAAAATCCAATAGTATCAATGTAGAATCCCAGGAGAAGAATGAGGAAAATAAAGAAAAGACATGCTAGAAGAGATCATAACAAAGAAGACATGAGTAGAAAAGAAACCATAAATAATGAACCAAACAGGTATTTTTAAAACACTGAAGAACCCTCAGCTATAGCTCTCTTTGCATCATATGAAGACACTAACTATTTACTTGATCAAATTATAGTAAGCAATGAAGGAGGATACAAGTTCCAGTACCCAATAAAAGAAGAATTGATTCAATGAGGCATGTAGTGAAATATGAATTAAAGAGAAAAAAAGGACCACATCAAACTGAAGAACATTTTAAGACAAAGATCCATATTGAAAATTGAAATATTCAATACCTAAATAATGTAATACAGGGGGGTGTTTAGAGTATATTACATCATTTGGGTCATGTAGATGTACCACATTTGGTACATAGTTAGAGTAGAATATTACTTTAGGGGGAAGTTAGCTAGTAACTTCAGGTAATGTAATAAATGCACAAGTGTCAATATGCAAGTTGTAATATGCAAGGTATCCCCTTGTACAACTAGGTAGACTCGTAGAGTGTTGGCCAAGGAATCTATCTTCCAATATAAAGGGCCTCATAGATATATAGACATAGAAGATAAGAGAGAGTGCAATAATACATCAAGGACACCAAGACCATTATTTTAGAGTAGTAGATAGTGGTAGAACTACTAAATGGAGTATAATGTAGTTCTTTAGATTATATTAATGGAGTGACCATCACCTCCATATTGCATTGTATTTTTGCAACTTCTATTTATAGTATATTTTAGTCATATTGCATAATTCCTTTCTTTCATATTTTTTACATATTATTAGCACCTGTGATAGATTTCTCCCATTACATATATCCTCAAAAGCTAACAAGAACCAAACACATCAGTAAAACAATACATATGATCCAAAAACTTGTTCAAGATGGCACAATACAAATGCACTACTGTCCAATAGTAGATCAGATTGCCAATATATTCACAAAAGCCACTCCAGAGGGTGAAGTTTGAACAGTTCAAACAATAGATAGAATTGAGAGCCTCCATCTCCCCCTAATAATGGAGATGCAATAGGACCAACAAGGCTAATGCTTATTTATAAAACCACATTCATGTGGGTGAAAAATATTTATTGGTCTTTGCTCTATCCCATTTGTGAAAACCCCTTGTGGGTGCGAAACAATAAGGGTTGTACTAGTTTTAGAAAATTGAAACCTATTAAAACTTGAAAGTGCATGGGGGATGACCAAACAGTATATGGAGACCCAATAGATTAGAGTCGCATTTCATGGACAATTGGCTAATGGACTACACAAAGAGCCACCTAAGCCACTAATATACTAAAATATAATAACCTTCTACCATTAATGGGGGATTGAAGACATGTTAATGCTACAAGGTCATGTTTATTAGTTAGGTTTCTAATTAATTGTTATGAGGATTTAATAAGACCTCATTAGAATAGGTTATTTTAATGTGTAATGTTATTTCATACTAATTTTAATTTCATGTAATATGGATTTAGAAACACTAACCAGTTGGTCAAAATGACCACATCTAGGGAAAGAAGGAATAATATTCTCAAGATACTAAGTGTAGAGAAAAGTCATGATAGCACGACCTTTTGAAGATCGAGGAGCAAGACAAGGCTAAAATTCATGATAGTGTGACATTTTGAAGGTCCAGTGATAAACCAAGATAAAAAGTCGTGATAGCGCGACATTTTGAAGATCAAGGAACAAGCTAAGGCTGAAAGTCATGATAGCATGACATTTTGAAGGTCCAGTGATAGACCAAGGTAAAAAGTCATGATAGCGCGACATTTTGAAGGCCAAGGAGCAAGCTAAGGCCAAAAGTCATGATAGCATGACATTTTGAAGGTCCAATGATAGACCAAGGTAAAAAGTCATGATAGCGTGACATTTTGAAGGCCAAGGAGCAAGCTAAGGACAAAAGTCATGATAGCACGACATTTTGAAGGCCAAGGATAGACCAAGGCAATAAGTCATGATAGCACAACATTTTGAAGGCTAAGGAGAAAGCTAAGATGGAAAGTCACGATAGCATGATATTTTGAAGGCCAAGTGGACCATGATGTCTAAAATAGGTTGAGAAAGATCGCTGCAACAAGAAGATCCCAACCACTTCCAGTTAGAAACTCCATGACTCCTTAACCATTTCTTTACTAGAATGAGCCTACGGGCATATTGTTGTAACAACTTTCAGTTTTTTGTTATGTAAAACTCTTATATATAGAATGAGTGACCCAAACAAATGGTCGGCTCTTAGGTGTTTACAAGGCTATGTATACAGACTTCTAAAAGCTTAATAAAGATCATCCATTCTAGTTCTTGGCTCATTGGTGTTTCCAAATCAAGTATGTATGTGTTGTCTATTGCTATTTAAATCTAAGTTGAATGTAACCCGCATCAATTCTTAATCTGGATTTCTGCATTAATGTTCAGTTAGATCTGCAATTTACTTCACGGATAAGTTATGTTTAAATAAGACATTCACCAAGGGTTTTAGTTTCTATGTTTTGGTTCTGTTATGCTTCTCTACAAAAGGCTATGGTAGTTGCTCTTGCTATTTCTTAATCTGTACCATTTTAACTCTCTAGCCATAGCTATATTTCCCTCTCTTTATGCATTTCCCTCTCTCTCCCTTTTCCTAAAAGAAGCAAAGGAACCAGCCTCCTCTGGATATTGAACCAGGTAGACTTTGTTCTAACCTGGTCTTTCAATGTTGGAAAAGTCTTGGGCACAAACGTAACCAAAGGTAGATTTTGCTCCAATAGTTTTTGGCATGCTCGGTGGGACACAAATCCCACATGTTACACAGATCAAAGCCCTGGTGAATAGCATTTGCCCTATCAATATTTTTACATCACTTGGTGACTCCGCACCAAAAAAGAACCTTAGAAAAATCCTTACCCAGCTTCTGGTCATGAACCATCTTTCATGATAACCAGATCTAAAGCTAAAAATTTAGAAGAACCCATAGAGTTCTTCGAACTGCACCTTGGTAGCCTCTGAGCTAACCCTGTTTTGGTTGCTAGAACAACTTCTGCTTACATCAACAATTCAAGACATGCCAATACTTCCCTTGTAGCCCTCCTTAGCACTATTTCTAGTGGAACCTTAGCTCCAGTTATCTACACAACTGCAATGGCTAGAAATCTATCGATTCTGCCCTACCCCACATGGAACCATATAGGCCCCTTGAACCTGGTAGCTCAACATCCGATCCCCGTAGCAGCCCTAAAATCTCTACCCCAGTATGACGGTACTAGAAATATAACTTATGAACATTGTCTAGATGTGGCTGTGTTGGCCCCCATACATAACATCCAGGAAGAGGATGTTATGATAATATTGCTAGTCATTTCCTTGAAAGGGAAAATGCTCTATTGGTATAGAGCTCTTGAAAATCAGACCATATCTACATGGGCCCAACTTGCTAGAAAATTAGTGGAAGAATTCAATGAGCAGACAGATCCTTTCTCCCTACTAAATCAGTTTACTATTATTCAAAAACACCCACAAGAGGAGATCGTAGATTTCAATATCAGATTTAGTAGGACTTGGCAGAGAGTACCTAATGGTTTGAGACCAACACATGAACAAGCAATGTATTATTATTTGAGAGCTTTTAACTCAGATATAAGTATGGAAATTAGATAGTCTCATGTACACACCTTCCCTGAGATTTATCAAGAAGCACAGAAGGTAGAAAAGGACCTGATTGCTATTGGTAGATTTCCACCCAAAACAATGATGCCCATTTTTCTAGATCTACCTCAAGCATCAAGTGTTGCTTTCCCAACTAATGCCAGTCTTCCCAAATGGATTGGACAGCCTAACATCCCATTAATACAAGCTCCTCCTACGCTTCCAATGCTTCCCCCTATTCCTGCACTCCCCATGGCTATGGTCCCATCAACTCCAGATCCTCAACTGGTAGTTCTGCAAGATCTGCAAGCTTCTTATAAGACTCTGGAAAATAAATTCATATCCATGGAATGAAGAGAAGTAGAGAGAAATTCCCAGCCAAGGAGGTTTCCACAAGTGACTAGAGACCAAGCTTCCATGAGTGGTAGGAACTATGATAAATCTAGCATAGTTTATGCCAATGAAGATAGTGAACCCAGTAACACTTCGACAGAATTAGGTTTCTGGTGTTCCACATGCAATGACCCTCATGGCGAGACTTCTTGCATGATTCATCAGCATCAGATCCAAAAGGTGGCTATTGAAAAAGCTGAGAGATCCCTCAAAGGTCAGATTAATATGATCAAAGAAGAAGACCAAAATTTTATGATGCCTTCTCTTGAACAAGTCTCAGTTCTAACTAGATCGGGAAAGAAACCATTCCAAGTTGATCCCAAGGAACTTAACCCTTTGAAGGTACCCTCACCTATAAGGATCTCAACTGAGAAAATACCTCCTTTTGAGAAGATTCCCCAGAACTCAGATCCAAAAGGAGCAGAAGTTCATAAAGAAACACCTCCGTAGAGGGAAGCAAAGACTCAGGAGCAAGCCAGGGATAAATTGAGATACCCCTCACTAACTAAGCATCAAAGAGTTGATGCTACTCAGGGGTACAAAAATAGGTTTGACACAACGATAAAATAAAAAAGTGTTGATTCCCTCCCATTCAACATAGTTGAGGAAATGAAGAAAACCCCTTCCAAGGCCACTATGTATGAAGCCCTATGGATCCTAGGATAGATTGACCTACTACAAGAATCATTAAGGTCTATGAAAAATAAGAGCAGAAGCCTAGTTTAGTTGGATTCCACACAAGCTAGTCTCACATCTACCTCAAGAAATAACAAGCCTCCCCCTTTTATCTATCTCTCTAGATGGAAGGGTGTGTGGTTCATAATTGTATGATTGATTTTGGATCCGCAACTACAGTAATGCCTAAAGTAGTATGTGACATCATGGGGATGGAGTATATGAGAAGTAGTCCAGGAGTCTTACAACTAGATGGAACCCCTATAAAAATAGTAGGGGTAATTAAGGACATCCCAATAGTCCTTCATAGACTACCCCAGCTCACAGTCATACAGGAAGTAGTGGTGGTTGACTTAGAACCCTATTTTGGTATGTGCCTCTCTAGGGAATTTACTACTAAAATAGGAGGATATCTATCACTTGATTTTTCACACCTCGAGATTCCATTCAAAGGCAAAAGGGTGAAAATATTCAATGAAAAACCTTCCACTTTCCACGTCGAAAGGCTCGGATATGAGGAAAATGTTGACACTACTATAAATATGATGATGATAAGAGCTAACAGATTTAAACCTGATGGAGGAAGCCCTAAATGGGTTACAAGAGGAAGACCAGTTCTCCCTCCAAGACTTCAATACCATGGTCGAAATAGACATAGGTAACTACACTATCTTGAAACCTGAGAAAGATAAATCCATTCCTCCCCCTCTGGCCGATCAACCCACCAATCAGTTGTGGAAGCTTTTCTTTGATGGTGCCAGGTGCAAAAATGGAGCTAGAGCAGGCATTGTCCTGATCTCTCCCATAGGCGAAGAGAAGATCTTCTCTTACAGATTGACCTAGAGTTGCACCAATAATGCAGCAGAATATGAAGCACTCTATTTGGGCCTCAAAAAAGCTAAAAATATGGGCATCAAGCAACTACAGATCTTCGGTGACTCTGAGCTGATAGTGAATCAGGTTACTAAAAAATGTGTAAGCAAACAACATTATCTTAAGGCTTACCAAAATAAAGTCTGGGATTTACTGGAATCCTTTGAATCTCTGAACATAAAGGCAATTCCCAGAGAGAAAAATACACATGCAGACTTGTTGGCTTTAGTAGGGGTAAACTTCTGCCCTATAAGCAATGTCATCCAAAAGTCAAAAATAGTTAGGCTGATCTACAGACCTTCTGTGCCAGACAGGGATACCTTCTGGAAAGTTTTTGAGAATGATCAAAAAATAGTGGACTTCCTCGTCCATGAGATGAATTGCTCTAACAATAGAATGGTTGAGGATGAAGAATATGAGAACATCATCCAGTTGAAAAATAACCACATCCCAAAAGGGTTGGTTACTCTTGAAAGCCTATTTGATAATAATGACAGGTCGATTGGCCACAAAATGAAAGTCAATAAACATAGATACAAGGAAGCTCAAATGGATCCTGACAAGGCCATCAAATTAGGAGTGAACACTACGAAAGTAGAAATGGAGGAAATCAGAGAATTGTGCAAGGAATTCCTAGACATCATTTCCTGGACCTACGGAGACTTGAAAGTCTACTCCAAAGAGATGATCCAACACACGATCGAGCTCGAGGAAGGTGCAAAGCCATTTTGGCAAAAACAATGGCCAATAAATCCCAAAATCAAAGCCTTAATGAAGCAGGAGCTACTAAAACTGCTCGAAGCTAAAATAATTTACCCAATCAAGCATTCGACATGGGTTGCTAACCTGGTCCCGATTAGGAAGAAGAATGGAGACATCCGATTGTGCATCAACTTTCACAATTTGAACAAGGCTTCATTGAAGGATCATTACCCTCTCCCGTAGATCGATCAAATCCTACACACAATAGTGGGAGTAGAAATGTTCTCACTCCTAGATGGCTTCTCTGGGTACAATCAAGTATGGGTCAAAGATGAAGATCAATTTAAAACCACATTCACAACTAAGTGGGGAACGTTTGCTTACCAGAGAATGCCCTTCGGGTTATCCAATGCTAGAGAAACTTTCCAAAGAGCTATGGATGTGGTATTCAGAGAGTTGGTCAATAAAATAATAGTGATTTACCTAGATGACATGACAATTTTCTCTCACTAGAAAGGAGATCACATAGCACATCTCAGAAGTGTATTCGAGAAATGCAGGGAGTTTGGCATCTCCATAAATCCTAGAAAATCTATCTTCACTATGGAAGAAGGACTTCTACTTGGCCATGTTGTCTCTAATTCTGGTCTAGCCATAGACCCTAATAGGGTGAAAGCACTGTTAGATCTTCCCCTCCCCCTGAACAAAAAGGGCTTATAATCATTCTTTGGCTAGATCAATTTTATGCACAAATTCATAGC
This sequence comes from Wollemia nobilis, assembly GCA_028583015.1. Taxonomy (NCBI): domain Eukaryota; kingdom Viridiplantae; phylum Streptophyta; class Pinopsida; order Araucariales; family Araucariaceae; genus Wollemia; species Wollemia nobilis. The sequence continues at coordinate 983,400 of JAQPPZ010000755.1, read as the reverse complement.
TGATTTTGTGCAAATCATCAAACCAATGATAGAGATTTTAAAAAAGGATGTCATGTTCAAGTGGATGGATGCGAGGAAACAAGCCTTCCAAAAGATCAAAGAATAGATAGCTCAAGCCCCCATCTTGGTAAATCCAGACTATTCTAGGGATTTCATTTTATATGCTATAGGTGAACAAGAAAGCTACGTCACAGTACTCATGCAGAAGGGAGCTAACAATGAAGAAAGGCCCATAGATTTTCTGAGTCAAACTATGTAGGAACATGAAGAGAAATATAACTTCATTGAAAAATAGATATATGCAATAATGAAGTCTCTAAAAATGTTTAGGCATTTCTTATCATAGAGCAAGGTAATCATCTATACAATTCACCCCGATGTACAAAGCTTCATCATACAAGGAGAGCTCGATGATACAAGAGCTGGTTGGGTGACCAAAATACAAGAATATGATGTAGAAATACATCCGACCAAACTGGTAAGAGGTAGAGCATTATGCCAAGAACTCACCAAGCAAGCTTCGCTAGAATACATAGCTTGCCAGACTCAGGAAGTAGTATCAGATGATGATCAACCCTCGGAGTGGCTCGACTGGGTAGATGAATTGATCAAATACTTCCAAACTGGGAGGTGCCCAACAAATTTAAACTCCTCACAAAGAAGAAGATACCGAATCCAAGCCTTGAAATACACCTTGCTACCTAAGGGGTTGTACAGGAAAAACTTGGATGGAGTACTCCTCCATTGCATAAAAGAAGAGCATAAATAGAAAATCTTGGAAGAGTTCCATGGTGGATTTTCAGGAGGACACTACTCAGGGAGAACCACCACCCTGAAGATCATCATAACTGGGTGCTACTGGCCAACCATATTTGCAGATGCCTTCAAAATAACAAGAGGTTGTGAGGAATGCCAAAGATACGTTGGAAGAAATAGGAATGCTTCGTTACCTCTAAAGTCCATCCAGGTTGAAGAACCTTTCCAAAAATGGGGATTGGATTTCATCGGGATAATAGAGCCCAAATCATCCACTAGACATAAGTATATCCTGACAGCCATCGACTACTTCACAAAGTGGTTAGAGGCAATACCCACCAAAAAGGTAGACCAAGAGGTCATGATGGAGTTCATGGAAAGTCTGATCACTAGATTTGGCATCCCAGAGGCATTAGTCATAGACAATGGTTCATCCTTCATAGGCACCAAGATGATTGACTTCACATGCAAATATAAGATTTATTTAAAAATATCCTCAAACTACTATCCACAGGGAAACAAACTAGCTGAGTCCACAAATAAAAACCTGCTCAAAATTTTGAAGCAAACTCTAAAAGACAACAAGAGGAGTTGGCACTCCCTAATAAATCAAGCATTATGGGTGGATAGAATAACCATCAAGAAATCCATCAATGCATCACCTTACTCCCTGGTCTATGACAAGGAAGTGGTCCTCCCGGTACACATAGAAATACCAACTCTAAAGCTACTCAATCAAGCTAGTACAGAAGAGGCAAAACCAATGGAGAATAGGCTGATCCAACTCCTCCATTTAGAGGAATAAAAGGAACAAGCCTACAATCACTACCAAAAGCATGTTGTTGCCACAAAAGGATGGTTCGATAAAAAGACCACCTTGAGGAACTTTAAGATGGGAGACCTTGTCCTAAGATGGAATGAGAAAAAGTCTAAACCTAGGAATCATGATAAGTTTAATGCATTTTGGGAAGGCCCCTTTGAAATAATAGAGGAAAAACAACACAATTCCTTCTAGCTGAGAGATGAACAAGGCCAAGTTCAACCCATCCCTATCAATGACTTCCATATGAAGTTGTACTACAAATGAATGGCTCATCTCTACCTTGTATTTCTATGTAAATATGTTCTTTCAAATCCTCCAAGTGCAAAATATTGTGATGGTGCAACTTTTTGTGCACAATGGCCCCTTCAAGGAAATTTATCATGATTTCATGACTTTTGGGTAGTTGAGCACTTCGTCAAGGCAAAATGTCATGATGGCATGAATTTTCAATGCATAATGGCCCCTTCAAAGAAATTTATCATGATCTTGCAACTTTTGGGTAGTTGAGCACTTCACCAAGGCAAAATATCATGATGGCATGACTTTTCGGTGCACAATGGCCCCTTCAAGGAAATTTATTATGATCTCATGACTTTTGGGTAGTTGAGCACTTCACCAAGGCAAAATGTCATGATGGCATGACTTTTCAGTGCACAATGGCCCCTTCAAGGAAATTTTTCATGATCTCATGACTTTTGGGTAGCTGAGCACTTCATCAAGGCAAAATATCATGATGGTATGACTTTTTGGTGCACAATGGCCCCTTCAAGGAAATTTGTCATAATCTCATGACTTTTGGGTAGTTGAGCACTTCACCAAGGCAAAATGTCATGATGGCATGACTTTTTGATGCATAATGGCCCCTTCAAGGAAATTTGTCATGATCTCATGACTTTTGGGTAGTTGAGCGCTTCACCAAGGTAAAATGTCATGATGGCATGACTTTTTGATGCATAATGGCCCCTTCAAAGAAATTTATCATGATCTCATGACTTTTGGGTAGATGAGTGCTACATCAAACCTGGTACTATTGGAAAAATAGAGAGCACCATGTTAGACCATCCTAACATTGTTGGACAGATGAGCACCATGTCAGACCAATTAAGGACTTTTGGCAATAAAGGTAGTGGCCTCGAGACTATAAAAAGCATTCTTTTTAAGGTACCATCGTACCTGCTAATTGGCCTAGAATAGAAGTGGCACAAATTTATTGGCCCAAGATAGAAATGGCACCAATTTATTAGCCTAGTATAGTAGCAGAGCATATCATTGGTCTGAACCAAAAATGGCAACTCAAGGTTGGTAGCTTTTTAAATATTGGCACATGAATCGAGACTCTCGGTAATATTTGAAATCTGTATTGGGATGCATACCACCAATCACAATTATTCCATGTCATCTTGATAGTTATTGCATGCCATGTTAGCATGAGCATCCATAGCTAGTTATATCACTTATCTTCCATCTCCTTTTTCATATTCCACATTCCTTGTGTTTTCCCTGCTCACTTAGAAAGCTCTGCAACACACTGCTAAGCACGTCCCTAATTGTTCCTAGCTACCAGGCTATGAAATACAACCATGGTGGCCACACCTCCTATTGCTTCTTCGACCACACCTTCAAATAAAAAATGAAGCTCAAGCAAAAAGGAAGCAACTTCATGGACCTCGATAGTCACATTATAGACGTAAAAATAACATGGAAGGAGCCAAAGTAGATTCGAAAGGATATAGCTACCAGGATGGCCATAGATATTTCTCCGTCTAGCTCGAGCACATTTCCTTACCATTCTTTACTCTACTGGTACGTCTACCCCCAAGTTCACTCCTATCCTGAGCTAATCTAGGCAATGGCAAGGATGTATGATGTCAAACATAGGGTAGTAAGAAACTACAAGGGGGAAGCCATGTTCACGCTCGACCTAGACACAATCAGGGTCATCTTCACCTATGGAAGGAAACCTATGGTTCCTCCTATCTAGTTTGATCCTACCAACTCTACAAAGTACTATATCAATGCCCCAAACATTAGGGCATTCTTGCAACAGCACCTGTCAGACACTCTTTCTGAGAAATCTATGCCAAAATCCCCCATTCCCCTATCCAGGTTCAAGAACAAAGAACTCTTTTCCATGTTGGCCATGGTGGCGGGGTTAGAAGATGACACCCAAGTCTATGGGTGGTAAATTGTAGTAGCATAGTGTATGTCTAACCCTAAGTTCTATGACAAAGTGTGCGTAGATCCGGGTAGAGTGCCTCTATTTTTGACTGGTTGGCGTACCTGGACTAATAGTTGCATATGGGTCTTTTCAAGCTACAAAAGGAGGTCCTAGATGCATTTAGATATTCTTCATATCTAGTATGGATCTTTTTCTTCTTTCAGCCCAAGAATTTGGGTTTTATTTCCACCACTACAAAAGATCAAAAAGGGGAACACCTACCTGTATGCGAATGGACATCACTTCTTTTGAATGTGGGTTCATATTACCACTTTAACATGGAATTCTTAGGCCCTGCTCTTAAACTCATAAATGGACATATGCCAATAATTCCCAAACAAATGCAAGACACCTTGAGACACCCTCATGCAAAATAAGGGGACTGGTTCATCCTAACATAGGGGTAGTCATTAGGCTCTATGGCTTCATAGAGAAGCCTTTCTTATTGCCTTACTATGTTACCAAGTGAATTTTTTCTCTGGAGTATATAAGGTAAATAATTTATCAATAATAAGTTTGGGATAGGTGCTCAAAGGACACATACTTGCCTCATGCCCTTCTAGTATGAGGGAGTAACAATGTCAAAGAAGGGAGACCACGAGCGAATCACTCAAGTTCTAAAGGGCCTAAAATTGATAGAGCTACCACAAAAATGGAAATATGACCCTGAGGACAAATTCGCCCAGAGGCAAGCCACCCTAAACAAGGCTCCTTTCAAACAATTCCATTCCTCTAATAGGAAAATCAACAAACATGGTAGAAATAATAGTGAAGATCAGCCACTAGAATGGCATGTCAAAAGAATGCAGCCACTACCTCCATGGCATGATTTTTATGAGCACTTGGTAGATTCGAGCCTAGGTTCAAACTCAGCCCACAAGCTCACTGATAAAACCATCAAGAGAATGAAGAAGAAAGGAAAATACTGGGATCATGCTAAAATATTAGTGTGGTGGCAAATGAGGTGCCACATTCAAACATTCACTAGGTATGGTTTAAATATGGACATAAAATTTTCTACAAGATATGATGCAAATCATGATGAATGGTCTAAAACCCTAGCAGATAAGGTTTCCCTAGGAGTCAATGGCATTCCCATAAAACAAGTTGAAGGTGATATAAAACAAGACAAGGGGAAAGTAGTAGCAACTGAACAAGTAGAAGTCCCCAAAAGAAAATGTCGAGAGTTCATCCCCCTTCGGGATCAGACATAGAATCAAATGATAGTGCTCAACTTGAGCATAAGATAAGGATAGAAGAATCAAAGAAAAGAAAAGTAGAGTTGGATAAGGGAGGGACCCAAAAGAAGAGAAGAAAAGAAACATCCTATGAAGAATCATAATAGGATGAAGAGTTTTAGGAGGGTGTAGAATCAGAAGAGAATGAGGAGACTGGGGACCAGGAAAAAATAAGAGATAGTTTAGAGTAAACTTCTGAGAAATAGAATATAGATGAACAAATGGTCAAAATAGTTGAGGAACCTCCCCCAAAGGAGACCCTTGGTGAAGAGAAAACCTTGATGAAGGCAACAACTGGCATTGACAACTCAAGCCTAAAGCAAATTGTAGAATTCTACACCGAGAAGTCGTAGGGAACCGAAGACATCACTCTACCAAAGGCCTCAGGTATGTCTCCCATCGATCTTGATACTCCTTCTCCTCATTCCTAGAGAAATTTCCCTCCCCATTCTGAAGGTCAGGGAAATCCATCACCTTCCCATCAACCTCCACCATCACCTTCCCATCAACCCCCACCATATATTCATCAAACTCCCCCATCCACTCAACAAACTCTGCCAACTTCACCATCAAAGCAGCTAGACCCCACCAACATCTCCCCCTGCTCATAAAGGGTCCCCTTCCAAACAATTAGGTATGGAAGCCTCTTTAGCCACCACTCCTTTCCCTTATTCCACCAACCTACTAAGCTTCTAGGCCATGCAAACCACTTCTCCTGCAAGCAACCCTATTATTGCTAAGTTCAAGAAATTGAAGAAAGCCACCATAAATACCACCACATGGCTGAAGTCATGGAGCTCCCCAAGTTCCATAGATATAGCCCATGTTTGAGAAGGAATAGTGCTAGATCCCATCAGCATGCAATGGTCCACAATGAAGATGACCCCACTCGTGTAGAATCTAGAAAAGGAAATGACTCTGGAGGACTACCAAGCTGAGGTGACCATGGAGGATATGACTCAACTACCAATGGATGATGAGTGGAGCAAGGCTCATACCCATATGGGGATAATTTATCTAAATGTAGAATACTACAAAGAGAAATTCCTTTGGGTAGAGCAGTCAAGGAAGTGTTTAGAAGAAGCCCTCCACCAAAAAAAACCATGAAAAAGGCTTTGAAAAATGAAGCCAAGAAATGGGAGAAGAGGTTCAACGAGGCTACCCCTTATAAAGAGAAACAAGCAAATGCCAAAGAATAGATTCAAGTACTATAGCAGCAAGTTAAAGACCTTAAGAAGTAGTTATCTAACAACGCCGATAAAACCAGCGGGTTGTCCAAAGAAAAAGCAAAAATAGTCCAGAAAGGGATGCTCGAAAAGGTCAGCAAGATAACCCTGAAGGCTAGGCCCACATTAGCATATCTCCTCAAAATAAAAGATACATTGGGCCAGGTAGAAGATGAGTTCGAAGCATCAATCAATCTCCTAGAAACAAGGGTGTCAGCCACTAACAAAATTCAAGTCCTAGCAGATAGCACTCAGGCAATAGCCGGATATAGAGCTCACGATAAAAATTGGTCCCAGGCCAAATTGGTTGCCAAGAATTTATTCAAGAGACACAAGATGGTAATAAAAGGTGCAAAGATAATGTAGGAGCTGAGGATAGAGGCTAAAGAAATTATCAAACATGTGAGTATAGCTAAAAACTATGGCATGCCTAGCTTCTGGGATAAAAATTCAAACCTCCTGGCAGAAGATGAGCTAAAAGCTGCTTGGAAAAAATTTGTGGAGGATGAATCAGAGATTGATAGTTGGGAAGAGCCAGTTCAAGAAGATCAAATATTCACTATGGCTCAGGATATCACCTAGATGAACTCTTGTCTACATGAATTATGCTTAAGGTCAAAAGCTCTATCATATGACAAGGTCAAAGAATTGGAGTACCTATACATCACCTTCAAAGAAAAGGTAGATATAGATGAGGAGACCTGGAAGAAGGCCTATGCCACCTACAATGAGGTTGTTCTAGAAAATAAAAAACAAGAAAAGTAAATAAAAGCTAAGAAAGCCTCATCTAGCAGTGCAACACCTCTGGGTCAAAAGGAAACAAAAAAATCTGACAAAGACACTCCAGAAGAATGATCGCCCCAAAGCAAGATTTTTGTTTATTTTTTTCTACTTGGTATCTTTCCCCTTATTTCCCTTATTTTTTATTATTATTCTCTTTTTTGACTCCGTTCCCCAATGGATAAAGGCTCTAGGTTCTAACATTCAGTTGACAAAATTACCCCAGGAGGCACCAAGAATGTTGGTCAAAATGACCACATCCAGGGAAAGAAGGAATAATATCCTCAAGATACTAAGTGTAGAGAAAAGTCATGATAGCATGACCTTTTGAAGACAGAGGAGCAATCTAAGGCCGAAAGTTGATGATAGCATGACATTTTGAAGGCCATGGAGTAGACTAAGGCCAAAATTCATGATGGCACAACATTTTGAAGACCAAGGAGCAAGCTAAGACGAAATTCATGATAGCATGACATTTTGAAGGCCAATGATAGACCAAGGTAAAAAATTATGATAGCACGACATTTTGAAGGCCAAGGAGCAAGCTGAGGCCAAAAGTCATGATAGCATGACATTTTGAAGGCTAGTGATAGACCAAGGTAAAAATTCATGATAGCGCGACATTTTGAAGGCCAAGGAGCAAGCTAAGGCCGAAAGTCATGACAGCATGACATTTTGAAGGCCAAAGACCAAGATGAGATGAAAAGTCATGATAGCATGATATTTTTAAGGCTATGGAGCAGGCTAAGTCCAAAAGTCATGATGGCACGACATTTTGAAGGCCAAGTGGACCACAACGTAAAAGATATTGGAGAAATATCACTGCAACAAGAATATCCCAACCACTTTCTATTGAAAGCTCCATCACTTCTTAACCTTTTTTGTACTAGAATGAGCCTATGGGCATACTATTGTAACAAATTTCAGTTTTCTGTTATGTAAAACTCTTATATATAGAATGAGCGACCCAAAAAAATGGTCGACTCTTAGGCATTTACAAGGCTATGTATACAGACTTATAAAAGCTTAATAAAGATCATCCATTATGGTTCTTGGCTCATTGGTGTTTCAAATCAAGTATGTATGTGTTGTCTATTGCTAATATAAATCTAAGTTGAATGTAACCTGCATTAATTCTTAATCTAGATTTTTGCATTAATGTTCAGTTAGATCTGCAATTTACTTCATGGATAAGCTATGTTTAAATAAGATATTCACCAGGGGTTTTAGTTTCTATGTTTTGGTTCTGTTATGCTTCTCTGCAAAAGGTTGTGGTAGTTTCTCTTGTTGTTGCTTAATCTATACCGTTTTAACTCTCTAGCCATAGCTATATTTCCCTCTCTTTATGCATTTCTCTCTCTCTCCCTTTTCCTAAAAGAAGCAAAGGAACCAGCCTCCTCTAGATATTGAACCAGGTAGACTCTGTTCTGACCTGGTCTTTCAATGTTGGCAAAGTCTTGGGTGCAAATGTAACCAAAGGTAGATTTTGCTCCAACATAAACCTAATCTCATTTTTATCAATATATAATTCCATATCACAAATGGAGAGATGTGATTTTTCATTCTCTCCATTGTCGAAAATATTCTCCTTTTTTTCTTTTTTTTATGTGGTTGAGCTTAAGCACATAACATTGATCCTTGCTAAAAAAAATGAGTGTTCAAGGTTAAAAAATAGTTTGCTTGTAGTGTCTCATGATGAGAAAATATTTGGAGAATACACAACCTATGATTAGCTAAAAGGTAGAATCAATAGCATCACCTTACTCAATCATCACTCTTCTATAGGGGAACGTGATAATGTTTTGTCATAAATGCTCACCTCAAATGACTTCTTTGTTGATTATATCCTTGATAATGTCTCATAGAAAAATTTGATGGCAAGGTCCATTATCGGCTAGTTGCAACTACCAATGAACCCCCATCCTTATGCATACTCACTTGGATGGAAAGATAGTGGTACAACCTCTCAAATCACACATGTCTGCACAGTGTCCCTTATTTTTGGTCCAAAATTTATGGATAAATTCATTTGTGATGTAAACCCTATGGATTGTTATGGATTATTACTTGATAAACCCTATCAATATGATAGGAAATGTCAGTATGATGCATATAACAACACATACACTTTACAACATGAGCACAAAATATTTCTCATCAATTGCACCAAAAACTATATATTTTGTCCATACAAATCTTATTTTAGTTTTGAGTCCTTTGGTGGCCATATTAATGGATGCCCAACTTGAATATAAGAGGGAGAGCATATAGAAGACAAGATTGATCCAGGTGGTAGATGTTACACTAGAAGTAAGGATGAGATGATCAAGCATGATATAATATTTCTTAAAAGTAGAGGGTTAATACATTAGTTTCATAGATACTAGTAAGGTTTTTCAAAGATTCAAAATTATATCAAGTGGAAGTGGGGATTGAATTCAAATTACTTGTGACTTTGCTTCCTAAAGGTTTTTTCTTCATCATATTTTCTAGCTAGGAAATCAAGGATAAAATATGGGTGATGGCCCATGGTTTAGGGGAGAGATGCCCTTTATTTAAGAACATGGAGTGAATTTTTTTGTTGAGATAGAAACTACTAAGAAGCTTTCGATGTGGGTTAGGATTTTTGGACTTCCATATCAACTTATCAATAAGGATGTTTTGAAGAACATTGAAAATACCCTAAGGGAATTCATCAAGGAGGGACTAACTATTAAGAAACGGAAGGATGTTATATACACCCAAACATGTGTTATGGATATTTCAAAACCTTTGCCACAATCCATTAAGATTAAATATGAATCAAGACAATGTGATCAACAAGTGAATTGTGAAGATATCACATTTTGATGCCACAATTGTTATGTGACTATACACATGACAAATAATTACAAAGTAAAAACTATGAAGAAAGACAAAAAAATGGTCATGAGATAAACTTCAAGACAAAGCAAGGAAACCATAATATGATAGAATCTAAATCAAATCAAGGATATTCTACTTTAACAAAAGAAGTAAAGAAAGTTTGTCTACAACATCATATGACAAAGGCCACCATAGTTGACTTGGATCAACCATTAGAAGAAACAAAGAAGGATATAAGAGATGATAAAGTACAACGTGTAAGTTAAGTTTAAAAGGAATTAAAGATGCAAAGGAAAATGTGGAAGAAAATTCTAAAATAAAATTGGTAGAAGAGGTCAATTTTATTTCAGATTATTCATCTTCATTTTACTCAAGTAGTCTAGACTCCAATCTTGGTAATAAAAGTGAAAATGGTGTATCGGTTATCCATTACACTTTAGGGCTTCAAGAGCAACATAAGAAAGAAATGAGGGTGAGAAAATTCTTAGCAATTTAAGGTTTATCAGACTACAAGAAAGTAATTGTTATAAAAGAGTGTCCTTGTACTTTAAGCTTTCTAGAACAACATGAAGAAAACTTTGCTTTTGAGCTTATGAATAGTTTAAAATATTATTATTATTATTATTTATTTTATTTGTTGGTTTAGCTTTAATTTTTTTGTTAACACTTGATAATGTTTGTTTTTGTTTTCCTAATTAATATATTTTTATTTATTTATTTATTTTCTCATTAATTTTTTTTCTTAAGTCTTTCTTTCTTTCTTTTTTTAATTCCCACCAACACTTTCATCTTCATCAATCTCTTCAATATTCTCACAATGCTCATGGTAAGACTTATGATCAATAGGTTTGTGTGTGGTTATATGTTAAATCCCCTATTGATAAGCTAAACTCTCTCTGAATCCCCTTATGAGAGGTCAAATCCCCTATTGATAAGCTAGGCTCTCCCTATATCCCCTTATGAGAGGTCAAATCCCCTATTGATAAGCTCAGCTCTTCCTAAATCCCCTTATGAAAGGTCATAGTAGTATGAGGATGCCCAACCTTAAAAATCTGTGTAAAGGTTTCTCACACTAATCAAATCCTATATATAATAAACTATTTAAAATATAAAACAAAAACTCTATAAAAAAAATATTAATAATTTATAAAGAGACCTCGGAATGTACAAATTAAAGTTATATAAAAAGATTGATTGTACAAACTTCCCGACAGAACAGAGAAAAACAGTCATGAAATCACGTCTAATCACGTCAACGAAGAATCAATATCAGCTTAAAAAGATTGTACAAAGCTCCAGAACAAACAAAAGCAGTCATGAAACAATGAAGAATCTATACACGCTTAACTCCCACGCACAATGGGAAAATAGCAAGGCGGAACATCAACCATCTCCGGGCGTCGTCATTTCGGCCCCTTACTAAACGATTCGATCCGATTCATGCTAAAATATTAGATTATAATAAAAAATGTTTGCCGTCGACGTTAAATATTTTGCTCGCATGTGCACGTATGCAAGTTAAGTAATTTATGTTCACTATTTTTGCCCCTACAGGCTCCATGTTTGATGAAGTAGGTGCCTGTTACGTAGGTTATTTATATTGGAAACATTGTCAACCTGCATTAGAAGCATATATGTTATGTTAGGTGAAGTATGTATAAGACTATTTATATAGCCTTTGTCTCCATGCAATATTAATATTTTGTTACCATGTGCACATACGAAGTATCAATGTTAGCTGAAGTAGGTACCTGTTAAGTAGATTATTTATATTAAAGATAAAGTCAAGAGCCTGCATTAAAAGCAGCAATATTAGGTAGGTCTTTATGTTAAAGACAAAGTCAAGAGCCTGCATTCCAAGCATCCATGTTACATGAAGTATGCATAAGACTATGTATACAGCCTTTGTCTCCATGTGATATTAATTGTTTTGTGAGGAATTCGCGACTGCAGATCAATTCTGCTGTATTTTATCTGTGCTATAGAATATCTATATGCTGCCTCTGTCTCTATTTAATATTAATCTTTTGTGAGGAATTCACAACTGTTTCATTGCAGACCAATTCTGCTGTTTTTTATCTGTGCTATTGAATATCTGTATGCTGTTCTTTTGCTCACTGAATTCCCTCAATTTACAGAGTTCGTAGAGTTTTTCCGGGTTCAACATGGCACAGTTGATTCACGGGACACTCAAAGTGACGATCTGCGAGGCGGATTTGAAGCGAAAGACCAAAGAAGGTGGTGTACTCAAACGTTTATTTCGGTCTTTCTTAGATCTCTTCTTGTTCAAACAGAGCAACAACAGACTGTATGCCACGGTCGATCTGGAGATGATTACATAAGTTTTTTCTGCTTGGCGAACAGGGAGGTCAAGCGGGACGGTGAGTATACGCCAAAGCAGAAACTCGAGAGGAATTCGGACTACGAGAGGGCACAGAAGAACAGGCGGTTCGTTCATTCAAAGCTGATGATAGGTACGAAATTTGATGATAATCGTTGTAATTATTTTACTGTCTTTACCATTAGGATTGCAGCATAATGGTTATATGTGAAGCTTGATTTTTTTTTTTTTTTCGCTTGAAAATCTTTGAAGTGTCTGAAGTCATGTCTCTAGAGTTGAGACTCAGACTCTTTCCAGACTCTGAATGTTGGGAATGGAGCCTGATATGGAAGTGTTTGAAATAGAGTGCATATAGTCATGGATTTAGACGGATTAGATCCTGATTTGGAAGTGTTCGAAATAGAGTGCATGTAGTCACGGATTTAGATGTAATAACCAAAATTTACCCATTACAAAACCAACCATTTTTTTTTATTTCATTGAGAGAATCATGCTAGCAACTACTATAGTTGAGTAACCATTGAGTGTTTCAAGCAAGCACCACACTGGAATCGACTTGATCAGAGTCTATCCTAGTGTATGGGAGTGGCCAAATCCCCCATAATGATCATGGGAGTTTACCAATCTATTTCAACCGAAATGCTCTTTTCCCAACAAGTTCAACCCATGTTAAACTCTTTGTTATAGCTTTAGGTATTACACAACCTAATAAGTGAGCGTGTGCCTTGTTAACTACACTGCACATTGGACAATGTAATTAACTTTAAGGTGCAATGCTTAACATCTCTAACCATATCAACAATGGTTTGTTAAGGGAATCAACCACGGATTCACATAGGTGTGCTAGCACCTACCATTTTAACTCAAGGTTTACTTCATGTTGCTAGATTCACTTATCCATGTTTATTTCATTATTAGTTTCCATATTTCCTTGTCATTAACTTGCACATTCATCCTTTCAAAGTCATAAATGTAACATTTCAAATACAACATAGAGAATGAATTGTAGCATTACATTTCAATTTAACTCTATTATACACATCAACAATTGGCACATTGTACAATGAAATCCTTTCAGTATTTACAAAGCCACAATGAACTCATTACAACATTTTCTCAGCACCTATTAGCTAAACAAAATATTCTACTCATAATCAATCCTTGTTGTTACAAAGTAATTACAATATACTTGAGGTAAAATTACAGCAACAACAACACTTCAACTCACTTTCAAGTTCAATAGGAGCATCTGGTTCGTTTGTCTCAAGTTCCTAGTACTAGAAGATTGGCTACTCGAGATCAGGACAATCCACCACATGATATATGCCTAATTATCATAATGCACTTGCACTATTGTATCAAAGATATGCAGGCAAATCATGCAGATAATAATATCATTTCAGAAAACAATCATTCATTTCATCCAAGAGTAGGGAAACCCCATAAATTTCCCTAAGAATGAATCTTTCCTATTCCATTCATTCCATGTTCTTTATCCACAAAGCAACATGCCCTTGTCTATGCAAAATGTAAACATCAACTTGGCTACGAGGAACCTCCATAAGTTCCCGAGAAATTGTAACCCTGTTACCAATTTTCCCCATCCAAAAATCATTACAACACAACCATATTGCCAAAATAAATCAAGCAAGATTATTTCATAGTACCTAATAATCCACAAGCAACATCTCCTCAGGTAATTAAAAATAATATGATGTTTTACCAAAGTCACAATGTAGTAGACAATTCCTTTTTAGAAGCATTATCTATATACATCCATATTTAATCTCTAATTTTTTTTAGGATCCTTTTTAAGCTTGATAATCAATTTAAAACTACCAACTATTTAAGTCTCAAGATCCCCATTATCCTAGCCCTTTATACAAATTTAAACCCCCTTGTTTACTTCACTTAGACATAACAAGTTTGGTAAACTTGGGGCCATCAATGGGCCATAATAATATTTCCTTCCTAATACCTTTTAAATTCATATTACTATATCTTTACCATAGTTCTTTAGGTAACTATTGTCATCTTTAGCTTTTAGAGACTTTTCTTTTAAACACACACACAAGTATTGTTTTTATCTCTTCTTACTATTTTCTAAACTTTAGTTGAGTTCCTAAAGACCTAGGGTAATGTATAATTTAACATTTCCCCTAACACTTTTCCAACCCATAGTTTAGTCTCAAGAATCAACAATACTTAAATACATAAACTTGTTCCCAAAATACATAATATTTCAAAACCCTCATTATAACCATTAAACCACATAGTCCATTGTTATTATTATTTTTCCTTAACTATAACCTCCAGCATAATAACAAGACATGACACATAATGATTGTTATTATTTTCTTTAACCAACAAGACTCTTATTATTATTTTCTTTAACTAACAAACCTAAGTGGAAACCGAAGATAATACATCTCACAGAGACTCATAATGAAACCTAGCTTGCGCTATCTCCTAAGTTCTTGAAGATGTCTGCTATCAAATACAGGGTAGAGTTTGACATTTTAACAACCAGTTTACACAACCCTAAAGGTAGCTCCATGAATTCTCGAGTGCACCATCTACGTTGCCATTATTCATGTTGATCGTGCACGTTATCATGGCTTCAAGGGCATGGCCATGGAGACCCTACACAGATCAAGCAAAGACAACCTCTTCTATGGCAAAATCGTAATAAGGTTTCACAAGGAAATTTAATCATTTTTTTTAAACAATCAAACACAGCTCTTCTACTTTACCCAAACCCTACAACCACCATTACTTTAGCATTTACATAAGTATTATTTCATTAGAGACTCACAAAGCTATTATAACTAGACATGAACAACATACATTTTCTTCTCAAAGAAGGAAATCGTTTATACTCAAACAACATGCATAACAAAATAACCTTGCCTTTGCCATTTTTATTTCCTTTAGTACATACTATGACAACATCTCACAAATCAATAATTTTCAAATTCAACATAAACCTTTAAACATCATAATTTCATAAACATTTTTCAACCCTTGACTCATTTAACTCAACACAACAATAGATCATCAACTAGAAAGGCTCTAACCTGACTTGCTACAAGAAAATATTCTAAATCTAAGCCTTAGTTAAAACTTTGAGCTTGTTTCCATGAGATTCCCTTGTTTTAGACCACAAGATAAACGAGAGGAGGATTAAGCGAGAGATTCAGAACTCCATCTAGTTTTTGTTCCGATAGAGTCGGAGAGCATACTCCCTAGGAGATGTCAAATTCTCAGTGTCAAATCAACAAAAAATGCAAGTGTTTGGTTTCTGATCCAAAGTTCTCGGAGAGCATATTCCCTAACTTGCTTTCGTTGATTTTTTTCTCCTCTCTGAATACCTTGGAGAGCTCTATTTATAACCTTTCTGACCCCTACCCCATGATCTATTTTTTTATTATAAAATTGGGTGGGATAAACCTCTCATTAATGTTTTCTTTGAACTCGGTGCTACTTTGACCATTGCACCCAAGGTGGTCCAATCAAAACTTCACACCTATCCTTTCTAGAAACTAACCTCATTACTTTGGTTTAAACCCAACTAAAACATGTTTTCATTAACACAAAACTTGGGACAAATTACCATCTAATTAAATATTCATTAAATACAGTCCACCCACCAAGTTGGACTCACTTAAATCCCAAGTTTAACTTGCTAATCCAAAGTTAATAAGACAAATTAACCACTAATTAAAACAACAAAACATATTATCTTTAAATTGCCCATTTGCTACATTTAATTATTCTTAAAATCATTAACTAACTCCTAGCTAAATATTTTAGTTCATCACTATATTTAGCAAACAATCATAAAATAGGAGGTCAAATTGGGATGTTACATACTCCCCCCATAGACTAAACATAGTCCTTTGTGTTTCATTCTGGAGTTAGTATAAAACAAAACTTAAAATTCATACAAAGAGCAATCAAACAAGTCAAACATTTCTATATGCAACCTATATGATGAAAACTACTCATGCAATGCTTCATCTCTACACTATTGTTTTTCCCAAGGCTGGCATTTTTAAGATAGTCAACTATCACCAACCTTCTAGGAGACTAGTCTAGGACATCATAGTCCAATAGTGTAGCGATGAAAGGTGAGGGTAAATTTTTCCTGCCAACCACTTTTTTTTTACCCTCTGGATTGTCTTTGTCATCCTTTCCCTTTTGCCAATTCTCGTTCCTGGTGGTTGAGCAACTCCTTCCAACTGAGAAGAACAACCTCTTCCACCTGACGAGAATCTTCTAGTCCTGAAATGCAGCAAATAAATTTCAGTAGTACCATATTCTAAGAAATAAAGTATCTATACTGCATACTAAATATAAAGTGCCATTTATAGTTTGATAAATCCATATTCCAAATATCATAAAAAATAAACATCACCAATCCATAACATACTAACATCCATCATCGTACTATATGTAAGTACCAATCCTATCATCAAAATATATTTTTTTCTGCATCTAATCATCAGTCAGTGTCATTAAACAAATATGGAAAATGTTTCTTCATATCTTCCACCTTTTCCCAGGTGGTATTTTTCTCTGAATATAGATCCCATTGGACCTTGCACTGCTCTAGGTTTCGCTTCCGCATCTGCTTAGTGCAAAATTCTAGGATCTTCATGGGCTTGACCTCGATGTATGTTGGGTCCACCATCTACAACTTAGAAACATCCAAAATGTGAGATGGATCATGTAAATACTTCCTAAGCAAAGACACATGAAAAGAATCATGAATATTTGCTAGGTTAGGTGGCAAGTCGAGATGGTATGCAATAGGACTAATCTTTGTCATTATGGTGAAGGGTCCCACATATCTAGGATCCAATTTGGTGGATTTGATTGTGCTCTTCATAGGTTTGACCCTTAAGAACACCTTGTCTCCTACCAAAAACTCTAGAGGTGTCCTCCTCAAGTCTACGTATTTCTTCTGGTGATCTGAAGCTTCCTTAAGCCTTTGCTGAATTACTTTCAACTGCTCTTCCATATCTTTCAAAGTTTTGATTCCAAGAGTGACCCGATCTTCAGGATTATCCCAAGACAATGGGGTTCTGCACCTTCGGCCATACAATACCTCAAAAGGAGCCATTTTTAGAGAGGCATGGTACCCATTATTATATGTAAAATCAACTAGATGCAAGAAATATTCCCAACGAGATTTCTAGTCCATGCAGTACATGTGAAGCATGTCCTCTAATACCTAATTAACCCTTTTAGTTTGACCATCTATCTCAGGATGATATGCTGAACTAATATTCAAGGAAGTCCCAATTTCTTGATGGAGAGCCTGCCAAAAATCTGATGTGAACTTTGAATCCCTATCAAAAATAATCATTTTAGGAAACCCGTGTAACCTGAATATTTTCTTAGAAAACCTATTAGCCATAGTAAAGGCATCATCCGTAGTACTACTAGGAATGAAATGAGCAAATTTAGTTAGTTTATCCACTACCACCAAGATGGCATTATGTTGATACCAAGTTTTAGGTAACCCTACAATAAAATCCATTGATATTACTTGCCACTTTGTTGTTGGTACATCATGAGGGTATAACAGACCCGCTGGGTGCTTGTGTTCTACTTTCACCTTTTGACATTCAAGACATTTCACCATAAAGTTAGTAATATCACCTTTCATCCCTGGCCAGTAGAATTTCTTCTTCATGTTTTCCCTCATATTAGATCCTCTTGGATGAGCATAATAGGGAGATCTGTGAGCTTCTCTCATAATGAGTCTACATAGGTTACCTACTTCTAGAACCACAACCCGCTCCTTAAAACACAAAAACCCATATTTGAACCCAAAGTTTTGAGCCACTTTTGGATCCTTGATTATTTTCTCTTGCACTTTCAAGAAGTATGGGTCCTGTGATTGAGCTTTCCTAACCTGATCCATAAGGTCAACATGACTTCTAGTCAAGGTGGTAATATGTCTTCTTCTACTCAATGCATCAACTACCTTGTTTTCTTTGCCCTTGATGTACTCTATCCCAAAGTCATACTCCACTAAGAATTCAATCCATATTCTTTGTCGAGCATTAAGTAGCGGTTGAGTGAAAATGTATTTTAGACTTTGATGATCAGTTCTAAGTTCAAAAGGTCTTCCTATTAGGTAGTGATGCCAAATTTTCAATGCATGCACAACTACCACCAATTCTAAGTCATGGGTGGCATAGTTACCTTCATATTTCTTCAACTTCCTAGATTTGTAAGCTACCACAGACTTATATTATGATAAAACACCACCCAAACCCTCCAAAGATGTGTCTATATAGATAGAGAAGTCACCTAAAGGATCTAGAATTTTTAAGATAGGAGCGGTGGTCAATACCTTCTTTAGTGCTTGAAAAGCTGACTCACACTTATCTATCCATTCAAATATCTTTCCTTTCCTTTGAAGGTTGGTAATAGGGCAAGTGATTTTAGCATAGTCTTTCACAAACCTTTGGTAATATCTAGATAGTCCCATAAAACTTTGGACTTCTATCACATTGGTAGGAGGTGGCCAATCCATTATTGCCTCAATTTTCTTAGGATCGACCGCAATACCATCTGCTGAGATAACATGCCC
The DNA here is from genome assembly GCA_028583015.1 of Wollemia nobilis. NCBI lineage: Eukaryota > Viridiplantae > Streptophyta > Pinopsida > Araucariales > Araucariaceae > Wollemia > Wollemia nobilis. The sequence goes on along the minus strand of JAQPPZ010000755.1, from coordinate 964,546 downwards.
CAAATAGTGTACTTGAGAAACATAGAATTCATATTTGGACAAATTCCCATATAGCTGGTTTTCTCTTAATATTCTTAGTACAATCCTTAAGTGCTTTTCATGTTCTTCTCTATTACGAGAATAAACCAGTATATCATCTAAAAATACTAGAACAAACTTATCCAATTATATTTTGAATACATTGTTCATTAAGTTCATAAAGGCAGTGGGTGCATTTGTCAAACCAAATGGTAAAACTGTAAACTCATAGTGACCATAGCGAGTCTTGAAGGCTGTCTTATGTGTATCTTCTTATTTAATCCTTAGTTGATGATAGCCGGATTTCAAGTCTATTTTAGAGAAGATAGTCACACCCTTAAGTTGATCAAACAAATCCTCTATACGTGGTAAGGGATATCTATTTTTCATTGTTGCTTTATTTAGAATTTTGTAATCAATGCATAACCTTAAAGATCCATCCTTATTCTTAACAAATAAAATTAGTGCACCCCAAGGTGACACACTAGGTTTGATTAATCCCTATCCGATAATTCTTGCAATTGCACCTTTAATTCTTGCATCTCAATTGGATTCATTTTGTACGGTGCCCTATGTATTGGTTATGTTCCTGGAAATAAGTCAATTGTGAAGTCAAATTCTCTCTTCGGTGGTAATCCTAGTAGATCATATGTAAAAACATCCTCAAATTCCTTTAGAATAGGAAATTTTTCCAACATTTCCACCCTTTTTTTCCTCTGTTTTCTCCTTAATTTTGACTATGTACATCATTTTGCCTTTCCTAATCACTTTATTAAGTTGCATAGTGGAGATTAAAAAAGGTCTAAACTCCTATTGTTCACTATGTAACTTAGTTCTTTGTCCATTAGTGTCAGTAAACTCGACCCATATTTCAGAGAAATTGATCATGACTTTGTGGTCCTTCAACCAATCAATGCCTAAAACTATATCAAAGGCATGTAGTGGAGCAACATAGAATTGCCAAGTGATAGAGTTTGTGGGTAGGAATATTTCTATCATGGGGTAGTACTGGTTTACTAAGTAGGTCTATCCGAAACCATACTCGACTTTCCACCCATCTATCAAAGATCTAGGATTCTATGGCATGTCCCTGACTAAGCTACTAGAAATGAAATTGTCTGTAGAACCACTATGTATCAAAACTCTAACATTTTTTCCAAAGATATTACCCTGTAAGAGCATAGGGGTTGCTTGACCATCAAGGTTCTAGTTTCCTATAGCCGCATAGATTATGTGTCCTTTATCTATACTTCTTGGATTAGTTCCATTTTGATGAGGAAAATTGCCAGCATAATGAGGGCCTACACATTCATAACATCCAGTATTGGAACTTTGAGTTGAGCCTGGTCAAGGTTAACTAGTTTTTCTATAGCTACCTCAGCTGGAGATTTAGGGGCTCTATCATTTTTGCTAATTTCATTCCTAATGGCTTCCAACAAGTTGTTTTGGTGGTTCATATGCTCACAATAGTTGGCCATTTCACCTTGCATATCTTGCACCATGTTGGAAAGGTTCTCAATTCCATCAGGGTTCCTAGAGCTTTCACCAATATGCCCTTCTACAATATTGTCCATATGGTTTAGTCAAGGTCTTCAAGGAGGCATCTTTGATCCACTACCAATCTTAGGTGGCATATTTCCTAGTAGTTTAAGGAATGCGCTAGTTCACAGTCTTATACCAGAATTATTTTCATATGCACTTTCATATACCTAGCTATGAAACCTTTGTTATTCTCTAGGGTTTAAACTAGGTTTTGTTAATAGTTCTACCCACCATATATTTATTGTTTGAAGATAACTCAAGTTGGAGATGCACATAAATAGAATAAGGTGGAGTTTTGGCTTGGAGCATCAATTGACAAGTACGATCCCCAAAAGAGCATCAAGTACACCGCTTAAAACCCAAATTAAGGGAGGGTTCATCTAGCTCTTCCAATATGATTCACTAGGGGTTCACATGGGGGGAAAGACTTGCATAATTTTTGGCATCCATACCTCCATTCACACCTTAATTGTTGTACTTGTTTTAGAGTTATCTAGTTCAGTTTTTTGTGCCTATCTCAACCTGGCTCTTATACCAATTGTAATAACCAAAATTTACCCATTACGAAACCAACCATTTTTTTTATTTCATTAAGAGAATCATGCTAGCAACCACTATAGTTGAGTAACCATTGAGTGTTTCAGGTAAGCACCACATTGGAATCGACTTGATCAGAGTCTATCCTAGTGTATGGGAGTGGCCAAATCCCCCATAATGATCATGGGAGTTTACCAATATATTTAAATCGAAATACTCTTTTCCCAAAAATTTCAACCCATGTTAAACTCTTTTTTATAGCTTTAGGTATTACACAACCTAATTAGTGAGCATGTGCCTTGTTAACTACACTGCACATTGGACAATATAATTAACTTGAAGGTGCAATGCTTAACATCTCTAACCATATCAACAATGGTTTGTTAAGGGAATCAACCATGAATTCATATAGGTGTGCTGGCACCTACAATTTTAACTCAAGGTTTACTTCATGTTGCTATATTCACTTATCCATGTTTATTTCATTATTAGTTTTCATATTTCCTTGTCATTAACTTGCACATTCATCCTTTCAAAGTCATAAATGTAACATTTCAAATACAGCATAAAGAATGAATTATAGCATTACTTTTCAATTTAACTCTATTATACACATCAACAATTGGTACATTGTACAATGAAATCCTCTTAGTATTTACAAAGCCACAATGGAATCATTAAAGCATTTGCTCAACACATATTAGCTAAACAAATGATTATACTCCTAACAAATCCTTGCTGTTACAAGGTAATTATAGTATACTTGAGGTAAAATTACAACAACAACAACACTTCAACTCACTTTTATGTTCAACAGGAGCATCTAGTTCATTTGTCTCAAGTTCCCAGTACTAGAAGATTGGCTACTCAGGATCAGGACAATCCACCACATGATATATGCGTAGTTATCATAATACACTTGCACTATTGTATCAAAGATATGCATGCAAATCATGCAGATAACAATATCATTTCATAAAACAATCATTCATTTCATCCAAGAGTAGGGAAACCCCATAAATTTCCCTAATAATTAATCGTTCCTATTCTATTCATTCCATGTTCTTTATCCACAAAGCAAAATGCCCTTATCTATGTAAAATGTAAACATCAACTTGGCTACGAAGAACTTCCATAAGTTCCCGAGAAATTGTAACCCTATTACCAATTTCCCCCATCCAAAAATCATTACAACACAACCATATTTCCAAAAGAAATCAAGCAATATTATTTCATAGTACCTAATAATTCACAAGCAACATATCCTCAGGTAATTAAAAATAATATGATGTTTTACCAAATTCACAATATAGTAGACAATTCCTTTTTAGAAGCATTATCTATATACATCTATATTTAATCTCTATTTTTTTTTAGGATCCCTTTTAAGCTTGATAATCAATTTACAACTACCAACTATTTAAGTCTCAATATCCCCATTATCCTAGCCCTTTATATAAATTTAAACCCCCTTTTTTACTTCAATTAGACATAACAAGTTTGGTAAACTTGGGGCCATCAATGGGCCATAATAATATTTCCTTCCTAATACCTTTTAAATTCATATTACTATATCTTTACCATAGTTCTTTAGGTAACTATTGCCATATTTAGCTTTTAGAGACTTTTCTGTTAAACACACACACAAGTATTGTTTTTATCTCTTCTTACTATTTTCTAAAATTTAGTTGAGTTCCTAAAGACCTAGGGTAATGTATAATTTAACATTTTCACTAACACTTTTCCAACCCATACTTTAGTCTCAAGAATCAACAATACTTAAATACATAAACGTGTTCCCAAAAATACATAATATTTTAAAACCCTCATTATAACCATTAAACCACATAGTCCACTGTTATTATTATTTTTCCTTAACTATAAACTCCAGCATAATAAAAAGACATGACACATAATGACTATTATTATTTTATTTAACCAACAAGACTATTATTATTATTATTTTATTTAACTAACAAACTTGAGTGGAAATCGAATACAATATATCTCACAAAGACTCATAATGAAACCTAGCTTGCACTGTCTCCTAAGTTCTTGAAGACGTCTGCTATCAAATATAGGGGAACGTTTAACATTTTAAGAACCAATTTACACAACCCTAAAGGCAGCTCCATGAATTCTTGAGCGCACCATCTACATTGTCATTACTTGCACTGATCGTGTGCATGATTGTGGCTTTAGGGGCGCGGTCGTGGAGACCCTATGCAGATTAAGCAAAGACAATCTCTTCTATGGAAAAATTGTAAGAGGGTTTCACAAGAAAATTTAATCATTTTTTTTTTAAATAATCAAACATAGCTCTTCTGCTTTACCCCAACCCTACAACCACCATTACTTTAGCATTTACATAAGTATTCTTTCATTAGAGACTCACAAAGCTATTACAAGCGAACATGAACAACATATGTTTTATTCTCAAAGAAGGAAATCATTTATACACAAACAACACGCATAACAAAATAACCTTAACTTTGCCATTTTTGTTTCCTTTAGTACATACTATGACAACATCTCACAAATCAATAATTTTCAAATTCAACATAAACCTTTAAAAATCATAATTTCATAAACATTTTTCAACCCTTGACTCATTTAACTCAACACAATAATGGATCATCAACCAGAAAGGCTCTAACCTGACTCGCTGCAAGAAATTCTTCTAAATCTAAGCCTTAGTTAAAACTTCAAGCTTATTTCCATGATATTTCCTTGTTTCAGACAACAAGATAAATGAGAGGAGGATTAAGCGAGAGATTCGAAACTCCATCTAGTTTTTGTTCCAACAAAATCAGAGAGCATACTCCCTAGTAGATGTCGAATTCTCAGTATCGAATCAACATAAAATGCAAGTGTTTGATTTTTTATCCGAAGTTCTCAAAGAGCATATTCCCTAACTTGATTCTATTGATTTCATTCTCTTCTTGAATGCCTTGGATAGCTCTATTTATAACCTTTCTGACCCCTACCCCATGATCTATTTTTATTATAAAATTGGCTACGATAAACCTCTCATTAATTTTTTTTTTTAACTTGGTGCTACTTTGATCATTGCACCCAAGGCGGTCCAATCAAAACTTCACACCTATCCTTTCTAGAAACTAACCTCATTACTTTTGTTTGAACCCAACTAAAATATATTTTTATTAACACAAAACTTGGGACAAATTACAATCTAATTAAATATTCATTAAATATAGTCCACCCACCAAGTTGGAATCACTTAAACCCCTGATTTAACTTGCTAATCCATAGTTAATAAGACAAATTAACCACTAATTAAAACAACAAAGCATCTTATCTTCAAATTACCCATTTACTACATTTAATCATTCTTAAAATAATTAACTAACTCCTAGGTAGGTTATTTATATTAAAAGCAAAGTCAATCTTTTGTGACGAATTCACAGCTATTTCATTGCAGAACAATTCTACTGTTTTTATTTGTGCTACTGAATATCTGTATGCTGTTCTTTGCTCTCTGAATTTCCTCAATTCACAGAGTTCGTAGAGTTTTTCCGGGTTCAACATGGCACAGTTGATTCACGGGACACTCCAAGTGACGATCTGCGAGGCGGATTTGAAGGGAAAGATCAAAGAAGGTGATGCACTCAAACGTTTATTTCGGTCTTTCTTAGATCTCTTCTTGTTCAAACAGAGCAAGAACAAACTGTATGCCACGATCGATCTGGATGAAACCCGGATAATAGAAGACCAGCAAGTGAATCCCGGTGGTTCTTTCCACATTTACTGCGCGCACCAGGCCGCCAAAGTGGTCGTGAAAGTGAAAAATGGTAACTCCAACTTGGGGTGCGCCAACGTTCCCGTGAAAGACCTCCTTGACGGGAAGTGGCACGAACTCCTCAACGACGAAGACAGAGAACCCTTCGGCGGCCGGATCCGCGTCAAGCTGCAGTATCTCGATGTATCAGGCGACAGCAACTGGGGCCGCGGCATCGGCACCCCCAAATTCCCAGGGGTGCCCTACACATTCTACACCCAACGCAAGGGTTGCAAGGTCACCCTGTACCAAGACGCCCACATGCCCGACAACTTCATGCCTCATATCTCCCTCGCGGGAGGTCAGGTTTTCCAACCGCAGCGCTGCTGGGAGGACGTGTTCGACGCCATCGAGAACGCCAGGCACCTCATTTACATCACGGGCTGGTCCGTCTACACAGAGATAACCTTGATCCGCGACTCCCGGAGGTCGAAACCAGGCGGGGATCAAACCCTGGGGCAGCTCCTCAAGAAGAAGGCCGAGGAAGGTGTCAGGGTCTTGATGCTCGTCTGGAAAGACAGGACCTCCGTAAAGGTTTTGTACAAGAAAGGATTGGCGGATACGCACGGTCGGGAAACCTTCGATTACTTCCAAGGAACCAAGGTACGCTGCGTCCTTTGCCCTAGAAACCCCGACGAGGACGACTCCTGCTGGGTTGATAAACTGGTAGATTCCATGACGTATACGCACCATCAAAAGATCGTGGTCACGGATGGCCCTCTGCCGGGGCGCGGGTCCAATGAGAGGCGGATCGTGAGCTTTGTCGGAGGTATTGATCTCTGCGATGGAAGGTACGATACGCAGGTCCATTCTCTGTTTCGAACCCTCGACTCGGCGCATAAAAAAGACTTTCATCAGCCGAGCATTGACGGGGCTTGTATTGAGAAGGGAGGTCCGCGGGAGCCGTGGCATGATATTCACTGTAAGCTCGAGGGCCAGATCGCGTGGGATGTTTTGTCTAACTTCGAGGACAGGTGGAGAAAACAAGGGGACAAAGATGTCCTCCTCCTCCCCCTGGGAAAAATCGGGGAAATTATTCCTCCGTCTCCCGTGACGGATGACGAAGACCACGAAACTTGGCATGTTCAGCTCTTCAGATCAATCGACGGGGAAGCCGCAGTTGGGTTTCCTGATACGCCCGACAAAGCCGCGGAATCGGGGTTGGTGAGCAAGGAGGACAACATTATAGACCGTGGCATCCAGGACGCGTATATCCACGCCATCCGTCGCGCGAAGAAGTTTATTTATATCGAAAACCAGTACTTTTTGGGAAGCTCGTATGGGTGGAAGCAGGTGGATGGCAACAAGGTGGATGACAAAGCGGCGCATCTTATTCCGAAAGAGCTGTCTTTGAAGATTGTCAGCAAGATTGAGGCGGAAGAGCCGTTTAGGGTTTATGTGGTGTTGCCCATGTGGCCCGAGGGGGAGCCGGATAGTGCAGCTATGCAGGCCATTTTGGATTGCCAGTGGAGGACGATGGAGATGATGTATGCGGACATTGCCAAGGCGCTGAGGGCGAAGGGGATTAATGATGGGAATCCGAGGGATTATCTGACGTTTTTCTGCCTGGCGAACAGGGAGGTCAAGCGGGACGGTGAGTATATGCCAAAGAAGAAACCCAAGAAGAAATCGGACTACAAGAGGGCACAGGACAACAGGCGGTTTATGATTTACGTTCATTCAAAGATGATGATAGGTACGCGTTGTAATTGTTTTATTGTCTTTACCTGTAGGATTGCTTTTATGTAAAGCTTGAATCTTTTTTCTTTTTTTTCGCTTGAAAATCTTTGAAGTGTCTGCAGTCATGACTATAGAGTTCAGACTCTCGCCGAGTCTGAAAACTAGCGAGTAGATAGTGGAGGGACTTTGGCCATGTTTCTTTCACATAATGTAAATAATATATATATTTTTACACTAACGAGTTTAATATTTATACACTTTATTTAAGGTTTTTAAAAGTTAATTAAGAAAATTGTACAACCCTGCCGACAAAATTTAAAAAATCACGTGATATTATGTTTCACGATTATATGATCTCTTTTATACACACGCACGTTACTTTATCTAAAAGTTCGAATTTAAAGGAGTTTGGTAGAATTAGTACCTATGAAATCTATTTTAATTTGGAGAAATATGAGGATAAGAATTAATAGAATTTTAAGAGGATAAATTTTTAGTGGTATAGAGTTTGGTTAATAACATTTATAGATTGTAGTTAGAGGAGATTAATTACTTTTTTATCATGTTTTTTATAACAAAAGAGGAGATAAAATCACATTGTCTTCTTAAATTTATTTTTGATTAATTAAAAGAGGATAACTTTGTAACTCTAGTCAAATCAAAATGGATGAAGTTTGATCCTAGTCTAAAAGAATATGTTAGTATACAATTTACAACAAATCTAAAAAGGGTTAAGGCAACAGTGGTTCAATGTACCCATAAAATTTGCAGCAAATCTAAAAAGGGTTAAAGCAGCAGTGGTTCAATGGACCCATAAAAAAATTGATGGATGAGAAAAATTTGAGGGAGATTGAGGAGGAACTTGCAATGTTTCTAGCAGATTACTTTGAAAAAGAAATTGATGAGGAAATAAGGCTAAAGTATAAAAATTTAGAACAAGAGAAGAGAAGATTGTTGGTAGAGAGAGAAGCACAATGGAGGCTCAAAAGTAGAGCACTATGGATTGCAAGTGGGGATGAGAACACTAATTTTTTTCATAGCTTTGCAAATCACAAAAAACAATAAAATACAATTTGGGAGCTAAAGGGACAAGATAGAAATAAAGTCTCCTCCTTTGAAGGGATAACTGACATGGGTGTAAGGTATTTTGGTTAACTATACAAGGGTATTAGTCAAGTTAATATAGCTAAAATAGTTAAAATAACTTCTCTCTTTCCCAGATTTATAGATGAGGAAGCCAATGGTGAATTGATTTAGGAAGTCTCAAAGGAGGAGCTCAAAGTTGTTTTAACCTCCTTCCAGAAAGATAAGAGCCCAAGACCTGATGGGTGGATTTTGAAATTCTATCTCGGGCTCTATGACCTTTTGCAGTCTAATGTACTCAAGGTTGTGGAGGAGTCTAGGTAAAAAGGAAGGGTAAATGCAGTCTTCAACTCTTCATTCATTTATCTTATTCCAAAAAGGGACAATCCTTCTTCCTTTGATGATTTCAGACCTATTTCTTTGAGTAACTGTGTGTATAAAATCATAGCAAAAATAATTGCATAAAGAATTAAAAGGCTCTTCTCTACTTCTATATCTATTGAACAATTCGATTTCATGCATGGTAGACAAATTCATGAAGTAATTGGTGCTGCTCAGTAAAGTCTTTATACCATAAAATCAAATAAACTACCAACAATGGTGATGAATTTGGATCTATCCAAGGCTTTTAATAGAGTAAATTGACTATATTTAAGAATGATATTTAAAAAATTAAAGATAGCTATCTATAGGAATCTTTTGGATCATATCAAAGAAAGAATTAACCATTGGTCTCACAAATGGTTAACCTTTGGGGATAGATTAACTTTTTTATATCCTTGCTGCCCCACATACCATATGAAAAGAGTTGGACAAGATGGCTTGAAAATTTTTATAGGGAGAAGTACAAGGAGAGAAGAAATTGGTGTTAGGTTAGTAAGTTGGGAGAAAGTAAGTTAGCCCAAGGAAAAGGGAGGTTTGAGACTAAGGAGATCATAGCTAAATAATAAATCTTTGGATGGAAAGCTTTACTGGAGGTGGATCTCCCAGACAACTTCTTTATTTAGTAGAGTTTTAATTAGTAGATATTTGGGATAGGTGAACCCAAATGAGATGAGTCATTTTCCTTTGGATGGTAATGGGTCCCTAGTATGGTAGGATCTTAAGTTAGGATCTCAGGTAGTGAAATATGGATTATTTTGGAAAGTGGGGAGACGAGAGAAGGCACAATTTTGGATAGATTCATGGGATCAATACCCATATATCATTGTTAAATTTCCAAAACTATAACCAATAAAAACAACCATAGAAAGTAGGATTTGGATCAAGATTGAAATTTATTTCAACACCAATCAGTTGGGGATTATAGGTTTAAGTAATTTAAGAAGTTGGATAAGTGGACAATTCCAATCACTTCAAAATTGAAAACCATCATAACTAAAATCTTGATAGAAATATTTCTCATAGGTAGAGATGATGAGGATGAGTTAGCTTGGGGCTATGGGAGTCTTGGAGTCTACATAGTGAATGATGGATATGATAAGATCCTTCTAAAACCTCCTCCTCATGCACATCAGATTAAGGATTGGAGAAAGATTTGGTAATTCAAGTGTTGGCCAAAAGTAAAAATTTTTGCTTGGTAGTTCATACACAATAGAATTCTTACTTTTGATAATCTGATACTCAGGGGAATCGTCGATCCATCCCAATGTGTTTTATGCTACAAAAGTGAGAAATCATCTTACCACTTGATGTTTGAGTGCCCATTCATGCACCATATATGAGAGCGAAGATTTTTAGCTTATAAAATCTAATCTAATGTTGATTTGAACCAATATAATATTTAGGGAAATATGGAAGAGGAGCAAATTTAAATTTGAAACTCTTCATATCGGGTGGAAGCTTGGATTAAACTTTATTTGGTGGCAAGTGTGGTTGGAGAAATGGTAAAATTTTTAAAAGAATCTTTTCATCCTTGGATGACATTTGATAGGTAATTTGGAGCAAAGTCATAGAAACTATGGCAATGTATGTTGAAGATGAAAAATTAGGCTGATATAGGGATGATGGAGAATGAAGTCAAAGTGCAGGAGAGGGAAGACTAAGCTAGTTATAAAACACCCTTGGAAGGTTGGATTAAAATTAATATTGATGGAGTTGCAAAAGGTAATCCAAGTAGAGTTGGAATTGGAGCAGTTTGTAGAAACTATGTTGGGATAGGGCTCTATTGGGAACTATAAGGCCTAGGTAGGACCATGAAAAATGAAGCAAAAGCCTTAGCTAACAAAATTGCTTCTATATAGGTGGTAAGACAAGGTTATAGGAGGATGATCATTAAATAAAATTCTCAAATCTTGGTAGGAGCTCTGGATTGCATGAGGAACTTTGCTTTGGAGAAATGGAGGTTAAGAATTCTTGTCAACTAAATTAAGAAGTTGTGGAGGGAATTGGATGATGTGATTCTGATTTATGTGGGTAGAGCTCTAAATAAAGTGGCAGACTTCCTAGCTAAGACAAGTACCGAGAAGGAGGTAGGGGTTCAATGACATAATTTCATGGCTATTGAGGATGAGAGGATTAGGTAGGTTGGTAAGAAAATCTAGTGTTTGTCTAACTTGGATAGCCATTGCAGAGATATGGTTTAGGATATTTGGCTCCAATGCAAATCTCCTCTAAGTATTGTAATCAAAAGTGGTTAGTTCTTAGTACCTTAGATTTTAGAGTTATGAAAGTTTATTGGAAAGTTAAATGGAGGAAACATGTGCTCTTGCTGGTAAAGGTTGGGAGGAGTTTTGCCCTAACTTGTAAATAACCTTGTTTTAATATAAAATTTTCAAATTATTTTTCAAAAAAAACTTACTTATATTCAAAATACTTAAATTACAATTAATCAAACCTATAATCGTCATTATAAATTTTGTTTTTAAAATTCCTATATTGTAACACTTTTTTCATAAATATGAATCCAAAATACTATATTTCAAAACTTTTACAAAGGTTTTTCAAAAAAAATCAATGTTATATATACTTTAATTATATACAAATCCAAGACTATCGTTTACAAAAAAATTGCATATAATTAAAGGTTACCTTTAACTATATGAAATTATATCTACTCCACAACAATATTACATCTAGATCTACTCTACAACAATACTACTTTCACAACAATACTGCCACCATATTTACTCCACAACCAAGCTCATAAAATGTTCATAGAACTAATTCATTTAATTTTAAAATACTTAAATTACAATCAATCAAACCTTCAATTATCATTAAAAGTTTTTGTTTTTACAAACCCTATATTAATCATAAGATATTCATAAAACTAACTTATTTATATTCAAAATACTTAAATTACAATTAATCAAACATCTAATCAACTTTTTTATAAACCTTATTTTTTACTTTTTTGTTTTTTTTGTAAAGATGAATCCAAATTACTATATTTCAAGATATTTACAAAGGTATTTCCAAAAATTTCAATGTTACATATAACTAGCAATTCAAAGCTACCTTAATTTTTAGGTTAAGCTTTTATATTAAACATGATTCAAATAAATTAAAAAATTAAGTATCACAATAAAAATTTATTTTTAATCATAATATATTCATACAACTAACTTATTTATCAAAATACTTAAATTACAATTAGTCAAACCTCTAATTATTATTAAAAATTTTGTTTTTACACACCCTATATTGTAACTTTTTTTCATAAAGATGAATCCAAAATATTATATGTCAAAAAATTTACAAATGTAATTTCAAAATTTTTAATGTAACATATGCTTGAATTACATGCAATTCCAAGGCTATATTAAATACCATAGTAAAAAATTACTTTTAAATAAAAAATTATGATATTTAATTATATAAGACAAAATGAAATGTTTTGCATACTTCTTTTCTTTTTCAACAGGGGGTCTCTTGGAAGAGAACCCAAGGACATGTCACTATGATGTCCCACAAAGGACATACTTCACCTACTTTTAATTAGCTCTTAAAAATAAAATTTTCAATGGATAATTTTGAATTGAACTTTTATTGAACTCTATAATAAAAATAGATTTGATACGCATTTTTTAGTTTTCGACCTTGAAAATTGTATTTAGAATTTTAAGCTCCTATATTTTCACTTATAAAATATAACCACAATCAATATAAACTTAACCAATTATAAGTTAGGACACTAGAAAAACACATAGACTTATTCTAAGTAAAAAAAAAATGAGTAAAAGGATGTATTTCAATACTTGTAATAAAAAAATAATAAATTAATTATATTTAAATTTTTTTTTTATTGGTAGAAAGGGTTTTGAAAGGGTCCCTCAACCTTGAACATCAGAAGATAGCAGCTAAAAGCAAGAAGTTCAAAGGACAACAACTAAAACAGTTAACAAGAAGAAGCCTGATCAAGCTGCTAGGAGAAATCCTAAACAACAATGGAGCATACACCCAAACCCATCACAAAGGCTAATGCCAAAAACGTAAGAAGTACAGAGGAAATGGAGGGCCATGGAAACCTGTAGATAAAGAAAACAAAAACATAACAAAGGCAGAAAATAGCCCGCCACCTTACTCCAGAGAGGGGTCCTCCATATATTTAATATTTGTAATAAATATATATTAATTGATTAAAATTTTTAATTTTTAAATAAAACTTACATTTAAATTTTATTAAACTATAAATATATAATTATGAAATTTAAATATCAATATGGTATCACCACTGATAAAAGTAGTCTCAACTTCCATATAATTGATTAAAAACCTTATAAATAAAAAAAGGTGTTTTTGAACCAAACCCAATCTTTCTTAAAAAGAGTTTTGAATCAAAAGGTTTTAATTAATTAATTTTTATTTATTTGTATGATGTTATGTATACACAAAAACTTAAAATTATAAAAAATATTATAAATTAAAAAAAAAAAACTTCAATCCTTAATTTCTTTATAACAAATACCTCCCTCTAAGATTTGCCGAGTTCAAGACAAATCCAAGTCTTAACACTATGATTGTGACTGTATGTAAGACTCCAAACTCAGCTAAGGTCAGAAGAAAAATTGACAGCAGACTTTCGCTAAATAAGATAATTTTGTCTGGTGTCCTTTTGGGTAGATGTTGGACGGTATTGAGTGATCTGACATGCGATGCTGGTAAAACCTTAAAAGTCAACTTACAAGTTCAAGAAAAAAACAGTTTAAAGAAAGTATAACCAATACATAGGAGAATTCGGTTACTACTTTTTTATTGTTTTTTATATCGTACATTAGAAAGATAAGTACGTATTGTAGGTTACGCAACCTCTATGCATCCTAAATTACTAGGAAGCACAGAGTTGTCTGATATGAAATTCTAATAGATCTTAAAAGTTTATGCAGTGTTTGGTTTTATTTTGTCTTTTGAGGTTCTTTCGTATTGCACATTTGAAATGGGTTTATAGATAAATACATATTGCAAACTACTGCTACCTCTATGCTTAGTGGACGTCAAACGTTATGTTCAAGTACATAGAAGAAGAAAGTTGAACAGAGTATATTGTTTAAGGGATGTTTGAAGCACATTGTATTCCTTTGTAGCATTTTTTGAGTAGTCTGATTTTGTGGGCTTGCTCCTTAGGTTAGGTGTCTCAAAAGAAACATCTCAGGTCCTATTTGTTTGACAGCTAAGGTCAAATGAAAGGATTCTGAAGGAGAATTTGGTTAAACTAGATAATTATGTTTGGTGTCTCAAAGAACACCTGAGGTCCAATTTGTTTGACAGCTTAAGTCAAATGAAACGACTCCGGAGGAGAATTTGGTTAAACTAGATAATTATGTTTGTTTTTACCTGAATTATTTTTGGGGTCTTCTGTACTCTGCATTTAAACTTGAAATATAGGCAGATAAGTACAAATTACAAGGAACTGCAACCTGTATGCAATGCTTGTCGACCTTAACTTCAAGGTACATAGACGAAGAAAGTTAGAACAAAGTATGGTGTTTAAGGGATGGTTCAAGCACATCATATTCCTCTACAGCATTTGTTGAGTAGTCTAATTTTGCAGGCTTGCTTAGGTGTTCCAAAGGGATTTCCATCATCTAGTTACTATTTGTTTCTTTATGTGTAGTGGACGATGAGTACATTATTGTTGGATCAGCTAACCTCAACCAACGCTCTATGGATGGTGCAAGAGACACTGAAATAGCCATGGGAGGTTACCAACCTCACCATCTGGCTGCTCAAGAGCCTGCCCGGGGCCAAATCCATGGTTTCAGGATGTCCCTCTGGTATGAACATACTGGAGTGTTGGACGATTTGTTCCGTGAGCCCCAAAGCATAGAATGTATCCAGAAAATGAACAAAATAGGAAAGGGGAATTGGGATTTATATTCCAGCGACGCTTTGGAACATGATCTGCCAGGCCATTTACTGATGTACCCTGTTGGTGTCACAAACGATGGCGATGTGACAGAGCTACCTGGCTTTGAATACTTCCCAGACACAAAGGCTCGTGTGTTGGGAACCAAATCGCCTTGGTGGCTGCCAGATAGATTTATCAGGATGGCGGACAACAGGTATGTGCAGAACTGATGCTCTTTCCACCTTTTCTGGCAGGTCATTGGATCTTAGAAACATAGATAGTCTCTTCATCAGATTATATTTCAGTTTATGAACATGTTAGAATCTTGAGAGATTTTTTTTCCTTTTAATAAAATTTAATCATTTACTTTCCATATTCAAGCAGATTAACAGACAAACTAGAGGACTGATACTAATTTGTAGTGAGATCAATGCCTTATGCTACCATGTGGAGAAACAAAATCTTGTTCGATATTTAAGCATGAAGTGTTAGCTGCTTGTTTGAAAGGGTCTACAAGTAGTAATCAAGACAATGAGATGTGGACATGCTAGCAGATATATTTAATAGCATGGCTCAATTGCATCAAGTTTCTGCCATAGTCTAATGTTTGAATGTTATAGCACAAATTCATTTAGCATATCTATGATTATTTTCCCAACTTTCTATGTTTTTGACTATATTTTTTTATTTACATTTGTTTCCTTCTATACTTTAGAACATGTGTGCAGATAATTTTGTGCTCTTTGTTAACTATACTTTTCAGCTGTCATTACTAATAACCTTTGTTCTCCCTTTGCAATGATAATTTTTGTTCTGTTTTGTATGGGGTAGATGATTTGCTTTTCCTCCCTATGGAGAGCCTCCAATTAATAGAGAAATATGACCTGCACTTGTGTTGTCCAATGCGGTGTATTTGTATTTCAGTGTATGTGCAATTCAATAGAGACTTCAAGGCTTAGGAAACATTTGACCTTTTATTTGAGAAGTTGACATGACCTTGTCTATTGCTAATTTTCCATTTGCATCCAAGTGTAACATATTTTTGTCTAAGAACTGGTTTGAAGCAAAATGAATCAATTTTTTGGTCAGTTTTTTGGTCAGTCTTTCCTGTTTGTTATAGCGAATCACTATGGTGCACCACAGGTGGTATCAGGGGAGTTATTTTGCAGGCACCCAAAGTTTCGTTCAAAAAGTTTGAGCCCTGACTTTTCTTCATGAACCGTTTTATTTTTTCACTATTTTTTAATTTTATTTAAAAAAATAATTACAAAAATCAAAGGGAAATTTACTTGTGTGTTTAGTTTTTCCATTGTTTCACTTTGGATACTTTGTCAGATCCATAACTCATTGTAATCATGGGTAATATCATATATTGTACTTTAAACATTTTTCTTTTAATTGGTTATATGGAATAGAAACTGGTGTTATTTATATTAAATCATTATCATAGAGTAGTATTACAATAGCATGGTTATTTTATGTGTTGTTAGGTAAAATTTAAACTTACGTTTCCTTAGAAGAAATTATTTACCTTTTAGTTAAACATCTAAATTTTGTTTATAGAAACTTTATTTTTAAAAATAATAATGATGTCTTTTTTCTTTGTTTTTACTTCTTAGGTCTTTCTCTCTTTTTTTGCATTCTTAACAATATCCTCATCTTCATCAATCTCTTCAATCTTCTAACACAACTCATAGCAGGACTTATCATCTTTAGGTTTGTCTTGCTATGAAGGATCTCAAGTGCAAAGAATAAACTTAAAAGCACATTTTTCTTTATGTTGCTTTGAAAACCTAAAATACAAATACAAGGACACTTTTTCATAACAATTACCTTCTTATGTTGTCTTAAAAACCCTAAGTTGCTAAGGATTTCCTCCATCTATAATTTTTTATTATGTTGCTCTTGAAATCCTAAAGTGCAAGGAATAAATTCTACACCATTTTCACTTTTATACTTAGGAGAGGATTCTATACTACTTGAGGAAAATGAAGATGATTTACTTGCAATAAACTTGATCTTTTTTGTCATCTTTGTTTTAGGATTTTCTTCCATGGCTTTGCACTTTTAATTCCTTCTGAACTTGCCAAATGATGTTGCACATAGGCTTTATTTGATCTAGTTTCTATTACTGTATCATTTCCTTGCTTCGTCTTGAAGTTTATCTCATGACCAAAATTTTCTCTTTCTTCATGGTTTTCACTTTGTAATCTTTTTATAATCCACTTGTTAATATCATTATCTTGATTTTGATTTGATCTTAATGGATTGTGGCAAAGGCTTTGAAATATCCATAGCAACACATATTCCAATATATATAGCATGGTTTTGCTCCTTAGTAGTTAGTCCTTCATTCCCCTAAGGTATTTTCAATATTCTTCAAAAAATCCTTATTGACAAGTTGATATGAAAATCCAAAAATCCTAACCGAGACTAAAGCTCGAGACTAAAGCTTCTTAATAGTTTCTATATCAACATAAAAAAATTATTCTATGGTCTCAAATAAAGTGCATCTCTCCCCTTAAGCCATGAGTCACCACCCATTATTTTATCCCTAATTTCTAAACTAGAAAAGATGATGAAGAAAAAATATTTAGGAAGAAAAGTCTCATAGTAATTTGAATTCAATCTCCACTTTCACTTATCCAATTTTGAATCTCTAAAATTGTGGCCATGATCTATGGAACTTACATTTTTAACCCTCTACTTTTAAGAACTATTATATAATGCTCAATCATCTCATCCTTGATACTCACTTATGGTGTAACATTTGCTACCTGGATCTAACTTACCATGTATTTGCTCTTCCACTTATCTCCAATTTGGGTCTCCATACTTCCAACTAGGACATCTTGATTTTTAGTTAGGGCATCTTCACTTCCCATCAGGGCTTTCAAATATGATTTTCCTTCCATACTATCTAGTGGGGCTTGCTTGTGGCTAGCACTGCCTCTTGGCTTGTACTCCCTCTTACCTCACACTTGTATCTGGCTTGAACTTCCTCCCACCTTGCACTCCCTCCTATCTCTTCTTTCTATTAACATTTCTTTGCTTCAATGATTTTTCAAAAACATGTTCCATGCATTTGAAGCATTGATGCACTTCAATGAACCCGTTTTTGTTTTGCCATGAGCAAATTTTAGCTTACACTCCATATTGGCTTGCACTAACTTTAAAATTTAGTACAATAGCATAAAAGATACCCAATCAAGAACACAAAATATTTATATACTACATTTGATAATTTTAATTTTCAATCTTGATTATTATTTATTTTTTAATTTTGGTATTTTCTATATATATATATATATATATATATATTTTTATATTTTATATGTTGAGGGGCACCCTTAAGAGGCACAATATATATATTTGTTTAAGTATTTTTAAGCACGAAGTGTGGCACACCTAAGACCACTCTCCTCTAAGGGCACGACGGGGCCTCTCTTCCCATGATTCAAACTTGGGTAGCCTAAATAAAAATCAAATGATATACCATTAAGGTATCACAACATTTATTGTTTCATCTATATTATCTTCTTATATACTTATAAGAGATAATTCCATAAAATGTTTGTTAATTATGGATATAGTGCTATGCATATAATACAAGTGGTCCTATAAGTAAAACTTTGTATGAACTAGATGTAATATAGAGGGAATTTGATCAAAACCTGCATAGCTAGTTAAATAAACAAAGATATTAGATTAAGATAAGGTGTAAAAAAAATTGTATTAATTTTAATATTTGAAATATATATATTTTTAAATTTGCATTCACCTTACTTACATGAAAGAGATTGATTTTCCTTTTCTTTGTAATTTTTAATATTTAGGTATATTTTATTTTATTTAATAAGTTATATGTGACCTTTATTGGGACAACTTCCATCAAAATATTAAAATTTGAAAATTTAATAAGATATTTTTTTGAAAATTTGCATTCACTTTAAATGGAGGGATAAGATCTTGCATGAAAGAGATTGTTTTTCCTTTTCTTTTTAATGTTTAATATTTAAGTATATTTTATTTTTTTGATAAAAGTTATATATGGCTTTTCTTGAAACAACTCCCATCAAAATATTAAAATATTGTATTTACTGTTAGATCAATTAAACCATATTTAACTGCTTTTTATTGCATATATTTTTTATTTCTTGCTCTATCAAATTTGAATCAATTAATTATATTTCAAATTACCATAAACCAAGATTCTAGTTTTATGAATGAACCTTAATATATTTGAATATTATTTGCTAAGCTGAAATCAAGTGATTCAAATGGGTTCTTGGCTTAGATTCTAATGTCTAAATGAACATAAACCTTAATATTATTTGCTAAGCTGAAATCAAGTGATTCAAATGGGTTCTTGGCTCAGATTCTAAAGTCTAAATGAACATAAGGGTCAAATGTGCATGAGTGACATGTTCTTGACTTGAAATTACTATAAAATAATCAAAATACCCATATGCATATAAAAGGTATTTAATAATTAAAAAAAAACAGGTAAATAGAGTGAGGATAATTTTTTATAATATATTCACTTTCTCATTACTGATATCATTGTTGGAGTATTCATAGCCCTAGGTTAATTCATCATTATTATATTTATATATATATATATATATATATATATATATACACCCTTATTTAATAGGTTATATACAGATTCTATAGGAAGGTATTAGTTTTAAAATATCAAATAATTAAATTTTCTATTAGGTCAAGTATTTTTCATGATACAAACCTATTTCACCTTTAAATTGAAGAGTTTTTCTAGCTCCTTCTTGTGATTTCCACTTTGGTCTTTGCTTTTCTTTTGTTGATTTTTTCTGTCATTTTCATAGAGTGAAAATATTCCTCATCCAATTATCTTCTAATATTTGAATTTTGTTAAGTTGAAGATCAATATAGTGATGGCTAACTTACTAGCCACCTTGTTTCCTTTCTTATAATATTATGATATTTTCAAGATATTACACTGATTAAGAAATGGTAAATATTAAGAATAATGTTATTGTTAAGATGTAAGATTATTGTAATGGTAAGGAATTTTGCCTTTGAGAGGTCCAAGGTTCAAACCCCACTTAGTATGAGAGGACCATGACCCCTCATAAAAACCTACGTAAACTCATTGAAAAATAAATAATGTTATTGTTAATCTAATCTTTGTATTTTTTTATCAATATCATTATTTTTTTCTATGAATCATTACATGTGTACACTTTTTGTAGGAATACCGATCGGTTGCAGGAGTGATGATCGATTGCAGGAATGATGATCAGTGGTAACAATATCGATTGGTTGTAGGAATATCGTTTGGTTGTAGGAATGACGATCGATTTTAACAATGTTGATCAGTTGCAGCAAATATGATCGATTGCAACGATGTTGATGGGCTGCAAGAATGTCGATCGATTACAATAATACCGATGCTTTGTATTAATGATGAACATATGCACCATGATGATCGGTTGCAACAAAGTGTATGCATTGTGTTAATGATGATTGAATGCAAGTTAACTAGTCGGTTGCAACAAAGTTGATCTATTGCAATAATGTCGATGGACTACAAGAATGATGATCAGGTGCAACAAAGTCGATTGGTTGTAGCACACCCGATTCTTTACATTGATGATGTGATGCATCTATGCCATGTGTCAACCATCCATAGAATGATTGCATGCAAATACCATGTGTCAACCATCCATGAACTGATTGCATGTAGAAAATTCTATATAAAGGCATAAAAAATAAATTTTTCATCTTTTCTAACGTAGTTTAACCCTTTTCCTCCTGTTTGAACTCTTTTTTGATACTTTCTATCAAGTTTCAAATACCTTCCACTGTATCTTATGATCCATATTCTCTCATACACAACAAAATAATCCGATGGCATCCTCTATCACCCCTAGAATGTCAAAAATTAATTTCAAAAACCTTGTTTTCCCCTTAATTTGTGAAATTTTATCAACATCGGGTTACAACATATCATGGATAACAGACTCTAGTCTTTGGGGTCTAGTTTCGATATCACAATTTGACAAGAACACTAAAATATTGGAGAAGATAATTGTAGGTTACAACATTGATTTGGATAAGATACATATTGTGATTGACAATAAAAATATCGTATTTTCCTTCATATCCTCTGACATCGCTAGATTAACAGCATTTCCCCACACCGATTGTAATCCAATCACATCCAAATTCACATTAACTAATGATGAAAAACTCTACCTGGAGACCACCTTCAAAGTGCAGCCTAAATATTTTTAAGGTATAACTACATTTTTTTATTTAATTGAATTTAAATTCTAATGTCTACAATTACTGATTTTATTTTTTTTGTAGTTATGACCACCAAGTCCACAAGGGGTTTGATTGTACCAGCTATTGAGAATAAATTTATTTGGGTATGTTTTGAATTTTTCCTTACCAGAATCATTCTGCAAGGAAGATTGACAAAAATTCCGATGTGGACCTTAACATATTTGGTTTGTTGTATTGCAAACCAACAATTTGACTGATCCACCTATGTCTCAACTATATTCTTGTTCTTTTTTATGAATATTTTTATCATTTGCAGAACACTCAAGTACCGACTTCTTGGCACTCAACCCTAGCTAATGCATCCATGATAGAACAACAAGTTCAAGTAATTTTTAGTTAATATTGAAGTAATATTTTTTATTTTTTATATATTTTTCATTTTTATAAGTTTAACATTTTATACAAAACACAAAAAATGGCATCCTCTTTCTCTTCAAAGCAGGATGCTTCTTTTAGAGGTTATAATATAGAGGAATCAGGAGACTCCAAAATATTTGTGGAGGAAACAACACCACCGCTAAGAAGAAGAAGATCAAAAATGAAATGTGTAAGATCTAGTTCTCCTAATCCTCGATAATATCCATCTATGGCTGCACATCCACTACCAATGGGTGTAGTTGCACAAGAGGTCTCATATTCGAGAAGTAAGTTTTATAGACTACCTTAACCAAATTTGTTACCAAATTTTACTATTTTTTTTTTTAAATTTATTTTGTATTTTCATATGTACAATGCACCCACATTCCATTTGCATTTGTGCCTATGCAAGAGGTCTCTTCTTCTATCGATAAGTGTTATAACCAATTTTGTAACCAATTTTCATAATCTACGTTCACAAATTTTGTAACCAATTCTTATTTTGATGTTTTGAGTTCCTATACAATAATTTTATCATCAAAATCAATAGTCGATACCGCCCCCTCCTCCACCATGCCAACCTCAGATGTGAGGTCAATGCTTCCTAAGTGTAAAATGCATTCTTCCATCTAGGCTAGAGAGAGAAGCAACAAAGCATTTTTTAGGATTTGGACCTATGTATTTTGGTAATTTTATAGGTGTATAGGAAGATTTTGGTGTTGGGTTGGATTATGTCGTAGTTGATAAAGATTTCTTTTTACAATGCAACACACCCACTACTTTTCAAGTATCAAAACTGCTTCGAGATCCTCAAAATGGAGTAGAATGTTCAAGCAAATATCCTCCTAGGAAAACCAACACCCCTCAGGATCATCCTCTACGAGAGGATGAAATAGTATATATTTTTTAAAAAGATCTAGTTTCTAATAACGTTGAAGCAACCATTAAGGATTCATTACTTCCAAATATAACAAAAATGAAAAATGGGAGTCTTGGGCCAAAGTGTTGATAAAGGAAATTAATGTCTGATTCAAAAAAATTCACAAAGAGAATTTTTTTCTTTAGTTGAAAATGAACCTAAAAAGATAGAGGCTCTGCTACATCAAGCAAAATCTGGCATTGTGTAGGTTACTACATCTTACACAAAAGAAACTTTAAGGTTTATGTTGAACATATTAGAGAATATAAACGTTGAGGTCCAAGCTTATTATAATGAATGGGCATGTGATAAGTAAAAGGTTGATGTTGTTGTAGCTATAAATAATGTTACCGAGGTTTGACTGATGTGTTCAAAAAAATTGTTCTCTATTTTAAAATGTAAATATATGTTGACTACTTATTTTTCTTTTGTAGGTAAAGTATGATAATCTCAAGAAGCAAGTTCAAAACCTGCAAGACTATCTCTAGATGGCAAAGGATTTCTTAAATGCTTCTAAGGTAATAAAAATAAGAGCTCAGGAAGTAGTTCGATAAAACAATACTTTTTGGAGAATATTTATCCAAAATAAATTGGATCTTGATGTTTTGCTAAAGGATAAGGGTAAATAAGTTCTTGCACCAATTTTTGAAGATGTTGGGAAAGAGGAAAATACCTTGCTCAAAGGATTGCAAAGTGTTGAGAACATCCTTGTCAATTCTGGAGCAATTGAGAGTACTATTACTAAACCCAAGGGAGGAGTCATTGGAATGTAGAATGTGGAAGTCATGGAATAGCAAAAAGGAGTGGAATAGAAAAAATATGCTAAAGCCTAAAACTGCTTTTGAAAATTTGATATTTCAAAAAGAAAATTTTATGACATTCATATGTTTTCAATTGAAAACAAGACACTTGCTTTTATTACTTTACTGTTATACTATTTATATTTATAATAGTGTGTTATTCTCATATCTTGAG
Source organism: Wollemia nobilis (assembly GCA_028583015.1). NCBI lineage: Eukaryota > Viridiplantae > Streptophyta > Pinopsida > Araucariales > Araucariaceae > Wollemia > Wollemia nobilis. Next base: position 941,014 of record JAQPPZ010000755.1, on the reverse strand, counting down.
TATTATGGGGTTTCAAATATGTTTGAGTTTACAAAGAATATATGTATGCATAGGTTTATATTTTCATTTTATTCAAATTTATTCTTGTTGTGATAAAAATAAATATTGTCTTATGTATTATGCTATGTTGTTTTTATATTTCAATTTTCAAGTGAGTTTACTAAGGATATATCTATGCATAGGTTTAAATTTTCATTTTATTCATAGTCATTCTTGTTTTTGTATAAAAATAAGTATTGTTTTTTGTATTATGCTATATTGTTTTTATATTTCAAAGTGATTTTATAATGGATATATCTATGAATGGGTTTAAATTTTCCATATCTAGAGTAATATGCTATTTGCATTTTGCCTTCTAGATTCAAAGCATACATACTAATGATACTAAGAAATATTTACTAGTTATGTATGCATGCACGGTTTACTCAAAGCTAAAGCATAAATCATAAAATTTTGTCAATATAGAAAGTGAATAACACTTCTAGAGTCATAGCATACATACTAATGATACTAATGATACATACATTCAAATTCAATGCATAAATCATTATATTTTTTAACATAGATAATTAATTCAATAACATAGTATCATTATGCATGCATGGTTTTCAAATTTCCAGTTTACTCAAAGTTAAAGCATAAATCATAAATTTTGACAACATAGACAGGTAATAACATTAAAAAAAAAATATGTAAAATAATTTAAAATAGAATGATTATATAAATTTTTTCAAATCATTAACATTTACAAATGATATCAAATACTGAAAATCATTGATAATATGATTTTTTCAAATCACTAAAATTTTACAAATGATTTCAAATCCAAAAAAGTATTTGATTATATGAATTTTTCATATAATCATTGAAATTTTACATTTCTCGAAGCTGATACAAAGCCTTATCGACTTCTCCAAAAGAACCGAGAATCATTTATGAATTCTGCAGTTTCATAATCTCATCATCACTTCAAGCTGAATCATTTTCATCATTATCAACAATATTAGTAAGACCTCTCCTTTTCGCTAGGGACTTACTATATGTCATAGCTCTATCATAGGGAAACTTACCCACCTCGTACGATGACACATACATTCTAAAAAAAAAATCAAAATTTTGTCCAACCTATTATGAATATTCGATTTAACAAAAGATAGTGCACTGAAAACCCTTTTGTCTTCAATAGATCCCAAAATAATTGTTTGACATAATTCATATAAAATAAAGTATTCACTCATAATTTCTTGTAAGACACTACTTTGATACAATTTTTGCCAGAAATGCGTGATTGGACCAGTCACATGTGGATTTTTGAAATGTACAATTTGATTATCCATTGTTATTCTAAAATTAGTTGATTGTTATCTCAGAAGTTCTTTGTTTAGAATACCATTGATTTCAATGCCATTTACTTCCAAAATTTTAGAGAAATGTGTCATAATATTGCCCATATATTTTACAAACAACTCACTTCTACTACTATGGTTAACACAAAGATTCCAAAAGATGGGATTAATAACGGCCATGGCATCAAGTGTCTCATATCTCTAAAAATGATCTCTTATTTCACTTGTTAATGTATTTGTAATTCTTTTCAATTTATTCTTAGTGCTATCCAAAGCCTCATCGAATTTAGAATGTGTTATGGACACTTGTTCAACATCATCTATAAGTGTATCTAATCGCTTTTCATAACGATATAAAGGAATCATATTTCCATGGATAACAATACAAAAATTATCATTGATGTTGAACTTTAAAAAGTTGTTGGGATAATTGACTTAAACTAATGTATTCCAACTATCAAACTTGGGATCCTCAAAATTATTTTCAAATAAGTAGATTTTGTTAATAAGCATACATATTTGTTTTCTCATACTAATGAAATTAACAATATAAATTGCCCTTTTCTATGTGAGTTTAATCAAAGAATTTATTTCTTGCAACAATGGAAGAATACCATAATATGAGAAGAGTTTCCAAGTTAGTTATACAAAATAGCAAATATTTTACCTTATCAACATCCCTACGATGTGCATACATAAACCCAACCAAGGATTGATATTTTGAAAAAAACCCTTTTTACAGGAAGAAACAGTGAAATCCACCTGGTGTCCAAATCTTTTAATATTTTTATATTGATAGAAAGATTGAGAACTCATTACTGCAGTATTACCCCCCATTATCTATACAAAAATTTGCTTGATGTTGCAAGAGGCCTAATTTTTAACTAAGGCTTTGAATATTTTGAAGTGGACAAAAAATCACTTTTGTATTTTAGGAAGTAGACCTAAGTTCTTTTGGAAAATTCATCAATGAATGTTAGAGCATATTTTGCTCCTTTGAAAGAAGGCTCTAGGAAAAACATCAAGTCACTATGGATTAATTCTAGATGTAATAAGGCTTTTAGAGAACCACTTGGGTGGAAAGGATCTTGATGTTGTTTTCCAAGAGCACATCCAAGACATACTCCATCAATAGAAGAGACTTGAGGTAAACTTGTTACCATTTCATGGGTGTTAAATTCCTTTAGGTAGTTATAACTGAGATGACCAAACCTTTCATGTCAAATTTTACTTTCAAGATCTCCATGAGCCACAAAACAAGACGTCCCTTATATATTTTTGAATCCTTTGAAGTGAAATAGGTGAGTTTAGTGATCAATATCTCCTTTGGCTATAAGAGAGAGGGGGTCTTGAAAGTCTCTTATCTCAACTCCTGTTGAAGAGAAAAGAACAATTTTTCCCTTTCTAGAAATATAAATCTGACAGATAGAGAAGAGATTTGTTGCAATATTTGGAACATAGAGAACATTATTGATAGAGCCACCATAAATGGATATGTCACCCTTTCCTTTGACTGGGATAAAGGAAGAGTCACCAAATTCTATGCTACATGTTGAACTTGAGGAGATAGAAGAGAATGACTCATCTAAAGCAGTCATGTGATGAGTTGCTCCAAAGTCTAGGACCCAGTAATTAGATGAAGTATTGGTGGTATTCCCTTAAAAATTTAGGGCTTTTCCTATCTACTTTTTATTGTTTATATTTTTATCCTTCATAGCTGCCTCTAGTTGTTGTAATCTTTTCCAGCATTTGTTTGAAGAATGACCATTATTTTTGTAGTGAGTACAAGTTATGGGACTTCTTTATTTATTTTTAAATTTTTATTTAGTGGAGGTGGATGCTAATAAGGCTTTAGAGGAAGAGGAAGAGATATCATACTTTGCAACTTTTTTTTCTTCTCTAGTTAGTCTCTCACAAAATTCTTCTAAGGAGAGCATTTTGAAACTTGCACCAAGAGCATATTTTGTAGATAGAAAGCTGGTTGCGAATATTTGAAATACACCATTTAATTTAGAAATAATTAGATAGATGCATTCTTCATATTTTTTATCCTTTCCATTGCCTTTAAATTGAGTAAGGACTTCTTTAAATTTGGTGAGAAAGTCAAAAATATTGTTAAAGTCTTTAAGATATAATGTTGTTAATTCTACATCTAATTGCATTGACCTTATTTAATCTACTTTTCCAAATAAGTTCTTTAGTTTCTCCCAACTTTCATGAGGGGTTTTAAAATCCGTAATGTGAAACCATAAGCTTTCATTTACATTAGTGCTTATAATACCCATTGTTTCATACATTTTTCCTTTATGAACAAATATTTCATATTCTTTTTCAAATTCAGGTTGCTTCTCTTCTAGAAGGTGTGTGAGCCATTTTTGAGAAATGAGATTTAATATTTTAGGTTTCTAGATATGATAGTTATTAGGGGTGAGTGGATCAACTGTATTCATTTTTCTAAAGAAAATTGAAGTAAACCAACAATCCCCCCTTAACTTTAATTTTAATGTTCTTTTAAAAAATTGAACAAAACCCTTAAGAGATACCAAGCTCCTCAATTACCTGCCCTAACAAGAGGGAAACTATAATTGAGAGAGGATATTTGCTAAATCTATTAGGGTAATGAAAAATTAATTAATGGATCTTATAATTTTTAATATAACAATGGTCTTTTGGAAATACCAATCTCCTCAAAATACCCACCCTAACGAGAATGAAACTATAAGTAAATGAGGAGGTATGATAAATTTGAAAGCACGAGATTTCGGAAGCTTTTCAGAAAGAACAACTACTTAGATGCATTCAAATCAAAACAACGCCTAAGCCCTAAAACAAGAAATGCATTAAAATGAAAGAGGCAAATAGATCGAAATGAGTTACAAGGATTTAGAGAGAAGTCACAGCCCTTTTATTAAACTTGATAACCACGGTTACAAAATTGCCTCCTCCCTTTTTAGGGGCTAGGAGCGTTAAATGGATTCGGTTACAATCTTGGTAAGTGTTCTCCTTCCGCATGCCCACATGCAAAATGGACGGGCCAAAGTGTTGCCACCGCTGTTGTTGGTAAATCCTCACTTCTTGTTGTTCCTCCTGCAATCAAAGAGACAGACAAAGCGTTAGTAGCACCTGTGATAAGAAGGAAAATTCATGCTTTGAAATTGATAAAAGATGCATACGAACAACTATCTGAAACAGTGAATAAAGTAAACCTAAATGACCTAAAAACTTGACAAAAGATACAGAAGACATCACCAGAGGGCCACTGCCATTGAAACAGTCGGCCAATCTGCTCTCGACTGGAATTCGTCCCTGGGCAGGACGAATTCTACTGTTATTCGTCCCCGGGTGAGACGAATTCCACTGTGTTAAAGCGCCGAGTTGCTGCCGCTCCAATGTCGAACCTCGGGACCTCCAAAACACCTACAAATAGAGGGGTTATGTAATTGGGGCCATTTTGGGATGACCCAGATGGTCGGATTCTCCCAATTTGGCCTCTATCCTCGAGAATTCGATGTCGCTACCTACAAGTTAGAAGGAACACAAGGCGACAAAAAGCATGGTGAAATCTAATCAAAACATCATGGAAATAGAGCTATGAGTTAATTAAACCGAATAAAATGAAATGCAACATGAACTAGTATTCTAGAATGCTTTTAGAACAAAACTTCAAAAATGCGGGGGTGCCCAAGTGGGCCTCCCACCGTTGGCACTTGATTTCGGCGCCAATCCACTAGGGATGGGCCCAAAACCTCTTAGGATTGGGGTGTCGGCAAATTGGTGGTTTAAGGTGGTCAAATGTTGGATTTGGGTTGGATTCACGCTTCCAAAAGCCACCCAATAACCTCCCTTGCGAAAGAGATTAGTGGATGTGAGAAGGTGAATTGAAAAGGTGCAAATGTGGGTGTTCAATTGGACAGCACTTCGTTGCTTGAAATCGCCTCCAATCTGTCCTTTTTGGGGTGGGAAAGGCCACCATTTTATAGACCCATGGGGTCTCTTTGGAGGGGCATGCAGGGATGCCATGTGGCGGCCATGCCTTCCCAAGGGGGAGGAGACTCCTCCCTGACTTGGGCTTCCATGACTGCCCTTGTGACAGTCCATCAACTGCCAACCTACCCACCTGCACGTGCATGCATGGCAGGGGGCAATAATTGACTGTCCCTGGCTGCCACTTGGCGGCATTTTTCTTTTTGCCCGTTTAACCTGGAATTCGTCCTGACCAGAGACGATTTCAGAATTCGTCCCTGGGTGAGACGAATCCCAGTTAGTATTCGTCCCTGGGTGAGACGAATATTGGACAAAGTGCCTAAATGTGCCAAATTGCTTCTTGACCTTACAAAATTGCTATGAAAGTGGTTAGGACCACTGTTTGACCTCTCGAGGGCTGCCATGGGGGCTGTGTTTGTCAAAGCGATCAGTGTTTGCAGTCACATAATCGGATTGGTGCTGTTTTGGTGTCTACGGATGCCCCTTTTTGGGATGCGCTGTGCATGGCGCAGCGTCGAGCAAAAATAGATAACCAAAGCACTAATGATTAGGGTTTCTTGGTAACCTAACCAACTTTTGATGCCCCAAGCATGGAAAGGGCATGCATTCTTGAATCCTTGCTTCTGACGAGCTAAGGAATTTGATTTCAAGTATTAACCTGTTTTGGTGAGGTGTGACTTGAGCTTGGACATTGATCAGTCATGATTAGGCAAAGGGCGCAACCTTTTGTCCACAGGGGAACCTTGTGTTCATGATTCACGAATGCCAAGTGTTTGATCAATTTGATTGTTGCTTGTTTACTGCCCCAAGCAGGAGCGTAATTGTCTTTGTCAATGATTCTTTGAATGCATGTCGTTTTCCTTAATTGGGTGTGTGCTTGTTGATTGGTGACTAAGTGTGACTACCCCCTCAAGCGACGAATCGATGAGGGAATGACCTTCGTGAGAAAAGCGACGAGTCGCTTGACCCAAGATGACTTGTGCAAGGGTGCCTTTAGATGGTTTATCATTAAGCATGTGCAATTTTTCCAACATTTGGACCTATTTTTGGTGGGTGTTAACCCTTTTTGCGACGCTGTCTGGAGCTGAAATTGGCAAAAATCCGTCTTCCCATGGAGCGGTCCGGCTAAAGTAGCCTTCTTAGGGAGTAGGATAATGACAATTTATGACCCCAACGTCTATTTTGTATGCCCGGGATGTCAAGTGCAACAACACTCTTATCGGGCAAATTTATTGTTGGTTTTTAGTGCATTTTTGTTCATTTTTTGATGTTTTTGAAGTTTTTGGCCTGAATTCGTCCCAGGGTGGGACGAATTCCAGCTGTAGAATTCGTCCCTGGGTGGGACGAGCGCTAACCAGAGCGCTCGTCCCAGTCAAGGACGAATTCCAGCTCAAAAGGCCTATTTAAGGGCCAAAACTTGAATTTGGGCTCATTTGTGTCAAATTTTTCTTGCGATTTTGGAGCTCTGGGAGGAGGAGGTAATTCTGCGAAGCGAAGCGCTGCTGAAATTTTCCCTGCCATCATGAGTGCACAAACTGGTTCGAGCGGCGGAGCCGAAGCGAAACCTGTAAGTGCCTCCTAGAGTTTATTTTTGTTTTTAAAGCTGTAAGTTTGTTGTTTTTTTGTACAGTTTTCTTTTTCTATGATTTTAATTAATTTTTTTTTTTTGTTGAATTATTTTCTTTTGCAGGTTAGGAGCCGGTACCGTGTACCTGCTACTTTTATTGAGGCATGGGGAGCACTGTCTGATGATGACTGGGAATGGCTTGATGCCCTTGGGCTCAAGCAGGTGGCTCGACTGGAGCCTGTGGTCCCGGATCAGGCCTATCTGACGGCCCTGATCAAGCTTTGGGATCCACGGACCAACACCTTCCATCTCCCGACAGGGGAGATGACTGTGACTCTAGAGGATGTCTATCGGTTGCTTCGGATTTCGATAGATGGACTACCTATCAGGACATCGCCGCGTGATCAGCAGACTGCTGTACTGATGAGATGCTTTGGGCATGGGGAGCGGCTGGGTGTAGCGAACCCAGTGGAGACAGCCGAGGTGGACTACCAGGCTGGCGGGATTTTGGTTGGATGGTGGCAGGAGAGGGGGGTGTTAGGAGTGAGGCACGCATTCTTGATGGGCCTCATTTCTAACATGCTACTACCTGACTCGTCAGGCGCGAGGTTCCCGTGGAACCTACTGGATTTGGTGTGGCAGTTGGCAGAGTGCCCGATAGAGGCACCATTGATTTTGAGATGGGGACAGACACTATTGGCATAGCTCTACGGGGAGTTGTACGGGGTCCGCTATCGGCAGCGGAAGGGGGTCAGCTGTAGTTATCTGCTGCAGTGCTGGGGTTGGCAGCACATAGCAGTTGAGAGGCCGACCGGGTTACCATGGACGACTCGGGCGGCGATGGAGGATGAGGAGATAGGCTATGCAGCTCTGTGGCGGTGGTCTGCGGAGCAGGGGCAGAGTCGGTGATGGGCAGGTGCTGTAGAGCACTATACTGATGCCTTCTCTTGGCTCACTCCAGGGGATGTGGTTTGGCACCCTTATCGGGACTGTCCAGCCTGGCCGGAGGCTGGAGAGTGGCTCCGACGGGTACGCAGGGAGCGGTGGTTGACTGGGCGGCACGGGACCGAGCATGAGTTATTCTCATATAGCCGGGTTACACGATAGTTTGGGGTGCGCCAGGGGTTGCTTGGTGAGCCCGTGGTCTATCGATGTCGGGGAGATGAGAGGGCTCTAGATCCACCGGTCACCGCGCCATTGGGCGAGGAGTCAGATGCGGTGATTGACGTCCCGGACGTAGATGACGTCGGGACTACCACTGAGTATGACTCGTGGTGGGTGTTGCGGCGATGGAGAGGAGAGGGGCCACTAGGAGGCGCAAAGGCGGCAGTGGAGGGTGCTGAGGTAGCAGGGGATGATTGGGGAGGTCCGTTGGATGATGCGGACATGGTGGATGTGGGGGATGAGGATGTAGATTTGGGCGCTCCGGATCAGCCGGACATGCAGGACGTGGAGGAGCAGTGGGAGCCAGAGCAGGCTGCTGTTCCAGAGAGTCCTATACGTCAGGCGAATACGAGAGGAGATGGAGTCTGAGATACGCGCTGAAAATGCATGATTGACAGAGCTGCTACGGATACGGGATCTGGAGCTGGGGGATGCGCTGCGGGAGAGGGATCTCCTGCGGGCCCAGCTAGCAGAGCGGGATAGGGTTTTGGCACAGCGCGATGATGCGGTATCTTACTATCATCGGCGGGAGGTAGAGTGGTTCCGACACCGGCTAGACTTGGAGAGGGAGGTCATCCGCCTTGGTGGGCGGCTACCTGAGCCCTCGGGCGGTGGATCTTCACGCCGGACGAGGGATAGTGCGACTGAGTAGTCAGCATCATCTCGTCGCAGGCGATTGGATGAGGGAGGCGGTAGCAGGCGTGATGCGGGGGCTAGTAGTAGCCGCCCTATGGGGTCCCAGAGGACCCACACCACGAGGGGTAGTTCCCGTCGCACCGATCCTGCGTGATCATGGTGGTCGACGCCTTAGGTTGGGTTTTGTTATATGATTGCGGGGTCTGAGGACCAGTTTTGTAGCCTACGGGCATTTTTTTGACGATATATATATATATATATATATATATATATATACCGGTTTTATTTTGGTTGTGTACATGTGATGATTTGATATTTATGCATGATGGCTAATGACTATGGATGTATGCATGTTTATTTATTTTGATGAATGCGTATGTTATGATGAATGCAAATGTTTTTTATTTTTATGTGATATGCAAAATGGATGAATGGAATTTTGTGATGATTGGTTATGGCACCATAGACTGTTTAAGACGCTCTTTATTTCGCTTTTAGGCGATTGCTATGATGTATGACTCTTGTATGTATACATGTGGTTTTCTCTTTTTGTATTTTTTGATGGTATTGTAAGGATGAAAAGTAGCGCAGTTGGTTTAGAAATGTAGCTAAGGTTTTCTGAGACTCAGACGGTTTTAACTCACTAGCCACGACTGTACTTTATCTTACAAGACTTTTGAACAAGGTATGAATCGGACTTGTTTTTGACCAAGTTATTTCACATCCCTATGTGTGCAATTGAGTTCATTTATGTGGTATTTGTCGGGATACCACCAGTGCCAGATGGGCTTTCAACCGAACCTGTACTGAGGATCACCTAATTAGCTCCACTAACTCCTTTGTTGTATTTAGTTAGATTAATCTGCGGTGTTATCCAGGATACCATAAGCTAGCTCATCCACATGCAAATATTGATCTATACACAAGTTAATGTGATAGATATATCGTCATGCGAGAAGTTTACCGCCAGTGACCGATAGGCTATCAACCAAACCGGTACTGAGGCTTGCCTCATGACCTGTTAGAATGCTGAGAGTTCCAGGGATTCAAGTTCAACTCCCTTCTTTTCTTCAATTGTATTGGGATACTTGCTCGTTTATAGTGATAAGATCACTGTTTATTTTGATTTGTTTTTCTTTTGAGCAAGGGATTGGGGAAATGGAGTGACGATAATCACTATTGTTTGTGCCTTTTGATGTGTGCACTGTAGGATGTCAAATTTTGATGTTTTGACTTTTTGCAAATTTTTGATGTTTTGCAACTATTGAGAACTTTAGGGATTCTTAGGGAATTGGGTAGGGAGGATGCTTGTCCTTTTGCCAACTCTCAGCATTCTTGGGGTCATTCGCACGGGGGGATGAGCAAGATAACCGTTTCGCTTATGGTGACTTGGATTACTGTGCAGGTTTCATCTTTCGTTCACACAACTTGGGAATTTTTATGTGTTTTAATTTGTGTTGGGATGTTACGTAACAAGGTGTATTTCAAGTGTAACTCTACCTTCGTAAAATCTATCTGACTTGATACATTACATGGCTAAAGAGCAAAATGATGACTGAATCACGAAAACTCTTGATACATTAAAAGACCACTGACTCTAGTGTGGTAAAAACAATGCATGGTGTTTTTGTTGTTTTTGTAAAATGGAACAGTGTGGAACAAGATGGACTAGCAGAGCAATTACAGCCTATGGTGCCTTTGACCTGTACGACCACAAATATGCAATGTATGGATGCAATGCTTTGATGCAGCTACATATCTTTGTATTTTTTTTTGATGGATTGATTTTGGTGAATATGAAGATGGAGTTGCGAGAAGAACTCTCTATTGATGAATTTGAGTATGCCTAGAAATGAGATGCAAAATTTTTGTTGTTTTTGAATTTTCTTGATTTTTGACCAAGCGATTGTGGAAATCCTTGGAGCATTTTGGGATTGACCAAGTGATTTCAAGAATCCTTGGAGCCTTTTGGGATTGACCAAGCGATTTTTAGGAATCCTTGGAGCATTTTTGGGATTGACCAAGCGATTTCAAGAATCCTTGGAGCCTTTTGGGATTGACCAAGCGATTTTAAGAATCCTTGGAGCATTTTTGGGATATGGCTCTCTTAGATATGAAATGGTCGCAAATGACTGATATTCAAGGGTTCTTTTTCCTTGATACCGTCAAGAGAAGCTAGTCGGTATGTCCCGGGTCCTATTTTGCTATCAATGACATATGGACCTAACCAATTTGCCACAAACTTGTCCCTTAGGTGGGATGGCAAACTGGAATTTTGTTGGTTTTCCTTCAAAACCAAATCACCAACCCGAAAGTCCCTCAGGTGAACTTTCATGTTGTAAGCTTTCTTAAGTCGCTCTTGATAAATACGTAAATGCTCGAGAGCATTAACGCGTCATTCATCAAGCAACGTAAGCTGGTCTAACCGGGCCTGCCACGCAGAGTCATCATCGATGAACTCCTGCATTGATATGCGCAGGGAAGGAATCTCCAACTCTAGAGGCATGACTGCCTCGGAGCCATACACGAGCGAAAACGGAGTGGCCCTAGTGGGTGTCCGAATGCTAGTGCGATAGGCCCATAGGGCAAGTGGGATTTGAATGTGCCAATCCTTATGACTGTCTGCGATGGTCTTTTTAAGGATGGCAACTAGCGTTTTGTTTGACGCCTCTGCTTGCCCATTCGCCTGCGGATAATAGGGTGTCGAAAAGTTGTGCTGAATCTTGTACTTTGTGGTCAAAGCACGCACGTCTTTGTTCTTGAAAGGCGTCCCATTATCCGAGACTATTTTGGATGGAATACCAAAATGACATATGATGTTATGCAAAATGAACTCCGCAATGCGGGGTCCTATCGTAGAGGTAAGCGGAATCGCTTCCACCCATTTGGTAAAATATTTTGTGGCCGTTATGATAAACGTGTGACGGCCTGACGACGTAGGGGAGATCTTTCCAATTAGATCAAAGCCCCACTGTGAGAATGGCCAAGCAGATTGGACTGTCTGCAAGGCCTGAGAAGGTACGTGCATCAAATTGGCATGATGTTGACACTTCACGCACTTCTTGACATAGGTGCAACAATCTCGCTCTAAAGATGGCCAATAATAGCCCATGCAAAGAATGCACTTTGCAATGGCCATACCACTGAAGTGGCCACCACATGTACCATCGTGCGCTTGGGCGACTGCCCAAGTGGACTCTTGCTGGTCCAAGCAACGAAGGAGGATTCCTTCATAGCTGTGACGATACAAAATGTCTCCTATCAAGACATACTTAGCCGCTTTCTGCTTGAGTGCTCGTTTTGCGGCATGAGTCAATCCAAGTGGGAGATTACCTAACTTGAGGTAGTCTCTGATGGGTAAATACCAATCTGTTGATCAGAAACCTCGACAGTATGAACAGCCAATCCCTCTTGAAGTTCATCCCTAGCAAACGCTGAATGGGATAGAACTTGTAAGAATAGCATTGTGTTGCTATTAATGGGAGTAGGGGAGAACAAGGACCCCCAGTTGGCGCGTTTCAGACGATCTCGGATTCGAGAGAACTTATCCGAGGATGGTTCAATCTGGATCATGTGGATTCCTGGCGTCAAGTCTGAACTTGCACGCTCCATCGCGGATTGCGATAAGGTTTTGACTTGAATGGTTGTCATATCACCGAAAAGGTCTTGCGGAATTAGTGACCCCAAGGAGGCCATTGTGTCCGCAAAACGATTCGATGATCGAGGGAGTGCCTCGATGTCATACCACTCAAGTTTTGCCAGGAATTTGTCCACGAGGGCTTTATAAGCCTGTAGGACTGGGCATTTGCATTGATATACCCCTTTGACTTGATTGACTATTAATAGTGAATCACCAAAGATATTCAGTCTTTTGATGTTCATGGCGATTGCTGTCTGAAGACCTAGGAGCAAGGCTTCATACTCTGCATTGTTATTGGTGCACGGGAAGTTTAATTTAAATGACAGGGGCATTGGAGCACCCTGCGGTGTGAAGAATACAATTCCCGTGCCACCACCTTGCTCACATTTAGAACCATCGAAGAATAGGTTTATGTCGGCCTGTGACTCAGGCTCATCAGAATGAGACATGGAAGACCCCATCATCGGGTAGTTCTATGACCAGAGGCTGATCGTCTTCAAGAGGAGCCTCTGCTAGTTGATCGGCTATGACTTGTCCTTTGATAGATTTTTGTCCAATAAACTCTATGTCAAATTCCGTCAACAACATGATCCATTTCATCGTGCGACTACTATGATAAGTACGACTCATCATGTATCACAATGGATTCTCCTTAGACACAACATACGTAGTGTTGCTCAGCATGTAGTGGCGTAGCTTTTTGGTAGCAAACACCACTGCCAAGCAGAGTTTCTCAACGTATGCATAGTTAAGTTCATAACTGACCAGGGTGCGGCTAAGATAGTAAGTAGCCTATTCCTTGTGAAGTTCATTCTTCTGGGCTAGCATGGCGCCCAGTGCCACCTCAGTAGCTGAGATGTATAAGTAGAACGGCACTCCTGGTCTAGGTGGTGCCAATACTGGCGACGAAACCAGGTATTGTTTGATCTCGTCAAAGGTTGACTGGCACTCGTCATCCCAATGAAATGTAACCCCTTTGTGCAATAATTTGTTCATGGGTCGGCACTTGTCAGATAATTGCACTATGAAGCGTTTAATCGATGCGACCTTTCCCTGTAGACTTCTGAGCTGCTTGATTGTAGTTGGGGGAACCATTTCAAGGATTGCCTTGACTTTCTTTGGGTCCACCTCGATTCCTCGCTTTGAGACTATGAAACCCAAGAGTTTTCCAGATGTGACGCCAAAGACGCACTTCTTGGGGTTTAGTCTAACTTTATGCTCTATGAGGCGATCGAGGATCTTGCTTAAGTCATCGATATGATTTGAGCACAAGAGAGACTTGGCTAACAAATCATCCATGTAATCTTCCAAAGTTTTGTGCATGTAATCATGGAAGATATATGTCATGGCACGTTGGTAGGTAGTGCCAGCATTTTTAAGGCCAAAAGGCATGACCTTATAACAAAATGTCCCCCAAGGCGTTGTGAACGTCGTTTTTAGTTGGTCTTCAGGATTGATACGAATTTGATTGTATCCTGAGAAACCATCCATTAGGGAGAGCATTTCGTGACCTGCTATAGCGTCTACCAACACGTCGATGCTCGGCAAGGGGAAATCATCCTTAGGACTCGCTTTGTTTAGATCTCAAAAATCGGTGCATATGCGAATCCTCCCGTCGGGCTTCTTGACGGGAACCATGTTGGACAACCATGGCGGATAATCCACGCAGATGACAAACTGTGCATCCAACAGCTTTTGCAATTCGTCTTTGACCATTAAGGCCACTTGTTGGGTGCATCTTACGTAGTTTTTGCTTTATAGGCTTGATTTTCGGATCAAGCGTTAAATTATGCGTGACTAGTTGTGGGTCTAGTCCTGGCATATCTTTATATGACCATGCAAAAACCTCCTTCTTCTCTTTGAGAAGGGCAATGTAGTCGGCTTGCTCTTCGGGGGAAAGACTTACCCCCAGCTTTAGAATCTGTGGATTCATTGGATCTATGTCGATATATACATCAATCGTCTCCTTGACTGACATGTGGGATCCGTCTTCGGCACTGTTGTCATGATAGGGTCTCGAGGTGGACGGTGCTCATCAGGGATTTGGAGCCATGGATCCAACACTTGGTCCCACCTCGCTGGGTCTACCCACCATTCATGCCCTAACCTTATGCCCATCTGTCCCATTAGATCTTCATGAGTTAAAGGGCGATAATTTCATTGCGCATGTCTGAGATAGATCATCTCAGTCTCATCTTCTGAATCACTTTCGGAGACCCAAAAATGTTCATTCTCTTCAGTAACTATTACTTGCAACGTTGAGGACTCTCCTTGTTCCAGTAAGTTAATCTGGTCCCATTGCGGTTGTTCCACTCTTGGTGGAGGGACCTGATTCTCTTGACACTGTATTGATTCAACTGGAACCTCTAAGGGGAATAGCTTCAAAAAGATGTTCAAAAGCCATTGATGTTCTCTTTGAGGATTAATGTCCGGACTTTCACCTCTCTAGCAAAGGAGAGGGATTACTGCTATTTCCAAGGGTGTTTGTTGACCATGGGAGGTAGTCTCCCAATGTATATTCTATATTTGGGTTGGCATAAAGATCTGGTGCCAATCCCCCCTTGTTGCCTATTTCTAGGCCTTGCATATTTTCGACCAAGATGTCTAAGGGCAGGGGGTGGTTGAACCCTACTCCTGACTTATCATATGGAATCTGATATCTTGGTTGGCAAAGGACCCGCATCCCTTGCTCATATCTGCCTAGCCCGTATCCATGCCAATTGCATTGGCCAAGATATTTTAGGGCAAAGTCTGGGTTTGACAGATAGTTGATGTTTTCAACAAAAGGCTCTTCATCTACTTCCTTTTGCTTGCATGGTTCCAGACCATGATCAAGGCCCCCATACACAAAATTTGTCTGGTTGGGTGGGTGACCTAGAGGAACAACTATTCCAATGGGAAGGTGAGGTCTCCCCATATCTTGTACTGACTCTAATGCGGGCATTGCCATGACATTCTGCACTATGTACTCCCCCAGGCCTGTACTTGCCATTTCAACAGTGATTGTTGATGCTTGGGAGGGAGGGAACGGGAGTCCTTCCTGAGTCCATTCCATGTTTGGTGGTTTAGGAATCTCAGCTTCCGTAGTGCTAGGTGTTTCCTCTGTTGATACTATTGATATTGTGGGCAAACCCTCTTTGAGGGGCTGAGCCTCTTCCATGATTTGTTTTCCCTTGTCCTTCTGTTTAGCCATGACAGGTGGCGTTGGTAATGAAGGAGCAGATGATGAGGATTCACCTGGCTGGGATTTTGCTGTTTTGGTCACCAGTGGTGCCTGCGGTGTTGGACCCTGTTTAGATGGATTTAGCTAGAAATCCAAATGTGTTGAAGGGAGGGTCGATTGAGGCATTAGTTGCACCGCATTGCAATACTTGAAGGGTTCTAAGTCCATTGGGACTACATGTATTTCTCCTTCAAAAGCATACTTTAAGCACTGGTGAGTGATCGAAGGGACACACTTCATGTCCCTGATCCAAGGCCACCCTAGCAGTATATTGTAGGCCATCTCGCCTTCCAACACATGGCACAATGTTGGTATTGTCTTTTGTCCTACCTAGACAGGTAGAACAACTATGTCGACTGTCGAGCATATTGCATCATTGAAATCTCGCAGTGTGTACATGGACGTTGTGATATGAGAGGCTAGCAACTTTAAATGTTTTAGTGCTATAGTGGTGATGATGTTACTGGATGAGCCAGTATCTACCAGCACTCTCTTGTACGGGATCCCGTTGACCCGCGCAACAACGTGCAGGGGTGGATCTGCCGTGTCATTCGATATTGCTTTGACTTCATCCTCTTTGAAGGTGATGACCGACTCCGTACATCTCTTCACATGTCCCACGAAGTTGTTGAAAGAATTTGCTTCGTGAGGCTGTAATTCGATGGCTTTTAATATTTCCATAAGAGCTTCTCTATGAGGTGCTGACTGTTGAATAAGCTCGTAAATGGATAGCCTAGCCGATGTGGTCCGCAAACTCTACATGAGTTTGGTCTATATCGTGACCTTGGGTCTAGGCGGGGGCAATTGCGTTGGGCATTGCGGAGGTTGCGACGTCGTTGGAACTTCCCTTGTGGCTACCTCAGGGGTAACTGCTGGGTACTTTTTATTCCATGTCACTATGCTAATCATTCCCATAAATCCTTGCATGGGAAGATTCTGTCCCACCTCGTTAATCTGGAGAGGTTTTTCCTATGCCTCGTGGGCAGGCAAAGGGTCCTTAAATACCCCCATTTGTTGATTATTTGGCGCTATGGGGTTGTCCACGGCCAATGTTCTATTGTCGATCAGATCTTGGATTAATCCTTTAAATTTCCAGCATCCATTTAAATCGTGTCCCCTTCTCCTATGGAATCTACAATACAATTCCTCTCTATATCCCTTAGGCTTGGGAGCATTAGGGTCTATAGTTTGAATCTCTGGAAGGGTGACTAAGTTTGCTACTGACAAGCGGTCAAATAAGGAGTCCCTAGACTCTGTGTAAGGGGTGAATTATTGTCGAGGGCGACGCTACTGATTCTGCTCCTGTTTCTTATTATATTTTTCATAACTAGGAGGCACTGCCTGGTAATTAGCCTTTTGGGGCTGCATTTCTTGTACAGGCTTGGGAATGTTTATCGCAACTTGGTTAACCACAGTGGGTTGTGATTGCGTATTCCCAGTATTAGTGGTTTTATTCCACTCTTTCTTTTTAGGCTTGGCAATTGCGCCTTCGCCTATTTTAATCTCTTCTATAACTCTGGCTTGCGCCAAAGCTTCTTCTAAGCTGTCGTATTGCTGCAGCAACAATAGACCAGAGATTGATTTTAAGAAACTCCGTGCAAACATCTATGTTAGATCAGACATAGGGGGACGGTAGGGTAGCTTAGAAAGCAAAGCCCTCCATCGATTCCCATATGCTTCCATTGTTTCTTCCTCATATTGCCTGAGGCTGGCCAGATCACTCAGTGATGCCTTCTTCCTTGTGTTGAAGGCAAAGCATTCAAGAAATGCATCTACTAATTGATCTAGGTTGTTTATACTATGTTTGGGTAATTGTGTGAACCAATCCAAGGCAGGGCCTACGAATGTGGTTATGAAAGTTCTAAGCAACAATGCATCATTATATTGGATGCCGAAGCATTGACTTAGGAACCTTGTGACATGTTCTTGTGCGTCCTCTTCACCTTTAAAAACTGCCAATTGAGGCAACTTGAAGTTTTCAAGGTAAAGATGTGTAGGCACTGAAGGATGCACTAGATGACTACGGAGTTGACGCAACGTGGGTTTTTGATGCCCAGAAGCTTTTGTCTCCACAGACTCCAAACGCTCTAATAGCGCCTTGTATGCATCGAAAGCTTTTATTTCTTCCTCTTTTGTTTGCTCTCGTTGTGAGTTATGGGAGACTGGAGGCCTATGGGGGGGTGGCCGAGTGGCAGCCCTCCCGCCTTGATGGGGTGTTTCAACCCGTTCTATTTCTGGTTCATACTCCTCATAAAATTCTTGAGGAGTCTCTAGGCGAGGCCTATGACCCTGATCGAGTCCCCGCTGAGGGTACCCATCATTGTTTTAGGGAGTAGCCTCCCTCTCGGGTCTATAAGGTCTCGAAGGCAAAGCTTGACGAGGTCACGGAGACCTGTCCTGCACCAAAGGATTGTGCCTCTCATATTTTTCTTCTTTGTGGGTGCGATGGGTTGGCACCCTCTCAGGTAGTTTATAGCGTAACTCATCCACTTCGCGCTGCATACGCTCTTTATTCAAGCGGTATAAGTACTCTAACTCCTGATGACCCTGCTCAAGCTACGAGATTCGAGCTTGGCGAGCGGCATGTCTGGCGACTGCCGGGTCAATCTGGTCTGCCCTCTTTTGCTCAGGAGGCTTAAATGTTTTTCCTATGTGTTTTCCTTGATCTTGATGATCTAAAATTTCAATGGGTTGCTTCCCTCTGTCGAGGTAGGCGACATTTACTTGAGGCTGTGGCCTCGATGTATGATCATGATACCTAGCGGGTGTGAAAAGGAAAGGTTCCCGCACTGTTTGTTATCCTCAAGGAATGCGATGGCTTTCCTCGTACTCCCTTTCATGGGTTTGAAAGGGGCGGGCGGAGTTGGCTCGCCCTGTGTAAAGAGCCCTACGCTCTGGATTTTGTCTTTCTGTTTGAATGTGAGGCAAAGAAGAGGTAGCATATTCACGCTATCTCTCCTCATGGACACTATGCCTCTCTAGCACTTCATCATGCTGCGGCCATTCAGATCTAGCCTCAAGAGGTGGTTGTCTACTTACATTAAGATCTACATGTAAAGCATCTTCCCGAAAGGGGCTGTGTTGAATGGGCATACCCCAATGAGGAGGCTCCCAATAGTTCCTTTTGGATGTGGCCTGATGTGGACTTTCTTGTAGGCCAGACCTCCAAGGCGGTATGGCCAAATCCTCAGGGCTAAAGCGAAGGCGACCAACGCCCTCTCTTTGTGCACCTTTCGCAGCGTCCGCCCTTGATTGGGCCTGGCTACGGGTGTACACCATTGTGGTGCTTCTCTACTATCTAAGAAGATTTTATCTCATTTATGATGATTTATCTTTTTGTTTACACTAAGCAGAAATGAACACACACATACACAAAATCGTGATTATCTCTTTTAAGGATTAATAGTGTGTCCTAAACTGGTTTAGTGCATTTTGATGTTTTATGTTGTTTTTGCAAGTTTGGAAGAACATTTAAATGCATAATGTTGGCTCATATGACTCCCATAAATGGTCGCCCCTTCAATATACCATTGTCGGACCGATATACCAACCTCTCTATATACCCGCCCTTACGAGAGGGAAACTATAGGTACGTGAGAGCAGATGGTACGTGGAACATAGGCGGTACGAAAGGGGGATTGTCCTGTTAATGACACCTACCATAGAAGACTTATCCTCGTGCGCATGGGAATCACCCCAGTGACACTCGATCAGCTTTCGTCAGGATTTATGCCTAACAACAGTGACAATCGGGGAAATGGATGCAAAGCTAAGCCAAGGTGGTGATGAACCCACCGTTGGACTTGCTCAAGGGCTAGGGTCTTACGACCAGCTCCTTGGTTTAAAATGTGCCACGTGCCGTGTGTGTGGTTTATTTTACTTTAAAAAAATGAAACATGCAATCAACCACTATTTTCTTTAAGCACGCAAGAATTGACAAAATGGAAAGTAGAAAATCAAAAAAATTGACAAGGACAGTTTAGAACTTTACCTCTTTTCTGCCTGAACTTGCTGTTTTTGATCTTTTGTTCTGAAAATTCACAGACAGGAATTCGTCCCTCTATGAGACGAATTACAGAACAGAATTCGTCCCTACCAGAGATAAATTTAAAATTCATCTCAGGGTCAGACGAATTACAGTCAGATATTCGTCACAGTCAGAGACGAATAACAGTCTACGTTAAAAACTTGTACCTGTCAAGCACAAAAACACAAAAAAGATCAGTTATTTGATCTAAAAAAATAGGGGACAGGGTCCCACCATGATCGCCACTGAAAGCACGAGATTTCGAAAGCTTTTCAGAAAGAACAACTACTTAGATGCATTCAAATCAAAATAGCGCCTAAGCCCTAAAACAAGAAATGCATTTAAATGAAAGAGGCAAATAGATCGAAACGAGTTACAAGGATTTAGAGAGAAGTCACAGCCCTTTTATTAAACTTGATAACCACGGTTAAAAAATTGCCTCCTCCCTTTTTAGGGGCTAGGAGCATTAAATGGATTCGGTTACAATCTTGGTAAGTGTTCTCCTTTCGCATGCCCACATGCAAAATGGACGGGCCAAAGTGTTGCCACC
Organism: Wollemia nobilis; assembly: GCA_028583015.1. Lineage (NCBI taxonomy): Eukaryota > Viridiplantae > Streptophyta > Pinopsida > Araucariales > Araucariaceae > Wollemia > Wollemia nobilis. The sequence continues at coordinate 920,877 of JAQPPZ010000755.1, read as the reverse complement.
GCTGTTGTTGGTAAATCCTCACTTCTTGTTGTTCCTTCTACAATCAAAGAGACAGAAAAAGCGTTAGTAGCACCTATGATAAGAAGGAAAATTCATGCTTTGAAATTGATAAAAGATGCATACGAACAGCTATCTGAAATAGTGAATAAAGTAAACCTAAATGACCTAAAAACTTGACAAAAGACTAAAGACATCACCAGAGGGCCACTGCCATTGAAACAGTCGACCAATCTGCTCTCGACTGGAATTCGTCCCTGGGTAGGACGAATTCTACTGTTATTCGTCCCCGGGTGAGACGAATTCCACTGTGTTAAAGTGCCGAGTTGCTGTCGCTCCAATGTCGAACCTCGGGACCTCCAAAACACCTACAAACAGAGGGGTTATGTAATTGGGGCCATTTTGGGATGACCCAGATGGTCGGATTCTCCCAATTTGGCTTCTATCCTCAGGAATTTGATGTCGCTACCTGCAAGTTAGAAGGAACACAAGGCGACAAAAAGCATGGTGAAATCTAATCAAAACATCATGGAAATATAGCTATGAGTTAATTAAACCGCATAAAATGAAATGCAACATGAACTAGTATTCTAGAATGCTTTTAGAACAAAACTTTGAAAATGCAGGGGTGCCCAAGTGGGCCTCCCACCGTTGGCACTTGATTTCGGCGCCAATCCACTAGGGATGGGCCCAAAACCTCTTAGGATTGGGGTGTCGGAAAATTGGTGGTATAAGGTGGTCAAATGTTGGATTTGGGTTGAATTCATGCTTCCAAAAGCCACCCAATAACCTCCCTTGCGAAAGAGATTAGTGGATGTGAGAAGGTGAATTGAAAAGGTGCAAATGTGGGTGTTCAATTGGACAGCACTTCGTTGCTTGAAATCGCCTCCAATCTGTCCTTTTTGGGGTGGGAAAGGCCACCATTTTATAGACCCATGGGGTCTCTTTGGAGGGGCATGCAAGGATGCCATGTGGCGGCCATGCCTTCCCAAGAGGGAGGAGACTCCTCCCTGACTTGGGCTTCCATGACTGCCCTTGTGAAAATCCATCAACTGCCAACCTACCCACCTGCACGCTCATGCATGGCAGGGGTCAATAATTGATTGTCCCTGGCTGCCACTTGGCGGCATTTTTCTTTTTGCCCATTTAACCTGGAATTCGTCCTGACCAGAGATGATTTCAGAATTCGTCCCTAGGTGAGACGAATCCCAGTTAGTATTCGTCCCTGGGTGAGACGAATACTGGACAAAGTGCCTAAATGTGCCAAATTGCTTCTTGACCTTACAAAATTGCTATGAAAGTGGTTAGGACCACTGTTTGACCTCTGAGGGCTGCCCTGGGGGCTATGTTTGTCAAAGCGATTAGTGTTTGCAATCACATAATCGGATTGGTGTTGTTTTGGTGTCTACAAAATTAATAAGGCCAATGAAACAATTGTTAAGCCAGGCCTATATATCTTTTCTTCTCAATAACTCACCCTTACGTGGGGGAAACTATAAGTAAAGAGGAGAATTGATACTTGGAACATAGCCTATTTTTTATATCATCAAGAACTTAATATCAAATTCTTAATAACCCGCCCTTACAAGAGGAAAATTGTAAGTTATTGAGAAGTCCAACACTAGGAACATAGGTGATAAATTTTAAATGATTTAGGTAAAAAAATATTCCTATAAATCAATTTTTTTTTTAAGTTTATGAGAGCTTGTATTGATATAGACTTCTTATATTTAGGTCTTTTTTTAAGATATAGATAACTTTATTAAATGCAAAAAAAATGAAATAAGAAGGAGAAAGTAACAAGCAAGAAGTAGTAGAAATTTTGATGAAGATATATTTTATACACCAATAGATGCCACTTAAAATTTTATAATATGTTATATAAAAATTATTTGTTTTGATATTTATGAGGGTTTGTATAAAATATTGAGTACCTTCTTTAAACATATATTGGTTTAATGAGATAAAAACAATATACACATTTTAGATATAAAAACCACTATAAAAGGAAATAGAAGAGAGATTAAAGAAGATAGACACCAAAAAAAAGAAAAAAACCCCTCAAAAGATTAAAAAAAAAGAAGGTGCAATATTGTGCACCCTTAACCCCCCCTTGAAAAAGACCTTTGTATTATTAGGTTACAAATGAATCCTTCACTTTTTAAGAGGATAGCCTTTTGAAAAAGTAAAAGGCTTTAGTGAAGAAATGAGTCAGAATGAATAACGAAAAATAGAAAGGTAAGGAGATGTTTTGTAAGGTTTTACATTTCAAAATGATGGAACAAAAGAAAAAACCAATACAAGGTGCTGGCATTTGAGATTTAAACAAAAGACACGAATTGAATGTCTACCCCAAAGTAAGAAGGTTGTCATTCGCTTCTTCTGAAAGAACATGCCTGGTGCCAAAGGAAGAAGGCTATCGTTTATAGACCCTACTCCTCTTAGAAAAACAGAAGAGTCAGTGCCTCGAAGTCCTAGATTCACACTTCGATGAAGTCTTTCGTTCTTCAAAAAGTTTTCCAGACCTTAGAACCTTGCTTCAAAATTCGTTAAAGTTCACAGAGAAGACAGAAGACCTAGCGCCTTGGCTATGAAATTTGTTTGAAACCTACAGATCAAACATAAAATAGGAGAGGCATAAAATGGAAAAAATGCTTAATATTGCAATAATTTGATCGAAAGTTAATCAAAATGAAATATATAAAAAAATCGTAGATACCTCTATCTAGAACCATGACACTTCGCTTGAGGAGCAAACCGGAAATAGCTTTCTGCATAGAGAACTTGTCAACGAAAAAACAAGCTTATGAAAATAAAAGAAATGGAATGGAATGCCAAAGGGAGAGAGGCAGAATAAAATTTATAGGAGGTAAGTGAGAACCGTTAGAATATGCCAACCGAGAAGAGAAGATATCGGTGGTATTGAAGATACTCCGGCTTAATTGGGCTCCTATGTATTTCATCGATGCATTAAAGTGATGCCAAAAAAGGAGCGCATGAGATGAAACATTAGAAAATGATTATCATGCAACTGAAGTTGACGAAGCTTTAGAGCAAACAAAATTTTAAAAAAATGGTTATCTTAACAATAGTTGACTTAAATATTAGTTGTGCCAAACGAGAACGCAACGAAGAGTATGTTTAGATATCTAGTGAAGGAGATATCAAAATCGATTGAGAGGCGTTACGAAGAGTGTCGTTGGCACCCAATATTGGGTGCTTGGTGCACATTTTGAGAGCCTCAATCGGGCTTCTTCGAGAGCAACGAAAAATGTAGCATAGTAATATTTTTTTCCTACATAAAAGAATACGCTAAAGATAGGAAATAAAGTTCCTATTGATCAAGCTTTTAGGATAATAATTTTTTTAATAATAATCATAAAAAAAAAAATAATTATTTGCTTGAAAAAATGTGTTCCTTTTTTTAAGGAAAACAAAGTGGGCAATTTTTATGAAAAAAACTATGGGTAATTTTTCTGAATAAAAATCATTTACACTAAAAGTCAATGAATCTTCCTTTTCCCTTTTAATGTGAGAAGGAGACAAATATTGTTCAGAATAACCCACATATATATATATATATATATATATATATATATATATATATATATAATGTAGAAAAAAAAAACTATATATAAAATCTTATTGAAGACTTAAATCCAAAAAAAAAAGGAGAAGCCAACAAAATATACAAAGAACCAGCTCCTAGAACCTTCAATAGAGAATGCTAGCAAAATCTATCCAGCTTTGGTACCATGTTAGAATTTCCCAAAATAGAAATGCAAAGCATTACACAAAATATGAAGAAATAGTAGAACTGATTGATTATTCCATGCATCAACTTTGTATAAATAACAAAGTTGATCATTGAGAGTCGTTGGATTACAACAACTCATCAAATATGATGTAGACTATAACTAAGAGTTCACCTGACTCATGAAGGAGTGGAAACTCAAGTAATTCTATCCTAATAGAACTTAAGAGAATAATTACTTATTCTAACAGACTAATATCAATATAATAACATTCACTATAATATCAAATATGAATGTAAATAAGGAAACCATAAACAAATATCATAGGTGTTAACAAGAAGTGAGCTTAAGTTGATAGTAAAGATCAAGAATTATGGTGAAGGAAGGCAAAGGAGGGAAATCTAGTTCGGTATCCTCTGGTGCAAGAAATGATGGCAGGGAGACAGGAACCCAGGTTGACAGTAAATTTCAGGACGACAACAACAAGGACAAAGCTGATGCAGATTATGGATGACCTAATATGACTAAATCTCATGCACAACCATTTATCTTCTAGGGAGATGAACCTCCCGACACTAGGACCCATCCTTTATGCTCTAAGGGACCCATCGGTGGTACTACCAAGGTAGCATCTTATGCAAATATCCTTACCAACAAAGGAAGAGATCCTCATAATATTCCTGCTATTATGATTATTTTTTATGGATAAAATATTCACATCCCTGAAGATATTGCCAACATCTATTTGTCTATGGAACGATATGCACTGGTTGAGAATTTTGTTAGAGGAAGGCCTGATATTGAGACCATTCGCAGATGGTCTGTCACCAAATGGAAGACCCAGGGAGATATGGAGCTGGTTTTTATTTCCAAAGGCTTTTTTTCTATAAGGCTAAGTAATGATGAAGACAAAAAATGTATCCTCACAAGGGGTCCTTGGTTTTTATATCATAAAAGTTTATTCCTAAGGATATGGGACCTGTACTTCAACCCTGATACTCAGGATATTAACTACGCCCCTATATGGGTGCGCATTCCGAATCTCCCCTTCCACATGTAGCATGATGATATTCTCCTTGTCATTTGTCATTACAAATGTTATAGGGGATCTACTTGCCATTGATCCAGTTACCAAATCTTGCAAGCGCATGTATGTGGCCAGTATTTGTGTTAATTCAAACTTAGTGTCAGAGCTACCAACCTATGTCAATATTATTCATAAGTCCTACAAAAAGCAACCCTTGAAGTATGAAAATAAACTAGCCTTCTATGTCGAATATCACACTCAAGGACATCTAAGATCCCAGTGTCCTACCCTTAAAACTCAAGATTCCTTAGAGAAATATCAGAGGCAATATGAAGGTGCATCCTATTTTCAAGGGGCCCTTGCAAACCAACACAAAGGTAACATAAACCCACCTAATAGTGGCTTTCCAAAATTGCAAAATAAATGGCAACACCAAAACCAGACAAGGAAAAGTCATCAACAACAACAAAATCTTCCAAAACCTCAAGAAGGGTCTCAAGCACCCAAAGGCAAGGAAATGATGAACTCAGAGCAACATCAAGTAAGTTCCCCTTTTGTGACTTCCAACAGATTTAATATCTTGAATGAATCTGATAATATTATAGAAGGAAAGGCCTTGATTCCCTCTATTTTAAAACCCCTTTCTAAGGATATTCAAAAAAGTGTTCCTAACCCCACTCTTACTGGGGAGAAGAGTGATCCCAAAAAAACTAACCCTCAAAATTCCCCCTTAAGATAGAGAGGAATATTTCTCCCATTAAACCTCAATCCAAAGCCAAGTCTCCTCAATATTCTCAAAATCCTCCTGATCTGAACATTGACCTAAGCTTTATCAACACCCCTTCTATGTCTGGACCTTCTCACAGTCCTCAGGATGAAAGCTTGGTAAACGCTACTAAAAACTTTGTGAAAGAAATGTTATCTCCTCGCCTAAGTCAAATTAATAGTAGACCCTTGAGTCCAGTTATGGAGTAGATTATTCCTTACAAGTTCAGTCCAAAGAAAACCAGAAGCACTACCAAATCCCCCATTGATTTTGGTAGCAAAAAAAAAGAGGTAGGCCTTCTAAAGAGGAAATCTGGAACTCTCGTGTAGCGGATGACATTGCCAATGGAATTCAGAAAACTCTTTTTCCCACCATCACCTCTCAACTCAAAGAGGAGAGTAGAAGCTCCAAACCCCCTAACCATATTGGAATGGGAGGTAGGAAAGCACCCAAATATTCTAAATGAAGATCCTCTCATGGAATGTGAGAGGCCTCAATGGGGCAGCTAAACAAAGACTTGTGAAGTCTATGAGGAAATATATCAAACCCTCAATTCTCATCATGTAGGAAACTAAAATAAATTCCAATAGCTCCACCACAGTATCTAAAGAAACATGGAAAAAATAAGGTGTGGTTAAAAGGAATTAAATATGCAAAGGAAAATGTGGAGGGAAATCCTAAAAAAAAAATGGTATAAAAGGTCAAGTTTATTTCAAGTTATTTATCTTAATTTTTCTCAAGTAGTATAGAATCATCTCTTGGTAATAAAAGTGAAAAGGTGTATCAATTATCCATTACACTTTAGGGCTTCAAGATCAACATAAGAAATAAATGAGGGTGGGGAAAACTCTTAGCAAATTAGGGTTTATAAGGATACACAAGAAGCTAATTGTTATGAGAGAGTGTGCTTGTACTTTAATATTTTTAGGACAAAATAAAGAAATTTGTGCTTTTGAGCTTATCAATAGTTTAAGATATTATTATTATTATTTATTTTATTTGTTAGTTTAACTTTTTTTGTTAACATTTGATGATATTTGTTTTTATTTTCCTAATTAATATATTTTATTTATTTATTTTCTCTTTGATTTTGTTTCTTAAGTCTTCCTTTATTTTTTTTTAATTCCCACCAACACTTTCATCATCATCAGTCTCTTCAATATTCTCACAATGTTTATGGTAAGACTTATGATCGATAGGTTTGTGTGTGTGGTTATGTGTTAAATCCCCTCTTGATAAGTTGAGCTCTCCATAAATCCCCTTATGAGAGGTCAAATCCCCTATTGATAAGCTCAGATCTCCCTAAATCCTCTTATGAGAGGTCATAATGGGATGGGAATGTCCAACCCTAAGGATATGTGTAAAGGTTTCTCACACTAACCAAATCCTATATATAATAAACTATTAAAATATAAAATAAAATCTCTAAAAATATATATTAATAATTTATATAAAGACTTGTGAATGTACAAATTAAAGTTATATAAAAATATTGTACAAAATTCCTGATAGAATAGAGAAAAATAGTCATGAAATCATGTTTGATCACGTCAATGAATAATCCATACCTGCATAAAAATATTGTGCAAAGCTCCAAGGACCAAAACAAACAAAACTAGTTATGAAATGAAGTCTGTCAATGAAGAATCTATACATGCTTAACTCCCATGCACAATGAAAAAATAGCAAGGCAGAACATCAACCGTCTCCTGATGTCATCATTTTGGCCCTTCACTAAATGACTCGATCATTATAATATTTACTTTATGTTAACCATCAATATTAACTATTTTCTATTTTCCAGCGGTATATTCTTATGTTGGAATCCTAGTTCCACTTTAATACCTCTTCTTCTCATGTGCACATATACAAAGTCAAGTCATGTTGACTATTTTGCTTCCTCTTCTTCTCATGTGCACATATACAAAGTCAATTCAAGTTGACTATTGTGCTTCCATGTGTACATATGCCAAGTCAAGCCTGTATTAAACATGAAGTAAGGAATCTCCTTGAAACCACTTGGAAATTGCTGGGTGCAAATTTGTAGACTGAAAACAACACAAAAACATGCATTTTATTGGAAATTCCAACTAAAAGCTTGTAAAAGTTTTGCAAATTTTCCCTCTCGACTCTTGTCAGCCATAGAATTATGATAAGTGCGAGCATGGCAAAGTTGAAAGGTCACCACAATTATGAAGATCCGTTATATTTTTTTTTGACTTAATAGAGACTTGATGAAAGATTTGCTGATCATTTGTTGAGCAACATTAGCCCTTTTACCCTAGAAACTATAATTAGTAGATCCTACGCAATGTTTGTTAGGATATTACTATTAAAATAAAACGCACTCACACAAAATACTAAAAAATAACTCAAATACATAAAATAAATCAATAACACTATACATAAATTAAATGAATAAATGGAACAATATCACAATAACACAAAATCATAGTCCTCTTCGAGGGGGCAACCTCCTTCAATATTTCATTAGCTTGCAAAAATATGAATTCATACAAGGCTTCATATCTTTTAAATAAAAACTTCATGCAACTCTACCTAAAGTCTCAAGAGTTGGCTTACACGTAAAATGCCACTTGAGCTAGAATATCCTACCAAACATCGGTTACAATCTTGATAAAAATGATAACATGAGATGGCACCACTTGGCTAGGCACCTTAATTGCCACATACATTACAAAGTATTACAAAATAATATTATAATGGGATCCCCCACGTTGGGAGTGGGTCATTACATAAGTAAATGAGAATTACAAAATGGTGTTAGGATATGATCCTAACATGTCCTTCCCCTTCGAAAATATTTGTCCTCAAAGCTAAAAATGAGGAAACTAGTGTTGGAGCTGATAGAAAGACTCCCATGTAGCATATTCTGGCTGGAGCCCGTGCCATTGAATAGGAACTTTCATGATGGTACAGTTGCGTAGACTGTGGGTCCGACAATCCAACAATTTTTTGGGTTCGAGTAATATGGATCCTTCTTCATCCACTTATGGTAATGTTGATTGAACCTGTACCTGTGTACCCACAACGTTTTTAAGAGAGGAAACATGGAAAAAAATATGGATCTTGGAGGTGGGTGGAAGAGCCAATTTGTAAGCTATGGTACCAATCCATTGTAGAACTTGGTAGGGTCCATAGTATTTTACAAGTTTTTGGCACCTGTGGATTTGTAGAGATGATTGTTTGTACGATTACAAGTGAAGGAAGACCATATCACCCGCATGAAAGCTACGCTTAGAATAATTCTGGTCATTTTGTTGTCGCATCCGATTCTGGGCCATGTCCATTTTTTTCGTTAGTTGGCAAAGAACATCGATATGTTGGCTGAGAGTAGTGTCGACTGCCTGGACCTTGAAGCTACTTGGGATGTATGAAGAAGGCATGAGTGGAAGGAACCCATAAACAACCTCAAAATGGGTGTTTGGTTGTTGTATGATAGGAAATGTTGTACCACCATTCGGCCAAAGGAAGCCACTTTGCCCATTGAGTAGGATGATTCTAATGCAAAGCAATGAAGATAGATCTCCAAAAATTTATTGATAATATGAGTTTGATCATCTGTTTGCAGATGATAGGCTGAACTCGTTTTGAGTTAAGTTCCCTATAGCTTAAATAATTCTTACCAAAAATTACTAGTGAAGGTTGGCTTTCGATCGAACACAATAAAGGTGGGTATACCATGAAGGTGAAAAATAGAATTGAGAAATATTTGCGCAACAGTGGAGGCTATGTAAGGATGGCCAAGGGAACAAAAATGAGCATACTTCAAAAGATGATCCACTACCGCGAGAATAATAGAATTACTACCAGATTTAGGTAACCCTTTTATAAAATCCATGGAAATATCAGTCAAAACCTGATATAGAATGAGCAAGGGTTGAATAGTACCCAAAGAATGTACCATTTCATCGTTCATCCATTAACAAGTATCACAAGTTGCTACAAAATTATGGATGTCCTATTTCATACCTTTCCAAAAGAATGTGTGTTTGAGGCGTTCATATGTTTTGAGAAATCTTTAATGGCCTACAAAGGGAGTAGTATGTAGTTCCTTCATGAAAAGCTCACAGATTGGGGATGTGCGAGGAAGAACAAGGTCTTGGTGATAATACAAGTCATGGCCATCCCAATTGTAGCCTAGGTATGAAGTAGGATCATCACAGAGCGAGGCCGCCAAAGCTTACAAGTCTGCATCCTGAAGTACCTTCTATTGTAAGGAATCTATCCATTTAGGAACAGGTGAGGAAATGACACATAACATATTGAGTGTCTCAAATTGACGAGAGAGAGCATCAGCCATAAGATTCTCTTTTCCCATCTTATAGGTGATATCATAATCATATCCCATGAGTTTAGAAATAATTTTTTGTTGTTTCGAGGTAGCAACCCATTTTTCCAAGAAGTATTTGAGACTCTAATGGTCTGTTTTAATGGATAAATGGTGCCCAATGAGATATGGTCGCCAATGGGTTACAACATATAATATTTCCAACATCTCCTTGGCATATGTATATTTTCCCAAGTTACGATTAGAGAGTGCCTTACTAGCGAAAGCCAAAGGTCTCCCTTCTTACATCAACACTGCCCCAATGCCATGAACAAAAGCATCACTTTCAATGATGAAAGGCTTGGAAAAATATGGCATGGTTAAAACTAGCATGGTGGTCATAGCATGCTTCAATTCAAGGAAGACTTGGTTAGCGGGCCCCGTCCAAGTAAAAGAGTCCTTCTTTAACATGGAAGTGAGGGGGGCTGCTATTTTACCATAATTATGAATAAATTTGCAGTAATAATCTGTAAACCCTAAGAATACCTGAAGTCCCTTGAGAGTGCAAGGTTTTGGCCAGTCCTGAACCACCTAAATATTCTTGGGGTCGATCTTGATGCCATATTTGAAGACAATGTGTCCTAGATACTCCACTTCAGTAAAACCAAAGGAACACTTCGACCACTTAGAAAAAAGTTAATGTTGTGCCAACAACTTTAATGTTTGATCCACATGGATAAGGTGTTCTTCCCACAAGTGGCTATAAACCAAGATATCATCAAATAAAACCAGGATGAACTTTCATAGGATAGCGCAAAAGATATTTTTCATAAGGTTTTGAAATGTGGAAGGAGCATTTGTCAGACCAAATGGTATTACCAAGAATTCATAGTGACCTTCATGAGTATGAAATGCAGTTTTGGGAATATCCTCATCCTTGAGTCAGATTTGATGGTATCTAGAATGAAGGTCTAACTTGGAGAAGTACATAGCTCCATGTAATTCATCTAGTAATTCATGCACTACCAGAATGGGGATTGTATCCTTGATAGTAATTTTATTGAGCTCACGGTAGTCTATACACAATCACCATGAGCCATCCTTCTTGAGAACTAGTAAAACTAGATAATAGTAAGGGCTGGTATAGGTCGAATGATACTAGCTTTAAGTAATTATTGTACCATCTTCTCGATTTCGAACTTGAGAGCATGAGGATATAGCATGGTCATGTGAGCGACAAGGTGGTAGGGTAGTTGGTTCGAAAAAGATGCCATTGTGCTTGGTCTGAAACAAGTTATAAATCTATTGGGATTTGATCCACTGTGGAAGTGCTTGGTTGAATTGAAAATATTTGTGCAATGACCCCATGGGATGACTTTTTCAACAAATTCTCCATATGATTGGAACTAATAATCTGGGAAGAGCCTATTTTGGTACCATGGAACATGTGTGTTTTTCCATGTTGTGAAAACTGCATCTATAGTTCTATAAAGTTCCAGGAGATAATGCCCAATATGCCCAACTATTGAGCTCCTAACACAATGTCACATCCTACCAATTGGAGGGAAAAAATGTCTTGCTTGAGTTCATAATCCCCCATATTTATTTTGACATTGTGACATTTACCTTTACAAGGTAAAGTACCTCCATTTTCCACCACGATTTGAAATTAATTGCATGTGTGTATATAGCAATTGGCTTGCTTAGCAACTCCAGGATCAATAAAGTTATGTGTACTACCTAAATCAATAAGAATAGTAAGACGTTGGCCTTTGAAAAAATCCACAACTTTCATGGTTTGTGGAGTGGTAATCCTGGCAAGAGCATGGACTAAAATTTTTGCCTAAGGTTCTTGGGTTTCCTCTTCTTGTTGAGTTGGTGCTTCAGCTGTGTCACTCTTCTCATCACTATGTATGATGCTATCGAGTTCCTTTGCATCTATTAATAATAATATCTTATTTGCATATCTATGCCCCTTCACAATTTTTTTATCACAATTATAACATAGCCCTTGGGGGCGATGCACATCCATTTCATTTGTAGTTAGTCACTTAGGATTTAGAGGTTTATTATTAGTATTATTTTGGAATCGAGGAGGAAAGGGATATCAAGCTTGAGAAAATCGTGGTGTCCACCTTTGATATGAGAGTTTAGATTCAGCCAATCAGGCTAAACTGATAACCTGCATCATGATTTAGAGTTTAAACATCATGACTTCAACCTGGATATCATCTTTCAACCCACTCATGAAACAACTCATAAAAAATCCTCATTCAAACCCCTAGTTTTATTTACCAATTTCTAAAATTGTGTTTGGTAATCGCGAGTTGTGGTTGTTTATTTCAACTTTTTCAATGCTCCTATAAAGTGTTCATAGTCACTAGGACCAAATCGGGTGAGTAGTTGGGACTCAAAGTCCTCCCAAGATAGATCATGGGTAGTGGCTCGTAGCCATTGGAACTAGTGTAAGGACTCAAATTCCAAGTTGGAGGAGGCCATCTAAACCCGATGATATACAGGGACATTGTGGAGTCTAAATAATTGATCAACACAACATAACCACCCATCGACATCCTTTTCACTGAACTTAGGGAAATCTAATTTAGGCATTGTGAAGGTCGGATCACGATCATAGTGAGTGTCTTCTATTTTCCTTCTTCGATCTTTTGTTTTCCTTTTTCGATCGCATTCAAAGTTTTAATCTTGGTGTTCAGATGTGAGAGTACCCTCCAATTGGGTCTCCAACTTGGTAAGTTATTTTTCTAATTGGATTCTAGTGGTATCATGATCCGTTTGAAGCTCTCAAATATCTTCTCTTCTGATGTGGTTTGCAGTGGTTAAGTAGTCAAGGTATTTTTGCATGTCGGCCAATATTGTGGCAAGTTCTACGTCCTTTTGCTTTCCATGAGTGTCTCTTGCCATTGTGGACCCTCTTTGAATAAGTTACTAAAAATAGACGTGGGGTTTCAGGAGTTACTATTTTTAGTAAGGGATCTAGAAAAGTGCTTGGGTGTGGTGTATCAAAATAATCAGCTCAAAAAATAGTATCACTGAGCTATACCCCACAACACTAAATTTGGGAACCCCAAACTTTTTTTTTTATACTATTATTTTGACGAGTTTACTAATGTTGTCAATTTATAATTTGGAGTTACGGTTCAAAAGTTGGGGTCTGATATCAACTATCTCTGACCTGTAGTCTGCCCCCTACCACCTTGTCACTATCTTGTCTCTTCCCCTATCACCTGTACTACAATTACTGATATGGTTCCTATCACTAACCTTGGGGATTATCTAACACTGACAGTTCTATTTCTAACACTGACAGTTCTATTTCTAACACTAGAAGTCTGTAATTTTTTACTGTTATAGATGGTTGTTACTATCGACCTAACTATCACTATTACTGACCAGACTATTACTGTCACTGTCTTAACAATTCTATCTCTGACCATAGGCTATTGTAGATACTTGCAAAATTTGTCCTAACTATTGGTGCATGCGAGTTTGTTTCTGTGATAAGGAATGTCTTCTCTGTATGCTCACTTTTGGGGTTGTGAATGCAGGTTAACAAGACAAGGATGATGTTGATTTACAGGTCGAAGTTGTGTTTTGTAGAACCAGGGTACACTAAGTAAGGGAGTATGTAATACCCATAGACCCTCTATTATACCACAATGACGAACAATAGTGCTCGGACTAATATTTCAGGTCACTATCCAAGGAGGATTCCACACATACCCTTGATCACATTATCTGCCTCTCTGACAATACAGGAGGGTGATCTTCCAGGATGTTGTGTCTCATGGACTATGGATAATACAAGGCTAAAAAGTTTCCTAATGGATACAATTTTATTTAAGCCTAGATTGTCTCCCGATACACTTGAAGATGCGTGGGAGCTCAAGTTTGTGCACAAGTGATGTCTAAGGCCTAAGTATTGGAGCCTGATCGCCCCTCACTTCACTAGACGTTTTATGGGCTATCTAGCTTAGCCAATAATGACAGCTCCTTCGCACTATTTTAAAACCCCCGGCACAGGGTTTCTAACCTACACAACTACTAAAAAAGAGACTATTGTTTTTGTGTTTTCTGGTTTTTTATTTTTATTTTTTAATAATAAAAAAAAAGAAATGAAAAAAACATGAAAAATTATACCTAACAGGAAAAATGGATCTCAAAAATCGTCTCAGTTGCAGTAGAACTCAGCCCTGGAAAGCGCTCTCATACCACTTGTTAGGATCTTACTATTAAAATAAAGCACACTCAAAATACTAAAAAATAACTCAAATACATCAAATAACTCAATAACAGTATGCATAAATTAAATGTAAAAACGAAACAATCTTACAATAACACAGAATCGTAGGCCTCTTTGAGGAGGCAACCTCCTTCAATATTTCATTACCTTATAAAAAGATGAATTCATATATGGCTTCATATCTTTTAAAGAAAAACTTCATGCAACCCCATCCAAAGGCTCAAGAGTTAGCTTACATGCAAAATGTCACTCGAGCTAAAATATCCTACCAAACATCGGTTACAATCTTGATAAAAACGGTTACATGAGATGACACCACTTGGCTAGACACCTTAAGTGTCACATACATTACAAAGTATTACAAAATAATATTATAATGAAATCCGCTACGTTGAGAGTGGGTCATTACATAAGTAATTAAGAATTACAAAATGGTGTTAGGATAAGATCCTAACAATGTTTTTGTCTTCACATTAGTCCTGTCTGTCTCCACATGCAATTTAACTCCCGTACTCTCAGCATTAACCATTTATATATTTTGCTTCCATGTGCGCATATGCAAAATCAAGCCATCAATGTTAAATGAAGTCATTGCGTGGTAAGTAGGTTATTTATATTAAAAGCAAAGTCGTGGTAGGTAGGTTATTTATATTAAAAGCAAAGTCCTGTCTGTCTCCACATGCAATTTAACTCCCGTACTCTCAGCATTAACCATTTATATATTTTGCTTCCATGTGCGCATATGCAAAATCAAGCCATCAATGTTAAACGATGTAGTTGCGCGGTAGGGAGGTTATTTATATTAAAAGCAAAGTCAATCTTTTGTGACGAATTCACAGCTATTTCATTGCAGAACAATTCTACTGTTTTTATTTGTGCTACTGAATATCTGTATGCTGTTCTTTGCTCTCTGAATTTCCTCAATTCACAGAGTTCGTAGAGTTTTTCCGGGTTCAACATGGCACAGTTGATTCACGGGACACTCCAAGTGACGATCTGCGAGGCGGATTTGAAGCAAAACACCAAAGAAGGTGTTCGGTCTTTCTTAGATCTCTTCTTGTTCAAACAGAGCCAGAACACTCATCTGGGAAGACTGGAACTCTTTCATGGCTACGCACGCCAAGGAAACCGTCAAATACTTCGAAGGAACCGAGGTACACTGCGTCCTTTGCCCTAGAAACCCCGAAGACGGCTCCGGCTTCTGGCAAAACCCGATAATCTCCAAAATATTTACGCACCATCAAAAGACCCTAGTCACGGATGCCCCTCTGCCGGGACGAAAGTCGTGTGAGAGGCAGATCGTGAGCTTTGTCGGAGGTATTGATCTCTGCGATGGAAGGTACGATACGCAGTTCCATCCTCTATTTCAAACCCTCGACTCCGCCCATCATGCAGACTTTCATCAGCCGAATTTCCCTGGGGCTTCTATCGAGAAGGGAGGTCCGCGGGAGCCGTGGCATGATATTCACTCCAAGCTCGAGGGCCCGATTGCGTGGGATGTTTTAAGTAACTTCGAGCACAGGTGGAAGAAACAAGGGGGCAAAGATGTCCTCCTACCCCTGAGTGAAACCGAGGAGATTATTCGCCCCTCTGCCGTGACTGATGACGAGGACCCCGAAACATGGCACGTTCAGATTTTCAGATCAATCGACGGGGGAGCCGCATTTGGGTTTCCTGAAACGCCCGAAGAAGCCGCGAGAGCGGGCTTGGTTAGCGGGAAGGACAACATTATAGACCGTAGCATCCAGGATGCGTATATCCACGCCATCCGCCGTGCGAAGGACTTCATCTATATCGAAAACCAGTACTTTTTGGGAAGCGCGTATGGGTGGAACTCTCTTGACTTTGATGAGAAAGACACAATGCCGCATCTTATTCCAAAAGAGTTGTCTTTGAAGATTGTCAGCAAGATTGAGGCGGAAGAGCCGTTTAGGGTTTATGTGGTGTTGCCCATGTGGCCCGAGGGGAAGCCGGAGAGTCGGTTTGTGCAGGAAATTTTGGATTTTCAGAGGAAGACGATGGAGATGATGTATGCGGACATTGCGCAGGCGCTGAAGGCGAAGGGGATTAATGATGGGAATCCGAGGGATTACCTGAGTTTTTTCTGCTTGGCAAACAGGGAGGTCAAGCGGGACGGTGAGTATACGTCAAAGCAGAAACCCGACAGGAATTCGGATTACAAGTGGGCACAGGAGAAGAGGCGGTTTATGATTTACGTTCATTCAAAGCTGATGATAGGTACGGAATTTGATGATAATCGTTGTAATTGTTTCATTGTCTTTACCATTAGGATTACATGATGGTTTTATGTGAAGCTTGAATATTTTTTTTCCTTTTTCGCTTGAAAACCGTTGAAGTGTCTGCAGTCATCAGACAGACTCTTCCCAGACTCTGAAAACTAGCGAGTCTGTGGGTGGAGTCACATGGGGCATTTCTCTTCCTATAAAACATAAAGTATGGTAATTTTTTTTATATAAAGAATTTAATATTTATACACGTGATTTAAGGTTTTAAAAAGTTAATTAAAAATTGTACAACCTTGCAAAAAGTCATGAAAATCACGTGATGTATTCTGTCTGGAAAGTGTTTTTAGGTTTTGCTTCTAAGCGCCAATTTTCCTTCCAAATAAGATATATATATTTTGGTTAGGATAATGTTAGAAACCTTACTAGTTAGGGTTGGGTATTTAAATTTGGAAAAGGTTTTTAGGTTTTGCTTTTAAATGTCCTTTTTGGTTAGGATAATGTAAATGCACTTTTTGGTTAGGATAATGTGAGAAATCTTACGACCAATGCTTAGGGTTGGGTATTCAAATTTTATTTATTTAGGGTAGTGGGAGAAACCTCTACGAACCTCCCAGCTATGACCCCTTGTAAGCCCTACCCTTATTAATAGGGATTAACACACAACCACACGCTCAACAATTTGAATTTTGGACCTACTTTGCAGTCCTTTGACAAGATAAAAAGAAATATTAAATAGAATATTAATATGCATTTTTTTTTTAGGCCAAAGGGTATTTTCACAATATAATCACAAATAATTTATAATTCCAAGAAACAATTTATAACCTTAATTAATAAAAAGAATTATTTGTTATACTTTAATTCCATGAATTAAATTTTATTTATCAAAGTTTACCCATTGAACTAGAACCTTTGATATATGGTTTGAAAGTTATAATTTAACACTAATTAATACAAACCATATTGGATTTTCATTGTTTTTTTTAATTGATTAGCATGGATCCTAATTTATAGTAAGGATAAAATAGCTTGCTTTTGTATTAATCACTTATTAATCACACCCTCTTAGAACTTAAATATTATGTAAGTTGATTGTTTAGAATATCATGGCCACCTATTGTAGTTATCAGATGCACCCGACATTTACATTATACATAGAGTGAAATGATGAGAAGTCCTTGGAGTGTAGGATTTTAACTCATAGGTCAACCTCAAAATTTTATTAAGGTCTACTCCTTATTAAATATGATCTTTAACACAATGTTTTTGTTAGCTTCTTAAAAAGATTCAATCACATGTTCAATATCCAAGATCGTATAAATAATATAAAATCTTATTTACGCAATAACACCAATGTAAATAAATCACAGATAATCAATATAACAATATCATTGAATAAATAAATGATAATTTTATTGATGAATAAAATGTACAACTTGAGAATAACATAGTGCTATTGCTTACAATACATGTGGCTTTGTCTCCATAATATATCCTTTGAAGATGACTTTTGAATACTTGACTATTGCTCTCCTCTCATATCCATCATTTCTTATTCCATACATAAGACAAAATTCACATGAATTTTTACGTTCTAATCACTAACACAATTTACTACATGATACTTGGACTCACCCTACACATAAAAACATGCTTTAGGTGAAATATAAGTCATACACACCCTAATATAATATTTACAATATGTATAATTGTACCATACGGGTACATTATCATGTACCAGATAATGTAATATACTCCAACACCCTCTTGTATTAAATTTTTTGGTATGAAAGTATGTTGATGTACATAGAAGATTTTAAAATATCTAATACTTGTTTCGACCAAGAGATTTTGTAAAAATATCTGCTATATGTTTTTTAGTTGAAACATGCTTTACTTGAATATGGTGATCCTAAACATGATCTCTAATAAAGTGACATTGAGCTTACATGATTTTTGATTATCTTAAAAAACTTTTAATTCTCACAATTTAGGATTGTTGGAGCCTTTTTTATTCATATATTTGAAAAAAAGTATTGTAACCAAAGTGCTTCACATACTGCATCTCTTTTTGCCCAATATTTTGCTTCTATTGATGAAAGAGCTATTACATGTCGTTTTTTACTATACCAATATATAGGTCCTGATCCAAGACACTGATTTTTTTTTATCTATAGATCTAGCATAGTTAGAATCTGAGTATCCATGTAAATAAAATTTATCATTTCCTTTGTAGTTTAATATATGCTTTATAAATGTGTTTATGTACTACAATATCTTTTTTGTAGCTTTCCAATGACTTTCTATAGGTTCCTACATAAATCTATAGAGATACTTTACAACAAAAACAATATCAAGTCTGGTAATTATTAAATACAAAAGACTTCTAATTAATTGTTAATACATAGTGGCTAACACTAATGGAGTCTCATTATATCTTGATAGTTGCAATACTTATTCCATAGGTATATACTTAGGTTTTTAATTTGTCACTCTATAATTTTTTAATAATAATTTTGCATGCTTTGTTTGTGTTATTGTGATGCTATCATTCTTTTGATAAATTTTCAAACCAACACAATAATATATAAGTATTTAGATATGTCATTTCAAAATCCTTTTCTAGATATTATTTTACTTCATCTATCAAATTTTTTGAGCTTCATATAATTATTATATCATCAATATACACTACAAGAATTATTCTCTTTGATCCAATCTTCTTTATGTAAATATTTGAATCAGTCGTACTTTTTTTGAACTTGTGTTGTAGTAGATGATCATTGATATTAATTTACCATGTTTGTAGTGCTTATTTTAAATCATATAGAGATTTTTTTAATTTACAAACCTTTTGTTATTGTCCTTTGATATCAAAACCTTATGGTTGAGTCATATATACCTGTTCTTCAAGATCACAATTAAGAAATGCACCCTTAACGTTCATTTGATGAATTTTCCACCCAGGTTGTGTTGTTAATGCTTAGATTGTTTGAATAGAAGTCATTCTTGTTGTAAGTGCAAAAACTTCTTCACAGTCAGTTCTTTTTGTTTGACTATCTTTTTGTATCTAATCGTGTGTTGTATTTGTCAAGAGATCCATTTGCTTTACATTTTATTTTATAAACTTTACATCCTACTACTTTATTTTCTTCTGGTAGATCAACTAAATCCCATGTTTTATTTTTTATTAATGCTGCATATTCAAATTTTATGGTTGGTTTCCATTATGAGCGTCTTACAATATCTTGTGTAGTTATAGGTTCTTCTACTAAACTCATTAAACCCATATTTATTCTTGTCATGCTACGAGTTTGAGGTCTTGTGGTGGTAAGATCTGGCATTTTCTCAAGATTTGAATCTTTAAGTGTATTTATATATCATTTTGCCTCTTTTCTTTGAGGTGTCATTATGAATTTTGAGTTTTCAATCGACTCATTAAATATTTCTAATTTTGATTCTTCACTTGATGAATTTTCTTCATCTAAAATATTTAGAATAGATCTTGTATCAACCTTTTGATCTTTAACAATATATTTGTTTCCTTCATCACGAACTATCTCTGCTCACATGTATTTTCTTTGTGATTTGATCAATTATTCTATACCTTGTTGAATCGTCATAACCAAGAAATATCCTGCGTATGGTTTTATCATCTAATTTTGTCCTTTTTTCTTTTAGAACATGCACATATGCCTTCCATCCAAATATTCATAGATGTTTTATTGAAGGAATTTTGTGCCAACCATGCTTCCTCAAGAGTAATATTTTTTAGTATTCTCGTGGGTGATCTATTTTGTATGTATATTATAGTTTTAATAGCTTGTGCCCAATATTGTTGACCAAGATGTACTTATTTTAGCATGCAAAAAACCATTTCCATAATAGAATGATTTATTCTCTCTGCTATACTATTTTGTTGAAGTAAGTTGTAGTATATTATATTTTTATACCATTTAGATTTAGAAATTATTCAAACTCTTTTTATAATAATTCACCACCTCTATTAGAGTAAATATTAAACCATTCTCTTATGATATTTATTAAACCATTGTTTGTTTCTAGTCATATGCATGTTTGCCCTTGAAATATGCCAATTATTTAGACCACTAAGTTTTTTAACCATTAACATGACTTATTTATTTGGTCTAAAACACCTTCTCCAAAGTTCAATTTCAAATAATCAATCTTCAATTTATTTTTGAAGTAGAATTCCTTTTATTTTATTTTTTGTGTGGAAAACATCCCAAAAGGGATGCCACTTTCGGGTAAGACCCAAGGAGGCAGGGGTATCCCAAGTAGAATTCCTTTTGACTCCCTAATTAATCAATAAATAATTTTTAACTTTTCAATTTTTTTTAAAAAAAAGTTTTTAAAATCAATTTCAAATTTCAAATTATCTTTATCACTCCAATTAATTAAAAAATATATTTTTTTAAATCAATAAGCAATAAATTTATAAAACCTTATTACTCCACCTTATAAAAAATTCATTACAAAATTTGAACTTGATTTAGGCACACACCCAAACTAGAAATTTTCAAACCACACCTTAAAAAAACACAACATAGTATTCATCGAATGTCGTCAAATGCATCACGTTGATTCTGATATGCTAGGGCACTCACAAATTGTCATGTCCCTAAATTTCCAACCTAAAAATTCCATTATTTTCATTAGAATTTTTTTTAAGTTTATCTAAATACTTTAGTGGTTACTTACTAAGTAGTTGATCCATCTCCACATTTATTTACATTATTCCTCCTAGACCACCATGGGATATAAGTACACCCATATCTATATCTTACATATGTCTATCTATGTAAGTAAACTAGGTGTAGATATCAATTAAGCTATCAATCTTCTTTCCCCAACGAGTTAGCATAACCCTTTCTATTTTTTGAAAGGATCACATCAATTTTTACACCCTAAATAAGTCTATCTGTGTAGGAGTACTAAGTGCATTGATAAAAAGCTATCCATATCATATTTCGATGAGTTAGCTTATCCGTTATTGGTCCCACAATCCTAAAATAGGAAAACAAAATATTTAAGTCCTTTTTAAAACAACACTACTAGGTTTATCATTAAAGACTTAATTAAGCATGACACACATTTAAGAGGTCTTTCTCAATTATGCCCTATGAAGTATCTTTTATTAAATGCAAAGTCCCTTCAAATCTAATTTTTTTTACCTCCACGGTGTTCATTTAGGCATATTGAGCTTGGTCATTTCCAACTCTCACTTTCAAGGATTCATTGAACTTAATTTAACCTGTCAAGGTTCCTTCATTGAGAAGTATTCATGATTAATATCTTAAGGGTTTATACATCCTATTTCTACTTTTCTTATTTTTGCACCATAGTTTGGTCTTTATGGTAAGTTAGATTAAATCCTAACCCCAAACTTAAAATTTCCAAGGAATCATAAAAACTATAGCACTCTTTCACCATACAAACCTCGCTAACTTCAAGGTGCATACTCTAAGACTTAATTAAATTATGTACCAAATAATTCTAGAAACAAGGCATATTCCAATGTCCTCTCAAGAACATTTTCTATTAAATAAAGTGCTATTACGAAGTTTGCAAGGTCCTTATTTTCAAAGGTTATGAATAATACTCATCTCAATAGACATAGGGTTGTTTCTAAATTGATCCACAATATTCCAGCATTCCTCGGTAATGGCATATAATTTTATCAAAACAAAGTGCTTTATTGCAGGGTCCTCAACCGTTAAATATAAGGAGTCTATATTTTTCTTTTATATTCACTTTCAAATATTAAGCTATGACTGGGTACTCAAATAACTTTTTCTACCCATTATCTTAAGAAGGAAACTTTGTTATAGTGGCATCCGGGTTTATTTTAGCTTTGTCTATGTCTAAAATGGGCGTATGAATTACTAATACTCCTGTGTTGTCCTTAATTTCTAGGTTTCATAATACGTCTGTGATGTCGATCAAGACCCAACATTAAAACAAATACAATTTAAAATAATTATAATAATTGTACAAGGAGAAGTTTGCAAGAGATCTAAGAGGAAAATCTTGGTTGGGATACTAGCTAAATATTATTGAATGTCTAAGGAGACTTTAGGTTGTACCTTCAACACTAAAGGTGGATTTTCTACTCTTGTGCTCTTTTTTTGGTACTCTTCAAAACTAAGAGAGGTTTCAAATATTTATTGGATGTAGAACCCGTTTCCTGCTAAGATTGGTGAGTCAATTGAGATTGAGCTTGTTGTCTTGTAGTTGTTGCTACCAACCATATTATTGTAGGGAGGTGGCACATTACGATATGACACTTGATTAGCTGCCTATTACCCATGCTTAGGTAAGGTATCTTGGAAGATCCCCATGTCTTGATTAGTTGTGGGTAATTGTTTAGTAGGAGGTTGATTTTTTTTAGAGGATTAAATTGAGACACTCTATAACAACGCATCCTACATCAATTAAGTCCTTAACCACATGTTTCAACCTCTTACATGAATTTTTTATGTTCCCCTCCACTCTATGATATTCGCAATGTTGACCAAGCTTATACCAATTATATGTGGTGTTGGGTTACCTTATGGGAGGTAACTCAATCATAATAGCTTCCAAAATTTACTTTAGGACCATCGTCATAAGTGTGTTGAGTCTTGTGAAATTTCTTAATGGTGGTTTTTGAGGTTGGTTAAGCACCATCTTTTACAGGGTGTTAGCAACACTATTAATAGATCTACTATCTGTTACCCCCATCACCAGGTACATGCTTGTTCTTATATTGAGCTTTCATGGTACTATCTTCTTCCTTCTTTAGCTTGAATTGACCTATTTTAATAAGGGATTACTCTACCCTTCTTGCCAGATCTATTTCTTGGTCAAAAGAGGTGATGGTTGTTGTTTCCAATTCATAAGATATTTTTTCTTGTAAATTTTCAATAAAAATATCTAACATGTATCGAGGAGGCAAGGTGTATCTTAGCCGTCCAACTAGACTCCTCCAATGAGATAAAAATTCTAAAATAAATTCATCTTTACCTTGTTTCAACTTATAAACATCCTTGATAGTCACATTTTTATCAACACAAGCTCTAAACTGTTGAACAAACATTTCTGCTATCTCTTCAAAAGTCCTCAAAGAATGATTAGGCAGTTGATAATACCATTCCAATTGCATACCACCAAGGCTCTTAGAGAACGTCTTTAGTAACAACATGTCATCATATATAATATCATGGTATGTTGTCATAAATATCTTTAAATGCTTAATTGGATCCTTCAATTCCCTTATATATAGGTAAAATCGACATTGGAAAATGCTTAAGGTAAGGCCTAGAGGGAATGATAGGGTCTAGGGGTTGATTGTACATTTCTCTATAGTTTTAGGTGAAACTTGGAGGTTCAATCATATCCACTCTTGAGACCAACTAATTCACCATATTTGTCAAGATTTGCATATCAGGATTGTTGTTGTGCAATACCCCTAGGTTCCCTAAGGGAGAATTATAGGTAGGCTATTGAAAGGGAACTTGGACAATGTTGGAGGTATTGATACTGTTATGGTATGGGTTACGATATATGGTATATTATTGTGGAGGATAAGTGATATTTGGTAGGATAGAAGCATGAATGTTGAGATGAGTCTAATGAGGAAGAAATTAAGCACAATCTTGAGATGCACTACTAGTTGGAGGAACTTTTAGAACTCCTTCAATGTTAGTGGTTATAGTAGTGACATATGTTGGTTTATGAAATGGATTAACATGATGCAAAGATTCAAATAGAGGATTGGTGTGAATGGTTTGATGATGAGGTGTCCCAACCTCTTCAAGTTGGGCTTCTTCATCCATAGCATTATTCAAGGCATCTCTATGAAGCTTGAAGAAATTCCAAATATGATCAAATTATTTAAAAATAAGGTTTTCATTGGATCCCATAGTAGGATCAAGGTCATTACCAAATTCTTCATGTTATTCCTCACTTATATTAGGGTTCTACCTATCAATCTGATCATCTTCTTGATGAATCTCATTATATTCTAAAATTTTTTACTTACTCCTAAGGTTGGGAGCCACTAGGAGAAAGAACAAGGATAGAGGAGAAAAGGAAAATCTAAAACACACAAAAGATTCTTAAGATATTTTTAATTTTTTTTATTCTAAGAAAAAAAAATTTGTGGTCTTGCTTAAGATTTTCAAAAGAAAAACAAAAAGAAGAGACTTCCTAATTTTGCCACTAAAGACATGCATTCATGTCAGTTTCACCAAATATGTAGAGGGGCAAAATTACCCTGTCACGTACAATTCTCGATTGGATCTATTGGGAGTTGAGGAGACCGCAAGGGTGTGTTATAGTCTATAAAATTAGGGGCTTATATATCAAAGGGTTCACCAAGAATAGTTTAAGGACTTGCTTCAAGTCTAGGATGGAGTTGTTTAATGTGTATATTGAGCAAACACCTATGTTTGGCATTTATGAAATCCAAGCTATGGAAATGAAAGAATAATGCAAGGCAATTAAAGAGTGGAAGAAGACAAGAAACTAATCCTTGGATGATTCTTTATTTTTAATTATGACTAAACGCTAAATTGAAATAAAATATATATTTCTCTTTTGAGCAAGGGTTTAAGGGAATGCACAAATAACAATTAACCTTAGAATGTAAAATACATGCTTTTACTCTTTCAAATACCTACAATGAAACCAAATATTTTTTATTTTACTTTTGATATAGATTTTGAATAGAAATGGACAACAAGAAAATAAAAAATAGCCTTAAATATTATCTAGGTCACTTATCTGATTCGATAATTCATCCTAGCTTTAACTTGTATCCAAAGTATCCAAACAACTTTAAACCTGCAAAACAGTTTTAAAAAATCCTAGAAAAATTGATCAATGGTTGGAGGCCTTCTTAGGTTGCTATATGACTAAGTTTTGAGATGCACTAGTCAAGCCCCCTTGGTCCTTTTAGCTAACCATTCAAAAATAAAATGATCTTTGATATTTGGAACAAGTAAAAGCAAGATGAAATGGAAATGTAATAGCAAAATGAAATGAAATAGAATGTAGGTACTAGAAAGCTAAAATGCAAACATTGAACTAGGGTTTTGGGAAGCAAAACATTACCCCAAAACTCTAGTTGACCAAATCCATACCCTACAACGAGGGGGAAAAAATTTGGCTTGCCAAATTCACAACCTATAGATGAGGTATGAATCTAGTTCAGATGCACTTTTCAGGTCCAAAAATACCAAAAAATACAATGCAAAACAACGAAAAATATATCTAACAATTAATAATGCAATTAAAGAATATCGTTAGCTGATGGAGGAAGCAATGAGAAGATGAAGGAAGCAACCCAAGATGGTAAACCTCTACAACCATCAAAACTCCATTTGTTTCCCAAGGGAAACCAACACCAAAGCACAAATAGTGAAATAGCAATCCCACAACATAAAAGCACTTAGTAGCATAAGAATGAGTGAGTCAAGATTAATATTCTCAAGAAGATTAATTGGGGTAAAAGAGAGAAGCCAATCCTCTATTTATAAGAGGTTTGGAGGGCTAAAAGACGAAAAATAAAAGTTCACCGTGGGCAAGGGCTAACACAAAAAAGGGGTCGATGGAGGGAGGGTTTTTTTTAGAGAAAATCCCCTAGAATGCCAAATTCATGCCTAATAATAATAGGGCGTGAATTTAACAAGCCAAATCCGTGCCTCATATGGACTAGGTGTGAATTTGGTAAGGCTATGGAAAAAGGACAAAGGAAGAGGGGAAAAGGGCCTCCAATTTGCAATTGGTAAGTTTGGGTGGCTTTCTAAGTATCTAAGGAAATATTTGCTTGTATGAGGTGCACCTTATCTTGAGGCCAGACATATTTTAGTTCAAGCCCAACTATCACCACCTATGAATCTTGTTCTGTCATTTCTCCTTCTAGTTTTAATACTAGTGAGTCTATATTTATAAATAATATTGCTTTTTCTAGGGATAAAGTGGTTTATTATCTGAGATGTAGTTATCTATTGGGGTAATTTGGCTTACTTATTCTCATTTTTGGGCCATTTAATATTGAATTCTCTTAAATTTCTACCATGGGCTCAATTTGGGCATGACTTCTTTTGTATCCTCTGGCTATCTTGGAGGTAACTAAAATGTAGGTAATGAATTGAATAATGTAAGTGCTAAATGAGGAGGAATTAGAGAGGCATGAGCACATGATATTGGATTTATTCAGGAAGGTTACACTAACTACAGTACTTCTTGACTGGGAAAATTTGTACAAATAGTAAGAAGGAAATAAATTTGGTGGAAAAAATACTAGAAGCTTGGGATATTGGGGCTAATACTAACTTTGGAGCTAGTGATTTAACTATAGGAGAAGATTATAGAATAGATACAAAAGTTTTGTTGGTTCTTAATTCTATCCTAGTAGCATCCTTTTTCTTCTTCTTTGCTTTAGCAAGGCTGGCTATTGATTCTAGCTTTCATTTTTTATTTCTTTGGGCCTCTTGTTGTGGGGTCTCCTGTTGGGGAGTGTCTTGTGCTATGGAATGTAGCATTGTAGTTGTTGTGGGAATAGTAGTGGCTAGGCCTCCTCTACGAACTTCAAATTAAGGTTCCTAAGTCCTTTATCTCATTGCTCTTACCCTTTTTATCTTTTAGAGTGTTTCCCTTTTTATATTTTAGAGTGTTTCCATGCTCACCTCTTCCTCATTCCATTGCTTTAATCTTGAGATTTCAATATTTGGGTGCTCTACATTGATGTACTTCTTGAAATTTTCATCTGTAGATAATTTGTCAATCTATTTCTTCTTTTTACCAA
Organism: Wollemia nobilis; assembly: GCA_028583015.1. Classification (NCBI taxonomy): domain Eukaryota; kingdom Viridiplantae; phylum Streptophyta; class Pinopsida; order Araucariales; family Araucariaceae; genus Wollemia; species Wollemia nobilis. The sequence goes on along the minus strand of JAQPPZ010000755.1, from coordinate 893,721 downwards.
TTTTTTATTGCATTACCCACCAAGCTTCAATCGTGTGCTATTTCTAGTGTATTTTTCTTATAGTATCTTTCTTAATTTTATTAATTTTAATTTGTGGGCTAACTTTACCCATTATCTAGTAGAAAGATTTTTTTTTTTTTGAGATCTAAATGAGGTTTGATGAGCAATCTTAGGAGACATATACTAGTTTCATCTATTGGATTCCTTATAACCTTAATATTTGGCCTATGGTCATGTTGAAATGTTGATCCTCTGATGTTCTATAGATATGTAGAAAACCTTCATTGAGGGTCATAATTCTACTTATCCTCCACGTGCTTAATCCCTTGGTCCTTCAACTTATCATCTACAATAGAATTCATTTTTTTCCTTTGTAAGATCATCTCTCCTTGTCTTACGTGAGTCTTATAATATGTTGTTTTTGATTTCCTGCTCCTAAATTTATTGTCAATTATGTCCAACTACCTGAATACTTCTAGATAAAAAACTCTATCTAGAACAAATTTTGATATTAGGTATAGGAAAAAACTAAAACCTTGCATTCTAACTATGGTATCTTCCTCAACAAAGTATTGATCCCTAAGAAGTACCCCTCCTAACAATGAGTGGTATTTTTTTGAGATGTACTCAGACTGAGAGCTTCTTAACAATACAACTATAGTAGGGAAGTAATCTATGAAAGAATAATAAAAACTCATAATCAAAGCCCTCATCTAGAGTGTAAGGGAAACTCATGACCATTTTCATCTATCCACTTTGGGTTTAGACATAAAAATGCTTCCAGATGAGTGTCTAAATACACAAGTGGCTACAAAGTTAGTTATTCCATGTATTTGTGCAACAATAAGCTCAATTAAGTTCAATGTGAATTATGTGTTTTTAGGTGCATACCTCATCTTATACAAGACATCTAATTGTAGGAAGACCATGTGTTTATAATGCTCCAACCCAAATATAAAGACAAACATACTCAACTTATCTCTTGCATTCTCCTTAAACATATTGAGTGACATATTACTTTTTGGTATTGGATCATTTAGGCTCAGGTCTCAACATTTAGTACTTAATAATTTCATCTTGAATTGGTTTGGGAGTGCATTGAAAGTTTTATCTTCTTCCATATTGATATGATGTTTCCCCTCTAGCAAAAGTAACATCTTCCATATTATATATCCAACAATGTTTATTTTGAAATACTCATCCAAGGACTTGATTTCTTGAGTGCTAGGTTCATAAAATTCTACACATACTACAATTAGCTCATAACAAAAGTGGATTTTAGGCACTAGGTACTATGCTATGTAATTGCTCCAAATATTTGACCTAAATCTAGTTGATTGAGTGGTCTTCAATCATTTTCATGTGCCTTCCCTCAGACTCTTGGTCCTTATTAAAAGTTTGGGTTCTAAGATTTTTATAGTTGGATATTTTAGTACTTCAATGTTGGAGGTATAGGTTAGAATAGGTACCTCTAGAGCATTTGATGAATAGGGCACCTTTGGTTTGAAATTACTAGCCTTTGAAGTTATCGTATGGTCGGACATTATATTATTCTCTATTTTGTTTTAGAATTATGTGCCTTTGATTTTTTTGCATTCTTTCTGCAATTATGCTCTTCAACGATCTCCTATGATTTAGAAAATTTCCATGTGCTCATAGTTTTGTAAAGATGGTGTTGGATGAGGAAGTAATCCTTTATATAAATTTTCCTTCTCGTTTCGCACATTCATGACCTTTGTTTACGTGCCACGTATTATGCTTCTATGCTTGTTAAGTTGCAATAGGAATCTTGCCACCTTGTGTGAACAATTATTTTCCTTTATAGATATTCCTCTAAAGATATTCATGCATTTTAATGCATATTTATTCCTTGCTCATTATCTCTCATTCCTTCACTCTAGTGCTTTTTATTTAACCAAGGCTAAGGTGGAGGTTTTTTTATATTTGATGCACCTATTTGTGCATGGGGTATTAATTCCACCTCCTAAGACAGCTTGGTGGGAAAAAAATAATTATTTTCTTCTCACAACTAGCCATTTGTGAAGCCTCTTGACCGTCCCTTTAACATTGGCACTTTTCTTAAATAGTTGCCTTAAATTTGAATATCATTCATTGATTGGCTCAATTAATTTATTTTCACAAATGTGTATCATTCTTCTGACATCTTCCATAGTCGTGCTGATATTCAACCAATTTGGAAATCTACGAGTGATAATGGTTTTTGAAATCTAGAGAGATCCAAGTTGTGGATCTAGACTATATGCGACTTGGATTTCTTTTCATGTCAAAAGTTTCTTTCTATGTTACTGACTGTTGATATTTAGATCCTTTGTGGTTTTTCATTAGAACTTTCATATTGGCATGAAATGATTCTTGGTACTTTTGATATGGTCTTCTCGAGGGCATTTGGAATAACACAAACTAGGATTCAATTATAATCAATCAAACCTTCAATTATCATTAATTTTTTTTGTTTTTACAAAACCTATATTAATCATAAGATATTCATATAACTAGCTTTTTTTTATTCAAAATACTCTAATTTCAATTAAACAAACCTCTAATCATCACTAAAATTTATGTTTTTATAACTTTTTTCATAAAGATAATCCAAAATACTATATTTAAAAAAATTCACAAAGACATTTCCAAAAATTTCAATGTTACATATACTTTAATTATATGTATGATCCGTAATGGTAGCCAAACCTGACTATTCTCACAATTACAGATTTAAGGATTGAAAACAATTACCAAATCTCTATGCAATTGCTAAAATCTAATTCAAAAACATTCACACAAATTTGACACAGAAATTTATAGTGGTAAAACCCCAATGTGGAGAAACATCCACCGTACAAGAGAGCTCATTATTTTATTACTGAACAAACATTACATTGCAACCTTCGAAGGGCTACCAAGCATTGCTACTGTTTTGAAACAGCCAATACTAAGCAAGAAATTTTACCCAACAGTCTGCAAATTGTTCACCATAAACAAAGCTCACGTACATACTCTCCAATCCCTCATTAACCCTGCCATAGATGCTAAAAATGACATAAATAAACATTCCAATAACTCCTGGCCTTTTGGCTACCAAGCGTGACTTTTGGTCTCCAACTGTTTTTTGGTATTCTGTTGTCAAACGCATCAGATTGCCATTTTGGAATATGTACAACTTCTGGATTGCATATCCAATCGACCTAAAATTTATACCACGTGTTCCCAATAGTTTGAACTACATATGGTTAAAAATTTAGATCCTAAATCCTTATGAGTAACTCCCAGCATGTCCACGAATATGGCCACTGAGGCTGATTTTTACCCTGTTTCCAGCTGTCAAAAGTGCCAGATTGTCATTTTGGAACGCGCACAGATTTCGGATTACCTGTCCAATCGACCTGAAAATTTTACCATGCATTCTAAATAATTAGAAATACATTTGGTTAAAATTTGAGGTCCTAATTCATTATGAGTCATTCCCAGAATGTCCACGAATATGGCCACTGAGGCTGATTTTTACCCTGTTTCCAGCTGTCAAATGTGCATTCCAGTTTTGCAAAAGAGTATGTAGTTGCCAAATTTTACAAGATTTGGTGGTACTAACAACACCCAAAATTGAAGTATGATGTCAAATAACTCCACTCAGATGTTTACTTACTCACCATGATTATTAAAATTTTATTTATCCGAAAAATAATTCTGGATCAATGTAATTCCAAGGATATATTAATTTTTAGATTCAGTTTTTATATTGAACATCACCCAAATAAAAAAAAATTAAATATCGAGATAAAAAATTATTTTTAATCATAAAATATTTATAAAACTAACTTATTTATATTCAAAATATTTAAATTACAACTAGTCAAACCTTTAATTATCATTAATTTTTTTTTGTTTTTACAAAGCTTATATTGTAACTTTTTTCATAAAAAATAATCCAAAATACTACATTTCAAAAAATTCACAAAAGTATTTTCAAAAATTTCAAAGTTATATACTCTCTAATTATATACAATTTCAAAGCTATATTAATTATTAGGTTAAGCTTTTATATTGAATAGGACCAACAAAAATAAATTAACAATATCTAAATTAAAAAAAATTAATTTTAAATTAAAAATTATAATATTAAATTATATAATTCAAAATAAATTATTTTACATTTTTTAAGATGAAGTTTGACTAAAGTTTTTGGAATAAGTACCCGAGACATGTCACTAAAGTAAACCAAACAAAAACATGCTTTACATGATTTTAATTAAAAGATCTATAATCATGTGATTATAAAACAAGCTTTTAATGAATAATTTTAAGTTAAACTTTTATTCAACAATATAATAAAATAGAGTTGATGCAATACTTTTGGTTTTCAGTCCTGAACATTGCTTTTTTTTTTTGTTTTTTTAAGCGAAAAATTCCTAGCTGAGCCGTCTTCGTGTGAGAGACGAGAGATCACAAAAAGGGGTTCTACGCCGTCAAAGTCATTCGAGGGTCGCACCTGACCTTGTCCGCACCAAAATTATTAATTGGATTTTAGATACCCAATTCAGCTTTTTGGTAGGGTGGAGATTTGAACCTGGGACCTCCCTTAGAGGATTGCCCTCTCCTCTCCAACTCACCAATAACACCTAGGTGAACATTGCATTTAGAGTTTTAAGTTCGAAGTCAAGATATAACCATAAACAACATGAACTTAAATATATAGACTTGTAGGTCCGAGGTGTAGACCAATTGGTTCATCCAAACCCCATAAGGGGGCGGAGGTCCAAGGTTCAAATCTCGGGCCTCGTCGGACTGAACGCTTGTCCCTTTCCCCGGTGCTTTCAGCGACGTAAAAGGTTTAAAATGATTGTGGCATGGTGGTTATAGGGGCGGACTGTGCGAAGATCTGTGTGGCGGCTTCAGGGCGGACAGCACGAGAATCACCGTGGCGGCCATAAAAGCCGCATGCACTGCCTGGATTCGTGGCGGCTACCGATTCCACCATGTGAATTAAAATATATATATATATATATATATATATATATATATATATATATATATATATATATATACTTGTAAAGAAGATAGATAGATAAATAGGTATTAACGTGAAAGGAATTTCAATCATGGAATATGTCTTTCGAAATATGCTACTAGATTTGTAAGGAAGAAAAAAGAAAAAAACAAAAAGATGTATTCCAATACTTAAATTAAATTAAAGTAAAATAATGTATTCTAATACTTAAATTAATTATATTTAATATTATTATTATTTTTTAAATTTAGCAAAAAATACTCTAGGGAGTCACTGGCCGCACCAGTATTATCTACTAGATTTTGGGTAACACATGCATTTGGTCGGGTGGAGATTCGAAACGGGACCTCCCTCGAAGGATTATACTACCCTCTCTAACTCAATTACAACACGAGTATATTTAATATTATTATTAATTAATTAAAATTTTAAATTTTTATAAAAAAAATTAAAATAAACATGTGTAATTATGAAATTCAAATATCACTGTAGGACTAGAAAGCGGAAGCGAAGGTAATCTCAGCTCCCATATAAACAAATTAAACACCTTATAGTTAAAAACAAGTTTTTGAACCGAGTTCAAGTCTTTCTTTAAAAAAAGAATTCAAGTCTTTCTTTAAAAAAAGAATTTATGTGTGTGATGTTATGCATACAGGAAAAGACTTGCTATGAACTTGAGCCTGAACCCTTTGACTTCTTTACAACAGATGTTCCCTCACTACTCCATAGCCAGGATTTCTGAGTTTGAGATAAATCCAAATCTTGACACTAGGATTGTGATTGTATGTGAAGACTCCAAACTCAGCCAAGGTCAGGTGAAAGAATGACAAAGCAGACTTTAATTAAATAAGATAATTTTGTCTGGTGTTTTTATATTGTTGGTGGAGGTTGGTGGGTATTGAGTGGTCTGATATGCGATGCTAGTAAACTTTAAAAGTTAACTTACATGTTAATACATTGAAAAAAAAAATTAAAACAAAGTTTAACCTTTAAGGTAAGGTCAAATGAAAGGAATGCATAGGAGAATTCGGTTATTTTACTTGGGTTTTTTTTACCGCACATTTGAACTGGATATATAGAAAGATAAGTACGTATTGGAGGTTATGCATAGTGAATTTAGGAAATATAGGGTTGTCTGATATCTAATAGATGTATAGTGAATCTAAGAAATACAGGGTTGTCTGATGTGCAATTCAAAGTTGGTGAACCTTACGTCTTAAATGCATAGAAGAAAAAGTTGGAAAAAGTATAGTGTTTTAAGGAGAGGTAAAAGAAAAGCACTATGGAGAAGAATTCGGCTAAACACACTTGCACATTTGAACTGGAGATATAGATAGATAAATACATATTGCAAACTACTGCTACATCTATGCGTACTGGACGTCAAAAGTTAAGTACATAGAAGAAGAAAGTTGAAAAGACTAGTGCTTAAGTGATGTTTGAAGCACATTGTATTCCTTTGCAGCATTTTTTTAGTAGTCTGATCTTTTGGGCTTGTTCCTTAGGTGTCTCAAAGGAACATCTGATGTCCTATTTGTTTCACAGCTACGATCAAATGAACGGACTCAGCAGAAGAATTTGGTAAAACTAGATAATTTTGTTTGGTGTCTCAAAGGAACATCTGAGGTCCTATTTGTTTGACAGCTAAAGTCAAATGAAACGACTCCGGAGGAGAATTTGGTTAAACTAGATAATTTTGTTTGGTTTTATTTTGACTTTCTTTGGGTCTTCTGTACTCTGCATTTGAACTTGAAATATAGACAGATAAGTACGAATTACAAGGAACTGCAACCTCTATGCAATGCTTGTGGACCTTAAGTTCAAGGTACATAGAAGAAGAAAGAAAAAAGTATGGTGTTTAAGGGATGGTGAAAGCACATCATATTCCTTGCAGCATTTGTTGAGTAGTCTGATTTTGCAGGCTTGCTTAGGCCTTCCAAAGGGATTTCCGTCATCTAATTGCTATTTGTTTCTTTATGTGTAGTGGACGATGAGTACATTATTGTTGGATCAGCTAACATCAACCAACGCTCTATGGATGGTGCAAGAGACACTGAAATAGCCATGGGAGCTTACCAACCTTACCATCTGGCTGCTCAAGAGCCTGCCAGGGGCCAAATTCATGGTTTCAGGATGTCTCTCTGGTATGAACATACTCGAATGTTGGACCACGATTTGTTCCGTGAGCCCCAAAGCATAGAATGTATCCAGAAAATGAACGAAATAGGGGAGTCGAATTGGAATTTATATTCCAGCGATGCTTTGGAACATGATCTGCCAGGCCATTTGCTGATGTACCCTGTTCGTGTCACAAACGATGGCGATGTGACAGAGCTACCTGGCTTTGAATAGTTCCCAGACACAAAGGCTCGTGTGTTGGGAACCAAACCGGCTTTGAGGCCGAAATTTGAGATTCACATGTGACAAAACTACCTGGCTTTAAATACTTCCCAGACACAAGTGCTCTTGTGTTGGGATCGGAACCGTCTTTTAGGCCGAAAGGTGAGCTTCTGATATTCACGGTGGCTCCGCCGGGCATAGGTATGTGCAAACTGATGCTCTTTCCACCTTTTCTGGCAGGTCATTGGATCTTAGAAACATAGAAAGTCTCTTCATCAGATTATATGTCAGTTTATGAACATGTTAGAATCTTGGGAAATTTTTTTTTTCTTTTAATAAAATTTAATCATTTAGTTTCCATATTCAAGCAGATTAACAGGCAAACTAGATCAATGCCTATGCTACCACGTGATGAAACAAAATCTTGTTCGATATTTTAACATGAAGTGTTAGCTGCTTGTTTGAAAGGGTCTACAAGTAGTAATCAAGAAAATGAGATGTGGACATGCTAGCAGATATATTTGATAGCATGGCTCAATTGCATCAAGTTTCTGCCATAGTCTAATGTGAGAATGTTGTAGCTGACAAATTCATTTAGCATATCTATGATTATTTTCCCAACTTTCTATGTTTTTTATTATATATATATATTTTTTTATTTTTGTTGTCTTCTATACTTTAGAACATGTGTGCAGAAAATTTTGTGCTCTTTGTTAACTATACTTTTCAGCTGTCATCACTAATAACATTCATTCTCCCTTTGCAATGATAATTTTTGTTCTGTTTTGTATGGGGTGGATGATTTGCTTTTCCGCCCTTGGGAGAACCTCCAATTAATAGAGAGACATGCACTTGGTGTTGTCCAATGCGGTGTATTTGAACTTCAGTGTATGTGCAATTCAATAGAGACTTCGACTTAGGAAACATTTGACCTTTTATCTGAGAAATTGACATCACCTTGTCTATTGCTGATTTTCCATTTGCATCCGAGTGTAACATATTTTTGTCTAGGAACTGGTTTGAAGCAAAATGAATCAATTTTTGTTTGCCAGTCTTTCCTGTTTGTTATAGCGAATCACTATGGTGCACCACAGGTGGTATCAGGGGAGTTATTTGGCAGTTTTGTTCAAAAAATTTGAGCCCTGATTTTTCTCCAGGAACTGTTTCAATTTTTCTCTGTTTTTTTAATTTAATTAAAAAATAATATAAAAATCGATTTTAGGGAAATCTACTGAGCTTGTTTGATTTTTTCTTGCTTTTTTTCTCTTTTTATTTCATTTTCATTGTTTCACTTTGATGCCTTGTCACATCCATCACTTACTGTAATCATACATTAAACATTTTTTTTGTTGACTAGTTGTATCAGATTTAAATTGGTATTACCTATACTAAATTATCATTAGATAGTGTTATTATAATAGATTAGTGTTATTATATATGTTATTAAGTAAAATTCATTTGATGAATTTAACAAATTAAATTAATACTTTTTAATTAAACCTTTAAATTTTTGTTTATATAAATTTTATTTTTTAAAATAATAATGACGTCTGCTGTCAAATAAATAGGACCACCTGCAAGCAGCGAGCAAGAGTCTTTGGAAGTGATTAAAATGGAAGAGTCTTTCGAAGTGATTAAAATGGCCAAAGCAAGCAATCTGAACAAGACTGAAGGTGGTAATGTGGCAAAGGACATCCCTGCCAGCGACAGCGAGCAGAAGACGTCCGAGTAACTAATGACAGTCGGGTTTTTTTTTTACTGATGTTTTGTCTTTGGGGTTTCCTTAAATCCTGTTGTTGCTGTTAGCTTTCCAGCGGTCTTTGTTTTTGTTGGTTTTTAAGTTTTCCTCAAATGGAGCTCTTTGGGGTTGGTCTTGTTCTCCTCTTTGGGGTTGATCCTTTCAATTAGGTTATCTTCTTTTGGCTACTTTTGTTGGTTATTTTAGGAAAATTATTTTCTTATTTTGTTTGTAAAAGGTTTAAGATACCTTTCAAAACTTTTTTTATCAATAGAAAAAAATTAAAATAATTTATATCAATACAATTTATTTTTTATCCATGTCTTTGCAATATTGTATTGCATTGTTTCCTCTATGGCATAGAATGCATTTTATTATGAAGATTGTTTATCTTGATTTTAATATAATTTTTTTTAAACATAGATAGGATTGTAATTGATTGATTTTTTTTTTATTTTTAATTAAAATTTTGAAATATATATATATATATATATATATATATATATATATAAAAGTATATATATATATATATAAGTTATTATAAAACTATTGGAATCATTAATGTAATATTGAATTCTAAGTTGTAAAAAATTATTTTAAAAAAGCGTCATATATATATAATATATATATATATATATATAGTCTATCAATGGTATTAATTGTTAGTTGCAGAGTAGTCCCTGTGGTTTGAACCTTGTGCTTGTCGGCTACTAAAAATAGTGTGGTTGTAACCAACTCCCTTATATATATATTTTTTCATTTTTATTGAGACTTTCTATTAAGATCTTGTATGGAAGTTGCTATAAGTAGAGCAGCGGTGTTGTCGAAGAGCAATTTTTTTTTCTTAATTTGAAATACATAATATAAGATTTTTTTTAGAGTGTGACAAGGAAATGATTGTGTATTTAGTTATGTGGACTTCTCAGCTTAGAAAATTGCTTTCAATATAGTTTATTTTAAGATCTTGTATGGAAGCTGCTATAAGTAGAGCAGCGACGTTGTCGAAGAGCAAATTTATTTTCCTGATTTGAAACACATAATATAAGATTTCTTAAGAGTGTGACAAGGCAATGATTGTGTATTTATGTATCTAGATTTCTCATCTTAGAAAATTGCTCTCAATATAGTTTATTTTATTTGCAATGAAAAGTGATGTATATTGAGGGTTTAAGGGGAAAATAGTGTAATTTGAGGGTTTCACAGTGAAAAGTGGTGTGAAACGAGAATTATTATCGATAAAAAATAGTGAAAAATAGAATCGTATAGGGTTGGACAAACAACAAGGAGGCCCTTAAGGGCAATCCAAAGATGTGTCAACCATGAAAAGGGAAATGTGAGGAATATATTCCCCTCTACCCTTGAAAATATCAGAATAGGACAGGGAGGAAATAGGGACAGTAATGTTGTCAAGTTTACAAGAAGACCTCTTATACTTAAAGGAAATCCTAGGAAAATGAATAAGGGTTGCATGGAGGCTGTAGATGGATATCAAATAGTGAGTTTAGAGAGGGAAAATAAATATGCTACAGAGAAAAGAGGACTGATATGATGGTATTGATGCTATGGAGAAAAGAGGACTGATATGTAGGTTTATGAGCTTCAAACCCCAATTGCCAACTTTCAAAATATGGGCATCCAAGCAATGGCAAACAAAAGGGGAATACCAAATAGCAGTTTACCCTAATGGATATATTTTTATCATCTTTGCTAATGAGGAAGATAGAGAGCAAATATTCCAAGGAGGGCCATGTTTTTTTGGAAGAGCAAGGCTCTTCATGAAACCTTGAAATACAAAATTTAAAGCAGAAGAGGACGAAATACCATCATTAGGACTAGTATGGGTTACATTGTTGGGCTTACCTACAAAAATTTGCAATCTCAATGTTTTTATAATTATCATAAAATCTTAGGTACCTTTATGATGGTGGTAGATAGAACATAAAGGTTTGGAGAAATAATTTATGTATATTTATGTGTTCTAATAGAATTTGATAAGACATTGACCAAAAAAATCACACTACAAGTGGGGGAGAAGACATGGGAACAAGAAGTAGACTATGAAAACATTTCTTTCCAATACAAAATCTATCATCGATATGGTCACTTGGAAAGGAAATGTCATTACAAAATTCCATAACAAAGAAAGGATGTGGTTTGTTCAGAGGAGCTTCCAAGAGCCTAAGAGGAGATCAACTCAAAGGAAAAAAATGGCCAAGGAGAATACCATAATAACAAATACTTTTTTTACTAATCTCTCTACAAATGACATGGTTGATGTGGAGGATGACTCAATGGAGATGGAAATATTGGAGACACAAATTCCAAAAAGAAGTCATGGTTCAAATCAAGAGGAAATATTAAAATCCTCCTTGACTATGAGGAAAAACATATTATTAAGCAAGCAAAAACTAGTCAACAACCCAAAGGCTACCAAAACAAAATAAAAGAGAGGGAAAAGTGACAGATAAGTGTTAGTTCCTCCCAACAATGCTTTGGTAGTTTATTCACACACCCCAAGGTTTGGTTCCATTTAGTATTAATATTGGATAAGGTAGGAAAATAGTAAAAGAATGAAATTGGACTAATAAAAAGGTAGGGCAAAAATCAAACCATCACTACATTACTAGGGAAGGAAAAAAATTAATTGTTGAAGGTAAGGTAATTCCTCTTACAAATCTCTTCAATATTCATTCTTAATTAGAATAATTTCATGGAATGTCAATGGCTTAAAGGAAACCCCTCCAAACACAACAAAATTAAAAGAATGATTCAAGTAAACAAACCACAATTATTCTTCCTCCAAGAGACTAAAGTGTTAGTGGAAGAATGAAGATATTGACAAAGAAAATATGGCCTCTTAGTTCCCAAGGTGTATCAAGAGGCCTCTCTTGTCTATGGGATCCAAAGGAGTTTGTAGTTCACTAACCATAGGAAAGTGGGGAATTCTTGCTCTTCTAGGTCAAGGAAGACAATTGGATCAAATTTTTTTGTGTATTAATATTTATGCACCCATATTTGTAGAGGAAAAAAGAAAGAAATGGAACCATATATGCCACCTTGTTGACTAATTTCCTACAAAGCTTATACTAGGAGGAGACTTCAACACCATTATTTCATTGTAAGAGAAAGTAGGAGGGATTAGAACTCTAGATGTTGGATCATATGTAATGCTTGAACATAGTAGGCACCTCCATTTAGTTGAAGTCAAACCATAAAATGATATGATGACTTGGTCAAATAGGAGGTAAGGACCAATATGCATATTGGAGAGACTAGATAGGTTCATGATCTCAGGTGAGATTCTCTGACATGGAACCATCCCAAAAGGATGAACTCTCAATAATGTTAGTTTGGATCTTTGGAAACATAGATGCAGGTAGACTCCATTCAGATTCTAGCTTATGTGGCTTAAAGATAGCACTTTTAGACCTTTGGTCCAAAAATGGTGGATGGAAGGTAAGCCAAGTTTTGGTAGTAAATTGTATTTTTTTGCAAAGAGACTAAAGTATTCAAAAATCAAAATCAAGGTATGGAATTGAAATAAATTTGGGGATGTCAATAAAAAATAATCCTGAGTTGGATCTTCAAATTGAACAAGTGAATGGGAAAATTTGCAAGATAGAAATAAAATTAACCACTAATTTGTAGCCATGGGAGAACCAAGAAGAGTTGTTATACAAGAAAAAATCTAGGATTTAGTGGCTACAATAAGGGGACAAGAATTAGACTTTTTTTCATAAATATATTATTTCAAGAAGGGCTTATAATTTTATCACCCTTAAAAATAGATATGAGTGAATGAGTGTACTCATGGGATGGTATGAAGACTATTGTTGTTTATTACTTTGCAAAACTTTCCTCAGTAGCTCCTTCAGATCCAAGAGCTCAAGAAGTCCTACAAGAAATTCCTTCGCTTATCACAAAAGAAGATAATTCAATCTTGATAGGTGCTATTACTATCAAGGAACTATAGGAAGTGGTATTCAAAGTGAAAAAAGCAAAATATTTGGATCGGATGGATTTCCCATTGAATGTTTAAAGAATTATTAGATTTATTAAAAGAGGATCTACTTTAGGTGGTAGACGAAATAGGAAAGGTCAAAATTGTACTCAATGAAGTTAATAAAATATACATAGCACTCATCCCTAAGTCCCAGGATATGGAATAGATTGCAACTTTGAGATTGATAGCACTATGTAATGTCCTTGAAATTATTATAAAAAATTGGTAGATAGATTAAAACCTCTGAGTAGGGAGGTTTTGTGGGAGGAAGGAAAATTGTAGATCAGATGGTCCTAGCTCTAGACACTTTACATTCTATAAAGGCACAAAGCTCCTCATCCATGTTTTTTTATTGGACTTGTTCAAGGCATACAATAGAGTAGATTGAAACTTTCTTCTTAGGGTGTTGGATCAATTTGGTTTCTCACAAGACTAGATAGAGTGGATTAGAGGATGCATTTATTTATTCTCCTACTTAGTGCTTATCAATGGAAGCCAATGCCCTTTGTTTACAACTTCTATAGGCATTAGGTAGGGTGATCCTCTCTCACCTTATTTATTTTATTATATTGGGAGAATATTTTGGATGAATTATTTCCAAGGGTGGTGTTAGAGTATATTACATTATTTGGATACATGTCAATGTACCACCTTTGGTACATTACTAGAGTAAGAGTTACTTGAGAGTAAAGTTAAGTAGTTACTTAGGGAAGAAGTACAAGTACAAGTTTCCTTAGTTAGTTGTGCATGTGCACAAGTGTCTATCATGCAGAATACACATGTGTCCTTAGGGTAGGAAAGTGAAGAGTCACATACTAGTATATATATATGTGACTTAGCATTGTAATAAAACATAGCATGAAATCACTAGAGCATGCACTAGTGAGTTCCATATATTGTTACAATTCTCCATTTTCATGAGCATCCAGTAATGGTTGTCACATGAGTTATTTCTAAACTTTATCATGCTATTTAATTTCTTATATATTGTCATTAACATAGTTATAACATTAATTTATTAGTTTATTACGTGTGGTTTTATTTCTTTAATTTTATAGCTTCAAAAGCTAACAATGGTATCAGAGCCATGGTAGATCGATAGCCACCAAACTCCAGATTTAGGTAGCAAGTTAGAGGAGTTTCAAAGCTACAAATAGGTGAGTAAAGGATTCATTTTGGACAAAAAGGAAGAGTTGCAAATTCATACAGCGTAGGGCAACATTTAGGTGATCCATATCACCAAGAACTCCATCATCAAATCAAAGTTGAAAATGTATGCAACTTAGGTGCAAAATATTCATTAGTTGAAATCTTATATTCAATTCGTTATTAGATTTATTAAGCACCAAATTCAAGGGTAAATTTTCTTGAGAAGGTTTCATACTTTAAGTCTTAAAGGAAGTGCATAAGATAGTTTCTACAAGGTCAAAACCTACACAAAATATAGAAGAGTTGAATATATTTCAAAGGAAAAGCAAAATATCAACTTCCTATTGAAAGCAAGAAGACTTGACAAGGGAGATAGTAGAGCTACTACACAAGCAGTATTTCTATAGGTTGAATCACTTCTACTAACTTCCTATGCAAGATAAATTTTAGAAGTAGTCAAATTTGATAAAGTTAGTGTCGTGAGTTTGTAACTAGCATGAGAATGTTTAGAAATAACTCATGTGACAACCATTATTGGAGATTGCACAAGGTTTTTGAAGCCGTAAGGAATCAATAAAGTGTTTGAGTCATAAATTAATTATACATCCAAAATATAGCCACATAAATCATGTTGATGCATCCAAAAAGGGAACTAGTGGGGATTGTATGACAATGCAAAAGTTTTTTAGAATTGTGAAGGTCTAACATTCACAATGAATGCAAATTAATCAGATGTTATTAAAAGAAAGAATAAAACATCGTTAGTTATTACATGCATTGATTGGAGATCCACAAGAATTATCAAGGAGGAGCACTGTGGTCACAAAAATAGAAGATAACACACACATTGAGAACATAACCATTATGTTTGAAACGAAGACCTTTTGTATCAAAGGAGAACTATTACCTGTCAGAAGGAGAGAGTAAACTATTTTGGAGTCGTTACCTCAGAATACATAGTTGTTTTCTAGCGAATAGACACGTCAAAAGTTATCTTCAAAATATCTCATAAGCACTGGTGAATGATTCTAAACGATGTTATAACACACTCATAGTTGACCTTGTTTTGCGCAGGAATAAAAAGACAAAATGTTTCCAAAATATTAAAAAACCTGTGCCATGAAACTATGCAGTAAGGAGTGAAACATTACGAGCATACCTTCGGACACGCAAATATTCAATAAGTTGGTAGATTGAATTGTGTCTGTTATTGCTTGATGGGAATAAAATTAACATTTGTGTAAGAGTAGGTATATTCTTAGAATCACTGGTGTGGTTGCTATAATTAGCCATTTCTTTCATCATTAAAGGAGTCATTATTCAAAAATGAGCCATTACACTAGCATTATTTTTGGAGGAGAGCTATCATGACTGATGACCATTCAAAATACCTAATTTGTTGCAAATCAAGTTGGGAGGTCCACGCGGCTGAGCGAGTGCACAAGTAGGAGAATCCAATAGCTAAATAGCAAAAAAAAAGTGTAGCTGTTTATATGCAAAGGAAATGCTTTGATAGTAAGCATTTGATAGTAGTTACTCACCAAATTATGTCAGGTGGAGAGAGAGCATTACTCTCAAGTAGTATTGAACACTAGGGAGGAGGCACCAATCAGAGGGTAGCAATTTGAGATAATTGGGAGTTCCAAGGCTACCTTAGCAATAAGTAGTGCCAATCAATTAGTCACTACAAACAATACTTGGAAACCCTAACCGATTAAAAGATAAGCTTCAACACTACTCAATTATTACCTTCACTTGTCAGAAGAAATGGAGAATCAAAAGCTTCAAAGGAGGTAAATACTATAGCAAACATTATTTTTAAAGCATATCTAAAATCGCTTTGAATTAGTTTTTTTTTTTAAATTTACATGGTGGCATCGGTAGTCGCCATGAATCTAGGTAGGTTGTCCAATTTTTTATGGCTGCCATAGTATTTTGCGTTGTCTATCCCAGAAGATGCCACACTGATTTTATCATAGTCCACCCCTATAATCACCGTGTCACAATCATAATTTTAAACCTTTTAATCCGTTGAAAGCACCAGGAAAGGGACAAGCATTTAGTCCGATGAGGCCCGAGATTTGAACCTTGAACCTCCGACTCCCTTATGGGGTTTCGTCGAACCAATTGGTCAACACCTCAAACCTTTTAAATTAGCTTTTAAGAGTAGATAAATAAGGAGTTATAAGGATACTTACTTCTAAGGTTAGTTTATTAATTGAAAGGAGATATAAGGAACATCAACCTTAGACAAATTATTAATGCTTTAAGAAGCCAATTAAACCAAGAACTTTCAAAATACATTATTTTAGATTCTAATAGTATTTACAAATAATTAAACTAGGAGATATAAGGGTTTCTACCTTATAAAATTGGAATATTATTATTTTTTTAAAAATTAGGGAGACATAAGGATTATGACATTGAATTTTCCAAATATAACTTACAGAACTCTAAACATCTTATCTTGGGAGCCATAAGATAGTCTACATCAAAATAACATGGCAAAGAAAAAGCAAAGGAAATACAAAAATAGAAACTCAAAAACTTGAACTTCATGAGTTGTCATAATTAGTTGAAGAAGAAAATCTATGTCTTCAAGAAGAACTAATTTACATTGGAGAAGACTCAGAATTTCAAGAAGAAGAAATTTACATTCAAGATGACTCACTAGAAAATATTAAGAAACAATTGCAACTACTAAAAGGGTGCACACAAATGATGATAAAAAAAATTGAAAGTCAAGATAATACATCTAAAAAGAGAAAGAAAGTTTTGCAATCAATCATAAGAGAGATCAAAAGTGATTTTTTTTCAACACTAGATGATTATTTAAATTCAGAAATTGGAGAAGCAATTTGAAACTCAAAAGATGTTTTCACATTACCTAACGATATAGGAAAAGTAATTTATATGGCATTACTTTATATTGATGTTCTCAAATACAAGAATAGAATACAAGAGGACATGCTAAAATATTTGAAGAATAGGTATATTAATGAAGTAAATACTTGAAATAGTATGCTTGCAGATATTACTAGTAAAAAAAAAAACGAGAGATTATTCTACACTTCAAAAATAGATGCAAAAGGTCCTTAGTAATGCTAATGATTACTATGAATATTTTGTTACTATACCTACCAATCTATGGAGAATAATCTACAAAGGAATTATCACTCTCAATGTTTCTAAGATAAGAGAACAAGAAAATATTGAAGAGGTAAAGAACAATATAGAAATGAAATATGCTTCTAATGATATAAATGAATTAATATCCATGATGGTAGATTCATGTTGCAATACCATAGAATCAGAAATATTGGTGATTGATGCATGCTATGATACTATTGATATTCTTCAAATGGATAAAGATGCAAATCATGATTCTTATCAAAATGAAAGGGAATATTGCAATGCAAGCATTGACACTAGTGATTTAGAATTCTTGAATAAGGTAGAATAACTTGTTACACAAATTGATGCTATATGTGATATAAGTGATTTAGATACAGATCATGATTATTCAGGAAAATCTTATGCTATTAGAATTGATGAAAGCATAGATATAGATGATGATAGATATAGTGATGCACATGATCATATTGATACTGACAAAGTTCATTTTAATTAATGTATTAGTCATACTAATGATTTTTGTTCAAAGTTGATAAGATATGAAGATATAGGATCAAAAAAACATGAATAGGGATTGAAATAACCAAAAGCATTAGAGATCATATAAAAGAATGAAGATCTTGAATATACAAGTCAGATCAACAACAATAAGCAAGGGAATAATTTTATAATAGAGCATAGTGACATCAAATCAGTAACAAATATTGACAAGAACAATTGCTATGAAGGACATAATGGTCAAAGGAATTTCGCTAGAAAAAAGAGGTTTAGTCATTGTAATAGATATGGGCACAATATAGAGAGATGTTGTAATCTCCATAGCTATAAGATTTGTGGAGGAACCAATCATTCACAAAGATATTATTGGTATAAAGAAAATAATTTCTTTGATTATATGTATACAATGACACGAAACTTCATTAGTGAATTTTCTCAAGTATACTTCTCAAGGAATAAAATGTTGGAAAATATGGCTATTACATCATTTAATTATTTCCTAATGTACCCTCATGGATGCATATTTAATTTAGGATTATTTTAGGAGTTATTACTTTATTAATTTAATAGAATAAATACACAAGTGTTAGAATGTGAAATGATGTAAATGTGCATGTAGTCCATATGTACACGAGTCTTAGGGTTGAGTGAGAGGCAAGCAATCTATATTTATATATAAAAGCCTCATTGTGAGTTATTGTGAGTGTAGTTGTGGAGTAGTGAAAATGTGTGAGTAGTAGTAGTCATAATGTAGCTCCATTTTGCTATCATGGAGGAGTTGCAAAATCCATGAGAGGAGCAATGTAATTTTGTGATCTTTCCTATAAGAGCATTTATAGAGCTTTGTATCAATTTTTCTATCATATTTTCATGCATGGTGTTTTGCTATTATCATAGTTATATCATTGCATGGTTTTTTCAATACTTGTGAATGAATTTCCTTTATATTTAAGACTACAAAAGCTAACAATGGTATTAGAGCCACGGTGGATCAAAGGAAAGCCACAAGTGATCACCATTACTATTATTGAGTATTTGCAAAATGGATCAGCCATAGTGTGTTTCTGCATGCAAATACCATCATAATAGTTATTTGATAGAAGTAGCTCTAGGTAGAAGAATAGAAAATAGAGAAATACACATGATAGATTTAGCTAGAGTTTTCCACAAGAGTTGTAATGCTTGTGAAGACTAGAAATCAACATTGTATCCACTAGATTGGTAATCCAACTAGTGAAGTTTATTTTTCATAGATTCATAGGAATTTTTATTATCTCTAATATTTCATTGCAAAAGAGAAAAAGAAGTTTTCAAGAGAATTATTGGGTTACTATCATCTAAGTTTTTCTTGTGGTAGAAAATTTTCAGAATATGGGAAGCTTCCTATAATAGATAGAGAAGAAATTCATCTTCATTGCCTAAAAGTCGAAGTTAATTTCCTCGTGTAGGGATTTATTCTTTATTGTAGAAAAATGAGGATTGAATATTTGGATTCCTAAGGAGAAAGGTTCCATTGAGAGATTTTTATATTTAAGACTCCTAGTTAAAAGATCAAGTAGAGATTTAGTGTCCAAGGAAGCCACATTGAACATTACAAATCTAGGAAGCAGGTCCTAAAAAGAAGACCCCATTGAATATTGAAGAGGCTCAAGGAGAAGTGTCCTAGAAAAATATTGGAGATTGGTGATCTTCATTGAATATTAAAAACTTTCGATTAACGAAGAGGTCCATTGAAGGCCTAATTGAAGAAGAGGTTCATTGAATACTCTATTGAAGAAGAGATTTCAATAGCAGTAGATTCAGGAGATCCTAGAAGAAGATCTCTTTTCCATAGTTGAATATTGAAGAGGTCAAGGAAGGTCTCATTTAAGATTTTGAAACTGCAATATTGAGAACCTTGGATAGGTCTCATGGAGAAATAAGAAGACGTCTTGGTGAGCCTCATTGAAGGAGTTCATATAAGGACTCATTGAAGAAATTACTACCAAAGAATAATCTAAGGAATTGGGAAAATTATCACCATCCAACAACAAGCCCAAAAAAGAAAGTTTGGCAAGAATTTTGTCAAATAAAAAAGGTAGTATTGAATAGATCTCAAGACTGATAGATTGTTTGAGAAGGAGATCTACTTTGAAGTCAAAATTTGGTAAGATAAAAGAGATAGAAGAACCACCAAATCTGCAAGATTTGGGGGCCATCATTGAAGGAGGTTCTTGAGGAACATATCAACTACGATTTGGGGAGAATCCTACCAAATTTTTGTGATTCAAGCATAGTGTTTCGGTGACAGTATTGACTGCCTTAAAATATAGAAAAGTTTTAGATTTGAAGATAAATAAAAGGGTAGCATATTAACAACACTTAGAGCTAAAAAATACATAGTTCGTGGATAGTGAAAAGGGTACCAAATAAAATAAATTAGAACCAACAGTGAAGATTTCTTAGTGCTGAAAATTTTAGAAATTATGGGCAGTGTGAGTGATTGCTAAAAATTATATTCCATAAGTAAAATTTGAAGAAGTTTTGGAACCACCAAATCAGAGTTTAGAGCAGCAATTTTATAAGGTATATAAGTTGCAAAAATGTGAGCAAAGAGCTATTTTTAGATAGCATATAAGAGCTGCAAAATCATCCACAAAAGACAGACATTGAGGTGACTTGAATCACCACTATCTCCATCCTCTATGAGAGAAAAAGGTATGCAACAATAAGGTGCAAAAGTTCATTAGTTGAGCTTTTATATTTATTTCTTATTAAGGTTTATCAAGCACCATTTTCAAAGGATCAAAGAGTTTCATATAATAGTTTCATTTCAAGTCTTAAAAATAGTGTAGAAGTTATAGTTTATGGGGAGCAAACCTACACATAGAAGAAAATAGAAGCTAGGTATATTTTGAGAGAAATAAACATATAAACATTCTATTGCTATTCTAAATAAAATAAGACTATATTTTCATAATATAGAATGCAAAATATTATGTTGAGTAGCTTGGATTAATAAGTTAAAGAATAGCCAAGCAAGAAAGATATTGTGAAGAATTAAAGGTAAAATTCTACTTCAGCCAAACCAATGATCCAAGGAAATTTTTTGAGAGCTTTTTTGTAGAAATATATGGTAAAATATTGTGGCAAGTAGGGTTATGCATAGCGGCTATTTATCTCTAAATTGGGTAAAATTAAGATTTTCAAAATTTAGAATTGGCTAATATTTGGGACCCTTGACCAGGGAACATTAGCCAAAATTTTCTGGGTGCAAATTTTTTGGGGGGTTGATTCGCCCCAATTTTATAATAATTTGATAATTTTAAGTTTAAATTTCCAACATTGCCCCTAATAATAGTGAACCTTCTACATGCATTTGGATACTATTTGTCTAGATTTCAAAATTGATTCACCAAATTGTTATAAATACATTTTTGTTTGATCCCTTATGCATAACCCTAGTGCCAAGGAATAGCCACCAAAAAGGATAAGAATACCTCCAAAAGATGGAGAAGAGAAGCCAACAAATTGCAGTTAGAAAAAGATCTTAAAAGGAAGAAGGAATTCCAAGTTTAAATGCACATCTCAAAATGGATTTAGCGGATAATCTTGGAGAAGATTAAAATAGTCTTTGGGAGTAAGCTTTAACCATACATACAAATAACCATATCATAATATTAAATCCCAAATTCCAAGAAAAGTAAAGATAACATTTCCAAGCATAGGGGGGTAGTTGTAGTCTACGTTTGAGTCACTCAAAGGACTCCATAAGAGCTAGAAAAATATAGGTTTCAAAGAGCCTTCGAAAAGCAAAAGCAAGGGCCATTTGAAGAGGTCCAAATGTTAGGTATTTGAGGTGTTAAAATACACCCAATGGAGCACCATAATAATAAAAGTTACTGCATACAAAGAAGACAAAACCAAACCTACAAAACAAGAAATATAAGTTTAAAAGTTGATATCATAAGTGCATGTCTTCTGTCATTACAAGGGAGGTGCCATTACCATTGAAGCAAGAGGAAATTTAATGAATATGCACATCTAAAAATGTCGTAGAAGGAAATGGATTCATTCTACCAAGAAAAATACATAGAAAAAAGATTTGAGCATTGAAAAGCAAGGAAGAGTTAGACATCTACTACCATGTGGTGAGAGTTATTCCATGCATCCAAAGTGAAGAGTGCCATATTGAAGAGGAAGATTAAGTACCTGATAATTTAGTGTAACGTCTCATACTCTAAATCCAAAAAAGATAAGAAGAAGAGCATCCAACATAGGTGGAAAAGACAAAATAAGTTGAGAACCCTCCATATATGAGCACCTAGCATGGAGAAAGATGGTAAAATAAGTTACAATAGTTTTTCAACCACTAAAGACATTAGAAATTGAGAAACACTTGTCACAGGTATTAAAGGAAGGGACTACAATAAATGTTTCTGAGAAGATAACTAAAGACAAGCACCACATGTCATATGCACTACACGAAGGTTTAAAGGAATACTTTCAAATATGAGAGTAAAAGACAAGTGCCATTTGGCGCCCCCTTCTCATATTGCATCAGTTAAGAAGGTGTCCAATGTACATAAAAAATAAGGAAGAGAGCTAAATAAGTATTGAAGAAATGAAAGCCTACAATTTTAAGAATATGTAGAAACCAACAAGAGAAAGGTGACTACGTACCAAAAAAATATCATTTTTAAAGAGTGAGTTCAAGCCCCATACAATGTACATATCAGCCAAGTTAAATTGTGAAGAGGAGAGTACATATCCGGCCAAAATTTGGTTGAAGAAAGGAAGGAAAATCAATTCATCCACAAGGAGGAGAACGTTGACAACAAAGATGAAGAGAAATAAGGAAATCAATCCTTGCAAACCACATACAAACAAATTGCAATTCAGAATTAATAAGGTGATAAATATTTATTAAATTGTAATTTTGATATCAAAGCTTATTGCATATTCTAGAGATATTAGTAGGAGTAATAATGTGGTGAAAATATCTCTAGAACATAATATTGGTAATATAGAATACGTAGAGTAAATATAGAAGCATTTATATATTTTCCATTGCTTCTAAATAATAGTTGCAAACTTTTAACATAGGGAGATAAAAGGAGTATTAAACAAAATTTAGTTTACAAACATTTAATATTTCTAAAATGTCTAATTAGGGAGATATAAGGAATCGTACTTCAATTGAAATTCTAGAAGTTTAGAACCTATCATTACATCAAATTTTAAGTTGGAAGATTAATTTGTGAAGGACATATCCAACTAAATATATTGAATCTATATTATTGAAGGTTGCATTTCTAATAGATTTCTAAAAGTAATTGATTGCAAGTGTGATAGAGTTGAATCATATTTATAGCATGTATCAATATTAGGGAGATATAAGGAAGTCTAATACAAAGAATTTATCAAATAATATCTAAAACTGAAAAAGCTAAAACTAAGAGAAATGTCTACCTCAAGTAATTCTGTAAACAATAACGTGAAGAACACTATTAGAAAGGAAAGAGCAAGTGTCATAAAAAGTGGAATTAAGAATTCTTTCATAAAATCAAAAGGAAAACTAGATCCTACTTCAAAAAGGATACATAGGGAAGCTTTAACAGACAGGTTTGAAATGATAGAATATTATCTACATGCACAACTTACCAAAGCAATTGATAATGGAAAGAATGATATTCAAATTCCTTTAGAATATGGAAGTATACTATACATGGCACTGCTACATTCAAATTTTATAAGGATGAAAATTGTAGAACGAAAGGGATTGATTGAACTACTTAAGCTAAAAATATAAATGGATGAATCAACCCTATCTAAGATATTTTAATCCTCATGTAGAATTAGTAATAAAAGTTCTACTAAATCAAAATATTATCATGACGCTCTAAGTGTATGTTCATAAGCTTCCTTTCAGGATACAATAAAATATGACAACGACAAAAGCAAAGGAAAATTAATCTTGCAATAATAAGATGAAAGTACATCCACCTATGAAAGTACCAACTCCAATACAAAGGAATAAAATGAAGAGGTAAGTCAAGGAGGAATACAATGTAGAGTAAATTAAAGACATTTCAAGAAAACTTCACTCAAGTAGAAATACATGCAAAAGACAAAGATCCATATTGAAGACTAATGTCTTCAAAACCAAATAATGTAATACAAGGGGGTGTTGGAAAATATGGATATTACATCATTTGGTTATTTTCTAACATACCCTCATGGGGGCATATTTAGTTTAGGATTAGTTTAGTATTTATTGCTTTATTAATATAATATAATAAATGCACAAGTGTTAGAATGTGCAATGATATAAATGTGCATGTAGTCCACATATACATGAGTCTTAGGGTTGAGTGAGATGGAAGTAATTTATATTTCTATATAAATACCTCATTGGGAGTGATTTTGAGTGTAGTTGTGGAGTAGTGCAAAGGTGTGAGTAGTAGTAGTCATAATGTAGCTCCATTTTGCTATCATGGAGGAGTTGCAAACTCCATGAGAGAAGCATTATAATTTTTGTGATATTTCATATATGAGCATTTATTGAGTTTTTTATCAAGTTTTCTATCATATTTTCATGCATGGTTTTTTGCTATTATCATAGTTATATCATTGCATGATTTTTTCAAAAGTTGTGAATGAATTTCCTTTATGTTTAAGGCTTAAAAAGCTAACATAGAGATGGGCACAGGAAAGGTATGAACTACTTTGATAACAAAATTGGAAGGAAAAAAATTAACAGTTCCAAAGTCAAAATATAGAGTCAAGCAAAAAGGTGAAGCTCAAGCAAAAGATCAATTCCAAGACCACTTGAAGAATGAAGACAAATACAAAGATCCATATTGAAGACTAAAGTCTTCAATACCCAAATAATGTAATACAGGGGGGGTTTTAAAGTATATTACATTATTTAGGTACATGTTAATGTACCACCTTTGGTACATTACTAGAGGAGGAGTTACTTGAGAGTAAAGTTAAGTAGTGACTTGAGGAAGAATTAAAAGGACAAAATCCTTAGTTTTTCATGTGCACAAGTGTCTATAATATAGAATGCACATTTTTTCTTAGGTTAGGAAAGTGAAGAGTCACATACTAGTATATATATGTGTGAGGGGAAAAGGCCGAACACTTCTCACTCTACACAGGATGGTTCCACTCTGCTAACCCTATTTTCCCCTCCCTTGGTTTCATCCCTGTTTCATGGCACACCCCAGGCCCTTCTCTATGGGCTTGCTACTATTGTAGATGATCTCCTTTAGATGAGAGGTCCATGATCCACTTCTCTACTCCTTTTCCAGCCTGATTGAAGGTTTTCTATCTATGCCCATGTTATGGTGCGTCTCTAGGATCTCCCTTGGATCTCCTATTGAGATTTTGGGATCATTTTTTTTGGTTGCTCTTAGGCATTTCCTAGGTTTTTTGTAGGTTTTCTACTTGGTTCTATATTCTAGTGTTTCCTTTGTTGTAGAGTGTCGTGTTTTTGTGTTGGGGGTTTGACTTCTACCTTGTGCTTCTCGAGAGGTTTTCACTGTAACCTTCTAGTTTAGGGGACCATGTGCCTCATATTTAGTGAAAATTATCCTTGGGATACTTGGATATGTTCTACATGGTGGATTCTCAATACATCTTTCATGGCCTCGGAGGGGGTTCTTATGCTTTTTTCCTGATGCTAAGATATTCCCATTATTTTTCCAAATCTGGTTCCTTGAAGCCATTCATGTGCAGGGTTGGAGGGTTCTCATTTTCCTTCTTTGTTTGTATGCTTGGGATCATCAACTGCATTTTTTGATCTTGGACGAGGGCCTGTGCTTTTTTCCTATAGATTTTATCACCTTGTGGCTCCTTCAAATCATGTTTATTGGGACCTTCCTGTCCCTTTGCCCATGGCTGGTGGATCCGTTTCCATTGTATTTTTTGGTTTCTTTTGATATTCTTGTAGCTCAAACTTATGTACAATGGGATCTCATGGCTGATGGAGATCCTCAAACTTGCTGATCCATTCTCGAAAACTCTTTGCAGGATGTTGCTTCCTGGACTGCCTTCTTGGGCCATCCTTGGGTAGGATCCTAGTTTTGATTTTTAAATTATAGATATTCCCACTTTTCTTGTAGTGGTTTTTGGTTTTCCTGGACGAGATTCTAATTTTTTCTGTTTGCACATGTTAGTCCCTGTCCTGCTTAGGCGGGATGGCCCATTCAATTTTTTTTGATGGTTTTCTTTCATCCAACTACCTCTTCTGGGACAAATTTTCTTTCCAGGTGGCTTTGACTTCCAGTTTCTCGTTGGTGGGATTCAATTTCCGATTTTCCCCTTTGGTGGGTTTTTTAATTTTAAATTTTTCCATCCCTGGGCTGGATTTTTAAATTTAAATTTTACAGCCTTGGGTAGGATTTTTAATGTTTGTTTTTAAAATTTTCATTCCCTGGGCGGTATTCTCCTTTTTAATTCCTAGGCTCTTTGGTAGGTCTTTTTTGAATTTTTTGGTATGGTAGATCATTCATCCTAGTTTGATCTCACGATTGGATTGTTTTTGCGTATGGGCCGATCCCACGTCCCAGTTTGTAATGACTATTGGTGATGGTCCCTTAGGTACCGTCCACATGTGCTCTTTTTAATTTTTAAAAGGCTTGCCATTTGACCTTCTGGATGGTCTATTGATCTTTTGTAAAAAGGTTTTGGGATCCCTTTCAAAACCCACTTTTAATAAAACAAAGTATCGATAAAACAAAATATATGTGTGATTTAAAATTGTAATAAAACGTAGCATGAAATCACCATAACATGCACTAGTGAGTTGCATATATTGTTACGATTCTTTATTTTTGTGAGCATGTATAAATGGATGTCACATGATTTATTTTTAAACTTTCTCATACTATTTAATTGCTTATTAGATTGCCATTACCATAATTATATAGTTATAACATTACTTGCTTAGTTCATTACTTGTGACTGCATTTATTTCAAGTTAATAGCTTCAAAAGATAACAGGTAGAATAAATATTTGCATGGAATCACAATAGCATTTGGAGTTTGTAGATTCTCCCATCTACAGTTTGTAGATGACTCCATCCTACTTGGGTATGCTTTTGTGAGAGAGGCTTATAGATTTAAAAAGATTCCTAATATTTTCTCCACAGCCACAAGACAATGGATTAATTAAGAGAAATAAATATTATATTTTTCTATTGCTTAACCCATTAAGAAACCATTATGTCCTACATTTTAGAAGAGCCTCTCTTCCAATTACCTATTTAGGAGTCACACTCAAAACCACAAGGTAAAATTAGTGGTTGTGGTTGAAATAAAAAATAGAAAAAAAATTGGACAATTGAACTAATATATGGCTTTATTTAGGATGCAGAATCACCTTGGTCAAATTGATACTTCAATACATCCCTATATATGTCTCCTCGATTTTGGATATACCTAAAGGAATTTTGAGGGAGCTAGATAAAATAAACCAAAGATTCCTATGGAGTGGAGCAAAAGTAAAGAGGAAGTGGGCACTCATGAGATGGGATCAATTATGCCTCCCAAAAATATGAAAGTTAGGATTTAGATACTCTATTAAAAATAACAAAGCATTGATAGCCAAATTGTATTGGAAGTTACTCTATTCTCTTAATGCACTTTGGGCTCGAAAATTGGGATCCAAGTATGTTTAAAATGGGTTGTTGATAGAATTTATTAGATACCAACTACCAAATAGAGGTTCTTCTATCTTGTGGTGCCAATAATATGAGAAGATATGATAAATACACAACTATTCTAGATCATCAATAATGGACAACAAGCCAGATTTTGGATTGATGCATGGGATCAACACCCTCCACTGAATTAGTAGTTTTCAGAGTAGAAGCCACTCATGGAACAATCACATAGATAGGATGGGCTAAAAGTATTTTGGTATTATAGAAATAATGTGGGTAATGTTGAATTGGGAAGAAAGTGAATTCCAACCATAGAATAATATGTGATATTTTTGGAGGCACAAAGAAGAGATTTTTCAAAATATCCTTTAAATGAGGGTATCTTCATGGTCTTAAGCAGAGGACTCACTCAAGTGGGGCACCATTGGGCTTCAAAAAAAAATCTAACTTGATTCACACCTCTAATTTTCAAAGGGTACTAGTGGTGTAGGAAAATGTAAGGTAAGGTAGGTCTATAACATTGTAAATCATAAACCATGGCCCAAAATTACCCAATTCTACCTTAATTTTACCCCAATGATCTTCCTATGGTTTCCCAAAGTCATCCATAAAATCTAAAATTCTTTAACTAGTTGTCACTCTTTCGAAAAACTATCGTCGATACAATCCATGACCACTCTAAGCCATCATCGATAGACCTAAGCCCACATAACATCATTGCTCATTAAAAACCTTGTCGTCGATCTTATCAACGACCCGAGTTAGTCATCAGTGATAAAAATTAAATTTGTCCATCACGCATCCAAGTCTCCCATTGCTAATACCATCTTAGACAACCTTTTCCATAAACGACCACACTAAAACCTAGCCTTGAAGCTAAAATCTACTGTCGACCTTGTAAATTACCATCATCAATCCTATCCATGACCAAATTCAGATATTAGTGAATAGCCATGTCTAAAAATACACTATAGCTCATTTAAGCTCTTCATCATCAATCTAATCATCGATAGATATTTCCCAAAAGTGAGCACATCAAGATAGAAAAAGGGATAAAGCACTTTGTCACTCTTGCAAAGCCTTGTCATTGATCCAATCAATGATCACTCTTCTTCATCAGTAAAAACTAGCTTAAAAAACAAGACAAGGGTCCTAGCAACGTCAACCTAGCAAGTCACCCTCTCGACAAAAGTTAGTCAAGTAAAGTTATTTTAAAAACAAAGTCACATTCTCGAAGTATCATCATTGATCCAATCAACCATCAATGATAGTCTAAGACTCACCCAAAATCACTTGCACTATTCAATGCTCCTTGTCATTGATCTATGATCAGTCCTATTAGCGATAGTATTTTTCATTAGTGATAATGTCCAAATCTAGGTTAACTCATCATTAGTCTAAATATTTGTCATTGATTCAATCAGCGAAGCCTCTTTCTCATCAGTGATCGCTAAAAAATTTAGTCTATGTCTAGCCTCTTTATCGCTCTTGTAGAAATCTTGTCATCGATGCATTAGAGACAACGATTCTTCAGCTTCGACAAAGTTTTTCGAAGACATCCAAAGGGTTGAGTCATTGTGGTCATAGGTATTCCATTTCCTGATACAATATGCTAAGTAAAAGTCCAACCTAAGTATGTTTCAAGTATGATCATCATCATCATTGAAAGCAATTTGCCTTTGCTCATCCATCAACGACAACAAAGATTCATCAGTGACCAAGTCTGGTCATCGATCCTATTAGCAACAACCTTGAAATATCAGCAACACAATACTGTCACCTATTATTATGGCTCATAAAAACTGCCCATTGTCGATTCAATCAACGACAAATCAAGAAAAATAGCAAAATATATTAATGATCCAAATCATCCCATGAAGATCAATGATGCACATCCCACCTAGGAAGGCATGGGTTTCATTGACTAAAAAATGATAGAAATAATGATGAGATGGATAGCCCATGATCCAAATATAATAATACTTAAAGAGGTGGCAAAATCAGAATCGGTTCGAGGAGTGAATGTATCCCCTTGAGGTACGCAAACATCAATAAAATATCTATGATAAAATCTCCATCTTGCAATGACATACAAAATTAGGTAATGTGGTAACAATAAGAAAGTGACACTTTAGAATGCAAGCCTAGGTGGACAAATCACAAAAAAATACCTCATTTAAAGACTATCATTATGAATATATCACTGGTATGATTATTAAAAAATAATTAGGGAAGGTAGTTGAAAGAAATTAACGCTATGCATGCACACACTCTCAAAAACTAAGATTAAAATTTCTTTCATTAAAATTCAACTTCCTTTACAGAACTTGGTTTGAGTGAAATTCGTAGAATACGATTGTAAGCAAACAAGTACAACTAGTATTATGAGCTAGCATCATGGCATTGTCTAGCAAACCCAAGAAAATTCCCAATGCATCCAAGAAGAAACCTACCAAAAATGTCCAGTCTATCGAAGAAGAAATCATAGAAAAAGTTCTCAAAGTATCACAAGCTTACCCATATGAAGTTCTACAAGGCAAACCCATCAAAAATAAGCAACAAGAAATATTAGAAAAAAAGGCACCAGCAAGGGAGATTACTGAAGAACAAAAGCAGGAATATGAGGATGCTGCCATTTTCTATTTTGAGCAGACAGAAGAAGATTACCGGAGACACCAAACAATGCTCAAAGATATTTTTCAAAGATAAGGGAAGAGCGTTATGATGATAGTCTGTATTGC
Organism: Wollemia nobilis; assembly: GCA_028583015.1. Taxonomy (NCBI): domain Eukaryota; kingdom Viridiplantae; phylum Streptophyta; class Pinopsida; order Araucariales; family Araucariaceae; genus Wollemia; species Wollemia nobilis. The sequence goes on along the minus strand of JAQPPZ010000755.1, from coordinate 863,441 downwards.
AACATATTGAGCAATAATATGGGGAATCTTATCTACTTGTGAGTCATTATATATGATCCATAAAGAAAGGCTATCCTCAACTACAAAGACCAGAAGATATTCACAATCAACAAGGAGGTCATTCATAAGGTATTTAATCTGTCTCCTTCCCAAATTATCCCAAACAGAAAGGTTCTTGAAATACAGTGTTCATGTATGTTAAATACTCTTTTTTACTAAAGTATGTTTGGCTTAGACTACAATGTATCATATAATTCCCCTATACCAAAAGCAACTCTTAAAGTATGGCCCAAATATTATGTTGACATGATCAACATTGTAATGGGAAACAAATACCTAGATAATGTAAATAGAGAAGTAATGTACATGGCCTCACAGTTAAATAAAATTGGAAAAATACCAATATATGCTTGGAAAATGTATTGGAAAGAACATAAATGAATAGCTTGGAGCCCTACAAAAAGCCATCAAGAATAAGGAAGAAATAATGCTTGAATTCATGTATTATTCTTTTCTCATCCATCTCATAGTTGGCCAGTTAGGTCCCAAAGCTTTAGAAATATTAGGAGTAAATGCAGAATGTGTTCAATACAGGATGCCTTGGTCTAAGAAGGATGGCATGACATTATATATTTTATCACAAAAATTATGTTGGTCATCCATAATGAGCTATGTGGTGAATACCCCTTGAGAATCAATATATGAATAAGAAATTTCCTAAACAAGAACAATGTTGGGAAGTTTTTATTTGTATAAGACTTCACTTGCATTAGGTTGTATGGCACAAATATCCCACCTAAAGTACTCCCAATGTACTACCCAATGTCGATTGTCACCTTAGAGATAATAAGGCAGATACCCAAAGAAGTCAAAATGAGAGTGAATAGAAGCAATTCAAGAGTCCCATGGTTCAAATTGCCCTTCAAAAAATGGGGTATTACATTTTTAAAGGCTATCTTAGTCTAATCATAGCAATGTGGAAGATGGATGAATACTATTTTGTTGAGCTCACATGGATAGCCTATGACCCAGACAAATAATATGACAAGAAAGTTCAAAAAGTCAAGAAATTACATATGGGCCATGAGGAAGACATGTTTGAAGATGCGATGCAAATCACAATCAATAACAGGGAGCATCTCAGAAAGGTATAGGATATAAAAGAAAGATCCTACACACTGTTTGAGGAGGTGGAAAATTATCAAATAACTATGAATAGATTAAGAGCAGCCATCATTGATTATTATACTCCTTTAGTCCCAATAATAAAACATGGGGAACTCAAAGATCCCTTCTTGCAAATAATGAAGAAAGACTTGTAAAAATTGGAAATTGTTATCGAACAAATATCTCTTCCTAAAAAAAGCCAACCACTGATTGAGCCAACCGCCCAAGCAAGCTCTCCTAAATAATTACCCTAGGTTGAAGAAGACATAGTACCAATTACAACCTAGACAACAAGTTCCCCCATAGTGGTTGAGGAAGCTTTAGGTGCAGAACCTCAAACCGTAGAAGAGACAAAGAAGTCACTTGTAAGTGTTCAGGCACAAAAACCAAAGAACACCACTACTATGCATCTCATAGTAAACAATATATAATGAAAAATTCCTCAGGATGCCATGAAAAAAGTCCAAGAGTAGGGGGATTTGAAAATATCTTAAGGGAACTAGTGCCTGAAGAAACATCTTCGCTTAGTTCTCCTCCAGCCAAGAGAGCTCGTATTGAAGTTAGACCGACCTCTAGAACATCTCTTTTCATAATACTGACAAAAGTTAAAGAAACTAATATTCAATTTAGTACTAAGGAAGAGTAGCAACTGTACTAAGGAAGAGTAGCAACTGGAGGAGGTCGAAGAAATCATTGAAAAAAAGGCTTCTAAACTGTTGTTGGCTCAAAAAGGAGTTAATCAGGCTAGTTTTGAAGTAACTATTATAGTGCCCTTACTAGAGAATCCCATTGAGTTCTTCATTAATACTGAATCCAAGTAAGAGAAATAGATAGGGGACAATATAGACATGTTGAAAGCAAACATGGCAGTTCATATATAAACGATAGCAGCCATAGAAGAAGAGCTCACCAAATTAAGAGCAATGAAAGCCCAGTTTGAATAGATGAAAACTAAAAAAGAGTAGCTTCAAAACAATAATTTGGCTCTACAAGATTACATAGGTAGACTAAATAAAAAAATAGATAAACTATAAAAATATAAATCACCATTCTTGCCTAAAGGAACTAACAATAAAGAAGAACTCATCAAGCAATTCAAAATCAAATTGGTGGAATTAACCAAAGATAGAGTGAAGCCATGCCCAACATCTTCAAAGAACTTCTACAAATTATGAATATAGCCCAACATGTCAAAATATTTATGGAATAAATAGATTTAAGAGTAGTGAAGATTGCTCACATTTACCAAAAATAAAAAGATGAATATACTCAGATCATGGAAAAGCAATTAACTACCCCTGAAGGATAAGTATATGACTGCCAAATTGAGTTCCAAAATTTGAAAAAATATTTCTGAGATAGGCTCCACTAGAAAGACTCCATATCAAGCATAGAGGATTGGACAAAAGAACTAGAAAATTCAAGGCTGCAAAGCATAGAAACACTCAAAGAAATTATTGCTTCAACTCAAATGGAAATGCTCATCATTGATAAAATAATGGAAGCCAAATGTGATGGCAAATATGAGAAAGAACTGGCTCTACATTTTAAAGACTTGGCTTCAATAAATATAGAAGCATTCCTATTTATAGAACAAAACGGGCCACCAAACAAAAAGTACCTCAATCAGATAAATAATATCGAACATGAGGTTATAAGAACTTCCATGTTTTCAAGCGACGCATGGATAAAAATTTCTAAAGTTTTAGGAGTTGAAAAGGTAGAAGAAAACAAAAATATGATAGCCAAGTGGGCCCCACAGAAGAATACAAGAGAGAAATAGCTGACGTCACCCCCACTACAAAGACACAAGAGTAATAAAAACCAATCACTACACCAGAACAACCAAAGTAGTAACCTCCAGAATAGGTGGTAAGTACAGGAAAAATTTGTTAATATGACACAACTCAAGCTAGCCTGTAAAGCACTCAACAATGTCATGGTTGAAAACCTTCCAAGTGGTAGTGTTTGCACAAAACATTCATAACTAATTGTTATTAAAGAATTCAAGGTAGTTAGGCTTCATCATCAAGTAATCTTACAACAAGCTCATGTGAGGTATTTTGAGTGTTCTATATAGGCTATCGTATCCTCTTTGTTTTTTTTATTTTTAGCCATTTCCTCAAGTTCCTATCACCCTTGTGCAGGTATTACTGAAAGTAGAGCAGTATGTCTGAGATGATTTCTATAAGTTATTCCAGAGAGCCATATTCTATATGTCACTACTTTTAGGACAATAGATAGCAGTCCCCTATTACTGTTGGCAATTTTGGGTACCTTGAGGACATTGCCTTTGCCTAAGTTTAGTTGTTGTCATTGATGTCAAGGAGCTCTTGGTAGTTGTTGTTTTTGATGTCAAGGAGTTCTTGGAGAAATTTGTTTTTATGTCTAAGTATGTGTTTTGATGAAGGTTTCAATTGGTCAGTAAGTCTCCAAGAAAATCAGAGTAGCCCAGTTGCAAAAGATCAATAAAAAGATAAGTTAGAAAAAGTTTGCAGGTGGTCTGGAAAAACTGTCACGATTTCGTGACATGTTTGAGGAGAGAGAAAGTTCTGGAAAAACTGTCGCGATTTCGCGACATGCTGGAAGGCAGAGGCAAAGCTGGAAAAACTGTCATGATTTCATGACATGTTTGAGGGGAGAGAAATTTCAAGCAAAACTGTCACGATTTCGCGACAAGTTGAGTTGGCAGAGTTGAGTTGCAGGAAGTGTCGCAATTTCGCGACAAGTTTCAATGAAGTTGTACGGATGCAGAAAGTGTCACGATTTCGCGACAAGTTGAGTTGGCAGCTTGCAGGTGGCGAAAGCATCACGATTTCATGACATGTTCCAGTTTCGCTAGTGCAAACCGAGAAAAGGTTGAAGAAGCAAGAAGTGTCACAATTTTGTGACAAAGTTGCAGATGACATTAGTAGGAGGCAAAGGTGTCACGATTTCATGACAAAAGCTGAGAAGAAGGCCTTGGAGTCTAAAGCGTCGTGATTTCGTGACATAGTTGTTGATGACGTCAGCAAAAGCAAATGTGTCACGATTTCATGACAAGAGCAGAGAGGAAGGCCTTGCAGACTAAAGCATCATGATTTCGTGACAAGAATCATGATGACGTCAGCAAAGTCAGGGAGTGTCGCGATTTCATGACAACAGGCTAAAGCAAGGCATAAGGCAGACTGTAGTGTCACGATTTCACGACAATAAGCTAGCGAAAGTGTACGACAGGCTATAGTGTCACGATTTCATGACAACAAACCAAAGAAGGCGCACGACAGGTAGTAGTGTCACGATTTCACGACAGCAAGTAATGAAAGGTGTATGGTAGACAAAGGCATAGTGATATCATGACATGTTTGAGTTTCATGCTAGAAAAGCTACATAACAACAGAGGCGGTTGAAGCCGACGGAGTTAACCTTTGTCGATGAAGTGTAAGGTTGTGCAGCCAACGATTGTTTTAAGGATATACAGCCGACTAAGATCATGAATTTAATCATGAATTATTGCTATAAAAGGAGGACTGTTTTCAAGTTTCATGAATCGAATGTGTGTGTCGAATTTGCGCAAGTGAAGTCTGTTGTGCGCAAAGAGTAGTCGTATCGAATCGATCGAAGTGTGCGTTCAAAGTGCAACTTTCGTAGAAGCAGAGTGGAGGAAGAAGTTCGATCGAGGAGAAGCAGACGGTGCGAAGAGGGTGCTGTAGTGGCTGCACATAGGCGCATAAGTTGTTGTGCGATCGAGTGCTACAGTATTTACACAGACTGTGTAAAGAAAGCAGAGTGTGCGAAGACTGCACTACGGTGGATGTGCAACGAAGCAGAAGCTAAGTTGAGAAGATAGTGCTACTACATTTTGTGAATATTGCACTACTATGTTCGTGCAGAAGTTGAGAAGATAGTGCTGCTGTAAATTTGAGAAGACTGTGCTGTTGTAGTTGCACAGACAATGAAAAGTTGTTTCCAACCAAGTGCTGTTAAGAACAGAGGAAGAGGACAATTGTGCTAGACCGAAGGACTGTGTTTGGTGCAGATAAGAGGACCAGCTTTGTAGTGACAGAGTTGAGGACAGAGATCTCCAGCCAGAGCAGGGAAGACAGGTGTCTTCTATGGATAGAGTTCCACTTGCTAAGGGTAAAGGAGATAGAGGTCTTCTAGAGGATCACTAGCAAAGCAAAATTAGGGGAAGGTATCTCCTTTGAGCCGAGGCTCATAAACATTGTAATCGGGAAGGATTCCCAGAGGACTTTGATATAACTTTTAGAGGAAAGTTTTTATCCGTGGAGTAGCCCACCTTGGGTGAACCACGTTAAAATGGGTCTTCTATGTGTGATGCTTTCTGTCTTGTTTAATATTATGTTGATGCCACTGCTATCTGAAATTAAAATTATTAAATGGTTAAGTCTTATACTGTTCACCCCCCCTCTCAGTATAAGTTCATGTTCTTCAATTGGTATCAGAGCGGGTCTCTCCAGAAAAATCCTAACAGCTTGGAGAAGGATCTAACAGAGGAACATATAAATTCAGAAAAGGTTGAATTCGATCTCAAGAGTGAATTCTTCTTGGCCTTGAGAAAGCTTGAGAAACTCAGGGAAGAGAATTTTGTCCTCAAGCAGCATTGCCAGGAAAAAGAGATAGCAAGATCAGAATTGGCTCAAAGTGTTATAGATTTCAAAATTCTAGCTGAAGAAGGGAAGAAGATTGAACAAGTTCTAACAGAGGTTCTAAAAGGAAAGGTAGCTGATTGTGAGAAACTAGAAGGAGAGATTATGTCTCTTAGAGTGAAGTTAGAACAATCAACTCTCAGACAGAATATTTCGTGTGAAAAGAAGGATGGCATCACCATTCATGAAATAAGGTCTTCAAGCAAGAACAATCTTCACTCTGAAGAGCAATGGATTCCAGTTGATCGCAAGAAGAACAAACTTCCAAGGCATCAAAACAGGTTACATAATACCTTCCATGGATATTGTTTTTCCTGTAAAAAATTTGGTCACATAGCTATGCATTGCAATAAATCTCTGAAGAGTCATAGTAAGGAAAATGTTAACTCATTTGCACCTCTTATGAATAAAAATATCATGTGTTACAAGTGCAAGAATTTTGGGCATATAGCAAGGATGTGCAGTTTGGATAAATTTAGTTTTGAGTTCTCAAAAAGGAGGAATGAGATAAAATCTAAGTCAATGATAGTTCAAACTACTTTTCATGCTCAAGACAAAGTAGAAAAATGGTATCTTGATAGTGGTTGTTCAAAACATATGACTGGTGAAAAAGAAAAAAATTTGTCTTTAAAAGAAGAAAACAGAGGAATAGTCAGTTTTGGAGATAACAGGTCCGCAAAGATCTGTGGTAAAGGGACTCTTAGTTTGGATGGGAAATCCAAAATAGAAAACATGCTTTATGTAGAAGGGCTAAGACATAATCTGCTTAGTGTGAGTCAACTTTGTGATCAAGGGCACATAGTATCTTTCTTTTCAGATAGATGTGAGATAAGTAAAGAATTAAATGGAAAACTTATTGCTAGGGCTACAAGGACTCCAAACAATCTTTACATGCTGAGTGAGATAAAAAGAGAAAAATGCTTTCTAACTCAAGAAGATGAGAGTTGGTTGTGGCATAAAAGATTGGGACATTTGAGTTTTGATAATCTGGTCAGTATTAGTAACAAGGAAGCGATTAGAGACTTGCCCAGAATAAAAAGGCCCCAAAACATCATTTGCGGTCCTTGTCAACATGGTAAACGGACTCAGAACCAGCTTCAAATCGAAAGGGTATACATCTTCCAAACCCTTGGATCTTATTCATACTGATTTGTGTGGCCCCACCGGAACTCGGAGCATTCAGGGGAGATAGCTATTTCATGCTGTTTATAGATGATTACTCAAGAATGACTTGGGTTACTTTTCTCAAAGAAAAATTCGAAGCTTTTGAAAAATTTAAAGTTTTTAAAGAAATGATTGAAAATGAGATCGACAAGAGAATCAAATGCTTAAGATCAGATAGAGGAGGAGAGTTCACTTCAAATGAATTTGTGGAATACTCGTGAACAACATGGAATCAAAAGAGAATATTCAGCAGCAAGAACTCCTCAACAAAATGGAGTAGTTGAAAGAAAAAACAGAACTATTGAAAATATGGCTAGAGCAATGTTAGATGAGTCAAAACTTTCAGATGGTTTTTGGAGAGAAGCAATAAATACAGCAGTCCACATCATTACCAGGGCTCAACTTAGAGTCAATCATCATAAAACTCCCTATGAGTTGTGGAAAGGAAGACCAGCTACAGTTAAACACTTCAAAGTGTTCGGGAGTAAGTGCTTCATCAGAAGGGAAGATCAAAATCTGGGTAAGTTTGATCCTAGGTGTGATGAGGGAATTTTTCTTGGATATTCCAGAAAAAGTAAGGCCTACAGATGCTTCAACAAAAGAACTCATACAGTTGTAGAGAGCATAAATGTAACAGTAGATGAAAAGACAGGGATAAGAGAACCAGTCAAGGAACTCAGTGATGGAATCTGTCAAGAAGAATTCAGAGAAGTGTCAGATGAAGAAGAGGAAAGACAACAACTGCTTCCCAAAACTCCTTCACGGTATGTTCAGAAACATCATCCCAAATACTTGATCATTGGTGATCCAAATAATAGGCAAACAAGAAGAAGAGTCATTCCTTCACATGAATCTGCGAATGTTTCATTGTTATCTCAGATTGAGCCAAAGAATTTTAGTGAAGCATGTACAGATGATTTTTGGGTAAAAGCAATGGATGAAGAGCTAAATCAAATAGAGAAAAGTGAAACCTGGGATTTGGTTCCAAGACCTAAGAACAAGAATGTCATTGGCACAAAATGGGTATTCAAAAATAAACTTAATGAGGATGGAAAGATTGTCAGGAACAAAGCCAGGTTAGTCTGTAAAGGGTATGCTCAAGTCGAAGGTGTTGATTTCGAAGAGACGTTTGCGCCTATTGCTCGTCTTGAAGCGATCATAATGTTTTTGGCCCTATCTAGTTTCAAATATTTCAAAGTGTTTCAAATGGATGTAAAGTCTGCTTTTCTAAATGGGGTGTTGGATGAAGAAGTCTATATAGAACAGCCAGAAGGTGTGTCTCTCTCAGAACAACCAGACTATGTGTGTAAACTGAAAAAGGCACTGTACGGGTTAAAGCAAGCACCCAGGGCTTGGTACTCAAGACTTGACGGGTATCTTTATGAACAAGGATTCAGGAAAGGCGTGGCAGATAGCAACTTGTACATTAAGAATAAAGGTGATGATATGATTATCATAGTTGTCTATGTCGATGACATTATTTTTGGGGGAAATAATACTCAGATGTGCAAAGTTTTTGCTAACACCATGCAAAAGGAATTCGAGATGTCTATGATTGGAGAGCTGTCATTCTTTTTAGGACTATAGATTGCGCAATCAAAAAATGGTATATTTCTCTCTCAGGAAAAGTATATCAAAGAGATGTTAAAAAAATTTGGGATGATGGACAACAAACCCGTATGTACTCCAATGATTACAGGGTGCAATCTGAGTAAGGATGATGAATCTCCAACAACAGATCAAAAATTGTACAGATCTATGATTGGCAGTTTACTATATAGTACAACTACCAGACCGGATATCATGCAGGCCGTTGGATTAGTAGCAAGATTTCAAGCAGCTCCAAAAGAATCTCATGTTATAGCAGTCAAGAGGATATTCAGATATTTGAAGGGAACTGTGGATTTTGGGCTTTGGTATCCCAAAGGCGATGATTTCACCCTCACAGCCTATACAGATGCAGATTGGGCAAGCAGTATTGATGATACAAAAAGCACTAGTGGTGGAGCATTCTTTTTAGGAAAGAGTCTGGTTTCTTGGCTGAGTAAGAAATAACCTTCTGTTTCCTTATCTATAGCAGAAGCTGAATACATAGCAGCAGTGGCTGGGTGCACTCAGGTTTTATGGATGAAAACAACCTTGGAGGATTTCAAAGTCAAGCATGAACAACCTATCCCTATTCTTTGTGATAATTCAAGTGCCATAAGTATTTCTAAAAATCTGGTAATGCACTCAAGGACGAAGCACATTTCTATCAAATATCATTTTCTAAGGGAAAAAGTGCAAGAGAAGCGAGTCAAGCTAGAATATGTACCCACTAAAGAGCAGATTGCAGATATCTTCACCAAACCCCTTCCAAGAGATACGTTTGAGTATCTAAGGGAGAAATTGGGAGTTGTACTCTCACCTCGAGATTAATCACCTCATCAGGAGGTGGGGGAGGGACCAAGCCAAGAGGCTCTTTCTTAGTCCCGAGCCCCAAAGGTGACCCTTTGCCATTGATGACAAAGGGGGAGAGATATGAGTAAGGGGGAGAGCTTCAAGTGAAGAGGAAAGCTTCAAGTCAGGGGGAGCAAAAACTTCAATTGCAGAATTCTCAGTTGATGGATCAGTGGTTCAGTTTTTGGCTCTTGAGATATGTTTTTAGTAAAGGGTTGCCATCAATGACAAAGGGGGAGATTGTTGGCAATTTTGGGTACCTTGAGGACATTGCCTTTGCCTAAGTTTAGTTGTTGTCATTGATGTCAAGGAGCTCTTGGTAGTTGTTGTTTTTTATGTCAAGGAGTTCTTGAAGCAATTTGTTTTTATGTCTAAGTATGTGTTTTGATGAAGGTTTCAGCTGGTCAGTAAGTCTCCAAGAAAATCAGAGTAGCCCAGTTGCAAAAAATCAAGAAAAAGATAAGTTAGAAAAAGTTTGCAAGCGGCTAGAAAAACTGTCGTGATTTCGTGATATGTTTGAGGAGAGAGAAAGTTTTGGAAAAACTATCGCGATTTCGTGACATGCTGGAAGGCAGAGGCAAAGCTGGCAAAACTATCACGATTTCACATGTTTGAGGAGAGAGAAAGTTTAGGCAAAACTGTCATGATTTCACGACAAGTTTCAATGAAGTTGTACAGATGCATAAAGTGTCATGATTTCACGACAAGTTGAGTTGGCAGCTTGCAGGTGGCAAAAGCGTCACGATTTCGTGACATGTTCCAGTTTTGCTAGTGTAAACTGAGAAAAGATTGAAGAAGTAAGAAGTGTCGCGATTTCGTGACAAAGTTGCAGATGACATCAGCAGGAGGCAAAGGTGTCACGATTTCATGATAGAAGCTTAGAAGAAGACCTTGGAGTCTAAAGCATCATGATTTTGTGACATAGTTGCTGATGATGTCAGCAAAAGCAAATGTGTCACGATTTCACGACAAGAGCAGAGAGGAAGGCCTTGCAGACTAAAGCATCGCGATTTCGCGACAAGAATCATGATGACGTTAGCAAAGTTAGGGAGTGTCATGATTTCATGACAATAGGCTAAAGCAAGGCGTAAGGCAGACTGTAGTGTCGCGATTTCGTGACAACAAGCTAGCGAAAGTGTACGACAGGCTGTAGTGTCACGATTTCACGACAACAAACCAAAGAAGGCGCACGACAGGCAGTAGTGTCACGATTTCGTGACAGCAAGTAATGAAAGGTGTACGGTAGACAAAGGCGTAGCGATATCGCGACATGTTTGAGTTTCATGCTAGAAAAGCTACAGAACAACAGAGGTGGTTGAAGCCGACGGAGTTAACCTTTGCCGATGAAGTGTAAGGTTGTGTAGTCGATGATTGTTTTAAGGATATACAGCCGACTAAGATCAAGAATTTAATCATGAATTATTGCTATAAAAGGAGGACTATTTTCAAGTTTCATGAATCGAATGTGTGTGTCAAATTTGCGCAAGTGAAGTCTGCTGTGCGCAAAGAGCGAATCGAGTCGAATCGATCGAAGTGTGCATTCGAAGTGCGACTTTTGCAGAAGCAGAGTGGAGGAAGAAGTTCAATCGAGGAGAAGAAGACGATGCAAAGAGGGTGCTGTAGTGGCTGCACATAGGCGCATAAGTTGTTGTGCGATCGAGTGTTGCAGTATTTACACAGACTGTGTAAAGAAAGCAGAGTGTGCGAAGACTACGCTACGGTGGATGTGCAATGAAGCAGAAGCTAAGTTGAGAAGATAGTGCTGCTGCATTTTGTGAAGATTGCACTACTGTGTTCGTGCAGAAGTTGAGAAGATAGTGCTATTGTAAATTTGAGAAGACTGTGCTGCTGTAGTTGCGCAGACAGTGAAAAGTTGTTTCCAACCAGGTGCTGAAAAGAATAGAGGAAGAGGACAATTGTGCCAGATCGAAGGACTGTGTTTGGTGCAGATAAGAGGACCAACTTTGTAGTGACAGAGTTGAGGATAGAGATCTCCAGCCAGAGCAGGGAAGACAGGTGTCTTCTGTGGATAGAGTTCCACTTGCTAAGGGCAAAGGAGATAGAGGTCTTCTAGAGGATCACCAGCAAAGCAAAATTAGGGGAAGGTATCTCCTTTGAGCCGAGGCTCATAAACATTGTAATCGGGAAGGATTCCCAGAGGACTTTGATATAACTTTTAGAGGAAAGTTTTTATCCGTGGAGTAGCCCACCTTGGGTGAACCACGTTAAAATGGGTCTTCTATGTGTGATGCTTTCTGTCTTGTTTAATATTATGTTGATGCCACTGCTATCTGAAATTAAAATTATTAAATGGTTAAGTCTTATACTGTTCACCCCCCCCTCTCAGTATAAGTTCATGTTCTTCAGTTACATCATTTGAACAAGGTGATCTATTGTATTATATTGTATTTTTCAAAAGAACCTGAGTATTATGCCAGGTTAATCCATTGTAAACATTTTATTCTAAAAAATATAACAAATTATCTTGTTCTCTATTTATGGCAAACATTTTTATAATGTGTGTATGCTATATTGTCTGTATCTTGCATTATTTGAACATACAGGCAATGTTTCTTCGTTTATTAAAGAGTTTGTGTTTGTTACGATATTCGAATGAACATATTTATTAGTATTTATTTCTCATTCTATTCTTTATCATATGAATGATTGAAACTACTATGATATCCCAATGGATAAGGCACTAATCTACTTTTAATATTGAATTCTTGTATCATATGATTAGTCAATAATATTTTATTATCTAAATCAATCTAGTTGAGCTATTTTCTCTAAATAAACATTTTGTAAGCTCATATTAGGGTGTCCAGACCTGGTCTATTTAGCTTTCAAGTTATCCTAGGATGAAGTGGTGAGTCAACTAGAGCTCACATATCTTCTTGTGGGTTTTCACGAATTTAAATAGTGTGAAAGTTTGAAAGTATATTCAAATCTTTCCACAATAGCTTTCTAGCATTGTTGCCAAGGAGAGCATTTTACTGTCTTTTGTGTAGCCTTTTGGATCATCTCCATACTACAATTTCTACCATATCAACTCTCTAATGCCACAGTTTTCTGATTAATCCCTTGTGTGTTAGTTTTACCTCTTTTAGAGGGTTTATTTCCTACATGCTAAGCTATGACATTATGAGAGTCTCTGTTTTCTATATTCTTAAAACACATTTGAGAGAAATAAGTTGAGCAATCTTGGCATATGTAAGATTCTATCTACATGAAAGTGTTGGCGAATCTGAACAAACCCAAAAGAAGAACAAAGAGAATATGACCTGGCACACACCAAACATAGTTGTAAAGAGCTCTTCCTAGTATTTGAAGACCCAAAGGTATTTACTAATAAAGCCCTAACCCCTAAAAATTTTATTTATCATAATAGGACATATATATCCAGTAATTAGTCATCTAAGAAACCTATGCCTGTGAGTCATCCTACTATTAGCACTCCTATAGTTATTACCACTATCATCACCATGGCATAGCTAAACTAGAACTTACAAGTATGTAGGACTAATAGGTATAGACCTTTTTGATTACCCTATGATTTACATTCCTTTCCAGCCAAAGCCCACAAATATTTACCTAAATTTCAAGGCAACATAGTCATCACTGGAGAAGATCACATCAACATCTTTTTATTTGCATTGGACAATATAGAGGTTGAACATGAGGATGTAGTCCTCAGACTATTCCTACAAATATTAAAGGAGGATGCAAGAGATAGGTTCAAATGTCCCCCTGCTGATCAAATCCATGATTTCAAGACTATGGAGGAGATGTTTTCAAATAAATATGGGGAAATAAAGAATGAGCAATATTTACTGACAAAGCTTGCAATAATGTAGAAGAAAGAAAATGAGTTTGTATAAGATTTTAATAGATGGTTTTTCAAAATAAAAAGTAAAACTCCAATTACCCTAATATCCACTAACCATTAGGCCATATGCTTTTATAAGAATACCTTTTTTGGAGAGTTCAACTATGAGTTGAGGCAACATAAGGCCAATACCATTGACGACTAAATGGAACAAGCCCTACAAATAGAAATAAATATGTTAGACAATGTGAAGATGAAGCCATATGCCTCCAAGTCAAGTTTTAGCTAAGTAGACAAGAAACCTAAGAAATTTGGATTCACAATGTTGAGGAAAACTGAGGTCGACCCTCAAGAAATATTGCCCAGCCAATTTACCAAAAAGATAAATACGATTAATAATAGGCTATCCATAATTGAGAGGGATAAGTTTATAAATAATGCATAATAGACCCCAATTTTGGAGGAACTTTAACATAAACTAGGCAAGAAATAATGGGGAAGAAGGAAGAAAAAATGGAAACAATGGTTGGAAAAGGAGAGAAGGCCCAAAAGACATGGATGTAGTACCAAACCCCATGGCCACTGCTAACACTGTCTTTGAATTTTAATACTATTGTAATGAGTGTGATGCACCACATAATCCAAATGACTATGCAATCTATATAGGGGCACATCCTGGTGATAATATTAAGGAATAATTATACAAATAAATAAGAATAAATGTTTGTTGGACTAAAGAAGATGAGGAAAGAGAAACAATTTAAAAAATAAATAGAAAAATTACCTAAGTTAGAAAAAGAACCCAAATCTATTGTCCTAGAAAATCTAAAAATCCTTAAAATATCTCAAGAGGATAGATATGAAATGATAAAACTAGGTAATATTACTCCAATTGTTAAAGAGGTGGAAACCCTAGAAAGAATGCATGCTATTAACCTAAGAGGTAGAATAGTGCCTGACAGGAATAATAAAGCTGACAAGGCTGATGTAGTTAAAAAAACTCAAAACAAAGATAAAGCTACCAAGAAGTAAACAAATGATAATCAGTAGGTAGCCTCTGAAGTTGAAACAAGAAACAAATCTCAAAAGTAGCCAGATTCTAACAAGAATACTGAAGTCAAAAAGACTGAATTTGATGCAAGACAAGAACTGGCCAAATAAAGATAAACATCACCTTTGAATAGTTAATGACTATACCAAAGTACAAATATTAGGTGTGTCGAGCCTTTGGTTTGGTTTAACCATCATCTCATAATCTCAATAGTAGAAAAACCCAAACCCATCCCCAAAAATCTATTAGTAGTCAAACCTTTCTGTATAATATTAAGATATAATTCCAACTTTGGGGAACAATTTGTAATTCATAACTGCATGCTAGATAGTGGAACATCACAAAATATCATGCCTAAACAAGTGGAAAGACTAGTTAGGTCTAATATGTACTAAAGACTCTCCCGAATATTCGTTATGGATAGTAGATAAATACCATGAACATAAATTATTATAGAATTACTTGTCTACTTGGACCAATACCCAAAAAAGGGCATAGTCATGATGTAGCCATAGTTGATGTAGATCCATTTTTTTCATTGCTACTGTCAAGACATTGGGTTGAACAATTATGAGGATCCATTCAATTAGATTGACCCTATGACACTATCCCCCTTACATCCAAAGAGTGGGTTACCCTCAGGAGGTAACCCTTCTATAGGTATTCTATTGAGCTCAAAAGTATCATACTACAACTATTAACTTAGCCCAATATTTTAAGGAAAAGGAGATAGGAGTCTATTGCATCTGGTATTCCCAATTCCTAGCTAAGGTTCCTAAAGCAACAAATATGGACTCATAAATAGCCGTAGATTTTAATGCTGAGTATACAAGGATATTGACATCAGAAATGTGGACCCTCACATTTTATGGGTCTAAATCACACATTGAATCAGGAGTTGGGGTCAATATGACTGACATCTGAAGAACACAAGCTTAAACTGAGAAGGGGGGTGAATAATATAAGACCACTTTTTACTTTTCTTTCCCAATCAATATTATGCAATATATAGATAGCAATATCAACAACAGTAATCAAAGCAATGCACAAATCACCACACACAATAGAGACACATATTTAACGTGGTTCACCCAATGTGGGATACTCCACGAAGAAAATATTTCTCTAAAATTTTCTCAATCAATCTCTTGGGAATCCTTTCCCTATTACAATATTTATGGATATCTATCCAAATGAGACACTGTTGGAACAAAATCTGCCTTCGGTTAATAGTGTTGCGCCTTAGACTTTGCCAACATTGAATAGACAGATCTTGCTTGAGATCATCTGTCTAGTCTCCAGAGAAGGCTGGTTCCTTTGAGTTTTTTAGAGAAAAGGGGAACAAGAGATAAGGGAAATATAGCCTAAGCTAGAACTTTTCTCACGGTACATATTAGACAACAACAAACATTGATGATGCAGTTTAGACAACAGCAAAGCTATAACTCTTCTTTATAGAAAACACGAATTCCTGAGTGTGACTTTTAGATGTTCGTCTAAAAGCATGTAACTATCTTTTAATGTTCAACTCTAGAAACAAGATTTATACGTGCACAGTCCAGATTTCAGAACAGATACATTATAAAACTTAGAGTGAATAAAAGTTAAAACACCAGGATACATACACTTGCACACAGAAGTTTCGAAAGCCAGAGGAAGAAATCTTTTATTGCTTGTAATCCAGTACATGTACATCAAGCTTGTAAACGTCCAAGAGCCGACCCTTTTTCATGGTCGACTCACTCCTATTTATACCCTAAAAAGAGTATCTTCTACTACGTACTTTTAATTTCTTCAATCAATTACAAGTAATTGTCTGCAGTTTCTAATAATACACAAAGGATTTCCCGTAGATTGGATAAATTTCCTTCTGGCTAATTTTAGGTGAGCCTGTTATTCTGCAATCATCCAGCGGACCTGCCAGGTTATAATCAACAGACCATTCTTCAGAAATCAGCACCTGATGTCAGTGCATGTCCCCAGTTGCCAAAAATATACTCTATTCCTTTACAGCTGGCATGTCACGAAATCGCGACATTCTTCTCCTTGCTTTGCTCCTCTACCGCTTCCAACCATGAAAATGAGACATGTCATGAAATCGTGACATTCGTCTCTTCCTTTGCTCTTTTGCTGCCTCCCACTGTGAAAATGAGACATGTCATGAAATCGTGACATTCTTTCCTTGCTTTGCTCTTCTGCTTCTAGCCATGAAAATGAGACATGTCACGAAATCGTGACATTCTTTCCTTGCTTTGCTTTTCTGCTACTTCCAACCATGAAAATGAGACATGTCATGAAATCATGACATTCTTCTCTTGCTTTGCTCTTCTGCCGCTTCCACTGAAAAATGAGACATGTCATGAAATATGACATTCTTTCCTTGCTTTGCTTTCTGCGCTTCCACCAGAAAATGAGACATGTCATGAAATCGTGACATTCTTCTCTTGCTTTGCTCTTCTGCCACTTCCCATGAAAATGAGACATGTCATGAAATCGCGACATTCTTTCCTTGCTTTGCTTTTCTGCCGCTTCCAGTCGTGAAAATGAGACATGTCACGAAATCGTGACATTCTTTCCTTGCTTTGCTTTTCTCTACAAAAATGAGACATGTCGTAAAATCGTGACATTCTTTCCTTGCTTTGCTTTTTCCTTCCAAAATGAGACATGTCACGAAATCGTGACATTCGTCTCTTGCTTTGCTCTTCTGCCTTCAGCCACAAAAATGCGACATGTCGTGATATCGTGACACTTTTTCCTCCTTGCTCCCTTTTGTTGCTCTTAGCCATGAAAATGCAACATGTCGCGATATCGCGACACTTTTCCTCCTTGCTCTTTTTTGCTTTTAGCCACATGTCGGATATCGACATTTTCTTTTCTTTTTTTTTCCTTTTTTTGCTCTTTCTCTTTCTTTCCAATGAAACATGTCGTGATATCGACACTTTTTTCTTGCTCTTTTTTTTTTCATGCGATATCGGACACTTTTTCTTCTTGCTCTTTCTCTTGCTTTTAGCCCTGAAAATGCAACATGTCACGATATCGTGACACTTTTTCCTCCTTGCTCTTTCTCTTCTCTTTAGCCATGAAAATGCAACAAATGTCGCGATATCGCGACACTTTTCCTCCTTGCTCTTTCTCTTCTCTTTAGCCAAGAAAAATGCAACAATGTCGCGATATCGCGACACATTTTCCTCCTTGCTCTTTCTCTTCTCTTTAGCCTGAAAATACAACATGTCGTGATATCGCGACACTTTTCCTCCTTGCTCCCTTTTTTGCTCTTAGCCACAAAAATACAACATGTCGCGATATCGCGACACTTTTACCTTCTTGCTCCTTTTTGTTGCTCTTAGCCACGAAAATACAACATGTCACGATATCACGACACTTTTACCTCCTTGCTCCTTCTCTTCGCTTTGAACCGCGAAAATGCAACATGTCGCGATATCGCGACACTTTTTCCTCCTTGCGGTGTTTTGCTTTTTCTTTGATCTTTAGCATATGGGCCACTTTGGTCTTCTTGGAAAATATGCAAAAAAGGTGCATCAGCTATTTTTCTGTAGTTAGTCACTTTTTGACTAACATTCTTGGCGCCTTTCGGGGGAATTTTTGCTAGCAAAAAATAGAGACCAGGCCTTCATCCATTGGGAAGCGGAGTCACCAACACAGTTGTGAAAAGAAAAATTTTGAGCGGAAAAACAAAAGAAAAAGAATGCACTTTGGAATACAAGTGATCTTCACCTTATCAGAACCTTTCTTTTACCACTTAGGTATTTAACCTTTGTCTGAAGAACACAAAAATTCAATTCTGGGAGCTGGTCCCAGCTCTGGCCGCTGGCTGCTGCCCCTGATGTTTAGATCTTCTGATTCTGTCCATGGCTGCAATTATCTCTTGATAAGTTTTGCACACTTGATTCTTATTAGGCCGTAAAAAGGGAAATATTTACAAAACTTCAAACTTATAATATACTGTACATATAATGGTGATCTGTAGCTTTTACTGGAAATACAATTTTAGGTGAAAAGCATTCACCGTGATGGGTAGAACCCATCCATCTTGATCTTTTAACTGGAAGGCATTGAATTGCTTTTCTGAAACAATTTCGAATGGCCCCTCCCAGAAAGCATCAAACTTGTCATGGTGTCCTGGCTTTGCTTTCTTGACATTCCATTTTAATACCAGGTCACCTGTTTTAAATTTCCTGAAAGTGGTTTTCTTATCGAACCACCCGGCTGTTTTTACCATATGCTTTTGATGATGATCGTAGGCCTGTTCCCTAGATTCTTCAAGCTGTAGAAGTTGCATCAGTCGGGCATCCATTGGATGACCTTCATCTTCGTTAACTTGGTTTAGCATCCTCAACGCGGGTATCTCCATATGAATCGGCAGAACAACTTCTTTGCCATAAACCAAAGCATATGGCGAAGTATTGATTGATTTTTTGATTGAGATTCTATCGACCCACAGGGCTTGATTCAGGAGTGAGTGCCAGTTCTTCTTATTGTCCTCTAATGTTCTTTTCAGAATTCTCAGAAGATTCTTATTAGTAGACTCAGCTAATCCATTACCTTGTGGGTAATAATTAGAGGAAGTCTTCAGGTAAATTCCATATCTACTGACGAATTCGATCATCTTTGCACTAGTGAAAGGGGATCCATTGTCTGTAACCAAAGAATCTGGTATGCCAAACCTTGTGATTAGACTTTCGATGAATTCTATCACCACTTCTGAATCAGCTTTCTTCGTAGGCACTACTTCTGCCCACTTGGTGAAGTAGTCCGTGGCGGTGAGAATGTATTTGTGGCCTGATGATGAGTTTGGCTCTATTATCCCTACGAAATCCAACCCCCACTGCTGGAATGGTTCCTCGACTTGAATAGCTTTTAAGGGCATAGGTGCATTCCTGTTTCTTCCCACATACCTCTGACACTGTTCACACCTCTGGGTCACTTTGTACGCATCTAGGAAGATGGAAGGCCAATAACATCCAGCTCTAAGGATCTTCAAAGCTGTAGTTCGGCCCCGCATAATGTCCCCCTGAAAAACCCCCATGAAATTCATCTAACACTTTCTGCTTTTCATTATCGGGAACGCATTTTAACAATACACCATCGATGTTAATCCTGTACAACCCCTCTGTTCGAAGGGTATATTTCAATGCTTGGGTTCTGAATCTCCTTCTCTCGGGAAGCGTTCATATCTTCAGGACATGACCCAGTCTGAAAATACCTCACAAAGTCATCGATCCAACCCGAACTTACTCTGTCTTGGTGTTGCTCTGTGTTTGCCATGACGGGGTGGCTCTCCCCATATCCACTTGCAGCTTGCTTGGCCAATTCCTGGCACAAAGCTCTCCCTCTCGACTATTTTAGTAGGATGTATTTCTACATCATACTCTTGGATGCGAGTCACCCATCCAGCTCTTTTTTCACCCAATTCTCCTTGAATTATGAAGTTCCTTACATCGGGATGAATAACATACACCATCGTCCGACTCTGGGATAAGAAGTGTTTTAGCTTATTCAAGGATTTCATAATTGCGTATACTTGTTTTTCTATGAAGTTGTACCTTTCCTCATGTTTGTGCATGGTGGAACTCGGAAAGGCTATGGGTCTTTCTTCGTCATCTGCTCCTTTCTGAGTGAGAACTGCAGCATAACTATTTTGCTCTCCGACAACATATAGTATGAAACCTCGGGAATAGTCAGGGTTGACTAGCACAGGAGCTTGAGCGATGGCTTCTAGAATTTTTTGGAAAGCTTCTTTCCTTGGCTCTATCCATTTGAAAGGAGCGTCCTTTTTCAATAATTCAGTCATTGGTTTAACTGTTTGGGCAAAATCCGCAATGAATTTTTTGACGAAATTTATTTGCCCAAAGAAAGACCGCAAACCTTTCTTGTTAACTCGGGAGCGACAACTCAAGAAGCGCCTTTACTCTATCAGGATCAATTGACAGCCCAACTTTAGAAATAACATGCCCAAGGAGTATTCCTTCTTCCACAACAAAAATAGATTTTTTAGGATTTAGTGATATCCCAAATTCTCTACATTTCTCAAATACTTGCTGTAGATGAGTGGCATGGTCCTTTTTGTTGTGAGAAAAAATAGTCATGTCATCTAAATAGACGACAATAATTTTGTTCGCAAGCTCCCCAAAAGCTACGTCCATGGCTCTCTGGAAAGTTGCTCCTGCGTTAGATAATCCAAAGGGCATCCTTTGGTATGCAAATGTTCCCCACTTAGTGGTGAACGCAGTCTTGTATTGATCTTCATTTCTCACCCAAACTTGATTGTAACCAGAAAAGCCGTCTAACAGAGAAAACCTTTCTGCTCCCGCCACAGTATGAAGGATTGGGTCAATCTGGGGTAAAGGATAGTGATCCTTTAAAGAGGCTCTGTTCAAATTTTTGAAATCGATGCATAGTCGTATTTCTCCATTTTTCTTGCGGACTGGAACTAAATTTGCCACCCAGGTAGAGTGCTTGATTGGGTATATTATCTTAGCCTGCAGGAGTTTTAACAACTCTTGTTTCATTAAGGCTTCAATCTTGGGATTCACAGGCCTCTGCCTCTGCCTGAAAGGTTTAGCTCCTTCCTCCAGTTCAATGGTATGTTGAATGACCTCTTTCCTATACACTTTCAGATCACTATAAGTCCAGGCTATTATATCTGGATACTCTCTACATAACTATTTTATTTTCTCTAGTTCTACCACTGTACAATCGGTCCCTACTTTGATCATTTTGCCCGGTTCTAGTTCTACTTCTTTATACCGGCGTTCATCTACCTTGATCCTTCGACCTACAACTCTGTCGCTATTGTCGAAAAGGCTCTCCAGGGTGATCAGTCCCCTGGGGATATGGTTGTTTTTCAATTGAATAAGGCTCTCTTCGTCCTCTTCTTGTAACGCTCTATCTGTAGAGCAATTCATCTCATGAATCAAAAAATCCAGGATCTGCTCATCGTTTTCGAATACTTGCCAAAAAATGTCCTTGTCGGGCATCGAAGGCTCGTATATAAGTCTAACTATTTTAGACTTCTGAATAACATTGCCGATCGGGCAAAAATTTGATCCTACTGATGCTAACAGGTCTGCATGTGTGTTCTTCTCTCTGGAAATGGATTTCATGTTTAGTGCTTCAAAATTTTCCAATAGATCTAACACTTTGTTTTTGTAAGCCCTTAGGTAATGTTGCTTACAAATGCACTTGCCAGTAACCTGTTTAACGATCAGCTCTGAATCTCCATAGATCAGCAGCTATTTTACACCCAGTTTTTTAGCTTTCTTGAGTCCCAAACACAAGGCTTCGTACTCAGCTACGTTATTGGTGCAACTCCATGTCAACCTATATGAAAAGACTTTTTCTTTTCCAGTGGGTGAAATCAGGACGATTCCAGCTCCTGCTCCATTTTTGCACCTTGACCCATCAAAGTACAATTTCCATAACTGGTTGGTCGAATCATCTGTTTTAGGGACAACAATAGGGAGCTTTTTTGGTTTCTCAATGGAATAGCTTCCCATTTCTGTCTCTATCATAGCATTGAAGTCTTTCATTGAAAATTGATCTTCAGATTGGAGTTCCTCCAGGGTTTCTTCCATTAAATCGATATTCTCGAATTCCTCGGACATCATGTTGATAGTAGTTGTTTCTTCTAGTCTTTCCACATGAAAAGTAGATGGTTTCTCATTGTAGATCTTGACTCTTTTACCTTTGAAAGGTACCTCCAAATGCGAATAATCTAGTGATAGATAACCTCCCAGTTTGGCTGTGAACTCTCTGGATAAACACATACCGAAATATGGTTCTAAGTCTACAACGACTACTTCTTGTATGACGACTATTTCTGGCATTCTGTGGAGTTGAATAGGGATATCTTTGATCACCCCGATAGTTTTTACTGGAGTACCATCCAATTGCAACACACCAGGATGACTTCGAGTATATTCCATCCCCATTATGTCACATACGGCTTTCGGCATCACCGTAGTTGCGGCCCCCGAATCAATCATGCAATTGTGAACTATCCACCCCTCCATTTGCAAAGATAAATAGAATGGGGGTGGTCTATTTTTTCCAGAGGTTGACACAACATTTGCTTGTATAACATTTGAGGAAGAGGTATTATTCTTTAAATTTAAAGATTCTTGGAGGAGGTCAATCTGACCAGGAATTTGCAGTGCATCATACATGCTTATTTTGGAGGGGGTCCTCTTCATTTCTTCTGCAATGTTGAATGAAAGAGTTGCAGCTGGGGATACTTCAACACTTTTCTCCCTTCCACTAGTCGATGCATCATATCTGTCTCTGTAGACCTGCGTAGCTTCTGTTCTTTGCCTTTTTTTCAATGAAGGAAATCTGAGTCTTTCCTTCGCTTGCTCTTGAGCTTCGCTCCCTTTTCTAGGAGGAAATTCTTTTCTTGGTGTAGTCGCAGAAGTCTGAGGAGGGTCAGAACGTCCTTTCTCACTGGACAGGTTCTTCTATGGAGTTGCCCTGGGGGCAGGAGGAAAACCTAGTGGTTGGAGTTCCTTAGGGTCAGCTTGTAATGACTTTTTTCCCGATCTTGTTAGGACCGATACTTGCTCCACTGATGGCATTGCCAAATTGTGGTGGACCTCTCTGATTATGTTCACCTGTCCCTTGCCGGTTTCTTTGGCTCTTTCATTAATAACCGCTTGCACATGATGTTGATGAATCATGCATGAATCTTCTCCATGAGGATCATTGCAAGTGGTACACCAATAGTCAAAATTAGTGGGTTCTCCATTATCTCCTATCTCATTCGCATACACCACATTTTTTTATCTTGTCCTCTTCCACTTGTTGAAGCACCTTCCTTTTGTATCTGTGGAAATCTTCTTGCTTGAATATTCCTTTTCGCCTCTCTCTTTTTCATGGATGCCATTTCATTTGACAATGTCTTCATTGTATCAATTATGGTCGTGTATTGATCATTGGGGGGAGCTGATGCAAGGGGTGTGGTTGGTAATGCAAGGAATGTAGGAGGTGCAGCTATAGCTGGGAGGGCCTGCATTGATGGGAGTACAGGTAGTTTAGAAATTGATGCTTGGGAAAGCTCTGGTAAAATTGGCAATAGACTTTTTGATGGATATCTTTTTGTAGCGATGAGATCAGCTTCGCCCTTTGCTGCCTCTACATAGATCCCAGGAAAAGTGGTTACACGGGATTGCCTTATTATCATACCGAGATCTGAATCAAAAGCCCTTAAATAATAGCATATAGCTTGTTCTTCCATGGGCTTTAGGCCTTGCGGTACTCTATCACGAGTTCTGGTAAATCTGATGTTGAAATCTTGGATTTCTTCTTGTGGATGCCTCTCAATGACAGTGAATTGATTCAACAATGTGAAAGGATCTGCATGTATATTAAATTCATCGACCAGACGATCGGCCAGTACTACCCAAGAAGTAATGGATCCAACGGGAAGCGCTCTGTACCAATAGAGCATCTTTCCTTTCAAAGATATAATCAACAATCTGACCATTACATCTTCCTGAGTGATGTTGTAAATAGATGCTAGCGTTGATACATCTAAATAGTGCTCATCTACTGTTTTGCCTGTTCCGTCAAAGGTCGGTAATGCTTTTAGTGCAGCTTGTGGAATTTGGTGGTGTGTTCCCAAGTTCAAAGGGCCAGTTTGATTCCATACAAGATGCGCTGGGGTAGGGGCGGCTGCCATGATTGCTAAAGGAGTTACAACCGCTATGGGATTGCTTGCAGATGCTCCTACAATGGGTGTTAAAGAGGTGCTAATGGTGTCGGGCGGATTTGATCTTGCGGCTAGCACAGGGTGTGCTTTTAGGCTTTCGAGATGTAGTTCAAAAAACTCGATAGGTTCTTCAGAGTTTCTAGCTCGGGATCTGGTTATCATATGGCTATATAACCAGAAGGTTTCTAGACAAGGTCTTTCTTTTATGGTCTAAATGCAACGGAGTCGCCAGGTGGTTTTTCTTGAGATTTTTCAAACAAAAGGGCTCTTAAGGTAAAACACCAAAACTTATACAATATTGTGGGATTGCTGGTCCCACCGGGCGTGCCAAAAACTGTTGGAACAAAATCTGCCTTCGGTTAATAGTGTTGCGCCTTAGACTTTGCCAACATTGAATAGACAGATCTTGCTTGAGATCATCTGTCTAGTCTCCAGAGAAGGCTGGTTCCTTTGAGTTTTTTAGAGAAAAGGGGAACAAGAGATAAGGGAAATATAGCCTAAGCTAGAACTTTTCTCACGGTACAGATTAGACAACAACAAACATTGATGATGCAGTTTAGACAATAGCAAAGCTAGAACTCTTCTTTATAGAAAACATGAATTCTTGAGTGTGACTTTTAGATGTTCGTCTAAAAGCATGTAAATATCTTTTAATGTTCAACTCTAGAAACAAGATTTATACGTGCACAATCCAGATTTCAGAATAGATACATTATAAAACTTAGAGTGAATAAAAGTTAAAACACCAGGATACATACACTTGCACACAGAAGTTTCGGAAGCCAGAGGAAGAAATCTTTTATTGCTTGTAATCCAGTACATGTACATCAAGCTTGTAAACGTCCAAGAGCCGACCTTTTTCTTGGTCGACTCACTCCTATTTATACCCTAAAAAGAGTATCTTCTACTACGTACTTTTAATTTCTTCAATCAATTACAAGTAATTGTCTGTAGTTTCTAATAATACACAAAGGATTTCCCGTAGATTGGATAAATTTCCTTCTAGCTAATTTTAGGTGAGCCTATTATTCTGCAATCATCCAGCGGACCTGCCAGGTTATAATCAATAGACCATTCTTCAAAAATCAGCACCTGATGTCAGTGCATGTCCCCAGTTGCCAAAAATATACTCTATTCCTTTACAGCTGGCATGTCACGAAATCGTGACATTCTTCTCCTATTTTGCTCCTCTGCCGCTTCCAACCATGAAAATGAGACATGTCACGAAATCATGACATTCGTCTCTTCCTTTGCTCTTTTGCTGCCTCCCACCACGAAAATGAGACATGTCACGAAATCATGACATTCTTTCCTTGCTTTGCTCTTCTGCCGCTTCCAGCCATGAAAATGAGACATGTCATGAAATCATGACATTCTTTCCTTGCTTTGCTCTTCTGTCGCTTCCACCATGAAAATGAGACATGTCACAAAATCATGACATTCTTCTCTTGCTTTGCTCTTCTGCCGCTTCCACCGTGAAAATGAGACATGTCACGAAATCATGACATTCTTTCCTTGCTTTGCTTTTCTGCCGCTTCCAGTCGCGAAAATGAGACATGTCACGAAATCATGACATTCTTCTCTTGCTTTGCTCTTCTGTCGCTTCCAACATGAAAATGAGACATGTCACGAAATCATGACATTCTTCTCCTTGCTTTGCTTTTCTCGCTTCTACTGAAAATGAGACATGTCACGAAATCGTCGACATTCTTTCCTTCTTTCTTTTTCGTTTTTCTTTCTCTTCCAAAATGAGACATGTCATGAAATCGTCGACATTCGTCTCCTTGCTTTGCTCTTTTTTTGGATGTCTTAAAATGCGACATGTCACGATATCGCGACACTTTTGCCTCCTTGCTCCCTTTTGTTGCTCTTAGCCATGAAAATGAAACATGTCATGATATCGCGACACTTTTTCTCCTTGCTCTTTTTTGCTTTTAGCCAAATGCAACATGTCGCGACACTTTTCCTCTTCTCTTTCTCTTCTATTTTTTTAGCGAAAATGCAACATGTCACGATATCGCGACACTTTTCCTCCTTGCTCTTTCTCTTTTTTTGCCGTGAAAATGCAACATGTCACGATATCACGACACTTTTCCTCTTTGCTCTTTCTCTTGCTTTCGACCGCGAAAATGCAACATGTCACGATATCACGACACTTTTCCTTCTTGCTCTTTCTCTTCTCTTTAGCCATGAAAATGCACAAATGTCGCGATATCGTGACACTTTTTTCTCTTGGTTCTTTCTCTTGCTTTTAGCCACAAAAATGCAACATGTCGCGATATCGCGACACTTTTTCCTCTTTGCTCTTTCTCTTCTCTTTAGCCGCGAAAATACATGTCGCGATATCGCGACACTTTTTCCTCTTTGCTCTTTCTCTTCTCTTTAGCCATGAAAATACAACATGTCGCGATATCGCGACACTTTTTCCTCTTTGCTCTTTCTCTTCTCTTTAGCCACGAAAATACAACATGTCGCGATATCGCGACACTTTTGCCTCCTTGCTCCCTTTTGTTGCTCTTAGCCATGAAAATACAACATGTCACGATATCGCGACACTTTTACCTCCTTGCTCCTTCTCTTCGCTTTGAACCACGAAAATGCAACATGTCGCGATATCGCGACACTTTTTCCTCCTTGCGGTGTTTTGCTTTTTCTTTGATCTTTAGCATATGGGCCACTTTGGTCTTCTTGGAAAATATGCAAAAAAGGTGCATCAACTTGTTTTTCTGTAGTTAGTCACTTTTTGACTAACAGACACCAATCCTCTAATCAATTTCATGGATCTCTTTCGATAAGAGAACTCATTTCTCCTTAGCTCTAACTGGTGATCTTCTAGAAGAATTGTTGCCCCCATTGCTCTAGCTAATGGATCTTTATCCACTGAAGAAACCTGCCCTCACTACCCTAGCTAATGGATCTCTATCCACTAGAGACTGTCATCCTCTATACTCTATCACCTTCAAATATTTATCTCAAATTTGTACTAAAATTAGTCCTTTGGTCTAGCAAAAATTTGCTCAATATTTGTCTCTGGTCTAGCACAAACTTATCCTCAAATCTACACCAAAATCTATCCTCTGATTTGTACTAAACACGATCCTTCGTTCTAGCACAAATCTATCCTCAATCTTTGTCCTCTTATATGCACTAAACACAATCCTTTGATCTAGCACAAATTTGTCCTCAATATCTATCCTCAAGCCTTAACACAAATCTTGACTCAATCTCAAATCAATACTGCTATATTTACCTCAAACCTTAACTCAAGGTTTGAAAAAATCAATCAATTAACTTTGCTCACAAGTCTTCTCAAAGACTTGTCTCAAATCTGCCTTGTAAGCTTCCACAAAACTTCACACTAATCTGTCCACGAGTCCTCTCTAGAACTTGTCCAAATCTGCTCAAAAAGTCCTCACTAGAACTTGTTCAAATATTCTCAATAAGTCCTCACTAGAACTTATCCAAATTTACTCTCAATTTGTATTGTAATATTCCACAAAATATCACACAAATATGTCCACAAGTCTTCTAAAAAACTTTTCTCAAATATACTCAACAAGTCGACACTAGAACTTGTCCAATCTCATAGAAACATAAAGATAATTGTTAGAGACTCAATATGCTTCACACACACCACAATGCTCAATTAATTTCAATCACTCTTTTAGAAATATATAGAGAATTTTTAGAGACTCAATATGCTTCACATTCACCACAATGCTCAATCACTTTCAATCACTATTTTTACCATAGAAACATATAGAGAATTTTTAGAGACTCAATATTCTTCACACTCATAAAATCTCAATCACTTTCAATCTTTCTTTTGTCACATAAACATATATAGAATTGTTAGAGACTCAATATGTTTCATATTCACCCACACTCAACCTCTTTCTTAAATCAATTTAGAATATAGAACAATTTGTTTCATAGAACTTGAACTATCACTTTAACACATCCACTTGACTAGGCTCAACCAAATCTACGCAACCAATCACTCAATGAAATAATCCTTGCTTACAAACCCTAGTACAAGAATATGAACACTCACTCAAATGTTTCCAACAACGCTTATCAATCAATCTCACATAACAATGATACTCATGATCTTTGTAAACCCTAGATCAAGTTCTTAACTTATAAAACAATCTCACATAACAACAATACTTATAAAACAATCTCACATAACCAATCACTTCAAAAACAATACTTATAAAACAATCTCACATAACAATGATACTCATGATATTTGCAAACCCTAGTTCAAGTTCACTCAACTTAATAACTTCAACAATAATGCTTATAAAACAAGGTTTTATCAACAACTCTTTATTCCAGAAAACCTTGAAGCATTAATTCAAAGCATACTCAACACTATTTACCAAATAATCCTTTTCACTCCAACTTTGCATTCACAACATTCAACAATCACTCACTAGGAATATGTGCCCATACCTTTTGTTTGATGTAGAAGTGCCCTTAGGAAAAACCTGTCTTAATCACAATTTCCTTCTTTGCCAATTTTAATAGTTAGATGATAAAATATCACACTAACTTTCTTTTAAAATATTTCTCAAGCACAAAAATAATCAATCCCATATACACCTTATTACTCCTTGAAATTTGAAATCATCAAATTACACATAAAAATAATCACTCAAGATTCTCCTTATAATATTTAATTGATAAATCAAACTTTAAAAAATAGCTCTTCAGAAATAATAATTGCCTACCCTTTTATCTCCCTCAAAATGTTAGAGTTAAAGTGCACTATGCCTTCAGTTTTGACACTTGTCAGTTTATACTGACACTTGTCAGTTTATAATATAGGCCTTCTGCCTATATATGTAACTTATTTTTATCAATAAAATAGTCCCTTTAGTTTTCCCTCCTGACATTTGGTATCAGAGCTCCAGGTGGTCTCCTGAGCTTGTGAGCTTGAGGGGAGATTTCCCTCATGGAAATCCTCCCTCCCCCCAAGTTTTTTTCCTATTTTTTTTCCAAGCCTAGGGAGTATGCTCTCCATTTTTTTAAATGGATCAGAAACCAGATAGCTTGAAAATTAATGGTTGCCCCCAATTTTTTTTTTAGATTTGTTTTCCCATATGTACCCGTTCGCTGTTCAGCTGTTTCAGAGTCCATGCTATTTTTGCGGAGGAGAAGTGGATGCCTGCGTGAGGGGTTTTCCCGAGACGGATTTCTTCACAGAGTGAATATTTTGATGCCAATCGCCCGCATGAGCCAACTATAGATGATGTTGATGTTGATGTTGAGAGACTCGGGCGATCTGTCCCCTTACATTTTTTTTTTATGATACTTCTGCGCTATTGGACGCAAGCGGAGCTTGGGTGTGGTCCGGGCAGGCGACTGCATACGTGCACTGGGGCTACTCAGATGGTACTCAAAGGTTGCGAGCGGGCGGGCTAGTGACGGTGTTGAGATGTGGCCGGTATTTCCAGTCCCATTGGAGATTTGACAGCAGATTTAAGTTTCTCAAAAATGTTTACCCCTAGACGTTCACGCGACAGAAACATAAATGGCGGTGCCCGACGACTGTTCTTTCCCGTTGAAGATGGATGGTGGAAACAAACTGTTCAGGAGCAAAAATCTCAGAATTACTGTCGTGCATGGCCGCGCTGCGGGAGGGCCTGCGGGAGCGGGGCTCCGATCTGGTGGTGCGCGTGGGCAAGCCCGAGGAGGTGTTGGTGGAGCTTGCCAAGAGCGTCGGCATCGACGTCGTGTACGCACACCAAGAGGTGTCGCATGAGGAGATCCGGGCAGAGGAGAAGGTCACTGCGGCGTTCAAGGAGGAAGGCGTGGAGGCTACTGTTCTGTCAGTAGACGAAAATTTGGAGAGGCAGAGATTCTTCGTCTTCTTTATTGTGCCCTAGGGTCGATATTCTTCTTCCATATGACGTCTAGGGCGGCTAATTGCCGCATAAGGAAATCACGAACCTACACGCTTATCTCCAGTTAGAAAAATATTCTTTCGCTTTGCCAGGGAGGACGAACACCGCTTCAGTGGCTTCTGTGCAATCGGGGTGCCGCGATGGACATAGGCTTAGCGCTCCTCTATGGGAACATTGAACCGAGCACTGGTTTGTGAGAACAATTTCAGAATCACGGGAACACACGAAATGGACGCAGGCCAAATGGTGGAAAAATAAACTACTACGTGATTTTCAGTGTGCAATGCTGCTGCGTCGTAGGATATGTACAAAGTGGCAGTCATTGCTCCAGTTTCTAACGGATATTTGAGGTGGGCCAGCTTTGAATATATGTCTTCTCGCCAAGTTGGTCGGCGATGTGGTGGAGGAGTGCTCGTCGCAATTCGTGGCATTCATGGAAACAAAAGATCACAGAACCTACGGTGGTGGCGGTGCTCGTGGAGGTGGACGGGTGTCGCAGTGCGCCAGTAGCCTGCACAAAATATGGGAAACAACTATTAGTGGAGGATTATTATTGTTTTTGAGCTGTATGGTGGAGACTGCGCGTTCGCGATGTAAAAGAGAACTAAGAAGAAATGAAGCGGGGATGAAGTTAAATTCTAGATCTTTGATGTGTTGTGGAATTCATACATGTGTCCACGTGTTGCTATCGCTGAAGGGCATTTCAGATTGGTAAGCAATGCTGAAATCTCAGAAAGAAGGCCTGGTCGATCTGTACCCGTCAATTCTATAACAATGTGTTCACCGATGGATTGAACCCCCACAGTGCGTCCCAAGCATGTCCTCAATCAATGATTCTCCCAAAGCCTGTTGTATGTAATCAATGATTCTCTAGTCTGTCAGCTTATTGCATAGCTGATCTGTTACATGAAATAGTGTAATTCCCCTGCGAGGGAAATTTGAAGATTGTTTTTTTCCCGCCTGAGAGCGATGCCGCTATTGAGCGATGATGTTATTTTTTGCTGCCTAGAGAGGCATGCTATTGTTTTTCATTATGATGAAGGCCCCTTTGATGGTGGAATATAGGGGTATTTATAGTCGTTGGAAATGGTTTTCCGCGACGGACACAATGGTGGTGTCATATTGTAATTTTGAGGCTATTTCATTTGAGTTTTTTAGCCTCAAAGTTTTATACCTTGGAGTGCACTCTCGGTTGTACCCGACACTCCCAAGGTAATTTTATATGTGATCCTTGTACCTAGTGACATTTTCTATACACTTGGCGAATGCAGCGGCTGGTTACCCATGCATTTCGGTGGGATGACATGGTCACAATAAGGACACTTATACTAGGGACTACAGACAAAGACACCCTAGATTCTATCCGAGGTTTTTTCCGGATCTACTTCTGAAGACTACAGACGAAGACACTTCAGGAGATTCTCTTCTTTTCTTCTTCTCTCCTCATATTTTTATCTATGGCTCATTTTATTGTATTGAGTGCATTTTCGGCAGAGACCAACACTCTTATATGGCTCGTTTTTCCTTTAATTAGGTGCATTTTCGATAGAGACCGACACCTTCTAGATTGAGTTCACCATGAGGAGGGATTTCATACTCATGGTGAATCTAGTTAGTGACCTACGAGTGGCAACATCCTCTGAGGATGACCTGCAGAGGCAACAGACCCAGATGTGGCTGACCCTGAGGCACCCATGATGACCCTGAGGCACTTAGACGACTGACCCAATGGCAACAGACCCGTGGAAGTGGCTGACCTTGTGGCAACAGACCGAGATATATATATAGTGGATCTAGCGTTTTTTCACAGTTGGAGAGCCAAGAGCACAAAGCACGAGCCTAAGACCAAATCAGCAATAAGGAGGATGATAGGTTGTTTTTGAGAAGTCAACATTAAGGGGGAATGTTACCTAATGTTGACTTGCTTTGTTTTTTCTTTAGTTAGGATAGTGCACTTTAAGGGGGAATGTTAGATTTAAAGTGCACTATGCCTTCAGTTTTGACACTTGTCAGTTTATACTGACACTTGTCAGTTTATACTGACACTTGTCAGTTTATAATATAGGCCTTCTGCCTATATATGTAACTTATTTTTATCAATAAAATAATCCCTTCAGTTTTCCCTCCTGACACAAAACACTTAACAACCAATATTAAATTTAGGCAAAAATTAAATCTTATAAACCATCAAACATTCATTTTCCAACCTTGGCACATAAAAAATATTTTTATTTCCTTCAACCTTAGCACATTCCAAACAAAGCGACAAACCCAACAATCATCAGCGCATACCTTTGTTTCAACCAAAAAAAGGGCCTCAATGGGTTTCGAATCCGAAACCTCTCCACCGAGTGCCTTACCAAGGTGCTAGCCCACCATGTGGGCTAGGCACTCCCACAAGGAGGGGAAGGCACTTGCCTTCTTTAATTCCTTATTGGAACCGATTTCAAAATGATGACCTCCTTCCTTGCAAAACACGAACCCCACGGGATTCGATCTTGCATCCTCCCTACCAGCAAACGTATTAACACCTTCTGCTATCACTAGCTGCGCTATGTGACATGTGTGTAGGGTGAAAGGAGCCTAGATCCTACTTGTTCTTTCTTCTGCCACCGAGGGTTTTTCAACACAAAAATTGTTGTGTACTTTCTGCGTGCAATATAACATAGGCATTCGATTTTTTCAAAAGCATGGGTGAATTTTTTTAAGGTAAAGGTTTTGCCTATATATACTTGATGTCTTATTTGCATAATACGTCGGTGCTCAAATCGAATTTAATATTTTGATTTATAAATTTAAATTTATAACCCTTTTTAGGGTTTATTTAAATTAATAAAAATTAATTTATAATTAAATTAAAATTAACTTAAGTAACATGAAAGTTAATTAAATTAATTAATAAATTAATTTATAATAAAATTATAATAATTAATTTAAATTTCCTTTTTAATATTATAATAAACTATTATAATATTATTTGTGTGCGCCTCTTCTTTGCCCTTTTGATCTCATTTGACTACTTGGAATTAGGTCTTGATTAATCGAAGGCAGATTGTCCTTTTGCATTTATTAGAGAATCTAAAACTGATGCTGCCCACTGAAATTGCCACTAACTTGTGCTGAAAGCTTGAATTCAATGACCACTCACTCTTGACATCAATGACAACTCATCTACTCAAAATTTCCAACAACATCAATTGAAACTATCTAGGCATACCATACGGATTACACTTTCCTTGCACAAATAACATTGTAGAATATGAAGCATTATTGTTAGGCTTGAGAAAGGCTAAAGAATTAGGAATTAACTATCTAACTGTATATGGTGATGTTGAATTAATAATACAATAGATCAAAGGCAAGTATCAAGTCAAACACCCCAGACTTAAACAATATAAATAGGTTATGCAAGAAGAAATAAATAAGTTTTTGGCTTTCAACATCACTTACATCCCACATGAGAAAAATTAGGTAGCCAACCTATTAGCAATTAATGCTTCTAGTTTAGATAGTCTAGAGATAGACACTATATACCAATAAAGGTTCCCTACTATTTTAGTATATCATCCATCTGTCCCAGACAACATAGTGTATCTGCAAGTCTTTCAAGATGACATTGACATTAAACACTTTATGACACTACAAAATCAATATGCTAAAATCATATGTGATGAAGACGATGAAGAAAGGATAAATAAAATAATTGGAGAGCCTATGGAAGTGATACAATTAAAGACTAACAAGCTGCCCAAAGGACTGATATCATTAGAAAGCTTGTTTGATGATTTTGATAAAGCTCATAAAACAACCTTGCAAGGATTAGAAGTAGAAGAAATTAATATTGGTACTGAGCAAGAGCCCAAAATGGTTAAAGTTGAAAAGTCCATGTCAAAAAAAGAAAAAGAGATTACATTAAGTACCTAAAAAAACATAAATATGTCTTTGCTTGGAGTTATGAAGACCTCAGAAATTTTAACACCGAGGTAATGAAGCATATCATCCCACTCAAGGAGGGTACTAAACCACACAGATAGAAACAGAGGAAGTTTAATCCAACACTACACCCTATAATGCAGAAGGAAGTCCAAAAGCTACTAGATGCCAATATTATTAGAAACATCAGGATTTCAACCTGGATAGTCAATCTGTGCAGTAAGGAAGAAAAATGGAGATATCATACTATGTGTAGACTTTAGAAATTTAAATAAAAACTCCTTGAAAGATAATTATCCACTACCAAACATGGAACAATTATTACAAGTTGTTACAGGATCAACCAGAATGTCTCTGCTAGATGGATTCTCAGGCTATAACCAAATTCAAGTTAACCCTAAAGATAGGCATAAGACAACCTTCACTACTCCCTAGGGGACATTTGAGTATCTCAGAATACCTTTTGGACTGATGAATGCAGGGGCCACATTCCAAAGAGCCATGGATTTTGCTTTCAAAGGCTTGATGTTTAAAATGGTGGTAGTCTATTTGGATGACATAACTGTGTTCTCTAAAAATCTTGAAGATCACTTTGAGCATCTTACCCAAGTATTTTCTAGGTGTAAATAATTTGGCATTTCACTAAATCCCAAGAAGTGTATCTTTGGAGCAAAATAGGGCAAGCTATAGGGACACATTATCTCTAAAGAAGGGATCAGTATAGACCCTAAAAGAACTAAGGCCATTGCCAAGATTCCTCCACCCAATAACTTGAAAGGAGTCAGATCATTCTTTGGAAAAATTAACTTTGTTAGGAGGTTTGTGCCAAATTTTGCCCAAATCGCAAAGCCTATAAACAACATGATCAAGAAATGAGGTATTATTATATGGACAGAGGAAAATTTATAGGCCTTTCAAAAAATAAAAGATGCTATTACCCAAGCTCCGATATTAGCCTGCCTAGATTATCACAAATATTTTAATATCTACTCATTCTCTTTAGAAGATGCCATTGTTGTTGTATTGTCATAAAAAGATGTAGGAAATGTAGAAATACCAGTGGCATTCATGAGTTCAAGATTGAAAGGATCACAACTAAAGTACACCATGATAGAGAAGTAGGCATTCACACTCATAAAAGCTTTGGAGCACTTCAAAGGAATTTTTGGAGCTAATAAAGTTATAGCCTGTATTCCCTTCCCAGCTTTCAAAGATGTTTTCACCTAGAATGAGCCTACAGGTAGTTCAGCTAGATGGACGGTTAAGCTACAATAGTATATGGTGGAATTCAAAGTTGTAAAGACTATAAAAGGATAAGGCCTGGCAAAATATATAGCAACCAAAGGGGAGAAAACTTCAATAATACAATTGAGAATGTTGACATACATCAAACCAACAAAAAGAAGGCATATAAAGATGACTAGTATAAAGACATTGTGAAATACTTGCAGACATTGACACTCCCTACTGGTTGCACTTAGAATAGAATGAGAAGTATCAAATTGCAAGCACAAAAATATTATATCCAAGAAGATAAGTTTTATTGGAGACACCCAAGTGGTGTACTACTGCTCTACCTTTTTCAAGAAGAGGTAGCTAGAATCATTGAGGAATTTCATGTTGGCTTTTGTGGAGGACATTTTGCACCAAAGGTAACTGCTAAAAATATCATGAGGGCAGGATATTACTGGCCTTCCATGTTCAAATATGTACACCATCTAGTAAGAAAATATCAAAATTATCAGATATTTGATGGTAAGAAAAAGCTACCTGCTATACCTTTAAAACCTATGACAATAGAAGCTCCTTTCACTCAATGGGGTTTAGACCTGATAGGAGAGATTAATCCAAAATCATAAAGAGGTCATCAATGGATAATAACTACCATAGACTATTTCACCAAATGGGTGGAAGTTGCCCCATTAAAAATATCTACTACAAAAGTCATTATTAAATTCTTAGAAGAAAATATCCTGACCAGATTTGGAGTACCTAGAAAACTGGTAACTGACAATGGTAGCAATTTTATTTCCTATGAGATGGTAGAATTTTGTAGTAAGTACAATATTGAACTAACTCATTCAACCAACTACTATCCTCAAGGAAATGGCCTAGAAGAATCCTCGAACAAAAATCCTTATAACTAGGATAAAAATATCTCTAGGTAGAAACAAAAAGAGTTGGGATAGCGAGCTAAAATTTGCTCTATGGGCTGATAGAATTTCCATCAAGAGAGCTACAGGAAGAACACCTTATGAATTGGTATATGGATAATAGGCCTTACTTCCCCCACAAGTTGAGAGACCTGCATTAGCCTTGTTACTCCAAGATCACAAAAATCCTGATTATCTACAGAGAAGAATGGATCAGATTGTCAAATTGGAAGAAGATAGAAGAGAAGCTCTTAAGAGAATGACCCAAGAAATACATAAAACTACACAAGTATTTAACAAGAAAGCCAAGGGAAATCCATTTGTAGAAGGAGATATAGTATTGTATTGGGACCCAAAAAATGACAAACCAGGAGAAAAGGGTAAGTTAGAACCCAAATGGCTAGGCCCTTATCAGATTTTTTAGAAGATAGGCCAACACACCTACAGGTTGTAGACCCTGCAAGGTGAAGAGATGCAATTCCTGATAAATGGCCAACATTTGAAGATCTATCATCCCTATAATGGGGATTAGTATTATATGAACTATTTGTGTCTGCCTCTGTACATATGTATATATTATAGTTCCATCAATTTACATTTTTTTACAGTCATAAGTATTTTTGTTTCGTGTCTATAGTAGTTTAATAAAGTTTTCAGTCTGTCATGTTTTTAAGTGATTAGTTTTTTTACTTTCAAATTTTGTTTAGTCCTAGCCAGGTTAGTCATGAAGTAGGAATGTTGTAGAAGTTGAGTTCAAAACTAAAGTCCTTAAGAGTAGTGTAAAAGGTCCACAAGGGAGGTTTTAGTCAAGAATATATTGCTCATAACCAGAGATTTTGGAGTCCTCAAGAGAAATTTTTATCATGACAGATCAAACATTTCTTTTGTCCCAGATAGAGCCTGTGTTGGGCTTCAAAAAATCCAACTTAATTCACACCCCCAATTTTCAAAGAAGACTAGTGGTTTAGGTGATTGTAGGGTATAAGGTTAGTCCTTAACGATTGAAAATCATAAATCATGGCCCAAAAATTATCCAAGTCTACCTTATTTTCACCCAAATGATCTTCCTAAGGTTTCCCTAAGTCATCCACAAAATCTAAAAGCCTTAAATCATCCATCGCTCTTCCAAAACCCCTTCATCGATACGATTTGTGACCACTCTAAGCCATTGCTAATAAACCTAAGAAAACATAACATCGTCGCTCATTAAAAACCTTGTTGCTGATCTTATCAGTGACCCGAGTCAGTAATCAACGATAAAAATTAAAAATTTTCCATCACGCATCCAAGCCTCCTATCGCTAATACCATCTCAAACAACCTTTTCATTAGTGACCACACTAAAACCTAGCCTTGAATTTAAAATATATTGTTGCGCTTGTAAATTACCATCGTCAATCCTATCTGTGAGAAAATTCAGACATCAACGAACAACCAAGTTCACAAATACACTATCGCTTATCTAAGCTCTTCATCACCAATTGAATCATCGACAAATATTTTCCAACAGTGACCACATCAAGATAGACAAGGGGGTAAAGCACTTCATCACTCTTGCAAAGCCTTGTCACAAATCTGATCAACGATCGCTCTTCTTCATCAGTGATAGCCAACTTCAAAACCAAGACAAAGGTCCTAGCAACATCAACCTAGCAAGTCTTCCCCCAATAGAAGTTGTTCAAGTAAAGTTATTTTAAAATAAATTCATGCTCATGAAGTATCATCTTTGAACCAATCCATGACCATAACACCCATAAATGATAGTTGAAAACTCACCCAAAATTGTTGGTGCTCTTCAATGATCCGTATTGTCGATCAATGGTCCAATCCTATTAGCAATAGTATTTTTCATCAGTGAAAATACCCAAAGCTAGGTTAACTCATTGCTAGTCTAAATCTTTGTCATTGATTCAATCAATGAAGCCTCTTTCTCATCAACGATCACAAAAAAGTTTAGTCTATGCATAGCCTTCTTATCACTCTTGTACAAAGATTGACACTGATGCATCAACGAAGATGAGTCTTCATCAATGATGGAGTGTTTTGAGGATATCCAAAGGGTTGAATCATCATGGTCATAGGCATTCCCCTTCCTAGCATGAGAGGCTAAATAAAAGGGCAGCCTAAGTATGTTTCAAAGTCTTATAACCATCATCACTAAAAGCAATTTGCCTTCACTCATTCATCAATGACAACAAATATTCATTAGTATACAAGTTTGATAATCGTATTTGTAGAAGTATTGTCACCAATCCTATCAGTGATAGCCTAGGAATATCAGTGATGCAATACTCTCACCTATTATTATTGCTCATAGAGAGTGCCCATCATCGATTCAATTAGCGATAGACCTAGGTAAAGAGTGAAAGGTATAAACGATCTAAATAATTCCATGAAGATCAATAATACACATCCCACCTAGGAAGGCATGGGGTTCATTGATTGAAAATTGATAGAAAAAATGATGATATGGATGGCCCACGATCCAAAGAAAAGAATCCTAAAAGAGGTGGTAAAATTGGAATCAGCCTGAGGTACGAATGTATCCCCTCAAGGTATGCAAAGATCAACAAAACGCCTATGGAAAAATATCCATCTCGCAATGATAGATAAAATTAGGTGATGTAGCAAAAATAAGAAAGTGACACTTGAGAACTCAAGTCTGGGTGAACAAATCACAACAAAGGACCTCCTTTCAAGATTGCCATTACGAACATATCTCTTGCATGATTATTCAAAAAACAATTGAGGAAGGTGGTTGAAAGAAATTAAGGCTATGCATGCACACACTCTCAAAAACCAAGTTAAAACTTCCTCTACCAAAATTCAACTTCCTTTATAAAACTTTATTTGAGTGAAATTTGCAAGATATGATTGTAAGAAAACAAGTACAACTAGTATTACAATCTAGCACCATGGCATCATCCAACAAACCCAAGAAAATTCCTAGTGCATCCAAGAAGAAGCCTGCCAAAACTATTCAGTCTGTCAAAGAAGAAATCATAGATAGAGTTCTCAAAGTATCACAGGATTACCCATATGAAGAGCTACAAGGCAAACCCATAAAAAAGAAGCAACAAGAAACATTAGAAAAGAAGGCACCAGTAAGGGATATTATTGAAGAACAAAAGCAAGAATATGAGGATGCTACCATTTTCTATTTCAAGCAGATAGAAGAAGATTACTAGAGACACAAAATAATGCTCAAAGACATTTTTCAAAGAGCAAGGGAAAAGCGTTATGATGACAACCCGTATTGCAATAGATGGAACAATAATCTGGGGAAGCTTATCTGCTCGTGAGTCTATCATTCATTAGATTTTCTCTCCTAGTTGGATGCAGCTGTATGATCCAGAAAGCAAGGTAATCCTCAACCACAAAGACCAGAAGATCTTCAAAATCACCAAGGAGGCTATTCATAAGGTATTTAATCTGTCTCCTTCCCAAATTATCCCAAACAAAAATGTGCTCGAAATATAGTCTTCATGTATGTTAAATACTCATTTTTACCGAAGTATGTTTGGTTTAGACTACAATGTATCATATAATTTCCCCATACCAAAAGTAGCTCTCAGAGTATGGGCCAAATATTATGTTGACATGATCAACATTGTAATGGGAAACAAAGACCTAGATAATGTAAATAGAGAGGTAATGTACATGGCTTCACAGTTAAATAAAACTGGAAAAATACCAATGTATGCTTGGGAAAATATCTTGGAAAAGAACATAAATGAGTAGCTTGCAGCCCTATAGAAAGCCATCCAGAATAAGGAAGAAATAATGCCTGAATTCATGTATTATTCTTTTCTCATACATCTCATAGTTGGCTAGATAGGTCCCAAATATTTAGAAACATTAGGAGGGGTAAATGCAGAATGTGTTCAAGATAGGCTGCCTTGGATCCAGGAAGGATGGTCTGACATTACTGAGTTTATCAAAAAATTTATGTTGTTCATCCATAATGAACTATGTGGTGAAGACCCCCCGAGAATCAGTATAGGAATAAGCAATTTCCTAAACAAGAACAAGGCTAGGAAGTTTTTCTTTGCAGAAGACTTCACTTACATCCGGTTGTATGGTGCAAAGATCCCACCTAAAGTACTTCCAAAATACTGCTCGATGTCGATTGCCGCCTTAGAGATAATAAGGTAGATAGTCGAAGAAGTCAAAATGAGAGTAAATAGAGGTAAGGCAAGAGTCCCATGGCTCAAATTGCCCTTCAAAATGGGGCATTACATTTTTAAAGGTTATCTCAGTCTGCTTAGAGCAATGTGGAATATGGATGACTACTATTTTGTTGAGCTCACATGGAGAGCCTATGACCCAGACAAATAATATGACAAGGAAGTTCAAAATGTCATGAAATTACATATGGGCCATGAGGAATATAGGTTTGAAGATGCGATGCAAATCACCATTAGTAACAGGGAGCATCTTAGAAAGGTCTAGGATATAAAAGAAAGACCCTACACATAGTTTGAGGAGGTAGGAAACTATCAAACAACTTTGAATAGACTAAGAGTAGCCACCATTGATTCTTATGCTCCTTTAGTCCTAGTAATCAAACCTGAGGAGCTCGAAGACCCCTTCTTGCAAATAACAAAAAAAGACTTGCAAAAACTAGAAATTATTATCAAAGAAACGTCTCTTCCTGAAATAAACCTACCACAGATTGAGCCAACTGCACAAGCAAGCTCTCCCAAAGAATTACCTCAGGATGAAGAAGAGATAGTACCAGTTACAGCCTAGAAAACAAGTCCTCCCATAGTGGTTAAGGAAGCTTTAGGTGTAGAACTTTAGACCGTAGAAGAGATAGATAAGTCACTTGTAAGTGTTCAGGCACAAAGGCCAAAGAACACCACTACTATGCATCTCATAGTAAACAATAAAAAACAAAAAATCCCTCAAGATGCCATGAAAAAATTCACATGAGTAGGGGGACTTGAAAATATCTTAAGGGAACTGGTGCCTGAAGAAATATCTCCGCCTAGTTCTCCTCCAGCCAAGAGAGCTCGTATTGAAGCCAACCCAACCTCTAGAACCTCTCATTCTAGAATACTGATGAAAGTTAAAGAAACCAATATTCAATTCAGTATTGAGGAAGAGCAGCAACTATAGGAGGTCAAAGCAATCATCGATGAAAAGGCTGCTAAACTATTGTTGGCTCAGCAAGGAGTTACTCAGGCTAGTTCTAAAGTAACTATTACAGTACCCTTACCAGAGAAGCCCACTGAGTTATGCATTGATCCTAAAGCCAAGCAAGTGAAATTGATAGGGGACAATGTAGACATGTTGAAAGCAAATGTGGTAGTTCATATACAAACAACAATTGTCATAGAATGAGAGCTCACCGAATTAAGAGCAATGAAAGACCAGTTTGAATAGATGAAAAAATAAAAAAGAGGAGCTTCAAAATAAGAATTTGGCTCTATAATATTACATAGGTAGACTAAAGAAAGAAATAGATAAATTGCAGAAACAAAAATTGCCAGTCTTGCCTAAAGGAACTATAAATAAAGAAGAGCTCATTGAGCAATTTAAAATAGAATTGGTGGAATTGACCAAAGATAGGGTGAAGCCAATGCCCAACATCTTCCAAGACCTTCTACAAATTATGAATACAACCCAGTAGGTCAAAATCCTGATGGAAGAAATAGATCTAAGAGTAGTGAAAATTGCTCACATTTACCAAAAATACACATATGAATATACTCAGATCATGGAAAAGCAAGTAACTACCCCTGAAGGACAAGTATATGACTACCAAACCGAGTTCCAAAAATTGAAAAACTATTTTTGAGATAGGCTCCACTGGGAAGACTCCATATCAGGCATAGAGGACTAGACAAAAGAACTGGGAAATGCAAGGTTGCAAAGCATAGAAACACTCAAAGAAATCACTGCTTCAACTCAAATGGAAACGCTCATTGCTGAAAAAATAATGGAAGCCAAATGTGATGGCAAATATGAGAAAGAACTGGCTCTACAACTTAAATACTTGGCTTCAATAAATATAGAAGCAATCATATTTGCAGAACAAAATGAGCCACTGACCAAAAAGTACCTCAATCAGATAAAGAATATTGAACATGAGGTCAAGACAACTTCCACATTTTCAAGCAAAGCATGGGCAGAAATCACTAAACTCTTAGGAGTTGAAAAAGTAGAAGAAAAAAGAAATATGACATCCAAGTGGACCCCACAAAAGAATATAAGAGAGAAATAGCTGACGTCACCCCCACTACAGAGACACAAGAGCAATCAGAACCAATCACTACACCAGAATAGCCAAAGTAGTAACCTCTAGAATAGGTGGTAAGTATAGGCAATTTTGTCAATGTGACATAGCTCAAGCCAGCCTATAAAGCACCCAACAATGTAGTGGTTGAAAATTTTCCAAGTGGCAGCGTCTACACCAAGAACATCATAACTGATTTTGGACAATCCAATTATAA
This sequence comes from Wollemia nobilis, assembly GCA_028583015.1. NCBI lineage: Eukaryota > Viridiplantae > Streptophyta > Pinopsida > Araucariales > Araucariaceae > Wollemia > Wollemia nobilis. Next base: position 820,963 of record JAQPPZ010000755.1, on the reverse strand, counting down.
AAGGAGTCAAGGTAGTCAGGCTTCATCATCAAGCAATCTCGCAACAATCTCATGTGAGGTATTCTGAGTGTTCTATCTAGGTTATCGTATCCTCTTTGTTTTCTTTGTTTTTAGTCATGTCCTCAAGTTCCTCTCACCATTGTGCATGTATTGCTGAAAGTAGAGCAATATGTTTGAGATGATTTCCAAAAGATTTTCCAAAGAGCCAGAGTCCATATGTCACTACTTTTAGGATAGTATATAGTAGTCCCATGTTACATTATTTGAATGAGGGGGGGAGGATATATTGTATTGTATTATTCAGAATAACCTGAATATTATGCTAGGCTAATTCATTTAAAAAAAATTATTCTAAATATAATATAAATTATTTGGTTCACTCTTTCTGGAAAACTTTTTTGCAATGTGTGTATGTTATCTTGTATGTATCTTGCATTATTTGAACATGCAGGCAACATTTCTTCGCTGATTAAACAGTTTGTATTTTTTACGAGATTTGAATGAACATAGATTTATTAGTCTTTCCTCCTCATTCTGTTATCTATTATATGAATGATTGAAACTGCTACGATAGCCCAATGGATAAGGTACCAGTTTGCTTTTAATATTGAATGCTTGTATCATATGCTTGGTCAATAATATTTTACTATCTAAATCAATTTGGTTGAGCTATTTTTCTAAATAAACATTCTATAAGCTCATATTAGGGTGTCCAGACCTGGTCTGTTTAGCTTTCAAGTTATCCTAGGACGAAGTGATGAGTCAACCAGAGCTCACATATCTACTTGTGGGTTTTCAAGGATTTGAATAGTGTGACAGTCTAAAAGAATATTCAAATATTTCCACAATAGGCACTAAATTCATAGAGGATTATACAGTGGCATTAGGGTACTCTTCTTTATGTCAATCCAATATTAATCCTCTCTATGATATTTTTTCCTAGTTATGACAAAATAAATTTGGTCTAAAATAAGATTTTTCATATGGCTTTTACTTCATAAGAGAGACCTCATTGGTGATCAACTGATGAAAATAGGTTTTGTGGACCATATAGATGTGAATTGTGGTGGGAAATAAAATAGTATGAACCACATTTTTTCCTATCCCATAGCTATCAGACTATGGAAGATGATGGTTTCCTTTCTTAATCTCAAATTTTATAGTTTCACCTCCTTAGAGTAGATTTGGCATACATGGCCTTAGACAAATGGTATGGATAGATAAATGAAGGAGATGGTATGCGTTGGTATGATACTTTTATTGTGGAATCTATGGAAAGAAAGGAATAGCAGGATCTTCAAATTCTCTCAGGATACTCATTATATTTGGCATAGAACTCTAGCTAATCTTAGAGAAATAGTACAATATGTAATGAGACCTCTAAACCCAAACCAAGACTAGGATTGTATTTTGCATAAAATAAGAATTATATTGAATGATTGCAAGAACAAAATTAATCAAGAAAATAAATGCTATGTACAAATGGATTATCATTGGCAAGCCCCTCTAGATGGTATTGGGAAAATTATTATAGATGGGGCATCAAGAGAAAATTCAGGGAAAGCTAGCAGAGGGGGTATAGGGAGACTTTTAGATGGTCACCCTATATTCACCTTTGTAGATACTTTAGGCATACTCTCAAACAACTTAGCCGAGGCTTATGATATTCTTCAAGGGCTTCAAGATACATCCAAATTTGGTGGACTGTGATATAGGAGGAATTGGATTCACAAGTGATTATCAATCGATTGAAGGACCCCATGAGAACTACATATTAGGATTGGAGATTATAAAGAGTGTTGGAGAAGATAGTCAGTTTGAAAACTAGATTTATAACAACTAATTATATGTATGCTCCACATGAGTAAACCAATATTACAAATGCATAAATCCAAAATATATTTTAAATAAATAACCTAATTTATGTCTTGATGCTGGTAAGATTGACAAGTATACTTTCTCCTAAGTATAATTGGTTATTTCAATAAGATTATGACTGAAAATCATATGTAAAATGGTTGCTAAAAGCCCTGTATCCTTGAAAGGGTAGGAGATGTAAATCTGTGGCTAAAAATCTTGTATGCCTAGAAAGACATAAGATATAAATTGTTTAATTTCTTTTAAATAATAGGCATCTTATTAATTTAATTTTTTTTACCAACATTAAAAACTATTGATATTTTTTATCTAATGTCTAAATTGAGGTGTTTCATTTATAGTTACTACGAGGAAAGATGATTATAATCAATATAATTAAACAACATCTTATTTTCAAAGAGGCTGTAAATCATTTTTTAAGTAAAAAACATAAAGAGCTCATCTCTTTGTTTTTAATAATATTTATTTATAAATAAGGTATTTTTAAATATTATTTTATGTATATTATAAATAAAAAGTATAATTAAATAATTAATTGTTTTACAATTTAATTTTTAATAGTTTTTTAACATTGTTTTTTTAAATAATAAGAAATTATATGGTATATGTAAGAAAATATCTTAGGTTTTATAAGGGGAAGTGTTGAGGCAATACATATGTTAGTAAGAATGTAAACTATAGACTTTTTATTTAAAGTTGCAAAATATTTGTTATAAACCTATTTATACTACATTTTATATTTTTAATTGAATTGTTTATGTAATAAATATTAATTTAACGAAATTTTAGTTGTGGAAACATGGCTAGTAAGAATTTTAACTTTGAACTTATTTAAAGTTACAAAATATTTGTTGTTAAATTTAATTTATATAATACATTTTATATTTTTAATTTTCAATCTTAATCATTTTTTATATTTAATATTTGTTCTTCTATTTTTATTATTTATTTTTGTTTTTAAATTCTTATTTTTTGAAAAAGGTGAGACAAATTCAAAGTTACAATAATTGGCCTACCACTTTTGGCCAATCCTAGGATCCTAATAAAACCAACTCTAATATCTCCTTGAACCACAAAATTATTAGTCTTATCTAAAGAGTAAAAACTCCTATCTTGATTATAATTTTCATTAATATTATTTAAGAGGACTCGAAATTGCTTCTCTCTTACTATGACTTGAAGGGCTATCCCAAATTGGACTGATAATATTACAAGCAACAACATGATGCTAGACCAAAGGATAATAATCATAAACATCTACCTTGGTCCCACACACTTCATTGCCTAAATTACTATTGGCTAGTAATAAAACTTATTTTTTCACCTCCATCCAATCTACAATATCCCTATTTTGATTAGATTTCAACCAGTATCTAGCAAGATGCTCACTTCCCTTTTTAGCCAAAAAGTCAACCATTGCATTCTTCCTTCAACCTATGTAAATTAGAATGATATCCAAAAATTATTTCCAAATGGATTTAATTTGACTCACAATGTTCTTGATCCACCACACACTTAGTCTAAAATTTCTAATATCATCTAGAAACCCCACCAAAATTTGAGAGTTGAACTCCACTATGATCTTTTGAACTTCATTCTCCCTGTTGAGAGTAATTTCAACCCAGCGATAAAATTTTATTTTTGCCGCAGTGCACCACGTTGCACAACACTTAGTTTTTTTTGGCCCATGTTTATTGTTTTATTTAATGTTTGTGCACATCATTATCTGTTTAGTGGATAAAATATTTTTTATTTAATGTTTGTACACATCCTTATCTGTTTAGTGGATAAGATTATTTTTATTTAATGTTCATGCTCATCCTTATCCCATGGAGGATAAGAGTGGTTAAAAATAGTGGCTGAGAAAAGATATAATTAAGTGTAATCTATATGCATTATAGACAAGAGATAAATGATAAGATATGTGACTCTATTTTTCAACAGAGAGTGTGGTTGTTTATTGTCTGTAATTTTTTGAAATAAAAAATTAAAAAATTTTAGCTCTCCATTGTGTGTACTATTAATATTAGTTTTTGTGTGTTTATTTTCTTCTAACCTCTTGAATTTCTATCAGTGGTATCAAAGCGGTTTATAGATTAAATGCCAAGGAAGAAATGACTCAAGAGAGCATGATTTCAAGTCTGAATAACCCATAAATACCAAAGTTTGATAGGAAGAATTATGAATACTGGTCTATTCTGATGAAGACCTTGTTTCTGTCATAAGATGTATGGGAAGTTGTAGATAATGGCTTCCTAGATCCAGTAAATGTTGTAGCACAAAATACATTTATGAATGCACAAAGAAATACATTGAAGGATAATCGATTAAAGGATGTCAAAGCACTGCACTTTATATTTTAAGGAGTTAATTTAAGTATTTTCCCAAGGATTCGGTCTTGCACAAGATCAAAGCAAGCCTGGAATACATTGGAGACAAAATATCAAGGAATGGAGAAGATAAAGATTGCAAATTTACAATCAATGAGGAGATACTTTGAGACTATGTAAATGAAGGAGTCAGAGACTGCAGACTCTTTATTCAAATCTGTTGTGGGTTTAGTGAATCAAATGAGGTACCATGGAGAGGATATTAAATATAGAAGGGTGGTTGAGAATATTTTGAGGAGTCTACTATTAAGGTTTGACTCTTTGGTTGTTGTCATTGAAGAAACCAATAATCTCGCACAATATTCCATTGATGAGTTGCAAGTGTCACTGATTTCACATGAGCATTGGTTGAGAAGGTCTGAAGGTAGTTCTTTGGAGAATACCTTCAAGTCACAAGTTAATATTGGTCCTGGAAGAGGAAGAGGTAGAGGAAGGTATGGTTTCAAGGGTAGAGTAAGAAGCCCTGCAAGAGGTGGAACAACAAGCCATCCAAGCTCAAGTGGAAGAGGCCAAAGCCAATAAGGTCAACAAAGCACAAGCTAGCCAAGCCAAAATTGGAGGTAGAGCTAGAGCCAAGGTCAAGGCCAAAGGTATGAGAAATCCCAAGTGCAATGTTATTACTATAAGAAATTTGGTCATTATGCTAGTGAATGTAGAAAGAAGCAGTATGATCTTAGGAGACAGAGAGCTAACTATACTGCTGGGAATGAGAATGAGGAAGTGTCAAATGATGGACTATTTTTATCTTTTAACGTTGTAGTGGATAGTCAGAAGGATTTTTGGTATTTGAATTCTGGTTGTAGCAACCATATGATTGGCAATAGAGGTCTGTTTGTTAGTCTAGATGAAAATGTTAAGTCTAATGTAACACTTGGTAATGATAACAAGGTTACTGTCAATGGAAAAGATAGAATCAATATATTGACAAAGAAATGGGAAAATACATTTATAAATTATGTGTATTATGTGCCTGGCTTGAATCACAACCTGTTGAGTGTCGATCAGTTGATAGAAAAATATTATTCTGTCAGTTTTAAGGATAACAAATGCACCATACTAGATAAGACACTGAGAAAGATATTGGTACCTAGGGTTGATATGACAAACAATAGGATGTTTCCCTTGAGGATAGCTCATGATATGAATACAAGGATGGTACCAGTCATACAGACTGTATTACAAGTAGAGATTAAGGATAAGAATTGGTTGTGGCATTTGATATTAGGCCACCTTAACTTTGATTCATTAAATTTGTTGCATAAGAAGAATATGGTGTTGGGATTGCCACCTATTGAAAGTTCTGGCAAAGCATGTGAAGGATGCATAATGGAAAAATAGCATAGAGATGCATTCCCTGTTGGAGTGACAATAAGAGCTCAAGCTCCATTGGAGATAGTAAATTATGATCCGTGTGGTAAGATGCATACACCATCATTGCATGGTGTTTATTTTTTGACTTTCATTGATGATTATATGAGGAAGACTTGGGTGTACCTGTTTAAGCATAAGGATGAGGCATTCGAGTACTTCAAATAGTTTAAATATTTGGTGGAAATACAAAGTGGTTATAGCATCAAGGTATTGAGAACCGAAATAGGAGGAGAGTATATGTCAAAGGAGTTTCAGAACTTCTATAAATATAATGGAATTCACTAGCAATATACATCAAGGTACACACCCCAAAAAAATGGAGTAGCTGAGAGGAAGAACAGAACCATCGTAGAGATGGCAAGGAGTATGTTTAAGGCAAATATTTTACTGAATGACTATTGGGAAACAACAGTTAAATGTGCTATATATTCTGAATAGATGTCCAACCAAGAGTTTGGGCAATATAGTACCAGAGGAGGCATGGACTAGAAGGAAACATAGTTTTTCCCACATGAGAGTGTTTGGATGTGTAGCATATGCACATATCCTTGATGATTTAAGAAGGAAGGTGGACAACAAGTCATAGAAATGCATATTTTTGGGTTATAGTGAAAGTTCCAAGGCACACCAGCTATACAATCATGTTACAAAGAAAATTGTAATTAGCAGAGATGTCAAGTTTGTCGAAGAGGAAGCATGGGATGGAAGCATAGAGAAGACTATAAATGTTGTAGGAGCTGGTCTATTTGAAGATAAACAGGGGATAACAATAAACACCCTTGTAATACAAAATCAAAATCAGCAAGGACCATCAACATCAACCGCAAGTAGTTCAAATGCACAACAAGCACCACCAGTAGCTCCTAGTAGTCCAACATCAAGTGATTCATCAAATATACCATTGGAAAGGTTGAAAAACTAGAAGTTCAGGAGCTTGACTGATATTTACCAACAAGAGCAAGGTGAGCAAGATGAAGGCTCAAATTTATTGTTTGCATTGTATTCTCCAACTGAAGATCCAATTCATTTTGAAGAAGCCATCAAGGAGGAGAAGTGGATAGCTACAATGGATGAGGAAATAGTAGCTATTGAGAAGAATGAGACATGGGATCTTGTAGATCTCCCCCAAGGTAAAGTTGTCATTGGGGTCAAGTGGGTCTATAAGACCAAATGTAATGCAGAAGGAAAAGTGGAGAGGCATAAAGCAAGGTTGGTAATGAAGGGCTATAAACAACAGTATGACATTGACTATGAGGAAAAATTTGCACCAATTGCAAGGATGAAAACCATTAGAACTGTCTTATCCATAGCAACCCAACACAAGTGGAAAGTCCATCAAATGGATGTCAAGTTAGCATTTCTTCATGGAGTGTTAAAGGAAGAGGTTTATGTTCAGCAACCACCTAGATATGAAGCCATAGGAGAAGAAAGGAAGGTGTATAGGCTGAAGAAGGTGCTTTATGGACTGAAGTAGGCACCAAGAGCCTGGTATAGCCAGATATAATCATATTTTATGAGCTATGGGTTTAGAAAATGTGATGGAGAGCCCACACTATATATCAAAGAAAATAAAGGCAAGTTATTGATTGTTGTTTTATATGTGGATGATTTAATTTTCATGGGAAATGATGAGGCCATAGTAGCTGAGTTTAGAGTAGAAATGAAAAATGAATTTGAAATATCGTATTTAGGTCTTTTAAGGTATTTCCTAGGAATAGAAGTTTAGCAGTTGGATCATGGCATCTTTATATCTCAGTCAAAGTATGCAGCGGACATCATCAAAAGGTTCAATATGGAGAATTGCAAGCCAAATCCAACACCAGTTGCTATGGGAATCAAAATGAAGAAGGAGGATTGGAGTAAGGATGTTAATCCCACCATGTATAAGAGTATTTTTGGTAGCCTAATGTATTTGATAGCCACACGGTTAGATATCATGTATGCTGTTAGTTTTATATCAAGGTTTATGGAGACCCCTAAGGTCACACACTTGCAAGCAGCCAAAAATATACTGAGATTTGTCCAAGGAACAAAGGAGTATGGTATATTATATAAGAAAACTGATGATTTTAGATTGGACAGATACACTAATAGTGATTGGGCAGCTAGTGCGGATGACCAGAAGAGTCCTTTCGGGTATGTATTTTATTTGGGTTCTGGAGTTGTATCATGGCCATCAAAGAAGCAACCCATCGTGTCATTGTCATCAGCAGAAGTAGAGTACATCGCAATAATAGGGGCAGCCTGTCAGGCCATATGGATGCGATGAATGTTGAAAGACTTAGGGTATGAGCAGCAAGAGATGAAAAAACTATTTTATGACAATAGATCTACCATTGACCTCTCTAAGAATGTAGTATTCCATAAGAGGACGAAGCACATAGACACTCGCTACCATTTCATCAGAGAGTTGATCAATGTCGGGGAAATCATCTTGGAGCACTGCAGAACAACAGAGTAGTTTGCAAACATATTTACTAAGTCGTTGGGAAAAAAGACCTTCACACAACAACGTGATAATATTGGTGTCACTGGTGGTGGAGGAAATATTGTGGTTGATATTAATAGGTAGTGTTGAGAGTAATCTCAACCCAGCGGTAAAATTTGATTTTTTCCGCAGTGCACCACGTTGCACAACACTTAGTTTTTTCCAGCCCATGTTTGTTTTTTTATTTAATTTTTGTGCACATAATTATCTATTTAGTGGATAAGATAGTTTTTTATTTAATTTTTGTACACATCCTTATCTGTTTAGTGGACAAGATTATTTTTATTTAATTTTCATGCTCATCCTTATCCCATGGAGGATAAGAGTGGTTAAAAATGATGGCTTAGAAAAGATATAATTAAATGTAATTTGTATGCATTATAGACAAGAGATAAATGATAAGAGATGTGACTCTGCTTTTCAACAGAGAGTGTGGTTGTTTATTGTCTGTAATTTTTTGAAATAAAAAAATTAAAAAAAATTAGCTCTTCGTTGTGTGTACTGTTAATATTAGTCTCTATGTGTTTATTTTCTTTCGACCTCTTGAATTTCTATCACTCCCAAGCATTGAGAGAGCCCTATATTATTACCAAATCCTTTGCTTCATTATTTGTTTCTACTCATTGACATTCCAATTACTAATGAAGAACTTTCCCCTTATAGTCTCTTCTAATAAAAGCAATGCCCACTACCCTTGCGTTATTCTTGGCTGCTCCATCTATGTTGATTTTTTCTAGCCTAGGGGTGGGGGTTGCCAAGCCCCATGAGTCTGCCTCATGGAAATATTCTCTTCTTGTTGATTTTCTTGCTCCCCCACATGAGCTTTTATTGTTTTTGTCACCTTGTTTAATATTTTTTGCCAAACTAGCTCTATTGGAGTGTATTCCTCTCTAAAAAATTTGGAATTCCACAAAATAAAGCTCTAATGTAGAGATCAACCCAACTAAACTGATTTATTTTTTAACCTTCTTCATTTATATACCTCCTAAATATTTGTATTTGTTAATTTTTTATTAAGATAGATCTTGAAGAGATCAACCCATCAGTCCATAACTTCAGGGTAAATTCACAATGGAAGAGCAAATGATCTATTGTCTTCTTGGTATTGCACATGATACATTTAGATGGGCCATGAAAACCCCTCTTTTATAAGTTATCATAAGTAAGCAAGCTTTGATGCATAACCTAACATGGAAAGAAATTGAATTTTGGCCATCCCTTTGCCAAACATACTCTATCCCATGGAACACCCAACCACACTGAAGGGGAGGGAGCAATTCATTATAACCATCCCAAGATATATAAATTCCTAAATCTCATGACTTGAAGTTATCTTATCCTCTTTCTCCTTTCTTATAAGGTGGAATTGCTTTAATATTCTCTCTAAAAGCAACACATTCTTAGATATCTAGATTGGCCACTATTTACACTACTTTAGTTGCATAAGATATAAGGTCCCAATCTACCTTGTATGTAGACAGCATATTATTTTAATCCAACCTCTAGCCAGTAAGCTCTATTGAAGGGGTTACAAATTTAAAAATTTTAAAATTAAGGGGAGGTATTGGTGCCAAGAATCAGTCTAAAATTTTTCTTTATCCCCTCTACCCACTTCCCAAAATAGTCTTGGTTTTACCACATTTTATCTTAATTTCAACACTTTACAAACAAGAAAACCTTGGCCTCTCATAGGAGTGCAACTTGCTCCCTCATGTGGGAAAGTTATCCAAATACTTACCTGTAATAATTTTTATAAACAACACTTCCTAATTAGATAATCATATCCAATAAAGCTTGTCTACTAGAGCTTGGTTATTCAATTTTACTTTTCAAATTCCTAATCCTTTGCTTGCTTTAGACTAGCATATTTTATCCCAACTTACTAGAGCCCATCGCTTACCCATCCTTGGGCCATCCTAAAGGAATTTTTGCATGAGAAAGTCCAACTTCCTAAGATTTCAATCGGATCTGCAAGGATAGAGAACTTATAAATTGACATTGCTTGAATCACTGACTGAAGAAGATTCACTCTTACTCTAAAATAAAGATAATGATGTATCCAATGATTTACCTTCCCACAAATTCTATCGACTATTCAACTTATTATACTAGAGTGGAATCCCTAGGTAGTCCAATGGAAGGGGTCCCTGAGGGAAACCTAAGATGTCTATAATTTGATCTTGGATCCCCCTTTAGGTATTAAATATGTTGGAGTATATTACATTATTTGGGATATGCTAATGTACCCCCATGGTACCTTCATAGTACATATTGTAAATATTAGATTAGGATTGAGTCTTAGTTTAGAGTGTGAGTAATATTTTATGTAATGTAATAATGTGCAAGAAATGCACAAGTGTCATGTGAGTAAGTGTGAAAGTGTTATGTGAGTCTATGTGCACAAGTATCCTTAGAATAGAATATGCTAAGTAAAGAGTCATGTCTAGGTATCATGTGTATGCAAGTGTCAAGTAGAGAAGCCAAGAGTCAAGAGACTTAGCATATGTAAATGAATAGTTAGGTATACAAAGAGTCATTCGACTATGTCTATATAGTAGTCCATAGTGAAGCAAAGCAAAAGAATCAAGATCAATATCAACTATCTATCATCAAGTGCAAAAGAGAAGTGTTATATTTGTACGATAAAGAGGAGAAATAAATTTTGCATACATTTGGAAAACTAATATTGTAAGTTATGCTACATGCTTTGTACATGTATGATTCAAGCTATTTACATTCATGATTTATGCTCATTAATGAATGTTAGTTGATATATGATTTATGATTCATGATTCATGATTTATGCTCATTAATGGTTCAAAACTTTCCAAAGGGATTTTTTTGTTTCACTTTGCAGAAATAACCCATGCTAAGGTGATTTACGAACATGGCCCCTAGTACATGAAAAGCTCTCTACTTGTTTTTTCTCCTTGGACCTGTGAGTTTTATGTTTCTAGGGAAAGATCTACCAAAGTGCTTGTGTGGGTGGAATTACCAGGACTCCCTCTACATTTATTTCCCTCTCCTAGTCGCATAACAACCTCTCTTGGGCATGTCATTTTTGTGGAGGTGGACAAAAATTTCCATGCACATCCCCGAAAATGTGTTTGCGTTAAGATTGATGTTTCTTGAGATCTTGAGAGGGATTAATATTTAATTATTAATACTATCCATATTTGCATGGATTGCATTGTACAATATTTAATTCTCACACAGATTGGTGCATTAAATACCACTTTTATAAAGGTAGACATGCCTATAAAAATATTTTTGGTGTCAATGCAATCTTCAGTTTTCATCATGTTATTCTTTGTGTGCTTGCCCTTGAGTTTTCATTCCATATCAGTGGTATCAGATCTGAGCGTTGGATTGGAAAGTATCCTCTTCCACTAGGCCAGGCTGGTTCATAGGGGGAACGAGAAAAACACTATCTTGGCTTGGGAGGGACACTCTTCCTTTTTTGCACATATTTTCGAGTACTCATTTGAAAACTTTGTTGAAGGATCTTTGGTCAATCGACCTTCAGCTACCTAGGGTTCATCAAACATCGATACTTGGCTATTGATCCAAATCCTCACACTTGGATTTACCATTCCTTGACAACATGATGCAGCCTAGAAAACCCTTGCATCCCTTTGGTCCTTCGTTCATTATATTTTATAGTTGCTCAAGAATCCCTGGATTTGAGAGAAAACAACACCATTTCATATTAAACATCTATTTTGGTGATTTATTTTGTCGATCCTAAGGCATAAAAGAAAGCAGCATTGGTGTTCCCTCTCTTTGACGATCCTCAGTGATGATCTAGGAAGCACCTCGAAACGAGATCTGGCCAAAAATATTCAGGTGGCTCTTTGTTAGATATCATAGAATCTCTATGACTTTCAATCGTGAACAAGTTTCATGACAATCAAATTATTTTTCTATAGACTGCTTGGCAATATCATTCAATGCACAAGGTAGAGAAAAAACATAGATTTGGTGGCATCTCCCTTGCTACCACGGAGTATATCTACGATGCAGACATATATATGCCCTATTTGGCATCATTTGATCTATATCTATGGTACCATGAAGAAACTTTGCATCTAATCCACAACCACGATGTCATTTTTATTGATGATAAAGTTTAAATCGCACATCAAGAGGAGATCACGGTTAAAAGATCTCAATATGCCATTGAAGGTATTTTCGACAACAAGCACATCAAAATTCCAAAAATCCTATGTGTTTCAATGGGTTCAAATAATTTTGACGATAAAATAAATCATTTCCTAAAGTTAAAAACTCAAATAAGTTTTTTTGATGATAGGTTTTGGTTTCTCTGGCTTCGACAATTTTTTTTGATGGGTAAGGGTTTCCTCCGATGACGGGTCTACGAAAATTCATTGTGGGTTTATCCCACATTTTATGTGTGTGCGAGATATTCATTGTTTTTAATCCTCACAATGCACCTTGGAGAGTAGCCAACTTACATTGGCTACCTTACCCTCCTACCCTGTCTCCCACCAATTATGACCTAGTTACCGTATTCGTTGTCGCAATCCGCCAGTCGTGTCATCTGTCACCATCCTTATTGTTGTCATCCACCAGTTGTTCCCCTCTGTCGTCATCCAATTTTTCACACTCTTGTTAGCCTTAGTCATCCTAACTATCGTTCTCCTATCAACCTCGGTTGTTGTTCTACTAGTCGTGCCAACTGTCAACCTCGGTCGTCCTAGCTATCGTGCTCCTGTCAGCCTTGGTTGTTGTGCTTCTGTCATCTATTGGGACAGTTCATGACTGTTGGTGCTCATTAATTACCTACGCACTATCCTCAAAGTTTCATTAAATATTCGTTAGGAGGGGAGGGCACACTAAACAAGTTAAAAAAAAAATTATTGTCTTTTCACATTTGACTAGTGCACTGGAATCTAGTAAATATCTAGCCACTCCTAGTCAAAAAACATACCCATTGCACTGGAATCTAGTAAATATCTGGCCACTCCTAGTCAACAAACATACCCATTGCACAAAGGTTGCTGGCAGAACTCATAACTTCTCACAATGAATAAAGGTTAGCTTAGCAGGAAAAACTGGTAGCACAACAGGAATCCTAGTAAATATCTGGCCACTCCTAGTCAACAAACATACCCATTGCACTGGAATATAGTAAATATCTAGCCACTCCTAGTCAAAAAACATACCCATTGTTGAAAAGATGGCAGAACTCACAACTTCTCACAATGAACAAAGGTTGCTGGCAAAACTCACAACTTCTCACAATGAACAAAGGTTAGATTAGCAGGAAAAACTGGTAGCACAACGAGAACAAATGGTAAAAATGGCTGCCATATTGCTGCCATATTACAAAACCTACAAGGTTCTTCCAAAGGTTGTTGGCAGAACTCACAACTTCTCACAATGAACAAAGGTTAGCTTAGCAGGAAAAACTGGTAGCACAACAGGAATCCTAGTAAATATTTGGACACTCCTAGTCAACAAACATACCCATTGCACTGGAATCTAGTAAATATCTGGCCACTCCTAGTCAACAAACATATCCATTGTTGAAAATCTGGCAGAACTCACAACTTCTCACAATGAACAAAGGTTGTTAGCAGAACTCACAACTTCTCACGATGAGCAAAGGTTAGATTAGCAAGAACAACTGGTAGCACAATAGGAACAAATGGTAAAAATGGTTGCCATATTACAAAACATACAAGGTTCTTCCAATCCTTCCCGTACAAGGTGTGATGTGAAATTATATGAAGGCTCTCGAGATCCTAATGTACTCAACAGTTGGATTCTTGACATGGAGACTTGGTTCTTGGTTCAAGTACAACCAGACTTCAGATATGAGAAAAGTTCCACTTGTAAAGCTCAGAATTTCTAACATAGCCAAAGTCCTCATAGCCAATCATAAAATTGGTACGTGGGAGGAGATGGTACAAGTTTTAAAGGCTTCATTTTATCCATCAAATTATGAGGATGACTTACTGAATCAATGGCTACGACTCTATCAAGGAAAGAAGGAATCAATCCAAGACTTTATCCATCACTTCAACCACCTTCGAGTATTACTTGGGATCTCAGATTCTGATGTTGTCTTGATTGCAAAGTTTAAAAGTGGTCTTCTAGCCCACTTTTACAGAGAAATCAAATACACTACTTGCACTATATTGGACGATGTTTTCAAACATGCACTATTAGCTGAAGAGAAGCTCATAGCACAACAAAGGGAGCCTCGCTACTCTGGTGGATCAATAGAATATGGGTACAAGAATCAGATAGATAGAAAGAGATCTCCTCACTTTTCTTCTTCTATTAATCCCACTTCTTACGCATCCCATGCTTCTAAAAATTCATCTTCATCTTCTTCTTCTTTGTTTTCTCATGCTCCAACTACTAAATTTTGTAACTATTGTAAGAGGCAAGGCCATGATAAAACTCAATGCCCCCAATTACAAAAGAAGAAGAATATTTTTGTACAATCCGATGAGGGGACTTGTGATAACCCCATCGAGACTTCTGGTGAAGAAGAAATTTATGAAGAGTTGAGAGGGAAACTCAATAATGTAATGCTCATGAATCACCATTCCTAAGCCGGTGACCGTGACCATCTGTTTGTCACTAGAGCTCACTTGCTCCATAACTTTGTAGTAGATTGTATAATCAACAATGGATCATAGAAGAATTTGATTGCATAGTCCATTATCGATAAGATTAAGCTCCCTACTTCAAAACATCCTTGCCCATACTCTCTTGGGTGGAAGGACAACACAAACACATCCAAAATAACACACACGTGCACCCTGGCTTTTGCATTTGACCCCAAATTTTGAGATTTAGTAATGTGTGATGTCACACCGATGGATTGTTGTGGGTTACTTCTGGGTAAACCATATCAATATGATAGGAGAGCAACATATGATGCATATAAAAATACATACACACTACAAAAAGATCAAAAAACATTTTCTCATTAAAAGCACTCCAATATCTGCAAAGCAATCCACTAATATTTTTCTTACTTTCCGCCAAGCTAGAAAAACCAGTAATAATGCTCAAGCACTTGCACTAATTTTCATTCATCCAAAAGAACAACAAGCACAAGAAAAAGGGCACAAACACACAACTACTTCTCAAGTCAACAATTCCCAAGTAAATAGAATACTACAAAAATATGAAAGTGTGTTTCAAGAACCCACTTCTTTACCACCTGAAAGGGAAATTAATCATACAATTGAGATCATTCCAACAATCACCTCTTCCAAATGTTCCAATGTATAGGAAATCCATCCTACAATATGATGAAATAAAAAAACAATTACAGGAATTGTTGGATAAGGGCTTCATCAAACACAACACTTCTCCTTGTGCCTCACCAATTTTACTTGTTCTAAAAAAATATGGCACTTGGCATTTTTGTATCGATTTCAGGGCACTCAATAAAATCACTATCAAAAATAGGTATCCCCTTCCAAGAATTGATGACCTATTAGATCAACTACAAGGTGCTAAATTCTTCAACAAACTTGATCTTAAAAGTGGATACCATCAGGTGAGAATACAGGCAGAGGATACTTGGAAAACAACTTTCAAGACCAAGATGGGGTTGTTTGAATGGTTGGTTATGCCCTTTGGCCTCACCAATGCTCCAACTACATTTATGAGGCTCATGAATGAAGTGTTCCGGGAATAACTAGATGAATATGTCATTATTTATTTGGATGATATCTTGATATTTTCCAAAACATGGCCAACACACTTACAACATCTAGAGAATGTCCTTGCTATACTTCAAAAGAACCAATTGTTTTCCAGCTTGAACAAGTGCTCCTTTGGCCAAACATCCATATCATACCTTGGTTTCATCATTAATACTGAAGGTATTCAAGTTGATCCTACAAAGGTCGAAGTCCTTCTCAAATGGCCTACTCCTACCAACATCATTGAACTACGAAGTTTTCTTGGTCTTGCGAACTTCTACCAAAAATTCATTCTAGGCTACTCCACAATTGTTGCTCCATTGCATTCATTGACTAAAGCCAAATCTGTGTTTCATTGGACAAATACCCACAACCAAGCTTTTGCCACTCTCAAAGACAAGCTTTGCTCCGCCCTTGTCTTGGCCATTCCTGATCTTCGACAACCATTTGAAATAGAAATGGATGCCTCTCAATTTGCTCTTGGTGTTGTTCTCAAACAAAATGGCCATCCAATTGCTTATCATTCTGAGTCCTTTTCCACAACAAAATAGAATTACTCCACTTATGATAAGGAACTTTATGCCTTAGTCCAAGCTATAAAATATTGGCGTCACTACCTTCTTGGTAAAGAAACTATTGTCCACATAGATCATTTTCCCTTGTAGTTTCTTCAATCCCAAACAAAAATCCAAGAAGCACGCCACATGAAATGGGCCTCCTATCTACAACAATTTCATTTAGTCATCAAATACAAGAAGGGTAGTCAAAATTTTGTTGTCGATTGTCTCAACTGTCCTCCATCTGCAAAAGCCTTAACCATTGTCACTACCTCTCATTTAGCCTTCCAATATTGGCCTGCTGAGTATCCTAATGATCCTGACTTTTCCATAGTTTATCACAAATTACAGCATCCATCCTCCTCCAATTTAAGTCCCTTTCAAGATTTCCATATCAAGGAGGGGTTGCTTTACCGTCTAGATAAGCTTTGTGTTCCTACTAAGAGCAAACCATCCCTTCTAAGAGAGGCTCATTCCACCCTCTATGGTGGCCATTTTAGCAAACATAAGACCCTTCACCATTTGCAAATATTCTTCTATTGGCCACACATGCAGTGAGATGTTCTCAAGTATTTAAAATAATGTGTCCCATGTAGTCGGTCTAAATCATCCAACCGTAGGCTTGGTCTCAGTATGCCTTTACCCATTGCATCACGTCCTTGGAAAAGTATATCTATGGATCTTGTCAGTGGTTTCCCCATGACTGTTCCATCAACATGATTGTGTCTTTGTCATAGTCAATCATTTCAATAAGATGGCTAAGTTCATTCCATGTCAAAAAATAAGTTCTGCTGCAGACTTAGCCAAACTATTCTTTGATGTCATATGGCGCTCCTTTGGTCTTCCCACAAGTATTGTGTCCGATCGTGATTCCTATTTTATCGGTCATTTTTGGAGGTCTTTGTGGAAACTATTAGGTGTGTCCCTTAATTTTTCCACAACATTCCATCCTCAGTCTGATGGTCAAACAGAAGTCATCAATCATACACTTATCCAGAGTCTTTGAGTCTACCACCATGCATCACCAACCAAGTGGGATCTCAGTCTAACTCATATTGAGCATGCATATAATAGAGTCAGTCCATATATCCATAGTTCATAGTCCTTTTGAGGTCTGTCTAGGGTTTCAACTTGTCGCTCCATATGAGTTACCCTTTGGCTCTTCCATCTCCAGTCATAATCCACATGTAGAAAGAACAGGACAAAGCACATTCATTCATCTAACACCTACAGCAGCTACGGTCCAAGGTTGTACACATCCTGCAACAGATGCATAAGTAGCAAAAATAGGTAATGGATCATCATCGTGTTCCACACTCCTTTCAGATTGGTGATCGAGTTTGGTTGTACCTTGATCGTAAGATATTTACAAAGAAGGCACATAGCAATATCAAACCTCTCCGCTATGGGCCTTACACAATAATTCAACAGTTGTCCAAGAATGCATTTAGGTTGGACCTTCCAACACACTTGGGTATTCATGATGTTGTCAATGTTGATCTACTCCATCCATATCATGAGTCCACACTAGAGAGCCCATCGGCCATAAGTCATCCTTCTGATGTTGTTCCAAATTTCTAGCTTCCATTGGAGGAGGACCATCTGTTCGACACCAGGACTCGCCACACTCGCCAGGGTTCATCCACTTTGTATCTGGTTGCACACCATAGAGAGCTTCCTCACTAGGCTAAGTGGATCACTTCAGCATAGTTGGCTCAAGATTTTCCCTCTATTTTGGATGCATTGGAGGCCAATGCTTCTAGGGTGGGGAGGAATGATAGGGATTAATATTTAATTCTTAATATTATCCCTATTCACATGGATCACATTGTACAACATTTAATGCTCACACGGATTGGTGCATTAAATGCTCGCTTTGTAAAGGCAGACATGCCTATAAAAATATTTTTGGTGTGAATGCAATCTTCAATTTTCATCATGTTATTATTTGTGTGCTTATCAGATCTCAAGGAGTCTATTGACATACAAGTTGGTGACAGTGTGTTATCCCAATGAATCTCTACATTAATTTATCCAACACTTGTTTTCGGTGCCATTCCTCAGCACATAAGATTAAGTATTATCCCTTCATGCCCCATAACAAAGACAAGTAGAGCCCCACCACACTGAGTGCACCCACTCCACAACCTCAGGAGGATGGTTGAACGACTGTGGGAGGGTGTCACAATGCACGTTTGGCTACTTCTAAAGGTACACAATCCAAGTCAACACATGTCTCGTAATTGATAAAAAAATATAGGAAAAAGAAAAAGTTGGTCCTGCAATTGAAACTGCCAACAATAAGGCTCTTCAATCTCAACAGAGGGTTGCAGTAGTGCTTGCTTCAGAGTCCTCTAATATATTTCCCGTAGCTAACTCCATGCACTCCCATAACCTGAGAAAGGGATCTGCAGAAGAAGATGTTGCTCATGAGAAGCAACTTCATATGACCAATGTTCAATTGGGTAACAACTACAGTGTGTTGGAGTATCTTAACAATGATGAGGATATGTCGTTGGATGCAGAGCTATCATTGATGGAATTGATAGTTCCTCCAGAAGAAGCAAAATCTAAAGTTCCTTCCCCTTTTATACGGTTTCAACATTCTCGTAGTCCTCAACAAGGGAAAGAAGATGAAAACACTTTACCTAAAAAATAGTTTCATCCATCTGACCCAAAAGTTCCAATAATTTTGCTTTGGGAAGACACCGATCTAACCCAAAAGTTCTGGGGCAGGCCTAGAGTTACAGTTCTATAATTTAAGGTTTCTAGTTTATTTTACTATGCCTAATTATGTTTATTTTTCACATGTTATGTATTCACTTTTTTAAAAGTTTGGTTTTATTGAATAACTATAATTTTTTTACTTGGATTACCACTCTATTTATAGGAATATTTTTTTAAAGCTGATAATGTTATGTGTTTTGTTTGTTTTTGTTTTTTGTTTGTGTTAAAATGTATTTTGTTTTTACAGCGTCACGACAACGAAGAATCCATGAAAGTGATGGGCCCAATAAGTTTTGTTTTCCTAGCATCAGCTGTCCCCATAATCTTCTCAACTCACGTTTTTTCTATAATGATGCGTGTTATAATTAAAAATTAATAATAATGAAGTATAAATAAGACGTCCAATCAACGTCATGTCTCCACAAAAATAATACGCGGATAAATTCGTAAGTGCAGCAATTTCGAGAAGGTATAATAAAATTCGTTAAATATCTCAAAAATAGTTTTTAATAATTATCTTGGATAATTATTTTGTTTGTTTATTCTTTGAGGTAGGTTTTAATCTGTATTTTTATTTAGAGTAAAATTTTTATTGAGGATGGGGTTATTATGATAGTTTTTCAGGTTGAACAATGCCCATGGAGATAATATCACCATTACCGATTCTCTTGTTTAGAAAAAGGGAAACAAAAATGAAATTCAAACAATTATAATAGTTAGAATCAATATTTAAATATATTAAAATTGAAATTCAAATAATTATAATTAACTTTTTTAAGTTTTATTATCTCAAAATATTATAATTCTATTAAAAAGTCATAATATATATTTTTTTATTATTGAAATAAAAAGTCAAAATATTAATAACCAACATTAGAATTATATATGTTTGGAGAGATAAATTTTCTAAAGGCCTTTTTCAATTGGATTTAGTTATGCATGTTTCTTAATGCTTTGTAAACTTTTATTGTTTATGAAAAAAGGTTTTGTGTGCAACCATGTGGGAGTGTTGGTTGGTTGGGGGGCTCACCAACGTTGTTCTTATTTTGTTTCTTGTATCAAGTCGCAACTAGTTCACTTGGTGATGGATGGCTAGTTGTAATGATTTATAATTGTTCTTATCCTTATATTGTTGATCTTAGGCCAAGTTTTAGAGGGCTTCTTCTATTGTAAAGGGTTCAAGGACCCTTTCAAAACTCCTTTTATATCTAATAATAATAAAAAAATTAGAATTTTTTTTAAAGATCTATTGTGGAAGGATCAATTTTCTAAATATCTATGGATGGTGATTGATTGGAGATAGAAAAGTAAAAAATAACTGCTAGTTTGGTAGGTTTAGGGTGGGAAAGTCCTGTCTGCTATATTAATGTCACCCTAAGGTAGTGTTAGTTTACCCTTTTTAATGGTTACCACTCATACAGTCGGCTAAGTTTATTCTGAGTTTGCTGGAGAGCTCAATGCCACCGGGGAAGCGTCCGCACAAGTTCATTCTGAAAGTGTATCATGAGGTAAAGGCCCTGTCCTTGAAGTTGTTATTCCTTTGCATGAATATCATATGACTTGTGAATGGTTTGAAAGTCATACCTTGGTGGGTTATTTTTTTGGGTCGTATCTCATATGATACCCTTATTCATTCCTGGGTCCAACATGTCTGGGACCCATATAGAGTCAAAGTGGAGAATGTACAAAACCTTACCAAGGGGTGTTTCCTTTATCACTTTTTAGACCCATCTCAAACACAAAATGTTCTATCTAGGGGACCATGTACTATCTGTAATTCTCTATTGATTCTGCAACCCTACTGTAGGGATTTCCAAGTTAGTTACCAAGCTGCACTAGAAGTATCGACGTGGGTTGAATTCCCTGGTCTTCCTATTCCCCTTTGGGGTTTTTCATAGACTTTAGTTGCCCCCTTAGGTAAGTTTTTTTATCTTGAGCTAGAAAATTTCTTCTTCGCTCGACCCACTAGAAGGATTTGTATCAAATTTGACCTTACCAAGGATTTGTAGGAGTTTATTGATATCAAGATCGGGGACCAATCCTTTAGGAAAAGAGTTACCTATATCAATTTTCCTAATACCTGTTATCAATTTCAATCTATAGCTCATAAAATTTGAGAGTGTCCACTGATGGAGTGGAAATATAAGGCAAATCCCTTGTCGACTCCCACAACTCTAGCTAATGACTCACGAAAAAATACTAAAGAATGGACTACTGTTTCTAGCAAGAAAACCTGTGGAGCTAAGCAACACGAAGCTTCAATTTTTGCTACGCAACCTACCCCTAATCCTTCTCGGGACATGCAAGCTTCTACTAAAGATGTTAAAAATCCTGTTGATACGGCTCCTCTAGTTGTTGGTATGCAACCCCCAGTTCCACCTCGTGTCTCAATCTCTTTGGTCGAGCCCTTATTTTGGCTTAGTGGTGGCAGCTCCATATAATTCTTCAGTGGAGGAGGGTTGGGCCTTTAAAGTTCGTTGTTCTTGCAGTCTTGTTTGGAATGACAAATATCGAAAGCTAATCAGTGATTTTTTCCCTATGGTCTCCAACTCTTATGGCTCACTTGAAGGTTTGGGTGATGCAGAGGATGTCATGGAGATCATGCATCCTGGTAAATCCCAATGCTTTTCTTCTCAAGGAATGTCCAAGGACTGACGAATTCGGTCAAAAATATTTGATCTGCAATGAGATGTCAAATGTTTCTCGAGTGCATGGAAGCCTCGATTTTTTATGTCTGCAAGAAGTTAAGATTTTTTATTTCAATCTACGATGTGCATGTTACTTTTTGTGGCCACTAAGAATTCCTTAGAAAAAGGGGGAGCTAACACTATCCTTGCACCTCGATTACAGAAGAATGTTGTGACTTGGGATGTTGACCCATCCAATCAAGCTATCTAGATTTTGCTTGAGATCTATGGAAAACTGTTTGGGGTGGTTAATGTGTATACCTCGAACATTGCTTCTGATCGATGTGAGCTGTGGATATGGCTTACCATGAATCTACTATTTTCCACTTGAGTGTTCTGTGGAGATTTTAATATGGTGGATAAAGCTTCTGATAAGGTCATCCATGCTCTAATGTGATGGTGCTTAGATGAAAGGGAATCTTAGTTTTTTATGAACAGTAAGCTTCATATTTATGACCCTAATTATCACTTCTCGCCTTTTGACTTCCCTCAGGATCTTTGGTAGACCTGGTCTAATTTCTAGGCTGCTTATGCCAGGGTTTTGGAAAGATTGAACAAAGCCATGATTTTTGAGTGTGATAACTTTCAGTTCTTCTATATTTTATCTTCTTCATCGTATGTGCTGACTTTCTATGGTACTACATTGTTTGATCATTCACCTATTTTATTCTTGGTGGCAAAGTTAAACTTTCAATTCAAAGTGTATTCTTCACAGTTTTACCTGAATGTTTCTTTTTTACATAGCTTTAGCATGAAAGCTCATATATATCACATTTAGAATTTGATTCCAAGACCTGATGACCTTTTTGGAAGGATTGAGTGGTGTAATGTTGCCATTCAACGAACCACTAAGGTGTTGTGAACTCTAGATGTTGAAGTTACAAAGATGCAGAAACAATCTAAGTTTACCTTGCAGAGTGAGCTATCCAAAGCCTATCTCAGGCTTGAAGCCTCTCCTTTCAGCTCTCCTTCTCAGTCCCAAGTTTCTTCCATTCGACATGAGATAAAAAAATATGATTTGTATGAAGCTAAGGGTGCTCAATTACGTGCTTGAATGCATTGACTCAAAGTGAGGGACAAAGTGACCAAAGATTTTTTTCAATACCTCAGATCTCCTACTCATTCAAGTTGATGGGTAGATATTCATTGACCTTCTAGATATTGTCAAAGCATTTTTTCACATTATCAAGGTTTTTTTGCTTCTTAACCCCTTGATAATGCTAGAAGGCAAGCTCTTGCTGATTGTATCATTTTTATCCCCAACAAGCTTTCTTATGAGCAAATGATATTCTATGACACTCCTATTTCTCTAGAAGATCTAAAAAATGCCTTGTCACTCATGGCCAATGATAAGGTACCTATTATTGATGTATCCCCATGTGAATTATATAAAATAATTATGGGATATTCTTGGTTGTAATCTCCACAAAGTGTATCTTGAAGCCCTGTAATGTGGTTCACTAGGTTCCATTATTAACAAAAAACAATGTTAAATTTATTCCTAAGTCTGGAGACCTTGAGCTCATCACTAATTGGAGGTCAATCACCCTACTTAATGTGAGCTATAATATTATTGCCAAAGCCCTTGCACTTAAGCTTAAATCTCTCCTGCCTTTGATTGTTAGACCTAAATAAACTAGCTTTGTTCAGGGAAGATACATTCTTGATAATATTCTTGTTGTTTGGAAAGGTATGGAGTGGGCAAGAAATTTTGAACAAGATGCTTTATTCATTAATATTGACTTTGATAAAGCATATGATAATATGGAGTGGTACTTCATCACTGCCATGCTTCAAGATTTGGGCTTCGGGCCAATGTTTGTGAGCACCATTCTTATATTATTTCAAGATGCTTCGGATGTTCTTATTTTGAATAATAGTCAGTCTCAGTCAATTTCTCTTGGTCATTCTGTAAGACAGGGGTGCCCTATTGCTCCATATCTTTTCACTCTTGATGTAGATACTTTTGGTTATTTGTTGACCCATAAGGTGGATCAAGGATTAATCACGGGTATTGCTCTCCCCAATTTTGACCATTAGTTGGTCAATGGTCATCTTGCTGATGATTATTTTTTAACATTTCAATAAGATGAGCAATCCCTTTCCTCAGCTATTAGTTACTTAGAGGTGTTCTATTTAGCCTCTGGTTCTTCTATTTAATGGAAAAAAAACTCCTATTTCTAGTAATCTCAATCCTAGTTGCCATGCTAGCTGCATCATTTCCAATAGACTTGAATTCCATTGGGTGAGGTGTTGAAATTTCTTGGAATTCTTTTTGTGTTTCATGGTTCCTCTGCTCAATTTTGGCAATATGTTATTGAGAAAGTGGACAAGAAGCTTTCTTATTGGACTAGTAAGAAACTTTCTTTGGAAGAAAAATTTCATATTTGTTCTAAGGTTTTAGCCACTACCCATGTCTATTATTCATCTTGCTAGGTTCCATCCAAATATTGTTATAAAAAGCTGGATAAGCTTCTAAGATATTTCTTGTGGGTCAAAGACTCTATGAAACGAGATTTTCATCGAATAGCCTAGGAAATTTGTTGTTTTCCCAAATACTATGGAGGCATGGTTTTTTTATTATCATCGATAAGGTTTTGCCTTTGTGCTCAATGGATCACCCAATATTTAATTGGGGATGAATCTTGGAAAGTGTTGGTCAAGCATTGTATTTTTTTTGGTTTGCTTCAGGGGAAGAAAATTTTGAAAGGGGAGGGATTGTAATCCATTCTTACTGCCACTATCCTTGTGAAATCTAAAGGTTCTTTTGTCATTCAGAGTATTTAAAAATCCTATGAGGCCTTCAAACCCTGGCTCAGTTGGAAAGGGATTTTCTGCAAAGCAAGTGCCTCTTTGCCTTCCATGAATATTTGGTGGTCTCATGTTATCACTTGGCAGGGCTCTCCCCTAGCTCAGGTGCAGTGGGTCAGAGTGTAGAGGTTCTATAAGCATGGTATTACTTCCATTTTTTATTTATTCTCTAGACATACCAGGAGTTGAATACCTTGGGAAATTTTTCATCAAATTCATAATTTAAATCTTGGTGATAGATACTTATGAGGTGGTTCTTGATAGTATTCTATTTTCTATTTGGTGCAAATTGCATAAGCATTTTTAAAAATCCTGGTGGTCAGATTGGTATTGGCCTAGGGAGCTTCATGTTTTGCAATATAAAACTCATCTAGGTTACAAATGGGTCACCCTACAAGTTACAATGGTTGATAAGCTCATTATGAGATGGGACTTAGTCTTTCTTCCATCCCAATGAAATAAGAGGTTTTGGATTTCTTGGCCTACTTATATTGAATCTAAACAATTTTTTTTTGCTTGGAGCCTCTTGTACCAGGCGTTTCCTATTGGCAATAGGCTCAAGCATCTATGTGTTCATAATACCATTTTTTCTATTTGTAGATAGGCAAAAAATTTATTGCATATATTTTGGTTTTGTGATCGATCTCAGTCGACCTAGGAGTGGCTTCTTGAAATTTTTAAACCTTTTATGCAAGAGGATTTTACCTGGGTGCATGCTATTTTGGGTGAACCTATTGCTTTTTCCTTCAACTTGGGTGTTGTTTGGAATATTTTTAGAATTAGTACCCTATTTTATCTTTGGAAGTCCTAGAATAGAGTTATTGTTTCTTAGCGAGATGTTGGGTGTGTCTTCTCTGTTGTTGATAAATATGCTATATTATTTGATTTTTGGTTACTGATTCAAGTACAGGTTGAAATAGTATATGTGGAGTTACAATACTTACGTACCCTCATGGAGAATTAGGGGAATGTGCCCTCTGATATGAGTCGACATATTTGACACTGTTTTGGCAGTTGTTATCTAGATTTTTGTGGACTGTTTCTAACACTCTTGTGTACTGCTAACTACGTTGGTTAGAGTGTTTTTTTATGGGGTGTCTTAATCCCACTTACCCCTTTTTGTATGATTAGACATTATTTTATTAATTTAATGGATTTTTCATCCAAAAAAAAACATTAGAATTTTATGTGAGTAATCAAATATATATATCCAGAACAATATAATAATGAAATAAAATTGGCTTATAATATCAAATATGAATGCAAATGGCTAAAATTATTTATTTACATGCATGAAGAATACTTACAATATAAATTGCTCAATATATATATAAGTTTTTTTTATCAATGCTTGTTGTTAGAATTTCCCAAGAGTAGAACTACAAAGCATTACAAGATTTGAAGAAACAAAAATAGAACTGATTGATTTATTCCATGGATCAACTTTGTATAAATAGCAAAGTTGATCATTGAGAGCTGTTGGATTACAACAACTCATCAAATATGATCTAGACTATACTGAGAGTTCACCTAACTCATGGAGGAGTGGAAACTCAAGTATGTCTATCCTAGTAGAACTTAAGAGAATAATTACTTATTCTAACACCCCCCCTTAAGTGATACTAGGGGTGTATGATACAAATGAGTCCCGACAACAGGGCCTGATGAGGTACTCATGTACAATGATCTTATTTGATGAGATGGTAAAAACCACATGGGAAAAAACCATCTATCAAAAAAGGAAGAGGCATGTCTTCGGTTTGCGAAGATTGTCCTCATTGACAAAAAAAAGGATGAGTCCCGACAACTTGGCCTGATGAGGTACTCATTTACAATATATAGATGGTGAAAAAACCTCTTGGGAAAAAACCATCTATCAAAAAAATAAAGATAGAGGCATGTCTTCGGATGGTGAAGATTGTCCTCAAAAAAAGAATGAGTCCCAACAACTTGGCCTGATGAGGTACTCATGTACAATTTATATTTTTTAGGAGAGATGATAAAAAAACCACATGGGAAAAAACCATCCTCCAAAGAATACAATAATAAGAAGAAAGGAGAGGTGAAAGACCTCTGTTGTTTTAATGCAGTTGTTTTACTCCAAGTTTCTCTCGCAACTGAATGTAACACGGAGAAGGAAATGACTTGGTGAAGATGTCTACAATTTGATTTTCAGTGGGAATATAGTCCAAGTATATATCCCCTCTCTGAATATGTTGTCGAATGAAGTGCATGTGAATCTCAATGTGCTTGGTGCGTTGATGCTCAACTGGATTGCGTGCAATATGAATTGTGCTCTGATTGTCACACCAAAGAGTAATAGGTTTGTCATGTGAAAAACCAAATTCTCTTAGTATCTGATGAAGCCAAAGAGCTTCCTGACTTGCCAAAACTATTGCCCTATATTCTGCCTCTGTAGATGATAAGGCCATTGCATGTTGTTTTTTGCATAACCAAGCAATTGGTGAAGAACCAAGACAAAAGACATAGCCAGAAGTTGAACATTTGTCTTCTACTAAACCTGCCCAAATAAGAATCCGTGTAACCAATGATATCCATGGATTTTCCCTCATATAAGAGCCCAAAGTGAGGAGTTCCTTGCAAGTAGCGGAGGATTCTTTTTGTTGCTTGCCAATGACTAAAATGAGGTTGATGTGAGAATCTGGATATCAAGCCAACAACATATGAGATATTTGGGCGAGTATGAGTAAGGTATAATAGACTCCCTACAAGCTGATGGTATAGAGTTGCATCACATAGAGGGGATGTGCAGGAAGTACTTAGAGTGACTCCAGAATGAAAAGGTGTAGGAGAAGATTTGCAATCTATCATCTTAAACCTTTGAAGAAGGTCTAGAGTGTATTTTTGTTGACACAAAGAAATTCCTGCATCTGTTTGATTTATTTGAATCCCAAGGAAGTAATGAGCTAAACCCAGATCAACCATTTCAAATTTTTTAGAAAGGGAGTCCTTGATAGTCTGAATGTGAGTGATGTTACTACCAGTGAGTAGTAGGTCATCAACATAGAGAACAAGTATGGTGATTTTTTATTCATCTCTCCAAATGTAGACTGTGTGATCAGACTCACAATGAGAAAAACCTGAGGAAAGAAGGAAGGAGTCCATTTTTTCATACCAAGCTCTAGGAGCTTGTTTGAGGCCATAGAGAGACTTCCTTAGCCTACAAACAAGGGAGGAGTCTTGAGTGAAACCAGCAGGTTGTTCCATGAATATCTCTTCCTTTAAGTCCCCATGTAAGAAAGCATTTTTTACATCCATTTGAAAGATAGACCACTTTTGGGAAGTAGCTAGAGCAAGAACTAGTCTAACAGAATCCATTTTGGCAACTGGTGCAAAGGTTTCAGAATAATCAATTCCTTCAATTTGAGAGAAACCTTTGGCTACCAGGCGAGCTTTGTGTTTGTCAATTTCTCCATTAGGTCCATATTTTGTTCTATAAATCCATTTACAGTGAACTAATTTCCTTCCTTTAGGTAGGGGAACTAAATCCCAAGTTTTATTTTTGATTAAGGAAGAGAATTCATTCTCCATGGCATCATCCCATTCTTTAATACCAGTTGCTTCTTTGAAGGATTGAGGATCAGTGGAAATGGATTGACAGACAAGACCAGAGCCTATGGAGTTGCCTAATCTGGATGATGGAAGATCTTGGATGTAGGGAGTAGCTTCTTTAACAATGGTGCGGGCCCATTTTGGCATAGTGGAAGGATTAGTAGGAGTGGTAGGACTTTGAGTTGGTGTTGTAGGATCCTCATATTGATCATTAATCTCTAAATTAATCTCTAAAGTTGGTTCTTCATTATATTGAGGCTCTATTATTGGAGAAGGCTCAAGAGACTCAATGGAGGAAGAGGATGGTTGAGGATATTTATGAGGGAATGTTTCATCAAATTGGACATTCCTATGAAAAAATACCTCATGAGTTGTGGGATCAAGGAGCCTGTATGCTTTCATTTCCTCACAATAACCAACAAAGATGAGCTTTTTGCTTTTCTTATCTAGAGCCTTCCTTTTCTTCTTTGGAATATGCACCCAAGAAGTACACCCAAAAATATTGAAGAAAGAGACATCAGGTTTTGAGCTAGTCCATGCTTCCTCGGGAGTTAAATGGCCAAGAGCTTTATGAGGTGTGTGGTTTTGAATATAGTTGGCATAGTTAATTGCTTCTGCCCAAAAATTTTTGGAAGATCCCTTGAGTGGAGCATACAGTTTGCCATTTCCTTTAAAGTTCAGTTTTTTCCTTTCTACAATGCCATTTTGCTGCGGATTATGGGAGACATAATGTTGATGAATTATGCCATGACTTGATAGAAAAATTGAGAACTCATTACTAAAGTATTCCCCCCATTATCTGTACGAATTTGCTTGATTTTGGTAGAGGCCTGATTTTCAACTAAGGCTTTGAATATTTTGAAGTGAGATAGAACATCACTTTTGTATTTTAGGAAGTAGACCCAAGTTCTTCTGGAAAATTCATCAATGAAGGTTAAAGCATATTTTGCTCCTTTGAAAGAAGGTTCTGGGAAGACCATCAAGTCACTATGGACTAACTCTAGAGGGGATGAGGCCTTTAGAGAACCACTTGGGTGGAAAGGATCTTGATGTTGCTTCCCAAGAGCACATCCAGGACATACCCCATCAATAGAAGAGACTTGAGGTAATCCTATTACCATTTTATGGGTGTTTAATTCCTTTAGGTAGTTGTAACTGAGATGACCAAATATTTCATGCCAAATTTTGCTTTCAGGATCTCCATGTGCAACAAAACAGGAGGCCCCTTCTGAATTATGGAATCCTTTGAAGTGAAATAGGTGAGTTTTGTGATCAATATCTCCTCTTGCTATAAGAGAGTTTGCATCTTGAAGGTCTCTTATCTCAACTCCTGTTGGTGAGAAGAGAATTGTTTTGCCTTTTCCAGAAGTGCAAATCTGATAGACTGAGAGGAGATTTGAAGCAATGTTTGGGACATAGAGAACATTATTGATGTAACCACCCTCAATAGATATGTCACCTTTTCCTTTGATTGGGATAAAGGATGAGTCACCAACTTCTATACTACATGTTGAACTTGAGGAGATAGATGTGAATGACTCATCTGAGGAAGACATGTGATGAGTGGCTCCTGAATCTAGAACCTAGTATTTTGAAGAAGATTTTATAGCCTTGCCTTGAACATTTAAGGCTTTTCCTATCTACTTTTTAGTGTCTATTTTTTGATCCTTCATTGTAGCCTCTAGTTGTTGAAGTCTTTTCCAACATTTGTTCATAGAATGACCATTCTTTTTGTAGTGAGTACAAGTTATGGGACTTCTTTCTTTCTTTTTGAATTTTTCTTTAGTGGAGGTGGATGCTACTAAGGCTTTAGAGGAAGAGGAAGAGATCTCATACTTTGCAAGTTTTGTTTCTTCTCTAGTTAGTCTCTCACAAAATTCTTCTAAGGAGGGCATTTTGAAACTTGCACCAAGAGCATATTTTGTAGATAGAAAGGTGGTTGCGAATATTTGAAATACACCATTTAATTTAGAAAGAATTAGATAGATGCATTCTTCTTATTTTTTATCCTTGCCACTACCTTTAAATTGAGTAAGGACTTCTTTAAATTTTGTGAGAAAGTCAACAATATTGCTAAAGTCTTCGAGGAGATAATGTTGTTAATTCTGCCTCTAATTGCATTGACCTTATTTGATCTACTTTTCCAAATAAGTTCTTTAGTTTCTCCCAACTTTCATAAGGATTTTTACAATCCGTAATGTGAAACCATAAGCTTTCATTTACATTAGTGCTTATAATACCCATTGTTTCATACAACTTCCCTTTATGAACAAATTTTTCATATTCTTTTTCAAATTCAGGTTGCTTCTCTTCTAGTAGGTGTGTGAGCCCTTTTTGAGAAATGAGATTTAATATTTTAGGTTTCCATGTATGATAGTTATGAGGGGTGAGTGGATCAATTGTATTCATTGTATTCATTTTGCCAAAGAAAATTGAAGAGAACCAATAATTCCCCCCTTTAACTTCAATTTTATTAATTTTAGAGAATGAAATGGATCAAAAAACCTTTTATAAATACCAAGATCCTCAAAATACCCGCCCTAACGTGAGGGAAACTATAAGTAAATGAGGAGGTTTGATAGAATAATAAGGCCAATGAAACAAGTTTTATGCCAGTCTTATATATCTCTTCTTCTCAATTACCCACCCTTACGTGAGGGAAACTATAAGTAAAGAGGAGAATTGATACTTGGAACATAGGCTTTTATATTTATATCATCCAGATCTTAATATCAGATTCTAATTAACCCACCCTTACGTGAGGGAAACTGTAAGTAATTAGAAGTCCAACATTAGGAACATAGGTGATTTTTTATATATTTTTTAATGAAATTGGTAAGTTTATTTCATTAAAAAAAGGAAAGAAATATTATGAAAAAAATGATAAATGTTTGAAAATAAAAAATTAACTTAATTTTATATAAGAAATATCCTTATTAGTTAAGAAGGAAATAGCTTCTTATTAAAAGGAATAGCTTCTTAAAGAAATAGTTGTTTAAGTTAACAAAAAAGAAATAAGATTTCTATTTAATAGTTATTATTTACTTCTTTTTTTTAATAAAGAACTTAAATAGGAATTAGATCAAAACATAAGTAAATGAGGCAATGACCAAAACCACAACAACAACCCCCCTATGAATCTCTTAGAATAGGTGCTAAAAGTTGCACCTAAAACCCCCCCAAAAAAAGATATTTTGAATTTGAGATTACAATATTATCCTTTTAATTTCTTGTAGTGGCCAAGGAAAGGCACTAAAGAAAAGGATAAAAGATCATAGAGTTTTACAACTTAAAGTTTGCATAAGAATTAAAATGTTTCTAATGCTACGTCCATCAACGAAAAGAGAGAGACATTACAAGAGACTTGAAGGTGCAGCGAGGGAATATGGAAGGCCCTAAAAGGCATGAACTTTGCTGCATAGAGGAAGTATTAGTATAAAACCAAAGAAAAAATAAATATTTTAAAATATATACCTGGTTTTGTTTTCCATCAAAGACCCAGATGAGCGCTACAAAGACGTCAGAGATGCGCAATCCAATGCACATGAAAGATGTCACCTTTCGAGTCCTAGGGACAACGCTAAGAAGAGAGGCCCATGGAAGGGTTTTGAAGATGACAAGGAGCCCAACTACCTCGAGATCGATGTTGCCAAAAATTGCAATGTCATTGTGGTTGGCGATATCCATAACCAACTACATGACGTTCTCTTCCTTATCGAGTCCCAGGGACGATGCTAAGTAGAGAGGCCCGTGGAAGGGTTGTTGAAGACGTCAGATGGCTCTAAGCAGAGAGTTCCCAAAATGTAGAGAGTCTTTGAAGCGTAGTGAATGCTGCGAATGACGTTAGTGAAGGCACCACAATATATCCTATCAAATATGCTCTATATTGAAAACACAATGCAAACACTATTTTAAAAATATATATTTTGAGTATTCGCAGAGGATCATGACTTTGATAAATAAATTTAAAAATTGTAAAGCTCTTCTCTAAAGCATCGAGGGACAAAAAAAGAGGATAAGCTATGAGTAATATAAATATGGAAAATCTATTTGCTCCGATCGTTTAGCTTTAACTAGGAAATGCCCGTTTAGGAGAATCGTTGCATGCATATAAAAGCTTTGGCAAAGATGCCACATATTTTATACTAATAATGGACTTTGGTTATAACCAAATGTCCACTTGACACCATGCGAGAAACGCTGCATATAGTTAGAGTTATCACGAAGTCAAAATATTTGCCAAAAAAATTCCAATGATTTAAATTTCACCAAATACGATATACCTATAATTTAGGCTCTTCAATGAATGAAACACATCCAAGGAAGCATGCATTCGTTAAGAGGGAGTTTTTTTTAAATAGGCATAAAATATGGAGAAAAAACATTCAAAATTTATATATTTTGCAGAGACAGATAAGCAATTTCAATATATTTTGAAAAAATATTGAGGAGAATATTTGCATAATATGGTAAAAAAAATATAGAAAACTATTTAGATATTACCATAAACAAAATTCTCTAAAAAATTGCAGATATAAAGAGAGCAATCTACAATAGATATAAAAAACTCTTTCCCTTTTTAAAAAAAAAAAAGGGATAAGAGATAATGAACCAGTTCGTGAAACTACCTTCAAGAGAGAATGCCTAGTAGAATCTATCCTGCTCTAGTACCATGTTAGAATTTCCCAAGAGTAGAACTACAAAGCATTACAAGATTTGAAGAAACAAAAATAGAACTGATTGATTTATTCCATGGATCAACTTTGTATAAATAGCAAAGTTGATCATTGAGAGTCGTTGGATTACAACAACTCATCAAATCTGATCTAGACTATACTGAGAGTTCACCTAACTCATGGAGGAGTGGAAACTCAAGTATGTCTATCCTAGTAGAACTTAAGAGAATAATTACTTATTCTAACACTTGATTATGTGGTGATCGCTATGGTTTGTCTTCCGTTACAGTGTATGGAGCTTTATCTCCATAATATAGACATAAAATATGACTCTTCATGTACTTGACTATTTCTCTCCATATGATAACTCCCATGGCCTTTGGATTATCGTCTTGCCACTTATATACTAGAATCTTCACTTTCTTCTTACATGCATACTTTAACTCTATAACACTTACATACTTCTACATGAATCTTACTCTCTTACATGCACTCCTAATACAATATGCTTGTGCACATCCTCACATTACATATTTACACACTTACGTGACACTTGTGCGCATTCTCTCAATACACACTTACACTTTAACTTACATGACACTTGTGCATATCCTACACATTACATTCTTACATGACACTTGTGCATATCCTCCATATAGATACTTACATAAAATAGAATAAATACAATGACACTTGGAAGGACACATTACATTCTTACATGATCACTCATCTAAACTATAGACACAAACCTTAATCTATTACATATTTACATTTGTAAATAAAGGTACCATGGGGTACATTTGCATATACCAAATAATGTAATATTATCCAACATTTTTTAAATTAAAATAAATATTTTTTTGAAAACATATGGTATAAGTGTTATTTGCTATCAAAATGATGATGGATACTCTATCAAGTTAGAATATAAGATTCTAGAACAATTAAAATTTCCTACTCTCAATGTTTTTTTTAACAAGTGTTTGATCACTTGAAGCTAGATTTCATAAGGGCTTAACATTCCTTTAATTACCAATCCAAAATAAAATCCTTATAGGTGTAGGCAATGGATTTTGTGTGGGTTGAGACCTTGGATCCCTTTCCAAATAGGACCTAAATCATACGAGAGCTTACCTCAATATATTTTATGTATATGTTCAAGGTTTTACTCTATGCTTTATGTATATGTTTTCAAACACCTAAGGTTAGATCTTTAACCCTAATCCTCACAAGAAGGGATCTAGAACAAGAAATTGAAATGATGCAAGAATATAAGGATGAAAGAAACAAAGATCTAAACTATATGCTTTTAGATTTTGATGATTACAAGGAAATAATAGTCTTTTCCTTACCTAAAATGCTATAAATATATGAGTATGTCTAAACCCTAATTCGTTTTATTAATAAGAATTAATATAAAATCTAACAAAGGATTGCAACTACAAAGGACAAAACAACAAAAAAAAAAGTCAATAACAAGTGAATAAAGGGACCTAAAATTTGTGCACTTGTCCCTAGAGGCCAAGCAAAAGCACTAATCAACTACAAAAGCACTACTTTGATACTTTTATTGATAGGTAGTACTTTTGTTAGAGTACTTGCAAAACTAAAAAAAATAACAGATAAAGTTAGATTTAGGAGGGCTATTTGATCTTCGGGAAGTGGTAGACTATCTAGCCAGATTGATCAGACCCTCTTTTGATAACACAAAATTTGAAAATACCTAAAAATTGAAGGAAAAAGATGCATAAGAAAAAGCACTAGAAATGCTCAAAAGCATTGCCTTGATGCTTTTACATACCCTAGCACTTTTGCACTATGGAAAACAAAGATGCAAAAGCACTGGGTTTTTTGAAATGTCAATGCTTTTGCTCTTGCAACTCAAAAATAGAGGTCTAAATTGCCTAATTTGATATAAGTTTGGCTAGTATGGAAAAGTAAGATACAAAAAATGATTAAAACCTAAAGACTGAAAGAGTTACAAAATTATGTCTATTAATGTCTAAATTTTATAAAATATATATAAAAAGCAAATAAAGGTATGGAATATTGAGAATAAGAGACAATGTCTTCCAAATCCTACAAGTATATCCTATGGAGGTTGTAAGATACAATTAGAGGTTGTGAAATGTGTACAAGTGTAGATATGGTTGCTATAAAGCTCGAATTGAAACATGATAAAGTAGAATTTAACCAGTATGAAGGTGCAAGATATAATTTCGAATTTAAAAATCCAAATATACATTTTATATCTCAAAATTTTAAATCCTATAGCAAACAACATAAGAGCTTAACAAAATGGAAGTGGCGTTGAATACAAAACTTAAAAACGAAGCCAACATTTTCTGAGAGTTCATATAGTTTTTCTGAGTTTCAACATGGCACAGCTGCTGATTCACGAGACACTCTATGTGACGATCTACGAGGCGCATTCGCTCAGAAATCCAGTGAGTAAGAAGAATGTGTTCAGATTTCTTCTTCTTTTTATTTCGGTCTTTCAATTTTTCAGATTTTCTCTTCTTTTTTTATTTGGGTTTTCTAATACGCCCAACGAAGCCGCGAGATCGGGGTTCGTTAGCGAGAAGGACAACATTATAGACCGTGGCATCAGGACGCAGGACGCGTATATCCACGCCATCCGCCGCGCGAAAAACTTTATCTATGTCAAAAACCAGTAATTTTTGGGAAGCTCATATGGGTGGAAACGTGATGACATCAAGGTAGAGGACATAAATGCGTTGCATCTTATTCCGAAAGAGCTGTCTTTGAAGATTGTCAGCAAAATTAAGGCGGGCGAGGCGTTTAGGGTTTATGTGGTGTTGCCGATGTGGCCCGAGGGGGTGCCGAGGAGTGCGGCTGTGCAGGCCATTTTGGATTGGCAGAGGAGGAGGATGGAGATGATGTATGCGGACATTGCGCAAGCGCTAAGGGCGAAGGGGATTTATGATGGGAATCGGAGGAATTACCTGAAGTTTTCTTGCTTGGCGAACAGGGAGGTCAAGCGGGACGGTGAGTATATGCCAAAGCAGAAACTCGAAACTCGAGAGGAATTCGGACTACGAGAGGGCACAGGAGAACAGGCGGTTTATGATTTACGTTCATTCAAAGCTGATAATAGGTAGGGACTTCGATGATAATTGTTTACCGTCTTTACCATGATGATCGCAAGATGATTTTGTGTGATGTTTGAGTTTTTGTTTTCTTCTTCAAAATCTCTTTGACTGCAATTATGCTTATCGAGTTCAGACTCTCCCCCAATCTGTGAAAACTAGCAAGTGAGTGGAGCGACTTTGGGCATGCCTCTTCCTATTAAACAAAAGAGTATGGTAATAATTTTTTTACGATTATCCGCACTAGTAATTTCTTCGATTGGAAGTCGAAGGTTTAATCTTGATGGTTTGCTTAGGATACAAAAAAATTTGCTAGTCTGAGGAGTATATTGGGATAGGACAGACCCCTTAAAACGGAAAGTCCTGATCCATGGATATTGGGAACGATTTTCTTTAACAAAAGTTTTGCGCAAAAACCTAGGTGGATTGGTAGTTATTTGTGAAGAGATTTAGATTTAAACCTTGGGGTGCCAATTTACAAAGGTAGTAATTTAAATTCTTTGATTGTGCGCAAAAAAAAACGATGATCATACAAACCTTGAGCACCGGTGGTTTCCACCTCACATCGGGTCAATAACAATGAGTTGGAATAAGCTTGTTGGAGCTGTCCTTGAACCCTGAACTTATCAATTATTAAAAATAATCCTTGAACCTTGAAATTATCAATTATTAAAAATAGTGTGGTTGTAACCAACTCTCTTATATATCAAAGAGTTTTCTCAAAAAATTAGGTGGATTGGTAGTTACTTATGTGGTCAAACACTTATTAACAAGAGACTTAGGTTCAAACCTTGAGGGTACCAATTTACAAAGGTAGTAATTTAAATCTTTTGATTGCGCTTACTTATGTGGTCAAACACTTATTAAGAAGAGACTTAGGTTCAAACCTTGAGGGTACCAATTTACAAAGGTAGTAATTTAAATCTTTTGATTGCGCATCAAACCGACACGTCAACAACAACGGGTTGGAATAAGCTTGTTGGAGCTGTCTTTGAACCCCGAACTTATTAATTATTAAAAATAGTGTGGTTGTAACCAAATCTCCTATATATAAAAAAATAATATTTTTTAAAGCCTGTCGCCAGTATTAAATAAATAAATATGTTACATATGTAGTTTCATTATAATTATATATATAAACATGTAGAAACTTCGCTATATTATTATTATAGTATTTTAAAAAACAACATAATGATATTATAATTGTGGATTATATACATTTTTCTAATATTTAAAGTTTAGTATTCTCTTTGAGCTTGTGTCGCATGATTTAGTTTTTAACTCTCACACACACTTCATTTGGTTTGGACGTCCTCCTATCCTCTGTGTCCCCAGTACGGGAATGATATTGGGGATGTTTTATTATCGATCGTCCCCAAAATGATATCGGGGATGTTTTTTTATCAATCGTTGTCGAGACGATAACGTCTTTCATGTAGTCGTCTTTGGGATATTCCCTATGAGAGGATGTTCGGGGATGCCCAATCATACTCTATGGTTGGACATATTATGTCCCTCCTTAAGTTAAAAAAAGTATGGGAGGTAGAACCCTAAGGCTGGACATCTCATGCCCAAGAAAGAAAGAAATACTATATTATCGAATTGTTCAGTAGGTGCATGTCGGTTTGTGTGTTGTCCTAGGGTTTTTGGTAGTTTCTGTTCATTCTATCGGAGCTTGTGCAGACCTCCATGATATGCTTGCTCCATGGGTGTTATTATGTCACCTTCTCCTCCCCCAACTTCGTCTGAAGTTGGCGGCCAGAGGAATGGCTTCGAAGGTGAACAAACGACCCAAGAAATTTGTTCCCAAGGTGTACCACAAGGTATATTTGAATCTAATTTTGTGATTCCTCTGAATGAATTCAATTTTTCATGTTCTTGATTTGAAAAAAATACTCTTATAGGGTATTTTTTGGGTTGGATTCCCCTTGAGCATGTCCTTAGGAACTAGATTGAGCAGTATTGGCATCCGTATGGGGTTCAAGTCGACCATGTCCAAAATCTCTCTAAGGGTTTTTTTATTTTCAATTTGGTACTCCTGACCATGTCCAAAAGGTCCTCAATAAGGATCTTAATTACATTAATAGTTCACTGCTTATTTTTCAGTCGTGGAGCTAGGATTTCATGGTTTCTAATTATGTTTCCCTGGTTGTGCATGTTTGGGTAGAACTCCCAGACCTCCCCACTGCATGCTAGCCCTTTCTAAAAAAATTGGTGTCCACCCTTGGTAAATTTATCTATGATGAACCCTCTCAGTTCATGTCGGTCTACTCTAGTAGGAGAATGTGTATCAAGGTTGACCTAGCTAAAACCCTAAAGGAGTATATCGACATTCAGGTTGGTTCTACCTGTATTCATCAATGGATGGTGTATATCAACCTTACTAATACATGTTACCACTACCAGTCAACCTCCCACTGCATTAAGAATTGCCATTTGAAGGCTAAAAAATTCAAAGTCAAGGCAGTTACCCCGACAACTAGTGTTGTATTATCTCCCACTACCCTACACCCTTGATCAAAATATGGTGGATAGATTGAGATTTTGTGCAAGAAATGGAAAGGCAGCAAGCCCGCTCAAGCGGGGCACATAGTGGCCACATATGCTTAGGCCCTAGCACCTAAGCCTCCCATGCAATCGCCGATTATGGAGTCAACCCCTGTCCACTCTCCTCCTTTGGCCATCGAGTCTATAGACCATGATGAAGGGATTCAGTCCACTATGCCCTTGGGTTATCCAGATGAAATAAGGGCTAAAGGAAGTTTCTATCAGAATATACGATGACGGTTTCGTAACCCCTTGCGAGGTGAGCGGCTTGCTCATTTGGACAAGCGATGGTAAACTTCTCTCTCCTCCACCACCATTGATGCCTTAAAGAATAATCCCTATCACCTATATTCAGATAATGTGATTGAGGCCAGTGGGGGTATACAACTTGACTCTTTTTAACGTTGTTTCTCTCTTGGAATGTGTGTGAGTTGACAGATCCTGTTAGTTGTTACATGGTTTAGGATGAACTCACTACTTGTTCTAGTCTCTATGGTCATCCAAATTTTATATGTTTACAAGAATTCAAAGTGGAAGGTTTCAATTTGCAATCTACTTGTTCTATGTTATGTCCTAGCAGTCAGATGTATGCTACCAATCAAAATCATGATAGCGAAGGCACTATCATTTTGCTTAATCATAGGTGGATGAGAAATTTTGTCGCATGGGGTTCTGACCCCTCTCACCACATGGTTTGGATTTTGCTTGAAGTTGGTAGTCTTTCCTTCGGGATTATTAATATTTATGCCTCTAATGAGGTCCAAGATAGTTTGCACTATGGAGATGGTGTGCTTTGTCCTTACCTACCGCAGTCTGGCTGATGTGTGGTGATTTCGATATGGTTGAGAAGCCTTATGATAAAATGGGCTAGCTCCCCAATAGGTGGGCCTCAGGAGAGAGACATTCTTGGTATTTTATGAAAAATAAACTGGGGTCTTTGATCCCAATGGTTATTTCTCTATGGGTCAGTTTCTTGAGCATTTGTGGTTCACGTGGTCTAATTTTTAGTCAGGTCCCGCAAGATTTATAAAAAGGTTGGATAGGGCTATGTTGTCAGACCAACGTGAGATTTTTTTTTCTCATAATCTCTCTTTAGTCCCTTTTGTTGAAACCATTCCTGGTATGGTCTCATCCGATCATTCCCCCATAATGTTCTCTATTCATGTTTCCTCCACCCATCAATGGCCTACTCATGCTAATTTTTCTATTAACACTTATTTCTTGAAATATGAAACCACTATTTATCACATCCAAAGGATCTAGAAAATTATACCTAGACCCAATGGAGATTTAGGATGGATTGAGTGGTGGAATGATACCATTTTTTGTACGAATGCTCTGCTCAGAAGCCTAGGGAAGAAGGTGGCACAACTGTATTATCACTCTAATACTAATTTGTGTAATGAGCTTGCATAGGCCTCCTTCTGTATTAAGGCCTCTCCTTTGAATCTATCATTCAAGCCCATGTCACTCAGCTCCGACATGAACTCAAAGTGGTTGAAGTGTATGAGGCTAGAGGGGCTCGGATTAAAGCCAGAATGCATTGGTTCAAAGTGGGTGATAGCATTTCTAAAGAGTTTTTCCAGAGGCTTCGACCTCTGTGTCACTCCACTCAATTCAAAGATTTATTGGTTAATGGGGTTTGTACCACCTATTTTCTTGATATAGTAGCTAATTTTACATGACATTATTCTCATGTTTTTGCTACTCAGCACACACCCCTGAATGAGAATTAGCCCTTGAATGTTGCAAATAGGTTATCCCAACTTGCCTCTGCCCAGTGCAACAGAATGAATGTGAACGGTCCCTATTAGAGTAGGATCTTGCAGATACTCTATTTCAAATGGTAGACGTGAAGACCCCAGGGCTTGATGGCTTCCCTTGCAAATTTTATAGAACTTACTAGGAGTTTGTTTGTCCTGACTTACATAAAGTATATTTAGAAGCCCTGCAGTCTGGCTCCTTAG
This sequence comes from Wollemia nobilis, assembly GCA_028583015.1. NCBI lineage: Eukaryota > Viridiplantae > Streptophyta > Pinopsida > Araucariales > Araucariaceae > Wollemia > Wollemia nobilis. The sequence goes on along the minus strand of JAQPPZ010000755.1, from coordinate 780,487 downwards.
GTGCTATTATCAATAAGGGCAATATCAAGTTTATCCTAAAGTTTGGGGATCCAAAAATTATTATAAATTGAAGGTTAATAACTTTGCTTAATGCCAGATACAAGATCATTACCAAAGTGTTTGATTTATAGATTAGGCCCTTGCTTCCCTCTATTGTGAGGCCTAAGAAAATTAGCTTTATCAAAAATTAGTATATTTTGGACAATGTTCTCGCTATTTGGGAAGGAATAGAATGGGCTCACAAGTCCAGTCAATAGGTTCTCTTCCTCAAGCTTGACTTTGGAAAGGCTTATAATCGAATTGAGTGGGTTTTCATTCTTTCCATGTTGGAAGCTCTTGGCTTTGGTCCTCAGTTTATTTTCTCTGTTAAAATGTTTTTTTAGGATGTATCAACTGTGCTTTCTCTCAACAAGTTTCAAACTAATGCTATTGGGTTGCATAGGTCAGTAGGCAGGGTTGTTCTTTGGCCCCCTCGCTATTCATTTTACCAGTAGAAGCATTTTGTTATCTTTTGGCTCATCATGCTTCTCTTGGAATGCTTCGGGGTATTTCTCTTCCTAGGAATGTTGGTCAACTCATTAATGGACATTTTACTGATGATTCCTTTCTTACTCTGAATGAGGATGAACAATCCATTTCTAAAGCCCTATATTTTCTTGATATTTTTTGCAAAGCCACCGGGTCTAATATCCAATGGAGGAAAACCTCATGTTACAGGTAATCCCTACAACCTCTTCCCCACTAGCTTTAGCATGTGCAGTGAAGTTGGATTTATCTTGGAGAAGTCTTCAAATTCTTGGGCATTTCTTTTGCCTTTCAAGGCTATGGTATTATGGCATCAGCAAAGTCGAAAGCAAGCTGAAATATTGGAATGCTAAGAAGCTATCTCTTGCTAGAAATTTTCAAATTTGCTTGAAAGTGTTGGTTTCCATGCATGTTTATTACTTGTCTTACTGAGTCCCTTCCTAGGCTTGGTACAAATGACTTGAAAAATTACTGTGGGATTTTCTATGGTCTGGTGGGTCTGAGTGAAAGGGCTTTCATAGAGTGGCTTGGGATATTTGCTATCTCCCACAACAAGTAGGGGGTATGGGTTTTCTAGACTGTAAGCATCAAAGATTATCCCTCTGTGCTAAATGGATTGTGTGGGCTCTCAAAGGACTTGATGCATGAAAATTTCTTATCAAACATTTCTTCTCAACTGGGCTTCCCCTCAACCATCGAGCCTGAGTAGGAATGGATTTGCTCTCTCTAGTGCTGGTCCTAGTTTTCATTAAAGTCCTTGGCTCCTTTGTCATCAAAAGCATATGGAAGGCTTGACAACAATTAAACCCTTGGATTGTTTGGAAGGGGGTTCATTCACATAGTGAAACCCTCGAATTATGTGGAATGAGACCTTGGATCCCTTTCCAAATAGGACCTAAATCATGCGAGAGCCTACCTCAATTTATTTTGTATATGTTCAAGGTTTTACTCTATGTTTTATATATATGTTTACAAACACCTAAGGTTATGTCTTTAACCCTAATACCCACAAGAAGGGATCTAGAACAAGAAATTGAAATGATGCAAGAATACAAGGATGAAAGAAGCAAAGCTCTAAACTATATGCTTTTATATTTTTATGATTACAAGTAAATAATAATCTTTTCCTTACCTAAAATGCTATAAATGAATAAGTATGTATAAACCCTAATTCATTTTTTTAATAAAAAATTAATATAAAATCTAACAAAGGATTACAACTACAAAGGAAAAAAAAAGTCAATAACAAACGAGCAAAGGGATCTAAAATCTGTGCACTTGTCCTAGAGGCCGAGGAGAAGCACTAATCAACTACAAAAGCGCTACCTTGATACTTGTGCTTTTGCTGGAGTACTTACAAAACTAATAATTAACAAATGTAGTTAAATTTAGGGGGCTATTTGATCTTAGGGAAGTGGTAGACTATATGGCTAGATTGATAAGACCCTCTTTTGATAACACAAAAATTTAAAATACCTAAAAATTGAAGGGAAAATATGTATAAGCAAAAGCACTAGAAACGCTTAAAAGCATTGCCTTGGCGCTTTTGTAGCTTTTAGCAATTTTACACTATGGAAAACAGAGAGGCAAAAGCACTGGATTTTTGGAAATGTCAATGCTTCACTCTTGCAACTCAAAAAAATAGATGTCTAAAGTGCCTAATTTGATATAATTTTGGTTCGTATGCAAAGCTAAGGTACAAAAAAGTGATTCAAATCCAATTATTGATGTCCAAATACTGAAAGAGTTGTAAAATTATAATATCTAACTTTTATAAAATATATCTAAAAAGCAAATAGAGGTGTGAAATGTTAAGAATAAGAGACAATGTGTTCACCCAGGTGTTGTAGGTGAGTTGGAGAGGAGAGGGAAATCCTCCAATGGAGGTCCCAGGTTCAAATCTCCATCTTACCAAAAAGCTGAATTGGGTATCCAAAATCCAATTGATAATGTTGGTGCGGACAGGATGGGGTGCGACTCCCGGGTGACTTTGACGGTGTAGAATCCCTATTCATGGTCTCTCAGACCAAGGCAGCTCCGCAAGGGATTTTTCGCTTTAAAAAAAAAAGACAAGACAATGTGTTTCAAATTCTAAAAGTATACCCTATGGAGGTTGTAAGATACAATTAGAGGTTGTCAAATGTGTACAAGTGTAGATATGGTTGCTACAAAGCTCGAATTGAAACATGATAAAGTAAAATTTAACAAGTATGAAGGTGCAAGGTATAATTTCGAATTTAAAAATCAAAATATAGATTTTAAATTGTTTCTTAAAATTTTAATCCTACAGCAAACAACATAAGAGCTTAACAAAATGGAAGTGACGTTGAATACAAAACTTCAAAACGAAGCAAACATACTATGTAATAAAAGCTAAACTTCAAAACGAAGCAAACATACTGCACTAAAAGCTAGATCACTGCAATTTTGGCCGCTCACTAAATGTTGGAATATAACAAAGCTGGAACCACGGCCATCTCCGGATCGTTATGGCCACTCACCAAACTCGACCACAGGAATATTGGAATATAGCAAAGCTGGAACCATGATCATCTCCGGAAGTCATCGTTATGGCTACTCACAAAACTCGATCACTCGAATATTGGAATAGCAAAGCTGGAACCACTACCATCTATGGCCACTCACTAAACTCTATCACTGGAATATTGGAATATAACAAAGCCAGAACCACGACCATTTCCATACGTCGTCATTGTGGCCACTCACTAATCGACTCGATACGATTCAGAGAGTTGATACACATTCTGTGAGTTTCAACATGGCACAGCTGCTCATTCACGGGACACTTAATGTGACTATCGACGAGGCGCATTCGCTCAGAAATCCGGTGAGTAAAAATAATGTGTACTCAGACTTTCAGATTTCTTCTTTTTTTATTTTTTTCGGTCTTTCAATTTTTCATATTTCTTCTTCTTCTTTTTTTTTGGGTTTTCTAATACGCCCAACGAAGCCGCGAGATCCGGGTTGGTTAGCGAGAAGGACAACATTATAGACCGTGGCATCCAGGACGCGTTTATCCACGCCATCCGCCGCGCGAAGGACTTCATCTATATCGAAAGCCAGTACTTTTTGGGAAGCTCGTATGGGTGGAAGCCAGATGACGGCATAAAAGCGTTGCATCTTATTCCGAAAGAGCTGTCTTTGAAGATTGTCAGCAAGATTGAGGGGGACGAGCCGTTTAGGGTTTATGTGGTGTTGCCCATGTGGCCCGAGGGGGTGCCGAGGAGTGCGGCTGTGCAGGCCATTTTGGATTGGCAGAGGAGGACGATGGAGATGATGTATACGGACATTGCGCAAGCGCTGAGGGCGAAGGGGATTTATGATGGGAATCCGAGGGATTACCTGACGTTTTTCTGCTTGGCGAACAGGGAGGTCAAGCGGGACGGTGAGTATATGCCAAAGCAGAAACTCGAGAGTAATTCGGACTACGAGAGGGCACAGGAGAACAGGCGGTTTATGATTTACGTTCATTCAAAGGTAATGATAGGTACGGACTTTGATATTTTTGTAATTGTTTTACTGTCTTTACCATTATGATTGCAAGATGATTTTATGTGATGGTTGAGTTTTTTTTTTTCTTCAAAATCTTTGACTGCAATTATGCCTATCAAGTTCAGACTCTCCCCCAATCTGTGAAAACTAGCGAGGGAGCGGAGTGACTTTGGGCGTGTCTTTATGGTAATAATTTTTTTTACGATTATCCGCACTAGTAATTTCTCCCGATTCTTCAAAGGAGGTCGAGGGTTCAACGCGTGGGTTGGAATACAAAAATATTTGTTAGTATGAAGGGTATATTGAAATGGGATAGACCTTATAAAACGAAAAGTCCTAGCTTAAGGATATTGAGAACGGTTTTCTTTAACAAAGGTTTTGTCTCCAAAGATTAGGTAGATTGGTAGCTACTTGTGTGGCCAGACACTTACCTTGGGGTACCAATTTACAAAGTTAGTAATTTAAATCCTTTGATTGCGGGGCCAAACCATATAAACCTTGAGCGACCTGTGGTCTCCACCTCAGTTCAACAACAACGAGATGGAATAGGCTTAGTGAAGTTGGCTTGAACCTTAAGCTTATCAATTATTAAAAATAATGTGGATGTAACTAACTCTACTTATAAAAAAAAAAAAAAAATTTTAAGCTGCCTTCAGTATTAAATTAATACGTTGCATATATAATGTTTCATTTTATATATCGTATTTTAACCAACAACATAATAGTATTATAATTGTGAATTATATATATTTTTAATATTTAAAGTTAACTCTCACACACTTCATTTTGGTTTGGACGGGAATGATATTGGGGACGTTTTCTTACCGATCGTCCTCGGATGATATCGGAGACGTTTCTTTATCAATTGTTCCTGGGACGATAATGTCTTTCATGCAGTTGTCTTCAAGGATGACATCTTATGTCCTTCAACCAAAAAATAGAACCCTACGGCTGGACATCTTATGCTTAAAGAAAAGAAAACAACACAAACATGACTAAAAAACGTATGGAAACAACACAAACATAACTAAAAAAACGTATGGAAGTGAGACCAATAATAATAATAAATTTAAATTAAAAAACAAAAGTATGGGGTGGGACCCACGGTTGGGCGTTTCAGGCTACAAAATAAAAAAACATATGGGTAAGCCCCACGGCTAAGCGTCTCATACTCTTTTTAAAAAATACGAACTTAAATTAAAAAAAGTATGGGACCACACTCCTCGGCATCTCATGCCAAAAAAATATGGGATCGGACCCCACGACGATTGGGCCTTTCATGCCCCGAAAAAAATACAGATAAGTTGATACTATCTTGCCTATCATTGATGATTGATAAAAATGAATGTTTTTGTTTGAACATTGGTGACTGCAAAAAAAATAAAAATAAAAAATATATAGTCTTTGCTTAAACATTGGTGGTTAAAAAAAGGATGATCGTTATTGTTTGAATGTTTTTTTTTTAAATTTACATGGGTAGAATCTGTAGCTGCCATGAATTTGGGTAAGTTGTCCGACTTTTATAATTGTCATCATATTTTGCGCTGTCAGTCCTAAAAGTCGTTACACAGATCTTCATGCAGTCCGCTCTTATAACCACCATGTCACAATCATTTAAAACCTGTTATGCAGCATTACGAAAGAAACCAGCGTTCAGTCCATTTGAACCTTTTGTTGGAATGTTTAAAGCTGAACAGTGTGACATTCATTATTTGAGCAATAACAACTATTTTGGTTAACGGTTAGAGATTGCACTTGATAAACCTTCATGGTACATCTGTTGAAATGTCTAGACTTAGTAATAGGTTAATAGTTGAGTTCATTTCAGATTGAAACATGCATATTTTTTAAGTTTTTAATATTTTTTTATTTTTGTTGTGTCTAATTTATATATTATTCTAAATTAAAAAAAAAATTATAGTATTATACCAATCGTCCTCTATAATCGACCTATCTCCCTTCGCCATCCTCGTAACATGTCCCCCTATCCCTCGTCCAGGCTTGTAGAACCTTGTTTTGAACCTAGGTCTCTTAGATCATAATCCAAGAAAATATCACTAAGTGTCTCAATATAAACATATGAAAATAATGTTAAGGTTTACTTATAAAATTGGTATCTTAAATTATAACATGCTTTTTTTATATTTTTCATTATATATTTTATTATATATTGAAATGGGTTCCATCCACGTGTATATATATATATATATATATATATATATATATATATATATATATATATATATATATATATATATTAAATTGCATATATATAGATATTAAATTGCATATATATATAGGATTAAAATGAATCTCATTCATATTGCATCATGATTAATTAGTGGTATTTCAATAACTTAACAAATATCTCTTAATATAATTTGAACCTATATCTCCTCCTTAAAGTTGAAAGTTGAGTAAAATTTAAATGCTAGAGCTCATTCCATTTTGTTATATAATTTTTCGTATATTATCTTCTGTTTTTAACAATCTTTACATGGACAAATAGTTAAAATTAAGAGGATAATTTTATCCATGCATAAATGCAAATATTTTTTTACTTGATTATATAAAGTAAAACAAGAACTAACTATATTACATCATAGTTTTTTTATAATGGCATTTATATAAAATGCATATAACAAAATGAATTATCATGAGTACTTTTATGAATTAGATTTCAATAGTGCAATACTTATTTTTACCCATACAGTCACACACCCTTTATGTCAATTGAATTGGAGTATCATGGATGAGAACCCAAGGAAAACATACTACATTTAAAATTAAATATTATCAATTAAATAAATTTAAATTTATATAATGATTACTCATAGAAAGCAAAAAAATATCATTTTAAAAAAAAGTACATATAATATAAAAGAATGTATACTTACTTCTATAACATTTTTATTATTATTGTTAGTCACGTGTATTTATCTGTGTGAGGCATGAAATTGTTATGTTGTTCTCATTTATAATAGTGTAGATTTATAGTCCGCAATGATGGTGTAGTGGTTAGGGCTTTGGATTCTTTTTGGGAAGGTCTAAGGTTCAAACCACTACTCAAGAAAGGATAGACTGGATGGTTGCAATCGAGTGTTTTTTGGTTAACTACTCCAATTTGATGTTTGGTCCTATTGACTATGCTTTATCCAATAGGTTTAGGGTTTATAGAGGCAGTCCATTCATGACATTACCAATTTTATTATTATTATTATTATTATTATTATTATTATATATATATATAGTATATTTTTATTATTTTTATTTTTTTGTTTTCGTAGTTGTTTAGTGAAAAGGAAGACATCTTTAACCAAAATAATGAAGACATGTATATTTCATTTATGTTATTAAAAGCTAGATGAAACTATAAGCTGTTGAATTGAAACACAAATGTCAATTTAAAAGTTAATAATATGTATTTAATAATGGATTATATTCATTAGAGTAGTTATAAAACAGATGATGATGGTGAAGCATTAATCATCATGGAATTTCAATTAATCATGTGATATATATATATATATATATATATATATATATATATATATATATATATATATATATATATATATATATATATATTGAAGAACACAAGCTTATACTGAGAGGGGGGTGAACAGTATAAGACCACTTTTTACTTTCTTTCCAAATCAATATCAATTAATGTCCTTAATTGCAATAACCAAATATAGCAGTGTGCATTAATAACTCAGATAGCAGTAGTAAGCAAGAGCACAAGTCACCACACACAATTGAGACACAATATTTAACGTGGTTCCCCCAATGTGGGGTACTCCACCAGATAATCTCCTTATAATATTTCACACAGAAATAAGGATCCTTATCCAATACAATGATTTCTTTGATCTGCTCAAAGCTAGGCAATAACAAGTTCACACAAAACTTGTCCAAATCTGAATAACAAGCTCACATAAAACTTGTCCAAAACTGAATAACAAGTTCACATAGAACTTGTCCAAAATTGAATAACAAGCTCACATAGAACTTGTCCAAATCTGCTCAACAAGCTCACCAAGAACTTGTCCAAATTTGCTCTAGCAAGCTCACCAAGAACTTGCCCAAATATGCTCTAACAAGCTCACCAAGAACTTGTTCAAATATGCTCTAGCAAGCTCACCAAGAACTTGCCCAAATCTGCTCTAGCAAGCTCACCAAGAACTTGCTCAAATCTGTCCACAAATCTGTCCCAAAACTGTCCACAAAGTTGTCCCAAAACTATCCACAAAGCTGTCCCAAAATTGTCCACAAAGGCTGTCCCAAAACTATCCACAAAGGCCTTCTCAAAGGCTCAATCAATCATGCTCAAGTAGTACTCAAATCTCATCCACAAATCTATCAAGGCAAAGCTCAAAGATGAACTCAACAATGAATGGCAATGTACTCTTCAATGGATGACAACAATGATCCACAATGATCTCAACTCAACTCAACTCAAATCAACTCATAGAAGCATAAAGAGAATTGTTAGAGACTCAATATGTTCTAAGCTCAATCTCAACTCAAATCAATCTCAACTCAACTCAAGTCAACTCATAGAAGCATAAAGAGAATTGTTAGAGACTCAATATGTTCTAATCTCACTCTCAACTCAAATCAGAATTATGGAATAGTTTGTTTCATGGAACTTGACCAATCACCTCACACAATCACTTGACTAGGCTCAATCAACTCAACTCAACCAATCACCACAAGGGACTACTCTTTCTCACAAAAACCCTAGTCCAAGCATGTATCAACCAACTCAAATGTTTCCAACAATGCTCAACCACAAATCTCACATAACAATGATACTCATGTTCTTTTCAAGTTCTTTCACAACCAATGGGCTTCAATGACTATGCTTATAAAACAAGGTTTAAACACAACTCTCAAACCAGAAAACCTTGAAGCATTCAACCAACCACTTTCGAAAAGGAAACCACAATCAATCCTTTTCACTCCAATGATATTTCAGAAATCAACCACCATAAACAATCAATAGGAGAATGTGCCCATACCTTTTTGATGCCAAGAAGTTATCCACAAAATCTGCCACACTAAACACAACTTTCCTTTCCAATCTCAATAAGGGTTAGTGGACTTCAAATAATAATCACAAGATAAGCATAACTCAATTTACACCTTTTTACTCCAACTTAATAAACACATCCACCAAAGTCCTTTTTAATAAAAACCCTTATCAAAAATAATAATCAATAAGGCTCTCAAAAATATTTTATAACAACTCCTTATTTCTCCTAAATCTTAATTTTCAATTTCATGAATATCAAAATAAATCAACAACTCATCCACCTCTGAAATAATAATCACAACCCTTATAAAAATAAAGTTTAATTAAAAACTTTAATTATTCCTTAACCACCTTATAACTCCTATCCTAGGGCATCAACGAAATTAATTAGAGCAAAACGTAATTACCTCCTCAAGGGGATTCGAACCCCCAACTTGCACACACCGTGAGCGCCTTAGCCATGGCTAAGGTTGCCACATGAGCTAGCCGCTCGTTCGAAAGGAAAAGGCATGACGTGCCTTAAGTCCTTCCTCCCTTCCACGCAAACCAAAAGTGCTTCGAGCGCTTTCCTTCCAATGCCTTCGAATGCAGTCAAGGAGATTCGAACCTTGACGTAAAGCGCTGCCACACACCTTAACAAAAATCCAATTGCCAATGCGCCACTCTACCCACAATGTCTTGGGCTTTCGACCAACCTTGGATTTATTCGTTGTCTCCCTTTTCAAAATGATTTTTGCATGAGCTCTCTTCGGATGCTTAGCCAACGATTAACATGAGCAAGGATTAATTTCAAATGAACCTTAGGATCCCCCTTTATATAGTCTTCTCCTCATTTTCGATGATGTCGATGCATTATTGATTTTCCCTCTTTCTTTAGACGTCGGCGCTAACTTTAATTTTAATTTTAAAATTAAATTTAAATTTTAAATAATTAAAATTTAAACTAAATATTTAAAATTAAATATCTCCATCACCGGGGCACCTTTTTCGATGAAACGAAAGGCCAACCTGGGTTTTAAGAAAAACCCATTTCAAATCTGCCATCCATGGTTTTAAATAAAACCTTTTATTTTGCCTACCTTGGTTTTCACAAAAACCCTGATTTTATCCATGCTTTCCAAAATATCATTTGCCCATCAAAACTCAATGTGATCCATATGACATCAATGATTCATGTGACATCAATGACAACATAAAATAACTCAAATTTCCAACAATATCCCCCTTTGTCATTGATGGCAACACCTCTAAAGCAAAAACCACAATCACTACAAAAACCATCTCTCGAGAATCAAAGTTGCTCCCCGACTCAATAATCTCTATGGAGGTTGCTCCCCCTAACTCAATGCTCTCTTTGGAGGCTGCTCCCCCTAACTCAATGCTCTCCCCCTTACTCAAATCTCTCCCCCTTTGACATCAATGGCAAAAGGGACACCTATGGGGCTAAAATATATGACTCTTAAACTTAGCCCCCTCACCACCTTCTCTCTTGAGGTGATTAATTTTGGGGTGGGAGTACTTTTACTCCCATATCACATTGTTTCTTTCCTCTATCAACTTCCTTCCATGTTTTTCTGATATCCTTCTCTTGATGAATTACTTGATCTTCTTGTCTAGAACCTGTTTGACCTTCTTGCCTTGAACCTGTTTGACCTTCTTGCCTTGAACCTATTTGGAATTGAGTCCTACACCATTTTGCAATATGCCCAAAGTTATTGCAATTAAAACACTTGATATTGTAGCCTTTGGATGGTGCCCATGTCCTGAATTCATTCTTAAAATAATTTCCATATCCATTCCTTTCTTGAACCCTATATTGTGAAGCTCTATTTTCATGACCATTATGACCATGACTTCTGAATTGTGAAGCTCTAAAACCAAAACCATGTTGCTCATTTCCTTTGCACTAAAAATCTCTATGACCAATCTTGTTACATGAGAAGCAATGTCCCTGAAAACCATACCTTCTTCCTTTGAAGTTTCTTCTAGCAAAATCAAACTTCTTTGATCCATGGATCCTGTAATGTATAGCCCTGTGTCCAAATCCATTACAAGAAAAACAATGTCCTTGAAAAGCCCTTTGTTCATGCCTTGGTTCCTCATACCTTTCTTGACCATTATCCTTATGATCATTTTCAACTTGTGCATTGCATCCTTGAACCTTCTTTGTAGCATCTAAATCCTCTTCCTTAGTTTCTTCCTTGCTTTCCTCTTCAAGAATTTCTTTTTCTTTTGAACTTGATTCACCTATCTCAAAACAAGATCCAAACTGAATATTTGGAGCCATAGGAACTTTGGAACTTTCCTCACAAATCTTAGGTGCTTCCTTGCTTTCATATTTTAGAACTTCCTTTCCTTTTGAGTGTGATTCCCCAAACTTGAAATATGAGACCTTTGGTGCTTTGGAATCTTCCTCTTCTTTTTCTTTATTTGTGTCAAGTAGCAACTTGGCATCCATATCTATAGCCTTTGAAACACATGTTTCCTTCTTAGTGAAAATATCTTGACCTTTTGAGTCATGTGATGGATCAAATTTCTCAAGTAAGGAACATTTCAATTCTTTCATATTCTCTTTAACCTCTTGTAGTTGCTCATGGATAACATTGAAGTCTTCCTTTAGATCAACTGAGACATTATCCTCTTGCTTAACTTCTTCTGTTTGGAGTGAATGTTCTTCTTCTACTTCTCTTATTCCATAGAAAAAACCTTCTTCATCTTCACTATCACTAAGATCATTATAATCTTCTATAGCAAACAAACTCTCAAGATTTCTTTGACCATACCTGTTTCCTTGATGTGTCATCTCATCTTCACTATCACTGAAACCATTGCAATATCCTGATCTGTGATCTCTTTGACCACACACAAAGCATTATTCTCTTTCACCTTCTATTCCTAGGAATAGATGTTCTTCCTTTTCATCATCTGATTTGTCTCTATCACTATGATCTGAGCTATCACTTGCTTCTACAATGTAGTAATATTTCTTTGCCTTATGAAAAATTTCTTCTTCTCATACCTGTTTTGCTTGTATCTGTCATCTTTGTCATGCTTATGCTTTCCATATTCTTTTCTTCTTTGACCCTATTTTTCATCATCACTATTTTCTTCATGTGGACACTTGTATGCATAGTGACCAAGATCACCACACTTGTAGCATCTGACTTTCCTTATATCCCTAAAATTCTTTGAGTCCTTATTCCTTTTGATGAAGTTAGCTTCCTCATCATTATCTGGAACTCTACCTATTTCTAAAACTTTCCCTTTCTCTTTTTCTGAAGCCTTGAATGCAATCTCTTTTATTGGAACCTGATGCTTACTTACCCTCATCTCATAAGTTGTGAGAGTACCTTGCAATTCTTCCATTGTTAGCTTGTTGATATCCATTGTCTCTTCTATTGTTGAAACCTTAGAATCATATTTCATGGGAAGTGATCTCAAAACCTTTTGAGTAACTTCTGATTCTTTCATCTCAAAACCTAGGCCTCTCATGGTGTTAGTAATCTCATCAACACGAAGTAAAAACTTTGCAATATCTTCAGAATCTTCCATTTTCAATTCCTCAAATATTTTTCTATGAGTTTGTAGTTTTGCCAACTTTACCTTGGAATCTCCTTCATAAGTATTCCGCAACTTGGTCCACATCTCATTAGCTGAATTACATACCATGACCTTTGCAAAATCTATCTCATGAAGCCCACTCAAAATACAATTCATTGCTCTTGCATTGATCTCAACCAATTTCTTGATAGTCTTATCTACCTCGGGATCACCTTCAACCCTATACTCTTTTTCAACCATTTTCCATACCTCATATCCTTGTGATATCAAGTAGTTCTTCATCCTCATGCTCTAGAAAGCATAATTGTTACCATCAAATAATGGAGCCTTATTTGTAGATGATCCATTCTGTGAAGCCATCTATGTTCTTGTAGAATCTACCCTCAAGTTGTTAGCTTTTTCAAAGGAACCCACTCTAATACCAATTGAAGAACACAAGCTTATATTGAGAGGGGGGTGAATAGTATAAGACCACTTTTTACTTTCTTTCCAAATCAATATCAATTAATGTCCTTAATTGCAATAACCAAATATAGTAGTGTGCATTAATAACTCGGATAGCAGTAGTAAGCAAGAGCACAAGTCACCACACACAATTGAGACACAAGATTTAATGTGGTTCCCCCAATGTGGGGTACTCCACTAGATAATCTCCTTATAATATTTCACATATAAATAAGGATCCTTATCCAATACAATGATTTCTTTGATCTGCTCAAAGCTAGGCAATAACAAGTTCACACAGAACTTGTCCAAATCTGAATAACAAGCTCACATAGAACTTGTCCAAAATTGAATAACAAGTTCACATAGAACTTGTCCAAATCTGAATAACAAGCTCACATAGAACTTGTCCAAATCTGCTCCAACAAGCTCACCAAGAACTTGTCCAAATATGCTCTAGCAAGCTCACCAAGAACTTGCCCAAAATCTGCTCTAACAAGCTCACCAAGAACTTGTTCAAATCTGCTCTAGCAAGCTCACCAAGAACTTGCTCAAATCTGCTCTAGCAAGCTCACCAAGAACTTGCTCAAATCTGTCCACAAATCTGTCCCAAAATTGTCCACAAAGCTATCCACAAAGTTGTCCCAAAATTATCCACAAAGTTGTCCCAAAACTGTCCACAAAGCTTGTCCCAAAACTGTCCACAAAGGCCTTCTCAAAGGCTCAATCAATCATGCTCAAGTAGTACTCAAATCTCATCCACAAATCTATCAAGGCAAAGCTCAAATATGAACTCAACAATGAATGGCAATGTACTCTTCAATGGATGACAACAATGATCCACAATGATCTCAACTCAACTCAACTCAAATCAACTCATAGAAGCATAAAGAGAATTGTTAGAGACTCAATATGTTCTAAGCTCAATCTCAACTCAACTCAACTCAAATCAATCTCAACTCAACTCAAGTCAACTCATAGAAGCATAAAGAGAATTGTTAGAGACTCAATATGTTCTAATATCAATCTCAACTCAAATCAGAATTATGGAATAGTTTGTTTCATGGAACTTGACCAATCACCTCACACAATCACTTGACTAGGCTCAATCAACTCAACTCAACCAATCACCACAAGGGACTACTCTTTCTCACAAAAACCCTAGTCCAAGCATGTATCAACCAACTCAAATGTTTCCAACAATGCTCAACCACAAATCTCACATAACAATGATACTCATGTTCTTTTCAAGTTCTTTCACAACCAATGGGCTTCAATGACTATGCTTATAAAACAAGGTTTAAACACAACTCTCAAACTAGAAAACCTTGAAGCATTCAACCAACCACTTTCGAAAAGGAAACCACAATCAATCCTTTTCACTCCAATGATATTTCAGAAATCAACCACCATAAACAATCAATAGGAGAATGTGCCCATACCTTTTTGATGCCAAGAAGTTGTCCACAAAATCTGCCACACTAAACACAACTTTCCTTTCCAATATCAATAAGGGTTAGTGGACTTCAAATAATAATCACAAGATAAGCATAACTCAATTTACACCTTTTTACTCCAACTTAATAAACACATCCACCAAAGTCCTTTTTAATAAAAACCCTTATCAAAAATAATAATCAATAAGGCTCTCAAAAATATTTTATAACAACTCCTTATTTCTCCTAAATCTTAATTTTCAATTTCATGAATATCAAAATAAATCAACAACTCATCCACCTCTGAAATAATAATCACAACCCTTATAAAAATAAAGTTTAATTAAAAACTTTAATTATTCCTTAACCACCTTATAACTCCTATCCTAGGGCATCAACGAAATTAATTAGAGCAAAACGTAATTACCTCCTCAAGGGGATTCGAACCCCCAACTTGCACACACCATGAGCGCCTTAGCCATGGCTAAGGTTGCCACATGAGCTAGCCGCTCGTTCGAAAGGAAAAGGCATGACGTGCCTTAAGTCCTTCCTCCCTTCCATGCAAACCAAAAGTGCTTCGAGCGCTTTCCTTCCAATGCCTTCGAATGCAATCAAGGAGATTCGAACCTTGACGTAAAGCGCTGCCACACACCTTAACAAAAATCCAATTGCCAATGCGCCACTCTGCCCACAATGTCTTGGGCTTTCGACCAACCTTGGATTTATTCGTTGTCTCCCTTTTCAAAATGATTTTTGCACGAGCTCTCTTCGGATGCTTAGCCAACGATTAACACGAGCAAGGATTAATTTCAAATGAACCTTAGGATCCCCCTTTATATAGTCTTCTCCTCATTTTCGATGACGTCGGTGCATTATTGATTTTCCCTCTTTCTTTAGACGTCGGCGCTAACTTTAATTTTAATTTTAAAATTTAAATTTAAATTTTAAATAATTAAAATTTAAACTAAATATTTAAAATTAAATATCTCCATCACCGGGGCACCTTTTTCGATGAAACGAAAGGCCAACCTAGGTTTTAAGAAAAACCCATTTCAAATCTGCCATCCATGGTTTTAAATAAAACCTTTTATTTTGCCTGCCTTGGTTTTCACAAAAACCCTGAATTTATCCATGCTTTCCAAAATATCATTTGCCCATCAAAACTCAATGTGATCCATATGACATCAATGATTCATGTGACATCAATGACAACATAAAATAACTCAAATTGCCAATATATATATATATATATATATATATATATATATATAAAATTAATTATGAAAAAGCGAGGTTTTGAAAGGTCCAAAAACCTTATACATTAAATGATGGTGAAGCAATAATCATATTTTAAAAATTATTTATATAGATTGAAATGGGTCTACCTATATTAGATCATAAATGTATTATCATGGTATTTCAATTAATCATGTAATATATATATATATATATATATATATATATATATTAATGGTGAAAAAGTAGGGTTTTGAAAGGTCCAAAAATTTGTTACATTAAATGAGGTAGAGAAAGAGAAGGCCAATTAAGAACAAGCCAGCCTCCAAGGCCAAAAGAATAAAAATTAAACCCAACAACCACCCAAGAGCATAGACTAGCCCACCACCCAACAGGGCATAAAGGAGAATTTTTTATTCAAATTTCTTTTAGAGGCACCAATGATCCTGCTCTATTTATGCATAAGACTGTAAGGGTATCAAATACATGATGATGCAAATAAAAAACCCCAATCCCATAGAGCAAGGGTGATGACAATACACCAAGCATATTCGTTGAGAATGGAAACCACCAGGGAGCAAAAGGACTAGCCTCCCAAAAAAGGTCTCCCAAATAGAGAATCACTACAACACAAAAGAGACCTCGTCCATGAAAAAAGACAATAAAAATATCAATTGTATAGGTAGGCCCAATGCTTCCAAAGTAACAATTATCATTAACCATGGAGGGAAATTGTCTTCCCAAATTTTGAATTTACCACTATCCACCCCAAAATTGGCCATAACATCAGCAACTTGGTTACCTTACCTATAAATATGCTCAATTTTAACTTCTAACATACCTTCCAAAATATTTGATGTGTCCTTAATAATATTTAGAATGAAACAATTATCAGTATTTCTAGAATATAAATCCTAAATGATGTTCAAGGATTCTAGTCTTTAAATCCTAAATGATGTTCAAGCATTCTAGTCTATGAATCCTAAATGATGTTCAAGGAATCACCTTGTACAAGAATTCTTTTGAAGCCCCTCTCAAAAACTTGATGAACACCCAAGAAAAGCACCTTAGCTTCAGCTAGGTGGTTGGTTTGAATACCATAATATTTGATGTAAGACCAAATAACCTCACCATTATCATTTCTAACAACACCCCCTGCACCAACCCTTTGAGGGTTACCTTTGGCAACCTCATCAAAGTTCATAATAATCCACCCTTTAGTTTTTTTATGTCATCTAGTAGCCAATATTTTTTTAACAATGAATACAGAAGCAGAAGACCCTAGATTCAATTTCAACTAATAATAACCCCTTTCTCCACAAATTTCTCCCTACCATTTCTAGCAGAAAAGACAACCAGGTTATTCTCAATAGCAACTTTAATCCTTCTAAAGAGAAAGGATTCATCTCTAGCAATATCCTTGAAAGTCATTTTGTTCCTCTCCCACTATATACCCCATAAAAAATGAGGAAGAACCAGATCCCACACCCTACTAACGCTGTGTTAGAATAAGTAATTATTCTCTTAAGTTCTACTAGGATAGACTTACTTGAGTTTCCACTCCTTCATGAGTCAGGTGAACTCTCAGTTATAGTATACATCATATTTGATGAGTTGTTGTAATCCAACGACTCTCAATGATCAACTTTGTTATTTACACAATGTTCATCCATGGAATAATCAATTTGTTCTACTTTTTCTTTATATTTTGTGTAATGCTTTGCATGTCTATTTTGGGAAATTCTAACATGGTACCAGAGCAGGATAAAGTTTGCTAGTATTCTCTCTTGAAGGTTCTAGGAGCTGGTTCTTTGTATCTTTTGTTGGCTTCTCTTTTTTTTTGGATTTAAGTCTTCAATAAGATTTTATATATAGTTTTTGTTGCTATATTTTTTGGAATATATATATGTGGGTTATTCTGAATAATGTTTGTCTTATTATCTTCTTAAAATAGGAAGGGAAGATTCATTGTCTCTTAGTGTAAATGATTTTTTTAGAAAAATTACATATAGTCAAGTATATTAATTTTTTTTTCTCCTTAAAAAGGAACACCTTTTTTCAAGCAAAGTATTTTTTTTTACTTATTATTAATTTTTTTTTTAAATCTAAAGCTTGATCAATAGGAATTTTATTTCCTATTTTTAGTGTATCCTTTTTTGTAGGAAAAAACGTATTCTTCTATGTTTTTTTGCTCTTGGAGAAGCACATTTGAGGCTCTCGAATAATGCGTGGAGCATCCAATTTTGGGTGCTAACATCTCTATTATGATACCTCTCAATTCGATTTTGATATCTCCTTCACTAGAGATCTGAAATCCTCGATATTTTTTGCTTTCTCGCTTGGAAAAATTGAATTAAGTAATCTATTGCTTCCACTGCGCTCTTTAGCCTCGTCATATTCAGTTGCAAGCTAAACATTTTATCATCAACGTTCCCTCTCTTGCAATATTCTTTTGGCATCCCTTATGCAGCATTGGCGAACTCAATAGGAGCCCACTTAAACTGGGATATCTTCATTTACTACAAATCTCCCCTTTTCTCAGTTGGCGGATATGTAACAATTATCACTTAGCTCCTATTTAGTTAGCTTTGCCTCTCTTCATTCCACATTCATTTCTTATCTCTTATGTTCTTAAGCTTTGGTTATTCTCTAACGAAATATCTTTGTAGAGCTTATTTTTTTATTTTCTCAAAGGCGATGCATCACGGTGCTGAAGGAAGCAACTAGGATTTTTTTAATCATTCATTTTGCTCCTATTTTATAAATATATAAAGCATATATTTCCCTTTTTACACCTCTCCTATTCTATGTTTGTTTTGCAGGTTTCAATCAGAAGGCGCAAGGTCTACGAGGCACTATATTTACAAGGTGCTAGGTCTGTGAGGCACACCAGACTTCTTATTCTTCTATGACACTTCAACGAGGATCCCATTTCTAATTATTGTCTATTGGGTACCATGAAACATACATATTTTAGGATTCCTCTTCGTGTGCTAGCAAGTTCATTTTTTTAGAAGTGTAAATATATGTTTTCTTTGGATTTAAGGCAGTCGCGAATCGCAGGTGCACATCTTAATTTCTTGTCTAAGCTATTTTGTATTGGTTTTATTTTGTCCCTTCTATTTTGAAGGTAAAACGTTACAAAATATCCCCTTAGCATTTATATATTTTGGTATATATTCTGACTTGTTTTTTCACTAAGCTAGTTTCTCTTTCAAAGGGCTATAGTGGAAAGAGTCATTTGTAACAAAGTAAATCTAAGGTCTTTTTTCGAGGGGGGGTTTGGGGTGCTCAAATTTGCACCTTTTTTGTTTTGTTTTTTGAGGGGGGTTATTTTTCTTACTTTTTGTGTCTATCTTCTTTACTCACTCTTCTAGATATTTTTTAGTGGCTAATATTTTAAAAATGTATATATTGTTTTAAATCTTCATTTCAAATCAATATATGATAAAGAAGGTACTTACTAAAATTAAGACATGCCCTCATATAAAACAAAATTATTATCCTTATATTCTCTTATATATTTTTTAAGTGGCATTTCTTTTTCAAAGGTGTTAATTTTTTTTTTTTTTTTTTCATCTAACTTGCCTATTATTGCTTTATTATTTCTAATTAAAGCTAGCCCTCATACATATCAATCAAATAAAGGTGTTAAAAAATAATATTTTTTCATCTATTTGCATATTGAAGGTAGACTCTACACTTAAAAGCACTAATATATTCAAAACTTATAAAAGTTTTCTTTCAAAATATATTGCCTACGTTCCACATACCACTTACTCAAAATACTTATAGTTTACCTCACGTTAGGGCGGGTTTTTTGAGTGACTTGGTATACAGGCCTGGCATATATTTTCTTGGTACCACAAATACCTAAATATTATATATCTCTCTTACTTATAGTTTCCCTCTCGTAAGGGCGAATCATTGAGATTTTTTGATATAAAAATTTGGCTGCTCATCTCTACATTTCAAGCCTATATTCCAAGTCTTTAGTCTACTCATTACTTAAAGTTTTCCTCAAGTAAGGATGGGTATTGAGAAGAAAAAGTGAAAAAAGGCAATTGTTACTTGAGCCAATTTTAATATATCAAAACTCTATTACTTATTGTTTCCCTCTTGTTAGGGCGGGTAATATGAGGATTGTGATACTAAAAAGCTTACATACCTTCTTAAAAATCAATTGTATTAATCAAAATTTGAAGTTTTAAGGCGGGGTATATTGGTTAAACTTCAAATTTCTTTGCAAAAATGAATACAATTGACCCTCTCACCCCTCATAACTATCACACTTCGAAAACCAATATTTTAAATCTTATCTCTCAAAAAGGGCTCACTCTATTATAGCCAAAGGATATATTGATCACAACACTCACCTATTTCACTTAAAATAATTCAAAAATTTAGAAGGGGCCTCTTGTTTTGTGGCTCATGGAGATATTGAAAGCAAAATTTGGCATGAAAGATTTGCTCATCTCAGTTATAACTACCTAAAGGAACTGAACACCCATGAAATGGTAATAGGTTTACCTCAAGTCTCTTCTATTGATGGAGTATGTCCTGGATGTGCTCTTGGAAAGCAACATCCAAATCCTTTCCACCCAAGTGGTTCTCTAAAAGCCTCATCCCCTCTAGAGTTAATCCATAGTGACTTGATGTTTTTCCCAGAGCCTTATTTCAAAGGAGCAAAATATGCTCTAACCTTCATTGATGAATTTTACATAAGAACTTTGGTCTACTTCCTAAAATACAAAAATGATGTTCTGTCCCACTTCAAAATATTCAAAGCCTTAGTTGAAAATCAGGCCTCTTGCAACATCAAGCGAATTCACATAGATAATGGGGGATAATACTACAGTAATGAGTTCTCAATATTTCTATTAAGTCATGGCATCATTCATCAGCATTTTGTCTACCATAATCCACAGTAAAATGGCATTGTAGAGAGGAAAAACCGAACATTAAAGGAAATGGTAAACTGTATGCTCCATTTAAGAGATCTTCCAAAAGTTTTTTGGGCATAAGCTATTAACTGTGCGAACTATATTCAAAACCACACACCTCATAAAGCTCTCAAAAATTTAACTCCTAAAGAAACATGGAGTGGCTCAAAATATTATGACTCTTTCAATATTTTTGGGAGTACTGCTTGGGTGAACATCCCAAAGAAGAAAAGGAAGGCTCTAGATAAGAAAAGCAAAATGCTCATATTTGTTGGTTATTGTGACAAAATTAAAGCATACAGGCTCCTTGATCCCACAACTCATGAGATATTTTTTTATTGGAATGTCCAATTTGATGAAACATTCCCCTAGAAAAATCCTCAACCATCCTCTTCCTCTATTAAGCCTTCTCCTATAGTAGAACCTCAATATAATGAAGAACCAACTTTAGATATTAATTTATAGATTGATGATCAATATGAGGAACCTATAACTCCAACTCAAAGTCTTTCCACTCCTTCTACTCCTTCCACTATGCCAAAATGGGCCCGAACCATTGTTAAAGAAGCTACTCCTTACATCTAAAATATTCCATCATCCAAATTAACCAACACCATAGGCACTAGTCTTGTCTGTCGGTCTATTTCCTCTGATCCTCAATCCTTCAAAGAAGTAACTGGTATTAAAGAATGGTATGATGACATGGAAAACAAATTCTCTTCATTAATCAAAAAAAAAACTTGGGATTTAGTTCCCCTACCTAAATGAATGAAATTAGTTCATTGTAAATGGATTTATAGAACAAAATATGGGCCTAATGGAGAAATTGACAAACACAAAGCTCGCCTAGTAGCCAAAGGTTTCTCTCAAATTGAAGGAATTTATTATGTTAAAACCTTTGCACTATTTGCCAAAATGGATTTTGTTAGACTGGTTCTTGCTATGGCTACTTCCCAAAAGTGGCATGTCTTTCAAATGGATGTAAAAAATATCTTTCTTACATAGGGAATTAAAGGAAGAGATATTCATGGAACAACCTGCTGGCTTAACTCAAGACTCCTCTCTTGTTTGTAGGCAAAATAAGTCTCTTTATGGCCTCAAACAAGCTCCTAGAGCTTGGTATGAAAAAATGGACTCCTTCCTTCTTTCCTTAGGTTTTTATCATTGTGAGTCTGATAACATAGTCTACATTTGGAGAGATGAAGGAAAAATCACCATACTTGTTCTATATGTTGATGATCTACTACTCACTGGTAGTGACTTCGCTCACATTCAGACTATAAAAGACTCCCTTTTTGAAAATTTTGAAATGGTTGATTTGATTTTAGCTCATTACTTCCTTTGGATTCAAATAAATCAAAAAAATGCAAGAATTTCTTTGTGTCAACAAAAATACACTCTAGACCTTCTTAAAAGGTTTAAGATGAAATATTGTAAATATTCTCCTACAACTTTTCAGTCTAGAGTCAATCTAAGTACTTCCTGCACATCCCCTCTATGTGACGCAACTCTATACCATAAACTTGTAGGGAGTATGTTATATCTTACTCATACTCCTCTAAATATATCATATGTTGTTGGTTTAATATCCAAATTCTTAAATCAACCTCATTTCAGTCACTGGCAAGTAGCAAAAAGAATCCTTTGCTACTTGCAAGGAACTACTCACTTTGGGCTCTTATATGAGGGAAAATCCATGGATATCATTGGCTACATGGATTCATATTAGGTATGTTTAGTAGAAGACAAATGTTCAACTTCTGGCTATGTCTTTTGTCTTGGTTCTTTGCCAATTGTTTGGTTATGCAAAAAAATAACAAGCAATGGCCTTATCATCTAAAGAGGCAAAATATAGGGCAACATTTTTAGCAAGTTAGGAAGCTCTTTGGCTTCATCAAATTCTAAGAGAATTTGGTTTTTCCTATGATAAACCTATTACTCTTTGGTGTGACAATCAAAGCATAATTCATACTGTACGTAATCCAGTTGAGCATCAACGCACCAAGCACATTGAGATATACATGCACTTCATTCAAAAATATATTCAAAATTAAGACATGTACTTGGACTATATTCCAACTGAAAATCAAGTTGTAGACATCTTCACCAAGTCATTTCCTTCTCTGCGTTACATACAGTTGCAAGAGAAACTTGGAGTATTACAACTACATTGAAATAGAGGTCTTTCACCTCTTCTTTTATTATTGTATACTTTGGAGGATGGTTTTTTCCCATGTGGTTTTTTTATCATCTCTCCCTTACATATTGTACATGAGTACCTTATCAAGCCATGTTGTCGGGACTCATTTTTTTAAGGACAATCTTTGCCATCCGAAGACATGCCTCTTTATTTCATAGAAAATGGTTTTTCCCATGTGGTTTTTTCACCATATCTCATATATATTGTAAATGAGTAACTCATCATGCCATGGTGCCAAGACTCACCTTTTCTTTTGTATTAATAGGACAATCTTCACAAATCGAAGATATACCTCGTTATTTTTTCTTTTATGATAGATGGTTTTTTACCATGGGATTTTTTCCATCTCTTTAGAAAAGAAACCATTGTACATGAGTACCTCATCAGGATCTATTTTTGGGACTCATTTGCATAATACATCCCTAATATCACTTAAGGGGGGTGTTAGAATAAGTAATTACTCTCTTAAGTTATACTAGGATAGAATTACTTGAGTTTCCACTCCTTCATGAGTTAGGCAAACTCTTAGTTATAGTCTACATCAGATTTGATGAGTTGTTTTAATCCAACGGCTCTCAATGATCAACTTTGTTATTTATATAAAGTTGATCCATTGAATAATAAATCAGTTCTACTATTTATTCATATTTTTTGTAATGCTTTGTATGTCTATTTTGGGAATTCTAACATTCTTTGGTACCATTGTTAAAGAAGCTACTGGTATTAAAAATGGGATGATGCCATGGAAAATGAATTAACATGTTACCATATCATGGGTTTTCAATTCCTTTAGGTAGTTATAACTGATATGACCAAATTTTTCATGCTTCTTTTATCTAGAGCCTTCCTTTTCTTCTTTGGGATGTATGTTTCATCAAATTGGACATTCCTATGAAAAAATACCTTATGAGTTGTGGGATCAAGGAGACTGTATGCTTTCATTTCCTCACAATAACAAAACAATATGAGCTTTTTGCTTTTCTTATCTAGAGCCTTCCTTTTATTCTTTGGGATGTGCGCCCAAGCTGTACATCAAAAAATCTAGAAGAAGGAAACATCTGATTTTGAGCCAGTCCATGCTTCTTCAGGAGTTAAATTGTCAAGAGCTTTATGAGGTGTGCATTTTTTAATATAGTTGCACAGTTAATAGCTTCTGCCCAAAAACATTTTGGAAGATATTTTGAATGGAGCATACTATTTGATATTTCCTTTAATGTTCAATTTTTCCTCTCTGCAATACCATTTTTCTATGGATTATGGGAGACAGAATGCTGATGAATGATTCCATGACTTGATAGAAATATTGAGAACTCATTACTGTAGTATTCCCCCCCATTATCTATGCGAATTTTCTTGATGTTGCAAGAGACCTGATTTTCAACTAAGGCTTTGAAGATTTTGAAGTGGGACAGAACATCACTTTTGTATTTTAGGAAGTAGACCCAAGTTCTTTTGGAAAATTCATCAATGAAGGTTAGAGCATATTTTTCTCCTTTTAAAGAAGGCTCTAGGAAAAACATCAAGTCACTATGGATTAACTCTAGAGGGGATGAGGCTTTTAGAGAACCACTTGGATGGAAAGGATCTTGATGTTGCTTTCCAAGAGGACATCCATGACATACTCCATAAATATAAGAGACTTGAGGTAAACCTATTATCGTGTCATGGATGTTCAATTCCTTTAGGTAGTTGTAATTGAGTTGACCAAACATTTCATGCCAAATTTTGCTTTCAAGATCTCTATGAGCCACAAAACATGAGACCCCTTTTAGATTTTTGAATCCTTTGAAGTGAAATAGGCGAGTGTTGTGATAAATATCTCCTTTGGCTATAAGAGAGTGGGGGTCTTGAAAGTATCTTATCTCAAATCCTGTTGGAGAGAAGAGAACAATTTTCCTCTTTCCAGAAGTACAAATCCGATAGATAGAGAGGAGATTTATTGCAATGTTTGGAAATATGTATGAAACAATGGGTATTATAAGCACTAATGTAAATGAAATCTTATGGTTTCACATTATAGATTGTAAAACTCCTTATGAAATTTGGGAGAAACTAAAGAAATTATTTGGAAAAGTAGATCAAATAAGGTCAATGCAATTAGAGGCAGAATTAAGAGCATTATCTCCTAAAGACTTTAGCAATAAAGTTGACTTTCTCACCAAATTTAAAGAAGTCCTTACTAAATTTGAAGGCAGTGGCAAGAATAAAAAATATGAAGAATGCATCTATCTAATTCTTTCTAAATTAAATGGTGTATTTCAAATATTCGCAACCACATTTATATCTACAAAATATGCTCTTGGTGCAAGTTTCAAAATGCCATCCTTAGAAGAATTTTGTGAGAGACTAAATAGAGAAGAAAAAAAACTTTCAAACTATGAGATCTCTTCCACTTCCTCTAAAGCCTTAGTAGCATCTACCTCCACTAAAGAAAAATTAAAAAAGAAAGAAATAAATTCGATAAATTGTACTCACTGCAAAAAAAATGGTCATTCTGCAAACAAATACTGGAAAATATTACAAATAGAGGCAGATTTGAAGGATAAAAATATAGACAGTAAAAACCATATAGAAAAAGCCCTAAATGTTCAAGAGAAGACCACAAATACTTCATTTAATTACTGGATTCTAAATTTTGGAGCAACTCATCACATGATTGCTTCATATGAGTCATTCTATTCTATCTCCTCAAGTTCAACATGTAGCATAGAAGTTGGTGACTATTCCTTTATCCCAGTCAAAGGAAAGGGTGACATATCCATTGATGGTGGCTCTATAAAAATGTTCTCTATGTTTCAAACACTGCAAAAAATATCCTCTCTTTATATCACATTTGTAGTTGTCGAAAGGGGAAAAATGTTCTCTTCTCTCCAACAGGAGTTGAGATAAGAGACTTTCAAGACCCCCACTCTCTTATAGCCAAAGGATATATTGATCACAATACTCACCTATTTCACTTCAAAGGATTTAAAAATCCATAAGGGGCCTCCTTCTTTGTGGCTCATGGAGATCTTGAAAGCAAAATTTGGCATGAAAGGTTTGGTCATCTCAGTTATAACTACCTAAAAGAATTGAACACCCATGAAATGGTAATAGGTTTACCTCAAGTATCTTCTATTGATTATGTCCTATATGTGCTCTTGGAAAGCAACATTAAGATCCTTTCCACCCAAGTGGTTCTCTACAAGCCTCATCCCCTCTAGAGTTAATCCATGGTGACTTGATGTTTTTCCCAGAGCCTTCTTTCAAAGGAGAAAAATATGCTCTAACCTTCATTGATGACTTTTACAAAAGAACTTGGTTCTACTTTCTAAAATACCAAAATGATGTTCTGTCCCACTTAAAAATATTCAAAGCCTTAGTTCAAAATTAGGCCTCTTGCAACATAAAGTAAATTCACACAGATAATGGGGGGAATACTGTAGTAATGAGTTCTCAATATTTCTATCAAGTCATGACATCATTCATCAGCATTCTATCTCCCATAATCCACAACAAAATGGTATTGCAGAGAGGAAAAAATGAACATTAAAGGAAATGGTAAACTATATGCTCCATTCAAGAGATCTTCCAAAAGTTTTTTGGGTAGAAGCTATTAAATGTGTGAAATATTTTCAAAATCCCACACCTCATAAAGCTCTTGACCATTTAACTCATGAAGAAGAATGGACTGGATCAAAACAGGATGTCTCCTTCTTAAGGATTTTTGGGTGTACTTCTCGGGCACACATCCCAAAGAAGAAAAGGAATACTATAGATAAGAAAAGTGAAAAGCTCATCTTTGTTGGTTATTTTGAGGAAATGAAAGCATACAAGTTCCTTGATCCCACAACTCATGAGGTATTTTTCATAGGAATGTCCAATTTGATGAAACATTCCCTTAGAAAGATCCTCAACCATCCTCTTCCTCTATTGAGACTTATCCTATAGTATAATCTCAATATAATAAAGAACCAACTTTAGAGATTAATTTAGAGATTGATGATCAATATGAGGAATCTATAAATCCAACTCAAAGTATTTCCACTCCTTCAACTCCTTCCACTATGCCAAAATGGGCCCACACCTTTGTTAAAGAAGCTACTCCTTACATCCAAAATCTTCCATCATCAAGATTAACCAACACCATAGACACTAGTCTTGTCTATCAGTCTATTTCCTTTGATCCTCAATCCTTCAAAGAAGCAACTAGTATTAAAGAATGGGATGATGCCATGGAAAATGAATTCTCTTCCTTAATCAGAAACAAAACTTGGGATTTAGTTCCCCTACCTACAGGAAGGAAATTAATTCATTGTAAATGGATTTACAGAATAAAATATGGGCCTAATGGATAAATTGACAAACACAAAGGTCGCCTAGTAGCCAAAGGTTTCTCTCAAATTGAAGGAATTGATTATGCTGAAACCTTTGCACCAGTTGCCAAAATGGATTCTGTTAGACTGGTTCTTGCTTTGGTTGCTTCCTAAAAGTGGTTTGTCTTTCAAATGGATGTAAAAAGTGCTTTCTTACATGGGGAATTAAAGGAAGAGATATTCATGGAACAATCTGCTTGCTTCATTCAAGAATCCTCTCTTGTTTGTAGGCTAAAGAAGTCTCTCTATGGCCTCAAAAAAGCTCCTAGAGCTTGGTATAAAAAATGGACTCCTTCCTTCTTTCCTCATGTTTTTCTCATTGTGAGTCTGATAACATAGTATACATTTGGAGAGATGAAGAAAAAATCACCATACTTGTTCTATATGTTGATGATCTACTACTCACTAGTAGTGACTTATATCACATTCAGATTATAAAAGACTCCCTCTATAAAAAATTTGATAGGGATGATCTAGATCTAGATCATTACTTCCTTGGGATCCAAATAAATTAAACAGATGCATGAATTTTATTATGTCAACAAAAATACACTCTAGAAATTCTTCAAAGGTTTAAAATGACATATTGCAAACCTTCTTCTACATCTTTTCATTCTAGAGTCAATCTATGTACTTCTTGCACATCCCATCTATGTGATGCAAATCTATACTATCACCTTGTAGGGAGTCTATTATTCCTTACTCATAGTCATCAAGATATCTCATGTGCGCTCAAGCAGTACACCCAAAAATATTGAAGAAGGAGATATTAGTTTTTGATCCATTCCATGCTTCTTCAAGAGTTAAATGGTCAAGAGCTTTATGAGGTTTGCGGTTTTGAATATAGTTCGCACAATTAATAGCTTCTGCCCAAAAAACTTTTAGAATATCTCTTGAATGGAGCATACAATTTGTCATTTCATTTAATGTTCAGTTTTTCCTCTTTCCAATGCCATTTTGCTATGGATTATGGGAGACAAAATGCTGATGAATGATGCCATGAATTGATATAAATATTGAGAACTCATTACTACAATATTCCCCCCTATTATCTATGCGAATTTGCTTGATGTTGCAAGAGGCCTGATTTTCAACTAAGGCTTTGAATATTTTGAAGTGGGATAGAACATCACTTTTGTATTTTAGGAAGTAGACCCAAGTTCTTCTAGAAAATTCATCAATGAAGGTTAGAGCATATTTTTCTCCTTTGAAATAAGGCTCTAGGAAAAACATCAAGTCACTATGGATTAACTCTAGAGGGGATGAGGCTTTTAGAGAACCACTTGGGTGGAAAGGATCTTGATGTTGTTTCCAAGAGCACATCTAGATATACTCCATAAATAGAAGAGACTAGGGGTAAACCTATTACCATTTCATGGGTGTCCAATTCATTTAGGTAGTTATAACTGAGATGACAAAACCTTTCATGCCAAATTTTTCTTTCAAGATCTCCATGAGCCACAAAACAGGAGGCCCCTTCTAGATTTTTGAATCCTTTAAAGTGAAATAGGGGAGTTTTGTGATAAATATATCATTTGGCTACAAGAGATTGGGGGTCTTAAAAGTATCTTATATCAACTCCTATTGGATAGAAGAGAACAATTTTCCCCTTTCTAGAAGTACAAATCTGATTGACAAAGAGGAGATTTGTTGAAATATTTGGAAAGATGTATGAAACAATGGGTATTATAAGCACTAATGTAAATGAAAGCTTATGGTTTCACATTACATATTATAAAACTCCTTATGAAAGTTGGGATAAAATAAAGAACTCATTTGGAAAAGTAGATCAAATAAGGTCAATGCAATTAGAGGTAGAATTAAGAGCATTATCTCCTGAAGACTAGCAATATTGTTGACTTTCTCATCAAATTTAAAGAAGTCCTTACTCAATTTAAAGGTGGTGGCAAGAATAAAAAATATGAATAATGCATATATCTAATTATTTCTAAATTAAATGGTGTATTTCAAATATTCGCACCCACATTTCTATCTACAAAATATGCTCTTGGTGCAAGTTTTGAAATGCCCTCCTTAGAATAATTTTGTGAGAGACTAACTAGAGAAGAAACAAAACTTGCAAAGTATGAGATATCATCCTCTTCCTCTAAAGTCTTAGTAGCATCCACCTCCACTAAAGAAAAATTTAAAAATAAATAAAGAAGTTCTATAACTTGTACTCACTGCAAAAAGAATGGTCATTTTGCAAACAAATTATAGAAAAGATTACAACAACTAGAGACAACTATGAAGGATAAAAATATAGACAATAAAAACCAGATAGGAAAAGCCCTAAATGTTCAAGGAAAGACCACAAATACTTAATCTAATTACTGGGTCCTAGATTCTGGAGCAACTCATCACATAACTTCTTTAGATGAGTCATTCTCTTCTATCTCCTCAAGTTCAACATGTAGCATAGAATTTGGTGAATCTTCCTTTATCCCAGTCAAAGGAAAGAGTGACATATCCATTTATGGTGGCTTTATCAATAATTTTCTCTATGTTCCAAACATTGCAACAAATCTCCTCTCTGTCTGTCACATTTGTACTTCTGGAAAGGGGAAAATTGTTCTCTTATCTCCAACAGGAGTTGAGATAAGAGACTTTCAAGACCTCCACTCTCTTATAGCCAAAGGATATATTTATCACAACACTCACCTATTTCACTTCAAAATATTTAAAAATCTAGAAGAGGACTCATATTTTGTGGCTCATGAAGATCTTGAAAGCAAAATTTGACATGAAAGGTTTGGTCATCTCAATTATAACTATCTAATGGAATTGAACACCCATGAAATGGTAACAGATTTACCTGAAGTCTCTTCTATTTATGAAGCATGTCCTGGATGTGCTCTTGGAAATCAACATCAAGATCCTTTCCACCTAAGTGGTTCTCTAAAAGCCTCATCCCCTCTAGAGTTAATCCATAGTGACTTGTTTTTCCCAGAGCCTTCTTTCAAAGGATCAAAATATGCTCTAACCTTCATTGATGAATTTTCCAGAAGAACTTGGGTCTACTTCCTAAAATACAAAAGTTATGTCCCACTTCAAAATATTCAAAACCTTAGTTGAAAATCATGCCTCTTGCAACATCAAGCGAATTCACATAGATAATGGGGGGGAATACTATAGTATTGAATTCTCAATATTTCTATCAAGTCATGGCATCATTCATCAGCATTCTGTCTCCCATAATCCATAGCAAAATGGCATTGTATAGAGGAAAAACCAAACATTAAAGGAAATAGTAAACTATATGCTCCATTCAAGAGATCTTCCAAAAGTTTTTTGGGCAGAAGCTATTAAATGTGCAAACTATATTTAAAACCACACACCTCATAAAGGTCTTGATCATTAACACATGAAGAAGCATGGAGTGGCTCAAAATATTATGTCTCCTTCTTCAATATTTTTGGGTGTATTGCTTGGGTGCACATCCCAAAGAATAACATGAAGGCTCTAGATAAGAAAATCAAAAAGCTCATCTTTGTTGGTTATTGTGAGGAAATGAAAGCATACAGGCTCCTTGATCCCACAACTCATGAGGTCATTTTTCATAGGAATGTTCAATTTTATGAAACATTCCCTTAGAAATATCCTCAACCATCCTCTTCCTCTATTGAGCCTTCTCCTATAGTAAAAATGCAATATAATGAAGAACCAACTTTAGATATTAATTTAGAGATTGATGATCAAGATGAGGAACCTATAATTCCAACTCAAAGTATTTCTACTCCTTCTACTCCTTCCACTATGCTAAAATGGGCCCGCACCATTGTTAAATAAGCTACTCCTTACATCCAAAATCTTCCATCATCCAGATTAACCAACACCATAGGCATTGGTCTTGTCTGTCAATCTATTTCCTTTGATACTCAATCCTTCAAAGAAGCAACTGGTATTAAAGAATGGGATGATGCCATGGAAAATGAATTCTCTTCCTTAATAAAAAATAAAACTTGGTATTTAGTTCTTGTACCTAAAGGAAGGAAATTAGTTCATTTTTAATGGATTTACAGAACAAAATATGGGCCTAATGGAGAAATTGACAAACACAAAGGTCACCTAGTAGCCAAAGGTTTATCTCAAATTGAAGGAATTGATTATGCTGAAATCTTTGCACCAGTTACCAAAATGGATTCTATTAGACTGGTTCTTGCTCTGGCTGCTTTCTAAAAGTAGTTTGTCTTTCAAATAGATGTAAAAAGTGATTTCTTACATGGGGACTTAAAGGAAGAGATATTCACGAAATAACTTGCTGGCTTCACTCAATAATCCTCTCTTGTTTTTAGGCTAAAGAAGTCTCTCTATGGCCTCATAAAAGCTCCTAGAGCTTGGTATAAAAAAATGGACTCCTTCCTTATTTACTCTAGTTTTTCTCATTATGAGTCTAATAACATAGTCTACATTTGGAGAGATGAATGAAAAATCACCATACTTGTTCTATATGTTGATGATCTACTACTCACTGGTAGTGACTTCGATCACATTAAGACTATAAAAGACTCCCTCCCTAAAAAATTTGATATGGTTGATCTGAGTCTAGCTCATCACTTCCTTGGGATTCAAATAAATTAAACAGATGCAGGAATTTCATTGTGTCAATAAAAAATACACTCTATATCTTCTTCAAAGGTTTAAAATGACAGTTTGCAAACCTTCTACTACATCTTTTCAGTCTGGATTCAATATAAGTACTTCCTGCACATCCCCTCTATGTGATGCAAATCTATACCATCATCTTGTAGGGAGTCTTTATACCTTAATCATACTCATCCAGATATCTCATATGTTGTTGGCTTAATATCCAAATACTCATATCAACCTCATTTAAGTCACTGACAAATAGCAAAAATAATCCTCCCCTACTTGCAAGGAACTACTCATTTTGGGGTCTTATATGAGGTAAAATTGTAGACACCAAAACAGCACCAATCCGATTATGTGACTACAAACACTGATCGCATTGACACACACAGCCTTCAGGGCAGCCCTCAAAGGTCAAACAGTGGCCCTAGCCACTTACACAAGAGTTTTGGAAGGTACCAATCCGGTTACATGTTTTTTTTTTTTCTTTTTTTTTTTTTTCCCCCCCCCCCGTGAGAGGCCCACTTCGAATGTATCCTCCAAGTCCGGCTCAGGTTTTGAGCTTAGGCAAATGTTGCTTTTAAACACTTAGGCAAAAATTGCTTTTAAACACTTAGGCAAATGCTGCCTGTCGCGATATCACGACGGTCGTGATATCGCGACGGTCGCGATATCACGTGTCGCGATATCATGACGGTCATGATATCGCGATGTCGCGATGTCATGATATCATGATGGTCACGATATCACGACAGTCGTGATGTCGCGCTGTCATGATATCATGACAGCTCCGACACTGCGCCCTGTTTCCATTTTGGTGTCACGATATCGCGACGTCGCGATATCACGACAAACTTCGCATTTATGCCTAGGCAGACTTAAACCAATCAAAGGCAGATTTTAAGCATTCAAAAGCAAACATTAAAACATTTAAAAGCAAACATTAAACCATTAAAGTGGACATTAAACAAGTGGCAGCCGAAGACAGTCAATTATTGCCCTGCTGTGCATGCGCGCGTAGGTGGGCAGATTGGCAGTTAGAGGACTGTCACAAGGGCAGTCATGTAAGCCCAAGTCAAGGAGGAGTCTCCTCCCTCTTGGGAAGGCATGGCCACCACGTGGCATCCCTGCGTGCCCTTCCAAAGAGACCCCATGGGTCTATAAAATGGTGGACTTTCCCACCCAAAAAGACAAGTTGGTAGACATTTCAAAGCAATGAAGTGCTACCAAATCAAACACCCGATTGCATTCCTTTTCGATTCATCTCTTCTACACCCGTAATCTCTTTCGCAAGAGAGGTTATTGGGTGGATTTTAGAAGCGTGGATCTGGACCTAAACCCGACATTTGACCACAGTAATCCATCAATTTGATGACACCTCATTCTCTGAGATTTTGGGCCCATCCTTAGTGGATTGGCATCAAAGTCAAGTTCTAACGGGGGCGGCCCGCTTGGGCACCCCACACCTCTTAGTTTCAATTTAATTTATTCCGTTATCACGTGTTTATCCTACGTTACATTCTACGTTGTTTTTAATTTATTTTGTTATCACGTGTTTATCCTACGTTACATATGTTGAGATGTTATCGATTTAGACGTTATCAAATATTATCATGTTTTGTCGATTTTTGTTCTTCACTAACTTGCAGGTAACAATGATTAGATTCATCGATTGTTTTGTTGGCAGCAACTTTTTGGTGATGTTTTTGGGTCTCTGTCAGAGTTGCATGTATTTAATCAATCTTTTGCATGTATTTCTTATTGATTTCTAAAGTCAAACGTTCTATCCTTTTGTTACAGGTGCTACTAACGTCTCTTTGTTTCTTTGATCGTAGGAGAAGCAGCAAGCAAGGATTCATCATCGTAAGCGGTGGCAACACTTTGGCCCGCCCATTTTAAATGTGGGCATGCGAAAGAAGGAGTATTAATCATGATTGTAACTAAAACATGCTAACACTCCTAGCCCCTAAAAAGGGAGGAGATGTATTGTAACCGAGTTTGGAATTAATATAAAAGGGTTGTGCTCCTGCTTTCTCTTTATATTTTGTCTCGATTTGATTACGTTCTTCCTATTTCATGCATCGAGTTAGTCTTTGTTTATATTGCATCTCAATACTATTTTTCTTTCGAAATCTCATGCTTTCAGTGGCGATCACGGTGGGACCCTGTCCCCTATTTTTTTTTAGATTCAGAAATTGATTGAAATTTATGTTTTTGTGCTTAAAGGTACCGGGCCGAATCAAAAATAGCCGATTTGGGCGAAAAAGACAGCCGATTTGAGCAGAAAAGAGGTAAGGTTCCAAAGCTGTACCTGTCATTTTTTTTTTATTTTTATTATTATTTTTTGTTTCTACTTTTTTGTCAACTTTTACTTGCTTAGGGAAAGTTGTTTATGCTTGTTTCATTTTCATTAAATAAAATGAACCCCACACACATCACGTGGTAAAATTAAACCAAGGAGCTGGTCGTAAGACCCCAGCCCTTGAGCAAGACCAACGGTGGGTTCATCACCACCTTGGCTTGATTTTGCATCCATTTCCCCGATTGTCACTGTTGTTAGGCGTAAATCCTGACGAAAGCTGACCGAGTGTTGCTGGGGTGATTCCCATGCACGCGAGGATAAGTCTTCTATGGTAGGTGTCATTAACAGGACAATCCCCCTTTCGTACCGCCTATGTTCCATGTACCATCTGCTCTCACGTACCTATAGTTTCCCTCTCGTAAGGGCGGGTATATAGAGAGGTTGGTATATCGGTCCGGCAATGGTATATTGAAGGGGCGACCATTTATGGGAGTCATATGAGCCAACATTATGCATTTAAACGTTCTTCAAAACTTGCAAAAACAAAACAAAACATCAAAATGCACTAAACCAGTTTAGGACACACTATTAATCCTTAAAAGAGATAATCACTGTTTGTGTATGTGTGTGTTCATTTCTGCTTAGTGTAACAAAAAGAAAAATCATCATAAACGAGATAAAAATCTGCTTAGCTAGTAGAGAAGCACCACAATGGTGTACACCCGTAGCCAAGCCCAATCAAGGGCGGACACTGCAGAAGGTACACAAAGAGAGGGCGCTGGTCGCCTTCGCTTTAGCCCTGAGGACTTGGCCATACCGCCTTGGCGGTCTGGCCTACAAGAGAGTCCACATCAGGCCACATCAAGAAGGAATTATTGGGACCCTCCTCTGTGGAGTTTGCCCATTCAACACAGCCCCTTTCGGGAAGAAGCTTTACATGTAGATCTCAATGTAAATAGAAAATCGCCTTTTGAGGCTAGATCTGAGTGGCCACAGCGCGATGAAGCGCTAGAGAGGCATAGTGTCCATGAGGAGAGACAACGTGAATATGGTACCTCTCCTTTGCCTCCCATTAGAATAGAAAGACAAAACCCAGAGCGCAGGGCTCTCCACACAGGGCGAGCTCACTCCGCCCGCCCCTTTCACACCCATGAAAGGGAGTACGAGGAAGACCATCGCATTCCTCGAGAACAACATACAACGTGGGAACCTTGCATTTCTACACCTGCTAGATATCATGGTCACCCATCGAGGCTAGAGCCTCAAGTAAATGCCGCCTACCTCGACAGAGGGAAGCGACCCATTGAAATTTTAGATCATCAAGATCGAGGCAAACACATAGGAGAAACATTCAAGCCTCCTGAGCAAAAGAGGGTGGACCAAATTGACCCGACAGTCGCCAGACATGCCGCCCGCCAAGCCCGAATCACGCAGCTTGAGCAAGGTCATCAGGAGTTAGAGTACTTATACCGCCTTAATAAAGAGCGCATGCAGCGCGAAGCGGATGAGTTGCGCTATAAACTCCCTGAGAGGGTGCCAACCCCTCGCACCCAAAAAGCAGAACAATATGAGAGGCACAACCCTTTGGTGCAGGATAGGTCTCCGCGACCTCGTCAAGCTTTGCCTCCGAGACCTTATAGACCCGAGAGGGAGGCCACTCCCCGAAACAATGATGGGTACCCTCAGCGGGGACTCAATTAGGGTCATAGGTCTCGCCTAGAGACTCCTCAAGAAGTTTATGAGGAGTATGAACCAGAAATAGAACGGGCCAAAATGCCCCATCAAGGCGGGAGGGCTGCCATTCGGCCACCCCCCATAGGCCTCCAGTCTCCCATAACTCACAACGGGAGCAAACAAAAGAGGAAGAAATAAAATCTTTCGATGCATACAAAGCGCTATTAGAGCGTTTGGAGTCTATGGAGACAAAAGCTTCTGGGCATCAAAAGCCCACGTTACGTCAACTCCGCAGTCATCCAAGTGCATCCCTCAGTGCCCACACCTCTTTACCCCAAACATTTCAAGTTGCCTCAATTGGCAGTCTTTAAAGGTGAAGAGGATGCACAAGAACATGTCACAAGATTCCTGAGCCAATGCTTCGGCATTCAAGATAATGATGCATTGTTGCTTAGGACATTCATAACCACATTCGTAGGCCCTACCTCGGATTGGTTCACACAGTTACCAAAACATAGCATAAACAACCTAGATCAATTAGTAGATGCGTTTCTTGAACGCTTTGCCTTCAACACAAAGAAGAAGGCATCACTGAGTGATCTGGCCAGCCTCAGGCAATATGAGGAAGAGACAATGGCAGCATACGGGAATCGATGGAGGGCTTTGCTTTCTAAGCTACCCTACCTTCCCCCTATGTCTGATCTCACACAGATGTTTGCACGGAGTTGCTTAAAATCAATCTCTGGGCTATTGCTGCTATAGCAATACGCCAGCCTAGAAGAAGCTTTGGCGCAAGCCAGAGTTATAGAAGAGATCAAAATAGGTGAGGGCACAATCGCCAAGCCTAAAAAGAAAGAGTGGAATAAAACCACTAAGACCGGGACTACGCAATCACAACCCGCTGTGGTTAATCAAGTTGCGATAAATGTCCCCAAGCCTGTGCAAGAAATACAGCCCCAAAAGGCTAATTACCAGGCAGTGCCTCCTAGTTATGAAAGAGATAATAAAAAATAGGAGCAAAATCAGTAGCGTCGCCCTAGGCGACAATTCACCCCTTATGCGGAGTCTAGGGACTCCCTATTTGACCGCTTGTCAGCGGCAAATTTAGTCACCCTTCCAGAAATCCAAACTGTAGATCCTAACGCTCCCAAGCCTAAGGGATACAGAGAGGAATTATATTGTAGATTCCATAGGCGAAGGGGACATGACTTGAATGGATGTTGGAAATTCAAGGGATTAATCCAAGATTTGATCGACAATAAAACATTGGCCGTGGACAACCCCATAGCGCCAAATAATCAACAAATGGGGGTATTCAAGGACCCTTTGCCTGCCCACGAGGCACAGGCAAAACCTCTCCAGGTTAATGAGGTGCGACAGAATCTTCCCATGCAAGGATTTGTGGGAATGATCAGCATAGTGACCAGGAACAAAAAGTACCCAGGAGTTGCCCCCGAGGTAGCTACAAGGGAAGTTCCAACAACGTCGCAGCCTCAACAATGCCCTATGCAGTTGCCTCCGCCTAGACCCGAGGTCACGATACGGACCAAACTCACGCAGAGTTTGCGGACCACATCGGCTAGGCTTTCCATTTACGAGCTTATTCAACAGTCAACACCCCATAGAGAAGCTCTTATGGAAATTTTGAAAGCCATCGAGTTACAGCCTCACGAAGCAAATTCTTTCAACAACTTCGTGGGACATGTGAAACGATGTACGGAGCCGGTCATTACCTTCAGAGAGGATGAAGTCAAAACAATATCGAATGACATGGCAGATCCACCCCTGCACGTTATCGCGCGGGTCAACGGGATCCCGTACAAGAGAGTGTTGGTAGATACTGGCTCGTCCAATAACATCATTACCACTGTAGCATTAAAACATCTGAAGCTGCCAGCCTCTCATATCATGGCCTCCACATAC
The DNA here is from genome assembly GCA_028583015.1 of Wollemia nobilis. Classification (NCBI taxonomy): domain Eukaryota; kingdom Viridiplantae; phylum Streptophyta; class Pinopsida; order Araucariales; family Araucariaceae; genus Wollemia; species Wollemia nobilis. The sequence goes on along the minus strand of JAQPPZ010000755.1, from coordinate 742,747 downwards.
ACACTGTGAGCTTTCAACGATGCAATATGCTCGACAGTCGGCACAATTGTTCTGCCTGTCCAGGTAGGACAAAAGACAATACCAACATTGTGCCATGTTTTGGAAGGCGAGATGGCTTATAACATACTGCTAGGGCGGCCATGGATCAGGGACATGAAGTGTGTCCCTTCGATCGCTCACCAGTGCCTAAAGTATGCATTTGAAGGAGAAATACATGTAGTCCCGATGGACTTAGAACCCTTCAAGTATTGCAATGCGGTGCAATTAATGCCTCAATCGACCCTCCCTTCAACGCATTTGGATTTCCAGTTAAATCCATCTAAACAGGGTCCAATACCGCAGGCACCACTGGTGACCAAATCATCAAAATCCCAGCCAGGTGAGTCTTCATCATCTGCTCCTTCACTAACAATGCCACCTGTCATGGCTAAACAGAAGGACAAGGGAAAACAGATCTTGGAAGAGGCTCAGCCCCTAGAAGAGGGGTTGCCAACAATATCAATAGTATCAACAGAAGAAACACCTAGCACAACGGAAGCTGAGACTCCTAACCCACCAAACATGGAATGGACTCAGGAAGGACTCCCGTTCCCTCCCTCCCAAGCATCAACAATCACTGTTGAAATGGCCAGTACGGGCCTGGGGGAGTATCTAGTGCAGAATGTTGTGGCAACGCCCGCATTAGAATCAGTACAGGACATGGGGAGACCTCGCCTTCCCATAGGAATAGTTGTTCCTCTAGGTTACCCACCAAACCAGACAAATTTTGTGTATGGGGGCCTTGATCATGGTCTTGAACCATGCAAGCAAAAGGACGAAGACGAAGAGCCTTTTGCTGAAAATATCAACTATCTATCAAACCCGGACTTCGCTCTAAGATATCTCGGCCAATGCAATTGGCATGGATACGAGCTAGGCAGATATGAGCAAGGGATGCGTGTCCTTTGCCAACCAAGATATCAGATGCCATATGATAAGTCGGGAGTAGGGTTCAACCACCCCCTGCCCTTAGACATCTTGGTAGAAAACATGCAAGGCCTAGAAATAGGCAACAAGGGTGGATTGGCATCAGGATCCTTATGCCAATCCAAATACGAGAATATACATTGGGAGATTACCTCCCATGGTCAACAAACACCCTTGGCAACATCAGTAATCCCTCTCCTTTGCTAGAGAGAGGTGAAAGTTCGGACACTAATCCCCAAAGAGAACATAAACGGTGTCCAAACATCTTTTTGAAGTTGTTCCCCTTAGAGGTTCCAGTTGAGTCAATACAGTGTCAAGAGAATCAGGTCCCTCCACCAAGAGTGGAACAACCGCAATGGGACCAGATTAATTTGCTGGAACAAGGAGAACCCTCAACGTCGCAAATAGTTGCTGAAGAAAATGAACATTTTTGGATCTCCAAAAGTGATTCAGAAGATGAGACTGAGATGGACTATCTCAATCATGCACGATGGCACAATCACCCTTTAACTCATGAAGATCTGATGGGACAATTAGGCATAAGGTTAGGGCATGAGTGGTATGTAGACCCAGCGGGGTGGGACCAAGTGTTGGATCCATGGCTCCAAATCTACGATGAGCATCGTCCACCCCGAGACCCTATCATGACATCAGTGCCGAGAGAAGACCCTGTCCTCCTATTCACACATAGGGCCGATCCGTTCGTGCCCGTTCCCCTAGAGCCAGATCCAGAGTATAGGGAGCATCCAAAATGTTCAAGGTATCATACCCATGGTAATGGAGACCAAATTCATTCCATCCACATGATCTCCATTGATTTGACCGCACCCATCCGCAATCCGGCCGATCCAACACGGTCATTGCATCTAGACACAGATGCCATCGACTGGGATCGCGTCAATTCACCTTTATCACCATCAGAGTACTGGCCTTTCGGTGAAATGCCTCATTTTACCCCAGGGACAACTCAGGATATTTTTCAGGCTGAAGAGGAACCCGAGGTTCCAAACGTAGATCTAAACTCAGCTAATGATATCCATTTGATCCCGACTCCACATCAGTTGGAGGACGGATCCCACATGTCAGTCGAGGAGACGACTGACGTAGATATCGACATAGATCCAATGAATCCATAGATTCTCAAGCTAGGGGTAAGTCTTTCCCCCAAAGAGCAAGCCGACTACATTGCCCTTCTCAAAGAGAAGAAGGAGGTTTTTGCATGGTCATACAAGGATATGCCAGGACTAGACCCGCAGCTAGTCACGCATAATTTAACGCTTGATCCGACAATCAAGCCTGTAAAGCAAAAACTACGTAAGATGCACCCAACAGTGGCCTTGATGGTCAAAGATGAATTGCAAAAGCTGTTGGATGCACAGTTTGTCATCTACGTGGATTATCCGCCATGGCTGTCCAACATGGTTCCCGTCAAGAAGCCCGACGGGAGGATTCGCATATGCACCGATTTTTGAGATCTAAACAAAGCGAGTCCTAAGGATGATTTCCCCTTGCCGAGCATCGACGCATTGGTAGACGCTACAGCAGGTCACGAAATGCTCTCCCTCATGGATGGTTTCTCAGGATACAATCGATTCGTATCAATCCTGAAGACCAACTAAAAATGGCGTTCACAACGCCTTGGGGGACATTTTGTTATAAGGTCATGCCTTTTGGCCTTAAAAATGCTGGTGCCACCTACCAACGTGCCATGACGTACATCTTCCATGACTACATGCACAAAACTTTGGAAGATTACATGGATGATTTGTTAGCCAAGTCTCTTTTGCGCTCAAATCATATCGATGACTTAAGCAAGATCCTCGATCGCCTCATGGAGCATAAAGTTAGACTAAATCCCAAGAAGTGCGTATTTGGCGTCACATCTGGAAAACTCTTGGGTTTCATAGTCTCAAAGCGAGGAATCGAGGTGGACCCAAAGAAAGTCAAGGCAATCCTTGAAATGGTTCCCCCAACTACTATCAAGCAGCTCAAAAGTCTACAAGGAAAGGTCGCGTCGATTAAACGCTTTATAGCACAATTATCTGACAAGTGCCGACCCATGAACAAATTATTGCACAAGGGGGTTACATTTCATTGGGATGACGAGTGCCAGTCAGCCTTTGACGACATCAAACAATACCTGGCTTCGCCGCCAGTATTGGCACCACCTAGACCAGGAGTGTCATTCTACTTATACATCTCAGCTATCGAGGTGGCACTGGGCGCCATGTTAGCCCAGAAGAATGAACTTCACAAGGAACAGGCTACTTACTATCTTAGCCGCACCCTGGTCAGTTATGAACTTAACTATGCATACGTTGAGAAACTCGCTTGGCAGTGGTGTTTGCTACCAAAAAGCTATGCCACTACATGCTGAGCAACACTACGTATGTTGTGTCTAAGGAGAATCCATTGCGATACATGATGAGTCGTACTTATCATAGTAGTCGCACGGCGAAATGGATCATGTTGTTGACGGAATTTGACATAGAGTTTATTGGACAAAAATCTATCAAAGGACAAGTCATAGCCGATCAACTAGCAGAGGCTCCTCTTGAAGACGATCAGCCTCTAGTCATAGAACTACCCGATGATGGGGTCTTCCATGTCTCAGAATCGCCAGATTCTGATGAGCCTGAGTCACAGGCCGACATAACCCTATTCTTCGATGGTTCTAAATGTGAGCAAGGTGGTGGCACGGGAATTGTATTCTTCACACCGCAGGGTGCTCCAATGCCCCTGTCATTTAAATTAAACTTCCCGTGCACCAACAATAATGCAGAGTATGAAGCCTTGCTCCTAGGTCTTCAGACAACAATCGCCATGAACATCAAATGACTGAACATCTTTGGTGATTCGCTGTTAATTGTCAATCAAGTCAAAGGGGTATATCAATGCAAATGCCCAGTTTTGTAGGCTTATAAAGCCCTTGTGGACAAATTCCTGGCAAAACTTGAGTGGTATGACATCGAGGCACTCCCTCGATCATCGAATCATTTTGCGGACACAATGGCCTCCTTGGGGTCACTAATTCTGCAAGACCTTTCCGGTGATATGACAACCATTCAAGTCAAAACCTTATCGCAATCCGCGATGGAGCGTGCAAGCTCAGACTTGATGCCAGGAATCCACATGATCCAGATTGAACCATCCTCGGATAAGTTCTCTCGAATCCAAGATCATCTGAAACGTGCCAACTGGGGGTCCTTGTTCTCCCCTACTCCCATTAATAGCAACACAACGCTATTCTTACAGGTTCTATCCCATTCAGCGTTCGCTAGGGATGAACTTCAAGAGGGATTGGCTGTTCATACTGTCGAGGTTTCTGATCAACAGGACTGGTATTTACCCATTAGAGACTACCTCAAGTTAGGTAATCTCCCGCTTGGATTGACTCATGCCGCAAAATGAGCACTCAAGCGAAAGCGGCTAAGTATGTCTTGATAGGAGACATTTTGTATCGTCGCAGCTATGAAGGAATCCTCCTTCGTTGCTTGGACCAACAAGAGTCCACTTGGGCAGTCGCCCAAGCGCACGATGGTACATGTGGTGGCCACTTTAGTGGTATGGCCATCGCAAAGCGCATTCTTCGCATGGGCTATTATTGGCCATCTTTAGAGCGAGATTGTTGCGCATATGTCAAGAAGTGCGTGAAGTGTCAACATCATGCCAATTTGATGCACGTACCTTCCCAGGCCTTGCAGACAGTCCAGTCTACTTGGCCGTTCTCGTAGTGGGGCTTCGATCTAATTGGAAAGATCTCCCCTGCGTCGTCAAGCCATCACACGTTTATCATAACGGCCACAGAGTATTTTACCAAGTGGGTGGAAGCAATTCCGCTTACCTCTACGACAGGACCCCGCATTGTGGAGTTCATTTTGCATAACATCATATGTCATTTTGGTATTCCATCCAAAATAGTCTCGGATAATGGGACGCCTTTCAAGAACAAAGACGTGCGTGCTTTGACCACAAAGTACAAGATTCAGCATAGCTTTTTGACACCCTATTATCCGCAGGCGAATGGGCAAGCAGAGGCGTCAAACAAAATGCTAGTTGCCATCCTTAAAAAGACCATCGTAGATAGTCATAAGGATTGGCACATTCAAATCCCACTTGCCCTATGGGCCTATCGCACTAGCATTCGGACACCCACTGGGGCCACTCCATTTTCACTCGTGTATGGCTCCGAGGCAGTCATGCCTCTAGAGTTGGAGATTCCTTCCCTGCGCATATCAATGCAGGAGTTCATCGATGATGACTCTGCACGGCAGGCCCGGCTAGACCAGCTTACGTTGCTTGACGAACGACGCGTTAATGCTCTCGAGCATTTACGTATTTATCAAGAGCGACTTAAGAAAGCTTACAACATGAAAGTTCACCTCAGGGACTTTCGGGTTGGTGATTTGGTTTTGAAGGAAAACCAACAGAACTCCAGTTTGCCATCCCACCTAAGGGACAAATTTGCGGCAAATTGGTTAGGTCCATATGTCATTGATAGCAAAATAGGACCCAGGACGTACCGGCTAGCTTCTCTTGATGGTATCAAGGAAACAGAACCCTTGAATATCAGTCATTTGCGACCATTTCATATCTAAGAGAGCCATATCCCAAAAATGCTCCAAGGATTCATATAATCGCTTGGTCAAATCCCAAAAATGCTCCAAGGATTCTATAATCGCTTGGTCAAATCCCAAAAATGCTCCAAGGATTCTATAATCGCTTGGTCAATCCCAAAAATGCTCCAAGGATTTCCACAATCGCTTGGTCAAAAATAAGAAAAGTTAAAATTCAAAAAAATCATCAAAAACAACAAAAAAAAAAAATTTGCATCTCATTTCTAGGCATACTCAAATTCATCAATAGAGAGCTCTTCTCGCACCTCATCTTCATATTCACAAAAATCAATCCATCAAAAATACAAAAATACATAGCTGCATTAAAGCATTGCATCCATACATTGCATATTTGTGGTCGTACGAGTCAAAGGCACCATAGGTTGTAATTGCTCTGCTAGTCCATCTTGTTCCACATTGTTCCATTTTACAAAAACAACAAAAACACCATGCATTGCTTTTTACCACACTAGAGTCAGTGGTCTTTTAATGTATCAAGAGTTTTCATAATTCAGTCATCATTTTGCTCTTTAGCTACGTAATGTACCGAGTCAGATAGATTTTACGAAGGTAGAGTTACACTTGAAATACACCTTGTTACGTAACATCCCAACACAAATTAAAACACATAAAAATTCCCAAGTTGTGTGAACGAAAGATGAAACCTGCGTAGTAATCCAGGTCACCATAAGTGAAACGGTTATCTTGCTCATCCCCTCGTGCGAATGGTTCTAGAATGCTGAGAATTGACAAAAGGACGAGCTCTTTCCTATCCATTCACCTCCATAAACAGTGGTTTTCACCACTACCAAATCCCAATCATAGTTGGTTCCCAAAGTTGTAAGGATTTTTACTACACGTCCCCGCCAAGGATGGGTAGTCATCCCCAAGACCCAAAAGGGATCAACGCCATTCACAAACAAAATTCCAACAAATCATCATCCTAACACTTTCCATTCACCTTTGGTCTCCAAGTTGTAAGGATTCGTACTATCCGCCCCTAACCAGGATGGGTAGTCATCCCCAAGGCCTAAAAGATCAATGCCCTTACTCCATAATCTCCATCACCCCCTTGGTTCCCAATGTCGTAAGGATTCGTACTACACGTCCCTGCAAAGGATGCGTAGTCATCCCCAAGGCCACAAGGATCAAGGCCACTCACCAGCCCAAACTCACAATACTCAAAATACAAAATCAAATAACAGTGGTTATCACCACTATTCAAAATCCTTGCTCAAAAAGAATTAATAGAAAATAAACAGTGATTTTCATCACTATATAGACGAGCAACTTTCTAAATCATTCAGCCAACAAATATCTCGAACTTGAATCCTTGGAATTCTCAGCATTCGAAAACCATCTAGGTGATCCTCATTACAGGTTTGGTTGATAGCCTATCTGGCAATGGTGGTATCCTACCCGCATGACGATATGTCTGTCACATTCACTTTGCGTGTGTGCAGACCAATGTTTGCATAAGGATGAGCTAGCTTATGGTATCCTGGATAACACCGTAGATTAATCTAACTAAATACAACAAAGGAGTTAGTGGAGCTAATTAGGTGATCCTCAATATAGGTTCAGTTGAAAGCCCATCCGCACTGGCGGTATCCTGACAAATACCACATAAATGAACTCAATTGCACACACAGGGATGTGAAATAGCTTGGTCAAAAACAAGTCCGATTCATACCTTGTTCAAAAGTCTTGTAAGATAAAGTACAATCATGGCTAGTAAGTTAAAACCGTCTGAGTCTCAGAAAACCTTAGCTACATTTCTAAACCAACCGCGCTACTTTTCATCCTTACAATACCATCAAAAAATACAAAAAAAAAAAAACCACATGTATACATACAAAGTCATCCACTACAGCAATCGCCTAAAGACAAAATAACAAAGTCCTAAACAGTCTATGGTGCCATAGCCAAACATCACAAATTCTATTCATCCATTTCATTTCTGCATATCACATATAAATCAAAAACATTTGCATTCATCATAACATATGCATCCATCAAAATAAATCAACATACAACAATCGCATTTATCATACCATGTGCATACATCAATATAAAGTAGCATGCATCCATCAACATCAATCATTGTGCATAACATAAAATCATGACATATACACAAAGCAAGAAAATCAAAACAACAAAAACATCACAAAAATGCAACACAAAAACATAGCAATAAGCATTGCCGGACACAAGTGCTCTTGCACTTAACCTCTTGGCATAGAAAATCGATGTCGGGGCTCAAATTGTCACTCTCCTACTTCCCCAAGAAGGCTACCATAGCCGGACCGCTCCACGGGAAGACGGGTTTTCGATGATTTCACCCCATTATGGCATCACCAAAAGGGTTAACACCCACCAAAAATAGGTCCAAATGTCGAGAAATTGCACATGCTTAATGGTAAACCATCTAAAGGCACCCTTGCACAAGTCATCTTGGGTCAAGCGACTCGTCGCTTTTCTCATGAAGGTCATTCCCTCATCGATTCGTCGCTTGAGGGGGTAGTCACACTTAGTCACCAATCAACAAGCACACACCCAATCAAAGCAATGACATGCATTCAAAGAATCATTGACAAAGACAATCACGCTCCTGCTTGGGGCAGTAAACAAGCAGCAATCAAATTGATCAAACACTTGGCATTCCCGAAGCATGAACACAAGGTTCCCCTATGGACAAAAGGTTGCGCCCTTTGCCTAATCATGACTGATCAATGTCCAAGCTCAAGTCACACCTCACCAAAATAGGTTAACACTTGAAATCAAATTCCTTAGCTCGTCAGAAGCAAGGATTCAAGAATGCATGCCCTTTCCATACTTGGGGCATCAAAAGTTGGTTAGGTTACCAAGAAACCCTAATCATTAGTGCTTTGGTTATCTATTTTTGCTCAGCACTGCGTCACCCGCAGCGCTTCCCAAAAAGGGGCATCTGTAGACACCAAAATAGCACCAATCCGATTATGTGACTACAAACACTGATCGCATTGACACACACAGCTTTCAGGGCAGCCCTCAGAGGTCAAACAGTGGTCCTAGCCACTTACACAACAGTTTTGGAAGGTCCAAACTGGTTAATACAACTCCAAGTCGGTCATTTTAACCTTAGGAAAATATTAATAGATTAAACACTTAGGCAAAAATTGCTTTTAAACACTTAGGCAAAGAATGCCTTAACAGTTAGGCAATTGCGATGTCGTGATATCGACAAGAATGTCAAGTGTCGCGATATCGAGTGTCGCGATATCGCGACGTCGTGATATCGCGACATTCGGCAAAGCTTCGAAGTGTCATGATATCGCGACATTCGCAAGTTGGCTGTCATGATATCGTGATATCGCGACACTCGCCTAAGAGCGAGTGTCGATATCTGAGGGTGTCACGATATCGGCGAGTCGGATATCGCGACAAACTTCGCATGTATGCCTGGGCAGACTTAAACCAATCAAAGGCAAACTTTAAACCAATCAAAGGCAGACATTAAAACATTTAAAAGCAAACATTAAACCAATTTAAAGCGGACGTTAAACAAGTGGCAGCCGAAGATAGTCAATTATTGCCGCCTGCTGTGCATGCGCGCGTAGGTGGGCAGATTGGCAGTTAGAGGACTGTCACAAGGGCAGTCATGTAAGCCCAAGTCAAGGAGGAGTCTCCTCCCTCTTGGGAAGGCATGGCCGCCACGTGGCATCCCTGCGTGCCCTTCCAAAGAGACCCCATGGGTCTATAAAATGGTGGACTTTCCCACCCAAAAGGACAAGTTGGTAGACATTTCCAAGCAACGAAGTGCTGCCAAATCAAACACCCGATTGCATTCCTTTTCGATTCATCTCTTCTACACCCGTAATCTCTTTCGCAAGAGAGGTTATTGGGTGGCTTTTAGAAGGTGAATCCGGACCTTAGAACCCGACATTTGACCACAGTAATCCATCAATTTGTCGACAACTCAATCTATGAGATTTTGGGCCCATCCCTAGTGGATTGGCACCGAAGTCAAGTTTTAACGGGGGCGGCCCGCTTGGGCACCCCACACCTCTTACTTCATTATTAATTTATTGTTATCCGGTTTATCCTATTATTTTTTAATATGATTTTATCTATTACGTTACGTTTGAGATTTATGATTTAGAAGGTCGCTTATCAAATATTATCATGTTTTTGTCGATTTTTGGTTCTTCACTAACTTGCAGGTAACAGTGATCAGATTCACCGACTGTTTTGCTGGCAGCAACTTTTTGGTGATGTTTTCGGGTCTCTGTCAGAGTTGCACGTATTTAATCAATCTTTTGCATGTATTTCTTATTGATTTCTAAAGTCAAACGTTCTATCCTTTTGTTACAGGTGCTACTAACGTCTCTGTGTTTCTTTGATCGCAGGAGAAGCAGCAAGCAAGGATTCATTATCGCAAGCAGCGGCAACACTCTGGCCCGCCCATTTTAAATGTGGGCATGCGGAAGGAGTATTGATCACGATTGTAACCAAGACATGCTAACACTCCTAGCCCCTAAAAAGGGAGGAGATGTATTGTAACCGAGTTTGGAATTAATATAAAAGGGCTGTGCTCCTGCTTTCTCTTTATATTTTGTCTCGATTTGATTACGTTCTTCCTATTTCATGCATCGAGTTAGTTTTTTTTATAGTGCATCTCAATACTATTTTTTTTTCGGAATCTCATGCTTTCAAAAATCCATGGATATCATTGGCTACATGGATTAATATTGGGTAGGTTTAGTAGAAGATAGATTTTCAACTTTTGGATATGTCTGTTGTCTTGGTTCTTCACCAATTACTTGGTTATGCAAAAAACAACAAGCAATGGCCTTATCATCTATAGAGGCATTACCAGGGCATTAGTGTTAGCAAGTCAAGAAGCTCTTTGGCTTTGTCAGATTCTAAGATAATTTTTTTTCCCATGACAAACCTATTACTCGTTAGTATGATAATCATAACACAATTCATATTGTACATAATCCAATTGAGCATCAACGCACCAAGCACATTGAGATACACATGCACTTCATTTGACATCATATTCAGAACAGGGACATATAATTGGACTATATTCCAATTTGAAAATCAAGTTGCAGATATCTTCATCAAGTCATTTTCTTCTCTGTATTACATACAATTACGAGAGAAACTTGGAGTATTACAGCTACATTGAAACAGAGGTCTTTCACCTCTTATTTTATTATTATATACTTTGGAGGATGGTTTTTTCCCATGTGTTTTTTTTTATCATAGCTCCCTTACATATTGTACATGTGTACGTTATCAGGACATGTTGTCGAGACTCATTTTTTAAAGGATAATCTTCACCATCTGAAGACATACCTCTTTATTTCATAGCATATGGTTTTTCCCATGTGGTTTTTTCATGATCTCTCATATGTATTGTAAATGAGTACCTCATCAGGCCATGTTGTCAGAACTCACCTTTTTTTCTATATTAAGAGGACAATCTTCGCAAACCAAAGACATGCCTCTTCCTCTTTTCTTTTTTGATAGATGGTTTTTTCCCATGGGGTATTTTCCATCTCTTCAGAAAAGAAACCATTGTACATGAGTACCTCATCTGGCTCTGTTTTCAGGACTCATTTGCACAATACACCCTTAGTATCACTTAAGGAGGGGTGTTAGAATAAGTAATTATTATCTTAAGTTCTACTACGATAGACTTACTTGAGTTTCCACTCTTTCATGAGTCAGGTGAACTCTAAGTTATAGTCTACATCATATTTGATGAGTTGTTGTAATCCAACGACTCTCAATTATCAAATTTGTTATTTGTACAAAGTTGATCCGTGGAATAATCAATCAGTTCTACTATTTCTTCATATTTTGTTTAATGCTTTGCATGTCTATTTTGGAAAATTCTAACATTCTCTGGTACCATTGTTAAAGAAGGTACTGGTATTAAATAATGAGATGATGCCATGGAAAATTAATTAACCTATTACAATTTCATGGGTGTTCAATTCCTTTAGGTATTTATAAGTGATACGACTAAATTTTTTATGATTCTCTTATCTATAGCCTTCATTTTCTTCTTTGGGATGTACGTTTCATCAAATTGGAAATTCCCATGAAAAAATACCTCATGAGTTGTGGGATCAAGGATCTTGTATGCTTTCATTTCTTTGCAATAACCAAAAAAGATGAGCTTTTTGCTTTTCTTATCTAGAGCCTTCCTTTTCTTCTTTGGGATGTGCGCCCAATTAGTACATCCAAAAATCTTGAAGAAGGAGACATCTAGTTTTGAGCCAGTCCATGCTTCTTTAGGAGTTAAATGGTCAATAGCTTTATGAGGTGTGTGTTTTTTAATATAGTTCACACAGTTACTAGATTTTTTCCAAAAAACTTTTGGAAGATCTCTTGAATGGAGAATACAGTTAGCCATTTCCTTTAATGTTCATTTTTTCCTCCCTACAATGTCATTTTTCTATGGATTATGGGTGAAAAAATGCTGATGAATGATGCCATGACTTGATAGAAATATTGAGAACTCATTATTGCAGTCCCCCCCATTATCTATGCGAATTTGCTTGATGTTGCAAGAGGCCTGATTTTCAACTAAAGCTTTGAATATTTTCAAGTGGGACAGAACATCACTTTTGTATTTTAGGAATTAGACCCAAGTTCTTCTAGAAAATTCATCAATGAAGGTTAGAGCATATTTTTCTCCTTTGAAAGAAGGCTCTGGGAAAAATATCAAGTCACTATGGATTAACTCTAGAGGGGATGAGGCTTTTATAGAACCACTTGGGTGGAAAGGATCTTGATGTTGCTTTCCAAGAGCACATCCAGGACATACTCCATAAATAGAATATACTTGAGGTAAAATTGTTACCATTTCATGGGTGTTCAATTACTTTAGGTAGTTATAACTAAGATGACAAAACCTTTCATGCCAAATTTTGCTTTCAAGATCTTCATAAGGCAAAAAATAGGAGGCCCCTTCTAAGTTTTTGAATCCTTTAAAGTGAAATAAGTGAGTGTTGTGATCAATATCAACTTTGGCTATAAGAGAGTGGGGGTCTTGAATGTCTCTTATATCAACTCCTATTGGAGATAAGAGAACATTTTTCCCCTTTCCTGAAGTACAACTCTGATAGATAGAGAGGAGGTTTGTTGCAATGTTTGGAAAGATGTATGAAACAATGGGTATTATAAGAACTAATGTAAATGAAAGCTTATGGTTTCACATTACTGATTATAAAAATCCTTATTAAATTTGGGATAAACTAAAGAATTTATTTGTAAAAGTAGATCAAATAATGTCAATGCAAGTAGAGGCAGAATTAACAACATCATATCCTAGAGACTTTAGCAATATTGTTGACTTTCTCATCAAATTTAAAGAAGTCCTTACTCAATTTAAAGGTAGTGGCAAGGATAAAAAATATGAAGAATGCATCTATCTAATTATTTCTAAATTAAATGGTGTATTTCAAATATTCACAACCACATTTCTATCTACAAAAGATGCTCTTGGTGCAAGTTTCAAAATGCCCTCCTTATAAGAGTTTTGTGAGATACTAACTAGAGAAGAAACAAAACTTTCAAAGTATGAGATCTCTTCCTCTTCCTCTAAATACTTAGTAGCATCCACCTCCACTAAAGAAAAAATTAAAATGAAAGAAAGAAGTTCTATAAATTGTACTCACTGCAAAAAGAATGGTCATTCTACAAACAAATTCTAGAAAATATTACAACAACTAGAGGCAGTTATGAAGGATCAAAAGATAAAAAATAAAAACTAGATAGGAAAATCTCTAAATGTTCAATGGAAGACCACAAATACTTCATATAATTATTGGGTCCTAGATTCTAGAGCAACTCATCACATGACTGCTTTATATGAGTCATTCTCTATCATCTTCTCAAGTTCAACATGTAGCATAGAAGTTGGTGACTCTTTACTTATCATAGTCAAAGGAAAGGGTGACATATCCATTGATGGTGGCTCTATCAGTAATTTTATCTATGTTCCAAACATTACAACAAATCTCCTCTCTGTCTATAATATTTGTACTTTTGGAAATGGAAAAAATGTTCTCTTCTCTCCAACAAGAGTTGAGATAAGAGACTATCAAGAACCCCACTATCTTATAGCCAAAGGAGATATTTATCACAACAATAACTTATTTCACTTTAAAGGATTCAAAAAACTAGAAGGGGCATCCTATTTTGTGGCTCATGAAGATCTTGAAAGAAAATTTTGACATGAAAGGTTTGGTCATCTCAGTTATAACTACCTAAAGGAATTGAACACCCATGAAATGGTAAAAATTTTACCTCAAGTCTCTTCTATTGATGGAGTATGTCCTGGATGTGCTCTTGGAAAGCAACATCCAGATCCTTTCCACCCAAGTGGTTCTCTAAAAGCCTCATCCCCTCTGGATTTAATCCATAGTGACTTCATGTTTTTCCCAGATCCTTCTTTCAAAGGAGCAAAATATGATCTAACCTTCATTGATTACTTTTCCAGAAGAACTTGGGTCTACTTCCTAAAATACAAAAGTGATGTTTTGTCCCACTTCAAAATCTTCAAAGCCTTAGTTGAAAATCAGGCCTCTTGCAACATCAAGCAAATTTGCACAGATAATGGGAGGGAATATTGCAGTAATGAGTTCTCAATATTTCTATCAAGTTATGGCATCATTCACCATCATTCTATCTCCCATAATCCATAGCAAAATGGCATTGCAGAGAGGAAAAATCGAACATTAAAGGAAATGGTAAACTGTATGCTCCATTCAAGAGATCTTCCAAAAGTTTTTTGGGCAGAAGCTATTAATTGTGCAAACTATATTCAAAACCACACACCCCATAAAGCTCTTGACCATTTAACTCTTGAAGAAGCATGGAATGGTTCAAAACTAGATGTCTCCTTCTTCAATAATTTTGGTTGTACTGCTTGGGTGCACATACCAAAGAAGAAAAGGAAGGCTCTAGATAATAAAAGCAAAAATCTCATCTTTGTTGGTTATTGTGAGGAAATGAAAGCATACAGGCTCCTTGATCCCACAACTCATGAGGTCTTTTTCATAGGAATGTCCAATTTTATGAAATATTCCCTCAGAAATATCCTCAACCATACCCTTCCTCTATTGATTCTTCTTTTATAGTAGAACCTTAATATAATGAAGGACCAACTTTAGATATTGATGATCAATATGAGGAACTTGTAACTCCAAATCAAATTCTTTCCACTCCTACTCCTTCCACTATGCCAAAATGGGCCACACCACTATTAAAAAAGCTACTCCTTACATCCAAAATCTTCCATCATCCAGATTAACCAACACCATAGGCACTAGTATTGTCCGTCAGTCTATTTCCTCCGATCCTCAATCCTTCAAAGAAGCAACTGATGATGCCATGGAAAATGAATTCTCTTCCTTAATCAAAAACAAAACTTGGGATTTAGTTCCCCTACCTAAAGGAATGAAATTAGTTCATTGTAAATGGATTTACAGAACAAAATATGGGCCTAATGGAGAAATTGACAAACACAAATCTCTCCTAGTAGCCAAAGGTTTCTCTCAAATTGAAGGAATTGATTATGTTGAAACCTTTGCACTAGTTGCCAAAATGGATTCTTTTAGACTGGTTTTTGCTCTGGATGCTTCCCAAAAGTGGCTTGTCTTTCAAATGGATGTAAAAATTGTTTTCTTACATGGGCAATTAAAGGAAGATATATTCATGGAACAACCTGTTGGCTTCACTCAAGACTCCTCTCTTGTTTTTAGGCTAAAGACGTCTCTCTATGGCCCAAACAAGCTCCTAGAGCTTTGTATGAAAAATGGAATCCTTCCTTCTTTCCTCAGTTTTTTCTCATTGTGAGTCTGATAACACAGTCTACATTTGGAGAGATGAAGTAAAAATCACCATATTTTTTCTATATGTTGATGATCTACTATGCAATGGTAGTGATTTCTCTCACATTCAAAATATAAAAGGATCTGGGTCTAGATCATTACTTCCATGGAATCCAAATAAATAAAACAGATACAAGAATTTCATTGTGTCAAAAAAAATACACTCTAGATCTTATTTTGTTCCTCTCCCACTAGATACCCCATAAAAATGAGGAAGAACTAGATCCCACACCCTACGGAGGGTGTGACTGATGAAAGGGTATTTCCACTAAGTGAAAAGTTCCTTGAAATTTCGAGGTAACATCCACTTGACATAAAAAGAATCCAGTAAAGCATTGAGAACCTCATTTAAGAAATCATAATGGATGAAAATATGATCCACAAATTCAGCATCCTTAGAACACAAGAGACAAATATTTGGAAGACAAAAGCCTTTCTTACATAAATATCAATAACCAAAATTTTATTTTACAAAAACAACCACAAAAAATGTATTCTTGGGGATCAAATGAGGATACCAAACCCTTTCCACCAGAAAAGATACTCCTCTGGACAATGTTTGGGCCTCATATGTAGTCTTGTAGAAAAATGATATTTACGAGAATGATTCCATAGAAGGAAGTCCTTGTCATTCTGCTGAGGAAGAAAGTATTGCAACAATCTATTCAAACTTGCCAAACTTTGAAGAATATGAAGAATAGTTACATGTAAAATTAGATGCTTCCAAATACTCATGCCATTAGTGATGATTATATAATCAATTACTTTTTCTCCATATTTCAGTGACAAAGGAGCCTTCAACTCATAAAAATCAAGACTAAGAAAGAGGGGTTCAAGAAAAATCTATGTATCCTCCATAGGGTTATGCATAGCGGCTATTTATCACCAAATTGACTAAAATTAGGATTTCTAAAATTTAAAATTGGCTAATTTTGGGACCTTTCACTGGGGCCCATTTGCCTGAAATATTCAGGGTGTAATTATTTTGGGGTCGAATCTCTCGACCATGATAATTTTTTTTAAATTTTAATTTGCCAACCACTTTTGCCCAAATGCGTGAACCTTTCATCTACAAATTATGAGTAATTTTACTTTTCTCACCAAATTCATCACTTATACTACTAGTATATATGCCTAACGTGGTAGTGAAACCCATATACCCAGGAACAACACGCAAGACCGAGAACTCTATAACTATGAAAAAAGGTAAGAAGTAGCGAGAAACTCTTGGAACCTATGATGGTAGCTAGTGAAGGCTACCATCGCCATGAAATAATAGTAGGTACAGAAGGCTACTGATGCCACTATCATAAGTCGATAGCCTCTGGAGGCTACCATCGTCATGAAAGGATGGTACTCTGTTACAAAATACCATCCTTTCATGGTGATGGTAGCCTTTAGAGGCTATCGGTATATGCTAGTGGCATCGGTAGCTTTATATGGCTACCGTCTTTCCTTGGTGAAGGTATCCTTATTAGAAATGTGTGGCACTTGTTTCTAAGAGGGGTTTATACAAAGGAAATTTGTGTTGGAACCTAGGGGAGGAAAGCAAAAAAAAGTTGATTTTTTTTTTCATTTTTCAAAATCCAGGACTTTTCGAGAAAGCAACAAGAATGCCTCCCTTTATTTTTTCTCAAACCTCCTCACAACCACAACAAAAATTTAAAAAACCACTGACTTTATATTTTTCAACCCATAAAAAAATCCATTGGAGTAGTGCTCAAATGAGTGACTTCCTGGGAAAGGCTATCGGTGCCACACATATGCCGGTAGTCTTTAGAGGCTATCGGTACCACACAAAAATTATCTTGTTAGTAATTTTTTACCATTGTTTAATATTTTTTTCAAATATTAGTAGAAATTCACCCCATCATTATAATTTTTGGTGGAAAAAAATGAAATTCGCCATGTCTCCTACACGAATTTGGCCAAGATTCACATTTATTTTATAATTATATTTTGGATCTGACCTCTTATGCATAACCCTAATCCTCCCATAAGAACACATCCTTGCCATTCCCAATCTACCACCACATCCCCTGCATAACCAAACTTTTGACCCCCAACAAACCATTCTGAACCATAAAGCCCCTAGGAGGAGCAACACTTCTAAAAAAAGAATATGATTTTCTAGATACTTACCTCTCATAATATATTTTCATAGTTGATCCTCCTAAACACATAATCTCCAAGCTATTTTTGCAATCAATGCCTTATTTAACAACAAAAATTTTTTAATCCCAAGACCACTTTGTTTCTTAGAAGAGCAGACCCTATCCCAAGAGACAAGGGACACCCTCTATTTATCCTCCACCCCAATCCACAAAAATGTCCTAAATATCTGATCCATCATCCTCCTAACTTTGAAGGGCATTATGAAAAGAAACATATAATAGATGTGAATGCTTTGGAGGGTAGCTTGAAGCAATTACAACTTACCTGCTTGGCTCAATAGATTACCTTTCCACCCAACTAACTTATGTTGAATCCTATCCAAAATAGGAGACCACAATTCCTCCTTCATCCTAATAGTAAACAATGACATACCTAGATATAAAGAAGGAAGGTTAGCAATGCTACAACAAAAAATCCCTACAATTCTATGTTGAAGCCGCCCCCTAGTATTCACAAAAATGATTTGACATTTATGGAATTTAATTTGTTGGTTGAAATATTTCTCATACAACTACAAAATATTCATGAATTCCTTAGCCTCTCATAGTAGCCTCACCAAGAAGTATAGTGTCATCTACAAATTGTTGATAAGAAATTACCTCCACAATACCAACAAGCCTAATACCCTTAATATTAGAGGACAAGGTAGCAACAAGAATCAATATTTCTAAAGCTTCAGCCATAAAAATGAAAATATATAGAGACAAAGGATCACCTTGCCTAATACCTCTTTGAACCCCAAAAAAATCACTCAAAATCCGATTGATGATGATAGAAAATTTAGTAGAGAAAATACAAACTCTAATCCACTTCCTCCATAGATCCTCAAAATAAAATTTTTGCAACACCTTGTCAAGGAACTTCCAGGATACCTTGTCATAAGCCTTTTGCATATCAAGTTTAAGAAGTATTCAACTAACTTGGTTTTGGATATAAAATATAAAGTCCCATGAACCATAATGGTCCCATCCACAATTTGCCTACAATGAACAAAACCACCTTGAAGAGGATAAATCAAAATGGGGAAAAGTCTTTTCAACCTATTAGAAATTGGCTTAGTAAGCGACTTATATAGGTTATTGCATAAGTTGATAGGTTTAGAATCTATTAGAGAAGAGAAACAATGTTTCTTTGGAACCAAAATAATAAAGGTAGTATTCCATGCCTGCAACAAAGAGGAAGAATATTGGAATTCTCTTAAGGCTTTCAAAATATCCAAACCAAGAATGTGCCAAAGCCTATGAAAAACCTGTAGGGAACCCATCTGACCTAGGCACTTTATATTTATTCATACTGAATAGGTTTATCCTGATATTATCATTATAAAATAGTGTATTCAAAGCATTATTCATATCAACCATCACCATTGGATAATGTTCTTGAGAAGTTCCTTCGAAGCATCCCCATATTCCCCTATGTCTCTAGAAAATAAATCTTGAAATAAGGATACCATGGCAGTAGCGATTTCTTCCTTATATTTAAGGTATTCATTATAGTCCAATATAATTTCTCTTATTTTATTAGCACTCCTATGTTTCAAGGTTAAGAGGTCAAAAAATTTGGTATTTCTATCCCCCTCCTTAAGCCACGTAGCTTGAGATTTTTACCTCCAAAAAGACTCCTCGTTGGAAATAATATTATGAAAATCTGTAAGAGTAATTTGCTCTTTTTTGGTGAGTTCCTCTGACCAACCTTCACTTTGGAATTTTTCCTTAATTTCTTGTAATTCTTGAAATATTTTTTGCTTCCTATGAAAGAGGTTCCCAAAAACCTCTTGATTCCACCTCTTCAAGTTAGATTTGATGATTTTTACCTTCTTGGCCACTTGAAACATCTTAGTGCCATAGACATCCATATTACACCAAGCCTTAATCAAGCATCAATATTCATATGAGAAAGCCATATTATCTCAAACCTGAAAGGATAACCTTTTGAACATTTCTTCTCCATGAATTTATAATAGTAATGGGTTGTGATCAGAAGCAATTCTTGGTAAAGTCCTCAAAGAGCAATATTAAAACATGGTAAGCCAACTCATTAAAGCAAGGGCCTCATCAATCCTAGATTGAATTAGGTCCCCTCCATTCTTCTGTTGGACCAAGTGAATTTAGAACCTTGCATATCAATATTTACTAGTCCCATTGAGGTTAAGAACTCATCAAAATCCTCCATAATGTTTGAAAAATAGCTAAGCCTCCAAGTTTCTCACAAGGGAGCATAATGAAATTAAAATCACTAGTAAGTAGACGTGGAAGGTAAAATGAAGAACCAAGGGCTTTTAAATCAACCTAGAGTTTTCTTCTATCCACAACAACATTGGAAGCATACACTTTAGAAAAATTAGTTTTTTCACATAAAAATAAAAAAGAAGAGAACCTAACAACCTGATGAATGAGCTTGCCATCCATAGAATCAGGATTCCAAAGCATCACAACCATATGAAAGAACCACAAGCAACCCTACTCACACCTTCACATCCCTTTGAAACAAACCTTCGTAATATATCAAAATCCTCATCGCCCATATTGGTTTCTCGTAAGAAAAGAATATCAATATTGATTTTTTTTCTAAAATATTTTAGCACTCTTTGTTTAGTCGAGGAATGTAGACCCCGAATATTCCATGAGATAATCTTTATCACTTCTAGTATTGATAATAACACTCATGAAGATTAAACTACATCAAATACTACCACCTAGATGGTAATTTTTAACTAATATGGTCAAAGGAAAAAAACACCTCAAACTATAACAACTAAAGAGGAGAGAGAGTATCATTGAAATAATTTTATCATCTAGACATAAAATTCCATCCCCAACTCTTATTCCTACCTAAAAAACCAACCTTCTCTAATGAAAGAAAATATAGAGCATCATATAATATTTTAGTTTAATTTTTAAAATACCCATTTTAAAATTGTTTGAAATTGTAAACCTTACTTTAAAAATGTGATTTTGTTTTAAAAATCTAAATACACAATTTAAATTTTATCTTAGAATTTCAAATATGGCTTTGAGAAAGCAACATAAGGTTTTAACAAAAATTGAATCCACATAAACCTAAAATATAAAAGCCCTTTCTAATTTTATTTTTAGTCTAAACCCACTCCTTTAAATTGCAACAAACAATTCATACATTCAATGTTTATAAAAATAAATTTATAGATAAAATAAAAATAAAAAGTTAAAAAAATATTGTATTTTATTTAATATATTTATTACTTTTTTTTAAAATAAAATTTGACATTTGATTGAAAAAACCCAAAAATAATCTTGTACAAAATAAGTCAATTTAAGAACAATTCCAAACAAAAATATTTTAAAAATTGTTTTACATTTCAAAATGTTATATTTTTAGGAGCGATGGGAGGAGCAGGAGGAGTTGGAGCATGAGGAAGTAGAAATATTTTTATGGTCAATCTTGTTTGGAGGATTTATCCTATACTTTGGTTCTCTACTGTCATTTTTTATTTCATGGTCCCAGTTGGTTTAGAGCCTACTAAAATATGGGTTTTTTCTGCTAAAGTTTACAAGGTTCTATGGAGGCTCTTTCCTGGCCCTTCCTTGGTCGAAAAATTTCTAAATCTTCCCCTTTGCCCCTTATTTGGCCTTTGAATTTCGATGGAGGTTTCCTTTATGCCCCCTTTCTCCTTCGGTTTAGTTCGATTCGGCTTGACTCATCTTGGCCGATCGTCTCCTCAACCCTCTTTCCCATTCAATTTGGTTCGGTTTGGCTCAGCTTAGCTCATCTCGGTTGGTCATATTTTCAACCTCTTTATTTAGTTTGGCTCATCTCTATTGGATTTCTTCTCCTTAATTTTAGGCCTAGCCTCTAATGGTTCTACTATGTTTGAGAGCTCCTCTGATGACTCTCTCCTTCCTCCTCAGCAAGATGGCAAAGCTCAATTTGTTAGCTCTGTGTTCTGGAGTTGATGAATTCGTTGGTATTAACTAGGGCCAGTCATTTTATGACCTGGTTTGACATTCACTTCATAAGAAAGATTTTTGTGGGCGCTTGCTCTCCTGGAGAGCGTGTCTTTTCATGGACAATGAGGGCCCTTGTATTACTTAGACGGACTGTAGAGGCCTTCTCTTCATGGGAATGTTCAATATGGTTGCGTGCTCTCTAAGAGAGCATGCCTTACAAGGGTCCAGGAGGGCCCCATGTCTTCACAAGAGAGTGTCCTATAGATGCTTGCTCTCTTAGAGAGCTTGTTCTTCTAAGGGCTTGGTGGACCTTGTCCTGCTTCGATGGTTCGTGGCCACCTTGTTTTCTCTTTCCTAGAGAAACCTCTCGAGGAGGGGAATTTTCAAATTTTCAAATTTGTTTTTTTGAGAAGGATTCCCCTGCTTCAGTAGGATTCTTTATTTTTGAATTTCTTGTTTAAGTAACAACCTTACTTGGGTGAGAATTTTTAAATTTGGATCCCTCGTGGATTTTGTCTCATTTGAGTATCCTTTGAGTCTCTCGTTGTAAAATGTTTTGGGACCCTTTCAAAACCCCTTCCTCCAATAAATGAAAAAAATTAGAAGAATTCCTTTTTTGGCTATGCAATGAATAAAAATGAGGGGAATTTGTTAAAGACTATTGTTACTTAGAAGTTCTTGTTTAATAATGGAAGTGATGTCGAATGGTTGTGTTGATTGTTCATCCATTTTTTTAAATTTAAATTATATTTAAAATATATTTTACAAAATATACATATTTCATGATTATGTTACTTCAAGATGAATTGTGCTTGAAAAAAGTTATAAAAACCTTTACTTTACTTAAAAATTGACACACACAAAGTATAGAAATGAGCATATACAATCTGGAGTCTTTACTCATGTAGAGAGTAAATTCAAACTAAGAAGCATGGAGATAGAATTTGACCATATGTGTTTTAGGGTCTTGGAAGAATATTGGAATTTTAAAAATACTATAAACTACAACCCTAATTCCAAAATGAGATATTAGTTTAGAATTTAAAATACTCATTATTGTGAAAAAATGATTAGTTGGAAAGATGACGGTGGGTGGGAAGTCTTATGCGGGAGACCACGTGAGCGGTAATGGTTCGAACCAAGGGCACAGTAGGGAAAATGAAAGGCAACTAGGGTCCGGGTATACCGAGGCATCCTTGCCAACCGAAGATGATGTCAATCAAGGCAAGGATACGCCAGAAAAATGGAGAGGTGGGCCTCAGAATTCATATGCCCAGGCAGCGGATTCAGAAACCCTAAGCGGTCTCTTTACCAGGGAGCTATTTTCGACCGAGGACGAGTTGGACATCCCGACAAAAATCCTCTCAAGCTTCGTGGAGTTCGAGAAATTTACCCTCATTGTTAAGTTCATTGGTGGTCGACCCGATATGGAGACCATTAGCAAGTGGACAACAAGAAAATGGATAACTTCTGGTCACATTGAGTTGGCGGCCCTAACCCGAGTTTTTTTTGCCATTAGACTGAACAAGGAGGACTACTATAAAATCTTGGCTGGAGGTCCATGGTTCTTGGGTCGTAGAAGTCTGTTTCTTAGGAAGTGGGGTATGGAATTTAATACTGACACCCAAAACATCAACATTGCTCCAATATGGGTTAGGCTCCTAACTCTCCCCCTCTTCGGATGGCATGAAAATGTAATTAGAGGAATTTATCGCTCCATAGGGGAGTTGGTCACCATTGACCCTCCCACCCAAGCTTGAACAAGGTTCATCCAATCCCGTTTTTGCATTTTGTCAGATCTGGATGCAGACCTCCCATCCTCCATCACCCTCTGGTCTGGAGGCACCATCCTCCACAAACAAGCCATTTTTTATGAGAACAGACCAGCATTTTTCCTTCAGTGTCGTTCTCAAGGGCACCTTCAGTACAATTGTCCTCTTCAAAAATCGGGGAAGAAGAAGTGGGAAAACTGTAACCCCCTGGAACATGGTGAATGTCAGGTGAAACACCCTCATGTCAAAGGCCATGATTCTCTAGGCCCCTTCGAGGACCATCAAGAAATCCCTTAGCCAGAAGAGGTAATCACCCACAAACCAAACTCAGAGCAGTGTGGTGCAAACACCCAGTAAGGAGCAAAATCTCGCTTGGAGAGTTATCCGTAGGAGAAGGAATGGCCCCCCACCCAAAACACCACATAGCTAGATTCACCCAAACTCCAGGACCAGAGCCCTCTCGAGGTCAACCATTCCAAAAATTTGCTGGAAGATTACCTCCTGGGAAGGAGGGGTGAATAGTCCGATCATATTAACCCTCGAAATACGAGGAGTCTAAAGCAAAGTGTGGATTTTGGTAGTGAGAGGAAGCAGGGCCAACCTACCAAAAAAGACATACGAGACAAAGAGATGGCGGTAGATGTTGCAAATGGCACCCAACGTCTAATTTTTTTGGATGATTTCGATACTCAAATGGGTGAAATGCTTGTACCAAAACCTCCCCTCCAGCAAGGAAAGGGAGGTAAGAAGAATCTTAAACTGTCTAGATGAAAGTCCTATCATGGAATGTGAGAGGACTGAACGGAGTGGCCAAACGGAGGTTGGTGGCTGATCTCTGAATGAGGACTAACCCCTCCATCCTAATTTTGCAAGAGACTAATACCGATGCTATATCATCTATTAAAGTTGCTAAGGCCATTTGGGCCAAGGCAAAATTCCTCTCCAGTCCTGCAGTGGGAACAACAGCTGGTCTCATGGTTCTTTGGGATCCAGAGAGTGTCGAGGGCAGCCTACTATCAACCTCCAATAGGATTATCAACGTGCTGTTTCATTCCAAAACCACCAATTTTTCCTGGATCCTGTCCAATGTTTATGCTTTGAACTCTACCTCGGAGAGAGCAAAAATGTGGAAAGCTATTTCCTAGATGAGGGAAATTTTTTGTAATTTTCCTTGGGTCTTAGGGGGAGACTTCAACTGTCCTCTTCACCCATCTAAAAAGAAAGGAGGCTCTGACCATTCCAGCCACATCTTGGAGGACTTCAGAGATTTTGTCTCCACTAACAGCTTGCTTGACATTGATCTCAAAGGGGCATCCTTAACTTGGAGAAATAGAAGGATTGGGAGCAGTATTATTCAAGTCAAGCTCGATAGATTTTTCATATCCCAAGAATCTATTACCATCCTCGGTGCTGCAACTCTATCGACCCTACTGAGGATTGGGTCTGATCACAACCCTATTCTTCTGGAGATGAAAAAAGGGCCTGCTTTTAAAACCCCCTTATGATTTGAATCCATGTGGACTTATCATAAGAAATTTAAAGGATTAGTTTTGACGTGGTGTAAACAGAATGTGGGAGGTCCTGCTTCCAAGAGAGTGGCTATAAAACTCAAGATGGTCAAAAAGAATTTGAAAATATGGAATAAAGAGGTTTTTGGCAACATTTTTGAGTCCAAAAAGTCCATCTCGGAGAACCTAAAAGTTTTGGAGGAGAGAATGGAGATCAAAGGTTACACCGAAGCCCTCAAGGAGGAGGAACGAAGCCTCTTTGTGGATTACCATTCTATTCTTGCAAGGAAGGAAACCTTCTGGCGCCAGAAATCTAGATACCTTTGGTTGAAGAATGGAGACTCCAACACAAATTTTTTCCATGCGTCAACCATGAGAAACAGAGGGGCTAACAAGATCAAGGAGGTTTCTTGCAAGGATGGGCATGTAACCAGGGAAATAGAGGAAATCCAAAGTGAAGCGGTTAACTTTTTCTAGGATTTGCTTGGCGTTCCTCTCGACAGTGACCTTCAGGTCCAAAAATCTCTGTTTGCTAACTTTTTGACCAAAGTCCCCCACGAGGTAAGCATCAATCTTCTAGAAACCTTTTCCTCATCCGAGATTAAAGAAGCTTTGTTCTCCATGCAACCATACAAGGCCCCTAGCCCTGATGGTTTTCCCCCCCATTTTTTTCAAGTCATGTGGGATGTTGTGGGTTCGGATGTGTGCGAAGCTATTCGAGATATTCAAGCTTCCAGATCCATTCACCCGAAACTCAATTCTATATTTTTTGCTCTCATTCCTAAGTCCCCCACCTACAAAAGCTTCTCTGATTGCTGGCCCATCAGCCTGTGCAATGTTTTTTATAAGATCCTAACCAAGTCTATAGCCAATAGATTGAGGTCCTTTCTCCCTTTCCTGGTTGATCCTTCTTAGGGAAGCACATTTAAAGGTAGAAACATTCTTGATGGTGTCATCACTATCCATGAAACCCTTCACTCTTCTCACTTCTCCAAAAATGCTGCTCTCTTCCTTAAGCTAGACATGAAAAAAGCCTTTGACAGAGTCGATAGGAGGTTCCTCTGTGCTGTCGTCTTCAAGTTCGGATTTCATCCTCACTGGATTGACCTTGTTTGTAGCTGCATATCCACTCCCTCATTTTTTGTATTGATCAACAGATCCCCTCTTGGGTATTTCCAAAGTGCCAGAGGCCTCAGGCAAAACGACCCTTTGTCTCCTATCCTTTTCATCCTTCTGGCTAAGGTTCTGAGCTGGTTTTTGAAAGAGGCTCTTTGTCAGAACAAGATTTTAGGCATTCTACCCACTTCCAGAGTTGAACCTATCACTCATCAGCAATTTGTGGATGACACCCTAATCTCCACTAGGGAATCTATTACCCAAGCCAAATCCATTAAGCAGATCCTCTCCCATTATGAGAAGGCTACCAGGCAAAAAGTCAATTACATCAAGAGCAAAATTTACTTTATTAACACTCCTCTGTGAAGGTAACTCCGGATTGCCAAAATTTTAGAATGCACCATTGACTCCCTGCCTACTTCTTATCTGGGGTTGCCCCTATCCTGCAATGGCCATGCTAGTGGAAGTATGTGGAACATGATCCTGGAACATCTTCACAAGAAACTTGGCACTTGGAAAGGCAAACTCCTGTCGCAAGCTAGGAAAGCCACCCTTACCAAAGCTTGTCTTCAAGGGATCCCAACTTACTTTATGTCTATGTTCATGCTTCCAGTTTCTATCCATTCCAAAATTGAGAAGATCCAGAGGACTTTTTTGTGGTCTGACAATGAAGAAAAATCCAGAATCCCTCTCGTTTCCTGGGATAAGGTTTGCTCGCGAAAAGACCAAGACGACATGGGAATGAGGATATCAAGGCTTATGAACTCAACTTTGATCGCTAAGCATGCTTGGAGGATCCTCACAAATGACTTGGTGGAGTGGGTCCAGCTGGTGAAAAGAAAGTATCTAGGATCCAATTCCCTCTTCGATGCTGGGACTCCTTCCGAAGCATCGACCTTTTGGAAATCTGTGCTCCAAGCCCATTATTTGATCAACTTGGGAGCTCATTGGATTTTGGGTGATGGCATCTTCATCCTATTTTGGAAGGATAGGTGGGCTACTGATGAATCCCTTGGCTTGAGGGTAGACCTTGCTGGCTTGAGAGCCCAGACTAACCCAAATTCTCAACTCAAGGTGGTGGACTTCATTGACTGGAGTACCCTTCCCCCTCGATGGAAATTGCTATTCGTGGACGATTTTAACAATGAAGTGATTTTTTTGTCAAATATCCTTCAATCGGTTTTAATCCCATCCGTTAGGAGAACTGACAAAATAATTTGGCACGACACACATAATGGTCTTTTCTCTGTAAAATCTGCCTATGACTTTCTTACTTGCAAGACTGCCCTGGATCATCGGTGGAAAGTGGTTTGGAGGAAAGGGGTTATTCCTAAAGTGAATTACTTTGCATGGATTGCCTTTCACAACAAAGCCTTAATAATTGACAACCTTCACAAGAGGGGCTTTGCCTTCCCGAATAAGTGCTACATGTGCTTAGCTTATTATGAGATGGCGGATCACTTATTCCTGCACTACCCTTTTTACCACTCGGTCATCAACATTGTCCTGTTGTCCTTCCAAATCCTCTGGTATGCTCCTTGCTCCCTCAGAGATGCTTTTCATCAATGGCCCAATCCTTTCAAGAATCCCAAACTCTGCTTCCTTCTTGAGGTCTCCTTCCACCACTCAATTTGGCAAATCTGGTCAGAGAGGAATGCCAAAGTCTTTGGCAGGGCCCCTAAAGTTCCTCCTTGTGTCGCTCAGAGGGCATTATCCTTTGCCATCAAGAACTCTAAAGCTGTTACCAGTCCTTGTCCCCACATTTCGGGTGAAGAAGAAATTTTCAAAAGGATGGATATCTACCTATCTCCAGAAGCTGTTACAGGTCCCTGTCGTAGAAAGGCCATTTGGACCAAGCCCCCCATGGGGTGGATTAAATTGAATTTTGATAGAGTGGCAAAAGGCAATCTTGGTCCCGCTAGATCAGGTGGTGTGGTTAGATATCATGACGAGAATCTTGTGATGGCCTACTATAAAGAGTTGGGCTCCCAGAAGAATCACTATGCTGAAGCCAGAGGCATCTTGAAAGGTCTTCAAATCCTCTATGAGGATCCTCGACCTCTGATCATCGAAGGAGATTCGCTCAACATAGTGAACTATCTTCTAGGCTCCAAAGACCCGTCCTGGAGGGTCTTCAACATCGTTCTTAAGGCAAGAGTGCTCCTTTCTCAATGTGATAGGTGGAAAGCGGGTCATATCCTCAGAGAAGGTAATCGCGTGGTAGACCACGTGGCCAAAAAAGGGCTTGCGACCACATTTTCTATCGTGTGGCGTTCTCGCTTCCCGTATGATGTGGAAAGTTTGGCCAGTGCGAATATCCTTTCATGATGCTTTCCTTATTTTGTAAGGTCCTTCCCAAGGAATATCATGGTAGGGTGGAAGATCTATCCAATTCCTCGTACGATAGTGGTCGCACGAGTCTCGTGAAGCATAGTTATTTCTCCAAAGCTGGTTGTTTTCAAGTTTCCAAGGCACACCAGACTTGGTGCCCTAGTGGCTATTAGCGCACCCTTCTCCACCATGACGATCTAGCGATTTTTTTGCATACCTTGGAGTCCCCCCCTTTGTTCGGTGGTGGAAGTTCCAAGTATCCCTTCCCATTGGTGTCCATGCGTGGCTAGGACTTTGGAAAATTTTGGGAATTTTTGGGCTTGGATCACGCCAAATCCTGGCCTTGAATTTGGCATGCTCTCTTCAGTCCTTCTTGTGTTCGACACTTCCACCAAACTATCTACCGTGCATGGAAGGATGATGGAGGATTTACGACAAGTTTTTTGGAGAGGCAACATGGCACCTTCAAATAGAGTCTGGGTGAGCTCATGATTTGCGGGCCATGTTTCCTATTTGGCCTTGGGCTTATGGTGTTGGCTTTGGGTCGATCGTGGGTGGTGGCTCACGATCAGGTTTATCCTTCCCCTCCCTTCTTATTTGTGTTGGTGTTTTATTTCAACCTCTGTCTCTGGAGCTTTCTGTAGGCATTTCTAACCATGGATGGTCCCTTCATCGAGCCCTCTATGCTTTCCATTTGCAATGAGGCATGCATGTTTATGAAAGCCAATAGTTTATTGCCCTTCCTAGAGAAATTTGTAGGTCTAGACCAAGAAATTTTGTAGGGCTTCGTGGACACTTGGACCCAGGGTGATGTGGTCGTTAAAGTTATTAATATTCGTGTTTCGATTGATTTCATGGCAGCAATTTTTGGTTTGCCTTCCTATAGTCAGATCATCAGAAGAGATAGCCACAATTGGGACGAGGAGCTGGAGCAGTTCCCTGATAAAGGGAAGAACCTCGTATGGGACAAGTCGTGCCTCCTCCGGTCTGCCCTCCCTGAGCCTTACATATCCACCATGATTCCCATCATGCAATACATAAAGTGTGATGATCCTGAAAAGGCTCTCCACAGCTTCCACATCAGCTTTTATAATCACCTCTGTAATGCCAAGCAAGTGAGCTTTTCGGATTACCTAACCTCTTCCCTTGCCCTTACCATTGAAAAAAGCAAGAAATCATCATCCCCTCCCACCCATCAGGGCCTCATGGCAGTCATTTACAGGCATGCCCTGGCCATGCGCCCTCCTCCCCAGGTTGTCAACCCGTTAAGCTCCCAAGCCCCTGGTAATGTGTCATCCCCTACGGAGGGCCAAGCCTCTAGTACCTTCAGAACCAACCGTCATAGCATTGTCAGGCCATCTTGAACTAGGCCTAAACGCAGTGTTGGAAAATCCTTCGACCTCGAAAGATCCTCCCAACATCTGAAGAAAATAAAAAAGGAGGAGAAGGACGTCCTTTCGCAGGAGATTTCATCGAACATTGAGAGTGACAGGGAGATCCCTCATGGTAAATCCCTTTTGGGCCTAGCTTCCACCATTCTCACTTTCGTCAACTCCATGATCAACATTCTGAAGCATGCCCAGAAGCATCAGAACTCGGAGGATTAGGAGGATCTAGAATTGCGTTTCCTTTTGTCTGGTGTTCAGCCGTTTGCCTCTACTCTCCTATGGTCCAGTTTCTTCGACTGTTACTTTTTGTTATCCCGTTTAAATTATGGTTTGTTACCTGGTTAATCAGGCTTAAATGCTTTACTTGTAGCCTTCGTGCAAGTAGTTTCTTTTTGTGTTTTCTGTAATCAGGTTTATTCATCCAGCCAGGAGGCATGATGCATCATTTAGCAAGGCTGATTTTGTATATAAGGTTTTGGGATCCTCTATAAAAACCCACTGTTAATCTATTAAAATAATTACCAAAAAAAAATACTCATTATTGTAAATTATAGTAAAAAATGTAATTTAAGTCTAGAAATTGAAATACCCATAATTACCAAGATAAACATTTATGGTAATTTAATATAGAAATAAAATTTAACCATAATCGTTTTAAGGTCTTAGAAGAATATTGGGATTTTTAAATGTAAAGCCCTAAATTTTAATTATTTTAAAAATACAAGCCTATAAAACCAAAAAATGGGTGGATAGGCACACCCCAATAGGTAGTCACACTAACTCAGGTTGAGTTAGGAAGCGATTACTTAAAACAACAAAAAAAGGGTTAAACTCGTCACCAACCACAACACCAAAAAGCATGCATTAAATCATGTCAATCATGGGGGGTATGCTCACAAGGTGAAAGTCCATCACCCTCCATATGCTACCAACCGGTATTAGAAGGAATGGAAATGGGCCATCCATCCTCCCCAGGCATGCAAACATTATCACCTGTACCAGAGCCATCAATGCCATCAGATACACCCCAACCCACCACATTATCTAAAGTGACTGGGCATGTTGGAAAAGGTTCTCCCCGACCAACAACTGGGTCTGGCTCCACTTGGTGAACCTCCTGTCCACTACCATGATGAGATGTAATAGCACCAATATTGTCTTGAGGTCGTTGAACATGAGATGACTGAGACCAATATATTTTTGCATACTGGGAGAGAAGTCATTGATGAGAGCACGATATAAAAACTTATCGAGATCGAGAAGGCTCTGTAGAAGGCACTCGACTGACCGTACATGGAACATTACCCTAGTGCTACATAAGAGCGTGAAGATGCTCCACCTCCATATGAAATTTCTCCACTTGAATTGAAATCTGGAGACAAAAATCAGAATAAACTATGCACTTATCAACAATTAATTCAACGAAACTATGCTGCTGAGAAAAAAGAATTATGTTACATGTTTTCCAAATATGAAAGAGCACACTGATGCAAAGAATATTCCACACATCCAACAAGGGCAAGGAAAAATCTGGTGGATCGCCAAGCAAAGCATGATGCTAGGTGAAAGAATATGTCATATGAGGCCAAAATAAGGACTCAAGCCAATCCTAGGCCATTCGAGATTTCTTGCACTACAAAAAAAGATGAAGTAGGTCCTTTGGAGCATCACAATAATGACAGGTATCCAATCCCTGAAATATCTCGAAAAAAAGTCGGCCACTGTTGAAATCCCTTTCGTGAAGAACCACTGAGCATGAATCCATTGCATAGAAGCAAGAGGGGAACCTTGAAAAGTAATAAGAGGTGACCACCAAACATTATAAGTGGAAATAGAAGCACATTTTTGATGCCCATCCCCTAGCAACACAACGAGGGTTTAATATTCTCCCAAGCCCGCCATATGCTCTGAATGACGAAAGAGCCTTGAATTTTAACTGGGATAGGAGCAACCAGGAGGGATTGAAAATTCATACCTTTCCAAACCTTCCTACCAAGAGGTAAACCAGTGGAAATGCAGTGTCGAATTAGAACTTTCCAAGCTTCATAACCACTTAAGGCTCAAAGAATCCATTTAGCAAATAAAGAAAAACCTTATATTTGACAATCATGTAGTCCCATACCTCCTAATTTTTTTGGAAGACAAAAAATATCCCAGAAAACTCTATGAAACCCTTTTTTATGTGATGAGTTAGCCGAAATAAATTCCCTTAAAAGCTTTTCCAAATTTTTATAGTAGGCTTGAGAAGGGACCCAACATGATAAATAATACACATGCATAGTAGCAATAGTTTTGGAACACATCTTAAACTTACTAACTAGAGTAAGTTTTTGGGTGATCCAAAAGGAAAAAAATTTCTCTATTTTTTGTAAAACATAATTCCATAAAACAACAGGGAAACTCTGGAATGCAAATGGGATGCCAAAAAATTTAAACATCTCCCCTCGTAGGATCTAATACCATTGAAAACTTTTAAGTTAGCTTGGAAGGTCCAAATATGATTGCCTATAGCATGAGATCTTCTTCGATTGAATGCTAAATCCTGATGCTTTGCAAAAAATATCTAGGCAATCTAATACCCGTTTGAAAATTTACTTGAATATTAAGATTTTAAAAATACTATAAAATTTAACCTTAATTCTAAAATAAGATCTTAGTTTAAAATTTAAAATACATATTATTGTAACCTATAGAAAAAAGTACAATTTAAGTTTAGAAATCGAAATACTCATAATCACTAAGATAAAAATTTATGATATTAATTTATATAAGTCAAACTAAAATGTTTTATATGTTTTTTTAATTTATTTTTATTTTTGGTTAAATCCACACTATAAAGCTTGCACTAAGATTT
Source organism: Wollemia nobilis (assembly GCA_028583015.1). Classification (NCBI taxonomy): domain Eukaryota; kingdom Viridiplantae; phylum Streptophyta; class Pinopsida; order Araucariales; family Araucariaceae; genus Wollemia; species Wollemia nobilis. The sequence continues at coordinate 710,199 of JAQPPZ010000755.1, read as the reverse complement.
CTTAAATGATAATATAAAAAAATATCAATGTAGTGTCCCAACAAACATATGCTTTACATATTTTAATTAAAAAATTATACCATTATAAAATGGCTAAATTTTTTTTTTTTTAATAATTCTAACTTGAAATTAGTAACAGTATAGGGTTGATGCATTGCCTTTGGTTTTCAACCTATTTAGATTTTAATTATAAGATATAACCGCAAACTGCAAATACTTCGGAAATTTGTGGTATGAAAGAAGTAAATTAATTTAAATTAAGGGTTTTGTTTGGTTGAATAATAAAAGATTGTATTTAAGTTTTTTATTTTTTATAAATTGTAATTTTCTCCTTTAAAGTTTTAGAGTTTACAAATAGATATACTTTTTATCTTAATTGAGATGGTATATTTAGAAATCTACATATTTTATATAAAATATTTGAATTTTTTATTTTAATTTTGTGAATCTTTTTAATTTTTGGCATGAATATAAATATTCCAAAATTTAATATTTTTCTTGAGATTTTTTTATGGCATCCATCACAATAACAAAACTTCATCTCTATTATTTACGCATTGCATCTTAGTAGAGTAATATTTCCAAAACTTCACCTCTGTTATCTATGCATTGCAATAAACACTATTATAATCTTCTATAAAATCTGGATTTCCTTCCTGAAACACAAATACAACCACAAAAATTATAATAAATAGTTTATATGAAAAAACATTATTGTTACAAAATAAAACATATATTATTAATGAAAAACATTAAAATAAATTTTAATTATTATTTGATTTAAGCAATCAACATTTTTAATTTAAATTTAAATTATTTATTATATATATTTACTTCTTATAAAAGTTTTTTTTTTTTTAAATATATTTATATGTGATCTAAAAAAGTTGTTAATTTTTTTTTTTTAAATAATGTTATGCTTATAAGTACTAGACTTGAGACTAAGAGGAACACTGACCTCTTCACAAACGATGTCCCCTTGAAATTTAAGACAAGTTCAAATCTTGTACTATGATTGTGATTGCATATACAACTCCAAACACAGGTAAGGTCAAGTGAAAGAATGAAAGAGCAGACTTTAGACAATATTGTCTGATATTTTCTTTCTTTTTTGGGTGGACATTGAAGGTTATTGGGTTTGGTGGTTCTTTTTGTCAGTTACATAAAATAATTGGTTACAATTATATTATTTTTAGTAATTAACAAGCATGGGTGGTTTTTTTGTCAGTTACATAAAATAATTGGTTACAATTATATTATTTTAAGTAATTTACAAGCAAAGGTTCAAATTATAGGGCTGATTTCATCAAAATTATTCGTTATTGTTAACCTGGTATAAAGAGGATCACTAGTCATCATCATTGGTCTGGCATGCACTCAGGATTAAGATCAGACTACTACCTTTGCAAACAGGCTGCCCCTGAGATTTGAACCTGGGTGTCTTCTTGGTAAGTGCCTGACCATGACCAGATATTCGTATCATCATCCATCATCGTCGGTCTGGCACACACTCAGGATTCAAATCATACTACTACCTTTGCAAACAGGTTGTCCTTGAGATTTGAACTTGGGTGTCTTCTTGGTAAGTATCTAACCATGACCAGATATTTGTACCATAATCCATAATCATCGGTCTGACACACACTCAAGATTCAGATCAGACTACTACCTTTGCAAACAAGCCCCTAAGGTTTGAACCTAGATGTCTTCTTGATAAGTGCCTACCCCTAAGGTTTGAACCTAAGTGTCTTATTGGTATGTGCCTGGCCAAATGCTTACCAATCCATCTAACATTCAAATACAAAACAAAAACCCTTCAAATTTAGCTTACATTGAAGTATAGTGTTTAAGGTAAAGGTAAAATAAAAAGAATACATAGGATAATTTGGTTAAACTATTTTTTTTTCTTGGATCTTTTGTATCGCATATTTGAACTGGAGATATGGAAAGAAAAGTACATGTTGCAAGTTACTGCAACCTCTATGAATAGTGAATCTAGTTAGTACATGATTGTCTGATCTCAAAATTTTATGCAGTGCTAGTGGACCTTACGCCCTAAATGCATAGAAATGTTTTTAGAACAAAGTATAGTGTTTAAGGAAAGATTAAAAAAAATGACTATGGAGAAGAATTCGGTTAGACTAGACAATTTTTTTTGGTTTTATTTTGTCTTTTGGGTTTTTTTGTATTGCACATTTGACCTGGAGATATAGATAGGTAAATACATATTGCAAATTACTGCTACCTATATGCGTAATGGACATAAAAAGCCAAATTCAAGTATATAAAAGAAGAAATATGAACAAAGTATATTGTTTACGGGATGTTTGAAGCACATTGTATTCCTTTACAGTATTTTTTGAGTAGTCTGATTTTGTGGGTTTGCTCCCTAGGTTTTTCAAAGGAACATTTAAGGTCCTATTTGTTTGACAACTAAAATCACATGAAACTACTCTAGAGGAGAATTTTGTCCAATATAAAAACTTTTATTTTACTTAAAAATACACACTGTTAGTAATTGAGCCAAATTGGTAACACAAAATTAATTGCCATTTAAATATTGTTGGCATGGTTTCAAGTCCATTATTGTTGGAGGAGTTCCAAGGCCATTAAATATTGATGGGCAACGTTCAACAATGAGAACGAGAACGGGGTTCTAAGAGGAAACATTAAATATTTAATTAACATTAAATATTTAATTACCAGTAAATATTTAATTGCTAGTAAATATTTAAAAAAATGTGATAAGCATATGGGTGGTTTCAGCTCGTGGTTTTTTGGCCCATTGTATTTCGACACCACTATGTATTTTCAGGTAGAGAAAAAGCCATAAATCTCTATATATTTTGTACTGTAAAGACTGCCTTAGAGGGTTAAGGCTCTTTTCTGGTTTGGAGGAAGAGAGGGGAGGAGACATTGTACAAGTGGAGAAGATTGTTGTATTGTTTCTAATACAAATGACTGATTGTTTCTCCGTAGAGTAGGATACAATGCCCAAACCACGTAAATCTTGTGTCTCTTACATTTATGTGATTGTTGTTTATTGCACTGCTTAACTAAAGTTTAAACCATTTTCATTACCACTGTTATTATTATTTTTTTTAATAGGTTGTGTATTGTCTGTTAATGGTGTATTTCTAACAACTAGTATCAGAGTGATATTATTGGGAAAGGGCACTCATAGGAGAGTTTTATGTTCGAGTGGGAGAAATGGGAGAAAGTTCAAAGTTTAAACTGGAGAAGTTTACTAGACAAAATTTTGGTATGTGGAAAACCAAAGTGGATGATTATTTGTATCAAAAGGATAATCTATACTTGGCTTTAAAATGCAAGACTGATGGTATATCTAGGATGATGGATGATGAGGAATGAGATCTGATAGATAGGAGGGCACTAGGGGTGATCCGGTTGAGCCTGGCTGATTCTTTTGCATACAACATCAGGAAGGAAAAGACCACCAGAGGAGCCATGGATACACTAGCTAAGTTGTATGAAAAACCATGAGCTTTAAATATTTTTTTTTTATTAGAAAGTTATTTACTATGAAGTTGCAAGATGGTGGATCTATCCAAGAACACCTTAATGATTTTTATGTTGTTATGGGTTATTTAAAATCTATAGTGCTTGATTTTGATGATGAGATTATGGCTTCAGGGTTTCTTTGTTCACTACCAAACTCATGGGGTAGCGTTGTAGTGGCAGTAAGTAGTTCTTTGCCTCGATCTGGAAAGATTGTGTTTGATGATGTGGTTAGCACAATCTTAAGTGAGGATATGAGGAGAAAATCCTTAGGGGAGACTTCATCATCTGGAGTAGCATTATCTACAAAAAGTAGAGGCAGAAACAAAGAAAGAGCAAGCAAGATTGATTGCTAGCATTGTGGGAAGAGTGGACACTTGAAGAGGGAGTGCAAATACATAAAGAAGAATGAGGATAGTAATAAGAATGCTGCTCAAGAAGTAAACATTGTAGGTGTAATTTATCAAGATGCCTTGATTCTTGTAGCAAATTGCACAAGTGAGTATTGGGTTATGGACTCTGGAGATTCTTATCATGTCACTTCTCATAGGGAGTACTTTGTTTATTATAATCCAGGTTATTATGGAGAGGTTTTATTGGGTAATAATTGTCCATGTGAGATTGTGGGAATTGGAATGGTGAATGTAAAGTTACCAAATGGAAATACTTGGATGCTTAAAAATGTTAGGCACATTCTTGATCTGAAGACAAACCTGATTTTAGCCAATGCACTTTATTTGGAGGAATGCAACACTACTTTCAAAAATTGATAATGGAGAGTTACAAAGGGTTCAATGGTGATTGCAAAAGGTGAGTTGACTGGAACTTTGTATTTATTATAGAAATCATCTTATTGTACATTGAACTATGCTACTCAGGATGATGTGAAAGCATGGAATTTACAGTTGGGTCATATGAGTGAGAAAGGGATGAAAATCCTTCACTCTAGAAAACTATTGCCAAAATTCAAGGAGGTTGATTTGGGTTTCTATGAAGGTTGTGTATACAGAAAAAAAAAAAGGGTAAGATTTATTAAGGTTGTTCCAGAAAGGAAGAAATATAAATTAGAGTTAGTTCACTTGGATGTGTGGGGTCCCTCATCGATACTTTCTCTTGAGGGCTACTCTTATTATGTTACCTTCATTGACGATTTTAATAGGAAGACATGGATCTACATAATCAGGCATAAATTTGATGTTTTTGACACTTTTCAAAAGTGGAGAGCATTAGTGGAGAATGAGGTAGGTAAGAAAGTTAAATGCCTTAAATATGACAATGGTGGTAAATATTGTAGCAAGGAGTTTGAGGACTATTGCACAAAGAAAGGAATTAGGAGAATCAAGACTAGTCCTAGGACACCATAAGAGAATGGAGTCTTGGAGAGGATGAACATAACTATAATGGAATGTGCCAGAGCCATGAGATTGCATGTAGGGTTGCCATTGTTATGTTGGGATAGTGTAGTTGATACAACAGTTTATTTGATAAGTAGAGGACCTTGTACTGCATTGGATGGAGGCATTCCATAGGAGACTTGGAAAGGTAAACCTGTAAACTACTCTTTCCTTAGAGTATTTGGTTGTGAGGCTTTTGCCCACATAGATAAATAAAATAGGAGTAATCTTGATGCAAAGTCTATAAAGTGCTATTTTCTTGGTTATGGTGTGGATGAGATGGCATATAGGCTATGGGATAACATTGGTCAGAAATTTATCAGGAGTAGAGATGTGATTTTCAATGAGGATAGGTTGTACAAGGATAGGCACATACAGGTTTAAGAGGATGCACTTGAGTTTTTTGACTTGGATGAAATCCCAAAGCATGGTGTAAAAAGATAGCCTCTTGTTCAGATTGATGAACATGGTGCTCATGAAGAAGAGCAATATGAACAGGAAATTGCGATTACTCTACCATCACCCCCATCACAACTAATACCATAAGGTTGGAGATATACTCAAGTAAGAAGAGCACCAAATAAGTATTATCCTTATTTGCATTACATTCTATACACTGATTCAGGTGAGCCTGAATGTTTTCATGAGGCTTTGCAATTGGAAACTAGGAGCAAATGGGAGTCTGCTATGAAGGATGACATGGACTCATTGACTCAAAACCAAACTTGGGATTTGGTTGAGCTTCCCAAGGGTAAAAGGGCATTGCATTGCAAATTAGTTTACAGAGTGAAGGACGAGGTTGATGGCAGCAAGAGATACAAAGCAAGAGTTGATGTGAAAGGATTTACACAAAGAAAATGTATTGACTATAATGAAATTTTCTCACCTGTAGTAAAAATAACTTCAATTCGGACTATTTTGAGTATAGTTGCAGTAGAATATCTTCATATTGAATAGTTACATGTGAAGACAACATTCCTTCATGGGGATTTGGAGGAAGAGATCTACATGCACAAACTAGAGGGGTTTGAGGTCAAAGGTAAGAAGAGCCTTTTGTGTAAACTAAAAAAGAGCTTGTATGGTTTGAAGCGAGATCCAAGGCAATGGTATCTCAAGTTGTATAGTTTCATGATTGAGCATGATTTTACTAGGAGCCAGAGTGACCATTGTGTTTATTTTCGGGCTACAGGAAATGGTAACTTCCTAATTTTTTTATTGTATGTTGATGATATGCTTGTGGTAGGATCCAATATGCAAGATATTAAGAAATTTAAAAGGGAGTTGGCAAGTAAATTTCCCATGAAGGATTTTGCAGAATCCAAAAAAATCCTTGGCATGAGAATCACTAGATATAGGAAGGAGAAAACACTAAAGTTGTCTCAGGACGATTATGTAGAAAAGGTGCTTAGGAGGTTTAGTATGCATGATGCAAAACCGGTAACCCAACCTCTTGCAAAGCACTTTAAGCTCTCAAAGAAGCTATGTCCCAAGATTAAGGAGGAGGAATAGTACATGAAGAAGGTAACCTATGCTTCAGTAGTTGGGAGTTTGATGTATGCTATGGTGTGTACAAGACCGAATATTGCCCAAGAAGCAGTGGGAGTTGTGAGCCGGTATATGAGTAATCCAGGTAAATCTCACTGAAAAGCAGTGAAATAGATACTCAAGTATTTCAAAGTGACTTCAAAATTCTGTTTGAATTTTGGAGGTTCCAAAGTTGAGTTACAGGGCTATGTGGATTCAGATATGGTAGGTGATTTGGATGGTGGGAGGAGCACTACTGGGTATTTATTCATAGTTGGAGGTATAGCAATGAGTTGGAATCCAAGCTACAATGTGTTGTAGCTCTTTCTACTATGGAGTCTAAGTATGTAGCCATCACGAAAGGTGCCAAAGAGTTCATATGGCTTCAGAGGTTGATTGACAAGATGGGTCAGGAGCAAGGAGATGGGACACTTTGGACTAACAGTCAAAGTGCCATTCATTTAGGTAAGAACTCTGCTTTTCACTCAAGAACAAAGAACATTCAGTTGAGGTATCACTTCATTCGATCAACAATGGAGGATGGTTTGGTAAAGTTGGGTAAGATTCACACTTCCCAAATTTTTTCTGATATGATTACTAAAATTGTAACCAGGAAGAAGTTGAGCTTTTGCTCTACTTCAGTTGACCTTAAGGAGTAAGGTCATGTTATGAGAAAATTTTAGTCTTAGGAAATAGGGATGTTGCATCAATCTTGTCTCCAAGTGGGACATTGTTAGGTAATGGAGCCAAATTGATAACAAGAAATTAATTGCCATTTAAATATTGTTGGTAGGGTTCCAAGGCCATTATTGTTGGCAGTGTTCCAAGGCCATTAAATATTGATGGGCAACGTTCAACAATGGGAACGAGAACGAGGTTCCAAGAGGCAACATTAAATATTTAATTAGTATTAAATATTTAATTGCCAGGAAATGTTTAATTGCTAGTAAATATTAAAAAAAACATGATAAGCATATGGGTGGTTTCAGCTCATGGTTTTTTGGCCCATTGTATTTCGAAACCACTATGTGTTTTCGGGTAGAGGAAGAACCAAAAATATCTATATATTTTGTACTGTAAAGACTACCTTAGAGGGTTAAGGCTCTTTTCTGGTTTGGAGGAAGAGAGGAGAGGAGACATTGTACAAGTGGAGAATATTGTTGTATTGTTGCTAATATAAATGACTGATTATTTCTCCATGGAGTAGGGTACACTGCCTGAACCACATATATCTTGTGTCTCTTATATTTGTGTGATTGTTGCTTATTGCACTGCTTAACTAAAGTTTAAATTGTTTTCATTGCCCTTGTTATTATTTGTTTTTCTTCAATAGGTTGTGTATTGTAAGTACATGGTGTATTCCTAACACACACAATATATATATGGGAACACATGATCTAGAATATTGGTATATACATCGAAGTTTTTGCTTAGAAAGTGGATTCAAACTTACATACATGGTGATAGAATTTGGCCATAAACATTTTAGGGTATTTGAAGAATATTGGGATTTCAAGAGTACTATAAACTACAATCCTAGTTTTAAAATGAGATCTTAGTTTAAAATTCAAAATATTCATTGTAAAATTGTAAATTATAGTAAAAAAATACAATAAAATACTTATTTTAGATTTTGTCCTAAAATTTTAAACCCTAGTTTTAGCAAGCAACATAAGAGTTTGACAAATTTAATTCACATAAACCTACATAAGGAATACCCTTTCTAATTTTATTTTTGGTTTAAACTCGCTTCTCTAATTTCCAACAAACAATTCATACAAGTTTCAACAACATCCAAAGTTTATAAAAATGAATTTTACCAATTGAAAAGAGAAACAAAACCATTTGTTTTCACAAATAAGGTAAATAATTTTATTTTCTCCTTTTGGATAATACAAACTAAATTGTTCAAAGAGAAAATACTCAGTTGGTACCTAGTGGATTTGACAAACCCTATAAATTTTGATAGAAAAAATTCTAATATTCTCCCAAAAACCCTAGCATACCTTTGGCCAATTCTATCCTTGTATTCCCAAGTTTGAATTCATTCTTTACATAAGCAAAAGACACTTTGAATCATGTTGCAATTATCCATTCTTCACATTTATCTATTGAAAAGCAAAAGGATTTTTAATAACTTATACTAGGCATAATTCATCTCAAAATGACACAATATTAAAATAGGCTTCTCCCCCAAAATACTTTCTCTTATAATACTTTAAGTTTTAAAACAAATAGATAATTGACACATCTATTTAATACTGATTCCATTATCAAAAAATAAATTCCAAGCAACACTCTTCAACCACTTTTTTCATCTTTATTCATTGCATGTATTCTAAAATTAAAATATTTTGTATGGAGGTGTTTTGAGTTTTTGCATCTAAGTCCTTCCATAAGATAAGAGCAATAATAAAATAAAATAAAATATTTATTTTTTTTTATTGCAAGGGGTCTTCCCATAATACAATGACAAATGGTTTATAACCTCTATGACAAACAATTTATAACCTTGACTAAATTTTTTTTTTCACTTGTTGCACTTTAATCCCATGGGTTAAATGCTACTTACCAAAGTTTAACCATTGAACTAAAAATTTAGCTTATGGCGGGAGATGAAGTCCTCCAGCTTTGGGCATGGAAGCCAAAGGTCATCTTTCAATTTTTCTCTCAAGAAGATCTCTTCTCTGTGATAGTTCTGGGTATATGGTGCCCTCCATTTGGGCGTATCTCTTCTTTGTGGAAGATTTGGGCTAGATGTCAATTTGGGGCTTTCGATGTCCTCTTTTTGGGTAAATCTCTTCTCTTTGTTAGATTTGGGTAAATGGTGTCCCTTTTTGGGAGAATATCTTCTTTTTGTTAGATCTAGGTAAATGGTGTCCACTTTTTGGGTTGATCTCAACTTTGTGCTAGATCTAAATAATTAGTGTTTATTTTTCAAGCAAAGCTTTTCTATGTGGTAGATCTGGTGAAATAGTACCCTTTTTCTTGAAGAATCTCTTCTTTGTGATAGATATGGGTAAATGGTATCCATTTTTGGGTTGATCTCAGCTTTGTGTTAGATCTGGGCAATTAACATATATTTTCAAAGAAAAACTTTTCTCCATGGTATATCTGGATAAAAGGTGTCCCTTTTCTTGAATAATCTCTTCTTTGTGATAGATACGGGTAAATGGTATCCATTTTTCAGGTTCATCTTAGATTTGTGTTAAAACTGGGTAATTAGCATCTATTTTTAGAGCAGAGCTTTTCTCCATGGTAGATCCGGATAAAAGGTATCCCTTTTTGGGTAGATCTTTTCGTTATGTTTTGGGAAGTTTAAATTTTTGCTAATGTGTCCCTAGTTGGATGTGCTAGAGGGATAATATTCAAAATTTTAATTTTAATTTCTTGCTGAAAGTTTCAAATTTTATTTTAAGTGGGATTCCCCTACTAAGGCAGGAACCCTTATTTTTGAATTTTTGCTTGTCTGGGCCTTCCCGCATCAGTGCCTCTTGTGTAGGGCCTAGTTTCCTATGAGCTGTTGTTATCTTTATGTGTCCCACTTGTGGGACCCATGTTCTATTTTTAGTGGTGTCCCTCCTTGAGGGTTTTTTCTCTTTCTTAAATGTTTGGGATCCCTTTCAAAACCCCTTCATATCAATAAAAAATATTTTAGCTTATGGTTTGAAACTCATAACTTCCCACTAATTACTTCAAACCACATGAAATTTTCAAAAAATTAAATGGATTACCATGGGCTGCCGATTATTTTAAAGTCAAAATAACTAATTTTTGGATTTAATACACATTAATTGCACCCTCTTAGTACTTGAATATTATTTATAAAAACAACACACTTCAACCACTAAATTTAAGTCCATAATTTTTTTAGCATATATTTTAATAAGCTATATGTGGCTTCTATTGGGAGCCACTCCTATAAAATAAAAAACCAAAATAGTACATTTGTTGCAACATACCTTTTTTATTACAAATATTCAATTTCTTTTTATATTGGATATATTATTCAAATTCCTTGAAGTTCTATGTTTCCACAATTAAATCCTTAACATCATTTTTATTAAGAGATAAAATCTCACTTGGTCAATTGCCTTCTAAAATTTGAATTTCACGATGAATATCAATAGTGCAATTGGCTAAATTATCTACTACTCGATTTCTATAATATACTCACACTTCCAAGAGATTAAATCTAATAATAGGTGATGAACATTAGAAATAATATTAATTTTTTATCCAATCTTCATATCTATTTTTGTTAGTAGCTTTGATGATAATTTGTGAATCCCTCTCAATTAAAATATATTTCCATCATTTTTCTATTACAATTTTAATCCTTGTAATAAGTTCCCTTGCCTCTGCAAAGTTGTTAGTTGAAGTTACAAATGATTATGAGTAAGAGAAGAATTTTCCTTCACTATTTCTAAAAATACCACCTCTACCAAATTTTTCTAGAATTCCTTTAAAAGCACCATCAAAATTAATTTTGATAAATCCAATTTATGGATATTTTTATTGTACCCTATATTGAAATAGATCCTTTGTTTTAATTTCATTATTACAAATGAATCTTCCATTTATAATTAAATCTTGTAGCCAAGTTATTAGCACCTATTTTTCTACAATTGATACTTCCCATGATGAACACCATATTTATAGATATTCTGCAAGAGAGGCAATAATATGGTTCCAAACTTGGGCATGATTTTGAGATTTATTTTTAAAAATTTTATTATTCATTTCAAGCCATAAATTCCAAGAAATAATGGTAGGGCCAATCCTCCAAAGCATACATAATGCTTTAGCTTTAAAATAATTAATCCAACATTTCATCAACTCTTTCAATATTGATGGAGATACCCAATATAATTTCATATTAAAAAAAAACCCAAATGGAGTGACCAAATGGACAATGAAGAAGTAAATGGTTTGATTTTTCTAAAGACTTCACACATAAGACACATCTACAAGGTCCATAATATCCTCTTCTTTGTGGACTCTTTCTTATAAGAATCTTACTTTGAACTACTAACCAAAGGAAAGTTAATGCCTTAGGAAGAGCCTCTAATGACCAAACATGCTTCCTAGGAAAATCTTTGGGAGAAGAAAATTTTGATTGTTCTAAATCCTCATATCCCAACTTCACCGAGTATCCACCATCCTTCAATAAATTCCAAACCAACTCATTATTTCATGTAAAAATTGGTAAATAAAACTCTTGAAGCATCTTTTGAAGTTCATATTTAATTTGTTTGAGTTCCTCTTCATAAACCAAGTTACTAAAATAAATCCATGATCTGGAGTTGTTTCTCATAATAATATAGTCTTTGACCTTTGTACCTTTACATGCTAGGCATGCTTGAGACAACAGTTGCCTTTTTGAGTTAGAAATAAGAGGATAAGGCTTTAACCAAGCATCATACAAAAACATTTTATAACTCCCCTCATTGACTGACCATATAATATGTTTTTTTATCAATTGTAATCTATTTGATATGAAGTTTTGGAACGTTAAACTTGTTCCTTTTAATTTAATTCAATATTATTTCTTCGATTCCAATACAAGAGTAATACAGAACCAGACAGTAAATGAAATAAAACTGATATGGATATATTTCACCACTCAGGGAGGGCACGTCCCCGTCATGAAGGCAAGTGTGCGAAACACAATGAAATAATAAAAATCAAGGTGATAAAATGTAATAAACTATCTAATCCATATATGAAATATTTACACGTGGAATACCTAGCCGACGACTAGGTTTGGTATGTAACATGACTCCCCTCCTCGGAAAGCTTTGTCCTAAAAGCTGAAAATTTCTAGAAAATACTTTTAGGTTCCCATGTGGCATCCTCCTCTAGTAAGTCTTGCCATTTGATGAGAAATTCTTGAATTTGGCACGACCGTAGTCTTCGTACTCTTTGTTGTAAGATTTCTTCAGGTTGGAGATATATGCGTCCTTCCTCATCGAGCACTGGTAATTCTGATTGACCTTGCACTTTGTGACCAATTACTTTTTTGAGACACAAAACATGAAATACTGGGTGTATTCTTGATGATAAGGGTAGCTCTAACTGATAGGCTACTTCTCCAATGCAACGCACAATTTTGTAAGGACCATAGAATCATGGAGCCAACTTTTGGTTGGACTTTATCCTTAACGATGACTGTCTGTAGGGTTGCAACCTTATGAAAACACAGTCACCTATATTAAAATTTCTCTCTGATCAATGCAAGTCTTGTTGTTGTTTCATACGATTTTGTGCTTGGATTAAATTCTCTTTGAGGATGGTGAGTGTAGACTGCATTTATTGGAACCAATCATCCACTTTGGCTACTTTGGATGACCCTTGTACATAATCTGCAATGATTGGAGGCTTGGTGCCATACAATGCTTCAAAGGGAGACATCTTAATTGAGTAATGGTAAGAAGTGTTGTACCACCATTCTGCAAATGCTTGCCACTAGCTCCATTGGTATTGTTTATCTTGAGAGAAACATTTTAAATACGTACCCAAACATTTGTTAACTACTTCTGTTTGACCATCTGTCTGTGGGTGGTAGGCCGAAGACATTCAATTTGGTACCACTAAGTCGAAATAATTCTCGCCAAAATTTACTAGTGAAGATGGGATCTCTATCACTTACAATATTTTTGGGCATACCATGTAATTTGAAGATTGAATCCATAAATACCTTTGCCACCTTGCTTGCGAAAAAAGGATGTTGTAAAGCCTAAAAATGAGCATATTTGGATAACCGATCTACAACTACGAAGATTACTGTCCTGCCTTCTGATTTAGGAAAAACTTCAATAAAATCCATGGATATATGTTCCCACTGACACTCAGGAATGGGTAATGGTTGTAACAACCCTGGTGATTTGACTGTTTCCCCTTTATTGCGCTGGAAAACTTTGCATTCTGCTACCCATTGTTTGAATTTTGCTTTTAATCCTTTCCAACAAAATGATTGTTTGACCCTTAAATATGTCTTCAAAAATCTTGAATGTCCTGCTAATGGAGAAGTGTGTGATTCATCGAGGATCTTTGATTTGAGTTCTGAATTGTGTGGAATGTAAATACGGTTCTTCTTTCGAAGGATTTTATCCTCATAAGAGAATAAAGGGTTTTTAGAGGACCCTATAGATAATTCTTGAATTATCTGAGCAGTTTCGCTATTGGATATCCATTCATCTTGTAATTGATTCACCCATTGGGAGCAGGGACCCGAAATAGCGTTAATGACTACTTCGTCTTCATATTTCCTGGATAATGCATCAGTGGCAACATTTTCCTTCCCCTTCTTATATTCGATAACAAAATCATAACCCAATAGTTTGGTTAACCACTTATTTTGTTTCGGATAGGAAAACCTTTGCTCAAGAAAATGTTTGAGACTACTATGATTTGTTTTTATAATGAAGCGGCTACTGATTAGGTAGTGTCTCCATTTTTCTACAGCGTGAAGAATTGCCAAAATTTCTTTTTCATATGTTGATCTTCCCAAATTTTTTCTCGATAGCTGTTTACTTTCAAATGACAATGAATGACCTTCTTGCATTAACATAGCCCCAATTCCTGTTCCTAATGCATCACATTCGATAATAAATGGTTTGTGAAAATTGGGAGTTGCTAAAATTGGAGTTGTACACATGGCCTCCTTAAGAGCTTCAAAGGCTTGAGTAGCCTCTTCCGACCAACGAAAAGCATCCTTTTTTGTGAATGCTGCGAGAGGTGTTGCAACCTTACCATAATTTCGTACAAACTTGTGATAGTAGCCCGTGAGACCCAAAAAACCATCAATGGTTTTAGGTAAAGGCCATTCTTGAATTGCCTTAATCTTATTGGGATCGACTTTGATGCCCTCATGTGAAACTATATGACCAAGATACTCGACTTTTTGGACACCAAATGAACATTTGGAGTGTTTGACAAATAACTTTTCTCTGTGTAAAATGTGAAGGGCCTTATCCACATTATGTAAATGATCCTTCCATGTTTTGTTGTATATGAGGATGTCATAAAAAAAACTAACACAAAATTACGGGGAAGTGGACGAAAAACTTGGTTCATGAGACTTTGGAATGTGGATGGTGCATTAGTGAGACCTAAAGGCATGACCAAAAATTCGTAATGGCCTTCATGAGTACGAAAAGCCATTTTGGGAATATCTTCTTCTTTGACACGGATTTGGTGGAAACCTGAGCGAAGGTCTAATTTTGTAAAAAATTTTGCACCATGCAACTCGTCTAGTAGGTCATCTATGACAGGGATAGGAAATTTGTCTTTGATAGTGAGTTTATTGAGGGAACAAAAATCAGGACACATACGCCAAGAGTTATCTTTTCATCGGGCCAAAACTACAAGTGAGGAATAAGGGCTAGTGCTATCACGAATGACTCCATGATCTAGCAGATCCTGAATGATCTGCTCGATTTCTGTCTTTTGTGGTTGAGGATAGCGATAAGGATGATTGTTAGGTGGGACACTCCCTGGAATCAAATGGATGGCATGGTCATGAGATCGTTTAGGTGGTAATCCTTTACGTTCTTGGAAAACCTCTTCGTAATTTGCTACGATGTCTCGTAAATCTAAAGCAGTAATATCTGAAGTTGCTCGAGATTGTTTTTCCAAACAATTAATTTGAGCTATAAATCTGTATCCACCATTTTTTAACATCTTCTCCATACTATGAGAGCTCACCATCTATGATGAAGGAGTAGTAATTCCTTGTAAGCGAATGATCCATCCGTTTTCCTTCCTTTCCACAAATAATTTTTTGAAATTGAAGCTAACCGTGTCTAGTGTTTCCAACCATTCAACTCCCAAAATGACATTAGAGTTCCCTAAATTCATGATGAAAAGAGATCCAAACCAGGTATAAGTTCCCATTTTAATGGAAACTTGAGATGTTCTACCAACACATTGAGCGTTCACCCCGTTGGCTACTAGAACCTGGAATGTGTCTTTGTTGGAAGAGTTAATGAATAAGTTCAAAGCTTTTGTTGTTTTGATGTCGATAAAATTATGGGTACTGCCAAAATCAATTAGCACATTCACCTTTTTCTGGCGAAGAAATCCCGGTACCTTGATGGTATGGTGGGTGGTTAACCCCATGAGGGCATGCACGGAGATAGCCATTGTATCCTCTTCCTTCTCGTCTAGAGTACTTGGTAGTTCTTCTTGCATAGGTTCTTCTTGGTGGTGAGCTTCTTCCTCTTCTCCTTCATATTGATCACATTCAATATGAAAGTTTTGTTTTTGTGCACATGCTTGTTCCCTGGGATGATTATTACGACATTTATAGCAAAAGTATCTTGATGGTTGATCATTTTTGTGAAAGGAATTATTGCGATATGAAGGACGACTATAAGTTTCACGTCGTGCATATAACTGAATCCTCTTCTCAGCCAAATTGGCTATTCTTATGCAATCATTCAGCGAGGTTGGATTTTGAATGTCCACCTCAACCCTAATATTTTCTTTCAATCCATTGCGAAAAGCTCCTACCACTATGTCGGGACTGAGGTCTAATGTATACGGTAGTAAACTGGTGAATTTTGAGATGAACTCACTAACCGATCCTTCTTGTTTAAGAGATAACAGTCTTACTGTGTATGACGATGTAGCTCCTTCATCAAATCTTTCTAAAAATTAGGTAGTGAATTTTTTCTAGTTAATAGTAGCTCCTTTCTCGTGCTTAAGCCATACAAACCATTGGTAGGCCTTAGTACTTAATTTTGACGTAGCGAAAGGGACTTTATCAAAATCCCTAATTTGGTATAAGTCTAGAATGCCTTCCATCTTTGCTATCTAACCACGAGGATCATGACCTTCAAAAGTGGGCATATCAATGCATGGAAAATTATTAGGGCCTCTCGGTTGGTGATAACCCATATCCCTATCCTGATCTTGGTTATATCTCTATCGATGAAAGTGATTCCCGTAATTATCCGGATTGCCTCTTTGCTGCTCCCAATCTTCATCCTGGTCGTCATTTTCTTCATTCCTTTGTTCATGGGAGTGATTTTGGGAATTAGTGTTGGGATTAGGTCAATTTTGTGCGTTCAACAATTTAGTTAGGTTGACATTAATTTGGCGCATACCATCTAGTAAGTATCGAAGAGTTTCATCCATGGTAATGGCCGAGTTGCTTGATTCTCCTTGTGTGATGTTTTCGTGAGTTGGGGGAGGGTTAGTAGCCATGGGGTCGACCAGTGGATGATTCGGATTATAACTGCCAATTTTGAAAGGAGAAGGAGAATTTTTTGTACCTTGGCTTCGATGAGGTCTTCTTGCATTGTTATTGGGCGTCTCCGAGCTTGTTAGTCGACCGTCAGGTCCTTTGGTCCACTGTTTGGTCATGCACTTTCAAAATCTTGCTTCAATTTCTCCAATAATGGATTTTGCAAAAATTTGTGTGTTTCGCTTCGAATGTCGTGCCAACTGCGACACGAAAATTAATGTGGCGCTAACCCTTGACTTCACAGATTTTAGTGTAACTCACCTAAACCCGATTGACATGACATGACACTGCTGACACGACAAGCTGATCGACAGATTGACACGATAGGATGCAGAACTGACACAGGCGACAGACAGTGAGATGAATGAAATGATAGCCTAACCGATAGACTGACATTGAGGACACAGACAGCGAGGAAAGGACCGAGATGACTGACAATAAGGAATGGACCGACTGACAGTGAGGAGTGGATCGATTGACAGTGAATGAGGACACGACAACGAGGAATGGACTGACTGACAGCGACAACCAGAAAAGACTTGAGAACAACCAAAAAAGACACACAAAGGACACGACCCACAAGACATGCAAAGGACACGACCCACAAGACATGCGACATAGTGAAGGGACCACAGGACGCACGACTAACGGACGGACCAACGACAACGCGTGAGGACTAAAGTAGGACACGTGGGACCAGAAACCTACTTTGGGACCACTAAGGACCAAGATGCATGGAAAGGGCGTAGGAGCGACAACTGGGTAAGTAAGACTACGCGTGGGAGGAGGCTAGCCTTGTGACCGAAGTCACGTTTGGTTACCTGCCGCTTCCGCCGTATAAACCACCCTCTATTGTTCGTATGCCCAATGTGGGATATATATCCCCATGACCAAATATATATATATATATATATATATATATATTTAATGGGCACTTTACAAACCTTAATATATCACGTAATTTTTTTGATTTTTTGCTCGCTCCTGATTGGTAGACGGCGAAATGAGAGTAACCAGATGAATCTACATCCACTAAGTAATGTTTCTTCTAGTTTTTTAATTTTGTTGCACGCAGAGGTCGGCTAAAATTCCTAAAGACATCTTCTACTAGTTTAGAACATTGAATGAACTCCTAAATCACGCCAGAACTGATGGCTTTTCCAATTACTATCGCAGCGAACTGATGGGATTTTTTGGGAGTCTTTTGCTCTCTTAAATCGTTCGATTGCTTGACCTAAAACCTCGAAAGAAAAAAAAAAACTTCGGTTGGTGTAGACGCTTCCCCATAATTTGATGAGGTAAATCGGCGCCTGCGTTGGTGTGATGGTGAAATGCACACTCGGCTGTTGCTTGGTCTTCATGATTCCTCCACCAGGTTCCACTTGCAGAGGGATGTCTGACGATGTTTTACCGCCGCCTGCGAGGGATTCTTCGGTGACTTGCGCTCATGCCCAGATCGCTAACCTGATACCACTTGGAATGTTAAACTTGTTCCTTTTAATTTAATTCAATATTATTTCTTTGATTCCAATACAAGAGTAATACAGAACCAACCACAGTAAATGAAATAAAACTGATGTGGATATATTTCGCCACTCAGGGAGGGCACGTCCCCACCGTGAAGGCAAATGTGTGAAATGCAGAGAAAGAATAAAAATCAAGATGATCAAATGTACTAAACTATCTAATCTATATTTATGAAATTTATACACGTGGAATACCTAGCCGACGGCTAGGTTTGGTATGTAACAAGTTTCATGTTGATGATCCTTTGGGTAGAGTTATTTTTCTAAATAAATTCATTGTATCAAGAGAATTCATATATTCAATTTTACCTATTCTTTCCTTAATCTCTAAATAATCTCCACCCAAGCTTTGCTCCTAATGCCAAACTTATAAGTTTTCAACTTTGCAAGCCTGTTCCTTCGATATTATTTCCTTTGTAAACCCTATCCCACTTACAAAGAAGAAACCTAAATTTTTCCTCACAACCTTTATGTCTAAAGGCTCTTTGAATTTTATCTATTTTTGATGTCATAATTGCTCGCAATATTAAAAGTGACATCATATAAATAAGGATGTATTCTAATGTAGTCTTTATGATTTGTAGTCTTCTTTCCTTAGTTAAGAACTCACTTTTGCAACCTACCAAGAAATATTTCATTTTATCCAAAAAAGAGGTCCAAACATTTACAAGACAAAGGAATACTCAAGTAGATTGATAAATATTTTTCAATTTTAAACCATAAAATTATTACAAAAATTTGTTGTAAATCTAGGGTAGTATTAATGAGAAATTCTAGATTTTGTAGTATTAATCAATTATACAGTATCCTTATCATAACATGATAATATTCATTTAAACTCCATGGCCTCATTGATTGAGGGATGGACCAAAGGAAAAGTATCATCAACAAATTGGAGAGGAGATTCAGAGGGACCATGTTTTGCAATTTGAATACCTTTGATTTTTTCTTCCATATTTTCCTTTGAAAAAGCTCTCCCTAATGTTTCCATAAGAATAATGAATAGATAAGGAGAAAGTGGACCACCTTGACGAAGTACACAAGAATATTTAAAGTAACCAATAGGAGAGCCACTGATAAAAATAGAAAATTTTGCAATGCTATAAAAATATTTAATCCACTCACACCAACAATATTCAAAGCCAAACTTTCTAAGAATAGCATGTAGAAAATTCTAGGAAACCCTATCATATGCTTTGCTCATAGCTAACTTCATAAACATACCTAGTTTTTTCATGGAATGAAGATAATGTATGCCCTCTTGTGCAATAATTATACCATCAAGAATTGTTTTACCATGAACAAAGCCACCTTGTTCCTCTAAGATAACACAACCTATAATATCCTTCAACCTATTTGCCATAATTTTTGAAACTATCTTATAAATCATATTACAAAGACTCATTGGACAAAAAATATAAAAATATTTTGTCTCATATTTCTTGGGAAGTAACTTAATAAAAATAGCATTTATCTCACTTATTATAGTGTAATTCCCCAATTCTAACCAACCTGAGAGAGAGTAATTTTTTTTTTTTATAATCATAAGTAAGGTTCATAGCAAAGATAATCCCATCCTCTTTTGTTTAACATAATAAAGGTATAAACACATTTAATTTCACATCGCTACCAATGATACTCAAGTGGACAAGATAGACCAACGTCCCATAACTATTTTTGGGGTTAACTTTTCTAAACCTTCATAATTAGAAAATACGTGTTTAGTGGTTTTCTCACATTTTATATAATCTTCGCAAGTATAGTCATTTCAACCACAACATAGGATATTATGCCTTCTCAATATTTAGAGAAATGGGAATATTATTTTCCTCACCATAAATAAGTCAGTCTATGTAGGTGCTTGCCATAAAGCCTTAAAGTCTAGTTATCTCATCTTTGTGATGAGACAACTAGTACCTAATACCTAATGACCACACCTCTATGATGGGATAATCAAGGGTATTATCACTTTATGTGATAATACACATGGTCACCTGATCCTTCTTGATCATAGTGCCATCACTTGCTTATGTTGTAAATACTTTTCTAACCTCCACGGTAGGAATTCCTCAAAATATTCATGCTTTTGGTAATACATCTAAGCTACACCACTCAAGATGTAATAATTACAACTGATTTGACTATTACCTCCACACAACTAATCAAATATTAGAATTTATATTAACAAGGATACTATAAGGTTAGAATAAGTAAAACCTCCCAAGAAACCCTTCAAAACCCAAGGAATATAACACATTCGAACAAATATAAAAACTCTCTCATCAATGAAATGAAACTATAGCATTATGAATTAATAATAATTACCAAAGAAACAAAAATTCTTCTAATTCTACTACCTCGCATAATACCATTAATTCCTTTTTATAAATCATAGTCACTTAATAATTCTAATATCCACTTTCTATTCATATTTACATGATAGACAATTTTCTATTTACACTAACAATAATTCATAGTCTTTTTTCTCTATTAATGAATTGAAAGAATAAGTAACCAGATATCTAGGATATCTACTTTAATTCCTATCCATATAAGAAAAGTACTAATTTTACAAAGCATTCATATAATCATATCATAACAAATTTAAATATTATAAAATTTCCATACAATATATGTCTTCTTTCAAAAATTGAACTTTACATATCATTCATGAATATTACATAATTTTGAAAGATCATTATAGAATATTCTATCTATTTCACCACTTGATTGTTTTCTTAATCTCCATGGCAAAGAAATTTGAGTAAGGGATCAGGATAACTCTTTGATATGCAAATGCATTCCTAAATGCTCTTTGATAATCAATGCATCTAATAAAATTATATAGAAAAGACCATTTATTTTTCTACTCCCTTTAATAAATACCGAACTAAATCATATAGAAATAACCTTCCATATTTATACATCCCTACTTTTATTTATTTTTAAATAATAAAACATATGAGAAAACCCCATAATTTCCCCATTTCAAATGGAATCCATGCCCATTTGGAAGAATATGTGAGAAACTCATAAT
Organism: Wollemia nobilis; assembly: GCA_028583015.1. NCBI lineage: Eukaryota > Viridiplantae > Streptophyta > Pinopsida > Araucariales > Araucariaceae > Wollemia > Wollemia nobilis. The sequence goes on along the minus strand of JAQPPZ010000755.1, from coordinate 688,947 downwards.
ACCCTCACAAAAATGAACCCCATGCCCATTACATTTATATTCAACTTTCATATACAAAAAAAATAATTAAAAACTTTTTTATATCATTCAACTTAATGGATAAATAATACAAATCCAAATTCATATCTTAAAATAAAATGTTCCATTACCATTGTATTTTATTTTTATTTTCACAAAACGAACGAATTAATAAAACATCAAGTCAAGATATAAATATTAATTTATATCTCCAATTCATAATAGTAATTTGATACTTTTCTTTCAAAAACTTAATAAATAAACTCTTTTATTTATTAAACTAAAAATAAAAAGTATATCAATTAATTATTTAATTAAGCCACTTATTTTCAAAAAAATCAAAACTTGAAAATATTTTGAGAGCACATGCTCATCTCAATGGGCATAAAGATTGTTATCTATAATAAGTAGTGGTCCTGGTTGCTTATTTAAAAAATGAATACAAATATTATTTTCCAATACAATTTAAATAAACTTCTACTTAATAAGGATCCTTTCTCTATTAGTATTTAAGTAAAAGTATTTCAATAATAAAAAAACTACCATATGTAGTTTAAGACCTTTATATTACTTTGCATATAGAACAATAAAACTCTTATTAGATTAATACTGAAAGTACTAAATATAAATCATTTGTATGCAACTATATAACCCAAAAAATGTCAACCATTTAATTTAAAACTTTATTAAACTTAAAACATTATAGTCAAATGCATAATAAGCTCTACGAATACTGCTTCTTATGATGTATGACCTACTGCTATAACACTTGAAATATTTAAAGCTTAAAAGATAAACAACAATGCAAATCATTTTTTAATAAGCTATTCTTTAACCATAGAATAAAGCTAGAATATCACTGCACTTCGGTTAGATGAGACAAAAGCTCAAGATCATATTTTGCACATGGAAGACATTAGGGAAAGCATAACTCAAATGTTACATACTCCTATGCCACAACACAACATAAATTAGTGCAACTCAGCCAAATATGGTTACAAAAAAGGTAGACTCTAGTTTCTCAATAAAAACAATAATAGAGTACCCAACCAGGTATACGTCTACAAGACGGGCCATAAGATGAATATCATAAAGAAATTATTTATAGTCCTTTAAAAATATAGAGCACACCTTAAACCACTTTTTGGAAAAAATATGGATTGATCAATGCAAATTGAAAACGATAATGACTAATCATCATTCAAAGGAGCCAAAGAAATTAAAGCCTCTCAAAATTTTCTATAGTTTTCTTGATTAAAAATAGATTATCAATAAACTAATCAATGCTTTCCTTTTTAGCCATATCCATAAAATGAATGGAGAGAATGAAAATACCTTTATTTCTAGTCTAGTGGGTGATATACATAGTGAAGGATAGGATTCCTCTCTCTCTCTTTCTCTTCGTTCTTCAGTTCTTTGTTCATGCTTCCTTGTTCGGTATCCTTCTTGTATTACCAAGAATAAGAGTGAAATCTAAACTAACTTTCTAACTTCCCTCATCTTTTATTTATTTCATGAAAGAAATGAAATTTATCTTAAATTAAAAAAAAACTTTCTTTAATATAAAAAGTTCATAATATATTTTTATAAAGAAAAAATATTAACATTAGCCTTTGGTAATTATTATTTTCCATTGTTAACTATTAGCATTAAAAAATAATTAATTTCTTTATTTCTTATAAATTAAAAGAAGCGTCCCTTTTAATTAATTCATAACACACCCATAGCATTATAAAGCCAATAAATACCATGGTCTTTTAATAATACTTTTACTAATGAACTATTAACATTATAAAACAATTATATTAATTTATTGTTTCCCAATTAATATCGCAAACTAATATTTATTAGTAGCCATGATATCTACATGTAGGTACCCTCAAATGAGGGTGGGGGTGGGCAGCAGTAACAACTGCTGCACTTCTAAACAATCACATATAAACTCCAAATGCTTATAAAAAAAACAATGAAATACGTTATACCACCTCTTGTTCATAGTTAGCAATTTTTTTGATGACTAATCATCACTTACTATAAGGAACTGCTCCTTTGCTCTAGTAAATTTCTAGTTGGTGGTATAACCTCATTCACACATGTAATATGAGATGCAACTATATGTGGGTAACATCTTGTTACCTTGGAGCTGTTATAGACTAATTAGTCTGCCTATCATTTCCCTTAGTTTGGTGTCTCATTTTTGGTTGTCAACTTCCTCACCCACCAATGAGAGTACTTGGTCATACAACCACACATGATATAAAAAATACCATATCATTATATAACAAAACCCAAAAAACAAATGCATATAACCATTAATTTTCATAATGCATCAAAAGCTAAGCATTGAATAATCATACATTAACAAATTAATTCCAAAATATTAATAAGTCCTGCCAAGGAGGGCCATGATATAATTTTACCTTACACTAAACATAGTCCTCTATGTTTTTATTTTAGTATAAAATAAATATATTTTATTTAAATAAATAAGAAAAATATTTTCTCATATCCTCCACTTTTTTTTCAAGTGGCACATTGCTTAGAATAATGGTCCCACTAGACCTTGCATTGTTCTAGAGTTTGTTTCCTCATAACCTTGGAATGAAACTCTAGAATATTCACTAGTCTTACATCAATGATTGAGGGATTTTCCATATACAATTTAGAGACATTCCACACATGACTAGGGTCAATAATATACAATTTACACAGGAATACATGAAAAGTATCATGGATATTTGATAGGTTGGATGGTAAGGGAAGTCTATAGGCTACTAGACTTATCTTATAAATGATCTCAAATGGTCCAACATAACGAGGATCCAACTTAGTTTATTTTATAGCACTTTTCATGGATTTAAATCTTAAGAAAACTTTATCTCCCATAGATAATTCTCCTTTTCATATTAGCATAACTCTTTTGACAATCGATAACTTCCTTAAGCCTTTGCCAAATCATCCTGAGTTGTTCCTCCATATCTCGGATAGTGTCCAACCCTATCATGACTTAGTCCTCCATATTATCTAATGATAAAGTAATTCTACATCTCTTGCCATACAATGCTTCAAATTGGGTTATTCCCAAGCAAGCATCATAACCATTATTATATGTAAATTTTACTAAATGCAAAAATTATTCCCATCGATACTTTTGGTTCATGCATGCAAAACATGTCTTCCAATACTTGGTTTACCCTCTTTGTTTATCCATCTATTTTTGTATGGTATGTAGAACTGATACTCAACTTTGTGCCCACTACATGATGAAGAGCCTTCCAAAACTCAGATGTAATCTAAAATTCCTATCTAAAATTATCACTTCATAAAACCCATGTAACCTAAAAATCTCTTTGAAAAATCTATTTGTCACCACCAGTGCATCATCCCTGATGTTCCTTGGTATAAAATGTACAACTTTAGTCAATTTATTGACTACCACAAGAATTATATCATGTTGATACCTAGTCTTAGGTAAACCCACAATAAAGTCCATAAATATAATTTTTTATTTTTGCATCGGTATATCATGTGGGTACAATTTCTCTACTAGATGTCTATGCTCAACTTTGATTTTATGGCATTCTAAGAATCTAGCATTAAAATAAGTGATATCATTTTTATTCCTAACTAGTAAAAGGTCTTCTTCATGTTCTCTCTCATTGTAGCCCCTCTAGAGTGAGTAGAGTAAGGAGACCTATGCACCTCTTGCGTAATAAGTCCTCTCAAATCATAAATTTTATGTATAACCACCCTATCTTTAAAATATAAATACCATCCTTTATGCTAAAATCCTTGTTTTCTCTAGGATTTATTCCATCTTCACCCAAATTTCATCGCAATATTAATCTTGAGTTTGTATTTTTCTAACTTGATCCATTAATTCCACATGACTACAAGTCAACGTTGTTATGTACCTTCTTCTACTTAGGACATGCATGACCTTATTTTTCTTTCATTTTATATACTCTATACCAAATCCATACTCTATTAAGAACTCGACCCATCTTCTCTATCTTGCATTAAGCATAGGCTGAGTAAAAATGTACCTCAAACTCTGATGGTCGGTTCTTAACTCAAAAGGGTTTTTTAACAACTAACATCGCTAGGTTTTTTGAGTGTGCATAACTACTACTAGCTCTATATCATGTGTAAAATTACTTACCTCATGTTTCTTGAGCTTTCTAGACTCATATGCTATGATAGAGTCATATTGAAATAACACCCTTCCCAATATTTCCAATGAAGTAGTATTGCACACAAGTTGATTCTTCTTCAACAACTTTAACACAATTCTCAAATGTCTATCATACTCTTCCCTACTACAAGAGTATAGTAAGATATCATCTAAGAATATCAATACAAATTGATCTAGATATCTTCTGATCACATTGTTCATAAAATTTATAAATGGTATCGATACATTTGTTAACCCAAAGGATAACACTACGAACTTATAATACCCATATCTGGTTTTAAAAGCTATCTTGTGAGTGTATTTCTCATGAAACCTTACTGATAGCTACATTCTCTCCAAATTTAATTCTATCAAGGCTTCCTAATGACTTAGAAATAAAAATCTTACAGTATATGTAAATCATAGAGATGCCTCCTTAATTCTAGCACACTATTTCTATGAATCATTCAATAAAAAGGGGGTTGTTTGTCCATCTAGGTTCTATTTTATTTTTGGTTACTACATAAATATTGTGGAGTTGTCCCTTAGCCATGTTTCTTGATTCTAACCTCTAAGAATACACGTTCGCATAATTAGGACCTTCCTAATTGAAGAAATATCCCTTGGGTCACTAGGCTCTTTCTTACCTTCACTCCCCTATTTCCTCTGCTTGTGTTGGCTCTGTCTACCTTTGAGGTTGATGGTTTGGGTTATCATTTATGTTTTGGAATCTCTTCTTAAAATTTCCTTGTTTCTTGTTATTCTTCTTCTTGGTTTGGGTTTCCTTTATTCTAATATTGGTTCCATTTCATGAACCCAAAACTCTTTATTTTCCTAAGTGCATGTCTATCTTCCTCTATCAACTCAACATAGTTGAATAATGATTTTTTTATCTTTAGGTTGGCTTCTTCTTGCCAAGAAAAATTATATGCATTTTTCAAGGTCTTGAGCTTAAGCAAGTTTATCTCTGTTATAATATTAGGATCCACTACTAATATGAACTTATGTACCTTCAAATTCTCATTAGCCTCATATTTAGGTACATAATTTAATAAATTTCTAAATTTTTGACAATATATCTCCACCGTTCTAGTTATGAGGTGGAGTGTAGAGAATTCCTCAAATTTTTCTACATAAAATTGATCTGATAAGAACATTTTCTTGAAGCCTTGAAAAAAATTATCCGATTAAATATTCATTGCTTAAATCTTCTTGCCAAATTTAAAGTTATTCCACAATTCTAAAGTTACATCCCATAAATAGAGGGTAGCACATACAATTTGGGTCTTTGAAGAATAACTCTTCATAAAATAGTATGTTTCCAATTTAGTTAACCAAGACTCAGCTGAATCACCTTCTTATTTACCAGTAAATTTAGATACCCTAATATTCTTCATGAACTTGGATAGCTCTACCTCTATAAGAGATTTACCTTTTTGGTATTTTGTAGCAGGATCCTCCTTCTATCTACCCTCAAAAGTTCTATTTTAGAAATGTTGATTAACTATAGTTTCTAGAAATTACCTCTATTGGTTCATTTATTCCATATATTGTTCCATTTGTTCTTTTAATAAGGAAACCATAGTTGTGAGTTTCACCTCTCTATTGGAATTTTCCAAACTTTCTCCTCATGGTCTAGCTTCGATACTCCCCTGTCTAACTTTTCTTGGATCTTGAGATCCTCTTCTTCCTCTCCTTAACGTGGGTTTCATTTCTCCTATTCACATAAATGAGTTCGGTAAATTACAATTTCTCCCAGTTAAACCTCAAATGGTTAGTTATGTCTTCCCATGAACCAACTTAGATAATTAAAATCCTTTTAATAATGGTCACAACAACACTTGTATCCCCACAAGGTGCCACCTTGGTTATGGCCATTATCACTTCCTTGGTAATAATATAGGTCATGCTTATCTTACTGTAATGTGCCATCTTAGTTATGACCATGATCACTCTACTCACAATGATCTTGGTCATGCTTACCTTATCATAAGGTGCCATTTCTTCTATCCACAAAAAATGTGAGTTAGGTTACAATTTCTTCCTATTGTTCTTATAACTCTTTGTTAGTTTCATCATCTACATGAACTAACATAGAGCATTACCTTTCTCCTAATAATGTCCATGGTCACACTTACTCCATGCAAGGTGCCATACCAATAAGTGTTTACATCGTTATCATTCACCTAATAATGATTGTGGTCACACTTACTTTTTTAAAGGTATCATACTCAATAAGAGACTACAATCTCTAGGATTTTTTCTCCTTGGTTTGAACTAGACCCATCTATGTGCAATACTTGACAGACCCAATTCATGTTAAGGTCCCTAGAGTAGCATATCTCCCCAAATATGCACATAAAGTTGGTTGATCCAGGGTATTTTCATAGAAGCTACTAGTCCCACAACCTAGGGCTTTGATATCAAATTTAATTACCCAATTCTAACCAACCTGAGAGAGAATACATATTTTTTAATCACAAGTAAGGTTCACAACAAATATATTCCCATCCTATTTTATTTAGCATAATTAAGGCATAACCACATTACCAATGACACTCAAGTAGACAGGATAGGCCAATGTCCCATAGCTATTTTTGGGGTTAAATTTTCTAAACTTCCATGATTAGAAAAGATGCCTTTAGTGGATTCCCCATATTGTATATACTCTCCATGATTATAGGCATTTCAGCCACAACATAGGGGATTATCCCTTCTCAATATTTAGAGAAAGGGGATGTTATTTTTCTCACCATACATAAGTTAGTCTATGTAGGTGCTTGGTGTAAAGTCTTAAAGTCCATTTATCTCATCTTAATGATGAGACAACTAGTAGTTAGTGCTTAATTACCACATCTCCATGATGGGAAAATTAAGGGTATTATCACTTCACATGATAATACACATAATCACCTGATCCTTCTTTATTAGAGAACCACTACTTTCTCATGTTGCAAATGATCTCCTAACCTCCACATTAGAAATTACTCAAAATATTCACTCTTTTGGAAATACATTTGAGCTACACCATTGAAGATGTAATTATTGCAACTGATTTGACTATTTCCTCCTCATAACTAATTAAATCTTAGGATTTATATTAAAAATGGTACCAACAAGGTTAGAATAAGCAAACCCTTCCAAGAAACCATTTAAAACCTAAGGAATGTAACATATTCGAACATATATAAAAACTCTCTCATTAAGGAAAAGAAACTATAACATTATGAATTAATAATCATTCCTGAAGAAACAAAAATTCCTCTAATTCTATTCCCTCACATAATAATGCATTAATTCCATTTTATAAATCATAGTCACTTAACAATTCCAATATCCACTTTTAATTCATATTTACATCATAAACCATTTTCTATCTACACTAACAATAATTCATAGCCTATTTTTTCCATTAATGAATGGAAAGCATAAGTAACCAGATATCTAGGATATCTACTTTAATTCCTATCCATATAAGAAAAGTACTCATTTTACAAAGCATTCATATAATCATCCCTTAACAAATTTAAATATTATAACATTTTTGTACAATATATATCTTATTCTTTCAAGAACGAAAATTTACATCTTATTCATAAATATTACATAATTTTGAAAGATCATTATATAATCTTCTATATATTTCACCACTTGCTAGTTTCCTTAATATCCATGGTAAAGAAGTTGGATTAAGGGATCAGGATAGCTCTTTGATATGCAAATGCATTCCTAAATACTCTTTGATAATTAATGCATCTAATAAAATCATATAATCAATGCATCTAATAAAATCATATAGAAAATACCCTTTACTTTTCTACTCCCTTTAATCAATACACCAATTTAAATCATATAGAAATAACCTTCCACATTTCTACATCCTTACTTTTCTTTATTTTTAAATAATAAAACATATGAGGAAACTCCATAATTTTCTCATTTCAAATGGACTCCATGCCCATTTGGAAGAATATGTGAGGAACCCACAATACCCTCACAAAAAATGGACCCCATGTTCATTACATTTATATTCAACTTTCATATGCAAAAAAAAAAGAATTAAAAACTTTTTATATCATTCAACTTAATGGATATCTTCCATTAACATTCTATTTTATTTTTATTTTCACAAATTTAAATGTTCACCTTTTTTTTTTGTTTGGTGGTCCAAAATAAGGTTCTTACCATAGACAATCTTCTCATTAGATGTTTGATTATACCTAACTGGTGTTTTTTATGCAAATCCAATTGGGATTTAGTGAGTCATTTGTTCCTTGATTGCCCCTTTTCGTGCTCTATTTTAGATTCTTTGTTCCAGATGGTCAACTTATCCTGGGTGCAACCAAGATCTATTGTGGAATTTTATGAGTAATGGCCCAATTTCTTTTCCAATGTACACCTTAAAGCCTTCTAGTCCTTTTGTCTTCCCCATTGCTTGTGACAACTTTGGTTGGGAAGAAATTATAGGGTGTTTTGTGACAATTCCAATGACTATCAATCTATGTTCATTCGTACCTTCACCTTTGCTACAAATAATGTATGTTTAATTCCATCCTCGAAATCCCCCAAAGGAATATTGGAGACCAAGTTGTTTAATTATCCTAAACTTCATTTTGATCTTTATGGTCCTTCAATGCCCAAGGTTGATAGGTCTATGGTTAAATGATCTTCTCTACTAGATGGATGGCTTAAGCTCAATTTTGATGGAGTAGCCAAAGGTAATCCTAGTAGAGATGGAGGTGGTGGCATAGCCAGGGACTGTCAAGGAAAAATCATCTTAGCTTATGCCAAAAATATGGGTACTCAATCCAACAATGTTGTTGAAATAAGATCCTTGTACGTGGAATTATCTATCCTTGAAGACCGTGGTATAGAGAATTTAATCATTGAAGGATATTCGATGAACGTTATCAACTACATAAATCATTCTCAAGTCCCTGCATGGAGTGTAAGCAACATCATAAGCGAGTGTAAAAGATACATGAGCAAATACAAAAATATTGTTACTCGACATGTGTACAGATAAGGCAATCATGATGCAGATATCCTAGCAAACTTAGGGGTGTTGAGATAGGATCTTCATATTTGGCATAATAATTTCCCTTTAAATCTTAGTGTCCATATAAATTTGGATGGAAAGATCTTCCTTTGATTTTTGGATGTGGTTGTAGTTATGGGGATTATTGGTTCACCTTTGGGCTTGTAACCAGATTAATTAAAGTCTTAACACGTGTGTTCGCAGGGTCATTTCAAATTAGTGTGACAATGATGTTGAAGAAATCTATGGTATCTTATTTACTGGTAATGAATAACAAACTATTAGTTTGGTATATCCCTGGGTATTTGATGTTCTATGGGATTAATGTCTTCCTAGGTATATGTTGTTCTGTTTCGGATTCAAGTTCCTTTTCGTTTGATGGTCCAACTGTGTTGTCCCCACTTCTACTTTTTGTCATTGAATGTTAGTTTAGATGCTTGTCCATTTTGGCTACCGTTGAAAGGTAATCCCAGCTAGAATACCTATTTTTTGATTGACATTGTAAAATGTTTCAAGATCCTTTCAAAACCCCTTTACCAATAAAAATGTTTGAATGAATAATAAAACATCAAGCCAAGATATAAATACCAATTCATGTCTCCAATTCATAACAATAAATTAATACAATTATTTTGAAAACTTAATAAATAAACTCTTTTATTTATTAAAATACAAACAAGCTATCAATATTAAAAACAAGTTATACTCAGGTGTTGTAGGTGAGTTGGAGAGGAGAGGGCAATCCTCCAAGGGAGGTCCTAGGTTCAAATCTCCACCCTACCAAAAATTTGAATTGGGTATCCAAAATCCAATTGATAATGTTGGTGTGGGCAGGGTCGGGTGCAACTTTCGGGTGACTTTGATGGTGTAGAACCCCCTGTTCTTGGTATTTCAAACCAAGGTAGCCCCACAAGGGGTTTTTCGCTTTAAAAAAAAAAAAAGTTATTAATAAACTAATCAATGCTTTCCATTTTAGCCACATCCATAAAATGAACAATGATAATGAGAATAACTTTATTTACACTCTAATGGGTGATGTACGTAGTGAAGGGTTCCTTTTCTTTCTTCCACACATGCAAGGCATCTCTCTCTCTCTCCAAATTTTTATTCGTTTTTCAGTTCTTTGTTCATTCTCTAATTCTCTGTTTGTGGTTCCCTATTTAGTCTCCTTGTATTACCAAGAACAAGGAGATGATATCAAAACTAACTTTTTAACTTCCCCCATATTTTATTTATTGCATAAAAAAAATGAACTTTATCCTAAATTTAAAAGAAATATTTCTTTTATATAAAAGTTCATATGATCCTTTTATAAAGCAAAAATATTAACATTAGACTTTGCTAATTATTATTTTCTAATGTTAACTATTAATATTCAAAATATCCTAGGTGTAGACCAATTGGTTTGACCAAACCCCGTGTGGGGGGCGGAGGTCCAAGGTTTAAATCTTAGGCCTCGCTAGACTAAATGCTTGTCCCTTTCCTGAGGTGTAAAAGGTTTAAAATGATTGTGGCATGGTGGTTATAGGGGCGGACTATGCGAATAACTGTGTGATGACTTTCAAGGTGGACAATACATAATATTGTGGTGGCCATAAAAATTCGAACAACCTACCTGAATTTGTAGCGGCTACTGATTCCACCATGTAAATTTAAAAAAAACTATTAATCTTCAAAAATAATTAAATTCCTTTAATTATTATAAATTAAAATAAGCCTCTCTTTTAATTAATTCATAACACACCCATAGCATTATAAATCCAATAAATATCATGATATTTTAATAATCCTTTTACTAATGTTAAATTATTAACATTATAAAATAGTTAAATTAATTTATTGTTTACCAATTAATATCACAATAAAATAATTATTATTAGCCATGAGATTTGTATGTAGGTATTATTAAGCATTTTTCCTTAATAAATCCTTCTCTAATGAATCCTTTGCCAGATCCAATAATATAAGAAAACATATATAAACTTCAGATGCTTATAAATAAAACACTAAAATACAGTATACCACCTCTTGTTCCTAGTTAGTAAGTTTTCTAATGACCAATCATAACTTGCTACTAGAAAATGCTCCTTTGGTATCTCATTCTTGGTGGTCAACTTCTTCATCCACCCACCCATGAGAGTACCTAGTCCTACAACCACATATGATATCAGTAGTACCATATTCTTATATAACATAACCAAAATAACAAATGCATATAACCATTCATTTTCATAATGCATCAAAAGCTAAGCATTGAATAATTACACATTAACACATAATTCCATGATAATAATGAGTCCTACCAAGGAGGATAGTAACATATAGCCTTATTTTTCCAAGCCTCTTCAACCGCAACTAACATATCACTTTTCAATAAATCTCAAATTATTTGAAATAAAATTGTAGGAAATCTATTAAGACCCAATGCCTTGTTAGTATGAAAAGGGAAAATTGCTTCATGGACCTCCTGTATAGATATCTTCTTAATCAAGCTTTTAATTTATTCCTATGTGATAGTTGATGGAATATTTTGTAGAAGTTTATCTTTTGCCTCCTTATCTTGCCTAGTTTCTAATAAAATATTTTTTAAATAATTAATTGCTTCCTTATATCTTCTTCATCTTCTATATTTCTTCCATTTGGAGTTAACATATTTTTAATGTGATGAAAAGAAAAAATTGTTCTCGTTGTAGCATGATTTTTTTTTTTGTATTTATATCTCCTTCCTTGAGGTATTTCTCTCTATATTTTTCAAACCAATATGACTCATTCCTTTTCAATGCATTATGATAATAAAAAAGTAATTATTTTCCTTTCGCATAAGACTGCTGACCCATTCCATTACTTTTACTAACTCTTGTAAATTTTTGAGCTTGGATTCAAAATTTTTTAAATAAAGTTGACATTCCAAATCTTCATTTGATCCTTTAAATTTTTCAACTTTTGAAAATTTGTACATACATTATCCTTAAAATTTTGATTCATCCCACCATAACATAACTATATGGAATATCAGGGTCTTGGAGTCACATAGACTAAAATAAAAATGGCTTTGGATGATCATTATTAGGTAACCCACAAGTCAAAATAATAGGTTTGTGGTATGATCCTGTTCGCAATAAAATATCTTAAAACATTATACACTTTGTTTGCAATAATTTATTGGATCACAAAAATCTATCCAATTTTTTTGCTCTATGATTTTTTCCAATGCGTCTATTATCATAGGTATATTGAAAGCTTGAAGGCTAACATCCAAAACATCATTTGAATTAAAAAATGAAGTAAAATATTGCATTTATTTATACCATCCTAGAATACCACCCTTCTTTTCTAAAAGATAAAAACAAATTTAAGATTCATCCCCAAGAATCCATATATCATAATGAGTCATCATTGTATTTGATAAAAATATGCTAAGATCCTTCCAAAATCTTTCACAAGGAGTAACTATAGTTGGAGCATATACATTTATAACCCTAAATTTGATGTTTTCCTCTTTCTTGTAAAATTATCCAACAACCCAATTACTTTTTGCTTCTAATAATTGACCATCCCATTTACATTTGTCCCATATTATTATAATACCCCATGAAGCTCTTGTAGAAGAAACTACTAAACAATCACCCATCTTCCAAATCTTGTTAAAAGCATCCTTACATTCCTCATTGCTTAATTTTATTTTTTGTATTAATATAAAATTAGGACTATTAAAATCTATTAATTCCTTAACAACTCATTTTTTAGGGGTAAAATTCATACCTATAATATTCCATGATATTATTTTTACCATCAACACCTTTTATTTTTATTAATGGGTTTAGCCTCACTCCCTATTAAAACTTGTGATATTTTTATTTGGTTTCAAATATCAATATCTTTTGAGTTTTTTTCTCTTTGTTTCTACTTTGATGACCTTCCTTTCCTTTTTTTGCTCCCACCAACACTCTCATATTCATCAATATATTTTATTTTTTCTATTTTTTCATATTGATCATAATGAGACTTGTCTTATATAGATTTATGTTGCCCTAAATTTTTAAAAGTGCAAGGAATAGCCTCATTAGCATTTTCTTCTTTATGTTGCCTTGAAAACTCTAAACTGCATAGGTGATCTTCCATAGTTATTACTTTCTAAACCCTAAATTTCCTTGGATATCCTCAATATTATTTTATTTATTACATTATGCTTGAAATCCTAAAGTGTAATGAATACACTCTATATTGCTTTCATTTTTATTGTAAGGAGAATATTTTATATTACTTGAGAAAAATACAGATGATTTACCTAGATTAAGCATGACCTCCTTCACCTCATTTGCTTTAAAATTTGTCATCCCCTCTTCCTTCACACCTTTGACTCCTATATTTGAACTTGCACATTGTATTTCCTCATTCCTCATATAATGTTTTTATTCCAATGGTTGATTTTAATGAACTATAATTATCTTTGACATTTGATGATGTAGCGAGGGTTTCTTTCTACTTTCATAGGATTGGAAAATCCTTGAATTGACCTAGCTTCTATTGTGATATAATCTTCTTGTTTCATATTGAAGCTACCCTCATGCCCAAAAAATTTCATCTCTTTCTCCATCATTTTTACTTTGCAATGTCTTGCCATGTGCTCAATTTCATGATATTTGTGACATCAAAATGCAATATTTTTGTAATCCACTTGTTGATCTCATTCTCTAGATTCATCTAATGAGCTATAGTAAAGGTTTTAAAATATCCATGGAAACACATATTCAAATGTATACAACATGTATTCTCCTCTTAGTAGTTGATCCCTCTTGAATGAATTCACCTAGGTATTAACAATATTTTTTAAAACCTTTGTTCTGATGAGTTGATAAAGAAGTCCAAAAATTCTAATCCATATGAAAATAATTTTAATAGTTTTCGTCTTTACAAATAAATCCTCACTCGAAGGTCTTAAATATAAAGCATATTTATCCCTAAACCAAGGGCCTCTATCCATTATTTTATCCCTTATTTTTGAACTAGAGAAAATAATGAGAAAAAACCCTTTTGGAAGAAAATTCATTGAGTAATTTGAATTCAATTCCCACTTTCACTTGATCAAGTTTTGAATCTCAGAAAAATTTGGCCAGTATCCATGGAACTTACATATTAACCCTCTATATTTAAGAACCATTATATCATATTCAATCATCTCATCCTTAAAAATCACTTTTGGAGTAGTATTTACTTCCAACTAAAGCATCCTTACTTCCAACTTGACCATTCTTTCTTTCAGTAAGGACTTTAAAAAATAATTTTCTTTCCATGTTACCTACATTTTCTTTGTGTGAATCCTTTAAAGTCTCCTAAGATCTATAATAAGAAGTGGTACTTATTACTTGATCACACTTTGATTTCTACTTCCTACTCACACTTTTTCGCACTTGATCTCAACTTGCACTCACTCCCAACTCTCTCAACTTACCCTTAAAATTGAACTTTACACAAGTTTTTATGAGGGGTCCTTGTCCCCTCATATCGAGGTTTAAACTTGGATCTCCTAGATGAAAAACCTAAGGACTTACCGCTAGAGTATCCCTCATGGGTAAAAGTGTTTGATAATTTATATTATATGAATTATTGGTAATAATGTTTTTATAACAACTAGATATATAATAATAATTTATAATAATATTGTCCTAGAGGGACAACGCAATAATTTAGTCTTTGGATCTTATTTGGGAGGTCTAAGGTTCAAACCGCAACATGGGCAAGTGTGTGAGGATGTGTGTGTATGGTTGTGTATTTAGTCCTTATTGATAAGCTTAGCTCTCTCTCTTATGAGAGGTCATGGTGGGATGGGGATGCCTAGACCTGAGCATCGACCGTATAGGTTTATCACACTAACCAAATCTAAAAAAGAAAATTATAATAATATTTACTATATAACTAAGTTATATAATAATTTATTATATTTATTGAAATAGATCATGTAATTTTAAAATCTTAAAATTATAATAAATTACCATGATTGACATTTATTTAAACCAATCTTACCTGAATGAATAATATTAAAGGTAGTAGGAGATCAATGGAAATATTATAGTAATAAAACATTATTATTAAGAATGTCTTGGAGGAACAAAACAATGGTTCAGGCTTTGGCTCTTCTTTGAGAGTTCTAAGGTTCAAATCATGATGTGGGCAAGTGTGTGAGGGGGTTGGAGTGGGTATGACTATGGCTATGTGTTTGGCCCCTATTAATAAGCCCAGATTCCACCCTTTATATTTTGTGAATTGATGCTCAGGGATAGACCTCCCCATCCCACCATAACTTCTCATAAGGAGTAGAGTTGAGCTTATCAATAGGAGCCAAACACACAACCATCCACACACCCACCCCTCACTTACTCATCCATGCTATGATTTGAAACTTGAACCTCCCAAAAAAGAGTCAAAGCCTAAACTATTACGTTGTCCCTAAGACCATTAACACATATTTTAACTTTAGGCTCTCTTTGAAAAGACCCAAGAATATTGTAGCTTTTGTATAAAGATGAATCCAAAATACTATATTTCAAAATATGTACATGTGGTTTTATAAAAAAATAACCAATGCTACATATATTTTAATTATATGTAATTCTAAAGTTATATTAATGTTTAGATTAAACTTTTATGTTGAGCATGACCTAAAAATTACTAAATAAATTATGTAAAGAAAAATTAAATAGCAAGACAAAATTTTATTTTAAAATAAAATTATGATATTGAATCATATAAGTCAAATTGAAATGTTTTGCATAATTTTAATTAAAAACTTATATACCTATTATTTATTAGGTGGTTGAAAAAGTGAGTTTAACTCGATAATTATAAGTGGAATTCTTGGCAATATAATAAATAGAGTTGATTTTTAGTATACAATTTACTACTTTTGAATTTTTACCTTGAACATTGTATTTAGAGTTTTAAAGTCGCATATTTTTAATTATAATATATAACCATAAAATACATAAAATTAACCAATTTTATTACTTAACCAAATTGTGGTATGAAAAAGTATATTAATAGTATTCAAAGATATTAATATATATATAAATATTAATTGGTTATATAAAGATTGAGACAACATCCACCCGTATTATATGGAAATTCATAGTAGCATTTGAATAATTTCATTAAAAATGAATATTTTATGTAACAAAATTTAAATTTGGGTATACCTCGTAAGAATTGAGAAACTTAATCAATTAAAATTTTGTTATTTGATTATAATATTTTTATTTTATTAGTATTTTTATCAAGGGGAAGTGCAAGTTAGAGGGAGTCCTACTAGGTAATATGGAAGGAAAGTCATATTTAAAACCTTTAATGAAAATTCATGATGCCCTAATTAGAAGTATGGATGCCTAAGTTGAAGATAAGTGGACGAGCAAATACAAGATAAGTTTGATCCAAGTAGAAGATGTTACACCAAAAATGTTTATCAAGGATGACATGATCTATTATGATATAATAATTCTAAATGGTAGAAAGTTAATATGTAAGTTCCATGGATATTGGTTAGGGTTTTCGAAGATTCAAATTTGGATCAACTGGAAGTGGGGATTAAAATTAAATTACTGTATGGAATTTTTCATAAAGGTTTTCTCCTCGTCATCTTTTGAGTTTAGAAATCAAGGATAAAATAATGGGTGATGGCCTATGGTTTAGGGGAAGATATGCCCTTTATATAAGACCATGAATGAAAAATTTTCTATTAAGAGAAAATATTAAGCTTCAAATGTAGGTTAGGATTTTTGGACATTCATGTTAGTTTATCGATGATGATATTTTAGAGAATATTGGAAATATGCTAGGGAAATTCATCGAGGAGTACTAACTATTAAGGAGCGAAAGCATGCTATATATACTCAAGGATGCATTATTATGGATATGTCAAAAACTTTGCAATAATCCATTAAGATTAAACTTGAATCGTTATTATGGATATTTCAAAATCTTTGCAATAAACTTGAATCAAGAAAATGAGTCCAACAAGTGGGTTATGAAAATATTATATTTCGATGTCACAATTATTATGAGACTAAACACATGGTAAGAGATTACAAAGTAAAAACTATGAAGAAAGAGATAAAATTTTGGTCCTAAGATAAAATTCAAGATAAAGCAAAGAAATTATTCTGTAATAAGATTTGGGATCAGATCAAGGATATTCGACTTCAATAAAAGGGATAAAGAAATCCTAATTACAACATCATATGACAAAGGCCCTTGTAGCTCACTTAGATCAATTGTTTGAAAAATAAAAAATAGATGTAAGAGATGAGAAAGTACAATATGTAATTTCAATTTCAAAAGGAATTAAAGGTTCAAAGAAAGATGCAGAGAAAAATCCTAAAATAACAATGGTAGAAGAGATCAAGTTTGTTCTAGGTAATTTATCTTCATTTTCTTCAAGTAGTATAGAATTCTCTCCTAGTGAAAAAAGTGAAAGTCGTGTAGATATTATCCTTTGGATGTTAAGTTTTCAAGAGCACCACAATAAAGAAATGAGGACGAAGAAAATCCTCAATGATTTAGGGTTTTTAGGACAACATAAGAAGGTAATTGTTATGGAAGCACATCCTTGTACTTTAGGGTTTTTAGAGAAACATAAAGAAGAATGTGCTTTCGAGGTTATTTCTTTCGTTTGAGATTTTTTAGAGCAAGATAAACCTAGATATGGTAAGTCTTACTATGAGCAATGTAAGAAGATTAAAGAGATCGATGAAGATGGAAGTGTTCGTAGAAATAAAAAAAAAAGATCCATGAAGCAAAAATAAAGAGAAAAATAAACTAATGGGGATATTAACTTGAAAATAAAAGCAAATATCACAAGTGTTAAAAAAAAAAATTGAGCTAAACCCATACGTAAATATGTTAAAATATTATAAATATAAATAAAAACCTTGTCTCTAGGGATTTGGCTCTTCTTTGGGAGATCCAAGGTTCAAACCGCGACATGTTAAATTCTTATTGATAAGCTCATCTCTCCCCTTATAAGAGGTCATGGTAGGATGAGAATGTAAAAACCTTGTCTCCAGGGATTTGGCTCTTCTTTGCGAGATCCAAAGTTCAAACCGCCACATATTAAATTTTTATTGATAAGCTTATCTCTTCCCTTATGAAAGGTCATGTTAAATTCTTATTGATAAGCTTATCTCTCCCCTTATGAAAGGTCATGGTAGAATGAGAATGCCTAACCTTAAAAGTCAATTGTAAAATTTTTTTACATTAACTAAATCAAAAAAAAAGAAAAGAGAAACGAAAAAAACGTAAACAAAATTAATAATTTATATAGAGACATGTAAATGTATATTTGAAAATCCACTCCAAACGGTAACATACTAAAGACATTTAAAACATATACATTGTTAAAGTTTAATTTAAAAAATTGTAAAACCTGCAGACAGAATCAAGGAAAATTGTAAAACCTACGGACAGAATAAAGAAAAAAGTAATGAAAACGTGATGTGATCAATAAAGAATCTCAATTTTTTTTTTTTTTTTATAATAGTGAATGGGCATATGCCATACCATAACTCCCACGCAAAATGAGAATATAGCAAAGCCTGAACCTCAACCATCTCCGGACCACTCACTATACGACTCGGTCCGATTTAAAGAGTTCATAAAGTTCTTCTGAGGTTCAACATCCGCTCAGTGATCCGAAGCGAAAGACCGGAGGAGCCCCCAATTTAAGTAAGAAAATGTGTACTCAAATTTTCAGATTTCTTCTTCTTTCTGTTATTTTGGTCTTTCAATTTTTCAGACTTCTTTTATTTGGTCCTTTTTAAGATATCTTCTAACTGCAGCTGAATTTTGGTCTTTCAAATTTTCAGATTTGTTGTTGTTGTTGTTTTATTTTGGTCTTTCTTAGATCTTGTTCGAAGCGGACTTTCTTAGATCTCTTCTTGTTACAAGCTGCAGCTGATAACAAAGCGTGGAAGAAACCGTGGGGTTGAAGGTGAAGAACAAACTGTACTCCAAGATCGATCTGGAGCGATCCCGGATCACAGAAGACGAGCCCGTGAATCCCCGCTGGTACGAGTCTTTCCACATTTACTGCGCGCACCAGGCCGCCAACGTGGTCGTGAGCGTGAAAGATGATAACCCCGTGGGCGCTTCGCTCTTGGGATGCGCCTACGTTCCCGTAAAAGACCTCCTTGACGGGGAATAGGTCGACCGGTGGCACGACCTCCTCAACGACGAAGACACAGAACCTGTCGGCGGCCTGATGCGCGTCAAGCTGCAGTATTTCGATGTATCCCGCGACCGCCACTAGTGCATCCGCAGCCCCATATTCGCCGGGGTGCCCTACACATTCGTACCCCCAGTGCAAGGGTTGGAAGGTTACGCTGTACCAAGACGCTCACAAATTCATGCCTCGAATCCCCCTCGCGGGAGGTCAGGTGTTCCAACAGCACCGCTGCTGGGAGGACGTGTTCGATGCCATCGAGAACGTCTGGCACCCGATTTACATCACGGGCTGGTCCCTTTACACGGAGATAACCCTGATTCGCGGCTCCTACAGACCGAAAGTAGGCGGGGATCAAGCCCTGGGGGAGCTCCTGAAGAAGATAGGTAAGGAGTTTGATGATAATCGTTGTAATTGTTTTACTGTCTTTACTATTAGGATTGCACTATGGTTTTATGTGAAGCTTGAATTGTTTTTTTCTCGCTTGAAAATCTTTGAAAATCTTTGAAATGTAGTCTGTGAGTGGAGTGAATTTTGGGCGTGTCTCTTCCAGGTAATAATGTTTTTTTCACTAACGAACTTAATATTTATAAGTAAGGTTTTTTTACATACAAAATTAAAACAACTCATGAGAAAAAAAAACATGAAAATCATGTGGGGTCACGTCAACGAAGAATCCATGAAAGTTATGATAGGTTCGGATAAATTCCCAACATCACTGCCCCATAATCTCAACTCAGGCTTTTTTTTCTAAAACATATTATAATTAAAAAATCATCATTTAAAGTAGAAATTAGACGCAACCATGGAATGCCATTTTGTCTCCACAAAAATACTAAGGAGATAAATTCGTAAGAGCAACAACTTCCACAAGGTCTGACTGTCTAGAATTCGTTAAAAATGTAGCGAAAGTCGTCTTTTATTTAATTATTATCAATTTTTTTAAATTATAATTGTTCAAGTCAATATTTAAAATAATTTAAAACTGTAATTTAAATAATTATTATTATTTTTTAAAATAAAATAAATATTTATTAAAAAAATTATAGTGGAAGTGTCATTTTAAAATATAAGATTTTAAAAGAATTAAAATTATTTACTTATCAGACTTTGTTTTAAAAAAGTGATCAAACAAGTGTTTGATCACTTAAAGATAGGTTTCATAAGGTCTAAACATTTCTTTAGTTAGCAATTCAAAATAAATTATTTACAATAACAATTTACAAACCAAATGTTTATCAAAATCTCTTAAACTACTAAATGATAAATCAAAGTTAAACTAAATATTTATTATAACCTTTAAAATTTCACTAAAATACATATCTAAGTCTTTATGTTTTCTTTGTTAAATATCATGTCAATAATTTGACTTATTTTATTATATAGTGTCTTATTTTACACATGTATAAATACGTGAGAGAGAACACACAAGATCAAATTAAATACCATTTATCTTACATCATGACCTTTTTTTAATTTGGTTTTTGTAAGAAACCTCAATCACCCCCTCGTAAAGCCGAGAGCTATACTTATCAATAGAGAATTTAACACAAAGCCACTATACACCCACCCCCTCACACACTTACATCATAACCATATTATCACAGTATTTCAACAAATTAATAGTGGCATTGCTTCATAATATTCAAAGTTGAGTCTCCACATTAGAAGCCCACATTTTAATTCTTTGAGCTAATTTGAAATAAATATTAAATATAGGGTTATGCATAAGGGGTTGGACTCAAAATGTACTTGCAAAAAAATAGTGAATCCTAATTGAAATCAAGGAGAATTTAGACAATCCTAAGAAAATCAAATCAATCATCTTCACATCAAAATTTGGGCTATTTGAAGCCCTAAAAAATAAGGTCATATTTGGGGTAAATTTTGACCTATGAAACCACCTTAAAACTTCATAAAAATACCACCGTTAGATCAATCTTAAAAGATATTTCCAACGAGTACAAATAGGCCTCTGTTTGGATATATAATGGCAAATTGACCCTAAGAAAAAATTGGTCTTGAAAATTTTAGGCGAATGGGCCGACGTTGAGGGTCCTCATATTCGTCAATTTTCAATTTTGGAAATCCTAATATTCGCCCAATTTGTGAATATTCACCACTATGCATAACCCTGGTTAAATTTCATCCTTTGAATTAGAACCTTGGATTATAGCATAAAATTCTTCACTTCCCACTATTTTTCCAAACACATGAAATAGTGTGTTATATATATTTTTTAGATTGGTTATATGGGATTGAAATGGGTCTCACCCATTTTACATCATGACCAAATAGTGGTATTCCAACAACTTGACAATTACGCACATATCTCTTGGTAATATTTGAACCTCAATGTCCTCCTTAAAGTAAAGTAATTTAATTGATTGAACTCATTCCATTTGGTAATATCTTGTTATATAATTATTGTTAAACTATCTTCTCCTTTTAGCAATCTTTACAAGGACAAACACTAAAATTTAAGAGGGTAATTTTATCCATGCATAAATTCAAAGATTTTATCTAACTAATGATATGGGATTGAAAGGGAAACTATCTATATTACATCATGATTGCATTATCATAGTATTTCTATGAGATGCATAATGATATTATAACAAGATGTATTATCTTGGCACTCATGAATAATTGAACCCTAGTATGCTCTTTGTGATCCAATAACTTTCACCAATTACACTTCAACCCCACGGACATGCATAAATTGAAAGACTGTCAATTAAATAAATTTTAAAGTTACATAATGATTATTAATAGAAATTAAAAAAGTCAACTTTAATAGGTACATATAATATTAAAAATATATGGTTGTTTCTATAATATTTTTATTATTGTTAGTTATGTTTGTCTACCTATGTGAGGCATGCAGTTGATATGCTACTCTAATTTATAATAGTTTAGATTTATGGCATTTATATTTTTTATTTTCAAAGTGATTTAGTGAAAAGCAAGGCAAATTTAATTAAAATAATTAAGACACATATTTGATTTTATGTTATCAAAAAATTAGTTGAAACTAAGAGGCATTAAATTGAAACAAATACGACAATTTAAAAGTTAAATAATAAGTATTTAATATTGGATGATCTCCTTTAAAGTAGTTATAGAACATTGATGATGATAAAGCATTAATCATCCTTAATAATATGTATTTTTTAAATTATTTATATAGATTGAAATGAGTTTACCTATATTAAATCATCATGGAATTTCAACTAATCACATAGCAACAGTATGTTAGAAATTATATTACAATGAAACTTGTAAATATTGAAATACACCCAAGAATTCCACATAGATGATAACTCTCAATTGAGATGGTCAAAGAAAAAACACCTTAAACTATTACAAATAAATAGGAGGGAGTATGATGAGACTTGTAAAGATTGAACTACACCCAGAATAACACATAAATGATAACTCTTAATTGAGATGGTCAAAGAAAAAGCACCTTAAACTATTGCATATAAATAGGGGAGAGTATCATTGGAATTGTTTTATTATCCAATTATAAAATTCCATATGAAAATTCCTCCAAATATTCTTTCTCTTAGAAAGAACCAACCCTCTATAATGAAAGCAAATGCAAAGCACCATATGAAATTTTAGTTTAATATTCAAAATACCCATTTTAAAATTATTTTAAATTGTAAACCTAGCTAAAAATGTGATTTTAATTTAAAAATGTAAATACACATTTTAAATTTTATTTCAAAATTTCAAACCCTAGTTTTAAGCAATATAAGAGTTTAAAAAAATTAAATTCACATAAACCTACGAGAGAAAAATTCTTTCTAATTTTATTTTTAGTCTAAACTGCTTCTCTAATTTTCAGCAAACAATTCGTGTAGGGTTCAACAACATTCAATTTTTTAAAAGTAAAATTATAGAAAAAAGAAAAAAGAAAACAAAATAAAAAAACTTTTATATTTTATTTTTATATTTCTCTTATTTTATTTAAAAGAAAACTCGGCACTTGGATGTCAAAATCCAAAAATATTCTCATACAAAATATGTTAATTTCAAAACACTTCCTTGTTTGGTTATGCAATGAATAAAGGTGAGGGGAATTTATTAAAGGCTATTGTTACTTGGAAGTTCTTGTTTGATAATGAAAGTGATGTTGAATGGTTGTGTTGACTATCCATCTATTTTTTGAAATATATATACTACCTTTAGAATTAGTATTTTGAAATATACACTTATTTTATGATTGTGTCACTATAAGATGAATTGTGCTTGAAAAAATTTATAATAAAAAATGTACACACACAAAATATAGACAGGTACACACATGATCTAGATTTTTGGGATCCATTGGAATCTTTGCTCATGTAGAGAGTGCATTCAAACTTAGAAATATGGAGATAGAATTTGACCACAAGTGTTCTAAGATCTTTGAAAGAATATTGAAATTTCAAAAATACCATAAACTACAACCCTAGTTCCAAAATGAGATCTTAGTTCAAAATTCAAAATACCCATTTTTGATGTGGGAGCATTTGAGAAAATAATTTTTATAATAATTTTGGGCAGGTGTTCCAAGGTCATTTCAATAACTACCATTTGTATAGAAAAACAACCTCCTTTCATTCATTAATACGAGAATGACATGTGAAGAGACATAGAGAGAGAGATATGTCCATAGGTATATGATTGAGTGTAGAATCCTATGAGTATAGAACAAATGTAAGATATTATAGTGTATAACCAACAGGCCTATTGATAATACAATACATTTTTTATTTCTAATTTGTTTTGATGTGTATGTTTGAATGGTGGATGCATTGGAATTGCATGTTGTAGTTTGTGTATATTGATATGTGTAGGATTACAGGTGAATATGGAGAATGGTTTTCATCCAAGCAAGGACATCATTCCAGTAGGTAGAGTGACATTCAATTCAATTTTCTATAGTTTAGTTAGTTGTTCTAGAGTCATTCGAGAGTGTTGTTCTATTGAGATTACTATTTGAGTGTATGTTATTCATGTGGAGGTTAATATTGGTGTCATGTCATTACGACTTATAATATTATCATCGTTCTATTTTCATCTAAATATTATCATCTAGAAGGTTTTTGTTATATTGTTGTTGACTAAAATAGTATTGTCTTGAAGATTACCATTTTGTCATTGTTTCCTAGAAGATTATCATTGTGTCCTTGTCATCTAGAGGATATTTTTCATGTCATTTTGACTTAAAATATTTTTGTCATGTCATTTTTGTCTAGAATATTGTTATCATGTTGTCATCACCTAAAATATTGTTGTCATGTCATTGTCATATAAATGATTGTTATCATAGATCTTGTTATCTAAAATATTGGTGTCATGTTGTTACCATATAAAAAATTGACATCATACACATTTTTTGTTGATTCATTATCACCTAAAATATTATCATTATAGACCTTACCATCATGTAAAATTTCATCATGTGAAGTGACATCTAGCATTGTGCAAGTTGTGAATGAATTGTAAAATTATTATTTCTAGAGGAGGTGGTTGTTTATTTGACTCCCTATTTTAGATGGTATCATTTTGGTATCAGAGCAATATTTTTAGAGATTTTTAATGCATGTAGAAGAAGAGATGACACATCGACAAAGAGGAAGACCATGTGGTCTTGTACCTTGGCTAGCAGACATGGCTAAATATTGAGGGGAATCAAAACCAAATATGATATAATTAAAACTACCTAAATGAGAGGAGTTTATAGTGAATATATCAATGAATATGAATAAGAATTGATTCAAGAGCCTAAAGAAGAAGGTCCAAAGGATGAACTAGAGAATATATTTATGAAGTCTATAATTAAAGTAGGAAATAAGCCTAAATTTGAGACCACATACTAGAGGGGATTTTGAACCTTGAAAAAATCATAGAATGGATCATAGAGATGGATAAATAGTTTGAATTTGAATCAATAGAAGACACCAAAAGGGTACAATTTACGTGTACAAGGCTAAAAGGGCATGCGTCCTCATGGTGGGATCATGTTAAAACAAAGAGTCAAAGAAAGAAAATGAAGAAGATCAAAATGTGGAATAAAATGGTTGGCAAGTTGAAGATCAAATTACTTCCACCTAACTACCAATTGGATATTTCTGGCAAGTTATAAAATTTAGAGCAAAAAGAGTTGAGTGTGAAGGATTACATCAAGAAGTTCTATAAGCTTACTATTTGGGCCAACAATATTGAATACACTAAAGAGAAAATAACAAGGTGCATCAATAGACTTTGTATATCAATTCAAGATGAGTTTGGAATGGTTAAACTAAAATCTATAGAATCTTACCAATGTGCATTAAAATATGAAGATAAATTGTATAGAAGGCAAAATAAGAACTCAAGAGGAAGAGAAAGGTTATCTCAAGGAAGAGGATAAATCAATACTGGAAGAGGACAACAATAAAAGAGTTAAAATATAGTACTTATCAAAGTAATTTTAGCCAGAACATAATGGTGGAAGTCAAGGTAAAGGTTTCCTTAGTAATTTATTTAGATGTGGAAAAGTGGTACATAGAGATTTTGAATTTCCATAAATGTCTTAGGGTAGTAGTAAATAAAAAGAATCCAGATATCATACTACACAAGTAGAGGAAGAAATTATTGCATCATTGAAGCACATGGAGAAACTAGAACAAGGAAAATATTTCATTTTGGAGTGTTGTTAATACAATCCAAAGAGAAGCATGAACTAGTGCAAAGGAATATTTTTAGAACCATATGCAAAGAAGGTGATTGTGGGTAGTGGAAGCACAAGCAACTTAGTTTTAATAGAGAGGGTGGAAAATACTGGCTCAAATAGAATTGAGCATCCAAATCCTTACAAGGTATCATTGTTACAAAATGGGCATCAAATTATAGTAACCAAAAAATATATGATGAATATTTAAACAGGCTCATACAAGGATACCATTTTATGTGATATCATGCCAATGGATGTGTGTCATATTTTGCTAGATAGACCATGTCAATTTGATAAGAAAGTGGTACATGATAGTAGAATGAATATTTATTCAATTTTTAAGGATAGTAAAAGCTATATATTGATTCCATTAAAGGAAAAATGAGAAGAGGTGGACAACATTTCTAAAGTATGCCTTATTTTAGGAAAATAATTATTGAAGGAGATTAAGAAGAAGGAAGCATGTTTTGCTCTCATATCTAAATCCACTAAATATGGGACAATGTATAATATGGATGCAATTCCATATGATATAAAGGATTTGTTGGAGGAATATGCAAATATTATTTTAGAAGAATTGTCGATGGGTTGCCACCCATAAGGAGCATTAGTCATCACATATAATTCATACTCAGAGTAACTTTACCAAATAAGGATACCTATAAGATGACACCCATGAAAAATGAAAAGATAAGGGACAAGTCTAAGAGCTATTGGATAAAGGGTTGATTAGGGATATTTTGAGCCCATGTGCAATACCAGTTATACTAGAACTCAAGAAAGGTGGATAATACCTATGTGCATGGACTCCTAGGCAATCGATAATATCAAAATAAAATATAGGTGTTTATTATCCTGTATGGATGACTTAATGGATTGTTTGAGTGGAGCGAAGTACTTCAAAAAGATTTATTTGAAGAGTGGTTATCATTAAATATAAATCAGAGAAAGAGATAAGTGGAAGATTATATTTAAGACCAAAGAGGGATTGTATGAATAATTGGTTATGCCATTTGGTTTGATGAATGCACCTAATACTTTAATGAGATTGATGAATGAAATATATAAGCCTTTTCTTGGTATATTCATGGTGGTTTGTTTGCATGATATTTTGGTATTTACCAAGGTAGAAGAAGAATGTTTAATTCACTCATGTCTACTTTTGCAAAGGTTGAAAGAAGATCAATTGGTAATTAATTTGAAGAAATGTATTTTTATGAAGAAGGAATTGGTATATTTAGGTTTTTTCATCTCCATAGATGATTTGTGGATGGATATAGCTAATTTAAAGGTTATTATGGAATGTCCATCACCAAGAAGTATGTTTGAGGCAATAAGTTTTCATTGTTTAGCAAGTTTTTACAAAAAAAAAAAAATTAGTGAGATTTATGCTCAAATCACAAAAACAATGAAGGGAGGTAAGCATAAGTTCCAATGGATATATGCAATAGAAAAGAGCTTTCAAATTTAAAAAAATAAAGTCATAGAGCAATCGATCTTAACATTATCAAAATTTAACAAAGTTTTCCAAGTAGATTGTGATGCAAGTGGTACAACCATTACAAGCATTTTGAGCCAAAAAGGTAATTCCATTGATGATTTTAGTGGGAATTTAAATGAAGCAGAGAAAAAATATTCAATTTATGACAAATATTTTTATGTTATTGTGTAAGCGCTTAAGAAGTTGAGGCATTACTTATTATCAAAATAATTTATGTCATTTATGGATCGCCATGCTTTACAATTCATTGAGAATCAAGGTAAATTGAAAAAATTACATATGAAATGGATGGAACATATTTAGCGTTACTCATTTATTTTAAAATATAGAAGTGATAATTCAAATTGAGTAACCAATGCCTTAAGCAGAAGAAGTCTATTGATGAATGCAATAAGAATTAAAGTTGCTAGTTTTAATACTATGAAAGAGCTTTATGTTGATGATTTGAATTTCAAAGAATATTGGAAAATATGTAATAATCCTACTACAAAAGATAGAAAACCAATGCATGATTATTTGATCTAAGAGAGATTATTATTCAAGGAATTACAATTATGCATGCCACAGAGCTCAAAGAGAGAAAAATTGATAATAGAATAATATAATGGAGGACTTACTAGATATTTTGGAGTAGATAAAACCATGAGATAACTTTGTGGAAGTTATCATTAACTAGGTTTAAATGTAGATGTTAAAAGGTTTGTGTAGGGTTGTCAAGTTTATCAATATGTAAGGGCAAGAAGCCAAAATTTTGGGTTGTATCATCCATTACTTATAATAGAAAGGCCATGATATGACATAAGTATGAACTTTGTTCTTAGGTTGCCAAGGACACAAAGGGGTAAATGACTATTTTTCCATTGTTGATAGATTTTTTTAGATGGCACATTTCATACCTTAGGAAAATAAATGACGCTACTCGTATTGCCACATTGTTTTTCAATGAAGTGGTGAGATTGCATGGATTGCCAAAGAACATTATCTTAGATAGAGGCACTAAATTTATGGGCCATTTTTGGTATACTTTGTGGAAGAAATGGATTATTAAGTTAAGATTTAGTTTAGCATATCATCCACAAATAGATGGGCAACTCAAAGTTATCAATAGAAGCCTTGGTAATTTGTTGAGGTGCTTAGTTGGAAAGAAGTCAAAATTTTTGGGATACCAAATTGGCACAAGCATAGTTTACATATAACAATTTGATAAATAGAAGTATAGCCAAGAGCCCATTCTAGATTGTATAAAAAGTACATCCAAGAGAAGTGGATGTGTTGCAGAGTATAGTGCAATTGAATAGTCTATGTGCTATAACAAAGGACTTTGCTAACTACATGCACGATTTACACCAAGAAGTAAAATCTAATTTGGAGAAGATGGTTATGCATTATAAGAAACATGTTTATATCAAGCATAGAACACAAGATTTCTATATTGGAGACTTTATTTTGACACTTTTGTGGAAGGAAAGATTCTGAAAGGCACTTACAAAGAGTTGAATTAGAAAAAGATTAGACCATGTAAAGTATTAAAAATGTTTGAAGCTAATGCCTATGAAATTAAATTACTGGAAGGAGTGAATATATTCTAAATTTTTAATGTTGCTGATTTGTACCCATATTATGATAGATCAATGAATAGTAATGAAGATTTAGTTCTGATTTTTTATGGAAGAGTGGATACAATAGATGTAAGAAAAAAAGTAGGATAAATTTGAAGTAGTAGTAGATTCTGGAGTGGCTAAGAGGGCAATAGAAATAATATTATGAGTATTTGGCCAAGTGAAAATTTTGAGTAGCTAAAAAAACAATGTGAATGAATGCTTCTTAGATTGCTAAGTACAAAATCCTAGTTAAGGTTTTAAAAAAATGTTCTATGATCTTTTGAGCAAATAAATTTCATAACAATTTTAGACAGGTATTCAATGGTAGTTCTGGTAACTACAGCCTAATAGGAATCTCTTTTCTTTCATTAAGAGGAAAGCAACATGTGTAGAAAGACATGGAGATAGATGTCCATTAGGTATAAGCCTATAATTTTGGATCGTATGCAAGATATTGCAATGTACAACCAATAGGCATATTGGTAATATATTTGGTGTGTATGTTGTAGTTTGTTAAAATGGTGTGTGCGAGACAAATTAAAGTTATATAAAAGGATTGTACAAACTTCCCGACAGAACAGAGAAAAACAGTCATGAAATCACGTCTGATCACGTCAATGAATAATCCATACCCGCGTAAAAAGATTGTACAAAGCTCCAGAACAAACAAAAACAGTCATGAAATGAAGTCTGTCAATGAAGAATCTATACACGCTAAACGACTCGATCAACCATCTCCGGGCGTCGTCATTTCGGCCCTTGCTGAACGACTCGATCATTATAATATTACTCGATCTTTATAATATTTACTTTATGTTAGTCGTCTATGTTAACTATTTTTCAGTTGGAGTTCTCTTCTACTTTCTATTTTGGTCCGCACATATTCATTTATGTTGACTATTTTGGTCCGCACATATTCAAGTCAAGCCTGTATTAAACATGAAGTCCTTTGTCTTCATATAATATTAATATTTTTTTTCCATGTACACATATTGCGAAGTCAAGCCTGTATTACAGGCATCAATGTTAGAAGAAATGTTAGAGGAAGTAGTTGCCTGATAGGTAAGTTATTTATATTAAAGGCAGACTCAAGCCTGTATTAAAAGCATCCATGTTAGATGAAGTAGTTGCCTGATAGGTAGGTTATTTATATTAAAGGCAGAGTCAAGTCTGTATTAAAAGCATCCATGTTAGAATATTAATTTTTTTAGGGATTCACAATAGTTTCATTACAAATCAATTTTGCTGTTTGTTTTCCTGTATGCTGCCTTTGTCTCCATTTAATATTAATCTTGTGTGAGGAATTCACAACTGTTTCATTATAGACCAATTCTGCTGTTTTTATATGTGCTATTGAATATATATATATATATATAATCTTTTGTGAGGAATTCACAACTGTTTCATTGCAGACCAGTTCTGCTGTTTTTTATCTGTGCTATTGAATATTTGTATGCTGTTCTCTGCTCTCTGAATTCCCTCCATTCACAGAGTTCGTAGAGTTTTTCCGGGTTCAACATGGCACACTTGATTCACGGGACACTCAAAGTGACGATCTGCGAGGCGCATTTGAAGCGAAAGACCAAAGAAGGTGGTGTACTCAAACGTTTATTTCGGTCTTTCTTAGATCTCTTCTTGTTCAAACAGAGCCAGAACAGACTACATGCCACGATCGATCTGGAGATGATAGCCCCGGTGGTTCGGACCCGGATCATAAAAGACCAGCTCGTGACTCTCCAAACGTCTTTCCACGTTAACTGCGCTCACCAGGCCGCCAACGTGGTTGTGCGGGTGCAATATGATAACTCCGTCAAGGGCTGCGCCTACGTTTCCGTACAAGACCTCCTTGGCGGGGAAGAGGTCGCGTCAACGACAACGACAGAGTCGGCAGCCGGATCCGCCTGAAGCTGCAGTATCTCCATGTATCACGCGACCCCAACTGGGGCCGTGGCATCCGCAGCCCCGAATTCAGCGGGGTGCCCTACACATTCTACCCCCAGCACAAGGGTTGCAAGGTCACCCTGTACCAAGACGCCCACATGCCCGACAACTTCATGCCTCATATCCCCCTCGCGGGAGGTCAGGTGTTCCAACAGCACCGCTGCTGGGAGGACGTGTTCGACGCCATCGAGAACGCCCGGCACCTGATTTACATCACGGGCTGGTCCGTTTACACGAAGATAACCCTGATCCGCGACTCCGCTAGACCGAAAGCAGGCGGGGATCAAACCTTGGGGGAGCTCCTCAAGAAGAAGGCCGAGGAAGGTGTCAGGGTCTTGATGCTCGTCTGGAAAGACAGGACCTCCTTAAGGTTGTGCAAAAAGGACGGATTGATGGCTACGCACGGCCGGGAAACCTTCAAATACTTCAAAGGAACCAAGGTACACTGCGTCCTTTGCCCTAGAAACCCCGACGACGGCTCCAGCTGCGTGCAACGCCTGCAAATCTCCACAATGTTTACGCACCATCAAAAGATCGTGGTCACGGACGCCCCTCTGCCGGGATGCGAGTCGTGTGAGAGGCAGATCGTAAGCTTTGTCGGAGGTATTGATCTCTGCAATGGAAGGTACGATACGCAGTCCCATTCTCTGTTTCGAACCCTCGACTCCGCGCATCATAAAGACTTTCATTAGCCGAGCATCGACAAGGGTTCTATCGAGAAGGGAGGTCCGCGGGAGCCGTGGCATGATATTCACTGTAAGCTCGAGGGCCAGATCGCGTGGGATGTTTTGTCTAACTTCGAGGACAGGTGGAAAAAACAAGGGAGCGAAGATGTCCTCCTCATCCTGGGAAAAATCGGGGAATTTATTCCTCCCTCTCCCGTGACGGATGACGAAGACCACGAAACTTGGCACGTTCAGCTCTTCAGATCAATCGAC
This sequence comes from Wollemia nobilis, assembly GCA_028583015.1. Taxonomy (NCBI): domain Eukaryota; kingdom Viridiplantae; phylum Streptophyta; class Pinopsida; order Araucariales; family Araucariaceae; genus Wollemia; species Wollemia nobilis. Next base: position 656,817 of record JAQPPZ010000755.1, on the reverse strand, counting down.
GGGGAATCCGCAGTTGGGTTTCCTAATACGCCCGACAAAGCCACGGAATCGGGGTTGGTGAGCAAGAAGTACAACATTATAGACCGTGGCATCCAGGACGCATATATCCACGCCATCCGCCGCGCGAAGGACTTCATCTATATCGAAAACCAGTACTTTTTGGGAAGCTCGTATGGGTGGAAGAATATGGCAGCAAGGTGGAGGACAAAGCGGCGCATCTTATTCCGAAAGAACTGTCTTTGAAGATTGTCAGCAAGATTGAGGCGGAAGAGCCGTTTAGGGTTTATGTGGCGTTGCCCATGTGGCCCGAGGGGGAGCCGAATAGTCGGTTTGTGCTGGAAATTTTGGCTTTTCAGAGGAAGACGATGGAGATGATGTATGCGGACATTGCGCAGGCGCTGAAGGCGAAGGGGTTAATGATGGGAATCCGAGGGATTACCTGAGTTTTTTCTGCTTGGCGAACATGGAGGTCAAGCGGAACAGTGAGTATATGCCAAAGAAGAAACCCAAGAAGAAATCGGATTACAAGAGGGCACAGGAGAAGAGGCGGTTTATGATTTACGTTCATTCAAAGCTGATGATAGGTACGGAATTTGATGATAATCGTTGTAATTGTTTTACAGTTTTTACCATTTGGATTACATGATGGTTTTATGTGAAGGTTGAATTTTTTTTTTCTTTTTCGCTTGAAAATCTTTGAAGTGTCTGCAGTCATCAGACTCAGACTCTTCCCAAACTTTGAAAACTAACGAGTCTTGGGTGGAGTGACGTTCTCAGGGTTATGGATAAGTGTGAAATATAGTAAATTGGTTTTATTTAGGTTTTTTAAAATTTTGAAAATGTTAATTTTGGATTTTTTCATTGGGCCATTTGCCCAAAATTTACGGTTTTTTTGTAAATTCGCTCATCATTGATAATCATGAACCTAACTTTATTTTAACTTCGTCGACCTCAAATTACATATGATTTTGATTTTCTCGCACAATTCACCTTCAAATTATAAATGATTTTATATTTCCCGCCCAAATCACCTTCAAATTATAAATGATTTTATTTTTTACACCCAAATCGCCTCATATACTACCCATATATATCCTGTACTGGGTATCGATAAACATACATAAAAAATACTCTAACTCAAAAATAGCTTTAAAACAACGAAAAACTTGAGAAGGTTGCAGAGGAGTGACTATCGAAATAAATTGATCGGTTGTAGAGGAGTGTCCATCGGTGCAAGATGATCGGTTGTAGATTCGTGTCTGTTGGCATAAGTCGATCGGTTGGAGAGCCATGTCTATCGGTAGAAGTAGATCGGTTGCAGAGTCGTGTCTATCGACATAAGTCGATCGGTTGCAGAGTCGTGTCTATTGGTATAAGCCGATTAGTTGTAGTGTCGTGGTTGTCAGCGAAAGTCGATTGGTTGCAGAGCTTTATCTATCGATATAAGCCGATCGATTGCAGAGCCATGTCTGTCGGCATAAGCTGATCGGTTGCAGACCCATGTTTGTCGATACAAGCCGATCGATTACAAAGTTGTGTCTATTGACATAATCCTATCAGTTGTAGGGATTGTTGATCGGTATTTATCTATCGGTTATAGAGGTACCGATCAACATGACTCAGTCGATTGCAGAACTATGTCGATCATCATTAGTCGATCGGTTGTAGTGGTGTCGATCAGCATTTGTCAATCGGTTGCAGATATGCCAATCGACATAAGTTTATCGGTTGCAGGACCATGTCGATAGGCATTAGTCTGTCAGTTGTAGTGTTGTCAATCAAAATTCGTCGATTGATTGTAGAGTTGTCTGTTGTTATTAGCCTATCGGTTGTAGGGACAGTCGATCGGCAACATTGCAACCAATCGTCATGCTTGCAGACGATCGACATGCCTGCAGCCAATCATCATGCCTGCCTACAGCCGATCATCATGCCTGCAGTCAATCGCCATGCCTACATTCGATTGGAATTCCTACATCCAATCAGCATGCCTACAGCCGATTGGCATTCCTGTAGCTGATCGATATTTTTAAAGTCGATCGTCATGCTATCGGTCATCATGTCAGTCTAAAGTCTATCATATCGGCCTAATGCTTTAAGTATGTTGTACATTTTTTTGATTTTGCAAACCGATATTCATTGTCCCACACAGAAAAATTTTCCACGGTTTAAAATTTTTTGAAGACAAATTAATGAAAATCACCACGGTTTGAATTTTTTTGGAAACAAATAAATGCAATTCACCATATATACTTCTGCAAATATTACCAATATTTCAAGACAATTCGCTTTGATTTTATAAAAAAATTTCGGGATCGACTCCTTATACACAACCCTGGACGTTGGACATGTCTCTTCTTATAAAACATACATATGTGGGTGAAGTGACGTTGGGCATGTCCCTTCCTATAAAACATACAACATAATGTATGGTAATTTTGTTTTTTATACTAACGAATTTAATAGTTATACACGTCATTTATAGTTTTTAGTTAATTAAAACATTGCAAAATGTCATGAAAATCACGTGATGTATTCTGTCTCGAAAGTGTTTTTTTGTTAGGATAATGTAAGAATTATATATTTTGGTTGCGATAATGTAAATAAATATATATTTTGGTTAGGATAATATAAGAAATATGTATTTTGGTAAGATAATGTAAGAAGCCTTACCAGATGCTTAAGATTGGATGTTTAAATTTGGAAAAGGTTTTAAGCTTTTGCTTTTAAATGTCCCAAATCTTAGGTTTTGCTTTTAAATGCTACTTTTGGTTAGGATAATGTGAAAAACCTTAAGAGCAATATAAACTTTTCAATCATGATTTCTTGTAAGTTTTACTCATAACAATTTGAATTTTGGATTTATTTTGCAGTCCCCCAGACAAGATAAAAAGAAATATTAAATAAAATATTAATCTTTATTTTTCTTTTTATTTTTTAGTTTTAAGGATTTTTCACAATAATAACAAATAATTTTTAATTCTAGTGAAAAAACAATTTATAACCTTAGATTATAAATAAATTATTAGTTATATTTTAATTTTATGGATTAAATATTATTTATCAAATTTTATTTATTGAACTAGAATTCTCCCGACAAGATAAAAGGAAATATTAAATAAAATATTAATCTTTATTTTTCATTTTATTTTTTTAGGTTTAGGGATTTTTCACAATAATGACAAATAATTTATAATTCCAGTGAAAAACAATTTATAACCTTAATTTATAAATAAATTATTAGTTATATTTTAATTTTATGGATTAAATATTATTTACCAAATTTTATTTATTGAACTAGAATTCTGATATATGATTTGAAACTTATAATTTAACACTAATTACTCCAAACCATATAGGATTTTTATTTTTTTAATGGATTAGCATGGATCCTAATTTATAGTAAGGATAAAATAAATTGCTTTTGTATTAATCATATCCTCTTAGAACTTAACTATTATGTAAGTTGAATTTTCAGAATATTATGGCCATCTATTATAGTTATCAGATGCGCCCGACATTTACATTATACATAGAGCGAAATAATGAGAAGCCCTTGGAGTGTAGGATTTTAAATGATAGGGAAACCTCAAAATTTTTATTAAGGTCGACTTTTTATTAGATATGATCTTTAGCACAATATTTTTTTTAGTTTCTTAACAAGATTCAATCACATGTTCAATATCCAAGATCATATAAATAATATGAAATCTTATTTACACAATAACACCAATGCAAACAAATCACAAATCATCAATATAAAAATATCATTGAATAAACAAACTACAATTTTATTGATGAATCAAATGTACAACTTGAGAATAGCATAGTGCTATTGCTTACAATACATGGGGCTTTGTCTCCATAATATATCCTTTGAATATGAATCTTGAATACTTGACTATTGCTCTCCTCTCATATCCAAGATGCATCCTTTTTTATTCCATACATAAGACAAAATCTCATGACTTTTTACTTTCTAATCACTAACATAATTTACTACATAACACTTGAACTCACCCCACACATAGACACATGCTTTAGTTGATATATAAATCATGCACACCCTAATCTATTATTTACAATATGTATAATTGTACCATGGAGGTACATTAGCACGTACCAAATAATGTAATATACTCCAACACCATCTTGTATTACATTATTTGGTATGAAAGTCTCTTGATGTACATAGAAGATTTTAAAATATTTAATACTTTTTTCGACCAGGAGCTTTTGTAAAAATATCTAAAGTCTATTTTTCAATTGAAACATGCTTTACTTGAGTATGTTGATCATAAAAATGATCGCTAATAAAGTGACATTGAGATTCAATACGTATTGTTCTTTCATGAATCACATGATTTTTGATTAACTTAAAAAATCCTTAATTTTCACAATTTAGGATTGTTGGAGCTTTTTCTATTCCTATATTTGACAAAATGTATTGTAACCAAAGTGGTTCACATACCATATCTCTTTTATCCCATTTTTTGCTTCTATTGATGAAAGAGCCATTGTATGTCATTTTTTACAATACCAATATATAGGTCCTGACCCAAGATAAAAAACATACCCTGATGTTGATTTTTGTTATCTAAAGATCTACCATAGTTAGAATATTAGTATCTAGGTAAATAAAATTTATCATTTCCTTTGTATTTTAATATATGCTTTATAATAATGTTGATGTACTACAATATTTTTTTTGTAGCTTTCCAAAGACTTTCTCTAGGTTCCTACATAAATCTATAGAGATACTTTACAAAAAAAATAATATCAAGTCTGGTAATTATTAAATACAAAATACTTCTAATTAATTGTTAATACATAGTGGCTAAAACTAATGGAGTCTCATCATATCTTGATAGTTGCAATCCTTAATTCCATAGGTGTATATTTAGGTTTATAATTTATCATTCTATATTTTTTTAGTAACAATTTTGCATACTTTGTCTGTGTTATTGTGATGCTATCATTCTTTTGATAAACTTCCAAACCAACATAATAATATAGAAGTCTTAAATATGTCATTTCAAATTCCTTTTCCTAGATCTTATTTTAATTCATTGATCATATTTTTTGAGCTTCATGTAATTATTATGTCGTCAACATACACTACAAGAATTATCCTTTTTGATCCAATCTTCTTTATGTAAATATTTGAATCAGTTGTAATTTTTTAAACTTGTGTTATAGTAGATTATCATTGATATTAATTTACCACGCTCTTAGTGCTTGTTTTAAATCATATAGATATTTGTTTAATTTACAAATATTTTGTCATTGTCCTTTGATAACAAAACCTTATGGTTGAGTTATATATACCTCTTCTTCAAGATCACCATTAAGAAATGCACTTTTAACATCCATTTGATGAAGTTTCCACCCAAGTTGTGTTGTTAATGCATAGATTTTTTGAATAGTAGTCATTATTGTTGTAGGTGCAAAAGCTTCTTCATAGTCAATTATTTTTGTTTGACTATATATTTTTGAAACTAATCATGCGTTGTATTTTTCAAGAGATCCATTTGCTTTGCATTTTATTTTATAAAATTTATATACTACTAATTTATTTTCTTGTGGTAGATCAACTAAATCCCATGTTTTATTTTTCATTAATGCTACATATTCTAATTTTATGGTTGTTTTCAATTTTGATTATCTTACAACATCTTGTGTAGTACCAAGTTCTTCTACTAAACTCATTTAACCCATATTTATTCTTGTTATGCTACGATTTTGAGGTCTTGTGGTGGTAAGATCTAGAATTTGCTCAATATTTTAACCTTTAAGTGTATTAATATACCATTTTGTCTCTTTTAATTGAGGTGTCATTATGACTTTTGAGTTTTCAATCGGCTCATTAAATATTTCTAATTTTGATTTTTCACTTGATGTCTTTTCTTCCTCCAAAATATTTAGAATAGATATTTGTATAAACCTTTTGATCTTTAACAATATCTTTATTTCCTTCATCAAAAACTATCTCTACTCACATGCATTTTCTTTGTGATTGGATCAATTATTCTATACCTTGTTGAATCATCATCATATCCAAGAAATATCTTGCATATGGTTTTATCATCTAATTTTGTCCTTTTTTCTTTTCTTTTGGAACATGCACATATGCCTTACATCCAAATATTCTTAGATGTTCTATTGAAAGCTTTTGTGTCGACCATGTTTATTCAGGATTAATATGTTTTAGTATTATTGTGGGTGATCTATTTTGTGTGTATATTATAGTTTTAATATCTTGTGCCCAATATTGTTGACGAAGATGTACTTATTTTAGCATACAACAAACTATTTCCATAATAGAATGATTTCTTCTTTGTGCTATACTATTTTGTTGAGGTAAGTTGTAGTATGTTATATTTTATACCATTTGGATTTAGAAATTATTCAAAATATTTTGATAATAATTCACCACCTCTATTAGAGTAAATATTAAACCATTCTCTCATGATATTTAGTAAACCATTGTTTGTTTCTAGTCATATGCCTATTTTCCATTGAAATATATCGATGATTTAGACCACTAAGATATTTTTTTTTTTGAATTTACATGGTGGAATCAATAGCCGCCATGAATCTGAGCAGGTTGTCCAAATTTTTATGGCCGCCATAGTATTCTGTGTTGTCCATCCTGGAAGCCGCCACACATATATTCATGCAATCCACCCCTATAACCACCATGCCATAATCATTTTAAACCTTTTACGTTGCTGAAAGCACCAGGAAAGGGACAAGCATTTAGTCCGATGAGGCCCGAGATTTGAACCTTGGACCTCCGCACCCCTTATGGGATTTGGATGAACCAATTGGTCTACACCTCAGACCTAGACCACTAAGATTTTTAACCATTAACATGACTTATTTATTTGGTGTAAAACACCTTCTTCAAAGCTCAATTTCAAATAATCAATCTTCAATTTATTTTTGAAGTAGAATATTTTTTGACTCCCTAATTAATCAATAAATATTTTTTCACTTTTCAATTTTTTTTTAAATGAAAATTTTAAACTCAATTTCAACTTTCAAATTATATTTATCACTCCAATTAATTAAAAATTCCTTTTTTAAAAATCAACGAGCAATAACTTTATAAAACCTTATTACTTCATCAAATTAGAAATTTTCAAACCATGCCTTACAAAAACACGATATCTTATTCAATGAATTTCATCAAATGCATCACATTGATTATGATTTTCTAGGGCACTCACAAATTGTCATGTCCCTAAATTTCCAACCTAAAAATTCCATTATTTTCGTGAGATTTTTTTTTTAAAGTTCATCTAAAGACTTTAGTGGTTCCTTACTAAGTAGTTGATCCATCTCCACGTTGAGTTACATTATTCCTCCTAGACCACCATGGGATACAAGTACACCCATATCTGTAGCTTACATATGTTTGTCTATATAAGTGCACTAGGTGTAGAGCTCAATTAAGCTATTAATATTATTTCCTCAATGAGCTAGCATAACCCTTTCTATTTGTTGAAAGGATCATGCCAATATTTATGCCCTACATAAGTCTATATGTGTAGGATTAATAAGCACATTAAAAACAAGCTATCCATCTCATATTTCAATGAGCTAGCCTATCTGTTATTGGTCCCACACTTTACCCTAAAATAGGAATACAAAATATTTAAGTTATTTTTCAAAAAACACTACTAGGTTCACCATAAAATACTTAATTAAGTATGACACACATTTAAGATGTCTTTCTCAAATTATTATTATTATTTTTTTATTTGTGGAAAACATCCCAAAAGGGATGCCACTTTCGGGTAAGATCCAAGGAGGCAGGGATATCCATTCCACCAAAAACACCCAGGACTCAAACCTAGCCTACCACCTTTGACATACTCAAGGAGCAAAAAAACACACAAAACCAATTTAAAAATAAGTAAATAACAACAAAAATAATAAAATAAAATAAAAAACATGTTCCTTGAGTGTGTCAAAAATAAAAGCACGACCAAACACACACAATAAGATAAAAGAAACCAACACAAACCACATAGAAAAACACAAGAACCACAAAAAAAAACACAAACAAGACAAAAACAATAGAACACTACAAAGATATAACCCAAACAAAATATGAAAAATAAACACAACCAAAACCTAAAAAATAAAATAAATAAAATAAAAATAAAAATAAAAAACAACCAACGATAGAAAAAAAAAAAAAAAAAACATAGAAAACACTCACACATAAAAATACGAAATAACACAAACAAAGAGAAACCCAAGAACAAGAACGAAAAAACACAAGAACAATAACAAAAAATATTAAAAAAAAAACAAAACAACAAAAACACAAGAACAACAAAAAACAACACAAATAACACAAAAACAAAACAAAACAAAAGAACCCACCCACCTTAAAAAACTAAACAAAAAAAACAAAGAAGAAAAAAGAAAAAAAAAATGAACAAAACAATGACCTATCTAGACCAGAAGACTATTAAGGCAAGAATCAACAGAGGAAACAAAATAAAGAATAAAATGAGCTAGCAAACTAAAAAAATTGAATGAACCAAAGAGAAGCAGAAAAAAAAAAAACAAGAAGAAACTAGGTACCTTAAGAACTAGAGCCATCCAAAGAAATGATAGAAGGAAGAGCTTCCCTAATTGGAGAAGCCCACCATATAGGAGGGTGGCCATAACAAGTAAGATCACCTTTGTCCAAAGCCCAATTAGCTAAAGCATCAACACTCTTGTTTTGATCTCTGACCACATGATTGTAATCAACTTTCAAAAATCCCATCCTGGATTAATTGAATCTTCTCAATAATTCTTTTTATTCTCTAATCCACCTTATGATTCTTAGAAGGGGTCTTCAAGAGATTAATCATAAGTTGAGAGTCAGACTCAACTAACACCTTTTCCCATCCAACCTTAGTAACCTCCTGAAGGCCTTTAAAGATATCATACCCCTCAACAAGGTTATTGGAAAGAACACCCAAATTCTCAGCAAAAGTAAAAACCAAGGAGCCATCTGAAAGTCTACCAATTCCTCCCACACTGGCTTTTCTAGGGTTCCTTCTAGAGGCTCCATCAGTATTGACTTTTCCAAAATCCTTAGGAGGAGGTTGCCAATTTCTAGTCCTATCCATATTACTAATACTCGCATTCCATTTAAGTTGGTTGTCCTTAGAAGGTTTAATATTCAATATTTGCATCACTTAATCCCATCTTTGGTGGGAGTTTTCCAAATATGGTGAATATCCTTCCTATCTTGATTAAAAATTTGGTTGTTCCTTTCATTCCAAATATTCCAAAGAAGAATGGTAGAACCCATCCAAACTAACTACCTAATAAAATGATCAACACCCTCTTGATTAGGCCAATCCCTCCAAATCTGTTCAAAAGTAAAAAAATTGGACCACTGTAAGCCAAGTAAAGTGGCCATTCTCCTCCATAGCTCAGAGGCTAAAGTACACTCAATAAAAATATGGTTGAGAGTTTCTACATTCTCTTCACACATCTCACATCTAAAAGTGCCATGACAACCACGCTTCATAAGTTTCTCACCAGTAAGCACCCTACGATGCAATAAAAGCCAATTAAAGAACCTCACCTTAGGCCAGAGCTTTTGAGCCCATAATTGAGAAAATATGTTGGAATAATGATTGGGATTATTATGGCATAAGGTCAAATAACCTTGAGCAACTGAATACTCACCCTTAGTAGTGTTGTTCCATCCAAAAAATATTTTTCATGGGACCAAGAGAGGGATATCATATGAATGATGCCTTGGATATATTGTGTTTGTCTTTCTGGGAGTTGAATAGGCCAGTACTCAATAGTGATCCAATATCTACCAAACTTTAAATTACCAGTATTGTACTGACAGTAATTAGCCATCTTTATCCAATTAGCTCGGTGAAGCTCCTCCATCCAAGGCCTCCAATTGATAAACTGAGTTATCAAAGGCTTGTGACCATCCCAAGAATTTGTCCAAAAATTTGCATGTTGACCATTATGAATGATCCAAAATATTTTTTTCTTTATCAAATCCTCACCAGTCTTAAGAACTGCTAAAATGGGAGAACCTTTGGTAGGAAGTTGATAGTGAACAAGGTCTTTAGGACTTTTGTTCTCAGCATATTTAGCACGGAGATTATTGGCCCAAAGAGCATTGGGGTTATGCAACATCCTCCAATATAATTTAGCAGCTAAAGCTTTGTTGTTATTAATTGAATACCAAAATCCTAACCCCCTTTCAATCTTAGAAAGATATAAAGTATCCCATTTCACCAAGGCCCATTTTCTTTTCTCCTTAGTACCACTCCAAAGGAAACGATGACTGATTTGATCCAATTCTCGAAGAACAACATTTGGGATTTTCAAAACGAAAGAAACATAAATAGGAATAGCTTGAAGTACTGATTTTACCAAGGTGATTCTACCCCCATAAGAAAGCCACTTTTTGGTCCACTTTCCAATTTTCTTCTTGACTTTGTCCAACAACCAATTCCAATATTTATTTTTATGCCTTTGAATATTTATGGGAATACCTAAATAAGTGATTGGAAGAGAGGTATTCTTATATCTTAATTTATCCAAGACCATGGATTCCTATCTAGTAGAGCAGTGAAAGAAAATAACTTTTGATTTGTCTTCATTGATCAACTGCCCAGTAGCCTTAGAAAAAAAGCTAATGATTTGCTTAATATTATAAGCTTCCTTAACTGTAGCTTTACCTAAAAGAGTAGAGTCATCCACAAATTGAAGATGAGAGATAGGTCTAGCTCCATGAGCAATGGTAACTCCATCAAGGGTTTTGTTTTCCCTCTTTTTGGTTATAGTCCTACCCAAGCATTCAACAAGAATGATGAATAAATAAGGGGATAGCGGGTCACCTTGCCTAATGCCTCTGGAAGCTGGGAAAGACTGAGAAGGCCTACCATTGATAAGAACTAAGTAGGAATCTGAAGAGATACATCCCATAATCCAATCCATCCAATCCTTAGAGAAACCAAATTGCCTCAAAACTTTGATAAGGAAGTGCCAATCCACTCTGCATAAGCTTTAGATAAGTCTAACTAAATGAACATAGAAGGAGAATTTTGCATATCCATGGAATGGATGTCTTCCTGAGCAAGAACTATCTCATCTACTATTTGACGTCCTTCCACATATCCCCCTTGCTCTAGGGAAATAATATTATGGAAAAGAGGCTTCAACCTTTCTACCATAATTTTAGTAATGATTTTGAGAAGAACATTACATAAAGCAATAGGTCTAAAAGTTGAGATATGATAAACCTCTTGAGATTTTTGAACAAGAGTAATATAATTTTTATTGATAATCTTCAAAATTTCTTTGGCTTTCCTAGCTTCTTCCACCACCTCTAATAAATCAACATGAAGGATATCCCAGAACTCTTAGTAGAACTCTATAGGAAAACCATCAGGACCTAGGGTTTTCCCTTTTTGCATTTTAAAAACTACTTGTTGAAGCTCATTGATAGTAATAGGAGCAGTCAAAATAGAGTTCTCCTAAGAAGTGATAAGAAAATGGATTGCTTGAAGAACATTTTGTTGTGAATCTGAGTCAGGTAGCAACAAAAATATTGGAAAAGTAATCAAAAAAAATAGAGTTGATCTCCAGAATCTGATTTTAAGGAAGAAATAAAGTTGTGATATCTTCTATCTAGAAGAGATTTTTGAAAGAAATTTGTGTCTCGATCTCCTTATTTGAGCCATTGAATTCTAGATTTTTGCTTCCATAAGATTTCTTCTATTTTTTCCCATTCCTTTAACTGAGTTGTGAGTTTAATTTCATCTGCACTTGTCTTCTCTATGAGGCCATCTAAACGGATTTTCTTATTCAAATTTTCAAGATGAGCAATAACTTCATGTTTTTTTTTATGAACATCCCCAAACTCTTTCTAGTTCCAAGTCTTAATTTTGGATTTAGTGTATTACAGTATTTTGACAAAATAGACCATCTTAGTACCATGCCTAGGTTAACCTTCCTTCCACCATTTTTGCACACGGGGTCTGAAGGAAATGTATCTATGCCACATTAATTGAAAACAAAAAGGAGAGAAACTCACATTGGTTTTCCATATTTCTACCACGACTGGCCAATGATCCGAACCAAAATTATTAAGAGTCTTCACTTTAGGAATGTGACCATGGATTAAGAAAGTTTTAGAGAGCAAAAACCTATCCAATATCTCCATTATACAATCTAAGCCTTGCCTTCTGTTAGACCATGTCATAATGCCATTATTTGGTTGGATATTGTAGACACCAAAACAACACCAATTTGATTATGTGACAACAAACACTGATCGAAGTGACAAGCACAGCCCCTAGGGCATCCCCCAGAGGTTAAACAGTGGTCCTAACCACTCCCAAAAGTAGTTGGACGGTCAGAGGTCAATTTGGCACCTTTTTTGAACTTTGCTCCCTACTCACCCCACCCTAGGATGATTACAAACTGGTATTTGTCCCGCCCAAGGACGATTAGCAGCAATCGCCCCAAGGTGAGGTGAATAGAAGGTTTGACTACCAAAAATTCAAACCTCGACAGGTCCGCTAGTTAACTGCAGCTTCAAGCCATGCAATTATGAGACATGGCTTCAAATCAAGGAGAGAGACTTCAGTCATGCATGTCTTTAATTTTGGAGGCCTCATGCAAGGAGACTCTAAATCAGGGAATAATATTTTTCCCAAAATAGGACATGCAACTCCAGTGGCGCCCTCGCATGCGCATTCAAACAAAGAGACCCTAGGTCTATAAATTGGTGAGTCTTATCACCCAAAAATAAGGAAACAGAGATGAGCTTTTTGAGCAATGAAGTGCTGCTAAAATACATCCTCACCCATTGTTTGTGCTTTCACATCCTTGATCTCTCTTTTGGAGGGAGGTTATTGGGTGATTATTGGAGGCGCATTCTAGACCCAAACCCGAACATTTGGCCAAAATATCCCACAAAATTTTCTGAAAACACCACATAAGAAATTTTGGACCTATCCCAAGTGGATTGCTGCTGAAACATAGTCCCAAACGACGGGCATCCTGCCCCCGGGCGCCCCCCAAACTATCGCAGTCCTAAACGTCCCACCCCAGAGTGTTTAGAAATATATGGTATATTTCTCTAATTTTTCTTTTGAATATGACTCTAGGTTATTTAAATATGTTGTAGTTTAAATTTCACTTCATTCTGACAAGTTTTAACCATGTTTTTATCATTTCCTCCCTTTACTAACTTGCAGACGACATCATCAAAATCTGGGTGATAGAGGCCAAATTGGAGAAATCTAACCATATGAGTTGTCCCAAAATACCCCCAATTACCTAATCCCAACTTTGCAGGTCATTTGGAGCTTCCTGGATAGGACATTTAAGAGGGTGCTCTCTAACAATTTGTTGCAAGTTTATTCGTCCTGCCCTAGAGTGAATACAAATCTGTAAGGAATTTCTTGACTATTCCTTTTGCAGTGGCTTCCCAATAAAATATTAATGCTTTTGTCAAATTTCCAGGTCATTCTGATGTCATTTGGTTATCGATTTAATATTTTCATGCATACACTAACAATAGGCCTTAGGAAACACATGTCATATTCTATCTGCAGGTGCTACTAATATTTTATGTTTCCTTGAACGCAGGTCTTCAACATCAGAGGAGAAGTAAGGATTCAACACCCATATACACAAGCGGTGGTGACATTTTGGTCCACCCATTTTACATGTGGGCACGCGGAAGAAGGATTGCTATCCATGGATGTGACACGAAACATATTTAACGCTTCTATCCCCTAAAAGGGAAGGAGACGTATTGTAACACGAACTTAAAAGCATATCAATAAAGAGGGTCGTATTTCATATTGCTTTTATCTTGTGTCGATTTGTCTATGTTCTTTCCTTTCATGCATTTTTCAATACATAGGCTTTTAGCGTTAAGTTTGGTTTTACACGCATCGTACTTTGCAATTTTATTTTTTGTTTCTATATCCTCATGATTTCAGTGGCGATCACAGTGGGAACTTTGTCCCTTTATTTTAAGATTAACTTTCTAATCAAAAATTGCTTGTTTTTTCTTACAGGTACCAAGTTTTCAAATGCTGGATTGTTGTTCGTTTCAGTCTGTGATGAGTACAGAGCTGGAATTTGTCTTACCTAGGGATGAATAGGACTTCATATTATCTTGGAATGAATACAGATCTATTATTCATCTCATCCCGAGACGAATAGCTCTTTGTGCAATTTTAGGGCAAAAATTCAAAGACATCCAATTTGGGCAGAGAAGAGGTAGGGGTCCTAAAACACCTTTTGTCATTTTTTGCTTTTTGTTTTCTATTCTCTAGTTATTTGCTTGCATAGGAGAGTTTGAATGCTTGTTTCCTTCATTTATGCAACTTAAAAATAACCCCACACACCACGTGGTAATTTAAAACAACAAGGAGTTGGTCGTAAAACCCCAACCCTTGAGCAAGACCAACGGTGGATTTCATCACCACCTTGGCTTGAGATATTGCATACATAACCCCAATCGCGACTGTTGCTAGATGAAAATCCTGATGAAAGTTGACCAAGTGTAGTGGGGGTGATTCCCAACGCATGAGGATAAGTATTCTATGGTAGGTGTCATAAAAAGAGTGATTCCCCTTCCGTACCACCTATGTTCCACATACCACCTGCTCTCACGTACCAATAGTTTCGCTCATGTAAGGGCGGGTATATAGAGAGGTTGGTATATCGGACTAGCAAAGGTATATCGAAGATGTGACCATTTTTTTTGGGAGTCATAAGAGCCATCATATTGCATTTAAACATTCTTTACAAAAGCTATCAAAACAACCATCAAAACACATTAAACCAGATTTAGGGCACACTTTTAATCTATAAAAAAGATAACCATTGCTTTGATTGTGTGTTTCCTTTCTATTTAGTGTAGCATAAGAAATCCTAAAATAAGATAAAAATGTACCCATATTTAGGTAAACATCACCATGGTGTACACCCGTAGCTGATCCCAATCATAGGCAAGTGCTGTAGAGAGTGCACAAAGGGGGCAAGTCACCTCCGATATAGTCCTGAGTACTTGGTCATCCCACCTTGGCAGCATGGCACACAAGATAGTCCACATCATGCCATCATAGAATAGGACTATAGAGGCACCTCTTTGAGGGGCACCCCCACTCAGCATAGATCCTTTCAAGAGGAGAGCCTACACGTGGCACTCAACATAAATAGGAGGCCTCCCTTAGACGCTCGTTATGAGTGGCCTAGTGAGGAAGTGCTAGAGTAACATAGGGTCCATAAATAGGGGCCACATGATTTCATCATCCCTCCTTTACCCCGTATTACTGTTAGAAACACTAGACCAAATCCAGAGTATTAGACTCTCCAGATAGGGTAAGACAATTATGCCTGCACCTTGCACGCATACGAAAGGGAGTACGAGGAAGACTACCACGTTCCTCAAAAGTAGTACACAGTGTGGGAGTGATGTAGCTACGCACCTGCTATGTATCGGGATCACCCATTGAGGCCAAAGCCTCGGGTGAATATCGTTAAACTCGATAGAGGAAAGCAACCCATAGGGGTCTCGGATCACCACGAACGAGATAGACATGTAGGAGAGGCATCTAGGCTTCCTAAACATGAGACAATATAATAGATTGACTTGGAATTTTCCAGAAATGCTGCCCGCCAAGCACAAATCTTGCAGCTCATGCAAGATCAACAATATTTAGAGCATCTATACCGCCTTAGCAAAGAGCACATTCAGCGTCAGACAGTCGAATTGCTTCATAAAAATGTTTCTAAGAAGGTCCTGACCCCTCGTGCGCATAAATTTGAAGTGTATGAGAGGCACAACCCCTTGGTACGATATAGGTCTACGTGACCTTACCAAGTATTGCCTCCAAGACCTCCTAGACTTGACCGGGAGGCCACTCCTAGAAACAACAATGGGCACCCTCTATGGGCACCAACCCATGTTTATAGGTCTCGACCATGCAGTACTCAAGCAGCCTATGAGGATTATGAACAAGAAGAAGAGCAGGCTGAAATGTCCTACCAAGGTAGAGGGGGTGCTATCCATCCACCCCTCCATAGGCCTCAAGTTCCCTACAACCAACAATGGGAGAAAACCAAGGAGGAAGAGATAAAATATTTTGATGCATATAAAGCACTGCTAGAGCGTTTAGAGTCTGTGGAGACCAAGAATTTTGGGCCCCAAAATCCTACTTTACGACAACTCCATAGTCACCCTGTGCATCCGTCAGTGTTGACACCTCCATACCCTGAACACTTTAAACTGCCCTAGTTGGCACTCTTTAGAGGGGAGGAGGTTGCCCAAGAGCACATGACTAGATTCCTAAGCCAGTGCTTTGGCATTTAGGACAAAGATGCTTTGTTTCTAAGAACATTTATAACCACATTCATAGGCGCTGCCTCGGATTGGTTCACTCAGTTGCCAAAACATAGCATCAGTAACTTGGATCAGCTAGTGGACGTGTTCCTTGAATGTTTCACCTTCATCACTAAGAAAAATGCATCACTAAGTGACCTAGCTAGCCTCAGATAGTATGAGGAAGAAACCATGGCGGCATATGAGAACTGATGGAGGACTTTGCTTTCAAAGCTACCTTACCTCCCTCCCATGTCTGACCTGACTCAGATGTTCTCAAAGAGCTGTTTGAGATCGATCTCCATGCTATTGTAGCTACAGCAATATGCCACTTTAGAGGAAGCTCTGGTGCAATCTAGAATCACTGAGGAGATCAAGATACAGGATGGCGAGATCGCCAAGCCTAAGAAGAAAGAATGGACTAAGAACACCAAAATAGAGACCACGCAACAAAAACCCGCTACAGTCAATCAAGTTGCTATAAACATCCTTAAGCCTGCACAAGCAACACAACCTCAAAATGCTAACTATCAGGCAATGCCCCCTAATAATTATGACAAAGAAAACCAGATGCAGGAGCAAAATTAGTAGCGTCACCCTAGGCAACAATTTACACCTTACACAGAGTCCAGGGACTCCCTGTTGGACCGCTTGTCAACAGCGAACTTGATCAACTTGCCAGAGATTCAAACCATAGACCCCAATGTGCCAAAGCCTAAGGGTTACAGGGAGGACTTATACTATAGGTTCCACAAATGAAAGGGACATGACCTTAATGCATGTTGGAAGTTCAAAGGCTTGGTGCAAGACCTAATCGACAACAAGACATTGGTGGTGGAAAACCCCGTAGCACCAAACAACCAACATATGGGAGTCTTCAGAGACCCCTTACCCACCCATGATGTGTAGGCAAAACCCCTTCAAGTCAATGAGGTGCAGAAAAATTGCCCCATGCAGGGGTATGTAGGGATGATAAGCATAGTGACTAGGAACAAGAGGTACCTAGGAGCTACCCCCACGGTGGCCACTAGAGAGGTTCCATCAACGTCACAACCTCAATAGCACACTATGCAACCTCCTCTGCCTAGACCAGTTGCCACGATTTAGACTAGACTTACCCAAAGTCTAAGTACCATGTCGAATAGGCTCTCCATATAAGAGCTCATTCAACAATCAGCGCCCCATCGGGAGGCTCTAATGGAGATATTAAAAGCCATTGAGCTGCAGCCCCATGAAGCAAACTCTTTCAAAAACTTCATGGGACATGTAAAACAATGTACAAAACTAGTCATCACCTTTAGAGAAGACGAATTGAAATCGATGACTGGTGATATGGTAGATCCACCCCTGCACGTCATTGCGTGGGTCAACAAGATTCCATATAATAGGGTGTTGGTGGACACTAGCTCGTCCAGTAATATAATTACAATAGTAGTATTGAAACATCTGAAGTTGTCGACATCTCACATCATGGCCTCCACCTATACTCTTTGAGCATTCAACGATGTGATATGCTCGACAGTTGGCACAATTGTCCTACCCATCCAAGTGGGACAAAAGACTATTCATACATTGTGCCACATATTGGAAGGTGAGATGGCCTATAATATCTTATTGGGCCGGCCTTGGATCAGGGACATGAAGTGTGTCGCTTCTATAGCTCATCAGTGCTTAAAGTACATGTTTGAAGGACAGGTGCATGTAGTCTCGATAGACTTAGAGCCCTTCAAGTACTGCAATACGATGTAATTCATGCTGTAATCAACCCTTCCATCAATGCATTTGGATTTTTAATTAAATCCATCTAAACAGGGTTTGATTCTTTAGGCATCCCCCTTGACAAGTCCATCAAACCCCCAGTCTGGTCCATCTTCCTCATCGAGTCCTTCACCAACAATGCCACCTACGGTGGCCATTCCAAAGGACAAGGGAAAGAAACCCCTAGAATAGGAACCACCCTTAGTCTCAACCATCTCTACCAAAGAGATGCCTAGTGAAATGGAAGTCGAGATGCCTAGTTTCCCCTACATGGAGTGGACTCAGGAAGATCTTCCATTCCCTCCTCCTCAACTGCCAATGATCACTGTTGATATGGCCAACATGGGCCTGGGGGAGTATATAGTGTGAAACTTTGTAGCAACACCCACACTTGAGTCCATGCAAGACATGGGGAGACCTCCTCTACCCATCGGCTCTGTGGTTCCTCTAGGCTACCCACCCAATCAGACAAACTTTGTTTATGGGGGCCTGGATAATGGCATTGAACCTTACATGCAAGAAGACGAAGATGAAGAGCGTAAACTATTTGTCCAACCCATACTTCGCATTAAGATATCTTGGCCAATACAATTGGCATGGATATGGGTTGGGCAGGTATGAGCAAGGAGTGCATGTTCTTTTCCAACCGAGATATCAAATGTCGTATGACAAGTCAGGAGTAGGGCTCAACCACCCCCTACCCCTGGACATCTTGGTAGAGAACATGCAAGGCCTAGGGATAGGCAAAAAGGATGGGTTGGCATTAGATCCATATGCCAATCCTAACACAACATATACATTGGGGGATTATCACCCATTGCTAAGAACCAACCTTTTTGACCTTAACAACCCTTTCCCTTCGATCAAAATGGGAGAAAGTTCGAGGACTCACATACAAGAAGGATATGGACAAGACCAAGAAGGGTCTTCAGAAGATGATTCAAAATATGAGGTAGCACCTTGGGATCCTTTCGAGTCTGATAGCAATAATTCACAAATGCATCCCATGGATGATTATCAGGAGAACTTCTTGACAATGTTCCCTTTGAATGCTCCAATTGAGCATATGCCACCTCAAGAACATCAGGTCCCCCTGCAGAGATCAGAAAAACCCTAATGGGACCACATTAATTTTCTCGAGCAAGATGAGCCTCATATGTCACGAATAGCTGTTGGATCCAATGAAGGTCTTTAGATCTTTGATAGTGATTATGAAGATGAAACTAAGATGGCCTATCTCAATCATATGCAATAGCAGCAATATCCCTTGGACATAGATGACATGTTTGAACAACTACACATAGGGCCAAGGCATAGGTGGCACCTCAACTAGGCGCAGTTATAGAAATTACTACACCCGCCACTCTAGGTATATAGAGAACATCTTCCACCTGGAGACCCTATAGAGCCATCAGTGCCTAGGGCGGACCCTATCTTCTTATCCACACATAGGGCCAATCCATTTGTGCCAGTACCCACAGAGCCAAATTTGGAGCACAAAGATGATCTAGGATTTCTGAGCAGCCACACCCACGGTAATGGAGACCATAATCATTTCATTAACATGATCTCCATTTATTTCACCGCCCCCATCCATGATCCAGCTGACCCAACATGGTCATTGCACCTAGACCTAGATGCTATAGATTGGGATCATGCTAACACACCACCATCCCCATCAGAGTACTGGCCTTGCGATGGGATGTTCCATTTCACCCCAGGACAGACTCAGGATGTCTTCCATGCTGAAGAGGAACCCGATGTTCCGAACGATGATCTAAATTAAGAAAATGATATCCACCTAATCCCAACTCCACACCAGTTGGAGGACGGATCTCACATGTCGATCGAGGAGATGACTGACGTAGACATCGGCTTAGATCCAATGAATTTGCAAATCATCAAGTTGGGGTAAGTATATCCCCTGAAGAGCAAGCCAAATACATTACCCTTCTCAAAGAGAAGGAGGTTTTTGCATGGTCCTACAAAGACATGCTAGAGTTAGACCCACAGCTAGTCACGCATAATCTAACGCTTGATCCAACAGTCAAGCCAGTAAAGCAAAAACTATGTAAGATGCATCCAACAGTAGCCTTAATGGTCAAAGATGAGCTACAAAAGCTTTTGTATGCACAGTTTGTCATCTGCATGGATTACCCACCATGGTTGTCTAACATGGTGCCCATCAAAAATCCTAATCGGAGGATTCACATATTCACCAATTTTTGAGACCTAAACAAAGCGAGTCCTAAGGATGATTTTCTCTTGCCTAGCATCGATGCATTGGTAGACACTACAGCGGGCCATGAAATGCTTTCATTCATGGATGGTTTCTCGGGATACAATCAAATTTGTATCAATCCTAAGGATCAATTAAAAATGGCGTTCACAATGCCTTGGGGGACATTTTGTTATAAGGTCATGCCCTTTGGCCTTAAAAATTCTAGTGCCACCTACCAACGTGCCATGACATATATCTTTCACGATTACATGCACAAAACTTTGGAAGATTACATGGATGATTTATTGGCCAAATATCTTTTGTGCCTAGATCATCTCGGTGACTTAAGCAAGATCCTCGATCGCCTCATTGAACATAACGTCAGACTAAACCCTACAAAATGCGTATTTGGTGTCACATTTGGAAAGCTCTTGGGTTACATAGTCTCCAAATGAGGAATCAAGGTAGACCCAAACAAAGTCAAGGCAATCCTTGAAATGCTTCCCCCAACTACCATTAAGTAGCTCAGAAGTCTGTAGGGAAAGGTCACATCAATTAAGCACTTCATAGCGTAGCTATTTGACAAGTGCTGACCCATGAATAAACTATTGCACAAGGGGGTAGCATTTCATTGGGATGACGAATGGTAGTCAAACTTTGATGACATTAAACAATACTTGGATTTGCCGCCAGTATTGGCACCATGACCAGGAGTGCCATTCTACTTATACATCTCAGCTACTGAGGTGGCACTGGGCGCCATGCTATCCCAAAAAAATTAACTACACAAAGAACAAGCTACTTATTATCTTAGCCGCACCCTGGTCAGTTATGAACTTAATTATGCATACATTGAGAAGCTCTGCTTGGCAGTGGTGTTTTCTACCAAAATGCTATGCCACTACATGCTAAGCAATACGATGTATGTTGTGTCTAATGAGAATCCATTGCAATACATGATGAGTCGTACTTATCATAGTAGCCGCACGACAAAATGGATCATGTTGTTGACGGAGTTTGACATAGAATTCATTGGATAAAAATCCATAAAAGGTCAAGTCATCGCTTATCAACTAGCAGAGGCTCCTCTTAAAGATGATTAGCCTCTGACTATAGAACTATGGATGATGGGGTCTTCCATGTTTTAGAATCGCCAAATTCTATCGAGCCTGAGTCACAGGCTGACATGACCCTATTCTTTGATGGTTCTAAATGTGAGCAAGGAGGTGGCATGGGAATTGTATTCTTCACACCGTAAGGGGCTCCAATACCTCTATCATTTAAATTAGACTTCTCGTGCACCAAAAATAATGCAGAATACGAATCCTTGCTCATAGGTCTTCATACATCAATCACTATAAACATCAAACGTTTAAACATCTTTGGTGATTTGTTGTTGATTGTCAATCAAGTCAAAGAGGTATTCCAATGTAAATGCCCAGTTATGCAGGCCTACAAAGCCCTTGTGGGCAAATTCCTGGAACATCTTGAATGGTATGACATTGAGGCACTCCCTCGATCATCGAATCATTTTGCAGATACTATGGCCTCCTTGGGGTCACTAATCCCGCAAGACCCTTCTGGTGAAATGACAACCATCCAGGTCAAAACATTTTCACAATCCATGATGGAGCGTGCATGCTCTGACCTGACACCAGGGATCCACCTGGTCCATATTGAACCATCTCAGGATAGGTTCTCTCGAATCCACGACCATTTGAACCAAGCCAACTGGGGGTCCTTTTTCTCCCCGACCCCTCTTAATAGCAACACAACGTTGTTTTTACAAGTTCTTTCCCGCTGCGCTTTTGCTAGGGATGAACTTTAAGAGGGATTGGTCGTTCATACCATCGAGGTTTATGATCAGTAGGATTGGTACACACCCATAAGGGATTACCTCAAGCTAGGTGACCTCCCACTTGGATTGACATAAGCTACAAAAATGTCATTTAAATAGAAAGTGGCAAAACATGTCTTGTTAGGAGACATTTTGTATCGTCGGAGCTATGAAGGAATCCTCCTTAATTTCTTGGACCAGAAGGAGTCTACTTGGGCGATCATCCAAGCCCACGATGGTACATGCGGTGGCCACTTCAACGGTATGGCCATCACAAAGTGCATTCTCCGCATGGCCTACTATTGGCCATATTTAGAGCGAGATTGTTGCACATATGTAAAGAAGTGTGTGAAGTGTCAACACCATGCTAATTTGCAACATGTACCTTCTCAGGCCTTACAACCGATTCAATCGGCTTGGCCTTTTTCATAGTGGGGATTCGATCTGATCGAAAAGATCTCCCCTGCGTCGTTTGGTCATACACGTTCATCATAATGGCCACAGAGTACTTCACCAAATGCGTGGAAGCAATTTTGCTAATCTCTATGACTGGAACCCGCATTGTGGAGTTTATTTTACATAACATCATATGTCATTTTGGTATTCCATCCAATATCATCTCGGATAATGGGACGTCATTCAAGAACAAATATGTGCGTGCTTTGACCACAAAGTACAAAATTCAGTATAGTTTTTCCACACCCTATTATCCACAGGCTAATGGGCAAGTAGAGGCATCAAAAAAAAAACTAGTGGCCATCCTCAAAAAGACTATCGCAGATAGTCATAAGTATTGGCACATTCAAATCTCGCTTGCCCTATGGGCTTATCGCACTAGCATTCAGATTCCCACTAGGGCAACTCCATTTTTGTTGGTGTATGGCTCCGAGGTAGTCATGCCTCTTGATTTGGAAATCCCCTCCCTGTGCATTTCAATGCAAGAGTTCATCGATGATGACACTGCACGGCAGGCCCAGTTAGACAAACTGATGTTGCTCGACAAACGATGCGTCAATACTCTTGAGCATTTGTGTATCTATCAAGAGCAACTTAAGAAAGCATACAATCTGAAGGTTCACCTAGGGGAATTTTAGGTTGGTGACTTGGTCTTGAAAGAGAACCAACAAAATTCTAATTTGTCAT
This sequence comes from Wollemia nobilis, assembly GCA_028583015.1. Lineage (NCBI taxonomy): Eukaryota > Viridiplantae > Streptophyta > Pinopsida > Araucariales > Araucariaceae > Wollemia > Wollemia nobilis. Next base: position 633,462 of record JAQPPZ010000755.1, on the reverse strand, counting down.
CCCATATAAGGGACAAGTTCACGGTAAACAGGTTAGGTCCTTATGTGATTGACAGTAAAATAGGACCTAGAACATACCGGCTGGCCTCTCTTGAAGGAATCAAGGAGATAGAACCCTTGAACATCAGTAATTTGAGGCCATTCCACATTTAGAGAGCCATAGTCCAACCAAAAGCTCCAAGGATTCTCGTAATTGCTTAGTCAAACCCTAAAAGCTCCAAGGATTCCCACAATCGCTTGGTCGACCCAAAATGCCCCAAAGGTATCTATAAAACCTTTGGTCAATCCAAAAGCTCCAAGGATTCCCATAATCGCTTGGTCAACCTAAAATGCCCCAAAGGTATCTATAAACCCTTTGGTCAAACCCAAAAGCTCCAAGGATTTTTGCAATCGCTTGGTCAACCTAAAAATACCCCAAAAATGCCCCAAAGGTATCTATAAACCCTTTGGTCAAACCCAAAAGCTCCAAGGATTTTTACAATCGCTTGGTCAACCTAAAAATGCCCCAAAGGTGTTTGTAACCCCTTTGGTCAAACTAAAAGCTCCAAGGATTCTCGCCATCGCTTGGTCAAAACCAAAAGCTCCAAGGATTCCCACAATCGCTTGGTCAACCACAAAAATGCCCCAAAGGTATCCATAAACCCTTTGGTAAAAAAAAAAGCTCCAAGGGTACCCATAACCGCTTGGTCAACATAAATATTCAAAAAACAAACAAAAACAATAAAATCATCAAAAATAACAAAAAAAAAATTGCATCTTAATTCCATGCATAATCGAAAAAATCAAAATACAAAAATATAGGTTGCATTAGGCATCGCATCCATACATTACATATTTGTTAGGTCATGCATGTCCAAAGTACCATAGAATGTAATTGCTCGGTAGTTCCATCATTTTCCGCATCAAATCCATTTTGTAAACACATACATCCACAATAACAACATTCCCATTTTTAGCATAGTCAGTTGTCTCTTAATGTATGTAGAGTTTTCGTCATTCAGCTGTCTTTAAATTTCTAGCCAAGAACTGTACAAATTTCAATGGATTTTTACAAGGGAAAGTTTTACTTGGCTCAAGCCTCGTTACGTAACATCCCTACACAAGTTAAAACACATAAAATAATTCCCAAGTTGTGTGAACGCAAGAGAAACCTACAAAGCAGTCTAGGGTACCATAGGCGAACGGTTAGCCTATTCATCCCCCTGTGCAAACGGTTCAAGAATGCTGAGAATTGACAAAAGGTCAAGCTCTTCACCCTCCAATACACCATAATAAAAAGTGGTCTTTACCACTAACAAAAAAATCCAAATCCAAATCCCCGTTGGTCCCCAAAGTTGTAAGGATTCATACTACATGCCCCTGACAAGGATGGGTAGTCATCCCCAAGGCCTAAAAGGATCAATGCCATTCAAAATAAAACTCCCAACAAACCATCATCATGACCATCATCAATCACCTTTGGTCTCCCAAGTCTTAAGGATTCGTACTACACGCCCCTGACAAGGATGGGTAGTCATCCCCAAGGCCTACAAGATCAATTCCCTTACTTCTTAATATCCCTAATTTCCTTTGGTTTCTAAATTCATAAGGATTCATACTACATGCCCCTGAATAGGATGGGTAGTCATCCCCAAGTCCAAGAGGATCAAGGTCATTCATAAACCAAAAACCTACAAGCTCAACCTTACGCAGCTCAAAACGCTAAATCAAATAACAGTGGTTATCACCACTATTCAAAACCCTTGCTCCAAAAGAAAAAACAAAAGAGAAAAATTAACAGTGATTTTCATCACTATGTATACGAGAAAGTATCCTAACCCATTGCGCAAATAAAAAAAAAAATCCTGAACTTGAATCCCCTAGAATTCTCAGCATTCGAAAACCATCTAGGTAATCCTCATTACGGGTTTGATGGACAACCTACCTGGCAATGGCGGTATCCTACACGCATGACGATATGTCTATCACATTAGCTTTGCATGTGAGCAAACCAATGTTTGCATGTGGATGAGCTAGCTTATGGTACCTTAGATTGTCCCATGGATTAATCTGACTAAATACAACAACAGAGTTAGTGGAGCTAGTTAGGTGATCCTTAGTACAATTTTGGTTGATAGCCTATCTGGAACTGGCGGTATCCTGACAAATACCACATAAACGAACTCAATTGCACACACAAGGATGTGAAATAACTTGGTTAAACTCAAGTCTGATTTCTACCTTGTTCAAAAGTCTTGCAAAGCTAAATGTATAGTTTTGGCTAGTTAGTTAAAATATCTGAATCTCAGAAAAGCTTAACTACATTTTAAAACAATTGTTACATTTCATTACATCCATCCCCATCAGAAAATACAAAAAAATACAAAAACAAAGTTCTCACATGCAAAGTCATTCCACAAAGCCATCACATAAGTACAGAAAGCCCGTAAATCTTGTACAGTCTATGGTGTCACCGACAGAAAATCACAAATTCCATTCATCCATTCCATTTGCATATCATATACATTAGCATTCATCGCAACATATCCATATATAATGTACATTAACATGCATACATAATCATAAATAACTGTGCATAAATAGAAAAAAAACCATGACAAGTGTATAAACACAAAGAAAGTCATCTGTATGTATATCATCAAAAATGCACTAAAACAAGCAATAAAACTGTCCAATGAGAGTGCTTCTGCACTTGACATTTCGGGCATGAAAAACAGACGTCGGGGTCACAAATCGTCACTATCCTACTCCCTAAGAAGGCTATCATAGCCGGACCGCTCCATGGGAGGATGGATTTTTGAGAATTTCATCCCCAAACTACGTCCTAAAAAGGGTCAAAACCTACCCAAAAATAGCAATAACATTACCGAACGAAGGCGCCTTTGCACCTGACCTTCTTGGCATCCAAAATAGATGTCGGGGTCACAAATTGTCACTATATTACTCCCTACGAAGGCTACCATAGTCAGACCGCCCCATGGGATAACGAATTTTTGCCAATTTTAGGTTCGAAATTCGTCACAAAAAGGGTTCACACCCATCAAAAATAGGTCAGAATGTTCGACAACTGCTTATGCACTCACCAATAAAACAACTGCAGGCACCCTTACATAAGTCATCATGGATCAAGCGACTCGTCGCTTTTCTCATGTTGGTCATTCCCTCATTGATTCATCACTTGAGGGGGTAGTCACACTTAGTCACCAATCAACAAAAGCACACCCAATCAAGGAAATAACATGCATTCAAAGGATCATTGATAAATACAATCACGCCCTGCTTGGGGAAAAAAACAAGCAATAATCACAAGCTGATCAAACACTTGGCATTCGTGAATCATGAACTCAAGGTTCCCATAGACAAAAGGTTGTGCCCTTTGCCTATTCATGACTGATCAATGTCCAAGCTCAAGTAACACCTCACCGAAAAAGGTTAACACTTGAATTAAGTTCCTTAGCTCGTCAGAAGCAAGGATTCAAGAATGCATGCCCTTTCCATACTTGGGGCATCAAGAGTTGGTTAGATTACTGAGAAACCCTAATCATTAGTGCTTTGGTTATCTATTTTTTCTCAGTGCTGCGACTTGCATAACGCTTCCCAAAAAGGGGAATCTATAGACACAAAAACAACACTAATCCGATTATATGATAACAAACACTGATCGAAGTGACAAGCATAGCCCCTAGGGCAACCCCCAGAGGTTAAATAGTGGTCCTAACCACTCCCAAAAGTAGTTGGAGGGTCAGAGGTTAATTTGGAACCTTTTTGGCACTTTGCTCCCTACTCGCCCCACCTTGGGATGATTACAAACTAGTATTCATCCCACCCAGGGACGATTAGCAGTAGTCGCCCTAGGGTGAGGCGAATAGAAGGTTTGACTGGCAAAAATTCAAACCTCGACAGGTTCGCCAGTTAACTACAACTTCAGGCCATGCAATTGCGAGGAACGGCTTCAAATCAAGGAGAGAGACTTCAGTCATGCATGTCTTTAATTTTGGAGGCCTCATGCAAGGAGACTCTAAATCAGGGAATAATATTTTTCCTAAAATAGGACATGCAACTCCAGTGGTGCCCTCGCATGCGCATTCAAACAAAGAGACCCTAGGTCTATAAATTGGTGAGTCTTCTCACCCAAAAAGGAGAAACATAGAGGAGATTTTTGAGCAACGAAGTGCTACAAAAATACATCCTCACCCATTGTTTGTGCTTTCACATCCTTGATCTCTCTTTTGGAGGGAGGTTATTGGGTGATTATTGGAGGTGCATTCTAGACCCAAACCCGAACATTTGGCCACAAGATCCCACAAAATTTGTTCCCTTTGCCTATTCATGATTGATCAATGACCAATCTCAAGTAACATCTCACTGAAAAAGGTTAACACTTGAATTAAGTTCCTTAGCTCGTCAGAAGCAAGGATTCAAGAATGCGTGCCCTTTCCATACTTAGGGCATCAAGAGTTGGTTATGTTACTGAGAAACCCTAATCATTAGTGATTTGGTTATCTATTTTTTCTTAGTGCTGCACCTTGCACAATGCTTCCCAAAAAGGGGCATCTATAGACACCAAAACATCACCAATCCAATTATGTGACAACAAACACTGATCAAAGTGACAAGCACAGCCCCTAGGGCAGCCCCTAGAGGTTAAACAGTGGTCCTAACCACTCCCAAAAGCAGTTGGAGGGTCAAAGGTCAATTTGGCACCTTTTTGGCACTTTGCTCCCTACTCGCCCCACCTTAGGACAATTACAAATTGGTATTCGTCCCACCCAGGGATGATTAGCAGCAGTCACCCTAGGGTGAGGTGAATAGAAGGTTTGACTGGCAAAAAGTCAAACCTCGATAGGTCCACCAGTTAACTACAACTTCAGGCCATGCAATTGCGAGGAACGGCTTCAAATCAAGGAGATAGACTTCAGTCATGCATGTCTTTAATTTTGGAGGCCTCATGCAAGGAGACTCTAAATCAGGGAATAATATTTTTTCCAAAATAGGACATGCAACTCCAGCGACGCCCTCGCATGCGCATTCAAACATAGAGACCCTAGGTCTATAAATTCGTGAGTCTTCTCACCCAAAAAAAATGAAACAAAGAGGATATTTTTGAGCAACGAAGTGTTGTAAAAATACATCCTCACCCATTGTTTGTGCTTTCACATACTTGATCTCTCTTTTGGAGGGAGGTTATTGGGTGATTATTGGAGGCGCATTCTAGACCCAAACCCTAACATTTGGCCACGATATCCCACAAAATTTGCTGAAAACACCCCATAAGAAGTTTTGGACCTATCCCAAGTGGATTTGTGCCGAAATAGAGTCCCAAACGGTGGGCGTCCTGCCCCCGGGTACCCCCCAAATTATCGCAGTCCTAAACGCCCCACCCCAGAGTGTTTAGAAATTTGTGGTAGATTTCTTTGATTTTTATTTTGCATCTGATTCTATGTTATTTAAATAGGCTGTAGTTTAAATTTCACTTCATTCTGACAAGTTTTAACCATGTTTTTATCATTTACCGCCTTTACTAACTTGCAAACGACATTATAAAAATATGGGTGATAGAGGCCAAATTGGAGAAATCTCACCATCTGGGTCGTCCCAAAATAACCCCAATTATCTAACCCTAACTTTGTAGGTCATTTGGAGCTTCCTGGATAGGACATTGAAGAGGGTGCTTTCTAACAATTTGTTACAGGTTTATTCGTCCCGCCCCCAAGAAAATACAAATATGTAAGGAATTTCTCTACTGTTCATTTTGCAGTGGCTTCCCGATAACATATTCATGGTTCTTTCAAATTTCTAGGTCATTCTGATGTCATTTGGTTATCGGTTTAATATTTTCATTCATACACTAACAGTAGGCCTTGGGAAACACATGTCCTATTCTATCTATAGGTGCTACTAATATTTTCTATTTCCTTGAATGTAGGTCTTTGACATTAGAGGAGCAATAAGGAGTCAAGACCCATATACACAAGCGACGATGATGTTTTGGTCCACCCATTTTACATGTGGGCACACGAAAGAAGGATTGCTATCCATGGATGTGACAAGAAACATATTTAACGCTCCTATCCCCTAAAAGGGAAGGAGATGTATTGTAACACGACTTTAAAATCATATCAATAAAGAGGGCCATATTTCATATTGCTTTTATCTTGTTTCTATTCATTTATGTTCTTTCCTTTCATGCATTTTTCAACACATGCTTTTAGTATTAAGTTTGGTTTTACACGCATCGTACTTGGAAATTTTCCTTTTTGTTTTCGTATCCTCATGCTTTCAGATATCCACAAGATGGAGGTTTGCAATATATTTTCTCATGAGGTCAGTTCTTTTGTCCAAATTTCTATTTCCCCCCCTTTTCTCATATAGAGAGAGGGTGGTATTAAAATCTCCTTTGATCAATGTCCAAGCTTTAGGAAAATGAGAGATAATATGAGCAATATCCTTCCACTGTCTTCTTTTTTCCTCCAAACAAGTCAGGGTATAAACAGTAATGCAGAGCATTATTCGGTTGGAATGTCTACTTTGAATAGCTATAGCCAAAAAACCCCAACTGCCAACCATATGGTGAATAATTACGTCTTTTGGGTCCCAAATACAAGCAATGCCACCCGAAGTCCCTTGGGAACTGAGGGAAACCACTTTTCTAGCTGGAAAAATTTTACTGGAAATTAAGTCCATATCCTCCATTGAAATCTTTGTTTCTTGAAGGAAAACAAGATGTGGATGATTTATCTGAATCATTATTCTAATTTCATTTTGTTTTGAAAGACTCCCTTTCTCAATTATGCCCTATGAAGTATCTTTTATTAAAAGCAAAGTCCCTTTAAATATAAAAGGTTTTACCTCCATGGTGTTCATCTAGACATATTGAGCTTCGTCATTTTCAACTCTCACCTTCAAGGATTCATTGAACATAATTTAACCTCCAAAGGTTCCTTCATTGAGAAGTATTCATCATATAGCTCTTAAGGTTTTATACATTCTATTTCTACTTTAGGTTTTTTTTGCACCATAGTTTGTTCTTTATGGTAAGTTAGGTTAAATCCTAACCCCAAAATTAAAATTTCCAAGGAAGCCTAAAAACTATAGCACTCTTTTGCCATACAAACCCCACTAACTTCAAGACGCATACTTTAAGACTTAATAAAATTATGTACAAAATCATTATGGAAAATAAGGCATATTCCAATGTCCTCTCAAGAATGTTTTCTCTTAAATGAATGTGCTATTACGAAGTCCACAAGGTCCTTCTTTTCAAAGGTTATAAATAATACTTGTCTCAATAGACATAAGGTGGTTTCTAAATTGACCTATAATATTCTAGCATTTCTCAGTAATGGGATATAATGTTATCAAAACAAAGTGCTTTATTGCAGGGTCCTCAACCATTAAATATAAGGAGTATATATTTTTATTTTATATTCACTTTCAAATATTACCTAATATCACTGCATAAACAGAGTAAATATTTTAAAGATATGATTGGGTACTCAAATAACGTTTTCTACCCATTCTCTTAAGGAAAAATTGTTATAGTGGCATCAAGGTTTATTTTAGTTGTGTCTATGTTTAAAATGGATGTATGAATTACTAATACTCCATATGTGTGTCCTTGTTACTTTCCAGGTTTCATAATACATCTACGACATCGATCGATACCCAACATTAAAAAAAGTACAATTTTAAATAATTATAATAATTGGATGAGGAGAAGTTTGCAAAATATCTAAGAGGAAAATCTTGGTTGGGGTACTAGCTAACTATTTTTGAATATTGAAGGAGACTTTAGGTTGTGCCTTCAACACTAGAGGTGGATTTTCTACTCTCATGCTTTTTTTTTGGGTACTCTTAAAAACTAAGAGATGTTTCGAAGGTTGATTGGATGTAGAACTCGCTTCCTGCTAAGATTTTTGAGTCGATTAATCTTGATCTTGTTGTCTTGTAGTTTTTTCTACCAACTATATTGCTATATGGAGGTGGCATATTACAATATGAATATTTATTAGCTATCTATTACCTATGCTTAGGTAAGGGATCTTGGAAGATACCCATGTCTTGATTAGTTGTGGGTACTTGTTTAGTAGGAGGTTGATTATTTGTTAGAGGATCAAATCGAGACACTCTATAACAAGGCATCCTACATCAATTAAGTTCTTAACCACATGTTTCAACCTCTTACATAAATTTGTCATGTTTCCCTCCTCTCTATAATATTCACAATGCTGACCAAGCTTATACTAATTAGATGTGGTATCGGGTTGCCTTGCGAGAGGTAACTCAATCATATTAGCTTCCAAAATCTACTTTAGAACCATCGTCATAAGGGTGTTGAGTCTTGTAAAATTTCTTAGTGGTGGTATTTTAGGTTGTCTAAGCACCATCTTTTACAAGGTGTTAGCAACACTATTAACAAGTCTAATATATGTTACTCCATCACCAGCTACATGCTTGTTCTTATATTGAGCCTTCATGGTCCTATATTCTTCCTTCCTTAGCTTGAATTGACCTCTTTGAATAAGGGCTTGCTATACCCTTCTTGCCAGATCTATTTCTTGGTAAAGAGAGGTGATGGTTATTATTTCCAATTCATAAGATATTTATTCTTGTAAATTTCCAATAAAAATATCTAACATGTATCGAGGAGGCAAGGTGTATCTTAGCCATCCAACTAGACTCCTCCAATGAGACAAAAATTCAAAAAAAATCATCTTCACCTTATTTCAAATTATAAACATACTTCATAGTCATATTTTTCTCAACATAAGCTCTAAAATTTGAACAAACATCTCTGCTATCTCTTCAAAATTTCTCAAAGAATGATTAGGAAGCTGTTAATATTATTTCAATACCATGCCACCAAGGCTCTTAGAAAAATTATTTAGTAACAACATATCATCATATATAATATCATGGTATGTTGTCATAAACATTTTTAAATGCTCAATTGGGTCCTTAAGTTCGTTTATAAAAAATTGACATTGGAAAATGCTTAGGGTAGGGCCTAGAGGGAATGATAGGGTAAAGGGGTTGATTACACATTTCTTTATAGTTGTAGGTGAAACTTGGAGGTTGAATCATATCCACTCTCGAGACCAACTATTTCATCATATTTTTCAAGCTTTACATATTGGGATTATTGTTGTGCAATACCCCTAGGTTCCCTAAGGGAGGGTTATAGGTAGGCTATTGAAAGGGAACTTGGCCAATGTTGGAGGTATTGATACTATTATAGTATGGGTTATGATACATGGTATATTTTTGTGGAGGATAAGTGAAATTTTGTAGGATAGAAGCATGAATATTGAGATAAATTGAATGAGGAAGAAATTGAGCACAATCTTGAGATGCACTACTAGATAAAGGAATTATGAAATGGATTAACATGATGCAAAGATTCAAATATAGGATTGGTGTGAATGGTTTTATGATGAGGTGTCCCAACCTCTTCAACTTTGGCTTCTTCATCCATAGCATTATTCAAGGCATCTCTATGAATCTTGAAGAAATTCTAAATATGATAAAATAATTTAAAAACAAGGTGTTCATTGGATCCCTTAGTAGGATCAAGGTCATCACCAACTTCTTCATATTATTCCTAACTTATATTAGGGTTACCCCTATCAATATGATCATCTTATTGATGAATATCACCATATTCTAAAATATTTCACTTACTCCTAAGGCTTTGAAACATTAGGTTAAAGAAAAAGGATAGAGGAGAAAAGGAAAATCTAAAACACACAAAATATTCTTAAGATGTTTTTAATATTTTTTTATTCTAAGTAAACAGATTTTGTGGTCTTGCTTAAGGTTTTTAAAATAAAAACAAAAGGAAGAGGTTTCCTAATTTGGCCGCTAAAGACATGCATTCATGTTAGGTTCACCAAAGTTGTAGAGGAGGAAAACTACCCTGCCACATACAATTCTTGATTGGATCTTTTGGGAGTCAAGGTGATCGCAAAGGTGTGTTATATTCTCTACACTCAAGGGCTTAGAGATCGAAGGGTTCACCAAGAATAGTTTAAGGACTCGCTCCATGTCTAGTATAGAGTCATTTAATGTGTATATTTAGCAAACACCTATGTTTGATCATTTTGAAATCTAAGCTATGGAAATGAAAGAACAATGCAAGACAATCAAATATGTAAGAAGAAAATAAATTGAACCTTGGATGATTCTTGATTTTTAATAATAACTAAGCCCCAAATTGCAATAATATATATCTTTCTCCTTTGAGCAAGGGTTTAAGATAATGCACAAACAATAATTAACACTTGAATGTAAACTACATGCTTTTACTCTTTCAAATACCTATAATGTAACCAAATATGTTTCCTTTTACTTATGATCTAGATTTTGAATAGCAATGGATGACAAGAAAACAAAAAATAGCTTTAAAGCTTATCTAGGGCACTTATCTGATCCGATAATTCATATTAGCTTTAACTTCCATCTAAAGTATCCAAAAAACTTCAAACCCGTAGAATAGTTTTACAAAATCCTAGAAAAATTGATCAATATTTGGAGGCCTGCTTAGGTTGCTATATGACTAAGTTTCGAGATGAAGTAGTCACACTCCCTTGGTATTTTTAGTTATTCATTAAAAAATAAAATAATATTTGATCTTTGGAACAAGCAAAAGCAAGATGAAATGGACAAGCAATAGAAAAATGAAATGAAATAGAATGTAGGTATGAAAAAGCTAAAATGCAAACATCGAACTAGGATTTTGGGAAGCAAAAATTTACCCCCAAACCCTAGTTGACTAAATTCATGTCCTATATTGATGGGGTATAAAATATGGCTTACCAAATTAACACCCTATATAGATGAGGCACAGATCTAGTTCAGATGCACTTTTTAGGTTCAAAAAATACCAAAAAATGCAATGCAAAACAATGAAAAAATATATCTAACAATTAATAATGCAATTAAAAAACCTTGTTAGTTGATGGAGGAAGCAAGAACCAAGGAGAATATGAAGGAAGCAACCCAATATGGTAGACCTCTCCAACCATAAAAACTGCTCCAATTGTTCCCCAAGGGTAGCCAACATTAAAGCACACAATAGTAAAATAAGAATCCCATAACATAAAATCACTTATTAGAGTAAGTAATGAGAGAGTAAATATTAGAATTCTCAAGAAGATTTATTGGGAGAAAAGAGAGAAGCCAATACTCTATTTATAATACGTTTAGAGGGCTAAAATATGGAAAAATAAAAGTTCACCGTGGGCAAGGGCTGACACCAAAAAGGGGTTGATGGAGGGAGGAGTGTTTTAGATAAAAACCCCTAGAACACCAATTTCATACCTATTAATTATAGGGTGTGAATTTGAAAAGCCCAATTCGTGCCTCATATGGACTAGGTGTAAATATGGTAAGGTTAGGGAAAAAGGACAAAGGAAGAGGGGAAAAGTACCCCATATTTGCAATTGGCAAGTTTGGATGGCTTTCTAAGGATGTAATGAAATAATGACTCATTTTGATGGGTCAATTTTCCATGTCTACAAAAATTTTTTTTTTAGTTGCTCGTATGAGTTGCACCTTAACTTGAGGCCACACATATTTTAGTTCAAGCCCAACTATCACCACCTATGAATCTTGTTCTGTTATTTCTATTTCTAGTTTTAATACTAGTGACTCTATCTTTATAAACAATATTGTTTTTTCTAGGGTTAAAGAGGTTGATATCCGAGATTTAGTTATCTATTGTGCTAATTTGGCTTTCTTATTTTGGTTGTGTTGGGCCATTTACTATTGAATTCTCTTAAATTTCTACCATGGGCTTAATTTGGGCATGACTTCTTCTGAATCCTCTAGCTATCTTGGAGGTAACTAAAATATAGGTAATGGCTTGAATAATGGAAGTGCTAAATGAGGAGGAATTAGAGAGGCATGAGCACATGAGATTGGAGTTATTCAAGAAGGCTACACTAATTGCAGTACTTATTGAATGGGAATAGTTGTACAAATAGTAAGGAGGAAATACTTTGGTGGAAAAAATGCTAGAAGCTTGGGATATTGGGACTAATACTAACTTTGGGGTTAGTGATTTAAATATAGGAGAATATTATAGAATAGATACAAAATTTGTGTTGGTGCTTAATTCTATCCTAGTAGCATCTTTTTTCTTCTTCTTTGCTTTAGTAGGGTTGGCTATTGATTCTAGCTTTCATTTTTTTTTTCTTTAGGCCTCTTATGGTGGGGTCTCTTGTTGGGGAGTGTGTTGTGCTATGGAATGTAGCATTGTAGTTCTTGTGGGAATAGTAGTGGCTAGCCCTCCTCTTGAAACTTCAAATTAAGGTTCATAAGTCCTTTCTCTCATTGCTCTTGCCCTTTTTATATTTTAGAGTTGATGAGCCACAAAATTGCTTATTTTTTGTATTTTTTCCCCATTATGTGTGGCATATATTATTGTAGATATAACTTCTTTTTATGAAAATGATATATAATTGAAAATTTATAGTGCATGTTCTCTAATATTTGTCTTTAAGAGTAATATGTGTAGATTTAGTGGAAATCATTGTATTTTGGCATGTTTTTATCAAGGTCCAACTCGGACCTGGCACTTGCAAATTAATGAAGGGCAAACATCTATATAGTATCGATAAAATATACAAAGTCAGGCACCAAGTTATTTTAAGTGTCTGACTCTCGTTCGACACCTAACTGTTAGGTGTCTGATTCCCGTTATACAGTGGAAGGAACCTACTTTTTGTTGTACATTGGAAGGTGCCTGCTTCCCGTTAAGTGAATGAAAGGCACATACTTCTTGACTTATTCAACCACGGTGTCTCCTTCCTATTAGCATCAAACTTCAGCATGGCTTTATGGTCAGTGGAACAAAGTGAACGTATCGGGACCCAGCTTGAAGAGCTTTTTAGCACCATAATAAAAAATGGGATAATTTCAAAGGTGATTCATAACCTATGTTGTAGCTGTTACATGAATTTATTTTGTAAATCAGGCAAATCGAATATCAACATATTCTGGAAATAAAATTCGCTAAGATATTCTAATATTTTACCTGATTCAAGGAACCAATTGTAACAACGGATCATGCATTGATTCATTCTGAAATTATAATAGGTCTGGACACATAGTATATAAATAAGTAAGCCATCCCTAAAGAGGACTCCAAACTTATTATGAAATTTTCCCAGTTGTAAACTATTAAATACAATTTCCTACATTGTTCTTGTAAAAACTATTCTCTAAAGTGTTCGGTGAACATTCTACCATGGGAAAAACCTACTAGAAGCATGGGACCACTTACAACAAATTTCTTCCCTATTTCCCTATTTTTGTATAATTATTTTAATAGTTTAATTTATTTTCAACACTTCCTTGTTTTTTGTAATTTCCAGCAAGGTAATGATTTAGATTTTTAATGTTTTTAGTCCTATTTATTAGACTTAGCATAGGATTATGGGTTTAAATATAAACTTCAATGAACATTAAAACACCCTATAAACCATAATCCAAGGGACTCATATCCGAAGGAGGAATTGTAAGCATAGATTTTGCACGACTGCTCGTAAGACTACGAGCTACCTTAGGTTGACAATTAAATGGAGGTAATTAATTGAACCATAGAAAATCTAACCAATATTTTGCCCAATATTTTGATGTCATTTCTGGGGAGTAGCCATTGTAATTTATGTTCTGAAGAAAGATTAGTTATAGTATTTTAGAGTGTTTTCTTCATAAATATTCATCTGAAACTTTGTATGAGTCCACCTAAGAATAGGGGACCAGACGGTCATTTTGTAAAAAAAAAAAGAAGTTATTTCTCAAAATACTTTCACTTTAGTAGAACCTCAACCTGATACTGGACTCTCCCCATATCAATCCCCACCTATGCATTGGCATAAACACCCACTATTTGCATATGATTCCTCTAAAACAATTCAATAGAGTCCCAGAGCAGGATCAAAGATAAGTAGATTTCAATATGAGGAGGATCTAGTGAATTTTTAACGTTGGCAAGCAATGTTCGATGAAACTATCTCAAACGATGACTTATCCCTCCTTTTGAAGGATAAAAGAAATGAAATAGAAGCATTGACAACTTCTTTGAACGAATCAGGGGTAGAAACACCAATAGTAGGAAAAATGGTAAAAAATATAGAGGAAACATCTACTAGTTTTAGTTTTCCAATGGGAGAGGCAATAGGAGATCACAAGATGAAACACATCTCTCCTATCCACATTCCAAATTTTAGAGGACTACCAATAGAAGATACAAACCTATTTTTCTTTAAATTTGATGTTTTATGTAGATATGTGGATTACACCACAAATCCTCAAAAACTAAAAATATTCCCTTCTACCTAAGATGATTCAATGTTACGCTGGTTCATTAGCTTGGGGGATAAATGGATAACTACCTGGAAATAGTTGAAGAAAATTTTCATAGATTAGTATCAGGATTTTGGTAGAGCAAGGGATGCAAGATAGGAAGTACTAGATATAACCCAGAAGGAAGGAGAGTTCATGGAAGAATACTGGAATAATTTTAGCTTTAATCTACAAATATCACCCCATTCAAAACTAGGAGATAGGTCTCTAAGAAGTATTTTTATGAAAGAACTAACAAATGAATCCTTGGAAGCTTTGAACATGATCTTTGGGGGAGACATTTACCAATACCAAATGGATGATATTCGGTAGTTGTGTCAAAATATCTTAAGAAGAAAGGGTAAATTAACCTTTAGAAATGTTGAGCAGTCAGCCAGTGTCACTAAAAAAGAAATAGGCAACACATTAGAAGACCTTAAGAGTGAGATGTTATCATCTCTGGCTATTCAAATGGATACTCTTCTACTTCATAGAAATAAGTAGGAGAGTGAGGTAGAATTAGTCTACTTATGTCCTAAATGTAGAGGCAAACACCCCAAAAATGAGTACCTAGAAAAAAAATTATGTGTATGTGCTAGTTGTAAGAAGGATCATAAAATGAAGCTATATTTATAATTAATGAAATCAAAAGAGGAACCTAAATTGGCCTAGGCATACTTCATGGATAATAGGAGGAACTGGAAACAATCTCCTATAAGTAACAATATGCAATCAGGAATGTCATCCTATGGGAGCAGTAATTATCAAAATCAAGGTCAAAACCAGCCACCCAACATGGTTTGGTATGTCAAACAAGCTTGGAATCTATTTCCCTAAGGATAAAATCCTTAAAATCCTTATCCTTGAAACCAATATCAGCAACCTAGGTAGTAGTGGAAAAATCAGAATGCTTAGAATCATTATTCATAGCATACTGCTCCAACTCCACTACAGCTAAGTCTACCAACTTTACCTACTCCAAGGAATCTTTAGTTACTAGTATAGCCAACAACAAATCCAAACAACAAGTAGCTGACCTATCATATGGAAAATGAGATGTACCCTATGTATAATATCAAACATAGTTGGACACTACAAAATGAATGGACTACTGTCGATTGGTCAATCAAGTCTAGGATGCGGTAGTAGCGAATTAATTTGTGGTGTCAATGAGCGAGGGGGTTGTGCGCATGCAAGGGCTATAGATCCTAGTCATGGAGAACTACATTGCCAGAGTTACGAACCTCTCTTATAGGTGAGCACACGTACAAGGACGATAACCTTGCCATCTATGTGCAAATATTTTTTGGACCACCAACAGAGCACCTGATGCATGCTAGAGTTCCGAAGCAACACATTTATGAGCTCTAAAGGGCCATTTTTTAGTAGACCGCCCATTTATTTACATTCTTTGATAGGTACTCCCACCTAAATGCCAGCCATTTTTGTTTCCTCAATAATATTCTATATGGGGATAGAATCAACATCAACCACTACCTTACATGTACCTTGAAAAATGAGGCTAGGTGATACCAGGTAGGCATCATTTCTACCCTGGCTCACCATGGCCTGATTTCTACCTTGGTGAGATATGTAGTCACATGTAAATGTGACAATTGAGGAAGCTACAAGAACTAGTGTAATAGTAGGGGCACAAGCAGAGGAGGAGGTGCCCATTCAAAATGAATAGTCAACCTAGGAGGTAACAGAACAAGAAACGATGGTGCCTACATCTTAACCTGTAGGAAATACAGTGGAAGCAGGACATGCCTCATTCCCTAATTTTTCTCAATTTGGGGAGAAAATAGGGCAGGCTCCATCCCCTTTCGTGCTCAAATTTGAGGAGGAGGTAGTACAATATTCCATGCCTATCTCCACTAGGACATCAAATCTAGTTTCAAGCTCATTCGATGAGGAGGCACCCATTGATGAGCTCAAGAGGGAGGAGTATATGGCCCATATTTTATAGGATATTTTTTGTGGGCCAACTCCTCAACATGAGGTGGCCATGGTAGATGTACCACCAAAGGGCCAGATGAAATATCTGTATTAATAACTGTAGGATTTGAAATAGCAAGATTCCACTTGGGAAGCCAAATTCAAAGAGGAACTAACTCTATTTGAAGAGTTCAAAAACAAGGCTACCCTCAAAATGTATGAATTGTATCAAAAAATTTGATAATTATGAATTCAATAACAGTTGTAGAGTGGACTAGCGATAGCTGAACAACTATCTAGGGTTGACGTAGCAGTACATATCGATGGGGCAACAAAAGTATCCCATATTGATAATGAACCAGAACAAGGAGATACTACTACAATGGAAGTAGAGCAGACCTACTCTATGTCCCCCTCTTTAGGGCAGATAATTCAGGAGGATGAGGTTGAAGTGGTTAAACCTCAAACTACAAATCAACTTGAAAAGGGGGGAGAAGATGGAGAAAAGAAAATGGATGCCGAAGAGCCTCAAATCATAGATAGAAATGGAGAGGCAAAGAACTCTCCAATTAATGCAGGGGCAACTCAACCTCAAGAAAAAGCATTAGTCCCTGATGTGCAGTAAGAATTTATAGAGAAAAAAGAAGCAGTCCCTAATGTGCAGCAAGAATCTACAAAGAAAAAAGAAACACTCCCTGATGTGTAGCAAGTATCTATAGAGGACTAGGAGGTTCAACAACTTGCATCCCCTATGCATCAGGAAAAACCACTTGCACTAACATACCCTAGGGTACAGATTATCAATATGAGATCAAAATAGAAAGTTGTAAGGCCATATCAGCACCATACTAGAACCAAGGCAAGAGTTGTAAAATTAAAAGCCCTAGGCCTTGAATCTAACACATAATTAGAGAGGAATTCCAATGATTAATGGTAGGCAACAAAAAATTAGTTTGTTTCCTGAAAATAGAAATTTGAGGAGCTCAAGGAGGAAATTAAGGCAGATAAGAAGAGCTAGAAGAAGGCCTCCAAGAAAGCCCTCAAGGAAGCAGAAAATGAGGCCAGAAAACAATTTGGTAAACCTACGAAGAATATCCTCGTTACTCAACCTGAGCAGTTCTGCCAATTGTATGGGTCTAAATATGGGAAATACTCTAGGATGCAGGAATATTTTAAGCAGATGGTATTTCTAGGCCTTGTACAGAAAGGGGATCTAGCATCAAGTAGAAGAACTCCCCCTATACCAAAAATAGAGGTGAAAATTGAACTTTAGCTTGACCTAATAAGAGGAGATTTAACCACAACCAATGTTTCTAAGGAATCTAACATCCTATTTGGGGATAAGGAAACAGTGTCTGAGGGTGAGAAGTTGCCACTTCACCATGAGTACTATAAAATGGCTGATCCTACATTCCAAAAAGATGCCACCAACTTCACTATTTTTATATGAAAATTGATAAGACCAAGGTGGCCTGGACCAGAGAACCACCCAAAAAGAGGGTAGGCCCAAGTGAACCACTATAGCATAGAAACTACTAGAAGTAGTAGGGACAAGAGACAACAACTCCCACAACACCAAAGGGGCAAAAACCTCAAGATAAAGAGAAAGCCAAGGACATTAAGATAAAGATAACATAGAGCAACCATACCTATTGGGATGAGGTGAACAAAACTGGTAATTACCAATTCAAAGTGGCATAGGGATGTGCCACCCCTTAATCATGGGGGATGATGAGCAATATAATTGCTCATTTTTTGTAATTTTTCCCCATTATGTGCGGCATATATTCTTGCAGATAAATATTTTTATGAAAATAATATATATAATTGACAGTTTATTGTGCATGTTCTCTAATATTTGTCTTTAAGTGTAATGTTTGTAGATTTAGTGTAAATCATTGTATTTTGGCATGTTTTCGGCAAGGTCCAACTCGGACCTAGCACTTGCAAATTAATGAAGGACAAACATCTGTAGAGTATCAATAAAAGGCACGAACTCAAGTGCCATGTTCATTTAAGTGCCTAACTCCCATACGACATCTAACTATTAGGCACTTGATTCCAATTATACGGTGGAAGGTGCTTGCTTCTCGTTGTACGGTGAAAGGTGTCTGCTTTCCATTGTACGACGGAAGGTGCCTGCTTCCTGTTGTATGGTGGAAGGTGCCTGCTTCTCGTTATGTGAATGAAAGGTGCATGCTTCCTAACTTATTCAATTGCGGTGCCTACTTCCCGTTAGGATCAAACTCTAGCATGGCTCTATGGTCGGTAGAACAGAGCGAATGTGTTGGCAACCATATTGAAGGGATTTTTAGCAACATAATTGAAAATGGAATAATATCAAAGGTGATTCATCACCTATGTTGCAGCTATTACATGAATTTATTTTGTAAATCAGACAAATCAAATATCAACATATTTTGGAAACATAATATGCTGAGATATTTTGATATTTTGTCTGATTCAAGCAACCAACTGTAACAACATATCATGCATTGATTCATTCTGAAATTATAACAGTTTTGGCCACATACTATATAAATATGCAGGCCACCACTAAGGAGGACCCCAAACTTATTATGTAATTTTTCTAGTTGTAAACTATTAAATACAATTTCCTACATGGTTATTGTAAAAACTATTATCCAAAGTGTTCGGTGAACATTATACCATGGGAAGAACCTACTGGAAGCATGGGTCCACTTACAACAGATTTCTTCCTTATTTCTTTATTTTTCTATAATTATTTTAATAGCTTAATTTATTTCTAGCACTTCATTGTTTTTAGTAATTTCCAGCAAGGTAATGATTTAGAGTTTTAATGTTTTCAATCATGTTTCTTAGACTTAGCATAGGATTATGGGTTTAAATATAAACTTTAATGAACATTAAAACACCCCCAAATCATAATATAAACTCATCTTTGAAGGAGAAATTACAAGCATAGATTTTGCACGACTACTTACAAGACTAGAAGCTACCCCAGGTTAAAAATTAAATGGAAATAATTAATTGAACCATAGAAAAACTAACCAATGTTTTTCCTAACAAGAGTGTTTCCATTTTTTATCTTTTAGAGTGTTTTCATGCTCATCTCTTCCTCACTCCATTGCTTTGATCTTGATATTTCAACATTTGGGTGCTCTACATTGATGTCCTTCTTGAACTTGACATCTATAGATAATTTGTCAATCTCTTTCTCTTTTTTACCAATTTGTTATTACATTACCCACCAAGCTTCAATCTTATGCTTTTTCGAGTGTATTTTCCATATAGTATATTTCTTATTTTTATTCATTTTTCTTTGTGGGCTAACTTTACCCATTGTCTAGCAAAAATATTTTTGAGCTTTAAATGAGGTTTTATGAGCAAGCTTAGGAGACATATACCAGTTTCATCTATTGGATTCCTTATAACCTCAATATTTGGTCTATGGTCATGTTCAAATGTTGGTCCTCTGATGTTCTATAGATATGTAGTAAACCTTTATTGAGGGTCATAATTCTACTTATCCTTCACCTGCTTAATCTCTTGATCCTTCAACTTATCATTTATAATAGAATTCATTTTCCTCCTTTGTAAGAGCATCTCTCCTTGGCTTACGGGAGTCTTGTAATATGTTGTTTTTGCTTTCCTACTCCTAAATTTACTGTCAATTATATCCAACTACCTGAATACTTCTAGAGCAAAAACTCTATCTAGAAAAAATTTTGATAGTAGGTATAGGAAAAAACTAAAACCTTGCATTCTAACTATGGTACCTTCATCAACAAAGTATTGATCCCTAAGAAATACCCCTCCTAAAAATAAGTGGTGTTTTTGAGATGCACTCAGACTGAGAGCTTCTTAACAATACAACTATAGTAGGGAAGTAATCTATGAAAGAATAAGAAGAAATAATAATAAAATCCTTCATCTAGAATGTATGGGAAACTCATGGTCATTTTCATCTATCCACTTTAGATTTAGATCTAGAATTGCTTTCAGATGAGTTTCTAAACACTCAAGTGGCTAAAAAGTTAGTCAATCTATGTATTTGTGCAACAATAAGCTCAATGAAGTTCAATGTGAATTATGTGTTTTTAGGTGTATAACTCATCTTATACAAGATATCTAATTGGAGGAAGACCATGTGTTTATAATGCTCCAACTCAAATATAAAGGCCAACATACTCAACTTATCTCTTGCATTCTTCTTAAACATATTGAGTGACATAATACTTTTTGGTATTGGATCATTTAGTCTCAGGTCTCTACATTCAGTACTTAGGAATTTCATCTTGAATTGGTTTGGGAGTGCATTGAAAATTTTCTCTTATTCCATATTAATATGATGTTTTCCCTCTAGCAAAAGTAACACCTACCATATTATATATCCAACAATGTTTATTTTGAAATACCCATCCAAGGACTTGATTTATTGAGTGCTAGGTTCATAAAATTCTACACATACAATTAGCTCATAGTAAAAGTGGATTTCAAGCACTAGGTACTATGCTAGGTAATTACTCCAAATATTTGACCTAAATCTAGTTTATTGAGTGGTATTCAATCATTATCATGTGCCTTCCCTCAGAATCTTAGTCCTTATTAAAATTTTAGGTTCTAATATTTTTGTAGTTGGATATTTTAGTACTTCAATGTTGGAGGTATAGGTTAGAATAGGTACCTCTAGAGCATTTTATGAATAGGTCACCTTTGGTTTGAAACTACTAGCCTTGGAAGTTATCGTATGGTTGGACATTCTCTTCTTCTCCATTTTGTTTGAGAATTATATGCCTTTGTTTTCTTTTGCATTCTTTCTACAATTATGCTCTTCAATGATCTCCTATGATTTAGAAAATTTTCATGTTCTCATAGTTTGGTAAAGATGGTGTTGCATGAGGAAGTAATCCTGTATAGAAAATTTTCTTCTTGTTTCGCACATTCATGACCTTTGTTTATGTGCCATGCATTATGATCTCATGCTTGTCAAGTTGCAATAGAAAGCTTGCCACCTTGTGCGAACAATTATTTTTACTTATAGATTTTTCTATAAATATATTCATGCATTCCAATGCATATTCATTCCTTACTCATTATCTCTCAATCCTTCATGCTAGTGCTTTTTATTTAACCAAGGTTAAGGTGAAGGTTGTTTTGATATTTGATGCACGTATTTGTACATGGATCATTAATTCCACCTCCCAAGACAACTTGGTGGGAAAATAAATAATTATTTATTTTTACAACTAGCCATTTGTGGAGCCTCTTGATCGTCCCTTCAATATTGGAACCTTTTTAAATAGTTTCCTTAAATTTGAATATCATTCATTGATTAGCTCAATCAGTTTATTTCCATTAATGTGTATCATCCTTCTGACATTTTCCATAGTCGTGCTAATATTCAACCAATCTAGAAATATATGAGTGATAATATTTTTTGGAATCTAGAGAGATCCAAGTTGTGGATCTGGACTATATGTGACTTGGCTTCCTTTTCATGTCAAAAGTTTCTTGCTATGTTGTTGACTGTTGATATTTGAATTCTTTGTGGTTTTTCATTAGAACTTTCATATTGGCATAAAATGCTTCTTGGTACTTTTGATATGGTCTTGTTGAGGGTATTTGGAATTGCACAAACTAGGATTCAATTACAATCAATCAAACCTTTAATTATCTTTAAAAAATTTTGTTTTTACAAACCCTATGTTAATCATAAGATATTCATAGAACTAGTTTTTTTATTCAAATACTTAAATTTCAATTAATCAAACCTCCAATCATCACTAAAATTTATGTTTTTATAACTTTTTTTCATAAAGATAAATCCAAATTACAAAATTTCAAAAAAATCACTAAGGCATTTCCAAAAATTTCAATGTTGCATATACTTTAATTATATGTAATTCCAAGGATATATTAATTTTTAGGTTAAACTTTTATATTGAACATCACCCTAAAAATATATTAAAAATTAAGTATCAAGATAAAAAATAATATTTAATCATAAAATATTTATAAAACTAACTTATTTATATTCAAAATATTTAAATTACAACTAGTCAAACTTTTAATTATCATTAATTTGTTTTGTTTTTACAAACCTTATATTGTAACTTTTTTCATATAAATAAATCCAAAATACTATATTTTAAAAATTTTACAAAAGTATTTCCAAAAAATTCAAAGTTATATATAATCTAAATATATACACTTTCAAGGCTATATTAATTTTTGGGTTAAGCTTTTATATTGAAGAAGACCAACAAAAAAATAATAATAATATGAAGATTAAAAAAAATTATAATATTAAATTATATAAGTCAAAATAATTTGTTTTAATTTTTTAAGGTGAAGTTTGACTAAAGTTTTTGAAATAAGTATAGAGATATATCATTAAAGTAACCCAACAAAAATATGCTTTACATACTTTTGATTAAAAAATCTATATCATGTAATTATAGACGGAAGCTTTTAATGAATAATTTTAAGTTAAACTTTTCCTTGACAATATAATAAAATAGAGTTGATGGGATACCTTTGGTTTTCAGCCTTGAACATTGCCTTTAGAGTTTTAAGTTTGTATCTTTCAAATTCTAAGATATAACCATAAACAACATGAACTAAGAGACGACATTATAAAAAAACATATAAACTTGAAGATAAAAATAAAAAGAATACTTAAATTAAAGTAGAATGATATATTCCAATACTTAAATTAATTATATTTAATATTTTTATTAAATATTAATTAAATAAATTTTTAAATTTTTATAAAAAAACTTACATTTAAATTTTGTTAAATAAACATGTGTAATTATGAAATTCAAATATCACTCTAGGACTAGAGAGCGGAAGCGAAGGTAGTCTCAACTCCCATATAAACCAATTAAACACCTTATAGTTAAAAACATATTTTTGAACCGAGTTCAAGCCTCTCTTTAAAAAAAAGTTTATGTGTTTGATGTTATGCATACACGCGCAGTCTTTCTTTAAAAAAAAAGAGATTATGTGTGTGATGTTAAATCATACAGGCAAAGACTTGAGGCTATGAACTTGAGCCTGAACCCTTTGACTTCTTTACAAGAGATGTTCCCTCACTACTCCATAGCCAGGTTTGAGTTTGAGATAAAAGAATGACAGAGCAGACTTTAATTAAATAATGAAAGAATGACAGAGCAGACTTTAATTAAATAAGATAATTTTTTCTGGTGTTTTTATATTGTTGGTGGAGGTTGGTGGGTATTGAGTGGTCTGATATGCGATGCTAGTAAACTTAAAAAAAAGTTCAAAACAAAGTATAACCTTTAAGGTAAGGTTAAATGAAAGGAAAACATAGGAGAATTCGGTTTTTTTACTTGGGTTTTTTTATTGCACATTTGAACTGGATATATAGAAAGACAAGTACTTATTGGAGGTTATGCATAGTGAATTTAGGAAATATAGGGTTGTCTGATAGATGTATAGTGAATCTAAGAAATACAGGGTTGTCTGATGTGCAATTCAAGGTTGGTGAACCTTACGTCTTAAATGCATAGAAGAAAAAGTTGGAAAAAGTATAGTGTTTTAAGGAGAGGTCAAATAAAAGCACCATGGAGAAGAATTCGGCTAAACACATTTGCAAATTTGAAATGGAGATATAGATAGATAAATACATATTGCAAAATACTGCTACCTCTATGCGTAGTGGACGTCAAAAGTTAAGTTCAAGTACATAGAAGAAGAAAGTTGAAAAGACTGGTGTTTAAGGGATGTTTGAAGCACCTTGTATTCCTTTGCAGCATTTTTTTTTAGTAGTCTGATCTTTTGGGCTTCTTCCTTAGGTGTCTTAAAGGAACATCTGAGGTCCTATTTGTTTCACAGCTACGATCAAATGAACGGACTCAGGAGGAGAATTTGGTAAAACTAGAAAATTTTGTTTGGTGTCTCAAAGGAACATTTGAGGTCCTATTTGTTTGACAGCTAAAGTCAAATGAGACGACTCCGGAAGAGAATGTGGTTAAACTAGATAATTTTGTTTGGTTTTAATTTGAAATTTTCTTTTTTGGGGTCTTCCGTACTCTGCATTTGAACATGAAATATAGACAGATAAGTAAAAATTACAAGGAACTGCAACCTCGATGCAATGCTTGCCGACCTTAAGTTCAAGGTACATAGAAGAAGAAAGATAGAAAAAAGTATGTTGTTTAAGGGATGGTTCAAGCACATCATATTCCTTTGCAGCATTTGTTGAGTAGTTTGATTTTGCAGGCTTGCTTAAGTGTCCCAAAGGGATTTCCATCATCTAGTTGCTATTTGTTTCTTTATGTGCAGTGGACGATGAATACATTATTGTTGGATCAGCTAACATCAACCAACGCTCTATGGATGTTGCAAGAGACACTGAAATAGCCATGGGAGGTTACCAACCTCACCATCTGGATGCTCAAGAGCCTGCCAGGGGCCAAATCCATGGCTTCAGGATGTCTCTCTGGTATGAACATACCGGAATGTTGGACCACGATTTGTTCCTTGAGCCCCAAAGCATATAATGTATCCAGAAAATGAACGGAATAGGGAAGGAGAATCAGGATTTATATTCCAGCAACGCTTTGGAAAATGATCTGTCAGGCCATTTATTGATGTACCCTGTTGGTGTCACAAACGATGGCGATGTGACAGAACTAACATGGCTTTAAATACTTCCCAGACACAAGTGCTCTTGTGTTGGGATCCGAACAGTCTATCTCGCTGCCTTATGAGCCTGAGGTCGCAATGTTCTGGCCGCCGGACAGAGGTATGTCCAGAACTGATGCTCTTTCCACCTTTTCTGCCAGGTCATGGGATCTTAGAAACATAGATAGTCTCTTCATCAAATTATATGTCAGTTTATGTACATGTTAGAATCTTGGGAGATTTTTTTTCCTTAAATTGAATCATTTACTTTCCATATTCAAGCAGATTAACAGGCAAACTAGGTCAATGCTCTATGCTACCACGTGGAGAAACAAAATCTTGTTCGATATTTTAGTATAAAGTGTTTTTTTGGTGACATAGGAGAGTTGGTTACGGCCACAAGAGTTGGTTACAGCTACTAGCAGCGCAAGGTTCAGCATAAAGTGTTACCTGCTTTTTTGAAAGGGTCTACAAATAGTAATCAAGACAATGAGATGTGGACATGCTAGCAGATATATTTAATAGCATGGCTCAATTGCATCAAGTTTCTGACATAGTCTAACGTGAGAATGTTGTAGCTGACAAATTCATTTAGCATATCTATGATTATTTTCCTAACTTTCTATGCTTTTGACTATATTTATTTATTTTCGTTGTCTTCTATACTTTAGAACATGTGTGCAGAAAATTTTGTGCTCTTTGTTAACTATACTTTTCAGCTGTCATCACTAATAACATTCATTCTCCCTTTGCAATGATAATTTTTGTTCTGTTTTGTATGGAGTGGAGGATTTGCTTTTCCTCCCTAGGTAGAACCTCCAATTAATAGAGAAATAAGACCTGCACTTGTGTTGTCCAATGCGGTGTATTTGTATTTCAGTGTATGTGCAATTCCATAGAGACTTCGACTTAGGAAACATTTGACCTTTTATCTGAGAAATTGACATCACCTTGTCTATTGCTGATTTTCCATTTGCATCCGAGTGTAACATATTTTTGTCTAGGAACTGGTTTGAAGCAAAATGAATCAATTTTTGTTCGTCAGTCTTTCCTGTTTGTTATAGCAAATCACTACGGTGCGCCAGAGGTGGTATTAGGGGAGTTATTTTGCAGGCACCAGAAGTTCTGTTCAAAAAATTTGAGCCCTGATTTTTCTGCCAGAGCTGTTTCAATTTTTCTCTATTTTTTAATTTTAATTAAAAAACTAATTATAAAAATCGATTTTATAGAAATCTACTATAAAAATCGATTTTAGAGAAATCTACTGAGCTCAAATTGTGTGTTTGATTTTTTTTTGGCTTTTTTCTCTTTTATCTCATTTCCATTGTTTCACATCCATCACTTACTGTAATCATACTTTAAAACATTTTTTATTTTTTTGACTGGTTGTATCGCATTGAAATTGATGTTACTCTGTTATCATAATAATTTAGTTATTGAAATTGATGTTACTTATATTAAATTATTATCTAGTCTTATCATAATAGCTTAGTTAGTAGTTAGTATATATGTGTTAGGTAAAATATCAGGTAGTGTTATCATAATAGTTTAGTTATTATATATGTTGCTAATTAAATTTTTTAATAAATTTAATAAATTAAATTAATATCTTTTAATTAAACATTTAAATTTTTGTTTATATAAATTTTAATTTTTAAAATAATAATGACGTCTGCTGTCAAATAAATAGGGGATTATTCCATCGGTTACCAAGAGTCTTCCGAAGTGAAACAGTCTTCCCAATTGATTAAAATGGCCAAAGCAATCAATCCGAACAAGACTGAAGGTGGTAATGCGGCCAAGGACATCCCTGCCAGCGACAGCGAGCAGAAGACGTCCGAGTAACTAATGACAGTCGGGTTTTTTGGCTGATGTTTTGTCTTTGGGGTTTCCTTAAACCCTGTCGTTGCTGTTAGCTTTCCAGCTGTCTTTGTTTTTGTTTGTCGTGTTTTGGTTTTTAAGTTTTCCTCAAATGGAGCTCTTTGGGGTTGGTCTTGTTCTCCCCTTTGGTGCTCTTTGGGGTTGGTCCTTTTAATTAGGTTATCTTTTGGTTACTTTTGTTGATAACTTTTTCAAAGTTATTTTCTTACCTTTCAAAACGTTTTTATTAATAAAAAAAAAATAATAACTTTCATTTTTTTGCATTGTTTATAAATATCTATGTGTTTGCAATCTTGTATTGCATTGTTTTTTTTGATATAGCATAGAATGCATTTTCTTATAAAAATTGTTTATCTTGATTTTAATATATATATATTTAAATATAGATAGGATTGCAATTGATTGAATGTTTTGATTTTCAATTAAAATTTCGAAAAAATAATATATATATATATATTTCGGAATTATAAAACCACTGGAATAATTAATGTAAAACTTTGGGTTAATTGTCCAATCCCTAGTGACGTGGCAAGGCAACGTTCCCCAATGCATCGTTGATCCTTGTAGTGAACTTGCAGTTACTAATGTTGAATAGTGCCACGATGTCAAGGATCATGATGGCTCACAATGTGAAGCGAATTGTGAGACCTTATTACACTGATATGCCAAGGTGACACATTGACACTTGCAAAAGAAGGACAGGTTGTCGAACCTCACACTTCATGTTTGTGCCCATGGGCAGTGTTGTAATAACCTAGGTTGTTTTTTAGCTTATGGACCATGCGTTTGGCCCAATTTTGTCTTGTTTTGTAGGGAGTCGAACCTTCACAGGATCCTCCTTACAGCTTGTATATAAGATTTTGGGTCCCTTATAAAACCCGTTACTAATATATATATATAATTTTCCATACATTTAAAATGAGGACTTATAATAACCGTCCCTTTTAAATTCTAAGTTGTATAAAATTACCTTTACGAAAATGACATAACCCTATATATATATATATATATATATATATATATATATATCATTTACAATTATAGTTTATCAATTTTATTAATTGTTAGTTGCAGAGTCCCCGTGGTTTGAACCATGCGCTTGTCAGTTACTAAAAATAGTGTGGTTGTAACCAACTTCCTTTCCTTATATATATTTAATTTTTTGTACATTTAAAACGAGGACTTATAATAACCGTCCCTTTTAAATTCTAAGTTGTAGAAAATTACCTTTAAGAAAATGACTTACAATTATAGTTTATCAATTTTATTAATTGTTAGTTTCAGAGTCCCTGTGGTTTGAACCATGTGCTTGTCAGTTACTAAAAATAGTGTGGTTGTAACCAACTTCATTTCCTTATATATATATATGTATCTATATATATATATATATATATATATATATATATATATATATATATATATATATATTGAGACTTTTTATTAAGATCTTGCATGGAAGAAGATCTAAAAATTCTATAAGTAGAGCAACAACATTGTCCAAGAGAAAATTTATTTGCTTTAATTGAAACACAATATAATATTTCTTAAGAGTATGACAAGGCAATGATTGTGTATTTATGTATGAGGATTTCTTAGCTTAAAAAAGCACTCTCAATATAGTTTATTTTATTTGCAATGAAAAATGATGTATATTGAGAGTTTAATGGGGAAATCGTGTAAATTGAGGGTTTCATAGTGAAAAGTGGTGTGAAACGAGAATTATTATCGATAAAAAATAGTACAAAATAGTGAAAAATATAATCGTCTAGGATTGGATGAACAACAAGGAGGCCCTTAACGACAATCCAAAGATGTGTCAACCATGAAAAGGGATATGGGAGAATTATCTTCCCCTCTACCCCTAAAAATGTTAGAATAGGACAAGGAGGAAATAGGGATAGTAATGTCAAGTTTCCAATAATATCTCTGATACTTAAAGGAGATCCTAGGAAAATGGATAAGGGTTGCATGGAGGCTACATATGGATCTCAATTAGTGAGTTTGGAGAGGGTACATAAAGATGCTATAGATAAAAGAGGACTGATACGATGATATTGATACTATGGAGAAAAGAGAACTAATATGTAGGTTTATGATCTTAAAATCCCAATTGCCAACTTTCAAAGTATGGGCATCCAAGAAATGGCAAGCAAAAGGAGAATACCAAATAACAGTTTACTCTAATGGATATTTTTTATCATCTTGTCCAATGAGGAAGATAGAGAGCAAATATTCCAAGAAAGGCCATGGTTTTTTGGAAGAGCAAGGCTCTTCATGAAACCTTGACATACAACATTTAAAGCAGGAGAGGAGGAAATATAATCTATAGGACTAGTATGGGTCCATTGTTGGGGTTACCTATAAAAATTTGCAATCCAATATTTTTATAACTATCATAAAATATTAGGTACCTTTATGATGGTCGTAGATAGCACATAAAGGTTTGAGGAAATCATTTATATCTGCTTATGTGTTCTAACGGACATTGAAAATCATTGACCAAAAAAATCACACTACAAGTGGGGGAGAAGACATGGGAACAAGAAGTAGACTATGAAAACATTCCTTTCGAATGTAAAATCTATCATCGATATGATCACTTGAAAAAGGAATGTCATTACAAAATTATAAAACAAATAAAGGAGGTGGTTCATTCAAAGGAGCTTCCAAGAGCCTGAGAGGAGATCAACTCAAAGGAAAAAATGGCCAAGGAGAATACCATAATAACAAAAACTATTTTTACTAATATCCCTACAAATGACATGGTTGATGTGGAGGATTACTCAATTGAGATGGAAATATTGGAGACACAACTTCCAAAAAGAAGTCATGGTTCAAATCAAGAGGAATTATTAAAATCCTCCTTAACTATGAGGAAAAACATATTATTAAGCAAACAAAAACTAGTCAACAACCCAAAGGCTACCAAAACAAAATAAAAGAGAGGGAAAAGTGATAGATAAGACTCAGTTCCTCCCAAAAATGCTTTGATAGGTTATTCACACACCCCAAGGTTTGGTTCCACTTAGGATTCATCTTGGATAAGACAAGAAAATAGTAAAATAATGAAATTGGATACTAATAAAAAGGTAGGGAAAAAATCAAACCATCACTACATTACTAGGGAAGGAAAAAAATTAATTGTTGAAGGTAAGGTAATTCCCCTTACAAATCTCTTCAATCCCCATTCTTAATTAGAATAATTTCATGGAATATCAAAGGCTTAAAGGAATCCCCTCCAAAAACAATAAAATTAAAAGAATAATTCAAATAAACAAACCACAATTAGTCTTCCTCCAAGAGACTAAAGTGTTAGTGGAAGAATGAAGATATTGACAAAGAAAATATGGCCTATGGGGAATATGGACTCTCTTAGTTCCTAAGGTGTATCAAGAGGTTTGTCTTGTCTATGAGATTCAAAGGAGTTTGTAGTTCACTAACCATAGGAAAGTGGGGAATTCTTGCTCTCCTAGGTCAAGGAAGATAATTGGATGAAATTTTTTTGTGTATTAATATTTATTCACCCATATTTATAGAGGAAAAAAGAAAGCAATTGAACCATATACACCACCTTGTTGACCAATTTCCTACAACACAACTTATACTAGGAGGAGACTTCAACACCAGTCTTTCCTTGGAAGATAAAGTAGAAGGTATTATAACTCTAGATGTTGGATCGGATGTAATGCTTGAACATAGTAGACACCTCCATTTAAGTGATGTCAAACCATAAAATGATATGATGACTTGGTTAAATAGAAGGTGAGGATCAATATGCATATTGGAGAGACTAGATAGGCGGGTGAGATTCTCTCAAATGGAACCATCACAAAAGGATGAACTCTCAACAATGCTAGTTTGGATCATTGGCCCTTCTTGATTGATTTTGGAAACGTAGATGTAGGTACACTCCATTCAGATTCTAGCTTATGTGGCTCCAAGATAGCACTTTTAGACCTTTGGTCCAACAATGGTGAATGGAAGGTAAGCCAAGTTTTGGTAGTAAATTGTATTTTTTTGCAAAGAGAATAAAGTATTTAAAAAGCAAAATCAAGTTATAATGAGTTGGTAAGCCAAGTTTTGGTAGTAAAAAGAAGCCTAAGTTGGCTCTTCAACTTGAACAAGTGAATGAGCAAATTTGCAAGATAGAAATAAAATTAACCATTAATTTGGAGAAATGGGAGAACCAAGAAGAGTTGTTATACAAGAAAAAACCTAGGATTTAGTGGCTACAAGAAGGGGACAAGAATACAACTTTTTTCATAAATATCTTCTTTCAATAAGGGCTTATAATTTTATCACCCTTAAAAATATATGAGTGAATTAGTATACTCATGGGATGGTATGAAGACTATTGTTGTTTATTACTTTGCAAAACTTTCCTTAGTACCTCCTTTAAAAATAAGATAATTTAATCTTGACAGGTGCTATTACTATCAAGGAACTATAGAAAGTGGTATTCAAAGTGAAAAATGAAAATACTTGGATCGGATGGATTTCCCATTGAATTTTTCAAGAATTATCAAATTTATTAAAGGGGGATCTACTTGAGGTGGTAGAGGAAATAGAAAAGGCCAAAATTGTGCTCGATGAAGTTAATAAAATATACATAACACTCATCCCTAAGTCTCAGGATATGAAATAGATTACAAGTTTCAGATTGATAGCACTATGTAATGTCTTTGAAATTATTATACCGACATTGGTAAATAGATTAAAACCTCTTCTCCATAAGAAAGTTTCACTAGAGTAGGGAGGTTTTGTGGGAGGAAGGAAAATTGTAGATTAGATGATCCTAGCTCTAGATGCTTTACATTTTATAAAGGCTCCCCATCCATATTTTTTTGTTGGATTTGTACAAGGCATACGATAGAGTAGATTGGAACTTTCTTCTTAGGGTTATGGATCAGTTTGGTTTCTCACAAGACTAGATAGAGTGGATTAGATAATGCATTTCTTTGTTCTCCTACTTAGTGCTTATCATTAGAAGTCGATGTCCTTTGTTTACAGCTTCAAAAGGTATTAGGTAGGGTGATCCTCTCTCACCTAATTTGTTTATTATATTGGGGGAATGTTTTGGATGAATTATTTCCAAGGGTAGTGTTGGAGCATATTACATTATTTGGATACATGTCAATGTACCACCTTGGGTACATTACTAGAGTAGGAGTTACTTGAGAGTAAAGTTAAGTAGTTACTTGGGGAAGAAGTAAAAGGACAAGTGTCCTTAGTTAGTTGTGCATGTGCACAAGTGTCTATCATGCAAAATGCACATGTGTCCTTAGGGTAGGAAAGTGAAGAGTCACATACTAGTATATATATGTGTGACTTAGCATTGTAATAAAACGTAGAATGCAATCACCATAGCATGCACTAGTGAGTTCTATATATTATTACAATTCTCTATTTTTGTGAGCATTAGTAATGGTTGTCATAAAAATTATTTTTGAACTTTTTCATGCTATTTACTTGCTTATTAGATTGTCACTAACATAGTTATAACATTACTTGCTTAGTTCATACTTGTGGTTGCATTTCTTTCAATTTTATAACTTCAAAAGCTAAAAATGGTATTAGAGCCATGGTAGATAGAGAGCCACCAAACTCTAGTTTGAGGAAGCAAGTTAGAGGAGTTTCAAAGCTGCAATTAGGTGAGCAAAGGAGCTGCAAGGAAGAGCTGCAAATTCATCTAGCGCAAGGCAGCATTTAGGTGATCCAAATCACCAAGAACTCCATCATCAAATCAAGGTTGAAAAGGTATGCAACTTAGGTGCAAAAGGTTCATTAGTTGAACTCTTATATTCGATTCATTATTAAGTTTATTAAGCACCAAATTCAAGGGTAAAGTTGCTTGAGAAGGTTTCATATTTTAAGTCTTCAAGAAAGTGCAGAAGATAGTTTCTACAAGGTCAAAACCTTCAGCACAAAAGACAAAAGAGTTAAATATATTTCAAAGGAAAAATGAAAATATCAACTTCCTACTGAAAGCAGGAAAACTTGACAAGGGAGATAGTAGAGCTACTACACAAGCGGTATTTCTACAGGTTGAATCACTTCTAGTAACTTCCTATGCAAGATAAATTCTAGAAGCGGTCAGATTTGATAAATTCAGTATCGTGAGTCTGTAACTCCAGCAAAGATTAAAATTTTGATGCTTTGGAAACTGAGTGTCCTCGGTTTATATTCACCATGGAGATTGTGCAAGGTTTTTGAAGCCGAAAGGACTCAATAAAGTGCTTGAGTCATCAATTAATTATACGCCCAACATATAACCGCAGAAATCAGATTGATGTGTCCAAAAAGGGAACCAGTGGGGACAGTATACCAGTGCGGAAGTTTTTTGGAATTGTGAAGATCTAACATTCACAATGAATATAAATTAATCAGACGTTATTAAAAGAGAGAATAAAACATCATCAGCTGTTACGTGCATTGATTGGAGATCCACAGGCGTTATCAAGGAGGAGCACCGTGGTCAAAAAAATAAAAGATAACACACACATTGAGAACATAACCATTACGTTTGGAGCGAAGACCTTTTGTTTTGGAGGAGAACCGTTACCTGTCAGAAGGAGAGAGCCAACTGTTTTGGAGCCGTTACCTCAAAAGACAGTTGTTTGCCAATGAATAACCACGTCAAAAATTTGTCTTCGAAATATCTCATAAGCACCGGTGAATGGTTCTCAAGGATGTTATAACACGCTCGCAGTTGAACTTGTTTTGCGCAGGAATAAAAAGACATAAAGTGTTGCCAAAACATTAAAAAACCGGTCGCCATGAAACTGTGCAGTAAGGAGTGAAAAATTACGAGCATACCTTCGGACACGCAAATATTCAACAAGCTGGTAGATTGAGTTGTGTCTGTTATTGCTTGATGGGGAGCAATATTAACATTTGTGTAAGAGTAGATATATTCTTAGAATCTCTGGTGTGGTTGCTACAGTTAGCCGTTTATTTTGTCATTAAAGGAGTCATTACTCAAAAACGAGCCGTTACGCTAGCACTGTTTCAGGAGGAGAGCTCCAATCACTGACGACCATTAAAAATACCTAAGCCGTTGCAAATCAAGTTGGGAGGTCCACGCGGCTGAGCGAGTGCGCAAGTAGGAGAAGCCAATAGCTAAATAGCAAAAAAAAACGTGTAAGCGTTTTATGTGCGAAGGAAATGCTTTAATAGTAAGCATTTGATAGTCGTTACTTGCCGAATCATGTCAGGAGGAGAGAGAGCGTTACTCTTCAGCTACAACGAACACTAGGGAGGAGGCACCAATCAGAGGGTAGGAATTTGAGGTCATTAGGAGTTCCAAGGCTACCTTAGCAACAAGTTGTGCCAATCAATTAGTCACTACAAATAATAATTGGAAACCCTAACCGATTACAAGATAAGCTTCAACGATTCTCAGTTATTACCTTCACGTGTCATAATGGAAAATCAAAAGATTTAAAGGAGGTAAATACTATAGCAAACATTCTTTTTAAAGCATATCTAAAATCGCTTTGAATTAGTTTTTAAGAGTAGAGAAATAAGGAGTTATAAGGATCTTACTTCTAAGGTTAGTTTATTAACTAAAGGAGATATAAGGAGCATAAACCTTAAACAAATTATTAATGCTTTAAGAATAAGTTTCAAATTCTAAATAAATTAGGAAATATAAGGGTTTTTATATTAGAAAATTGAAATATTATTTTAAAAATATTACTGTTTTCTAAAGTTTTTAAATTAGGGAGACAAAAGGATTAAGATACTGAAATTTGTAAATATAGTTTACAAAACTCTAAACATCTTATCTATGGAGCCATAAGATAGTCTACATCAAAGGAACATGGTAAAGAAAAAGCAAAGGAAAACAAGTAATCCAAAAATAGAAACTCAAAAACTTGAACTTCATGAGTTGTCAAAATTAGTTGAAGAAGAAGACCTATGTCTTCAAGAAGAACTAAATCATATTGGAGAAGACTCAAACTTTCAAGAAGAAGAAATTTACATTCAAGATGACTCACTAGAAAAGATTAAGAAATGATTGCAACTACTAAAAGGGTGCACACAAAAGATGATAGAAAAAATTGAAAGTCAAGAGAATACATCTACAAAGAGAAATAAGGTTTTGCAATCAATCATGAGAGAGGCCAAAAGTGAAAAATTTTCAACACTAGAAGATTATTTAAATTCAAAAATTGGAGAAGCAATTGAAAACTCAAAAGATGTTTTCACCTTACCTAATGATATAGGAAAAGTAATGTATATGGCATTACTTTCTAATGATGTTCTCAAATACAAGAATAGAAGACAAGAGGACATGATAAAATATTTGAAGAATAGGTATATTGATGAAGCAATTACTTTAAACAATATGCTTGATGATATTACATGCAAAATATCCTTAGTAATGCTAATGATTGCTATGAATATTTTGTTTCTATACCTGTCAATCTATGGATAATAATCTACAAAGGAATTGTCACTCTCAATGTTTTTAAGAGAAGATAACAAGAAAATATTGAAGAGGTAAAGAACAAGATAGAAATAAAAGATGCTTCTAATGATATAAATGACTTAAGACCTATGATGGTAGATTCATGTTGCAATACCATAGAATCAAAACCATTGATGATTGATGCATGCTATGATACTAGTGATATTCTTCAAATGGATAAAGATGCAAATCATGATTCTTATCAAAATGAAAGGGAATATTGCAATGCAAGCATTGACACTAGTGATTTAGAATTATTGACTAAGATAGAAGAACTTGTTACACAAATTGATGCTATATGTGATATAAGTGATTTAGATACAGATCATGATTATTCAAAAAAAACTTATGCTATTAGAATTGATGAAGGTATAGATACATATGATGATAGATACAGTGATGCACAAGATCATATTGATACTGACAAATATCATTCTAATGATTGTATTAGTCATACTAATGGTTTTTGTTCAAAGTTGATAAGATATGAAGATATAGGATAAAAAAAACATGAATAGGATTGAAAGAACCAAAAGCATTAGATATCATATAAAATAATGAAGGTCTTGAATATACAAGTCAGATCAACAACAATAAGCAAGGGATTGAATTTATAAGAGAGCATAATGACATAAAATCAGTAACATATATTGATAAGAATAGTTTCTATGAAGGAAAAAATGGTCAAAGGGATTTGGCTACAAAAAATAGGTGTAGTCATTGTAATAGATATGGGCACAAGATAGAGAGATGTTGGAATCTCCATAGCTATAAAATTTGTGGAGGAACCAATAATTCACAAAGTCATTGTTGGTACAAATAAAATCATTTCTTTTATTGGATGTATACAATGAAAAGAAACTTCATTAGTGAATTTTCTCAATTATACTTCTCAAGAAACAAAATGTTGAAAAATATGGCTATTACATCATTTAGTTATTTTATAATGTACCCTCATGGGTGCATATTTATTTTAGGACTAGTTTAGGAGTTATTACTTTATTAATTTAATAGAATAAATGCACAAGTGTTAGAATGTGCAACAATTTAAATGTGCATGTAGTCCGCATGTACATGAGTCTTAGGTTTGAGTGAGAGGTAAGTAATCTATATTTCTATATAAAGGCCTCATTGTGAGTGATTGTGAGTGTAGTTGTGGAGTAGTGCAAAGGCGTGAGTATTAGTAGTCATAATGTAGCTCCATTTTGCTATCATGGAGGAGTTGCAAACTCCATGAGAGGAGCATTGTAATTTTCATGAGCTTTCCTATATGAGAATTTCTAGAGCTTTGTATCAAGTTTTCTATCATATTTTCATGCATGGTGTTTTGCTATTATCATAGTTATATCATTGCATGCTTTTTTCAATACTTGTGAATGCATTTCCTTTATGTTTAAGAATCCAAAAGCTAACAATGGTATCAGAGCCACGATGGATCAAAGGAAAGCCACAAGTGATCACCATTACTATTGTTGAGTATTTGCAAATCGGATCAGCCATAGTGCACCATTGCATGCAAATACCATCACAATATATTTTTTATAGAAGTAGCTCTAGGTAGAAGAATAGAAAATAGAGAAATCCATATGATACATTTAGCTAGAGTTTTTTCACAAGAGTTGTAATGCTTATGAATACTAGAACTCAACATCGTATCCACGAGATTGGCAATCCAACTAGTGAAGTTTATTTTTCATAGAGTCATAGGATTTTTTATTATCTCTAATATTTCATTGCAAAAGAGAAAAACAAGTTTTTAGGAGAATTATTGGGTTACTATCATCTAAGTTTTTCTTGTTGTAGACAATTAACTCTCAAAATATGGGAAGCTTCCTACAAAATATAGAGAATAACTTCATCTTCATTTCCTGCAAGTCAAAGTTACTTTTCTCATGTAGGGATTGATTCTTTGTTGTAGAAAAATGAGGATTGAAGATTTGGAGGTCTAAGGAGAAAGGTCCCATTGAGAGATTTGCAGAATGAAAACTCCTAGTTGAAAGATCAAGGAGAGATTTAGTGGCCAAGGAAGCCATATTGAACATTGAAAATCTAGGAAGGAGGTCCTAGAAAGAATAATCCATTAAATATTGAAGAGATTCAAGGAGAAGAGTCCTAGCAAAATATTGGATATTTGTGATCTCCATTGAATATTGAAAACTTTTGATTGGAGAAGAGGTCCATTGAAGGCCCTATTGAATAAGAGATCCATTGAAGACTATGTTGAAGAAGATATTTCAATAGAAGCAGATTCAGGAGATCCTAGAAGAAGATTTCATTTTCATAGTTGAATATTGAAGAGGCCAAAGAAGGTCTCATTGAATATTTTGAAGCTGCAAGATTGAGAACCTTGGAGAGGTCTCATGAAAAAACAAGAAAAAGGCTTGATGAGCCTCATTGAAGGAGTTCATAGAGGAAATAATTGAAGAAATTAATACCAAAGAAGAAGCTAATAAATTGAGACAATTTTCACCATCTCACAACAAACCCAAAGAAGAAAGTTTGGCTAGAATTTTGTCAAATAAAAAAGGTAGTATTGAATAGATCTCAAGATTTTTTGATAAGGAGATCTACTTTGAAGTCAAAATTTGGCAAGAGAAAAGAGATAGAAGAACCATAAAATATACAATATTTGGGGGCCATCATTGAAGGAGGTTCTTGAGCAACATCTCAACTGCGATTTAGGGAGAATCCTACCAAATTTTTGGGATTCAAGGATAGCATTTAGGTGATAGTATTGATTGCCTTACAATCTAAAAAAGTTTCATGTTTGAAGATAAAGAAAAGGGAATCATATTAAAAACACTTAGAGTTACAAAATATAGAGTTCATGGACATCTAAAAGGGTAGAAAATCAAATAAATTAGAAGCAACAGTGAAGATTGCTTATTGCTAAATTTTTTAGAAATTATGGGCAGCGTTAGTGACTGCTAAAAATCATATTCTAGAAGTACATTCTAAAGAAGTTTTGGAGCCACAAAATTAGATTTTATAGCAACAAGTTGATAAGGTATTGAAGCTGCAAAAAGGTGAGCAAAGAGCTATTTTTGGACAGCATAGAAGAGCTGCAAAATCATCCACAAAATGCAGCCATTGAGGAATTGAATCACCACTATCTCCATCATCTACGAGAGAAAAAAAGTATGCAAGAATAAGGTGCAAAAGTTCATTAGTTGAGCTTTAATATTTGTTTCATATTAAGATTTATCAAGAACCATTTTCAAAGGATCAAAGAGTTGCATATAATAGTTTCATTTCAAGTCTTCAAAATAGTGCAGAAGTTATAGTTTACAAGGAGCAAACCTATACATAGAAGAAAATAGAAGTTAGGTATATTTCAAGAGAAAGAAACATATCAAAATTCTATTGCTCATTCTAAAGAAAAGAAGACTATATTTGCATAAGATATAATGCAAAATATTACATTGAGTAGATTGGGTTAATAAGTAAAATAATAGCCAAGCAAGAAAGATATTGTTAAGAATTAAAGGCAATATTCTAGTTCAGCCAAACCAATGATCATAGGTAAATTTTTGAGAGCATTTTTTGTAGAAATAAATGGCATAATATTGTCGCAAGTAGGGTTATGCATAGTGGCTATTTATCGTAAAATTGACTAAAATTAGGATTTTCAAATTTTGGAATTGGCTAATATTTGGGACCCTTGACCAGGGTCCATTAGCCAAAACATTTTGGGTGCAAATTTTTTGAGGGGTCGATT
The DNA here is from genome assembly GCA_028583015.1 of Wollemia nobilis. NCBI lineage: Eukaryota > Viridiplantae > Streptophyta > Pinopsida > Araucariales > Araucariaceae > Wollemia > Wollemia nobilis. The sequence goes on along the minus strand of JAQPPZ010000755.1, from coordinate 594,467 downwards.
CACCCCAATTTTATAATAATTTGACCATTTTAAGTTTAAATTTCCAACATTGCCCCTAATAATAGTGAACCTTCTACATGCGTTTGGACACTATTCGCTTGGATTTCAAAACTGATTCACCAAATTTTTATAAATACATTTTGGGGCCGACCCCTTACACATAACCCTTATGGTAAGGAATATCCACAAAAAAGGATAACAATACCTCCAAAATATGGAGAAGAGGAGCCAACAAATTATAGTTAGGAAAAGAGCTTAAAAGGAAGAAGGAATTCCAATTTTAAGTGCACATCTCCAAACAGATTTAGTGGATAATCTTGGAGAATATTAAAATAGTATTTGGGAGCAAGCTTGAACCATACATACAAACAGCCATATCAGCAGATTAAAGCCCACATTCTAAGAAAAGTAAAGATAACATTTCCAAGCACAAGGGGGTAGTTGTAGTCTACATTTGAGAGTCACTCAAAGGACTCCATAAGAGCTGGAAAAAGATAGGTTTCAGAGAGCCTTCGAAAAGCAAAAGCAAGGGTCATTCGAAGAGGTCCAAATGTTAGGTATTTGAGGTGTTAAAATACACCCAATAGAGCACCATAATAATTAAAGTTGTTGTGTACACAAAAGATAAAACCAAACCTACAAAATAAAACATATAAGGATAAAATTTCATATCATAAGTGCAAGTCTTCTGTTATCACAAGGGAGGCACCATTACTATTGAAGCAATATGGTATTCAATGTTTCTGCACATCTAACAATATCATAGAAGGAAATGGATTCATTCTGCTAAGAAAAATATGTAGAAAATAAGAGTTAATTGTTTAAAAGTAAGGAAGAGTTAGACATCTACCACCACGTGAGGAAAATTAAGTGCCTTATAGTTTAGTTTAACGTCTCATACTCTACATTCAACAAATATAATAAGAAGAGCACCCAACATAGGTGGAAAAGATAAAACAAGTTGAGAACCCTCCATATACAAGCACCCAGCATGGAGGAAGATGGTAAAAGGAGTTACAATAGTTTTTCAACCACCAAATATGTTAGAAATCGAGCAACACTTGTCACAAGAGTTAAAGAAAGGGACTACGACAAATATTTCCAAGAAGATAGCTAGAGACAAGCGCCACATGTCATATGTGCTACATGGATATTTAAAAGGAATGCTTTCAAATATGAGAGGAAAATATAAGTGCCACTTGGTACCTCCATCTCATATTACATCAATTAAGAAGATGCCCAATGTACGTAAATAAAAAGGAAAAGAGCTGAAGAAGTATTGAAGAAATGAAATCCTACAATTTTAAGAATACGTAGAAACTACCAAGAGAAAGGTGACTACGTACCAACAAAAGATCAATTTTAAAGAGGGAGTTCAAACCTGTTGTGACTCCTTCACAATGACCCCAAAATTTGGGGACCCACTTGAAATTTTAAGACTTTTTTCAAATTGTTCCTTGCACTTAGGATTCACAGTTGTCACCATTGGGATATCAAGAATATTCATGCTTATGGTTCATGGTTTTTCATCATTGAAATATCAAGAATACTCATCTTCCACCGAATGATCTTATAGTAGGATTCAGTTCCAAAATTCACCAAAAGATGCAAATATTTTGAGTTGTGCTTAAATTATTGCATAATGTGGTTTTATCAATTTTGTATAAAATTATTGTTGTATTTTATTTAGTTTGTTATAGTTTAAAAGTTGTGTTTAATGTTTTAGTTGTTAGTCTTATATGTTTAATTGTTATAGGGTGTTAGTAGTCATAATTTTTTTGATCTTGTTATGTTTACTTTGAGTTATGATTATGAATTTTATTTAGTGTTAAATTATGTTATTTGGTATTTTGTTACAAAGTATTTTTATATTTATAGGTTTTTTTATAATGTGTAGATTATTTTATTTTATTTTGTTAGTTATGTTTCATTTTAGTTAGTGTAATGCATTTTTTACCTTGGGATAAGTGTTTTAAATGATTATAGGTTTAACAAAGGTGTTCCTTCTATTTTAGGTTAAAAGACACGATCATATAGGCGGGACCGACGACTAATAGGAAGGCTCTTTTCTCAATGTGGTCCTCATGGTTTGAAGTGTTAGGCATGGGATGCGATAGGCAGATGTTTCAACTTGAGCACACCAATTTTTGGCTTGTGATATCTTCATGGAGTGCGTGAAGAGACCGAAATGATTACTGTCGCAATCTTCATAGTAGTGAAAGGATACATGAACGATAACCCAAGTTGGAAGGTATTTGTGGTTCCGTTTTGAGGTGTATGGCCACATATTCGGCATGTTCAATTTCGTGGATGATAGTTGAAATTGGGCACAACAATATTTAATAGGTGAAATCTCACATAACAACATGGATATGATGGCCCAAGTTTTGAATATGATTTCCCAAGGTTACTGCAATTACTATAAGAACAGGTACAACACATTGAGATCAGTAGCAACATGAATTGTATAATACAATTATGGAGTATTTCTTTGGTAGATTTACAAAGCACATTGTGCTTCAGGTTATGTAATATTAAAATGGAAGGAAATTTCAACATAGGAATATGTCACTAGAAATAAACAACAGGTATGGTAATAGTGGGAAATGAACAACGCACTGGAAGACCCAATGGCAACGATGAATATTGAACATGGCAGCTGTAGAACAAGATTTGCTAGCAATAAACAAGGTGAACACGATGACGAAATAAATTCTAAAATAAATAATTTTTTTTTGGGTAAGTTGGAATTATATTACAAGCAAGTTTTGAAAGGATCCCAAAAACCTTCTTACAATAGATCAAAAGACCAAACCGAGGGTTAAAACCCAAATGACACATCCCACTCAGTGGGAGACTTATTACAAGGATGAAGATAAAATCCCGTCTAGCGGGAAACATTCGAAGACCACCACAAAGGAAATCCCACCCAACAGGAAAAATCGGTAGTCAAAAAGGGAAAATCCCGCCCAGCGGGGACCCTAGCAAATTTAAAAACCTTCCCAACAGGGAAAACAATAGAAAAAATTACAATCCTGCCTCATGGGGAAAAAATCGCACAATCTGGAAATCCTGCCACAAGGGGAAAACAAGCATGTTTAGGAATCCCGCCAAGCAGGAAAGGCACACAAACCCTAAACTAGTACATTTGAGAAATCTCGCCTAGCGGGAAAACCAATAAAATTGGAAGATCTTGCCTACAAAAAAACCACTAAACCAACCTTAAATTAGGTGTGAAGGGTCCCACCCAACGGGGAAAAAAACTAGCAGCAAGGGAAGGTCCCGCCCCGCAGGAAACCCAACAGCAATAGGAAAACCCGCCTTGTAGGAAAAAAATAGCAGCATGCCCAAAATCCCACCTTCAGAGAAACCAGCAAGAGAAGGCAAACCTGCCCAGCGAGAAAAACTAGCAGTACGCCCAAGACCTACAGACAAACCCACGACCCCCCCTCGGGGAAAACCAGCACACGCTGAACCTATAAAAAATCCCATGAACTCATGGAACCTGCCCAGTGGGAAAGCCAACAGTATGCCTAGAAGAACACAACCCCTGCCTAACAGGAACCCTAATCTAGGATGCAAGCTATAGAGGAGAGACAGGGAAGTAGTCCCAAGAGCCTCCATGACTGAGAAGGATTTTGATGGGTAGAAAAAATAGCGAAAGCCATTGCATTGTAAGATCTTGAGCCCCCATCCCAATATCAAACCCTGCAAGGAAACAAGCCATTAAAACCACCATCAAGAAAACTTCTAGCCCCACCATTGTCTATCAGGGAATGGATCCAAGGAGAGATGTAGCTGCATGCATGGGCACCCCCCTAGAACCCAAACAATAGACTACAGAAAGATCCCTGAGATCCATCCATAAGAACAAACAAACCTCGGATCTACAAGGAGATCCCGAAGACAAGGGTTTCATGGGGTGACTGGGAAAACCATCTACGGGAAAAGGTGCCCCCCGAAGCCAAAAGAACGCAGATGAAGATCCTGAGTAGCAACCAGAAAACCAGAGCCAACCCTCTTCCAACAGCCCCAAAAGCACGCTGGAAACCCGTCGAACCAGGAAACTCAGGGCAAAAACCTCCAAAACCTCCATGCAGACCAACAACCCCGGTAAGAGGGAAACCTGAGAAATCAAGGGAACCTAGAAACTAGGCCTGAGAGCAGACCCAAGAGCGGGGCAGGGAAATGGAGAAGTGGGACTGGTCAGTCTGAGGGAACCTGGAGTTGGAGCCATCCCTCCCATGCCCCTTCTAAAATAAATAATTGAACAAGGCCATATTATTTCATATTGATGTCGGTGAGATAATTTTAAAGAATGGATTTATGAAACCTAAAGAAAATTGTCATGGTCTGTTGGATAGTGTTATCATTTTTTATCGGAGAATGTTAACCGCCTGAGAATGCTATTGCCATGATGCCCAAAAAAAACACTATCATCACCTATTGGGAGTATAGTTACCACTATTGTTGCATACTAAATAACACTATCATCGTGCACCAAAAACATAGTCGATGCCTGAAAGAGAAATGTTGTCACTGCATACTAGAAAATACTATTGTCATCTAACGAATAATGCTACTACATATTGTCCCAACACTATATAGATACTGCCTCAAGCCCATAGGAGAATTCGTAGACATCGTACAATGGAAATATAGTTACCGCCTGTTGTAGAGGAGAATGAAGGTATACTGTTTCATGTTATTAAGGGTGGATCTTGGAATAGATGTACATGTCTCACATAACAATAGTATATATAATGCATAAATATTTGTATGGTTTTCAAAATAAATTGAAGCACTAGTGATGCTATTGTAAAATAGGAAGATAAATTTAATAACAAGAATGTATTATGGTCATAATATAAAGTTTTGGAAATACGATTGAACATAAATATCATGCTATAGGAGACTTTGAAAATGAAATTAATGGTGCGAGGACAATGGTATGCATGGTAGAATGCGCTAGGTATTATGGTTAAATACAAGTGCTACAGGAGATAATTCATTTGATATTCTTAATAGAGAAGAGGCACCTTTTCATATATGATATATAGCTATAATAGGTATATCTTAAGTTTAAATTTTAAATAAAATATATACCTTGTATGAATTGAATGTGTTCCAAAATATTGTATTGATGAAAAGTATATCATTAAGGGAAGATAACACCATTCTAAAAGTTAGTTTTAAAAACTGTGGAGGAACGGAGAAAAGAAACAAAAAGAACCAAATGGAATAACAAATTTCTATAATTATAGAAGGAGAAGTGGTAAGCCATGGCAAAGGGTAGGACAATTGCAGGTTGAAGAGACTACGAAGGAATTGGAAAAGGCCAAAGGTTGAAGAAGCATTCATGAAATATATGTTGCAGAGAGTTCATAAGTCATTGTAAGAGCAATAATTTACATCAAATTACTTTTTGATTCAAATATGTGTAAATTTGTCTTTTATTTGAATAAAGTATATGATGTAATTTCTTTTATATTGTAAAATCCCATTGAATATTGCACAAATTTTAGGTTACGTTGTGTTAACTTGGTGGACCTTAGATTAGTTTGAAATGCTTTTTGTAATAGTTTTTATTTTTTGAAATAATTTTCCGAAATTTCTAAATGTTAAAACCATTAGAACTTTCATTTTTATTTGATTCTATAGTTAAAATAATTTCTTAAAAACATGACTTAGTTTTTACTATTATGTTTTCTAATTTATGATAAAAAAAGACAGAGTCATCAATAGACTTGTTGTTCAGATATTAAATTTGTTAATATTTTGAATGAATGAGTTTATTAAAAGATAAGTGAGCACTCTGATTTTCAGCTTTAACTCATAAAGTTAGAAAAATCAGAGTTGATATCTTTCCACTGGTTATATTGGAACATTTCAGGATTGGGTTTTATATCTGTTCTTCAATGTTTAAATCAATTGACTATTGAGAGAATAGATAAAGAAAGAAGGCATTACATGAACTCAAAATGTTGAAGGTTAAATACACCAAAGTTCATAGCTAAAATTTATTTAAACTCTTTCCATAATTATTAAGGTGTGAAAGCCTAATGATTGGAGTTTAATAAAAATCCAAATATTTGCCTATGATTCAAATATTTTAAATTTGATATAATATTTTGAATGGGTAAAGTGTTCAAAATAAATAATGCTGCATATTATTACAAAGTCAAATATTTATGAGTTAGGCTTTATAGTGATGTTCATAATTATTAAAATCTTATAAGCTTTAAATTCATTAGAGTGGACTAGTTTTGAAACACATGATAAATCAGGACCTTCCATAAATTTGGATGAGATCATTGAAAATGATGATCAAATTTTTTAGTATCCTCAAAATAATGATCAAGAAGAAATGAAAGAAGGGATGCAATCTCATCAAATCTTTTGGAAAGATGATTATTATAATGGTTGGGGAAGATATGAGGAATTATTTGTTTCTAATTATACTATTGATGAATTTCCCATTTCACTTGATATGCAAGATGTTGAAACCTCTATATTACATGAAGATCTAACAATTTCTATTCAACTAGAAAATGACGTGTCAATTTTAGAAACAGAGAGGGTTCCAAGTTTTGATCATTTTGAACATGAGTTTGTAGAATATTCTTTTGTAATAGAAATGGAAGAAATGGTAAATGTTTCTTATGATTCATCTATTTTAGATGAATAAGAGGTAAAAAAATTTCTTTCATTCTCGAATACTGAAAATTTGAGTGAAAATTTTCATGATTGTATTGAATATTCAAATGAATAAAATTCATGTATGGTTAACAAATAACTAGAATTTCCTATTCATCTTAAAGAAACTATTATTTTGTTGTATCAACAAGATTTATGGTTTGAAAAAGAGGGACATATTCTTGATTGGATGCCTAATTTTGATGCTTTTGAAAAATAGGTCATTGATGAAAGAATACAAAATGATGGTGGTGATGATAGAGATCATGAAGAAAAAGAAAGGATTACAATGGCTCATCAAGTAGTGGTAAATGAAAGTATACAAAAGGTAGAATCTTATCCACTATGTCTAAACATTCAAGAATCAGGTAAAATTTTGCATAATCATTCATTGGATTTTGATATTATTTATGATGAGATGCCATTGGAGGTTGATAAAGAAATAGAGTGGATTCCTATTTCTACTACAAATAAGTTTGCATTGCTAAATGAAAAAGAAGATATGCTTGAATCATTGAACCAAGTTCATCAACAACTAATAATTCAATCTAGGATACAAAATTATAATGATTATTATTTTATAAATATCCTAGATTCTTGCAAATTATTACATGAATATGATTGGCCTATAAATATAGATGGTGATTTTGCTTTAAAATTTTTAGAAGTTGCCTCTTATTTGAAAGAAATCATATATGTTTGTGAAAATGAGAATAAAATTCAAAGTGATGAATCAATGTTTGAAATTTTCATCTTGTTGAATAAACATAAGATCATAGAAGATCATGTATTTACTTGTCAGATTAAAATTTGAAGACGTGTTTCAAATTTTTGCTTACGCTTAGGATTCACCGTTGTCACCATTGGGATATCAATAATATTCATGATTATGGTTCATGGTTTATCATTTGAAATATCAAGAATACTCATCTTCCGCTGAATGATCTTATAGCAGGATTCAGTGCCAAAATTCACCAAAAGATGCAAATATTTTGAGTTGTGCTTCAATTCTTGCATAATGTGGTTTTATCAATTTTGTATAAAATTATTGTTGTATTTTATTTAGTTTTTTATAGTTTAAAAGTTGTGCTTAATGTGTTAGTTGTTAGTATTATATGTTTAATTGTTATAGGGTGTTAGTAGTCATAATTTGCTTGATCTTGTTATGTTTGCTTTGAGTTATGATTATGCATTTTGTTTAGTGTTGAATTATCTTATTTGGTATTATGCTACAAATTATTTTATATTATAGGTTGTTTATAATGTGTAGATTGTTTTATTTTATTATGTTAGTTATGTTTTGTTTTAGTTAGTGTAATGCATTTTTTACCTTGGGATAAGTGTTTTAAATGATTATAGGTTTAACAAAGGTGTTCCTTCTTTTGTAGGTTAAAAGACACGATCATATAGGTAGGACCCATGACTAACGGGAAGGATATTTTCTCAAGGTGGTCCTCGTGGTTTGAAGTGTTAGGCATGGGATGCAATAGGCAGCTGTTTCAACATGAGCACAAGGATTTTTATCTTGTGATATATTTGTGGAGTGTGTGAATAGACCGAAATGATTATTGTCACCATATTCATAGTAGTGAAAGGATATGTGAATGATAACCCAAGTTGGAAGGTATTTGTCATTCCATTTTGAGGTGTATGGCCACATATTCGGCATGTTCAATTTCATGGATGATAGTTCAAATTGGGCACAACAATATTTAATAGGTGAAATCTCACATAACAACATGGATATGATGGCCCAAGTTTTGAATATGATTTCCAAATATTACTATGATTACTATAAGAATAGGTACAACACATTGATATCAGTAGCAACACAAATTGTATAAGATATTTATGGAGTATTTCTTCGTAGATTTACAAAGCACATTGTGCTTCAGGTTATGTAATATTAAAGTGGAATGAAATTTCAACATAGGAATATGTCACTGGAATTAAACAACATGTATGGTAACAGTGGGAAATGAACAACGCATTGGCAGACCTAATGGTAGTGGTGGATATTTAACATGGCAACTATAGAACAAGATTTGCTAGCAATAAACAAGGTGAACACGACGACGAAATAAGGCAGTTCAACAGAGTTCTTAAATTCTAAAATAAATACAAAATGGGTTTATTAATTGAACAAGGCCATATTATTTCATATTGATTTCGATGAGATGATTTTAAAGAATGGATTTGTGAAACATAGAGAAAATTGTCATGGCCTGTTGGATAGTGCTATCGTTGTTTACCGAAGAATGTTATCCTCCCAAGAATGTTGTTGTCATGATGCCCAAAAAAACACTATCATCGCCTACTGGGAGTATAGTTACCACTACCGTTGCATATGAGATAACACTATCGTTGTGCACCAGAAACACAATCGACGCCTAAATGAGAAACGTCATCGTTGCATACCAAAAAATATTGTTGTTTTCTAACAAAGAATGCTACTACATATTGTCCTAGCACTATATGGATACTGCATCAAGCCCGTAGGAGAATTTGTAGATGTGGTACGATGGAAATATATTTATCGCCTATTGTAGACTAGAACGAAGGTATACAGTTTCATGTTATTAAAGGTGGATCTTGGAAGAGACATACATGTCTCACATAATAGTAGTATATATAATGCATAAATATTTACATGGTTTTCAAAATAAATTGAAGCACCAGTGACGTTGTTATAAAATAGGAAGGTGACTTTAATAACAGGAATATATTATGGTCATAATATAAAATATTGGAAATACAATCGAACATCAATATTATGCTACAAGAGACTTTGAAAATGAAATTAATGGTGCGAGGATAGTGGTATGCATCAGGGTTATGCATAGCGGCTATTTATAGCCAAATTGGCTAAAATTAGGATTTTTGAAATTTGGAATTGGCTAATATTTGGTACCCTTGACCAGGACCCATTAGCCAAAAAAATTTGGGTGCAAATTTATTTTTGGGTCAATTCATCCCAATTTTATAATAATTTGACCATTTTAAGTTTAAATTTCTAGCATTACCCCTAATAATAGTGAACCTTCTACATGTGTTTGGACACTATTCACCTGGATTTTGAAACCGATTCACCAAATTTTTATAAATACATTTTGGGGCCGACCCCTTACGCATAACCCTGGTATGCATGGTAGAATGCACTAGGTATTATGGTTAAATACAAGTGCTACAAGATATAATTCGTTTGATATTATCAATAGAGAAGAAGCACCTTTTCATATATGATTTATACCTTTAATAGGTATATCTTAAGTTTGAATTTTAAATAAAATCTATACCTTGTATGAAGTGAATGTGTTTCGAAATGTTGTATTGATGAAAAGTATATCATTAAGTGAAGATAACACTGTTCTAAAAGTTCATTTTAAAAGCTATGAAGGAACGAAGAAAAGAAACAGAATGAACCAAACGGAATAACGAATTTTTATAATTATAAAAGGAGAAGTGGTAAGCCATGGCAAAGGGCCGAACAATTGTAGGTTGAAGAGACTACGGAGGAATTGGAAAAGGCCAAATATTGAAGAAGTATTCTAGGAAATATATGTTGCAGAGAGTTCATAAGTCATTGTAAGAGCAATAATTTAAATCAAATTACTTTTTGATTTAAATATGTGTAAACCTATCTCTGAGTTGAATAAAGTATATGATGTAATTTCTTTTAGATTGTAAACTTCCATTGAAGATTGCACTAATTTCTGGTTACGTTGTATTAACATGGTGGACCTTAGATTAGTTTGAAATTATTTTTGTAATAGTTTTTATTTTCTAAAATAATTGTCCAAAATTTCTAAATGTTATAACCATTAGAACTTTCATTTTTATTTGATTCTATAATTAAAATAATTTCCTAAAACGTGACTTATTTTTTACTATTATGTTTTCTAATTTATGACAAAAAAATACAGAGTCATCAATAGGCTTGTTGTTCAAATATTAAATTTGTTAATATTATGAATGAATGAGTTTATTAAAAGATAAGTGAGCACTCTGATTTTCATCTTTAACTCATAAAGTTTGAAAAAATCATAGTTGATATCTTTCCACTGGTTATATTGGAACATTTCAGGGTTGGGTTTTATATTTGTTTTTCAACGTTTAAATCAATAGACTTTTGAGAGAATAGATACAAAAAGAAGGCATTACATGAACTCGAAAGGTTGAAGGTTAAATACACCAAAGTTCATAGTTTAAATTGATTTAAACTCTTTCCATAATTATTAAGGTGTGAAAGCCTAATGATTGGAGCTTAATAAAAGTCCAAATATTTGCCTATGATTCAAATATTTTAAATTTGATATAATAGTTTGAATAGTCAAAGTGTTCAAAATAAATAAAGTCATGTATTATTACGAAGTCAAAACTTTATGACTTAGGCTTTACAATGATGTTCATAATTATTAAAATATTATAACATTTAAATTCATTAGAGTGGACTAGTTTTGAAACACATGATAAATCAGGACCTTCCATAAATTTGGAAGAGATCATTGAAAATGATGATCAAAATTTTTAGTATCGTAAAAATAATGATCAAGAAGAAATGAAAGAAGGGATGCAATCTCATTAAATGTTTCAGAAAGATGATTATTATAATGGTTTGGGAAGATATGAGGAATTATTTATTTCTAATTATCCTACTAATGAATTTCCCATTTCACTTGATATGCAGGATGTTCAAACCTCTATATTACATGAAGAGCTGATAATTTCTATTCAACTAGAAAATGACGTGTCAATTTTAGAAACAGATAGGGTTCCAAGTTTTGATCATTTTGAAAATGATTTTGTAGAACATTCTTTTGCAATATAAAGGGAAGAAATGATAAATTTTTCTTATGATTCATATATTTTATATGAAGAAGAGGTAAATATTTTTCTTTCATTCTCGAATACTAAAAATTTGAGTGAAAATTTTCATGATTGTATTGAATATTCAAATGAATAAAATTCATGTATGGTTGACAAAGAACTAGAATTTCATATTCATATTAAAGAAACTATTACTTTGTTGGATCAACAAGATTTATGGTTTGAAAAAGAGGGACATATTCTTTATTGGATGCCTAATTTTGATGCTTTTGAAAAACAAGTCATTGATGAAAGAATACGAAATGATGGTGGTAATGATAGAGATCATGAAGAAAAATAAAATATTACAATGGCTCATCAAGTAGTGGTAAATGAAAGTATACAAAAGGTAGAATCTTATCCACTATGTCTAAACATTCAAGAATCAGGTAAAATTTTGCATAATCATTCATAAAATTTTGATATTATTTATGATGAGATGCCATTAGAGGTTGATAAAGAAATATAGTAGATTCCTATTTCTGCTACAATTAGGTTTGCATTGCTAAATGAAAAAGAAGATATGCTTAAATCATTGAACCAAGTTCATCAACAGATAATAATTAAATCTAGGATATAAAATTATAATGATTATTATTTTATAAATATCCTAGATTCTTGCAAATTATTACATGAATTTGATTGACCTATTAACATAGATTATGATTTTGCTTTAAAATTTTTAGAAGTTGATTTTTATTTGAAATAAATCATATATGTTTGTGAAAATGAGAATAAAATTCAAAGTGATGAATCAAGGTTTGAAAATTCCATCTTGTTGAATAAGCATAAGATCATGGAAGATCATGTATTTACTTGTAAGATTAATGAATCCAATATTAACCATAGAATTGCTTATAAGTTTGAAATAAATTAGTTGTGTGTGAAAGGAAAAATGAAGGTTGCTTTGTTTGACTTAATATTTTTTTGGTTGGATCTATGTAAAGCTTGGAATGCAAATCATGATATATATCTTTTAAGGTGTGCCTATCGTATTTGGGATCTAGGGAAATGATGGCAGAAATTTTGCAGTGTCTTGTACATAATGTATATTTTTGTAAATAGTCTTTTGGATTTTGTTTTCTTGTTTTTATGTTGTGTATAGTTTTTTGTTTGTGAGTTTGTTAGTTAGTTATTTTTTTGTTAAGTATTGTCACATTTTGTTCTATTTTGTTGAGTACAATGATAAATTGACTTTGCCAGTTTTGGAGTTTCATGATTTTAATGTGTGATTCAAGTTGATATAATTTCAGAGTGGGTTTTTTGAAAGTAAGGTAGTTATGATTGAGACGATGGTAACTTGTTGGTTCTGTTTGGAGTTGATCATGGACTGTATAGGATGAAATTACTTGTTTTGAAAACCTGTGAAACCTGGAGAAAAATAAAAATGAGATGTTAGTTTATGTTTTCATGAATGTGAACTAAGATAAGGAAATATGAAACATTGGAATTGTGTTGCAAAAGCTCCATGAGTATCACAAACACATTAAAGAATATCATTTGAAATTTTGGATGCATGAAGTTGTTGATTTTGCAAATTAGGGTGAAATATTTTATATACTTTTTCAGCCTTACTTGATCTCTAACCCAGGTGGCAGGTGGATTTGTTGCAAAGTACCATTCTATTAGATATATAAAAAAAAATGAAAAAGAAAGAAAAAAAAAAAATTATGAGAAATAAAAAAAGGAGAGATAAAAAATGAGAAATAAAAAATGAGATAAAAAATGAAATGATGAATACAGTTGGAAATAAAGTCAAATCTATTACTAAGAACTAGATAATCTTATTCGGAGCTATAGACGCTCGGTTGACAGTGAAGCAATATCTAAAATAAATGAAACATGACATCCACTTAATATCTAGGAGTTTCAGATAATCTCTACCGGAGCTATAGATGCTCGGCTGGCAGTAGAGCAAGATCTAAAGAGAATCGGGTGGAGGTTTTCCTTCAAAGAGAAATTGTTCATAGCCCGAAATGTGAAACTGACAATGGAATGTTGAATGATTTCAGAAGATAAGAAATGAATCACTTTGCACACACTAAGTTGATGCTGATGATTCTAGTGGTTCATGTCAAATTGGTCTATTCTCATTCTCTTGATATCACTGATGCTTATGATTTTAATATTTGGGTTTTGGTTGTTTTCAAAGTTTGGTTTTTAAGTTCAAAATATCCAAGGACATTTACCAACAAAGTCACCATTTGTTGTGACTCCTTCACAATGACCCCAAAATTTGGGGACCCACTTGAAATTTGAAGACTTATTTCAAATTGTTGCTTGCGCTTAGGATTCACCGTTGTCACCATTGGGATATCAATAATATTCATGTTTATGGTTCGTGGTTTATCATCATTGAAATATCAAGAATACTCATCTTCCGTCGAATGATCTTATAGCAGGATTCAGTGCCAAAATTCACCAAAATATGCAAAGATTTTGAGTTGTGCTTCAATTCTTGCATAATGTGGTTTTATCAATTTTATATAAAATTGTTGTTATATTTTATTTAGTTTTTTATACTTTAAAAGTTGTGTTTAATGTGTTAGTTGTTAGTCTTATATGTTTAATTGTTATAGGGTGTTAGTAGTCATAATTTGTTTGATCTTGCTTTGAGTTATGATTATGAATTTTTTTAGTGTTAAACTATGTTATTTGGTATTTTGTTACAAAGTATTTTATATTTATAGGTTGTTTATAATGTGTAGATTGTTTTATTTTATTTTGTTAGTTATGTTTCATTTTAGTTAGTGTAATGCATTTTGTACCTTGGGATAAGTTTTTTAAATTATTGTAGGTTTAACAAAGGTGTTCCTAATTTTTTAGGTTAAAATACATGATCATATAGGCGGGACCCACGACTAATGGGAAGGCTCTTTTATCAAGGTGGTCCTCGTGGTTTGAAGTGTTAGGAATGGGATGCGATAGGCAGTTGTTTCAACGTAAGCACAAAGTTTTTTGGCTTATGATATATTCGTGGAGTGTGTGAAGAGACCGAAATGATTATTGATGCCATATTCATAGTAGTGAAAGGATACGTGAACAATAACCCAAGTTAGAAGGTATTTGTCATTCTGTTTTGAGGTGTATGGCCACATATTTAGCATGTTCGATTTCGTGGATGATAGTTGAAATTAGGCACAACAATATTTAATAGGTGAAATCTCACATAACAACATGGATATGATGGCCCAAGTTTTGAATATGATTTCCAAAGGTTACTACAATTATTGTAAGAACAGGTACAGCACATTGATATCAATAGCAACACAAATTGTATAAGATAGTTATGGATAGTTATGGAGTATTTCTTCGGTAGATTTACAAAGCACACTAATTGTATAAGATAGTTATGGATAGTTATGGAGTATTTCTTCGGTAGATTTACAAAGCACACTGTGAAAGTAAATTTCAACATAGGAATATGTTACTGGAAATAAATAACATGTATGGTAATAGTGGGAAATGAATAGCGCACTAGCAGAACCAATGGCAGCGATGGATATTGAACATGACAACTATAGAACAAAATTTTCCAACGATAAACAAGGTGAACACGACGATAGAATAAGGCAGTTCAACAAAGTTCTTAAATTTTGAAATAAATACAAAATGGGTTGATTAATTGAACAAGGCCATATTATTTCATATTGATGCTGGTGAGATAATTTTAAAGAATGAATTTCTAAAACCTAGAGAAAACTGTCATGGTCTGTTGGATAGTGCTATCATTGTTTATCAGAGAATGTTAGCCGCCTGAGAACATTATCGTCGTGATGTCCAAAAAAAAGAACACTATGATCATCTATTGGGAGTATAGTTATCACTGCCACTGCATACCATATAACACTATCGTCACGCACCAGAAACATAGTCGATGCCTGAATGAGAAACATTGTTGCTACATACCAAAAAATATTATTGTCGTCTGACGAAGAATGCTGCTACATATTGTCCTAGCACTATATGGATACTACCTCAAGCCCATAGGAGAATTCGCAGATGTGGTACGATGGAAATATAGTTTTCGCTTGTTGTAGAGGGGAACGAAGGTATACTGTTTCATGTTATTAAAGGTGGATATTGGAAGAGACATACATGTATCACATAACAATAGTATATATAATGCATAAAAATTTACATGGTTTTCAAAATAAATTTAAGCGCCAGTGACGCTGTTATAAAAGGGGAAGGTGACTTTAATAACAGGAATGTATTATGGTCATAATATAAAGTTTTGGAAATACGATCAAACATCAATATCATGCTACAGGAGACTTTGAAAATGAAATTAATGGTGTGAGGATAGTGGTATGCATGGTAGAATGCGCTAGGTATTATGTTTAAATACAAGTGCTACAGGAGATAATTCATTTGATATTCTCAATAGATAAGAGACACCTTTTCATATATGATATATAGCTATAACAGGTATATCTTAAGTTTGAATTTTAAATAAAATCTATACCTTGTATGAAGTGAATGTGTTCCGAAATATTGTATTGATGAAAAGTATATCATTAAGGGAAGATAACACCATTCTAAAAGTTCATTTTAAAAAATATGGAGGAACGGAGAAAAAAAACATAAAGAACCAAATGGAATAACGAGTTTCTATAATTATAAAAGAAGAAGTGGTAAGCCATGGCAAAGGGTCGGACAATTGCAGGTTGAAGAGACTGGACAATTGCAGGTTGAAGAGACTACAGAGGAATTGGAAAAGGTCAAAGGTTGAAGAAGCATTCAGGAAATATATGTTGCAGAGAGTTCATAAGTCATTGTAAGAGCAATAATTTACATCAAATTACTTTTTGATTCAAATATGTGTAAACCTGTCTTTGAGTTGAATAAAGTATATGATGTAATTTCTTTTAGATTGTAAACTCCCATTGAAGATTGCACTAATTTTTGGTTACATTGTGTTAACTTAGTGGACCTTAGATTAGTTTGAAATGCTTTTTGTAATAGTGTTTATTTTCTAAAATAATTGTCCGAAATTTCTAAATTTTAAAACCATTAGAACATTCATTTTTATTTGATTCTATAATTAAAATAAGACTTCGAACTAGAGCCACGTGGACCACCAGATAGCCACAACCATAAATCTAGCCAGCAAGTTCACTTCTCCAAGGCTGATTGGCCAAGACAGGATGTGGTTGCAAAGCATGTCACATATGGAAGAAAGCAATTACCAAAGAATTATTAAGAGTAACTATCAATACAGATATTGTGGGAGTTTTTCAGTACTCTGCTATGTGTGTCTGCAGCTTTTTGTTTCTCCACTATTTCAAGGAAGGGATCTGTGTCTGTTTCTTTTTTTATGATTATGATGTAGGTGTGTTTTCTTGGGGTATACCCAAAAGGTTGTATGGGAAGTTTTTTTTTGATAACAGACTATGTGCCTTACCGGATGTAATAGCGTTGGCGGTATGTAGATTTTACATATATAGGATCCTTAGCAAGGACATGTTTATCAACAACCCTGGGCCGATTTTTGTAAAAGGTTTTGGGTCAACCTGTAAAACCCAGTATTAATGCTATAGTATCTTATCTACCAAATTTTTTTTTCCTAAAACATGACTTAGTTTTTACTATTCTGTTTTCTAATTTATGACAAAAAAAGACTGAGTCGTCAATAGACTTGTTATTCAGATATTAAATTTGTTAATATTAAGAATGAATTAGTTTATTAAAAGATAAGTGAGCACTCTGATTTTTAGCTTTAACTCATAAAATTTGGAAAAATCAGAGTTTATATCTTCCCACTGGTTATATTGGAACATTTCAGGGTTGGGTTTTATATCTATTCTTCAACGTTTAAATCAATAGACTATTGAGAGAATAGATACAGAAAGAAATCATTACATGAACTTGAAATGTGGAAGGTTAAATGCACCAAAGTTCATAGTTAAAATTGATTTAAAATTTTTCCAAAATTATTAAGGTGTGAAAGCCTAATAATTGTAGTTTAATAAAAGTCCAAATATTTGCCTATGATTCAAATATTTTAAATTTGATATAATATTTTGAATGGGAAAAGTGTTCAAAATAAATAAATTCGTGTTTTATTACGAAGTCAAATATTTATGACTTAGGCTTTACAGTGATGTTCATAATTATTAAAATCTTATAAGCTTTAAATTCATTAAAGTTTATTAAGATTTCTTTAATAATTAAAATGCTAGTTTAAGATTGTTATTTCAAATCATTTTAGAGCATTTTAATCAATGATATTAGTGGATTTGCTTAATTAAGTTCAATTCATAAAGTAAATCAATTTCATCATTTGGGAAGATAAAATTAATATGAAATGCATGTTATACATGATGAAATGAAATTGATTACTAGATTCCCAGGCCCCTTGTAAACAGTAACTTGCAAACCTAAGGAGATTATTCAAGTACTTATTTATGCATATAGGCATGACACATTAAATATTAAAGTAAGAACCTTGGAGAAAAGAATTTCTTTACAAGAGAGAATTTAAAATTCTAAGTTGTCGAGTGGTTTTTGTAACTTGACAAAATCACACCTCAACAATACCCCATACAATGTACATATCAACCAAGTTAAAGTGTGAAGAGTAGAGCACATATCTAGCCAACATTCGGTTGAAGAGAGGAAGAAAATCATTTCGCCCACAAGGAGGAGAACGTTGACAAGCAAGGTGAAGAGAAACAAGGAAATCAGCCCTTGCAAACCACATACAAACAACTTGCAAATCAGAATTAAGAAGGTGAGAAATATTTATTATATTGCAAGTTTGATATAAAAGCTTATTGCATATTCTAGAGATATTATTAGGATTAATAAGGTGGTGAAAAGATATATAGAAAAGAATATTGGTTATATAGAAGATGCAAAGTAAAAATAAAAACATTTATATCATTTCCATTGCTTCTAAAGAATAGTTGCAAAATATTAACATAGGGAGATATAAGGAGTATTAAACAATATTTAGTTTGCAAACATTTAATATTTCTAAAACTTCTAATTAGGGAGACATAAGGAATCCTACTTCAATTGAAATTCTAGAATTTTAGAACCTATAATTGCATCAAATTTTTAGTTGGAATATTGATTTATGAAGGACATATCCATCTAAATATATTGAATCTATATTATTGAAGATTACATTTCTAATAGATTTAAAAGTAATTTATTGCAAGTGGTAGAGGTGAATCATATTTATAGCATGTATCAATACTAGGGAGATATAAGGAAGTCTACTACAAAGAATTTATCAAATTATCTCTAAAAATGAAAAAGCTAAAACTAAGAGAAATATCTACCTCAAGTAATTTAGTAAACAATGACATGAACAACACTATTAGAAAGGAAAGAGCAAGTGTCATAAAAAGTGGAATTAAGAATTCACTCATAAAGTCATAAGGAAATCTAGATCCTACTTCAAAAAGGATACATAGTGAAGCTCTAACATACATGTTTGAAATGATGGAATATTATCTACATGCACAACTCACCAAAGCAATTGATAATGGAAAGAATAACATTCAAATTCCTTTAGAATATGGAAGTACACTATACATGGCACTGCTTACATTCAAATGTTAAGGATGAAAATATAGAACATAAGGGATTTATTGAACTACTTAAGCTGAAAACATAAATGGATGAATCAACCTTATCTAAGATATTTCAATCCTCATGCATAATTAGTACTACAAGTTCTACTAACTCAAAATATTATCATGATGCTCTAAGTGTATGTTCAGAAGCTTCCTTTTAGGACATAGAAAAAGATGACAAAGACAAAAGCAAAGGAAAATTACTCTTGTAGGAATCAATTGAAAGTACGTCCACCTATGAAAGTACCAACTCCAATACAGAGGAAGAAAATAAAGAGGTAAGTCAAGGAGGAATACAATACAAAGTAAATTAAAGACATTTCAAGAAAACTTCACTCAAGCAAAAATACATGCAAAAGATAGATCTATATTGAAGACTAATGTCTTCAAAATCAAATAATGTAATACAGGGGGTGTTGAAAAATATGGATATTAAATCATTTGGTTATTTTCTAATGTACCCTCACAGGTGCATATTTAGTTTAGAATTAGTTTAGGAGTTATTGTTTTATTAATATAATAGAATAATTGCACAAGTGTTAGAATATGCAATGATATAAATGTGCATGTAGTCCACATGTACATGAGTCTTAGGGTTGAGTGAGAGGCAAGTAATCTATCTTTCTATATAAAGGCCTCATTGTGAGTGATTGTGAGTGTTGTTCTGGAGTAGTGCAAACGTGTGAGTAGTAGTAGTCACAATGTAGCTCCATTTAGCTATCATGGAGGAGTTGCAAACTCCATGAGAGAAGCATGTTAATTTTCATAAGATTTCACATATGAGCATTTATAGAGCTTTGTATCAAGTTTTCTATCATATTTTCATGCATGGTTTTTTGCTATTATCATAGTTATATCATTGCATGCTTCTTTCAATACTTTTGAATGCATTTCCTTTATTTTTAAGGATCCAAAAGCTAGCACAGAGATGGGCACAAGAAAGGTATGAACTACTTCGATAATAGAATTGGAAGGAAAATAGTAATAATACCAAAGTCAAAATACAGAGTCAAGAAAAAAGGTGAAGCTCAAGCAAAAGATCAATTCCAAGACCACTTGAAGAATGAAGATAAATACAAAGATCCATATTGAAAACTAAAGTCTTCAATACCCAAATAATGCAATACATGGGGGTGTTAAAGTATATTACATTATTTAGGTACATGTCAATGTACCACCTTTGGTACATTACTAGAGTAAGAGTTACTTGAGAGTAAAGTTAAGTAGTTACTTGGGGAAGAAGTAAAATGACAAATGTCCTTAGCTAGTTTTGCATGTGCATAAGTATCTATAATGTAGAATGCATATTTGTCCTTAGGGTAGGAAAGTGAAGATTCACATACTAGTTTATATATGTATGAGGTGGAAAGGCATAAGACCTCTCACTTTGCGTGGGATGGTCCTACTCTACTTCCTTGCTTCCCCCCTCCCCTAGTTTTGCCCTAGTTTCATGGAACACCCCATAACCTTATCTATGGGCTTATTATTGTTGCATATGATCTCCCTTGGGTGGGAGGTCCCTAATCCACTTGTCGACTCCTTTCCCAACTCAATTAAGGGTTTTATACCTATGCCTCTGACCTAGTGTGTCTTTGGGATATCCCATGGATCTCATGCTGAGCTCTCAAGATCCTCTTTCCTAGATGCTCTTAGGTATTTCCTAGGTTTTTTGTAGGTTTTCTACTTGGTGTCAGAATCCAGTGTTTCCTTAGTTGCGAAGTATCATGGCTTCAAGATGGGGTCTTGACTTCGACCTTGTGCTTATTGAGAGGTTTTTAGTACATATTTATGTTCTAGGGTGACCATGTGCCTCATATTTAGTGAAAATTCTCCCTGGGATACTTGGATCTATTCTACATGGTGGATTTTTAGTGCATATTTCATAGCCTTGGAGGGGTCCTTGTGCTTTTTTCCTGTTGTTGAGATATTCTCATTGTTTTTCCAGATTTGGTTTCTTGAAGCCATTCATGTGCGAGGTTTGATGTTTCTCATATTCTTTATTTGTTTGGTTGCTTGGGGTCATCAACTACATCTTTCAGTATTGGAGGGGGTCTTATGATTTTTTCCTACAACTTTGATCACCTCGTGGCTCCTTTATATCAGGTTTATTGGGACCTTCCTACCCCTTTGCCTAGGGCTGATGGATCCATTTCCATTACATCCTTTGATTTATTTCGATATTCTTGTAGCTCAGCCTCATGTGCAAGAGGATATTATGGCCTATGGAGATCTTCAGACTTGTTGATCTATTTGCCAGACTCTTTGCAGGATGCTGCTTCCTGGACTACCTTCCTTGACCGTCCTTAGGTAGGATCCTAGTTTTGATTTTCAAATTTTAATTGTTTATGCTTTTATTGTAGTGATTTTTGGTTTTCTTGATGGTTTTATCTGGTCCAGATGCCTCTCCCGGGATATATTTTCTTTCCATGTGGCTTTGAATTTTAGTTTCTCCTTGGCGGGATTTAGTTTTCAAATTTTTCCCTTGGGCAAGATTTTTAATTTTAAATTTTTACTGCCCTAGGTAGGATTTTTAATTTTAATTTTCCACCCTTGGATGGAATTTTTAATATTTATTTTTAATTTTTTCCTGCCCTTGGAAGGATTCTCCTTTTTAATTCCTAGGCTCATTGGTAGGCCTTTTTTGAAATTTTCTGTACGGGTCGATATTGCATCCTAGTTTGATCTTGTGTTCAAGTTGTTCTCGGGTATGGGTTGATCACGTGTCCTAGTTTGTAATGATTTTTGGTGATGGTACCTTAGGTACCATCCCCCTGTGCTATTTTTACTTTTAAAAAGGCTTACCCTTTGGCCTTCTAGATGGTCTGTTGACCTTTTGTAAAAAGGCTTTAGGGACCCTTTCAAAACCCACTTTTAATAAAAAATTTACCAACAAAAACAATATATGTGTGACTTAGCATTGTAATAAAACATAACATGCAATCACCATAGCATGCACTAGTGAGTTCCATCATTGTTACAATTCTCTATTTTTGTGAGCATGTAGCAATGGCTATCACATGAGTTATTTTTCAACTTTCTCATGCTATTTACTTGCATATTATATTACCATTAACATAGTTATATAGTTATAACATTACTTGCTTATTTATTACTTGTGGTTGCATTTATTTCAAGTTTATAGCTTCAAAAGGTAACAGGTAGAACAAATAAATATTTGCATGGAATCACAATAGTGTTTGGAGTTTTTAGGTTCTCCCATCTATAATTTGTAGATGACTCCATGCTACTGGGGTGTGCTTTTGTGAGAGAGGCTTCCAGACTTAAAAATATTCTTAATATTTTCTCCACGACCATAAGATAATTGATTAATGAAGAGAAGTAAAAGATTATATTTTTCTATTGCTTAACCCATTAGGAAACCATGATGTCCTACATTTTAGAAGAGCCTCTCTTCCAGTTACCTTTTTAGGAGTCACACTCAAAACCACAAGGTAAAATTAGTGGTTGTGGTTGAAAGAAAAATTAGAAATAAAATTGGACAATTGGACTAATATATGTCTTTCTTTTGTAGGCAGAATCACCTTGGTCAAATTGATATTTCAATCCATCCCTATATATGTCTCCTCGGTTTTGGATATTACCTAAATAAATTTTGAGGGAGCTAGATAAAATAAACCAGAGACTCCTATGGAGTGGAGAAAAAGCAAAGAGGAAGTGGGCACTAGTGAGATGGGATAAATTATGCCTTCCAAAAAGAGGAAAGTTAAGGATTTAGATCCTCTATTAAAATAATAAAGCATTGGTAACCAAATTGTATTGGAATTTACTCTATTATCCTAATGCACTTTGGGCTCAAAACTTGGGAGCCACGTATATTGAAAATAGGACATTGATAGCATTTATTAGATACCAACAACCCAATAGAGGTTATTCAATATTTGTGGTGCTAATAATATGATAATATATGATAAAGAAACAACTATTCTGGATCATAAATAATGGACAACAAGCGAAATGTTGGATTGATGCATGGGATGGACACCCTCCACTGGTTTAGTAGTTTTTGGAGTAGAAGCCACTCATGGAAAAATCACATAGAGAGGATGGGTTAAAAGTATTTTGGTATTATAGGAATAATGTCGGTAATGTTGAATTGATAAGAAAGTGGATTCCAACCATATATTAATATGTGGTAGCTTTAGAGGCACAAAGAAGAGACATTCAAAATATCCTTTAAATAAGGGTATCTTCATGGTCTCAAGTAGAGGACTCACTTAAGTGGGGCACTGTTGGGCTTTAAAAAAAACCCAACTTGATTCACACCCCTAATTTTAAAAGAGGACTAGTGGTCTAGTCAAATGTAAGGTAAGGTTTGTCTATAATATAATAAATCATAAACCATGGTCTAAAATTATCCAAGTCTGCCTTAATTTCACCCCAATGATCTTTCTAAAGTTTTCCCAAGAATCTATAAAATCCAAAAACCTTTAACCATTCGTCGCTCTTTTGAAACCCCATCGCCGATATGATCTATGACCACTCTAAGCCATCACTAATAGACCTAATCCCACATAACATCTTCACTCATTAAAATATGTGTCGCTGATTTTATCAATGACCTAAGTCAGTCATTGATGATAAAACTTAAATTTTCTTGTTGCGCATCCAAGTCTCCCATCACTAATACCATTTCAGATAGCGTTTTCCATTAGTGACCACACTAAAACCTAATATTGAA
Source organism: Wollemia nobilis (assembly GCA_028583015.1). NCBI lineage: Eukaryota > Viridiplantae > Streptophyta > Pinopsida > Araucariales > Araucariaceae > Wollemia > Wollemia nobilis. Next base: position 570,617 of record JAQPPZ010000755.1, on the reverse strand, counting down.
GCTAAAATCTGCTATTGTGCTTGCAAATTACTATCACTTATCCTATCCATGACTAAATTTAGACATCAATGAACAACCAAGTCCACAAATACATTATTGCTCATCTAAGCTCTTCATCATCGATCGAATCATATATAGACATTTCCTAGAAGTAACCACATCAACACAAAAAAAGGGGTAAAGCACTTCATCGCTCTTGCAAAGTCGTGTCACTGATCTGATCAACAATCAGTATTCTTCATCAACGAAAACCATCTTTGAAACAAATTCACGCTCTCGAAGTATCATTGTTGATCCAATATGCGACTATAACACCCATCAACGATAGTGTAAAACTTGCACAAAATGTTTGGTGATCTTAAATGCTCCCCATCTTCAATAAATGGTTAATCCAATCAGTGATAGTCTTTTTCATTAGTGATAATACCCAAAGCTAGGTTAACTCATCAGCAAAGCCTCTTTCTCATCAGTGACCACTAAAATGTTTAGTCTATGCATAACCTCTTTATTTCTCTTGTAGAAATTTTATCACTGATGCATCAACGATAATGAGTCTTCAATAGCGATGGAGTTTTTTGAAGATATCCAAAGGATTGAGTCATCGTGGTCATAGGCATTACCCTTCCTGGTACAAGATGTTAAATAAAATTCCAGCCTAAGTATGCTTCAAGTTTGATAATCATCATCATTGAAAGCAATTTGCCTTTGCTCATCCATAAACGACAACAAAGATTCATCAACAAAAAATTTTGGCCCGTCATATTTGCAGAAGCATTATCACTGATCCTATTAGTGATAGCCTTGAAATATTAGTGATGCAATACTCTCACTTATTCTTATCACTCATAAATACTACCCATCATCAATTCAATCAAGGATAGACTAAGACAAAGAGGAAAAGGTATTAACGATCCAAATCATCCCATGAAGATCAACAACACACAACCCACCTAGGAATATGCAGGGTTAACTAACTAAAAACTAACAAAAATAATGATGATATGGATAGCCCATGATCCAAATACAATAATTCTAAAAGAGGTGGTGAAATAATAATCGACCCAAGGCACGAATGTATCCCCTCGAGGTACACAAAGATAAAAAAAAATCCTAAGACAAAATCTCCATCTCGCAATGATAGACAAAAGTAGGCAACGTGGCAAAAATAATAAAGTGACAAATGAGAATGCAATCCTAGGTGGACAAATCACAACAAAGGACCTCCTTTCAAGACTGTCATTATGAACATATTGCTAGCACGATTATTCAAAAAATAATTGAGGAAAGTAGTTGAAAGAAATTAAGGTTATGCATGTGCGCACTCTAAAAAACCAAGATTAAACTTTCTTATGTAAAAATTCAACTTCCTTTATATAACTTGGTTTGAATGAAATTCATGATTGTAAGCAAACAAGTACAACTAGTATTACGAGCTAGCACCATGGCATCATCTAGAAAATCCAAGAAAATTCCCAGTGCATCCACGAAGAAGCCTACCAAAATTTTGTAGTCTATCAAAGAATAAATCATAGATAGAGTTCTCAAAGTATTATAGGCTTACCCATATGAAGAGCTACAAGGAAAACCCATAAAAAAGAAGCAACAAGAAACATTAGAAACAAATGTACCAATTAGGGAGATTACTGAAGAACAAAAGCAAGAATATGAGGATGCTACCATTTTCTATTTTGAGCAGACAGAAGAAGATTATTGGAGACACCAACCAATGCTCAAAGACATTTTTTAAAGAGTAAGGTAAAAGTGTTATGATGTTAGCCTATATTGCAATAGATGCAACAACAATCTAGTGAAGCTTATCTGCCTACGAGTCTATCATTCATCAGATTTGCTCTCTTGGCTAGCCATGACATACAATCTAGAAAGCAAGGCTATCCTCAAACCAAAAATACTAGAAGATCTTCAAAATCACCAAGGAGGCCATTCATAAGGTATTTAATTTATCGCCTCCCCAAAATGTTCCAAACAAAAAGGTGCTCAAAATACAGTCTTCATGTATGTTAAATACTCATTTTTACCAAAGTATGTTTGGCTTAGACTACAATGTATCATATAATTTTCCCATACCAAAAGTAACTCTCAGAGTATGGGCCAAATATTATGTTGACATGATCAACATTGTAATGGAAAATAAAGACCTAGATAATGTAAATAGAGAAGTAATGTACATGGCCTTCCAGTTAAATAAAACTGGAAAAATACCAATGTACACCTAGAAAAATGTATTGGAAAAGAATATAAACGAACAACTTGCAGCCCTGCAGAAAGCCATACAGAATAAGGAATAAATAATGCCTAAATTCATGTATTATTATTTTCTAATCCATATCATAGTTGGCCAGTTAGGTCCTAAATATTTAGAAATATTAGAAGGGGTAAATGCAGAATGCGTTCAAGATAGGCTACCTTGGATTCAAGAAGGATGGTCTGACATTACGAATTTTATCATAAAATATATGTTGGTCATCCATAATGATCTATGTGGTGAAGATCCCTTGATAATCAGTATAGGAATAAGCAATTTCCTAAGCAAGAACAATACTGGAAATTTTTTCTTTGTAGAATACTTCACTTACATCAGGTTGTATGGTGCAAATATCTCACCTAAAGTAGTCCTAAAGTACTGTTTGATGTCGATTGCCACCTTAGATATAATAAGGCATATAGCTAAAGAAGTCAAAATGAGAGTGAATAGAGACAAGTCAAAAATCCCACGGATCAAATTGCCCTTCAAAATGGGGCATTACATTTTTAAAGGCTATGTCACTCTACTCAGAGCAATATGGAATATGGATGACTACTATTTTGTTGATCTCACATGGAGAGCCTATGACCTAGACAAAGAATATAACAAGTTCAAAAACTCATGAAATTACATATGGACCATGAGGAAGATAGGTTTTAAGACATGATGCAAATCACCATTAGTAATAGGGAGCATCTCAGAAAGGTCTGGGATATAAAAGAAAGACCCTACACATAGTTTGACAAGGTGGGAAATTATAGAACAACTCTGAATAGACTAAGAGCAAACACCGTTGATTCTTATGATCCTTTAGTCCTAACAATCAAACCCGAGGAACTCGAAGACCCCTTCTTACAAATAATGGAGAAAGACTTGCAAAAATTGGAAATTATTATTGAAGAAACATCTCTTCCTGAAACAAGCCAACCACATATTGAGCTAGCTACCCAAGCAAGCTCTCCCAAATAATTATCCTAGATTAAAGAAGAGATAGTACAAATTATAGCCTAGACAACAAGTTCTCCCACAATGGTTGAGGAAGCTTCAAGTGTAGAATCTTAGACCGCAGAAGAGACAATGAAGTGACTTGTAAGTGTTCAAGCACAAAAACCAAAGAACACCACTACTATACATCTCATAGTAAACAATAAAAAATGAAAAATCTCTCAGGCTACCATGAAAAAAGTCACACGAGCATGGGGACTTGAAAATATCTTAAGGGATCTGATGCCTGAAGAAACATCTTTGTCTGGTTCTCCTCCAACCAAGAGATCTCATATTGAAGTTGGACTAACCTCTTGAACCTCTCATTCCAAAATACTGATGAAAGTAAAAGAAACTAATATTCAATTCAGTACTGAGGAAGAGCATCAACTGGAGGACGTCGAAGCAATCACTGACAACAAGGCTACTAAACTGTTGTTGGCTTAGTAAGGAGTTACTCAGGCTAGTTCTAGAGTAACTATTATAGTGCCCTTACCAGAGAATCCCAGGAGGCAATTGCAGCTGGTGAATAAACTTTGAAGTCTTCCCAATCAAACGTTAATCATTGACTAGACTTGGCCACACAGCTCCAAAAAATTGAGGATGTGATAGTTAGCCTAACTCCTATGATCCTTCTGGCTCGATTTTAGGAGATAGAAAAAATAACTCTACACTCCTGCACAAAGGTTGACTTAGCCAAAAGGGTTCACCAGCTTTCGAATGCCCTCAAGCAGAAAAGAGATGTTTCTCTACGATACTTCAATACCCTTGCTCAAATTGGCATCCCTAGATTCACTAATCCTGAAGGACCCATTCCATCGCTTGAGGAGTTGGAGCCCATATGGTCAACATTTGTAGATAGCACCTTAGACATTGATACTTGGGAGAACCCAAATTTAGATGCGTAGGTGATTCTGTTCATGGTCAAGTATGCCCAAATTGAGTCTTGTTTATAGGAGTTCGATCAAAGACTATAATTTTTTTATATTGAGCACATTGAGACCTATTGTGGCCTGATCTAAGAGCTCTATAAGCAATTGACTTTCTCTCTTGAACTCTAGATTGACGCTTTTACAATATACAAGCATGTGTTTAATAAATCCTTGGATAATTTCCTTCCTCACTTGCACGAGCAGGAGAAGGAAAAATATGCGTAAAGCGAGCCAAATTCTAAGGCACAAGAATCAGAGGAGCATGGAGAAGAGTTAGAGGTAAATGAAGAAGAAGAAGAGTAAGAAAATATCGAGGCACTAGACAGTAGCAAAGAACAGTCTGAAGAGTAGTCCAAATATCTTGAGAGTGAAGAAGACTCTGAAACCTAGGGATAAGGCCTCGGATCTTTGCATTGAGGTAGGCTCAATATCCCATGAGCTGCTAGAGTTATTTCTAGTTTTACCACATTTTGATAAATTTTATGTTGTATACAGTTTTTGAGACTAAATCATTGTAAAACTTCTCTTTCTCCATTTAAATGGTCAATAATTTGTTATTTTGTTGTGTTTTCACCAATTGTATCTTTAGCTTAAAAATTGTATTCTTTCACTTTTTTTGGTTCCTTTATCTTTTCTGCATTTTTTGGGTTGTATCGCATGCAAAATTATCGATGTTTTAGCATGGGCGATGTTTCGAATAATTTCCTTTCCTTACTATTTTTTTGAAAGTTTTGTTCTTTTCATATCTACGCATATGATAGTTATTTCCAACACTTAAGAATTTAGAACATGTTTTTCTATTAAAGATGTTGTTGCTCCACCAGTGGAGCAAACCCCCCAGTCGCTCCACTAGTGGAGCGAAAGGCTAGAAATATCTTTAAGGAAATAAAAATGGCTAAGTGTGTGAAAGAAATTCAAAGTTGGGTCAAATTTAATGGTGCTCCACTACTGGAGTGAATCCCTAAAGCACTCCACTTATGGAGCGAAGACAAAACACAAAAAAATGGGTTAAAAATATGTCAAAGTGTTCAAAACTTCGGTTGCTCCACCAGTGGAGTGAAACTCCCTATCGTTCCACCAGTGGAGAGACACTCTAAAAATATGTAAAGAAGGCAAGTGGTCAAGCTCCAAGTGCCAAGAAAATTCAAACTATTGGCCAAAAGGCCAAGCGCTCCACCAGTGAAGCGACAGGACAGTAGGGTGTAAAGACAAGCAAATATATATGTGTGTGCAAGATAAGTCAAATCTTGGTCAAGGTAGTAAGTGCTCCACTAGTGGAGTGAATCTCCCAAGTGCTCCACTAGTGGAGCAAAAGTTAGAATAAGTACAAGGTAAATTCAACCTTTTGGTCAAAGTCCTTGTCACTCCACCAGTGGAGCAACACGTGAAAAGAGGCTCAAAATCAAGGTAAGTACACAAGGAGAAATCAACACAATAAAAGTTCCTATCACTCCACTAATGGAGTGAATATTTCAAGTGGAGCAAAAGGCTCTGTCGCTCCACCCAGGGAGCGACACCCAAAATGAAGATGAAAAAGTTTCTAAGGTATGGAATGTACTACTATCGCTCCAATTATGGAGTGAAACTCCTGCCAGAACCCGAACATAATGCAAACTACCTAGAAACACCATGAAGATTCTTGGAGCTATCAAAGTATGTCGTAAGTCTGCCATTGACCTATTAAACTAAACCAAATTTGCACTCTAAACCATTCAATTATGGTGGGTCACTAGAGCCTTCTACCTTCAACACTAAGTTATCTCGTCGAAACCTTCTACCTTCAATGTTGAGTTATCTACAAGGCCGAAATTATATATTGTAAGTTAGTTCTGGACCAAGTCTACCTGTCATCGCTGAGGAAGTGGTTGGGCATTAATATTTTAGGAAGTGAATTTTCCTATAAAAGTTTTTCTTTTCTTTGTAACTAGAAATGGACAATCTCTGCTAGAAAAGTAGCTTTGTACCTTGAAATCTACTTTTGAAATACAGACTTATAGCTCTAGATTTGAATATTCTATCCCTGTGTATGACTTCTATCATGTTATTTTTGTTAAATTAGTCACTTTATCATATAGCCTAATTTTGTTATCTAGATTTAGCTATCAGTACAAGACCAATCCCTGGAATACCCTTGTAGTTTATACAATTCTGAAGGTTTAATGCTAGTTTTTGTTAAAAGTCTATTTTTTTTATTGTTGTTGGTTCAAGTATTTTGACTGTCTATCGTGCATCCTGTCCATCACCATGTACTTTTGGCTTTTAGACTTTTCCCATTCCTTTCAATAATTTCATCCATTTTAGTACCTTCCTAACCCTTATCTCAAAACCCCATTTTTACTTTTGAAACCAGCCCTACTGAAGATTGTCATAGAGGACATTCCTTTCCTTCGAATATGCAATGCTTGGCAGCGGTTCTAGGATGTTGTAGACTTAGAAAATCTATAACTAGGCCAATTCGATCACCAACGGTACTACCTAATGTCGATTTTTGCCTTAGTGATAATAAGATAGATAGATGAAGAAGTCAAAATGAGAGTGAATAGAGGTAAGGCAAGAGTCCCATGGCTCAAATTACACTTCAAAATGGGGTATTATATTTTTAAAGGCTATCTTAGTCTGCTCATAGCAATGTGGAAGATGGATGACTACTATTTTGTTGAGCTCACATGGAAATCCTATGACCTAGACAAATAATATGACAAGTAAGTTCAAAAAGTCATGAAATTACATATGAGCCATGAGGAAGATAGGTTTGTTGAGCAAGGTGCAGCAAAAGTATTGTCATTATTGTCAACACAAATAGATTGAAGCAGTTGATGCAGTGGACAGGAGTTCAGAGGTTAGTCAAAACATGTACAGTGAATTTCCAAGAAGATAGAAGTGGCCTAGATTCAAAAAATCAAAGAAAAATACAAGTAAGAAAACTGTCATGATATCACAACATGTTTTCTGTCGTGATTTCGTGACATGGCCAAGGAGAGAGAAGGCGCAAGCAAAATTGTCACGATTTCGCGACATGGCCGAGGAGAGAGAAGGCGCAAGCAAAATTGTCACGATTTCATGACATGGCCGAGGAGAGAGAAGGCACAAGCAAAATTGTTGTGATTTCGTGACATGGCCGAGGAGAGAGAAGGCGCAAGGAAAACTGTCATGATTTCACGACATGTTGGAGGCAAAGAAGCCAAGTGGAAAAATTGTCGCGATTTTGCGACATGTTGGAAGCAAAGAAGGCAAGTAAGAAAATTGTCACGATTTCGTGACATGTTTGGAAAGAAGGCGCAAGCAAAGAAAACTGTCATGATTTCACGACATGGTTGGAGAGAAGGCACAGGCAAAGAAAACTATCACGATTTCGTGACATGTCGGGTTTTTGCAATCCGATGAGAAGAAAAGTGCCAAGGAGAGAAAGTGTCACGATTTCACGATAGGTTCGAAGAGAAAGCACCAAGGAGAGAAAGTGTCACGATTTTGTGACAAGATCGAAGAGAAAGTGCCAAGGAGAGAAAGTGTCACAATTTCATGACAGGTTCGAAGAGAAAGCACCAAGGAGAGAAAGTGTCACAATTTCGTGACAGGTTCGAAGAGAAAGCGCCAAGGAGGAAAAGTGTCGCGATTTAGCGACATGTTGTGTTTTCGCTGGCCAAAGACAGAAAAGGAACAAGGCAGTGAAAGTGTTACGATTTCGTGACATGTTCCATTTTCGTGGGCGGAAGGCAGATAATTGCAAGGAAGCGAAAAGTGTCACGATTTCGTGACATGTGTTTTTGCTGGCCAAAGACAAAAAAGGCATAAGGCAGCGAAAGTGTCACGATTTCACGACATGTTCTTTTTTCGTGGGCGAAAGGCAGAGAAGTGCAAGGAAGCGAAAAGTGTCACAATTTTGCGACATGTGTTTTCATAGGCCAAAGACAGAAAAGGCACAAGGCAGCGAAAGTTTCATGATTTCGTGACATGTTCCGTTTTTGTGGGCGAAAGGCAGAGAAGTGCAAGGAAGCGAAAAGTGTTGTGATTTCATGACATGCCTGGTTTTTGCGGCTGCAAGACAAGAGGTGAACAAGGAGGCCGAAAATGTCATGATTTTGTGACATGTTGCATTTTTGCGGGTAAAAGGTGAGAAGAGCATAAAGAGACAGAAGTGTCATGATTTCATGACAGGTCGCGACAAACACGATCACTGACAGTTAACTAAAGCAGAACAACAGTTAAAGGGGCAGTTGTAGAGGAAAAGCATGCAGCTATTTTAAGAACAGTCGAAGAAGGAGAAATCGAACAGTCACATAAATAGAATCAAAAAATGCATGCATGCACAGAAATGAATACGAACAGTTATGTTCAAGAAGACGTACAGTCATGGTAGAGATATACGTTGCATGTAACGTAATGACCACTCTATAAATACAAAAGTAGTTACATAAAGAAGGAGTTACAGTTGACAAGTGGCAGAAGAGAATATTAAAGGAACAGTTACGGGTTGCATGCATTAATATGGAAGTTAAAAATAGAGACTAATATGCTATAAAAGCAGGTCTGCATGAAGAATAATGTTGCTGCTGTACGTGAGAAATTGTAGTGTAAATAGGGTGAGAAGAGGGCCGAGAGAGAGATAAGTAGATCCATGAGAAAGTGTAGAGTTTGATTAATTACAGACCAGTCAGGGTCGTGTAAACAGTGAAGGCATTTTTATGTCATTAAGATAATTCAAAATTGCAGTCCAAGTTGGTGCTTGGCATTAGGGGTTGGTGCTCCTATATTTTGTAGCAAAAAAATAAGGGGTTGGTGCTCCTTCCAGTGGGTGCTGGTAAAGTGTTTGTAAAATTGGTGTTTTGCAAAGGCTGGATTTGGATTGGAGTCCAAGCAGTCATTTTTGAGGAGTAGCCAAATTGGTGAACCTCGTTACATTGTGTGTTGTGGTGTGCTCTCTTGTGAAATTTGCTTTACCTATTTTTAAGTTCTCTTTGCTTCAGCATTAAGTGTTGTAGAATTTAATTTTAATAGCTACACTGATTCACCCCCCCCCTCTCAGTGTCATTGTGAGAATATCATCTCAGTCTACACATAGCAATGTGGAAGATGGATGACTACTATTTTGTTGAGCTCACATGGAAATCCTATGACCTAGACAAATAATATGACAAGTAAGTTCAAAAATTCATGAAATTACATATGAGCCATGAGTAAGATAGGTTTTAAGACACAATGTAAATTGCCATATTTAAAAAGGAGCATCTCAGAAAGATTTGGGATATAAAATAAAAACCCTACATATCATTTGAGGAGGTGGGCAATTATCGAATAACTTTGAATAGACTAAGAGTGATCATTATTGATTCTTATGCTCCTTTAGTCCCAACAATCAAATCTAAGGAACTTGAATACCTCTTCTTACAAATAACAGAGAAAGACTTCCAAAAATTGGAAATTATTATCAAAGAAATGTCTCTTCCTAAAACAAGCCAACCATAGATTGAGCCAGTTGCCCAAGCAAGCTCTCCCAAATAATTACCCTAGGTTGAAGAAGAGACAGTACCAGTTATATACCAGATAACAAGTTCTTCCATAGTGGTTGAGGAAGATTTAGGTGTAGAACCTCAGACCACATAAGAGATAGATAAGTCACTTGTAAGTATTCGAGCACAAAAACCAAAGAACACCACTACTATGCATCTCATAGTAAACAATAAAAAATAAAAAATCCCTTAGGCTACCATGAAAAAAGTCACATGAGCAAGGGGATTTGAAAATATCTTAAGGGAACTAGTGCTTTAAGAAACATCTATGCCTAGTTTTCCTCCAACCAAGAGAGTTCGTATTGAAGTCGACCTAACCTCTTGAACCTCTCATTCCAAATAATGATGAAAGTTAAAGAAACTATTATTCAATTCATTACTGAGGAAGAGTAGCAACTGGAGGAGATTGAAGCAATCACTGATAAAAAGGTTGTTAAACTATTGTTGGATTAGCAAGGAGTTACTCAGGATAGTTCTAAAGTAACTATTATAGTGCCCTTACAAGAGAAGCCCAATGAGTTCTGCATTGATCCTGAAGCGAAGCAAGTGAAATGGACAAGGGATAATGTACACATGTTGAAAGCAAATATGGTAGTTCATATAAAAATAGTAGTAGTCGTAGAAGGAGAGCTCACTAAATTAAGAGTAATGAAATCCTAGTTTGAATAAATGAAAAATAAAAAAGAGCAGCTTCAAAATGAGAATTTGGCTCTGCAATATTACATAGGTAGATTAAATAAAAAAATAGATAAATTGTAGAAACAGAAATCGCTAGTCTTGCCTGAAGGAACTATCAATAAAGAAGAGTTCATCGAGCAATTCATAATAGAATTGGTGGAATTGACCAAATATAGGGTTAATCCAATGCCCAACATCTTCCAAGACCTTCTACAGATTATGAATATAGCCAAGTAGGTCAAAAGCCTTATGGAATAAATATAACTAAGAGTAGTGAAGATTGCTTACATTTACCAAAAATACAAAGATAAATACACTCAGATCATGGAAAAGCAAGTAACTACCCTTTAAGGACAAGTATATGACTGGAAAACCGAGTTCTAGAAATTAAAAAACTATTTTCGAGATAGTATCCATTGGGAAGACTCCATATCAGGCATAGAGTATTGGATAGAAGAACTGGAAAATATAAGGCTACAAAGCATAGAAACACTCAAAAAAATTACTAGTTCAACTCAAATAGAAATGCTCATCATTGACAAAATAATGGAAGCCAAATGTGATGGAAAATATGATAAAGAACTACCTCTACAACTTAAATACTTAGCTTCAATATATATAAAAGCAATCCTATTTGTAGAAAAAAACGATCCATCGACCAAAAATTACCTCAATCAGATAAATAATATTGAACATGAGGTCAGAAAAACTTCCACATTTTCAAGTGAAGCATGGACAAAAATTGCTAAACTTTTAGGAGTTGAAAATGTAGAAGAAAATAAAAAATATGACAACCAAGTGGGCCCCATAGAATAATATAAGAGATAAATAGTTGAATTCACCCCCTCTACATATACACAAGAGTAATCATAACAAATCACTACACGAGAATAGCTAAAGTAGTATCCTCTAGAATAGGTGGCAAGTATAGGAAAATTTTGTTAATATGACACATCTCAAGTCATCCTATAAATAACCCAACAATGTAGTGGTTGAAGGATTCAAGGTAGTCAGGCTTCGTCATAACTAATTTTGGATAACCCAATAATAAAAGGATTCAAGGTAGTCAGGCTTCGTCATCAAGCAATCTCACAGCAAGCTCATGTGAGGTATTTTGAGTGTTCTATCTAGGTTATTGTAACCTCTTTGTTTTCTTTGTTTTTAGCCATTTTCTCAAGTTCCTCTCACCCTTGTGCAGGTATTGTCGAAAGTAGACCAGTCTATCTGAAATGATTTCCAGAAGCTGTTCCAGCGAGCCAAAGTCTATATATCACTACTTTTAGGACAATAGATAGCAATTCCCTGTTACATCATTTTAACAGGGTGATCTATTGTATTGTATTGTTCATAATAACCTAGGTATTATACCAGGATAATTCATTGTAAACATTTTATTCTAAATATAATACAAATTATCTGGTTATTTTTTTTTGGAACACTTTTTTGCAATGTGTGTATGTTATCTTGTTTGTATCTTGTATTTTTTGAACATGCAGGCAATGTTTCTTCATTTATTAAAAAGTCTGTGTTTGTTACAATATTCGAATGAGCATAGATTTATCAGTCTTTCTTTCTCATTATGTTTTGTCATATGAATGATTGAAACTGCTACAATAGCCCAATGGATAAGGCATCGGTCTGCTTTAATATTCAATGCTTGTATAATATGCTTGGTCAATAATATTTTACTATCTAAATCAATTTTGTTGAGCTATTTTTTCTAAATAAACATTATGTAAGCTCATATTAGGGTGTCTAGACCTAGCCTATTTAGCTTTCAAGTTATCCTAGGATGAAGTGGTGAGTCAACCAGAGCTCACATATCTGCTTGTGGGTTTTCAAGGATTTGAATAGTGTGACAGTTTGAAAGGATATTCAAATATTTCCACAATAGTTTTCTAGTGTCGTTGCCAAGGAGAGATTTTTACCATCTTTTGTGTAGCCTTTTGGCTCATCTCCATACGATAATTTTCACCATATCATCTCTCCAACACCATATTTTTTTGATCAATCCCTTGTGTGTCAGTTTCACCTCTTTTAGAAGTCTATTTCCTACACACTAATCTGTGACATTTCAAGAATATGTGTTTTGTGAAATCTTCAAACACCTTCGAGAAAAATAAGTCAAGCAATCTTGGCTTGGGTAATATTCTATCTACATGAAAGTTTTGACAACTATGAATGAAACCAAAAGAATAATAAGGAGAATCTGACCTGGCGCACGCCAAACATAGTGGCAAAGAGCTCTTCCCAGTATTTGAAAACCCAAAGGTATTTACCCATAAAGCCCCAACCCCTGAAAATTGTGTTTATCATAATAAGGTATATATCCAGTAATAAGTCTGCTAATAAATCTATGTTTGTGAGTTATCCTGCTATTAGCACTCCTATAATAAGTACCTCTTGTCATCACCATGGCACAACCAAACTAGAACCTGCAAGTATGGAGGACTAATAGGTATAAACCTTTTTTACTACCCCAGAATTTACATCCCTTGCCAACCAAAGCCCACAAATATTTTCCTAAATTTCAAGGCAACATGGTTTTCACTAGATAAGATCACATCAAAAGCTTCTTATATGCATTGGATAGCCTAGAGGTTGAACACAAGGATGTAGTTCTCAGATTGTTCCTACATACATTAGAAGGGGATGTAAGAGAATGGTTCAACTATCTTCCTACTAATCAAATCTCTAATTTCCAGACTATGGAGAGGATATTTTTAAAGAAATATAGGGAAAGAAAGGACGATCAGTCTTAACTGACAGAGCTTGCAATAGTATAGAAGAAATAAAATGAGTCTGTAGAAGACTTTAACAAATGGTTTTCAAAATCAGAAGTAAAATTCCAATTACCCTGATATCCACTAACCATCAGGCCATATGCTTCTATAATAATACCTTTTTTGGAGAGTTCAACTATGAGTTGATGCAGCATAGGGCCAACATGTTAGGATCTCATCCTAACCCTTAATGTAATAACTCCCCTTTTGTAATAATTCCTAGTGAACGTGGGTAGTACCCATGATTAATATTTTGTAATGTTCTAAGTTTTAGCTTAGGTAGTGCCTATGACAAATGGCACCCTTTTTATGTAACACATGGTAGATAGGTGGCATTGTGCATGTAATTCGAGTGGCATTGTGCATGTAATTCGAGTGGCATTGTGCATGTAATTCAAAGTGGCACTATGCATGTAATTCGGGTGGCATTATGCATGTAATCCAGGTGGCATTTTGCATGTAAGCCAACCTTGGAAGGAAACTCCTTAAATACCCGAAAAGGCACCAATGTAACCATCTTTGGCAAAATTAATGAAGTATTGAAGGAGGTTGCCCCCTCGAAGAGGCCTGCGATTCAGTCCTATTGTGAGATTGTTCTTTATGCAAATTTCTGTTATATTAATGTGATGTTTATGTGAGTTATTTCCAAGCAATTGTGTGAGAGTGTGTTATTTGAGTTTATTTTATAGCAGGATCTTAACAAGTGGTATCAGAGCGCTTTCCAGGGCCAAGTTCTGCTACAACTGCAATGATTCTTGCCATCCAATCCGCCTGTTAGGTATAAATTCTGTGTTTTTTCCATTCCGTTTTTCCTTATTAAAAAAAAAATCCAAAAAAAATACAGTGTTTTTTTTTTCCAGACCAAAAACAAAAAAATATATTGTTAGTTGAGTAGGTAGAAACCCTGTACCGGGGGTTTTAAAATATCACGAAGGATCTATCGTTATTGGCTAAGCTAGATAGCCCATAAAGCGTCTAGTGAAGTGAGGGGCGATCAGGCTCCAATACCTAGGCCTCAGACAGAACTCGTGCATAGACTTGAGCTCCCACGTATCTTCGGGTATATCGGGAGACCATCTAGGATTAAACAAAATTTTAGCCATTAGGAAGCTCTTCGGCCTTGTATTACTCATAGTCTATGGGACACAACATCCTGGACGATTACCCTCCCGTATTGTCAGAGAGGCAGGTAGTGTGCTCAAGGGTATGTGTGGAATCCTCCTTGAGTAGTGGCTTGAAATATTGGTCCGAGCACTATTGTTCATCACTGTCGGTATATTAGAGGGCCTATGGGTGGTACATACTCCTATACTTAGCATTCCCTAGTTCTGTTAAAACTGCAACCTATAAAAAACGCAAAAATAAAAATAAAAATAAGAATCCAAACACCCCCGTTCGTAAACCTGCATTTCAAAAGTGAGCATATGAGAAAGGAGTCCTCTACCAAAAAAATAATAGAAGGGACATGCATTCGGGATAAGCCATGAGGGTGACACTTAAGTTGAAAGTCTGGAGAGTAACAAGAAATTTACAATGGCAGTCACAGTCAGGTCAGTCAAGTCAGAGAGGTCAAGACAAGTGTAAGGCGAATTCACAGCCTTCGTAGTCGAACAGAACTGTCATATCAGTCACCTGCAAAATACAGAGAATCTTGAGTGTGAAACATGACCAGTTTTAGATAGTGCTCCAGTACCCAACTTTTGCTCAGTAGCTCAGAATCAGAATCTGTAAACACCGTTAGACTCAGCAAAATAGGAGATAAAAAAAAAAAGTCTGGGGTGCCAAAAAGTAGTGTTGAGAGATATAGCTCATTGTGACCACCTCCTCCTGCTGATCATTTTGATATATAGCACCCAAGCACTTTTTTGGGCACTTACTAAAAATAGTAAGTCAAAAAAAAATTCAATTCTATTTTTAGTAACTGGTCACAAAAGGTCAAAAAATGGCCCAGGGTACCCGTGGACACCAGAAAGAACTAGAACACTTGGAGTCCTTAACAAAATCCATTGAGAACTTGAACTCGGCTTTTCACTCCATAAGGGAAGAAGTCCAAGGTCTTCGCCTAGAGCATGAGGCCACTAGCAATCGCTTAGAAGAAGCATTGACTGAAGTGGACAGCAAACTGAGAAGAGAACCACCCAAATCAAAATACCAAGCTGAGAGTTCTACAAGGAATCGTGACCATGATACACCCTTTAGAATGCCCAAGTTGGACTTTCCCAAATTCAGTGGGAAGGATGTTGATGGGTGGCTATGTCGGGTTGATCAATTCTTTCGACTTCATAATGTACCATTATTTCATCGAGTCCAGATGGCTTCCTTTAACTTGGAATCTGAGGCTCTACACTGGTTTCAATGGTTGCATCTTACCTACCCAAATCTCTCTTGGGAGGATTCTGAATCCCAAATACTCACTCGATTTGGTCCTAGTGAGTTTGAGGACTTCACAAGAGCCTTATCCAAACTACAACAAACAGGGTCAGTTCGAGAGTACCAAGCTCAATTTGAAAAATTGGCCAATCGAACAAGAGGATTGAGTGAAGGGTTCTTCCAGAGTTGTTATATCAGTGGGTTGAAGATGGAACTCCAAGCAGAAGTCAAAATGTTGAAACCACGAACTATGATGGAAGCTATCAGTTTGGCCCGTCTGGCCGAATCTAAACTCTCTGCCCAAAGACGCCCATCAAAGTTTCTGCAAAATAGACCTTCATTTCCTCCTAGAGCCCAAAACCCAATTGATAATAAACCTGCTGCACCAAAGTGCCTCACCATCGAAGAGATGGATGCACGTCGTGCCCAAGGATTATGCTATAATTGTGATGAAAAGTTTTTCAAAGGGCATAAGTGTGCACACAAAAAATTGTTCCTGATCGATGTTGAAGAACCTGATACCTCTGATGAGAGTGATAAGGATGAGGACCCTCCAGAAACACCTCCTCCACAAGAAGAAGTGAAACAGGAACCTGAAACAGCAATTACAGTCCATGCCCTTGCAGGCATTACTACCCCTCAAACCATGAAGGTTACAGGATTTTTCAAGGGCCAACGTCTTTCCATCCTTTTGGACTCGGGAAGCACACACAACTTTATTGACCCTAGAGTTGCTCAGCGGGCAAATTGCTATATCCACACTTGTAACTCCTTTGAGGTCATGGTAGCCAACGGGGGAACCTTACCTTGTAAGGGAAAGTGTCGCAATGTTAAAATCTAGATAGGGGACTATGCACTCAAGCAGGACATGTTTTCCCTCCAGTTGGGTGGATGTGATATTGTTTTGGGATCTCAATGGTTGAGTACATTGGGCACTATCAGTTGGAACTTTGCTGAACTTTGGATGCAGTTCTCCCAGAATGGCCAAACACACATCATCAAGGGCTCCCCAGCAGGAACACCTCAAATTATCAGTTCAAACGGCATGGAGAAATTGCTAAAGAAATCATCACGTGGGGTCATTGCACAACTATTCTCCATCCAACCATCCACATCCCCAATGGGTGAAATTCCACCAGACATGCAACAGGTTCTCCACAAACATGAGGCCATATTTTCAGAACCAATCACACTACCACCGCATCGCTCTCATGACCATGCCATTCCATTATTTCCGGATAGTACACCTCCCAATATTCGACCGTACAGATACCCCCATGCCATGAAGTCAGAGATTGAGAAGATGATACAAGAATTACTCAAGGCGGGTGTCATTCGGCCTAGTACTAGTCCCTACTCTGCACCAGTCTTACTGGTCCTCAAGAAGGATGGCTCTTGGCGATTGTGTATTGACTACCGAGAGATCAACAAGATAACGGTCAAGGATAAATTTCCTATCCCCGTGGTTGATGAATTACTAGATGAATTACATGGGACCATGTACTTCACCAAGCTAGACCTTCGCTCTGGGTACCATCAGATCCGGCTTAGGGATGAAGATATTCCTAAAACTGCTTTCGCACTCATGAAGGTCATTATGAATTCTTGGTAATGCCATTTGGTCTCACAAATGCTCCTTCCACATTCCAAAGCCTGATGAACAACATCTTTCGCCCCTTCTTGCGGAAGTTCATCCTTGTGTTCTTCGATGACATCTTGATTTATAGTCACACATGGGAAGAGCATCTCAATCATGTAGATCAAACTCTCCAACTACTGGCCGACCATAAATTGTTTGCAAAAATGTCCAAGTGCTCCTTTGGTTTGACTGAAGTAGAATATCTGGGACACATTGTCTCAAAGGATGGTGTCAAGGTTGACCCTAAGAAGATCCAAGCAGTCCAAGAATGGCCAAAACCTCGCACACTCAAGGGACTTCGAGGATTTTTAGGGCTTACAAGATATTACCGTAAATTTGTCTGCAATTATGGAAAGATAGCCGCCCCCCTCACCTCCATGTTGAAGAAGGATTCTTTTATGTGGACAAGGCCAGCTGAGCAAGCATTCCTGGACCTCAAACATGCCATGACCACCACTCCGGTTTTAGCCATGCCAGACTTCTCAAAAAAATTGTCATTGAAAGTGATGCTTCTGGTCGTGGTATTGGGGCAGTATTGATGCAAGAAGGATGCCCTTTGGCTTTTACCAGCAAAGCCCTATCTGATCGCAATCTGGGAAAATCCACATATGCTAAGGAAATGTTGGCAATATTGCATGCAGTCCTACATTGGCGGCCTTACCTCATTGGGCGCCATTTCTCCATCAAAACTGACCACCAGAGCCTTAAATACTTTCTAGAACAACGAGTTGCCACTCCCGAGCAACAAAAGTGGGTATCAAAACTCATGGGCTATGATTATGACATCACGTACAAAAAAGGGAAGGAAAATCTTGTGGCAGATGCTCTCTCTCGCCAATTTGAGGCCCTTAGTATGTTGTGTGCCATCTCTCGCACCATTGCCCCAATGGATTGAGCCCTTACGTCAGGAAATACTTCAGGATGCAGATTTGAAAGACCCGGTTGCTTCACTTAGGGATGATCCAGAGTCTACACCAGGATATAGTTGGGATGGCCAAGATCTGCGTTACCATCAATGCCTGGTTCTTCCTCCTAAGTCCCCACTTCGAGAACTCCTCATGAAGGAATTACATGCTACTCCATCTGCTGGCCATTCAGGGTTCCTAAAAACTTATGAGCGACTCAAGCGCACCTTCTTTTGGAAAGGCATGAAACATGACATTTGCTCTTTTGTAGCGGATTGCGACACTTGTCAACGGATGAAAGGAGAAACAGTGCGCTCCCCAGGCACTCTTCAACCATTTTCGATACCAGATCAGGTGTGGACTGACATCTCCATGGACTTCATAGAAGGGCTACCTAAATCTGGAGGCAAGTCTGTTATTTTTGTGGTAGTGGACCGCATTTCAAAGTATGCTCACTTTTGTGCCCTAACCCATCCTTACACAGCATCCACTATTGCCCAAACTTTTCTTGACTCCATATTTCGCCTTCATGGCATGCCCGCCTCCATTGTATCTGATCGTGATCCCACCTTTACTAGCAATTTTTGGCAAGAGTTGTTTAAGTTGCAGGGGACTCAGCTCAAAATGAGTTCAGCCTACCATCCGCAAACGGACGGTCAAACAGAGGTTGTTAATAAATGCTTGGAAACCTACCTTCGCTGCTTTGCCTCTGATCATCCTACTCATTGGGCAAAATGGTTTTCTTTGGCTGAATGGTGGTACAACAGTTCCTATCATACCGCCACCAAACTCACACCATTTGAGGCAGTTTACGGGCGCCCTCCACTCACGCCTTCCTCCTACATTTCGTGCAGCTCCAAGGTCCAGGCCGTCAACAATGCTCTGAGTCAACACACCGAGGTCCTCCGCCAACTCAAGCAAAATTTGAACATGGCCCAGAATCGGATGTGCCAACAAGCTGATCAGCATCGTTCTGAGCATAGTTTTGATGTGGGTGATATGGTCTTCCTTCGCTTGCAGCCATACAAACAATCATCCCTACAACTCCGCAGGTGTTAGAAGCTTGCTCCAAAATTCTATGGTCCTTATCAGGTTCTGCAATGGATTGGTCCAACAGCTTACAAATTGGCTCTTCCCCCCACTTCCAAGATCCACCCTATTTTTCATGTTTCCCTTCTCAAGAAAGTTGTGGGCACAAAGGTACAGGTTCAATCAACACTCCCTGAATTGGATGAAGAAGGCTCCATCTTACTTGCACCGAAACAGCTGCTGGATCGTCGAACTCGCACTCTGCGCAACCGTACCATCACAGAGGTCCTGGTTCAGTGGCGTGGACTTCAACCTGAGGATGCTACATGGGAGTCTCTCCATCAACTCCAGCAACAGTTTCCTCATTTTCAGCTTTGAGGACAAAGCTCCTTTAAGGAGAATGGCATGTTAGGATCTCATCCTAACCCTTAATGTAATAACTCCCCTTTTGTAATAATTCCTAGTGAACGTGGGTAGTACCCATGATTAATATTTTGTAATGTTCTAAGTTTTAGCTTAGGTAGTGCCTATGACAAATGGCACCCTTTTTATGTAACACATGGTAGATAGGTGGCATTGTGCATGTAATTCATGTGGCATTGTGCATGTAATTCGAGTGGCATTGTGCATGTAATTCGAGTGGCATTGTGCATGTAATTCAAAGTGGCACTATGCATGTAATTCGGGTGGCATTATGCATGTAATCTAGGTGGCATTTTGCATGTAAGCCAACCTTGGAAGGAAACTCCTTAAATACCCGAAAAGGCACCAATGTAACCATCTTTTGCAAAATTAATGAAGTATTGAAGGAGGTTGCCCCCTCGAAGAGGCCTGCGATTCAGTCCTATTGTGAGATTGTTCTTTATGCAAATTTTTGTTATATTAATGTGATGTTTATGTGAGTTATTTCCAAGCAATTGTGTGAGAGTGTGTTATTTGAGTTTATTTTATAGCAGGATCTTAACACAACACCATTAACGACTGTATGGAACAAGCTCTAAAAATAGAAAGAAATATGTTAGACAGTGGGAAGATAAAACCATATACCTCAGAGACAAGTTCCAACCAAGTAGATAGAAAACCTAAGAAAGTTGGGTTTACAATCCTAAGGAAAATTGAGGTCAACCCTCTAAAAAGACTGTCTAGCCAATTTATTGAAATGATCAATACAATTAATAATAGGTTATCCATAATTGAGAGGGATAAGTTTGTAAATGATTAACAACCAACCCAAATGCATACCAATAATAGACCCCAATTTTGGAGGAGCTTTAACAGAAATTGGACAAGAAATAATGGAGAAGAAGAAAGCAAAAATGGAAATAATGGCTAGAAAAGGAGAGAAGGTCCAAAAGACATGGATGTAGTCCCAAAACCCATGGCCACTACCAACACTATATCTGAATTCTGATACCATTGTAGTGAGTGTGATGCACCCCATAACCCAGTTGACTATGCAATCTATCTAGGGGTATA
Source organism: Wollemia nobilis (assembly GCA_028583015.1). Lineage (NCBI taxonomy): Eukaryota > Viridiplantae > Streptophyta > Pinopsida > Araucariales > Araucariaceae > Wollemia > Wollemia nobilis. The sequence goes on along the minus strand of JAQPPZ010000755.1, from coordinate 550,051 downwards.
TCATGATGATAATATAGAGGAAGAATCAAACGAAGAGATATGAATAAATGCTTGTTGGACTAAATAAGATGAGGAAAGAGAGAAACAATTTAAAAAATAAATGGAAAAATTACCTAAATCAGAAAAAGAACCCAAAGCTATGGTCCTATAAAATCTAGAAATCCTTAAAAGATATCAAGAGGATAGATATGAAATTATGAAACTAGGTAAGATTACTCCAATAGCTGAAGAGGTGGAAACCTTATAAAGAATACATTCTATTAATCTAAGAGATAGAATAGTGCTTTATAAGACAAATAACACTGATAAGGCTGATGAAATTCAACAAACTTAAAACAAAGATAAAGCTCCCAAGAAGTAAACAAATGGTAATCAATAGGCAACCTCTAAAGTTGAAACAAGAAACAAAGCTCAAAAATAGCTAAAGTATGACAAGAATGTTGAAGTCAAAAATATTGAATTTGATGCAGACCAAGAACTGTCCAAATAAAATATAAACATCACCTTTGGAGAGTTAATTACTATAGAAAAGTACAAATATCAGGTGTGTCGATTGGTTTGGTTGAACCATCATCTCATAATCACATATGCAATTTCTTAGCTATAGAAAAACCTAAAACCATCCCTAGAAATTCATCAATAGTCAAACCTTTCTATATATCCTTAAGATATAATTTCAACTTTGGGTAACATTATGTAATTCATAACTACATGCTAGACATTGGAGCATCACACAATGTCATGCCTAAACAAGTGGTAGACTAGTTAGGTGTAATATGCACTAAAGACTCTCCCCCAATATCTGTTATGGATAGTAGACAAATCCTATGGGTAGGAATTATTATAGGATTACTTGTCTATTTCGACCAATACCAAAAAAAGGGTATAGTCACGGATGTAGTCATAGATGATGTAGATCTATTTTTTGATTCTACTCAAGACATTAGATTGAACAGTTAGGAGGATCCATTCAATTAGATTGGTCCTATGCCACTATCCCCCTTACAGCCAAGAGTAGGTTACCCTCAAGAGGGAACCCTTCTATAGGTATTATGTTGAGCTCAAAAAGATTGATAATACAATTGTTAACTTAGTCTAGTATTTTGACGAAAAGGAGATAGAAGTCTATTCCATCAGGCATTCCCCATTCCTAGATAAGGTTCTCGAAGTAGTAGATATGGACCCACAAACAGTCGTGGAGATGATGCTAAGCAGGGTTATGCACAACGACGAATATTCACCATTTGGGCTAATATTTGCATTTTTGAAAACTCAAATTGGCGAGTTTGGGGGACCCGAAGGTCGGCCCTTTCACCCAAAATTTTTAATTTTTTTTTTAAGGTGTCGGTTCACCGTCTGTTAATAATAGTATTACAAATTTTTATAAAACTTTACCATCATTTTTTGCTAGAATCCAAAAAAAATTAAAAATTAAAAATTAGTCTACCAAGTATACCACTATATATAAGTAACACACCAACGATACGTTTCCACTTAAAAAATTCAAACTATTACAAAATCGAGAATTCCACCAAACTTCGATCGTGTGCAAAAACTAGTTGATCTAGAATAAAACTCTATGTGAATATAAACCAGACCTTGTTCTACACTAGATCGACATCCAGATTATGTTCTGCAATAGACTAGACTTAGTTCTACAACAGATCGATATCTAAATCCAATTCTGCAACAAGTCTATATTTGAACCCTGTTCTGGAGAAGAACGATATTCAAACCCTATTCTATAGTACACCAGACCCAGTTTTGTAGTAGGCTAGACCCAATTTTGTAGTAGACTATACCCAATTCTATAATAGATCAGACCTAGTTCAACAATAGACTAGACCCTATTCTACAATAGTCCAAACCCTATTTTGCAAAATACCACTACATCATATTGGATCCATTTTTGCATTAGGTGGATTTCTAAATCTAGTTCTACAACATACTGATATTCAAACCCAATTATGCAACAGACCAATATATAGACCTAGTTTTGCAATAGACCAGATCTAGTTCTACAATAGATCAGATCCAATTCTGCAATAGACTAGACCTTATTCTGTAATAGTTTAGACCCTGTTCTACAAAAGACCACTACATCAAACTAGACCTGATTTTGTACTAAGTGGATTTTTAGACCCCGTTCTACACTAGGACGAACATCGAAACCCATTTTGTACAAGTTTGAACATCGAACCCCATTGTGCACCAAGCTAAACATCGAAATAAAATTTTGCACAAGGTCAAACACCAAACCCTGTTTTGCACCAGGTCAACACTGGACTCCGATTTGCACAAGGTCGACACTGGATCCCGATTTGCACAAGGTCGACATCGGATCCTGATTTGCACAAGGTCAACACCGAACTCCGATTTGCACAAGGCCGATTTTTGGACCCTGTTTTGCACCAGGATTGATTTCCGGATCATGTTCTGCACTAGGTTCTCTGTTTCTCTTAAGACATTCTGAATATAAGTTGAAGCACTTATAGTAATAAGATTTGTTTTTCTATCAACTAATTGCAGGTTTTTCTTCTACTATTTTTCTATCATTTATTGAAAATATGTCAATGCTCTATTTTTTTGCTATTTTTCTGTACTATAATATGTCAATGCTCTATTTTTTTGCTATTGCAGGTTTTCTTCTACTATTTTTCTGTACTATAATATGATATTGTTCCATATATGTATCTCTAGTTATTTTTTGCATAGAGAACTTATTTTCTGAATTTAATTTGAATTTGTATATTGCATATTTTTGTGCTCTTATCAGTTACAAGTGTTATCACCAGAAAACACAGTAGTGGCATACACTAACAAAATCACAATAAAACATGGCAGGAAATAGGTATTTATTTTCTAGCGACCGACCATCTGTTTATTCTAATTACAATATTATCTTGAGGCCTAAGAGAAGTAACATCTCTTTAACATTTTATTACTTTTCTAAAATGAAAAACACTTTCTTTACAAGTAAAATGTCACCCATCGACAATGGAAAGAAGGGGGCCAAATATTCTTCTGAAAAGAGTATCCTCAAATATTTTAGCCATACGTCGAAAACAAACAAGCCATCGACATCCATACAAATTCGAGGTACAAATGATTTTTGACTTATAAATAATTAGTTGTATATTTTGTAATTATTTTCAATACTACTTTCTTCCTCAAATAGTTAGTTGTTAGTATGTGCTCAACGATATGAATTTTTTTTATCTGTAAGTTAGTTTTTTAAAATCCAAAAATGGTAAAGAATATTATTGTATGCTACTATGCAGAATACCCTGTTGACCCTGATAAGCATTCACTTGAAGATATTCCTCACCAAGAGATGCCTTCTAAAGAAAATTCTCTTACCAATGACATCCAACAATCACTTGAAGATATTCCTGACCAAGATATGCAAGTTGAAAATGAAAGCGATAAATCAAATACACTACAAACTTCTTATGAATCTTCAAGAAAAAATTCTAAAAAGAGGAAGATAGATTCTAACTGGATTATTGGAAGATCATTTAAGAATGAATGGGCAAAAAAATTTCCCTGGATTGAGGTGGTCTTGACTGTAGACAACCAAGTCAATAAAAAAGAATGTAGATGCAAAATTTGTAGTTGGAAACTAGGTAAGGATCACAGGCTACAAACTAAGAAAGATACAATAGAAAAACATGTTGGCAAAGTATATGTAAAAGTTATAGGAAGTGATGGTAAAATTACAAAAGATGTTAGGTGGAAGGATGCATCAAAATGTATGCATGTCAGATATGCAATAGATTATGAGAATCACTTAAAGCAACAATAATCCCTTGTTGAGAAAGGTGGAATGATTGAAACCCAATTTCATAAAATGCAGAAGACCATTTTAACTTCAAAAATTTTGCAGTTTGTTGTTGTATTTAGTATTCTCAAAAAGGGTAGACCCATGTCCAATTTTATTGATTATAAGCACCTTTATCAACTAGATGATGTGCAAAACCTTCCTAGTTCCCATTGGTCAGATCGAAGTGGTTGGGAAATGGTAAAATGTCTATCTTTAGTTGAGAAGGAGGACTTGAGGGAGAAAGTAAAACTTTCCAGATTCATTTCACTTTCTATTGATGAGGTGATGGTTGTGGACAACACATCCTGGATTTGCATGCATGTGTACACATTTCAAAATCATGTGAGGCAACCTAGTTTTCTAGGATTACATAAGATGGTGGAAAGTTCAAATGCAAAAAATATCTATAATGTTGTTTTGACCATTTTAAAGGAAATTGTAGGAATGAATGATATTGACATAGCCACAAAGTTAATTTGCATTGGAGCTGATGGTGCTTCTATAATGCAAGGGCACATGAATGACCTGTGTGTTCGACTCCAAACCTCAGTTACCCCATATATGATACCCATTCATTGCATGGCTCATAGAGTGAATCTTGCATATAAAATCGTGAGCACTTTTGAAAATGTTGCTAGAGTGGAAGACCTCATTCATGAAATACATTCTTATTTTTCTTGCAGTCCTAAAAGGTTTGCAGAGTTTCAACAGTTTGCACTAGGAGTTACAAAAGGAAAAAAATTGTTGAAAGATGTGGATACAAGGTGGATTTCATTGTATCAACCTGCACTCAGAGTTTTTATAGAATATAAATCTTTAACAGGGTTTATGTACGCAAATAGTAGGGCAATTGATAAGGCAAATGATATGTTGTTCCGTTTGACTAACTTGGAAACTCTTTTAACATTATGTGGTATTCTTCCAATGTTACAAGAAATGAACAGATTGACTAAACTTGCACAAGAGAGATCCATCTATATCATTGATTTCATGAGGATGAGAAAGCAAATATGTGTGATTATTGACAGGTTATATGTGTCCAAACCAGATTTTACAGATCCCTTATTTGAAAGTTGGAAAATATTGACAAACGTGAAAGATGCAAATAGTTTTTTGAAGTTTGACATTAATGATAATATTTGTATTAATGTTCGTGAAAATATGATACCTCTATATTTTTATGAAAGGCATTCAAGTATAGTTACTGATGATGTTGAAAAAGTTTGTGTAACACACAATAGATACGAAGTTGTTTTACACAATACAAAGAAAAAATTGTTCAACATAGCAAAATCATTGACAAAAGAGATAAGAGATCGGTTTCAAAGACATGAGTTGCTTGAGGCCATGGGTGTTGTTAACCCTTTGTTTTGGGGTTCTTGCAATGATCAAAAATCTACACAAGAGTTGTTTATTAAATATATGGGCAACCTTATTGAGCATTTCAGTAAAAGTGTGGAAGTCAATGGTGTTGAAATAAAAGGTATACTCAACAAAGATCTTTTAAGACAATAGTCACAACATTTTGGAAGAACAATGGTTCATCAAGCATCACTTTTGAGTAATATCCATGGGATTGGTTCCATTGCACGTTTGTGGCAAAATTTGTATCCAAGTAGTATCTTACAAGATACGATTAGTGAATACTTTTGTTTATATGAATTATGTCAAACAATGATTTTGGGATCTATGGAAGATGAGAGGGTTTTTAGTGCACTATATTTTGTTAAATCTAAGCTCCACAATAGGCTAGACAAAAAATCTAGAAAATTGTTTAAGAATTTATGTGTCATCATATCAATTGGACAAATTTCCATATGATAGAGCATTAGCATACTAGAATTCAATTGCAGATAGAAGGGGTATCATGAATACGACCGATAAGGAGGATAATGATGCTTTTAGTGATCAAATGGTGGCTTCACAGATTGATTCTGGACAAGTTGAAAAGTGTTCATTTCAGCTACTTGAATTCTGATTTTTCTAGTATTTCACAACAATGTAACATTTGACTTTCTTTGTTATCAGATTTCACAATATTTGTTTCAAAATACGCTATGCTTAATATTTGTTTCACAAGTTGAGAACTGTTCATTCCAGATTTCACAATGTTGTTTCAGATGTACAAGATTTCAAAAATTTACTTTTTCATAAATTGTATGTTTTACATCACATTATGCTTTTAAAAATTGTACGTTTTATATCACATTATGCTTTTAAAAATTGTACATTTTATATCACATTGCGCTTTTAAATATTGTATGTTTTATATCATACTATTTCAACTACCTTGATAAATTGTTGTCTTATATTTTATATCACAGTATTGGTATTGTATTGTTAATGTATGAATTTTGATCAACAAAAATATTCTTTTGTTGTTTGAGATGAAGATAGTAAATAATATTGGCGAGTAATACTAGAAAAGCAACACAAAATTATAAATGCAAAAAACCTTTGAATGATTGAAGACACAAATTTAGAAAATATAGTTTTCATTAATACGATTGGAAATATATTACATTGTACAAAATTGTTGATTATAGTCAACTTCAAAATATTTTTACATTGTAAAATATCTTATTTTAGGATAGCTGCATCAGATTCACTTGCAACAATGACTTCTTTTCCTTTATCTCCTTGCTTGACACCTTGTTCTGGTAGCGCACCAAGTCTGACTAGGTTTTCTTGAACTTTCACAATACTCCCCAACAATGCACTTTCTTGCTGGTTTGGATCTTCGAGTATTGTTGGAAGTTTTTCTTTTTCTTTCTGGTGTTGTAGTACGATATCCGGATCTTCATGGAGCTTCTCCCTGATATATTTTCTCAAACGATTATTATCTACCACTTTTAATTGCATTTTTTCTTCATTTCCATTGCATTTAGCAAAAATATTTTTGCCGCATTGATATTAAGTTGCATGCTGTTAACTTGCATTTTTAGGTTTTCAAAATTTGACTACAAAAAATAAAATGAAAACATCATTCAAAATAGTTATATAAAAAATTATTACTTGTTTTAAAGAAAATTGAAATATGAAAAATAAACTACAAAAGCAAATTGAAACATAAATAAACATTTTCTTACCTCAGCCACATCCCTGGCAGACTCAACAAGTGCAAATTTTTCCTTATCGAAAGCCCATTGGTTATAAAAATCTTGGGCTTTAGCATTAATATTCTCTAATCTGCTGACAACAATATTTAAAACATCATCATCATACACAATTTCAGAATTCATTGTTCCTGTTGTGGCCTGATTCAGCAGGCCACTAAGCTTTTCTGGTTCATATTGAACCAAAGAATAAATTGAATCTCTTTTTGCGTAATTCTTATATCGAGCATTTATTTTCTTTATTAGGACCTTGGCCCGATATTCCCAATCCTTCATTTCTTGCAAATCTTGAAGCACAATCTATTTCATGGTTGCTTCCATATTTTCAACCATTAAGACATTCTCATCAAAATTAACAATGTCATCCTCAGTTTGAGGATGAGGGTCATTTCCTTCAGGAGCTGGGAATGATCTCTGCTCAGGTGTAGGGGCTTCCTATTGTTGTGCTTCACCCAGTGGATCTTGAAGCACATATGTTGCCTTAAAGCCTAAAATGTTGCCCTACAATAGAAAATCATCATCAAGTTGGATATTATCCAATCCAACGGATGAAACTTCTGGTGCCTGTGAAGAAGTGTGAAATGAAAAATATGAGAACCTAGGCCCGAAACTTCATGTCGACTATGATCTCTATGAAAAAATTGTTTTCCACCTCCAACCCGTGTTTGGCCTCTCATCTGTGTAGGTTGTGCCTGTCATTGTTGTTGTGAACGCGGATGCTATGGTGGAACCTTTTGTTGCTATAGTGGAAATTGTTGCTGTTGTTGTGGAAACTATGGCTATGGTGGAAGTGGTGGCACCATATGGCCTCTCATTCTCATAGTTTGTCATTGAGAGGCGGCTGAAAACATAAAAAAGTTTTGTTAGCATTATTCTAAAAATTAAATAGAAAAAAACCATAATTCAAAGTAAATACACATTGTTTTACTTGAAGATGATGAAATCTATTGAATTTGGGCACCGATGGGGGAGGGGGTGGCCACACTAGATTCAACCTGCACATTTTGTGCATACCTAGGCGTACGAGATCCACCAGGTGAAGGAGCTTGCCTCGAATATTTTGGTGGCCTCTGTAATGGTGATATTTCTGATCTAGTGTCCTTAGAATCACTAGTTTGCTCTGGCCTATGACTCCTATTGGCAACATCTTGTTTACTCCTTATTATGGTTGCCCTACCCTGCATTTAGATGAAAAGAAAAATTTAAAAATAAAAATGTGCTAAAATATAAAATACTTTTTTATTGTCAAAGATGGATTGATTACCTTCAATTCCTCTAGTGTCAAGGCAATGGCTTGTAGTGTTGCATGCACTATAGTAGGAATAGGAGTATCTTGCAAATTATGAAAACTTTCAAAATAAAGTGCTAAAATGTAATTAACAGTGCCCACAATGGGTTGTGTGTTGTTGGTTTGCAATTGCACCACATGCAGCTCGAACCCTGATGCGATCTGCAATATAGGTGCACCAATCGAACCTCTCATGATGCTCACAGTGAATAACATATGATAGTGCCCAAAATAAAATTTTTGATCTTCCAAGAAGAATCAGTCTTGCCTGGAAGAACTCAATAATGGCCTTCAAAGTTGTATTCTTAACATCGATGATTGTTAACCCTCTTTTTGACTTGGCGATGAAAGCTGCAAAAAAAAATAGATAACAATTTACAAATTTGAAATTTTTAGCATTAACAGATTCTAAGACACAAGAATTATACCTACCAAATATTCTGTGGTGAGTTGGTACGTTTTCTCGAGGTAGCCTTTCTCTTCTACAGAGAGCTAGCACTTCACTTGCACTGGAGGACAATCACCAAAAGGAAGATTTGTCAATCTCTGAATGTCTACAGCTGTGATGGTGAATGACAAATTTCTATTCTGTATTTTCATTTTGACAATGGCCTTGTCATGGTCATAACCACCAATAATATGTTGCAAGAGGACTTTATCAGTTTTGAAATGTGGCATTGACACCAAGGTTGTCAAACCTGCATCTTCTAACCATGATAAGTCCGTACCTGGGGTTATTAGCAAATCTAAAATTAAAGTGCAAGAAGGGTTCTTGAACTTTGGAATAGGGGTGGAAGCGACGGCCATTGCTAGAAGTTGGAAACTTGGAAACAAGAGAAATAGGAGAAATTGGTTGCTCGATAATGGTTCGCTCTGGTTGGGTGCAATCACAGAAATGAACTCAAAAAATGATAGTTGATGCCCTTTTATAGATAGAATGGATAAAGTCGACACGTGGCAAAATTGTATTGGACATGCAGTATGGGTGACCGATTGTGTGACACGTGGTAGGTGGTCAACGATGGACCATTTTATGCATGCGAATCGTATTCTACATCAGGCAAGGCACCAGACCATATTGTGCATCAGGCCCAATACCAAACCATATTCTACATCAAGCCACTTTTCGGACCATATTATGCATCAGACTAGACCTCGGACCTTATTATGCATCAAACCCGACCCTCGAACCTTATTATGCATCAGACCCAACCCCTAAACCTTATTATGCATCAAACCGACCCTCAAACCTTATTATGCATCAGACCCGACCCTCGAACCTTATTATGCATCAGACCCGACCCTCGACCTTATTATGCATCAGATCGGACCCTCAAACCTTATTATGCATCATACTAGACCCTCATATCTTATTATGCATTACGTCGTATCCTCGAACCTTATTATACATCAGGCCAAATTATCAAACCTTACTATATATCATGCCATACCCTGAACATTATTATGTATTAGGCTAGATTGTTAGACCTTATTATGCATCAAACCAAACCCTGACCCTTATTATGCATCAGTTCGGATCCTCAAACCTTATTATGCATCAAGCCAGATCCCTGGATCTTATTATACATCATACTAGATCCTAGACCTTATTATGCATCAGGTCAAATCCTCAAAACTTATTATGCATTAAACTGGACCTCGAACCTTATTATGCATCAGATCGGACCCCAAACCTTATTATTCATCATATTGGACCCTGAACCTTATTATGAATTAGACCAAATATGAACCTTAATATGCATTAGACTAGATATAGAACTTAATATGCATATAATAAGATCCAAATTGTATTTTCCACTAGGTTCAGCCAAACCTATCAAAGTCACCATTTTTTCCCAATTTTTTTTCAGAAACCAAAGTAATTCACCATTTCCTTCGATGTGAGGTTGGCCAGGATTCACCACAGTTTTGAAATGGATTCACCTATTTTTTACAAGTATGTTTCGGGTCCGACCCCTTATGCATAACCTTGATGTTGAGTCTACAAGGATATTAACATAAAAAATATGGACCTTCACATTTGATGGGAATAAATCACATGCTAAAGCAGGAGATGGGGTAAAATTGACTGACATCAATGGAAACTATCTAGGCATACCATATAGATTGCACATTCCTTGCACAAACAACATTGCAAAATATGAAGCATTACTGTTAGGCTTGGGAAAGGCTAAAGAATTGGAAATTAACCATATGACTGTATATGGTGATGCTGAGTTAATAATACAATAGATCAAAGACAAGTACCAAGTCAAACACCCCATACTTCAACAATATAAATAGGTTGTGCAAGAAGAAATAAATATTTTTTTGGATTTTAACATCGCTTACATCCCATGGAAGAAAAATCAGGTAGCCAACTTGTTAGCAATTAATGCTTCTAGTTCAAACAGTCCAGAGATAGACACTGAATACCAAGAAAGGTTCCCTACTATTTCATTATATCATCCATCTATCCCAGAAAACATAATGTATCTGCAAGTATTTCAAGATGACATTGACATTAAAGACTTTATGACACTATAGAATCAATATGCTAAAATCATATGCAATGAAGATGATGAAGAAAGGTTGAAGAAAATAATTGGAGATCCTATAGAAGTGATATAATTACAGAATAAAAAGCTACCCAAAGGACTAATATCATTAGAAAGCTTGTTTGGTGATTTTTATAAAGCTCATAAACTAGCCTTGCAAGGATTAGAAGCAAAAGAAATTAATATTGGTATCGAGCAAGAGCCCAAAATGGTTAAAGTTGAAAAGTCCATGTCAGAAAAAGAAAAAAAAATATTACATTAAGTACTTGAAAAATCATAAAGATACCTTTACCCGGAGTTATAAGGACATTAAAAATTTTAACATCGAGGTAATGAAGCATATCATCCCACTCAAGGAGGGTACTAAACCACACAAACAAAAATAGAGGAATTTTAATCTAACAATACACCCTTTAATGCAAAAGGAAGTTCAGAAGCTATTGGATGCCAAGATTATTAGAAAAGTTAGGTTTTCGACCTGGATAGCCAATCTAGTGCCAGTAAGGAATAAAAATGGGGATATCATACTATGTGTAGACTTTAGAAATTTAAATAAAAATTCCTTGAAAGACAACTATCCACTGCCAAACATGGAACAACTATTACAAATTGTTATAGGATCATCCAGGATGTCTCTATTGTATGGATTCTCATGCTATAACAAAATTTAAGTTAACCCTAAAGACAAACATAAGGTAACCCTTACTACTCCCTGGGGGACATTTGAGTATATTAGAATATCTTTTGGACTGATGAATGCAGGAGCCACATTCTAAAGAGCCATGGGTTTTGCTTTCAAGGGCATGATTTTTAAAATTGTGGTATTTTATTTGGATGACATAAATGTGTTCTCTAAAAATCTTGATGATCACTTTGAGCATCTTACCCAAGTATTCACCAAGTGTAAATAATTTGACATTTCACTAAATCCCAAGAAGTGTATATTTGGAGAAAAATAGGGCAAGTTGTTGGGACACATTATCTCTAAATAAGGGATCAATATAGACCCTGAAATAACTGAGGCCATTGCCAAGATTCCTCCACCCAAGAACTTGAAAGGAGTCAGATTGTTCTTTGGAAAAATTAACTTCATCAGAAGGTTTGCGCCAAAATTTTCCCAAATTGCAAATTATATAAACAACATGATCAAGAAAGAAGGCATTATTATATGGATAGAGGAAAATTTATAGGTCTTTCAAAAAATCAAAGATGCTAATACCCAGGCCCCGATATTAGCCTGTCCAAATTACCACAAATATTTTAATATCTCATCTTTTTCTTCAAAAGATACCATTGGTGTTGTATTGTCACAAAAATAATATAGGAAATGTAGAAATACTAGTAGCATTCATGAGTTCAGGATTGAAAGGATCACAATTGAAATACACCATGATAGAGAAGTAGGCATTCACACCTATAAAATCTTTAGATCACTTTAAAGGAATTTTTGGGTTTAATAAAGTTATAACTTGTATTCCCTTTTCAACTATCAAAGAGGTTTTCACTCAGAATGAGCCTACAGGTAGTTCAGCTAGATGGATGGTCAAGCTACATTAATACATGGTATAATTTAAAGTTGTGAAGACCATAAAAATATAAGGCTTGGCAAAGTATATAGCAACCAAAGGGGGAAGACTTCAATAATACAGTTGAGACTGTTAACATACATCAAATCGATAAAAATAAGGCATATGAAGATGACTGGTATAAAGACATTGTGAAATACTTACAAAAATTGACATTCCCTATGGGTTGCACTTAGAAAAAATGAGAAGTATCAAATTGCAATCACAAAAATATCATATCCAAGAAGATAAGTTGTATTGGAGACACCCAAGTGGTGTACTACTATTCTACATTTTTCAATAAGAGGTAGCTGGAATCATTGAGGAATTTTATGATGTCTTTTGTGGAGGACATTTTGCACCAAAGGCAACTACTAACAACATCATGAGGGTAGGATATTACTAGACTTCCATGTTAAAATATGTGCACTAGCTAGTAATAAAATGTCAAAACTATCATATATTTGATGGCAAGAAAAAGTTGCTTGCAATACCTTTAAACCTGTGATAGTAGAAGCTCCTTTCACTCAATGGGGTCTAAACCTGATAGGAGAGATAAATCCAAAAGCATCAAGAGGTCACCGATGTATAATAACTGTGATAGACTATTTCACCAAATGGGTGGAAGTTGTCCCATTGAAAATATCAAATTTAGAAGTCATTATTAAATTCTTATAGGAAAATATCCTGACCAGATTTGGGGTACCCAAAAAATTGGTAACTAACACTGGTAGCAGTTTTATTTCCTATGAAATGGTGGAGTTTTGTAGTAAGTATAGTATTGAACTAACTCATTCAACCAACTACTATCCTCAAGGAAATGGCCTAGCAGAATCCTCAAACAAAAATCTTATAACCAGGATACTAATATCTCTAGGTAGAAACAAAAATAACTGGGATAGCGAGATAAGATTCGCTTTGTGGGCTAACAAAATTTCCATCAAGAGAGGTACAGTAAGGATACCTTATGAATTGGTATATGGGAACAAACATTGCTTCCCCCATAAGTTGAGAGACCTACTTTAGCCTTGTTACTCCAAGATCACAAGAAGCCTAACTGGCTATAGAGATGAATGGATTAGATTATTAAATTAGAAGAAGATAGAAGAGAGGCTCTTAAGAAAATGATCCAAGAAATACACAAAACTAGAAAAGAGTTTAATAAGAAAGCGAAAGGAAAGACATTTGCATAAGGATACGTAGTACTGTATTGGGACCCAAAAATGACAAACCAGGGGAAAATATCAAGTTAGAACCCAAATTTCTAGGCCCTTATCATATTTTTTAGAATACATGCCAACACACCTATAGGTTGTAGACCTTGCAAGGTGAAGAGATGCAGTTCTCGATAAATGGCCAATATTTGAAGATATACCATCCCTTTAATGACGATTAGTCTTATATGAACTATTTGTGCCTACCTCTATACATATGTATATATTATAATTCCATCATTTACATTTTTTATGATCATAGGTGTTTTTGTTTCAAATCTATGGTATCTTAACAAGTTTTCAGTCCATTATGTTTTTAAGTAACTAGTTTTTTTACTTTTAAATTTGGTTCAGTCCTAGCCAGGTTATTCATGAATCAGGAATGTTGTAGATATGAGCTCAAAATGAAGTCCTTGAGAGTAGTGTAAAATGTCCATAGGGAAAAGTTTCAGTTGAAATATATTACTTATAACTAGAGATTCTAGAGTCCTCAAGAGAAATTTTCATCCTAACAGATCAAATATTTCTTTTGTCCCAGATAGATCCTATGTTGGGCTTCAAAAAAAATCCAACTTGATTCACACCCTAATTTTCAAAGAGGACTAGTTGTCTAGGTAAATTTAAGGTAAGGTTGGTCTATAATATCATAAATCATAAACCATGGTCTAAAATTACCCAAGTCTACCTTAATTTCACCCCAATGATCTTCCTAAGGTTTCCCCAAGTCATCTGCAAAATGTAAAAGCCTTTAACTATTTGTCGCTCTTTTGAAACCCCATCACTGATACAATCCATAAAAAATCTAAGCCATCATCGACAAACCTAAGCCCACATAACATCATTTCTCATTAAAAACCTTGTCGTCAATCTTATCAATGACCTAAGTTAGTCATCAATGACAAAACTTAAAATTTTTCCATCACACATCTAAGTCTCCCATCACTCATACCATATCAAACAAAATTTTCCATTAGCAACCACACTAAAACCTATCCTTGAAGCTAAAATCTGCTATTGCACTTGAAAATTACCATCATCGATCCTATCTATGACCAAATTTAGACATCAACGAATAGCCAAGTCTACAAATACTCTATCGCTCATCTAAGCTCTTCATCCTAGATCAAATCATCAATAAAAATTTCCTAGAAGTGATCGCATCAAGATAGAAAAAGGGATAAATCACTTCATCACTCTTGTAAAGCCTTATCATTGATCCGATCAACAATCGCTCTTCTTCATTAATGATAGCCAGCTTCGAAACCAAGACAAGGGTCCTAGCAACGTCAACCTAGCAAGTCCCCCTCCCGATAGAATTTGATCGGGTAAAGTTATTTTAAAAATAAATTTGCACTCTTGAAGTCTTGTTGTTGATCCAATCCATGATCATAACACCCATTAGTGACATTATAAAACTCACCCAAAATTGTTGGTGCTCTTCAATAATCCTCGTCATCGATCCATGGTTAGTCCTTTCAATGATATTATTTTTCATCAGCGATAATGCCCAAAGCTAGGTTAACTTATCGTCAGTCTAAAGCTTTATCACTAATTAAATTAGTGAAGCCTATTTCTCATCAATTATCGCTAAAAATTTTATTCTATGCATAACCTCCTTATTTCTCTTGTAGAAAGCTTATCGTCGATGCATCAGTGACAATGAGTCTTTAGTATCAATGAAGTTTTTCGAGTATATCCAAAGGGTTGAGTCATCATGGTCATAGGAATTCCCATTCTTGACACAATATGCTAAATAAAATACCAATATAAGTATGCTTCAATTCTGATAATCATTGTCACCGAAAGCAATTTGCCTTTGCTCATCCATCAATGATAGTAGAGATTCATCAGTGAACAATTTTTCCCATCATCTTTGCAGAAGCATTATCGTTGATCCTATCAGTGATAACCTCAAAATATTAGTGAAACAATTCTCTAACTTATTCTTTTTGCTCATAAATATTGCCCATCGTTGATTCAATCAGTGATAGATCGATGCGAAGAGTGAAAGGTATTAACGATCCAAATCGTCCCATAAGATCAATGATGCACATCCCACCTAGGAATGCGTAGGGTTTACTGACCAAAAATTGATAGAAATAATGATGATATGGACAATCCATGATCCAAATAAAATAATCCTGAAAGAGGTGATGAAATCAGAATTAGCTCGAGGTGCGACCGTATCCCCTCGAGGTACATAAAGATCAACAAAATACCTATGATAAAATCTCCATATCGCAATGACAAACAAAAGCGGACAATGTAGCAACAATAATAAAGTGACACTTGAGAACGTAAGCCTGGGTGGACAAATCACAACAAAGGACCTTCTTTCAAGACTGTCGTTATGAACATATCTCCTGCATGATTATTCAAAAAATGATCAGGGAAGGTAGTTGAAAGAAATTGAGGCTATGCATGTGCACACTCTCAAAAACCAAGATTAAAATTTCCTTCACCAAAATTCAACTTCCTTTATAGAACTTGGTTTGAGAAAAATTCACGATTGTAAGAAAACAAGTACAATCGATATTACAAGCTAGCACTATGGCATCATCTAGCAAACCCAAGAAAATTCCCAAAGCATCCAAGAAGAAGCCTACCAAAACTGTTCAGTTTGTTGAAGAATAAATCGCAGGTAGAGTTCTCAAAGTATCATAGGCTTACCCATATGAGAAGCTATAAGGCAAACCCATCAAAAAGAAGAAACAAGAAACATTAGAAAAGAAGGCACCAGTAAGAGATATTACTAAAGAACAAAAGCAAGATTTTGAGGATGCTAGCATTTTCTATTTTGAGTAGACAGAAGAAGATTACCAAAGACACCAAAAAATGCTCAAGGATATTTTTCAAAGAGCAAGGGAAAAGCGTTATTATTACAACCTGTATTGCAACATATGGAAAATTAATATGGGTAAACTTATCTACCCATTAGTCTATTATTCATCAAATTTGCTTTCCTGGTTGGACATGACATACGATCCAAAAATCAAGGCTATCCTCAACCACAAAGACTATAAGATCTTCAAAATCATCAAGAAGACCATTCGTAAGGTATTTAATTTGTCTCCTCAAATTATCCCAAATAAAAATGTGTTCAAAATTTAGTCTTCATATATGTTAAATACTCATTTTTACAAAAGTATGTTTGGCTTAGACTACAATATATCAAATAATTTTACCAAACCCAAAAGTAGCTCTTAGAGTATGGGCCAAAGAATATGTTGACATGACCAACATTGTAATAGGAAACAAAGATATAGATAATGTAAATAGAGAAGTAATATGCATGCCCTTGTAGTTAAATAAAACTAGAAAAATACCAATGTACACCTAGAAAAATGTATTGGAAAAGAACATAAATGAATAGCTTGCATCCCTGCAGAAAGCCATCCAGGATAAGGAAGAAATAATGCCTAAATTTATGTATTATTATTTTCTAATCCATCTCATAGTTAGCCAGTTAGGTCCCAAATATTTAAAAATATTAGAAAGGGTAAATGCAGAATGTGTTCAGGTTAAGTTGCCTTGGATTCAAGAAGGATGGTCTGACATTATGGAGTTTATTAGAAAATTTATGTTGGTCATCCATAATGAGCTATGTGGTGAAGACCCCTTGAGAATCAGTATAGGAATGAGCAATTTCCTAAACAAGAACAAGGTTGGGGAGTTTTTCTTTGTAGAAGACTCCACTTACATCAAGCTGTATGGTGCAAAGATACCATCTAAATTACTCCCAAAGTACTTGTTGCCAATTTTACCACATTTTGATAAATTTCATGTTGCATACAGTTTTTGAGACTAAATCATTGTAAAACTTTTCCTTCTCCATTTAAATGGTCAATAAGTTGTTATTTTGTTGTGTTTTCACCAGCTCTCTTTTTAGCTTAAAAACTGTATTCTTTCACTTTCTATGGTTCCTTTACCTTTTTAACACTTTTTGGGTCGTATCATGTTCAAAATTATCGATGTTTTAGCATGGGTGATGTTCTGAATCATTTCATTTTCTTACTATTTTTCTACAAGTTTTGTTCTTTTCATATCTATGTATATGGTAGTGATTTTCGACACTTAAGCATTTTAGATCATGTTTTTCTATTAAATATGTTGTCTCTCCACTAGTGGAGCGAACCCCCCAGTTGCTCCACTAGTGGAACGAAAGGCCAAAAAGGCCTTTAAGAAAACAAAAATGGCCAAGTGTGTGAAAGTAAGTCAAAGCTGGGTCAAATTTAATGGCGCTCCACTTATGGAGCAAAGACAAGAAAAAAAATGGTTAAAAATGTGTCAAAGTGGTCAAAACTTCAGTTGCCCCACCAGTGGAGCAAAACTCCCTGTCACTCCACCAGTGGAGGGACGCTCTAAAAAGGCACAAAGAAGCCAAGTTTTCAATCTCCAAGTGCCAATAAAATTCAAACTATTGGTCAAAAAGCCAAGCACTCCACCAGTGGAGCAAAAGGACCCATTGCTCCACTAGTGTAGCAAAAGGATAGGAGGGTGTAAAGAAAAGCAAATATATATAAGTGTATGCAAGGAAAGTAAAAGCTTGGTAAAGGTAGTAAGCACTCCACTAGTGGAGCGAATCTCCCAAGCACTCCACTAGTGGAGCAAAAGTTAGAATAAGTACAAGGTAAAGTCAACCTTCTAGTAAAAGTCCCTATTTCTCCACCAGTGGATAGAAATACCCTATTGCTCCACCATTGGAGCGACACACCGAAAGAGGCTCAAAATTAAGGTAAGTGCACAAGGAGAAGTCAACATAGTCAAAGTTCTTGTCACTCCACCAGTGGAGTGAATATTTCAGTCACTCCACTTGTGGAGCGAAAGGCTCTATCACTCCACACAGGGAGAGACACCCAAAATGAATATGAAAAATTTTCTAAGGCATGGAATGGACTATTGTCACTCCAATTATGGAGAGAAACTCCTGCTAGACCCTGAGTGCAATTCAAACTACTCAAAAATACCATGAAGATGCCTGGAGCTATTAGAGGCTACTGTAAGTCTGCCATTGACCAATTAAACTGATCCAAAGCTGCACTCTAAACCGTTTGATCATGGTGGGTCATCAAAACCTTCTACCTTCAATGCTAAGTTATCTTGCTGGAACCTTCTACCCTCAATGCTCAATTATCTGCAAGGTCAAAATTAAATGTTGTAAGTTAGTTTTGGACCAAGTCTGCCTATCACCACTAAGGAAGTGGTTGGGCATTAATGTTTTAGGAAGTGAAATTCCCTATTAAAGCTATTATTTTCTTTATAACTAGGAATGGACAATCTCTACTAGAAAAGCAGCTTTGTACCTTGAAATTTGCTTTCAAAATATAGACTTCTGGCTTTGGATTTGAATCTTCTATTCCTGTATATGACTTCTATCATGTTATTTCTATTAAATTAGTCACTTTATCATATAACCTAATTCTATTATCTATATTTAGCTATCAGTAGAGGATAAATCCTTGGAATACCCATGGATTTTATTCAGTTATGAAGTTCTAACATTGGTTTCTGTTAAAAGTCTATTATTTTGTTTGTTGTTGGTTCAAGTATTTTGACTGTCTATCATGTTTCCTATCCATCACCTCGTACTTTTGGATTTTAGCCTTTTCCCATTCCTTTTAGTTATTTCATCCCTTTTAGTACCTTCCAAAACCTTATCTCAAAACCCAATTTTTAATTTTAGAACCAGCCCTACTAGATATTGTCATAGAGGACATTCCTTTCCTTCGAATATTCAATGCTTGGCAATGGGTATATAGCACTATAGACTTATAAAATCTATAACTAGGCTGATTCAATCACCAATAATTTTTGGCATGCCTGGTGGGACGCAATCATTCCATGTTAAAGTAGTATTAATCAGTGATTTTCATCTTAGTGCTGTCAAATCTAAATATCTGGTGACTCTGCTAAACTTGGATACCTCCAAGTATCAAATACCAATCTAAAATATCATACCTTCATGCATACGAGATGGAGAGCTAGAAACTTAGAAGAACAAATTGTGTTCTACGAGCTTGAAATTGATGATTTGGGAGAAAATCCTAAGTGTTTAGGTCAAATATCTTGCTAGATGGGACATCTTCATAGGAATCTATCATTGCTACATGGAATCCAAATCCTAACAACACAATGACTAGATTACCCCCCAATCCACCAAATTCCTTGGATCATTAGTATACTCCAGCTCTACCAAACGTTCAACCATGTTCTCTGAGTGTTCTGACTATTTCGGCTTAGAAAGTTCTAATGACTCCATGGCTACATAAAAATTTGCCATCCTAGATGGTGCAGCAAGCTCTACCCAGGTAGTTCCTAGCCTAGAATCATACGAGACTACTTGCCCTACAAGCTCAACACCAAGTACCTACCACAACATTGAAAGCTCTACCTATGTATGGCGGTACGAGAAATATGGTGCATGAGCATATCTAATAAATCATGGGACTAGCAATAATTCATTAGATCACTGAAGAAGACATCATGGTGAATCTTCTGATTATTTTTCTAAGAGGTAAGCTCCTCTACTAGCACCAGTTTCTCCTGATTGACACCATCACTTCATGAGATCAATTGGTAGAATAATTAATAAGGGGCTTCAATGAAAAAGATTAACCCTTATCTATATTGCATTAATTTACCACTATCCAAATGCATCCCCAAGAGGAGATCATTGACTTCAATTTTAGGTTCACCCAAACTTGGCAGAGATTCATTGTCAACCTTTGACCCACCCCGGAGTAGGTAGCATTCTATTACCTGAGGGCTTTTCATTCGGATATTAGCATGATCATACAGTATGCCAACATTAATACATTATCTAAATTGTATCAACAAGTGCAAAATACGAAATTCAACCTCATCACTATTGGAAGTTGCATCCCAAGGTAACGATTCCAATTTATCCGAATTTCCCCCAAATTATGTACACGAGTGCATTTGCTTTACCTAAATCATATATGTATCCCAACCAACCATGGAATCAAACCCCTCAGTATCAAATGATACCTACATCACAGTACCAGGTGCTCATTGTACCTCAACTCCTAGCTTCGATCCAATATTTGGCATTACCTGTGCCACTGGCTCCATTTCCCCTACCCTTGAGCCAGGTAGTCGTAAGTTAGGCGATCGCTAATACAGTAGCTGTAAATGAAGCCCGAGCCAAAGAATTTCAAGAAGTAAAGGTGTACATGCAGAGGATGGTGAATCAGATGAACATCATGAGGAGAAGGTAAGATAACCAAAGTTTCCAATAGAAGAGATTCTTGTCTCCCTCGATTACTAAAGAACAAACATCTTTCGATGCTCACAAGACTCCTAAAATAAATTCAGTTGTGATGAGCAGCAAATATGCCAACGCTTTAGACCCAGCATATTGGTGTACCACGTGCAATAATCCACATAGCAAAGGAACCTGCATGGTGCACCTCAATTATGTTTAGATGTTGTCTGATGGTGCTTACGAGAAAGTCAATAAGATCAAGGAAGCTGGTCATAATTTTATGATGTCATCTACCAAGCAAGTCTCAGTTCTTACCAGGGCTGTAAAGAAGCCTATTGAGGTAGATCTGTCTTATATGGAGCCACTAAAGTACCAATGCCACCCAAGCCATGGAGCCAAAATACCCAACCTTTGATGAAGACTCTTGATCTAATGACAACCTTAGAGCAATCTGAGTTGCTAAAGGACTATCTACCGCATCGTACTAGGGAACCAATGTTTTAGCCTAAAAATTCAACTTCTCAATCGCATGCTAACACATGAGACCACACCAGGGAGAAGCTCCAGTACCCCTCACTAACCAAGTGTCAAAGGATGGATGTCACTCAAAAGTACCAGAAAACATATGAATCTGCAAAGGGAGTTAAATAGTTTGGCACTTTGGCATACAACATTATCAAAAAAATGAAGAAGGCACCCACCAAGGTAAGCCTTTATAATACTCTCCAAGTACCAGGTCAATTTGACCTATTGTAGGAATCCCTCAAGTCCACCAAGGACAAGGAGAGTAGGTTGACGTAGATGGTGTTTGCCTAATTGTTGATGACTTTGGCCACAGGTAAGAATAGAACCCTATTGTTCTACCTTTCCCTTTGGATGGAAGGATGGATCATTCATAACTGCATGATCAACTCTGGTGCCACAACAATTGTTATTCCCAAAGAAGTGTGCAATGTCATGGGCATGGATTATATCCAGAGTATCCCTGGAGTGTTGCAGCTAGATGGAACTCCCGTGAAGATGGTAGGAGTTATTAAATATATTTTTATCCAACTCCACAAGATATCGCAAGTCATGGTCATACAAGAGATCGTGGTGGTCGACTTAGACCCATACTTCAGTATGTACCTCTTGCAAGAATTTATAGCTAAGTTGTGAAGCTACTTCTCCCTCGACTAATCACATTTGGAGATCCCATTCAAGGAGAACAAAATTAAAATCTTCAACGAGAAGCCTAACAATGTTCATGTTGGAAAACTTGAATATGAGGAGACAGGCTCGATCATTGTCAACCTGATGACAGAACAGTTACAAATGATGGACCTAATGGAGGAATCTCTCGATGAGCTTCAAATTGAATATGAGTTCTCCATGATAGATTTTAATATTATTATTGAGACCAATTTTGGATTCTACTCACTCACCAAGCCTAAAAATACTGATATAAAAGCACCCGAAGAAGAGTCATCGACACTTGACCAACTATAGAAGTTGTACTTCGATGGTGCATGGTGCAATAACAGCGCAGGAACAAGCATCACTCTCATTTCCCCATCAAGGTGAACATAAGACTTATTCATACAGGCTCATGTGGAGTTGTATGAACAATGCAATAGAGTATGAGGATTTGTGCCTTGAACTCAAGAATGCCAAAAATCTCGACATCAAGAAGTTGCAAATATTTGGATATTTTGAGTTAATATGCAACCAGGTTACCAGTAAGTGCATATTTAAGTAGCACTATTTAAAACATACCGTAATAAGGTGTGGGATTTACTTGAATCCTTCATTGCTCTGAACATCAAGTCCATTTTGTGAGAGTAAAATAAGCTTGTAGATGTTTTAGCCTCTATTGATGCTTTGTTCTCACCAATGGATGATATGATGCATAAGCTGAACACGATGAGGCTGATCTATAGGCCTTCTATTCTTGAAAAAAAACTCCACTGGTAGGTGTTTGACAATGACAAGCAACTTGTCAAATTTTTGGTTAATGAAGCATCCTCCATCGAAGAGCATACTTTGAATGAAGAAGACCACGAGGTATTGATTCAACTAAAAAATAACCACATCTTGAAAGGTTTGATCATGTTGGAGAGTCTCTTCGACTGAAACAATAGGTCCATCGACCACAAGATCAAAGTGGACCAGAAAGAGTTAGTGGACTTGGATTTGGAGCCAAGAAAAGTTATCAAAGTAGGGTTCGACTACACAGTTGAAGAGATTCAGTAGATTCATGCCCTTTGTAAGGAGTACCCTGACATCATTGCTTAGTTCTACCAATATCTAAGGGGGTATGATAAAAATATCATCCAACACACCATCGATATAGAGGAAGGGATTAAACCCTTTAGGCAGAAGCAGCGACCTGTCAACCCAAATATTGAGATGCTAATGAGGATTGAGCTTCTAAAAATGCTTGAAGCCAATATCATCTACCCAAGCAAGCATTCCTCCTGGGTGGCCAACCTTGTTATGGTATGGAATAATAACAACGATATCCACTTGTGTATTGATTTTTGAAATCTCAACCAAGCATCACTCAAGGACCACTAACTACTATCGCAGATTGACCAGATTCTATACATAGTGGAAGGAGCACATAGGTTATCCTTGCTAGATGATTTCTTTGGCTACAACAAAATTTGGATCAAATATGAAGACCAGCACATAACATTCTTCAACACCAAGTGGGGAACATTCACCTACCAACGTATGCCCTTCAGCCTTTCAAACTCCAGAGTGACTTTTTGAAAGGTGATGGACCTCCCCTTTGGTGAAATGTTAAATAATGTCATCATGATCTACTTGGATGATATGATAGTCTTCTCTCATAAGAGGGAAGAACATGACCTACATCTATGACAAGTTTTTGAGAAATATCGACAGTTTGGGGTCTCCATCAACCCCAAGAAGTCAATATTTACAGTGAAGGAAGGAAAGTTGCTCGAGCACCTTATCTCTAAAAAAGGATTAACATTTGATCCTGCTCGATCTGAAGCACTCCTTCACCTTCCACTACCAACAAATAAAAATGGCCTGCAGTCCTTTTTCAGACAAATATCAAAAATTTCATCACTGAATTTGCCCAAGTAGTAAAGCTGATGACCAAGCTCCTGAAGAAGGATGCTAAATTCAAGTGGACCAATGAAATAAAGCAGTCTTTCCAAGAAATAAAGAAGTGAATCACTCAAACTCCAATCCTTGTCAATACCAACTATTCAAAAGATTTTATCTTATATACCATCGTAGATCCAAAAAGCTACGTAGTTATTCTAACACAGAAGGAAGAAGATACATATGAGCGCCTGATAGCGTTACTCGGCAAAATAATCCAACTGCACAAAGAAACTTTTAACTTTATCAAATGATAAGTGCATGTGATGATGAAGTCACTCCAGAAGTTTCAGCATTTTGTCTCTTAGAGTAATATGATAGTGTACGTGATACACCCTGATATTGAGAATTTCATCATCTAAGGGGATTTTGGCAATAGGAAATTTGGATGGGTCACCAAGAACCATGATTTTGACATTGAAGTGCACCCCAAAAAATTGGTCCAAGGCAGAGTGCTCTATCAAGAGCTGGCTAAAAATACCGTAGTTGAAACTGCAAACCCCGACTCAGACAATCCTACACCCGAAAGTAACCTTGTCAACCTATCAAATGATAATCTAGATTTGATAGATGACCTAGTCCAATACTTTGACACTGGTAGATGTCCCTCTCACTTTAATGCTTCACAAAGAAGAGATTTCACTTACAGGATGATAGGTATATCCTGACACTTAACGAGATTTTTTATCAGAACATTGATGGAGTTCTCCTGAGATGTATCAAAGAGTTGCAAAAGGCAAAAATCTTGGAAGAGTTTCACTCTGGTATTTTAGGAGGTCATTTCGTAGGTAGACCGATGGATCTAAAGATAGTCAAAGTGGGCTACTATTGGCCCATCCTTTTTATCGACGCTTTTAAAGTTAGCCAACATTGTGATAGTTGCTAGCGCTACTCAGGAAGGACCTAGAATCTATTGCTTCCTCTCCACCCCATCCAAGTAGAAGCTTCATTCTAGTAGTGGGGCCTTGACTTCATCAGGATTATCAATCCCAACTCCTCCACTATACACAAATACGTTTGGACCACCATGGACTACTTTACTAGGTGGTCATAAGTGATTCTGACCAAACAGGATAACCAAGATGTGGTTATCTCTTTCCTCGAAGGGTTGATCACTCACTTTAGCATACTAGAAGTCATCGTGTCTGATAACAGTTCTTCTTTCATCGATGCGAGGATCTACGAATTCACAATCAGGTATAGAATTTACTTGAAAACCTTATCTAATTATTACCTATAGGGTAATGGATTGATGAAGTCTACAAACAAAAACTATTGTGGATCTTGAAGAGGTCTCTGCAAAAGAATAAGTGAAGCTGGCACCTACTCTTGGACCAGTTGCTTTGGACCGACTGCAATTCCATCAAATGATCGATCAAGATGTTGCCCTACTCATTGGTGTACAGGAAAGATGTAGTATTACCTACACATATCGATTTGCCTGTGTTGTAGTTACTTAAGTGGCTTGACACTGAAGGAGGTAAATTTGACCAGATGGATATAAGAATATCCTAGTTACTACAATTGGAAGAAGAAAGAGAGAAAGCTTATGAAGCTTTCACAAAGCACGTCGAATCCACCAAGATCTAGTTTGAAAAAGGGACTTTCAACAAAACTTTTAGTGTCAGGGATCTAGTCTTGAAGTGGAATGAAAACAAGTCCAAGCCGAGGAACCATGAGAAATTCAATGCCTTATGGGAAGGCCCATTTTGAGTCTCTGATGTTAATCAGATCAACTCTTTCATATTTTGGACCATGGAGGGTTTCATCCTCTCGATTCTAGTGAACTTCTTTCTTCTAAAAGCTTATCACCTACCACGTTCTAAGGAAGATCACTAATCCACAAATTATTTCTCATGTATTTATTTATTTCATAAGTGTACATAGTTCCCTTAAATCTAGTAGTGTAGTGAAGCTAGGAAGGAAAATATTAAAAAAAAGAGTTTCTTGAAAGTTCTCCTTTGCTCCATTGTTGGAGTGAAGTTCTTTTTCACTCTACTTATGGAGCGATAGCCCCTATCACTCCACTACTGGAGCGAAAACTTCCTTTGAATCTAAAAAAAAGAAAAAATAAAAAATAAAAATCTAAGTAAATAAGTTGTCGCTCCACTAGTGGAGCGACAACCTCTTTTGCTCCACTAGTGGAGCGAAATTATCATTCGCTCCACTATTGGAGCGAATGTCTCCCCCATTCCAAAGAAAATAAATAAACCGACTTTCACTCCACTAGTGGAGTGAAAGTATTTCCCCTTTTACTAAAAGAGTTGCTTTTTCTAAAAAGCATCCTGCCTGGGAAGCGGGCCAAGTGTCAAGAAAACATGGAATCAAGGGACGTTTCTAACCCTAGCGTTGTGCTATAAAGTGGGACCTCTCACCCCCCATCCAATAAAATTATTTTTTGATCCCTAGCATTTGAAGCATGCCGCATGGCAGGTTTCAAGTGAAGCACTCCTCCCAATAAATGCTCACCCCAAGGAATTTTCTCTGGTGCCACCATTTTTATCATTTCCAAGATGATCTTCACCTGCATGTGAGCCAATAAAAAGTGTACAATCATTCCCATGATATTCACTGGCATTAATTTCTAATGTGTGCATTTAGGGTGGCAGATTTGAAGTTGGAGCTATAAAGTGAAGATGTTTCCAGAAGGATTTCCACCATTCAATTATGATTCAGTTTTACTACTGCCCTAGCAACCGGTATTCTTCCCAAGTATCTCCTTGATTCAAATTCATGCCATATTAGTTTATCTGGTAGCCATGGGCAAGAAGAGTGGTGATCCAAAATGAAAGGCACCCAAGGATAAGGTGATGCCCTCAATTGGGAGCGACTCGAAAAAGCCACAAAAATAGGAGAAGAAGCATAAGAATTTGATGGAGCATGAAGATGCTTTCTTCTGATTTTGTGATTACCTAATGGTACACAAGGACATAGAACAACTATGCCAATATGTTGAGAAGCTATATAAAGAGATATCAACTGGAAATCCATTGAATGTTGTCTATCATTTGCACTTGTTCTTTTACATGTGCACACATGTACACCATTGCCCAGAGTTTGTACGGGTGGTGATACATTTTTACGATGCCCAGACCAAGATATTATGCAATGCTAAGGGAGAGATGTTATTCGCCATCATAGCCGACGTTGTTCGAACAACCTTTGCCTATGGAGAGAAGCCTTCAAAGGATTTCACTCCTAAAACTTTTGAGTAGAGTTCCAGATATCTACCTATGCCCGAGATGCTCCAATTCATGAGGGAGCAGCTAGGGGAGGTGACATCATTTGAGGAGTTTCCCCAGCTACCCAAGCACCAGATAAAATTTATGCATCATGAAATCTATTCAATTTTGGCTTGGGTGATGGGGCTTTCCATAGACGAGATAGTCTATGACTGGCAAGTTTCCATGGTGTAGTCAATATTTGAGAATGAAATATATTTCCCTGTAAAGATGAAGCCCGACATCATCTGAGTTTTCTTCGACTAGATAGAATTCCTGGTACAATAGCTTCATGAATCATTGGCCTATCTACATAGTGGAAGAGACAACCATTTCAGACTGTACTCCACCCTAGTGTGGTATTTCTTTTACCACCTTCATGATAAATTCCCCTATATCCCCAAGAACCAAACCGACAGCCAGGGCAAGGCATTACCAGTTTATCTTTGGACACAAATATTGTTCAGATAGGAACCATACTATATCTTCAAATAGGTTTTCTTAGGACCAAAAATGGAGCTGCTCTATGGTCGTTGTGACTGAATTCCCATGGAGATGTGATATCAAGTGGTGGATGAGAAGTGGGGGGATATTTTTCTACTCACTCAAGACACGGTCATCAGAATTTATGGGTTTATAGAAATGCCTTTTCATGTTACCCTTCTATGCCATACCCTATTTATTTGCCCTGGAGGTCACCCAACAGCACGACCACACCAATGAAGTATATGGGAAGGGTAGGTTAAATAAGACCTATTGCACCTTACCTTTCAAGTTTGGGGATATCAAAGTCACCAGTGCAGTCATAACACTGTGCTTGTCATGACACTTTTTGACTATGAGTTGATCAAGCTCCCCCAACACTGGAGATATAATCCGGATGGTATTTTACAATAACACCTTGGAGCGAAGTCCTTTCATAGCTGTCCTCACCTCGACATGGTTGAATAGCAAAGAAATCCTACGAAAATTGATTTGGAGTGGAATATTGATGAAATGGTGTCTTTGCCTCCCTAGCATGATTTTTACACCATGGAGAGAGAGTATCACTTGATAAACAACCCAAAGCAAAGGATGTCCAGGAATATTCTAGCAAAAATGAATATGAAGCTAAAGCATTGGTCCAACCACAAAATTAAGGAGTGGTGGATCATGTGGATCCATAATGACAATATGTTCTCGAAATACCCGCTAACAATCGATGATAAATTCTCCAAGCATTAAGACAAGAACATAAATACCTATCGAGCATTTTCGTTTGCTAACATTGTGCCCCGAAGTGGGTGCAGTCCCAATGAGGTAGATGACATACCAGCTTTGAGGCATGTAGAAGGCAAAGGCAAGGTGGTCCTTGGCAACCCATTATCTTCTAGCATACCACATAAAAAGAAGAGCACCTTTCTGAAAATATAGGCTAAAGAGGTGCCTCTCTTATAGAAAGCGATGAAGAAGCCACGTACTAGCACCTAGAAGCCTACCAAGGAAATCTCCCATGTGGTGTTTGAAAATGTGAAAGTTATCAACTTGGACACAACATACGCATCATAGACTTGGTGCCCATCATATCCCAAAGTTACTATGGATGCATAGTTGGATAAGTAGGAGGTTAAAAGGGTAGGAGTTGTCAATGTTGACACACCATAAGTGGGGGAGAAAGAAGACTCACAGACACTGCACATCCTCCCTAACTCCCTTGATCATGGAGCCCAAATGTAAGCACCCATATTCACCTCCTTCTATTTTCTCCTTTGTCGTAGTTACTGATTGCTCAGCACCTAAAATTGTAGTTACTATTTATGTGATGCCTGAGATCTCTATCTTGATTTCTACTCCCTTAGTCTCTACTTCTTTCTCTATTTTGTTGTCCCACTCCATCGCCCCCAACATATATGTTTCCCCTATCCTTTCAATTCCATCATCGACAACATTCATAGCTTTTGTTGGTGCTCCAAACACCTTCGATATATCTACAACTATTAGCTTACCCTTTTCTATTATGAAAGATCTCATTACAAGTATATCTAATACTGCAAAAATAAAATCGTCCTCCATTTCCAAGTCTACTTCCACCATAGCATTGATTTCTCTCGATGTTTCAATGCCTATGCCCACTATTTCGATAGTCTAGACCCAAGATCCCTTAAGGGTTAGCATAGTTGCTTCTACTTTTATCTTTTATTCACTATTCGATCCTGATTCATAGCTTCTCCTTCTTCCTTTCATACCAATCTTCAAAGTGGAGGTTTAGGATCCACTGGAATTTGAATTGAAAATAATGCACCATCTCATCACCGCTGAGGGTATCCGCAAAGTATGCTAGAATTCAATGCGCTAGATGAAGGACCACCTAAAGGAGGAGGTGCAGGCTCTAGTGAGAACTGAGAAGTCTATCCTCGATCCAAAAAAATGGATTTGCACACCATCGAGAAGATACTGCTTATCCAAAAACCCTTAGCGGAGATGACTCCTGTAGATTATGTTTTCTTCCATACTGTAGAAGATGTCACCAAGATGGACATAGCATGAAAAGTGGGTCACATACAGGTTGACATGGGCTTCATCTATGCTCACAATGAATATTATAAGGAGTGATTATTCAAGGAGTAGTCTAAGAACCTTGAGCTTGAGGAGGCCTTAGTAGCAACGAGGAGGCTGATTGAGGCATTGCAATCTGAAGTCACACCACTAAATCAAAATATTCTTTCACTAGAAGAAGAGAATGATGAACTTTCCAAGTTGTGCGATAGCCATATGAGATCATGCACCTAGGCCAATCAGGAAATTTAGGCTCTCATCATTGAAAACCATGAGTTACAAGCTGAGTTAGCAAAGAAAACAGTGAAGCCTGTCACATTCTCTAAGAAGCGCCTTAAGGAAATGCATTCATAGTTCCTAGAGGATTTCCTAGCAAGAGCTACGTGAGGAGTTATAGTTTGGATATTTTTTAGGGTGGCTCAGGAGGTAATTGTAGCTAGTGGTTCAACTTTGGAGTCTTCCCAATCATACGTTAATCATTGACTAGACTTGGCCACACAACTCCAAAAAATTGAGGACGTGATAGTTTGCCTAACTCCTATGAGCCTTCTGGCTCGATTTTAGGAGATAGAAAAAATGACTCTACACTCCTTCTTCACAAAGGTTGACTTAGCCAAAAGGGTTCATCAAATTTTGAATGCCCTCAAGCATGAAAGATATGTTTCGCTACGATACTTCAACACCCTTACTCAAATTGGCATCCCTGGTTTCACTGATCCTGAAGGACCCATTCCATCGCTTGAGGAGTTGGAGACCATATGGTCAACATTTGTAGATAGAACCTCATACATTGATACTTGGGAGAACCCAAATTTAGATGCGCAGGTGATTCTGTTCATGGCCAAGTATGCCCAAATCGAGTCTTGTTTGTAGGATTTCAATTGAAGAATATAATTTGCTAATATTGAGCGCATTGAGACCTACCGTGGCCTGATATAAGAGCTCTAGAAGCAATCAAATTTTTATCTTGAACTTTGGATTGATGCTTTTACAATATACAAGAATGTGTTTAAGAAATCCTTGGACAGTTTCCTTCATCGCTTCCACGAGTAGGAGAAGTAAAAATATACGAAAAGTGAGCCAAATTCTAATGCACAAGAATCATAGGAGCATGGAGAAGATTTAGAGGTAGATGAAGAAGAAGAAGAGTAATAAAATATTGAGGAGGTACTAAGCGGTAGAGAAGAACAATCTGAAGAGAATTCCAAAGATCTTGAGAGCGAAGAAGACTCTGAAACCCAAGGATAAGGCCTAGGATATTTGCATTGAGGTAGGCTCAATACCCCATGAGCTGCTAGAGTTATTGCCAGTTTTACCATATTTTGATAAATTTCATTTTGTATACAATTTTTGAGACTAAATCATTGTAAAACGTATCTTTCTCCATTTAAATGGTCAAGAAGTTGTTATTTTGCTATGTTTTCACCAACTGTCTATTTAGCTTAAAAACTGTATTCTTTCACTTTTTGTGGTTCGTTTATATTTTCTACACTTTTTGGGTCATATCGCATGCAAAATTGTCGATGGTTTAGCATGGGCGATGTTTCAAATCTTTCCTTTCCTTACTATTTTTTTGCAAGTTATTTTCTTTTCATATCTGTGCATATGATAGTGATTTTTTATACTTAAGCATTTAGAACATGTTTTTCTATTAAAGATGTTATTGCTCCACTAGTGAAGCGAACCCCCTAGTCACTCCACTAGTGGAGCGAAAGGCCAAAAATATCTTTAAGGAAATGAAAATTGCCAAGTGTGTGAAAGAAATTCAAATTTGGGTCAAATTTAATGGCGCTCCATTGCTGGAGTGAATCCCCAAAGCACTCCACTTATGGAGCGAAGGCAAAACACAAAAAAAATGGGTTAAAAATACATCAAAGTGGTAAAAACTTCGGTTGCTCCACTAGTGGAGTGAAACTCCCTATGGCTCCACTAGTGGAGAGAAAATCTAAAAAGGTGTAAAGAAGGCAAGTGTTCAGGCTCCAAGTTCCAATAAAAGTTAAACTATTGGTCAAAAGGCCAAGCGCTCCACCAGTGAAGCAACAGGCCAGTAGGGTGTAAAGATAAGCATATATATATATGTGTGTGTGCAAGGTAAGTCAAATCTTGGTCAAGGTAGTAAGCGCTCCACTAGTGGAGCGAATATCCCAAGTGCTCCACTAGTGGAGCAAAAGTTAGAATAAGTACAAGGTAACGTCAACCTTCCGATAAAAGGCCCTGTCACTCCACCAGTGGAGCGACACGTGAAAAGAGTCTTGAAATCAAGGTAAGTGCACAAGGAGAATTCAACACAATAAAATTTCCTATCACTCCACCAATGGAGTGAATCTTTCAATTGCTCCACTCGTGGAGCGAAAGGCTCTATCGCTCCACCCAAGGAGCGACACCCAAAATGAAGATGAAAAAGTTTCTAAGGTATGGAATGGACTACTGTCGCTCCAATTATGGAGTGAAACTCCTACCAGACCCTGAGAATAATGCAAACTACCTAGAAACACCATGAATATGCCTAGAGCTATCATAGGATGTTGTAATCCTGCCATTGATCGATTAAACCAAACCAAAGTTGCACTCTAAACCGTTTTATCATGGTGGGTCACTGGAACCTTCTACCTTCAACGCTAAGTTATCTCGCCGAACCTTCTACCTTCAATGTTGAGTTATCTACAAACCCGAAATTAAATTTTGTTAGTTCTGGACCAAGTCTACCTGTCACCGCTGAGGAAGTGGTTGGGCATTAATGTTTTAGGAAGTGAAATTTCCTATAAAAGTTGTTCTTTTCTTTGTAACTAGAAATGGACAATCTTTGCTAGAAAAGCAGCTTTGTACCTTGAAATCTACTTTTGATATACAAACTTCTAGCTCTGGCTTTGAATATTCTATCCCTGTGTATTACTTCTATCATGTTATTTCTGTTAAATTAGTCCCTTTATCAGATAGCCTAATTTTGTTATCTAGATTTAGCTATCAGTACAAGACCAATCCTTGGAATACCCCTATAGTTTATGCAATTCTAAATTTGTAACACTAGTTTCTATTAAAAGTCTATTGTTTTGATTGTTGTTGATTCAAGTATTTTGACTATCTATTGTGCATCTTGTCCATCACCATGTACTTTTGGCTTTTGGCCTTTTCCCATTCCTTTCAGTAATTTCATCCCTTTCAGTACCTTCCTAACCCTTATCTCAAAACCCCATTTTTACTTTTGGAACTAGCCCTACTAAATATTGTCATAGAGGACATTCCTTTCCTTCGGATATTCAATGCTTGGTAGCAGGTCTAGGATGCTGTAGACTTAGAAAATCTATAACTAGGCCAATCTGATCACCAACAATACTACCTGATTTCGGTTGTTACCTTAGTGATAATAAGGAAGATAGCTGAAGAAGTCAAAATGAGAGTGAATAGAGGTAAGGCAAGAGTCCCATGGCTCAAAATGACCTTCAAAATGGGGTGTTACATTTTTAAAGGCTATCTCGGTCTACTCAGAGCAATGTGAAAGATGGATGACTACTATTTTGTTGAGATCACATGGAAAGCCTATGACCTAGACAAAAAATATGACAAGGAAGTTTAAAAAGTCATGAAATTACATATGAGCTATGAGGAAGATAGGTTTGAATACACAATGCAAATTGCCATATTTAACAAGGAGCATCTCAGAAAGATCTGGGATATAAAATAAAAACCCTACATACCATTTGAGGAGGTGGGTAATTATCAAATAACTTTGAATAGACTAAGAGTGACCATTATTGATTCTTATGCTCCTTT
The DNA here is from genome assembly GCA_028583015.1 of Wollemia nobilis. Classification (NCBI taxonomy): domain Eukaryota; kingdom Viridiplantae; phylum Streptophyta; class Pinopsida; order Araucariales; family Araucariaceae; genus Wollemia; species Wollemia nobilis. The sequence continues at coordinate 516,618 of JAQPPZ010000755.1, read as the reverse complement.
AGTCCCAACAATCAAATCTAAGGAAATCGAAGACCCCTTTTTGCAAATAACAGAGAAATACTTGAAAAATTTTGAAATTGTTATCAAAGAAATGTCTCTTCCTAAAACAAGCCAACCACAGATTAAGCCAGTTGTCCAAGCAAGCTCTCCCAAATAATTACCCTAGGTTGAAGAAGAGATAGTACCAGTTATAGCCCAGATAACAAGTTCTCCCATATTGGTTGAGGAAGCTTTAGGTGCAGAACCTCAGAACATAGAAGAGATAGAGAAGTCACTTGTAAGTATTCAATCACAAAAACCAAATAACACCACTACTATGCATCTCATAGTAAACAATAAAAAACAAAAAATCCCTCAAGCTATCATGAAAAAATTCATACGAGCAGGGGGACTTGAAAATCTCTTAAGGGAACTAGTGCCTGAAGAAACATCTATGCCTGGTTTTCCTTCAACCAAGAGAGTTCGTATTGAATTCAACCTAACCTCTTGAACCTCTCATTCCAAATAATGATGAAATTTAAAGAAACTATTATTCAATTCAATACTGAGGAAAAGCATAAACTAGAGGAGGTCGAAGTAATCACTTATAAAAAGGCTGTTAAACTGTTGTTGGCTTAGCAAGGAGTTACTCAGGATGGTTCTAGAGTAACTATTATAGTTCCCTTACCAGATAATCCCAATGAGTTCTGCATTGATCCTAAAGCCAAGCAAGTGAAATGGACAGGGGACAATGTAGATATGTTGAAAGCAAACATGGTAGTTCATATACAAAGAACAACAACCATAGAAGTAGAGCTCACCGAATTAAGAGTAATGAAAGCCCAGTACAAATAGATGAAAACTAAAAAAGAGCAGCTTCAAAACAAGAATTCGGCTCTACAAGATTACATAGGTAGACTAAAAAAAGAAATAGATAAACTATAGAAATAAAAATCTCCAATCTTTCCTGAAGGAACTATCAATAAAAAAGAGCTCATCGAGCAATTAAAAATAGAATTGGTGGAATTGAACAAAGATAGGGTGAAGACAATGCCCAACATCTTCCAAGACCTTCTACATATTATGAATACAACCCAGTAGGTCAAAAGCCTTATGGAAGAAACAAAACTAAGAGCAGTGAAGATTGCTCACATTTACCAAAAATACAAAGATAAATACACTCAGATCATGGAAAAGCAAGTAACTACCCTTGAAGGACAAGTATATGATTGCAAAACCGAGTTCTAGAAATTGGAAAACTATTTTCAAGATAGTCTCCATTGGGAAGACTCCATATCACGCATAGAGGATTGGATAGAAGAACTGGAAAACGCAAGGCTGCAAAGCATAGAAACACTCAAAGAAATTACTGGTTCAAATCAAATAGAAATTCTCATCGCTGAAAAAATAATGGAATCCAAATATGATGGCAAGGATGAGAAAGAACTAGCTCTACAGCTTAAATACTTAGCTTCAATAAATATAAAAGCAATCCTAATTGTAGAACAAAACGGCCATCAACCAAAAAGTATCTCAATCAGATAAAGAACATCGAACATGAGGTTAGGACAACTTCCACATTTTCAAGCGAAGCATCGACAAAAATTTCTAAAATTTTAGGAGTTAAAAAGATAGAAGAAAACAAAAAATATGATAGCCAAGTGGGCCCCATATAATAAGATAAAAGAGAAATAACTAATGTCCCCCCCACTACAGATACACAAGAGTAATAAGAATCAATCACTAAATGAGAACAACCAAAGTAGTAACCTCCAAAATAGGTGGTAAGTATAGGCAAATTTTTTTAATATGACACAGCTCAAGCCATCTTGTAAAGTACTCAACAATGTGGTGGTTGAAAAATTTCCAAGTGGTAGCATCTGCACCAAATATTCATAACTAATTTTGGACAACCTAGTTATAAAAGGAGTCAAGCTAGTCAGGATTCATCATAAAGAAATCTCATAGCAAGCTCATATGAGGTATTCTAGTGTTCTGTCTAGGATATCGTATCCTCTTTGTTTTCTTTGTTTTTAGCCATTTCCTCGAGCTCCTCTTACCCTTGTGTAGGTATTACTGAAAGTAGAGCAGTCTATCTGAGATGATTTCTAGAAGCTGTTCTAGAGAGCTAGAGTCTATATATCACTACTTTTAGGACAGTAGATAGTAGTCTCATGTTACATCATTTGAACGGGGTGATCTATTGTATTGTATTGTTCATAAGAACCTGAGTATTATGCTAGGATAATTCATTGTAAATATTTTATTCTAAATATAATACAAATTATCTAGTTCTCTCTTTTTGGCAAACTTTTTTGCTGTGCATATGTTATCTTGTTTGTATCTTGCATTATTTGAACATGTAGGCAACATTTCTTCGCTGATTAAATATTCTGTGGTTGTTACAAGATTCGAATGAGCATAGATTTATCAGTCTTTATTTCTCATTTTGTTCTCTATCATATGAATAATTGAAACTACTACGATAGCCCAATGGATAAGACACCGGTCTATTAATATTGAATGCTTGTATCATATGCTTGGTCAATAATATTTTACAATCTAAATCAATCTGGTTGAGCTATTTTTCTAAATAAATATTTTGTAAGCTCATATTAGGGTGTCCAGACCAGGCCTGTTTAGCTTTCAAGTTATCCTAGGATGAAGTGGTGATTCAACCAAAGCTCACATATCTACTTGTGGGTTTTCAAGCATTTGAATAGTGTGACAGTCTGAAAGGATATTCAAATATTTCCACAACATGTACTAAATTCATAGGGGATTATATAGTGGCATTAGGGTACTCTTCTTTATTTCAATCCAATATTAATCCTCTCTATGATATTTTTTACTAATTATGATAAAATCAATTTGGCCTAAATTGAGATTTTTCATATGGTTTTTACTCCATAAGAGAGTCCTCATTGGTGATAAACTGATGATAATACGTTTTGTGGGCCATATAGATGTGAAATATGGTGGGAAAGAAAATATTATGAACCACATTTTTCCTATCCCATAGCTATCAGACTATGAAAGATGATGATTGCCTTTCTTAATCTCAAATTCTATAGTTTCACCTCCTTAGAGCATATTTGGCATACCTAGCCTCAGGAAAATGGTATGGATAGATCAATGAAGGAGATGGTATGGGTTGGTATGAAACTTTTGTGGAATCTATGGAAAGAAAGGAATAACAAGATCTTCAAATGCTCTCATAAGGATACTCATTACATTTGGCATAGAACCATAGATAATCTTAGAGAAATAGTACAATATGTAACGAGACCTCCAAAACCAAACCAAGACTAGGATTGTATTTTGCATAAAATGAGAATTATCTTGAATGATTGCAAGAAAAAAATTAATCAAGCAAATAAATGTCAACTATAAAGGTATGATCATTGGCAAACCCCTCTAGATGGTATAGGGAGACTTTTGTATGGTCACCCTATCTTCATATTTGTAGAGACTTTAGGCATCCTCTCAAACAACTTAGTTGAGGCTTATGGTATTCTTCAAGGGCTTCAAGATATATCCAAATTTTGTGGACTGTGATATAGGTGGAATTGGATTCACAAGTGATTATCAATCGATTGAAGGACCCCGCGAGAACTACATATTAGGATTGGAGATTACAAAGAGTGTTGGAGAATATAGTTAGTTTGCAAACTAGATTTATAACAACTAAATATATCTATAATCCACATGAGTAAAAAAATATTATGAATGCATCAATCCAAAAGATATTTTAAAAAAATAACCTAATTTATGTCTTAATGTTGGTAATATTGACAATTATACTTACTTCTAAGTATAATTGGTTATTTCAATAAGATTAATACTAACAATCATATGGAAAATGGTTGCTAAAAGCCTTGGATCCCCTGAAAGGGTAGGAGATGTAAAATTGTGCTTAAAAATATTATATGCCTAGAAAGACATAAGATATAAATTGTTTAATTTCTTTTAAATAATAAAAATATTTTTAATTTAATTTTTTTTTTACCAACCTTAAAAAATATTTATCATTTTTTTATATAATGTCTAAATTGAGGTGTTTCATTTATAGTTACTATCTAAATTGAGGTGTTTCATTTATAGATACTATGAGGGAAGATGATTATAATCAATATAGTTAAACATCTTATTTTCAAAAAGGTTGTAATCATTTTTCAAATAAAAAACATAAAGAGCTCATTATTTGTTTTTAATAATATTTATTTATAAATAAGGTATTTCTAAATATTTTTTTATGTATATTATAAATAAAAAATATAATTAAATAATTATACATTTTACAATTTAATTTATAGTAGTTTTTTAACATTGTTTTTTTAAATAATAAGCAATTATATGGGATATATAAGAAAATATCTTAGGTTATACAAGACGAAGTGTTGAGGCAATACATATGTTAGTAAGAATGTAAACTTTAGACTTTGCAAAATATTTATTGTTAAACCTATTTATATAATACATTTTATATTTTTAATTGAATTGTTTATGTAATATATATTAATTTAACCAAATTTTAGTTGCAAAAACATGACTACTAAGAACTCAAACTTTGGAATTCTTATTTAAAGTTATAAAATATTTATTTTTAAACTTAATTTATATAATACATTTTATATTTTTAATTTTCAATCTTAATTATTTTTTTTTGGATTTAGTTACTATGATAAATCCCTATTACCGAGGTACAGGGTTGAGCAGTTTCCTTCCAACCATGACCCCTCCCAAATTTGAGATCTATACTTATCAATAGGGGATTTAACACAAAGCCACCACACACACACCCCCTCATACACTCACCCACACCACAGTTTGAACCTTGGACCTCTCGAAGAAGAGCCAAAGCTTGAACCGTTGCGCTGCACCCCCAGGTGCCAATATTAATCAATTTTTATATTTAATATTTGTTCTTCTATTTTTATTATTTCTTTTTGTTTTTTACTTATTTTTTGAAAAAGGTGAAAATTAAAGTAAAAAGATAAACTCAAAGTTACAATAATTGGCCTACCACTTTTGGCCAATCCTAGGATCCTAATAAAACTAACTCTAATACCATAAATTTCTTAGTGTGATCCAAAGAGTAAAAAATCCTATCTTGATTATAATTTTCATTAATACTATTTTAGAGGACTCAAAATTGCATCTCTTACTATGAATTCAAGGGCTATCCCAAATTGGACTAAGAATACTACAAGCAACAACGTGATGTCAGACCAAAGGCTAATAATAATAAACATCTACCTTCGTCCCACACACTTCATTGCCTAGATTACTATTGTCTAGTAATAAAACGTGTTTGTTCACCTCCATCCAATCTACAATATCCCTATTTTGATTATATTTTAACCTATATCTAGCAATATGCTCACTTCCCTTTTTAGCCAAACAGTCAACCACTGCATTCTTCCTTCTACCTACGTAAATAAAAAATGATATCCTCAAATTTGTAAATAAAAAATGATATCCTCAAATTGTTTCCAAATGGATTTAATTTGACTCACCATGTTCTTCATCCATCACACACTTAGTCTAAAATTTCTAATATCATCTAGCAACCCCACCAAAATTTGAGATTTGAACTCCACTATGATCTTTTGAGCTTCATTCTCCCAAGCATTGAGAGATCCCTATTGTATCGCTCCAAAATTTTCACACCCTTACCTTCAGGCTATAGGATCCGTGCCCGGAAGGGGGATGTGAAAAGGATGTCACGATACCTCGGACTGAGAGGACTTGCGAAGGTCCCGCCTCTCAAGGGAGGTGCATATTAGTGATTTTTCGACGGATGGTGGGTTCACCAGGAAACATTTAATGGCAGTTTCCACGCCTAGGTTTCGGAATGTGTTTTATGTGTTCATTTTTAACCTTAAGCATTCAAAATCCTAGGTTTGGCCAAATGAATCTAAATTAATCTATATGAAAATGCAAATTCAATGAGTACAAAAAATAGATCTAAAGACAGAAAACAAAGAAATTACAGAATATAAACGAAGAATACCTGATCCGGGTGTCTGATGATGATTTTGATTCTTGAAGCAGTCAGGATTGCCTCCGATTTGACAAGATCGTCTGATATCAGACAAGATCATCTGGGATCTGACGAATTCGTTAGAGGAATTCGTCAAAGACCTGCAAACAGAGAAATAGGCATGAAATATAGAAAATACAACAATTCTAACAGAGGGAAACAATGTAAATTGAAACTAATAATATCAAACTGAAACTAAAAAATAGAAACATGCATGAATTATACTAGTTTGATCACAATTATGGCTTAATTACACATTTAATCTAGATGGGTGAACTCCAGGATGCAAAATAACATAAAATACTGAATAAGCTATCTAATTTGCAGAATGAAACAACAAAGAAAAGGTTGAGAAATGCAAACTTCAGGCACTGATTGCCTCAATGTGAATTGCAGTCGATATCGTCTAGAATTTGTACGAAATCATCTTTGATTCAATAGGATCGCCTCCAATTTGGACAGGTTCATCGACGACGATGAAAGCTTGCTGCGGCTAAAAAACACTAAGGTACCTGCAACAAAATTTCAATAGAACTAATGCAAAATAGAATTTGAGATGTTTTATCGTGTATGCAATCAAGTTACAGGGAAATTCAGCCAGGGGGGTGCTAAGGGGATAGCTTAGGATTAAATAGGCTTAGGGGAGTAGTTAGGAGGTTGGAGATCATCCCTATTTGGGAGATCTCCAACAGAGGAGGGTCCCTAACAGCGTAGACACGCTTTTACCTGGATTGGAGACCCGTTGGAACAGAGTTTAATTGTGCAAAATCAGTTTTGTGACAAGAACGTCTAGATGTCCTAGCCCAGACAAAATCATCAAATTGAGGGCGATATCGTCTGATCGACGACGATATCGTCAAACAGTAAAAACAACCTCTAAAAATGGTGCGAGAAAGGGGGAAACAGATTAACCGGTGGTTAACGGGCAGTTTGGGAAGTTAAAATTTGAATTTAAATTATTTACTAGGATGAATGTAATTATTACAATTTCACTGCGCCAATTTTAGGGTGCTACATTTTGCCCCCTCTCTAGTGAATTTTTCGAAGAAAATGCGTTGAAGATGAGTTCTTCTCGATCTACGAGAAAGCAAAAATTATTCCAATTTTTAGGCGATGATTCTTGGTCGAATCGTACGATAGCTTACTATGGTGCCCCCTTCGTGTTTTCACCCAAATTGAACGTTTGAGGTAAAAACACGAAAAAGCAAAATTGTTTTTGAATTATTTTTGAATAAAATTAAGAAAAATAGGGTAAAACCCTGATTCATTTTTACTATTCATTTTTACTGGTTTTACAGCTCTTAAAGCAAAAAATGGTGGAGACGACGCACAGATCAACAGAGGTCCGACGCAGTTTACGGGTAAGAGTCTAAACTTGATTTAGAATGATTTAATTTGATTTTACATGCTTTTTAGGTGAATTTTAGATGAATTTTGAGCATCGTGGCCGTTTTTGGGCCGTCAACATCGTCGGGATGAAATTGTCCCAATTTCGACGAAATCGTCTAAATTTCACCAATTTCGTCTAAGGGTGAAATTAGTGAAAGGGGGACGATTTCGTCAAATTAGGGACGATTTAGACCTATGAAATCAGAAATGATTATGCTCAAATTTGGGAGGATATCGTCCAATAGTGGACGATATCATCATTTGATTAAATTGAACTTATTTTACTTTCATTTTTAATACTTGAATTGTTTATTAATGATTGTTTGTTGTTTTGTTGTTTATGTTGCAGAGAGGTTTGCTCAAAAGTAGGGAATGGAAGTATGGAGGTTTGAGAGATGACTTAGCCACTCTTACATAGGCAGAGTGAGATCAGCTAGCACAGGCCGGCTTACAGCATATGGCAGAGATGCCACAAGTGTCTACAGATATGGGGCTACTAACAGCCCTAGCAGAGAGATGGTATTCGGGTTCTTCTTGTTTTCGGCTATCGATAGGGGAGATGACTCCCACACTGGAGGATGTATGGAGGATTCTAAGAATCCCCATACAAGGACGGTTGATCACTCCTACGGCCAATCAGGGCCATGCTATGGGGCGATTGTGTGGTGACCCCTAGCTTCACCCTGGAGAAGGGCAAAGTTAACATCGAGGCACTTTGTCAAATGCCTGGGGCATCGAGACTCACATGGGTTCTAGCTAGAGTGGTTGGTGGACTTCTACTATGCCACCAGAGCGGGTGCAGGGTGCCATGGATGCTCGTAGATGTGATCTGCAATATGTGAGATCATGGCTACAGGTTCTCTTGGGGCAGCTTTGTTCTATGCCAGTTGTACAGGATCCTACATGGGATCGTGTACAAGGGTGGCTGATGTCTGGTGATGACATCGCTCCTACAAGTTTGGTGCTGGGAGCACATTGCAGTACGAAGGCCGGTAGGGCTTCCTCTGATAGGTATTGACGGGGAGAGGCCCCAAGTCTTCTACTGGTGGCTTCAGAGAGGGTCACAGTGGCGGATCGACCTTTTGATGTCCTAGATACTGCTAGATGACTTAGTCCCGGACCAGATTACCAGGAGGCCATGGCGAGAGCACCCAGGGTGGGCCGAGGATGGACAGGAGTTAGCTCGCATCAAGCGAGTTTGCTGGCTTCGGATGGAGAGGGGAGAGGTGGAGCTCCACCACTACGACCAAGTTTTGTGATAGTTTGGTCTACAGCAAGGGATCCGATCTCTTAGGGATTATGAGTTTTCCTGGACTGTCCGAGATAACACCACGGTCAGCGAGGCTCCAGACATGTAGCGCTTCTAGAGTCAAGACTCAAACGATGCCCCCATTCAGCCAGTGGATGGGGATGACGTAGGGGTAGCCGATGGCTACAATGCCTGGTATGCAGGCATTCGCCCTCCTCGGATGACGAGGGCTCAAGGTCCGATACATGCAGTTGTGCGTCGGATAGGGAGGCGATGCTAGGAAACTATGGAGGTGGCCTAGGGTCACGACGGGAGAGAGCTGAGGAGGCTACATGCATAGGAGAGGCCGCAACAGAGGGAGAGGAGGGAGGCAAGACCCCCTTATCCATAGAGAGAGATACCACCATCGCTCGATAAGGGCAAGGGTGTAGACACAAGGGAGAGTAGCGAGAGCTACTCTTTGAGCGGATACGATTTGTCTCCAAGCACAGGTGCAGACTCTATAGGATGAGATTGCACACCATCGAGCTGAGGTTACGCAGCTCAAGGATGAGATTGCATGCCTCAGGGCATGGGGCGAAGGGGCAAGCACTGGGGAGCTGACACGGGCTATTGCCCAAATTACTTTCTACCAGACTTTGTACTATCAGCTAGTGCGAGAGGAGGATAGGCTACCCCTACCAGCTAACATCGTAGAGCCGATCAGGATTGGGTCATCTAGGACTTTGTCCCGATCGAGGACCAGGACTCACAGTACTACTCATACTGCGATGGGGCCACCTCGTCCACCTCAGGGCGGGGGAGGAGATGAGGCTGAGAGCTCGAGGGGCTCTCGAGACACTGCACATAGGACATTTGATTGAGTATGCCAAGATATAGATTGTGGCATACTAATCTAGTTTTGATGATGTACATATATTTTTGATATATATATAAGATGAGATATTTTTGATCATATGACTTGTGTCATGTATTTTTTTATGATGCTTTTATGTTTGATTAAATGATTTGATGATTGAGGATTCATGCAATTATGTCATTTTGAAAATTTATAATTTTGATGTCATGCTGTAATATTTTAAATGAAATAATCTGATGTAACAAATTGGTTGTTTGTGATGTAATGTGGCAAAAGATAAAAAGAGACTTCTAACAATAATTTCAATGGACATTGTCGCTATTATAGACCATTTCATGGAGTCACTGCTCACTCGGTCGTCAACCTAATCCCAGTATAGAAATATTGTTAAAAGTAAAAGAGTGCTTAAGAGACTGTCTTAAGACTTTGGTGCAATAGTGCAAATGATGATGAGGATGGTTTGTTTTTCAGATTTCCATGAAAATTGTATGCATGAAATAATATTTGAAATGATTTTTGCTAGGCATAAATTCCTAAGTGTGATAAAATATTTGAATAATTCCTTAGGAATTATACCATCATTGCAAAATTGAAGTTTGACATAATGACATGAAATAATGATAAATATGTTTGTTTTTGTAAAAAAACATAATTTGTGTAACATAATGATTGAAGTCATATGGTTTTCGTGATTCTTTAAATAAATGGGGAATAAAAATTATTACAATGGTTTGTGCTAGGCATAGAATATGGAGGTATAGACTTATACCATCATCGCGGAAATCCAAAAAGAGATAGTTTTATTGCATGGTTGATTTGTAAATAAATAGAAAAAATGAGGATGAGGACTTGCGCTAGGCATAAAATTTCAATTTTGGTTTTGGAATTATACCATCGTCGTGAAATTTGATAATATATATATATATATATATATATATATATATATATATATATATATATATATATATATATATATATATGTGTGTGTTTTTTATTGTATATTTTTGAAAGAAATTTTTAATTTTTCTATTATATAGTTGTCTTTATGCTAAACAACTGTACTTGAAATAAGAAAATGAATTATTCCAAACAAGTTGCAAAAAGAATATTTCAAAGTATTTTGAAGACAAAATTTAGATTTATAAGGAATCCCATGTGCATATGTGAATTCATTTCCAATCTTGATTTATCATAATGATACACAAAATCTCTCAAATACAAATGTGTGTGCAATTGCTATGTTCATTTACCAATTTTGAGCAAGATAATATGATACAAGTGATTTGAAGAAACCAAATAAGTGTTCATTGACCATGATGTAGATGCATATAACCATACTAGACTACTATGTAGGTCGGATTATCAAGAGCTAGCTAATCCATAAGCGAGGCATAGGTCCGTACAAAAGAAGGTCGCTAATGTGACGGACATATCGCCACGCTAGGAGTTACCCAAGGCCAAGCAGGTTGGGCACAAACCACCTGTTATGGGGCTTACCTCACAGTTTTTGAATAATTGAGAATTCTAGGGATTCAAGCTCATCAACCCTTCTTTTCTTTTCAAATGGTAGGGAAAGGGATTTTATTGCTTTTGCTTTTGCTTTTTTTTTTTTTTTTTGTTGTTCCTTTTACTTGATGATTGAGATAATGCTTGAAATATTGTTGTAATGATATAAAATAACATTTTTTGTCTTTTTCTTCTTCTTTTTTTTCTGTGCTAGGGATACTTGCTCGGATTAGCTGTAGAGCAAGGGATTTTTATTCTGGGTAGGGGTGAGCTTGTCCTTTTGCCAATTCTCAAAGATTCTAGACCATGTGCATGATAGGATAGCAGGGGAAACTTTTCACTCAAGAAACCACTTCTACTATGTAGCAAAGCATAGAAATTACAAATATAATCATTTTATTGTGAAAAGATGTGCTTGGTTTAAGTAAATAACAAGATCAATTCTCTATGCTCAAACTTTATTTAATTACATTTTATGAACTTTGATATAAGAGAGATTAGTAATCATGCCAAATAAAATCAAGATATTTATTTTTGTGAGTGTGCAAGTGAGGGATTCCAAATAAATGCTAATTTATCCAAAATAATTTAAAACATATAACTGCAACATTTGTAAGAAAATATATATAAATAATTTTTTGAGAAGTTTTGAGAATGTTGACTCTCTCTTTCTTCTTTATTTTGTTTTGGTTTCGAAAGAGTCAAGAATATTGCTATTTTTTTTATCATTTTATTTTTGTTTTTGAACAAGAAAATAACAAGTGCCATAAATAAATACAACAAATAGTTTTGATTATTTTGATGATTATGAATGTTTTTGGTGTTTTGATTTTTAATTTATGAATTGAAATTGGTGGTATATACAAATGATCTATATACACTATACAAGGTTATTTGAGTATAGCATGTCTAAGGTTGCTTCAAAATCAAAGGAGGTTTTGAAGGATAATTTGGTTGAGATGAAGGTAAGAATAGAAGGTGATGAATAAAATATAGTGGTAACAAAAGCTTTGTTATAATGTAAAATAATGTAGCGAAATATTTGACTTTTATATGTGTAAAATTGATCATGTTACAAAATAAAATGTAAGAAGGATAAGAAAGTTCTTCATTCTTATCACTATCTTGCAAGTCTTGATAAGATGGAGGGAGCATATGTAAAATATATACATGGATGTTATTTGATAAACAAGGATGATCACATATGAATGAAGAAAAGTGATGGATAAAAAATAATTGTGATAATAGAGAATGTATATAACTTGATGTTTCAACCATTAAATATTCTTCAAATGGTGTTGGGTCATTCTGTATGGTAACAAGTTTATTTGCAAGTTCAAACTTCAAACATTGGTGAAGAGTGGAAGGGACAACCCATATCATATGAATCCAAGAAATCTTGAAAAGTAGGTTGTAATATGAAGGGCAATATGCTACATAAAATAAAGTATCCAGGATCTTGGATCCAATATTGAGGGAAAGAATTATAGTACCTTGATCTTCTTGAATTTCATTGTTGAAAGATTTTATAATAACATTTGATTCATTAAGATCTTCTTCCTTTGTTTTGAGTTTTTGGAATAATTGATAAGTGCATAAATTAAGAGAGAAGTCATTATCTACCATGATAGTTTTAACAGTTGTTTCTTTACTAGATCCTGTAATGTAAAGATAGTAGTCTTCTTGTGGAGTAGAGGAAGGAATATCCTCATCATAGAATGAAATATGGTTAACCTCAAGAGGGTTTACACCATTAATTATGTTCTTAGAGAAAATATGATGAGGAATAAATTGTTGGCTAGGTATCTTGAACAAAGTTTCCTTGTGATAAATTTGTAATACCTCTAAAAGGGATATCTTTTCTTGAGGATTAATCACTTGTTTTTGGATATCAAAGTGGATTTTAGATTGAGATTTTGATTCTAAATATGAGCTTTCTATGTTTACATTCCATTTTGGATCATTCTCTAGAGTCAAAAATAGTTTTGAAGGTTGGTCAAATGAAGAATTCATCTCTTGAATATCAGATTGAGTTGATTGAACTTGAGGTTGCTCATTTATAGTTTTTGTTACAATATTAATAATATCATCATGATGGGACACATTAACATGCAATATTTTATTGGTTTCTTGTTGTTTATAATTGAATAGGGGTTCTTGGGAGATCCCCATGTCTTGATTGATTATTGGTATTTGTTGTGTGGGAGTTTGATTGTTTACTAAAGAGTTATAATTAGTTGTAGATTGTAATTCCTTTCTATTAAAAAGACCCTTATCAATGAAATCTTGAATTGCACATCTTAAATATTTACAATTTTGTGTCATATGTCCATCTACTCTATGATATTCACAATGTAGCTCAGGTTTAAACCAGTCTGATGTGGTATCAGGTTGTCTTATGGAAGGAAGTTCAATCTTATTTGTATCAAGTAAATGCTTGAGAATTATAGCCATTGGTTGATTGAGCTTAGTAAATGTACGTGATGAATGTTTTTGAGAGATTTTTGATAAATGCCTTAGGAAGTTTGTCATAAAAGGACCTAATGGTTTCTCACCTCTACTTTCTTTATTATGGGTAGAATGATGACAGGAAGATTGTGAAGTGTGAGGTGAGTGCATGGTAGAATTGGAAGAATAAGTATTTTCTTGTTGAAATGGATGTGTTGTATTGAAAGAAGAATATTGAAAGGGTAGAGGAGGATTATATATGGGTTGATAAACATAATATGGATATATGGGAGAATAGACAATATCGTTATGAAGAGGATTGGAAAAAGGATTGTCCTGTTGGGTTATGGACGAAGAATGAGAAAAGTGTGATGGAGGTGATGTTGAATAGGGATGAGGTTGGTTATAATCAACAAATGTATTTGGCTGAATTCTTCCAAAATTACTAATGGGCTCATATTGATTTGAGTAAAAACTCATGGTTTCTTTTAATACTTCTAAAAGTAATATTTAGCATCTACTATTTAGAATTGAATCTAAAACATGCAATCTTGAACTTATGATTTTGTTGTTTTTGTGTACATACATATATTTTTTTTTGTTTTGAATCTAAATGCATTTATGTTTTAGTTGTTCTATTTTTTATTTGGTTTTTTGTTTTTGTTTTCAAAATTTTTACAATGCATCCACGTCAGGTTCACTAAAATGTATCGCTCCAAATTTTTCACACCCTTACCTTCAGGCTATAGGATCCATGCCCGGAAGGGGGATGTGAAAAGGATGTCGCGGTACCTCAGACTGAGAGGACTTGCGAAGGTCCCACCTCTTAAGGGAGGTGCATGTTGGTGATTTTTTGACAGATGGTGGGTTCACCAGGAAACATTTAATGGCAGTTTCCATGCCTAGGTTTGGGAATGTGTTTTATGTGTTCATTTTTAACCTTAAGCATTCAAAATCCTAGGTTTGTCCAAAAGAATCTAAATTAATCTATATGAAAAAGCAAATTCAATGAGTACAAAAAATAGATCTAAAGACAAAAAATAGAGAAATTACATAATATAAATGAAGAATACCTGATCCGGATGTCTAATGATGATTCTGATTCTTGAAGCAGTCAGGATCGCCTCTAATTTGACAGGATCGTCTGAGATCAGACAAGATCATCTGAGATCTGACGAATTCATCAGAGACCTACAAACAGAGAAATAGGCACGAAATATAGAAAATACAACAATTCTAACAGAGGGAAACAATGTAAATTGAAACTAATAATATCAAACTAAAACTGGAAAATAGAAACATGCATGAATTATACTAGTTTGATCACAATTATGGCTTAATTACGCATTTAATCTAGATGGGTGAACTCTAGGATGCAAAATAACATAAAATACTGAATAAGCTATCTAATTTGTAGAATGAAACAACAAATAAAAGGTTGAGAAATGCAAACTTCAGGCACTGATTGCCTCAATGTGAACTGCAGTCGAGATCGTCTGGAATTTGTATGAAATCATCTCTGATTCGACAGGATCGCCTTCGATCTAGAAAGGTTCGTCGACGATGATGAAAGCTTGCTTCGGCTGAAAAACACTAAGGTACCTGCAAAAAAATTTCAATAGAACTAATGCAAAATAGAATTTGAGATGTTTTATCGTGTATGCAGTCAGGTTACAGGGAAATTCAGCCAGGGGGGTGCTAAGGGGATAGCTTAGGATTAAATAGGCTTAGGGGAGTAGTTAGGAGGTTGGATATCATCCCTATTTGGGATATCTCCAATGGGGGAGAGTCCCTAACAACGCAGACACGCTTCTGCCCGGATTGGAGACCCGTTGGAATAGAGTCTAATTGTGCAAAAATAGTTTTGTGACAAGATCATCTGGACGTCCTAGCCCAGACGAAATCATCAAATTGGGGGCGATATCGTCTGATCGACGACGATATTGTCAAACGATCAAAATAACCTCTAAAAATGGCGCGAGAAATGGGTAAACGGATTAACCGACGGTTAACGGGCGATTTGGGAGGTTAAAATTTGAATTTAAATTATTTACTAGGATGAATGTAATTATTACAATTTCACTACGCCAATTTTAGGGTGCTACACCTATCTAATTATCAAAGCCTTTGCTTCATTATTTTTTGCTAATCCTTGACCTTCCAATTCCTAATGATGAACCTTCCCCTTATAATCTCTTCTGATAAACCCAATGCCCACTACCCTTATGTTATTCTTGGCTGCCCCATCTATGTTGATTTTTTCTAGCCTATGGGTGGGGGTTGCCAAGCCCCATGAGTCTTCCTCATGGAAATATTTTCTTCTTGTTGATTTTATTTCTCCCCCACATGAGATTTTATTGTTTCTATTACCTTGTTTAATATTTTTTTATCAAACTAGCCCTATTGGAGTGTATTCCTCTCTAAAGCTCTGACCCAGAGACCAACCCAACTTAAATGATTTATTTTTTAACCTTATTCATTTCTAGACCTCCTATTTATTATTATGTGTTAATTTTTTATTAATATAGATCTTGAAGAGATCAACCCATTAGTCCATAAATTTAGGGTAAATTCGCACTAGAAGAGCAAATGATCTATTGTCTCCTTGGTATTGCATATGATACATTTAGAGGGACCATGAAAATCCCTATTTTATAAGTTATCATAAGTAAGCAAGATTTTATGGATAACCTACCATGGAAATAAATTGACTTTTGGACATCCCTTTGCAAACCATACTCTATCCCATGGAACACCCAACCACACTGAAAGGGGAGGGAGCAATTCATTATAACCATCCCAAGATATATAAATACCTAAATATCATGACTTTAAGTTATCTTATCCTCTTTCTCCTTTCCTATAAGGTGGAATTTATTTAATATCCTCTCTAAAGAAACAACACATTATTATATATTGAGATTAGCCACTCTTCCCAGTACTTTAGTTGCATAAGAGATAAGGTCCCAATATGCCTTGTATGTAGATAGCATATTTTTTTAATCCAATATCTAGCCATCAAGATCTATTGAAAGGGTTACAACCCTAAAAACTCTAAAATTAAGGGGAGGTATTGGTCCCAAGAATCGGTCTAAAAATTTTCTTTATCCCCTCTACCAAATTCCCAAAATAGTCTTGGTTTTACCATATTTTGTCTTAATTTCAACACTTTACAAACAGAAAAACCTTGGCCTCTCATAGGAATGCAACCTGCTTCCTCATGGGGGAAAGTTATCCAAAGAATTTCTAGTAATAACTTTACTAAACAACACTTCCTAATTAGAGAATCATCTCCAATAAATCTTGTCTACTAGATCTTGGTTATTCAATGTTGCTTTTAAAATTCCTAATCCTTTGCTTGCTTTAGACTGACAAATTTTATCCCAACTTACTAGAGCCTATTGCTTACCCATCCTTGGGCCATCCTAAAGGAATTAAACTTCCCCAAGATTTCAATCGAAGTTGCAAGGATAGAGAACTTATAAATTGATATTTCTTGAATCACTAATTAAAGAAAATTCACTCTTCCTCAAAAATAAATATAATGATGTATCCAAAAATTTACCTTCCCACCAATTATATCGACTAATATTTTTTGTTCTTTCACCTTAAACTTCATATACTGGAGTGGAATCCCTAGGTAGTCCAATGGAAGGGATCCCTGAGGTAAACCTAATATGTTTAGAATCTGATCTTGGATGTCCCTTTAAGTATTAAATATGTTGGAGTATATTACATTATTTGGGACATGCTAATGTACCCCTATGGTACCTTCATAGTACATATTGTAAATATTAGATTAGGATTGAGTCTTAGTTTAGAGTGTGAGTAATATTTTATGTAATGTAATAATATGCAAGAAATGCACAAGTATCATGTGAGTAAGTGTGCAAGTGTTATGTGAGTCTATGTGCACAAGTATCTGTAGATTAGAATATGCTAAGTAAAGAGTCATGTCTATGTGTCATGTGTATGCAAGTGTCAAGTAGATAAGCCAAGAGTCATGAGACTTGGCATATGGAAAGGAATAGTCAGGTATACAAAGAGTTATTCTACTATGGCTATATAGTACTCCATAGTGAAACAAAGAAGTGAATCAAGATCAATATCAATTATCTATCATCAAGTGTAAAGAGAAGTGCTATATTTGTAATAGAAAGAGGAGTAATAAAGTTTACATACATTTGAGAAACTAATATTGTAAGTTATGCTACATGCTTTGTACATGTATGATTCAATCTATTTACATTCATGATTTATGTTGATTAATGAATGTTAGTTGATATATTATAAGCCTTGATTTACAGATTAGTTTGCTCGTATTATTTTACTTACATTATTATCTTGATCTTACTATATTGTGGCTATTTTATATTTGATCATGTGAAATTTATCTTGTGAGTTTATATTAATATTAAGTCTTCAAAATCCATCAATGGTATCAGAGCTACTGCGAGTAGTTTCTTGCACAAGTTGAATTTATTTAGCTACATATAAAATTGATTTTGTCTAGTTTGATAAAATTGGTTTAGAGTTTGTCTACTTTAAAGAGAGGTAGACATAGACTCTATTGTAATATCAAAGTAAGAAGAAAATCTAGAGTATTTACATAGTTGTAAGAACAACTAGTGAAGACTAGGACTCATCTATAGGATCTTTCCATGGTTATAATAAATTAAGACAAGGACTCAACCATTGGGGCGAATCAAATTTAAGATAATTTATCATTATAGGAAAATAGCCAACCCTTGAAATTAGAATATTTTCAAGAAATAGATAATCCTTGACACTTATTTCTATCAACTTGGGATAAAGTTGAAGGATTTGGTACAATCAAGTCATTCTAATTTTGATTGAGGCATTAGAGAAATCTAATCTACCTTGAGATTATTTGGGTTCTTAGGTGTGACCTAAGATACTTGTAACATATATTTATCATTAGAAGTATGAGTAGATTTCTAAAATAGATAGATAAGACTTTCATCTTCAAGTGCAATAAAAAGTAGAAAAGAAGGACATATCAAGGACTCATACATCTATCTTATAGTCATATTTCATCAAATAGACGTTAATTGAAAGTTGTAAAAGATTCAGGTCTTGAAGAGAGACCTTAACAAATATAGAATAACAATGATAGATTGAGGTTACCTATTTTGGAATTCTATTCAAAATAAAGGTAGTCTATGAGAAGATTTAGATCTTGAAGATAGACCTTGACATAAGAAAAGATTAAGCAAGATTTAGGTTATAGACCTTGACATTATGGCTTGATAAAAGTAGCCATCAAATAGAAATTCTAGAGAATAAAGAAGATCTAAATAGCTATTAACAAAATCAGAAGGTTGAACATGAAGAGACTATAGATTGTAGTTATTACAATAACAGTTAGCAAATAGTCATTAGAATAAAGAGTAGAAGCTTAAGGTACTAGCTTGGAAAATATGCTCAAGGTGTAAAGGATAAAGTTTTTGGATGCCCAAGGATAGAGTTTCAGGGTAGCATTATTCTACCTACATCAACATGAAAGAGCAAATAGAATGTAGAGCCAATGCCAAATGAAGAATGCATCCTTTAAAAGCCATTAATTAAATGCATTATTGAGGAGTACATAGAGCATCCACTACCAAATGAAGAGCTAACATGACCATGAGTATTGTCTGACCTACAAAAAGGACTAGCATAAGTATAAGCAACAATATATAGTGCATGATAAGAAGAAATACAATAAGAACATAGTAGTTATATAGTCTCCATGATCCGAGCCATTTTTGGAAGAGAAAAAGCTACAGTCAAGCCAACATAGGAAGAGAAAATTTTGTTTATGATCTTTGAGATCCATCATTGGAAGAGGAAAATCCACAAGAAGAACCTCTGCCAAGAGCTATCACTGGAAGAGAAAAATATGTAGTTAAATCAATGCAATAATAAGGAAATATCAAGATGCAATGCATTAAAATAAGCACCAAGGGACAAGCAAACACCTTCTACATAACACCAAAAGAATAATAAATAGAGTATTGGAAGGACACATCATTGGTAGGAGGAAGTGTAATGCTCACAGACGTTTTAGGGAGTTAGAAGCACAAAAAAGAAATTCTCAATGCGTAACCACTTGCAGACATAATGTTCTCAATACATTGGAACATTAAGATATCCAAACATTTATTTTTTTAACCTATCTAAAGTGAAATTTTCATCTGCAGGCATGTTGCATTCAAGGGAGTTGAATAAAGTTTATCCACAAGAGTGAGGAAACATAGTTCAAAGCATTCAAACCATTCAAAGGAGATAAGGCACACTATGTGATATTTTGAAGGTAATTTTTTATTTTAGGGTTTATAAGTTAATGAAAGAGTGATAAGATAGGCGTAATATTTTATTAAGTTAAAATTTAATTAAGCAGTGATAAGATTTAATTTATTGTTCTTTTATTTGGAGTGATGAGTAGGTTTATAAATTGAATTCTTATAAAATTAGAGCCATAAGGTTTTTTAATAGTTAGATAAATTTGAATTTGATTTGCTTTATTATTTTTTTGTTGATTTTCGTAAATTAATTAATTTGGAAGTCAAAAGGAATTCAACTTCAAACTTAGGAAAATTAATTTTGCAAAATTTTTATTTTCTTAGTTTCTAATATTTGGGAGACAAGGATTTCTACTTCATAGAATTTTAATTTAGAAACTTTTATTTATTTAAACCTAGGGAGTTATAAGGTTGTCTACTTCAAAAGGATCATGGCAAATAAAAAGCAAGTAAAAAGAAATTTAAATAGTCAAAAACTAGAAATATATGAGTTGTTAAAGATAAATGAAGAAGAAAACTTGGATTTCAGGAAAACTAATATGTAGACAGAATGTCCCATTAGAAGAAGCTAAGAAAATGTTACAAGATTTAAAATATTGTACTTAGTATATGATAGATAAAATTAAAGGTCAAAATGATACTTCAGTAAAAGTAAAAAGAGTATTACAATTAGTTATAAGAGAAGCCAAAAATGAGATTTTTTCAACACTTAACAATTATCTAAGTTTAAAGCTTGATGAAGCAGTTGAAAACTATAAAGATGTTTTCATATTATCTAATAATATTTGTAAGATAATGTATATGACATTAGTTTATAATGAAGTTTGGATAAAAATAGAAGACAAGAATAAATGATCAAATATTTGGAAAACAAGCTTAGTGATATTACCAATGAAGCAAATAATCTAAAAATTATGACAATAAATATATTAAAGCCTATGGTGAAATATGCTTGTTGTGATACTAATGATCTTCAATAAAAACATGATGCAAGCCATTAAACTTTTGACTTGGAATTTATAACGAAGACACAATAACTTAATTCAAGAATAGATGTTGCATGTGATTCTAACATAATTCATGATGACAAAGTGTGTGAACACAGTGTATGTAACAAAAAACATTGTAATATAGACTTCAAACATTCAGAAAACAAATGTGAACATTGTGGTAGGCATGGACACAAGATAGAAATATGTTGGAATCTTCATTGTTGTGAAATTTGTGGAGGTACCAACCATTCTAAAAAATATTGTTGGTACAAAGAGAATCATATTTTTGAACGAATATACACAATGACAAGAAAATATCTTAAGGTATTTTCTTACAAATACTTCTCAAAATTTAGAGATGGGTGCAAGAAAGGTATGGAATTCTTCAAAAAAAAATACTTAGAAGAAAAATCAAGCAAGAAGGAGAATCTGACAAAACTCAAGCAAAAATTGGTGAACATTGCAAAGTCACTTGAAGTATGTAGACCTAGATTGAAGACTAAAGTCTTAAATAACCAAATAATGTAATATAGGGGTATTTTAGAGTATATGACATTATTTGGTTCATGTTAATTTACCCCCATGGTACCTTCATAGTGAGTAATATTTATGTAATGTAATAATATCCAGGGTATGCACATGTGTCATGTGAGTAAGTGTACAAGTGTTATGTGAGTCTATGTGTACAAGTGTCTTATATGTAAGTTTGCACAAGTGTCCTTATATTAGAATATGATAAGTGAAGAGTCATGTATAGTTGTTATGTGTATGCAAGTGTAAGGTATAGAAGCCAAGAGTCATGATACTTGGCATATGGAAAGGAATAGTCAGGTATACAAAGATTCATTCTTCTATGGCTATATAGTACTCCATAGTGAAGCAAAGAAGAAGAATCAATATTAGTATCAATTATATATCATCAATGTTGGACATTTTGAGTCCATAAAGTTGTCATTGATGCCAAGGCATGAGGTTGTCATTGATGCCAAGGAGTGAACCACCATTGATGCCAAAAGTTCAAAAGGAGCAATGCAAAAGGTTGATGGAAAAAGAGCTTCATAATATTTATTTTTGATATTATAGGAAGCATAAGTAAAAGGTTTTTATTAGAACCATGGATTGGAAAATAAAAGGTTTTATTAAAAACCATGGATTGGCAAAATAAAAGGTTTTCATTAAAACCATGGTTAGACGAAATAAAAGGTTTTCATAAAAACCCAAGGAGGCTTTTTATTCCAAATTAAAAAGTCCAAGGAAGGTTTAAATATTTAATTTATAAATATTTAAATTCAAATTGAATTTAAATTTTATAAATAAATATTTATTTATTTTAAATGGCATAACCCTAAGGTTACCCCACCGACGTGCAAGTCAAAAACCATCCCACCAACGTGTTGGAAGAAATAACAAAGCAAGGTACTTAGCAATATAAATATTGCGTTGCTAAGGCCAAAACAATGCATTTGAATTTGAAAATGTGCTGCATTTTGTGGAGGAGAAGATAGAGGAATTTGTGTGCTGCATTTATCCCAAAGTTTGAAGCATTGAATAAAACAAGGTGCTTGGGTTCTAGAACCATCCGGTGGCAAGTGCTTAGTGTTTGCAGAGGGGAGGTTATGGGTTTGAAACTCAACGACAACAGTTTTGGGAAGCCCCTTTTCATTTTTGGTTTCGGTGCCAGTAGAAGGAATAAGGATCACATGGGGAGTTTAGCTCCCACGTGAGCACTTAGCTCATGTAGCAGCCAAGGTCACGGCTAAGGTGCTTGAGGAGGCAGCGTCGTGGGTTCAAAACCCACTAAGGGTAAAAGTACAAGTTTTGATTTAATTTTTTGTTTGCCCTAAGGTTGTTGCGAGTAAATTGGGAGGTATAAGGTGGTAATTAAATTGGATTATTTACCTATATGTTAAAGTGATTTTTGGGCATGGGAAAAAGTTATTTTTGATAAAGTAAAACTAGGGCAATTAATTTTTACCTTAGAAGAATAAATTGCATTGTTTTATAAATTATTTTATTTGATGAGTGCAATTTAAGAAAGGAGTTATAAGTAGAAATTGTGTTATATTTTATAAGAGGGTTTTTGATGAAAATTATGATGTTGAAATTTATTATTGAGATGGAGCAATAAGGTGTATTTGGAATTTAATTTATCTTTGTGTTTAAGGTAAATTGTGAAAAGTGTTAGGGTGATAATTCTTGTCATATAACCCTTTGTACTTGGCAAATAAAGTTGTGATAATTGAACTAGGTTTTTGAAGATCATTCTACATCAAAGAAAAAGGTATGGGCATATTCTTCCATGGTTGAGTTGATTGGTTGATTTTCTGGAAAATAACTTTGGAGTGAAAAGGACATAATTAGGTTTCCTTATTGAGTTTTTGAGATATATGTGAAGATTGTTTTATAAGTATTGTTGAGTGTGTTTTGAGTTAATACTTCAAGGTTTTATGGAATAAATAGTTGTTGATAAAACCTTGTTTGATAAGCATTGTTGTTGAAGCCATTGGTTAAGTGAGGAACTTGAACTAGGGTTTGTAAATATTATGAGTATCATTGTTATGTGAAGATTGTTTTATAAGCAATATTGTTGAAGTGAGTAATTGAGTGAAGAACTTGAACTAGGGTTTTGAAAGAACATGTTTATCATTTTTATGTGAGATTGGTTGAGAAGCATTGTTGGAAATATTTTGAGTGAGTGTTCATATGCTTGGACTAGGGTTTGTGAGCAAGGACTATTTCATTGAGTGATTGGTTGAGTAGAGTTGGTTGAGCCTAGTCAAGTGGATGTGTGAATTGATAGTTCAAGTTCTATAAAAAAAATTGTTCTAAATTCTGAATTGATTTGAGGAAGAAGTCGAGTGTTGATAAGTGTGAAACATATTGAGTCTCTAACAATTCTCTATATGTTTTTGTAATAGAAGAGTGATTGAAAGTGATTAAGTATTGAAGTGAATGTGAAGCATATTGAGTCTCTAACAATTCTCTTTATGTTTCTATGAGATTGAACAAGTTCTAGTGAGGACTTGTTGAGAATATTTAAGGTAAGTTTTTGAGAAGACTTGTGGATATATTTGTGTGAGCTTTTGTGGAAGCTTACAATACATATTGAGAGCAGAATTGAATAAGTTCTAGTGAGGACTTATTGAGAAGATTTGGACAAGTTCTAGTGAGGACTTGTTGAGCATATTTGGACAAGTTATAGTGAGGACTTGTTGAGAAAATTTGGACAAGTTCTAGTGAGAACTTGTTGAGCAAGTTTGGACAAGTTCTAGTGAGGACTTGTTGAGCAGATTTGGACAAGTTCTAGAGAGAACTTGTGGAAATATTAGTGTGAGATTTTGTAGAAGCTTACAAGGTATATTTGAGATAAGTCTTGAGAAGACTTGTGAGCAGAGTTGATTGATTGATTTTTTCAAACCTTGAGTTAAGGTTTGGGGAAAATCCAACAGAGTTGATTTGAGATTGACTCAAGCTTTATGTTAAGGCTTGATGATAGATATTGAGGATATATTTGTGCTAGACCGAAGGACTGAGTTTAGTGCATATCAAAGGATAGATATTGAGGACAGAGTTTGATGTATATTTGAGGACAGGTTTGTACAAGACCAGAGATAGAGATTGAGCAGATTTGTGCTAGACCGAAGGATTGTGTTTATTAAAAATTTAAGATAAATATTTGGAGGTGAAAAAGTATAGAGGACGATAGTCTCCAGTGGATAGAGATCTATTATCCAAGGTAGTGAGGACAAGTGTCTTTAGTGGATAGATATCCATTAGCCAGAGTAGTGGGGGTAACAATTCTTCTAGAAGATCACCAGTTAGAGATAAGAAGAAAGGAGTTATCCTATGGATAGAGATCCATAAAATTGATTAGGGGATTGGTGTCTTCGTTGGATAGAGGTCCATAAAAATTGTAATAGGGAAAGGATTCCCAAGATATTGATTGAGAAGATTTTAGTGAAATATTTTCTCTATGGAGTATCCCACATTGGGTGAATTATGTTAAATTGGTGTCTCTATTATATGTGGTGTTTTGTGCATTGCTTTGATTAATATTTTTGATACTGCTATCTTTACATTGCATAATATTGATTGGGAAAGAAAATTAAAAAGTGGTCTTATACTGTTCACCCCCTCCTAGTATAAGCTTGTTTTCTTCAATCAATAGTAAAAGAGAAGTGTTATATTTGTAAGAGAAAGAGGAGTAATAAAGTTTGCATACATTTGAGCAACTAATATTGTAAGTTGTGCTACATGCTTTGTACATGTATGATTCAAGATATTTACATTCATAATTTTTGCTCATTAATGAATGTTAGTTGATATATTATAAGCCTTGATATACATATTAGTTTGCTCATATTATTTTGCTTACATCATTATCTTGATCTTACTATATTATGGCTATCTTATATTTTATTTAATGAAACTTATCTTATAATTTTACATTAATATTAAGGCTTCAAAATCCATTAAACAAACACTAACTTGGACTTGATTGCATTTACTTATTGGCCTATGGCTTCTAGGTAATTATTTGAGGAGCTTTGAGCACTTTTTCCTCCCTAGCATTGGCTACCCCAAGAAACCCTATATTATCCACAAATTTTAAATGGGTCCATTCACCTCTCCCACTTGCACTCCTAAGATAATTCCTTGTTGCCTATTCCTTTGAAAAAAAATTCCCAATATTTTAGCAAGAATAGGAAATAGATACGGGGATATAGGATCTCTTTTCCAAATTTTCCTATAGTCCTAAAAGAGAACCGAGGGAATACCATTGTGTTGGATTTTAAGCCAAACTATCTCAAGATCCAATATAATTAAGACAAAATTTTAGGTCTCATTATCAATAATAAGAGTAGAAATTAGGGATCCTATGCTTTCTCGTTTATCTACTATAGAAGGTTTCTAGTGATTACTTCCTGGACAGACAATTGGTGAGGTTGGGATTTTATTTATTGTTGGTGATTGTTTTATGGGCCCTATCCATAATTTTTTTGGGTCTTTGCAAAGATACCACATGCACACTTGCTAGCTGTAGAGTATGGGTTCCTAATGGTAGTCCTTGGATCAAATATTTACTTTCAATTTTGGGACGTCGTGGTGATATGAATCTCCTCTAGGTTTTTCCATCTTTAGGCTAAGCATTTTGTCCCTTTTTGCATGGATATCTCATGGCCTATGGAGATCTCCTTGTGCTATTGATCTAGTTTCTAAGCCTTCAAAAGGCCCTTCTATGTGGGTTTTCCTTGTTTGTGTAGCTTCTCTCGAGGGGGTAATACTATTTAATTTTTTGAGCAGGAATTTTATTTTATATATGAAATTTTTGTGATGTTTCATTAGGGGCTAAGAGAACTCCTATTCTCTTTCAATGGTGCATGTTTTGATTCTATTACTTTCTAGTTTTCCCTGTTTAGGTAGGAATCCCTTTTTAATTTTTAGATCTCATATGTAGATGGTCATGTGGAGGTTGTCTCTCTACTTTAGTTATTCCTTGTTTATCTCTAGGAGATAGTCTCCAAGAGATTGTATCTTTTGTTGTGATCTTATTGTAAAAGGTTTGGGGATCCTTTCAAAACCCTTTCTTTCACCCAATAAAAAAATAAGTATATATGAGCAATCAAATATATAAATTTTCCAATATAAATATAATAACATTCACTATAATATCAAATATTAATGTAAATGGCCAAAATCAATCATGTACAAGCATGGAGAATAATTATAATAATATTGCTCAAAATTTGTATACAAGTTTTATTATCAATGCTTGTTATGGTGATAATTATAGACTACTTCCCCTTACATTGTATACATATTTATATCCATAATATAGACATAGAAATGTGACTCTTAAATAATTGTTTTTTGCACTCCTCACATATCTGAGAGATGCAACCTTTTCTATTCTTGACCTTTAGCTTCTCATCTTGCCACTTGTGTACTAGACTCTTCACTCTCTTCTTATATTCATACTTGACTCTATGCCACTTTTGCACTTCTATATGACTCATACTCTCCTACATGCATTCTTAATACAAGATACTTTTGCACATCCTCACATTACATATTTGCATACTTACATGCATGACACTTGTGCATATTCTCTCAATACACACTTGCACTCTTACATGAAATTTGTGCATATCCTACACATAGACACTTACATAAAGGGGAAGTATAAATTACTCTTCTAAACTATAGACTCGAACCCTAATCTATTACATATTTACATTTATACCTTAAAGGTGCCATGGAGGTACATTGGCATATACCAATTATTGTAATATTCTCCAATACCCATTGTATTACATTATTTGGTTATTCAAGACTTTAGTCTTTAATCTTCATCTTCATATAAAGCAACTTTGCATTGTGTATGATATTCTACTTGAGATCCATATTTGAGTTCTCCTTCATCTTCATTTTTTGGTTCTTCAGTAATTGCATCTTTAATATCTTGTTCATGAACTTTTTGAGCTTCTTATTTGTCCTTGATCTCTGGTTCATGTGCATCATTCATTTGATATTGTCTTGTAACTTCTTTCTTGTTTATTCGACAAGATAAATTTGGACCATACTTGATCCATTTTTCTATTCCTTGTTTTTCTAAAAAATCAAGCACTTCATCATTAATCTGATCCTTTGATAAAATAAGATCAAAGATTTTTTCGTTGATTTATTTTGTTTTAATTTTTTCCTACATCTCTAAAAATAAATATTTTGCTCTATTTGTCATGACATTAGGAGTTACTTTAGAAATAATTTTTTGAAGAAAATTGTCTAATCTAAATAATTACACATTTTCAATTATCTCATAATAATTTATTTTGTACCAACAAAATGTTGAAGAATGAGTATTTAATCCACAAAATTTACATGGATAAAGATTCTAGCAATTAGTTTTTTCATGCCCAATTATATTGCAATAATTACACTTTAATTGAATACAATATATTTTCTTTGATCTATGCTTCCATGATAATACTTTATGATCATATATATTCTTAAGAAAACAATGCAACCACCGATGTATTATTAAAGCCATTTTTCATTTATTTATTTATTTTCGGTAATTAAGAAGCATCTTCGCTAATATCAGGTTTTACAGGTGAACCCAAAACCTGTTACAAAGATCAGAATTATGATGTATAGAAACCAAACCTTGCTATGGATAGTTTGTCCACTAATACTACTATCCTTTAGAAACCCCACACCCAGATCTGATACAAAGATCAGCATTATGCTATACAAAAACCAAACCTTGCTAGGGATAGTCTATTCACTAATACTATTGTCCTTCAAAAACCCCACACCCTAAGACACCTCGTACTTAGCTGCATTTACGATCATTTTGAACAATTATATCCACATCACTTGGGACCCTTTGTTCCCATGTGACCAATCTGTCAGCCTCCACCCCTATGTTGGACAATTTATCAGTTGATCTATTGGCTTCTTGAAATACCTGTTGGGTCATTCGATCATTCCTTGCTTGATAAAATATTCTAGCCTCTTCTATGATAGTATTCACTTACCATGGAGGATTTTTCCTGTTGCTTAGGAGGTTTATGATATGTATTGAATATCCTTCGACTATTAATTTACCTTCAAACTTTTGATAAATTTGAAGACCCCTCCATACCACCCTTGCTTCTGCCTCATTATTTGTCCTTGTGCCTAGCTGCTTAGAGAAGGCCACTACCAACTTACCTTGGTGGTCTCTCACTACTCCTCCAGCCCCTACTCTACTAGGATTCCCTTTAGAGGCCCCATCAAAATTGATATTTAACCACCCAACGGAGGGCGGATTCCACTTGGCTTCTAGTCTAGGGTTGGTCTTGATGAGCACAGGATCCTCAACCAGGATTAAATTTAAGGACTGGGCAATCTACCTCTCCCCTAGGGGAAGGTTTTGAGATTCTTGAGGGATAAGGCAAGCATTTTCATGGGCAAAGGTCAAGATCCTAGTGGTAATGGAGGTGACATCATGACTTGACTCGTGGAAAGCTCTATGGTTTCTTTCTAACCACACCTACCACATAAAGTGGTGAAGATAGATCCTCCACATAAACCTAACCCTAAGGCTCACAAATGGATTTGGCCATTGGTAGAAAAGTTCCAAAATGGTATCCGGTCTGACCTAAGAAATACTAAAATCTTGGAATAATCCATCAAGGATGCCCACAGAGACTAGGCATTCCAAGAAAATATGGAGAATGGAATCCCAATTGGCCCTACACAAATAACAATGGTTAGTAAAAATCATACCTTTCCATATCATATTGTCAATGGTGAGGATCCTTCCTTGAATCACCAGCCATGAAAACATTGCTATTTTTAGAATAAGTTTTTTGACCCATGCCAATTGGGTCTGAAGAATGGGGTCCTCAGGATCTAACATTAGCTTATATGTGGATTTAACTGAGAGCTAGCCATTTTATATAGCTACCCATACAACCCATCCTGCTCTGGTTTCATAGGTATAAATTGTTGATGTAGGATACTTTGGATTTCTTCTGACTCCGCTTCAAGACCCTAAATCCTTATCTGTTTCTAGGTGAGTCTTCCTCTGTCATGTCTCATGAATTCAACTACTCTCCTCCCTATGGAGTCCTCTATGATTATTTTGATCCTGGCGAGGTGGGGAGCCTGAGATAGCACTTCTTCCTTGGCCCACCTGTCATCCCAAAATTTGATTCTTTGTCCATTTCCTAAGACCCATCTCAGACCTTTTTTGATGACCTCTTTACTGGCTAAGATTGCCTTCCAAAATTTTGACCCTCTTCTGGGAATGTCTTCATTCAAGAAATCCAAATCCTGAAGATATTTTATTTTGATGATGGTTTTCCACTCATTCTCCTCATTATTAATGAGATGCCAGGCATGTTTTCCTAGTAAGGCTACATTTAGGTGGGAAATTCTTCACAATCCTAGACCCCCATTTTCCTTCAGCTTGCACACCTTGCTCCAACCCACCATGTGGATTCTTTGTTTTCCCTCTGATCCCGACCAGAGAAAATTATTTTGGAGCTACTCGATTTTTTGATAAAACTTGATTGGAGCTTTGAAAACAGATAGGAAATACACTAGGATACTCTGCAAGGTAAGCATGGTGAGGTTGAGTTTTCCTACCTGAGACAAGAAGTGTCCTTTCCATCTAGCAAATTTTGTTTTGGATTACTTCTACCACTCCATCCCACATAGATTTCCCAAGAGAACCAATGAAAAAGGAAAGGCCTAAATATGAAGTGGGAAGAGTCGTTATCGAACATCCCAAAATTGTTGCAATTCTAATTTTAGTTTGAATAGGGGTGTTAAGGAAGTAAAGCTTACTCTTGTCAAAATTTACCTTATGTCTTGTTGCCTACTCGTAGAGGTGGAGAATATGCTTAATCCTTTTGGCTTCCACCACTGAATATTGAGTCAACATTAGAGTGTCATCAATGAATTGTTGGTGAGTAACTAGATTGGTGAGAGAGGTGGCTTTAATCCCTATAATTAGACCTGCATTGTATGTTGCTTTAATCATCCTACCCAATGCCTTTGCTACTATAATAAACAACATCAGGTTGATAGGGTCTCCTTGCCTAAGCCCCCTATGGCTTTTAAAATACCCAGTTGTCATGTCGTTGACCAAAAATGAGAACCAAGGATTATATGCATTCTTTTATGAGCCTCACCCATTGGGGATGAATTCAAATTTCAAAAGAATAGCTATCAAGAATTCCCATTTAACATGATCAAAGGCTTTGCTCATGTCGAGTTTTAGGGCAAATGTTGCCTTCTTAGTTTGCCTAGCCGAATGCAGGGCTTCATGGACCGTGATTACCCCGTCCAAGATTGATCTCCCCTATACCAAACTTCCTTGACACTAATCAATGATAAAAGGTAAGATTTATTTCATCCTATTAGCCATTTTCTTAGTTAAAATCTTGTAGGACACATTGCACAAGCTAACAGGTCTGAAATCTGCCATAGTATTAGGGTTTGGCCCCTTGGGAATCAAGGTAATAAATGTGGAGTTGAACCCTCTCAAAATATGTCTTGTTGCCTAAAACTCCTTAATCATAGCTACCACATCCTCTCCCACAATATCCTAGAAAGTCTAATAAAATCGAGGGGGGAAGTTGTTAGGACCAGAAGCCTTATCCAATTCCATAATAAACAAAGCCTTCCTGATTTCCTCTTAAGTGAAAGGGGTAAGGCGTTTATCATTAATGGCTTTGTCAACCAGATTAGGAATTAACTAGAGAAGAGAATCCTTAGCTGCCTCTAAACACTGGACATCCTCCTCGAGGAGGGAGCTAAAATAACCAACTGCTTCTCTGATATCGATCAAGTCCCAGGTTTTAGATCCATCAGCCTTGGTTAGCTATTTAATCTTGTTGTAGCTCATGTATCAAGGTTGTGATATAGAAAAACTTTGAATTTGAGTCACCATCCTTTAACCATAAAGCTCTAGATTTTTGATGCCAATAGTCTCTTCACAAGCTAAAATATTATGGTATTTTGAAAGCTTGATCTGCTCCTCCTTCCTAGTAGCTTCATCACAACTACCATTCGGTATCATACTGTCAATGTCCTTTAGCATTTCTCCCACTAGTTTCAAATTCTCAAACAGGTTTCCAAAGACTTCCCTGTTGTAAGTTTTTAGGTTCTCCTTCACTAGTTTTAGCTTTTGAGCAAGTTTGAAGGCATAGCTTCCCTGGCAAGGCTGTTGCCACCATCTCAAAATATTTTCCTTCAAGTCTAGATGCTTAGTCCACATTGACTGAAAATGGAAAGGTTTCTTGAAGGAGTTCGCTTTCGAAACCTCCAGTAGGATGGGGTTGTGGTCTGAGGTAATTTTGGGAAGGGTTTGCAGTGTAGAATCTCCAAATACAACAATTGCCTCCTTGGATAGAAAAAATATATCAAGTCTTTCTTGAATAAGTTGGTTTCCTATACTCCTATTGCTCTACATATACTTGGCTCCTTGAAGTCTCACATCCATTAGCTGGTTTGAGTTCACAAAATCATTGAAATCTTTCATACTCCTGGATGGAATTCTTGCTCCACCCTTTTTATCTAAGGGGTATACGAGGGCATTTAAGTCTCCTGCTACCACCCACGGTATATCATGGAAAGCATCACCCAATTTACCCAAGTACTCCCACAAATATGCTCTCCCTTGAATTGAATTGGGAGCATACACATTTGAGAAAATCCACAATCTGTTACTATCAATGTTATGGAAAAAAAGACTCAGAACCCTATCATCATCCTGAATAAGGCTTCCTTCGACCACTCAAGGATCCCACAACACCATGATACCACCTAAGGCTCCTTTATCTTAATTGCATACCATGCCCCTTGACTCCAAATATTTTTTGCTACTATTTTTTACTGAGATTCGTCTAATTTTGTTTCTTGCAACATCAAAATTGTTGGATTGTATTTATTTCTTTTTGAACTAACCACCCTTTGAGTGGGTAGGTCGTTAAGGCCTCTCATGTTCCATGAGAGAACCTTCATTTAGATTGTTTAGAATTTTTCCCCTCCTCCTCCCTTGTGGAGGTTTTCCTGATTTGTTATCTTCTTTCCCTGGGATAACTTGTTGTATCAACGTCTTCTACTTGCCATTGGATATTTCATTTTCGATTCTCAACTTATTATGATCTGCATTTGACATCCTACCCCTATTTTTCTCACTACCATAGGCAATAGTCGACTTGGTAGTACTCCTGGTATGCTTGGGGTTAAAATATGGATGGGTGATATTCTCAAGGACATAGTCTTCCTTGACCCTATTCATTCCTACCACCTCAATTCTCAATTCTAACTCCTCCATATTTCTCCTGTACTCTCCTAATTTTTTGCATTGAACCTTCGACTTGGTTTGTCGGGATGCTTGTGTTGATGTTGGGAAGGACTATTTTTGATATTCCTATTTCCTCCACTCGTTTCCTATAATCTCTAGGGTTGAAATTCACACCCTCCTGACCGTTTAGAGGACTCTTCATCCTAGAGTTTGAGGTGCCTACCCTTGACAGGGATTCTAGGGTTTTTGATAGTTCAAATTGCAAGTTTCCTTCTTCAAAATACTTAGCCTCCCCTTCTTCCCCTAAATTAGCTAGAATTTCAAACTTATTCTAGCTCAAATTTTTGGGGCTTACCTGGTTCTCCTATTCTCTAGTGACTTTTTGCTTGTATTTATTTTGAGGTTGCCCTACTTCGTACTTTGGATTTTCTTGATAAATGTAGTTTCCTTTAGCTGGCATGAAGCCTCCTCTACCAAATGGGCCACCTCTTGGAGGAAAATCTCTGGGAAAACTTTTGTCATTTGCACATTTGCCTTTCACCCTCTGATTTTCTTTGTTGACTACTATATTAGGGCACTGGTTCCTCATGTGTCCTTGAGTTTTACATTTTGAGCATAATGCTGGCCTATTTTCATACTCCACTACTTGCTTTCTTAGGTAATCATCATACCCTAGTTCAAAAAATTTTGGTAGCTCTGAATCTAAATCAGTGTTGACACATATTCTTGCATTCATCATCCTCGTGTTTGCCAAGGTTGCATGGTCTATGGCTACCATTTCTCCTATGTCTCTGGCAATACCTTGTAGCCAATAATCATTGAAAAACTAGGCTAGAAGGTTTGGAAGGTGGACCCAAATAGGGGCTATATTGATGCTCTACTTTTTAGGATCGAAATCCTCCCCCCACTGTTTGAGGAACAGACTCCACTTTCCCAAGAACCATGGTCCTCTAGTTAGGACGTGGTTCGCATCTTCCTTGTTAAAATTTATTATGAAAAATCCTATGGAAAGGGCAACATTATCCATGCTCCCCATTTTTCTCCACTTGGATAGAGCCCAAGACCGAATGGTCTCTATGTCTGGCCTTCCTCCTAAAAACTTGCCCACAAGAAAGAACTCTTCCATGGATAGAAATGGACCCATAGTATTTATAGGTGCCATTATCCTATTATTCACTAGTATAAGGGGAGGAAGAGAAATAAATTCCTTCCTTCTACCCTTTAACTTCTCCACAAAATACCAACCCCTACTGGGGCCCTCGATGCCCTTCTGGATCCCTTTGTCAGGATATTTTTGAGGAGGGTCAAACCCTCTTTGGACTACTCCTCATCCCATAGAGGCCTTGTCTTCCTCCTGGTCCTCACTTGCCTCCTGTTCGAGGTTCTTGCCTAAAACCTCCATACCTGATCTGCTACCTTGTTTGAGGTTCCCGCCAAAAATATTTGAAATCCCTCCACCGCATTGACCGCTTTCGCTCCTCCTCTCCTCCATTGTGCTTCCCTTCAATTTCTTTCTTTTTTTCAAAATTTTTGAAATGTTAACACATCTATCCATTTTTCCTTTATTTTCATTATAAATAAGTTGCATTTTTTGGAGTCCATGGCAATCTCAGTAGTTGTAGGTTCTATTATTAAATCCTTATTTATTTCTTTTAAACTACAAGTTTGTGTTCTCATAGTAGTAAGATCTAGCTTTGAGTCCTCAAGTGTATTTCTAAACCATTTTGGTATTTTCTTCTTTCCATCAAAATCATTTATCAAGTTTTGAGAATAAAACTTTAACTTGTTCATCATTTCTTCACTATCTTCATTGAATGCATTTCTAATATTTTCTTCCATGATTTGCAATTCAATGATTCAATTCATTTGAAGTTGAAATCCTTATATCTTCAAATTTAATAATAACTTGCAATTTAAAAAACTTCAAAAATAAGAAATTTGTAAATTTTAAATTCCTTTTCTAAACCTTTGATGTAGAAATCATGTTTACTCCCTACTAAATTAAATTTGCAAATCTTAAATATCATCAAATTTTCTAAAAATAAAATTTCAAAATTTTCCTAAACTTTAAGTCTTAAAAATATTCAAAACTTCTAAAAGCTCAAATATTCAAATTCTAACCTTCTAGATCTCTTTTCGCAACTTCAAAAACTACTAATACTTCAAACTAAATTTCTTCAAATTTTTAAAACTTCTAAATCCTCCTCAAATTCAAACTTTCAAATTTTAAATCGTTTAACTTTTCAAACTTTAAATAAAAAAATTAAACCCTAGAAGAAATCCTTTTCACTCCAAAATTTAATTAATATTAAAAAATTCAAAAATAAAAATTAAATAATGTAGGCAATATTATAACTCTTAATTTAATTTTTAATATTTCTAAGCTTTCAAAACTTCTACTATATAAATACATTTACCTATTACCTTTCCATAAGATGCATTGATTCAAACATTTTTTTTTTGCACATTCTTTACTCCACCAAATGTAATGATTGAGAATTACTATAGATCTTTCTAGCTCTCTTTCCACCTACAATTCTTCATGTTATCTATACACTTTAATCAAGATGTTCAATGTTAGGTTTCTCTAGATGAAGGTTGACGCTCTATTATAGTTCCTTGGAACTGATGCTTACGTGTTTGCCTATCCTCAAGAAGGTGCTCAGGTAGATGTTGTTATGGATGAGTTGATGTAAGGCACCAAATTAAGGTTATGGTCTAGAAGAGCACTCTAGATGAGTTAATATAAAACACCAAATTAAGTTTCTAGTCTAAAAGGGTTCTCCAGATGATAGAAATTAGATGAAGACACTTTGCAAATATCTATTGCTCAAATGTATGATAGCACTTATCTACTTGCTTTTATTGTCCAATTATGTGCCACTACTATCCTTTTTTCTTAGTGAATTTATGTTGTTATCCTCTTTCCTCGATGGTGCTTTATGTTGTTGTCCTATTTTCTCAATGGTATTTTATGCTATCTTCTACTCTCAATGAATTTACTGGTGTTCTCTATTCGATGGCTTTACTACTATATTTATAGTGCCTTGCTACTATATTTTATGATGGTGCTTTGTTATTGCCTTGATAGCATCTTACTGCTATCTTTTCTAATGATGCATTCTTATTGCCTTTTATGAGACTAGACAACATTTTGCTACTGTCTTCTATGATGGTGTTTTTCTGTCATATTCTATTAGACTAGATAGTGTCGTGATGCTATGCTTTGTTGTTATCTTCTATTAGACTCTTGACTACACTATGGTAGTGCTTATATTCCTTGCTTTTTGTTGCTTATAGCACTAATGTTCTTTATTTTTATTTTGCTTATATTATATGCTTGTTGTTTATTCTAGATAGCACTTTGATTTGCTATAATATTGAGCTATTTAAAAATACTTCAAATGATTCAAGGCCAAGACTAAAATGCTATGAAGAGTTTCCAATCAACTTGATCCTTTTGGTCTATATCTCTGATTGACCAAAAATTCTAAATCTTTATGCCTCTATATTATTATCTCTAGAGGCTTCTTATCTTTACTTATTTGTACTTTTCTTCTATGTACTATGGAATCTTATACTGATTCTCAATATTTATTTCATCCTTTCTATACTTTTATTCTTCTATTCTCTGGAATTTTTGATGCTTCTCTTCTTCTATTCTCTAGAAGCTTTGATGCTTCTCTTCTCTATGTCTTCTTATATTCTCTAAAAGCTTCGATGCTTTTCTTCTTCAATGTCTTAGTTCAGAACTAAGAGCAAAATGATTCTCCTCTTTTATATAGAATCAAAAATATTATCAGGGTTACTTTTCTTTATCCCCTCAATATATACTCATTTAAACCTTAAAAATAGAGTCTAAATCTTCATTGATTTTAAAGCGGATAGACTTCGAATATGAAGGTGGCTATGAAATATAACTCTATAAAAAATAGATAGAGTTAAGTGGTAGCTCTGATACCACTATTGGCTTTTAATTCAAACTATCTCAGGGTCCAATATAATTAAGCCATAAAATATTAGGTCTCAATATCAATAATAAGAGTAGAAATTTATATATATGAGCAATCAAATATATAAACTAGTGATCTAACCAAAAAGCGTGCACCCATCTATTGTATTATATCATATTCATTCATCCAAGCATAAAATAATGGTAATATTGAATAGATTCAACAAGATAAACGTTTCTTATATTAATATTTACAAAGAATCCCAATTACAATCATGCCTCTCTTAGGGTCACTCAAATGATGATACAATTAATACAATGCCAAAGTCCTCAACAGGGTAGGTGCACTAATGTTACTTTTCAACTAATCACAAATTGATCTAGGGTGGTGTTGACCTCTTCTTCGAATTGAGGAAGGAACTTGATGGTTGAATCCACTTCGAATTTTTTCCCTATGATCAAGAAACAACATAAAAGTGTTAAAAATATAGGCAACCTCTCATGATGAGGCCCTTTTGGAAAAAATGCATAAAGATACCATTAAGAATGTATAATCAAGAAAGCATGAAAATCATCTCTAAACTATAATAATTGGATCACTATTTATGAAATTGCATAAAGGAAGACATCAGCTAAAAAATGAATGGACTAATTACATGAAATAGAGCATGAAAGCACATAAAGAATCCATTAAAGCCTACTTAATGCAAATGCAATGAGACTATTCTAAACCTAATTCTATCGGTCATAAATCTTCTAAAATACAATTGAACCATAGAAATGACTAATTTTAACTATCTAACTGAAATGAAATAGAAATAGTAATGTGGCGATACCTCTGTTGCAAACTGCAGCTCTGGTGAGTGGTCTGCACTATAAATCATGGCTAAAAGTCATGGTTAGCAATCTGATAGGTTTACCCTCAATTTAAAGGGTAGTGGGCTTGACCTCTTTGTCCAAATTGATGTTCAATGGCCACCTTTAGTGTCATCAGACTAATTTTGTGGTTGATTCACTATGAGAGGCCTTCGTTTGCCCAAATATGTTCTTCTTGGCTCTTCTAGGCTCCTAGGGCATCCATAATGCAATTCATCATGAATATTGGAAAGTAGGAAGGGGATAATTGTAATAGCTCTCTCTCAGTATACTCGATTGAGTGTACAATTCGATAGGGCTTCACTCCTCAAACCTCCAATGCTGTCTCTGATGGTTTGCCCTAATTTTGAGGGGTACTTATAGGATATCCCAGGGCTAGGGTTGGCTTCATGGAGAAGCCAAGATCAAGAAAGTGTGGTTAGGATAGTTAGATTGGAAGATTTCATCCTCTAACCATTGTCTTCTATATCAAATGGCCATTCAAACTTATTTGGCTCATATGAATGCCAATTGAACTTCAGTTAAGATCGCAGGTTACAATTGTGGTCTAGACTATAAACTACAGGTCTCAACTATGGTTCAACCTGTAGACCATAGGTCTAGGCTACAATTCATACTGATTAGGCCAAGGAGCCAAAATTGAGTGGTTAAAACCACTGCTCTATCTTGGAGTTTGTCCAAGATCCTCCATATGGTCTTGTAGCATGTCCATATGAGTATTCGCCCTTGACATAATGCATTTTAGGTGTCTACAGATACCCCTTTTGAGATGCATTGTGAGATCGAACAACACTGAGAAAAAATATACCTCCTAAAATAATGCCAAAGATTCTATGATGATCATTAGTCAGATCAACATTAGATGCCTCTTGTCCAGTAAAAGGATGTGCATCGTAGAATCATTGCTTCCAACTGGGTGAAAGGCATACATTTGAAAATCTTGTGCCCTTCTCATCTCATTCTATGCAAATGCAATGAGGGAAATGAATTATTTGATGTGAGGGCATGTCACATCTTCTAGTTGGAGGGCTACATCAAACCGTGAGGCTTGGAGGTACTTGAGGATAGACATGCTACTGGGTCTCAGATGACCAGGTACAAAACTACAAGGCAGTCCATGGCTAGCTCTAGCAAGAGGACTCACAAGACAGAGACGATGCACAGGTCCTCCAACACACATGGAGGCAGCTCGCATAGGAGTCATAGGGAGACAGGTGCAACATCCAATCATCGGTATATCCACTTAGAGATTTTGGTATCCCATGTGCTAGACCTATTTGGGTTAGGCAGTACACAAGGCCCTTAGTAGGGCACCTAGTAGGCAATAGAGCAGGCTCTAGAGTGTAGGGTTGAGAGAGGTGACGAGAGCTGCAATTCAAGGGTAGCAAGCCAGAGCTAGGGCTCTACTAGAGCTAGGCTACATTTTTATATATGTACCATTTTTTATGTAAGGTTTAGGACCTACACGATTGTAGCATGCGAGCATTTTGTACTCTTGATGTACTCTTTGAGACACATATATATATATATATGATCTGATCATTTATGGCTCATTATGTATACTTACGTATATATTTTTAATTTTCTATTTATGTTATGCATATGGATGCAATGCTTATGTTAATTTGATGCTATATGATGTGATGTATACCCAGGTGTTGTAGGTGAGTTGGAGAGGAGAGGGCAATCCTCCAAGGGAGGTCCCAGGTTCAAATATCCACCCTACCAAAAATCTGAATTAGGTATCCAAAATCCAATTAATAATTTTGGTGCGGGTAGGGTCGGGTGTGACTCTTGGGTGAATTTGACGGTGTAGAACCCCCTGTTCGTGATCTCTCAGACCAAGGTGACCACGCAAGTAGTTTTTTACTTTTAAAAAATATATATGATGTGATGTATGGTTGACATGCACTAGATAGCTATTTGATTTATGATGATGATTATATGTAGTGATCTAGATGCTTAGATGTGCGATGTATGATGGATGCATATGGATACAATGTTTTCTCTTAACACATATTTAATATTGCTTTATTGTATACATTAATGTATGTAATTATTTATTTACACGATGGTGATCTAATGTAAATGAACCTGTATGCTTTAATCACTTTTTTTTTTTTTTAATTTGTGGAAAACATCCCAAAAGGGATGCCACTTTTGGGTAAGACCCAAGGAGGCAGGGGTATCCATTTTTCCAAAAATGCCCAGGACTCGGACCTGGCCTACCACCTTTGACATACTCAAGGAGCAAACAAACACACAAAGCCAAATTAAAAAAAAGTAAATAACAACAAAAATAATAAAATAAAATAAAAAACATGCTCCTTGAGTGTGTCAAAACCAAAAGCACAACCAAACACGCACAATAAGATAAAAGAAACCACAACACAAACCACATAGAACAACACAAGAACCACATAATAAAACACAAACAAGATAAAAACAATAGAACACTACAAAGACATAACCCAAAAAAACATGAAAAATAAACACAACCAAACCCTAAAAAACAAAATAAAAATAAAAACAACCAACAACAGACAATAAACAAAAACAAAAAACATAGAAAACACACACATAAAAAAATGAAATAACACAAAAAAAGAGAAACCCAAGAACAAGAACGAAAAAAACACAAGAACAATAACAAAAGACATAAAAAAAAACAAAACAACAAAAACACAAGAACAACAAAAAACAACACAAAGAACACAAAAACAGAACAAAACAAAAGAACCCACCCGCCTTAAAAAACTAAACAAAAAAAAATGAACAAAACAATGACCTATCTAGACCAGAAGACTATTAATGCAAGAATAAACAGAGGAAACAAAATAAAGAATAGAATGAGCTAGGGAACTAAAAAAATTGAATGAACCAAAGAGAAAAAAAAAACAAGAAGAAACTAGGTACCTTCGAAACTGGAGCCATCCAAAGAAATGATAGAAAGAAGAGCTTCCCTAATTTGAGAAGCCCACCATATAGGAGGGTGGCCATAACAAGTAAGATCACCTTTGTCCAAAGCCCAATTATCTAAAGCATCAGCACTCTTGTTTTGATCTCTGACCACATGATTGTAATCAACTTTCAAAAATACCATCTGGATTAACTGAATCTTCTCAATAATTCTTTTTATTCTCCAATCCACCTTATGATTCTTAGGAGTCTTCAAGATATTAATCATAAGTTGAGAGTCAGACTCAACTAACACCTTTTCCCATCCAACCTTAGTAGCCTCCTGAAGGCCTCTAAGGATACCATACCCCTCAGCAAGGTTATTGGAAATAATACCCAAATTCTCAGCAAAAGTAAGAACCAGGGAGCCATTTGAAAGTCTACCAATTCCTCCCACACTGGCTTTTCCAGGGTTCCCTCTAGAGGCTCCATCCGTATTGACTTTTCCAAAATTCTTAGGAGGAGGTTGCCAATTTCTAGTCCTATCCATCTTACTAATACTCACATTCCCTTTAATTTGGTTGCCCTTAGAAGTTTTAATCTTCAATATTTGCATCACTTGATCCCATCTTTGGTGGGAGTTTTGGGGGTGATTAAGGAGTTGATTGACTGATTCAACTAAGTTGGCTATGGTCTTTTGCCAAATATAGTGAATATCCTTCCTATCTTGATTAAAAATTTGGCTATTCCTTTCATTCCAAATATTCCAAAGAAGAATGGTAGAACCCCTCCAAACTAACTTCCTAATAAAATGATCAACACCCTCTTGATTAGGCCAATCCCTCCAAAGCTGTTCAAAAGTGAAAAATTTGGACCACTGTAAGCCAAGTAAAGTTGACATTCTCCTCCATAGCTCAGAGGCTAAAGTGCACTCAATAAAAATATGGTTGATATTTTCTATATTCTCTTCACACATTTCACATCTAAAAGGGCCATGAAAACCATGCTTCATAAGTTGCTCACCAGTAAGCACCCTACAATGCAATAAAAGCCAATTAAAGAACCTCACCTTAGGCTAGAGCTTTTGATCCCACAATTGAGAAAATATGTCAGAAGAATGGTTGGGATTATTATGGCATAAGGTCAAATAACCTTGAGCAACTGAATACTCACCCTTAGTAGTGTTTTTCCATCCAAAAAATATTTTTCATGGGACCAAGAGAGGGATCTCATATGAAGGATGCCTTGGATATCTTGTCTTTGCCTTTCTGGTATTTGAATAGTCCAGTCCTCAATAGGGATCCAATATCTACCAACCTTTGAATTACTAGTATGGTACCGACAGTAATTAGCCACCTTTATCCAATTAGCTCGGTGAAGCTCCTCCATCCAAGGCCTCCAATAGAGAAACTGAGTTATCAAAGGCTTGTGACCATCCCAAGAATCTGTCCAAAAATTTGCATGTTGACCATTATGAATGATCCAAAATAATTTTTTCTTTATCAAATCCTCACCAGTCTTAAGAACTGCTAAAATGGGAGAACCTTTGGTAGGAAGTTGATAGTGAACAAGGTCTTCAGGACTTTTGTTCTCAACATATTTAGCACGAAGATTATTGGCCCAAAGAGCATTGGGGTTATGCAACATCCTCCAATATAATTTAGCAGCTAAAGCTTTGTTGTTATTAATTGAAGACCAGAATCCTAACCCCCCTTCACTCTCAGGAAGACATAAAGTATCCCATTTCACCAAGGCCCATTTTCTTTTCTCCTTAGTACCACTCCAAAGGAAACGATGATTGATTTGATCCAATTCTCGAAGAAAAAACTTTGGGATATTCAAAATAGAAGAAACATAAATAGGAATAGCTTGAAGGACTGATTTTACCAAGGTGATTCTACCCCCAGAAGAAAGCCACTTGTTGGTCCACTTTCCAATTTTCTTCTTGACTTTGTCCAACAACCAATTCCAATATTTATTTTTTTGCCTTTGAATATTTATGGGAAGACCTAAATAAGTGATAGGAAGAGAGGTCTTCTTATATCTTAATTTATCCAAGACCATGGATTCCTGTCTAGTAGAGCAGTGAAAGAAAATAACTTTAGATTTTTCTTCATTGATCAACTGCCTAGTAGCCTTAGAAAAACAACTAATGATTTGCTTAATATTAGAAGCTTCCTTAATTGTAGCTTTACCTAAAAGGGTAGAGTCATCCACAAATTGAAGATGAGATATAGGTCTAGCTCCATGAGCAATGGTAACTCCCTCAAGGGTTTTGTTTTCCCTATTTTTGGTTATAGTCCTACCCAAGCATTCAACAAGAATGATGAATAAATAAGGGGATAGCGGGTCACCTTGCCTAATACCTCTGGAAGTTGGGAAATACTGAGAAGGCCTACCATTGATAAGAACTAAGTAGGAAACTAAAGAGATACATCCCATAATCCAATCCATCCAATCCTTAGAGAAACCAAATTGCCTCAAAACTTTGATAAGGAAGTGTCAATCCACTCTATCATAAGCTTTGGATAGGTCTAACTGGATGAACATAGAAGGAGAATTTTGCATATCCATGGAATGGATGGCTTCCTGAGAAAGAACTATCTCATCTACTATTTGACGTCCTTCCACATATCCCCCTTGCTCTGGGGAAATAATCTTATGCAAAAGAGGCTTCAACCTTTTTGCCATGATTTTAGTAATAATTTTGAGAAGAACATTACATAAAGCAATAGGTCTAAAAGCTGAGATATGATCAACCTCTTGAGATTTTGGAACAAGATTAATATAAGTTTTATTGATAACCT
Organism: Wollemia nobilis; assembly: GCA_028583015.1. NCBI lineage: Eukaryota > Viridiplantae > Streptophyta > Pinopsida > Araucariales > Araucariaceae > Wollemia > Wollemia nobilis. The sequence continues at coordinate 473,506 of JAQPPZ010000755.1, read as the reverse complement.
TCAAAATTTCTTTTGATTTCCTAGCTTCTTCCACCACCTCTAATAAATAAACATGAAGGATATCCCAAAACTCTTGGTAGAACTCAATAGGAAAACCATCAGGACCTAGGGTTTTCCCTTTTTGCATTTTAAAAACTACTTGTTGAAGCTCATTGATAGTAACAAGAGTAGTCAAAATAGAGTTCTCCTCGAAGTGATAAGAGAAGGGATTGCTTGAAGAACATTTTGTTGTGAAGTCGAGTCAAGAGGAGTAGCGAGCAAAAATATTGGAAAAGTAATCAACAACAATAGAGTTCATGCCATCCCAAGTATAAACAACATCTCCAGAATCTGATTTTAAGGAAGAAATAAAGTTGTGAGATCTTTGAGCTAGAAGATATTTGTGGAAGAAATTTGTGTTTCGATCTCCTTCTTTGAGCCATTGAATTCTAGATTTTTACTTCCATAAGATTTCTTCTCTTTTTTCCCATTCCTCTAACTGAGTTGTGAGTTTAATTTCATCTGCACTTCTCTTCTCTGTGAGGCCATCTAAATGGATTTTCTTATTCAAATTTTCAAGATGAGCAATAACTTCATGTTTTTTTTATGAACATCCCCAAACTCTTTCCAGTTCCAAGTCTTGATTTTGGATTTAATGTATTGCAATCTTTTGGCAAAACATAACATCTTAGTCCCATGCCTAGGTTTACCTTCCTTCCACCATTGTTGCACACGAGGTCTGAAGGAAATGTCTCTAAGCCAAATTAATTGAAAATGAAAAGGAGAGAAACTCACATTGGTTTTCCACATTTCCACCATGACTGGCCAATGATCCGAACCAGCATTATTAAGAGTCTTCACTTTAGGAATGTGACCATGGATTAAGAAATTTTCAGAGAGCAAAAACCTATCCAATCTCTCCATTATAAAAGCTAAGCCTTGCCTTCATTAGACCAAGTCATAAGGCCATTATCTGGTTGGATATCCACAAGATGGAGGTTTGCAATATATTCACTCATGAGGTCAGTACTTTTGTCCAAATTTCTATTTCCCCCCATTTTCTCATCCAGAGAGAGGATGGTATTGAAATCTCCTCCAATCAAGATCCAAGATTTAGGAAAATGAGAGATAATATGAGTAATATCCTTCCACTGTCTTCTTTTTTCCTCCAAAGAAGTTGGGGCATAAACAGTAATGTAGAGCATAATCTGGTTGGAATGTCTACTTTGAATAGCTATAGCCAACAAACCCCAACTGCCAACCATATGGTGAATAACTACCTCTTTTGGGTCCCAAAGACAAGCAATGCCACCCGAAGTCCCTTGGGAACTGAGGGAAACCACTTTTCTAGCTGGCCAAATTTTACTGGCAATTAAGTCCATATCCTCCATTGACATCTTTGTTTCTTGAAGGAAAACAAGATGTGGATGATTTATCTGAATCATTCTTCTAATTTCATTTTGTTTTGAAAGACTCCCTTTGAGTCCTCTAATATTCCAAGTGATGATCTTCATTAATACCAGGGCTAAAAATGTTGGGAAAGGCATTAAATTTACCTTCCTCTAGAAGCTTTTCACCTTCTTTCACCATATGATATTGATTGGTCTTGCGACCTACTTTTTGATTAGAGTCCATCTTCAATTTTTTTTCCCTATTTCTTGACTTATTCCAATTGAATCTAAGATGGCTTCTAACCTTGAAGAATGCTCATACACAACCAAAATTTTACTAGATGGTTCAATGGAGTCTATATTGGGACCTGCATTATTTGAAGTTTTGACATTTGAAATATTGTTTTTCTTGTGTAAATTTTCTCCTTTTTTTCTGTTGAAAACCTTTGATTTGTTGGTTTGTCTCTAAGCTCTTTCCTTCATATTTAAATTGTGTTTCTAATATTTCAGTTTCCATTATTTCCTCTTCCTCACTTGGGACATCATTTGTGGAAAGGATTTAAAACATATTAGCAAATGACTTTTATTGATCCTTCATTACTGGTTTTTTCTTAGTGTTCTTCTTCTTAGGTATTTGGAAACCTACTGAGTTTATATCTTCTTTCTTTTTATCGGGAATTTTATTTGGGCAAGCACTGGCCAAATGACCATATTCATGGAAAATTCTACAACGAAAAGGAATGTTCTCATAGTCCACTACTTGCTCCCAAGTGTCTTCCCCAAATTGTAATGTGATATTTTTAGGTAGGGGTTTGTCAAAATCCATTAAAACACAAATTCGAGCATAAATAATATGTTCAAAATTTTGAGTAAAATCAACAGTCATCATAAAAGTTCCTAAAGATTTTCCAATTGAAGAAAAAATAGTAGGATTCCAAAATTAAATAGGGAGGCCAAAGAGTCTAACCCACACGGGAGCTATAGAAGGCATCTCTTCTTTGGCTTTAAATTTAGTATGCCAGGGCTTCATGAAAAGTCCTTCCCTTCCAAAAAACCAAGGACCCCCTTGAAAATTTCTCTCTATCTTCATTATTAGCAAATAAAACAAGAAAATAACCATTTGGATAAATAGATATTTGTAACTCACCTTTAGTTTTCCAGTTTTTTGCAGCCTAGACTTTGAAATCAGATAGATTGGATGAAAACCCACGAACCAAAAAATTAGTCCTCTTTTTTCCAAATCTTCAATGCCAGTCTGAATGTTACCCATATCAAGCTTAACAATAGGAGTTCCATCAGCTGCTTTAAGAAATCCTGACTCCGTTTTCCTGGGATGAATCTTAGGCATTCTTAGAGGTTTATGAGAAGCCCTAATATTGATATTAGCATTGGTCTGAGGCTGTCCACCATGAAGGGCATCCCTAAAATTCATTTTTGGGACTGATTCTTCAAAATTCTTACCCTTGATAGGGGTTTTCACAGTAGAATTATTTTTTGGGTGCACCTTAGCACCAGATTCACTTGAGATATGAGCCATTTTTTGATCAACTGCTTGAAACTTATTTCGTGGTCTCTTTAATCCTTGCCCTAGACATCATGGAAAGGTATGGTTTTCACTTTTATTTTGTGTAGCAAATTGGAAGCCGTTGTCACTCAAGTTCATAGTATGATCTATTGAAAGACAAATTTCTAACCCATCTTGTATCCCCTGCAACATTTCCTACTAAAATATTGAGCATAAACCATAAAAATATTGGCTGCTAGGGCCCGAAGGCCCTAAAAACCAACCTTTGGAGCTACTTGCACTTAACCTAGATGAAACCCTCACATAGCCGCTTGCCAAATATATCGTTCACACATAGGGATGCGCTAGGATATTTTTTGCTCATAATGCTATGAAAATTGGTGTAGACATTCTAAGGCTTTTCAAGCATCTACCCTCAAAATTTTAGCTCAATCCGAGTTTGGATGAGTGAGATATGGCCGAAACGAGTTCGGTAGTTTCGGTAGTTCTGTGAAAAATGTCTAATCCTCCCTAAAAATTGTTTTACCTTTCGTAAAAGAACTTAGTTTATAAATTCTAGCTCTTTAATCACTTTAAAGCATAAGGAATGAGTGAAAATATGTTTATCAATCTAATGGATGACACCACATAATGTATAAAAATCATGAATGTAATTGAAAATCCTTATGATAAAAATTTAATCAATTAACCACCCATATATAAAATACAATGAATGCAGTTGTATGATGTGAATGATATAATGTGTCATTCTATTTTCTTTTGCAAATTTGAAAAATATGCATGATATAGTCAATGACCATCTAAATATTATTTCTAATATCCATCCGATATCTATCCTATATATTTATTGTGCTCTATATGATGATGTATCATGGACTTGATACTTTGCAATTTGATGATTTATATGGTTGGCAATATTTGATATTTTTTTGCTATGAGAGAAATTTTTGAGGTTTTCCATGAGACTCAAACACCCTAATAGACTTATCAAAAGTTGCATACTAACCACACTAGACTTCTGAGATAAAAGGCTTTTGCTAGGATAGGCCCTAACTGTTCATTATCCCTGTGTGTGTACATGATTATTTTAAGATAAGACACGAGCATTCCCCGATGTTAGGCAGGATTATTTCAACCCATTGCTAAGATAGGGGTTCCACAAATGTCTTATCCAATCCCAAGTTTAGATTTTAGTTGGACTAAGCCACTAGGCAATGCAATACACCTAAAGCATTCAAACATTTGTCTGCCCGTAAGCAATATGCAAGCGTATCAGACATATTGTCATGCATAAGGTATAATAGTACCAACAATTCCAGGGATTCAGGATCCTTCCTTTCTATCCTTCAATTTTTGGTATACTTGCTCATATGTTGTGAAGAAAGGCAGTCGATTCCATCTTCATTCTAAACTATCTTTGGATCTTCATTTGATCTCTCTTTGAACTGGATTTTGGATCTTCATTTGATCTCCGCTCAAACTTTGATTTATGATCTTCATTTGATCTTCACTTTGAACTTTGATTGAAGCCTATTTTTTTATCTTCATTTTTCGACATTTACATTTTATAATTTTCTTGAAAAAAATTTCTTTGGGGATTTACTTGGGAAAACTATTTATGGTATATCGATTAAGAATATCGATCTTATGATATCAATATGGGATATCAATATGGGAATTCGATCTATGATATCGATCTAGGGTATCAATCATGAGGATTGATGTGGGCTATCACTTTGGGATATTACCCATTTTATCATAAGAAAGGTATTCTGAATAGGGAACTAACTTGTCCTTTTTCCAACTACTAACATTTCTCATACCATCCGCACAAAGGGATAAGCAAGAATAACTCTTTTTGCTTCAGGATACCCGGTCCTGCTTCACGGCTTTCATCTTCCCTTAGTCCTTGTTAGGATTTTTTAATTTATTGATTAGTGAAAGGATTTTGATATGCTAAGGGCTATACTAACTGAACCTTAGCTATAAAAGCAAAGCAAGATTTCTACCAACGCTTGATAAGACCACTAGGTATGGTTGAATAACCGAAAAACCCTAGTATATCTCCATAGCAACATTATAGGTTGTGTTGAAAAACACAATTACTCACATGAATGATGGATCATGATAAATGCATATATGCATTATTTAGACAGAAATGTGGTGTCGTTTGTAAGATTTACAAACATAATCCCTCCTACCATAGAATGCAATGGATGACGAATGCCTATATGCAATGCAGTAATGCAACGAATGCGTGTGTGAATGCAAAATTCAAATGCAAATGTAAATATTTTTGGATTTTTATGCTTTACGATTTTTTTTTGGGGTTGTATTGATTTTATAATTTTTATGAGTTTTGAGCCTCATATATGACCAAACGGTGAGTACATGCCTCTAGAGCCTTTATATTGACCAAGCAATTTTTTAGAAAAATCCTTGGAGCTTTTAGGATTGACCAAAGGTATTATGGGTACCTTTGGGGCATTTTGGGATGACCAAGCGATTTTGAGAATCCTTGGAGCTTTTGGGCTGACCAAGCAGTTTTTTAGCAACTCTTGGTGCCTTTTGATTGACCAAACTACTCATAAATGAGATTGGAGCTTTTTAGAATGACCGATCAATTATAAGCAAACCCTTGAAACCTTTGAATGACATGACCAAGTAGTTTTTGAAACCCTTGGAGCCTTTTGGGATGATCGAGCAGTTTTTAACAAACCCTCAAAGCTTTTTGAGTTTGAACAAAGGGCTTACAGATGCATTTGGAGCTTTTTGGTTAACCAAACTACTTATGGGAGTGTTTGGAGCTTTTTAGGATGACCGAGCAGTTACAAGCAACCCTCGAAACCTTTTATTATGCTCTTCAAGCATAAAATGCCTTAATATGGATGATGTTGAGAGGTTCGAGCTCTTCAGCACCTCCTAGCAACATTAGGTGATAGGTACTGAGACTAATATTTTTAGATATGATGTAGGGTCCTAGCCAATTAGTCATGAATTTGTCTCACATATCTGGCAAAAAATTAGAGTTTTATTGGTTCTCTTTCAATGCAAGGTCCCCAACTTCAAAGTCTCTCTGGTGGACTTTGATATTGTAAGCTCTTTTAGTCACTCTTGATAAAAATGGAGATGCTCCAGGGGATTCACGCGACGTTCATCAAGTAGCGTCAGTTGATCCAATAGAGCTTATCGTGCAGTGTCATCATCGATGAAATATTTCAATGCGATACACAATGTTGGAATTTCTAATTCCAAGGGTATAAAGGCCTTAGTGCCATATACTAGTGAGAATAGTGTTGTCCCAGTGGACATCCAAATACTAGTCCTATAATCCCATAACGTAAGGGACAACTGGATATGCTAGTCTTTGTGGTTTTCTTGTACCATATTTTTCAAGATGGCCACCACTATCTTATTTGAATCTTCAGCCTGTCTGTTTTCTTACGGATAGTATGGAGTCACAAAACTATGTTTGATTCTATATTTAGATGTCAAAGCTCTCATAGTTTTGTTCTTGAAATACATTCCATTATTCAATAATATTTTGGATGGAAGATCAAAATGACTTATGATATGCTCCAGTATAAACTTTGCTATACGAGCTCTAATTGTCATTGTTAAGGGTATTGCTTCCATCCACTTTGTAAAATACTCAGTAGTCATGATTATGAATGTATGTCAGTTCGATGATGGAGGAGAGATATTGCCTATAAGATCTAATCCCCACTGAGAAAATGGCCAAGCTACTTGAATGGGCTATAAGGCTTGTGATGGAAAGTGTGTAAGATTAGCATGATGCTAGAATTTAACACATTTATTGACATACACATTGCACTCCTTCTCCATAGTGGGCCAATAGTATCCCATTCGAAGGATGCACTTGATTATGGCCATGTCACTAAAATGGCCATCGCACGTACCATCATGGGCTTACAAAATCACCCATGATTCCTCTTGGGGATCTAAGCAACGAAGGAGAACTCCATCATAGCTTCATCGATACAAGATGTCTCCTATTAAGATATATTTGAACACTTTCTATTTAAATGTGTGCTTCACAGCACGCGGTAATCCCTCTGGGATTATACTAAGCTTCAGGAAGTCTTTAATTTATGACATCCAATTTTGATATGCTTCAGCTTCGACTGCTAAGATGAATTTCTCCCCCTGTGTATTTACATTTACAAATGTAGACTCGAAAATAACCCTATGGTGAATGATAGTAGTACCACTCCCCATAGGACTCTGAGAGGTTAATTACCCCCAGGATGACTTCTTAAAAAAATCTTCAGCTTTACAGAACCATTCAGCTTTTGGTTCTGCACTGATCATGTTGACCGATTCTCTATTATCATAGGCTGCATGCTCTACTGCTAGATATGAGAGCATATTGACATGGATGGTAGTGAAATCTACGGATGGATTTTGAGGGATTAAATATCCAAAAGAAGCCATGGTATATACAAACTTGTTTGATGACCGAGGGACTGCCTCGATGTCATACCATTCAAATTTATCCAAATATGTGTCAACTAGATATTTATAGGCTTTTAGTACGAGACATCGACACTGGAAAAGCCCCTTGACTTGATTTACTATGAGTAAGGAGTCACCAAAGATTTTCAATCTCTTAATATTCATGGCAACATCTGTGTGAAGGTCCAACAGTAGGGCTTCGTACTCAACGTTGTTGTTGGTGCACGAAAAAATCAACTTAAATTACAAGGGCATTGGAGCTCCTTATAGCGTGAAGAACACTATTCCAACACCACCCCCTTGCTCGCACTTCAAACTATGAAAGAACAAAGTCATATCAGCATTGTTCTCTGGTTCTTCAGGTTCAAGAGCTTCAGATATTACGAAGACTACATTGTCCGAAAGCTCTATTGTTAGAGGCCTACTATTTGACAATGGTGCCTCAGCTAATTGATCTGCTATGACCTGTCCCTTAATGGAATTCTAGCTTATGAATTCCATATCGAATTCCATCAATAGCATGATCCACTTTGCAGTATGTGTATTGTGATACGTTTTACTCATCATGTATTGCAAAGGATTTTTTTTGGATATAACATATTTCGTATGACTTAACATATAGTGTCACAATTTCTTTGTAGTGAAAACTACTGCTAAACATAATTTTTCCACATATGCATACCTGAGCTCATAGCTCACCAACGTTCGACTAATATAATATATGTTTTGCTCTTTCCCTTGCACGTTATTTTGGGCTAACATGGTTCCTAGTGAAAAGTCAGTTGCCGATATATATAGTACAAAATACACCTTTGGCCTTGGTGGATCTAGATCTAGCGGCGTCACCAGGTATTATTTTATTTCAGCGAAGGTTGCCTTGCAGTCCTCATCCCAGTTGAATGGGACCCCTTAAGTAGCAGTCGATTCATGGGTCGATATTTATCCGATAGTTAAGCGATGAATCACTTTATCGAGGCTACTTTACCTTGAAGGCTCCTTAATTCCTTAATATTGGTGGGAGGACACATTTCCAAAGTGACATTGACCTTCGCTAGGTCAACTTTGATGCCTTGCTTAGAGACGATGAATCCTAGTAATTTTCCAGAAGTTATGCCAAATACGTAGTTCTTAGAATTCAACCTAACATTGTGCTCTATCAGGCGATCGAAGACCTTTATTAAGACCTCTGCATGCTCTTCTCATAGCAATGACTTGGAAAACAAGTCATCGACATAATATTCTATAATTTTGTGCATATAGTCATGAAAAATGTATGTCATGGTCCGTTGATATGTGGCACTAGCGTTTTTTAGGCCAAATGGCATAACTTTGTAGAAAAATGTTCCCATGGTGTCCTAAACATAGTTTTATGCTGGTCTTTAGGTTTAATCCGAATTTGGTTGTAACCAAAAAACCGTCCATTAAGGAGAGCATTTCATGACCTGTAGTTGTATCTACGAGAGCATCAATATTGGGCAACGGAAATGAATCTTTGGATGTTGCCTTATTTAGGTCTCTAAAATTTGTGCAAATACGGATTCTTCCATCGAGTTTTCCCACGGGTACCATATTGGACACCCATTATGGATAATCGATGGAGATCACAAATTCCACATCCAACAACTTTTGTAGCTCATATTTCACCATTAAGGCTACTATTGGGTGTATTTTTCTAAGCTTTTGCTTGATTGGCTTCTTTGTCAGATCTAGTGAAAGGTTATGCGTAACCAATTTTGGGTCTAGACTTGGCACATCTTTGTACATCCAAGCAAACAAATTTGGTATCTCTTTCAGCAGAGGGATGAGGGTGGCCCACTCATCTAGAGTGAGACTCTCCAAATTTAACCTTCTTTGCACTAGCGGGATCATTACTGATATCCACCTCAAAGGTTTCCTCTATCGACATATACGATCCCTCCTCAAGCTGGTGAGGCATAGGAATCAGATGGATGTCATCAATTGGGTAGATAGGTTCCATTTTGGAAGAATTTTTGGCATGATAAACATCATATGCATAGCTTGGTGCAAAATGGAAAGGTTGTAACACTTCTTTGTTGAGGAAGAAATCCTCAGACTCAACGAGTGAATCAACGCAATCCTAGTTGATAGCATCTTTGTTAAGATACAATGGTTTGTATGGATCTGTTAGATTGTAGAGTGGAGTAGTCAAATAAATGGAGACCATATTTAAGGAGTGGAATTGATCTCCAGGACCACACAAATCGACTTCTACAAAATCTGTGTAGTTCTCATACCCACGATCTGTCTCTAATGGCACAGGCACAAAAGGGTCTTCTTTGTGATGACTGTGAACAACTGGATCCTCCTTATGTACTAACTATAAAATAAAATTATTTGGCTCATGGAGCTCCATGTAGGTTGGTATAATGGGATTTACCAATTGATAAATTTGATCCAGGTTTAACCATATTGCTCTTCGATGAGGACCAACACGTAGCTGATGATAGACCTCATCTATGTCGATGGGTTGATGATGGTAACACAAATAAGGAGGACCAAGGTAGGCCCTCTCTAACTCATCTTCTTCGTCACTGTCATAATAGAATCCTCCATTCACCCCTACTCCTAGGGGGTGCTCCGAAAAGTGTGGCCCCATGAATCTGATTGCTTGGTTGTTGTCATCACTATCTGGATAAACCAGATAATTATAAGTATGATATCGCCAAGAAATATAGATCCGCATCTTCCCTTGAATGATAAATTTTGGAAAGGATATCTTTGGTAACTTATATCGACTCAATAGGTAATAAATGATGCGCATGCGAGGGCCTCACATAGGCACCCTTGAATTCATCCCTAGATTCATCATCATTTGAGAATTTTTCATCTACGTCATAGCTTGGTACACTCATATCGGAGGTGGAATCTGCACCATATTTATTACAAAGATCTCCTAGCTTGAGATCACCTGTAGTAATGAGATTACACCCATGCATGTCTATGTTGTTGACTGCATCACAGGTTTGGTATCGCAGGTTATCTCTAGGGTTCATTTTTGTCTCAGTATTCTCAAGGAGCCCTTCATGATGATCTTAGAGTGGCTCCATGGTGATGATAGATATCATAGGGTGATTCCTCCAAAATTTCGTAGGATCTGGATGATATGGATTAAAATCCACATCATCCACCATACTAAGGTACATAAAATCTAGGTATGTTGTGAGAAAATCATCCTGCCCCCATATATGTATACCTAAACCGAACCTATCAATGACTAACTGAAAACAAGCTTCCAGCAGAGTTCTATGCCCTTGTTCAAAGAGACCAAGGTCATATCCATGCCAATGATACAACTTGAAGATACACATGGCATACTCAGGGTTGGATAGATAATTAACGCTTACCATGAAAGGTTCATTGTCATCTTCATCCATGGGCTCTCACATTGGAAGTTGATATAGCCCTGCATAGATAAAATTAGTCTGATTAGGTGGCTCTCCCAATTGAACCATCGATCCAACCGGGTAACGATGAGCGAATGGTTGGCCCATCTCTTGCACAGTCTTCAAAATTAGTTTGAAAGTTACATTATGCACAAGGTACTCGCCTAATCTGGTGTTGGTGAGATGTATTTTCACCTATGATGCGGATGACCCTACTGAAGATGCAGGCAAGGCAAGCTGAGGCACCTCCTCAGCTTTGTCTTGGGGTTCCTCAACTTCCATAAGAGTGGGAATCTCCTCGATGAATGGCTCAGACTCATGCTCCTTCTCTTTCTTACCCATTTTCACATTCAACTTCATGTCATCCTGATGCATGATTGATGTCGATAGTTTCAAGGAAGTGGTAGTGGTGTACTCCGATCTGTGTGACACAGATGGAGTTGGTTGAGCATGTACTACTAGTTTGCCTCTTGGCTTCTTTATCGGTGATGACAATAGAACATCCAGGTGCCTTGACGGGAGTATGAAACCCCCAAGAAAATCTGCTAGGTTTATGAACTTAAATGGTTCTTCATCATATGCCACTACATGAACCTATACCTCATGAATATATTTCACGCACTGATGCAATATCAAGGTAACACAACGTATTTCATGAATCCAAGGTCTACCGAGTAGTATGTTGTACTACATGGCCCCTTCTATCACGTGACACATCACAGAGATGGTCTTCAAGCCTACCTATATGGGTAGGATAATTGTTCCAACAGTCGAACATAGTGTGTTGTTAAATGCTCTCAATGTAAATGTAGTGGGCACAATGTGTGATTTAGGTAGCTTCAAATGAATTAGTTCCTTGGTTGTTATTATGTTGATCGATGAATCGGTATCGATCAAGACCCTTTTAAATGGTATGTGATTAACACATCCGATTATGTACAATAATGGGTCAGCCATGGTTGTAGAATTCATCCTTATCTCATGATCATAAAATTGGATCATCGGTTTTGACACTGTTGTATGTGTCCCACAAAATTACTCAATGCCTATGCATCCTGGGAATGTACTTTAGTGAACCTCAAAATATCCATAAGAGTCTCCTTGTGCCTCGGGGACTATTGTATTAGCTCATATATCGACAACTTCATAGGACTTGTCTACATATTTTGGACCAACCTATTCCTTATGATCACCACCGGTCTTGTTGGTGGGCCTGGGATATTCTGCATCGATCGCTGATTCGGTGTGGCTTGTATTTGAATGGGAGCACGAGGCTGATTCTATTGTTAATATCTCCCATGTATAGTGACAATGTTAACCATGCCTATGAACCCCTGGATAGGTGGTTTGACTCGTACCTAGTTGACCTGGCCAACATTGTTGTGAGGTGCCTCATGATTTGGCAAGGATTTTTTGTAAATCTCCATATTCTAATTATCAAGTGCTTACAGGTTGTACAACACTACAAGCTCACCTTTTTCAATCATATTTTGCACCATGTGTTTGAAAGTCTAGCACACCTTAATGTCATGGCCTTTCGTTTGATGAAAAATACAAAACAGATCTTCTTGGTACCCCTTTGGTTTGGGTTGATTGGGGTCTATCATCTTGACTTTGGGTAATCTAATTACCTTGGCCTCACACAGTTGATGGAAAATCAACATCAGGGATTCTGTTAGTGGTGTGAAATAGCGAGGTGGACATTGATCTTTGTTCTTACCCTTATAATTATTGTTGCACTTTTCATATTGCGCAAGAGGTTGGGCCTGATAATTCTATTTATGTTGTCCCTTGTCCTCTTGTTGAAGATTCAACACCACTTTATTCACATGGGCCTACTTGCCCTGTTGTTTTTTGGTGTTCTTATTTTATCCCTCCCTCCTGTTCTTGAGCTTCAAGTTGCTTTCTAGCAACTTGATGTCCTCAATCACTTTGGCTTGTGCCAAAGCCTCTTCAAATGTAGGATACTATTGCAGCTATAGCAGTAACGAGATGTGGTTGGCACAACTCTTTATAAACATTCAGGGTAACTCTGTGGTAGGAATAAGGAATGGTAACTTTGCCATTAGTCTCCTCCATATCTTTCCATATTGCTCTATTTTCTCATCATTGTGCTAAGCTAGCACAACCATATCAAAAATATTAGCCTATTTCTTGATGCCAAAGGAATAACATTCAAGAAAGGAATCAACTAATTGCCTGAAATCGGTTATGCTATGTTTCTTTAGCTGGTTGAACCACTCCCAGGCCGAATCAAAAAGTGTCATGATGAACGTACACAACAACAATGCATCGTTGCTTGCTATCTAAAAACAAGCATCCAGAAAGCTCGTGACATGTTCCTGTGCATCTTCATCACCCTTAAAATTGTCCAACCTGGGTATATCAAAATGCTCAAGGTAAGACAGAGTAGGCATCGAAGGGTCCAAAGGCTCATTATGATTTTTCCTTAATGTTGGCTTTTGAATAGTCGCACCTTGTCTCTCGATGGCTTTGATATTCTCGGCTAAGGCCTTGTAGGCTTCCAAACATAGAAAGTCGTCCTCCTTAAGTTGATGTGGAGATGGCTTAGGAGGTTTTGTCTTCCTCATACGAGATGGAGGGCATTACTCTTCCTCCTCCTCAGATCGGGAGCTCTCAAGATATTCTTGCTTTTATCCGTCTCCTTCTTCTTCATGCTGCCTTTGCATTTGATTATAGAGTGACAATGGCCACTCCCTTTGTTCATAACTAGCATGAGTACGAACATATCTTTGCTCTTTATGCATATCAGCTTGTGAAAAATCTTTCCTATATACACGCTCTCTATGCTTGTCATGAGGATATAGGCCAGCCTTAGCTAACCTATCCTTCTATTCTATGCGCTCCTTCTGGGCAAGGATACACTATTCATGCATGCGCTTCTCATATAGCCTCTTTATAATGAGCCTCTTTGCTTGAAGATTCTCATCTTCAATACATTGCCTCTCTAAATGAGCATCCTCCAATTGATCTTGGAGGAGTTGGTTTTTTTGCTCCAATACAAGTCAATGTGATCTATCAATCTGATCAGCCATGGGAGACCTCTAGTATCCCTGCTTTGTACGAGTGACCTTATGGATTATGTACCCATCATATTGATGTGCTATGCCTTTGCCTCTATTTTTGAAGATGGCATTGGCATCCTGATGTGTCCTATACTATGAACCATCATGCATAGATAGTAGTTGTGTGACATGAGGGTGCTTATAAGCCTCTCCATGCTCTCTAGTAGTCCTAACTACACTCACGCTATGCTCACTCGGGGCTTGAGTGGGTGGAGTGGAAGGCTTGCAGCCTAATTACTCTAAGACACTACCTAGACCCTCTAGCTATCTATACCACCACCACTCATGCGACGGTGTGCCATTAGCTCCCACATTTGATATATCAATGGTGATCTTGCATGGTGGACCACGCATGGGAGTATGAGTAGTCCTATGTTCGGTAGGGATCCTGTCTGCCTGCCCTTGCATGGGTAGATCTCTAGTCCTTCTACACTTAGAAGGTGGAGGTATGGATACTCCTATGGACTTAGTATGTAGGGGAACCAATCTGGTCCCCTACACAACAAACTATTCGGTCGATCTTGTGGATGTGCATGCAGTGCGGTCTCGATAATGGTTCTCGAGTGGAGCACCCTCATGCTAAGAGGATCCTTATTCTATCCTGTGCCTAGAGGAGTGTACTAAAGCTCCTCTATCTGAGGTATGCTCTATAGGCTCCAATCGTGTCGAGTTATCTCCTATAATGCTTACCGAATGACATTTGGTTCGCTCATGTGGTTGAGGAATTAACACATGCTACTGTGAATTGGTTAGGCGTTGGTCATCGACATTAGGTTTAGACCTTTGCAAACCACCCTATGTATCCACCATTGTGTACCTAGTCTCTAGATGTATATTTTATTATTAAGCAAACAAGGTATACAATAATGATTATCTCGTATTAAATTTTGAAAGTGAGCCCTAAACTATTTGATGTGTTTTCAAGATTTGTTGTATTAGTGTAGAAACTCTTATCATGTTTTACAAAACTTGTTGGATTTTATTCTCAGTTTAATAGCTTTCACCTGTACACTCGTAGCTCAAAAACTTGGCTATAAACTCCAAGTCACGTAATCCAACCTATAATGTGTGGTAATGAAGCCCACACACGGTTAGGGAGCACAGGTCCTCTCAGATCCTCACTTATTTTCTCCCAGTCAGCGTTATACCCTCCAAAGAGAATACATACAAATTTTCCAAGGTACAAAAGGTTCTCAAATCCGGTATTGGTATAGTATCCAAAAGGTTCACGGGATTTGGGCCAACGGATGGAAGTTACACCCACTGTCGTTGAACCCTACTAGTGGTTGGATGTCAAGCCCAAATCACTAGCGTTTAAGTGCCAAGTGGTGTGTGTGGTTTCTTTTAATTTGCATGAAAGAGAGATGCATAAGATAGCATTCAAATGATTCTTCTCTATATGTAATACAAGAAAAAAATAGTGTTTCACATTAAGAAAGTATGCATGATTAATTTCATATGATATTCACACAATGCATACTAAATATGAAATGGCCACTGATCGAGCCTCAAGCAAGCAAATAAAATACAAAAGACATCCTAGCATGATGGAGACCAGGGCGAACTATACTCAGAGGGCCGATGTTCCTAGAAGCGCCTAGTAAAAACCTAAAAATGAAAGACCTAAAGACTTATGCACATATTGCCAATTATGTTGTCTTTCCTAATTATTCAAATTTATTTTACATTATGGAATTTAACAGACAATGAAAACAAATACATAGAGTGACAGTGGGACCTACCTCAAGTCCCCATCCAAATGAGCTTTATCCCTCTGCTGTTTGTTTGTCTACTATAAACTGTAGGTCTGGTATATGGTTCTGACTGTGGCATGCAGGTTGAACCTACGGTTCAATTGTTGGCCTACTACTAATAGCTATGGTTTGTACCTATAAGTTTCAAAACATAAGAAATGATAGTTAGATCGCTTGAATTGCAGAGTTTCATCGTGATCGCCTTCTGATCTAACCAAAAAGCATACACCCATCTACTGTATTATATCATATTCATTCATCCAAGCATAAAATAATGGTAAGATTACATAGATTCAACAAGATAAGTGTTTCTTATATTAATATTTGCAAATAATCCCCAATTACAATCATTCCCCTCTTAAGGTCACTCAAATGATGATACAATTAATACAATGCCAAAGCCCTCAATAGGGTAGGCACACTAATGTTGCTTTTCAACTAGTCACAAATTGCTCTAGGGTGGAGTTGCCCTCTTCTTCGCGTTGAGGAAGGAAATTGATGGTTGAATATCCTTCGAATTATTTCCCTGCGATCAAGAAACAATATAAAAGTGTAAAAAATATAGGCATCCTCTCATGATGAGGCCCTTTTGGGAAAAATGCATAAAGATACAATTAAGAATGTATAATCAAGAAAGCGTGAAAAGCATCTCTAAACTATGTTAATTGGATCAAGATTTATGAAATTGCATAAAGGAAGACATCAGCTAAACAATGAATGGACTAATTACGTGAAATAGAGCATGAAAGCACATAAAGAATCCATTAAAGCCTACTTAATGCAAATGCAATGAAACTATTCTAAACCTAATTCTACTAGTCATAAATCTTCTAAACTACAACTAAATCATAGAAATAACTAATTTGAACTATCTAGACAGACATAAATATAAACAATAATATGGCGATACCTCTATTACAAACCATAGCTCTGGTGAGCAGTCTACACTGTAAACCATGACTGAAAGCCACGGTTAGAAATATGATAGTTTTACCCTCAATTTAAAGGGTAGTGGGCTTGACATCCTTGTCCAAATTGATGTTCAATGGTTGCCTTCGGTGTCCTCAGACTGATTTGGCAGTTGATTCGCTATGAGGGGCCTTCATTTTCCTGGATATGTACTTCTTGGCTCTCCTAGGCTCCTAGGGCATCCATAATGCAATTCATCATGAATCTTGGCAAGTAGGAAGGGGATAAGTGCAATAGCTCTCTCTTAGTATACTCGGTTGAGTGTACAATTCGATAGGGCTTCACTGCTCAAATCTCCAATGCTCTCTCTATTGGTTTGCCCTAATTTTAAGGGGTACCTATAGGATGTCCCAGGGGTAGGGGTGGCTTCATGGAGAATCCAAGATCAAGAAATGGTGGTTAGGACAGTTGGATTGGAAGCTTTCTTCCTCTAACAAGTGTCTTCTAGATCAAATGGTCGTTCAAACTGATTTGGCTCGGATGAAGGCCAATTGAACTTCAGTTAAGACCGCATGTTATAGTTGTAGTCTAGACTGTAAATCGTAGGTATCAACCACAGTTCATCCTATAGACCACATGTTTAGGCTGTGGTTCAGAGTGATTAGGCCAAGGAGCCCAAATTGAGTGGTTAGAACCACTGCTCTATCTTGGAGTCTATCCAAGATCCTCCATATGGTCTTGTAGCATGTCCATATGAGTATTTGCCCTCGACATGACGTGTTTTAGGTTTCTACATCTAGTCAATATCAATATAATAACATTCACTACAATATATAATATGAATGTAAATGGCCAAAATAATTCATGTACAAGGATTAAGAATACTTAAAATAATATTTCTCAAAATTTATATACAAGCTTTATTATCAATGCTTGTTATGGTGATCATTATAGATTGTTTTTCCTTACATTGTATAGAGCTTTGTCTCCATAATATATGTGAAGACAAAAAATGAAACACCAAATATAGATAAAATAAAATGAAAAAACAGTGATACAAGAGATTGCACAATAAAACAAATTTTATATTATTAATGTTGATGGATCTCAATACAATCAAATGAGCCCCAAATAGGGGTTTACATTGTTTATTTTGATACAATTAATACAATATACTAGGGTTCTCGAAAACCCTAGTCAATGATGCTTATGGTGTCTTCAAAGCTCATCTTTGCTCCCAACAGAGATGAGTGGGCTTCAAATATCCATTAACCAGACCACTCCAGCTTAAGAAGATACCAAATGCATGTATATATCCATATCTACACACATAAAATGACAAAAGAGGGTTAGTAGAAACTGTGAGGGCTCCACTATGTGAGACCCTCAAAAATCAATAAAAACCCTAACTATAAAATAATAATTTTGTGAGAAAATATAGAAATAATGAAACTAATATTAAACAAAAGTGATTTACCTTGTGAACTCATTGCCTTATGATCTATCATTGTCATTGTTGCAGGAAAAATGATGTGTAGATTCCCTAGCGATACCTGAGGGTTCGTTAGTCTATAGATCTAGGGTTTGAAATGCTCGTGGGTGCTTAGGAATGGAGGAAAATGCCTAGTAGAGCTCGAGAATACCAGGCAAGCATTCGAGAGTAGCATAAGGATGCTCAAGAGTAGTAGGGAGGCACTCGGGAGCTGAAGTAGGTTCTGTTGCTTCACACAAAGGATGTGGTGATGGATGCAGTGGCACATGCAAAGGCAAGGATGATGATGGAAAAAATGGATGGTGATGGGAACTTGAGGACTTAGGGCACAAAGGCTCAAGGAAATCAAGGGATTTAGATACTCAGGAAAACTCAGTATTCAGGTCATGAATTTCTTAGATTGCTTAGGGGTTGAGTCATCAAAATGACTCCTATTTATAATCTTCCCTAGGGCACGTTAGGGTTTCAATGACACAATTTGTGCGGTTAAGATTAAAACATGATGAAGGGTGGAGATTAATTTACATATATATATACATTTATTATATATATATATAATATAATATAAAATATTAATATTTAAATATATATTAAACAAATATACATAAATATATGTAAATAATGGGTAAAAATAGTGGGAAGACTTGGATGGACGACAAGTGGCTAGATTTTGGTGTCTACAAATGCCCCTTTTTGTACCGCATTGCGTGAAACACAATGCAGTGTAAAAATATGAGACACCTATTTTGGCTTGGTGGTGAAGTAACTTTGTTGAGATGTGGATATGAGCTTGGATATAAAAGAATTTTTATTGCGTAACTTACCCCTTAATTGGTGAGTGATTTTATGGATGAATATCATGAGCCAATTGAAAAATGAGTGCAAATGATTGTATGAATGAATGGTGTAATTGTGGATGATATGAATGATGTAAATGTGATATCGTTTTTGCCCCAGCGGTGAAATGGGGTTTGTGGAAGATGCATGTGATTGAGTTTGTTTTTACCCTAATAGAGAAGGGGTTTTTTGCCAAGTGTAGATGACATGATCATGTAAGATGTATCCCATTGTGAGAAAATAAAAACCAAATATGGTTGCCCCAAATTTGGGATGATTCAATGTTGTTGAAGAATGTGCCTTTTGGCGTCATTGATATGCAAAGATGAAGATGTAAAATAAAAAGAGTCAACTTTGGAGGGCCAGCTAGTGACTATAAAATTATTTCTATGGACAAAACCAATCACCCTAGCTAAGGCCAATCACCATGATGACTATCAATGAAATGGGAAATGATAAAATGTGATTTTTTCCATGTTTCAAGCCCCATGAACGAGGCCATCAATGACAACTTTTGTGCAAATTATTCTTGGCATAGTTTCATTCACAATGTGAAGTACCAAAGGTTATTGTGATTTCAAAAAAGGAGATATGGGATTATGAAAATGACCAAGTGTCCTTATGGTTATTTATTCATCTTACCGACTTGCATGGATACCAATCGTTGCAATCACCAAGTAGATAGAATAAACCACTAGATATGAGGTTCACTTGAATTTTTGTTTGAACTTGGTAAATGTACAAGTGTTATTATTGATTATTGAAATGATGTGAAAATGAAGCATTGATTATGAGAATGACGATTATGGTTGTTTTATGAAAATTTGGACCGTTTTGGAGTGCTTTAGTATTTGATAAGTGATTTTACGCCTTTTGGGCGTAAACTAAAATTATGTGTCTAAATCAGTTTGGACCTTCACAAAACCTAAAAATATAATGAAATAGATGCATGGATGCAATTTAGGGTGATTTGATGAGGGTAAACCACTTTTTTGCATTGGTTTTATATTTTTGTTAGTTTTGATACCAAACCTCGATTGGTGCTTACTACATGCACACATGCCCACCAGTGTTTGGGTGCATCCCAAATGCCATGGTGCACTTCAATGCATCAAGAAAAACCCATGGGTGTTTCAAGGCACTTGAAGTAGTTATAAATAGTCTACAACCTAAAATTGGAGCTCATTGTTGTGTTTGTGAATTTGTGAAGTTGCATCTAGGAGAATTGGGTGGAGTGGAGTGGAGTGGAGTGAGGTGGAGAGAGGTGGGCACAAAAGCTATGGTGATGGAAGGTGCGACTAAAGTGGAAGTACGATTTACCAAGGTAAGTCCCTCTTTGAAGCTCTTTTTAATTTTGTGCAAAAATTTCATTATTTTTTGTGTGTTATGAACATGTATTAACAACAAATGTTTTGTGTGTTGTAGCTTAGGATTTTGTATGCTTGAAACCGGTTCTCATATCCCATTCTTGGGATGATAAAAGCATTGTGGGGTGAGGATTGGGATTGGTTGAAGGCTATGGGGCTAGCAAAGGTGGCTCAGATAGATGTGGTGAGAGCAGACGAGGGGTACCTATCTACCTTGGCAAAGAGGTGGGATCCAGATAGGGGAACCTTTTAGCTCCCCACTAGAGAGATTACCCTCACACTTAAGGATGTATATCACATCCTCAAGATACCAGTGGAGGGGATTCATGTCAAGGTTGGACACAATTGAGGAACAAATATGATAAATATGTTTGGTGATAGATGGTAGAGTATGATGGTGATATGTGGGGATATTTCATATTTTTCCATGTGTGAGGACAAGACATTGGATGCCCTACCAGATTTGGTAATATTCATGTTGGTCAACATTGTGGTCCTGAACAATATCGACTGTAGGTTATCTTAGAACCTCATAGGGTTGGTGAGTGATATGATCTCTACACAACAAGTGTATGCATGGGCTCCTACCTTATTAGTGCATGTGTACTAGGATATTTATGAGGTGATTGGGATGTAGTTTGTTACTGCAGTAATGGGGATGGGATCATTTTAGTGTGGCTCGACCAAAGGATCTACTAGTTGTAGGTTGGGATAGGGAGAAGCCCTATGCTATGATATGGGTAATGGAATAGGAGGTACAACTGAGTCATCCTATATAGATGAGTCAATGGAACAAGGATTTATGGGTTGGATTGACATACACCTACATGATATGGATATCATGAAAGGGTGCCAGGTGGATAGGAGATGGAGAGCAGCTGTGATGGGTCAAGAAAGTTAGGTGGGTGGTTGGGAGGCATCATAGTGAGGCTAAGTATATCTAGTTCTGATGAGTGCTTCATTAATTTAGCTTGAGGTAGGGGGTTCCTAATGAGCGAGTGCTCTATATGAGGTATCAAGATCAGATAGGGTTACCATGTGCTAAGGCATGGACGAAGACTTGTGAGGATGACAAGGAGATAAATCTCTATGATGTGGATGATGTAGGGACTACTACAGAGTATGTTGCATGGTTCACTTTACAACCACCATGGAAACCGAGTCTAGTCATAGTTGGTGGAGATGGAGATGAGGTTGAGGTCAAGGATATCAATGAGGCTCCTAAGTGATGGAGACACATTTGATATGACAATCCAAGGAGGAGGGCTAAGGGTGCGATGAGGAAGGCTCAAGGGAGTGGAAGACATGACGAATATGGGGATGATGTGGAGGAGACTCTGGATAAACCTCCAAGTTAGAGCAAGAAGGATTGGATAAGGTTAGATAAACTAGTGACAAAGTAGGATGCAATGGTGATAGCTTGAGATGAGAGGATCACGAGGCTCTAGGTAGAGTTGCTAGAGAGGGAGCATCATCATAATATTGACATAGTATGTCTTCAATCTCGGTAGAGGTATATCGAGTTACTAGAGGATAGGTTTATGAAGTGTCATATTCTACTTCCAGATCCACCTTCCTTACCTGTATCTGTGTCTACTAGGCATAGTGAGTATAGGCATAGATCTAGGTCTAGGGATCCTTCTAGGTCATAGGGGTCCTGTTGGAGGTCTTAGCTAGTGCTTAGATGCACTTTTTGTTTATGAGCCTTGGTGCTCCATTGTATGTAGCCTTTGGGAACTCATTATATATATGGCTTTTAATTTTTGTGTTATATGTTTGTGTGAATGCTCTTGTGTATATGATTTTTGTGGAATGCAAATTTATATGGATGATTAATGCATATGATATGGTGAATCTATATGGATGATTAGTGCATATGATATGGTGTAGGAATGCATGTGTTCTAATGATCATTCATGGTTTAGATTTTGCTTGGCCATGTTTAGCATTGTTGTTTAATCAGGGGCACCAAATTGGTGGCATGTGAAATGGAAGACTCATGTAATGATGTGGATGTTGACATGGAAGAAGACATGGATGTTGATATGGAAAACTGACTGTTTTGCAGAGAATCAAAATTACTAGTGGTATCAAACAAATTCATTAAATCTGTCTAATTCCTCTAGGACCAAATGTGTTTACAATGAATTCATTTACCAAATCATGAGCATGGTAATGACTCGAGGCAATCAAGAACCAATGTGTGTGCAAGTGAGTTCATTAACTCATCTTGTGTAAATTGGATGTAACCTTTTATGGAGAAGACCAAGAAGCTAGATTATCTTTATGTGTGGTCAGAGGTCTCTTTAAAAGAGATGTGTTGCCATGGATGAGTGTACTCCACTACCATTTAAGCATCTATAACCTCGATGGAGATTAGCTCCATAGTCCAATAATTTTTATCTCTAAGCCTTGGGGATGACTACCTAATCTTCTGACTAAAAATATAGTAATATCCTTACAACTTGAGGATCAGTGGTGTGTGATGTGTAAAAGACTTAGAGTTTTTAGGGATTTTTCCCTACCCTTTATTTTATTTTAAAATTTGTGATAGTGGTGAAAACCACTTTTTTGTCGACTATGTTGCATGATGGGACAAGCAAGGAATGCCATATTCACTTCGAGGTACAACCCAAGCATGGTGTTATACCTCTTTGACACAAGATGTTTTTAAGATGTGAAATTGTGTTTGGTTCAAGATTTTTTTGGAGTCAATTCCCAGAACTCAATATTTTATTAGTGAATATGTGCAATGGTCCTAAAAATAACTTGACATGTATTAGTGGTTTACTTAAAACACTAGGAGTGGCTGAGTGATCGAAAACACCTAGGAATTATGGATATATGGAGGCAAATGATAATTTGACTTGGTGGAATGGTGTGGATGATGTTGTGAAGGTGCCTCTGATTAAGGCAACATGAATTTATTAGACCAATTAATACCTTGAACTGAATAAATTATCCCTAATGTGAAATGTAAAATGTGAATGGAATGTACAAAATGTAATTTATGAAATGGAATGTATGAATGCAATTGTTGTTAAATGAAATATGTGCAAATGAAGTGCAATATTTTTTTGTATTAGCCATGTATATATACATATATAAATCTCATTAAGCATAGAATAATATCAAGTGTATAAAATTAAGTAGTTCAAGTTCTACTTCTCCCTCAGACAGAACAAATTCAAAAAAATATGATGGTGATGAAATCTGATCCATATAAATAAGGCTTATATCAATTGGAAGTGGTTTGGCCATATTGTATGGATTACGGAGTGGGGTGAATAAGTCAGTAGGATTCATGTTTACTTAATGGAAAATGGAGGAGGTGAAATGGATGGGATGGATAGATCCTAAGAATTGATGCTAGGGTGTTGGTAAACCTGGACAACAAAAAACAACACAAATAAATGTACTTAACTAAATGTTATATACATGAAATGTAGAAAAAGAAAATGTTTTTTGTTTGTTTTATTCTCTCTCTCTTTCTATATCTCTCTCTCTATCTTTTGGCATTATATACATATGTTACAATTCTGGCGAATGAAATGAATCAATGATATGGAGGTGGTGGTTCATCGGTAGGTTTGGCTCGCTCTTGTGGAAGAAGAAATCTGAATATGAGCTCATGGATGGGGAAAATTTTGAGATAAAAATCATATTTTTTGATGTTGGGAATGATGGGATTTGATTCCTCATCAGATTCATTAGAAGCTATCAACATGAGGTCAAATTCTTCATACATTTTCTTGTCAAAGTCATCGGGGTGGAGGGATTCTTCTTTTTAATTCATATTAAGCCTTTGGAAGTATTTTTCAAAAGAAGAGATGGTGGGAAGTGGGTGATAACCTAGACCTGAATGGTCCTAAACTTATTGATATGGAACATCAATAAGCTGAGGTACTCCCTATTCATATCTGCCTAAGCCATGTCTTTACCAATTATGTCTATGAAAATAGCGGGATAGAAAGCCCATCATTTGTTGGATATTGGTAGGTGGTGGTTGTTTGGGTTCTTCTGGGGGAGTAGGATTAGACAAATATTTTGTCCTCCCATACACAAAATTTATGCTATTAGGCATCAAAACCATATTGTATACCGCTCCTATAGATAAAGGTGGGTTAAGTGGGTGATCAAAATCCTTGGTAGTTGAGATATTGAATGGTGTGATTGTGATGTCTTGGACCAAATATTCACCAATACCAGGGTTGGTCAAGTGGACCTCAACTTGGGATGATAAGGATGAAGTGGACATGGGAGGCTCATGGTTGGATAATGGCTCAAACGATGAGGAAGATGTGTGTATCTCATAGTTTGACAATTCAACTTGTGAAACGTTGGTTGATGGAGATAGATTTGGTTGTGAAGGAATCGTTACTACCAATGAAGTGGATTATGATGTGGATGGCATGGATTAGGTTTGACCATATGTACATGTAGTCAATGATGATGATAATAAAGGTGTAGAAGTGGATGCTTGGTTGGAATTGGTGATGGGAAGCCCCTTAAGAATGGGAGCTTTTGATGAAGGATTGGATAAAGTGATTGATGATGTGGTGGATGACGTAAGGAAAAGGTAGGTATAAGGAAGCATGGATTCACAAGTATTTGATATAAATTTGCAATACTTAAACAACTCAACATATGTTGGTATGCAATGTACTTGCCCTTCATGTATGTATTTCAAATATTGATGTAATATGGAAGGGACACATCTCATTTTCCTCATCCAAGGTCTGCTAATGAGTACATTGTATGCCATGGATCCTTATAAGATGTGGAATAAGGTATGCAATATTTTTACCCCTAATTCGATGAGCAAAACAATAGTGCCAACTATAGAGCAGAAATCATCGTTAAATGCTTTCAATGTGAAGGTGGATTTGGTTATGTGAGATGGAGGAAGATTGAGATGATGGAGGGTAGATGTGGTGATGATGTTAATGGAGGAGCCGATATCAATTAATATTATTTTGAATGGATTCCTATCAATTTTAGCCATTATATGCAATGGAGGGTCCACTGATTTTGATCAGATTGGTTTAATCTCAAAGTTATAAAATGTGATGGAAGGCTCTATGCATGTTTGAATACTCCCTAAAGTTATTGAAGGCGTTGGAATATTAATATTGGAGTTAGATGGATTTTAGAATATCCATTAATACCTCATGATGTTGGGGAGATTGTTGAATTAGGTCATAAATAGATAGTTTTGATGAAGTCATTTTTAAACTCATAGTTAACTAGCTACTCAAATAAATGATTGGCCTTTGGGGAAGGTTTATGGGATGACTTGATGGATTAGAAAAGTTGGGAATGTGGATTGGTGGAGAAGGATTTGGATGAATTTGGATGGGTGGTGATGGAATAGGTTGAGACTCCCTTGGTTTTGAATTCATGGGATGTTGAACGGGTTTCTATCATGCATCTTGTTGATTGTTTTTTCATATTTGACCTTGGGTTACCACGTGAATAACACATACAAAATATTGGTATTGTTGAACATGGTTAACTTGATTGGGTGGGGTATTGATATTGGGCCCTCCAATTGTGGATTGCACCTCATCATGATGAGGAAGTGGTGTTTGGAAGATACCAATATTTTGGTTTTGTTGAGCTAGGGAGTTGTCAAGCTTGATGACCCCCAAGTCAATGAAGTCTTGTACTATATCTTTAAATACATGGTAGCTATTTATGTCATGCCCATTTTTTCTATGATAAGGGTAAAACATATGTTCCCTATATTTTTTACCATGTCTTGTCGTGTCATATGGTTTGACCTCAGGCAAAGCAAGTCTATTGGTGTCATACAAACTTTGAAATATGGAGGCATAAGATTCAGTTAGAGGGGTGTATTGATAATTTTATCAAACAGATTATTGATGTAACACCCTAAAATTGACCCATTTGCATAAAAAGACAAAAATATTTAAAAGTGATCAAAAGTGATAACTGTTGCATTTATTACCTCAATTTTCATGCTTTGTTGATGAAATCATATTAGGCTGATGAGATCGTACTACAATATCTGAAATCATATTACGACCTTCAAGATCATAATAAAACTTTGTGTATGATCTCTATGATCATAATATGATCTTGCTCAAAAACCAAAAAATAAATTTAGATAAACAACAAACCAGTTACAATGTTCTTTGTCTTTACCTGTGCAACCGTGCAATAGTTATAGGATCGGATCCGCCGATCAGCCTAGCTTGGAAGGAGTTGCAACCAAATTTGTTTGCAGCCTATTTTCATCAGTTTGATCAGCCTATTTAATTAGGCACCCCTCCCCTCAAATTTCTCCTAGCACTCCTAACACATTGATATAATTTCATATGTTAGTTCTAGTTATTTTTGTTGTCACCTATAGGATCATAGGATACGGTCAGCTATCGGATCGATACGATCTTGCGATCATAATATGATCTTGTGATTGTAATACGATCTTGCTCGGTCTGCATACGATCTTGCCCTAGGTGATATGATTTTGCTTGTAGGCCACTTGGGGGCAATCCCAAGCTCTAGTTTGCATTTATTGGAACCTCATTTGCATATTTATCATTTAATTTATCATTTTCCATTGCACATAAAGTTATATTTAATCATTTTCATCCTTGGAGTTCACCAAATTGCATCTACTTGTATATTTCATATAGTTTAGGTCATATACATGTTAGATATATCTATCTAGACATTCAATTTACTAGGTCTAATTTGATTTATGATTAATAAGATCTTTAGTACATCCTAGAATTCTATTTTCTGTAATATACCCATGAAATTGTAGGTTTCTATCAAAATCAAAACTATCGATCTCTGATAAGTAGGGTATGATATTGCGATCGTAATACGATTTTGTAAATTGTAATATGATATCGACCCTATTGTATACAATCTTGTCTGCAATAAAAAATCAAAATATTCTATAGACTTTCGGATATAGGTTAGAGTTTTAAATCACTTTTTAAGCATTGCATTGTCCATTAAAGCTCTATTTTTTTTGTTTGTTGTTTTCATACGAATCAAAATTCCATATAGGTTAATATAGTTGCATATTGTTCAAAATAGGTGTATGCGATATTTTCTAAAAGTAACACATAAAAACAAACTATAAAACCTAGGAGTGGAAACTACCATAAAATATTTCCTGGTGAACCCTAAACAATTCATCTAAAAATCATCATAATAATGTATGATCAAGTACCTCTCCTTTGAGGTGTAGACCTACTATTCTCCCATTTTCCTTCGAGGTGTGGATCCATTACCCTAAAGGAAAGGAGTGCGAGAATTTTAGACTTACATTCTTTGGTAAACTCGATGTGAAAAACATTAGGTATATTTTTTATTTATAAAAAATAAAAAAAGCATAAAAATTACAAACATAAAAAAAACAAAACCAAACCAAAAATCAAACAAGGTCATTAGTTAAATTTACACATTTTAGTGAATTTCATATATGGTAGATTACAATAGTAGAAGAGATGTACTCATAAATATTAGGGCATTTTTAGACACACAAGAAATTTCTCAGATACTTGGAAATTATAGTATTCCATATGAGGAACAGTGGGTTGAACTTTGGAGAATATTAGAAATCATAAAATATTATGAACCAAGACTTAATCAAATTATAAGGTTTGACCTAGCTAGAATCCTGGATCCTGAAATCGCTTCTCGCTACTTTGATATTCAAAGGGCATGTGAGAGGTGGTTGGCAGATAAAATATCAAGCATATCTTCAACTGCTTACACCTTTGATGATTACCTTGGGAATGCTATAACAGTACACAGGTTTTTAGCACATGTAGAAGATCAAGAAATAGTCTTGGACAATAGAACAAGATTTTACAAAACTCCTAGGGTAGTACATTATCATGAATATTGTCACAAAATCTACTTTTATGGTCAAGATCTTGAAGTTGATAATATCACCATAGCCCACTCTGTTAAGTTTTTGAAAGCCAAATTTTAGTTTGACAAAGAACATTATATGTCACCTGAAGAACTTGAACCCATTAATGATATTCGTAGACTCTTCCAATAAGACTAAGGTATAATATTTAGGATATTATAATTTTTGTTTTTTGTTTTGCTTCAAAAAAATAAAAAAATAAAACCAAAAATATAATATATATATTTACATATTTGCATATTTAATTATTTAGGTATATATAACATATATATCCTAAAGTTCTAAAAGCATATATATAGCACATATATCTGCAAGATAAAATACTAAGACCAAAATACCTAAAGTTTTGAGAAACGAAAAACAAATAGAGACTGATGAACAAAACCAAGAAAACATTTATGATAGGGTACTCATTTAAGATTATGTACCTTCAAAATATGAAGGTGATAATGGAGAAGATGAAACAGAAGATCCTGATTAAACTACATTAAATGAAAAAGGAAATGTTAAATTTGAGTCTCTTAGCAAATTTACCCAATTTATAAAAACCACATAGAAGAGTTTAATCAAACAATACATATTGATAATGCAGGAGAAGGTGATATGGAATCAGCCTTACCAGCTGCTTTTCAGATACACACAAATCCATTATCATACATGAATTCAATAGACCAAGAGAATGATCAAGCAAGACCATCTAATCAAATCATAATACCTTTAAATCAAAATATTCAAAAACCAATGATACAATCATCCAAAATTGCTGCTAGCAACACTAAAACAAATCCTAAACAACAACAAAAAATTTCTTCCATATTCTCCCAAGCTCTTAATCAGCAAATATCAAACCAAAAAAAATTTAAACAAGTGCCAAATACTAATTATCAACAAAAAATCTAATAGAATACAATCCCATAGTAGCTTCATAATACCCTTCCTACAAACACTTTGCACAATAGTATTTCAATTAGAAATCCTTACACAACAACATCAACTTACCAAAGACACAACAACATGGTGCAAAAAAATCAATTTGGTGGACAACCACAGGGACCTGAAGATATGGTTAAATAGTTAGCTTCACGTCTAGATCAAATAGATCCCTACGATACCTCATATAGTTATAGAGAGATGTGTAGTCAATCATTGGATCCTATTGTGGTTGCTCAACCATACCTAAAACATTTCCCTATGCCTGTTCTCCTGATATATAAAGGAACCGAAGATCCTATTGAGCATCTTCGCATGTTTAGGATAGCATGTCATGATATTTCTCATGATGACTTGTTGTTGCTAAAAATATTCCCTAAAAGTATTGGAGGTATGTATTTAGAATGGTATTATCAACTACCTACAAAATCTTTAAGGAACTTTGAAGAGACAATAGAGATGTTTGTCCACCAATTTAGTGCCTATATAGAGAGGCATGTGACCATTAAGTATTTATACAATTTGAAACAAGGAAAATATGATACTTTTGTAGAATTCTTCACTAAGTGGAGATAACTCTTAGGCAAATTATATTTTACATCACCTCATCGTGAAATGTTGGACATATTTATTGGTAATTTGTAAGAGTAGCTATCTTATGAGCTTTCTACTGCTACAGTAACCTCCTTTGATAAAGCCATTGATATAGATAGGAGGGTAGAATATGCCCTCATTAGAAGAGGACAATTCAAGAAAAAGGATGAGGATAAATCTGAGAACCAATATAAGAATAAACAAGTAGTAGGTGATGGAGTTACTTATAGTAGAAACACCTCAAATGTTAACCTTATCGAAACTATAAATAAATTTGTATTGAAAATTCCTGATAAGCCACCAAGAGAATTCACAAGATTAAATCAACCCTTAACTATGATTTTACCTCAACTATTGGAACAAGGTTTAATACGGTCACCTGAGGTAAGACAACCAGATACCACTGCAGATGGATATAGGGCTTATTTACATTGTAATTTTCATCAAGTAGATGGACACTCAACCAATTATTGTAAAATGTTAAAACATATGATACAAGACTTGATTGATAAAGGTAATATGGAAGTACAACAATTTCCTGTAAACAATAACACTCAAAGTAATACCTAGAAAAAACCAACTCAAAATGCAAATCAAAATCTAGACATTTTTCAACATCCTTTACCCAAGCATGGTAAAGAAATAGTAAATCAAGTATATCATCACAATTTTCCTCATACAACTAGGTATGTAGGAACCATTAGTAGATTCTTACCACAACGAGATTTGCAAACCTCCTGTGTACCTACTTTATCTCTAGTTACCATTAGACCAATACAACATTTTCAATCTCCATCTTCAAAAAATATAAAAAGTTACATAGAAAACACATAAAATGAAACAAGAAGTGAACTAGAGATTACCTTAAATAGTTATGAGTATGAATTAGATCGAGTCACTCCCATTACAGATTTATCAATTCCAGAAGAACCATTTCCAAGAAGAATTACTGCTCGACCATCATCTCAAAAAATGCTTTCAAATCAACAAGAAGAAAGTGCTAGGTTTTGCTTTGGTCATAATAATGTTGTAGGTACTATTGGAGCTATCACTAGATAATAAATTCAAAATAAAAACTCTCAAGTGAAAAAATACATAAATAATATATAGCATATATCACAAAGTATGCTGATGTTTTTTCTTGGATATATGCAGATATGCGAGGCCTGGATCCTTTTGTGGTCATGAACC
This sequence comes from Wollemia nobilis, assembly GCA_028583015.1. NCBI lineage: Eukaryota > Viridiplantae > Streptophyta > Pinopsida > Araucariales > Araucariaceae > Wollemia > Wollemia nobilis. The sequence goes on along the minus strand of JAQPPZ010000755.1, from coordinate 442,653 downwards.
ATTTATTAGTGTGCCTTGATGCAAAACCTGTAAAAAAAAAACTCAGAAAAATGCATCTCAAAGTAGCACTACTAGTTAAAAATGAGTTAGAAAAACTTTTGAATGTATTTTTTATCCAAGCTATTGACTATGTTGAGTGGATATCCAATGTTGTTCCAGTAGCTAAAAAATAAGCCACTAAAGTTAGGGTTTGCACTGATTTCAAAGACATTAATGATGCATACCCTAAGGATGATTTTCCTCTCCCTAATATGGATGAAATCATAGATTTTATAGCTGGGAGTGGGATGTTATCCCTCATGGATGGTTTTTTAGGATACAACCAAATCATAATAGCTCCTCAATACCAACCCAAAACAACTTTTATTACACCTTGGGGTACCTTTTATTGAAGGTAATACCTTTTGGTTTAAAGAACGCAAGAGCAACATATCAAAGAGCTATGATATATATCTTTCACGATATGATGCATGATATTTTACAAGATTATGTAGATGATATTATAGCTCATTTAGTTAAGGAAGAAGAGCATCTCAAGGATTTAAGAAAAGTGTTTGATAGATTGAGAGAATATTTGATTCGCTTAAATCTATACAAATGTGTATTTGGAGTCACATCAGGAAAATTATTGGGGGTTATTGTTTCTATGCGTGGTATAGAAATAGATCCTCTCAAAATTAAAGCTATCCTTGATATACCACCACCTAAAAACATATCAAAATTAAGAATTTTACAAGGTAAATTATAGTCTATCCATCGCTTTATTGATAAGTTGGCAAATACAACATGACATTTTCTTAAATTACTTAAGAAAAAAATTTCATTCCAATGGGATGAGGAATATCAAGAAGCTTTTGAAAAACTTTAACAGTATCTTCTTACTCCTCCAGTGCTTGTTTTTTTTTTTGGTAATTAAGGTTCAAATTCATTACATCCGAGTTTTCCAGGTTGACCCAAAACCTTTTACAAAAATTAGCACTAAGCTAAAATGGATCAAAACCTCAATAGGGATAGTCTGTCCTACGCTACTAGTACCCTTCTGAGGCCACCCTACCAAGAAAGAGCACAACCCCTTACACATATTTATAAACACCTTAGAACATAGGCGGCGGCCCACCGCATTGCTTTCTTGCTACCCCGACCACAAAAAATATGACCTGTCGTGAAATCACGATGTCCTTAAGTCTTCTCCATCATTTTCTCTAGAGAGTCATGAAATGGTGACATGTCTTCAAAGTGAGACATGTCATGAAATCATGACATTCTGCCTTTGTTCTGCTCCTTTGCCGCTATAAGTCATGTAAATGCGACATGTCACGAAAATGAGCCATGTCACGAAATCGCGACATTCGTCTCCCATTTTGCACTCTTTCTGCTTCCAGCCATGAAAATGTGACATGTCATGAAATCATGATGTCCTTAAGTCATTTCCATATTTTACTTTAGAAATTCACAAAAATGTGACCTGTCACAAAAAAGAGACATGTCGCGACATCGCGACATTCTGCCTTAGTTCCGCTCCTTTGCCCCTGCACGTCACGAAAATGTGACATGCCATGAGATTGAAACATGTCATGAAATCACAACATTCGTCTCCCATTTTGCACTCTTGTCGCTTCTACCCATGAAAGTGTGACATGTCGTGAAATCATGATGTCCTTAAGTCTTTTTCTTCATTTGCTCTAGATAGTCGTGAAAATGCGACATGTCGCGACAATGAGACCTGTCATGAAATCATGACAATCTACCTACGTTCTGCTCCTTTGCCATTGCCTATCGTGAAACTAAGACATGTCGTGAAATCACGACATTCGTTTCCCATTTTGTTCTCTTGCCACTTCCAACCGCGAAGAATCGACAAGTCATGAAATCGCATCGTCCTTGAGTCTTTTCCTTCATTTGCTCTGGATCGTCGTGAAACTGTGACATGTCAAAAATGCCACATGTCATGACATCGCAACACTTCAACCTCTTTGTCCTCTTTTGTTGCTTTTGGACATGAAAAGGCAACATGTCGCGATATCGTGACACAATCACCTCCTTGCTCCTTTTCTTGGATTTTGCCCACGAAAATCCAACATGTCGCGAAATCACGACACTTTCACCTCCTTACTCTTTCTCTTCTCTTTTGGTCACAAAAATGTGACATGTCACGATATCACGACACTTTTTCCTTCCTACTCTTTCTCTTCTCTTTTGGTCGTGAAAATGCGACATGTCGCGATATTGTGACAATTTTCCTTCTTACTCTTTCTCTTCTATTTTGGTCACGAAAATGCGACGTCATGATATCGTGACACTTTTTCCCTCTTGCTCTTTCTCTTCTCTTTTTTTCACGAAACTATGACATGTCACGATATAGCGACACTTTTTCCGTCTTGCTCAACATGTCACCAAAATGCGACACTTTTTCCTTCTTGCTCAACATGTCATGATATCACGACATTTTTCCTTCTTACTCTTTCTCTTCTCTTTTGGTCGTGAGAATGTGACATGTCACGATATCATGACACTTTTTCCCTCTTGCTCTTTCTCTTTTCTTTTGGTCATGAAACTGCGACATGTCATGATATCATGACACTTTTTTCGTCTTGCTCAACATGTCGCCAAAACGCGACACTTTTTCTTTCTTGCTCAACATGTTGCGATATCACGACACTTTTTCTTTCTTGCTCAACATGTCGCGATATTGCGACACTTTTCCTTTCTTGCTCTACATGTGAAATCATAACACTTTTTCTTTCTTGCTCAACATGTCACTAAATCACGACCCTTTTTCCTTCTTGCTCACCATGTCGCGATATTGTGACACTTTTTATTTCTTGCTCAACATGTCGCGACATCGCGACCCTTTTTCCTTCTAACTCCTCTAGTGATTGTTCCTCCTAAACCTTATCATCCTTTTATCTTATATATTTTTGCTTTAGAACTTGCACTTGGAGCTATGTTGGCTCAAATTGATGATGAAAAGAAAGAGGAGCCACATATTATATAAGTTGAACATTAATAAGCTATGAAACTAGATATACACCACTAGAAAAACTTTGTTTGGCAAATGTATTTTCTACACAAAAGTTGCATCATTATATGCTTAGTCAGAAAACATTTGTTATTGCTAAGTCTGATCCATTAAGGTACTTGATGAGTAGACCTTACTTGTCAGGGCGCACAGCTAAGTGCGTTCTTTCTCTGAGTGAGTTTGAACTTACGTTTAACGGCCAAAAATATATTAAAGGCCAAGTTATAGCTGATAAGTTAGTTGTTGCACCTTTAGAGTCTACTCACCCTATAAATATAGAATTTCTTGATGAGCGCCTTAACTTAGAAGAAGATATGTCTGAGTCATGGTCCTTGTATTTTGATGGAGCTAAATGCATGAGTGGTGTAGGTGCCGGTATTATATTAATATCTCCACAAAAGCACCATATTCCTTTGTCTTTCAAATTACAATTTTCTTGTACCAATAATACTATAGAGTATGAGGCTCTAATCCTTGGGTTACGAGCTATTTTAGCCTTAAGAATTAAAATATTATTAGTATTTGGATATTATAAGCTTGTGATAAATCAAATCAATGAATTTTATCATACATGAGATGAGAAGCTCCACCCTTATAAGGAGTATGTTCTTAAACTTGTTTCATTGTTTGAGAAAGTCACTTTAGAAGCCATCCCTCACACTAGCAACCGAACCGCTGATGCCATGGCTGCAGTTGCTTCTTTGTTACATTTGGAGTTGGATGATGAGTATTCTACTATCATTATTCACCAAATCGAAGAGTTAACTTCCTCTAAGTCCTGTCTAGAGATATTATATGTGTTTTTGTAATGAAATAGCCCAAAACCTTGGTATACAGATGTCTTTAATTTTATCTAAAATGGAACCTTTTCGAAAGGATTAGATAGAAACCAATGTAAGTTATTATGTAAGTGAGTTGTTCACTTTGTAATTGTTGGTAATACTCTATACTAGATATCCTTTAAAGGTATCCTATTAAGATGTCTTAATTTAGAAGAGTCTAAGAAAGCCTTAAGTGAAGCCCATAATGGATCATGTGGAGGACATTTTAGTGGAAGTGTCATCGCTAAGAAAATCCTTTGAATAGGGTAATTTTGGCCTTCCATGGAAAATTACACTAATGATTATGTGCATCATTGTGAAAAGTGTCAAAGACATGCAGAAGTTTTTCATGCTCCTACCCAGGAACTTCAAGCTATTGCATCCCCTTGGCCCTTCTCTAAATGGGGTTTAGATATTATTGGTAAAATCAATCCTATTTCATTTGATGGTCATAAATTCATAATAATAGCAACATAATATTTCACAAAGTGGGTAGAAGCTATGCCATTAGCTTCTTGCATGGGAGTCCAAGTCTCTAAGTTCATATTTAATCAAATCATTTGTATATTTGGAATCCCATCAACTCTCATCTCAGATAATGGAACATGCTTTAAGAACAAATATGTTAATAATTTATGTCAAAAATATAAAATTCAACATAGATGCTCTACTCCTTATTATCCACAAGGAAATAACCAAGCTGAAGCATCAAATAAAACCTTAATAAAAATCCTAAAAATATTGGTTAATAAATCAGGTCGTGATTGACACATGCAATTGTATCTTGCCTTGTGGACTTATCGAACTAGTGTTCATACTCCTACAGGTGCCTCACCTTTTGTCTTGGTTTATGATGCTGAAGTAGTTTTTCCCTTTGAGTTAGAAGTTCCTTCTCTAGATCTCCTACTTCAGTATGCTAAAGTAGGGGATGAATATTATGCTGGTAGACTAAGTCAAATAGAAATTCTAGATGAAAAACATATTCATGCCCTAGAGCATCTTTGCTCTTACCAAGACAAACTCAAAAGATCATATACCAAGAAAGTCCATCGTTGATATTTTTAAATTGGTGATTTAGTACTCAAAGAAAATAAAAAAATACAAATGCTAGAAAAGATTTAAAAGGTAAATTTTAACCTAATTGGCTTGGACCATTTGTTATCACTTCTAAATTTGGATCAGGTGCATATCGCTTGGCCACCTTAGAAGGAAAATAACTTAAGGAGCCAATTAATATTATGCATCTCAAAAGAGATTATGCCTAGAATAAAAAGTTCCACTTCTGTACATGCTTGTAAATAACTTCTTCATCACTTAGTTTACAATATTATAAAAATACCAAAAAAATTAAGAAAACATAAAAAAAATTCCAAAAATATTTCAAATTGTTAAGCTCTTATTCTATTGCATTAGTGTGTGTTGTTTTCTAGACTTCAAGTTAAATTTTGTTTTATTTCATATAAATTCAAAATTTATCTTGAACCATGCACTTAATGTTACATTTTTAATGATTTTGATTTTATCACTTTGGTTATAAATCTCTTGTATTGAAAATCACTATTACTTCATTAAATAATTTTTGAGTTTTGGGAAATGATATTGCTACTTCTTGAACCAAGATCACATCCTCACATCTTAAATGTGATTTGTTGCAAAATTTGAGAAATGATACTACATAGTAGTCGTAGTTCCTTAAGCGAAAAGTTTCCCTTGCTATCATATTACGTGCATGGTATAGAATAATGATAATTGGCAAAAGGACAAGTTCCCCCCACCCGAATAAAATCCTTTGCACCAAGTATCCCAAGAAAAAAAAAAAGAGAAAGAAAAGAAAATTAGTTCCACTACAAAAAGCAATAAAATCCCCTTGTTCAAAAATGGACAAGAATCCCTATATCCAAAAATCAGAAGAAAATAAGGGGGTAGTGAGCTTGAATCCATGGAATTCCTCAATTATTTGAAAGCCATGAGGTAAACCCCATAACTGGTGGTTTGTGCCCAACCCGCTTGGCCTTGGGTAATCCCTTTCGCGTGGTGACATGTATGTCACATTAGTGACCTTATTTTGTATAGACCAATGTTTGCTTGTGGATTAGCTAGCTTATTGGCAACTTGAATTACATAGTAGTTCGGTACAATGGCATGCAAAAAATCATGGTTAATGAGCATCTCACTTGCACACACGTTGGTTCATAAAAGTTTGTTTGTATCACTACCTGACTCAAAAATTGGTAAATTAATTTCACAAGCACAAACATTTGATCCTTGAGAGCTTTGTATCATTGTGTAAAATCAAGATGGATAATGAACTCACTTATCACACACTGGTTCTTGACAAATTTTATTTTGTCTTAGAAATAAGTTAAAATATTTCTTTTGGTCTCAAAATTTTTCAAAATTTCCAAAAATAATTTATTTCAAAGAGAACTCTAGTACAAAATCATTCATCATGCATTGCATTTTTGACTTCACGATGATGGTATAATTCCTAACTTCTCAAATTTTCACACTAGGAATTCTATGCCTAGCGCAAGTCATCTATATCAATTTATAGGTCCCAAACATTTCATATTTATTAATATTCTTAAATATGTGATACGAATGATTTGCTACATATTAACTTACATATTAAAAGAATAAAACAATTTCATATTATCACACATATTTTGACTTTGCGATGATGGTATAATTCTTAGTAATTATTGTCCCCAAAATTTTCACACTAAGAATTCTATGCCTAGCGCAAGTCATCTTTCCCAAATTTTCATGCTTCAATCACATTATTTTCACAAACAATAAAACATTATCAAAATATTTCTTAAAAATCAAATTTTATCAAAAACAAAATCAAACATCTTCTTTTATCATCACAAGTCTCAAGATTATCCTTGAGTACCACAAAAACATTTCTATTATTTACAATACAAAATCCTCACAACAAGATTCACTTCATGACCTAGTGAGCACTGATCTCCACCAATGGTCATATAACAACACATCCTCCGAGGAACATTGCTAATCCATTTATTTCATCATACAAAAACATATTTTTCAAAAACATATTTACAAAAATTTAAATCATTTATCATTTTAAAGCATGATCAAAACACTTAAATCAAAAGCATGATTATAAGAAATTTAAACATCATAAAAATTCAATCAAATACAGCCAAATCATACAAAGTCACATAAAATAAGAAGATCAATATATATATATATATATATATATATATATATATATATATATATATATATATATCTCAAAATTCTATATACAAAATGACATTGACTGGTATGCCACAATCCTCAAAAATTGGTATACTCAGTCGCTAAGCAAAAAAGTGTCACAAAATGTCTAAGATCACCCCCTAGAACCTCTAGAGCTCTAGGTATCATCATCTCCACTAGGGGATCGTGGTGCTCAAAACCCTCCTACTCCTGTAGTAGTGGTTGTCCTAGTAGTTGAGTGCGATCTCAAGCGACTCGAAGGATTTAGAGGCTCGTACATTGCAGGCAGTGGCTATCTATATAAAGTATAGGGCCTGGTAGAAATTTGACCATCCAATAGCCCTAGCCAACTCATCCCCTGAATTTCTTCTCGTATGTGAAGATGTAGGGGTTGGAGCCATAACTCCCTAAGCCACAACCCCCTATCCTACTTGAGCCCTAGCCTATGCCAGCTCTACCTCTAGAGTCTAAATATTAACTCTTAAACCTGCATTCTATACCTCTAGAGTCTCAATATTAGTCTTCTAGGAGGTAGTCTCTTCCCTCAAACTAGTAACCTCTACCCATAGAGTAGTCGTCTCGCTGCTCTCCCCCTCATCCATAACTCTCTTGCCCTTTTTGGGTGAGTTAGGACTCCTCTCCTGCTAAGGCGATATCCCTCCCTCCTATTGTTGAGGCGATGTCACTCTCTCCTGTTGTTGAGGAGATGATCTCCTCTCTTCCCTACTTGGCCTCCTCCTAGGCTGATGTCCATCCCTAGTATGAGGACCTGGTCTCCTCGAGGATATCTATGTATTCCATTGCTATCATTGGTCGATTGCACGTCGTTGCCTAAAAACTCGCTCAACCGCCTACTACACTACACTCCTCTGTAGCATCATTCAAGTAGGCCTGATGCCAGCATACAATTATCGATACCGGTCTGTAACCCTGACATCATCCCTAGCTATTGTCTTTACTAGATCATCATCAGGTTGAGGATCTAAAAACTAAGACAAGTTGGGAGTCCCACTGATAGTGGTGGGATCCTGAGTAGATCTAGAAAATGTGATATTCTTGTGTTGAGGAATATCCTACTATAGCCCAAACTATCATTGCACCCGATCAAAGCAGTGCAATTCCATCTCTCCCTAGTCCATTCGTAGCTAGATATTCTGCTTGATTCGGGTCAACTTGAATGCATCCTCCCCCATCTTGGTAGATCTCTTCAAGGCCTCCATGTAATATCCTCTGCCAGTAGCTCATCTATGAGTTGCCTTGTAACATCGAGGCTAACCCATCTTCGATGTCCTCCATGTACATGCCAATAAATGATCCTTGATTTGTCATCCTCTACGCTAGGTTGGCCATCTACTTCTCAAACCAGAGGATGTACCATAGGTCACTAGATAGATATGTGCTCCCAACACCACACCTATAGAAAATATGTCAAGACCAAGCCCTTACCTTCCCTATAAATCACCCTATGCAAAAATCTATACAACATGTAGAGAATGAATGGACCCCAAGAAAATCACACATTCTTATCTCTCATGTTGCATACCACCTTTGCTAAGGTCCATGGCAGGTGGCATTCGCTGAGATGGCATTATACCAGACCTCCTACAACGCCACTTAGCAAAACTATCAAACAAGAGACTCCCTCTGTCCCTCCAAGCCTGTCAATACCAACCACACCCTTCTTCAGTATGAAGCTAGGGTCTCCTGTCAACCTCCTCATTGCCTAGCCTTGGTTTCTAGATGCAGTTACATGTACCCCCCTCAATGGTAACCTCAAGATCCTCCAGACATCCTCTAGGGTAGCAGTCATCTCCCCTATCGGTAACCAAAAACATGATGACTCTGGATACCACCTCTCTTCCAAAGTTGTCAGTAATCTCATATCTACTGGGATTTGTGGCATCTCCGCTACATGTCTCAACCCCAATGCCTCTAAGCATGTTCTCTCAACAACTAAGAAAGCGACCAAGTCTTCCTGAAGAGTGGCATGTCTCCACTCCTGATTCTTTAGTTCTACCATCTGTAAAAATAAAAAAACAAAAAAACAAAATTTAATTAGTGATAGAATTTTAAAATAGTTTATCAGATCAAATAGTGCAAAATTGTATCAAAGTCAACAAAATCATATCAATTTTGTGATATCGTACCAAATGATATCATTGAAATTGGTCTGATATTGACCTCGATTGAATCGATTTTGTCGATATCGTATGATACAATATTGCAAAATCGATACGATCTTGCAAAATCATTATGATTTCATAATTAGGGCTATGTGATGGTAGTCGTGCCCTAAAAATCCAAATTTAAATCCAATTAACAAGAAAAACATGAAAAATTTAAGCTAAATGAGTGAGAAATGCTTACCCTGAGTGCTCTGTCTCCAGCTCGGACCAAATCGACGCGATGGGAAGCTCCTGCCATGTTTTCTCTAGAGCTCCAGAGTAACAAAAGACAAAGTGACAAATGAATTGAGTTTTAACTTTATTTTCTATTTATACTTATTTTACCCTTAATGCAGATTTTTTTTTGAGTTTTTTTTCAAACGAAGGATTTGACGTAAAACTCAAAGGGGGTATCACACTTAATGCAGTTCACAATAAAATTTCAAATTTTAAACTTTTTTGCAATAATTTTTTGCTTTCTCGTAAAGTGTGCCGGTATTTTATTTAACATATTTTTTAAAAATACACTAAAGAGGGGTAAAAATGTAACACCCTAAAATTGACCCATTTGCATAAAAATATTAAAATATTTAAAAGTGATCAAAAGTGATAAATGTTGCATTTATTACCTTGATTTTCATGCCTTGCTAATAAAATCGGATTAGGCTGAAAAGATCGTACTATGATCTCCGAAATCATATTACGACCTCTGAGATCATAATACAACTTTGTGTACGATCTCTACGATCATAATATAATCTTGCTCAAAAACCAAAAAATAAATTTAGATAAATGATAAACCAGTTACAACATTCTTTATCTTTACCTGTGCAACCGTGCGGTAATTACGGGATCAGATCTGTCAATTAGCCCAGCTTGGAAGGAGTTGCAACCAAATTTGTTTGCAACCTATTTTCATCAATTTGATCAACCTATTTAATCAGACACCCCTCCACTCAAATTTCTCCTAGCACTCCTAACATATTGATATAATTTTTCATGTTAGTTCTGGTTATTTTTGTTGTCGCCTGCAGGATCAAAGCACACAGTCAGTTATCGGATCAATACGATCTTGCGATCGTAATACAATATTGCTCAATCTGCATACGATCTTGCCCTACGTGATATGATTTTTCTTGAATGTCACTTGGGGGTAACCCCAAGCTCTGGTTTGTATTTCCTAGCACCTCATTTGCATATTTATCATTTAATTTATTATTTTCCATTGCATATAAAGTTAGATTTAATCATTTGCATCCTTGGAGTTCACCAAATTGCATCTACTTGCATATTTCATATAGTTTAGGTCATATACATGTTAGATATATCTATCTAGACATTCAATTTACCAGGTATAATCCAATTTATGACTAATAAGATCTGTAGTACATCCTAGAATTTTGTTTTCTACACTATACCCATGAAATTGCAGGTTTATGTCAAAATTGAAACTATCAATCTCTGATCGGTAGGGTATGATATTGCAATCATAATACAATTTTGCAAATTGTAATATGATATTGACCCTTCTGTATACGATCGTGTCTAAAATCAAAAATCAAAATATTCTATAGACTTTCGAATATAGGTTAGAGTTTCAAATCACTTTTTAAGCACTACATTGTCCATTAAAGCTCATTTTTTGTTGTTTTCTATTTTCATACGAATCAAAATTACATATAGGTTAATATAGTTGTATATTTGCCAAACTAGGTGCATGTGAGATTTTCTAAAAGGAACACATCAAAAGAAAATCCAAAACCTAAGCGTAAAAACTACCATAATATGTTTCCCGGTGAACCCTAAACAATTCATCAAAAAATACCATAAGAAGTTATGATCAAGTACCTATCCTATGAGGTGTAGACCTACTATTCTCCCATTCCCTTTCAAGGTGTGGATCCATTAGACTAAATGAAAGGAGTGCAAGAATTTTAGACCTACATTTGATGTTGGTGATTCTCCACAATTGGCACTATGATTTGCATAGATTGGGTTACTGAGGGCACTGCATGATAGGCAATTTATTGTGGTGGTTGTTGCATTGGTTGTTGTTGATCCATTACCAACTGGCTCATGATCACTTGATTAACGTGATTGCATTGATTGTTCATATTGGCCTGTGTTGATTTGGTTTGACCAGAATATTTGCTTTTGTATTGGCCCTTATTTTTCCATTCCTTCTTTCTTGGATTAAGTATACCTACTTGGATTTTTATCTCCTTGATGACACTAGCCTGGGTAAGAGCTTCCTCAAATGAGTGATATGTTTACAATTGAAGCATCCAAGAAATGGGTTTTAGGCAAATCTTAGTGAATAGCTTAATAAGCTCTTCCATTGGTAGGGTGAATGGTATTATGGTTATGATGTCCCTCAAACGGTTTCCAAAGTCATAGAAAGACTCATCATCATGCTATTTTAAACCATAGATATCAGACAATGAGATTTTATTTCTTATATTAAGGATAAATTATTCAAATAATTGGTCAACCAATTGTTTGAAAGTATAAATACTATGATTAGGATATTGGTTATACCACTCTATGACGTCTCCTCCTAATGTCTGAGGAAATGTGTGGAGCATGAGAGCATTATAATTTTGAATTCTAAAGCATGAGTGCACGAATGTGCTCACGTGCTCTTTATGGTCCTCAGTCCCTTTGTACTTGTCAAAACTTGGTACCGTGAGGTCCGTTGGATATGGTGGTGATGGTATCGAAGGTTGAATTGGTTGATTAATTAATTGATATAAGGTTAGCTTATGGTTATTGTAACCAGGAGTATGTTGTATCAAATTATCAATTTGTTGTTGCATAGCCTTGATTCTAGGGTCTTCCCTAAGAATGTGAAAGCTCTAAATCACTTAATGATTCTATGAAGGGGTGAAAATATGTTGTGGAGTGACAATATTATGATGGATAGGTAGAGTGGATTGGAATTAATGATGATGATATTGATTGATAAATGATGGTGAAGGGTACAATGCATGAGGACTATGACTAGGTTGGCCTATGGGAATGGAATGGATATGGGTGGATGGAGGTGTAGGTATGGAAACTATCAAATGTTGTGGTACCCATGATGGACTTTGTGTGATGAAGGTGGGTTGAGTGGAAATTGGCTAAGGCCAAAGGTTCACTTGAACTTGTTGTTGAGTGTTTTACCACTTATTAAGCAATTTGTTCAAATGTTCCCATGCTGCATGAATTTCCATATCATCATTGGAAGGTATGGATGAATATGGAATAGATGATGTAGATGGGGGACAAGTGGAAATGGGAATTGCAAATTTATTGGATAAAATGGGCACTTGTAAAGTAGCATTGACTTGTGCTTCATACAAGGGATTGGTATAGGTGTATACATATGAAGTGCTAGGAGCACATGATGGTTGAGGAATTGAAACATGGGATGAAGGTGAAAATGATGCCTCAAAAAGAGGGTTAGTGTACACCTAGGTGAAGATGGATGGCTAGGAAGGAACAAGTTCTTGTTGTAAAGAAGGATATTGACCTAGGACATTATGGATGGGCTGCAAGACATAATTAGCCAATTTGTAGAAAGCCTCTACTTTGGCCATGTCTATGTGGGTGATGGTGTGGTCAATTGTGGGTGAAGATGATTCAGTTTGTGGAAGAGATGTGGAGGTGTATCTATGTGAGACATCAGTAGCCTACACATCATGTGATGGAACTGTAGATAAATCTATGAAATTTGTCTAAACTACACTGATGGGACTTAACACATAAGTGGTAGGAAATGAATATGAACAGTCCATAGATGTAGTTTTTTGGTTGAAAGATTTTTTTTTCTTTCTTGTTAAGACCATAAACTACTAAAACAAATATAAAATATGTTGTAAAGGAAATTCAAAAATAGAAATTTACAGAAATCAAGTGAATACAATCAATGCTATGTTTATAAAACAATTGTGTCTTACCTCATTCATTAATTATCTCCTTTTAATATTTTTCATTTTTTTTATTTTGTGTGTTTGAATGCACTAATATGAAGTTATAATGGGTGAATACTATGGCTAGGAATGGACAACAAGATTCTTACTAGTGATTAAATCTAGGAAGTTTTCTTGGGGGTAACCTATGGTGTCTAGGGGTAGATATTGGTGGATGGAGATGAAGCCCACCGTCACCAGATCTTAAGCAATGATTGGTGATGAAATCCAATAATTATTATTAAAAGTACAACATGCGGTGTGTGATTCCTTTTTAAAAGTTTAGTTTTTCTACTATGCTCATAGAATATCATAAAATGACTACTTTCATCAATCCAAATCAGAATCCAACATCAAAATATCAATTTTTCCAAAGTAGAGTACACCGCTTAAAACCGCTCTCTAAACATAGGAGGTTTCATCTACTCCTCCACCTTGAATCACCAAATACGGGGGTACTTTTATTATTTTAAATGTTGTTCCTAATTGGATTAGTAAAAAATAGAAATTTCTAACCCTAGGATTCACACTACTTTAAGCTTTTAATATTTCATATGCAAACAAAATATGTAGCACACCAAAAAGCATGAATTCTTTTTAAATGGAAATGTGTTATGTGTAAATGCAACTATATGCAACAACTACTTTGATGTCTAAATGCACACTAGAATTATTGTTTCTAACAGATATATTATTATGTTCTTTTTAATCCAATATCTAAAAGAAAACATAACATTTAAGAAAAAAATGCATAAAACAGAGATTAGGATTTCAAGGTAAGCTTATAGAGAAGCCTACGTATTTTTCCTTCTCTTTGAAAATACTACTCTGCACTTTAGAAATACCACTGGGCATTTCTTGAATATCCCATGAGTGCCGTAGGGTGTTTGCACACCTTCTGCAACTTTTGTGTTGTTCCAAAAATCTAGATTCTACGAAAATCACACAATCTATGCTTCTAAAAACCAGTCAGACAAAACATAAAATAAGTTAGATTACAAGATAAATCAAAGTAATAAACCCTTAGGGTGTCCCACCGTGATCACCATTTATGAATATAACAAATGAAACACCAAATATAGATAACAAAAAATGAATAAATAGTTATACAAGATATTGCACAATAAAACAAATCTTATATTATTAATGTTGATGGATCTCAATACAATAAAATGTGTCCCAAATAGGGGTTTATACTATTTATTTTAATAAAATTAATACAATATGCTAGGGTTTTATGAAACCCTAGTCAACAATGTTTATGGTGTCTTCAAAGCTCGTCTTTGCTCCCAACGAGGGTGAGTGGGCTTCGGATATCCACTGATCGGACCACTCTAGCTTAAGCGACTACCAAATACCTGTATATCTCTAGATATGCACACAAAAAAATGACAAAATAGGGTTAATAGAAATTGTGAGGGCTCCACTATGTGAGACCCTCAGAAATTAATAAAAATCCTAGCTATCAAATAACAATTTTGCGAGCAAATATAGAAATAATGAAACTGATATTAAACAAAAGTGATTTACCTTGTGAACTCATTGCCTTATGATTTGTCATTGTTGTTGTTGCAGAAAAACTAATGTGTAGATGCCCTAGAGACACCCAAGGGTTTATTGGTCTATATATCTAGGGTTTGAAATACCTATGGGTACTCAAGAATGGTGGAAAACACCTAGTGATGCTCGAGAATAGTAGAAAAGCATTCAAGAGTAGCAGAGGAGTGCTCAAAAGTAGCAAGGAGGTGCTCAGGAGTTGAAGCAAGTTTTGTTGCTTCACGTGAGGGATGCGATGATGAATGCGATGGTGGATTTAGGGGTGAGGGCGATGATGGATAAAATGGATGGTGATGGAAACTTGAGGACTTAGGGCACAAAGTCTCAAGGAACTCAAGGGATTGAGGGACTCAAGAAAACTCAGGATTCAGGTCATGAATTACTTAGATTGTTTGGGGGGTTGAGTCATCAAAATGACTCCTATTTATAATATTCCCTAGGTCACATTAGGGTTTCAATGACACAATTTATGCGATCAATATTAAAACATGATGGAGGGTGGAAATTAGATCTAGGTAGGTGGTATGGATTAGAGCGGATGAATGGCTAGGATTAGACCAAGATAGATGGCTGAGATGAATTTACACACACACACACACACACACACACATATATATATATATATATATATATATATATATAAACTATATATAAAATATAATATAAAATATTAATATTTAAATATATATTAAACATATATACATAAATATATGTAAATAATGGGTAAAATTGGTGGGAAGACCTGGTTGGAAGACAAGTGGATAGATTTTGGTGTCTACAATATACATAGAAATGTGACTCTTTAATACTTTTCTATTTCACTCCTCACATATCCGAGAGATGCATCCTTTCCTATTTTTGACCTTTAGCTTCTCATATTACTACTTATATGTTGTGCAGCATAATGTGTAGCTAAACAACTCAACAACAAATAAAGGATGAAATAAACTCATATAATGAAAAAAATAATGTGCAACTGATAAGCAACTAACAAGAAACAAAAGAATAAGTTTTCATTAAAAATTTATACATGCCATGCCATAGAGCACAAACAAAAAAATGGAAGAAGAAATTCATTCACAATACATTCAACATTACATCTGAGAGATGTTCTTCTCTCATAGTTCTTCACACATATTTTATAGAGTTGCATTTATCAAAATAAATACACACATGAAGGTACCATGTTAAGGTTTTCCCACCAATGTTTAGGGATTTTCTATTCATGTCTAGTATTTTACTACTCATGTTTAGACAACCAACTAATAACATCTCAAAACATGTCTAGCAACTCCCAAAAACATAAACCAATATTTTTGGCACACATCCAACAATCTCCCACTTGCCAAAAAGAAATAGTAAATGAACAAAAAATATCTTCTTCCTTATTCTTTAGGGTTACTAATAAAAAGAGAATACCCATAAAATATCTACACCAAATAAACTTCTTATTATCCAATGGCTTTGTCTGTGAATTTGTTGCATTGTCCTATGTACTAATCTTCGACAAGTCAGCTTCTCCAGATTCCACCATCTCTCTAATATAATAAAATTTCAATAAAATGTGTTTAGTACAAGAGTAAAATTTTGGATTCATGATCAAGTCAATTGCACTTTGATTACTATCCCATAAAATAATGAAAATTTGTTGAAAATGAATGCCTCTACACACTACATGTAACCAAGTTACCTCTTTGGATGCTTCTATAGTAGCAATATATTTAGCTTCAGTAGTTGATTGAGTCACCACTTAATAATTTTTACTTCTCCAACTCATAGCTCCTCTAAATAGTGTGAACACATATGCACTAGTAGAATTAAAAGTATCTATATATCCATCATAGTAAGAATATATAAAACCTTGTAGTTGATTATTTTCTTTGCCATCATAATATATTGTAAAATCATTGGTGCCTTTCAAATATCTAAGAATTCTTTGCACAACTCAATGTCGCTTACCAATAGTAGACATAAATCTACCCACAACTCCAACTACATGAGCAATATTTGGTCTCATACACACCATTGCATACATAAATTTACCAACTAGACTTGCATAGAAAAATTTATCCATGAAACTCTTCTCATCATCATACTTTGGACACATCTCTTTTGACAATGCAAATTCAACCTAAAAATGTGTAGATATAGGAGTGAATTTGTCCATTATAAAAAGAGTAAGCAAGTGTACAATGTATCTCTTTTGTCTAATCCACATTTTCTTCTCACCATGGTTTCTCTTCACTTCAATACCCAAGAAATAATGTAATGGGCCAAGGTCTTTCATGTCAAATTCTCCTGACAACTCAAACTTAGTCTTCTTCACAAGATCCTTAAAATTGCTAAAAATAAGAATGCCATATACATATAACACCAAAATTAAAAAGTAAGTGTATTCACACCCGAGATAGATACAATGATCAACATCACTTCTCATAAAACCACATCCAATCACAAAGGTATCAAACCTTTTATACCACTACCTTGGGGATTGCTTCAACCCATATAGTGACTTTCTCAGCTTGCATACAACATTTCTCCCACTTACTTCAAACCTAACCTATTTATCTATGTAAATGTCTTCAATGATATTTCCATGAATAAAAGTTATCTTCATGTCCATATGCTCAAATTTCTAGTCATTTGCATCAACCAATGCAAAGAGTAGTCTAATAGATGCAATATTTACCATGAGAGAAAATGTTTCTTCAAATTCAATCCCTTCAACCTAAGAGTATCATTTTGCTACTAACCTAGCTCGATATATCTCAATTGAACCATCAACCTTGTATTTCCTTTTAAACACCCATTTATAGCCAATTGCCTTTCTATCCTTAGGCAACACTTGCAAGTCCCAAGTCTTATTTTTATTTAGTGATTGCATTTTCTCTTCCATAGCTTTCTTCCAATGAATTGTTTTATCACTAGTTAGAGAATTTTTAAAACTTATAGTCTCATCACTCATGGAATATAATCCAATTTTATTGTATTCATCATAACCAAATCTTATTGGTGCACTCCTTTGTCACTAACTTCTTAAATTTTATACTTCTTTAATAATATAAGAATTTTGGAGTTGCTTCTCAATTGTAGGCTGATCCTTAACAACTTGAGGCTAATTGGACTCTTCCATAACAATATCATTATCTCGCTAATGCTAGAAATTGCATGAAACTTCATTAGTATCATGTGGTAACTCTAACAAAGGAGTATAAATGAGATCTACACTTAATGGTGGAACAATTTATGGTTGATTTTTAGCTTGCTGATTTCTCAAACTAGTAGCTACATCAAATTGTTCTTGGCTATCTAGGGTTGTTTCCATGGAATCTTCTTTGCTATAAATGTCTTCTTTGAATGATACATAATATTTTAACACATGGTGATGCTATGAAGGTATCCATACTTTGTAACTTTGTATTCCATCATCATATCCAATGAGTAATCCTTTAATAAATTTATTGTCTATATTTTCCTATTTTTCTTAGGGACAAGAACAAATACTTCACATCCAAACACTCTCAAATGAGAAATTGAGGGTTTGAATCTACTCCAAGCTTCCTCTAGTGTTATTCCATTGAGAATAGAACTAGGTGACATATTTTTCACATAGTTAGTTGTATTAATAGCCTCTTCCCAAAAAAATTTATTCAAACCTACACCCTCTCTCATGCTTCTTACCTTCTCCAATAATATCCTATTAATACTTTTTGCAATGCCATTCTATTGTGCCATATATAGAGTTGTTTTCTTCCTTGCAATACCATGCAAATTGCAAAAAATATTAAATTCCTCAAATCAATATCCTCCATCATTATAACTCCTTAAAACCCTCACTTTCTTCTTAGTTTATCTTTCAACTACAACAACAAACTCTTTGAAGGTAATAAGAGTTCCTGACTTTTTTTTAATAAACTAAACCCATGATTTCCTACATAAATCATCAATGAAAGTACTAAAATACCTGGATCTTCCTAATGAAGCAACTTCAAAATACCCACAAATATCATAATGTATCAATTCCAATATCTCCTTGGTTCTATAGTCACTAGAGGTAAAATTGACTCTTTTCTACTTTCCTAAAATGCATGTTTCATAAAAACCCATAGAACCAAACTTCTCTTTCTCCAATCCATAAACTATCTACTTTGAATACATCTTTTAGTCTTATTTCACCAAGATGTCCTAACCTCTTGTACCACAACATCATAGTTGACATCTTTGAATCTGAGGGTCTACTCATTTCCATAGTGGCTTCATGTTCACATGCAACATTCAAACATGTTGCATACAACTTTTACAATGTTCCAAGTCTTACTCTACTTGCCTGAGTAATGACTCCATTCATCAAACTACAACCATCCTTATTGAATGTAATCTCCATTCCTGCTTCAAGTAGTTGACTCATTGATAGCAAACTTATTATAAATCCTGAAATATGTCTAATGTTTTGGATACACTTAACACTCACATATTTGAGTATGGTGTTAACCTTACCTCTACCAACAATTTCATGGTTGAAACTATCACCCAAGAAAACTCTATCTTAATTTGATATTGCATTTTCTATAATCCATTCCTTATGGGGAGTCATAGGGAAGGATGCTCTAGAATATATCAACCACACATTAAACTACATACATACAACAAGACATGTATTAGCAATATGTAAAATATTCTCATTTGTAGCTTAATCAACTTTGTGTTTGGATAAATCTACTTTATAGTCATGTTCTTATAATATTTATGCTAGCACCTTCAACACACTAGCTGAGACTTCCTCTATTGATAGATCCTGATTTAGATCTTGCACAAAAATATTTATCACCATATCTATCTCATTTCCTCTAGTTATCAAAGCTTCTAAGTGTTTAGAATGCTCCACGTTCCTTCTCCTTAGGAAATAATATCATATTTCTTGAGATTTTCTTGCTTAAAACTCCCACTGATTGCAACAATGAGATTATCCCAAGAGTTAGTAAAACTACACAATAAGCAGATGCACCATTCAATCTCTTTAACCTCATATCTAGTAGATATTAGTTTGTTCAATATCTTTAACCTCATCTCTATCTGACCTTAGTTGGTTCATCAATGTATTTAAAATATTCAGGTGGTCAACTACACTATCTCCATTCTTCATATTCAAAGAATACTTCTTCCTCAAGAATATCAATTTCACCAAATATTTGGACTCATATATTTTCAAATTTATCCTACAACGCCTTAGCAGTCTTAGTGTTGTAGACAGTCATCAAAATAAAATTAGCCTAATTCAGCCTAATCAAGGCAATGAATTTCTCATTTTGTTTGTCCTACTCAACTTGTATCATTCTTGCAAACATTATTGTTGAAGTGACAACCATAATCATATCTCTTTACACAAGCAAAAACTCAATCTTCAGCTTCTAGAGATTGAAAATTTTCCCATTAAACTTCTCTATACCATATTTACCTTACATATTTATTACTGTAAATATTTAAAAAGCTCCCATTGCATCGTACGTTATGGAAATGGATTTATTTGCAAATCCACAAAAAATAACATAAAAATATTTATAAGTTTTGTGCATAGCCAATAAAACGAGTTTCCTCAAGTTGCTCTCATACTAGTTGTTAGCACAACAAAATGTGTAGCCAAACAACTCAATAATAAATAAAGGATGAAATAAAATCATATAATGAAGAAAATAATGTGCAGATAATAAACAACTAATAATAAACAAAAGAACGAGTTACCAATAAATATTTATACACAACATGCCATAGAGCACAAATAAAAATTGAAAGAATAAACTATTTATTTATGTGTCTAGCAACTCCCAAAAACACAAATCCAGTATTTTTGGCACACATCCAATATTGTATACTAGACTCTTCACTCTTCTCTTACATGCATACTTGACTTTATGACACTTGCACACTTCTACATGACTCTTACTCTCCTACATGAACTCCTAATACAATACTCTTATGCACATCCTCACATTACATATTTACATACTTATATAATGATACTTGTGCACGTTCTCTCAATATACACTTGCACTCTTACTTACATGACACATGCATATCTTGTACATAGATACTTACATAAAGGAGAAATATAAACTATTCATCTAAACTATAGGCTCAAACCCTAGTCTATTATATATTTATTATTGGAATATATTACATTATTTGGTACATGACAATGTACCACCATGGGTACATCTATAGATTAGGAAAGAGTGTCTTAGATTAGGTTGAAAGTATTTACTTTATGCAATGTAATAAATGCACAAGTGTGCAATGATATTTTGGCAATGTAAATGTGCATAGTTGTCCCTATGTACATGTGTCATTAGAATAGGAATATGAAGAGTCATAGGAAGAGTGAGGGCCAAGAAACACCATATGAAGAGTCACATTCCATCCTATATATGGATGTGCAATTGTAATAGAGTAGAATCACAAAGGGAAAGATCAGGAGATGGGACATCACCCATGGAGCAATGGAAGGTGATGTAATATGATGTATTTGAGGTCTTTTATTCAATAAGAGTTTATTGTATTTTTCAGCATTTGCCATTAGCAATATTGGAGTTATTTCATATTCTGAATATAAGCTTATTTGCTTAGCATTATTATTTCCTTCATATTGAGTTGAGTATTATTGATTTAGTGGCCATATTATTGAGTGGTTATTCATTAAAATCTAATAGTGGTATCAGAGCCATGGTAGATCTAGCCACAATAGGTCTAGATAGGAATTGAGAGAGCCACTAGAAACTATTCTAGTTTTTCATCATTCATCACCATTGTTGCATTTTTGCAAAATGGATGCACCTTTGGACCCACCACTTGCAAAAGTTGTTGGCTTTGAGATTGTTTGATAGAAGTTATTATATAGATTGGAAGGAAGGAAATTTCTACTTGTTAAGAAGAGACCAATAAAGATAAAGGAAATTACCTCTAGAAAGAGAAACCAGAGAAGATAAATAAAATTACCTCTGGAAAATAAAACTAGAGAAGATAGCATTTCTCACTAGGTTGAAAGAAAACCAATGAAAGTTAAAGATTTACCTATTCCAAGAGCAAAATTGGAATAGAAGAAAATTTATAGGTCTTGAAGACAGACCTTGATATTGAAGATTTAGAGACCCTTAGAAGAGGTCCTATTGATAAATTTGATTGATTGAAAGAATATAGATTCCATATTATTGATTGGCTAGAATCTTTCCACAAGGTTGAAGGAACACTTGTGAAGACTAGGATTCAACATTGATTTGATTCCACTAGTTATAGCTAGTGAAGATTATTATTTTTGGAACTTTGAATATATTATTGTTGCTTAAGTTCTATTGTAGAAAATAGACATTGAATGAGGTCCAAGAAGAAGGCCCCAATTGAATATTGAGAAGAACCAAGGAGAGGTTCTCATTGCAAGACTGTTGATTGAAGAGACCCTAAGAGAGGTCATATTGAAGAACTTCCAATATTGGAAGATTGAATATTGAAGGACTATTGAAAGTCCTATTGTATATTGAAGCAAGATTGAATATTGAAGATAGAAGGACTATTGAAAGTCCTATTGCAGATTGAATTAGTAGATTGAAGATTGAAGATTGAAGCAACAAATTGAAGATTGAAGACTGAAGATAGGACTATTGAAAGTCCTATTGTAGATTTTGGAGATCTAGAAAGAGATCTCATTGAAGAATTTCCCATAGTGGAAAATTGAAGAAACCAAGGTAAGGTTTCATTGAAAAATAGATTTGAATGCTGCAGAATTAGAAGACCCAAGAATAGAGGTCTAAAGAAGATTTTGAAGAAGAAAAGAAGGCTACAGAAAAGCCTTATTGCAGAAGCTGAAGCAACCATTATTGAAGGAGATTTGAAGCAGAGTTCATGGTAGAATATTGCAAGTAGAAAGAGTACCTGACCAGAAGAAATTGGGACAATTATCACCATCCGACAACAAGCCCACAAGGAAAAGGATTTTGCAAGAAGTTTGTCAAATTTGAAGAAGATTTTGAAGAACTCAAGATATTCAGATTCTTGAGAAAGAAGATAGAGAAAGAGGTCAGATTTGAAGATAGAATTCAGCAAGAAGTCAAAAGAAAGCAAGAAGACTACAAAAGCCACAAATTTGAGAAATTTGAAGATAGCCACACAAGTTTTGTAGGCTAATTTGTAAAAGCACAAGTTGCTGATTTTTAGAAGAAAAGTTGAAAGGAAAAGGACTGCAAAAAGTAGAAGTAGAAAGTTGCAGATTGAAAAGCTTTGGAGAAGCTTTCAAGGAATATTTGGATAGCCAACTAAGAGAAGGCTTGATAGCAAAGAGAGCAGCAAATTTTAAGGTTAGTAAACTTCATCAAATCAGATTTTGGAATAACAATTAGAAGGTGTTTAAGCTGCATTTTTGGGCAGCATTGTAAGAACAAAATTAGTTGCATTTTAAAGAAGCTTTGGGAAATATTTGAGATAGATTTGGATAGCAAAGCATAAGGATTAGTAGAAGCACCTATGAAGGAGGTTGATTGCAGATTTGGAGTGCATTTGGACAGCATTTGAAGCTGTAAAAATCAAAGTTAGAAAGCACCTGTTTGAAGAAGAAGAAAGCACCTGTTTGAAGGAGAAGAAAGCACCTATTTAAAGGAAAAGAAAGCAAGCTTTGAGGCAGCCATTATTGCTGCAAATTGAAGGATCTACTAACAACAAATTGAAGGGTGAAAATCCAGCAAATACAAGACAATAAGCTACGAAGGAAGAAGCTACAAAAAGGTGTGTAAAATTGATGCCATATAGATTACTATTGCAGAATTTTTAAAGGAGTTTATTAAGAGTTTTAAAGCATCAGTTATTGGAGCTATTTAGAGCTATCTAAGAAGAAGTATTTTAAGGTGTCATTAAGCTAAAAAAGGACATTATTTCACACTATTGAATTTAGTGAAAAATTGCATATTATAACAACAAAATTACAAGTTTAATTGGAGTGATAAGAAGTTGATTATATGCTGTTTTTTTTAATAAGAGAAAATCAGATTTATTTAACATTGATTAGTGGGATAGAACCACTTTATTATCTGAGAAAGTTGAAATATTATAGCAGCATTAGATTGATTTATTAAAGGAGTTATAAGTGTTAGTATATGCTGAATTTTAAAGTGAAAGAAGAAGCAAAATATTCTACGTTTGTGAGGGAAAATAACCCTCAAAGTACAATAGATTTTGAAAAGGAAAAGAGCTCCAAATTTGGGTAGATTTTAGGTGTTTAAAAACACCAGATTTATAGTTGGGAGTGGTATAGAAAACCACCAAGGAAGTGGTGAAAACCACCACTACACAAAGCACCATTCGACAACAGATTACAGGGGGCAAATACTCCATCATACGTCCACCCACTTGCAGGAAAAAGCACCAACAAAAGAGCATAAGGAAAAGAAGCCATTAGGCTCAAGTTTTGGCCAGCCCAAGAAGGTAGAGAACGTCATCCACAACCTACAAAAGTACTATTACAACCATTCAAAATAGGGTAGATTACAAGAGAAAGAAAATACAGGGTGCATTATCAAAGAAGAAAAAGAAACTGCCATAGTGATTACCATAGGGCCACCATTGAAGCATACAAGAAGGTCTTTGGTTGAAGCCATCCGTGAGCAAGTCCACCATCATCCAAAGGAAGGAGAAACTCTAGCAAGAATACGTTTTCAAGAAGCTAGAATACGTTTTACAAGGAGCAAGAATAAGTTTGGGAAGAGCAAAGGCATTCAAAAGCCTTACAATCCATACGTTTGGAAAAAGAGTGCATGCACAAAGAGTTGATTACACTTGTCTCTTCCAAAATAAGGGAATATCTCCACTTGGCACTAAAGATAGAAGTTGGTGCATAAGGTTGAATGTAACTCTTCATGAGAAAAGAGCACTCAAACGTTCAAATATTCTTCATTATTATCCAAGCGCTCAAGAAGACTATGTAACTCCCAAGTTGCAAGAAATAAAGTGACAAGTGTCCACTTTATTCTATTCATGAATGTTAGCACCACCAAGAAGGAAGACAAGGAGTCAAATAACATCTACACCACGTGGCACACATCCAAAGAAAGGTGAACCGCTCATATAGTCATAGAGGTATTAATATAGCAGTTTTTCTAGCACCTTACATAGCAAATACAAGAGGAGAAGCATTAAAGAAGGTCAAAGCATCTTTGAAGAGTCATACGAAGCATTCCAAGCAAGTTTGACTAGAGAGAAAAGCGCCCAACAAGACCAGCAAGGAGCGCCTAAATAATTGAGGTATTTATCATAGCATTTTACCATATATTAAAGTTTTATATTGATAGGAGGAATAAGAAGGGAATATATTCTAAGGTCAAAGTTTATTAAAAGTAAAAGTGGAGTGATAAGCATTTTTATAACCTTAGAAAATCATATTATTATTTTGAAGCCTATAATTATATTTTTGAAGAGCATTTTCTAGAATTTGAAGGCTATATTGGAGTTTTGTAAAATTGCATACCATAGTTTACAAAACCAATTAAATATTTGCAAATTAAATAAGGTTGGAGAAATAAGGATTCTACATCAAATTAGAATTACAAAATATTGCAAATATTATTTTTAAAAATTCTAAATTTCTAATTTTGGAGGTATAAGGATTTCTACATCAAAAATAGTATATGAAATTTAGAATTAAATATTTTATCCACAAATTTGGGAGATAAAAGGAATCCTACATATTGAAAATATTGCATTGAATAGATTAATCTCTAAATTCAAATTATTAGAGATTTGAATATTTGTAAAGGATTGTTGATTAATAATATTGTCTTTCAAACCTTAGGGAGATACAAGGGTTTCTACACAACATATAATTGAAAGAACAATATTTGAAATTTGAGAAATATCATCCTTAGTCTATCTCTCAAAACTAAGGAAAAATTAATCTTACTTGACATACTTAACTAGGGAGTCATAAGGAAGTCTACTTCAAGGTTTGCCATCTTAGAAAAATCAATCATGAATAAGCTAGAAAGAGGAACATATCATAGAAAGCAAGGTCAAAATATATCTCATACTCCTTATGAACATTGTACTATCATTCCACATAAATATAGTTCAATTATTCAAAATGAAAAGAATATTTGGTATATTGACTCAGGAGCAAGCCATCATATGACAAGAAATCTATATTGGTTTAGTTGCCTAAAAGCCACAAATAACTTTGGTCTAAAAATAGCAGATGGAAAGAAGTATCCAATTCATGGGAATGGATGTGTAATACCTAATACATCTCATCCTCACTTTATATTACACAATGTCATGTATATACCAGGGTTGACAATCAATCTCATTTCAGTGACCAAATTAGTTGAGAGCGGAAGAACAATGGAGTACAAATATGTGAATGGGTAGAACAAATATCTTATTAAAAGATAAAATGAAATTGAGGCTACAGGATCAATCAACAATGGAATATATTATCTATATTCTTTCGTACACATGCAATAATTTGTAATGATTCAAGATGATACTAATCTATTCTCTGAAAGACAAATTGCAGAAAACAAAGAACCATTCTTCTATGGAAACAAATGGGGAAATACAAGATTCAGGAGAAGAAGAACAAGAAGTCAGCAAACAATGAGTCTACAAAGACAACTAGAGATCAAAGGAGAAAATGAACCACATCAAATTGAAGATTATCTACAAGAAGAAGAAGATCCATATTGAAGACCAAAGTTCTCAAGAACCAAATAATGTAATACATGGGGGTGTTGGAATATATTACATTATTTGGTACATGACAATGTACCACCATGGGTACATCTATAGATTAGGAAAGAGTGTCTTAGATTAGGATGAAAGTATTTACTTTATGCAATGTAATAAATGCACAAGTGTGCAATGATATTTTGGCAATGTAAATGTGCATAGTTGTCCCTATGTACATGTGTCATTAGAATAGGAATATGAAGAGTCATAGGAAGAGTGAGGGCCAAGAAACACCATATGAAGAGTCACATTCCATCCTATATATGGATGTGCAATTGTAATAGAATAAAATCACAAAGGGAAGATCAGGAGATGGGACATCACCCATGGAGCAATGGAAGGTGATGTAATATGATGTATTTGAGGTCTTTTATTCAATAAGAGTTTATTGTATTTTTCAGCATTTGCCATTAGCAATATTGGAGTTATTTCATATTCTGAATATAAGCTTATTTGCTTAGCATTATTATTTCCTTCATATTGAGTTGAGTATTATTGATTTAGTGGCCATATTATTGAGTGGTTATTCATTAAAAGCTAACATTTACAATTGTCCCATAAAGGTACCATAGGGGTACATTAGCATGTACCATATAATGTAATATTATCCAACACATTGATGAGGATTGAGGAGGCTTAAGATACATAACTCATTATCCACTCTTCCCAACCTTGAAAGAAACCAAAGTTCTCTAACATTCAATCCCAAAACTACTAAGGGACTCTATCGTAGGCCTTAGACATGTCTAATGTGATAAATATACTTCTTTAATCTTTTTGATGCAATTTGTGAACTACTTCTTGTCCCAAGATTACTCCATCCATAATTTGCCAACCCTCCACAGATCCTCCTTGCTCTAGAGAGATAATATTATCTAGTACTTTCTTGAGACTTTCAACCATCTATTTGGTAATGATCTTATAGACTACATTGCAAAGTGTATTTGTGTGAAATACTCTAAGGTTGGAAGCCTCTCCCACTTTAGGAATCAAAATAAGGAAAGTATGGTTCATAGCCTGTAACATGCTTTTATTTACATGAGATTATTCCACTGCCCTAGTTCCATCCTCCCCTATGTCATCCCAAAAATCCTAGAAAACTTTAATCGAGAACCCATTAAAGCCTAGGGACTTACCACTTCTCATGTTGAAAATATGTGTCTCACCTCCTCTAGATCCATATTTCTAAAGAGGGATTGGTTTTGTTCAGTTGTTATAATTTGTGGGATACAATTAACTATCTCTTATTGCGCTACAATATTAGGATGGGAAAAAGCAAAGAAAATATTTTCAAAAGTAGAAATTTATAGCTTGTTGCATACTTGGGATAGTGTCCATCACATTACCATGAAGGTCTTTTAGGTTGGATAGTGTAATGGAGTGTCTTTTTGTTGAGTCCGAGTAATGGAAGAACTTAGTATTTTTGTCCTCCTCCAATAGCCAAGAAATTTTGGTTTTTTTTCCAATAGATTTCCTCTTGTTTGTCTATACTCTCTAACTCTTTTTTGACCAATTCATATTTTTGTTTCAAATATTATATGTTTGTTTTAGTCCAAAAGAGTGTGGCTAGCTCCTCCATGCTTGCAATCAGTGGAACTCTCTAAATCTGAAATTTGAATTTATTATTTCTTTTCCATATTTTTAGTTGAATTTTTATTTTTTAATTTAGATAAAAATCTCTTGCGAGGCCACCTTGATCTGAGAAACCATGACTAGGGGGTTCTACACTGTCAAAATCACTAAGGATTTGTGCTTGGCCATGATCGTACTAGCATTATCAACTGGATTTTGGGCACCCGACGTGCATTTGGTAGGGTGGATATTCAAACCAGGGACCTCCATTGGAGGATTGCCCTACCCTCTCCAACTCACCTACAACACGTGGTTATTTTTAGTTGAGCTTTTAAATGTTACAGTTGTTTAAAGAATCCAAATAATGTTGTCCCATGGGTATGGTGCCCCTCCTCCCACCAATTTGGTATTTTATATAAATTCTGAAATAATATGGTTTAGAGAAATATTTATGGTCCATATCCCATTCCAATAGAATTAGAAATTTGATTTGATTCTATATGATTAAGAATATTTATACTAAGTGACCATATTAGAAAAGCCTCTTTTGACACCAAGAATCCATCCAACGTTACCTTCTTGTTTACCAACCCTGCTTGTTTGTTTGTCCAAGTATGAAAAAGCCCTACACACTAAACATTAATCAAATTGAGTTAATTTAATCTAGAGATTATAAAATTTTCCCCTTGATCCAAAGAGGGGATACCTCCTTGATCCCTAGTTGAAAGCTTAGCATTGAATTCATTAGCCACTATACAATCAACCTCTTCCTTTCCTATTCGACTTTCTTGTAAAATTACGCATTGAAGGTGTTGCTCCCCAAATTTTTTGAACCATAGAAATTTGAAATCAACAAAAGTTCTTCTGAACTCTTACTCTTGAAGAGAGATGTAAGAACCCACCTTCCTGCAAAATCATCAAGTATTGTCCAATTTAGAGGATTCGACAAAGTAACTATACCTCCTAAAGCACCCTAGGATGCTACAACCATATGCTCTATCTATATTTGTATTTTCTTGTCTATTCTATCCATCACCTGTATTGAAGATTTTATCTCTTGAAACAAAGTAAAATCTGAATGATGACTTTCAATTAACATATGAATAATTTGATGAGACATGTTGTTTAAGCATCTAATATTCTATAATTATATAATTATTGATAATATAGAGCTCAATAAGTATCAATATGCTTTATCTTCCTTGGTTTACTAGCTAGTCACCCTCCATTGCCAATTGCTCCTAGTTTAATTTTCATCCCACGCTTGGCTTGAGATTTTTTTAATCATTTCTTTGCTTGCTAAATTCTAAGAGTAGGCTTTCCTCTATCTTTATATCTATATTTCATTGAGACTTCCCTATCAACCAAGACCATGGCAAGTTTGAGGTTCTCTACAGTTGTTATGGTAATATGGTTTGGGATGGGTTGGATATTGATTTCCAACACTGGTTGAGTTATCATCTACTGGACTACTTCTACATTTTTAGAGAGCATATTTTCCCCTTGTGGTTCCCCCACTATAGTTATCTCATTCTTCATGTCCATTAGGGTATTAATAATTTTATACATATTTAGGATTCTCTCTTTTGCTTGGTTTGATTGCACCATCTTTTGATTTTGTTTTTTCTTGCTCTTAGGTGCTTCAAAACCCTCTTCTGGTGTATTTAGGCTTGAGGTTGTGGGTTGATCTTTTACCTTCTTCTTAGGAATCTTGTTGGCATTACTATTAGTCTTTGATGGTATGGGATTATTTTGGATAATCTCAGGGTACAATTGGGTAAGATATATGTGCTTAAGATAAATCCTACATCGAAAGGGGATCATTTCATAGTCTATTTGGTAGACCCAGGTTAAATCCTCCATATCTATTTCTATTTCAATTGGTAGTTGACGATAAAGATCCATATCAACATAGATCTAAGCATAAATTACTGAATCTTCCATCACCGTATCTTTGGCTACTCCTAGATAGCATCCCAATAAACTACATAATATTTCATAAACTAGTTGGTATTGATATTCCATTAGTAGAGCATATAATTGAATCCAAACAACTACTGCAGTGGGTTCTATTATTGGATTAAATCCTAGCTTCTAGGGCTACACAAAAATACTTGCTTTTCCATAGCTTCTCTACCCTAATTCAAAAGCTTTATCCATGTTTTCTCATGAAGAGAAACTCATTATATAATATCCATTACTATTTAGGAATATTGAAATATCCCCTAAAATATCCCAATTATTTTGAATCCATGAGGTCATAAACCCTAGAGATGGTCTCATACCAATAAAATTGCATATTAGATCATGGTTACTCCTATACAAAATATTTTTAGCCACCAAACTTTGTTCAATACAAGTTTGGGATGATGGGCAATTTGGGGAAGCCAACCATTAAGTCTGGACTGAAAGCCTTTATACATTGGCTTCTTGGTTGTAGCAGAGAAGATGGATTTTAAGGCATAATTACTCAAAAATTCATCCTCGTCTTCTTTTTTCTCCCTCATTATGTTTGCAAAGGACCTGTTGGGAGGAGGCATAGGAAGGGCCCTCACCAGTAGTTATGGGTAGGAAGAAAGTAGTTTTAAACTATGATGATTATGTGACAAGATACAAAAAATAGAAATTACTTGTAGTTTTTTTAATAGTGTTGGATATGAAGAAAACCAAACCTAAGCCCCACAATCCACACCCATACCATCTTACTGAGGGTTTCACATGCAATGGTGGTGACACAATTTGCAAACCCTAGTAGAGATATTTGCCCCTTTGTTTTTAACCTGTATTAGTACTTAATAATTTCATTTCTTGTTGGGACATCATAGTGGTATGTCCTAGGGTTCTCCTCCAAAATACCTAAGTTCAAAAAATGTAGGATGTAAGCACCTAGGGGTGCAACACAACGGTTCGGGTTTTAGCTCTTTTTTGGGAGGTCCAAGGTTCAAACCGCGACATGGGCGAGTGTGTGAGGGGGTGGGTGTGTGGTGGCTTTGTGTTAAATTCTCTATTGATAAGTATAGCTCTCGGCTTTACGAGGAGTCATGGTTGGGAGGAGACTGCTCAGCTCTGTGCGTCGGTCATAGAGGTTTCTCACAATAACCAAATAAAAAAAAAAATACGTAGGATGTATGTAACAAAACAAAACAAAAAATATTGTCCTACCTCACTCACTATATTTTTTTTCCCCGAAAAAAAGTCATAATTTTATATTAAGAAAATATGAAATTACATTCTTCATATGCCTTTTTTGACATTTCTTCAAAATTTCGGTAGTGACCTAAAAATCAGGTCACCTATATATCATAACTAGTTGTCTATATCATGCTAAGTTATATCCTTAAGAATCTTCCCAATTTATCAAACAGTATCCTTTAAATCACTTTTGAGTTTTTTTGGAGAAGTTGCTTTAATTGTGCTTGCTTTAACTAGATTGTATTAGTCCCAAATAGATATTTGGAACAACTATAGTGCATTGCCCTCATTGAATTCTTGTACTAAGCACATACCTGGATCAATTTGAAGTGCCTCCTTTGAGAGTTCATCTGCTTCCCTATTTAGTTCTCTAAAAATATGATAAAAATTAAAATCTTATATTATATTATATTATCTTCTTACCTACTTATGAAAGAGTATTTCATATAGTGTGTGTTAGTTATATATATAATGCTATATATATAATACAATTTGAGTGGGTCTATGTATATAGTACTATGTATATAATACAATTTGAGTGGGTCTAATAGTAGAACTTTGATTAAGAGGTTCAAGGTTGAAATTCAAGAGGAATAAAGTTGGTGTTAAATTTAATGAAGATAAAATTTTACATCAAAATTTAGTTGAATAAATATATTTTAAATAAATAACATATTTTACTAGGATTGTTTCATATAGTCTCATTTAACCTTGTGGATTTTAAAAACTATTTTATCTTTATATTTTTTCCTTTTATATTTAAATATAGTCTTCTCCAATTTATTTCATGGGTTTTTTAATTTTATATATAATCAATAATTAAAACAATTAAAAATCAAAAAACATGTATTAATACTTCTTCTATGGAAATATGCGATGCATGAAAGTAATATCATATTGCAAATAAAGTCCCATGTGTTGTTATTCATAATAATAATAATATTATTATTATTATATTTTGAATCCAAACATAATATAGGTGAAGTTTGATCCAAACATACATAACATATTAAATAAACAAAGATATTAGATTACGATGAAGTGTAAAATAAATTATATTAACTTGAATATTTGATATATATATATTTTGCATGGTAGAGATTTTTTTAATGATTAATATTTAAGTGTATTTATTATTATTTTTTAATAAATTATATCTGATTTTTATTTAGATCATTTTCATTAAAATATTAAAATATTATACTTATTATTATATCAATTAAATTATATTCGATTGTCTTTTTATTCTATAAAATTTTAATCAACTAAGTAATATTTAAATTACCATGAATTAAGACTCTAGTTTTATGGGTGAATATTAATATTATTCATTGAGCTGCACCTAGTGGTGTAGCGCAACGGTTTGGGTTTTAGCTTTTTGGAAGGTTTAGGTTCAAACTGCGGTGTGTGTGGGCGGCCGTGTGAGGGGGTGGATGTGTGGTTGCTTTGTGTTAAATTTTTTATTGATAAGTATAGCTCTCGACTTTACGAGGGGTCATGGTTGGAGGAGACTACTCGGTCATAAAGATTTCTCACAATAACCAAATCAAAAATAAAATATTAAAATAAAAAATTTCTTATTTATATTTATATATATATATATATATATATATATAACTCAAGTAATTGAAATGGGTTCTCTTGCATGAAAAGACTCGGATTTTAAGTCTAATTGTACATAGGCCAAATGTGCATTAGTGGTATGTGCTTAACATAAAGTAAGTTGTCTTAATCTCATTATTTTTTTATTTTTTTTAACATGGTGGACACGAGTCCGGACAAGCCGACCAGAAAGTCGCCATAATTTTCCTGTGCAATCCATCCTTAGAAGCCGCCACACAGATCCTCGCGCAGACCGCCCCTATACCACCATGCCCCGATAATTTGAACCTTTTACGCCACTGACGCACCCGGACGGGGACAGGCGTTCAGTACAACGAGACCCGAAAGAATGGAACCCCGGTCTCCCCGCTTCGAAATAAGTGCTTTAACCGTTGAACCAGACCCTCGGACCTGTCTTAATCTCGTTATTAACTAACTATAAAAACGAAGTTATTTTTATAACTAAAAAATAAATAGTGTGAACAATTTTTTAAAATTACGCACATTATTATTGGAGTATTCATGGCTTAGGTTAACTTGTCATAATGTAATGATATATATATACCCTTATTTAATAAGTTATATACGAATTTTATAGGAGGGTATTATTGTTAAAATATTAGCACACTATATTTTTATGAAGGTCAAGTATTTTTTTTAATGATACAAACCTATTTCACCTTTCAATTAAAGAGTTTTGTCTTGCTCCTTTTTCTTGTGACTTTTCTTTTGGGTCTTAATAGGCTTTTGTTAATTTTTAATATCATTTTTTTTAAGGAGTAGAAATCTTCCCCTTCCAATTATCTTCTGATTTTTTAATTTTGTCAAGTTGAAGATCAACATAGTGATGGCTAATTTAATGGCCACCTTGTTTCTTTTCTTATAATATTATGAAATTTCTAAGATATTAAATTCATTACGAAATAAAAAATATTAATGTTGTCAATAAAGACAAAAGTGAAAATTAGATTAATTAAATGTGCATAGGCCAAATGTGCATGAGTGGTATGTGCTTAACTTGAAGTGAGTTAATCTTGCTATTAACTAACTATAAAAACTAAGTTATTTTTATAACTAAAAAATAAATAGTATAAACATTTTTTTTAAAATTACACACGTTATTATTGGAGTATTCATGGGCTTAGGTTAAATTATCATAATGTAATGATATATACATACCCTTATTTAATAAGTTATATACAAATTTTATGGGAGGGTATTATTGTTAAAATATCAACACATTATATTTTTAACAAGGTCAAGTATTTTTTTATGATACAAATCTATTTTACCTTTCAATTAAAGAGTTTTTCTTGCTCCTTTTTCTTGTGACTTCTCCTTTGGGCCTTAATTTTCTTTTGTTGATTTTTTATATCATTTTTATAGAGTAAAAATCTTCCTCATCCAATTATCTTCTAATATTTGAATTTTGCCAAGTTGAAGATCAACATAGTGATGGCTAACTTAATGGCCACCTTGTTTCCTTTCTTATAATATTATAAAATTTCTAAGGTATTAAATTAATTACAAAATAACGAATATTAAGAATAATGTTATTTTTAATCTAATCTCCACATTTTTTTTCTTGATAACAATAATAACAGTTTGGAAATCTCCTCCAATTAAAATAATATCCATTATTTTTTTTATGAAAATCATGATCATTGCAAGAAGTGGCCTAGCCTTCACATAATTATTCATTGAAGTTCCATATGATTTTCAATTGGCAAGGATAATATTTCCTTCATTATTTTGGATAACCACCACCACCTACTTCCTCAATATAATATTTGGAAGCACTATCTCGATTAATATTTATGAACTCATTTTATAGACGTTTCTTTTCACCATTGATCACTGAAAATCCTCCATTCTAACTTTATTATCATTAATTTTAGACTTATGTATGTTCAAATCATGTAACCAATAGGCGAGTACATCATATTCTACATCTAAGACTTTAGCTGATGAGAAGATGCTAATAAACACAAATAATTCATAAGAGAGGCAACAATATGAATCCAAAATTAGATATCATTTTATAAATTTTAGAAATTCTATCATTATTTTCATGCTAAATATTTCCACAAATAATATCAAGCGCAATCCTCTACAAAATGCCTAATGGGTTTACTTTGAAACAACTAATTCAATATTTTATTAAGTATTCCCTTATAGATGGAGCAACCTATCAAATTCTCATTCTCTTAAAAAATCAATTCCAAATAGTGGAAGAAAAGGACAATTAAGAAGTAGATGATATAATTTTGTATCTTCTCCTCATACCAAAAACACCTTATTTAAAAGTATATGACATCCCCTTCTTTGCAAATGGTTACCCACAAAAACTTTTCTTTGAACAAGTAACCAAAGGAATATAAAGGCCTTAAGGAGGGCCCCAAGTGATCTAAAATTTTTCCAAGGAAAATCCCTAGAAGAAAATAATTTTTTATTAAATCCAAGGTCTTATATCCCAACTTGACTAAGTATCCACCATATATTGATGGATTGCAGGTCAAAACATCCTTCCTCTTTCCATCAACTAGATTGTTGATGGAAATTTAAAATTTAAAATTGTTGGACTGTGATATAATCCTTTGACTCTTAAAACTCTATAAGCAAAGAGGACCCATGCCATTAGTTACCATTTTAGATAAACAATAAGCAATAAGACTTCAACCAAGCATCAAACCAAAATTTTATAGAATCTCTTTCATGATCAGATCACTTGAGATGTTTTTAATTCATTGTAAATGCTTTGATATGATGCTCCATGTTGGGGATCTCCCTGACTTGGGTTATTTCTTGAATTTTTTTATACCCATCAAGCCTATTAATATTTTTTCCAACTCTTCTCTTGGTCTTTAAATAGCCATCACCCAAAGGTTTTTAATTGATGTTAAACTCTTAAATATGCAATTGTACAAGCCTTCCTCTCCCATAATAATAGTTTTTCAAGTTGTATTCCTTTTGAAAAGAGGAAACTTGATCTTTATCCACATATCCTCTCTTTTAAAAGTATCTTGGAATTTTATCAAATTCAAAGGCTAAACTTGTTGGAAATCTTAGAAATGGTATCATGTATATTGAAGTAGATTACAATTTAGGCTTAATAAGTTGGAATCTTCTAGCCACATTTAAGAACATATGTTTCTAATAATATAAATAGTATTTCACTCCTTTCAAAACTATGTGCCAATTTCTTTCTTTCTTTTCTTAAATAGGAGAATACCTAAATATTTTTATCACAATTTTCCACCCTAAATGCCAAAATATTTATAGAAATCCAATGGACATCCAAGAAAATATTGATAAAAGAAATTTAAAAAAATATCTTGGATTATATTGTGCTTATTAATTGTTCAATTGCATTCTCCTAGAAGAATATGATTGATTTAGAATTCATAGCCTTGTTGACCAAGGGATTACTTAAAAGAAGAGGATCATCCACTAATTGGATATGATAATTAAAGGGAAAATTTGTAGAAAATAAAAAATCTATGATTTTTCTTCCTCTATTGCCTTCAATATATCTCTTTCTAATGCCTCAATAAGACTAATCAAGAGATATAGAGATAGTGTATCATGTGAGAAAAGTCCATAATATGACTAAAGAATATTATGGAGTATTATAAATCAATTCATACAATTCTTGGTAAAAATCAAATTGGTATCACCATATAGGAAACTTGAATAAACCCTACCATATACTGTGTTCATGTTTAGTTTCGTAATTATTCCTTGTTTTCCTTGGACTAAAGAGAATGTATCACATTTAATAATTTAATTATACCATAAAGAGTTTTCTTACCACAAAGAAAATCATATTTCTTATCCAAGATAACACAATTTAGAATGTATTTAATTTTAGTTGCCATAATTTTTGGGATTATCTATAAATCATGTTAGAAAGGCTTATCATACAAAATATATCAAAATATTCTCTCTATAAAAAATGATAATGTTGAGTTAATATCATATTATGGTAACATTTTTTAATCTATTCTATTGTGATTAAAATATTGCCATTTGGCATAATCTACCTCTATTTGTATAATTCAAAACAATGTGTCCCTTTAGTTGTGGTAGGTGAAGGGTTGGACAACAATAGTTCTAGTTCCCATGCTTTAGAAATCCATGTTTTGTGGAGCATTATTTTTTTGTTAGGAGGGTGGTCCTATGGGTTAGGGTCATGTCCAAAGAAACTGAAAGGGATTTTTTATGTTTATGGGGTTGAAGAACACAAGCTTATACTGAGAGGGGGGGTGAACAATATAAGATAAAACTTTTCTCTTTTCTTTCCAAAGCAATAACTTCAAATATTATCAATTGCAATAATGAAACAATGCACAAATCACCACACACATAAGAGACAAATATTTTACGTGGAAACTCCCTCTTGGGAGAAAACCACGGCAAAATATTGCTTATATATTTCTTCAATAAATTTTGTGGGCACCAACCCATAGGAGACACCAATCCCCTATTACAATGTTCATGGACACCAATCCATAGGAGACACCAATCCCCTTTCTCAAGTTCATGGACACCAATCCCCTCTGTTGGTTCATGGGCACCAACCCATAGGAGACACCAATCCCCTCTGCTCAGGTTCATGGACACCAATCCACATGAGACACCAATCCCCTCTACTCAGGTTCATGGACACCAATCCATAGGAGACACCAATCCCCTCTGCTAGCTTATGGGCACCAACCCACAAGAGGCACCAATCCCCTCTGCTCACAAGTTTAGTCCAAACTCTGCTCAAGGCTACTCCAAAACTTGCTCACAATCACTGTTCAAATATTCTCCAAAACTTGCTCGTAATTACTGCTCAAATCTACTCCAAAACCTTCTCACAAAACCT
The DNA here is from genome assembly GCA_028583015.1 of Wollemia nobilis. NCBI lineage: Eukaryota > Viridiplantae > Streptophyta > Pinopsida > Araucariales > Araucariaceae > Wollemia > Wollemia nobilis. The sequence continues at coordinate 404,917 of JAQPPZ010000755.1, read as the reverse complement.
ACATAAATTTGCTCCAAAATCTGCTCACAATCACTGCTCAAATATGCTCCAAACCCACTCACAAAACCTACACAAATCTGCTCCAAAACCTGCTCACAATCACTATTCAAATCTACTCTAAAACTTGCTCAAATCTGCTCCAAAACCTTGCTTTTCTTCACCTTGACTTGATTTAAAACAATCCTTCTATCTGTGTGAAACTCTACTCTTTTACTCATTCCCATGTGTACTTCAAAAATAGCAAATCCTTTTCTAACTCATTTCAATTCTTCATTCCTTCTATTCAATAATATTTGCCTCAAATAAAGATTAAAATACCAAACTCATTTCTAACTCATTTCAATTCCTTATTCCTCCTATCCAACAATATTTGTTTCAAATAAAGATCAAAATACCACACTCTTTTCTAACTTATATCATTTCCTTATTCCTCCTATTTTCATAGAGACAAAAATATTTTTCTCAAATAATCAAAAGAAATTAATTCATTGTACCTCCAAATCTACCTCAAACAAAATATTATATTCCTTGCAAGCGTAGTCAACTCACAAGCTTCAAAATCCAATAGTCACAAGCTTTGAAATCCAATGATCACATGCTTTCACAATCCAACGGTCACAACAAGCATCAAACTCTCAACAAGTGTTATCCTCAAAATCTGCCACGTGCGCCCTCCAACTGGGCATGCCCACGTGGGGCATCGCATGCACCGTGAGGTGCTCACAATCAACTATCTATGCAAATTCTATTTTATACCATCCCACGTCCTCCGTAGGATAGATGTGGGATCAACATACCCATACAAATTTAAATGAAAATTTGCACCCTTAGAAAATTAAAACATTTGCTTGCCTGTTCGCGTTTGCTGGAGGTCCTTGATGGGTTGCTTGTCTTCGTGGGCTCAGAAACTATTCACTTCGAAACAAACCCTTCAATCATAGCTCAAATTCAAACTCTTGCATGCTTTCAAAAATGATTGTGATAGCTTCGTTGACATCTTCGTGTGATTTACCTCTATCCAAAAATGTTAACGTTTTTTGATGATATATTTTCACAGTCCTCCAATGAGCTTTCAATAAATTATCAGGAGAGTTTTGTACAACTTACTTGGCTCCACCGGTGTTATGTTTTCTTCGTCGTTTGATGAAAATGTTGCTCAACTTTATTCTTTTGCTCTTCAATGCTTGGCTTCACAACATGGTTTGTCTTGGACCTGCAACTCTCTTTTCCAGGTTTTACATTGATCTCGAAGACACACTCCAGTGTCTTTTGTTGCTCCTCTTTGATATTGAAGACACACTTCAATATCCTTCACTGCTTCACTCCAATGCTGAAGACACACTACAATATCCACACACTGTAAAACACTTTCCTCACTACTGCATTGCTTAGATGTCCATCCCTTCACTCGGGTTCGGCTGTTGCTTTTCAAACTTTCTCAAGCACCCTCGGTGCCACCATTGCTGCATTATTTCTGGTGCTTGTCAACTTCCTTCTCAAAGATCTCCAAGCTGAATTCCTTTCGCTACTGTGACACTTCGCTCACTCTTTCGGATTTTGATGATGCACACTACTCTTCACCGCTTCACTCACTCTTCTAGATATCAACGATGCACACAACTCTTCATTGCTTCGCTTACTCTTCCAATGCACACAACTCTTCATCACTTCACTCACTCTATGACACACACATAATTCTTCACTACTTCACTCACTCTTCCGATGCACACAACTCTTCACACTGCTATGTCCTCACCATTTGCGAACTCCCTTCGCTACCTCAAATTTTACCTCCTTCACATGATGTGCACATCGAAGATATTCATTGAATCGTTATCTGAATTGAATTTTGGCATGTATATTTATATGCTTTCACTTCTTGCTACTTACGCTCAAGGATGTCGGCCATCACTATTTGAATGCTTTATATTAGAAACTTTTGATTATAATATTTAAATATTTTGATTTAAATATTAACACATACTCATATCTCAACATTACTTTTAATATTTAAATATTTAATTTAAATATTAAAGCCATATATCTTTGGTCCATATATCTGGTGATTTAAATATTCAAAAATCAAATACCATTTTCTCTTTGAAGATATTTCTTCCTTGAATACCATTTGATATGTCACAACTTATATTTTCTCTTTGAAGATATTTCTTCCTTGAATACCATGCACCTTTGACATCCAACTTATATTTTCTCTTGAATATATTTCTTCCTTGAATACCATGCACCTTTGACATCAATGACAACTCAATACTTATAACAATCTCCCCCTTTGTCATTGATGGCAACCCTACAAAAACTTTCTTTTACTGCAACTGGATTCACAATCTGCTCCCCTGACTAGCTGCTCCCCCTCACTAAAATTCTCCCCCTTTGACATCAATGGCAAAGGTTCCTTGGGGCTTTGAAATATAAGACTTTGATACTGCCCCCTCACCACCTACTTTCCTTGAGGTGTTCAATTATGATATGGGAGCGAAATTACTCCCAACTTACAATGCTCCTCTTCTTGATCAATTTTATTTTTCCAAACTTTGGAGATCATACCCTTCCTAACATTTTGACCATCTTCCTTCTTACTTGACTTTGGAGGTTCAGGGAACACTGTTCTACACCATTTTGCTCTATGCCCAAAGTTGTTACAATTGTAGCAAATGATGTTGTAGTCCATGAAAGATGAATTGAAATTTCTCCTACAATTTACAGCTTTATGACCAAATTTGTGACATGAAAAACAATGACCTTGGAAGAAATATTGAAATCTATCTGATTGCCTTGGAGGATATTATTGCATGGTTCTCTCATTGCTTTTTCTGTGATGGTCCCTGTCCCTTGATGGTGCTTTGTTTTCTTCCTCATTGATGCTTCCACTTCTCAACATATCAGCATAGGTCTTAGGCTCTTCTTCAATTACTTTCTTTGATGCTTCTGTTTCTTTTGAGCTTGACTCCCCCTTTTGTTTCTCTTGACCTTCTTCAAAACCAAGTCTAGTATTTATAAATGGAGATCTCTGTACTTTGATAATATCATCCAAGATTTTTGAACTTTTCCTAAACTGATATATCTTATCATTAAAATTTTCAAGTCCCTTCCTTAGACTTTCACATTCTAGCTCTTTTGCCTTTAACTATTCAACCATACCTTCTTCAATTCTCCTTGCCTCTTCAATTTTAATTTTTAAGTCAATGAGTTCTTGTGACAACTTTATCTTTATCTTCTCATCCTCTTGTACTTGAGCCTTCAATCTTGAGTTCTTCTTTCTAACCCTCTTCAACTCTTCAAGAGCAACAATAAGTTCCTCTTCTATGTCAACTGTGGCTTCCTCTTCATTTTCTGAATCTTTCTCTTCTTCTTGGTCTTCAACAACAGGAGCATCTTCTTTCTCTTCTATGGAAAAAAATAGGATCTCTTCTTTTTCACTATCGGAGAGGCTTTCATCACTGCTACTGGAAGAATTGCTTGCTTCTTCAACATAAAAACTCTTCTTGTGTCTTTGAAATATTTTCTTCTCATGCTTACTCTGACGATGCCTATCCTTCTTTCCATGATAAAATTTTCTTTCTTTCTCTTTCTTGTATTCCTTTTCTTCTTCACTGCTACTACTTTTAGCTTGTGGACAATTAGATGCATAGTGACCAAAGTTACCACAATTAAAACATTTCATAGTATGCATACCTTTGTGTTTTCTTGGACCCTTCTTATTTCTTCTCACAAAGTTAGCTTCTTCTCCACTGCTTGATTCTTCACTTGATTCTAGTTCTTTATTCTTTGCCCTTTTTGAAGCTTTGAATGTTACCTCTCATTTGGATGTTTGATATTTTTCTATCCTCATCTCATAGGCTGTGAGAATTCCATGTAGCTCGTCCATGCTTAAGGTTTTAAGATCCTTCATTTCTTCAATCATTGAAACCTTTGCATCAAACCTCATGGGAAGTGACCTTAAGATTTTTTGAACAATCTTAGAGTCTTCAATACTTTCTCCAAGTCCACGAATGGTGTTGACAACCTCATCAACATGAAGTAGATACTTAGCAATATCTTCCTCATATTTCATATTCAAGTCTTCAAACTTTCCTTCTGTGAGTTTGAAGTTTTGCCATTTTAACTTTGTCATCTCCTTCATATGTTCTTTGTAACTTATCCCATAATTATTTTGTTGTGGTGCATTGCATAAATTTCACAAACTTTGATTCACTTAACCCACTTAATATTGCATTCATTGCCCTGGCATTATTTTCATATGGTTTCTTGCCATATCGATCTGTGGGAGGAGTTGTAGGTGGTGTGAACCCATCCTCAATGGATTGCCATATATCATAACCATGTGCCAACAAATAAGTTTACATCCTTATACTCTAGAAAGCATAGTTAGTCCCATCAAACAATGGAGCCTTATTTGATGAAAAACCTTCTTGGCCAGCCATGTGTGTTCTTGTAAGATCTTCCTTCAAGCTGTTAGGCTTTCACGAAGGAACCCACTCTGATACCAATTGAAGAACACAAGCTTATACTGAGAGGGAGGGTGAACAATATAAGATAAAACTTTTATCTTTTCTTTCCAAAGCAATAACTTCAAATAATATCAATGCAATAATGAAACAATGCACAAATCACCACACACATAAGAGATAAATATTTTATATGGAAACACCCTCTCGGGAGAAAACCACGACAAAATATTGCTTATAAATTTCTTCAATAAATTTCATGGGCACCAACCCATAGGAGACACCAATCCCCTATTACAATGTTTATGGACACCAATCCATAGGAGACACCAATCCCCTTGCTCAAGTTTGTGGACACCAATCCATAGGAGACACCAATCCCCTCTACTCAAGTTCTTGGACACCAATCCATAGGAGACACCAATCCCATCTGCTTAGGTTCGTGGACACCAATCCATAGGAGACACCAATCCCCTCTGCTAGTTCATGGGCACCAATCCATAGGAGACACCAATCCCCTCTTGCTCACAAGTCTAGTCCACAAACTCTACTCAAGTATGCTCCAAAAACTGCTCACAATCACTATTCAAATTTGCTCCAAAACCTTCTCACAATCACTACTCAAATATACTCCAAAACCTACTCACAAAACCAGCACAAATCTGCTCCAAAACCTACTCACAATCACTACTCAAATTTACTTCAAAAATTGCTCACAAAACTTGCACAAATCTGCTCCAAAACCTGCTCACAATCACTATTCAAATCTGCTCTAAAACCTACTCAAATCTGCTCCAAAACCTTGCTTTTCTTCACCTTGACTTGATTTAAAATAATCCTTCTATCTATGTGAAACTCTACTCTTTTACTCATTCCCATGTGTACTTCAAAAACAACAAATCCTTTTCTAACTCATTTCAATTCTTCATTCCTTCTATTCAATAATATTTGCCTCAAATAAAGATTAAAATACCAAACTCATTTCTAACTCATTTCAATTCCTTATTCCTCCTATCCAACAATATTTGTTTCAAATAAAGATCAAAATACCACACTCTTTTCTAACTTATATCATTTCCTTATTCCTCCTATTTTCATAGAGACAAAAATATTTTTCTCAAATAATCAAAAGAAATTAATTCACTATACCTCCAAATCTACCTCAAACAAAATATTATATTCCTTGCAAGTGCAATCAACTCACAAGCTTTGAAATCCAATAGTCACAAGCTTCAAAATCCAACGATCACATGCTTTCACAATCCAACGGTCACAACAAGCATCAAACTCTCAACAAGCGTTATCCTCGAAACTTGCCATGTGCGCCCTCCAACTAGGTGTGCCCATGTGGGGTGTCACGTGCACCGTGAGGTGCTCACAATCAACTATCTACGCAAATTCTATTTTATACCATCCCACGTCCTCCGTAGGATAGATGTGGGATCAACATACCCATACAAATTTAAATGAAAATTTGCACCCTTAGAAAATTAAAACATTTGCTTGCCTGTTCACGTTTTTTGGAGGTCCTTGATGGGTTGCTTGTCTTCGTGGGCTCAGAAACTATTCACTTCGAAACAAACCCTTCAATCGTAGCTCAAATTCAAACTCTTGCATGCTTTAAAAAATGATTGTGATAGCTTCGTTGATGTCTTCGTGTGATTTACCTCTATCCAATGGTTAATATTTTTTGATGATATCTTTTCATAGTCCTCCAATGAGCTTTCAATAAATTATCAGGAGAGTTTTGTACAACTTACTTGGCTCCATCGGTGTTATGTTTTCTTCGTCGTTTGATGAAAATATTGCTCAACTTTATTCTTTTTCTCTTCAATGCTTGGCTTCACAACATGGTTTGTCTTGGACCTGCAACTCTCTTTCCCAGGTTTTATGTTGATCTCGAAGACACACTCCAGTGTCTTTTGCTACTCCTCTTTGATATTGAAGACACACTTCAATATCCTTTGTTGCTTCACTCCAATGCTGAAGACACACTGCAATATCCATACACTGCAAAACACTTTCCTCACTATCGCATTGCTTAGATGTCCATCCCTTCACTCGGGTTCGACTGATGCTTTTCAAACTTTCTCAAGCACCCTCGGTGCCACCGTTGCTGCATTGTTTTTGATGCCCATCATCTTCCTTCTCGAAGATCTCCAAGCTGAATTCCTTTCGTTGCTGTGACACTTCACTCACTCTTCCGGATTTCGATGATGCACACTACTCTTCATCGCTTCGCTCACTCTTCTAGATATCAACGATGCACACAACTCTTCACTGCTTCACTTACTCTTTCGATGCACACAACTCTTCACCGCTTCGCTCACTCTTTCGGATATCAATGATGTGCACAATTCTTCACTACTTCACTCACTCTTTCGATGCACACAACTCTTCACACTGTTGTGTCCTCACCATTTGTGAACTCCCTTCGCTGCCTCAAATTCTACCTCCTTCGCATGATGCACACATCGAAGATATTCATTGAATCGTAATCTGAATTGAATTTTGGCATGTATATTTATATGCTTTCACTTCTTGCTACTTGCGCTCAAGGACGTCGGCCATCACTATTTGAATGCTTTACATTAGAAACTTTTGATTATAATATTTAAATATTTTGATTTAAATATTAACACATACTCATATCTCAACATTACTTTTAATATTTAAATATTTAATTTAAATATTAAAGCCATATATCTTTGGTCCATATATCTTTGGTGGATTTAAATATTCAAAAATCAAATACCATTTTCTCTTTGAAGATATTTCTTCCTTGAATACCATTTGATATGTCACAACTTATATTTTCTCTTTGAAGATATTTCTTCCTTGAATACCATGCACCTTTGACATCCAACTTATATTTTCTCTTGAATATATTTCTTCCTTGAATACCATGCACCTTTGACATCAATGACAACTCAATACTTCTAAAAATTTTTTGTTAGGAGGGTGGTCCTATGGGTTAAGGTCATGTCCAAAAAAACTGAAAGGGATTTTTTTATGTTTGTGGAGTAAATCATATTAAGGCTAGTAGAATCCTAGTTGGACAGGTGGATGCCGCACTGAATAACAATTATGGTGAAGGGGAGGTGGATAAAGTTAAGTTGAAGGGACACTCTAGATCCCTCATTTTCTTAAGGCAATTTTTTTTTTTTGGATAATAAATTTTAGTTTCATGTTAGAGAATTTAGCCATTATTACATTATTTGATGTTATGTAATTTTTAGGGGATGATTGCTGATTTTACCTCATATAATATTGGATAGTCACAACTCTTGTGAGCATAAGAGAAGATGAAAAGACAAATTTGAAGGTGAAACACCAAAGGATGAAACACTAACCATAACTTGAATTCAAGAGATATCATGTTATATAAATTTTAAATATGTACATGGTAACCAAATATATAAGATGTTGTTATGTTTAAAATATTTCACGCTTGTGTTGATTTCAACATCTGGTATCAAGCAAGAGATTTGTGTAAAGTAGCAATCAAGATAGGAGTTTTAAAGGTACAAATGTCACCATATGATAGCATACCCTTTGTGGTTTTAATTTATTTGTCCAAGATGAAGGAGAGTTCAAAAATATCAAACACCATGGGTACATGAAAGGTTCCTCTAATACACCAATACTCTTAGTCACACATAACCTAGTAATTTCAAAATAAGTTGTAAATCCACTTACCTTTTGTCCCACCCAATTTTTCCTTGTAGTTATTTCGTTTTTAGTTCATTATTCTCTCTACTTTATATTCTAATTTCTCATCATGTATTCATTCTATCTTTTGTATCTTTTGTTTTTATAAAATCTTTTAAAAAACTATATATGGTCTAATTAAGACATGTCTAAGCTCCTTTAAATCCCAAGATGAATTTATGTTTTTAGACATGTCTAAAATTATTATGCATTTTTTCTCAAGATGTATTTCCCCTTCCAAATTGAGAGAGATGCACCTATTCACCTATTTTATTTCTTTGTCTAAGTTGTATATTATTTTCTTGTCAAAACATAAAAAATGCCAAAGTTGAAGTTGTTCTCTATTTTCCTTTCCTAAATTATTTGTGCACATAGGAAATCTTAATTAAAAATTAAAAGCATCTAAAAGGATAATGTATACTTTATAAAGTTTGAAACATTTAGTAGAATAGAATGATAATTTTTTAATGCAACCAATAACAAGTCGCCACATGGAAATAAAGCATTGGTTTAAAGTGAGGACATTATCAAACTAGTTAGGATACTCTACATGAAGATTCAATGTAAGGCCACTATTAATCTGTTACGGTGCTCAATATGAGGTTACTATCACAATGATTCTCAAATTGAGGTATCACTCATATTGTATTTTATTTTAATTCAAGTCACATTTGAATAAAAGGAAAGTTCATAGAAAGAATGAACACAATATTATACCTGAGATGGGGGTGAACAGTATAAGAAAAATTTTCACTTTTCAATCTAAATGATAACAACAATAATATAAATGCAATAATGAAATAATGCATAAATTATCACACATATGAGAGACACAAATTTAACGTGGTTCACCCAATATGGGCTACATCCACAGAGAAATATTGCTTATAAATTTCTCAAAAAAAAAATTATGGGCTCCAATCCACAAGAGATACCAATCCTTTATTACAATTTTCATGGATACCAATCCATTGGAGGTACCAATCCCCTCTCAAGTTTATGGACACCAATAGCCTCTTCTATTTTTGTGGATACCACTCCACAGGAGACACCAATCCCCTTTGCTCTGGTTTTGTGGACACCACTCCACAGGAGACACCAATTCCTTCTACTCTAGTTTTATGGAAACCACTCCATAAGAGACACCAATCCCATCTATTATGGTTTTTTGAACACCACTCCATAGGAGACACCAATCCCCTCTGCTCTAGTTTTGTGGATACCACTCCATAGAAGACACCAATTCCATATGTTCTGGTTTTGTGAACACCACTCCACAAGAGACAGCAATCCCCTCTACTCTAGTTTTGTGGACACCACTCCATAGGAGACATCAATCCCCTCTACTCTAGATACTACTTAAATTTGATTCCAAACCTGATCACAATAGTTCTCACAACTCTTGCTCAAATCAGCTCCAAAATCTGCTCACAACTCTTCTAAAATCATCTCTAGAACCCACTCACAACTTTTATTAAATTAGCTTCATATCCTGCTCAAATATTCTCTCAAATATGCTCACAACAATTGCTCAAATTTGATCACAAAACCTACTCAAATTTTCTCACAAAAAACCTACTTAAATCTACTCGCAAAACTTGCTCATAGAAGTGCTCAACATTGCTCCAAAATCTGCTCACAAATGTGCTCAACATCTCTCCAAAACTTACTCACAAATGTGCTCAACAATATGATCCAAAAATTGCTTACAAACATTGCTCATCTACTCCCAAATATTGCATGCATACAATGCTCATCTATTCCCAAATATTGCATACAAAACAATGCTCATCTATTCCCAAATCTTGCATACAAAATAATGCTCATCTATTCCCAAATATTGCATACAAAACAATACTCATCTATTCCCAAATCTTGCATAATGATGTCATCAATTTCTTCACCTATTCTTCAATGTGATTTCCTCAACTAAAGCAATTAAGATATATTCTACCCAGAATTCATTTATATTCATGAACATATATAGAATGATATGCACTAAAAAATACCCAATATGTTCTTCACATTCATTAAGTTTATCACTTTCACATGTCTCATATTTATTACATCAAAGGTAGCTTTAGTCTAGCACTTGATCACTAACCTAGTAATTGTTGATTTGCACCTTCACTTCAAAACCAATCATAGTGCACAAATCTATCCTTTTCATCTACTCCCAAAATCAATCATGAACAATGCACAAATTTACTTCCAAATATGATCTATAACTCTTGCACATTTACTCCCAATTTCAATAAAAATAATGCACAAGTTTTCTCACAAATCTGATCTATATCCCTTGCACATTCATTCTCAATTTCAACCAAATCAATGCACATTCATTCTCAATTTCAACCAAACCTATGCACATCCAATAATTTCTTATACCTCCAACCATATGACATCAAAAAATATTTTTTTCAACCCAAACTACCTTGAGAAAGGAATTAAATAACCATACCTCTAAATTTGTCTCAATAATGATGATCTTATTTTTACATGAGCTTCCCAAACCTATCTTAGACAAAAATAATTTTCCTTTTGTTTGTACCTTCAAAATTTGGTTAGCAATTCTCCTTTTTCTTTCTTGAATAAAAATCAAATCATCCACTAAAAAATACTTGTCAAAAATATAAACAATAAAGCTTTAACAATATCAAAAGTGGCCTCTTATTCCTTCTTTTATAATATGCAAAATATAAAATTGAAATACCAAAGTCACACCTTATATCTCCAACTTATAGCATGTAGAATACAATTTTTATAACAATTAAAAGTACACCTTATATCTTCAACTTATAACATACAGACTTCAAATTTTATATTAATCAATGTAGCACCTTATATCTCCTACTTAAGTTAAAACAAAAATATTTTCCCTTACCTTGCACCAAAATCCCTAACTATCGTGAAGGGGATTTGACCCCTAGACCTTCCAAAATGTAGTGCCTTGCCAATGTCACCTTGACCAGCTAGGCTAGCCCAACGGGTAACACCACAAAGGATATCACTTTATTTAAACATGTGATGTGCTTCCACTCAATAAAAAATACCATGATGTCTTCCAATAAAAACTGCCACTGATGGGTTTTGACCCATAGACCTCACACACAACAACGCCTTAATGTGGCCTAGCCAACTAGTTGGGCTACTCCAACCATTAGAACCAAATGGGAAATTATTTGTCCTTTATTCATGCTCCAAATTTTTGCTACATGTCACACAATATTCATTATCTCTTTCATGCTTGGGAATTTTCAAATTAGCACACACTGGAATAAATCACTTGCATTGGAAATTTTTGATTATAGAATACACCTTCAAAAAAAAAGAAAATATTTTCCCCCATATTTATATGCCTTTCTTTTCACCTTGGGAGGTCGGCTCATGATTTTTATTTTTGATTTTATATATGCTCTCCAAAGACATTGGCGCCTATTCTTATAAACCCATTTTATATTATAATATTTACTTTTAAACCTTTGTCCTTCTCTTGTAATATTTAAACCTTTGTCCCAAGAAAATTTTAAACCTTTTTGTCCCAAGCCTTTGTCCTTCTTTATAATATTTAAATTTTATATTTAAAAATTATAATCATTTTCTTAAAAATATTTTCCTTGCTTTGCTTCATCTAAAATATATGCTTGCTATTCATCAAGTCCATTTTTGACTCCATTGATATATTTTCCAACCTTATAAACTTATCACTCTTGGAGAATTTTTCTACCTTGAATACCATGCTCCTTTGACATCAATGACAACTCAATATTTCCAAAAATCTCCCCCTTTGTCATTGATGGCAACCTTAAAAAAATGTTCTTTTACTACAACTAGATTCACTATCTTCTCCCCCTCATTGAAAATATCCCCCTTAGACATCAATGGTAAATGGCTCCTTTGGACTAAAATATAAGACACTAAACACAACCCCCTCACCACCTAATTTTTGAGGTGTTCAATTTTGATATGGGAGTAAAACTACTCCCAACTTACTTTTGAGATACTCAAAAGTCTCCTTTGGTAGTAGTTTGGTAAAGATATCAACAATCTATTCCTTTGTAGCAACATATTCCAACTTAACTTACTGATCAGCCACTTGCTCTCTCAAAAAGTGATATTTGATTGAAATATGCTTGGTCCTTGAATGCATTACTGGATTCTTTGAAATATTGATGGCACTTGTATTATCACAAAGTATGGATATCGGATGCTCATGCTTAATTTTGAAATCACTTAAAGTTTGTTTCATCCATAAAACCTGTGTGCAATAGGAAATTGCTGCAATATACTCTACCTCTATAGTAGATAAGGATATTGATGCTTGTTTCTTACTTAGCCAAGAGACCAAACAATCTCCAAGAAAAATGCTCCTCCACTTGTGCTTTTTCTGTCATCAATATTGCCTACCCAATATGTAGTGAGAGTGAAATTATTGCATCTAGGATACCATAGTCCAAAGTCCATAGTTCCTTTCAAATACCTAAAGATCATTTTTACTGCATGTACATGTGTTTCTTTTGGTGCCGCTTGAAATATTACTACCAATCCGACTATCTGCATTATATTTGGCCTTGTACTTGTGACATACAATAAACTTCCAATCATGGATCTATACAATGTTTGATTTACCTCAGGAGACTCATCATATTTACTTAACTTACATCCTATAATCATGGGGGTACTCATAGGATTGCAATCCTCCATCCTAAATTTTTTCAACATTTATTTTACATACTTGGTTTGAGAGAGAAATATACCTTTATCTGATTATGAAATTTGCAAACCAAGAAAGAAAGACAACTCACCAAGCATTGACATCTCAAATTCATTTTGCATACACATTGCAAATTTTTGATACATCTTGTCATTACTGCCTCCAAAAATGATATCATCCACATAGACCACTACAATCAACAATTCATTTCCTTCATTTTGAATATACAAATTGCTATCTGCTATACCTTTTCTAAAACCTTGTTCTTTAAGATATTTATCCAAACTTGAGTACCAAGCCCTAAGATCTTTCTTTAGTCCATAGAGAGCCTTATTTAATTTGCATACAGAGTCCAGCTTATCTGTTAGGCTAAAACCATCTGGTTGCTCAATGTAGACCTCTTCCTCTAAGTAACCATTAAGAAATGTTGATTTTGCATCCATTTGGTACAATTTAAAGTTTTTGAAACTTGAGAAATCCAAGAACATTCTTATGGCCTCAAGGCATGCAATAGGAGCAAATGTCTCTTCAAATTCAATTCCCTCAACTTGTACATATCCTTTGCACACAAGTCTTGCTTTGTTTCTAACAAGCTAACCATCTTAATTCAACTTATTTATGTATACCCATTTGGTGCCAATTACATTATTGTATTTTGGATGTGGAACAAGTTCCCAAGTATCACTCTTATCTATTTGGTCCAACTCTTCTTCCATTGCCTTAATATAATATTTATATTCACTTTCTTCATTGAAATTCTTCGAATCAACTTTAGATAGCAAATAAAAATTTGCATGTTCACATGTTCCTGTTATCTTCCTCCTTGTCTTTCTCTCATATAGATTTCCAATAATCAATTCTCTTGGATGGTTCTTTTGCACATGCCTGGATGGTGTCCTAGGTTATGCCTTTCTTGATATTGTCTCATCTTCTTTAGTTTCTTCACCTTCTTCTTCTTTTAAACTTTATCCTTCTTGATATACAATCTCTTGAGCTGGTCCTCTTGGATCTATTTCTTTATCAACTCTTACATTTGCACTTTTCATAATTGTATGTGATATTTTATTGTATCATCTATAGGATTTTCTCTTAGTGGAGTATCCAAGGAAAATACTCTCATCACACCTAGAATAAAACTTACCCAAAATTTTCTCTTCTCGTCTATTGTAGCATTTACTTCCAAAATATTTGAAGTACTTCACAGTAGCTGGTATTTTCTTCCAAAGCTCATACGGGGTTTTGTGGTTATTTACTCTTATTTGAGCTATATTGATGATATAAACAGTTGTCTGAATTACCTCTCTCCAAAAAGCATTAGAAATATTAGACTCATTTACCATAGCCTTGGCCATACCCTGAATAGTTATATTTTTCCTTTCAACTACTCTATTCTATTGTGGAGTTCTTGTTACTAAGTATTATCTCTTGATTCCATGTTGTTCACAGAATTCTACAAATTCACCTAAAGTGAATTCACCTTCTCTATATGATATTTTTTCTCGACTTTGGAGATTCAAGGAACACTATTCTACACCATTTTTCTCTATGTCCAAAATTGTTGCAATTGTAATAAATGATATTGTAGTCCATGAAAGGTGTAAATGAATTGACATTTATTCTAAAATTTACAACTTTATGACCAAAATGATTACATGAGAAACAATAACCATGAAAAAAATATTCATCTTGCCTTGGAGGATATGGTCGCATGCTTCTTCCTTTGTTATTTTTGTGATGGTCCATGTTCCTTTATGGTGCATTGTTTTCTTCCTCATTGATGCTTCCACTTCTACATACATCAACATAGGTCTTAGGTTCCTCTTCAATCATTTTATTTTATGCTTCTATTTATTTTGAGCTTGACTCCCCCTTTTATTTATCTTGACCTTCTTCAAAACCAAGGCTAGCCTTAATAAATGGAGATCATTGTGCTTTGATAATATCATCCAAGTTTTTTGAGCTTTTCCTAAACTGATATATATTATCATTAAAGTTTTCAAGTCCCTTCCTTAGAGTGACAACTTCATGTTCTAGTATTTCACATTCTAGCTCTTTTGCCTTTAACTACTCAGCCATACCTTCTTCAATTTATCTTACCTCTTCAACCTTTAATTTTAAGTCGGTGATATCTTGTAGAAGCTTTGTTTTTGTTTTCTCATCCTCTTGTACTTGAGCCTCAAATCTTGAGTTATTTTTTCTAATCCTCTTTAAATATTCAATATCAACAATAATTTCCTCTTCTATGTCAATTGTGGATTTCTCTTCTTCTTGGTTTTCAATAATAGGATCATCTTCTTTCTCTCCTATGGCCAAAAACATAATCTCTTATTTTTCATTATCAGAGAAGTTTTCATCACTACTATTGGAAGCATTGTTTGCTTCTTTAGCATTAAATCTCTTCTTGTGTCTTTGAAATATCTTCTTATCATGTTTGCCTTGATTGTGCCTATTTTTATTTTCATGATAAAACATAGTAGTTTGTGCTATGGAGAGCTTCATCATATGTAACAATAATAAAGACCAAATAGATACACAATTCTTATAAGCAGCTAGTAATTAAAACTATTACATAAATTTAAATGTATTATATGCTATTTTTATAAATTTTACAAACATAATTATGAACATACTATATAGTGTTCTTTTTATTTGTTTTTTCTTTTTTAAATAACTAAAACGATTACAATATCGATCACATTGTTGTTTTTCTTTCTTTTTCTTATATTCCTTTTCTTCTTCACTGCTACTACTTCCTACTAGTGGACAATTAGATGCATAGTGACCAAGTTTACCATAATTAAAATATTTCATATACCACATACCTTTGTGTTTTCTTGGACCCTTATTATTCCTTTGCACAAAATTAGCTTCTTCTCCACTGCTTGATTCTTCACTTGATTCTAGTTCTTTATTCATTGCCTTATTTGAAGCTTTGAATACTACCTATCATTTGGATGTTTGATATATTTCTAGCCTCATATTATAGATTATGAGAATCCCATGTAGCTCATCCATACTAAAAGTTTTGAGATCCTTCATTTCTTCAATTGTTGAAACTTTTGCATCAAACCTCATAGGAAGTGACCTCAATATTTTTTGAACAATATTGGAGTCTTCAATACTTTCTCCAAGTCCACGAATGGTGTTGAAAACCTCATCAAATCGGAGTAGATATTTAGCAATATCTTCTTTATATTTCATATTCAAGTCTTCAAACTTTCTCCTATGGATTTGGAGTTTTGCCATCTTAACCTTATCGTCTCCTTTATATGTTCTCTATAACTTATCCCATATTTCTTTTATCTTCATCCTTATGCTCCAAAAAGTATAGTTAGTCCCATAAAATAATGGATCCATTTGTGTTCCTATAAGATCTTCCTTCAAGCTATTATGCTTTCATGAAGGAACCCTCTCTAATACCAATTGAAGAACATAAGCTTATACTGAGAGGGAGGGTTGAATAGTATAAGATAAAACTTTTCACTTTTCAATCTAAATTATGATAACAATAATATCAATAAAGTAATGAAACAATGCACAAATCATCACACATATGAGAAATAGATTTAATGTAGTTCACCCAATATGGGCTACATCCATGAAGAAATATTGCTTATAATTTTTTCAACCAATTTTGTGGGCTCCAATCCATAAGAGATACCAATCCTCTATTACAATGTTCGTGGATACCAATCCATAAGAGATACCAAAACCTTATCAAGTTCATGGATACCAATACATAGGAGACACCAATCCCCTATGCTGGTTTTATGGACACCACTCCACTGGAGACACCAATCCCCTTTGCTCTAGTTTTATGGACATCACTACATAGGAGACACCAATCCCCTCTACTCTAGTTTTATGGACATCACTCCACAAGAGACACCAATACCATCTGCTCTGGTTTTGTGGACACCACTCCACAAGAGACACCATCTCCTCTAATTTGGTTTTGTGGATACCACTCCATAGGAGATACCAATCCCCTCTGATCTATTTTTGTGGACACCACTCCATAGGAGACACCAATCTACTTTGATTTTGTTTTTTAGACACCAATACACAAGAGACACTAATCCTATCTCCTCTATTTTTGTGGACACCACTCCATAGGAGATACCAATCCCCTCTAATCTTTGTTATGGTTTTGTGGACACCACTCTACAAGAGATACCAATCCCCTCTACTCTAGATACTACTCATATCTTCTCCTAAATATGATCAAAATACTAGTCACAACTCTTGCTCAACTTAGCTCCAAAATCTACTCACAATACTACTCATAACTCTGCTCAAATCAACTCCATAACCTTCTCATAAATCTTGCTCACAACTTTGCTGAAATTTATTTCATAACCTATTCAAATATTCTCTCAAATATGCTCATAACATCTGCTAAAATCCGCTCACAAAACCTTCTCATAAAAGTGCTCAACACTACTCCAAAACCTACTCACAAATGTGCTCAACACTACTCCAAAACCTGCTCATGAATATGCTCAACAATCTTATCCAAAAACTGCTTACAAAAATTGCTCATCTACTCCTAAATCTTGCATGCATAAAATGCTCATCTATTCCCAAATCCTGCATACAAAACAATGCTCATCTATTCCCAAATATTTCATACAAAAAATGCTCATCTATTCCCAAATATTGCATACAAAACAATACTCATCTATTCCCAAATCTTGCATAATGATGTCATCAAGTTCTTCACCTATTCTTCAATGTGCTTTCCTCAACTAAAGCAATTCAGACATATTCTACCCAGAATTCTTTTATTTTCATGAACATATAGAGAATGATATGCACTAACAAATGCCCAATATGTTCTTCACATTCATTAAGTCTATTGCTTTCACATGTCTCACATTTATTACATCAAAAGGTAGCTTTAGTCTAGCACTTGATACTTGACCTAGTAATTGATGATTTCCACCTTCACTTCAAAACCAATCATAGTGCACAGATCTATCCTTTTCATCTACTCCCAAAATCAATCATGAACAATGCACAAATTTACTTCCAAATATGATCTATAACTCTTGCACATTTACTCCCAATTTCAATCAAAATAATGCACAAGTTTACTCACAAATCTGATCTATATCCTTTGCACATTTATTCTCAATTTCAACCAAAACAATGCACATCCAATAATTCCTTATACCTCCAACCATATGACAACAAAAATATTTTCTTCAACCCAAACCACCTTGAGAAAGGAATTAAATCACCATACCTCTAAATCTATCTCAATAATGATGATCTTCTTTTTGCATGAGCTTCCCAAACCTGTCTAGACAAAAATAATTTTCCTTTTGTTTGTCCCTTCAAAATTTGGTTAGCAATTCTCCTTTTTCTTTTCTTGAATAAAAATCAAATCATCCACTCAAAAATCCTTATCAAAAATATAAACAATAAATCTTTAACAATATCAAAGTGACCTCTTATTCCTTCTTTTATAATATGCAAAATACAAAATTGAAATACCAAAGTTACACCTTATATCTCCAACTTATAGCATGCAGAATACAATTTTTATAACAATCAAAATTACACCTTATATCTCCAACTTATAACATACATAATTCAACTTTTATAATAATCAATGTAGCACCTTATATATCCTACTTAAATTAAAACAAAAATATTTTACCTTACCTTGCACCAAAAACCTTAACTATCGCAGAGGGAATTTGACCCCTAGACCTTCCAAAAGGTAATGCCTTGCCAATGTCTCCTTTACCAACTAGGCTAGCCTAGTGGGTAACACCAAAAAGTATCTCACTTTATTTAAACTTGTGATGTGCTTCCACTCAACAAAAATCACCATGATGTCTTCCAAGAAAAACTACCATCAATGGGTTTCGACCCTCAAACCTCATGCACAGTAGCGCCTTAATGTGGCCTAGCCAACCGGTTGGGTTGCTCCAACCATTGGAACCAAATGGAAAATTCATTGTCCTTTATTCCTTCTCCGATTTCTACTACACGTCACACAATATTCACTATTTCTTTCACACTTGGGAATTTTTGAATTAGCACACACTGGAATAAATCACTCGCATTGGAAATTTTTGATTATAGCATACACCTTAAAAAAAATGAAATCTTTGCCCCCATATTTATATGCCTTTATTTTCACCTTGGGAGGTCGGCTCACGATTTTTATTTTTGATTTTATATATGCTCTCCAAAGACGTTGGCGCCTATTCTTATAAACCCATTTTATATTATAATATTTACTTTTAAACCTTTGTCCTTCTCTTGTAATATTTAAACCTTTGTCCCAATCAAATTTTAAACCTTTTTATCCCAAGCCTTTGTCCTTCTTTATAATATTTAAATTTGATATTTAAATATTATAATCCTTTTCTTAAAAATATTTTCCTTGCTTTGCTTCATCTGAAATATATGCTTGTTGCTATTCATCAAGTCCATTTTTGACTCCATTGATATATTGTCCAACCTTATAAACTTATCACCCTTGGAGAATATTTTTGCCTTGAATACCATGCTCCTTTGACATCAATGACAACTCAATATTTCCAACAAAGAATATTTTTTTAAGGGGGGCTACAAGTTCAAAGTTCATTGCTATAGTTTATTAAAATTTCTAAAACTATAGTGAATATTCTGCAAAGAGAAAGAAAAACAAAGGAGAATTTAAAATAAAGTTGAAAGTCTTTTTTAATTTTAAAGTTAAGAGGTCCAATAGTTTATAGTGAATATTTTTGCAAGGAGAATAGTAATTTTTTTCTGCAAAAAAGTGCATTTTCAATATTAATCAACACCTTATTTTAAAACAATTTTTTTTATCAAAACAAATATTATATACAAAAATCAAATCATGTGCTTTGTACAGTCACATAATTTAGTATAAATGTTGCCTTTGACTTGCATTTATAGGTAATGTTGTCACATTAATTTATTGTGTCTATGGCCTAATACAACTACCATAATGATGTTTGGGCATTAACCCTATAAATCATCGAGGAGAAATAAGGATACATTTTTGTAATTTTTGGTTTCACTCATTTTTACCCCATTTTTTACCATCATTAGACGTAAATCCTAAAATTGAGAAAATTTAAGTATATAGGGAAGTTACACCCATGTATGAGGATTTCTCTTTAAGTAGGTTTCATTTATAGGATGAATCATTTTTAGTACTACCTTGGTACCACACATCACTCTCTTTTACATACCTTAAGGTCTCTCTCATCTATAATTGTGTAATGAGATAATAGGAAAAGTGGATATATCAAAAGGTTTAACATTAAGGATTGGTGTTATATAGAAAAGGGGACCATTTTGGGAGATATAAGGAACCTTTGCCATGGCTAAATAAAAAATAAATTCTCACAAAATCTTTAATTGTTCAAAGGTCCAAATTTTGCACCATGGAAGACAAAAATGAGAACAATCCTAGTGGTCAAAAAAATATGGGACATAGTTACGAGTGATGAAACTTGACCTAAGGAGATAGCAACTAAGAAAAATTATGATGAAGGATATGCAAGAGCACTTGTGCTCATCAGTTTTAAAGTAGTATATGAAATACAACCACATGTAAGTGAAGCAAAAATATCAAAAGATGCATGAGACATACTTTACACTATAGTTGAAGGAAGAAATGCAGTTGCAATCCTTAATATTCAATCACAACTACTACATTAAGAGTCTAAAATGGAGAGAGTATAGAACAATTTCTCTGAAGAGTTACAAACTTGAAGGTAAAATTAACACCATGGGAGAAAATATGGGTGATAATATCTTTTTTTTTTTTTATATACTTAAAGCTTTACTCAAATCATTTTAAATATTGGTTACATCTCTCCAAGCATAAAAATAAGGGTGTCATTTGAAAAATTGGTAAACATCCTTCAACAAAAGGAAATATAAAATAAATTAAGATATGATTTGTCCAATAATGCTCTTATCTTCACAAAAAACCATAAAAATTTCAAAGGGTCCTTCTACCTCATCTTCATCACACAAGCAACCTCAATGGAGGAGGAGGTATTGTCATATTTGTGAAAAAAGACATGATACCAAGTTTTGTAAATACAATATGATGACATATGGGACTCAATTTCATAGACCTCTTTAGAGGAAGCAACAATTTCAATCATAACATTAAAAAGGGCAACAACAACAAGGGTATATTATTCAATATGACATTAAATAGATTATGAAGAAGAGTATGAAACAACACATAATGTACTCATGGCCAAGAAAGTGATAAAAACAAAAAATAAAAGGGTCAGTAAACAAACCAAGCAACAAAGTGAAATTCAAAAGTGTGGGTCATAAAAAACTAGTGAAGGTAGAGAATTTTTAAAACTTAGGTGTTATTTACAATTGATTCTTAGGAAAACTAAAACTTATGAAGAGTAATTTGAAAATGGTAAGAACATATTTATTGGTCCTATGACAAGAATGTGCATGACATTATTCACTTTTGAAACCATTGAGGTGCAATATAGAAAGAAAATAGAAATAATTGAAAAGTTGAAGGACAAGCACATGAAGGCAAGTGTTTGTTGTGATACAAGCAACCTTCTTCAAAGGATAAATTTCACTTGATGCAAGTGATTTGAAGTCTATAGTGGTAAATTTGTGTTGTGATAAATGTGATCTCATGCAAGGGACAAATATAGCATGTGATACTAGTGATTTGAAGATTGTTGGTAAGAGTAGATTTTGTATTGAAGATTATTGTATTGGCCATGGCAAAGGCCATGTTGGTAGATTTGAAAGTGATAGTGATAGTTTAGATTGTATTGAAGGTCATTATAATGATGATTTATGGTATTTGAATATTGTTGGTGATAGTGATAGAGACCATAGTGGAGATGAGGAAATTGATGTTTTGAAAAGCATACCAAAGGAATTGGTTAAAAATTAATAAGAAAAATAGGATATAGTGGAATAGATTTTGGAAGATATAGGCATGGTATAAAAATACCCATAATTCCAAATATAAATTCAAAGAATGAAGGCCTTAGATATATTGGTCAAGCAAAAAGCACTAACACTAAATTTGTGAAGAAATAATCGTATGTAAATAATGAAGCTCCTAGGATAAGTTGATGCAATCATTGTGGAAGATAAATATATGTGATAGCTAGGTGTTGAAACCTACATCCTTGTGAGATTTGTAGAGGTAATAATCACTCTAAAATAAATTTTTGGAACAAAGATAAAGTGATTGAAAAAATACATATGAATTGTGAATGGATGAATGTGTTAGAATGGGATAAAATAAAAGAAATTTTGAATGAATTATACAAAATAAAGTGAAGTTTGATGTTTGAAAAAAAATATTTTGTCAAATGTAAGTTTTTTCCATGGATAAATATAATATTGGAAAACTTGAAATGAATTATTTATGTATTATAATATGATCCAAGTTATGCTCAAAAGTGAAGAACACAAGCTTATACTGAGAGGGGGGTGAACAATATAAGATAAAACTTTTTACTTTTCAATCCAAATGATAAAAAAAAATATCAATGAAGTAATGAAACTTTGCACAAATCATCACACATATGATAGACATAGGTTTAACGTGGTTCACCCAATATGGGCTACATCCACGGAGAAATATTGCTTATAAATTTCTCAATATATTTTGTGGGCACCAACCCACTAGAGATACCAATCCCCTATTACAATGTTTGTGGACACCAATCCACAGGAGATATCAATCCTCTCTTAATTTCATGGACACCTATCCATAGGAGACACCAATTCCCTCTACTTTGGTTCATGGAAGCCACTCCATAGGAGACACTAATCCCCTCTACTATTGTTTTTTGGACACCACTCCATAGGAGATACTAATCCTATCTAAGTTGGTTTTATGGAAACCACTCCATAGGAGATGTCAATCCCCTCTGCTCTGGTTTTTTGGACACCACTCCATAGGATACACCAATCCCCTCTACTCTAGTTTTATGGACACCACTACATAGGAGACACAAATTCCCTCTGCTCTGGTTTTATGTACACCACTCCACAAGAGACACCAATCCCCTCTGATCTATTTTTATGGACACCATTCCATAGGAGACACCAATCCCCTCTGCTCTAGTTTTGTGGACACCACTCCATAGGAGACACCAATCCCCTCTGCTCTAGTTCATGGACACCAATCCATAGGATACACCAATCCCCTATGCTATAAATACTTCTCAGGTCTACTTCCAAACCTGATTACAATATTGCTCATAAATTGATGCAGGAGCATCCGGTGAAGGAAAAGCAATCTTGCATCCTCCAATTTTTTTTCTTAATTCTCTGAGTACTTTGCATTTAGTGGGGTTCCTATCCTTTCCTGCGGGGAAGTTTTGTAAAGGGAGGCAATTGTTAAGCTGGAGTCGCGAAATCGTGACTCCGAAGGCGTGTTGTGGGCGAGGGCTAAAACCGTCGCGATATCGCGACGTCGCGATATCGCGACAGTTTTGCGTAAGGCAAGGCTGAGGCGCGGGGGGCCGCGATACCGCGACATGTCGCGATATCGCGACATGTCGCGTTATCGCGACATGTCGCGTTATCGCGACATGTCGCGTTATCGCGGCCCGTTTTCTTGCTGGTGTTCGAAGGCGTGGGGGGGTCGCGATACCGCGACATGTCGCGATATCGCGACATGTCGCGATATCGCGACATGTCGCGATATCGCGACATGTCGCGGTATCGCGGCTCGCGAAGACTACGGGGGCCGAAGGCGTGGGGGGGTCGCGATATCGCGACAGGTCGCGATTTCGCGACCTGTCACGATATCGCGGCCAACGAAAGGCCGACACGTGGCCGAAAGAACGAAGCCAAAAGTAAAACAAGCGAACGGCCTGGCAAGGTCAACTTGACACGTGGGCAACCACGTGTATTAAAAATATGGTGAGGGGCACGTGTTTTGGAAACATTGTGGACGGAGGTAGGTAAAGCCAAGTATGTATGCGGACAACCAGGGAAGGTCAGATTTTAACACGTGGACAACTACGTGTATTTATTCAAGATGAGAGCCACGGCCGCGTTTCTTTTCCTTTATCAAAAAAAAAATAATAATAACAGGAACAGGGAATGGAACAGACGCAAGTAATGGCCATTATGGAGGAGACCACGGTACGGAGATCGATCTGACGAAGACGGCGGTTGCAGGTCGAGGAAACCATTAATGCAAACTCCATGGTGGTTCGGACAGTTGCCATTTATGGCAAATTTGAATTCTCATCCTGGAGGGGGATTTGAATTTAAAATTGAAATTAGGTGGAGGCATTGATGGCCGGGGGGAGGACCGGGACCGCGTTAAAAGAGGAAATTTTTGTTTTCAGAGGGGGACCGGAGAACAGGGGAAAGAAGGGAGAACAGAGAGGGAAGAACAGAGCCGAAGCCGAGTTCGGCCTTTGTAAAGCCTGCGGGCGATTTTATTTTTAAATGCATGTAAATATTCAAAATTTTAATGGGAATGCAGAGTTAGTTTTAAATCTGTTTTTCCGTGCTCCGTCAGTGGTATCAGAGCGGGAGTTCCTGAGTGCGTAAACAGACCGCCGGCCGTGAGGCAGTTTGCGCCAGGACGTGTGAGAGGATTGGAGTTTGGGTGAAGATGCCTCCGAGAAGAAACCCGATGGGTGGAAGAGGCATGGCAGCGGAAGATTTTCGGGCTTTGCAGCGTCAAGTCCAGGCCCTGCAAGAAGAACTACGTAGAGGACGTGAGCCGGGAAGGGATGCAGACAGTGAGGATGAAGTGGAAGAGGAGAATGAGTTTGAAGAAGAGGAGGAAGATGTAGACCCGGCACAGGCCCGAATATACAAAGCCATATTCCAGATCAGGAAGAGACCGAAGTTAGAGGTTCCCACGTATTCCGAGAACTTGAACCCAGAGGAATTGATAGACTGGGTGAATGAATTAGAAGAATACTTCGAATACGAAGAAGTTGAAGACCCTAACCGGGTCAGATTTGCTAAGACCCGACTGAAGGGTCATGCTAGCATTTGGTGGAAGGGGAGTACAGCTGGAGAGAAACCAAAGAGGAAAAGAACGGATTACCAGGTGGGACAGAATGGTGGAGAAATTAAAAAGACAGTTCATCCCTGCCGACTATGAGCTGGATCTGTTACGTAAAATGCAAAGCTTGAGGCAGATGAACAGAACAGTTCAAGAATATACAGAGGATTTTTATAAAATTTCCATCAGAATCGGACACTTAGAATCTAGCAAAGAAAAAGTGGCCCGTTACATTAATGGGTTGAGACCGAGTGTGCAGGAGGAGTTGAGCTTGGTTCGGGTAAACACCATCGAAGATGCTTACCAGTTTGCTTTAAAGGTTGAAGGAAAATTGAACCGAAGGTTTGAAAGCAAGCAGAAGGTGAAAGAACCGGGAGGAAAGAACGGTGGAAAGGAAGAGAAGAAGGAAGAAGAGAGCAGCAGCCGAGGTCAGAAAGAAGAAGATGAAGACCCAAAACCGCAAGTTCAGAATAATAACTACCCGAGAGGAAGAGGTAGATCTGGACGCGGGTATGGAAGAGAAATATTTCGTGGAACCTGTTTCCATTGTGGAGAAGAAGGACATCGGGCATATGAGTGTCCACAACACCGGGAAAAGACGAACAAGAAACCGGTGGGTCCCGCCAGAGCAGTTGTAGCAGTTGAAGATGTTGATTCAGAACATTCTAAAGAAGCTAAAAAGGGAGAAGCCATGATTATGAGAAGGACCATGCTGGTGGAAGAAGACCAGTCTGAGCAAAGGAGAAGCCTGTTCCGCACCCGGTGCAAAAGTGCGGGCAAAGTCTATAATGTCATTATTGACAATGGGAGTACAGACAACTTAGTTTTCGAGGAGATGGTTACTAAGTTGCGGTTGGAAAGAAGGAGGCACCCGCATCCATACCGGATTGCGTGGTTGCGGAAGGACCACCGAGCTTGGGTCCGGGAACAGTGTTTAGTCACGTTCCAGATTGGGAGATACCAGGATGAAGTCTTGTGTGATGTATTCCCTATGGATGCATGCCATTTGCTATTGGGCAGGCCATGGCAGTTTGATCGGAGTGCAGTGCATGATGGCCGTGCAAATACTTATTCCTTGGTGAAAAATGGAATGCGGCACAAGTTGAAGCCATTGCAGACCGAAGATGAGAAAATGTGCAGTAATGCCAGAATTTGTCTGGTAGAGGGCAGAAAATTTTGCCAGGAAACAAGATTTGAGCAAGTTGTAAAATTTGACGAGCGTTCGAAGATTTTGTAAAGGAAGCAGACCGAAAAACTTAGAAGTGAAGGTCACTTCTCCTTCTTACCCGGGGTGTCTGATGCAGGAGCATCCGGTGAAGGAAAAGCAATCTTGCATCCTCCAAATTTTTTTCTTAATTCTCTGAGTACTTTGCATTTAGTGGGGTTCCTATCCTTTCCTGCGGGGAAGTTTTGTAAAGGGAGGCAATTGTTAAGCTGCGTCGCAAAATCGTGACATGTCACGAAATCGCGACTCCGAAGGCGTGTTGTGGGCGAGGGCTAAAACCGTCGTGATATCGCGACGTCGCGATATCGCGACGTCACGATATCGCGATAGTTTTGCGTAAGGCAAGGCTGAGGTGCAGGGGGCTGCGATACCGCGACATGTCACGTTATCGCGGCCCATTTTCTTGCTGGTGTTCGAAGGCGTGGGGGGGTCGCGATATCGTGACATGTCACGATATCGTGACATGTCGCGATATCGTGACATGTCGCGTTATCGCGGCTCGCGAAGACTGCGGGGGCCGAAGGCGTGGGGGGGTCGCGATATCGCGACAGGTCACGATTTCGTGACCTGTCACGATATCGCGGCCAACGAAAGGCCGACACGTGGCCGAATGAACGAAGCCAAAAGTAAACAAGCGAACGGCCTGGCAAGGTCAACTTGACACGTGGGCAGCCACGTGTATTAAAACTATGGAGAGGGGCACGTGTTTTGGAAACATTGTGGACGGAGGTAGGTAAAGCCAAGTATGTATGCGGACAACCAGGGAAGGTCAGATTTTAACACGTGGACAACTACGTGTATTTATTCAAGATGAGAGCCACGGCCGCGTTTCTTTTCCTTTATCAAAAAAAAAATAAATAATAACAGGAATAGGGAATGGAACAGACGCAAGTAATGGCCATTATAGACCACGATACGGAGATCGATCTGACGAAGATGGCGGTTGCAGGTCGAGGAAACCATTAATGCAAACTCCATGGTGGTTCGGACAGTTGCCATTTATGGCAAATTTGAATTCTCATCCTGGAGGGGGATTTGAATTTAAAATTGAAATTAGGTGGAGGCATTGATGGCCGGGGGAGGACCGGGACCGCGTTAAAAGAGGAAATTTTTGGTTTTCAAAGGGGGCCGGAGAACAGGGGAAAGAAGGGAGAACAGAGAGGGAAGAACAGAGCCGAAGCCGAGTTCGGCCTTTGTAAAGCCTGCGGGCGATTTTATTTTTAAATGCATGTAAATATTCAAAATATTAATGGGAATGCAGAGTTAATTTTAATCCTGTGTTTCCGTGCTCCGTCATAAATATTCTCAAATCAGCTCCATAACCTACTCACAAATGCTACTCACAACTTTGTTCAAATCAACTCCATAACCTGCTCAAATATTATCTCAAATATACTCACAAAACTTGCTCAAATATGCTCCAAACCTGCTCATAAATCTTACTCAAATATACTCCAAACCTACTCATAAATACTACTCAAATCTACTCCAAACCTACCTCAATCCTCCTAACAAAACTTTCTCAACCTAATCCAAAACCTACCTCAATTGTGCTCAACAATTTGATTCAAAACCTGCTTATAAACACTGCTCAACTACTCCTAAATAATGTATATAAACAATGCTTATCTATTTCTAATTCCAATCCACTTCATATTCATTAAGTCTATCACTTTCACATATATCACATAAAAAGGAAACTCTATTCTAGCACTTGATAACTGACCTTGTAATTGCTGATTTACACCTTTCCTTCATTTTGTAGATAGCTAAAAGTGTTATTATTTTCAATTGAATTTTTTCATACTATTCTTGCACTAGGTGACACTTTGACTTGCTTTTAAAACAACTCTTCTATTTGTGTGAGACTATACTATTTTTTATTATTTTCACATGCATTTCAAAACCAATCTCAATGCACAAATCTGCCCTGCTATTTACTTATAGGATCAATCATGAACAATTCATAAATTTTCTCTTAATTCTAATCTATAACCCTTGCACATTTACTCTCAATTTCAGTCAAAGGCAATGCACAAGTTTACTCATAAATCTGATCTATAACCCTTGCATATTTACTCTCAATTTCAATCAAAATTAATGTACAAGTTTTTTCTCAAATCTAATTCATAACTCTTGCCCATTTATTTCCAAAAACAACCAAAATAATGCACATCCAATAATTCCTTATACCTCCAACCATATGACAACAAAAATATTTTTCTCAAACAAAACCACCTTCAGAAAGGAATTAGATCATCATACCTCTAAATATGTCTCAATGATGATGATCTTATTTTGCTTAAGCTTCCCAAACCTATTTTGAAAAATTTAATTTTCCTTTTGTTTTTCCCTTCAAAATTTGGTTAGCAATTATCTTTTTCCTTTCTTGATTAAATATCAAATCATCCACTCAAAAAATATTTATCAAAATATAAACAATAAAGCCTTAAAAATAACTCCTTATATCCCCTTTTTGAAACTCACAATATAAAGCTTTATTTAACAACAATAACCCTTATTTCTCCTTTTGCAAAAATTAAATCACATTTATCATTTGCAAAAAATTATTCCCATTTATCATTTACAAAAATTAAATCCCATTTATTATTTGCAAAAATTAAACACCACACTATACCTTATAACTCCCTATTACAAAAAATAAATCACACTCCTATACCTTATAACTCCCTTTTATCATTTCCAAGATTAAATTGCAAAACTATGCCTTATAGCTCCTCATATGTCAAATTTAATAACATAAAAAAATAAATACTTGTCACTGCCACTGATGGAATTTGATCCCCTAACTTTGAGAAGCCCGACACACTAACACGGGCCCTTTAACCAGTTGCACTATCATAGTGCATGGAACCTCAAGGTGCAAAAATAATTTTATTATGTTCATAACTTTATCTTCAGTAAAACGATGTCGAAGGGTTTTGACCTCTCAACCTCTTGCCTAGTAGTGCTCCATGAGAGCTCGGTTAACCAGTTGGGCTACCCTAGCATTTTTTTTTTTTTAATTGGTTGAAAGGGTGTTGAAAGGTCCCTGAACCTTGTACAAGAGGAATTACATGAATTCCATATCGACCGAGGTGGTCCAAGAAGAAAGGAATAAAGAGCGGGCAAACCTCCACACTAGGGAAGGTGTCGCGAAATCGCGACCAAATTGGTGATGTCGCGAAATTGCGACAAGCTTCGCCGTTGTTACCAAGAGAAGAAAGGAAGTCGCGAAATCGCGACAAGAAGTTCCGTCGGAGCCGAAGGAGGGAATAAGTCGCGATATCGCGACATGTTGGATAGTGTCACGATATCGCGACAATTTGCTAGGTTGGAGCCGAACGAGAAGAAGAGTCATGAAATCGCGACATGGAGGAAGACCGTGCCCGAGCAGAGAAGGAGTCGCAAAATTGCGACAAGAAGTAAGAATTTTGTCGAAGAGAAAGGAAGTCATGAAATCATGACAAGAATGAAGACCGCAGTCGAATAGAAAATGTGTCGCGAAATCGCGACAAAAGTGGAAGCCTGCTGCCGAAGAGAAAATGTGTCGCGAAATCGTGACAAGATGGAAGACCGCTGCCGAAAAGAAGAAGTGTCGTGATATCGTGACAAGATGGAAGACCGTTGCCAAGAAGAAAAAGTGTCATGATATCGCGACAATCTGGAGAACCGCAGCCAAAGAAAAAAAGTGTTGCGAAATCATGACAATCTGGAAGACCACAGCCGGAGAGAAAACGTGTCACAAAATCATGAAAAGATGGAAAACCGCTGCCAGGGATAAAAAGTGTCATGATATCGCGACCATCTGGAAACCTGCAGCCGAAGAGAAAAAGTGTCGCGATATCGTGACAATCAAGAATACCGCAGCCAGAGAGAAAAAGTGTCGTGATATCGTGACAAAATGGAAGACCGTCGTTGGAGAGAAAAAATATCGCGATATCGCGACAAAATGGAAGACCGCCGTTGGAGAGAAAAAATGTCACGAAATCGCGACAAATTGGAAGACCACCATTGAAGAGAAAAAATGTCGCGATATCGCGACTTGCTGCAAGAAAGCGCCTGAAGGACAAAAGTGTCGTGATATCGCGACAAGTTGTAAAAAGGCACCCGGAGAGAAAAAGTGTCACGATATCACGACCAGTTGGGAAACTGCATCCGAAGGAGAGAAAAGTGTCAAAAAATCGTGACAAGTAGCAACCTCGCAGCCAGAGCAAAAAGTGTCACGATATCGCGACATACCCTAGCATTTTTAACCAATAGGGCATGATATCGAATTTATACTTATTTTTTTTTGTCACCAAAAAATCTCCACTCTCCTCCTCCATATTCTTCTTGTCACCACTCCGCTCGATCAATATGTTTTTGCAAACCTTTGCTTCATCAAAATTAATTTTAAAGCATATATGTATATGCTTTGTCCTTTGGTTCCCAACGAAATCATCTCAACCATTATGTGCTTTGTCCTTTGGCACCCAAACATTTGAATTTTTGAATTGTCAAAATTTTCAATCTTTTGCAAGGAGGTCATCCAAGGTTTTAAATATTTAACCTTTAAATATTTAAACTTTTAAACTATTAAACTATATTTAAATCCTCTTATTTAAATATAAAACTCCTTTAATATTTAAATATTAAATAATCCTTGAAGATATCTACCTTCCACTTAGTGATAACTCAATATTTCATCCTTGGAGATATTTCTGCCTTTGACATCAACATTTCATACCTGAAGATATTTTTACCATTGGCATCAATGACAACTCGATATTTCCAAAAATCTCCCCCTTTGTCATTGATGGCAACCCTACAAAAAAAACTTTCTTTTACTGCAACTAGATTCACTGTCTGTTCCCCCTAACACGCTACTCCCCCTTACTAAAATATCTTCCCCTTTGACATCAATGGTAAAGGTATCCTTGGGGCTTGTAAGATAGGATACTAAACACATCATCCTCACCACCTCCTTGTCTTGAGGTGATCAATTTGTAGATCGGAGTAAAGTTACTCCCAAATTACTATGCTCCTCTTCTTGTTTCATTTTCTTTCTCCAAACTTTGGAGATCATATCCTTTTGCACATTTTGACTATCCTTCTTCTTGCTTGACTTTGAGATCTTAGGGAACACTTTTCTACACAATTTAGCTTTATGTCCAAAAATTGTTGTAATTGTAACACATGATTTTGCATGTTGAAATTTCTTTTGGTGAAGCCATAATCATTCTTACCATGAAACCTACAATGTACAACTTTATGACCAAAATGATTACATGAGAAACAATAACCCTGGAAGAAATATTCATCTTGCCTTGGAGGATATGGACACATGGTTCTTTGTTTGCTTTTTCTATGATGGTCTGTATTCCTTGGTGGTGTATTGTTTTCTTCCTTATTGATACTTTCACTTTTCAACATATCAGCATAGGTCTTGGATGCTTCTATTTATTTTGATCTTGAATCCTCCTTTTGTTTCTCTTTTCTTCAAAACCAATTTTAGTCATCATAAATGGAGATCTCTATGCTTTGGTAATATCATCCTAGTTTTTTGAGTTTTTCCTAAACTGATATATCTTATAATTAATTTTTTAAAGTCCCTTCCTTAGAATGATAATGCCATGTTCTAGCCTTTCACACTCTAGTTCTTTTACCTTGAACTGTTTAGCCATACCTTATTCAATTCTCCTTGCATTTTCAACATTTTCTTTTAAGTCGGTGATATCTTATAGAAGTGTTGTCTTTGTTTTCTCATCCTCTTGTATTTGAGCCTTCAATCTTGAGTTCTTCTTTCTAACCCTTTTCAATTCTTCAAGAGAAACAACAAGTTCCTCTTCAATGTCAACCATGGCTTCTTATTCACTTTCTAAATCTTTCTCTTCTTCTTGGTCTTTTTCAACAGGAGCATCTTCTTCTATGGACAAGAATAAGATTTCTTCTCTTTCACTATCAGAGAATCTTTCATAATTTTTGCTGGAGGAATTGCTTGCTTCCTCAACCTAAAATTTTTTCTTGTATATTTGAAATATCTTCTTCTCATGCTTGTTTTGACCATGTCTGTTTTTCTTTTCATGATAAAATCTTCTTTCTTTCTTTTTCTCATATTCATTTTCTTCTTCACTACTACTACTCCTAGCTTGTGGATAATTAGATGCATAATGACCTAGGTTACCACAATTAAAACATTTCACAGACTGCATGCATTTGTGTTTTCTTGGACCCTTATTATTCCTTCACATAAAGTTAGCTTCTTATTCACTGCTTGATTCTTCACTTGATTCTGGTTCTTTATTATTTTCCTTATTTGAATATTTAAATGCTACTTTTCGTTTAGATTTTTGATCTTTTTATGTCCTTATATCATAGGTTGTGAGAATCCCATGTAGCTCATCCATGCTCAAAGTTTTTAGATCCTTCATTTCTTCAATAGTTGAAACCTTTGCATCAAACCTAATGGGAAGTGACCTAAATATTTTTTGAACAATCTTAGAGTCTTCAATACTTTCTCAAAGTCCATGAATGGTGTTGAAAATCTCATCATCACGAAGTAGATACCTAGCAATATCTTCCTCATATTTCATCTTTAATTCTTCAAACTTTCTCTTGTGGGGTTGAATTTTTGCTATTTTAACCTTGTCATATCCTTCATAAGTTCTCTGTAAATTTTCCCATATTTGTTCTTTGAAGTGCATTGCATGACTTTCACAAACTCTGATTCACATAATCCACTTAAGATTGCATTCATCACTCTGGCATTATTTTCATATTTTTTCTTACTATTTGCATCTATGGGAGGAGTTGTAGGTGGAGTGAACCCATTCTCAATAGATTGCCATATATCATATCCATGTGCCATCAAATAAGTCTTCATCCTTATGCTCTAGAAACCATATTTAGTCCCATCAAATAATGGATCTCTATTTGATGAAAACCCTTCTTGGTGTGCCATTTGTGTTCCTATAAGAACTTCCTTCAAGCTGTTATGATTTCACAAAGGAACCCACTTTGATACCAATTGAACAATACAATATTATACCGAGATGGGGGTGAATATTATAAGATAAAAATTTGTACTTTTTAACCCAAATGATAAAAACAATAATATCAATGTAGTAATGAAACAATGCATAAATCATCACACATATGAGAGACACAGGTTTAACATGGTTCACCCAATATGGGCTACATCCACAAAGAAATATTGCTTATGAATTTCTCAACAAATTTTGTAGGTACCAACCCATAGGAGATACCAATCCCCTATTACAATGTTTGTGAACACCAATCCACATGAGATATCAATACCCTCTCAAGTTCATGGAAACCTATCCATAGAAGAAACCAATCCCCTTTGCTTTGGTTCATGGACACAACTCCATAGGAGACACCATTACCCTCTGCTATGGTTTTTTAGACACCACTCCATAGGATACACCAATCTCCTCTACTTTAGTTTTGTGGATACCACTCCACAGGAAACACCAATCCCCTCTACTATATCTTTGTGAACACCACTCCACAGGAGACACCAATCTTCTTTGCTTTGGTTTTGTGGACACCACTCCATAGGAGACACCAATCCCCTCTACTTTGGTTTTGTGGACACCACTCCACAGGAGACACCAATCCCCTCTACTCTAGTTTTTTGGACACCACTCCATAGGAGACACCAATCCCCCTTGCTTTGGTTCATGGAAACCAATCCACAGGAGAAACCAATACCCTCTACTCTAAATAATGCTCAAGTCTACTTCCAAAGCTGATCATAATATTACTCACAACTCTATTTAAATTAGCTCCATAACCTGCTCATAAATCCTGCTCATAACTCTACTCAAATTAGCTCCATAACTTGCTCAAATATTCTCTCAAATCTACTCACAAAACTTGCTCAAATATGCTCCAAACCTACTCATAAATCCTAATCAAATATGCTCCAAACCTGATCACAAATCCTACTCAAATTTTCTCCAAACCTACCTCAATCCTGCTCACAAAATTTACTTAACCTAATCCAAAACCTGCCTCAATTGTGCTCAACAATTTGATTCAAAACCTGCTTACAAACACTGCTCAACTACTCCCAAATAATGCATACAAATAATGCTCATCTATTCCAAATATTACATACAACAATGCTGATCTATTTCCAATTCCAATCCACTTCACATTCATTAAGTCTTTCACTTTCACATGTCTCACATAAAAGGTAGCTCTATTCTAGCACTTGATAATTGACCTTGTAATTGCTAATTTGCACCTTTCCTTCCTTTTGTAGATATTTGAAAATGTTCTTCTTTTCAATTGAATATTTTCACACTATTCTTGAACTAGGTGACACTTTGACTTGCTTTTAAAATAACTCTTCTATTTGTGTGAGACTATACTATTTTTTCTTATTTCCACATGCACTTCAAAACCAATCTCAATGCACAAATCTGCCCTGCTATCTACTTCCAAGATCAATCATGAACAATCCATAAATTTGCTCTTAATTTTGATCTATAACCCTTGCACATTTACTCTCAATTTCAGCCATAGGTAATGAACAAGTTTTCTCATAAATCTGATATATAACCCTTGTACATTTACTCTCAATTTCAATCAAAACTAATGCACAGGTTTGTTCTCAAATCTGATTCATAACTCTTTCCCATTTATTTCCAAAAACAAACAAAACAATGCGCATCCAATAATTCCTTATACCTCCAACCATATGATAACAAAAATATTTTTCTCAAACAAAACCACCTTGAGAAAGGAATTAAATCACCATACCTCTAAATCTATCTCAATAATGATGATCTTCTTTTGCTTGAGCTTCCCAAACTTGTCTTGAAAATTTTAATTTTCCTTTTGTTTGTCCCTTCAAAATTTGGTTAGCAATTCTCTTTTTCCTTGATTAAATATCAAATCATCCACTCAAAAAATATTTATCAAAATATAAACAATAAATCTTTAAAAATAACACCTTATATCTTCTTTGTAAAACTCACAATATAAAGCTTTATTAACATCAAGAACCCTTTTGCAAAAATTAAATCACATTTATCATTTGCAAAAATTTATTCCCATTTATCATTTGCAAAAATTAAATCCCATTTATTATTTGCAAAAATTAAACACCACACTATACCTTATAACTCCCTATTCCAAAAATTAAATCACACTCCTATACCTTATAACTCCCTTTTATCATTTCCAAGATTAAATTGCAAAACTATACCTTATAGCTCCTCATATATCAAATTTAATAACATAAAAATATAAATACCTCTCACTACCATCGATGGGATTTGATCCCCTAACTTTAAGAAGCCCAGTGCCCTAACACAGGCCCTTTAACTAGCTGCACTATCACAGTGCATGGAACCTCAAGGTGCAAAACAATTTTATTACATTCACAGCTTTGTCTTTAGCAAAACGATATCGAAGGGTTTCAACCCCTCAACCTCCTGCCCAAAAATGCTCCATGTGAGCTTGATTAACTGGATGGGGTACCCCAATGGTTGAAACCAATAGGGCATGATATTGGGTTTAAACTTGTTTTTCACTGCTATCGAAAATTCTCCACTCTCCTCCTTTGTCTTCTGCTCGCCGCCACTCCACTCGATTGATATGTTTTTGCAAACCTTAACTTCATTGAAATTAATTTTAAATCATATATTTATATGCTTTGTCCTTTGGTTCCCAATGAAGTTGGCTCAACCATTATGTGCTTTGTCCTTTGGCACCCAAACATTTGAATTTTTGAATTTTCAAAATTTTCAATCTTTTGCAAGGAGGTCACCCAAGGTTTTAAATATTTAAACTTTTAAACTATTAAACTATATTTAAATCCTCTAATTTAAATATGAACCTCCTTATTTAATATTTAAATATTATTTAAATATTAAAGCATCCTTGAAGATATATGCCTTGCACTTAGTGATAACTCAATATTTCATCCTTGGAGATATTTTTGCCTTTGACATCAAGATTTCATCCTTGAAGATATTTCTTCCTTTAACATCAATGACAACTCGATATTTCCAACAAAATTCCTACAAAGATAAAACCTATAGTGCAACATTATGTGGAAGAATTTGAATATGTATATGGAAACATAAACTATGATTCAATGGTAATATCCTAGAGGTGATGACCTAAAGGTAAACCTAGAAGTTGACCTAGAGTTAAATCAAGGCAACCAAAAGACAATGATCTAGAGGATGACCCAAAGGTAATAACCTAGATGTGACCTACATACAAATACTTAGAGGTGACCTAGACCTAGCGGTGAACCAAATTCAAAGATCCAAAGGTGACCCATAGGCAATAATTCAAAGGTGACCCAGATGCAATGACTCAAAGGTAGACCAAAGAGGTAAACCTAGTGGAAATTAACGAAAGCAAGAGTTATATCCAAGCCAGAGCTAGAACCAGAGTCAAAGCTAGATCCAAAACCACAACTACAGCCAAAGCTAGAACTATATCCAAATCCAAAAATAAAGGTAGCACCAAATCCAAAGCCATAGCACAATTCTAGTTTACCAACCCTAGGAATTATGGGGGGTAATGATATTTATACCAAATAATGTAATAAGGGTGGATGTTATCCATTATTACATTATTTTATGTTGTGTAATTATAAGGGGTGATTGATAATTTCACCTTATATGAGGTTGGATAGTGAAATCTCCTATGAACACAAGAGAAGATGGAAATACAAAGTTGAAGGTGAAACACCAAGGCTCTCTTGAGTCTAAGAGACACCATGTTGTATAAATTTGAAATATGTATAGTATTTTTTGGGCTAGCAATGAAATATACAAGATATTGTTGTGTTTAAAATATTGCACTCTCATGTTAATACCAATAGGAGGAGCATCTCTACATGATTCTAAACCTATTATCTGAGTTTGACTTCTATTTTTAATTTTGTCTTCTTTGAGATATTCTCAATAGTTTATTTTATTCATGTTTAGTTGTAATTGATTTAGCTACTTTGAGAGGAGTATGGATTTGAGGAATGCACTTTCATTATAATATACAATATGACTTTGGCTTATATTTTGAATCTTGTGGCAGTTGGTTAGATAGTGTTTGTTTTCATGGCATTCTAGTCAATATACTCTATAGATGTTTGGTTTTCACTAGTTCAGTAGTTTAGAGCAAAGAGTATTATTTGAGAAAGTCACCTTCATGGTAGTGGTAACACCAAAAGTTTACTCAGTTTATGTCTACTAACAAATCCTTTTCTATAGGTTACAATTCTATCTAGACAACTTGACGAGTAGAAGTAATGGATACAAGAAACTAATAAGAAATAGTTTTACCCAATAAACATCTTAGGGAACATATAAAAGCCTATCATAACATCATTAAAGAAATGCAACCAATGGTTAAAGATAAATTAGAGTGTACTTATGAACAATTAGTTTTCATTAAGGCATTATTAGAAAGTGTTATGCAAAAGATGGAGCTTTTGTTGGCATATAATCTCTAAGTTTGACTTCCATTGATGTTGGTTATAGTCACAAAGTTTGTAATTTTGGATATAATGGTTGTTTTACCTAGATTTAAGTATATTTAGATTTCTTAGTTTTGTAAATTTTTGTTTTTATATTAATATAAAGCATCTTCAATATGAAAAAAACTATTTTAAAAAAATTATGGGGAATCTATCAAGACTAATTGCCTTCTCATAAAATTACTTCCTATAAATCCTCCATCAAAATCTTATATATTCATGTGGCAATTTATAAAATATTCGAGGTGCTCAACCTAATCCTCTTTTTTCTCACCATATTTTTTAGAAAAATATCTTTTAAGTATTTAACTATTTTATACATAATCTCATTATTTTCTTCAATTTCCCTACTATTTGTTTTGAAATACTTTTATATGGTAAAAGTACATAATTGTTTTGACAACTAGAATAAAAATTTAGCATTTTTAACACTTATTAGGCCATCTCTTCTAAGATTTTTGGGACCAATATGTCTCTTCATTTTGTTAATTGATGATAATAAGCTAGAAATTATTTCTTCTACATATATATTTAGTGGTTTATTCCCTTGACTTCTCTCTTTTGTAAATCGTTGAGATCATATTTAATTTCCTTCATCTGGTTAAATATATTACTAAAGGATTTAATATTTCATATATGCATTTTCCCTTTAGGTATCACAATATTTGAACTAAACTTATGTATAGAGGATCTTTCAAATTTTGTTTAAACTCATCATAAACATTTGGAAGAAGTTTGGGTCCTATAGTGTTGGATTTCATAATAGTTTGCTAGAACAAAAAAAGCAACACATCAATTCAAATCATAAAGCAAAAGGTCAGAGAATAAAGCAAATATTGATTAATAAATAAAAGATAAAGAATACCATTAGGAATCCATATGTAAATAATCAAGATAAGGTCACACTGGTACAATGAATCGGGTGGATGAGGGATATTTGCACCTAATCTTCAATAATAATTACAAGTTACTAAACCCTTGTCTATAACACATTAGGCATAAATGGTTAGTGAAGGTTAAGCATGATAAATTTTAACCATAGATCCATTGACTAATTATATAATAATATTAAACACATCATAAGTGATAGCTTACACATTTACACTTGATTAGAGCATGCAATGTTGTCCTTTGTCAATAAAGTCAGATTACACATTTGCAACAAGCCTATAATATAAATTGAGGGGCTAAAAATATAAGACAATAAATGATAATAACATCTCTCCCTTGATGAAATCTCTAATAAAACCATTCACTCCAACCATCTAAATATTCCTCATAATCTAGAAGACTATATTTTATCTTCTTAAACTTTATCTCAATATTTTATATCCTTACCAAACAATTATTTGTAGGTTGGCCTTCTATTTTATAGTATCCACAAGTGACTTTAAAATTCTTTGAAAAATTAGGATTTCCCTTTGGGCTCTTGATCCATATCCTTTGCTTATTTAAAATGCTTTGTATGAATATGTACTTGAGAAGGAACAACACAATTCCTCATTGTAACTTGAAAGTGAATAAGAAGAGAAAAGATAGAATCAAGGATTATATGAACATATTCCTTCATAAAAAAAAATAGGAAGCATTAGTAATAATACATTTTTAATCGTCATCCTTTGTGCTTCTAAAAAATACTATATCTATGATTAATGTTTTAGATCCAAATACCTCTTTTTTTAATATGGATCCTCATTTTGCAATAGTCTGCATATATTATAATTTTACCCCTTGAAATGGATGCTAAGTACTAAAATCCATCACACATTAGTATATCTATCCACTTGTAACTACTCCTTGAACAAATATTGCAAATGCAAAGAGCTAAAAAGACTATGCAATTTAAAAAAAAAGACTTAAAATACTTCCATTTGTGAAATTATGGTCTTTCAAATATATATTTTAATTTCAATATAGCTCCTATTGGGGGCCACTCCCAAGGTTCACTTGTAGCAACAAATGATTACGTTACCAGTTTATTCTTATTAGGATTGATAGGGTGTTGATCTCTAAGCAAGGGCTACCATTTTTGGGGATGCATTGCTGGTTACCCTACCTAAAACTGGTTTAGACCATAATCCACTCTAGATTGAAACTCCTTAGCAATCATAATTCTTCCCCAATCCATTTCATTTTGAAGCCATGTGGTGTTCCCACCTTTATTTGGAAGCAAATATTAAGGAATGGTGGGCTTTGCTTGTATCGAGGGTAGGAATGGTTAATATTGCAAATAAACTAAAATGATTAAAGGTAGATTGAAGGCTTGGAATAAAGAGGTGTTTGGGGACATATTTAAGATAAAATAATATCTCAAAATTCAATTAAAATATTTAAATCTAGTGGTAGAAGAGATGGGCCTCTCAACTGACATTAGGAGCAAAGAAATTTTTTTGCTAGCAGATCTTCATAATACCTTAGCTAGGGAGGAATTGTTGTGGAAATATAAATTCAGAGCCCTTTGGCTCAAATAAGGTGATCGAAATACCAAATATTTCCACACCTCAACATTGAGGTATAAGAGTTGTAATAGAATTTATGAAATTGTTAGAGAGGATGGTTCAAGTTTAGTTAACATTCAGAACATCCGAGCTGAGGTAGTGGTATTTTTTAGCTCCTTATTGGGTTCTAGAAGTTGTAGATATAGAGAAATTGAAGATGTTCTTTTGAGGTCTATTCCTAGGTTAGTCTCGAGGGAGATGAATTTGAGCTTTGAAGCTCCATTATCAGATGATGAGATCAAAGTGGCGGTGTTTGGAATAGGATCCCTAAAGGTTATTAGCCTAGATGGTTTCCCCCCTATTCTTCTAGAAATTTTGGTAGGATTGATGTTTGTGAGGAAATGAGAAAGGCCCAAATCTCTAACCTGATTTCTTTCAGGGTGAAATCTACATTTTTAGCTATTGTTCCAAAATCTATAGATGCCAAAAAATTCAATGAGTATCTACCAATTAGCATTTGTAATACTTTATATAAGATCCTCTCCAAATAATTAGCCAATAGGCTTTAGTCATTGATACCTCTTCTCATTGATAAAGCTCAAAGTTGGCTAGAAGAAAAATATTGGATGGTGTTCTTGCAATGCACAAAATTATTTATTCAATTAAGAAAAGTGGTAGATTTGGCCTCTTTCTCAAACCGGATATGATCAAGGTATGTGATAGAGTATCCTAGGAGTTTCTGAAGGAATTCTTATTAAAGTTTATATTCAGCCAAAGTTAGACTAAGATCATGAGAGCCTATTTCTCCTCTATTAAGTTTTTAGTTCTAGTTAATGGTTCTCTCACTAGCTACTTCAAGAGCTCCAAAGGCATCCATCAAGGAGACTCAATTTCACTCTATATATTTATTCTTATGGCCAAATATTTGTGTAGGTCTATTCTAATGGATTTCACCATTGAAGACCTCAAGCCTACCCCCACACTCAATTCAATCATACACCACTAGTTTGTGGATGACATGTTGTTGTCCTTTTTTGCCTCTATGGTTTAGGTCAAAAAAATCAAGAATATCCTCCTATTATTTGAGAAATTATATGGTCAAAAGATCAATTATCTTAAGAGCATGTTGTATTTCCTAAACCAACCCTTATCCAAACAGAGGAAGATAGCTAAAATTCTTGGTTATGGCATAGAAGAATTCTCGACCACCTACTTGGGCTTACCTTTATTTACTGGTAGAATGCAAGAGAGCCTTTGGGATCCAAAGGTAGAAATATTGCAAAAGAGACTTTCCAGTTGGAAAGGTGTGTTACTAAGCCAAGAAAGGAAGATTCTAATGGTCAAGGTTGTTCTCTAAAGTATACCCATTTATTTCATGTCCATAATCAATATCCCTGTTAAAACTCTATCCAAGTTGGAACGTATTCAAATATATTTTCTATGGATCAAGGTTTATGACTAGAAGAAATTCCATCTGGTGTCTTGGAACTAAGCTTGTTCTAGAAAGGATTACAAATATCTGGATCTTAGGAATCTCAGGCTTATGAATGAAGCACTAGTTATGAAGCAAGTTTGGAAACTTTTGAATAATGAGGAGACGGATTGGATCAATATCATTGCCACCAAATACTTAAACCAATCAAAGAGTTGTCTAGTGGATCCACTTCCTATAGATGGTTCTACCTTCTGGAAGACTACATAAATTTAGATAGGGTTTAATCAAAGGAATCCAATGTATCTTAAGTAATGGAAGGTCCATTGATTTTTGTAATGATGCTTGGCTTCTTGATCACCCTCTTTTACAGGACCATTTTTTGGCACCAGCTATAACTCTTACCATGAGACTTAGCTGGTCCAAAGTAGAAAAATTCATTGATAGTGTTGAGAGTAGGAGAGTATAGAAATGAATTTATTCTTCCATTGATAGCAAAGAAGAAAATATTGCTTGGATATCTATATTTAATCTATTCAAGCTACAACTTTAGAAAGCCTAAGAAGTAGAAGATTTTTTAAATTTGGAAGGGTGAGAGTTTTGGCTCATTCTCAATCAAATTTTTACTTATTTTCTCCTCAACTCCCATGCTCCGCTTTGGATTCCTCCCTGCAAAGTCTGTTTCAAACACTTAAATTTGAAGGTGAGTATTTTTTATTTGTTGGTCATCCAAAACAAATGCCTCACGATTAAGAATTTATGCAAAAGAGGAAGGATTATTCCTAATCGATGTTACCTTTGTGAGTCTTCTAAGGAATTGTCATCTCACCCCTTTACTCAATGCCACTTCTCAATGTCTGTTATGGAGCATATTTTCTACACTTTAAGGGTCCAGTGGATATTTCCTTTCTCAATCCTTTATTTATGCTTGCAATGGTTCCTTCCATTCAAATACCAATGTCTCGCCTGATTCTGAATATTCTTACTTCCTCATGCCTTTTGGGGAATCTGGTGGGAATAAAATCAAAGGGCTTTTAGGAACTCTAAAAGGGATTCAAAATCGGTCTTCTTGAAGATTATTGGGAGTGTAATTGAGAATGTTGTTTCCTATATTCCAAACTTAGAGTATGGTAGGGCTAATGAAGAACATTTGGAGCACCTTTTTGGTTTCCCCCTAAAGCCAAGATCTATGGGGACCCCTCACAAAAATCATAGGGATTTCATGATATGGGCCTTGCCTCCTTGCAAATGTGTTAAGCTCAATTTATATGGTTCCTCGAAAGGAAACCCTGACCTTTATTGGGTTTGCAGAGTAATTAGAAATGAAAGAGGGGATTTGATTGCAATGTATGCAGAGTTCTTATCTATCCAAACTTCTCACTTTGTAGATGCTAGAGCCTTATTCCAAGGTCTTATGTTAATTTATTTCTTGGGATTCTAGAAATTCATAGTGGATGGTGATTCATTGAAAATAATCAATTTATACAATTCCTCTAATCCCCCAAGATATATGATTTATAATATGATCTTTGAGGCTAACATGATTCTTCATTCTAGAGAGGAAGTGCACATCCAACATATATTTAGAAAAGGGAATAAAGTAGTGGAATTAATGGCTAACATTGGTCTCTCCCAAAAAAAATTAAATGTTTAGAATATGGATTTCCCTCAAGACTCCAAATTTTAATCAATAATGACCTTGGATGTGTCCAATTTCTGGATTGCTGAAAGGAATTTTTTTATTCCTCTCCTCCTCTTACTTCTCCCATATTGGTTTTTTAATCTCTTAGGATCATTATATTTTTTGGTGAGTAGATATTTGGTTTGGTTTTGTCACGGTGACTTCCAAAAATCTTTTAAATTTGGAAGTGCCCATTTTGGAAGCAAAGCAATTTTATTAAATCCTCTCATGGCAGATAGAAGTTAAAATATATCTTTCCCCTTTGATGGGTTTAGGTAGTGCCACATCTATTATTTTCCCATGTGGTTTAGTTTCATCATTCCTCTTCATGGTATCCCATATATTAGCATTTCGAGGGGACCTAGGACTAGTGCATTCCTTCTTGTGGGTTGGTGGGGTCCATCTGTAATGATGAAGCCATTTGATTAGGCCTTTTGTAGCTTGTCTCTAACATCTAACCAAATACTTGGGTTGAGGGTTTGTCACCTCAAAAATTTCTTTGGTGGAAATTGTATCACCTACCTCATGTTCTTGATTTTATTTAACTCTTATTCCTGGAAAATAGTTTTTCAAGGATATCCTTCCCTAGGTGTCTCAGTGACAACTTTGCTAATCGTGGTTGGATTAGAAACTATCATTTTCCCCTGTGGAACTCACAGGGAAAAATAATCGCTATCCATTCATTCTTATTGAATAATTATGACAACCTTGAGATACTTAGGTTGATAAGAGAGCTCTATTTTAGTCTTAAATTGCATTGTAATCTTGAAATAAATTTTATTTTTGTGGTGACATGTTCATTGGCAATTTTTCAACATCTCATTAAAAATTGTTTCCAAAGGTAGTTTAGGGCCTTATGTTTGCTATTTAATATTGTTGAGGTATTCTTCAATTTGAAGTGTGGTTGGAGGATGATGTTTGATTCTTATTTTCTTTTTAAATAATGTTTCATCATGAAACAAAGATCTACATAGAAGGATTTCAAGGTCCCTCTAGAGCCAAGTGTCCTAGAGATTGATGATGAAGTAAGAAAAATAATGCAAAAATGTGGGTTGTTGGATTACCTTCAATCCTTTCATGGAAAATATAGAGGTATCTCTATATTTATAATGCACTCATGGAGGAAAGGGTGGG
This sequence comes from Wollemia nobilis, assembly GCA_028583015.1. Taxonomy (NCBI): domain Eukaryota; kingdom Viridiplantae; phylum Streptophyta; class Pinopsida; order Araucariales; family Araucariaceae; genus Wollemia; species Wollemia nobilis. The sequence continues at coordinate 360,591 of JAQPPZ010000755.1, read as the reverse complement.
TCAAGGATGGTGGACTGGAATTTTAATTTTCAGTGGAAGTAGTGGGTAAGGGGAAAAGTCTTCCTATAGATGGTGTGGATCACAATCGCAAAAAAAAATCTCTCAAGAGAGAATGGAGATTATTTTGGGAAGTAAGGGAATATATGTCGAAGCTACAAAATGGATATGATGCTAAAGCTCTTAAAGCACCATAGAATTAGGTCAGTTTAGTTATAATGGACTAATTCACTTTGGAAACTAAAAGAGAACTGTTATATATTTTCCATATGAAGTTCCTAAATCACCTTAGGAGGAAGCTACTCATGAATATCCCTCTTTTCCTTTACCATTAATTAGAAAAATTGTTGATGGACGTAAATGGAGTGAAAGGGATAGACCCTATCCATCAAGGGATGATTCTAATGACCTTTGAGTTCATGGTAAAATCTAAAGGTATACAGATGAAGGAGGTTCTCATAAATATCAAGTTTCAAAAGATCCCTTCAATTGTTGATCCACCCTTTATCATCTAGGGATACAAGGGAATCTTCAAATTCAAATTCTAATGAGTCTATGACTCTCTTTTCCTCTATGAAAGGAAACTCTAAAACCAATAGAATATGGTTAGAGTATATTACATCATTTGGATCATATAAATGTACCACCCTTGGTACATAACTATAGTAGTAGATTACTTTAGGGGGTAGTTAGCTAGTTACTTAAATTAATATAATAAATGCACAAGTGTCTATGTGCAAGTTGTAAATTTGCAAGGTGTCTCCTTGTACATCTAGGTAGAGTGTTGGCCAAGCAATCCATATTTCTATATAAACGGTCTCATAGTGAGTTATTACACAAGGGTTGTAGGTAGTAGTAGGTATACTCGGTAGTTCACCATATGGATTGGTGATGGGGTACAATGTTAGTTCTTTAGTATCAGTTCTAGAGTGTTCATTTCCTCCATACTGCATTGTATCATTTTATTACTTTACATTAATAACCTATTTTAGCATCTTAAATTTCTACATATTTCATATCATGTGATTGCATTCTCCCTTGGCATACACTATCAAAATCTAACAATGGTATCAGAGCCACAATAGGTCAATAGGATTAATGAGAGCCATAAGGGATCACTATTTCTATTATAATCCTAAACTATATTGCATATTTACAAATCAGATCTACCATTGTGCAATGTTGCATGCAAATACCATCACAAGAGAGATATAGAGGAAAAGCAAATCTTAGTTCAATAAATTTTGAGATTGCATCTAGCAAGAGTCTTTCCACAGAGTTACAAAAATCTCATGAAGACTGGGACTTAGTATTAATTCCACTAGATTAACAAATGATCTAGTGAAGATTCATCATTGAAAGATTTAGATTCATCATATTAATAATTTGTTGTAGGAAGAGGTGATTATAGAAACCTAAGGGAGTCCTATTGCAGACCTACACATTGCAAAATGAGAAAAAGCCACAAAAGCCTTGTTCCATATTTGAGGAAGAGACTTTAGAGAAGAGTCTTAGAATATCAGAGGTTAGTGATCTTCATAGAATATTGAAGACAAATAGATTGTAGAAGATAAAGAAAAGGCTAGAGCAACCTTACTACATATTGAAGAGACTCCAAAGAAGAGTCCTAGAAAATCAGAGTTTGGTTATCTCCATAAAATACTAAAGACCAACATACTAAAAAAGATAAATAAATGTTCAGAGTAGCCTTACTGTAGATTGAAGAGACTCCAAAATAGATTCTAGAAGAAGATAGGATATTGATGAAGGTCTCATTGAAGAACTTCCATTCTTGGAAGAGATAGAGAAGGACTATCAAAAGTAGTGTTCTAGAGATCCACGAAGAATATCTCATTGCCAACACTTCTATAGTTGAAGGTTTAAGGAAAGGTCTCATCAAGAAGACCAAAGAAGCTACAAGACTAAAAGACCTTGGTGTTGGAAAATATGGTTATTACATAATTTGGTTATTTTCTAATGTACCCTCATGGGTGCATATTTAATTTAGGATTATATTAGGAGTTATTGCTTTATTAGTGTAATAGAATAAATGCACAAGTGTTAGAATGTGCATGTAGTCCACATGTACATGAGTCTTAGGGTTGAGTGAGATGCAAGTAATCTATCTTTCTATATAAAGGACTCATTGTGAGTGATTGTGAGAGAGCAAGAGTAGTGCAAAGGTGTGAGTAGAAGGAATCACAATGTAGCTCCATTTTGTTATCATGGAGGAGTTGCAAACTCCATTAGAGGAGCACTATAATTTTTGTGAGCTTTCTATATGAGCATTTCTAGAGCTTAGTATCAAGTTTTCTATCATATTTTCATGCATGGATTTTTACTATTATCATAGTTGTATCATTACATGTTTATTTCTATACTTGTGAATGCATTTACTTTATGTTTAAGGCTCCAAAAGCTAATAGTGGTATCAGAGCCATGGTGGATCAAAGGAAAGCCAAAAGTACTATTGTTGAGTATTTACAAATTAGATTAGCCATAGTGCACCGGTGCATGCAAATACCATCACAATAAGTTTATTTGATAGAAGTAGACTTAGATAGAAAAATAGAAAATAGAGAAAGCCACATGATAGATTTAGCTGGATATTTTCCACAATATTTGTAACACTTGTGAAGACTAGAACTCAACATTGTTCCACTAGATTGGCAATCCAACTAGTGAAGTTTATTTCTCATAGAGTCATAGAAATTTTTGTTATCTCTAATATTTTATTGCAAAAGAAAAAATAAGTTTTCAGGAGAACCATTTGGTTACTATGATCTAAATTCTTCTTGTTGTAGAAAATTAACTCTCAAAATGTGGGAAGCTTCCTACAACAGATAGATATGAAATTCATCTTCATTGCCTGAAATTTGAAGTTACTTTACTCATGCAGGGATTGATTCTTTGTTGCAAAAAATGAGGATTGATAATTTGGAGGTCTAAGGAGAAAGGTCTCATTGAAATATTTGTAGATTGAAGGCTCCTAGTTGAAAGATATAGGAGAAAGCTAGTGTCCAAGGAAGCCACATTGAATATTGTAAATCTTGGAAGGCATTCCTAGAAAAAAGATCTCATTGAAGATAGGAGGTCCTAGAAAGAAGATCCCATTGAAGATCAAATAGAATCAAGGAAAAGAGTCCTAGTAAAATATTGGAGATTGGTGATATCTTTTGAAGATTAAAAACTTTTTATTGAAGAAGAGGTCCATTGAATGCCCTATTGAAGAAGAGATCCAATGAAGGCCCTATTGAAGAAGAGATTCATTGAAGACTCTATTGAAGAAGAGGTCCATTGAACACCCTATTGAAGAACTTCTATTATGGAATATTGAGAATTGAAGTTAACTACCAAAATGTTCTATTATAGATTTCAGTAGTAGCATATTGAGGAGATCCTAGAAGAAGATTTCATTTCCATAGTTGAAGATTGAAGAGGCCAAGGAAGGTCTCATTTAATATTTAGAAGCTATAATATTGATAATCTTGGAGAGGTCTCACGAAGAAGGCTTGGTGAGCCTCATTGAAGGAGTTCATAGAAGGACTCATTGAAGAAATTACTACCAAAGAAGAAACTAAGGAATTGGGATAATTGTCGCCATCCGAAAACAAGCCCAAAGGAGAAATTTTGGTAAGAATATTTTCAAATAAAAAAGGTAGTATTGAATAGATATTAATATTGATAAATTTTTTGAGGAGGATATCTAATTTGAAGTCAAAATTTGGTAAGTGAAAAGAGATAGAAGAATCACCAAATCTCAGAGATTTTGGATCCATCATTGAAGGAGGTTATTGAGCAACATATCAGTTGTGATTTGGGGAGAATCATACCAAATTTTTGGTATTCAAGGACATCATTTCAGTGATGGTATTGAATGCCTTACGATCTAGAAAATTTTTAAATTTTAAGATAAAGAAAAGGGTATCATATTAACAACACTCATAGCTCTAAAATAAAGAGTCTGTGGATAGCAAAAAAGTTAGTAAATCAAAGAAATTAAAAGAAATAGTGAATATTACTTAGTGCTAAAAGTTTTAGAAAATTTTGGCAATGTTAGTGTCTGCTAAAAATCATATTCTAGAAGTACATTCTAAAGAAGTTTTGAAGCCACCAAATCAAAGTTTAGAGCAACAAGTTGATAAAGTATTGAAGCTACAGAAAGGTGAGTAAAGAGTTGTTTTTGGACAAAATAGAAGAGTTGCAAAATCATCCAAAAAAAATGCAGCCATTGATGTGACTTGAATCATGACTATCTCTATAATCTACGAGAGAAAAATTTATGCAACAATAAGGTGCAAAAATTTCATGAGTTGAGCTTTCATATTTGGTTTTATATTAAAGTTTATTAAGCACCATTTTTTCAAAGGATCAAAAGTTGCATAAAATAGTTTCATTTCAAGTCTTCAAAATAGTGCAAAATTTATAGTTTACAAGGATCAAACCCACACATAGTATAAAAAAAATTCAGGCATAGTTCAAGTGAAAGAAATATAACAACATTTCGTTGCCTATGTTAGTATAACAATGGCACAGAGAGGGGGGTGAATCTGTGCAATTTAAAACTTTAATTTCCAATTTGAAATATTATTTAAAACAGAAATAAACTCATGTATAGCAGCAACATATATGCAAGAGAAACAACCCACAACACATGATATGTCGGAGGAAAACCACAAGGGTAAAAAACCTCCCAAAGAGAAATGCTTGCTATGACTATTGCATAGAACAAGCCTCAAAATGAAATACACTAAAGTTTCTCTGCCACAACAGAAGGAGGGCTGCAACCCACCTATATCAGATCAAAATAATAATAATATGATGAAAAATAAAGCATAAAAATGCTTCCAGTAAAAGCAAGCTCTAACAAGCCTGCAAGCTCAAAACCAACAACACTGCTGCAAACCAACTGTGCACCCAACCACTGCAAAATGATTTTTCTGTCAAATATGATCCAACACCTGCAATAAAAATATCAAAATTATTCTCTCTCCATCCACAATAGGTTCCCAAACCTGCATGCTAAAATCTATACACTTATGTCTTCTACAGAAATTTTGGCAGCATTCCGGCAGCACCTTGTTACTCTCAACAAAAACTCCATAATACCACCATCTCAAACACTGAATTTATAGATAAATGATATGGAGAGAAACCATAAATGGTTTCCAAAACCATGAGTAGAAAATCACTCAAAAAATCACGCCCAAGTTGAGGAAATTTCTAATTTTCCAAAAAAGAAATTGTTGCCATCACCACTACACACACTCACCAACTGCCAATCAAAGTGGAGATGCTCTTACACAACAAAAATAATATTCCAAAGTGTCTAAACACTAATTTTGCAATTATCACGTCCCATATCTCCAAAATCCCACAAAAATAGGGCAGCAAAATATTCTTTCCTTACACCACTATGACGGATGTCATAAAGTGAGTCCCACACCAAGTTGAACACCCCAATTAGCATATTTCCATTTTTGCACCACAAAATAAATTCCAATAAATATTGGAAATAATTCCTAACCCTTATGATGCATTATTAAATAATTAAAATCAATTTTCCCTCCATTCCTAAGTCTTGGAACACATTCCAAGGAACTTGGAGATGACATAGTGGAAATAAATAAATGTTGAATGTTACAATATAGCACCAAGGCACATAGAAAATACAAATGCAACCTTATATCACCTTTACATAAATAAATGTGCCATAAACATAGAACCAAGAGAAATAATATATGCAATAACCACAAATTATACCTCCAAAGTCTCCAGTAAAAGGTGTGTTCAAATACACACAACATTTTGCAACATTGCCCAAACTACAGCATAATCACCATGATGAATAGGATGCCAACTAGGAGAAAAAGTAGAAGTGTTGACAACAATGACAACACCTCAAATTCTCAACAATCTCCCCCTTTGGCATTGTTGGCAACACCAAATAATCTGCAGATAAACTACAACAACCAAGACCATGAAATAGGCAACAAGAAGGTCCTGTAAAGCTTGTAAAGCACAAACCAAGAAGTGCAACATTCTTCAACATATCTCACACCTGAAACAACATCAAATTTCTCCCCCTAACACCAACCATACAGATCTGAAATCAAAGAGCACAAGAAGCAGATTATCCAACTCTCTCCCCCTTTGACAATCAATGACAAAGGGCAACCAGTGCATCTGAAAACATGATAAACATTACAACTCTCCCTGAACCAAAGCACCAAGACACTTTAAACTGATTTGAATATGAAATAACAGAGTGTAGTGATGAAAACATCAATGGGAAAGATTACAAGATACCCCAAAGAAGTTCTACACAAGATACAGTGCCACTAGCTCGCACAACACTACAACCAGGTACCATAGAATGCATCAAACAATACTAAACCTTGCTGTTGTGAAAATAACTGATATATATATCTGATATGAACTGATATTCAACATGAAAGTATAGTAGCTACAACAGCAAAGAGATACCCAACAAAATCTCACCAAATTGCAAGAAGTTGCCAAGCAACTAGGCAACAACCGATCAACCCGAACAACACCAAACTCTGCAACCATCATCCTCAAGCATACATCAGAAAATATGAACATGAAATATCAGAAATAGGAGCATAAAATCAGACCATAAGAAGCTCCCCCTGAGGATGTGCACCAACAAAAATATCTAGTGAGATGGAGAAGAAACAACTCCCAAGAGTTGTCTCAAATGCTCAAATGTCTCCATAGGCAATGGCTTAGTGAATATATCAGCAACTTGTTGCTTTGTAGGCACAAAATCCAAAGCAACCAGACCATTAGAAACCTTCTCCTTCAAGAAATGATACTTTATATCTATGTGCTTAGTCTTTGAATGCAAAACTGGGTTCTTGGAAATATTAATAGCACTAGTATTGTCACAAAGAAGAGAGATAGGCTCACCAATCTGAATACCCAAGTCTACAAGCATTTGTTTCATCCAAAGCACTTGAGTACAACATGAGGCAGCAGCAATATACTCAGCTTCAGCAGTAGAGAGTGATATTGAGTCTTGCTTCTTGCTATGCCAAGAAACAAGCATGTCACCAAGATAGAAAGCACCACCACTAGTGCTTTTCCGATCATCAACACATCCTGCCCAATCTGCATCTGTGTAGGCTCTAAGTGTGAAGTATTTTCCTCTTGGATACCATAATCCAAATTCCATAGTCCCCTTGAGATATCTGAAAATCCTCTTAACAACTTTCACATGTGTTTCTTTGGGTGCACTCTGAAATCTAGCAACCATACAAACAACTTGCAAAATATCAGGCCTAGAAGCAGTTAGATATAATAAACTTCCAATCATAGACCTATAGAGTGTTTGATCAACAAGAGGAGACTCATCATCCTTACTTAGCTTACATCCGGTTACCATAGGTGTACTCACAGGTTGAGAATCCTCCATGTTAAACTTTTTCAATATTTCCTTGACATATTTTGATTGTGAAATGAAAATGCCTCTATCAAGTTGAGCAATTTGTAGACCAAGAAAATAAGACAACTCTCCAATCATGGACATCTCAAACTCACTTTGCATAGCAGCAGAAAAATTATGACACATACTATCTTTGCTTCCACCAAAAATAATATCATCAACATAAACAACAATCACTAGCTGATGGGAATCAACAACTTTGAAGTACAAGTTGCTATCAACCTTACCCTTTTGGAAGCCTTGCTGCAAAATATACTTATCCAACCTTGCATACCATGCTCTTGGGGCTTTCTTGAGCCCATACAAAGCCTTCTTTAACCTGCAAACATAGTTCTCATCCCCAAGCTGAAATCCTTCAGGTTGCTCCATATAAACTTCCTCTTCCAAATTGCCATTAAGAAAAGCAGATTTCACATCCATTTGATAAACCTTAAAGTTCTTATGAACAGCAAAAGAAAGAAACATTCGGATGGCTTCTAATCTAGCAACAGGAGCAAAATTTTCATCAAAATCAATACCTTCAACTTGAGCATACCCCTTGCACACTAATCTTGCCTTATTTCGAACAACTTTGCCATCCTCATTGAGCTTGTTTCTAAACACCCACTTGGCTCCTATTACATTTTTGTTCATTGGTCTTGGAACCAATTCCCAAGTGTTGTTCTTTTCAATTTGATTAATCTCCTCTTCCATAGCATGAGTCCAACTATTATCCTTAGAAGCTTCAATAAAATATTTAGGCTCAACTTGTGATAACAATGAAAAGTGACTTTGCTCATTTGGTCTTACCAATTTTCTCCTTGTTTGCACACCTTGTGTTGGATCACCTATGATTTGATCCATTGGATGATTCTTCTTGATGTATTTTGGAGGTGACTTGGTAGCTTCACTTTGTTCTTCTCCTTCTGAAACTTGCTTGTTTTCATCTTGCACTTCTTCTTCCTCATATGGTTCAAACTGTGATGGTGAAGACTCCTCAAGATCAACTTTGGGAACATGTCCTTCATCAACCCTCACATTTGCACTTTCTACCACTTTTCCAAGCTTCTTGTTGAAGCATCTATAAGCCTTGCTTTTGGTGGAGTAGCCAAGGAAAATCCCCTCATCTGCTCTATCTTCAAACTTGCCAAGATTGTACTTATCTCTCCTTATGTAGCACTTGGACCCAAATACTCTGAAATGCTTAACTGAAGCTTTCTTTCCTGTCCATAGTTCATAGGGTGTCATATGGCTATGAACTCTAAGCATGCACCTATTTTGTATGTATACTATTGTATGCACTGCTTCCTTCCAAAATCTAGTTGCAACTTGTGAATCATTAAGCATTGTTCTAGCCATTTCTTGTACTGTTCTGTTCTTTCTCTCAACCACCCCATTTTGTTGAGGTGTTCTTGCTGCTGAAAGTTGTCTTCTAATACCATGCTCATGACAAAAATTATCAAACTCACTAGAAGTGAACTCACCACCTCTATCGGATCTCAAGCATTTGATCCTCTTTCCTGTATCATTCTCAACCATAGCCTTAAACACTTTGAAACAAATAAAAGCCTCTGATTTCTCCTTCATGAAAGATACCCATGTTAGTCTAGAATAATCATCAATAAACAAAATGAAATACCTCTCACCATTAGTTCCTTTAGTCCTCATAGGACCACACACATCGGTATGCACAAGCTCCAAAGGCCTTGTTGTAGAATATTCCTTAGTTTTGAAGTGTGATTTGGTTTGCTTGCCTTGTTGACATGATGCGCATATGCTATTGTTTGGCTTAGTCAACTTTGGAAGATGTCTTATTGAATTCTTGGAGCTGATCTTAACCAAGCTATCAAAGTTAATATGGCCAAGCCTCTTGTGCCATAACCAACTATCATCAACTTGTCCAATGAAGCATGTTTTCTCATTTGCACTACAAAGATTGTACAAATTTCCTGAAGTTCTTGTAGCCTTTGCCAATATTTTACCACTCATAGCACATCTAATCTCACAACCATCTGATTTAAAAATCACATCTTTGCCACTATCACACATTTGGCTAACACTTAAAATATTATGCTTGAGGCCATCAACAAAAAGAACATCATGAGAAGTGATTTTACCATTGTTGATGTTGACCATACCTTTACCCACAATCTTTGCATTGTTATTGTTGCCAAACTTTACTGAACCACCATCATAATCTTGCAATCTTGTAAGTTGCCTTCTATCTCCAGTCATGTGACTAGAGCATCCACTATCAATGATCCAAGATGTAGCCTTTCTTTGTGCCTTGAAAGCGGTTTGAACAATCAATGAATCATGCTTAGTAATGTCTTCCTGTTTTGACTTTCCCTTCTCAACCCATGTCATCTTGGGCTTGTTTTCTGATTTCTTATCTTCCTCATACCTCACGGCCTTCTTGGGAAAATGGTCTTTATGCATCATGGATTTCTTGTTTTGCACCTTTGGAGGCTTGTTGCTACTTCTATCCTGCATTTGATTAGTCACAAAAATAGTTCTGCAATCTCTAGCAATGTGACCAAAGTTATTACACTTGTAACACTCAACATGAAAATCAATGAGAGGAGCAAATGAGTTGTGACTAACAAAGCTCTTAGGCCTAACATTAAGCCTACAATCCATCATCTTGTGACCATAAGTATTGCACTTAAAACAATAACCAGAAAAGGAAGGAGTATACTTGTATTGAACTTGATGCCATGAATTGAAACTCCTTCTAGGTGCTCTTCCCATTTGATGTTTTACCTTTTGAAACTCATCATTGCTAACATTTATGGTATGATAAGGCATATTTCTGTTGTTGGTCTGATTTGAGACCTTTTCTTCTTTCTTTTTATCTCCTTGGGGTTTCTCTACAATGGGTTTCTCATTCTTCAAGCTTTCACCAACTGATTTTGCATCTTTGGCAACATATGAACTTTCACCTTCATCAAACCCCAAACCAAACTTGATTTTGGTGTATCTTTGACTACCAATAAGCTCATCAAGCTGATTAGAACTTTTCTGAAATTTAAAATTAGTGCTCAAATCCAAATTAGCCTTTTCAAGTTGCTTTCTCAAAGTAACAATCTCCTCTTTTAGTTTGCAACACAAATCAGATTTTTCACATACCCGATTCTTAAGATCATCTATTATTTTCTTGGACTCTTCAACTTGAACTTTTAAGTCTTGTATCATTTTTGTAGCCACATTATTGGACTCCTCTAAATCTGAAATATTTTGGTCAGCAAATCTTTTTGACTCTTCATGTTGCATCAACAAGTCTTCATTGAGTTTGTTTAGCTCCTTGATCTTTTCATTCATCCTTTTGTTTCTCTTTCTCTCAATTTCATATTGTTCCAATGCTATTGCAAGCTCTTCCTCAAAATAAATTTCAGATTCATCATCCTCTTTGTTTGCATTTAAATTGGATTTGTCTTCAATAGCCATAAAGAGGACTTCAGTAGCCTCTTCATCTGAATCATCTATGCTCTCATCTGAAGAATCACTATCTTCATGTGTCATCAAAACCTTTCTCCTTGAGAATCTCTTGCTAAATCTTGAAGCTTTCTTTTTGTACTCCTTCTTGTTCTTGTGACTCTCACCATCATCATCTAAGTGCTCCTTGTAAGGACATTTTGAAGCAAAATGCCCAATGCGCCCACACTCAAAACATTTCAATGGCAACTTTCCATTGTATTTCCCTTTTCCTCTTTTCAATTTTCGAACAAAGTTTGCTTGCTCTTCATCGGAGAATCTCTCTTCATCGGATTGTGGATTCAATTTCATGTTTTTGAATGCTTTGAAAGCACTCTCCTTTTCAGTAGACTTGCTGCAACCAACTCTCATCTCATATGCAATAAGAGAGCCATGTAGTTCATCTAGTGAGAGATTGTTTAAGTCCTTTGCTTCTTCAATTGCAGAAACCTTTGAATCAAACTTTGAAGTCAAAGAATGAAGAACCTTCTTCACAACAATACTATCTATGATAGTCTCTCCTAAACCTCTAAGAGAAGTGATCACCTCACTCACACGAAGCATGTAGGCAGAAATATCCTCATTCTCATCCATTCGGAGACTCTCAAATTGAGCTCTAAAAATTTGAAGTTTAGCTTCCTTAACTTTGTCATTACCTTCATGAATAGCTTGCAACTTATCCCATACTTCTTTTGCTGTTTGCAAACCCATAACCTTCACCAATTCACTTGGTGCAAGAGCATTTGTGATAGTAGATTTGGCCTTCATATTGTTTTCATATTCTTTGATTGCATCAGGATCTGTAGGAATTGTAGCAGGAAAAGCATAACCATTCTTAACTGAAAGATACACACCAATACCAAGAGAACCCAAATAGTCCATCATCTTGTAACTCCAAAATGCATAATCACTCCCATAAAAGTATGGCACCTTGCCAGTGTTGACATCCCTATTAGCCATTGTGAACCAGGAATCAATCCGAGCTGATTAAGCTGCTAAAAGGACAACCAGGCTCTGATACCAATTGTTAGTATAACAATGGCACAGAGAGGGGGGGGTGAATCTGTGCAATTTAAAACTTTAATTTCCAATTTGAAATATGATTTAAAACATAAATAAACTCATGTATAGCAGCAACATATATGCAAGAGAAACAACCCACAACACATGATATGCCGGAGGAAAACCACAAGGGTAAAAAACCTCCCAAAGAGAATTGCTTGCTATGACTGCTGCATAGAACAAGCCTCAAAATGAAATACACTAAAGTTTCTCTACCACAATAGAAGGAGGGCTGCAACCCACCTATATCAGATCAAAATAATAATAATATGATGAAAAATAAAGCATAAAAATGCTTCCAGTAAAAGCAAGCTCTAACAAGCCTGCAAGCTCAAAACCAACAACACTGCTGCAAACCAACTGTGCACCCAACCACTGCAAAATTATTTTTCTATCAAATATGATCCAACACCTGCAATAAACATATCAAAATTATTCTCTCTCCATCCACAATAGGTTCCCAAACCTGCATGCTAAAATCTATACACTTATGTCTTCTACAAAAATTTTGGCAGCATTCCGACAACACCCTGTTACTCTCAACAAAAACTCCATAATACCACCATCTCAAACACTGAATTTATAGATAAATGATATGGAGAGAAACCATAAATGGTTTCCAAAACCATGAGTAGAAAATCACTCAAAAAATCACGCCCAAGTTGAGGAAATTTCTAATTTTCCAAAAAAGAAATTGTTGCCATCACCACTACACACACTCACCAGCTGCCAATCAAAGTGGAGATGCTCTTACACAACAAAAATAATATTCCAAAGTGTCTAAACACTAATTTGGCAATTATCACGTCCCATATCTCCAAAATCCCACAAAAATAGGGCAGCAAAATATTCTTTCCTTACACCACTATGACGGATGTCATAAAGTGAGTCCCACACCAAGTTGAACACCCCAATTAGCATATTTCCATTTTTGCACCACAAAATAAATTCCAATAAATATTGGAAATAATTCCTAACCCTTATGATGCATTATAAAATAATTAAAATCAATTTTCCCTCCATTCCTAAGTCTTGGAACACATTCCAAGGAACTTGGAGATGACATAGTGGAAATAAATAAATGTTGAATGTTACAATATAGCACCAAGGCACATAGAAAATACAAATGCAACCTTATATCACCTTTACATAAATAAATGTGCCATAAACATAGAACCAAGAGAAATAAGATATGCAATAACCACAAATTATACCTCCAAAGTCTCCGTAAAAGGTGTGTTCAAATACACACAACATTTTGCAACATTGCCCAAACTGCAGCATAATCACCATGATGAATAGGATGCCAACTAGGAGAAAAAGTAGAAGTGTTGACAACAATGACAACACCTCAAATGCTCAACAGCCTATTCTAAAGAAAATAAGACTGTAATTGCATAAGTTAGAGTGCCGATTTATACATTGAATAGCTTGAAGTTATAAGTGAAAGAGTAGCCAAGCAAAGGATGTATTTGCTAGGAATTGATGGCAGCCATAACATCATCCTAGTTCAGCCTAAAACATGCAGAATTTTCAGACCTTTAGTGAAGGAATTAAAGGCTGAAATTAGTAACCGGAAAACAACCATCAAGAAGGGTGAAACTACCTCCAAAATTGGAGAAGAAAATCAGCACATTACAGTAAGAGAAGAATTTGATAGGAAGGCATAAATCTAAGGTTAAAGTGCTAGTTGAGTTTATAGTTCCAAGAGGTATTTGTGGACAGATTTGGAGAAGTGCAAAACATGTTTTGAAGACACTCTTGGACAACAAAAACAAAGGGCCAAAAAAAACCTTTAAATCCCACATTCCAAGCTGGGTAAAAGCAGGTTTTCAAAGCATAAGGGGTAGTCATAGTGTACATTTGTGAGTCATCCAAAGGACTCTAAAAGATCTGCAAAAAGAGTATAGTTTATATAAAGAAATTTGTAAGAACTCCGCAAGAAGAGCACCCAATTAACCATACAAAATAGTCTCTGAAAAAAGCAATAGAAGGTTCCATTCAAAGAGGTGAAATTTATGGTTTTTTAAAGTGTAAAAATACATCAAAAATGAGTGCCATAAACCACCAAGGTTTCTGCCCATATATCAGACCTACAAAATAAACAAAACAATAAAGAAAACAAATGTGGATTTGAAGAGGCACCATACCCATTGAAGCAAGCTACAAAATAGGTTTTCTCTCATACAAGAGCACCATTGAAGGAAGAACCAACATACTTTTAAAATTAAACGTATGCACCAAGAAGAGTTTGCAGAAATAATACGTTGGAAAGCACTAGAAAGCTTCAAGGGAGGTTAAAAAGCAAGTTAGAAATCTTTCGCTATGTTGCAAAACAAGTCTAAATGCCTAAAATTTCAATTGTAACATCCTCAAAGAAAGAATAGGACAAAGGAGTTTCATACTCCATAGTGTAATGTACTCCAAGCAAGAATATGAAAAAGGAGTTTCATAATCCATAGTGTAACATCCCTCCAAGGTAGAATAAGAGGAAAAAGTGCTCAACAAAGGTGCATAAGATAAAATTAGTTTAAATATTCTCCATAAATGAGCACCCAAAATGAAGGAAGGATATAATAGCTTTCATAAAAACCATCAACCACCAAAATGTAAGAACTCAAGTACCACTTGTCACAAGCACTGAAAGAAGGAGCTATACCAAACGTTTGCAAGATTGGAAAGAAAAGACAAGCGCCACATGTCATGAGCACCTCATAAGGTGTAAGAGAGAATATTTTCAAAAAGTATAGTAAGACAAGTGCCTCTTGACACTCTCATCCAACTTTACACCAAAAAATTAAAGCATCCACGCACATAGATACAAAGGAGAGGTAAAAGAGTATTAAGAAGCCAAAAAGAAGTTATTGTTTGAAGATACATAGAAACCAGAAAAGAGAGACATCTACTTGCAAGGAAAAGGCAGATTTGAAGAAAGATACAAGTCTCATATAGTTCACATAAAAACCAAGGATTAGTGAAGGATATTTAAGCACATATTCAACCATAACTTAGTTGAAAAAAAGAAGAAAATCAGCTCATCTAAAAGGAGAAAGTGCACAAGCAAGGTGGAATGAAAGAAACATATTCAGCTATTCCAAATAGCATATACTCCAAACAACTTGCAAATCAGATATCATCATTAAGAAGGTGATAAATATCCATTAATAAATTGCAAGTTTGATATTAAAGCTCATTATATTCTCTAGATATATTAGTAATAGGAGTAATAAGGTGTTTAAAGACTCTCTAGAAATATTATTGGATGCATATAAGAAAGAGGTAAAACTTGAAGCATTCAAACCATTTCCATTGCTTCAAAAGAACACTTGCAAACATAAAAATATATGGAGATATAAGAAGTAGAGAAACATCTAGTTTGCAAATATTTAGTGTTCTCAAAACTTCTAACTAGGGAGACATAAGCATTCTACACCAAAGTTACATTATAGAAATTTAGAAGTTTTGTAATAGAATTGAACCATAGTTGAATATTATTGCTTGCATTAATAATAGTTGGAAAAGTAACTTTATTAGTCTCATATTTAAGGGAAAATAGACTTGAACAAACCAACTAAATATTACTATTTGAAATACATCCCAAAATTCCTCTACAAATAGTTGATTGCAAGAAACAATAATAGATCTTATTCATAGCATACTCAAAACTAGGGAGCAATAAGGAAGTCATACTCAAATGATTACTTTAGAGAAATATGGATGATATTGTGAGGAATGTGTTCAATAGTGAGGAGCTATTGTATGATTTGGAGTATTACTCTCAAAGTCTAATAGATACATTTGAAGGATACAAACATCTATCTACTGGTAAAATAAATAGATTCTCAAT
The DNA here is from genome assembly GCA_028583015.1 of Wollemia nobilis. Classification (NCBI taxonomy): domain Eukaryota; kingdom Viridiplantae; phylum Streptophyta; class Pinopsida; order Araucariales; family Araucariaceae; genus Wollemia; species Wollemia nobilis. The sequence continues at coordinate 344,764 of JAQPPZ010000755.1, read as the reverse complement.
GTTCCTCAAGGAAGCAAAAGAAGGAAACTTCATAACATTAGTTGACTATCTTCATGAAGTACTTTTCAAAGCATGGTGGACCTCACTAAGTGCAATTATATTAAATGTAGAAGAGTGTTTGATGATATATTTATCATTGATTGTTTTTTAGTACTTTCAAAACCAGGAGCAAAAGAATATTTCTAGTCACTACTATTGTGATGATGCACTAATCCATCATGAATAAGGTATTTCACTAACAAAATTATAGATATAGGAAAGAAAAATAATAAGGAAAAAGAAACACAATAATAAAGTGAAGATAAGAGATAGGATACTCGAGTTGGATGAGAATCATAACAATTCAAAGACACAAGATGATAGAGTATATCTTGATGTTGTCAGACAACACACTATAGGAAAGAAGAAAGAAAAACTAAAGCATCAAATTGAAATCTATATTGAAGACAAACATGAAGTTCAACATCCCACAACAAAGATCTAAATTGAAGACTAAAGTCTTCATCAACCAAATAATGTAATACAAGGGGGTGTTGGAAAATATGGCTATTACATCATTTGGTTATTTTCTAATATACCCTCATGGGTGCATATTTAGTTTAGGATTATATTAGGAGCTATTGCTTTATTAGTGTAATAGAATAAATGCAGGTGTTAGAATGTGCAATGATGTAAATGTCCATGTAGTCCACATGTACATAGTTTTAGGGTTGCGTGAGAGGCAAGTAACCTATATTTCTATAGAAAGGCCTCATTGTGAGTGATTGTGAGAGAGAAAGGGTAGTGCAAAGGTGTGAGTAGTAGTATTCATAATGTAGCTCCATTTTATTATCATGGAGGAGTTGCAAACTCCATGACAGAAGCATTGTAATTTTTGTGAGTTTTCTATATGAGCATTTCTAGAGCTTAGCATTAAGTTTTCTATCATATTTTCATGCATGGTTTTTTTCTATTATCATAGTTGTATAATTGCATGTTTGTTTCTATAATCATGAATGTGTTTCCTATATTTTTAAGGCTCCATAAGCTAACACTTATAGAGGTCTCAAGGAGAAGGCTTGGAGAGCCTCATTGCAAAAATTGGAGAAGCCATCAAATAAGTTCCTAGGAGAACTCATTGGAGAAATTCACTACAAAATATAGTGAAAGAATTGGGAAAATTGTTGCCATATGGAAACAAGCCCAAAGGAGAAATATTTGATAAACAGTTTTTCAAAATTTAAAGATAAGTTTTTTGAAGACCTCAAGACCTCCAAATTCTTGAGAAGAATGTCATGTTTGAAGTCAGAACTCAGATAGAAGAAACCTACCAAATCCAAGAAGATTTGGAGATTGCCTCTCAGAGCAAGAAGGTACAATTTAGAGATAATATTTTCATAATATACAACAAAAAATTTAAGATCACTTGAAGGATCAATCCACAAAACCCTAGGCTCAATATAGAAAGTTCAAGACCAAGTTTTGGTGAAGCAATAAGCTATTTTGGATAGCCAACAAGAAGCTGTGGAATTCATTCATCACAAGGTAGCAACTTGGTGAATCTAAACACCAAGATCTACAACATATATAGAAGCCATTAAAGGTAAGAAACTTAGATGCAATTAGGTTCATTAATTGAACTTTAAATTGGGATTATTATCAAGCTTCATTAAAGCACCATATTCAGATTTAATTTGTAAAGAAAATGGCTCATATTATAGTCTTCAAGAGGGTGCAAAAGATAGTTCTTTTAAGAAATTTATTTGCACATTAAATAGGAGTTGGATTTATTTTGAAAGAAATAAATATATCATCTACCTATCTAGAAAGCAAAAAGACTACATCCTACAACATTTATTGTAGTACACAATTACAGATTATTTTTAAGGGTTATTTATAATTTTTTTTTTTTGAATTTACATGGTGGAATCGGTAGCCACCACGAATCTGGGCAGGCTGTCTAGATTTTTATGGCTGCCACAGTATTCTGCACTGTCCACCCCAGAAGCCGCCACACAGATCTTCGTGTAGTCTGCCCCTATAACCACCATGCCACAATAATTTTAAACCTTTTACACCACTGAAAGCACCAGGAAAGGGACAAGCATTCAGTATGGCGAGGCCTGAGGGTTATTTATAATTACTCTTAAAAGTTGCAGATATTATTAAGTGCATTTGAAACTAATTTGAGAGGTTATTTATAGGATTAATAAGGTGATATTATTGTTACATTTAAAGTGCATTAAGTTGAAGGTATTATTGATTCATTGTACTATATTATTTGTTCATTAACTAGTTACTCTCAGAGAGATATTTTGTGTTTTTTGATTGTTAAGATCAAGGGCACAAAACTAGCACATTATCAAAGTGTCTAGAGACACTATTTGGTGCACTAAATCTGCAACATTACATGGTCAAAATAGGCCACCATTTAAATCCTTGAAGGAAGCTTAAAATTGAGACTTGGTGAGTCTCAGATTCAAGGAAAATATAAGGATTTCATTTAAGAGAAAGTACAAAAATTCTTACCTCAAAAAGAAGCATATTATGTGCATATTACTAGCTTGGACCTATTCTTACTAAAACTATCCAAGCAAAAGGATTAGTGAAAGCAAGGAGCAGCCTCATAAAAATAAAAAAGGCATTTTAGAAAGGGATATATTCAGCTCATTATATAGGTGCCAAATCCAACTATTACAAGCACCACTTTTGTCCCTTCAAGAAGGACAAAATATCTCACATTATAGGAAGAAGGACGGTCATCATCTTAGCAGGTATAAGGGTAGAGTTAGAGAAAAACAAGAGAGACATCAAAGATATCATATTGCTCAAGATCCAAGGTGCCTAAGGACACCTTTTCTCCATGTCAAATCAAACACCCAGAAGCAAGCATTCACCTACAATATTATAGCCAATACAATAAGGCTAGCATCAACAGTTATCTATATGGAAGGAAAAAATTAAGACCTACATCATAAGGTGCTTATATACATACCTCAATAAGAAAATTGTAAGCATAAAAGAACAAGGGAAAAGGTGTTATACCCAAGACCATAGCATGGAGAGAATGCCCACCAAGAAGGAGCACTCAAATTAGCCATGAGACTACCATTCATATTTCCATAGAACATCAGAGTGTCATAGCTGGAGCCACCCATTAGCCTCATAAAAATAGTGTGTAAAATAAAGGAATGCTTGTTGTCCAAGAAATAAATCAAGCTATCAAATAATTTTAAGAAACAAGTAAAAGTTTTGTTATCACGTTCATCCTTAGAATGTTAATTAAAATTTTTACATGCAAAATACATTGACTGCCACTTGGCACAAACACTCTAAGTGCCTCAATGCTCAAGGAATAATCTAGTGTTTACCTTGAGGAGTTATGAAAATCATTGAATATATTACTTACCTAAATCATCATTGCACACAGGAACAAAAATTGAAATAATATCAATGGCTATCATTGTTGTAACACCAAGTGACACTTGTTCACAGTTGGAAGGAATCGATATCTTTTAAAGCACCCATCTTGGATGGATATTAAGGATGAAATCAAAGAAAGGTCAAGTATTGAAAGTTTTGGAAGCACATTTGTAGCAAGAATCTAAATCAAGCCTATGCACCATTTAATAGGAGTATAATCTTGCATTTAAGGCCTTTCATAAACCCAACAACTCCAATGCTATTCAATTGGAGAATACTTACATAGAAACAAGCACCATTCAAGGATAAAAACAAGCACCGATCAAGAAGGAAACCAACACCGGTTAAAGAGAGTATTGAATGCTCATTAGTGCCACATTTTAGAAGCCTTCATTGGCATCATATCCACTAGTTCAATGTATCAAATGAAGATAATCCACAAGGATTACTAAGGTATACCGTGCACCCATATTACTAAGGTTATTTAATTTCTTTTATTAAAATCTAAAAGGGAGCTATAAGGTGATTTCTATAAGGTTTACTATTGCATTGGATAATACAAATTCAGCCAAGCATTAGTAGATAATAAAGCAAGTTTATATTTCTAGAAAATAAATTATTGAGGTGCATATACATAATATAATATTTGCAATATTCAAAGTAGGAGATATAATTTTTTCAACCTTGATTAAATCATTATTAAATTGCAAATAACATTATTTTAAAATATTCCAAAAATTAGGGAGATATAAGGCATTCTAATTCAAACTATATAGATATAATTGGAACTTAAAAAATTAATCTATTGGAAAGAGAAGCAAATTAATTGCCTACATATAGAGTTGGAATTAATTGGTAAAAATTATCTCATACTCATTCTAAGTAGACAAAAAGAAATTCAACTATTGAAGCTTACTTCATTGGAAAATATAAGGCAAAATTTGATTATTCTCAAAACATTACAAAATCAACTTAGAAGGTGAACTAAGCATATTCTAATTACTAGGGAGATATAAGGAAGCCTACAAAACATGTTTCTAAGTAAGGTTTTATCAAATTAGTTCACATCACTTAACTAGGGAGATATAAAGAATCCTACAAAATCTAAAGCTCTATAAAGTGAAGAACATAATCTTATACTGAGAGGGAAGGGTGAACAGTATAAGATAAAACTTTTTACTTTTTAATCCAAATGATAACAATAATAATATCAAAGCAGTAAATAATGCACACATCATCACACACATGTGAGATATGATTTAATGTGGTTCAATCAATCTGGGTTACGACCACAGAGAAAATATTTCTTATAAATTTCCTCAACAAATATCTTGGGAAACAAATCCCTATTACAATGTTTATGGACCTCTGTCCAAAGGAGACACCAATCCCCTATGCTCAAGTTCATGGATCTCTATCCAGAGGAGACCTCTATCCCCATTGCTCTAATTTTTGGACCTCTATCAATAGGATAATTCTATCCCATTTGTGCTAGTTGGCTTCCAAAGCTTGGTCTCAACTCTACTCAATTCTTATTAAATTTGCTTACAAAACCTGCTTAGAACTGCTCACTGTCTCTTCTCAAATTTTCTCTACCAATTGATCATAACTGCTCATAACACATGCTTAATTTTCTTTGATGAAAATGAGCCCTCAAAACCTGTTCCAAAATAATTTCCTTTTTGCTACTTCAAGAGGTTAGCACAACACCTTTTCATATATTGGAAAACCTTCTCAAGAAGTGTGCACAATTATGTCTCAAACATATGCTCTAGAACTCTCTTGGTTTCTCCAAATAAAACATCAAATTATAAATCAAACTCTTCAATACTAATGCAAGTATTACACACAATAAAGGAACAACATACACCTTTTATCTCCCACTTCAATATTTCAAGAATAAGCTTCTAAATCCTAGAAAACCCCTTTTCTATAATGTTGGAATTTACACTTGAAAACAATCTATTTACACCTTATAACTCCTATCTTGACTTATATCAAACCATCCCAAAGTCAACTTACAATATACAGGAAATACAAATTACAACATACACCTTATCACTCCAAGCTAATAAACATTCAACACACCCTAATGTCCAAATCACACAATAGAATATGCAATTCTTCTAAATGCACCTTATACCTCCAAACTCTATAATAATCAAATGATTTAACTTTACCTTGCTTTTAGATGTCGTGTGTTGCATCAACACCTCCAACCTTGATCAAAGATGTCGTGTGCTGCATTAAAACCTATGACCTTGTTTGAATATGTCATGTACTACCTCACCACCAATGACCTTAGCGAATCATAACATTCTCCAAAAATTAACTCTACCATAGCAACCTTAGCGCTTCACAAAAATCAACTATGTCGCTATCTTAGAAAAATGTGATCGAGAGAATTCAACCCATAGACCTCTACCTCAATATCGTTGTCACAAGTGCCCTGACCTACTATGCCATGGTAGTGGTTGGGATCAAGAAGATGCCCACTCTATATTGTCCCTATCTCAACACATCTAGCTAAACTCTCAACACTGCAAATAAGAATGATGTCTCTTCTGCCAGCATTCCTACACAGCTCACACAGCCAACTGGGCTATCCCAGTTGGACATCCACAATGTTCACAATGTTTACCAATAACCAATCACATGCACACATTCTACCATGCCATCCTTATTCTATCACTATTTTTTGAACGTTTGCACTTTGAATCACACAAATATCATTAGATATTTTGCATTAGACAATTCAAATACAACATTAGCGCATAAGGGATAAATCAAATGTTTTGCTCCTTATTTATACATGTTTTGTCTTTACTTGAAATGTCGATGCTCAAAATATCATGGGAGTCCTTTTAAATACGTTGGCACCAAGAGTTTAAACCTTATATTAAAATATTTCTTTGCCTTCAAACCTTTGTCCCATATATTATAATATTATTTCTTTTAAACCTTTATCACTTGTGGCTTAAACTTGCTTTTCTTTTTGAACCATGGTCTTAAACTTGGGCCTTCAACCTTTTTATTCAATCACTTAGAACTTTATCCCAAAACCTCTTTGGCTTATAATATTTAAAATAAATATTATAACCTTTCCTTTTTATCAATTGCCTTGTTTTTTGATGAATATTGCCTTGCATAATTATCCAACCTAGGAGAATGTTTCTGCCATACTAAATCTTTTGACATCAGTCTTTTGACATCAATCCTTTGACATCAATGACAACACATCATGCTCAATATTTACAGCATAAAGATTTATCAAATTGACTCACATATCTTAAACTAGGGAGTTATAAGGATATTCTCAAATCTCTAGATCAATCAAACATGGATGAAATACTAAGAAATGCTTTTAATAATGAAGAACTATTCCATGAAATAGAATTCTACTCTCAAAACCTAATAGATACTCTTGAAGGATATGAGTATCTATCTACTAGCGATAAAGAGAGATTCTCATTATTCCTTAAGGAGGCAAAAGAGGGCAGATTTACAACATTAATTGGATATCTTCATGAAGTTCTCTTCACAACATGGTGGAATTCACAAAAATTGGTCATTTTTACATCAGAGGAATGTTTGATGATTTACCTATCATTAATTATTTTTGTACTTGTTGAACACATGAAACAAACTAGCAATACAAATCAATAATACCATGATGATAGACTAACTCCTTGTGTGTGGAATTTTGCACCCCTCATACACTTTTTCTTTGAAAGATGATACCTTTTTTAGATTTCACCAAATTTTTGAAAACATTAATGGATGGGCAAAAGATAAGAAATAACAATAGTAGTAATGGGCAGCTACAAGCAGTAGGGGGATGGAATATTATTCAAAAAAATGGGATGAATAATGGAGTGAGTGGATTATTAGCCCTTATCTTCAACCAAAACTATTCAAAAGACCTACCCACTTTTTAGGTGGAAATTTAAACTAACTAGCATGGGTGGAGATATTGTAAAACCTTACCCACAAGAAGGATGAAGACCTTGGACCATTATTAGGTGAGACTTTCGAGCACAAATTGGGTAAAAATTTGAGCAAATGATCGCCCTCCTTCATGATGTCTCTACAGGAGGAAAATAAGGAAAATAAAGTAACCATCCCACACCTAAGATCCTGCCATCATCTAGAAACTCAAATAAGGGGTATTTAATGCCTCATCAGCCCAATACAAGTTGTGTGTATGTAGAAGTGACTAATGTGAAGTGTACAATGTACTAGATCTAAGGTAATGAATTTCAGTTATTCACCACCTAACCAAAGGACTATGAGCTAGACAAAGGGGTAAAGTAGATAAGAACTAATGATTTGGATAGAAATATTAGTAGTCTCAAGGGCTCAAATCAACCCAACATCCTTCTTCTCCTTCAAGAAGATCACCACCATCTCGAGGATCAGTGTACTAGTTGATCGCCTGTCTTCTCCAAGTGTTGTCTTCCTACATAGCATCATTAATGTTTAAATTTTGAATTTATTATATTTTACCTATAAATAGTGGAATGTTGATCATTCCCAAGGGTGGCTCTTTAGCCATTACAATTCATATGTAAGGTTTTCACCACTTTGTAAATACAAGTTTATCACTGTTTGGTCTCCCTTCATATCTTTGCATTGAATGTATGAATGTTTATTTTTACTTTGGTCATTTAAGTGGTTTCATATAATTTTGCAATCTAGATTTCATGGGATTTACTTAGTGGCTCTAGTATTTGTATGCATAATATGGGTTGAGGGTTTATTTATGCTAAAGTTGGTCAAATGGGAGCACTCTAATTATGCACTCTAGATTTTATGCACTCACTTTCTAGTTCTAGAATTTGCTCTCTGCTTTGAAGTGTTTAGTGAAGGCATCATCAACTTATCTGTAAGGTGTAAGGTGTAAGGTTTAGTGGCTCTGTCTTGATGTTGTTGTACATGTCCTTGTGAAATTTGGCTATGGCTATTTTTTATTCTCTTTTTACCTTTTTTCTTTCTCCTTTTCTCTATCATGATGTAGGTAGCTAGAACCATCATAGAGGAACCAACCTTCTCTAGATATCGATCACCCTACCCTAGCATGGGGTTATTCGATGTTGGTGCTAGTCCATCCCTGATCCTGGTGCTGGATATCTACCCAACATTTTTGGTGACTCTACTAGGGAACTCATTGAGTTTCTATGTTTCAAGAAGTTAGAGTTTGGTGATACTCTGATTTACCCATATTCTCTCAAAATCACCTAGTGAATTTGACTGTGTGGTAGATCCAGATCTTAATATCAGTTGCCTCCATGCACTAAAAGATCCAAAATTTTTGAAGGACTCAAGGTTTGATGAGCATCCATGATCTTAATAGCAGTGAAATTATGTTAATCTGGTGACTTCGACTTTGATCTCAGTGCATAAATCAATATTCCTAAATACTAGTGTCATTATGATTCCATTAAACTTCCTTAACTAGAATGATGTTGGTCCCCTCAATCTCCCTGACTTGCATGATATCTCAAAAGTCATCCATGATGCATTTGTGTTAGAGGAGCTGTGAAGGAGCACCTTGAAAATATGGCTTCCCTAGCCACCCTTAAAAATATCATGCACAAGGATGTGATGATCAGGCTGCTTGTTGCTTCTCTCAAAGGTAGAGTGTGGATCTGGTACAAAACCTTGTAGCCTGGAAGCATCTCCACATGGATGGACCTGGAAGAGACTCTCTTGGATACATTTGGAAAATTGGATAGCCTCTTCCAACATTTGTATCAATTCAAATTTATCAAGAGGAAACATCTTGAGAGTGTTACGGACTTCAATATCCATTTTGAGAAAATCTAGAGGAGGATTCCATGATAAATCCTCACAACCTCTATCCAAGTGCATCTATTCTACATATGAGCTCTCGACCCTGATATCAAAATTCTTCTATATCAATCTGTGGAAACCAAGTTTTTGTAGCTCTATGAGGAAGCCATCAGAGCCAAGTGAGTGCTCACATGGAGGCTAGATTTAGTTAGCTCCCCTCTGAAGCTACTTCTAGGTTACACAATAAGACTACCTTAGGGAAAGGAGTGCTACATCCCCAAATATAACTCAGTAGATATATCAATGGATGAAGATGTGGATGCTCAAAGGTAGCAAAAGGGTCCTATGATGGAGAAGAAGCCAACTGTGGGATTGGCACAACACGCCAGTCTCAAGAAGGGACAACATAAAAATCTATTCCCTAATAGATCATCACCTAAAATGTGGAATAAGGTGGCAAAAGTGATTGCCACCCTGCATTTTGAGGGCTTGAGTACTGAGGTGCTCATTCAAGATAGAAAAATTGTTATTTTATCACCATTTCTAGCCAGCATGGATGGTGCCAAATATAATACAAGTAGCAACACAAATACAATGTAAAATGGTCTAGCCACTACATATTCACATGATGATTTTCATGAGCATCCTTGGCTCAAGCGTTCCTATCACACCACAATTTTTAGGTCAATAAATAAATCCATGTGCTATGAGTGATCAATGCAAGGGATATTATAAGTTTTATCAGTGACCATTAGGGAAAAAAACTCCTGTAAAAAGTTCCCATCTACTTAGGCATTGGAAAACATCAGGGAAGGTTCCCCAAGATCTATCTTGGAAATATAAAATTACTCCTCCCCCTCTATGTTGTATTTCTAGTTTTTTTTCCTTTTGTTTGTCATTTTTGTAACCCTATAGCCCAACGGATGCATTTAGAAATTATTAGGGCCTCTTATCTCATCCTCGGGAGCTGCATGAAGAAGCCTTAGAACTCATAGGTAAGATTATGAGCACAAAGTAAGATAAGCACATTATAAATAATACCTCATGAGTAGATGCAAATGGGACTAGAAAGTGTAAATTGTAAAATTTGGTTGAAACATAAGGATCTCCTAGCTGATAGCAGTCAGTAAAAGATGGTCATTGCTAGATTGTGTGAAAAAGAAGGCTTGGCATAAGAGAATTGAATTTCAATGACAATCTATCTACTTTTGAAATATCTCAAATCCTTGGTGGGCTACATTTAAAGGGATTCAATCCATAAGAGTGCCTCATGGAGAAGGGTCTATGCCCCTTCAGTTTCACTTGATAAGCTTTGGATTGCTTTTCCCTTCGTGTCTCCTTGTTTCCTCGCCCTGCCCTTTATTCTGCCTTTCTCTTCCCTTTGTTGCATGCACTTCTTCAGGTTGATGATAAATGCTGCTTTGTCTCAACTATCTCCTATTGTTCTTTCGTCCCCCCTATGTTCCTCAGTCAGCTTTCCTTTATTTTACTTATTTCAATTATTTGTCTTCTTGTTGCTCTTGTTCATCACAATACTCTTTGTGTTCTCCCTTTCAACCATGATTTTTTGGCTCTCTTTTCCTCACCCTTCCTTTTTACCCCCACTTTATGCACCCTTATTATTTTTACTCCACTTTGCTTTTCATCATGATAACTTTCTCTGACATCTCTTTGTGCCCCACTGTCTCCTTATGTTTTTTTCATCTGTGTGTCTCCCTTTCCTCTTCGTTATTCTCTCATTTTATTTGTCTCTCTATTTTAGCTATTATATCTCCTATCCTTCTAGGTTCATTTTTTCCACAAGTTCGAAATATTATACCTTTTATAGAGTTCACCAATTTTTTGGGAATACTAATGGATGGGTGAAAGATACAAAAGTAATGGATGGCTACAAGCAGCAAGCGGATGGAATATTGTTGAAATAAGCAGTGTGAATAATAGAGTGGGTGTATGATTAGCTCTTAGCTTTGGCCAACACTATTCAAAAGACCCATACACTTGTTGTGTGGAAATTTCAACTGACTAGCATGGATGGAGATATTGTAAAACCCCACCCACAAGAAGGATGGAGACTCTCACCCATTGTTGGGAGAGAATTTCAAGAACAAATTGGGTAGAAATTTGATAAAATGGCCATACTCCTTCATGATATATCCATGGATAGAAAACAAGATAAATAAAATAACCATCCCACACCTAATCTCCCACTATTATCTAGAAATTCAAATAAAGGGTATTTAATACCTCATCAGCCCAGTACTAGCCATGTGTATGTAAAAGTGATTTATGTGAAGTGTACTAGATCTAGGGTAATTAATTTCAATCATTCACCACCTAACCAAATGATCATTATCTGGAAGAAGGGGTAAAGAAGATAATAATTAATGATCTGGGTAGAAATATTTGTAGTCTCAAGGGCTCAAATCAACCCAGAAACATTCTCCTCTTTCTATAATATTGCCACCATCCCAAGGAGCAGTGTACTAGCTGATTGCCTATCTTCTCCAAGTGTTGTCTTCTCACCTAGCACCATTAATGTTTAAATTTTGAATTTATTATATTTTACCTATAAATAGTGGAATGCTGGTCATTCCCAAAGAGTTACTCTTTAGCCATTACAATTCATATGTAAGGTTTTCACCACTTTGTAAATATAAGCTTATCACTATTTGGTCTCTGATTTTACCTTCATATCTTTGCATTGAATGTATGAATATTTATTTCTACTTTGGTCATTTAAGTGGTTTCATCTAATTTTGCAATATAGATTTTGTGGGATTCACTTAATGGCTTTGGTATTTACATTCGTAATATGGGTTGAGAATTTATTTCTACTAAATTTGGTCGAATGGGAGCACTCTAATTATTCACTCTAGATTTCATGCACTCACTTTCTAGTTATAGAATTCACTCTTCATCCTCCAATTCAAAGTGTTTAGTGAAGGTATCTTCGACTGATCTATTAGATTCTATGTTTGTGTTTACACCCACGGTGTGACACTTGCATGTGTCTTTCATTGTGAGTTTTGGCTACGACTATTTTTCATTCTCTTTTCTCCTTTTTCCTTTCTTGCTTTCCCTCTTATAGCATAGGTAGCTGGAATCACCATAGAGGAATTGGCCTTCTTCAGAGATCGACTGCCCTACCTTGGCCTGGTGGTCGTTCGATGTTGTTGTTGGTACATCCTTGATCCTGATGCCAAATATCCACCCAAAAATCCTCATGAAACATAAATTCCACAAGTATCAATACATAATCGTAGGAGAAGGAGAAATAAGAAGAAGAAAATGCATAGCAAAGAAGACATGAACAGAGAAGAAATCACAAAGATAGAACCAGATAGACATACTCAGACTCAAGCATTGGAGGAGTCTTCAGCCAAAGCATTCTCGGTCTTGTGTGAAGATACAAACTACTTACTTGGATAGATTCTTGTAAACAAAGAAGAAGAATACAATTTCGACTATTCAAGAGAAGAAGATCCATATTGAAGACTAAAGTCTTCAATACCCAAATAATGAAGTATAGAGGGGTGTTAGAGTAAATTTCATCATTTGGGTAATGTAACTGTACTATCCTTGGTACATAACTAGAGTAGTATATTACTTAAGGGGGTATTTAGTTGGTTACTTCACATAATATAGTAAATACACAAGTGTTTATGTGGAAGTTGTAAATGTGCAATGTGTTCCCTTGTATAGCTAGGTAGAGTGTTGGTCAAGTAATCCATATTTCCATATAAAGGGCCTCATAGTGAGTGATTACACAAGATGTATAGGTATTAGTAGGTATACTGGGTAGATCACCATATATATTGGTGATGGGGTACAATGTAGTTCTTTAGTATCAATTCTAGAGTGTTCATTTCCTTCATATTACATTGTATCATTTTGTCACTTTCCATTAATAGCATATTTTAGCATATTACATTTTTGCATATTTCATATTCTATGATTGCATTCTCCTTTGGCATACACCATCAAAAACTAAAAAATATCAATAGTAACCCGTAGTGCTAACAAGGGAGGCCACACACAAAGATCTAAGAATATTTCTTTGAAGGCTAGGAAGATTGGAAACTCCCCTATTTTAGTGGAGGTGACTAACTTAGAGGATAGCCTTCCAATGATGAAAAATTCAAATCTCTATATTTATTTAGAAGAAGCCAAGAAAATGTATCATCCTTTGGACCTTGAGCCTCCTTACCTCCCACTATCTTGGAGCACTCTTGAGAAGAAACACCAAGCGTTTCTAGGTGCTCTTAAGGTGGAGATTGCTTATTTCCAAGACATCTATAGAATATCTCATCTTAAGGATGATGTGGCCCCAAAGTAGGCTTTGGATATTCATTTTTCCTTTCATGCTATCTATTATGATTGGGCTCAGTGTCCTATATTTTTTGGATTGTTATCCAATCTATTGTTTTGCAAGTTTTTGGTTTTCCTTAGTAAATATTTTGCATAGATAGTAATCTTAGTCTCAGCCAGTAGTTGTGTGTTTCTTTTTTTGTTGTGGTTTGATCCATGTGTTTCTTTAGAATATGTTTATCTCAATTAGTTGTGCTTGTTTGAGCTTTATGGTGTGGCCCTGAGATTTTTTTGATCATTTTTATAACAAGGTTTGGGGTCCCTTCCAAAATCCCTCTTATTATCTAATCAAAAGAAAATAATTAAACCATATATAACATGTGTTTTTATCACAAATATTTTATTTATTTTTTATTAAATATATTCTTCAACTTCCTCAACATGTTACATTTCCAAAATCAAATCCTTGACATCATTTTGATTATGAGATAAAATCTCACTTGGTCAATTGCCTTCTAATATTTGAATTTCACCACAATAAAGATCAACACTATGATAGGCTAAATTATTCATTGTCTAATGTACTTAACTATAGATATGCTCACAATTCCAAGAGATTGCCTTCAGTAATAGATGATGAATATCAAAAATTATATTATTTTTTATCCAATTCCCACCTCCATTTTTGTTGATAACATTTATGATCATTTGTGAATCCCCCTCAATTGAAATAAATTACCATACTTTTTCTATTGTAATTTTACTCCCTATAAGAAGTGCCCTGGCATTTGCATAGTTGTTTTTTGAAGATCCATATGATTATGAGTAAGTGAATGAGAAATTTACCTTCATTGTTTAAAAAAACCACCTCCATCTACTTTTTCCAAAATTATTTAGAAGCACCATCAAAATTCATTTTGATAAAACTATTTTTTGGACATTTTCATTTTACTTCAAAAAAACCACCTCCATCTATTTATTCCAAATTTCTTTAGAAGCACCATCAAAATTAATTTTGATAAACCTATTTTTTGGATATTTCTATTTTACCTAGATCTAAGTAGATCCTTTGTTTTAATACCATTATCATGGATGACTCATCCATGTATGTTCAAATCCTATAATGAAGTTGTTACCTCCTCTTTTTTGCACTCGAGACTTCCCATTATGAGCACAATATTTGTAAATATTTTGCAAGAGAGGCAATAATATAGATCCAAAGTTAGGCACACTTTTAATATTCATTTAAAAAAATTATATTATTCCTTTCAAACCATAAATTTCAACAAATAATGGTAGGACCAATCCTCCATATAATACATAATACTTTAGCTTTGAAAATATTAATCCAACATTTCATCAACTCTTTCAATATTGATGGACCAATGCATTTTAATATTTTGAAAAAGTAACCCCACATATTGTGAGCAAGGTGACAATGAATAAGTAAATGGTCTAATATTTCTAAATCCTTCTCACACAAGGCACATTTGAAAGGTCTAGTATATTTTCTTCTTTGTAGACTCTCTCCTTTAATAATCTTATTTTTAACTACTAAAAAAAGGAATGTTGAGGCCTTAGGGAGATCGTCTAGTGACCAAACATGCTTCCAAGAAAAATCTTTCTAAGTAGGTGTGAATGCAAAAACGCAACAACAAACACTGCTAAATGAAATAGACACAAAATAATTGAAATTGCACAACAATAGATTGATCTTGTATTAATGGGGAGGATCTTAGAAACTCCATTGTTACAATTAGGATATTTTGTAATCCTTTTGATACAATTTTACAGGGTTTAGGGTTCTCTTAAACCCTAACAACAAAGTTGTGGTGTCTTTAAGCATGTTCTTGATCCCAACAGTGTTGAGTGGACTTCTTGATATCTGATGCTGGACCACTCTAGCCTAGACAGCTGCTCAAAATTAATAGATATTCAAACCTGCACACATAACAATAATAATAGAGAGTTAGTAATAATTGTGAGGGCTCCACTGTGTGAGACCCTCAAATATCAATAAAACCCTAGCTATTGATAAATAAAATTGCATGCAAATCTAAAGATATTAAATAAATATAAAAATGTGTGATTTACCTTACTTATAATTGTTTACCCATAGATGAATGTATCTTGTTGTAGGTTGGTGGCACAGACGTGCCCTAATAGCACCCGAGGATCTCACTGGTCTTTAGAAGTGGACTTTGAAACACGGTAGGGCTCTCAGGAAGAGCAGTAGGGTACTTGGGAATGTAGTCGAGAGTAGAAGGGCACTTATTAAGAGTGAAAGGGAACCTGTGGAGAGTGGTAGGGTGCTCAGGATTGGGATGGAGAGCAACAGGGTGCTCACAGAGAGTAGTAGAGTGCTCGTAGAGAGTAGTCACGCATTTGAAGGATTAGATCAGAACTGTAGAAGCAGATCTAATGGTGGAAAGAGGAGGCGACAATGGCAATGAGTATGGAGGTTAAGGATAAGGTGGTCAAAGTGGGGGCTAGGGCATGAATGGTGGATTGAACAATTAGGGTTTTGGGGAGTTTTTGGTAATTATGAAATCAAGAAAATTAGGACCCCAAAAACTTAGGAACTTAGGAATTCAGGGCTAGCAAAATTAGGGGTTGAGCCATCAAAATGGCTCCTACTTATAGTCCAACCTAGGGTATGCTAGGGTTTCAATGACACTAATCATGTGGCTAAGATTAAAACACATCCAAGGGTGGATATTAAGTTTAGGGTGTGGCATGGATTAATGTGGATGGACGGATGAGATTAAATGAAATCGAATGGATGGGATTAATTTATTTATATAAATATATATTTATTAAATATATAAAATATAATATTAAAATATTATTATTTAAATATATATATTATAAATATATATAAATAATAGGCAAAAATGGTAGGAAAGCTAGGATGAAGGACAAGTGGCTATGTTTTGGTGGTGGAAATGGTGAGAAAGCATGGATGGAGGACAAGTGGCTATGTTTTGGTGGTGGAAATGGCAAGAAAGCATTAATGGAGGACAAATAGCTAGATTTTGGTGTCTACAGTAGGAAATTTTGATTAATCTAAATCCTCATATACCAACTTGATCGACCATATTTTGATAGATTCTAGACCATCTCATCATTTCATTTAAAAATAATCAAATACAACTCTTGAAGCATATTTTGAAGTTCATTTGCAATTTTTTTTAGTTCCTCTTCTTCAACCATGTTACTAATAGAAATTCATTATTTTAAGTTGTTACTCATATTAATATAGTCTTTAACCTTTGGACCTTTACAAGAGAGGTATGCATGAGCTAATGGTTTCCATTTTAAGTCAAATATAAGAGGATAATACTTCACCAACAATTTGCATAATTCCCCTTAATTACTGACCATCTATTATGTTTCTTGAATAATTGTAAACTATCTGATATACTTGTTTGATGTTGACAATCCTTTGGGTAGGGTTTCTTTCCTAAATAATTTCATTACATCAAGATAACCTATATATTTTTAAGTAATATTTTTACCCAATTCTTTCCTTGATCTTTGAGTAATCTCCACCCAAGCTTTGCCCCTAAGTCTAAACTCATAATTTTGCAAGTCTATAAGCTTACTTCTCCAATATTATTTGCTTTGCAAACCCTATCCCACTTACAAAGAAGAAAACTACATTTTTCCTCACATCATTTCTAAATAAAATCTCTTTTATCAATTTATAATGCTATATGTAGACACCAAAACAACACCAATCCGATTATGTGATGATAAGCACTGATCGAATTGACATACATAGCCCCTAGGACAGCTCCCAGAGGTTAAACAGTGGTCCTAACCCCTTCCATAATAGTTTTGGAAGGTCAGAGGTCAATTTGGCACCTTTCAAGCACCATGCTCCTTACTCGTTCCATATTGGGGTGAATAGAATGTTATTCGCCCCACCCTAGGATGATTAGCAACAATCTCTCCGAGGTGGGACGAATAGCAATTTTAACGAGAAAAAAGTCAAACCTTGACAAATGGCAGCCCATATCCACCACTTAACTCCACATTCAATGCATGGGAGTGTGAGTGAGCATTTCAAATCTCAAAGAGGCAGTCATGGAGCCCTTAATCAGGGAGGAATATTCTCTCCTAAAAATGCATGATGGCCAAGTGGCGCCCTTGCATGCACATTCAAAGTAGACCTTCAAGTCTATAAAATGGTGAGTCTTCTCACCCAAAAAATGGGAGATCATGAGAATTTGGAGCAATGGAGTGCTTCTGAATTACACCCTCACCCCTCACTTGTGCTTCTTACATCCTTGATCTCTCTTTTGAAAGGGAGGTTATTGGGTGCACATTGGAAGCACAATCCAAACCCAAAACCTAAACATTTGGCCACAATACCCCACCCAATCTGATGAAACAAACCCCTAGGAGGTTTTTGACCCATACCAAGTGTATTGGTGTTGAAACTAAGCCCCAAACGGTGGGCGTCCTACCCCTAGGCGCCCCCCGCACTACTGCAGTCCTAATCGCCCCACCCCAAAGAAATTAGAAATCTATGGTAGATTTCTTCACTATTTCTTTTTCATATTATTTTATGTCATTCATATATACTTCCATTCAAATTTCATGCCATTCTGATGAGTTTTGACTATGTTTTCATTATTTTTCGCTTTCACTAAAATACAGGTAGCATCTTCAGATACAGGGCAATCGAGGTCGAATATACAAAATCCGACCTTCTAGGTCATCTCAAAATGCCCTATTTTGCCTAACCCCTACTTTGCAAGTGTTTTGGAGGATTCTATATGGGACATTTAGGAGGTTGCATCCCACCCCAGAGTGATTAGAAATATACAATAGATTTCTCGACTGTTCCTTTTGTAGTGTGTTCATGATGGTTTTTGCATGATTTTTTCCAAATTTAATCTTATTCTGACATTTTTTTATTACCATTTTAATTGTTTCATGCATGCATTATTCGAAGGCCTTGGGGATTGCTTGTTTCCCTCCATCCACAGGTGCTATTAATCATTTGTTATTTCTCTGAATGTAGGATATCAACACTAGAGGGGTAGAAAGGAACTATAGATGCATTCATGCAAGCAGTGGCAACATTTGGGCCACCCATTTCAAATGTGGGCACGTAGAAGATCCCGAAGGGAAGTGTACCAACCATGGTGTAACAAAAATATATCTAATGCTCCTAGTCCCTGAAAAATAAGGAGAAGTATTGTAACCTGATCTCAAAGCAAAATTAATAAAATAGGCTACAATTTAAATTTGCTTTACATCTCGTTTCATTCATGTTTCGCTTTCCCCTTTCATACACTTGTTCTTTGTTCATTCGTAGGACTTAGCATTACATCTGCTTTTGTTTGCATCGCATCCAGTGCGCCATTGCTTCTGTATCCTCGTGCTTTTAGTGGCGATCACAGTGGGAATCTGTCCACTAATTTTGGGATAAATTTTTTGATTAAAACTTTGTGTTTTTTCTTGCAAGTGTTAATCCTTCAAGCGCTGGACTGCTTCTCGTGCCACCCTGTGACGAATATAGACTGGAATTCATGCCACCCTGGGATGAATAAGGCATTCATACCACCCTATGATGAATACAAATATTCTATTTGTCCCACCCTAGGACGAATAGCTCCCTGTGCATTTTTTGGGTAGAAACTCAGAGGTATCTGGTGTGGGCAAAGAAGAGGTAGGTTGTCTGAACATCCTTTGTAATTTTTTGTCTATGTTTCTATAATTTTTCTACTTTATTTGATTGCATAGAGAATTTTACTGCATGTTTTTTTTCTTTGCACAAGTAAAAATAACCACACACACCACGTGACAATATAAACATCAAATATTTGGTCATAAAACCCCAACACTTGATCAAGAACAACGGTGGATTTCATCACCACCTTGGCTTGAATTTTGCATACATAACCCTGATCATGATTGTTGCTAGACGTAAATCTTGACGAAATCTGACCAAGTGTAGCTAGGGTGATTCCCAATGCATGAGGATAAGTCTTCTATGGTAGGTGTCAAAACAGAGCGATTCCCCTTTCGTACCGCATATGTTCCACGTACTACTCTGCTCTCACGTACCAATAGTCTCCCTCACATAAGGGTAGGTATATAGAGAGGTTTGGTATAATGGCCTGGCAATGGCATATTGAAGGGGCGATCATTTTGGGAGATATAAGAGCCCTCATATTGCATGTACAACAAAATTTTCTTCACAAGGCTTTCAAAACAAAAAATCAAAACACATGGAACAAGATTTAGGGCACACATTTAATCCGTAAATGAGATAATCACTTCTTTGTTTGTGTGGCTCTTGTTTGTTTAGTGTAGCATTAAAAATTATAAAAAATATAAAAATGTACACATCTTTTAGAGAAACACCACCATGGTGTACACCCGTAGCCAAGCCCAATCATGGGTAGAAGCTGCGAAAAGTGTACAAGGGGGCACAAGTCGCCTCTGCTATAGCCCCAAGGACTTGGTTATACCACCTTGGTAGCCTAACCCACAAAATAGTCCACATCATGCCATTATAGAATGGGACTATAGAGGCACCCCTTCGAGGGGCATGCCCATGCAACATAGACCCTTTCAGGAGGAGTCCATACACGTGGCACTCAACATAGACGGGAGGGCTCCCTTAGACACTTGTTATGAGTGGCCACCATACGATGAAGCGCTAGAATAACATAGGGTCCATAAGGAGGGGTCACATGATTACATCATCCCTCACTTACCCCTTATTACTGTTAGAAACAATAGGCCAAATCCATAGCGTAAGGCTCTTTAGACAGGGCTAGCCAACTCTACCCGCCCCTTTCACATATACAAAAGGGAGCATGAGGAAGACCACTACATTCCTTAAGAGCAATACATAGCATGAGAATAATGCGCTTATGCACCTGCTATTTATCAGGATCACCCACTGAGGCTAGATCCTCGGGTGAATGCCGCTAACCTTGACAGAGGGAAGTGACCTATAGAGATCTCGGATCACCACAATCAAGATATATGTGTAGGGGAGGCATCTAGGCCTCCTAGACTCAAGACGACGGAACAAATTGACTTGGCATTTGCCAAACATGTCGCCCACCAAGCGCAAATCACGCAACTTGAGCAAGACCAACAATAGTTAGAGCACCTGTATCGCCTTAGCAAAGAGCACATTCAGTGTCAAATAGATGAGTTGCTCCAGAACACTATGCCTGAGAGGGTCCCAACCCCTCGCACACATAGGACAAAGTTGTATGAGAGGCACAACCCCTTGGTGCAAGACAGGTCTCCACGACCTTACCAAGTGTTATCTCCAAGACCTCCTAGACCTGAGAGGGAGACCACCACTAGAGCCAATGATGGGCACCCTTCGTGGGCACCCAACCATGTTTATAAGTCACACCCAGGAACTCCTCGAGAAACCTATGAGGAGTTTGAGAAAGAAGAAGAGCGGGCTGAAATGCCCTACCAAGGTAGGGGGGTGCTACCCGGTTGCCCCTCCATAGGCCTCAAGTTCCCCACAATTCACAATGGGAAAAAACCAATGAGGAATAGATAAAATCTTCCAATGCATACAAAGTGCTGCTAGAGCACTTAGAGTCTATGGAGACCAAGACTTTTGGGCCCCAAAAGCCCACTTTACGCCAGCTCTGTAGTCACCCTATGCATCCTTTAGTGCCTGCACCCCCATACCTTGAACACTTTAAAATGCCTCAATTGGCAATATTTAGAGGGGATGAGGATGCCCAAGAGCACGTGACAAGATTCTTGAGCCAATTATTTGGCATTCAGGACAACGATGCTTTTCTTCTAAGAACATTTATAACCATGTTCGTAGGCCCTGCCTCGGATTGGTTTACCCAATTTTTGAAGCATAGCATCAGTAACCTGGACCAGCTAGTGGACGCATTCCTTGAATGTTTCACCTTCAATACCAAGAAGAAGGCATCATTAAGTGACCTAGCTAGCCTTAGGCAATATTAGGAAGATACCATGGCAGCTTATGGAAATCAGTGGAGGACGTTGCTTTTAAAGCTACCTTACCTCCATCCTATGGCCAACCTGATCCAAATGTTCTTGAAGAGTTGTTTGAGGTCGATCTCCATGCTATTGTAGCTATAGTAATATGCCACTCTCAAGGAAGCCCTGGGGCAAGCCAAAATCATTGAGGAGATCAAAATACAAGATGGCGAGATTGCCAAGCCACACAATAAAGAGTGGCCCAAAAATACCAAAACTGGGTCCACGCAATCGAAACCCGCCATGGTCAATCATATTGCTATAAATATACCTAAGCCTGCACAAGCAACACTGCCACCAAAAGCTAATTATCAGGTAGTTCCTCTTGATACCTATGAAAATGAAAATCATAGGCAAGAGCAAAATTAGCAGTGTCGCCCTAGGCGATAATTCACACCCTTCACAGAGTCTAAAGACTCCTTGTTTGACCGTTTGTCTGTGGCAAACTTGATAAACCTACCAGAAAGTTGACCCATAGACCCCAAAACACAAAAACCCAAGGGCTATAGGGAAGACTTGTACTATAGATTTCACCGATAGAAAGGACATGACCTTTACATGTGTTGGAAGTTCAAAAGCTTAGTGCAAGACCTAATAGACAACAAAATGCTAGTGGTGGATAATACCATAGCACCAAAAAACCAATAGATGGAGGTCTTCAAAGACCCCCTACCTGCCCATGATGCGTAGGAAAAGACTCTACAAGTCAATGAGGTGACACAGAACTGCCCCATGCAAGGGTATGTAGGGATGATAAGCATAGTGAATCGGAACAAGAGGTACCCAAGCACAGCTGCCCCTGCAGTAGCTACAGGAGAGGTTCCATCAATGTCACAATATCAATAATGCCCTACACAACCTTCCCTACCTAGACCAGTGGCCACGATTTGGACTAAAATTACCCAAAGTTTAAGGACCACGTCGGCTAGGCTCTCCATATATGAGCTCATACAACAATCACCGCCCCATCGGGAGGCTCTAATGGAGATACTAAAAGCCATCAAGCTATAGCTCCACGAAGCAAACTCTTTCAACAACTTTGTGGGACATGTAAAATGATGTACAGAACCAGTCATCACCTTTAGAGAAGAACTAAAATCGATGACTGGTGATATGGCAGATCCACCCCTACACATCATTGCGTGGGTCAATGGGATTCCATGTAAGAGGGTGTTGGCTAGCTCGTCCAACAATATAATCACAATAGCAACATTGAAACACCTCAAGTTTCTAGCATCTCACATTGTGGCCTCCACATATAATCTTTGAGCATTCAATGATGCGATATGCTCTATGGTTGGTACAATTGTCCTACCCATCCAAGTGGGACAAAAGACTATTCCTACATTGTGCCACATATTGGAAGGTGAGATGGCCTACAATATTTTACTGGGTTGGCCTTGGATCAGGGACATGAAGTGTGTCCCTTCGATAGCCCATCAATTCTTAAAGTACACATACGAAGGGCAAGTGCATGTAGTACCAGCAGACTTAGAGCCCTTCAAGTATTGCAATGCGATGCAATTGATGCCACATTCGACCCTCCCATCAATACATTTGGACTTTCAGTTGAATCCATCCAAAAATGGTTTGATTCTACATACATCCCCACTATTAAGTCCCACAAATCACAAACTCAGACCATCTTCATCGTCTGGTACTTCAACAACGACACCACCTATGATGGCCGCATTGAAGGACAATAGGAAGAAGCCCCTGGAAGAGATACCACCGTTAGTCTCAATGATATCTATCAAAGAGGTGCCTATCCGAATGGAATTCGAGATGCCTAGTCCACCCGACATGGAGTGGACTCAAGAAGAACTCCCATTCCCTCCCCATCAACCACCAATGATCACTATTGAGATGGCTAATACGGGTTTGGGGGAGTATCTAGTGCAGAACATTGTAGCAACACCCATGCTTGAGTCCATGCAGGACATGGGGAGACCTAGCCTCTCCATCGACACTATTATCCCTTTGGGCTACCCACAAAATTAGACAAATTTTGTATATGGGGGCCTCGACAATGACATTGAAACTTACTTGCAAAAGGAAGAAGACGAAGAGCCCTTTGCTGAGAACGTCAACTATCTGTCCAACCCAAAATTTGCTTTGAAATACCTTGGCCAATGTAATTGGCATGGATATGGGTTGGGCAGGTATGAACAAGGTGTGCATGTTCTTTTTCAACCAAGATATTAGATGCCATACGATAAATCAAGAGTAGGGTTCAACCACCCTCTGCCCCTTGAAATCTTGGTAGAGAACATGCAAGGCCTAGGGCTAGGCAACAAGGATGGGTTGGCACAAGATCCATATGCCAATCCTAACACAACATACACATTGGGGGATTATATCCCATTGTTAACAACCAACCTTGTGGGCATCAACAATTCCTTCCCTTTGATCGAGAAAGGGGAAATTTCAAGAACTTGCCTCCAAAAGGGATATAGACAAGGCCAAGAAGGATCTTCAGAAGATGAGTTAGAGTATGAGGTAGAACCTTGGGACCCTTTTGATTTCGATAGCAATCACTCGCAAGTGAAGCCCATAGATGACTATGAGGAGAACTTCATGATAATGTTCCCATTGAATGCTCCAATCGAGCAATTGCCACCTCAAGAGAATCAGGTCCTCCCATAGAGAGAACAACAACCTCGATGGGACCAAATCAACTTGCTCGAGCAGAACGAGCCCCACATATCGTAAATAGTTGTCAAAGCCAATGAAGGCCTATGGATCTTCGATAGCGATTATGAAGATGAGACTAAGATGGTATATCTCAACCATATGTGACAGCAACAACGAGAATACCCCATGGACATTGATGATATGTTTGAACAACTAAACATGGGGCCAAGGCATAGGTGGCACCTAAACCAAGCATAGTTAGACCAAGTGCTACACCTGCCACTTTAGGCATACAGAGAGCACCTTCCACCCAGAGACCCTATAGAGCCATCAGTGCCAAGGGTAGACCCTATCCTTCTATCTGCACATAGGGTCAATCCATTTGTGCCAATACCCACAGAGCCAGATCTGGGGTATAAAGATCACCAAGGAAGTTTGAGTCAATGCCTGCATGGTAATGGAGACCAAATTCACTTCATCAACATGATCTCCATTGACTTAATTGCCCCCATACACAATCCAACCGATCCAACATGACCATTGCATCTAGACCTATATGCTATAGACTAGGGTCGCGCTAACTCACCACCATCCCCATCAGAGTACTGGCCTTGTGGTGCGATGTTTCATTTCACCCCAGGACCAACTCAGGATATCTTTCATGCTAAAGAGGAACCCGACATTCCAAACGTAGATCTAAATTTGGTAAATGATATCCACATGATCCCAACTCCACACCAGTTGGAGGATGAGTCCAACATGTCAGTCAAATATACGACTAATGTAGACATCGGCTCTGATCCAATGAATTCGTAAATCATCAAGCTGGGGTTAAATTTATCCCCCGAAGAGCAAGCCGATTACATTGCCCTTATCAAAGAGAAGAAGGATGTTTTTGCATGGTCCTACAAAGACATGCTAGGGCTAGACCCGCAGCTAGTCACGCATAATCTAACGCTTGATCCGACAGTCAAGCTAGTCAAGAAAAAACTATGTAAGATGCACCCAACAGTGGCCTTAATGGTCAAAGACGAGCTGTAAAAGTTGTTGGATGCATAGTTTGTCATATGCATGGATTACCCACCATGGTTGTCCAACATGGTACCCATCAAGAAGCCTGATGGGAGGATTCGCATATGCACCGATTTTTGAGATCTAAACAAAGCGAGTCCCAAGGATGATTTCCCCTTGCCTAGCATTGATGCATTGATAGATGCTACAGCAAGCCACGAAATGCTTTCCCTCATGGATGGTTTCTCGGGTTTCTCGGGATACAACCAGATTCGTATCAATCCTGAGAATCAACTAAAAATGACATTCATGATGCCTTGGGGGACATTTTGTTATAAGGTCATGCCATTTGGCCTTAAAAATGTTGGAACCACCTACCAACGCGCCATGACATACATCTTCCATGATCACATGCATAAAAATTTGGAAGACTATATGGATGATTTGTTGGCCAAATCTCTTTTGCACCCAAATCATCTCGATGACTTAAGCAAGATCCTTGATCGCCTCATCAAACACAAAGTTAGACTAAACCCCAAGAAGTGCATATTTGGCATCACATCTGGAAAACTCTTGGGTTTCATAGTCTCAAAATGAGGCATCAAGGTAGATCCAAATAAATTCAAGGTAATCCTTGAAATGCTTCACCAAACCACCATCAAGTAGCTCAAAAGCTTGCAGGGTAAGGTCTCATCAATCAAGTGTTTCATAGCGTAGCTATCTGACAAGTGCCGACCCATGAATAAATTATTACATAAGGGGGTAGCATTTCACTAGGATGACGAGTGCCAGTCAGCATTCGATGACATTAAACAATACTTGGCTTTATCGCCAGTATTGGCACCACCTAGACCAGGAGTGTCGTTCTATTTATACATATCAACTACTGAGGTGGCACTGAGCGCCATGATAGCCCAAAAAAATGAACTACATAAAGAACAAGCTAATTACTATCTTAGCCGAACCCTGGTTAGTTATGAACTTAACTATGCATACGTCAAGAATCTATGCTTAGAAGTGGTATTTGCCACAAAAAAGCTATGCCATTACATGCTGAGCAATACGATGTATGTTGTGTCTAAGGAGAATCCATTGTGGTACATGATGAGTCATACTTATCATAGTAGCCACACGACAAAATGGATCATGTTGTTGACAGAGTTTGACATCAAATTCATTGGATAGAAGTCCATAAAAGGTCAAGTCATCGCCGATAAACTAGCAGAGGCCCCTCTCAAAGACGATCAACCTCTGACCATAGAGCTACCCGATGATGGGGTCTTCCATGTCTCAGAATTGCCAAATTTTGATGAGCCTGAGTCATAGGCCGACATAACCTTATTATTCGATGGCTCTAAATGTGAGAAAGGGGGTGGTGTGGGAATCATATTTTTCATACCACAAGGGGCTCCAATGCCTCTATCATTTAAACATGATTTCTCGTGCACCAAAAACAATGTTGAATATGAAGCCTTGCTCATAGGTCTTCAGATAGCCATCACCATGAAAATCAAACACTTGAACATATTTGGTGATTCACTATTAATCATCAACCAAGTGAAATGGGTATTCCAATGCAAATGCCCAATTCTGCAGGCCTACAAATCCCTTATGGATAAATTCCTGGCAAAACTTGAATGGTACGATATCGAGGTACTCCCTCGATCATCGAATCATTTTGCGGACACTATGGCATCCTTGGGGTCACTAATCCCGCAAGACCCTTCTAGTGAGATGACAAAAATTCAATTCAAAACATTATCGCAATCCACAATGGAGCATGCAAGCTATGACCTAATGCCAAGAATCCACCTGATCCAGATTGAACCATCTCAGGGTAAGTTCTATCGAATCCACGATAGTTTGAATCATGCCAACTGGGGGTCCTTGTTCTCCCTGACCCTTCTTAATAGCAACACAATGCTATTCTTACAGGTTCGTTCTCGCTTAGCTTTTGCTAGGGATGAACTTCAAGAGGGATTTGCCGTTCATACCATCGAGGTTTCTAATTAGTAGGATTGGTACACACCCATAAGAGACTACCTCAAGCTAGGTAACCTCCCACTTGGATTGATGCATGCCACAAAAAGATCATTCAAATAGAAAGCGGAAAAACATGTCTTATTAGGAGACATTTTGTACCATCGAAGCTATGAAGGGATCCTCCTCCGTTGCTTGGACCAACAAGAGTCCGCTTGGGTGATCACCCAAGCGCACGATGGTACATGCGGTGGCCACTTCAGTGGTATGGCCATCACAAAGCACATTCTTTGCATGGGATATTATTGGCCATATTTATAATGATATTGTTGCACCTATGTAAGGAAATGCATGAAATGTCAACACCATGCTAATTTTACACACGTACCTTCTCAGGCCTTATAGCCGATCCAATTGGCTTGGCCATTTTTGTAGTGGGTCTTAGATCTAATTGGAAATATCTCCCCTACGTTGTTCAGTCATCACACGTTTATCATAACAGCCACAAAGTACTTCACTAAGTGGGTGGAAGGAATTCTACTTACCTCTACGACTAGGACCCACATTGCAATGTTTATTTTACATAACATCATATGTCATTTTGGTATTCCATCCAAGATCATCTCGGATAATGGGATAAGAACAAAGACATGCGTGCTTTAACAATGAAGTACAAAATTCAACACAATTTTTTGACACCTTATTATCCGTAGGCAAATGGGCAAGCAGAGGCGTCAAACAAAATGCTAGTTGCCATCCTTAAAAATACGGTCATAGATAGTCATAAGGATTGGCACATTCAAATCCTGCTTGCTCTATGGGCTTATTGCACTAGCATTCGGATGCCCACTGGAGCAACTCCATTTTTGCTAGTGTATGGCTCCGAGGCAGTCATGCCTCTTGAGTTGGAAATACCTTCCTTGCGCATATTAATGCAAGAGTTCATTGATGATGACACTGCGTGGTAGGCTCGATTAGACCAGCTTATGTTTCTCAATGAACTATGCATTAATGCTCTCGAGCATTTACATATCTATCAAGAGTGACTTAAGAAAGCATACAACATGAAAGTTCACCTGAGGGACTTTCAGGTTGGTGACTTGGTCTTAAAAGAGAACCAATAAAATTCTAACTTTCCGCTCCATCTAAGGGACAAGTTTGCTGCAATCTAGTTAAGTCCTTATGTAATTGATAGTAAAATAGGACCTAGAACATACCGGCTCACCTCTCTTGAAGGAATCAAGTAACTAGAACCCTTGAACATCAGTAATTTGAGGCCATTCCATGTTTAAAAGAGCCATGGCCCACCCCAAAAGCTCCAAGGATTCCCACAATCACTTGGTCAACCCCAAAATGCCCCAAAGGTGCCCATAATCCCTTTGGTCAAACCAAATGCTCCAAGGATTCCCATAATCACTTGGTCAACCCCAAAACGCCCCAAAGGTGCCCATAATCCCTTTGGCCAAACCAAAATCTCCAAGGATTCCCACAATTGCTTGGTCAACCCCAAAATGCCCCAAAGGTATCTATAAACCCTTTGGTCAAACCAAAAGCTCCAAGGATTCCCACAATCACTTGGTCAACCCCAAAATCCCCAAGGATTCCTATAATCGCTTGGTCAACCAAAAGCCCCAAGGATTCCCATAATCGCTTGGTCAACCAAAAATGCCCCAAGGATTCCCATAATCGCTTGGTCAACCCAAAATGCCCCAAGGATTCCCACAATCACTTGGTCAACCCCAAAAACACCCTAAAGGTATCTATAAACCCTTTGGTCAAACCAAAATCCCCAAGGGTTCCCACAACCGCTTGGTCACCCAAAATGCCCCAAAGGTATCTATAATCCCTTTGGTCAAAACCTCCAAGGATCTAAAAGAATCACTCGGTCTGCATCCACTCGGGATAAACCAACCATAATGAATTTTCAAAAACAATAAAATGATCAAAAATAACAAAAAAATTGCATCTCACTTCAATGCAAACTCTTAGAAATCAAAACACAAAAAAATAAGTTGCATTAGGCATCGCATACATACATTGCATATTTGTTGATCATACAGGTCAAATGCACCATAGACTATAATTACTCGGCAATTTCGTCATTTTCTACATTTTTCCACTTTGTAAATAGTCCAGCAAAAATAAACGCCATCCACATTTTTCACCATTTCATAATCAATTGCCTTCTAATGTATTCTGGGATTTTATCATTCAGATGTCATTAGATTTCTAGCCAAAAACTGTACAAAGTCAGAAAGGTTTTTACAAAGGTAGAATTTTCCTTGGATCACACCTTGTTACATAGCATCCCAACACAAGTTAAAACACATAAAAAATTCCCAAGTTGTGTGAACGAAAGATGAAACCTGCATAACAACCTACGTTACCATAAGTGAAACGATTATCTTGCTCATCCCCCTGTGCAAACGACCCCAAGAATGCTAAGAGTTGTCAAAAGGACAAGCATCTTCCCTACCCAATTCCCCCAAAATAAACAGTGGTTTTCACCACTATCACAAATCCCAAAATTCCCAAAGGGTTGCAAACATCAAAAATTGCAAAAAGTTAAAATTCAAACTCCAAAGTTTGATATCCAAACCCTTAAAGTGCACATGTAAAAGGCACAAGAAATAGTGATCCCCATCACTCAAAATCCAAATCCCTTGCTCAAAAACAAAATCAAAATAAAGAGTGATTTTTATCACTATATCTAAGAGCAAGTATCCCAAAAAAATTGAAGAAAATAAGGGATTCGAACTTGAATCCTTGGAACTCTCAGCATTCAAAAGGTCATGAGGTGATCCTCAGTACCGGTTTGGTGGATATCCTTCTAGTCACTGGTGGCAAACCTCCCGCATGACGATATATCTATCGCATTAAACTATGTATAAATCAATGTTTGCATGTGGATGAGCTAGCTTATGGTATCCTAGATTGCACCGCAGATTAATCCTACTAAATACAACAAACAAGTTAGGTGATTCTCAGTACATGTTTGGTTGACAGCTTATATGGCACTGGTGGTATCCTGACAACTACCACATAAATGAATTCAATCGCATACACAGGGATGTGAAATAACTTGGTAAAACTCAAGTCTGATTCGTACCTTGTTCAAAAGTCTTGTAAGATAAATGTACAGTATTGGCTAGTTAGTTAAAACATCCGAGTCTTGGAAAAACCTTAACTACATTCTAGAACACCTGTGGTACATTCCATTCTTACATCACCATCATAAAATACAAACAAAAATATATATACACATGCAAAGTCATCACATAGTACAGAAAGCCAATAAATCCTGTACAGTCTATGGTGCCACCGCCAAGTTATCAACAAATCATTTCATCCATTCATATGCATACATCATATAATTAGAAACATCGCATTCATAATAACCCATGCATACATCAACGCAAATAAATGTGCATAAAAATAAATGATAAATCACAAGTGAATAAACAAAAATAAAGTCATGTATATATATTGCCAAAATGCCCACAGGCTACAATAAGTCGGTCCTCTGACCTCACAAAAAAATCAAAAACTCAAAAACCCCAAGCCTAGGGAGTCGGCCACCATGATCATGCAGGATCGATGCGACTGGAACTACCCCTAGTGGTGTGGGTCCTATGGGACCTCTCAGGGCGACTACTGCCAACCCCCGCATCATGCCTACTAGTGCTACCCTCACCCACCTACCTGTGACAAGAGGAAGCAGACTAATCAGTATCACTGTCTCTCATTCGGCATGAAGATCCACCTCTAGTGAGCTCAGGTAATTGTCCACCAAGGTAGATAATATTGGCATCCAACTCCACCTGGAACTGACCCCACTCCATATCCCGTCGGTGGTATGCATCCAATGCTTCATCTCACTGTGCCAACTGAGCCTGCAAGTGATACCTCTCGATGCTGTGCTCCTCATCCCGTCTCCGTAGAAGCTCCTCCAATCATGTTATCTTAGCGTGATACCTAGCCTCCATATCCCTCAGGACTGCCTAAGGCATGGGCATCTATGGGATGGCATGCTGCTCTGGCACCCACTGCTCCAGAATGTCCTATGTAGTCAGCTACCTTAGAACCCCTAGGTCATCCCCAGTCAAGTTGTCAACCTCCACCATATCTGCATCATCAAGCAGAGCTCCCCAACCCTCCCCTGATGCCTCTGCATCCTCATCACTTGCTGTTGCCACATCCGGACCTCCTAGAGACCCCTCACCCTGCCATCGCCACATCATTCACCACTGGTCATACTCGGTAGTCACGCCAATGTTTTTCATGTCAGGGACATCAATCACTACATCAAAATCCTCACCCAACGGCTCAATGATCGACTAGGCCAGAGTCCTCTTATCGCCTTGATGTCGATAGATCAAGGGCTCACCAGGAAATCCTTGGTGCACCCCAAAATATCGAGTCACTTGGATGTACGGGAAGTACTCCTGCTTGATCCCATGTTGCCCGATCAGCCACCTCCCCCTGCATGCCCACTGAAGCCACTCCCCAGCCTTAGGCTAGGCTGGACAGTCACGATATGGCCACCAGAACACATCCCCTAGAGCAAGACATGCGAAGGCATCAGCTTAGTGCCCTATGACACCTGCTCATCATCGACTCTACCCCTGCTCCTCGGACCTCCGCCATAGAGTAGCATAGCCAATATCCCTATCCACCATCTCCCCCATGTGGTCCAAGGAAACCCCTACGACCGTTCCATAGCTATGTGCTACCATCACCAGCACTGCAATAGGTAGCTGCACCCAATCCCCTTTTGCCTCAGGCAGCGGACCTCGTACAACTTGTCATAAAGCTATGCCAGTAGCATCTGACCCCACCTCATAATCAGTGGTGTTGTTGTCAGACACTCCACCAGTCTAAACACTACCTCAAGCAGGTTCCAAAATAACCTCACACCTGAGGAGTCAGGAAGCAGCATGTTGGAGATGAGGGTCATGAGCAACGCATGCCTCACCCCCAACATGCCCTTCTTGAACCACCATCGCACCAGGATCCCGCAAATCAAATAGTACCCCTCTGCCCTCTCCACCACCCCATCCACCCCCATATTTGTCGCATGCCCAAAGCATCATGTCAGCACCACCATCCACTGATCCCGAGGAGTTGTTTGAATGGGCAACCCATCTATCGAAATCTGTAGAATCTGATAAACGTCCTCCAGAGTCACTGTCATCTCCCCTATTGGGAGATGAAAGGTGTTGGTGCGGGGATACCAAAAATTGATCAGGGTATTCAGATATGCCTGATCCCCCACCATAGGCTCTAATCGAGTCACCTGCTTGAGTCCAAGGGCATAAAGCCAATCCTAGTCCGCAAAATTCAGCGCATCCCATGTGTCAGAGAATACCGTCGATTGACGGTATCGACTCTTCACCACCTGCAAAACAAAACAACACAAAAACATTAAAACATGACAAAAAAAAATTGGACAACACTAAAACAAATATACAACAATGTATACAAACTGTACAACAAAAACATTTAAAAAAAAAATTGTACAACACTAAAACAAATAGACAACAATGTATACAAACTGTACAGCCAAAAACAATTAACAAAATGTACAACAAAAACATTCTAAAATTCAAATAAAACTATACAGACACCAAAAAAAAAAAGCCACTGTACAGACAAACAAATTACAAAATTTCAAACAAGGGTTTTTAACCTTATTTTGAATCAAAAAACAAACAAATTACAAAATTACAAATTAGGGTTTTTAACCTTATTTTGAATTAATAGACAAACAAATTACAAAATTTTAACCTAGGGTTTTTAACCTTAGTGTAAACTAAAAAACAAAAAAAACAAAATAAAACCAAAATTTGTAACCTAGGGCTTTTAACCTTAGTGTAAACTAAAAAACAAAAAAACAAAATAAAAAACAAACAAAAACCTAGGGTTTAATCCTAGTTAAACTAGGGTTTTGATCTTAGTTTAAAAAAAAAAAACATAACAAATTTTAACGTAGGGTTTTAACCTTAGTTTAAACAAAACATTACTAGGGTTTTAAACTTAGGCTAAAAGCAAACAAAATACAAAAAAACAAATCAAAACAACAAAAATTCAAACTAGGGTTTTTTAAACCTTATGAACAAAAAACAAAACAAATAAAACTTTAACCTAGGGTTTTAACCTTAGTTTAAATAGAAATACAAAACAAAATAATTACGGTTTTGAACTGTAAAATAAAAACAAACAAAATAAAGTGAAGGAGAACGTACCGGTCTTGCCTCGGCTCCACCACTCGACGATCTGATTTGTGCATTCATGGTATCCGTGAAATCTCGACAGCACTCTGCTACGCAAACTCGAACTCTTCCTCCTCATAGCTCCAAAATGCCAAAAAAAAAATGTAAATGAGCCCAAAACCTAGTTTTGGACCTTATATAGGCTCTTTTGCACTCGTCCCACCCTAGGATGATTACAAAACTGGCATTCGTCCCACCCTGGGATGATTACAAAGCCAAAAAATCAAAAACAACCAAAACTGCATCTAAAATGCACCAAAAACAGCAATAAAATTGCCAAACACAAGCACCTTTGTGCCTGCACTTCACGGCATGCAAAACAGACATCGCGGTCATAAATTGGCACTATACTACTCCCTAAGAAGGCTATCATAGCCGGACCGCTCCACGGGAGGACGAATTTTTGACAATTTCAGCCCCAATAAGCGTCACAAAAAGGGTCCAAATCCACCCAAAAATAGCAATAACATTACCGAAAAAAAGTGCCCTTGCGCCTGATATTCTTGGCATGCAAAACTGATGTTGAGGTCATAAATTGTCATTATCCTACTCCCTAATAAGGCTACCATAGCTGGACCGCTCCATCAAAGGATGGATTTTCAATGATTTTAGCCCCCATAAGCGTCACAAAAAGGGTTAAAACCCACCAAAAATAGGTCAGATTGTTCGGAAACTACATAAGTGATCAACGAAAAACAACTAAAGGCACCCTTAAAAAAGTCATCTTGGGTCAAGTGACTCGTTGCTTTTCTCATGTCGGTAATTCCCTCATCGATTCATCGCTTGAGGGGGTAGTCACACTTAGTCACCAATCAACAAATACACACCCAATCAAGGAAATGGCATGCATTCAAAGAATCATTGACAAAGACAATCATGCTCCTACTTGGGGCAGAAAACAAGCAATAATCACAAGCTGATCAAACACTTGGCATTCTAGAATCATGAACTCAAGGTTCCCATAGACAAAAGGTTGCACCATTTGCCTATTCATGACTGAACAATATCCAAGATCAAGTAACACCTCACCGAAAAAGGTTAACACTTGAATTAAGCTCCTTAGCTCGTCAGAAGCAAGGATTCAAGAATGCATGCCCTTTCCATACTTAGGGCATCAAAATTTGGTTAGGTTATCGATAAACCCTAATCATTAGTGCTTTGGTTATCTATTTTTTCTCAACACTGTGCCACGCACAGCGCATCCCAAAAAGGGGCATCTGTAGACACCAAAACAATACCAATCTGATTATGTGACGACAAGCACTAATCGAATTGACATACATAGCCCCTAGGGCAGCACCTAGAGGTTAAATAGTGGTCCTAACCACTCCCACATAGTTTTGGAAGATCAAAGGTCAATTTGGCACCTTTCAAGCACCCTACTCCTTACTCATTCCACCTTGGGGCAAATAGAATGCTATTCGCCCCACCCTGGGACGATTAGCAGCAATCGCTTTGAGGTGGGGCAAATAGTAGGTTTGACGGGTAAAAAGTCAAACCTTGACAAATGGTAGCCCAGATCCACCACTTAACTCCACCTTCAATGCATGGGAGTGTGAGTGAGTGTTTCAAAGCTCAAAGAGGCAGTCATAGAGGCAGTCATGGAGCCCTTAATCAAGGAGGAATCTTCTCTCCCTCGAAAAGGCGTGATGGCCAAGTGGTGCCCTGCATGCACATTCAAAGTAGACCTTCAAGTCTATAAAATGGTGAGTCTTCTCACCCTAAAAATTGGAGAGCAGGAGCATTTGGAGCAAAGGAGTGCTGCTGAATTACACCCTCACCCCTCACTTGTGCTTCTTATATCCTTGATCTCTCTTTTGAAAGGGAGGTTATTGGGTGAACATTGGAAGCACAATCTAGACCCAAAACATAAACATTTGGCCACAATACCCCACCCAATATTCTAACACAACCCCCTAGGAGGTTTTGGAACCATCCCAAGTGGATTGGTGTCGAAACCAAGCCCCAAACAATGAGACGTCCTGCCTCGGGGCGCCCCCCACACTTATTGCAGTCCTAATCACCCCACCCCAGAGTGATTAGAAATTTGTGGCATATTTATTCACTATTTCTTTTGCATCTTATTTTGTGTCATTCATATATGCTTCCATTCAAATTTCATGCCATTCTGATGAGTTTTGATTATGTTTTCATTGTTTTTCGCTTTCACTAACATACAGGGAGCATCTTAGGATATAGGGTGATTGAGGGCGAATATACAAAATATGACCTTATGGGTCGTCTCAAAACGCCCTATTTTTCCTAAACCCAAATTTATAGGTATTTTGGAGGCTTCTGGATGGGACATTTAGGAGGTTACTTTATGATTTTTTATGATAGTCCTAATCGTCCCACCCCAGAGTGATTAGAAATCCATAGCATATTTCTTGACAGTTCCTTTTGCAGTGTGTTCATGATGGTTTTTGCATGCTTCTGTCCAAATTTCATCTTATTATGACATGTTTGGATTACTATTTTAATTTTTTCATGCATGCATTAACTGGAGCCCTTGGGGATTGCTTGTTTCCCTCCATCCACAGGTGCTATTAATCATTTGCTATTTCTCTGAATGTAGGATCTCGACACCGGAGGGGCAGCAAGGAACTACAGATGCATTCACACAAGCGACAATGACGTTTGGCCAGCCCATTTCAAATGTAGGCACGCAGAAGATCTCGAAGGGAAGCATACCAACTGTGGTGTAACAAAACTATATCTAACACTCCTAGCCCCTGAAAAGGAAGGAGATGTATTGTAACCTGATCTCAAAGCAAAATTAATAAAAGAGGTTGCACTTTCAATCTGCTTTACATCTCGTTTCATTCATGTTTCGCTTTCCCTTTTCATGCACTTGTTCTTTGTTCATTCGTAGGACTTAGCATTACATCTGCTTTTGTTTGCATCGCACCTGGTGCGCCATTGCTTCCATATCCTCGTTATTTCACTATACCTACTTAAATATTGAAAATTACATCATATAAATAGGGATGGATTGCAATGTAATCTTTATGAGTTGTAGTCTTCCCATTATGGTTAAGAATTTACCTTTCCAACCTACTAAATAAGATTTAATTCTATCCAAATAGGAGACTCAAATATCATTTTTTCTTCCTTAATGAGACAAAGGAATACCTAAGTAGGTTGATGGAAATTTTCTTAATTTTAAACGTTCTAATATCCATAATAATTTCTTGTAAATCTAGGGCAATGTTAATGAAACAAATATTGTATTTTATAGTACTAACCAACTATCTAGTAGCCTTGTCATAGCATGATAGTATTGATTTAAAATCCATGGAATCATTGACAAAGGGATGATCCAAAAGAAAGGTATCATCAACAAATTGGAGATAAGATTCAAAAGGATAATTTTTTGTAACCTAAGTACCTTTTATTTTTTCTTTCATTTTTCATTTGAGAAGGCTCTCCTTAATGTCTTTGCAAGAATAATGAATAGATAAGGAGATAACAAATCACCTTGGTGGAGTCCATAGGATAACTTAACGTAAGTAGCTGGGGAACCATTGATCAAATTATAAAAATGATTTAAACTAGCAAGACAACCTTTGAGTCAAATAGAATATTTTGTAGTGCTATAACAATATTTAATCCATTCACACCAACTATAAATAAAACTAAACATTTTGAGAATATCATGTGAAAAACTCTAGTAAACCCTATCATATGATTTGTTCATATCTAATTTCATAAGCATACCTGATATTTTCATTGAAAAAAGATAATGTATGGCCTCATGTGCAATAATTACACCATCAAGAATTTGTTTACCACAAACAAAACCACCTTGCTCCTCTCATATAACACAATCTAGAATATCTTTCAGTATATTTTTCATACTTTTTGAACTAATATTATAAATCATATTACAAAGGCTTATTGGACAAAAACTATCAAAATATTTTGGCTTTCCTTTCTTTCAAAACAATATAATAAAAGTGTCATTGATATCACTTATTATAGCCTTATATTTCCAATCCCATTTCAACTAGAACTAACATATCACTCTTCAATAAATTTCAAAAGTTTTAAAAGAAAATTGTAAGAATTCCATTGAGGCCAGATGCCTTGTTAGGATGGAAAGAGAAAACTACTTCATGTAGTTTATCCATAGATATCTTCTTCATCAAGCTTTTATTTTGTCCCTATGTTATAATTTATGGAATATTTTGTAAAATCTTGTCTTGTGACTCCTTATCTTATGAGTATTTGATAAAATATATTTAATTTTTTTTATTTGGTAAACGAAAGGGTTTTGAGGTCCCCAAACCTATTAAATTGGTTGAAATAGGGCACGAGAATGCACTAAACTACAACACTAAATAAAAACCATCCAAGGGGTAAGAATAAAAGGACACCCTCAACAAGACAAAATAGAGAGGGCCCCATACAAACAACATACCATAAAATATATTTAAAATAATCAATTGCTTTCTTTCTTATATCTTCTTCTTCCTCAATATGTACATAGAGTTAAAATATTTTTTGTGATAAAAAAATTGTTTTTGTTGTGACATGAATATTTTTTGTATTTCTATACTCTTCCTTAAGTCATTTCTCCCTAGATTTTTGGAACCAATATGATCTCTCCCTTTTCATTGATTTATGATAATTGGAAAGTAATTTTTTTCTTTCACATAAGAATCTTGATCCATTTCAATGATTTCAACTCCCTCTTGTAAAATTTTGTGCTTGGATTCAATTTCTTTACCAAAAATATTTGTCATTTTAAATATTTTTTTGATCCTTTAAATATTTTTTCTTTGAAAAAACCTATATATATATATATATATATATGATCCTTCAAAATTTTCTCCAGCACAACATAACCATTTTGTAAGAAATTTGGGTCTTCAAGCCGCATAGACTAGAAGCAAAATCGCTTTGGATGACAATTATTGGGAAAATCACAAGTCAAAAGAATGGGTTTGTGATCCTATCCTACTCATAATAAAATATTTGAAGATATTATATACTTTATTTGTAACCATGTGTTGGATAACAATAATCTATCTAATATTTATGCTATATGAGTTTGCCCAATGTGTCTATTATCCCATGTATATTGAATATTTGAAGGAATAACAACCCAAAGGCCATTTGAATTAACAAATGAAGCAAAAACTTGCATTGATTTAGACCATCTTCGAGTACCATCCTTATTTTTCAAAGGATATAAAACAATGTTGAAATCACTCCAAAGAATCCATAGATCGCAATTATGAATTGTCATCGTGTTTAACAAAAATATGTTAAGGTCCTAACATATTTCAAAAGTACTAACTATAGTTGGAGCATATACATTTATAACCCCAATTTTGATGTTTTTCTCTTTTCTATAAAATAGTCTAGCAACCCAATTACATTTTTTTTCTGACAATTTCCCATCCCATTTGTGTTTATCACATATTGTTGCATTATTTCTTAAAGATCCTATATAAGAAACAACTAGACAATCACCATATTCCAAATATTTTTAAAAGCATCCCTACATTCCTAACTACTCAGTTTTATTTTTTGTACTAAAATAAACTCAAGACTATAAACAATCTTTTAATTTCTTAATAAATATTTTTTAAGGATCTTATTCATACCCTCAAAATTTTATGATATCATTTTTATCATCATCATTTTTTAATGAGTGGGATTATCCCAACTTCTTGTTAAGACCTACAATATTTTTATTTGTCTTCCCAAATAAATATCCCTTTTTGTATGCAGAAAATCCACCTCCCATAAGAAAAGAAAGTGATAATGTATAATTTAAAGGATTCGCATAATTTTTCTAAACATACAATGTAGGGTTTTTCTAAATGTACAATGCAGGATTTCACTAAATGTACAATGTAGGGAAATAATAAAGTAAATTGAAATGAAATGTAAAGATATGCGGATGAAATATAATTTGATAAAAATCAAATTAGAACCTTAGTAAAAAATTAATGAAGTTGTTA
The DNA here is from genome assembly GCA_028583015.1 of Wollemia nobilis. NCBI lineage: Eukaryota > Viridiplantae > Streptophyta > Pinopsida > Araucariales > Araucariaceae > Wollemia > Wollemia nobilis. The sequence continues at coordinate 305,379 of JAQPPZ010000755.1, read as the reverse complement.
TTGAGAAGTTTTGGGTGGCAGTTGGGAATGATGCGTTATCTTAGGAACCACTTTGAAATGTCTTAGGCAAGAATTATAAGCACCCCCATGCTCATTTTATAGGTTTTTCATTGATGGTTGTTAGTTGATAAAGATTTATATATGTGACAAGGTTGTTTTTGTTGATAGTTGTCCATGATTGTTTGTTGTTCACAGTTCAAAAAGGAAGTTGGATCAATGTTAATGTTCATTCATGTTGAAAGATATTAATGGAGAACAATAAAAATTAATTAGCAGAGTTTATGTATTTTGTGTGATTGTACCATTATAAAAATTATTTATTATGGATTTTGTGAGTATCAATTAACCATATATTTTTATGTAGGTACTGGAAGTGGAATCCATAATTACTATTGATGATATTGTTGTAGTTGATTCATGATGTATATGAATATCCATAAATCATATAGTTGGATGAAATATGTCATAAGAACCATGTAGTAAGGGTATAATAAGTTGTTTATCATTATACTCATTAGGCATAGTGTATATTCAAGTGGTAGGTAATCATGATTTGTAGAATTAAGTCATTTCTAGATTGAGGGTTTACCAAACTGTACAATTAGTCTATCTAACCGTACAATTAATCTATCTATTTGTATAATTAGTCTATTTAATCATATAGTTGGTTAGTTATTCCCTATTTTAAGCATAAATTCACTATTGCATATTTCAAAGTAAGATCAATGATTTACTAAGTGAATAATTTCCAGATTTAATCGATAAGATAATTCATTGCTAATTGAATTTTTCTGGCAGACTATTCATTTTGGCAAATTGTATAGTTCATTGTCATTGTACATTTATGACTATATAATTGTACAGTGTATATTTTATAACCATACAATCAATTATTGAATGTTTTGTGGAGTTGTATATTTGTGATAGTACAATTGTACGGTTGCATAGATTTTGATACAAATCACTAGAAATCATTCCAAGATTTATCATCGCACTCCCCTTATTGGGAATACCACTGCTTGTGCTTCATTTAGTGTCATTTTCTAATAAAAATGTGAGGATTTAGACTGGTAAGTAGCATGAAGTAAATAAGGGTGAATGATAGATACAAGTCTACAAATATGTGGGAGATGAGATCATAGAAAGGAATAAATTTCAATAAGTACACAAATTGCTCAAAGACAGAACATGCATAATAGAAATTTAGAAAAAAATGAACCTGTAATAGAACAAGTATAGAATTAAGATGAGGGAGATACTAAAAGGTGGGATACATTACTATTAGATATGTAATATGGAGTACACGGACCACCAAGAGTTGAGGAAGATGTTAGCGTAAGGGAAGACACATATGTAGAAAGTGTGCAAGAATACACTGAGTGGATGGTGGCACCTAAACAAGTCTCAAGAAGGTTTTCAAGGAGTATAGAGGATAGGAGTCATGTACCATAACAATATTACATGAGGTCTCAGGAAGACCAAGACCATAGTCAGTATACTAGTGAAGGAGGTCATGAAGTGAGGATGCACAATAAATAGGTAAATGACTAGTTGGTGAGTACAAGGTACCATAGATAGAAACATCCAATGAGGAATAAAAAAATTAATCACACACTATAGGAAGAAACCAAACAAAATTCCAAGGGAAATTCATTAAATGACGATGGAGGAACCCCACCAATGGATAATGTAACCATGAGAGCAAGAAAAAAATATGCATGTTTTTCACAGGGGAAGGGAAGGCAGACCTAGTAAGGCATATTGACATAGGAACTACCATTCGGAAAATAAATGATGTAAATCAATCAGATGAGTGGTTACAACTATTTCTTACTATATTACAGGGACTGGTAATATATTGGTATCTAAAGTGAAAAAATACAACAACCTTTCAATTATGGAATACAATGAAATAATAATTCATTAAGGAATTGTATACCTTGAGAGGATACTAAAATTATAATCAAAATATATGCCACAAAACAAGGAAAATACAAGGATGTCAAAGCATATAATTAGATATTAAAGTAATTGACATATAAAATGCAAATGCCACCACCAAATGGAATCATAAGAAGATATTTAATTGATGGATTGCTACCCAAATATAGAAAAAATATGAAGGTAGTTCCATCATAAACATATGGGGAGGTGTTGGCAAAAGCAAAGAACTTCGAAAGTGAGTCAAAGTAGACAGTAGTAGGAATAGTGAGATACTGAGGACTTAGATAATGATGCAGACAATAAGGTGCATCATGCTATCCAATCATTCTGCATGGAATTTGATAAAATATTGAAGGTTAAAGGAGAAACAAGGAAATATTGAAAGGATGTATGGTGTACTATTTGAAAAACTAAGGGACATACAAACATGAATTGTCCTAGGAATTCATATTGCAATCTATGCAATGTATTGGAACACAAAGTGGTAAATTGCCCATTTAATATAAAAGAGGTAATGCATTAGACCTTGAAAATCCAAGGGAGTGAGGAAAAACTAAATGTCCAAGGGATTGGACAAGATTAAACCAGTGGAAATTATAGGAATAATCATAGAGGAGGAATTCCATGCCTAGGCAATCAACAAGGAGGTCAAATGCACTTGTATGATTCAAAAGGTAGACCAATCATACAGTGTTGCAATTGCCAAGAGTGGGGGCACTTTGTGAATAATTAGTCTTCTAAAACAAATGAGATAGCACAAAATAATATTACACATATGTGTTGGTGGTGTGGTCTAGGAAACCACAAGGAATTTAACTATCCCAAGAAGGTAAGTACGAGTAAATCAAATAATATCAACTTTCTTGACATTGATGTACCTCCCATGGGGGAGGAGGAAAAATAAAAAGATGTATTGGTCATGATACGAAGTCAGGCCAAGAAAGATAATTACCTAGAACTTGCCAAGGAGAAGGAGAGATGGTAGGAGGTAAAAAGGTAATTGAAGAAGAAGCACAAAAGGCTAAGAAGATAAGGCTAGTAGAATAAAAAGAATTAAATAAGCCAAGCGTCTTAGAGGAAAAAGCATCAATAAATAGACTTACAAGCACAAGTTTTAAATACAATGGTAGAAGTTAAAGTGGCTAGTTTTCTAGAATCCATACTAGCCTTGCATAAGGTAATGGAGGAAGAATTACAACCCTAAAAGGTAATGGAAGTACAAAGCTAGCCTTTTAAGGAAATGGATAAGAAGGATTATTTTATGGATCCAATGATATTAATGATTGATGTTGGAAAGAAACTAGCATTGGTTCATATGGAGATATTGGAGCACAAGTTAACACAAGTCATTATGGATGGAGGATCTAGTGTTAACATGCTACTAAAGAAAACTAGAAGGAGATCGGGGCTCCATTCTTATGGGCACCCAGTTTTAAGTTGTATGGTGTTGACCAATATGGTATTGAAACTAAGGGAGTGTTGATGGCACATAAAGTAATAATAGCTAACCAAGAGTTCATCTTGGATTTTATTGTGATTACAATGCAGAAGCCAACATATGATGCATTACTAGGAAGAGGTTGGATGAGAGTGGCCAAAGTTAATCACAACTAGGAAAAGGATCGAATTACATTCAAGAAAGGACAACACAAATATATGATTAACCTAAAAAATCAAACAATTAGTGAAGATGTTGCCACAATAGATGAATCAAGGAGTTCTTCAAAGGAGGAAGACCAATATGAGCCCAATGAAGAAGGAATGGTGTACCTTGAGGAATGTAGTGAGGATGAAGCTCAATAAAATAGAAAACTTCTCCACTGGTAGATGGAGGAGTATGAGGTATTTCATCCCAAATACCTCTATATTAATACAAAGGAGACTACAAAAATACAAGATGAGGAGAAGGTCAATAAGAAACCAAAGGAAGAGGAACAAGAGAAATGGATATTTTCCAAAAGCTTCATAGAGTATACAATTGGTGATGCAGAAATAGACGCAAAACTAGCACATTCGAAGAATGTGGCAAAGGCTAAGATAGAGCCAAAAAGTATTAAATATGAAGGACCTCAAATAGTGAAAGTAAATTTGGGGACTAATAATGAACCAAGATTAATCCAGTGCAGAGATGATTGGGATCCTATGTTGAAAGCAACAACTTTCAAAATATTCTTGGAATATAAGGATGTTTTTGCATGGACATATAAGGACTTGAAAGGGATACCACCAGAGTTATGTGTGCATAATATTTCATTAATTTTGGGAGCACAACTAGTTAGAAGGAGACCTTATAGAATGAACCCAAAATATGCAGCCTTGGTAAATGCAGAAATAGAGAAGATGTTGGATGTCGATATTATTTTTAAAGTTACCACAAGCAAATGGGTTTCACCTATTGTGGTCACCTTGAAGAAGGAAGTGGACAAAATTTGTATATGCATGGACTTTCATAGTCTGAATGCAGTTACAATCAAGGATCCCTTTCCCATTCCTTTTATAGATTCTATCTTGGAGGAAGTTGTAGGACATGAAATTTACTCATTTTTGGATGGGTTTTCTAGCTATAATCAGATTAGCATAGTAGAAGAAGATAAGTTGAAGACCACATTTATAGTGGAAAATGGTATTTATGCTTATAATAGAATACCATTTGGGCTATGCAATGCACCTACCACATTTCAATGAATTATTTTGTACATATTTGATCAATTGACAATAGGAAAATTCAAGGTATTCCTAGATGATTGGTCTATATATGGAAAAATTAAGGATCATATACCACTCTAAGTGAATGTATGAGTTGTAGAAATGTAGATATCCTTGAATCTAGGAAAATGTTTCTTGATGGTACCATATGGTAAGTTGTTGGGACACATAGTGTGTAGCAAAGGGTTGAAGCCAGATCCTGATAAGATTCACATCATTCTAAATATGGAAGAGCCATATGATATGAGCTCATTAAAAACCTTCTTGGGATCCATAGGGTATTATCAAAGGTTTATCAAGAATTATGCACACGTGTCCTATCCATTGGATTCATTGATGAAAAAGAATATTCCTTTTAGTTGGATAGAGGAGCATCAAGGAGCTTTTGAGGAGTTGAAAGAAAAGCTCGTGTGTAGTCCCATTTTGGTATTTCTAGACTGGGATAAGGAGTTCCATGTTCATATTGATGCATCCAATTTTGCAATAGGTTGTGTGTTAGCTCAAGAAGGATAATTTAGGTTGGATCAACCTATTTACTTTGCAAGTCATCTACTATCAAGGGTAGAAAGGAACTATAGTACAATAGAACAAGAGGCTTTGGGAATGGTATATGCAGTACAAAATTTTAGGCATTACCTATTGGTAAACCCATTTGCCTTTTATGTGGATCATCAAGCTCTATTGTACCTAATAAACAAACCAGTAATACAAGGATGAGTTAGCAGGTGGCTCGTTACCTTACAAGAATTTGTGTTTTGGGTGGTGGTTAGACCTAGTAAAAAGCATGTAATAGTGGATCATTTGTCAAGAATTCACTTAGGAGAACCTACAATAATGGGAGTGTCATATGAGTTTCCCAATGCTTAGCTATTTGCAATTAATGTTGTACCATCATGGTACAAGTTAATTGGTGAATATCTATCCATAGAGGAATTACCCCTAGAAATTGACAACAACATAGAAGAGGAAAGTAATAATGAAGTTGACACCTTTCTAGTTGATAGTTGGATTGTTGTACAAAATGGGTGTAGATGGTATTTTGAGAAGATGTGTAATGGAGGAGGAAGTTAAAATAATGTTAAAAGAAGCCCATGAAGGTTTGGCAAGAGGACATATGGGGTCAGACACTACTACAAGGAAAATACTTTTGGTAGGACTATGGTGGCCTATGTTATACCATGATGCAAAGGAATATGTGCAGGCATGTGATACCTATCAAAGAGTAGGGAAACCATTATGTCATGACTTTATGCCCTTACATCCATCTCAACCTCAAGAATTATTTGAAATATGGGGTTTGGATTTTTTGGTCCACTTAAAACAACCCAAAGGTAAAAATATCAATATATCATGGTAGCAATAGAATACCTAACCAAATGGGTAGAGGTAAGGGCACTACCAGATAATACGACAAAAAGTACAACTCATTTCTTGTATGAGCAGGTAATCACAAGATTCAAAATTTCACTACAAATAACAAGTGATAGGGGTGGTCACTTTGTTAATGAGGTTATTAAGAAGTTGATAACTAACTTTTATATTTTGCATTTATTTTCAAGTTTATACTACCCTAGAGCAAATGGGTAGGCAGAGGTAACTAACAAAATCCTAGTCTCTACATTGTACAAAACCTATGGAATAGAAGGAGAAAATTGGGAGGAGAGGTTGCCATCTATTCTATGGGTATATAGAACAATATTTAAACCTACAATAGACCATACACCATTTTAGCTAATGTATGGCCAAGAGGCAGTCATGCTAGTAGAGTTCTTGGTACCTAGTCTGCAGGTAGCCATGGAGCATCGTTTAGGTGACCAAGAAAGTTTAGAGAAAATATTGGAAACATTAATAAATTTGGATGAAATATGAGTCATGGCATAATGGGGAATTGAAGTAGCCCAAAATAGAAGGAAGTTATCGCATAAGCATTTTCAAATTTTAGAACTTAATCAAGGTGATTTACTTCTAAATTAAATTGGTAAATGAGAAATCAAACCAATAAAATTAAAAAAATAATGGCTTGGTTCATTCAAAGTAGTAGAGGTGATGAATAATGATGTAATTAAATTATAGAAGCTAGACAAGATATGGTACCCAAAATGATGAACAATTCAAACTTGAAACCATATAAAGCATAGTGTTTGTTTATTTCTTTGAATGCAATAGAATGGATACAACAACAAGAAGTAGCATCTCGTGAACAAACACAAGAAACTCAGAATAACCAAAATCCTCTACAAGGACAATATGATATTGGGATTGCATGTCTATTTTCATAAGGGGAGGGAGCATAGACAATTTTAGAACAATGGGAATTGGTATATTTCCCTAGGGAAAGAAGAAGAATGCAAGTACACATGAGGTTTATAGATGGGATAGAAATAATTGAGGAAGAAGAGGAGGAAAGGATTTACCCAAATAAAAAGGAATTAGGAAGTAGTACCATTGGCTAATAACTTGTAAATACAAGAAGAAACCTCCTAATCATTGGAAGTAGTAGTGTATCCTCATTTGGAGCAATGAGAGTTGCCTCACCAAGTGCAATATCAACAAAGGATACAACTAACAGTCAAGTGAAATTTCAAATTCATATGGAGGTTTTGTAGATAAAACATTAGCAAGACTTACCCCATTAGCCAAAATTAGTATGATACAATAGTGGATGATCCATAAAGCACAACAATTGCAAGAGTATAAATCACTACAAGCCCATAATGCACAACTTCAAGGATAGATCATTTAAGAGTTGGATGATACAATGCAATGACTTGATGAGTAGTAGACCACAAGGTAAAGGGAGCTTGAATTGAAAAATGATAAAAATAAAGAAGTATTTTAGGTACATGGAAGACAACAAGAAGGCTCAACGAAAATTTCTAGTGAGAGATCACAAGTAGAACCAAGGGGCCCGATGCAATATCTACCAATTATGAATGAGGTAGCAAAAATATTATGGTGAGATATTGAAGAGAACTTCACATCACCTGAGCAACAAGGGAATCGATAGGAATATTCTAGCAATTCTAGTGATGAAGGAATTCCCTTACTAACAAGAAACAATAGTTAGGATAGTAGTAGCGATGAATTTTTATCAAGAATACAAGAACCTCATACTCATCCTAAACCAGATGCCTATGTTACAACATATTGACAATTAAGAAGACAAAGAAGATAAGAGAGGAGACTCCAAAGAATAATGGATATGCCACCAGAATGGTCTTCACGATGAGATGATAGTCATAATGATTCAAGCATATAAAGCATGTTGATTGTATATTTAGGGTACTACAATAATAATTACTAGGATATCAATACAATGAAGGACACCTTGCAAACATAGAATTTGTGAATATGAATCCTAGCACTTGGGAAAGAGGAGAGCCAAGTTGACAACAAGATCACCAATAATGAATTCCAAGTACTACAAGTTGACAACTAGGTTATAGATGAGGTTTGTGACAAGTGAATCAATGTAATAATCATTCAGATCCCTTACCTAGAGGAATGAAAGGAAGGAATCGATATCCTACTCCAAGATGGACTAGGCAGCATAATGAGACACAACATGCACCCTTAAATTTGATAAGGAATCACAATGAGCACATAATTTTGGAGGTGGATCCTTGTAAAATCTTAGGGGATTATATCTGAATAGAGGGAATTTAGGGTGACCACCAATGCATCACCAAGTACCAAGAAGGATAGAAGAATGAAGAGGACTACTTCAAAAATATGAAATCCCATTCAATAGTTGATGAGGTCTCATAACAAGAGGACAAGATCATGGAATATGCACAAGGAATAAATATTGTTCGAATGGAAAGTGTATGGTTTCAAGAAGAATGTATTCAAAGTAGGTAAAGAAATCATTCACCATGTATGCAAGCAGACTTAGCCTAAGGAGATAGGAGCAAAAGTTACCCAAATGAGAATCAGATAAATAGGTATTCTTCACCAAATAATTGTTCAATAGGACAAAGAGAATTTCTGGAATGAGATAGTGATCAAGATAGAAGGGATAAATATTGTATGGTTGTAAAATTTGGGAATTATATAATTCCAAATCATACAGTTGGCAATTGTACAATTCCAAATTGTGTAGTTGATAGTTGTATAGTATCAAAAGTGGTAAATTATACAATTGATCAATCTAAACTAAATTGTACAATTGGTCAACCCACTATTGCCATAGATAATTTAGCAAAACCAAAAATTGATACGTTAGCAAAGTAAATTGTACAAGTGAATGTTTTCGTATGACTTCCACACCAGTAAAGAAAAAATTAAAAGAAAATAAAAAAGAAAAAAACAAGAAAAAGACAAAAAGCAAAAAGTGCATGCAAAAATCACATGTGGAAATCATCCATACAAATTAAGAAAATCACATGCAAAAATCTAAGGTGGAAATCATTTGTGCACTTAGTAGTTAAATTTATAAAAAATGAGTGCCAAGAAGAAATTCAAAACAATTTTAAGTGTACAACACCAAGGTTAGACGAATTCAGGAAGGAGAAGCATTATGCAACATGTAAATAGCCATTTACCATATGGATAATTATATAAATGAAACCATAGAATGTTCAAATATTTGAAGCTTCCCGTTAAAATTTGCATAGAAGGGTTATTTTTCTTGAATTTTTAAAAAATCTAGAGTACAATGATTTTTTCTTTATGGAAAAATCTTGGGTTTGGTAAATTATTTTCAAAAAAAGCAAAGGGAAATTGGAGGAAGATTGAAAACCTATCCATACATGTTGATAAGATCACCAAAAATAAGAGATTATTAGCAATTGCAAGTTGAAGAAGGTCATACAATGGAAGAAATTGTACAAATTGCCAAGGGAAAAAATTGTACAACTAGCAAAAATACATAGCCAAAAATATGTTTGATGGTATAGTTGTACAAATAAAGATAGAAATTATAAATTGAAGGAGAATGAAACAATTGCAAATAAATTCCAAGAGAAATCATACCAAATAGAACACATTGTACAATTTTAGGGTTGAGAGCACAATTTGGTAGCAATTATACAATTTTTGAAAGGAATTGTATGATTTGGAAACAATTCCATGATTTATAGAGGAAATTGAATTATTTGAATGTAATTGTACAATTTTGGAAGGAACTATATGATTTAGAGGCAGTTGTATGATTTGGGTGCAACTATATGATTGCAGGGTAATTTGTATGATTCTAGTGTAATTTATATGATTTTTGGAGCAATTGTAAGGATTTGGGTGCAATTGTATGGATTTGGGAGGAATTGTATAGATTTAGGTACAATTGTATGGAATTAATTACAATTGTATGAATTTGGTGCACATTGTACAAATTAAATAGAGGGGTACAATTGGTTCTAGAATAATGAAGACATTGGAAGGATGAGCACTAAGCATGAATTTTGAGCTCATAAACAAAAAATTTTGGCAACAAGGATAGAATGGTCACCTGGACCACTACATAAAAGGAATCCATGGTCCAAACAAGGGAAATGATATCCAATACGATAGGATATAACCTACCCTACTCAGGGTCAAGAATGAGGGTTTCAACTAGGGAGAGGATGTGGCTACTATCCTTTGAGGGGAATAGGTTATAGGCCATAAAGGAGATGTAGAAATTAGTTTGAGCAACTGATAATTCAAAAGGGAATATCCAATAGAACTCCCATGAGCACATCAAAGGGAAATTTAGAGTGAAGTTCATCGAGAAGCTACTCCAAAAGACTAGGGTGACCTACCAAGTGAAGATGAAGGTGAACAAGTGGAATTAAAAGATATAACTTTCACAGAGTTGATAGGGTAATTTTATTGAAAATGGTGGAGTGAACACCTAGAGAACCAGTAGCTGAAAATGACCTTAACACAAGAAGATGTAAATGTGTTGGTGCAAGTACCTCCATTTGATATATTTTTCTTCAAATATTACTTGTTGTAGACTGTAAAATTGTATGATGCCAACAAGAATTGCACCTTTATTTGGAATATTAGAGGGGGAAGGAGAAGAGATAGATGAATGAGTGGATCATTTCTTTGAAAAAGTATTTCCGAGATGTTTTTGAGCACACACTTAGGATTTTTTATAGGTTGTGTGGCATTGCTAAAGAATTTGAAGGAATATAAATTTTGTGAAATAAAGAAAGTGTTAGAATAGGTGTGTCATGAAAATAGGATAAGAAGGATAGCAAAGATATGTGCACACTACCCATGGTAGTTACCTGCAAGAGGGGTAATAAGTATGTTAGGAATTGATGACTTTCGAGAAGGAATGAAGACTAACTATAGAGTTCCTTCATGGATGTATCTTGATTTGGATAGCACACAAATATGTCCACTAGATACGATCAAGATGGAATTTATAAAAGCACCACCAGAGTTAGTATTTCCATTTTGGAAGTACAATTTCTTAACACACTACATTGAATGGCTTACCTTGAAAATTGGATAAGATATATCAAGCTAAGGAAGATCAATAAGGAGAAGCTAAAGCAACCCTAAAAGAAATGACTGTAATGGAAGATGAGCTAGAGTGTAGTAATAAAGAAGAAAAATCCAAGAAAAACAAAATTGAAATAGAAATGAATAGCATGAAGTAGTCATTTGAAGATAAGCTTAAAATCGAGGAAGAACAAAGGCAACTTTTGACATAATAGGTGGAAGAAAAAAATAAGTGATTGCAAAAATAGGAGGAGATGCTACAAAAGTATGCTATAATAATAAAAAAATAAGAGGAATAATTTATCTTGAATAATAAATAGATCAAACAATAGGAAGATTATTTGGCAACACAATAGGAACAACTATTAAAAAATGAGGAATAAGTAAATATGTATGATGGGAAGTTACAACTAAAAGACTAAAAATCATAGATATGGAAAAATATGTAGATCGTTATAACCAGATGATCGTGGACTATAAGGCTTGCTTTAGGTCAAGGAAGAACAACAACAAGCTCATCAGACATAGTTGTAATAATGAGATCAAGTGATCATAAATAATAATGATAAACTCACCATCATCGCTAAGATAGAGGTCACATTGATAGAGAAGCTATGAAAAGGTACATCAAACCAGGAGAAGGAGTTGCTAAAAGCCTAATCTAAAGCTAAAGAGAAGGCAAACAAATATGGATTGAACATCGTAGAACTTAGTAATTATGCTACCAAGTTGCAAGATGAATGAACCATTCTTAAAGTAAAGATTCAAGTTCTCTAGAAGTAGAACCAACCAGCTAAGGGTAGGACTAGCAATTCGATAGGGATATCGACTGATTAAAATGGGAGGGAATATGTAGGCAAAAAGTACACCTCCCATAAGAAAAGAAAGTACGAATGGACATTTTAAAGGATTTGCACAATTTTGCTAAACGTACAATGTAGGATTTTGATAAATGTACAATGTACGAAAATAATAAAGTAAATTGAAATGAAATATAAAAATATCCATGTGTGTCATGAAGATAATAGGCTTGCATATATCCTTTCCAATTGGGGAGTAATTCACAAATATTTAACCATTCAGAAAGAATTTTTTCCCCATGAAGTTTTAAATGCTTCTAACAATGATGTGGTTTGAAAGATGCAGTCTTAGATTTTGGTGGATTAGCTTATCTAATGATATCTCAAGCTTCTTCAACATGTTTCTCATCTCTTTTTCTTATTCCAATGGATTTTTTTTTTGGACAGGAGGATTCCTTGTCTTGCTATCAGTATCAGGGTTTGGTCTTCCATTTTCACCTTTGTGAAGCACTCTTTTTTTCAAGGTAGCATTTGTCATTGGTTATAGCTCATGATGTTTCCCTTTGATCATGTCAAGTCCACTAGTGTGTCAAGTTTGTGTAACTGGTTTCTATTAAGAAAAGTCAATATGTACCAAGTTTTGAGCCACCTCTGTTTATGCCTCTCTAATTATGAGAGTCATATTTTTAGGCATTTAGGTCTCATAAAAATTCCCTAGCCCTACCCCTTGTGTGGTATTTCATGCACCAGGTCTGGGTTTACCAACGTCTATTCCCTATGGATAATTATTAACCAATATGCTAATAAAACCTTCTATGCTTCCATAAAGGTTAGTTTTGGTCTCAAAAATTTCTATAATTACATCCCTGGGATGTTTCATTTTAGTATAGTTTGGTTTTATCCATATTTATGTGCCCTAGGTAGTAAGAAGTGGTGTATTTTCTTTTCTTGGTCCTCCCCTATCCTCAGTATCACCAACATAGCCCTTCTTGAATCATATAATCTCCAACTTGATCCCATTTTATAGACATTTCTAGAAGCTCATGGATTCATCCCCTTTCTCAGTAAGTTCAGAGGAGTAGAGCAAGACATCATCAAGGCCTTTCTTAGTTCATGGAATAATGGCTATGTGGTTTTGTATAATCTTCATTTCAAATTTAATGTTAAGCTGATGGTGAAGGTGACAAAATTACCAATGAGAGTACGAGCAGTGAAGAGTGATCACCATAATTGGAAACTAGAGCTTCAAGGTTTCCCAAACTATTCCAATATTTTCAAGTGGAAGGGTGCTATTGTTGAGATGGAATCACTACCTATCGTGTCGCCCATGGTAATTATTTTGATCTTTCAGTACATCACTATTGATGACCCTGCAAAGCCCTTGTATAGATTCTATGTTGCTTTAGTTAATCATTTGAGGGGGTTTAATCCTATTAATATTCTCAATTTACTTTATTGTTTCATTAGATACTCAATTCATAAGGCTAGAAAGAGGAAATCCTTTGCCTCTCGTACTCATCAAGGCCTTTTCACTATCATTTATCATCATGTTGAAGCCACATCCCCTCCTATCCCTAATTCACCACTCAATTCTAATCCTCCCCTGAAGTTGCCTACTTACAGCTTGTCTCATTCCCCCTCTGATATTGATAGTGATGAAGAGACCCCTATTTATAAGGCTAATTTTCCCTTTGACTATGAACCCTATACTCATTTTTCCTAAAAGTGCAAATCCAAGCCTTTTGAGCCTTCTCCCTAGTTCAGGAGGTTTGCCCACCTCAAGAAGACCAAAGGTCATACCAGTCAGAGCTTCCCTTACCACATTCTAGATTACGATAGCGATGATCCCTGTATCTCCACTCGTGACACAATTCACTCTACCATCATAAACAGCTTCATCAATGTCTTAGAAAAGATCAATGAGACTCTCAAGTTGCTTCTTAAGAACCAAGCTAAATATGTTCTAGCCAATGAAGATGTTATTGCTAGTTAGGCTTGGAATGTTTGAGTTCTCTTTTATTTTTTCATTGTATCTCTCTTTCGCTTTTGGTCCTCTACTCCCTTGTGTGGGACTCTTTTCAATTGCTATGTGGTATTCAATAGGTTTTTTTGCTCTCCCCTATGTGGGTACTTTTTCTGGTTTCTCTATAGGGTTCTCAAATAGTTAATGCTTTTATACAACCCCTGTGGGGTATTGCTCAGTGTGTATCTTTGTGATTTTGTCAGTTGGTGATCACTCAACCTCATCTGCTACTGGGTGGGCCTTTTTGCACTATTTTTTGTTGGCAAATGTACAGGCCTATTCTATTTCATGCTACTATATTATCCATCATATTATATATCTAGGTTTGGGGTCCATTTAAACCCTATAATTAAGAAAAATTACTTACCAAAAAAAATATAAATATATGTGGATGAAATTTAATCTAATAAAAATCTAATTATAACCCTAGTAAAACATTAATGAAGCTATTAATGAGAAGTTATAGGTGTCAGTTGTGAATGATGCTTTGTCTTAGGAACTACTTTGGAGTAGCCTAGGAAAGAATTATAAGTGCCCCCATGGTTATTTTGTAGGTTTTTCATTGATGGTTGTTTGTTGATAGAGGTTCATATATGTGACAAGGTTGTTGTTGTTGATAATTGTCCATGATTGTTCGTTATTCATAGTTTAGAAAGAAATTTGGATCAATTTTAGTATCCATTCATGTTGAAAGATATTAATGGAGAACAATGACAATTCATTGATGAATTTCATGTATTTTTTGTGATTGTACCATTATGAAAATTAGCCATTATGGATGCTCTAAGTCCTAGTTAACCAAATATGTTTATGTAGGCATTGGAAGTAGAATTCATAATTACTATTGATGATATTTCTATAGTTGATTCATGACGTATATAAATATCCAAAAACCATACAGTTGGATGAAATATGTTGTAAGAACCATGTAGTAAGGGTATAATAAGTTGTTGACCATTGTACTCATTAGCCATAGTATTTATGCAAGTGGTAGGTAATTGAGATTTGCAGAATTAATTCATTGCTAGATTGAGGGTTTACCAAACCATACAATTAGTCTATCTAATTGTATAATTAGTCTATCTAATCACACAGTATGTTGATTGTTCCCTATTTAAAGCATAAATTAACTATTGTATATTTTGGAATAAGATCAGTGATCTACTAAGTGAACAATTTCCATATATGACCAATAAGATAATTGATTTCTAATTGAATGTTTCTAACAGATTGTACATTTTGGTAAATCATACAATTCATTGTCATTGTACGTTTGTGGTTGTACAATCATATAGTGTACATTTTGTAACCATATAATCTTCTATTGAACATTTTGTGGATTTGTACATTAATGTTTCATACAATTGTATAGTTGCACACAATTTAATACAAATCACTAGAAATCATTCCAAGATCTATCATCATACCACCCTCACCGGGAATAATGTTGCTCATGCTACACCTTTGATTTTGTTTCTCTTTGTTCATAATTTTATGGCCTTCCTCTCTTTTTCCATTCCTACCAACACTCTCATATTCATCAATATCTTTTATTTTTCCATATTGTTCATAATGAGACTTATTTTCTAAAGATTTATATTAACCTAAATAATTTGAAATACAATGAGTAGCCTCATAAACTATTTCTTCTTTATGTTTCCCCTAAAAATCCTAAAGTGCATGGATGATTCTCTATATTCATAACTTTCTTATGCTTCCCTATAAACCCTAATGTTTCTTGGATATCTTCCAGTAGCACCTAGCCTTGAGAAGCCCTCGAGCTCTCAGCCTCATCTCCTCCCCCACCCTGCCATGGAGGAGGTGGTCCCATAGAGTTCTGGGATGTATCTCGGGTCCTCATCGTCGATCGGGAGGATGTCCTCGCCGATCCCAGCCTGACTGGTTCTATAATGTTGGCTGGCAGCTGTACCATCTTACCCTCTGGAACCAGTTGAAAGTATACACCCTGGTAAAATGTAGTCTACATCATGGACCGCACTAGGTCATCCCTGCTCACTCCTTTGCCCTGAGCTCTAAGCCGTGTAGCCTCATCCTGTAATGTTTGCACCTAAGCCCAGAGGTGGGCAACCTCAGCTCGAAGAGATGCTATCTCGCTACTCTCCCCTATGTCAACACCCTTGCCCTTATTAGGCGATGGTGGTCTCTCACCCAACTATGAATGGAGTCCCTCCTCCCTCCATATTATCTCCCGTGGCCTCTATGGAGCCCGTGCCATCCTTTGGCATCTCTCTTGTGGGATCTGCCACTGTTCTCTCCCCTTGTGACCCTGTGTTGCCTCAATAGCAATCTTTTGTCACTTCCCCATCTAGTGCACCGTAGCGTGCACCAGACCCTGGACCCTCATCATCTGAGGAGGGTGGATGCCTACGTGCCAGGCATCATAGCCATCCGCAACCTCGATGTCATCACCATCCATTGGCTAGATGGGGACATCGTTTGCATCCTAACTCCAGAATCACTACATATCTGGAGCCTCACTCAGTGTAGTATTATCCTGAATAGTCCGAGAGTACTCGTAATCCTTGAGAGATGGGATCCCCTGTTGTAGACTGAACTGCCATAGTACTCGATCGTAGCGATGGAGCTCTACCTCTCCTCGATCCATCCTTAGCCAACAGACTCGCCTGATGTGAGCCAACTCTTGCCCATCCTCTGCCCACCTGGGGTGCTCTCGCCATGGCCTCCAAGTGATCTTGTCTGGGATGAGGTCGTATAGCAACATCTATGACATCGACAGATCTATCCGCTACTATGACCCCCTCTGTAGCCACCAATAGAAAACCTGGGGCCTCTCCCGGTCAATCCCTGTCAATGGGAACCCTACCGGCCTCTGCACCGCAATGTGATCCCAACACCAAACCTGTAGTAGTGATGTCAAAACCAGACATCGACCTCCCTTGTATACGACCCCATGCAAGATCCTATAAAAGCGACAAAGAACAAAGCTACCCCATGCAAATCTATGCCCGTGGTCTCTCATGTCATAGAATATGTTTGAGAGCACCCATGGTAGTCTGCATCCACTCTGGTGGCACAGCAGTAAGCCACTAACAACTCCTGCCAAAACCCATATCAGTCTATATACCCCAGGCATCTGTCATAGTGACTCGATGTTCACTCCACCCTTCTCTAGGGTGAAGCTCGGGTCTCTCGTGAGCCTCATCATCACCTAGCCCTGATTGGCCATAGGCGTCATCAGTTGTCCTTGTATGGGGATCCTCATGATCCTCCATACATCCTCTAGAGTGGGAGCCATCTCCCTTTTCGATAATCAGAAGCAGGATGACCCCGAATACTTGTCCAAGTCGGTCATGCTCTGCCTGGTCAAGTGTGGCTATGTCATATCTTAACCCGTCGTATTTCCACTCCTGGATATTTAGTAATCCCTTCTGCAAAACAAACAATAAAACAACAAAATCATTAATAACTCAATCATTCAAATTAAACAACTTAAAATCAATTTTTTAAATGATATCGTCCACCATTGGATGACATCGTCCAACATTGGTCAAAATCATCCTTTGTGAGGACGAAATCGTCTCTGATTTTGCAACTTGGGAATCGCCCCTTGTTGGACGAAATCGCCTCTCATTCGTCAATTTCGCCGTTAGATGAAATCAACAATATAGGGACAATTTTGATGAAATAGGGACGATTTTGTCCCGACAACATCAACGACCTAAAAATGGCCGCGATGCCCCAAACAATCAAATTTAAATCACAAGAATTACATAAATCAAATTAAAACCTAATCTACTAGGATTAGATCCTTACCCATAGCCCGCGCCGGACCTCTGTCGCTCTGTGCGCTGTCTCCACCATTTTTCTCTCTATAGAGCTTTGAAACAGTAAAAATGAATTAGGGTTTTCCCTATTTTTCTTAATTTTATTCAAAACCAACAACATTTTAATTTTGCTTTTTCGCGTTTTTACCTCAAACGTTCGATTTGGGTAAAAACACGGAGGGGGCACCATAGTCAACATTCGTACGATTCGACCAAGAATCATCGTCTAAAAAATTGAGTATATTTTTGCTTTCTCGTAAAAATGGGAAAAACTCGTCTTTAATGCATTTTCTTTGGAAAAATCGCTAAAGAGGGGTCAAAATGTAGCACCCTAAAATTGGCACGGTTAAAACATTAGTAAAAATATAAAATATTAAAATTTGAATTTCAACTCCAAACTACACATTAAACCACATTTTACCCACTTTCCCTGTTTTCCATGCCATTTTTAGGATTTGTTTTGACCGTTGGACGATATCATCTCAGATTAGACGAAATTGTCCCTGATTTAACGAATTCGTCTGGAACAGAACGTCCAGATGATTTTGTCTCAAAATCAATTTTTCATAATTAGCTTCTATTTCAATAGCCTCTCCAACTCGGGCAGAAGCGTTTTTGCGCGGTTGGAGATTTCCCTATTGGAGATCTTCTAGATTGGGATGATCCCCAACCTCCCAAACCTCTTCCTAATCCTATATAAACTAGGATTTTTCTAGTTTATCCCCCTGACTGGCTGGCTATCTACTTCCCTGCCTAATGTTTGCTGTTTCCCCGGTCTCCCCTGCCTCCCTGCTTAATTATTGCTTGCATTTGGTATTTTGCATTTTTTTGTTGCAGGAATTCTACTATTTTTCATTCAAAGCTAGCTTGGATTGTCGCAGATGATCTCGAACGATTGCAGATGATTTCATACGATTGGAGGCGATCCTGACTGTAGTTCAGATTGAGAGCAGTCCGAGTTTAGAGTTTGCATTTCCTTAAGTTTTTCTGCATTTTAGGATATATCTTTGCACTGTTTTAGGTTATTTTGTTTTATGCATCTTGGAGTTCACCTAATTTAGCATAAATGCATGATAAAGATAAAATCAATCATTAAATTCATTGCATTTCATTATCTGTTATTATAATCTGTTATTTAGGAATTTTTGTTGTTATTTATACCATCACCCCTTGCTTCTACATTTGCATATTTGGTATTTCATGTATGTTTTTGTGATTGCAGGTTTTTGATGAATTTGTCAGATTACAAATGATTATGTCTGATTTCAGATGACCTTCTATGATTTGAGACGATCCCGAGCAATATCAGACGATTACGTATAAAATGAGATGATCTGAACTGCTACAAGACTTAGAATCTCCATCAGACATCCAGAATCGGGTATGATTTCTGCTAGTTAGCATATTCTCTATTATTTGCATCCATTTCTATTTTTTGTATTCATTTAAATTCGCATTGGCATATAGAATAGATCAGATTCATATCGGCCAAACCTAGGAGTTGAATGATCAAACATAAAAATGAACACATCAAACACCCTCTCAACCTAGGCATGGAAACTGCCATTCAAAAGTTTCCTGGTGAACCCACCATCCATCGAAAATTCACCCTTATACACCTCCCCCAAGAGGCGGGACCTTCGAAAGGCCTCTCAGTCCGAGGTATTGTCCCATCCTTTTCACATCCCCCTTTCGGGTGTGGATCCTATAGCTTGAAGGTAAGGGTGCAAAAAATTTGGAGCGATACAGAAGGTTCAAGTTGGATAAGGACTTTTCCCATGAGGGCATAATTCACTTAGTGTCTTAGGGTTGAAGGTCGTTTACCTGTATAAGTGGGCATTTGGGCTTAATATATTGTGGCTTTAACCCACTTAGGTAAAGGATTGGATGATGTGTCTTGATCATTATATGGAGGATTGGAAGGATATGGAGAACATGGATCATTTATGGGAAGTTCTTCATGTTGATAAATTTCATGATTTATGAGTGAAGAGGAAGGAATAGATGATATTGTAGGTATCAAGGGAGAAATTTTTTCATTAGTTAATTCAAAAGTGGGGGACATAGGAGGATTTTATGGGGGATAATCATGAAATACTTAGATAAAAATATCCTCTTGGAAATAGGCTCATACAACTTATAGGCATTGGCACTATCACTATAGCCAACAAAGATGCATTTTTGGCTCTTATCATCAAACTTATTCATTTTCTTATAAGGAATGTGAGCATAGGCATCACATCCAAAGACTCTAAAATTTCCCACATAGGGCATCCTTCCACTCCATGATTCTTTAGGTTTTCTATCATGGAAGGCCTTAGTGTAGGACCTATTAGTCAAGTATGCAATAGTAATAATAGCTTCTCCCCACAATGAGTTGAGAAATATAGCAGCAAGTAACATTGATTTTGCTCTATTTGTGATTGTTTGATTCATCCTCTCAGCTAATCTATTTTTTTGAGGGGTATAAGGAGTTGTGAACTTCCTCCTTATCCCATGATACTTACCACAATTGAAGAATTATTTGGAGATATATTATTCACCATTATTTGATCTTAATGTAGAGATTTGGTAGCCACTTTCTCTCTCAACATGACATGAATTCCTTGAACTTATCAAGGGCTTGCTATTTATACTGAATTAGGTAGATCCATACCTTTCTGTCGTAATCATCAATGAAGGTGATGTAGTATCTGGCCCTAGTATAATATTGAATAGACATTGGCCCACAAATGTTTGAATGAACCAATTGCAACGGTCTAATTGCTCTTGAATCCTTTCCTAACTCAAAAGGTTGTCTATGGTTTTTGTAAATAACACATGCCTCACAAAAATATTTAGACTCCTTAAGATGTGGAAGTCCTTTTACTAAACCTTTTATTGCCATAATTTTAAGATTATGAAAATTTAAATGCCCCATTCTTTCATGCCACATGTACTCCAAATAAAAGGTAGTTGTTGTATGCAAAGAGTTTTGAGTTATAGATTTGATGAGATAGTAAACACCATCCTTTTTTACTCCCATGGCTTTGATAGTGCCATTTGGTTCTTGAATGTAGCACTTGTATTTTAAAAAATAGAAATTATAGCCCTTATCTGTAAGCTACCCAATAGAAAGTATACTCCTCTTACGACCAGGTACATACAAGACATATGTTGTAGGAACATTATTCCCATCATGTAAAGCAAGTGGTGCCTCTCCAACACCTTCAATGGGAAGGAAAATTTCATCACCAAAAGTAATGAATTGATTAGAAGTAGGGTGAACCTTGGTCAACCAATCCTGCCTCCCTGTCATGTGCTTAGCTGCTCCAAAATCTATATACCAACAATATTTATCTTCAACACTAATTTGATTTATTGCATACAATGTGTTGAGATTATTATCTTGTGGACCCATTTTATCTCTTTGTATTTGATAGTAATTAGTGACATTATGATTCTATTTTCCATAATAATCACACCCTTGTTGATTGTTGTTTTGAGGCCCTCTATTAAGATGACTCCCTTGGGGAGCTCTTGTTTACCATCTTGGCTACTAAATTGGCTACTGATTATACTGTTGTGGTTGTTGTTAACATGGCTACTACTAGTAGTACTGATGTGGTTACTGATGCTGACATTTATGTTGCCACTGATGTGGTTGTTGTGGGTATCTCTGATGTTGTCTACCTCTTTGATTCTGATGCTGCTAATTTGGATCCTTATTGTGTCTAGGTTGTAAGGATGCCTTGGTGGTAAAATTTACTGATGAGGATTCAATCTCTTCATATTTGATTAGGGCTTGCTCATATTTCTTAAGTAGAATTTCAATCTCTTCAAGTGATGAATTCATTTTTTTACCACTTAGATCTAACATGGTAGCATAGGAGTGAAATTTTGAAGGAAGGCCATGTAACATTATAGGAATCAACTCATTATCATCAAGATTTTTACCAACAGCTAAGAAATCATTCCTAATAGACTTCACTTCCATAAGGTAATCAATAAGTGAGCCTTTCATACAAATATTGTGTAATTTTTATTTCAAATACAAAATGTTGTCTTGAATTGGCCTATCAAACAATATTATTAGAGCATCCCAAGCTTGTTTAGGTGTAGTTGTAGCTCTTACAGTTTATCTACATTGAATTCCTATAACTAGCTTGATGAGACTTAAGCTATATTGGAATTATTTTCAAATAGTGCTTTTGTTATAGGGTCTTCAGGTGTTGTGAGTGGGTCTTCATCATCTTTCCTATCTCTTAAAAAATCCCACATGTCATTCATCATTAAGATAGATTCCATTTCATATTTTCAATTTGCAAAAGAGTGAGCTCCTTCAAGATTTTTAGTGAGACCACTTAGTAGATTTGTAGAAGCCATGATTAGAAAATGATTGAGAGAAGAGGGAGCTCAAAAAAGGAGGAAATAAGAAACACAAATGCCAAGTAAGAGCCCTAAAAAAAATCTAGGGTACACCACTTAAAATCCAAAGGAGGGTTCACCTAGTTTTCCACTTTGAATCATCAAGTGGTTCCAACAGTGGGAGGGATAACTTGAACACAAGTACCCTATTCCACCTAAAGAGAGTAAGAAGTAAAATTGCTTATTACAATGCTTGCTTTCTTACCTTTTGAGAATTTATTACAATAGATGTGCCAAAGTTTCAGGTGCTTAGATGACAATAAGAAAATACCAAACACAAAGTGGCTAAGACAATGCCACAAGAGGACTCCACAAGTAGGGGACAAGGGGCCCTAAATCACCCCTTGAGTTGATGATTATATTATAAAATTTGGCTAAAAGATAGCCCTAGATGTGTCTTAAAATATGTTACAATATAAATACCTCCAATGATAAGAATACCTCCAAACTTGCCAACTTCAATGAATAACTTGGATTAATATTCTCCCAATGACTTAAAAATGATCCCCTCTCAAGCTTGCCAAATTTTCTATTCAAAAGTGTTGGATGCAACAGAAAATGCACTCTGTTTTACAATGTGAACTTCAAACTACACTTTAACCTAAAAAATAGTTTCAAAACTAAAAAAGGACTGCACCAATAGATTCTACATGGAAAAACCTTTCCAACAAGTATATATAAGGATATACTTGTGAAAATATAGATGCTAAAGCAATGCAAAAAAATAATGTCCCTCTAAATTTGTGCAACTCTGAGATTTCCCAAGTGGTCACCCATTCGAGTGCTACTCTGCAATGAAATGCTTAACTTGAGAGTTTGTATGATATTTGTTGCCAATATGCCAAGTGTCCTTATGAGGATATGAAATTTGCAACAAGTATTACATGGGACTCAATGGGAGTGCTGGTCAGAATATGTAGAATGTGCAATCAAAGGCAGATAAATCATATGGAAATTTTTGAATTTTGACCAAACCAAAAATTTTTAGCGACAAAAATCTTGAAATTTTTGGTGGGCTTTGAATGACTAACGGGCTACCTACCACCAGCAATGGTTGTTCCGACCACCTTCAGTTCCTTTATGTCATCAAAAATCTCTTCTCTAAACTCCTACTGGAATTCGTCGGCTCTTTCGTTGCCCTTACCTACCTCGACCTCAATGACAACTTGTTCGTCGATGGCATTTCCCCTTCCTTGGTGAATCTTTCGAATATTCTAGACGTGAACCTCGCCCTTACAAAAATTACAACAGTGTCAAGGATTCTGCATCCATGTTGTTCACATGCCTCACTTTCCATTGATGAAGACAAACGCACCTACAAGAGCATATTTCTTTTCTTTGAAAGAAACAGGGTGCTACATGGCCATTAAGGAGACAGTCATGAAGGAAACCACATGTTTGAATAGCAAAAAACATCACACACAATGCAATTTCCTCCATTAGTGGGATTGTCCTCCATTAGCGGGATCATTATTTAATGACCACAAAGAGGCGCATCTATTCACCATGCCAAGACTCCCACTTCAGAATGAAGAAAACCCTCCTGCATAAATCCCTGAAGTAAGATTGAAAAAACAAGAATAATCAGGCCATGCAGAAAACAACCACACCATCGTGCTTGACAAAGCTATCTTTGTGCAAAACCCCGCGCTTGCTAAAATATAGCCCGATTTGTTGACTATTGCTCCGGATCTGGTGTGCCTCGGATGTGTTGGTCGCCAACATCAAAGTGTTATTCGTAGCATAGATTAAGCTCTTTCGCACAGGAAAAAAATATTCTCAGGTCATACTGACAAAGTTGCTCTACCGCTACTACTCTGATTTAAAAAACCCAAAAAAATAAATTTGGGTATTATTGAATAAATCGTTTTGATATCCTCCTACCAATAAATTCCAATGGAGTTTCAGTTTTTCTGTTCACTATGTATTTTATGCCCATTAATTATACAGGGATGTGGCAGGGCTACCGAGATTGGGCAGGGCAGGAGAAATCAAGACGGTGGTGCGATTGGTGGATGCAACGGTGGTGGAGCTTTGGGTGTCTTCTCTGAAGAAAATAATGGGGGATCATGCAACAATGAGCAATGCTATAAATCTCATGAACTCAGGGTGATTTCAAGCTCTACAGGGTATTGCTCGTGTTAGAGGAGATAGAAAATTTTGAAATTTCACATGCTTGGAGGGCCACGCGGGAGGGTTGTGTCATGGAATTATGGGGTACTCGTCAGATCCGTAGGGGGGAGCCACATGATTTTTATGAAAAAAAATATAGTCGAAACCTTTCACTCCAATTGGTCAAAAAAATATTTTAGGACAAACAATGATAGCTTCCTCAACAAAAAATAAAATGTCGTATCCGTCTAGGAGATAGAGGATGATATTTTCAAAAAAATACAAATCCATGCACGTCATAATCCTGCGTATGATTCACTCTTAGATATGAGAGTGTCGCGATGTGGGCTGCACCTAGAACTAGATAACGAAGAACCATGTTCAATCTGATTCTCAGTTGCATGGGCAAAACGTAGCAATAGGGGCTGCAAAAAAAATTGTGGGATTGATTTAATAGCAGTAGTTTTTAGAAAAAAATCAAAAAATTCACCACTCGGTGAAATGGACTTTAAAGGGCTTCGAAATTTTTAAAAATAATGTCCATGGATGCATGGTCTGTTCTTCCACACTCATTACACATAGAAAAAATGGCCTCTCCAACGCTTGCATCCATTGCAAAAAAAAACAACCTACATATTAAGATGCATAAATTTTCAGCAACTTGCCAAACTTTTGAAAATTGCTCACAATGGAGTTTCTAATCCACTCGATGAGTGGAGAGCATACTCCCTGAATCCATACTCAAACCCCAAGGATCCCACAGGTGGATCTCATCGCTCTAATACCAAATATTGGGACTGAACAAAAGGCACAAATATATTGATAAAATATGTTACAATATATAGGCATCAAGCCTATGAGGGAGATTTGACAAGTGTCATAATCTCCACTCCAAGTATCATGCAAAATGACACATAACTTCAGTTAGATAACTAAATTGGAAAGCATAAGACAAGTGACATAAGAAAAGTGTCAAAAACAAACCATAGTGCACATTATAATATTCTAACAGGAACCACTGGAGTTAGTGCATGCTGATCTATGGGGAACAATACTAGCCATATTTTGTGCCATGATAACAAGAAAAAATTATCTAACCCAATAGAAATATTGGATCTGATACCAAATGAATATTTTAATGCTATGTAGAAGAGACAAAGGAACCTCTACTAGCTTGCACAAAATATTATGAGATTGAATACAAAATAAGGTGGTCAAAATTTCTATTTTATTGCAGCAATAATAGGGAATAAAAAATAAAAAATTATGGTTGAATCCATAATATGATCAGACCTACAAAGTACAAAGATAATAAACCACAAATGGTAGAGAAATCTTGTACATCCAATGGTTGAATCAAAAACTGCAATTGTAATGTAAAAATTGCAATTGTAGAAGAGCTCCAACACATCAACTGTATGGGAAATATGGCAAAAATATGATAGTATTTTTGCTCTCCACTTGTATTATGAAATATCTATTACAATAATGAAGAGAAGAAAAGGTATAAAATACCCAAAATTCCAATGCACATAAAAGCTTAGAATATCCTAAAATTATCAACTAGTTATGAGCACCATGCAAGATGCTTTATTGGATATGCTGAAATAAATAGAGCAAAAAATAAATCATGTGCATGTGCATAGGATAATTTAGGATAATTATTGGGAATAAATTATGCATTACAACTCCCACTACAGATAGTCAATTGAAAAAACTCTTGATTTTTAGGAGTGATCAAAGAATTAATTTTTTGGAGGTAAACAATGAATAAATCCTCCTAAAATATGGTTATGCAATATTTGAGAAATATTTAATTAATAAGATATTAATTAAATTCTCATTAAGAAAAAGGTACCAAACAATAGAGGAATTTATCCCCTATAATGTAGGAGATGAATCCACGGAATGCTCCAAATAAACATGGTGTGAAGCATTTAGACATCAAAATTTTTTCAAATTGATTATTTATCATCCACAAAAAATATATATAAAGGAAGCATAAATAAAAGATGCCTTGGCTTTTATAACATGCAAGAAACTCTTGATATAATCATTTTACCAAGAATTTGAAGTGTCAAGACCATTAAAGTTTCTTGGGACACCTTGAAGTCAACTTATCAAGGGTTTGTTCAAGTAAAAATAGTGCTATTATAAGTGAGAATGTAAAAATATGGAAAAGAAAGACAATGAGAATTTTGGAGATTATTGTGTAAGTGTACATGACATTATACACAAAATAGGTACTATGGTGAAGAACCAACACAAGAAGATGTCAAAAATATTGACAGCATTAATGCCAAAGTATAACAATTGTTCAAATGTTATTAAAAAAGTAATGATTGGAAGAAGTTGAAGTTTGATGAATTGGTGGGATCACATATATCCTATAAAGAAAGAATTAAAAATATTGAATAAGAAAACTTGGATCAATAGTTTTCTTCCAAGGCAAGGGTGTCAAACAATAATGGAATTAGCTATTGAAATTCATAGTACTTTTTAGAAATATTATAAAACATACTTTTACCATGATCATATCTAGAAAAGATACAAGAGTGATTAAAAATAACATTGATAAGCAAAATGGAGAGAGAGAGAGAGAGAGAGAGAGAGAGAGAGATGACATTAAAGTAATAAGTGGTGGGTACCCATAGGCACCCCATAATATTTCACACATTAATACAATGGATCAGTCATTAGGGAGTATTTATAGTGATACCAAATTCTCAATTAAATTTTAATCTCAAGCTGACATAACTTGACTTGGGGACTAAATTATAATATAATAAATATATTATAACTTTTAATCAAGGTTATCTATAGAGGTGGATTAACCAATATCACAATGGGTAAATACGTAGAGGGTGTCCTAAGGCTTACATGAGGATACCCATAGGCTTACATGAATGATACTCGAAGCCTTACATAAGTGATGTTTATAGGCTTACATGAAGAATACCTATAATCTAACATAAGGAATACCTATATGATAACATATAAAATTTTTTATATGCTACATCAATAGTTCTCATAAGTACTCTTTCACACTTTTAGTCTTAGCCTGATTAGATCAAATTACACATACTTCAACACCCCCCATAATATGAGATTAGGGGTCAAGGATATGATAAATTATAAGTAACATCCCCCTCCCCTATAATGGATGCTA
This sequence comes from Wollemia nobilis, assembly GCA_028583015.1. Classification (NCBI taxonomy): domain Eukaryota; kingdom Viridiplantae; phylum Streptophyta; class Pinopsida; order Araucariales; family Araucariaceae; genus Wollemia; species Wollemia nobilis. Next base: position 277,974 of record JAQPPZ010000755.1, on the reverse strand, counting down.
TAATGAATCTCTACTTTGTGATCATCTTCCTCTTATTCATCATCAAAAAGCTTGTGTTTAGATCTCAAGAAATATATCTCAGTCTTCTTCAATATTGTAATGAAATTTTTATGGTGTGTCCTTCACTTTTACAATACTCACATGTGGTTGACTTCTTTGAAATACTAGCTTACCTTTAGTAAACTAACATTTAGATTCCAATAATTTGAATTACTTTTAATGATCATATATATGAGAAAGAGTTTCATAATTCTTCTTTGCAACCTCATAATTAATAAGAATCCTAAAAAGTCTTTCAATATAGATAGGTTGTGGATCTTGATAATCATAGAATTCACATAAAGAACCAGTCCTAATTTATGAAAATAAGTAAGACTAGAAGTGATAGATTTTACAAAGTCTTGATTGCCCTTTACCTTGCCTCCTACCATAGCTAAGTCAACTTTTAGGGCTTTGAAGTGAGACATAATATTCAACATTACCAAAATTTGAAATTTTTGAGACTAGAAATGTTCATCTCTATTACATTTAACTTCACTAGCATTTACTTTTCCGTAGGTATCCTTCAATGTTGTTCATACCTAAATAGGAGCGATCTTCTCTCTTATGTGGAAAAGTACATCTATTCAAGTAACATGAAAAAGAGACCTTAGCAAGTTTGTGATCATTAAGACCTTTTGTTTCATAATTAAAGATAAACCATAGGTCCTTACTTCTAAGTAATATTGTCGTTGGAAATAACTAGGTGCTATAATGTTTCCTTTTGAGATCAGTAACATACACCCAAAAACATCAAATGACATTAGCTCAACCAGTTATATTCCTTAACTATTTAGGAGGAGACTTAGGTTTGAATCTTGTCAAGAAATACATGTATAATTTCCAACTTGTTTTAAAACACCTATGTGGTCATGATGTAATACAGGTGGATACCATTTCAATCCCATATAACCCATTAAAAAAACATACACCAAAGGATCCATTTTACATGAAAGTCCACACATAACTATAACATATTCATAAAATGATGTCACCATTATATAGAGCTCAAAAGATTATGTTATATTAAAAATTATATCCAAATGCTTTCATATGTAATATTTACAGGCTACATAAATTTGGATAGATTAGCACCTAAATCAGAAAATATATCAATGCTAAGCCTTAAGGAAATTTTTGTTGAATTAGGTACTAGTAGTCACCAAATTTTATAGCTGACACTTGTCTAAAAATGATTGGTTAATTCCTACTTCTAACCAACAAATTTTAACATATTGACTTATATTATTGGTTAGAGATCCTCTTCACACACACACATACACATAGATGTTAAAAAGTAGGGTTTTGGAAGGGATACCCTTTCCATTTTACATTGGTTTAGTCAAATTGAGCTATTTGGTGCCATTGAGATTTAAACCTTGGTATGGGCTACATCAACGATTTGTTCCAGCCCTTGAACCAAGGACCTATTGGTATATATATATATATATATATAATTTTGTTGAACTAGGTATACCAGTCACCAAATTTTATAGTTGACACTTGTCTAAAAATAATTAGTTATGACATGCTTGTTAGCTTTTGATGCCACATACAATGGGAGATACCAATCAAAAGATGCAGAAAGAAACAAAATAGATCTATGAGATGACTGAAATATGCTATAAATAGAAATGGCAAAAATATTACAATAGTAGCTATAGAGGAAATGTCACTCCATAATATAAGCTACTGCTCCATGAATGAGCTCTAAGATTATAGCTCTCACACACACTACCCTACTACATATCTACCATACACTAAATGTGATCCTCTGATTTCTATATCTATCTTCTACATCTATGACCATTATATAGGAAGATAAGTTCCTTGGCCGACACTCTATCTAGTTGTACAAGTGGACACCTTGCACATTACAACTTTCACATTGACACTTGTCCATTTATTACATTGCATGAAGTAACTAGATAACTTCCCCCTAAAGTAACCTAAGTATGCACCAAGTAATGTACATTTACATGACCTAAATAATGTAATATGCTCTATTTCTAGAACCCCCCCTGTATTACAATATTTGGGTATTGGAGACTTTAGTATTCAATGTGTATCTTCTTACATTTGATGGCTTTGAATTGGATCTGCATCTTAAAAATGATCTTTTGCTTCTTCAGATTCACCATTGTTGTCTTCTATACATCCACATTTGTTGGTCTCCTTGCATGTATCTTTGTTTGGTTATGAGTATTGATGGCTAAGTAGAGCATGGTGCACTTGTCCTCTAATATTTTTTATTTTGATTCTTCTATGCTTGGATCTATGCTGTACTGGTTCTTCATTTTCATTAACGTGTTTCTTTGGAAATATGTTCTTATAATTTTAAAATATCATAGTATCTTGTGAGATTTCCATTGAATCTAAGGTGTATGTATTTCCATGGATTGACCCTGTTACTTTTATTTCACCTTTATTCATGATGAGACATGTATTGATTCCATCCATATATTCAAATTTGATCATATAATTATCTTCTACCAACTTTCTTATTGAAATGAGATTGAATGTAATCTAGGAACATACAATACATTTTGCAGTAGAATATTTGGAAATGATCTGCTAGGTGTGACACATCCATGTCCATGTATAGGATAAGTTTGGCTATCCATAATTCTTAGTTTGTAGCCATTGGTATCTTCAAGATAATCGAACCATTGTAAATTTCTTGTCGTATCATGACTAGCTCCTGATTCAATAAACCACACATTTTTATGTTTTATAGACTAGTTTCTATTAGAGAAAATTCCACATTCATTATATGAAATTTTTGAAGAAGTGAGATAGGATTTTCATATGACTTCCTATTAGGATATATGATATCTAATAGAAGTATATAAGCTAATTTGATAAAACCTATGTTAATCCTTGATTATTGTGGGCTTCCTTATGTCTCCCTAGTAATGAGAATGAGTACTCATAAGGATTTTTAGATTTTGTGGATAGCTTACATATTGCTAATGGATTTGCAACTTGATAAACAATAGATTCTGAAATTACCAAGTTTTGTAGAATGCCTTATGACTCCCTAGTATGTTTTGGACAAGATATAAAGTGCTATTGTAAGATATAGTTCAATCTTGATTGATTTTGTAAAGTTTTTGTAAATGCTAAAATCAACTTCTATTGTCCTTATTGCTCCTATTGAACTAAGCACTTTTTCTAGATTTTAAGAGGTTTTAGTGTTGGATATTTTGTCTCTATATGAGAGGATTTGAGACATGTAAATATTATAATTTTCAACCTTTATATGTTTTTGATAAACCTCTTATAATGGCCCTTTGATATTTTGATTTTAGTTTTTCTAATTTCCAATATATCAATTTGTAGTAGTAGAGCTTACGACTTCCAAATTTGGAAAGTTAGAAAAGATAGTAATATTTGCAAAGTATTAAAATTTTAAACCTAATTAGAAGTCCGCATATCTTCTAGGTTAGTTTACAAATAGTATTTTAATTTTTGGTAAGTTATCTCCTATGTCTTTTTCTTTCTCAACCTTAAAAATAATCCTAAAAATTATAATCTTATATCTCCTATGTTTAAAAGAAATATTAATGAGATATTTTTCTTACCTTAGCCCCTTGACTTCACACTTGAATGATGCTGGTTTTAATTGAAATATGATAGTCCTTTACGTACCATTGACCAAGTGTGGTATGGTTGTTGGGCTTCCTCTTTGATTCTTGGAGAGTAGATGTTGCCATTATTTAATGGAGTCTTAAATGCTCCTATGCTCTACATATTCCACGTTGCGCTTAGAAAAAAATTGACTGGACTATTTTTTGCTCTCCGCACACTCTACGGATATTGGACGTGAATGTTGTCCCTTCACTCTCTCTACACTGCATATAAGGGCAATCATTGATGGACAAGTGATGCTTCATTTCTTGGGAATGCTGCCACTTCTTCTTGTAACACTTGTACCAACCGTTACTCCTTCATAACTTATTCACCTTGCTTTGAGTGCTCTCAACATTCATCTCTTGAGCATTAGAGATATGATAGCCATGATGGAATAATATGCCAAGTGGCACTTAGCCATTTTGCATGGTATTTTCTACGTAGCACCTCCAAGAAGGACATTATAACTCCTTCACACGTCTTCCTCCTTAGCTTGCTTTGGTTTCTTGAATAGTAAGCAACGTATTTTCTTTTGCAAGTAATTTGTGAGCCACCGTGGATCTTTGGATAAGGATTAGGTAGCTCTCTTGCTACTCTTTGTTGATGCTATTTCTAATGTAGCATCCACTTTCCTTCTATATGCTTATACCTTAGATATTCTCCCTATTCATATTGATATAGGTGAAGATTGATGTGTCTGAACATTGGATGTACTCTATTTTTTTTTTTTTTTATGTAGATAGCTTCTTCTCCTTGCTATGGTTTACATAAATACTTGTGAAATATTTCTTTTTGCTTACATAAATAACCTTGGTAGAATTTTTGTCATTTACGTAAAATATTCATTTGTTTGTAGGTCCAATCTTGGAGAGAATGCCCTTTTGGTGTTGGAGAACGCTCGATCCTTTGGCTGCATTTTTCCCTATACCTGTTGTGCCCATTGTGCCACCTTTAAATCTGATACTTTCCCTGTGTTTGATGTATTATATAAGTGCAACACCATGTAACCTTGAAATGTATATAGAACTTTTTTATTGCATCTTTTCTTGCACTCTTTTGTAGGTCTAAAATTCTTATTTTTGTAGCAGATTAATGAGTGCAAAATGAGGGTTTTAAGGATGTATCTTTGGCTAGACTCCTTACCATTTTTCTTGGATGATTGATGGTGAATCCAAGCCTTGTAAATATTGTAGAACATAATCTTTCTTTTAGTTGCACTAACCCCAAGTGCTTTGAATTTGAGACTCACCAAGTCTCAATATTTGAAGATTTTTTTTGGTTAGTTTTTCTTTGCTTGTACTAACCAATTTTAGTGGCTTCTATTTAGCACTACGAGTTATAGGTTTTTGGCTTGAAGAGTTTCTTTAGACACTTGATCAAAACTAGATTTTGTAGCCTTTATTTCAAAGCACAAATATAATTTAATTTGAGAGTAATAACAGTGCAAATGAATCTAACAAATTCTACTTTTAATGCACTAACAAATTACACCTTATCACTCCAATATAATCTCAAGAAAATACACTTAATCAATTCACTGCAACTAATCAAGAATAATATGGAATGAACCTTCAATATTTATTCTATAATTTTATTATAAGCAAGATATTATGATATAGTCTTCTTTTGTTTTCCAAAGTAGATAATAGGCTAGTTGATAGATTATTAAAATTCTAAAATCTAATCAACTCCTAATGTGCAAATGAACCTTAAAAATAACCTTTATTTTTGCACACTTGAAGACTATAATGAAAATCTTATTTTTGCAAATTTAATCAGGATGAAGGTGTTTTAATAAATCTAATAAGTAATCCAACTAATAAATCTACTAGCATCGACATTTTCTTACCTTTTTTTGAATGCTTTTGTAGCTCCTTTTCTGCTTCTATAGAGGATGTAGATCTTGGTGCCTAAGATCACCAAGTTGATGCCTTGAGTAGGATATTGCATCTTCTTTGTAGACTATTTTTAATATCTTCTTCTTCACCAAATTGATGGTCTCAAAATTTCTTTCACGAGCCTAGGGTTTGGTGACTTTGATATCCTCTTGTAATCTCCTTCTTCTACTATAGATTTGGAGAAGTTTGTATCTCTAAAGCAGTGACCTCTTGCTATAGGAGGTAATATTCAAATCTCATGGATTATAAGCATCTTCTACCTTCAAGTCTTCTTGTTGAATTCTAACATCAAGCAGGATATTCTTCTCAATATTTTGAATATCTTGAGGTCTTCACTGGATTCTTCTTCTGCTTGGATTTGGCACTCCTTGCCAAATTATCCTGCTCTTGGGCTTCTTTTTGGATGGCATAAATTGTCCCAAGTCCTTCACTATCAAGGGCTTCTCCTTGGTAGTGGATTTCTCCAATGAGTTGTCCTTTTATAATTTCTTCAATAAGGCTCTCCTAGCCTTTTACTGAATGCTCATTGAGACCTTGTCAAGGTATTTGATCTTGCACCTTCTTCTGGTCTTTCTAGAGACCTTATCTTCAACCTTCTACTTTTGTAAGTGTTGGCATTGAGATATTCTCTTGGATCTTTAATTTTGTTGCTTTTGGATTCGAGCAAGACTCTCCTAGTCCTTCTTCCTCACCTATAATTTCTTTAATGAGATCTCCTCCTGATCTATTTTGCTTTAGGTACTGGATTGATTCTAAAGAGGCTTTTCTTCCTAACTTTATTGTAGGAAGATTTCCCGACTTACTGGATCTCATTTACCTAAAAAAAAATATTAGTACTAAAATATTCTTTTGAATTAGATCCTCTCATTTAGAATATTCTTCAGGATAAAAGGTATTTATGGCATGTTTTAGTATCAAGGTTTTTGTGGCCTGTTTTTAAATATCAAGGCTTCTATAGCCTATTATTCAATATCAAGGCTTCTATGGCCTGTTATTCAATATCAAGGCTTCTATGGCCTATTCTTCAATATCAAGGCTTTTATGGTCTGTTCTTCAATATCAAGGCTTCTATGGACTTTTCTTTTGGATCAAGGCTTTTATGGCCTTTTCTTTTGAATCAAGGCTTCTATGGCCTTTTCTTCTATATTAAGGCTTCTATGGCATTTTCTCCTATATCAGGCTTCTATGGCATTTTATTCTTGTGAAGTTCTTCAATCTATCAATGGGGATCTCCTATCTCTAGACTTCACCATAATTCATTTCCGGAATATTCTTCTAAAGTGTTCTCCTCTTTGCAAAAACTAATCTTTGCACTATGAAGGCACTTCAACTTTCGGGCAATGAAGTTGAGGTCTCCTAGATTTATATTTTAGGAGGTATCCCAATCATCTGAGTATTAATTTCCTACAATAAAATAAACTTCCAAATAAGTATTTCTAGATCTCTAAGCTTCACTAGTTGATTCATCAACCTAGTGGATCAAATGTTGAGTACCAATCTTCACGAGTTTTGCTTTAACTCTATGGAAACACTCTAGCCCTTGCAATATCAGTATTTCTAAAATTGAGATTTTAGTCCTCACTTGCAACTCTCCCTAATTCTACCACCTAGAATCTTCTAATAAATTTTGATAGTAACTGGTCCAATGGTGCATCAGGTTCTCAAAACACTTAGGATAAATAATAATGGTGGTTTCCTTATAGAACTATTGTGGTTTGATATATCATAGCTTTGATACCACTGTTAGCTTTTGATACCACATACAATGGGAGATACCAATCAAAATATGCAAAAAGAAATAAAGTAGATCTACGAGATGACTGAAATATGCTATAAATAGAAATGGCAAAAATATTACAATAGTAGCTATGGAGGAAATGGACACTCCATAATATAAGCTACTTCTCCATGAATGAGCTTTGAGCTTATATCTCACACACACTACCCTACTACCTATCTACCACACATTGACTATGATCCTTTGACTTCTATATCTATATTCTACATCTATGGCCATTATATAGGAATATAAGTTCCTTGGTCGACACTCTATCTAGTTGTACAAGTGGACACCTTGCACATTAACACTTGTACATTTATTACATTGCATGAAGTAACTAGATAACTTTCCCCTAAAGTAACCTAAGTATGCACCAAGGTACATTTACATGACTCAAATAATGTAATATGCTCTATTTATAACATTGCTTCTGACTAACAAATTTTAATAAATTGACTTATATGATTGGTTAGAGGTCCTCTTAATATATATATATATATATATATATATATATATATATATATATATATATATATATATATATATCCACATATATATACTTGTATATATGTATCAATGTATACATACATAGATACATATATACATGTATATGATATATATGTATATGTGTGTGTGTGTGTGTGGTATATGTATGTACTTTACAATTTTTTAGGGCTTCGTAGCCAATAGGGCTCAAACATATGACCTTGCCCAAGAAAATATAAATCATACCAACATGATATTCACACATTTTAAAATGAGAGCTATCCTTCTTTGTCATAAGCACTTTGTATTAAGTGAAAATAAAAAAATGAACGAAGCTGAGACTTGAACCTTTCACTTGTTAGCTATCATTAAACAACCCAACTGCTACACTAGTCATCTAATATAGATTTAAATATAAATGTATTTGTATTGATTACACAAATAGACATAATGCTTACATTTATCCCTTCATTACTTGTGAGCACACATTTGAATGTTGCAATTGTTTAAAAAAATCTTTGAGGGATTTGAATAGGTGACCTTTTCATCATAAGAAAGGTTATCTATTATTGTACCACATGCATGGTTTAGAGCTAAGAATAAGAAAAGTGTAAAAAACCATCATACCTCCTAAACATGCTTCAAAAAAGAGTGTTTTTGGGTTTCAAACCAATAACCTTTGGCATCCAAAACATACTATTAACCATTGCATCTCAGCATTATTTTGGATTTTGTGGATGTGACCATAATATTAAAGGTATAGGAGGGCACTTACATAGCTCCTACATCACCCATAGTAGATGCCTTTTCAAAAGCTACACCCTATCAAAAAATTGCCCTAGAGATTTGATCTTGCAACATATTGTCTACCAATACAATTCTCTAACACCAAGGTACTCTCTCAAAAATGGGGAAGTTAGACTTGATTGATAGAGGAGAATATTCCATGATGACAAAAAAGAATTATGCTAGTGGAATTTGAATCCTTAACATCAAGGAAACCAATAAGAGTTCCTACCATTGTGCTTGACCTCTAAATGCAACAAAGGTCCATGCAGGATTTACAACAAGGTTTACATGGAGAAGAAAATATATCATGACTATGGTGCACACAAATATTTTTGACAATGGGATAAAAAAAATTGTGGCAAAAAAGGGCTTGACATATGATTTTAAATTTTAAAAATTTCAAAATTCAAAACAAGATGCAAGCCAAAATTCCTTCTGTTACCTTGAGAATTTCCTTTGGTTTCTTTGAAGGAAAAACTATTTTTTGTTCTTGAGAAATACAAATTCCTTCTTCACTCTAATACTATTAGGTACCAAGATAAGTACTTAATAATTAATAAATTAATATTATATTGTATAGTGGTATGATTCATAAACTAACTATTAAGTAAGGAAGTCCACATGTCAAATTATAAATAGGTGTCCTAGAATCATAGATGTAACTATTGGGAGAATATTGTCATATGTAACTGTAAGAAATATTATCATATGTAACTACAAGTAATATTATCATAATATAATGGATCTTGTAAGGTGAACCGCCACATGGACGATATTGTAACTCATGGAAGGTGAACCATCACATTTTTGAATAAAGAGATATGTACCCCCATTGTAGAAGTTATTTGTGATGTATTTTTGGAGAATTCTTGGCTCGTAGAGCTAGATATCTTTTGGAGTGGCTTCCTTCCAAAAGGAGCATTGTACGATGTTGCCCTACCTCAAGGGTATAACCAATATCTATTTTATTATGAGCAATTTATTGTGTAATTTATTTATGGATGCATGTTTGATATTTTGAATGATTTATAGTTATGAGAAGAGAGGTTCACAATGTTTGGTATCAGAGCAATAATTTGGGCAAAGTGGGTTTTTTTTTCCAGATCTAGGACATGCTTTTCAAAAAACATCACATTTTACGGAGGCCATATTTTTTATTTTAGCAACCATTTTCAGAAGGTGTGTGTACTATTGTCTAGATATTTTTGAGTACTATAAAAATGATTGCTCATTTCTTAAATTATGATTAGTATTAAGAAATTTGATGTTGTTTGAAGTTGAGCTATTTGTGTTGTTCTTTGACCACGTGAATTATTTAAAAAAAAAAAATGTATTAAATTTTTTTCAATCATTTTCATAGATTATTTTTTATCTTTTTGCATCGACTTGTAGATTATTTTGAGTATTATAAAAATGAATGCTCAATTGTGAAATTTTGATATATATTGAAAGAGTTACAGTTGTTTGAAGTTGGGCTATTGAGATTGTTTTTGGGTTGCACAATTTTTTTTCAAAAATAAAAAAGTCATATTAAATTTTTTAGTAGCCATATTTATAATATTTTTGCATAAACATGCAGATTATTTTGAGTATTAAAAAAATAACTACTAACTTGTTAAATTATGATAAATATTGACGGAGTTATAGCTGTTGCAATTTGGGCATTTGGTGTTGTTTTTGGGCTACACAAAAAAGAGAAAAACATTCCTAAATCTCAATCTGAGTAAGCAAATAAGTTGTTTGTTTTATTTTGAAGAAAATTTGTAGATTTAATTGTTTGAAGAAGGAAATAGATGAGATCTCAAAATTTTAATTTTTGAGAATTTTTTATTATTTAAAACCCTAGCTCCTTAAAAACAACAAAAAAAATAATTAAAAAATCATGGATTTGCCAAAGTTTGGTAGAAGTAATGATAGTGATGCTAAGGAATGGTTGTAGAAATTTAAAAATTTTACTTTAAACTATTCTGAGTTCTTATGGAAATTTAACCTTTATTTTTCTATGAAAGAGGAAGCTTCTTCTTGGTTTTCAAACTTTGAGTATGCTCATAAAAAAATATACACATGGGAAGACTTTGAAGTTGTATTTTTAAGCAAATGGGGATTGGATAAAAATGATAATAATGTGCAGGTTAAGGAAATTACATCCAGTGTGTTAGGACCAAATATTGGTCAGAAAGATTTGTTTGAATGTAAAAATTCTATTTTGCAAGTTCATGGTTGCATTTAAAATAAAAAATTATTGTTCCTTTTAACCCTAGCAACAAATATCTTTTTATTAATATGTATTTGACTAAGAGGTTGAAATTTTAATCAAATAAAATCAAAGACATGCATCTTGAGGATCAAAATGTTTAAATTTTTAAATATTTGAAAATCACCATGGATAAATATGTTTTACATATAAATTTTCATGCTATTGAGATGAATGATGCAAATATTGTTCTTGGTTATCCTTGGTTGCATTCTTTGGGTACTATTAACATTAATGTACAAAATAAATTCATGAAGTTATGGTACCAAAAGAAGAAGATAACATTACAAGACATTTCTCAGTGTAAGGAAAAATAGGTAGATATTGCAAAGGAACAAAGTGAAGAACAAGAAAAAGAATATGAAACCGAATCTTAGTAGAAGATCAAGGAAGAAGTAAAAGAAATGGATAAAACAAATGAAGAAATAAATTAAGAGTAAAAAATAGTAGAACATCAAGTTAAGGTTGTACCATATCGCCACCCACACCACCATGAGAGGCAATAATTTTGGAGGTATGGCTTAAGGCAACAATCTTATGGTTCTACATGGAATCAGAAGAACACAAACTATGGCAAGGTTTGGCAAATAAAATATAGTGAGTATGGTTTTAAAAGTGGTGTAGCCGTATCATAAAACAAATGGACTCATCATCAAAGTAGATCAATAGAAGTGTACATCAAATCAAGAAATTTTGGCTACTCAAATGGACACATGGTATATTAACATCAACGAAGGCCACCACTCATAAGAGTTACCCTAGGATGGATGGATGATAAATATTGGTACCAATACTCAACATGGCTCAAAAGATCATATTATTTAGCCTCTTCTAATGTTTCAAGGATAAAACATTTTGTAAGAGGGATGGAATGTTAGGTACCAAGATAGGTACTTAATAATTAATAATTTAATATTATATAATATAGTGGTATGAGCCATGAATTAACTATTGATTAAGAAAGTCCACATGTTAAATTAGAAATAGGTATGTCATAGAATCATATATGTAACCATTGGGATAATATTATCATATGTATCCATTGTCTCTGACATCCAAGCAATCAGACAAGAAGTTGTTTGCCACTTCCAAGAAATCTTAGGTCCAAGCACAGGCTGCCATCCCCGCACTTCAAGTTCTTTGGTACAGAACATCCCAAAGTTGGTGTCTAACAATGATAATGAAAAATTGCTTGAAATATTCACTAAAGAGGAGATCAAAGAAGCTCTGTTCGTAATGGAACCTGATAAGGCCCCCGGACCTGATGGCTTCCCACCCTAGTTTTTTCAACATTTTTGGGATATTGTGGGCCAAGATGTTGTTTCCACAGTTAAATTCTTCTAGAGAGCCAAAAATATGTCGAGAGAAGCCAATTCCACTTTCATTGTTTTAATTCCCAAGTCCAACGATCGTGCTTCCCTTTCTGATTTCAGGCCGATTAGTCTTTGCACTGTCATTTACAAACTTATCACCAAAGTTATGGCAAATAGGTTGAAAGACATCCTTCCCTCCATCATCGATCAGTGCCAAGGGAGCTCGGTCAAAGGCAGATTCATTTCGAATGGAGTGATAGCCATCCACAAATTGGCTCACACGGCATCAAAAAATAAAAAACCCAACATGTTCCTTAAGCTTGACATGAACAAGGCTTTCAATTGGGTTTCCTGAAAATTCCTGTTCGAAGTCCTGGAAAAGTTTGGGTTTCACAAAGAATGGATCAAGATGGTTCGTGAATGTGTCTCGACTGCTTGGTTCTCGATTCTTATCAATGGCTCACCCGCAGGTTTCTTCCAAAGTTTCAAAGGCATCCGTCAAGGGGACCCTCTATCCCCCTTTCTCTTCATCATTTTGGCCGAAACCCTTGGAATAAACCTCTCAGCTGCCTGTAATAGTGGTCTTGTTTATGGGATCAAACTAGCCTCTACATCCAAAGCCATATCCCATCAACAGTTTGTTGATGATACTATTCTATCCTCTCATGCTTTCTTTCCCGAATAAAAAATCATTAAGAACATTCTTGATTCTTATGAAGAGGCGGTTGGTCAGAAAGTCAACTATCGCAAGAGCAAGCTATACTTTCTCAATACTCCCAATCATAGACAAAATAGGATTGCTAAGATCCTTGGGTGCAACATTGGGAGCCTTCCAACTACTTATCTTGGATTATCGCTTTTCCATGGCAAATCAATCTCGGCTATGTGGAACCTTGTTCTAGATCGCCTCAACAAGAAACTAGCGGGGTGGAAAAGCTCAATGCTCAGCCAGGAAGCCAAAGCCACTCTAGTCCAAGCTTGCATTCAAAGTATCCTCTTTTTTTTCTTATCTATTTTCAAAGCTCCAGCTACCATCTGCCAAAAAATTGAACAAATTCAATGTAGATTCCTTTGGGCTAGAAACGAAAACAAGAACAATTTTTTGCTAGTCGCTTGGGACAGGGTCTGTTCCAAGAAGAAGGATGGAGGACTCGGATTCAGAGACATCAAGTGGATGAACTTGGCCTTCATTGCCAAGCAGGCCTGGAGACTTACCATCAATGAAAAAGTCACTTGGATTGATATCATTAAAGCTAAGTACCTCCATCAGTTGCCCTTTCTTGGAGAGCACAACCTCCCCATTGGATCCCATTTTTGGAATGGCGTAATCAAAACAAGGAAAATCATTATGGAAGGCTTAAGGTGGTGTATAGGAACTGGAATGACCATCCATTTTTGGGATGACCTATGGATCCGTGATAAACCTCTCAGCCAAGATCCGCATCTTGTAGTTCTCAAGGCGACTACCGAAGCCACCTTTGGAGAGAAGGTGTGCCATTTCATTAACCAAGGTCCTACAAAACCTAAATGGAAACACTTGGCTCTTAATGGGCCCAGGCATATCACTGAGGCTCTCAGGCGGTTACAAAAATTTTTGAGGACTTACATCATCCTGAGCTCTCACAAAGATGATTCCATGGTCTGGAACCTTGAAGAATCTAGGAATTTCACTGTCAAATCAGCCTACTATAGTCAAGAAACTCCCACAGATAGTTGGGACTTATCAAATGAGGTCTGGTTCCCCAAGATCATTCCCAAGGTAAAATTATTTTGTTGGTTGGCCACCCAAAATAGAATCCTCACCATTGAAAACTTGATAATCAGAGGGTTACTCATCCCCAATTGGTGTATCCTGTGCAAAAATGCCTGTGAGTCTACTTCGCATGTTTTTTTGGAATGTCATTTTTCTCTTACAATTCTCAACTAGGTCCATAACACCTTTGACATCTCCACAATCCTCCCACATTCCATTCCCCTCCTTATTAAGAAATGGCCCTGACCTTTCAAGAGCAACTAACTAAAATTCATGTGGCAAGCTTGCCTCCACCTTTACCTATGGCAGATATGGCTTGAGAGAAACACAAGAATTTTCAAAAATCAAGTCACTGATAAGAATATTATCGTTGCCAAAATCATGAACCTTGTTGTAGAGAATGCCTCTCTTGTTTCATCTTCTAAACCCCCCCTCCTGGCATAGAATCGGACCTAACCGAACTTTTCAATCTGTCTAACATCTCTATCATGCCTCATATTTCTATTGACAGGTCCGTCATCAAGTGGGTCTTACCACCTACTGGGTGGCACAAGCTCAATTTTGATGGTGCGGCTAAAGGCAACCCAGGAGCGGCTGGCGGAGGGGGAATTCTCAAAAATCACAGAGGAGAAATAATTTTGGCCTTTGCCCAGAACCTAGGAATTCAATCCAACAATATGGCAGAGTAGCGGGCCCTGTTCCAAAGTTTGATCCTCATGGAAGGGTTGACCATCAATAAAATTATCATCGAAGGAGACTCGTTGCAATGTATTAACTGGCTCAATGGTACCGCTAAGCCTCCTTGGGTCCTTGCTTCGATCTTCCAAGAATGCAAGGCCCTAATTGGCAATTACCCAGAATTAACCATTAAGCATCAATACCGAGAAGGAAACAAAGTTGCGGACTGGCTTGCTAACAAGGGAGTTGGCGAAACTGACATTCAAGTATGGAGAGACTCCTTTCCCATTGGCCTAAGGAACCATCCTACAAGTTCCAATGTCTGCACAATGTGAGATGTTACCAGGGGATTGGTTTGGCATGCTGTTGAAACTTGTCGCAATATCGCGACACCTTTTCCTTCTTCTCCTTCAACAGCAAAATTGCAACATGTTGCGTTTTTGCAACACTTTTCACCTTTGGCCGCGAAAATGCAACATGTCGCAATATCGCGACACTTTTCACCTTTGGTCGCAAAAATGCAACATGTCGCGATATCGCGACATTTTTTTCTCCTTTGGGTGCAATGTTGCAACTTGTCGCGATATTGCGAAATTTTTTCCCCTTTGGTCACGGTGCTACATCATGTCGCGATATCGCAACACTTTTTCTCTTTTGGCCGTGATGATGCAACTTGTCGCAATATCGCGACACTTTTTCTCTTTGGCCGCGATAATGCAACATGTCACGATATCGCGACACTTTTTCTATTTGGCTGCGATAATACATGTCGTGATATCATGACACTTTTTCTCTTCGGTCGCGATAATGCAACATGTCACGATTTTGCGACACTTTTTCTCTTTGGTCGCGATAATGCAACATGTCACGATTTTGCGACACTTTTTCTCTTTGGCCGCGATAATGCAACATGTCACGATATCGCGACACTTTTTCTCTTTGGCCACGATAATGCAACATGCCGCGATATCGCGACACTTTTTCTCTTTGGTCATGATATTGCAACATGTCATGATATTGCGACACTTTTTCCTCATCTGGCCACGGCAATGCAACATGTCGCGATATCGCAACACTTTTTCTCCTTCGGCCATGTCATTGCAACATGTTGCGATATCACAACATCTTTACTCTTTTGCCACAATGTTGCATCTTGTCATGATATCACGACACTTTTTCTCCTCTGGCCACGATGCTACAAATTGTCGCGATATCGCGACACTTTTTTTCCTTTGGCCGCGATGACACAACATGTCACGATTTCATGACACTTTTTCTCTTGGGCCGGGATGATGCAACTTGTCGCGATATCACGACACATTTTCCTTCTTTGGCCGTGAAATTGCAACATGTCACGATATCGTGACATTTTTTACCCTTTAGGCGAGTCAATGCACCACATCGCGACTTCATGACATTTTTCTCCTTAGGCTATGATGATACATCATGTCGCGATATCGCGACACCTTTTCTCTTCTAGCCATGAAATTGCAACATGTCACAATATCGCAACACTTTTCCTCCTGTGGTAGCGACAATAAATCATGTTGCGATATCGCGTCACTTTTTCTCTTATAGCCGCGATGGTGCAGCTTGTCACGATATCGCGACGCTTTTTCTCCTGTGTCCATGACAATGCAACATGTCATGATATCGTGACATATTTTCTTCTTCGGCCTTGACGATTCAACTTGTCATGATTTTGTGACACCTTTCCTCCTCTGGCCGCGACGACGCAAATTGTCGCGATATCGTGACACTTCTTCCTTTCTGGCAGTGACGTTGCAAAATGTCGCGATTTCGTGACACTTTATCTCCTTCGGATGCGATGTTGCATCTTGTCGCGATATCGCGACATCCTTTCCTCCCTTGGTCATGATGGCACAACATGTCATGATATCGTGACACCTTTTCCTCCTTGCCTTTTCTATATGCTTGGGATCGTGAAAATGCAACATGTTGTGATATCGCGACACCTTTCTTCTTGCAGTGTTTGGCTTTTTCTCTGATATTTAGCTCATGGGCCTCTTCGGTCAGTTTGAATTACATGTAAAAATACTTGTTCAAGGTTTAGGGACCTTTCAACACCCTTTCAACCAATCAAAAAAAAATATTATCATATGTAACGGCAAGGAATATTGACATATTATACTTTGTAATATGAATCACCACATGGGTGATCTTGTAACTCATGGAAGGTGAACCATCACACTTTTGTATAAAGAGAGATGTATCCCCATTGTATAAGGTATCTATGATCTATTATTAGATAAGTCTTGGATTGTGGACCTAGAGATCTTGTGGAGTGGCTTCCTTCCAAAAGGAGCATTGTATGGTGTTGCCCTACCTCAAGGGTATAATCAATCTCTATTTTATTATGAGCAATTTATTGTGTAATTTATTTATGGATGCATGTTTGATATTTTGAATGATTTATGGTTATGAGAAGAGAGATTCACAACAAATACCATGTTGAAATTAATAATACTTTCCTAAAACATTCCAAACATACATTCATCATGATCATATCTATAAAATATGCAAGAGCAACTAAATATAAAATTGATAAACAAAATCAAGAGAGAGATAGAGAGAGAAACATGAAATAAATAAGATTTGAATGCACGTAGTCATCCTAAAAAATTCCACATACTTTAGACACTGATACAATGGATTAGTACTTATGGGTATATATAGTGATACCAAATCCTTAATTAGATCTTAATCTCAAGTGAAAATGACTTGGAGATTAAATTACAATTTAATCAAGGCTATCCATAGATAAATTAACCAATATTACTAAGGGTGTTTCCCTTAGGATTCTATGGGGATGCTCATAGGCATAAATGGTGTTAGATTGTTTACATAAGTTATGATTATAGGCTTAAATGAAGAATGCATATAGGCTTAAAGATACACTTACCCATAGGATACATCAATGGTGCACATAAGCACTCTACCACATCTTTGGACTTAGCTAATTTTTTTTTGGTAGATAAGATACTATAGCATTAATATTAGGTTTTACAAGTTGACCCAAAATATTTTACAAAAATTAGTCCAGGGTTGTTGAGGAACATGTCCTTGCTAAGGATCCTATATATGTAAAATCTACATGCCACCAAAGCCATTACATCCGGTAAGGCACATAGCCTATTATCAAAAAGAAACTTCCCATACAACATTTTGGGTATACCCCGAGAAAACACACCTACATAATTACAAAAAAAAGAAACAAACATAGATCCCTTCCTTGAAATAGTGGAGAAACAAAAAGCTACAGACACACATAGCCTATTATCAAAAAGAAACTTCCCATACAACATTTTGGGTATACCCTGAGAAAACACACTTGCATAATTACAAAAAAAAGAAACAGACACAGATCCCTTCCTTGAAACAATGGAGAAACAAAAAGCTACAGACACACATAGCAAAAAACTGAAAATACTTCCACAAGCTCTGTATTGACAGTTACTCTTAATAATTCTTTGGTAATTGCTTTCTTCTATATATGACATGATTTGGGACCACATCCCATCTTGGCCAATCAGCATTGGAGAAGTGAACCTGTTGGCTAGATTTATGGTGGTGGCTATCTGGTGGTCCACGTGCCTCTGGTTCAAAGTCTTATATTGTCATTTCTTTCCTGCCTTGTGATTATCAACCAACCTCAAATTACTAAGATGACTAGGAGCCATGTTATCTGACATGTGACTGTACCCATTAGTCTTTGTGGTATTTCCAAGGAGCATCCACCAAGACTGACAACTCGAATAATTTTTATTGTGAGTCCATTTCAAAAAAGAGACAGGAATACTCATAGCCTTCAAACTTACAGTGCCTTCCCTGTTGGTAAATTCGACTATAATTCTTGGCATTCTTGTTGAATAAGCTCCTCTACTTTTCTTGGGACACCATGTTCCCATTTGAAAAAAATTTCACCATCAACAACTTATCAGCAACTTTGTTAGCTTCCTGAAAGACATGTTTGGCTTTTTTGTCCTGTCTTCCCTGAAAAAGGATCCTAGCCTCTTAAATAATTGTTTTAATCCTCCAAGGAGGTGTTTTCAAATTATTGAGGAGATTTATAACATGCATAGAGTTTCCTTCTACAATAAAATTTCCTTCTAAGTCTTGATTCATTTGAAGGCCTCTCCACATAGCTCTAGCTTCAGCTTCATTGTTCGTCCTTGTTCCCAAATATTCAAAAAATGCAAGAATCATATTCCCATTATGATCTCACACAATACGACTAGCGCCTACTCTGCCAGGATTTTCCTTAGCTGCTCCATCAAAATTAAGCTTAAACCAACCCGTAGGAAGTGGGGACCACTTAACATTGGCTTTGGGGTTGACTACCCTAGGCATAGACTCATATAACAAGGTTAAGATTAAATATTGAGCAATCATGGTCTCCTACAGATGAGGTTTATGAATATCAAAAGGGATAAGGTTCACATTCTCGTTGGCAAAGGATAGGATCCTGGAAATGATAGTTTGATGACCATGGATAGACTCATTAAAGACTCTATGGATACTTTCTAACCACACCTACCAAAGATAGTGATTGAGACAAATTTTCCACATGTATCTAAGTCTTTTAGGGTTTGGATTTGTGATTCCCATGGGGCTTATAGTAATTTTGGCATTAGGATTTTAGGATCCTGAATTAGATGGGGATTCTAGAAAGTCAGAGAGGTTAGCCTAAAGGTTCTGGGCTTCCATGTCTTCCGATAATCCTCCTACTTCCATATTGGATAGAATTGAAAATTTATTTGAAACTAGAGGATTGGAACTTGTAGACACCAAAACAACACCAATTCGTTTATGTGGCAACAAGCACCGATCACATTGACACACACAACCCCTAGGGCAAACCCCAGAGATTAAACAATGGTCTTAACCACTCCCAAAAGCAGTTTGGAAGGTCAAAGGTCAAAGGTCAATTTGGCACCTTTTTTGCACTTTGCTCCCTACTCATCCCACCTGAGGACGATTACAAAATGGTATTCATCCCACCCAAGGATGATTATCAGCCTTCGCTCTAGGGTGAGGCGAATAGCAGGTTTGACTGGAAAAAATTCAAACCTCGATAAGTCTGCCAGTTAACTATAGCTTCAGGCCATGCAATTGCGAGGAACAGATTCAAATCAAGGAGAGAGACTTCAGTCTTGCATGTCTTTATTTTAGAAGCCTCATGCAAGGAGACTCTAAACCAAGGAATTATATTTTCTCTCAAAATAGGACAAGTAACTCAAGTGGCGCCCTCGAATGCGCATTCAAATAGAGAGACCCTAGGTCTATAAATTGGTGAGTTTTCTCACCCAAAAATGGGAGAGAAGAGTAGCATTTTGAGCAATGAAGTGCTGCCATTTTACATCCATACACACAGCCTTTTGATTTGTGTCTTTCACATCCTTGATCTCTCTTTTGGAGGGATGTTATTGGGTGATTATTGGAAGCGCAAATCCGGAGCCCAAACCCAAACATTTGGCCACAATATCCCACAAAAATTTTCCGACAACACCCCATAAGAGGTTTTGGACCCATCCCAAGTGGATTGGTTTCGAAACAGAGTCTCAAATGGTGGGCGTCCTGCCCCCAAGTGCCCCCCAAACTGTCGTAGCTCTAAACGCCCCACCCCAGAGTGAATAGAAATCTATGGAATATTTCTATGATTTTTCTTTTGCATCTGATTCTATATTGTTTACATATGCTGTCATTTAAATTTTAGGTTATTCTGACAAGTTTTGATCCTATTTTTATCATTTCCTACCTTTACTAACATGCATATAGCGCCATCAAAATCTGGGTGATAGAGGCCAAATTGGGAAAATATGACCATCTGGGTCATCCCAAAATACCCCCAATTAGCTAACCCCAACTTTTCAGGTCATTTGGAGCTTCCTCGACAAGACATTAAAGAGGGTGACTTTTAATAATTTATTACAGGTTTATTCGTCCTGCCCTAGAGTGAATACAAATCTATGAGGAATTTCTTGACTGTTTCACTTGCAATGCCCTCCTGGTAACATATTCATGCTTCTTTCAAATTTCTAGGTCGTTCTGATGTTATTTGGTTATCGGTTTAATATTTTCATGTATACACTAATAGTAGGCCTTGGGAAACACATGTTCTATTCTATCTACAGGTGCTACTAATCCTTTCTATTTTCTTGAACATAGGTCTTCGACATCAGAGGAGTAGTAAGGAGTCAACATTCATATAAACAAGTGACAGCGATGTTTCAGTCTGCCCATCTTACATGTGGGCACGTGGAAGAAGGATTGTTATCCATGGATGTGACAAAAAACATATTTGACACTCCAATCCCCTAAAAGGGAAGGAGACGTATTGTAACATTACTTTAAAAGCATATCAATAAAGAGGGCCGTATTCCACATTGCTTTTATCTTTTTTTGATTCGCTTATGTTCTTTCCTTTCATGCATTTTTCAATATATAGGCTTTTAGCGTTAAGTTTGGTTCTACACACATCGTACTTGGCATTTTCATTTTTGTTTTCGTATCCTCGTGCTTTCAGTGGTGATCACAATGGGAACTCTGTCCCTTGATTTTAAGATTAACTTTTTGATCAGAATTTGCTTGTTTTTGCTTGAAGGTACCGGGTTTTCAAATGTTGGACTATTGTTCGTTTTAGTATGTGATGAGTATAGAGCTGGAATTCATCTTACCCAGGGACGAATGGGTATTTTCCCCACCCTGTGATGAATACAAGTCTGTTATTCATCTCACCCAGGAGCGAATAGCTCTCTGTGCAGGGTAGAAATTTAGAGACATCCAATTTGGGCAGAGAAGAGGTAGGGGTCTTAAACACCTTTTATCAATTTTTTGCTTTCTATTTTCTATTCTCTGGTTATTTGCCTGCATAGGAGAGTTTGAATGCTTGTTTCCTTCATTTATGCAACTTAAAAATAACCCCACACACCATGTGGTAATTTAAAACAATAAGGAGTTGATCGTAAAACCCCAACCCTTGAGCAAGACCAACAATGGATTTCATCACCACCTTGGCTTGAGATACTGCATACATAACCCCAATCGCGACTGTTGCCAGATGTAAATTTTGACAAAATTTGACCAAGTGTAGCGGGGGTGATTCCCAGTGCATGAGGATAAGTCTTCTATGGTAGGTGTCATAAATAGAGTGATTCCCCTTTCATATTGCCTACGTTCCATGTACCATCTGCTCTCATGTACTAATAGTTTCCCTCATGTGAGGGTGGGTATATAGAGAGGTCGGTATATCGGCCTGGAAAAGGTATATCGAAGGGGTGACCATTTTTGGGAGTCATAAGAGCCATCATATTGCATTTAAATGTTCTTTACAAAAGCTTAAAAACAAAAATCAAAACACACTAAACCAGATTTAGGGCACACTTTTAACCTTTAAATGAGATAATCATTGCTTTGTGAGTGTGTGTGATCTTTTCTATTTAGTGTAGCATAAAAATCATAAAAAGAGATAAAAATCTACGCATATTTAGAAGGACATCACCATGGTGTACACTCATAGCTGATCCCAATCACGGGCAGGGGCTACAAAGAGTGCATAAAGGGGGAAAAATCACCTCCGATATAGTCTTGAGGACTTGGTCATCCCGCCTTTGCGGCCTGAGACCCAAGATAGTCCACATCATGCCATTACAGAACAAGACTATAGAGGTACCTCTTTGAGGGGCACCCCCACTCAGCATAGATCCTTTCAAGAGGAGAACCTACATGTGGCACTCAACATAGGCAGAAGGTCACCCTTAGACGCTCGTTATGAGTGGCCTAGTGATGAAGCGCTAGAGAAATATAGGGTCCATAAGGAGGGGCCACATGATTTCGTCATCCCTCCTCTACACATTATTACTGTTAGAAACACTAGACCAAATCTAGAGCACAAGGCTCTCCAGGCAGGGCAAGCCAATTCTCCCTACACCCTTCACACATATGAAATGGAGTACGAGGAAGACCACCACGTTCCTCAAGAGAAGTACACAGCATGGGAGCGATGCACCTCCGCACCTGCTATGTATCATGATCACCCATTGAGGCCAGGGCCTCGGGTGAATGCCACTAACATCGATAGAGGAAAGAAACCTATAGGGGTCTCGGATCACCACGACTGAGATAGACATGTAGGAGAAGCCTCTAGGCTTCCTAAACATGAGATGATAGAACAAATTGACTTAGCATTTTCTAGACATGCCACCCGCCAAGTGCAAATCACGTAGCTTAGGCAAGATCAACAATAGTTAAAGCATCTATACCGCCTTAGCAAAGAGCACATTCAGTGTCAAATAGCCGAATTGCTTCATAACCTTATGCCTGAGAATGTCCTAACCCCTCGCACGCATAAGGTAGAAGTGTATGAGAGGTGCAACTCCTTGGTGCGAGATATGTCTCCGTGACCTTATCAAGTGTTGCCTCCAAGACCTCCTATAACTGAGCGGGATGCCACTCCCAGAAACAACAATGGGCACCCTCCGTGGGCACCCACCCATGTTTATAGGTCTCGACCAGGCACTCCTCAAGAATCCTATGAGGAGTATGAACAAGAAGAAGAGCAGGCCAAGCACCCTACCAAGGCAGAGGGGCTGCTATTTGGCCACCCCTCTATAGGCCTCAAGCTCCCCCCAACCCACAACGGGAGCTAATTAAGGAGGAAGAGATTAAATCTTCTGATACATATAAAGCGTTGCTGGAGCGCTTGGAGTCTATGGAGACCAAGAATTTTGGTCTCCAAAAGCCCACTTTATGCCAACTTCACAGTCACCCTGTGCATCCGTCAATGCCGGCACCCCCATACCTTGAACACTTTAAACTGCCCCAGTTGGCACTCTTTAGAGGGGAGGAGGATGCCCAAGAGCATGTGACTAGATTCCTGAGCTAGTGCTTTGGCATTCAGGACAACGATGCTTTATTTCTAAGAAAATTTATAACCACATTCGCAAGCCCTACCTAAGATTGGTTCACTTAGTTGCCAAAACATAGCATCAGTAACTTGGATCAGCTAGTGGATGCGTTCCTCAAATGCTTCGCCTTCAATACCAAGAAAAGGGCATCACTAAGTGACCTAGCTAGCCTCAGGTAGTATGAGGAAGAGACCATGGTGGCCTATGGGAATCGGTGGAGGACGTTGCTTTCAAACCTGCCCTACCTCCCTCCCATGTCTGACCTGACCCAAATGTTCTCAAAGAGCTATTTGAGATTGATCTCCATGCTATTGTAGCTACAGTAATATGCCACTTTAGAGGAAGCTTTGGCACAAGCCAGAATCATTGAGGAGATCAAGATATAGGATGGTGAGATTGCCAAGCCAAAGAAGAAATAATGGACTAAGAACACCAAAACGAGGACCACACAACAGAAACCTGCTACGGTCAATCAAGTTGCTATAAACATCCCTAAGCCTACACAAGCAACATAGCCTCAAAAGGCTAACTATCAGGCGTGCCTCCTAAAAATTATGACAAAGAAAACCAAAGGCAAGAACAAAATTAGTAGCATCACCCTAGGCGACAATTCACACATTACATAGAGTCTAGGGACTCCTTGTTTGATTTCTTGTTAGCGACAAACTTGATCAACCTGCCAGAGATTCAAATCATAGACCCCAATGCACCAAAGCTTAAGGGGTACAGGGAGGACTTGTATTGTAGGTTCCATAGACGGAAGGGACATGACCTTAATGCATGTTGGAAGTTCAAAGGCTTGGTGCAAGACCTAATCAACAATAAGACGTTGGTGGTGGACAACCCCGTAGTGCCAAACAACCAACAGATGGGAGTCTTCAGAGACCCCCTGCCTACCCATGATGCATAGGCAAAACCCCTTCAAGTCAATGAGGTGCAACAAAATTTCCCCATGCAGGGGTATGTAGGGATGATAAGCATAGTGACTAGGAACAAGAGGTACCCAGGAGCTACCCATGTGGCAGCCACAAGAGAGGTTCCATCAACATCACAACCTCAATAGCACCCTATGCAACTTACCCTACCTAGACTAGTGGCCATGATTTAGACCAGACTTACCCAAAGTCTACGGACCACCTCAGCTAGGCTCTCCATATATGAGCTTATTCAAAAATTAGCACCCCATCGAGAGGCTCTAATTGAGATATTAAAAACCATCGAGCTGCAGCCCCACGAAGTAAACTCTTTCAAAAACTTTGTGGGACATGTAAAACAATGTACAGAACCAGTCATCAGCTTTAGAGAAGACGAATTGAAATCAGTGACTGGTGATGGGGTGGATCCACCCCTGCATGTCGTTGCATGGGTCAACGAGATTTCATATAAGAGGGTGTTGGTGGACACTGGATCGTCTAGTAATATAATTACAATAGCAGCATTGAAACATCTGAAGTTTCCAGCATCTCACATCGTGGCCTCCACCTATACTCTTTGAGCATTCAATGATGTGATATGCTCGACGGTTGGCATAATTGTCCTACCCATCCAAGTGGGACAAAATACTATTCATACATTGTGCCACATCTTGGAAGGTGAGATGGCCTATAATATCTTGTTGGCCTTGGATCAGGGACATGAAGTGTGTCCCTTCAATAGCTCATCAGTGCCTAAAGTATACATTTGAAGGACAGGTGCACATAGTCCTAGTCAACTTAGAGACCTTCAAGTACTGAAATACGGTGCAATTCATGTCGTAATCGACCCTTCCATCAACACATTTAGATTTTTAGTTGAATCCATCTAAACAGGGTCCAATTTCGTAGGCGTCCCCATTGACAAGTCCATGAAATCCTCAACCAGGTCCATATTCCTCATTTGGTACTTCACCAATGATGCCACCTATGGTGGCCACACCAAAGGAAAAGGGAAAGAAACCCCTAGAAGAGGAACCATCCCTAGTCTCAACCATCTCTATCGAAGAGATGCCTAGCCAAATGGAAGTCGAGATGCCTAGTTCACCTTGCATGGAGTTGACTCTAGAAGAACTCCCATTTGCTCCCCCTCAAAAGCCAAGGATCACCATTGAGATGGCCAACACGGGCCTGGTGGAGTATTTAGTGCAAAACATTGTAGCAACACCCACACTTGAGTCCATGTAGGACATGGGGAGACCTCGACTCCCCATCGGCTCTGTGGTTCCTCTAGGCTACCCACCCAATCAGACAAACTTTGTTTATGGGGGCCTGGATAGTGGCATTGAACCTTACATGCAAGAGGACAAATATGAAGAGCCCTTTGCTGAGGACATCAACTATTTGTCCAACCCAGACTTCACATTAAGATATCTTGGCCAATGCAATTGGCATGGATATGGTTTGGGCAGGTATGAGCAAGGAGTGCATGTTCTATGCCAACCGATATATCAAATGTCATATGACAAGTCAGGAGTAGAGTTCAACCACCCCCTGCCCCTGGACATCTTGGTAGAGAACATGCAAAGCCTCAGGATAGGCAACAAGGATGGGTTGGCATTATATCCTTATGCCAATCCTAACACAATGTATACATTGGGGGATTATCTCCCATTGCTAACAACCAACCTTGTTGACCTTAACAACCCTTTCCCTTCGGTCTAAATGGGAGAAATTTCAAGGACTCACCTACAAGAAGGATATGGACAAGACCAAGAAGGGTCCTCAGAAGATGAGTCAGAATACGAGATAGCACCTTGGGATCCTTTCGAGTTTGATAGCAATCATTCACAAGTACATCCCATGGATGAGTATCAGGAGAGATTCCTGACAATGTTCCCTTTGAATGCTCCCATTGAGCATATGCCACCTTAAGAGCATCAGGTCCCCCCACAGAGAGCGAAACAACCCCGATGGGACCACATTAATTTGCTCGAGCAAGCTGAGCCTCATATGTTGCAAACAACTTTTGGAGCCAACGAAGGCCTTTGGATCTTCAAAAATTATTATGAAGATGAAAATGAGATGGCATATCTCAATCACATGCGATAGATGCAACAAAAATACCCCTTGGACATAGATGACATGTTTGAACAACTACACATAGGGCCAAGGCATAGGTGGCACCTCAACTAGGCATAGTTATAACAATTACTGCACTCACCCCTCTAGGTATACAGAGAACATCTGCCGCCTAGAGATCCTATGCAGCCATCAGTGCCTAGGGTGGACCCTATCCTCTTATTTGCACATAGGGCTGATCCATTTGTGCTAGTGCCCACAGAGCCAGATCCGGATCATAGAGATCACCTAGGATGTCCGAGCAGTCACACCCGTGGTAATGGAGACCAAAATCATTTCATTAACATGATCTCCATTGACTTAACCAGCCGACCCAACACGTTCATTGCACCTAGACCTAGATGCTATAGACTGGGATCACGCTGACACACCACCATCCCCATCAGAGTACTGGCATTGCGGTGGGATGTTCCATTTCACCCCAGGATAGACTCAGGATGTCTTCCATGCTGAAGAGGAAGCTGACGTTCTGAACGATGATCTAAATTCAGCAAACGATATCCACCTGATCCCAACTCCACACCATTTTGAGGACGGGTCCCACATGTCGATCGAGGAGATGACTGATGTAGACATCGGCTCAGATCCAATGAATTTGCAAATCATCAAGATGGGGGTAAGTCTATCCCCCGAAGAGTAAGTCGACTACATTGCCCTTCTCAAAGAGAAGAAGGAGATTTTTGCATGGTCCTACAAAGACATGCTAGGACTAGACCCATAGCTAGTCATGCATAATCTAACGCTTGATCCGACAGTTAAGCCAGTGAAGCAAAAACTATGTAAGATGCATCCAATAGTAGCCTTAATGGTTAAATACAAGCTACAAAAGCTATTGGATGCATAGTTTGTCATCTGTGTGGATTACCCACCATGGTTGTCTAACATGGTGCCCATCAAAAATCTCGATGGGAGGATTCGCATATGCACTAATTTTTGAGACCTAAACAAGGCGAGTCCTAAGGATGATTTTCCCTTGCCTAGAATCGACGCATTGGTAGATGCTACAATGGGCCATGAAATGCTTTCCCTCATGGATGGTTTCTCGGGATACAAACAAATTCGTGTCAATCCTGAGGATCAACTAAAAATGGCATTCACAATGCCTTGGGGGACTTTTTGTTATAAGGTCATGCCCTTTGGCCTTAAAAATGCTGGCGCAACCTACCAACATGCCATGGCGTATATCTTCCATGATTACATGCACAAAACTATGGAAGATTACATGGATGATTTATTGGACAAATCTCTTTTGTGCCCAGATCATCTCGGTGACTTAAGCAAGATCCTCGATCGCCTCATTGAACATAATGTCCGACTAAACCCCAAGAAGTGCGTATTTGGCATCACATTTAGAAATATCTTGGGTTACATAGTCTCCAAGCGAGGAATCGAGGTAGACCCAAACAAAGTAAAGGAAATCCTTGAAATGCTTCCCCCAACTACCATCAAGCAGCTTAGAAGTCTGCAGGGAAAGGTCACGTCAATCAAGCGCTTCATAGCGTAGCTATCTGACAAGTGCTGACCCATGAATAAATTATTGCACAAGGGGGTTGCATTTCACTGGGATGACTAGTGCTAGTCAGCATTTGACGACATTAAACAATACTTGGATTCACCACCAGTATTGGCACCACCTAGACCAGGAGTGTTGTTATACTTATACATCTTAGCTACTGAGGTGGCACTGGGCGCCATGCTATCCCAAAAAAATGAACTAACAAAGAACATGATACTGAGGTGGCACTGGTCAGTTATGAACTTAACTTTGCATACGTTGAGAAGCTCTGCTTGGTAGTGGTGTTTGCTACCAAAAAGCTATGCCACTACATGCTAAGCAATACAACGTATGTTGTGTCTAAGGAGAATCCATTGTGATACATGATGAGTCATACTTATCATAGTAGCCGCATGACAAAATGGATCATGTTGTTGACAAAGTTTGACATAGAATTCATTGGACAAAAATCCATAAAAGGTCAAGTCATCGTCGATCAACTAGCAGAGGCTCCTCTTGAAGACGATTAACCTCTGATCGTAGAACTACCTGATGATGGGGTCTTCCACGTTTCAAAATTGCAAGATTCTAATGAGCCTGAGTCACAGGATGACATGACCCTATTCTTTGATGGTTCTAAATGTGAGCAAGGAGGTGGCATAGGAATTGTATTCTTCACACCGCAAGGGGATCCAATGCCTCTATCATTTAAATTAGACTTCTCGTGCACCAAAAACAATGCAGAATATGAAGCCTTGCTCATAGGTCTTCAAATAGCAGTCACCATGAACATCAAATGTTTAAACATCTTTGGTGATTCGCTGTTAATTTTCAATCAAGTAAAGGGGGTATTCCAATGTAAATGCCCAGTTCTACAGGCCTACAAAGCCCTTGTGGATAAATTCTTGGCAAAGCTTGAATGGTATGACATCAAGGCACTCCCTCGATCATCAAATCATTTTTCGAATACTATGGCCTCCTTGGGGTCACTAATCCCACAAGACCCTTCTGGTGAAATGACAACCATCTAGGTCAAAACATTATCGTAATCCATGATGGAGCGTGCAAGCTCTGACTTGATGCTAGGGATCCACCTGATCCAGATCGAACCATCTTAGGATAGGTTCTCTCGAATCCACGACTATCTGAACCAAGCCAACTGGGGGTCCTTGTTCTCCCCGGACCCTCTCAATATCAACACAACGTTGTTTTTACAAGTTCTTTCCCACTCAACTTTTGCTAGGGATGAACTTCAAGAGGGATTGGTCGTTCATACTCTCGAGGCTTCTGATCAGTAGGATTGGTACACACCCATCAGGGATTACCTCAAGCTAGGTAACCTCCCACTTGGATTGACACAAGCTGCGAAACGATCATTTAAATAGAAAGCGACAAAGCATGTCTTGTTAGGAGACATTTTGTATCGTCGAAGCTATGAAGGAATCCTCCTCCTTTTCTTGGACTAGTAGGAGTCCGCTTGGGTGATCACCCAAGCCCACGATGGTACATGCGGTGTCCACTTCAGTGGTATGGCCATCACAAAGCGTATTCTCCGCATGGTCTATTATTGGCCATCTTTAGAGTGAGATTGTTGTGCATATGTAAAGAAGTGCATTAAGTGTCAACACCATGCTAATTTTCAACACGTACCTTGTCAGGCCTTGCAACCAATCCAATCGGCTTGGCATTTTTCATAGTGGGGATTCGATCTAATCGAAAAGATCTCCCCTGCATTGTCGGGTCATCACACGTTTATCATAACGACCACAAAATATTTTACCAAGTGGGTGGAAGCAATTTCGCTAACCTCTATGATGGGACCTCGCATTGTGGAGTTCATTTTACATAACATCATATGTCATTTTGGTATTCCATCCAAGATCATCTCGAATAATGGGACGTCATTCAAGAACAAAGATGTGCGTGCTTTGACAACAAAGTATAAAATTCAGCATAATTTTTCAACACCCTATTATCCATAGGCAAATGGGCAAGTAGAGGTGTCAAACAAAACGCTAGTGGCCATCATCAAAAATACCATCGTAGATAGTCATAAATATTGGCACATTCAAATCCCACTTTCCTTGTGGGCTTATCGCACTTGCATTCGAACGCCCACTGGGGAAACTCCATTTTCGCTGGTGTATGGCTCTGAGGCAATCATGCCTCTCAAGATGGAAATCCCTTCCCTACACATTTCAATGCAAGAGTTCATCAATGATGACACTGCACGACAAGCCCAGTTAGACAAACTGACATTGCTCGACGAACGACGTGTCAATGCTCTCGAGAATTTGTGTATCTATCAAGAGCAACTTAAGAAAGCATACAACATGAAGGTTCACCTAAGGGACTTTCAGGTTGGTTACTTGGTCTTAAAAGAGAACCAACATAATTCTAATTTGTCGTACCATCTAAGGGACAAGTTCATGGAAAATTGGTTAGGTCCTTATGTGATTAATAGTAAAATAGGACCTAGAACATACTGGCTCGCCTCTCTTGAAGGAATCAAGGAACTAGAACCCTTGAACATCAATAATTTGAGGCCATTCCACATTTAGAGAGCCATAAGCCCCCCCAAAAGCTCCAAGGATTCCTGCAATCACTTGGTTAACCCAAACACCCCAAAGGTGCCCACAAACCCTTTGGTCCAACCAAAAGCTCTAAGGATTTCCATAATCACTTGGTTAACCCAAAAAGCTCCAAGGATTCCCGCAATCGCTTGGTCAACCCAACTGCCCCAAAGGTGCCCATAAACCCTTTGGTCCAACCAAAAGCTCCAAGGATTCCCGCAATCGCTTGGTCAACCCAAAAGCTCCAAGGATTCCCGCAATCGCTTGGTCAACCCGAACGCCCCAAAGATGCCCACAAACCCTTTGGTCCAACCAAAATCTCCAAGGATTCTCGCAATCGCTTGGTCAATCCAAAATGCCCCAAAGGTATCTATAAACCCTTTGGTCAATCCAAAAGCTCCAAGGATTCCCACAATCGCTTGGTCAACCCAAAATGCCCTTGGTCAAACCAAAAGCTCCAAGGATTCCCACAATCGCTTGGTCAACCCCCATAAATGCTCCAAAGGTATCCATAAACCCTTTGGTCAAACCAAAAGCTCCAAGGGCACCCATAATCGCTTGGTCAAAATAAATATTCAAAAACACACAAAAACAATAAAATATCCAAAAATACACAAAAACAATAAAATCATCAAAAATAACAAAAAAAATTGGATTTTAATTCCATGCATACTCATAAAACATCAAAATACAAAAATATCATTTGCATTAGGCATAGCATCCATATATTGCATATTTGTTGGTCATACATGTCAAAAGCACCATAGACTGTAATTGCTCGGCAATTCCATCATTTTCCACATCAAATCCATTATATAAACACATACATCCAAAATAACACCATTCTCATTTCTAGCATAGTCAGTTGTCTCCTAATGTATGTAGGGTTTTCGTCATTCAGCTGTCTTTAAATTTCTAGCCAAAAACTGTACAAAGTTAAATGGATTTCACAAGGGAAAGTTTTACTTGGATTAAGCCTCATTATGTAACATCCCTACACAAGTTAAAACACATAAAATAATTCCCAAGTTGTGTGAATGCAAGAGAAACCTACAAAGCAGTCTAGGGTACCATAGGCGAACGGTTAGCCTGTTCATCCCCCTGTGCGAATGGTTCAAGCATGCTGAGAATTGAAAAAAGGTCAAGCTCTTCCCCCTCCAATACACCATAATAAAAATTGGTCTTTACTACTAACTAAAAAAAAAAATCCAAATCCAAATCCCCGTTGGTCCCTAAAGTTGTAAGGATTCGTACTACATGTCCCTGACAAGGATGGGTAGTCATCCCCAAGTCCTAAAAGGATCAATGCCATTCAAAAGCAAACTCCCAACAAACCATCATCATGACCATCATCAATCACCTTTGGTCTCCAAAGTCGTAAGGATTCATACTACACGCCCCTGACAAGGATGGTAGTCATCCCCAAGGCCTAAAATATCAATGCCCTTACTTCATAATATTCCTAATCCCCTCTAGTTCCCAAAGTCGTAAGGATTCGTACTCCACGTCCCTGCACAGGATGGGTAGTCATACCCATGGCCTAAAAGGATCAATGCCATTCACAATCCACAACCCCAAAAACTCAACCTTACGAAGCTCAAAACGAAAAATCAAATAACAGTGGTTATCACCACTATTCAAAATCCTTGCTCAAAAAGAAAAACAAAACAAGAAAAATAAACAGTGATTTTCATCACTCTGTATACGAGCAAGTATCCTAAATCGTTGAGAAAATAAAAATCCTGAACTTGAATCCTTGGAATTCTTAGCATTCAAAAACCGTCTAGGTGATCCTCATTACGAGTTTGGTGGACAGCCTACCTGGCAATGGCGGTATCCTAAACGCATGATGATATGTCTATCACATTAGATTTGTGTGTGAGCAGACCAATGTTTGCATGTGGATAAGCTAGCTTATGGTACCTTAGATTGTCCCGTGGATTAATCTTACTAAATACAACAATGGAGTTAGTGGAGCTAATTAGGTGATCCTCAGTATAGGTTTGGTTGACAACCTATCTAGCACTGGTGGTATCCTGACAAATACCACATAAATGAACTCAATTGCACACACAAGGATGTGAAATAACTTGGTCAAAATCAAGTCTAATTTATACCTTGTTCAAAAGTCTTGTGAACTAAATGTACAGTCTTGGCTAGTTACTTAAAATATCTGAATCTCATAAAAGCTTAACTACATTTTACAACAACTGGTACATTGCATTACATCCATCCGCATCAAGAAATACAAAAAAATACAAAAATAAAGTTCTCACATGCAAAGTCATTCCACAAAGCCATAACCTAAGTATAGAAATCCCGTAAATCTTGTACAGTCTATGGTGTCATCGACAGAAAATCACAAATTCAATTCATCCATTCCATTTGCATATCATATACATTAGAAACATTAGCATTCATCACAACATATGCATCCATCAATGTAAATTAACATGCATACATACACATTCATCAATCATTATGCATAACATCAAATCACGACAAGTGTATAAACACAAAGAAAGTCATTTGTATATATATCATCAAAAATTCCCGTAGGCTACAATAACCGGTCCTCTGACCCCGTAAAAAGGCAAAAACTCAAAAACCCCCAATCCTAGGGCGTCGGCCACCATGATCACGTAGGATCGGTGCAACGGGAACTACCCCCCGTGGTGTGGGTCCTGTGGGACCTCTTAGGGCGACTACTGATCGCCCCCACATCATGCCCACTAGCCCCACCTCATCTAATCGCCTATGACAAGATGATGCTGACTACTCAGTATCACTGCCCCTCGTTTGGCATGAAGACCCACCTCTAGAAGGCTCAGGTACCTGCCCCCTGAGGCGGATGATCTCTCCCTCCAGATCCATCCGATGTCGACACCACTCCACATATTGTCGATGGTACATTGCTGCTACATCATTGCGCTATGCCAACACCTTCTCCCTCTCCACCAGTTGCATCTATAGCAGATCCCTCTCCTGTGTAGCATCGGTATCCCCCTCCTACCGATGGTACGCAGCCCATGTGTTTTCTCACTTAGCCAACTAATTTTGTAGGAGATACCTCTCCTGTAGAGCCTCCCCTAGCTCCTCATCTCACCTCTGATGCAACCTCACAAACCATGCATTCTCAGCGTGCAACCCTGCCTCCATGTCCTCTGAAACTACCTGAAGCATAGGCGAATCCAGGACAACAACTTGCTCTGGATCCCACTACTTCGGTACGTCCTGCACCTCCAATTGATCTGAAACCCCAAAATCCATGCCTGCATCATCCACCTCCACCATATTTGCATCCTTCAGCAAAGCTCCCCATTCATCTTCTGGGGCCTCTGCATCTTCCTCGCTTGCTGCTATTGCCTCCACGCCCCCCAGTGGCCCCTCTCCCCACCATCGTCACAATGTCCACCACTGGTCGTACTTCGTGTTAGTACCAATGTCATCCACATCTGGGACATAAATCACTGCATCCGAATCCTCCCCTAGCAGCATAATGACTGTCCAATCCATAGTCCTCTCGCCCCCCCGGTATCGATAGACCACGGGCTCACCAGGCAACCCCTAGCGCACCCCAAACTGTCATGTCACCTGGCTATAAGGGAAGAACTCCTACTTGGCCCCATGCATCCCAATCAGCCACTGTCCCCTATGAACCCACCGAAGCCACTCTCTAGCCTCAGGCCAGGCTGGTCAGTCCTGGTAGGGGCGCCAGAACACCTCCCTTGGAGTAAGCTAAGCGAAGGCATCGACATAGTGCCCTATGGCACCTGCCCACTATCTACTCTATCCCTGCTCCTTAGACCACCACCATAATGCCCCGTACATAATATCTCAGTCTACCATCTCCACCCGCTTCGTCCATGGCAGCCCAACTGGCCTCTCCACCACTATGTGCTACCAAGCCCAGCACTACAACAAATAGCTACATCCAATCCCCTTTCACCTCTGGTAGTGGACCTCGTACAACTCATCATAGAGCTATGCCAGTAGAGTCTGTCCCCATCTCATGATCATAGGTGCATCCATAGGACACTCCACCAACCTGAACACCACCTCCAGCAGGTTCCATGGGAACCTTGCACCCGAAGAGTTGGGTAGCAGCATGTTGGAAATGAGGCCCATTAGAACAGCGTGCCTCACTCCCAACACACCCATCTCTAACCACCATCGAACCAAAATGCCACCAATCTGGAAGTCGCCCTCTACCCTCTTTACTGGGTTGTCCACCCCCACCTCCTCCCCATGCCCAAAACAATGTGTCAACACTATTGTCCACTAATCCCGTGGCATCGTCCTGATCGATAATTCATTTATCAGGATCCATAGAATCCGATAGACATCCTCCAAAGTAACTGTCATCTCCCATATCGAGAGATGAAAGGTGTTAGTCTGGGGATCCCACAAGTTGATCAGGGCCATCAGATAGGCCCAATCCCCAACCACATGCTCCAGTCGAGTCACCTACTTGAGCCCTAGGGCATAAAGCCACTCCCAATCAGCCAAATTCAGCGCCTCCCGTGCTTCAGTAAAAACCATGGGCACACAGTACCGGCTCTTCACAACCTGCAAAAGAAAAGAAAACAAAAACATTAAAACCATGAAAAAATGTACAACGATAACATGAATATCCAACAATGCATAATACAAAATGTACAGCTAAAAACCATAAAAAATGCTTTGTCAATCCTAGGGTTTTTAACTCTAAAAACTGATAAATTAAGAACAAAAATTTTTAGAAACATAATTCGTCAGTCCTAGGGTTTTTTTAACTCTAATCTGATAAATTACAAACACCTAAAAACATTCACAAAAATAGTTTGTCAGTCTTAGCATTTTTTTTAATCTAATTCTAAAACTGATAAATTAAAAACAAACAAATTCAAAAAAATAATAATAATAATAATAATTTGTCAGTTCCTAGGGTTTTAAATCTAACGGTCACCTGATAAATTAAAAACAAAAACTCAACAACAATTTTTTAGTCCTTAAGGTTTTTAACTCTACACTGGCAAACAAAAAAACAAAAACAACTTGTTCAGTTAACCTAGGGTTTACACTTAGTTTACACTGACAAACAAGAAAAAAAAAACAAAAACAACTTGTTCAGTTAACCTAGGGTTTACACTTAGTTTACACTGACAAACAAAAAAGTCAAAAAAAAAAAAAAATCAACAAATAAAAAACAAAATTTGCAGTTAACCTAGGGTTTACACTTAGTTTACACTGACAAATAAAACACATAAATAAAAGCAAAAACCAACTCGGGTTGGGCCAAGTTTTAAGCAAAATTTTCAACTCAGTCTTTTCCAGATTAAGTTTTGCTTTTGTTAGACTAGGGTTTCTTTTAGTTTACACCACCTGAACAAACAACATGGTTTCCACTAGGATTTCAACCTAAGTTTTAATGAAGCCATACAAAAAAAAAATAACAACATCCATTTAAATTAGGGTTTTCATTTTAATTTGAAAAACCAAATACAAAAGAAAAAAAACAACCACAAAAAAATAAATAACTTGCGGTTTTAAAAACTGTAATGCAAACAAAGCATAACGAGGAGGATCACTTACCGATATCACTTCGGCTCCACCACTCAATCTGGTTCGTGAACTCATGGTGGTGGGATAAATTTTGCAGTGCTTCGCTTTGCAGAATTGACCCCCTCCTCCTCAAAGCTCCAAATTGCCAAGAAAAACAAATGCAAATGAGCCCAAAACCT
Source organism: Wollemia nobilis (assembly GCA_028583015.1). Taxonomy (NCBI): domain Eukaryota; kingdom Viridiplantae; phylum Streptophyta; class Pinopsida; order Araucariales; family Araucariaceae; genus Wollemia; species Wollemia nobilis. Next base: position 241,580 of record JAQPPZ010000755.1, on the reverse strand, counting down.
AGTTTTGGCCCTTAAATAGGCTTTTTGAGCCTGTAATTGTTTGCCCTTAGGATGAACACTCTATTTAGCACTCGTCCTGCCCTGGGAAAAATACTAAACTGGTATTCGTCCCACCCTGGAACTAATACAGAGCAAAAATATCTAAAACAACAAAAATTGCACAAAAATGCACCAAAATAAGCAAAAAAACTGTCCACTGAGAGTGCTTCTACACTTGACATTCCGGGCATCCAAAATAGATTTTGGGGTCACAAATCCTCACTATCCTACTCCCTAAGAATGCTACCATATCCAGACAGCTCCACGAGAGGACGAATTTTTGAGAATTTCATCCCACAACGATGTCCCAAAAAGGGTCAAAACCCAACCAAAAATAGCAATAACATTGTCGAACGAAGGTGCCTTGGCACCTGACATTATTGGAATCCAAAAAATATGCTGGGGTCACAAATTGGCACTATATTAATCCCTAAGAAGGCTACCATTGCTGGACCACTCCATGGGAGGATGGATTTTTGCCAATTTCAGCTCCACAATACGTCACAAAAAGGGTTCACACCCACCAAAAATAGGTCAGAATGTTTGAAAACTTCTTAAGCATTCGATGAAAAACAACTGAAGGCACCCTTACACAAGTCATATTGGTTCAAGTGACTCATCGCTTTTCTCATGTTGGTAATTCCCTCATCGATTCGTCGCTTGAGGGGGTAGTCACACTTAGTCACCAATCAACAACAACACACCCAATCAAGGAAATAACACGCATTCAAAGGATCATTGATAAATACAATCATGCCCCTACTTGGGGCAGCAAACAAGCAATAATCACAAGTTGATCAAACACTTGGCATTCGTGAATCATGAACTCAAGGTTCCCATAGACAAAAGGTTACACCCTTTGCCTATTCATGACTGATCAATGTCCAAGCTCAAGTAACACCTCACCGAAAAATGTTAACACTTGAATTAAGTTCCTTAGCTCGTCAGAAGCAAGGATTCAAGAATACGTGCCCTTTCCATACTTGGGGTATCAAGAGCTAGTTAGGTTATTGAGAAACCCTAATCATTAGTGCTTTGGTTATCTATTTTTGCTTAATGTTGTGCCTTGCACAGTGCTTCCCAAAAATGGGCATCTGTAGACACCAAAATAGCACCAATCCGATTATGTGACAACAAGCACCGATCACATTGACACACACAGCCCCTAGGGAAGCCCCCAAAGGTTAAAAAATGGTCTTAACCACTCCCAAAAGTAGTTTGGAAGGTCAAAGGTCAATTTGGCACCCTTTTGCCACTTTGCTCCCTACTCGTCCCACCCTAGGATGATTATTAGCATTCGCTCTAGGGTGAGGCGAATAGCAGGTTTGATTGGAAAAAAGTCAAACCTCGAAAAGTCTTCCAGTTAACTGTAGCTTCAGGCCATGCAATTGTGAGGAACGACTTCAAATCAAGGAGAGAGACTTCAGTACTGCATGTCTTTATTTTAGAAGCCTCATGCAAGGAGACTCTAAATCAGGGAATTATCTTTTCTCTCAAAATAAGACAAGTAACTCAAGTGGCACCCTCGCATGCGCATTCAAATAGAGAGACCCTAGGTCTATAAATTGGTGAGTTTTCTCACCCAAAAAGGGGAGAGAAGAGTAGCATTTTGAGCAACGAAGTGCTACCATTTTACATCCATACACACACCCTTTTGATTTGTGCCTTTCACATCCTTGATCTCTCTTTTGGAGGGAGGTTATTGGGTGATTATTGGAAGCACAAATTTAGAGCCCAAACCCAAACATTTGGCCACAATATCCCATAAAATTTATTGACAACACCCCATAAGAGGTTTTGGACCCATCCCAAGTGGATTGGTGCCAAAACAGAGTCCCAAACGGTGGGCGTCCTGCCCTCGAGCACCCCCCAAACTATCACAGTTCTAAACGCCCCACCCCAAAGTGAATAGAAATATGTGGTAGATTTCTATGATTTTTCTTTTGCATCTGATTCTAGGTTGTTTACATATGCTGTCATTTAAATTTTAGGTTATTCTAACATGTTTTGATTCTGTTTTTATCATTTTTCGCATTTACTAACATGCAGATAGCACCATCAAAATATGGGTGATAGAGGCTTAATTTGGAAAATCTAACCATCTGCGTCATACCAAAATACCACCAATTAGCTAACCCCAACTTTGTAGGTCATTTGGAGCGTCCTGGATAGGACATTGAAGAGGGTGCTTTTTAACAATTTGTTACAGGTTTATTCATCCCGCCCCAGGTCGAATACAAATCTATGAGGAATTTCTTAACTGTTTCACTTGCAATGCCCTCCTGGTAACATATTCATGCTTCTATCAAATTTCCAGGTCATTCTGATGTTATTTGGTTATCGGTTTAATATTTTCATGTATACACTAATAGTAGGCCTTGGGAAACACATGTTCTATTCTATCTGCAGGTGCTACTAATCCTGTATGTTTTCTTGAACACAGGTCTTTGACATCAAAGGAGAAGTAAGGAGTCAACATTCATATACACAAGCGGCGGTGAGGTTTTGGTCCACCCATATTACATGTGGGCACATGGAAGAAGGATTGCTATCCATGGATGTGACAAGAAACATATTTGACGCTCCTATCCCCTAAAAGGAAAGGATACATATTGTAACATGACTTTAAAAGCATATCAATAAAGAGTGTCATATTACTCATTGCTTTTATCTTGTGTCGATTCATTTATGTTCTTTCATTTCATGCATTTTTCAATATATAGGCTTTTAGCGTTAAGTTTGGTTCTACATGCATCGTACTTGGCATTTTCCTTTTTGTTTTCGTATCCTCATGCCTTTAGAACTTACCTAAGTATTTTCGTTGCCAACAACCTATTGTTTTTCTTTGTCTTGGTGGGACCCTACACCCTGTATTTTCTTTTTTTGGTAGATATAGTTTGCTTGATTGAAATCGCCTCTACCAGGGAAACTCCTCAAATTTCCTCTATCTAGCATTCCTTGCTTCTGCTTTTCTCTATTCATTGCCAGGTTAGGGCATTGATTGCATATATGTCCTTGATTTTTGCATTCTACACATAATACCGGTCTGTTCTCGTATTCTATCGGCTATTTTTGATAGTATTCTCCATACTCTAGCTCCACAAACCTTGGCAATTCATTATCCAAATTAGCATTTACGCAGATTCATGCATGAGTCATCCTTGTCTTGGCCAAGGTCTCATGGTCAATGGAAATCAGTTCCCATATAGTTATGGCTATGCCCTGCATCCAATATTCATTGAATAACTAGGCAGGTAGAGTCGGGAGACAAACCCAAATAGGGGCAATGTTAATATTTTGCTTTTTAGGGTCGAAATATTCACCCCATCATCTGAGAAAAAGGCTCCTTTTGCCCAAAAACCAAGGACCTCCTATTAAAATATGGTTAGCATCCTCCATATTGTTAAAAAGGATAATGAAGAACCCTCGAGTTAGAGCTACCAACTCCAAGAAGCCTACCGGTCACCATTTACCCATCGTCCAAGCCCTGATAGTCTCCATGTTCGGCCTACCTCCCAAAAACTTTCCTACCAGGGAGAATTCTTCCATTGAAATAAAATGGCTCATGGAACTTGTCGGGGCTGAAATTTTATTATTTACTGGAACTAGGGGTAGAATAGAGAGAACCTCCTTTCTTTTTCCTCTAAGAGTCTCAGCAAAATACAAACACTTCTTGGGCCCTGCATTATCCTTCGTATATTTTTTGTCGGGGTTTTTTTGAGGAGGTTTGGGCCCCCACATGATGCCTGCCTCCAAACCTGACCACCTTCCTCTGGATCCTTACTTAATCCATGCTCGAGATTCCCACCCACCCCTTCCATACCTGCTCTACCTCTGCCACCTTGGTTGAGATTCCTGCCCAAAAAATTCAAACCCTCACTCTCGCCGCACCTGCTAAACCTCAGCTCACTCATTCCTAATGATTGGACTTAGCTAATTAGATCATATTACACATTTTTCAATACTATTTTAAGCTTCAATTTCCAAGATCAAAGGGGAAGCAATAAAATCATTATTCTATAATAGGAATATGCTATGGTAGAAAAGGACGCTATAGTGGAAGAGATAGAGGTATAGTTATAGATAAGAGGAATGTACAATATCACTACTACAAAATGTATGTGTACTATGACAGGTAATATAGAATAAAGACAAATAATGAAGGATAAAAAATGTAATATTTTCACATGAAGAAGTTGAGAGCTCAAAAATATTTTCTTGTTATGAAGTGTGGTAGAAGTTTGAAATAAAGAGTCTTGGTACTTAGATTTTGGTTCAAATCATATGACCAATAATAAGAAATTGTGTGTGGAGTTGGATGACTCATATAAGAGCAAGGTCAAATTTGAATACAATAAAACATCGGAGGTTGAAAGAAAAGAAAGTTATGAATTGACATAGAATATGGCAAAAACTCCAAAATCCCTACTCCATATTAGGCTTGAAGCACAATTTGTTGAGTGTGAGGCAACTTGTAGAGAAAATATAAAGTGATTTTTGAGAATAAGGAGTGCATCATATATGGCAAATCAAATGGGAACCAGATAGTGGTTATTGTACCTGTAATAAATAAACAAAATATTTCCTTTAAAGCTTGGAGGAGAAGAGAGCATCTTTTGTCATACATCCATTGAGGACAATAGTTGGTTATAGCACCAAAGCAATGGTAACCTAAATTCTTGAAGCTTGTATTTATTAAATGCTAAAGAAATTTTCCATGGTCTTCCTTTCATAGAAGAAAGAAGTGAAGTGTGTGAAGGTTGCACAATGGAAATAAAATAGATATCTCATTTAATAATTAAAAGTAATTTTAACTTTATTCATGGAAAAAAAAGTAATATAAAATATTTGAAATGATAAGAAATCTTGAACTTTATTTAGTTCTTTTAAACAATATTTTTATTTTTATAAATCATAAAAACTATTTTCAATTTAGATTACACAACATTGATGTTAAAGGAAAGATATTTTACCACTAAAATGCTCTTCACTTTCATCATTTTCTAGATTTTTCTTAAATTTAAGAATAATTTGATATGTGTAAGAAATAATTTCAATTTTTTTAATTTGGAGCTTTATTAGATTATTAAGTATTTTTTTATAAAAGGTTTGAATTGGATTTATTTACTTTGAGTTTTATATTATGTCATATTATTACAGTAACTTGATTAGCCTAATGGTATAGACTTTGAAATTCTAAACAAAGGTTCAAGGTTCAAATACTATGAAAGGTAGGCTATACACCATGCTTCAACAATCGGAGTATGACTAGATAACCATGTATTGGATAAACAATATCCATCTCATATGACCTATGGCCTCATGGACTTAAAAACTACTTTACTTGTTTACCTTTTATAGGTAAACATAAAAGTTCTCCTTTGAGGGATATGCCTTTATTTAAAGAATTGAAGAATATTTTAGCCTCTTTTGTTTATTTAATGTATTTTCATTTATAAGTGTTATTAAAGGTGTTATACTTTTCCTCTAATTTAACAAAAAAAAATTACAATATTTGTTAAGATAGTAAAATTTTCAAAAATTATAGAAGTTTTGAAAATGTTCAATCTTACATGTCTAATTTTTTTTGGGATTCATCTTCACATTTTTTGTAGATACAATGTGATCCAATACTCTATTTAAGAAAATCCAAAGGATTGCTTAGACTTCTTGACAAGCATTAGTCCTTCTCAAGTACCTTAAGCAATTATTCTATATTCTACATATGCTCTTCCTAAGAGTTATAGATCAAAATATCATCAAAAATACCAAGACAAATTTCCTCAAAAGAGGATTCAATACCAAATTCACATGGCTTTGAAATATATATGAACCTTTAGTAAGACTAAATGTCATAACCAAAATATCATAAAGACCTTTTTTATTTCAAAAACCTATTTAGGGTATATATTTATATTTGAACCTTTAATTGAGGATATCCTAAACTCAAGACTAACTTGGTGAACAATTAAATGACATGTAATTCATCCAAAAAATTATCAACAATAGGAATAAAATTTTTATCTTTGATGCTAAGCTTATTGCAAGTATAAAAACTAGTCACATCCTATGTAACTCGTTCTTTTGTGACCATTTCTGCTAGAGATGAATAACGACCATTTTGGAGTTGAATTATAACTTATTATAACATGCAATGTATTAACTTCTTTATTTCTATAGTTTATGGCTATACAAACTTGTAAGGATTTATATTATATGAATGACCAATAACCAAATGTATAGCATGATCATTCAATATCTTAGGATAGAGTCCCTTGGGTTCTTCAAAAACCTTCTCATGTTGCCTAAAAATGTTATTGTACATTGATATGGAGATCTACCAAGTTTTATACTTCTATTTTGACTTCCATGGAGAAATGTTGCACTGCTATACCTTTACATCTTTACAAAAATAATTTTTCCATTTGATGTAAACTTACCACTTTATAAGGTGGTGATAGTATCCCTTGAAGTTTAATTAAATTCTCATTATTTACCTATTATATGCAATATCTAGAGATTCATGGTGATGTCTTCCAACTAAGCCACATATTGGGGATCATGGACTATATGAAACCTCTCAATTCCATCTTATACAATGTCTCAATTGATGTATAGCTACCCATTTAATCCAAGACTGGATACTTTTTACACATAACAAGTGTTCCCACTATGGACAATCCATAAATTAAAATCCCCTATAGCATGCACATATAGCCCTAACCTATTTATAACATATCTACTAATAAAATTATGAGTGCTATTAGCATCAATCAATATAGCATAATATTTTATTAAAAAAAAGAATTGTACATTTATAGGTTGGTGATATTGCATACCATAAGAATGAATATTGAAAAACTAAGTTGGTTATCATCCTATGTTCACATCTTCATCTTTACTATTTGATTACATAATGAACCCTTTATATCGTTCTTCCTCCTCTAAGTCCATGTGAAAATATTTCTTGCCTTCAAATGCTTGGTCTATATGATGCCTAGATTTATCCTTGAAAGAAATATATCCCCCATTTTCTCTTCCCTAATTTAGTTAAAATCCAATTGCCTTGTATTATAGCCTCTTCATAAAACCTTGATGTATTGATCTTGTTTCATATCTCCCTATCAATATTTTTGCATCATATAATTCTACAAAAACCATACATATAAAGTTCACTTTTATCTCATCCTTCAATAATTTTCCAAATGTTAAAATTACCACTTCTTAATTCATCGTGAATTCATTATAATACTTGTTGAAAAACTGATTTTATTTGGTTTCCACATAAGAAGATGAATAAACTTTATCAATTTTTTTAAGAACATCCTTTTGAATTCTGGCCATGAAGGTGCTTGACCCTTATGCATTATTTCACACACAATCTAATATAAAGCATGATAATAAAGGAATTAAACTATCAAGTATAACTTTCCTATTTTACAAACATATGCAATCTTAATAAATATTATATTCTAAAAATCTAATCTCTAGGGATTTCATCCATGAACAAATATTGATTAAGTTTTATGCTTGCAAATATAGAGCCAAATATAGAGCCAATAAAGAAGTTCAAATACTCTAGATACATCTAGATTCGTATGAGAATCAAAATCTAGATGATAATTTATATACCTACTATCATGATTTTTGTATTTTGCATGCATTTTCCTTCAAATAAAAACCTCAATTTTTTTAATTAACTTGGCCTAAGTTTTAATTATATATCTTCTAAAATTTTATGTCAAGTTTAAGTTCCACTTTTTGGAATTCAATATGAGCATCAAGCTGCTATGTATGTCCTTTCATATCTAATAGTTTTTTGATATAGGTTATACCTTTCAAGGGTACATAAAAAGTTTCTTCCATACTAGATAATTTATGTTTTATCTCATCCCTAATGGCATACCAATGTTAAATTGATTAAGATACTTATGATGGTTTGACACATATTACTATGGTGATCATAACTACTAATATTTTGAGAGATTATCTGGCTTGCCTTAGACTAAGTTTTGATTATCTATATTCTAAAACTGTATGTCAAGTTTATGTTCCATTTGTTGGAATTTAATATTAGCATCAAGTTGCTATGTAATTCCTTTCATCTCTAATAGTTTTTTGATATAGGTTATACTTTTCAAGGGGACATAAAAAATTTCTTCCATACTATATATAATTTATGTTTTATCTCATCCCAATGGTATCTCTATGTTAAATTGATTAAGCAAGATACTCATGATGACTTGACACATATGACTATGGGGATGGTACCTACTAAATATTTTGACAGATTATGTTGCTTGCCTTGATTTCTTAGTGGAAATTCTTTTACAACTTATATACTCTACATATTTTGATATTATCCTCACCAATATCCCGTAGATCCTTTTGTAAGCTTTTATATCAATTGAAACTATAAATTCAATACCTGTTGTGGCTTATAACTCTCAGATCCTCATTTGGATATTTTTGGATGGTCACTAGAGATATATCTTATTGTGATTATCTTAATAAGACAATAAATATAGTATTCATTTCTCAATGGAGTCTTTACATGCTCAATATGTTTTAAGTCCTATACAATAAAAAATGGTTTCAATGAAATCTAGCATTATGGAAGAAGAATTCACTAGAATATGGAATTGGTAAAAATTCATCATAATTATTTATATTTTTAGCATAATACATATATGTTATTTTTCATTATAAATATAAAAACAAAAAAATGTGTATGATTGAATCATAAGTAAATATATTTTTGGTTTTCATTTCAAATATGGGACTTAATTTACATTTTGATCTTATGCTTTTTATGTAACTAGTACATGCCATCTCATTAATTAAATGAGGCCATGAGGTATGATGTTGAAATTGTAAATAGAATAATTTTAAGTATATAGTTAAATAATATAATGCTAGAGAATATCTTGAAAATTATAATTTTAATTACGAGTACCTTAAAAATCGTAATGTTATCTTTATTATAATTTGAATAACATCAATTTATTGCTATAAATTTGATCAAAAATATATATTTTTTGTTATAATATCATACTATTATAGACTACACTACCCTATGAGGGGGCATGTTAACATGGAGTAAACATCTCAAAAATTTTAGAATCCATGTTAAATAATAAAAGGTAGTGAAGTATAAAAATAATATATTTTTATAATTTATCAATGCATATAAAAAGCATGAGACAAGTTATTTCCTATATTATATCACATCCATATATTTTTTTCTTAAAAGAAAAATTCAAATATGTTAGCTCATACAAACATATGGTTAACCAAAACTTAAATAATCTTAAATTTATAGTTATAAAAAGCACAAAATAACTTGATGTCATTAGTTTTCTTATTAATTTCAAACCACTTTATTGTTTAAAAATATGATATTTTAAGAAATATTATTTAACCTTGTATAAAAATTTAGATTTTGTATTTGATGCCTACATGCCTTATTAAATATAAATGTAATTTTAAATATTTTTGTTAGGATAATAATTAATATGGAGGAATTACAATGTGCGAGTTTAAATTTAAAAGTATTTAAAGATGTGAAGAAAGATATGGAGGTAAAGTTTAAAATGAAAACAATGAAGGAGGTCAAGTTAAATCCAGGCAAATCATATCCACTTTCTTGAAATAGTAGAAAATCATCTTTTTAAAAGTAGTTCAGAGTTCATTCCTTATATTTTATGGGTATAAGGCATCATAATAAAGAAAGTGGTATGGAAGATATCCATTACATTTTTAGGTTTTCAAGGAAGTAGAAGAAAGTAATTATTGTGGAGTATGACCCTTGAATTTTGGGGATAACATAAAGAAAAAATATGTTTTAGAATTCATCCCTTGCACTTTAAGTTCTTTAGGGAATCATAAACCTATATATGATAAGTTTCATTATGAATAGTCTAGAAAAATAGAAGAGATCGATGAGGATGAAAGCACTAATGGGAATGAAAAAAGTAGAGCATGACCCTCAAGGCAAGAATAAAAAGAAAATAAAACTCAAAGGAATATTGATTTGGAAAACAAAGATTAAATATCACAAGTGTTAATAAGAAGTGGGACTAAGCCCATGGATAATTATAATAAGCAATGATGAACATGGTATCACAAAATATTAGGGGTATGATTGAGGCCCCTTAAGAAAACTTTATCAAGGAAATAATACGTTGTTATGATCCTAAAAATAATTTTAATACAAGAAATAAAATAAGTAATGATGAACATAAGGATACCTTTAAAAATATTTTAAATATGGTGATTATATAGAAATTTTGCTATAGGTTATTCAATAGGTATTACAAGAATATGGAACAAATACAAATGGGACGTTCAATTGCTAGAAGCAAGAAGTAATTAGGTATAAGTATTTCTCTCAAGAAAGAGTAAAATGTCAAAGATATATTTATAGATGTATATGCTCTATGTATATTTACTCTTCATGATAGAGGGCCCTTTGTCTATTTATGTTAAATTCAATGATGATTCATAATTATGATCTATATATTCTTAGGGGGTACTTCTATACAATTATATATCCTTTGGAAAAGAAGGATGGTACCCCTAGATGATCTATATCAATGGGAAATTTGGCTTTTTTTATCAATTCAAATAGGGTTTGGGATGTTATTCCTTCAAGATTCTAATATACATGAGATAATATTTATGTATAACAAAACTATATGATAGGTTTTAATGCCTATAAACATATTGTACAATTTCTTCATGTATTTTATTGTGAGTAAATTAGATTACAAACCCATTATATTTAGATGTGACCTACTCAATAATGGTTATCCATACGCATTTCAATTTTAGTCCATGTGGCTACAAGACCTTGGTTTCTTTCAAATGGTTCGGTTATGGTGGTATGAACAAAGATTCAAAGGATAATGTATATAAAAATTTATTTAAAAGATGAAATATCCTATATGTCAAGTATTTGATCATGTATTTAAATAGAGGAAATTAAATTCAATATTATCAATTTATGAGACTATGAAAATTAATTAAATAGACCAAGATCCTTATGTGCAACACAACAATTACTTTATAAAATTATTTTTAATTTAATTATTAATGTTATTTTTCTAAGGGATGGTAGAGTGGTTAGGGTTTTAGGATTCATGAAATAACTATTCCTAGGGATATGGATCAAGGATATGTGATCCTACTGAGAGGGAGAGGAAGGTCAAGAGGGCATGGGAGGGTGAGGTTCCTAGGTGGGAGAGGCACTCCCCCAAATTGGGTTTGTAATTTTATTCCTTATCCTGATTTGTTGAAGAGTCTAGAATCAAATGGATTTAGGATGGAATCTATCCCACCAAAGAATGGAGTTTTTGTTAAACCTTATTGGAGTTCCTTATGGTGTCCTTTTAGGAAATCAGGGAACTAGTCCCCTTGGGACAATAATCCTTGGTCAGACAGTGTTGGACTCCTTTGAGGTTTTGAGTGGAGATCTATAAGAGCTTGGACTTGGCCTGGGTCCCTTGTTGAAAAGCTCAAAACCAATTTCCCATGGGGATGGGTTCCTTGAGAAGGTGGAGCTTGGAGGTTCATGTGATTTGAGGTGTGGTTTTTTTGATGTAGATCCTTTGGTTGATTCACAAAACCCAAGTCCACATATATCTTCTTACATGATAGTGATCTCTAAAAAGAGTGGTTCAAAAGTTTTATGTAATTTATATCTAGACCAAAACAAGCTTTGGGTCCCTAAATATATTATGAAGCTTACAATGGACCAAGGTTCTTTCAACTTTGTGGGTAATTTTCTAGGTGCATGACCAGTTATAAGTGGAGACCACTGGGTTAGCTGGAGATAGTGTCTCTTCCAAATGCCTTCATGTTCAAGCTAAACTATGAGGAAGACTTAAGGTGCATCTTGAGTGGTGGCCCATAGTTTTATGGAAAAAGTGATCTCTTCCTTAGGCATTGGAGTATTATTTTTTATTGATAAGAGGGTTTTGAAAGGACCCTAAAACTTTTACATCAAAGAGGTTGAGAAGGTGGCTATACAATAGAGAACATAAAGGGAAAACATCCTCAAAACAAAATAAAATGAAATCAGCCATGCAACAGAGGGCCACGAAAGACTTTGAATAAAAAACCTGGGAAGATGACCCAATAGAAAAAAAAAAACTAGATGCAAATAAGGAGAGACACTACTGTATCTAAGCAACCAACTAAAAAAAATAGATTTACGTAAATCAGAAAACATTATATAAATCATCCAAAAATAGAGAGCCCACAAACTTACATAAATCTAACAAAAATAGAAAGCCCGTTGGGCCTTTAATCTTTGAGATTATCTTACTCTAAGGCTTCCATAGTTTTTTTAGGGTCAACATCTTCATTCATAGTTACAATGATCTTACCCGCTTAGAGAAGGGTGGAAGATGTAGATCTTAGATGCTCAACAATGCATACCTAGGGTTTTTCCTTCATCAATTATTTGTCAGCCTCAATAGCCCAAGTGTGAGTGGAGAGACCTTCTACCTTGATCTTCTTCGTCGATGTTGGGATCACCTCTATGCCAGAATCCAACAAGTCCACCTTCATCTTGATCTTCTCAAAAGTGCTCCTATGGAACAAGCACTAATATGGGCCTTTTTCATAGGGGAAGGGGTGTAGGCCGGATAAGCCTCACCTTTGACTTCAATGTCGGAATCTGATTCTTTGTTTTCATTAGGGGCCTCAATTTTAGTTTCTTGGGTATGGATCACTACAAGAGCAACTTTGTTCACTTTTTTTTGTAAGGAAAATTGGTACAGGAGCAAATGGAGCCCTTGATATTTTGAGTGTGTGGACAACCCTTCACAAACATTGTCAAATGAGAGCTTGATGGACTTGTAGAGGTGCTTCTAAATTTTTATGTCCTTCACTGATTGCATATGGTTTAGGAAGGCCATATGGAAGCTTCTTAGGGGGCTGTTAATTTTATCCACCATAATGTATTCCATTATTGGAACCATTACTATATTCCAGGGTGTAGTAAGACCTTCTCATACAATCCCCCTTTCTCTTTGTCAAGGTGCTTGCTTCTATCACAAAAATGGACAAGATAACCAACCAAGGTATGCTTGTCTCTGTTAACATTATCTCCATCGATGGGGAGCTTTGAGACTTTAGCAATCATACGAAAATTGACTCTAAATTTGAATCTCTTAATAATAACCCACCTATTATTCCAAGTTTCAAAAAAATTATCATATTCAATAAGATCATTGCCCTAAAATTTTTGAATAAAAGGCATCATGTGGTGAAGAGTCGAAACTCTTCGACCAGCGTATCAACATGGAGGGCAGTGGGATCGAGCAATGCCATTGTTGAGAAAACAGAATGGTTGAGGTACCCCCAAGCACCCCACTTAGACTAAAAAGTATTGAACCTAGTGCAAATAGAAACTGACTTAGGAGGCCAAGGACCAAAAATGGCATGGGAATTTATGGACATCCAAGATAGAAAACCATCACTCACCCTCTGACACATTTCATCGATGAGGCAAAGTCATTGATCCATCTGCATTATTCTAATGTACATAGGAATGATCACCTCAATCTTGCTAATATTAGAGGAGCCAATGAGAATTGAATGTTGCTCAAGGAGAAGCCACGATGAGAGAGGGGATCTACTATAACAAGACGAGTCCCACCTTGGAAAGTAATGTCTTTCAAGAATGATGATTGAAGAAAAACATTCTCCATAAGCACACAAAACTATGGATGCATCGCACCATGTGGAGATACAAATGCTTATGTGGATGCATATGAAGTTGAACTTATGATGCCACCTACAGAAATGATTCTCATGATGAGCGTTAGTGGGGAGAGAACTCGTGTGGGAAATCTACACCCCAAGGAGCTTTTCATGCCATGTGAATCCTTGCCCTTGGTGGGTGTGATGAGGGATGAAGTTGAGTAAACAGTTATGCAGAAATGTCAACTTGCCTTGGGGATTTTGGTGACAACAATCCACTTGGTGGTAGTGATTAGATTGATTATAAGTCCTGCACATCATGGGAAAAAAACTAGTCACACTTCTTTGGTCACTAAGGTCTTTGAGAAGGCAATGCTGAGAATAACTCCATGCCTACCACCTAGCACACCTTTTTTGCAAATTCCAATCAAAGGAAGGTTGTTTTCATTTCATGACAATCATTAAAGATACCTTGGGGAAAGTGGTTGAACCACACTTTAATCTCATCCTTTAAGGTTTCTAGATTTACGATGGCATTTGTTGTTTTATTTCCTTCCTGGTAAGTATGCTGGATGATCACATTTCTATATTTTCCTAGAAATCTCTTGGAATTCTCAACCATTTTTTATAGATTATTGGCACTAGGCTCAGAGGTAGCTTTGATTGCATTGATGATGTTGAGAGAATCACCTTTGATAATGATGTTGGTGAATTTGAGGTGGCTGAGGATGGAGAGTCCTTATTGGAGAGCCTAAGCTTCTACCACATGATTTGACTAAATTCCAATACCCTTGGTAAAGACCAAATTACATTACCAAGGTCATCTCTTACAATTCCACCTCCACTGGATCTACCTAGGTTCCCTTTAGAAGCACCATCAAAATTGAGTTTAATCCACCCAGCTAATGGGGGAACCCAATGCACTATCGAGCAATTTATAGGAGAATAACATCTGCAGACCACCTCTCTAGAAAGGTTGAAGTGGGAAAAAAGAGAAGATTCAATGTTGCCACTAGGAAAGTCATCAAAGGGGACAAGATGGGAATTTTCCATCATCGAGCTGAGGATCCGCAAGAGGATGGAAGAAGAATCAACATGGGACCCATCAAAAATTCTTTTGTTCCTCTCAAACCAAATAATCCAAAGAAAGTGGACTCATAGAAATTCCAAAGGGATCGTAGGTGGGGATAACGGAAGGGTTGAGGCCATTGGCTGAATAGGTTAAGGATGGAATTAGTTTGGACCCAAGCCACATGGAAGGATGAAAATATGGAATACAAGATGGAAGAAGAGAAGGGACAAGAGAGGAATAGGTAGGAAACTAACTCCCATTAATTGGAACAAAGGACACAGTGGTTCAGGAGGACCAAACCTCTAGAAATAATATTTTCAACCATCATAACACGATTCTAAAAAATAAGCCAAGAAAAAATAGTGACTTTGGGAACCAAAAGAGAAAGCCAAATAAGATTCGAAGTAAATTCTAGAGAACACACCTCGTCCTGGATGAAATAACTAGATTTAACATTAAAGGCTCCATCCTCAATGGTATTCCAAAAGGGGTAATTAGGGTTGGGGGATCTAGGAGTAATAGTGATTTTGAGGGCCATGGATAAGGATATAGATGCATCCACTTGAGCACTTGAGAGGCCTTCTAAGGGAATATATTTCCACCTCTGGATTAGACCATCCTAGATGAAGTTAGAAATTGTTCTCCCAAAGATGTAATCGATAACTTCTTTGATAGGGGAGAAGCAAGGGAGAGATGAAAGGGGTTTTTGCTTTTAGCCATAGATCTTCCTAGAAATGGATTGAATTTCCATAACCAAATCTCCACCATAATAATTTCTTGAGAATGTGTCTTATTTTGACCATAGAGTTCCAGAACAAGGAACCTTTGGGGAGAGGCTTGTCATCAAGGAAGGAGTTCCTTTGGAGGTACTTGATTTAGATTATTTCCATTAGAGAGGATTCACCAATACTATTTTGAAATGAGAGCCAAGTTTATTTTTTCTATCCTTCTAAGACCCAGTTCTCCCTATTTCTTAGGGGAATAGACTCGATCCCTTTCCACAAGGTAAATTCTATTCCTATTTTTAGCTCCAAACCATAGAAATATTTTTTGGATTTGTTCAATATATTACCATTTGTATTTCGAAGCTTTGAACATAGACATGAAGTAAATAGCAATGCTTTAGAGGTAGGCTTGGAATGGAACTACCTTAGCTACTTGACTAAGGAGATAGCCCTTCCACCCAACTAATTTCTTAGAGATTCTTTCAATAACCATATTCCAAATGCTTTCATGGGGTTTGCCAATGAGGAGGGGGAGGCCCAGATAGGTGGAAGGTAGATAAAAAATGGAGAAACCCAGGATTTTTGCTATCTTGACCTAGCGGAGGAAGGGGATGTTGACAAAAATGACTTTGCTTTTTTGGAAATTGACATTTTGACCCACTGCTTCCTCGTAAAATATTAATACTTTTTTTAATCAATTTAGCTTCAGGAATAGAGGATAAGGTGGTAAGGATGGTATCATTGATAAAATATTGATGGGTGAGGGGTTGAGAGGTGGAAGAAGCTTTAATGCCTAAAATGGTTCCCATAGAGGATGCGACCTTGAGAGATCTGCCTAGATATTCAACAAGAATAATAAAAATGAAATAGGAGAGGGGATTTCCTTAATGAAGGCTCCTGAAGCTTCTAAAGTAGCCATAATTGGATCCATTAACGAGAACATAGAACCACATTAAATAAATGCATTATTGAATGAGGGAGATCCAATCAGCATGAAATCCAAAGCATGAAAGAACAAAAAAGAGGAAGTCCCACGAGACTCTATCAAACACTTTGTTCATATCAAGCTTGAGGAGAAGACTTGCTCTTTTGCTTTTAGACAAAGAATTAATGAGCTCATGGATGGTGATCACACCATAAATAATGAGCCAGCCTTTGATGGAGCTACCTTAATAGGGATCAATGATGAGGGGAATAATTCCTTTCATTCTATTAGCCATAATCTTGGTGATGATTTCATAGATGACGGTACATAGGCTGATAGGTTTGAATTCGAACATGGACTTACAGGCTTGGTTTTTAGGAATAAGGACTATGAATATGGAATTGATGTCTTTAGGCATGAACTTGTTTCTCTAGAAATCTTGAATTGCAATAGTCAAGTTAGCACCAATAATATCCCAAAAATGTTGAAAGAATATGGGAGGAAATTCATTCGGTCCCAGAGCTTTATTAGGTCCCATGGAGAATAGTGTATATCTAATCTCATCTTAGGAAAAGATTTCAAGAAGTTTGGCATTGGATTCTGGAGAGACAACTTGAAAAATATTTTAGATGAGGGTATTCTACGATAAATCAGGATAGGGGGGTAGGGCCCTAGAACTTCCTCAAAAAATAAAACTGCTTTGGATCTAATGTCAAGAATTTTTTTAGTGGAAGTGTCATCTCTCTTAACAAGCTCTCTAATTTAGCTTGAACTTCTGTATCTCAGGGTTGAGGCATGGAAGAACTTGGTATTGGAATCACCCTCTTTCAACCATAGAGCTTTGGATTTCTATCTCCAAAAGATTTCTTCCTTAGCAAGAATGTTGTGGTATTCAACGAGAAGGTCCTTTTCTAAAGCCCTATATTTTGTGGAAGGATTTCCCACCTAATCTATGTTCTCCATGATTTTGAGTTGGCTAATAATACGTTGTTTAGACTCAAAATTATTGCCAAACACTTCCTTGTTATAGATTTTAATGTTATCCTTGATGAACCTCTTAAGTGGTAATTTTACCCAATTGCAAAACCACACTCACCCTTAGGATTTTTATCACAAACCCTTTCTTGCAAAGAAGTTAAAAACAAAAACAACTTCTCCAAGGTTCTGTTGTATAAGCATTGTACATGTGTTTATAATCTTTTAAAGATGTGTTAAATGAGTGCTACGAATACCTTAGTGATTTGCAAGTAACTGTTAACAAGGGATTTGTGTTGGTTTATTTTATTATGCCATGCTAATGATTGTTCATGAAATTTAAAAGAAAGAAAGATGTGACTGAATTCTTTTATTGTTGTTTGATGAGTAAAAATGAAATTAATATGCATGAATACCTATGAAATGTAATGGCCTTAAAATCTCATTATCAATTATCCCTCTTTAATGAAATCATAATTTTCATAAAGAAGAAATAATTTACTGCTTTAAAACAATAGCCTTTTATATAATGTATAAATTACCTCTCTTTAATGAAATCATAAATTTTCATAAAGAGAAGCCAATTTATTGCTCTAAAAATGATGGGCTATGGAATGCCATATAAATTACCCCCTTTTTAATGAAATTGCAATTTTCATAAAGGGAAGATCATTTATTTCCTGTGAATAAAAATGTAAAGCTTAAAAATCGATTTGCCTTCAAAATATGAAATAATGTAAAATTATGAAATTATAAAAACCCTTATAAAACAACAATTTTCAATATTTTTTATAATTACGAAATGGCTTCAGAATGGGATCAACATTGTTTTGAATGAAATATTGTAGCTCATTCTCCACACCCATGCATTTATTTTTGGCATTTTAATTTTTTCAATTTTTATTTTAATCGCCGAAGTATTAAAAAAATTTGCAAAAGGAAAAAATTAAAAAAATAAATATAAAATATGGAAAACAAAACAAAAAATTGAAAACGTAAACATGCAACATAATCCAGTCTAATGCCACCCTACATAGAAAAACCAGATATAAATGAGAAATTTCAAATGGGTAACCTGACCTAATCAAACCTGCAAAAACATAGCTTAGGTTAGACCAAGTGCTAGCTTCTAAGGAAAATAAATAAAATCTACACCCCACAGATCTTCACGCAGTGCAACATCATTAAACACTGGATAAAATCTAAGGAAGCGTAGAGAAATATAGACAGTAAAAAAACTACCCATTGAAATTTTCTCCCCCAATAATACTCACAAAATGTAAGTTTTTGAATTCTTTTGCATTAGCAACAAAATGATATTTCTGTTTTTACAATAGCATTTCCAGTTTTTCTTGAAAATCCTCCAGAATCTGGCCTCCAAGAGGATCCAGCCCTTGCTTCTGCCTTTCGCTATGTATTTAAAATTTCATGACAACCCCTTGGTTTCATGTTCTTCGTTTTGCTTTGTTTCATTGGGCTTCGAAGAGTTTGTGACGTTTCATCTCTTCAACGGATATTCTGACTTGTAACCGATGTTTGATAATATTCTTCTGCTTCATAGTGCCTCTCGTAACTCTTTTTCAACGACACCTATTTATTCCAAATTTATTTTCATAATGTTCTATATATAATGGAATTATCTTGGTATGTATAGTTACATGCACTAAGTTCGGTATCCACATGTCTCATTTTATTTTAATATTATATTCCCTCTACAACATGTGATATCATTCTAATTTTGAAGGACGATTTTAAATTTCAATCGCCGAAGTTCGACAATTTAGACTGCACAGGGCGCACGGCCAGCTCCCAGATTTGGGAGGGAAGTGTGGAAGGCGCCGACCCACGGGCGAAGCCTGTCACTCGCGAGCGCAGTGTAGACTGCGCTGGAAATGGGCGAAGTCCGTCACTTGCGAGCGCAGTGCGGACTACGCTGGAAAAATTGGCGAAGTGCAGACTTCGCGTGAAGTGCGTACTTCACACTTTCAATATGCGAAGTGTGGATTGCGCAATGAAGTACGAACTTCGTCGGATCACAAACTTCACCGAACGCAGGAGGGAAGTCGGCTATTGCTGGCGACTTTCACACAACGCAGTCTGACGAACTTCGCTGGCACTCGGGCTGCACTCGAAACTCGAGCGCAGTTAGATTTCGACAGCGAAGTGGGAAGGCTGCTTCAGACTTGGCCAACTCTGGCCTTCGACTTCTTTGTCTTTCGTGGCTGCTGCTGGGTTTTCCCGACTTGGCAAGACCCGTATGAGAGGAGAGAAACGCTGGAACAGAGAACAATAAATGTTAGCACATAAACTTTTGCAAACCCTAAAGATGCCACAAACAAAAGCAAACTTTATTCAAATGAAACTAGGGTTACAAAATTCCTCAACCGAGGAAATAACAACATCTACAGGCTATGCTGCAGGATAAACTAAAAGGGAAAATGTCGAGTCTGTTGCTCGAACATTAATCAGCTGAGCCACACTGCTCACTGAATTGCTCGCCCTCCTTTCTCTGCTCTATTCTCTGCTTCCTCTTTTACGAACTTCTCTCACACACGCTTTTCTTCTTTTTTGTCTGAAGACCCAAACTGCCCTTTTATAGCCGCACGAAAGAGGAGTATAAGGGTTATCCTCTGACAGGTTTGGATAAGGGTTATCCTATGATAGGCCCTCAAACTAGGGTTTTTGACAATCACCGATTTGGCATTAACTCCTGTGGATATCGGATCTGTCAGGTGTCAAATCTGTCAAAATGTAGGTGTGACGTCATGTCACACTTTTGCTGGGATCCCGGAGCGTAGTCCGACTTCGCCCATGTCTGGAGCACAATCCGGTTTCGCCCAAGGTTCGGAGCGCAGTTGGGCACATGCATGAAATCTAGGTTAATTTTTCTAACAACCTCCTTTAAACCTGATTTCACAAGCACTTTGACTCCAAGCTGTTCTCGCAATCTGCTGAAGTCTTCCTCCTTCAAAGGCTTCGTGAAAATATCTGCTAACTGCTCCTTGGATCTGCAAAACTACAGATGAATTTCTCTGGACTTCACCAACTCTCTGATGAAGTGATAACGAATATCAATGTGCTTCGTTCGGCCATGGAACATGGGATATTTTGATAGTGCAATGGCCGAATTGTTATCACAGAAAATTTTTGTTGCGCCTTCCGAAGGATTGTACAATTCACTCAGAACTCCTCACAGCCATACTACCTGGCATGTGGATGTCATGGCGGTGACATATTCTGCTTCGGCTGTGGACAATGCAACAATGGGTTGCTTCTTGGATGCCCATGAGACTGCCCCTGATTCAATATGGAAAGCATACCCGAAGGTGCTCTTTCGATCATCGGTACTTCCAGCCCAGTCACTGTCTGTGTAGCCAACCAGTTCCAACTGGTCTCGACTAGCGTAAAATAGGCCATGGTTTCGCGTCCCACTGACATAGCGCAAGATCCTCTTTCCTACTTGTCAGTGTGTGTCCTTCGGAGTCTCCATGAAATTACTGATCGGGCTCGACTCGAACATCGGATGCGGTCGAGTTACAGTCAAGTACATCAGACTGCCAACTAGCCTCTTGAACAAGGTTGGATATACTTTCCTCCCTGTATCCAACTTGCTCAGCTTCAAACCTGTGGCTATAGGTGTGATGGCAGGTTTTCTGTCCTCCATATTGAAGCACTTCAGGACATCCTTCGCATACTTGCCCTGAGAAATGAAGATGCCATCTGCTGATTGGTCAACTTCAATGTCGAGAAAAAATTTCATCAGCCCCATGTCAGTCATTTCAAACTCAGACTTCATGGCTGTTCTAAACTACGCAAATAGGTTGTTGCTATTGCTAGTATATATCAGATCATCTACATATAGGCAGACGATGATGAGCTCACCTACTGCATTTGTCTTCATGTATAGGGAGTGCTCATATGGGCATTTTTGAAACCCATTCTCCTAAAAATAGCCGTCAATACGACTGTACCATGCCCTAGGTGCTTGCTTCAACCCATACAGGGCCTTCTTCAGTTTCAGGACTTTGCCTTCTTGCCCTTGTATTTCATAACCGGGTGGCTGGTCTATGTAGACCTCTTCTTCCAACACTCCATTGAGGAAGGCAGACTTGACATCCATCTGGTACACGCTCCATCCTTTCTGAGTTTCTAGTGCCAAAATCATTCTGACTGTGTCAAGTCGGGCTACAGGTGCATACACCTCATGATAGTCAACTTCTGACTTCTGCTTGTAACCTTTTGAAACTAATCTGGCCTTATGCCTGTCAACTTCTCCCTGGGCATTAAACTTCATTTAATATACCCACTTGACCCCAATGGTCTTCTTTCATGCTGGAAGATCTGTTAGCTGCCATGTCTCATTCTTCTCAATAGTTGCTATCTCCTCATCCATCGCATTCACCCATTTGTGATTCTGACTTGCCTCTTCAAACTCCACTGGATCACATTCAATAAAGAGAGCAAAATCAAAATAATCTTCATCTAACTGATTACGGGTTACCTCATAAATGTCTTGCAAGCTCCGAGTCTTCGTAGGAGTCCTCAAGTTTTGAATTCTGCTTGCAAGTGGAGGTGATCGGGATGATGAGGCTGTGCTAATGCTAGCACCACTGTTGCTACTTGAAGGTACAGGTGGCTGGACATTGTCTTCCTCCAAGTCTACAGATTCAACGATTCTTTGGTTCGGACCGACCTAGTCTTTGACTTCCAGTTCCAAGCTTCATCCTCCAGGAACTTCATGTCTCGGCTGATGACAAGTTTCTTTGTCACAGGATTGTACAACCTGTATGCCTTTGATGGTTCGCTGTACCCTGTGAAGATGCATATTTCAGCTTTGTCATCCATCTTTTGCCTTTTCTCATCTGGAACATGTGCATATGCTATGCACCCAAAAACTCGCAAATGATCCACACTTGGCTTCAACTTGCTCCAGGCTTCCTCTGGAATTTTGTCCCTCACACTCTTGGTGGGACACCGATTCAACAGATAAACTGCACATGACACAGCTTCTGCCTAGAACTCATGTGGCAAACTTTTTGCCTTCAGCATGCTCCATGCCATCTCCATGATAGTTCTATTCTTTCTCTCAACTACACCATTCTATTGCGGTGTATATTTAGTAGTGAACTATCATAGAATTCCATGCTGCTTGCAGAAGTTGTGTAATTTGTTGGAGATGTACTCTCCACCTCCATCAGTTTTGAGAGTCTTCACATAATGACCGCTTTGTTTCTCAACCAGAGCCTTGAACTCCTTAAACCTTGCAAACACCTCTGACTTCAACTTGATTGGATAAATCCAAGTCTTTTGGCTGAAGTCATCAATGAAGGTCAGGAAGAACTTGTTGCCGGCAAGTGTGGTGGTCTGCATGGGACCACAAATGTCTGAGTGCACCAGCTCCAATGGCCGTGATGCTCTCCAAGACTGTCCTACAGGGAATGTGTCCCTGTGCTACTTGTCGACCAGGAAACCTTCACAAACTTGGTTCGGTTGCTCAATAAGGGGTAAACCCTTCACCATATGCTTCTTATGCAGTAGATTCAGGCCACTGAAACTCAGGTGACCGAATCTGAGATGCCACAGCCAGGTAGCATCATTCTCAACTACACTCAGAGACATCAAAGATTCATTCTAAATCTGCAATGAAAACATTTTGTTTTTCGTCATGGACACAATTATGATTTGTCCATGGACTTTGTCCATTTTTTAACAGTACAATGTGCCCCTTTTGCACAAGTTGTCCAACACTTAGCAGATTGTGCTTCAACCCAGACACATAAAAAACATCTTGAATTGTTTTTCTTTCACCGTGTCGGGTTCGGATGAGGATATTTCCTTTCCCCATCACAGGAACTTTGCAGTTGTTCCCCATCTTGACTTCGAACTAGATCGTTTCATCCAGTTGTGAGAACATCTCCCTGTTCCCAGTCATATGGTTGCTGCAACCACTGTCAAGATACCAGATGTTTTTCTTGCTCTCCTCTTCAATACTACAAGTCAGCAGCACATTTCCTCCTACCACATTTTTGGGTTCCTCCGTATAATGGGCTTGCTATTGATTCTCGTTCGCCATATTCTTCCTACACTATGAGGCATAATGGCCAAACTTGCTACAGTAGTAGCATTGGACCTTTGACATGTCCTTCTTCTACTGAGAGCTTCCTTGCTAATTTCTGCCAATGCCTCTTCCTCCTTGCTGATGAAAGTTGCAACTTGCCTCAGCGTCCTAAGGGTTTGATTTCCCTCCTTTCTTGTTACTTCTCCCATGCCTGCTTCTGCATTTTCCTCCTTGAGAACTAGAAGCACTGTGGTGGGAGTCTTGTCTACCGCTGTCTCAGACTGAGACTTGCGCTTTGAAAGCTTGCTCCAAAGAAGACTGAGTTGAGTGGCTTAGCCTCTGCTCATGGGTCTATAGGGAACCCATGAGTTCGTCTATCGAGAGGGTTTTCAAATCCCTCGACTCTTCGATTGCTATCACAACCGAGTCAAACTTGGCAGGCAGACTTCTGAGAATCTTCTCTATGATTCGTTGGCTCTGCACATTTTCTCTATTCAACCGCATCTGGTTGATAATGTCAGTCGTCTAGGTGAAGAAGTCGCTCATCAACTTGAACTCGCTCATCTGTAGGTTCTCAAACTCTCTCCTGAGCATCTACAGTTTCACCAACTTCACTTTTTCGGTGCCTTGATATGAACTTGCCAAGGTTTCCCAAGCCTGTTTGGCCTTGGTGGCTGATGCAATCCACAGGAAGATGGTCTCCTCAACCATTTGCATGATGTAGAAGAGGGCCTTCTGGTCCTTCTTCTTGTGCTCTTTCAACAGATCCTTATCTGCTTGAGAGAGGGCGACTAGTGCTACTGCATATGCCGATTCTGGGTAGCCGTTCTCGACTAACTCCCATAGCTCCTGAGATCCGAACAAGATCTTCATCTGGATGCTCCAGTAATCATAGTTCTTGCCATTAAATCATGGGATCTGCAATTGCAGGGAATTCTTTCTAGAATCCATCTTCTATCTCTACGTCACGGCTCAATCAGCTCTGATACCAATTTGAAGGACAATTTTAAATTTCAATCGTCGAAGTCCGAAAGTTCGGACTGCACAGGGCACACAACCAGCTCCCAGCTTTGGGAGCAAAGTGTGGACGGTGTTGACCCATGGGCGAAGTCTGTCACTCACGAGCGCAGTGCAGACTATGCTGGAAATGGGTGAAGTTCGTCACTCGCGAGCGCAGTGCGGACTGCGCTGGAAAAACTGGTGAAGTGCAGACTTCACGTGAAGTGCGTACTTCGCACTTTCAATATGCGAAGTGCGGATTGTGTAGCGAAGTACGAACTTTGCCGAATCACAAACTTTGCCAAACGCAGGAGGGAAGTCGGCTGTTGCTGGTGACTTTCACACAGCGCAGTCTGACAAACTTCGCTGGCACTCGGGCTATGCTCGAAACTCGGGCGCAGTTAGATTTCAACAGCGAAGTGGGAAGGATGCTTCAGACTTGGCCAACTTTGGCCTTCGACTTCTTTGTCTTCCGTAGCTGCCGTTGGGTTTGCCCGGCTTGGCAAGACCCGTATAAGAGGAGAGAAACGTCGAAATAGAGAACAATAAATGTTAGCACATAAACTTCTGCAAACCCTAAAGATGCCACAAACAAAAGCAAACTTTATTCAGATGAAACTAGGGTTACAAAATTCCTCAACCGAGGAAATAACAACATTTGCAGGCTACGCTGTAGGATAAACTATAAGGGAAAATGTCAGGTTTGCTGCTCGAACATTAATCAGCTGAGCCACACTGCTCACTGAATTGCTCGTCGTCCTTTCTCTGCTCTATTCTCCGCTTCCTCTTTTATGAACTTCTCTCACACACGCTTTTCTTCTTTTTGTCTGAAGACCTGAACTGCCCTTTTATAGCCGCACGAAAGAGGAGGATAAGGGTTATCCTCTGACAGGTTCGGATAAGGGTTATCCTCTGATAGGCCCTCGAACTAGGGTTTCTAACAATCGTCGACTTGGCATTAACTCCTACGGAGATCGAATCTGTCAGGTGTCAAATCTGTCAGAAGGTAGGTGCGACGTCATGTCACACTTTTTCTGAGATCCCGGACTGCGGGAGCGCAGTCCGACTTCGCCCATGTCTGGAGCGCAATCCGGTTTCGCCCAAGGTTCGAAGCGCAGTTGGGCACAAGTGTAAAATCAGGGTTAATTTTTCTAACAAATTTGACAATGAAACCCGTTCTCCTTTGCCTATGTCATTGAATATGCCCATTTACTAACTTTGAAAACATCGTGAGGGAGATTCTACACCAAACATTGTGGATTATTGCACCCAACAGGGCATAAAATTTTGCACCGAATGTTGCCCAAAAATGGCATGATGAAATATTCAAATATCTTGCAATGTGAGGAAAACTCCAACATCCTCGGTTCATAATCTCAATTGTCCATAATTTTGTAAATATGATAAAATGAATCTGGTTTGCAATGATCTTTGTGGAGCATATATTCATGGTGTTGGAATTTATTCGCTGGAGTCCTATGGAAGTAAACTTTAACAATACAAAATTATAACCATATCTTCGAACGTGGTGCTCACTTCCCGTCCTTCCAACTGGATGCCCTTATTCCAACACAACGTAAGGGATCCACTACAAGGAGGATGAAACTTAATGTATAGTGCCCCCCATCCATTATGTTCGCCATCGTCAAGCAGTCAACGACCCTATAGAGCACCATTTTTCATGTTTCTATGAGCGTCAGGTACATGATTATATAAGTTTATAAATATACTCATTGATAATGTTGTCATATGATCACTTTGTTGTCCCAGGAATGTCAAACAATCCATGGCTAGGGCAAATCAGATTTTCCCTAAATTTATTGAATTAGTTGTGAATTCTAATAAACCTCCATGTCGTCCATATAGCCTACTCATTTTACTATCAAATTTGTGCACAATGACAACGCTCATCTAAAAAAACTATTGATACTTTTGTCTGAGTGATATTTCCACATTATCATGTTGTATTTATTGGTTTCCATCTCGTGTTTGAGAAGCCTCACATCAGCAACTTATTCTCTTTGATGCATTTAAATACGTGCCCCAATGCTTTAACACAACTGTGACACTATGCTCCACGGTTTCACCTTTTTATGAATATTTCCAACCTATCTATGTGACGCATGTTATCCCTCCTGCATATGAGTGAACAAAGACCCTTGCAAACCCTATGCACTCTAGACCACCATGTAGATTCCAAAAATAGGGCTATCTTTGGAGTCTACGTTCACTCAAACTTTGCTACGTCATTATCCATGTCCCACCATATAATCATTACCATATGGTGTTGCATCATATTCGGGTACCCGTCGTCCAAGTCAATGTCTTTGAAGCCCATCACTCGTCGTTCATTGACTGTGTTTCCACCTATGCATCTTGACATGCTGGTTGAATGTGCTCATTTGAACCACAACAAGTAGTTAGCTACTCGGTGGGCATCATGTAGCGCTGAGTATTTTTGTATCCTACATTTGCCACATCGATTTATTCTTTGTTGGTCTTCATCACTCCGCATATTATTTGTCCATGGAGGTTTGGTAGTTGGTCATTCGAGTTCGGGTGTCCATGTCACGAACTGTGGGTCCTTCCATGTCCTCAACATTGACTATATCTGGTCCCTTAGCACGTTGCTCTTGATGTTCGTATGCTCCAAAATAGACCAATAGTGCCATGTCAACCTACTCCATCAATTACTACATCCTCAAGTTGGCCTTTCACTCTATGTTCGTGGTATGTCGATCCCTTGTAGGCATACCCCTTTGGTGCCCACTGCATCTACGATTTCATTTAACTTCGTCCAGCATGTATTCTAACTCAGGGCTACCGTTTGTCGTCGTAGTCTCCGATTGTCAACTAGACACTACCGCGAATCCCAGTCACCACATATGCATCTGCACTTCTAAATACGTCCACTCTCTGGTGTCACCAGAATCGAAACCTATGTCTGATGCCTTATCCAACTTGATCAAAAAAGTTATTTTGTGGGTCCATCGCTACATCCAAAGAATCCATATCATCGTGTTGTTTGTTGTGGGGCCTAGTCCGTCACCATGTTGATCTAAGGATTTGTCCCAAATGTTAATCTATGTATACTATCATTGCTTGTTGTATCTTGATTTCCTCCACACAATAATACCAACCGGTCACACCTTATAAACATAAATTACCATGCAATATAACTCCAAACAAAACAGAATGCACTAATATAAACATACTGCCATAAATTTTGCTTTGTTATCATTTCTTTCACATATATATATATATATAAAGGTGTGAGTAAAGAAAACATGTGAACACTAAATTAATTATTTTTCTTATTTTATTTGTTTTTTAATTATATATATATGTTTGTTGTTTTTATTATTTTTATTTTATATTTTATTTTGTTTCTATATATATATATATATATATATTATGTTTTATTGATTTATTTACATTCTTTTATTTTTTTAGATTTGAATCCATCCACCTTGAATGCTTGGATTATCATGATTTGAAGGTAAAAAGAAAGACATTTAAAATCAACATTTAAACCCAAATGATGATTCCAATCGAAACATTATAACTAACCTCTAGAGAGAAATTCAAACACAAATCTCAATCCAAGCAGCCAAACAAGATGAAAGCAATAAAAAACTTACTACCTTACCAAATCAAACCTTGGAGGCAACAAAGTTGACGTTCAAAGCAAATCAAAACTCCCAAAAATCAAAATTTAAAGGTGGATCCCCAATTTTGGGGTTAGTTGTGGGATAGTCACAACAAATGGCGACTCTGCTCGGAAATGCTCCTAAGCATTTTGGGTGAAGAACTCAATCCAAAATGAGAACACAAAAAATTAGCAAAATATGAATTATTTAGCGATATCCCAAGAAGGTGGGAGTAAACAACTTCAAATAAAAATAATTAATCCATTTGTCTTTACTCAGTGTGTGAGAAGTGATTCGTTTTTGCACCTCTGAAAACCATCCGAATTCCATCACCTGACTTGCATTAGGCTATAAAATATTGCTCATCATATTTCATTTTGAATAATATTTTTACAAAGTCTCTTTTAAGCATAATTTGTTCAGACAAAGTCCCACTGCCAATCAGGCATCCATAGCCCTAGTGGAGATTTTAAGAACTAGGTGACTGATTTTATAAATTTTTTCAATGCTCATTTTTTTATATATATCAAGCTTTGTCTAGACAGAGCCCCACTTCCAGTCAAGCGTTTATAGCCTCGGTGGAGTTTATTTAGATTGGGTGACATAATTGATCAATCTTTGCATTGCTTTTATTTTTCTTTTATTCTTCTTTTATAACTTTGCAAACCTCTATGTAACACTTGAATTTGAGCATGTTAGAATTTAGCCTTAATCTACAAATCAAGATAACTTCATCCTTTAGGAATTCCATAAATACTCTTTAAAATGTGAGTTACATGTGGAGCTTTAGCAAAATGTTTCATTGTTCCACTTTCCACCATTTTAGTCCCAAAATCTGAGCATGATCATAAAATAATTCATCCCCATTTTCTTAGGTTCACCTATTTTTAGATTAGGTATTCCAACCTACTTAACAAAGGAACACAAAAAATGGGCAAGAGGCCATAAATTAGCGACCATGAAATATCACATCAAAACAAAGGAAAAACCCCAAAAAATAAAACTAATAGTCAAAACCATAACTCACAACTTAATGCAAACTAACAAGAAAGCAAAATAAAATAAAAAACTAAGGACAATGCACAAAAACATGAAAACCAAAACTATATACAAAAATATACAGTAATGTACAAGTGGATGTAAATATTTGAGCCATCACTTCCCTGGATTCCAAACATGATTAGCACACTTTAAAATATATGACATGATACGTACGCCAAGGTTTAGAGGAATCCAACGACAATAATACTAGACCATGCAATGCAATAAATTTTATCTTTCCTCTTTCACCCCACCAATTTGATTTAGTTTCATTAACAATACCATAGGTGAGCTTCAAATCATTAAGTTGATTAGACAATAACTGGTTCTCAATTATTTCTGTTGGAAATTTGAGCATGTTGTGTTGTCATTGATGTAAAGAGCTTTGATGTCCTAAATTGATAACAATATTTGTGAGAATATTCTTCCAAGGGCACATAAGGCATGAGGCAACAAGAATAAATAAAAGCCTTCTCCATGATGGTATTAAAAAAATAAAAGGGTCAAGTTGATTTACCATGGTGGTATTTGAAAAAGAAAAATAAAAGGGTCAAGTTGATTTATCATGGTGGTATTTGAAAAAGGAAAAATAAAAAGGTCTATCTAATTTACCCTGGTGGTAATTGTGCAAAATAAAAAGGTTAAATTGTGCAAAAGAAAAAGGTTAAATTGATTAACTATGGTGGCAAAAATTTTAAACTTAGAAAAGGCCCTAAGAGAAATTATAATATTTAAATCCCTTGGATTTAAATTATAATAATTAAAATATAATATTTTATTGGTGCCAAATATTTACAAATTCGAGCATCGAAGTCAAAGTTAATACCAACCTTTGCATATAAATATTGCATGCTAAGGTGGGTAATAATATGTCCGTGTGTTGAGTGATTTGTGCGCCCAAGAGATAATCGTTCAATTCATGGTGGAGAGGAAGAAGACACCAGTTTTCATAAATCGAGGTAGAGTAAAGGACAAGGAGCAGAGGATCCAAATTTATATTCCATCCGGGTAGGTATCCTAGACAGTAGTGTTCGCGATGCCAGGTCATGGTAGAAAATAGGTCTCGTGTTTGAGATGTGGTGGAGGTAGGTGATAAGGTTTTGTGTTTTGTGTCAGTAGTAGAAGACAAGAAGGAGCATGTGCTCCTTAGGCCTGTGTGGGCAGCTAGCCCATGTGGCATTTGCCCTTGTGTTAGGGTGCAGGGTCCAGCAAGGTCACAGGTTCAAGCGACGACGACAGTGCTTAAGGGCAGAATTACATTTTTATAAAGGTATGCATTTGTGCTTGGTTGGGGAGCTATAAGGGCTAATCATTTTTTATTACTGTTAATATGAAATGGTTAGGGATATATAAGGGTTAGTTAAATTTTTATTATCTTGAAATGGTTAGGGAGTTATAAGGATAGTAAAGTTATTTTATTTAATATTTTTAAAGGGTTGAAAGGTGAAAGTTCAGATTGCTAATGCTTGATGAATGCATGAGATAAAGTGATAATTTCTTTGGTCTTATTGAAAATTAAAGTGCATTATTTTTGTTTTCATAAGAAGGAGGTATAAGGTGTATATGTGAAATTCATGTGTGTAATTTCTGGTTGTTTTGTTGAGCATTATTTTACATGGAAGAATAGGAGTAATAAGGTGTTATAGTGGTTTGATATTTTATTGTAATCTTTGTATGGTGAAATATATTTTGAGGTGAAAATTCATGTGGATGTTTTGAGGAAGTATATTGCAATCTAACCTTTGAAGTGACATTAGAAAAATTAGTTATTTGTGAGATAGGTTTTGAATACATATCTCCATAAGAGAAATTAAAAGGTATGGGCACATCATCCTTTGTTTGAAGTGTTTGTTGGAATGAATATTTTGGAACATAAGGTGGAGTGAAAAGGATTGTTTGATAATCATTGTTGGAAATATTTGAGTGAGAAATTTGTGCTTCATTTTTGAATTTTTTAGAAACATTTGGGATAGAATTTGAGAACAATCTATGCTTCTATTATTGAAAGGATTTGAGACATTTTGAGATAGATTGTGTGAAATACTTGTGCTAGGGTTGAAGACAAGTTAGTGCATCTTTGTGAAATATTTTGAACATTGATTTGAGATATATTGATAGAAATTTAGAAGGTGTCTTAGATCAAGTTGTATGCATTAGTGTGATTTATATTTGAGAGGAAATTGGCAAGAATAATAGACCAATTTTGTTATACCTTGTTTTGATGTGAAAGGAATTGTGCAAGAGATAAAGAGTGGTTAATTGAGTATAAGTTTTGTGAGTGTGAAACATATTGAGTATTTTTATGGAGCATATAATTCTCTATATGTTACTAAGGTTAAAAAAAATTCTAAGGAGAATTAGTATCTATGAAGAGAGTTTTTTCTGAAAAAGATATAAGTTGTGTTTTGTATGCAAGAATTGGAAATACTTGAGTAGGTTTTGTAAGCAACATTAAGAGCAAATTTGAGAAAGTATTTGAGAATGCTTGAGGAAATATTTGAGCAAGTCTTGTAAAGATTTGAAACAACATTGAGAGCAAATTTGTGTTAGACTAGTGGTAGAGATTGGTGCAGACTTGTGAGAAGAGTTAGAACATATTTGTGCTAGACTTGGGACAGATTTTGGTGTAGATTTGAGATAGAGTTGAGATAAAGATTCAGAGGTGACATAGAAAAGAGGGCAATAGTCTCCAGTGGATAGAGATCCATAAACTAGTGCAAGGGGACAAAGGTCTCCTATGGAGATAGATCCACAAGCCAGAGCAGTGGGGACAGAAGTCTTCTAGAAGATCATCAACTAGATCAAAGGTGATAGAGTTATCCTGTGGAGAGAGATCCATGAACCAGAGCAAGGGGAAAGAGTTCTCCTATGGAGTGAGATCTGTGAACTAGATGGGAAGATAGAGTTATTCTATGGAGAGAGATCCACGAACCATAGAAAAGGGAAAAGAGTTCTCTTGTGGAGAGAGATCCAAAAATCAGAGCATAGGGGATTGGTGTCTCCTTTGGATAGAGGTCCATAAACATTATAATAGGTAATTTATTCCCAAGAGATTTGTTGAGAAAATTTAGAAGAATTTTTTTGTCTGTGGAGTAGCCCACATTGGGTGAACCATGTTAAATTTATGTCTCTCTTGTGTGTGATGATTTGCACATTACTTTGATTACTTCTATTTATACTACATTTGATAATATTGGATATTATTATTTGGGAAAGAAAAGTAAAATTTGATCTTATACTCTTCACCCCACCTCTCAATATAAGCCTATGTTCTTCAATTTGTATTAGAGTGGGTTCCTTTGAAAGAGTCTAACAACTTAAAGAAAGATAGTACAAGAACACAGATGACATATCAGAATGGATCTTCAGAAAATAAGACACCATTGTTTAATGGGAACAATTATGCTTTCTAGATCATAAGAATGAGGACTTACTTGATGGCACAAGGATATGATACATGGCAAGCATTTTAGGATGGGTTCACACCTACAGCTAATCCTCCCATAGATAAATATGGTAAGCTCTTACATGTGAATAATGCCAAGGCTATGAATGCAATTTTAAGTGGATTATATGAAGCAAAATTTGTAAAAGTTATGCATTGCGAATCAGCAAAAGAGATTTGGGAAAAATTGAAGCAAACATATGAGGGAGATAAAAAGGTCAAAATGGCAAAACTGCAAAACCACAAGAAAAGTTTTGAAGATTTGAATATGGAATATGAGGAAGACATTGATACATACTTACTCCATGTGGATGAGGTTGTAAAATACCATGTGTGACTTGGATTTGAAATTGAAGATTCCGATGTTGCTCAAAAGGTTTTAAGGTCACTTCCTATGAGGTATGATGGAAAAGTTTCAGCTATAGAAGAGATGAGAGATATTGAAAATTTGACTATGGATGAGTTACATGGAATTCTCACAACCTATGAGATGAGAATAGTAAAATATCCCAACTCCAAGAAAGAGGTAGCCTTCAAAGTAGCAAATAAAAAAAAATATAAGAAACTAGAATCAAGTGGTGAGTCAACTAGTGATGAAGAAGCTAACTATGGTAGAAGAAATAAGGACTCAATAAAGCACAAAAATATGAAAATGGTGAAGTGTTTCAATTGTGGTACTTTTAATAACTATGCATCTAACTTTCCAAAATATAGAAGAAGTAGTAGTGAAGAGAAACATGATAATAAGAAAAAAGGAAGCAGGAAAATCTAGGTATGAAAAGAAAAATAGGTATGTACAAGGTAAGAATGAAAATAAAATCTTTCAAAAGCACAAGAAGAGTTTCTATGTTAACAAGATAGGCAAGGTTTCAAGTGATAGTGATGAAAGACCCTCAAATAGTGAAGAAGAAGAGATTCTATTTTTGACAATAGAAGAGGAATAAAATGCTCATGTTGAAGATAAATCTAAAAAGTATGAAGATGCTCTTGAAGACAAATAAGTAGAGAAATATTTAGAAAATGAAGAGGAAGGCATAGTAGATCTAGAAGCAGAACTTATTTTTGCTCTTAAAATTTTGAAAAAGGTAAGAAATCAGAATTCAAGATTCAGGGCTCAAGTTTAAGAATGTGATGAAGAAAAAGAAAAGCTTATAAAAGATCTGATAAACTCAATAGCTAAGACAAGGAGATTTAAAGAAAAGTTTAAGGTAAAAGTATTAGAATGTGAAATATTAGAACATGAGGTAGTGTCACTAAGAATGGAAGTGAAATATTCTAAGGATAGGCTACATAGGTTTGGGAAAAGTTCAAAGACTTTGGATAAGATTATCAATGCACAAAGACCTTCATCTATCAAAAAAAGACATGGTTTTAAAGAAGAACAAGGGAAAAACGAAGAAGGGTCAAGCTCAATATAAAAGGAGGAAGAGGATTCAGAGGAAGAGAGTGAAGGATAATGAGGATAATTTGAATAATAGAAGCTTCACTAAGAGAGGAAACAATGCACAAACAAGGAACATGGATCATCACAGAGAAGAAAGGACTAAGAGACCAGTGGGCTCAAGACAAGATTTCTTCAAAGGATATTATTTCTCATGTAATAAGTTTGGTCACAAGGCTATGCATTACAGGGTTCATGAAAGGAAGGAGTATGGTTTTACTAAGAGAAACTTCAAATATGGACATCTCTTTCAAGAGTATTGGTACTCTTGTTCGATTTGATCATAAAAGCAATCGAATGTAGGGTTCATGATAGAAATGAGTATGATTTCACCAAGAGGAACTTCAAGATATTTGCACCTACTAAGAACCACAATATTAAGTGTTATAAGTGCAATAATATAGGGAGTAAGGCCAAGTTGTGTAGAACAAAGTTTCCAAAGCTTCCAAAGACAAGAAAGAACATGGAAACTCAAAAGGATAAAAAGGACATGTTAAGAAAGAAGGTTGACAAAGAAAAAGAGAATTGTACTATGGGAGTAGAGATACTCCCACCCCAAAACTAATCACCTCAAGGAGAGGAGGTGGGGAGGGGCTGAGATAAGAGTCTTATATTTATACCCAAAGGAGTCCCTTTGCAATTGATGTCAAAGGGGGAGAGATTTGATTAATAGGGAGAGCATTCAGTCAGGGGGAGCAGTTTCTCAGGGAGAGCAGATTTGGAATCAAATGGTTGGAAAAAAAAAATTAAGAAAAAGGGTTACCAACAATGACAAAGGGGAAGATTTTTGAAAAACTTGAGCATGTTTTGTTGTCATTGATGTCAGAAGGTTTGATGTCCTAAATTGATAGAAATATTTGTGAGAATATTCTTCAAAGAGCACATGAGGCATGAGGTAGCAAGAAGAAAGAAAAACCTTCTCCATGATGGTATTGAAAAAAAAATGGTCAAGTTGATTTACCATGGTGATATTTGAAAAATAAAAATAAAAGGGTCAAGTTTATTTATCATGGTGGTATTTGAAAAAGCAAAAATAAAAAGGTCTATCTGATTTACCTTGGTGGTAATTTTGCAAAAGAAAAAGGTTAAATTGATTAACTATGGTGGCAAAAGTTTTAACCTTAGAAAAGGCCCTAAGAGAAATTATAATATTTAAATCCATTGGATTTAAATTATTATAATTAAAATATAATATTTTATTGGAACCACAAGTTTGCAAAATTGAGCATCAACGTCAAATTTAATACCAACCTTTGCATATAAATATTGCATGCTAAGGTGGGTAATAATGTTTTTGTGTGTTGAGTAATTCGTGTGCCCAAGAGATAATCGTTCAATTCACGATGGAGAGCAATAAGACATCAATTTTTGAAAATCGAGGAAGAGTAAAGAATAAGGAGAAGAGAATCCAAATTTCTATTCCATCCAAGTAGGTAGCCTAGACGACAGTTTCCAATATGTTAGGTCGTGGTAGTATACAGGTCTCGTGTTCAAGACACGACAGAGGTAGGTGATAAGGTTTTGTTTGAGGTTTTATATATTGCACTGGAGGTAGAAGATAATAAAGAGCACGTGCTCCTTAGGCCTATGTGGTCAGCTAGCCCGCGTGGCATTTACCCTTGTGTTAGTGCATGAGGGCCATTGAGGTCACGAGTTCGAGTGGAGGCGGCAACAATGCTTAAGATAATAATTAAATTTTTATAAAGGTATGCATTTGCACTTGGTTAGGGAGCTATAAGGGCTAATTAATTTTTATTATTGTTGATGTGAAATGGTTAGGGAGATATAAGGGTTAGTTAAATTTTTATTGTG
Organism: Wollemia nobilis; assembly: GCA_028583015.1. Taxonomy (NCBI): domain Eukaryota; kingdom Viridiplantae; phylum Streptophyta; class Pinopsida; order Araucariales; family Araucariaceae; genus Wollemia; species Wollemia nobilis. The sequence continues at coordinate 205,688 of JAQPPZ010000755.1, read as the reverse complement.
TTGAAATGATTAGGGAGTTATAAGGATAGAAAAGTGATTTGATTTAATATTTTTAAAGGGTTGAAAGGTGAAATTTCAGATTGCTAATGCTTGATAAATGCATGAGATAAAGTGATAATTTCTTTGGTCTTATTGAAAATTAAAGTGCATTATTTTTGTTTTCATAAGAAGGAGGTATAAGGTGTATATGTGAAATTCATGTGTGTAATTTTTGGATTGTTTTGTTGAGCATTATTTTGCATGGAAGAATAGGAGTAATAAGGTGTTATAGTGGTTTGATATTTTATTGTAATCTTTGTATGGTGAAATATATTTTGAGGTGAAAATTCATGTGGATGTTTTGAGGAAGTATATTGCAATATAACATTTGAAGTGGAATTAGAAAAAATATTTATTTGTGAGACAGGTTTTGAAGACATATCTCCATAAGAGAAATTAAGAGGTATGGGCACATCATCCTTTGTTTGAAGTGTTTGTTGGAATGAATATTTTTGGAACATAAGGTGGAGTGAAAAGGATTGTTTGATAAGCATTTTTGGAAATATTTGAGTGAGGATTTTGTGATTCATTTTTGAATATTTTGGAAAAAGTTGGGATAGATTTTGAGAACAATCTATGCTTCTATTACTGAAAGGGTTTGAGACAATTGAGATAGAGTTTGTGAACTACTTGTGCTAGGGTTGAAGACAAGTTAGTGAATCTTTGTGAAATATTTTGAACATTGATTTGAGAGATATTTATAGCAATTGATAAGGTGTCTTAGATCAAATTGTATGCATTAGTGTAATTGATCTTTGAGAGGAAATTGGCAAGAAGAATAGACCAATTTTGTTATACCTTGTTTTGATGTCAAAGGAGTTGTGCAAGAGATAAAGAGTGGTTAATTGAGTACAAGTTTTTTCAGTGTGAAATGTATTGAATTTTTGATAGAGCATATCATTATCTATATTTTCCTAAGGTTAAAAAAAAATTAAGGAGAATTTGTATGTGTAAAGAGAGTTTTTTTTTTTTTTAAAAGATATAAGTTGTCTTTTGTATGCAAGAATTGGAAATTCTTGAGCAGGTTTTGTAAGCAGCATTGAGGGCATATTTGAGAAAGTCTTTGAGAAGGCTTGAGGACATATTTGAGCAAGTCTTGTGAAGACTTGAATCAACATTTAGAGAAGACTTGTGCTAGAATAGTGGCAGATTTTGGTGCAGACTTGTGAGAAGAGTTAGAGTAGATTTGTGCTAGACTTGGGATAGAGTTTGGTACATATTTGAGATAGAGTTGAGATCAGGATTTGGAGGTGATAGAGCAAAGAAGACAAAAATGTCTCCAATGGATAGAGATCCATCAGCCAATGCAATGGGGATAGATTTCTCTTGTGGAGAGAGATCCACAATCCAGAGTAGTGGGGGCATAAGTCTTCTAGAATATCACCAGCTAGAGTAGAGGGGATAGATTTCTCCTATGGAGAGAGATACACAAACCTAAGAAAGGGAAAAGAGTTCTCCAATGGATTGAGATCCGTGAACCAGCTGGAAAGATAAAGTTATTCTTTGGAGAGAGATCCATGAACCAATTGAGGAGATAGAGTTCTCCTTGATCAATTTCCATGAACTAGAGAAAAGGGGAAAGATTTCTCCTATGGAGAGATATCCATAAATCAGAGCATATGGGATTTGTGTCTCCTTTGGATAGAGGTCCATTGTAATAGGGAATTTATTCCCAAGATATTTGTTGAGAAAATTTAGAAGAAATATTTTCTCCGTGGAGTAGCCCACATTGGGTGAACCACGTTAAATTTATGTGTCTCTTTTGTGTGATGATTTGTACATTACTTTAATTACTTATATTGATACTACCATTGATAATATTGGATAATATTGTTTGGGAAAGAAAATTAAAAGTTGGTCTTATACTGTTCACCCCACCTCTCAGTATAAACCTATGTTATTCAATTGGTATCAGAGCGGGTTCCTTTAGAAGAGTATAACAACTTGAAGGAAGATAGTACAGGAACACATATGACATCTTAGAATGGATATTCATCAAATAAGGTACCATTTTTCGATGGGAACAATTATGCTTTATAGAGCATAATAATTAGAACTTACCTGATGACACAAGGATATGAGACATGGCAAGAATTTGAGGATGGGTTCACACCTACAGCTAATCCTCCCATAGATAAATATGGTAAGGTATTTCATGTGAATAATTCCAAAGCTATTAATGCAATTTTAAGTGGATTACGTCAAACAAAATTTATAAAAGTTGTGCATTGCAAATCAACAAAAGATATTTGGGAAAAAATGAAGAAAACATATGAGGGAGATAAAAAGGTTGAGATGGCAAAACTGTAAAACCACAAGAAAAGGTTTGAATATTTAAATATGGAATATGTGGAAGAAATTTCTACATACTTACTCCATGTGGATGAGGTTGTAAATAGCATGCAAGGACTTGGATTTGAAATTTAAGATTCCAGTGTTTCTCAAAAGGTTTTACGGTCATTTCCTCTGAGGTATGATAGAAAATTTTTAGCTATAGAAGAGATGAGATATATTGAAAATTTGACTATGAATGAATTACATGGAATTATCACAACTTATGAGATGAGAATAGTAAAATATCCCAACTGCAAGAAAGAGGCAACCTTCAAAGCAGCAAATAAAACAAAAGATAAGAAACCATAGTCAAGTGGTGAGTCAACCAGTGATGAAGAAGCTAACTATGGTAGAAGAAATAAGGACTGAATAAATCACAAAGATATGAAAATAGTGAAGTGTTTCAATTGTGGTAATTTTGATCATTATGCATCTAACTATCTAGAATCTAGAAGTAGTAGTAGTGAAGAGAAACAAGATCATAAGAGAAAGGAAGCAATAAAATCTAGGTATGAAAATAAAAATAGGTATGGACAAGGTAACCATGAAAATATAGTTTTTCAAAAGCACAATAAGAGTTTCTATATTAACAAGATAGGCAAGGTTTCAAGTGATAGTGATGAAAGACCCTCAAATAGTGAAGAAGAAGAGATTCTATTTTTGACAATAGAAGAGGTATAAAATGCTCATGTTGAAGATAAATCTAAAAATTATGAATATGCTCTTGAAGACAAAGCAGTAGAGAAAGATTAAGAAAATGAAGAGGAAGGCACAGTAGATCTAGAAGCATAACTTATTTTTGCTCTTAAAATTTTGAAAAAGGTAAGAAATCAAAATTCAAGATTCAGGGCTCAAATTTAAGAATGTGATGAAGAAAAATAAAATCTTATATGAGATCTGACAAGCTCAATGGCTAAGACAATGAGATTTAAATAAAATTTGGAGGTAAAAGTCTTAGAATGTGAAATATTAGAACATGAGGTGGTTTCACTAAGAAATGAAGTGAAATATTCTAAGGATAGGCTACACGGGTTTGGGAAAAGTTTAAAAACTTTGGATAATATTATCAATGCACAAAGACCTTCATCTATCAAAATAACACTTGGTTTTGAAGAAGAACAAGGGAAACAAGAAGGGTCAAGCTCAAGCTAAAGGAGGAAGATGCTTCAAGATGAAGAGACTGAGACTTATGAGGATAATTTTAATAATAGAAGCTTCATTAAGAGAGGAAAAAATGCACAAACAAGGAACATGGATCATCACAGAGAAGAAAGTACTAAGAGACCAATGGGCTCATGTAATCAGTTTGGTCACAAGGCTATGCATTGTAGGGTTTATGAAAGGAAGGAGTATGATTTTACTAAAAATAACTTCAAATATGGACATATTTTTCAAATGTATTGCTACTCTTGTAATCAATTTGGTCATATAGAAATCCACTGCAAGGTTCATGATAGAAATGATTATGGTTTCACCAGGAGAAACTTCAAGATATTTGCACATACTAAGAACCACAATATTAAGTGTTATAAGTGCAATAATCTAGGGCATAAGACCAAGTGGTGTAGAACAAAGTTTCTAGATCTTCCAAATACAAGCAAGAAAATGGACACTCAAAAGGATAAAAAGGACATGTTAAGAAAGAAGGTTGACAAAGAAAAACAGCATTGTATTATGGGAGTAGAGATACTCCCACCCCAAAATTAATCACCTCAAGGATAGGATGTGGTGAGGGGCTGAGCTAAGAGTCTTATATTTATACCCAAAGGAATCCCTTTGCCATTGATGTCAAAGGGGGAGAGATTTGAGTAAGAGGAGAGCATTCAGTCAGGGGAGTAGTTTATCAGGGAGAGCAGATTTGGAATCAAATGGTTTGGAAAAAGAAATTTTATAAAAGGGTTGCCATCAGTGACAAAGGGGGAGATTGTTGGATATTTGAGCATGTTGTGTTGTCATTGATGTCAAAAGGTTTGATTTCCTAAATTGGGCAGCTATCCCACGTGGCATTTGCCCTTGTGTTAGGGTGCAAGGGCCATTGAGGTTGCAAGTTTGAGTGGTGGCGTTACCACTTAAGGGCAGAATTAAATTTTTATAAAGGTATGCATTTGCGCTTGGTTATGGATCTATAAGTGCTAATCAATTTTAATTATTGTTAATGTGAAATGGTTAGGGAGATATAAGGGTTAGTTAAATTTTTATTATATTGAAATGGTTAGGGAGTTATAAGGATAGTAAAGTGATTTGATTTAATATTTTTAAAGGGTTGAAAGGTGAAATTTCATATTGCTAATGCTTGATGAATGCATGAGATAAAGAGATAATTTCTTTGATCTTATTGAAAATTGAATTACATTAAAGTGAAATTCATGTGTAATTTTTGTATTGTTTTGTTGAGCATTATTTTTCATGGAAGAATAGGAGTGATAAGGTGTTATAATGGTTTGATATTCTATTGTAATCCTTGTATGGTGAAATATATTTTGATGTGAAAATTCATGTGGACGTTTTAAGGAAGTATATTGCAATCTATCCTTTGAAGTGGCATTACAAAAATTAGTTATTTGTGAGACAGGTTTTGAATACCTATCTCCATAAGAGCAATTAAGAGGTATGGACACATCATCCTTTGTTTGAAGTGTTTGTTAAAATGAATATTTTGGAACATAAGGTAGAGTGAAAATGATTGTTTTATAAGCATTGTTGGAAATATTTGAGTGAGGATTTTGTGCTTCATTTTTTAATGTTTTGGAAAAATTTGGGATAGAACTTGAGAACAATCTATGCTTCTATTGTTGAAAGGATTTGAGACAATTGAGATAGAGTTTGTGAACTACTTGTGCTAGGGTTGAAGACAATTTAGTGCATCTTTGTGAAATATTTTGAACATTGATTTGAGAGATATTGATAGCAATTGATAAGGTGTATTATATCAAGTTGTATGCATTAGTGTAATTTATCTTTGAGAGGAAATTGGAAAGAAGAATAGACCAATTTTGTTATACCTTGTTTTGATGTGAAAGGAATTGTGCAAGAGGTAAAGAGTGGTTAATTGAGTACAAGTTTTGTGAGTGTGAAATATATTGTATTTTTGATAGAGCATATCATTCTATATATGTTCCTAAGGTTAAAAAAAATCTAAGGAGAATTTGTATGTGTAAAGAGAGTTTTTTTTTGAAAAAGATATAAGTTGTGTTTTGTATGCAATAATTGGAAATACTTGAGTTGGTTTTGTAAGCAGCATTGAGAGTATATTTCAGCAAATATTTTAGAAGACTTGAGGACATATTTGAGCAAGTCTTGTGAAGACTTGAAACAACATTTAGAGCAAATTTGTGCTAGACTAGTGGCAGATTTTAGTGCAGACTTGTGAGAAGAGTTAGAGTAGATTTGTGCTAGACTTGCGATAGATTTTGGTATAAATTTGAGATAGATTTTAGAGTAGTATTTGGAGGTGACATAACAAAGAGAACAACAGTATCAAATGGATAGATATCCATTAGCCAGTGCAATGGGGATAGATGTCTCCTATGGAGAGAGATCCACAAGCCAGAGTAGTGGGGGCATAAGTCTTCTAGAAGATCACCAACTATAGTAGAGGGGGTAGAGTTATCCTGTGGAGAGAGATCCAAAAACCTAAGCAAGGGAAAAGAGTTCTCCAATGGAGTGAGATCTATGAACCAGCTAGGAAGATAGATTTCTTCTATGGAGAGAGATCCATGAACCAATTGAGGAGATAGAGTTCTCCTGGATCAAGTTCCATGAACTAGATAAAAGGGGAAAGAGTTATCTTATGGAGAGTGATCCACAAATTAGAGAATAGGGGATTTGTGTCTCCTTTGGATAGAGGTCCATAAAAATTGTAATAGGGAATTGATTTCCAAGAGGTTTGTTGAGAAAATCTATAAGAAACATTTTCTCCGTGGAGTAGCCCACATTGGTTGAACCACGTTAATTTTGTGTCTCTCTTGTGTGTGATGATTTGTGAATTGCTTTGATTACTACTATTGATACTACCATTGATAATATTAGATAATATTTTTTGGAAAAGAAAATTAAAATTTGGTCTTATACTCCCCCCTCTTAGTATAAGCCTGTGTTCTTCACTTTCTTGTGTACTACTTAAAATATCAATTTCACAATTCGATTCGTGATTTAGAATTAGGCCTTCCTTTTCAAATATGATTTATTGCAAACAAAAGCCTATTTCTAAAAACTTTAAAGCCAATTTATTTTTCATGTTTTTAGACCAATCAAACTTATGTAACAATTTGCAAGCATCTAGTATATCTACTAAATGAGGATCATTATAAGCTTTTATTCTAGATTCGATTTTTTATTGTTGATGAAATTGCTTCAACAATTCAAACACATCAACTTCTATTTCATTCATCAAAGCAATATTATTAGATATTTGAGTAGAAATCAACTCTATTTATTCATTCACCTCTAATGGAATTTCATCATATAAAATTTGAATCCAATAAATGATTATAAAAATCTTCACCTGAAGCTTGGATGTTTGGACACAAAAGGTTAGATTCTATATTTTGTACATTTTCATTTACCAACACTTGGTGAGCCATTGTAATATTTTATTCTTCTTCATGGGCTTCATCATCATCAAACACCTATTCAAAAATACCAAATTTAGGCACCCAATCAAACATATGACCATCCTTTTCAAACCATAAGTCTTGTTTATCTAGATATGTGTCAAATAACACATCTTCCTGATTGATCATTTGAGTTGTTTCAAACCAAGCCATATTTTCATCACTTGGAGGACTAGAAGTCAATTCTAGTTCCTTGCTAACCACCAATGGTATTTCTTCCTTTGAATATTCAAGATAATCATGTGAATTTGTACCCAAATTTTTAGTATCCCAAAATGAAAGAGAATATTTTACCTCTTCCTCATCCAAAATAGATGAGTCATAAGAAACATTTACCATTTATTCCCTTTCTATTTCAAATAGATCTTCAATAAATTCATATTCAACATGATCTAATTTGGTAACCTTATCTATTCTTGCAAATGCAATATTTTAATGTGAAATGGTGATTTTAGCATCTTGCACGTCAATAGAAATCTCATCGATAGGGTGTGAAAAGCCAATGATTCTTCATATCTTCCCCAACCATTGTAAAAATTATCATCTAAATTCATGGGATGAAACTCTATTGTATCTGTGACATGATATTTTGATTCATCTATCAATTATTTTTCTTCTTTATCCCTGGTAGTAGAATCATTATCATTTTTCAAAACTTTATGAGATTCCAACCCTTCTTCCAAAACATTCTCAAATTGTATAGGACTTGTAATATCCTCAGGCGATAAAGCAATTGTATTATCCTACATATTAATTGACTCAAAAGATTCATTAGAATTTTTGAAGTGAGCATATTCTTCCCACTTCTTCCAAGAATCATAGTAATCATCTTCCAAAATCAAGTGGTGACGCTTAACTACTTCTTCAACATATTCCAATTCATCAATGTGTTTCTCATCAAATTCGCCTTCAACTTCCTTAGATGGTTCAATTATTTCCAAAAGTGTGCTACACTTTATATTCAAGATTGCAAGATCACAATCCACATTTGTAACCCATGATTTAATTTTATCACAATTTGGAAGGTGTGGGTTTTCTTGACCATCAATTTCAACAATCTCATCCAAATTGTCTTCCAAAAATAAGTGGTGAAATTCTATTATGTCTTCGAATTCATTTATTGATTTTCCTTCAACCTCACTTTCAACCACTTCATTCAATTCTATAGAAGATATTTTCCTATCACATATTTTAATGCTAGTTATATCTAGGACTCCTACATCACTTGAGGATTCATACATTCTAAAAATTGAGTTAATCTCAACATTTTTATGGGTTGGTTATTCATAATTCTCATAGGTTTATATTGGCTTTGAAACTTGCATCTCTTCTTGAACAATATCTAACGTGGTTGTAACATTTGGACATTCAACTTCATCCCATTTAGGGTTATGCATTTAGGGTAAAATTTGGAATTGGCTAATATTTGGGACCCTTGACCAAGTCCTATTAGCAAAAAAAATTTGGGTGTAAATTTTTTTGGGGGTCGATTTACCCCAATTTTATAATAATTTGACCATTTTATATTTAAATTTCCAACATTACCCCTAATAATAGTGATCCTTCTACATGTGTTTGGACACTATTCACCTATATTTCAAAATTGATTTGCCAAATTTTTATAAATACATTTTGGGGTTGACCCCTTACGCATAACCCCGATCCCATTGATTGTTCACATTAGACATCATTGAATCAGAGGATACTAGATTATATGGTTGATGTATATTGGCTTCAATAAATCTTGAAGAACAATCTCTCATGGGAACATGTTGTGCCTCAACTTGCCATTGTTCTAATATTATTGTGGTATTGTAGGCTCTAGGCAAGGATGGATCTTCAAGATTCTCCCCTAGAAATGTATCAATTAAGGGGTCTAAGGCTCCCTTGTATATTTCAATGGCTTCTTCTTCTGAAATGGTGTAATGCGTATCCATTTTGATATACAACCTATGGAACCTATCATTGAATTGACTCATGGATTCATTAGGTTCTTTATAGATAGAGGTAAATTGATTTGATATCATATCCCAATCATCTAATGTTCCAAAATGGTTGAGAAACATTGCTTCTAATTGAGCCCATGAAGTGATAGAAGCTGCAAGAAGATTAATAAACCAGTCATGCGCAATATTATCCAATGTGTATGAAAATATTTCACATCCAACATCTTCATGCATTATGTGTAAACAACTCATCATATTTACAAATGCACAAATGTGTGCTTCAGCTAACCTAGTTCCATCATGCCTAAACTGAGGTAGATAAGACACCAAGTCCATAGGCACCTCATGTGAAGGCCCATGTATGTTTAAAGGACTACCTATCATCATTGGAGTAAATCTTGCAATAGTCAAGGAGATATAACTTTAATATCAATTTTGTTATTCAAATAAATATATCTCACAAAGAAGCATGCAATGATGTAACAACCCCAATTGTTACCACTTTTTTTCCATATGTTTTTTATACATATTCATCTTTCATGAGGCAAGGGAAATAATCATGATCTAAGATAGACTCATTCCCCTAGATTGTAAGTAATCAAGGAAAATAGCATCAAGAGATATTAAGACTTGATCAGAGTCACTCTTGATTAGAAGTGATCAAATTCTATGAAACCCTCATACCACTCGAATATGAGAATGCTATCCAAGGCGTTAGGTTTCAAACCTCATAAAAGGAAAATCATCCTTAACCATACGGTCCACCAAGACCAGTATATAAGTGAATGCCTTGAATATCAAAAACCATCATAATGAAATAACCTCAACAATGTTTACTCATAGATCTAAGATCCATTCTTCATCTTCCTGATGGGGTCACTAATATAATAAAATCACTACCCATGATTAAACTTACATAATCCTTGGAATGTCATCTTAAGCATGATTATATAACCTTATACCTCTTAAGGCTTATTTTTCCACCCTTTTATTTAGGCATCCCTTTTTTATATACATGAATCAATTAAGTTCATTACAAAAGGGTATTATTTAACCATCATGGGAGTACCTACTCCTCATGTACATTCATTTATCAATTCAGAATGTAAGAATTGACTTGGTGTATAATTCAAGTCCCAATTGCCTTTTTGTGGGTTCCAACCCACTCCAAGTTTCCAACTTGGATCATTTTATTACTCATGTGTTTCAAGTTAAACCATCCATGAGTGTTTATGAGGTGAACATAAGTCAATGAAGCCTTTATGAATAGAATCCATTACATTATAGCCTTAAGTTTGAAACAACACATGAGATATCTATTTGAGCAAGAATTGCATTCCATTACATTCTACTTTATGAATCCATACAACCATTGAATACATCAAGTGCTAGTTGTTGAAAGGTAAAACTAGTTAATTACATCATTCATAATTACCCATTACATTCCAGAAAGTAAATGACATAATTGTATATCATTAAATCATTAACATATTGGAAATTAAGCATACATTCTTTGCATCATAATTGAACTACCAAATAAATAGTACACAAATGTAAACATTGCAATAATCTAAAGGTATGCATAATTGTTTCATCTAAACATTTAACCATCTCATCCACTTATATCATTTTCATTTTGAAAGTAAAAGCAATATGCACAAGAAATAACACATCAAACCACAAATAAATGACACATTTTTTATCATGGGAACCCTCATGGGGAATAAAACCAACCTCCAAAATATGTTCTCTCCTCATATTCATAAACTTGAGATGTCAATTGTACAAGTACAAAAGGGCATCTACGGATCCCTTTTAATCAATTATACAAATCAAGGGATACAACTGTCCCTTTATAGGTTCATGATGCAATTAAGGAATTTCCCAATTCCTTTCTCTAAGTCATCATTATAACATTAAGGTACTCCTCATACCCATAAGGAATCCATTTGCTCCTTCAAAATTCAAGATGCAATTAAGGAATCTATTGATTCCTTTCTCTAAGCCATCCTAAGGATTTATAACATCTCACATGTGATTATGATAATCCTTGGAATTATTATTTGGAGAATTCTTATAGACTTAGGGGGAATCCTATAAGTTCCCTCAAGAATAAATTTCAAAATTCACTCTTTAGAATTGATAATCAATTAACCTTTACTTCATAAATTAAAGTCCCATACCCTTAATTTATGAAGCATTCATCCTCCTAATTTCCTATAGTCTAGGAGATTCACTCATAACATAGTCATGTTCACTTATGTTATACCTTACCTAGATCTATTTCATAAACTCCAATTTAATCCTGAAATTTATTACCAATATTCATAGTTTAAGATTGAATCAACTCTTTTCCAAAAGTTAATTGAATTCTTTATGGGTTATTTTAATACCCATTTCCTAGAGAGGTTATAATCATTTAAAGGCTCCAATGGATATTATTAAATTCCCTTTTTAAAGGGTTATACTTAATAGAATTTAAACTCTTTAAGCCTTAAATTCATATTAAGCATTCCTTTCATACATATTTATCCCTTAATTAATGCTTTAAATAATCCACTATAACTCTTGCTAGGTAATTTCTACCCTTTCCCAAATATTATCATTTCTTTAAAATGAGGTTTCAGTAGAATCCTTTTAATAAGGGGTAAAAGTATCCAATCCTTATTATACCCTTTAAATTTATTAGCATAAAGGATAGAAACTTCCTTTAAAAATTTCCTAAGGGGTTTACATTACTATACATTATCTATACAGTATCCATAATACCAATGTTTAAGTTTATCTAGGTCTGCATTTTAAGAATGGTTTTATCATTGCGACCGATCGGGAATGGATTAGCGCATACACATCATGGAATAAGACAAGGGTATGCAAGGTCTTTCCTTTCCAAGGCTAGTGTATACAACCTTAAAGAATTTTTCCTTTGTTCGCTAAGATCGAAGATAATTTCACTAAAGAAATAATCTGTAATCAGTTATGGTCAGTAAGCTTATAAAACAAGACCACTTGGCATTTGTTAGATGAATTGGCAGACTATAGATGAAATACGGGAAACCTGAAGCTTTCCAGTCTAGCTTCGACTTAACCAATGCATAACCACATGTCTTATGGCCACAAAAATTTGTATGAGGAAATTTCCTCTATCGACGAGTAGGGATTAACTTGGCTACTTTTGGAGCTTTGTTGACACAAGTAGTCCACCAATTCGACATGACCATCCTCAAATTGGCACGTGTCATGGTCGCCTTAAGGAAGGTATGGTACATATTAAATCTCTTAAAAATTTATAAGTAATTTTTACTCTCGAAAACTAAACCATCAATCGCAAAAGCAATTTTTAGTAGGCAGTTTTATCGTAGGGAAATCTAGCTTACAATATCCTATGATAGAGATGTGAAGATCAGTCTCAATCCTTGCTAAAAGTAAAATGTCTCAGGAGGTGGCCTCAGTGTTTTCAACAGTAGGATCGCCATATACATTGTAAGTATCATTGGAAAAAGAGGAATGGATCCATCTTCATGTCATATCTTATTCTCATGAGGGAGAATAAGATAGGCCTTTAGCATTAAATAATACTAGTGCCTAATTTGGTCCAATAAGAATTGGACATTGCATTCAAACTTAAATGCAATTAACCTAAGCAAACCTGATTAATTAAATTTCCATAATAATTACTTTTCCTTCAAAACCCTAAATTGGAATTTTGTAAAATTCCCTAAGGTCTATGACCCCTTTTGAGCATTAATTGATCCCAAGATCAATTAATATCCTTTTGGTAGGGTTTGCGGATGACAGATCGTGAAAAATGACTAATAAATCTCAAATTTTTAACATATAAATCATCATGTATATCAATCAAAAGATATGCATCAATCAAATCATGATATTAGAAAACATTTTCCAATTTGCAAAAGGTTAGCATTAATGCATCATCACTTTAGAAAATGTTTGAATCAATGAAAGTGATCACAAGAAAACAAATCTTCGTTAGTCAAGACCAATCCTTTCAAATAAATATTTTAAGTAACATGAACAAGTTAGCATCTAAATAGCAATAAAGCAAACCAGTTCAAGCCCTCCTTCTAGTGCCAAAATATTGTGCATAAAGGAGGCCGAATATAATAGTCAAGGGACATGAAACATTAAGTAATTCAAATCCCTTAAGTAATAATGAACAATATATAGCATTTAGAATCACAATAAAATAAACCACTTCATGCCCTCCTAGTGCCAAAATGTTGAGTGATAATTTTTCCCAATTGCAAAAACACACTCGCCCTTATAATTTTGATCACAAAACCCTCTCTTGCAAAGAAGTTAAAAATAAAAACAACTTCTCCAATATAAGCATTGCACATGTATGTTTATAATATTGTAAAGATGTATTAAATGAGTGCTAGTAATACCTTAGTGATTTGCAAGTAACTGTCAACAAGGGGCCTGTGTTGGTTTATTTTATTATGTCATGTTAATGATTGTTCATGAAACTTAAAAGAAAGAAATATGTGATTGAATTTATTTTATTGTTGCTTGATGAATAAAAAGGAAATAAATATGCATGAATACCTATGAAATGTAATGGCCTTAAAATGTCATTATAAATTATCCCTCTTTAATGAAATCATAATTTTCATAAAGAAGAAATAATTTACTACTTTAAAACAATAGCCTTTGATATAATGTATAAATTACCTCTCTTTAATGAAATCATAATTTTCATAAAGAGAAGTCAATTTATTGCTCTGAAAATGATTGCATATGGAATGCCATATAAATTACCTCCCTTTTATTAAAATTGTAATTTTCATAAACAAAAGTTCATTTATTGCCTGCGAATAAAAATGTAAAGCTTAAAAATCAATTTACCTTCAAAATATGAAATAATGTAAAATTTTGAAATTATAAAAACCCTTATAAAATAACAATTTTCAATCATTTTTATAATTTCAAATGGGATCAAAATTGTTTTGAATGAAATATTGAAGCTCATTCTTCACACCCATGCATTTATTTTTGGTATTTTAATTTTTTTCATTTTTTATTTTAATCGTCAAAGTATTAAACAGGGTTATGCATAAGGGGTCAGCCCCAAAATCTATTTATAAATTGAAGCTAAATTGTCTTGGAATCTCGACGAAAAATGGAGAAGTATACATGGCGAATTCCAATAATTTTTCTCCAAAATGTTTCAAACCGTGGAAAATTGCAATTATTTTTCTCCAAAAATTTTCAAACCGTGGTGATTTTTTCTATTTTTGGGGCCATGAATATCAGTTTTGCAAAATCTAAAAAAGTATGGCATACTTAAAAGCTTTAGGTCGATATGAAAGACATCATGCCGACATGACGACAAATAGAATGTCGATTGGTTGCAGTAATGACGATCGGTTACAAGCATACCGATCAATTGCAGCCATGCTGATCTGTTGCAGTCATGACGATCGATTGCAGTCATGACGATCGGTTACAACCATGATGATTGATTGTAGCCATATCAATCGATTGCAGAGATGTCGATCGATTACAACCATGACGATCGATTGTAGCCATGATGATCAGTTGTAGCTATAACGATTGATTGTAGCCATGACGATCGATTGCAGCCACACCGATCGATTGTAGCTACATTGATCAATTGTAACCACGTCGATAAGTTGCAGCCATGTTGATCGGTTGTAGCCATGTCAATCGATTACAGACATGACGATCGGGTGTAGCCATGATGATCGGTTGTAGCCATATCAATCTGTTGTAGTCATGATGATCAGTTGCAACCATAATGATCAATTACAGCCATGATGATTGATTGCAATCATGATAATTGGTTGCAGCCATATCGATTGGTTGTAGTCATAATGGTCAGTTGCAGCCATGATGATCGGTTGCATCCATGATGATCTGTTGTAGCCATGTTGATCAGTTGCAGCCATATCAATTGGTTGCAGCCATACCGATCAATTGCAGCCATGACGATCGATTGCAACCATGATGTTTGATTCCAGTCATGCCGATGTGCTGCAACAGTCGAGTTCCCATTGGTAGCAGTGGTGCTTTGTACCATGTGTCATCCATCCGTTAAACGATTACATGTAGAGGACACATGTCATCCATCCGTTAAATGATTGCATGTAGAAAAGTCTATATAAAGGGAATTAATAGTCCATTTTTCTCTCATTTTAACGCTTTCTTATGCATTTTTCTCTCGTTTTAACGCGATTTGAACCTTCTTCCTCCACTTTTATCTTGGTTTTTACAATTTACCTTAATTTTTAAGTATTTTTTAACCATTTTTCTCTCGTTTGAAATATTTTCTATTGTATCTTCTTATCCATACCCGTACACCCTATGGCGTCCCCTACAACCCCTGGAATGTTTAAAGTTAATTATAAGAACCTGGTTTGCCCCTTGATTTCAGAAATTTTATCAACATCGAGTTACGACATGTCTTAGGTCATAGATTCTAGTCTTCGGGGTCTTGTTCCAATGCCCCATTTTGATACGAACATTAAAATGGTGGAGAGGATCATTGTAGCTTATGATATGGATTCGGGTAAGGTAAATATTGTCATCGAAAATAAAAACATCATTATTTTTTTCTCAACCATTGATGTCGCCATATTGACAGCATTGCCTCATGCTGGTGTTGAGCTTGTCACTTCCAAATACCAATTAACTGATGATGACAAACACTACTTGGAGACCACCTTCAAAGTGCAGTCAGAATCTTTTCAAGGTATAACTATTTTTTATTTAATTGATTTTAAATTCTTATTAGTGATTGAATGTACAATTACTAATTTTAGATTTTTTTGTAGTTAATTCCACCAAGTCCAGAAGGGGTTTGACCATACCAGCGATTGAATATAAATTTATTCGGGCACGTTGTGAATTCTTCCTTGCTAGGCTAGTTTTGCAAGGAATGCCAACAGAAATTTCGATGTGAGCCTTAGCATATTTGGTTCGTTGTATAAGACACCAAAAATTTGACTAGTGCACTTTTGTCTCAAATCATATCATATTGGAAATAGATAATGTGAAAACCCATGCTTCACCCTCACCGACAGTTAGCACATGTAATTATATTATTGTTTTTTTTTATGAATCTTTTCATAATTTGTAGAACACTCTAGTACCAATATCTTGGCACTCAATCCTTGTCAATTTAGCCATGACAGAACAACAGGTTCAGGTAATTTTTTTTTCCATTGTTTGCCTTTTTATAATTTTAAAATTTTATACCAAACATAGAAAAGGGCATCCTCTTCCTCTTCAAAGCGGGATGTTGTTGTCATAGGTTTTAATCTAGAGGAATCAAGAGACTCTAAAACACCTGCATAGGAAGCAGCACCACTGATAAGGAAAATATCATCAAGGAAATGTAGAAGATCTATTTCTCCTATTTGTCGATGATCTCCACATGTTGATGCACGTCCATTACGAATTGGCATAGTTATGCATGAGGTTTCATCTTCTGGGAATAAGTTTTAATTACTATCAAAACAAATTTTTTACAATATTTTTATTATTTTTAATTAATTTTATTTTTTTCAAATGTACAGCATGACCACATTCCATTTGTAGTAGCATCTATGAAAGATGTTTTTTCTTTTGTCGTTAAGTGTTATAACAATTTTTGCAACCAATTTTCATAATGTAATTTTATAACTAGTTTTTATTTTCTACCTTCGCAAATTTTTTAACTAATTTTTATTTTTATGTTTTAAGGTCCCTCGCAACAATGTCATCAACAAAATCAAAAAATGTCACCCCCTCCTCCACAATGTCTAACTCAAATGCGAGTTCAATGCTTCCTAGTTGGAAAACACTTTCTTCCATCTAGGCCACAGAGAGAAGCAACACAAAAAAATTTAGAGAGAGAAGCATCAAAGACTTTTTCCGGTTTCAGCTGTATATCTATTAATAATTTTACTTTTAAGGATATACCAAAAGCTTCTGGTACTAGGTTGGCTGATGTTCCACTTGATAAAGATTACTTTTTGCAAGATAACATACACACTCAATTTCAACTATTAGAATTGGTTCAAGACAAAGTAAATGAAGGTGCAGAATGTTCAAGCAAATCTCCTCCAAGGGAAAGAAGCACCCATCAGGCTACTCCTCGACAAGAGAATGATATCATAATTTTTTTAGAAAAATATTTGGTTTTTGATAAAGTTGAATCTACAATTAAATATTTGCTACTTCCAAATATAACAAAAATGAATCAATGGGAGTATCGGGCTAAGTTGTTGATAAAGGAAATTAATGCCCGATATAATAATTTTTCAAAAAGAGAAAGAAAATTTTCTATTGTTGAAAATGAACCAAAAAATATGGAGGCTCTGCTACAACAAGTAAAATCTGGCATTTTTTAGTTGAATACATCATACACAGATGAAATTTTAAAGTTTATAATGAACATATTGGAGAATATAAACGGTGAGGCCCAAGCTTATTACAATGAATGGGCAAATGATAAGAAAAAGGTTGTTGTTGTCATTGTAGCTGCAAATAATGTTGCTGAGGTTTGATTCAATCACTTTTGTGTTCAAAAATTTGTTGTTCTCTTTTTTAAAATGTAATTATCTTTTCATGTTGATTAAATTTTTTCCCTTTTGTAGGTAAAGTATGAAAATCTCAAGAAGCAGGTTCAAAACCTACAAGACTATCTCAGGATGGCAAAGGAGTTCTTAAACGCTTCCATGGCAATGAAAAAGAGCATAGGAATCAGTTCAACAAAATAACATTTTGCGAAAAATCATTATCCGCAATGGATTGGATCATGATGTTCTGCTTAAGAAGAAGGGTAAAGAAGTTCAAGGACCAAAATCTAAAGATGTTGGCAAAGAATAAAAAACCCTTATCGATGGAATGCAAAATGTTGAGATGATCCTTGTCAATTCTGGAGCAATTGATAGTACTATTACCCAGCCCGATAAAAAAGTTATCGAAATGTAGGATGTGGTAATCATGGAAGTAGTGGATGTGGAAAAAGGAGCTAAACAAGGGAAAGATGAGAGAGGGGCCATTGCTATGGAAACTGTGGAAGCCAATGAGAAGGTAAAATTAGTGGAGGAAGGGGGAAAATATTTTGAGGGGAAAAAATAAATTTTAAAAACAATTTTAAGACATTTCATATGTTTTCATTGGAAAACAAGATACTTGCTTTTCTTATTTTACTATTACACTATTTACATTTATAATTGTGTGTTATTTTCATCTCTTAAGTATTATGGTGTTTCAACTTTCAAATATGCCTGAGTTTACGTAGAATATATGCATAGGTATAGATTTACATGTTATTCAATGTTATTCATGTTGTGATATAAAAATGAGTTTTGTCTTGTGGATTTTGCTATGTTGTTTTTATATTTCAATATTCAAATGAGTTTGAATTTTTAGTTTATTCAAAGTCATTCTTGTTGTTATATAGAAATGTGTTTTGTCTTTTTTATTATGCTATATTGTTTCATATTGTTGCATGTGTTTAAATTTTAGTTTATTCATATTCATTCTTGTTGTAGTATAAAAGTGAGTAATTTCATTTCTATTTTGCGATATTGTTTTTATATTTCAAGTGAATATGGTCATTTGTATTATAGTTGTATATATCTACGCATGGGTTTCCATGCCAATCAGCTATAGCCATGCCGATCGACTACAAATATGTTGATCATCTGCAAACATGTACATCGGCTATAGACATGTACATCGGCTACAAACATGTCGATCAGCTGCAAATATGTTGATAAGCTACAGGTATACTGATCGGTTGTAGGCATGATGATCGATTGCAGATATATGGATCGATTGTTAACATATCAATAAGCTATAGACATACCAATCGGTTGCAGGCATAGCATTGCATCTGTGCCACATGTCAACCATCTGTGAAACGATTACATTTAGAGGCCATGTGTTAACCCTATGTGAAATTATTGCATGTAGAGGCCACATGTCACCCATCCAAAAGCTGATTGTATGTAGATAATTCTATATAAAGGGATTATCAGTCATTTTTTCATTTATTCTATCATAGTATTAATCATTTTCTTCCCTTTTTAACATATTCTTACCCCTTTTCCTCTTATTTTAATGCATTATTAACCATTTTCCTCCAGATTTATCTTATTTTTAACCCTTTACCATAAGTTTTAAACCAGTTTTAACCCTTTTCTTCTATTTTGAATCATTTTATATCAAGTGTTGTGTACCATTATCTATGTCTTCTTATCCATACTCGTACACCCTATGGTGTCCCCTGCAACCTCTAGAATGTTTAAAGTTAATTATAAGAACCTGGTTTGCCCCTTGATTTCAAAAATTTTATCAACACCGAGTTACGACATGTCTTGGGTCACAGACTCTGGTATTTGGGGTCTTATTTCAATACCCCATTTAGATACGGACATTAAACTGGTGGAGAGGATCATTGTAGATTATGATATGGATTCGGGTAAGGTAAATCTTGTCGTCGACAACAAAAACATTGTTATTTATTTCACATCTGTAGATGTCACCAGATTGACATCATTGCCCCACACTGGTGTTGATCCTATCACTTCCAAATACCAATTAACTAATGAAGATAAACTCTACCTGGAGACCAATTTCAATGTGCAGTTGGAATATTTTCAAGGTATAACTATTTTTTTATTTAATTGAATTTAAATTTTAGTCACTGGTGTATTACTGATTTTGTTTTTTTTGTAGTTACGTCCACCAAGTCTAGAAGGGGTTTAACCGTACTGGCGATTGAAAATAAATTTCTTCAGGCATGTTATGACTGGTGCACCTATGTCTCACATAGAATCACATCATAAATTTGACTGGTGCACCTATGTCTCACATCGAATCAGATTGGAAATAGAGAATGTGATAACCCACGCTTCACCCTCACCGACAGTTAGCACATGTAATTATATTATTATTATTTTTATGAATCTTTTTACAATTTGTAGAACACTCCAGGACCAACATCATGGCACTCAATCTTGGACAATGCATCCATGAGAGAACAACAAGTTCAAGTAATTTTTAATCAATATTTAAATAAATTTTTTTATTTTTCCATTATTTGTCTTTTTGTAATTTTGACATTTTATATATACACAAAAAAATGTATCCTCTTTCTCTTCAAAGTAGGGTGCTACTGTCAGAGGTTATAATCAAGAGAAATCAGGAGACTCTGAAACACTTGCAAAGAAAACAACACTACTGTATGGAGAAGATCAACAAGGAAACCTAGAACATCTAGTTCTCCTAATATTTGACAAACCCCACCTGGGGCTGCATTACGTCCACTGCCAATGGGAAAAGATTCTGGAGCAAGAAATTGAATTTTAAAATTTGATATTTTGAAAGACAATTTTATGACATTTCATATGTTTTCGTATGAAAACAAGATACTTGCTTTTATTATTTTACTTTTAACAAATACACTTTTATAATTGTGTGTTATTTTCATCTTTTAAGTATTATGGTGTTTCAAATATGCTATGTTATTTTTATATTTCAATTTTTAAATGAGTTTACGAATGATATATCTATGCATATGTTTAAATTTGAGTTTATTTATATTCATTCTTGTTCTTGTATAGAAAAGTATTTTTTTCTTTTTTAATATGCTATATTGTTTTCATATTCAATGTTAGTTTACGATGTAGATATTTATGTAAGAGTTAAATTTCAATTTCCATATATTATGCTATGTTGTTTTTATATTTCAAATTTTAAATGAGTTTACGAATGATATATCTATGCATGTGTTTAAATTTCAATTTATTCATATTCATTCCTGTTGTAGTATAAAAGTGAGTATTTTCATTTCTATTAAGCTATATTGTTTTTATTTTTCAAGTGAGTTTACGAAGGATATATCTATGAATGGGTTTAATTTTTTTTTTTTCCATATCTAGAGTAATATACTACATGCATTTTTCATACATATGTACATAAATTTTTAATATGCATACACAGTTTACTCAATGAGAAAGCATAAATCATAAAAAATCACTATATTTTGTCATATCATACAACTAATGATACTAATGATACATACATACATTTAAATTCAAAGGAAAAATAACTATTTTTTGTCAACATATACATTTAGTTCAATAACATAGCATCATTAAGTATACATGGTTTTCAAATTTTCAACTTACTCAAAGCTGAAAATCCATAACATTAAAAAGCAAAGATGCATAATCATTGAAAATTGAATTATTATATGATTATACAACAAATAAAATACAAAATATATTTGATAATATGAAATATTTCAAATCCGGAAAATCACTGTTAATATGAATTATTCAAATCACTAAAATTTTACAAAATGATTTCAAATCTGAAAAAATATTAGATTATATGAATTTGTCATATAATCATTGCAATTTTTACATTTTTGGAAGGTAATACAAATCTTTATCAACTTCTCCACAAGAACTGAGAATCTATGAATTCTGCGTTTCCATAATTTCATCATCACTCCTAACTGAATCATTTTCGTCATTATCAACCATATTAGAGAGACATCTTCTTTCTACTAGGGACTTCCAATATGTCAATGCTCTCTCATAGGGAAAGTTACCCACCTCATGCGATAACACATACATTCTCAATCAATTTTCCAAATTTCTATCCAACCTATTACAAACTTTTGATTTAACAAAAGTTAATGCACTAAAAACCCTTTTGTCTTCAACAGATCCCAAAATCATTGTCTGACATAATTCATATAAAAAAAATATTCACTCATAGTATCTTGCAAGACACTACTTCGATACAATTTTCTCCAGAAACGCATGATTGAACCAGTCTCATGTGGATTTTTGAATTGTGCAATTTGATTATCCATTGTTATTCCAAAATTGGTTGACTGATGTCTCAAAATATCTTTGTTTATAATACCATTGATTTCAATGCCATTTATTTCCACACTTTTAGAGAAATGTTTCATAAGATTACCCATATATTTTACAAACAACTCACTTCTACTACTTTGGTCACCACAAGGATTCCAAAAATTAATATTAACAACAGCCATGGCCTCAAGTGTCTCATCTCTCTTAAAATGATATCTTATTTCACTTGTTAATGCATTCATAATTCTTTTCAATTTATTTTTAGTGTTATCCAAAACCTCATCGAATATGGAATGGGTAATGGGAACTTGTTCAACATCATCTGTCAGAGTATTTAATCACTTTTCAAAATGATATACAATAATATCAACTTTCCATGGATAGCAATACAAATATTATCATTGATGTTGAACTTTAAAAAGTTGTTTGGTTCATTGACATTAATTAACGTATTCCAACTATCAAACTTGGGATCCTCAAAATATTTTTCGGATAAATAAATCCTGTCAATAACCATACATATTTGTTTTCTCATCCTCATGAAATCGACAATATAAATTGCTCTTTCCTGTGCAATTTTAATCATAGTATTCATTTCTTGTAATATTTGTAGAATACCACATAATGTGAGAAGAGTTTCCAAGTCAGTCATACAAAAAATCAAATATTTTGCCTTGTCAACATCTCTACGATGTGCATACATAAACACAACCAAGGATTGATATTCTAAAAATACCATTTTTGTAGGAAGAAACAGTGAAATCCACCTGGATTCCATATCTTTTAACATTTTTATGCATTTCATTACACCTAGAGAAAACTATTTGAAACTCTGCAAACTTTTTTGGACTGCACGAAAAGTATGATGTATATCGTGGACGAGTTCTTCAACTCTGGCTACATTATCAAAATTGCTCACAATTTTGTATGCAAGATTCATTCGATGAGCCATGCAATGAATATGAATCACATATGGGGCAATGGAAGTCTAAAGCCTAACACAAAGACTATTCCTTTGTCCTAACATTGTAGCCGCACCATCAGCTCCAACACAAATTAACTTTATGGTAATTTCCTTTTCATCCATTTCGGCAATATCCTTTAAACTGGTTACAACAACATTATAAATGTTTTTCGCATTACAATTTTCAATCATCTTATGTAGTGCTAGTAAATGAGGTTGTCTCAAATGATTTTTGAATGTGTAAGCATGTATGTAAATCCAAGATGTGTTGTCAACAGCTATTACCTCATCAATGGAAAGTGAAATAAATTTGGCTTGTTTCACATTCTCTCTCAGGTCTTCTTTCTTAACCAATGATAGATATTTTACCATTTCGCAACCACTTTGATCTGACCAATGTGAACTGGTAAGGTTTTGTACATTGGTTAGTTGAAGTATTTCCTTACAATCAACAAAATCAGACATGGGTCGACCTTTTTTTAGAATATTGTATACAATAGCAAACTACAATTTCTTTGAGGCTAATAAAGTATTATTAACTTTTTGAAATTGTGCCTCAATTGTTCCACCCTTCTCAATGAGAGTTTGTTTTTATTTCATTGCTTTATCATATTCAAGAGCATATCTCACTTGCACACATTATATTGCATCCTTCCACCTATGAATTCTGTTAATTGTTCTATCACTTCGTATTTATTTGATGTAAACTTTCCCACAGTGTTTTTCTATTGTGTCTTTCTTATTTTGTAATAAAATGATCCTTTCCCAGCTTCCATGTACAAATAATACATTTACACACATTTAGTTTATCATCTCGCTCAATAAAGGGGTATAATCGTCCCCATTCATTTTTAAAATCCCTTCCAATAGTCAATTTGCTTATATTTTGACGTTTAGATTTTTTACTAGAAGATTCCCTAGAGGTCTAAATTTTAATTGTACTATCTTTTTCTTTTTCGATTGATGTGTCTGAATTTAAAATCTCCTGAAGTGGTTGTTGAATGTTGTTATTAGTAAAATTATCATGTGGTCTCATCTCATCTTCTAGAATATCTTCGAGTGAACGCACATCACGGTTGACAATGTTAATTGCATTCAATGTTTGGTGTTCTCTATCATTTTTTGTTGTAAAAAATGGACTATTTTAAAGAATTAATAGAATACAATTTTACAAAGCATTTAAAAAGAGGTAGATAAGCAAAAAACCATTTATCTATTAATAGAGAAAGGTTTTACATTTAAGAAGAACATAAATTTTAGAAAACTGATGGTAAAAGGTGTTTGTACCTGCAATTTGTGTTGAATCTATAGAGATTGATGTCTAATTGCATTTTGGTGTAAAATATTTTAGAATTATATTTTTACAAGAAGATTAGCCTCCCTTATTTCCATCTTCAGTAGGTGACATTGTATCTGTAAAGAAAAACCTTCAGATGTTAGGAAATGTATATGAATTTTAAGTAAAATAGCAGACATCCCTCAAGACGAACATATGATCCTAACACACAACATGACAGGGAATACTTATCGACCAGAGTTGAAGATAGTGCTTCTACACTGCGTATGAAACATACTCTAAGATACAAGAAGTAGTCTATAAAAAAAGAAATGCTTCTGACACACAACCAGATGACATTGATAGTTGTCTACCACTGTTGCATATAGTTCACCTATAGTGCCTATGAAATTATAGAAAAGGAGATTTGGACAAAAGAACAATGGAATAAGAATACTCTATCGATTTCTAGTCGTGAATCCTCTGCAATCGATATGCTTTTATCGATAAACACTTCCTTACAATCGATCGACTTATATCGATCGACAGTCACTACAAGAAACAAAATGCCAACCACACATCCCTCCAATCAACAAAGTTATACCAAAAACACTACAACCAATAACCTAATGTTGATCGATATGACCCTATAACTGACAAACTAATGTCGATCGAAACATCTGTAATTGACCTACCAAGGCCGATCGACACCTCTGCAACCAATAGATGAATGTCGATCGACACCTCTACAATCGGTTGACTAAAGATGATCGAGACAATTCTGCAATTGATAGACTAATATCGATCGACACCTCTACAACCGATAGATGAATGTTGATTGACACCTCTAAAATCAACCAACTAAAGATGATCGAGATGGTTCTACAATCGACAGACCAATGTCGATCGATAAACTCTGCAACTGATCGACTTATATCGATAGACACAACTCTACAACTAATCAGCTTATCTTGATAGACACGTCTCTGCACCCGATTAGCTTATGCCGATAGACATGGCTCTATAATCGATCAAATTATGTAGATAGACATGGCTCTACAACTGATTAGCTTATATCGACAGACACAACTTTGCAACTGATTGACTTTTATCGATAGAAATGGATTTGTAATCGATCGGCTTATATTGACAGACATGGCTCTGCAACTGATCAACTTTTACCGATAGACATGACTCTACAACCGATTAGCTTCTACTGACATACACAACTCTGCAACCAATCGGCTTATGTCGATCTACATGGCTCTACAACTGATTGGCTTATGTTGATAGACATGGCTTTACAACAGATCAGCTTATATCGATAGACATGGCTCTACAACCGACCATCTTGCATTGATCAACACTCATCTGCAATCGATCGATTTATTTCGATAGTCACGGCTCTGCAACCGATCATCTTGCGTCGATCGACACTCCTCTGCAACCTTCTCAAGTTTTTTGTTGTTTCAAAGCTATTTTCGAGTTAGAATATTTTTAATGTATGTTTATCGGTACCTAGTATAGTATATATACACGTAGTATATGAGGCGATTTGGATAGGAAAATTAAATCATTTATAATTTGAAGGCGATTTGGGCATAAAATATAAAATCATTTATAATTTGAAGGCGAATTGGGTGGGAAAATCAAAATCATATGTAATTTGAGGTTAGCGAATTAAAATAAAGTTAGGTTCCTAATTATCAACAACGGACGAATTTACCCCAAAAAAAAATCATCCCGTAAATTTCGGGCGAATGGGCCCCAATGAAATGATCCAAAATTAACCTTTTCAAAATTTTAAAAATCCTAAACAGAGCCAATTTGCGATATTTCACGCTTGTGCATAACCCTGGTATTAAAAAAATCTGCAAAAAGAAAAAGTTAGAAAAATAATTATAAAATCTGGAAAATAGAACAGAAAACTAAAAATGTAAACATGCAACATAATCCAATCTAATGCCACCCTACACAACAAAACCATAGATAAATGAAAAATTTCAAATGGGTAACCTGACCTAATCAAACCTAAAAAAATATAGGTTGGGTTAGACTAAGTGCTAGCTTCTAAGGAAAATAAATAATATCTACGCCCCACAGATCTTCATGTAGTGCAACAACGTTAAACACCGACTAGAAATCTAGGGAAACATAGAGAAAAATAGACAGTAAAACAACTACCCATTGAAATTTTCTCCCCCAATAATGCTCACAAAATGCAAGTTTCTAAATTCTTTTGCATTAGCAACAAAAAGATATTTCTGTTTTTACAATAGCATCTCCAGTTTTTCTTGAAAATTCTCTAGCATATGGCCTCCAAGAGGATCCAACCCTTGCTTTCGCCTTTCGTTGTGTATTTAAAATTTCATGACAACCCCTTGGTTTCTTGTTCTTTCGTTTCGCTTTGTTTTGTTGGGTTTCGAAGAGTTCATGACGTTTCATCTCTTCAATGGATATTCTGACTTGTAACTGATGTTTGATAATATTCTTCTGCTTCATAATGCCTCTTGTAACTCCTTTTCAATCACACCCCTTTATTCTAAAGTTTCTTTTCATAACATTCTATATTTAAAGGAATTCTCCTGGTATGTATAGTTACATGCACTAAGTTCGGTATCCACATGTCTCATTTTATTTTAATATTATATTCCCTCTACAACATGTGATATCATTCTCATTTGACAATGAAACCCATCCTCCTTCACCTGTGTCACCAAATTTGCCCATTTACTAACTCTATAAACATCATGAGGGAGCTTCTGCACTAAACATTGTGGATTATTGCACCCAATAGGACTTAAAATAACGCACCGAATGTTGCCCAACAATGGCATGATGAAATATCCAACTATCTTGCAGAGGACAACTCCGACATCCTCACTTCGTAATGTCGTTCATCCATCATTTTGTAAATATGACCAAATGAATCTGGTCTACGATGATCTTCGTGGAGTATGTATTCGTGGTGTTGGAATTATATTCGTTGGTGTCCCATGGAAGTAAACTTTAACAATGCAAAATGGTAACCATAGCTTCAGACGTGGTGCTCACTTCCTGTCCTTCGAACTAGATGTTCTTATTCCAGAACATCATTATGGACCCACTATGGACCCACTATGAGGAGGACAAAACTTGATGTATAGTTCCCCCCATCGATTGTGCTCGCCGTCGTCAAGCAGTCAACGACCCTATAGAGCATCAATTTTCACATTTCCACGATATTCTGCTCACTGATAATGTTGTCATATGATCAATTTGTTGTCCCATGAATGCCAAACAATCCATGGCTAGGTAAAATTCCTGGATTTATTAAATTAGTTGTGAATTCCGATAAACCTCTCTATCGTTTGGATAGCCTACTCATTTTAAAATTTGTGCACAATGACAGTGCTCATCCAAAAAACTATTGATACTTTCATCTAAGTGATATTTCCACATTATCATGCTGCATTTTCCAGCTTCCATCTCGCGTTTGAGAAGCCCCACATAAGCAACTTACTCTCTTTAATGCATTTAAAAATGTGCTCTAATGCTTTAACACAATTGTAACACTGTGCTCCATGGATTTGCCCTCTCTACAAACATGTTCGACCTGTCTACGTTACGCTTGCTATCCGTCCTACAGATGAGTGAACAAAGACCCTTGCAAACCCTATGCACTCCATCCCACCATGTAGATTCCATAAATGCAGTCATCTTTGGTGTCCACGTCCGCTCAAACTTCGCTACGTCATTATCCATGTCCCACCGTCTAGTCATTGCCATATGGTACCACATCATATTTAGGTACCCAAAGTCCAAGTCACTGTCTTTGAAGCCCATCACTCATCGTACGCTGACTGTGTTTCCACCTATGCATATCGACATGCTAGTCAAATGTGCTTGTTTGAACCACAGCGAGAAGTCAGCTACGCGGTGGGCATCATGTAGCACCGATTATTTTCGTATCCCACATTCACCACATCGACTTATTCTTCACTGGTCTTCATCACTCTGCATCTTATTCGTCCATGGAGGTTCGCCAGTTGGCCATTCGAGTTCGAGCATCCACATTGAACCGTTGGTCCTTCCACGTCCTCAACATCAACCGTGTTTGGTCCCTTAGCTGTGTTGCTCCTAGTGTTCGCATGCTTCAAAATAGACCAACAGTGCCACATCAACCTGCTCCATCGGTTATCGCATCCTCAAGTTGACCTTTTGCTCTACATTCGCGGTAGGCTGACCCCCTAGTAGACATACCCGTTCGACGCCCACTACATCTACGGTTCCATCTAACTTCATCCAGCATGTATTCTAACTCATGGCTGTTGTTTGTCGTCATAGTCTCCGATTGTCAACTGGACACTGTTGTGGGTCCCAATCGCCACGTATGCATCCGCACGTTTGAATATGTCTGCTCTATGGGCTCACCAACATAGAAACCTGCATCCGATGCCTTATCCAACTTGGTCAAAAAAGTTGTTTCGTGGGTCCATCGCTACATCCAAAGCATCCATATCATCGTACTATTCACTGTGGGGTCTGGTCCATCGCCACATTGATCCAAGGATTCGTCTCGAATGTTAATCTATGTATACTATCATTGATTGTTGTATCTTGATTTCCTGCACACAATAATACCAACCGGTCACACCTTATTAGCATAAATCACCATGCGATATAACTCCAAATAAAACGGAATGCACTAATATAAACATACTGCCATAAATTTTGCTTTGTTATCCTTTGTTTCATATATATATATATATATATAAAAGGTATGAGTAAAGCAAACATGCAAACATCAAATTAATTATTTTTCTTATTTTATTTACTTTTTTATTATAAATAAATATATATGTTTGTTGTTTTTATTTTATTATATATATATATATATTTTTTTTTTTTTTCTTTTTATGTTTTATTGATTTATTTACTTTCATTTATTTTTTTATATTTGGATCCATTCACTTTGCATGCTTGGATTATCATGATCCGAAGGCGAAAATTATATACTTAAAATCAACATTTAAACCCAAACAATGATTCTAATTGAAACATTATAACTAATCTCTAGAGATCAATTCAAACGCGAATCTTAATACAAGCAATCAAACAAGATGAAAGCAATCAAAAACTCACTACCTTACCAAATCAAACCTTGGAGGTAACAAAGTTGACACTCAAAGCAAATAAAAACTCCCAAAAACCAAAATTTAAAGGTGGATCCCCGATGTTCGGGTTAATTGTGCGATAGTCACAACAAAACCTTAACTTTTTAGAAATCTAGGAAATGCGAGGACTAGAGAATTGTTTATTCCACCATTCAGAAATTTTAATTTTTAGCTTCAGGTGCTTGAGCCATATAGATTCAAACTGAAAAGGTGATTTAAATGAAGAGGTCGGCCTTAGTCCTTCAAACACCAGGGGATTGTGGTTAGAGCCTATCATGGATATGGAATGAAGGGTAGCATCACCAAACAACTGGATGGCTTCTCTAGATAGGAGGAATCTATTTAACCTAATTTGAATAAGTTGGGTGTTGATATTTTGATTTGACCATGTGAATCTAAAGCCTACAAGTTGAATATCCATGAGCTCATTAAGGTGGATGAAATTGGAAAATTCTTCAAAACAACTAGGGTTTGAAGCACTACCTCCTTTTTTGTTCAAAGAGTACAACAGGGTATTGAAGTCACCCGCAAGAATCCAGACCTCATTCTTAAATATCATCCTTATTTGGCTAAGGGTTTTCCAAAGAGATAGCCTTCCTTGGGGGGTTTTGGGAGCATAGATGTTGGACAGGACCCAATTGACTTTGGAATCTTTGCATAAAAATAGAATATTAGTGATTCTGTCAGAAGAAGAAATGAACTTGCATTCAATTTTAGAAGGATCCCAGAGATATAGGAGACCTCTCGAGGTGCCATGAGCATGAATGGCAATAAATTCATAGTCTTGCCAAATAATTTTGGAAATTTTCAAGGAGCTAGCTTCATCTAGCTTAGTTTCTTGAAGGAGAAAAATGCTAGGCTTAAGATAAAATCTCATTGAAGACACTAATATTTGCTTGGATGGGTTGTTAAGGCCACAGAAATTCCAGAAGATGATCTTCATTTGGATGATTTTGATGAATATTTTCTCCCTCTGCCTCTGATATTAAGTTTGGGAGGTTGGCCTCTTTTCCCAAAAAATTTAGAGGGGTCAACAGCTGAATGCTTAGCCCAAGATAATGGGATGGTAGATTAGAAGCCATTAGAAATATCCTCCTCAGCTTATTTCCTTCTATAATATTGATTCGAGGCTCGTCTCTTTTTCTTTTCAAAGCCAACGTTGGTAGACTACTTTTGAATCCTAGTGACTAGTTTAGGTGAGCTGAAGGAGCACATAGAGGAGGACCCCAAGGAAGAAATAGGGTTGGATACAAGCTCAACCATGGAAGGCAAAGGGAGGAAGGGCATGACGAAGGAGGAGGATATGAGAGAAGAAGGAGGAGTGAAGGGGAAGGCAGACCTGGTTAGTGGGGGTTCACAACAAGAAATAAGCAGAGGGAGGGGATCAAAAGGGACGACAGCTAGGGATAGATGAGGGACAAGGGGGAAAGGGGACAAAATAGGTGGTGGAGGAGCAAGGGAAAACCCGAGGACCATATGGGGAACATAAATACCAAGGGTCGAATCCACAGGGTCCTCACATAAAGGAGAAAAGAAATTAGGATTGGCAAAGAGAGAGAAAACCTGGTTAGAGGGATTAGAGGTGAAAGGGGACACTGTACCCTGCTTGTCTTCACCTACAGGAGGAATAAAATATGTTTCTAGAGTAGATATTTGAGGATGAGGGTGTTCATGCACCTGTTATTGAGACTTTTCTTGATATTTTTGGAACTTGAGACCATCAACTTTGGTTTGCTCCGCAGTTTTCAGAGAAGGGCAATTTGCTGCAATGTGACCTTGCTTAAGGCATTTAGTGTAGAAATTTGGCTATATTTCATACTCTATAGGTTGGCATCTTCACCATGATCTTGACACCAATTCGATATGTGAAGGTATTTTCATCTCCATATTTTTATGGACACAAATGCGGATGAAGACCATCCTAGACTTGGTATTAGTGGCAGGATCAAGGGTAACAATTTCCCCAATGACTTCAAAGATCTACTTTAGGATTGGTTCGTACCAAAAATGAATGGGTAAGTCAGGTAATCTTATCCAAATCAGGGAAAAGTTAATATTTTAGGTGTTGGGATTGTAATCAACATCATAGCGATAAAGAAATAGGCTTCAGAGATCGAAAAAACAAGGGCCTCCTATGAGAATACGACTGGTATCTATGGCATTGTTGACTCTTATCAGGAAAAATCCTCTAGCCAAAGCCACCAACTCCAGATTACCATTGGGCCTCCATCTAGAGATTACCCATCTATGGATAGCTTCCATGTTAGTCCTGGAGCCTATGAAGTTGCCAATAAGGGATAAGTAGTCTTGTGTAGCAAGCGATACCATAACTTTAGGGGTGAATATTAATTATTTGTTATCTGAATAAAAGGTCCCTTTGCATTGGGATGGAGGTAAAAAGGGGGATCGGGTGCCCCTCGATACTATTTCCATGAAGGAAATAAAGGTTGGATTGAAGGGTGGATCCAGGGAGGGTCCCCTCTTACACCTATAGTTTCTAGACCATATTTTGTATCATCCAAAGCACCTAACCTATGACTTCCTGGTATGTCATTGCTTTCGCTAGAGTTCCTACGTTTTCCATTTTTGAAATGAGAAACTGAGTTTGCCTAAGCTGAGTTTGTCGAAGCTAAGTTCACCATCTACCATTCACCACCAATACCTCTAGGTATTGGCGTATTTATTTCAACCTAAATTTATAGAAAATCAACTTTGCACCCCTTTGGGTTAGGCTCCCTAGCCTTCCCTTTCACTATTGACATGATGATATCCTGAGGGGCATCGCTAAAGTGGTGGGTGATCTTATCTTGATAGACCCTACCACAAGGGCCAAATCAAGAATGATTTTTGCATGAATGTGCATTAATGTTGACTTGGAAGTAGATATTCTATCATCCATTGAGCTAATCTCAAGTCTGGAATGTTGTATCTAGGCTATCATTTACAAAAACCAATTAGATTTTTTACAATGAGCATAATAGATCTAGACATATCTCAGCAAGCCTTACCAATAAACCAAAAAATATTGGTTCAATGTTAACCCTAAATGCAAACCTTCCTAGAAGCCCTTTTTGGAAAAGGAAGCCAAACTTTTTGCTTAAGGAGTAGGGGAAGCTAGTATTATTGTCACATATTTTCAAAGAGGTGAGGAGGTTGTAGAAGTGCTTGAGGTGTAGGTGGTTGTGAGAATCATCTTGGATCCCTTGTACTAGGACTTAGAGATTCCCTCCATCATCAAATATGGAGACCAAATTCGCTCCCTTCAGGTTAGTTCTTGACCTCCCTTGCCTTTATTGAATGAGTAGAACCCCTTTTTGTGTTTGGACTCAATTTTGGAGTTCCAAACTAAGTTGGGTATTGAATTAAACCCTAGCCTTGAGGAGTCCCTTATGGCTCTTTTGGGGGTTTGAAATAGGACCCTCGAGTTGGAAAAGGGATCCCTAGGTCCTAAAACTCATAGTTATAAGAAAAAAATTGATTGATGTTTGGGTGGAGCATAAGTCAGGGAAGCCTCTGAAGAAGGACCTTAGGAAAAAAGAAATAGAATATAATGGTACTTTTGTGGAAATATTATGTGTCCTTATAATTTGGGTTGTCACACCATAGAATGCATCTTTTTCACAAGCAGTATCATAGACTCTGGTTAATCTACATCTTTAACCCAGGAATAGATTTTTCTATAACTCTAGATAGACTAAGTAGGGTAAGGATACCCTTGAGATAAACTTAAGAATTTAACAACTAATTTCATGCTCATCCAAATAAAAATGTGTATAAAATTATATTTCTTGAAAAATATTTTCCTATAATAATTCAATTATACCTTTATATATGACCGGTGCCTTATCCATTATGTCATTGTAGCAATATTTAAGACACTTTAACATAAGAGAATGCAAAAGAAAGTAGGAATTGATTCAATTATATTCATTCAAATAATGTAACAAGAATAACTTATTATCAATAAAATAAAGCATCAAATACACATTCAAATTATGTAACATGTAAAAGAGACAACACACAAGACTGAACACAAAAAAATGATAAGAGAAGAAGCTTCAAATTGTATTAAAATTAATCCATTTTACAATGAGAGGAGGCTAGAATTATCATAAAGCTCTTTCAAATTAATACAATAAGAATTATCATTCAAATGGTGTATTAAGAATCTTTTTCCTATCCGTTCCAATATAATAACAAGAAGACCTCCAAACCTCTGACTCAATAGCTGGAAATGATCTCAATTCCTAAATAATTCCCTATCAA
Organism: Wollemia nobilis; assembly: GCA_028583015.1. Lineage (NCBI taxonomy): Eukaryota > Viridiplantae > Streptophyta > Pinopsida > Araucariales > Araucariaceae > Wollemia > Wollemia nobilis. The sequence continues at coordinate 172,222 of JAQPPZ010000755.1, read as the reverse complement.
AACTTGCACAAACATAGGAGGAATAAGATATGGCAAACAAGCAAGACACAAGTTAATACAATGACAAAATAGGGGTACTCAAGTAAACCTCTAGCAAAAATTTGCCATGAAAAAGCTTGATACTCGTTCTAGTTGCTACAATCACCTTTATAGCTTTAAAGGATCTAATTTATGTCATGACTATTTGAATATGAGCCCTCCATTTATCATCATCCTCCAGCTCTGATTGGTAGAGTCTACTCCAACTCTCTTAGGTTATTTCATTCAAAAATCTACCCTTCATTTACAATTGAGTCTTTAGATTTTCCAAAAAGGTATCATACAATTTTGTAATATTTATACTTTTATGGTTGACCAGTCTTTTGGATAGTATTTTCCTTTTCTAACTATTTTTTCTCTTCTACGATGGGCCTAGTTTCAATATTATCTTTTATTGATTAAGTTACCCCTAGTAGGATTACAATATTCTCCCACGCTTCATCACAGAAGGAGTTTGCAGATGTGATTGAATATTTCATATTTAATTTTGTATTGACATAGTCTTTGGTTGTAAATTCATTTTCTTTGGATAATCTAACTATGGGTTGAACTATTTTTGATAGGTCAATAAGTTGGTGGGCTAACTTATGCTCATCTTTTCATCACATTTGAACTCTTGTATGTTTTTGGCTATTTGATCACCACACTTCATTGTTTTCAAGAGCTCTTCAATTTGGATGCATATTTGTTTCCTTTTCTCATCCATTTCATTGGCCCAATCCTCCATATCTTGAAGGGAGTTTTCCTAGAATGAATTTTCATGGAGATAAGTATCCATTTTAAGAAATTTTGACTGACAATCATAATTTCTTCCATCTGAGACAATCTCTTGTTTTTTGTTGATCACATTGTACTCTTCTCTGCATTTTTTATAGATAGGTTTTAGAGCTAATGCTCTTTGGTTTGTATCTTGCATTAACACCTTCAAGTTCTGAGTTGTAGTTGTGACATCAGCAAGATCTTTGAGTATTTTTTCCAATACTTTTATCATTGTTTTTAATTCTAAAGCTAATTCGTCCTTGTACTTCTTAACGAAGCCACTACTATCAAATTGCTTCCCTATTTGAGTTTGTAGTGTTTGCCCTTGAAATATGCTAACCTCTGCCTATATTTTTTCATTTTTTGTTTACAACTGATCTACTTTTGTTGCTTTGGATTGTAGCTCATTAATTTGATTTTATATAGCAAGTGTGAGTTGTGCATGTGCAAAAACCTTAGATTTCATCATATCAACTAGGTTCCCTATGGCCTGCATCACCCCCTTTCCGAACTCAATCTAAGATTTCTTCACATTTTCTAGCAAGGGGATCTCAATAGTGGCAGTGTAGTCACTTTGTTCTCTAGGTTATTTAATAATGTATTACCTATATTGGGATATGTATTCTCCTTTGTATCCTGAATTTGTCTTTCCTCATTAGGTGTAAATTGTACAACTTCTTCCTCTACTCATGGTAAGGCTTTTAGGAGTATCTACAGATGGTGTCATCTCAAGAATGTGCCTTTTATATTTTGGGAAACCTGGAGGGGAAGGGATTCTAATTTAATGCCCTCAAAGCAAGTTGGATAACCCTCCTGCCTCTTGAATCCTTTTAAGGACAAGTGAAGATATTATGTGCTCATTTTAATTTATAATTATGCTCTGAGGAATTATTTGAGGTGGGTCTACTACAAGTCCAAGCTCTCTTTTTGAAACTATCAGAGCTTTAGTGAGGTCAAGGGGGGTTGCTTGAGTTTGTGTAGAAGAAACAATGACTATTTCTTTCCTTTTGGTGGTGTTTGCCTGAGTATCAAAAGTGTGCTAAGTGACTGATGGTTTCTCTACTTGAGATGCAGCTGAATCAATTCTAACTCCTATGTCCACTTGCTCAGGCTCCTTGTCTATGATTTCCAATACAAGATCCTATAGCTCTTTAGGGGTGACAATGGGAATTATTGGGGCATTTGATCCCACTATAGTGCTTATAAATACCCTCAAATCACTAGGGTAATTTCTCACCATTTATATCTGTGTATGAGGCCTATCTTTCATCCTCCATACTAGTTCTAGTGATTCTCTTTTTTTGATTATTTTTTGCATTGCATCCTCGAAGTCATTTGACCTATGAATCACTTAATCCAAGCTTAATTTCTTTATTTATTCTTGATAATACCCAGTGTAATCATAACACCTCCAAGTGATTTTGAAAAACCCATTGTAATCCATGTTCCAAATAGCCATAAAAAAACTAAGGTTGTGTTTGTACATATAATTTCCCAATATGCAAGGTATTTCTAGCCAGAGGATCTTCGCCTTCTTTCTGACTACCCTCATCTTCACTTCTTCTGTAATTTATCTAGTGATATCTAAAACAATGATAGACATGGGAAAAAAAACTGGAAGTGCCTTTGGTGGAAGCTTAGCTCCAAATATTCTAATATAGGTAAACTCTTCTACAAAGAAATCACCTAATTTTATCTGATGCAAAAAGGCAACCACACCACTATCAATTCTTACTGGTTGATATACATAGAGCCTCTCATATATAACTGGAATAAATCTACCCAAAAAGTCAGTGTAACTGGACCAACCTTCATGGATGTAGGGGATTCTATCTTGGATATTTGTGGTCTCTATTCCTACCAGCTATATGACCAAGGATCATTCCATATGCCCTACTATCAGGTGAATTAAGAAAGAATAGTATGAGAAATGGGGTATTATTTCCTTATTTTCTTTGATGGCTTTCTCAAGTTCTAACAAATTTACATTTATGTTGCCACTCATGACAATCTCCCACTTTTACATTGGCATATACCTTATTTTATTGCATTGGATAGCTAGAAAACATAGCCTCATGACTTATCCATTCCAAATTTTTGCTTCCCATAACTATGTTAATCATATCCACATAGTCTTTGGCCCAATGACATAGAGTAGATTTGTGTACTACAAATTTTCTCGATGTTAGTTGATTGTATTCAAATAGCCTAATAGAAAAAGAAGTGTCGAGCATATATTTATATTGTATTGAAATTTTCTTTTTGTCTAATATCATGGTGGAAGCACTCAAATTGAATATATTTCTAATTTTATCTTATATAATTTTGAAGGTTATTTTGTTGGTGTGGTCCCTCATTGTCCTAGTGTTAGGATCGTATGTGAGTGCTAGCCAAGATAAAAAGTTTGAAGAGTAGTAGACTATAGGGTATAATAATTTCCCAAGTTTCTCATCTATCTATTATAAATGGGGTTGTCTTTGAATTGGACCCTTTATGCCCTTTTTATAGAGGGGGAAAACCGCCATGCTGTGTAAAATTCCCAAAAAGCTTGGATCCGTAAGATAGAAGCCTTTCAGGTGAACCACGAGGATTGTGTTGTTCTATACACTTGGTGCTATGGGGGAAGGTTTCACTAGGAATAACTTTAAGGACTCGCTCCAAGTCCATAGGAATTTTGGGAATGTTTGATGTGTTCAGTTAAAAGCAATCACCTGAATTTGGCCTTTCTAGATCTATGCTATGAAAGATAAAGGATAATGCAAAAATATAGAATGCAAGAATATAAGAAATAACCCTAGAATGATTCTTTCTTTGAATTCTTTCTAACCCAGGACTTTAAATAAATAATCTTTAAGCAAGGGCTCAAGAAAGAATGCACAAACATAATTAACCCTAGATGCACACTATATGTTGTTATCTTTTAATGCCTAGAACTTAATTAAATATATTTCTAGAAAATCATATCTAGGGTTTGAAATATAAATATAAGCACTTAGTAAACAACCTATAGTTTATAGGGAACACTTATATTAACCGATGGTTTATCCAAGCTTTCATCCTCTTGTCCAATGATATTAGCAATTCTTGTTTCTTCAAGATAACTTAAGAAACACTTGAAAATGGAATTAGCATTAGGGGGCCTGCTTAGGTTGTTGTACAATAATGGTTGGAGGTGCAACAATCAAGCTTCCTAGGTCCTTTTAGATGAACTTTAAGAACAAAAGCGAAAATTGACCTTTGGATATTAATCATAAAACAACAGTGCAACAAAATATAAACAAAATACAAAGTATGCAAATATGATCAAAATGTAGTCTAAAATGCTATCATGCAGTTAGAAATATTAGATTGCACTCATATTTACTCTGGTTGAAGTTGCGCTCCTTAGAGAGTTGGTGTGATAATGCAAAATGCAAAGTTACACCTTGTCTAGACCGAGCATGTTTTCACCTCTGCCAAAAATATTCCTAAGTTCAGGCCTACAAGGTCACACCCAGGTAATACCTGGCATGACTTTATCTGAGATACAATTAAAATAGAAGTAGAATACGGGATGAAATGTAGATATCTTAAATCAAATATAAACACCTGGTGAATAGCGTAGAAGTAGGCAGAAGGGTCAAGACCTCTGAGTAGTTAATATCTCCTTCGAACTATGACACAAATAAATGCAGTAGAAGACAAAATTCATACTTAAGTGTTAGCTTGCTTGTAAAAGAATAGGAAGCATGTAGAAAAACAATTGTGAGCATGTTAGAATAATCGCATATATGAATCATGAAAATTGTGTCTTTCAATGCGAGATCAAAACCCTCCTTTTATAGCAAGTTTGAAGATGAAAAGAGAGAAAAAATCCAGGAAGGTCGATGCCAAAACATGCCAGATGAAAGAATTAAGGTTTTCATGGAAAAACCCTAAGAAGGTGAAATCGCACCCCATATCAGTCGACTTCGATTTTACCTATGCGAAGTTGCGCTCCGTCTTAACCAAGCGTGATTTTGCATAGAGGAAGGAAAAAAGAAAAATAAATGGAAAGGGTCCTATTCCTATGGGGGAAGTTACAACTGCAACTGCAGTTGAGGGTGGGGGTGGGGAAAGTTACAACATTGAGGGCAAGGGTGGAGAGTAACAACAACCAGCTCTCTCTCTCTCTCTCTATATATATATATATATATATATATATATATAGGCTTGAGATGAGCATAGTTTATATCATTATCTTAACAAACAACATGATGGTATTTTAATTGTCGGTTATATACATAATATTTGATGTATAGTTTCTACATTATGTTTAATTCTTTGAGCTTGTATTATATGATTTGTTTTTTTTAACCCACTCACACATATTTCATTTGGTTTGAACCTAGGTCTCTTAGACGTCCTTAAAGGCTAGGGTTAGAGCTAGGTGGATTGGCAAAGGCTTGATTGGCCAAGTACTTGCTAAGAATAGACCAAACCTTAGGGGCACACTACCACCTTTAGAAAAGGTAGTAGTTTGTGTTGAATCCTCTGAGTATGCATCATACCAAAAATGACGGTACAAACCTCAAGCGATCGGTGGTCTCTATATCACATCGGTTCAATAACAATGAGACAAATAGGCTATTGAAAGCAGCCCTTGTGGTTTGAATCATGCGCTTACCAACCACTAAAAATAGTGACTTTAACCAAATCCCCTCTAAAAATAGTGACTATAAACAACTCTCCTATGTAATAAAAGAAAACTTACGTCTCGTAAATAAGAATCCAAGAAAATACCGCTACAATGTCTCAAAATGAATATACAAAAAAATGTTAAGGTTCACTTATAGAATTAGAATCTTGCATTATAGCATAAAATTTTTCACTTTTGATTATTTTTTTCCAACCCATCGACAATATTATTTTATATATTGAAATGGGTTCCATTATTGCATACTCACTCTATCTATCTATAATTGATTATATAGGATTAAATGAGCCCCAAGAATATTACATCATTATTGCATACTCACTCTTACTTACCAAGTTTGTGTATATTGAAATGGGTTCCATTATTGCATACCCACTCTATCTATCTATAATTGATTATATAGGATTAAACGAGCCCCAAGAATATTACGTCATTATTGCATACTCACTATTAGTTACCAAGTTTGTGTTTGTGTTAGTTACACTCTTGAAATTCAAAAGAAATTTGACATGTTTAAAAATTTGGAATAAAATTTGACATATAAAATTCGATATATTATAAATGTGCATATATCGTAAATAAATTAGTAACTAAAGAAAAACAAATACTTGAAACAAACATTATATTTCTAAGCTTCTACATTAAATTTTAATGGTATCATTTTAAATATGTTTTACGTTTTGATAAATTTTATATTTAAATGTTGAAAGTAAAATTAAATGGTAATTTTTATATAAATTAAATTTTATATCTAAAACAAACACCTAATAAAAGCATGATAACTTACTCAAACGAACATGCGCTTCCCCGTTGTCTCGGTGATGATGAACATGACGCAAACGTCTTTAGAGACAAGCCTTTTGGCCAACTCCATGAGCAGATTCATATGGCCCTGCTCAGGAAAGGGGAGCATATGACCCTGCTCAGGAAAGGGGAGCATATGACCCTGCTCAGGAAAGGGGAGCATCATAATGTGAGGCTTATTCCTATTCTCCAGTGGCCCTGTGCACTCCATCTCAAATAATTATTGTGGTTTCTACAGTTCTCTTTTCTTGTTGTGCTAGCCACTGTGGCTGCTACTCTTATTGATGAGCCCCTTTTGCCTGCCAAAATCAAGCGGTAACAATCGAAACGTAACTCTATGATTGATCGATGACATAAAGGTGATAAATCATGGTGAAGTATGGAGTATTTATGGCAATTTAAAGGTAAACGATAAATTATTGGAAACCACTTGCGTAACAGGACAAATAATATTATCAAAGCACTGACGCCATATGAGTTTCAGGACCTTCATATTGAGGTTAGCTCTACAGTGCCTTTAGCCAAAGAGCAAGTATTTTGGAAAGTTACCAACGGTCTCCAAGGATTCCAATAGTGGAGGAGAAGGTTTGCACCGTTTGTACCCAGAGGTATTCCATGAAATAGCAGCAACAAGAACTAAAGGTCAAGCTTTATGTCATGTCCTTGTTTTCTGTGAATTTTTTTTTCCTTGCCGAATTTAAGATTTATTCACCAAACTTATTCGTTAGGGTTTTAAATTCGACAAATTTCAAATTTTATCTAAAAAAATTGATAAATTTAGTAACTAAGTACTCACTCTATCTATCTATAATTGATTATATAGGATTAAATGAGCCCCATTTATATTACATCATAACCAATTAGTGGTATTTGAATAGATTGAAAATATGTGCATATATCTTGATAAGATTTGACCCTCTTTCTTCTTCTTAAAGTTGAGTAATTTAATTGCTTGAGCTAGTTTCATTTGATAATATCTTGTTATATAATTATTCTTATATATCTTCTCCTTTTAACAATTTTTTTTGGCTTGATAGGAGACTTGGTTACAACCACACTATTTTTAGTAGATAACAAACACAGGGTTCAAACCATAGGGGCTTCATCTACCAAACCTATTCCAACTCGTTATTTTATAGCCCAATGTGAAATGGACCACCAGTGCTTGAGATTCGTACAATCATCGTTAATCTAACATGCACTTAGAGAATTTGGATTAGACTACTACCTTTGCAATAGATTTCCTCCAAGGTTTGAACCTGGGTCTTTTCTTGGTAAGTGCCCAACCAGACTAACACTTACCAATCCACCTAAACCTTTTAACAAATTTTACAAAGATAAACACTTAAAGTTAAGAAGGTAATCTATCTATGTGTAAATTTTACAACTTTATTGAGAAAGGAAACATGAAAAACAGGATGAAGCTTAGAGGTGGGCGGAAGAGCCAATTTGTAAGTAGTGGAACCAATCTATTGAAAAACTTGATAGGGTCCATAGTATTTTGCAACAAGTTTCTGGCACCGACGGGGTTGTAGGGATGATTGTTTGTATGGTTGCAAGCAAAGGAATACCATATCACCTACATCAAAGCTACGCTCAAAATGATGTTGGTCAACTTGTTGTTGCATCTGACTCTGAGCCATGTCCAAATTTTGCTTCAGTTGGTGAAGAACATTAGTATGTTGGTTGAGAGTAGTATCAACTTCCTAGACCTTAGAGCTACTTGGGATGTATGAAGAAGGCGTGAGTGGAGGGCACCCATAAACGGCCTCAAAAGGGGTGAGTTTGGTTGCTATATGATAAGAAGTGTTGTACCACAATTCAAACAAAGGAAGCCACTTCACCCATTGAGTAGGATGATCTGATGCAAAGCAATGAATATAGGTCTCCAAAATTTTTTTGATAATGTCAACTTTACCATTCATTTGTGGATGATATACTGAACTCATTTAAAGTTGAGTTCCCTACAACTTAAATAATTCTTGCCATAAATGACTAGTGAATATGGGATCTCGATCAAAGGCAATGGATGTGGGCACACCATGGAGGCAAAAAATAAAATTGAGAAATATTTGGGTAATGATGGAGGCTGTGTAAGGGTGGCCAAGGGAAAAAAAATGATCATACTTCGAAAGACGATCCACTACCATGAGAATAACAGACTTATCGCCAGATTTAGGTAACCCTTCTATAAAATCTATGGAAATGTCATTCCAAACCTGATCTGGAATGGGCAAGGGTTAAAGAGTACCCGAAGAACATATTGTTTCACCTTTCATTCATTGGTAGGTATCACAAGCTGTGATAAAATCATAGATATCCTATTTCATACCTTTCCAGAAGAATGTGTGCTTGAGGCGTTCATATGTTTTAAAAAATTCTAAATGGCCTGCAGAGAGAGCAGTATGTAGTTCCTTCATGAAGAGCTCACAGATTGGGGATGTGCGAGGAAGAACAAGGTATTGGTGATAACGTAGGTCATAGCCATCCCAATTGTAGCTTGGGAATGAAGTATGATCATCACAGAGCGAGGTCACCAAAGCTTTAAAATATGCATCCTGAAGTACCTCCTGTCGTAAGGAATCTATCCATTGAGGAACAAGTGAGGAAGTGGCACATAACATACCGACGGCCTCAAATTGGTGAGAGAGAGCATCAGCCACAAGATTATCTTAGCATTTTTAATAGGTGATATCGTAATCATATTCCATGAGTTTAGAAACCCATTTTTGTTGTTCTAGGGTAGCAACCCATTGTTCTAAGAAGTATTTGAGACTCTGATGGTCTGTTTTAATGGATAAATGATGCCCAACGAGATATGGTCGCCAATGGGTTACACCATGTAATATATCCAACATCTCCTTGGCATATAGTCCTGAACTGCCTGAATCTTCTTAGGGTCGACCTTGACGCACTCTTTGGAGACAATGTGTCGTAGATACTCCACTTCATTTAGACCAAAGGAACACTTGGACTGCTTAGCAAAAAGTTGATGTTGTGCTAACAATTGTAATGTTTGATCCACATGGATAAGGTGTTCTTCCCATGAGTGACTATAAACCAAGATATCATCAAATAAAACCATGATGAACTTCCATAGGAAAGGGCGAAAGATGTTGTTTATCAAGATCTGAAATGTGGAAGGAGAATTTGTCATACCAAATGGCATTACAAAGAACTCATAGTGACCTTCATGAGTACGAAATGTAGTTTTAGATATATCCTCATCCTTGAGCCAGATTTGATGGTAGCCAGAATGAAGGTCTAACTTAGAGAAGTACATAGCTCCATGTAATCCATCCAGTAATTCATCCACTACAGGAATGGGAAATTTATCCTTGATGGTAATTTTGTTGAGCTCACGGTTTTCTATACACAAATTCCATGAGCCATCCTTCTTACGAACTAGTAAAACTCGAGAAGAGTAAGGGATGGTACTCGATCAAACGACACCAGCTTTAAGCAATTCTTGTACCATATGCTCAATTTTAGACTTAAGAGCATGAGGATACCAATAAGGTCTGATGTTGGGTGGTGCATTACTTGGTAGTAGTAGAATAGAATGGTCATGTGAGTGACGAGGCGACAGGGTAGTTGGTTCTAAAAAAACACCATTGTGCTTGGTAAGAACAAGTTGCAAATCTATTGGAATTTGATCCAATGTGGAAGTGCTTGGTTGAATTGAAAATATTTGTGCAATGACCCCATAGGATGACTTTTTCAACAATTTCTCCATACAATTGGAACTGACAATTTGGGAAGGGCCTATTTTGGCACCATGGAGGATGTGTGTTTTTTCATGTTATGAAAACTGCATTCATAGTTCTGCAAAATTCCAGTTGACAGTGCCCAAGATGCTCAACCATTGGGATCCCAACACCATGTCACATCCTCCCAATTGGAGGGCAAACATGTCTTTCTTGAGTTCATAATACCCCATATTTATTTTAACATTGTGACATTTACCTTTACAAGGTAAAGTACCTCCATTTGCCACCATGACTTCAAAGGAATTGCATGTGTGTATATAGGAATTGGCCTGCTTAGCAACTCAGGGATCAATGAAGTTGTGTGTACTAGATGAATCAATAAGAATAGTAAGGCATTGGCCTTTGAAAAAATCCACAACTCTCATGGTTTGTGGAGTGGTAACCCTAGCAAGAGCATGGATGAAAATTTTTGCTTCAAGGTCTTGGGTTTCCTCTTCCTGTTGAGTTGGTGCTTCAGCTATGTCACTCTCCTCATCACTCTGGTCACTGCTATCGGGTTCCTCTACATCTATTAAGAACAATCTCTATTTGCACATCTATGCCCATTTACAAATTTTTCATCACAATTATAACATAGCCCTTGGGTGCGACACACATCCATTTTAGTTATAGTCAGTTGCTTAGGAGCAAGAAGTTTATTATCAATATTATTTTGGAACCAAGGAGGAAAGGGAGGCCGAGACTAAGAAAATCATGGTGTCCGTTGTTAAGCTGAGAGTTTAGATTCAACCAATCAGGCTAAACTGATAGCCTCCATCATTTTTTGTGGTTTAAACATCTTGAATTTATCCTGTAGATCATATTTCAACCCACTCACAAAACAACACATAAAAAATTCCTCATTCAAGCCCCTTGTATTATTGTCCAATTTCTCAAATTGTGTCTGGTAATCACGAACTATGGTAGTATGTTTTAGCTTTGTCAATGCTCTTGTAAAGTCTTCATAGTCATTAAAACCAAATCAGGTGAGTATTTGGGACTTAAAGTCCTCCCAAGATAGATCAGGGTTAGTGGCTTGTAGCCATTGGAACCAATGTAAGGCTTCAGATTCTAAGTTGAAGGAAGCCATATGAACCCGATGATATATAGGGACATTGTGGAGTCTAAAGAATTGATCAATCCAACATAACCACCCATCGACATATTTTCCACTGAACTTAGGAAAATCCAATTTAGGAATTTTGAAGGTTGGATCACAATCATAGTGAGTGTCTTCGGTTCCCCTTCTTCGGTCTTTTGTTTCCCTTCTTTGACTTCATTCATAGTTTTCAGCTTGGTGTTCAGATGTGAGAGTACCTTGCAATTGTGTCTCCACCTCTGTAAGTTGTTTTTCTAAGAAGATTCTAGTGGTATCCTGATCTGTTTGGAGCTCTTGAATATCTTATCTTATGGTGTGGTTTGCAGTGGTCAAGTAGTCAAGGGATTTTTGCATATCATCCAATAATATGGCAATTTCTAACTCTTTTTGTCCATGAGTATCGCTCGCCATTGTGGGCCCTCTTTTAATCAATTACTAAAAATAGATGTTGGATTTCAGGACTTATTATTTTTAGTAAGGGTCCAAAATTTAATTTGGGCAATGTGTTGCAACTCTGATTTTAGGATAGGGTCCACTTCGGTGGTTGTTTGACAAGAGCGCTCAATGAGGAGATATACTAAATTTATTGAATTTTTTGTGATCTCCTATTGGTTGCAAGTTGATGTGAAGATAATTTCTTCCCCTTGGACTTAAAATTTCACCAGTGAGTCCTTGATAATATTTGGTGCAGAATAATAAGTAGCTTCTATTACCAAAAATTTGGATCAATTTGATTGACCGTTGAAAAGTTATGGCCTTAGCAAGAAAAATAAAAAATTACTATTTTTGGAAAATCAGTGCAAAATTTGACCAGGGGCTGCCAAAGACAATTTTGTTTGAAATAGAGTGTAGAATTATCTGCTAAATTTTGGAGTCAATCTAAGCTCTGTGTGAAGAGATATCCCTTTTTTAATAAAATTTCAATTATCTATTAATTTTTTCTTTCTGCTATGTGGCTGGTGTTGTCAATTTCTGATCTGTAGTTACAATTCAAAATTTGGGACCTAGGATCAATTGTCTCTAACCTGTAGACTGCACCCTGACCACCCTGTCACTATCCTATTTCTTCCTCTGTCACTTGTATTGCATTTACTAACACGGTTCCTATCACTAACCCTGGGGATTCTCTGATATTGATAGTACCGTTTCTAACACTAGAATTCTGTAATTCTAAACTGTTACAGAGGGTTGTTATTGTCGACCTCACTACCTCTATTATTGATCAGACTATTTATGTCACTGTCCTAACTATTATGTTACTGACCACAGGCTGTTGTAGACACTTGCAAGATCTGTCCTGACTATTGGTGCATGCAAGTTTGTTTTCTTTGATAAGGGATGCCTTCTTCGTATGCTCACTTTTGGGGTTGTGAATGCAGGTTAACATAACAGGGATGGTGTTGATTTGTAGGTGGAAGTTATGTTTTGTAGAACTAGGGTATGCTAAGCAAGGGAGTATTTAATACCCATAGGTCGTCTGTTATACCATAGTGATGAACAATATTTCTTGGATCAATATTTTAGACCACTACCCAAGGAGGATTCCACACATACCCTTGAGCACACTATCTACCTCTCTGACAGTACAAGAGAGTGATCGTCTGGGATATTGTGTCTCGTGGACTATGGATAATATAAGGTCAAAAATCTTCCTAATGGATAAAATTTTATTTAAACCTAGATTGTCTCTCGATACACCCGAAGATGCATGGGAGATCAAGTTCATGCACGAGTGTTATCTAAGGCCTAGGTATTGGTACCTAATTGCCCCTCACTTCACTAGATGCTTTATGGGCTATCTAGCTTAGCCAATAATGATAGCTCGTTCGTGATATTTTAAAACCCCCAACACATTGTTTCTAACCTACACAACCACTAAAACAAAGACTATATTTTTTAGTGTTTTTTGGATTTTTTATAAAAAAAAAGGATTGTATTTTTTTAGATTTTTTAATAAATGAAAAACAAAAATGAAAAAACACAGAAATTTATACCTAACAGATGGAATGGCTGGAAAAAATCGTCTCAGTTGCAGCAGAACTCGGCCTTGGAAAGTGCTCTGATACCATTTTTTAGGATCTCACTATTAAAAATAAACACACTCACACAAAATACTAGAAAACAACACAAATACATCAAATAACTCAATAACACTATGCATAAATGGAACAATCTCACAATAACACAGAATCATAGGCCTCTTCGAGGGGGCAACCTCCTTCAATATTTCATTAGCTTGCAAAAATATGAATTCGTACATGGCTTCATATATTTTAAAGAAAAACTTCATGCAACCCTACCTAAAGGCTCAAGAGTTGACTTACATGCAAAATGCCACTCGAGCTAGAATCTCCTACCTACCATCGGTTACAATCTTGATACAAAATAGTTACATGAGATGGTGCAACTTGGCTAGGAATACCACTTGCCACATTCATTACAAAGTATTACAAAATAATATCATAATGGGATCCTCCATGTTGGAAGTGGGTCATTACATAAGTAAATGAGAATTACAAAATGACTTTAGGATAGGATCCTAACAAATGGTAATTCTAAACTGAGATGGTCAAAGGAAAAAACACCTCAAAATATGACAACTAAAGAGGAGAGAGTATCATTGAAACAATTTTATCATCTTGTCATAAAATTCCATCCCAAGCTCTTGTTCCTACCTAAATAACCAACCTTCTCTAATGAAAGCAAATATAGAGCACCATATGAGCTTTTAGTTTAATTTTCAAAATATTTGTTTCAATATTGTTTGAAATTGTAAACCTTAGTTAAAAAATATGATTTTGTTTTAAAAATCTAAATACATATTTTAAATTTTGTCTCATAATTGCAAACATGGATTTGAGCAAGCAACATAAGGGTTTAACAAAAATTGAATTCACATAAACCTAAAATATAGAAGCCCTTTATAATATCATTTTTGTTTTGATTAGTTGAAATAAGGGGATTTTAAAGGGTCTATGAACCTTTTATAGAGAGGAAGTAGAAACTTCCAAATATAACATCCAGCTACTATAGATAAGGGCTATCCCCATCAAGGGGACACATCCCTAGCCAAAGCCACTCCCATCCATTGAGGTTGTGAAAAAAGAAAGAAATAAAACTAAAGAACCAACAAACAAATATTCTTAAGCAAAGATCAGACCAAAAAGACCATAAGTCAACTAATCCTTCCACCTTGTGGAACAAGAAAAAAAACCCAAAACCTAAAATCACCAGTCTACGCATTGGTCAACATGGGGCCTTGTGAATCTTGTCGATCCCACACCAACCTAGAAATGGGAATTAAGGCACTTGCGATGTGCAGATATTCACTTTCTTCTTACTCAAAGTAGGTCTCTTTTCCTCAACCTTGATTTGGTAGGGCTTAGATATGAGAGATTCTAGCTTTAAAATCTTATCCCCCAAAACCTTAACTTCTACCAAATTCAAAAGAGATTGGATACCATTAGCAATCTTTGATTCAGTCTCCCTCTTCCTTAGGAAGTTATTGGGTGGCTTCCCCACTTTACGCACAACTCCCACATCAATAGCCCCCTTTTTATAACTTTGAGTTTTGGGGCCAGGGGATCCTTTCTCCAAAATGAGTTTTTATGTATCTTAGATTGGTCCTTAAGACAATGGGGAAAAGAAATCTTAGGGTTGACCAAGCTAGAAAGCACATCCTTAGGCAGCTTAGAGGATAGAGCAGGACACCAAAAAGAGTTCTAACAAATATCATTAAGAAAGAGCACATCTTGAGTGAAAAGAGAGGAGCTAACCTGAAATACTTGATTCTAATCAGCCTCCAAGGCTTTACAGGGAGAATTCGTTGGGACCTTTGCATCTTGAATGGTGCCATTTGAACCCAATTGGGTTTCTCTGGATTCCAATGGGAGGGTGCTTACTCCACTAGTTTCCATGACATCCTGAGCCCCAATATTGGACTCTCCAACCATCCCTTCTTTTAGAGTGGGGCTTTTGTGCCCTTCCTCCCTTGATATTTCTTGAGCTGGGTTGTTATTAGAGGATTTTTTCATCCAAAACTTTTTCATTGGCTTCATCTTAGTTGGGCAATGTGTTAAACTATGCCTTGATTTTTGACAAACAAAGCAAATGCTGAGTTTATTCTCATATTTAATAGCTTGCTTCTAGACCCAAACTTTGAGATTAGTTCAACGGACGTTGGGAGATTAGCTTCCAGATCTACATTGACATACATTCTCATAAAGATCATCCTTGATTTTTCCCTTGTCATTGAATCTATCAAAATTAGTTCTCCCACAGCCTTAGAAATCCCTCTTAGAACATCGTCATGTGATAGGTGAAAAGGTAGGCCAGGAAGCCTAATGCACAAGAGCACCAAATTTACTTTTTGGATGGTCGTGTTGAAATTTGACCCCTATTTTTTGAGAAACAAACCTCTCTTGCCATAAAACTAGGGACCTCCTATCAAGATCTAATGTGAACCATCCTCACAGTTTAGCTTTATGAGGAAAAAATCTTGTGGAAGAGCCACTATTTCCAACAAATCTCAAGGTTTCCACTTGGAAAAGATCCATCTTCTAATGGAGTCCAAATCCAACCGAGCTTCTTGGAACTAACCCATGAGATTAAAAATCCCTTGGTTCAAAGTCAAATCCACAAGACCATTCGAAACACTCATCTTGTTCTATTTTGAAGATAAATCAAAAAGTACTTTTGAAGCACTTCTCCTAGCCCTATTTGAAACCACTGCAACATAGGAAGAAATGTCAAGGTCAAAGGGTTTTACAACATCTCCAGTCCCAAGGGACGGATCCCACCCACCAACTCACCTATAGCAGACTCGTGAAAACAAAAAAGGATGGGATATTCGACAAAATCCATGGATACCTCCTCATGGCTCGAACCACTAGCCCCCACCCTTTTACTCGATCCACCATTCTCCACAATATTGCTTGCCTACTTGCCCTCCTTCCCCATGTTCCTGCTCGCACACAAATTCAAAAAACCTTTCTTCATCTTGTCCCTCTTTTGCCAGATTTGTCACTATAGTTGTTGAAGCTCACCATATCTCCCACTCTAAAACCCTCTAGATCTATTGAAACCCTTACTCCTTCATCAAAATTGTTGCTACAAACCCTCCAGAGCCACTATCACCTGACTTAGCTGTGGATTAAAAACCTTCTAAAGTCGTCGTTACCTGACTCAATTGTGGATTACAAACCCTCTAGAGCCACTGTCGTTACCTAACTCAACTTCAAAGTTGTTATCACCGCTACCTAACTTAGCTCCAAAGCTACTATTACGTGACTCACTCCTCCAATTTTCAACAAACAATTCATACATTCATATTAAAAATAAACAAAATAAACAAAATAAAAAATGTCATATTTCATTTAATATTTTTCTTAAAACCCAAAAACACTCTTATACATAAGAAGTCAATTTTATAACACTTCCTTATTTGGTTATGCTGTAAATAAAAATAAAAAAAAAATATGTGAAAAACTATTGTTGCTTGAAAGCACTTGTTTAATAATAGAAACGATGTTAAATGGTTTTTGTTGATTGTTTATCATTTTATTTTTCAAAAATTTAAATTATTATTTAAAAAATTAATTTTAAAAATATAAATATTTCATGATTACATTACTTGAAAAAAAAGTTATAAAAGCCTTTACTAAAATGTAAACACAGAGTATAAAAAGGTGCATATTAGAGTATACAAAGGTGCATATGCAATCTAGAGTCTTTACCCATGTAAAGAGCAAATTCAAACTTAAATACTTGGAGATAGAATTTGTCTGTCTGTTTCATAGTCTTGGAAGAATATTGGGATTTTAAAAATATTATAAAAATAAATTAGTTTAAAATTTAAAATATTTATTATTTTAAATCATAATAAAAATATATAATTTTAGTTTAGAAATTGAAATACACATGCTAAAATAAAAGTGTATGGTAATTTAATATAGAAATAAAATTTAACAATGTTTTAAGGTCTTCGAAGAATACTGAGATTTTAAAAATACTATAAAAACTACAACCTTAATTCCAAAATGAAATCTTAATTTAAAATTTAAAATATTCATTATTGTAAATTATAGTAAAATTATTATTTTAGTTTAGAAATCCAAATACCATATCACTAAAAAATATATATTTTTTATATAAAAAATTGATATTAAATTGTATAAACTACCACCTTAATTTTAAAATAAAATTTAAATTTAAATTATTTATTATCGTAAACTATAGTAAAAAATACAATTTTAATTTAGAAATCAAAATACCCATAAAATAAAAATTTATTTTTAAATAAAAATTATGATATTAAATTATATAAGTAAAAAATATTTTATTTATTATTATTGGTTAAATCCACATAAAATTTAAAATATTCATTATTGTACATTATAGTAAAAATATTATTTTAGTTTAGAAATCCAAATACCATATCACTAAAAGAAAATATATATTTTTTAAATAAAAATTTGATATTAAATTGTATAAACTACCACCTTAATTTTAAAATAAGATTTTAATTTAAAATATTTTTTATCATAAACTATAATAAAAAAAATACAATTTTAATTTAGAAATCAAAATACCCATAAAATAAAAATTTATTTTTAAATAAAAATTATGATATTAAATTATATAAGTAAAAAATGTATTATTTATTTTTTATTATTATTGGTTAAATCCACATATATTATAGAGTTTGAACTTAAGATTTTATGTTCCAACAAATAGATGCATTTAATTAAAAAATTTATATCAATACCAGGTGCTTAAAAAATAATTTTAAATAGAAATTTTTTGAAATATATATAGAGTTGATGCATTACCTTTTGTTTACAACCGTGAACAGTGTACTTACAGTTTTACACTCGTATCTCTTTAATTATAAGATATAACGGCAAACTACAAAGACTTCTTCAAGTGAAAGAAGAAAAATAAGAAGGATGTATTCCGATATTTAATGATTTGTGGTATGAAAAATATAAATTAATTATATTTAAGGGTATATATATATATATATTTATTTGTATTTGTATTTGTATTTGGATATATATTTTTATTTGGTTATTGGAAGAAATTTTTATAATCGAGTTGAGCAGTCTCCACCAACCATGACCCATAATAAAGTTACTTATCAATAGAGAATTTAACACAAAGCCACCACACATTCACCCCTCACACTCGCCCACACCGCGGTTTAAACCTTGAACCTCCCCCAGAAGACCTCCCCTGAGAATTTATTTTGCATTTTTAATTGAATATATTTTTAAATTTTTATAAAAAAATTATATTTAAATCTTATTAAATATATATTATTGTCAAATTTAAATATTACTATGATATTATGACATAATACAAGGTCTTAAGTCTAGTATAATCAATTTAAAAACTCATTAAAAACAGTGTTTTGAGTTTGAGGGGGACAACCCAATGGTTTAGGCTTTGGGTCTTCCTCGAGAGGTCCAAGGTTCAAATCGCGGCATGGGTGAGTGTGTGATGGGGTGGGTGTGTGGTGCTTGTGTGTTAAATTCGCTATTGATAAGTATAGCTCTTGGCTTTAGAGGGGTAATGGTTGGAAGGAGATTGCTCTGTCATGTGCTTTGGGCGTAGAGGTTTATCACACTAACCATATAAAAAAAAAAAAACAGTGTTTTGAACCAAACCTATGTCTGAAAAGGTTTGTTAAGTATTTTTTTTTTTTACGTGTGTGATATTATGCATGAACACAATGATCTGAAAGGTTTATCAAGTATTTTTTAGTTTATATATATATATATATATTAGATGGACGAATTTTTTTTTAAACGATTTCTAAACTTTGTACAAAGGAGACTAAACCCCACCCAAAAAGAGGGAGCCAAAATTACTTACATCCAAAGAATAATCGAGGAATGATCTAATTGAGTTTCCAAAGCCAAACCAGAGGAGTTTCCAAAGCCAAGCCAAACCAGTATATAGGTAATACCACACATAATTTAAAACTTAAAACAAATTGAAACTAAATCAGGATGTCAGAGATAATCAGACGAACACAGATCGGTAGTAGGACCTGAACCACAAACTGAGCACTATGCACCAGTTCCATTCTCCCCCATGAGGTCGTTGCTCTCCCAGGCCTGCCAGCCCATCAAGCCAAGAATTTCTTTTGCATTGGAAATTGTGTCTTGCAGGGGGGAACAATAACTTGGAGATATGAAATTTGGTATGGAAACCCAAAATCAACAAACGCCCCCAAGTTTTGCAGCCAAGTCATCAACAACAACTCGACCAAAGTGGCTAATTGTATACGAGGTCATTATCAATAGAAGCAATATCTGCCAGGAAATTATCTCGCCACACCACCAAATCATTATGAATAACTCCTTTGTTAACCAATAGATCTACTACTCGATTACCTTCCCTGTATGTATGGTTAAATTGAACCTCTTCCAAATTTTGGATGTATCTCTGAAGAAGGAGGTTCGAAATAGTCCAGGTAGGAGATTGAGTCCCTCTTGTCATATTTATAATATTAAGGGAGTCCCCTTTGATGATTAGTTTCCTACAAATTACATAATCCAATAGAGAAAATCCTTGGAACAGGGCCCTGACTTTGGCAAAGTGACTGGTTTGATGGCTCAAATTATCAGCAAAGGCTAAAATTATCAAGCTGTCATGGTTCCTTACAATCCCTCCAATACCTACAAGACCCGGATTCCCTTTAGATGCACCGTGGAAATTCAACTTCAACCAACCAATTGGAGGTGAATTCCACTTAACCCTGACTTTGTCCGAAGGTACAATAGATCTGACTGGTTGAGGATTGGCATTGAATCAAAGAGATCTCTCCACTGATCGTGTTCTTGCTCTGGAGTCACAACATTCAAATTTATGTGTGTGATATTATGCATGTAATGACCTAAGACTAAAAAAACACTCTAAAATGTTGTGAAAATTTAAACCTTTAACCTCTTCCTAACAGATGTCTCCTCACTACGCCACAACAAGGTTGTCTGAATTTTTTTGTCTGAATTTAAGACATGTTCAAATCTTGTACTATGATTGTGACTGTATATAAGACTCTAAACAGAGGTAAGGTCAAATGAAAGAATGATATAGGAGACGTTAGACAATTTTATCTGATATTTTCCTTTTACGGGTGGACATTGGAGGGTATTGGTGGTCTGATATAATGTTGGTGGCCTTAAAAGTTAACATACATCGAAGAAAATACTTAAAACAAAGTATGGTGTGTAAGAGAAAAGGTAAAATGAAAGGATTACATAGGAGAATCTGGTTAAACTATTTTTTTTTTGCTTTTCTTGGATCTTTTGTATCGCATATTTGAACTGGAGATATAGAAAGATAAGTACATGTTGCAAGTTCCTGCAACCTCTATGCATAGTGAATCTAGGAAGTACAAGATTGTCTGATATGCAATTCTAATGGATCTCAAAATTTTATGCAGTGTTGGTGGACCTTACGTCCTAAATGCATAGAAGAAAAAGTTAGAACAAAGTATAGTGTTTAAAGAAAGGTTAAATAAAAAGACTATAGAGAAAAATTCAGTTAGACTAGACAATTTTGTTTGGTTTTATTTTGTCTTTTGGGTTCTTTTGTATCGCACATTTGACCTGGAGATACATATAGATAAATAAATATTGCACAGTACTGCTACCTCTATGCGTACTGGATGTCAAAAGCTAAGTTCAAGTACATAGGAGAAGAAGGTTGAACTGAGTATAGTGTTTAAGGGATGTTTGAATCACATTGTATTCCTTTACAACATTTTTTCAGTAGTCTGATTTTGTGGGCTTGCTCCTTAGGTGTCTCAAGGGAACATCTAAGGTCCTATTTGTTTGATTACTAAAATCAAATGAAACGACTCCGGAGAAGAATTTGGTTAAACTAGTTCATTTTGTTTGGTTTTATTTTTATTTTTTTTGGGTCTTCTGTACTCTGCATTTGAACTTGAAATATAGACAGATAAGTACAAATTACAAAGAACTGCAACCTGTATGCCTTAAGTTCAAGGTACATAGAAGAAGAAAGTTACAACAAAGTGTGGTGTTTAAGGGATGGTTCAAGCACATCATATTTCTTTGCAGCATTTATTTGAGTAGTTTGATTTTGCAGGCTTGATTAAGTGTCCCAAAGGCATTTCCATCATGATGATTGCTGTTTGTTTCTTTATGTGCAGTGGACGATGAGTACATTATTGTTGGATCAGCTAACATCAACCAACGCTCTATGGATGGTGCAAGAGACACTGAAATAGCCATGGGAGCTTACCAACCTTACCATCTGGCTGCTCAAGAGCCTGCCAGGGGCCAAATTCATGGTTTCAGGATGTCTCTCTGGTATGAACATACAGGAATGTTGGACCACGATTTGTTCAGTCAGCCCCAAAGCATAGAATGTATCCAGAAAATGAACGAAATAGGGGAGCAGTATTGGAATTTATATTCCAGCGATGCTTTGGAACATGATCTTCCAGGCCATTTGCTGATGTACCCTGTTGGTGTCACAAACGGTGGCGGCGGTGTGACAGAGCTACCTGGCTGTGAAAACTTCCCAGACACAAATGCTCGTGTAATGGGAGCCAAATCGGATCGCCTGCCAGCTATTCTGACCACATAGGCAACTACTACTTAGGGGAATGCAGATAGTCTCTTCATCATCAGATTATATGTCAGTTTATGAACATGCTAGAATCTTTAGAGATTTTTTTTCCTTTTGATAAAATTTAATTATTTACTTTTCATATGCAAGCAGATTAAGAGACAACTAGAGGACTGATACCAGTTTATAATGAGATCAATGCTTTATGCTACCACGTGGAGAAATAAAATCTTGTTTTATATCTAATAATAAAGTGTTTCCTGCTTGCTTGAAATTAAAGGGTCGACAAGTAGTAATCAAGAAAATGAGATGTAGACATGCTAGCAGATATATTTGATAACATGGCTCAATTGCATAAGTTTCTGCCCTAGTCTAAGTGAGAATGGTGTAGCTGACAAATTCATTTAGCATTTCTACGATTATTTTCCAGTTTCTATGATTTTGACTATATTTATTTTTTTATTTTTGTCTTCTATACTTTAGAACATTGTATAGAAAATTTTATGCTCTTTGTTAACTATTCTTTTCGGCTGTCATCACTAATAACATTCATTCTCGCAACGATCATTTTTTTTTCTGTTTTGTATGGAGTGGAGGATTTGCTTTTCCTCCCTAGGGAGAACCTCCAATTAATAGAGAAATATGACCTGCACTTGTGTTGTCCAATGCTGTGTATTTGTATTTCAGTGTATGTGCAATTCAATAGAGACTTCAAGGCTTAGGAAACATTTGACCTTTTACATGAGAAGTTGACATGACCTTGTCTATTGCTAATTTTTCATTTTCATATTTTTATCTAAGGTCTGAAAGAAAATGAATCAATTATTTTTCTAAGTTGGAGATCAACATAGTGTTTGGTTAACTTAATAGCTTTTTTTTTTTACAAGGAAAAATTCGTAATTTTATTTCAAGAATGAAAGAAAATTACACTTCTCAAGTATTTTGGTACAAACAAAAACCCAAATAAAAATAATTTATTGGGAATCAAAATATAATTACAGTAAGGTAGATCAAGGAAGAAAACCTATCTTCAAAATAACATGGGGATAATAAGGATAAAATTACTTATATATCAATACATAATCATCAAAACAACCTCCATGTCCAAAACTTGGATACAAATGATAAGTTTGGAGCCTGAAAATTAATTAACTGTTCTAGTGATGGGGAAGGAATGTTTTCTCGTTGTCAGTTTCGTCTAATTTTAGGGAATTGCATTCAGGATATAAAACACTATACAATTCTATCATTCGGGATATCGATGAAATATAATATAAATCATTTATTAAAATATTGAAGGGACTTCCTGAACAATACAAAAGCGATTCTTTTAGTTTTAGGTTTATATATTTATTTATTTATCAATTTATTGTGCTAGGAACCCTAGGTTCCTACCATCTGGTATCAGAGCCTTATGGATCCAACCATATGGGACATAAATATCAATGAAATGAACAAAGACATAATAAAAAAATCAAAATTTTTGATGATATTTTGAGTGATATAGAGTATTTAATAAAAATGCAAGAGGAGGAACCCATAGCCATGGAATCTCAGGTGGAGGAGGAGCCCATAGCCGAATCCTATGTGGAGGAGGAGCCCATAGTCATTGAATCTCAGGTGGTATCCATTGCATCTTCCAAGAAGAAAGAAATTAATAAAAACCCTAGAATTTTTTTTTTGGAAGAACCCAAAGACATTAAGTTTTAAATGATACATAATGCATTTCCCAAGAAAAAAGATCTGCAATGCAAGGAAATTAGATCCATTGCTACTAATTTGAGCAAGGTTAAGTTGAAAAAGGGCAACATTGTTCTCCAACCTCCACCTTCTGCACCTTCGGTTTTAGAGACTAATACTTCTCAGAAGCAGTAATATTCTAGAGAATATAGTTTTGCTTCTTTTGCATCTTTACAACAAGGTGTTGGAATTTTATTTTTATCTCTAAAACAATTAAGCAATGGTTAAATAATTTTTTTTTCTGCTACTCACCCTCCGCCTTGGCCACCACCATCTCTCGAATAACATCTGTAGCTTAACAGACCAACATTGTTTTTGGAAATACTTAAAACCATTCAGAATTTGGGTACCAATGAAAGACAGATCAACCATCTATGATAGCACTATAATGGAAAAAACTATAGTGTGCAAGGTACTGTGCAATTACTCTGATAGGCGGGCCGTTTTAAGAGCGTGCCACTTACAACTTGAAGATAGTTTTAAACTGGTAGCTCTACAAAAGCTTACATTAAAATAACAGATATTATATCTCATACTGCAATTGGTACCAGTTAAAAATAAGGTTTTCCCTTCCCTTCCCTAAAATGGGGTTGGGTTTTCCCTTCCCTATTTTCCCTTCCCTATTTTCAAAAGGGTTGGAGGCCCGGATGCTGTGGCTGTAGAGAAAGCTATATCCAGTTCCTACTCCCACTAGGGCTCGGAGCTGTATTCAGTCTAGGAAAAGGATATTCCCTTTCCTCGCTAACTAATTTGGCAGGGAGAGTAAAAATCCAGCAATAGAAATAAGGGCCAAAACAAAACAAAACCTTTAAACTAAAGTTCCAGTATTGGCATGTGTCCCGAGGGGTCAAGTACATTACCAAATTCGTCTAGTGGAGTAGCTGCAGGGCACCAACTACCCTAACTTAATATCGAGAAGTGAGGACTTGCCCTCTCAAATAATTACCTTTCCGCTCGAACCTACTATTGGCCAGCAACGGAATTGACCATCCCTCTCGAACCTGCGGATATTTGAAGCTAGTATATTCCTACAAACAAGAATAGATATGCATGGAGGATTGATAGGAGAGTGAAGGAAATCCTAAAAGGTATAATTCAAAGCAGGTTAAAGCCCATGCGTGAAGGGACTGATGTTGACTATGGGAATGATCTGCTTGGAATTATGATGACTACCAATAAAAGAGAATTGAGCGGCAATCAAAGAAATTTGAGCAATGACCATTGCTGAAATCATGGATGAATGCAAGATATTTTTCTTTGCAGGCCATGAGACTACTTCAAATCTATTAACCTGGACAGTTTTCTTACTCTCCATAAATCCAGAATGGCAAGAAAAATTACGGGATGAAGTCACCAATGTTTGTGGCACAGACATTCCAGATGCAGACATGCTGGTCAGATTGAAATTGATTTTGTCTTCCAAACTAAGGGGAAAAAAGAAGAAGTGAACTTTAGCATCAAAACCTATATGTTGTTTCGTTATATAGAGAAAATATTTGTATTTTAAAATTTTTTACTTCGAGTTAAAATTCATCTTTGAAGATCCAAACAAGACCGTCATTTTATATGTGAATGCTTCAGAAGTGCATTTAACATACATTACTGTATCCAGTGAGAGAGGCCCTTGTTGGAAATTACCATCAGTAAAAGTTAAAAATATTTGATTTTACTTGGGGTAAAGGTAACTTACCTTTACCTTACCTAGACGGCAGTGGACGACAGCATTTGGGCGGCAAGAGAACTCAAGTTAACTTTCTTTTCCCCCAATTTCTCCTTTCCCCCCTTTCTTTCTCGAATAGGTTATTTACCTTGTATTTAAGCTTTGTAACCTTTGATTCAACATTAATTCAATTAATCCTATTTGCAAATCACTCACCTTTCACATTTGGTATCAGAGCGACACGATTCCCGAGGCGGTGGGGCCCGTAGTTCGAGGCAATGGCACGGATCCCGAGGCGGCCCGTAGGAGCCGAGGCGGCACGGATCCCGAGACGGCCCGTAGGAGCTGACTGGCATGTTTTTCGAGGCACTGGTGGAACTGGACGACGCGGCCCGTAGGAGCAGCAGATTCGCATGATTCCCGAGGCACTGTTGACGTGGCACCGATGTGATTCCCGAGGCGAAGCTAAGGTGGAGATCTGCTGCACGTGGCCCGAGGTGTGAGATCGACGTGGCGCGACGCGTGGCAACGTGAGACTGGCACGTGGCCCGAGGAGGCTGACGAGGCAAGGTGATGTGGCATTGGTGTGTGGCCCGAGAAGGTGATGTGGTGATCTGCAAATTGTGTTGACGTGGCACTGGTGCACGGCCCGAGAAGGTGACATGTCAATCTGCATGTGCATCATCGGTGGCAAAAGGCTGCGGCATTGGTGACTTCCTGCAGGCAGTCAAAGCACATTGTGTGCTTTGTTGTTTTTAAACAACAAAAACATCGCTCTGTGAGCGATGTGGGACTAATAGTCCCAAAGAATATAAAAGCTTCGCGTCGAAGCGCGAAGCCAAAACTTGCTTCGCGCTCGACGCAAAATTCAAGAGGCGGGGAGCGCGCGTTGCTCCCGGATCAGCCCGGGTAGCGCAGCGGCTACCCTCAGCCCTGAGACCCGCGAGGTCGCAGGATCGACTCTCGGCGGGGTCGATAGAAAATCAAATTTTTTTAATTAAATTTTTTTTAATCAAAAGAAAAACTAAGGAATAAGTTTAAAATTAAAAATATATATATATTTTTTTAGTTTTTTTTAAACTGTTCATTAGCTTTTATAAAAAAAAAAAAATTAGTTGAGTGAAATTTCCTAAGAGGAAATAAATGTGAAGTTTTTTATTGATTGAAATTTCCTAAGAGGAAATATATGTAAAGTTTAAAAAAAAAAAAAACTTGGAAAGATCCTTGTAAAAGAAAATTTCTGGGAAATTTTCTTAAATGATAAGATCGAAAGGTTATTATCATGCCCTCTGCAAGTTGTTACTGAGAACAACTCCTGAAAACTTTGATAGGAGCGTGAAAACACTAAGTCTTAATACAGTTTTTTCACAGTTGCAAAACGTGGTTATTGCACACCAGAGAAATCCTGATCAAGGATACGAAGCCGATTCAGAAGATAACTCCTTCGGCAGCAAGTTTGAACAATCTAACACAGTTGCAATTGTTGCACAAGGATCCGAATATACTCATTATAGTAATTCAGTTGAAATCCTTCAACCTCCTTCTCCTGAAATAATATTGATCAATGACGATGATGAACAAGTCGCTGACAATTTTGTAATTGCTGAACAAGTTTGAGTTGTTCATGATTGTAAATCAAGCAGGGCTTGATAGTTTGTAAAGTCTTTTTGCAATAAGACTATAAAAGAGAGGTTTCTTGTTTTAGTAGATTAAAAAATGGGATCACATAATAATCTACCAATTCTCGAATTCAGAGGGGATAATTATGAGTACTGGTCCATCAAGATGAGGACATTACTCATCGAAAAAGGACTATGGGATATTATTGAAGACGGTTACATTGCTCCAACATATTGGACTACTTTAAGTGCAAATGATAAAAAGATCTACAAAGATGCACAGAAAAATAATTCATTTGCCTTATACCATCTTCAATCAGCATTAGATCCTAGTATCTTTCCAAGAATTGCATCTTACTTAACTACTACAGATGCATGGAATGCCTTGAAAGAAGGATTCCAAGGAAGTGATAAAGTAAAGCAAGTCAGGCTTTAGAATTTGAAAAGAGATTTTGAAAATCTCAGAATGAAGGACAATGAAAGAGTTGGAGACTATTGTGTTCGTGTTAAAGCAGTAGTTGATATGATGCAAAATTTAGGTGAAGACACAAAAAATGAAACAATTGTGAAGAAAGTGTTGCGAACACTTCTTCCTAAGTGGAATCACATTGCAATCATAATTGAAGAATCCAAAGATCTTTCTACTCTTACATTTGATAGTTTGATTGGATCATTAACATCACATGAAGAGCGACTTCAAGGTGCACCTTCAACAAGCTATGGAGTTGATGACAAAGCCTTCACTTCGAATGAAAGTGTAAGACGAGGACAAGGAAGAGGACGAGGCAGAGGACAACAACAAAGAGGCAAGGGCCAAAGCAACTCCTACAGAGGAGGTAATCCAAACAAAGGTGGAAATCAAAATAGAGGAGCCAATCAGAACCAAAGCGGCAATGCAGGCCGTGGAAATCAAGGACGAGGAAGTAATAAGCCTAAAACAGCATGTTTCAATTGTGGGAAACAAGGCCACTTCGCTCGTGACTGCTGGTCAAAGTCTTCAAAAGATCAAAGCAATCAATATGGCTCATTCTACGGAGAAGAAGAAGGTCCACCAAATCTTTTTCTCTCTTATGGACAACTAGATCAAAATCTAAATGATACATGGATTCTGGATACTGGTTGCTCCAACCACATGAGTGGCAAAGAAAATCTCTTTGCTACATTAGATTCAAATTACAAATCTCAAGTTAAGTTAGGGGATAATAAATCCTTGCAAATTGAAGGCATAGGAGCTATGGAAGTTCCCACAAAAGAAGGTATTAAAAATGTGAATGACATATACTATACTCCACAACTACAACACAATTTGTTAAGTGTTGGCCAAATGATGGAGAAGCATTACAAATTAGTTTTTGATGAAAGAAAATGTACAATATTTGATAAAAACAATTGTAATCGGGTCATCACAGAAGTCCCTATGACAAAGAATAGGTTGTTCCCTTTAAAGAGGGTTGGTTTTTTTTTTTTTTTTTTTTTTTTTTTTTTTTGTATTTACATGGTGGAATCGGTAGCCGCCATGAATCCGGCAGGTTGTCCAGCTTTTATGGCCGCCACAGTATTCTGCGCTGTCCACCCCGGAAGCCGCCACATAGATCTTCGCGCAGTCCGCCCCTATAACCATCATGCCACAATCATTTTAAACCTTTTACGCCGCTGAAAGCACTAGGAAAGGGACAAGCGTTTAATCCGACGAGGCCCGAGATTTGAACCTTGGACCTTCGCCCCCTTATGGGGTTTGGATGAACCAATTGGTCTACACCTCGGACCTTAGGGGGTTGGTTTGTTAGGATCTTATCTAATCTTAATTAATCATTGTATTTTATATCTTATGGTTATAATAATAAAATAATATAATAATTACTTATATTAATTATTATATTATTATAATATTAGGGTTAGGAAGCATTGCAACTTTTCACCTATAACCCTAGAGTGGGTATAAAACACTATACAATTTTATCATTCGGGATATCGATGAAATATAATATAAAACATTTATTAAAATATTGAAGGGACTTCCCGAACAATACAAAAGTGATTCTTTTAGTTTAAAATTTTCCTCTAAAATTTCCTTTACATATTTAATTCCTTCTAAATTTGAACTTGCATTTTGTACTTTCTCATCCCTTGTATATTTCTTCTAATAGTTGATTTGAGTGAACTATGGTGGCCTTTGCCATATGATATTGTAGATATGATTTCTTTACCTCTTTTTTTTTAGTGAAATATTCTTGATCTAATCTAACTTCTATTACAATATGATTTCCTTACTTCATCTTGAAGTTTATCTCATGACCAAAAGTTTGTCTTTTTTTTCATAATTTTCATTTTGTAGTCTCTAACCATGAGTCTAGTACCACAACAAATGTGGCATCAAAATGCATTATTTTCATAACCCACTTTTTGGTCTCGTTCTCTTGATTGAAATTTAATATTAATGGATTGTGGTAAAGGTTTTAAAATATTCATAGCAATAAAAAACAAAAACAAAAAAAATAAAAATAAAAATAAAAATAAATAAATAAATAAAATAAAATAAAAGAAAAATGTCTTGCATTCATCCATGATTTCATCAATGGTGATGCTCAAAATTCTTTGATTGCTGCTCAATTCTCTTTTATTTGCACCAAATTCAATATGAGATATGATATCTTGTTGTTTTAATTCAAGCTTTTGTAGAGCTATCAAGTTAAAGCTATCTTCAAGTTGTAAGTGACACACTCTTAAAACAACCTGCCTGATAGAGTAAAATTGAACTTTATTGTGCTAGGAACCCTAGGTTCCTACCAAAAGGTACTTCACTCAAGGAAGCTACTTCGAAAGATGAAATAGGTTGATTTAAGATTTTGTGAGAACCGTGTCTACGGTAAGCATAAAAGGGTGAGATTTCTAAAAACCAAAAAGGATAAGAAAAGGGAGAAGTTGGATTTTGTGCATAGTGATATGTGGGGACCAACCCAAGTAACATCTCTAAATGGTTGTAATTATTATGTCACATTTATTTATGATGCTACTCGTAAGACATGGATTTATTGCATAAGGATGAAATCTGACGTGTTTGACACCTTTCAGAAATGAAAGGCATTAGTTGAAAATAAAAATAGAAATAAGGTAACAATGGTGAGTACTGTTCAAATGATTTTGATAATTATTACTATTTAAATGGTATAATAAGGATTAAGGTTACACCCAAAATGCCTCAAGAGAATGGGGTATCCGATAGGATGAATAGGACAATCCTTGAGCATGCAAGGTGCCTTAGATTGCATGCAGGTTTACCATTGTTTCTTTGGGCATATTGTATTTATACTATGGTTTATTTGATAAACAAAGGGTTGTCAAATGCATTATATGGCGGTATTCCAAAGGAGCTATGAAGTGGTAAAACCTGTAATTATTCTTTCTTGAGATTTTTTGGTTGTGAGGCTTTTGCCCGCATAGATAAAGAAAATAGAAATAAATTAGATGCCAAGTCTCAGAAGTGTTACTTCATTGGATATGGAGTGGATATATTGGGCTACCGATTATGGGATAACATAAACTAGATAATTGTAAGAAGTAGAGATGTGTTTAATGAAAAATATTTGTACAAAGATAGGAATTTGTAGGTTAGAGAAGAAGAAAGATCAAAATTTATTGAGCTTGATGTGGATACCAATGTGCCTAGATTGCAAGGAGATATCCAGGAACAAGAGCCACAAAATCCATCATAATATGATCAACAACATCAACAAAAAATACCTCCATATCCTGTAGGTGTTGTTAGAAAATCTATCAGGACAAGTAGGGTACCTCAAATTTTTTTTGAATATGTTATGTCTACAAGGGTAAGTAAGTTACCAGACTGTTATTTCCCTACACTTCATTATGTGTTATATATTGATGCTGGTGAGCCAAAGTGCTTGGATGAAGCTTTACAGATGAGTACCAGCAAGAAGTGGGAGCTAGCAATGAATGAGGAAATGGAGTATCTTCTTCACAAACAAAAATGGGGGTTGGTTAAGCTACCTGCAGGAAAAAGGGCACTACACAAAAAATGGGTGTACATAATCAATGAAGAGGTAGGTGGAAATAAGAGGTATAAGGCTAGACTCATAGTAAAATATTTTGAATAAAATAAGGGTATTGATTATGATGATATTTTCTCATCGGTTGTTAATATGATATTTATAAGGACAATATTAAATTTAGTTGCTATTGAAAATTTGCATTTGGAGAAACTTGATGTAAAAACAACTTTCCTTCATGGTGACTTTGAGGAGGAAATTTACATGCAACAAACGAAATGATATGAGGTAAAGGGTAAGAGAAATATTATTTGTAAATTGAAGAAGAGTTTATATGGCCTCAAGCATGTACTAAAGTAGTGGTACAAGAAGTTTGACAGTTTCATGGTTGAAAATGATTTTAGTAGATGTCAATCAGATCACTGTGTTTATTTTCAGAAGAATAGGGATTGTGATTTCATTATTTTATTATTGTATGTAGATGACATGCTTGTTGCAGGGTCTAACATGCAGGATATTAATAGCCTGAAAAATAAATTGGTAAACATATTTGCCATGAAGGATTTGGGAGCTACAAGACAAATCCTTGGAATGAGAATAGTAAGAGACATGAAAAACAATCTGCTGAAACTGTCACAAGAAGACTATGTTGAGAAGGTGTTGTAGATATTTAGCATGGCTAATGTAAAACCAATAAGTACACCATTGACAAGGCATTTTAAGTTGAGCAAGGATTTGTGTCCAAGAACACAGGATGAAAAATATTATATGGCAAGGGTTTCCTATGCATTTGTTGTGGGAAGCTTTATGTATGCAATGGTCTGCACAAGACCAGACATAGTCCAAGTAGTGGGAGTTGTCAGCAGGTTCATGAATAATCCAGGAAAGGGGTATTGGCAAGCCATCAAGTGGATATTCAAGTATCTAAGGGGTACTTCTAAATTTTGTTTAAATTTTTGTGGTACTAACTTCAAGTTGCAAGGTTTTGTAGACTCTGATATGGCAAGAGATCTTGATGGAGGAAGGAGCATAACCGATTATGTTTTCACTGTAGGTGGTGGAGCGGTGAGTTGGATTTCAAAACTCCAACTAGTAGTAGTTGTTTCAACAATGGAAGCTAAGTATGTTGTTGCGACATAAGCAAGTAATGAGATAATATGGTTGCAAAGGCTTTTGGAAGAATTTGGGAGAAAGAAGGATGACAGTACATTGTGGAGTGATAGCCAAAAGCTATCCACCTAAAAAAGAACTCGGTATTCCATTCCAGAACCAAACACATTCAACTAAAATACCACTTCATTCGGTCAGTATTGGAATATGGATCTCTAAAGCTTTACAAGATTCATACTTCCAAGAATCCTACAGACATGTTCACTAAAGTTGTCTGAAGGGAGAAGTTGAGCATTTGCTCAACTTTTATTGGTCTTAGAGTTTAGATCAATGGTTTGAATATCTAGTTCTAGGCTATAGGGTTGTTGCAGCATTTCAGTCTCCAAGTGGGATATTGATAAGTTTGGAGCCTGAAAATTAACTAATTGTTCTAGTGACGAGAAATGAATATTTTCTCATTGTCAGTTTCATCTAATTTTAGGGAATTGCTAATTTGGCAGATTCTATTTTTCCTAGACTGTAATAGACTGTAGTTAGGAACATATTGGGGGCACAAATAGTGGATCTATATTGGGATTGAAGATCTCAATTGGTATTATATATGTTCTGGGAATTTGCAAGAATTGCATTGTAGAAAAATAGTGGAGAGACTTTGTGTGTGAGGTTCCATTGTATTCCATTGAGGAAGGTTGCAGTTGGTTTTGTTGCAGGAGGATCCCATTGGAGAATAATACAAAGAGGACTGGATATTCAATAGTGGATGTAGCCCACATATTGGGTGAACCACTTACATGCTTGTGTTCTCTCTATTTTGTGTGACTGTTTTATTGTTGGTGATTGTTTTATTTAATTTTGCAATCAGTATTAATTTTATTTGCTCTAAGGAACCTAACAAGAAACCATTGAAAAAAAATAAACCAACAGAAAGAAGAAAACAACAAAAATAAAATAAATAGTTAAAATCTATCGTTAAGATCTAATATAATGAATAGTTAAAACCTAGAGCTAGCATAGAAACTAGGGGTATGATATGTGGGTGAAATAAGAAACTCCATACTTGATCTTTTTTATTTGTAAGAAACCTTTTGGAACCTATTGATCTTCTTTTGATAACCTATTTGCTTCTAGATTTAATTCC
Source organism: Wollemia nobilis (assembly GCA_028583015.1). NCBI lineage: Eukaryota > Viridiplantae > Streptophyta > Pinopsida > Araucariales > Araucariaceae > Wollemia > Wollemia nobilis. The sequence continues at coordinate 139,218 of JAQPPZ010000755.1, read as the reverse complement.
ATATAAACATGAGTAAAAGAGATATTTTCAAAAAGGGAAATTGCCTCCAATCATTCATATCCACCAGTCTAAGAAAATTATTTTTTAATTGAGTAGATTTATTCATCTGGTTGATGACTAGAGTAGAATCTCCAAAAAGTTGTAATTTTTACACATTTCTCTCCGAAACACACTTCATTAGCAAACTCAACGCTTGAAACTCAGTAAAATTATTGGAACTTATCCCAAGCCCTACTTTGAATTTGATATAGCGGGTATTCGATAAGTACATAATGCCTTAAATGCTACTAAAATTTTGTTGTCTCTAATTGACCCCATAAAAAAAAACCCATGGTTGAGACTCTCCAATGAAAAAATTGTCTACTTGTTGAGGTTTTTTATATTTGCAAGGCCCTTTGTTAATTATGACCAAAGTCCTCACCTAAAATTCTCATCAATTGAATGAAGAGTATTCTTTGACTTTGTCGACCCCAAAATAATGTGTTTGGGACTAAAAGCCCCATGTCTGATTTATCCAGTAATTAGGAATGACTGGGTGTATGGATTATGTGAAACAAGTGGTACTTCTTCAACAAAACTCTTAAATTTTTTAAAGAGAATTTAATAATAAAACAATATATCTGACCAAATTACACATTGTGTGGAACAAAATAAATGCCAAACAACAGTTTTTTTGTAACTAATGATAATATTTTTTTTAAGGCCTAAGTGAAAACAATGTGGTTTTATCATTTGCTAAAGCAATGAATTACTCTGTAATTCCATCGTTAGATGGGATCAATCTATTTTTTAGTAAATGAAAAAAATTAATTCTATTAATCAACATATGACCTAAAACAGGGGTATTAACTTCCCTTAAAAATAACTACATTTTATGGCAACCATATACCCCAACATATAAGACATGGTAAAGAAAAAAAATAGTTTCAGCTCTTTTTTCAAAAACCATTGTCTTAATGATATCTCCATTGTATCTCCTTCCCAAATATTTTGAACTCGAGTTATCTATTCATCTTCTAAACAAACCTAATGAGAAAAAGGACATTTTATTAAAAAATGTGTGATGTTTTCCTCCTCTGATTGACACAACATACAAATACTTGGACCTTGTTTGCTTCTCCTCTGTAAAAATTTCCAGGTCAAAGCCTTATTTATCAAAGCTAACCACATGAAAATAATTATCTTTTTTGGGAAAATAATTTTCAAATATGCTTCCACCACCAAGTAGGCCCTTGGGGATCATGGTCTAAACTTGCTTTGTAGCCAAGTCTAGTCATATATTGATTTCCAGATTTTTTGTATGCCTAAGCAATATTAAATGGTTTAACTCTCAACTTGATATGAATTTTAAAAATACTATGATTGTAAGCCTTCCATAAAATAATTTGCTCATCAGAAAGACCCAAGACCTAAGCCTACTTCCAACCATGGGTCTAAATACTAGAAGAATATGATTCCCCCACCTAATGAAGAAAGTAATCATAGCTTCCAGCAACAAAATGTTTTCTCCACAACCTAAAATAGAATGAACCCTTATTCTAACTTGTTCATTATTTTCCACTTTCCAAGCCAAATATTTTCCAATCATAGGAAAGACTTGTACTAGTGCCTTCCATTGAATGAAAATATTTTTTATGTTTTTTTGTGGACTTTTGATCCAATCCAAAAATATCCTTGGATGAATATACTTATGTTCAATAATATTATTTCATAATCCTTCTTTGGTCAGAATCCTCCACAAGCTATTTATTGCCAAAGAAGAACAAAAAAGATGGATATTTTTAAGCCCCCACCCACCTTCCTCCTTTGGCCTAGAAATACTCTGCCACTTAACTAAAGGGACACCTTCATGTTCCTTGCATCTAGTTTAAAGAAATCTGAAGCATTGTTTTCTTATTTTCTCTAATAACTCCTTTGGGAATGAAGGCCAAGAAGTGCCAAAAAACATAAATTACCTCAAGAATAGACATTACAAGTGTTAATATCCCACCAATATACAACCAACTATTAAACCAATGGTTAATCCTAACTTCAATATTATCTAAAATCCATTTCCAACCTTTCTTCCTATAACTATTTGGCTTTAGTACAAACCCCAAATACTTAAAGCCTTCTTGCAAATCTAAGAGATTAAAAGGAAAAAGCTTGATCAGACCTTGTACAGTCTCTTGCTCTAGACCATTAAAGCAAATATATGATTTTTAAAAATTTATCTTGATGTTAGTAGCTATACTATAAGTGTCAAATATTTCTTTCAACTTTTTAGCTTCCCTTAAATTACCATTTGTGAACAATAAAACATCATCAAAAATAATAAATAAGATAAATAAAGGACACCCACTTTGATCTTGGATATGAATCCTACCCTCTTTCTATCCAAAATAGATCTACTCAATCCTTCAGTAACCAACAAAAAATATAAAGGAGATAAAGGATATTCATGTCTCAGTCTTCTTGAGGGTCTAAAGAATTTAGAAGTTGATCCATTGATAAGAAAAATAAAATATATAGAAGAAATGCATCCTATAATCCACTTTACTACTGGATAGCTAAAACCCACATGTAAGAGGATCAATTTGAGATACAACCAGCTACTTCTGTCATAAAATCTAGATAGATCTAATTTAAGGACTATTGCGAAAAGATTTTTATTTTTAATAGAGCGAAGGCCCTCTTGTGCAACTCCTATGGATTAAAAAAAAAATCTACCTGCTATAAACCCAAACTACTCTTGGAAAATAACTTTAGAGAAAATATTCTTCAATATAATAGCTAGAATATTTGTAATGATTTTATATATATAGTCACATAATAAAATAGGTCTAAATTCATCAAATATTTCATGCTTCTCCTTTTTGGGAATCTAGTAGAGTTAAAAGCCCCCAAAACCTGACCACTTAACCTAACTTCCTCCATTACTCGAGAAGATCCTCCTCAACAAGATCATATAAAACTAGATAAAAATATATAGGCCATCCATAAAACCTAGGACTTTTATCATTTTTGAAATAAGTCAAGACAACTTTTAGTTCTTCCTTCGTGACCTTCATAAGTAATCGATTATCCTCCTCTGTCACAAAACTCGTGAAGATTTAACTTTAAAATTTCCCTAATATTGACTCTATCAGGTTCTTTATCTAAAGATTAAGAATGTTTTACTCCCAAATATGCTAACTTGGAGAAACTCCTAATGAGGACTCCTTATTCATTCTACATATCCTAGATAATGTTAACATTATTCCTATGATTAGCAAAATTATGAAAAACATAGTATTTTCATCCCCTTTTTTTGAACCATAAAACTCTAATTTTCATTCTCCATCCAACTTCCCTCCACTTCAAGAATTTGTTCTTCTTAATTTCTAGTTTAACTAGTCTTGTTTTCTCCTCCTCTTTAAACAAATCAGCCTCATTCCTTTAATGCTTTTTTCAAATTTCCTTCTCCACCAACTTAAGATCTTTATCCATACTCTCATTTTTAACTACAAACCAAGATACCATAACTCCTTTTAATTATTTAAAGCAACAAATTGAAAACTCATCGATAAGCTGGAACTTTGGTCATAACCAATCCATTATTTTTTAATCAGTTTCTAAAAATATTTTTCCTCCAATCAAATTAGATTGACCTTAAAAGGATTTCTAGGTTTTGCCTCCTAAATTTCTGATTGAAGAAGTATGGGAGAATTATTTGAGCCACCTTTAGTCTCAATCCATGACCATTTTCTATCTATTTTATTCTATAATAAATTTGATATCAAAAATCTGTCCAACCTCTTTGAGATCCCAACTTTCTCAACACTATTATTTTGAATCCGTGTGATAAAATCTGCATGAATCGAATCCGTGCCTATGGTGGAGAATATTTACAAAAAACCTATAATCAATCAGATAGGGACACTAAAAAAATTATAATTGGTGTTGGGGGATTTGCTTAGGCCACTGTATGATGAATCTCAATAGCATGGCAATCAAATCTCCTCGACCTCTTTAACAAACCGTAAACAAAAGTATAAATTGTAAGCTTTATTCAAGATCTGATATAAATAGGAAGAAAACAACTAAAACATGTAAAATAAGAATGCTATAAAGTATTAAATAACTAGTACATGATATGCCAATATGTAGGGACTAATTTGGAGGTAATAAATTACCCCCAAGTTGGTGATAGTGCAGATCCACGTTTGCAGACAAATTCGCACCACAAATTCATGCTTCTGATCATGTGGATTTGTCAAATCTACATTTTTGGTCATGTGGATTTATGAAAAATTTGCTAAGGGTGAAAATACAAGATGTAAATTAAGGGAATATGCAAATATAATTACAAGAACTTAATGTGCTCATAGTGGGGGTATGTTGGTTGGTTGCTAATGGTCGAAGCAACAAGGTGTGCAAAGTAGATCCAAGCTCCAAGTTTGATCCTTCACCTGCAAGAAAATAACTTAAAGCATGTAAAAATGACCATTAAACTTGATTGAGGTGTAGAGTGCTACTTTTAAAACCTTGAGGGTGTTCAAAAGTTGCAAAATTAGGGGTTATTTGTTAGTTTGTTTGAAAAAATTTGGTATTTTTTCATTCTAAGAAAATATGCACAATCATCTTTTTTGGTCACATGGATTTGTAGAAGTTGTAGGATTGGGTCAATTTTGGGTCAAATCATAAAAAAATCCAACAACTTTCCAAAAATTACCTATTTGCCTATATTGGATAAATCTGCACAACCTATTTTTTGATCACGCAGATTTGCTAAAACAAGAAAAGGACAAAATGTAATTAGTAAACAACTTTGATGGTGTGGGAGAGAAAAAATGTGGGCTAAGGGGTGAACTTACATGAGTTAGGAGGGAAGGGAATTTTGAAAATGTGTCAAAATTCCTAGTCTACAGTTAAGCATGAAAAGTTTAAACCATAGATCCATCGATTTATTATAGAAAACAATATTAAATACATTATAAGTGATAACTTGCACAATCACACTTGATTAGAGAATGCAATATTGTCCTTGGCCAATAAAATAAGATTACACATTTGCAACAACCCTATAATATATATTGAGGGACCAAAAAGATAAGTCATTAATGATCCTATCCCCACCTTGATGGAAGCTCTAATGGAGCCATTCACTCTAACCATTTAAATATTTCTCATCATATAGAAGGCTATATTTTGTCTTCTTAAAATTTATGTCAATCTTTTGTATCCTTACCAAACAATTATTTGTAGGTTGACCTTCTATTTTATAGTATCCACAATCAGATTTCAACTTCTTTGAAGAATTAGGCTTTCCCTTAGGCTCTTGATCCATATCCTTTGCTTTTTTGAAATGCTTTGCATGAATATGTATTTGAGAAGGAACAATACAATTCCTCATAGTAATTTGAAAGTGAATAAGAAGAACAAAGATATAATCAAGGATTATATGGACATATTACATAGAGAAAAAATAGAGGACACATTAGTAAAAATACATTTTGAATCCTCATCCTTTGTGCTTCTAAAAATACTATATTTATGATTAATGTCTTAAAAAAAATACCTCTATAAAATATGGATCCTCATTTTGTAATAACCTACAAATATTATTATTTTACCCCTTGAAATGGATGCTAAGTCCTAAATACCATCACACAATGATATATACATCCACTTGGAACAAGTCCTTGAAGAAATATTGCAAATGCAAACAGCTAAAACAATTAAGAAAATTGTTTAAAAAAGGACTTAAAACACTTCCATATGTGAAATTTATGGCTTTTAAAAAAAATCCTTTTATTTTAATAAGTTTAATGTAGCTTCTATTGGGGGCCACTCCCATTATAAAAATATTATAGTTATTGTTAGGTCAATTAAACCATATCTAACATGTATTTATATCACAATTATTTTTCATTTCTTTTGCTATTAATTATATTTTTTAACTTCCTCAAAGTGTTATGTTTCCACAATCATATACTTGACATTATTTTGATTACAAGATAAAATATCACTTGGCCAATTGCCTTCTAAAATTTGAATTTCACCACAATGAAGATCAATACTATGATTGGCTAAATTGTCTGTTGTCTAGTGTCCTCTATAGATATGCTCACAATTCCAAGAAATTGCCTTCAATAATAGATATATGAATCACAATTCCAATTCCCACCTCCATTTTTGTTAGTAAAATTTATGATTATTTATGAATCCCCTCAATTGAAATAAAATTCTATATTTTTTATATTACAATTTTAATCCCTATAAGAAGTTCCCAAGCCTCTACATAGTTGTTAGTGGAATATCCATATTATTTTGAGAAAAAATTTCCAAATTTTCCTTTGTTTTTTTATTGACATAATATTTTTAAAAAATAATAATAAGCGTACATTGTTCACAAAAAATGGGTGGTATGGAAGCGCACCCCATAAATCCTAAATGATAAACCAATCCAGGTTTGACTGGTCCTAAAGCAACTATAAAATAACTAACAACTCAATAAAAGGAAAGGGTGGAAACCCCGCTAACAATAAAGTTGCCATAGAGGTAGCACCAGTAGGAGTGGGTCTTTATCTAAACTATTGTCCCAACCAATTGGAGGATCAAGATCTATTGGTATCAGTTTAGAGCCAAAGCCATCACCTTACTGCCCAAGAATGTTATCCATGGCTTGAGGAGGAGGATTGGCCCACCTCAAAGCAGAGCCTCAGACCTAATATTATGGGGAAAAAACCCATCTTGAGTTTGACACTCCTAAGGTTTGGGTCTGCATGAAGCTAGATTCCAACATCAAGATATTTTTCTAACTTGAGCTCTTTGCTAAGATGAGAAGTTCCTTTGGTGAGGTGGTGAGGATGGGACACAAGCCACATTGCAAGGAGCACTCATCCAATTGTCCAAAAGGGTTAGCTAATGTCAAAGCTCAAGGAAAATCTTATTTACCTGTTCCTATATCTAAAGTAAAACATTAGAGTAGATTAGAGCTTTCTAGTAGATAGAAAATATGGAGAAGCTTGTTGTATAAAAAATAGTATTATGACTTTTCCATATGTCAAATAGAATCTCAACTCTAAATATACGCTAGATCTACTTAATTCTTATCAATATTTTTTTCATATCCCTAAGAAATATTGTGTGCCATGAGAATGACTTCATCTTGAAAGGTTTAAAAAAATCATGGATCCAAGCCTAGGGTGTTTGGGCTTTGGAATAATACTACAACATATGTTTAATGGATTCCTTGAAATGGAAAAATGGGCATTTGGAAATATTCAATCCCAAATGAATTAAGTGTTCTCCTATAGGTATCCCTTGAAAAAGGAGACACCAAATAAAGTGAACCATTTTAGGCTCCATAATTGCATCCTAGAGAGTGTGGAAGTAGTTTTACCAATCTCTACTAATTGACTAGATTCTCCATCATTCATTCAACTTTGGGACCATGGGTAACTGGGGTGAAATCCATAAGTACCCTTTGCAGGGTTTATATCTCCTAAAAGAAATTTTAAGATACCATTTTGTCTTTCCACCATGGTTGTAGGCTTCGAACCCAAATTTTATGAAGCATATCTATAAGAATAATATCTTGGACTACCTAAAATGTTTCCTTGTTAGCCTCGGAGAGATAAAACTATACTTTAGATTTTACCCATGATAACCATTTTCTATTCCATTTGGAAAAATGTCAAAAATGATCCTTATGTCATTGTGAAAAAATAAAGGGCTTGAATCCAAGGACCTTTAGCCAATAAATAATCTTGATGAGTGAGAATGGGGGACCACAAAACTTATTACTGGTTGATGGATAGCCCATTGCTAAAATTGTTGTCATTCCATTGCAGTCAAGGCTTCAGGGCTTCCTAGGATTTTCAAATACTTTTGGAAACAAAAGTACCCTACATTGAATAGGCACCTTCATCACCAATATAGAGTGAAATTCAGTCCCCTTCTAGGATTTTCTCCCATAGGGGGTACTAGAAGCTTTGCAGTTTTGAGAAAAAAATTCCAAGCTTCATTACCTTGAATAACATGAATAACCCATTTTGTGTATAGATTAGTACCCTATCAAAAAGTGTTAAGAAGACCTAGCCCCCTTGCTTCCTTTGGGATACAATAGAATTCCAAGGCAATTTTGTGGAAACCTCTTTTCTCCGATGAAGACTCCCACATGAAGTCTCAAAGAAGTTTCTCTAATTTTTGGTAAGAGCCTTTGGATGATGCCCAACAAGAATAATAATAAATATGTGTGGTATCAAGAATATTAGATCAAACTTAAAATTTTCTTGCTAAAGAGAGCATTTTGGAAAACTACTTCTGAAGTTTCTTTTCCACTCTATCAAGGATATACTGCTAGAGAACAAAGGAAGAGGACTAAAATGTGAAAGGCTTTTCAAGAAATTGGATCATTTCATCATGTTGAATATACTTCCAACTATAACGGGTGAGCTAGGAGGGTGTTTGTAAAAAGGAATGGCTATACGAATATATTTTTTGCCATTGAATGCTCGATCCAAAATCTAGAAATAAGGTGTCCAAACATTGGAGGACCTAATCCAAATTTTCTTCCTCTTCAATTAGGGTGAGAAATTAGTCATAAAAAAAGTGGACATTAACAAGTTGTTGAGAAGTTTAAAGTAGTGAAAATCCTTTCTTGCAACCCCTAGCAACAACATCAACAAGGAGGTATCTAAATCCCTCTACTGTGGGACCTTCTCTCATGCTACTAAAGTTAGGAAGAGTGGATATCCCAATCTATCAAAATGTGTTGCTAGTTTTAGAGAGGATAACCTACTATATTTTTATTTGAACATTAAATATTGTATCTAGATTTTTACTCTCATATATTTTCAATTATAAGATTAAAACCACAAACTACATAAACATAACCAGTTATAATATAAGACACTATAGGAAAACTGTTAAGAACCTATTATTAAAAAATAAACTCATTCACACAAAATACTAAAAATAAATAGCGATTCATGCAATAACATAATATCACAATGCATAAAGTAAATACAAAATTAAACACTCTCACAATAATCACAAAATCATGGGCTTCTTCAAGGGGGGTAACATCCTTCAATACTTTATTAATTTAAAAAAAGATACATTTGTACATGGATTCAAGTCTTTTAAATATACACTTCATGCAACCCTAACCCTAATTTCAAGAGTTGGATTACATGCAAAATAAAACTCGAGCTAGAATATTCTACCAAAGAGTGGCTACATTCTTGATAACAGTTACATGAAATGACCCCACTTATCTAGGCACCTTACTTGCCACATACCACTACAAAATATTATAAAATAACATTATAAAAGGATCCCCACTTTGGAAGTAGTTAATTATAATAATAAATTAAGAATTATAAAATGGTGTTAGGATGGGGTCCTAACATGCCCTTCCCCTTCAAAAAATAATTGTAATCAAAGTTGTAGATGAGGAAACTGGTGTTGTAGCTTCTAGAGGGATTTCCACATAGCATCTTCTGGCTGTAATCCTTACCACTAAAAAATAACCTCAATGATAATATGGTTTAAAAGAGTACGTGTTATGTGGCCCAAAATCTTTTCTGGCTCAAGCAAGATAGAACCCTCTTCATCCAATTTAGAAAAAGCAAATTGAAACTATGCATGGTTTATCAATACTTTCTTGAGAGAGAATACATGAAAGACAAGACTAATCTTGGATGTAGATGGTAGGGCCAATTTGTAGGTAGTGGCACCAATCCTCTCTTAGACTTGGCAGGGACCATAATATCTGGTAGTGAGCTTTTGGCACCTACGCAACTAGAGAGATGATTGTTTATACATTTGTAAGTGGAGGAAGACCATATCACAAAATTCAAAATTATGCTATGTATGGTGTTGATCAACTTATTGGCGCATCAAATTCTGGGCCAATTCCAAATTCAGCTTTAGTTGATGAAGGACTTTGGCATGTTGGTGGAGTATAGTACCAACAATATGAACTTTGGAGTTGCCTGGAATATAAGATGAGGGTGTTGACAACCATAAATTACTTCAAAAGAGGTATCCTTGGTCATAGTGTGATAATAAGTGTTATACCACCACTCAACCAAGGAAAACCACTTCACCTAGTGTGTAGAATGATTATAGGTCAAACAACGAAGATAGGTATCCAAATATTTATTGATAATATTTGTTTGACCATCCGTTTGTGGATGATAAGATGAACTTATTTTGATCTGAGTTCCTTGCAACTTGAACAATTCTTGCCAAAAATTACTAGTGAATGTAGGGTCACAATAAGATACAATGGAGATGGGCATGTCATGAAGATGAAAGATAGAATAGAGGAAATCCTAGGTGACTACGAAGGTCGTGTAAGGATGGGAGAGGGTGAAAACATGAGCATACTTCATAATATGATCCATTACCACAAAAATAATTTATTTGCCTCCCAATTTAGGTAAAACTTTAATAAAGTCCATGAAAATATCTATCCAGGCCTATTCTAGAATAGGCAAGGGTTTAGGAGTGCCTAGGGAAGCCACTATTTCTCATTTCATCCGTTGATAAATTTCACACTTGGCCATAAAATATTGAACGTCCTTCTTCATACCCTTCCAAAAAAAATTTCGCTTAATCCTTTCATATGTCTTGAGGAACCCTAAATGGTCCACCGTGGGTGAAGCATGCATTTTCATCATAATGATTTCTTGAATTGGAGATGTGTGAGGGATAACAAGGTATTGGAAATAGCGTAAATATTATCCATATGAAGTGTACCCTAGACACGATGTAGGATTTGTTTGAAGTAAGAAAACTAAAGTTTGTAATTTTGAATCCTAAAGCACCTTGTCTAAAAGAGTATTTATCCATTGTGGTATGGGTGTAAAATGGTACATAACATACTTTGAGTTTCAAATTGATGAGAGAGAGCATGCACCATAATATTCTTTTTTCCCTTATATAGGTGATATCATAATCATAGCCTATGAGCTTAGAGATCCACTTTTTTGTTTGGGGGTAGCCACCCGTTGCTCTAGGAAGTATTTAAGACTTTGGTGATTCATTTTAATGGAGAACTATCATGCAATGAGATAAGACTACTAGTGAGTAACTACATATAAAATTGTAATAATATCCTTAGCATAAGTTGATTTGCCTAGATTTTTTCTTGAAAGTGATTTACTAGTGAAGGCCATAGGATGCCCTTCCTACATCAACATATCTCCAATGCCATTGCCGGAAGCATCACTTTCAATTATGAAGGACTTGGAAAAATTAGGTATCACTAAGACAGGAGTGATTTTCATAACATGTTTCAAATCAAACAAAGCCTTCTCAACTGGACCTATCCAAGTAGAAGAATTCTTCTTGAACATGGTTGTTAAAGGAGCAACAATTTTTCCATAGTTGTGAATGAATTTGTGGTAATATCCTGTGAGGTCCAAAAATCCACAAATACCTTTTAGAGTGTGAGGTTTTGGCCACTCTTGAACGGTCTAAATTTTCTTAAGATTAAATTTAATTCCATCATGGGTGACAATGTGTCCAAAATATTCTACTTCTTTCAACCCAAAAGAACACTTGGACCTCTTAGAATAAAGTGATGTACCAAAAATTGTAGAGCCTAGTCCACATGGATGAGGTTCTCTTCCCAAGAATGACTATAAACCAAGATATCATCAAAGAAAACTAAGATGAATCTACAAATAAATGGGTATAAAATGTTGTTCATGAGGCTTTGAAATGTGGAAGGTGCATTGGTCAAGCCAAATGGCATAACCAAGAATTCATAATGACCCTCATGAGTATGAAATATTATTTTGGGAATATCTTCAATCTTGAGCTTGATATGATGGTACCCAGAGTGAAGATCTAATTTTGATAAAAATATATCCCCATGCAACTCATACAATAATTCATACACCATAGGGATAGGAAACTTATCCTTAATGGTGAGCTTATTGAGCTCATGAAAATGGATACATAATCTTCAAGACCCATCTTTCTTTCGCACAAATAAAACAAAAAAAATAAGGTCTAATACTAGGTTGAATGACTCCAAATTTCAATGATTCTTGTACCAACTTCTCTATTTTTGACTTAAAGGCATGAGGATTTTGGTATAACCTAATGTTAGGTGGTACACTACCAGGTACCAATGGAATGACATGGTCATGGGAGCGACATGGTGGCAATTTTGATGGTTCCACAAAAAATACATTGTGCTTTATTAGTACAAGATGCAAATATTCTAGAATTTGGTCCACATCTAAGGTAGATGGTTGGTTTGCAAATATCTGAGTGATGACCCCATGAGAATATTTTTCAAAAACTTCTCCATACAATTTGATCTTATAATCTGAGGAGGCTCTGCTTGTGAACCCCAAAGAGTGTAAGACCTTCCATTCTGTGAAAACTACATCCATAACTCTACAAAATTCCATGCAATGGTTTCTAACATAGCTAACCACTAAGCTCCCAACATAATATGACATACCCTTAATTGTAGATCAAACATATCGGTTTTTAGCTCATAATCCCCTATTTGCAATTTGACATTATGACATTTTATTTTGTAAGGTAAAGTGCCTCCATTTTCCACCATGACCTCAAAGGAATTACATGTGTGTATGTAACATTTGGCCCGCTTGGCAATTTGGGAATTAATAAAGTTGTGTGTGCTTCCAAATTTGATAAGGATTTTAATATGTTGACCTTTGAAAAACCCACAACTTTCATGGTTTGTGGAGTAGTAATCCCTGAAAGGGTATGGATGGAAATTTTTACCTATGTTTCTTATTATCAAATGATGAGATCAAAGTGGCGATGTTTGGAATGGAAAACCTAAAGCTGCCTAGCCCAGATGGTTTTCCCCTATTCTTCTAGAAATTCTAACAGGATTGATGTAAGGCAATGAGAAAGACCTAAAGCTCTAACTTGATTTCTTTCAGGGTGAACTCCACTTTTTTGGCTCTTGTTCCAAAATCTGTAGGTGCCAACAAATTCAGTGAGTACTGGCCAATTAGCCTTTGTAATACTTTATATAATATCCTCTCCAAATTATTAGCCAACATGTTGAAGTCCTTGATGCCTCTCCTCATTGATAAAGCTCAAAGTGAATTTGTGGTTGGAAGACAAATCTTGGATGGTGTTCTTGCAATGCATAAAATTATTTATTCAGTTCAAAAAAGTGGTAGATCCAACCTTTTTCTCAAAATTGATATGAGCAAGGCATATGATAGAGTATCCTAGGAGTTTCTGGAGGAAGTCTTGTTAAAGTTTAGATTCAGCAAAAGTTAGACTAAGCTCATGAGAGTCTGTTTATCCTCTATTAAGTTTTTAGTGCTAGTTAATGGTTCTACCACTGACTACTTCAAGAGTTCCAGAGGTATCCATCAAGGAGACCCGCTTTCACCCTATCTCTTCATTCTTATGGGTAAATATTTGGGCAGGTCTACTCTAATGGATTCCACCATTGAAGACTTCAAGCTTTCACTCACACTCAACCCAATCACACACCACCAGTTTGCAGATGACATGCTATGATATTTTTTAGCCTTTGTGGTTTAGGTTAGAAAAATCAAGAATATCTTCTTGTTATTTGAGAAAGCAGTTGGTCAAAAGATCAATTATCTTATGAGCATGTTGTATTTCCTAAACACTCCCTTAGCCAAACAGAGGAAGATAGCTAAAATTCTTGGTTGTGGTATATATATTAAAAATGACACAAATAAATAAATTATGTAAATATATATTAAGCAAAAAAATTAAATAAAATTATAATATTGAATCATGTATAGGTTAAATTGAAATATTTTAGGTACTTTTAATTTTAAAAATTATATATGATCTGCGCTCCTGTAGAGGAGTTGGAGAGCAAGTGGGTAGTTAAAACTCTCCAATTGAAATCGATAGGACCCAGGTTTAAATCTCTCACCTCACATGCTACGGATATGCTATGTACATAAAAGGTTACCAATCAAAAAAAGAAAAAATATATATGATATGATTAGGTGGTTGAAAAAGTAATTTTATATTCATAATTTTAAGTTGAAATTTTCATGAACAATATAACAAAATAGAGTTGATGTATAGTATACAATCATGAACATTGTAATTGGGGTTTTATAATCATATCTTATAATATATAACCACAAATCACATAAACTTAACTAATTATAAAATAAGATATTATAGGAAAACACATAGACTCTTTTAAGTGAAGAAGATAAGTGAGTAAAAGGATGATAATACTTAAGAAATTGTATTACTTTAACTTAATTGTGGTATGAAAAAGTAAATTAACCATATTTAAGGTTATTATTAACAAATATAAATATGTCGTGTATAACCTATTAAAAATTATCTATATATATATATATATGATTTTTAACAGGTTATACATGACATTCACTTGTATTATATTATGATCCAATAGTTGTATTTTGAATGTCTAGTTTAATGAGATTCAAATATGAGTATCCTTCTTAATAATTGATAAATTTAATCAATCAAACTCATGTCATTTGATTTAAATATTTTTTATTTTATTATTAGTTACATATTTTTAAAATTATTTATAAAATTGTAAAATTTAAATATTTAAACATAGTGAGTTGGGAGGGATTTCCACTAGGTAATATGGAAAGAAAGTCATATTTAAAATCTCTAATGTGAATTCATTATGTCCTAACTAGAAATCGATATGCCCTAGCTAAAAGTATGGATGTTTAAGTTAGAGATAAACAAAAAAGAAAATACAAGGTAAGTTTGATCTAGGTAATATATGTTACACCAAAAGTGATTTTCAAGGATGAGATGATTGAACATGGTATACTGATTCTTAAAGGTAGAGGGTTAATATGTATGTTCCATGGATACTGGCTAGGGTTTTAGAAGATTCAAAATTGGATCAAGTTGAAGTGGGGATTGAATTCAAATTACTGAGACATTTCTTCGATTCTTAAAGGTAGAGGGTTAATATGCAAGTTTCATGGATACTGGCTAGGATTTTTCAAGATTCAAAATTAGATCAAGTGGAAGTGGGGATTGAATTCAAATTACTAAGATATCCTTTCCTAAAGGTTTTTTTCTCATTGTCTTTTCAAGTTCAAAAATGAAGGATAGTATAATGGATGATGTTGTCCACTATTTGGATTCCCCCACCTCTTGATTGGTTCAAATTAATTTTTTATGGCACTTTAAAAGGTAACCCGAGAAGAGCAGCTATCGGGGGAATTATTAGAGATCACAAGGGTGATATTCTATTGGCCTATGCTGAAGGCTTGGAGTCAACTTCAATCAATTCATAAAAGTTGGGGTCCTTTACCAAGGCATCCATGTGGCTAGCTTGTTGGTACTCCATAAAATTGTCATAGAAGAGGACTCCCTTACTACTATAAATTACATGAAAGGACGGTCCCCAAGAAATTTTTCAACGAAAAATGTGATTCTTGAAGCTAAAAGAGTCACCCTATTTTTTGAGGTTTTCATATTTCAGCATACTTTTCAGGAAGGTAATAAGTCTGCAGACTGCATGGTAAACTTGGGTGTGGACCACCATGCACTCTGTATTTTGTGGGAGGACTTCCCTGAGGGTTTGTGCTCTTTGAATGCAAGCAATTTCTCTGGTAGAGAATTAGAGTATGGTTAATTATTGTTTATTTTTACTCCTCAGTTGTCCTACTTCCCTACATGGAAGTCCTTTTCAGTTTTCTTTAATCTATTTTTGGCATTTCTCTCTGTTCTCCCTTGGTGGTTGTCGAGCTAGGGTTGGAAGCTTTGTTAGTTTCTTGCTTGTATGTTGTTAGTTTGGTTGTGTTGGATTTTTAACCCTTAACCAATCTCTTTTTGGCCTTGGCTTACCTTGTAAAAGGTTCAAGGATCCTTTCAAAATCCCATATACATTTTATCAAAAAAATATAATGGATGATGGCCTATGGTTTAGGGGGAGAGATGCCATTTATTTAAGACCATGAAGTGAATTTTTTCTATTGAGATAAAAACTATTAAGAATATTCAAATGCAAGTTAGGATTTTTGGACTTCCATATTAGCTTATCAATGATGATATTTTACAAAATATTGAAAATATCCCAAGAAAAGAAATAAATCTTCGATTGTTGGTAGAGGGATCTCGCACCCTTGCTCGTGAGAACCGTGTTGGGTCGATCACCATGGTTTGATCTCCGATCGTCGGTCCATGGGCCGGTCACCGGGGTTTGATCTCCGATCGTCAGTCCATAGAGTTAGGTGCAAAATTAATCAAATCAAAAACTTCAAAACTTAAGAATTAGAGAAAATTAAAGTCACCAATAAAATGATGCTTCTTCCTGCAGTGAGAAGTTCCTTCACCTTGTCCTATGGAACAAAGGTGTCTCCTTCACATTGTCCTGTGGAACGAAGATGTGGCGTTGTAGCTCCTCCTCCAACTCTGATGCCAATGTGGCTAGGGAATAAAGAAGATATGATAAAATGATAAATTTGCATTAATTATATAGTTTAGAAATTATAGGTTAAATAGGTTACAAAATAGAAATTAAAAACTATATTCCTTTATCCATGCTAACCAATGCGCCATAGGAGGTAGAGTGTTTGGTTTAGGATTCTTAACCTAGGATATTTAGGAATTACCATTAGATATTTAAGACAGTAAATATCTACATGGTAGAAAGTAGAAAAAGTAAATGTAATAATCTACCTAAGTAGTGTAATGCAATATACTACCTATTTTACCTAGTGGAGTAAAAGGGTAAATATCCCAAATAATGGAATATTAATCTAACATCCCCCCTTATTACATTATTTGGGTAATACATATACATCCTCCTATACAACAATATTTAGGTAAAGTATATAACTATCCCAATACAATAAAAAAGATGTCGATTTGTTGGTTCTTACTCTGTCACGGTATTCTGGATTCTCCTAAGTAAAAAATGGATCATTCCTCACTTTGTCTTCGTACCAACGAATGTGCTTATAGTAATCTCATCATCGAAACAAATTGCATGGGTAACCAGTCACTGCAATCGTTAGGCTTAGTAGAATAGATCACTTCATACGAGGTTCATTCAATGAATTTGCAAAAGATAAGGTAGCTAAGGTGTCAGTCGCTACCAAAAATGCCCCCTTATAAGTTCCCCCCTTCTTGTTGCAAAACATGTTGTAATTAATTTATGAAATAAGTATGACTCAGGTTTCGATCGCTGCTAAAAATGCACCCTTATAAGTCTTCTTCCCTTTTCCAAAAATTTGTGAAGAAAAGAAAGTATATCCCACCTTAATTGCAAAAGATGTGCAACTTAAGAAGCTTTGTGAAGGATTTTACAAATATTACCTCCTAGGCAATTTTACACCAGAAAATTCCCTCCTTTTGTTACAAGTACTTCAAACATTGAGAGTTTGTTATTTATGAAGCCTAAAAGAGGTACAATCACCCCTTATTGCAAGTAATTCAAACAAAAACTTATGCTATTTATGAAGCCTAAAAAAAAATAGAGAGGAAATGGTGGTTGCCCAAGGTGACAAAATGTGTTTTACCTCTACAATACTGTCTTAGCCATGAGCACTCTGTGTGCTCTCTTTGAACCAGAATCATAATCAAAATGAGACACTTCACTAGAAACATAGCTTCTGTGATGTGCCTTTGCCACTTTAGTTTTTCTTGTTTTGAAACCAATACTGAATGGTGTCTTGGTTGTCATTTTTACAATTTGTGCAAAACTATGCTTTCTAGGCAATTTTAAACAATTTCACCAAATCATCCTTCCTTATTGCAAGTACTTCAAGCATGGTTTCTATTATGAAGTCTAAAATAAAAGGTATAATTTTGATGGCTTCTTCTTTTATGATTGTCTTTACAAGTTTTATTTCCTCTTGTCAAAAATCTGTGTTTTGAAGGAAGAAAGTAATTATCCCCCTTAGTGCAAAGGATTGCAACTTTTAAGGTTCCTTATTTTCAAAAACTTGTTCTTTCTTTTGATATACCCTAAAAGAGTACCAAAATATAATTCACTCAAACAAATATTTAATGGCCCCTACCTAAACACCCTTAAATAAGGATGATTAGTTTGAGGAGTTTAAGCCAAACAAATAAGAGTGAATTAGGGGTCTTTGTTTTAGGAGATAATATCAAGTGAATATTGGTTTTAAATCTATGCAATGGTTAACACAAATTTATTAGTGAAATTTTGGGATATGGAGTGTTCTTGATTCTATGACTTATAATTGCAAAAGAAATAATGCAATAATCAAACAAGAATGCCCACAAAATTCTTATCACCTAGGTGTCGGATGCAACCGAAAATGCACCTAATTTGCCAATGAAGGTGTCGAGTAAAATTGAAAATGCACCCTTTAATTTTTGCAACAAAATGTGGATATGTGTTGTGCAAAAAATTGATATTTTATGTCTCCTCTTTTGTTTTACAATTTTGCAAAAGAAGTACAATGTTGTCTTCCCCCCTTTATTTTGCAAAATTAACAAATCGAGCACTCCTTCCAATACAAGTCGACACACGACCCGCGTTTGAAAGGCTTCCAGACCAGTCGACAAACGACTTGGTTTTTATGGACCCAAAGCTTCAAATTCTTCTCAATTTTACAAAAAGAATGTGCAATTTTATGTCTTATATCCCCCCTTGGAGAAAACAAATGCACACTTTGCCTTTGATGTTTTGCAAAATTTTTTTTTTGAGTCTCCTTGTTTTCCAAATTTGCAAATAAAGAATCAAATGTGTTTGATTTTGTCCCCTTTCATGTTTGCAAATTTAACAAGTTTTGAGAAGAAAGTAAGGTTTTAATTTGCATGAAATGGTGAAGTTTATGTCTTTTCAAAAATTGAAATGGCCTTTGGTTTTGCAATATAATATGGAGTCCCTATGTCTCTTTATCTCCAAAAATTTGGGAGAAAACTATAGGAATAAGAGGAGGTATTGCAAAAAAAAATTGGTTTTCTTTAAAAAATTTCTAAGTTTGAAATGCTAAAAATACTTTTAAATATGAATAATCTTTATAATAAAGCATTTTGGAAAAAAAATCAACTTAAATGGTTTAAAATTGATGATTTTAAGCCAAAATATGCTAAATTATAAAAAAAATCTAAAAAAAATATTAAAAACATTAGAAAACTATAGAAAAATTAAAAAATTTAATTTTAAAACCAAAAAAAATTAATATTTTTAAAAAGCCTTTGCAAAATTTCATCGGGCGGGGTCGATCACATGACCTCACGCATGTCAAGGCGTAAGCCTCAACCACTACACTATTGGGGCGGCTTTGAAATCCATCCCCGACGTGCGATGTATAAACCCACCGCAAGCCTTTGGAATGGCTCGATGGGATTTATCCCACATTCATCCTGCAAGGGATTATTTAGGCCTTTAAAGGCCTAGACACGTTCCTTGAACACGTGATTACCTCTAGTAATCACTGCTGCTCTAGCGTTTGACCGCCCGCCACGTCACTCCGCCTATCGAATCACAAACCACCATGTGGCGCTTGATGCCTGAAACACCAAATTTTCCTCACACATGGGTCAGTGGCCAGTTGGTGCCATGTGTCAACTAGTTGTCTTGCCCCCTCTCCTTGCTTCACCACATGTCACCATGCAGTTTGTTGTCCCTCAGTCGAGTCAGCTTAGGTTAATGTTTTTGTGTCCGGTGTGTCAGATTCGATCAATGCCACGTGTTATGTTTTGTTTGGTCTGAGTCAAGGCACTCCTGCCCTAGCTCTTAGTGGGTGGTTGATGGATATTTGTCTTCGATCATTGTCTGTCAGCTCTCATGTGGCCAAACACTACCTAGGAGGGTGCGTTTGCCCTCCCTTAGGTGGTTGGACCTCCGGTCGTTGGGATCTCATTTGGGTTTGGTGCCAGGTATTTGGCCCCACATAAAGGGTGCTCCTGCACTTACATGTAGGCGGCCTAGTTGCCATGTGGCCTCCCATAGAGGGCACTCTTGCCCTCTCGTGGAGGTCCACCACCGTACAGAGGACACTTCTGCCCTCGCATGTAGGTCGGCCTTGGGTCCCATGGCCAGGCTAGAGAGAAAGAAATCTTTGATCATCGGTAGAGGGCTCTCGCACACTTGCTCGTGAGAACCGTGTTGGATCGATCATCGGGGTTTGATCTCTGATCGTCGGTCCACAGGCCGATCACCGGGGTTTGATCTTCGATCGTCGGTCCATAGAGTTAGGTGCAAAATTAATCAAATCAAAAACTTCAAAACTTAGAAATTAGAGAAAATTAAAGTCACCAATAAAATGGTGCTTCTTCCTGCAGCGAGAAGTTCCTTCGCCTTGTCCTGTGGAATGAAGGTGTCTCCTTCACCTTGTCCTATGGAATGAAGATGTCGCATTGTAGCTCCTCCTCCAACTCTGATGCCAATGTGGCTAGGGAATAAAGAAGATTTGATAAAATGATAAATTTGCATTAACAATATAGTTTAGAAACTATAGTTTAAATAGGTTACAAAATAGAAATAAAAAACTATATTCCTACATCCACGCTAACCAACGCGCCATAGGAGGTAGAGTTTTTGGTTTAGAATTCTTAACCTAGGATATTTAGGAATTACCATTAGATATATAAGACAGTAAATATCTACATGGTAGAAAGTAGAAAAAGTAAATATAATAATCTACCTAAGTAGTGTAATGCAATATACTAACTATTTTACCTAGTGGAGTAAAAGGGTAAATATCCCAAAGAATGGAATATTACTCTAACATAATTCTTGGAAGAAATTGGATGAATATGCTCACTCTAAACCTTCTAATCAACCATTTGTATCAATTGATATGCAGGATAACACAATAACTTTCTCGCAAGAAGATATTATATGTCTTGTACAACCTGAGGTTGTTTTTGAAGAGGGGTTGGAATATCATCAAATTTTGGAAGATGATAATGATCCTACTACCAAGGACAAAGAAGAAAAAGAATTGATGGATGAATCAAAATATCATGTCACAGATACCATAGAGTTTCATCCCACAAATTTGGATGACAATTTTTACAATGGTTGGGGAAGATATGAAGATGTGTTATTTTCTCACACCCCTATTGATGAAACTTCTATTCCTCTTGATATGTAGGATGTTGAAACTTCTACTTCACATGAATATCTTACATTTGCAAGAATAGAGAAGGATACAAAATACGATCATGATGAATATGAATCTATTGAAGATCTAGTTGAAATAGAAAGGGAAGAAATGGTAAATGTTTCTTTTGACTCATCTATGTTGGATGAGGAAGAGGTAAAATATACTCTTTCATTTCGGGATATTGAAAACTTGGATACAAATTTGCATGATTTTTTTTTAAGATTCAAATTAAGATATACCATGGATAGTGAACAAGGAATCAAAACCAAATGACAAAGAGGTTGATCTATTATAAGTAACTCAAATGATTGACCATCAATATGGGTTATTTGACACACACCTTGACCAACAATATTTAAGGTTTGAAAAGGATGGATGTGTTTTTAATTGGGTCCCTAATTTTGATATTTGTGATGAATAGGTAATAAATGAAGAAGAAAAACTACAAGATGATGAAAATGATAAAGACCATGAGGTAAAAGAAGGAATTGCAAATCCTCACCAAGTTTTGGCAAATGAAAATGTGTAAAAGGTAAAATCTAACCTTTTGTGTCCAAACATCCAAGCTTCAAGTGAAGATTTGTATAATCGCTCATTGAATTTAAATACTATTTATGATGAAATTCCATTGGAGGTGAATGAAGAACTTGATTTTATTTCTACTCACACCTCTAATAAGAACATTTTTTTGAATGAAAAATAAGTTGATGCCCTCGAACTGTTAAATAAAATTCACCATCAGCTGATAATAGAATCTAGGATAAAAACTCATGATGATCCTCATTTAGTAAAGATCATAGATGATTGCAAGAGGTTGCATAAATTTTATTGGCCTAAAAATATGAATAATGAATTGGCTTTGAAATTTTTAGAAATAGGCTCTTGTTTGAAAAATCTCATGTTTGAAAAATATAGCCTAATTCTAAATCAAAAATCGAATTGTGAATTTGACATCTTAAATAATAGACAAGAAAGAATTGAAAATCATATTTTGTCTAGTCAATTTAATGATTTGAAGGTCACCTAAGGGATCATTAATGGAACTAAATCAAATTGGTATGGTGAGAGAAGCAAGTTGAATATTGTTGTATTGTTTGGCTTAATCTTGTTTTTTTTTTATTCTTGCAAAATTTGGTATGCTTATCATGTTATATGTATTTAAAAGTGTGCTAGTCATGTTTGGAATCCAGGGAAATGATTGCTAAAGCTTTGCACCATCTTCTATCATATTGTACATTTGTATGTAGCTTTGTCTTATGTGGTTTTGAGTTTTGTGTTTTGGGTTGTTCCCTTGTTTTGAGGTGATGTTTTGTGGTCACTAACTTATGGTCTCTGGCTCGCTTTTTAATCTCCTTCATTTAATAGGTTGGAGTAACTAATATGAAAATTTATGAACCCGGGAAAATGGAGATGCATTATTTAGTGATCATGCTCATATTTAAGGACCAAAATGGTGGAAAGTGGAACATTGAAATATTTTGCTAAAGCTCCACATGTAACTCACACATATTAAAAGGTATTTCTAGAAATTATGAAGGATGAAGTTATCTTGATTTGCAACCCTAGGCAAAAATCCAACACGCTCTACTTGTAGGCTTCCTAACCCTAGTGATGCTTGAGGCTTTGCAAAAGTTCTATAAATACAAGCTATGCAAAAATTAATTGAATATGTCATCTAGTCTAGGAAAACTCCATCGGGGCTATAGACGCCTGACTGGCTATGGGTCCCTGACTAGACAAAGCTTGATTTATAATAAAAGAGAAAAAAAAGAGAAAAAAAAAGAAGAAAGAAAATGAGCACTAAAAATCTTGATCAAATCAGTCACAATATCTAGATAAACTCTACTGGGGCTATGTATGCCTGACCGGTAGTAGGGCTCTATCTAGACATAGCTCGGGTAAAAGAAAAGGGCTTTACAAAGCATTAGGCGAGCACACAGGTGAGTTAGATAAACCCTACCGGGGCTATAGATGCCTAACTGGAAATAGGGCTCTGTCTGTAAAATTTTTCTATCATGAGAAAAATTTTATAGTCTAATGCAAGTTAGATGATGGAATTCGGATGGTTTTTAGAGATGCAAAATGAATCACTTTTGCACACACTGAGCAAAGACAGATGGATTAATTGTTTCTATTTGAAGATATTTGCCCCTCACCTTCTAGGGACATCGCTAAATAATGCTTATTTTGATGATATTTTGTGTTTTCATTTCACATTGGGTTCTTACCAAAATGCTTAGGAGCATTTCCCAGAATAGTCACCATTTATTGTGGCTACTCCACAACTAGCCCCAAATTTTGGGGACCCACCTTTTTTGTTTTGGTTTTTGGGAGTTATGATTCACTTTGAGTGTCAATTTTGTTGCCTCCAAGGTTTTATTGTAAGTTTGTGTGGTGATGATTGTCCTCATTGTGTTTATTTCATAGATTTTTATGTGGTTGTTTAAATATGGCTTTTATTTGATGATCTTTCACCAGGTTTTTAAGGTGTCCATAGGATAATTAAGTTGATGTTCATTGCATCATTATTTCATGATGGGTAGGCTTTAATGTCTATGATAATGTTATAAAGCCAAACTCTTCATTATAATGGACACTTGATTGATATTAATAAAATCAAAATAAAAAAGTAAAATAAAACTTAAAAAAATAATAATAATTAAATAAAATAATATTCATATATATTCACATATATATGATGTTATTAATAAAGCAAAGAAATAAAAATAAAATAATAATAAAAGAAACATAATTATATTAATATATTTATATTAATATTAATATCATTAAAAATAGCAGACTTGGGCATTACGTAGTGTTGATATTTTGAATCGACAAGATAGATATACTTTGGCATGGATCGCACAATGATAACGTCGATCCCGACATACGGATGAGAGCTTCGAAGGTAGATTTTGGATGTATGGGGATGCACAGGTGATTGCGTAGGCTAAATTTTTGGTGACATAAACATTATAGCATGCATGATGATGAAGAAGTATCCAGGATGGTGAGCGTAGGCTATAGGTTTAGAAGGCGGTATCACCATCGTAAATCAAGTCAAAGGAAAGTGATAGTCGTATTATGACGATAGGGTTGTACGTAGGAGGACTACGCGATAAACTAGAGGACGTGCCAGTGACCCGATAAGTGATTAGATGAGGTCTCGACGATCAACATAGGAAAGGAGTGATGCAATATTAAATGCCCGAGAATAGTAGCACATAGTAGAGGAGATGACGTGATTTCATGGTACACATGTTTTGGGAGGTCAAAAATAAGTTTGATAGCGTGCATGGATGAACAAGTTAACGGAGTGCATTTGTGAGTAGTTTCAAACAAAGGTGATTGCAAATAGCGATGGATTCAGTGAGATGATAGTATTAGTCGTCGAATGCATTCTGCCCGAAGAGGTCTTAAAGTGGAATGAAACCCCAACACAGAAGTTTGGCAGAAGGCACCAGCATGTCATTGACTCAATGATTGTGCCTAACAGTTACCGAGAGTATTTGAAATAGGTAGATATTTTTTGAGAGTATCGTATAAGAAGAAGCATGTTCACATTTTTGGGCGATTCGAGATAGATTTTTGAAGGCTACTCACAGGTTACAAAAGTGCATGTGGAGCAACCTTAAATCGCGTCGGCACAGATATAGTGGGGATTGAGTAATGCTTATAGGATGACACCTACGTAGCAAGTATGAGATGGTGTAGTTGAACAACGATCCAGACTTGGATGACTTACGAAGGCATAGACGGTAGATCTAATAGATGCGATATGGGACTGTTGTAACATATTGCAAATAGATTGACCTGGAAGTTCCAAAATAAAGCAATGAAATATCATTTTAATCGGCAGAATGGACCAGAGAGTGCATTCCTAAAAATATGAAGGTACAACATGAAATAAATTAGGGTTTGGGCATGAAAACACCATTCACAACAATAATGGCAGGCTAATTACGCCATGTGCACGCTGAGAGTATGACGAACCTTGAGCAGACGGGAATCGCATGCAAGGTGAGTGCTAAGTGACAAGCGACAGGTACAACGGCTACAAAAGTGGAAAACTTGGTTCAAAAGGATCCAATACTATCAGTTGATGAGCGTAGTCAGTGCCATCGAGCCGAAGGATGAGCAAATTTCGTTAAACCTATGCAGATCATTTAAATAAAAAGGTATGGTAGTGTTTACTCCAACGATATGACAAGAATCGTAGGGAATGGCTTCAAAGGCGAGTTCGAGCTTATAAATCGAGGTAGCTGTAGTGATGTTTGGGCTACAACAGTAGCGGCAGTCTAGCGATGATGCACTCAGTACCTGGCGTATCACCAGCAAATGACACTAGGTGGTTTTTACCAAACGAACGACGTAGGATAAAGTGAGGATGCCAAGTGAAATAAATACTAGGCCCATAATGACGTCGTAAATATCATGTGGAAGTGTCACCGACAAGAAAGAAGAACTTTTAGGTGCAGGGAATATGGGTAAGTTGGTCAGCGAAGTCTCAGGAGTACCAACGCCCAAAATGGAAAATTGATTGTATTTTACAATTAAGTGTGCCACATGTCTAACAAAGGATATTATATTATGGGTAATAAGGCCCTAAGATTAATATTTGTTTCCTCGTCATAAGAAGCCAATTGAATGTGCCATTTGGCATCACTTAATAAAATGTTATTCAAATGAATAAAAGGCTAAACATAAACGTTACGAAATGGAATTAAGCCATTCGATATTTGGAGGAGAAACGTTGAAAACCAAAAGGGAAGAAATGAAATGAACAGGTGTTGGGACAACGAAAGGGCAGTCTATGAAATTTCAAATATGCCATCAAAAAGGGGAAGAAGGGTTGGACCTTTTAGGAGGCCACATGCTGCTGGAAAGTGATGTAAAAACAAAGATGTTTTTTAATACAAAATAGGCCAGAAATTTGCATTTAATGTGCAAGAAAGGAGGAGTTTTATTTTGCATGTCTGTTATACCTGCTTATTTTTCCTCTTTTCATGTTTAGGCTTATAGAGGGTGTTGAATGCATTTTTTAATTGTTGCACCATTGAAGGTTTAAAGCATGAAATTTATTTCGTTTTTCCCTTCGAAGCTCACACCTAGATTATTTAGAGTTGTGCAAATGCAGATTCGGTAAACTAGGTTGCATGCAAGATTTTCTCACATCTTCGGTTTTGCAGAAATTGGGTGGCAAAATACTGGTGATATTTTGCATGTTTATGTTTCAGTTTTCTGTCATGTTTTCCAGATTTCATTTTTATTTTTCTAACTTTTATTTTGCAGATTTTTTTTTATTTTCAGAGATTAAAATCAAAATCAAAAAAATAAAATAAATTGAAAAAAATAATTACGTGAGTGCAAAGTATGATATACAATCTTGCATACACAACAGATTCGGGCTCATTCCGAAGTAATTTCGATTTTATAAATATTTTTGAAAATTGTTGTTTTTAAGGGTTTTTATAATTTCAAAAAAAAAAAAAAATTATATTTTTGAGGCAAATAAAATTTTTATGCTTTTTGTTTTCATTCATTAGCATGATATGGCCTTTCTTTCATGAAAATTTTAATTTCATTGTAAGGGGGTTAATTTTGTGGTATTTAATAAGCTATTATTTTTGGAGCAATAAATGTACCTTTCTTTATGAAAATTCTGATTTCATTGAAGAGAGGTAATTTATCATTACATCAAAGGTCTTGGTTTTAAAGCATGAAATCATTTCTTCTTAATGAAAATTAATTTCATTAAAGAGGGATAATTCATCATGACATTATGAGGCTATTATTTTCAAGCAATAAATTGGTATCTCTTTATGAAAATTAATTTAATCAAAGAGGACCCAAGTGTTGTAGGTGAGTTGGAGAGGAGAGGGCAATCCTCCAAGGGAGGTCCCAGGTTCGAATCTCCAACCTACCAAAAATTTGAATTGGGTATCCAAAATCCAATTGATAATGTTGGTGTGGGCAGGGCTGGGTGCAACCCTCGGGTGACTTTGACAGTGTAGAACCCCCTGTTCGTGGTCTCTTAGACTAAGGTGGCCCCACAAGGCGTTTTTCACTTAAAAAAAAAAAAACATCAAAGAGGAACAATTTATCAATTACATTAAAGGCTTTCTTCATCTTCATGATAAGGAGCTACATTTAATGAGCCTATTCATCATTTCATATTCATATTCATAGATAGATTTTAATCTTTATTTTCATGTTTAAAGTAGGATTTAATGCAAGATAAAACTTGATTAAAATCCACTTAATAAAGGAAGATAAAATCTACCTTAAAACATTTCAAGATAAAAGGAATTAAAGCACTACATCGTGGTCATATGAGGGCCAATTCACATTTGTTTTTTGTTAAGTTTTATGAACAACCATTAACATAGCAAGGTGAAATGAACCAACACATGCCCCTTGTTAATAGTTACTTGCAATCACTAAGGTGTTCCTAGCATTTCATTGATATTTTATTGAGATTACTAATACACATGTGCAAATGCTAATATAGCAGAGACCTTGGAGAAGTTGTTTTGTTTTGACTTCTTTGCAAGAGAGGGTTTTGAGAATAAAATCCTAAGGGAGAGTGTAATTTCACAATTGGGTAAAATTACCACTCAACATATCCACAAGTGACTTTCAACTTTTTTGAAGAATTAGGCTTTCCCTTAGGATCTTGATCTATATCCTTTGCTTATTTGAAATTCTTTGTATGAATATGCATTTGAGAAGGAACAATACAATTCATTATAGTAACTTAAAAGTGAATAGGAAGAGAAAATATAGAATCAAGGATCTATAAAATAATATCTCGAAATTCAATTAAAATATCTAAATCAAGTGGTAGAAGAGATGGTCCTCTCAACTGACATTAGGAGCAAAGAAAAGGTTTTGCTGGTAAATATTCATAATACTTAGCCAAGGAGGAATTTTTATGGAAATATAAATATAGAGTCCTTTGGATCAAATAAGGTGACCAAAATACAAAATATTTCCACACCTCAACGCTAAGTCATAGGAGTTGTAATAGAATTCATGAAATTTTTAGAGAGGATGGTTCAATTTTAGTTAACATTCACAACATCCAAGCTGAGGAAGTGGTCTTTTTAGCTCCTTATTGGGTTCTAGAAGTTGCAGAGATAGAGAAGATGAAGATGTTCTTCTGAGGTCTATTCCTAGATTAGTCTTAAGGGAAACAAATTTGAGCTTTGAAGCTTTATTATCAAATGATGAGATCAAAGTGGTGATGTTTGGAATGGGAACCCTAAAGGTGCTTGGCCTAGATGGTTTTCCCCTATTCTTCTAGAAATTCTAATAGGATTGATGTATGTAAGGCAATGAGAAATATCCAAAGCTCTAACTTGATTTCTTTTAGGGTGAACTCCACTTTTTTGGATCTTGTTCCAAAATCTGTAGGTGCCAGTAAATTCAATGAGTACTGGCCAATTAGCCTTTGTAATACTTTATATAAGATCCTCTCCAAATTATTAGCCAACATGTTGAAGTCCTTGATGCCTCTCCTCATTGATAAAGCTCAAATTATCATATGTTGAAGGCATATGATAGAGTATCCTAGGAGTTTTTGGAGGAAGTCTTGTTAAATTTTAGATTCAGCAAAAGTTAGACTAAACTCATGAGAGTCTGTTCATCCTCTATTAAGTTTTCAGTGCTAGTTAATGGTTCTACCATTGACAAGTTCAAGAGGTCCAAAGGTATCCATCAAGGAGACCCGCTTTCACCCTATCTCTTCATTCTTATGGGTAAATATTTGGGTAGGTCTACTCTAATGGATTCCACCAATGAAGACCTCAAGCTTTCACTCACACTCAACCCAATCACACACCATCAGTTTACGGATGACATGCTACGATCCTTTTTAGCCTTTGTGGTTTAGGTTAGAAAAATCAAGAATATCTTCTTGTTATTTGAGAAAGCAGTTGGTCAAAAGATCAATTATCTTATGAGCATGTTGTATTTCCTAAACACTCCCTTAGCCAAACAGAGGAAGATAGCTAAAATTCTTGGTTGTGGTATATAAAAAATGACCCATAAATAAATAAATTATGTAAATATATATTAAGCAAAAAAAATTAAAGAAAATTATAATATTGAATCATGTATAGGTTAAATTGAAATATTTTAGGTACTTTTAATTTAAAAAATTATATATGATCTCGCTCATGTAGAGGAGTTGGAGAGCAAGTGGGTAGTTAAAACTCTCCAATTGAAATCGAGAGGACACAGGTTTAAATCTCTCCCCTCACATGCTACGGATATGCTATGTACATAAAAGGTTACCAATCAAAAAAAGAAAAAATATATATGATATGATTAGGTGGCTGAAAAAGTAAATTTATACTGATAATTTTAAGTTGAAATTTTCATGAACAATATAACAAAATAGAGTTGATGTATAGTATACAATCATGAACATTGTAATTGGGGTTTTATAATCATATCTTATAATATATAACCACAAATCACATAAACTTAACTAATTATAAAATAAGATATTATAGGAAAACACATAGACTCTTTTAAGTGAAGAAGAAAAATGAGTAAAAGGATGATAATACTTAAGAAATTTTATTACTTTAACTTAATTGTGGTATGAAAAAGTAAATTAACCATATTTAAGGTTATTATTAACAAATATAAATATTTTAGAGTATATATATATATATATATATATATATATATATAGATTTTTAATAGGTTATACATGACTTTCACTTGTATTATATTATTTTTTTTTTGCTAAGTAACGATATATTTACAACGGGTTTTTTGTTAAAGGATCCCAAAACCTTAGTTACATAGATAGCCGAGGCTACAGTTGTGATTAAAAATTAGGACTGTGCCCTTGGGCAACAAACCAAGGCCCAGGGCCCTATTGCCTACAAAAATATAAACCAGTTTTGAAACCAGAACAACAAAATTTGGCCTGTGGCCACCAAAATATGACAAAACTGCAAAACGACACATGCCAAAATCACAAAAAACCGCTCGCTGCTGCTCCGGGTAGCCTGGCCTAGTCTGTACGAGGCCCAACCTAACAGATCAACTCCTCTCCCTATCAGGACCATCGCCCAGCCTACACTGGAGTTTGGCCAGGGCACTGGTCATTGAGGAAGTCACTTTGGCAGAAGCGGTCAGGAAGCCAATAGTAATGTCAAGGAGAGCTCTGGTCGCTAGGTATTGCATCTTGCTGCCAGAGTTAGAGCTAACTTCGGTGGCCTCTGAGGCCTCCACCTTGGCCTTCTTGGAGCTGCATGTAGCCCTGCTACTGCCTAGGGTCGGGCCTTTGCGTATTGAGCTGGTGCTAGGATTCGGGGCCCCGCCTAGGCCCTGGATCGAAGTTCTACATTTTTGGGTGGGCCTGCATAACTTCAGGGAAGGGGAGCCTTTGGGGGAGGGGGTCTCCTTGGATTTGGAAGCTACAAGGGAAGCCCCAAGGGAGTTAGCCATGTCAAGGGGGGACAGAGGTCAGGGGAGGAATGTAGTGAAGCTACAATCGATTGGCTAGGGCATGCCTATACAGAACAGCCATGAGCCCTTGGCGGTAGGGCCTAGAATGGTTCCTATGAGCTCGGTCGATGGTGAGACCCAGGGAGTAGAGGAGGAACCGAGGGTGCTTACCATTGTGGCTCCATAGAGGTGGTTGTAGAAGCTGCGATGGAAATTGTAAAGCCGTTGGTCCAGATCATCGCAGGTGATGTATTGCATCACCAGGATGATGGCTTCATTGAAGGGGGTTGGGAGGTCAGTGCGAAAGATATTAGCTTTATCCCACTACTACTTCGAGAATCAGGATAGCTCCTCCTCCCAATTGTGCTTATCCCGATGGACGAATCTACCTTTCTCCTCATGATGCAGACCTGTCACCTCCGTCATAAATTCTTTGGTCACTTTAAAGTGGAGCCCCTTCACTTTGACTTCTCCATCATTCCGGGTGTGCCGGAAACCTTTGAGTAATACTCTTCGTCGGCCCTTGCAAATTTTTTGAAGAAAGGGGGAATTTCTTGGCATTAGAGACTTAGCGGCGGTTAAGAGTAGAGGGCTCAAGGAAGAAGGTCTTGGTAGCCATGAGGAGCAAACTAATAGCCCAGGGATGGGGAAAATAGGGGCGGCATGACTAGAGACACGGGGATGGGGGAAAGGGGAAGCAGACAAGAATGCCGAAGAGCTCTATGTGCGACATGTTTAAAAACTTACAGGGGGGCATAGAGGACGAGAAGGGCCATCGATGTCGGGAAGGAGCGCTTGGGGCGAGGAGCGACATGAGACAGGAGGAGCTAAGGGGGCATGGATGTCGGCTACCACATGGGGCAGGGGAGGGGGGCCAATGCCTATGCTCTAGATTGCGTAATCTGAGTAGGGGGCCAGCTTGAGGAAACCTCACGGGATAGAGCCACGAATGAACTGACTCAACATGGGAATCTGATGGTGCGACATCCAAGGCAAGAAGGTCAAAATGGGATGCCACACACTCTGACTTGGACTTGCCAAAAATGTCAGCCGGGCTTCGTGAAAGTCTGACGTGGCCACTGACACTTAGCACCGCGAGGGGGAGCTTGAATGGATTGGCCAGCACACTAGCAAGGGGGGCATTGGGGCCAGTCGTCATGGTGAAGCAAGAATGATAGTCCCCTGACCATTGGGGGGTGTGATAACGCAACTTCGAGGCCCCATCTCAAGGTGGGATAAGCATCTGGGCCCTCATCAGAGCTAGGATTGTCTTGCAAAACTATTTGTACCAGAGCTTCAGGGAAGTTCATGGTCTAGGTGGTGAAGTCTTCTACTGAGGTGGCCTGGTTGGCCATGAAATCGGCTGCCCTGTTGCCTTCCCTATACACATGCCAAAAGGTGTGGTCAGGGAGTCCTTGGAGGATGGTGAGAGCTTCCTTAATGGAGTTGTGAATGCACCAGGAGCTATTTCTTGAGCTACGAGTGGCTTTGATAATGACTTGGGAATCACCCTCGATGATGAATTTTGAGGACTCCTTGAGGGTGGTCAGCCCGCTGAGGAGAGCTGCTACTTCGACGAAGTTATTGGTCTGAATGTCTAGCGATGCAACGTACGCCAAGATCAGGGTCCCATGACTATCTCTGATGACCCTGCCTGCTTTAGAGGGCCCGATATTACCTTTAGAAGCTTTGTCAAAGTTAAGTTTGACCCATCCGAGAGGGGGGGCAGTCCACCTTGTCTCATAACGACGGGGAGGGGGGGGGAGGGGACCGGGGGGGAAGTTGAACTCTGAGGGAGGATAGGAGGGTGGCCTCGCCCAACCGTCGGGGCACCTCGGTCAAAGGGGGAGCGGGAATTCTCAAGGGTGAAGGAAACCACCTTGGTCACTATCCACTAGGGGGAACGGGTCGAGGAGGAAAAGGCTCTGCTGTTGTGCTTGAGCCAAAGCTATAAAAGTAGGTGAGGAAGGCAGGAGCCCCAGAGGAAGCTGATGAAGGGGTGGGCAAAGGGGTTGGGCCACTGAGACATGAGGTGAGATATGGAATTGGGGGCCACCCATTGAATAGAGAATTGGGAAAGGATGAGGGCCAGGGCTTCAAAAGAGAAGGGATATCTGAGAAAGAGGTGATTAGTGGAATCCCATGCAGTGCAATAAAGGAAGCATCTATTTGGGATCTGAAAGCCCCTCCTGATCAGGTTCTCGATGGTCATGATCTTGTTTTGGATGACCGCCCAGATGAAGTGGCTGATATTGGGGATCAGCTTCTTGGCCCACACCTGATGGGCTAGAAAAGGAGCCTCGTCAGGGAGTCTTTGGAGGTTGTAGGCATATTTGACAAAAAATATGCCACTATGGGTGTCATGCCAAATTCATCTGTCATTCCCTTCGAAAGACAGGATAACTGTCACCTTGAGGAGGCGTTGGAGCCTTGAAGCTTGGAGCGGGTGCCTGGGATTCAGGATGGATTTCCAAGTAACCCCTCCATGGTTCTGGGAGAGATAGGATGACACTCTAGACCCTCTGTCTGCCAGCCCCGGTTTGACGAGGAGATCGTTGTCAGCATTCAGGGCCTCATCTTGGATCCACATGTCATCCCAAAAGTTAATATGGGTTTCGTCCTCGAGGATCCATCTGGTCCCTTTCCAAATGATGTCTTTAGTGGAAATCAGGGATTTCCAGAAGACTAATCCATCTTTGGGCTAGGATTCGTTGAGGAAGGGGTGGTGGTGGCAGTATTTCCTGAGCACGATATTGAACCACTCATCGGGGGTGTTGTTGAACACTTTCCAGGAATGCTTGGACAAGAGGGCCTTGTTCATGAGGGTCACCCGCCTAATTTTGATTCCTCCCTCGCATTTGGGGTGGCATACCAGGGGCCAGGAAACCAAGGGAATCCTCTTCTTATCTTCGTTGCCCGACCAGAGAAAGTGTTTATGGATTTGTTCAATGTGGGCTGCAATGGAGGCCGAGATTCTAAAGATCAACATGAAATAAATCGTAATGCTTTGGTGGATCGTCGATAGGAGGGTGGCTCTGCTAGCCTGAGATAGGAGGTGGCCTTTCCAGGGGGCCAACTTTCTCTGAATCCGATCCATCATCCCGCTCCACAGGTCCTTGGAGAATGCACCTATAAACATGGGAAGCCCGAGGTAATAGGAGGGGAGGGTATCAGGGGTACAACCCAAAATCCACCCAATTCTGATTTGCCTAGCCACAAGGGTGTGGATGAAGAAGATTTTACTTTTTTGAAGGTTAATTTTTTGACTGACCGCCTCCTCGTACAGGGTCAAGATGTGCTTGAGGGCCTTGGATTGAGGGATCGAAGCTGAAGTGGTGAGGATGGTGTCATCCATAAACTACTGATGAGACACAATGGGTAGGCCCAACGCAGGCCTGATGCTCAAAATGAGTCTACGAGAAACAACGCTCGAGATGGTACGTCTCAGGGCCTCAACCAAGATGATGAAGAGGATCGGGGATAGGGGGTCACCTTTATGAATGCCTCTAGAGCTAGGGAAGAATTCGACAGGGGATCCGTTGATGAGGATCGAGAACTAGGGGGAGGACACATAGTTGCTGATGAGCCTGACCCAGGAGGGATGGAACCCGAACTTGAGGAGGACCTTGGAAAGGAAGCTCCATTCAACTCTATCAAATGCCTTGTTCATATCCAGCTTGAGTAGGAAGGAGGCCTTCTTGGAAAGGAAGGCCGAGTGGATGGCCTCGTGCATGATGATAACTTCATCTGTGATCAATCTGCCTTTGATCGAGCTCCCATGGTAGGGGGCAATGATCAGGGGAAGGATATCCTTGAGGCGGGAGGCCATGGATTTGGTCAAGATTTTATATAAAACATTGCACAGACTGATGGGGCTAAAATTTGAGAGGGATCTGGTAGCCTAGGACTTGGGGATCGGGGCAATGAAGGTGGAGTTTATACCTCCGGGGATGGTAGGCTTGGATGTCCCGGCTGCACACATTTCTTACCCAACGATGTCCCAAAAGGATTGGAAGAAACGGGGGTGAAACCCGTCCTGGCCCGGGGGTGCCTCAACCTTCATGGAAAACATGGCAACATGGATTTCAAATTCATAGAGGGACTGCACGAGCATTTCATTTGCCATGGTTGAGACTAAAGTAGGAATATGTTCTAGTGGGTAGTCTGCCGCTTTTGGGGACATGGGGGGATGTCGCCAAGGAGCTCTTGAAAGAAGTTGGTGGCTTCAGTCCGAATGTCCTCTTCATCCTTGATAGTTCTACCATCACTGCTCACCAACTCAGCAATCATGTTATATCCCCTATTTTTGAGGGTCAATGTGTGGAAGAAATTCGTATTAGCATCGCCATCTTGGAGCCATAGAGCTCTCGACTTCTGTCTCCAAAAGGTTTCTTCCCTGGCCAGGATGTTGTGATACTCACTGAGGGCCAGGCGTTCCTCTTCCCTGATCCCCAGGTTGTGGGAGCCCACCTGGAATCTGAGCTCAAGGTCTTCGAGTTTTTTCTTAGCTGCCACTTTATTTTCAAAGATGTTACAAAACACCTCTTTGTTCCATACCTTGAGTTGCTCTTTGAGGCATCTCAACTTGTGGTAGACTTGTTCAAAGGGGCACCCAGGGACTGGGGAAGCCCACCAACAGCCAACCTGGGCCCTGAAGTTGGGATGATGTAGCCACATGGACTCGAACCAAAAGGGTCGCTTGGGGGAGGAGCGATGATTAGTTTCAAGGAGGAGGGGGCTGTGGTCGAACCCAATTTTAGGGAGGGCCAGCAAGGTTGCATCCGCAAATAGGGGAATGGCTTCCTTAGATCAGAACACTTTGTCCAACCTGACCTGGATATGGTTTGCTCCTGCTCTTCTGTTTGACCAGGTGAACTTGGCTCATTTTAGCCTGACGTTCATGAGCTCGTTGAGGTTGGTGAAGGCTCCAAAGTCGTCCATGCTCTTGCTCGGAACTGCTGAGCCCCCACTTTTATCAAAAAGGAATAGGGAACTTTTGAAGTCCCCTACCAGGATCCAGGGGAGGGGGGCAAAGACTTCTCTCATCGAGTTGATTTCCTTCCATAAGACAGCTTTCTCAACTAGGATGTTAGGAGCATAGACATTAGACAGGATCCACGAGCGCCTTGAATTCACGTAATGGACTAGAATGTTGATTATTCTAGGAGAAGATGATATGAGCCTCCCCTCGAAAGACCGAGGATCCCACATGCATAGTAAGCCCTTGGCTATGCCATCTGTAGGGGTAGACAGGGACTCACAGTTATGCCAGGTAGCTTGGGCGACTCTCTGGGTAGCGGCATCATCTATTTTGGTCTCCTGGAGGAGGAGTAAGGATAGGCAGTGATCCTTGTAGAGTTGACGAAGGATCCTTTTCTTGGGGGAACCATTGAGCCCCCTAACATTTCAGGTGATGAGCTTCATTTGACACCCTTGTGGGGTCACTTGTCCCCCTTCCCGACCAGAGCAGAGGGTTTGGGTTGAAGGGCATCCATTTTGGAGAAGCTCACGATAACGTTAGAGAGGGTTGCCTGGGAGCCATTGGCTATGTCATTTTCAGTGATCCTTACTCGCTGGTCACCCAGGGTGGGCCGACCTCTCTTGAGTTTACTACCAAATTCTATGGTGAAAGTCTTCTTCGGGTCATCTTGGGGCTAATCTCATCGGGCCCGGATGGAGAACTACCTTCAACCTCTTTGTCAGACCTCTCGAAGCTCGCACTCGAAGGGGGAAGTCCGGAAGGGACCACCGGGAGGGGCCGGGAGGGGGTCGAGGGGGGATAGCGGGGGTGGGGGGAGGAGGAAACCTAGACAAAGGAATACGAGAAGGTGGGAACCAGTGGGGAAGAGGGCTTGGGTGCCTCACAGACCTAGGGGGTGCAAGTAGGGGCCTGTAGGGAGGGATTCACATCGGGCAAGGGGCGAAGCCTATGTTCGGGGCCCTAGAAGACAACTCAGGGAGGGGAGTAGGAGATAGGGCCATCGACCTTCTTGGATACATGGCATTGATGGGGGAGATGGCCTTGAGTGCAACAGAGAGGGCAAAAAGCAGGTTTATTTTTGTAGATCAGAGATTGGCACCAAAAGAAGGACCTAGAGGAGATGGTCATCGAAGAGGGAAGTTTAGATTCTAGATTTGCATTGACAAAAAAATCTGGCATGAACCATCCAGGAGCCTGCCTTGGTAGCGGGGTCGAATGCCACCAGTTTCCCGACTGATTGGGCAATAAGTCTTAGGACGTCTTCATGCCACAAGTGGAATCGAAGCTCAGGGATCCAAACCCAGATCGAGGTAAAGTTGATGCTTTGGGTGCTGGGGTGGAAGTTAGCTCCATATTGCCTAAGGAAGAGGCTTTTGTGTCCCAGAAACCAGGGCCTGCCTGACAAGATCTTTTCAACGTCATCACTGTTATTTAATTTGATGATGAAGAATCCCTTAGTGAGGGCCACCAGCTGAATATGTCCAAAAACTTTCCATTTGGAAGCCGCCCATCTACAGATGGTTTCCATGTCCGAGCGCCCTCCCAGGAACTTACCAACCAGGGAGGTAGAGGATCCAGCGATAAAGGAGGAGTAGACCTCCTATTGAATAGAAATGTGGGTGCCCTCAAGGGAGATCCCTAAATCCAGGGCCCAAGTCTAGGCCCTGGTGCCAATTAAGATCTGTTTATAGGAGGGTTTGGGCCCGCCCGTGGTAGAACCCTACCCAGGATCTGGAGGCATCAAGCCAAGGAGGAGGTCTTGGGCCCAAGATGTCGTTCCCACCCTGTCCACAATTCTGCTCAGCCTTTGAGCCCTTCTTTGGGCTCGTCGAGGGCCTTCCAGGCCCAGGTCCGGGCCCCGACGTGCCTGACCCCGATCCCTATCTAGCTCTCACCCTCGAACTTGCATCAGCTTCTGAACCTGTGCCCAATCCTGCTCCCGCTCCCGCTCCCGTTCCTGCTCCCACTCCCGCCATATTTCGTTAGTCAAGATGTCCTTCCAGTTGTATTATATTATGATCTAATAGTTGTATTTTGAATTTTTTTAATTATGAATGTCTAGTTTAATAAGATTCAAATATGAGTATCCTTATTAAGAATTGAGAAATTTAATCAATCAAACTCATGTCATTTGATTTAAATATTTTTTATTTTATTATTAGTTACATATTTTTAAAATTATTTATAAAATTGTAAAATTTAAATATTTAAACATAGTGAGTTGGGAGGGAGTTCCACTAGGTAATATGGAAATAAAGTCATATTTAAAATCCCTAATGTGAATTCATTATGTCCTAACTAGAAATCGATATGCCCTAGCTAAAAGTATGGATGTTTAAGTTAGAGATAAACAAAAAAGAAAATACAAGGTAATTTTGATCTAGGTAATATATGTTACACCAAAAGTGATTATCAAGGATGAGATGATTGAACATGGTATAATGATTCTTAAAGGTAGAGGGTTAATATGTAAGTTCCATGGATACTGGCTAGGGTTTTCCAAGATTCAAAATTGGATCAAGTTGAAGTGGGGATTGAATTCAAATTACTGAGACATTTCTTCAATTCTTAAAGGTAGAGGGTTAATATACAAGTTTCATGGATACTGGCTAGGGTTTTTCAAGATTCAAAATTAGATCAAGTGGAAGTGGGGATTGAATTCAAATTACTAAGATATCCTTTCCTAAAGGTTTTTTCCTCATTGTCTTTTCTAGTTCAAAAATGAAGGATAGTATAATGTATGATGTTGTCCACTATTTGGATTCCCCCACCTCTTGATTGGTTCAAATTATTTTTTATGGCACTTTAAAAGGTAACCCGAGAAGAGCAGCTATCGGGGGAATTATTAGAGATCACAAGGGTGATATTCTATTGGCCTATGCTGAAGGCTTGGAGTCAACTTCAGTCAATTCGTAAAAGTTGGGGTCCTTTACCAAGGCATTCAGGTGGCTAACTTGTTGGGACTCCATAAAATTGTCATAGAAGAGGACTCCCTTACTACCATCAATTACATGAAAGGATGGTCCCCAAGAAATTTGTCAACGAAAAATGTGATTCTTGAAGCTAAAAGAGTCACCCTATTTTTCGAGGTTTTCACATTTCAGCATACTTTTCGGGAAGGTAATAACTCTGCGGACTTCATGGTAAACTTGGGTGTGGACCACCATGCACTCTGTATTTGGTGGGAGGACTTCCCTGAGGGTTTGTGCTCTTTGAAGGCAACAAATTTCTATGGTATAGAATTAGAGCATGGTTGATTTTTGTTTATGTTTACTCCTCAGTTGTCCTACTTCCCTACGTGGAAGTCCTTTTCTGTTTTCTTTAATCTTTTTTTGGCATTTCTCTCTGTTCTCCCCTAGTGGTTGTCGATCTAGGGTTGGAAGCTTTGTTAGTTTCTTGTTTGTATGTTGTTAGTTTGGTTGTGTTGGATTTTTAACCCTTGATCAATCTCTTTTTGGCCTTGTCTTACCTTGTAAAAGGTTCAGGGATCCTTTCAAAATCCCATATACATTTTATCAAAAAATTATAATGGATGATGGCCTATGGTTTAGGGGGAGAGATGCCCTTTATTTAAGACCATGAAGTGAATTTTTTCTATTGAGATAAAAACTATTTAGAAGATTCAAATGCAGGTTAGGATTTTTGGACTTCCATATTAGCTTATCAATGATGATATTTTACAAAATATTGAAAATATCCCAAGAAAATTCATCAAGGAGAGAATAACTATTAAGGAGTGAAAGCATGCTATATAAATTCGAATGTGTTATTATGGATATTTCAAAACATTTACCACAACCCATTGAGATTACATGTCAATCAAGAGAATGGAATT
This sequence comes from Wollemia nobilis, assembly GCA_028583015.1. Taxonomy (NCBI): domain Eukaryota; kingdom Viridiplantae; phylum Streptophyta; class Pinopsida; order Araucariales; family Araucariaceae; genus Wollemia; species Wollemia nobilis. The sequence continues at coordinate 99,869 of JAQPPZ010000755.1, read as the reverse complement.
GATAAATGGATTATGAAAATATTACATTTTGATGCTCTAATTGTTGAGAATGAACATGTTTCAAGAGATTATAAAGTAAAAGCTATGAAGAAAGAGATAAAATTTTGGTCATAAAATAAACTTCAAGACGAAACAAAGAAATCATATTGTAATAGAAGCTAAGATCAAATAAAGTATATTCCACTCCAATAGAAGGGGCAAAGAAATGCCATTGTAGCTCACTTGGATCAACTAATAGAAGAATCAAGGAAATATATAAGGGATGAGAAAATATAATATTAAGTTCAAGTTCAAAAGGAATTAAAGGCTCAAAAGAAGATATGGAAGAAAATATTAAAACAAAAATGATAGAAGAGGTCAAGTTTAGTCTAGGCAATTGAATCTTTATTTTCCTCAAGCAGTATAAAATTCTCTTTTAGTGATAAAAGTGAAAGTGTTGTAGAGGTTATCCCTTGCATTTTAGGGTTTCAAGAGCACATAATAAATAAACAAGGATGGAGGAAATATTTCACAATTTAGGGTTTTTAGGGTAACATAGGATGGAGGAAATGTTTCACAATTTAGGATTTTAGGGTAATATAAGAAGGTAATTGTTATGGAAGCATGTCCTTGTATTTCATGGTTTATAGGGCAACATAAAGAAGAATGTGCTTTTGAGGTTATTCCTTGTATTTTAGATCCTTTAGAGCAAGATAAACTTATAAATAATAAGTCTTACTATAAGTAGTGTGAGAGGATTTAAGAGATTGAGGAAGATGAAAGTATTATGGAAATGCAAAAAAAAAAAAGATACAAGAAGTAAAAACAAGGAGAAAAAGAAACTTATAAAAATATTAATTGAAAAACAAAAACAAAGAATATAAATTAAAAAAAACTAGACTCACTAAAAAGAAAACAAAAAACTCAAAATAATATGTTGAAATATTATGAATATAAATGAGAACCCTAAAAAATAATTAATAATTTATATAGAGACGTGTGAATGTATATTTAAATATCCGATCCAAATGGTAACATACTGCGGAATTTAATATTTATATACATTATTTAAGGTTTTGTTATAGTTGATCAAAAAGATTGTACAACCAGCCGACAGAATAAAGAGTGAAAAGCAAGTGTGGTCACGTCAACGAAGAATCCACTAAGGAATGGGATCCGATAAGATTTCTTTTACAACAACAGCATTAAAGGTAAGTCGACCACACACCGTAATTCGAAGGGAATAGGTTGATGTGAAAGATAAGAGATTTCCTTTAAAGACAAACTCTATTATTTTTTTTTAATAAAAATGTAGATGCCACTATACGTAAGTGGCACGCAGAATGGGGAATATAGCAAGCCGGAACCTCGACCATCTCCATACGTCATCATTTTTATGGCCACTCACAAAACGACTCGGTCTGATTCAGAGAGTTCATAGAGTTTTTCTGAGGTTCAACATGGCGCAGCTGCTCATTCACGGGACACTCCATGTGACGATCAAGGAGGCGGATTCGCTCAGTGATCAGAAGTAAAAGACCGGAGGAGCCCCCAAACTAGTCAGAAAGGTAAGTAAGAAGAATGTGTACTCAAATTTTCAGATTTTTTCTTCTTCTTCTTTCTGCTATTTTGGTCTTTCAAAATTTCAGATTTCTTCTTTTATTTTGGTCTTTCTTAGATGTCTTCTAGCTGCAGCTGAGTTTTGGTTTTTCATATTTTCAGATTTCTTGTTGTTGTTGTTTTATTTTGGACTTTCTTAGATCTCTTCTTGTTCGAATCTGCAGCTGATACAGAGAGTGAAAGAAACCGTGGGGTTGGGGAAGGGGAAGAACAAACTGTACGCCACGATCTATCTGGAGCAAGCCCGGATGGGTCGAACCCAGATCATAGAAGACGAGCCGGTGAATCCCCGCTGGTATGAGTCTTTCCACACTTACTGTGAGCACCAGGCCGCCAACGTGATCGTGAGTGTTAAAGTTGATAACTCCGTGGGCGCTTCGCGCTTTGGATGCGCCTACGTTCTCGTAAAAGTCCTCCTTGACGGGTAACAGGTCGACCAGTGGCACGAGCTCCTCAACGACGAAGACAGAGAACCCGTCGGCGGCCGGATCCACGTCAAGCTGCAGTATTTCGATGTATCCTTCGACCACCACTGGTCCGCGGCATCCGCAGCCCCAAATTCCCTGGGGTGCCCCACACATTCCTACCCCCAGCACAAGGGTTGCAAGGTCACCCTGTACCAAGACGCCCACATGCCACACAAAATCATGCCTCAAATCCCCCTCGCGGGAGGTCAGGTGTTCCAACCGCACCGCTGCTGGGAGGACGTGTTCAACGCCATCAAGAACGCCAGGCACCTGATTTACATCACGGGCTGGTCTGTTTACACGGAGATAACCCTGATCCGCGACTCCCGGAGACGGAAACAAGGCGGGGATCAAGGGAGCTCCTCAAGAAGATAGGTAAGGACTCGATTATCGGGTCGGGTTTTTTCGTGGGCTGTTCGAGTCGAACGGTTGCAAAAGATCATGGACTTTGTATTAATCTTTCCTCATAAGTTTAAGTAAAATAAAATGTACAGAATTAAAGCAAGTCATGAAAATCACGTGGCGTCACGTCAACGAAGAATCCATGAAAGTGATGGGGCCCGATAAGTTTTCTTCGAGGTGTATTTCCGTGTTTTTTTAACGACGCGGTATGTTAAAGTAATAAAGGACAGGCCAATAACATCATTTGTCCACAAAAATACTACGGGGATAAACAAGTTCCACAAGGTGTACCTGTCTAAAATTTCGTTAAATACGGAGTAAAAGTCATCTCCAAGATAGTTTTTTATAATTATTAAGTTTGTTTATTTTTTGAGGTAGGATTTTTTTCAGGTCTATTCTCCCGTGTAGGAAAAAAAAAAAAAGAAGTTAGCTTGAAAATAGTTTTGGATAATTATTATCAATTTGTTTTTAGTAGATAAAATTAATATTTTAAATAGATTAAAATTGTAATTAAAATAATTTTAATTTTAAAAATTTATTTTTTGGTTGGTTTTTAAGTTTTATTATCTCAAAATATTATAACTTTTAATATAAATTAGTCAGAATATTATATGTGGAAATATTAATAATCAATATTAGAAATATATATGTTTGGAGAGATAATTTTTTTAAAGGTTTTTTTCAATTGGATGGGAGCACCTTGTCTTTACGGAGGGTTGGCCCATGGGAGGTGGGGGGCTATCAATTTTGTATAAGTTGTAGCTAGTACACTTGGTGATGAGTGATTAGTTGTAGTGTTTTATAGTTGTTCTTGTCCTTGATGTGGCTGCCAGTTAGGCTTATGATGGGACTAAACCTTTTAAAAAATATTATTATTATATATGTGAGTAATCAAATATATATATCGAGGCCAATATAATAATGAAATGACATTGACTTATAATATCAAATATGAATATAAATAGCCAAAATTATTCATGGACATGCATGAAGAATACTTACAATATAAATTGCTTAAAATATGTACATAAGCTTTATTATCAATGCTTGCTATATGGTGATCGCTATGGTCCATTTTTCCTTACATTGTATGGAGCTTTATCTCCATAATATAGATATAGAAGATGACTCTTCATGCACTTGACTATTTCTCTCCACATGACAGCTCCCATGACCTTTGGTTTATCATCTTGCCCCTTGCATACTAGAATCTTCACTCTCTTATTACGTGCATACTTTAACTCTTACTCTCTTACATGCACTCCTAATACAAGATGCTTGTGCACATCCTCACATTACATATTTACACACATACATACATGACACTTGTGCACATTCTCTCAATACACACTTGCACTCTAACTTACATGACACTTGTGCATTTCCTATACATTACATTTTTACATGACACTTGTACATATCCTACACATAGACACTTACATAAAAGGAAAATATAATTCACTTATGTAAACTATAGTTACAAACCTTAATCTATTACATATTTACATTTATACATAAAGGTATCATGGGGTACATTTGCATATACCAAATAATGTAATATTCTTCAAAAAAATTAACTAAAATAAATATTTATTTGAAAACATATGGTCGAGATGTCATTTGCTAGTCATTTGCTATCAAAAGATGAGGGATAATCTATCAAGTCTCTTAATGTTTTTTCTTTAAAAAGTGTTTGATCACTTGAAGCTAGGTTTCCAAAGGGCTTAACATTCCTTTAATTAGCAATCCAAAATAAATTCCTTACAAGTGGAGGCAGTGGATCATGTGTGGGTTGAGACCTTAAATCCCTTTCCAAATATGACCTAAATCATTAAGAGAGCCTACTTCAATATATTTTATGTATTTGTTCAAGGTTTTACTCTATGTTTTATGTATATGTTTACAAACACCTAAGGTTAGATCTTTAACCCTAATCCTCTCAAGAAGGGATCTAAAACAAGAAATTGAAATGATGCAAGAATACAAAGATGCAAGAAACAAAATTCTAAACTATATGCTTTTCAATTTTGATGATTACAGGGAAATAATAGTCTTTTCCTTTATATCTAAATATTATAAAATATTTTTAAAAAACAAATGAAATATGAAATGTTGAGAATGAGAAGCAATGTCTTCCAAATACTACAAGTATACCCTATGGAGGTTGCAAGATACAATTAGAGATTGTAAAATATGTACTAGTGTAGATATGGTTGCTACAAAGATAGAATTGAAACAAGATAGAGTAGAAATTATAAGTATATTAAATGGAAGATATAATTTTGATTTAAAAATCCAAATATACATTTTAAATTGTATTTCAAAAATTTAAACCCTATAACAAACAACATAAGAGCTTAACAAAATGGAAGTCACGTTGAATCAGATAAAACTTCAAAACGAAGCAAACGTGCTATGTAATAAAAGCTAAACTTCAAAACGAAGCAAACATACTGTAGTAAAGCTAGATCACTGGAATATTGGCCGCTCACTAAAGTCGATCACTGGAATATTGGAATATAGCAAAGCTGGAACCACGGCCATCTCCGGATCGTTATGACAACTCACTAAACTCAACCACTGGAATATTGCAATAGAGTAAAGCTGGAACCATGATCATCTCCGGAGGTCATCGGTCTGGCTACTCACTAAACTCGATTACTGGAATAGCAAAGCTGGAACCACGACCATCTATGGCAACTCACTAAACTCGATCGCTGGAATATTGGAATATAACAAAGCCAGAACCACGACCATTTCCATACTTCGTCATTGTGGCCACTCACTAATCGACTCGATACGATTCAGAGAGTTCGAATAGTTTTTCTGAGGTTCAACATGGCACAGCTGCTCATTCACGGGACACTCTATGTGACTATCTACGAGGCGCATTCGCTCAGAAATCCGGTGATTTCGGTCTTTCAATTTTTCATATTTCTTCTTCTTCTTTTATTTTGGACTTTCTTACATCTCTTCTTGTTCTAACAGACTCTGTGGTTGCGCAAGAACAGACTGTATGCCACGATCGATCTGGAACGAGCTCGGGTGGGTCGAACCCAGATCATAGAAGACGAGCCCGTAAATCCCCGCTGGTATAAGTCTTTCCACATTTACTGCGCGCACCAGGCGGCCAACGTGGTCGTGAGCGTGAAAGATGATAACCACGTGGGCGCTTCGCTCTTGTGGCGCGCCTACGTTCTAGTAAAAGACCTCCTTGACGGGAAAGAGGTCGACAAGTGGCACGACCTCCTCAAGAAAGATAAAGAACCCGTCGGCGGCAGGATCCGCGTTAAGCTGCAGTATTTCGATGTATCCTGCGACCGCTACTGGGGCCGCGGCATCCACAACCCCAACTTCCCCGGTGTGCCAAACACATTCTACACCCAGCGCAATGGTTGCAAGGTCACCCTCTACCAAGACGCCCACATGCTCGACAACTTCAGGCCTCCAATCCCCCTCGCGGGAGGTCAGGTCTTCCACCCGCACCGCTGCTGGGAGGACGTGTTCGACGCCATCGAGAACGCCACGCACCTTATTTACATCTCGGGGTGGTCCGTCTACACGGAGATAACCCTGATCCGCGACTCCGATAGACCGAAACACGGCGGAGATCAAACCCTGGGGCAGCTCCTCAAGAAGAAGGCCGAGCAAGGTGTGAGGGTCTTGATGCTCATCTGGGAAGACTGGACCTCCATAAAGTATGTGTACGAGGACGGACTCATGGGTACGCACTGTCGGGAAACCTTCAAATACTTCGAAGGAAGCGAGGTACACTGCGTCCTTTGCCCTAGAAACCCCGAAGACGGCTCCAGCTTCTTGCAACGCAAGAAAAGCTTCTTAATGTTTACGCACCATCAAAAGACCGTGGTCACGGACGCCCCTCTGCCGGGGCGCGAGGTGTATAAGAGGCAGATCGTGAGCTTTGTCGGAGGTATCGATCTCTGCGATGGAAGGTACGATACGCAGTTCCATTCTCTGTTTCAAACCCTCGACTCCGCGCATCATGCAGACTTTCATCAGCCGAATTTCCCTGGGGCTTCTATCAAGAGGGGTGGTCCGCGAGAGCCGTGGCATGATATTCACTCCAAGCTCGAGGGGCCGATCGCGTGGGATGTTTTGTCTGACTTCGAGCAGAGGTGGAGCAAAGAAGGGGGCAAAGATGTCCTCCTCCCCCTGAAAAAATTCGTGGAAATTATTCCTCCCTCTTCCGTGACGGGTGACCACGACCTTGAATCTTGGCACGTTCAGCTCTTCAGATCAATCGACAGGGGATCCGCAATTGGGTTTGCTAATACGCCCAACGAAGCCGCGAGATCAGGGTTGGTTAGCGAGAAGGACAACATTATAGACCGTGGCATCCAGCACGCGTATATCCACGCCATCCGCCGCGCGAAGAACTTTATCTATATCGAAAACCAGTACTTTTTGGGAAGCTCGTATGGGTGGAAGCCTAATGACATCAAGGTGGAGGACATAAATGCGTTGCATCTTATTCCGAAAGAGCTGTCTTTGAAGATTGTCAGCAAGATTGACGCGGAAGAGCCGTTTAGGGTTTATGTGGTGTTGCCAATGTGGCCCGAGGGGGAGCCGGAGACTGAGCCTGTGCAGGCAATTTTGGATTGGCAGAGGAGGACGATGGAGATGATGTATACGGACATTGCGCAAGCGCTGAGGGCAAAGGGGATTTATGATGGGAATCCGAGGGATTACCTGACGTTTTTCTTCTTGGCGAAGAGGGAGATCAAGCGGGACGGTGAGTATATACCAAAGGAGAAACCCGAGAGGAATTCGGACTACGAGAGGGCACAGGACAACAGGCGGTTTATGATTTACGTACATTCAAAGCTAATGATAGGTACGGACTTTGATGATAATCGTTGTAATTGTTTTACTGTCTTTACCATTATGATTGCATGATGATTTTATGTGAAGCTTCGAGTTTTTTTTTTCCTTGAAAATCTTTGACTTGAGTGATAAGTACAGAGTTCAGACTTTCCCCAATCTGTGAAACTAGCGAGTCTGGGCATCTCTTCCCATAAAACATAATAGTATGGTAATAAATTTTTTACGCTCACGAATTTAAAATTTATACACGTGATTTTTGGTTTTTAAAAGTTAATTAAAAAATTGTACAACCCTGCCGACAGCATTCAAAAATAATAATAAAATCACGCGATATTATGTGTCATATAACTTAACTTTTTATATAGCTTTTTATATAGCGTTGTATGTTTTATATATATGTATACATTTTGATTCGGTTCAGGTGAAAAACCTTTATGATCAACACACAAGGTTAAGGAGTCTTCTCTCAAACATAATCCCTCGTAAAATCTAGAACTATGTTCATTAACAAAGAATTTAACACACACCTACCACACAACCACCCCCACTCACTTGCCCACGTTTCGATTTGAGCCTTGGACCTCTTGAAGAAGAGCCAAAGCAATAAACGTTGCCCTGTCCCACCTAGGATATATATAAATATAAACACACCACACATCTATCTCCTCACGCACTCACCCACGCTCCACGTTCCGATTTGAACCTTGAACCTCTCGAAGAAGAAGAGCCAAAGGCCAAACAGTTGCGTTGTTCCACCTAAGATATATATACACACACCACACACCCACCCTCTCAAGCACACACCCACGCTCCGGTTTGAACCTTGGACCTCTTGAAAAAAAGCCAAAGCCCAAAACATTACGTTGTCCACCTAATATATATAGAAGCTTGAGATGAGCATAATTTATATTATTATCTTAACAAACAACATGATGGTATTATAATTGTCAATTATATATACATAATACTTGAAGTTTAGCTTGCACATCATGTTTAATTCTTTGAGCTCGTATCATATTATTTGTTTTTTTAACTCACTCACACATATTTCATTTGGTTTGAACCTAGGTCTTTTAGATGTCTATAAGGGCTAGGGCTAGGGCTAGGTGGATTGACAAAGGTTTGATTGGCCAAGTACTTACCAAGAAGAGACCAAACCTTAGGGGCACATTGTTGGCTTTAGCAAAGGTAGTAGTTCGTGCTGAATCCTCTGAGTGCGCATCAAACCAACGATGATGGTACGAACCTCAAGCGATTGGTGGTCTCTATCTTACATCAATTCAACAACAATGAGACAAATAAACTACTGGAAGCATTCCATGTGGTTTGAATGCTGCGCTTACCAATAACTAAAAATAGTGACTGTAACCAAATTCTCTATGTAATAAAAAAAACTTAGATCTCTTAAATCAGAATCCAAAAAAATTGTAAGCAAAAGAAGACAACACCTTGCAAATGAAATAATGAAAGACAAGCAATTGCAGAATCAAAGGATTTTGTATTGAATCTTATTGGAGCCTTAGTCTCCTTTTTACAAGTGATTTTCCCCAAGTGCGTAGGGTTATGATTACAATAAGCGAATGCTTGCTTTCACAAGATACAATGGGCACAAAGAGGGGAAAAACCCCTTTGGCTAATAAGATTATTGGTGGTGTATTTGGTCTTCTTTCGCTCCAATTCAATTGGTGAGTGGGCTTGAGTATCCAATGATGGGCCACTCCTAGCTTCAATAACTCTTCAAATATCTGTTACCTGCACACATGCAAACCAGCAAATGGGGATTAGTAGCACCCGTATATTCAAGCAATAAACCTAATGCTACACATAAACCTATTATAGATATGGATGAAAAGCATATAGCACAAAACAATTAACAAATCAAGCCTTGCTTAATACTCAAATCACTAATCTCTGTCGATGAAACCTATTTTTGCTCTTGGGACTGTGGAACCGCGGAAGCGTGGTTGTGGGTTGGAAATCGTGGACCTGTAGTTGTGAAATCGTGGATGTGTGTTTTCGACTGTGGAACCATGGACGGGCGATTTCGATTGAATAACAAATTGCCTCAAAATTCAATCCAACGATCAGAGTTAGGCTTGCACCCTCTATTTCTCGTTGGGTTTAGATCTATTTCGGTAGCCTGTCGGTATGCAGATTCAGCTCCCTTTGTTTGGTGGATTGATGGTGTCTTTATAGGCTTCCTAGTGCTTTGGAGGGAAATGTGAGGTGGCAAGCCTGATTTACCAAGTGGCAAATCTGGACTGCCAGGTGGAAGGGGCAGTTACAATGAGTCACTCAGTGTGGCTCACTTAACTAGGGTGATGTGGCTCCAAGTGGAGTGGGATGTGGAATGTTGTTTTATGTGAAGGGACAAGGAGACAACAACAAAGGAGTTATGGCATGGGTGTTGGAAATTTGTCTCATGTGTAAGGACAAAGGGGACAGGAGTGGGTAAGATGTGGCATGGATGTTGGATGAAGTGTCCAGGACACATGTCCAATGGGTAGACAGGGTATCCTAGGGTGATTTTCCTAATTAAATAAATTAGGAAAGTATAATGATGTGCAGGATTTTATATCCCTAAGTTAGAACTTAGGCATATATCTTTATTATGCAGGATTTGATGGTGAGGTGGTGAATGTGAACTAAAGCGTGCTAGATTTTGGTGTTTACAAAAATACCACTACAATGTCTCAAAATGAATATATGAAAAAAATGTTAAGGTTCACTTATAGAATTAGAATCTTGCATTATAGCTTAAAATTTTTCACTTTCCATTATTTTTTCTAGCCCATGGACAATATTATTTTATATATGGAAATGGGTTCCATTACTACATACTCACTCTATCTATCTATAATTGATTATATAGGATTAAATGAACCCTAAGAATATTACATCATTATTTCACACTCACTCTTAGTTACCAAGTTCAACACTCTTGAAATTTGAATATAACTATGTTTTAGTAAGTTATTATAACTAATTGAAATTCAAACATAGCATTAAGTTATCATTATTTCAAATTTTATTTAAAATTTTTGATGAATTTAGTAACTAAGTACTCACTCTATCTATTTATAATTGATTATATAGGATTAAATGAGCCCCATTTATATTACATCATAACCAATTAGTGGTATTTGAATAGATTGACACTTATGTGCATCTCACTTGATAATATTTGATCCTGTTTCTTCTTCTTAAAGTTGAGTAATTTAATTGCTTGAGCTAGTTCCATTTGATAATATCTTGTTATATAATTTTCTTATACTATCTTCTTATTTTAACAATTTTTTTGGTTTGATAGGAGACTTGGTTACAACCACACTATTTTTAGTAGCTAACAAGCACAGGGTTTAAACCACAAGGGCTCCATCCACCAAACCTATTCCAACTCATTATTTTATAACTTGATGTGAAATGGACCACCAGGTGCTCGATATTTGTACAATTATAGTCAATCTAACACGCACTTAGAGGATTTAGATTAGACTACTACCTTTGCAATAGGCTTCCCCCAAGGTTTAAACCTAGGTCTCTTCTTGATAAGTACCCAACGAGACTAGCACTTACCAATCCACCTAGTCCTTTTAACAAAATTTACAAGGACAAACACTTAAAGTTAAGAAGGTAATTTATCTATGCATAAATTCAAATATTTTTTTTATTCGAATATATGAAAGTGAAATAGGAACCAACTATATTACATCATAATTACTTTATAATAATATTTATATAAAATGCATAAAATATTATAACAAAATGAATTATCATAGGTACTTTCATCAATTAAATTTCAATCTAATTACATAATATATATATTTTTTAATCTATGCACCTCCACACTCTCTATGTCATTTGAACATGAGTATCATGGATGAGAACTTAAGGAAAATACTACGTTGTCCCAATAGAAACAACATGCATAAATTTAAAGGTTATTAATTAAATAAATTTAAATTTATATAATGATTATTAATAGAAAAGAAAAAAATCAAAATATAATATAAATAAATGTATGCTTGCTTATAACATTTTATTATTATTGTAAGTCATGTGCCTATCTCTTTATGCTATTCTCATTTATAATAGTCTCGATGTATAGAATTTTTATTTTTTCTTTTCATAGTAATTTTGTGAAAAGACAACATTAACCAAAATAATGAAACCATGTATATTTGACTTTATGCTATAAAAAACTAGATAAACTACAAGATGTTGAATTGAAATAAAAATAACAATAATTAAGTATTTAATAAAGGATGATTTTCATTAAAGTAGTTATAAAATAGTGATAGGGTCGCGGTGTGGATGAGTGAGTGAGGGGGTGGGTGTGTTCATAAAAAAAATAGTGATGAGGGTGAAGCATTAATCATCTTTAAGAATATTTTTAAAATTATTTATGTAGATTGAAACGAGTTTACTTATATTAGATCATAAATGTATTATTATGGTATTTTAATTAATCATGTATTATATATATTATAATAACATTCATGAAGATTTTTTTTTTTATTTGGTTAGTATAAGAAATCCCTATAACCAATGCATAGGGCTGAGCAGTCTCCTCTCAACCATGACCCCTTGTAAACCTGAGGGCTATGCTTATCAATAGGGAATTTAACACACAATAACCACACACCCAATCTCTCGCATACTCGCCCATGAAAGGTTTGAACCTTGAACTTTCCTAAGAAGAACCAAAGCCCGTACCATTGTGTTGTCCCCCTGGGACCACTCTTGAAGATTAAAGTACATTGAATACTACCACCTAGATGGTAATTCTAAACTGATAAACCTAAAAGATAAAAGCCCTTTCTAATATCATTTTTTTTGTTTAGTTGAAAGAAGGGGTTTTTAAGGGTTCCCAAACATTTTATAGAGAGGAAGTAGAAACTTCCAAAGATAACATCCAACTACTACAGAGAAGGGCTATCCCCATCAAGGGGAAACATCCCTAGCCAAAGCCACTCCCACCCATCGAGGTTGTGAAAAAAGAAAGAAATAAAACTATAGAACCAACAAACAAATATTCTTAAGCAAAGATAAGTCCAAAAAGACCATAATTCAACTAATCCTTCCACCTTATGGAACAAGAAAAATAACCCAAAACCTAAAATCACCAGTCTATGCATTGGTCAACATGGGGCCTTGCAAATCTTGTTGATCCCGCCCCAAACTAGAAATAGGAATTAAGGCAACTGCGGTGTGCAAATCTTCACTTTCTTCCTACTCGAACTAGGTCTCTTTCCCTCAACCTTGATTTGGTGGGGCTTAGATATGAGAGATGCTATCTTTAAAAGCTTATCCCCAAAAACCTTAACTTCTACCAACTTCAAAAGAGATTGGATACCGTTAGCCATCTTCGATTCAGTCTCCCTCTTCCTTAGGAAATTATTAGGTGACTTTCCCACTTTACGCACAACTCCCACGTCAATAGCCCCTTTTTTATAACTTTGAGTTCTGGGGCTAAGGGATCATTTCTCCAAAATGGGTTTTTATGTATCTTAGAACGGGCCTTAAGACAATGGGACAAGAAATCTTAAGGTTGACCAAGCTAGAAAGCACATCCTTAGGCAGCTTAAAGGATAGGGAAAGACACAAAAAATAGTTATGACAAATATCATTAAGAAAGAGCACATCCTGAGTGAAAAGAGAGGAGTTAGCCTGAAATACTTGATTGTAATCAACCTCCAAGGCTCTAAAGGGAGAATCCGTTGGGACCTTTGCGTCTTGAATGGTGCCATTCGAACCCAATTGGGTTTCTCTAGATTCCAATGGGAGGGTGCTTACTCCACTAGTTTCCATGACATTTTGAGTCCCAATATTGGACTCTCTAACCATCCCTTCTTTTAGAGTGGGGATTTTGTGCCCTTCTTCCCTTGATATTTCTTGAGTTGGATTGTTATTAGAGGATTTTTTCATCCAAAACTTTTTCATTGGCTTCATATTAGTTGGGCAATGCATCAAACTATGCCTTGATTTTTTACAAACAAAGCAAACGCTGAGTCTATTCTCATATTTAATAGCTTGCTTCTAGACCCAAACTTTGAGATTAGTTCAATGGGCATTGGGAGATTAGCTACTAGATCTACATTGACATACATTCTCACAAAGATCATCCTTGATTTTGCCCTTGTCATTGAATCTATCAAAATTAGTTCTCCCACAGCCTTAGCAATCCCTCTCAAAACATTATAATGTGATAGGTGAAAAGGTAGGCCAGGAAGCCTAACCCACAGGAGCACCAAATTTACTTTTTGTGTGGTCGCATTGAAATTTGACCCCTATTTTTGAGGAAACAAACCTCTCTTGCCATAAAACCAAGGACCTCCACTCAAGATTTGACTTGAATCATCCTCACAGTTTAGCTTTATGAGGAAAAAATCTTTTGGAAGAGCCACTATTTCCAACAAACCTCGAGGTTTCCACTTGGAAAAGATCCATCTTCTAATGGAGTCCAGATCCAATCGAGCTTCTTGGAACTAACCCATGAGGTTAAAAATCTTGCGGTTCAAAGTCAAATCCACAAGACCATTTGAAACACTCATCTTGTTCTATTTTGAAGATATATCGAAAATTACTTTTGAAGCACTTCTATTAGCCCTACTTGAAACCGCTACAACATAGGAAGAAATGTCAAGGTTAAAGGATTTTTCAACATCTCCAATCCCAAGGGAGAGATCCTACCCACCAACTCACCTATATCAACTCGTGAAAACCCAAAAGGATATGAGATCGACAAAACCCCTAGCTACCTCCTCATGGCTCAAACCACTAGCCCTCACATTTTTAGTTGGTCCACCATTCTCCACAACCTTGCTTTCCCGCTTGCCCTCCTTCCCCACGTCCCCGCTTGCAAAAAAATTCAAAAATCCTTTCTTCATCTTGCCCCTCTTTTGCCAGATCTATCACTATCGTTGTTGAAACTCACCATATCTCCCGTTCTAAAACCCTCTAGATCTGTTGAAACCCTTACTCCTTCGTCAAAATTGTTGCTACAAACCCTCCAAAACCACTAACCTAACTTAGTTGTGGATTACAAACCTTCCAAAATCATCGTCACTTGACTCAATTATGGATTACAAACCCTCTAGAGCCATTGTCGTCACCTAACTCAACTTTAAAGTTGTTGTCACCACCACCTAACTTAGCTCCAGAGCTACTATCTGGTGACTCACTCCTCCAATTTTCAACAAACAATTCATACATTCAAAACTTATAAAAGTAAATTTATAAATAAAATAAAAATAAACAAATGTTATATTTCATTTAATATTTTTCTTAGTTTATTTGAAAGGAAATTGGGCACTTGATTGCGAAAACCCAAAAACACTCTTATACATAAGAAGTCAATTTTATAACACTTATTTGATTATACAGTGAATAAAAACAAGAAAAATTTGTGAAAGACTATTGTTACTTTTAATAATAAAAATAATATTAAATATTTTTGACTGATTATTCATTTTTTATTTTTAAATTTAAATTATTGTTAAAAAAAATATTTAAAAAAATACATATATTTCATAATTACTTACTTCAAGATAAGCGTGCTTGAAAAAAGTTTTAGAAGTCTTTACTCTACGTACACTCAGAGTACAAAAGTTGCATATCCAAGTATAAAAAGGTGCATATGCAATCTAGAGTGTTTACTCATGTAAAGAGCAAATTCAAACTTAGATAATTGGAGATAGAATTTGTTTATGTGTGTTTTAGGGTCTTGGAAGAACATTGGGATTTTAAAAATATTATAAATTATAATTTTAATTTTAAAAGGAAATTTTTAGTTTAAAATTTAAAATGTTTTAGTTTAGAAATCAAAATTATGTAAATAAAAATTATGAAAGGAAAATTTATTTTTAAATAAAAATTATGATATTGAATTATATAAATAAAAAATATTTTATTTATTTATTTATTATTATTATTATTATTATTGGTGGTTAAATCCACATCTATTATAAAATTTAAACTTAAAGTTTTTAAGGTGAAAATCCAAAAAACATGCTTTTAATTAAAAGATTTATATCAATATCAGGTGGTTAGAAAATAATTTTAAATTGAAATTTTCTCAAATGTATATAGAGTTAGATGCATTACCTTTTGTTTACAACCATGGACATTGTACTTACAGTTTTTCACTCGTATCTCTTTAATTATAAGATATAACTGCAAACTACTAAGACTTCTCCAAGTGAAGAAGAAAAAGTGAACATTGTACTTACAATTTTTTCACTCGTATCTCTTTAATTATAAGATATAACCGCAAACTACTAAGACTTCTTCAATTGAAGAAGAAAAATAAGAAGGATGTATTCCAATATTTAATGATTTGTGGTATGAAAAATATAAATTAATTATATTTAAGGGTATTTATTATATATATATTTTTTATTTTTAATTAAATATATTTTTAAATTTTTATAAAAATATATATTTAAATTTTATTAAAGATATATTATTGTCAAATTCAAATTTATTATGAAATTATGACATAATACAAGGTCTTAAGTCTCATATACTCAATTTAAAAACTCAAGTATGGATTAAAAACAGTGTTTTGAGTTCCAGAGGACAACGCAATGGTTTGGGCTTTGACTCTTTATCAGGAGGTCCAATGTTCAAACCGTGGTGTGGATGAGTTTGTGATGGGGTGGGTGTGTGGTGCATGTGTGTTAAATTCGCTATTGATAAGCATAGCTCTCGGCTTTACAAGGGGTTGGAAGGAGATTGCTCATGACTCATAGAGGTTTCTCACACTAACCAAATCAAAAAAAAAAAGAACAATGTTTTTAGCCAAACCTTTGTCTGATAAGGTTTGTTAATTTTTTTTTTTTTGTTTACGTTTGTGATATTATGCATGAACACAATGATCTTAAAGGTTTGTCAAGTATATTTAAGTTTATATATATATATAAAAGATGGACGAAGAAGAAGTTTTGAAAGGATATATATATAGATGGATGATAAAGTTTTGAAAGGATATCTAAACTTTGTACAAAGGAGACTAAGCCCCACCTAAAAAGAGGGAGCCAAAATTACTTACATCCGCTAATAATCGAGGAATGATCAATCAAAGGAGTTTCCAAAGCCAAACCAGTACATAGGTAAGACCATACATAATTTAAAACTTAAAACAAATTGAAACCAAATCAAGATGTCAGAGATAACTAGACGAACACAGATCGGTAGTAAGACCTGAACCACAAACTGAGCTATGCACCAATTCCATTCTCCCCCATGAGGTCGTTGCTTTCCCAGGCTTGTCAGCCCATCAGGCTAAGAATTTATTTTGCATTGGAAATTGTGGATTGCAAGGAGGAAACAGTAACTTGGAGATATGAAATTTGGTATGGAAACCCAAAATCAACAAACGCCCCCAAGTTTTGCAGCCAAGTCATCAACAACAACTTGACCAGAGTGACTAATTGTGTATGAGGTCATTATCGATAAAAGAAATATCTATCGAGAAATTATCCCGCCACACCACTAAACCATTATGAATAACTCCTTTGTTAACCAATAGATCGACTACTCGATTACATTCCCTATATGTATGCTTAAACTAATTCTCTTTCAAATTTTGGATGTATCTCTGAACTTCCAAAAGAAGGTTCGAAATAGTCCAGGAAGGAGATTGAGTCCCTCTTGTCATATTTATAATATTAAGGGAATCCCCTTCGATGATTAATTTCCTGCAAATTACAGAATCTAATAAAGAAACTCCTTGGAACAAGGTCCTGACTTCGACAAAGTGACTGGTTTGATGGCTTAGATTATCAGCAAAGGCTAAAATTATCAAGCCGTCATGGTTTCTTACAATCCTTCCAATACCTGCAAGACCTGGATTCCCTTTAGATGCATCGTGGAAATTCAACTTCAACCAACCAATTGGAGGTGTCTCCCACTTAACCTTGGCTTTATCCGAAGGTACAACAGGTTTGACTGGTTGAAGATTGGCATTGAATCAAAAAAATCTCTCTACTGATCGTGTTCTTGCTTTGGAGTCACAACATTCAAATTTATGTATGTGATATTATGCATGTAACGACCTGTAAGAACCTTTAACCTCTTCATAACATATGTCTCCTCTCCTCACTGCGCCACAACAAAGTTGGCTGAATTTAAGACATGTTCAAATCTTGTACTATGATTGTGACTGTATATAAGACTCCAAACAGAGGTACGGTCAAATGAAAGAATGACAGAGGAGACGTTAGACAATTTTATCTGATATTTTCCTTCTTTTTGGGTGGACATTAGAGGGTACTGCTGATCTGATATACAATGTTGGTGGCCTTAAAAGTTAACATACATTGAAGAAGAAACTTAAAACAAATTATGGTGTTTAAGACAAAGGTAAAATGAAAGGAATACATAGGAGAATTTGGTTAAACTAATTTTTTTTTTCTTGAATCTTTTGTATCGCATATTTGAACTGGAGATATAGAAAGATAAGTACATGTTGCAAGTTAATGCAACCTCTATGCATAGTGAATCTAGTAAGTACAAGATTGTCTATATGCAATTATAATGGATCTCAAAAGTTTATGCAGTGTTGGTGGACGTTACGTCCTAAATGCATAGAAGAAAAAGTTAGAACAAAGTATGGTGTTTAAGGAAAGGTTAAATAAAAGGACTATGGAGAAAAATTCAGTTAGACTAGACAATTTTGTTTGGTTTTATTTTGTCTTTTGGGTTCTTTTGTATCGCACATTTGACCTGGAGATACAGATAGATAAATACATATTGCACAGTACTGCTACCTCTATGCGTACTGGATGTCAAAATCTAAGTTCAAGTACTTAGGAGAAGAGGGTTGAACTGAGTATAGTGTTTAAGGGATGTTTGAAGCACATTGTATTCCTTTACAGCATTTTTTGAGTAGTCTGATTTTGTGGGCTTGTTCCTTACGTGTCTCAAAGGAACATCTAAGGTCTTATTTGTTTGATAACTAAAGTCAAATGAAACGACTCCGGAGAAGAATTTGGTTAAACTAATTCATTTTGTTTGGTTTTATTTTTATTTTTTTTGATCTTCTGTACTCTGCATTTGAACTTGAAATATAGACAGATAAGTACAAATTACAAAGAACTGCAACCTGTATGCAATGCTTGTGGACCTTAAGTTTAAGGTACATAGAAGAAGATAGTTAAAACAAAATGTGGTGTCTAAGGGATGGTTCAAGCACATCATATTCCTTTGCAGCATTTATTGAGTAGTTTGATCTTGGAGGCTTGCTTAAGTGTCCCAAAGGGATTTCCATCATGATGATTGCTGTTTGTTTCTTTATGTGCAGTGGACGATGAGTACATTATTGTTGGATCAGCTAACATCAACCAACGCTCTATGGATGGTGCAAGAGACACTGAATTAGCCATGGGAGCTTACCAACCTTACCATTTGGCTGCTCAAGAGCCTGCCAGGGGCCAAATTCATGGTTTCAGGATGTCTCTCTGGTATGAACATACAGGAATGTTGGACCACGATTTGTTCAGTCAGCCTCAAAGCATAGAATGCATCCAGAAAATGAACAAAATAGGGGAGCAGTATTGGGATTTATATTCCAGCTATGCTTTGGAACATGATCTTCCAGGCCATTTGCTGATGTACCCTGTTAGTGTCACAAACGGTGGCGGTGTGACAAAGCTACCTGGCTTTGAAAAGTTCCCAGACACAAATGCTCGTGTAATGGGAGCCAAATCGGATCGCCTGCCAGCCATTCTGACCACATAGGCAACTACTACTTGGGGGAATGCAGATAGTCTCTTCATCGTCAGATTATATGTCAGTTTATGAACATGTTAGAATCTTTAGAGATTTTTTTTCCTTTTGATAAAATTTAATTATTTACTTTCCATATGCAAGCAGATTAACAGACAGACTAGAGGACTGATACCAGTTTATAATGAGATCAATGCTTTATACTACCACGTGGAGAAATAAAATCTTGTTTTATATCTAATAATAAAGTGTTTCCTGCTTGCTTGAAATTAAAGGGTCGACAAGTAGTAATCACGAAAATGAGATGTGGACATGCTAGCAGATATATTTGATAACATGGCTCAGTTGCATCAACTTTCTGCCCTAGTCTAATGTGAGAATGTTGTAGCTGACAAATTCATTTAGCATTTCTAGATTATTTTCCAATTTCTATGATTTTGACTATATTTATTTATTTATTTATTTTTGTCTTCTATACTGTTGAAGATTTTGTGTAGAAAATTTTATGCTCTTTGTTAACTATTCTTTTCGGATGTCATCACTAATAATATTCATTCTCCCTTTGCAACGATCATTTTTGTTCTGTTTTGTATGGAGTGGAGGATTTGCTATGGAGAACGTCCAATTAATAGAGAATTATGACCTGCACTTGGGTTGTCCATTGCGGTATATTTGTATTTCAGTATATATGCAATTCAATAGAGACTTCAAGGCTTAGGAAACATTTGTTCTTTTATCTGGGAAGTTGACGTGACCTATTGCTAATTTACATTTTCATATTTTTATCTAACAACTGGTTTGAAATAAAATGAATCAATTATTTTTTTAAGTTGAAGATCTTAATTTAATAGTCATTTTTTTTTACAAGAAAAATATCTTAATTTTATTTTAAGAATGAAAGAAAATTATACTTCTCAAGTGCTTTGGGACAAACAAAAACCCAGATAAAAATAATTTATTGGGAATCAAAATATAATTACAGTAAGGTAGATCGAAGGGGAAAACCTATCTTCAAAATAAAATGGGGATAATAAGGATAAAAATACTTATATATCAATACATAATCATCAAAATAACCTTCATGTCCAAAACTTGGATACAAATGATAAGTTTGGAGCCTGAAAATTAACTAATTGTTCCAGTGATGGGGAAGGAATGTTTTCTGGTTGTCAGTTTCATCTAATTTTAAGGAATTGCTAATTTGGTAGATTTTGTTTTTCCTAGATTGTAATAGACTGCAGTTAGGAACAGATTGGGGGCACAAATAGTGGATCTAGATTGGGATTGAAGATCTCAATTGGTATTATATATGTTTTGGAAATTTGCAAGAATTGCATTGTAGAAAAACAGAGGAGAGACTTTGTGTGTGAGGTTCCATTGTATTCCATTGAGGAAGGTTGCAGCTGGTTTTGTTGCAGGAGGATCCCATTGGAGAATAATACAAAGAGGACTGGATATTCAACAGTGGATGTAGCCCACATATTGGGTGAACCACTTACATGCTTGTGTTCTCTCTATTTTGTGTGATTGTTTTATTGTTGGTGATTGTTTTATTTAATTCTGCAATCAGTATTAATTTTATTTGCTCTAAGGAACCTAACAACTGGTATCAAAGCTTATTTTTGGGTGCTCAAAAACAGGGAGGATTAGTTTCGAGTGGGAGCAATGGCAGAAGATTCAAAATTTCGGGTAGACAAGTTTAATGGGTAGAACTTTGCATTATGGAAAATGCAAATTAAAGATTATTTATTACTGAAAGATATGTATCTTCCTTTGGGTGGAAAAGCAAAGCAACCATTTGATGTAAAAGATGAGGCCTGGGAGCTGCTAGAAAAAAAGGCTTTGGGGACAATATGCTTATGCTTGGGAAGCCATGTGGCTTTCAACATCTCAAAGGAGAAAACAACAAAAGATGTAATGGATGCCCTTACCAGGTTGTATGAAAAACCTTCTGCATCTAACAAATTTTTCTTGATGAAAAATTATTCAATATGAAAATGAATGAAGGTGAGTCCATGCAGGACCATATTAATAATTTTAATGAGGTAACAAATAAATTATGCTCTGTTAAAATTGAATTTGATGATGAGGTCAGAACTTTGCTTATTTTAAGCTCTTTACCAGATAATTGGAACAATCTAGTTATGGCAGTTAGTAATTTTGTATTTGGTTCTAATAAACTGGTATTTTATGATGTTGCTGGAGTAATTCTAAGTGAGGATATACGAAGAAAATATTTAGGTGAAGCAACTTCATCAACTGCATTAATAGTGGAGAACAAAGGAAGACAAAAGGAGAGGGGCAGAAGTCCAAGCAAAGGAAGATCAAAGTCAAGAGGAAAGAGCAAAGTGGAGTGTTGGTATTGTAATAAGAAAGGGCACTTGAAAAGGGATAGTTGGAAAAGGAAGAATGCAAGGGGATGGAGAAAATTTACGTAATCAAGAAGCAAACATAGCAGGTGAGATTCCTCAAGATGCTTTGATTATGTCACTAGATAAAAATGATGATTACTAGGTTTTGGATTGTAGAGCCTCCTTCCACGCAACACCTCACCATGAGTATTTTATTGAGTATGTTCAAGGTAATTATGGATAGGTACATCTGGGAGATGATCATCCCTGCAGTATAGTTGGCCTAGGTAAAATAAGATTAAAAATACCAAATGGGAACTACTGGGTTTTGAATGATGTCAGACATATTCCAAAATTAAGGAAGAATTTAATTTCAGCCAACAAGCTTGATAAAGAGGGGTACATCATCACTTTCGAAAATCAATCTTGGAAAGTTTCCAAGGGTTCATTGATAGTGGCCACTAGGGTAAAATATTGGGTACGTTATATTTGCTTACAAATGTTTATAATTATGAACTAAATTTGGTGGCTACAGAAGAAAGTGTGGAGTTGTGGCATCAGAGTTGGGTCAAATGAGTGAAAATCAATCAAGGTGTTAGGATCCTATCCTAACCTTAATTAATCATTAATAATAATGTATTTCATATCCTATGGTTATAATAATAAAATAATATAATAATAAATAATATAATAATTAATTATTATATTATTATATTATTATAAGATTAGGGTTAGGAAGCATTGCAACATTTCACCTATAACCCTAGAGTGGGTATAAAACACTATACAATTCTATAATATAAATCATTTATTAAAATATTGAAGGACTTCCTGAACAATACAAAAGTGATTCTTTTAGTTTTAGGTTTATATATATATATATATATATATATATATATATATATATATATATATATATATATATATATTTATCAATTTATTGCGCTAGGAACCCTAGGTTCCTCCCATCTGGTATCAGAGCCTTTTGGATCCAACCATATGGGACATTAACATCAAGAAAATTAAAATGACAACACAAGAAGAAGGAATGAACAAGGACATAATAAAAAAATCAAAATTTTTGATGGTATTTTGAGCGATATAGATTATTTAATAAAAATGCAAGAGGAGGAGCCCATAACCATGGCGTCTCAAGTGGAGTAGCCCATAGCCATGGAATACTAGGTGAAGGAGGAGCCCATAGTCATTGAATCTCAGGTGGTATCCATTGCATATTCCGAGAAAAAAGAAATTAATAAAAAGCCTAGAAATTTTTTTCCAAAGCCATAAAGTTTAAAATGATACAAAATGCATTTCCCAAGAAAAAAGATCTGCAAATGCAAGGAAATTAGATCCATTGCTACTAATTTGAGCAAGGTTAAGTTGAAAAAGGGCAACATTGTTCTC
The DNA here is from genome assembly GCA_028583015.1 of Wollemia nobilis. Classification (NCBI taxonomy): domain Eukaryota; kingdom Viridiplantae; phylum Streptophyta; class Pinopsida; order Araucariales; family Araucariaceae; genus Wollemia; species Wollemia nobilis. Next base: position 77,068 of record JAQPPZ010000755.1, on the reverse strand, counting down.
TAACCTCCACCTCCTACACCTTCGGTTTTAGAGACTAATACTTCTCAGAAGCGACAATATTCTAGAGAATATAGTTTTGCTTCTTTTGCATCTTCACAACAGGGTGTTGGAATTTTATTTTCATCTCTAAAACAACTTACTAAAAAGGAAGGTGTAGTAAGCAATGGTAAAATAAATTTTTCTGCTGCTACTCACCCTCCGCCTTGGCCACCACCATCTCCTGAATAATAAACCTCTCCTTAAATAACAACTGAAGCTTAACAGACCAACATTGTGTTTGGAGATACTTAAAACCTTTCAGAATTTGGGTACCAAGGAAAGACAGATCCACTGTCTATGATAGCACTAAAATGGAAAAACTATAGTGTGCAAGGTACTATGCAATTACTCTGTTAGGCAGGCTGTTTTAAGAGTGTGCCACTTACAACTTGAAGATAGTTTTAACCTGATAGCTCTACAAAAGCTTACATTAAAACAACAGATATCATATCTCATACAGCATTTGGTACCAGTTACTATGAAGGAAGCTAGTATATTCCTACAAACAAGAATAGATATGCATGGAGGATTGATAGGAGAGTAAAGGAAATCCTAAAAGGTATAATTCAAAGCAGGTTAAAGCCCATCCCTGAAGGGACTGATGTTGACTATGGGAATGATCTGCTTGGAATTATGATGACTGCCAATAAAAGAGAATTGAGCGGCAATCAAAGAAATTTGAGCATGACCATTGATGAAATCATGGATGAATGCAAGACATTTTTCTTTGCAGGCCATGACACTACTTCAAATCTATTGACCTGGACAGTGTTCTTGCTCTCCATAAATCCAGAATGGCAAGAAAAATTACGGGATGAAGTCACCAATGTTTGTGGCACAAACATTCCAGATGCAGACATGCTGGTGAGATTGAAATTGATTTTGTCTTCCAAACTAAGGGGAAAAAAAAAAAAAAAAAAAGTGAACTTTAGCATCAAAACCTATATGCTGTTTCGTTATATAGATAAAATATTTGTATTTTAAAATTTGTTACTTCCAGTTAAAATTCATCTTTGAAGATCCAAACAAGACCATCATTTTATATGCGAATGCTTCAGAAGTGCATTTAACATACATTACTGTATCCAGTGAGAGAGGCCCTTAGCACATGGCAGAGGATATGTGAAAATAAAAAATATCAGATAGCATATGAGCATGTGTAGAAAAGGCTTTACAAATTTTCTACTGGAATATCTATAAATATAATGTCAAAAGAATTTTACCAGAGATATTACAGTGAATGCAAGTGCTTTGAATGTGTTTTACTAGATGCCGATGAATTATTTTGATGGAAGCTTTTGTTTTCACAGATGAGTATGGTCCTATACGAAGCATTAAGATTATACCCAGCTGCCCCCATTTTAACAAGAATAACATATAAGGAAGATGATTACGCCGTTGGCATATGCTGGATTTTTCACTGTCAAACTAGGAGCAAATCATTGCCGTTATAAAGATACAAAGCCATACTGTGCCTGCCATAGATTATAGATATCAGAATACTTCAAACTAGTTCTCCAAAAAGCCTACAATTTCTTATAAGCATTACTTCATATACTTCAAAAGCGTACAAATCAACCAGCAAGAATGTTCAACAAATCTATAGGATTCTCTTACCAAACAAAATTTCCAACATATAAAGAGCAGGAAAATCCACTAAGCTCATCAAACATAGTAATCAGAATCTTCCAAACAATTCTGAACTATCATCTCACCAAAATTATCATTACAAATATTTGGTACTTTAAAACATGTACAGATTAAAAGTCACTAAATAAATACATCATCCCTATAGAGCAAATCAACAGAATGAGCCAAAATTTTTTTACTGCAGTTTCAGATTTCCACTAATTATTGTTCTCAACAAAGTGGTGAGGATTCATGTACGTTCATGTTTGTACTTTCAACGCAGACGAAATAACATTGCCCAAAGCATAGTTTTGTGCTCTCATTTTCATGGGAATAACTTCTCCAATCAATGGAAATATGTAAGAATACATCTAGATCCAGCTTCACAAATGGAAGCTAAAACCTCAATTCTTTGATCAATATTCAGTAATAAGGGAAGCCTATAATAAAATTACAGAGACATGGTATTTAACGTGAACAGAATTCCAGCACAGGAATATGAGCAAAAACATGATGTGACAAGGTTTTCTTTTAGTTGGTTGTGAAAGCGGTATTCCATCAAACCGAGATGTATAGTTCCATATGTCTCACCTGCCCATTGAAGTGTTGGAAAAACATGGTGCCACTTTTGAACACGTTGCAATTTCTCAAAACAAACCCGTACGTTGTTAGTTCCTGCAACATTCGTGAAAGAGGCGCTCCCCATCTGTTGGAAGTGCTGACTGTGATATTCACTTCACCATTCTCAACCTTTATGGAAATATTTGGAGGAGAGGAACAGGCAATGGAAGAGGAAGTATTCAATGTTTATTAAATCCATATCCTCATTAGATAATGAAGAAGATCCAGCAGTTGGGTTGTCCTTGGCCTTGGACAGGATGTTGAGATTCCAAATATGGCTATAAATGCATATTATGTTCTAAGGAAGATGATCCATAAATCATTATGCCAAGTTAATGCGCAGCTAGCACTCACTGGTTCTCCTATGAATATTTGTGATCATGTTATGAGCAAGAAGCAAACTAGACGAAAATTATGTTTTCATGTCAAATTATTGAAACACAAGGAGCATTGTTGACCTATTCTCCAATATGTGAAAACAAAGTCCTAAGTAGTATAGTTAGTCAATATTCTAGATCCACGACGATGAGGATTTCCCAAGTTTTTCAAGGGGTTGGTTTGTTAGGATCCTATCTAACCTTAATTATTAATGTATTTTATATCCTATCGTTATAATAATAAAATAATATAATAATTACTTATATTAATTATTATATTATTATAATATTAGGGTTAGGAAGCATTGCAACCTTTCACCTATAACCCTAGAGTGGGTATAAAACACTATACAATTCTATCATTCGGGATATCCATGAAATATAATATAAAACATTTATTAAAATATTGAAGGGACTTCCCGAACAATACAAAAGTGATTCTTTTAGTTTAAAAATTTTCTCTACAATTTCCTTTACATCTTTAATTCCTTCTAAATTTGAACTTGCATTTTGTACTTTCTCATCCCTTGTAAATTTCTTCTAATAGTTGATTCGAGTGAACTATGGTGGCCTTTGCCATATGATATTGTAGATATGATTTCTTAGTGAAATATTCTTGATCTAATATAACTTGTATTACAATATGATTTCCTTAATTCATCTTGAAGTTTATCTCATGGCCAAAAGTTTGTCTCTTTTTTCATAATTTTCATTTTATAGTCTCTAGCCATGTGTCTAGTACCACAACAAATGTGGCATCAAAATGCATTATTTTCATAACCCACTTTTTGGTCCCATTCTTTTGATTGAAATTTAATATTAATGGATTGTGGTAAAGGTTTTAAAATATTTATAGCAATAAAAAACAAAAACAAAAAAAATAAAAATAAAAATAAAAATAAATAAATAAATAAAATAAAAGAAAAGAAAAATGTCTTACATTCATCCATGATTTCATCAATGGTCATGCTCAAATTTCTTTTATTGCCGCTCAATTCTCTTTTATTTGCACCAAATTCAATATGAGATATGATATCTTGCTGTTTTAATTCAAGCTTTTGTAGAGCTATCAGGTTAAAGCTATCTTCAAGTTGTAAGTGACACACTCTTAAAACAACCTTCCTGATAGAGTAAAATTGAACTTTATTGTGTTAGGAACCCTAGGTTCCTACAAGAAGATACTTCACTCAAGGAAGCTACTTTGAAATATGAAAGAGGTTGATTTAAGATTTTGTGAGAACCCTGTCTACGATAAGCATAAAAGGGTGAGATTTCTACAAACCAAAAAGGAGAAGAAAAGGGAGAAGTTGGAGTTGGTGCATAGTGATGTGTGGGGACCAGCCCAGGTAACATCTCTAAATGGTTGTAATTATTATGTCACCTTTATTGATGATGCTACTCGTAAGACATGGATTTATTGCATAAGGAAGAAATCTGACGTGTTTGACACCTTTCAGAAATGAAAGGCATTAGTTGAAAATGAAAATGGAAATAAGGTAACATTCGTGAGTACTGTTCAAATGATTTTGACAATTATTACTATTTAAATGGTATAATAAGGATTAAGGTTACACCCAAAATGCCTCAAGAGAATGGGGTATCCGAGAGGATGAATAGGAAAATCCTTGAGCATGCAAGATGCCTTAGATTGCATGCAGGTTTACCATTGTTTCTTTGGGTATATTGTATTTATACTGTGGTTTATTTTATAAACAGGGGGCTATCAAGTGCATTAGATGGCGGTATTCCAGAGGAGCTATGAAGTGGTAAAACCTATAATTATTCTTTCTTAAGATTTTTTGGTTGTGAGGCTTTTGCCCGCATAGATAAAGAAAATAGAAATAAATTAGATGCCAAGTCTCAAAAGTGTTACTTCATTGGATATGGAGTGGATATATTGGGCTACCATTTATGTGAAACATAAACTGGACAATTGTAAGAAGTAGATATGTGTTTAATAAAAAATGTTTGTACAAAGACAGGGATTTACAGGTTAGAGAAGAAGAAATATCAAAATTTATTGAGCTTTATGTGGATACCAATGTTCCTAGATTACAAGGAGATATCCAAGAACAAGAGCCACAAACTCCATCACAAGATGATCAACAACATCAACAAAAATTACCTCCATCTCCTGTAGGTGTTGTTAGAAAATCTATCAGGACAAGTAGGGTACCTCAACAGTTTTTTGAATATGTTATGTCTACAAGGGTAAGTAAGTTACCAGACTGTTATTTCCCTACACTTCATTATGTGTTATATATTGATGCTGGTGAGCCAAAGTTCTTGAATGAAGCTTTACATATGAGTACCAGCAAGAAGTGGGAGCTGACAATGAATGATAAAATAGACTATCTTCTTCACAAACAAACATGGGGGTTGTTTAAGCTACCTGCAAGAAAAAGGGCACTACACAAAAAATGGGTGTACATAATCAATGAAGAGGTAGGTGGAAATAAGAGGTATAAGGCTAGACTCATAGTAAAATATTTTGAACAAAATAAGGGTATTTATTATGATGATATTTTCTCTCTGGTTGTTAAGATGATGTCTATAAGGACTATATTAAATTTAGTTGCTATTGAAAATTTGCATTTGGAGCAACTTGATGTAAAAACAACTTTCCTTCATGGTGACTTGGAGGAGGAAATTTACATGCAACAACCGAAAGGATATGAGGTAAAGGGTAAGAGAAATATTATTTGTAAATTTAAGAAGAGTTTATATGACCTCAATCATGTACCAAGGTAGTGGTACAAGAATTTTTATAGTTTCATGGTTGAAAATGATTTTAATAGATTTCAATCAGATCACTGTGTTTATTTTAGGAAGAATAGTGATTGTGATTTCATTATTTTATTATTGTATGTAGATGACATGCTTGTTGCAGGGTCTAAAATGCAGGATATTAATAGCCTAAAAAAGAAATTGGTAAACATATTTGCCATGAAGGATTTGGGAGCTACAAGACAAATCCTTGGAATGAGAATAGTAAGAGACATGAAAAACAATCTGCTGAAACTGTCACAAGAAGACTATGTTGAGAAGGTGTTGTAGATATTTAGCATGGCTAATGTAAAACCAATAAGTACACCATTGGCAAGGCATTTTAAGTTGAGCAAGGATTTGTGTCCAAGAACACAAGATGCAAAATATTATATGGCAAGGGTTTCCTATGCATTTTTTATGGGAAGCTTTATGTATGCAATGGTCTGCACAAGACTAGACATAGCCCTAGTAGTGGGAGTTGTCAGCAGGTTCATGAATAATCTAGGAAAGGGGTATTGGAAAGCCATCAAGTGGATATTCAAGTATCTAAGGGGTACTTCTAAATTTTGTTTAAATTTTGGTGGTACTGACTTGAAGTTGCAAGGTTTTTTAGACTCTGATATGGCAAGAGATCTTGATGGAGGAAGGAGCACAACCGGTTATGTTTTCAATGTAGGTGGTGGAGTGATGAGTTGGATTTCAAAACTCCAACCAGTAGTGGTTGTTTCAACAATGGAAGCTGAGTATGTTGTTGTGATATAAGCAAGTAATGAGATAATATGATTGCAAAGGCTTTTGGAAGAATTTGGGAGAAATAAGGATGATAGTACATTGTGGAGTGATAGCCAAAAGCTATCCACCTAGAAAAGAACTCGGTATTCCATTCCAGAACCAAACACATTTAACTAAAATACCACTTCATTCGTTCAGTATTGGAAGATGGATCTCTGAAGCTTGACAAGATTCATACTTTCGAGAATCTTGTAGACATGTTCACTAAAGTTGTCCCAAGGGATAAGTTGAGCATTTGCTCAACTTTTATTGGTCTTAGTGTTTAAATCAATGGTTTGAATATCCAATTCTAGGCTACAGGGTTGTTGCAGAATTTCAGTCTCCAAGCGAGAGATTGATAAGTTTGGAGTTTGAAAATTAACTAATTGTTCCAGTGACGAGAAATGAATGTTTCTCATTGTCAAATTCATCTATTTTAGAAAATTGCTAATTTGGTAGATTATGTTTTTCCTAGACTATAATAGATTGCAGTTAGGAACAGATTGGGGGCACAAATAGTGGATCTAGATTGGTATTGAAGATATCAATTGGTATTATATATGTTCTAGGAATTTGCAATAATTGCATTGTAGAAAAATAGTGGAGAGACTTTATGTGTGAGGTTCCATTGTATTCCATTGAGGAAGGTTGTAGCTGGTTTTGTTGTAGGAGGATCGCATTGGAGAATAATACAAAGAGGACTAGATATTCAACAGTGGATGTAGCCCACATATTGGGTGAACCACTTACATGCTTGTGTTCTCTCTATTTTGTGTGACTGTTTTATTGTTGGTGATTGTTTTATTTAATTCTGCAATCAGTATTAATTTTATTTGCTCTAAGGAACCTAACAAGAAACCAATGAAAAATAAGAAACCAACAAAAATAAGAAAACAACAAAAAGAAAAGAAATAGTTAAAATCTATCGTTAATCTCTAATCTAATGAATAGACCCACAATAAAAACCTATATCTAGCATAGAAACTAGGGGTATGATATGGGGGTGAAATAAGAAACTCCATCCTTGTTTTTTTTCATTTGTAAGAAACCTTTTGGAACCTGTTGATCTTCTTTTGATAACCTATTTTCTTCTAGATTTAATTCCCTATAAACATGAGTAAAAGAGATATTTTCAAAAAGGGAAATTCCCTCCAGTCATTCATATCCCACTAGTCTAAGAAGATTATTTTTTAATTGAGTAGATCTATTCATCCGGTTGATGACTAGAGTAGAATCTCCAAAAAGTTGTAATTTTTACACATTTCTCTCCGAATCACACTTCATTAGCAAACTCAACGCCTGAAACTCAGTAAAATTATTGGAACTTATCCCAAGCTCTACTTTGAATTTGATATAGCGGGTATCCGATAAGTACATAATGCCTCAAACGCTACTAAAATTTGGTTGTCTCTAATTGACCCCAAAAAAAAAACCCATGGTTGAGACTTTCCAATGAACAAATTATCTACTTGTTGAGGTTTTTTATATTTGCAAGGCCCTTTGTTGATTGAGACCAAAGTCCTCACCTAAAATTCTCATAAATTGAATGAAGAGTATTCTTTGACTTTTTCGACCCCAAACTAATGTGTTTGGGGCTAAAAGCCCCATGTCTGATTTATCCAGTAATTAGGAATGACTGGGTGTATGGATTACGTGAAACAAGTGGTACTTCTTCACAAAACTTTTGAAATTTTTAAAGAGAAGTTAATAAGAAAACAATATATCTGACTGAATTACACATTGTGTGGAACAAAATAAATGCTAAACAACAGTTTTTTTGTAACTAATGATAATATTTTTGTTAAGGCCTAAGTGAAAACAATGTGGTTTTATCATTTGCTAAAGCAATGAATTACTTTGTAGTTCCATCGGTAGATGGGATCAGTCTATTTTTTAGTAAATGAACAAAATTAATTCTATTAATCAACATATGACCTAAAACGGGGGTATTAAATTCCCTTAAAAAATAACTGCATTTTATGGCAACTATATACCCCAACATATAAGACATGGTAAAAAAAAAAAATAGTTTTAGCTCTTTTTTAAAAAACCATTGTCTTAATGATACCTCCACTGTATCTCCTTCCCAAATTTTTTGAACTTGAGTTATCTATTCAGCTTTTGAAAATCCAACTAATTTTTCTATTATTTACAATTCAATTTATAGGCTCTAATGGCCCAAAATACATAACCAAACCCATCAAATCATGGATTTGATCCAATATGCTTAACCATAAGCTACAAAAGTGCAAAGGAGAATGCACGTAACTTTCTAAGCTAGGAGAAAGGAATAATGCTAACTATAAGATCCTTTTTAGCTATCTTGAAGTACACACTTCCTACTTTGAGTTCACACTTCCTAACTAACACTCCTAAATGACAACTAGAATATAACTAGTGCCCACAAGTGCATGTGAGAAAGAGACTCACTTCCAATATTAATTTGCAACAAATAAACTATGCAAAACTCACTAGAAATTACTATAGGGGTCATATGAGTGATCAAACATCAATCCTCATCATGCCTCCCCACAGCAGAAGCATTGGAATCTAATGCTTTCAGAAGAGTAGGAAAGTCACGGGACATCTGATGAAAAGAAATCCAACGAGCCTGATGCGGCAGCTGTCCTCGTCGAGCCATAAGATATGAGGTGGTAGACCCCTGGTGAGTCTGTTGAATCTTTGTGTCATAGATCTGATCAGAATCCAATGGTAACTGAGAATTAGGAACCACGTCCACAGGATGATTAATAGCTGGTTCTGTCTCCAATGTAGAGTCAAAATACAACTTCAAAAGATCTACATTGATGACGTCATGAATTCCCAAGTGTGCGGGAAGATCAAGGTGGAAAGCATTCTCGGACACATGTTGAAGAATAGTATAAGGCCCATAGCGAATTGGTTTGATTTTACCATGAGTCTTATTAGAAAAACATCACTTGTCAAGATGCAACCAAACTTTGTCACCAACCTAAAATGGATGAGGAATTCGATGTCGATCCATGGCATTTTTCTGTTGCTGCTGTGTCTTTTGCAAAATCTCAACCACCTTTGATTACAGATTGTGCAAATAATGAATAAATGAGTGTGCTTTGTCTTTCTCCTTCTGAAGATGTGAAGTGACAGGAGAAGGCAAAGACAAAGGTAACTCATAAGGTGCCAAGGGCTGAAATCCCATACAAACCTCAAAGGGTGAATGACCTATAGAAGAATGTAGGGCCCTATTGTAGGCATGTTCAATATGATTGAGACTCAAATACCACTTTGCTGGTGAAGCGTGATGATAGATTCGTAAACTTTGCACAAGGGTATGGTTTACCACTTCAATCTGCCCATCTGACTGCAAATAATAGGTGATGGAAAAGTTAAGGGAAACTTCCAAAATTTTCCACAAAGAATGCCAAAAGTGACGCACAAAGCGTGAATCACAATTCGAGATAATGCTGGTAGGTAGACCAAAGGAACGCCAAATGCTGTCAAAGAAAAATTGGGCTAAGTCTACTGCAGAACTTGTCTTGCAGCATGGAATAAACTTAGCCATTTTACTAAATCTGTCAACCACCATGAACACACAATCATGTTGTCGCACTGTCATAGGAAAACCACTAACCAAATCCATGGAAATGCTTTCCCAAGGACAGGAAGGAATGGGCAAAGGCATACCTAAGCCAAAATTCCTGTTAGTTGGTTTTGAGCGACAACAAACTGCACACTGTTTGAGAAATCTCAACACATCCCTCTGCATTTTAGGCCAATAGAAAAATCTTTGCAAGTGATGAAGTGTTTTGTGCTTCCCAAAGTGACCACCATAAAGTGTAGAATGAGCTTCCTTAAGAAGTGACACTCTAGGCTCACAAGGAACACAAACCTTGTCCAATTTGTAAAGAAGTCCTTTGATGTAGAAATCTTGGAAAGGACGCAAATTGGAAGAAGAAGGCTTACTCACTTGCTCAAATATTTTCCCAAAATCAGGATCCTATGAATACTGATTAGGCCAAGTCTCAAATCCCAAGTGTGAAGTGGACATAATTGTTAAGGCAAGAGCGGCAGGAGGCATACTCAAACAATCAACAACAATATTACTCTTCCCCTTTTTGTACTTGACCACCAAGTGAAATTGTTGGAGGTAAGAGGCCCACTTCATATGTCTTGATTCTTCAATTTTACTTTGAGATTGTAAAAACTTGAGAGGCATATGATCGGTGTGTACTCATCGTATCTTTTCCCAAAATATAATGTCTCCAGTACTTGATAGCTTGAAATAATGCATACAACTCCTTGTCATATGTAGAATAGTTCAACTTAGCAGCAGAAAAATTTTCTGAATGATAAGCAACTGGATGACCATTCTGTTTTAGCATAGCTCCTAAGGCAAATTTAGAGGCATCCGTTTCAATCTCAAAAGGCTGAGAGAGGTCGGGTAAAGTTAACACGGGTGTTGTACAAAGTTTCTTTTTGAGTTTCTCAAAGGCAATCTCTTGGCTTTTCTCCCAATGAAATGGAACTTTAGACTTAGTGAGATAATGCAATGGAGCCGCAAGGGTGGAATATTGAGGAATGAACTTGCGATAAAAATTCGCAAGTCCTAGGAAACTCCTTAACTCAGTGAGAGTTGTAGGAGGGGACCACTTAAGTAAAACATCAACTTTTATGGGATCTACCTGAATTCCACTTTCACTAATCACATAGCCAAGGTAAGAAACTGAAGTATTGCCAAAAGAACACTTGGAAGAATTGGCATATAATTGATTCTTCGCAAGAAGATCAAGTGTTTTCTAGATATGCCTAAGGTGTTCCTCCCAAGTTTTTGAGAAAATCAATATATCATCAAGATATATTATTACAAATTTGTCAAGTACATCATGAAATACATCATTCATCAACCTCATGAAGGTTGCAGGAGCATTAGTAAGACCAAAAGGCATGACCAACCATTCAAAGAGGCCCATCTTCATCTTAAAAGTTGTCTTCCATGTATCCTCAGCTTGGATACGCACTTGATGATATCCACTTTTGAGATCTATTTTTGAAAAGAACTTAGCTCCTTGAAGCTGATCTAATAAATCATCAATGCGTCGTAATGGATATCTATTCTTTATAGAAATTCTGTTCAAAGCACGAAAATCAATGCACAATCTCCAAGTGCCATATTTTTTAAGAACCAACAAAATAGGTGAGGCACAAGCATAAGTACTTTCCTTAATGAAACCCTTAGACAACAAATCTTCTATTTGCCTTTTTATTTCTTCATTTTGCAAAATAGATTGTCTATACATGGGTGCATTAGGTAGTGAAGAACCAGGAATGATTTCAATGTTGTGATTAATTGTGCGAATTGGAGGAAGAGACTTTGGCTCCTAAAATATGTGTGAATAACTTTGCAATATTTTATCCATTGAAGAGTGTTTCTTTGGAATGGATGTGGATGTAGAAGTGTTTTGAGAGTGAATGAAAATTAGAGCAACATCACCACTTTTTTTAATTACTCTTTTTGTTTGCTTGGAACTTAGAATGATGTTAGGAGTGTTGGTGCTTTTAATGAGAAAGACCTTACCATATTTTTGAAGTGTGTAGGTTCTTTTGAAAGCATCATAAACATCTCTCCTATCATACTGAAAAGGTTGTCCAAGCAAAATCCCACAACAATACATAGGAGTCACATCACAAGTGACTTGATCTATGAAATGTGGGCCAAGTGCAAATTTTAATGTACCAATTCCTGCACAGTCATATTAGTACTTTGTCTAAACCATTTAATGACCAATTCCTTAGAATAATTGGAAGGATAAAAATTGGTCTTAAGACAATCTACAAGCTCATCCCATGAGGTGAGTTCATCATGACCTCTTTTTCGTTCAAAAAGTACTTTAGCTAAACCAGAAAGTTTGAGTTTAGCATATGGAATCATATCCTCATCTACAAGTTGAGTGTAAGAAAACCAAGAACTCATGTCAAGAATCCAACTATTCAAGACTTTAGGGTTTTGGGATCCATCATAAAGTGGCACTTCACAACGAACTCTCAGGCGAGAATCACTAGCAGAAGTTGAAGCATTATGGAGAGAAATATCATTTACCTTCATTGCAAGGTTACCAAGAACTTATGCCATGGTAGTATCATTAGCTTTATCTGCTAAAGCATTTACAACATGGGCAAGTTCTGCCACTTGGGCAGCCAAGTCAGAAGCCATGTGAGATCGGGTATAAGCCAGAAGTAAAAAAATGAGAAAGCACTAAATCAAGGTAAAAATTGAAATTTTCCTTGTTACAATATTGTGCTCCTAAATTTGAAAAATACCCCTAAGGCTCAAATTTGCAAAATTTTAACTAACCTAAGGTTACAATTTATAATTTATTAATTTAAAAATAACTTAATTAAAAATTAAATTTTAATTAATCATAGATTAATTAATTTAATTAAGTTATTAAAAATTAAATTAATAAAAACATAAAAATTACATGCAACCTTAGAATAGTAAAACTTAAAAAAAAATTTACAATAAAATACCCTTGATTTTGCTGCCTAAACTAAAACTGCACTGCACTTTACCCTGCATGAAATTTTTGCAATCTCCAGTTGCACGTTTCTCGAGGTAAATTTTTTTTGGCCAGTTGTAGTTGCACAGTTCTCGAGGCGCTCAAAATGCCAGTTTAGAATACCTGCATTTTTTTTTTTTTTTTTGTAAACACCTCTAGGTATACGTCGGGCACTCCATGCCCTGACGCTGGCTCGGCCTCTGTGTGATGACGCAGGCCGCCTGACAGCGTAGTCAGGCCGAAACGCCTGACTACAAGGCTGTCAGGTGCTGTCAAGCCAAAAATTTTAAGTTTTTCTAATAAAAACAATGAATTTTTTTTGAAAATCAACCAGGAGGGTTAATTCAAAAGCATTGAAAAACTTAAACTGTTACAAATATTACCAAGATCCCTTCAGTAGCTCTCCTTTCAAGATCCGGTCGACACACGACCAGTGTTTGAAAGGCAACCAGACCCAAGTCGACACACGACCTGGTATAGGACTCCTCCAGCTTCAAGACTCCTCGATGGCAGGAACAAATGGATCCCTAATATGCATTTCTTCGTAGGAGTAGTCCAAACCTGCCAAGGGATTTTTGTAAGAAAGGAATCGGGGTAAACTTCTCCTATACTCCTTGAGCATACGGAGAAATTTGGAACGAGGATTTTGATGCCTAAGGAACTTCCTTCTATGTATGGTTTTCAAGCTACCCTTGAGCTTAAACCGAGTCCTCAATGAGAAAGAATTTCTCATAACAAAATTATCTCCTACCCTCTCACCTCACAAGCCCTAGTGCAAACATGAACTAGGCTCTGATACCAATGAAAAGGATTGAAAATACAACTAAGTGTTCTATTATTTACAATTCAATTTATAGGCTCTAATGGACCAAAATACATAACCAAACCCATCAAATCATGGATTTGATCCAATATGCTTAACCATAAGCTACAAAAGTGCAAAGGAGAATGCATGTAACTTTCTAAGCTAGGAGAAAGGAATAATGCTAACTATAAGATCCTTTTTAGCTATCTTGAAGTACACACTTCCTACTTTGAGTTCACACTTCCTAACTAACACTCCTAAATGACAACTAGAAGATAACTAGTGCCCACAAGTGCATGTGAGAAAGAGACTCACTTACAATATTAATTTTCAAGAAATAAACTATGCAAAGCTAACTAGAAATTACTAGAGGGGTCATATGAGTGATCAAACATCAATCCTCATCAGCTTCTAACCAAACCTATTGAGAAAAAAGACACTCTGATTGACACAACATACAAATACTTGGACCTTGTTTGCTTCTCCTATGGAAAAATTTCCAAGTCAAAGCCTTATTTCTCAAAGCTAACCACATGAAAATAATTATCCTTTTTGGGAAAATAATTTTCAAATATGCTTCCACCACCAAGTAGGCCCTTGAGGATCAAGGTCTAAACTTTCTTTGTAGCGAAGTCTAGTCATATATTGATTCCCATATTTGTTGTATGCCTAAGAAATATTAAATGGTTTAACTCTCAACTTGATATGACTCTTAAAAATACTATGATTGTAAGCCTTCCATAAAATAATTTGCTCATCAAAAAGACCCAAGACCTGAGCCTACTTCCAGCCTTGTGTCTAAAGACTAGAAGAATATGATTCCCCCACCTAATGAAGAAAGTAATCATAGCTTCTAGCAACAAAATGTTTTCTCCACAACCTAAAATAGAATCAACCCTTATTCTAACTTGTTCATTATTTTCCACTTTCCAAGCCAAATATTTTCCAATCATAGGAAAGGCTTGTACTAGTGCCTTCCATTGAATGGAAATATTTTTTATGTTTTTTTTGTGGACTTTTGATCCAATCCAAAAATATCCTTGGATGAATATACTTATGTTCAATAATATTCTTTCATAATCCTTCTTTGGTTAGAATCCTCAACAAGCTATTTATTGCCAAAGAAGAACAAAAAAGATGGATATTTTTAAGTCCCCATCCACCTTCCTCCTTTGGCATAGAAATACTCTGCCACTTAACTAAAGGGACACCTTCATGTTCCTTGCGTCCAGTTTAAAGAAATCTAAGGAATTGTTTTATTATTTTCTCTAAGAACTCCTTTGGGAATGAAGGCCAAGGAGTGCCAAAAAACATAAATTACCTCAAGAATAGACATTACAAGTGTTAATATCCCACCAATATACAACCAAATATTAAACCAATGGTTAATCCTAACTTCAATATTCTCTAAAATCGATTCCCAACCTTTCTTCCTATAACTATTTGGTTTTAGTACAAAACCCAAATACTTAAAGCCTTCCTGCAAATCTAAGATATTAAAAGGACAAATTTTGATCAGACCTTGTACAGTCTCTTGCTCTAGACCATTAAAGCAAATAGATGATTTTTAAAAATTTATCTTGATGTTAGTAGCTATACTATAACTGTCAAAGTTTTCCTTCAACTTTTTAGCTTCCCTTAAATTACCATTTGTGAACAATAAAACATCATCAAAAAATAATAAATGAGATAAATAAATGATACCCACTTTGATCTTGGATATGAATCCTACCCTCTTTATATCCAAAATAGCTCTACTCAATCCTTCAGTAACCAAAAAAAATGTAAAGGAGATAAAGGATATCCCTGTCTTAGTCCTCTTGAGGGTCTAAATTTTTTTGAAGTTGATCCATTGATAAGAACAATAAAATATATAGAAGAAATGCATCCTATAATCCACTTTACTACTGGATAGCTAAAACCCACATGTAAGAGGATCAATTTGAGATACAACCAGCTACTTTTGTCATAAAATCTAGATAGATCTAATTTAAGGACCATTGCGAGAAGATTTTTATTTTTAATAGAGTGAAGGACCTCTTGTGCAACTCCTATGGATTAAAAAAAAATTCTACCTACTATAAACCCAAACTACTCTTGGAAAATAACTTTATAGAAAATATTCTTCAATATAATAGCTATAATCTTTGTAATTATTTTATATATATAGTCACATAATAAAATAGGTCTCTATCCATACTCTCCTTTTTAACTACAACCCAAGATACCATAACTCCTTTTAATTATTTGAAGCAACAAAAAATTGAAAACTCATCGATAAGCTGGAACTTTGGTCATAACCAATTCATTCTTTTTTAATTAGTTTCTAAAATTTTTCTTCCTCCAATAAAATTAGATTTAGCTTAAAAGGATTGCTAGGTTTGCCTCCTAAATTTTTTATTGAACAAGTATGGGAGAATTATTTGAGCCACCTTTAGTCTCAATCCATGACCATTTTCTATCTATTTCATTCTATAATAACTCTGAGATCAAAAATTTGTCCAACCTCTTTGAGATCCCAACTTTCTCAACACTATTATTTTGAATCCGTGTGATCAAATATGTGTGACTTGAATCCGTGCCTATGGTGGAGAATATTTATGAAAAACCTATAATCAATCAGATAGGGACACTAAAAAAATTATAATTGGTGTTGGGGGATTTGCTTAGGCCACTATATGATGAATCTCAACAGCATGGCAATCAAATCTCCTCGACATCTTTAAAAAACTGTAAAAAAAAGTATAAATTGTAAGCTTTATTTAGGATTTGATATAAAAAGGAAGAAAATAACTAAAACATATAAAATAAGAATGCTATAAAGTATTAAATAACTAGCATATGATATACCAATATGCAGGGACTTATTTGGAGGTAAGAACTTACCCCCAAGTTGGTGATAGTGTAGATCCACGTTTGTAGACAAATTCGCACCACAAATTCGTGCTTCTGATCGTGTGGATTTGTCAAATCTACATTTCTGGTCATGGGAATTCATGAAAAATTTGCTAAGGGTGAAAATACAAGATGTAAATTAAGGGAACATGCAAAGATAATTACAAGAACTTAATGTGCTCATAGTGGGGGTATGTTGGTTGGTTGCTAATGGTCGATGCAACAAGGTGTGCAAAGTAGATTCAAGCTCCAAATTTGATCCTTCACTTGCAAGAAAATAACTTAAAGGATGCAAAAATGACCTTTAAACTTGATTGAGGTGTAGAGTGCTACTTTTAAAACCTTGAGGGTGTTCAAAAGTTGCAAAATTAGGAGTTATTTGTCAGTTTGTTTGAAAAAAATTGGTATTTTTCCATTCTAAGAAAATATGCACGACCATATTTTTTGGTCACATGGATTCATAGAAGTTGTAGGATTGGGTCAATTTTGGGTCAAATCATAAAAAAATCCAATAACTTTCCAAAAATTACCTATTTGCCTATATTGGATAAATCTGCACAACCTATTTTTTGATCACACAGATTTGCTAAAACAAGAAAAGGACAAAATGTAATTAGTAAACAACTTTGATGGTGTGGGAGAGTAAAAATGTGGGCTAAGGTGTGAACTTACATGAGTTAGGAGGGAAGGGAATTTTGAAAATGTGTCAAAATTCCTAGTCTATAGTTAAACATGAAAATTTTAAACCATAGATCCATCGATTGATTATAGAAAACAATATTAAATACATTATAAGTGATAACTTGCACAATTGCACTTGATTAGAGCATGCAATATTGTCCTTGGCCAATAAAATAATATTACACATTTGCAACAACCCTATAATATATATTGAGGGACCAAAAATATAAGTCATTAATGATCCTATCCCCACCTTGATGGAAGCTCTAATGGAGCCATTCACTCTAGCCATTTTAATATTTCTCATCATATAGAAGGCTATAATTTGTCTTCTTAAAATTTACGTCAATCTTTTGTATCCTCACCAAACAATTATTTGTAGGCTAACCTTATATTTTATAGTATCCACAATCAGATTTCAACTTCTTTGAAGAATTAGGCTTTCCCTTAGGCTCTTGATCCATATCCTTTGCTTTTTTGAAATGCTTTGCATGAATATGTACTTGAGAAGGAGCAATACAATTCCTCATAGTAATTTGAAAGTGAATAAGAAGAACAAAGATATAATCAAGGATTATATGGACATATTACATAAAGAAAAAATAGAGGACACATTAGTAAAAATACATTTTGAATCCTCATCCTTTGTGCTTCTAAAAATACTATATTTATGATTAATGTCTTAAAAACAAATACCTCTTTATAAAATATGGATCCTCATTTTGTAATAACCTGCAAATATTATTATTTTACCCCTTGAAATGGATGCTAAGTCCTAAATACCATCACACAATGATATACACATCCACTTGGAACAAGTCCTTGAAGAAATATTTCAAATGCAAAGAGCTAAAACAATTAAGAAAATTGTTAAAAAAGGGCTTAAAACACTTCCATATGTGAAAGTTATGGCTTTTAAAAAAAATTCCTTTTATTTGAATAAGTTTAATGTAGCTTCTATTGGGGGCAACTCCCATTAGCAAAATATTATATTTATTGTTAGGTCAATTAAACCATATCTAGCATGTATTTTTATCACAAATATTTTTTATTTCTTTTTCTATTAAATATATTTTTTAACTTCCTCAAAGTGTTATGTTTCCACAATCATATACATGACATTATTTTGATTACAAGACAAAATATCACTTGGCCAATTGCCTTCTAAAATTTGAATTTCACCACAATGAAGATCAATACTATGATTGGCTAAATTATCTATTGTCTAGTGTCCTCTATAGATATACTCACAATTCCAAGAAATTGCCTTCAATAATAGATATATGAATCACAATTCCAATTCCCATTTTTGTTAGTAAAATTTATGATTATTTATGAATCCCCTCAATTCAAATAAAATTCTATAATTTTTATATTACAATTTTAATCCCTATAAGAAGTTCCCTAGCCTCTACATAGTTGTTAGTGGAAGATCCATATGATTTTGAGCAAAATTTTCCAAATTTTCCTTTGTTTTTTTTATTGACATAATATTTAAAAAAAAGAATAATAAGTGTACATTGTTCACAAAAAATGGGTGGTATGGAAGCACGCCCCATAAATCCTAAATGATAAACCAATCCAGGTTTGACTGGTCCTAAAGAAACTATAAATAACTAACAACTCAATAAAAGGAAAGGGTGGACAGCCCGCTAACAATAAAGTTGCCATAGAGGTAGCACCCGTAGGAATGGGTCTTTATCTAAAGGATTGTCCCAAACAATTGGAGGATCAAGATCTATTGGTATCAGTTTCTAGCCAAAGCAATCACCTTACTGCCCAAGAATGTTATCCATGGCTTGAGGAGGAGGGTTGGCCCACCTCAAAGCAGAGCCTCAGACCTAATATTATGGGGAAAAAATCCATCTTGAGTGTGACACTCCTAAGGTTTGGGTCTGCATGAAGCTAGATTCCAACCTCAAGATATTTTTCTACCTTGAGCTCTCTGCTAAGATGAGAAGGTCCTTTGGTGAGGTGGTGAGGATGGGACACAAGCCACATTGCAAGGATCACTCACCCAATTGTCCAAAAGGGTTAGCTAATGTTGAAGCTCAAGGAAAATATTATTTGCCTATTCCTATATCTAAAGTAAAACATTAGAGTAGATTAGAGCTTTCTAGTAGATAGAAAATATGGAGAATCTTGTTGTATAAAAAATAGTATTATGACTTTTCCATATGTCAAATAGAATCTCAACTATAAATATATGCTAAATCTACTCAATTCTTATCAATATTTTGTTCATATCCCTAAGAAATATCATGTTCCATGAGAATGAATTCATCTTGAAAGGTTTAAAAAAATCATGGATCCAAGCCTAGGGTTCTTGGGTTTTGGAATAATACTACAACATATGTTTAATAGATTCCTTGAAATGGAAAAAGGGGCATCTAGAAATATTCAATCCGAAATGAATTAAGTGTTCTCCTATAGGTATCCCTTGAAAAAGGAGACACCAAAGAAAGAGAACCATTTTAGGCTCCATAATTGCATCCTAGAGAGTGTGGAAGTAGTTTTACCAATCTCTACTGGTTGACTAGATTCTCCATAATTCATTCAGCTTTGGGACCATGGGTAACTGGGGTGAAATCCATAAGTACCCTTTGTAGGGTTTATATCTCCTAAAAGGCATTTTAGGATACCATTTTGTCTTTCCACCATGGTTGCAGGCTTCGAACCCTAATTTTATGAATCATATCTAGAAGAATAATATCTTGGACTACCTAAAAATGTTTCCTTGTTAGGATCAGAGAGATAAAACTATACTTTAGATTTTACCCATGATAACCATTTTCTAGTCCATTTGGAAAAAATGTCAAAAATTATCCTTATGCCATTGTGAAAAAATAAAGGGCTTGAATCCAAGGACCTTTAGCCAATAAATAATCTTGATGAGTGAGAATGGGCGACCACCAAACTGATTACTAGTTGATGGATAGCCCATTGCTAAAATTATTGTCATTCCATTGCAGTCAAGGCTTCAGGGCTTCCTAGGATTTTCAAATACTTTTGGCAACAAAATTACCCTACATTGAATAGGCACCTTCATCACCAATATAGAGTGAAATCCAATCCCCTTCTAGGATTTTATCCCATGGGAGGTACTAGAAGCTTTGCATTTTTGAGCCAAAATTTCCAAGCTTCATTACCTTGAATAACATGAATAACCCATTTTGTGTATAGAGTTGTACCCTATCAAAAAGTGTTAAGAAGCCCTAGCCCCCCTGCTTCCTTTGGGATACAATAGAAGTCCAAGGCAATTTTGTGGAAACCTTGTTTCTCCAATGAAGACTCCCACATGAAGTCTCAAAGAAGTTTCTTTAATTTTTGGTAAGAGCCTTTGGATGATTCCCAACAACAAGAATAATAAATATGTGTGGTAGCAAGAATATTAGATCAAACTTAAAATTTTCTTGCTAAAGAGAGCATTTTGGAAAACTACTTCTGAAGTTTCTTTTCCACTCTATCAAGGATATACTTCTAGAGAACAAGGAAGAGGACTAAAAGGTGAAAGGGTTTTCAAGACATTGGATCATTTCGTCATGTTGAATCTACTTCCAACTATAGTGGGTGAGCTAGGAGGGTGTTTGTAAAAAGGAATGGCTATACGAATATATTTTTTTCCATTGAATACTTGATCCAAAAGCTAGAAATAAGGTGTCCAAACATTGGAGGACCTACTCCAAATTTTATTCCTCTTCAATTAGGATGAGAAATTAGTCATAAAAAAAGTGGACATTAACAAGTTGTTGAGAAGTTTAAAGTAGTGAAAATCCTTTCTTCCAACCCCTAGCAACAACATCAACAAGGAGGTATCTAAATCCCTCTACTGTGGGACCTTCTCTCATGCTACTAAAGTTAGGAAGAGTGGGTATCCCAATATATCAAAATGTGTTGCTAGTTTTAAAGAGGATAACCTACTATATTTTTATTTGAACCTTAAATATTGTATCTAGAGTTTTACTCTCATATCTTTTCAATTATAAGATTAAAACCACAAATTACATAAACATAACCAGTTATAAGATAAGACACTATAGGAAAACTGTTAAGAACCTATTATTAAAAAATAAACTCATTCACACAAAATACTAAAAATAAACAGAGATTCATGCAATAACAGAATATCACAATGCATAAAGTAAATAGGAAATTAAACACTCTCACAATAATCACAAAATCATGGGCTTCTTCAAGTGGGTAACCTTCTTCAATACTTTATTAATTTAAATAAATATACATTCGTACATGGATTCAAGTATTTTAAAGATACACTTCATGCAACCCTAACCCTAAGTTCAAGATTTGGATTACATGAAAAATACCACTCGAGCTAGAATCTTCTACCAAAGAGTGGTTGCATTCTTGATAACAGTTACATGAAATGATCCCACTTATCTAGGCACCTTACTTGCCACATACCACTACAAAATATTATAAAATAACATTATAAAGGGATCCCC
Organism: Wollemia nobilis; assembly: GCA_028583015.1. NCBI lineage: Eukaryota > Viridiplantae > Streptophyta > Pinopsida > Araucariales > Araucariaceae > Wollemia > Wollemia nobilis. Next base: position 55,482 of record JAQPPZ010000755.1, on the reverse strand, counting down.
ACGTTGGAAGTAGGTCATTATAATAATAAATTAAGAATTACAAAATGGTGTTAGGATGGGGTCCTAACATGCCCTTCCCCTTCAAAAAATAAATGTAATCAAAGTTGTAGATGATGAAACTGGTGTTGTAGCTTCTAGAGGGATTTCCACGTAGCATCTTCTAGCTGTAATCCTTACCACTAAAAAATAACCTCAATGATAATATGGTTGAAAAGAGTACGTGTTCTGTGGCCCAAAATCTTTTTTGGATTGAGCAAGATAGAACCCTCTTCATCCAATTTAGAAAAAGCAAATTGAAACTATGCGTGGTTTCTCAATACTTTCTTGAGATAGGATACATGAAAGACAAGATGAATATTGGATGTAGATGGTAGGGCCAATTTGTAGGTAGTGGCACCAATCCTCTATAAGACTTGGTAGGGACCATAATATTTGGTAGTGAGCTTTTGGCACCTACGCAACTAGAGAGATGATTGTTTATACGGTTGTAAGTGGAGGAAGACCATATCACCAATTTCAAAATTATGCAATGTATGGTGTTGATCAACTTATTTGCGCATCAAATTTTGGGCCAATTCCAAATTCAGCTTCAGTTGATGGACTTTGGCATGTTGGTGGAGTATAGTACCAACAATATGAACTTTGGAGTTTCCTGGAATATAAGATGAGGGTGTTGACAACCATAAATTACTTCAAAAGAGGTATCCTTGGTCATAGTGTGATAAGAAGTGTTATACCACCACTCAACAAAGAAAAACCACTTCACCTAGTGTGTAGGATGATTAGATGTCAAACAACAAAGATAGGTATCCAAATATTTATTGATAAAATTTGTTTAACCATATTTTTGTGGATGATAAGATGAACTTATTTTGAGCTTAGTTCCTTGCAAATTGATCAATTCTTGCCAAAAATTACTAGTGAATGTAGGGTCACAATAAGATACAACGGATGTGGGCATGCCATGAAGATGAAATATAGAATAAAGGAAATCCTAGGTGACTACGGAGGTCGTGTAAGGATGGGAGAGGGGGAAAACATGAGCATACTTCATAATACAATCCATTACCCCAAAAATAATTCTTTTTCCTCCCAATTTAGGTAAAAATTCAATAAAGTCCATGGAAATATCTATCCAGGCCTATTCTATAATAGGCAAGGGTTTAAGAGTGCCTAGGGAAGCCACTGTTTCTCCTTTCATCCGTTGATAAATGTCACACTTGGCCACAAAATTTTGAACATCCTTCTTCATACCCTTCCAAAAAAAATTTCTCTTAATCCTTTCATATGTCTTGAGGAACCCTAAATGGTCCACCGTGGGTGAAGCATGCATTTTCATCATAATTATTTCTCGAATTGGAGACGTGTGAGGGACAACAAGGTATTGGAAATAGCGTAAATATTATCCATCTGAAGTGTACCCTAGACATGATGTAGGATTTTTTTGAAGCAAGAAAACTAAAGTTTGTAATTTTGAATCCTAAAGCACCTCATCTTAAAGAGGATTTATCCATTGTGGTATGGGTGTAAAAATGGTACATAACATACTTTGAGCTTCAAATTGGTGAGAGAGAGCATCCACCACAATATTATTTTTTCGCTTATATAGGTGATATCATAATCATAGCCTATGAGCTTAGAGATCCACTTTTTTGTTTGGGGGTAGCCACCTGTTGCTCTAGGAAGTATTTAAGACTTTGATGATTCATTTTAATGGAGAACTATCACGCAATGAGATAATACTTCTAGTGAGTAACTGCATAGAAAATTGCAATAATATCCTTAGCATAAATTGATTTGCCTAGATTCTTAATTGAAAGTGATTTACTAGTGAAGGCCATAGGATGCCCTTCCTACATCAACATATCTCCATGCCATTGCTGGAAGCATCACTTTCAATTATGAAGGACTTGGAAAAATTAGGTATCACTAATACAGGAGTGATTTTCATAACATGTTTCAAATAAAACAAAGCCTTCTCAACTGGACCTATCCAAGTAGAATTCTTCTTCTTGAAAATGGTTGTTAAAGGAGCAACAATTTTTCCATAGTTGTGAATGAATTTGTGGTAATATCCTGTGAGGTCCAAAAATCCACAAATACCTTTTAGAGTGTGAGGTTTTGGCCGCTCTTGAATGGTCTAAATATTCTTAGGATTAAGTTTAACTCCATCATGGGTGACAATGTTTCGTAAATATTCTACTTCTGTCAATCCAAAAGAACACTTGGACCTCTTAGCATAACGTGATGTACCAAAAATTATAGAGTCTAGTCCACATGGATGAGGTGATCTTCCCAAGAATGACTATAAACCAAGATATCATCAAAGAAAACTAAGATGAATTTATAAATAAATGGGTAGAAAATGTTGTTCATGAGGCTTTGAAATGTGGAAGGTGCATTGGTCAAGCCAAATGGCATAACCAAGAATTCATAATGACCCTCATGAGTATGAAATGTTATTTTGGGAATATCTTCAATCTTGAGCTTGTCTGATGGTAGCCAGAGCGAAGATCTAATTTGGATAAAAATATAGCCGCATGCAACTCATACAATAATTCATACACCATAGGGATAGTAAAATTATCCTTAATGTTGAGCTTATTGAGCTCATGAAAATGGATACATAATCGTCAAGACCCATCTTTCTTTCACACAAATAAGACAAAAAAAAATAAGGTCTAATACTAGGTTGAATGACTCCAAATTTCAATGATTCTTGTACCAACTTCTCTATTTTTTACTTAAAGGCATGAGGATTTCTGTATAACCTAATTTTAGGTGGTATACTACCAGGTACCAATGGAATTATATGGTCATGGGAGCGACATGGTGGCAATTTTTATGGTTCCACAAAAAATACATTATGCTTTATCAGTACAAGATGCAAATATTCTAGAATTTGGTCCACCTCTAAGGTAGATGGTTGGTTTGCAAATATCTGAGTGATGACCCCATGAGAATATTTTTCAAAAAATTCTCCATACAATTTGAGCTGATAATCTGAGGAGGCTCTGCTTGTGAATCCCAAAGAGTGTAAGACCTTCCATTCTATGAAAACTACATCCATAACTCTACAAAATTCCATGCAATGGTTTCTAACATAGCTAACCACTAAGCTCCCAACACAATATCACATACCCTTAATTGTAGATCAAACATATTGGTTTTTAGCTCATAATCCCCTATTTGCAATTTGACATTATGACATTTTACTTTGTAAGGTAAAGTTCCTCCATTTGCCACCATAACCTCAAAGGAATTACATGTGTGTATGTAACAATTGGCCTGCTTGGCAATTTGGGGATTAATAAAGTTGTGTGTGCTTCCAAAATCGATAAGGATTGTAAGATGTTGGCCTTTGAAAAACCCACAACTTTCATGGTTTGTGGAGTAGTAATCCCTGCAAGAGCATGAATGTAATTTTTTACCTATGGTTATTCATGTATTTATCCTCATTTTGAGATGGTTCTTCTGTTGGTTTTGTTTCATCATCACTCTATTCACTATTGATTGGGTCTTCGACATCTATGAGAAACAACTTATTTTGGGTGCACCTATGCCCTCAAACATATTTTTCATCACAATTATAGCACACACCTTGAGCACATTGAGCATCCATTTCTTCTATAGTCAAGCGTTTATGGGGAATAATTTTATTTTAATTATAATTTAGGAACTTGGGAGGAAAGGAGGGTTTAGTTTGTGGAAATTTAGATGTGTGCCAAGATTATGGACTGCATCATTATTTTTGGTTTGAACATATTGACCTTGGCCTAGAGATCATCCTTTAAGCCATTGATGAAAAAACTCATAAAAAACCTTCATTCAAACCCTTGGTTCTATTAGCCAAATTTTCAAATTGGGTCTGGTAGTCTCGCACTACAGAGGTTTGTCTCAGCTTGGTTAGTGCTCCTTGAAAGTCATCATACTCACTTGGGCCAAAGCGAGTGAGTAATTGAGACTCAAAACTTCCCAAGAAGAGTCAAGATTTGTGTGTTGTAACCACCGGTACCAATGTAAGGATTCAAACTCAAAATTGAAAGAAGTCATTTGGATCCATAAATATTGAGAGACATTGCGGAGTTTGAAGAATTGATCTACATGGCATAACCGTTCATTTGCGTCCTTCCCATTAAACTTAGAAAAATCTAATTTAGTCTTATTAAAGGGAGTATCATGGTCAAAAAGAGTGTGAGAGCCTTCCCTATCCTTATGGGTTCTTTTTCCCTGACCTGATTGTTCAGTATCATGATACTCAAACACTTTTGGAACATTGTCAAGTTTGGACTCAACCTCTACAAGGTGTTCTTCAAAGATGGCTTTGGAGTTGTTGCATTCACTTCTAAATCATCGAATGTCTTACCTTATTGCTTGATTATTATAGAGAAAAGTATTAAGTGTGCTTTGTATTTGGTCCAACATTGAAGTTGCATGTTCTACCTCTTTTTGATGTTTACGAGTACCACCAACCATTTTGGTGAGTTTTGAACCTCTTTCACTGACTTAATAAAAATAGAAGTGTGGTTTTAAGGGTTACTATTTTTAGTAATAAGTCCAAAAAGTGCTTGGGTGTTATATATCAAATTTATCAGCTTGAAAATATGGTCACAATGAGTTGTGTCCCACAACACTAGTTTTGGACACCCTAGACATTTTTTACTGTTGTTTTGTTGAGTCTATTGGTGTGGTCGATTTTATCTCTAGAAATTTGAGTCAAAAGTTAGGTTCTATGTTGGCCAACTTTGATTTGTTTATTTTGACTACTAACCACTTATGACCCTGTACTATCACCTATACTTCAAATATTAATACCATTCAATGGTTCCCTATATTGACATTGTTTGTTCTATTATAGTCATTAATAACCCTATAATTATTGATTGTTACAAACAATTGTATTGCAAATACTAACACTATTTGGTGGTTTCTTGTACTGACATTATCTACCTTGTTTGATCACTTACAAATCTATAATTACTAAACATTACTATTTTGCCAATTGACAATCTTGACTCGATTGTTACTAAATTAAGACACTTGCAGACTCTACCTTGATAGTTTCTATTTAGTTCCCCAATTCTTTCCTTTGTGCATGTAGTTTATTTCATGATAGAGAAGTATCCTTTGTATGCTCAATTTTTGTGTAAATATTATGGTTGCAAGATGAAAGCACGAGGATATGGAAGCTCGATAGGCAGACCGTGTGCAGTGCAAAACAAAATAGAAGCATACGAAACGCAAAGTCCAAAGTGCATAAAAAAAGGGAAGACAAACAAACTAAAATAAGATATAAAGCAAATGTAAAGTGCAACCCTTATTTTTATTAATTTTTCTTTGAGACTAGGTTACAATACGTATCCTTCCTTTTTAGGAGCTATGAGCGTTAGATATAGCTTTGTTACACCACGGATGGTATGCTTCTCTTCGGGATCTTATGCGTGCCCACATTTGAAATGGGCAGGCCAAACGTCACCGCTGCTTGCATGAATGTGTTGTAGTTCCTTGCTGCCATTCCAGTGTCGAGACCCTGCATTCAATGAAACAACAAATGATTAGTAGCACCTGCAGATGGAGGGAAATGTGCAATCCCCAAGGCCTCCGGTTAATGCATGCATGAAATAATTAAAACGTTAACGAAAACATGTCAAAATAAAACAAAATTTGTACAGAAGCATTTAAATATCATCATGGACACACTGCAAAAGGAACAGTCGAGAAATATATTGTAGATTTCTAATTGCTCCGAGGTGGGACGATTAGGACTGTCATAGACTGTCAGAAAACCACCTCCTAAATGTCCCATCCAGAGGTATCCAAAACACCTACAAATTTGGGGTGAGGCAAAATAGGGCATTTTGGGATGACCCATAAGGTTGGATTTGGCTAATTCTACCCCGGTTGCCCTGTATATGAAAGCGCTCCTTATATGTTAGTGAAAGCGAAAAGCAATGAAAACTCAGTCAAAACTCATCAGAATGGCATGAAATTTGAATGGCAACATATTTGAGTGACCTAAAATGAAATGCAAAAGAAATAGTAGGGAAAACTACTATAGATTTCTAATTTCTCCGAGGTGGGGCGATTAGGACTGCAGAAGTGCGAGGGGCGCCTAGGGGTAGGACACCCACCTTTTGGGGCTTGGTTTTGGAACCAATCCACTTAGGATGGGTCCAAAACCTCCTAGGGGGTTGTCTCAAAAAATTAGGTGGGGTATTGTGGAAAAATGTTTGGGTTTTGGATCCGAATTGCGCTTCCAATGTTCACTCGATAACCTCCCTTTCGAAAGAGAGATTAAGGATGTAATAAGCACAATGAGGGTGAGGATATAATTCGGCAGCACTCCATTGCTCCAATTGATCCTGCTCTATTATTTTTTGGGGTGAGAAGACTCACCATTTTATAGACCTAGGGACTCTCTCTTTGAATGTGCATGCGAGGGCACCACTTGGATTGCTTGCCCTATTTTAGGAGAAAATATTCTTCCCTGATTTAGAGTCTCCTTGCATGAGGCCTCCATGATCAAGGCATGCTTGACTGAAGTCCCTCTCTCTGATTTGAAGTCATTCCTCGCAATTGCATGCCCTTAAGGTGTAGTTAAGTGGCAGACCTGTCGAGGTTTGAATTTTTTCCAGTCAAACCTACTAATCGTCCCACCCTAGGATGATTAGAATTCTAATCGTCCCAGGGTGGGACGAATAGGATTCTAATCGTCCCAGGGTGGGACGAGCAGGGAGCAAAGTGCTAAAAAGGTGCCAAATTGACCTCTAAACTTCCAAAACTGCTATGGGAGTAGTTAGGACCACTGTTTAACCTTTGGGTGCGGCCCTAGGGGCTATGTATGTCAATTTTATCAGTGCTTGTCGTCACATAATCGGATTGGTGCTGTTTTGGTGTCTACAGATACCCCTTTTTGGGATGTGCTGTGCATGGCGTAGTGTTGAGCAAAAATAGATAACCAAAGCACTAATGATTAGGGTTTCTCAATAACCTAACCAACTTTTGATGCCCCAAGTATGGAAAGGGCACGTATTCTTGAATCCTTGCTTTTGACGAGCTAAGGAGCTTAATTCAAGTGTTAACCTTTTTCGGTGAGGTGTTACTTGATCTTGGACATTGTTCAGTCATGAATAGGCAAAGGGCACAATATTTTGTCTGTGGGAACCTTGAGTTCATGATTCTAGAATGCCAAGTGTTTGATCAGCTTGTGATTATTGCTTGTTTGCTACCTCAAGCAGGGCCGTGATTGTCTTTGTCAATGATCCTTTGAATGTGTACCATTTTCCTTGATTGGGTGTGTTTTTTTGATTGGTGAATAAGTGTGACTACCCCCTCAAGCGACGAATCGATGAGGGAATGATCGACATGAGAAAAGCGACGAGTCGCTTGACCCAAGATGACTTTTTTAAGGGTGCCTTCAATTGTTTTTCGTTGAATGCTTATGCAGGTTCCAAACATTCTGACCTATTTTTGGTGGGTTTGAACCCTTTTGTGACGTAGTTTGGAGCTAAAGTTGTCAAAAATCCGTCCTCCCGTGGAGCGGTCTAGCTATGGTAGCCTTCTTAGGGAGTAGGATAGTGACAATTTGTGACCCCAACATCTATTTTTGATGCCAAGAATGTCAGGTGCAAAGGTGCCTTCGTTCGGCAATGTTATTGCTATTTTTGGGTGGGTTTGGACCCTTTTTGTGACGTCGTTTGGGGATGAAATTCTCGATAATCTGTCCTCCCGTGGAGCTGTCCGGCTATGGTAGCCTTCTTATGGAGTAGGATATTGAGGATTTATGACCCCAATGTTGGTTTTGCATGCCAAGAATCGTATGCGCAAAGGCCCATTTGTTCGGCAAGTTTATTGCTATTTTTTGTGCATTTTGGTGCAGTTTTTGCTGGTTTTGATTTTCTTTCTCTGGAATCGTCCCAGGGTAAGACAAATACCAGTTTAGTAATCGTACTAGGGTGGGACGAGCGCTTCCCAGGGTGGAATTATTACAGGCCTAAAAGCCTATTTAAGGGCCAAAACTAGGTTTTGAGCTCATCTGCATTTGTTTTTTCTGGCATTTTGGAGCTGTGAGGAGGAGGTCAAGTTCGCGTAGCGGAGCGCTATCGAATTTTCTCGAAAACCATGAGTTCACGGATTGGATCATCAAGTGGCAGAGCTGAAGCGATACCGGTGAGTGCTCCTTCTCTTATTTTGTTTGTTTGATTTTACAGTTCAAAACCGTAAATTGTTTTTCTTTGTATTTCGTTTTTTGATTTAAACTAAAATAAAAACCCTAGTTTAAATTTTTTTTGTTGTTTGAATTTGTGTTTTGTGTTTCTTTGTAGAAACTAAGATCGAAACCCTAGTTGAAACCATTGTATTTTGCTTAAAAACCCTAGATGTAAAAAAAATTGTGTTGATTTGGTTGTTTTTCTTTTAATCAAAATAAGGTTAAAAACCCTGGTTTGCAATTTTGTAATTTGTTTTTTTTTTTTTTTAATTTATCAGTTTGAACTAAAGTGAAAAACCCTAGGTAACTGAAAAATTTTGATTTTGAATTTGTTTTTTTTGTTTTCTTATTTATCAATTTGAACTAAAGTGGAAAACCCTAGGTAACTGACAAATTTTTATTTTGAATTTGTTTTTTTTTTTTTATTTATCAGTTTGAACTAAAGTTAAAAACCCTAGGGAACTGAAATTTTTTATTGTGAATTTGTGTTTTTTGTTTTTTTATTTATCAGTTTGAACTAAAGTGAAAAACCCTAGGTAACTAACAAATTTTTATTTTGAATTTGTTTTTTTGTTTTTTATTTATCAGTTTGAACTAAAGTTAAAAACCCTAGGTAACTAACAAATTTTTATTTTGAATTTGTTTTTTTATTTTTTATTTATCAGTTTGAACTAAAGTTAAAAACCCTAGGTAACTGACAAATTTTTATTTTGAATTTGTTTTTTTTTTTTTGGTTTTTTTTATCAGTTTGAACTAAAGTGAAAAACCCGAGGTAACTGACAAATTGTTATTTTGAATTTGTTTGTTTTGTTTTTTATTTATCAGTTTTAACTAAAGTGAAAAACCCTAGGTAACTGACAAATTTTTATTTTGAAATTGTTTTTTTGTTTTTTATTTATCAGTTTCAACTAAAGTGAAAAACCCGAGGTAACTAACAAATTGTTATTTTGAATTTGTTTGTTTTGTTTTTTATTTATCAATTTGAACTAAGTGAAAAACCCTAGGTAACTGAAAAATTTTGATTTTGAATTTATTTTTTTGTTTTTTATTTATTAGTTTGAACTAAAGTGAAAAACCCTAGGTAACTAACAAATTTGTATTTTGAATTTGTTTTTTTTTTGTTGTTTATTTATCAGCTTGAACTAAAGTTAAAAACCCTAGGTAATTGACAAATTTTTATTGTGAATTTGTGTTTTTTGTTTTTTGTTTTTTTATTTATCAGACTAGGGTTAAAAAACCCTAGGTTTGTTATTTGTTTTTGTTTTAAACTAGAGTTAAAAACCCTAGGTTAAATGTTTTTGTTATTTTGTTTTTTTGTTTACACTAGAGTTAAAAAAACCCTAGGTTAAATTTTTGCTGTTATTATTTTTTTTTAGTTTAAACTAGAGTTAAAAAACCCTAGGTTAAATTTTTGCTGTTATTTTGTTTTTTAGTTTAAACTAGAGTTAAAAACCCTAGGTTAAAATGTTTGTGATTTGTTTTTTTTTTTTTGTTCAAGATAAAGATAAAAACCCTAGTTTGCAATTTTGTAATTTGTTTGTCTGTACAATGTTGTTACTGTTGTTGTACAGTTTATTAAATATTTTTATGTGTACAATTTGTAGACATTGTTGTATATTTGTTTTAGTGTTGTACAATTTTTTTTGTTTTGTTTTGTCATGTTTTAATGTTTTTGTTTTGTTTTTTTTTGCAGGTTGTGAAGAATCGATATCGTGTGCCGACGGTGTTCTCTGAAGCATGGGAGACACTAACTATGGAGGACTGGGAGTGGCTTGATGCCCTTGGGCTCAATAAGGTGACTTGATTAGAGCCTATGGTGGGGGATCGGGCATATCTGACTGCCCTGATCAACTTGTGGGATCCCCACACCAACACCTTTCATCTCCCAACAGGGGAGATGATAGTGACTCTTGAAGATGTCTACCGAATTTTGCAGATTTTGATAGACAAGCTTCCTATTCGGACTACTCCACGTGATCAACGAACGACGGTGTTGACACGGTGCTTCGGGCATGGGGTGGAGATGGGGGTGGATAGTCCGATGGAGAGGGCAGAGGGGGATTGCCTGATTGGTGGTATTTTGGTGCAGTGGTGGCTGGAGATGAGCGTGTTGGGGGTGAGGCATGCATTATTGATGACCATCATCTCCAACATGCTGTTGCCTGAATCATTAGGTGCGAGGTTCCCTTGGAACCTACTAGAGGTAGTTTTAAGACTGGTTGAGTTTCTGATGGAGGCCCCCTTGATTATGAGGTGGGGTCAGATGCTACTGGCACAACTTTATGATGAGTTGTACGAGGTCTACTATCGAAGGTGAAATGGGATTGGGTGCAGCTACCTGTTGCAGTGCTGGGGGTGGCAACACATAGCTGTGGGGTGGCCAAAGGGTTTATTGTGGACCACTCGGGCAGAGATGGTTGACAAGGAGATAGGGTACGCAGCTCTATGGTGGAGGTTAGAGGAGCAGGGGAAGAGTCAATGGTGGGTAGGTGTCATAGGGCACTATGCCAATGCCTTCGTGCGACTTGCTCCAGGGGAGGTGTTCTGGCATCCATACCAGGACTGTCTATCCTGCCCTAAGGCTATAGAGTGGCTTCGACGGGTGTGCAAGGGGAGATGGCTAATTGGGCGACACGAGACCGAGTAGGAGTACTTCCTGTATGTTCGAGTGACGTGACAGTTTGGGGTGCGCCAAGGGTTTCCTGGTGAGCCCTTGATCTATCGGCGTCGGGGCGATGAGAGGACTTTGGCCTAGCCGATCATTGAGCCGCTGGGTGAGGAGGCAGATACAATGATTAACATCCCTGATGTGGACAACGTCAAGGTGCCTGCCAAGTACGACCAGTGGTGGATGATGCAGCGATGGCAAGGTGAGGGGCCTCTAGGAGGTTCAGATGCGATAGCAACAGGTGGGGAGGATGCAGAGGCATCAAGGGAGGGTTGGGGGGCTCCACTGGAGGATGAGGACATGGTGGAGGTTGACAATTTTATGGGGGATGATTTTGGAGTTTTGGAGCAGCCAGACACGTAGGACGTCCTAGAGTAGTGGGTGCCGGAGCAACCCGTCATCCTAGAGATGCCCATGCCTTAGGCAGTCACGGGGGATATGGAGGCTAGGTATCATGCTGAGATAGAGTGATTGGAGGATCTACTTCAGAGATGGATGAGGAGCTCGGGGATTCTCTATAGGAGAGGGATCTCCTACGGACTCAGTTGGTAGAGTGAGAGAACACATTGGATGCATACCATCGATGGGATGGGGACATCGATGCATCGTGGGAGAGGGATCTCCTTCGGATGCAATTGGCATAATGCGATGACACATTGGCTGCATACCATCGTTGGGAGATGGATTTGGTTCGATACCGGATGGATTTGGAGGCAGAGATTATCCACCTCGGTGGGCGGTTACCTGATCTCCCTTAAGGTGGATCTTCGCGTCAAATGAGAGACAATGAGACTGAGTAGTCTGCTTCCTCTCATTGCAGGCGACTGGATGAGGGGGGCGCTAGTGGGCGTGATGCGGGGGCTAGCAACAACTGCACTGAGAGGTCCCATAGGACCCACACCATTGGGGGTAGTTCCCGTCACACCGATCCTATGTGATCATGGTGGTCGATGCCCTAGGCTTGGGGGTTTTTGAGTTTTTGCTTTTTTTTGCGAGGTCAGAGGACTAACTTATTGTAGCCTGCGGGCATTTTGATGATATATATACATGACTTTCTTTTTGGTTATACACTTGTCATGATTTTTTGTTTATTTTTATGCACACTTATTTACGTTGATGTATGCATGTGTTATTATGAATGCGATGTTTCTAATTATATGATGTATGCATATGGAATGAATGAAATGATTTGTTGATAACTTGTCGATGGCACCATAGATTGTACAAGATTTATTGGATTTTTGTATTTATGTGATTGCTTTTTGGAATGACTTTACATGTGATAATTTTGTTTTGGTATTTTTTATATTTTTTGATGGTGATGTAAGTAATGAAATGTACCCATTGTTTTTAAAATGTAGTTAAGGTTTTTCTGAGATTCAGATGTTTTAACTAACTAGCCAAGACTGTACATTTATCTCGTAAGACTTTTGAATAAGGTATGAATCAGACTTGAGTTTGACCAAGTTATTTTACATCCCTGTGTGTGCGATTGAATTTGTTTATGTGGTATTTATCAGGATACCACCAGTGCCAGATAGGTTGTCAACCAAACATGTACTGAGGATCACCTAATTAGCTCCACTAACTCCGTTGTTGTATTTAGTAAGATTAATCCATGGGACAATATAAGGTACGATAAGCTAGCTCATCCACATGCAAACATTGGTCTGCTCACACGCAGAGCTAATGTGATAGACATATCGTCATTCATTTAGGATACCGCCATTGTCAGGTAGGTTGTCCACCAAACTCGTAATGAGGATCACCTAGATGGGTTTTCAAATGCTAAGAATTCCAGGGATTCAATTTTAGGCATATTTTGGTTGCTCAACTTGTTGGGATACTTGCTTGCATACATAGTGATGAAAATCACTGTTTATTTTTCTTTTTGAGCAAGGACTTTGAATAGTGGTGATAACCACTGTTATTTGATTTTGCATTTTAGGTTTCAAAGTTGAGCTCGTAGGTTTTTGGCTTGTGAATGGCATTGATCCTTTTGGCCTTGGGGATGACTACCCATCCTATTCAGGGATGTGTAGTACGAATCCTTACGACTTTGGGAACCAAAGGTGATTGGGGATGTTATTATGTAAGGGCATTGATCTTTTAGGCCTTGGGGATGACTACCCATCCTTTTCAGGGGCGTGTAGTACGAATCCTTATGACTTTGGGGATAAAAGGTGATTGGGGATATGATTATGTAATGGCATTGATATTTTAGGCCTTGGGGATGACTACCCATCCTTGTCATGGGCGTGTAGTATGAATCCTTACGACTTTGGGGACCAAAGGTGATTGGGATTTTTGTTAGTGGTGAAGACCACTATTTATCATGGGAAATTGGATGGGGAAGAGCTTGTCCTTTTATCAATTCTTAGCATTCTCAAACCATTCGCATAGGGGGATGAACAGGCTAACCTTTCACCTATGGTACCCTAGACTGCTTTGTAGGTTTCTCTTGTGTTCACACAACTTGGGAATTTTTTTATGTGTTTTAACTTGTGTTGGTATGTGACGCAACAAGGTGTGGTCCAAGTAAAACTCTACCTTTGTAAAATTTATCTGACTTTGTACAGTTTTTGGCTAGAAATATAAAGACAACTGAATGACGAAAACCCTAAATACATTAGGAGACAACTGAGTATGATAAAAAAAATGTGGATGGTGTTGTTCTAAATGGATGTGTTTATAAAGTGGATTGAATGTGGAAAATGATGGAATTTCCTGGCAATTACATTCTATGGTGCTTGTGACATGTATGACCAACAAATATGCCTTGTATGGATGCGATTCCTAATGCAGTTTATTATATTTTTGTGTTTTGATTTTAAGCGTATGCATGGAATTGAGATGCAAATTTTTTTTTTTGTAATTTTTGATTATCTTTTGTTTTTGTTTGTTTTTGAATATTTTTTTATGACCAAGCGATTGCGGGAACCCTTGGAGCTTTTGGTTTGACCAAAGGGTTTATGGATACCTTTGGGGCATTTTAGGTTGACCAAGCGATTGTGGGAATCCTTGGAGCTTTTGGTTTGACCAAAGGGATTATGGATACCTTTGGGGCATTTTTAGGGTTGACCAAGTGATTGTGGGAATCCTTGGATCTTTTTGTTTGACCAAAGGGTTTATAGATACCTTTGGGGCATTTTGGGGTTAACCAAGCAATTGTAGGAATCCTTGGAGCTTTTTAGGTTTGACCAAGTGATTGTGAGAATCCTTGGAGCTTTTTAGGTTTGACCAAGCGATTGTGAGAATCCTTGGAGCTTTTTGGTTTGACCAAGCGATTATGAGAATCCTTGGAGCTTTTTGGGTTTGACCAAAGGGATTATTGTGACCTTTGGGGCATTTTTGGGTTTGACCAAGCGATTGTGGGAATCCTTGGAGCTTTTTGGTTTGACCAAAGGGATTATTGTGACCTTTGGGGCATTTTAGGTTGACCAAGCGATTGTGGGAATCCTTGGAGCTTTTTAGGTTTGACCAAAGGGATTATTGTGACCTTTGGGGTGTTTGAGGGTCGACCAAGTGATTGCTAGAATCCTTGGAGCTCTTGGGGTGGGCTATGGCTCTCTAAATGTGGAATGGCCTCAAATGACTGATGTTCAAGGGTTCTAGTTCCTTGATTCCTTCAAGAGATGCGAGTCGGTATGTTCCAGGTCCTATTTTACTATCAATTACATATGGACCTAACCAATTTATCATGAATTTGTCCCTTAAATGGGGTGGCAAGTTAGAGTTTTTTTTGTTCTCTTTTAAGACCAAGTCACCAAAGATGTTCAAGCATTTGATGTTCATGGTGATGGCTATCTGAAGACCTATGAGCAAGGCTTCATATTCGGCATTGTTATTGGTGCACAAGAAATTAAGTTTAAATGATAGAGGCATTGGAGCCCCTTGTGGTGTGAAGAATACAATTCTCGTGCCACCCCCTTGCTCACATTTAGAACCATCAAAGAATAAGATCATGTCGGCCTATGACTCAGGTTCATCATAATCTTGTGATTCTAAAACATGGAAGACCCCATCATCGGGTAGCTCTACGGTTAGAGGCTGATCGTCTTCAAGAGGAGCCTCTGCTAGTTGATCAATAATGACTTGACCTTTTATGGACTGTTGTCCAATGAATTCAATGTCAAACTCCATCAACAACATGATCCATTTTGTCGTGTAGCTACTATGATAAGTACGACTCATCATGTACCGCAATGGATTCTCCTTATACACAACATACGTCATATTGCTCAGCATGTAATGGCATAGCTTTTTGGTGGAAAATACCATCACCAAGCATAGCTTCTCAACGTATGCATATTTAAGTTCATAACTGACTAGGGTGTGGCTAAGATACTAAGTAGCCTGTTCTTTGTGTAGTTTATTTTTTTGGGCTAGCATGGTGCCCAGTGCCACCTCAGTAGTTGAGATGTATAAACAGAACGACACTCCAGGTCTAGGTGGTGAGAATACTAGCAGCGAATCCAAGTATTGTTTGATGTTGTCAAAGGCTGACTGGCACTGATCATCCCAATGAAATGATACCCCCTTGTGTAATAATTTATTCATGGATCGACACTTGTCAGATAGCTATGCTATGAAGCACTTGATTGATACGACCTTTCCCTACAAGCTTTTGAGTTGCTTGATGGTGGTTGGGGGAAGCATTTCAAGGATTGCCTTGAATTTGTTTGGATCTACCTCGATTCCTCATTTTGAGACTATGAAACCCAAGAGTTTTCTAGATGTGATGCCAAATACGCACTTCTTGGGGTTTAGTCTAACTTTATGTTCAATGAGGTGATCGAGGATCTTGCTTAGGTCATCGAGATGATCTGGGCACAAAAGAGATTTGGCCAACAAATCATCCATATAATCTTCCAAAATTTTATGCATGTGATCGTGGAAGATGTATGTCATAGCGCGTTGGTAGGTGGTGCCAGCGTTTTTAAGGCCAAAGGGCATGACCTTATAACAAAATATCCCCCAAGGCATTGTGAATGCCGTTTTGAGTTGATCGTCGGGATTGATACGAATTTTGTTGTATCCCGAGAAACCATCCATGAGGGAAAGCATTTCATGGTCTACTATGGCATCTACCAATGCGTCGATGCTAGGCAAGGGGAAATCGTCCTTGGGACTCGCTTTGTTTAGATCTCGAAAATTGGTGCATATGTGAATCCTCCCATCTG
Source organism: Wollemia nobilis (assembly GCA_028583015.1). Lineage (NCBI taxonomy): Eukaryota > Viridiplantae > Streptophyta > Pinopsida > Araucariales > Araucariaceae > Wollemia > Wollemia nobilis. The sequence goes on along the minus strand of JAQPPZ010000755.1, from coordinate 39,422 downwards.
GCTTTTTGACGGGTACCATTTTGGACAACCATGGTGGGTAATCCATGTAGATGACAAACTGTGCATCCAACAACTTTTGTAGCTCATCTTTGACCATTAAGGCTATCGTTGGGTGCATCTTACGTAGTTTTTGCTTAACTGGCTTGACTGTCGGATCAAGCGTTAGATTATGCGTGACTAGCTATGGGTCTAGCCTCAACATGTCTTTGTAGGACCATGCAAAAACCTCCTTCTTCTCTTTGAGAAGGGCAATGTAATCGGCTTGCTCTTCGAGGGATAGACTTATCCCCAGCTTGATGATTTGCGAATTCATTGGATCAAAGCCGATGTCTACGTCAGTCGTCTCTTCAACTGACATGTGGGACCCATCCTCCAACTGGTGTGGAGTTGGGATCGGTGGATATCATTTGCTGAATTTAGATCTACGTTGGGAACGTCGGGTTCCTCTTCAGCATGGAAGACATCCTAAGTCTGTCCTGGGGTGAAATGGAGCATCCCACCGCAAGGCCAGTACTCTAATGGGGATGGTGGTGTGTTAGTGTGATCCCAGTCTATAGCATCTAAGTCTAGATACAATGGTCATGTTGGGTTATGGATGGGGGCGGTTAAGTCAATGGAGATCATGTTGATGAAATGATTTTGGTCTCCATTACCATGGGTGTGGTGACTCGGACATCCTTGGTGATATTTGTGCTCTGGATCTAGCTCTGTGGGTACTGGCACAAATGGATCGGCCCTATGTGTGGATAAAAGGATAGGTTCTGCCCTTGGCACTGATGGCTCTATAGGGTCTTTGGGCGGAAGGCGCTCTCTGTATGCCTGAAGTGTCGGGTGTAGTAGTTGGTCCAACTATGCTTGGTTTAGGTGCCACCTATGCCTTGGCCCCATGTTTAGCTGTTCAAACATGTCATCAATGTCCATGGGGTATTGTTGCTATCGCATATGATTGAGATATGCCATCTCAGTCTCATATTCATAATTGCTATCAGATATCCATAGGCCTTTGTTTGCTATGACAATTGTTTGTGGCATGTGAGGCTTGTATTTCTAAAGCAAATTGATCTGGTCCCATCAAGGTTGTTCCACTCTCTACGGGAGGACCTAATTCTCTTGAGGTGGCATTTTCTCAATTGGAGCATTCAAAGGGAACATTGTCATGAAGCTCTCCTAATAATCATCTATGGGCATCACTTGCGAGTGATTGCTATCAGACTCAAAAGGGTCCCAAGGCACTACCTCATACTCTGACTCATCTTCTGAAGACCCTTCTTGGCCTTGTCTATATCCCTCTTGTAGGTGAGTCCTCAAACTTTCTCCTTTCTCGATCGAAGGGAAAGGGTTGTTGAGGTCAACAAGGTTGGTTGTTAGCAATGGGAGATAATCCCCCAATGTATACGTTGTGTTAGGATTGGCATATGGATCTTGTGCCAACCCATCCTTGTTGCCTAGCCCTAGGCCTTGCATGTTCTCTACCAAGATGTCAAGGGGTAGAGGGTGGTTGAACCCTACTCCTGACTTGTCATATGGCATCTGATATCTTGGTTGACAAAGAATGTGCACCCCTTGTTCATATCTGCCCAACCCATATCCATGCCAATTACATTGGCCAAGATATCTCAAAGCAAAGTCTGGGTTGGAAAAATAGTTGATGTCCTCAGCAAAGGGCTCTTCATCTTCTTCCTCTTGCAGGTAAGGCTCAATGCCATTGTCGAGGCCCCCATATACAAAGTTTGTCTGGTTTGGTGGGTAGCCCAAAGGGACAATAGTGTCGATGGGGAGGCGAGGTCTCCCCATGTCTTGCATGGACTCAAGTGCGGGTGTTGCTACGATGTTCCACACTAGGTACTCCCCCAGGCCCATATTGGCCATCTCAATGATGATCGTTGGCGGTGGAGGGGGAGGGAATGGGAGTTCTTCCTGGGTCCACTCCATGTAGGGTGAACTAGGCATCTCGACTTCCATTTGGCTAGGCATCTCTTCGATAGATATGGTTGAGACTAATGGCGGTGCCTCTTCCAGGGGTTTCTTCCCATTGTCCTTCGATGTGGCCACCGTAGGTGGCATCATTGGTGAAGGACCAGACGATGAAGATGGACCCGGATGGGGATTTGAGGGACTTAACAACGGGGATGTATGCGGAATCGAACCCTATTTGGATGGATTCAACTAAAATTCCAAATGTGTCAATGGAAGGGTCGATTGCGACATCAGTTGCATCGTATTGCAATACTTGAAGGGCTCTAAGTCTGTCGGGACTACATGCACCTGCCCTTCGAATGTGTACTTTAGGCACTAATGAGCTATCGAAGGGACACACTTCATGTCCCTGATCCAAGGCCGGCCTAGCAAGATATTATAGGCCATCTCACCTTCCAAGATGTGGCACAATGTAGGAATAGTCTTTTGTCCCACTTGGATGGGTAGGACAATTGTGCCAACCATCGAGCATATCACATCATTGAATGCTCGAAGAGTATAGGTGGAGGCCACGATGTGAGATGCTGGCAACTTGAGGTGTTTCAAAGTCGTTGTTGTGATTATATTATTGGACGAGCCAGTGTCCACCAACACCATTTTAAATGGAATCCCGTTGACCCATGCAATGACGTGCAGGGGTGGATCCGCCATATCACCAGTCATCGATTTTAGTTCATCTTCTCTAAAGGTGATGACTGGTTCTATACATCATTTTACATGTCCCACAAAGTTGTTGAAAGAGTTTGCTTCGTGGGGCTGCAGCTCGATGGCTTTTAATATCTCCATTAGAGCCTCCCGATGGGGCGATGATTATTGAATGAGCTCGTAGATGGAGAGCCTAGCCGACGTGGTCCTTAAACTTTGGGTAAGTCTAGTCTGAATCGTGGCCACTAGTCTAGGTGGGGGAGGTTGTGTAGGGTGTTTTTGAGGTTGTGACATTGATGGAACCTCTCCTATAGCCACCGCGAGGGCAGCTGTGCTTGGGTACCTCTTGTTTCGAGTCACTATGCTTATCATCCCTACATACCCCTACATGGGGCAGTTTTGTGTCACCTCATTGACTTGAAGGGTTTTTGCCTGTGTATCATGGGCAGGCAAGGGGTCTTTGAAGACCCCCATCTATTGGTTGTTTGGCACCATGGGGTTATCCATCGCCAGCGTCTTGTTGTCTATTAGGTCTTGCACAAAGCTCTTGAACTTCCAACATGCGTAAAGGTCATGTCCTTTCTATCGATGAAATCTACAGTACAAGTCTTCCCTATAGCCCTTAGGTTTTGGCACGTTGGGGTCTATGGGTCAAATTTATGGTAGGTTTATCAAGTTTACCATGGACAAACGGTCAAAAAAGGAGTCTTTGGACTCTGTGAAGGGTGTGAATTGTCGCCTAGGGCAACACTGCTGATTTTGCTCTTGCCTATGATTTTCCTTCTCATAGTTGTCAAGAGGAACTGCCTGATAGTTAGCCTGTGAGGGCTATGTCGTCTGTGTAGGCTTTTGTATGTTTATGACAACCTGATTGACCGCAACGGGTTTTGATTATGTTGACCCAGTTTTGGCATTTTTGGGCCACTCTTTCTTGCATGGCTTGGCAATCTCGCCATCCTGTATCTTGATCTCCTCAATGATTCTGGCTTGTGCCAGGGCTTCCTCGAGAGTGGCATATTGTTGCAGCTGTAATAGCACGAAGATCGATCTCAAACAACTTTTTGAGAACATTTGGGTCAGGTCGGCCATAGGAGGGAGGTAAGGAAGCTTTGAAAGCAACGTCCTCCATCGATTTTTGTAAGCCGCCATGGTCTCTTCCTCATACTGCCTAAGGCTAGCTAGGTCACTTAACGATGCCTTCTTCTTGGTATTAAAGGTGAAACATTCAAGGAACGTGTCCACTAGCTGGTCTAGGTTGTTGATGCTATGCTTTGGTAACTAGGTAAACCAATCCAAGGTAGGGCCTACGAACATGGTTATAAATGTTCTTAGAAGCAAAGCATCATTGTCCTGAATGCCAAAGCATTGGCTCAAGAATCTCATCACGTGCTCTTGGGCATCCTCCTCCCCTCTAAAGATTTCCAATTGAGGCATTTTAAAGTGTTCAGGGTATGGGGGTGCAGGCACTGAAGGATGCACAAGGTGACTGCAGAGCTGGCATAAAGTGGGCTTTTGGGGCCCAGAAGTCTTGGTCTCCATAGACTCTAAGTGCTCTAGTAGTTCTTTGTATGCATCGAAAGATTTGATTTCTTCCTCCTTGGTTTGTTCCCATTGTGGGTTGTGGGGAACTTGAGGCCTATGGAGGGGTAGCTAGACAACATCCCCCTGCCTTGGTAGGGCGTTTCAGCCCACTCTTCTTCTTGCTCGAATTCCTCATAGGCTTCTTGAGGAGTTCCTGGGCGTGACCTATAAACATGGGTGGGTGCCCACGGAGGGTGCCCATCATTGGCTCTAGGGGTGGTCTCCCGCTCAGGTCTAGGGGGTCTTGGAGGTAGCATTTGATAAGGTCGCGGAGACCTATCTCGCACCAAGGGGTTGTGCCTCTCATACAACTCTGTCTTATGCGTGTGAGGGGTTGGGACCCTCTCAGGCACAGTGTTCTAGAGAAATTCATCTGTCTGACACCGAATGCGCTCTTTGCTAAGGTGATACAGGTGCTCTAACTATTGTTGGTCTTTCCTGAGCTACGTGATTTGTGCTTGGCGAGCGGCATGTTTGGAAAATTCCAAGTCAATTTGTTCTGCCGTCTTGTGTTTAGGAAGCCTAGATGCCTCTCCTACATGTCTATCTCGGTCGTGGTGATCCGAGATCTCTATGAGTCACTTTCCTCTATCGAGGTTAGAGGCATTCACCCGAGGCTCTAGCCTTAGTGGGTGATCCTGATAAATAGCAGTTAGAAATACGCATTGCTCCCACGTTGTGTATTGCTCTTGAGGAATATAGTGGTCTTCCTCATGCTCCATTTTGTATATGTGAAAGGGGCGGGTAGAGTTGGCTCGCCCTATCTGAAGAGCCTTGTGCTCTGGATTTGGCCTATTGTTTCTGATAGTAATAAGGGGTAGAGGAGGGATGATGTAATCATGTGGCCCCTCCTTATGGACCCTATGTTGTTCTAGTGCTTCATCGCGTGGTGGCCACTCATAACGAGTGTCTAAGGGAGCCCTCCCGTCTATGTTGAGTGCCACGTGTATGGACTCCTCCTAAAAGGGTCTATGTTGCATGGGAGTGCCCCTCGAAGGGGTGCCTCTATAGTCCCATTCTGTAATGGCATGATGTGGACTATCTTGTGGGTCATGCCACCAAGGTGGTATGACCAAGTCCTCGGGGCTATACCGGAGGTGACTTGTGCCCCTTTGTACACTTTTTGCAGCTTCTGCCCATGATTGGGCTCGGCTACGGGTGTACACCATGGTGGTGTTTCTCTAAATATGTGTACATTTTTATCTTCTTTACGATTTTTATGCTACACTAAACACAAGGGGACCACACAATCAAAGCAATGATTATCTTGTTTATGGATTAAAAGTGTGCCCTAAATCTGGTTCAGTGTGTTTTGATTTTTGTTTTGAAAACCTTGTAAAGAAATTTTTGTTGTATATGCAATATGAGGGCTCTTATATCTCCCAAAATAGTCGCCCCTTCAATATACCACTGCTAGGCCGTTATACCGAACCTCTCTATATACCCGCCCTTACGTGAGGGAGACTATTGGTACGTGAGAGCATAATAGTACGTGGAACATAGGCGGTACGAAAAGGGAATCACTATGTTTTGACACCTACCATAGAAGACTTATCCTCATGTGCTAGGAATCACCCTAGCTACACTTGGTCAGCTTTCATCAGGATTTACGTCTAGCAACAATAGCGATCGGGGTTATGTATGCAAGATTCAAGCCAAGGTGGTGATGAAATCCACCGTTGGTCTTGATCAAGTGTTGGGGTTTTACGACCAATGCCTTGATGTTTAGATTATCTCATGGTGTGTGGGGTTATTTTTACTTGCGAAAAGAAAGAAATCATGCAATAAAATTTCCTATGCAAGCAAAGAAATAAAAAAATCATAGAAACAAAGACAGAAAATTACAGAGGATGTTCAGACAACCTACCTCTTCTCTACCCACACCAGATGCCTCTGAGTTTCTGCTCAAAAAATGCATAGAGAGCTAATCATCCCGGGGTGGGATGAATAGAAGATCTGTATTCATCACAGGGTGGGACGAATTCCTATTCGTCCCTGGGTGACATGAATTCCAGCTCTGTATTCATCATAGGGTGGCACGAGCAGCAGTCCAGCGCATAAAGGATTAACACCTGAAAGCAAAAACACAAAATTTTGATCAAAAATTTGATCCCAAAATCAAGGGACAATGTCCCACCATGATCTCCACTAAAATAATGAGGATACAGAAGCCCGGTAGGCAGACCGGGTGTGGTGCAAAACAAAACAAAAGCATGCAAAATGCTAAGTCCAAAGTGCATGAAAAAGGGAAAACAAATGAACTGAAATGAGATATAAAGAAAGTGTAAAGTGCAGCCCTTATTTTTATTAATTTTTCTTTGAGACCAGGTTACAATACGTCTCCTTCCTTTTTAGGAGCTAGGAGTGTTAGATATAGCTTTGTTACACCATAGATGGTACGCTTCCCTTCGGGATCTTCCACGTGCCCACATTTGAAATGGGTGGGCCAAACATCGTCGTTGCTTGTGTGAATGCATCTGTAGTTCCTTGATACCCCTCCGATGTTGAGATCCTACATTCAATGAAACAACAAATGATTAGTAGCACCTACGGATGGAGGGAAATATGCAATCCCCAAGGCCTCCGATTAATGCATGCATGAAACAATTAAAATGGTAATCAAAACATGTCATAATAAGATGAAAATTTGATAGAAGCATGTAAATATCATCATGGACATATTGCAAAGGTAACAATCAAGAAATATGCTATAGATTTCTAATCGCTCCGGGGTGGGACGATTAGGACTGTCATAGACTTTTAGAAAACCACCTCCTAAATGTCCCATCCAGAGGCCTCCAAAACACCTACAAAGTTGGGGTTAGGAAAAATAGGGCATTTTGGGATGACCTAGAAGGTCTGATTTGGTTTATTCTACCCTGGTCACCCTGTATACGAAAGCACTCCCTATATGTTAGTGAAAGCGAAAAGCATTGAAAACACAGTCAAAACTCATCAGAATGGCATGAAATTTGAATGGAAGAATATTTGAGTGACCTAAAATGAAATGCAAAATAAATAGTAGGGAAATATACTACAAATTTATAATCTCTCCGGGGTGGGGTGATTAGGACTGCAGTAGTGCAGGGGGCGCCCGGGGGTAGGACGCCCATCGTTTGGGGCTTGGTTTCGGCACCAATCCACTTGGGATGGGTCCAAAAACTCCTAGGGGGTTGTGTTAGAAAATTGGGTGGGGTATTATGGCCAAATATTTAGGTTTTGGGTTTGAATTACGCTTCCAATGTTCACCCGATAACCTCCCTTCCGAAAGAGAGATCAAGGATGTAAGAAGCACAATGAGGGTGAGGGTATAATTTGGCAACACTCCATTGCTCCAAATGCTCCTGCTCTATTATTTTTTGGGGTGAGAAGACTCACCATTTTATAGACCTAGGGTCTCTCTCTTTGAATGCGCATGCGAGGGCGCCACTTGGCTTGCTTGCCCTATTTTGGGAGAAAAGATTCTTCCCTGATTTAGAGTCTCCTTGCATGAGGCCTCCATGATCAAGGCATGCTTGACTGAAGTCCCTCTCTCTGATTTGAAGCCGTTCCTCGTAATTGCATGCCTTGAAGGTGTAGTTAAGTGGCAGACCTATTAAGGTTTGACTTTTTTCTAGTCAAACCTACTAATCGTCCCACCCTGGGATGAATAGAATTCTAATCATCCCAGGGTGGGACGAGTAGGGATAAAAGTGCTAAAAAGGTGCCAAATTGACCTCTAATATTCCAAAACTATTGTGGGAGTGGTTAGGACCAATGTTTAACCTTTGGGGGCTTCCCTAGGGGCTATGTATGTCAATTTGATCAGTGCTTGTCGTCACATAATCGGATTGGTGTTGTTTTGGTGTCTACACAAGATTTACACAAATAGAGAAAATTTTGTTTGCAGGTGGACAAAACCAAGTACTCTAAGCCAAAGAATATGTAATATCCAAAGACCCATTATTATACTACAGTGATGAACAATAGTGCTCAAACCAATATTTTAGGTGACTACTCAAGGAGAATTCCACACATACCCTTGAGCACACTACCTACCTCTATGATAGTATGGGAGTGTAATATTTTTGGATGTTGTGTCTAGTGTACTATGGATAAAAGAAGGTCAAAAAATATTTCGAGAGCTAAAGGTTTATTAAATCCTAGATGGTCTCTCTAAATACCCAAAGATATGTAGGAGCTCAATTTCGCACGCTGGTGTTGTTTGAGGCCTGAGTAATAGAGCATGATCGCCCCTCACTTTAAAAGATGATTTATGGGCTATATATCTTAGCCACTAATGATAGCTCCTCTAAGATATTTTAAAACCCTCGACATAAGGTTTCTAACCTACACAACTACTATAGAAAAAAGAAAGGATTGTATTGTTTTTACTGGTTTTTTTTTCTATATTTTTTTAAAATAAAGGATGAACAAAAAATGAAAAACATAAGAAAATTATACCTAACAATCAGAATGGATGGGTAAGAATTGGAGTCGTAGTGTAACTCAACCCTGAAAAGTGCTCTGATACCACTTGTTAGGAACCTACTATTAAATATAAACTCATTCACATAAAATACTAAAAATAAATAGAGATTCATGCAATAACATAATATCACAATGCAAAAAGTAAATGCAAAACTAAATGTTCTCACTATAATCATAGAATTGTAGGTCTCTTTGAGGGAGCAACCTCTTTGAGGCCACTCAAGCTAGAATCTTCTACCAAATAGCAATTACATTCTTGATAATGGTTACATTAAATGACCACACTTTTCTAGGCACATTACTTGCCATATGCCACTAAAAAATATTACAAAATAACAATATAAAACGATCCCCACATTGGAAGTGGATCATTACAATAATCAATTGAGAATTACAAAATGGTATTAGGATGGGTTCCTAACAGAAACACAAACTTCTTTAAGCAAAGAAGAAAAATAAGTAGAAGTATGCTAAAACTTGAGAAATAATATATGGGGATTGAGATGACTTCCATCTATATTATATCATAATCCCATAGTAGTATTTGAATAGCTTCACAACTATGAATGTTTAGTTTAACAAGATTCAAATTTTGGTATAAAAATTGAGAAATTTAATCAATTAAACTTGTGTTATTTGATTATAATATTTTATATTTTATTATTAGTTATATGTTGAAAAACAATATTTATAAATCACAAAATATAAATATTTTAAAATAGTGTGAGTTGGGAGGGAGTCCCACTAGGTAGTATAGAAGGAAAGTCGTATTTGAAAGCTCTAATGGGAATTGAAGATGCCCTAGCTAGAAGTATGGATGTCCAAGTTAGAGATAAGCGGAAGAGCAAATACAAGGTAAGTTCAATCTAGGTCGTAAATGTTACACCAAAAGTGATTATCAAGGATGAGAAAATATAATACCTCCCATTACATAAAAACTATGATAAATGAAAATAATATGCAAAACCCTCCATTTACATAAAAACTGTGATAAATGGAAATAATCATAAAAACCCTCCATTCACATAAAAACTACAAATCATGGAAATGAATCAATAAATATTTTCTATTATCATTCTTGGATTCACTTCCCCTTTTACAATGCAATACCAAGGGAATATATATCCCCAAAGAAACCCTAAAAGAAAACCCTAAAACTTGAAGCCCGAAAAGAAACCCTAAAGCTTAAAACCCTAAAAATAAAAAATAAAATACTATTTTCGGCAAATTTATTTTTCCACCAAAAAATGTCTTTTTAAATAATTACTATTTTCAATAAATTATTTTTTCATAAAAATTTACCTTTTTTAGTAATTATCATTTTCGAAAAATTATATTTTGCATCAAATAATTCCATTTTGAGTAATAAAAAAATTACTTTAAAATTTCTTTTAAAAAAACCCTTTAAAGATAGGCTCCTGCATCATTCTCCTTTGGTTGAAAAGAACTTTGCTTATGCGAGTTCCTCTGATCAAATTCATAATCGGTCTCCATAGAGTGCCACATATCTACAAGTACTCCTCAAAGTACCAATCTTCTTCTGAGGTTTTATATCTCAAACCTCCTAAAAGCACTACATATAGTGTCAATTCTTCCTTCAAGATTTGAAAATAGCAAACCTCTTGCAAGCACTACACAGAGTGCTAATTTCTTTCTTTAAGGATTTTTAAATAAAAAAACCTCCCGCAAGCACTTACACAGAGTGTCAATTTCTATCTCCAAGGTTTTACAAACCTTCTCCAAGCACTACACAGAGTGCCAATTTTTTTTAGAGCCCTTTTGCTCTCCTCTCATTTTCTCTTTTTTTTTCTTCTCTTTTCTCCCCAGTAAGATCCAACTTGCTCTGATACCAAATGATGTAAATCCAACTGCAAGAGGTCAAAACATAATACCTCCCATTACATAAAAACTGTGATAAATGAAAATAATATGCAAAACCCTCCATTTACATAAAAACTACAAATCATGGAAATGAATCAATAAATATTTTCTATTATCATTCTTGGATTCACTTCCCCTTTTATAATGCAATACCAAGGGAATATATATATCCCCAAAGAAACCCTAAAATAAAACCCTAAAACTTGAAGCCCTAAAAGAAAACCCTAAATCTTAAAACCCTAAAAATAAAAATAAAAATACTATTTTCGACAAATTTATTTTTCCACCAAAAAATGTCTTTTTAAGTAATTATTATTTTTGGCAAATTATTTTTTCATAAAAATTTGCCTTTTTTAGTAATTACCATTTTTGGCAAATTATATTTTGCATCAAATAATTCCATTTTGAGTAATAAAAAAATTACTTTAAAACTTCTTTTAAAATGATGCACCTTTTCGGAGCCATAACTTGTGAACCATACGCCCGTTTGCCTTAAAATTTAATAGGCGGTAACACGTGCGTGTTCTGCATCATGATGATCTCTGATCCACTTGACCCTCCAAAAATCATGTTTTCGGGACCTAACTCTGACATCTAATGCGCCAAAATTAGCTTTTAGAATAGGTTCTTAGGTTTTTTGGATTTTTTTGGCTGTTAGAAGTTTATCTTTTGTTATACCTTAATTTGAGACCTAATATTTTAAATTAAGGTTCATTATTGTAAGAGGGATGTGTGAATCGAATTTGGGCGCAATCCGACTTATTTCTATTTTTAGTAGTTTTTAGGAAAAAGATATATTTTTAGCCATTTTTAGAAAAAGACATTTTTAGGGTTTCTTTGGTTTTCGATTGCTATATGATGGATTGTAATCTTTTGTAGAAGGGGTGTGAATTTAGGAATGAGAAGAATATCAATTGGCAGTTTTCTTCCATTATTGCATTTGTGTTATGTGATTGGAGTCTATTTTATTGGTCTCTTGTAGCTGAGTTTACACCATTTGGTATCATAGCGGGAGTCATCTCGCTAGTGAAGATAAGATGCCACCTAGAAGATATGCCCAGATGAATATGCAGATTGAGATCTAAATGTAGAAATAGCACGACTGACTAGTGTGATTGATCACATGAGAGAGAGAGACATCCCAAGGCACGTGCAGATCAAGGATCTAATGATGAAAACATACCTGAGGAACGTGGATCTAAGGTCCACACAGAAGTAGAACTAGAGGGCCCAAAGGAAGAAGGGCATGATTTTGAAAATTGACTGATACGAGCTCTAGAGGGGCTTAAGGGGAATTAATATGGGATAAATATCGAGGTTCCCGAGTACGCTGGTGGGTTGAAACAAGATGATTTGATTGATTGGATCAATAGCCTAGAAAAATATTTTGAATGGAGTAACCTTGCTGAAGAGAAGAAGGTTAAGCTCACATGCACAAAGTTGAAGGGACATGCATTGATTTGGTGGGATCATTTACAGACTACACGACATAGGAATGGAAAGGAAAAGATCAGGGATTGGACAAAGATGAAGAAGTTACAAAAAAAATTTATACCTATAGACTACTCCCAAACTCTATTTCATAGATTTTAGAATCTTCGATAGAAGGATCAAAGCATTAAGGACTATACTAATGAATTCTACAAGCTATCCATTCGAGTGGAGCACAATGAGACGGAGGACCAAAAGGCTGTTAGGTATGTAAATGGCCTAAGTTTTGTTGTTCAAGATGAGATGAGCATGCATCGCACTCTTATAGTGGAGGATGCATATTAAATGGCCCTCAATGTGGAGGAGAAATTGAAAAGGATTAATAGAAGAGGTAAGAAGGGATTCACACCCTCTTCAGGTCGGGGTCAAAGTGGATCTAATTTTCTCAAGGTATAATCTTTAATACCTACTAAACAAGAAGAAGATGGGCAGAATCTAAGAGGAAGAGGATACCAACGAGGTAGAGGTTATGGTGGTGGACAAAATGGGAATGATTTGAGGAGGTCGTATACTTGTTATGGATGTGGTGAGGAGGGGCACAGAGCATTTGAGTGTATCCAACGTGATGTCCAAGAAAGGGGTCAAGGAGGACAAGGAAGGGTCAATCTGGTTGAGATGGAAGAGTAGGATGAGGATGAAGTTGCTACTGACATGGGGGAAGCACTTATGATAAGGAGGACGTTGATTGCTCCTAAGAAAGATATGGTGCAAAGCAAAGCAAAGGGGCAAACCATAGATGGTGAAGATTCTTGGCTATGAATGAACATATTTCAAACAAGGTGTACATCAGGAGGGAAGGTATGTAACATTGTCATTGATGGTGGTAGTTGTGAGAATATGGTGTCAAATATCATGGTTGATAAAATGCATCTGAAATGTGGAAAATATCTTTATCCATATCGCATATCATGGGTTAAGAAGAGGAATGAGGTAACAATAGATCAAAGGTGTCTAATTAAAATTTCAATTGGGAGCACTTACAAGGATGAATTGTGGTGTGATGTGATCTTGATGGATGCATGTCACATTCTATTGGGAAGACATTGGCAATACGATAGGGATACTAACCATAATGAGAAAAAGAGTACTTCCATATTCTGGAAGGATGGTGTAAAGGTAGTTCTTGTACCTTTGAAGGAGGATGGGCCGAGTGAGAGCTTGTTGACGATGAAGGATTTTCTTGCAGAGATCAGGGATGCTAGCTTTTGTTATACCTTAACAGTTAGAAAGCTAGAAATAGAGGAAGTGGTTATGCCTATAACAGTAGCTACGTTGCTAAGTGAATATAAATATATCACACCAGAGGAGTTACCATATGGGATACCACCAAAAAGGGATATCCAACATCAGATGGATTTGATTCCAGGATCAACGCTTAAAATCAGGCAGCTTATCGATTGAACCCGACACAAAATGTAGAGTTGAGTAGGCAAGTGACATAGTTGATAAAGAAGGGATTAGTTAGGGAGAGTATGAGTCCATGTGTGACTCCAGCATTGCTGACCCCAAAGAAATATGGTGACTAGAGAATGTGTGTAGACAGTAGAGCCATAAACAAAATCACAATAAAGTATCGGTATCCTATACCAAGAGTGGATGACATGATGGATGGATTGGCTGGAGCTAAATACTTTAGTAAAATTGATCTGCATAGTGGCTACTACTAGATCAAAATTTGAGAAGGGGATGAATGGATGACAACTTTTAAGACAAAATATGGATTGTACGAGTGGATGGTGATGCCATTTGGGTTGTCTAATGCACCCAGTACATTTATGCGGTTGATGAATAAAGTACTACGAGAATATAATGGTAAGTTTGTGGTTGTGTATTTTGATGATATTTTGATTTATAGTAAAAGTGAAGAAGACCATTTGTTACACCTGAAATTAGTGTTAGATGTGCTCAGGAAGGAGAAATTGTATGTCAACCTGAAGAAATGTAGATTTCTTCAAGATAGTTTAGTGTTTTTGGGATTTGTAATCTCGAGAGATGGCATGAGGATGGATGATGAGAAAGTGAAGGCAATTTTGGAATGGCCTCTTCCATGATATATAATAGAAGTAAGGAGATTTAATGGACTAGCTACCTTTTACAGGAAGTTCATCAGAAACTTCAATACTATAGCTGCCCCTATAATTGAGTGCACAAAGGGGAAAGAGTTTGTGTGGACTACGATAGCAACAAAGAGTTTTGAACTCTGGAATAAGAAGGTTTAGGAAGCCCCTATTCTTGTGTTACCAGATTTTAGTAAGGTTTTTGAGGTTGATTGTGATGCCTCATTTGTTGGAATTGGTGGTGTCTTAAGTCAAGAGGGCCGAACTGTAGCATTTTTTTGTGACAAGCTGAATGATGCACGAAAGAATTATTCTACATATGATTTGGAATTTTATGCAATTGTGCAAGAATTGCAACATTGGAGGCACTACTTAATCTCAAAGGAGTTTGTGTTGTTTACTGATCATGAAGCATTGAGGTATGTCAATTCTCAAAAAAAGTTAAATAGTAGGCATGCCAAATGGGTTTCATTTTTGCAACAATATACATTTATCCTAAAACACAAGTCAGGAAAATAGAATAAGGTTGCTGATGCATTGAGTAGGAGAGTCTTGTTGTTGACCACTATGGAGAATAAAGTAGTAGGATTTGAAGGGATTAAAGATCTGTATGAATTTGATGCGGATTTTGGGAATATTGTGCAATAGTGCAAAAGTGAGGTAGGGGGCGAGTCTCGTACTATTTTTTAAGAGTATTTTTTACATAATGGTTACTTGTTTAAGGGTAATCGATTATGCATTCACAATAGCTCTATGAGAGAGAACATCTTGAGGGAATTACATAGTGGGGGTTTGGCTAGTCATTTTGGATTAGCCAAAACTACCAATCTTGTAGAGGAGAAGTACTATTGGCCAAAAATGAAGAGAGATATAATCAAGTTTGACTCTAGATGCAAATTATGTCAAATGGCTAAGGGCCATGCGCAAAATACAGGGTTGTATATGCCACTACTAGTTCCTATAGGACCATGGACCGATCTGAGTATGGATTTCATGTTGGGGTTGCCCAAGACACAAAGGGGTAAGGATTCAGTTTTTGTTATGGTAGATAGATATTCAAAATGGGGCATTTCATTGCTTGTCAAAAAACTAATGATGCAACTAGGATTGCAGTATTATTCTTTGATGAGATTGTGTAGTTGCATGGTGTTCCAAAGACTATTACTTCTGATCGGGATACTAAGTTCTTGAGTCACTTTTGGAGGACGTTGTGGAAAAAGTTGAATACTGAGTTGCAGTTCAATAGTGCTTACCACCCATAGACCGATGGGCAAACAGAGGTAGTGAATAGAAGCTTGGGAAACCTCTTACGATGCATAGTTGGAGAAAAACCAAAACAATGGGATTTAGCCTTATCACAAGTCAAATTTGCATACAATAGTTCAGTGAACAGGTTAACAGGTAAATCTCCTTTTCAAATTATTTATGGTCAAAATCCTAGAGGTGTATTAGATTTGGTTGAGTAACCAATTGTATAACAAGTTAGTGATGATGCAGAAGCATTTGTTGAGCATATCCAGAAAGTGCAAGAGTCAGTGAGGGAAAAATTGTAGAGTAGTAATGCTCACTACAAAGAGTCTGCTGATGCACACGGAAGGGTGAAAGTGTTTGAAGAGGGTGATATGGTCATGGTTCATCTTAGGAAAGAAATATTTCCTAAGGGGACGTATAACAAACTGAAACTTAAGAAAATTGGGCCATGCAAGATTTTGAAGAAGATCAATGATAATGCCTATACAGTGGAGCTACTCGATGAATTTGATATTTCACCTATTTTTAATGTTTTTGATTTATTTTAGTATCCTGGTACTATAGAGGATGGCGAATTATAAGAGAAAGTAAATTGGGCATGACAAATGCCTAAGAAGAAAAAAGATAGAGTTGCACAGGTGCTCGATAAGAAGGTGATCACCACTAGACATGGGAGCTACAACAAATTCTTGGTTCAATGGGAAGGATTACCACAATCATATAACACTTGGGTTTCAGATTCAGAGCTAAAGAAAATTGATAACCAGAAGCTACAAGATTTCAATTTAGCTGAACTCGTAGGAGCTGAGTTCTTTTTCACCAGAGGAGAATGATGCACCTTGTCGGAGCCATAACTTGTGAACCGTACGCCCATTTGCCTTAAAATTTAACAGGTGGTTCCACGTGCGTGTTCTGCATAAGGATGATCTCTAATCCTATTGACCCTCCAAAAATCATATTTTTGGGACCTAACTCCGACATCTAGTGCCCCAAAATTAGCTTTTAGAATAGGTTCCTAGGTTTTTTGGGTTTTTTTGGCTGTTAGAAGTTTATCATATTTTGTTATATCATAATTTGAGACCCAATATTTTAAATTAAGGTTCATTATTGTAAGATGGATGTGTGCATCAAATTTGGGTGCAATTCGACTCATTTCTATTTTTAGCAGTTTTTAGGAAAAAGATCTATTTTTAGCAGTTTTTATAAAAAAGATATTTTTAGGGTTTCTTTAGTTTTCAATTGTTATATGATGGATTGTAATCTTTTGTAGAAGGGGTGTGAATTCAGGAATGAGAAGAATATCAATTGGTAGTTTTATTCCATTATTGCATTTGTTATGTGATTGAAGTCCATTTTGTTGGTCTCTTGTAGCTGAGTTTACACCAGTCCCACTAGATAGTATAGAAGAAATTTCGTATTTGAAAGCTCTAATGGAAATTCAGGATGCCCTAGCTAGAAGTATGGATGGCCAAGTTAGAGATAAGTGGAAGAGCATATACAAGGTAGGTTCAATCTAGGTTGTAAATGTTACACAAAAAGTGATTATCAAGGATGAGATGATTACGCGTGATATAGTGGTTTTTAAATGTAGAGGGTTAATATGTAAATTGCATGGATACTGGCTAGGGTTTTCAAAGATTAAAAATTGGATCAAGTGGAAGTGGGGATTGAATTCAAATTACTTAATGACATTTCTTCTTAAAGATTTTTTCCTTGTATTATTTTCTAGTTTAAAAAATAAGGATAAAATAATGGGTGGTAGCCCATGGTTTAGGAGGAGATATGCTCCTTAAATAGGATCATGAAGTGGAATTTTTTCTTTTGAGATAGAAACTATTAAGAATATTCAAATGTATGTTAGAATTTTTGGACTTTCATATCAATTTATCAATGATGATATTTTAGAGAATATTGGAAACATCCCAAGGAAATTTATCAAGAAGGGCTAACTATTAAGGAGCAAAATCATGTTATATATACTTGAATATGTGTTATTATGGATATTTCAAAATCTTTGCCACAATTCATTAATATTAAATTTGAATCAAGAGAATGAGATCAATAAGTGGATTATGAAAATATTGTATTTTGATGCTATAAATGGTATGCTACTGAACACATGACAAGAGATTGCAAAGTAAAAATTATGAAGAAAGAGAAAAAAATTTAGGCATGAGATAAACTTCAAGATGAAGCAAATAAATCATATTGGTATATAAGCTAGATCAAATCAAGGATATTCCACTCCAACAGAAGGGGCAAAGAAAGGATAACTACAAAATCATATGGCAAAGGCCATCGTAGCTCACTTGGATCAATTGTTAGAAGAAACAAAGAAAGATATAAGGAATGAGAAAGTACAAAATGTAAATTCAAGTTCAAAAGGAATTAAAGGTTCAAAGGAAGATGTGGAGGAAAATTCTAAAACAAAAATGGTAGAAGAGGTCAAGTTTATTCTAGGTATTTCATCTTCATTTTTCTCAAGTAGTATAGAATTCTCTCCTAGTGATAAAGGTGAAAGTTGTGTAGAGGTTATCCCTTGCATTTTAGGGTTTTAAGAGCAACATGAAATGAGGATGGAGAAAATTCTTAGCAATTTAAGGTTTTTAGGACAACATAAGAAGGTAATTGTTATGAAAGCACATCCTTCGACTTCAGGGTTTCTAGAGCAACATAAAGAAGAATATGCTTTTGAGGTTATTCCTTGAATTTTAGATCCTTGAGAGCAAGTTAAACCTATAGATGATAAGTCTTATTATGAGCAGTGTAAGATTGAAGAGATTAATGAAGATAAAAATATTGGTGGAAATAAAAAAAAAAAAGAAAAAGAGAAAAACCCAAGAAGCAAAAAAAAGAGATAAAGGAATTCATGAGGATATTAATTGGTAAAAAAAGAAAATACTACAAGTGTTAAAAAAATGGAGCTAAACCCACACAAAAACAAAAAAATGATGATGAAAATAATTTATTAAAATATTATGAATATAATCAAATGACATTAACTCATCCTAGATTCAAATATTGACAAGTGATACATGGTTAATATCCAGGCTTTGTTGTAATACCACTATGTGTGTTTGAATCCTAGGTTCATATCTTGATAAAGAATACATGATTAATATCATAGTTTTGTTGTAATACCACTATGTAATGACGATGTAATAAGAGTGGAACCTTTTTCAATTCCATATAACGAATTATATTTATATTTATATATATATATATAAACCCTATAAAATAATTAATAATTTATAGAGAGAAGTGAATGTATATTTAAAAATCCACAACATACTAAAGAATTTAGTATTTATACACATTACATAAGGTTTTGTTAAAAAAATTGTAAAACCTACCGACAGAATAAAGAAAAAAGTAATGAAAACAACGTGACGTGACCAAGAAAGAATCTTAACTCGGCTTTTTTATAGTACCGTTACTCTCACGCAGAATGAGAATATAGCAAAGCTGGAACCTCGACGATCTCCAGACGTCATCATTATGGTCCCTCACTAAACGACTCGGTCCGATTCAGAGAATTCATAGCGCTTTTCTGAGCTTCAACATGGCACAGTTACTGATTCACGAGACACTCCATGTGACGATCAACGAGGCGGATTCGTTCAGTGATCCGGAGGAGCAACCAAATTAAGTAAGAAGAATGTGTACTCAAATTTTCAGATTTCTTCTTCTTCTTTCTTTTATTTTATTTTGGTCTTTCAAATTTTCAGACTTCTTCTTCTTTTATTTGGTCTTTTTTAGATGTCTTCTAACTACAGCTGAATTTTGGTCTTTCAAATTTTCAGATTTCTTCTTGTTGTTGTTTTATTTTGGTATTTCTTAGATCTTGTTAGAAGCGGACTTTCTTAGATATCTTCTTGTTCCAAGCTGCAGCTGATACAGAGCGTGGAAGAAACCCCCCGTGGGGCTGGGCAAGGGGAAGAACAAAGTACAAACTGTAAGCCACGATCGACCTGGAGCGAGTTCGGGTGGGTCGAACCCGGATCATAAAATACGAGCCCCTGAATCCGTCGGCGGCCGGATGCGCGTCAAGCTGTAGTATTTCGATGTATCCCGCGACCGCCACTGGTACCGCGGCATCCGCAGCCCCAACTTCGTGCACCTGCCCTACATATTCCTACCCCCAGCGCAAGGGTTGCAAGGTCACCCTGTACCAAGACGCCCACATGCCCGACAAATTCATGCCTCGAATCCCCCTCGCGGGAGGTCAGGTGTTCCAACCGCAGCGCTGCTGGGAGGACGTGTTCGACGCCATCGAGAACGCCAGGCACCTCATTTACATCACGGGCTGGTCCGTTTACACGGAGATAACCCTGATCCGCGACTCCCAGAGACCGAAACCAGGCGGGGATCAAACCCTGGGGGAGCTCCTACAGAAGATAGGTAAGGACTTTTATGATAATCGTTGTAATTGTTTTACTGTTTTTTATAATAATCGTTGTAATCGTTTTACTGTTTTTGATAATAATCGTTGTAATTGTTTTACTGTTTTTTATAATAATCGTTGTAATCGTTTTACTGTTTTTGATAATAATCGTCGTAATCGTTTTACTGTTTTTGATAATAATCGTTGTAATTGTTTTACTGCCTTTACCATTAGGATATGTATCATACTTCTTTTAGAAGCTTGAATTGTTTTTTTTTTTTTTGGTTCTCGCTTGAAAATCTTTGAAGCGTCTGCAGTGATGACTATAGAGTTCACTCTCCCCCAGTCTGTGAAAACTAGCGAGTCTGTGAGTGGAGTGACTTTTGGGCGTGTCCCTCCCCATAAAACATAATGTATCGTAATAATTTTTTTTACACTAACAAATTTAATATTTATAGACATGATTTAAGGCTTTTTTAAAGTTAATTAAAAAATGTACAGAAGTTGTCATGAAAATCACGTGGGGTCACGTCAACGAAGAATCCATGAAAGTGATGGGGCTGGTTATGTTTTCTTTTCTCACCATAGTGCTCCATGGTCTCAACTCAGGTGTTTTTTTTTTTTTTTTAATAATAACACGTGCTATAATTACAAAATAATAATAATAATATAGATAGTAGAGGCGGCCAAGCAACGTCATCTGTCTACACAAGTTCCACAATGTTTAACTGTCTAGAATTCGTTAAATATGTACGAAAAATTATGTGCACGGTAATTTTTGATAATTATTATCAATTTTTGTTATTTATAATTGTTCAAGTCAATATTTAATAGTTAATAGTTTATATATATATATATATATATATATATATTTATTTATTTGATTTGTGTAAGAAACTTTTACAATCAAGGTATAGGGCTGAGCAATCTTCTTTCAACTATTACCTCGTAAAGCCAAGAGCTATCCTTATCAACAGAGAATTTAACACAAAACCACCACACACCCACCCCCTCACACACTCGTCCACGCTACGGTTTGAATCTTGGACTTTCCGAAGAAAAGCCAAAGCTCGAACCATTACATTGTCCTCGTGAAACTAAATATATTAAAATTTTAATTCAAATAATTATAATTTAAAAATATATTTTTTAATTAATATAAATATTTATTTGGTAGAGGTGTCATTTGGTGATGGATATTCTATCAAGTTAAAATCTAGAACAATTAATTTTTTTTAATCCTAGTGTTTGGTGGCTTAAAACCAGATTTCATAAGGCCTTAACATTTCTTTAATTAGCAATCTAAATAAAATCCTTATAAGTGTAGGCAATGGATCACTCATGGGTTGAGATCCAAAATCTTTTTTTCAAAGAGGATCTAAATCATGCAAGGGCATATCTCAATATATTTTATGTATACGTTCAAGGTTTTACTCTATCTTCTATAGATATTCACAAACACCCAAGGTTAGGTCTCTAATCCTAATCTCCTCAAGAAGGGATCTAGAACAAGAAATTGAAATGATGCAAGAAACAAAGCCTCAAATTATAATCATTTTTATTTTGATGATTACAAAAAAATGAAATATTTTTTTTCTTTAAAGAGTAAACAAGAGATGATGTAGCTTACAAGTCTAGCCTAAATATAACTAAATGTTATTTCAATTCCTTGCCTAAATTGCTATAAATGAATGATTATGTCTAAACTCTAATTTGTTCTCTTAATGCTAAAATTAGTATGAAATCTAATAAAGGATTACAAGTACAAAGAACAAAACAACACAAAGTAGTCAATAACAAGCAAAGGGACATTAAAATTTGTGCACTTGTCTTTGGGGGGTAAGCAAAGCAAAAGCACCGATCAACTACAGAAGCGTTGCCTTGGTGCTTTTGTTGAAACCTAGTGCTTTTGCTAGAGTACTTGCAAAACTAAAATATAATAGATGTAGTTAGATTTAGAGGGTTTGTTTGATTTTAGGGAAGTGGTAGACTATCTTGCCAAACTTATCAGATCCCTTTTGATAAGAAAAAATTTGGAAATACCTAAAAATTGGAGGGAAAATATGCATAACCAAAAGCACTAGAAATGCTCAAAAGTGTTGCCTTGATGCTTTTACAGACCTAGCACTTTTTCACTATGGAAAACAGAGAGGCAAAAGTACTAGGTTTTTGAAAATGTCAGTGTTTTTACTCTTGCAACTCAAAAACAAAGGTCTAGAGTGCCTAATTTGGTACAAGTTTGGCTCAGATGCCAATATAAGGTAGAAAAGAGTGATTAAAATAGGTTAAAAGAGTTATAAAATTATGCCTATTGATGTCTAAATTTCATAAAATGTGTCCAAAAGGTAAATAGAGGTGCAAAATATTGAGAATAAGAGGTAATGTCTTCCAAATCCTACAAGTATATCCTATGGAGGTTGTGAAATGTGTACAAGTGTAGATAGAATTGCTATAAAACTAAAATTGAAATAAGCTAGAGTGGGATTGAATAGGTATGTTGGTGTTGTAAGACTATGTAACCAAGGCAAGATCCCAATTGCTTGTATAACCCTACAAAGAAGATTAGAAGACTTTTAAATGAATATAAGATACTGCAATTAGGATGCAAGTAGCTAGGTATTTATTACAAATCCTAATCAAAACAAAATATGCTACTATATATCAAATGTAAGTGTGACTACAAGCATGTAAAAATAATGTTTATGAAATTGTGCAAAGAAGTCCTAAGAGAAGTCTCCAAACAAGATTTAAATGTTGTAGATTAGCTAGTAAGTGAACAAATAAAAGTTACAAAACAAGATTAGATAACCACAAAATCTGTAATGAAAGCTACAAAAGTACCAAACAAGGAGATTAGAGTGATTAGAGATGCTAGTATGACTGCAATAAGATGAAAATAAGCATATAATTACTAGAAAATAAGATGAAACAAACATAATTCAAGTTAAATAGTTGTAAAATATGTTAGAGATGTATAAAATAGAATGTTATAAACAATAAAACATAATAAGAAAATATTTGTAGTTGTAGATTTCACCAAAAGAAGTGTTAGCAAGGCCAATAAGAGGGGAAATGCTTGAAATAAGAAGAAAAGGAGGTAATAAGAGTGATCTAGGAGGATTACAATGGAACACAACCTCCTCTTATTAGCTAATAAGTTCTCCTTGCTTCAGTGCCCCTTTTCCTTGCTTCAATTACCCCAAAAACTTGCTTAAAGATATGTAAAATAAGAGAGAGCTTGAGATATTGGAGAGAATTTACCAGAGTTTGGGCACTACAAAAATACTTATTGAATACCCATCCCATGGGCTTAATTTATAGATTTGGGAGGGATATTTTTAGAAAGGAATGAGTCAAAGATGCCATAATGGTTAGAGAAATTCAAATTTGAAAGGCATGAGAGTGAGGAGGATCATGTTGAGGAGTGGAGGTAGGAATTAATGTGCTCATGGCTTGGGTCTGCAAGATTCCACTCACGCCAGCAAAAGCACTAGTATTCCACTAATCGCTAATGTGACACTTTTGTTTGACTATGAAACCTAGTTGCTCAACCTTTTTTTGTGTGTGTAAAACATCCTAAAAGGGATGCCACTTTCGGGTAAGACCCAAGGAGGCAGGGGTATCCATTCCACCAAAAATGCCTAGGACTCGGACCTGGCCTACCACCTTTGACATACTCAAGGAGCAAACAAACACACAAAACCAGTTTAAAAATAAGTAAATAACAACAAAAATAATAAAATAAAATAAAAAACATGCTCCTTGAGTGTGTCAAAAACAAAAGCACAACAAAACACGCACAATAAGATAAAATAAACCACAACACAAACCACATAGAAAAAAACAAGAACCACATAACAAAACACAAACAAGACAAAAACAACAGAACACTACAAAGACATAACCAAAAAAAACAAGAAAAATAAACACAACCAAAACCTAAAAAATAAAAAAATAAATAAATAAAAAACAACCAACAACAGACAATAAAAAAAAACAAAAAACATAGAAAACACTCACCCATAAAAACACGAAATAACACAAAAAAATAGAAACCCAAGAACAAGAACGAAAAAAACACAAGAACAATAACAAAAAACATAAAAAAAACAAAACAACAACAAAAAACAACACAAAGAAAACAAAACAAAAAAAAAACCCACCCACCTTAAAAAACTAAACAAAAAAAACAAAAAAGAAAAAGAAATAAAAAATGAACAAAACAAAGACCTATCTAGACCAGAAGACTATTAAGGCAAGAATCAACAGAGGAAACAAAATAAAGAATAGAATGAGCTAGGGAACTAAAAAAACTGAATGAACCAAAGAGAAGCAAAAAAAAATAAGAAGAAGAAACTAGGTACCTTTAGAACTGGAGCCATCCAAAGAAATGATAGAAAGAAGAGCTTCCCTAATTTGAGAAGCCCACCATATAGGAGGGTGGCCGTAACAAGTAAGATCACCTTTTTCCAAAGCCCAATTAGCTAAAGCATCAACACTCTTGTTTTGATCTCTGACCACAATATTGTAATCAACTTTCAAAAATCCCATCTGGATTAACTGAATCTTCTCAATAATTCTTTTTATTCTCCAATCCACCTTATGATTCTTAGAAGGATTCTTCAAGAGATTAATCATAAGTTGAGAGTCAGACTCGACTAACACCTTTTCCCATAAAACCTTAGTAGCCTCTTGAAGACCTCTGAGGATACCATACCCCTCAACAAGGTTATTGGAAAGAATACCCAAATTCTCAGCAAAAGTAAATACCAGGGAGCCATATGAAAGTCTACTAATTCCTCCCACACTGGCTTTTCCAGGGTTCCCTCTAGAGGCTCCATCAGTATTGAATTTTCCAAAATCCTTAGGAGGAGGTTGCCAATTTCTATTCCTATCCATCTTACTAATACTCACATTCCCTTTAAGTTGGTTGCCCTTAGATGGTTTAATCTTCAATATTTGCATCACTTGATCCCATCTTTGGTGGGATTTTTGGGGGTGATCAAGGAGATGATGAACTGATTCAACTAAGTTGGCTATGGTCTTTTGCCAAATATAGTGAATATCCTTCCTATCTTGATTAAAAATTTGGTTTTTCCTTTCATTCCAAA
Organism: Wollemia nobilis; assembly: GCA_028583015.1. NCBI lineage: Eukaryota > Viridiplantae > Streptophyta > Pinopsida > Araucariales > Araucariaceae > Wollemia > Wollemia nobilis. Next base: position 14,574 of record JAQPPZ010000755.1, on the reverse strand, counting down.
TATTCCAAATAAGAATGGTAGAACCCATCCAAACTAATTGCCTAATAAAATGATCAACACCATCTTGATTAGGCCAATCCATCCAAAGTTGTTCAAAAGTAAAAAAATAGGACCATTGTAAGCCAAGTAAAGTGGTCATTCTCCTCTACAGCTCAGAGACTAAAGTACACTAAAAAAAATATGGTTGATATTTTCTACATTCTCTTCACACATTTCACATCTAAAAGGGCCATGAAAACCACGCTTCATAAGTTGCTCACCAGTAAGCACCCTACGATGCAATAAAATCCAATTAAAGAACCTCACCTTAGGCCAAAGCTTTTGAGCCCACAATTGAGAAAATATGTCAAAAGAATGGTTGGGATTATTATGGCATACGGTCAAATAACCTTGAGCAACTGAATACTCACCCTTAGTAGTGTTGTTCCATCCAAAACAATCTTTTTTATTGGACCAAGAGAGGGATCTCATATGAAGGATGCCTTGGATATCTTGTCTTTGCCTTTCTGGGATTTGAATAGGCCATTCCTCAAAAGGGATCCAATATCTACCAATATTTGAATTACCAGTATGGTACCGACAGTAATTAGCCACCTTTATCCAATTAGCTCGGTGAAGCTCCTCCATCCAAGGCCTCCAATTGGGAAACAAAGTTATCAAAGGCTTGTGACCATCCCAAGAATCTGTCCCAAAATTTGCATGTTGACCATTATGAATGATCTAAAATAATTTTTTCTTTATCAAATCCCCACCAGTCTTAAGAACAACTAAAATGGGAGAACCTTTGGTAGGAAGTTGATAGCGAACAAGGTCTTCATGAATTTTGTTCTCAACATATTTAGCATGGAGATTATTGGACCAAAGAGCATTGGGGTTATGCAACATCCTCCAATATAATTTAGTAGCTAAAGCTTTGTTGTTATTGATTGAAGACCGTAATCCTAACCCCCCTTCAATCTTAGGAAGACATAAAGTATCCCATTTTACCAAGGCCCATTTTCTTTTCTCCTTAGGACCACTCCAAAGGAAATGATGATTGATTTGATCCAATTCTCGAAGAACAGCCTTTGGGATATTCAAAATGGAAGAAACATAAATAGGAATAGCTTGAAGGACTGATTTTACCAAGGTGATTCTACCCCCAGAAGAAAGCCACTTGTTGGTCCACTTTCCAATTTTCTTCTTGACTTTGTCCAACAACCAATTCCAATATTTATTTTTCTACCTTTGAATATTTATGGGAATACCTAAATAAGTGATTGGAAGAGAGGTCTTCTTATATCTTAGCTTATCCAAGACCATGGATTCCTATATAGCAAAGAAGTGAAAGAAAATAACTTTAGATTTGTCTTCATTGATCAACTGCCCAATAGCCTTAGAAAAACAGCTAATGATTTGCTTAATATTAGAAGCTTCCTTAATTGTAGCTTTTACCTAAAAGAGTAGAATCATCCACAAATTAAAGATGAGAGATAGGTCTAGCTCCATGAGCAATGGTAACTCCATCAAGGGTTTTATTTTCCCTCTTTTTGGTTATAGTCCTACCCAAGCATTTAGCAAGAATGATGAATAAATAAGGGGATAGTGGGTCACCTTGCCTAATACCTCTGGAAGCTGGGAAAGACTGAGAAGGCCTGCCATTGATAAGAACTAAGTAGGAAACTGAAGAGATACATCCCATAATCCAATCCATCCAATCCTTAGAGAAATAAAATTGCCTTAAAACTTTGATAAGGAAGTGCCAATCCACTCTATCATAAGCTTTGGATAAGTCTAAATGAATGAACATGGAAGGAGAATTTTGCATATCCATGGAATGGATGGCTTCCTGAGCAAGAACTATCTCATCTACTATTTGACGTCCTTCCACATAACCCCCTTGCTCTGGGAAATAATCTTATGCAAAAGAGGCTTCAACCTTTCTGCCATGATTTTAGTAATGATTTTGAGAAGAACATTACATAAAGCAATAGGTATAAAAGCTGAGATATGATCAACCTCTTGAGCTTTTGGAACAAGAGTAATATAAGTTTTATTGATAACCTTCAAAAATTATTTGGCTTTCCTGGCTTCTTCCACCACCTCTAATAAATCAACATGAAGGATATCCCAGAACTCTTGGTAGAACTCAATAGGAAAACCATCAGGACCTAGGGTTTTCCCTTTTTGCATTTTAAAAACTACTTGTTGAAGCTCATTGATAGTAATAGGAGTAGTCAAAATAGAGTTATCCTCATAAGTGAAAAGATAAGGTATTGCTTTAAGAACATTATATTGTGAAGCTGATTCAAGGGGAGTAGCAGCAAAAATATTGGAAAAGTAATCAACAACAATAGAGTTCATGCCATCCCAAGTATAAACAACTTCTCCAAAATCTGATTTTAATGAAGAAATAAAGTTGTGAGATCTTCAATATAGAAGAGATTTGTGGAAGAAATTTGTGTTTCGATCTCCTTCCTTGAGCCATTGAATTCTAGATTTTTGCTTCCATAAGATTTCTTCTCTTTTTTCCCATTCCTCTAACTGAGTTGTGAGTTTAATTTCATCTGCACTTCTCTTCTCTGTGAGGCCATCTAAACGGATTTTCTTATTCAAATTTTCAAGATGAGCAATAACTTCATGCTTTTTTTTATGAACATCCCCAAACTCTTTCTAGTTCCAAGTCTTGATTTTGGATTTAATGTATTGCAGTATTTTGGCAAAATAGAACATCTTAGTCCCATGCATAGGTTTACCTTCCTTCCACAATTGTTGCACATGAGGTCTGAAGGAAATGTCTCTAAGCCACATTAATTGAAAATGAAAAGGAGAGAAACTCACATTGGGTTTCCACATTTCCACCATGACTGGCCAATGATCTGAACCAGCATTATTAAGAGTCTTCACTTTAGGAATGTGACCATGGATTAAGAAATTTTTAGAGAGCAAAAACCTATCCGATATCTCCATAATACAAGCTAAGCCTTGACTTCTGTTAAACCAAGTCATAAGGCCATTATCTGGTTGGATATCCACAAGATGGAGGTTTGCAATATATTCACTCATGAGGTCAGTGCTTTTGTCCAAATTTCTATTTCCCCCCCTTTTCTCATACAAAGAGAGGATGGTATTGAAATCTCCTCCGATCAAGATCCAAGATTTAGGAAAATGAGAGATAATATGAGTAATATCCTTCCACTGTCTTATTTTTTCCTTCAAAGAAGTCGGAGCATAAATAGTAATGCAGAGCATAATCTGGTTGGAATGTCTACTTTGAATAGCTATAGCCAACAAACCCCAACTTCCAACCATATGGTGAATAACTACCTCTTTTGGATCCCAAAGACAAGCAATGCCACCCGAAGTCCCCTGGGAATTGAGGGGAACCACTTTTATAGCTGGTCAAATTTTACTGGCAATTAAGTCCATATCCTCCATTGACATCTTTGTTTCTTGAAGGAAAACAAGATGTGGATGATTTACCGAATCATTCTTCTAATTTCATTTTGTTTTGAAAGACTCCCTTTGAGTCCTCTAATATTCCAAGTGATGATCTTCATTAATACCAAGGCTAAAAAAGTTGGGAAGGGCATTAATATTACCTTCCTCTATAAGATTTTCACTTTCTTTTACCATATGATATTGATTGGTCTTGCGACTTACTTTTTTATTATAATCCATCTTCAATTTTTTTTCCCTGTTTCTTGACTTATTCCAATTGAATCTGAGATGGCTTCTAACCTTGAAGAATGCTCGTACACAGCCAAAATTTTACTAGATCGTTCAACGGAGTCTATATTGGGACCTACATTATTTGAGGTTTTGACATTTGAAGTTTTGACTGTCAACCTTATAAGGCAAGTCAACTCTACAAAAGTGCTAGAAATGAGCAAAAATATTACCTTGATGCTTTTGTTGAACTACAATAATTTTTTAGGAGGTTAAATACATGCTTGGTTTTCCTAGGTTGGCTAGACGGCTGAAGGTTTGCTAATTGGTGTTTTTCTTAAGAGACTAGTTGATTGAGCAAGTCAAAATTGAATATCTACAATAAATAACCATTAACAAAACAAAACTCTTATCAAATGAAGGAATGACGAATACTCTCCTCTTTATTATATTCTTTACTAAGAATCTCATTATTATATTCTTTAGTAAGAATTGTTGAATAAAATGTTTATGAGAATCTCTTAAACTACTAAAATATACATCAAAGTGACTTAAACCAATTGCTTATTATAACCTTTAAATTTTCATTAAAAAATACATCTAATTCTTTATAGTTTATTTGTTAAATATTGTACCTATCATATCAATGATATGACTTATTTTATTATATAGTATTGCATATATAGTGTCTTATCATACACATGCATATCTATCTATATATTTATTTATTTATTTATGTGTGTATAAACACACGTAGGATCAAAATGAGTATCATTAATCTTACATCATGACCATATTATCATAGTATTTTAACAAATTACATAGTGGTATCGGTTCATAATATTTTAAGTTGAGTCCCCACATTGAAAGCCCATATGTTTAACTCTTTGAGCTCGTGCCATTTGAAAAAAATATCAAGGTCCATCCATAGAATTGGAACCTTAGATTATGGCATAAAACTCTTCACTTCCCACAATTTTCTCCAAACCCATGGGCAATATTGTGTCATATATATTTTAAATTGGTTATATGGATTGAAGTGGACCCCGTCCATATTGCATTATGATCAAATAGTGGTATTCCAATAGCTTGACAATTATGCATACATCTCTTGGCAAGATTTGAACCTTGATCTCCTCTTTGAAGTCAAGTAGTTTAATTGGTTGAGCTCATTCCATTTGATAATATCTTGTTATATAATTATTCTTAAACTATCTTCTCCTTTTAGCAATATTTACAAGGACCCACACTTAAAATTAAGAGAGTAATTTTATTTATGTATAAATTTAAAGGTTTTCTTTAACTTATTATATGGGATTGAAATGGAAACTATCTATATTACATAATGATTGCATTATCATGGTATTTCTATGAATCACATAATGATATTATAACAAAATACATTATTGTGATACTTATAAATAATTAAAACCTAGCAGGCTCATTGTTATCTAAGCACTTTCATCAATTAGACTTCAACCCTTGGGCATGCATAAATTTAAAGGTTATCAATTAAATATATTTAAATTTATATAGTGATTACTAATATAATATTTTTTATAAAGTGATAATTTTAAAAAGTTCATACAATAAAAAAATGTATGGTTGCTTCTATAACATTTTTAGCATTGTTACTCATGTGTCTGTTTTTGTGACACATGAAGTTGCTATGCTATTCATTTGTAATAGTAAAATTAAGAGACATTGAATTGAAACAAAGATGACAATTTAAAATTTAAGTAATAAGTATTTAATATTGGATGATCTACATTAAAGTAGTTATAAAACATTGATGATGATGCAACATTAATCATTCTTAATAGTATATATTTTTATAATTATTTATATAGATTAAAACGAGTTTACCTATATCAAATCATAAATGCATTATCATGTTATTTCAACTAATCAAATAGTATTAGTATTAAGAAATTGTATTATCATGACACTCATAAATATTGAAGTGCACCTAAGACTATCATGTAATGATCCACCTTGTTTGAAATTTGTAGTTCTTGCAAGTATTTTTTGGGTTTTGATATATTTTGATTTTTTTTTTTAATATGGAAAGAAAATTGCAAGTATAGAAAACTAAACAAATGACCAACTTGAACAAATCATAACTTTCACAATACTAATCGAAATAACTTGAAATTCGAAAACTAGATAGTATTTATATTCATATTCAAACCCTTTTAAGGAAATAATTAAAGAACAAAGTACCAGGCTACAATAAATTCCTAAAATCAAAACTTTGGGCTGCTGGTACAGGTGGTACAATGCCTCACATTTTTGTTTGTAACTTACAATGTAAGGGTTTCTCCACCAAATGGATCTCATAGAGGGGTCACTCAGACCTGGGCACCATTATAAAATGCAAGAGTGGCACCAAAAAGCAAGAGAAATAGATACCCAAGCTCACGCTAGCATGGAGTATGTACGACAGTCCTGGGAGAGAGGTATGACCTCAGTAAATGCTTGTCAACTCTTCAAATCCTACCAACAATGGCTTTATTATGTTCTTTAAACCCACAAAACTACATAATGTCCCACTATCACTCAAACCCTTAGTTCAATATGGATTGAAATTGCTGCAATAATATGCTAGAATAGTTTGAACTTCACAAAATTAGGCACAACAACTATAACTCTCATGAAATACCACCAACTATAGTCCCAATCCCTTCAAAACATCTGAAACTATCAATAATGCAATATCAACACATCCTTTGAATCAAGAATACCCAAAACCATTCTAAGAGTGTCTCTCAACTCTGAAAATGGTGTTCTTAAGGATGGTTTTCGTCACCAACAAGCTTCAAAAATCCTGCAAGTGCTCTCTAGATTTCTCACCAAAAAAATATGCCAAAGATCCCCAAGAATGACCCCCAAACCTCTATTTATTCTTTCCTCTAAGCCAATGTTGAGTTTCTAGATGCTTCTATAGAGGAAATAAACATTAAAGTCTCACATTTTACATATAACCACTTGATGCATATAATATTAAATTATAATATTAACTATGTAATATTAATTTAATATCACATAATTAAACTATTCATATTAAAATTTTGGCCTTCCACCTGTCATCCCGACAAACTGAACATAGAATCGGATACCATATTTTTGTAGATCAGCATCCCTCTCCGCTTCCATGAAACCCCATTTTCACTGACTTACTAAAAATAGTAAGTCCCTTCCAAAATTGTCTAGAATGGCCTAGAAAGGAAACTCGAAACATCTGGACATACTGGAACATCATACTGACATCAATTGGACTCCCAACCCACTGATTCTTGCCTATGGGAACCTTGGAGTAGGCAAGTTCACACTCTCCCTCAATACTAACTAGGATGGGGCCATTACAGTCCTCCCTCCCCAATATTGCTTGTCCTCAAGTAATCAGAGTGTTGGATGTTGTAGAATCTGATCGTCCTACCAAGTAGAATCCTCAATCGATAAATCCTTCCACTTAATCAAATACTCCCTAATCATTCATCTCCTAAGAGTACACTCCCTACTATCAATTATAGCCTCTGGTATTAGAATTAGCTTACCCTCATCATCCAATGGTGGTAGTACTGTAGAAGGAGTAACATTATGTCCTAATGCCTTTTAAAGACATGACACATGGAACACATTGTGAACCCTCCTATCTTTCGGTAAGTCAAGCTCATAAACCACTGCTCCCACTCTTTGAGTGATCTTGAATGGTCCATAAAATCTCGGCTTGAGCTTTTCAGCTCCACTTTTCTTGAGCGAAGACTGCTTATAGGGTTGTAGTATTAAGCAAAATAAGTCTCCCACCTCAAAACTGTGCTCTATATGCTGCTGATATACATATAATTTATGCTAACTTTGTGCATACTAGATGTTTTCCTTAATGCCCTTAGTATATCCTGACTATCCTGCAACATCTCCTTTGCCTTAGGCACCCTGCAATCCTAAACCAACAAATCAATAAACCTGGAAGACTCATATCCATAAAGATCCATGAACGGTGACATCTTGATGGACATATGATAAGTGGTATTATAGTAATACTCACTTAGATACAACCAACGGATCTAGGCTCTCTGTTGTCCTACCACATAATTTTTTAGATAACCCTCCACCCATTTGTTCATTATCTTTGTCTGCCCATCTGTCTATGGATGGTAGCTGGTACTTCATCCTTAAGCCCTTTCCAAGTGAATCTCTCTCTCACCTGCTTGTAGGTCTTATAGGACCCTAGGTGACCAGCCAATGGTGAGTCACGTAAATCTCTCAATACAGTATGCTTAAACTGAGAGTTTGGCACTAGAAATATCTTATACTTGTAGACGATCAACCCATTAACTATTTTATACATGCCATCTCTCATGGTACCATCAATAATACTAGAGGCCCAATCATATTTTGCATACTCAGCTAGAATGTGCTCCTTCCAATCATCTGAAACAACTCCTATTGCACACAAATGGGGTCTACCTAATAAAGCATTGACAAAAATATTCTTTTTGCCCTTAACATATACAATATCAAAATTATAAACCTGTAATTTTCTCACTCATTTATGTTATCGATCATTTAGGTCCTTTTGATTCATGAAGCACCTCAAACTATTGTGGTAGATCTTAACAATGAATCTGCCTCCCACAAGATACTGTCTAAATTTGGCCAATGCATGCATTATGGCCAAAATATCCTTATCTTACACATAATAAGATTTCTATTCATCTCTTAACTTTTTTCTCTTAAATGTGATAGGATACTTATCCTACATCAAGACTGCTCCGATGCCCTCTCCTGAGGCATCACACTCTATATCAAACGGTCTAGTAAAATTAGGGATAGCAAGAACTGGAAAAGTACACATCACCTATTTGAATCTATCAAAATATCCCTATGCTGCATCTATCCAATTGAAGGCTTCCTTTTTTGTCAAGTTAGTCAATGGTGTTGCTATCTACAAAAAACCCTTGACGAACCTCTTGTAGAACCCACAAAGACCAAAGAAACCTTTCAATTGTGTAAGATTGGTAGAAGGTGGCCAATCCATGATTTCTTTAACCTTCTTTGGATCTATTTTAACTCCCTCTACACAGATGATATGACCCAGATAGAGAAGCTCTGTCAATCCAAAATCACACTTGGATTCCTTGGCTATAGTGACTCCTACTCAAGGATACCAAGAACCACATTCAAATTTCATAGATGGTCCTTCCATGTCCTGCTATAAACCAAGATGTCATCAAAGAATATTAACACAAATTTCTTGAGCTGCCCTCTGAACACTTGGTTCATGCATGATTGAAAAGTAGCTGGAGCGTTAGTCAAGCCAAAAGGCATCACTAGAAACTTGAAATGCCCATAGTGACATCTGAATATTGTTTTTTCTATGTCACTCTCCCTCATGCGAATCTGTTGATAGCCTGACCTCAAGAATATCTTGGAAAAATACCGTGCACCATGCAATTCATCAATCAAATCGTCAATCCTGGGTATGGGGTATTTGTTTTTAATTGTCTTTTTATTTATATCCTGGTAATCCACACACATCCGCATTGTCCCATATTTCTTTTTTACTAGGACCACTAAAGATGCAAAGGGACTTTTGCTAGGCTTGATGTGTCTCATCTCCAAAAGCTCCTTAATTGTTTTTCAATTTCATCCTTGAACCTCTTACAATGATGGTAGGGAGTGGTGATAACTGGTTTGGCTCCCTCCCTTAACTCTATCACATGCTCAAATCCCCTCTCAGGAGGTCTCCCAGGAGGCATGCTATCAAATACTTTGTTGTGTTTACTCATAAGTACCTGTATATTTGGATAATAAGTCTTCTACTGAGGCTCAACTACTGTAGGTATAATGAGGCATTCTGCTGCCCAGTCAACTTGATCATGTCGAAATAACCTCTCCATCATTTTAAGTGACACCACTCTAGGCCCACCATTAGATATACCTCAAAGTACTATTTTTTTACCCCATTTTTTGAAATTCATCTCCATACTATTCAAGTTCATAGTAAACTCACCCAATGTGCTCATCTAGTGTATGCCAAGTATTGCATCGATGCCCCCAATATTAACAACAAAAAAATAATCCACTAAATCATACTCTCCCAACCTCATACATAACTTAGGTATTCTACGAGTGCAATAAAGTGTGTTACCATATACTATGATTACCTTAAAATCCTCAAACTATTCTGTCTGCAATCCCCTCTTTGCAACAAGTCTCTCATCCACAAAATTATGTGTAGCACCCATATCAATCTATGTGACAATATGCTGCCCATTCAACACTCCATGCACCTTGAATGATCCTGATTTTTGAAAACTACATAGTTGGGTCAATGTTTCACTCTTTTCCTGGGTTTTCTCACCTTCTTCTTTGCTATCCGAACTGCTGCTACTAGAATCACTCTATTGATCTGAACTCTCGAAACTTGATTCTTCAGCTGTAAGATACTCTAATTACTTGGCCCTTGCCTTTTCTGAATATTTATGCAAAGGTTTCTAAGGTTCCTTGCATTTAAAACATAAATTCTTCTTCCTGAGCTCATTAGTACTATCATTGATCTCTCTTTTTGAGCTATCCCTTTGATGTTATAAACCTTTGTGAAAACATTTTTTGTCCTTGAAATTTTTATAATCACCCTTGGAATGAAACTTACTCTTCAAAGTGGAAGACTCCATGTCTTTAGCCTTCCGTATGGCCTCCTACAGGTTTGCGGGGTTAAGGGCTTTATTCCATCCCCTCAAAGGATCAACTAAGTCATCCATAAAAAATACTATCAACCTCCTTTCTGAAATATCAGTCACTAGCACTGAAAGCCTCTAGAAATCTGCAATGTAACTATCCACTAAACCCCACTGCTTAAGTTGTGCTAACTACTTAAAATTGTTTTTCAGATCCTTCATATCAAACCCATCAATGAGCCTCTTAGTAAAATTTGTATATGACATGATTTTACCATGGCCCATAGTGAGCATCTCGTGATACCACCATTCATGTGCTAATCTATCTAGGTGTAAAGCAAAGAATTTGATAGCTTCCACCTTTGGCATTGGGTTAAATTAGAAATAAGTATCCAAATTTTGAACCCATGCTCTCGCTATACTCTTACCCAAGCCATCATAGTATAGAAAGGAAAGTTTACCAACTCTCATATGAAGCTCATGGTTATATTGTCTCTATCATTGAGGTCTATTATGTGCCATCCAGTAAGCATAATATCTAAAATACCACTTTGTCCTGAACTCAATACTAGCATGCTCCTAGTCATGTAAAATCTGCTCTTGGAAATGCTGTTGAGATACCTCTACCTGAGGTTGTGCCTCAAGTTTGGGTGGTAGAAATATGGGAATAAGGGGTCAAATACGTGCTGCCCTAGCTATATAGTTTTGGTCTCCACCTTAGTTTACTGAACCATCACCATTATCATTGTTTCGATGGTTGTACCCATTTTGTCCATTATTATTTTGGATGTTTCCATCGTTCATCATCTGCATCTATTGTGTCATTAGAGCTAGAAGTTGAGCCATGTTCTCCTGGATATCACATTGTCCCCTCTATAATAAGTTCATCATTTCTTTCTCAGTAGGCTCTCTTTCCCCTCTATTTTCCCTGTTATCTTTGTTATCACCCATATCCTCTTCCTCTTTGGATTCAAAGAGAACTGAATGGTGTTCTTTGCCTGTATCTAATATACTGCCTATCTTCTGGATTCATAAACCATGGGATGACAGGAATATTTGGGCTCTGATACCATTGTAATGATCCACCTTGTTTGAAATTTGTAGTTCTTGCAACTATTTTTTGGTTTTTGATATATTCAGATTTTTTTTTTAAATATGAAAAGAAAATTGCAAGTACAAAAAACTAAACAAACAGCCAACTTGAACAAATCATAGCTTTCACAATACTAATCAAAATCACTTGAAATTTCAAAAAAAATATAGTATTTATATTCATCTTCAAACCCTTTTAAGAAAATAATAAAAGAAAAAAGTACCAGGCTACAATAAATTTTTGAAATTAGAACTCTAGGCTGCTGGTATAGGTGGTACAATACCTCATTTTTTTGTTTACAACTTCCAATGTAAGGGTTTCTCCACCAAATGGATCTCATAGAGGGGTCACTCAGACCTGGGTACCATTATAAAATGCAAGAGTGGCACCAAAAAGCAACAGAAATAGATACCAAAGCTCATGCTAGCATGGAGTATGTACAGTAGTCCTAGGAGAGAGGTACAACCTTAGTAAATGCTTGTCAAATCTTCAAATCCTACCAATAATGGCTCTGTTCTAATCTTTAAACCCTCAAAACTGCATAATGTCCCACTATCACTCAAACCCTTGTGTCAATATAGATTGAAATCACTACAATAATATGTTGGAATAGTTTGAACTTCACAAAATCAGACACAACAACTATAACTCTCATGAAATACCACCAACTATAGTCCCAATCCCTTCAAAACCTCTAAAAATATCGCCAATGCAATATCAATGCATCCTTTGAAGCAAGAATACCCAAAACCATTCTGGGAGTGTCTCTCAACTTCAAAAATGGTGTCCTTGAGGGTGGTTTTCGTCACCAAAAAGCTTCGAAAACCCTGCAAGTGCTCTCCATATTTCTCACCAAAAACATATGCCAAAATATCCCCAAGAATGACCCCCAAACCTCTATTTATTCTTTCCTCCAAGCCAACGTTGAGTTTCTAGATGCTTTATAGAGAAAATAAACATTAAATTCTCATCTTTTACTTTTTTATCTTTAAATTTGCATCCTCCAAGGGATCGACCACCTTTTCTAGGCCCGTTAAACATTACTTTATGAAATTATATTTCCATAAAGTGGTTATAAGTCCACTTTATGTATATAATATTAAATTATAACATTAACTATGTAATATTAATTTAATATCACATAATCAAACTGTTCATATTAAAATTTTGGCCTTCCACCTGTCACCTCAAAAAATTGAACATAGAAACGGATACCCTTTTTTTCGTAGATCAACATCCCATTGTCTGCTTTCATGAAACCCCATCTTCATTGACTTACTAAAAATAGTAAGTCCCTTCCAAAATTATCCAGAATGGCCTAGAAAGGAAAATTGAAACATTTGTACATACTGGAACATCATACTAACATCAATTGGGCTCCCAACCCACTGATTCCTGCCTACGGGAACCCTGGAGTAGGTAAGTTCATACTCTCCCTCGAGACTGACTAGGATGGGATCATTACAATCACCTAGAAGATAACTCTCAACTAAGATGGTCAAAGGAAGGAAACACGTCAAACTATAATAACTAAAGAGGAGGGAGGGTATCATTTGGGATATTTTTATCATCCAATCATAAAATTCCATAGAAAAATTCTTCAACTCTTCTCTAATGAAAGAAAATACAAAGCACCATATGATATTTTAATTTAATATTCGAAATACTCATTTAAAATTTGTAATAAACTCTAGTTAGAAATATGATTTTGATTTAAATACCAAATACACATTTTAAATTGTATCTCAACTTTTCAAATCCTAGTTTTAGCAAGCAACATAAGAGCTTAACAAAATTGAATTCACATAAACCTACAAGAGAAGTCCTCTTTAATTTCATTTTTAGTCTAAATCCACTTTTATAATATTCAACAAACAATTAATATAATTTTAACAACATTCAAAGTTTATAATAGTAAATTTATAGATTAAACAAAAATAAAAAAGAAAATAAATTGAAAACGTTAAATTTTATTTTAATATTTCTCTTAATTTATTTGAAAGGAAACTAACACTTAGGTGCCAAAATCCAAAAATAGTCTCATACAAAAGAATTCAATTTCAAAATACATCCTTTTTTGGCTATGGAATGAATAAATTCAAGGAAAATTTGTTAAAGAATGTTGTTAATTGGAAGTTCTTATTTGGTAATGGAAGTGATGTTGAAAGGTTGTGTTGATTATATCTAAATCAAGGTGATAGAATCAAAAAGTGGATTATGAAGATATCCTATTTTGATGCCACAATTGTTATGAGAAAAGACACATAAAGGCAAGGGAAATTTGTTAAAGAATTTTGTTACTTGAAAGTTCTTATTTGTTAATTGAAGTGATGTTGAAAGGTTGTGTTGATTAAATCTAAATCAAGGTGATAAATGGCTATGGAATAAATAAAGGCAAGGGAAATATGTTAAAGAATATTGTTACTTGGAAGTTCTTATTTGGTAATGGAAGTGATGTTGAAAGGTTGTGTTGATTAAATCTAAATCAAGGTGATAGAATCAACAAGTGGATTATGAAGATATCCTATTTTGATGCCACAATTGTTATGAGACTAGACACATGGCAAGAGATTACAAAGTAAAAACTATGAAGAAAAAAAAAAAAAAATTGGTCATGAGATAAACTTCAAGACAAAGTAAGGAAATCATATTGTATTAGAAGCTAAATCAGATCAAAGATATTCCACTCTAATAGAAGAGGCAAAGAAAGCCTATCTACAACATCATATGACAAAGGCCACCATAATTCACTTGGATCAATTGTTAGAAGAAACCAAGAAGGATATAAGGGATGATAAAGTACAATGTGTAAGTTCAAGATTAAAAGGAATTAAAAGTGCAAAGGAAGATATGAAGGAAAATCCTAAAAAAAAAATAATATAAGAGGTCAAGTTTATGTCAAGTAATTCATCTTCAAACCCAAGTGTTCTAGGTGAGTTGGAGAGGAGAGGGCAATCCTCCAAGGGAGGTCGCAGGTTCGAATCTCCACCCTACCAAAAAGCTGAATTGGGTACCCAAAATCCAATTGATAATGTTGGTGTGTGCAGGGTTAGGTGCGACTCCCGGGTGACTTTGACGGTATAGAACCCCCTGTTCGTGGTCTCTCAGACCAAGGCGGCCCTGCAAGGGGTTTTTTGCTTTAAAAAAAAA